>OY728160.1:730878251-740878251 GCA_963277665.1 Viscum album
ATCCAATTCCCTAACATTTCCCAATTGAAAACATGATACCATCATGTTATCAAGTCACCAATCCTACCAAATTGTATTTTCACTAAAAAATACTACTCTAATACTTAAAACACATCGTTTATTTTTCATAACATGAATGAAAACCCAATTAAATCTCATAGCTCTCAGTCGCACCCCTGTGGATATCCCCCCACCCCCGTGGATAACATGTACCCCCCAAACAGCCCCCACCCCTGTGGACAGCCCACCCACCCCCTAGAAACCCCCACACACCAGACACCCCCATCCCCCCGGACACCACTGACCCCCTGGACAGCCCCCAACCCTCTGGACGGCCCCCTACCCCTGGACCCCCACCCTCGTGAACACACCCCCACCCCTGTGGACATCCCCCCACCCCCTGGAAACCCCTACCCCTTGGACAGCCCCCCCCCCACCCTCGTGGACTACCCGCCCACCCCCTGGACACCCATCCCCCCTAGACTGTTCCGCCACCCCCATGGACCACTCGCCCACCTCCTAGACACCCTGTATCCCCCTAGATAGCCCTGACACCCCATGGACATCCCACCCACCCTCCGGGACACCCCCTACCCCCTGGATAGCCCCATCCCTGGGGACAGCCCTCCCACCCCCTATGGACACCCCACCCCTTGGACACCCCCATCCCCCCAGACACCCCCACCCCCTGGACATCCCGTACCAGCTGGACAGCCCCACACCCCTATGGACAGCCCCCACCCCCTAGACACCCCCACCCCCTGGACAACCCCGCCACCCCTATTGACACCCCCCCCCCCCCCCCCCCGGACATCCCTCCAACCCCCTGGACACCCCTACACCCCTGGACAGCCCTACCACTCCCATGGATAGACCGCCCACCCCATGGAAACTCTGTACCCCCTGGACAAACCTACCACCCTCGTGGACAGCTCGCCCACCCCTTGGACACCCCCCTACCCCTGGACATCTTGCAACCCCATGGATAGCCCACCCACCCACTAGACACCCCACCCCCCGGACCCCCCCCCCCCCCCGAACACCCCCACCCCCTGGACACCCCATACCCCCTGGACACCCCCACCCCTATGGATAGACCACCCACCACCCTAGACACCCCTACCCCCTGGATAGCCCGCCACCCCTATGGACAGAGCTGTCACCCCCGTGGATAGCCCACCCACCCCCTGGACAGCCCGCCCACCCCCCCTAGACACCCCCGACCCCTGTGGAAAACTCCCACCCCCCAGGACAGCCCCCACCCATGGACACCCCCACACCCTAGACACCCCAACCCCCTTGGGCATTATATGGGATCACTCAAATAATCTACTAAAATATTAAATTTTTTCGATCAAAAATTTACTCAACTCCTGAATAATTCTTTTCCACGTGTGTACATGATCTTGTAAACTCATGTATAGTTATTCAAATATATTTTGTTATAAATATAGTATTTTTTTTTTATATTATGACTCTGATATAGAGTAGTGTATCAGTTATGGTTCCAAATAAAGTGAACAATTCTCATTTACCTAAATATATTTTCGATGAAACCTCAATCTTATTGAATTTATTTTGACGACATGACTTATAAATTTTTTTTACATAATGGATATACATTGGATGTATGAAACCGATCATATATCAAGCAATTTTCAAAACAATTTAGAGAGATTTTTAGATTTTTCATTTCATAATGTTGCAGATAGTGGTCACATACACTGCCCCTATTACAATTGTGTTGAAAGACCTTAGTTGAGCCGTGAATAAGTCATCTACCATATAAAAAAATATGGTTTTCAAGTAAACTACTCTGTTTGGTATCACAATTGGGAGAAAATGAAATATCAAATGCTGATGATCCAAATGAGAGGACTGGATTGGAGAATTTGTAATATGACTAGTTTCCATTTATTCATCATCATGAAAAATAAAGGATTCTAACCCAAGAATATTTCAATATGAGTATACATGATGCGTCTAATGAAAGTGATGATGTTTTCAGGGTGAAAATATTGAATGATGTTGTCGTGACTTCAGTATATCGATAATGTGGTAACATAAAAAAGCTATAATTTTTAATCTGATTGTTTCATAGAAAAAGTATATATGGAATTTACAATAATTCCATCGATTATATTCTTACCTTTTTAAGTACTTACTTCCAAATGATGGAGATATTCCCTCAAATCACTATATGGCATAGAATCTTGTTTAGGAACTTGTATTTTCAAGAAAAAAATCCATGCTTGCCTGAAAGAATTTAGTTTATTCTGGAGGAAACTTCTTAATGAAATGATTTTATAAAATGTGGCACATACCACTGGAAGCCAAAAGATGATGGAACACCATCCCATGTGCCACATAATATAATGTGGCACTTTACATTGATCCCCAGACTCCAAAATATTTTTATGTCTGATGAAATATCAATAAAATTTGATGTCATGATATCGATAAAAAGAAGACTAACGATGAGTTGGTTCACCCTGCAATATAGATTTTCATGGTAGAAATTTGATGCTCAAAATCTTGATTTTACATCTTAAATGTGTAATGTGAGGTTGGGTCTTTCATGTGATGGTTTTAATCTGTTTGTGAAGATTCTTAAGTCACACATCACATGGCCAGTTTTTATACACATTTATAATCTTCCCCCATGTCTATGTATGAAAAAGCCTTCCAATTTCATGAGTATGCTCATATCTTCCCCTTATGATCCCGATAATGATATAGATGTATACATGAAACCTTTAATAAAAGAGTTGAAACTTCTTTGGGATGTGGGTGTGCACACATATGATGCATGGTCAAAAGACATATTTCAGATGTGTGATGTGCTTATGTGGATGATCAAGGATTTTCTTGCTTATACAATGATTTTTGGATGGAGCATGAAGGAAAACTATCATGTCTTGTTTTTATAAAGAATACATGATCCATAAGACTAAAACATCATTGTAGTTTCAGTTTTATGGGACATCGATGATTCTTTCCAATTGACAATCATATAGAAATAATCATCAAAGATTTGAAAACACTATGGAGAACGATAATCCACCTCAGCATATGTCTGGAACTAATGTGATTAATGAATTGAAAGATTTCAATTTTTCATTTGAGAAGGGTCAAATTAAATCATGAAAGAGAAAGAATGTTTCCACTAAAACCTATTACAATTGGAAGAAGAGAAGTATCTTCTTTGATTTGTCTTATTGGTCAACCAATTTATGACATCATTACTTAGATGTAATGCACATTGAAAAAAATATATGTGAAATGTTGCTTTCGGATCTACTAAATGTTAAGGGAATGACAAAAGATGATTACAGTCTCGACATGCTTTGGTGGATTGGGGCATCAGACCAGAATTGCATCCTGTGTGTATTAGTGAAAATAAATTGATAGTTCCATGTGTATCTTATGTGATGACGCCTACAGAAAAAAAAATTCTAAAATTAGTAGATACTATTAATGTTCTTGATGACTATTCAAGAAACATATCTAAACAAGTCAACATAATAGAGTTAAAGCTAAAATCTTTGAAGACTCATGATTATCGCATCCTTCTGCATGAGTTGATTCCAATAGAATTTTTTAATCATTTCTCCAATAATTTAATGGTGGCTTTTATTTGGTTGTGTCATTTGTTTAGTGATTTTTGTGCTAAGAAGTTTTCCAAGTCTTTCTTTTAAAAATGTTGGAAGATGCCCCATTAATTTAGTGTGAGTTAGAGAAAATATTTCTTCCATCATTTTTCACATGAATATTGCATCTGACTATCCATATTCCAACTAAAATAATTCTCAGATGACTTATTTCTTTTCGTTGGATGTATCCAACTGAAAGAAATATGTACCCATTAAAGTCTTATGTCCATAACATGAATCATCCCAAAGGTTCTATAGTGAACGGTTACTTGGCTCAAGAATGTATGGATTTATGATCTATATATTTTTCTGATCTTACTACAAGAATGAACAAACGAATGAGAAATGAAGAAGAATAGTATGATCAAATTGAACCCAGTTTTCCATCACTTCCTTAGATAGGAGGAATTCTTGGATCATATACATTGATGAAATTAATCCTTGAAGAGTGGGAGATGGAACATCACACAATTTTGTTCAACTGTGAATTGTTCGATGACTACATCTTGTAAGTAAATTGAATATGTATATCTTATATATATATATGTGTGTGTGTGTGTGTGTGTTAAAATATTCATATTTTTATCTATAGGGAACATAAAGAGATGATAAATAGAAAGCATCATTCTTTATCTTTGGGAGAATGAGGGAGACTTTGCATAGAAAAGAGTTTTATGCTTGGTTAAGATTGAATGTAATAACATACTATTTAAAATAATTAGAACAACAATTAATTAATTTTAATATTGATTTATATTTTAGGTATTGAGTTTTCCTACTGACATTGTCTCTGAGGAAATAAGAGCTTTGTATTTTGGTCCTAATACCGTAGTTCATGACTATAAATCAATTGTTATCAATGGGTATAGATTTATTATCACTGAAAAGGAAAGAACATGAGAACAGAACATTATGGTGTTATGGTTACTTCAACAACAGACTGTTATGCTAGTGCATCAGATAGTAGACCGCGATTTGAAAATGTAGGTTATTATGGAGTCATTGAAAAAATAATAATATTGGATTATTATTCTCATGGATGGGTCATGATGATGAAATTCCAGTGGTTTGATTCAATGATGAGGTAGGGCACATTTTTTATGATTGTAGATTTCGAGTAATTGATATACTCTCACTCTTGCTATCGATGAACCATATGTATTGGCATCATTGGGGAAACAAGTTTTTTATGTCAAAGACCATCTTCGACCTGAATTTGGTGTCATTATTGAAGTAATTACAAGAAATATTTTTGATGATGGTGATGATGGAATTGACACCATCCCTACTGCAATTGGAAATTATCCATTTATTAATTTTGATGACTCCAATAGCTCAATTGTCAGAGTTAAATGTGAACCTAAAGTTTTGGTGGGAAATATATAAAATCATTCATTCATGTTCTCAATTCTTTTGGTTTACCTCAACTTGGGCTGTTAAGGTTCGTACTATTCAAATTGATTTAATACTGATTACAAATATGTTGTATATGACTTGACCGTTATGTGAATTTTCAATATTTATTGGTTACAATTTTATTTGAATTACATTTTCTAATTTTGAATTGAACTATATTCAAACTATGAAATGAATATTTCTAACTATGTGAACATTTCAATGATCAACTGTGATTTGTATAAAATTTTTATAACTCTAAGACCTCTATTTAACATTTTACCAGGTAATGAACATGACGGTTTGTATTCTTTTGCAAAGCATGTATTGAAACTTGCATCATCTACCTAGGCTAAAGAAATTAAATTTTTCCTTAATTTTGAAAACTACATTACCCCTTATAAATCCAGTAAAATTAATGTTCCACGATATTAATAGACTGATTACACTTAGTAAATAATCATCCTACTAAAAATTAAATTTTTTTATTACATATTGTATGATTTATTGACTTCATTATATATTTCTTCAAGCTCACCTAAAATAATGGACAGTTAAATTATCCATGAATCCCCCAATTCCCTCTATTTTATTTTGTTTTTTGGGTTACACATTAGTTATCCTTTCTACTTACTTCCATATTTGTTTTCAATGCAGGAAATGAAACTAATTGAAGAGAGGTGATGAAAATAGATTATGGAAAACAATCGTCGCATGACTAAGCTGGGCATTCCACCACTAGTGCCTGCAGTGAGTATTTTATTTCAAATATATAATGTCATGTGATTATTATTTTTTAAACAGTTTTGCAGGATCCATATATTAGGCGAAAATTATTTGATGAGCAGCCTAGTAGTGGTCCCAATACTTAGGGTGTTTGTACTAGGGGGTACGAGAGCTAGACGATCTTGTCAGCTTACCCAATTAGACCCTGCCCCTCCCATTGACATACCATCCATCCCAAATTATGATCCTGGTGTGTCGTTAGAGACACACAGGATATTTAGGTCTCCCATTTTTTCACCACCCTTTACATCTGAGCCTCCTCACCTATCTATACCATATCTGATGATGATTCCCACTCCCCATCCAGCATTTGGCCAGCATCTCTGTCATCTTATTTTACTTATGCTTCCTTCTCTCCATGAATTATATTCCATCTTCTTCGACTCCTACTCCACCAGAGTCTGTCCCTACAGAGCATACATTGGGACCCACTCCATCTGTACAGGGTGTTCTTTTAATTTATGCGGATCCAGTGGTGCCCATTGATCATACTATTGTAGGTATAATTATACAACCCTAAAAAAATTTACACCATTATTTATTTTTGTTATAATATGTATTGATAAAATATTTTTTTTTATTTCATAACGAATACATATACTAATAAGAGGAGGGGGCATGGGCGTACATGTATGCATTTGGTGTGGAACCACCACTCACAGTTGATGAATAACTACAATGAAAATAGTCAAATGATTGAAAAATCAGGGCAGCAATGTTGGAGTTTTTTTGTGATGCTTTCCAAATACTCTGACATCATTTCTGTCAGCCTACTCACATGGAGACAGCTTCCAAATGAATTCAAGTATAATGCTTGGGTATAGATATGGGTAAAAAAACTATTGTATTTAATGCAATATATTATTTTTTGTATTTATATGAATTAATATTTTTGTTCCAGCTACGGTTTAATTTCCCCAATGGTGAGGGTGCACGACCAGCACGTCTAAAGTATTTAGACAAGCTTTGGAGAGCTTACAAGTGCAATTTGTACATTGGTTGCGTGCTAGAGTGGGAACAGAGTTAGAGGTGGTCCTTGTCATGGATGATTGTCTGTTAGAACAGTATCAACAGATGATTACTTATTGGATGACTAGTCAATTTAATGTATTAATCACATTAGAGGTATTTAAATGAAAATTTTCATGTCTTTCGTTAATACTAATTATTGAATTTTATTTAGGATTCATCTGGAAGAAATAAAAAAAACATTGATGAAAAAAATACTTCCACACATTGGATGTACTACGATGCCAGATCATAAGAGGTAGCAGGTATGATAGTTTATAATTTTTCTTTACGAAATTCACTTTCTATTGCTTCCTCCATAATTTATTCGATTTCTAAAGATTTTATATAATTTTAGTTATGAAATTAATTATTGGTATCCTATTTTTAATTATGTTTTCCTACATTAAATGTCATTTTAGAGGTATAAATTGAATATAGATGGACGTGTACCTCGAGAAAAACTATTTTTCTTGAGTAGAAGGAAGAAAGATGGAAGTGCGGTTAATGAACCGACTCAGCAGCAGATTGTAAGTTTTACTTTGTAAATTTAAAATCTTAATCCCAAATTTTTAACTTAATAATCTATTTATATTTGTAATAGGCTACTTTATAGGCCCTTCATTCCCAGGAACCTGACAATTTTGGGCCAAATGATAACTTACATCAAGTGCTGAGAGATGAGAACCCTAGTAGAGTATACTACCAACCTGGGAAGAGTATAGTTCTGATGAGGTATTGGCCCTCCTCAGGTACGAGTTGTAGTGCCACCGAGTTCCAAAAGGTTAAGTCACATGAAGAATAGGCTGAAAAAAGGGGCAAAGAGATGGAAGAATAGTTTTCTAGGGAAAACACTACATTTATGAAACTGATGGATGTTTTATGTCCAACCCTTCCACTAGAGGACAACACAGCTTGTGATGAATATATTTCATCAATGCATTCTATATATGGTGCACCAGGTGGAAATTCTAGTGGTGGTAAAGATGATGGTGAGGAGGAGGTCGAGGTGGAGGAGGAGGAGGGTGAGGAGGAGGCCGAGGCGGAGGAGGAGGGTGAGGAGGAGGCTGAGGAGGAGGAGGAGGTGATGAGGAGGCTGAGGCTAAGTACGAGGGTGAGGAGGAGGGCATTGAGGAGGGCATGGATGATGATGAGGAAAAAAATGAGGATGAGGTTGAGGCTAATGACGACGATGATGATAGTGATGGTGATGAGGGACAGATTGATCCGTTACATTTTTGACTGATATTACTAACCTTTGATGTTTATTGATTTATTATGCCTGAATATATGTATGATTAGGTAGGTCACATTATATTTATTTTTTTTATTTATAAATAATAGCACATGAATTAATGATTTTTTATGACTCCTTCACCCCTCCCCTAGATACCCCCCACCCCTGTGGACAGCCCTCCCACCCCCTGGACACCCCGTACACCCTGGACAGCCCCGCCACCCCTGTGGACAGCCCGCCCACTCACCCGGACAACCCCTCTCCCTATGTACAGCCCCTCCCCCACCCCTGTGTGCCACCCTCCCACTGCCACCAGACAGCCCGCCCACCCCCCTGGACAGCCCCTCACCCCATGGACACCCCGTACCACCTTAGATAGCCCCACCCACCCCCTGGACACCTCGTGCCCCCTTGGATAGCCCCACCCTCATGGATAGAATGCCCATCCCTGTGGACATCCCACCCACCCCCTTGGACACCCCATAGCCCTGGAGATCCCCTCCACCCTTGTGGATATCCCACCCACCCCTTGGACACCATGTACCCCTGGACAACCCCCAACCCCCCAGGACAGCCCACCCACCCACGTGGATAGCCTCCCCACTACCCTGGACATGCCCTACCCCCCTCGACAGCCCTACCACCCCCGTGGAAAGCCCCCACCCCCGTGGGTAGCCCCCCCCCCCCCTCCCACCACCATCTGACAAACCCTCCCCTGTGGACATCCCCCACCCCCTTGGATAGCCCCTCTCCCTGTGGACAGCCCCCACACCCCCTTGGACAGCCCAACCACCCCCCGTGGACACCCCCCCCCCCCCACCCCCGTGGATAGCCCGCCCACCCCCTGGACACCCCATACCCCTTGGATAGCCACACCCACCCCAGAACATCTCGTACCCCATGGGTGGTCCCGCCACCCCCTGGACAGCCCCACCCACCCCCCTAGACAGCCCCTCCCCCTGTGGACACCCCATACCCCCTTTACAGCCCATCACATCCACTTGGACACCCTATGCCCCCTGGACACCCCCCACCCTCGTGGACACCCTTTCCACCCTGTGGACAGCTCACCCAACCCCTTGGACACCTCGTACCCCCTGGACAGCCCCGACACCCTCGTGGACAGCCCACCCACCCCCTGGACACCCCGTAACCCCCTAGAAAGCCCCCACCCAACCCCCATGGATAGCCCGCCCACCCCTGGAAACCCCCTACTCCATCGACAGCCCCACCACCCCCATGGATAGCCCCACCACCCCGGTGGACAGGCCCTCCCACCCCCGTGGATAGCCCCCACCCCCTTGGACAGCCCCCACCACCTGGACACCCTGTACCCCCTGGATAGCCTCGCCCACCCCCTAGACAACCCATACCCCCTGGACAGCCATGCCCACCCACTGGATAGCTCCGCCCACCCCCTAGATAGCCTTCCCATCCCCCGGGGCAGCCCCTCCCCCAGTGGACACCCTGTACCCCCGGGATGGCCCCACCCACCCCCTGGACACCCCATGCCCCCTTGGACAGCCCGCCCACCACCGTGGACAGCCCACCGACCCATGTGGGAACCCCGTAACCCCCCCCCCCCTAGAAGGCACCGACACCCTCTTGGACATCCCACCCACCCCTTGGACACCCCGTACCCCCTGGATAGCCCCCCTCCCCACCCCTGTGGATAAACCGCCCACTCCTATGGACAGCTTGCCCACCCCCTGGACACCCCTCCCATTGTGAATATCCCCCACCCCTGTTGACAACCCGCCAACCCCCTGGACACCCCTACCCCCCTGGACAGCCCCTCCACCCCTATGGACAACCCGCCCACCCCCTGTACCCCCTAGATAGCCCCTCCCACCCCCTAGACTCCTCATACCCCCTAGACAACACACCCCCCCTGTGGATAGCCTCGTCTACCCCCTAGACACCCCTACTCCCTGGATAGCCCCTCCACTTCTGTGACAGCCCCCACCCCCTGTACAACCCCTACTTACCTAGAAAACCCACCCACCCCATAGACAGGTTGCCCACCCATGTGGACAGCCTGCCCACCCCCTTGGACACCTCGTACCCCCTGGACATCCCCGCCACCATCGTGGATAGGCCACCCACCCCACTAGACACCCCATTCCCCCTAGATACCCCACTCACCTTGTGGAGAGCCCTCCCACCCTAGTAGACAGCCTGCCCACCTACCCCCCCCCCCCCCCGAGACACCCCCAACCCCCCTCTATAGCCCCTCCACCCCCATGGACAGCCCCGCCCACCCACCTAGACACCCCCTCCCCACGTGGACAGCCCCCACCCTCGTGGATAGCTCACCCACCCCCTGGACACCCCAACCACTATAGACAGCCCACCCACCCCTGGACACCCTATACCCCCTGGACAGCCCCGCCCACCCCCTGGACACCCCCTACCTCCCCTGGACAGCCCCACCCACCCCCATGGACACCCCTGACCCCCTGTACAGCCCCGCCCACCCCCCCTGGACAGCCCCGCCACCCCCGTGGACACCCCCCACCCCCTATATATCCCCCACCCCCATGGGTTATAGGGTTTATATGGTTTCTAACAACTCAAAGATCCCATTAATCATAGATACCCACTTTGTTGCCTCCTGAGATCCTTGATCGCTAATAAAAAATAGTGGATAGTATTTTAGAAACTCCCATGCATAATAAATGATCTGATAAGAACATGGTTATTCCATGTCCACAAGAGTTTGAGTAGAGGCCAAGACTAAGAAGACAATAGCTTGATCACAAGAATGACTACCTGAGATATCCCATTTAGGGTTCCATTTCAAAAATCATATGGTATTTTTTCCCACTATAAAAATGTAATCCATTTCCTAATATCCAAATCCCCCTTCCTATCATACACACCAAAAGCATTCATTGTTTCCTAAAAAACACATACTATTGAAATAGACACTATTCCAGAACCATTTTTAAAATACCAATGATCTTAAAATCCATGAAATTCATTCCATTAAAACCATTAAATACCCCACCCCCTAGACACCCCCAACCCCTTGGATGACCCCCACCCCTCCTAGACACCACCCCACCACCTGGAAACCCCCCACAACCCTGGACACCCCCACCCCCATGGACAGCCACCCCCACCCCCATGACACCACCCCGCACCCCTTGGACAGCCACCAACCCCTTGGACCACCCCCACCCCCTGGACACCCCCCACCCCCTGGACACCCCCACCCCCTGGACACCCCCAACCCCCTGTACGGCCCCCACCCCTCCTATAAAGAACCCCACCACCTAGACACCCCCACCCCCTGGACACCCCCACCCCTTGAACACCCACCCCACCCCTTAGACACCACCCCACCCCCCTTGGATAGCCCCCCAACCCCCTGGACCACCCCCACCCTCTAGTCACCACCCCACCCCATGGACACCCCCACCCCCTGGAAATCCCCCCAACCCCCTAAACACCACCCCCTGGACACCCCCCCTGAACACCCCCATAAACAGACCCCCCCCAACCACCACCCTGGACAGCCCCCCACCCCCATGGACACCCCAAACCCCCTGACACCCCACCCCTCCTAAACACTACCCCACCACCCGGACACCCCCCACCCCCCTGGACACCACCCCACCCCCTGGACACCCCCACCCCTAGACACCCCCACCCCCTGGGAAATCCCCCAACCCCTAGACACCCCCCCCCTCAGACACCACCCCTCCCCCTAAACACCCCAAGGGACAGTCCCCCCCCCCCACTACCCTGGACAACCCCCTACCCCCCCCCAGGACACCCCCATCCCTTGGACACCCCACCCCCTAGACACCCCTACCCCACTTAGAAAACCACCCCAAACCCCTGAACAGCCCCCCAACCCCATTAATTATTAATTGAATTCTTTATGTATTTAATTAACTTATGAATTATGTGTTAATGGTGTATGGGTATACTTGTTGTATGTGTATACTTGTTGTAATTACCTTATGAATTATGTGTTAATTCTATATGTTTATAGGGTAATTAAATACAGAATTGGTGGTATTTAGAATTCTATATGAATTATGTGTTCTATGAATTTTGTATGAATTCATAAAAAATTGTGTATTTATTATGCCGGTATACTTTTAATGGTGTATTGTGTTACTTGTTGTATGTGTATGTATTATGCAAGTATTCTGTTGTGTATGAATTTTACAGGCCTGCTGGTGGAATTGTTACAGCTGCACAGGGGGAGGCCAGCAAGATGGCTTGCTGCTACAGGTACAAAAAGGATATTCCAATGGTTTAGAACCATTGGCATATGTGTAAAACCAGAACTTATACCAATGGTTTTATGTAAACCATTGGTATAAGTATATTCCAACGGTTTGTAAACCGTTGGAATATATTATTTTACTTGATATTTACCAACTGTTTGTGGCAAATCATTGGTAAAATTCTATACCAACGGATTTGTAAACCATTGGTATAGAGATAATTATTTCTATTACCAACAGATTAAAATCATTGGTAAACATTTATTCCAACGGTTTATTGAAACCGTTGGTATATACTGAATTTTTCAGACATATCCCAATGGTTCTCATAGAACCGTTGGAATATTTCAATTCCTACAGCTCAAGACCCAACAGTTTGGACAACCATTGGTATAGTTTATACCAATGGTTGTCTATCCTTTACCTATAGTTTTAAACCATTGGTAAAGTTAAAATTTCCAATAGTGTTTTCCACATGTTACCCCATATAGTTTTAAAAGATATGGAATATTAGGAGCATTTTGAGGAGGTTTTCAATAATGTTGTTGTATCCATATATAAATTTGACATTCTATATAACTAATTCCTAAATATAATAGGATTATTAATCTTTTGGGTTGTACTAATTGAACCTTTATTTAATTAACCATGAATAAAAGTGTTTTAAAGATAAGGGTTGTCATATTTTTACCCTTGAATCTTACACAAATTTGGAAACACTAGCTCATATAGTTGACCCATGATGTTGATCCTTGTAAACGTCATCTAGAAATGAAACACTAACCAAAGAAGGATCCATTTTCCAGTTTAAATTGATTGTTGAAGCCTCAATATTCCCTTTAATAATTTCCATGTTACACCATCCTACCATGGAGACTTTAAAAAAACATCCTAATACTAAATTTATCCTTGGGTTTCCTATTATATATATTTTTCGGAGCATCAAGAGTAATTAGGGTATAATTTCCATTATTGTTAGATAATTATTTAAGAATATTTTTTGTCTTAAATTAATCTCACAAATAATTTTTCTCTATTTATTGGTAACCTATAAAAAATCTAGTGTCTTCCTCATACAGGATTGGATCTCTATGCCCACTTTTTCTTTGGTGGGACTAATTTCCATACTCAGATACTTTTTTTTATTTGAACTAGTCATCATAATATTTTCTTCCATAAACGTTGTCGAATAATTTTTTTTGTTCCTGTGGAACAATAAATAGAAAGTTAATTCATATATTCGTTCTATCCCACTTGATTTTATACCCATGATATAGCCTATATCCACCCTTTAAACATTTTTATGAAGTTTATTCTGAGGCTGTTGTATCTGAGTCAAAAATCAATACTTCATCATACGTAGTTCCATCCCTCCCTCATAAAACTAGGCACTTATAACTAACAAATTTCTATGAATCCTATGAATGTTGAAATGAAAATCAACCCCAATAGTCATAAAAACAATATCAGAAGAACTATATCTTTCAAAAATCATCTTGACGGCTAACTTGGTACTAATTTGAAACTTTATTCTAGACTCATTTTCTCTCATGGAGCCCTTATTATGTCATTCCTAGTTTGATTCCATCCTCAATTTCTCCTTTCTTATAAATTTATAACTTTGATCTTTCTAAATCACTTTTATGACATCTGCAGATGGCTCCTATTACTTGTTTTTAGTTTTATTTTTTGTTAAAAACACATCCAGGTCAGATGTTTCTGACCTCCTAAGTGAAATCCTCTTGGTCCCCAAATTTTTATCTCCATACAATCACATATTGATCTTCTATATTAGTTGATCATCTTTCTATAGTAGGTAGAAATTAGGAAACTCATCTTATGAATTGATGAAATTTTCTTCCACTACGTAGGTCTTCCACCCATATGCCAGACTTATCCAAGCCTCTTTTCCACAACTTATCCCCCTTGTTTCTATATTCCCCTATGACTAGACCCCTAGAATCTCATATTATAGGGATTTGTGGGTTTCTTTATGTTGCTTCTTTTTCATGAGGTGTTACACAATAATTGTGAGAGTTTGTAGGTTGCATTCCCACTCCATCCAGATTAAGAGGATATGTTAGAGCATAGTGTTTATACCCCAGAGTTACTGGTCCACATTTTTAACCCTATTCATCATCTCTTCTCCCCTCAAGATGTTCTGGTAGTTTGGACCAATTGTTTGATGCCTCATAATTTCATAACAAAAAGGAATATACTTTTGGAATTACAAACCAACTACATTAAGTGGAAATTCAAAGTCTCTTCCCCATTTGGCTATTTCACTTTTTTAATGTTTCTATTTAATGTGGATATTTCATTTTATTAATGTGTCCATTTAGTGTGGCATTTTTATTTTTTTAAATGTTTCTATTTAATTTTTATATTTCATTTCTTTGTAAATCTCTATAAATTAGAGGAAATTGTAGTCTAAAAAAATGTGTAATACAAGCTTGAAATCTCCTTTGTGTTCTCTTGAATTTTTCTTTCTTCTCTTATCATGGATTGTATATCCCACAAACAGGTATCAGAGGCAAGGTTCCAAGGCATCCTCTAATTTTTTAAGATGGTCACCACAATCTTGCAAGTTCCTAAGTTGTCTAAGGAAAACCATGAATGGTGGGGCATCCAAATGAAGACATTGTTCAGGTCATAAAAATTATGGGAGATTATCACTGATGGTTATATATAACCCACTATGGAGGAAGAAGACATCTTCACAAATGAAGAAAAGGTTGTTCTCAAAAATAAAAGGAAGAAAGACAACAAGGCATTGTCCCTCCTATATCAAGGGTTAGACGAATCAATATTTTAAATTATTCCTAAGAAACATCATGAAAGAATGCTTGGGATACCCTTTCCACCATATTCAAGGGTGTTGATCAAGTTAAGTGGGTTCTTCTTCATACACTAAGAGTAGAGTTCTAAGGGACACATATTAAATAAGGTGAGAGTATCTCTGATTACTTCTAATATTTAATTTTTATTATTAAAATGTTGAAAATAAATGGTGAAAAAGTGGAATACATTCGTATCAATGAAAAAGAATTTTGATCTCTCACAACCAATTATGTGAATGTGTTTATGGAAATCAAATAATCAAAGGATTTTTTTGAATAATTAATGGGGTTGTTGCATGTGCATGAGGAATGAATGTAAAAGAATGCGGGTTCAAAGATGGAGCACACCTTAGAGTCTAAGTCGAATCTACAAGAATAAAATAATGGACAAATGCAATGTGGTGATCATCGCATAAGAGGCAGAAGGTGTGTATATCATCCAATCCATAAGAAAACAAAATTTTTCCAGCTTCTATGGAAGAGGAAATGGTGGAGTATGATTCACATGTGGTCAGGGAAACTTAAAGAATGTTCAATGCTATAATGGAAAGAAATTTGACCATTATGCATATGATTGTTAGAGAAAAATAGATCATGATGAATGATCCAAATATGCTGAAGCATCGAACCATGAACAAGAAGTCACTACACTCCACATCATACAAAAAAATCATGTGAACGATCGGATGTGTGGTATCTTGATATAGGTACAAGAAACCATATGAGTGGTAACAAATAACCGTTTGAGGAATTCACAGAAGAAGTTCACGAGGATGTGTGTTTTGGTGACTCATAAAAGGTAACCATGATTGGAAAAGGTAAAATCAAAATATATAAAAATAATAGAGAGTAAAATTACATCTCTAATGTGTATTACATGCCAATCATGAAAAAAAATATCATCAGTATTTTCCAAATCCTTAAAAAGGGGTATGACATACACATGGAAAACTATTCTATTTCTATAAGTGATGCTCACAGGAGAATTTTTTATCAAGTCCAAATGGAAAATAATTTCATTTTTTCACAGCATATCAACACAAAGGATGAGGTGTGTCTCTTTGGACTCATGAAAAATGAATCGTGGGGATGGACTCTTCACATTGGTTATCTCCATTTCAACGGTCATAATATTTAATCCTCATTAAGAATGGTGTGTGGATTTCTAGTGATTGAAGTTCAGAATCATGTGTGTGATGGGTGTACACTCAGTAATAAATAAACTCCTTCCCATGTGGAGTGTCTAGAAGAGAAAAGGAACCACTTTTGTTGGTTCACACTGATATTTTCAGACCACTCTAAACACCCTCACATGGAGGTAATAAGTAATTTAGTATCCTCATCGATGATTTCAGCAAAAAACTTTGGGTGAATTTCATCAAATAAAAATATTCTTCTTTTACTATCTTTAAAATTTTCAAAGACTGTGTTAAAGCAGAAAGTGGTGATGAAATAAAAGTACTGAGATCTGACAGAGGTGGAGAATACACTTCAAATTCATTTCAATATTTTTGGAGGGAACAAGGCATCAAGAAGAAATACACTACAACCTACGTGCCACAATAGAATGGAATTGCATAACGAAAGAACCACACCATCCTTGACATGAAGAGGAATATACTGAAGGAGAAATGGCTAACAAAGAGATTCTGGAAAGAGGCAGTTGCATGTACTACCTATCTGCTCAATCAATGTCCAACAAAGAGTGTTAGAAATTTGAAACCAAAAGAGGGGTGGAGTGGTTACAAACTAAATGTGGCATACCTAAGAATATTTGGGTCGGTTGCCTATTCCCACATTCCAGAATCAAGAAGAAGGAATCTTGATGACCATGGTAAGAAGTGAATCTTCATCAGCTACGATAAATCATATAAATCCGACAAGATCTACAATCCACTAACCAATAAAGTAGTGGTGAGTAGAGATGTGGTCTTTAGTGAGGAATAATCATGTAAATGGAAGGATTATGAATTAAACAAAGATGTTCCATTCAAAATAGAAGATCCTAAATAAAGGAATGATCATTAGGGAAAAACGGCTACAACACCTTCCTTGGGCACATGGTCAGTACACGGGAGTCTAGGAGTACATTCCATCACTCCTGTAAGCACTCCATCAAGTCAAAAAATTTCCATATCAACCTCACCTATGGAACCTATAAAGATGAAAAACTTAAGATACATCTATAATAATATTGAAGTGGTATGTCTTTTATTGATTGTATTCAAATCCCGACCCTTTGACATTTTAGGAAGCCATAAGGGAAGAATGTTGGAGAAATTCTATGGAATAAGAAATTTATGCCAAATAAAGAAATGACACATGGGAGCTAACTACACTTCCTAGTAGCCAAAAAACCATTGGAGTCAAAAGGTTGTAAAAAATAAAGAGAAATATTGAAAGATAGATCAATCTATATAAGGAAAGGCTCATAGGAAAGGGATATAAACATAAGTATGGAGTGGACTATGAAGAATACTTCACTCCTATTTCTCTCCTGGATACTAAGAGGATGATTATCTCCCTTATAGTCCATCACAGTTGGATGATCTACCAATTAGATGTGAAGACTACATTCCTGAATGGAATTCTAGGAGAAGAGGTCTATATTGACCAGCTTGAAGGCTTCGTTATACAATGGTAGGAAGAGAAGGTGTATTGACTGAAGAAATCCATCTATGGGTTAAAGAAAGATCCACATGCTTGGATTACACACATCAACAACTATCTTCAAGAGAATGGATTTACCTAATGTCCATATGAGCATGAAGTTTACCTCAAGAAAAATGATCATGGAAATATACTTATATCATTCCCATATGTTGGTGATTTGTTGTTTATAGGGAAAAACTGACCGATGTTTGATAAATTCAAGAAGGCCATGATTAAGGAGTTTGAGATAACCGATGGATGTCTACTATCCCTTTTTGGGAATAGAAGTAAAGAAACAACATGGATAAATTTATATATCTTAGAATAAGTATGCCAAGGAATTTCTTGAAAAGTTCAGGACGACCAATTGCAACACCATAAAAACTCCTGTAGCAATGGGCTTAAAACTGAAAAAAGATGGAGAAGGAAGAAGCATTGGCTCATCTCTGTTCAATATTCTGATTGGAAGCCTATGTTACCTCACAATCCCAAGTCCAAATATCGTCTATAGTGTTAGGATTCTAAGTAGGTACATGGAAGCACCAAAAGAATCACATTAGCTAACTGCAAAAAGAATCCTTAGGTATGTAAAAGGAATAGTAGAATTTGGTCTTTTCTATCCATCCAATGATAAAGCAAGGCTATATTGATACCCAGATAGTGATTGGGGAGGTGACCAAGATTAAAGAAAAAGAACCACTAGATATGCATTCTTTATTGGAAATACTTCTTTCACATGGAACTCGAATAAGAAAAATGTGGTCACCCTACCCACATGTGAAGAAGAGTACATAGTAGCATCATCCACTATTTGTGAAAAATTTGGTTGAGAAACATGGTAAAGAAATTGAAGAATCCAAAGTATGGATCCATATTCATATATGTGTATAATAATTTGGATATCAAAATATTAAAAAATCTAGTACAACATGGAAGAAGAAAACACATTGATACACGATATCATTTTTTTGAGAGATCATGTGAAGTAGAAAATGATAAAATTGGAGTATCACCATACTACAGAACATGTGTCTGATATTTTCAAAAAGGCATTACCAAAATATGAATTCAAATATATAAGAAAAATGATTGGAATGAATCCTATTTTGGTTTGAAGGGGAGTGTTGGAATTAAAAAAAATACATCCGGTGGAAATTATAAGGGTCTTCCACATATGGCCTTTTCATTTATTTAATGTTTCTATTTAATGTGGTTGTTTCATTTCTTTAATGTACCCATTTAATATGGATATTTATTCTTTAAATGTGTCCATTTAATTTTTCTAGTTTCTTTCTTTATAAATGCATAATTTTTTTTGGAAATTTTAGTATGAAAAAAATGTGCAATATAAGCTTGGAAGCTCCTTTGTGTTCTCTTTCATTTTTATTTCTTCACTTGTCCCATCTTGTATAACGAACATATACATCTTTGTATTTATGATTATTTTTTTTTGAATAATCTGATTTTACAAGAGGAAGGGGGACAAAAGAAAAATATGAATGAGTGATATAGAGATAGGAAGAGAGATTCGATGGATCCCTAAGATCCTCTTGCCCAAGCTAATAGGCTACAATCCACAATCAAAACTAATTCCCTCTCACCTAGCCCTAAACACCCACATTTAATATCTATTTCCTACCAAATCCATCATAAAAAATGATTTAAATAAAAATAATATCATTCCACTAACATTTAGTTCATCAAGTAAACTTTCATACATCCCCTATCTATTATCCCCATGATAAAAGTACCTATCACCAACCAATTTCATAAAGTCATTGACATACCCCCAACACCATCCCAAACAAAATCGTTATCACATGACACTCTATTAATCACCAAATTCATCTAATTTCATAAAAAAATTAAATAAAATTATCATTTTATGTGAATTTAATTGAAATACAAGAAATTACATGAATACATCATCCTAGGTCCTCATCTAACCACCAAACATGAAATCCCCATCGATTATGCACAATTCCACCATGAACTAGTGGAATCAGCATTAAAACCTAACCAAAATAAAACCAAAATCAATGATCTATTAAGGAAAACACAAAAAGATACACAAAAGGATGAAAATACCTAGGATCACTATTAGAACGCACCAAGAACACCCTACCACTCACCACCATAGGGGATCAAAGGGGAATGATAGGGGAAAGGGACTCATCTGAAATGACCCTCCTACATTGATCAAATCCTCTCAAAATAAATGGGGGTCAACCATAATAATATGGTCCTACCATTACTCAAAAAATACCACATGTGAACCATTCATGATGTAAACTAGGTGGTTCATGAAATGAATTCCCTTTACAAAACACATTAAAAGCATGAACCACTGGTTCATGGTGTGAAATATTTGAGGTAGAGGGGTTCTCCCATCAGACAACCTCCTTTATAGAATGGACCATGATTCATGTTGTGAATTGATTTATGTATAGGGATATTCAATTTACAAAACCTATTCAAATTATAACCTTTATGGTTCAGGGAATGAATGGTTTTAAAAGCTGATTTCTTCAACTATCAACCACCCTACCCTTCTATAATGCTTCCTCAAACACCCAAAGATTCCATGGAGCCTAAAAATGCATATATAAACATACATTAAGGGAATAAAAACACTCATAATATTAATATGACTCCTAATTATCATAATATACCCTTAAATAAATCAAAAATTAAAATTACTTTAGGAATTCACAACCACTAATGACATGGATTGTTATATAAAGATTTGTTTAGTGGCTACATAGGATAACTTAGCAGATCTGTTGATGAAGTCATTACCACAACAACAACATGATGGTCATGTTAGGTATCTAGGTATTTTATAACTAATAAATTATGTAATTTTTTTAAATATATAATGTATTTATAATAATAGAAATATCCATTTATCATTCATTCCTACATATTATATTTTACTCTACATGAATGATCGAATGATAATAAGTATGAATATGAGTTATCCCTGATCGATGATCATCATGAAGTATTATGGGTTATGGTGAAATGTTAATATTAACATGAATATAATATTATACTCATTATAAATGGTTGTATGTGTGATACGAAAAATAGATTCACAAGGTAAGATATAGAGACTTATTACTTGGATTGACCAACCTAAGTATATATCTTGGAATGTTATATAGTTATCGACATACATAGGGGTGTATTATTATTATCAATCCCAATTATGTGAGTTTTTCAAGAGATATAGAATGATAACCTTCATACTTTTATACCTTACTTACCCAAGTGAAAAGTAACTTAACTAATTTGGGGTGGTTGAGTATGTTGTTGATCATGTCGTTTGTTTGAGTGCAAACAAGATAGGATGTGTTCACGTATATGATGAGTAAATAAATTTGGACCTTGATTTAATTAGGATAATGAAATGCATGAATATTATTTTTTAGGTCACATATTATATTATTAATTACTTAAATGAGGGTCATGTGGTGTACTCATCTATTAGATGAATGAATTGTGTTGTATTCATCGACCTGATCAATATTTTTCAGAAAATCAAGAAAATATGTGATGGCCTATAATAGATTGACATGTTCCATGTCTAGTGATAAATAAATTTCATGGAAAAAGTGATTATATGAGTATAAATATGATGCATATAATACATATTATGGTGTACATGGTCATATAAATATATGAGTATGTTTAATAGATATCAGACCAGACCCCTCAATATCTTGAGTAAAACTGATGCTTTGTGAGAGACCACTCTTTACTTATGTATAAAAAAGAGTGATTTCATATTTTTTTCTAATGTTATCAAGGATCTTAGGGTCACATATTTTCAATTTATATAAGGATTAAGTTTTAGAAAAATTGTTTGATCCAAAATGAAGAGTGTTTAATGAAATCATATCTAAAAGGAGTTTTGGATGGATTTAAAAAGAGTTGTGGAGTTTTACATAAATTCCTTATGGATTTTAGTGAAATTGAGAGATTATTGGTTATTAAATAAAATCATATATATGTGATACATATAAAGAAATTCACCCAATGTTTTAGGCTAATTACATGCATATACCACGTCATAGGTTGAGTGCATGCATATTCCACATATACATGAATTTATGTTCATGCATCTTCCCATGCGGTTTCATCATCAATAATCCATTATGAATGGATTAAATGGATTTTAAACGTTGAAGTAATTTAATGAATAAGTACAATGGGAATTTACACATGTAAATACATTGATTATATCCAACACATTTAATTAAATGAAACACAGTGAAGATGACTATATCAAGGGATGAGATCCATCTTGTTGGTTATGACTGATTGTATCAAGACTTCTGATACTACCTTCCACCTGGCACATAGATTATCACTAAGTGAAGGTGATAACACCCATTATACATTTAGGGATCCTCAATAAATATTCTAGGATCCTTTATTCGGTGTAATTCCCCTAGAGGTATGAAATTTTTTGTCTCCTACTAAGGTGTTATTTATCAAGTATACAATGAAGATAAAAATATGGATTGCACATAACATTAGGTATGAATTTTTATGTTATTATTTTAATTAAATATTTATTCTATCAAGGGTAGTTCTGATAGATATATTTATTTCCCTCCACATCCATTATTCAAATGATGAACCTCTGAAATCTATCAATGTTCAAGAAATTGGGTAGGTTTTTTAAATAGCTATGGTACTAGAAACTAGTATTAACCATATTATAAATTTTAGTGTCCTTGAACTAAAAGTCAGTTAACCTCCCTTGAGCTTGAATTAAAGAATAACCTCATAATATATAGTGAGAATAAATGAAAAACCTACATTACATTAATATGGGCTTGGATTCACAATGAACAAAAGTGAATATCTATGCTTGAACTAACAAACAAGAAAAAAAATTATCAGGCTCCTTCACACCTCCAACTATGTTGGCAGCACCAAACCATGGTAAAGTGACATCCTCTATTTAACCTGGTTATAGTGAAGTGGAAGCCTAATTCAAACTCTTGAATCAACACCAACACGATCTACCAAAACAATGATCTTTAAAAAACTCTCTATTTAATCAAAAAAATTGTGTGTAGTAGTTCTCCTATGTTGATCTGGATCCAACCATAGTAATTGATAGGAACTCATGTGAGTGAGAGATAGATAATTTATAAATATATTATTAATGATAGTATAAAGAACTATAAAATTATATAGTAGCAATAAAAGGAAATAATAATAAGAATAAAAATGGAGAAGAAGATAGAGTAAAGTATGAAGAAGAACATCCCTAGGATCATTTCTCTCTATGGACATGGTATAACCCTCATGTTTAGCTCCTACAGCTGAAATGAATACAAAATAATTTTTATTACCTCAATAAGTAGTCCCCCTATTTTTTAAGTTGGGGTTGAATCTTATTAATTATTGAAATGAAGAACCTCTTTTTTCTGGGTAGAGGAAACCCATTTCATGTCCCGTAGACCCAGTGGGCATTAAATCCCATTACATGGACTTGAAGGCCCATATTTTTGTCTTAAAGGCTCATTAGTGAATAGTACTACTAGAGTACATAGGTTGTTGCATTACATGTTATAGCACCATCGGTGCTACAGTTCCTGCTATAGTGTCTTCCACCACCACAACAGTGTTGGCGGTGTTATAGTTCTACTGCTAATACAGTACTTCTATAGTAGAGTTATAGTGTTGATACAGCCCTGTACTCATGGATTTTGAGCCCACATTTATGATGTAGTATTATGGGGTGCTTACCACTAAGCCAAACCCCCACCAAAGCATCCCCCTATTTAAAACTTCAACCAACCACCAAAAACTCTAAAATACTCCCAACAACCCAATTAATATTTACAGAAAAGAAATTACAACCCTTAGAACCTCAATGTCCTGCTACAATATTCCATGTTTCTATCATTTCCCCCCTTGAAAAATCATCTTTTCCTCAGGGTGAAAATATATGAAAGTTTTATTCATGTTATATTTTTCTA
Source organism: Viscum album (assembly GCA_963277665.1). Lineage (NCBI taxonomy): Eukaryota > Viridiplantae > Streptophyta > Magnoliopsida > Santalales > Viscaceae > Viscum > Viscum album. The sequence goes on from OY728160.1 coordinate 730,902,069, forward strand.
CATCACTTCTAGTGTCCTGGTGTTGAGTTTCTAGAGACATTCTATCCAACCCTTCTCTTAGTAAACTATGTTTATTCCCTTCTTGAAAAGTCATAGCTAGCCTATTTCACCTTCCTTCTAATGTTGGAGGCTTTAAACATTTATTTGAGCTTACCAAAAATTTGATATACAAAAATTTCATCTTTTTAATATAGCTTCATTCCATGCTCATACATTGTCCGTACACCTATCTACAACATAAATTGACCCTTTAACACCCACACCATTTTAAAAAAGGATGGTCTAATTTTCAAGTTCACTTTGGGTGAAAGATCTTATGAGTTGTTCAAGCTACAAAAATAAGTAAGTTCTACACAAATAGAAAGTTTAAATACCCCACACATATAATATTGGAACACAATGAAAGCATAAAAATAAATTTAAGCTAATATAATTTCCATATCCCATTTATAATTAACCCCAAAACATCAATAAACTACTCTATTACATTTTGTTAGAGATCTTTAGCCTCAAATCCTAAATTTTATTCTGTAACATCAATAGTTTTCTCAACATTTAGTAGCCCAAATTTTTCATATACACCTTCATCACCAACAAAATAGCCCTAATAAGGAATACTTTTACTAAAATAAAGTTCCCATTCAACATTAAAGGAACTCAAGTTCTCTGATTTTAGGTGTTTCTATCAATCTAGTTTCACATATTTTTTCTTCACCATTAAAAACTCAATGAATTTTCTCCTACTATATATATTAATTCAACCACACCATGCCTTAATCTGTTTATTTTTCCCATTGATCCATGCACCAACAAACAAATTTTGTGGTGTATAACCTAAAAACATTAGAAAAATTAAAATGATCCAAACAACTCCCATATGTAATACAGGATTTTGGGACCATGATGCTAAGGGAAGAATAGATAACTCAAAAAAAAATTCCACATCTGAAATATCTTAACTATGATTTTCTTCATTTAAAAATACATATAGTTATAATTGTGTATCATATGTCTCTATAATGGATTTCCAAACATAATGCTTGAATCTTCTTGAAAAACTACACCAAACTGAGCGTTTAGAGGTGGGTTTTTAGTGGCTATTTACTAAACCGCCACTAATTTTTTTTTTAAATAATTTCATGGAGGTTTTTTATAAACTGATGTTAAAAAGTTTAAGAATTTTACAAAATTTAACCTTTCTCCCTCCCCCAACACCCCCCTGACACCCCGACCCATCCACCCTGTCGACTCCCGGAAGACCTAGCTTTGTCACCACCCATCACTTCCATTCATCGGCCCTCACCACACCTCACCTCTTCACACATTTCTTAGCCATTATTCTTAGGCCCTCACTAGTTTTTGGATCCCATATGGTCCTCACCTCACCTTGTCATTCCTTTATGGCCTACCACTTGTGTTCATTGCAATAGTAGTGCTCGATGTGTTTTCTATAATTTATGCCAATTTTTTAAATTAAATATATAATTATAATTATTTATAGGTAGTTATTAATATTATATGATGTGATAAAAAATTTTATAGTTTATACATACTCAGATGCAACAGGGGTGAGATTGGATGAGGTCTGGTAGAGTATGGTTTAGGCTCTAACGTAAATATGGAGGTTGGTGGTCCCTATAATTCAGGAAAATATTCTTTTTTGCATGAATTACCACTACAATAATATTTTATATACTTTGGTAGAATTTATAGGGGAATAATGTTATCGATTAAAGGATATATGATGGTTTTTGGTCTTCTGTACTTGAGATAAGTTCACTTGATCACCTGGGTGAATTAGGATCACCTGATAACTATTTCACCAAAATGTGACAGTGTCAACATAGTTGGGGGGAGGACATTGGTTTTTTTTCATGATTATGGTGATAAATGGGTTTCTTAAGATTTTTTTTCAAGGGATATTAATGTATGTTAGAGATTCATAGGCATAGTGATGACTGGTTAGATGATCAGACATTACAACCATGGTGAGGGACACCATTTTAAGGATGGTATAGGATATAATAAGCATTCTAAGTGGGATCGTTCCTTTAGGATAGAAAATTTTTTGATGGAGTGGGGTTTCTAAAAGTAATTGATTAATGGATATCAACTAGAAAATTAGATATGGGTACAATGATTGGGTTGTGGGTTTTGATTAGGACTTGGCATTTGGATTCCATGTTGTTTAGAGTGAGATGGATTGGGCTAGTCCTTGGGTAGCAGGACTAGGAGTGTGGTGTTGATTCAATTATGTTGGAATGGAAATTTATATCTTATTTAGGATAATACTCTATGATGTATATTCAATAAGTATTTAAGTGTGTGATCTTTTATCTAATATCATAAACCATGATGGTTTTGAAAGTCCAAATGGATTCCCTAAAGGGTGATGCAGAACTTGTTATGATGAGAGGATAGATCTTGACTACATAGTTACGTAGGATCAGCTGGTGAACTATGTGACTTACATGGTTCGTGCCTATTATTCATGTTTTCAATGTTACCTCATTAAAGTTTGTGGTGATAGGTTAGTGTGCATGATGTGACCACCCATAAGTGACATGGGATGTAACATTATTTATAGAACTAAGAAAATTACATTTTTCCTAATGTAGAGGGTTATATTTTAAGAATGTATGATTTTTCCCTATCACATCATGAAGTTGATCTTGTACCTCACTAAGATCTAGGTAGTGTTATTCTTTTACCTTTATTTAGTATTATTTAGTTAAGTGCCTCTAATGAGAGGGGTGTGCCATGGTACATTGTGAGATGAGATCAATGAACCCTACCTTTATAGATAATGCAGTGGGATGAGATGTGAATATATATACATACCAAGTTCCATTAGGAAACTATATAAGGTTTGTATGCCACCCTACCTAGAGTTCTTGGGTATGGGGTAAAAATAGGTATGATGGAATATAAAAGGAAACAAGTTGGATTATTGAATGTATTTGAAGCATGTTTGATCGGGTTTGGGGTTTCTTTGTAAACATAAGGTGACCTGATGTACAGGGAGTCATGATTTAATAGTTTTCACATTAAATACAATGATATTGTGTAGAAGGTTTACTTTATTCATCATTTATAAATTAATATGATGAAATATACTAGGGGAACATAGTAAGGCCCTATAGAGATGTATTTCCCACACTATTAATGGGCACCCCTATGTGCATTCATACCTTATATTTAGAATTCATCTAAGCACATCACATGAAGTGGATAGGTCTTCTAAATATTGATTCATGTTTTTAGATAGGGTGTGTTGAGGCCTGAGGATAGATGTAGGTCTATATTTTTTGTGTTATATTTATTGGTTTATTTTATATTTTTCATCATCCCTTGGGTGATTTTTGTTTGTACATTACAAAAAAAATAGCACATTAGATGGGGTTATTTAAAGGGGGTTATTCACAACCCCCTCTAATCATATAATTTATAGGGGTTATAAATCCCCAATAAATTCATTTACTAAAAAAATTATAGATTTGTTATGTATAAATCTCATTAATCATCAAATTTAAGGGGGCTTATGGACCCCCTATAATTTCTCAAATTATAGGGGGTTGGAGACCCCTCTAAATTAATTTACTATAAAAATTAGAGGGGGGTTATGTACAATTATTATTAATATTAGAATTTGAAGGGTGTTATGGACATCATCTAAATTTTTAATCATTATTTTGTAAATATCCAGTTGGATTTTAGAGGGTGTTCAAAACCCCCTCTAATATCATTAATTAGAGGGGGTTGAAACCCACCCTTCAATGTCTTAAATTAGTGTGGGTTATGGACCCCATCTAAATATTTTAGAGGGGGGGTCAAAAACCCCTATAATATATGAAATTTGAGGGGGGTGTTCAAAACCCCCTCTAAAGTCTTTTCATTAGAGGGGGTTCGAAACCCCCTCTAATTTCAAAGATTAAGGGGGGTTGTGAACCCCAACTATTAAAAAAAAGAAACTTCCACACACACATATATATATAATTAAAACACAATATATAAATGTATTTAAATACATTATATGAACATGTTATATAGTATATTTATATGTTTGTATTTAATTGTATTTATATATATACATAAATATAATTGTATAATATTATTTACATTAATATATATTTATTTGAATAAATTTTATTTCATATAATGTTAATTATTTATAATATAAAATCATAATCATATTATATATATATATAATTTATTTAAAAAATATATCATATAGTTTTTATAATTTATATTTTTAGAATAATAAATATATTTTTAAATAATATGTTTGTGATTTTATATTATATATAATATAAAATTTAATTTGATATAACATTATATAAATATTTTTATAAATTTTATTTTATATAATATTTATTATATATAATATAAATATTTTTATTAATTTTATTTCATATAATAATAATTATATATAATATTATTCAATTTATAAATATATATATATATATATTAATGTATATAATAATAAATATATGTATTGTAATACATTATATAAATATATTTTTAAGGACAATATATAAATATATTAAGTAAATACACATATATATATATATATATATTATTTAAGTAACCATGTTTATAATATATAAATATGTATTTAAGTGTATAAATAATTTACCTAAATATAAAATATAAATGTATTTAATATAATATGTGATTGATATAACTCGTAAAATAAATGTATAGTATTTATAAAACCAATATATAATTTTTATATTTCAAAAAGAGGTTTAATAATAATAATAATTATTATTATTATTATTAATATTATTGTTATCATACACACACAGACATAATTATATGAAAATAATTAAATAAATATAACTTATAATTATATTATATATATAAATATTTTATAAATACAAAAACACACTCACAAATATTAATGTATTTATAAATATTTATTTATATATGTAAATATAATTATTTATATCTATTATATAAATAAAAATGTATATAATATATAAATACATATTTAAGTATATAAAATAATTTGTATGAATATATTTAAAAATATATAAACATATGTGTATATACATAACATAAATAGAGTTGTAAATATATGTAAAAATACAATTACTCAGATTTATGTTTATATATATATATAGTTTGTATAAATTTATATATTGGTTCTATGTTGAAATTTATTTAAATATATTATGTAAATAATAATTATTTAATAAATAAAGAAATGTATATAAATTTAATTAATCTATATATGAGTAACAAAATTCAAATTGACATAGTGATAGCCATCTGGGTCTGGCGGACGCTACCTGTCGGATAATCCGTAGTTCAAATCCTTCAGGGAGTGATTTTTAGAATTAAGGCATAGTGGTTTCAATGTCCTAGTGCCACACACACAGTGTGTAACTGGAGGGAGGGAGAAACACACATGCAACATGTAACTGGAGGGAGGGAGAAACATGCACGGGAGGGGAGAACTGGAGGAGAACTGAAGTATAGGGGGTGCAAAGATAAGAGAAGGATGAAATAAATATGAGAATAGGAGGGGGGTGAAATGTGGGAGAACAAGAGTGGGGAGGGTTCATAATGGGGTTTAAAAAATAAAAAAAAATTGATGCTTTAGGGGTGGTTTCACAACCCACCACTAACATTTAAAAAAGGTGAAGCATTAGGGGTAGTGTTAAAAACCGACCATAAAATAATCACAATTAGTGGTGTTTTGAACTGCCCATACAACCCTTATTTAGTGGCGGTTTTAGTTATAACCTCCTCTAATTCAAGCACTTTTGATAAAGTTAATTCACCTTTAGAGGGGGTTTAAACCCCCTCTAATGTAACCGCTTCTAAAGTCACTATGATTTTACTAGTGGTTCCTCAAAACTGCCTCTAATGATAGTAGGTGGCCACATTATTGGTGGTTCCTCATAATCACCAATAATGTATTTATATGGGGTTATAACTCCTTCTAAACTCAGAAATATCCCCCTCTAAATTGGTTTTTTTTGTAGTGGTATGAAAATGTGAATTATTCAGGTAATTTATTATATAATTTTGTTTATTTTATTTTTTACATTGATATGTTTTAGATATCTTGGTTATTTTTCCATTATATTATACTCTAATTTTATGTTTTTCCATCATAGAATATGGATTAGTACCTTGAAAGAAGTTTTAGCCACTTTCATATGTGTTGGAATGCTTGAGGTACGTCAACCCTCATCTCATATGATGATTCTAGAATGAGGAATTACATTATGACATTATATCATTTATTTCATTTTATAAATTGGGTAAATGGAATAGGGGAATTTGAGGACTTTATCAAATCTTGTGATAGGCCATATATATGTGAGTCATGAAAACGTTTTCGATGGTAATTCCTCATTACCATGGGTGTGGGATTGTTGTTATTTAATTTTTATACTATGATTGGGTTTTTTATGGAATATAGAGTTCTTACAGAAGTTGTTATTTTAAATTTTCATCTCCTCTATCGCTAGAATGAGGCCCATGTTCATGAACCATATTTGGTATATATTACATTCATGAAATATACATTAAGGAATTTAATTGTAATTTTAAAATGGGATTTATTTGTTTAAAGTGCCAAAAAATCATATATAGAGTTCAAAAGTATTTATCCTCAAGGAATTTATGTCCCATGATCGATCCCTTCATAAATATAATTAATTATAATTTTGGTAAATGAACATGTAGAGTCATGAAAATTAATTCCTAATCCCTTATTGTGTATTTATATAGGAAAACCTTATTTAACATATTCATATTTTTTCAACTAGTATATGTGTATCTCTTTTCCTATTTTTTAATAGTTATTTGTTTTAATTTTTTTAATAATGTCTAGGCACATTATGATGTATATGGATAAAAGGTAGATTACATTACCGAGAAACACGCCTCAATGTGCTAAGGGTTTGGAGGAGTTTTTATATTTTGAAATTTCCAATCAATTCGTTGATGGGAGAATAAGATTTCCATGTCGTAAATGTAAATTTAGAAGATAGTTGAAGAGATATGAAGTTTATGAACACTTGATATTGAATTAATTACATGCTCAATATTTGTGTTGGATTTGGCATGAAGAATCAAATGTTACAGAAAGGTTGAGAATTGATGTAAATCAATAGAATGAGATCCCAAAATCATAGAAAATGTAAAATGAAATGAAAAATCTTATAAATGATGCATTTGGAATTGAAACAAACCAACATAAACATCAAAACATATCAGAACAAACTATTGAGGGTGCTAAAAATAGAAAAATTATGATAGATGCTTCTGAGACTGTAGGAAAACCATATCAATATTTTAACATATCATTGGATCCTCCTCTTGATTCTTTGGAGACTAATGTAAGAGAAAACTTTACTGAGTTGATAGATGCATTTAATTTTTTTAGTTAATTATGGAAATCAAGAGTTGTATAGTGGATGTTTGAAATATTAAAAACTTTTTTTTCTGTTGAAGTTGTACCATATCAAATGCCTATGTGGAATTATTAGTAAGGTGATGTATATAATATTGGAAGTATTGCATGATACATTTCTTGAAGCAAAGATCACTAAGTCTTTTTATGATTTGAAAATAGTTATTAACAATCTTGTTTTGAATTATAAAAAATTTCATGTGTGTCCTAATGATTGTATACTTTATTGGGGAGATGATTCAGGGAGACGAGATAGAAAAAAATATTCTTCTTCTAGGTGGAAGCCTATGGGTGACATTAATTAGAAGTCTGAATCAACTTACTATAATGAAGAATAAAAAAATGAATACACATCAAAAGGTTTTTCATTACTTTCAGTTAAATCCTTGATTGCAAATATTATTCATGTCATCGAAAACAATCGAATACTTGAAGTGGCATTCTGTAGATATTAAAAATTATGGGTTAATGCAACATCCAAAAGATTCAAAATCTTGGAATATATTTGATTCATTACATCTGGATTTCACATTCGATTCTAGGAATGTTTAATTGGGATTGGATGCTAATGGATTCAACCCATTTTGGACTTTCAGTACCAGTTATAGCATTTGGGAGGTTGTTTTGATCCCTTACAATCTGCCTCTGTAGATATGAATGCAACAAACATATTTTATAATTTCGATGATTATTCTTGGAAACAAATTCCTAAAAATAATATTTATGTATACTTTCATCCTTTAATTGAAGAATTGCTGGATTTTTGGAGCAATGGTTTTGAGACATATGATGCATCTTCTAGAAAAATGTTCAAAATGTAAGCTTCTCTAATGTGGACCATTAGTGAATTCCTTAGAGTTGGGAATTTAGGTGGTTGGAACAGTTACAAAGGTTTGTATTTTAATTTTTGTATCATTGATTTTCATCCTAAATAGATACCTCACAGTAGATTATAGTGCTTCTTGTGTCATTGAATATTTCTTGATGCATGTCATATATTTCGGCTTAACAAGTAAAAATTTAATGGTTTCACTGATCGTAGACCACCTCCAAAGTTGTTAATAGGTTTTGAAATATTGTAACAACATGGAAATGTTGAAATATAATTGTTTAAGGTGCATCGTTTGAATGATAGTGGGAAACAAGTTCAAAGTGCATCATCAAGTGAAATTAGAATGCAATAATGGAAGAAAAAATGTATGTTCTTTAAAATTCCATATAGGTAATTTAATTTGTTGTGGAATAATCTTGATGTGATGCGTATTGAGAAGAATGTTTGTGATTTTTTTTACATTTCTTAATGAGCATGGAAAGTTTAAGGATCATATCAATGCTCAGAAATACATACAAGTAATGAACATAAAGCATGATCTCTGGTCAGATGAGAATGGAAAGTATGCTCTGGTGATTTTTGTAATGAAAAATAGGGATAAAGATACATTCCTTATAATTTTAAAACATGTGAATTTATATAATGGGTATTCAAGTAACATCTCAAGGTGTGTTGACATAAAGTATCATAGGTTGCATGGATTGAGAATCCATGATTCACATATTTTGTTACAACAGTTACTTCCATTGGCATTGCATACATTATTACCTGAAAAGGTTACTGCTATCGTAGTCCAATTTTTCACATTTTTTAGTAACTATCTGAGAAAACTATACATTAATTTTATCTTGAAAACCTTCAAGATAGATTTTTATTGATTCTTTGTGAAATGGAGATGATCTTTCCTCTATCATTTTTTATTGTCATGATGCATTTAACTGTGCATTTGGTTGAGGAATCTAAATTAGGAGGCTTCGTACATTATTGATGGATGTATCCAATTGAGAGGTACTTTATTTATATTTTTTTTTGTTTTATTAAAAAATTATTGGTACTTAATTAAATACACAATTATGTTCTTTATTTCATTTCACAGATATCTTGGGCATTTGAAATCATAAGTTAAAAATAAATCTCAACCTGAATGCTTTATTTCTGAAGGCTATTTGGAAAAGGAGTGTCTTAACTTTTGTTCTAGATAGTTGGATGATATTGAGACAATATTCAATAGAGTTGTATGTGTTGATGATACATTAACTCAATCTAAAATACATTGGAAATAAAAAATCTTCCTTGCTCTTGTTCGATCAGCTGGGAGGAGATCAAATGTTACACTAACAAAAATGGAATTATTACAGGCACATAGATATGTGCTGCTGAATAGTGAAATTTAAGGTAAATTTATTAAATAGTTGAGGATATAAACAAATAGAATAATAAGAGGATAAACACAAAATGAGAAATATATAACAAAAGCTGTTAATAAAGAGCTTGTGGAATGGTTCGCACGATGTGTAAGTTCATAAATATTGAAATATATACAAATATTAGGTTGACACATATATTTTGTAAATATAATAATTAATATTAATTTATTCAGATCATGAATACTAATACTTGAGTAGAGTTGTTAGAATATTTGAAGTTTCTTGCTTGAGTTTCTCTAAAATAGGATATTAAGTTCAACGCTTACAACTTGAATGGATTTAGATTTTGTATAGTTCATTGAGAAGAGGGTTTGAAAACATATAATAATAAAATATTTATGTTTTCTGAAGTGTGATACTATGGAAATTTGACTGATAGTATAAAATTAAACTACCACAGACATTTTTTAGTTGTTTTATTCATATTCAATTGTGCGGATATTATTAGGGGTGTTAAAAGAGATTCCTTGCAATTTACTTATGTGAACTTCTCTTGCTTGGTGGATATTGGAGAACGTGAACTTCACGACCCATATATCTTATCATCATAAGATAAAATGTTATATTATGTGAAATATGTCATGGATGAATGGTGGAGTGTAGTTTCTCACATAAAACAAAGAGACTTGTATGATATCAGTGATGACATGGAAGATTTGACATCTGACATTGAATCCCATCAACAGTAAGAAATAGAATTATTTGTCTATTATGGTATTGAAAATATTAGTCTTTCAAGTGTTTATGAAGTATATAAAGTAATGATGGAGCAGGAAACTGACATGATTTAAGGAGAAAATGATTTTATGTGCAGTTATCCATTCATTTATCAACCACTTATGTCATTTGTGTAGTTATTCATTATCATTATTGTGTGTATATTTTTTGTTCATATTGTGCATCTGTTATAATTTCAATTTTTTATGCATGAATTTTTTGAAATATATGTTATGAACTTAATTTTATTTGATTAAATGATAAAAATGACAAAGAGGAAGCATTATACTCACACTGTGAGGTCAAAGAGTTTTTCTAGAAGTTGGTTGACTCTAGTAATATTTTTATCAATTTATAAATTTATTAGAAAATAATATCTATTTGATATATTAAATTGTTGATTTATCATTTTTTAATGTAGTCACAGAGTTTAGGCCACCAAGTATCCCAAATATAAGTGTGGTAGAAGGTTCATAAAAATATGATGGGAGTTTTATTAATGATCATACCAAAGAAATTGGGGTATGAATTCATTTTTCATTATAATAATTTACTATCAATTTTCACTATGTTAATATATATTTCTTCTAGTATGATTTATATTTTATATATAGGTAAAAATTAAAGAACTATGGGATGTCAATCACACATAGTCTTACTCAGTCTCCCATGATGACCCTGTTGGTAAAGTCCTTGGGAAGGAGCTTCCTGGTCGAGTGCATGGGATGGGTTTGGGACCATTACCATATGAGGTCTTTGGCATGAAAACCAAGATTGAAAGTAAAGAATGGTGGTGAGAAGGTAAATCTAACAACTTGAAAATCATTTAGTTCACATATTTTTTTTGATTTTATGTTTAAATATTAATATACAACATTATTTAATTTTCAATATAATTGTCTTACAGGTTCCTATAGCAAGAGGTAGGGATATAGATGGAGAGGGTGGTGAGAAAAGTTCATCATTGGGAAATTATTAGTGGAGAGGGTTTGTTGATATATCAATATGTCCAATGTGGGTATTTTTTTATCTTTTTCTTATATTTTAAATGGAATCGGGACAACAGGTGACCTATATATGTGTTGTATAACCATGTGTCGATATACTATGTTTCAACTAGCTATAGAGATTTATATTTATTTATGGTCATATATAATGTTTAGTTTCTTGTCTCTATTTTACATATAGGTTGATCTGACTATTATATTATACTATTTCCCACTTGTTTTTCATGGTGCCTTATGAATTATGTTTATACTCACACCTGAATGGGATTTTCATGCATGATTTTTTTCTTATATATAAAACTGGTAGATGGTGTCCTTAGTGGACCTAGTATCTATGAAACATAGAGGTAAGTAGAGGCACTGACCATGTTTGGTGGTTACACTTCGGGATATTAAGTTTGGAACTCCTCTTCTTTTCACTTTTAGTTGTTTATAGATTGGGACCTACTTTCCTTCTTCTTGGTTAGGCATTTAGTTTACCCTTTTATTTCATGGATATTTATCTATATCATTATGATGTATTTCTTACAGGTTACTACATGAATTTTTTACCCTGAGAGTGTTTATTTTATTATACCTATGTAGTATTTCATGGAGTTGAGTCTGTGTTTGTGTGTTCACGTACAATAGGATAAAGCCTCCCACTTCATTGATATTCATACTCTATGCCTGTCGTTATCCCTTAAACTGTTGGGGGTGAACATGTGGTTTCACTCTTATCTTACAGGTGTCCCAGGTATGGTCCCTATAGGTCAATTCATTACACAAATCCCCATGGTTTTCTCCAAGACTGTAGTCTCTATCTAACCCCAACCATTATAGGAAAGTCTATACCCTTTTTGAAATCTCACATCACGACCCAGTCCTACTGACCAAGGATTATTCTATGTTATCTATTACCAAACTATGGTCCTATATCACTTATCCATACAATGATATATCCAACCTATAATATATAGGATTACCCTTATCTATCAAACACTCTGTTCGATTAGTATTCTCTTGTTTTCACCTTCTTGATTAGAGCTCAATCTTTATGTGTTGGGTGATCTCCCTTTTGGGAGATTTTTGTGCTCTCTATATGAATGCACCCTATTTTTTGAGTTATATATTATTGGTCTTAGATAGTCCATGTGGATATAATCAGGTAACTTAGACTATGTGGTTTCTTGTCAGACTAGACACATATTGGCATCTATGTTGTTTTTTGTGATCTCATAAAGGGGTGGGATCATTGTTGAAAGTCCTAGGATTTCATAAAGTATTTACCCATTGTATAAATCCAATTTAGTCTTAATCCTCACTTATTAATGTTTATATAATTTATGGATATTTAGGGTGATTTTTCATTTGGATAATAATTTCTTATTTGTTTTGAATCATTTATGACCCTTTTGATGAAAATGTTATTCATGATGGATGGTTTCATATTTAGAATTATTTCTTTATTATTAAATTAATTTATCTTGTTTGTAATTTTGGTGGATTTAGTTTTAACATGTGAAACCTCATTTTAATGTAAGTACTTTGATTCTTTATAGCTAGTTTTAAATGTAATAAATTTATGTTTTCCTTAGAAATGTGTTGTATAATTGTTTAAATAATCAATATACTTTCAATGAGAAATGTATTGAGTAATTTATTGATTATTTCACTGTATTGAGAAATGTGTTATTGATTATTTAAATGTGTTGATTCTTTCAATGTATTTATGTATTATTGATTCTTTTAAAGTGTTGTGTCTTGTTTGATTCTTTCAATGTATTGAAAAATGCATTATTTCTTTCAATGTGTTGTTTTCCTTGGCCAGTGTGTTTATTATTTATGTTTTGGTGAGAATCAATATACATTTATTCTTTAGTTTTAACATATGTTGTTTTCCTTGTACATTGATGGCATATTTGAGGATATGGTAAAATTTTCAGTGATACTGTTGTTTTGTTCTGGCTGTAGGTTCTCGAGCTCTAAAACCTATAACTTTTTTTTTGTAATTCATGATATAATGAAAATTTAAACCACCACTAGACATAGTTTTTTTTTTCACAGTTGTTTAAATAAGCACTATATTATGGTATTTTTTTAGAGAGTCAGTTAAAATAACCTCTAAATATGAAAAAAAAATTACTTAGAGGCTGTTTTATCCATATTAGTGGAGGTTTTTTTGTTAAAAATTACATACTTTAAAGGTAGTTAAAAACCGCCGCTAGATTGTACTTATTTTTTAAGTGAAGCCCGCCACTAAAACTAAAAAACCACTACGAAATAGGTGTTCTATGACACTTTGTAGTAACCATATTGTGTTGAATCCCAACCCCAATTTTAGTGGTGGTTTAATCCACCGCTAGATAAAAAAACCACCGCTAAATGGGCATTTTCTTGTAGTGAAACAACACTACACTTGTATCCCACTTGAACCAAAGTAGCATTAACACTTAGTTCTCTACAACAACACCTATAATACCTAAAAAAAGGGTAATGTAAGATAAGTGTATACGATGCATTTTACACCAATAATAATGTTACAAGTTGAGGTGAGAAACTTGAAAAATATATCAATACAGATGCAGTCACCCATCCTTTTGAAAATATTTATAGTGGTGAGCAATGAATACTGGGAATAAACCAAATATTTAATAAATCTTGAGTGCCATTCACCAAAAATTTTAGAAGGCATCTACTTCCTCTAGTTCTAACCATAGATGGATGAGAACCAAATGAATCTAAACTAACCCATCCTGAAGTAAATATTAAAGATGCCTCACCAATAACTATGATAACCTTCACATATTATCATTTACCTTTTATTTCAACCTCAACATCAATAGTTCCTGACTTGAGTTACTTTCTTAAATTTTATAATTACATAGAATTAGGATTTTATTGAGGTCACAAGGAAATTTATCACTACACTAAAATCTTAGATAATACCTTAACTCTTCCACGCAACATAGTTACAAGCTCACTGTGTTGCTTCATGCTCTTCGCCAGCTCCTGTGGCGTCATCTATACCACTAATATTTGTTCCTTCAAGGTCTCTATCTCCTCTTGTGGTGATCATTCATTTTTTTATGGTTGAGCTATGTCAAGATTCAATTCCATATTCAATTCATTGAATTAAAAAATATCAGAAATATGATCAAATTATACCTCATTTTTTCATGCCAAAATTGAACAAAACTCCTCCTACTTGACATTCATTTCCAATATAGACTGTAAATCATCCAAACTTTCTATAACATTGTTCCAACTTCTAACACTATCCTTCACTTAACTCATATGCTATATATTTTTTAACTGTTTCAACAAGGAAATAGAGTCCATAGTGTACTCCTCCTGTGCATTTTGGAAATAAAATAGGTGCTTCAGACCTAATACCTCATGTTTAAGACTCAAAATTCTCAGATTGATGAAAAAATATTTCAGCTAAACTCTGGTTTCTTTCTTCAACTACTTATTTCAAACTACTTTATCCTTTCACAAAAACGTTTGAATTCAATTTTTTAACATCTCGTTCCATAAACTCTGTCAGATCCTTCAATATTTGAGTCATGGTTGACTTTAACTCCTATATATGGAAGTCCTATAATTAAATACAGTTCTCCAAAAATTGAAAACCATACATCAACTTTGTAACTGACAAATCGAAAACTGAAACTCTACTTTGCATGCATGTGAGTGTAAGTTGTGACTCCTCCATGTTGGATAAAAAACAAGTTTTCATTGGTTGTGCCTACCTGAATATTGTAATAGAGGCTATACAATTTCAAACAGAGGCAACTTGACATGTGTGGATCTAAAGACATGGGCGGCACCTACTCTTCAAACTTTTACTTATCTTTGTTTTTCAATTGGTTTGGTATGTGGTTGTTTTGGTATAGATATGTATTTCGTGTGTGTGGTATTTCAATAAGAAGATATATGAAATAAAAACACATTTTTTAGCTTCTATTTTATTCTCATGAATTTATAAAGATCACCTATAGTGATAAAAATATGCTTCCTCTTCCCTTGATCCTCCATCAATGGTATTAGAGCATAGTTTAAGCCTCTATGCCAATGACCTCAAATCTGGTTGAAGTTGAGTTGCACTATGAGTAATCTATGAGAACTACAACCCATTTTTTGCAACAATAAAGGGAAAAAAGAAGGTGAACAGGGAATAATAATCCTTGATTGAACATTTTCATCCATCTTGAAATTATCTGCCTTTTTCTTTTTTCTTTTTCAAAAAGGAGATTCTACTTTTTCCCCCTATGTTTCCCCAATTTAAGGGATTTGTTTACCTCTCTCATCCATAATCCTCACCAATGATTTGGACTCCATGACTCTCATTTTCCCTCCATTTTTTAATCCTCCACAACCATCTCACATACTCAACAAAATTTCTCCATTCTGGAAAACAAGATTTGGGTAATCAAAAAAAATGCAATCCCAACTTAAAAAAAATCGGTGTTTGCAATTCAAAAAAAATATTGGCATTTTGCACTAATAAAACATAAAATTTATAGTAGTTTAAACTCTAGAAAACAATATATCATTCTAGATATTTTCATTTGTTTTTCCCCATAAAAAATATTTTTTTCCATGGGGAATGAATTTGCTCAAGCTGTGATCCTGAAGTTGACGATAAACAATTACAATAATTGGTGCATCCAAATGCGTCCTCTCCAAGGAACCCATGACACCATGGATATCATGGAGGATGGATACACTGATCCATAATCCAAAGCAGTGGAGGTTTCTCTTCCATATGTTAAAAAATACACTCTTCAAGTGGAATAAAAGTAGCATTTCAAGTCCAAATCCTAAATTTTTGAAGGCCTTGACGAAGCGACTTTTTAAATAATCGCTTCATCAAAATCATCAAAGGATATTTGGGATACTATTCATAAATAATTATAAGGTGCTGATAAAGTGAAGATGATTTGGATTCAATCTTTGTGAGGTGAGTTCAAATCCCTATTTATGAAAACTTCTGAAACTATTACTGAGTTTAATACTCCTGTAATGGTTGTGGTGAACCGACTACCAAGAAATGGAGCAGATAATGCTGACATGCAGGTGTGTGAGAAAATTGTGCAACCCCTTGATCCAAACATTGATTACATAGTCATTTTCTTCGAATAAACAAAGGACCTGAAGATTATTTCTATCAAAGAACTTGTGGGATCTCTATAATCCCATGAATTGATGGTGAACCGTCAAAGCAATACCAATGCAGTAAATCATGCCCTACAATCAAAGTTATGTCACAAAAACACTAAAATGATTGGGGGGGATCTTGAATGACCTGAGGATTAGGATTCCATGGAAATGGATTTTATCCAAGAAGAGGAGTACAAGGTGTGAGAAGCCCAACTCTAGGAGTCCTTGAATATCAAACCTATAATCCATGAGAACATGGACGCGGAATAAGGGGAGGATTCAACAATTTCTAACCTGAAAAAAAATTCAATGCTATAATTGTCAAAAATGTGGACATTATAGCAGTGGATGTTGTTACAAGAAACACGAGGAGAATGATACCAAGGGAAAACATATCGTCGAATCATAAGATCCTTTTGATGATTCCCATGTGTTGATGGAAAAAACATCAACACAAAATCAAGTTATGTGGTATCTTGAATATGGAGATAGAAATAACATGATAGGGAACAAACACTTATTTACAAACCAATATGAGAGGGTCCTAGGAGATATTTAATTTTGGGATCTCTCGAGAATATTTGTTTATGGAAGAGGATATATTCTGATCAAGAAAAAATACAACAATCATGCTTTTATCTTCGACATATAATTTGTACCCGACATGAAGACCAACATCTTGAGTGTTGGATAGTTGGGGGGGAAATTTATTCACATAATTATTAAAAATAAACAAATGGTGATTGTCAATGATAGAGGAAGTTTGACCACAAAAGTAATGATTATGAAGAACTGCATGTTTCCGCTTATGATCCAACCCGACGTACCCCGATGTTTGATGACGGTACGTGATGATAAAGACTAGATATGGAATATCAGGTTCAAGAATTTAAACTTTGTAAGTTTAAGATTATTTTTATGAAAGAATATGGTGAATGGGATTCTTATCATTCTACACATGATTCAAATTTTTTAAAGTTGTGTTCTATGAAAACAACATAAAAACAGCTTTGCAATGAAGGCCAACTGGAAAGCTGCAGCACCACTGTATCTTGTTCACACTGATGTATGTGATCCATTAAATCCCAAATTATATGGAAAAAGGAGGTATTTTCTAACATTTATCGATGATTATAATAAAGAAATATGGATATATTTTCTCAAGAAGAAATCATAAGTGTTTGGAATCTTTAAATAATTCGAGGCCTAGGTGGAAAATTGAATCTACCATCGCATACAAACATTGCGATCTGATTGAGGTGGGGAATAAAAATCTGATGTTTTTCAAGATTACCTCAAGAAGTATGGATTTTAACACTAGTTGATGTTTTATTAAACACCAAAACTCAATGGAGTAGACTAAAGAAAGAATAACCTCATTCTCAACATGGAAAGAATCATATTGAAAGATAAAGGAGTGCCCATGAATTTCTAGGATGAAGTAGCCTCATGTGCGGTGTATATACTCAATATATTCTCAGAACAAACTCGAATCAAAGATGTTGCATGAAGACTAGATTACACAAAATCCATGTGTGAGTCATCTTAGAGTTTTCGGTTACATTGCCTATGTTAGGATCCCAAAGGCAAAATGAACAAGATTAAGGAAAAATGGGTGAAGTGTTTCTTTATGGGATATGGAGACTAGGAAATGGGATATCATTTATATAATCCCATCACCAAGAATATTATATTCAGAAGATATATCATCTTTTATGAAAGGATACCTAGAAGTGGAATCAAGATGATGATTCAAAAGAGGTATGACTCACTCTAGAAGATGACAAAATAGTTGAAGAAGTACCATTGGATGAATGAAGAACTGAAGAATTTCTGATGTCGTCACTAGATACTCCTACATCTGAAGACTTTGAAAGATAAATTTCTTATATACATCCTAAAAACATTCCAATCTTTATATATATATATGAGATAATAGAACCAATGGAGGAGTATGTAAATTTGTGTTTTCTCTCAGTAATTTCAAATCCTGTTATCTTCGAGGAGGGTAAAAATGATGTTATGTGGAAGAAAGTTATAGATGAGAAAATTCAATCCATCGACACCATCTAAGGCTATAATAAAAATGAAGGCATTGACTTTAGTGAATTCA
The DNA here is from genome assembly GCA_963277665.1 of Viscum album. Taxonomy (NCBI): domain Eukaryota; kingdom Viridiplantae; phylum Streptophyta; class Magnoliopsida; order Santalales; family Viscaceae; genus Viscum; species Viscum album. The sequence goes on from OY728160.1 coordinate 730,920,742, forward strand.
TTACACCAGTTGGTTAGCCACCTGGGTATGATGCAAAATCATAGATCATAAGGGAAACTTGTTTTAGGGGGGATGTTGGATAATAAAGAGGTTTTCCTTGGCCTGTGCCTACCTCATTGTTGCAATGGAGGGTAAATTGTTCCAAATTGATGAAAATTGACGTGTGTGGATCTAAAGACATGGGAGGAACCTACTATGCATACTTTTACTTATCATTGTTTTTTTGGTTTGGTATGCGTTTGTTTTGGTATAAATATGTATGTCGTGTGTGGTGTATTTCAATCAAAAGAGATAAAAAATAAAAAAGTGTTTTTACTGCTATTTTATTACCATGAATTTATTAAGATAACCTCTAGTGATCTGCTTATGATTCCTCTACCCTTGATCCTCCATTAATCCAGACTCCTGGTAAGTCCTAACATTATCACCTTGGGCTCTTACATTTGATTCCACTTGCGCATGAGAACATAGCTTCAAGATTACACATCTACTAATAATTTTCCACTATTACGAGTTGTTATCCACTATTAGAGATATAACTGCCACATCATCTTCAAAAGATATGACCAAGAACCTTTCTGTTGAATCTATCAAAATAATTCCTTTCTACAGTCCTGGATCCCAATAAATGAAAGTATAATTCATAGGAACTCAAGTGACAGAGATGAATAAAAGATAATTTTATTATTACCAGTAAAAGAAAGAATAATAAAATTATAGATAACAATAAAAAAAGGAAAAATAAAAAATTAGGAGTATAAGTTGGAGTATATGAGGAATAATTACTCCCTTGGGATCACTGCTCCCTGAGGCCAAGGTCTAACCCCTTGGTTCAGATCCAACATCAGAAATCAAAACAAAATGATACATACCCCCTATATAAGCATACCCCCTGTTTAGTTATTCAACCAAACCCTAGAATCTCTAACCTACTCATAATATCACATCTAATACCTACCAAAAATATTTCACTAACCCTAGCACCTCATAGGCCAGTAGCATTAACATACGTTCTTATGAGTAATTAATCCCAATTGGGAATGGTAATTCACATTTAGTTTTTAATTAAATTGGATTATTTAATATGTTTTCAATTTTAAATTTATTTTTAAAATTAGTTCTTAAATTTTTATTTTTAAGGCTTTATAATTTGTGCTCATACTCCTCTTTTACATACACATGTCCCGGATAAGACACACTTGCATGAAACACCATTTACAATCATCTACTCTTTGGTTTTCTAGTGTACTCCGCTTTATTTTGTACACAAATTGTGTAAGGACCCAACCCAAGTTGCCTAGAGCTGGTGCATTATTTGATTACATTGGTAAATAAACAAGGAATAAGAATCCCTAAGGATTATTGGAAACAAGATACATACATAAGTTCATCATTATAACTTGAAATGAAAAACAACATAGAAACTCCTTAGAAAACATCAATAACTCCTAGGTTATATCAGCATGTCATTCCTAATAAAATTTTTCATGTCATGAGAAAGTGAAAAATAAGAAAGGGTTGATCTCAAATTATCATTAATGGTAACAAATACAACGGAAGATAACATAAACATTAGATATGGTGAATAATTGAAAACACATGCCTCTAAAAATAAACATGAACATAATGTGGCAGGAAAATGAGATGAGTAAATATTTACATAACATAACATAATCATGGGTATTCTACTAGTAAAATAACAATATGAACCATTAATACTATTTTCATAATGAGGGAATGCATAATGTGGGACAACATAACCATACTGTCAAGGCCTTGTGCCAAGACCCTAAATAATCATTTGTTAAGGCCTTTTGCTAAGACTATAGTTTGTCTCATGAGACATACCGATGTACTGACCCGACACTTAATATGTCCAATTCATTCCTCATATGAACAGGGATAAACATAAACAACATATAAATTCATATTGAAATTAATATATGAAATGAAAATAACTCTCCTCGAACATTAAGCATAAACACTAACCATTCAGAGTAAATTAGGGAATGAATTTAAGATAGAACATTCACATAAAAAGTAATCATAAAACATTAAATTAAATATGTCCTATGATAACATGGCATACTAATCCCAATAATACATAATAATCGATAAGAGTTTTTAAATATATTAAGATACTCTTATAAAATCTTCAAGTAAATCTTGAGATAAATACTCTTTTACTTGGAAAAGAAGAATTATTTTGGAAAAATATTTGTATAAAACTAGAAGTAATGTAAGATAGTAATTTCACAATAAAAGTAGTGATTTTATAAAGATAATGTTTTCCAAAAACATATTATCGATTGTCCTTGAGAATAGGTAATAATTAGAGAAATTCCCTTGGATCGGGCTTGTATTTTGGAAACAATTTCAAAAGTTCCTTTTAAAACATGTAACCATACATAAAATAAGAATATATTCTGGTTGGTAAAAATATATATAACCCACACACATAATTTTTTAGTAGTACATAATAATAAAAAAAGAGTTTCATTGAGGTAATAGACAATAAAAATAACCCAAATGAATATGGAAGTTCGGGTGGAAAAACCCTTACCTTAAATCTGAACATGTTCCGCTCTTGAACTTAAGCTCCTGGAATATGAAATTATACTTATTAATAACCTATTTAAGAACCTATTATTCATGTATTTAGTTTATAATAATTCTGTTTAGTTCATTTATTCCCTTATTGATAAGTTATTATATTGAATTTTGTCATTCCGTAGTGATTGTTTTCTTTATTTTCATAATTGGATCACTTATTATTAAGTAATGGAGTTCATGTGGAATGGATGTAAATCTCTAGAATTGAATTATTATATTATTTATGATCATCCATAAGTGTTATAGGTAATTTATATAACTTGGTTACATGGTATGAGTCTGAATTATTATATAGAACTTTAATGATAATTGTTTCGATTAATTTGTGGTTATTGATTACAAGAACTCATTTTTTTGTGTAACTTAATACCATTTGTACAAAGGGATTACATAACCTTAAATAGAGTACATTACATATATAATAATCTAGTTCAACCATAACAATAATGGTTTCATTACCATAATTGAGAATGATAATAGAAATCGAAATCCCATCGTCCTTGAATGTGGTAAATTGACACATCTCAGATGGTGTTCTTGCTACTAGTATAAAATAAGGTAAAAGGAAGAGATGATGATAAATTATTAGACTATCATGACAACATTATAGTACATGTAAGGTAACAGATTCATCACAACATTTGGATAAGGATAGGTAATAATAGAAAAATAAAGCAAATGAAATTGAAAGGAAAGACAAAGAATTGAAAAGAAGAATTTACCTCTTGAACCAAACTTCCTTGAGAGCCTCTTTAAGGGAGAGGTTTTGGTCTTTTTATGAGAACAAGGATTTATGGACATGGGAGAGGAGTTTGGGAGGATATTTGGACATAATTTTGAGATGGAAACAGGCTTGATAGGAGTGAAGAGGATAGGGGTGAGAGGGGGTTTTATAGTTGAAGAAAGAGGGGATTTCTAAATATAAAATTCATTAATTTATTATTTCCCCACAAGACAAGGAATATAAAGTCTTCCATGACCAGGAATAGTAATTTTATCATGTGAAACCGAACCAATTGAGATTACATCAGCAGAATATCATGCATGACTCTATAATTAGCTTATTTAGCTTATTTTTTAAATTATGGTATTTCACTGCTGTGGTGGTTGGGGGTTTGGGGTTTGGGCCGGCAGTCGCGGGGTCGAGTCCCTGGACCTATTTTCTTCCTGCGTACATTGTAATACCCCCCTTTTAAATTATGGTATTTCACTATTCATAAAAAATTCAAGTATTTTAGAAAAATCCCAAAAATTCACTCCAACCATTTATTGACGTATAGAATCAAAAAATGAAGTCCATTTTTCAAAAATAGTTTTCTAAATATGATTAATTTAATATTTTATTAAAATTATAATTTATTCTAAAAACAACAGTTTTAAATCATTTATTTACTTATTATAAAGAATAGGTATATCTTAATTTCACTTCAATATTATTTAGATACTATCATAGGTAAGGTTACTATTCATTAGGGTATATCACTATTCATAAGGGTATGTTACGATTCATATGGGTAGGTTACTATTCACCAAAAATTGTGTTTTTCTTATCGAACTCCAAATAACTTACTGATCACAACTGTGTATGTCAGATTTTCAAAATTCACATCACAAAAGTGAAAAAATTATGTTTTAAGGGCCACATAGCACTTAGTAGTTAATTATGTTGTGATTTCATGTGATTATGACATATTTATAAGAAATAAATTTCAATTGAAAAATATTGGGTCGTTACAATCTTCCCCTCGTCAGAAATTTCACCCTCGAAATTTCATTTTACAATCTGGTCCAAAAACAGGTGGGGGTACTTTTCATTCATTGCTTCCTCTAGTTCCCAGGTTTCCTCTTCATACTTATGGTTTCGCTATAGTACCTTGACCAGATGAGTAGTTCTGTTATGTATAACTTTTTCTCTATGATCAAAGATTTTCAGTGGCTGCTCCTCATAGGAAAGATCATCCTCCAACTGTAACACCTCGGAAGAGAGTACATGTGAAGGGTCAGGTATGTACTTACTTAATAGGGACACATGAAAGACATCATGTAATTTCAACAGGGTAGTTGGATGTGCCAGTCGATAGTCCACAACTCTGACTTGATCGAGGATCTCGAAGGGGCCAATATACCTGGCACTTTGCTTTCCTCTCTTCCCAAACCTCATGACCTTCTCCCATGGAGATATGCATAGAAATACCAGGTCTCTAACTTTAAATTCAAGTTCTCATCGATGGTTATCCACATAACTCTTCTATCAACTTTGGGCTGCCTTGATATGTCGTTGAATGGTTTTCACCTTCTCCACCATTTTTTTAACCATTTCAGGTCCTAGAATCTTACGCTCACTGACTTCATCCCGACATATTAGTGTTTTGAACCTTTTCCCATAAATGGATTCATATGGTGCCATTCATATGCATGAGTAGAAACTATTGTTGTAGGAGAATTCAACCTGTGGAAGATGTTGGTCTCATCCCCCTTTAGATTCCATAGAACAAGCTCTCAACATGTCTTCTAGTGTCTGAATAGTCTGCTCTGATTGGCCATGATTTTGAGGAGGATAGGCCGTACTAAATTTCAGTTCAGTTCTTAGAGAATATTGGAGACTTTTCCAGAACTTGGAGGTGAATCTAGGATCATGATCAGATACAATAGATAGTGGTACTCCATGCAGCCTTACTACTTATTTGATGTAAATCTGTGCAAGTTGATCTAATGAGAAGTCCTCTCGAATCGGGATAAAGTGATCTATCTTTGTAAGACGATCCACAATGACCAATATAGCATTGTTTCCTATATATGTCCTTGAAAGTACAATGACAAAGTCCATGGTAATTTTCTCCTACTTCCATGTTGGTATGGGTAGTGGTTGCATCATCCCCTTAGAATTTTTCCTCTTAGACATCACATGTTTACATAATAGGCACTTTGATGTATAATCAAAAATCTCCATTTTCATATTGTCCCACCAAAAGTTTTCCTAGAGATCTCGAGACATCATTGTGCTACTAGGGTGTATAGAGAAATTAGAGCTATGAGATTCATCCAATAGTTCCCTCTTTAACTCAGGAATATCAGGAACACAAAGCCTCTATCCAAATTTTAAAATTCCATCTTCATATGTGAAGTCCAACAACATCCCATCATTTACAGCTTTAATTTTATTTTAAAACTTCTCATTATCATCCTGATAACTTTTTATCTTTTCTAGGAAAGAAGGTTTGAAAACCATTTGAAAAAGTTGTGATGTGTCACCTTCCTTGATAATTCTCATATCCATCTTTACTAGATCCATGAATAAAGGATCCCTTTCAACTCTCATCCTATTCAAAAATCCATGATCCTTTCTGCTCAATGCATCTGCTACTTTATTTTCCTTCCTTGGGTGGTAGTGTATTGTGAAATCATAATCTTTGAGTAGCTCAATCCATCTCATTTGTCTCATGTTGAGTTATTTATGTGAGAATATATATTTCAAACTCTTATGATCTAGATATATCTCACATTTTCTTCCATAGAGGTAATGTCTCCAAATATTCAGAGTGAATATTACCATTTTTTACTCAAGATCATGGGTTGGATAGTTTTGTTCCTGAATTTTTAACTACCTAGATTCCTAGGACATCACCCGGTCATTCTATATAAGGACACAACCAAGTCCTTTCTTTGATGCATCGCTATAGATAACAAACTTTTCATTCCCCGATGGTAGGGCTAGGATCAGAGCATTCACTAAACTTCTCTTCAATTCTTTAAAAAATTATTCACATTCCTTTGTCCATATGAACTTAACCCATTTTCGGGTGAGCTTGGTCATTGGGTTGGCTAAATGGGTGAAGTTCTGAATGAATTGCCAATAATAACCTGCTTAACCAATAAAAATATGTACCTCAGTTGCGTTTTTTGAAGTAGGCCATTCTTGCACAGCCTTTTTATTCATAGGATCTACCGATATTCCATCCTTAGAGACAATGTGGCCCAGAAAGGAAACTGATTGAAGCAAAAAATCACACTTTCTAAACTTACAATATAATTTATTTCTTCTAAGTGTCTTCAGAATAGTGTGCAAGTGATTTTCATGATCTTCATGAATTTTATAGTATACTAGGATATCATCAATAAACACCACCACAAAGTCATCAAGATATTCCTTGAAAACTCTATTCATCAAATCCATAAAAATATATGGTGCATCAGTTAGTCCAAAAGGAATTACTATAAACTCGTTATGCCCGTACCTGGTTCAGAATGCTGTTTTTTGGAATGTATTCCTTCCTCAAAAGAAACTGATGATATACAGATCGAAGATCAAACTTAGAAAAATATTGGTCTCCATGAAGTTGATCGAATAAATCATCAATTTGTGGAAGAGGGTACTTATTATTTATTGTAATAGCATTGATTTCCCTATAATCAATGCACAACCCCATGGATCCATCTTTATTCTTGACAAAGAGGACATGGCCTCCCCATGGAGAAACATTGGGTTGAATAAATCCTTTATCACTCAATTCCTCTATTTTTTTATTTATTTCCACCAACTCCACAGTTTCCATTCTATAAGGGGTCTTTGATATGGTCCTTTAACAAGGAATTAAGTTAATGGAAAACTCAAATTCCCATACTAGAGGATGTCCACGTAAATCCTCTGGAAGGACGTTAACATATTCATGTACAATAGGTATATCCTCTATCTATACATTCATCTCCTCACCCATATTTGTTTCATTCCCTTCCTCCCTAATAATTGATTTTAGTAGAGCTACTAGGGGTTGATCTATATGAGAATAAAATGGAAAGGTTTCTGCTCTAAAAATAAGGAATTTGACACCATTCTAAAAAATTATAACTTCCTTCTTCTTACAATAGATCTTGGCATCATAATTTAATATCAAATTCATACAGAGAATTATATCATAGTCAACCATTGGTATGATAATAAGGTTTGAAACTAAAGCATCTTTATGTGTCATGAGGTGGACTAATCGGAATGCCTTTGTTGCAATGCTACATCCACTAGGAGTTTTGACTAATAACTCATTTATTAAATAAAATTGGATGTGTATAATTTTTTTTTGAAAACTGGGAAGATATAAATGAATGTGACGAACCAAAATCAAATACATCATTGGATAAGTTTGATGAAATGATCAATTTACCTGCCACCACTTCGTTAAGAACTCCCACCTCTACAGTTGTGACCGCATAAGCTTAGCCTTGCTCTCTTGTCATTATTTTGGGAACATTTACATGATGCTTAGTATATTCGTGTTCATAATTTCCCATATCCCTAAAATTGTAGCATAGAAAATTGGTAGCTTCTTTCTTCCCCTTACAATCCCAAGATAGGTGGCCTTTTTCCCTGCACTTGTAACAGACTCACATTGCCTTCAGGCAAGTGCCAGGGTATTTCTTCCCACAATTAATGCATAATGAAAATTCAAATGTTCCCTTCTTCCCCATTTCCTTATTTCCTTTCCTAGAGTTTTTAGCGGCCCTCTTCTTATATTTCTTTCCCTTAAAGTTATAATACATAGAGAATTCATTTTATGTCTTGATAGCACCAGAGACTATATTTTCATATGATGAGAATCTTTGGGAGACTATAGCCCTTCAGATGAATGGTTTTAAACCATCAAAGAATCGATCAATTTTTCTTCTTGGATTACGTATGTAGTCCATAACATGCCTTTCCATCCTTGTAAAGTTGTCTTCATACATGGAAACATTTTCATCCTCCTTATTCCTCAGATTCAAGAATTCCCTCTCTATATTTGCTTGATATTCACGACGGAAATATTTTTCTAAGAATATTTCTTTAAAATCTCTCCATTCCATCTCTTATATTTCTTCCTCCTCCTTGGTGTTTCGGATTAATGACCACCACCGATCCTCATCTCCTGTTAGACGATAAACTGCCATGACAACCTTCTCTCTTTCGTTGCATCCAAAAGTGAGAAATATCCTCTCAAGGGAACATATCCACTTCTCTGCTAAAAATAGGTTTGTAGTCCCATTGAATGATGGAGGCTTTTGTCACATAGAGTGATCTAACATAGCTCCTCCACGTGGTGGATCCGGATTCTCCATACGGGTAATGTTATTATTCATAACCTGAGTAAGTTATCCTGATATAGTTAAAAGTTGCTCCGCACCAGTCCCAACACCATATCTAACATTATTATCTTGCATTAGAGGGAAATCCCTAGAGGGGGCATGTGAGTTCATGTAGTTTTCATTACTTCCACTAGTATCCATCTCTAGATAATGTAATACACTAGATTAAGTTATGAATCATAATGTATAATCATAACTTAACAAAAAACTTAGCACAAATTGAAATCCTACGCATGGATAATCCCATAATAAAAAATGGTTTTTTAGGGAAGTTTTACATTTAAATCCTTCATAATGGATTGTAAATAAAATGTGAATTATCCTAAACATATCCCTTAAGAGTGTATTAACCAATAGTTAAGTAAGGCCCATTTTTGTGTACCAGGATACCCCAGGTCAAGCCCGAAACTCCTTGTTGGAGCATTCAATCCTTGGTACATATGTACTAGAGCTGCCTCTAACTGCTCGTATTCAGATAGGGAAGTATTTATTGAAATATCCATATAATATATTCATTACCAAAATACCAGGAGTTTCTTGTATGTTTATCCTCAAAGACTATCTTAGGGACTCTTCCCTAATCTACGTTTTCTAAATCTAGTTTCCATGTTTTCTACTAAACTTCCTTTGATACCAATTGTAAGGACCCGACCCCAGTTTCCTAGAGTCGATGCCTTATTTGATTATATTGGTATATAAATAAGGAATAATCATCCCAAAGGACCGAGTAGTTTATTATTATTGGAAATAGGATACATACATAAGTTCATCATTACAACTTGAAATGAAAAACAACATAGAAACTCCTTAAAAAACTTCCATAACTCCTAGGTTATTTCAGCATGTCATTCCTAATAAAATTATTCATGTCCTAAGTAAATGAAACATAAGAAAGGGGTGATCTTAAATTCTTAGTAAGGGTAAGAAATACAGTGTAAGATAACATATACATTAGACACGGTGAATAATTGAAAACACATGCCTCTAAAAATAATCTTGAACATAATGTGGCAGAAAAATGAGCTGAGTAAATATTTCCATAACATAAAACAATCATTGGTATTCTACTAGTTGAATAACCACATGAACCATCAATACTATTTTCATAATGAGGTAATGCATAATGCAGTACAACATAACCATACTGTCATGTCCTTGTGCCAAGACAATAAATAATCATTCTTTCAAGGCCTTGTGCCAAGACCGTAGTTTGTCTCATGAGACCTACCAATGCACTGAGGGGCTATATCAGGCCCCACCCTACACTTAATATGTCTAATGAATTCCTCATAATAATGGGGTAAAAACATAAACATCATATACATTCATATCTAAATTAATATATGAAATGAAAATAACTCTCCCTGAACATTATGCATAAACACTAACCATTCGAAGTAAATTGGGGAATGGATTTAAGATAGAACATCCACATCAAAAGTAATCATAAAAAATTAAATTAAATATGTTCAATGATAACATGGAATAATAATCCCAATAATACATAATAATCAACATGAGTGTTGAAATAGATGAAGATACTCTTATAAAATCTTTGAGTAAATCTTGAGATAAATACTCTTTTACTTATAAAAGAAGAGTTCTTTCGGAAAAGTATTTTTATAAAATCAGAAGTGAAATAAGATAATATTTTCACAATAAAATTATTAATTTTATAAATATAATGGTTTCCAAAAACATATTATATAGTTCCCTTGAAAATAGGTAAGAATTAGAGAAATTCCGTTGGACTGGGCTTGTATTTTAGAAACAATTTTGAAAGTCCCTTTTAAAATGTGTAAAAATCCATAAAATATGGAAATATTCTAGTTGGTAAACATATATATATCCCAAAAACATAATATTTGAGAAGTATATAATAATAAAAAAGATTTTTATTGATTTAATAGGCAATAAAAGTAACCCGAATGAAAATGGAAGTTTTGGTGAATAAACCCATACCTTAAATATGAACGTGTTTCGCTCTTGAAATTAAGCTCCTAGAATATGAAATTATACTTAAAAACAAACTATTTAATAACCTATTATACATTTATTTAGTTTATCATAATACTTTTCAGTTCATTTATTCCCTTATTGATAAGTTATTATATTGATTTTCATCGTTCTGCAGTGTTTGTTTTCTTTATTTTCATAATCGGTTCACTTGTCCGCAAGTAATGGAGTTCATGTGGAATGGATGTAAATCTCCATAATTGAATTATTATATTATTTATGATCATCTATAGTTGTTATAGTTAATTTATATAACTTGGTTACATGTTATGAGGATGAATTATTATATATAACTTTAATGATAACTATTTCAGTTAATTTGTGGGTTTTGATTACGACGAACTCATTTTTCATTATAACAAAATACCATTTGTACAAAGGGATTACAAAACCTTAAATAGGGTAAATTAAATATATAATAATCCGGTTCAACCATAACAAGAATGTTTTCATGACCATTATTGATAATGATAATAGAAATTGAAATCCCATCGTCCTTGAATGTTGTAAATTGACACATCTCGGATGGTGTTCTCGCAACTAGTATAAAAGAAGGTAAAAGGAAGATATGATGATAAATTATTACACTATCATGAAAAAATTCTATTATATGTAAGGTACTGGAGTTATCACAACATTTGGATAATGATAGGTAATAATAGAAAAAGAACGCAAATGAACTTGAAAGGAAAGATAAAGAATTGAAAAGAGGAATTTACCTCTTGAACCATGATTCCTTGAGAACCTCTTTAAGGGAGAGGTTTTGGTCTTTTTATGAGAAAAAGGATTGCTAGAAGTTGGAGAGGATTTTGGGAGGATATTTGGACAGAATTTGGAGAAGGCATAAGGCTTGAGATGAGTGAAGAGAAGAGGGAGTGATAGGGGTTTTTATAGTGGAGGAGAGAGGGGATATCTCAATATAAAATTCATTAATTTATTATTTCTCCAAAATACAAGGAATAGTGAGTCTTACATGACCAAGAATAGTAATTTTCTCATGTGAACCCGAACCAATTGGGCTTACATCAGCAGAACATCATGCATGACTCTATAATTATCTTATTTATCTTATTTTGTAAATTATGGTATTTCACTATTCATCAAAAATTCAAGTATTTCAGAAAAATCCTAAAAATTCATCCCAACCGTTTTTCGATTTTTAGAATCCAAAAATTAATTCCATTTTTCAAAAATAATTTTATAAATATGATTAATTTAATATTTAATTAAAATCATAATTTATTCTAAGAACAACTATTTTAAAACATTTATTTACTTATTCCAAAGCATAGGTATATCGTACTTTCACTTGAATATTATTTATATACTATCATATGTAAGGTCAATATTCATTAGTTCATATAAATATTCATAAGGGTATGTTATTATTCATAAGGGTAGGTTACTATTCACCAAAAATTAAGTTTTTCTTATTTGACTCCAAATAACTTACTGATCGCAACCGTGTATGTTAGATTTTCGAAATTCACATCACATAAGTGACAAAATTATGTTTTAAGGATCACATAGCACTTAGTAGTTAATTATGTTGTGTTTTCATGTGACTTTGACATATTTATAAGAATGGAATTTCCATTGAAAAATATTTGGCCGTTACAAATTGGGTTTTAGGTCTAAGGTTTCTTCGATTCTATAGCTAATACATTCTTATTGATGCAACAAGATTTTTGTGTTAGAATTGGATTGAACTTAGGATAAAATATCAATTTAAAAAAATAAGTTTTAGGAATTACCAATGAAAATGGAGTGAAAAAAAGAGAAGAAAATAAATGGGGACACATAAACTTAACATGAAAAAACCATCCAATGTGGATGATTAAAAAACCATGGGGGGACTTTGAGAAAGTGCACTATGAATCAGAGAGTACACAGAATCCAATTAGAGGCCCAAACCGAAATTACAAAATATAGTGTAGAAAACCTATATGGAATTCACACCCCTATACACCTCCATTGACTCTCTGATAATCATCTTGTGAGAATACATCACCATTTCGAGATAAAATCCAAAAATACAGTGTCATTATAACACCTCATTGAACAACCAGATTTGTTGTTGCTCATTGCTTCCCACACCCAAAAACCATCACCCACATATATGCTACAAACCACCTTATTTTTCTTCTTATTTGTGCAACACCCATACTTCTCCTTTTTATAAGTAAAGGAAATCCTAAAATTCATGTTCTACACTACATCCTTTCAAATATTCAAATGATATATAGTGATACTATCTTAAAAAAAGATATTAGTGGGAAATAGATATATGTTGAAAATATATCATTTCATTTAAACAACACATGGAAGGTTTGACAAAATAAAACCCTTATAAAATATCCTCTAAAATCTATCTAAATCTCATCAATACCCCCTTTATCCCATCAAAGGAGGAGATGAAATTCCAACTAACTCAGTTAGATTGTAATATGTTTGGTATCTCCCCAACCTTAATCCTCTATCGAAAATATTACATATCTATTTTTAATCTCTGATGGAAACCTAAAAACTCCCCCTATAAAAGAAATAAAAATATCGATGTCTTCATCATACTTATATCTACATTTCCAATAATAGAATCCAAAATATCTAGATCCCCCATAATTGTGATCAAAAAATAATATAGAGTAGCTATAGGAATTAATTACTCATTCTTCTCAACATCCTCTAAGTAGTTTTAAACTCTTAGAAAATCACCTAGATATTTGATTTTAATTCTTTCTTCACTAGTCAAACTATATAAAAAAATAATTAGGTGTATGACCTGAAACACCTCACCTATCCTACTTTAGCTTAAAAACCTTATTCATCTTAGTTGATGTTCTTAGATTAATGTGCAACGATCACATGTGCCTAAAATATGATGGATTTCTCTTCACAACTGCATTCATCACATCACCACACACATTTACATCCATCCTATAGAGTGTTCCCTCTATTCTGACTCTCATATATACCATTGAACCTCTTGAAAAATTCTATCTTCTATTTCCAAAAAAACTCCTAAATCCATCATTATCAATAGTACATGTAGATAAAAAATTGTGGCATATACATAGAACATATCACACATCCCTCAACATCAATGTAAAATATTCATTTGAAGTGATACAAATATCACCAAAACTAATGACATCAACAGAATATCAATTTCCCATCTTCAATATACCAAAGTCTCCTTCTTATGATAAAAATAATTCCCTATTGAGTATAATATGAAATACTATAAAATATGACTTTAAGAGCACTGAAAATGGTCTTTAATAGTGCTAAAGAAGCTCTGACAACCAGAGTGAGATTAAGAACCTTAGTCTTTTATCAACACTTTTCTAAGAAATGATAAAGGATAGTTATATCAACTCTTTTAGAAGCATTGATAAATAGGTATACTATAGTATTATAAAACCACACACTACAACACCATTATAGTGTGCTATAACAGCACACCACAACACCAAAAGCACCATGAAATCATACAAATCAATTCCGAATAAATAATTTAAGCAAAAAATTACAGCAAAAATACATGAAAAAACACTATATTATAGACATTTAAAAAATTGGTTTATAAAATTATATAAGTAAAATTTATTACATACATTCTAAAATAGTAGTCTTCTTTTGTCTTTGGATCCTAACCCCTACTTGAGAAAAAAATACATCTGTATAAGAAAACAATTTTTTTGTTAGTGATAATATAAAGAAATAAATTAACAGAATGTGTTAATTTTAAACTAAACATGGAGTCATATTAGGAACACTATATATCAGATTGAGTTGCGGTTGATTCTTACACATCACACCATTTATTATTCGTCTTCATGAATTATCTATATGAAAATTATGTAAATAAGTATAAGAGAAAAATGATAAGAAAATTAATTATGTAATAGCATATAGAATGATTAGAAAAAAAAATCTAGGCTCATTTTCCTGGTTTTTACGATGTGATGCGTGTTTTAAACTAGAATGATACTTATATATTGAAAATATGTACTTGGAGTCATAATAATCTCACCATGAATAAAATTGAGTTGTATATAATTTCTAAACGTCCCAAATGACTTATGGACCATTTTCCTAAAGTATCAAAAAAATCCAAATGTGTTTTCTCGGTTTGGAGTACGTTGCTTGTCTTTTATACTAAAATGCCATTTTAAAATAGAAACACACACTTTGAATCATACCAAACACATCATGTGTTTATTTGAAATGATAAAAATTCCTACATGTCACAAATGTATTATGAATTGTTTTCCTAAATTATCAAGACAATCTAAGCTTGTTTTCTCAGTTTTCAGTGAGTTACATCTTTGGAACTATTGATTTTAAACTAATAACAGACACATTGAGTCATACCAGGCAAATATTATATTGGGTTGAGGTTCAGGTGATTAATACACATAAAGAATGACTTATGGATCATTTACATAAAGTATAAAAACAATCTGAATTTGTTTGACCATTTTTGAGTAGGTCAGATGTGATTTTTTACTAAAATTGATATCAATTTTAAATAAAAAGATTCACTTGGAGTCATATCGGTCACACCATGCATTTTATAGAGGTGAAAATAATTCCTACACATCAAAAATGCATTATTTATTGTTTTAATAAAGTATCAAAATAATCCAAAGGTGTTTACTTAGTTTTGAGTAGGTCACTTGTCTTTTCTACAAAAATGTCATTTTAAACTAGAAGCACACACTTTGACTCATATTGATCACATCATGTATCAATTTTATGTGAGAATGATTCTTAAATGTCCAAAATGAATTATGACTCTATATACTAAATTATTAAAAAACCAGAGTGTGTTTTTTTGGTTTTCATTGAGTGATTTTTTTTAAAAACTATAGATTTTAAACTGATAATGCACACATTGAGTCATACTGGGAACATCATGTATCAAACTAAGGTGAAACTGATTCCTACACATCCAAAATGAATTATGGATCATTTTAATAAATTATCAAAATAATATTAATTCTTTTTCTCAGTTTTAAGTCGGTTAGTTGTCTTTTTTACTAAAATTGATGTCAATTTTAAATAAAAATACACACTTTGAGTCATACTGGTCACAACATGTGTCAGATTGAGGTGTAGATGATTCATACACATAAAAAATAAATTATAGACTTTTTTCCTGAGTATAAAAACAATCTAAATGTTTTTTCTTAGTTTTGATCGGGTTAGTTGTCCTTTTTACTAAAATTATTGTCAATTTTAAATAAAAACAAGAAATTAGAGCCATACCAGTCACACCGTGTGTCAGATTGAGGTGTAGTTGATTCCTACATGTCCCAAATGGATTATATATCATTTTAGAAAAATATCAAACCAATTATAATATATTTTCTCAGTTTTGGGTATATTTCTTATATTTTTTACTAAAATGTCATTTTGAACTGAAAACATGCACTTTGACTCATATTGATCACATAGTGTGTCAGTTTGATGTGATATAAATTAATACATATCAAAAATGTCATATGAATCATTTTCATAAATTATCCATAAAATCCGATCAGGATTTCCTTATTTTTAGTGAGTGAAATCTTTTGAACTAAACTGACAATTTTAAACTAATACTGGACACATTGAGTTATACCGGGCATATCATGTATCATATTGGGGTTAGACTAATTCCTAAACTAAAAAAATGGATTACGGATCATTTATATAAAGTATAAAAACAATATGAATGTGTTTTCTCTGTTTTGAGTATGTCAGTTGTCTTTTTTAATAAAATTGATGTTAATTATAAATAAAAAGATGCACTTGGAGTCATATCAGTTACAACGTGCATCATATTATGGTGAGGATAATTCATACACATCCTAAATCTATTATGTATAGTTTTAATTAAGTATCAGAACAATCCAAATGTTTTTACTCTATTTTGAGTATGTCAATTGCCTTTTTTACTAAAATATCATTTCAAACTAGAAGCATGAAATTTGAATCATACCAATCACATCGTGTATCGGTTTGACACGAGACCAATTCCTACACATCAAAAATAAATTTTCAATCGATTTTCTAAATTATCAAGAAAATCCGAGCACATTTGATCAGTTTTAAATGAGTGAAATTATTTGAACTAAACTATCAATTTTAAACTCATAACGAACACATTGAGTCATATAGGGAACATCGTATACTAGAATGAGGTGAGTTTGATTCTTACACATCAAAAATAAATTATTGATAGTCTCCCTAAAGTATAAGAATAATATAAATGTGTTTTATCAGTTTTTGAGAAAGTTGGTGGTCCTTTTTACCAAAATTAATGTCAATTTAAAATAAAAAGATGCACCTGGAGTCATACCGATCACAACATTCATCGGATTGTGGTGAAGTTGATTCCTACACATAAAAAATGACTTATGGATCATTTTAAAAAAGTATCAAAGCAATTTAAATGTTTTTCTTGGTTTTAATTAGTTCAGTTGTCCTTTTTACTAAAATTAATGTCAATTTTAAATAAAAATACGCACTTGGAGTCAAAACGGTCACACTCTATGTTAGATTGAGGTTCAGCTAATTCCTACATGTCCCAAATGGATCATGTATAATTTTACTAAAGTATCAAAATAATCCAATTATGTTTTCTCATTTTTGAGAACATTGCTTGTCTTTTTTACTAAAATGTCATTTTAAATTGGAAACATGTACTTTGACTCGTATCTATCACATCATGTGTAGGTTTGACATGATACTGATTACTACACATAAAAAATAATTTATGAATCATTTTACTGAATTATCAAGACTATCGAAGAACATTTTATCAGTTTTTAGTGGGTGACATTTTTTGAACTAAACTGTCGATTTTAAATTGATAACAGACACATTGAGTCATATCAAGAACATCATATATCAGATTAAGGTGTGGATGACTATTATGTGTAAAAATGACTTATAGATCATTTCCCTAAAGTATAAAATCATTATGAAATCTGTTTCTTAATTTTGAGTAGGTTAGTTGTCCTTTGTACTAAAATTGATTTCAATTTTAAATACAAAGATGCACTTTGAGTCATACTGGTCACATCATATGTCTAATTTAGGTGTGACTGATTCCTACATGTCTGAAATAACTTATGGATTGTTTTACTAAATTATCAAAACAATATGAATGTGTTTCCTTAGTTTTTATTACATCACTCTTTTTTACTAAAATGTTATTTTAAACTGGAAACACTCGCTTTGACTTATACCAATCACATCATGTATTGATTTTACATGGGACTAATTCATACACCTAAAAATGAATTATTAATCAATTTCCAAAAAATATCTATAAAATTATAGAATGTTTTCTCAATTTTTAGTGAGTGACATTTTTTTATCTAAACTATCAATTTTAAACTGATAACATACAAATTGGGTTATAGCGGTCAAACCGTGTGATGAATTGTGGTGTGGATGATTATTAAAAAATTCCAAATGACTTATGAATCATTTCCCTAAAGTATAAAACGATCCAAATATGTTTTCTCAATTTTGAGTATGTTAGTTGTTCTTTTTACTAAAATTAATGTCATTTTTAAATAAAAAGAATAACTTGGAGTCATATCAGTGAAACCATGTGTCGTATTGAGGTGAGACTGAATCTTACACATCTTAAAGTATAAAAAAACCTTACTTAAAATGTTACCATGTTCCATTGTATTTATATATTGAACTACCAACACTGTATATTGAATCGATGTTCTTAGCTGAAAAACCTTTCTCATTGTTGAATGTCAAAAGAGAAGAGGAAGCTCATATTCCCATTATATCATGAGAATTCCCCAAAATGGTCGCATGAGCTTCCTATACTATTATGGATTTTAGCAATGAAAAAGGTTTTTCAGTTAGAAACATCTAATCAATATGAAATGTTTTCAGTTTGACAAAGAAAGGCAATAAAAATGGAAAATGTGGTGACACTGGAAGAAAGAATCAATTTATCACTTTTCTGGCTTATTGTAGATAGTTGAAAGAAAAATATGACTTCCCAAAATATCAGTGAAAAAAATAATTATTAGATAAAATCAATAAGTAAATTAACTTACCAATAGTCGATAAAATGATGAAAAACTTAATTAATTAAGCAATATAAATTTACCTTTTCGTGATATTTGTATGAATTCTTGATACATTTCCTTGTTGTCATTATCTCAATTGTAGGCTCAATATTTAATCCCTGATGATCAAGAGAAGCTTTGAACAAACCACCCTGACTCGAACAAAATATTTCACTTATACAAGAAAAAAATTATTATATGAGTAATACTAAAAATAAATAAATTAAACATATATATGAAACAATACATTAACTCTATATATAATTATTTTACTATGAAAACATTGTTGACCATAGGGATATGCTGATGGTAAATCTAGAATGATGATAAAAAATGTAAAGAGATCTCACCAAACAATCAATCAATGAGTGAGGGGGATGGGGAGAAAATAAGATTGTAATGTCCCAAAATTTTCCCTTTATTATTTTTAAATATTATATGGATTAATTTCAAGACAAGGTGTTGCGACAATGTGAAATTTCAATGCTCAGTGCACCTGGAATAAATGTTTGAAATATATTAAAATATTAAATATCATGCACACCTGGTTTTCCTGAGAAAGTGAAATAAATTATAAATGGGTGCCCAGATCAAAAATATGAGGGCACTGTTGTGTTCAGAATGGAGATTTACCTTAGGTGTAACCTAACATTACTCTGTGCATGTAAATTGTGGAAAATTCCTCATAAACTCTTAAATGAATAAAATAAATTAAGAAAATTTATTTCATTTGGGTTATTGGCACAATGATGTGGTTTATCCTTAAATAATCCATTTTTTAGAAATCTACGGTTATTCTCATAAAACTAGACTTCTCTAGAGACATTGGAGAGAGAACCTATGGAGGATCCTTCCGAAGAATGATGACAAGACCATAGATCGGAGATAAAATCATACTAATCTTGAAAGATCTTTCTAATTATGATGACATGGAGAACGTTCTTCATTAGTGAATTATCCTAATTGTGGTAGGGAATTTTATTTAATTCATTTATTCCCCATTCTTGGTTCTTACAATGAATGCGGACTAATCCATAAACAGATTGATCAATGGTTCAGTCATATTTTTGGGATCGGATTATTTTTTCAGGATTTATTGGGAGTTTAATCTTGAGATTTGTTTTGAATCATTTATCATTCTAATGGCGATAAACCAATATTGGCAAAAACATCGATTTAGGTTCATCCCTATTGATTGATTTTTTCTTTTCTCTATTGGTTCATGCGTTCTTCTTTCTTCCTTGTGATTTGAAACCCTTTGTGAGCAATCGATCATTGCACCTTCTATTCTCGGATCAAAGATATGAAACCGTAGATCTGGTATTGGGATAACCAAATGGAGGTGCTGTGGTGGGTGTGACAGTGGATCGAACAATGGTTGGTGCTAGATTTTCTTTCTTAGGCAATATCAAAGAACATATATGATATTGTTTTATGAGCTAATTGAAGGCCTGAATCCTATTGATTCAGTGTTAGGGTGGAGAAACAACCTTGTATCCGGGGTTTTGAGGTGAACCAAGCACCTAAATTATTTCTAGGAGATCGACGATGTGAGTGGGATGAAGAATGCGGGTTTCTGAAAAAACCTGATCTACCCAACATGTAGTCCCTGACTACATGGTGTGTGTCTCATTTTTACTGAACTCGGTGTGTAACTTTGGAGTACACAGACATGGGGTGGAGTACATGGGTTTTCTATACTATGTTTACTCCCCACATGGCTTGTCCTAGATCAACTACATGGGCCACCTCTAGTACAGGTTCATGGGTAGGGAGTCATGGGTTGACGTCGTGTATTGGCACATAACCAGAGTACATGGAAAAAACATAGATTAAAGGGTGTGACATGTAACCCATTCTATATGTCGTGATTCTATATTTTACACTAAATGGTTTGAATACACATGCCATTTCACCCCGATAGTACCCAAGATTAAGGGACATGACGTGTGACCCTACTACACATTGTGCAACCCTCTCTACATGGCTTGAGCTTCTTATCCTTTGTATCTTGGACTAGTTTCATTAGGGTTTGTTCCCCTTATTATATCTCTAAAGGTTAGTATGAATTTTTTCCTACTCCTAGGACTATGTTCCCTTCAGTAGGATTTCCTTGATAGAGTTTTTGGAATCCCCCTGAGAGGCCCAGAGTGGGATCCTCTATTCCTCTTTGTTCACTATGTAGAGTTCTTGGTATCGATGTGACCAACACTACGTGGGCATCGATCCTCTACTTATAGGGTTAATCCAGATTGAGTTTTTGGTGTCACCCCATGGACATGGATATGATCCTCGTCTATGTATCATATTCTCTTTGGACTATTAGTGTATCTTTCTTAAGATGAGACCTGATGACCAGTACCTCTCAGACATACATCATCCATGCTATCAGACTCATGAGTGTGTTGTCCCAAATGATTGTTTTGTGGAATCTTGGAGATGATTTTGTAGGGTTTGAATACTATGGTTGTATCTTACCTATATAATGTGTGTATAGAATTGAGTATATCTGGATATTCTTATTATATGTGTTATAGACATATACCTGTGTAAGGATGATTGTACTTTTCTTTATTGTATTTATTTTTAGTTTTGGGGTGTCCTACTAAGAATTTTTATAATCACCTCTACATAGGCTTTTCCCGCACATGTTGTGTCTTATAAATATGATTGAACTTTTGATGGAGTCCTAGATGGACCAAGACCAAATGATGCTTAGTGAGATCAGACATAATGAGGTGTGTTCCTACGACATTCTGACAGTAGTCCTAGTACCTTTTACTTGTTGATTGGACTCATGTAATAGAATCCTCGTGGTGGGCTTGTATGTGGCCCTATTTTCTTTACATTTCTTTCTATTGTACTTTGGTTGTGGGATATAGTTGTATGCATGCATTGATAACATAGTGTTTTTTACATTTTAGCATTTTTTAGGCCTAGAGATGTGTGCATGTGTACATGTACATAGGCAATGCCTCCCTTGTTTGTGAAATTCCTACTCAGTGGTAGTCATCATCCCCTTGCCTATTTGAGGCAGGCTTGGGGAGTTGCAGAAGAGGCCCACTAGGATAGGCCATGACATAGTGTTATCAGAGGTGGTCAGTTCTATTTTAGGACTGGGAGACTGTGATATTAGTTTGAGGTAACAGTGTTAAGTATTTCGATTTTAGATTTCAGGCCAAGGACTCTAGTGTTGGTTTGGTAGCTGATGTATCCATACACTAGGACTTTGATAACTTACTTTTCAACTCGGTACATGAGAACACTAATTTCATGGAAAACCATGGTACATGTATCATACAAGACTGGGTTGAGGTTATCACTACAACATAAAATGCCTTTAGCGGCGGTTTTGTAGCGGTGGTTTACAAAACCGCCGCTAAACCTTTTGTTAAAAAGATTTTGCGGTGATTGATTAAAAACCGCTGTGAAACCCATTTAGTTTTTTACATTGGAGACACTGCCCCCCACCTTATCCAATGTTCTATCCCCCCGACCCCGCGAGGCTTCTCACCCTGATGATAGCGAACCCTAGCTCTGGTCCCCTCCGCTGCCCTCTCGTGCCACCGGTGACCTCGCCGTCGGTCACTGTTGGCCCCACTTCTCCCCTCAACACCCGCGACGCCGGCTTATCCCCCAAACCCATCGATTTCATACCCTAGGTATGCTCCCCTCCCCTACCGTCAGTGGGATCATCCTATTACGGTGGATTTTTTGTGTGTAATGGTTAGAGGAATCTTGTGGAGGAAAAATGCATAAGGTTTTATGTAGTTTCATTATTGTTGAGTCATTGCCATAATTTATTTTGGTTTATCATAAAATTTGGATGAATTCATTTAATGGATTGACTTCATATATTTGGGTTTTGTTTAAAAATGAGCTCAGAGGTGTTCCAAGAGTGATCCATACCCCATTGCTTGAAGTTACAGTGAGGATACATAATTGATGAGATGTCCCTACAGTATGACTAATTGGATTAATATGGATTAATTCTCTTAATTAATTATTATTGATTTATAATATATGTTGTAATTTTATGAGTTAGGGGATTGAGATGGTGTTGGTTCCTAGATATGTCTTTGATGAGGATGGAATGAGATTTCTTAAGGGGATAACTCTATGGTCAAGGTAGTTTATGACTAATATTACCATAGGATATGGTTATGCATTTATTGTGTGGATTGAAATTTCATGTAGGTGTTATGTGACATGAATGGGATCCATGAGTTATTTACCTTATGATACATGAGGATAGAGATTCATGTTGGGTTCATAGAATTCCCTTTAGTATGATGCATTGATTATACAACCATTGATGGCTATGTTATATATGTGAGAGGCTTAACTATAGGGAAATTAAAACCCCAATATGGTGTCCATCATGTATTTATGGGTCAAGTTATCTATAAAGGTCTTGTTTTAGGTAATTGATTATCTCCTAAAGAAATGTCTAGGGGCGAGGCTATGGTATGGTGTGGTAATGGTCATCTATGGTATGATAATCTATGAGAACATATGAATGAACCAGTATGGAACCAAGTTAGGTTCCTTTTCTCAATGAGCAATCAATATGGACTATATAGATAATGATAGGTTCTCAAACCTTATGAGTTGGGAATGTGGCCCTTGACAGACATTTATCCCTTAGGTAGGGGTGTGATACCTAGGGAATAGAACCATAAACTGTGTCTTTATCATCCACATTAATCAAATTGCACAATATCAATATAACTTCAAAATTATATTTATCATGTCAATAACAACTTACCAATCACACTAAAACCACACTAATGATAGTAAGGGAATAACTACTTCCTCTAAATGTTTCTTCTTATTAGTGGTCTAATTCTACTAAATTCATTGCTTGATATCCCTTGTTATAAACTAGATTCAATATGACATCATTGATTCTCTTAGTTTAGACTTGGAAGCCTCTTTTTATTCTAGAATAATCCCCTTTTTATGTATTTCTATATTCAACAAGTGACTTTACTTCAGCATGAAACTTCTATATCAAGTTTTGAAGAAAAAAAGTGGTTTCTTAACACCACTTGCTGATTCATGATCAGCCATGACACGTTTTGATCATATTTTATATCAAATGAGACTTGAAATAATTATTACATCACTTATTTCATGCATTTTTTTGGATTTAATCAGTTCTTACTTTATTTGAATAACATGTACTTTATTAGCACATCCACCCCATGGATCATATCTCCCCATAAATATTGGGTCTCTTCAAGGAATAAAAAAAATGTTCAATGCCCACACCGAAGTCTGAATCTGACTCTTAGTTCAACTCCATGGTCAGATCATCGATCGTCCCATTTAACCATAATTCTCCACTCATGAGCACTAACACATATATGATCCAAATCACCCTCAAGTCACACCACCACTCTTTTCTATGTGAATACACCAAAGAGAGTTCTAGGAATTCAATCCACACAAGGTTCGTAGAACCTCAAAACCTAATCTCCCAAGTTATTTCATCATGCATTTCCATGAACACCACCACTTATCATGCCTCAAGACTACCATCCCTCACGTGGTTCTTGTCACTCCAAATTAACAATGTGTTGAGTTTTGTAATCATCATAAGGTTTTCCCTAAACATTATTTTTAATAGATTTCTTCAATATTAGAGTTTTATATGAAGACTCTATAGAGAACTTAGGTTGGGGTTATTCCAAATTAACAATCTACTTTGGTTTTAATGGTAAAGTAGATACCACTTTGTTAGTACACTGTTTCTCTTTACCAAAGAAACTTTCCCCATCCCAAACACTAGAGGGTTCATATCTAACTCAGGGGCTCATCTTTATTATATTATGTTTCTGTAATATTATACTATCATATATATGAATCTCTTTCTATATTTAGTAGTAACTATGTGTTTTAATTTTTTTTATTGTGTAGCCACATTGTGATATACATGGATAAAATCTGGATCACATTACTAAGGAACACACCTCAGTATGTTAAGGGATTGAATTAGTTTTTAGATTTTTCAATTTCTAATTGATCCATTGAAGGGAGAATAAAATGTCCATTTCCTAAATGTAAATTTAGAACATGGTTGAAGAGAGATGAAGTTTATAAACATTTAATACTGAAGTAATTCCCTGGTCAATATTTGTGTTGGATTTGGCATGGAGAATCGAACGTTACAGAAAGATTGAGAACTGATGTTAATCCACAGAATGAGGTCCCAAGTTCGTCAAAAATGGAAAATGAAATGCAAAACCTCATAAATGATGTATTCGGAACTGCAAGACACCACTATCAACATCAAAACATATCAGAACAACAAGAAGAGGGTGCTAAAAATTGGAACGTGACAAGTGATGTTTTTGAGACTGTAACACAGGAAAATCAAGATTGTAACATATCATTGGATCCTCCTCTTGATTCTGTGGAGCCAAATGTAAGAGAAAACTTCACTGAGGAAAATGTGTTTCATGATTTACTTCATTATGGAAATCAAGAGTTGTATAGTGGGTTTTTGAAATATTCAAAGCTTTCATTTCTGCTGAAGTTGTACCATACCAAATGTCTATGTGGAATTACAAATAAGGCAATTCCCATGATATTGGAATTGATTCATGATGCATTTCCTGAAGCAAATATCCCATAATCATTTTATGATATGAAAAAAGTTATTAACAAGCTTGGTCTGAATTATACAAAAATATATGCATGTCCCAATGATGGTATGCTTTATTGGGGAGAGGATTCAAGTAGACAGAATTGAAAGAAATTTTCTTCTTCTAGATGGCAGGAAAAGGGTGATGTTGGATGTCTGAATGAACATAATTTCATGGGGAAGAAGAAAAGGAACACACCTTCAAAGGTTTTACGTTACTTTCCCTTGAAGCCTCGATTTCAATGATTATTCATGTCATCGAAAACAGCTGAATACATGAAGTGGCATTCTGTAGATAATAACAATGATGGGTTAATGAGACATCCATGAGATTCCCAATCGTGGAATACATTTTATTCATTAAATCTATATTTCTCAGCTGATCCTAGGAATGTTCGGTTGGGATTGGATGTCGATGGATTCAACCTATTTGGGGCTTTGAGTACCAGTTATAGCATTTCGCCAGTTGTTTTGATCCCTTATAATCTACCTCCATGGATGTGTATGCAACAAACATCATTTATCCTTTCGATGATTATTACTGGAAAACAAATGCCTGGAAATGATATTGATGTATACTTGTAGCCTTTAATTAAAGAATTGCAGGAGTTATGGAGCAACAGTGTTGAGACATTTGATGCATTTTCTAAAACAATGTTCAAAATGCATGCTGCTTTAATGTGGACCATTAGTGACTTCCCTGGGCTTGGGAATTTATCTAGTTGGAAAACTTTCACGGGTTTCGAATTTCCCATTTGTGACTTTGATTTTGATCCCAAATGGATACCTCATAGTAGAAAATGGTGCTTCTTATGTCATCGAAGATTTCTAGATGAATCTCATAGATTTTGGCTGAATAGATCAAAATTTAATGGTTCCATTGATCATAGACCACCTCCAAAGTTGTTAACTGGTTCTGAAATATTGACACAGCTTGAAAATGTTGAAACAGAATTTGGGAAGATTCATCATTTGAATGATAGTGGAAAATGGGTCTGAAGTGCATCATCAAGCGAAATCGGAACGCAACAATGGAAGAAAAAAAGTATATTCTTCAAACTTCTGTATTAGGAATTTAATTTTTTGCGTCATAATCTTGTTGTGATGCATATTGAGAAGAATGTCTGTGAAAATTTTATTTTCACATTACTTAATGATCATGGAAAGTTGAAGGATCATCTCAATGCTCATAAAGACTTACAAGCAATGAACATAAAACGCGATCTATGGCCAGATGAGAATGAAAAGTATCCTCCAGAAATTTTTGCAATGAAAATAGAGATAAAGATACATTCCTTCGAATTTTAAATAATGTTAAGGTTTCTGATGGGTATTCAAGTAACATCTTGAGGTGTGTTGTCTTGAAGAATCGTAAGTTACATGGACTTAAAAGTCATGATTCACATATTTTGTTACAATAGTTACTACCATTGGCAATGCGTGGATTATTACCTGAAAAAATTACTGCTGTTGTACTCCAATTCTGCACATTTTTTAGACAACTATGTGAGAAATATATACATCCATTTCAGCTTAACAACCTCCAGGAGAGGTTTTTATTGACCCTTTGGGCAATGGAGATGATCTTTCCTCCGTCATTTTTTACTGTAATGATGCATTTAACTGTGCATTTGGTTGAGGAAGCTAAATTAGGAGGCCTCGTTCATTGTCTATGGATGTATCCAATGGAGAGGTACTTTATTTATATGTTTTTTAGTTATGTAAATAATTTTTGGTACTTAATTAAATGCATAATTATGTTTATTTTATTTCACAGATATCTTGGGCATTTGAAATCATACGTGAGAAATAAAGCTCAACCAGAAGGCTCTATTACTGAAGGATATTTGGCTGAGGAATTTCTTACCTTTTGTTCTCGATATTGGATGATATTGAGACAGGATTTAATCAAGTTGGATGTGTTGACAACACATCGAATCAATCTCAAATACATCAGAAATCCAAAATATTTCCTGTTATTGGCCGATCAATTGGGAGGACCTCAAATGTGACACTGACTGAATTGGAATTATTACAGGCACGTAGATATGTGATGCTAAATAGTGAAATTGCAGATCCATTTATTGAAGAGTTGAAGATACAAACAAAGAGATGAATGAGAGGTCGAACACTAAATGAGAAAGGTATAATGAAATCTATTAATAAAGAGCTTATAGAATGGTTTTCACAATGTGTAAGTTCATAAATATTGCAATAAGTACTAATATTAGTTTGACACAAACATTTTGTAAATCTAATAAAGTATATTTCTTTTTTCAGATCATGAATACTGATACTCGAGCAGTGGTGTTAGAAGATTTAATGTTTCTTACTAGAGTTCCTCTGAAACAAGTTAGAAAGTTTGACACTTATAATGTGAATGGATTTAGATTTCGTATAGTCGATCGAGAAGTGGTTTTGAAAACACAGAATAGTGGTATATTTACATTTGTTGAAGTGGAATACTATGGAAAGATGTAGGATATTATTGAATTAAACTACCATGGACATTTTTCTGTTCTTTTATTCAAATGAAAATGGGTCGATATTATTAGAGGTGTTAAAAGAGATTCCTAGCAATTTACTTCTGTGAACTTCTCTCGCTTGATGGATGTTGGTGATCGTGAACTGCATGATCCATATATCTTAGCATTGCAAGAAAAAATGGTATATTATGTGAATTATGTTGTCGATTAAGGGTGGAGTGTAGTTGCTCATGTAATATAAAGAGATTTGTATGATATGGGTGATGAAGTGGAAAATTTGACCTCTGAAATTGAATTTAATCAACAATAGGAAGCAGAATTATTTGTCCATCATGATATTAAAAATATTAGTCTAGCAAGGTTGAATGAAGTGGATGAAGCAATGGAGTAGGAAACCCACATGATTTAAGGGGAAATGATTGTATGTAAAATTATTTATTTATTCAGCAACCACTTGTTTCATTTCTGCAGTCATTCATTACCATTGTTATATATATTTTGTCTGTTAGTACTGGGAATCTATTATCATTTTTAATTTTTTTTCTGCATATTTTTTTTGAAATATATATTCTGAACTTAATTTTATTTGATTAAATGACAAGAATTCCATGGAGGAAGCGGTACACTATTTCATCTAGTTCTGCGACAGATGACGATCCATCTGGCTCCCTCCCCATGACATCTGAGGCACCAGCTTCCTACACCCCTACACCATCTCCCCCTTCACCATCTATCATACCATATTTGGATGTCCCATTAGAGGCTGAGTCATCGACTCCCCCTTTAGGAGCCTCAGTAGTGGGGTAGCGACACGCCCCTTCCAGTTCATCACGGGCATACTGAAGTGTCGCTGTCATAGGTAAAAATTTTAATTAAATAAATTTACTGAATTTTGTTTATACTAATTGTTTGCTCATTGAAGATGAAAAAATGCAAATGTGGAGAAAAAACATAAAAATTTTGGATGTTTTTGAATATGATTGACGAAAAGATAGTCATTCCATTTGATTCTTATGGTGTCCCTATAGATGACGTCGCGGGGTTACTTGGCCAGATTCTAGGCCAGCTGACAGCGGAGCCCATTTCCCTTCCTATTTCATATGATGATTGGAGACATAATCCTACAAGATATAAAAATGAAGTTTTTGATTCTCAAATAAAGGTAAATTTATTACATTATGGTTTAATTGAATGCCATGTTACTAATATGTTCAAAATAAATTTCTGTATACAGATGTTCTTCCACTTTACAGTTGCTGATGTGATAGCACGGAAGTGGACGTTGAAAAATCTAGGTAAGAAATTGAAAGATTTCAAATGTAGATTGTGGTGTGATGTCAATGATACTTCGTTGACTGTGCAACAAATGTATGAGAAGCTACCCAATGGGGTACTAAAAGAAAAGTGGAATGTTTTTGTTGACAGACATCGTGATGAGAAGTGGATGGTATTGAAATATATATTATTATATTATCCTCATTTTACATTTATACATGTATATGAAGAGGAAATTACATTGAATAAATTACTATTAAATTTAATTTAATTTATTTCAGGATCTCTCAAGATAGAATGCATCAAACTGGACTAAGCAAGTCATCCCTCACACTACGGGCTCAAAAAGCTTTTCTAGAAGCCGAACGACATTGGTAATCTTTTAATTAGTTTAAATATTTATAATATAGTATTATCTGTTTAATATATTTAATTGATGATTTATCTTTGATTAATACAGTCACAGAGTTTATGGCACGAACCATCTCGAACTGAATTGTGGTTGGATGTTCACAAGAAATCAGATATAAGTTTTGTTAATGAGCATGCTAAAGAAGTTGGGGTATGAAGTCAATTTTTTATTCTAATAACTTATTATCAGTTTTTACTGTGTTAATATATATTGATATTTTATTTATAGGTAAAAATTAAAGAACTATGGGATGACAATCCTGCGCATTCCTACTCAGTCTCCCAGGATGACCTGGTTGCTAAATTCCTTGGTAAGGAGCATCCTGGTAGAGTTCGCGGAATGTGTTTGGGACCCGTACATTCTGAGGTTTTTAACAGGATACCTGGGATGGAAGCTGCATCTACTCCTGGATTTAGTCAGCTCATACCCAGAGATTCTTAGAAAGATATTGTTTCTCTACGAAACACAGTTCACCAGCAGGGGGATCAGATATCTACTTTGCAGAAAGAGTCGATTCAAATACGTCAGCATATGAGCAGATATTCCCCCTGTGGTAGTGCATCGACTGGTGGTATGTAGGTAAATCACAAAAAATCAAAATCATTTAGTTTGTTAACTTTCATTGGTTTTAACTTTTAATATAAATATGCAACCGTATTTAATTTTCAATATAATGTTCTTACAGGTGACAGCAGAAAGTGGAGATGAAGGTGGCGAGGGTGACGATGCATCATTAGACTGTGAGTAGTTGTATTGTTAATGTGTTGAAAAAATATGGGAACATTTGGTTTGTATATGTAACATTTTTGGCACATAGTTTCCACCAAACATTTTCATGTCCTAAAATTTCCTTGATTTCTCATGTTTCTTTTTATGTGTTTTATTGATTTCTGATGTTTCTTTTTATGTCTTGATTTATCGAGTGTGGTATACATCATTCCATTTAGGCCTGTGTTTGAATTGGTGGTCGAGATTTTGGATTACTAGGATTTAAACCCTTTGTTGATGTGTTGAACAAATTGGGTCATTTCATAGTGATCAAGGGGATAGTGTTGTGGACACTTTGGTGAGGCCCTTATAATTTGTCTTACTGGGATGCCCTTGTGAGTGGTAATTGACCACCGCTAAACATCATTTATATTGTAGTGAATCTTTTCTTTGTTCTAGGGAACCAAACATTGCGACACATTGGGATTAAAAACACCTAATATACTTATATAGATCCACCATTATATCGAATATCAATAAGATGGAGGTTCCAAATATGGGTGGTATAGTATTTGAATCCACACACTCAAGATATGAATTCCAATAAGGTTGTACTCATTCACATCAAAACTCAATGGAATCCATATGAGAAGTGAAGGAATCCACTGAATCCTAAGATACTACATCCTAAAATACCATTGGGATAATTTCCTTATATTGATTGAGATATATACCCCATGAAGGTAACTATAGATAAAATATTAATGTTGTGGTAATTTGCATCAATTTATTTGATCCTAATCAAGTTGGACATCTCAGATCGACCTTTATTGATTGATTAATCTACTATTATTATATAATATTAGATAAATGAGGTATGATAACATCAACCAAATCACCATACATAATGGGTTTTTTCCCTATAGAAATTTAATATTGATTTTCACATGTTATACTATTTTGAATTTGAACTAAGTTATATTATATTATGTTGAGATGGTTTTACTATTTTTTAGTGGTGAGGGGGTAGTGGATTCATACACACCTGTTTCATACTCAATAGAATCATGTTTCCAAACATCAATTGGGTTAACATTGAAGAAATATACTAATGTGTTACCACCAATAGGAAAGACATATTTACATGTTTTTAGATATTATAGAATTGTAACCATTCCTAGAATATTATCTAGATATTCTAATGGGCCTCAAGGGTGTTTAAAATAGTAGGGGTATAAATATAATCTTGAGTGTCAGTGGTTGGATATCCCCAGTGGGATCAACTTTTAGATGCTTGAGTATAGACAATAGGGAAAAACACCCTATATATATTCTTGAGTACTCAAGGTCACATGTTAATAAAAATGAATATAGTGAACATGATACTCATAATGAAGTCCTAAGGTGATTTCTAATTTATGGTGGACATATTTATCCAAATCATTATGATAAGAGAAGAACATGTTCTCATGACCTATTGAAAGGATACAAAAAGGTTGGATGTGAAATTATGGACCAATGGTTTTGCCATAGAATATTTTTAGTTGGAAAACCTATGGGGAATTATTCCCTATTTATTACCATGAGTGTCATATAATGTCAGGATAAATCCATTTAGATGGTATTCCAGAAATAAGGTGTGAACCATCATGCACTCATTTTACAAGGGTATGAGACAATGTATGTTAGGGTATGGGGAACATATATTCATAGAAATTGAGTCTTATGTATGGCATAACAATTGTTTTCATGCCTCACCATAGTGTTCCTTATGGGTATTATCAGCTTGTTTTTTGTCTTGAACATAATTGGTGCATTTGGTGATTTAATTTTAATTGAAGGATATTATGAAGGTATTGAAAAGGAAACACAATGAACAAACCCATCAATACATCATCAAATGTAAGAGTTCATAGTTTATCAATCCAATTCTATGTTAATGGATTCACATTAGGTTATATATTTTTTGATGAGAACCTCCAATGGGCTTCCATGTATATGAATATTTGGAATGGATGTCCTTTTAGAACTAAATTACAATGAAAGGTGTTCACTAGTGATTCATACTATAGATTCTTTAAAATAGTTATTGGTAAAAGGTGTGAGATTTTGGGATCATAAAATATTCTTTGGGTGGAATCATTTGAATTATTGGATTCCCTTATATATTTATGATTTTTTATTGAATAATATCAAAATACTAGTGTTTAACGAGTTACCCCTAATCCTATGATCTCTCTGAATCTGTGTAGATATGAAAATATATTATTTTTAGGTTAATCATATATATAATACATGGTTATGATTCATTTGATTAAGGCCACATAGTTAGAAAATTATTCATTTTTCACCATACAAAGTGGTCGTAGGTGTTTACATTGTTGGGATCAGGCCCATGCGATGAGCATCATATGAATCTCTATAAATAGAATAATAACACACATAGTTTATTAATGATTAATGGGATACATTATACCATTTATGTTCAATTTAAATAGAAATATTTCAAGAATCTTAAATTTTTGTGAAGGGGAACACTTTGTGAAAGGTACCTAGAAATAGATAGTGTTTGAATTTATCATGAGTTTCCATTTCAGTTTCATCTTGGTCTTAATTGACTAATTTGAAGAAGGTATGGTTCTGGATTACACCTATTAGAGGGATCATATATTGTTTTCAATATCATATATGTTGGTATGATGATAATGGATGATTGCTTAAGAGGTTGGGGCATACAACTTGAAGGTGGATATGATATTTTGATACTAAGAGGGGTATCTAAAATTAAGGACTATATAAAGAATCTAATACTAGAGTCTTTAACTATGGTATTTTGTAAAAGTGATTCATATTATTCTTATCGCATAAGAATAATAGCATGTTTTTTGATGTTGGGATTGAACCTCATAGGGGAATATATTGTATCCTAGTTAAGAAGAATAAAATACAATATAATTGAAGGCATTCATTTTAAAGTAATGTGACATGATTCATCTTAGATTAAAATTGTGTTGAAAGGACATGTGTAATGAATTTTAGAGTCATCCTACCAGGTTTAGAAGTTGATTACTATAATGTGTCTCCATAATTATTTTAAATTATGATCAAATAGAACATAATGTTTTTGAGTATCATAATTTTTTTAAGAAATAAGTTATATAAGATTAGTTGTGTTACGTAAAAGTTCACAATAAGGTATTGAGTGAGGCTAACACACGAGCTTCTCTAAGACACCTGGTATAGTAGATGTGTGTGGTGATGATATATTTGGGGTATTAAACCAAGTAGGAGGCCCACACATGGTAAATCTAACTGTGTTTTACACTCACTCCCTATATGGGAACACCAACACACATGTAGATCTAATGTTTCATTTTCAAGTGGTATATATTATGGGGGATCAAGAAGGATCGTCTAGATATATGTTTAAAGAGTCATCAAATAATGGACCTATGTTTTATATTTGATTATATCATATATTTTTTTCAATTTATTATATACTAATTTCCTAGTTTGATGTTTCTTGTTGTATGTTGGTATGTACAATATGGTTCATTCTTATATAGCATGTCAATGTTTACTTATTTTTTTCAATTTATTCTATACCGATTTCCTAGGTTGATGTTTCTTATTGTCTGTTGTTATGTAAAATATGGTATTTATGGTTTGATTTGTCTTTCAGGGAAGTGGTGCAGTAGAAGAATTTTTTTTTTCTGTTCATCTTTTAGCGGTGGTTTTAACCGTTGTGAAATGTACATTGGCGGCGGTTTAAACCGCCGCTAAACATTGAAAACCACCACAAAATGTAAAAAAAATTACATTTCATGGAGGTTTTAATCACCGCTACATAGTCGCATCGTAGCTGCCTCATTCCGCGGCAGTTCTCATGACTTCAGTAGTGGTTTTACGACCGCGGTATTTGAGTTTATTCGTGGCGGTTATAACCACCGCGAATAAACTGATATGAAGGGCTTGTAAAAAATCGCCACTAAACTCAGTAAAATCTCCCTGAAATGAGTAAGATACGACTCTTTCCTTAAACCGCCGCAAAATGGAAATAACCACCGCTAATAGATTGGTGACGCCATATTAGGTGGCAGTTTACAGAAAACACCACCAAACCATGTAGCGGCGGTTTAAACCACCGCTACACACAAAAATAACCACCGCTAAACGATGTTTATCTTGTAGTGTATCATGTCCTCATTAAGTCGAATCTCAAGATACAATCCTTGATTATGGTATATATTTTTTGTTTCATGATGCCTTCATGACATATACAAGATATTATTCGGAATCTTGATCATGAGGATGACCCCCTTAGTGATGAGGATTTGATACAGGGACTAATTCCCTAGATGTTACCTCCAGGTGGTACACCAACCATATCACCACCTAGAGAGCTGCAAATGGTACCTGCAGTACCAATAGATGAGGATCGCAGGCTGAGTTCACTACAAGAGTTTCAATGATAGAGACCCATCAGGTTCTGAGGCAATCCCAACCCACAGCCTGCTAAGGAATGTCTTGAGGTGGTGACCCGAGTTTTCCATCTAGTCAGGACATCCAAAAATTAGATGGTGGTCCTGGCAGTGATCCTTCTATATAGATCAATGGGGTGATGGTGGAGTTTGGTTACCCAGAGTCGCGATGAGGTGACTCTTTCATGGAAAGAGTTTGAGCACATCTTAAAATATAATTTCTCACCAGTTAGACTAAGGGTTGTGCATATTTAAGAGCTTCTCCAGCTCAAGAGGGAGAATTTTAGTAGTTTATTATTCATTGATGTTTACCAACCATTCCAGGCACTCAATAGATATGGTTTGAGATCAGTACATCAGGGATCGAACCTTTGAGTGAGGTATGTGTATAGAAATATGATCTAGTGTTATCCCTCTATGAATTCCTACTAATATTGGGGTGTTGGAATGGGATTTGGTGGTTGAATTCTACTTGTCTAAGAAGATACATCCATTAATGGTTAGTAGTGGGAAAGTAGAAGCGGAGACCTTGGAAGAAAGAAGCCAATGTTAGTGTTCAGAACATGGTTGTGGGAGATGTTTCAATAGGATTTCCTAAGATAGATTATCTTCGTTCAAGGATCACAATGTTGGTCCAATCAGCCTAGAGAGAGGTGGTGTTATTCATGTGACAGTAGAGGACATCTCACTCAAGATTGTTTGAACTGCCATACTTATGATAGAGAGATTGTGGATGGACCACTAAGAAGAGACAATGATAAGAGAAAGTAGATTCATAGAGTTAAAGACATGGAAGAAGAGATGGGAGACCAGCAATAGAGGGTCGACATTTAAACTTGTTACCACAACCACCCCCAGGTGGTCCGTGCCAGGCTCAGGGAGTTAGAGGACTGGGGCGGGGAGAACTGCATGCAGTCGAGGCTTATAACCAAGGTTCTCTAGGAATGATTCAAGGTATGATCTATGTATTTTCTAATTTATCTATATTATTGATAGACATAAGTACTATTCATTTGTTTCTCACCACATATCTTGTATGAGACCTAGAGATTTCGGTTGAACCATTGACTCAACCCTTACGTTTGGAGACACCTACTAGAGAAGACTCAGTGATCACACACTTGTGCTGACAATGTGACCTAACTCCTGGAGGTGATAGTTTCTATTAGAATATCTTGGTAGCAGCATCAAGACCTTACAACACCATTCTTGGCAGAGATTTTTTATCTATAGTTCATGACTAGATTGACTATTTTAGGCAAATGGTGTAGTGTGTCCACAATGAAAAAACCATATTTTTCTTTTTTAGAGAAAAGAAATCACAAGCATCATATGAATGAATCTTTCATAGGAGGGTTCAACCAATCACTCATCAATTGGCTAGCCTGATCCTTGGTGTAGTGGATGTTATAAGTTTCCAGTTTCCTACAGTGGTGGTGGAGTATGAGGACGTCTTTCCAAAAGAGGTTTTAATTTTACATTCCCAGTAGGAGATAGAATTTTTCTTTGATTTAGCACCTTGGAACAATGCTGATATATTCACTAGAATATGAGATGGCTCCCATAGAGATTCGTGAGATGATGGTGTAGTTGGAGAACATGCAAAATAAGAGCTTCATGAGACCCATTGTTTCACCCTGGGTAGCCTCAGTTTTGTTTACTAAAAAGGAATACATGAGTTTGAGGTTGTGGGTGGACTACCGACACCTAAGCTAGGTGACCATGAAGAATAAGTATCCACTACTGAGGATCGATGGTCACTTTTATCTTTTGAGAAGGGTACAATAGTTCTCAAAGGTTTACCTCAGATTAGTCTATCACCAACTACAAGTATAGGACAAGGATATATTGAAGATGATATTTGGATGTTGTTACAGTCATTATGAGTACATGGTGATGCCCTTTGTCATGAAAAATGTTGTAGTAGTGTACATGGGACTCATGAACTATATATTTTAGCCTTACCTAGATAGATTCATGGTATTTTTCATCAATGATATACTTGTCTACTCAGTGTTCATGGAGGATCACGTAAGACACTTTTGGATAGTTCTAGTCATACTACGAGAGAACCAACTTTACTAGAATCTCTCAAAGTGGTAATTCAGGATTCAGTTGGTCCACTGTCTAGGAAATGTTATCTCAGTGGATGGAGTGGCAGTGGAACCAACTAAGGTTGAGGTAGTGTTAACATGGGAGCTACCTAAGATCATGATAGAGGTGTAGAGATTCCTCAGGTTGGTAGGCTATTTTTAGATATTCTTACCTTATTTTTCTAGGATATCAACACCCATGATAGTTTTGAATATAAAGGGGAAACCATTCATGTTAACAAAAAAGTTCCATAAGGATTTTCAGTAGTTGAGGTAGAGTTTTATGAGCACTCTGATCGTGAGATTGCTGGAGGAAGATGTTTAGTATTTAGTATTATGTGATGCATCTAGAATCAGTCTTGGTTGTTTCCTAATGTAGAGGTAATAAATTATTGCCTATGGTTCACTCTGCTTGAGACTACATGAGCATAACAATGTGACCCATGATCTTGAGTTAGTAGTAGTAGTATTCATCTCTTTGAAGATGTGGAAACACAACTAGATAGGGTATTGGTTTATTATCTACTCTGATAACAAGAGTCTCAGTTATATCTTCTATTAGAAGAATCATAACTTGAGATAGATTCAATGGCTAGAGTTCCTCTAGGATTATGAATTAAAATTCTTCTATACTCATGGGAAGGGGAATGTGGTAGAAGATTATCTCAATAGGGGATCTAATTGGGAGTTTCTGAAGGAGGTGTCTGAGAAGTTGGACTCATTTTAGTTATCTTTTATGGATATAGATGAAGCATCTTTCCTCCAGTCGATGGTTTTCACACCACCACTCTTATATTGAGTCAGGGAGGAACAACTTGGGGATACCAACTGTGAGACTCTATATGCTCAAATGTCAACAGGGCATGATCTTGATGGATATTCAAAAGGTGGGGAGTACGATGTACTTTTCATAGTATTAAAAGTATTACTAGTGACGTTGTGGGAGGAGGTTTTGAGGGAGTTTCATACATCCCTTTTGGTGGTACATCTGGGTGTGGAAAAGATGCACCAAGACCTACGACATTAGTTTTTGTGGCCAGGGATAAATAAAGGAGTTGAAGTGTTTTTATCTCAATTTATTTCTTGTCATCAAGTGATGGATGAGAACCAAGTTCCAGAGGGTTTATCATAACCCCATGAGGTGACAGAATGGAAGTGGGATGAGATATATATGGACTTCGTGATGGGATTACCACGTATATCTAGGGTACACAATTCCATCCAGGTGATCGTTGACTGACTCACCAAGTCGGCCCACTTCCTAGATATCTGAGAGCAGAGTTTAGTAGAGATATTGGGATGACTATACATTCAGAAGATAGTTCGACTCCCTGAGGTTCCATCGAATATTGTTTTTGATCACAATGATCACTTTACATCCTATTATTACAAGGTATTAAAGGAGGCGTTTGGGATCCAGTTACACTTGAGCACAACATTTCACCAAAAATTGATGGTAAGACAAAATAGATCATTTAGGTTCTAGAGGACATGTTGCAATCTTGAATGTTAGACTTTGGCCATAGTTGGGAGGATCAATAAGCATTGTTGGATATTATATACAAAAAAATCTCCCATTCCACTATCGATATGGCGCCATTCAACGCTTTGTATGAGTAACCCTATAGGTCACCACTTTGATGGTCTGGCCCAGGAGATTCAACACTCATTGGCCTAGAGTTGGTGCGACCAATTGTATAGAAGGTATAGAACATATAGGAGTAGATATAGACTATATAGATTTTTCCAAAGTCATATGATGCAAATGATAGTGGTCTTCAGAGTTTGAGGAAGGAGAACATGTATTCCTATAGGTTTCACATCAACATGGATTACAGATATTTGTATAGGGTGGTAAGGTATCTTTGAGGTTCATCAACCCTTTTCATATATTGTGTAGAGTTAAAGAGGTGGCATACTTATTATCTTTACCTTCTTAGTTATACTAGGTACATGAAGTCTTCCACGTGCTATAGCTAAATAGGTACATGCATGACCCATCACACATTATCGAATGGGGAGAGCTGGACATCAAAGATGGAGTGACTTTTGTTGAGTACTCAGTAGAGATCAAGGATTGGTAGGAGAGGATCCTTCTTAGGTTATCGATTCTTTTGGTTCATGTACAGTGGAAACACAAGAATCTCCAAGAGATCACTTGGGAGTGGGAGGCTCAAATTCATGCTAAAAACCCTCATCTTTTTATGTAAATTCACAGGGTGGGGAGAATGTAACATGCTTGATTTTTTTTGTATTATTTTTAAATATTATATGGATTAATTTCAAGACCAAGAACTAAGACAACATGGGATTTCAAGGCCCAAGGTACCCAAAATAAATGTTTAAAATATATTAAAATATTAAATAGCACATGAATGTGGTTTTCCTAAAAATGTGGAATAACTATTAAATGGGTGTCCA
This sequence comes from Viscum album, assembly GCA_963277665.1. NCBI lineage: Eukaryota > Viridiplantae > Streptophyta > Magnoliopsida > Santalales > Viscaceae > Viscum > Viscum album. The sequence goes on from OY728160.1 coordinate 730,960,103, forward strand.
GATTAGATATCTGAGGAAACTATTGATTTTAGAATGGAATTTTTAACCAAGGTGCGGCCTTACATTGGTCCAAACTAGTTGATTGTGGAAAATTCATCACTGATTTTTAAATGAATAAAATAAATTAAGAAAATTTATTTTAGTTTAGTTTTTAATGAAGCAAGGTGGTTTATCCTTAAATAATCCCTTATTTCAAAAATCTAGGGTTAGCCTCATAACCCTATAATTCTATAGAGACATTAGAGAGAGAACCTCTAGAGGATCCTTCTGATGAACGATGATGAGACCTCAGATCGGTGATCGGCACACACCAATCTTGATAAATCTCACCAATGACGATGACACAATGAACATTATTCATCATTGAATGATTTAAATTGAGTCATGGTGTTTGATTTAATTATTTTATTCACCATTATTTATTCCTACAATGAATGTGGACAAATACACAAATAGATTGATCTGTGGTTTGATCGTATTTGCGGGATGAGATTAATTTCTAGGATTTGTTGGGAGTCTAATCTTGAGATTTTTTTTGATTCTTTTATCTTTTTAATGATAATGAAACAATATTGACATGAACATAAATTGAGGTGTTTCCCTATTGATTAGTTTTTTCTTTTCTCCCCCAATTCATTCATTCTTCATTCTTCCTTGTTCTTTGTACCCCTTTTTGAATAATCGATCGTTGGACTTTGATTCTTGGTGTAATGATCCAAAACCATAGACTAGGCATTGGGGAAACCCAAAAGTGGTGTGATGGTGGGATTAGTAGCAAATATAATGATGGTGGATGATGAATTTGTGTTCTTCATAGGTAATGAAGAATGTATGTGATTGTGTTTTAGCTAATTAAATGCTCGAATCTTATCATTTCAGTGTTAGAGTGGAGAAACAAACATGGATCTAGAGTTTTGAGTTAAACTTAACTGATGAATGAGATCTTGGAGATCAACGACGCAAGTGTGAGAAAGAAGACATGTTTCTGGAAAAAAATTATCCACACTGTGTGTAGTCCTTTACAACATGGAATGTGGCCCCTTTTGGATGAAATCAGTGTGTACCTTGGGAGTATACTGATATGGGGTCGAGTACACATGTTTCTTACATGAAATGTACTCCCCCACACAACATTTCCAAGATCATCTACATGGGCCACCCTATGTACTAGTACATGGGTAGGAATACACGGGTTGACTTCGTGGAATAGCACATGACCAGAGTACACGGGTGGGCCCTAGATGAAAGGACACGACATGTAACCCCTTTTACATAATGTGTGTCCATATTTTACATGACACGGTCAGAAGACCTGGGATGTTGTACATGGGTAGTTCCTAGGGTCAAGTGACACAGTGTGTGACCCTACTACACACCGTCTACCCCTCTCTACATGTCTTGAGCTTCTTGTCCTCTATATCTTGGACAAGTTTCATTAGGGTTCATTCCCCTTATTACTTCCTTGAATATTTGTACGAATCATTTCCTACACCTAGGACTATAATACCTTTAGTAGGAATTTCTGGATAGAGTTTTTGGAATCCCCATAAGAGGCTCAAAGTAGGATCATCGATTCAATTCATTCCCTATGTGGATTTCATGGTATTTACGTGACCAATAATATGGGGTCATTGATACTCTACTTAGCAAGTTAATCTAGATTGAGTTTTTGGTATCACCCCATGACCCTAGCAGTGATCCTCATATGTGTATCATATTCTATTTTTATTATTAACATATCTTTTATTAGGATGAGATCTGACGAGCAGAACCTCTCAGACAAATGTCATCAGTGATATCAGACTTAGGATTTTATTCTCCTATATTAGTGTTTTTTGGAATCTTTAAGATAAATTCCTATGGATGGTATACTATAGTGGTATCTCACCTCTAAACGGTGTGTCTAGGATTGAGTATATCTAGATATTCTTGTTTTATTTTTTGTATACATATACCTATTTAGAGCTGACTATACTTTCATTTGTTATATAGATATGTGATTTTGGGGTGTCCTACTGAGTATTGTTACACTCACCCCTGCACGGGATTTTACTACATGTGTAGTGTCTTGTGAAAATGATCAAAAATTTTATGTAGTTCTAGGGGTAATAGGACCAGATGGTGGTTAGTGAGACCAAAAAGACTAAGGTGTGTTATTACAGCTCTTAGACAATAGTCCCAGTACATTTTACTTATTGGTTGGACTCGTGTTACGAACTCCTTATGGTGGGATTATATTTGGACCTGTTTTCTTTATTTTACTTTTTTCAGAATATGGTTGTGGGATATTGTTTTATGAATGCATTGATTACATATAGGATTTTACATTTGATCATTTTTTAGGATTGGAAATTTCTATTTTCATATAGGTACATAGGCAATTACTCCCATGTTAGTGATATACCTACTTAGTGCTAGTCATCAGCCTCTGGCCTATTAGAGGTGGGCTTGGGGAGTCATGGAATAGGGCACATGGGGATGGGTTGTGAAAAAATATACCTTTTATTTAAGCTTTGAATCACTTGAGATAAATTAAAGATATCCTATTGGGTTCATAAAATATTCATTTTTTATAATAAATAAATAAATACACATAAGATATTCATTATCAAAGGTGAAAGTTACAGATAATTCTAATAAGGGAAACTCAACATTTCATTGTTTCAAATAATATCCGTATTATTTGAATAAAATGGGTAATTTAATTTAAGAAATTAATCACTCCACTATGGTTGGTGTTATCCTCTGAATTCATCCAATGGTTAAAGTTATAGACATTTTTCATCCTCATTAGCTCATCTTCTGAATAATTATCATTGCATTTTTTTTGTTTGGAACTCATCCTCCATCTTTTGGGGACATGAACCTATGTTTCTTAAAATTATCAATGTATTAGTCATTATCATGATGAATGCTACTTAGAATAGTAAAGGAAACATAAAAGATAAAGGGGATGAGGCTCGAGCAACAAATTGGAATAATAATTGTTCAGAAGATGAAACTGATGAGGATGAAAATTGTACTCCTTTGTGTTCTCTAAAAGGGGTAATGCCTCCCATTTTTGAGAATTACATGGATGTTAATCAAATATTCCTAAGGGCGGAACCAAAACGAAATTTTATAGAATGTTTTGTTTTTATATGGATTAAATAAAAACATATATAGCGTTTATTAGATGTGCGATGAAAGAAATGAAATGTTTTTTAAGAAGTATTAATGAGTGTGTTATAATTTAAAATATGGATATATTTGTACAAAGGTATAGAAAACTAGTCAAATCATTTTTGTATTTGGTGTTGCTAAAAATTTCTGGTAATTATGTTTAAAATAGGAAATTGATTTGAGGTAGTAAAAAATTGATCATATTAGACAATGAGACAATTGGATGTAGTCTTAAAAAGGGTGGGTTGAGATGTTCTTATCTTGAAAAGTTAAAATTGATAGATATTTTTTTCTAATTATAATGAGGATGTTGTTAATAATTAAAATAATGATGAATCATTAGAGGAAATTAATGTTGAATTTAGTATAATAGGGAGGAGAACATGGGCATGAGGTAGACTCAAAATAAGACATTGATGGTGAGGAAAATGAAGAGGGATTATCAACTATAAGAAAAACAAGCATGGCTAAAATAAATGAATAAAATATCATTGGTGATTGAATAGTTTTTGGGAAAACATTAAGGGGTAAAGTTCTATATAAAAACCTCATTTTATCCTAAAGAGAGCCTAAATAATTTTGAGATTTTGACAAGGATGATAATTGTATCAAATCTACGCATGAAGATCTTGATCCCAATAAGAACAATGTGACATGGGAAATTGTTCTAAGGCTGGAAGACATAAATGTTATCATAGCTTAGTGGGTGTTCAATAATAAAATCATTGACCATGGAAAAGTGGATCAAAATATAGAAAGGATAGTGTACAAGGGGAACTCTGAAATCAATGGAATTTATATATGTGATAAATTTACTTGTGTAGCCCAGTTGAAAACTATTTGAATTTTCTTGGATATTTCAGTGAAAATGTAGTTAAAAGTATACCAAATGGATGTCAAATATATGTTCCTCAATGGAGTTATTAAAGAGGGAGTATACATTGTGAAACCAGATGGGTTTATTATGGATAAAAATGAGATAAAGGTGTTCTAGTTAAAGAATTATTTGTATAAGATAAAGAAATCACTGAGTAACTTGTATTTAAGGTTGGATCAATACCAAAGAAAACTTGTTTTTTAATGAGTTAGAGTTGATCACATCCTCTAAATCAAGAAAGAGAATGATTAAAGGATGTTTGTACTCATATATGTTGAAGAAATAATATTTGAGGATTGAACAAAACACAATGCAATTTTTTTTATCATATCAGGTATGATATTGAGATGTCTTTTATTTGTAAAACATTTTCCTTGGTTTATAAGCAAATCAAGGAAATCGTATCACCTTAATTTATCAATAAAAAATTGAAAAAATGGTTCAGAAGTGATTCATAATAGAATATTCAAAACCAATGACAACACAGACTATTACATGGATGAATTTTGTAAGAACCTAGTTCTTATCCTTGAGGTACGGGTTTCTTCTTTTCCTTCTTCCTTTAAGGGTTTTGAGAAAATAAGAAAAATTGAGAAAAATCCCAAATTTTATGGGTACACACCATGTACTTTTCCACACGCCGTGTATTTTGGCCATGTGGGATGAGTATACATGGCGTGTAGGCCTGTCGGCAATGAGGGGTGTAAAAACTAACTAAACGCCGTGTACTTAGTATATACACGCCATTTAATTAGTAGGTAGGTGAATAGTAAGGCGGTGGAAGTAGTTTCCAGTGGAGTGATAGTACACGCTATGTATCCAGAAATACACACCATGTAATCATGTCGACAGATGAATAGTGCGACAGTGAAAAGTAGTCGCCAGAAGAACAGTTAAAAAATGAAAATTACATGCGGTGTACTTGAGATTGCATGCCGTGTAGTTTGTTTTTTTCTCTTAAAATGGGTAGTAGCCTCCTCATTTGGTAGAGGAGTCAGTGGATTCCTTTGGATCTCGTAATTTGAGGCCAGATCTTGGAGGATCCCCCGATCGCACGCCGGGAATCTGTTTCTTCCACCGTCAATCTTGTTTGAATCGTGTGGGTAAGACCTTCCTTCTCCTTGAGCCGTTATTATCAATTATTTTCTAAGGGGAAGTTATTTACATTTGAATGGATAAAGTTTTATCCAATATCTACACCATTCTTGGGTGTTTCGGGAGGCACTGTTCATGTATATTGATCAGAGCAGATCAATGTAGGTGTTCTGATGTTTAATTCCAACTATCATGTTGTTTTTGTGTACCACTGTGTTACACACCCATGTTTGGGGTGTCTTATAGATGAGGGATTGACTAATTAAATGCCTAGAATTGCATAGGTAATTTAATTAATATTTATAAACTGTTGTCTGGGATCATTTCTTGGATCTAGGGCCACCTCGTGGGTGCGTTTCCTTGTTTAGTCCTTTGGCCAGGATGCCCCAGGGTATGTCGTGATTATAGCATGCTTTGAGTTTTCTTAAGAGTAAATGTATATAAATTTCTTGCTTATGTGTTGGGCTCGACCTGGTTACTTTCTTAGCCTGAGGGCAGTGATTTTTTTATCCTAAGGGCAAGGTTCTATTCATCCTGAGGGAAAGTGTTTCATTTTTCCTGAGGGAAATGTTTCATATGACTGAGGGTAGTTTCTTCCATTCCTGAGGGCATTATCTCATACACCTAAGGGAAATATTCGTTTTGCCTAGGGGAAATCACCTGAGGTTTTCGATTCTGATTATCCTGAGGGCGTGGTTCTGATTAGCCTGAGGGCATGGTTCTGATTACATGAGGGTAAGGTTTTGCATGTCTGAGGACTCTGTTTACTTTGCATATTCACTTTGGTGATTTCACATGTTATACCTACCAACCTAATTCACAGGCTTGGTATTTTTTTACCTTGTACTTGTTAGATAGGTGGTTGTAGTTTTGCTACGACATTGTATAGGAGATTTTCAGCTGAGGTTGAGTCTCAGAAACTTACAATTCAAGTATACTTAATTGTTAAATAATAATTAAATGGAAATGGAATTAGTAGGAATGTTTACTTTTTAGTACTTCCTGCTTTACTATATTTCATTACTGCACACTGTTGTTGCAAAAACTAACTTATAGTTGGGCACGTGCCTTTGGTGGTTGCCTACTGGGATTTATTTCTCACACCCTGTTTGGGTCATGTTTTGGGCCCAAACAAATTATATTGCTTTAGGTGTAGATAAGGGAAATGGTCCCTATATTGGTACTTGATGTTGAAGAGGAGTAGGAGAGCATGTGACAGATCTTAGGCTTGCAATGATGTTGAGTTCCTGTTGCGCTATTTATTTTTCTTTGATTTATTTTTCCCTTGTACTGTATTGTTTGAGATTGCAGTGTATCCTATTTTCACTGCTTTCTTAGACTTAGGGACATATTTCATCATTATATATGATTGTTGGTCATTTCTTTACTTCATTATTGTTTTCCTTTTTAGCTATTATTATTTACTGCTTCCGCTTTTGTATGATTGTATTTTGTTCCGCTGCATTACACTTTAACAAATGAGTGCATAGTTTCCACACTATCAGACCTGGGCCCTCCCTACTATTCAGCAGCCTCTGGCGTTTGGGGAAATGTGCTTGAGCTCATGTGACCAACCAGGTTCGGGGCACCCATTGAGTGGAACCCGGATCCACGATGTTACAAAGTTGTATCAGAGGATTTTCTTTCCTCTGAGTTATTTTGTTATTTGGTGATGATGGAAAGAGATAGATTGTTAAGGGGTTCAGTAATAACTGTGCCCGGGAGTAGCTACCCCGTGTACAGGTAAAGGCCGGATTGCCTTGAATTTAATTGTGATTTTCTGTTAATGATTATTACAATTGATTTGATTTTCACTATTGGGTGACGCACTTGTAGTGTGCTGTTTATATTTTTATACTTGGGTTCTATTTAGTTGCAACCTAATGAGATGAGGGTATTCCATCTCATGCATCATTTATGCACAGGTTGGAATCACATGTCATGCATAGTTTCCATGCAATATAGGTGCATTAGAAATTCCATGTTGTTGTGATAGATGTTGTTCAAGTAAAATCATGTTGTTATGATAGATGCCATGATAAAATACCTACTATTTGATAGGGTATTGTTATGTAAGGTTCTGTGAATGAATGTCAAACTTTGGTTTTTGAGGAGTATGGGCCCTCATAAACTGGAATTTAGTGGATCATCGACTAGTTTGCTTCGTTATAATACATATAAGATTCCAAGCTTTGGTTCACGGGGAGTATGGGCCCTCACATATCGGAATTTGGAACTTGGGTGTTCATCCAATGATTTTCTAGGCTCCGGAGTAGTTTCTGAGGATTACTATTCGGAAAACCCTAGAATACACGCCGTGTAGTTTTGAATACACATCGTTTACCCTTCTATTCTGGAAGAAACGAAAAAAAATTAAGTACATGCCGTGTAACCTAAGTACACGTCGTGTAGTTGCTAACCGTGTCATAGGTCGTGTGGGTAGAGACACTGGATGGGGAAGTTCTAGAGGGAACACACTGTGTACCGGTTGTACATGTCGTGTTGTGTTGACCATGTGTCCACCGTGTAACTAACAACACGGATAGAGAAATATTTGTTTATACATGCCATGTCAATGCCGAACATGCCGTGTAGTGTAATATAGAAATCCAGACATGTAACTAACAACACGGGTCAGTGTTATCCTTTATAGTACACACCGTGTACCTGAGGGGCATGCCGTGTAGTCTTGACTGGTGAAAGACAGTGTGGACTTGGCCATGTGGATAGGGAAAAAGGGTGGTGTACATGCCCTGTGCTGGTGTAACATGCCGTGTAGTGTCAGCCGAGTAGCCGACCGTGTCACTAACAACATGGGCAATTGGAATTTAAGCAGTACATGATGTGTCTATTTGGAACATGTCGTTTAGTCTGAGTTGTGTACCCAGCTGTGTAACAGACAACACGGGTCAGTGAATCTCATCCAGTGCACACCGTTTAGACTATATACATGTCGTGTAGTCTCATTCAAAAGAGATCTGTGTGGCTAAGACATGTAGAGGGACTCAGGAAGTGGAAGAAAATTCGAGTACACACCGTGTGTGTGGACAACACGTCATGTGTTTGGGGTCTTACACAACCATTTTTGGAAGAGTACACGCCCATGTGGAAGACATGAGGGAACATGCCGTGTAATTAATAAACACGCCGTGTATTCTTGTTTTATAAAACTTGAATGTTTTCTTTCTCCTGTTCCCTTCCTACACTCCTTGTTTTCAGTCCTTGGTGACCTTAATCTTAGTCATGTGTTTGACCTTGTAGATTCATGCCACCGAGATGACCTCGATTTGTTCTCCAAAAGAGTAGAAATGAGTATACTCTAGAGACAGTAGGCCACGGGCTACCGATAGATCCTCCAGTAGAGCTAGATGTGGTGCTAGCCGTTATACCGGACACAGGTGCAGAGGCGTAGTTCCATGAAGGCTTCATGCGGTTCATGCATACCTTCCAGGGAGCAATGCTGGCTACCACAGCTATGGTAGGGCTGACACATATATTCCAGCAGCAGCATCCGCCTACTTTTTCAGGGTATGGCGGACCACAGGCTCTGAAGTCTTGGCTGGGTTCTATGTAAAATATCTTCGAGCATCTGGAGATGCCTCCTAGGTGGAGGGTCAAGCTCTCTACATACATGATGCGTGATTCTTCCAAGATGTGGTCGGATGCTACCACCCAGATAGCGCATCACAAATACATGGAGTAGGAAGATTTTCAGGCGGTACTCTATGAATTTTTCTTTCTGAAGATGCTGAGGGCAGATAAATCTCGAGAGTTCATGAATCTGTAGTAGGGTTCCATGTTAGTGATGGACTATTCTACCTGCTTCACCGATCTACAACATTTTTCACATGTTTTGGTGGGTGATGAGACATTCAGGGCTTGACGCTTTGAGGATGGTCTTGGATATGACATCTGAGCACTGGTGACCATTTTCAGGTTGCCTATAGTGCATGTTATTGTTAACCAAGCATCTATTACTGAGCAGAACCTGTGGGAATCTAGTGGTGCAGGCTAGGGTGGTTCGACACCAGTTTATAGTACTATTACTACTGGGAAGAGGAAGAGCTGGATGTATTTCTCTCAAGGTGGTGGTACTTGCCAGATGAATTCTTCAGGTGGCCCAGGGATGTGCTACTAGTGTGGTAAAGAGGGGCACAAGAGACCTCAGTGTCCACGTGACCCAGTGGAGTGCCGAGCTTGTGGCAAGATGGGTCATGTGGAGCACTTTTGCAGGGCATTTCCAGCAGTGGCTAGTGAAAGGGGTTATGTGTAGACTCCACATGCGGGAATAGGGCCAACAACTTCTTACCAGTCAGGAAATTGGAATATGTCAGGATGTTCAGGCTGAGGTGGTGGTTGTGTCCATGGTAGCCAGACACCAGGATCTCAGAGGCAGTAGGGTGGGTCTGCTTAGGGTATCCATGCTGTTTCGTAGGGCCACGACACTAGGCAGGCATACGCAGTGCAACAAACCAAACCGAAGCAGGATCCCAAACCTTCCAATGCCAGAGGTACTATTCTAGTTGCTTCTGTTTTGACTTTAGTACTTTTCAATACTGGTGAAACACATAGCTTTATATCTGTACTCATTTTTGAGAGCCCTGGGCTTTGTGTTTCTTCTTCTTCTGATGTTATGACGCTAGACACTCCGTTGGGGACTAGAACGACTGGTGTGAGTTAGTGCAGGGAGTTCCCCCTAGCAGTTGGTGGGTGTCACTTTCCGTGGGACCTCTATGTCTTAGAGATCAGGAGCTATGATGTCATTCTCAGTATGGACTAGTTGGTACCCTTTAGAGCCTTTGTAGATTGATATCGTCATAGAGTGAGTTTCACGTCACCAGAGGGCGGAGAGTTTCTATACAAGGGTGAATGTCTAGGCGAGCCGAGCTACACCCAAGCATTGTGGGAAAGGTGGAGTGATAGCACAGATTGTGATTTTATATCTAGATGATCCACTATTGGAAACAGAGGATTTCCCAACGGTTCTAAACCGTTGGGAAAGGCTGCAGAACCGTTGGTATATGTTATACCAACAGTTCTACAAACCGTAGGGAAGTAAGCCATTAGGAAAAGTTTTTCCCAACGGTTTACAGTGAACCGTTGGGATAGGGTGCTGAAAAATTACCCTATCCCAACGGTTTTGGAAAACCGTTGGGAAATCTTTTTCCCAACAGTTTACAACCGTTGGTATATAAGCACAAAATTATCATGTTTTCCCAACGGTTTGACAAACCGTTGGGAAAAACCCAACATATCCTCTTTCCCAGAGGTTCTAAACCGTTGGGAAAAGAGTTTTACCAACGGTTCTATGAACCGTTGGGAAAACAAGGCCTACTCATTATATTCCAATGGTTTTGAACCGTTGGCATAGCCTCTGCTGGGAAAATTGCACAGCAGCTCTGCAATTTACCCAGCAGCTCTCCAATTTGACCACCTGCTTTCCAATTTCCCCACCAGGTCTGATTTTGTGGGTTCCCTCTCATTTTCAATCCAATTATTGTACCTGAAATAACCAACTAACACTTACATATAGAAAACAAATTCATACACATTTAACATATAATGGTGGAACTATACACATCCATAATTAAATTAGAATTCATAACGTAATTATAAACATACATAATTCATTTAGAATTCAATTTAAAATTTAGATGAAAATTATATGTGGAATCCGGAATTCAATTCATAATTTGATCGGTTTTTTGTATACCATATAATTTTACTGGAAATAATGTCCATTTTAAACATAATACATACACTTGGAGAGATACCGGCCACACCGTGCCTCGGATTGAGACGGGGTTGACTCGTACACGTTACATATGACCCATGGATCGTTGTGCTAATGTATCGACACAATCTGAATGTGTTTGGTCGGTTTTCCATATTCCAGTTGATGTTTTTCAATTAAAATGACGTACTTTTGAAACAAAAGGCAGAAACTTTGAGTGGTGCTGGCCACACCGCGCCTCGGATTGAGGCGGCGTTAACTCGTACACGTCACATATGACCCAAGTAAAGTTCTCCTAAATTTTCAATGGAAACCGAATGCGTTTGATCGGTTTTCCGTATGTACTTAAATTGTTGTCCATTTTAAGCAAAAGACAGACACTTTGAGTGGTGGCGGGCATACCGCACCTCGGATTGAGGCGGGGTTGACTCGTACACGTCACATATGACCCATGGATCGTTGTTCTAAAGTATCGACACAATCTGAATGCGTTTGGTTGGTTTTCCGTATGCCAGTTGATGTATTTCACTTTAAATTATGTCCTTTTGAAACAGAAGACAGACACTTTGAGTGGTGGCGGCCACACCGCGCCTCGTATTGAGGCGGCGTTGACTCGTACACATCACATATGACCCATGGATTATTGTGCTAAAGTATCGACACAATCTGAATGCGTTTTGTCAGTTTTTCGTATGCCAGTTGATGTATTTCACTTCAAATTATGTCCTTTTGAAACAGAAAATAGACACTTTGAGTGGTGGCGGCCACACCGCACCTCGTATTGAGGCGGCGTTGACTCATACATGTCACATATGACCCATGGATTGTTGTGCTAATGTATCGACACAATCCGAATGCGTTTGGTTGGTTTTCCGTATGTCAGTTGATGTTTTTCAATTAAAAAGACATACTTTTGAAACAAAAGGTAGACACTTTGAGTGGTGGTGGCCACACCACGCCTCGGATTGAGGCGGCATTGACTCGTACACGTCACATGACCCATTGATCATTCTCCTAAAGTTTCAATTGAAACCTAATGCATTTGGTCGGTTTTCCGTATGTACTTAAATTGTTGTCCATTTTAAGAAAAAGACAGACACTTTGAGTGGTGGCGGCCACAATGTGCATCGGATTGAGGCGGGGTTGACTCGTACATGTCACATATGACTCATGGATCATTTTTCTAAATTATCGACATAATCCGAATGTGTTTGGTCAGTTTTCCGTATGCCAGTTGATGTTTTTCACTTCAAATTATGTCCTTTTGAAACAGAAGACAGACACTTTGAGTGGTGGCAGCCACACTGCACCTCGTATTGAGGCGGGGTTGACTCTTACACATCACATATGACCCATGGATCGTTGTTCTAATTTATTGACACTATCCGAATGCATTTGGTCGGTTTTCCGTATGCCAGTTGATGTTTTTCAATTAAAATGGCGTACTTTTGAAACAAAAGGAAGAAACTTTGAGTGGTTATGGCCACATCGCGCCTTGGATTGAGGCGGCGTTGACTCTTAAACATCACATATGACCCATTGATCATTCTCCTAAAGTTTCAATGGAAACCAAATGCGTTTGATCGGTTTTCCGTATGTACATAAATTATTGTCCATTTTAAGAAAAAGACAGACACTTTGAGTGGCGGTGGCCACACCGCACCACTAATTGAGGCGGGGTTGACTCTTACACGTCACATATGACCCATGGATCGTTTTTCTAAAGTATCGACACAATACGAATGCGTTTGGTCGGTTTTCCGTATGCCAGTTGAAGTATTTCACTTCAAATTATGTCCTTTTGAAATAGAAGATAGACACTTTGAGTGGTGGTGGCCACACCACACCTCATATTGAGGCAGCGTTGACTCATACACGTCACATATGACCCATGGATCATTGTGCTAATGTATCGACACAATCCGAATGCATTTGGTCAGTTTTCCGTATGCCATTTGATGTTTTTCAATTAAAATGATGTACTTTTGAAACAAAAGGCAGACACTTTGAGTGGTGGCGGCCACACCGCGCCTTGGATTGAGGCGTCGTTTACTCGTACATGTCACATATGACCCATGGATCGTTCTCCTAAAGTTTCAATGGAAACCTAATGCGTTTGGTCGGTTTTCTGTATGTACTTAAATTGTTGTCCATTTTAAGAAAAAGGCAGACACTTTGAGTGGTGGCGGCCACAACGTGCCTCGGATTGAGGCGGGGTTGACTCGTACACGTCACATATGACCCATGGATCGTTTTGATAAAGTATTGACACAATCCGAATGTGTTTGGTCGGTTTTCTGTATGCTAGTTGATGTTTTTCACTTCAAATTATGTCCTTTTGAAACAGAAGACAGACACTTTGAGTAGTGGCGGCCACACCACGCCTCGGATTGAGGCGGGGTTGACTCGTACACGTCACATATGACCCATGGATATTTGTGCTAATGTATCGACACAATCCGAATGCGTTTGGTCGGTTTTCCGTATGCCAGTTGATGTTTTTCAATTAAAATGATGTACTTTTGAAACAAAAGGCAGACACTTTGAGTGGTTCCAGCCACACCATGCCTCGGATTGAGGCGGTGTTGACTCGTACACGTCACATATGACCCATGGATCATTCTCCTAAAGTTTCAATGGAAACCGAATGCGTTGGTCGGTATTCCGTATGTACTTAAATTTTTGTCCATTTTAAGCAAAAGACAGACACTTTGAGTGGTGGCAGCCACACCGCACCTCTTATCGAGGTGGGTTTGACTCTTACACATCACATATGACCCATGGATCGTTGTGCTAAAGTATCGACGCAATCCGAATGCGTTTGGTCGGTTTTCCGTATGCCAGTTGATGTATTTCACTTCAAATTATGTCCTTTTGAAACAGAAGACAGACACTTTGAGTGGTGGCGGCCACACCGCGCCTCGTATTGAGGCGGCTTTGACTCGTATATGTCATATATGACCCATGGATCGTTCTGATAATGTATCGACACAATCCGAATGCATTTGGTCAGTTTTATGTATGGCAGTTGATGTTTTTTAATTAAAATGACGTACTTTTGAAACAAAAGGCAGACACTTTGAGTGGTGGTGGCCACACCGCGCCTCGGATTGAGGTAGAGTTGACTCGTACACGTCACATATGACCCATGGATCGTTCTCCTAAAGTTTCAATGGAAACCTAATGCATTTGGTCGGTTTTCTGTATGTACTTAAATTGTTGTCCATTTTAAGAAAAAGATAGACACTTTGAGCGGTGGAGGCCACAACATGCCTCGGATTGAGGTGGGGTTTCCTTGTACACGTTACATATGACCCATGGATCATTGTGCTAAAGTATTGACCCAATCCAAATGCGTTTGGTCGATTTTCCGTATGCCAGTTGATGTTTTTCACTTCAAATTATGTCCTTTTCAAACAGAAGACAGACACTTTGAGTGGTGGAGGCCACACCGCACCTCAAATTGAGGCAGGGTTGACTCGTACACGTCACATATGACCCATGGATCGTTGTACTAATGTATCGACACAATCCGAATGTGTTTGGTCGGTTTTCCGTATGCCAGTTGATGTTTTTCAATTAAAATGACGTACTTTTGAAACAAAGGGCTAACACTTTGAGTGGTTTCAGCCCCACCGCACCTCGGATTGAGACGGCGTTAACTCGTACACGTCACATATGACACATGGATCGTTCTCTTAAAGTTTCAATGGAAACCGAATGCGTTTGGTTGGTTTTCCGTATGTACTTAAATTATTGTCCATTTTAAGCAAAAGACAGACACTTTGAGGGGTGGAGGCCACACCGCGCCTCGTATTGAGGCGGGGTTGACTCATAAACGTCACATATGACCCATGGATCATTGTGATAAAGTATCGACACAATCCGAATGTGTTTGGTCAGTTTTCTGTATGCCAGTTGATGTATTTCACTTCAAATTATGTCGTTTTGAAACAGAAGGAAAACACTTTGAGTGGTTCCAGCCACACCACACCTCGGATTGAGGCGGCGTTGACTCGTACACATCACATATGACCCATGGATCGTTCTCCTAAAGTTTCAATGGAAACCGAATGCGTTTGGTCGTTTTTCCATATGTACTTAAATTGTTGTCCATTTTAAGAAAAAGACATACACTTTGAGTGGTTGCGGCCACACCGCGCCTCGGATTGAGATGGGGTTGACTCATACACATCACATATGACCCATGGATCATTGTTCTAAAGTATCGACACAATCCGAATGCATTTGGTCGGTTTTCCGTATGCCAGTTGATGTATTTCACTTCAAATTATGTCTTTTTGAAACAGAAGACAGACACTTTGAGTGGTGGCAGCCACACCACACCTAGGATTGAGGCGGGATTAACTCGTACACGTCACATATGACCCATGGATCGTTGTTCTAAGGTATCGACACAATCTGAATGCGATTGGTTGGTTTTCCGTATGCCAGTTGATGTTTTTCAATTAAAATGACGTACTTCTGAAACAAAAGGCAGAAAATTTGAGTGGTGTCGGCCACACCGTGCCTCGGATTGAGGCGGAGTTGACTCGTACACGTCACATATGACCCATGGATCGTTATCCTAAAGTTTCAATGGAAACCGAATGCGTTTGGTATGTTTTCCGTATGTACTTAAATTGTTGTCCATTTTAAGAAAAAGACAGACACTTTGAGTGGTGGCGGCCACACCGCGGCTCGGATTGAGGCGGGGTTGACTCGTACATGTCACATATGACCCATGGATCGTTTTGATAATGTATCGACACAATCCGAATGCGTTTGGTCGGTTTTCCGTATGCCAGTTGATGTATTTCACTTCAAATTATGTCCTTTTGAAACAGAAGACAGACACTTTGAGTGGTGGCGGCCACACCGCGCCTCGGATTGAGGCGGGGTTGACTCGTACACGTCACATATGACCCATGGATCCTTGTGATAATGTATCGACACAATCCGAATGCGTTTGGTCGGTTTTCTGTATGCCAGTTGATGTTTTTCAATTAAAATGACGTACTTTTGAAACAAATGACAGACACTTTGAGTGGTGCCAGCCACACCACACCTCGGATTGAGGCGGCGTTGACTCGTACACGTCACATATGACCCATGGATCATTCTCCTAAAGTTTCAATGGAAACCGAATGTGTTTGGTCAGTTTTCCGTATGTACTTAAATTGTTGTCCATTTTAAGCAAAAGACAGACACTTTGAGTGGATTGAGGCAGGGTTGACTCGTACACGTCACATATGACCCATGGATCATTGTGCTAATGTATCGACACAATATGAATGCGTTTGGTCAGTTTTCCGTATGTACTTAAAATGTTGTCCATTTTATGAGAATCCTCTGTGCGGGGGTTGTTCGGGGTCCAAGGAAGAGGGTGGGGGGCTGTCTGGGGGGCTGTCCGGGGGGCTGTCCGGGGGGCTGTCTGGGGTACAGGGAGGAGGGGGGGCTGTGCGGGGGTCTGTCCGGGGGGTGTTCGGGGGGATGTCCGGGGTCCAAGGAGGAGGGTGGGGGGCTGTCTGGGGGGTTGTCCGGGGGATGTCCGGGGGGCTGTTCGGGGGGCTGTCTGGGGTCTAGGGAGGAGGGTGGTGGGTTGTCCGGGGGGCTGTTCAGGGAGCTATCCGGGGCTGTTCGGGGGGTTGTCCGGGGTCCAAGGAAGAGGGTGGGGGGGGCTGTCCGGGGGGCTATCCGGGGGGCTGTCTAGGGGGCTATCTGGGGGGCTGTCCGGGGGGTTGTCCGGGGTCCAGGGAGGAGGGTGGGGGGGCTGTTCGGGGGGCTGTATGGGGGGCTGTCCGGCAGGGCTGTCCGGGGTCCAGGGAGGAGGGTGGGGGGTTGTCCAGGGTCCAGGAAGGAGGGGGGTTCCCAAACACACAACCACTAAAAGACAACAACATCCATAAAAACATATAATATATAAAAGTAACTCAACTCCAATACTATACTACGAGTCTAGATAAAACCAACAACTAGAATAGATTAAATATCAAATCTCAGTAATATCAGTCAAAAATGTAATGGATCAACTTGTCCCACATCACCATCACCATCATCACCATCATCATCATCACCCTTGTCCTCGTCCCCATCATCATCTTTGCCCTCGCCCTCCTCCTCGTCCTCGCCCTCATCCTCACCCTCGCCACCCACCTCGCCCTCCTCCTCTCCCTCCTCTTCCGCATCAGACTCCTCGCCATCATCATCGTCAAGTTGTACATCGTCTTGACCACCACTAGAAGTGCCACCCGGTGCACCGTATATAGAACGTATCGACGACATATACTCATCAAAAGCTGGGTTGGCCTCTGCTAGAATTATAGGACGTAGAACTTAAATAAATTTCATAAATGCACTGTTTTCCCTATCAGACTGTTCTGCCATCTCTGTGGCCCTTTTCTCAGCCTGTTCTTCCTGTGCCCTAACTTGCTGCAGCTCGATGGCACTACAGCTCGTACCTGAGGAGGTCCAATACCTTGTCGGGGCTATCCTAGGTCGGCAGCGTACTCTGCCAGAATGCTCCTCTCCCAACACCTGATGTAAGTGATCTGTTGGCCCAAAAGTGTCTGGTTCTTGGGCATCGAGGGCCTCTAAAGCGTCCTGTTACAAATATAAATATATTATTAAGTTATAAAATAGATATTAAAAAATAAATTCAACATATTAAAACTTACAATATGTTGCTGAGTCACTTCGTTGACGGCACTTCCATCCTTTTTCCATCTACACGAGCAAAACAGTTTTTCTCGAGGCACGCGTCCTTCAATATTTTGTATTTGCCTATACAATGACATTGAAAACTAAAGTTATATGAAAACTTTAACAAACTATTAAATAATTGAAGAAACAAAAGAAAGTGTAAGTTGTAAAGAAAACTTATAAACAATTATTATACCTGCTTCCTCTCATGATCAGGCATCGTAGTGCGTCCCAGTGTGTGGAGATATTTTTTTTGCATCAATGTTCTTTTTATTTTTTCCAGATGATTCCTAAATAAAATTTCAAAATTCAATAGATAGTATTAATGAAAAACATGAAAGTTATTATTTAAATACCTCAAATGTTATTAATACCTTAAACCGGGTACTCGTCCAATGAGTAATCATCTGAAGATACTGCTCAATAGGACAATCATCCACCACTGGTACCACCTCTAACTCAGTGCCAACTCTAGAAACCCAGCCAATATACAACTCATGCTTGTAGGCTCTCCAAAGCTCGCCTAAATCCTTTAGATGTTCCGATCGTGCACCCTCACCATTGGGAAAATTAAATCGAAGCTGAAATCAAAATATTAACTAATATAAATACAAAAATAATTCATGGAATTAAATAGAACAGATTTTTTTACCCATATCTCTGCCCAAGCTCTATCCTTCACCTCATGTGGCAAATGTCTCCACGATAGTGGGCTGATGGGAATGATGTCGGAGTATTTGGAAAGCATCGCCAAAAAACTCCGACATTGCTGCCCTATTTTCTCAACCATTTGGCTGTCTTCATTATAATCCACCATAACCTATGTGTGGCGGTTCCACACCGAACGCATGCGTGTATGCCCCCGCCCATGCCTCCTGTCATTAGATGTATCTATCATGAAATAAAAACAAATATTTTATCAAAACATGTTATAATGAAAATAAATATTTCTATAAAAATTTGTTAGGGTTCTATAAATATACTTGTGCCGGTCTGATCGCTGAGTGCCGCTGGATCCACAGAAACTGATGGAACACCCTGTGGTGGAACAGGAGTCGAAGATGATGGGATATAGAAGCTCGGAGAGACATAAGTATAAGGAAAAGAAGATGGGATGGCTGTCTGACCGGATGCTGACTAAGGAGTGGGAATCATCATGGGATGTGAAAATGATGGGCCAGAAGATACAGAAGGTAGCGAAAACATGGGAGGCCTAAATATCCCATATGTCTCTAACGACACACCGGGATCAGAATGTGGGAAGGATGACATGTCAATGGGAGGGGCAGGGTCTAGTCAGGTACGCGTAGCTGCTCATCCACCTCTGGTACGAACCCTCCTCATACCACTGGCTTGAGTACTAGGACAAGTACTGGGCTCCTCATTGAATAACTGTCGACGTATATGTGGATCCTACAAAAATGTTTACAGAAAAATTAATCACATGACATTATATATTCTTTAAATATATCAATTTTAAATAAAGTACTCACTGTAGGCACTAATGGTGGAACGCCCATCTCCGTCATTCGACGATTGTTTTCCATCATTTTTTTCCTTCATCTCTCTTTAATTGGCTTCATTTCCTACTTTTGAAAACAAATATGTAATTAATTAGAAAAATAAAACTAATGTGTAACCCAAAAAAACTAAATATATTAGGGAATAGGGGATTCATAGGTAATTTAGCTATCAATTGTTTTAGAAGAGTTTGAATGGATTTAATAAATCATACAAGTTGTAATGTTCACCAAGTTAGAAATATTGTTTGACTATGTTTGAATACAGTTCAATTCCAAATTAGAAAATGCAATTCAAATAAAACTGCAGCCAATAAACATTGAAAATTCATATAACGGTCAAGTCAGCTATCAATTTTTTTAGAAGAGCTTGAATGGATTTAATAAATCATACAATTTTTAATGTTCACCAAGTTAGAAATATTGTTTTACTATGTTTGAATATAGTTCAATTCCAAATTAGAAAATTAAATTCAAATAAAACTACAACCAATAAACATTGAAAATTCACATAACAGTCAAGTCAGCTAAAACATATTTGTGATCAATACTAAATCAATTTGAATATTACCAACCTTAACAACCCAACTCGAGGTAAACCAAAAGAATTGAGAACATGGATGAATGATTCTATATATTTTCAACCAAAACTTCAGGTTCACAATCAACTCTGACAATTGAGCTATTTGAGTCATCAAAAGAAATAAATGGATTGGTTCCAATGGAACTAGGGACAGTGTCAATTCCATCATCACCATCATCAAAAATATTTCTTGGAATTACTTCAACTATGACACCAAATTCAGGTCGAAGTTGGTCTTTGACATAAAAAACGTGTTTAGCCATTGATGTCAACACATATGGTTCTTCGGTAGCAAGAGTGTGAGTCATATTAATTACTCGAAATCCACAATCATCAATAAATGTGCCATGTCTCATCATCGAATCAAACCAATGGCATTTAATCATTGTGACTCTTCCATGAGAGTAATAATCCAATATTTTTATTTTCTCAACAACTCCATAATAACCCACATTTTCAAATCGCGGTCTACTATCTGATGCACTGGAATAAAAATCTGTTGTGGAAGTAACCATAACACCATCGTGTTGTGTTCTCATGTTCTTTACTCATTCAGTGACAATAAATTTGTACCCATTTATAACAATTGATTTACAGTCACGAACCACGGTATTAGGACCAAAATCCAAAGCTCTTATTTTCTCAGAGACAGAGTCAGCAGAAAAACTCAATACCTGCAATATAAATGACTATTAAAGTTAATTAAATATTGATATAATTATTTTAAACATTAATTTTTTTATACCTTCAATTTTAACCAAGCAGAAAACTCTTTGCTATGCAAAGTCTCTCTCCTTCTCAAAGAAAAAGAACGATGCTTCCTATTTTTCATTGTTTTATGTTCCCTATAGATAAAAAATATTAATAGTTTAACATATATATATATATAAGATATACATAATCAATTTAGTTACCTGATATAGTCATCAAACAAATCACAGTTGAACAAAACTGTGCGATGTGCCATCTCCCACTCTTCATGGCTTAATGTCTTCAATGTATATGATCCAGGAATTCTTTCTGTTTGAGAAAGTGATGGAAAACTGGTTTCAATTTGCTCATACTGTTCTTCTTCATTTCTCATTGGTCTGTTCAATCTTGTAGTAAGATCAGACAAATACATCGAGCAGAAATCCATACATTCTTGAGCCAAGTAACCATTCATGATAGAACCTTCGGGATGATTTCTATTTCAGACATAAGACTTTAATGTGAACATATTTCTTTCAGTTGGATACATCCAACGAAAAGAAACAGGTCCTCCGAGAAGTATTTCAGTTGGAATATGGACAGTCAAATGCATCATGCATGTGAAAAATGATGGAGGAAATATTTTCTCCAAATCACACAAAATTAATGGGGCATCTGTCAACATTTTTTACAAGAAAGACTTGGACAAATTCTTAGCACAAAGATCTCTAAAAAAATGGCACAATCGAATAACAACAACCCTTAAATTATTGGTCAAAAGATGACAGATTGCTATTGGAAGCAACTCATGCAGTAGAACGTGATAATCATGAGTCTTCAAAGATTTTAGCTTCAACTCTCTTCTTTTGACCCGTTTAGATATGTTGCTTGAATAGCCATCAGGAACTCTAATAGTCTCTAATACTTCCAGAAATTGTTTTTTTTCACAGGTGTCATCACATAAGAAGCACATGGAAGTTTTCATTTATTTTCACTGATACGCACAGGATGCAATTCTGGTCTGATGCCCCAATCCACCAAGTCACGCCGAGATCGTAAATCATCTTTTGTCTTCCCCTTGACATTTAGAATAACCGAAAGCAACATTTCGCATATATTCTTTTCAATATGCATTACGTCTAAGCAATGACGTAACAAATTGGTTGACCAATAAGGAAAATCAAAAAAGATACTCTTCTTCCTCCAATTGTAACAGGTTTCAGTGGAAACATTCTCTCTCTTTCCAGATTTCATTTGACCCTTCCCGAACGAAAAACTAAAATCTTTCAATTAATTAAGCACGTCAGTTCTAGACATACGCTGAGGTGGATCATCGGTCTCTATGGTATTATCAAATCTTCAACGATTCATTCTATATGGATGATCCTTTTCCAAGAATCGTCGATGTACCATAAAACTGAAACTACAACGATGTTTCAGTCTTCTGGATTGTGTATTCATCATACAAACTGGACATGACATTTTTCCCTTCGTGCTCCATCCAGACATCATTGCATAAGCCAAAAAATCATTGATCGTCCACATTAGCACAGCACGCATCTGGAATATGTCTTTCGAACATGCATCGTATGTGCACACACCCACATCCCAAAGAAGTTTCAACTCTTTTATTAAAGGTTGCATGTATACATCAATATCAATGTCGGGATCAGAAGGACTAGATATGAGTATACTCATGAAAGTGAATGGTTTTTCATACCCAACCATGGGGGAGATTATAAATGTGTATAAAAACTGGCCATGTGCTGTGCGAAGTAAGCATCTACCCAAACAGATTAAAACCATCACATGAAAGACCCAGCCTCACATTACGCACGTCAGCTGCAAAATCAGGATGTCGAGCATCAAATCTCTGCCATGCAAATCCATCTGCAGGATGAACCAACTCATCATTAGTCTTCTTTCTCTCGTTATCATTCCATCTCATTTTTATTGATATGTCATCAGATATAAAAAGATTCTGAAGTCTGGGGATCAATGGAAAGTACCACATTACTTTTTGTGGAATGCGGGATGGTGTTCCATCAGATTTTGACTTCCAGCGGGATGTGCCACATTTTATACAATCATTTCGTTCAGTGGTTTCCTCCCAGAATAAACTACAATCTTTCGGGCAAGTATGAATTTTGTTTCTTGAAAATCCAAGTTCATCAACTAACTTCCATGCCATATAGTGGTTTGAGGGAATATCTGCATCATATGAAAGTAAATCCTTCAAGAGGGTAAGAATGTAATCGATTGTTGTATTAGAAATTCCATACATAGTTTTCCCATGAAACAATCAGATTAAAAATTCTAGCTTTTTCATTTTATCGCATTGTCGATATACTGGAGTTGTGGAAGCATCATTCAAAATTTTCACCCTATCAATATCATCATTTTCACTAGATGAATCAGTTGTCCTCATATCGAAGTCTTCTTGATTCGAAATACTTTCTTTTTCATGATGATGAATAAACGGAAACCGGTCATCTAACAAATTATACATTCCAGTCCTTTCATTTCGATCATCACCAATTTGAGATTTCATTTTCTCCTCATTGTGATACCACACAAAGTAGTTTGCTTGAAAACCATTTTTGGTTATGTGGTAGCTGAATTCTTCACGGCTCAACCAAGGTCTACGAGCACAATTGGAACATGGGAAGTGTATGCGACCACTATCTGAAGCATTGTGAAATGCAAAATATATAAAGCTCTCCAAATTGTTTTGAAAATCGCTTGAGATCCGATCGGTTTCATATATCCAACTTCTGTCCATTCTGTAAAAAGAATTTATATAAGTCATTTTGTCATAAACAATTCAATAGGATTGAACTTTAATAGAAAATACATTTAAGTAAATGATAAAGGAATAAAATAATCAAGGTATCAACAACACATGTGAGAAAAACATACAAATGTGTTATTGAAAAAATGTAAAACCAACAAGAACTTAATGTGTTATATCACATCACAGCATGCCTCATCCCATAACCATATTAGTAGGGTATCATGAACATGAATAACATCAACCTTGTTCCATCCTCCTACCCTACATGACCCCAACCACATGCCACATCTTATTATAGCCTTATCACATCACACCTCACCGGAAAACACTAGGGAAATCATAGTACATCTCACCTGAAGACACATGGACAATCACATCGCATATTGCCTAAAAAACACATGGTCAATAACTTTTGAAGGAAGATTAGGGAAGACATGGTAGCTATCCAACCATATAACCACCATCCTAGATATTAGAAAAAATACCCATAACTCAAAACCTCTGATCGTTGGTAAGTTTATCCAACTCTGGTTGGGAATGTGTAGAAATAACATAAAAATACATGATATATAGATAGCACAAAATACTCAACCTATGGGTTCACAGTAACTACATAATCACACACTTCACTACTACCATAAAACACATAAACCACACCTCCACCACACAAGATGCAAAGCATTTCTCACTTTCATTTATAATCCACTTCATTCACACTTACATTGTCCATTCATTTAATGTTAAATTAATTAAATCCATTTACCACACATCCATTTATATTCCATCTCATTTATTTAATATCTTGTTTTTTTGGTTTAACAACATAATTTACTCCATAGATAACTAGGAAACTAATAAAACCACCACACAATAACTCACCATCTCACAATAACCATCGACGCCATGTTACATCGACCAACCATCTCACCAAAACAACCACATATCACAACAAAAATATTGCACATCACAAACCACCGCACAACCAAAACCACCTCACCACATCATACACCACAACTTCATCACACAACACCTCCACACGACACAACACCACCACACAGCATCACTATAATACAACTTCACATGTCACATCCATGCCCACTAACCATCACATTACAACCCCACATATCACAAAGACCAACTGGTCACCTCAATCCCCATAAAAAACCCTACAACATACAATGAAACACCGCAAAAAACCTCTCATAGAGGCAACATACCCCAACTTCCACAATTTATTTATTCAAGTTCTTTTATTACATTACCCCTTTATTTAGCACGGACATTATAACACAACTGATATTCAAGGGGAAACTAATTAATTAACAAAATATTCATTCATTTCCCTATTTTTCACGGTGAAATAACATCAAAATACAAACTTAAAACTAAAATATTAGATCAATAACAATAAAAACAAGGTACCATATGTGTATAAAGAATAAAATACCTGATTTGAGATGATTCAGATGGGTTTTCACCTATTCGGATGGGGGAGTTCGAGAGTAGCAGAGAGCTGGAGCTGGATTGATAACTTAAAACTAAAATATTAGATCGATAACAATAAAAATAAGGTAGTATATGTGTATAAATGAAAAAATACCTGATTTCAGATGGGTTTTCACCTCTTCGGATGGGGGAGTTCATGAGAGGAGGAGAGCGCTGGAACAGGATGAATTTAGGGTTCTGTCGCGAATGGGGGAGAGCAGCACCGCGGCTGTATTTGGGGGAAATCTTTCCCAACGATTTTAAAAAACCATTGGGAAAGAGATGTTCAGGGTACCCTTTACCAATGGTTCTATAGAACCGTTGGAAAAAGGGTACCCTTTCCCAACGGTTCTGTTGAACCGTTGGAAAAAGGGAACCTAAAACACCCCTTTACCAACGGTTTCTTCAAACTGTTGGCAAAGGGTGACTTTTCCCAACAGTTTTAGTGAACCGTTGGGAAAGGCTTCCCTAATCCTTCAACACCAACAGTTTAAGCAAACCGTTGGTAAACACCCATTGGTAAAAACCAGAATTCCAGTAACAGGGAACTTGTCAGAAAGATTTCCCTTCAGTACTTGATTGTATTAGGGATGTCTTCCCGAATGACTTTTCAGTTCTTCCTCTGGAGCGAGAGGTGGATTTCTCTATTGAGCTAGTGCCAGGAGCGGCATCGGTGTCTGTTCCTCCTTATAGGATGGAGACACCAGAGTTGCAGGAGCTTAAGAGGAAGTTGGAGGAGTTGTAGGCAAAGGGTTTCATCCGACCCAGTACTTCTCCTTAGGGTTCTCCTATCCTATTGTCAAAGAAGGAGGACAATTCCCTCAAGCTTTGTGTGGATTATCATAATCTGAACCAGTTGACGGTCAAGAACTGATATCCCTTGCCAAATATTGAAGATATTTTTTATCAAATTTAGGGATCATGAGTGTTCTCAAATATTGACTTGAGATCCGGATATCATCAGTTGCGCATTAGACCATTGGACATACTGCTTACAGCTTTTTGAAGCAGATATGGTCTATACGAGTACTTGGTCATGTCGTTCGGACTCATGAATGTGCCAACAGTTTTCATGGCTCTGATGAATCGTGTGTTCCACCCTTATCTATATTCTTTTGTGTTAGTATTCATGGACGATATCTTGGTGTACTTTTACACTCAACACGACCATGCTACTCATCTTGAGATCATTCTGAGTACACTGAGAGAGAATAAGCTATATGCTAAGTTCTCAAATGCCACTTTTTGATGGTCCAGATACACTTCCTGGGTTATATTATCTCAGAGGTAGGAGTTGTAGTAGACTCAGAGAAAGTGAGAGTTGTAGTTTCCTTGGAGTAGCCTAAGAACGTGTTTGAGATACAGAGTTTCTTGGGGATGGCTAGTTACTACAGTCACTTTATACAGGACTTCTCCTGCTTAGCAGTGCTGTTGACGGGTTTGACTAAGAAGGGTGTGAAGTTTGTTTGGTCAAAAGCTTTCAAGACAGCCTTTCACGAACTGAAGGGAAGGTTGACATCAGCACCAGTCCTAATACTTTGAGGGCAAGGGAAGAGTTATACAGTTTACTGTGATGCATCAGGTATTGGGTTGGGAGCAGTGTTGATGCAGGGTGATCAAGTAGTTGCGTACGGGTCTCAGCAGTTGAGGCCACAAGAGAGGAATTACCCGACACATGATCTCGAGTGGGCCGCAGTTGTTCATGCATTACATTGTTGGAGACATTATCTCTTGGGAGAACATTTTGTGGTGTTTACGGACCACAAAAGTCTCAAGTATATCTTTACCCATCGTGACTTGAATCTGAGACATCGAAGGTGGGTTTAATACCTTCATTCCTTTGACTTTGAGCTTTTTTATACACCTAGTAAGGGTAATGCAGTTGCTGATTCAATGAGCAGGAGGACTCAGATACAGGCAGTGCAAGAGGCCATTGGTGAGTGGTAGCTCATGGCTTCATTCTCTGAGATGCATTTGGAGGTGCATGATAATCAAGGGAGAGCCTATCTTTCTTCCTTATCTATGACTTCAACCCTCCTAGATAGAGTGAGGATGAGACAACTATCTGATTCAGAAGTCCTAGTTCTACGAGAGTCAACAGCAAGTGAGGACCCTCCTCCCGGTTGGACGATAGGCGATGATGAGGTACTACATGTACATGAATGAGTGTGGGTTCTAGGGGATATATGTGACGAGTTTATGTGGGAGTTTCATGATTCATCTTGGGCAGTGCATCCCGGAGTTACCAAAATGTACTGTGACTTGAGACGTCAGTATTGGTGGCTGGGTATGAAATGATAGGTAGCTGGTTTTGTTACGAGATGTTCCACCTGTCAGCAGGCGAAGGCGGAGCATTAGAGGCCATTTGGACTGTTACAACAGTTACCCATTCTAGAGTGGTAATGGGATGATGTCGTAATGGAATTTGTGACTGGGTTGTCGAGGTCACCTCGATGAAATGATGTCGTGTGGGTTGTTGTGTACAGACTTACAAAGGTAGCTCACTTTTTGTCGATGAAGGAGACCTTCAGTGTTGACGAGATTGGGAAGTTTTATATCCGAGAGGTGGTATGTCTTCATGGGGTCCCTCGTTCTATTATTTTAGATAGGGATGCCCATTTTACATCTCGTTTCTGGCAGCATTTTCAAAGGGCGCTAGGTTCACAGGTTCTTCTGAGCACTGCTTACCACCCTCAGACCAATGGCTAGTTAGAGTGTACGATACAGGTGATAGAGGACATGTTGCGTGCATACGTCTTAGACTTTGGGGGATCTTGGGAGAAGCACATACCCCTGGTCAATTTTTCCTACTATAATAGTTTTCAGGAAAGTATTGAGATGTCACATTATGATGCTTTATATGGTAGGTAATGTCGATCACCCTTGTGCTGGTTGGAGGCAGGTGAGGCAGCTTTGATGGGACCACATCTTGTGAAGGACACTTCAGAGCAGGTCCAGTTGATACAGAAGTGGATGGCTACTGCAGAGTCTCGTCAGAAATCTTATGATGATCGCCGCAGATGAACCTTGGAGTTCGTGGTCGGGGATCAGGTTTTCTTACGTGTTTCACCGAGGTTGGGACATAGGCGGATCAGGAGACAAGGTAAACTTTCACCGAGGTATGTGGGGCCATTTGAGATTCTGGAAAGAGTTGGACTGGTTGCCTATAGTTACCACAGTGGTACCGGGCCATGCATGACATCTTCCACATATCTCAGCTACGCCGTTACCACTCAGACCCGTCTCACATCTTTCAGCCTGAGGAAGTTGATCTACAGGTCGCTGCTTCCTTTAAGGAGCATCTGATTCATATTGTTGATAGGAGCATGAAGGTTCTCTAAGGTCGGTCAGTTCCTCTTGTATGGGTGCTATGGCAGTATGGCTGAGTGCGGGAAAAAACCTAGGAGTCGGAGATCGATGTATGTGCTCAGTGTCAAGATTTGTTCTGAGCTTTATCATCACCACCCTTGGAAGGGCAATTCGGGGATGAATTGGTTTAAGGGGGTAAGTTTGTAAGAACCCGGTTCTTATCCTTGAGGTATGGGTTTATTATTTTCCTTTTTCCTTTAAGGGTTTTGAAAAAATAAGGAAAATAGGTAAAAATCCCAAATTTTATAGGTACACACCGTGTACTTTTCCACACACCGTGTATTTTGGCCTTGTGGGATGAGTACACAGGGCATGTAGGCCTGTCGGTGATGAAGGGTGTAAAAACTGACTACACACCGTGTACTTAGTATATACACATCGTGTAATCAGTCGGAAGGTGAACAATAAGGCTGTGGAAGTAGCCGCCAGTGGAGCGATAGTACACGCCGTGTAATCATGTTGACAGATGAACAGTGCAACACTGAAAAGTAGCCGCCGGAGGAACAATTAAAAAAATGAAAAGTACATGCCCTACACTTTAGATTAAACGCCGTGTAGTTTTTTGTTTCGCTTAAAACGGGCAGTAGCCTCCTCATTTGGAAGAGGAGGCAGTGGACGCGTTTAGAGCTTGGAAGGTGAGGCCGAAGCATGGAGGAGCCCCCTATCGCATGCCAGGAATCTATTTCTTCTATCATCAATCTTGTTTAAATTGTGCAGGTAAGACCTTCCTTCTCCTTGATCCGTTCTTATAAATTCTTTCCTAAGGAGAAGTTATTTACGTTTGAATGGATAAATGTTTATCCTAGATCTACGCCATTCTCAGGTGTTTCGGGAGGCGTTGTTCATGTATATTGATCAGAGGAGATCAAGGTAGGTGGTATGATGTTTAATTCCAACTGTCATGTTGTTTTTGTGTACCACTGTGTCACGCGACCATGTTTGGGGTGTCGTATGGATAAGTCCTTGACTAATTAAATTCCTATAATTGTAGAGGTAATTTAATGAATCTTTATAAACTACTATCTGGGATCATTGCTTGGATCCAGGGCCACCCTGTGGGTGCGTTCCCTTGTTTATCCATTTTTCCAGGATACCTGAGGGTATGTCGTGATTATAGAATGAATTGAGTTTTCTTGAGAGGAAATGTATATAAATTTCATGCTTATGTGTTGGGATCGGCCCGAATACTTTCTTAGCCTGAGGGCAGTGTTTTGTTTAGCCTGAGGACAAGGTTCTATTCATCCTGAGGGAAAGTGTTTCATTTAGCCTGAGGGAAATGTTTCATATGTCTGAGATAATTTTCTTCCACACCTGAGGGCATTATCTCATACGCCTGAGGGAAATATTCGTTATACTTGAGGGCAATGACCTGAGGGTTTCGATTCTGATTAGCCTGAGGGTGTGGTTCTAATTAGACTGAGGGTATGGTTCTGATTACCTGAGGGTAAGGTTTTGCATGTTTGAGGACTTTGTTTACTTTTCATATTCACCATGGTGATTTCACATGTTATACCTACCAATCTAAAGCACAGGCTTGGTATTTTTTTTACCTTGTACTTGTTAGATAGCTGGTTGTAGTTTTTCTGGGACACTGTATAAGAGATTGTCGGCTGAGGCTGAGTCTTGGAAACTTACAATTCATGTATACTGAATTTTTAAATAATAATTAAATATAAATGGAACTGGTAGGAATGTTTACTTTTTAGTACTTCCTAGTTTACTACATTTCATTAATTCACACTGCTGTTTCACAAACTCATTAACAGTTGGGCATGGGTCTTTGGTGGTTGCCTACTGGGATTTATTTCTCACACCCTGTTTGGGTCATGTTTTGGGCCCCAACAGATTATATTGTTGCAGGTGTAGATAAGGAAAAGGGTCCCTATTATGGTACTTGATGTTGCAGAGGAGTAGGAGAGCATGGGACCGATCTTAGGCTTGTGATGCTACTGAGTTCCTGTTGCGCTATTTATTTTGCTTTACTGTATTTTTCCATTGTACTGTATTGTTTTAGATTGCAGTGTATCCTATTTTGGCTACTTTATTAGACTTAGGGACATATTTCATCATCATATATGACTATTGGTCATTTCTTTACTTCATTATTGTTGTCCTTTTCAGCTGTTATTATTTAATGCTTCCTCTTTTGTATGCTTGTATTTTGTTCCGCTGTGTTACACTTTGACAATGGAGGGTATAGTTTCCCCACTATCAAACCTGGGCCCTCACTGCTAGTCGATAGCCTCTGGCATTTTGGGAAATGCTCTTGAGGTCATGTGACCAACCGGGTTCGGGGCACCCGTTTAGTGGCACCCGGATCTTGGACGTTACAAATTTTTCAAAAGTTGATGATTGTGAAGAGGTAGATTTCATGGAAAATTGGTATTGGGAGCCTATTATACCTCAAAAAAAGATGACCCAACATTTGTTTTGATATATTTCAAATCAAATAGTACCAATTTTATCCTAAGGAGATCCACAAGCTATTAGGCAAAATGATAATTCAATATATCTAAATAATAATGAATTTTGGGTTGTTTTCTTATAGGATTATGAAACTAGACATGTTGACATATATAGATTTGGGATGAGAAGGTTCAGTGGATAACCCTGGGAAATTAGAGATATTGAAAAACCTATATTTTGATCAAGCCTTGATTTCGTTCAACCCTTGAATCACTCGAGCCTTGGATTCTAGCCTTGGAATAGTTTGAGCCTTGATTCTAGCCTAGATTTGAGCTTGGATTCAATAACGAGGAGTGTCGGTAGTAGGTGGCTTCCGTGGAGAGCTTCAAATATCACGAAGTGGTTCACGATGGTTTGGGTTCTTAAAATAGATTGGGACATTTTTATGAGTGCTTTAAAAAAAGTGCTAATAAAGACAACTTTTATCAGCGCTAAGCTAATAAGCGTTGATAAATGCAATATTTATGAGTCCTTTTTTTAGCACTGATAATGATAGAGATTTATCAAGGGTAAAAAAGAACTGATAAATACTTATAATATTCTGTTTAAATAATATTTTTTTAAAAAAATAATACTTTTTAAAAAAGGTATAATTATTATATATAATTATAATACTTTATATAATACTTTTTAAAAATAATTATTTAATAATTCTTTGAATATATAATTATTTATTTACAATTATATAAATACTTTAAAAAAATAATATTTATTTCATTATATATATTTATATAATTATATATATATTTAATAAATTTGTTATAATTTTATAATTATTTAAATATATATAATTTTTTATTTATAGTTATATAAATAATTTTTTAACAAATATTTTTTATTTATTTATAATTAGAAATTTATACAAATCATAAATATACATTTATAAATATATTTATTTATAAATATTTTTTACAATAATTTTTTAACATTTTTAGTGAATATTTTATCTTAAGTGCATGCATGTTAAAAATGAGTAAAATTGAATAATTAAAAATTAGTACACTTCAAAAATATTGAAAAATTGGATAAGATTGATTAATTAAATATAAATCCTTAAAATGGATATATATTGAAATAAAGACGAATACATATTGAAAATATTAAAACATTGTAAATAAATAAATATATATATATATATAAATTGATTAAATTCCCCAAAAAATATTTGTGTGTGTGCATTGTGTATAAAAATGAATTAATTACGTATATGTGAAATCAATATAATATGTTTGATCTAGTTAAATTGAAAAATCAAATGATATTCAATTATGTCCATTACTCAATGAAATTAGTCAGTATTTTTAATTCATATTAATTTTTAACTATAAACCATTATTCACTAAATATATTACTATTTAATGTAAAGCATAAATATTTAGTATTATATAAATCATATTTATATACATTCATATATATCTATATATTTAATATATACTATTTGTTAACATTATCAATAATTATTTAATTAATAAAATGTTTAATATTTTTCTCAATTTACTTATTTTTAATTTTTATTTATTTAATTTTAATTTTACAAGTATCTATTTATTTAATATATACTATTTATTAGTATTTATAATTTATATATTTTATAACCAATTTATTCATTTTTATCAATAATTATTCATTTAATAATTTTTTAATGTTTTTTAATAAAATCAATTTTATTTTTTATTTATTTAATTATTTAATTTTATTCAGGCTTTATTAGTGATAAAAAACTGATAAAGGATTCCTTTATGGGTGCTAAAAATAAATCGTTGATAAAGGGTGTCTATTATGAGTGCTAAAAATAAAGCGCTGATAATGGGAACCCTTTATCAGTGCTAGAAAATGCGATGATAAAAGGTTATGTTTATCAGTGTTAGAAAATAAGTAATGGTAAAAGGTACCCTTTATTTGTGCTTGTTTTAGCCCTAGTAAAGGGAACCTTTATAAAAAATATTTCTAGCACTGATAAAGGTCGGCGCTGTTAAATGCTTGTTTTGTAGTAGTGATGACATGATGCTACTAAATCAAATACCCATTCGTTGTATAGATCTGATCTACACCAATCAATACCAACTAAAAGTAAATCACCCTCACCCTATATAAGACATAAATTGGTATCCTCATAATCAGTGTCATGCACCTTCTTTTCCTCCTTAATCATTTTCAATGCATAAAAGTTTATCGGCCCATGACCTTCCATATCGCAAAAGAAGCACTTGACCTTCCTTCTTGTCTTTGACTGAACACTATGATTACTATGTCCACTTGTCACTTCCAGAAAGCCATTATTACCTAATGATTCTCCATCACTGGTCTTTTGTTGAGTCTTATTCATCAATAATTATGAAATTACATCATCTGACTCTAGTGTGTCTTTCCTAAACAACAATGTGGTGATGATATTATCATATAAATCAAGAAATGAACCCAAAAGAAGCAATGCCTTGTACTTTTCTTCCATTTCAACAGG
Source organism: Viscum album (assembly GCA_963277665.1). Classification (NCBI taxonomy): domain Eukaryota; kingdom Viridiplantae; phylum Streptophyta; class Magnoliopsida; order Santalales; family Viscaceae; genus Viscum; species Viscum album. The sequence goes on from OY728160.1 coordinate 730,993,041, forward strand.
TACCAAATTACATTTATCATTGTTCTTGATTGCCACCAAAGACAGCTCCATCAGAAGTTTGGAAAACTCATCCAAATGGTTACATAAATCTCTATTTTATGAAATTCACAAACGAAACAATCATTTTTCAGATATAAATGGTTTTTTAGGGATTTTGATTTCTATATTCTCTCAAGAATTTACTATATCTTCTTTGGATCTGTTAGATTCATCAATTCCCATAGAGTATTATCAGCCAAATACATTTGAATAATGATTTTTATTGACTCTCTCATATCCTTCCAATCGCCATCGCTCATCATCTTTGTCTTCCCTATCTTTTCCTTCAATTCCATCACCATCTTCTCATGGATAAGAATATTTTTAACTCATTGCTTCCATAAAGTAAAATCATTTTTCCTATTAAATATTTCAATGTGGGTAGAGATATCATTTTTTTTGTCAGAAGCAAATCAGCCCGAGGATAAAATCTTAGTTGTGGAAAATAAATTGTGAGAATCATCAATGAAAATAGAGAGAAGAAAAAGGAGCAGAAAATAAATGGGGACACAAAAAATTCTACATGGAATAACCCACTAATGTGAAGGATTAAAAAACCATAGGGAAACTTTGAGAAGATCCACTATGAATCATTAGGTACACATTTTCGTTGCTTCCTGCTGCCCAAACCCAAAAACCGTCACCCATGTATCTATTATACACCACCTAATTTTTGTTCTTCTCTATACAGAAACACTGAAGTTCACTTTTATAAGAAAAGGAAACCCTAAAATTACCATACGAAAAAACATCCTTTCAAATATTCAAATGATATATAATAATAATATTGTAATAAAATATCAGTGAGAAATATAGATATGTTGAAAATATCTCTCTACATTTAAACCATATGTAAAAGGTTTGAAAAAATCAAACCCATAAAAAATGTCCTCTAAAATCAGGTTGAATCTCAAAAGAGATCCCCCAGTCATCTAGGATTTTAGTTTTTTGGATTGAAAGATTTTTGGTGAGGGTTTTCTTATATTCTATAGCATGGTCCCTACTCACTTCCATTTTTTATTTGTTAGGGAAGGGTAGGAAAGGATGTCCTCTTGACCGGGTTGTCACGACCCGTCCTCGAGGCCCGTGCCGTGACTACCCCAAGCCTGTCTTCCCTAGGCCAGGAGCTGGCGACTAGCACCAAGGCGTAAATTCCCGATAAAAAAGGAAGGAATTGCCTTTGTAAAGTAAACAAACACCACAGAGCAAGCAAGCAGAAGAAGTAATCACTAAGTAAAAGCTGGTACAACAGTAAGTGCGGAAAGTAAGCGGGCCAGAATACAAACCCAAACTGAAAGTAAAGTACAACTCGAAAGGGAAAAACAACAACTGAAAAGTAAAGCCGCAACGTCGAGCCGTCCGTCCTGCTCTGCAAGGCTCAACCACGATCAGCGATGTCCGTTGTCTGCAACCAACACAACGTAGTGCGGGCATAGCCCGTGCAGGGGTGAGTATAAGCTACTCAGTAGGGACCCCGAGACCCCCGAAGGTCTCCCAGAATCCACAAAGGATAATCCACAAAGGAAAGATACAATCACGAAGTAACATCCGACACGGCTTAGGTATATGCCCATACATATACCTAAGTCATCAATTCCAACACGCTCCAACCTCCGAGCCCAAGTACAACCCAGTCCACATAGGAAAGCAAACATATTCCACACAGGAAAGAAAAACGTAATCCACACAGTATAGCACAACACAATCCACATAGGAAAGCAAAACATGATTCATCTCACACAGGTATACTTCTTCGAAAGACGATAGAGATGATCACTGATCCATCTAAGTCGTCGGACCCACAAAGGATCGATAGGTACTAACCCCCGTAATGACCCACAAAGGATCGATAGGAAACTAACCCCCGCAATGACCCACACAGGATCTGTAGGCGCTGGCTCACACAGAACCGTTGAGCGCTGACCCACACAGGATCGGACCCACACAGGATCGGTAGCACTGATCCACATAGGATCGCTGAGTGTTGTAGTCGTCGTCGTCGAATCCACTGAGGATCTCTGTATAGTCGTCGTCGTCACAGTAGCAGTCGCAGCCAGCTCTAGGGTTTCCGCACACAACAAGCTCGTTCGGGAGGGTCCGCTCCACAAGCCAAGAGGCTGATATATCAACTGACACATATTCCAGAGTTGATGTATCCAAAAGTTCCGTATCGTCAACAGGAACTCAACGTCATAGACGGCGCGTCAATCGGACGCCCGGTCTGAGAGTTATTGGCTTTTTCGTCCCAGGGGCCTGGTTGGTTTTTAAGGCAAAACCAACCCAATCGTACTCCACCTGCATCCAAACCTCGGGCAGAGTAAGCCAAAAGATCCGTCTCACTTAGAGGAAAACAACAAAGTCAACGGCACGTCAATCGGACGTCCGAAGCTCAAGATATGAGTGTTTCCGCTCCGAGGGCCCGGTTGGTTTCGTGTACGAACCAACCCGGCCTAACTCAAAGTATTCCGAAACCTTAAATATGATATACCAAAACGACCGTCTCGATCCAAGGATCGCATCGCTATTGACGGTGCGTCGATCAGAGACTCGTAGCACAAGTTATGAGCGTCCGACCGAAAAAGGATCGGTATTAAGGGGTTCGGGCCCGGTCCGACCCGACCCGATACCCCCAGGGTCGACTCGAACGGGGTCGACCCGAACCGGGTCCGGGTCCGGCCCGCTTGGGCGCGGCTCGGCCCGGCCCGGCCTGGGCGCGGCCCGGCTCGGCCTGGGCACAGCGCACCCAGCGCGCTGGCCAGGCGCTCGGCCAACCAGCCGAGCCGTTTGGCAAGGGGGGGCGCCTGCCCCCTGGTGTAACCGCGACCCCCCATTAAATGGGGGCCGTTTTGTGCTGGCCGGCCGGGGGAATTAATTCCCTCAGTTTCCCTTTTGTCCGGTCGGCCGGTTCTGCCAACAAGGATCGGCGACGGCCGTTCCTTCCTCCTTCGCTGACACCGGCGGCCCAGAACTGGAGGTCGGTCACCCTGCTCCGCTGCGGCTCGGAACCGACCGCGGCCTGGTTCGTCCGGCGCGGTGCGACGACACAGTGCCCCTCCGCCGCGGCCCCGCTCCGGCCGCGGTGTCTTTGGTTTTCTCCGACGCGGCGCGACGGCGCCGCGACTTGGTTCAACTTCACGGCGCGGCGCGACGGCGTCGTGTCCTTGTTCGTTTCCATGGCGCGGCGCGACGGCGCCGCACATTCTTTATCGCACGATCACACACGGTGCGACGACACCGCGTCATACTCGTTTCAAACCACAAAGAAACAACACACGGATAAGGGAGGAGGGTCGGCCATGTTTGTGCGGTCCGGCCCCCTCTCGTTAATCGATATCATTTAGTCGTATAACCACGAAGAACGACAAACTATAAATCACGAACGAAAATAATTAAATAATTTAAACCCCTACCTTGAGCGTAGCTAGAACGGGGGTTCGCCGCGGAAAACGACGTCGTGAGGTGAAGCTCCGTAAGTTGACAGAGAACTCCCAAGGAGGAAGTGGTGCCTTCTTTTCGTTGACACGGCAAGAAGATCGAAAGAGGGTGCGTCGTCGATCTTCGGAAATACACCGGCAACGAAGAGGAGAAGAGACGGCACACCGATCTCTTCTTACGGTGATGGCGTTCTTCGTTGAAGTCTTGTTGTTCTTCGTGATGAAGATGAAGAGCTCTCTCCTCAATTGTCCACACACAACATCCAACCAAAATAGAATAAGGCTCACCCTTATTTTATTTACATAAGCCACAATTCAAAAATTCAAAACTTAAATTAAATAATTGAATTGGGTGTTGGCATACTTAAAGAGAGGAGAGGTAAAGTCATCCAATTAATGTAAGTTAAAAAGTTATAAGAGTTACACAACATAAGTGGGGGGTTAAGAGGAGTTAGGGAGTTAAGGGATTTGAAAAGGTGGGGGCTCATATGGGCCCCACCCCACCTTTAATCCACTCAAGAAAAACTAACAAACAGTGGGTCCCACCCTAACTCCTACACTTAGGTTCTAACTCCTGGAAAGGGAAATAAAATTCTTAACGAAAATTTTATTTCACCAACACTTAATCCACAAAATTTAAACAATTCATAACGAGCAAACGCAACTCCAGAAAAGGCGTTCCTAAGTAATTACCGGCGCTACGGTTCCATCGGTGCCCTCGGAATTCGATTCCGAGCACCGGTTCAAAAGTTAGAAATTCACGCCCGTTCGTTCACTGAACGTACCCGAGCTAAACTTCGGATAGAAATTCCGCGCACACCGGGCCTCGGAATCAAGTTCCGTCAGAAACTGCGTTCTTGTAAAATCCCAAAGAAAATTAAGAAAAAAATTTCCTTGAATTTTACGGGTCATTACATGGGTAGTCCTACTTTCCAAATAATAGAGGAGCTACTAAAAATGTTCCCCTAGTTCGTTGGTGAAGAAAAAAGGGGAATATTTAAAATATGAATCATCCATGGTAAGTTATTAGAGTTTAAATCATTTGTTTTAGTTGTTTGGTACATGTGTTGATAGCCTTTATAGTTCTCTATGTTCACTTGTATACTATTTTTTCCATTTTATACCTTCTACTTTATTTTCCTTAACTTGGAATCTACTAATCTTCTTTCTTCTATAATTCCATTTCTAAAATTTAGTTCAAATGAAGATATTTTTTTATATTGTAGCTATTTTAGTTTATCTTTCTCATTTCATCATTGTGTGTTACTTCCATTCTTTTATGGCTTGTTGTATAGGTTATTTATGTGTTGGGATTGAATTAAAGGTTCTGGAAATGAATTTTTGAATATGTAATTATTTTTTCTCATGGTTTAGTTCTGGTTTAATTGGAATCATTTTCACAACCTTAATTTCTATGTTGTGAGAAATATTTTAATCATGATTCTAATATGTTGAAATTGTTTTTGCAGCTGCCAGTGTTTCCACACTATTTTCATACATCATTTGTAATTCCTAGATTCATGGATTTTTTTGGGAATATTTTTATGTTTATCTAATTCTTTTTTTTGAACTAGAATATAAACATTAGTTTTATATTTAATTTTTTTGATTTTAAAAACTAATTTTATACCTAATTGGATCTTTACCCACTTCATGTGGACTACCATGTTAGCGTATCCCACCAAAATTTATATTAGATCTAAAATTAGAAAAAAAAGTCATCCAAATTATGAATATACTATTCATTTTTTAAATGATTTAGTTTGTGGATTTTACTTTGCAACATGATTTGAGTTTATATTCAATTAGTTCAGTAACTCTCTTTGGCTGTAATTCTATATCTATTTTTATTAATTTTTCCTTGATGTTTCCCTATCATGTATGCCCTAGTAAGGACTTTAGGTTGTATCCTAGTAATGTCTATGGTTCTAGGGTTAGAAGGGTTTTGGGTGAGGTTGTACTGGGTATGATTTTTGGTTAGAAATTAGGTGTGTGTTAGGGTTATCCCAGCTGTTTTGTCTCCTTTTTTTGTCTATTTTCCTTTGGAGTGAGTTGGTATCAAGCTCTGGTTATGTTCTTCTAGAATGTGTCTTTATTTAGACTATGTATCTTGGTTGTGACCAATTGTGAGTGGCGGTTGGGACCGAGTAGTCTTTATAGTGGAAATGTCATGTCAGTAGGTCTAATGACGATCAATCTTGTAGGTTGTTATGCTAATATCTCTCTAGCAGTGCTGATTGGTTCTTAGATATTGTTAGGAATCTAGAATAGGGCTATAATTCTTAGTCGGTAGATGAATTAACATGGATTTTTGATGTTTTATCATAGGTTTATTGTTTTTCCTTAGGATCTTTGGGGCTACATGTGATTTTAAATAGTATTTGGCTGTTGATGAACTCTCTTGTTGGCTTTCTTTAAGTGGAGTGATCCCCATAGGTGGAGATTCTAGAACTCTTATTAGGATGGTTTGGTCCTTGGTTCTTTTGGGTCCAGGTGGTGACTAATTTTATTTTTCTATTATTTTTGTGTTCATTATTTTACTTCTTTCATAATTGCACTAGTTTGTTTCTAAGATATATTCTTTGTGGATATCCTGAGATGTTTTGTTTTTTCATGTTTCGTTTGATGAGGAGTACTTTTGTGGTTTTCACTTGTGTGAAGTTATTGGGGAGTAGTTAAAGATTTCTTTGACGAAATGGAATCAGAGAGTGAATCATGTGAGTGTAGGTACATGATCTATTTATGTTATGAGTTATTTAAATTCCAATCATGTTTAATTTCTTTAGAATTTAATTTAATTTGGGAAGCAAGTGTCACGTTGATGCATTACAACAAAACATATTTATAATACATTTTATTTCAAGATATTTTATGTAATGATCCATATAATATATTCTTAGAAGATTGAGAGGCATAGAGTCTTTGGGAAATTAGATAAATAAACCATTAACTTTAAAAAAATACAACATATTTATTTAGAACTTCATAATGTACTCCTAGATTCCTTTGAACTCTTAATACTACTTAGGATAACCTGGGGACATAGAAAATAAAATGGTGTGGTATAAAGCCTAGTGAATGAATAATAAAACCATAAAATGATGATAAATAATACATTTGAGTCAAGTGACAAATCATGATAATATAAAGAGTTAAGAATCAAACATACTCACATGGAGGCATGATATGCATCACATCTATGCAATTATTTGAGGTATTTTCTCTTTATTTTTTGGTCTTACCTTTATTCCATGGCTTACCCAGGCGTTTCTCGAGAAAATGGTGATTTTCAGGTGAAGAGAAGGAGGCACACTTTTGGTGCATGGTTACTAGAAATCATGTGCCAGACATGTGCAAACAATGCAACCAGGACAGTGGCACTATCCAGACTGCATGACCAAGCGCACGGGTGTGTGACCCATATAGGCTAATAATACGACCTAGACAAGGGTGTTGTCTATGGTTCATAGTTAGGTGCACTAGTGATGTGTATCTATTTTTACACAGTTTTTCCATATCTTTTTACATAATTTTTAATGATTTAATTAATTATTCAAGAACTTTTTACTAAATAACTGAACATTTTGTATTTTTATAACTAAATTAGTTAATTAAACAATTTTTATAATGAATTAAGTATTTTTAGTTTTTAAAATAATTATTTTAACTTTACTTTTATTTTCTAGTTTAATTATTTTTTAATTAGTTTTGTTAGTTTTATCTGCTAATCTCTTAATAATTTAAGTTTAATAATAAATAATCATTCAATAATATTATTTGTGTATTAATTAATACAGTCATTATTTTAATATTTTATCCTTTAATTTAGTTTCCTTAAAATATATAAACTTAATTAATTAATATGTTTAATCATCATGCTAATTAATTAAGTTTAGAATTTGAGTTTAAATTAAATGAAATAGTGTAATTTTAACTTTAAGTATTCACTTAGTTATTACATTAATTAATTTAGAGGTTTAAAACATGAACTATTAAATTTTATGTATGCAGTAAAATTATTAAATAATAATAAATGTTTTTAGTCTAAGGGCGTGACAAACTGGAGCTATTAGTCACATATTGAGTCACTGATGCTATCCTTTTTCACTCACCGTTTACCCTGTAATTAATTTATATAATAAATTTTAATTTTAGTCTTTTATCAACTTAGTTTAATATTTATCCAGTTTTTATTTTAAGAGTTACAATTAAAAACATAAATTACGATGTTAAAGTTTAAAGTTCAATTATAAACATGTTTTAATATATTTTGTTTAGTTTTGTTCTAATTTTTTATTTTAATTAATGTAAATTTCAATTTTATGTTCAATTCATGTAGTTTTATTTTTTGTCTCACCGGTAGTTCAGTTATTTTATCTTACTACCATTTGTTTTTATTTTCTATTTGTTACCATAGCGGATGATTTATCTGCGACAGTGACCTAATTTATTTGCATCGGTGACCCTTTAAGTATCCGTAACTCTACCCTTAGGCTATAGATGCAGTGCATCAGTACCCTTTTTTTCTATGGGTAACTTTTTTTTCTTTTTCTATTAGTGACATTTTTCTATTTTATATAAACCATCAGTAACCTTATATTTTTATAACTATCGGTAACTTCATGCTTTCACAACGGCGACCTTTTAATGTTCTGCATCGATGACCTTTATTTTATCATTGGTGACCTTTTATCAGGACTTCACTTTTCCTACTTCTCAATGATAGCCATACTCCCTTGTTTCTCACCGATACGGATTCATTCTCTCCCGCTACCACTGGTTCTGCTACTTTCGGCCTTTCCTTTGCCTCACCTCCTCCTAACCTCAATTTATCATCACCTCTTCAGACCTGTAACAACACTTACCCAAACCAAAAATTCCCCAACCATCCGAATTAGATTTGACACCACAATAGCAAGGTCTTCTCACAAATCTGGATTTGAATAAAACTACAAATCTGGGCTTCAGTATGCTTCACCATTGCTTGGTGTAATTAGTCCGCCATTGTTGTGTGAGAAGGACCCGCCTTGCATCAAACCAGTCGTCGTGCTCTGGAGGATCCGATCTAATCGATTCTATATTTGTTCCTGGATCCACGAAGCAGAGCCATCACCAGGTGGAGCCAAGGAAGGGTTTCCGCTTGTTGGAATCTTCCACGTGAGGAGGTGTCCGTCAGGTGAATCCTCACCACACTGCTGCTACGCTGAAGAGGCCTTTGTGCCGCTGATGTGTTCCATTGTACCTCGGGCTGCTGCTGCTATGACATATTTCTCAACCCGCTGTCGTAGATCTTATTTAGCTGAAGCAAGAAGCCATTACACCAAGAATTTCCTGAACTTCTTTTGTTGCGCTACTGAGGAGTTGAGCAGGGAGGCCCCGCTGCTGGAAGTGCACATCACCGCTACTAAATAGGAGTCCACCATGGCTTGAAGGAGGAAGCCACCTTCCCTTTGCAGAAGATAGGAGAACCCCCTTGATTGGGAAGGAGACCAGAGAAGGAGTAAAATGAATAAATATAATCACAAATAAAACGAATTAAAATAAAAGTAAATTAAAAAATAAAATAAAATAACAACTAAATAAAAATATTAATAATTATAAATAAACAATAAATATAGGATAATTATTATTAATAAAACAGAATTGTTAAATAAAATTAACTAAAATAATTAATAATAAATTATAAATTATATTAAAATAAATAAATTACAATAATTCAACAATATAAATTGTAATAATTAAAATAAAACTATTATGTTAAATTTAAATAATAATCTAAAAAAACTTAAATATTCAAAAAACTTAATTCTACTAGTATTAATTTAATAATTTATTAAATACTAAACTTTTAATTAAATATAATTATCAATCAATCACCTTCAAAATTAAATAAATATAAATATTAACTTGTAAAAACATTAAATAAAATATGTTAATTAACAAATAGATTAACCACTAATATTTATCAATTCTAAATTAATAACATTTAAACATTTTTTAATGAGACTTTTATTCATATATTAAAAGTTAACATTTAAACATTGATTCATTTATTTATTTTTCTATTCTAACTATGTAGGTTCACACAGGAGCTAGAAACACATCTAAATACATTCAACTAACTCAGCGAGAGTTAGTTACAAGAGAAAAACTAGTGTGATGTGTCAGTCATGAAAAAAACACAACTGCGTGGTGCATAAGTAAGGGATAATTGAAGTCGATGGAAAACAGGGGTGACATGCATTTTAAGACAGTAGGATTTAAAATCAAAGAAATCGGTGAAATGGAGGGGAGGGAATAGATACACATTCAATGATCTAGGTCCGATCAGAGCAAGATCATAGGACGGCTCTTCAACCACTTCCTAGAGCTGGAGGAGTACAGGAGCAGAGCATCGTCTGGGGAGTTCTTCTTCCATATTAATTCTAGTATTAGTACTTTGTTTACAATGTTAAAAATTTATGTAACGATAATGAACATGTTTTCTAGTTAAATCATTTAGTTAAGGGGAAAATTGATGTTCCGCTCGTTATCTTTTAATTTTATTTTCACTTTATCATTTTGATGTATTCAGTATTGAATAGTGAGATCAATGTCAAATTCATTCAGTTGCTTGTACAACTAGAACTTAATTTCAAAATTTCACAGTCAATTGGTGAGATTGATAGTGTAAAAACCTTTCAAAAGATAATAAATTCATAAGACTTTGGGACTTACAGTGAGTTAGTTCTTTTGTCATTTTCAAATAATGACTACCACAATTGATCTATTTAGACTGGTGAACTATGAACTTGGTCAACCTGTCAGACATAATTCTTGGTGATGGAGGTAAGTCATTATCGTTAAGGTGGTACTTTGCAGTAACTTTTACATGAATTGAAATACTTTTAAAACCAGTATATTGGAGATTTTTCCCTAGGTGACGTACTTTGATAGTTCATTTATCAGCGTTCTAAATTTTTTGTTGTTTACTGCTCTAAATATGTTTTCTTTTTTATCTTAGTTTATTTCAAAAATTAAAAAATTTGAGTTAATTTACTGCATTATAAAATCACAAAATAATTAAAATAAATATAAAAAATAAACATAAAAAATAGGAAATCTACTCCACTGCTGACAACAATGGGGTCTTTTGGATGTTTTCTTAGAAGAATAGTGGTCAAAATTGTCTTCTCTGTGGGTTCGACCCTACTTTCCACATATACAGTAGTTAGTAGGAATATAAATTTTAAACTTTGACCATCTTCAATGACGGTCAACACCCAATTTTTGGCGCCATTTCAGGGGAAGTCACAAGCCATTACATCGAAAAAAACTAAAAAAAATTATAAAAAAAACCTCAAAAAAATAGAAAATTTGAAAAATGTAAAAAAGTATACTTCATTCCCTGATGAATTGTTACTATCTTCTTTACTGTTGAATAATGTCTATTTTTGTTCGCATGAGCATAAGAACTTCTGGTGTTAGATTAGAGCCCCTAAACCCAAAATTAGATAATCATTTTACTACTCCAAAAAAGAAAAACAAATTTGAAATGGAAAATCTAGATGGGAGAGTTCTTGCACCTAACAACTTCCAAAATCATCCAAAAATAAGAGAAGAAAATTAAAGGCCTAGGATGATGGAGTTCAATCTTCCTCAAGTATCAAGAAATCCTTCATCCATTAGACTTATTCCTAGAGCCCAAAATTATGAGTTGAAACAATCACATATCTCTTTGTTGCCGACTTTTAATGGACTCTCTAATGAGGACTCTCTTGCCTTCATTAGAGACTTCTATAATACTATGCAACAATTACCTCTTCTAGGGCTCACAGAGAATGAGATTAGAATGGGAGTTTTTCCATTTTTCCTTAATGGGAATGTTAGGAACTTGTTTTTGAGTCTATATGAGAACATCTTTGAAAAATGGGATCAAGTGTACAACTCTTTCATTATGAAATTTTATCCCAAAAGACTTGAGGGTGAACATAGAACAAAAATAACTAGTTTCTATCAAGAGGATGGAGAGTATTTTCATAAAGCTTGGGATCAATTCAGGGATCTGCTTAGGTAGTGTCCCCATCATCAACTCCCACCTCACCTTCTCATGGACACCTTCTATGAAGGGTTTTCCTCCTCTGGACCGAATCTAATTGATTAGGCTACTGGAGGTAATTACAATGACAAGAAAAATGAAGAACATAGACAAATTTTTAATAATCATGAACTCAATTCTCAAGATAAAATTCAAGAAGCAAAAAATTAAATAGAAATGTTAATTCAAACAATGGTTTAATAAATGAAACTGAAACTCAACTTGTTGAAATAACTAACCAATTGCAATCATTAAGGAACTAGAATTCAAAACAAACTATTAATCAACTAGGATGTCAAAACACCATTCAAACTTTAAGAGAACAGTGTGTCTAGTGTGGTATGTTTGGGCATACAAAAAACTTTTGTCCTAAATTTTATATTCCATCCCAACAACAAGAGAATTAAAACATTGTTAACTATGGTCCTTTAATTCCTCCTAAGGAAGATCCATTTTCAAATAATTGCAACCAAGGCTATAGGAACCATCCAAATTTTTCCTGGAAAGATCAAGGCTTAATTAAACAATCCACTTCCCCTAATTACTATAACCATCCAAGACCAAATTTTCAAAATAAACAAAGGGGTGAGTCTTCAAATTCACAAGGAAACAATGATAATCAAATGTCTTCTCATCTTGCTCTAATATTGACTCAGCTAACCAGACATCAAAATCATTATGAGTCAGATAAAATGAAAACTGATGTGAGAATGTAGAACATGGAAACACAACTTGGCCAACTTTCAAGAGATTTTTCATCTAGGGAAAAAGGCATACTTCCAAGCACAAATGAGCTTAACCCTAGAGATAATTCCATGGATGTTGTAACTAGATGTGGGATGAATACTAAAACTATTACTGAAAAAGAAACTAAAAATACCCAAAATGAAAATTGGCTTCAATATGGTAACAAAAATTTTCTTTGTTCACATGCTGGGAATTCATAGAAAATTCATGAAAATGATCAAAATATGAATTTATCATATGAAACTCAAGATAAAAATTTATCTAAAAATTAAAAGAATAAAGGAAAAGAAAAATTTAAGGAAGAAGTGAGGGATATTCCTACTATCCTTAAAAAAGTTTCCCCACCCATCCCTTTCCCTGAGAAGTTGAAACCACAAAGTAACACCAAGGATGAACTTCTTCAGTTCCTTGGTCTCCTTTAAAAACTTCAAGTAAACATTTCATTCATTCAAGCCTTAATTAAAATTCTATCTTTTTTGAAATCTCTTAGAAAAATCTTTCAAACAAAAAGACCCTGGAAGATTTTTCTACCTACATCCTCACTAAAGAGGGCAGTGATGTGCTTAAAAAGAAAATCCCGCCTAAATTGAAAGACCTAGGTAGTTTTTTATTCCTTGCACCCTATGAAATTCTGATTAGCTCAAATATCTTTCTGATTTAGGTGCTAGAATTAATCTTCTCCCTTACTATTTCGACAGTTGAGGTTGGGTGACCTTTAACCCACCACATTCAAACTGTAGTGAGCTGATAGATCTTTCAATCATCCTGTGGGTAGCATAGATGACTTGCTAGTTGGAGTTGGGAAGCTGTTTTTACCTGCTGATTTTCTTGTCTTGGACATGGAGTGTGATCAAGAGGTTCCCATCATCTTGGGTAGACCCTTCTCTTCCACAGGTGGTGCTATTATTTATGTGTCTAAGGGTCATCTTATTTTTAAAATTGGGGAACAAGAAGAAGATTTCAATGTGTTTAAAAATGTTAAAGGACCTACTTTTTCTAAAAAATGTTCAATGGTAGAGTCCTTAGAATATGAGAACTCAATTGGAAACTCTGAATAATCTAAAAATCGATCCTTTTCTGATGAAATAATTTAGAAGATGAAAATTCTGTTGAATTTGTCTTAGAAAATGAAATTTTTTCTCAAACACCAAATCTAGAAAAATTTTCAGAACTGGACAATTGTCCAATGTCTACTTTAGAAGATTCCTCTGTTTCTGAACTTAAGAAATTTTTGAGTGAATTTGAGGGTGTTTCTATTAAAATCAACCATACTGAACACTTTTATGTTTTTGAGGGAGAATTTCTTTAAAAACTTGATGATTCTACTCTAATAAATTTGTTGAATTATGATATGGAAAATATGAATAGTTTGCTGCACACTTTGGACAACAAAACTGTTAATTCTGAATCTGCGCATGAAATTTAAAATCATTCAGCATTCATTACTCCATACAAGATATATGTTGAAGATATTGGACATCCTATTCCTAATATTCTTCCTTAGAGTGTAGAAACACCCAATCTTGACCTAAAACCAATCCCTAATCATTTAAAATATTCATTTCTGGGTGATAATTCCACATTACCTATCATAATTTCTGCTGAGCTTAATGAAAACCAAGAAGAAATATTGTTGAATGTTTTGAAAAAAATTACATCTATCATAGGATATACCATAGCTGATATAAAGGGTATTAGTCCCTCATTATGCATGCATAAAATACCTATGGAGTCTGACCATAAGCCTAGGGTAGAGTGTCAAATAATATTGAATCCAAATATGAAAGAAGTTGTGAGAAAGGAAGTAATTAAGTTTCTGGACACTAGAATGATATATCCCATTTCTGATAGTTCTTATGTCAGTTCTTTCCAGGTTTTCCCCAAGTAGGGAGGATTTACTATAGTTAAAAATGAAAAGAATGAAGAAATCCAAGTTAAGAAAGCCACAAAATGGAGAGTCTGTATAGATTATTGGAAGCTTAATGCAGCCACTAGGAAGGATCATTTTCCAATGCCTTGGATAAAATTCTTGAGAGGCTTGTTGGAAATGAATTTTTCTGTTTCCTATATGGGTATTCTGGTAACAACCAAATTCCTATTGCTCCAGAGGATCAGGAAAAAACCACTTTCACATGCCCTTTTGGGACATTTTTTTATAGGCGGATTCCCTTTTGGTTGTGTGGAGCTCCATCCACCTTTCAAAGGTATATGAAGGTTATATTTTTAGATATTATTTAAAGAATCATTGAGTTTTTCATGGATGATTTCTCCATTGTGGGTAGCACTTTTGATACTTTTCCATGAAATCTTGAGTTAGTTTTGGAAAGATGCATTGAAAAAAACCTTGTTCTTAATTGTAAGAAGTGTCAATTCATGGTCACAAAAGGTATAGTGATTAGTCATAAGGTGTCCAAGAGAGTTTTAGAGGTTGATACTACTAAAGTTTAAGTCATTCAAAAACTCCCACCTCCTGAAAATGTAAAAGGTATTAAAAGTTTCCTAGGGCATGTCGGTTTCTACCGGAGATTCATAAAAGACTTTTCAAAAATAACTAAGCCCTTGTGTTCTTTGTTGGTCAAGGATTCACCTTTTAACTTTGATAAAAACAATTTGAAATCATTCATTTTTTTTAAAAGAAAAACTCACCACATCACCCAATATCACTGCACCTAGTTGGAAACTACCTTTTGAACTTATGTGTGATGCTAGTGATATGACTATAGGTGTTGTCCTCAGATAGAGGAGAGATAGGAAGTTACATGTGGTGTATTATGCTAGTAGACTACTAGATGAGGACCCAAAGAATTATACCACCACTGAAAAAGAATTTTTAGTTGTTTTGTTTTCTCTAGAGAAGTTTAGACAGTACTTTTTAGTTACAAAGGTCATCGTTTTCACTGATCATTCTGCTTTGAAGTACTTGTTGTCTAAGAAGGAAACCAAACCCAAGTTGATTAGATGGATTCTATTACTACAAGAGTTTGATTTAGAGATTAAGGATAATCAGAGAGATAAAAATTCAGTTTCTAACCACCTATCTAGGCTTCCTCTTACTCAATATGAATCTGAAGATTATAGGGATATAAACTTTTCCTTTCATGACAAGAATATGCTTACAATGTCACTCAGGAAATCTACTTGGTTTGCAGATTTTCCAACTTTCTGGTAGCAGGTGTCTTTCCCAGAAATTTTTCCAATAACTAAAGAAAGAAATTCATTTCCGATCTTAAATACTACCTTTGGGATGACCCCTACTATTTAGGAGATGTGCTGATGGTATTCTTAGGGGATGTGTGCTTGAGGAAGAGATGATCCCTGTCTTAGAGAGTTGTCACTCCTCACCTTGGGGAGGTCACCATGGTGGTGAAATAACTACTAATAAATTCTTACAATATGGTTTTTATTGTCCTACCCTTTTTAAAGATTCTATAAGCTTTGTAGTTTGTTGTTATAGATGTTAGTTGTTAGGCAATTTTGGTAGGAAGTAAGAGTTACCCCAAAAATGGAAATCTAGAAGTTGAGATTTTTGATGTATGGGTTTAGATTTCATGGGTCCATTTCCATCATCTCATGGGAATGAGTATATTCTTGTTGTTGTTGATTATGTTTCAAAATGGGTTGAGGCAGTTTCACTGCACAACAATCAAGAAAACTCTGTAATAGTTTTTGAAAAAGAACATCAATATTTGGAGTTTCTAAATCCTTTATCACTGATAATAGAACACACTTTAAGAACTAAAAATTTAATGCTTTTATGGATAAATATTTTTGTGTTCATAAAACTGGTACTCCTTATCATCCATAGTATAGTGGAAAAGTATAAATTTGAAATAGGGAACAGAAACAGATACTTGATAAAACTCTATCAACCTCTAGGAAAGACGAGTCTCTTAAATTGGATGAAGATTTATGGGTATATAGAACTACTTTCAAGACCCCAATAGGTTTGTCTCTTTACAGGTTGTTATTTGGGAAATGTTTTCATCTACCTGTGGAGTTGCAACATAAGTCTTATTGGGCAGTTAAGCCTCTGAACGTTGACTTTAAGAGTAATGTTGAGAGAATATTACTTGATCTGAGTGAGTTAGTTGAGATTATAAGAGAGATTTATGATAATTAGAGAATTTATAAAGAGAGGACTAAAATCTTTCATGATTCTATCATTCAAGATAAAGGATTCAACCCTAGACAGAAGGTCCTCTTCCTTAATTCTAGACTCAAACTCTTCCCTGGAAAACTAACGTCCAAGTGGTCTGGACCATTTACTGTAGTAAGAGTTCTGAAGAATGGAGCTGTTGAAATTGTAGGAGAAGACAACAAACCCATGTATATTAATGGGTAGAGAGTGATACATTATTTTGAGGGATAGCCAAAGGGCTTGGCTGCCATCACTATTCTTGAAAACTGGTCTTAAATAATGTTTGGATGAAGACTTTAAAACTTAGTGCTGCATGGGAGGCAACCTGTATTTCTTTTTGTATTTACTTTGTTTCTTTTTAACCTTGAATAAAGTTCTTCTTTTATGCTCTGTTTTTGTGAAATTCTTGTTGCTTATTGTTCTTGGTTTACTTGTTCTATTTCAATGTTATCAAGAAGCTATTGTTGTGTCATATAAGGGAGTGTAATTCTCAATTTGAGGATTAATGAAATACCTATTCAGGGAAGTGTCTTAATTCCTATATTCACTGATAAGTCACTTTTACTTAGAATAACATTGAGTCATTGAACTACTATTGTTCTTGAGCTATTGTTCCACTACATTCGGTCAGTCATCTTAACACTGACTTGCTAAAAAAACTGCTAACGGTGAGTTAGGGATTGTTGCTTTAAAAAAATCATGGTTAATATGTTGTTTTTGTTGAAAATTCTTCTTGTATTAGAAAAATCTACCTCATTTCTTGCATATTAAAAGTTTTGTTGCATGTCATTAAGCTGAAAATAAAAATTATGCATGTGCCTCATTAATTTTTTTTATTCCATTATTATTAAAATCATCCACTACATGAACTTAGGTGTGAGGGGATACTTTCTTGCTAGTGTTTTTGTTTAATTGAATTTGATTGTATCTTTGGGGTTTTTAGCATGAACTTTTTCTGCTGTATTGAACATCCAACTAAATCATAGTTTCAGAATATGCTTACACCCTATCCACTATGCACCTACAAGATTCATGCAACTGCTTAAACATTCTTGAAGATCTTTATTCGCTAGACTAAATGTTAATGCATGTATCTGGATGTGAACTTGCGGTTAAGTTATTCATTATGGAAAACATACTTTTTGAAATTCAATAAGAAATTTAACATGTCACTGGTCTATTAAATTGAGACATCTTTTTTATCTTAAACTATCAAATTGTTCTTCTCAATTTTTGGAATTCTACTTTTGGGACAAAGTTCAGTTTTAAGTGTTGGGGGGTGTTCAATTATTGATTGTGCTGAGCTTTACTTAATTGATAAGTCCATCAATTCCCACTGCAACTTAAATTTTTTTGTCAAAAAAATTGGTAATTTTTTTAAAAATTTTACAAAAATCTTTCACAATTTGAGGATGTACATTGAGTTTAAATGGGCCTTTATTATAAACAATGTTTCTATGGTAGTTATGAGCTAATTTGAGTCTGAAATTAATGATAATGGATGATTTATGAGTGATCCTTAGTGATTTAATAGATATTTTGGTTTAGGGACTATTTTTGAGAATGATATGGGAAACTTTTTAGTGGAGTTATGATCATAACCCTTGGAACTGAAAGTTCGATCTTGATCCTAGGGGCCTCATTTTTCTTTTAATTATAAAAGTTAATCACTTTAGTGAGCCAGCATAAATGATTTTATATAAATTTTTTAAAACTATAGTAGTTTTGGCATCTTGGATCCCATGGTGAGTCTCTGTGACCCTAGATGCTGGGTGTGTTTTTGTTTACAATAATCTCTCTGTACACCTTGAATAAGTGCATTACACGATGCTTAGCACATGATACATTACTTGGGAAAAATAAAATAAAGTGTCTAGGGTCCAAAACAAGTTCATTAAGGTGAGGGGAATGATGAACACCAGGCGAAGAAAGGATCATTTGGTTTATATAGAAGTCATGTAGGTTGTTTCATTAAAGAGATTCACAAAAAAAATAATTATTTTTGGAACTTAGGAAAGAGTCATTATACATAGTTCCTACTGTTAAGTTCTTAACTCCACTGATGTTTTATCTCTTGTCACTCTTGAAATTAGAACTTGAGTTTGGATTGAAATGATCACTAAGAAAAGTCGCGTATGAGGCATGACACTTTCTTGATTAATGAATCCTTTCTATCTTGATTACCCTCATTCGAGGCAAGACTTGATTTGAAAATATCTTTTTAAAAGTGGGTTCTGATGTTATGTCCTATGTTCTTAAGTGTTGGACATGTTATAGTTTGCGCTGAATCATAAATACTACAATTTGTTTTTCAAAGATTACAAAACAAGAAATTGTTTGAGGACAAACAATGCTTAATTGTGGGGTAATTTCATATGACTCTATTTTTACATAGTTTTGCCACATCTTTTTACTTAATTTTTAATTATTTAATTTATTATTCAATCACTTTTTACTAAATAAATGAACTTTTTGTATTTTTATAACTAAATTTGTTAATCAAACAATTTTTATAATTAATTATGTATTTTTAATCTTTAAAGTAATTATTTTAATTTTAATTTTCTTTTTTAGTTTAGTTATTTGTTAATTAGTTTTGTTAATTTTAATTTGCTCACCTCTTAATAATTTGACTTTAATAACAAATAATCCTTCAATAATCTTATTTGTTTATTAATTAATACAATCCTTATTTTAATATTTTATACTTTGATTTAGATTCCTTAAAATATATAAACTTGATTAATTAATATGTTTAATCATCCTGCTAATTAATTATGTTAAGAATTTGAGTTTAAATTAAATGAAATTGCATGATTTTATCTTTAAGTAATCACTTAGTTATTAAATTAATTAATTTAGATGTTTAAAACATGAACAATTAAATTTTATGTATGCAGTAAAATTATTAAATAGTAATAAATATTTTTAGTCTAAGGGAGAGACAGACTGGAGCTATCGGTGACATATTGAGTCACTAATGCTATAATTTTTCACTCATTGTTTACCCTATAATTAATTTATATAATAAATTTTAATTTTAGTCTTTTTATCAACTTAGTTTAATATTTATCCAGTTTTTAATTGAAGTGTTACATTTAAAAACATAAATGGTAACTTTAAAGTTTAAAGTTCAATTATAAACCGATTTTAAAATATGTTGTTTAGTCTTGTTCTAATTTTTAATTTTAATTAATGTAAGTTTTAATTTTAAGTTCAATTTATGAAGTTTTATTTTTTGTCTCATCGGTAGTTCAGTTATTTTATCTTGCTACCATTTTTTTTAATTTCTGTTTGTTACCATTGCAAATGATTTATCTGCAACGGTGACCTTCTGATTTATCTGCATCGGTGACCCTTTAAGTACCAGTAACTCTATCCTCAGACTACCAATGCAGGGCATCGGTACCCTTTTATTTTTTTATATTTTTTCTATCATTAACTTTTTTTTTCCTTTTCTATTAGTGACCTTTTTCTATTTTATTTAAACCATCAGTAACCTTATATTTTTATACCTACCCGTAACCTCATTTTTTCACAACGATGACCTTTTTTGCATCCGTCACCTTTATTTTAGCATCAGTGGCCTTATGTTCTACGTGAGGAGGTGTCTGCCGGGTGAATCCTCACCGCGCTGCTGCTGCTATGACGGATTTCTCAACCCGCAGCTGAAGATCTGGTTTAGCCGAAGCAAGAAGCCGTTGCACCCTGAATTTCCAGAACTTATTCGGTTGCGCCATCGAGGAGTTGAGCAGGGAGGCCCCGCCACTAGAAGTGCACACCACCTCTGTAAAACAAGACTCTGCCATGGCTTGAAGGAGGAAGCCACCTTCCCTGCACAGAATATAGGAGAACCCCCTTGATCGGGAAATGAGACCGGAGGACTTAAAAATAAAAATAAATAAAAGCACAAATAAAACAAATTAAAATAAAACTAAAATAATAACTAAAATAAAATAATAACTAAATCAAAATATTAATAATTATATATAAATAATAAATATAGGATAATTAATATTAATAAAACAGAATTGTTAAATAAAATTAATTAAAATAATTTATAATAATTTATAAATTTTATTAAAATAAATAAATTATAATAACTAAATAATGTAAATTGTAATAATTAAAATAAATTTATTATGTTAAATTTAAATAATAATCTAAAAAATTTAAATATTCAAAAAACTTAATTCTACTAGTATTAATTTAATAATTTAATAAATACTAAACTTTTAATTAAATCTAATTACTAATTAATCACCTTCATAATTAAATAAATTTAAATATTAACTTGTAAAAACATTAAATAAAATATGTTAATTAACAAATAAAATAACTAATATTTATAAATTTTACATTAATAACATTTAAAGATTTTTTAATGAAACTTTTATTCGTGTATTAAAAGTTAACATTTAAATGTTGAATCATTTATTTTTTTTCTATTCTAACTGTGCAGGTTCACATAGGAGTTGGAAACATATCTAAATACATTCAACTAACTCACCAAGAGTTAGTTATAATGGAAAAAGTAGTGCAACGTGTCAATCAGGAAAAAATGCAAGTGCGTGGTGCACAAGTGAGGGACACTTGAAGTCGATGGAAAACAGGGGGTGACGTGAAACTTAAGATAATAGGATTTAAAAGCAAAGAAAGCAGTGAAATGGAGGGGATGAAATAGATACACATTCAATGATCCAGGCCCGAGCAGAGCAAGATCATAGGGTGGCTCTTGAACCACTTCATGGAGCTGGAGGAGTTTAGGAGCAGAGCATCGTATGAGGAGTTCTTATTCCATATTAATTCTAGTATTAGTACTCTATTTAGAATTTTACAAATTGATGTAATGAAAATGAACATTTTTTCTAGTTAAATAATTTAGTTCAGGGATAAATTGATGTTCTTCTCATTATATTTTAATTTTCTTTTCACTTTATCATTTTGATGTATTCATTATTGATCGGTGAGATCAATGCTAAATTCATTCAATTTCTTGTACCACTAGAACATAATTTCAAAATTTCAAAGTCAATTGGTGAAATTGATCATCTAAATACCTTTCAGAAGATAATAAATTCATAAGACTTTATGACTTATGATGAGTTTGTCCTGTTGTCATTTTCAAATAATGACTATCAATAATTGTCTATTTAGAGTGGAGAACTCTAAACTTGATCAACCTGTCAGAATTAATTCCTCTTGAGGGAGAAAATCCATTCTATCTAAGGTGGTACTTTGCAATAACTTTTAAAACCAGTATAATGGAGATTTTTCCCCAGGTTAACTTACTTTGATAGTTCATTTATCAGCATTCTATATTTTTGTTGTTCATTGCTCTCAATTTGTTTTATTTTTCATCATAGTCTATTTCAAAAATTAAAAATGTTGGGTTACTTTACTGCATTATAAAAGAACAAAATAATTAAAAAAATATAAAAAGTAAAAATTAAAAATAGGAAATATTCTCCACTGCTGACAACAGTGGGGTCTTTTGGAAGTTTTTTAGAAGAATAATGGTCAAAATTTTCTTCTCTGTGGGTTTGACCCTACTTTCCACATATACAGTAGTTAGTAGGAATATAAATTTAAACTTTTACCAACTTCAATGAAGTTCAGAACCAACTAGAATGCTCCCCTATCGGTAAACCATAAGGATTGCCCCTCCTCTTTGATAGAGGTGTCACATGGTTAGCGCATGGTCTGACAGACCATTCAGCCAAACCATTCAGCCAAACCGTGCGACCTTCCAGATTCTTTAAAATTTTAAAATTCCAAATTTCCCCTCCTAGATTTTAATACCCTAACCCACCCTTATCACCACATTCGACCCCCTCTCCCTTGGTAATACATCCTTATCCTCCTCTAATGCCTTTGGCTCTAATTTTTGGGTGGATTTGTCTGGGATTATTTAGGATACCTTCATGTAAGTTCCTCATCTCTTTCTCTGTTCTCATATTTTGGTCTCTTCTCCATTCCTCTCTGGGTTATCTCTTCTTTAGTAGTTAGATTGATCTATGTTGGGTTAAATCTCATTTTTTTGGGTTGGATATTTCTATTTTTGGTGTCTTCTAGCTTCCTTAGGGACATTCCTTGGTGTGACATGTGATTTCCAACCGATTTTGGGTAATTTCAAGTAAGAGGTTTGTGGTTCCATGTCATGCCATTATTTGACGATTTTATTATGATTTATTTGGTTTCAAAATAGGATTTATAAATTTTTTAGGTGGTTAAAAAAGTGTTTTCCATGGGTTTTGGTGTAAGTTCAAGGTTGAAATGGGAATTTTCTTTTGTAAATTGTTTTTTGTCAAGCATGGTTTCAAATATTGAAATTGTGACAGTATATAAAGGAATTTAACTTGATATGGAAATTATAATAGAGCACTTGTGAACCATGGGTATCTAGGTGGGTTTCTATGGACTATTACACCATTTGGGTCGGCTAGGCAATGACTCGAGCTCTCCGACAGGTTCATGGTAAGACACTAACTAAATGAATGATAATGACTTAGGGACCTCTAGAACTTTGGTAGTGACCTCTCTAGTAGATCAGGCATGATAACGTCCTGTATGGATTGATCACCAAGGTATGAGGATCCTAGGTCCCTAACTACCTTGCTTCTTAAGGATTCTCCCATAGTGATTTGATTTTTTATCCCATTTGAATTACATTTAAATTGTTCAACATATTATATAAATAAAATCTATTTTCATTCCAAAATTATTCAAATTAATTTTTCTTGAAAACTAGTAGATTAATTTTTCATTTAATTTCATTCCATGGAATATTTTTTGCGGTATCCTGCAAGGAAAATTAGCTCACACCCTTGGGTGTATTTATACCTTGTTATGACTAACCCAAGTAGAGGAAAGGCCTTCCGTAGCAGTAATGGTGGTTCCTTATGTAAGTGATCCTTTTGGGTAGGTGATTTTTTGTTGTGGAATGGGGTGTCGACCCACATACTACATGGAGGTTTTCTTCATCTAGTTGATCCTTTGCCCTTTTTTCATATTTGACTCCAGCTATACTTTTTAATTTCATAATTCATTATTCCCATTCTTATTAGGGCATTACTTGGATGTTGATTTAGTTTTATACAATTAATGTTTGTTGTTGGTTAATTATTTCACAGGATAAACCATTCCAAAAGGAGTTAAATGATTCCTAGGAACTAGTTTTAAGTCTATGGGGATCAGTAATGACCTTTGGGCCATTCCATGATCTGGATCATGTGTCAGGGCAGATGGTAGCTCATACTGGTTTGTGAAAATATGAGTAAATGACAACATAAAATCATGGTATTGTAGGAATTTGGTAAAAATATAAAATGTGTGTCATACGAATAAGTCAAGATTAACCACCAAGACATAATAACATAGTGTGTTTAGGATAACCACCTATAACAACACAATATTTTATGATATGTCACTTATAAAATTCTATCTCTTCAATAAATTACGTTACACTGAACGACGAGCTTAAATAAACGATTAAATATTATTATTTAATTATGATTCACATAAACAATGGAATGGTGAGAATAAATGGTATTAAATAAATTATGAAAATATTTTTTACACATTTTTATAAAATTAATTCATTGTATACTAATTAATTATGATTTAAAATAAAAACTAATTGAACATAAAGGATGTGTTTTATAAAAAACTATTTTTATACCCACAATGGAATATTATCATAATAAATTAAAATAATCACAAATAGAATAATATTTTAATGAAATTTATATGTTATATATTAAATAAAATGTTTTTAAATTCATCCAACAAGTTTTATAGGCTTAAGATAAGAAAACAAATCCAATTTTAAGCATAAAAAGCTATATTTTTCTACAAGGAAATTTTGCCACATTTTAATGATGCACTTTTATAAATAAATTGTAAAATTTTTATAAATTTAATTTTAAAAAATAATCTTCATTTTCAAGATCAGAATATCATAATTATCTTATGTTAAATTTTTGGTATTTTTATGAGAAGGTTCATTTTTTGATGAATACTGAAAAATACTGAATTTGAACCGAAAATTAACTTTTCATTTAAATAATTTATAAGGATAAATTGTAATTTTTAATTAATTTTGTGGTCACATTATATCAATTATAAAAATATTAATCCAATTTAGTTTATTGGAATAATTTTTACATTGAATTTAGATATAAAAACTTGTTAAACTTTTGAACATTTTCACTTTAAAAACCCACTTTCTCGTCACGTCTCCAAAATTAATTTTAAATAAAAAATTGACAAATATATGAATTAAAATTAAAAAAATTGATTCCATATTTTTAATTCTAAGGTCAAAAATAATTTTCAATTTAATTTTCATTTTTAGTTATAAAAATATACTGTGGTAAAAAGAAAGATTTATCATGGTATATGTAAAATAATGAGACTAGTTAATGTTAAAAGGTAAAAGCTTAAAATCACTAAAAAATACAAAATTTAATGGTTGTTTGATATGTTTCTTGAACCTAAATATAATTTAAAACATTAATTATCTTCCAATATCATATCAATTAATGTGACCTCAATGTGGTTGGTTTTAATTATAAAATAATCATTATTTAATCACTTAAAACCACACCTCCTCAAGTATAAATATCACCCTCACCACCCCCATTTCTCTTAAATAGACTTAAAGATATTAAAATATCTTCCAAAACCTCTCCTATAAACTCTCCTCACATCAAATTTTTTCTCGTATCACCAAAATACTAAATCTAAGTTCCTCAAGGGGTCCTTCATGGAGGTGATATTCAAGAGGTAATTTTCTCAAATCTCTTGATTTCATTTATTCTTAAACTTTATCCTCAAATAATTTATCCATAATGGAATTATAACTCCATAATAATTTATATACTATAATTTTATGTTTCTAATGTAATATCTTATATCTATCCTTTTTATTAGCTCCCCTTATTCAAAAAAAAGAGCTAAAGTCCAAATTCTACCGGTTAATCACCTCCACGAGTAATGATTCTGTTCGTTTTCCATTACCACCTTTATGGATGGTAGTAAAACTATTATTCTGGATAAATAAGATTATTATAATTATATTATAACTTAATTTATATAATGTAACTAATATATAGATATAATATAAAATAACATGAAACTAGTTCATGATGTTTGGAAAAACCACCAAAAATAAACTAAACATTTATCATTAACATTTTATCAAATGAATCATCCTAATGTATGAAATAAAAATTATAAATGTGAAAAATTAAAATTATAAAAGTAAATTAATTCCATTTAATTTTAAATATATATTTTTATTTCCATTTCACAATAAAATATATAATTATATGAAAATAAATCAACCATGAGACCATGAAACAAACGCACCCAAAGAAATGAAAATAATGAAATATTATTAATGAACGGCTAGTAAGATCTTATAAAAGGATAATATAAGGTATTATAAATATTAATATAGTTAATTAATTAATTAATAACATTCTTTAAACCGTTATACAGGAGGTTAAATAACGATGCTCTAAAGGGAAGCATGAGGTAAGGATTTCTAATCTCACTTTTACTTCTTTGAGATTTATACCTTACCCACCACTTATTTATTGTTTTTGGTGTATATAATGTCCATTTGACATGTAATATCCTGAATTATTCATTCCCCATGGTATTTTAAGTTTCATATTTAATTATTTCATCCAATGGGATTTGACTTGAAAATTACCAAGTGATAAATGTTATTGTACAATATCACTTTCTTTTGTGATTGTTAACTTTATCTTAAAACAATCAATTTATTATAATAAATTTTCATTAGAAAATAAATGTATCATAAATATACTTATTCTTGTATTATGGATATAATTATATCCTAAAACATTTTCCATTTTTACATATGGTTTTTAATTTGAAATTTATTTGATTAATTTTGGAAATATTGATGAATACATATCTTTTATTTAGTACAGATATTTGATAAGGCACATTGTTTATTAATTTAAACAATTATTCAATATATGGGGAATTATTTGGACTAATAGAAATGGGTGGGTCCTAGTTATAGATATCCCCTCAGTGCATCGGTAGTCTCATGAGATGAATTAGTTGGCCAAATCAGATGGGTTTCTACCCACAAAATTAATCTAACAAGAGTATTGGTCTAGATAGTAACTATATAGAGGATATATCATGATAGATCAAATGAAAAACCTTATCAATTCCATAATTGTTATTATTCCTTGTGATTAATCTATTAGTTAAAATATCCATGGTTAAGTTTCAAGCTCAAGTGATTATTTATATGGAATTATTTGATAATATTTTATTCCAACCATATTATGCTCAAGTTATTGATTAATGGATTGTGTGGTTATTTATTTACCTTTACATATCGATTATGTTTATTTATTCATGATATATTCTATCGTATTTAACTCTTATAGAGCATTTAAGATTACCTTTATTTGTTTCTATTCCCTAGGTTATGTAGAAGAAATCATTGAATGATTTTTCAAGGATACAGTTTATTAGATTTGGTTATTTATTATGTTTTATCTTTTTTTCCCATTATAAAATGGGTATAATTTATATACTCTCATTTACCAAGACTACAAAACTATTCAATAATTTTGGATGTGATTTATTATATCTTATTTCAATGTAATAAATTCAGGAACCGGATCGAGGATATTGGGGTCGGGTTAGTTACACCACCCATACACCATACATGGTATCTCATGAGATGGAAATATTAACCAATTCATTCGAACTATATCAGGGAAAACCCTTCATGTTTTCTATCTTTATGTGTGCAAAACCAATCATATACTTTAATAATGTATTTCAACATTTTAATACTATGATTAAGGAATGTGGGTTTCATACATAGAATTTATCAATCAATGAAAGATATTTATAACCTTTTAATGAAAATAAGGATGTGTATTCACAATAGAAATGTTTGGTATATAAAATAATGGGATGATTTCAGCAGCATAACGAGTGTACATAAAAGTTCATGGAATATATTAATAAGAGGTAAATGTGGTATCTCATTATGTGGGAATCATATGGATAATAAATAAATATGTTTAAAAAAAGAAAACATGAACAACTGAGAATAAAAAATCCTTAATAAAGAGAAAATGAATGAATGTGATAAAGGATAAGAGAACCCTTACCTCAATAGGATGATTCTTAAAGGTTGTTAATGTCTACTTAGGTCCTTATAAACTCCTTAAGAGGGATTTGGAGTGGTATATGGGGAGTAAATTTTTGATCAATGAGTTTTAAGTGGCAGGGAATGGGATAAAGAGTGGGTATTTATAGAAAAAAGTGGGGTATTTTTTTTATTAATTTCCAAACATTGGTTTTGGACTCTAAGTTAAAAATTATTCAAACCCATTGGATCTACTAAGGATTTAACAAACTATTTTTATAATGGGATGTTTTTTAAAGTATTTTAATAGTTATTGTGTCTAACTTCTTTAAACAATACCATCAAGGATGTGGAAGTGAGTCATGTTCATAAATAATTTCTTTTAAAATCTTAAAATATCCTTTAGGGTTTGGAAGTTTCTCTATAGGTTTGGAAAAATAATATCATCACATTAAAATAACTTATTTTATTAAAAAATATATTTTTGGTTGATCCAACCCTTTATAGAATTTATTACATAACTTTTGGTCCATTATTATGTCATAATAAATAAAACATATTTATTCAATATTTATTTTTTACCCAAAAATTAGATTATCTTAGAAAATTATGAAAATTACATTGTTGGATAATTTAGATGTGCTGAATTAAAAAATGGAATTTATTTTATCAAAATAATTTTCGAAACATGATAATTTTATTTTTTAAAATAAAAAACTTATTTATAAAAAAAGTATTAATTATATTAAATGATCAAATCTTTAATATTTTCAAAAACTACTCATGAATTCATAAAAAAATTAATTATTTATAAATGAGTAAATAATAATTTTAATAAAATTTATATAAAAATACAATTTTTTTTCAAAATCCTAAATATATTGTAAAAATAAATTTTAATAAAAATTAAACATACATATTTTTCTAAAAAAAGAAGCTTCTATGCATAAAATATCCAATCCATAAATTCCATCCTCTTTTTAGGCTTATTTTATTATATATATATATATATGTTTGATAAAAATGAAGCTAGATTGTGGAAAACCCTATCTCATTTAAATAGGAATTTTACATGCTATTAAGGAATGGATACATAACCCCTCGTGATGTGAGATGCATGAGGTGGCTCGATCTTCACAGTATAGGGCAACAGATGAAGGATGCAGTTCAGGGCTAAGTGGTGGATTATGGGTATGGATAGGGATGCTGGTAGTGAATCAATGCTACAAGGAGCGTGACACACTACTTATACAACATACACAAGAGAGTGATGTGATATCCAATCCAAAAAACAACATACTTAGGTTGAGGCATGAAATTGGGGGATTTGAGATCTTGGATCACCAATCTAACTTGTAGATTGACAAGGAAAGAATTCACAAGAGCAAGGGGGAATTCTGAAAAATACTCACACTATAGATAGAAACAAAGCACAACCTCTCTATTATAATCTTGAATGAAAATACAATGCCATGGGGTGGCTATTTATAGCCAAGTGGTGATACAATTGTAAACAGTCTAATACCCTAAAGTCATAAAGGCTAAACTTTCCTTGTCCCCTTGAAGACAAAAAGTTAAATTCTAACAAATACTTTCAGGAAAATTAGCACATGCCTTTCCACCCATAGCCCAAAAAATTTTACTCTGAGTACCTTGCCCACCAGATTTGACTTTGGTGTATAAATATTACATTCTATAATTATCTAAATGGTAAAGGATTCAAAAATCTATGAAACCATGTGGGACAAGGTTTAAACATCATATTCGGGTTTGAATAAGTGAGACAATAGACCCATTTCCTCCATCTATGTAAGGAAATATCCATTTCACTTTAATGAAGTGAGATGGGAACCCATTGTTTCATTCAACCTCTTTAATCTCCCATGCATCATCGAGCCTTACAAATCCAACTCCTCCTTTCACGCGATTGACTTGGTGCCTTCAACATGGTTTTTATCTTCCCACACCTCTTGAAAAGGAGTCATCCTTGACTCTTCATCCTCTACACCCAAAAAAGGAGAACGGTCAAAAACATTAAAAGCAGCACTTACACCATACTCACTAGGAAAAGCTATCTTGTAAGAATTGTTGTTAATCTTATCAAGAACTCATAATGGTTTGTCTCCTTATTGCGTGATTTTTTATTTCCACTTGTTGGGAAATATTTCCTTTCTCATATGAACCCAAAATAAGTCACCGGGCTTGAAAAACATTTAATTACAAACCTTTTTTTCATGATCAATGTATTTATGGGTCATACACTCAATATTTATCCATACCTTTTCATGGATTTTATTAATGAATTGTACATGCCCTTTCACATCCATATTAGTTTCTTCCTAGAAAGGAAAATAAACTAGATCAATAAGGGTGAGGGGGTTAAAAATGTAAAAAATTTAAAATGGAAAATATTAAGTAGTGGAGTGCTTGTACCTCTTATATAAAAATTCTACATGTGGAAGACACCCATCCAAATTCTTAAGATTCTTCTTGAAAATTATTCTCAGAAGGGATGATAATGTCTGATTCACCACCATTATTTTCCCATCAATTTACGGATGAAAAGTAGGGGGAAATAGTAACTTCATACCCAGTTTTCTCTACAAGGTCTTCCAAAAGTAACTAAGGAATTTTTTTCCTTGATCTGATATAATCATTCTTGGAATTCCATGGTGTTTGACTACCTCTTGAAAGAAAATTGTTGCAATGTTAGTAGCATCATCTGTTTTGTGATAAGGAATAAAATGTGCCATTTTTGAAAATTGATCCACTATAAAAAATGGAATATATCGCCCTCTTGGTCCATGGTAACCCCACAATAAATTCTATTATTATGTCCCCCAATGGGTGTTGGGGTTTGGTAGAGGAAGATATAATCCATTTGGGTTCAATTTTTATTTGGATTTATGAAAGATAGTGAAATTTCCCACAAATATTTCAACATATCTAGATATCCTAGGCTAATAAAAATTCTCACTAAGAACACATAAAGTTTTTGCAATAAAAAAATATCCTATTAATACACTATAATGTGACTACTTTAATAAGAGTAAATGGATATAGCAATTGGGAATGAAAATCTTATCAATCAAGAATAAGAATCTATCATGTAAGTAGAACTTTTCCTAACTAAATCTTGGTTTACAGTGTTCATAAGGTTCACTAAAATCACTATCAGTGGCATATAAATCCTTAGTGAATTCAAAACCAAGGAGTTTTTAATACAACAAGGATAAAAGATAATATCTACATGAATGTGCATCAACCATAGTATTTTCTTTACCCTTTTTACACTTTATGATATATGGAAACGATTCGATGAATTTCAGCCATCTAGAATGTCACCTATTTTGTTTATATTGGCTCCTAAGGTATTTAAGAGAATCTTGATCATAATGGATCACAAATTCTTTAGGATAATGATAATGTTTCTATGGTTGTATAACTATAAACAATGTATACAAATCTTTATCATATGTAGCATATTTTATAGTTGGTACATTTAACTTTTCACTAAAAAAAGAAGTAGTCTTACCTTCTTGCATGAGTAATCCTTATATTCCAATTCTGATTGAATCACATTCAATTTCAAATGTCTTACCAAAGTCTGGAAGTAAATTTAGAGGGGCGTGGGTGAGTCTCTTATGAAGAGAATGGAAGGAATTCTCTTTACTTGTACCCCATTTTAAAGGAACACTCTTCTTTGTCAACTCATTCAATGATGTTGTCAGTTCATTGAATTCCATAAAAAATCTACAATAAAAACAAGAAATACCATGAAAACATCTTATCTATACAATAGTGGTTGGAGTTGGTCATTCTTGTATCACTTTGATCTTCTGAATTTCGAATTAAACTCCATTTCCAGTCACAAAGAATCCATGGAAAAAATATTATCATGAAAAAATTCAAAATTATTTATGTTTCCAAATATGTTTTCCTTAACACCTCTAGAACATTTCTTAAGTGGTCTACATGTTCATGAAAATTCCTACTATACAACAAATTTTCATCAAATTGAACTACCCCAAATTTTCCAATATATGCACATAAGACATGATTCATTAACCTCATAAATGTTCTAGGTGCATTGGTGGGACCAAATAGAATGAATATCCATTCATAAAGTCCATGTTATGTGTTAAATGTAGTTTTCCAGTCATCTCCTTATTTCATGCTAATTTGATGGTGGACACATCATAAATTAATTTTTGAGAAAATTATTGAACCATTTAATTCATCTACCATATCATCTAACCAAGGTATAGGATGAAAATACCCTAATGTGATGTTATTGATGGATCTAAATTCAATGCACATTCTCCATATTCCATCCTTCTTTAGTATTATAATCACCAGTAAAACACAAGGACTAAAGATACCTCTAATATATCCCACATCCAATAGATCTTGAAGTTACCTATGAAATTATTTTTTATCGTATAGGTTGGTGTGATATGTAGGGAATTTTGGTAGTGACACTCTTAGTATGAGTTCAATTTGATGATCAATATCTCTAATGGGTGGAAAACCCAGTGGCGCCTATTATGGAAAGACATCATCGTACTCCTGTAACAAATACTTTGCATCATTTGTAAAAGGGGGTAATTAATTAGTATTTAGAAACACCTCTTTATACATGAGATTATTAGGAGGGTTTTTTTTGAAAAAAAAATATTTCTTAACCTCACTCTTTTTTTCCAACATCGCACTTTTCTTTTCTCTTAAATTCTTTTTTCCTCTGGATTTTTCTTTTCTATCCATTTCTTTTCCTCCCTCACTCTCTCTCTTCCTCTCATTCTATCATTTTTCATTTTCACCATTTTTTCTTCATCGCTCAATTTTTTCTTCTCTATCAAAATGAGATCATCCAGATTTTGTTTGGGGGACATGGGGTAGAGGGTTATAGGTTCCCCTCAATGTAAAAAAGAGTGATGGTTCAAGAACCCATCATGAGTAACATGATGATTATACTTCCATGGTCAAACCAATTGTAAGTGGCATGCCTTCATAGGAACAATGTCGCACAATAACTCATACTTTTATATACCAATAGAGAACAATACCTTCCCCTATTTGGTAACCTTCATCTCTCCACAATCATTCAAGCACTGGAGTTGATATGGATGTTGATGCCTCAAAGTTGGAAGTCCCAACTTCTCCACCAACTTGGTGCTCGTTATGTTTCCATGTCTTCCTCCATTAATAATAACACTACATACCTTCCAATGGATCTTAAACCTTGTATGGAAAAGGTTCTCCCAATTCTCCTTCACTCCCATGGTCATTTGTGTGCTTATAAATCTCTATGTGATAGGAATCACACCATCTTCCGAAAATTCTCTATTATCAATTTCAGGGGATTCTTCATCTTCGTACTCTGAGATCTCTCCAAAAGTCTCCCATTTTCCAAGCTTGTTTATGGTCATGGTGTGACGATTTGGGAACTCACTAGCAATGTGACCGTTTCCATGAAATTTAAAACAAATTATATCCTGATTACTTGGTTAGCCTCTAAAGTAGGTTTCTTAGGTGGAAGAATTACCTTGTCACTTTTGTGATCAAATGCATATTTTAAATTTGATGATTCTCCAATATAATTCCTTTAATTTCTACATAGATCTAAAGGGGTAGTGGGTTTCCTCAAGTTTCTACTGTTTTTTATTTGTTTCTTGATTTTGGTGGCTTGGTGAATCATGTATTGTATCTCCATAAGGTGGTACATCTCCACTTGATTGGTAATATCCTGATTGATTCTATGTAAAAATCATTCCATGGTTTCCTCCTGATCTTCCTTAATGTTTTATCGAATCATGGAATTTTTAATCTTCTTGTAGTAATCTTCAACTCTCTTATTCCCTTAGATGAGGCACTGAAGTTTTTTGTGGATATCTCTGTGGTAATGTGTGGGAACAAATTGCTTCCGTATGGAAAACTTCATGTCATTCCAAGTGTTGATGGTATTTCCACCATACAAAGACCTATCCTTTTGAAATTAATCCCACTGAATTAAAGCATAATCATATATTTAAGGGAATCAGGTTTTCCCTTTTTCTCATTAGAATATGCATGGAATGAAAACACTTACTCAATTTGCATCTCCCACTCCAAGTATGCTTCCATATCAGTTTTTCCTTGAAAGGAGGGAACCTTCACCTTAATAACTCTAAGGATTTCATCATCATGTGGTCTGTATTTTCCTTATATAGGTTGTTGGAACAACCTCCTCCTTTATAGTACATCCTTAAAATCATCATCAAAGTTCTCCATCTCCTCCTATATGATGTGGGGGCAATGTGGTGACAGAGTGCATCGTGGGTTACCATGAATCTAACTTGGACTTGGTTGATTCTACAAGTTTTCAATACTCTCATGTAGCTCCTCCAACTTTCTATCAACAAGATTCTCGAAATGGATCACAAAATTGTGCATTGGAAGTTGCAAAACATCTGGTGCTGGAGACCTATTTTTGATTCCTTCATCACTAGCATGAGCAATTTTCTTCCCATGATCTTTAGCCATGATATATTGTGCAAACACAAACACACATGAGATGAATCTCACACAATGAGACACACACACACACAAACACACACAGTAATATGCACACACACACATAGACAATATGTACACACTCACACACATAAGGATTCACACTCACACCTGCAAGGAATACAAAATCACACATAGAATCATACACATTCATGCACGCAAGATATACACACTCATGCACACAAGGATACACACTCATGAGATTTTTTTCTTATTTCTCTCCACTATAAAAACTCAATATAAGTCCCAAGTTCTTGTCAAATATAATACATTTATTAGGATTATCACATGCCACCAATCCTTCCCCAATCAATATTGTGTTGGGGGACGGTTTATTACAATTTGATTGAGTGGTAAAGGGTTTAAAAATGGTAAAGGGTAAAAAGAGGGTTGAAAATATGGGTAAAAGGTGGAAAGGGTATAAATTTGTGGTATGTTGGGTTTTCCCAATTATACAAGATAAGAAAAATTAAGAAAAATATGACACAAATATGATATGTTGGTAAAGTAAAATTGATGGAAAAAGTGTTTTATGGAAATGGAAAGTGCTAATAATTTAAAGCACAAAGAAGAATTCATTGTATCCACTTTTTTTCTTTTTTTCATCAAATCTCCCCAAAAAGTGTTGTTCTTGGAATTTTAAAGCACAAGACG
Organism: Viscum album; assembly: GCA_963277665.1. Taxonomy (NCBI): domain Eukaryota; kingdom Viridiplantae; phylum Streptophyta; class Magnoliopsida; order Santalales; family Viscaceae; genus Viscum; species Viscum album. The sequence continues at coordinate 731,027,837 of OY728160.1, forward strand.
ATGAATAGAGAGTAAGGTAATTGTTTTTTGAAATCTCTCAAAGAAAGGATTTGGTTAATTCTGAAAAGCAGAAAATGATGATTTGAGAGATTTTTTTTGTTTTTTTAGATACAAATCACATAGAGTGAATTAAATGTGAAAATAAGATGGATTAATAATTGTATCAATATAAAAATATTTCAATATTTCACAACAAAAGGCCAATTCTATAGGTTTTTCAAGAAAATGTTTTTTTAATTGGTGGTTAATAAGGAAATATGAGAAGGTGAATGGATAAAAGTAATGTAAATGAAGGGATATATGCCTACCATTTCAACTGAAGCTCTGATACCAACTTATTTTAGACACATGGGGTGGACTGATCTTCATGGCCTAGGGGAGTAGTTGAAGGATGCAGTGTTGGGTTAAGTGGTGGATGATGGGTATGAATAGTGGATGCAAGTAGTCAGTCAACTCTATAAAGAGAGAGACCTACTACTTAGACAACACACTCAAGGGAGGGATGTGATACCAATCCATATAAAAATGAACTTGGGTTGAGGAATAGAAATGGGGGCTTTGTGATATTGGATCACTAATCCAACTTGAAGATTGATAAGGCAATAATGCACAAGACAAAAGGGGAAATTTGAAAAAATCCTCAAACAATAGAGAGAAACAAAGCATAAGATCTCTATTACAATCCTGAATGAAAATAAAATGCCATGGGGTGGTTATTTATATCCAAGGGGTGGTATAATAGTCAATATTATAATACCATAATTTCATAAATGATAAACCTACCTTTTACCCATAATATCAGAAAGATAAAGTCTAACAATGATTTTTGGAAAAATTATCACATGCTTGTCCACCCATAGCCCACTGGATTTAACATTGAATACCTAGACCACTGGATTTGGATTTGGTGTCTAAATATTCCATTGTAGAATTCTCTATGTGGGAAAGGCTTCTAAAATTCATTCAACCATGTGGGACAATATTTAAACATCATATTTGGGATTAAATAAGTGAGATAATATGCCCATTTTCTCCAGCCATTCAAGGAAAGATTAATTAGACCTTTAATGAAGCGAGAAGGGTGCCCATTGTTGCATTCACCCTCTTTAATCTCCAAAGTGTCATTAGGCCTTGCAAATACAACTCCACCTCCTGTGTAATTGACTCGATGCCTTAAACATGGTTCTCATAACCTTTTCACATCAGTATACACCCTAAGGGTAATATTTGTGATAGTATTACTTTTTTGGGATGAATCTATGAACCTAGTTTGGGAGGTGATCTATATAAGCTTGAAATTCTATTTTAAATACTTCTACACAAGTTCTAATTATTAAATCTCTACTTGGGATTAGTCAGTGGTGATCTCAGTGATTTCATCTCCCTCAGAAGATCTGATTAATTAGCTTCATATGGTACAATCCTATGGGTAGAGGTCATTACTTATTCCTTCTCATTCAATTAGATTTTAGTATAACCCTTAATATATACTAATCAGAATAATAACTATATAATGAATATATTACCAATTTTCATGATGCTTAATGATCTTTATTCCCAACATTCATATTATGGATACATTCAAAAATGGTAAATGATAATAATGAAATATATAGCATGTATTTTTTATAACTACATTACTTAATAAGGCATATACTCATTCGTAAGGAAATTTAATTTAATTTTTTTTGAGTTGTAACATTATACCCCCTTCAGAAATTTCAACCTCATTATTTCATTCCATACACTAAAACAGATGAGGTTACTTCTATTACATAACTTCTTCTCATTACCATGTTGCCTCCTCAAACTTTATATTCTACCACAATATCTGGACCAAGTGATTTTTCTTATTTCATATAACTTTGTCCCTATGAAATAAGTTCTTCTCCAACTTCTCCTCATAAGAAAAATCATTCCCCCATGGAACCAAATTTGGATTTAGTACATGTGAGGGGTCTAATATATACTTTCTTAAGATGGAAATGTGGAAAAAATCATGTACTTGAGATAGGTTTAGTGGATCACTAATTGATAAGAAATTTTTTTATATGATCAAGAATCTCAACGGGGATGATATATCTTGGACTAAGTTTTCCCTTATTCCCAAACCTCATGAATTTATTCCATGGCGGCATATGATGAAACATAAGATTTATAACCTAAAACTAATGGTATCATCTTTGATTGTCTACATAAATATATTATCAACATTGTGTAGATTTCATATGATGTTGAATGTTTTTTACCTTTTCTATCATCTATGGGACAAGATCATGTTCTAACAACTCCCTATTTCCAAATTCATCCTATAATATTGGATTCCAACACCTCTTCCCATAAAAAACCTTATAAGGTTCCATTTAAATTCTATAATGAAAACAATTTTTATAATAGAACTCTACTAGGGGAAGGTGTTGATCAGAAAATACTTGTAAATCCATTGAACATGATCAATATATCCTCTAGAGTTTGATTGGTTCTCTTAGACTGACCATCTGAACGAAGATGATAAGTATTACTATAAATCATCTTTTTATCAAACATTTTCTAATGGATTCTCAGGAACCTTGAGGTAAAACTCAGATCCCAATTAGATATAATGGAGAGTGATAATCCGGGTAGTATTTCCACTTCTCTTATATATATCATAAAAAGTTGGTAATGAGAGAAGTATTCCTTAATAGTAATGAAATGAGCTGACTTATTAAGGTGATCGATCACTACTTAAATAGAATTATGGAATTTATATTTCTTGGGAAGTACTATGAATAAATACATGAATTTGTTTTCCAATATTCGTATTGGTATGGTAAATGGTCTCAACATACCCTTAAACTTTTTTCATTCAGCCCTGACTTGTTAAAAAACCAAGAATAGAGATATAAATTTTGTAATCTTCCTCTTCATATTATCCTACCAAAAGTTTTTCTTTAGATATATTTACATCTTAATATTCCCTAGATAAATAAATATGAATGATCTATTCACATCATCTAGAATTTATCTCTTCTTTTATGGTTTTAATTGGAAACATATCTAGGTTCCAAAACTTATAACTCAATCTTTAGAAAAGTTGAACTCTAGAATATTTTCTACCTTTCTATGTAGCTCCAGATCATATTTCTATGAATACTTGATATTATTGAGAATATATGGTTGGAAGGTTATTTGAAGAAGGTAGGGTGATATTCCTTTTGATATTACCATTTCCATCCTTTTCATATTTAAGAATATTGAACCCCTCTCAATCCCTATCATGTATAGGGTTGTAGGATCCTTTATACTTAGAGTATCTTCCCCTTTATTCCCCTTCTTAGGATGGTACTAGATCGAACGATAACAATCTCTAATTATATATAACCACATTAATTGGATCATATTGAACTATTTTTATATGAATATATACTTGAGGCTCTTATGATCTGAATCTATGTCACACTTCTCCTCGAAGAGATAATTTCATTAAATATGTAATGAAAATAATTCTTCAGCCAACTCCAGATCACAAGTTGGGAAGTTTTTGTCATAAATATTTTTTTGGAGGCATAGGCTATCAATTTATCAATTTTAAATAGTATTGAAATGAATTCTTTCTTAGAATCATCACTATAGATCAAAAATACTTCTCTGCTTTTTGGTAGTGTGAGATGTGCAGTGATTAGACTATTCTTTAACTTTTTGAATATCTAATCTCATTCATTTATCAGTAAAACATTTACTCCATTCCAAGTTATCTTGGTTAGTGGGATTAAATTTAGTGACACTTTTCTCATATATTGACTATATTACCCATACAATATGAGGAAACTACATATCTTGGTTGCATATTTTGGTCTAGGTCATTCCTCAACCACCTTTAAATTTGGAGGATCTATAGATATCCCCTTTCTTGTGATAACATGACCTAATAATATTAATTTATCTATTTAAAACTCACATTTACTATAATTAACATATAACTTCTCCTTTATTAAAGTCTTTAGCATAGTATTCAAATGCTCCTCATATTCATCCTTTCATTTTGAGTATATGAGAATATCATCATTGAATACTACCAAAAATTTATCGAGGTAATATATGAAGACTTTATTAATTAATTATATAAAGATTAATGAAGAATTAGTGATTCTAAATGGAATTAATTTTTACTCACAGTGTCCATATCTTGCATGAAATCAGTCTTGTGAAAATCCACTTTCTCTAAATTTTCATTATAATATCTTGATCGAAGATCCACATTAGAGAATTACTGGGATCCTCATAGCTAGTTGAAAACTCCATAAATATATGGTATGGGATGCTTTTTCTTTATCATGGTCTTGTTTAGTTCATTATAGTCGATGCATAGACACATTGATCCATCCTTTTTCCTGATAAAAAGTAACAGCACACCCCATGGTAAAACACATAGGCATATAAAACCTTTATAAAGAGTATATTATAGTTTTTTCATAACTTCAAGTTCAATAATGGTTATTATATAGGGATTTATGGATATTTTTAGGGATTCTGGTATAATTTCAATTGAGAAATCAACCTCTAATTTAGGTGGAGGACCAGACAAATCTTTAGGGAACACATCGACATATTATCTTACAATAAGCATGTCATCAAGGATAATATTTTCCTTGGTCTCAATCATTTAATATATATCAACATATTCTCTTAAAATAATCATGTAAATTTGGGATATAGAAAGTGATTTTATTCTCCCATCAATTTATGTTGGATTTGTACAAGGAAAGTCAATTCATGCTAAAAAAACATTGACTTCTACAAAAGGAAATTTTGTATGTTTTTTTGGGAGATTCATCCCACAAATATTGAATGGGGAGGAGTTATATTATTAGGATAAAATAATATCCCCATTTTCCATTTTCACTAATAACTCAACTTTCATGTTTTGAGGTGGTTTTTGAGTGGTTCTAAAAATCTATCATGATAGGAAAGAATGTGTATATTTAGAATTAAATATCATGTTCACTATTTTGTAATTAATAACTAGTGTACTTGTCACCAATTTATTATTAGGATACACCTTAGAAGTTGTGATAGAATATGATCATCCTTTATCTCTAGTCCTTGGAGGTTGTTTTCATTGGTTATTGTAGATAACCATTTTCTTAGGGAATTGGTTTTCATAATGTCTATATTCCTATAGTTGAAACATTATACTATGTGTTGAGCATTGATAGGAACCTTATTCTCTTCCATTATTTCAATAGGCTTCTTTATCTCCTTTCGACATTCATTATCTTGATACCATTACCTTATATGCTTGAAACATCTATTTGTTCCCTTGATTTAGTTTCAAGGATAATTATTCCCATACTTATGACACATGGAATTTTGGATATTCTTTCCACCAAGAGTATTATCTTATGACCCTCCAGAGTTAAACTCCATCCTACACTTCTTATCTTTTTTCCTATGAGACCATTGAGAATCAACAGTCTTTATTTTGTATTTGAGGGAACATCATAAAATTTACACAAATATGTAAAAGTCCTGAACTACCAAAGATTTTATAGACTTGGTTTTAACCCTCTAAGAAAGTGGTTAACCTTACTTTCAGGTTCGATGAAAAAGTTGAAGGCATATCAAGAAATCCATATGAAGTTTTCCCCATACACCCTGATGGATTATTCCTAATTTTGTTTAAGTATAAGGAATTCCCTCCCCATTTCGATAAGGATGGTGCGATAAAATATTTAGTGAAAAATATTTTCTTGAATTCATCCGGATACATAGCCTCAATATCTTCTATGGGTATTGTATTCTTAATCAATTTCCAACATTTACCATCTTCTCCCTCTAAGAGATAAATGACCAATATGACCTTATCTAGTTCATAACATTGGATGATAGAGAATATATTCTTAATAGAGTTAATATATTATTACAAAGTTAATGGGTAAATAGATCCACTAAAATTTAGATGCCTTTTTCATAAAAAGGTATTGACCACAACTTGCTCCTTCGTAAGGTGAAGTGGGTGTTCCACCTAATTCAAGGTATTGTTGAATACTTTAGTTAGTTGAGAAAGTAATACCATGAGGTACCCAAATTCAACTCTCATTAGGTTAGTCCAATCATTTTAGAAATAATCTCATTTTTTATCACATTGGTTGTTGACATGATTCCTCCTATTTCCATCCATTGACTAAAATAAAGGAAAATTAGGGGTGATAATTTTTAAACTATTAGGTTTTTAAAAGGAAAACTATGAACGTAAAAGGGATAATTTATAAATTACATATTCAACCTATATCATGAATTTATAGGTATTAATATAGGTTATCAATGTTAATTTTTCTATTTGGTTTTCCAACATAACAATCTATTACATTCCTTCATAATGGTTTGTAAAGAGCATATCCCCTGGGATAATCACACCATGTGTGCAATAACACTTCTTTTGTGTTCATTGGGTATAGGTTGAGTTAATAATCAATAATTACTTCGAGGTTATTACCCCTAGGTACATCTGTGGAAGAACCACAACCACTTATAGTATTCCTATAAAGACTTCAATGCTTGGAAACCACTTTCTCTATAATTTATCAAAATTTCAGAATGTTGTCCCATATTTAATCATATTATTAGGGTTTTTACTCATGTGTTATTGTATTAAGACCCAAAAAACTATACCTTCCCTTGATACCAACTATAACAAGACATATTTTTAATATATTTTATTTAATTATTTTTAAAATAAAGATACATAGAATACATTCCAAGAATATCGAGAGGCCTGATGTATTTGGGAAATTAGATACACAAACCATTTACTTGAAAAATACAACATATTTTCTTAGAACTCCATAATGTATTCCAATATTCCTTTGAAATCTTAATATTTTACAAGATAACCTGGGGATATTCAAAAGAAATGGGTGAGATATAAATCCATGAAAGGTAATAATTAAAGTTTATCATGATGATAAATAATACATGTGATACTAGAGACATATCTTGATAACAAAAAGAGGTAATAATCATACATACTCACATGGAGGCATGACATGATAAAATGACATCATAAAATCACGGTATCATATAAATGCAGCAACAACATAAAATGTGACATTATAAGAATTATTCAAGTCCAAACCCTCAAAAATTAATAACATAGCATTCTTAGTAAAATCATTTATGAACCATACATGGTATATCATAAGATGAAAATATTACCCAATGCATTAGAGTGCTATTAGGGCACACCCTTCATATTTTCCAAAATTATGTGTGACGCATAAATCATATAATGTAATAGAGTGCATCATATTTTTAGTCCCATGATTAAGGAATGTGATTTTTATACATGTAAGTTCCCATATAATGAATTATAAATGCATATAAGTGAATAACTTTGAATGAAAATAGTGGTGGGTCTTCCAAATAAAAATGTTTGTCATAGAAAATCATGAGATGATTTCAACAGCATAACAAGTGTACATAAAAATTAATTTAAGATATTGTTAAGAGGAAAAGGCACTCTCTCACTATTTAGGAATTATAGAGATAGTAAATTAATGTGTATAAATGAACAAAAACAAGGATAATAGAGAATAAAAAAAGATTAAAACATAGAAAATACTTGAATGAAAATGAGGAAAGTGAAAACACATACCTTGAGATGGTGCTTCTTAATGATTGAGAAGGGCTCCATAAGAACTTAGAAACATGTTGGGAGGGATTTAGAGATGGATAGGGAGTTGAACATTTTTATCAATGGGTTCAGAGTGGAGATGAATGAGAGAATGAGTGAGTATTTATAGTAAAAGGTTGATGGATTCTTTATTAATTTCTAAACATAGATTTTGGACTCTAAGTTATAAAATATTCATAACCATTGGCTCTCCCAAGTTTTTAACCCATGATTTTTGCTAACAGAAAGCAGTTTTAAGTATTTTAATAGGTTATGGGCCGAGATTCATTAAATAAAACAATTTATTATGTGGAATCAAGTCATGTTCATAATAAATTATCTTTAAAATATTAAAATATCTTTTAGGTTTTGGAAGGTTCTCTATAGGCTTGGAAAAATAATATTATCACATTGAAATTCCACATTTTAATGAAAAAACTATTTTTGGTTGATCAAAACCATTATAGAATTTAAAACATCACTTTTGGGTCATTATGAAATCATAATATATACCATATATTTATACAGTATTTAGTTTTTACCTTAAAATTTGAGTGCCTCATAAAATTATGAAAAATTAATTGTTGGCTAATTTTGAAGTTCTAAATTCAAAATTTTATTTTATCAAAATAATTTTCCAAATAGGGGACTTTTAATTTTCAAAATACAATTATTGTAATGGACCAAAACTATCTGGTCCATTCCTTTTCGGAAATATGGTGTTTGAGGTGTTCTGGGAGGTCAAGGTGACTTATTCCCAACACTTTGCCAAATTTCTAGTTATGTGAACAATGTTTCCAGAACAATGAGACATTTTCTTTTCCAAATTTCTCGAACGGTGTCATGAACAGTGTTTCCAAAATGGTGAGTCATTTCCTTTTCCAAATTTCCAAAATAATGTTTCCAGAATGGTGAGACATCCAATGGTGTCATGAACAGTTTTTCCAAAATGACGAGTTATTTCCTTTTACAAATTTTTGAAACAGTGACATGAATAGTGTTTGTGGAATGGTGAGACATCCAATGGTGTCATGAACTGTTTTTCTAGAATGGCGAGTATAAGGCCCCAACCTTAAACATTACTTAATCTTGAGTTATTACAAGATTACACCTTGAGGATCTTTTCAGGTTTAGAGTTTTAGAGAATTAGATCATAAAACATGCATTAAATTCCACATTTAAACAAGGTGGTTACATAAACGATAGTATTAATTTTCCCATCAACGGAAACATATTTAAAATAAAACATGGATTCTCTCTTGACACTTCCTTGACACTATCATCATATCATGTACCTTTCCCTTGACCTGTGAAAAACATTTCAAAAACTTGGGATGAGCATAAAAAGCTCAGTAAGGGATATAAAAAAATGGAAAGGAAACATGAGTACATATATACATAAGAATGAAATCATAATTTACCCATAAAACAGAAGCACTTTAACATACCTCATCAAATCATGAATAAATCATAGAAATCATAAGTCATAAAGGTAACTTGAGGCATTCATAACATTCTTACGTAGGGAGTAACCCTCTTGGTTACGTTTGGAATACCCATCATAATATATTCCCTACATCTCTTCAGAGAAACCTCAACGTTTAACCCCTTCACATTACCCAATGCATTGGAGAGATATATCGGGCTCACCCACCCTTAGTTTATCACGGAACCACCCGTCTTCATAATAATTCCCAAGAACCATAACATAATCGTATCACATAAAACATGCATAAATGAAACATAACATTTCCACTTTTCAATCACAAGATATCAATACAACACATTGATATAAAAACATTATGAAAACCCTTTTCAATACCAAAATAAAATAAAAGTAAAACATGGTATTTATTTTTCATTAAAAAAAAGGTATGGCTTGTAGAGGAAGTCGAAACTCAAATAATGGTCACTGCGGCGGAGAAGTCATTGTCACCACATATGTATGAAAAAAACATTCCATTTTGTCATTTAGTAAAACGATTCGTATAAAAAAGATTCCTTTTGGATAAACGTAAAATTCAAAGGGGTTTATACACCGTATAAAAGAAAGTTGTGTATAAAACATAATATGCCTCAATGAAAGGAGATTGAGACGAAGTCCCATACCTCGGGTCCGACTTGACTCGATCGTTCTTTAAAGTCCTGAATAATAAACTTGAGTTAATTTCTACTTGCTTAAGAACCTTTTTCAAGTTCATTATTCCTTTTATATCACTTATTACCATGTCATGAACACTATGTAATTATTTAAGTTGATAACGGTCATTTTATCGATCATTGGTACTTGAGTCAAAAATAAACTCTTTATAATTACAAGTTGTTCATGTATCCATTATATCCAGAGTTATAATAATGATGTAGATATCATATATATCATATATATCCAGTATATATATGAATTTATAATATTACATAACATTTAGAGGTAATAAATGAAATGCATCGTTCATGGAGACGGTAAGCCGTACGTACGCATGAACGCTACTTTCATTTATATTTCGTATTTTATGGAATGGAATCATAATTATATAAAGGTATATTATAATTCCATTATGATATCATATATAATATCATTAATTACATCCTTTATACGTCCCACATATGGCATTAACGAATCAAATCACTTTGAGGGGGCGGTAGTCCGCACTTCCTAAAATGAAGATATCGCGTTTACCCATAATGGAAACCATAAAGGTATGCCATAAATGAAAAATATAGAAGCTTAAGTAAAACATAAACATATTATATTTCATATATAAATATAGTGACATCTTAATGTCCACCTTTGAAGGTGTTAAAAGAATATTGAATAATCATCGTTTCGTGAGGCAGAAATTCGCCATCCACGGAAACAATATTTTCTTTAACCATTAGATGTAGGTGTGTGTAAGTGTAGATAGAATAATTCTTATAAAAAAATACTAGTATATTGGAGATACTGTTTTTATTACAAAATAAATGAATAAAAAGAGTTTAGGGGGTTGGAGAAGCAAAATAAAACATAAGAACACAAGAGAAGACACTACCTTTAAATCAGGTAACTCTTTTTGATTTGAGATCAAAGGATTCCTTGGGAAGAATTATTCCCAAAGTGAGGCTTCAAAGAGTAATAAAGGGATGTGTAGAGACAAAATGATCAGGGCTTGTCTGAGCCAAAGGCTTTGGAAGTGTGGTTAAGGTGGTAGAGGTGGGGGCCTTTTATAAGAGGAGAAGAGGGGCACTCTTAGAAAGGTATAAAAGGGTACTTTATTATAAAATGATTTTCGGATTTAAAAGGTCCCACATTGATATAATTCGAGTATAAGGTGATAAGGATTCGAAATATACCCATCCAATAGGTTTTTGACAAGTGTAGGTCTTAGATTTTACATTATATTTTCATTTTATTTAAATCATTAAATAATGTGGTAATCCGTGCATCATCATGGTGTCATAAATTATTTAATTTTTTTAATGTCTAAAAATTATAAAAAAATATCATGATGTAGGAAATATTTTTATATTTCTAAGGACTATTTATAGTAAAAAATCTGACTTCTATAACCCCATGTAAAAATTGTTTTAGTAAAACAACTCATGTTTGTGACATTTTTTACTTTAACATTAAATAAAAAGATATTAATGTCATTTTCCTACCAAAGTGGCTCCATGGGGTCCCCAAGTTGACCCATGGGTTTTCTTGGTCGGCCATTACACATCCTATAAGGGTAGTACATGTGTCAAGTTCACTTCATATTATTAAAACATTATTCTTACCTTAAATTACACTAATTACCTCTAATCGAGATTAATAAACTTAAAACATACTATTCACCAAAAAATTATTTTAATCCCATTGAACAAAATTTTACTTCTTAATGATAACCATGTATGTTGGATTTTTTAAATTCAAAACACAGAGGTGGTAAAATTTCATTTAAACGAAAAATCAGTTTTTAAGTACCACTTAGTGGTTTCACTATTCATCAAAAATTGATGTTTTTCAGAAAAATACCAAAACTTCACCCTAAGCTATATTTGATATTCCGAATTAAAAAATGATTTCTATTTTAAAAAATTCAAAACATATAAGTTACATTAATTAATTTAATAATTAATTCCCGCTGTCAGAGCAAATAGCGTGTTTTTATGAAACAATAAGTATCAAAAGATTGACACTAGTTTAAGTCCAATTTCAAAGTGAAATTAATTCCAACGACCACTATTGGATTAAATGGTAAAAATATATTCTAATTGAACTTTAAAACCAATTAAAAAGATAATCTAATCATATAAATAAATTATATTAAAAAGAGGTTTTGAATTAAAATACAACATTTTTCACTATTCATTAAAAAAATGAACTTTATCAGAAAAATACCAAAAATTTACCTGAAGTAAATTTCAATGTCCCAATCATAAAGAATAAGTTTATTTTGAAAAATAGAGCTTATAAAATTGTCAAAATTTTGATTTAAAAATGTTTTGCCATCAAAAGGAAGTAAAACAGTCTTTTAAAAATATTAGTGTATTCCATGCTTAAGATTGGATTTATTCTCATTTTAAGCCTATAAAACACTATCTAATTCATAAATAGAAATAGATAAGAATATATATTATTCATTACTTACTTGGGATGTTACATCCTTCCCCCCTTTAGAAAATTGTGTCCCCGCAATTTATTCACTTATCAAAATAAGTGGGGGTATTTATCCCTCATAGCATTTTCATATTCCCATGTTGCCTCTTAAACCATATGGTTTTTCCATAAAACCTTTACCTAGTGAATTACCTTATTTCATAACACTTGCTCCCTGTGGTCAAGAATCTGGATCGGTTATTCCTCATAAGATAGGTTCTCTTCCAGCTGAACTACCTCTGGACTCAAAACATGAGATGGATCTGGCATATACTTTCTCAACATCGAAACATGAAAAATATTGTGTACCTGAGATAAACTCGGAGGTAAAGACACTCGGTAAGCAACTGATCCAACTCTCTCTAGAATTTCATGTGGTCCAATGAACCTTGGACTCAGCTTTCCTTTCTTACCAAATCGCATCACACTTTTCCATAGTGAGACTTTGAGAAAAACTAGATCACCTACCTCAAAAGAGAGATCCTTCCTCCTATTGTCCGCATAACTCTTCTGCCTGCTCTGAGATGTTCTCATGTGTTTCTGTATCATCTGAACTTTTTTTCCAACTCTTCTACCAATTCTGGTCCCATCAGTTTCCTTTCACCCACTTCATCCCAGAAAGCTGGAGTTCGACACCGCTTCCCATATAACGCCTCAAATGGTGCCATCTGAATACTGGAATGAAAACTGTTATTATATGAAAACTCAACCAAAGAAAGATGTTGGTCCCAACTTCCCTGATAATCCATCGAACAAGCACGTAGAATATCTTCCAAAGTCTGAATTGTTCGTTCTGACTGCCCATCTGATTGGGGATGAAAAGCTGTACTAAAATTTAATTCAGTACCCAACGACTTCTGAAGGCCTTTCCAAAAGTTAGAAGTAAACCTGGGATCAAGGTCAGATACAATGGAGAGAGGAACTCCATGTAACCTGACTATCTCTTTAAGATACAAATGGGAAAGTTTATCTACGTAAAAAGTATATCGTATAGCAAGGAAATGAGCATATTTAGTCAAGCGATCAACAATAACCTAGATTTCATTATTACCTTGAGGTGTTTTCAGCAATCCCACAATGAAGTCCATGTATATATTTTTCCATTTCAACTCTAGAACTAGTAAAGGCTGAAGCATCCCTTTCGGTGACTGCCTCTCTGCTTTAACCTGCTGAAAAGTCAAACACTTCACAGTAAAATCAGCAATATCCCTTTTCATTCCATCCCACCAGTAATACTCTCGAAGATCTCTATACATCTTAGTACTGCTAGGATGGACTGAAAACGGAGAACTATGAGCTTCACATAACAAATCTCTCTTCAACTATGAAACACATGGAACACAGAATCTCTTCCCAAATCTCAAAACACAATCATTATCAATGTTGAATTCAGGCAACTTACCCTTCTGAACCAGCTCTACCTTTTTCTGCAACTCACTGTCTTGCTTCTGTGCTTGCTTGATTCTATCTGATAGAGAAGATTTCACTGATACCTGAAACAAAATATAAGAACATCCTATACCAAAAACTTCTATGCCAAATTTCATCAAATACTTAACCAAATGATCATGTTCCAAATGCAACATTGTTAATGAATCATTACTTTTTTGACTCAAAGCATCAGCCACTTTATTTGATTTTCCTGGATGGTAATGAATTGTACAATCATAATCCTTGATTAATTCTAGCCATCTCCTCTGTCTCCTGTTCAATTATTTCTGAGTGAATATATAATTTAAACTTTTGTGATCGGTATATATTTCACACTTTACTCCATAAAAATGATGCCTCCAAATTTTTAAAGCGAAAACAACAGCAGTTAATTCCAAATCATGTGTAGGATAATTTACCTCATGAGTTTTCAACTGTCGTGAAGCATAAGAAATTACCTGATCATTCTGCATTAGGACGAAACCAAATCCTTTCAATGAAGCGTCACTGTAGATAACAAACTCACCATTCTTGGAAGGTAGTGCCAAAACTGGAGCATTCACCAATCTTCTTTTCAATTCTTGAAAACAATCATCACATTCTTTTGTCCAGATAAACTTAACACCCTTCCTTGTTAACTTAGTCATTGGACTTGATAACCGTGAAAAATTTCTAACAAACCTTCGATAATAACCTGCCAAACCAAGGAAACTATGAATCTTAGTTAAATTTGTGGGTCTTGGCCATTCTTCAACAACCTTTGTTTTTGCAGGATCAACAGTTATCCCATCTTTAGAAACAATGTGACCAAGGAATGAAATTTGTTGCAACAAAAACTCACACTTTCTGAATTTCCCATACAATTTATTTTCTTTTAAGTTTTGAAAAATAACCCTTAAATGTCTTTCATGCTCCTCTTTAATTTTAGAAAACACAAAAATATCATCAATGAAAACCACCACAAACTTATCCAAGAACTCATGGAAAATTATATTCATTAAGTCCATGAATACAGTAGGTGCATTGGTTAGCCCAAAAGGCATTAATAAAAATTCATAATGGCCATATCTTGTACGAAACGCAGTCTTCGGAACATCTGCTTCCTTTACCTTCAGCTGATGGTACCCTAAACTCAGGTCAATCTTTGAAAAATACTGAGCTCCCTAGAGCTGATCAAACAAATCATCAATATGAGGCAAAGGATATTTGTTCTTAACAATGATGTTATTCAAGGATCTATAATCAATGAAAAGTCTCATTGAACCATCTTTATTTTTAACAAATAAAACAAAAGCACCCCATGGTGATGTGCTAGGTCAAATGAAACCTTTCTGTAATAAATCTTGCAATTTCTCCTTCAACTCTAAAAGTTCAATTTGATCCATTTGATAAGGGGGTTTTGAAATTGGCTTAGCATCCGGAACTAAGTCAACAGTAAATTCAACTTCCTGATATGGTATTATTCCAAGAAACTAATTAGGAAAAACATCAGGATACTCATTTACCACTGACACATAATTAATCTGAACATTTCCTTTGTTTTCAACAATATGTTCAAGGTAACATTCATTTCCATCTTTTACAAGTTTCTTGGCCTCTTGATAAGTTATCAACAGTAAGGGTTCATTCTTGTACACAAAATGAAAGTCTTTCTGAAAATAAACTTCCTTAGCTCTACATTCAATCTTATCATGGTAAATAGAGAGCCAATCCATACCCAGGATAATATCAAACTCTACTAGAGGTAAAACAATAAGGTTCCCAAGTAGGTTCTTTCCACGGATAATGATAGGAAGATTCTTATAAATTCTTTTTGCCTCAACATTTCCCCCAGGTGTTTTTACCACAAGTTCATGAGTCATTTCTTGAGATGGTATTCCCACTTTACTAGAAATGTTTTCAGAGATGAAAGAATGTGTAGACCCCGAATCAAACAACACACTGGCATAATCTGAAAAAACAAACAAAGTACCTGATACAACTTCATTTGATGGCCCGACATCTGCTGAATTAGTTGCAAATGATTTCACCACCCCTTTTTTCTTGTAGTCTAATTGCATCCCATCACTCAAGATCTTTGTCGGACACTCGTTTGCATAGTGAACCGTCTCATTGCACTTAAAACATTTCACTAACTGTAAATCAAATTTGGACTTACCATCACCTTGATCTTTTTCAGTGCAATCACGAGCCTTATGTCCCATCTTACCACATCGGTAGCACTTTCCAGAATTCAGAAGACATTCCCCAGCATGACTTTTCCCACATTTATCACAAACTAGAAACTTAGATTTTATACCATCAGACTTTTTTGAATAATTCTTTCCTTTCTCCTGCCACCTCAGTCTCTTCTTCTATTGGTTGTTATAGAAAACTTGATCATCAATAAACTCCATTTCCACCTTCTCAGAACATCGAACAATCTTTTCATAACTTTTAAACTCAAGAGAAGCCAATGCCCTTCGATATTTTGGATTTAATCTTGAGTAAAAACGATTGATTTTAATATCAAGGTCTCGGATAAAATTTGGAGCATACCTTTCCAATCGAGTGACCCTTTCTTCATAGGAAGCCACTGAGTCTTCCTCTTACCTCAATTACAAGAATTGTTTTTCCATCCTATGTCGAACAGCCTTAGGAAAATATTTCTCAAGAAACATACCTTTGCATTCATCCCAGTCCAGAGAATAAATCCCATCAGCATCCCTGGTATTTTTAACCATCGACCACCACTGATCGGCCTCACCCTCCAAACGGTAAATATCAAGACTAACCTTTTGATTTTCTGAACACCCCATGACATCAAAAATCTTCTCCAGTGCTTTAATTCACCCTTCAGCTAGCACATGATCAGATGATCCTCTGAATGATGGGGGATATTGCCTCATAAAATGTTCAACCACTGACATGTTCCTCTGCGGTTGACCTAGCTGATCTTGTGCATGGATACCACCACCATTTATCTCTTGAGTCAACTGTGCCATTACTACAAAAAACTGTTCAGTTCCAATTCCGACCATCTCAAGATGCTAATTCGGAATGTTATTTCCTTCTGTATGCCTTCCTAGCACTGCTTCCCTGTTTCCTCTGCGGAAAACCATTCTGAACAAACATGTCTTAGATGAAGTAACATGGTAATCTTCAAATGCTATATCATTTCAATTTGAACATAAAAAAAAATATTTTTGGATAATCATTTAATAGTATTCTAACTCCTAAAGTTATCTAAACTGACCTATGATACCAACTATAAGGCCCCATCCTTAAAAATTACTTAATCTTGAGTTATTACAAGAATACACCTTGAGGATCTTTTCAGGTTTAGAGTTTTAGAGAATTATATCATAAAACATGCATTACATTCCACATTTAAACAAAGTGGTTACATAAAAGATAGTATTAATTTTTCCCATCAACGAAAACATATTTAAAATAAAACATGGATTTTATCTAGACACTTCCTTGACACTATCATCATATCATGTACTTTTCCCTTGACTTGTGAAAAAAATTTCAAAAACTTGGGATGAGCATAAAAATCTCAGTAAGGGATATAAAAATATATAAAGGAAACATGAGTATATATATACATAAGAATGAAATCATAATTTACCCATAAAACATTAGAACATTAACATACCTCATCAAATCATGAATAAATCATAGAAATCATAAGACATAAAGGTAACTTGAGGCATTAATAACATTCTTACGTAGGGAGTAACCCTCATGGTTATGTTTGGAATACCCATCATAGTATATTCCCTAAATCTCTTCGGAGAAACCTCAACGTTTAACCCCTTCGCGTTACCCAATGCATTGGAGAGCTATATCGGGCTCACCCGCCCTTAGTTTATCACGAAACCACCCGTCTTCATAATAATTCCCAAGAACCATAACATAATCGTATCAAATAAAACATGCATAAAGGAAACATAACATTTCCACTTTTCAATCACAAGATTTCAATACAACACATTGCTATAAAAACATTATGAAAACACTTTTCAACACCAAAATAAAATAAAAGTAAAACATGGTATTTATTTTTCATTAAAAAAAGGTATGGCTTGTAGAGGAAGCTGAAACTCAAATAATGGTCAATCCAGTGGAGAAGTGGTTGTCGCCGCATACGTACGACAAAAACATTCCCTTTTGTCGTTTAGTAAAACGCTTCGTATAAAAAATATTCCTTTTGGATAAACATAAAATTCAAAGGGTTTTATACACCGTATAAAATAAAGTTGTGTATAAAACATAATATGCCTCAATGAAAGGAGATTGAGACGAAGTCCCATACCTCAGGTCCAACTTGACTCGATCGTTCTTTAAAGTCCTGAATAATAAACTTCAGTTAATTTCTACTTACTTAATAACCTTTTTCAAGTTCATTATTCCTTTTATATCACTTATTACCATGTCATGAACACTCTGTAATTATTTAAGTTAATAATGGTCATTTTATCGATCATTGGTACTTGAGTCAAAAATAAACTCTTTATAATTACAAGTTGTTCATGTATCCATTATATCCAGAGTTATACTCATGATGTAGATATCATATATATCATATATATCTATTATATACATGCATTTATAATATTACATAACATTTAGAGGTAAGAAATGAAATGCACCGTTCATGGAGACGGTAAGCCGTACGTACGCATGAACGCTAATTTCATTTATATTTTGTATTTTATGGAATGGAATCATAATGATATAAAGGTATATTATAATTAAATTATTATATCATATATAATATCATTAATTACATCCTTTATACTTCCCACATATGGCATTAACGAATCAAATCACTTTGAGGGGGCGGTAGTCCGCACTTCCTAAAATGAAGATATCGCGTTTACCCATAATGGAAACCATAAAGGTATTCCATAAATGAAAAATACATAAGATTAAGTAAAACATAAACATATTATATATCATATATAAATATAGTGACATCTAAATGGACACCTTTGAAGGTGTTAAAATAATATTGAACAATCATCGTTTCGTGAGGCAGGAATTCACCATCAACAGAAACTGTATGTTCTTTAACCATTAGATGTAGGTGTGTGTTAGTGTAGCTAGAATAATTCTTATAAAAACATCCTAGTATATGGGATATACTGGTTTTGTTACAAAAGAAATGAATAAAAAGAGTTTAGGGGGTTGGAGAAGCAAAATAAAACATAAGAACACAAGAGAAGGAACTACCTTTAAATCGGGTAACTCTTTTTGATTTGAGTTCAAAGGCTTCCTTGGGAAGAATTCTGCCCAAAGTGAGGCTTCAAAGAGTAATAGAGGGATGTGGAGAGACAAAATGATCAGGGTTTGGCCGATCCAAAGGCTTTGGAAGTGTGGGTAAGGTGGTAGAGGTGGGGGCCTTTTATAAGAGGAGAGGAGGGGCACTCTTGGAAAGGTATAAAAGGATACTTTATTATAAAATGATTTTCGGATTTAAAAGGTCCCACATTGATATAATTCGAGGATAAGTTGATAAGGGTTCAAAATATACCCATCCAATATGTTTTTGACAAGTTTAGGTCTTAGATTTTACATTATATTTTCATTTTATTTAAATCATTAAATAATGTTGTAATCGGTGCATAATCATGGTGTCATAAATAATTTAATATTTTTAATGTCTAAAAATTATAAAAAAAATATCATGATGTAGGAAATATTTTTATATTTCTAATGAATATTTATAGTCAAAAATCTGACTTGTATAACCCCATGTAAAAATTATTTTAGTAAAACAACTCATGTTTGTGACATTTTTACTTTAACATTAAATAAAAAGATATTAATGTCATTTTACTACCAAAGTGGCTCCATGGGGTCCCCAAGTTGACCCATGGGTTGTCTTGTTCTTCCATTACACATCCAATAAGGGTAGGACATGTGTCAAGTTCATTTCATATTATTAAAACATTATTCTTACCTTAAATTACACTAATTACCTCTAATCGCGATTAATAAACTTAAAACTTACTATTCACCAAAAAATTATTTTAATCCCATTGAACCACATTTTAGTTCTTAATGAAAACCATGTATGTCGGATTTTTGAAATTAAAAACACAGAGGTGGTAAAATTTAATTTAAACGAAAAATTAGTTTTTAAGTACCACTTAGTGGTTTCACTATTCATCAAAAATTGAAGTTTTTCAGAAAAATACAAAAACATCACCCTAAGCTATATTTGATATTCCAAATTCAAAAATGATGTCTATTTTACAAAATTCAAAACATATAATTTACATTAATTAATTTAATAATTAATTCCCGCTGTCAGAGCAAATAGCGTGTTTTTATGAAACAATAAGTATCAAACGATTGACACTAGTTTAAATCCAATTTCAAAGTGAAATTAATTTCAATGACCACTATTGGATTAAATGGTAAAAATATATTCTAATTGAACTTTAAAACCAATTCAAAATATAATCTAATCATATAAATAAATTATATTAAAAAGTGGTTTTGAATTAAAATACAACATTTTTCACTATTCATTAAAAAAATGAACTTTATCGGAAAAATACCAAAAATTTACCTGAAGTAAATTTCAATGTCCCAATCATAAATAATAATTTTATTTTTACAAATAGAGCTTATAAAATTGTCAAAAGTTTGATTTAAAAATGGTTTTCCATCGAAAGGCAGTAAAACAATATTTTAAAAATATTAGTGTATTCCATGCTTAAGATTGGATTTATTCTCATTTTAAGCCTCTAAAACACTATCTAATTCATAAATAGACATAGATTAGAATATCTATTATTCATTAATTACTTGGGATATTACAGTGAGTCATCTCCTTTTCCAAATTTCTAGAATGGTGTCATGAATAGTGTTTCCTGAATGGTGAGACATCCAATGGTGTCATGAATAGTGTTTCCAGAATGGTGAGTCATTTCCTTTTCCAAATTTCTAGAATAGTTTCATGAATTGTGTTTCCAGAATTTTGAGACATTTACAACATTTTTTCAAATTTCTAGTCTTTTCCCGATTTCCGAATTTTTCCCTTTTGACATATTAATTTGAAGTAAAATGAGTTGAATTCAATTTTATGAGAGTTTGAAGTAATTTCAAGGGATATAAATCATATCTTCGATTTTCTAAAAATCCATAGGCTTTAAATTTGTCAAACCATGTGGTTTAATGTGATACTCTTTTAATGGAAAATCTAAAACGTATCAATTTTTTTTTTTGATTTAGATCTTTCTGAGGCTGAGATATCCTTCAACTTGTTATTCCTTCTTTATTTTCCCTTGGCATGAGATTATGGGACCATTATTTTCTATAGGAGTCATTCAATCAAACTATAATTCTTGTATAGTTTCCATTTGATGTTTCTTCCTGCTACATGTCCACCCCCCATTTTGGTGCAACCAGGAAGTGTCGATCAGTCTTCAAAATAAGGTATGTTCTACCTCCATCTTCTGGGTTCCACAATATATTTACTCTCAAGTCTCCTCTTTGTGTAATTTATTGTTATCTCCATGTTTCTAATGGATACTTCTTGGGTGTTAGTTGATGTGGTTGTGCCCCAATGTCCTTAGATGAATGCATTTGTTGAGGGAGAGGTGATCATGATACATTGTGTTGGCCCATTCTCATGAAAAGAACATTAGAAACCTTTTGAGGTTGGAGATTCTTGGATTCAATATTATATTTACATTTAGTGGTAGAGTTAGAATGTTTTATCCCACTAGATCACAATTTAATTGACATAATAAATATTTGAACCAGATTAAAGAATTGGTTTCGATCATATGTTGTTGCCTCATGATTTTATAGATAGTGTGATATCTTTTCTTTGATTGTTTATCAGGTCTTTCTTGATGGAAATTGGTAAAGAACATAATGATAAGACTATTTTCCCAAATATAATGAGGCATGTAAATGAATCTAGTTATTATTTTAACTTGATGATAATCAAATTGATGCAGTAAGCATGTTTAATTAATTTGTGATAGCTATGGTAGCTTGCGGGTTAGGTTGTCCATAGTTTAAACCTACTAATAATGAATCAGTTAATTCAATATGGATTAAAGAACTGGTTGTTTATAAAGGATAATTTCTAGTAGGGTTCTTAGTTACCATATTACTTGTAAAGTCCAATAGGCTTATACTTTGGATCTGTGAGTGTTCATCACGTGTGAAGGATGAATGCCTTGATTAGGGCCAAGAGCCTGGTTGCTTGTTTTTTCCTACTTCTTGTGATGTGATGTGAGCCTGGAAGTCTATTGTGGAGTGTGGGGAAAGGAGGCCCAGTGGTTGTGGCAGCAGTTAATGCCTAGAGTGGTGAGATATGTTGGTTTATGCATATGGGTGTTGGGGAGGACACCATGGATGATGGAATGGGTTGAATATGCACTTACACATAGATTTTAATGTTTTGATGCTTATTTGTTTATCTTCTTTACTTTACCCATTTGTTGAGGCAACTGGTCTTTTTTACCCAACATCCAAAATATGTGAAGACATGAAGGGTATTCCATGTGCTTTCCATGTTTAGATTATCATAGGTGGATGGGTATATGCTCATTCTATAGGTTGAAAAGACTCGATGGGTGGTTCATCTACTCACCATGTTGAGCCCCTTGTGTTTGGTATCTTATAATTTCTTTTATAGAATGACTAGAATTATGGAAAAGTGTTAATGCTGTTAATAAATGATTGAATAAATGATGTTGAACCCATGGGGTTAGATCATGTTGGGATGTGATGTTGTGGTTACTTATGAGGATCTATGGACTCAGTGTGGTCATTCCTAGAGGGAATGAGACTTTGTTGGAATGCTAATGTAATATAATGTGGATATGTTAATGGTTTATTAATGGTTAAAGAATTAATTAACATAAAGTGAATCTGATTAAATGAGACAATATGATTTAATAAAGCTCTTTAAATGGTTGTATGCTTATAGGATATCTAGTCTTAGCAGTGGTAGACATGAGTATGAGAGATGTTAGATGCAGTTGAATCTAAAAATAGGTTATTCCAATTGTGTGGTTGTGATCTACATTATATCCAATATTATTTATGTTACTATATGAAACCCCACCCTATTGGTTAGGTTGACTGAAACCCTAGGGATTCTAAGCCCTGGTGGGGTGTTTTCCCCATCATCCCCGTGGGAGGATGGGTGGATGACTACCCCATTTGGCAGTGATCTCTTCTCTTGGTAGTTACTTGTTATGGTAGTCATGATGGTTAGTTTTCCCCATATATGTATATATAGGGCTGTAATGGATTGTGGTCATTTATACACATATATTTGGTATATAGTTTCCTATGGACTAATATAGGTGTAACTTGTATATGTTGTGATGGATTGAGGATCCTTACTAAATGTATGGGTTGTAATGGCTTGAGGAATAATACCAGACATATGATACAAGTTTTGAGAGCTGTGGTGGCTTCCAAAAACTACTTGGTTGATTTTGGTTGTGAGGACGGTGTGGTGCTTTTCTTAGGTGTTTGTAGGAAATCCTTTGTGTTGCATGAGGTACACATTGTGGTTCTAGACCAGGTGTCTCCAGACTAGCCTTTTTGGAGAGAGATACTTAGGATGTGCAATGTTGGATAAAAGCGGAAAACCAGAGGATAAGTGGTGGTAGTTTAACCTTGATATTCTTTAATATATTATATAATATTTTATTATATACTTGGTGAGAGTATCCACGGTGAGTTTGGAACTTAGTATACCGATTTAGGTGACAAGTTTGTTTCACTTGTTGAATCACCGTTATATACATGCTTCCTTTACTTTTTCATGAGAGGCTCCAGGGAGGATCCTATTGTGTATACTGTTATACTAACCCTATGTTATATAAACTTTTTTTCAGGTCACTTATAGTAGGTTAGAGATCAGGTGAGTTACTAATAGCTTGGGGTTTACAGGACCTATTCGGGCTTCATGGTTACTAATGTTTTACTTTATTTTGATACTTTAAATTTACCCTTTCAGTCACATTAGTTATTTTATGAAATTACATATGTCTACTTTTGTTTATTTTAATATCATAGTTTTAATTGTTGGGACCAATTTGTGTATAAGGTTTTATTTTTTGTCAATAGTTGTCAATGAAGATCAAAATGAAGGTGATCAAGAAGTACCCCAATGAAATAGAGGAATGGAAATTCAGATGATTATTGTTCTGATCATAAATTCAAAGAACTTGTGTCAATAAAAGGTGACACATTGTTTACAACAGTGAAGAATTGTGAGGTATAATCCATCTGAGGATGATTTATGAAAAATGTGGGTTTGATGTTTTATGCACAAAGGAGGATTCAGGTTCAGAATGATGAAAAATAGCAAATTCAAGAGGTGCGTGAAAAACCTAGGTGGTGCGCAAGAATAAAAGGAAGGTTCACGTAATATAAAGACCTGAGAGACAATTTTATGTAGAGGAAGGGGTTTCATGCGCAGGGTCAAAAATGCCTATAAATACGAGGTGAACCCCTCTCATTACATGAGGCTCGACACATAGACAAATCCCGGGCTCTGACGCATGGAAAAAAATTTAGGTATAGAGTGGTGCATGAAAATAAGTAGTGTTACATGAAAAAGAAGGTGTTTCACGAAAAAGGGAAGTTCTGCGTGAAAAAAAAGTTGCGCAAAAATCATTTTTCGCGCTAAAAAGGTATTTTTATGTGCAATGATTGAATTTTATGCGCAAGCCACCAGGAAAGGTGTGTGAAAAATTTGGTGGTCTCGCAGGCCTTTGATATGTTCATATCACTCTCAAATATGCTTTTCTAAGATAGAAGAACAATGAACCATTTGGTTTTACGAAGAGAAGTAGTACCGCACACACATGACCGGTGTTTAATACCCTCGTTGTGCTTTGCGAAGAGAAGAAGAATGATTTTTGCAACTAAACTCAGATCTACACAAAAAGAGGTAAATATAACGATACACTCAGGGTTCAGTATTGTGAATTAAAGGAAGAGAAGAAGGAGATTTAGTGCATGCAGTTATTGCACAAAAATTAGAAGATTGAATACAAAACAACATCAACTCAGGACTCTAATGCAAGCATTTTCTCATGCTGAACAAGTGAGAAAGACTTATATGTTTATATATTGAATATACCTTCATGTCTATAAACTAATTGGGACTTTACCAAAGGCAGTGAGCCAGGGGGAGTCTATGGGATTGACCTGAGGGACGCAGTGAGCTGTCCCTAAACTTTTGTAAAGGCAGTGATCCTGGGATAGAGTGACTGTACACGAACTTTGTATCTAGTGAAGTTTAGTGGATTTTGGTACAATCGGCAACCTGTTGGCGTATGCTCCTTGGACATATCCCTTAGTGGTGAACCAAGTAAAAGTTTTGTGTCAACTCATTGCATGTGAATGTTTGATTACTGATCATATCCATCATACATGTTTTAAAAGTTTCTACCAATGTGGGAACAAGATACATCACATTACTAGAAAAAGTTGTCACCCTGATTCACCCATCCCCTCTCAGGGTGTCTCGGGGTCCTACAAGTGGTATCAGAGATAAATGTTCACGTATGTTGGATAATCTACAATAATTTTATTCAAAAGAGGATTTGAGTTTCTTTCCTAAAGTCAACAATGAAGTGAAGTCTTGATGAAAATTCAGTAATTTCTAAGAAGAATCCTACATCCAGAAAGACCATGACAAATAGGAATAAGAAAGAGAAGAAGCAGTTTAATAAGTCCCTCATGTCCAAATAAGATACAATGTCTTGTTCTGCATGCCCTTCTGATAATGAAGAAATATCTGGCTTGGAAAGTATCGAGCATGTGGCCCAAGTTCCTACCATAATGAAGGAAGACACTCCTATCTCAACTGATCAGGAGAAATTAATAAGTTATCTGCATGATATTCCGAAAGAAAGAGTTGCTACTATTTTTAGAATGTTTCAAAGCATGCAGGTTGAGATCAACTGATTGGAAAGAGAAGATGATAATTTGGAAAAGGGCTTGGAAGGAAAAATTATTGAATGATTAAATCTCACAAAACAGATTAAAGTATTTGAAGATAAAGAGGGAGCCAATATGACTCTAAAAGAAAAGATCCATTCACTTGAAGATGAGCTGAAGAAGAGAACTTAAGTCAAGAGTTTTTGTTTGGAAGAAACTTCTAAGAGATTCAGAGAACTTGACTCTTTGTTACAAAACAATGTTAAGATGCATGAAGATGATGTTGAAATAATGAAGAATACTTGTGAAGAGAATATGATCATGATTGATGATCATAAGATCATCCTCAATATTGTAAGTCAAAAATTGGAAGCCCAGTTGAAAAATCTTGAGAAGACACATATTGAGACTTCACAAAAGAATGAAATAGGAGATTCTAGTACTCAATGTTCATTGGAGGATTCTAAAGTTGAAATACATCCAACATGTGAAAAGAAGATTATGAAAACTCTTGATTATCCATCTCAATAATCGGTTACTACTGGTACTCATTGCTCACCGGAGGATTCTACTGTCAAAAGACCTCTAACATGTGATAAGAAGATCATGACTTCACTCACTGATCAATCACAAGCTGCTAAGAAAGTGAAGGTACCATCCATACAAACTTGTATTATTGTTTCTAAATATGTATCTACAAAAAGTGAAGGTTAGAAGAAAAATTATAAAAAAGTATGGGTGAGAAAAGGGGAGGATAAGAAACCTACCACTATGGCTTGGTTGGATGGGAAGAAAAAGGAGGAAGATGGTTCCTCAAATAGAGCACAAAAAATTAAGAAGAAGGCCCAAAAAACTCATACAGAATATATAAAGAAGAAATGATTTGTGGGTCAATGTAGGAGATGCAATAGATTTGGGCATTGCGCACTGGATTGCTGGTACAATCCCTTAAATAAAAAAGCACAAAGAAATCCTGTAACAAAGAGAAGAAATCCAGAGAAGAAGAAGAAACATATACAGGTCCACAAGCATCTGTTTATAGCCAACATATTAGGAATACTTGATAACATCTGTGATATATGCAACGGTAGTGGTCACAAGGTAGGCACATGCCCATCTCAACATGCTTTCACTATTGATAAGAAAATAAGACCTCTGATGCTAACTAAGTATGAAGAAAGTACATTGGGAAGAAATCCAAATAATATTGTGAACACACATTTCCCTAAGAAGATCTCAATTAGGGAAGCTGAGAAGACCCAGGATTTTAGATCCCTGAAATTTAAGGGTCATGCATTCAAAAAAAACTAAGAGGGATGAAACTCAGAAGAACCCATGTGGAAGATCCAAACCAGCTGCAATATTTACAAATGACATATTGGTCATCTGGCCAGAAGATTTGAAAAGAATGAGGAAACTTAAAGATGAAAAGGAAAAGGTTGGTGAGAAAGGAAAAGAAAAAAATTTACGTGATGAAGATAAAAATCACGAGAGAGTGAAAACCAAAATAAAAATATGTGTTAATGATGTTCTGTGTGAGAGATGTATGAGATCTGGTCACATCGCAAAAGGTTTTCTAACCTTAATACTAGAGAAAGAATCAATCCTTAAAAGGAGTAAAAATGTATCATTCATGATGGCTGTTAAGAAGAAAAATTCTCCACACAAAGTAGAAGAGAATGCGAAAAGAGCCATACCAAATCAACACAGATCAGAACATATGTTCAAATGTGAAAGCATGATGACTGGAATAAAAGGAAGAACTTGGTTGAGAAAATCATCTCAACCATGTAGCTCATATTTAAGAATCAAGGAGGAACAACCTTATTCCCTTAATAATTTAGGTATTGTATTTGTGCTAATAATACATGGAATTGAAGGTGAAGCATGATCTTAGGGGGAGAACCTGAGAAGTAGTGAATGTTGTGAACTCTAGAAAGCTAAGCTGAAGAAGTTTCCATCATTGTAAGATTCTTCAATTGATATTAAAAGATTAAGATGATGAAGGATCACTCTAGATGAATATGATGAGGATTTTTTCCCTTGAGGGGGAGAAAAATGAATAAGCTTCCAAAATTATTTTTTTAATTAGTATCAACTACAGTTGGTATTAAATGCAATTACTCTATAAATTTCTTGAAGAACATGTCATTGGAAAAGGTATGTCATTTCTCAATCTCTCACCCTTGGTTACTCAGAACAAAGATCATTCTACAAAGGGGGAGTAAATGAATTGATCAGTGACATAAGAAGAATGGAAGTGCCCTAAGGCCACTTATCCTTCCAATTGCACTTGAATGTTTTTGATCTGTTTTTTGAAGTGAGTGTAGGAGTTTAAGGTTGATTATTCCCTATCACATTTTATTTCTTTCGCTCGAAATGAAAGTGGTAAACCCTTTAAGACAAAATATATGAGTTCTCATCTCATGTGGTATCATGACCAGTGAATAATGGACAACCTTGTTGTCTAAATCAAATCCTATTGTTTTCTACACCGAGCATTGCTCATGTATACTTAGAGTGAAATGATTGATGACACATTGCTTGAGTATAGATTGATACCCACTATACAATGAAAATTGTTTTTATTGTCAATAAGGGTGATAGAAAGTGAAATGAAAGTTTGAAAAGTAAAGCTGATCTAGTGAAGATTTTCATTTTGACATTGATGCATTCATTTCAGGGGATATTTAAGGTGTTGACAACAAAATACAAAAGGGGAGATTTTTGGGACCACTTTGTGTATAAGGTTATATTTTTTGTCAATAGTTGTCAATGAAGATCAAAATTAAGGATATCAGGAAGAAATCCAATGAAATAGAGGAATGGAAATTCAGATTATTGTAGTAATGATCATAAATTCAAAGAACTTGTGTCAATCAAAGGTGACACATTGTTTACAATAGTTAATGATTGTGAGGTATAATCCATCTGAGGATGATTGATGAAAAGTGTGGGATTGATGTTTTACGTGCAAAGGAGGCTTCAGGTTCAGAATGATGAAAAATAGAAAATTCATGAGGTGCATGAAAAACCTAGGTGGTGCACGAGAATAAAAGGAAGGTGCGAATAATATAAAGACCTGAGAGACAGTTTTACGTGCAGGAAGGGGTTTTACACACAGGGTTAAAAATGCCTATAAATACAAGGTGAATCCCTCTTATTACGTGTGGCTCGACACTTAGACAAATTCTGAGCTCTGACGCACGGAAAAAAATTGAGGTATAGAGTGGTGAGTGAAAATAAGAAGTGTTGCGCGATAAAGAAGGTGTTGCGCGAAAAAGGGAAGTTCTGTGCGAAAAAAAGAGTTGTGCGAAAAGCCTTTTTCGTGCCAAAAAGGTATTTTTACGCACAAGGTTTCAATTTTATGTGAATTCCACCAAGAAAGGTGCGTGATAAATTTGGGCATCGTGCTAGCATTTGACAGGTGCTTAGCACTCTCAAATTTTCTTTGCGAAGACGGAAGAACTGTGAACCATTTGGTTTTATGAAGAGAATTAGTACCGCACACACATGACCGGTGTTTAAAACCCTCGTTGTGCTTTGCGAAGAGAAGAATAATGATTTGTGCAACTAAAATCAGATCTACACAGAAAGATGGAAATATAATGATACACTCAGGTTTTGGTATTGGGAATTAAAGGGAAGTGAAGAAGGAGATTTAGTGCATTCAGTTATTGCACTAAAAGTAGAAGATTGAATACAAAAGTGCATCAACTTAGGACTCTGATGCAAGCATTGTATCATTCTAAACAGAAGAAAAAGACTTATATGTTTATATATTGAAGAGACCTTCATGTCTATAAACTGATTGGGACTTTACCAAAGGCAGTGATCCATGGGGAGTCTATGGGAGTGACCTGAGGGACGTTGTGAGCTATCCATAAACTTTTGTAAAGGCAGTGAGCCTGGGACAGAGTGATTGTACCCGAACATTGTATGTAGTGATGTTTAGTGGACTTTGGTATGACCAAAAACTTGTCAGCATATGCTCCTTGGACGTAGCCCTTAGTGGTGAACCAAGTAAAATTGTTGTGTCAACTCATTGTAGGTGAATGTTCGATTACTGATCATATCCATCATACAGGTTTTAAAAGTTCCTACCAACGTGAGGAAAATATAAATCACATTAAGATAAAAATTTGACACCTTGATTCACCCCTCCCATCTCAGGGTGTCCCGGGGTCCTACATTAATTGGATTTGGTTGGTGTTTGTCTTATCTCTCTATTTTGTATGTGTTCTCTTAGAGGGTAGTGCATCCCATATGTGTGTTTGCTACACCCTCAGTTTTAGTCACCAACCTAGGGCCTACTAGAGGCGCGACTTAGATGTCACTATCTCCCTTATAAAATTTCAAGACCAATAGGGGTACACTTTGTGGAGAGGGGGTTGTGATAGAGTGGTTTCAGAGGTCTTGTTGAGGGATAGGATGAAGTTTAGGAGTTAGGCACAGGTGGGGTTGCATGGGATGGTCGGGAAACAATGTTAGCCACATTTATAATGTACTATAAACAATGTAGACCTGTTGAGACATAGGTATTTAGTCCCCCCTATGATTTGAGGCATGGAACTTTAAGTTTACAACGAATTCTAAATGAATTGATGCTGGTTGTAGGGTAGAGACCTAGGAAAGGATCATGCATCATTTTTCATTGTGCCTATATTTGAATGGGTAGACCTTGGGATAAGTTAAACTAAAATGAATAAAATAAAACAATTCATTAATGTTAAATTCTTCCATATTTCAGTTTTAGGAGTTCTAACTATATTTTATTTTTTAGGTATGACTCTAGGTCAGCGTTCTCGTCAGGTTCGTGAAAAATATGTCCAGCAGGCTCTGCCAGCAGATCGCCGTATATTAGAGTTTGACGATGAAAAAACATAGAGAAAGACACTCCAAGAGTTTCAGCAGTAGATTCTATAGAAGTACGAGGACTCCGTTTCAGATGCTATCATGGAGGACTGGTTGGAAGAGGTTGAGATATCATTCAGTTCGATCTATGCTCAGAAGGAGAACTGGGTATCATTGGTTGTGACGATGATGTGTGGGGTAGCAAGAAAGTGGTTTTATTTGTTCCTCAAGGATTGTGATGAGTCATAGATCTCATGATAGAAGTTTCAAGAGTATTTCAAAATTGAGTTTCTATCTTCAACCGTGAAGGCAACCAGTCACCAGGAGATTCTTACCCTTTGGTAGGGAATCTCCAGTGTGAGAGAGTTTGAGATCTGTTTCTGGAACCTTTTTTGATATGCTTCAGACCTATTTCCAGATGAGGAGGCCAGAGCGAGACATTTCAATGAGGATTTGAATCTAGATATCCAGATCCATGTCACCTTTTTATGCTAAAGACATATCTCAAGGTGTTGGCGAAGCCAGATCTTATAAAGGGAACATTATCCAGAACCATATCATCACGATAGGGGAGTTGTCAGGATTCCTCATGAAGTAGTGTTGTGTTTCAGGGTTATCTATTTTCAGGTTAGAATATTTTTCATTCGGTTGGGGGTAGGTCCTAGCCCTCAACATCTCGTTTCTCTGGGGGTGATGGATCTCAGAACTATTCCAAGGGATTAGGTACTTTTTTTCTTATGGAGGATGATTTCATTAGCAACGTGAGTGGCTAACCTTTTAGAGCAGTCAGTGTGAACCAGGTGTTCCGCTCCAGGGTCCTCTATTGAGGGAGTTCCAGCCGAGGCAGTAGCAGCAGGTTGCACCATCTTTGGATTAGTAGAGAGAATATGGGGAAGGTAAACACTACAAAAACAACAACAGATTAGTGGTAGGTTTTTCGAAGGGGTTATGATCAACCCCCTCTAAATTCATTTTAGAGGCAGTTATGAAAAATCCTCTCTATTTTTTTGTACTTTTTCTTCATAATGTTTTGTTGGATTTTTGATCTAGTTGTGTTAAAACCACCACAAATTTAATAATTAGTGGTTCTATATGTTTGGTTAGATTTTAGAGGCGCTATATATATGTATATTATTATTTTGGATATATATTAGAGTATATATATATATATAACATGGATTTTTTTTAAAAAAAATAGTCAGGGTTCACAACCCCCTCTAATCTCTTAAACTAGAGGAGGTTGTAAACCTCCTCTAATTTAAAATATCAGGGGGGTTTAAACCACCTATAATTTAAAATAGTAGAGGAGGTTGTAAACCCCCTCTAATTTATGACATTATAGGAGGTTTCCAATAAATGTATTTATACATAAATATACAATAAAAATGTATATATAATATAGACAAAATTAAATATAAAATTAAATATAAATATTATATATATATTATATTATAAATATTTTACTATACATAAATTTATTTATATTATATAATTATTATATATATATTTCAGTCTACCATATTAATTATAAATTGATTTAGTAAATATATATGCATATTATTTAATTATATTATATATTTCCATTTATATGATTTTATTTAATTGTATTTATATGTATACATAAATATAATTGTATAACCTCATGTACATTTATATATATTTATTTATTTAGATTGTATTTCATATAATATTAATTATATATAACATTAAAGTATAAACACATTATATAAATATATACATAAATATAATTTATTTAAAAAATAAATCATATAAAAACCCAAGCTTGTAGTTTTTATAATTTATATTACAGTAATAATAAATATATTTTTTAAATAATATTTTTATGATTTTAAATTATATATAATTAATATTATATGCTATAAAATTTATAAAAATATATATATGTTAATGTACACAATATTATACAACTACATTTATTGAAATACATATATATTAATGTACATAATATTATAAAATTATATTTATGAAAATACATATATATTAATGTGCATAATAATAAATATATGTATTGAAATACATTATATAAATATTTTTATAAATTTTATTTAATAAAATATTAATTATATATTTTTATAAATTGTATTTCATATAACATTATATAAATATTTATATAAATTTTATTTCATATACAATATTTGTTTAAATTGTATTTCATGTAATATTAATTATATATAATATAATACAATTTATACAAATAGATATATATTAATTTAAATAATAACAAATATATGTATTGAAATACATTATATAAATATATTTTTATAGAAATTATATAAATATATTTCTAAATAAATTATATAAATATATTAAAAAAATATGTATATATATATATATATTATAAATAAACATTTACATAATATATAAATATTTATTTAAGTATATAAATAATTTACATAAATACATTTATAAATATATAAATATATGTGTATATAAATAACATGAATAGAATAATAAAATATATACTCAATTGTATGTAAATACACATATAAAATATATAATTTATATAAATGTATAAATTTAATATAATATAAATGTATTATAATATAAATACATAAATATATAGTATAAAAATTTATACATTAATTTAAATAATTATATATGTATTTAAATATTTATTGAAATAATAGTTATTTTAATTAGTTTTGTAATATATATAAATAATGTGTTGTGTAAATATATTAACCAATTGAAACTAGCATAGTGGTAAGGCACTGAGACTGTATTGATGAGGTCTTGACATCGAATCTCGCCTGAGTTAAATTTTATGTGGGGCACGTTTGTTCGTGGTGTACTGGAGGGGGGAGGTATTTGCCGCCAGATGAGCTGTTATCCTAGAACCTAAGGGCCCGCACGTATGAGAGATGTGTGGAGAATGGGGTCGGTTAATGAACTTGGAGAAGGGTGGGCCACCTGCTTGGGAACCGTAAGAGAGTCCTGGACAGGGGATGGCGAGCTGGGAAAAGAACTGGAGGGAATTGATAATCGGAGGGTGAGTGGGCTTCTTGAGAGAACTGAAGGGGAAGAAGTGGAGTGATGGGGATGGGATTTTAAATAACAAAAAAAATATCATTTAGAGGTGATTTTAGAACCACCACTAATATTGTTAATTTAGAGGGGGTTTTAACCCCCTCAAAATAAGTACTTAATAGAGGTGGTTCACTACCTCCGCCTCTAATATTGTCTCTTGAAAATAAACTAGTGGTAGTTTCTAACTGCTGGTAATTTGATCAAAAGTTTAGAAGGCATTAAAACCCCTTATAAACTAATAATATAAGGTAAAATTAGAGGGGGTTTAAACAAAGTCTAAATGTACTACCTCTAAATTTTATATTTTTTTACAAGCGGTTTCTCAAAACCGCCTCTAACAAGAGTAGGCAGACATATTAGCAGTAGTTCCTCATAACCAGCATTAACATTTTTAGAATGGGTTATAACCCATTCTAAAATAAAAAATAACCCTTACTAATCAGGTAATTCTTTAGTAGTGAGATCAAAACCCTTGTATGCTCCCCATCCTCAGAGAGCAGAGAAAAACTATGGTGGTGGTTATCATCAGGGTCAAAGAGGTCGTGGAAGAGGTCATGGTCAACTTCATGCTTTAGCATTTCCAGTTCTAGGTAAGCTAGATATCATTCAATGTACCCTTTTCTTGTTTTCTACTTGGATGTATGCTTTGTTTAATTTTGGAGCGACACACTCTTTCATATCACCTACCTTGTCCATGCTTTGGGACTTTAGGTAGAGTGACTTCCAATGCCCTTGGAGTTGACTACACTGATTGAGGTCGATCTAACTTGTTTGAAGTATGTAGAGACTGTGAGCTAATGCTGGGGAAACACTTCTCTTGTGGATATTTCCTATGTTTACAAATTCAACCACATGAATTCATCCTTGGAATGGATTGGTTGTATTCTGTGTAGGCTATTGTGGATTTCTTCTAGAGGTTGGTCGTGTTCTTCGATGTTGATGGAGAGATAGTTGTGTTTTCTAGAGAGAAAACCCTTGTATGGGTCAGAGGCATGTTCCTTCTTTGTCATACTTGATGGCTGAACTGATTCTGAGTTCATCGGAGGTTCAACAGTCAGTGTTTCCCAGGGTCATTGAAGAGTACCAATATGTCTTTCCAGAAGAGGTTGTAGCGTTACCCCCTTTATGGGAGATCATGTTTGGTATTGATATATATAGAAGACTGTCTCCAATATTGATGTATCCATATAGGATGGCACCTTCTGAGTTGTGAGAGTTTTGTATACAGCTCGAAGGTTTGTTACAGTGCGGTTTTTTTCGGCTGAGTGAGTCACCATGGGGAGGACCAGTTTTGTTTATGAAGAAGGTTGACGATAGTTTTCAGTTGTGTATCGATTATCATTGCTTGAAAAAAGTGATAGTTAAGAATCATTGTCCTCTTCCTTAGATTGATGACTTGTTTTATCAACTAAAAAGTGAAATTTGGTTCTCAAAGATTGATTTGTGGTCTGATTATCATCAGATTCATGTGAAGGATGAGGATATCCTGAATAATGATTTCCATTGTTGTCATGGGAATTATGAGATCTTGGTGATCTCGTTTGGTGTGCTGAATACTCCAGTTATGTTTATGGGGTTGATGAACACTATGTTTTGTGAGTTCCTAGATAATTTTTTGGTGGTTTTCATCAAAGACATCCTTCTGTACTCCACATCTGAGGTGGAGAACGTAGAGCATCTGTGTGCTGTTTTGGGAGTCCCTCGTCGACATCAGCTATTTGGTAAGTTGTCAAAGTGTGAGTTTTGGGCTTGATAAGTACTCTTCTTGTGGAATTTTGTGTTCTAGTCAGGAGTATTTTTGGTTACATCGAGGATAGAAGATTTTTTTGTCTTGGGCAGCCCCCATGATAGTGGCATATGTGTGAAGTTTCCTTGGCCTTGTAGGACATTATAGGAGGTTCGTGCCCAATTTATCTTGGTTTGCGAATCCTCTAATGGAATTAACCATGAAGTATTAGGCATTCATATGGACTGATCATTATCAAACAACTTTTGAGTATCTAAAAAAGAAGTTGGCCAGTGCTCCGGTTCTTTGTCTTCCTGTAGAAGGAGTTCAGTTCAAGGTTTTCTATGATGCTTCATGTCTAGGGTTGGGCTGCATTCTGATGTAACAAAGATCAGTTGTTTCTTATAGTTATTTATAGTTACGTCCACATGAGCATAACTATGACACCCCTGATCTAGAGTTGGTAGCAGTGGCGTTTTCCTTGATGTTTTGGAGACATTACCTCATCGGAGAGCACTTTGGGGTCTTCACCGATCATAAAAGCCTGAGGTATGTTTCATCCTAATGAGACATGAACTTGAAACAATGTTGGTAGATAAAGTTCATGTAAGATTATGACTTCAAAATATCATATACACCTGGTAAGGGGAAAGTTTCAGTCGATGCACTGAGCAGGAAGTCACGTAGTGATGCAGTGCGTGAATCAAGTTATTCCTAGTGAGCAATGGAAGAACATTCAACATTGCATCTCAATATGGGAGAATTTTGGAGAATATGTTTCCTTTTGTAGATGATGGTGCAGTAATATTTGGTGAAGGTGGAAGATTACCAGTTTGGGGATCTTGAGGTGGAGGTCTAGAGAGACTGAGTTGTTTGTGGTGAGGCCCCTGAAGGTTTGTCTAAGGATGAACAACATCAGTTGTTGTTTTGGGGAATGCTTTTCATTCATTTGAAAATGTGGGAGATGGTTCTTAGGGAGTTACATAGTTCAACTTTAGTGGTACATCCTAGTGTGAAAATGATGTACCGATCTTTGAGGAGTTAGTTTTGGTGTCCAGGGATGAAGCATGGAGTTGTAGAGTTTGTGTCTAGATTTTTCATCTTCCATAAGGTGAAGTCTAAGCACCGTGTTACTAGTGGATTGCTCAAGCCATTAGATGTTACTCATTGGATGTGGGAGGAAATACTGATGGAATGTGTTATCATTTTACCTCAAGATCAAGGTTGCTATGATGCTATATGGGAGGTAGTGGACCGTTTGAAGAAATCAGCCAACTTCATAGCAATCAAGGAGTCGTGCTCAGTGGAGGTTTTATCAAGGCAATATCTGGAGGAGGTAGTGATACTCCACATATTCCTAAAGATGGTCATATCCAATCAATATCCTCATTTTACCTCTAGGGTTTAGAGAGGTCTCCATCATGCCTTTGGGTCTCAGGGTGAGTGTGATCCATTGTGTTGACGACAATGTTACCTTCGAGGAGCGGCCTGTCGAGATCTAGAACCATAAGGAGAAGGTGTTATGCAAGCATTCTATCCCCTTGGATCATGTATTATGGAATAATGGTGGCTTGTATGAGACTAATTGGGAATTTGAGTCATATATATGTGCTCAATTCCTCGAGCTATTTGATATTTTTCTCTTTTCATGAAATGATGTTCATTTTGAGGTTGTAGACCTTTCCTATTTTTGATATGGATCTCTTTTTCCATTGTTGTGTCTTGCTCTCTTTTGTGACATATCTCCCTGGGAGGGTGTTTAGGATCTATTTTTTGTTGTCGTGTGGCTTCACATGTTTATTTTTTAGGCGGTTGAGCTCCTTTGGTGGCGAGAACCTTGATATTTATCTCGAAGGGTGGTTTCTTGGACCCCTTTTCTATTTTCTATTTGGGATGGTTTTGAATTATAAAAATGAGAATTTTTTAAGAGGTATTCGATGTAATGTACCAGATCTATCTAGTCCATTACTTTTCTTAAATCTGGTGTTTGAGGTGTTATGGTCGGTCAAGGTGACTTATCCCAAACACTTTGGGAAATTTTCACTTCTGTGAATAGTGTTTCCAAAACGGTGAGACATTTACTTTTCCAAATTTCTAGAATGGTGTTAGGAACAGTGTTTCCAGAATGGTGAGTCATTTCCTTTGAAAAATTTATAGAACTGTGTCATGAAAAGTTTTTTCATAATGGTGATTCAATTCCTTTTCCAAATTTATGAAACAGTGTCATGAACACTATTTCCAGAATGGTGACATATCCAATGGTGTCATGAATAGTGTTTCTAGAATAGTGAGTCATTTCCTTTTCCAAATCTTGAAATAGTGTCATCAATAGTGTTTTAGAATGGTGAGACAGACAACAGTGTCATGAATAGTATTTCTAGAATGGTGATTCATTTCCTTATCCAAATTTCTGGAATGGTTGATGAATAGTTTTTTCAGAACAGTGATACATTTCCAAGAGTTTTTCAAATTTCAGTATTTTTATAGATTTCCCAGTTTTTCCTTTTTGACATATTTATTTGATGTAAAATGATTTGAATTCCATATTTAAGTGGGTTTGAAGCCATTTAAAGGGTTAAAAATCATATTTTTTATTTTCTAAAAATCTGGAGGCTTTAAATAGTCAAACCATGTGGTTTAATGTGATCCTATTTTAATATAAAATCTAAAATGTATCTAAAAATTGCTATGTTTAGATATTTCTAAGGCTGAGATACCCTTCTCCTTATTCTTTCTTATTTTTTCTCCCTAGTGTATTTCTCAAGCCATTAGATGTTACTCATTGGATGTGGGAGGACATATTGATGGAATGTTTTATCGATTTACCTCAAGATCAAGGTGTCTATGATGCTATATAGGAGGTAGTGGAACGTTTGAAAAAATTATCCAACTTCATAGCGATCAAGGAGTCGTGCTCAGTGGAGGTTTTGTCGAGGAAATATCTGGAGGAGGTAGTGAGACTCCACATATTCCTGAGGATGGTAATATCTAATCGAGATCCTAATTTTACTTCTAGGGTTTAGAGAGGTCTCCAGCATGAATTTGGGTCTCAGGGTGAGTGTGATCCATTGTGTTGGAACATTCTCAGGAAAAGAACATGGAAACCTTATGAGGTAGGGGATTCATGGATTTTATATTCCGTTTACATGTAGTAGTACAGTTATCATGTTTTATCCCACTAGATGACAATGCAATTGACATAATAAATATTTGAATTGGATTAATGAATTGGTTTTGATCATAAGTTGTTTCCTCTTGATTTTCTAGATAGTGTGATATATATTCTTTGTTTTTTTAACATGTATTTTTTGATAGAAATTGGTAAATAACGTAATTCTAGGATTAATTATAAATTAATTGGCCAATGATAAATAGATATGTAAATGAATCTAGGTGTTGTTGTAATTTGATGATAATTAAATTTATGCAGTAAGCGTGTTTAATTAATTTGTGATAGCTATGGTAGCTTGCTGGTTAAGTTTTCCATAGTTGGAACCTACTAATATTGAATCGGTTAATTCAAGACAGATTAAAGAACCATTTGTTGATAAAGGATAATTCCTAGTATAGTTCTGAGTTTCCCTATTATTTATAAAGGCCAAGAGCTTTATGCTTTGGATCCATGAGTGCTAGTTATGTGTGAAGGCTGAATGCATTGATTGGGGCTAAGAGCCCAGTTTCTGGTTGTTTCCTACTTCTTGTGATGTGATGTGAACCTGGATGTATTTTGTGGTATGTGGGGAAGGGAGGCCCAGTGGTTGTGGTAGCAGTTTATGCCTAGAGTGGCGAGATATATAGATTTATGAATATTAGTGTTGGTGAGGAGACCAGGGATAATGGAATGGGTTGAAGTTGGGATTACCTGTAGTTTTGAATGTTATGATGCTTATTTGTTTATCTTATTTACTTTCTCCACTTCTTAATGTAGATGGTCTTGCTTATCCTTCTTCCAAATGAGGAGAAGACGTGCGGGGTATGCCACTTGATTTCTGTTTTTAGCTTCTCAAGGTTGGATGTGTCTACGCTCCTGCTATATGTGTCAAAGACCCGACAAGTGGTTCATCTACTCACCATGTTGAGCCCATTGTGTCTGGTATCTTATAATTTCTTTTCTATAATTCCAATAATTATGAAAAAGTCTTAATAATGTTAATAAATGATGGAATAAATGATGTTGAACCCATGGGGTTGGAGCTTGTTGGGATGAAATGTTGTGGTTACTTTCGAGGATCCATGGACTTAGTGTGGTTATGCCTCGAGGGCGTGGGACTTTGTTGGAATGCTAATGTAATGTAATGTGGAGATGTTAATGGTTGATTAATGCTTAACAAATTAATTAAGGTAAATTGAAACTAATTAAAGGGGATAAAATGATTTAATAAAGACCTTTAAATGGTTGTATGCTTATAGGACATCTAGTCTTAACAGTGGAATATGGGAGTATGAAAGACGTTAGATGTAGTTGATTCTAAGACTAGGTTATGCCCATAGTGTGGTTATGAGCTATATTATACACTCTACTTTTTTTTCTATACACTACCTCACCCCATCAGTTAGGGTGACTAACACCAGAAGGATTTGGAGCCCTAGGGGTGTTTTCCCCAACATCTCTATGAGAGGATGGATGACTAACTACCCCCTTTGGCATCACTCTCTTCTCTTGGAAGTTACTTGTTATAGTAGGCACGATAGTTACTTTTCCCCATATATGTGTGTAGAGAGATGTAATGGCTTGTGCTTATTCACACACATATATTATTAATACTGTTTCCTATGGACTACTATAGGTGTAACGTATATAGGATGTGATGGATTGTGGATCCCTACATAGTGTATGGTTTGTAATGTCATGATGTATAGTACCTGATGTATGATACCCATTATACGAGCTGTGGTGGATCTTAGAAACTACCTAGTTACTTTTGGTTGTGAGGATGGTGTGGTGTTTCTCCCAAGTGTATACAGGAAATCCTTTATGTTGCATGAGGTGCACGTTGTGGTGCTCGCTCAGGTGTCTTCAAGCCAACCTTTTTAGAGACAGATTCTTAGGACGTGCGACATTGGGGAAAAATGGAAAACCAGTGGGGAAGTGGTAGGGGTAACCTTGATATTTTTTACTATATTATATACTCTTTTATGCTATACTTGGTGAGAGTATCCTTGGTGAGGTTAGGAACTTAGTATACCAGTTTGGGTGATGAGTTAGTTTCACTTGTGGATTCACTGTGCTTTAGCATGCTTCCTTTACTTTTGCACGAGTGGATTCGAGATGGATCCTACTGAGTATACTGTTATACTCAACCTGTGTAATATAAACTGTTTTTTAGGTCACTTGGAGTAGGATAGAGATCAGGAGGGTTTCTACTAGCTTGGGGTTTACAGGATCTATTCAGGCTTCGTGGTTGTTTTAGATTTACTTTCATTTGGTATATGCAGTTTTCCCTTTTAGTTTTATTAGTTCTTGCATGAAATTACATATGTGTACTTGGGTTTCTTTTTATATCGTAGTCTGAGCTAGAGTTGGATGGTGTCTATCTTATCTCTCTCTTTCGCATGTGTTCTCTTAGAGGGTAATGCCTCCCATCTGTGTGTTTGCTACACCATCGATTCTAGTCGCCAACCTAGGACCTACTAGAGGTGGGACCCGAGTGTCACTTTCTCCCTACTCACATTGCCAGCCCAGGAGGGGTACAATTTGTGGGGAGGGGGTTATGACAATTATTACTTATTAAAAAGTAAAAATTTATTATATTATCGAATTTCAAATCTTTATAAATACAAATTATGATTACATAAAATCATTTTATTAATTATAAATGAGTAAATGATAATTTTTATAACATTTATATGGAAATAAAAATTTATTTAGAAGTCTTGAATTAATAAAAAAAATAAATTTTAATAAAAATTAAACATATATATTTTTCGAAAAAAGTACAATTTGGGTTTCTATGTACTAAGAATTTATTCTATCATTTATTTATTTGTATTTTATTATATATATAAGGTAGATAAGAAGGAAACGGGATTGGGGGAAAATATTTCATTCGAAGGGGAATTTTACATGCTATTGAGGTTTAGATACATAACCCTTTATCACATTAACATGCAACCTAAGGGTTAAATGTATGATGGTAGTGCATTTTTGGGGTGTTTTGATGAACATATTTTGGGTGGTTATCTCTATAAGCTTGAAATTCTCTCATAAATGATTCCACTTGAGCTTCAGTTGTTGAATCTTGATTTGGGGTTGGTCAAGGGTGAATCCCAGTTATACCATCTCAATCAGAGGATTTGATAAATGATCATCATAAGGTACAATCCTAATAGTTGAGGTTATCATTTCTTCCTTCTTTATCAATTATATTTTATGATAAACCATAATATATACTAATCATAATGATCATTTTTTAATGAATATATTACCAATGATCTTGGATTTTAATGGTCTGTAGGCCCAGTAGTTATATAATGACTATTTTAAAGTGGTCCAAAGTTACAGTGAAATATAGGCCACGATTTTTCTATAACTACATTACTTAATAATACATATACTCATTAAAAACGAAAATTCATTTAAAATTTTTAGGTTGTTACATTCTTGTTAGGGGATATCCTAATATCGTACCTTATAGTGGTTTCCTGTTTAGGATATGATGCCCAAATTGATAATGGTAGGTGGCTCAGAATCATTAGGAGTCTAGGATTTTAATTTACAAGGTAGAGTTTATGCGACTGTTGCATATTAATTTTTTCATACCTTTTAAAATATCATGGTTGTGAATTTGGAATATGTAATTCATGTTTTTTATTAATTAAATTTCATTATTTAATTTGTCTTTAATTTTACATTTATTTTTGAAATAGTGATTGTATTCTTATTTTTGAGTCTTGAGAAGTTGTGATCGAACACCTCTCTTCCATACATGTGTTTGAGATAAGATGCATCCTCTTGCAACACCATTTATGCTTGTTATCTCCTTGGTTTTCTGGTCCATGCCACATCAGTTTGTGTTAAAAGAGGGTTTTCAATCTGGGGTTTCTTCGATTAAGTAGTGGTGGAATTCTA
Source organism: Viscum album (assembly GCA_963277665.1). NCBI lineage: Eukaryota > Viridiplantae > Streptophyta > Magnoliopsida > Santalales > Viscaceae > Viscum > Viscum album. Next base: position 731,070,162 of record OY728160.1, read on the forward strand.
CTTGATGCGATGACAAATCTCAGTATTCTAGGATTTTATTTCTTGTAGATAGAAAGAGATCAGGTGAAGGATTTTTTCTAATCTATAGTGTCCTCCCTTGCTTGCCACCACTGGTTCTTGGTCAGAGAAGAAGGGGAAATGATATCCTCTTGATGAGACAGTCCTGCTTGTTAGAGAAGAGTGGAGATACTGGCAATAAGCCCCTAGATCACTGGAGAATAAAATTGGAGAAAATTGAGTTGTCATCTTGTCTATAGCTGGTTATGTTGGGATTCAACACATTTATTGAGGAGAGAGATTAAATTTTTAATGAAGAGATTTATCTCAACATTAATAAGTATTTTCTCCCAACATTAATGGGGAGTTAATTCTCAATATTAATGGATGAACAATTTAATGTTGACTTCATTAATTGGAGATATGGATTTGGTTTCTATAAAAGAGGATGCAGTAACATATTTTTCAAGGGGATTCAACATGATGTAGCCGAAAATAAAGAACTGTGAAGGGGTTGTGATGTTTGGAGTGGCCCATGTGACTTGATGATGAACACAACATCAATACGAGGAGAAAGTTATATTTTTGTGATCGACTTTGATCAAAAATCAGTTTTCTTCTAATCTTGGAAATTTTTATTCAGTTGACGATCTTCTAATCCACATGGTCAGATTTATTGTTTGATCTTCTTTCAAAAATGAATTTATTTTGTCAAATCTTATTTATTTATTTCTTTCCTACGGGTGCTTACTTCTTCTATATCTAAGTGTTATAATTTTAAGATCCCTTTATTTTTTAGGATTCTCTACTATGTACTCATTGATTATAGTGGTTCTACTTTATGGACAAGGTCTTGTGGTTTTTACCTCATTGATTTATTTAACTTAGAATTTCTAGTGTAAAAATTTATTTTTCGTGCTCATATTATTTTCTTGATACGCATCCAATTTAGTTTTGCAGGATTGTTTGAAGGGAAAGAATAGTTTTTTCATTGTGCATTCTCTTTGTTGTTGTTGTGCGTTCGTCACTTGTTGTCTTTCCTAACATCTGGTATCAGATGTGAAAGTTAGCACTTTCAATTTAACATGAGAATTATGGAAGTTTTTGAGTGGATATTTGGTGAATTCTTGAGGTAGAATAAGGTTTGGAAATCAAAGTAGGTTGAGTGTGGTGATGAACATGTCAGCTCTGGGGATGTTGAGCAGGGGGAGCAGTTAATTTTGGACAGGTGCTCTAGATTATGTGTTAATCACTATTATGGGGGAACTGGATATTTATGGTTCTAGTATTTTTCCGTAGGATGGTGTAAATATAGGTGTGATGAAGACTTCCACATTTGGATTTATTTTATAGGTGGAGTTGTCATATTTTATTTTTTCAGAATTGGAAAAGGGTGTTGTCATATTTTCTACAAAGGATGATGGTTGGTACAGTACCACCCTGTTTTCTTTTCAACTGATATTGTTGGATGTTTTCCATTCTTTAACGTGAAGGGGGATAATTTTTGGGATTTAGAACATTTTTTGAGGATAGAGAGAAAATTATAAACATCGATATTTATCTCAACATTAATAGAGATTTTCTCCCAAAATTAATGGAGTGTTAATTTAAAATATTGATTGATGAACAATTTAATGTTGACTGCATTAATTGGAGATATAGACTTGGTGTCTATATAAGAGGATGTAGTAACATATTTTTCAAGGGGTGACAACATGATGTAGCCAGAAATAGAGAACCATGAAGGGGTTTCTGCATTTTCGGTGGCCCATGTGACTCGATGAAGAATGTTCCATCAATACAAGGAGCAAGTTACATTTTTGTGATCGATGATCAGTTTTCATCTGATATTGGTGATTTTCCAGCACCCGGTTATTTAGTCAACTATCTTTATATTTGTATGGTTAGATGTATTGTTTTCTCTTCTTTCATAGATGATATTCTTTTCTCAGATCTTCTTTCAAACTGTCTTGTCTATTAGTGCTTACTTCTGCTGTATCAGAGAGTTATACTTTTGAATTTCGTTTTATTTTTTAAAGTCTCTACCATGTAATCATTTGATTATTGTGGATCTTATTTCTATACTAGGTCCCATTGTTTTCCATCATTGGATTTTTCATGTTAAAATGTATGGTGTCAACATTCATTTTTCAAGATCGTATTATTTGCTCATTGCGTATCTGCTTTAGTTTTGTAGTCTTTTTTGAAGTAAAAAAATATTTTTTCTACTAGCGTTAAATTTTCTATTGTTTAGGGGTTTGTCATTTTCTGTCTTTCCCAACAGGTTCTTGTAACTTTCATCATTTTCCCAAGTTGTGTGGTATATGCATTGATAGACTTTATAGTTCATCGTGTCCGCGTGAAAACTATTTTGTGGTGTGATTAACCTGGATGTGAACTAGAAGGTGGAAAACCTTCACTAAGGGCATCATTCTTGATCCTGGACAGCATGGTTGGATCTCCATACTCCCACATGCTTGTGGGGAATTAGTTTGCTTGGATTCATAGACTTCAAGGGTGATGATTCTGGACCGCAATGATGATCCTGAAGGAGGACTCTATGAAGACATGTCTCTACATGGAAGCATCCACTAAGGTGATTTCGGCCCCTAGTAAGGGGGTCTTAGCTTGTTTTATTGTTACGAAGTCATGTTTTATGGTTCCTTGTATAGGTTGTTGTGGTGTTTCATCAAGTTAATATCATATTTAAATTTTATATACTCATCATTGTTGCATAGTGATAACCATGATGATCATGACCTATTCACATAGGAAAATTGACCAAATCATGTAAATCCTTATGTCCATTTTCTTCTCTTCTGCCTTATTTTCTTTCAACTGGAATTTACAAAATGTTTTGATTCTATAATTCTGGTTCTCGAATTTAGTTCAGATGAATAAATTTGTTTATATTGATGATTTTAGGACTGGTTTATATGTTTTGGAAATGCATTTGATGAACCTGGAATTGTGTTTTACCATGGTTTGGTTTGGGTTTAATTGGAATCATTTAGCACGACCATAATTTCTATGTTGTGATAAATCTTGCAAGCTCAATTCGTCTATGTTTGAATTATTTCTGCCATTTCTAGTGTTTTCTCACAGCTATCATAAATCATTTATAATTCCCAGAGTCTTGGCATTGTTTCAAGAAAATATCATTTTTATCTATTTCATATATTTCATATTTTTGATATTATTATCCAAATTGGATCCTTACTAGCATGTCAGCATAGCTAGCAACACCATCAGACCCAGGAGCACTAGTAAAAAATAGTGGCAGATTAGCATGTTGAATATTGATGATAATTCCACCACATGATGGTTGGAACTACCAAGGGAGACACACTTTTATCTTGTAACCCATCAACGATGCTTCTATCCACACATCTAATCGAAGCCACTGTATGTGAATCAAGCCCAAAACTCTTAGCACTGATGTCAGCGAACCTAGCCTCCTATGGTTTGAACTTTTTTATCTCCCCATCTCTATTTGGTTTTTGGCAGCCAAACCTATAAAATCAAGGAGTGAAAAAAATAAAGGGGAGAGGCTGTATGTGGTGTTGTGTGCAATATAATTAAAAATTTAGGGGTCTTGAATTTTTTTAACTATACTGGTGAAAATCAAAAGAGTAGGGTGATTCATGCCCATGTGAGAAAAAAATAGATTTATTTTTTTAAAAAGGTGGAACATTTTGAGGGAGAAAAAAATCTTTTGATTTTTTTGTGTTCGTTATCCAATTTAAGTTATTAAATAGCCTATTTTTATCATTTTTGAAGATTGTGGATGCATTCGTGCCATCTGTTTTCAAAAACTCTGATTTGTTTGTTATAGAGAATCCCCAAACCAAACGTAGCATGGTTCCACCTAAGAATACTATTACAAATCAATATACTAGGATTAGAAGTACTTATGGACATAGAATTTTGATGTGTAACACCAAATTTGAGGTAGAGAAATTCAATGGGACAAAAAAAATCAGCATGTGGCAATGAAACGATCTTGATTTGAGGAGTTAGATATTACCCTAGAGGAAAATCTCACCAACATCTCTAATGGTGATTAGATGAGGGTCAAACCCCAATCATATGGCACAATATAATTATGTTTGATGACAGATTATAAATACAATGTGATATGAGAAACTTCAGTGAAGATTTTTTAAACAAAATTCAAGTACAAATACATTTCCAAAAGCATAGAAAACTTACTACCTAAAAGAGAAATTGTTCTGATTCCATTATATGAACGTTATGTCCATGATTGATCAACTTGATTGTTTCAATAAAATCTTAGCTGATTTGAAAAATTTAGATGTAACGGTGGACAATGAAGATACGATCCTATTGTTGTTGTACACTTTACCAGAGAGTTTTTATTATCTAAACAATATGTCGTTGTATGATAAGGATGAGGTAAAATTCATTGATCTATTAAATTATTTGATTAATAATGAGTACAAATAGAAGGAAAAATATGACCACTGATATTTCACATCCGATACATTGACAGAAACTATAGGAAGATCTTCTAGTAAAAATCCAAGTGGTTTTCAAATAAGAAAATCCTAATTGAAATCAAGAGGTGAGTTCACCTATAGAATACCAACAAAAGATGAGTGTTTATATTTTCATCATAAAGGGAACTAAAAAAATTATTGTCCCAATATTATGAATCTAAACGTGAATATTGTACATAATATTGAGGATGTTGATGATTTGTATTTCCTTGTTTATCCAACAATCAACTATTTGGAAGGTTGGATTCTTGATTCAAGTTGTTCATTCAATATGTGCAGGAATCAAGGTTGGATTTAAAGCCTTACGGAGTCAGTTGAAGGTGAGATACTTATGAGAAATAACTATCCCTTCCACATAAGTGATATTAGAATAATATGATTAAGGAAGTTTTATGGTATAGTTTTTGGCCTTACAGATGTAAGGTATATACTAGAAAAGAGAAGAACCTGATCTCATTAGGAGTCTTGGAAATTTTTGGTTAAAAAATAAACATTTAAGATAGAACCATGAAAGTAATACACAGTGCATTCCTTGTGATGGAAAGTGAACATAGAGGTGATTTATATTATTTTAATGTAGATATTGTTATAGGTGGAGTAGAAATATTAGAGGTAAGTGATCCAAACATTTCTAGACCATGACATTTGATACTCGAACATACTAGAGAGAAGGATTTGTAGAGTCTAGGGAAGGAAAGTGTTTTGAAAGGCACAAAAACATGACAACTAATTCTATGAGCATTGTGTTATGAGTAAGAAAAATAGATTTAGATTTAGAACTGCAACCCATCACACAAGGGGAACACTTTATTATATTCATACTGATGATGGGGGACCATCAAGAAGTTCTTCATTAGAAGACAATTATTATTTTATCATATTTATTGATGACTATACATGATATGTCTTGGTATATTCCATGAAGCATAAGGATGAATAAGTATATGTATTCCGTTGAAGAAGGCGATTCAAAATAAAATATAAAGAAATATCATGATACCGATATCATATAATGGTAGAGAATACACATCAGACTCGTTCAAGAAGGTTTGTTAAGAGAAAGAGATTATGGGGAACTTTACAATTCATGGAACACTACAAAATAATGTAGTGACGTAATGGATGAACCTAATGCTCGTTGAAAAGGTTTGATGTATGTTGTATCTTTTAGGTTTGATTAAATATTTTTAGGAAGAAGCACTGATACATATTACACACATTGTGAACCAATTTCCTGCTTTTATAGTTGATGGTAAAGTTATGATAGATGTTTAGTCTGGTGAAAATATTTATGATTATAAAAAACATTATATCTTTGGTTTCACTACCTATTTTCATATCACAGACTCAAATTTGGATCTAAGAGTGAAGAAAGCTATATTTTTTTTTCATTTAGTGATGGTGTGAAGGCGTGTCGGCTGTGGGATCTAAAAGTGAAGAAGATCGTTTGGAGTCATGTTTCACATTTGATGAATCAACAATGGAAAAGTAAAATGATTTTGAAAAAAGGAAGGATGAATCAGATAGTCTCAATTAAATTGTAAAATGTCCCACAACAGACTAATTAGAAGACATAAGAGACACAGTGGCATTAGAGGAGGCTTCATTAAAATAGGATAATCAGGATCATGAGAGTATTGCCACTGGTAGATCATGGAGAACCATAGGGAGACCATATAGGTATGATGAAATAGTTTGTTATGATCTTTCTATAATTTAATATGATGGTCCAAAATGCTAAAATGATTTTTTGGATATAAAATATATGAGCCAATTGAAGTCATATATGAAAGAATAAATGAGTTCACCGCTTTAGAATCAGACATGAGATTTTGTTACTCCTTTGAAGGAAAAAAGGCAGTTACAAGAATCATGTTTCTAAATTGTTTGGAATTGATCAATATCTATCATACTTGAGATATATACGGGCATCAAGAAGGAAGTAGCATGAAGAATAGTTTGATCTGTATCAAATATTTATCATCTAGGTGGATATTGTTGAATATTGATGATAATTCAATCTATTGTTGGTTGGAACCTCCAAAGAAGACTCACTAGTGGTAGGTGACCTCCATAGGAGACCCACTCTAGGAGATTTCTGATGCTCAAGGAAAACCTTCAGAAGCTGGTGCAATCCATAGAATACCCACAACATGATTTAGTGACTGCTTGGAGAAATTGTAGTGACCATTAGAATTTCATCCTCCAAACAACTATAAATATGGGAGATAGTAAAGGGAAAAATATAATTGGTTCTCTATTTGATAGTAGTGAAATTGTTTCCTTCCCTGTGGTTGTAGGACACCCCTCCTGAACCACAAAAAATTTGTCTCATTGTTTTATTTCTTAGAATGACTACAATCTTGAGAGAGTGAGAGAAATTTTTCACAAAACAACATCTATATGAGTCTATGAAGTTGATCCAGTCCTGTGAGGTCAACAACAAGAGAGAAACCCCCTTCGAGTTCCCATGTTACACTAGTATTGGATTTACTTGGGTTCAGAGCAAAAATCTACATGAATTCCCCAAAATATAAGAATTAATTACCTATAAAATTACAATTGATATTTAATTTTAGATAAAATGAGTTAACAATATGGTTTAATATGTCCAACAAATCCAATGGAAAGTAAATTCATAATTTTAAAATCCAAAATAATTAAATCACCTCAATTAAATTTAATTTTCCACAATTAATTCCAAACTATAGATATTTAAATTTGAACACATAAATTTCCAAAAAATAAATATATAATTTTGGACAAGAAAAGATTTTTCAAAATTTTAAAAAAATAAAAATATTCCAATTCAAGCTAAACATTACATTTACATTTTCAATTCAAAATAATTAAATGAATAAAAAAAGTATGCATGAAATTCTAGAAAGATATTCAGTTTCATGCATTCCTATTTCAAGTGATTTTTCATTAAATTCTTCAAATTGAGACAATATTTTATTTATTCAATCTAAAATTGATAAATTTTTTTTGTTAATGTTAATTTATGTCGATTGAGGGGAGTATTGTAAATTAAATTCACAATTTTCTATAAATACCCATATTATACTAAAGTCTACCTAAATACCTTCAAATAATTTGAAAAGGCCTCAGTTTGGGTTATGAGAAGGGAAATATGAATCTTTACCACAGAAATATTATAGCATACAAGAATTCTAAACACAATGATTATATAAATTGAGATTTTATAAAACATTGAAAAATATAATTAAATCATTAATTAACTATGTCATAATTGGTAATCAATATAAATTACTTAGTTGTTATTTTACTATTCTATAATGGAACTAAATACCAAAAATACATAATCTTTATGATTGATTTTGGACATGTAATATTTCATTACTGGTGTAAAGTTATAGAAGTGGTATATGTGTTTATTCATTATAGAATGATTATAGAGGAGATAATATATACTAGAATCCCCATTACTTGTAAAACGTACTTGGGAATGAGTGAGGATAATAAATATATATATGTGAAACAAATAAATTATGCATTGAATGTATAATGAACTATTTTTCCATCTAAGACTAGCGAGTTAAAAACCAATATAAAGAAAATGATGTATTTTCCATATTGTTTTATCTAATGGAATCATACCAAGATATAGAAAAACAATAATGTTATGAAATCTAAAATTAAATATTGACATATAAGTTAGAATATCGATTCCTTTCCAGACCTCACATACTCAATATGATTGAGAACATTGAGCATTTAACAAGTTTGGTGTTTGAACTGAACCAAGAGTTTTCTACAAATCACGTTCTTTTTATCTTTTCCTTCAAGCTTCTCAAGATTTATTGTTAATTAAAATATGAATAATATGGAGAATTAACTTCTTGATCTCTTAAAAATTATTCTCCAAGTTTATAAATACATGAAGAAAGATAAATTTTTAGTCCTTAAAGTGAATATAAATAAAGAAAAGGAAAAATGATTCTGGTAAGTTATAATACAAATACACCTTTGCATCACCCTTAAATGAAAGGAAATATCTATAAGGTAATTAATGATAAGGTAGATATTTTTTCATATGGAATGAAGTTCAATTTGAATAAAAATCATACCTCTATGAAAAAATAAGGTAAATACCAAATTTAATTCATTATCAGATGTAATATTTTTTTATTTATACTAATTGGGTATTAGATACAATTTTTGGTTCAAAAATTTGTATCCAAATACCTTAACTAAATATATATTGAAAGATAATAATAGGTGAGGTGAATCTTTGAGTCTCTAAAGTATCATTTGAAATATCCTCAATTGAGGACCACCAATTAGTGGCACTGCATAACCTTAGGAATGCCTCCCTATATGCCAAAGGATGCCAACTAGTAGCGAGTTTCTAAGGTATTACATTGGGGTGAATATATACTAATTTTAGTGTAAAGACTATAGAAAAATAACCAAACATCATCCATCACAAATATTCATCAAAGTTCACTAAAGTTGTAAAAAATAACATTCTATATCAAATTTAATGTGGAAGCATACAACCATACAAAAACATAATTTTGTCATCCTACAATGGATTTCCCACTGGGCTGATGAAAAATACAAGACAAAAAAAAGAATAAAAAAAACATAGAGGCTTTACTACCATCCTTAATCCTCATAAAATCCCAATATCCAAATACCTATCCATTTTATCTAGCTGAATGATCCCATCCATGGCCTCTGTTCCTCTTGAACTTGCAAACAATGAGATCTACCTGGGTACCCAAGTGCCATGGCCATCCAAGCAGGGTGTTAGTACAACTCACCAGGGAACCACCAATAAGGTTATATAGATGAATACTAAAATAGTGTATGCACAAGTTATGTTATCATAAAATAGATAAATAATATCAGAAGTTTATTAAAACAACTCATCGTCGATCCAAAGGTTCTAATGTGATACCCAAGATTTAATGTACCTACATTGGCTAGTGCCAAATATCTATGAGCACAATAAATAATTATTTAAAATACTATCAGGAGCAATGAATAATTACTAGGAGGTAAACCTAGTAAATCTTTATATATAAGGTAATATCCTGAGCATCCTATAGTCACCAACAATTCTTACCAGATCCTGGGTAGTATCCTGGGTATCCCATACATATCAGGTGCATACACCAGATCCTAGGGAGTATATTAGGTATCTTCTAATATTAGTTCTGAGGGTTGGGTCCTATGGAATATCCTAGGACTACCATATTGGAAACTACTAAATCCCAAGTTATATTCTAGGCATTCCAAATAGGCATAAAATTTGAATCCCATGTAATATCCTGATCATTCCAAATAGAGATAAAATCTAAATCCTAGATATCAATCTAGGAATTCCACATATGAGGTTCACTTTCCATATAATAGGAATTAAACTGGATATCCCAAGATATATAAGTCTTAAGGGAAAATCCTAGGAATTAAGAAATATATACTAATGGACATCTAGAATAAGTTTAATCCTATGTGAAATCTTATGAATTCATTAAAAATGCATGAGGGTAGTGCATCCATCCCAAAATAACTCATTCTAATAACAATAATGTGGGTTATCCACCAACCCAAATATGTCACTTATTATAGAGGTTAGCCTCTCATGTGCCTAACCTTTCATCGTCATGATAGCCATATCAGTCTCACACAACCAATTCGGGTTCTAATGTGAAACCCACAATTGTCTATATCTGTCTAATGTTCAAACACATTCATGGGTTAACATAATATTGGGGCACACACCAGGTTCCCCTAGGCCACATCATGACACATGCACCCTATAAGGGATCCTCAATCTCAATATCATCTCCCAAGACAAGCCCATCACTTAGAGGGCATAGCATCCCTCCACATCATCATGATCACATTCTGACCTAAATGATCTCATAAGGTAATCCCTACTGGAAACATTCTAGGAATATTGCACAATGACCATATGACATCCCATATAATTCTAGGGTGGTCAATTCACCCAAACCATCTGAAATACCCTCAAACATACTCACCATGGTAATCATATGTTAGTGGGGGAGGAATGCTTTCCCCATAATCATTTCAACCAAAATGAAGGTTTTAAGGCATCACAAGGTTCTGACATGGCCCACTTGGGAAATAATTCCCAATTAATTACACATCCCTTCTCATGGGGTTCAAGGGTACCTAAAACAAGGTTCTCTATTCTCATCATTTCATTTAACCCATACATCCAATGGTTTCACATATCTTATAGCCCACTTTTATAATCAATTCCTTGACCATCGGAAATCGAGGTATCTACTCAATGCTCAAGGAAACTAAGGGAACCTATCCAGGACCACTAAAATCACTTAACTCATTAGATTCTAACCCTTCATGGTCTGTTGATATCTTAACACATTTTAACAACTGAGGCCTCAACCTTCAGCAGTTGAGGCACTTACATCCTTCTATAAAAATTTCATCTTAATCAGAAAATTAATTTAATTTTAAGGGTTTAATACCCTCAGTAGAAATACCATATATCACATGCGTACATAAATAAAATTAATTCACTAAAGGGGTATTCTCAAAGGATAAGCTACTCTATATATAGAGTCATTTACTTTTGAAACCAAGCTCGACCATCACTTCCTAGGCTCATCTAACTGGCGCATCAACACCCAACCTCCTATCTCAATCCATTATACTCAATAATTAATTATAGAAATTTACAATTAATTATTCAATTTTAATCACAATACTTCATAATTATTTTTACAAAGTAATTCAATTAGGATTAAATGCCTAAAAACTCACCATGTGACATCCTCTCATCAAAATCTAGAGCAATAGGGTGCAGTATATTCCTGAAATGAACCTAGAACTAAGGTATGCAAAAGATCTATTCTAAATTGATATATGTTATTATATAAGGATAAACAGTAGGGTAATGGAATGTTGAGTCAAGAAAATATTAAGGATCAATTAATAGATTGAAATAACCTTCCAAGAGTACATTTACCCCACTAATTACACAATCAAATTTATTAATGTTACAAGTTCATACATATGCGACGTTCCAATATAAAAAACATGGCCTACATTGAATATAAATAAAAAATGTATGGAGAGGCCATTAATAACATGATTTTTTTAGAATGTAGATGAAATTATAAAGAATGGATTGATGAGATTATATGTTGTGAATATATACATGATATGCATTTTCATAATATGTTTTTTTAATAATTGATTTATTATGTCAATTGTATCTTAATATTATTCATATGTTCTACAAACATTTATATCATATAAATGTAAAGGGAAGACTTTGTGAAGATGAATTTGGATTTTTTAATCTTAATGTCACTTCTATATGAAAAAAATCAATGGAAGAAGATGAAATTTTAGTAAGATCCCACAAAGTTGTCACAATTTGAAGAGAAAGTAATAAATGATGTGTTCTTTTTAGTATCAACAAATTTAGGGGTAAAAACATGTACTCAATTAATATAAAAATATATTTTTAGTTTTTCATTACTCATTACTTTTTATTTTTTAGGAACTATTAGATGCTTGATGAGATCAATATGGATACTCTAAAGATATATTTTTTGGATTCAACACATTGATATCAAATAAACCAACCACATATAAGGTCCCTTATGAATTTATAAAACACAAAATTCCACATTTTACAAATAAAAATTGAATTATATGGTTTATATTATGTTTTAACAAGCATTTTTTATAATAGGATGTTGTTTATTTATCAGGAAAACTATGGTATGAGGATGAAAAATAAACATAAGAAGCTTATAGACTTTTACAATCAGAAAATCATTTGGGTATATTTAATTAGATTCACTTCCAAAATATATATTTAAAATTTAATCATTTTTATCAATGTTTTAGTAGTGACTGAAAAAAATAAATCACATAGATTATGGTTATTATATTTATAAATTTATAATATTCCATTCACAAAGTATAATCCAAGAATAGGTATTTCTATATATAATTACAATTTCATTTAACATATTTATTAACTATTTTTTATCTGTATATTTTTAGTTCTATTATGTAACAAACTATAATTTTATAAATGAAATTTTACTTCTGAATGAATATATTTCCCATTTAGTAATGTAGAACACACACACACACAAACCATGCAATTAAAATCAACAACACTTTATTATTATTATAAAATAATTCCATAATATGACTGTTGGGCATTATGACTGTGGAAAATTACAATGATTTGTAATATATACATTATAAAGTGACCTTTAAGATTGTTATATACCATGGGTGATAACAAAATCCAATTTATTGATAAGGAAGATATGATGAATGTAACCAGTAGGATCATCCATCACAAAGCTCATTTATCAGAGCTTCCAAGGAAGATGACATCACTAGGGTTTTCCCTTAACCAATCCCAAGATGATATTTAAAAACTAATACTTGAGTAGAATATATTTCTAGTGAAGTTAAATCTTATATAATTCACCACCCAATAAATGTTCATCAAACAACCCCATTAAAATAGTATCATCACACACCTTACCCTTAGGTTATATTATGGTGTAATAAGGGGATATTTATCTAGAACTTAGTAGTTAAAAGGTGTATATTTTCTTATTAGAAATGAAATAGTGATTACCTTAATCCCATTTTTGTTATTATGCACATGAATATATTAAGAATTTGAAAAATATATTTTTGGATACTTATAAAACAAAATTTTATATTTTAGAAAATATATAATTTGAATTAATATACAATTTTATGATAAATTTATGAATTTAAAATAAAATTTATTTCCTTTAAATGGTATCATAAAATATAATTTATTTTAATATAAATTATTGTATAATTTTATAAATCCACAAGTAATTTTTATACGGTCCATAAAGTTAAATATTCCATAAAAACTGGAATTTTTTAATAAATAAAAGTTTTTATTTAAAAATAAAATTATCATATTTATAAAATTATTTTGATAAAATTAATGTCATTTTTTAAATGAGATCATTAAAATTATCCAATGGTGATTTTTTTTACTTTTTTGAGACAACCAAATTTTATGGTAAAAAATAAATACATCATAAATCTTTGATAAGTATTATGAAATCATAATAACTTAAAATTTATGAAATAAATATTATAAAGGTATTTATTGACCAAAAATAGTATTATTAATTAACAATAGTTTATTTTAAAGTGATAAGATTTATTTTCTCAACCTATAATGAATCATCCAATACCAAAAGTTTTTTTTAAAGGTTTTAAAAATAATAATTTATGAAAAGGAATCTCTTCCACATCCTAAATATTATTAACTAAATAAGGTAGGCCATTAATATATTAAAATATTAAAACAACCTTGGAAAATACTAGGTGTAAAAGCCATAGGAATACCAATGGTTTTTTATATTTTATTAACTAGATGTGCAAAGCCTATGTTTAGAAATTAATAAATAATACACACTCTTTTTTATAAATAACTACTCATTATCATATTCATTCATACTCTAAATCGTTTAATTATAAATTTATTATCATTTAATCTCTTAAAATCCCTCCCAAGGTGCTTTTGAGGTTCTAAGGAGCTCTTCCTAAGATTTAAGAAGAAATCTCCCAAGATAAGGGGTTCTCTAACTCCTTTTTCTATTTAAGAAATTTATTTTCAATAATATTTTTTTTATAAATTGGTTATGTTGTCTTATTTTTATGAAGATTTCTTTACTTTTGAGTTGATTCCAAAAAATGAGAGACTTTATTCCCATATCATTAATCCCTTTTATAAACTTTTATCTTTACCTATTTTTATGTTGAAATTATCTCATTATTTTCCATGTCATAACTTTTGTGTTGCGAACACTCAACCCAATTTTCATTCATGTGTATTAAACTTTATATGAATATACTCCATTGATTGATGACTTCTATTTATTAAACCCTCATTCCTTAATCACAAGATTCAAATAATAACATACATTCTTATGCTATATGATTGATGTGGCACACAAAAATAATTTCATGTAAGCATTGCACCCTAACAATGCTCTAATTCATTAGGTAATTATTTCATCTAATGAGATACCATGTATGGTTCATAAGAGGTTAGCCTAAGCACACTATGTTATGATGTCTTTGTGGTTACCCTCATCTTATGTTTATGATGTCATGTTTTATATTGTTTCAACATTACTATGATTCCTTGATCTTTTCATTTCATCCTATAATTCCATAAATTAAAGTTTATGTATATGATTATCACCTTTTTATGTTTCCATGATATGACTCTTGAAACACATGCATTACTTTTCTTCATGATATTCCTAATTATTCCTTTATTTGTATTTATATATCACTACATTTCTTTCATATTTCCCTAGGTTATCCTATGTAATATTAAGAGTTCAAATGAAATTAAGAGTACACTACATAGATTTGAAATAATATTGTCCTTTTTCATTTTAAATTAATGGTTTGTGTATCTAATTTATGAAAGACAACATGCCTCTCAATTATCTGGGATTGTATTCTATGGATACACATGTTAAAAATCATTAAATAAAATATATACGTGATATGGGTTGTTATAGTTAGTATCACATAAAGGAATAATTATTTTTTGAGATTATTTTTGAGAAAACATTAGATAAAAACCTAGTAATAATTTTAAAGAAATGATCCTAAAGTTTTGGTAAATTATAGACTGTGTGGTTTCTGAGAAATTATATCTCTGCCTAAAAACTAGAATGTGGATGTGACTATAGAATAGATTCACCTAGGGATAATTACCCTGAAAAGGGCTAGTTATGTATCAACTCGATCTATAATCGGTGCATGATGATTCAACTTAAGACTATACACATGTATAGACACTCTGATAAGATATTCTTTGGAAAATTTATATTCTCTTTACAAACCATTGAGAATGATTTTAATATAATTTTATGTTAGATAACTTGATAATAAATCGATCATTGATGATCTAGATTAAAATTTTTATGTTTGGGTATGTATTCCATTCATTTTAAGTTAAGTAGTTTTTGTTTTTATATGTTTATTAAATAATGTGTCCTCATCCTAAACATTCCTTTATTTAAAAAATGGTCAAAAATAGAAGGAATATTTTAAAAATTATATTTTATGGGAAATGTGATGATTAACTTGTTGAAATTCCTAATATTATGGGTGTGGGAGTTAAGAACAACATGACAATACTAGAACAATTGAATCATGTAATAACATGAAACATGTTGAATTCCCTCCTTCACCTAATAGAGAACAAGCATCAATTGAATCCTTTTTGTGAAAAAGGCCTCTAAATATTAGTGTATCTTCTATTACCTTAATTCTAGAATAATTGATTAACTTCATTAAGAGGATATCCTATGTCCTCCAGTGCTCTGAACATGATAAAGTCGTAATGTAATTTTATCATCTAGAGGGAGAATCCAATCAGTGGTGGATGTTGATTAAGAATACTAAACCCATAGAAGACATAAAATCTATGGAGTTAGATGAATTAAAGAAAAATATTTTTCAATAAATATTTTCCTTACACTCTCTACCTTAAAACAGGGATTCAATTTTTTGGACTCATGGAAATAGATGATGAATCAATTGGTTCTTATAAGGAAAACATCACTAGGATTGCACGGTTCACCTCTAACTTTTTCCATGACCCCAAAAGTAAGGTTGATCGCTTATTCAGTGGGTTAAAGCTAAGTATTTGAAAATGTTTAGTCAATCAATACATTGAAATCTATGAATACATTTTATGATGTTCCCTTAAATTTAAGACAGATATTTTCAATTCTCAATGGTCTCATGGGACTAGAGATAATATGAAAAGAATAAAGTTTAATTCTTGTGTATTAATGGATTATCCTTATGGAGTTAAGAGAATCCAACTACCCACAAGCCATAAGTGTGGTAAGAAACATCTTGAAAATTATCTACAAGGGGTAAGGAAGTGTTTCTTGTGTGTAAGGGAATGACACCAAGCTAATGAATAATGTAAAGAGATGAATATTACCACTAATTTGATGGAGGAAAATAAGGTTCAAATAAATCTTCAACCCACAGTCTAGTGATTCAACTATAAAGAACATAGATGGTATGGAAACCATTGCATGAAGCCAAGGTATATTGAATATAACCCATTACAACAACATCCAAGTCCAAGAGAGGAGGGATGGTCTTATATTATCACTACTGCTATGGTGTATCGTGGCAATGAAGTGGTGACAAGTATGCAAGTTACTCATTCTAGAATGGTGATAATACTATTTGATAATTGTTTTATGCATTCTTTCATATCATGAAAACTTAGTAGAACTATTCAAAAACCACCTTAAAACATGGAGGTTGATCTTTTAGTGAAAAAATGGTGAAATTATTTCATCTTAAGAGTATAAATACTCCCTAGTCAATATTCATACATTGAATCTATTAGAAAACCATTTCATACTCCCTTTAGTGAAATTCAATGTATAATGGGAATTGATTTGTTGTTCTTATATAGACCCAAAATCATTTTTTGTGAATTTTATCACTTTTAATATCCCAAATCATTGTCTAATTCTAAACAAGTTAAAGGATGAGGATGTATATTCTTTGGAAACAATTTCTCAATAATAGATATTATCACCTAATTTTCCAAAAATCTAGCTCAAATGACTGAGAAAAAAGATAGTTCCACACTTGAATACATGCCCATTAAAAGGGAATATGATGATTTATTACCCTTAGAGTTTTCTAGTTTTCCTTCTAACTGTGAGGTTGAGTTATCAATTGAACTTATACCTAGATATCAACCAATATCCAAATGCCATATAGAATGGTCACTATTGAACTGTAAGAAATAAAGAAGAAACTATAATATAATTTAGATAAGGTATTTATATTCCCAAGTTCTTCACCATGGGATACATCATTTTTTTAAGAAGAAATATTGGTCAATGAATTTTGCCATTGATTATTGTGAACTCAAAAAGATTTGAATAAGGAACAAGTATCTCCTTCTAAGGATTTATGAATTATTCAATCAAGTATGGGGATTCCAGTACATCTATAAAGTGAACCTTTGGTTGAGATATTATTAATTAAAGGTGAACTAAGAGGATATTCCAAATAAAATATTTTGATTAAGGTATAAAAACTATGAGTTTATTTTGATTCCAATCAAATTCACTAATGCTCCAGAAACCGTAATGGGCTTCATTAATAGAGTCTTCAGAGATTACCTAGATAGTTTTTTTTTCGTATTTATAGATGATATTATTATTTGATACAAAATAAAGTATTAACATGATGATCATTTTATCACTATGTTGATGACATTGAGAAATGAGAGGTTATATGTGAAGTATAGTAAATGTGAGTTTTAGATGAAGAATATAAAATTCTTGGGGAATTTTATCACTTTAAAAGGTATATATATGGATCCTTTGAAGATATATGTGATTGAAGAGTGTCCCATTCCAATATAACATAGATGTATAGTTTCCTCATTTTATCTAGGTATTATTAGATATTTGTAAGAAAATTGTCAAGATTATTGAGCCCATTAACCAAGCTAACTCATAAGAAAGTGAATTTCATCCAATCTGATGAATGTAAAGTGAGATTAAAAGTGTTAAATAAAATGATAATCATTGCACTTATATATAATCAACCCACTAGAGGGGATGGAATTTTGATATACAGTAAAGTGTCTAAGAAAGGCTTCAGTTCTGTACTCATGAAAATTGAAAAAGTTATATCCTATTTCTCTTAAAAATTTAGGATCCATGAGCAGAACTATCCAACACAAGATCTGGAGTTGGATGAACATATATTCACTTTATGTTTTGGCGACATCATATCTATGGAGAGAAGTGTGACACATATATAGATCATAAAAGAAACAAGTATAGATTCACATAAAAGGATGCCAACATGTTCCAACAAATGTGGTTATATTTAATCAAGGATAATGACTACTCAATCTATAACCATCCCTTTAAAGAGAATAAAGTGGTAGATGTTTTGAGTATAAATTATCCCAAAATCTTATCCATGATGTGTATTTATAGGTTTCCACTATTCTTATACATGTAAAGAATATACATGAGGATCATAGGGGAAGGAATGATATCATACTTTGATCAAATTATTGATTAACCATCCATCACTGTGAGTATCAAAGAAGCCCAAATATATTATATGAATATATAGATAATGGTAGATAATATACTAGAGTTAAACTTTGATAATGATGGATTTATATGTTTTTAAACCTAGATATGTGTCCCATAAAAACTATAATAGAAGAGTGAGATTTCATATGATGCACATATCCCATTATTATTTATTAAACCAAGGAAGAAAGATGTTTAAATATCTAAAAAAAACTTCAAGTTGGATAACATGGGGAGAAAGATAGTAAAATTTGTATCCCAATTCGTGGTATGTAAAAAAGTTAAGGATGAATGAAATATTTTTTAAAAAAGGATGCAATCATTACCTATACCATTATTGAAATAGGAAATCATCACTATAGATTTCTTTATAGAACTCTTTGGGACATATAAAGCCATAACACTATTTGAGTTGTAGTCGATCACCTTATTAAGTTAGCTTGTTTCATTTCCATAAAATAATATTTTTTTAATGAAGAACTCTTTAGGATATACATAAGAGAAATTATAAGGATGCATGAAGTACCACTCTCCATTGTATCTAATAGAGATCCAAGTTTTACCTCAATGTACTGGAGAATTATTCGGCAAGAATTGTATATATAGAAGATATTTATCACTTATTATCACCCTTAGGATGATGGTCAGTTGGTAAGAATCATTCAAACTTTAGAGTATATTCTAAGATCATGTTCAATGGATTTCCAAGGACATTGTGATCAACACCTTCCCCTAGTAGAGCTCTCATGTAACAAAAATTTTCAATGTAGTATTCAAATAGAACCTTATGAGGCTCTATATGAGAAATCTTATAGGTCTCTAACATATTGGGATGAAGTTAGAGAGATGAATATTTTATGACCTGATAATGTCCAAGACATGATAGATAATTTTTGAACCATTAAACATTTGAAATCAAGAAAAAATTCAATAGAAAATCTACACTAAAAAGCATTGGAAAGACCTAGAGTTTGAGGTTAGATATAAGGTGTTCCTTATCACATCACCATGGATGAATTTCATGAGGTTCAGTAAGAAGGGAAAATTATGTTCTAAATACATCATCTTCTTTGAGATTCTTGATCACATCAGAGTTGAGGCCTATCAACTAGAACTCTCAGTTAACCTATCTCATGTACATGATGTATTACACGTATCCCGTTGTAGAATGTACATACCATATCCCTCATATTTTTTTTAAATCCTGAGGTGGTGCCATTGAATAATGATCTTTCTTATGAGGAATAAATGGGGAATATCTTAGATCATAGAGATAAAGTTCTCCGAAATAAGACAACTCACACAATCAAATTACTATGGTTAATTCATAAATATGAATAGGTAACATGGGAACTTGAATAAGAAATGAAACTCAAGTACCATTATCTATTTTATGGTATGAAATCAAAAGTTAAGGGTGAAATTTTTTAATGGGGGTAGAATGTGATGACCTAGACTTTTATAAATGAAAATTACCTTCTAAATGAATATATTTCCCATTTGGTAATGTAGAACAAATGAACCATGTAATAAAAATCCATAAAACTTAATTATTAATATAAAATAAATCCATAACATGAATTTTGGACATTTTTACCATTGAATGTTACAACTATTGGTAATATAGTCAGTATAAAGTAATGTTTTTAATTAGTATATATTAAGGGTAAAAATAAAATCTAGTTGATGTAAAAGTAATAATTGATGGCCTCAACTAGGAGGATTCACCTTTATGATGATCATTTATTATAGATTATATCACTATGGTTACCCCTTAACCAAGCTCAAACTGAGATTGAATAACTAAGACTTGACCAAAGTTTATTATAGGAGAAGTTAAAGCTTATAGAAGTAACCACCCAATCAATATTCACCAAACCACCCTAGTAAAGTACTACCATTGCACTCCTTAACCTTAGGGAATATGTTGGTGTGATAATGGGGTTTTTATTTAGACATTAAGAGTATAAATGTGTAAATTTTCCTTTTAGAAATGAAATACTAGTTAATTTGATCTTGTTTTCATTATTATGCTCATGAATATAAGATTAATATGATAAATAGATTTTTAGATACAAAAAGGAATTATTTTTGAAAAATATTATATTATCATTAAAATACACATTTATGATAAATTAAAGAATTTTAAATAGATGTTATTTCCTTAAAATGGTCTTATAAAACACAATTTATTTGAATATAAATGATAATTTAATTTTATAAAGTCCCAAGTAACTTTTATAAGGGTTATAAAGTTGAATATGTCATCAATACTAGCATTTTCAATAAATAATATTTTTTATTTAAAATTTAAATGTATCTAATTTATAAAATTATTTTTGATAAAATAAATTTCATTTTTAAAATATGCACATTGAAATTACCCAACATATGTTTCTTCATAAATTTCTAAGACAACTGAAATTTTGGGTAAAAAATAAATGTGATATAAATATACAGTATGTATTATGGCATCATAATGTATTAAAAGTGATTTAATAAATACTATAAAAGGCTTGATGAAAGTGATAAGATTAATTTTTCAAAACTATTAATAATATTCCAAAAAAACATTTTAAAGTTTTTAAAAGTAATTCATCATGAAAAGGAATCCCTTCTGCCCAAAAAGAGTTATAGGTAGATGCTCTAACACTCATGACAGTTTTCTTTAGAAATCATGCTTACACCCTATGGGTCTCACCCCTTTAGATGAATATACTAATTTACAATCTTGTTTATGGATTCCTTTTCAGATTTTATAGAATTTATTAATTTATTAGAATCATAAATCTCAATGGCCTCATGGTATGTAGTAGTATCATCATATATTAGCATTAATTCTTTATAGTTTTCAACACAGAATTCATATTTCTCAAGATCTTGATTAATCCTAGTAGATAATCATGGTTCTTGTGTAACTTTAGTGAGTTCTTTTTCCATAACTCTTTTTGGAACTGGCTTAACATCCATCATAGGAACAATTCCTATTTGTTGTTATTGAATTTATCCAAGCCCATCTTTCCTCCATTTGAATATTTGAATTATATATTCATTATCAATCAATTTACTAAAGTGGGCAACAAGCACTTTGTGCTCAGTAGGACTATAGAAATAATATCCCTTAGTTTCCTATGGATAACCAGAAAATAAGAACTTATCAAACTTAAGGTTAAGTTTATAAGAATCCAAAAATTGTACATCTACTTCACATCCCCAATTGTTCATAAAAGATATATTGGGATATTTCTCAATCTATATCTCATATTATGTCTTTTCGACTGCTTTAGATGGAATGAGATTATGTAGGAATATAATAGTTTCCAAATAATATCCCCTAAATGAAATAATAAGGTCACACTAACTCATCATTGATCAATCTATTTCTAATAAGGTATGATTCCTCCTCTTAGACACACCATCCCATTATGGTATTATAGGAGTGATTTTTGAAATAATTTAAAATCCCTTAATTGATCAGTGAATTACTATATTAAGTATTCACCACCCCAATCCAATTATAGAATATTAATACATTTTCCCAATTTATTTTATACATATTTCTGAAACACTTTGAACATTTCAAAATTTTCAAACTTGTGTCTCATCATAAATAAATAACCATAATGATTAAAGTCATCGATAAAGGTTTGAAGTACCTTTAATGACCAATTTCAAGAGTACTCATCGATCCACATATATCACTATGTATACTATCAAATAATCCACGAACCCTTCCACATTTTACATTAAAATTTTCTTGGAAAATATTTCCAAAAAAGAAAGATTTTTATTTATCAAAAAATTTATAATAAAATGGTTCCATTAATCCATAACTATGAAGTCTTTCTATGTGTTTCTCAATTAAATGTCCAATTCAACAATACCAAAGGTATGTGAGATTAGAATCGACCTTAACCTTCTTATTCTAAATGTTATATATTCAATTATCTATATCTATAATATATAAACTATTCACCATATTCTTGATACCATAAAACATTTCATTCAAATATATAGAAAAACTCATATTCTTAACAACGAATGAAAATTATATCTTATCCAAACAAGATATAGAAATAAAATTTATTTATATGGAAGGAACATAATAACATTTTTTAATTCCAAAACTAATCCACTATATAAACTTTGATCACAAATTCTAAAATTTAATGTAACAACAATTACCCTAGTTTAAAATACACATACCTACATAACCTTTCCTAAATTATATTTTATCTATGAGTTTATGTTTATCAACACAAATGTGTGATGCACACCTGGTATCTATTACCCATGAGTAATAGTTGGAGAATTTTATTTTTATTACATCCACACCCCCTGCCCCCCCCCACACATATATTTATATACTCATAAGTATTCTCTTTGAAAATACTTCTCAACCTCAGATACCAATCTATTATATTTTTATAGGCCAGGCCTTTAAGATACCTCAAAATTATAAACATAATGAAATATGTAATCTAAAATAAAGACATATCTATGGCTGGTTATCAAATTTTATATCTTTTCATCAAGGAATTTTAATGAAAGTACTCCAAATAAAATGATAAAACCATACACCATTACCTTTAGTGGTCCAATATCTAAAATTTAACAATGATTCTACATTATAATTCCCTTCATATTCTAGTTATTTAGGTCAAAAAATATTTCATTCATATCACATAAAATTCCTAGATAGTTAAGTGGAAAACTATTTTCCCTAATCCATTATATAGATATAAACTTAACTTTATTCCACTTGTACCTTAAATCATAGGGTTTCCTAACAAAGTATTGCTCAAGGATTAGAATGGGATTCAATTACCTAACTCAACAGATATCCATTTTCACCATGCCTTACCAAAGATAATCCATGGGACCCTTATTTATAAAAACCTACCTATTTTAATGATTGATATTTTTGCATGTGTTTGTTTTAGAAGGAATCTTATACTCAGTATAAATTATCTCCAAATTAAAATATATGACATGAGTATTAAATGTATAAATTTTTCATACTATGAAATCATTATTGTCTCATGTTTTATTCATTTATGTATGAATGCTTCTAATGATTTAGTTTTGGAATATGTATTCAATCCACTAAATTAATATGTTCAAAAAATATTAATGTGTAACTCTTTACATAGCTCACACCTTACGTTAATCACTAAACATGTGAAACTAAAAAATACACATATCTAGATTCATCATATGCATGAGTTATATGAAATAGTCAGGTAATGGTTTAAAATTATATAAAATAAATATCCCCCACATGAGTTTTCATGGATCCATAGATATCCATTCTTTACTTTTCAAGAATAAGGAATAAGCCTCCAAACTAGTGGGAAGTCCCACCCAAAGCCCCTCTACCCAATGGTACATTAACCAAGAGATATTTAAATTCCATTATAGCTATAATACATAATATGTATAAACTATATCCAACATAAAAAACCAATACAATAAGTCTTGTTAAAAACTAATTTCAAGGTAGATGAAAACTTAATCTTATACTGTTATACCTAACATATAATGCATGGCATGGAAATTTTATAAGAAGCAATTTATTATATAAATCAATGCATAAATAATATTCCATTTCATAAAAAAATTATAAACAAGAATATTGAAAAGTAATAAATAAATAAATAAACATTTTTATTTATTTAATTAACAAGATACATTAATATAAACATTTAATATCTAATTTAGGCTTGGAAATATCTTATTTACAAATCCCAATGCTCATAATTTATAAAAAAATTATAAACTATACTAAAATTAGATAAAATTATAAATTTTGTTCATATTATGCTGATATAATATTAAATGATGGATAATTTTATTTTTTTTATCATCATTTGTGACAGAGAATAATGCTAATAGTTAGTGCTTGTCGCATGTGGCTTTATATAATCTTACACATGACACCAGCTATAAAGACCCTAGCCCAAGTAGCTCGGATCCAGTGCCATACTTTATTACATTGGTACTATGAATAATCTTTGACATGAAAAATGATTGAGTAGTTTAGTAGTTTTGGAAAACTAGATACAAATATAATAGTTACATTAAAAATTGAAAGGAAAAACAACATAGAAAATCCATTGGAAACACCTATAATATCTTATATTATCCCAATAAGTCATTGATAATACACATCTTCCTATCTTGGGGGAAAATAAAACATAAGAATTGGGTGAGCTCAGTTGCTCATTAAGGGTATGAAATACAATAGAAGCCATCATAAATAAACATAAACAATAAGGAAAAGTGGATAAATAAAAACACATTAAATTAAAACATAATCTTGAGAATAATATGACAGGAATGAAAACTGA
The DNA here is from genome assembly GCA_963277665.1 of Viscum album. Lineage (NCBI taxonomy): Eukaryota > Viridiplantae > Streptophyta > Magnoliopsida > Santalales > Viscaceae > Viscum > Viscum album. The sequence goes on from OY728160.1 coordinate 731,095,203, forward strand.
TTAAATCATGCCATATATATAATCATATGAGAACGTAAGTTAACCACATATATTCAACTATTTAAATAATAACATGGATTATAAATTACTAATATCATAATGATGGAATGCATAATTTTGTTCATCTGAAACATACCATCAATACCTAGGCCAATACATCTGGAAATAAATGGTCAAGGCCTCAGCCAAAACCATATCTGAAAATAAATGGGCAAGGCCTCGACCAAGTCCATATCTGGTTTTTCACATGATACCTACTGATGAATCGAGGGGCTATATCAAGCCTCGCCCATCACTTACTAGGTAAAATTCATTCCTCATATGAATGAGGTGAAACAGAAACAAAATATACAGATGAAATATAAATAAATTTCTCTAGTCAGTAAACATAATCACTAACCATTTTGAGTAATGTGGTGATATTAAGATAACACGTCCACAATAAAACTGATCAGAAAAAATTTAGTAAAATATGATAGATGATATCATAAAATATAAATAAAAATTAATAATAATATTCATTAGAGGTTTTTGAAATAGATGAAAATACTCTAATAAAATCATCAAGGAATTCTTTAGAGAAATGCAATTTTTACTTTGTAAAGAAGGGTTTTTTTAAGAAAAATCACCAGTATTTGTCATAAAATCATATTGAAAACATGTAAATCCACAAAAATAAAATTAAAAGAGAATGAAATTATGTTTTAGTTATAAATCATGTCAAAATTAATTGAAAAAATATAAAAATAGTTTTAAGAAATTTTAGAAATGGGTCACTTCAGTATGGTTCAAGGGAAAATATAAAAGAGTCATTAAAGTGGACAAGGATTAATTTTTTACATAAAACTAGAAAATAGATAAGAAATTTTTTCATGGTTAAAAAGAGTTATTTTATAAAAATATTGGTATCTTAAAATAGATTATGGAGTATACTTTGAAATAGATAAGAAATCAGGAAGTTCCCTTAAATCGGGCTTTCTTATTAGGAGGAATTGAACAAGAAACCATAAAAAATGTATTTCCCCATAAAAGAAATAAGAATATATATAGTTACATAATTTTAGCATACATATAGAATTTATGAGGATTAAATAACAATAAATAATAATTACATTGGGGTAAATATATAGAAAACATACCTTGAAGGAAAAAATGAAGATTCTGGTAGAATCCCTTACAACCTTGCATATAGTCAAACCATATGCCCCATAAAAATAATGATCATTAAATGAAAATTTAAAACCATGAAGATAAAAATATTAATAATAATAAAAATAAAATGGAAGTATACATACACCACACAAGATAAATAGTGGTGAATAAGTTATATCTCATAGAAATGAAAGTGAGATGAGAAAAACCCTTACCTTATGTATGAAAGTGTTCAACACTTGTACTTAATGTCATGGATAATGAAATTATATTAATTAATAATTTAATTAAAAACCTATTAAATATTTATTTTATTTATTATAATTCTATTACGTTCATTTATACCATTTTGATGAGTTATAAGATTCAATTTCATCGTTCAGGAGAGTTCATTTCCTTGGGTTTCATGATTGATTCACTTGTATACATGTACGAAAGATCATGTAAAATGGAAATAATTATCCAAAATTTAAATTATATGTTATTAATGAAATTAAAGAAGACAAAATGGTCTTATATGTCATTTTTCATATTTTAGGATGATTCATTAGATAAAGAATTAATGCAAACCATTTAGATTATTTTTTCATTTTTTCAATTATCGCAAACTAGTTTTGTATTATGAATTAATATTATGTATATATACAAGTTTCAGAACATTAAATAAGTTTTATTAAATTTGTTAAAGTTTTTTTTAACTATAAACATGGTTTTATGACCATCCTTGATGGCATAAATGAATAAATAAAACTCACATCCACCAATGCATTAAATCGGCACCTCACAAACAATGCTTTCATTTTTTAAATAAAAAGGGAAAGAGAAGAGAAATTATTGTTGATAGACCATTAACATAAAAATATTATATTATATAAAAGATACTGGGGTTATCATTCTTATTTTGATAGGGTAGGTGGGGTAAGGATAAGAATCGAAAATAAATTGAAAGAGAGAGAGGGAGAAGGTTTTACCTCTTGAGTGTTGTCTACTTGAGAACATCCCTAAGGGACTTGCAAATGATCTTTTTGTGAGACCAACAAGAAAAAAATTTAGGGAGATGTTTTAAATAGTAAATGGACATAATATAATCAAGTTTCAAGGAATTTGAGGTATGAGAAGAAAGGGTGGTGAGAGGTTGTATTTATAATGGATGAAAGTGGTGGTTTTTGATTATTTAATTAATTTGTATTTTATTTTGGATCAAGATTATGAATAGTGAAAATTATTATGACAAAATACAGTAAATAATGCATTTTAATTCTAAAAAATGGGTTCCTAACTCATCCATACACAATCCATGACTCAATAATTCACATGTTTGGCTAAAATGTTAAATACTAAAAATTATCGTCTTTCACTTTTCACCAAAAATTAAACTATTTAAAAACAATACCAAAAATTAAAACCAACCATTTTTGAACTTTAGAATATAAAAATGAGATCCATTTTATAAAAATAATTTTCTAAATATGATAAATTTAATTTTTAATTAAAATCATCATTTATTCGAAAAGTTCCAATTTTAAAATTATAACTCACTTTATGACACTTTATAATATTATTTAAGGTATCATAAAATTATATTATAATCATAAGACAAAATAATATTATTTTATGTATATTTTTTTTGAAAATAAATTTTGTTTAAATTATTATATTAATTATATAATTTAAAATAAACATTTACACTTTATAGAAATACCAACACTTAAATTATCAATTTTAAAACATCGGTTTACTTATTACATGATATAAATATATCATATTTTCATTTATAAGATACCAAAAATTTATTTACACTTTTATAGTTGATTTTAATATTAAAATGATAAATAGTCTATTAATATAATGAAAATGACAGTTTTATAAAAGTTGAGATTTTTAACTTCTCACTGGAAAATAAATATTTTTAGAAAAATACCCAAATTTCACCCTAAGATAATTTTCAAATTAATATTTTAAAATAGAAGTTTTTTTGTTCAATATAATTTATTAAAGTGTCAAAATTTTGTTTTCAAACACATTCACCATTAAAAGGTGGTAAAATTACCTTTTAAAAAAAATATATTTTTATGCCTAAAGTTGGTTTTTTTTCTTATCCTAAGTCTATCAAACTTATTGATTGAATTTAGAAATATTTTATTGAATATGGAATATTTAAATTTCATTAATATCTTTCAATAATATTTACTAATTTTAGATAAAATTCAATTGTGGTCATAAATATATATTTTTATAAAAAAACATCCTTTATGTTCAATTTGTTTTTATTTTCATTTCGAATTGCCTGGAAATCAATGAACTCATTTTATAAACATTTGTAAACTATATTTTCCTAACTTACTTAATCCATTTTATTCCCTCAATTCAAATGACTCTGTCACAATAATAATATTTAATCATTTTTTATGCTCAGTTTTCTGTGTAACAAAAGCTATCAAAGAAGTTAAAATTTAGAAATAGACACACCAAAAAATATTGAGGTGTTACATTATCCCCTCCTTCAATAAATTAAATCTTCATAATTTTAATTTTTACGTTAAAAATTAAATTTTGATACTTGAAATTTACTTTGTGGAAATTCCACATAATAAAAAGGGTTTATAAAACTTCATCGTAAAAAGAGGTAAATAGGAATACAAAGGTCACCACAAAACTAAGATTCCCAAATAGGAGAACATTCAGGAAAATATGGAAATGGAATCTTAATCTAAATATCAAGTTTATATTGAGAGTGATAGAAAACATGGTCATTAGAAAGTCTACCATGAAAAAATCATAAATTCATGATCAGTTTAGATACCATTGATTTCTCATAAGGAAAAGTAAATGGGTGATGTTTTTATTCTATAATCCTTTTCCTATAGTTTAGGGTTTCTTTTACTATCCAAAAAATCACTTCAGAAAATAAAATTACATGAATACTTTCCATTTCATACTCTCATCCATTTTTTGTTCTTAGATCTATCTACACATCATTTCTTAAATCCAGATATGGATAATCAAGACAAATTTTTATACCTAAAGCACTTTTTAGAATCATAAGATCCACAATTCATTCCTCCCTTATTTAAGTTTTTAACGAAACTGAGATGGTTAGAATAGTTTTTCTGATATTATATATCATACATTAATCATAGTTAGTAGTATACTTAACCTATTCCATAAGTAATTAAACTTAAAGCTCATAAAAAGTATTTTTTTCCAAATTCAAGGAACAATATTTTTGAAATAAAGGTTACTAAATTTACAAATTTAAGCTAAAATAAGACTCTCTAAATAATTTATATCTTATTTTCACATACCAAATATTTGAATACCATAATATACTTTAAAACATTATGAAACATTAATGCTTTGATGAGTATAATATGAGGTTGTTGAATAAATTCCTTAAATCCAAACATCGAATAATTCCCACATAACATAAATCATCATATCACCAACCACCTTAATGGTCACCAATAAAATCTCATAAACAAATATTTATTATTATATCAATATAAAACACATATTTATTGTCATATTTTCCAAGTCTTGAGTTTTCAAGAAGATTAACTTACAAAATAATCACACCTCTTGATTACTGGCGTTAATCATCACATGCTTCCAATTTATTAAAGAAGAAATGTTGCAGTACAATATTTATATATCTCATGGTTTTTATAACCATAAAATTATTAATAAAATACTAAAATAACCTAATTTTTTAATCCATATATAGTCATGATAATCATTCCTCTTTGTCTGTGGTAGTATCATAAGCTTGACTATGATCCATTATCCTCTTTTGGGGTATATTCTTTTGATTCTTGAGATATTGATTTGCGCAGTGCCTCATCTAATTATAGGTGAATCATTGGATTTATTCTTTATTTAATTTTAAATCAATTGCCCAAATCTATACACACTCATATCAAACTTTCACTCCCTTAAAGAAAGTACAAGGGTGTTTCCTTCCACAATTATCATATTTGGGAAAACCCTTATTTCCTTTATTCCATTTATCCATCATTTTCGTTTTCATACAATTATTATATTTATTCTTTTAGAAGTCATAAGTCTGGGATAATTATTTCTTCATCTTGATAGAACATGATATTATATCCTCATATGATGAGAATGTTTGGATTACTTGTTCCCTTTGAAATATTGGTATAAGACCATAAAAGATATGAACATTCATACACTTTAGATCATGTGCATAGGTGAGGTTCCCATTACTTCCGTGAGATTCCATTTCTAAACATTGACATACACTAAATTATATTATGAATCATAATTCATAACTTTGAACTAGAAAAACACTTAATATAAATTAAAAATTTATGCATAAGTAATCTCATAATCATAAACATGGTTTCTTTGGGTACATGTTTAATTTTAAATCCTTCATAATGGTTTGTAAAGAAAATCTGAATTTATCTAAGCATTTCCACTATGAGTGTCAAAATAGGTACATAGTAAGTACTTTTTTCATGTATGATGTTACGTCGAATGAGGCCCAACACACCTTGTCAGAGTTGTTACCCCTAGGTACAACTGTTCTAGAACCATGTCCACTTGTAGTATCTAGATAGAGATGTATTTCTAGGAAGACCTACATAATATTTACATAACCAAAATTATAGGATATTCTTATATTTTTACTCTCAAATTATATCTTAGGTTTATGTTCCATAATCTATATTTTCTAACTCTAGTTTCCAAGGTTTATACTAAACTTTTTTTATACTAATGGTAAAGATCTTGACCCCAATATCCCGGATCTGGTGTCTTACTTTATTATGTTGGTAATATGAATAAGTGTCCCCATCCCAAAGGACAAAATAGTTTAGTAGTTTTGGAAAACTAGATACAAACATAATTGTTACATCACAACTTTAAAGTAAAAACAACATATAAAATCCATTGTAAACACTCATAATCTCCAAGATTATTCTTGTATGTCATTTATAATATACATCTCCGCATCATAGGAAATAATAAAACATAAGAAATTGGTGATATCATATGCTTAGTAAGGGTAAGAAATAAAATGGAAGCTATCATAAATAAATATAAACAATAAGGAAAGGTGAATAACTCAAAACAAATTCTATTAAAACATAATCTTGAGAATAATTTGATAGGAATAAAAGATGATTAAATAATGTCATATATATAATCATATGAGAATGAAACTTTATCATAAATATTCTACTAGTTGAATAATTACATGGATTATAATTACTAATATAATATTTATGTAATTAATAATATTGGACACATGAAACATAAAATAGATTAATCCTTCAAAACATAAAAAAATAAATGTTTAATGCCTCATCCAAAACCATATCTGAAAATAAACGGGCAAGGCCTTAGCCAAGTCAATATCTGGTTTATCTCATGAGACTTATTGATACACAGAGGGGCTATACCAGGCCCCAATAATCACTTAATAATTCCAATGAATTACTCATGTGAATGTGGTAAAACATAAACAACATATACATATAAAATTTAAATAATATTCCTTAATCAGTAAACATAATCACTAATCATTCTGAGTAATATGGTGAATGGTATCCAGATATCACATCCATAGTAAAATTGATCATAAACCATTTAACAAAATATATTATATGAAATTATAAAATATCAATACCAATAAATCATAAAATTAAACATTGGGTGTTGAAATAGATTAAAATTCTCCAGTAAAATCATTGAGGAATTCTAGAGAGAAATACCCTTTTTTACTTTGCAAAGAATAGTTTTTTTGGAAAAATATTTTGTATTTGTCATAAAATTAGATTTTAAATATGTATATCCCTAAAAATAAAAGGTAAGGATAATGAAAATATGTTTTAGGAAGAAATGATGTCCAACTACGGTGAAAAAAAGTAAAAATAGTTTTTAAGAAACTTTAAAAATGGGTCACATCAGTGCAGTTCAAGAGAAAATATAAAATAGTCTTTAAAATGATAAGGATAATTATTTAAATAAAACCAAAAAATATCTAAGACAGTTTCCCATTAAAAAATGGTGATTTCGTAAAAATAATACTATCATAAAACATATTATTGAATGTACTTGAAAATGGGTATCAAATCAAGATGTTCCCTTAAATCGAGTTTGCTTATTTGGAGGAATTAAAAAAGAAACCTTAAAAACATGTATTTACACATAAAATAAATGAGAATAAATATAGGTAAATATGTTTGGAACATAAACATAAGATTTAGGAGGAGTAAATAAGAATAATTAATAATTACATTGGGGTAGAGAGAGAGAAATCATAACCTGAAGGAAAAATGGTGATTCGGGTAGAATCTCTTACCACTTTGCAAATAGTAAAAATATATGCTCTATTAAATTAAAGAATATTAAATGAAACATTTAATACCATTAAGATAAATATATTAATGATATAAAATATCAAAGGGAAATATACATACACTAAACATGGGAAATAGTGGTGAATAAGGAATATCTCACAGAAATGAAAATGAGAAGAGAAAAACCTTTACCCTGTGTTCGAAAGTGTTCTGCACTTGTACTTAATGTCCTGGATAGTGAAATTTGATCAATTAATAATTTAATTAATAATCTAATAAACATTTATTTTTTTATTATATTTTTATTAATTTTATTTATGCCATTTTTGATGATTTATAAGATTCAATATCATTATTCAGGAGTGTTTGTTTCCTTGGTTTTCATGATTGGTTCACTTGTAAACATGTACCAAAGATCATGTAAAATGGAAATAGTTTTGCAGAATTGAAATTATATTTTATTAATTAAATTAAACAATATTAAATGGTCTTATATATCATTAAGTTTCCATATATGAGGATGATTCATTAGATAAAAAATTTATAGTAACCATTTAGATTATTTTGGTGTTTTTTTAACAATCAAAAACTAGTTTCTTCTTATGAATTAACATTATGTATATATACTGGTTTCAAAAAATTAAAGAAGTTGTATTAAATATTTATTAATGTCTAGTTTAACCATAAAAATGGATTTATGACCAGTATTGAAGGTTTAATTAAAAAATGAAAACTCGTCATCCAAAAAATGTTGTAAATTGACACCTCACGAACAATGTTTTCATTTTTAGAATAAAAATGGGAGGAAAAGAGAATTCATGGTTGATATAATATTAACATAAGAAAATTAAATACTATAAAACATAATGGAGTTATAATTCCTCTTTAGATAGTGTATGATAGAAAAGGATAAGAAAAGAAAAGAAATTGAAAGAGAGATAGAGAGATAGGGTTTTACCTCTTGAGTGTTGCCTCCTTAAGAACCTCATTAAGGGATTTTGAAACTATATTTTAGTGATAATATAAAGAAAAAAATTTCGGGGATAGGTTTTGGAGAGGAAATGGTTATAATATAATCAAGATTAATGTTTTTTTAGTTGTGAGGAGAAGGGGTGGTGAGGAGTGGTATTTATAGTGGAGGAGAGTAGTGTTTTTTTTATTTAATTTATTTGATTATTATTTTGGTGAAAGAATATAAATAATGATGATTATTATGAATACATAAAGTACATAATTCTTGTGAGTTCAGACCAATGAGTTATTAACTCATAAATACATCATTCATGACTTGATAATTCATATATTTGGCTAAAATGTTAAATACAAAAAATTATCGTATTTCACTATTCACAAAAAATTCAACAATTTCAGAAAAAAAAATCCACCTAAGAATCTTTAAACATTTAGAATTAAAAAATGGAATCCAGTTTATGAAAATAATTTTCTAAATATGTGAAATATAATTTTTAATTATAATCATCATCTATTAGAAAAATACCGATTTTAAAATTATAAGTTATTTTATGACACTTCAAAATATTAATTAAGGTATCATAAAATTATCTTAAAATAAAATATGAAAAATATAAATTTATGAATCTATTTTTTGAAAATTATTTTCTTTTAAATCATTATATTAATTATAAAATTGTAAACAAACATTTACGCTTTAGAGAATCACTAACACTTAATTTATCATTTTTAAAATATTTTTTTATTTATTCCATGATATAAATATACCATATTTACATTTATAAGATAACCAAATTTTATTTATATTTTCATAGTTAAGGTTAATATTCAACTCATAAATAGACTATTAATATAAAGAAAATTACAGTTTTATAAAAATTAGGATTTTTCACCATTTACTGGAAAATCAATATTTTTAGAAAAATATAAAACTTTCACCCTAATATAATTTTGTTATCCCAATTTAGAAAATGAAGTTTATTTTGTTGAATAGAATTTATAAAAGTTTCAAATTTTATTTTTTAAACATGTTCACCATTAAAAGAGAGTAAAATTTCCTTCTAGAAAATATATCTTTTTATGGTTAAAATTGGATTTATTCTTATCTTAACCATATCAAACTTATTGATTGAATTTAATAATATTTTATTGAATATGTAATATTTAAATTTCATTAATATATTTCAAAAATAGTGATTAATTTAAGATAAAATGTCATTGTGGTCATAAATATACTTTTTTTTTATAAAAACACATCTTTTATGTTCAATTGCTTTTTATTTTCATTTCTAATTAATTGGTAACCAATGATTTCATTTTATAAAAATTTGTAAACTATATTTTCATAATTTATCCCTTTTATTATCTATATTCCAATGGTTTGGTCACAATAATAATATTTAATAATTTTTTTAATCTCAGTGTTCTGCATGACATAAGCTATCGAAGAAGTTAAATTTTAAAAAGATACATACTGTAAAATCATTGAGAGTTACACCTACTAATATAAGGTCATTGAAAAATATTAAAAATATAGTTTATAAAACCTATTTACTACTAAATAGTAGTGGGAAGGGACCAACCCAAGAGAAGGAAATAATGTTTTGTGTCTAGAAAATAATTTAAAACATGCAACAATATCAAACAATAAATATTGGTGAAGGATAGTGAAAAAGAGAAGTGAAAAAAATGAGGAAACTAACTATGAACGTGTAAGAAGAAAAGGAAAGCAAGGATGAATAAGAAAGGTATATAGGGGAAGTTAAGCTAAACTGAAATGACTAAATAATTCTAATCTTTCATGAATAATAGTCATAAAAGTGCTAAAAATATATGAAGAAGTGAGTGGAAACACATAAATATCATTTGGTGATCAACCTTTCCTATAGAACTCCCATAAGGACTCATGTGTTTATCAGCACTTAGAAAATGGATGATTCTTCATGGAGAAAATATAACTTCTATATTTTTTAATTTATGTAATTTGGTTGAGGTTTTAAAGGAAATATATTATTTACTCTTCACCCATCACTAAATGAAGTACATTAGAGATTATTCTTATGATGAAATGAAAATGAGGGCACTTGATGAATAGAACACATTACTGAACTTCTAGTTAAAACCACCTATATTTGTCAAGTTTAGTGGAGAGTGAATTAAATTTAACTACCAAAAATGAATCTAACTCTAATTTAATTTTTTAATTCATCATTAGATAAAATAGAAATGAATGTAGTGAATAAGAAAATAATAATAAAATACTATAAAAATCCAAACAAGAACATGAATAGGGATTTAAATTCAATTCATTACATCCCCCTAATAGTTTAGCTACATTTGTTCATCAGAACAAACTTACATAATGAATAAATGTTGATTAAAACAAGAATAAAGGAAATAAGTGGAAGGAAATAAATATATCATCTATCAATATCTATCATTTCTTTCTAGTTAGAAAGACCTCTCAATTGTTTCCCTCTATTACTTCCCCAACTACAGGAAACATGTCGAAGAAAGTCCCCTTAAGAATGAATGTTCATATTATTTTAAATGATATTTTCCATCAATTTAATTTTAGAATATGTTATTATAAATACCTGACTTACTTTATAAAAATATTCATTTAAAAAAACATTTTAATTTTATATATTTAAAAAAATGCATGTTAAAGGCTCCTTTGACCTTCAATCACTGCCTGTTCTAGATTTAGTAAATATTCCAAACTAATTTGTGCCAGTTTCATTGGTTCTTTCTTTATTTAGCTATCAAATTATTTATTTCACTTAATTTTACTTCAATATAAGGTAATAATTTCATCAAATAAAAAAACTAAAGTCCATTGTTTCCTCAGTTATTGGGATACACCAAACTCATATTTTATGTCCGGTTGGTTCAAGCTCGCTCAACCTAGTAGGGAACATGCATTAAGCATACAAAAATATTCTATATGAAATATTAAACAACTGAACATAACACCAAATTGAAACCTGCATGAAGTATTCATTCCTATCTTAGATTCTCAAATCGATCCATCAGAGTTTATTTTAATTTGTTTGATGGATTTATTCTCCTTCCTTAGTTAACTGATCTTCAAAAATAATCATCACTACAAATAGATTCAAAATAAGACAACAATCCAATATCTCAAAGTTTATATTTGATTATATCTCATTCTTTCATCACTCATCACATCTAATATTGGGTTTCCTACTTCACTGTAGCTCCATCAAAATCCATCCATTATTTGGAACCGTGTTGAGATATACTCTATCATCATATAGGAATAAGCTTTAGTTCTTAGTATGTAGATTCACAGGCATAAATCATCAATCACCCAATGCTCATTCATTTGTATCCTTGGACCTATAGAATTTATAAGCTAGATTATTGAATATTATTAAATTAAACTAGCACAAGAAACAATAACCATCAAATGTATTCTATATATGCTTCCTGAATCTACTACCCAATATTCCCTAAAGTGAAGTAGGTTTATCAACATATAGGGCTTTAGTCAACCTTATTTTATTATCAATAACAGATGAATTTCCTTTGTGTTGTGTAATCGTTTCACAGTGTTTGAAATTAACTTGACAAGAATAAGACGTTTTGTTAAAAATATCGAAAGAAAAAAATGAAATTTTCAAGAAAGTAAAATAGACAATATTATTTGCATGGTTCAAACCTTATAGTCCTACTCCATGGAAACACCACCCCCACTATTACTTTATTATTATGAAAAATAAAGAACACAACATATACAAGTAGAGAAGAAGTAAATATGTACCATGCATGTGGACCACAAAAACTATCTGAGAATGAATACATCTTCACCCCAAGAGCCAATTATGAAATCTAGCTCGATGTTAGTAGAGTAATCTTTCGAACTGGAAGGACTCACACATGCAACCCCCAATAACCAGAATGAAAAAGGAAAAGCAATGCAAGATCATACAATAAACGAACTGAAAATAAATAACTAAATATTACAAAACCAGATGCTCGGTGATGGATGAAGCTCTACCCAGATCATACAATCTTGAACACGAGGTGTCCTAATAGAGTTTACAATACCCAAACTCTCCACTAGGAAAAATCACTAGATCAGGGGTGTAAAAGGAATCGATGTATGATACAGATCATATAAACAAAAAAGATCCTCTCAAGATCCCTCTTAGCTCTCTTTGGAGAACTCAACCAGAAACCAAGAACCATATCACTACAAAATGAAAACAGCTTAGGAGACGAAGAAAAATCATGGTAGAACTGAAGTGATGCCCATACAGGCATAATAGATGAGGAGGCATGCATAAGCCAGCAGTATCATAGAAATATCAGGAAGCCAGTGGCGGTTCAACCAAATACTACAATGGCCTGGACACACATACAACTATAGATGCATGAGCAACAACAATCAAGCACACCAAGAGGCACAATATGGAGAACCAAGACCGCCTAATCACAAAACATCAACTCCTAGGATGAAGTGGGAAAACCGGATTTCCACAGTGGCAGTACAATGATAAGGCATGCCAGTGGAACAAAAGATCCAAGGAACAGCAGGCCACATCATAAAGAGGGCCCAACAAAATAAAATAATTACACATAGGCCTAAAAAAACATCCCAGTGAGACATTTATGTAGTATAATAAAAAAACACAAGAAAAATTCATGGATAATATTTCATGAAAATAAAAGAAATAAAATTTTTTAATTTGGAAAAACTTAATTTCACAAATATCCACATTTTCAATATTAAAAAAATTAAACAGATGGTACTCTTGAAAACAACTAACTATCATTAATCTATCACTAGTGTGGAAATTTTTTTTATAACTGAAAACCCTAAGTCTAAAAATATTCACCCAACATGAACATCACCTAGAATGTGTTGGTAGTGGCACATGTCCTACCCACACTACAATTATACTGTAACATCCCGGTTCCGGAAGCCACCAGAGGCACCCCATAACCAGTTGGTCACATGGCCTCAAGCGCATATCCCCAAACTCCAGAGGCTGCTGACTAGCAGAGAGGTCCTTGAGTGTTATAGTGGGGAAACTATTCCCTCCATGGCAGAGTATACATTGGAAATAAATAAACATGCAATAACAGAAGTATTGAATAACCAAAAATAATAAGCAGCGGAAGACTAAATCAATAAAATAGAGCACATATGTATGTATGGAATGATGCAATATTCAACTCTAGGAAAGAATACAAACAAGTCAAAATGATTAAAACACCATAGTACCAAAACAAGTACAAAAGAAATGTAAACATCTCCTCAGCATCACAAACCAAAGCTTGTTCCCATGCTATCCTTCTCTAAGCAATCAAGTTCCAGAAGTCGAACATCGCTTGCCCTTGTCTATACCTACAACAACATAGTATGCTTGGGCCCCAAAGCATGGCCCAAACAGGGTGTGAGATAAAATCCTAGTAGGAAACCACCCGAAGATTTGTGCCTAACATTCAGTGAGTATATGGAAGGTAAAAAAAATACAATAAGCAGTAAACAACAACAACAAAGAAGTAGGAAAAAAAACAGTAAGCAATAAATGAGAATGATACATAACCGCAATCAATCCACAACCAACAACAACAGTAAATCAAGCAGTGAACAAGCATGAAACCCTCTAGGAAGTACTCACAGCCATCTCCTCTGGTCCTATCCATGAAGTACCACAACCCTCTAGGCAGTGCATTCAACCTAACCCCTCTGGTTTTTTCATATGAGAATGTGAGACTCTTTGGGGAAGCACACTCAGTCAATTCCCCTTATAGTCTAGGGTAGTTAGGGAATCTCTGAGGAAGATCATGCGGTCTAACCCTCTTAGCCCCAAGGTCTAGAGACTCTCTGAAGAATCTATCTCGGTCAATTCCTCATATAGCCTCAGGTATACCAGAGACTCTCTGAGGAAGCTCACACTGTCAATTCTTCCTCTATCCTGGGAAGGTTCTTAAAAGATTCAAAAAAAGTAATACTCTCTAAGGAAGCTCACTCGGTCTACCCTTCTGTAGTCTATAATATCTGAAGGCACCCTGGGAAGCTCGCTCGGTCTATCCCCTGTGGCCTATAATGTCTAAGACTCACTGAAGAAGCTCACTCATTCTACCCTCCTGTAGTCTAAAATGTCAAAGAATCTTTGGGAAGCTCACTCAGTCTATCCCTTAAAGTCTATAGCACCAAGTTCTCTTAGCCCCATGCCAGTTAGTGCATAATAATTCTATAGATCCAAAGTACACCTATAGAGCTACTTGGCTAACCAAGGTACACCTATAGAGCTACTTGGATAAACAATCTACAAGGCAAAAAGCATGTAATACAAAACACTCCATCCTATAGACACAAGGCATGGAAATAGTCATAACGACCAAAGGATAACAAGACCCAAAGGTCGTAAATAGAGAATAGCATGGGAAAAAAATCCAAGCACAACAAATTATCCTCTAACATGATCAATTCACCTCTACAGAAGAATACATGAAAGGAAAAAAACAACAAGGGAAAAATGGTAAATACGCAATACCCCATTCACAGGTATTGGTGGAATTTGCATATAAAACTCAAGGACTTTGAATGGTAAGGCACAAACCACCTACCTCTATCCCAGGAGATCGATATAATTGAACCACGACGATTGATTCTCCCTTGAATGTCATATATTTGAGAAAACAACCAAAATGCTCAAACCATGATAACTTGGAAATGAGGGGAAATTGGAAAATAAGGCTCAAACAGAAGGAATAAATCACTGCTATGATTCCAACGCAATTGACTATGCTCAAATCGGAGATCAGACGGAGGAACGGTGGCTCGTCAAAGATCCACAGATTCCTGATGCTCTCGGACGAAAAAGCTGGAGAAGAAGGGATTTTCATCGATTAGGCGCGACCTCGGTATTTTTAATGAAAAAAATAAAGTAAACAATGTGTACTTTTAGAGTACACGGTGTGTACTAGGTTTTTCCATACTCCGTAAAAATCGGCCTCCACGTCATCCCTACACACCATGTGTGTGGCCCGGACATGGCCAGTACACGGCTTCGAGCGGGAAAAGAGTACATGGCGTGTACTCAGAAAGTACACGGTGTGTACTTAAAAAATTTCCAAAAACTTTATTTTTCTCAAAAACTATAGAAAAAGGAAAGAATACCTAAAAAAAAAGATCTGGGTTCTTACAAACATCCCCCCTTAAAGAAATTCATCCCCGAATTTCCTTAGAGAGGCGTAGAAGAAGAAACCCTGAACATCTCCAGCCACTAAGATCGAACCTCGGCCTCCCTATCCCAAGTCTCGTCCTGTACTCGCCTGTACTGCCATAACACCCGTACTAGAGGAACATACCAGCCTCAGAGAACTTTCGTACTACGATCGACAATCCGGATAGGATGTTGCTCAACTGACGCATCCGCTTCAAGCTCAACCTCCCCGGGTTGGAATACATGAGACGGGTATGAAAAGTAACATCGAAGCTGAGAGATGTGGAAGAGGTCATGCATGGCCCGGTACCTCTGAGGTAGCTACAACTGATAGGAAACTAGACCAACTCTCTCCAACACCTAAAACACCCCGACGTACTGCGGTGAAAGCTTACCCTGTCTCTGAATCCTCTTGTGTCCCAACCTTGGTGCGACAGGCAGGAAAACCTGATCTCCGACCTCGAACTCGAGAGGTCGTCTCCACTGATCAGCATAAGACTTCTATCAAGACTGTGTTGTAGCCATCCACTTCCAAATAAACTCTATCTTTTCTAAGGTCTTCTGAACAAGACAAGGTCCCAGTAAAGCTTCCTCTCCAGCCTCCAGCCAGTATAAGGGTGATCGGCATGGCCTACCGTACAGAGCCTAGTATGGTGCCATCTGAATAGTTTCCTGAAAACTATTGTTGTAGGGGAACTCCACAAGAGTAATATTCTTCTCCCAAGAACCTCCGAAGTCTATAATGCAAGCTCGGAGCATATCCTCAATCACCTGGATCGTGTGCTCGGACTTTCCATCTTTCTGGGGATGGTATGCTATACTCAAAAGTACCTGTGTACCCAAATCCTTCTGAAGTTCCTTCCAGAATCGAGAGGTAAAGCACACATCCCTTTCTGAAACAATGGAGTGTGGAAATCCATGTAGACGTATAATCTCTCGGATGTATAGTCATCCCAGATCATCAACACTGAAAGTCTCCTTGATCGGCAAGAAGTGTGCAACCTTCGTAAACCTGTCGATGACAACCCAAACAACATCACTCCCCCGAGGTGACTTCGGTAACCTGGTCAAAAAGTCCACCATGACATCGTTCCACTTCCACTCGGGAATGGGTAACTGCTGCAAAATCCTTGCTGGTCACTAATGCTCTACTTTCACCTGATGACAAGTAGAACATCTCATAACAAAACCAGCAACATCTTTATTCATACATGGACACTAGTACTGGCGGTGTAGGTTATGATACATCTTGGTGATGCCAGGATGAACTGCCCAAACTGAGGAATGAAAATACCGCTTCATCTCCTCACGTTTTCTACTGGAACCCATACACATCCCTGGAAATTCAAGATCACATCATCACTCATAGTCCATCCATGAAGAGGGTCCCCTCCTAACACACTCTCCCGCAGGACTAAGGCCTCTGAATATGATAACTTCCTCATCCACACCCGATCAAGAAGTGTGGAGGTAAAAACCACAGATGAAAGGAAAGTATGTCCCTACCTGTCGTGCACCTCCAGATGCATCTCAGAGAATAGATCCATAAGTTTCCACTCACTGCTAGCCTCCTGAACTGCCTGAATCTAAGTTCTTCTGCTCAAAGAATCAGCCACTGCATTTCCCTTTCCCGGCGTATAGGCGAGGTCAAAGTCAAAGAACTAAAGATACTCAACACACCTACACTGTCTTAGATTCAGATCATGCTGAGTGAAGATATACTTGAGAATTTTGTGGTCGGTGAAAACCACAAAGTGCTCTCCCAGAAGGTAATGTCTCCAAACACGTAAGGAATGAACAACAACTACCAACTCCAGATCGTGCATAGGGTAATTACTCTTGTGTGGCCTCAAATGCCGAGACCCATACACAACGACTCCATCTCCCTACATAATCACACCTCCTAGACTGATACCCGAAGCATAACAGTAAACAGTGTAGCCCTTTCCCGGCTCCGGCAAGACTAGTATCGGTGCTGACGTCAACCTCCCCTTCAGCTCCTGAAAGACTTAATCACAAGAATATGACTATAAAAACTTCACCCCCTTCTTAGTTAGACCTGTCAATGGTGCTTCTAGGAACGAAAATTCCTAAATGAAGTGTTTGTAGAATCCAGCCAGCCCTAGGAAACTTCGCACCTCAAATACGTTATTTGGATGATCCCAGGAAACTAAATCTCTCACTTTCTCTGGGTCCACAGATACTCCAGCCTCTAAGATGACGTGACCCAATAAGTGAATCTGATCTATCCAGAAGTGGCACTTTGAGAGTTTAGCATACATCCGATGCTCTATTAGGGTACTCAGAACGATCTCAAGATGTGTGGCATGGTCGTGTCGAGTACAAGAGTACACCAAGATATCGTCCACGAAGAACATGATGAAGGAGTATAAGTACTTATGGAACACTCGGTTCATCAGTGCCATGAAAACCACAGGTGCGTTCGTGAGACTGAACGACATGACTGTATACTCGTATAGACCATACCTGCTTCTGAAGGCTGTAAGAGGTATATCAAATGGTCTAATTCACAACTTATGATAATCGGACTTCAAGTCGATCTTCAAGAACACTCGAGCTCCTCAAAGCTGATCAAATAGGCCATCAATCCTTGGAAAGGGATATCGGTTCTTGACCGTCAATTGTTTCACCTTCCGATAATCCACACAAAGACGAAGGGTGCCTTTTGCCTTCTTTGCAAACAAGACAGGTGAACCCCAAGGAGAAGTACTGGGTCTGATGAAACCCTTTGCCTAAAACTCCTCCAGCTACTTCCTGAGCTCCTGAAACTCAGGTGTAGCCATCCTATAAAAAGGAATGGACACCAGTGCCGCTCCTGGAATGAGCTCAATCGATAAGTCTACCTCACGCTCTGGAGGAAAACCTGAAGAGTCCTCTGGGGAGACATCGCTGAAACGATCCACCAATGGGGGAAAGTCTAACTGTGAAGTCCCCTGGTCATCCAGATAAAGACTGGAAATATGGGATGTAGCTTACCCTAGCCCATGATGCTCTGGTCTAGCCCTACCTGCCTAGACATCCCACTCACCTCTATGAAGGAAGGATCCACCCTCTGGTGATACGAAACTCACCCTGCGGTGATAGAAATCGACGAATTGTAGGAAAGGAACCAACCAGACCATCCTGAGAATGACGTCATAGCCCGACATCTCTAGGATAGAGAGGTCCCATTAGAAGTGACACCCTGAAACCTCAAGAGGGAACACTTTGCACTGACGTACTCTAGATGTCCTTGTCCCCAAAGGTGTGTCTAGTGTCAACGAGTCGGCAAAAGAAAAGATACAGAGCCCAAGGCTCTCCATGACCACAACAGAGATAAAGCTATGGGAAGCACTAGTATAGAAAAGATCCAAAGATAAAACTGAGGCTACTAAGATCGTGCCTAGAACTGTAGAAGGCCCAGGATCCTTCTCTTGATAGGTCTACTCCACGGCGAAAGCTTGCCCTGCACCGCGGCCCTGCGCCCCTATCTAACCGCTCTGAGCTGATCCACTCTGCTATCACTGATGCCCTGGTGACTGACCACCATGGCCGTGACCTCCACGTCGGCCTAAACGGCCAGAAGAACTCCAGTTCCCAGACTGGTGGGAAACTGGTGAAGCATCTCCAGAATGCGGGGTCATAGAGGAACCCCTACCGCTAGCTGAAGGTGAGAAGATGTGATAGAAGCGCTGAAGATGGCCCATCTTGCCGCAATATAGGCACTCCATAGGATCTCTCTGGCACTGAGGCCTAGTATGCCCGCTCCTACCACACTGATAACATACAACATGGCTACCAGAAGATACATCCCGCGATCCCCGATCTCCTTAGGAAGACTCTCTGCAACGCTTCCTACTGTCCGTAGGAGGAACACCAGTTCTGGATGTCGAACCGCCCTAGCCCACTGCTCCAGAATCCCTCAGATTGCGCTCAGTAATCAGCGCCTAGTTGACGATGGAGGATATATAATTGAACTAGAAGATATTCACCTGGGAATGGATCTCCTTCCTGAGATCGTCCTCTAACTTCTTAGCAAGGAACAACTCATTACCTGCTGAGATCGGCATGAAACGCTGCAGCTCAGTGAAGCGAGATGATTACTCCATAACAGAAAGAGTGCCCTACTACAGACTCATAAACTCCTGGGATCGATCGGCCCTCAGGGTCTCCGGATAGAATTATTTATAGAAGGTGCGTCAAAACTCATCCCATGTCATACCCTGATGGTGTCCTGACTGTGAGATCACCTCCAACCACCTATTGGCAGTGTCCCAGAGCATATAGGTGTCCAGCTTTACCCTCTTCTCTGGGGGTATCTCCAGATGCTCAAAGATAGTCAGGGTGTCCTCGATCCATGACTCTCCAGCCTGGGGTCCTCCATCCCCTGAGAAAGTTAGAGGATGCTGCTGCTGAAAAACCCTCGTCAACCCAGCCATCGATGAGGCAGGAGGCAGTTCTCCCTGAAAAGTCTGCACAATCCTCATGAATTCCTCCCTGAACTACGTATCGGAACCTACAGCAGGTATAACTGTTGGTGTCAAGGCTGGCACAGTAGAAGAATCAACAGGAGGTACCTGATCGGCCATTTCCGGCATCTGGTCACCATCTGAAAACTGACGCATGACCGAAGGACGTCTTGGAGGCATAGCTCCGAAATATCAAAAGCACACCTTGGATCAGGATTAACAAAGACCGAAAACACATGAGTACAAAATGGGAACAAGGTAAGGAAACTATCAAGTTTTACAAAACACGACTACACGACGTGTGTAAAAACTACACGACATGTACCTTTAGCCATTAACATGGGCATGTACTCCCTCCACTACTGGTCGTGTAACACCCTAAACTACACGACGTGTTGTTCCCAAACACGGTGTGTACTCGAACTCTAAACCCCTGCTCGAGTCTCCTCACACGGTTAACCCACACTGTCCAACTAACCCCAGACTACATAGCGTGTTCCCTAGGGACACGGCGTGTACTAGACATGGTCTCGGTGGCCCGTGTTGTTAGTTACACGGTCGTCTACACAGCTACCCTTACACGGTGTGTTCCGAACAAACACGGCATGTATAGGAGAAGATAAAACCGACCCGTGTTGTTCGTGACACGACCGGGTACCTAGAAAAAAACTACATGGCGTGTTCTTTACCCACACGGTGTGTTCTACTCGAGCTTCCCCAGCCCATGTTGTTAGTGACACGGCCGGGTACACGACTCTAAACTACATGGCATGCACCTACCGTACACGACGTGTTCCTGAAGTTATTTTCACGACACCATGTTTCTGCTCACACGGTCAGTGACACGGCCTGAAAACTACACGGCGTGTATCTAGAAAGTTCACACCGTGTATTCTAGATTTTTATGGGCAGTAGCTCAGAAACTGCATAGAATCCCAGAAACACTGAAAACAAGGAAAAGAGGTGACAAATTCCGACCCGTGAGGGCCCATACTCCCCGCAAATTAAAGATTGGCATCTCCTACAGTCATGTACAAGAGAAAACAGGATTATGATCCACCATCTTCCGATTCAAGAAGCCCATAACACCTCAAGAATCAAAATTTGGTGTTCATTTAACAAAATTACAACACAATCAATTTCTCCATCACAACAGCAGGGATTCTATCAAGAATCTATCACAAAAGAATACATAGTCTACACAGAGTCTATAACAATAACATGCAATCGCAAATGCACCCTAGATGGCATGGAAAGAATGCATGGCATGTGATTTCTAAGAAGTGCCTATATGATGAATGAGATGGCATACCCTCATCTCATCAGGTTGCGACAGAAATAGAACCACAATATCAAAACAATAACCGCACGAAGCATGTGAATAAATCTAGGTGAAATCATATCAACCATAAAATCTCCAAACCAGAAAACTGCAATAAATGAGGTAGTATGGATTTTCCCTATACACGGGTTAGCTACTCCCGGGCACAACTTATTACCAAGTAGAGAATCCATCCTATCCCTGGATAAAGTCTCCAAATAGTAAAGCAAGAGAAAATAATGCCTATGATACAACTTTGTAACATCCCGGTTCTGGAAGCCACCTAGAGGCGCCCCATAACCGGTTGGTCACATGGTCTCAAGCACATTTCCCCAAATTCCAGAGGCTGTCAACTAGCAGTGAGGGTCTTGGGTGTGATAGTGGGGAAACTATGCCCTCATTGGTAGAGTACACAACGGAAATAAATAAACATGAAATAAAAGAAGCAGTGAATAACCAACAATAATAAACAGCATAATACTAAATCAAAAAACTGTAGCACATATGTATGTATCGAATGATGCAAGATAAAACTCTAGGAAAGCAGCCAAACAAGTCACAATGATGAAAACACCATAGTACCAAAACAAGTACAAAAAAAGTAAACAGCTCCTCATAATCACAAGCCAAATCTTGGTCCCATTCTCTCCTTCTCCAAGAAATCAAGTTACGAAAGCTGAAGGGCGCTTGAAATTGTCCTTACCTGTAACAATATAGCCTGCTTGGGCCTAAAATCATGGCCCAAATAGGGTGTGAGATAAAATCCCAGTAGGAAACCACCCGAAGATCTGTGCCTAACAGTCAGTGAGTATATGGCAGGTAAAAAATACAATAAGTAGTAAACAACAACAACAAAGAAGTAGGAAATAAAAAGTAAGCAGTAAAGCAGAATGATACATAACTACAATCAATCCACAACCAACAATAGTAGTAAAGCAAGCAGTGAACAAGAAAGAAACCCTCTGGGAAGTACTCGCAACCATCCACTCTGGTCCTATCCAAGAAGTACCACAACCCTATGGGAAGTGCACTCAGCCTAACCCCTCTGGTTTGGTCATACGAAAAATGTGAGACTCTCTGGGGAATCACACTCGGTCAATTCCCCTTATAGTCTAGTGTAGCCAGGGACTCTCTAAGGAAGATCACGTGGTATAACCCTCTTAGCTCCAAGGTCTAGAGACTCTCTGAGGAAGCTATCTCGGTCAATTACTCCTATAGCCTCAGGTATACCACAGAATCTATGAGGAAGCTCACTCAGTCAATTCTTCCTCTTGCCTGGGAAGGTTCTTAAAAGATTCAAACAAAGTAAGACTCTATGAGGAAGCTCACTCGGTCTACCCTCTTGCAGTCTATAATATCTAAAGGCACCCTGGAAAGATCGCTCGTTCTATCCCCAGTGGCCTATAATGTATAGGACTCACTGAGGAAGCTCACTCGGTCTACCCTCATGTAGTCTAAAATGTCAAAGACTCTCTGGGAAGCTCACTCGGTCTATCCCTTAAAGTCTATAGCACCAGGTTCTCTCATCCCCGTTCTAGTTAGTGCATAATAATTCTATAGGGCCAATGTACACCTATGGAGCTACTTGGCTAACCAAGGTACACCTATAAATCTACTTGGCTAAACAGCCTACAAGGAAACAAGTATGTAATACAAAACACTCCTTCCTATAGACATAAGGCATAGAAACAGTCATAACAACCAAAGGCTATCAAGACCCAAAGGTCGTAAACAGAGCAGAGCATGGAAAAAACATCCAAGCACAAAAAATTATCCTATAACAAGATCAATTTACCTCTACGCAAGCATACACACAAGGCATGAAAACAACAAGGGAAAACCGGTAAACACGCAATACCCCATTCATGGGTATTGGTGGAATTTGCACATAAAACTCAAGGAATTTGAATGGTAAGGCACAAACTAACTACCTCAATCCTAGGTGATTGATATACTTGAACCGCGATGACTGATTCTCCCTTGAACGTCTTAGATATGAGAAAACGTCCAAAACGATCAAACCACGATAACTTGGAAACGAGGAGAAATTGGAAAACAAGGCTCAAGTAGAAGGAATAACTCACCGCCGCGATTCCAACACAATCGACCGTGCTCAAATCGGAGTACAGACGGAGGAACGGTGGCTTGTCGAAGATCCGCGGATTCCCGGTGCTCTCGGACGAAAAAGCTGGAGAAGAAGGGCTTTTCGTCTATTAGGCGCGACCCCGGTCCGTTTAATGAAAAAAAAGAAAGTACATGGTGTGTACTTTTAGAGTACCCGGTGTGTACTAGGTCTTTCCGTACTTCGCCAAAATTGGCCTTCACGTCATCCCTACACACCGTGTGTGTGGCCTGGACATGACTAGTACACAACTTCGAGCGGGAAAAGAGTACATGGCGTGTACTTAAAAAATTTCCAGAAACTTTATTTTTCTCAAAAACTCCAAAAAAAGGAAAGTATACCAGAAAATGAAGATCTGGGTTCTTACATATACTACTAAACAGATTAAAACATGATCAGAAATTTAAACTAAGAAACTGCATTAATATTGAGCTTACCAAACATTTACCTTTGATTTATCCTAGAACAACATCTCCCATATATAATAGTTACCTGTAATTCATACAACCTATCCTGGGGGAAAAATATAGTTGAAAAATGAAATGAAATAAAAGATCAAAAAAATGCATCATTAATCAAAATAGTAGAAGACTAAACACATCAATAATAGAACATAAAGATGATAAGAGAAGAAAAAGGTCTCCACCTAATCCTTAACGGCTTAGACTAGTCCACACGACCCTTTTTCTCAATCGTGATTCCCCCAAAAAGACAATTGGATCCAGTCCTAGGAACGCATGAAAAAGACTACACAGAACCTATGTGTAGTTCTAATAGAGGGGATTCTTAATTAAAGAACTTCTGTTGACTCATAATCAGGACAAACCATATGTGACTGTTCCGTAATATCTTTACCTTTCAAATTAGGACAGTAATGTTTTATGTTGCTGATATTACCACACTCAAAACATTGAAACCCCTTACACTGGTTCTTATCTTTTCTACCCTTTCTTTACATAAAAGGATTTGTATAAAATATTATAGGTTCACTCTTAAAAGAACTCAACTCTTCCTTTAAACCATGCGTTTGAAGATCACGAGACATGACAACAGACCTAACTTCTTATAACGTGATAGATTCTCTACCAAACATCATTGAATATCTTAAGGAATTAAAATATTCATCAAGAGAAGTTAACAATATTAATTCCTGATCCTCATCCTTTACTTCAATATCAATATTCTCTAAATCTAAAATTATATTATTAAACTCATATATATGAACATAAATAAAATAACGAGGGGACATTTTAAATTTTTATAAACAGGTTTTTCTATACAGATGCCCAAGAAAAGACTTAGTCATATACAAATGTTTGAGTTTAACCCAAATAGACTTTGAAGTGGTTTCATGTGCAACTTCATGTAAAAAATTATCAACTAAAGTTAATAGTTGAGTGCAGTGAGCCTTTTATAATATACTTGGATCAATATATACATAGTGAGTAGTGGACTGAACATTAGTAGTGACAGGCACAACATGTTTTTTACTACCGTACAAGGCATAAACAAGGCCATTATAAACAAGAAAATATTTCATTTTAACTCTCCAAAAATTAAAATCATTTTCCCCATCAAATTTATCAATTTCAAATTTGACAAACACTGTAAAATAAAATGAATAAAAGGATATGATACCACTTGTTGTTGAATCAGTTTACAGTTTACAAACGCATTCGAGGTAAAATCGGCAAGAATGAGATGTTTTGTTAATAATATCAGAGGATAGAAAATGAAATTTGTAGGAAAGTGAAATGGAAAATAGTATTTATGTGGTTTGGACCTTATGGTACTTCTCTATTGTAAGAAAACCACCACAGTTCCTTTATTATTATAAAAAATAAAGATTACATCACATAAAAATAAAGAATCATTAAATATAGTCATGCAAAACACAAAAACTATCAGATAATGAATAACTCTTCACCCTAAGAGTTGGTGAGGAAATCTAGTTTGGTGTTAGCAGAGTACTCTTCCAAATTGGATAGACTCACGCATGAAACCCCCAAAAACTATACTGGAAAAGAAAAAGCAAAGAAATATCATACAACAAAAGATCTGAAAATAGAAAGCTAAAGATTACAAAACCAAATGCTCGGAGATGGATGGAGCTCTACCCAGGTCATACAATCTTGAACACAAGGTGGCCTACCGGAGTTTACAAAGCCCAAACAATCCACTAGGGAAAATCATTGGAGAAGAGGTGAAGTAGGCTTCTATGCAGGAATTACATCACAAGAACATTGAAGTTCATCTCAAGCTCTCTCTTATATCTCTCTGGAGCACAAAACCAAGAACTAAGAACCATATCAACACAAAATGAAAACGTTCAATGAGACAAAGTAAAAAAGTATAATAACCAAAGAGATGCCCTAATAAGCATAACAGATGAGGAAGCATGTGGTAGTCAATAGTTTCACAGAAGGATCAAGAAGCCAAAAGTAGTTCAACCAAATCCTGTAATGTATGGGACATACAGATAGCTATATATGCATAGGCAGTAACAAAAAAGTGCACCAAGAAGCACAAAATGGTGAACCAAGACTGCCAGATCACAAAACATCAATAACCAGGATGAAGCAGGACAACTAGATTGCCATGATAGTAGTGCAATGATAAGGGAGTCCCATAAAAAAATACCCAAGGAACAACATGCCACAACAAGGAGCAGACCCAAAAAAACAAAACACATACACAGATGGCCAAACAAAATAGCCTAGCGAGGCATATATGCAACATAATAGAAAAAAGACACAAGAAAAGGCATGGAAAATGTTTCATGGAAATAAAAGAAATCAAATGTTTTAATTTTTGAAAAACATAATTTCACACTTTGATTTTTATTTCATCAACATTAAAGTAAAAAATGGTTCATAAATCTTGAGTTACAACCACAACTAAAATCTATTTTTTGATGAGCCTTGACACCATTATTCAGTCCCTATTTCAGACAGCATTTCTTTGAAGCTCCTTCATTATACATTCAATCTAAGTGATCCTATGAAAATTTTTATGGGGGATATCTGAATTCATCCTCTAAATCAAATTCCAAGGACCACTGAATAAACAATATCATCCAACACAATATTCAAACCATAAAAATAAATTTTATTACAATGAAAACATACCCAAAAAGATTGCTGATGTGGCGAATTACAAAACAATAGTTAATGAAGAAAAAACAAATACATAAGAAAAATTAGAAGAGAAAACAAAGGAAACACCAAAATTAACAGGGTTCAGAACCCTCTTGGTCCCTACTCCATTACAAGAACACCAACCTCACTCAATTTATTATTAACACTCAAAAATTGGACCTAGTTACATGATATATATTAAAATGATAAGCATCAGCAATGAAATACAGAATCAATCAAATAAACAAAAATCAGCAATCAAAGCTGTAGGAATCGCAAACAATAAGACAAAAGAAACTCACAATGCTAGACTCATTTGGGTCTGGTAGTCCAGACCACTTCAATCCTTCACTATTCCATCACTTAGATATTTTTTTTGGAGAAGGTGATCATCACGAACCTCCCAGATTAGGATTGTCTCACCTCATGGAGACCTACACATAGTCAAGGTCGAAAGAATTTTCAATAATCCACCAAAAGTGGCACAAGATCAGTGTATCATGAAGACCGCCCACTTCCAAGACTTTCCATCAGGACAACCCAAAACCAGGGTTTGAAAGCTAAATTTTAGGGGGGGACATACTATAACATTAAGAGGGAGATTTCAGATCTATTCACCTCTTTATTTCTAATGATCCATCAACAAAGGTGATGAATCCCTCTTCCACTCCCGAACCACATAATAGCACAAGCCAAGAAAACCTTTCCATGAAGCAAATCCAAACTTCCTAGACAGTGATGTCCACAACCACCAAAATTAATGTATTTCGATGATCAATTGGGTGGTGGGGCTGATCGATGGCCAGGAATTGATATCAATAGAAGAAATAGGATTTCCATGGTGGCACTCGATATAAGGAGGATGCCACATATACATGACCCAATCATTAGTCCCACATGGTTAAAAGTCTAGAAGAATATAACAATGAGCATAATAATAAAAATGTATGTATTGAAACAATTTAAATTTAAAAATTAATAAAGGAAATTTTTAATACGAAAATAGAAATTAAAATACCTAAATTTCACTAATCCTTCCATTTTCATTTAAAATTGGTGATTCTATTACACCTAAATGTTATTCAAGTGGAACCAAGTTCATGATATCTAAGAAATATTTGAACTTTTATAAAGTTAAAGACTTATTAAAACTATTGGTAGGGTTTCCATCTACGTGTATCATAGTGAAACACACTGATCCACTTTGAATAACCTCTCTAACAAAATCAATCATAATATATATGTGATTAGAACTACCATGGAATACTATGTTTTTAGATAGACAATAGGAATAATGATAATAACAATGTATAATGATAATATAATTACTTATAATAAGTTCAAAAATAAAACCCTTAATCCATATGTCCTACTTTACTGCTTTTTTCAGTGCTATATACTCATCTTCAGTGGTCAAGAGGGCCACCACCAATTGTATAATTCACTTCCATGATACAGGTCCTCCACATGAATTAAATACAAATCCAATTAGTTATTTCCTAGTATCAACATTTACAAGATAGTTAGAATCCACACAATCAATCACCAATGCCTAGGAATTAACATTATTACCATAGTAAATTGAAAGAGATGAAGCAGAAGAAATGTAATTTAACAACCATTTAACAGAATTCCAATGTGTCTTTCCCAGATTTTCCAAGAACCTACTCAAATTAAAGATAGAAAAAATATGGTCATGTACAAATCATTTCATACATAATACTTCCCATAACATTATTATATGGGATTATACTCATATATTCAATATCACAAATAGTGAAAGGTGAATATGATAAAGTCAATTTAAAATACTGACCAAAAGGAAAACTAATAGGCTTAAAATCATTAAAAAAATACCTCTGAATCACTTTAAGGATATAGAAACATTGAAATACATAAATAATATTATGATTCATATCCCTAATAATATCCATGCCCATAACTTTATTAGCACAAACTAGATCTTTCATTTCAAAATCCAAATTCAATTGAATTTTAACATGGGTGATTAATTTCATATCACTGAATATGAGTAACATGTCATCAATTTTGAGTACTAAATAAATCAAGGAATTTTTAAAAGATTTAAAATATACGCATGAATAAAATTGACTCCTATTGAAACCATTTTCTAACATGAATGAATCAAACTTTTTGTACTATTTTCTTGATTCTTCTTTTAATCCATGTAATGATTTATTAAGAAAACAATATTGGTTATCTTTAAATTAATGTTCAAAACCAATGGTAGGATTCATGTATAATTTTTCAATTAAATCACCATGTAGGAAATCACTTCTGACATCTAGTTGTTCTATATACAAATTAATAGAGGTGAAAAGATCAAGAATAATTCTTGTTGAAGAATGTTTCACTACATGAGAAATTTTTTTTGAGTAATAAATTCATTCTGTTTGAAAGAATCCTTTTTCTAAAAGTCTAGATTTAAAAATAATTTTATTTCCAATAATATTGAATTTTTTATATATACATTTATATCCAATAACCTTGGAAGTATGTGGTTTATTAACTATAGAACAAGTATGTTTCATTCTTAGGTATTTCATCTCATCTTCCATAGTTGAAATCCAATTCTTTGAGTTTCTATTATTGACATCTTGATTGTAGTTTTGGAGACCCTCTACGCCAAGATTGACTACAAAATTTAAGGAAGAGGTGGACATATCTTCATGATTGTACCTAAGAGGAGGTCTAATGACCCTCTTATACCTATCCCTAGTGAGATGATAAACCCTAAGGTCTCTAGGAACTCCATCATTTGAATCAGACCTAGATTCCTGCTCAGGCTGAGAATGGGGTACCTGAGAGATAGAGGGAGTCTTAGTAGGAGACTCACTGACACTAGGAGGAGAAACCTCAAGATACATCTTTTGAGAAATATTATCACTGTCATTAGTGGGAGGATAGACTCTAGTTGGAATAGAGTCTTGAAAAACCACATAACAACTAAGAACACACTTCTAAAATCTAGGTTTGTCAACCCAAATATTATACCCCTTCAAACCCTTAGGATAAGCTATGAATATGCACGTGATAAATCAAGGATCAAGTTTATCATTATTTACATGAGAATAATAAGTGCATAAAAACAACATAATATGTTCATAGGATGGGGGTAATTGATCCAAAATTATATAGGAGTCTTAAAGTCATGAGAAAAAGAATGAAACCTATTTATTAAGTAAACTTTATAAGTGAAGACTTTTACCCAAAAATATTTGGTAAATCCTAATCATGAAATCATGCTACGAACCCACTCAAGAATGGTGTGGTTCATATGCTTAGCTAGACCATTCTGGTGAGGAGTATGACTCATGGTTTGATGCATTAAAATTCATTCACTTTCACAAAACATGATAAATTTAATAGACAGGTATTCAAGGCCATTATCTATTCTCATAGCCTTTAACTTCTTCCCAAATTTATTTTATACATAGGCTTTCTAAGTTTTAAATGCCTCAAAGAAATCAGATTTATTTTTCAAAATATTAACCCATAATTTACTTGAAAATTCATCTATAAAAGTGATGAAGTGGGATCCTCCACCATGGGAGGTAGTCCTAGTAGGACCCCACAAACCAGAGTGAACATACTCAAGTGGGTGACTAGATTTAAAGATAGATCTATGAAAAATAACTCTTTTATACTCATCCATGACATAGTATTCACAAAAGGGTAATTTACTTGGTGTAAATTGAATGAGAATCCCCTACTTTCTGAATTCTTATTGAACTTTATCACTCAAATGTCCCAACCCTATATGTCAAAGAATATTATTTTAATTATTATTGACATAGGTATTTTCCAACATCTTACCACGTTTTCTTCCATCCAAAACATATAACCCATTCAACAAAAAGCCTTTAAGAACTATACGAGCTCCCTTAGAGATTCTAAGACAACCAAAATTAAATTTAAAGGTAAAATATATCTGATCTAAAACACTTAATGAGATCATATTCTGGTGTAAATTAAAAAACCATCTCACATCCAACAAGGTGAAAAGAGAATGTTCTGATAGCTCTAACATAAAAAATCCTCTACCCATGATTCAACATGTCTTATTGTTTCCAAGAAAGACATCTCCTTCAAATCCATCGGCCAAAAAATAAAAGTAAATCCAATTTGGGAACATATGGTAAGAACATCCTGAGTCTAAGACCCACTCGATATAAAGAGAATCTCGAGACACATACAACACCTCGACACTTTCATAGCCTTGGTTGTAGAAGAGTGAATGATCACTATATTCTTTATAAGGCTTTCCAAATTTCAAATCGGTGCATTTGGGTCTAATATGCTTTGATTTTTTGAAATGGTAGAAGGTAACCTATTTTGGATTGGGTTTAAACTAATGTTAATGTGATTCGATATGAATCTTAATTCCTTATCTATTTTTACCTTTCTTATTACCTAAAAACTCTAAATGACCCCTCACATTTAGAACCTTTCCTTCAGGTTTAACCTTATCCTTGATACACAACTCATGTGAAAGAAAGGCATACTTGACTTCCTCTAAAGTCAAGTAATATCTTCCACATATCATAGTATTGATAAGATGTTCGTATAAACTATATAAATAAATTAAAATTATGATTTCTTGGTCCTCATCATCATCATTAACATTTATATTGGATATCACTAATAAGATTTTATTAAACTCACCTAGTTGTGTCTGGATGGCTTTTATATGACATATTGTGAAGGTATATAATTTGTGTCGCTAATGTAGAATACTAATTAAGGATGTTTTCATATAAAACATTTCTAGATTAGACCAAATAACGAATACATATGTTTCATAAGAAACCTACCATAGGACTTTATCACCTAAAGACAGGGTTAAAGAGAAATGTGATTTCATAAAAATTTAAAGAGGGGCATATGAATAGGTATTGGTTGTATGACCATCAACCAATAGACTTACATGGGGGTTCTTAGGCCTGCGAAGGGAATATTACATCCCTTGTTTGAATAATAGGGATCATATTTTTAATTTCCAAATATTAAAATCATTACAGCCATCAAAATTTTTGATTTCATATTTCACAGAAGACATTGTTCATTCAGGTGGCTATGATACCACTTTTTTATAAGGTATATCAGAATACATCCCCCAAATATACTGCCAAGGACCATCGAATAAACAATATGGTCCAAAAAATTATTCAAACTAGAAAAATGAATTTTATTACAATTAAAACACACCCAAACAGAGTGTTGATGTGGAAGATAAAAAAACAATAGTGAAGGAAGAATCAACAATAAATGCAAATTAAAAACTAGGACATAAAAAAATGAAACACCATGATTAATGTGGTTTAGAAATCTTTTGGGACCTACTCCATGGAAAGAACACCAACCTCAGTCACATTATTTTTAATTCTCAAAAAAATGGAATTGGTTACATGATACAAATAAAAATGAAAAGTAGAAAAAACACAATAAATGATGAATCAAATAAACAACAATCAGGTATCAAAGCTATATGAATCAAAAAACAAGAAGATAAAAGAAACTCACAGTGCCAGACTAATTAGTGTCCAACAGTCTAGATCAATTCAAGACTTTGTTTTTCCATCTTCGAAATCTTGTTGTTAAAGAAAGATCTCATCAAGAACCTCCCAGATTGGGATCATCTCACCTCATGAAGACCTATGCCTAGTCGAGGTCAAAGGAGTTATCATTACTCCACCAGAAGCAATACAAGAGTAGTGAACCATGAATATCGTCCGCTGCAAAGACTTGATAATGAGATAACCCAAAAATAGGGCCTGAAAATCAAATTCCAGTGGAGAACACACAACAATAATAAGAGGTATATTTAAAATCTATTCGCCTATTTTTTTTTTCAAATTATCCAGTAATAGAGGTGATGAAACCCTCTTCCACTACCAAACCACATAACAACACAAGCCAAAAAAAATGTGCCACAAAGAAAAGCCAAACTACAGGGAAAATGGTGCCTACAACCAACCAAATGAATGGAATATTGTGATCAATTGGGTGGTGTGGTATATCGATGGCCCGAAATATATGTTAGAAAAAAGAAGGATTGCTACGGTGGAACCCGATATAAAAAGCATGCCACATATACACAACCCAATCACCATTCCCATGCAGTAAAAGGTCTAGAAAAATATAACACTGATCATACTAATAAAATTAATTTATTAAAACAATTTAAATGGAAATATTAATGAAGTGAAATTTTAATATGAAAACAGAAATTAAAATATTATAATTTCACACAAATGACATGATTTATATTCCTTTTTTTCTAAAGCTTAGGATGAGCACTAGTATCCTTCAACTAAGCATGGTCTCTATTCATTCTTATGACTGATATTTATCCATATATCCCGAGTTACTTCTTCTATGGTTTTGAGATCATTAGGTTCAGTTAATGATATACTCATAATCATTAATTGTCTTTGGTCCTTCATTATTTGAGCCTAAATTCATTTTTTAAAGGAATAAACTAGATCATCCTTATGAATCCTTAGAGGACCATGATTATATACTGGTAACCATGCTTACAGAGGTGGGTGTTGATTATTACAATGGTGGTAATTAATGCTAATAGAGGTTGAATCATGCTTACCTTATGGAATTCACGCATCAAAAGATAAAAAATTCATGCATGTGAAAATAATGGGACTTAGCCAAATTTAAGTATTCTACTATACAGAAATATCAAAACTTATAAAATGAATTATAAGATAAAATGAAAAATAAATCTTCAACCAAATTAAAATAAAGAAATTCATAATTATTTTTTTAATAATTGATAAAAAAAACATGGAATAATGATGGAATTAATTCCATGAAATCGAAAATGAAAAATTCAATTTAATAAAAATACATTTCAATTTAGATATTAATAAATAAATTAAAAAATTTGATCTTAAAAATATAAAAGTTAAAGTATATATCATTTGATCAAATTTTCACAAAAAAAACATTTTTCATATAATTATACAAAGAATAGAAATCTCAACTATAAATCACAAAATATTTTATAATTTTCCATTATTATTGCATTTTGAAATAGAAAACACAATTAGTTCAAAAAATTAATTTTACAAACAAGTATTAAATCAAATCATCATTAAATTCACATATACTTAAGCCATTGTCTTTACTCAATCAATTAATTTAACAAAATTAATAAAATATGACTAACCATAAAAGTGAAAGATCTATAATGATAAAATAAAGTGATTTTGAAATGAAATTTCTCTCATTAACACTTTCATGTAAAATGAATGATTTATCTTCACAAAAGAAAATGGGTTGGTGAAAAGTTGGTTTCCAGTGTTAAAAAATGATTGGATTTGATTGTCCCTAAATAAATAAAACAAACATCACATATTATTTAATTTTTCATCAAATTTATATTTTTTATATGGTGAACAAACAAACAAATTTTAGCATAGAATAATTAGACACAACTAAATGTATAAGTTAGTTTAATAATTAACAAGGAAGCATAATTAACTCATCCAATAGTTTTAAGTTAAAAAATAAAAAAATACCAATTAAAAATAGGAGTTAATTCTCAGACCACTAGAATTCATGGATTATTAGTTTAAATCTAGAAAACAAGTTTAAATTAAATAAAAATTTCAATACATACTCCAAAAGGTCAAATAAAATCTATTTTTTATATGTATAATGAAAATATATTCCATTAATGAATCATTGGTTGAATAAAAAATATTAGTCACTAAATGTATCAAAAAAATACCCAAATTTAAGAAATATTTTACACCATTGAAAATGAAAATTGATCTTTGGAAAAAAATAAATTTTTGAAACAAAATTATTGGAATTTTGAAAATTATTTAGGGGAATAAAATTAATCTCATTTGAAGACTTATTCCCCACACATAAGACTAAACATTATCACTAATATTTTACTCTAAAGTGTGAGAAACAATTAAAAAAATTAAGTTAAAAAAAGTTTTCAAATTAATAGTTCTAATACATGTTTAAAGGTCACACTAATGCTCAAAATACCATGTCTTCCATAAAATCTAGCACAAACCAATTTTTTTAAAAAATTCACATGAATTTTATTTATAAACAGTACTCAAGGATTTTCAATACAGGTTAGAAAATTATCATGTTTAACAAATTTTATAGCAATAAAAACTTTTTAAGAAACACATTCCAAAAAACCATAAACTATCTGAAGGAAAATTTAGGTTTCTTAGTAATTTTCAAAAAATATAATAAATCAAGATAAATGCACAATAGTTTAAACATATTATATTAAATTTTAGTCTACCAGTTAATGAATTTACCCCTAAAACTTAATTTATATCCATGTAAATATTTCACATAAGAAAAATATTATAGAAACAAATATGGAAGCATGAAATTAGATAAAAAAAATAAAATATAAATAAATAATAAAGAATAATACTCCCCTAATAGTTGGTATTGTTCCTTAATTCTCAAAAAAATAGTTACTCTCCTTTAATACATTTATAACTCAATTTATTTTCTCTATTACAGTGCCTAAAATTGAAAAAATAACATAAGAACCAACCATTAAAAACTAAAAATATGAGAGAAATAAATGGTAAGAGGGTGTTTATTTAAATACCTATAGGAAAAAATGAGGGTTTTCACAAGAATAGGGTGAGAAAATTTTTATTTAAAAGAAAAATGATAAGGAAAAATCATGGGGTGCCTCTCATTCAGCACTATGTTTAGTGTCTTCAAATAAAATTTTTCCCTGAAATCTAGCCATGATCATTAGGTGGAAAATTTCACTTGTTAGGTGGATCTTAATTATTATCTAAGATAACATTAACCAGAGTTCCCAAGTGTTATATAACTTTAACAATAAGTAAAATATTCAAGATATCTCCCAGTAAAATATACATCATTATAATGTCCACATATACATGACATCATAAAATAATAAAATAATCTCTTAAAAGTATTGAAGAACACCTATAAAAATAACTTATATGATAAAAAATTCTCTCCCAACAACAATCACACTTATAGGTTTGTAAACACTTAGAAACAAGTGCACAACCAACTACATCCTACTCACAATTTTAAGAAAATTAATCCAAAACAACCTAAGAATCAATTAACAGAATAGGATCCTAGCTAAAAAAAATAAAATTTAAGATTAAAAAGGTAAATTTTAGAGTCAATAATAGACTCAAATGAAGTGAATTTATCAAAGATATGTGGGATTTTATCAT
Organism: Viscum album; assembly: GCA_963277665.1. NCBI lineage: Eukaryota > Viridiplantae > Streptophyta > Magnoliopsida > Santalales > Viscaceae > Viscum > Viscum album. The sequence continues at coordinate 731,131,155 of OY728160.1, forward strand.
AAAAAACAATATTCATAATAGGTAGGAATATTTAAAGAGAGAAAAAATTTTCTATAACATCATGAATTGATTCAAAATTTTATCCATTTTTTAGACCATAATATAATTAATATTAGATGTGAAACTCTCATATATGTATTCATAGAACTCGGGTTTAAGGAGATTTTGGTCTAAATCTTTATTTTTCTTGAGGGAAATTATTTTCTTAGAAAAATACGAGTGTGATTGTTTCATAAAAAACTAAGTGATACTTTATAAGTAGCATATTTTTTTAAGTTTAACCACTTCATGGTTCAAAGAAATAAGGTTTCTATGTATTCCCTCAATCCTTAATAAACTATCATGTTTTTTGTGGACTCAGATTCACCAATTTTGACCTTAAAATTTTCATTCATTGAATTATAAAATATCTCATCAAAATAAACATGAATAACTTTAATTAATTTAGCTTTAAAGAATTCTTCATCCATATCATTTAGTTTACAACTCACCTCGAATGCAGAATCCATAAAGACATAAAATTATTTTTGATAATTACCAGCCTGAAAAACCAATTTTCCTTAGAAACATCAATAAAACCCCACTTGTAGCTAGGAAATTTATTCCCAAAATGATTGGAACATTTTTTTATAATCCATTTAAGGAACATGGAAATTTTTGGGAAATGTGAGATTCCCCATGCTAATTAATAGTTTATCCTCCTTTCCTATAGGTTGATTAATTGATATATCATCCCACTATAGAGATATAGAATAAGATTTTAGTTCCTCTAGAACTAGTTGAAAAAAATGAGTAAGGAAGAATGTTAACACTAACTCCTAGTTTGCATTATCTTCACTTCCTCATAATTTATATGTTGTAACAAAGATTCTAGTGTCTTGTAATTTTTATGTCAACCTTTTTATAAAAAAACTATATTATTTATTTAAATTAATGGTGTATTTATCAATTTTATTTTATTAGATAAAAACTTTGGATAAATTTGACATATAAATGGATTTTTTAAGGATTTTATGCAACTTCCCTCTCCTTAAGATGTCACATCAGTAGCTACATCCATGTCTGGTCTCAGTCACGGGTTGCACGACCACATTGATTCTTGCACCAGCACAGACGAGAATACAACCTTGAAGCTGGCCTCACAAATGGTGCTTGCGTCAGATTATTCTGCGAAACATGAAAAGGTGAGGCCTACAACATCACATCTGGTCTTGGAATCTAATTTAGTTGTTGGATCTATAAAATAGGGACCTTTGACATCACATTTTGTTGTTGGCTCAACCCTTGTGGTCAGATATGAAGAACCGAGAGCTTCTTTTGGTCAAAACGAAGCAACATGATTCAAGTCACCTACCCTAAAGGTGACCATGAATCGTGCTGCAGTTACTTATGTGGAGGCCACTAGTATTTTAGGAGGCAAAAAATATAGTGGAGAAAGGTCTCTAAATCTTATTAAGGATTCATCTCCGAGCAGAATACATTGCAAGGGTTTATCAGTCCATGTTAAAGCTAATTCAGTGCCATTCACCGAACGAATGGAAATTGGAAACAACTCGCTCATTGTATGCATTGTTTTTCCCAAAGGTGAGAAAACCTGGAAGCTTGATGACATGTCTAGAAGGATCTCAGCTCTGTGTGGTTTCTACAATTGGAAATGTGTTTCTCTTGGTCGAGGTTTTTTTCCATTGTTTTTTTCCTTCAGAATAACTGATGCTTCGAGCATGGAGAATTGGTTCGCTGTAGCTGAAACCTGGATGGCCTCATTTATATTAATGGTCTTTGGACTTCAATTTTTCGTGTTTGTAAAATGAATATTTTCAGGTTTGGGTTCGTCTACATGGAATTAATTGGGTTTTATGGCACCCAAAAATACTGAATGACATCGGCCCGACAATTGGGACTCCCATCCAGCTTGATAAGGAGACTGAGGATGTACGGTTTGGGAATTTTTTTAAGATGCTAGTGGAGATTGATCTTATCTCCACCCTGATATACAAGGTAACCCTTTCGACTCCTTCTGATAACATTCAAACTAAAATTGAGTATGAAAAAAGCCTCTTTTTTTTCTTGAATGCTTGGTTGTCGGGCACTCTTTGGTGTAATGTCGAAAGAAAATCTCATGTGACGTATGTGGTATGAGAGGTCACTCGGTCAACTTATGTCGAAAGAAGTCAAAGTTCAAAGATGGAGACTTGCCAAAACACATTTCCCATGATGATCCACATGTGGAGAAAATTAATTCTCAAGAGGCTAAGGGAAAAGGTTTGATGGTTGTGGATCGACCAAATGATTCAAATAATGTTAATTCCTCTACTTCTGGAACCAAGAAGAAATTGTGGGATTCCATCTTCTTAGAAGAGGATAATTTCACTGATGTAGATATTCCGAACAATGGACAAAATACTAGCTTGCTGCCAGATCAGCCACAAGCCAAAGGCAATGACAATGAAGAGATGGTTGAACAAGTCAATGAGGAAGAGAATCACCAAGAGGTTGATCAAAAGCTTCATTATGAAAAATTACTTCCTTAGGTAACAGAAAAGATAAAAAAAATTAGAAGTTCCACCCACTTCCCAAATTTGTAATGCTTCATCAAAACCCGTTGTCGATAATGAGGTCTTCCAACTTAGTCCCTACAAGAGTTCAAGGCCCTTGGGTGACCTCCAAGTGGAGGTTGAGCAGCCAATTGAGGAGACCAAACAACATGAGACTCCTCCCCAGACTGAAGAGGTTGAGGGGATGAGTGACATCTCTCCTGAAAATAATATTTAGATGTAGACAGATAGCTCCGACTCTGATAGCACAGACACTGAGACCCCATATGAAAGGATTAAATCTCTTCCACCAAGTGGAGGAAAATCTAGAGGTTGGGGGCACGGGCGCTGAAGATATGTTTCTGAATGGAATGCACTTCATGTGGAGGAAAGAATACTAAGTGAATGATTGATGAAAAAGTTAGTTCACTAGATTTTTCTTTGGGCACTTTTCTTTGTATTCTCAAGCAATATCTGGTTCCTATGTCTTTCTTCCTTTTTCCGATAAAAGAGGCACCGCCTCCACCTTTATTAAAAAAACCATCAAAATTTATATTGGATAAATATTATTGAACTATAAAAATTACCCATATCTATAAAAACTAATTCTATAGATTACTAGCCCATTTGTAACTCCAATATTTGGACCCTGTAATTTTAATTAATTTTTAAGGAACCAATATCACCCAATCACTTTATATATAAAACCCTATAAATCCCATTGATAATTGGAATTCACACACCTATATTTATTTTGTAATTATTTTTTTGGATATAGTGGAATCCAAGTTGAGTAATTTATCATAACACACAATTATATTTCATGGAGTGGTTTGGGTGGTTCTTATAACCATGATTATAGTGGTTTGAAAATAGGTCATCTCTAGTCCGAATTCTAGGACCATACCCAAAAATGTTTTCATTATTAGGGGGATGGGTATGTAAATAAAAGTTAATAAAATAAGTTCTAGAGTTCCCAACCATTCCACAATGTTGGCATTAATTTTTATGTGAATTTTAATAAAAAACTACAACAGTCATAGGATCAACTTATAAGACAATATTAGTTTTCTTCCTATGAATGGTCCTTCTTCAATAGATTTTGTGTTAAGTGTTTTGAGATGTTTTATTGAAAAATTTTCTCAGTAATTTAGCTATCATATCAAAAAATTCCCACCAAATGATTTGTTTAATTATGGTTTAATGGTATGGAGTGATACTATTATAGAAAATTTTCAACAAGAGATGATGAGATAATTGGTGATTGAGAAACTATCTATGAAAAAATCTATATATATCCCATTTTTCAGGGCAAATTTAACCATCATCTTGGAAAAAACCTATAATATTATGCCTCACCATAGTTGAAGTGGTCATAGAATAAAATTTCATGATAGAATAATTGTTCATTTTGTTATGGGTATCAAAAATATCTTCATCCAATATCTAGATCAAGCTATTGGACATAGTTTTTAAACAAAATTAAAACACTCTCATCCAAATCACTTTCTAAAAAATCCAATGAAAATTTACTCACTAGACTATACTATAAAAATATATATTAAACTATAGAGAATCCCCATTGATCAGACTATTAAATGAGGGTGAAATGGAGAGGTATGTTTTTTATCTCATAGTTCCAAGAACTAAGGGATCACTATATGAAATATGTGTTACTATTAATAGTTGGAAGTTTAAAATCACAAAGTCTAGACCTATCAGTATATTTATTTCTAGGTTGAGTTTGAATATGATTCTCATTTATGTTCTCAACTCTCTAAACTTCCATATCCACCATTTAAATGTTTTCCTTTTTACTAATGGATCTATAATGAATTTAAATATCATGTATGAAAGTATTAAGTTAAATGGATTTTTACCTAGTGTTTAGGAAATTTCAAGTAAAAATAGTTTTAAAATCAGTACAAAATAGTTAATGATCAAGATATTTTTTAAATTTTCAGAATTTAAAAATATTTCTAGGTTTGTTTTTTGTTTTTTTCAGAATTAATGTTTTTTTGGTTGGTCACACAAGACTTCCTTGAAAACTGTGACAATTTTTTATATAAGGTTATGAATAAATATCAAAAATAAAATTTATAAAACCTAAACAATACTATATAGTTGTGAGAAGGGTCAGACCTACGATAAGAAAATAATTATGTGTTTACAAAATAAAGAAAAAAACAAAAATAATAATTAAAACAATGGAAAATGGTAAATGTGGTTGAAGGGTGGTGAAAAATTAAAGTGAAAAATGAAGAAACCATTAGTGAATGTTCCGGAGGAAAGGGATTCAATGATAAGGAATGAATGGATTTAGGGGAAGTCAGATTGAACTAAATTGATTAAATAATTCATCTCTTTATAAAAAATAAAAGTAGAAGTGATAAATTTTTTTATGAAATGAGTGGAAGCACCTGACTATTTCTCAATGATAAAACATGTCTAGTGAACTCTCCTAAGGATTAATATGTCTATCACCAATCAGAAAATGGTTTATTTTTAATATTGAAAAGGTACTTTGATTCTTTTTAATTTAAGTACTTCATTTTAGGTTTAAAAGTCAATAGATTCTATCTTATTCACCCATTATTACATTAAGTATAGTATAAATGATTCTCAGGAAGAAAAAAAATGAGAACACATGATGAATAGAACACACTACTGAACTTATAGAAAAGAACACCACTAATTTTCAATTTTGATATAGTGAATTGGTTTTTAATTTCCAAAAAGAATCTATCATTTATTTCATTTTTAAATTCATCATTTGAGAAAGGATAAATGGTAGTAGTGAAAAATCTATGAAGAAAAAAAAACTACCATGAAAAATATGAAGAAGAAGAGGAAAGAGAATTTCAATTCAATTCAATTCAACCCCCAAAATGGATTATCTAGGCATGATCATCACAACAAAACAAACAATGATTGTATCTCTATTACATAAATAATAATGCTAATGAGATGAATGAAATAAAAAACATCTTTATCGAACTCAGTCCTTTTTATCCATCTTGAATTCCATCTACACCATTACCCTAGATTTTTTCTTCCATATCCAAGAAGAAAATCCCTAAAAGCCTCCTTGAGAATGAATGTCTTTCCCCGTAATAAAGAAGATTTTCCACCATCTTAATTTTAGTGCACATGAATGGTAAAATACACTTACTTTATAGGAAAATTTCATTTTTAATTTTTTTTAATTTGAGACATAAAAAAACACATGTCAGAGGCTCCTTTACCTTCAATCACTACATCATATATATTTAACAAAGCTTTAAAAATAATTTCTACAACTTGAACAGGTTATTGATTTCTCCAATTATCATCCAATTTTTTACCAAACATTTTACTTTCATACATGGTAGTAATTACTAAAAACAATTGAACTCAACCAGATCAGGACCTCAGTCACCGGTATTTAGGAAACTCATCTTGTCCTTCAAGATAGTTAGAGCTCCCTAAAAACATTTTGAATATTAGTTTAGTAGAAAACATCATATATTTTAAAGCTTTGACAATTAACCATAACCCCAAATTCAAACCTGAAAAAAGCATAATAACTATCTCATATTCTTGGATCTAACCATCAGGGTTCATTTAAATTTGTTTGATGGATCGATTCCTCTTCCTCTATTAACTTGTCTTATATCACAACCAACTTCAAACCAAGGTCCCAATGTATGTTGAACCAATATCATGATGTTCATAATAGATTATATCTTGTACTAGCTTCACTATTCACATCTAGAATAATGTTTCATAATTCACCCAAGATGCATTGAAATACATCCATTATTCAAACCTATATCAAGATCTACTCCATAATAATATTTGAACCAAATTTGATTCTTAGTCAAAGGATTATCTAGAACAAATCATCACACACCTTGTGAACATTTTTTTACATCCTTTGACCAATATCATTTAGAATATCATGGCATCACCATCATCAAATCAAATTTGCACAGGGTATAAAAATCAATAAATGAATTTTGTATCTTAATATAAAATGATCTAATCAATCTTACTCGATGAAAACCAGGGGTTTTCAACTTGTAGGACTTTAATATACCTCATTTCCTAATGAATTATAAATTATATTCCTTTAATTTTGGTTTCATAAACTTTTCTATGAGTGGTGGATCTTTGAGATTGATCTATATCCACAGTGTATCTATATTGTCTGATGATACTTAGTATTGGTGTTCAATACCAAGTCCACACAGGATTACTTTGAAGATAATTCACTTAACCATCAGTCTAACTGACCCTTTGAAAATTCAATGGTCGAATTCCCTTCTTTTCCATTGCCCAGGTCAAGATCCCATTCATTCTTATAGTTGATTTTAATTCACGTAGCTTGAGTTCCTTCTTCCATAGTCTTAATATCCTCAGATTTGGTCAAATATGCACTCAAAAGTTTTTATTGTCTTCAGTTATTTTTCATTAGATCCATGGTTATTTTTTTACAAATAAATGCATTGGAGATATTGGAAATGAAAACCAAAAAGGAATCAGTTGAGTTTTCAAAACCGTAGGAAGAACGTTGAAGTGTTTTTTGTCTTCACCATGAATCTCTCCACAATATAATCAACTCCAATTTCCTATAAAATATATTTAATTATTCAACCGTATTTTTTTCTTCCATTAATATTGTTTCATGATGTTTCTTTTCATTTATTTAGAAAATTATATAAATTGGAGTAAGTGTAGTCCGTGACTTATGTGAAACAAAATCAGGGAAGCATTGTTGTGTTTTTGTCCATTTTTTCTTCCTCTCATTTCCTGGATTGTACAACCAACAAACTGGTATCAAAGGAAGAAACCAAAGTATCCTCCAATTTTTGAAGATGGCCACCAGAATTGAGCAGCAAGTTCTTATGTTTTATAATGAAAACTATGAAAGTTGGTTTATCCAAATGAAGGTATTGTTTGTATCATAATAACCATGTGAGATCATCATCGATGGGTATATAATACCCAGTATATAGGAAGAATCCACATTTACAAATGAACAAAAAAACATCTCTCAATAATCAATAGAAGAAAGACAATAAGGAATTGTTCTACCTCTATCGAGGGTTAGATGAATCATCCTTTGAAAATATTATCAAACCAATATCAAGAATTTAAGAATGGGATACCCTTGATACCATCTTCAAGGGTGTTGATTGAGTGAATTGAGTTTGTCTCTAAACACTAAGAGCACAGTTTGAAGTGGTTCACAAAAGGAAAGTGAGAGTATTTCTAACTACTTCTCATGTTTAATTTTTATTATTAAGAATTTGAAAAGAAATGGTGAAAAAATGGAAGAGGTTTATGTTATTGAAAAGGAAATGTGATCTATCACATCCAATTTTGATCATTTTGTTATGGAAATCAATGAATCAAAGGACTTGGAAAAAATATCCATTAAATAATTGATAGGATCTATGTATGTTTAGGAGAAATGAATGAAAAAGAATGATTTATGAACTATTGAGTATGACTTAATGTCTAAGATGACTCTACAAGAAAAAAATAATTCCCAAACACAATGAGGAGGTCATGGAACTAGTAATCATGTAAGAGGAAGAGGGAATGGATATCATCGAATCCATAATAAAAAAAAAAATTCTAACAACTTTTATTGAGGAAGAAATGGTGGAGGTAGATTTACACTTGGTTTTGGAAACACAAAGAATGTTCATTGTCACAATTGTAATAAATTTATCTATTATGCCTCTATGTTTTGGATAAAAATAAATCAAGATGAACAATACAACTATTATAAAGCATCTCATCATCAACAATAATTCACCACACTCTTCCTCGCACAAGAAAAGGAATGTGAATTTCTAGATGTATGGTATCTTGACATTGGTTCAAGAAACCATATCTGAGGTAACAAATAATTGTTCAAGGAACTCATATAAGAATTTTGTGATGATGTGATATTTTGTGACTCATCAAAGGTTCCCATGATTAGAAAAGGTAAAATTAAAATTTTTCAGAAGAATGCTGAGTCGAATTAAATATCTAATGTGTACTACATACCAAACATAGAAAATAATATCATCAGTATCAACCAGATCCTTGAGAAGGGGTATGTTATACACATGGAGAACTCTTTTATCACTATAAGATATGCTCACAAGATACTTGTTGCTCAATTCCAAATGGAGAAGAGTCGCAAGTTTTTTTTTTTCATATTAACACAAAGTCTTAGAACTGTCCCTTTGGAATCATGAAGAATGACTCATAGAGATGTCATATTCTCTTTGGGAATATATATTTCAGTGGCGTTAAACTTTTATCCTCATCAAGCATGATGAGTGGATTGCTGGTGATTAATGTTCAAAATCATGTGTGTGAGGCATGTACACTCAGTTAAAGACAAAGAAATTACTTCCCAAGTGGAGTGTCCAGAAGAGAAAAGGAACCACTTCAGTTGGTTCACACTGATATTCTTGAACAACATGAAACACCCTAACATGGTGGTAATAAATAATTTATTTATATCATTGATGATTTCAATAGAAAACTATTGGTGTATTGAATAAAAGAAAAATAATTCATTTTTAAAATATTTAAACTTTTCAAATCCCATGTTGAAGAAAAAAAATGGTCACAAAATCAAAGTAATCAGATCTAACAGAGGTGGAGAATATAATTGAAATTAATTTCAAGATTTTTATAGGGAGAAAAACATCAAGCAACAATAAATTATATCCTACACACCACAACAGAATGGAATTTCAAAATGAAAGAATCACACCAACATCTACATGAAGAGGACCATGCTGAAGGAGAAAAGCCTTCCAAAGCGCTTTTGGGAAGAGGTAGTTGCATGTACTATCTACCTACTCAATGGATTTCCAGCCAAGAGGATCATAAATTTTACACCATAAGAGGCAGGGAAATACTACAAACCAAGTATGGCGCACCTAGGAATCTTTGGGTGTTTTACCTACGCTCAAGTTCTAGAATCAAGAAAAAGAAAGCTTGATAATCATGGAAAAAATTGAATATTCATCAGCTATAGTGAATCATATAAAACCTAAAAGATCTATGATCCACTATAAAATAAATTACTGATGAGTAGAGATGTGATCTTTAGTGAGGAAGAATCTTAGAGATAGAATGATGAAGAATTGAACAAATATATTCCAGTCGAATTAAAAGATCCTGAAGAAAGGCATGATCATCAAGTTAAAATGCCCGTAACACCATCCTTGGGTGAATTATCAATTGATAGAAGTCCATGAGTACATTATTTCACTGATGAAATAACTCCATCAAGTAAAAATTTGTATATCTCTTCCTCACCCATGGTGTCTATAAAAATAAAGAGCATAAGTGTCGTCAATGAGAAAACTGAAGTGGTAAATATTTTTTTCCTGTATGTAGATCATGATCCTTTAATGTTTTAGGAATATGTAAGTTAAGAATGCTGGATAATAACTATGAACGAATAAATTCACACCATAGGGAAAAATGAAACATGGGATCTGACTACAATTCTTAAAAATAAGAAAACTATTAACATTAAATTGGTGTACAAGATCAAGTAAAATGATGATGGTGAGATCAATCACAACAAGGAATGTCTTGAAGAAAATGGTTATAAATATAAGTATGGGGTGGACTAGGAATATGTTTTCTCTCCTATTTCTCACCTTGACACTGTGATGATAATTATCACCCTTATATTTGTCTATCACAGTTGGATGGTCTACCAACTGGATATGAAGTCTGCATCCCTAAATAGAATTCTAGAATAAGAGGTCTATGTTGATAGCCTAAAGTTTTTGTTATGAAATGAGAGGAACACAATGTGTATCAACTAAAGTAATACCTATATGGGTTGAATCAAGGTCTGTGTTCTTGGAATGCACTCATCGAAAAATATCTTCAAGAGAATTGATTCACCCAGTGTCAATATGATCATGAAATTTACATCAAGAAGAATGATCATGGTAATATTATTTTATCATTCCTATATGTTGATGTTTTTTTGGTTTTTAGGGAACATCCAATAGATGTTTGTTGAATTCTAGGAGGCCATTTTCAAGGAGTTCGAGATGACGGATGGAGGTCTCATGTCTGTTTTTCTAAGAATTTACATAAAGAAACAACATGGTGGAATCTATATATCTCAAAAAAAGTATGCTAAGGAATTTATTTAAAAGTTCAAGACATACAATTGAAATGTTGTAAACATGACTATAGCAATGGGATTAAAACTATAAAAAATGTAGAAGGAAGAAGCGTTGACTCTTATTTGTTCACAAGTCTAATTGGAAGCCTATGGTACCTCACAATCAAGAGGCTAGATATTTTCTATAGTGTTGGTCTTTTAAGAAGGTACATGGAAGCACAAAAAGGATCATACTACTATCTATAAAGATAATCCTCAGGTACATCAAGGGAATAGTTAAATTTGGTCTTACCATGATTATTGGGAATACGATTAAATACAACCTATGGAATACATATCAAAATCAACGTGATTATGATATTCATTATCATCAGACTCAAAGGCCCAGTCTAATTGCTATTTTAATTCATAATAGGTTTTTTGAATTGTATCAGTTTATATTATTTTAAATTAAATTCTTATAAGAATAAAAATGAAGATTTTTAAACATATAATTCAACCCCCTCGTTTATTTTTTCCATATTTATATAAATTGTGATCCAACATTTGGTATTAGAGAAAGGTTTACACTTTTAATACTAAGTTCCTTTTAATTACTTTATTTTTCAATCTAATTATAAACTATTTTTTTATAATAATTATTACACTAACATGTATTGTGGAAAAATATTTTTTTGTATTATTTTAGAGATGGAATGATTAAATGTTTTTTCTGTTGAAAATCTCAATCCAACTCGACGACCAGTTTTTGATGGAAATGATTATGAATTTTGGAGAGACATAATGGATACCATTTTAATCAACACTGGAGTTGACAACTTTTTTATACTAACTGGAGACTATAAAATTCATGTCAAGGAATTTATAAAATTTATCAACCATGAGAAGAATAAATATCATACTACGGGAAAAACCAGGTTTAGCGGCGGTTTTGTGGCGGCGATTCACAAAACCGCCGCTAAACGTTTTCGCGGAAAGGTTTCACGATGGTTTTTAATAAACCTCTATGAAACTCGTATTTTTTTAACAATCCCGAACCTTACCCCCACCCTGATCGTTCCCCCAAACCCCCGCCCTCCCGCCCTCCCTTCTTCCCCGAACCCCCTGCCCCCTGGCGACCCGCAACCCTCGACCCCCACCGTCTAGCGACCCCCTACCATCTGGTGACCCGCGACCTCCAGCGACCCCACGACCTCCGTCTCTGGAGACCCCGCGACCTCCATCTCCGGCGAAACATCTTTTCTAGGTATGTATCCATTTAACTAGGTTTGAAATATAGAAAATTTTGATAGAACCTGAAATATTTTTATGATTATGATCATGTAATAATAAATTTCTTAAACGATTATATTAATATATCTTGTAATATGTGTCCTATCAAAAAATTTCACAATCAATTCCCACTTGGATCATATTCTATATTTTTGGGCCGACTAACATGGGTCTGGATTTTTAATGCATTTAGTAATTTAGTTTGGAAACAATGTTCTAAGAATAATATTTACAGATGATATTTTCAGATAATCTATATAGAAACTATAATGATCTATAACCAAAATTATAGATCACCATTTATTACATCTATATTAAAATTTTAATTAGTTTCTTAGTACTGTGTAGATGAATGAACACTTTTAGTGCACATATAAGTCACTAATGATTGAGTGTCAACAATTCTGAAATTTTCTACCTCAGAATATCTGAGAGTGAATATGTATTATGTTTAGGGATGGAATTTTGATTTTTCAACAATTTATTCTCTATTTGGTCTTATATGTGAACGAATAAAATTTTAATTTACTATTTAATTTTACTGATTTTTTCATTAGATCATTGGAATGATTTAGATAGGTAACACAAGTCATGTTGTTTTCATTTTCTATCAAGATGGGGGGATAACTATATTAACAAAGGGAGTTTATTTGTAATTTAAAAGAATCAACGAAGGAGATTAGAGTTCAGAGTATTGTTCAATTATATTATTTATCAACAAATAGTACTGTCAATACAACATCCAATGTAATTAATGAAATTTTGAAATTGAGAGTGATGAAGAAAGGTTCCTACCAAATAAAGAAAATAATTTTTCCACACTCTCATTGTTTAATGTTTCTGGATGATACCAAATTGAAGGTTGAGAATCTATTAATGAGTTATTGAGCATGTTAAATGTTTAAATAATCAAGTAAAGGATCTTATAACATGTATTGAGAGGTTTGGGGAAGTCATGAGATGGTTTAGTTTGACTCAGATTTACCTTGACTAATTTAGGAATTCATTAGAGAATTCATAAATATAGGATGTACTAGATTACATATAATTCATTTATACCATCTCAATATGTTTCAATTACTATCAATGAATGTGTTTTTGTTCATTGTGTGATTCATTAATTTTAAGTAATTGATAATATACCAATTCATGAGGTATGTGTGAGTGAATATTTTTAATGTAATTATCATTTCAAGATATATAATTTTTTTTCTATATGTATGTGTGAAATACACCTTAATTAGTGTGTTTCTCAAAAATAAACATTGAAATGTGATAATAAAAATTTGTCCTACATGTAAAATTTGTAAGCATATTATTAGTATCTATATTTTGGTGTTAAAACAGTAGGCGTATGTTCTTCCAAAACTCAATGTACATGTGAAATGACGATCATGATTTTGATTTCATAATTGGAACAAACTGGTAATATTAATATCCATATAAAGGTCATATATACCTATACGAAGTTTATCAACATTTACTTAAATATAATCTGGAATTATGTAATGGTAACCCATCACTTATTCATGATAATTAATATTTATATGGACATATTAATGGGTTACAAAAATAGAATATATCCTATGTAAATTTATTTCTATTTACAAGAATTTTATTTATTTGGATGAAAGTGACAGTTTGATGATGCATGTTATGTATGTTCATGATAAATAGATTTTGAACCAACTTATGGATATCATTCAAGAATGAGTTTATTATCATCAAGATAATGTAGAAGAATATCAACTTATTATGAAATTGTACGATCAATGAATATTGATGAAAATTTATAATGAAGTGTACAATCAATGAATATTGATTGATAAATTTTTACATCATTCTAATGTATATAATATGAAATATTGTGGGAACCCATGCATTGGTATTCTATATTAGTGATTTTGGATGGATGTTATAAATACCGACTGGTATCCCATTTCTAGATATGGAAAATAAAATAAAACATTTAATTGAGATGACCAAGAATGTGAGTATATGAGATGTTCAGGAAAGTTGTAGTATATTTTGTGAGGGTGTGGAAGTAATATGAGTGGACCAATGTATCTCATTAATTTAGTGGGGATAGAAATTGTTTGAGGCAACATAAATGTGTGATTGACAATGTTATGATAATTGTGTCACCCGATATTCTTACTGCTCCTCAATGAGGTGTTCATGCTGTCTCCTAGGGACCAGACTTGTTTGGTTTGTCTGGGCATGCTAAGTAAGTGGTAAATGTGATCAATGAATCATCTTTATTATATTATTCATACTTTATGATCAATGGTTCATCTTTATTATATTATGACTCTGAAATATTACACTATCGTATATTTTGTGTAGGCACATTGTGATATACATGGATAAAAGATGGATCACATTACTGAGGAACACACCTCAGTATGTTAAGGGTTTGAATGAGTATTTAGATTTTGAGATTTCTAATCGATCCGTTGAAGGGAGAATAAGATGTCCATGTCCTAAATGTAAATTTAGAACATGGTTGAAGAGAGATGAAGTTTATGAACATTTAATACTGAAGCAATTCCCTGGTCAATATTTGTGTTGGAATTGGCATGGAGAATCAAAAAATACAGAAAGATTTAGCACTAATGTTAATCCACAGAATGAGGTCCCAAGTTCGTCAAAAATGGAAAATGAAATGAAAAACCTCATAAATGATGCATTCGGCACTGCAAGACACCACTATTAGCATCAAAACATATCAGAACAACTAGAAGAGGGTGCTACAAATTGCAACGTGACAAGTGATGTTTTTGAGACTGTAACACAAGTAGATAAAGATTTTAACATATCATTGGATCCTCCTCTTGATTCTGTAAGTCCAAATGTAACATAAAACTTCACTGAGAAAAATGTGTTTCATGATTTAGTTTACGATGGAAATCAAGAGTTGTATAGTGGGTGTTTGAAATATTCAAAGCTTTCATTTCTGCTGAAGTTGTACCATATCAAATGTCTATGTGGAATTAAAAATAAGGCAATGTCCATGATATTGGAATTGATTCGTGATGCATTTCATGAAGAAAAAATCCCAGAATCTTTTTATGATATGAAAAAAGTTGTTAACAAGCTTGGTCTGAATTTTATAAAAATACATGCGTGTCCCAATGATTGTATGCTTTATTGGGGAGAGGATTCAAGTAGACAGAATTGCAAGAAATGTTCTTCTTCTAAATGGCAGTCAAATGGTGATGTTGGAAGTCTGACTGAACATAATTTCATGAAGAAGGAAATGAACACACCTGCAAAGGTTTTGCGTTACTTTCCTTTGAAGCCGCGATTGCAAAGATTATTCATGTCATCAAAAACTGCAGAACACATGAAGTGGCATTCTGTAGATAATAAAAATGATGGGTTAATGAGACATCCACGAAATTCCCAATCATGGAATACATTTGATTCATTACATCCATATTTCTCAGCTAATCCTAGGAATGTTCGATTGGGATTGGCTGTCGATGGATTCAACCCATTTGGGACTCTGAGTACACGTTATAGCATTTGGCCAGTTGTTTTGATCCCTTATAATCTGCCTCTGTGGATGTGTATGCAACAATCATATTTTATCATTTTAATGATTATTCCTGGAAAAAAAATTCCTGGAAATGATATTGATGTATACTTGCAGCCTTTGATTGAAGAATTGCAGGAGTTATGGAGTAACGGTGTTGAGACATTTGATGTTTGTTCTAAAACAATGTTCAAAATGAATGCTTCTTTACTGTGGACCATTAGTAACTATCCTGGGATTGGAAATTTATCTGGTTGGAACACTTATACGGGTTTGGCTTGTCCCATTTGTAACTTTGATTTTGAGCCCAAACGGCTACCTCACAGTAGAAAATGGTGCTTCTTATGCCATCGAAGATTTCTCGATGCATCTCATATATTTCGGCTGAACAAGTCAAAATTTAATGGTTTCATTGATCATAGACCACCTCCAAAGTTGTTAACCGGTTCTGAAATATTGAAACAGCTTGAAAATGTTGAAACAGAATTTGGGAAGGTTCATCATTTGAATGATAGAGGAAAACGGGTCCAAAGTGCATCGTCAAGTGAAATCAGAACGCAACAATGGAAGAAAAAAATTATATTCTTTAAAATTTCGTATTGGGAATTTAATTTATTTCACCACAATCTTGATTTGATGCATATTGAGAAGAATGTCTGTGATAATTTGATTTTCACATTACTTAATGAGCATGGAAAGTAGAAGGATCATCTTAATGCTCGCAAAGACTTACAAGTAATGAACATAAAACACGATCTCTGGCTAGATGAGAATGAAAAGTATTCTCCGGCCATTTTCGCAATGAAAAATAGGGATAAAGATACGTTCCTTTGAATTTTAAAGAATGTGAAGGTATCTGATGGGTATTCGAGTAACATCTCGAGGTGTGTTGACTTGAAGAATCGTAAATTACATGGATTTAAAAGTCACGACTCAAATATTTTGTTACAGTAGTTACTACCATTGGAATTGCGTACATTATTATCTAAAAAAGTTACTGCTGTTGTACTCCAATTCTGCACATTTTTCAGGAAATTATGTGAGAAAGTTGTACATCCATTTCAGCTTGACAACCTCCAGGAGAGGTTTGTATTGACTCTTTGTGCAATGTAGATGATCTTTCCTCCATCATTTTTTACTATCATGATGCATTTAACTGTGCATTTGGTTGAAGAAGCTAAATTAGGAGGCCCCGTTCATTATCGATGGATGTATCCAATTGAGAGGTATTTTATTTATATGTTTTCCAGTTAAGTAAACAATTTTTGACATTTAAATAAATTCATAATATTATTATTTTATTTCACAGATATCTTGGGCATTTGAAATCATACATGAGAAATAAAGATCAACCAGAAGGCTCTATTGCTGAAGGCTATTTGGTCGAGGAATGTCTTACCTTTTGTTCCAGGTATTTATATGATATTTAAACAAGATTTAATCGAGTTGGACGTGCTGACTACACATCAAATCAATATAAAATGCATCAGAAATCAAAAATATTTCCTACTATTGGCCGATCAGTTGGGAGGACCTCAAATGTGACACTGACAGAATTGGAATTATTACAGGAACATAGATATGTGCTGCTTAATAGTGAAATTGCAGATCCATTTATTGAAGAGTTGAGGATACAAACAAAGAGATGAATGAGAGGCCGAACATTAAATGAGAAAGATATAACAAAAGCTGTGAATAAAGAGCTTGTAGAATGGTTTGCACGACGTGTAAGTTCATAAATATTGTAATAAATAAGAATATTAGTTTGACACATACAATTTGTAAATCTATTAAATTATATTTCTTTTTTTAGATCATGAATACTAATACTCGAGAAGACTTTTCATAAGGTTTGAAGTTTCTTGCTAGAGGTCCTATAAAGCAAGTTAGAAATTTCGACGCTTATAATGTGAATGGCTTTAGATTTCGTACAGTTGATCGAGAAGTGGGTTTGAAAAAACAGAATAGTGGTATATTTACATTTGCTGAAGTGGGATACTATAGAAAGCTGCATGATATTATTGAATTAAACTACCATGGACATTTTTATGTTGTATTATTCAAATGCAAATGGGTCGATATTATCAGAGGTGTTAAAAGAGATTCATTGCAATTTACTTCTGTGAACTTCTCTCGCTTGATGGATATTGGTGATCATGAAATGCATGATCCATATATCTTAGCATCGCAAGAAAAAATGGTATATTATGTGAATGATGTTGTGAATGAAGGGTGGAGTGTAGTTACTCATGTAATAAAAAAAGATTTGTATGATATAGGTGATGAAGTGGAAGATTTGACCTATGAAATTGAATGTCATCAACCACAGGAAGCAGAATTATTTGTCCATCATGATATTGAAAATATTAGTCTTGCAAGGATGAATGAAGTGGATGAAGCAATGGAGCAGGAAACCGACATGATTGAAGGGGAAAATGATTGTATGTACAATTATTCATTCATGCAGCAACCACTTGTTTCATTTCTGCAGTCATTCATTATCAATGTTATATATATTTTGTTTGTTAGTTCTGGGCATATATTATCATTTTTAATTTTTTTTTTCTGCATAATTTTTTTGAAATATATATTCTGAACTTAATTTTATTTGATTAAATGACAGGAATGCCAAGGAGGAAGTGGTATACTATTTCTTCTAGTTCTGTGATGAATGTCGATCCATCTGGGTCATTCCCCACGACATCTGAGGCGCCAGATGCCTACACCCCCGCACCATCTCCCCCTGCACCATCTCTCACACCATCAGAGGGCCTCCCATTTGAGGCTGAGTCATCGACTCCCCCTACAGGTACCTCATCATTTGGGCGGCGACAGACCCCTTCCAGTCCATCCCGGACATACTAGAGGGTCACATTCATAGATATAAATTTTAATTAAATAAATTTATTGCATTTTGTTTATACTAATTGTTTTCTCATTGAAGATGAAAAAAATAAAACCATGGAGAAACACTTAAAAATATTAGATGTTTGGAACTTGAATGGAAAAAAGATAGTCGTGCCATTTGATTCTTATGCGGTCCCTACAGATGATGCCGTGGGGTTACTTGGCTAGATTATAGGTCAGTTGGCAGCGGAGCCCATTTCACTTCCCATTTCATATGATGATTGGAGACATATGCCTCCAAACTGGAAAAATGAAGTTTTCGATTCTCAAATAAAGGTAATTTTGTTACATTATGGTTTAATTGAATGTCATGTTACTAATATGTTCAAAATGAATTTCTGTATACAGATGTTCTTCCACTTCACATTTGCTGATGTGATAGCACGAAAGTGGACTTTGAAAAATCTTGGTAAAAAATGGAAAGATTTAAATTGGAGATTGTGGTGTGATGTCAACGATACTTAGTTGACCTTGGAACAAATGTATGACAAGCTACCCAGTGGGGTACTGAAAGAACAGTGGAAATTTTTTGTTGACAGGAATCGTGATGAGAAGTGGATGGTATTGAAATATATATTATTATATTATCCTCATTTTACATTAATACATGTATATGAAGAGGAGATGACATTTGATACATTACTGTTAAATTGAATTTTATTTATTTCAGGATCTCTCACGACAGAATGCATCAAACAGGGCAAAGAAAGTCATCCCTCACACGACGGGCTCAAAAAGCTTTTCTAGAAGCCGAATGTCATTGGTAATATTTTAAATATTTTAAATATTTATAATAAAATATTATCTATTTAATATATTGAATTTTTGATTTATCTTTTCTTAATGCAGTCACAGAATTTAGGGCACGAAGCCTCCCAGACTGAACTGTGGTTGGATGTTCACAGAAAATCAGATGGTTCTTTTGTTAATGAGCCTACCAAAGAAGCTGGGGTATGAAGTAAAATTTTTATTATAATAAATTATTATCAGTTTTTACTGTGTTAATATGTATTGATATTTTATTTATAGGTAAAAATTAAAGAACTATGGGATACCAATCCTGGGAAGTCATACTCAGTCTCCCAGGATGACCCAGTTGCTCAAGTCCTTGGGAAGGAGCATCCTGGTAGAGTGTGCGGGATGGGTTTGGGACCCGTACCATCTGAGGTCTTTAGCAGGGCATCAGGGATTCCAGCCGCATCTACTCCTGGTTATAGTCAGCCCATACCTGAAGATTCTCAGAGGGATATTTCTTCTCTACGAGCCATAGTTCAAGACCAAGGGGCTCAGATATCCGCTATGCAGAAAGCGTTGCCTGATTTATATCAGCAGATGAGCAGATATGCCCCCAGTGGTAGTGTACTGAGTGGTGGTGAGCAGGTAAATCACAAAAAATAAAAATCATTTAGTTTGAAAACTTTTATTGGTTTTAAGTTTAATTATAAATATTCAACAATATTTAATTTTCAATATAATGTTCTTACAGGAGGCAGAAGGAGATGGAGGTGGAGAGGGTGACGATGCATCATCGGACCATGAGTAGTATTGTTGATGTGTTGAAAAAATATAGGAAAGGTTGGTTTGTATATATAACATGTGTGGTGTATGTAACCTTTGAAAAACCATTGGTCTTGGAGGAGCTTCAGTGGCTAACCTTGAATGATCACAATAACCTCAGGTGGTAAAGAGAATGATGTATTTGTTTCATTGGTTAGATGATCTATGGTAATAGGCTCTTTGATGTTTCTGTTGTAAATTCAGCATTGGGAATTGGACTCATTAGGGTGTTGCACGTCCAAACATCCATGTTGAATGGATATCACTAGATCAAGATGGTTTTCTAAGGTTATTTTCATGATCATTATTAGTTTTTATGAGGCAGGTAACCACATCACATGAAAACCAATGCAACTCCCTTCCAATGAAGCTTCCCTCTTTTGTAACTTTTATTTTATAAACATATTGGGAGATTGTTAGATGACATGTCATATGATAAAAAAGAATAATCATAGGGGTTTTACATGATTAATTGGGCTATTTTATGGGGCTTCACATGATTAGGAATAGATCACATGAATTATATAACCCCTTTGCATGATGTTCCTAGGGTCATGTGATCATGAGCCTCATTGAAGTTCACATGGTCCTTGTGACATAAGTGATTAATCTATATGTATACATGCTATAATTTTCTTTCCTTTGGCTATATATTAATACCTATGCTTTGGGTATTTCTTTTTTCATAAAATATACAATGGTCATTTGGCTAGCGTCAAAAAATGCCCCCCCACAAAAGTGATGTTCGAAGGAACAAGGACTCAATTATGAGGTAGGAAATGACTTCATGAGTCTCTTATTCTTTCTCTGGTTGGAATTAAAAATATCTATTAGTCTTCTATAAGTCCATTCATATTCTTTGAGGTTCCCTATAAATAGGGGGTGAGAGGCTGGTCATTTGACCAGTGACATTGAGCTCCATAGCTCTCAAAACCTCCTCTCTCGTGCGATTGTTTTGCAAGAAAATTTTGCATGACCTCATCACAAGAACCATACAAGAGACCTAATCATGTGATCATGTCACTTGAACTATTTGTGTGATCACCTTGTCTAAATATCTCACTTAATAAATCCATGAACTAATAAATGGTAATTTATTTGAACTTTGATTCACACCCTTGTCCATTAGTCTATCTTATGTGATTCGGTTGTCTCTTGAGGATTTTTTCATGATCTATTAATCTTTATGTGATTCATGTGACCTTCACATGGTAACATGATTATATGTATTAAGAAAAATCATGTGATCAAAATATGTTTTATGGGTTATGTGATTTTCGTGACCTAGAATGGATCATGTGGTCCACGTAATGTTTTCCACGTTATGCACTTATTTTGTTTGATTAGCACAACTGATTCTATCTTAATGGTTACATATCTTCTAATATATTCTCTATTCTCTTTAAATATGTCCTCTATTTCTCAAATTTCTTCTTATGTGGTAGATTGGAGAGACCTTATTTCCTGGAACCATAATGTCAATCATCGATACAAAGTATTTTATAACAATGATGTTTTAAAGGTTCTTATTCTGACTGAACATCAACCCATTTAATCCTTTTTCCTCCTCCTTATAGGACAAATGACTAGTAGTGATCCCTCCCCTCTCTTCTTTGGAACATATTTATCCATACACTTTAATCCTTTATGGAATCAAATATTTTCAATTTTGATCATCTCTAAACTATAAGTATAAACCCATGTGACCCCCAATCTCTTGTTTCATTTGATGTTATCTTGTGTTTCATTCTAAATCCATAATTTTAGGTATTTTGTATGCTTTAGGTATTCTTATTGAATTGGATCAACTTTTTCATCAACATTAAATGAAAGGGTGTTTATGAATATTGCGTAGGTGGTGCATAAATTTTCTCTTTATTATATATATGTTGTATGTGTTGTTTGATGCACAAGTATAGAAGGGAAGGTAGCAATGGATCCGGATGGAACAAAATTATATTTCCTCATAAATGAGATTCAGGAAAGGTTTGTTAGGTCTATTTAAGGTCCTCTGGTTTATAATTATTAATCATGTACATCCATGAATTAAATTGAAATTGGTGGTAGAACTTGGAATGATAACCAAGAGGGGTATGTATTAATGTGAAATGATAATATCTTAAAAGTTATTTTAAGAAATTCCTCAATGATGGTGAATTATATACAACATAATTGATAGTGGAGATCTTATCCAATTAAGAGTGACTTGAGTAAAATGATGTATATTTTTGGTTGGGTGTAATTAAATTCTTGTTATTACTTGGTGCTTTAGTTGGGTTTCATTCCAATGATGTTTCTATAATGTTAATTAGGTTTGGCATAATGCTAACCATTTCTTTGGCATGCTATATAGGTTGGATATTTTTTAACCATGTTGAACACTTTATAATAAGTTGTATAAGATGCCAACTATCATTTTATTGGTATATGGGTTGGGTATGATTCCAGCCAAATTTTTGTGGTTATGTAGGTTATACATGATTCTGAAAATTTATCTTGGTTTTTACATAGATTGGGCATAATTCCAAATATTCTGATGACTTCTTATATGGGTTGGGTCCAATTAAAACTAGTGTTCTTGTTAGTTACATGGGTTGAATGTAATTCCAACTATTGTTATTATTTATTATATGGGTTGGGTGTAATATTAACCATTGTTATCTTCATGTATATATGTTGGGTGTAACACCAAACCTTCTCTTCTTTGATAGTTGTGTTGGGTGTGATTAAAACCATGAATGTTTTTAGTACATGTGTTGGTAGTGATGTTAACCATGTTGGGTGTAACACCAAACCTTCTCTTCTTTGATAGTTGTGCATGCTATTCATCATTACGAGGAGACATATATTTTTTAGTTTATCATGTACCATAAACCATAATTCCACAGTGAGTTGATTAGTTGATGGTTTCTAGGAACCAAAACTATTTATCTATCCCATGGTGAGGTAGAAATTGGCCTATGAAATATTTTTAAGCTTGGGGTAATACTTCTATTAGTGGAAACATATGATGAATTCCTTCCCCTTGAGAATGTTTGGCATGATAAATGGTTTCTTGTTTGGTTTGTTTTTTAGGGAAGTGGTGCAGTATAAGCAGAAATGCTATTTTTTTTCGGGTTAGCATTTCGCAGCGGTTTTAACCACCGCTAATGTTTTACCACTTATACATTTAGTGGCAGTTTAAACCACTGCTAAATGTAATCGGCAATACACTTAGCGGCGGTTAAAACTGCCGTGAAATCACGTCAGAATTAGCGGCGGTTTTAACCGTCGCTAAGCAGGCGCATGACACGCCTGAATTTCGCGGTGATTATAGCCTATACTAATTAAATAGCCCTTAAAAATAAAACTAAATTTACCAAAAACCTCCGCGAAATGAGGTACTACGATGCTTTTCTTTGACCGCCACAAAATGCATAAAACCGCCGCTAATAGATTTCCGACGCCAAGTTTAGCGGCGGTTTCTGTAAACCGCCGCCAAACAATATAGCGGTGGTTTAAACCGCCGCTAATAGGCGGTTTTCTTGTAGTGTCAATTGAATTGTAAGGTACAAAATATTTACATTATTTATGACTATAAATTTATATATTTAGATTTAGTCTTGTGAACCAACCAATAGTATTTGGAAGAAGCTATACATTACTCATTTCGGTACCTCTAAAGTTGTTGAAACTAGAAGATCCATGAGAAGATCAAATTATCAGTATTTTGAATTTCTATATAGAGAACATGTTGTAAAAGTACAACAAAGTTTCATGACGATTGTGAATAATCTACAAGCTATGGGTGAAAAAGTATTTGAAGATGGAATTATTATAGATAATATTTTATACATCATTCCAAATGAATGAGAATCAAAGAGAACAATAATTGATGAACTAAGAAATATTACTAATGTTACACTTGATGATTTTTTTGGAACTCTTTTTCAATATGAGAACAGATTGAAAAGAGATGATGAGAAAGCTAAGAGGAAGAATGGTATAGTACCTTTTACTTCTACTTCAAATCAAATTAATGCCCAAAGTCCCGAAAAGATATTTAATAAATCAATGAAAAAGTAAGCAATTAATGAATCAGACTCAAGTGAATGAGAACATTCTGAAAATGAGTTAGCTATTCTTTCTCAAAGGATGAAAAATATAGTTTTAAAGAAGGATTTTCAGTATCTATATAGAAAATTTAATAAGGATAATAAGGATAAGAAAGATTTTGAGCTTACCTATTATGAATGTAAGAGTGATGAACACATTAGACTAGATTTTACAAAACTAAAAAAGAAATATATAAAATAAATAAATTATGGGAGGAATACTAAAATGTGATAAAAATATAAAGGAAAGAATGTTTTGAAATTCAACGACTCATAGAGTTGCAGTGGAGGGGATTATTTTGAAAATTCTGTAGATGATGAAAGATCAAATCAGAAAAATATTGGTCTCTATGTGAGAATACCATTTGAAATTCAATGTATCATGGTAAAGGTATGTACTACATAATCTTGGAGTAATATGTATTTATGTTCACTCATCACACTTTCAAGCTCCCCACCTAGCAACGCATGCATGTCTCTATGTCACGCTACCTACCAAGATGTGTCGCTTCATCTATCTGGTTGTCACTATTCACATGATATGATATCCCCTCTACCAAGAACCATTACATTGTGTCTCCCTTTATAATGTTGTGGATGAGAACCCCTCTGTCCCAAGCGATTAGAGGGTTAGTTAATAGCTTCCAATGCATTTATGGATCTTTTGAGCTGCTAAACCGACAATGCTGCTTGAAGTAAGGAAATCTAATTAGTAAAATCTATTAAAATAGTTTTAATTTAAATAAAATATATTTATAATATTTATAAATATAATGATACTTTTTTATTTATTGTAAAATATTTATCAATTTATACAATAAACAATATTTTGGAAAATATAACTAATGATATTGAAATAAGATTTATAATTATTAATATTTTAATGTATAATACTAATATTATATACATAAATACAATTATTAAATATTTATATTTATATAAAAATATAAACTAATATATTATTTTTTATATATTAGTAATTAATTTTAATTTATTTTATATATAAATTACAATAAAATTAATATCATACACAAGTATGTATTTTGTTCACCTATTACACACACACACATACGTTTATATGTAAATAATTTTTATGTACAATACTTCTAATATGATATACATTTATCTAATTATTATTTATTAACATTTTTATAAAAATATTAATTAATATAAGACTTTTTATATATTACTAATTAGTTTTAGTTTATTTTATATAGAAAATAAAATAAAATAAACATTATATGCAGTATACATAGTTTGATATACACACATATGTTGAGTTCATCTATTCGGACACATACACAAAAACACACGCCATTGGGTTTTGTCCCTTACACACATACACATATTTATATGTGAATAAAGATGACCATATATATGTGTTAATATGTAAATTAAAAATGAAACTTCAAATATTAAAATGATTTTATAAAATGAACATATATTTAGAATTTTCATAATTTTTTAATTAAAATTATTTTCATATTATTATAATAATAAAACTAGTAATTAACATTTATAGTTAAGTAATTCATTTTTCAAATATTTTTGTATTTATAAATATACTTATTTAAGAATATAACAGTGAATTTATGTAATTAAAGATATATTTTAAAAATTACTTATTCATTTATATAAATAATAGTATTTTTAATTATAATTATCACTTAATTATATTTTTTTATAAAATCAATACAACATATGCATATATAATTAATAATAATAATATATCTATATATTTGAATCTATAAATCTATTTAAATATATTCTTTAAAATTATCACATTTAATATTATAGTTTTATAATTAATAATATATTGTGAAAAACATATATACATTTATATTTTTTAGGTAGTTGATAAAAAAATAAGATATTATTAATTTATATATATTATTAAAAAATAATATTTTAGTGTTATTTTAAATATAGTTGATAGTAAATTTAATATAAATTAATCATATATTGAAAATAATCCTCTATAAATTAAATCAAAATTATTAATGTCTCTAAATACACATATAAGTATAAATTTTTATAATATTAAATATTAATTCATTCATATAATTAATAAAAGTATTTAAATCTAATTAAAAATAGTTAATTACAATTATTTTTAATAACATACGTATAATTATTATTAAATAAATTTATTTAATTGATAATTTATTATAAATATTTTTTATTTAAATGCATTTTTTAATATTTTATTATTTACTTATACATTTATATAATGTAAAAAAATTCTGATGCAATTATATAATTAATAATATTTCCAAAATAAAATTATTTACATCGAAATATAATTACTAACTCTTAATGTTTTTATATAATTAATAATATATATATATATTTTAATTATTCTTGTATTGTTTTTTATCATTGAGATTTATTTTTTGTATGCCTACATATAATAATTTGGGAATATAATTATACATTTACAGAATTAATGATATATTTTAAAATATATATATTCATTTATATAGATAATAATATTTTTAATTAAAATGAATAACCTCCAAGAATTGGAAAAGTATGAACTCCCATGTATTAGGGGATTTTAGAGTACCTTTATGCATTGATTAAATTTCGTATATATTGATTTTTTATAAATTAAAAATCTTACTTATCAGAATTATGTTATGTATTTTTTAAATTTATTACATATTGGATGTTTATCAGTGCTGAACTTAACAGTAGTAATTCTACTAATATCATTGTTGAAGTTACCACTAATAAAGGAGACAACTCTTATGCATTAGGTGGTGAACCTTATGTGTCAATATGGCGACACTAACAAATCATTTTCCTATCACTGTGAATCTTTTTGTTAATAAGGATTGTATTTATCATTACTTAAAAGTATAACACTTATAAAATACTCTTTTTCGACACTTTTTAGTAAGAACCTATAAAGCCCCTACTATAAAAGAACCCCAATTAAATCACTGATTCGACCTATCTTTCATGCTATTATGGAATCCATATTTTTTCAAATCCCCGCACATCATTTTTTGAATAATTCCACTTTTGAAAGCGAAATTATTAAATCTCATCCAATCATGACGTGTTTTGGGGGATTTTTTAGATTTTTTTCTTTAAAATGACTCCATATTCTATCTCACCCCACTCATGATATTAAATTATAAATTTTAATTTTTTGGTGATTTTTGTTTTATATTTTTGAAAAAATGATTCATAGAGTTTAGTAGATATAAATTTATAATTGGAATTCCATGTTGTTTGTATTTGGGTAGAGATTGTCTTGAATGAAAAAAATATAAAAAAGATTTATTAATGAAACAATAGTGGTTTCTTTAGGATGGTTTGAAAATAGAAGTTGGTTTTGAGTTTGTTGTATTTATGTATTTTAAAGAGAATGGTGTTTAAAGAATAAGTCTATTTTTTTGGTGTATTTTAAAAAAGATATCTATTTTTATAATGTATTGTAATCTACTGGAATTATTATTGAATTTTAATTTGTTTTGATGAGAGGGAGTGCATTTTGGACATTTAAGGCTTCGTTTGGTTTTCATTTTAATTCAAAAGTTAGTTACTTTCATAACTAATTGTTTGAGTTGTGTAATAATGGATTTGGGATGAATTTTTGTTTGATTTTATTGATTTAGAACATTTTTTTATCAAGGTTGTGTTTTCTTGTTATGAATTTCATAAAAGTGTTTATTTTAAAATAATTTTATAATTTTTTATTTTTATATGTTGGTTTGAGTTGCACATGGATTCAAAACTTGAAACTCAAGTTTGAACCATGTTTATTATGCCAAAATAGGCATATTAGGATTTTTTAGTGATGATTAAATAATAATAATGAAACAAGTAAATTATTTATTATTACATTGATTACAACCAATGAATACTCTTAAAAATATAAATAATGGATAATACGTGGAATAAAAAATATTTATAGAATATAAGTATAAAATTAAATGTTCCTTATCTAAATATAATTTATATATTTTAAACCTATTTTGGAAAAGGTAAAAAATGTCATGACTTGACTCGTCCGAGCCCTCTTAGTTGGAAATGAATTCAGAGTGACACCCCAAGCCCACCTCCAATAGGACAGGGGTTGGTGGCCAAAAATGAGTTTATATATCCCACACATGTGAGGCCTTTTCCTAAGGCACTTTTACTCACACACACATCTCCAAATTCCCATAAAATGCTGAAAGTTAAATATAAATGACATAAAATTCATGCATACATCTATATCCCACTATAGAGTATGAAAAAAGGATGGAAAAATAATAGGCCAAAAACAATGCCCCCAAAGCTATAAAAGAGTCCAACCTGCTAAGAAGGAGGCATTGATTTAAAAGTTATACTTTCTACCCTTTCTATCCTCAGTTCTGAAAATCCAAACACACTTTATTAAAATCCTTGTTTTACTATCTTTATATTTCCCAAGTTTTTAGGATGTTTTTTCTAGAATTTTTTTATTCTAATAGACTTATAAATATTTATAAATATATGAATATAAATTTAATGACTAAGTCTACTCCATTATACTAACTAAGTTTGTTCCATAGGACTGATGAAGTACATTCCTTTATATTATCTAAATTCAACTAATTAGACTGACTGAGTTTAGTCTATTGAACTGATTGAGTTTATTTCATTGAACTATATAAGTTTATTCTAGAAAAATTAACAAGTATGGTCCATCAAACTAACATAGTTTTTGATCCATTATACTAGAAACAATTTATTCCATTAGAATAATAAATTTTATAATCGGATGGTCAGAATTATTTCAACTAGATGGAAGACATTTACAGAATTGGGATGATTCTATCAAAATGATATTAGATGAATATGTATATAACATGCTGAGATGTCAGACTATATTTTTTTAACTAACTTCAAGAATCATGGAATATGTCCATTGGAGACATGACTATAAATAATGGTACATTCAAGGAGGTGGGTGCCGATGCTTTCACAATTCAACCAGTTGGAATCTTACTCTGCTATAACATCTTGTTACTTATATTTTTGTAAATCTTTAGAGAGTTTTTATTATAACCAATTTGACTGAGGATTGTTAATTCATTAGAACCTTTTGAATTTTTATTTGTGGTATCTAATTTAGGTTAATATTGAGGTATTCTAGTGATATAAATACTAAAAATTCCAATCATACTAATCATGGGATTTTGAGGTTAAGAAGATAGAGTCAATTCTGATATTTGGGATTGAGGGATTTCTTCTTGAAGAATGAAATATGTTATAGTTTGGTTGAAATTATAGATACCTTATGTTAAGTTTATATACATCCTTTTCACTTAAGGTTAAAGTGTTATTAATTATTTTATAATGTTTCTATAAGTTTTACTTTAGACCTATTTAGCATTTCATTTCACTTGATTCTACAATTTTATTATTTATGTTATGAATCTATTTATAAAGTTTTAATTTTATTAACATTACTAAACTCAAATATCTCAGATGATTTTTGTGTGTGATATAGAAACTATCAAAATTAGATGATATTCGTGTTTGATAAATCTTCACTAAGATGTTTAGGTTTTCAGTTAGTTTAATTTTTTAAACTACAGTTCACCCCTCTTATATCCATTGATATGATTTTTGATCCTACAAGTGGTATCAAAGCAGGTTATACTTATTAACTAGATAGTTTAATTATTTTTTAATAAAGATTTTTAAGTTTTATAACTTTTTTATAAAATTTTTTTATATGATATTAATAAACTGTTTTACATGAACTTGTATTTTTTTATTTTGAGTATTTTTTTCATGTTTATAATTATGTCACGTAAAAATGTGAGAACTCTTGATAATATTAATCTCATAGGACTACCAATTTTCAATGGGTCTAATTGTGAGTATTATAGAGATCTTATGAAAACCATTATTATTAAAACTAGAGTAGATAATGTGGTTTTTCTTATTGGGAATTATCAAATACCTAAAAGAGAATTTTCTACATTTACAAATCAAGAGAAGCTTTAATATCAACTGAAATATCATTTAAGTAATACTTTTTTATAATTTATAATAAGTAACGTATATAGTAAAATGTCTTCTTGTGAATTCATGAATAGTATTTAGATGTAGTTAGATATTACTCATTTTGGTAGTTTTCAAGTTATAGAAACTTGAAGAGAAATTCTTAGAGCTGATTATCAAACATTTGATTTCTTACTTGGAGAATATATTTCTAAGATATATCATAGATTCATGAATATTTTTAATATTTTATAGTCTATGGGTGATAAAGATCTTGAACATGAGAATTTATTTGAAAAGGACCTTATGATTGTGCCAGGGGAGTGGGAATCCATGAGAACATATCTTAATGACACGAGGAAGATTACTAAGTTGATTTTAGATGATTTTATTGGTTCTATTATGTATTGAAAAGTAAGATTGAAAAGAAATGATAAAGAATATAAAAGAAAAATGAAGTATATTTTTATTCTTCTTCAACTATTGTTAATCAAGTGAGATATGCAGAGAAAGTTTCTAAGTCTTCAAATAAAAATGAAAGTTTACATTGAAATAAAGAGAAGTGATTCTAAACAGTCTAAAAATGAGTTATCCAGTATTGTTAAGAGAATAAAAAATATTGTTGGGAAGAGATATTTTAGATATAAGTATAAGAATAATTTTAAGGATGAAACTAATAAGAAGGATTCTTCTGAAATGATATGTTATGTGTGTAAGAAACCTAGTCATAAAAGACAAGATTGCCCTAATCTTAAGATAAAAGAAAAGAAGGATATGAATTCTATAAGGAATTCTAAGTAGTTATATAGACATAAGGGTAGGAAATCTCTAAAATCATCAGGCACTTGGAGTGCTAGTGGAGCTAATAGTTCATCAGATAATTCATCATATGGTGAATGTTAAGATATTAAGAATATCTTTTTTTTAATTCCAAAGAATAATTTTTTTTTATAGATAAGGTATCAACTGAAATCTTGACTAATACCACTATGAATTATAATTTATCCTTATAATGAAGTTGATAATAATTCTATATCTTCATATGATAAATCCACTTAATCCGAAGAAAATAATACTTTACCTAGCTTTAATGAAGTTACAAGATTCGATAAAATTTTAAAAAACCAAAATTGTAATGTTTCTAAAAACTTGATGCTATTGAGGAAAAACATACTATATAAATTTCAAGAATATATATGATTATTATTGAAATATATAATATTTCAAAAGATTTAGATAAATCTAATAATGTGAAAACTAATTTTTTGAAAGAGTTTAAAAAACATAATTCTAGTAAAACTTTTATTGAGGATAAAAAATTAGTTGTGAAACTAACTTATGAAATTTCATGCCTGAAAAATAACAATAAAAATTTACTATTATTAAAAAATATTTGATAAAAATGTACTGATAGATAAAATCTTATAGATATGTTTCTATAATGGGGTTTACTAATAAAAACCAAAATTTTAAAACAACTATTTTCTTTCAAAGGCTGCCCCATTCTGTACGAAATGTGGAAGTGGAAGACATTATAATAATATATGATCTTAAAATAAAGTAAAATCCTTATTTTTTCACAAATATTATTTTCATAAAAAATTGAAAACTTTTCAACATAGTAAATTTGGAAATATGTGGATTCTGAAAATATAATTTTATAATAATGTTAGACCCAAGAAGGTTTGGGATCTAAAACACTAATCTTTTTAATTTAAATAAATATTGAAGTGTAAAAAATAATATATGGTATATGGATAGTGGTTGTTCAAGATACATGACTGAGAATGAGTATTTTCTTAAGAAGATTATTAAAATGAAAGGTGACTATGTTACCTTTGGTGATAATGCTCAAGGATAAAATATTGGAATATGTAATATGGTTTTCTTGGAAAATTCCTAATTTCAAATGTTTTATTTATTGTAGGTATTAAGAACAACCTTATAATCATAATTCAATTATGTGATGAGGTTTATCTTATAAAATTCAAGAATGATAAATTTATTATTCATAGTTCATAAGATAAATTTATTCTTTCTTCTAATAGGCATGAGAATTTATACAAACATAACTTAGAAGACCATAGGATCCAATATATACCATACCTTAGTGTATTTTAATATCAATATTGGTTATGAAATAGAATATTTGGACATTGTAATGTTAGAAATTAACTAAACTATCAAAGAAAGGACTAGTTGAATATCCACCAAAGATTAAGTTTGACTATTCTAATGTTATTTATCTTTATTAATTGGAAAGAAACATAAGTCAAGTTTTAAATCTATTTGCGAAGTTTCAACATCTGATGCTTTATAGTCAGTGCACATGGATCTATTTTTGTCTACAAAAATTGGAAGTATCGGTGGAAAATACCATGTATATGTTTTAATTGATTAATACACTAGATATACAATGGGTCTATTTTCTAGAAAATAAGTTATAAGCCTTTTTATGTTTTAAAACTTTTTTTTCCTATGTTAAAATGTGAAAAATATACCCTTGATAAATATTCATAGCGATCATGGTGGAGAGTTTTTAAATTCTGGTATTGAAACTTCTTATGTTAAAATATGTATAGTTCATGATATTTCAGAACCTATAACTCTACAAAAAATTGTGTAGTTGAAAGAAGAAATACAATTCTATAAAAAAATTACAAGAACCATGCTGAGTGAATACGAAAATTCTAATCATTTTTGGGATGAAGCATATAGAACTTTATGCTATTCTATAAATCACATTCTAATAAGGCCTTTTATTAATAAAACTCCCTAAGATTTGTGGGATGAAAGAAAGCCAAACAATTCTTATATTAAAGTTTTTGGATGAAAATTATTTATTCTGAATACTAAAGATAATATACATAATTTTTCTTCAAAATATGATAAAGGAATAATTCTAGTATATTCTATAACTATAATATATTATAGAGTATTTAATAAAAACACAAGTATTATTGAAGAAATAGTGCATGTAAAATTTGATGAAACTGGTCCTTTTGTTTCCAGACAACCTCAATTCACAACATCATATGTTATTTCAAAAAAATATATTCAAACCATGTTGGAATGTTCTTCTTATGAGAGAATAACTGAATATTTTTTTAAGTTACACATAATAAAGTATTTCAAGCTGTTGTTAAAGAATATAGTTTTTTTAAACCCAATTAATCAGTTGATTATTAGGAACCAACCTAGTTATAATATCATTGGTGATGTAGATTAACTAGTTTGAACTATAATTTCTTTAAGAAAAAAAATTTGACACTATGAATTTTTATCACAATTTTATCCTAAGACTCTAGAGGAGTCTCTAGGTGATGAAGATTAGATAAAATATATGCAAGATGAGCTCAATTAATTCAAAAGGAATCTGTAAGAACCTAATTTTTTCTGCGAAAGACTTTGGAATATTCTTGATGTTATTCCAGAGCAGCGCCTTCAGACGGCGTGCGATTCCGAGCCCTGGTGAGGCCGGAATTAATTTTTCAGTGTGCTCACACTGGGAACGCCAAATAAAAGGGATAACTCCTAAACAGTGATCCGGATCAGAGATCCGAGTGTATGGATGAGTCCGGAATGAGTTTTTTACCCATGGAATGACATAAGGTATGTTGGAGCGGGACGTTTGGACCCCTCGCCCGATTTCGGAATGTTAAACAGATAAATTAATTAATTAATTTATTCGTTTAATGGTTAAACTCAAGTACCACTTAAACGGTGGATCGGATTGGAAAACCGAGGGCACCGTTGGGTTTGGAGCATGCCGTTTACCCTAGGAAGGGTGTAAGTTCCGCGGGCGCGGGCCGTTTGTGAAAAATGGCCAGGGGGCATTTTCATAATTTAGCGGCCTCAGGTGCGGTTGTTTCAACTTTTGAACGGGGCCTTAGATTAAAATTCCAAGACCGCTGTTGCGCTCGGAGCGTGGTTGTTAGCCTAGGGGAGCCTTAATTCCAACCCCGCTAACATTTCGGGTATGGGGCTAACTGGCGGGCGTTTAAGTATTTTCAACTTAAATGCATCCTATCCCCTCTTCTTCTTCTTCTTCCTCAAACCCTCCTCTCTCCTCCAGCTCTGAAAAAGTACTCCGGCGAGGTAACTCCGGAAAGGCAGAGGTGCGGTGGCAGACTCCCCGTGAAGCTCCGGGCATCGCCCAAGAGGTTGGAGTCGTTTTGTTTCATTTTATTTTTCCCTCATCGTGTTCGTCCTAATTTTGCATTGTCGAATTGCTGCCCGATCTTCAATCCAAGACCATAGTTGTGTAGATCCTATTCTAAGATTTCCAGAATACTGTCTGGATTGAATATTCGACCACCGGATCGTTTCCGATGGTCCTCTGATGTTTTCCGGCCACAAGGCCGATTTCCGGCGAGCTCTGACGGCGGAGCGGCTCTAGGCGGTGGCTTCAGCAGGCGGTGGGCTCGGAGGCAGCGGAGGAGGCCGACCCTTCAGTCAGCCGGGCGGCACCTCGCTGGTGTGGGGTGGCTCGGGCTCGCCAGCAGGGTGCCAGCCGAGGGCGCTGGCGAGGGGGACAGCCGGGGGTCGCGCTACGACCCCGCGGGGAGACCGAGACCCTCCGATGGCGGGTCTCCGCGTGGACGCGACCAGCCATTTGGCTGGTCGGTGGAGTGACCCGCATGCAGTACGGGTCTCGCAGGATGGCAGGCCACTCTGCGGTGGCCCCCGGGTCTGGCTGGGATGGGCCCAGGCGGCTGGGCCGCGGTCCCTGCGGGCCGGTCCGGCCCAAGGGGGTTCCCCCCCGCCTTTTAAAACAATTGGACGCCCGTATTTCGGGCTACGGGCGTCCGTTTTGAGCGCCGTCTATGGCAGAAAAGACCTAACAGCAAGGCGGTCCTTTTGAGATGTTTTTGGGAGTTTTAACTTCCGAGACTTGGGGCTCGGGGGCACGACACGTGCGTAAAGCAGCTAAGCGGGCTTCCTGGGAATTCTTGTTTTGGACGGCGCGGACGCATTTGACATCCGTTTTGAGTGTCGTTAGTGGCATGGGGACCTTGGAACCGAGGCGGAGCTTTCCAGGGTTGTTTCAGGCGTTGAGGCCGAAGTTGACGCGTGGGCCCCATGGCCCGTCTTCTGAGCTGCGTGCATTGTTTCACGACTTTTTCATCGGACATCCGTTCGGGGCGTGTGAGCAGTTGTTTCTGGATTTTTTTTCCGAGGGTATTGCAATGGTGCAATCCGCCTGCTCTAATTCAGCACGATGGTGCGGGGCCCACGAGGGCCGTTTGGGCGCTGACGATGATTTTCCATCTCTATCACCAGGAGACCGTTTTGGACAAGTGAATAGTCCACCTTGGGTGCTTTTTCGAGAGGATTACAATGGTGCGATCCGTTCTTTGTGTTTTGGGACCGGGATGCAGGTCCCACGTAGCACCGTTCATGTGCGGTGTGCCGGAATGCATCTGTTTCTCTGGATATCTGTTGCGCTCAAGTGAGCAGTCTTTTTGATGTGTTTTCCTGAGGGGATCGCAATGGTGCGATGCGCCCGACTATTTTCGGGGCCGAGGCTCGGGATCACGGGATGCCAATCGGGCGTGAGGCGGTTTTGGTGCCTTTTCCGTCGGATACCTATTTGAGGCGAGTAAGTAGTCTATCTTGCATGTTTTTCAGCGAGGATTACAACAGCGTGATCTATTTAGGAAATCAGATCCTCTTATGCGATCTTATTAAATGTGGAAATGTGAAGGTGACCCGGGGGCAGTTCTTCTACTGTGTTTGTAACGGACCCCTGGCATGTGATCGCGTGAACTCCCGTGTGAGTGAATTAATGCTTGAATAGATTTGGTTGGTCGTTCCCTAGTCGTTGAGGCAGAAAGTTGGAGATGTTACATCACGCCTTCGCGTTGACGTTGGGTGCCGTGTGCACGATAGCCCTTGGGCTGAAAATGAGATATACTTTGGGAGTATACGGGAGCGCTTGGAAGTAGGTGTGGTTTGTACCTGAGATCGTTTGTGCACTTGGTTGGGGTTGACTTGGGGCCACATGTCGTGTGGGCCCCAGGTGTGTGTCGTGTTCTGCTTTGCGTATTTTGACCTCTCGCGAAGTAAAGGGTCCTTCTGTGCTCGTTTGTTTGACCAGCAGGGTGGAGTTTTTCCCCTGGCTCTATGCTTGTTTTTTTGAACAACATGGTTGATTGGTCTCCCCCTAGTTTCTTTCTCGATGGATCGGCCGGTAGCGGTGCTAGTGACACCTAGTGATGGAACAGATGCAGAACCTTATTTGGGTGAGTTGTTTTGGAGTTGGGTGGTTGCGCGATACCCACTTCGTGTTCGGTTGGCCAGTGTTGTACCCTCCAGTAGGGATGGCCAGAGAAGTTCTGAGTTTTACCCTCCAGTGGGGCTGGGCAGTGGGTTACTCATCGACTTCTTCGGGTTTTACCCTCCAGCGGGGCTGGGCAGTGGGTCAACCAGCGCTGTTAGGGTCTACCCTCCAGCAGAGACTGGGAAGTGGGTCACTCGACTCACTTAGGGTCTACCCTCCAGCAGAGACTGGGCAGTGGGTCACCCGAGGACCTCTTAGGGTCTACCCTCCAGCAGGGTTAGGCAGTGGGTCGCCCGTCGTCTAGTTCCAGGTCTACCCTCCAGCAAGACTGGGCAGTGGGTCGCCTGTCGACTTATTCTAGGTCTACCCTCTAGCGGGGCTAGGCAGTGGGTCGCCTGATAGTGTATTAATGTATACCCTCCAGCGGGGCTCGGTAGTGGGTCCCCTGATGATGTATTAGGGTTTAACCTCCAGCAGGGCTGGGCAGTGGGTCACCCAGTATCTGGTATTGAATTACCCTCCAGCAGGGCTGGGCAGTGGGACACATGTTGGAATTATAGGCTCAGTCCTTTCTACTAGGCTATTCTGTGTCTTTCCTCCGTGATTACTAGAGCGGGAACCTTGGTTATACAGGTCAGTTTTGTGACGACTTTGACTTTGAGAAGACCTCTCGACTGTAGGGCAGTGACGAGGTGTGGTAATACTTTCCCTAGAACTCTCAAGTATGAGGGGGCACTTTACCCATCGAGACACATTCTTGTGATGTGATTTAAAACTATACGGGAGAGTCAGTGCCGCCCAAAGTGGATAGTGTCGAGGTGCGGTGATTGAACCCCTTGGCTTGCGGTTCGGGGCTGATGTGCGGGATGTTGGGCATCGATGGTGTTTACTTCTGGGACTGTTGTTGACTCACTTTTCTTGGGATGAGATATGGTATGGAGATCCCCTTACGGTCTTGTTTGGGCTTCTTGACATAGCATATGAATATGTAAATACCTTGTTTTAGTACCCACTTCTTGGGCTTGGTTACTCTCCCTCTAGGAGAGGCGAAGACACGTGAGGTATGCCACGTGCTTTCCGTGTCTAGCTTCTCGTGGTGGTACGAGTCTACTCTCCTGCTATAGGTAGTGAAGAATCGACGAGATGTTCATCTTCTCACCATTTCCAGCTCCTTGTGTCTGGACGAGTCTACCTCCTTTCTTTTGTTGGGTTGAGCTGGACTCTCTACTAGTATTCTACTGCACTTTCAGTTGAACTCCCTTAATTTTCCCTATTCTCTCTACTGCTCACCCTTCAGTACCTCCTTTGTTGCTCCCTCGATCATTTGGGGTATCCTACTTAGTATTTTTATACTCACCACTTCTTGGGATTTACCCGCACTTGGTGTGCCCTTGCAGACGATGGAGAGGTTGGCCGTGACGTCAGAGGAGCTTAGGAGCTTGGGAGCTTGGACCGCGTGCGGTGGTCGGAGTCGGGTTCCAGGTGGGAGACCCTACAAGCTGTCTTCTTTTGTTTACCTGTTGCCGGGTTATGGCACTTTTCTGATTGGGCGTGTATTTTTCCCCTTTTCTTTTTAGCTTTCACTTTGTACTGTTTAGAGGTAGATGCACTCTTGTGGTTCTTTATAGCATTTTCCCCTTGGATTTTCTTTTTACTCTGCACTTTTGCATTGAGTGTGCTGCGTGTGTATGTACAGGTACTTGGGCAAAGTCCTCCCCGAGTTATTGTGCCTTCGGCGCTGGTCTCCAGCCCCTGGCCTATGGAGGCGGGCATGGGGTCATTACGGCTTGAGCCCGGGTAGGGTCGGGTCGTGACAAAGTGGTATCAGAGGTGGTTTGTTCCTTGGGACGCTGTTCAGATGTCCCTAAAATAAAATTAATTGGTTGGGATCTAGGGCAATAGTGTTAACGTGTCTCGAGAACGGCTCTCAGGACAGGGAGTCCAGCGATGGTGCGGCGGCCGATGTATCCATTCACCAGGATCTTAATAACCCGCTTGTCGACTCGGCATGCTGAGACACTTTTTGCAGGGAAAATTGGTTTGTGCATCACATAGGATTGAGTCTTTGACTGTCCTTCTTGAGTCATCTCCCCATCATGGTTGTTGGTATATACATATATGCTCATCTAATCACAGCTCTCCTTGATAATATTCAGGATGTCTCCGCGAAGACAGCCATCCAAGATACCAGCTTTGGTGCGTGACGACGACCCTGTAAGCTATGAGGCCACAGTCCAGGACCCATCATGCGAGCCCCTTTCTTCGAGTGGACCGGTAGAAGAACCCCCACCTTTTGAGCAGCAGACAGTTTCAGCAGAGTAGGATGAGTTTGAGCGCAAGTTGAGCGCGCTCCGTGAGTTCCAGCGGCAGAGACCGCTGAGGTTCAATGGTGAGCCAGAACCTCAGGTAGCAGAGGTTTGGCTAGAGACAGTGGTTTTACTTTTCAGGCTTGTGCAGATGCCGAAAGATCAGAGGGTGTCTTTGGCCGCCAACCTTTTCCGCGGAGCATCTTGGCATTGGTGGAGTCTGGTGACTCGGCTTCCTGACGAGTTGTCACTTTCGTGGGGTGAATTTCTGTTGTTGTTTCATGAGGAGTTTTCCTCTCCTGCTAACGCTCCATTTGGATTCAGGAGCTCCTGTATTTTAAGCAGGGAGGGATGACGGTGGCCGAGTACGCGGCTAGTTTTGCAGACCGTGCACGCTTTTACCCGGACTTGGTCCATGACGACAACAACCAAGAGCGGAAGTTTGAGCAGGGTCTCCGCCGAGAGATTCGTGTTGTCATAGTACCCTTGGGAATTTCCACATATGGAGAGGTGCTAGAGTAGGCGCCAGATGACAGAACCTTGATGAAGGTGGCCTTCCCACTGTCTGTTTTGGAGACGTGGTCGTATACCACTGTGGCGGAAAAGTGCAGGGCTTCAGCCGAGGGTTCCCTTCTATGAGTGGCCTCTGGGCCGTGGTCGTACACCAAAGTGGAAGTGGAGGGCACCAGGACAGCTCAGGGAGCGGCGGGGTTATGCTTGTGATGGGTGAGATCACTTTGCACGAGACTGCCCGACCCGAGTTGCTGAGAGCTTCGGGCAGGCAACAGGCGCACCACCACGGCAGAGGCAGTGCCGTGATCAGAGTAGTACCCAGAGAGGTGGTGCTAGCAGAGGAGTGGGAGGAGCTGAAGGTGGGGGACTATGTTAAGAGGTCTTCCCATCACCATCAGGTGGACCACGTCAGGCTCCAGGAGCTAACAGATGGGACCATAGAAAGCCACGAGCCTTGGATGTCTATGACCATGTAGAGCATGTGGTGATAAGAGGTACACTCTATGGCTCTTCTACCTTTTTGCACTAGAATTGTTAAACTCTGCCTATGGAATGATTTCCTCCCTGCTCCTTGTTGAGGTGTTACCAGGGTGACGTAGGGCGTCGGGTGTAACCCTATTTTGGTAATGTAAAAGGAATGGGACCTTTTCTTTTAGTCGATGGTGTCGACTCCTTCGCCTTTCGAGCATGTAAGAGAGTCTTGGTCATGGCAGATCGACTGTGAATCTTGTGTGACCAAATATCTTTGGGTGCTTCACCATATGGATATTCTGAAGGAGGGAATCACTGGGCCTTGTTCCAGGTGCGGGTGGTGATTCCAGTCGCAGTGTGCGATGTGGAGGTTTGGTCGGGGAGGTGAGCTACCCCCGAGAGCCTTCGGGCCGTGTGAGACCGTGCAAAGGGATGACGAGGTTCCCTACCGCCTTGCCCTAACCCCAAAGTCTGGAGTGGGTGCACGACGTATCCCGTGTGGCTTACCTGAGGAGATGTGTGCGTGCTCCTATGCACGTCATCATCAAGGGCCGACCTCGCGTGAACAGATCAAATCCTTTGGTCTGTGCGCGGTGGCGCAGGACTGTGCAAGAGTTATTTTGGGTACGGGAGAGCCAGTTGTGGGCTTAGTACCCTGAGTTGTTCCCTGATTTTTCTTTTCGGGGACGAAACTCTTGAAGGAGGGAATTATGTAAGAACCCAATTTTTTCTATGAAAGAGTTTGGAATATTCGTGATGTTATTCCAGAGCAGCGCCTTCAGACGGCGTGTGATTCCGAGCCCCGGTGAGACCAGAATTAAGTTTTCAGTGCATTCACACTGGGAATGCAAAATAAAAGGGATAACTCCTAAACGGTAATCCGGATCATAGATCTGAGTGTATGGATGAGTTCGGAATGGTGTGTTTACCCTAGGAACAACATAAGGTATGTCAGCGCGGGACGTTTGGACCCCTCGCCCGCTTTCGGAACATTAAACGGATAAATTAATTAATTAATTTATTCGTTTAATGGTTAAACTCAAGTACCTCTCAAACGGTGGCTCAGATTGGAAAACCAAGAGCACCGTTGGGTTTGGAGCATGCCGTTTACCCTATGAGGGGTGTAAGTTCCGCAGGCGCGGGCCATTTGTGAAAAATGGCCCGGGGGCATTTTCGTAATTTGGCGGCCTCGGGTGCGGTTGTTGCAACTTTTGAACGACGCCTCAGATTAAAATTCTGAGACTTCTGTTGCACTCGGAGCATGGTTTTTAGCCTAGGGGAACCTTAATCCCGACCCTGCCGAAATTTCAGGTTTGGGGCTAACGGGCGGGCGTTTAAGTATTTTCTACTTAAACTCATCCTCTCCCCTCTTCTTCTTCTTCTTCCTCAAACCCTCCCCTCTCCTCCAGCTCCAGAAAAGAAATCCGGAGAGGAACCTTGGGCAAGGCAACTCTGGAAAGGCAGTGGTGCGGTGGCAGACTCCCCGTGAAGCTCCGGGCATCGCCCAAGAGGTAGGAGTCGTTTTGTTTCGTTTTATTTTTCCCGCATCGTGTTAGTCCTAATTTTACATTGTCGAATTGCTTCCCGATCTTTGATCCACGCACATAGTTGCGTAGATCCTGTTCTGAGCTTTCCGGAATGCTGTCTGGATTAAATTTTCGACTACCGGATCGTTTCCGGTGGTCCTTTGAAGTTTTCCGGCCACGAGGACGGTTTCCGGCGAGCTCCGGCGGCGGAGCGGCTCCAGGCGGTGGCTCCGGCAGGCGGCGAGCTCAGTGGTGGTGGAGGAGGCCGACCCTTCGGTCGGCCGGGCGGCACCTCGCCGGTGCGGGGCGGCTCGGGCTCGCCGGCAGGGCGCCAGCTGAGGGCGCCGGCGAGGGGGACAGCCGGGGGTCG
The DNA here is from genome assembly GCA_963277665.1 of Viscum album. NCBI lineage: Eukaryota > Viridiplantae > Streptophyta > Magnoliopsida > Santalales > Viscaceae > Viscum > Viscum album. Next base: position 731,172,660 of record OY728160.1, read on the forward strand.
CACTGCGACCCCGTAGGGAGACCGAGACCCGCCGATGTGGGTCTCCGCGTGGACGCGATCTGCCAGTTGGCCGGTCGGTGGAGCGACCAGCGCGCATCGCGGGTTTCGCAGGAGGGCGGTCCGCTATGCGGCAGCCCACGGGTCCAGTTGGGCCGGGCCCTGGCGGCAGGGCTGCGGTCCCAGCGGGCCGACCGGAGCGGGGCGGACCGGCTAGAGGAGGCCGGTCTGGCCCAAGGGGGTCCCCCCCCTTTTTAAAACAATTGGACGCCCGTATTTCGGGCTACGGGCGTCCGTTTTGAGCGCCGTATATGGAATCGAAGACCTAACAGAAAGTCGGTCCTTTTGAGATGGTTTTGGGAGTTTTAACTTCCGATACGAGGGGCTCAGGGTCACGAAATGTGCGTAAAGTAGTTAAGCGGTCTTCCTGAGAATTCTTGTTTTGGACGGCGCGGACGCGTCTGACATCCGGTTTGAGCGCCGTCAGTGGCATGGAGACCCTGACACCGAGGCGGATCTTTCCAGGGTGGTTTCAAGCATTGAGGCCGAAGTTGAGGGGTGGGCCCCACGACCCGTCTTCTGAGCTGCGTGCAGCGTTTCCTGACTTTTTCATCGGACGTCCGTTCGGGGCGTGCGAGCAATCGTTTCTGGATGTTTTTTCGAGGGGATTGCAATGGTGCAATCCGCCCACTCTAATTCGGCACGATGGTGTAGGGCCCATGAGGGTCGTTTGGGCGTCGACGGTGATTTTCCATCTCTATCACCGGGCGACCATTTTGGACAAATGAATAGTCCACCTTGGGTTCTTTTTCGAGAGGATTGCAACGGTGCGATCCGTTCTTTGTGTTTCGGGACTGGGATGCAAGTCCCACGTAGCACCGCTCGTGTGCGGTGCGCCAGAATGCATATTTTTCTCCAGATATCTATTTCGCTCAAGTGAACAGTCTTTTTGACGTGTTTTCCCAAGGGGATCGCAATGGTGCGATGTGCCCGACTATTTTCGGGGCCGAGGCTCAGGATAACGGGACGCCGATCGGGCGTGAGGCGGTGTTGGTGGCTTTTCCATCGGATACCCATTTTAGGCGAGTAAGTATTCTATCTCATATGTTTTTCCACGAGGATTACAACGGTGTGATCTCTTCAGGTGAGCGGAGCCTCTTACACGATCTTATTAAATGTGGAAATGTGAAGGTGCCCTGGGGGCGGTTCTTCTACTGTGTTTGTAGCGGACCCTTGGCGTGTGATCGCATGCACTCCCGTGTGAGTGAAGTAATGCTTGAATAGATGTGGTTGGTCGTGCCCCAGTCGTTGAGGCGACAAGTTGGAGATGTTACATCACGCCTTCACGTTGATGTTGGGTGTCATGTGCACGATAGCCCTTGGGCTGAAAATGAGATATACTCTGGGAGTATACGAGAGCGCTTGGAGGTAGGTGTGGTTTGTACCTGAGACCGTTTGTGCGCTTGTTTGGGGTTGACTTGGGGCCACACGTCGTGTGGGCCCCAGGTTGCGTGACGTGTTTTGCTTTGCGTACTTTGACCTCTCGCAACGTAGAGGGTCCCTCTGTGCTTGTTTGTTTGACCAGTAGGTTGGAGCTTTCCCCCTGGCTCTGTGGTCGTTTGTTTGACCTGTAGGGTGGAGTTTTTCCCCTTGATCTGTGCTTGTTTTCATGACCAACAGGGTTGAGTGGTCTCCCCCTGGTTTTGTCCTCGATGGATCGACCGGTAGCGCTGCTGGTGACACCTATTGATGGAACATGCACTGAACCTCTTTTGGGTGAGTTGTTCTGGAGTTGGGTGGTTGCGCGATACCCACTCCTTGTTCGGTTGGCTAGTGTTGTACCCTCCAGTAGAGATGTCCAGATTAGTTTTGATTTTTACTCTCCATCGGGTCTGGGAAGTGGGTTACTCATCGACCTCTTCGGGTTTTACCCTCCAGCGGGGCTGGGCAGTGGGTCACCCGACGCTCTTAGGTTCTACCCTCCAGCAGAGACTGGGCAGTGGGTCACCCGACACACTTAGGGTCTACCCTCCAGCAGTGACTGGGCAGTGGGTCACCCGACTACCTCTTAGGGTCTACCCTCCAGCAGGACTGGGCAGTGGGTCTCCCGTCGTCTAGTTCCAGGTCTACCCTCCAACAAGACTGGGCAGTGGGTCGCCTGTCGACATATTCCTAGTTTACCCTCCAGTGGGGCTGGGCAGTGGGTCGCCTGATGATATATTAAGGTCTACCCTCCTCCAGGTCTAGGAGGTGGGTCGCCTGATGATGTATTAGGGTTTACCCTCCAGTAGGGCTGGGCAGTGGGTCACCCGATATCTGGTTATGAATTACCCTCCAGCAGGGCTGGGCCGTGAGACACCTGTTGGCTTTCCAGGCTCAGTCCTTTCTACTAGGCTAGTCTATGGATTTCCTCCATGATTACCAGAGCATGACCCTTGGTTTTACGGATCAGTGTTGTGACAGCTTTGACTTTGAGAAGACCTCTCGACTGTAGGGTAATGACGAGGTGTGGTAAGACTTTCCCTAGAACTCTCAAGTACAAGGGGCACTTTCCCCACCAAGACGCGTTCTTGTAACGCGATCTAAAACCGTGTGGGCGAGTCAGTTCCGCCCAAAGTAGATAGTGTCGAGGTGCGGTGATTGAATCCCTTGGATTACGGTTTGGGGCAGCCATGCGGGATGCTGGGCATCGACGGTGTTTACTTCTGGGACTATTTGCGACTCACTTTTCTTGGGCTGAGCTACAGGATGGAGACCCCCTTATGGTCTTGTTCGGGCTTCTTGACAGAGCATATGAATATGTATATACCTTGTTTCAGTAGCCACTTCTTAGGCTTGGTTACTCTCCCTCTAGGAGAGGCGAAGATGCGCGAGGTATGCCACATGATTTCTGTGTCTAGCTTCTCGTGGTGGGACGAGTCTACTCTCCTGCTATAGGTAGCGAATACTCGACGAGAAGTTCATCTTCTCACTGTTTCCATATCCTTGTGTCTGGAAGAGTCTACCTCATTTCTTTTTTTGGGTTGAGCTGGACTCTCTAATAGTATTCTACAACACTTTCTGTTGTACTCCCTTACTTTTCCCTGTTCTCTCTACTTCTCACCCTTCGGTACCTCCTTTGTTGCTCCCTCGAGCCTTCGGGGTATCCTACTGAGTATTTTTATAATCATCCCTGCTTGGGCTTTGCCCGCACCTGGTGTGAGCTTGCAGACGACGGACATGTTGGTGATGACGTTAGAGGAGCTTAGGAGCTTGGGAGCTTGAACCGCGTGCGGTGGTCGGAGTTGGGTTCCAGGTGGGTGACCCTACCAGCTGTCTTCTTTTGTTTACCTGTTGCCGGGTTGTGGCACTTTTCTGATTGGGCGTGTGTTTTCCCCTTTTCTTTTCAGCTTTCACTTTGTACTGTTTAGAGGTCGATGCACTCTTGTGTTTATTTATAGAAGTTTACCCTTGGCTTTTCTTTTTTACTCTTCACTTTTGCATTGAGTGTGCTGTGTGTGTATGTACAGGTACATGGGAAAAGGCCTCCCCAAGTTATTGTTCCTTCGGTGGTGGTCGCCAGCCCCTGGCCTATGGAGGCAGGCTTGGGGTAGTTGCGGCTCGAGCCCGGGTAGGGTCGGGTCGTGACAGAATCAAGTTTTAACTTTAGTTTAATGACATAAATATTATCCTATTATTGGTGAAAAAAATATTTTTTTGAAACAAATGTGATGAAACTAGAATTATATTTAGAAATAAAGCATGACTTTTTGCAAGGGGTTATAATCAACAAGAAGGAATAGAATATGAAGAGACTTATGCTCTAGTATCCAGACATGAAGTTATCCATATTCTTATATAATATACATGATTTCTTAGATTCAAACCTTTTCTAATGGATCTAAAGTGTGATTTTTTAATGGGTATATACAGGAGAAAGTTTATGTAGAAAACACCCCTGATTTTGAAAATTAAAAATATCCAGAGCATGTATTTATTTATACTAAGTAATATATGGAATTAAAAAATTTCCCAGTGCCTGGTATGATATATGAATTGGTTTTTTGTTACAAATAAACTTTTTTAAGGGAGATACAGATCCAACAATTTTCATTAAAATTGTTTCGAAAAACAATATCATTATTCAAATTTATGTTGATAGAATTATTTTCCAATGAACATAAAAATATCTTATATATTTCTTTTTGGATCTGAGAAAATATGTGTTTTAGATGAGCTTGATGGGTGAACTTTTTATTTTCACAGTTTTCAAATTTTAGAAATACTAGAAGGAACTTTTATATCTCAACATATGTATAAAAATACATCTTCTCAAGAAATTTGGATATGAAAATACAAAATGTATTAGTACTCCTTTTGGAACTACAAATAATTTATATACTGATTAATTTGGGAAAGTAGTTGATTAAAACATATTTAGTGGAATTTTTGGTAGTTAACTATACTTAATAAATTGTCACCCAGATTTAATGTTTTCTATATGCTTATATGCAAGATATCAAGCTAATGAAAAGGAGTATGATCTTAATGATGTAAAATGAATTTTTCTTATCTTAAGAGAACTATGGATCTAGGTCTATATTACTCTTCTATAAATTATGTTGATTTTAATAGTTTTCTACATACTGACTTTGATGGATGTAAAATGGATAGAAAAATTAAATTTTGAACTTTTAATTTCTTATAATAATCTTTAGTTTCTTGGTCTTATAATGAAAAATATTCAGTATCACTTTCCAATGATGAAGACAAATATTTGGTAGTTGGAGGATGTTGTTCTAAAGTGTTGTGGATGCAACATAAACTCACTAGATTTGGCATGCGTTTTCTTAAAACTTCAATTTTTTTGTGATAACACAAGTTTTATAGATTTGAGTAAAAACCTAGCACATCATTCAAGAGAAAAGTACATAGATATAAGACACCATTTCATTCAATACCATACACAAAAAGAGGATATTATTTTATAATTTATCAAAACATAATAGAAACATTCTAATAATTTATTAAACCTTTAAAATCTGTTAGATTTAAATATAATAAATAGAATATATGGATTGTCAATAAAAAATGATCATTCATATCTACTTATTATTTACCAATATCCTTATAGTAATAATTTTTTTCAAATGGGGATTACATATTTCATTATTTTTTTTAAAAACATTGGGTTTTCTAATTTTTTAGTTTTTCTAAGAGCTTTGTTTTTTCTATTTTTTAGTTTTATCCAAATATTTTTTTATTAGATAAAATTTATTTTAGAAAAACTAGAATAAAAATTACAATAAAAAATTTTCCATAAAAAGTTACATTTTTTACTCTGATATGTAGTTTCTAATCTTTATAATTTTTAATCCTTTTGTTTTATTTGTTTTTTTTTGTTGTTTACAAATTTTTTATTTTATAAAAGCTTTTAAAAAATATATGCAAACAATATTTTCATCCATTTTTTTTAAAAAACCCCTTAAAAGTTAAAAATTATTTTTTAAACTTTCAATAATTTTTTTAGTTTCTAGACCAGATATGTGATTTATTTTGAATCATAATATTTCTAGAAGTTGAATGATTATCTCCGAGAATATAAATAAATGTGTGGGTCACCATAACCCACATCGATATTTCATACTGATATCAACTCTCAGCCCTCAAATATTTCATGTGACCTATTATTTAGAATTTTTCCAGTTAGTTTTCCTCATTAGATTAGTATTCTTCATTAGTATTTTAAAAATGAATTCTATTCATGAAATTGAAAATATAGAAGTGGTGAAGGAAAGATTAATAGAAATGTCATGTTTTTATAAGACTAATTTTTTTCTAAGAGAATATATCAAATTTCAGGGATGGTAAAAGGTATGTATTAAAAAAGAAGATTTTGATCTTCACTAACCAGCAATAGTAAAATATTTTTATTCACCTATAGATTTTATATGTGAAACTAATATGGGGTTATTAAATTAATTATCTTTTATAAATGATATAAGTTTAATATTCAACAATTAGCTGATTTATTAGAGGTTCCTTTGGGAGAGGGATCATATCTAGTTACCCATAATCTTCCACTCAATCTTGGTAGTTTTGATAAGTCTATGGATGAGAATTCCATATTTTCTTATTGTGGAAAGATATGAAAAGTATATCATTTAACACTATATGGAAGTGTTTCAACTATTTAGATATTGGGGTATCTTATCCCCAGAAAATGGAATAGAGATACATTAAAAGTTTTATACATCATTTTTTTATAATTTTTGGTGAATACAAGGACTTTTAATCCAGTTATGTTTTTTTCTACCAATTTAAGGAGTTAAGAAAAGGTCTATGAAGTTCTGGGTTTTTTTACACCTTTCATAAAATTTAGTAAATTTTATGATTATGATGAAAATTAATTATCAAGAAGTTATTGTAGGTGAGAAGGTTTCTTTGATTATTTAATAGACTATTTCTAGAATGAATTTTGTTTTTATACTTGAGATTAAAATGTTTGTTGAAAAATAAAACAAAGGTGTGCCCGATGAAGAATTTCTTCTTTTAAAGAAAAAATCTCACAAAAAGGGAAAAACTCTTTCTTCTCCACCAAAGATAAAAAAGAAATTAAAGGCAATGTATGATGAGGTATATAAGGAGTTGATGAATCAAAAAGCTGAAAAGAAACATGGTGATTCTGATTTTGGTCATGACAAGGTAGAGTAATCGGCTTTGAAGGAGAAGACTCATGATGTTTTAATGGCTGAAGAGAAAAAGAATAAGTAAAAGAAAAGGTTTGATGAATCTAAAATTGTTGAAATTTTTATAAAATGAGTGGAATGATCTTATAAATAATTCTATATTGCTGATCAGGAAGTAACTCTTTCAATTTATCTATTGTCAGTTATTTAACTGATACATCCTTCGTTTCATGTTCCTCAACCAATTACATTGGAACAAGAACAAGTTGGAACTTCCAAATTTTCTATATTTATTGATAAAGGAAAAAAGTAAAGTGATGGATGTTTAAAAATCTGTTTCAGAACGTGTTGAAGAGGATGTTAAGGAAAGTGAGATAAAATATAGGAAATTATATTTAATAATTTTTGAGAAGTTGGAAATTTTTTTAGAGAAATAGTTAGTAGAAGAGTAAACAAAATCTATAGAATAATAATAAGATGAATAAGAAGAATTGATTTCTTCTAAGACCTCATATTTCACCTCTCAGTTTAAAAAATATGTTGAGTTTGAAGTTTCTAAGAAATATCATAGTTCTTAGAAGAAAGGATAAAATCAATAATCTCATAAAATGCTATCAGAAAAGGGTGGGTCTGATAATAATTTTTATGTCTTCGTAGTATCAGATGTTGTGAAAGAGAAATGTAAATTACATCTTGGTACTTCTCTTTTACATGTTTCTGATGTTTCATAAAACTAGACTTATTCTCCAACCAATGAATCTGATCAAACGGTTGAAATGAGATATAATTATTCTAAAAAGGCAATGAAAATAATATTGATGTTATTATATATTTTCCCTGTATTGAATCCCACTGCAATCACATTCAAAGTAGGTTAAATGTTTTATAAAATTCAAATGTTTTGAATTACTTAGCTACATCATTGTGAAAACATGAAGCGACTTTTAAATAATTCAAATATGATTATAAGGAATAAAGAATAAGGATAAAGAAATTGATAGATGGTTGAAACAAATATAAGCATACTAAAATTCCCTGATGAGAAAATAGAAGATGTTAAGAATTTATCTTTGGATATTTCTGATTCCTTTGAAAAGTTTTCACCTGATGATTTTGAGAAGTTCACGCTTATAGATCAATTAAAGGATATATCAGAGCCTCATTGTTAATAAATCTTGGAACTAAAGAAAATAAATTTTTCCCTGGAAGAATAAGTTAGGAAGTTTAAAGGAGATAATAACAAAATCCAATATTTTTAAAGAAGATGTTATCAATCTGAAGTAAGAAGTTCAAAAGTTTCAAGTTCTGTAAGAGAAGATTAATAAGTTAGAATCATTTGAACCATAGTTAGAGAATAATCAGCATGAATCTTGGAAGATTAAATTCATTTTAAACAAATCACAAAATAAAAATGTTTTTTTCTATGAACTCCTAATATTGTGAAAATCAAAATTTTGATTGAATATTTTTTTAAACGAATTATTCTTTAAATTTTTTAGTTTTATTTTTTAAAATCATAGTTGGATGAATGTTATTTCAATATCGTTATATGAATATTTATTTTAACTAAATTATTTCAAAGTTTTTTTCTAACATTTCAAGTATACTTTCTTCCTCCCTTATTCTATTTGAAAATCACAAAGGGGGAGAATTTATTGGGGGTATTATATATTTAATAATTTATTATACTATAATTGCTTTAAAAAATTGTTCAGAAAATGTTTTTAGAACCAAAAGGAAGTTAAGAGGATAGGGATAAAAAATAAATAAAGTAAGAGAAATGTTTCTAAGTAGTATATTAGAATGAATTTCTTAAATATATAAATGGGGTTGTATGTTTTTCAAAGTTATTTTTTTTATATTTAAGTGTTTTTTTTCTTTAAAAAAGGTGGTGATTTTTAGTCAAAATTTTTATTTTCCACAATTTTTCCCTTATTTTTGAAAAACACAATACACTTTCATAAGAAATATGTTTTTCAAACTTTATATTCCCTATGCCTTTAGAATGTTTTTTTAGAAAAACATTTTTTCTATCAAACACATAAATCTTTCTAAACTTGTGAATATAAAATTGCTGACTATGTCTAGTCCATTTAACTGACAATGTCTGGTCTATCAAACTAATTGGGTTTAGTCCATCAGATTGACTAAGTCTATACTATCAGACTGACTATGTTTAGTCCATCATATTGATTGAGTTTAGTTCATTAGACTGATCAAGTTTAGTCCATCATCATGACCAAGTATGGTCCATCAAAATGACACTCTTTTTGATCCATTAGAAAAAACATAATTTTTTACAATAGAATAATAAATTTTACAATTGGATGGTCCAAATTATTTCTACCGAACAAAATAATTTTACAACATTGTGATGATGTTATGAAAAAAACACTAGATGAAGACGTATAAAACATGGTAATATGTCAAGATGGAGGTCATATGAGTCCATTGAAACTAACTCTGAGAATCATAAAATATGACCATTAGACCATTCCAAAAAATAGATGTTGATTTGAGGATGTGGGAGTTATTTCTCTTGTGACTCAGCCTGTATGAAGATTACTCTACATTAACATCTTATTACAGACACTTTTTAAATCTTATGAGAGTCTTTATTCTAAGGAATCCATGAAAGGATTGTAAATTACATAGAATATTTTTCATTTGAAATTGTTTCATCCAATATGGGTTTATACCGAGGGATTACAAGGATAGATAAAATGATGATTCTTATCATGCTTATTGAGGGCTTATAGCACGAGGAAGATAGAGCTGATTTTGGTCTTTTTGATTTATTTCTTTGTTCTTTCTGAAATATAGACCTTAAAGTTTAGTTTAAAATGTGGGTACCTTAAGTCAAGGTTATCGATTTACTTTACACTGAAGGTTAAAGTTTTCTTATTTATTTTATAGAGTTTCTGTTAGTTTTACTTTAATACATTGTAAATTTTTATTTTACTTGTTTCTATAAGTTTTTTATTTATGCTATGAAATTTTATAGAAAGTTTTACTTTTATTAACTTTACTAAAATTAGATATCTTTGATAATCTATGTGTTCTATATAGAAACTATGAATGTATAATGATATATGTGTCCGATAAATCTTAACAAAGGGGTTTGAGTTTTCAGTTAGTTTAATTTTTAAGCTACAATTCACCCCTCTTAAAGAAATTTACATTCTCACTGATCCTATAGGAGGGAATCATTGGATAATGTGCCTCCTGGTATAAACCATGGTCCATCAAGATCAACTATGCTTCATCTACTCCTGACCCCCCTAAGACTTTGTTGTAGGGTCTTTCGTTAGCATAAGACACAACATGTGCGAGTAGAGCCCATGTATGAGTGAGAATAAAAATATCTACTAGGTGCCCCAAAAATCCCAAAAAGGAGTAACTAAAAGGAAATAGTCAAGTCAAACCATAAAAAAGAGGTTAATGGAAATCTCTACATCAGATGTATTTAAAAAAGACCCAGAGTCTCATATAGTTCACAACCCTATAACCAACCTTGGATTTCACTCGATACATCAAGGTAACAATAATTTAGGAGAAATAACTACATGAACCTTGCTATAATTAATGGTTATCATCTTAGAGTTTGTGATCATCAAGCCTTTCCATAAATAATATTCACACTGTAACTCAAAATATCTCAATACACAGATAGGGGATCTCACCCAGGGCCTGTAGGGGATTCCTAGAACCCTAACTAGAATAACCTGCTAGGTTGAGGATTATATGCCCATGTAGGTTGGTCACGATGATTTATAAAACCCCAACCAAGGAAAGAAGGAGGTGAATGAGGATCAACTTTTGGCCTCATAGAGGGATACTTACTCTAATCCATCAAGGGGATCTAGAACAATGTCAATAACATGATGCAACATCGAACCATCATGGTGATTGATTGAGAAAACTCATTCTATATTAAAAAAGGGAACTCACCCACACTTATAAAGAAAGAGGGAATTTACCCCCACAGAGGTGGAAGAGCTAACACACCCATTTGAGATTCCACTATTCTAAGGATAATGTGGGCTTTGAACTTCCTTAGAGAACATACACAGTGTTTACATGGGAGTACACAATGTGTACTCCTAAATCCAGTCCTTTCTATTATCATGCCCATGTACCTCAGTTCATTCCCATATACACTATCTATTCCCATGTACTGTATCCATTATGTGTATAGTTTCCATGCCTTGGAACCAGTTCATGCCCATGTATCAAAGCTATACACGTGTACCTGCACATGTCCATGTCCATTTACCATGGCTGGGGTGTAATTAACCTATTTTTTCCTTATAAGACTTTGAATTACATAAGGAAATATTTTCAGAGCCAAATGATAAGACAACATGATATTCTAATGCCTGGTGAGCTTGGAATTGATATTATAAAAATATTAAGTATATTAATATCATGTACATTCATTTTTCCTGAAAATAAGAATAAATCCTAAAGGGAACCTTGGATTAGAAATCCAAGACCACAGTTGAATTTGGAATGTAGGGTTTACACTAGGTGCAACCTAAATATGGTCATCACTAGATGTTCAGATGAGGAATCCATTAGTAGATATGTTAATTGGATTAATTAATTAATTAATTAAATTAATTAATTTAATACCCACAACCTAATTTTATCTATTTAATTTCTGCTATAGAAATTTTTCATGTTTAGTCGTATAGCCCTAGGATCATTGAGATGAGTTTTAGTGATTTCATCATTGGAGAACTAGAATTAGTTAACATTAAATAATCATATCAAGGTGGATCAAGAGTTAGTGATAATAGCGGGTCTTCTCCATCATTGGAGGATGAATTCTTCACCGACAATCAATCCATAATCAAGGTAGGGCTCAACAATTTTGGATTATTTCCTTGATTACAAGTTTGATCATGGATTATATATTATATTGTTGTTAAGAGATTTATAAGTAATTTAACATGATCCCTATTTTCTATTATACTATTTAATTTAATATTTCTCTCCCTACTTCACATGTTATCACTACTTTAAATATTTGATCTATAATCATTGCCCAAGAACACTTGACTAATGATTGACTGAATTTGTTCTTATGATTTTTCCCTTTTCGCTCATTGTATTCTTTTCCATTGGACGATGGGGTTATGGTTCAACTTTTTCAGGGTGGGTTTATGAATGATTGAACCTTTGGATTCATGATATTTGTGTATATAAAAAAAATATTGAAAATTTGGGGATGGATCATAGGTTGTGCGTGATGCTCCATAGACCCAAGATCTGGAGTAGTGACAGGATCACATGCTAAATGATGGGAGGTGCTTTAGGCATCAATAGGGCTTCATGAGAATTAATAGTAACCATTTTATAGTCATCTGAGGCATGAAATTATGACCATAGGTGACCCCACCGATTTTGGGTGGTCAGGTGATGGAAATTACAGCATAAGTGTCAGATCTAGTATTCGTGGGAAGATCTAAAATTTCTATGGAAAGGTTGATTATACGATATGTAGTTAAATAAAACACACTGTATATCCCAACCAAGCTATGAAGGATAGGGTTTTTTGGAAGATGAGGATCACATGCCATGTGGTGGGCCCACATATCATGTGACCGTTATTGGGTGGCTAAGCCATGTTCCAACTGCACATGACCAGGACCCCATGCAAAGGACACATTATGTAATTTGGGAGTACATGGTAATAAGATGTTACCCATGCATGGATTGGTACATGTCTAGGTACATGTGAATGGATTGATGAACACATGCCTGACTAAGATCACAAGGTAAGGCCCTTGGTGGAAGATACATGCTTTGTTGGCCCCCTAACATGCAGTGTATGGTGACATGACTTCCAATACATGTCTAGAGGAGAACATGACCAGGAATCATAATGGGACCACATATCATGTATACCCCATACATGTCATGAACCCCTATGAGAAACTTCTACCTTATGTATCTCCTTTTTCTCGACATGAATTTTGGCCCATGAGTAGTCTATCCCAAATAGTTTTCCATGTAGAACATGATGGTATCCTTCATAGTGACATTAAAGATATGCCATGAAATATTATGGGCATGAATATTCTTTAGGGGACACTTAATGATGAAATTGACCAATTGGGATCATTTGAGAGAGGTCGATGTTGGAAACCCCCTGTTTCATTTGGGCACTAGTCCTCCATACTCCTTGAACCGGTTGAGTGTCACCCCCAGATGTATTTGGGTTTGGGTCCTCTACCAACTGACTGGCACCACCCTGATGCATTGGGGTGTGGGTCCTCTATCAATTCCTACTGAGTGGACTCCCCCAATCATACTAGGGTGTGGGTCCTATATACGTTTAGTGACATCCCCCTAACGTACATCGGCATGGGTCATCTATCTATCTGCTAGGAGATATCCCCCTAATGCACCAGGGTGTGGGTCCTATGTCTATATACTGAGTGGAATCCACCTAACACACCAGGGAATGAGTCCTCTATCTACCTACTGAGTGGAACCCCCCTAACACACCAGGGCATGAGTCCTGTATCTATATACTGAGTGACATCCCCCTGATGCACCATGGTGTGTGTCCTTTATTAATATATTGAGTGGAATTCCCTATAATGTACTAGGGAATGATTACTCTTTCTATTGGATATTGCACACCCTTGTGATGTGGATCAATGTAGAGTTGTCGGTCCTTCTCATGAATTCTTTTTTACATACATGAAATATGAGGGACATCATTGATGGAGATTTTGAGATGCAGGAAGACTCATCGTCCCGGGATGGGTTGTGAGATAGAGGTCCACATTCTCTCTTGTTTGAGTTTATTTATTTAATATATATATATATATAAATTAGGTTTTGTTTCCATATTTATTTGGGTTGAGCTAGATACTTTTATCATATCTCCCTATTTCCCCCCATCAGTTTTCAGGGTGTCTTGCTGGGTATGTATATACTCATCCTTGCATGGGATTTTTCTGCACATTTCATGTCTTTTACTTATGATAGACCATTTAGAAATGATTTCTATAGAGCATAGAGATACTTGGGAGTATAGACTGCATACAGTGGTTAGTCTTGGTGATCAAAAGTTATACTCTCTCAAATTTCCTTTATTCTAGTTTTTGTCAGCTTGGGAATTCATTTCTTATTAGGCATGGATATTTCCCTTTTAAACATTTATTTTATTCATACATAATCTAATATATTACCTATAGTTTATTGATTGTGTGGTTTTATTATAGATGTTACAACCCTTTTGATGATTCATGTACATAGTTTCTTGGAGAAGGTTGGGAGTTTGCATACAAGTACACAAAGAAAATGCCTCCCATTTATACTATGCCTTCTCTGCGCTTTTATCTAGACCTTTTTCTATTGGAGGTAGGCTTGGTTTTATGTTGGACTAACCTTCCACTGACCATGTTGTCCTTGCTGGGCTGGGTTGTTATAGTGTTGTATCATAGGTGGTTCATCCTTGGGTCATAGGTAGAGTTATACCCATGTTGATGATTTGGTTGGGAACATATGGAGATAGTGTCAAGGTGATTCAAGTGAAACTTTCTAGTCATAGAACCCAATATTGGTATGGAATCAAACATATATTTAATGGCTTGGACCTCTGTAGTTTATTAATTTGTAGGAATCTGGTGTTTGAGGTGTCCTTGGATGTTATGGTGACTCATTTCAACACTTTTCATAATTTTCAGTTTTCTAACGGTGTTTCATGCTGGCGGTGTGTCACCCTAGTGGTATCTCACCCTAGTAGTGGATAAATGGTGTTTCTTTGCTGGAGTTGGATCACTATTGGTGTATTACTAGTGTTTGCACACTAGTGGTGGGTCGTTGACAGTCTCTCATCGAGTGGTTCCTTATCCAGCAGTGTCTCACTTCGAGGTGACTCACTAACGGTGGAAGGTGTTTCATCTGACGGTGCCTCATCTGGTGGTGCTTCATATAAAGGTGGATTATGAGTGGTGCCTCATTGAGTGGTGATTCATATAATGGTTTCTCATGAGCAGTTCATCATTGAGATGTGCCTCATCTAATGGTGGATCATGAGTGGTGCCTCATTGAGCGATGCCTCGTCTAACGGTGCCTCATGTACAATGTTTCTAGCTTCTTCCAGTTTTTCCCTTTTGATGTCTTTCCTTGATGTAAAATTCTTTTAATACATTATTTGAAAGGATTTTAGGATGATTAAAATCCCATAATTCCTATCTTTAATTTCCTAAGAGTCCGAGGGATTTTAATTGGTCAAAGCATGTAATTTCAACCAGATCCACCTTTAATTGCAAATAGAAAACATATCTAAACTTGTGACACTATTTAGATCTTCCCAAATCCAAGATACCTTTCCATATTATTGTCCCTTCTTTCTTTATATTGGTACATAATTTCCCAAACCCTTCTTCCTGTAGGAGTCATGCTATTAGGTTTCAGCCTTTGGTTAGTGTTTCCCTAGAGTTTTTCCTGCTGCATGCGCGCCCCTGTTTCGGTGCAACCAGTATGTGCTGGTCTTCTTTTCTTCCAAGTTGGTCTCTCCTTTTTATTTCTTAATTATGTATCATGAGGGTGGGTATATGGATTTTAAACTTATAAATATTTTTGTTTCTAGATTAATAAAGAAATTTGAACTGATATTAAATCAATAAACTGGGGGTTGGGAAAACGGATAAAAGTTCCTATTATGTTATTCTTTTATTGATATTATGATTTGTATGGACTAACTACACATTAAAATTCATGGTTTTCTGGGGTCCTTGTATTCACATTGAATTTTTTATGTCTCGCATGTTTCTTGGTTTTGTGGAACTGTTGTATATAAAATATTTTTAACCATGTTTTTTGTCCAATATATAGACTCCCCAAGTTCAAATGGTTTCTACGACAACCCCTAATTTAACAAGTGGAATGAAGTAAGGGATTCCCTTAAATCTAAAAATTTGTTTTTCTTTGGTTGATGTGGTGATGTGGTTATGGGAATGGTTGCACAATGGGACTATGATGGGCATGGTATGATGATGTAGTAGGGCTATGGAAATGTTTTGTCATGAATTATATTGATGGATATGGTTGTGAGTTGGGGGTTTGTCTTGGTTAGTATGGTTTTTTGGGATGGATGAGTTTTAATAATGATTTTATTGATTTTTATGCGTGTTTCACCATTGATAACATGAATAAATCATCACATGAATCTAGATGTGGTGGTTTGATGTGTCTTTAATTTGAATTGAATTAATTTACCATGAATGTTACTATATTTCTTAGTTTCCCAGATAGTGATGGAGTGGATACGTATTTTTTAATAATGTTTGGAATGGATTGGGTTAGTATGGTTAACATAATAGAAATGGTTAAATGAATTGATTGGTAATGTGGAATAGGGTTTATGGCTTGATGTGTGTTGTTGTGAATTTAGAGATAGAAGTAAGAGGTGAATTTTTTGGGGTTGGTTGTTAGTTTGATAACCCATAGGTGGCGCTTGATTGGTTTTTATTATTTATATATAAAAATGTCTTTAATTTTGTTTTCTATACGCACCCCACCTTATTTTGGTTCTATGTGTCCTACACCCCTAAAGTAATAGGGTATGGTGTCTTTCCCAACATCTCGATGGGAGGATAGATGGATGGCCACCCACTCTTCCTTGCACCCTCTTCCTGGTTATGAAGGCGCATATTTCTTAAGGAAGGATGTGGTGAGATATGGTGGCCCAGGTGTTTGCAGGCTAGGTGACTTGTTTCACAGGTGTCTTGAGGATGATTTGTGATGTGATTTTCTAGGTGTCTTTAGAATGATAAGTGATGTGTTGTGAGTCCTAGGTGTGTGCGAGCAGGATGTGTTGTGAGGACTAGGTGTGTGTGGGTGGGAGATGTTGTGAGGCCCAGGTGTGTGTATTCAAGATGTATTGTGTGTCCAATGTGTGTGCATGTAGGATGTGTTGTTAGGCATAGGTGTGTGTGGGTGGGATGTGATGTGGTAGATTTAGAAGAGGTGGGAGCACAAGTACATTTTCATTAGGGTGTGAGAGTAGCTAATCAGTGGGTAAGTGGTGTGGGGTACCCTCTCATTGATGTTCTTTATTTTATATTAATTGACCTACATTACTTGGTGAGAGTTCCTTGGTGAGGTTGGGCTTTGTTGTTATATCTATTTACGTGCTTTTTGATTCTATTGTTTTCTACCAAGTGAATTAGTACGCCTCTTCCACATGTGCATGAGGGAATTGGGTTTTCCTACTCATATACTTGTATCCTCACCCTACATATATAAAATAGTTTTTAGGTTTTTAGAAGGATTTTACAGACTATGATGGTCCTTACTAGCTTAGATCTTGACATCTATTGCATCGTTGCTTAGCATTACTTTTGAGTATTTACTTTGGATACTTTTTTATTTGTACCTGTTTTACTTTAAAAATTCATGTGAGATGATTTTTGATTTATTTACTTTATTTCTTGGAGTTTCTTTGTGGATGATCTACCATATATCCTGTTCTTATTTCATAAAAATGGTACCACCTCCCAAATTGTGATATTTGTACACCCTTGGTGCTAGTCAAAATCCCAAGGCCTACTAGAGGAGGTAATCATGGGTCATTATCTCCCTTTATTAATTTCCAACCAATCAGGGTTATCTTTTGAGGTAGGGGTTTGTGACTGAGTGGTATCAAAGGTTGATGGTTGAGAGATGTGATAAAGTTTGGAGTTAGGCACATTAATTATTTTATGGGTTGGTATGGAAATAGTTACAATTGAACTTGTTGTGTGTCATGAGCAAGGAAAACCAGCTAGGACATGGGATTTTAGGGCCCCCCATGATCCAGTGCATGAACTCAGAGCTTATTGAATGACCAAGATAGATGGTCCTGCTTGAAGGGTAGATACCTAGGAAATGTACATGCATCATAATGATTTTTGTTCTTATATGAATTGGGTTGTATGAGGATGGTTAAAATGTATAGAATGAATGAAATGAATTAAAATAAATCTTATTAATATTTCATACTACTCTGGATTAGGGATTCTTTGTTTACCATTCAGCTATGGCACCTGGTCGTTGTCTGTGTGTGGATCAGGTAGTGGAGGATGAACAAGCTAATATGGTTAATCGCTGTAGGGTTGATCTGGTTGAGTATGATTGGTGGAAGAGCACATTGAATTCTTTCCGGTGATTGGTGTTTGGAAAATATGAGAGTAGCATATCCAATGTGAAGAGAGAAGGTTTTATAGAGGAGGTAGATATTTACTATGATTTGATCCAGGCCCTTGAAGAGTATAGGGTCCCTTTGGAAGTCAGTCGGATGCTGGGAGCTATGTGTTAGTGTTGGAAACTATATCTGGGAGAGAGTAAGGAGGAAACTATTTCATGTGTTGACTTCTAGAAGGAGTTACAGATAGAGTTCCTTTCATTGACCGAAAAGGTTGAGAAGAGGTAGGAGACACTCTCTCTTCAGCAGGGGATAATTTCAGTGAGGGAGATTAGGATCAAGTTCAAGGATCTTATTTTTTTTCTAGATATATTTATAGATGAGGAGTATCATGAGAGACATCTTGAGGAGGGACTTCATCCTTCTATCCAGTATTTAGTTACTCCTTTTACATTATTGATGTATTTGGAGGTTTAGAAGAAGGGATAGGTGATCAAGTGGATGTACTTATGAAGATTTATACCGTGATAAGATATCCAGAATAGTTCTTTGAGAGGTAGAGTTTTGAGTGGTAGATCTAAGGTGCCAATACCTTTGAGGTTTTGACTGGTGGGAAGATGACCTCACCAACTTCTTTTATGGTATTCTAATGCCAGTGGTATCCATTACATTCCTATGGTATCATGGATGATGTGTTTCATATATCGGTTTTATGTCCATCTTCAGAACCAATGCCCAGTAGCTACTCAAACTCAGTGTTGTGGAGGTGGATAGGGTCAGTGTCAGCCTTAACAGTAGTTTCTAGTGAGGTCATTTCATTAGCAAGGGAAGTAAGATTTTACTCTGACTAGGGGAGATAGAGTAGGTATAGTAAAAACTTAGGATGTTCTTAATGTTCATGTAAAATTACCCAAGCATGGTTGGGGGGGTGTTGTTAATAGAGAGGCATAGTAGTTTGGAGTGGTCAGTTGCATGCAGTGGAGGAAACAGTTATGGTAAGGCTGGAGATCATCAGAGGTATGGTTTGTTTGTTTAGAACCCTTATTGATGCCTTGTTTGATTCATAATCTTCACACTCTTTTATTTCACTTTCTATATCCAATTACTTGTAATTAGTCATAGATAGGATTCACATGCCCCTTGTGTTGAGTACACTAGTTGGAATCCAGACCAGCTTGTTTGATGTGTGTTGGGGATGTAGAATGATGAAGGGACCGCATCAATCTCATGGGGATCTCTTCTTACTGCAGATGCATCCATAAAAAGTTATCCTTTTCATCGACTATTTTTATTCCATAAAAGATACTAATATATTATTCTATAGTAGAGTCGTGTTCTCGTATGTGTCTGGACAATGTGTGGTTTTTTTTTGTGAACAAGGTTGTCTAGTGGGTAGTTGGTGTTAGAGCCCCTTTATTTATTTTTATCAGAGATGTTAGTGGAATTAGTGGATGATGAAATGGTAGATTTTTACAGGTTTGTTGGGGAGTTCGTTGATGTTTTCCCCAATAGTTTTGTGACTCTACCCCCACAATGTGATGTTGAGTTTAGGATAGATTTGCATCCTGGTGATTATCCGATTTAAATGTCTCCTTATCGAATGGAACCTTCTATGTTGTTAGAGTTGAGTATTCATATAGATGATCTGAAGCATAAGTGTTTCATCCAGACTAGTGTGTCTCCATGGGGTTCTTCATTGTTTTTCAAAAAGAAGTCAGATGGTGGTATGAGGTAGCGTATAGACCACCGAAGGTGGAATCAGGTGACTGTCAAGAATGGTTACCCTCTTCCAAGGATAAACAAAAATTTCGACCAAATGATGGTGGAATGTTGGTTTTTTAATATTCACATGTGGTCTAGATATTACTAGTTTAGGGTGAAGGTGGGAGATATCCCAAAGAAAACCTTTAGATAAAGGTATAGAAACATCGAGTATGTAGTCATGTCATTCAGTGTTACGAATTCCCCTATTGTGTTCATGGAGATTATGAAATTGATCTTATGAGAGTTCCTAGACAAGTTCATCATCGTATTATTTGATGATATCTTGATCTAATTGAAGTCAGAGGAAGAGGAATTCGAACATCTCAGAATTTTCATGTAGGTTCTTTGACGCCACCACCTATATGGGAAGTTTTCCATGTTTATGTTTTGGAAATAGGAGGGTCACTTCCTCATGCTTGCGGTGTCTTCTTAGTGTGTGTAAGTTGACCCAAAAAAGGCCGAGAATGTTTTTTCTTGAGAAAAACCAAAAAAAATGGCAGAAGTTCATAGTTTCCTTAGTATCATGGGCTATTATCATAGGTTTCTACCTGATTTCTCTTGAGTTGTAGCACCATTGACAACCTTGACTAGGAAGGAACAAGCCTTTGTGTAGAGTGAGAAGTGCCAAGCTGCATTTGGTAACCCGAAGGAGAATTTGGTTAGTGCCCTAGTGCTCTAGTTTCCAGAGGAAGGGGTGATGTTTGTGGTATTTTGTGATGCTTCCCATCTAGGTTTGGGATGATACTGATGCAGCAACAGTCAGTTATCTCTTACGAGTCTAGGTAGACATGTCCTCATGAGTGTAACTATGCTACCCATTAACTGGAGTTAGCATAAGTTGTTTTTGAGTTGAAGTTTTGGAAAAAATTCCTATTTGGAGATCATTTTTTGGTCTTCACCAATCACAAGAGTTTTAGTAATATCTTTTTCCCACATGATATGAACTTGTAGTAGTGAAGGTGGGTTGAATTTCTTCAGTATTATGATTTTGAGATCTCCTAAACCTCAAATAAGGGGAATGTTGTGGATGATTCTTTGAGTAGAAAGTAAAATAAGGAGGTTGTTTGGGAATATGTGGATTCTTTTAAGGTGATGGAGGAGTTGGAAGCCTTATAATTAGATACAAAAGTGGATGGTTGGAAAGGGAGTTTTTTTCCAGATGATACTGCAGTCTTATCTAATGTAGTAGGTGGAGGAGTCCTAGGGAGGAGACTCAGAGGAAGAGGTGAGGCATGATCGTGTCATCCATGGTGAGGCTCTGAAGGGATGGTCAGAACCGAATGTTGTCTAGTAGAAGGTTGTTTATTCTTGTTTCAATGCATAATGGAGTCCTTTGTGAGTTTCACAGCTCACCCTTGGTGGTAGATACATCAGTTTCAAAGATGTATCATGGATTTAGGACTCATTTTTGGTATCTTGCAATGAAATGGTAAGTGGAAGAGTTTGTGGAAAAGTTCATGCTTTTCCAATAGGTAAAGGTAGAGTACTATGTTTCTGGTGGGTTTTTTTAGCCTTTGGATATTCCCAAGTGGAAATTGGATGAAATCTCAATAGACTTTGTAACTGGTTTTCCTATAGATCTGGGAAGTTGTGATTATATCTGGATTTTAGTGGATTGGTTAATGAAATAATCCCACTTATTAGCGATTAAGTAATCTAGGGTAGTGGATTCCTTGACTAACAGGTGCATGGATGAACTGGTGTAGTTTCATGGAGCTTCAAGGTATATAGTTTTGGACTGGGACACATGGTTTACCTCATGATCCTAGAGGTAATTGCAGTATGATTTTGGAACTCAGTTATGCCTCATCAATTCTTTCTACCCTCAGACAGATGGGTATATTGAACGAACTATCCAGATGTTGGAGGATCATCTGTGAGAATGCATCATGGACTTTGGTGGATCTTGGGTTTGACACTTGGCCATGGTCTAGTTTGCCTATAATAATAGTTATCACTCTTCCATTGGAATGGACCCATTCAAGGCTTTGTACAAGAGACCATGTGATTCTCTTTTTCGATGGATAGAGGTTGGGGAGATAGTTTTTGTTAGTGACAATGTGGTGCAATGGACGATAGAGAAATTTCAGCTAGTTCATGAAATAATTAAGGTAGCACAGGACTGGTAGAAGTCTTTTGCTGATCATAGAAGGAGGCCCTTGGAGTTTGAGGTTAGGGACCATGTTTTCTTGAAGGTTTCTCATTGATATGGGTAGTAGAGGTTTGGAAGAGGGAGTAATATTTCTCATAGGTTCGTTGGAACCTTTTAGATGTTGGGGTGAGTTGGAAAGGGGGCATATCAGATGGGGTTTCCACTAAGGTAAGAAAGGATCCATGAAGTATTTCACATCTCCCATATTCTTTTGTATCATCATGATTACTACCATGTAATTGAAAAGGGAGAGTTAATATCGAGGATGACATGAAATTTGTGGAATGACTAATATAGATCCAAGATTCTTAAGAGAAGGTGTTGTGTGTATTGATCATTCCCTTGGTTTGTGTGTTGTGATGGAATGGTGTCCCGGAGGAGAGTACTTGGTAATGAGAGACATAGATGTGTTCCCAGTACTCAGAGTTGTTTTCAGTTTTACCTTATTCTATTTTCTTTGTGATGTGATGTTTGAACCATATTGTTTATGAGATGAGTTGTTTTCCCTTGGTTTGTGATGTGTGTGGTGTGATGCGGAACATATTCATGACATGAGAAAAGTGTAAGAACCAAATCATAATTGAGATGAATTAACTGTGATGTGAGTAAAACCATGTAGGCGAGTTCGTTCGTCCAAGAGAGGATATTATCTTGACATGGAGATGAAATTCCATTATTTGTCTGTTCGGACAGTGTAGTTCATTGTACTTGTGAAGTGTGTTTTGTGATCGTTTAGGTTCACATTTCAATATTTAGGATGATAAAGGCTTGGTTATCAGATTTCTGAGGAGGGGTTCTTAGGTGTAGAGGTTTTCAATCCATCATTAAAACAACACAGGGTGGTTTATATTTGACCATTGGTGTGTTTAACTGTTTTTCATGTGTAAAGAGATCCTTGAGAGGTAAGTAAAGGGGTGGTAGTTTGGACCCTTCCTCTCTTTTCTTTCTAGTTTGGTTTTGAATTCTCAAGGGAGAGAAAATTTTGAGAGGTATCGAATGTAATGGCTGAGACCTCTCCTGTCCATAACTTTTTGGGAATCTAGTGTCTGATGTGTCCTAGGAAGTCAAGGTGACTCATTTAAATAATTTTAAAATCTTCTAGTTTTCCAGTGGTGTTTCTTGCTGGTGGATTCTCACCCTAGATGTTTATCACCCTAGTGGTGTCTTTGTAGTATTGGATCACAAGTAGTGGATCACGGGCGATGGATCGCTGGAGGTCGCTCACTAGAGGTGGCTCTCTGGAGGCTGTTCATCAAGAAGTTCCTCATTCAGTGTTGTCTCATTTCACAATGACTCATTGACAGTAGTATGTATTTCATCTAATGATGCCTCATTCAATGATTCTTCATTTAATGGTGGATCATGAGTGGTGTATCATTGAGCAGTTCTTCGTCTAATAGTGGCTCGTGAGTGGGGCCTTCTTGAGTGGTGCCACATCTAACGGTGGCTCACAAGTGGTGCCTCGTCGAGCGGTGCCTCATGTACAATGTTTCCAAATACATCCATTTTTTACCATTTTACATCTTTCATTTATGTAAAATGATTTTAATACATTATATTGAAGTATTTTTGATTTAATCAAAGACCATAAATCATGTCTTTAATTCTCTACGATTCCAAAGGATTTTAATTCTTCAAAACACAAAATCTTGACCTGATCTTCCTTTAATGGAAAATCAAAAAAAAATCTAATCCCGCGACTCTGTTTAGATCTTCCCAAATTTGAGATAACATTCCCCTTGTTCTTCCTTCTTAATTTCTATTGGTAAAGGAATCCTCGAACCCTTATTACCCTATGAGATGTCCAGTTAGGCTATAACATTTTGTTCGTGTTTCCTTGGAGTTTTTTCTACTGAATGTGCATCCCAATTTCAATGATACCTGGAAGTTCTGATCACCTTTTCTTCCAAGTATGTTTTTCCTTTGGCTTTCTTAATTTTGTATCATGAGGGGTGGGTATATGGATGTTACTCTTATGAATATAGTTGTTTCTAGATAATAAATATAATTGAAATAGTTTTAAATTAATAAAATGGGGGCTAGAAAAAGTGATGTATGTTTCTATGGTGATATTTTTTTGTTGATATTGGAATTTCTATAGGCTAACTACCCGCTAAAAATGCTTGTTTTTTGGGGTCCTTATTATTACATTAAATGGTTTATGTCTCACATGTATCTTTGTTTTTTGAATAGTTGTATATAAAAGATGGTTAACCATGTATATTCTTCCAATAAATAGATTCCCCCAGATCAAAAGGTTTCTGTGATAACCCCTAAATTTACAATTCGAATGAAATAAGTGATCCCCTTAATTATAAAAATATGTTTTGTTTTTATTGGGGTGCTAATGTGGTTGTGGTCATGGTTGTACAATGGGGTTGTGATGGGCATGGTATGATGATGTAGTAGGGCTGTGAAACTAGTTGTGCTGGAATTATGTTGATGGATATGGTTGTGAGTTGGGGGTTTGTCTGGGTTAGTATGGTGGTTTGGGTGAGATGAGTTTTAAGAATTATAGTTGTGATTGGAATGGGTGTTTCTCCATTGATAACATGCATATATCTTCACCATTATTTAGAGGTGGTGGTACTATGTGTCTATAATGTAAAGTGTGTCAATTTACCAGGAATGTTACTATGTTTCTTAGTTTCCCAAATAATTATGGAATGAATAAATATTTTTTTAACAATGTATGGAATGACTTGGGTTAGTTTGGTAATCTAAATGGAAATAGTTAAAGGAATTGGTTTGGAATGTGGAATGGGGTTTGTGGCTTGATGTGTAGTGTTGTTCAATTAGAGGTAACAACATGGGGTGATAGTTTTGCGAGTAGGTTTCTTTCCTGAGAACCCATAGGTGGGGATTGAGTGTTTGGTATTATTTATATATATACACACTTTTATTTCCTTTCATTCACTATACACACACCACCCTAGTTGAGAACGATGTGATGAACACCCCCATAGTCATAGGGGAGGGTGTCTTTTCCAACATCCCATTGGGAGGATGGATGACTGTCCACCTGCACTTCCCTGCTCCGCCTTCCATGCTATGACGACACAAGTCTCTTCAGTTGAATGTGGTGAGATGTGGTAGACCGATTGTTTGTGGGTGAGGTGG
Source organism: Viscum album (assembly GCA_963277665.1). Classification (NCBI taxonomy): domain Eukaryota; kingdom Viridiplantae; phylum Streptophyta; class Magnoliopsida; order Santalales; family Viscaceae; genus Viscum; species Viscum album. The sequence continues at coordinate 731,197,510 of OY728160.1, forward strand.
TTTGTTTCCCTGGTATCTTCAGGATGAGATGTTATGTGCTTTCCTTGGTGTCCTTAGGATGAAAAGTGATGTGTTGTGAGGTCTTGATGTGTGTGGGATGGATGTGTTGTGAGGCCCAGGTGTGTGTGTGTGTGGGATGTATTGTGAGGCCCATGTGTGTTCTTGTGGGATGTGTTGTGATTCTTAGGTGTGTGTTATAAGGATGTGTTTTAAGGATAAGGTGTGTGCGAGCGAGATGTGATTTGGTAGATTAGGAATAGGTGGGACCTCCATGGCATCTATCGTTAGGGTGTGAGAATAGCTAATAAATGGTAAAGTGGTGTGGGGAACCCTATCATGGATGTGATTGATATTATATTACTTTAATTTAATTACTTGGATATAATTCCTCTGTGAGGCTGAACTTGGTTAATATACCTATTTTGGATCTATTTGGTTCTGCTATTTTCTCACGGGTGCATTAGTACACCACTTTCACATGTGCATGAGGGAATTGGGTTTCCCTAATGGGTATACTTTTATTCACGCACTATGTATATATATCGTTTTTAAGGTTTCTAGGAGGACTTTGTGGACCGTGTTTGACCTTAATAGCTCATATCTTGACAGTTGTTGTGTCGCTGCTTAACATTACTTTTGTCTTTTTACATGGGATTCTTTTGTATTTATACCAGTTCTACTTTACACATGCATGTGGGATGGTTTTGGACTTCTTTACATTATGTCTTGTAGTTTATTTGTGGATGATTCATCATATATCCTGATATTATTTATTAAAAGGGGTAATGACTCACATATTGTGAGATTTGTATGCCCTTGGTGCTAGTCACCAACCTGAGGCCTACTAGAGGTTGAAATCAAGGGTCATTATCTCAAATTATTAATTTCTATCCTATGAGGGGTATCTTTGGAGGGAGGTGTTGTGGAAATGTCCATACCTCTAGTCTTCAATTACCTACTTGTCGACATGGCATACGAAGACATTGGTTGCAGGGAACAATGAGACATGAATCATATATGATTTAATTCTTTGACTTTACTTATTAAGTCAGATCCCCATATATATATATATGATCATCTTATTTTGGTAAATCTTGATCACATTCAAGATTCATATGTGAAGATAACCATCCAGGTTACCAATTCAAGATTGTGATGACAATCTGATGAGTGTTGTTGCCTCAGTTCAGGGGATATCTCATGAGGTGTTTTATCCAGGTCGGTAGGTAGCATCACACCCACCCTCTAAGAAGTATATAGTACTATAAAGTCAAGACAAGTATGAATGTAGACATTGTGAACTCTATGAGTTACAGTGCAAGAGGCTATTGAGGTTCCATGGTGATCCAGATACCTAGGTAGTAGAGGATTGGATTGAGTCAGTGATACATGTTTTAGGCTCTTGCAGACCCCTACTGATTAGATGGATGAATTGGAAACCAGTCTTTTCCATGGATCAACTATGCACTAGTTGATTCTAGTCATGTAGACTCATGATTTGATAATTTTATAATGGATTGACTTACAATATCAGTTTCATGATGTGTTTTTTAATATCACATTACCCACATTCACGTATTTTATCATATATATTTTCCCCCTTTGTTTGGGTGCATTTTGGGACTCTTAATGATGGAGATCCTTTGATATGGAGAATGAAATAAATTTTAGGTATGTAAGTTTTTTGGAATCAATGGAGTTTGGGTATAAATGTGTAAAAGTATTAAGAGTTCATCCTTCAAAATCCAGACTGTTTTTTTTCTTCTATATTTTTTCATGTCGTGAAAGGTTTACACATCATGAAAAAAATTTCAAGTAGTTTTCATTAATTATTTCAAGATGTTAAAGTTTTACATGCCATGAATTGGGTTCACATATTAAAACTATCAAAATTGGTATTTTTAATCTACAAAAACACATTTTTTAGCGTATTTTGTCAATTTATAAATTCACATCATGAAAATATTTCATGTTGTGAATGTTTTATAATCTGTGGTTTTAATCAAAAACCATGTCTGATCTATTTTTCATATGGTTCCATCCTTCTCCCATGAAACCTATGACCTCTCCTAGGAAATTTTGGGGATCTCTTCTCCTTCTAGATTACTTTGTATGGTGGTTGATCTTCATTGTGGTTATAGTGAATCTCTCCAGGTTATAGATCCTTATTATTTTTAATTATTGTTGGTCATGGTAGAATTATTGGGTTACTTTTATGTATCATTTGATCTGTGATGATAATATTTTTGGTCCTTTATTGATCCATAGCATGATATTCCATTAGAGTCTGACCCTTGTGTTTGTTATGGTGCAGTGTGAGTATTCTTGTAGGTATTTTGTGATATTTCCTCTACAAATCGTTTTTCTTATTAAATTGATTCTGAGATGTAAGGATCGATTCTAGGGCCTCCATTTTTGTCTTTTCATTCTTCTGTGTCAGTGGATTCTATTGTGGGTGTGTGAAAACCGAGTTCGATTTAGTTAGTTACGTCTCTATCCTATGTTGGATGAACTATATTTCTTTGTATTTTTAGATGATTTTATAAATGATTCATAATGATTGAATTATGTGTGTGGAAGTAGGCTTTTGAGAAGATATAGTTTCCCTTGTTTTGGTAAAATAAAAGGTATTTTAAAATCATTGTGAAATGGAATTTATGAAATTGTTATCAAAGCATGATTTTTCCAAAATGGATTAAAAAATGTAGCACATGGGAAGCCTTGGGTATATAGGTGGAGGAGTAGTAATATGCCTTATCTGTTGATACTGTTGGGGTGGGGGGGTTACTCATGGGGTATTCCTATACATCATATGCCTATTATTATAAGGACTTGTCAAACACTTTTGTGAGGTTTACTTGTTGGTGTGTTTGTCTGTTATCTAGATTTGATACATATATCCAGAGACTTGATGCACACAATTGTATATATTTGGCGATGAGTGTCCTAGATAGCCTAAAATATTTTGATATTTGGGTTGATGTTACATATGATTTTATTTTATTTTTGTGGAATTTTATTTGATATGAAATTCATGATTGTTTTTTTCTTTTATCTATATGAAATGATTTGAAACTATTTACATTGGATTATTCAGAACATTGAAAAAATGGGAAAATATTTTACTATGATTTTGATATAAAAACTATTAAACTGATTATCATTCATTATTTTATTTAATGTTTATAATGATCATATTTATTTTACACAGACTTGTTATGGAACACCTTGGTAGGATCTTACTGAGTCTGTTTAGCTCACACCCTATGCACCCATTTGGCAGTGTGTAGACCTTGTTGTGTATTTCGAATTAGGGAAAGGAAAGACCCCTTAGTGAGGGGATGAGGTTTTCTATAAGTTATGTCTTAGTATATGTGGGTGAGATGTTGGGGGTTTTCCCATGCAATCACATGGCATAAATGTTTCAGTTTTAGTTTTCCTTTTCTATTAGAATTGAACCTTAGAGATTTTAGCTAATTTTAAGTTGTATCACTTATACTATTTCCTTTTGACATGATATATATTTATTGTTTGAATATTCATCTATTTCTTCCCGTTCTCTATGAATATATATATATTATATTTTTTATACTTTAGGTTGGGAGAAATCATTCCCTCTTATTGTTGATGATACCCGGTTGGTAGTCACCCACATGTGGGGATCAGGAATTCCCTTCAGGAATGTGACGATTTGGGTTGGGTATTTTATTGAGATAGTATATGTGTTGGGTTTCTCATAGTATTACCCCTCTTTATTGTGCTCATTTTTTATTTAGAAGCTTATTGAATTGAAAAAGAGTAGTAAGATGGTTGATGAGTATGCCTCACAGTTCACTGAACTTATGAGGTACTCTATCAATATGGTGCAGAATGGTTACTTCCATATGTAGAAGTTTGAGTAGGGTCTCCATAAAGACTTATACACCAATGTGGTTCCCCTTATCATTCCCACCTATACCGGTGTGATGGATCATGCACTAATGATAGAGGGATTATTATTAGAGGGATGCCAGGAAGTTGGACCTGGCAGCGGATGTCATGGGGCTGAGTCATCTGCAGTAGCTAGCAAGAAACAGTCGTCAGGATCTCAGTGTAAGAGAGATATTCATGGATGGTATCAAACATGTGGACATGCATCATAACGTTCACATAGAGGACCAAATCATCATGGATAGGGGTGATGTTATACCTGTTATGGATGTGGTCACATGTCACATTATTTCCAGACCCAACATACTGAGGAGGGTTGGTATAAAACTGATGGATTTCAACTAAACAGGTAGCACTATGATGAAGTTTCCCCCTAGCATGGTCAAGGAGGTCCCTAGGGAGGAAGTTCTTGAAGGATATCCTGTGAATCTCCAGGGGGAGCTGGTGGTGGAGGGTTACATTAAGAACTACTTCTACAACCACCAGCAGGTGAACAATTCTAGGCTTATGGAATTGGTGGTTGGATCCATGAGTAGTGGAAGGCCATGGAGGCTTATGAACCAACATCTAATGAGATTATTGAAGGTATAGGGGAACACATAGGAAGATGATGGGCCTATAATTTTAAAATTTTCATCACCGAAGTGATGTAACTTCATCGTCTCTGGTGATCCAATCCCCGATAGAGGTCCAGGGGTCTACTGTGAATTTAATAAACCAAAAAAACATGTACCCTATTTTATTTGGAAGCTCATTTGATTGAATACCATCATTGGTGGTATTTTATTAAAGGATCCAAATCCTATCCCCTCTATATCATCCACACATGATTCATGAATCTTCATGAATGTCAATCGTCAAAATATGGGTGTTAGCGTGATGCTTTGATGATTCATTTGACATCACAATGATCATATAGACTTCGTTTCTAGGATTCATGAAGTTATCCTTGGATGAATGGTAATATATAGGAGATCTCAATACATTGGGATGAGAATATCTTATATCTGGGAAATGATATTCTAATCTACTTATATAGTGGATATGAAAAATACCCAGTTAGGGTTCCCAACCCTTATATATATGAAGTACACCAAGAAAGTAATAAATATATAACTATGGTGAACTAAATTTGTCATAAATATTATTTATATTTTATCATATACATGTAATATATAATAATAAAATTATATGATATACTCGAGTCATTAATTCGACTCGAAATTCATGTTAATATTAAATGAACCTTGAATATTATATATAATATTCATTCATATAATATTATTCCATATATTTATTTAAACACCTATAAATATATTTATTAAATAAATTCAATAAAATTATTCTATAATCAAATAATAATGAATTTATTTATTTATCAGTGATCGATATAACTTGGACAACTCTCAGACCCTGAGGTGGGGACCACAATGTCCTTTATACATATTCATCATAATTGGGAAGAATATTGAATTATATATTATGTGTGACCCTCTATTCCATTATCTCAATAGAAATGAATAATATCAGTAGACTAGGAGAGTAATATAGCATCCCATCATTTCCACTAAAGAGATATAGAGTAATCATAACAATGAAAAGAAACCTACAAACACGTACTACGTAATATAGTATCATTGTCATATGATATCTAATAACGTAGGATGAACACTTCTACCATTATCCTTCCCTTGATTTATTTATTTTTTATATAATTGGATGGAATTAACTTCAACTACTATGTGCATGGATGTCATGAAGTTTCTTCCATCATGATCAACTAGGACATAAATATCACTTCATTAATTCAGAATAAACAAACTCTATCTTGATCATTCAACCAATGTCATACCACTAATGAAAAACCCAACATAAACTACCTTTCCATGACATCAATTTCATGGTTTTATCCATGCATCAGAGTACACGATAAAATTGAACACATTGATAAGGATCTCAAGTCAAGAGACCAATAAACATGTTCGTAGATAGGAACAGCCAATAACACTAAAAACATGTAGTGTTCATATTGGGGGTTTATCCTCATGGTTTCACATACCATATATCACCATGTGTGAACTTCATTAGAGGAAGTATCAATTATTATGAGACCCTAACACTTGATATTCTAACATCACCTACCATATGATATATTTTTAAGATCAATGTCATATGATCTCAAGGTTCTATTTAGATTCTGATATTTTCAATAACCATTTGATAAAAATGTTGGAGTTGGTTCTCTAGAATCAACTTCTCTGTACTTTATGATAACATGTATTCATAGTTTTGAATATTAATAAACTTTTTATCACATAATTATTGTTCTTATGTGTGACATAGTATGTGATAATTTCCCAAGATTAGATGTATTACTAAAAGGTTATAGAAACTCCCAACTATGAAGAGAAATTAGAAGTGATCTGACACAATTATTAAATATATGTTCTATAGTCTGATGATATCATTTTATAGAAACAAATGATAAAATATAGCAGGTGTGGAGACTCATAGGGATTTGAGGCACCTTCTCATGGTGTACACCCTTGGTAATATTCATTAAGATATTATGAGAACGAGACCATCCAGTAGGAAATCCACATTTATATGTTTTATTAGATGTTCCTATCTATGTACATGAATATTGGTCCATATAAATTAAAATTATTATTAATAAGTATTATGAGTCAGGTACTTTTATATATTTATAAAAACTACGATGATATATTTTTAGGGTGAGGTAGGAAACCTTGGGTGCGTCATGAGTAATATTGCATTAATGAATAATGTGAGAAGTTATTTTCCCTTCTATTTTATAATATAAGTTGATATATCAAGCCCTTTTATGGAAATGATATAGCCTAAATAAATCTATGTCCATGGGGTAAAATAGGCATGTTCAATTTCTAGGAAGTCAAATAATGAGACACTGAGCACATAGGTTAATGGCTCCAGCATGCAACCTGCATGATTTGAGATATCATGATAAAGGGATTATAATACATAGTAAGAATTCATATGAGGTATAATGTCATTGGGACATTAACTTCATTCTCTATGGGTGCCTTGGTGTGTTTCTAGATACTAACCTTGTCCTTTAGGCTGTGTCGCCTAATGCTACTATGAAATAGGCCTATAGGGTCACACACTATGTGTATCCAGAATCTTAGTTAAATAACATAGTATTATTTATTATTTAACAAGTTGAAAAATATTATTCCCGAATGTAGTTTATAATTATTCATGTATTATTGATCGTATATAAATATTTATTTGGTATTTAGTGAATATAATTTTTATATATTTATTAGAAAATAATGTAGTGATATATATTTAATAAATAAATAGTCATTAATCATGGCCCGGAAAATATTATGGAGGAATGGTGGATCGGGTTTAATAGTACAGTGAGAAATAATAATAATTGAATATTATTTGATTAAATAATATTTAATTTAAATTTGAAAGTTAAGTGCATGTGAGAAATATTAATAATAATAATATTATTTGACATGGGGTTCTGTAGGGATTAAATAAATTATAAAGGGCACTTGTGCAATTATTTTATTTTATCCCTAGTGATATATAAACCCAATTATATTATTTTCTCAAGAATCCAATTCTTTTGTTTGGTTGTGCACAACATATTTGGATAATCCTTTCAATACCTAGAAAGAACTCTTCTAAACAAACACTCCAAATAATAGAGAGTGATGTTCCTCTACCTACCACTCTCGAGTCAAGAGAGATCCAAGAGAACACTTTGGAAGAGGTTCTAAAGGTGATCAAAGGTGGAAGACGCCAACACCAATATATGTCGTTCTAGAACCTAAAGATTCCTATGGTGATGTTCGGATATTTTTGAAACACGTGTGGATCACCACTAGAGGTAATCTTCTTTTATTCCTATAACGTAATGATGGAATGATGAAAATTTGTTGTTAGATCCATCAATAAAGAAAGAATTCCATTAAGTTAATTCTTTATTTAATTAAATTAATTATAAATCGTATTTGATTATCATCTATATTGGTTTCTACATTCTATCCCTTTTCAATATTATTTGATTCAATTTTATAGATCACAACATTTACCATTGTGTAAATCTCGTATTGATCATTGATCGTGGAAAAAAGAAAATTTGGGTACACCCTATAGCATGATTCCAGTACACCCAAAACCTATAATAACAACTAATATATATAAATTACCATTTAAATAGTGGACACAGAAATGTATACACCATAAAGGTAAGTATAAATCATGCATATCTCACTATACACATGGCATGGTAATCAAAAGTACTAAAAAATTTTGGTCAAGGCACCCACTTTTACAACACTCCCACTCGTAACAGAGCTAACTTTCTAACCAACCTTGTTATATCTCACATGATCATGTCATGTTTCTTCTGAGTTATGGATTTAGTCATGGGCCTACCATGTTTCCACCGTATGAAAATTATGTTATTTGTGAATTTATCTCCTTGTGTAAAACTTATCAAGAGATGATATCCCCAAGTATATGTCTTTCTTCCTTCATCAAAAATGGATATCTTGGATAGTACTGGTAGTAGAATTATCAAAATTTATATTATGATAAAACTTTATTCACTTGGTAAAATTCCAAGATTTTTTTTCATATTATACACTTCTTATTTAACTACAATTCAAGTGGAAAAACACTCAGTATTTGTAGGTTTGGATACCACTGGCATGTACGAGCTTGTCTTAATCGTTACCTTTTCCTAAATACGATGTTAGATCATATTTATCAAAGGAAGACTTGTTTTCTCCCATTAAAACTAGTATCCCTTCCTCTACACATACCGGGTATATATCATTTGTACTTTCTCTTTTATAATTAGATAGTCTTGACTATATCCCATGTAGTTCTATTGGATATAACTAATATTTTCCTACCATAAATTTTATATTGGAGATATTATTTTTTGAATATATCATAGAATATGTGATTTAACCATCACAAAAGCCTATGGAATTCAAATTACCACATTAATTTCTTCCTATGCGCCACACATGTCTTCTGGGAGAGATTTATTCCACGTGACAATGGTAATAAATATTTGTTGAGTTCTTCTAATCCTGTATTTTTCAATACCATATCATTATATTTATGATTGAATTAGTCTAATAAACTATTAGATCAACCTCAGTAGATCCTATTACCTAGAACTTGAGTTTCTACTTTATGTTAATCTATGGATTATTACACTCATTCTTGTCTTAATTATCTATAAAAACAATAGTTTTTTTCTATATGTAACCAAACATATTTCCCTTAGAAATCAATATTGATCCCAATATCCTATGGTAAACACATGGTGTCGATTCATTCCAAATGATTATTCTATGATCTTATTTCTTACTTTCATCCTTAACTGGATTTCATTAACTTGCACCCCTTCTTGGAATAAAATGATGTCACCATCTCTTTATGGTTGAATTATACAAAAACCTTCCATGATTGGTAATCTTGACATCCAATTCACAATTTTTGTTTAGAAATTAGCTATGATAAGTAAAATTTTAATGGATTTCTACATAATGACTTTGTATTACCAATCAAGCATTATATGTATGATGCTTGTACCATCCATGTATAGTCTCACATGAATACCCACCATAGTATTCAATATAATATGACCATATATGTTGATGCATGGAATCCATTATTGAATTTAAATTGAAATTATCAATATTAGATAATATCCATATAATACCTACTTGTTGGAATTATTGTTCACAATGAATAATGTATCACCAGCTGCAGAGAATATAAAACCATCACTATGGTTTTAACATTCCTGCATGGTATATGTATCTAAAACATTCCTATTCCACACATCTTGTGGAAATAATTCCTATTCCAACCTTTTGTGAATCTCTAGAATTGAATATACTCAATTCAATCTTGATACTAGTATATAAAGTAGATATTTTCACCCTTATATAGAAATATAGTCTATTACATTACTATATCTTTCTATAATGTGTATTTCTATAATATCCTAAGAAACTTTAATGATGATTACTATAGATACACATTGTGTTTTTCATTGATTAATGTTTCTTTATATCCTAAAAAAATCTTTTCATCCAAACACACGTTCTTATAAAAATTAATTTATATCATACTAAAACTTATATGATGTCCATTTTTCATGATATTTGGCATATAGTTATGGGATAATGTCATTATTTATGATACATGTCTTGAAAAATAGAAGTATATATAATGCATGAGTTTCAACATTGATACTCCTTTTACATATATCATGACAATGATTTGTATGAGGAAATGTGCATTTAAGATTGTTTTGTGATACATTTTATTGATCAAAGTTAACATGTAAAACATATAATCGATCCTCCTTATTATCATTGTAGCTTTGATGTGGATAAAGAAATGTGAATCTTGGAATTACTCCATGCTAAATTATATTTGATCAATGTTAGCTTGTAATACTCATCATTGATCTTCCTTATTAGCAACATATCTTTGATGTGGATTAGGTAATGTGAATTTAGGAATCACTCAATGCTACATTTTATTGATCGATTAATGCTTTTTCAAGATATTAATTGGCATACAAGCCCAAATAAAATTATATATTTTGTACTAATAATATGTTATACTTTACTTTGATATTCCTTAAACACTTAAAGTATTATTATGAAGTATATTTTCCACTATATTACCCTTTTAATAGTTCATGTTCTCTAGTTGAATAGTTTCTAAATGTTTCTGGATTAACTTGATTTCTAATGGCTTATTTATCTAAAACTAAGGATTTCGATAATACATAAGGAATTTAACTCCAAAGTTTCAAAAACCATACTAGGTAAATACTTGAAAACTATTTATGTTTTCTTGAAAAATCATTATCATACCATAATTGGGTATGTAAGTCTTAAATTTTATATTAATTAGGTATTTCCTACGATTCAAGCATGACAAAAATATTGGTTGAGTATTAAAATCCAAAAACAACATTCATTCCAAAACTGGAATAATGTATCATTGTGGCCAAGGAAACATGAGATAAATGTTTTGGTAATAATAAATAAAATTTATATTATTATTATTAGAATTAAAAATATAGAAGTAATGTACTTATCACCGCTAACTTAGGAACCACACTTCCTCAGCTTCTTGGAGAAATCACCTTACATCTTATAACATTTTATACTTAATTGGTTATTGTATTTAGATACACATATGTAATAAAAATATTGTATTTAATACCCAAAAAGTATAACCAAAACATTACATAAATTTGAATAATATACCTGAAGATGAAGCATTAATACTTTATTATTCGATAAGAATTATTGAATTTAAAATCATATAGATTTTACTTCACGATATGAAAATAAAAAACCTCATGTTCAATAACCAACCTCTTTACATTAAAGTATTGTATGATGGTTCCTTTGTAATTAAACATACCACTAGTGTTTTAACCTTCCTCCAATATGACTTTTTTGTTATTTTTAATCCACTATTGAAAGGGGAAGTGGTAACCCGCACAACCAAACCATCCAATTATGAAAACAAATTGAAATTGGGAAAGAATAAGTAAAATTACAAAAAAAGAGAATTCAAATTTTGAAATAGAATTAACATCATGCACGTTGATCGAGCCTCGATCCCATCACATTGACCTTGCAATAGTATGTCACCACCTTGAACAGATCACCTACAATCATCAACATGAATCATTTCCTTCTGAGCCACATTAATTCATTACATAATGAGAACCATTAAAAATTCATATATAAATTTTAAAATAGTGAATGATTCCCAATCACACCACCTCATTCCACTGAATATATCATTCTTTAGGTGTATTAGGAACCTTGAGCCCCGAGCCAAATAGATCGTCCCTCGCATCCTACCAAAACATAGTGACCATCATGAACGTTGGCCGACATCAGCTCCTATAGAACAGAATCATCATTATAATGAAAAAATACTTGAGAAATCATTATAAGAATAAACCACAAACAATAGAAAAACAGTCACACCATTGTCTTCATCAAAAATTGAATGCATAAAAAATGAAGAACCATCGCTGAGAGAACCTGAAGAATGGGTGAAATTCATCGTAGGTAGTGCATCCTAGAACACCCTACCACTCCAAAAAACACATCCCAAAACCTCCTCATAAGCCATCTCACCCAAAAGATTTGGGAAGGAGAAATGGACCTGGAATACTGAGAAATGTAAGGGCAGAGAGGGCCTCCAAAACGATATGAAGCCAATACTAGAAAGCCCCCAAAAAACATCTTCATCTAACCTGCACCATCAAAATGGAAAACAAATCCATCTAAAATACATTAAATGACCAGATCATACATCATATTAAATATAAAACATCCCTCAAAAATGGAATCACTTGAATTAGATAGTCAAATAATAAATAGAACATGAGAAAGGGAAATTATGTAGGAGGATAAATGAAGAAAACTGAGATCGTTTCAAGATCCAGCATCAAAGAGGATGAAAATAAAAATCATGAATGATCCAACAACTTATTCACCATAATAATTAAATATTATACTTTCTCTTAGTTATTATTTACTTTGTTAACTTTTACCTAATGGTAATAAAGAATTTTCTCAATACTATTCATTTATTAATCTTAAATAGAAATAGAGAAAGTATGTGGAAATGATATAAGAATGGTATATATTCAGAAGATATTTTATCATCTCTAAATTTACATATATTAGGTGCTATCATCATCTTATTAATATTTTTATTCACTTTATCCTTACAAGTTTCTTGGAGATGAGACAACATGTGTAATTATCCATTTCTAAATGTAGTATCCAAAACACACATCAGAAGATAAAATTATTTCATAACCATCATATTCATCAAAGATGAGTCTCCTGTAAGCATTTTAACAACCTATATTTCTAATTTCGATTAATGGGTATTAGGGACATTGAAAACTTTAACTTATGATGTTGTAATAATTTGTTCTAGAACCTGTATTACTCTTTAGAAATTCATGCTAGATTGGAAATTTACTATGTCCAAAATTAATCACAGTATTTATATGTGGCAATAATTATCATCTTATATAAAAAAAGAATTATGGAATATTATTAATTTTATCTTGATTTACAATTAGAAATTATTTATTAATTAAATCATTAAATGTATCCCTCTATTTTATCGAATTCTATCATTCCTCTATACTAGAATCAAAATATTCCATCACTTGAGTATTATAGGGGAATGTATCCTTTAGCCTCATATCATAGTCTACAAGATATGTCTACACCACTAATCGAAGATTTTAAGGTAGGTGTTTGGCTGGCCAATTGCATTAACCCATGGTTCATTGATATGGTGAGTGAAGTTCCAACTTCTAAAGTTATAAATATGATTTATGCAATGCTATCCTATGACATTTAAACAATCTAGATATAACTAATCTTTTTATTACAACTTCATTTAATTAAACTCATAATTATCATAAGAAATACATTGTAGGAGGAGGAACCCTCAATTATGGATGAGCAAGCACCCCGTACACCTAGTTTTGTTCAAAATTAAATGATGTAAGGTGTTTGTGACTTAAAATTTATTTGAGGGTTTTTAAATTTTTTTTCATGAATGTAATACATTTTAATTAATATGATCATACTATATTTTCTTTCTCCTAACCAACATTAATAAAAAAAATTCATCACTTCTTTATTCATTTTATCTATTTATTATTTTTTACGATATTGCAAACAAAAAAATTCATGGAGTAATAAATAGTTTATAATGGAAATAAATATATGACTGATATTGAGAAAATAATATTGGTTGATCCATTTAAACTGAATGGATAAACCATGACCTAGGGTAATATTAATTGAGTCACATATTGATTCATGATGTAGTTTGTTCTCATCCAGTGTGCCTACTTCTTGTCTAATATACCATCTCATCTTGATGTTGTCTATATCTTACACCATCCTCATCATAGTAGAGAAATACATGCACATAGGCTATGGGGTCTTGTGAGTAAAAAATATATAAAAATTAATTTTATCTAGGTGGAAATATGCTTATATATATTAAACAAGAAAAATGATGATGTGAATACCATCTTAATTAATTAAAATCATCACATGAAATTAAATAGTTAATTAATTAAATAACAAACATACACATACAGGTATTAGATAATTAAATAAATTTATAATGCACACAAGAATTCAGTTATTCTCTTAAGAATAGTTGGTATGAAAGGTAAATGTGTGATAAAAAAAATTGAAATAAATTTAAGTTTGAGATATCAAATATAAATTAAATGAATTAAAAAATTCAAATAATTTATTTTCTTTGGTATACAAATTTATTTAATTTTATATTCCAAAAATTAAATTAATCAATTAATTTAATTTAAAATGGAAATTATATTAATTATTTTAAATAATAAAGTGGTTATTATTTTACACTAATGAAATAATAAATTAATTTTTGGTTGAATTTAAACATTTCACAAACCCAAAATTCCTACCCAGACTCATTACGGGTCAGACTGAACCAACATATGACCATTTCAGGTAGGGTAGATCTCGCATAAGACTATCATGAGTCGAGAAAACCCCATGAAAGGAAATTCAAGTCTAGGAATGCATGTCTAGACCCCTACTCCAACCCATTTTAGGGGAAGATAAGATCCAAAAGTATCCAATCCTGATGTAATGGATGCTGGGAAATGGGTTCATGGAGAAGGGTCTCATCTCAGGACATTGGTTATGGGAAGGATGTCGCATGAGGCCAGAAGGTCACTAGATGCAAGAGGTGATGCTAGAGGTTAGGGTTTATTACAACATGTGAGATGATGGATAGCCAATGCAGCTTAACTCTAGCTAGGTTGAGGGTAGTTCAAAAAAACGTGGTTAATGTGGTGGGTCATGGTGATCATCGATAGTGGAGCACACAATGATCTTGGTCGGGATAGGGAGGAGCACAATTTTCCAGAGTTTGGCTAAGGTGGACAATAGGTGAGAAAGGGGGATTGTACATGTGGCATAGGCTCAGCTAGGACATGACTAGGATAAGTCCAGGATAGGGACCACACAATGAAAATGGGTAGATATAGGGAGGCAGTTGGTGCTTGGTCCAACCGGAGGTGGATATAGCTTGCTCATTCAACAGGGAGGAGTGACGGTGGCCTCTAAGGGTGGTTGATTGACGACGAAGGTGTGGGTGGTGATCATATTTCTTAGGAATACTCCTAAAAAATATTTTCCTTTTTTAAAAAAATCATCTTCATAGAGAATCTTGAACCTCCCACATGATATTTATTCATATCCTAAGGATAGGCTTTTAGGAACCAAACAAAATATATTTGTTTTTTTGTTTGTATATTTACATTTTATCCGATGATTCATGTGGAATGAATGAAAAATGGACACTCTTTTATTGGGTTTTGGTGTCTCCCATGGACATCCAACACCCCAATTTTTTTTTTCAAATAACCTATAGGATATTATTTGTAAAATTTATATACATTTTTATTATTTTTTATTTGACAACCATCTTTATTTTATTGGAATTATTCAAAAAAATAAAAGGATTTTTGGAAAGTCTTCTATGGGAAGTGAAAACCCATTGGGGAAAATTATTCTGATTGGAGCCTAATCAAGACTGGATCACCCAAAATGTAAAACATGAAAAAAACATTAATTTATATTGTTCTTGAAATTTTAACCGGATACAACCATGCTTTTAGAACCATAAATTTTTTTGGATGGTCATAAATTTTTCATCCAAAATCATATCTATGCACGGTATATTCTGTTGGTATCAATTTAAATCACACTTCTTAATTTAATGAAATTTAAATTTGCTTTGGCTAAAAAAAGTCACATGATCACTATAATACCAATTTAACATACCTGGGTACGTAGAGAATGTCTGTGGCTCAGGGGTTTTAAAATTTTCAACACCTAAGAAACATAACTTTGTCATGTCCAGTGATATAATCCTTAGTAGAGGTCTGAGGGTCTCTTGTGAATTTCATAAGAAAAATATAAATAAATAAACTTGTACATTGCGTGATTTAGTGGTGCCTTCGAATGCATCTCATCATCAGTGATCATTGTTTGAAGGATTTTAATCTGAAACCCTATAGATCATCCACACATGATTTAAGAATATATGTGAATGTTGATTTTCGGATTCCATGTCATAGCGCGGAGTGCTGAAGATTCCTTCAACATCACGAAGATCACGTCGACTATGTTCCAACAATCAATAAAGACTTCCTTGGATTGATTTCTTGGACATGGTATTTCTCTTTCAAGGATGTGGGAAGTGAGAGGATATCTCAATACATTGGGATGAGAATTGCGTGTATACATGAAATGACCTCCTCATCTAGTTATATAGTGGATGGAAAAATACTTGGTTAGGGTACCCAACCCCCATATATCTGACATCCACCAAATGAGTGATAAATAAATAATCATGAAGAACTAACTACGTCATAATTATTATTTGTATTTTATTACAAACATATAGTATATATTAAATATATTACTTGCTAAACTTGAGTCAATAACTCAACTCAAAATTACTGCTAATTTCAAATAGTCCTTGAATATTAAATATAATATTCGTTCATTTAATACTATTCCATGTATTTACATAAACACTTATAAATAATTTTATTAAATAAATTCAATCCAATTATTATGAACTCAAATAATAATGATTTTTTTATTTATCAGGGATTGATAAAACTTGGAAAACTCTCAGACCCAATGGCAGGGCCCATAATGTCTTATGCACATATTCATCATATTATGGTCGAATCATGAATGTGATGTTGTGTATGACCCTCTAGTCCATTATCTTAATATAAGTGAATAATATTCACATACCAAGAGTGGAATCTAGAAACACATCATAGACCCTAAAGATATAAGTAGTATTCATAGAAATGATAACCAACCTATGAACATGTACTGTGTAATATAATCTCTTTGTCATATAATATCTCATAAAGTATGATGTGCACTTGTATCATCATACTTTCCTTGATTTATTATTTTTTGATCTAGCAAGATGGAATTACCTTCAACTATCATGGAAATGAATTTAATGAAGGTACAACCATCATAATCAAGAAGGGTAGAGATACAACTTTCTCAATTTAGTGAAAAATTTTATCTTTATCATTCAACCAATGCCATACCACCAGTGAAACCCCTAATAAAAACTACCCCACCACGACTTCATTGTTATGGTTCATTACTTGCATAAAATTATGAAATAAAATAGAACACATTGATAATGATCTCAAGTCAGGAGACCAATACACATGTTCGTATATAGGAAGAAACAATGACACCCAAAGCATGTGGTGTTTATATTGGTTGGTCTGTTCTCATGATCTCACCTATGAGAGATCAACATGTGAGAACTTCATGAGAAGAAGTATCAATTCTTATGAGACCCCAACACAATATAATCTAATATCAACTATGTCCAGTCAGTATGATGTATCTAGACCATAAGATATATGTTTAAGATTAATGTCATAGTATATCACAGTTCTCATTATTGCATGGGATATGCTATAACCTTTTGATATGGAAACTAATCGATGGATATTACCATTTTAATAGTGGATGATGAAATGTATATGCTATAAAGTTAAGTCTACATCATGAATATGTCACTATACACATGGTATGATAATTAAAAATACCGATAAACTTGGGGCTAGGTAACCCAATTTTACAAAAAATATATGAGGTATGATATGGTTATATTATACAATTTATCTCATACTTATAAACATAGGTGTGAGTTACTCCTTTGTTTTAATATCCCCTGTGAGAGAGATAATGATCTCCATTACCTTAACATAAAAACATTTTCTAGAGGTTTCAAATAGGTGAAATTATGTTATATGGCTTATATGCCTGTAGTGTGAGCTATCACTTGATGGAGAGAGTTTCATGAGGGATATCTTAGTCATCAAAATAAAATCATATAACTTCCTCTTAGGTATGGAATGTTTTTCTATAGTTTTGGCCTAGATTTACTATCATCATAGATGGTTCATATGCTTTCAGATATATGAGATGAGGTTCTTCTTTATGGTTGATAGAGATCTCATGGATAAGTGAGTGGGTCTTTCAAGAGGGAGGCTTCATCCCATCACCCACTAGTTGGAAAGTATATCCATCAGAATAGTGGGATATTTAGGCATCTAGATTGTTTTAGTAGTGGATGAATTTATGGACGTCTTCCCTAAGTATGTTTCAGGACTACGTCCAAGTTCATATAAGGACTTATAAATTTAATTTCACCCCATGACCATACTGATATCTTCTATAGTATATCATATAGCCTCTACTGAGCTCTAGGAGATGAGGGTGCAATTTAGGGACCTTCTAGAGAAGGGTTTTATCAAACCCAATGTGTCCCCCTTGGAAATTAGAGTTTTTTTCATTAAATGGGGGATGCGATATTACTACTTTTTGTTGATTTATTTCACCTGAACTAAACAAATATCAAGAACAAGTACCCCTTAGTGAGGATTGATGACATCTTTAACCAGTTTTGAGGCATGAGTTGGTTCTCAAAGATCAATATCATGTACAGATATTGACATTTGAGGGTTCATGATGCTCATATTCTGATGATATAATTCTAATGTTGATATAGAAACTATGATTCCTCATTGATTCCTTTTTGTGTGATGAATACCCCCACTGTGTTTTTATTCTTTATGAACCAGATATTTTATCCATACATAAAATGATTGTGGTTTTCTTCATTGATGACATAGTCATTTACTCTAGGTTGAAGGAGGAGAATGTAGAGAATTTGAGTACGGTTCTAGACTTACTCTGAGAGAACCAAATTTATGATACGATTTCAAAGTTCTAGTTATGGATCTACAAGGTTCACTTTATGGGGAATTTCATTTCTGAGAATGGTTTATCTATAGATCTGGTGAAGACTGAAGCTTTTCTTACTTGGGAGACACCAAAGAGTGTGTCATAGGTGAAAATATTTATTATATTATTAGGGTACTACATGAGGATCATGGAATAACTATATAGGATTATATCCCCTTTGAATACCTTGATGTGGAAAGGGTAACTATTTACCTAGACCAAGTAGTGTCAGAGGGACTTCAAGGATTTGAGAATGAGGCTGATCATTGCTCCTATTTTGAGATTACCATAGGGGGGTGTGAAGTACATAGTGTATTGTGATGCCTTTGGAGTTATTTTTGGTTGTGAGTTGATGTAGAGGAATGAATTAATCACATATGGGTCGATACAGTTGAGACCCCATGAGAAGAACTATGTGACTCATAACCTGGAGTTGATAGTGGTAGTCTTTTCTCTAAAGATCTGGTGACAATATCTTCCAGGAAAACATTTTTTTGTTTACTCATACCATCCGAGTCTCTAGTATATCTTTATATAGAGAAATCTAAACCTAAGACATAGGCAATGGTTGGAGTTACTATGGGACCATGACTTCAAGACATTTTGTAATCCATGAAAGGTAAATATGAAGGTAGATTACCTTAGTAGTAAGTCTTGTTCTCAATTGATGGAGGAGGTTTCTAGTTAGTTGGATTCTTTACAGCTGACCCTGTTAGAGGAGATGGGTGAAACATATCTTCATTTGATGGAGTTTGATCTTATTATTATTTGGTGTGTGAGGGAGGATTTGTTGGGAGATGTCTACTATAATTTTATTCATGATCATATATCTTAAATAGATTCTATGGATGGATTTTACAGAGTAGGGGAACATTTTATTCTTTTCCAAGGAAGGAAGGTGGTTCTAGTTACGATGAAAGAGGAGGTGATGAGGGAGTTTCACACTTCCCTTTTGGATGTAAATATTGGTGTGGGGAAGATATACATGGACATTCAATGGATGTTTTGGTGGGTTGGAATGTGGAAGATCATCATCATGTTTGTCTCTCACTATCTCACATGTTAACAAGTGAAGGATGAGCACTAGGTTTTGATAGGTTTGAAACATCTTATTGTGATATCAGAGTGGAAATGGGATGAAATATCCATATAATTAGTGAAATGGGTTATATAGATAGGGAGAGTCCACAAGACTATCTGGGTGATTTTTGAATCACTCACGAATTTAGAACACCTCCTTTCCATCAGAGAGTAGTGTTCTGTGGAGATTCTGGGGTAGTTGAACATAAAGAAGATCATCTGGATCCATGGGGTAAACTTGATGATTATCTCCAAGTGTGATGTGTGGTTTATGTCATAGTTAATGAGAGGCATGCTAGAGGAATTCATGACCTAGTTGCAGTTGAGTATGGCATTTTACCCTTTGATGGACGGGAAGATTGAGTGCACTATCCAGGTGTTGAAGGATATGTTTATGGATGGTGTTTTGAAATTTAGTGGGATGATCATTTGACATTGGTATAATTTTCTTATAATAACAAATACCACTCTATGATTGATGTGACACCTTTTTGAGACCTTTTATGGGTTACCCTACATGTAACAGTTATGTTGGATTGAGATTATTGATACAT
Source organism: Viscum album (assembly GCA_963277665.1). Classification (NCBI taxonomy): domain Eukaryota; kingdom Viridiplantae; phylum Streptophyta; class Magnoliopsida; order Santalales; family Viscaceae; genus Viscum; species Viscum album. Next base: position 731,218,031 of record OY728160.1, read on the forward strand.
AACTTTTCAGGTCATAGATGGTGAAGGATATGAAGGAGTAAGTTTAGGTGATCCATGGGTGTATGAGGATAGACTAGAGCTGATATAAATCTTACACAGACTAATGTTGTAGTATATTAGAGTTTGAGTAGGGAGACCATGTTTTCCTTAGAGTTTCTACATAATGAGTACTATAGAGGTTTGGACATCAAGGCATGTTATCCCTGAGGTTCATCAAGTAGTTCAAGACCCCATGGAGGGTTGGAGAGGTTTCATAGAACCTAGAATTACCCATTTAGTTGGAATGGGTTCATGACGTCTTATATGATTCACCACTAAGGAGATACATGCATGACCCTATGCATGTCATTGAAAGGGGTGTACTAGACACCAAGGACAGAGACACCTTCACAAAGTACCCATTGGAGATCAAGGATTGATAGGAGTGGATCCTGTAGGGATGACCATTCCCTTGGTTCACAAGTTTTGATATCACAAGAGCATACAGGAGAGCTCATGGGAGTGGGAGAGCCAGATACAGGGTCAATATCCCCACATTTTTTAACTTACTCTTTTTTAGGAAAAAAAAATCCTTGATGGGGGGAATAATGTAGTGACCCTATTTTTACGTTATAATACATTGAAATAAATTAAGAAATATTTTTAGAGCCAGGTGATGAGATTAAATGATATTTTAGGCCCGGTGAGCCTCAAATTGATATTATAAAAATAATAAGTATATTAATATCAAACTCATGCTTTTTTTCTAAGGAATCAGAATATTTTCCATACATAGCCTCTGATCAGAAATCAAAGACCACAATTGAATCCATAACACAAGGTTTATCTAAGTTGTGACCTAATGTTGTTCAGCGTTTGATGTTCGGATGAGGCAACCATTCACAGGTATTTTAAGTGGATTAATTAATCAATTAATTTAATTAAATAATTTAATACCCACAAACTAATTCTTTTTATTTAATTGCTGAAATATAAATCCTCAAGGGATAAATACATACCCTTGGGATTTTTGATAGGAGGTTCAGAGAATTCATCATTGTTGAATCATAATCGAACAACAAAAAATGATCGAATCGAGGTGGATTAGAGGCAGAAAATGCAGTAGGTTTTCTCCATCTTCATTGCACACCTTCTTCACCAACGATCACTCCATAATTGAGGTACAGATATTAAATTGAGGTTTCCTCCCTTGATTAAAATTTTGATCTTGGATTATATCTATTATTGTTGTCATGAGATACATCTCTTATTTCATATGATTCCTATTGTATATTATATTTTTAACTCAATATTTTTGTCCTTATTTCACATGATATCACCCCCGTAAATTCACTATCAATGATCATTGGTGAAGAATTACTGAACATTTACCGATTGAATTTTTTCTTTCACTTTTTCCATCTTTGTTCACTGTGTTCTTCACCATTGGCCTATGTGGTTTCATTTTGACTTTTCCGAGGTGGGTTTTAGCATGATCAAACCCATGGATTCACGATAGTTTCACAGATGATGAACAAATTGACAAATAAATTATGTATTGGGACACATTTTAGGTTGTGGGTGTTTCTCCATGGATTCAGGATCTAGAGTGGCAATGGGATCGAGAAACAAATGAATGGTGGTGTGTTAGATGCCAAGAGGGCTTCATGCCAATGAATAAAATATATTTCCTAGCTAGTAGAGGCTGGGAAATGATGACTAGAGGTAAACCCCATTTATTTTAGGTGGTAAAATGACTAAAATAATTGTGGAAGTTGTGGATATGGTATCTACATGAATATATAGAATTTCTATGAAAACTTAGACTAAATGGCTTGTAGTCGAAGAACACACACCATGGATCCCCACCTAGCTTCAACATCCAGGGTTTTGGGGAAGATAAGGATCAAACACCATGTGGTGGGACCATACACCGTGTGACCCTACCCAAGCGGCTATTCCATATTCCAAGTACATACAATTAGAAATCCATGTGGGAGGATATTTCATGTACTCCGGGAGTACACAAGAACAGGTTGGTACCCAGGCCCGACCTAGTACAAGGCCATGTATGCAGGCATGCCCCAATGAACAAAAGAATGACTAGGTGCACATGGGCAAGCCCCAGATGGCTGAGACACACCGTGTGACCCCCTTACATACTATGTATGGTGACATATCCTATGATCCATGTCTAGAGGAGATCACGACAATGTTGTGGAGAGATACCACATGTCAAGTGGACCCCATACACACTGTGTACCCCTATAAGAAATTTTAACCAGGAATATCTCCTTTATATGAAGTAAGATTTTGGCCCATAAGTACCATATCCTAATCATTTTTCTACATCGAAAATGATGGCATCATTCATAGTTAATTTAGAGATACAACATTGAATGTTCCAAACATGATTCTACTTTAGGGCATGAGTCCTCCTTGCTTTAAGTTGAACCCCCCTGATGCTCCAGGGAATGGGTCATCTATCTATCTACTGAGTGGCATACCCCTAACTCACCAGGTCATGGGTCCTCTTTCTATCTACTGAGTGGTTTACCCCTAACACACTGGTGCATGATTCCTCTATCTACCTACCAAGTGCTATCCCCCTGTTGCACCAGGGCATGATTCCTCTATCTATCTACCGAGTGGAATCTTGATGACGCACTAGTATTTGGGTACTCAATTCATATACTGAGTGGGATTTCCCAAAATTTGCTAGGGAATAAGTCCTCTTTCCATTGATGATTGATACCCATAGGTCGGTGGAGAAATGTCCTGATGAAGGTCTTTATCATGACTTCTTCAGATAGACATACAAAATTCTGAGTATATTTGATGGACCCTAGGAGTTGTAGGAAGATTCATCATCCTGGGATGGGCTATGAGATTGGAATCCCATTTCTTTCTCTTATAATTTTATTTTGAGTATATATATATATATAATTGTGTTTCGTTTCTCTCTTACTTTTTGTTGATATGACTACTTCTATCATATATCTCTATTGCTCCCTTCCAATTTTTAGGGTGTCCTGCTGGGTATTTATATACTCACCCCTGTATGGGTTTTTCCTAAATGTGTTATATTTTATGCAGATGATGGATAGATCAAAGGTGATTTTGATGGATCATAATGATACACATGAGTATAGACTATGTATAGTGGTTGATCTCAGATATCAGGATCTGAGATCTCTCAACATTCCTTTATTCCATTTATTGTCAGGTTAGAACTTAATTTGTAATTGGGAGAATTTTTTTCCCTTTACACATTTTTTATTCTACTGTAATATGATGTATTCTTAAAGAAGTTATTTCATTTATGGTTTTACTATAAATGTTATAAACCTTTTTATTTTCCCACTAAAGTATTTCATGGAATGGTTGGGTGTGTGTGAATAGGTACACTAGGAAAATACCTCTCATTTATATTATTCCTTGTTGACACTTTTCACCGGCCCCTATCCTATTGGAGGTGATCTTGGGGTTGTGGAAGATTGCTCTTCCACCCACCAAGTGGGCCCTGGTGGGTTGGGTCATTACATGGGGTCTATCCATACACTTGTCTATATGGACATGTCCTGCCACATGGTGTGTATGCATAGTATACGACATGTAGTCTCAAAGTCAAATCTTCCCCAAATGGGAATAACACATGGAATGTACTCCTGAACTACACACCATGTGATCTGTATTTTTGAATTGAAATTCCCCATGATCCTCCTCAAACACCCATTTCCCCCAAATATGCATAGATAGACCATCATAGGGTCCATAATAATCATAATAAGGCTTAACGTTTTTAAATTGGCACATATAAATGGATAAGTACACAAAAATAAAAATATTACTACCTCATGGTGAAAACACTAAATCTTCATGTCTAAAGAGATGACTTAAAGTTGTTGCACCCTTATCCTGTCTTCATTTTCTACAAGGATGGAGTCCAATGGAACCTATATTTTTCTTTGGTTCATCCATCTAACATGGGAGGTGAACTATATGCTTTATCCTCTGTACATAAAATCCAATAGGTTGTGGGAAATTATTTTTATTCATTGAATTATATAATTAATTAAATGAATTATTTCTCATGTCAACCAACATCTTCCACCGAACGATTTATGTTGACCAAATTTATGTCAAACCTAGGGTAAACCCCATGTATCAAAAATATAAAATGGTCTTAGATTTCCCATACGAGGTCCCAAATAATGGGAAAACTATTTATTATTAGGAGATATGAAATCATGCGTTGATATATATTAATATTCTAACATATCAATACAAAAAATCTCTCGGCCCTGGAATTTCATGCATTATTATCACATGGATCTAAAATTACATTTTATAATATTCCAATGTCCTATAAGTAAAAAAAAGTGAATTTAAAATATTCTGACCTTGGAGATTTTCATGCTGAAAAGAAAAAACTTAAACAATTGATGGTACTGATCTCACATCTAATTCTCATGTTCCCAGATGCTCTCTTTTAGATTCTCATGTCTCCATTGGACACACTACCAGGAAATTAATCACCCATGATGGATCCTATTTTGCAAATCCTCAATCTCTACCAGGTAATCCACAAAGGTATCCACATCCATGATGTCCATATCACCTTAGTTGATCACATGTGACAGGTTGTGCCCATACCTCCTCAGCGACAACACATAGAAGACATCATGTACCCAGTCTAACTGTATTTTTAGGGCCAAGTGGTATGCTACCTATCCAAACCTACATAGTATCTAAAAGGGAAAATGAACCTTGAAGATAACTTTCCTCCATAGAAAAATACCAATATTCTTCATGAAGGCAATACCTTCAAGAACACATGGTATCCCACATTAAACTCCAATGACCTCCATTTTTAGTCTTCATAAGACTTATGACACCTCTGGGTAGTTCATATATACTCCTAGATATTTTTTACCTTCTCTATTATCATTCATACCAACATTGGGCCAATAAGTTATGACTCTCTTAGGTCATTCCATCACAACGATGACCGTTAGGTTTTCCTATAAAAGGACTGGAATGGTGCCATACCAGGAGTGGAGAGGTAACTGTTGTTATACACAAACACCACTAATGGTAGGAGATCTTCCCAGCTACATAAAAATTCCAACATTTAAGCTGGAAGAATGTCCTCAAAAACATGAATGGTCTGCTCTGTCTGGCCATTAGATGCAAGTAGAATTCCATGATCAAATGAAATTAAGTCCAAAATGCCACATGTAATCATCTACATAACCATGATATGAAGTGAGAATTATGTTTTGAAAAGATCATGAATAAAAAATTTTGAATGCAAACTATCTTCTGAACATAAAGGTCTCTAAAGACCTCTACTAAACCCTACCATCTAATGGATAGGAAGTGGATCAACTAAGTGAGATGACCAAAGATTACCCAGATACAATCATTTTATCTGGATTATCATGGAGGATCCATTTCAAATTCCATGGATATACAATCCACTTTTACATTGATAACTCAATGGGTTAGTCTAAACCTACTAAAGCTTTGTTCTCATCCTTCACCTGCTGACAAGTGAGGAATTTAGATACAACCTATTCTACACACTTATTCATTACTAAACACTATAAATAATGATAAAGGTATTGGTAGATCTTACTAACTTGTAGAAGTACCAAAAATGGGTGTGTATATAACTTCATTATCACCTCCTCTCACAACATCATTGGTATCATTGTCCACCCTCAGAAAAGGATGACATGCTCCCCACCATCATAAAATCCATCAGGATCACATCCAGTGGATATCTAAGTATGAAAGGTATCACAATAGATATATCTAAGTTGATACTCCCTAAATTTATAAAAAATAAAAGGGGTAATAACCATTGATTGGATGTATGACGTATCATCCTCTTCCACTAAGGAAAACATCAATGAAGCCAACAACTTTGTAACCTCACTCAACAATAGAGAACAAGAACTCTTGCTAAAATAATTTTTCCTCCATGTTCCCATTATTGAAAGTATAGAATATATCAAGATCATAATACTAAAATAAGTCAATATATATCCTATTTCTCAAGTTAATATCTTTTTGGGAAAAGATATTCCTTGGACTCTTGCAATCAGAATAGACGATAAACAACTCACATATATGAAGCATCCCCACATATTTAGGGTGAATACCATTGATATTAGATATAGATCATGGGTTTAATAGTTATGATCATGGTTTCTAAAATACCTCTACCCATAGGTAATCACTACCTTCCTTTACATATAAATTCAAATGAGCTCATTTCTAGAGACATCGTAGAACACTGCATACTCAACACCATCTTCTAGCATTATTAAGATAGGGGCCCTCATCAACCACTATCATAACTTCTAGAAATCCTACTAATAACTCAATGTCAGCATGAAAGTATACCCCTTTTGGTTCAATGTAGTCAAGTGTTATATGATACTAGAAAAATTAGGCACAAACCTTTGATAGTAACCTGCCAAACAAAAAATAATCTACACCTCAGTCATGATATTGGGTGGCTCCCAAGATAAAACTGCATCAACCTTTTCCAAACCCACTAATATTACCTCTTCTAAGATGAAATATTCTAGAAATTGGACATCCCAAATCCTAAATTAACACTTATAGGGATTACCATAAATCTGGTCCCATCAATGTATGTTGGAATTATCTCAAAGTGTCTCACTTTCTCTTCCTCTGATGCCAAGTACAGCATGATATCGTTGATTAATAGCACTATAAATGGGTATAATAAGGGATGAAAGATATGGTTCATAAGTCCCATAAGCATGTTTGGGGATCTCATTATGATAGAAAAAATCACAAAGTACTTCTAGTAAGAATAGAAACATCATAATTTCATCTTTAACATATCCTCCTCACAAACATGGAGCTGGTGATAAACTGACCTATAATAAATCTTAAAGAACCAATTATCCCATATCAACTAGTTGAAGAGGTGTAGATTTCATTGACATGGATACTTATTATTGATGTTAAATTTATTTTGGTGATGATAATCCAAACATAACCATAAGCTCCCATCTATCTTCTTGGAAGACAACATTGGGGTTACCTAGGGTGACACACTGGGTCTAATAAAGCCCTTACTCTGAAAATCCTCAAGATTCACTATTAGTTCATGAATCTCTATGGGAGAAATTATATATATTAGAGAACATATTTGGTCCATACTAGAGTGAAATTATAAGAAACAAATAGATCCCATTGTGGGGAGGTAATCTTGAAACATCCTTAGGGATGACATCCTTATACTCCACCACCATGGTTGGTAACTGGTAGCTCATAAAATTTTTAATTCTAGGGGAAATACTAGACAAATGGTTAGTGATCAGTTGTATAATTATTAAAAACTATCACCCTTATCATCTAGAGCCTCCTTCTCACCAATGAAGGAAAACCACATCCCATCAACATAGTCACACCACATCCTCCACCTATAACAAAAAATCTACACATGAAGCATGGATAGCCAGTCCATACCTAAATGATGTCATAGGGAATCAATTATAATACACAAAGATCCCAAAGAAATATATATTCTATAATATTTTGGCATTATTATTAATAGAACTGAGTGATCACTATATTTCCTCCAAAAAGAATCTCTAACCATAAGGGTTGAGTCAACGAATCAACTGGAATATCCAGATATCAGACAATGGATATGGAAAGAAAGAAATTGATTGCAACTATGTCTATCAATATAGTAACTAGTGTTTAAAAACCTAGATCATACCTTGGATCATCCTTGGAGACTCTAGTTTAAAGTCCTCCAGTGTTTGTAGTTGTCCTCGTCCCTGACTACCAAGTCCCTATGCTTAGTAGGGGATACTTGGGGTTGGTGGTGGAAACAAATGAAACTATCATCCACCTCAAGATTTTCTCTTAACTCCTATTATACATAAAATACCTTGTGTAATTCCTTGATAAAACCACATAAACTACCTTGGAAGCCCATAAAATATCTCTATATCTTCCATATGATAGGTTAGACAATCCCGAGTGAGATTTCCATGACCATCGCAAGAATAAAACTACATCTCTCTTAGCTGGATCAAACCATACTGGGAGATCTATTCCACATACTCTCTATCATGATATTGTATCCATAAATTTATATATTTCCTGAAATGTGGAGTCTTCCATTGACTACTAGCTACTGATGTCATAGTTTTAGGGTTCCCACAACTAGAACCAACTATCAGTGACTTCTTCTCCAAGAATCTATCCACTACCAATGCTTGCTATATCACTACATAATAGGTATGAATATACATATATATCCCTATAACCCTAATATATTGGAATAGGCCCTGATCAAAATTCCACCCTTAGAAGAATGCATCTCAGACCATATCCATGGAGTATCGTCAGAGGTTAGTGAACCTAAAAACATACCCAGCTACTGACAGGATGCCCTGATACAGCTCTAGAAGCTCCTAATATGCACTTCTATCAACTTATCTATAAAAAACACCTATTTTAAGAGCCTATAAAACTCTACCTAAGTGAGCTTCATCTAATCATGTGCCCAGGTCACCAGAGCCCACCATCTCCCTATAGAACCATAATAAAGGCTTGCTACTAGGACAACTATATGATGGGGAGGTATCCTAATAATGTGGAAAAATCATAAAACTACATAAATAAATACCTCTACTACATAATGGTCTAGATCAAATCAAAACCTGAGGTTTCACTACTACTGAAACTCATGAACTGAACTCAGCCTATGCATATCCACTACTAGTACTTCCGAGACTACCAGCTACTCATGTGTGGTGGAAAGTTTGGAAAACCACCCAAAGGTGTAGCCTCCAGCACATGTCCTAGTACCAAATACCCATCAAAAGGTGAATCATCATCATGATATTTACATGGATTACTAGATGGATGTTAATGTAAGGGAATCTGTAAATAGATAAGACATAACATGGTTAAATATTATATCTATGGAGAGGACTCAACAAAGAAATGGAAACCACAACCCATTCTTATATGATGCATTACCAGTGTTTTCCCTACAACCAGTGCCTATATATACTGATTCAATAAGAATGTTATCAGAGTCCTAGTGTATGGATACATCGACTGCCACACCAACACTAGATTCTATTTTTTGAAAGATGAACTCAAAACACTTTAACACTATTTAACTAGTTCCAAAACCAACCCTCACATCTTGAAAAAAATCCAAAAATCCAATCCTAATGTAAAACAATAGATATGACACCACTCAATCATGACCAAGCCTAATGGGAACCAACTGGTCAATAATGAACTAAGAGTGACACCTTAAGCCCAACTCCAATAGGCCATGGGCTATTGACCAACACCAAGATAGAATATCATGCACATGGAAGGAATTTTCCTAATGCACCTATACTCACACACACACACATCTATAAATTCCCATAAAATTAATAAAGGTAAATAAAAATAACATAAAATGCATTAATACATCTATATCCCACTATAGAGTATGAAAATATTTTGAAAAATGGTCCAAACACAATCCCACCAAAGTTGTAAAAGATTCTATCCTACTAAGAAGGAGGAGACAAATAGCTAATGAATCACCTGGTATGAATCATGGTATTTCTAGATAAACTACTATCCACCCACTCCTGGTCCACTTAGGACTCCATTTTATGGATTATCATCTATATAAGACATGACATGTGCAGAAAAATCCCATATAGAGGTGAGTATAACAATACCTTGTAGCCACCCCAAAAATCCAAAAAAAGAAGAAACTAAAAGGGAATAGTTAGATCAACCCATAAATAAGAGGGTAAAGGAAAACCAAACATCATATATACTCTCAAAAGAAACATAATATTGAGTAGTTCACAACCCTACAACCAGAATATAATTTTTCTCAAGGCATTTAGGTAACACTCATTTGGGAGAACTCACTCCACGATCCTTGCTAATACTGATGGAGCTCATCTGATAGGTTACGCTCATTAGGAATTTCTATGAAGAGGATTCACTCTAGAACATATAATATCACAACAAAAAGATAAGAGATCATACCTAGGGACTATGGGGATTCATAGAACCTTAATTAGAATAACCCTCTAGGTTGGGGATCGTATGCTCATGTAGGTTGGTCACGATGATTCCTAAAACCCTAACCCAGGGAAGAAGAAGGGGAATGAGGATCAAATATGGGCCTTATGGAGGGATACCTACTCTAATATTCCAAGGGGATACTAAACTATGTATAGAACGTGATGTCTCACCGAACCCTCATGGTGTCAGACTGAAAAAATTCATTCTGGTGTAAAACATGAACTCACCCACACGGATCCAAAAATAGGGAACACACCCAACCAAAGTGGAATAGGGAAAACACCCAATTTAAATTCCACTAGTATGAGGGTAATGGGGGATCTAATATACCTCAGGGAATGTATATGTTGTGTACTCTTAAACCCATACCTTCCCATGTTTGTAACTGTGTATTTCAAACCATTATCATGTACCATGGTCATACACATGTAATTTGGTCATTATGTATACAATGGTCATGCTCGGGTACCTAGATATGTTCGTGTATCCAAGTCATGCCCATGTATTAGGATATATGTATTCTCATATATCTTGGCTAGTGTTTAACCATGCACTTAGTTTCACGACCATGTCATACCACATGATGTGTATCCATAGTACATGACATGTAGTCTCAAATATAAATCTTCACTGAATGGGAAGAACACATAGTATGTGATCTTAAACTACTCACTTTGTGATCCAGATTTCCAAATGGAAATTCTCTTCAATTCTCATAAAACACTTGTTTCCACCCCAATTATGCATAATCGAGCCCCATAGGATCTCTAATATTAATAATAAGGATTCAAAACATTAAATCATCATATATATAGGGATAAGGAATAAAAACTCAAAATATTCCTACCTTGTGGTGAAAATGTCGAATCTTCAGGTCTAAATTCATTCCCTAAAGTTGTTGCATGATGATTCAGTCTTGATTGTCACCAAGGATGGAGTTTGAAAATGCCAATATTCCTTCCCTATTCAAATATAGAACTTGGGAGGAGAAATATCTCCTTTATCATATGTACATAAGAGATAAGAGGGTGGGGTAGAGTATTTTTATTCATTAAATTGTCTATTTAATTAAATGAATCATTTATCATGCCCACCAATGCCTTCCACTGAACACTCAACATAGAACAACTTTATTTCACACCAAGGGTAAACCCCATGTATCAGAAATAACTATTGTCTCAAATTTCCCATCTGAGGTACTGAATAATTGTAAAATATTTTATTCCTAGGAGATGTACATTCATGGTTTTACATACATTAATATTTCAATATATCAATACTGAGGGTATCTGGGCCCTAGAAGTTCATGTAATCTCATTGTCTGTCTCTAAAATTATTTTTTACAACATTACAATGTCTTACTAGGGAAAAACATATTTCCTGAATGTAACACCCTAAAATTTTAAAGGGTTACAAGGATATATGTTACTACCTAATTCAAAAAGGTGAACCTTTATTTTAGGGTGCCTAACTGATTAGAAATCCATAGTTATGTATGCTTGTCCTGGAGTAGTGGTCTTGATGGGTGACCTCTCGGGAAGTTTTTAAATATGTTTTCAAGTGTGTAAAAAGAACAATGGGGATAATATGTGTTTGCCTATGGGGATATTCATTTGTCATATGACTTGTTTGGGAGAATGGGAGGGACCCAGGGAGAGGAAAACATGTTTTGACATGGAAACTAGGGTACCTTCACGGCCGAGTTGTTACATTGGTATCAGAGAAATAAACCAACTAAAAGTACTTTCAAACTAATTGGTTTGATATATATGGTCCATAATGAGGGGTTTGTGGTCTGGGGGGTGGTGAATGAGACACCCTATAATTTTAAATTGTTAAAAGGCTATATTTTATTACACATACCAATAAGGTGAACCTTTATTTTTTGGGTTCCTACCTGATTAGATCTCTATAACTAAGCACACTCAACCCAGAGTAGTGGTCAAGATGTGTGACCTCCTGATAAGATTCCTAGGGTGTCTGTGTGTGGGGAAAAATAACACTAGAAAGAACATCTTTTTTCTCGTGGGGATAGTCATTAGCTTAATGAATCATTTGGGAATGTGGGTCGGATATAGGGATGTGACAACACGTGTCTATAGAGAAATAGGGGTACCAATGGGGCCCATTTGTTATGAAAAAAATTAACTCAAGAAAATCTATCATATCAAGTTAAGGTCTGCCTATGTTTCCAATATTTATATAGAGTAAATATTTAATGCTTTAATATTTTACATATAAGTGAAATCCATTTATTTCAAGATGTAAAATGAGGGTTTTGTTCTCTTGGGGGGTGAATGAAACTCCCTAGAATGTTAAAGGGTTAAAATGATAAATTTCATTTTCCATGTTAATAAGGGAAAATTTACTTTTTGGGTATCTAATTGATCAGAACTCCATAGTTAATCATGCTTGTCCGGAGTAGTGGCCAGGATGTGTGAAATCCATAAATTTTTCCCAGGGTGTGTGTTTGTGAGGAAAAGGTATATTGGAAAGAAAATGTGGTGGCCTATGGAGACATTCATTATCTTCATGACTCGTTTGGTCATGTGGGTGAGCCACATGGAGAGGACAAAACATGTCGACAGGGAAACCAGGGTGCCTATGAGCATTAGTTGTTATGAAAAACATTTACTAATGAAAAGTTATTATATGAGGTTAATGTCTACCTATTTTTCATATATTTATATTGAGTAAAGATTTATACTTTTAATATTTTATATATACGTGAAATCTATTTATTTAATGGTGGAAAATGAGTTTCAAATAAATCATTTTAAAGAAATAAATTACTCAAGGTTATGGATTCAATAAGAACAAAAATAAATTTTTAAGTCCTTTAAAACTAATCCCAAACACAAATAATTAAGAGAGTAAACTCTATTAATATTTATAATGTTTTAAGTTTATTTTAGTAAACCAATATTGTTAATAAAACCCTATATCTTTAAGAACCAAATACTTCCTTTTCACTTGGTCAAACCAAACCCTTATCTCATCAGCGATGAAATTCTTAACCAAGGTTAATTGTTATTTTTTGAATTATAATTCATTATAGTTTTAGTGAAATAAAATGAATTATTTTTTAATACATAACAAAGTAAAAAAGGCATTCTTAATTAAGGTACATTCATATCATTAAAATTCTATCTCTGAAAACTAAAACCAAGTGTATGAAAAGGACTCAAGATAACATAAAATAAATATTAATTAAATATTAATTTTCTTTCTCGACCCAAGGTGTAGGACATGAAAACATTTTTTTTTACTTTATCAAAATAAATTATAGGGATACACTAAAACATAAGATAAAAACATTCATTTATGTGTCATAAAACCAATTAATGTTTTGTAAAATTTATAATCATGAAAATATAAAAATGGAAGAATGTAAGCAATAAAATAACACCATACCACACAATAAGTTCATGAACATTAAATAATAAAATAATAAAACATGATTAATGGGATTTACAAATGAAACTAAGTATAATAGTGAAATATGAACAAGTTATACATGGAAAACAATAATTTATAAAATGTTAAAATTTATATAAGAACATAAAATAATTTAATAACCTAACAATAAAAACAAACCATTATGAAATATTGTAATTTACCTATTGAAATTAAACATTAACATGAACAAAAAAACTTTACCAAAAACCAAATTTTAAGAATATGATAAATAAAATTTTCAAAGAAATAATTTATAAATTGAAAATCATCACATAGTTTCATGTAAAATTCTTTTTAAAACCATTAAATTCAAGTATATAAATATTATTTAATAATAAAACATTTTAATCCCATTAATTTTTAAATCATTTGGGATATATTAAATACTTACGATATGTATATATTCTAATTTATAATTATATTTTTTAAAGTTATACTTTATAAAATTTATTCATGTAAAAAATGATACATTATATTCAAATCTTTGATGTAAATATTTATTTATTTATCAAATAATAATTTTTTTAACAAAATAGAATGTATATGATTTGAAAATGGATAGTTGAAAAATTTACAATTAAAGAGTATATGGATGTGGTAAAAGTGTTCATAAATTTTATAACAAATCATGGAAAAGGCCCTTCATAAATCATTTTTCTGTATTTACATTTTTGTATTCAATATGAATTTTTCTAATTGAGTTGTAAGAACACATGATCTTTCACATAATAGATCAAAGTTAAAAAAAATTGACTAAAAACGGGGAATAAATTAATTCATCTAGTGACTAAAATAACACTATGATTTATAGATCATCTAATATGAGTAAAAATGTAAATGAAATTAGATATCATCTTGAGAAAATGAAAATGATAGTTGAATATGACTTTCATGATTGTATAATGTTTTTTTAGAAGAAAAAAATATATGAGAATATTTTATTGTATGATGGTTGCATTAATATACAACATTGTCATAGATACTAAATCTATATAATTTGAATGATGGAAATAGATGGGGAAACACCTGATTTATAGAACTAATATCTCTAATTAATGTTATATTACCCAAGGATAATATGATACCTTGTTAAAAATATGACTAAAAAGGAATGTTATGTTCAATGGGTATGATCATTGAAATAATACATGTATATCTAAATGATTGTATATTGTTTTAAAAGTACCACACATCACTTAAAAAATTACTTAAGTGTGGTGTATCTCAATAAAAGAAATATAAATTATGTCTTTAAAAAATTTTATGGTACTTTATAATCATTACAAGGTTTATAAGGCTATATATAAAAGGAGAATATAATAAAATTATAGTGGAATGAAAATACAAGAATTAAATATCAGAAACATTGTCACACAACAAAATATCCTTAGTTGATGAAAATTGATTATGAGTATCCTACATTTTTAAAAAACCATGAAATATCCATCTTTTGTTATATACAGATGGAATTGATCATTCTACCATACAAAGTATCACCAATAATATATGGTTTGTTATGTTGATAAATTATAACTTTCCACCATGTTTATATATAAATCAAAATGTATTATGATGTCTATGCTTATATCAGGACCGAAAAAATATATTAATTATATTCAGGTTTATTCGTCTAAATAGATCAAATATCTAAAATTGATGTGGGATTCATGTGTTATATTGTATGATTCTCATAGAAATGAAGATTTCATGTTGATACCCATGTTGTTATGGATGATAAATGACATTCTTAATTATATAAATTTTCAAGGATATATAATTAAAGTAATGTTATGGTGTTCTATTTGTGAATAAGGCACACACTTAGTTAGGATGAAGCATTACTTGAAGCCATTATTTTTAATACATTATAATTTTTTACACTGATAAAATAAATATCAATCTTGGACAATATCATTCAATTGGAATTAAAAATATGGTATTATACCTTTTCCATTAATAAATGATAAATAATTTGAGAAATTAAAGGATATTGTCACCATTTTTAGTAAAACCTTATAAAAAAATTATGAAAATAGGCTAGAAAAAAATATAATTTTTTAGTTACCATATTGGAATTATTTATACATCAAAAGTTTTATTGATGTCATGCATAAAGAAAAAATGCATTTGATAGTGTCATTTATATGTTAAAAAATACACCTGAAAAATCATTTTGTATTAAGTCTATGTTATACGTGATTGATATATGGATAAAGAAAGATTTGGAACTAGAGAAATCTAAAAGGCAAAGTTTTCATCCTCTATCAACTTACACACTTTCCAAGCAAGAGAAATTTTAGTTTTACAACTACCATAATATTATAATGGTTCAAAATGGATATTCATAAAATATAAAAAATATCATGTTAATAAATGATTCAAAGTTAATGTGACTAATATCACAGTCTTCTAGGGATTGATGCAAGTTTAGTGTCTATGGATTTATGTTTCACTCTACCTAAAAAAGTTTGACACACATTAATTATGATTTACATATTATTCGAAGCGATATGTAGAAAATTTATTAACCAAGAGATGTTTACTACTTTGAAAAGTGTAATTATTATCATATTATGTAAATTAAAGATATTATTCCCTTTATAAATATTTGATAAAATGGTTTCATTCTTATAGAGATAGATTTATGTGGTCTTTTACATTATAGATGGATATACCCCACTGAATGGTATATGAAAATTTTGAAAGGGTATGTAAAAAATATAAGTTCGATAGAAGGAAATATTTCATAACAATATATTGTTAATGAATCCATTAAATTATATATCGGCTACCTGCCCAATGTGAATAACAAATGCCTTTAAAAATCTCATCACAACAGGTTCCTTGTTGGTGACAGAATTTTTAGAAGAGATGTTATTGTAATAACCATTACAAAGTGGGATTAGTCTCACCTTTATGATTTATATAAGATTATATAGGGTTCACTATATGTTGAATGTAATAAAGTAAATATTAGGTATTTAAGTCCATCATGGAATAAAATCTAGATATCAAATACACACAATCAATAATTTATAGGATGGATTCAATGCCATATTTTAAAGAGTTATCTACAAAACAAAAAATCAATTTTAGAAAGACTTCAATAGGTAGATAGAGGACCAAGGGAAAATGTTTTATCTTACAGTGGTTATCTTATTAATAGTTTTACATTTTATACAAAGGAACTAGATGAACGTAGTAAAATGCAAAATAATGGATTTACACGTATGGATAGAGCAATTTGTGTTTCTAGTACCATGAATGAAAATATAATTTAAATGAATATGTTATACTTTAGAATCAATGTATAAATGGGGGATTCATTCCATGATCCACCCAAATTTTACCCCTCATAGGTTGGAAATAAGAGAAGGGAGATGGTGACTACTTTAGTCCTACCTCCAGTAGGCCTCTGGTTTGTGACTAGCACATAGGGTATAATAAAAATGGGAAGAATTACCATATAAGAGAACATGAAGAAGAGAGAGATAAGATAGATAAAACAATCATCAACTACTTGGGAACATACATAATGAAATCACAAGTGCATACATGAAATTCCATACAGTATTGTAGAAACTAAAAGGAAAACTACAAGAACCAAAAAGTAAAATTGACAGTGACCACAAAGCCCAAATAACTCCCACAAAACCATAATTTAGTAATATTCAGCCTAATCTCAAACCTTCTCTAGATAACATGAAAAAAAATTATAAATACATAGGGTAAGAATAATAGTATACTCAATAGGATATACCCTAAATCCCCTCAGTTAAAAAATAAATAAATCATTTTAAATAATAATGAACAATAGTGAAACAAACTCATCACCTAAAAAAGTATACTATGTTCTCAACCTCACCATGGATAAATCACACCAATTGTCACCTAAAAAAGATAATATAATATGATAATGAAACATAAATGGTAACCTTCACTCACTTGCCCATTGTTTTTATGATCTTCCCCAATGTTGCACATCCTGAGCCATCACTCTCCAAAATAGGTCATCCCAAAGACACTAGGGAAAGGAATCACAATATGCACCTCATACGTCACATCATCACATCATCCCATCCACATATCTGCATATATTAACCGAGTAGTTTATATAATCCACCATATATCATGTGAAATGTATCATACATAGGGTATTATACCTTATGTAATAACAACCCATACACTGAGTAAGTACCTCAAGAGATCACAACCTATACAAATCATGCCTATAATAATCCTTTGGATACTATATTTAGTAATACATGTGCATGAAATAACCACAATACACAAAACCCATCTAGAAAAATATATGGGAAAACTAATAGTTGTGCATACAATCACAAGTAATTATCAACAGAAGAGAGCGAGTTCAGGGGGTAGTCAGCCATCCATCCCCCCATCGAGACGTTTGGGAAAACACCTTACTAGAGTCCATTTGGTGTTAGTTTCCCTAACCGAAAATGATGGGTTAGTGTATGAATTCAAAACATATAAATGATATAATATATCTCATAACCACACTGTAGAAATAAAATTATATTAAACTTAACTAAATCTAGGTTTTCTTAGACTCCGAACTGCCACTGAAATGACCACATATCCTATAAGCATACAAGCATTTAAAAGAGCTAAATTAATTACTTCTTTTGCTTCTAATTAGTTCTTTTTGTTAATTAATCAACTATCCATTAATTAACCATTAAAATTATTCCACACTATAATACATTAATCATATTATTAAAGTACACACCCTTCTGGAATAATCCAAACAAAGGACTCAGTTTTTCTAGATTAACATCTTTTCAATATTTTCATTCCATAAACACCAAACATATAGTTTAAGAGTTATTTATTCATTATTAGAATCATTACATAATACATTTAATCTAGGAAAAAAAATCCTAAGATACCACTTATAGGAAACATGAAACCAACCATATCCATCTACCTCAACCAGTAGGGAAAAGAATGCAGATAAAATAAGAAACCCTGCCAATGACCATTAAACATATTCAGAAGAGAGCATCCTAGATTTCAGCATTAGATCAACAAGTAATCCCATATTCAACCAATTAAATAATATCTATTTCCATCCCTAACACCCTCATGCATATATCGATGTATCTATCAATCACATGCGTCAATTACTTCCACGTCATCTAGGCCTCCTAACCCATATATCACATAAGCCATCCCATGATCTTCTATACTAGGATCATCTCATATCTGGGCCTCCCTTCACTATATCACATCACATAGAAAATCTCACATATAGATAACATCATAAGTAATAAACAAACAAACCTAGTCAATAGGTAAATCTTGGACAAAAAACGAGTCATCTAGCCTTCACATATAAACAATCTCTCATGACTTTGACCCAAGGCACTCAACCATCTCAAAAAGAAAATCAACTCAGGACCTTGAATTCACCTTTATTAAACAACCTATTTTTATTCCTTCTTGAATTAAATAATTCATTATTCAAAGGTTCTAACTATGTGAAACCTATGGCATCATGCTTTAACAATATAAGAATAAATCATGCAATTAATTTGAAAATTCTTCCTAGTTTACATTCTGGTATCAAAAAACATGGAATTCTAATTTATTAATATATCTTTAATATTTTTTATAAACTTGAATCAACATGCATCACATCTTTAAAAATTCCATTAATCACATCAAAGATCACTTTTATTATAAATGTGTATTGTATCAATTTGATTCTTATCAAATTATAAGAAACAACACATTCAAAAATGCATATTATTTAATTCTTAATCTAGTTAATCAATTAATTCCAGATTTATATTCTCTATCAACTTCAATATCCTACTCAAAGCATAATAACATTCTAACAAAGCATAACATAGATATAAAACTATCTATAAAAATAATAGGGAAAACGCTATCATGGTATTAATACCATCCACATCAATCACTAAATAAGTAATTATTAATCCCATTCAATAATTATTAGGTTAATTTCACTACTATTCAAATGGAAAAACCATGATCAATTTGTGACTGAATGTAAAAAATATAGAAGCAATGAATCCACTAACACAAAGGAATCAAAATTCTTCACACGAGAACAAAAAAATGTCATAGATCCCAAACTTCTCTCCCACAATAAGTTTCATCCCTACAAGGAAGCCATGACACAACTTCACCAATAAATAAACGAGAATGAATCCATTAGAAATGTGAAGATATCATACCATCAAGTGGAAATAATTTATAGGAAGATCTGGATTGAATAACTATAAGATAAGAGGTGAAGTGTACCTCAAAACACCATGGATTGAATATATGAATCGAACAATTGATCCCCATTGAAATAATCACAAAACACATAGGAAGAGGGTTTCCAACCACTTGGAAAATGAGAGAAGGCCATAGGTTTTGAGAAGCCCTGATCCACTGTATTATTAATAGGCACGCTAAATAGAGGATTTACATGGTGTGAAACCCCATTTCATGTCATGTAAATGTTAGGATATAAATATCACTAAAAAATATGTTTTTATGAACCAAATAATCTTAAAAATATATAGGTTATGTAACAACCCATGAACTATCATAAAAAAATATGGGAATAAGTTTCAGCTAGTGAACCATCCTTATACAAGTTGTGAACTATAAATACATGACATAAAACACTTTTTCACATCGGTTATTCCACCTTATTCCATATTTTAGAATCTAAGCCCCTCCAGACTCACTCCATGCCTCTATTGAGCACCATGATCATTGGGAACACATAAAGGGTCAGAATACAAAAAATTGAGACCTTGCATTAGATACCTTTCAAAATATCCTCATCCTCAAGAATCCAAAACCAAACCTAGAGAGAAAGCGAAAAAGGGTCATTTGAGTTACCACCTCATGAGATACCTCTCAAATATCATTTCATTATAGGATCTCAAACACCTAATTAGATGAATATCTCATAACCATGAAACGAAAAAAACCATCTCCGAATAACTCTTCTGGGGGAGATAAATCTCAAAAGCGAGTAAATCCATAAGAGGTAACTACCTTATAAACTGGAATTTTCAACACTCACAATAATGAAAAATGTTACAAGATAAGAGTTTACTGTCAAACAACTTAAGTTATTGAGTGTGCATCTTCGACTCATATTCCTAGGTACTCTCCTCCTTACCACCATGCCACCACAAGGCACGAACCAATGGAATAACATGCTCATGAAACACCTTCTCCTAGTAGTCATGGATCTCTACAAGTCATTCCTTGAAGGTCCCATCATCTTCAACATTGATATCTCCCCAATCGATGACATGAAAGTCATCATCAAGATAACGATAGAGCCACAAAACATGAAAACCATCATATAACTAGCTCATCTATGGGGGAAATTCTATTCGATATGTCATCAATCCAACATGATCCAAAACCTCAAAACTCCTAAAAATCTAGGGAGAAAGCTTATTCCCATGACTAAACCTTCACTGTTCATGAGGAGAAGTCACCTTCACGAATACATGATTGTTAACATCAAACTCCAGAGGTCACCTCTTATGATCTGTATAGGATTTATAATGACCCTACACTACCTTCATCCTCTCATGAGTTACCTGAACCATCTCTATCATATTTTTTTACTAATACCGACCTATGAATTACTACCTATATGAACCTAGAACAACCGAGAATAGTAAGGTTGATCATAAAAGATTCAAATGGTGTCATACCAATGGTGGATTGGATATTATTATTTTAAGGAAACTTAATTAAGGACAACTACCTCATCCACAAACCTGAAAAATATAGAACACAAGAGAACAACATGTATTCAAGAGTATAGATGGTCTATTCTGTTTGACCATACTTCTGCTGATGAAAAGTAGTTATAAAGTATAGTTGAGAACCAAAAGAAAAAAATAGACCTCTCCACACCCTATAGGAAAAAATGGATCTTGATTAGAGATGATAATCCTTAGGACTCTGTGGAGTCACTCCACCTCCTCTAGATACTACCTCAATAAAACCTCTACTAAGATTGACTCCATGATCACTATAAAGTAGGATGATTTTTTCAAATGATACACTATCACCCATATAGCATCATAGAATACTTGAGATCGAGTTAACCTGGTAAATATTTCTATCGATATATCCTCTTGTTTCTACTGGGGAACATCTAATGGCTGGAGAAAACCACTAAGAGAATAGTGCTCAACCTTCACATTCTAGAAGAACAAAAATTGATAAAAAACTCTAAAACTCCATGCCTCAACCTAGGACACCAAAATTGACCTCTCAAAGATCAGTCTATATTTTTCTTGTTGGGATGTACCACCAAATTTGAACTGTAGAACACCTAGAGAACCATCTCAGTCATTACTGAAGGGATGAAAATACTTCTCTAAAGCAACACCTGATGTTTTCTATCCTTAGACCAACCATCAGTGGAATCACCAAAAAAGAAACTCAATCCCTCTAGACCTCCACTTCAGAATCGTATGACTAGGACTCCTCCAACAACTACACCAAATAAGACTACATCATCATTTGGAAAATTCAACATCTTCCCCAACCTTTCCCATATCTATATGCATTACTGAGAGTTCTGATATCACTCTCTAGGAATCCCCAGATTCATGAATGAAATCACTATGTGACTTCATACTCAGCACATCATTCACACTATTTCCATTTATTGGTTAATATGAAATCAAAAATTCATAATTCTATAAGAATTATACCCTTAAATACTGATTGAATTTGAATTCACACAAGGAGAATACACACCTTAGAATCTTATGGTTGGTAAATACCATAAAACAATTGCTGATGAGGTAATGTGACCATAACATCAAAGGAAAAAACAACTAACACCAACTCATGATTATGGGAAACATAGTTATGCTCATAGGGATGTAAATTAAAATACACATAAGAAACAACTAATATCCACTACATCATAAAGAATCTCAATCCAAGATGAAAAATGTCACAAAAAACCTCAAACCAAACTCCCACCATTGGAAAACAAAGGACTGAAGAACTTACCAACATCGCCTTTAGGTACTCAAAAGCTACCTGACACTGGTTAGTTCACAAGAACACTTGATCCTTCTAGGAAAAGTCTATCAATGGAGTCAAAACATGAGAAAAAAAATCTTCAATCTTCCTGTAATATCCCTAAAGACCAAGGAAACTCTGCACCTCCACCCTTGTCTTGGAAACCAATCGAGACACAAACAACTCTATCTTTGAAGGATCCATAGCTACTCCATCCTATGACATGACATGGAATACTAAACAGTCCTCCAAATCCCATAACTCACACTTCAACAACATCTTGAACAACTAGTCATGATGGAGAACTACCAAAATGGAATGAAGATGCTCTATATGATCCTCCTTGTACATTGATTACACAAGGATACCATCAATGAAACTGTGAAAAACATATCCAGGAACTCTATAAACACTGCATTCATCAACCCATGAACACAACTAAATCATTCTTCACACTAAAAAAAATCCAAAAAAAAAATTCTCTTGAAGGAAAAAAAATTATTCTTGTAAATATATACATCCTTCATACAAATATGATGATATATTAACAACAGATTCATCTTTGAGAACTAACTTGATACCTTTAGCTGATCAAATAAATCATAAATCCATGGAAGATGATAGAGGTTCTTCACTATAACTTGGTTCAAGAGACAATAATTGATAAAAATACACAAATCACTTTCATTATTCTTTATGAAAAAAACTACAACACCCCAAAGTGACACACTTAGCTGAAAAAAACCTCACTACAATAGATCATTGATCTATACTCACAGATCTCATAACCCATAAGGTGCCATCCTATAGAGGACATTAAAATACTAGAGACACCTAGATGTAGATCAATCCCAAACTCTATTTCCCACTTAGGGGGTAACGTTACAACCTCCCATGGAAATATATCAAGGTAATCTTATATAACTCTGGGAACACCGACAGCTGAACCCTTAATGAACTCTGCATCAACTCAACTATCAATTAAGACAAGTATATAATATGACTCTGACCCATCTATGGTTCTCTCTCACTGACAAACACTACTGGATCTCCATCATCATCATAAAACAAATCCTTCTTCCAGAAGGAATCCATGATTTCCTATACTAGATACAACCAATCTATGATGAGGATGATGTCATATGGATATATCTGTAAATATTGGAAATCTGCCCAAGATAAGTAATTCCCCACCACTAGATCACACTCTCTATATACTTCATACAAGTCATCTAGACTTCCAACTTGTGTAGTCAATGACAATAGAATTTTAACCCTCTCTACATAAAGTCCCAAATCATGGATGAGGGTAGGTGGTATTAAAGGGTTCATTTCTCCTGAATCAAAAAAGGTATTCAACCACGTTGAGAAAAAAGAAAATGGATCCTTGAACGATGTCTATCTTGCCCGATGTTGACAATGATAAAACATGAATCTAACAACAACCTTATTCATAACCTCTATGGCCTTGATGATTACCACTTCCATGGTCGTGTTATGCTCTCTAAGTATAATGATCATCTTGGGGCTTCACACTTACTGCAAAATATTTTCTACATAGATCCCAAACTAGAATTAATTACTATTGATTCCTTGCATGAAAGTACCACAATAGAGGAACCTAAAGCGGAAGACATGGTTCATGATGACTACTTAGAATGGTCAGGCACACTCACCACTAATGACCTCACCCACCATAAGAATAAAACTTGTATGATCCCTTGGAATATGTCCAAGAGATGCTTCCCCTAGAAAAACAGGATGGCGAGGACGAGGACCTACCCCCCAAATGATTAAAATATCTTCTTTCCTGACAACCAGGAACCCCAAAAAATATCTGTTTTTTGTTAGGAATCCTAAAGACCCAGTATCATGATGATCTAGTTATGGATAATATCCTCCCAATAGATTTTACTCTCACCATCACCTCAACATATGACTTCATCATAAACAGGGTTACTTAGTGCTATATATATAGATGCAAATCCTCCTCAAATTTATATTCACTAGACTTCATATCTAGAAATAATCATGAAATATATCATATAAGGGTCTTGAAATAGATCCCAAACTCTCACACAAAAGAACTCCCCTATCGAAGTGTAAGAATATCTTGACTAATAACCACCTTCGTGGTTTATGAAAAGAAACATTCTCAAAAATAATCTGATAACTTCTCCCAGAAGACTTCCAAGTCTCCAAAATCCTGAAGGAACAAGAGGCACCTCTTCCTTGCTTCTCCACATAGCATCATCACAACCAATGAAACCCAGTTCTCTTTTTGATAATGGATCAAAATAAAAGTTATCTCAACATCCTCTAACAAGGATTCTCTGGTTGGATCTCAAATGGATTCCTCTTACTTATACAAAATCTAGAACTGAAACTTTCGGAGTTTCCTCCTCCATGTGTGATCATCACCGACCTTTACTCTATGACGATCTTCTAGAACAACCTGGTAAACATCTTCGGCGTGAACGTGATGAGGATGTTGACCTGGAGACATTAATAAAAAATGTATAAAATTTTATAAATCCTAAACCTATAATATATAATATTTAACATTAATTAGTTAGTTAGATTATTATCATGTTATGATTTAAACCTATCCCAATGTCCACCCTTTATAAGCACATGCATAAAGAAGAATGATTCATGATCATTTCTTAAGTCTCTACCCTAAAACCAGTATCACTTCATTTAGTAGGGTTAGTAAACTTAAAGGTATTTACATAAAATCAAAGGGGACCCTAAATACCTATGTCTCAACTGATATCATATTTTTACATTTTTTACTAAACATACCTGACACTGTTTCCTGACCAAACCATGTAAAATCACATGTTTCTAAATCAAACATCATCATACCCCCCCAAACTGAACCTATGATACCACTATGTCATGACCCCCTCCCCCACCCAAAAGTGTACCCATATTGTTTTGGAAATGAGAGAAGTGATATGGTGACTTCTTGAGTCCTGCCTCCAGTAGGCCCCGGGTTGGCGACTAGCAATGAGGCTATAATAGACATGAATATGAGAGGCATTACCCTCTAAGAGAACACGTGAAATAAAGAGACATGATATATACACCAATCAACATCTTCTCAGACATATATATAAATAAATCCCAAGTTTATACCTGAAATTCCATATAGTACTATACCACCTAAATGGAAAACTACATGTACCAAAAGGTAAAAACAGAAGTGACCAAGAATCCCATACAGATACTAAAAAATACAAGATATTATTATCCATCTTGATCTCTAACATTCTTTGGTTGACCTAAATAATAGTTTATATATACACAGGGTAAGCATAGTAGTATACTCAGTAGGATCCTCCTCAGACCCTCTCGTGCAAAAGATTAGGAAAGCATGATAAAGCACAATAAACAATAGTGAAACTAACTCATCACCTAAATAGGTATACTAAGTTCCAAGCCTCACCATGAATAAATATCACCGAGTATCACATAAAATATAGAATATAGTATAATAATGAAACATCAAGGGTACCCCACTCCCACTTCCCTAATGGTTTTCCACTCTTCCCTAATGTTTCATGTTTTGAGCCATCTCTCTCCAAAATTGGCCAGCCCAAAGACACCTAGTCTAGGAATCAAAACATTCACCTTTTGCATCAAATGATCACATAATCTCATCCAAATATCTATATACAGTAACTAAGTATTTCCAGAAGAATCCATATCCCATATGACCTGAATCATACATCAGGTATTATACCTCAATCTACTACAACCCAAACACCAAGTATGTACGTCAAGCCATCATAACCCATACATGTCATACCTATAATAACCATTTGGATTCTATTTGCAATAATAAATTTGTGTGAAATAACCAAAATCCACTACATCCTTCTACACACATATATGAGAGAACTAACTGTTGTGCATACTGATGCAAATAACTACCAAGAGAAGAGAGTGGGGCCAGAGGGGGTTGTTAACCATCCATCCTCCCAACGAGATGTTGGGTGAAACAATCTCCCATAGTCTATAGGGTGTTAGTTTCCCTAACCAACATGGGTGGGGAAGCATATGAAATCATAGAATATATATGATATAATATAGCTCACAGACACACCATGGTAATAACATAGTCTTAGAATCGACTGCATCTAACATCTCTCAGACTCTAAAATACCACAATTAATACAAAATATCCTATAAGAACACATGAATTTAAAATATCTACATTAATTACAGATTTCCCCTTTTAAAATTTTATTATTTTAATTAATTCAATATAAATTAATTAACCATTGACATTATTCCACATTACATTACATTAATATTCATAGTAAAGTCCATTCCCTCTAGGAATAATCTAGACCATGCACTCAGTTGATCAAGATTAACATCTTTTCAAACTTTTCCTTCCATACACACTAACCCTATGGGTTTATAATTATTTATTTTTTATTAGAATCATTCTATAATTCAGGTACTCTAGGAAAACCATCCTATGATACCACTAATAAGAAACATGCCACCAAGAACATCCAGCTGCCTCAAGCAGTGGGGAAAGGAATACAAATAAAACATGAAAATCAGTCATTGGAAATTAAATAGATTTAGAAGTGAGCATCACAAAACTCAGAATCACATGAATTGGTAAGACAACATCAACCCATTATATCATCTTCAGTGTAATCCCCAGCACCCTCATGCATATATCGATGTATCTTTCCATCACATGCATCAACTATCAACACATCATTTGGGCCTCCCCACACACATATCACATCAGCCATCATTGGCTCATCCATACTAGGTTCATCTCACATTTGGGGCTCCTCAACATATATTACATTTTATGGTTATGATCAAATATAGATAAAATCACAATGTATCAAGAAACAAATATAGTTAATAGGGAAATATGGGACCTAAAATGATGCATATTTCCTTTACACATAAATGATCTCTCGCTACTCCAACTCAAGGCACTCAACCTTCTCAATCATATGGGAAAATAAGGCCCCATAATCTAACTTTACCAAACAACCATTTTTTATTCTATCTTCAATTAACTGATTCATTATTTACTAGTTCTAACTATGGGAAACATAAGTCATAAAGCTATAATAAGGCAATGAAATTAATTAAGCAATGAATTTAAATATTCTTCCAAACATACTTTCTAGTTTCAAAAAAATTGGAATTCCAATTTATTAACATGCCTTGAATTCTTTTCATCAATAAGAATCAAAATGTTTCTCATATTTAACAATTCAATTAATTTCATGGAAGGTCATTTTCAATTATACATTATCATTACACTTACATGATTATTGTAAAATTATAAGAATACTAGATTAAAACATGCATCTTCTTTAATTCTTAATCCAATTTATCAATTAATTTCATCTTTACATTCTTCAGCAATTTCAACTTTATACTCTAAGAATAGGAAAAAATAACAAGGAATAAAATAGATATCACACTATCTAGCAAAACAAAGGAAAAAAATACTATCATAGTATAAAAAAATCAAATTTTGATCCCTAAAAAATTCATTATTATTCCAGTTCAATAATTATTAGGTTAATTTCACTACAATCCAAAGAGATAAACAATGATAATTTGTGATTTCATGTAATTAAATAGATAATAAATGAATCTCCAAACCTAAAGACATCAAATTTCTTTACACGAGAATAGACCAATGTCATAGATCTCAATCATCTCTCACAAAAGAAGCTACATCCTTACAAGGACTCCAAAACACAACCTCGCCATAAAAAAACCATGAAAAACTCCATTACAAAGATATAGGTAGTCCTAAATCACATGGATTGAAGAGAGAAGAAGAACCAGATCATAGAACTATAAGAGAAGAGGTATATCATACCTCATATTACCACAAATATAATATGGGAATCCTAGGATTGATCCTCATAGAAGGAATTCCAAAATATCTAGGAAGTGGGCCACTATCCACCTATAAAATGAGATAAGGCTATAGGTTTTGAGAACTCCTGATATGTGACAAAATTTATAGCCATACCTCATAATGAATTTACATGGCATGAAATCTATTTTCATGTCCTGTAAATTTTAGGCTAAAGATATCAAAAAATAATGCATCACCTCAAACAAATTAATCCCAAAAATTTACACATCATTTAACACCCTATGAACCAGCCTCAAACAAGATGTGAACTACTTTTAGGCCATGAACCAACCTTACAGAAGTTATGAAATATGAATATATGATGTTAAATAATTTTACATTCCCTGTACTCCCCCTTCATCTATATTTTAGTACCCGAACCCATACAAACTCAATCCAGGAATCCTTCATGCACTACAATATTTGGGAACACAAATAAGGTTATACTAAATGGATAGAGAACCTTAAAATTTATATTATACAACATCCAATGTGCTTATTTATTAATGAAAACTAATTAATTATAGGAGTTATGTGAAAATTGATGAATTGAGATATGTGAATATGAGTTTTAGTTAGTGAAGATATAAGTATGAACTTTTCAAAATGGAAATAAAAGAAGTCATATTATTTTATTCCTATAAAATAACATGCATAGATTTTTCAATAGTTCTGTAATAAATAAACAAATACAAGGTTAAATGAAAATTCCCTGGAGGGTGAGCCTTTTATTGGGACATCATGATCATTTTTCGATGCTCCCAATATAGATGGTGTATTTTATGTCAGAGTGAACAATAAATATGGTACTTGGATACTACATATGGTGGATAAATCCCTTAAAACAATGTAGAAAAATAAGTGTTTAATGGAAAATTCAAATGTATCTGATTATTATTTTTTATATAATTTTTTCCTCATAATATTACATGACCATTACTATATTTACATAATATAAATAAAATGTTTAAAAACATGGATGAGTAATATCTTCTACACCTTTTGATTCTACCAATCTTAGGGAAAAACATATTGGTGACATTAAATTGGATAAAATAATTGATGGTGAATAATATATTATTGAAAAAATATATGGGAGATAAAGCACAATAATGTTAGAAAAATTTATTAAGGTCAGAAGTAAAGGTCTTCAAAATTGGATAGAATACATGTAACCAAAATATTGAAATCAACAAGTCCATTTTAATTAGTTACATTAGGCTTAACACTCAACTATATATAGTGATTGATATATATACATGACATAATTATGTGTCTGAATTAAAGGAAACAATTTAGAAAGATATTAAAGTAACATTATGACATACTTTCTCTATTTTACCAAAAAATAAAAAAATTGAAATGTTTATTATATTTAATTTATCCCATAAAAAATAAATTTATTTATTTGAAGAATATCATATGAAAATAACAATGATGGTTACTAGAAAGGTTCATGGAGAATTTCATACACATCTTATGATACATCATCATTGGTATTCTAAGGGGAAATTAAAACCCCAACTACCAGCTATATACAAACACATCATAAACTAAGAAACCTATGATGATTTTATTAGATATAGGATGGGAAGAATCTAATGTAAATTATAATTGGTAATAATTATTTTTTATTAGTTTTATTTGTCACCTTGATTTAGAATATTTTAATTTTGCAAACAAAATGAGTGTATAATATAAACAACGTGCATCCAAACCACCATACCCATTTTGTAAAGCAAGATATTGTATTCTTTAATTAAATAAAAAATGGTATGTATTTTAAATATATAGTAAAAAATTTATATGATATAAAATAAAAACATAATTATGCTTCTTTTTTTATAAGTAAACTGACGAATCATAGTTTTAGTCCACTTATATCCCACATCACGTACTATGGAAAAAGGATCATCTAAATAAAAGGGGGGAAATAATAGATGAAATACATAGAAATTATGGTAATAATATATAAGTTGGACATAATAGAAATTTTTTATTCTTTAAAATAGTATTATATGATAATGAATACTTATTTTCCTATATTTATTATCTATTTTATACATAAGAATCATTATCCACTTTTCTCGATGAATGACTAATTTTAGTGTCTTTGAAACATCTAGAATAGTATGGTTCTATTAGAGGTGTAGGTTTTGGAGTATAACACTGAGAAAAATTTGATAGAGAAAATACATAAGGGGATATAGATTAAAACATGTAAAAAAATATTCATAGATTTATTCTATAAAAAAAAGTTAGTTGGTATGTTAATGTGATAAACTAGTTTCTTTTAAAGGATGAATGAGAAGAATAAAAACAAATATAACCACATATTTAATATCCACACCCGAATATTTGAGACTATCCATTACACTAAATGTACCTCATTACCCAATGAATTTTTTTATAATAGTTTCTACAAAATGTGAAATAAATAACAATTGATACCATTATTCTACTAAAATTCTATTGGTTGAAATTGATTGTGATTTATATCTATCAACACCCACAGATTTATTTTTTTAAAGAAGTATAATGTAAAATATCTAAGGAAATATTCGATATGATAGACAAATTTATAAATATTATGGGAGAGTAAGGATTCAAAAAGATTATAACTTGGGAGCCAAGCTACTTTTCCACATTGATGATATTGATCCTCACACCACCAAACTCACTTTTGGAACTTTTATAACATGATTGTTTAGTATTAAAAATATACAATATAGTAACGAGTTATGTACTTTCTAATTAATTTTATATAAAAAAAATCTCTTTATTAATGAAAAATGTTTGAACTATGGTATTTTGTTATAGAAGGAGAAACAAATGAGGTGTGAATGGCCAAGTCAAGATAATCTAAAACACTAACTAATAGACCGAAAAGACCTTAAAAGGGTACCTTTATCCAACTAATTACACAATCAAATTTATTAAAATTATAATTTCATGTAGATAAAATGTTCCAATAAAAAAATGTGGCCTACATTGAATATGTATAACAAATGTATGTAGAGTACATTAATGACATGATTGGTCATGAGAATGTAAATGATATTCTAAAAAAATGGTCTAAGGCCTTAATTTTAAATGTACACATGAGGTATATTTTTATAATATGTTTTTAAATAAGTGATATATTATATTAATTATATTTTAATACTATTTATATTTTCTATAAGAATTTATATCAAATAAATTTAAAAGGGAGACCTAGTGAATAAAGATTTTTATTCGTTAGTGTTAATTCCACTTATATAAAAAAATATCAATGGAAGAAGGTAAAATTTTAGTAAGATCACACCAAGTAATCATAATTTTTGAAGAGAAAATAATAAATGACATCCTCTTCTTAAATATATAATGTTATGGGTAAACTATAGACTCTAATTATATAAAATATATTTTTTATTTTCTATCATTTATTAATTGATTCTTTTTTAGGGATCATTGGCTGCTCGATGTGATCAATATAGAAACTTAAGGAAATAAATGTTGGATTCAATTCATGTATATTAAACAAATTGACCACACATGATGCCCCTTATGATTTTTTAAAATACTATATTCAACATTTTACTAATAAACATCAAATCATATGTTTGATATTATTTTTTTAGAAAAAATAATGATATAATAGTGTTTATTTATTATCAAGATGATCATATGAAGAAGAAAATTTAACAAAAGAATCCAACAGATTTCCAAAACTAGATAATTATTTTGGTATATATAATACGATTCACTATCAAAATATATATAAAAGAAAATTAATTATTTTTCTCAATGTTTTAGTTGTGTTCCAAACTAACTAATCAATTCAATTGTGGTTATTATATTTATATATTTATAAGATATATAATATTCCATTCACAAAATAGAATCCCTAAAGATGCATTTAAAAATTTAATTACAAGTTAATTTAAAATATTTATTCACTTTTTGTCTATTTATATTTTTATAGTACTATTGTGTAATGACCCAAACATTTAAAAATGAGGTTTACATCCTCAATGAATATATGTCTCATTTTGTAATGAATAAAACATGCACCGTGTCATAAAAATCAACAATGCTTTATTATTATTAATAAATAAAGTCATAATATGACCATTGGACACTATAATAATCAAAAATTTCAACCAATGGTAATATAGCCCTTATAAATTGACCTTTATAATTAGTATATATTAACAACAATAATAAAATATAATTTATGTAAAAGTAATAATCAGTGGCCCCATCCATTAGGATCATACCTTATGAAGATAAATTATTAAAGATTTAAAGGGATATGGAATCACTAGTGTTTTTTCTAACAAATCCCAATATGAGATTCAATAGCTGAGACTTAAGTGGAATCAATTACAAGATAATTTCAAGCATATATAAGTCACCACTCAATCAATTTTTTCCAAACTACCTAATTAAAGTATTACCATCACACAACTTACCCTTAGGGATATTTTGGTGTAATATGGGGTTATGTATCTATAACATAGTAGTAAAATGAGTGAATTTTATTATTAGAAATAAAATAGTGGTTACTTAAATCTAATTTTTGTTATTATGAACATGAATATAATATGAACTTTATAAATATATTTTTTGATACAAATAAATAAAAATTGTGTTTTTGGGAAATATATAATTATTGGATAAATAAAATTTTCAGATAAATTCATTAATTTTAAATAAATGTTATTTCATTCTATTTTTTATATAAATCACTATATATTTTGATATAAATGATGATATAATCTTATAACTTCCCAAGTACTTTTTATATGGGTCAAAAAATTAAATATTTCATAAAAATAGTATTTTTCATTAAAAAAGACTATATATTTAAAAATTAAATTTCTCATATTTAGAAAATTATTTTTAAAGAATAAATATTAATTTTGAAATCATCACGTTGAAATTATCTAATAATTATTTTTTAATAATTTTCAGAGAGAAGAAATTTTAGGTAAAAAATAAATATGGATAGACAAACAAGAACAAATATTTTCCCATGGATTCAATCAGAGCATAATTAACATAGTGGAATTTATTCAGACAATGGAAAGGATGATCACTTACCTTGAAGAGCTCATCATAGAGGATCCAGAAACCTAGGTTAGTATGCTGCACTATGAACATTTTAGAATAGCTGAGTCAAGTAACCTTAGTCTGGTGTTTAATCATATTGTGAGCACTTTCAGTACGTAGTGGTATCTTTCTAGTGAATAATGGTTTCCCATTTTTCCTTAAAATGGTTTAATAATAAAAATTATAATTTTGAGGAGTATAAATATAAGGTAAGTATTATTACATCATAATGAGTTAAAAGTGATGTAATAAATACTATAAATGTATTTATTAACTAAAAACAGTATTAATCATTAAAATAAGGTATTTTGAGATGATAAAATCAATTTTCAAAACCAATAATGAATCTTCCAAAACCTAAAGTATTTTTAAAGGTTTTAAAAATAATTCTTTATGAAAAGTAATCACATCCCCATCCAAAATATTAATAATTAATAATTTAGGTCCTTAAGATATTAAAATATTAAAATCCACCCCCCTTGGAAAATTCCATGGGAAAAAACATGGAAAGGATAATGGTTTTCATATATTATTAACTATATTTCAATGGAATATATTTATAAATTAATAAATAATTATCCATATTTTTATATAAATATCCACCCATTATCTTATTGCAATTCACTCAAAAAACTTTTATCACAAATTCCATATCATTTTCACTCTTAAAATTACTCTAATGGAGTTTCTAATTTTCTAATGAGAACCTCCCATGATTTAAGAAGAAACCTCTCAAGGTAAAGCGTTCTCTCCCCCCTCATACATTGAAGAAATTCCTTTAAAATAACCCTTTTTATTCTCAATTGATTATGTTGTCTTGTGTTTTTGAACATTACTTAACTTTTCAAATTATTCATAAAAATTTATAGACTAAATTATTAGAGTTGGTGTTCTAGGACCAATTTTTTTTACTTTTATTACATGTATATTTGATGTATTGAATATTAATAAATTATCTCATTACATATTTTCATTGTTTATTATGACTCTAATGTAATATTACACAAGAATATAAATTTCATTGATATGTTCATAGCAGCTCCCTACAATGACGAGAACATTGAATTGCAATGATGATATTATTAAATATAGTTCTATGGTAGGATAACATTCTATGCTGAGATGCATACTGGACTGAAAGTTATTTTTTTTATTAAGAGGACAGGAAACTCAAAGGATACAAATCATGGAGGTCAAAAGTAGTGAAGACCAAGTGAGTCCTTCCGGATCACATTGACACACTCGGGAGGAAGAGAATTAATACTATCATACACTATTAAAGACTCCTCTGGCCTGCCCCCGCGAGCCAATGCATCAGCCGCAAAGTTGGATTCTCTAACAATATGATGGATCAACCTGCCCTGATTGGTCTCCTCTTTGCACCTTCTAAAAACGTACACCAGATTCCAAGCCACATCACAGGCACCCTGAAGAGATATAACCAGAACTTCCGAATCTGATTCAATCTCCGTCACCCGAAGACCTCTCCTTCTGCACAGAGTGAGACCCGTAAGGAGGGCTCTAAACTCCGCACCTGTAGATGAGGCTTCTTCTTAAGAAGTTTCACTTGGCAATCTCCAAGATAGGAGATTATTATAACATACCTTCCATTATAAATTTCTCATGTTTTGGTGTCATCAGATATTCTTATCTGTGAATGTGTGTAATTATCCTTAGAATTTAAAATTATTATTAAAAAGGTTATAAATTGTGCCCTTATATGTATTTTTTAAACAATGATGATTACAGTTAATGGAGAAATTGGATACATTGGGTACGTCATTAATGGTGTGTTATTAATGAATAATTCAATGAAGGATTTTCCTTTTATATATTTATGGAAGCTAATATATAATCCCTTTTTATTGGAATAAAACCATCTCATTAAATCCCATGTCCATGGTGTAATGATGTGTTTATTTTATATAGTCAAAGAAAGATGCATCAAGAATATAAGTTGGTGACACAAATTTTTTCATGAACCAACATGGGTACCTTGTTAACCCGATAACTGAGCCATTCCTTACATAGACTGAGGGTCAATCCCAATCCCCATGGGTCTATGACTAACACCTTGTATCATACAAAATGATATTGGGAACTATTTATCCACAAATATTATATAAGTAAAAGAAACAAGAATATATGCATACAAAAGAAACTCCACTTGGAGTAGTGTACCAGAAGTCAATTAGGTTTAAAACAACCCAATTTACTAATGCAAAGTACCAAAAACTAGAATGAAAACAACCCAAGTCTCAATAGATGCAACTCTCCATGTCTACAGATCAATAACTAGAACCACCTCAAGTGGTGCTTTACCCTTGCTCGAACCTGGAAGGAGATAATCTACAAAGACCTAATGGAATAGTAAGGGTGTGATCTAAAATCCCAATATGGTAGCAAGGATTCTATAATAGATGATAATATTTAATTAACCAAATAAAGAACATTAAATTTCAAAAAAATAGGTTTGGAACTTCAGAAGCATATTTAAACAAATCATGCTTTACATTTCAAAAGATGGAATAAATTTCAAATGGTGGAAATAATTTAAACAAATTTATTAAATAAACATATTTTATATAAAATAGTTTATATAAATCCTAAGGGATGTAAATTAGTTAAAAAAATGGAATATTTTCATTTTAAATACAAACAAGCGAGAAACATGGTTATACTCCTAAAAAGGTATGATAGTTCTATACTATAGGGACCCACACTCAAGGTGACACAACAATACATACATATGCCTCTTTAAACTCAAGACAAAGAAGACTAATCAACATCTTTTAAGGGATGTAATGTGCTTCATTTATGTTTTGGAATGTTGAAAATCATAATTCGTTGTCCAAATAAATCAAAAACTATATAAGGCTTGCTTGTGTTGTAGTTTAAGAACAATGATGCACAATTTATTTTAAAACTGTTTAAAATAAAATTCATCCTATTCTCTATTTCAAATATGCCAATTTCATTTGAAAAACCGTAACATAGGTTTTTAATACAATAATTTCCTTTTCCAAGATAGAACCCATGGTTCTTATCAAAACCATTTTTATCCATTTTTATCAAATAAAATTTGAAATAAATTTCAAAAAATTAATTTTCACAATTTTCCATTAAACCAATTTCAAAAATTAAATTCAACAACTTAAATTTCACCAATTTCCATAAATTTTTTAAACACACACCAACTCATTGGAATTGGGGTGTTTTTTAAAATTTTATGCTAACACCAAAATTCCAAAAACCAAATTCACCAATTCAATGGAATTGGGTTTTTAATAAACCAATTAAAATTATTTTCAAGAAAAATAATTTAAATAAAAAAATTGAAATTAAATAAATATATTTATGTTAAATCAAATTTGGCCATCAAAATAGAACCAACTACCTTTCATGGAAACACAATGTCAACAACGGAAACTACTGATTATAAAGAAGGAACATAAGATATACGAACTCAACCTGGAAATAATATTCATCAAAAAAGGGTTTAGATTCATCAATCTTGAGATGATCTATCAAAATAAAAGGAGATAAAGAGAAAGAGACAAATATATATGGAGAAAAAGCACCTAGAAAGTCACATTGTAACTACAAAAATGATAAATCCTGGATCAAGATGACTAAGAAGGGTTTTAGGGATATAAAATCACATGGGAGTGGATCTTGGGTTAATAGTAGGGGTTTCCAGACCCAATCCATCCCAACCAACCCAAACTGATCTAACTTGGTTGGGTAGGGTTCAAAAATCTATAAGCATGCATCGTGTTCTTTTTGGTTGACCCATGGTTGGGTTGGGTTGGGTCACGGGTTGGAATAAAAATAACTCAACCCAACTCAATGAACCTGGAGACTACCCCACTCATTGTCCCCTAAATAATGAAGTTCATGACCACTGTCTCACTACATACATCTCTTCCACTACCATATCTAGAAGCACCCCCACTTCTTACCACCTCCAATGAGTTGAACACCATGATGTAGTAATAAATCACCCACACTGTGGACCAACAAGAACCGTTTGTGAAGAACACCAAATTAAACCAACCTCCCCAACCACTAAAAGCATAATGAAGATCACTACCACTGGTGAAGCCAAATCCAAACCCCTGAATTTCCTATTTAAGTGAACCTGACCCAAGGATAAACATTCACACCAACACCCCTATATGTTCGGTTCACTAACATACACCACTGAATATGATCTATAGTTTCCACTCTTCTCTTAAACCTTATACACATTCACTATGGTTGATCATAGATCGATCATGTATGCCTTGAAGATGAATATGTGCCCTCGTTGAAGACATTCTAAGCTGAATCCATGCCGACATCCATAATGAGGGAGAAAGAGGATACATCGAGCTTGCATGTGTATTTTGAACAAAATTGATAGAATGGTCCATTTGGATGAGTCGGAGACACATCCCTTAGAAAAATTCACTTCATATTTTAGGTTTAATTTATCAGTGAGTGAGGTGTTCATGGTTTGGTGAGGAAGAAGAAGTGAGAGAAAGATTTTCCATGTGGCACGGGTATTTTTTAATAAGAGAATAAATTTTTTTTCATAACCTATTCTACTTGACCCAACCAATCCTAATCTGATATGAGTTGGCTTAGGTTGAGTCCAAACAAAAAAATATACCTGACTTGAATCGACCCAAACTGGCCTCTTTTGGTTGGGTTGGGTCAAAAAATTACTGAAATATACCCAACCTGACCGATGGACACCCCAAGTCGATAGAAATGAGAACCGAAAAGGTAAAAAAGATAAATCAACAAGGATTCCAATAAAAAAACAATAGTTGGGACTATACATGATGTGTAATCCAATTACGTGACATCTAATTGAAAAATCCAAAATTCTCTGAACAACTAATCACCTCTTGATAAAAATTAGATTTATCATCATTAAGATTCACACGTTATGTAACCAAATTAGTTGGAGTGTAAATCCATTAGAGGCTAAAAAATGTTCCATTTTTTATACTGATATTCTCACAAATCTCTAGATTCACCATTACATGTATCCTCCCAATTTCTTATCATACCTACCCAGAAAATGAAAATTAAAAACCACAACAAGTTTTAATATGTACATGTTTGAAGAGTAAAGGGATGTTACACCCTCAACACTATAAAAACATTCTATCCCTAGAAATCTTGTCAAGAAGCTTCCATATCTAAAAGATATGGACACTGATCTCTCATAAATGCCTCATGATTCTATGTCTCCTGAGAATTAGAACCATGCTTCCATTGCATACAAACCAAATGCATCACCTTCCCATGAAGAACCTTGGTTTCAGAATCAACTATCATGACTGGCCATTTAGACATGGATAAATCCGGCTCAACCTCAAGATCACTCTAGCTGAGAACATGAGATGGATCAGATATATATTTTAGAAGATGAGATACATGGAAAATTTTATGTATCAACATCAGCTACGGTGGAAGTGCTAAATGGTAATAAACTTTTTCCACCTGTTTAACAACCTCAAAACGTCCCAAAAAATTATGAGAAAGTATCCCTTTCCTCCCAATCCATTGATGACCCAACTAAGGGGAAACCTTCAAGAATACCTGATCACCGACTGAGAATTACAAAGGTCAATAGTGATGATCATCATAAGACATATATTGGATATGTTCCATCACAATTCTCTGAAGAATCAATTGGGTATTTGTTGTCATCTCTTGGAAAATGCTTGGTCCGCTAAGGAACTTTCACCAATCTCTGACCAACACAATGGAGGCTTACTAGGATGACCATTCAAGGCCTCAAAAGGATCCATTTAGATCACAAACTAGTAACTATTGTTATATGAAAACTCAACCATACCCAAATGGCCATCCCATGCTCCACCAATGTTGACAACAAAAGCACGAAGCATATCCTCAAGAATATGTATAACTATTTTTTTCTAAACATTCGACTGTGGATGATATGTCATGCTCAAAAAAGACCTAAGATCCC
The DNA here is from genome assembly GCA_963277665.1 of Viscum album. NCBI lineage: Eukaryota > Viridiplantae > Streptophyta > Magnoliopsida > Santalales > Viscaceae > Viscum > Viscum album. The sequence goes on from OY728160.1 coordinate 731,257,648, forward strand.
AATGCCTCCTAAATTACTTTCCAAAAATGATAATTTAACCAAGGATATTTTTTAGAAACTATAGCAGATGGAATTCCGTGCAGACAAATAATCTCTTTCACATGGAGATTTACCAACTCCTAACTTTGGTTGTATCACAAATGGGTAAAAATTGTGCTTATTTGGTCAACCAAGTTTTCAAAACTTATATCACACTGTTCTTTATATGGGTACATGAAAACCCAAAAAAACACCATAGAGATCTCATCAAATTCATTATAAGGACCAGAAGTGGATGAATTAAAATCAAAGGTTTCTGGTGCTCGACCTTGACTTGTTGGTATATATAATAATGAGAGAAAACTTCAGTAATGACTCATCTCATACCTAGAGACCAGAACTGTCAAAACATTCTATAGAACATATTCATGGATCCTAGGTGAACTACCTAGTGGGAACAATGGAAATCCCCCATTGTAGCTTTCCTTACCAGATACAATACTGAAAATGGCACTAAAACAATAGAATTCCCTCTTTGGTGAACGGCGAATCAAACATGGTGTCCCCACAATTAAGAGAGCATCTAATTTTTTGGAACTCATTATCAAGATGCTATTCCAAAATAATCATCTTGAGAAGAGTGTATTACAACTAAAAAATGGCCAAAGAAACCTCATCCATAAATTCTTGGACTCCAATATAAAATTGTACAAAGTGATCCATCTGGTTATACTCTTTTGATGATTCCTTTATTGAATGGGTTTAAAGTTTCATGCTCCGACCATCTGAAATGACATTCCATTTCTCTGGGGTATAGATGATATCTAAATTAAAAAACTACAGGTATTCCACCCAATACCTTTGGATGAGATTTAAATATTTTTGAGAGAATATATAAATCAAGCTCATGTGGTCTGAAATCATGGAAAACCTTTCTCTATAAATTCAATTCCACTAACTCTTTATAGAATTCATCACAAATTCATGTTCAAGGTCATGGGTTGGATAATTCTTATCTTGTGGCATAAGATGACAAGTTATATAAGCAAAAACCGGATCAACTTTTATAAAAACTTAGCGCAAAATTGAATTTGATGTATAAAAAAAGACCACATATCCCCTTTTAGAAGATCAAATAGACCATTTATCCAGGGAAATGGATACGTGTTCTTTACCGTCACTGGATTGAGATTTCAGTAATCAGAAAAAGGATAAGTGAACCATCATCCTTCTTAGAAAATAGAACCTACACCTCCCAAGTTGAAACACATGGACATATAAATCATTTCTATAGAGGATCATCCAACTGAGTCTTACTTACTCTCATTTTTGTTGGAGTCATGTGCTAAGAGGGAATAGAAACTGGTTGAGTACCCATAACTAAGCCAATAGAAAATTCTACCTCCCTCACTAGTGGAAAACTAGATAAGATAGTAGGAAATACATCGAGGAACTTTATGACCATTGGATGAAGATCACTGCTCAAGGATTATCACTCTAGATCTAAGGAAAACACATATATCACTTTCCCCAACTCCTGAAAAGATGGTCCAATTTTGCTCAACCTTGGGTCCCATTATCCTTGGAATACATGGAACAAAACTCTATGTGTAGTAAAGGTCATCCACTAAAGATATAAATCAATACAAGATTTCTTAGTAATGATCTAATCCATCCCGAATATGATATTAAGTAGTTTCATGTTGAGAACCAAAAAAATCCATGAAATCTCAACATCTGATAGAGATAAAACACAAGAGGGACTACAGAGACCATGCTCTCTCTTCATACCAAGGTGTGTAGTAATATTAATTGCACAAGATAAAAATACCATAGAAATGTTTAGTAGATTAATAATATAGGTTGAAATAAGTGAATGAGATAAACTAGTATCAAATAAATAAATCGATAATGAAGAAACCATAGTAATGATACCTCTCATAGTAATTGGACCCATATCTACTTTCTATGGAATATTCCACTACGTGAAGAAGATTCATTATGGATGGCTGTGGTTGGAACCCATTTATACATGAAGCATCTGATTGAACTTCAGTTTTAGAAGGAGATGATGATATTGTGCCACTATGCAATGTAAAAAATATATGGCTGGAAATTTATATGTGACCTGAACATCTGCATCAACCATATTTCTTGGGTGCATTAGTGAAAACCCTATTTTAATGCCCTAGATTTACCATTGGTAGTGAATCATAAGACCACTTCCAGTCATTTCAAGAGTCTTAGAATGACTCTGCTATCAAGAACCACCATGAGAATCATCATGCTTCCACATTACTTTAAAATACCCCATGCTACAACTAGGAGAGAAAGAATCTTCCAATAACGCTGGCTTTCCAGCCAGATCCATTTCGACCATTAGAGCTCTATCCAACACATCAGCATAAGAAGGAGGATTCTATAAGAAAACCTAGGAATGAATATCTTATTGAAGTCCCAACTTGAATCTTTGAGTCTTCATCTTCTCATTTGATACTATCTTAAGTGGAAAATACACTAGATCTTCAAAATGATTCACATACTCTGTCGCAATCCTTTTAGCTTTATTAAGTATGAAAACCTCTATAGCCATGTCCAACACCATAGAATCTGGATATAACTTTTTATTCAAAAGAGCTTTGAAATATTTCAATTCAAATCCCTCATTTCTGTTTTCCATCACCATTATATCCCACCGTCTCCTGCTTGGTCCTTCTAGAATGAAGTTGGAACACTTCACCTTTATTTCATCAGGTGTTTCAGAGAACCAACAAAAATGATTGATTCTACTCAACCATTCCATATCCTCTTTAGGATCATTTTAACCCTTGTATATTGGTGGATTCTAGGTAAAGAACTCTTGAGAATGATTTTTAAGTTCATCCCCTTGAGTTTCCACAGTTGGATCCTGAATGATAACTAGTGGTGGTGCATATCCCCGAGCTTGGATAGTACGCACAAACACCACAACTAGATTCATGTCTATGAGAGGATAACATCATTGATTTTTAGTAGAAACCTCTTCCTAGATCCAATTAACTCACCCACTCAGAGCCATGTTGCTACAAAACATTAGCAAACAATAAGGAAGACGTCATATTAACACTCATATAGAACAATAGGTAAATTAATACCAATATATTGACAAACAATATTTGGATTTCAATATAACTATATAAAAATCAAGAAAAATACTTGAAATAATCCTCAAGACATCTTACCCAAACCACCCCTGGGGACTTAAGTCTCTTTGTAGTGAGAGATGGCTAGGAACTCAATTTCAACTACCTCCTATGTCCCGACAAGATTACACAAATGCAAACTAACTTCAAAATAAGAATCTCAACCTAAACCATTGATACTGATTTATCACAAACCATCCTAGGTACCCTGGTAATTTGATAATTAAGCCAATCCAAACATATCTCAAAGGGAATTCCTAATCCCCATAGGTATATGACTATAACTTGACATCATAAAAAATGAGTGTGGCAATTATTTTTCCACAAACATTGCGGTAGTGAAAGAAACAAGACAACATGCATACAAAAGAAACTCCACTGGGAGTAGTGTACTAAAATTCAAACAGGTATAAAAAAACCTGAATTACTATAGAAATTTATCAAAAAATAAAAAATAAAATATCCTAAGTCCCAATGAATGAAACTCTCCAAGTCCACATATCAACAACTAGAACCACCTACAAGTGGTTCTTTACCCATGGTCAAACTTGGAAGGATATAATCTATAAACACCTGAAGGCATATGTAGGGTGTGAGCTAAAATCTGAGTAGGGTATCAACAAGGATTCTATAATATATGACAATATTTAATTATAAAAAAAGAGGTTTCAATTTTTAAATAAATATGTTTGGAATTTCAAAAGAGTATTTAAAAAAATCATGCTTTACATCTAAAAAGATGGAATACATTTTAAAAGATGGAAATACTTTTAAAAAATGGCTTAAATAAACACCTTTTATATTCAAGAATCTATATAAATTCAAAGTCATGTAAAGGAGCTCACAACAATGGAATAGTTTCATTTGAAATACTAAAAAGTGACCTACATGGTCATATTCCTATGAAGGAACTATATTTCTTGGATATATGGATCTCAAAAACAAGGTAACACAACAATATGTATATATTCCTCTTTTAACACCGGCCAAAGAGGAATCATCACCATTTATTAAGCTATGTAAAATGATTTATTTATGTTCTAAAATGTTGTAAATCATAAAGTCTTGTCCAAATAACTCACTAACTACCTAAGACTTTCATGTACTCTAGTAGAAAAAATAATAATGGGAAATTTATTTAAAAACGGTTTAAAATAAAATTATTCCCATTATCTATTTTAAATATTCTAATTTACATTCAAAAACCATAACATGGGTCTTTAATAAAAAACATGCCATTTTCCAGGATTAAAACCAAAGGTTCCTATCAAAACCATTTTAAGATATTTTTATCAAATAAAATTTAAAATTAATTTCATAAAATAAATTTCCACAATTTTATATCAAACCAATTTCACAATTTAAATTCAAAATTCAAAATTTCTATAATTTCAATCAACTTCTCAAACACACACCAATTCACTAGAATTGGGGGGTTCTCACAATTTTGAGCCAAATCCAAATTTCGAAAACAAAATTCCCCAATTAAATGGAATTGAGTTTTTAATAAACTAATTGAAAATAGTTTGAAGCAAATGAATTTAAATCAAAAACCTGAAATTAAATAAAGAAATTATGGTTAAGTCAAATTTGGACATCATAACGAAACCACCTAACTTTTAGGGAAACACATTGCATGCAACGAAAATCGACGACCAGAAAGAAGGTTTCGAAGATCCAGGAACTCAAACTAGAAACAATATTCAATAACCCAAGGTTTAGATCCATCAATCTCAGGATGACCTATTATAATCCAAGTAGAGAAAGAGAAAGAGATGTATAGATAGGGATAATTCTTACCCTAAAAGTCACACCTCAACCGAAACAATGATCAATGGCAGATCAAGATGACTCGGAAGGGGTTGAGGGATCAAAATCACCTTATAATGGATCTTCAGTTGAGGGAAATGAAAATTGGAAATGGTAAATTGATAAATCATCTACAATTACTATTAAAAAATACATTACACAACATTTAATTGAAAATTCCCAAATTCACTGAAAAAGTCAACGCCACTTGATAAAAATAGGATTTATTATCATTAAGATTCACACATCATGTAACCTTATTAAAAGGCATGTAAATTCATAGCATACTGTAGACTGAGAATGTTTTAATGTAGATATACCAACAAATCTTTGACTTCACCATTATAGTTATCCTCCCAAGTCCTTCTCAGCCCTAGACAGATAAAAAAAAGGAAAACCCTGACAAGGTTTAAAATGTACCTATTAGAAGAGTAATGGGATGTTACAGATTTTAAACCTATTTGATGAGATGTTATTAAAAAAAGGATTTTATTACATAGTGAATTTTTGTATGTGGGTGTAAATGTTGTGACATTAAGTTCTTTCTCTTGGGTGCCTTAACCCATTTTAGATACCAATATTAGATGTTAAGAAAACCCACCTAATACCAATGAAAAAGAATCATGGATGGTCAAAAACTAAGTGTTTAAATTTATCTCAATTAATGTATCCATATTACAAAGCATGTAAATACATATCATACTGTAGACTGAGAAGGTTTTAATACAGATATACTAACAAATTTTTGACTTCACCATTATATTTATCCTCCAAAGTCCTTCTCATCCCTACCCAGACAATGAAAAAGAAAAACCATAAAAAGGTTTAAAATGTACCTATTAGGTGAGTAATGGGATGTTACATATTTGAAATCTATTTGATGAGATATTATTAAAAAAGGATTATATTACATAGTTCATGTTTTTATGTGGATGTCAATATTGTGACATTAAGTTCTTACTCTTAGGTGCCTTGACCCATTTTAGATAGTAATATTAGATGTTAAGAAAAACAACCTAATACCAATGAAAAAGAATCATGGATGGTCACACGCTAAGTGTTTAAATTGATCTCAATTAAATTTTATGTGAATTTATTAATATAATATTTTTTTATGAAATTTAGTACGTACACCATAAAATAACAATAATGTAATTACTATTTTGGAATGGAGTTTAGTAAAGGCTATTATATTATTTAAAGACTGACATAAAATTAAATAATATTTTTAACCAAATTCATAGATCTATAAATATATGATTATGTTTATTTTATAGGGTTAATTGATAAATATAGAATCATTTTGCAGAACATATTTCTCTCTCGAATACGTTATTATATCTTCCTCTCAATAATTAGAAAAGAAAGAGATATTTCTCAAGATCAAAGGATAAATGATCAACATGAATGATTAAAGACAATTTAATTTTCATTCTAGCACTAAGAAATCCATTGGAATTTCTAGAATATAAAAGGATCATGAATTGATTAATAATAAAGAGATTCTACTCTTAGATCCATATAGTGTAATGAAGGTAATATATATAATGGTTTTTAGATGATCAACATCTACATTGAATAAAGAACATAAACCAAGGTAAAAAATTATCCTAGATCTAAATAAATTAATTATAAATTAAATGTGAAATTCATCTCTCTAGGATCTGGGTTTCCTTACATCAATATCCAATAGAAATATTTCAATGGTCGTAGAATTCAATTCACTGAAATTATTGAAAACCATCCATCAGATCAACAAAATCCATTGATTTGTCACTCTATCTAGAACTTCCTCTATGCCCAGGACATTCAATTGGCATCAGAGGGTCATGTTTAAAATTTATAATTATTTATTTGACAATTTATTATTTCACATTTAAAAGTTTAGTTTGATTTTATGTTTTAATTAATTCTTGATCTATCATATAAATCTATTATTATTATTATATTTTTATCAGAAATATTACCATGTTTGGTTTATTATTAATGAATTTTACATATGAAGTTCCCATTTATAGGTGAAAAGGATCCTGAATGGATAATATAGGACTACATAGCATGTACTCACATGTTACAAATCACGTATCCTTTTTCATTTTATTTGAATGCCCATGTGGATTCAAGTTCATTATGTAATTAGTACATGATACATACAATTAACACACCATGTGTAGACCAGATAGTTTGGTACATGACCTTTTCAGAGTACACACCATGTAGATTGACTATATGTCATGTAGTCTACGTGATTTCAAGATGGAAAACACTATGTCATACCATGTTATTTAATTAATCCACTATGTTTTTTTAATATATGATGCGTATAAAATAGAAATTTTATAACTTGAAGAACACACCATGTATTTCATAAATATGCATGTCGAGTACACACCATGTCCCCAGGTATGTACTGCAAATGTTTTATGAAAATATATACACACCATATAGCTAGATTCTACACGCTATGTATATTACCTGTTTATGAGGAAATATTAAAATTAATTAATTACTTCTTAAACCTTATCGAATTGAGTTTTTTCGTCCTTAAGTTGATAAAAAATTCTATTCATTAGGTTTTATATTATATTAAATATTTAGTTAATTATTTTTAATATTTTAGACTATGAATCATGTATAGTTTTTTCAAATTAAAGACTCAACATATTAAATTTTATAGGCTACACTATTTTTATGTGATTCATGGGTAATTAAGTTTAAATTACACACCATGAAATTATGAAACATGTTGCTCACACAATATGTCATATGAGTGAATTATATATATTTAAACCATAATGAGTAGTTTTAATAGGTAATCAGTGGTTTTCTTCCAAGTATAAAGTTGTTTATTTTTTTTGTTAATTTTTGAATAAAATAAAATTATTTATTTTATTTAAAATCACAGTGGATAGTAATTTGAATATTATTGGATGAAATAAGATAAAATGAATTAATTTATTAATAATATAATTAACCAAATTAATTTTTTCATTACTTATCTTATTAAAATAATGAATTGAAATGAATGCTAGCTAATAATTTTAAATGTGTAATCATTTCATGTGTTTGACTAACCATGAGCTTGACCATACCTATGTATGAGTTGTATTTATTTAATTTAATTTGTTTCATGGGTTTGAAATTATTTATTAATAAATTAAAATGATGGCCTTCATGCCACCCCTCCCTCCATTATTACGTAGTACCTATATGTACAAGGATATTTATGTATTTAATTTTCAACCAATCCTTCAGTTCCCCTAATATACATTTGAGTTATAAATACATTAACTTAATGGGGTCTCCCAAGATGTCTGGAGGCTGTTCAATATGGAAACATAATGATTCCAACCCATGTGATACACAGGTGGATAGGTGGAATGTTATAACTTATACCATGACTAGAAATATGAGTTATTCCCTATGGTCATATGTTGATTCATTGTCCTATTAATAAATCGATATTTAGATAATATCATGATATATTCATTTATTTGTTTATTTTTGTCTAGTAATTATTTATTTTATATATTCAAGACCATGATCACATAAATAAATGAATTAATATAAAAATATAGAATTTAAATAAATGGATTATATAAAAACATTTTTTCAAAATAATTAATTAATTAAGTAAAATAAATTAATATTATCAGTACATATAAAAGATAAAAAAGATGAAATTTAGGCATAATAAAAAAAATCCCTCAAGATAATATTAATTTATTAATCCTATCATCATCTGAATTAATATGTACCCATAGTTTATGTGTCAGTTTGGCCTCCATCAGGGGAACTTTTAATTATCAAGAAGTTTTAACTAAGAGAGTGGGTGGACTTAAACAAATATGTATTATGTGTAATGTCATCTATCATTCCAATACAAATTTTGGAGGTATGTTTTGAGGAAATATGATTCGAGATTTATGGATTGGGGATTCCACTAAATGGATTAAGGATATGCAAGCCCAAAAAATGTATTAATGCCTACCTAAATACTTTTTAGTAATTTTCATGGCCTCTATGTGGTTTATAAGAAAGGAAATATGAATCCTTACTAATAAAATATCAAAATAATTAGACATTATGATTTCAATGGTGATGTATATTAGAACTTAATAAAATAGTGGTAGATTTAATAAACTTAATTTTGTTATTTATCACATTATTTGTAATCAAGCAAAGTACTAACAATTTGCTCTTTTATAATTTTATAAAAAATGTAAATTTCATCATCCACACTATCCATGTTATCCATTGTGGATAAATACCATATCCTTAGTGGTAGTAACTTAAATTAATTTTTTAGACACCTTTGGGTTGTGTTTTTCCATAAATGGAAATATTACATGCTTGAATCCTCAATGTCTGATCCATATTCCAAGGTGGTGAGTGATGAAGAGTTCATTGTCTATGAAAACATTTGAACGATGCGGTAAATGTTCAATGTTTTATGCTTTATTTTATTTTTAGTGAACTTGTGAAGTATAAAAAAACATGGATTCTTATAGAATTCTGATGAATCTCTAGGGTCTATATCAGAAGAGAGATAATAAATAATGGTTTGAGATCACTAAGAATATTTTTCAGAGAAATCATAGAGAAGGATCCCCAAATGGGTTTTATGTTTTCAAACTCTGGATATATTGAGTGCCTAAGGGTTCTAGGGTTTAAAATACCTGAAAAACATCGAAAAATCTCATTATTTCATAACTCGTTTAGATATTCTACATCTTTATTGTAAATTTTAATATAAAAAAATGAGATGTATCTTCTAGATCTACTTACTTCGCTTCACCAAGTTGATAAGGAGATGAAGCGTAAAAATTATTCAATAATTATGGTGAAAAAATAGAAATTCCATGTGATGTTACCCAAGGACAAGGCTCCTATGAAACACCCTTCCAAGAAGAGGATGACCAAGGGAAAATTAAAGGAATATGATGTTTTCTGACTCTCAAGTGGAAATAAGGGCCACTTGAAGAAAAACTACACCCATCAAAAATAGAAAGGGGAATATTCAAGTGCATTTTTTATTGAGAGAAAATTATCTATTTCTATAAAATAGGTTATTAAATAAATATCATGGTACTCACATATATATTCAAATATAGGAACTAAGTAGATTCATTAATATTTACTGAGTAGAGGTAGATCTAAAATATTTCAATGGAGCTACGATTTTTGTTATATCTATCAGAAACTTCCACCTTACATTACTAACAGGAATGATCTTGTTTTTAAAAAATATATTATATTCCATACATTACCAAAAACATTATTTTTTTTATCTAGACTAGATACAAATGGATTTATTTTCATGTTTAGGATTAAATGTTGCTTCTTTTATAAAAATATCATTTTTTATGGTAAGGAACATTTAAAAACCAGTCTTTATGTGTTTTATTACACAAACAAAGTAATGGAAATAGATAATAGAATTACTTTACTTGACTCATAAGACGCCCAACATTGGAATCACCAAACAAATCATGTAAATGAAAATCATTTGAATAAATTAGACAAAGATGGATATTTATATTCTTTTGAACTAAAACCAATTGGTGTATGTCACACATGTTTACAAGTACAAATAACCATATCCCCATTTAGTTGAAAATATGAAAGGGCTAAATTGATTCTTGAATTAGTTCATATCAATGTGTGTAGACTAAGTAAGGGGTGACTACTCATACATCATAACTTTTATTGATGATTTTAATGTATATGGATATGTTCACATCATAAGGTATAATTCAGATTCTATTGATAAATTCAAGGAGTACAAGAATGAAATTAAGAGCATGATTGGTAAGAAGATTAAGAAAACCCACTTAGACCATTGTGTATAATATATTAATCATTACTCCATTGATTATTTATAGGGTTTTAGGATTTTATTCTAACTCACTCCACCTTATACAACTCAATGAAATGGTGTAAGTAGAAGGAGAAACCATGCATTGTTGGACATAGTGATTTCAGGGATAATTTATCTGAGTCTTCCATTATATTTTTGGGGATACACATTATAAATAGAATATTGTATACTAGACCGAGTGATAACTAAAGCAGTAAATGGTATTCCATACCAATTATTGAATGGAAAGAAACTTGTATTATTATACTTACATATGTGGGGATGTGAAGAATTTTTTAAGGCCTCTTCAGGTAATAAACTTTCACCCTGAGGAAAACATTTCATATTTATAATATATCATAAGGAAACAAAAGGATACTGCCTATACAATCCTTTAGAAAAAAATGTTGTGGTTTAAAAGAGTCCCATATTCCTTGAGAATTATTATATCTCTAAAAGAGATAGTGAGAGAATGATATAATTTGATAAAGCTTAAACTCAAGATACACAAGAGTTGACACATGAAAAATTTCCAAAAATCTTCATGGAAGAAGATATTTCAGCATCAAAAAATACGATGTCAGAGAATAAGAGAGGTTAGAGAACTAGAATGATATAATTTTATATTCACTAAGGATGGAAAATTATAATTGGTTAATAATGTTAATCCTATAACATATTTGAAATTAGTAAATGGAACATATGTTTTCAACTGGCATGAAGCAATGAATTTTGAAATGGATCCCATATACCAAAACTAATTTTGGATTTTGGAAGATACTCTAGTGGATGTAAATACTATTGGTCACAAATGGATATTTATGAAGAAATTTAACATAAAAGTACATGTTAGTACCAATAAATCCTTACTGGTTTCAAAATGGTTTAAATAACATTAAGGCATTGACTACGATAAAACATTTTCACTAGTTGCAATGTCGAAATCCTTCATAATTCTACTTTCCATTGTGGATTATCTTGACTATGGAATTTGACAAATAAATGTCAAAACATGATTAATTGGAACCTTTAAGATTATGTATATATCATATAACCTGAAGGATTTTTTACTCCTAAGGATTCCAAGAGGGTATGCAAGTTAAAAAATAAAATTTATGGATTAAATAAATCATCAAGGTCACAAAACATTCATTTTGATGAATCCATAATGTAATTTTTAAAAAAAATAATGAATGTGAGACTTTTGTCTATAAATAATTTAGTGGGAGTGTGATCATTTTCTTAATAGTATATTTTGATTCCATATTACTTATTGAAAATGAAATAGAAGTCTTAAAGCTTGTTAAGTCTAGGTGTAATAAATTCTTATCCATGTAGGAATGAAGAAATGAAACATATTTTCTTTGGATTATGATGTATCATGATAGATTCAAGAGACTACTCAGGCTAATCCAATGTATATATATTGACAAGATACTAAAGAGGTTTAGTATGGAATAATCCAAGATGGGTTTTTTAGAAATGTCACATGGAATTCTTCTTTCTAGGAAAGTGTGTCCCTAGACACATGAGGAAATAAATAGGATGGAATGGATTACATACAGTTCAATGATTGGTTTAGTCATGTATTCTTTGTTATATATGTGGATAGATGTCACTTAAACCTTGAGTGTAGTTTTAAAATATCAAACTGGTCCAGGTAATCACCGTTTTATGGTATTAATGACTATCCTTAATCATTTGACGTATATTGAGGATATATTCCGGGTCTATAGAAAAAATGAGGATCTATTCATTAGAGGATATGCAGATGATAGTTTATAAATAGATCAAGGTGGCATGAAGTCTCAAATTGGGTAAATCTTCATTTTGGATGGAGGTGTTGTGAGTTAGAAGAAATCAAAATAGGCTACGGTCATAGATTCTATAAAAGATTATGAGTATATTGTGGATTCTAATGTAGCTAAAGAATTAGTATATATGTGAAACTTTATTTAAGATCTTGATATGGTACCTAGAAGTAAATATCATATGACACTCTATTTTGATAATATTGTAGTGATGGATCTTGTAAAGGGATCAGGGTCACATATGTGAAAAAACATATACTTTGGAAGTATCATCTGTTGAGGAATTTTTCTTGGAGAGGTGAGGTTACAGTTAGAAATATTTATAGAGAAGACAATTCAGTGAACCCCTTGACTAAAACCTTAACTGAGTAGAAACATATTTATCATGTGAGGTCTAGAAGAATGAAAGTCATAGGCAGTTGTCTCTAGTCTAAGTGGGAGTTTTTTGTATTTGGTATCATAAGAATAACTGTTTTTACTCTGATTACATGTATATTTGGTGTGTTTGATACTAATAAAACAACTTATTTCATATCTTTCTTTTTTCAGCATGAATCTGATATAATAATTCCCTAGAATATATATCACATTGATAAGGTCATAGTAGTTACCCACTATGATGAGAACCATGAAGATAAATAATGATATTATTAAATACAGTTCTATGTTTGGTCAATGTTATGTGATGAGACATATAGAACATGTTTGTCAGGTGTGAGTGCTCATAAGAATATGAGGCTTATTCTCATCAAGTTTTCACTTGGTAATCTTAAAAATGTGAGATCATGAGATTTACCCACCACTAGGAATTTTGCATGTTTTAGTGTCATAGAATATTACTATCTACAAACATGTGTAATGGTCCTTAGACATTAAAATTATTATTAATACATTTTACTACTCATGAACTTAGATGCATTTCATAAACCATGATGATAATAGTTCATGGAGAAGTTGGGTATTTTGGGTGCGACATGGGTGTTGTGTTATTAAGGAATAATATGAGGAAGAATTTGTCCCTTCCATCTTTATAGATGATAATGTATTGGACCTTTTATTAAAGTAGAATAATTACATTAAATTCTATTTCCAAGGTGTAACTATGAAACAATGATCATTCATACATGGATGCCAATGTTGTGACATTAAGTTATTTCTATTAGGTGGCTTTACCTATTTCTAGATAGTAATCTTGGAATTTAGGTAATACCACCTAATTACAATGAGAAATAATCCTATAGGGTTACAAACTAAATGAATCTGTTAATCTTTATTAAATTCTATTTGAATTTAATTAATGTAATAAATATTATTTTCAAGACTGAGAAATAATTTTTTTTCACATTTATTGATAAAAAACATTTTTTTATTGGAAATTATTTTTTTAATTAAATAGATATTAAATTATTTAATAAATTATAAAGATTTTGATCAAATCAAGATCGTGTATGGTGATAAATATTAATTTACAAGTGAGTAAAAAATATTTTTTTGCGCAAGTTGGCATGTGTGCCATAAAATAATAATTATAATAATATTTCATGGGGTTTAATAAGGGGTATTATATTTTTTAAGGGATAACATGAAATTAAATAATATTTTTAACCTAAGACCTAACTCTATCCGTAATTGTGCATAATATATTTTTCTCTCAAATTCCATTTTCTCTCTCCTTATCAAGAATAAGAAATACAAGAGAAATTCCCTCAAAACTGAAGGTTTAGTAATCAACACGAAATATGTAATACAATTAATTTACCATTCTGACTCTCAAAAATAAATTGGCATTTCTCAAAGATAAAAGGAGTAGGTGTGGATCACCATTAGAGGGATTCTATACTTGGATCCTAACAATGCAATGATGGTAATCTATAAAAGTGGTTTTAGTTGATCAGTGTCTACATATTAGAAATAACCTAAGCCATGGTAACCTATTATTCCATATTTAAAGAAATTAATTATAAATTTAATGTTAAATATTATCTCTGTAGGTTTTGGGTTTCTATATATCAATATATAATAGAAATATTTTATAGGTCATGGAATTCACATCACTAAAAATATTGTGAATGATCCATAAAAAAAACCAAATAATTTTATTTATTTCCCTTTCTGGGGATTCTGTTGTTCCCAAAACCTTCATACACTCCTCTCTCACTAATCCACACAACAAAATTTATTGTACACCCATTATATTTCACAAATTTTCTCTTTATTTTCTATTCTGTAGCTTTTTGTAGTGATTACCCAACCCTATTTTCATTAATTAGTATTCACCTAGATATAAATATCCTTCATTGATTGTGGACTTCCATTTATGAAACACACATTCCTTAATTATGGTATTAAAATGATTAAATGTGTTCTTATGTTATATTATCAATGTGGAACATGTAAATTTAGTCATATAAAGGGTGCACACTAATAACACTGCAATTTATTAAGTAATGATTTCATATAATGAGATACCATTTATGGTTCATGTGTATTTAGCCTAATCACACTATTTTATGATGTCTTGTTGTTTAACCTTGACATATGCTTATGATTTCATGTTTCATATTGTTTCCCCATTTTTATAATTCCTTTATCATATGATATCATCATCTAATATCATTCTTTAATGTTTATGTATATTATTCTCACCTTTTATGTTATAATGATATGCCTCTTAGATCACATTATTTACTTTTGATCATTATATGCATGATTATACCCTACTGGGATTTATACCTCACCCCTATTCTTATGTATACCCCCATGTTATCCTGTATAGTATTAAGAGTACAAATGAATCAAATAACACTTTAGGAAGATTTAAAATAATTTTTTTATTTTTATATTTAGTTAATGGTTTATGTATCTAATTTCACAAATACACTAGACCTCTTAATTATATAGGATTTTATTCTATGGATATTTATGTTAAAAATCATGAAATAAAATATATAAGAGATATGGGTTCTTGAAGTTGGTATCAAAAAATTGTCTAGTAATTTTTGGGGATTAATAATGTTAAAACATTAGATAAAACCCTAGGTATAATTTTAAGAAAATTATAATAATATTATTGTAAATTATAGAATGTGTATTTTTCAAGAAATTACATCCGTGATAGGAAAAAATAAAGTTAATGCAGTTATTGAACAAATGATCCTTGATAAAATCACCCTAAAAATGATGGTTGAGTATGAAATCAACCTTCACTCAGTGCACAATAATTGGTCCTAAGACCATAAACATGACTAGAAATTCCAATATGATATGCTTCAGAAAAACATATACTCTTTACAATCGATTATAGTGTATTTTAATATAATTTTAGGTTAGAGAACTTAATATGAAATAGATATTGGATAACCTTTATTTAAATTCATAAGTTAGGGTATATATGTCAGTCTTCCTAAGTTTATTATGTTTTCTTATTATAGGTTTATTGAATCACATATCTTCAACCCAAGCATTCCTTTATTTTAGAAAATGTTTTGAAATAGGAGGAATCATTTCAAAAATATATGTGATGGTAAATGTGATGAATAATTAATTAAATTCATAATATGTTAGGATAAATATTCATGAACATCATGTATGTACTAGCACAACTAACACAATTTATGTGTAATTACATGAATCACATTGAACACCCTCTTTCTCTTAAAAGAGAACAAGCAGCGATTGAATCCTTTATATGATTAACGACTCCAAATTTATGTTCATATTTAAATCCATTAATCTTAAAACAATGTACTAACTTTGTTGATAATATGTTCACTATCCTCCAGTGCTCTGAATATGAGAAATTCACAATGGAAATTTCTTTCATAGAGAGAGATGTTAATCAGTGGAGGAAATTGATCAAGAATAATAAGCCCAAGAACGACATAAAATCTATGAAGTGGGATGAATTCAAGAAAATATTTTTTAAAAAATATTTTTCGTGAGATCTCCACCTTAAAATATATATGGAATTACTTATACACAATAAAAATTAAGATGTATTTATTAGGTATTACATGGAAAAAATCACTACGCTTGCACATGAATGCTTATGGCTTAATCATTTACCTAGAAGTAAGGTTATTCACATATTCATTGGGTTAAATCCAAGTCTTTTAAGAGCTTTAGATATTCAATATTTTGATAGAATATAATAAATATTCTAATTTCCCTCAATGTATATATGGAGATTGGAAATTCTCAATTGATTCATCGAACCAAAGATAAGAAGTGAACATTAAAGCTTAATTTTAGAGGATCATCAGATAATATTCATTTTTATAAGATAATCCAATTACCCACATGCCTTAAGAATGTTAATAAATATCCTAAAGTTTTTTTAATGATACAAGGAAGTGTTTTAAGTATATAAGGGAAGGGCATCAAGATAATTAATATGGAAGGTAAATGTAGAATCTCACTAATGTGATGGAGGAATAGCTATTTTCGATCTATCCTCAACCCATGGTCTAATGTTTAAACATTAAATAACATGGAAACTATGAAAACCATTTCTCAAATCCAAGTGTTACTGATGATAACTAATAAAAAAATATACAATTCCAAGAGAGTAGGGTTAGTCACATGCTTTCATCACTACCGAGTTAGATTCTGTAAATGAATCAATGATAGATATGCTAGTTATTCATTCAATAATATATAATATACTATTTGATTTTAATTCTATCCATTCTTTCATATCCTTCACGTCTAGTAGAACTATTCAAATTCCATGTCAAAACATAGAGGTTGATTTATTAGTGAAAACAATAAATGTGGAAATCATTTAATCTCTAGTGTACAACTCTTCCCTAGTCAATATTTGTTGGAATAATCTTGAAGAAAACCATTTAATTATCCCTTTAGTGGAATTAATTGATATAATAGACAAGTATTGGTTATCTATATATATATATATATATCCAAAATCAATTTTTATGTGAAGTAAATCACTTTCCATTCCCCAAAAAACCACTAATTCTATGCATGTGCTAAGAGGAGAATTAATATCATTTCAAAACATCTTAAGAATGGATAATATTACCTTATGATTTAGTATATGTAGATAAAAGTATTTAAAAAATGGAGAGGATCTCTATTTAGTTAATTCCCATTATATGGGAATATGTTGATGTGTTCCTCAAAGAATCCATATATATTATCCACTATTGAACTTCAAGAACTAAATAAGTAATGAAAAAATAATTATGATAAGGTCTTTATACCCCAAAGTGCTTCACTATGGGGTTCAGTAGTCCTCTTTGTAAAGTATAATGATGGTTTAATGTATCTCTAAATTGATTATCATGAACTAAATAATATTACAATAAATAAAATGTATCCCCTACCAAATATTGATGACTTATTTGATCAAATATGTGGAGCCCAATACTTCTCTAAAGTGGACCCTCTATTGGGATATTATCAATTAAATATGAAGGAGTATATTACCAATACCTTGTTTCAAACAATGTACGGACAATATGAGTTCATAGTGATGATATTAGAACTCACTAAATCTCGAAAAATATTAATGTAATTTATAAATAATGTATTTAATGATTATCTCAATAAATTTTTGGTAGTCTGTATAGATGATATTCTTATCTACTCCAAAATCAAGGAAGTACATTAGGGAAATTTTAGTATTATGTTTATAACTTCAATAAAAGGGTAAGTTATTTGAAAAGTATCATAAATATGAATTTTGGATGAAGAAAGTAACATTCATGGGGTATGTTGTCACAAAATAAGGGATATCTATTTATGATTTGAAGATATAGTCAATTGAGGAATGTCCCAGACTAATATCTATAATATAGATATATAGATTCCTTGGATTAGCTGAGTATATCGATGATTTGTAGGAAAATTCTCCTGATTTTCGAGATAACTCACAAGTGAGTGAGTTTATCTAGACTTATTAATGTGAATAGAGATTTAAAGAGTTAGATAAGTATATAATCACTTAAATTTTACTCAAACTACCCTTTAGTGGGGAGGGATTTAGGATCTATAATGATGATTTCAAGAAAGTCTTGGTTTGTGTACTCATGAAAAATGATAAAGTGATATCCAATGCATCTTTATAATTAATGTTATATGAGTGGAACTATCTGATGCATGATATAAAGTTAGTTGTAGTAATCTTATGTTTAATATTTTGCGGTATTATCAATATATAAGAAATTGTGACATATATATAGATCATAAGAGACTCAAATATGTATTCTACCAAAAGGATCTCAACTTAACCCAATTAAGGTGGACATATTTTATCAAGGATTATGATTGTTTGATTAATAACTATGCTGGGAATGAGAATAAATTGGTTGATGTTTAAAGTATAAAGGATCAAACAACCTTATCCTGGATGAGGATTAAGAGGGATACAGTCTTCTTAGAGATCCAAAGAATAGAGATGTGGATCTTATGGGGAAGAAAATTATCATATATTTCTCAAATAAGTGCACAACTATTCATATATTTAGAGATTAAGGATTTCTAAAGAGACGATACGGAGCAAAAGATAAAGGTTGTGAATATTATGAAGTTTGAATTTTCCAATGATAGAGTTATAAGGATTCAAACTTGGATATATATCCCATAAAAATAAGAAATGAAGAGGGATATTTTGGATGATGGACATAGATCAACCTTCTCTATTCATCCAGGGAAAAAATATATGTGTAGTAATCTAAACATAAACTTCTAATGGGATAATATGAAGAGGGATATTATAGAATTTGTATCTCGATTCTGGGTATGCCAACTAGTTAAGGATGAATGAAAAAAGTATAAAAGTATGATTCAACCATTACTTAAACTAGTATATAAATGGTAAAACATATTTAGGTATTTCATCATAGGACTTACGAGGACATCTAAAGGACATAACACAATTTGGGTTGTAGTTAATATACTTATTAAGTTTATTAATTTCATTACCATAAAAAATATTTACCTTTAAAACAAATCATCTGAATATATATAAGAGAAGTGGTAATGTTTTATAAAGTACCACAATATACAATGTATGATCAATATCTAAGGTTTACCTTTAGGTTATGGAGAAATATTTAACAATCATTGGATATAGAGTAGAGTTTTATCACTACATATCACCGTTAGTCGTATGGTTAACTAAAAAGACTATTCAAATATGATAGGATATACTGATATCATGTTCAATTAATTTAAAAAGATGCTGGGATCAATAAAATCCCATATTATAGATTTCAAATAAAAAAAATCCATTCTAATATTAAAACATGACTTTATGAGGCTATGTATTGGAATAGGTGTGGTACTCTAATATATTGGGATGAAGTTGGAGAAAGAAAGCTAATATGACTTGATATTGTCCAAGATATAAAAGTGATGGTACAAAGCATTGAGTGATATATGAAATATACACATAGTTGATGTAAAAGATATACTAACAATCATTGACAATACCTAGAGTCTCAGGTCATAGATTAGGTGTTCCTTTTCATATAACCATGAAATAATGTCAAGAGGTTTGGGAAGAAGGGAAATATAATTCCTAGATATATCAACTCCTTTGAAATTAGTGATCACATCAGAGATATAGCCTATTGAGTAGCACTCCAACCTAACATGTCTCAAGTACATGATGTGTTCCATGTATCCAACTTTATAAATATTTCATACATGATCCCTAACATGTATTTAATCCATAAGTGGAAATGTTGGAGAATGAAACTTATTATAAGGAGTAGCTGGTGAGGACCATAGATCATAGGAACCATATTCCACAAAAAAATAAAATTCACCTAGTTCAAGAACTATGGAATGATCATAAGTATGAAAAGGAAACATGGGAACCTGAAGAAGTAATTAAATAGAAGATACCTCATCTATTTTAGGGTATGAAATGAAATTTTCATAGTGATATTTTTAAATTGGAGAAGAAAGTGACAACCCAGAATTTTATAAATGAAATTTCCTTTTTGAATGAATATATATCCTATTTAGTAATTTATAATAGATGAATCATGTAATGAAAATATACGACACATTATTATTATTTAAAAAAAATCTATAATATGATTGTTGGGCATCATGAACATCAATCATTAAAACTATTTGTAATATATCTATTATAAAGAGGCCTTTTATATTGGTATATGTTATGGTTAATAAAAAAGATAATTAATGCAGAAAGAATAAGTTATTTCCTAAACCAGTAGGATCATTTATTATGAAACTAATTTATTAGATCTTCCAAGGGAGATGACATTACTAGTGATTTACCTTTACCAAGGCCAAGACTGGATTCACCAACTGAGACGTGATCAGAATCAATTATTGTAGAATTTTAAGTTTATAGAAGCCACCACCCAATCAATGTCCACCGAACCACCCCATGAAACTACTTCCATCACACACCATACCCTTAGGTTGTATACTAGTTTAATAAGGGATTATATATCTTGAAATTAGTAGTTTAAAGGTGTAAATTTTATTATTATAAATTAAATAGTGGATACTAAGGACATATTTTCAGCATTATACACATGAATATAAGGTTCATATGATAAATATAATTTTAGATACAAAGAAAATAAAATTTTATTTTTTAGAAAATATTTGGTTATAATTAAAATATAATTTTATGATAAATTAAATAATTTTGAATAAAATTTATTTCCTTGAAATTATATTATAAATAACTATTTATTTTAATATATATTTATAAATCCACAAGTAATTTTTATAATGGTCATAATTTTGAATCTATCATAAAAACAAGTATTTTTAAATAAATAAGAATTTATATTTAAAAGGTAATTTTCTAATATTTATAAAATTATTTTTATAAAATAAACATCATTTTTTAAATCAAAACATTGAAATTATCCAATGTTTATTTGTTATAATTTTTTGAGATAGTAAAAAATTTTGTTAAAAAATACAGTATACATGTACGGTAAGTATTATAACATCATAATGACATAAAATCTATTTCAAAAGCATTATAAATTTATTTCTCATACAAATTATTACAATTCACTAATATAATGTATTTTAAATTGATAAGATTAATTTTCCAAATCTTTAATGAATCTTCTAAAATATAAAGTATATTTTAATGGTTTTAAAAACAATTATTTAGGGAAAGGAACCCCTTACACCTATAAATTATTACTAATTAAATAAATTTGGTCATTAATATATTATAATATGAAAAATAATCCCTCCTTGAAAAATAAAATGGGACAAACCACAGTAATTCTAATGGTTTTTAATAGTTTATTAACCCAATGTCTGAGGCCTATGTTTAAAAAACAATAAATAATTCCTAATATTTTCTATAAATACGCAACCTTTTCCCATTAAACTTCACATCAAATACTTTTAGCATGAAGTTACCCTTATTTACTCTCTCAAGATCTTTTTTCACAGAGTTTTTAAGGTTTTAAATATCCCTCCTAGGTTTTAAGAAGAAACCCCTCAATGTATGGGGTTTTCTCCCTCTACTTTTCCATTCATGCACTTACTTCATAACAAGACTTTGGATTTTCAATTTGTTAAATTGGATTATGTTTATAGACATTATTTTACTATCCAAATATTTACCAAAATATTATTTACCACCTTCTGCACTCATTAATCACTTTTATAAACTATTATATATACCTTTTTTGCTGCCAAAATTATATTTTTATTTTCCATGAAATAAAAATTATGTTTTGAATACCCAAACCTATTTTCATTCATGGGTATTTAGTTATATATAAATACCATTTGTTGATTGGGGAATTTCATTTATGAAACCCACATTCCTTAATCTTGGGATTAAAATTATGAAAAATGTTCTTTATTTATATTATTGATGTAGAACATATAAATTTATAGATATTAAGTGTCTGACCTGATAGCGCTCGAATGAATTTGGAAATGTCTTCATTTCATGAGATACATTGTTTGATGTCAGAGTAGTTAGACAAATCAGACTATGTTATGTTGTCGTGGAATTTAGTCTCAAATTATGTTTATGATTTCATTTTTTATATTAATACCACATTCCTATGATTCCTTTATTTTTTTGATATCATACTCTAATGTCATACATAAATGTTTATGTATATTATTCTTACCTTTTTATGTTATCATGATATTCCCTTGTATTCACATGAATTAATTTTTATCATTTTATACTTGATTATTCCCTTAGTGGGATTTATATCCCACATGTTTTCTTATATATGTCCTCAGGTTATCCTGTACAATATTATGAGTTCAAAAGAAACTAAGATCATAGTATAAAGATTTGAAATAATTCAATTATAATTTTTCAATTTAATGGTTTATATATCTAATTTTCCAATGACACTAGGACTCTAAATTCTAGGATATTTTATTCTATGTATATTTATATTAAAAACCATTAAATAAAATGTATAAGAGATATGTGATATTATATACTATAACTATCAACAACACACATATTTAAAAGAGGAAATTGATTTATTTCAAAATAAGTGGGAAACTTTCATGGTTTCAAAATGTTTGTAACCATCATGAAGAGGTTTTTTCCTATGACATTTTTATTTTTTTGATTTCTAAAAGATTATAACATTGTAATTTTTTTACTATTTATTTAAATAAATTTTTTATCCTTTTAAGTTAGAGTTATGGAGAGATAATTTATGATCGAAAGATATCCATATTCATAGAAATAATACATAATATATGGAGTGTCTTTTTAGCAAAGGATATTATGATAATTTTATTAAGGTGAGATTGGGAGCCTAGGTTTTTTCAAATGATTTTATTTTTTGATATTTAGGATAATTTTTTCAATCTGATGGAGATAATATTTCAAATATGTCTTATATGATTAAAATGTGATCATAAAATTCCTTTGAAATTAAAGGATAAAATTTATTTCACTATTAATAAACAAGTTATTCTATATGGTAGTGAGAATTCACCTTTGAAGATAAACCTTAAAAAAGGGTAGATTTATTGAAAATGTTAACATGGACATATGGACATACTATGATGGATATGATTATAAATAAATGAATTGGAGATAAAATTAGTGTGGGTTTGACTGATGATATGATTACATAGACTATATTAGGATGGGTTTGACATGTTAGAACAATGCCTAGTGATTCACTTGTTAATAAAGTAATATTAATAAAATATTTACTTATTAAATGAGTAGTGGTTGACCGAAAATCACATTTTAGTTCAAAACCATGAAACATACTCAAAATTGAGAAAATACACTCATATTTTCTTGATACATTAAGAAAATGGTTTGTGATTTGTTTTTGATTCATAAGAATCAACCATATACCAATCTGACACATGGTGTTATTTATATGACTCAATGTGTGTTTTTAGTATAAAAATAATATTTTAGTTCACAATATGAATCGCATAAACTAAACAGAGAAAACATAATCAGGTTGTCTTAATATTTTAGAAAAAAAATTGATAATTCATTTATGACATATTGGAATTAATGTCACATCAATATGATACATGGTATGTCTAGTATGATTGAAGTGCGCATTTTTAGTTTAAAAGAGTCATTTTATTTCAAAATATATTTCACATTCTCAAAATATATAAAAAACACTCAAATTATTTTGATTATTTTGGAAAAAATATTGATAATTCATTTGTGACATATAATAAATGATCACATTTGAATCCAACACACGGCCAGGATAGTATGACTAAAAGTGTTTATTTTCATTTTAAAGATACATTTTAGTTCAAAACTTGAATATCATATTTAAAAATAAACAAATATAATAATATTGTCTTGATACTTTAGTAAAATCTCAATAATTCAGTTGTGATGTGTAGAAATTAATGTCACATCCATCTAACATGTAATGTGGATGATATAACTGAATGTGTATATTTTAAATTTAAAAGTGAAATTTTAGCTCAAAACACATGTCACATACTCAAAAAAATACCTTGTATTTTGTTGATAATTTATTAATAATATTAGTAATACTATTTTGATATATAGGAATTAACCTCATGTCAATCTGACACAAAGTGTGGAAGATATGACTGAAAGTGCATGTTTTCATTTAAAAATAACATTTTAGTTTAAAACACACATCACATACTAAAAAACATGTAAACATGATTTTATTTTATTAATAAATTAGGATAAATATCTAAAATTATTTTTTTGACATTTTCGTATTAGCACCATTTCAATCTGACCCCTAGTGTTGATGATATGACTAAAAGTGTGTGTATTTATTTTGAAGTGACATTTTAGTAAAAAACCCACATCATAAACTCAAAACCCCGAAATCATGGTCTAATTTTAATTTTACTTTAAGAAAACTATTTTTATTCATTTCTTACATAGATAAATTAACCACATATTAATTTGATATACTATGTGACTAGTATAAATGAAAGTGTGTGCTTTCAATTTAAGTCTAGAATTTTTTTTCAAAATAAATTTCACGTCGTCACAACATATCAAACATGTTTGGATTTTTGTGAAACATCTAGATAATTATTGGTTATCAATTTGGTACATGTAGTAATTAATCATCCTTCAATTATACATGCGGTGTGACAGATATTATTGAAAGTGAATAAAATTCTCAAATTACATAAAATACATTGGGAGTGTTATATTACTTTGTAATATATTTTATTTATGTATTATGTTATCATTTTTATTTTTGTATTATGTTTTATCATTCATTTTATATTTTTTATATTAATTTTATTTTTATATTATTGAATCATATTTTTTTTATTTATTTTTTTATATAATTACTAAAATAAGTGTTTTTTATTTTAAGTATATGATTCTTTTCTTCGAGTTGGGGGTGGTGTGTTTTGTAAATAGTATTCCGATCATTCCCAATTGGAAGGGAGAAACATGGGAAATATAATATAGTTACACCCATTCTACTATGAGTTGCGTTTTTTGAGTTGGTTTTTAATTAATTCTAAGGTATTAAAATGTTTGTAATATTAATTTATTTTTTATTGCAATTTATTGAAATATAAATTTATTTTTAATTTATTTATGTTTTATTTAAATGGATACAGAAATATGTTTTTTATGTTATAAAAACTACTGGTGATGATAAATTTTATTAGTCTTAGAGATAACACTCATAAATGTTTCTTCTATCAGTACTAAATCGACCACTAGTAAAAAGCATTTATCATCATTTTTTATTTTAGATAAAAGCTCATGTCTTTTATCAGTGATATAAATATGAGTTTTGTTTCTTATAAATCCAAAATCACGTTCTTATAAAACTCCATTCTATAGTAGTTAATGAACACTATAATTCTCACAAAAAAAATATTATTTTAGAAAATAACATTATCTCGTGAACTCCCAATGATTTAATAGAAGGAAACATTGTGTTACACTAAATGTAATGAAGAAATGCACTCTATGATTTTTTTGAGCCATGTAGATGATAATTTCAGTGCCTAATTATTTAAAATTCTAAAAACATCCTTTAAATGACCCCACATTTCCCAATAAAACCTTATTATCATGAACGATCTGAAAAAATTAATAAAATTTACTATTCATTAATGTTAAAAATATCTTGAATGAAAATGATCCATTTTATCATGATTTGAATAAAAAGAAGTCACATGGATAACCCAAGTCTCACGCTATGAGTAAGAATTACCTATCATATATATGCCTCAAATTATTCATCTCTATGCCAATATCTATGTTTCATAAATGGATTGTGAATTTGATGTTTTATAAAAAATTTATAGATTGAAATTGATTCAGGAATAACAACAAGAACAAAAAAAACAATAAAACATTAAAAAAAACCACAATATATTATATCGTGTGTGTGTGTTAAAGGGATGGGGGAATGTATAAGTGACCACTTTTTTTATGTGTTTCTAAAGCCCTTCACCCTTAATACATGCATGTACATCTCATATAATAAGAATCATAAACACATCCTTTACTAAAGGGGGCCCATATTTTAATATATACCATTATCTATATAAGGTAAAACATTAAAATAATATATATATATATATATAACTGATATTATATAATTATACTCAATTACCTATGTTTGTATTTCCTTTATCCATAACCCAATCTCCTCATTCTGAGATGAGAATTTATTATAATTTACTAATTCATTAAAAAAATGATGAATATAATAATTTTTAAACCCCATCTTCTTCAACCTAGAAATTTCATTAGTTTATTATTATCAGATAATATATGAGAGATTATCCCACGTTTATTTTAGTGTTTTTATTCACATAATTTTTAGATGAAAAATAAAATCCTTATTAGATTTTTAATGTTCTAAAAATATTTAGAAATGATTTTTTTAATGCGGAAGAATTTTGGAATCCTAAATCAAGAATTGGGTTGGAGTAGTGACTCCTTTATAAGGGATAATAGATTTTTCTTTATTTAAAATGATAGAGTTCATATGAAAAATATAGTTGTGTAAAGTACATCACATTTTCGATGAATGTGTGTGCACACACGACAATGGAAAGTGTCACTTTGATGATGTAATTTTCACTTCACACACCAGATCAGTGAAAGGTTCTTAAAGGTTCATTTTATTTTTCTGGACGTGTATGGGACAACGAAAAAATAGGTATTCCTAGTGGGTTGACCCAGTTCACCGAACAGGTGAAACATGGGCTATTGATTAGAGAAAAAATGATATAACGAACATGACCCTTCATTAGTGTGTATGATATGGGCCACTTATTTGATTGAGTATAACATGATTAACAAGATTAATATGGATAATATATTCGTTTCAAGAATGGGTTTTTACCAAATTCCAAGGATTAAGATACTTTATTTGAATGGGTAATCTTATACCTATAAAATGGAGTCTCCATTCACAAGAAAATTTAGTATATTATCAACCACCCCAATTCCTTATTAAGATTGAAATTTACCTCAAGTATTCATCAGTAATTCAAAATCTCTTTTTTTGGGCAGAATGATAAATACATGTCATTATAATCTTGATAAAAAATCATCTTTAAGGGTTACTCACCACTAATTAAAATTTTAGAGTAATGAGTTCCATTTTATCCTAATAAATAATCACTTAAAACCCATTTTATTATATATTTTATGGGTGATGATCAACTGTTAAGGAGAGAAACTTCACAGAATGGCTTTTCAAGATCCATTTATGACCATCCAATAAATGTACATAACATTACCCACCCACATCCCTAAAAATAATAAGATTATATTACCATCAACATGGATGTTGAGATTCTAAAAAAGGTTATTATGTTGGTGAAAATTTTATGGGAATAATATAAATACGTGAAAAAAGTTGACGAATTTCTAAATTTCTACTCTTAATGTGTTTTTCTTGCTATCAACTCCAAATCCACTCAGACATGAAGATGAGACACTCTTAATTTACCATATGAGGTTTAATTGGGGAATATTCTATCACGTTTCTATGACGCATAATCAATGCCTTATCCAATGATATATTTTAAACTTACCAATATCTATCATTTAAAAAGAATAAATAGGATGATTTGGAATAAAATGACATCACCAAGTATGAAGAGAGAAATAAATTCCAAGAAATCAAATTCATTTCATTAAAATGTTATATAGTAAATCTATCATGGAATAGTTATATTAATTCAACATATTTTTTAATATATAAAGTAAAGAAATATGAACATGTATGTTTCCATTGTTATCTCATATATCATTTGTAAACTCCCCCTTTTTTGGAAGAATGATAAAAAAATCTCTAAAACAAAAGAGGGAATATATTTACCTCAATGAGTTTCTTAAATACCTATAAATTGAGGATAAATATAAAAATAATTATGAAAATGAACTTGAGGATGATAAATATGGGGTCCTTATAGTGGATGGATTGGGGTTTAATTATTCCTAAATGGGTAAAAAACATCCAAATAATATTTCAAAGAGAAATGATCAATTTAAGAAGTAAAAAGTTTCATGATACTACTATGAAATATGAGAAACATCAAACATGACTGTAATCTAACACTTAAAAAGTGAACTTTAAAACCTCCGTTTTCAGAGATAATATTATTGAGTGTCACCAACAAAATTTTGTTTTCAAATATGTGATAAACTATTCACTAATTTTTATTTAAAATTTTCAGGCATTTAATTATTCTTGAATCATTAAGCATTTTTAGAGTGTGTAGGTTCAAACTTTATTAGGCCATAAAATGTCCAATGGCACCATGGAATGGTGGGTCCCATTTTATTCTATATAGGTTAGTTTACCTCTTTATACTTGGGGTGGGGTGACTAAGATATTGGGATGGGTATTATAGCATAAGGAGGGGATCTTATTCAAGGATATTTTGTGGAGTATGAGTAGTACATTGTGGAGGCAGATACTTGGGGGTCATGGTTTTTCTCAAGAGATATGTGCAATAGCATAACCTTAGAGGCTATTCAATAAGGGGTTTTAGGATAGGGATAACACAACATAGAAATTAGGGTCATGATGTGGTCTACCTATAACCACATTTTTTATAAAAAACCAAAACTTTGAATTCTTAAACTACTCCTACCCAATTTACCTCCCTTTAATTTTCTTTTTATCCCTATTTCCAATGCACCGACCCCTGCATTATCTCTTAATCCCCTTCTATATTTGTTTTGGTTTTATTTATTTTCCCCTTGAATTGTTGGGAGATCCTCAAGTAAGTGGTTAATATGATTCTT
Source organism: Viscum album (assembly GCA_963277665.1). Lineage (NCBI taxonomy): Eukaryota > Viridiplantae > Streptophyta > Magnoliopsida > Santalales > Viscaceae > Viscum > Viscum album. Next base: position 731,287,030 of record OY728160.1, read on the forward strand.
CTTTCTTTAACTCTTTATTTCTCATTACTTTTCTTTCATCCCCTATTGCTATGACAACCTAAGGTTTTAAATTATAAATTTTCATCAATGGGTTTTTGATGTTTTGGAATCCTCCTTTCCTTTATATTGGTTCCCATATATTAATTTGTGGGTTCAACTCAGTTTTCTATGGGTGAAATGATTTATGTTAGGTGATTCCATGAACTTCATTGGATGGTTGAACATCTTCAACTCGATCTTTAAAAATAATTTTTTCTAATACTTTAATGTTTAAAGAACCATATTTATGGATTTTTTTCATGAAAAACTAATTATTTTTTCTTCCCATTCCATGGGTGATAAATATGGTTCTTAAGGAATGTTCTAAGTGATATTAATGGGTTTTTATAAACTATTTGGTGATTGTTTTCCTTGAATAAGGTTATTATATTTGGTTAAAACTCATGAGATACCCCAGTTAATAAGGTTGGTACCCCATGCCATGAATATATATTCAAATAGTTGAGTAGGTTACCATTAATATTGAATTAATATTTTTAAATATGATCATACTCTAGATAAATATTGGTATCTGAAATTTATTTATAGATACAATGAGGATCCTATTATTCCTTTCCCTGAGTGACCTTATGGTGCATCCCATGTTTCTTATTTTAGGAAAACATGATTTTATGACTTCATTTTACTTACTTTATGAAAATAATTATAACATACTTCTTGAATTCTATGGAAATTTTCGAATTATTGTTTACGTACCATTAATTTTAATCTATCTTGCTTAGATTTTTCATGAAAATGATATTCATGGAACACATGGTGGAATCCTTTTGGTTCATTGTGATAACACCCTATATACTCCCAATGGGTTTATGTAGACTTTTGTTAATAATATAGGTAAGGGTAAGTAACATCATATAGGTAGTGGGTGTTCGTGACAACTATATCTAGAGTGTAGGTGACATTGTGGGGTGAGACCTTGTGCCACACTAATATGGTAAGAATATTCTTTTATTCATTTTTGGTATAGTTTGTAGCATGTTTTTACTTTTTCATATCTCTTATCGGATTCCCATCCCATTTTCTTCAATTTTTATACCCCCAGTGTACTGGTATATTTCAATTTTATATATCCATGATATATTTATGCTTTCCTATTATTTCCATTTATTTTGTGCTATAGATTATGGTTTATATTTTTACTATTATTAATGTATTGGATGTATGACTAACCAATATAGGGAAAGTTAATGAGGTCATTGGAGGGAATCATTCTGATATATTTTTCTTGATGTAAAAACACTAGTTATAAAATTTATGAATTGGGAACACCCTTAGAGCCTCTCCACATGCCAACTCATTTGTTTGGATCAGTGATAAACCTAAATTTGTATATGTGAAAATAGTATCATAACATGGTTTTTATATATTATATTTGGTTAAATCTTGGTAGACAAGAGATTATATTGATGGATCTCCAGAGATAGGTATGAAAGAGTGTATGGATAACACTTTATTATAAATATTGAGTTACCTTGGGATGTTTTTATTTTACATTTTATATTTGGAGTTCGTTTTATTTTTTCCCATATATTGGAAAGGTGAATGAGCTTCCAACCATGAGTATATACCATGAATTATAAAATTATTTAAATTTTTGTGTTACTCTTTGTTGATTTATGCGGTTGTTTAATTAAATTCTGTGATTTAATGTTTATTTTTAATCACTTATTTTAATGGGTTTCATTCTTTTTTACTTTGTTTCACATAGTACTATTCCCCCTAAAATACTTTTAATAAACCATCCATAGGGAGATGTGGATAATTTTTCCTGATAAAATCCACCCATTGATCATAATTTCATTGAGAGAATAGTGAAAATGAACAAATATGTGGATAAAGGAATGATAATCAGACCATATTTGCATAAAGGGTAAGATTTATGTATGAGTCTAGATAAAGACAAAGCCCAAGATTTTCTATAGCATAAGTCACCAAATTTATGAGGTAACAATTACCCCATGAATACAAAGACTTACTAGGGAAGATAAAAAAAGAATATTTAGGTCCCTTTATACATGGTAGTTAGTTAATGTGTAATGAGGAATTTTTAAAATTTAAAGTCTCATTAAAAAGTGGGGGGAATTATTGTTACAGTTTGGATGTATGAGGATTTTCAATGTAATTAATTAATGGAAATTTTCAATCAATAGTTTTACCCAGAATCTATGACATTTGAAAAATCATGGGAGTTTGTAAATATTCAGAAGGGTCACCAAACCTTTATGGAATATTCTATTAAATCCATATATATTGTTCATTTTTTACTAGATATGGTATCAAATTAAGTGTTAAAGGATTAATAATTTTATAAGGGACTCTAACCAGATATACAATCTCATGTCCTTTTATTTAAGATAATGACCTTTTTGAAGGTGGAAAATAAATATTTAATGGTGTAAATTGAACAATTATAGATTTTTGGCATACTTTACCTCTCTACCATGCCTAGTGGTAGTGAGGATTGTTTTTATGAATGAAAGAGAATATAGGATGAATATATAATAGGAACTAGTTGTGGCTTATGATCTCCCTGAAAACAGGTTTCTTCTACCTCCATGGAATGTAGAGATATTTTTACCAACTATGTGGGAAAGAAAATTATATAAATCCCTCTTTCCTAGTGTCACTTAATATGTTACATGTTTATGGTTTTATGAGAAACATTTATAAGTTATAATGTAATATTCTTCTGGTGAGGAGTGGAACTAGTTCTTCAACTCCTAATGAATCTCAAGAACAATCTAATGAATCATAGGTAGTAGAGACCCATCCTCATCGCCATGGAGGTTTGTGTGCATCATCATATGAATGACCCCCATGATACTGGTTAGCCTCATATTCAGATTAAGATTAGTATGATTCATGATTTAGAGAAATATCCCATGAAATTCAACATGGATCAAATAATGGAGATAGGTACCATACATATTGCATCATTTAATACAATTACTTTTTTTATACCAACGTTTCTAATTTCTTCATATATACTCATGTTATGGAATTATTGTATATTATTTTAGATCATTTTTCTTATCACATAGAAATAAAATACTCTTGGAAATAAGAATAATGGGTTTTAGTTTTCATTTTATTTCGGTATTTAAGGTAAATATGTCTGTATTTACTCATACTTAAAATATACCTTTTTCACAAAAAATATTTAGTTTGAATTGGATGGAAAATTTCCAAGTTTATATTGATTTCTATCACTAAAGGGTATGTTTGACTACCTATGGGGGTGTTTTAACCTATTTTATGCTGAATGAGACTTTCAATCTACCCAGATTACACCTCATATTCTTGAACTTTGTAGGGTTATATGTTTGGAGTTATCCCTATTACTAGAGGCCGATAAAGTTAATTCAAGAAGTATGTTTCCTCTAGTAGTCAAGGAATTCTAAAATATTTTCCTTGATTTTTTCTAAAGGAGTCCACCTAATTGAGAGGTATAAATATATATTTATTTTATTATGTGGATGAAACTGATATCCTTGAATTATTATTTTATAAATCTCATGGAATTTATCAAATTGAAAATATTTCTAGATGACTTGGACAAAATTCTCCATAGAGTGTCTCCGTGATCTTCCCTAATGTTTTTCTCTAAAAAGTATGATGGTCCTCCCAAGCTATGTAATGATTATAGAAAGTTGAACAGGTTTACAATAATGAATAATTATACCTTTACCTATATAGATTATTTATTTGATTAGTTAAAAGGGGTGGTGTGGTTCTCTAAAATTTGTCTCTAGCTAGGTTATCATCATCACATGGTAAGAGATCCAGATATTCTAAAGGTATCTTTCCAAACAAATTATGAAAAATATTAATATATTATTATGAATTTGTATTAAATCATTATATTGCAGTGTTTGTGGTCGTGATAAACTAGATATTCCATCAATACCTTGATTCTTTTAGAATGGTGTTTGTGGATTATATTTTGTTCTATTCTATGACCAAATAAGAGCCATTGTGGTATTTGAGAATATCCTTGAGAATTATTTAGGACCATAAACTATATTATAAACTATATAAATGTATATTTAGTTATGTGAAATTAAGTTATTGTGGAATGTGGTATCCTATCAACTCATTTTTGTTGATCCTAATAAGGTGAACACCATTATATCTTGGGAGGATCTAAATAATGTCTCAGAGAAAAAATATTCTTGGGATTATCTAGCTAATATTGATTATTCATAATAGATATCTTTAAGCTCTCATATCCAACGAATTTAGTCCCTTGAAAAGGAGTTATGTTTTTATAAATATTAGAATTTAAATCCTACTTTAAGCACTTGGGATTTGTACTCTTGTATTGTGATAATATGGTATCTTATCTCTACTAGATGTTCCTACTAAATGAGATAAATTATACCAACCTTGACCTGGAGTTGGAAATTATAATGCATGAATGTAAAATTTAGTGAAATTATTTACCTAGTTAGCATTTTATTGTATATACTGATAAAAATAATTGGATATATCTTCACTTGGAAGGATTAAAAACATATACGCAGGTGATGAAATATTTTATTACAATATCACGGGTATGCCAGGTATGGTAAATGTTGTCATCAAGGATCTTAGTAGGAAATTTTCACCCTAGTATCTTAAGGAATCTTGTGAGAAATGGAACATTATGACTCATTTTATATAATTTATTCTATAAGTAAAGGAGGAGAAGGAATGCTTGTTCCTTGCTAATTTGAAGTTGAATAATTCTTTCCTTGAACTAATTTACAAGAAGAAAGAGAAATGTGAATAAATAAAGTATATCAAAGGTACTATATATGTTGGGGATACTACTAGTGAGTGGTCTCATTCCTCATAAGGAATTATTTACTTCAATATTTGGTACATGATCCCTACAAATTTTAGGAAGGAGGTGATGGAGGAATTATATCTATATTATTATGTTATTAATCTTAGTTCTTCTAAAATGTACTAAAATATGAAGTATCGATATCGGTGGCTAGGTTTGAGGTAAAACATGGATAATTTATCATCCTGATGCTACACCTATTATTTGGTTAAATCTGAGAATCAGAGACCATCCAAATTAATCTATCCACTATGTACCCTTTCTTGGTAATGGGATAAAGTTTCCATGTATTTTATCATTGGATTAACTCATAACCCTAGGAAAATAGGTTTTATCTAGGTTATCATTGATTAATTAATTAAATATGCCCATTTTATACTAATAAAGAATAGTATAATGGTGGGTGTGATTGTGAAGTTGTATCTGTAGGAGGTTATGAGAATGAATTGAATTCCATTAGGTTTTATTTTTAAAAAGGATCCCTAATTAAACTCTCAATTCTAGAAGGTCCTATAGATGAATTACCGTCCTCAAATAGATGACCAAACATAGTTGGAAATTTAGATCTCAGAATATATTCTATGGAATCATGTTTTAGATATTAGTTGTTATCTGGAAATCCAATTGGGATATGTTGTAATTTCATATAATAAAAGTTACTAGTCCTTTATATAGACATCCTTGTTAAAAGTTATTTATGTACAATGTAACACTCCATAATGATAAAGGGTTAAGTTAAAAAATAATATGACTCACGTCAACAAGGTTCACATTTTTTTGGTAGCCTACCTAATTAGAACTCCATAGTTAAATGTTCTTGGACAGTAATACTGGTCAGGATGGGTGACCTTCTAGGAAGTTTCCCAATGTATGTGGGTGTGAAGAAACAGAACATTGGAAAGATCATGTGTTGTTTTATGGGTAAAATCATTAGTCGTTTGACCAGTTTAGGAACATGGGTGGGCCCTAGGGTGGGGAACACATGTCTGTAGGTTAATAGTGGTACCTAGTAGGCTATAAACCAACAACCATGTTAAAGAGAGGTGTTTTTGCTATCAGGAGGGCTCAGTTGTTACCTTTTCTATCAAAGAAGGTACCCAGGCTTATCTGTTATGCACCTACTGGGTTGACATGTAGGGTCCACAAAGAGGATGTTGTGCTCTAAAGGGAGGTGAATGTAATACCCCATAATCATGAAGGGTTAAATGAATAAATGATACGAGTCATTTCAAAAAGGTGTGCCTTTGTTTTTGTTATCCTACCTGATTAGAACTCCATAGTTATGCATGGTTGACCTGGAGTAGTGATAAGGATGGGTGACCTTCTAGGATGTTTTTTAGGGTGTGTGTGAGTGATAATAAATCACACTAGAAAGAACATGTGTTGGCATGTGGGTACAATCATTAGTTGGATGACTTGTTCAGGTATGTGGGTGGGCCCCAGGGTGGGGACTATGTGTGCGGGGAAATTGGTGGTATTAGGTGGGTCAGGACCTAACGGCCCTGTTAAGGAAAGGTTCATATCCCATCAACAGGGCCCAATTTTTAAATCCAACCTTGAAATTACCCTTTATATTGGATTTAGGTGGATGAAACTTCTCTTATATGACCAAGAATTGTCCAATAAACAACTAGGAATACTTGGGTTATCTGGTAGTGATAATAGATACCCCAACATTTAATAAATCATATTCTAGTCTTTTTCACTAATTCTAAGATTTTTTAGTTTATTATTGATTTTATTTTAGGGTAATATCCTATTTAGGTCATTGGATGTTAGGAAATCGAAGGAAGATTTCCCATAGGTATGTTAATCCCTTCACGATCACTGAGCGGATTCAAAAGTTCACTTACCATATGAATTTTACACCTTAGTTTGTAATTCATAATGTTTTCATATCTACGGACTGAAGTACCATCCCAATACCTCTCATGTGATAATTTGGGATGAATTATAATTAGAGATGGATATCCTGGTGATTGAGAAAGAGATCTAAATTATTAAATCCAATATTAAGATATTATGTAGAAAAGATATCTCATCAATAATAGGTCTTATAGAAACATAAGTTAAATTCATATGAGACATGGGAGAAGGAATCATTTATGATGGAGAAGTGGAATAATCTATTTTTGGGTTGAATTTATAGTGTTAGAGTGCTATATAATGGGGGTAATTTTAACACACATTATGTCATTTTCAGGTATGATATATTGAATTTACTATCTTTTATTCTAATTTCTTTGAACTCTAATTATTCTATAATATTTAATTATTTTTTAGTATATCTGTTCAAACTATAGTAGGCCACACTGTGGCTGAAGGCACCATAGCATGGTGGTTCCCCCTTTTTCCAGAGAGTACATTTTCTATCTCTCTATGAGGGGAGGGGTGACTGCACCATGGATTGGGGTACTATAGTATGGGGAGATTCTCATAGATGAGGTTGTGCCATGGAGAAAGAGAAACATGTTATGGAGGCCGGGACTTGAGGGGTTTAATTTCTACCCTGTAGAGGTATACCATGACATAGCCTAGGAGGCCATGGTATAGGGGGTGTCTAGAGTGGGACACTTGATGTGTCCAGTAGAACCACACCATGGTATACCTCTACCTATTTTTTTAAAAAAAAATTAAAGTCTTAAACCATCATATAGTGATTTATTCCCCTTTAATCCTCTTCTTCTTTTCATTTAAAATAAACCAGGTTCACCCATTCATGAGATGTCCACCACATTCAATACACATTGGGGTTTTTGGATTTTTCACCAAGAATAACTGGGAGATCCTTAAGTAAGTATTTCTCCTTCTACTTTCTTATAATATATATTTTTCCTTAGTTTTATTTCTTCCCCTATGGCTATGATATCTTAGGTTTTCCTTTAATTTATTTTTATACATGGGATTTTCAGGATTAGGGATTCTCATTGTCTTTATAGGGTTTCTCCTATATCTATTAGTGGATTCACCACAATTATTAATGGATGAAATGATTATATTTAGGTATTTATATGACCTTTATTGGTTGAAACACTTGTATTGGATCGTTAAAATTAACACTTTCTAATGATTTATAAGTTTAAATTTCTTGATTTGAGGAAACTTTTACATATAAAACTATTTTATTGTTCCTCTAATACCATGGGGGTAAATATGGATTTTGAATCATTTTTTAAATGAATGTAATGAGTTTTTATAAATATTTTGGGATTTTCTATTAAATAATGGATCTTATATCTGGTTAAATCTCATAAGAGACCTCAAGTGCTTGGATAAAGACTCCAGTACAAACCCATTTTAGAGATTCATTACACTTTTTGGGTGGGTTTCCCTAACTAGTGAATTAATACTATTAGGTATGATTAGACTCTAGATAATGGATGGTACCTTTATTTATTGGAAAATTATCAAAGGATTGATTTCATTCCTCTAATTTCAATCTATCATACTTGGCCTATTCTATCAAAATATAGTCATGTAACACTTAGTGAGATCCTATTGGTTAATTATTCTCACACCCTTTATACCCCCAATTGTGTATGTATACTATGTTTATAAAGATACAATTATGGGTAAGGAACCACTTAGCGGAGCTGGATGTTTGTGATGACTATATCTAGTTCAGATAAGGTGACACATTGGGGTTATACCACATGCCACAAGAAGATGGGTAGAATATTCTTAGGTTCATTTTTTCTTTAATTTTTAGAATGTTTAGTCTTATTTTGTACCACCTGTTTGGATTAACATCACATTCACTTATATTTTAGACCCTTATTGTATCAGAATATTTCAGTTTGATATAGGCATTGTATTGTAATTGTTTCTAATTAGTTAATTTTATTTTGCGCTATGAATTTTTATTGAGATATGAGTTATTATTATTATTCATGTACTAGATTCCTGACTTATTTATAAATGAAATGGTCACATCGGGTTCTTGTTTGGGTTCATTTGACTAGGTTATTGGGTGAAACCATTCCCATAGAGTATTCTAAATTCCCAAACATTAGTTTCCAGCTTGTGGAGATCAAGAACATCCTTCAATCCTTACCATAAACCATATTTGGTTCTTAGCTCTAGAGTAACATTTTTTGGTTGGCGACATTAAGGATATCTCTTCTCAGTGGATTTATTTAGGATCTACAACAATAAATATTGCTTCAATAGGGTAAAATCAATCAATAATGATATATCACTCTACATAGAAAACTCTCAAGAATAAACATAAAATAAAAAGGTGTGGTTGATCTTGAATTATTTTGGTTAGGATCCTTTTTCTAAATGATCTATTACAAGATCCCAAAGTTTATAGTAACTTAGTTTTAGAGATCTTATTAAACAAGTATGGGTCTAAGCTTGTGTTCAAGGTGGATAACTTTGTTTTTTACAAGGGTGAGATCTATGTAGGAATGGATCACTTGTATGATGGATTTTTCAAATTAAATATAGTTAATTTTTCTACTTACTTGAAAATATAATTTTATTTAGGGAATAACCATTTAGGGTACATAAATTATAGTAAGATGTAAGATATGTCAAAAATAGAATTATTACCTTGAATAGATAAACATGGTCATAATTTTGTGACTTTTGTACAAACAAAAATAGACAAGAATCCATTTACAGCTATAAAAAGAAAAATTCAAGCACAATTTCTATGGAAGTTGATAAATTCTACATCAAAATTACTACAGTTTCTTAGATTCATGTTTTTTTCTAAAATTGAAAGCATGACACACTACCTACATGCTCTCTTCGATTTGGCCTAGACTCAGACCAGTCTTCAGTAAAATTTTCCTAAATTCACATTAGCTAGTCAATGCAACTTATTCTCTCATGTTCTGGATGGAAAACTAGAGTAGAATACCCCTTAGTGATAGTATTTACAATATTGGTTATAATATCAATTATAGCACCTCAATTAAAGACAAAGCATGTGATCTGAGTAACCTTTCACCTCCAATCATTAAAACTATCTCAAATTACATCTTTTCAACCCATATTGATATACCAATTTGGTAACCCACCTCAAATGGATAGCTGCACTCAAAGTCTTACTACAAGAACATTACTCAGGGTCCTAGAAACTGGATTGTAGATTTTAATAAGAATTGGACTCTCCCCTCCAGATACTCCTTGTTGGGGAGGCTTTCCATTAATAAAATCCCAATTGAGACTAATCTTCAGAAAGTGGTCTTATCTTTATGCTCCAGGTGAGTTTTATGCCATCAATAATGTGAAGATTTTAATCACTTGTACCTTTACTGTAGAATGGATTCTTCCTTATGGAAAACCATTTTTAGCCTCTTTGAGGTTTGACCTCTCTATTCTAGTGAGATCAGCACCTTCCTTTATGCTTTTCTCAATATTAAAATGTTTGGACTACTAGCTATCCATTTTTAGGTCTCCTGTATAGAATCTATTCAATCCATATGGATATATCACAATAAATAAATGCACAATCAACCTCGCTTCGACTCAAGTGCTGAAATTTATGAATTTTTTCTAAATATCCAGCATGCTGATAGGCTACATTCAGCACACTTCAGTAACATGATTTCTGATTTTTGTGACCTCATACAGTTGAAGGGTTTCGACTGCTACCCTCATCCCCTTCACATTATTGAAATTATATGGACCCCTCCCCCACCAGATGGAGCAGTTGTAACACAGAAAAATCCTCAAAAGGGAATCCTATACATACTGGTTATGTGTTTGTGTTTAGAGACTCAGAGGGTGTTATAATGATTCATCAGTATGGTTACTATGGTATAGATATAGCTTTGGAGGTAGAAATGTATGGTCTAATAAATGTGGTTATCATGTCACAACAATGGAACCTGAACAATGATTGGTTTGAGTGTGACTCCACTACCTTGGTTCAGGCTGTTAGAACTGGGCAGGTACATATCTCATAGAAGTTAAGAGGGAAATGGATTGATTTTCTTGACCAACATTCCTCAATGAGTTACATCATCACACATGCTTATCGGGAGGCTAATAATCTAGTGGATGCTCTTGAAAATAAGGGAGTGAACGAGCAGGCCTGTCTCTCTCCCAAATCTCTTCCTCCAGATCTCTTTCCTTTGTTACAAAAGGATAAATGTAAGCTTCCCACTTTTAGACTATTGTAGACCTTTTTTCTTTTCAATAAAGAGCCAATAAGACCATCTTTCAAAAAAAAGAAAGGAAAAGTAAATTATTAGAATTAATATATATAGATATATGTGAATTTTATGCTACACCCATGATATGTTTTAAAAAATAATAATATTTTTTATTAATAATCACTCTATATTTTTCCATGTCTAACTTTTATTGGCTAATGGTAAATTTAAAAATAAATTTAGTTTCTAGAAAAATGATATGTATACCAGTTTGGGATTATAATTATTTGAAAAATATATAACATATGAGGTGAATATTATAGTCCCTTATTTTTAAATCCCAAGAGATCATACATTAAATGACATATCCCTATACACTTAAACAAAATGGTGTAACTAAGATAAATAATAGAACATAAACAAGAATATTTAATTCCATGATGTCTATCTTGGCTATCTCATGATCGTTTTAGGGAATGGAATTATTCACTGCTTTTCACATAAAAAATGTTCCCATAAAAAATAATTATATGACAATAAATTAATTATGGAAGCATATAAAACAAAACATCAATTATTTAAAGGTTTAGGGTTTCCAGGAAATTTTAAGAGTACCTAAACCTAAAAGTGAAAAGTTTGATAGTATAGGTATTGATGGAATATTTATTGGATATATAAATCATTAAATTTTTTTTGATACATCATTATATAATTTAGATATTTATTAGTTGTTAACATAATACTTGTATTAGGATATTATTGTTTTTGATTAATTTAAGATTACTTATTTACCTAAGAAATTTAAAAAGTAAAATATGACTCAAATAAAATAGTATCTCAAGAATATATGATCGATGTGGTTTGTAGATTAAAAAAATGGACACCTAATAAATATGGATGTGATTTATATATATACTTGTAGGAAGGAACAAATGAAAGAATTGTTACACAAACTCTAGGTATGATTAATATACAGTGTGACAAAAAACTTTCAAAGAAGATATGTCATCTTCCAATGCATATCATTGGAAGGAATATATAAATGATAAAATGAACTCCATAACTGGGAAAAATACATGAATATTAGTTTATCTTCCTCAAGAATAATAATTTATTGGTTTTAAGTGTGTATTTGGAAGAAAATGAAAATTTAATGGTATAATTGAAGTATATAAATCTAGATTGGTAGTCAAGGGGTTTACTCAAAATGAAGGAATTGATTATTTTTATACCAAGACTCCCATGGATAAGAATACTTATATTTGGATTTTTTTCTATTTAGATTGAATATATAATTTTGAAATTCACCAAATGGATATAAAACCATGATTTTAAAATAGAGAATTATAAGAATAAATATATATGGAACACCCAGAAGGAATCATAGTACCTAGAAAAGAAAAAAGTTTTAAAAATTGGTATGTCCTCTATATGGTTTAAGAAAATATCCCAAAACAACATCATATAAAATTTAATAAATTGATTTTATCAAAGGACTATTTAGTCAACCGAGATGATAAAAGTGTTTATAGTAGGTTAAATAATACCCACGGTGTGGTTATTTGTGTAAATTTTGATGGAATAATAATATTTAAATTTATATAGATCATGTAAATGAGGATAAGTCTATTTTATTTAGAAACATTGATATGGAAGGACTTTTGTGAAGTAAATTCCATTGTGTTAATCAAAAGTATTTGGAAAAATAATTTTATTCTACTTTATCAATTTCATTTTATTAAAAATGTATAAACGTGGTTAAATAAATTTTATTGTTCACTGGTTTCTACCCTATATTCTTTGGAAATAGGATTATACCAAATAATGGAAGTAAAGTTAGAAAACTAGAGTATAAAATTATAAATTAGTGTCTCATGTATCTTATGGCTAGAACAAGACATGATACTGTATACAGTGTTGGAAATTTGAGTAGGTATACATGTAATAAAAGTTATGTATATTGGATTACTGTATATATTATAGTAGAAAACCGAGGGTTTTGGAAGGTTTTTATAATGCAAACTAGATTACTAATTTTAAGGATCACTTTTTTATAAGTGGTTTTTTTTACACCTAGAGGTAGAGTGATCCATTTGGGATGATAGAAATAGACGGGTATAATGAAATCCACAGTGGATTATGGGTTTGTGTCTTTATTAATTATTATAATAGAATAATAATTTCTTAGATATATTTTATTATTTTTAATGTTTTGGCCTCGTATGGTGTCTCGGATTTCAATACATTGTGATAGAAAAGTAACGCTAGTTAGGGTATATAAAAATATTTATAATGGAAAATCAACACCCATTGGTCTCAAAAAAATCTCTATTTGTTAGTTTATAAAATATAATATCATAACTATGGAATTTTTTAAATAGATCTAGAATATGGATGATCCAAAAACCAAGGGAATTTCAAGGGAGTTTGTGTCCAAAACTTTTTTAGGGGTGGGTTTAAAGAGCTTGTCAAAAATTCCCTAATTATGGAACCTCAAATTTTTATGTGATAACTTCACATGTTTAAGTTACATGTAAGTAATTCTTTCATATATTTAAAGGAAACACCAAAGGATTTTTATATCAAAGGAAAATGATTGTTGGTTCCCATGAGAAAATGTGGTTGAGTTTAAAAATCTTAATTAACTAAGGAAATAAAATAAGTGTTAAACATGGGAAATTTTTTTGGTTCACCTAGGTGAATGTAGGAGTGGAGTCACACTAAACATATTATGACTTTGGATCTCAATAATTCATGAAAGGATATGTTAAAATATATATAATAGTGTCCTGTAGTAGATGAAGAACTATGTAGTTTTAATAGACTTGTGTTGGATGAATTTAGATGAAAATAAAAGTTACATATTCAAGGAAGTATCCATGTATTTATATATTCCTATTTTATTTTTCTCTTATATTTAATGGTTAAAATTAAGAGTTACCTTTATTTATTGATGTTATTTCAAATATTATATGATTCTTGAATTTAAAATTAGGTTTTTAAATATTTTTAAATAGTGGGGGATTTTTGAACTTTGTGTGTTCTAAAAATATTTAAAAAGGTTTATTTTTATTTTTAAAAGGGGAAGTCATTTGTAATCATATATAAAAAAGTGGGTTTGTGTTGGTTCGTCATTATAATGGGGAATGGATTAACCATAATTTAAAATGTTAAATTGTGGATGAAAAATACAACACTAGATGGTTCACTACACAATCCACACACTCATTCTTGTGAGTGATCAATTATAAAATGTGGCACTTTTATTGTACACTTTTCACTTTTCACGACATGTTTGTGTGAGGTACTAATAAGTGACATCATTTTTACTGAAATATTTATAGGTTGAACTAGTTTAGGCCTATACCTGAATAGGTATCTTATGGGTTGACCCATTTCACCAAACAAGTACAATCAGGATCTCTGATCCGATTAGGCAGGATCTTAAATAAAGGACCATTCTCTAGAAGGGGTGACCGGGACCACTTATTTGATCATGTATAATAGGATGGATAATATTAATCAAGGTAAAATATTCCTTATTAGAACTGTTTTTTACTCAATTCCAAGGTGTAGGATACCTTATTTGAATGGGAACTCATATGCCTAGAAAATGGAATCTTCATTGGAAGGAAAATTCAATTAATTACATCAATTCATAAGAACAATAATTTCTATTAAATATTTATATTCCTATCATGTATTCTAAAACAATCAAAGGATATTTTTTGGTTCACCCAAACAAATACCTTTAATTAATCTCTATATTATAAATCCTCTTCAAGTGTTACTCTCCACAAAGTATAAGTGTCGAGTAAGGAGAAACTATTATATCTTAAAGTGGACTCACTTATAACAAATTGTACTACAAATATGGTGGGGACAATATACTCTTATAAGGAATTACATCATAATGTACTTAATAAAGATCCATCAACCACCATTCTAATAGATTCATACAATTACCCACATAAAACTATAACGATATTAAAGAAGATCACCATAATAAGGAAATGGAAATTCTCAATAATTAAAAGAATTTAGAGAAATCTAATGATAATAATTTCAAGAATTGGGAAAATATGATGCATTTTATACTTGTGACACTCAAAGTGGTGTACACACTCTCAAATCCAAATCCCTCGCATACAATGATGAGAAGCTCCAAATTTCTCATAGGATGAAAAATGGGAGTGTGATGATCTCATGCATCGAGGAAAAATATTGTAAGGAACTAGATCAGGTTGAACTAACACATCACCTGATATAGACCACCTCAAGGCCTCAAGCACCGCCCTACCGAATGCTAGAATCTTCTGACCAGTAGTGAAAATCTAAAAGGTGGATTGGGGAGACTATAAACTCTGGTAAGGGTATAATAAAAGTGGAAAATAACCAAACTCATACTTAGGGATCAAAAATTATAGTATTAATAATAAATTTATTGAAAAAAGAATTCTATAGTAAATGGAATGCATCATACAATCATAAAATCTAAAAGCATAAAAAATAGACAATAGTCAGTTATCCACTAGGTCGACCACATATACAAAAGAAAGAATCTAAAAATAAATACAATAGGGTGTACCAGTAACACTGAGACCACCCAAAAACCTAGTCTCTATAACACTCGATCTACACAATAATGATCTCAAAACACCACATGAGTGGCTCTACTCAATCAAGAAACATGGGGCCTCAACACCATCCATCGTGAAACTTATTCTCCAACCTGAAAGAAGGCATATAGCCTCCATGCACACTTAGGTGCATGTATAGGTGGTAAGAAATAAATATCAAAATGTCACCCCTAATTTTTGACCTATAATATGAAATCATAA
Source organism: Viscum album (assembly GCA_963277665.1). NCBI lineage: Eukaryota > Viridiplantae > Streptophyta > Magnoliopsida > Santalales > Viscaceae > Viscum > Viscum album. The sequence goes on from OY728160.1 coordinate 731,302,869, forward strand.
CAAGTACATGAACACCTGATGTGCCCATCCTATCCTCATAAAAAAAAATTCATCAAAAAAGGAAAGACAAACACAAGAAAAAATCCAACCAATAATTTATATCTTTATAGCTATGATAAGTCTAATTCCTCTCTAGATCATGTTATAGGATTATCACATGATGTTTCCCTAGACACACAATAATTGGTGTGTCCGAAATATTTATAAAGAAAATTCAATATGTCTAACCACAATATTCATGAAGGACATACCCTAGGATATAGTATTAGGATTCCACAACAACAAAACTCATATACTAGTTTTGAGAACTGAGATAGAATTATTTACACTGTTAAAAAATCTCCCCTCCACATGCTAGATATCTCTCATGTACTAGAAGTCATGCTGAAAAAATTGGGCTCCAACCACATTGACTCAATAGATACACTTCCCTATGGGATCCATTCATATGGAACCAAAAAATACATTACACTATAGGATCCATATACACAATTGAGAATGAAATCATAACCATGGGAAATAAAACCAGCCACTAACTATGGAGAACCCTCATTCTAGGGGTAATTCCCTTTTCAAGATCATCCATTATCTCCCTAAGCTCATCTAACTATAGCTATCCACCAATGGAGGAGAGAAATAGATCAAAACTTAGGGTTAATTCTTGGTACAAGATATCCCTAGGTATTCTCATCAGACCATATTCCTGATCATAAATTGCATAAAATTTCATGGCCAAAGGCCAAATAAGTGTGGGATAATCCAACCGTGAACCCATAACCCAAATTTTTGATCTAGAATCACCAATCCACTATCATCCAACAATGAATGATGCCTATATTAGTAACATGGATCTAAACATCCAAAAGAATAGCCACCATGGGCTCTAGATGACCTACCTCAGGGTAAAATAAAACTTAGGGCTATCACAGTACCCGAGGTCACAATATAAAGCAACGTCCTCCATGATACTCTCCTACTTCCCCAATCTCATAGGCCACGTCAACAGAAACAACTACAATCATCCCAAATGCCAAAAAAAAGAGCAATTAAACCTATAATGGGTTACTCTAGGTCAACCAAAATCATGATACATGCTCAATGTTGAAACATTCAAAAAGGCCCTCAATAGACTCCATCTAATCTTTGATCGACAATGCACCCAACAAGCATCCAAAATCACAAGCTTGTCAGTAGGGGATTTCATAATGGTCATAATGATCTCTTAAAATGTAGGACCTTCTATAAGGGATCCTCATTAAAATCCTAACCTCAATGAAACATCCACATAAGAAATCCTTACCTAGCCTTCCCGACTAATAACCCATCCATGCATATTAACTCACCTACTAGGGTAGTATGAGAATTACCATGCCATACGAGAATTATCAATAGTTGAATATAGCTAACCTTGATCACTTGATTAGAAACTATCCCCCATGAGAATCCTCAGGAGTCCCTTAGACTCATGTCAACATATCAACAAAACCTAGCCAAAACCACCATCCAATGGCATCAACCCAGCCAAAAGGCTCTAATAGCTCTCATCCCCAAACCAAAGAGCTAAACCTCAATAGCTCTAACGTTGAGTAATTAGTCTCAAAATACATGGGAAAATAAATATCTCCTTAGATATACAACATGATAATATATTATATAATCTATCCAAAGTAACCGCTAATAGATCTCCATGGAATACTCCATCCTTTCTGATCAGCAAGCACTCAATCCTTACTCAGGTCTCACAACTCAAAACCCAAAACCCCAATTGGATTATAAAAACAAAAATGAAGGAAATCATCCTACTCAACTCTCATATTTCAAAAAAAAATATATGGAATTTAAATTTATAATGTATTCCACAATCATGATCCACATGTAAAAATTCTCAGAATAGACTACTCACTAGTCGAATTCCAACATCAAGTGAAAAATAGGCAAAACGGGTAATGTTATGAGAAGTACACGACGTGTACCCTGAGTACATGAAGTGTATCCCAAAATACTTCCCTAGACATGTACCATATTCCACACAGAAAGTACTTCCCAAAGTAAATGATGTGTTGGACCTATACACAAAATGTTCTGCCACATGGGTACCTGCCTATGTACCATAGCCGTACTTGGTGTGTAAAATGCCCGAGTACATGACGTGTACCACTAGTACATAGAGTTTACCCCCACATGGGGTCCCTGACCATGTAATTAACCATATAAACCACATATATGTATACACTTACATGGATTTCACACCATAAGGGAATTATCAATGTACCCTACATGGACAATTACTCCCACATGGGGTGTCTTGCTGAGTACTCGGTCACACACTAAAATCCCACTACATGAAATGTACCCCCAGTACATAGAGTGTATTCCCAAAAAACTCATATTACCCAAATATAATGAACACATGGTATGTTTTCTCTTAACCAAACACTATTTACATGACTTTCACCGAATGGAAAGCCCCCAAAATGGCCAGAAACACCTGATTTCCCTGCGAAACCATAGATTGACCCACTAGGGGTCCCTAATAACAAAAAATAGACTTTTAAATTTAAAAACACTTAATCTCTGGGGGTTATCATAGTAAAATATAAAATATGCCTACCATTGGGTGGAAACCCATGATGCTTCGGTCTGATCCACAATCCATATTTTCTGCATGATGATTAGATGCGACCCAAGCTTCGTGGCGATGACTCCCCTTGTAATATCCCTATATTATCTCTTTATCCCCCTATAGGGAAATAGAGACACACAAGGTGGATATTTTAACATTAAAATCCAAATTTGAAATTCAAACGTAAAAATATAAAAGGAAAAAAGAAGAAAAAATGAAAAAGAAAAAGCAAAGGAAAGAAATGGGGCTTTGGCTAAGACCAATGCCCAAATCAAGGTTTTTCCGGACATAAGAAAACCCAGAATTTTGGAATCAGATGAAGAGAAATAATCTCAATATGAAGATCCATTTAAAATATATGACTAAATAAACACACATGAACTAATTGATATTTAATTAATTAAATATTAAATATTCTGTGAAAATTTGAATGGAAATAATTTCCACAAAACAATAGTCCAAGGGTAAATACCCTATTCTGAGACCAACGGAGTTGTTAGAAAAATTATCTGAGATCATATTATTGGAGAAAGTACTATTTTCACTTGAACACACCTCGGAACAAAAAGCCTCAAATTTCCCCTTATTTTCACAACCTGTAATGATGTGCTTCATAATAAAATACCAACCAGAAATGATTTTTACCCTATAAAAAGCCTTTGTGGATATCTAGGAGCCCTTATCTCTGCAAATAATTAGTGCATCCAATGCTATCTCAACTATCCAATGAATAATCTCACAACATCACCAAATCTCTCCCAACTTGAGATATCTTCTTCAATGACCAATCTAATTCTCAACACCACAAGAGTATTTTTATCTTCTCCAAGTTTCCCAAAACAAACACATGAACCATACTACATTCATCACTGAATGTAATGGATATATGTGGACAAACCACTCACACCTAAGCACCAATAAGAAAACATGAATCCTATGCACTATACAAACCACTTAAAAGAGTCCCACCACCTCCAATGTCCAATGTTGAACTCCCCAAAACATTGATTTAATTAAACCAATCTCAAAAGCATAATAGGAATCACAATAATGTAATCCAAGACCTTACAAAACTAGGATAATGAACCCCTAAAATCCACTAATAATTATCCTTGCAAAGGTCATTTCCAAAAAACAAGAGTACCCTCAACACTCCACTTCAAGATTGAGGAATCCCTCTAATGCCACAATCCACAAATTGACCGCCCTCTACTCGAGTGTCAATCCAAAATCAAAAACATCTAAACACAAACCTAATGCACTACCCAAAGTAGAAAAAAATGAGTAGGGATATAAAACTAACCAAACCTACCCACTCAATCCATACATAAGATAGGGAGAATTTCTAGTATTGTAATTATTAGAAGAAAAAAAGAATCCCCATTCATGACTACATCATGATGATAGAAAACAACAAATACCCCACAAAGTAAGAATAGAAATGCCCACCCAAGTCCTTGATGATAGTAGGAAGATGATCCCCACCCTAAGACCCTATAGATGACACGTAAAAATAACATCTCCCTTATAGGAAACAAGAAATTGGGAATTTAGGGAACCACTATATCAGGGTAAAATGATACCAATCCAAAGATACCTCTCACATTTTTTCCCTCATTGAGAGACTAACAGGGCACTTAGATCCCAATTCCAACAGACATGAGTCTCCATGAATTTCTTGTTGATGGGACTACATCTACACCTATAACAAAACTCTTACCACATGATCCACATGACCAATCATCAGAAGAAAATATACTGTAAAATAACACATACAAGCGGATGTCATGTTAATCTTACATTCCTAGAATGATGAATGAAAATTTTCCTCTTGGAAACATACCAAGAGAAAAAAACCATAATAAACCATAAATCTAAAAAAATCCAGTTCATCACACTAGTTGAAATCATGAAACCATAAAAATGAATACCAACAATAGTAATCCCATGCCTTGTAAACATAGAATTACTACCCGCAAAGGTGTTTGTAACACATTAATATGATATACATCATAATATTTGGTAAATTTATAGACCCCCTGTCAACCAACTCCCCAAATCATAAAAACGAAAATTTCTAATACCATTTTATAATTGACCAGCCTGATTCAACCTCACACGTCACCAGATCTAGAATGCAACATGGCTTCAAGTGTGCCTCCTATAATTCTAGAGGATGCCAACCAGTGGAGGGGGTATAAAAGGTACATTTGGAGACTATAACCTTTATTCAGGGTGAAATAACAATTAAAAATAACCAAACTCATACACAAGGATCAATATTATATTATTTATAATAAATAAACTAAATAAATAATTTTATAATAAATGGAAAGAAACATATATTTTTTCAAACTCAATGCTTGAAAAATATATAACAACTGGTCACCCACTTGGCTGACTACATATAAAAAATAATGAAATCAAAAATAAATACAATGGTCTCTACTTCCAACATCAATCCAAACCACATACCCGGTCTCTTGATGATTGATCTACACTAGCCTAATCCTAAGACAACACACGAGAAACTCCACTTGATAAAGCAATAATGGGATTTATGCCCATACATAATGTGTCATGTCCTCTAACTTGAATTCTGAAATTAGGTCTTCACACAAATCGAGGTGAATATACAAGGGGTAAGAAATAAATCTTATTAGGATTCCCTTAATGGTGTAACTATAATATAATTTCATAACTAATGAATGCACTTATGATATTCCAAAACTAGACAAAAACTTACAGAAGATGGCATAAAAGAAAAATTTCATAAAATGGGGGAAAACAAACATAATAAAGTATCCAAATAGTAAGTTCTAGACTAGATCCTAGGATAAATTTACTGCCACTCAGGACCATGCTAGAGGATTATAACACAAAACTCACATAGACACATAATAATCAGCATGTCCATAAGATCTACACTAGAGCTCCAGGACATATAAATAAAACATGCATGAATTCCAACCCCAAGGCATAGCCACTAATGTCCACAACTGCAATATACATCTACAATTCTCTAGGAATCAAATGGATTGATCAGAACTAGTGATAGAACCCCCCTCAAAATGTTAAATATCTTTAATGTACTGAAAGTCCTGTAAAATAACTCAGGCTCCAACCATATTGACCCAGCAAATACACTACCCTATGGGCTCCACCCACATGGATTTAATGGATGCACTGCCCTGAAGGATCTATAGAAATGTCTGAGAACTCACAAACATCCACAAAAAATAAAATTTCCCATATCCATGGAGCACCCTGGATATAGGTGTAGTTCCCTCATCAAGATCACCCATTAGCTATCTAAGCCCTTATAACCACTTCTATTCACCAACATAGAAGAGAACTAGATCAACACTCATGGATAATGACTAGTCCAATATATACCAAGGGTCACCACTACATAACATAGTCCTAAGAAAAAACTACCTCAAACATCATGTTCAAAGGCCAACCATACATGGGATTATCCAAACTCAAACCAACTGCCCAAACATGTGATATTGTAGTACCAAACCTCCCTCAACCAAAAAATAATGGGGCCTCTCCCTGAACATTGGTTCTCATAATCCAAAAAAAAACCACTATGGGCTCTCCACAAGACTCCTTTGGGTCAAACCAAACATGAGGCTCCCATTATCCCCAGGCCGTATCATAAAGTGATTTCCACCATAGGAATCCCCTATTTCACCAAAACTCATGGGTTGTAATGACATGAAGTTTTATAAATAAAATTACCTTTAGGATTTAATTAAATTCTTATTAAATATTATGGTTATAAAAAAACTTCCACTTATTTGGTTTTATAATATCCTATTGGATATAAAATACCTTTAATCATTATAACCATTGATAATATATCCATTGAATAGTGATCATATGATTAGTATATCTATAGGGTTTTGATAAATCCAATTAACACAGACAAAGGAAGTGATGACCTCAAAAAGTTGGATCATAACAAATGAATCCCATTTATTTTTAGCTTCTAAGGAATATAGGATCACTTAGATTTTCCCTTTACCAAGACTAAGAAAATATCCCACTACTAAAGTATGAATAGAACCATTTATGGGATATGTTCAAGCTCATCAAGATCACAACCCAAACCATATTCAACGAACCACCCAATGAAAATATCACCACAACACACCTTAAAATTAGGGTGTTTTATGGTGTAATAAAGGGTTAGGTATCATGGCCTTAATAATATGAATATTTATATTTTATATAATAATGAATATATTTTCTTCTTGTTGTTGTTACTTTATAAATGATTTTTTATATGAAAAAAAATAGTTTTAGGTAACATGAAATTTATATTGAGACATTTACTTTTATGAATCAATTTATCTATGAAATAAATTATATTTTAATAATATATTATTATTAAATGACAATTATTAAATATAAACAACCATATAATTTTTATGATGCCAAATGTAATTTCTGAAATGGTTTGAAAACACTTAATGTCAAAACCCCATCATTACTCAATAAATGTTGATTTAATTTTAAAAGTAAAATTTAAAATATTTAGAAAATTATTTTTATAAAATAAATATTTTTTTTTGAAATTAGCATGTCAAAATTATCCAGTAGTTTATTTTTCATAATTTTTTGAGAGAGTTGAATTCTTGGGTAAAACTTAAATATACTATAAATATATAGTGTGTATTATGACATAATGATGACCCAAATGTGATGTAATAAATTCTATAAAAGTTATCCATGAACAAATATATGTTTAAACATTAATTTAATGTGTTTTTAGGTTATTTTATTAATTTTATAAAGACTTTATGAATCCTTTAGAACCTATATTATATTTTTAGTTTTAAAATCATTTCTTTAAGACAATGTCTCAATTCCACATCACCAAGGGTAATATTTTAACAATTGCTTCCCTTATTATTATAAAATAATGAAAATTACTCCTATTTGGGAGAAACTATTGGAAAAAACCATGGGAATTTTTGTGATTTTGATTACTTTAAAATATAGAGTCCAAAACCTATGTTTGGAAAATAATAAACAACTCCACTCTATTTTCCTATATAAACCCACCCAATATCCCATTTACACTGACTAATAAACCTTGGATCACGTAATTACTCAATACAATCCCCTCTGGAGTCCTCCTAAGGTGACCCCAATCTCTCAAGAAGCTCCCTAGGCTTTTGGAATCACCCTCTCAAGGTGAGGGATCATCTCCTTCTCTTCTTTATTCAATCAACTTCATTGTTGTATTACTTTTGTCTCTAATTATTAATGTTGGGATATATAATTACATGTCCCCCTCAATTACCTTATGATTTATAAATGATTATAGACCCATTTAACTCTCACTAATCTCTCCCATTAACATTTATATTCCCCCGTTATGGTCCCAAAATTTCAATGTGATTTTCCAAGCTAAACAATTGTGTAATGAATAACCATACCCATTTACTATCAAAGGTGTTAACCTTTATTAAATTACACTTATTTTATTGGGGACTTATATGTATGTAATATCAATCCATTATCATAAGATTAAATGCGATGAAATATTTTCTTATGTATATGATATATGTGGCACACTTATGCAAGTATATTATATGATTATGATGGGTATACCCAGATAGTGCTCCAATGCATTGGGTAATTTTTTTGTCTCATGAAATTCAAGGTATGGTGAATGGGAGGTTATCCTAAGCACATTATGTTATGTTTTCATAGTGGTTAATATTGAATTATTCTTATGATTCTGGGTTTAATGTTTTTTTCACATTCCCTTGTTGTCTTTATGTTATCAAGCTATATCATGCCTCATTTTTCGTGTTTATGATTCTAACCCCTTTCATGTCCCATTGAAATTCCTATTATCTAACATGTAATATCTTATTTATGTTATTATTCTTTTTTCCCTTACATGGATTTATAGCTCACCCCTTTCTGATGTATGTCCCCAGGTTATCCCATGTTGTTTTAAGTATGATGGAATATTATCGTCAGATTAAGGAAGTTCTCAAATATATTGATATACCCCTATTTTAATATTGTAATGTAATGTAACTAATTACCCAAAGACATTATAATTATTGATATTCTAAATTTTATTATGTGTGTTCATATGTAATAAATCTTGTATTAATTTGTAATAAAGAAAACGATTGTCATGGTTGGTATCAATGGAAAGTTTAGCTATTTTTGTGTTTTGGATTAGAAAATTATAGTGAAATCCTTAGAGATGATCCTAATCATAATAAAACATCCATATGTTTTGGTAAATTATGGATTAAGTGGTTTACATGAAAATATATTCATATCTGGATATAACAAGTGGATATAGATTTGGAATATATTTACCTAGGGTAACACCCAAAAACCATTAATTAAGATAGACTCGATCCGAAGATGATGAAAAACAACGAGCCTTGATGTAGACCTAGTTTGAAACACCCAGAATAAGTGATTTGATTAATTTAGAAGCACATTTCAAACCATTATTAAGGGAACCAATATGCTGATAAGTGTCTATTTTATCAAATAGATCATATATAACCTAGATTGAATCATATAAATTAATACATTATAAATACATTTCATCTATAAATTATCCATTTAATTGGATTCCCAACTATGTGTCTAATATTTTAAAATTAATCATCCCTAATTTTTCCTTTATTCTTGCTAATGTTCAGAAATAGGAGGAACTGAGTAAACAAAATTTTTTAAGGGAAATGTGATGACTTCCCAAATGAGATTCCCAACCTGATGGGAGTAGGAATCATGAACTTTGTGATGATACTTTCTCATTTGACTTAGGTTCTGAATAAAGAACTCAATCAAGAGGAATACCCAAATCTCCATAAGAAACAACAAGCTTCAATTGAGAATTTTATGCAATAAAGGCCTCTAAATTTCAATAGATGATCTAATCCCTTAATTGTGGAACAATGGATCAACTCCATTGATAAGATTTTATCCATCCTTAAATGTTTTTAGAAAGATAATGTTATACAATATTTTTATCATATGGAGGGATAAAATGATCAACTGTGGACACTAATCAAGAATATGAAGCCCGAGGAAGAGATATAGGTTATGGGGTATAAGGAATTATATATATTTTTTTAAAAAATTATTTTCCTTTGACTCTCCAACATAAAATGGAAAGGGATTTCCTTTCCCCCAAGAAAAAATATGATAAATCCCTCAGGACGTATGAGTAATACATCACAAGAATTTCATGATACACCTTTGTCTTTGTTGTTACCCCAAATAAAAAGTTGACTACTTATTTAGTCGGAAAAAACCAATTCTTTGAAAATATATATAGATTCAAGACTTTGATAACTATGATGAAATTAACTTACATGCCCTAAAAGTTGAAATAGAGATAAAAAAATCTCAAGAGTCTCACAAGTATAAGAATCGTAATATGGAGTTTAATTCTGGTGGTGTGATGGAGAAATATAATGATTGTAAGAAATTTCAATATATCATTTATCAAAAGTGTCAAAATAAGAACCCTGAAAATTGCCTAAGGGAGATGAGGAAGTTCTTTAGGTGTAGAAAAAGAAGGGCACCTAGCTAGTGATTGCTGACTGGAGAAACCCACTAATGTAATTGAAGAGAGGAATGCTCTATCCTACCTTCATCATATTGTCCAATGTTTCAACTAAAATGAATAAGGAAACAATGTGACCACAACCCTAAGACAAGGTTTTTCAAGGACAATCAAGGCCATAAACCTCCAAGAAAGAAAGGGCAAGCCTATTCCATTATAACCACTGAGGTGGATCTCGAAAATAAAGTGGTGAAAGGTAATCTAGTTATTAATTCAAAAATAGATAACATAATTTTTTATTTCAGTTCTATGAATTCCTTTATATAACAAATGTTTAGTAGAAATACCGAAACACCACCATGGAAAATGGAAGCAGAGTTATCTGTGAAAATGGAAAATGGGGTAATTATTGCATCCTAAGTATATCAATCCTCCCATAAACACATTTGTTGGTTGAACTTCCCAAAAAACCTTATGATACTCCCTTTAGTAGAATTTTATTTTATTTTTGGAATGGATTGGTTTTCCTTATATAGAGAAATAATAAATTACCATGATATGGAAATCACTCTCTGTATCATGAATTGTCCCCTGATTCTATATAAGTTCACAGTGGAGGATTCTTATTTTTCACCAACATCACAATCATGGATATTATTGACCAAAGATAAATCATATCTAACTCAAATGATTGAGTCTAATAAAATTATCTTCCTTGCGGATATGTAAATTGTGAGGGAACATACTGATGTGTTTCTTGATGAAATTCCTATGAGAGGTTGAATTTTTAATCAAGCTAATACAGGAGGTGTTTCCATTATCCAATACCCAGTATAGAATGTATGTTGTTGAACATGAGGATTTTAATAAAAAACAATAATAAAATCTGAATATAGGGTTTATATTCCCAAGTTCTTCACCTTAGAGTGCACCCATCCTCTTCATTAAGAAGAAGGATGGGTCAATACTCTTCATTTATTATCATAAGATAAATAAGATCATGATAAAGAAAAGGTATGATCTTCTACATAATGTTGAATTCTTTGATTAGTTATGTGGTGCCCAATACTTCTCCAAGGTGGATTTTTTGTCAGGGTATTATCAATTAAGGGTGAAGAAGGAGGATATCCCCAATATAGACTTCTATATAATGTATTAGGATGATGAATTAATAGTAATTCCATTCAGACTCACTAATGATTAAAAATATTAATGTAATTGATGAATAGATTCTTTAGAGATTACCTTGAAGATTTTTTTTGTAATTATAGATGATATGATAATATAAACCAATTGAAAGTAGGATCATGAGGATAATCTCATAAATATTTTAAATACCTCAGGAAAGGAGAACCATTATGAAAAGTATAGAAATTATGAGTTCTGGTTGAAGAAAGTCTCGTTCTTGGGGAGTATTATCATAAACAATTGGATATATGTGGACCATTTGGAGATAAAAGTAATTAAAGGATTGTTGAGGCCAATATCTATGACTGATTTTTTTTGTTTTCTTGGAGTAGTTGGGTACTATCATTTATTTTTGAGAAATTTCTCATGATTTTAAAACCATCTAACCATTATAACTTGGAAGAGAGTTATGTTAGTTTGGAATAATTAATGTGAAGAGAGATTCAATGAGTTGAAAAAGTTTCTTATCACTGAAACAATACTTATGTAACCCAAAATTGGGGAAATTTTCATGGTGTATAATGATTATTTGAAGAAGGGATCCACTTGTGTGTTAATTAACATTGATAAAGTGATTACCTATAACTCAAAGAAATTGAAAGTTCATGAGTAGAGAAATTGATAATTTTATTTATTACATATGTTTTATGGTATTTTAATGTATTTATCTGTTTATTTAATTTATCAATATTGCCAAATGTTTCTCATTTTGATATGTTTTAAGTTTTATTGTTGGAAATAATTAATATCTTTAAAAAGAGAAAAAATAAGAGAATATTGGAGCTAAAAGACACTTTTTTACCATGAGTGAAGTGAAGCAGCATGACACTAGATTTTTGGATCCAATGCAAAGATGGAAAACTAGATTATACCAATTTACACGTCATTTATTACATTAACATGACATGAATTTTTCCGGGATTATTTTTTGGAAGAGATACACCAAAATTCACGATTCCTAGAAATTAATAGATTACACATCTTGTATGCGCATTACACATCTTGTAAATTCATGGGTGGGATTTTTAAAATCCAAATTCATCATGAATTTAAATTTTGATAGAATATATTGTATGGGGCCCATCCAGGACCATCCTTGGACCAATACTTAATGTCCTTTATTGTTTTCTGAGCACTAGAGAGGTTGATTAATAAGAGGCCAAGGCCCTACTCAATTCATTCATTTACTGGGATTAAGGAATGTCGTTTCCATGATGTGTCAAATAGGTTTTTTATTTTTTTACACCCACATGGCTAACATTATGGGGTAGACCATGTGTAAATATATTGTAATGATAGAGGATTCATAGTAATAAGGTATTTTATTTTTGAATGAAAATCATTTAGGTCTTCTACCACAACCCTAATTTCTCAAAAAACTCTTCTTCATTATATCATTCAGAACCATTGTGTGATGGTTGGGGAGTGATATTTTCAATATTTTTACAAGAAAATAATTAACATAATGACTATTATGTGGATTTTTTTAAATGTTTAAGTTTGTTTTAGACTTAACAATTCGACAAATACCCTAGGTAAAATGACCACTGTGAAAAGATGGCATCAGTGATTTTGGGGTTGTCTACCATGAGCATTGGATTAAAAAAAACTCCACTCCAACAACAAATGATTCTTACTTAATTATATTATAACCTAATAAATCATAAACACAAAATTAAAATTCCAGAGAACATTTTTTCTATCTTCTTAAAATTCAAATCAAACATCATATCTTATTTCAAACATCTAGTTTAGATTTCTTTCATAAAATTGTTTTGGTTAGATTTATTTAATTAATATTTTCCCCAACCCTATCTCTGTGGGTTCTACCTTATACTTGTATATCCTATACCAATTTTTATTTTAGTGGTTTTTTTATTTTGTGTTAATAATTTTCAAAATTTGATAACTCTGTAGAATTAAAAATACTCGTGAGGCTACAAATTTTTGGAACAGTTACCGGGGATAGGAGTAAAGAATTTTTTATTTGAATAATTTTGACAAACTCTTTTCAAATATTTTATATTTTCTGATTATAGAATATTTTTTTATTTAAAGTTATATATCATTTTTACCGCAGAGGGAATTTTTGGTTGGGATGATAGGGAAAAGAATGAAATGAATGCCAAGAAGAGGTACTCTTTAATATTTTTTGATATGGTACGACCACTAAATGAAGTTAGAAGAAATAAAAATGAATCCAATGTCTACTGGAAACTATACACAAGCATTTATTTTGAAACTCCCCATAGTCTAGAGACAAAATTTTATGAGGAGCATCACGAACAAAGAAGTATGGATTGAAAAGTAGAGTTATGTACCACTTCTAATGTTGATATCTATCCTAACCATGATGAAATTGGTTTTGAAGGATTGGAAGATGATTAATAGGGTGAAATTACGGCTGAAATTGAGTGGTTTGAAGCATAGTTCAACAAACAATAGCAAGTTGAAGAACAAGAAGAGGATATTGAAGAGAGAGAAACCTTGACTACTAAGATGATACAAAGAATCCCCAAAAAACATGGACCACATTCAAAGGAAATGAAGAAGAATATGAATAGGAGGAGGTTGTGGTGGATGTGATGATGGATTCCACATTTACTATTTTTTTAGAAAATCTATGTGCACCATAAGAAGAAGAAGAACAAAAAGCTTCACATTACATTGAATCTGCATAGAAAAAGAAGAAACACTAGAAACAAAAGATGTTGAGGAGATAAATTCTGAACAAGAAGCGATAATTGAAGAAATTCAATACTTTCAACTGAAAATTAAAAATGATGAATTTTACCATATTTGGAATGATGCAAAGATCTTGCTAGTCATAATCATGTTGTTAAAACTCTTTCCACCACGTCTGAGGTCCATGCCAATTCCATTGAGGAGAAGTAAATATGAGATGGGAGGATTTCAAAGCCATAATTAGGTGAACATGATATGGTTAACATTATACCACACTCTAATTAGTTATCTAGGGTATGCTTGAGCAACATGACCATTAAAAAAGAGCAGCTACCATGAGGAAACCCACTTTATATTACTTTATAAGAATTTAGATTTATTTATTTCCTTGGAATTAATTTTATTATATTAGTATTTATTTTCATTCCCCCTTTTATTTTAGAGAATATTTTAAGTGCTTGTACATTCATTTGTTTCTATTTATTTTTTAGTTCCATCTAAGGCACATACAAAAAGAATTAGGTAGAATCAATTTGCAAGAGAGGAAGTTACAGAGAAGTTAAACATCATAAAAATAATTTTACCATCATGAAAATGTGATGGTAGAACTAGTAAAACCCAAGTTGAAACTTCATTTTGAAAGGGGAGTAAGAATTTCAATTTTGTAATTTTCAATTGTATTCCCAACATTGAAATTTTTTCAGATCTTAAACCTCCAATTGCAAGCCCGCACTTGATTCCAACTTTAATAAATAGAACTAAGAGACATGAAACTACCCAGTATAATTATCATTCAATGAATTTTAAATATATTTATCAATAAATTTCAATGATAAAAATGGTAAAAATAAATAGTAGTGATAATTATATAGACTATGATATTAAAAATCACGATTTAGCGGAGCATGCTGATTTTGGTAAATGAAATTTTTCTGAGAGTTGGCCTAAATTTGAATTTATAATATTTTCATTAATTGATTTAATTTTTTATATGAATTACCATGAGTGATTGTACCAACCATTAATCTCATTCCCAATACATCCACTAAGAACATATTTATCATTCTTTTTATAGTATATATCTTGAGAAACTCAGGCAAGTTTTCTTCTAGAACTTTTTTTCATCTTATCAAAGAAATGAATGCACAAAGTCACTTTTAAAATGATTGAGGCATTTTTTTGTTTAGTATTTATCCCATGATCCACCTTGAATTAATACATTTTAATCCCATAGATTCCAGGAACAACCATGTTAGAAAATGAGCCATGTTATAAGCCTATTTTATCCATTCCTACCTCCTCCAAATGTTTTTCACGATATTTAAAAGAATAAGTGTGGGGGAGGGACCTTATAGGGTGTAACAAAATATAATTTATTGTGGATATTTTGATGGGGGATTTTTCATTATGATATGGGTAGAAGACATTAATTATTTTATTGTATTTTATTATTCACCTCTCTTTCTAAAAAAATTAAGAGAAAAAAATAAAAAAAATTGGGTTTTGTTTTGGGAGGATCAAAAATCACTATTTTCCAGACCTATGATCTTTTGATCATGTGTGGTTAGGTGGTGGATGTGAGATTTTTCTTAATCAAAACATTTTAAAAATAAAAAATATAAAAAAGGCTATAGATGTTGATTCATTCATTTTGCATACATGTAACATGATCCTACTCTAAGAATTATTAGGGGAGAAAAAAATGACATATGTGAAGGGAAATCATTATTGGGATATTTTTTGCTATCATGAAATAAACTTTAAAGTCAAACCTCCTTTATGAGATTTACTTGATTTACATCATTTAACTACCATACCTAATCCTCAGAGTCATTTGATCCAAAATGGTGAATCCCTCATGATTACTTGTGATTCTATATTTACATATTGGAGATGTCATATGCCTTGAAATCCTACGGTATGTGCCATGTTTTTGAGGTATGTGATGAAATAAATTTACATTTCTACCATAATCATGAGTGGAAAAATTAAAGTGAGGTAAATTTAAACTAGCATGAATATTAATAATGAATTAGAAAAATGATAATGGATGAATGAAAAAGATTGTTTATTTCAAAGGGGAAAAGTAAAATACTTAGTTAGCTTGTTTCTTTGTAAAATTAGGCATTGATAAATTTTTCACGTGTGATGCTCGAACGTTTAATTTTCCATTTGAGAAATTTCTTCTGTTAAAATTGAATTTTAATCATGGTAAGGTGAACGTCCTTTATAGTATGTTCAGATTCCATCATTGAGGAAAAGTATTAATTTAAGTGTGGGGCTATTTGATTAGTGTATTTCACACATATTTTTATGGTATTTTAATGTATTTAATTATGTATTTGATTTATTAATATTGATAGATGTTTCTTGTTTTTTAATTTTATAGGGTTTATGTTAGGAAATAATTAATGTCTAGAAAAGGAATGAAAAAGGAGAATATTGGAGCTAAAATACACTTCACACCATGAGCAAAGAAAAGTTGCACGACCCCAGATTTTTGAAGTCAAAGCAGAGTTGTAAAACTATACTAGACCAATTTACGTGCCATGTATTCCATTTACACAATGTGACTTTTTATGGGTTTAATTTATGGAATAGATATTCCAAAATTCATGACAAATTGAAACTAAGATAATACACACCATGTAAGCACATTACACTTTGTGTATATTAGAGGGATGGAATTTTAAAACATAGATTCAGTATATCTTTATATTTTGACATAATCTATGACATGAGGCCCACCCATAAACACCCTTGTACCAATACTTGTTTTCCTTCATTATTACTCGAGGACCAAGGAGATATATATATGAGAGGCCAAGGATCCACTCAATTCATTAATTTAGAGCTTCCGCCATTGGGATCATGGAATTCCTCTTCCTTGATGAATCAAAAAGAATTTTTATTTTCATACCCTCTCATGGATAGTATGAGGGGGTATACCTTATGAAAAGTTATTGTAGTTATGTGGTAATAATTGTAATAAGGTATTTTAATTTTTAATGCCATTCCTTTTATCCTTTGACCACAACCTTAATCTATCAAATCTCTTAATCATTCTATCTTTTAGGACCATTGTGTGATCGTTGAGGGAGTGATATTTGTGATGTGTTTACTAGATAATGATTCACATCGTGTCCATTAGGTGAATTTTTTTATATGTTTATATATGGTTACAAGTTACCAATTTACCAAATACCATAAGTAACATCACTATTGTGAAAAGGGGACATTAGTGATTTTGCGGTTTTCAACCATGAATATTGGATTCAATGAAACTCTGTTCCAAAACTATATGATTGCTATTTAATTATTTTATACCATAATCAATCATGAACACATTTTAAAATTTATGAGCATGTGATTCCTTTTTCTTAAAATCCAAATCAAACATCATATCTTCTTTCAATCATTTAGTTTAGATTTATTTGATAAAAAAGTTTTTGTTTATTTTACTTAATTAACATTTTCTATCACTCTATCTTTGTGGGTTTGACCTCATACTTGTACATCCAATGATACCTTGTTGTTTTGTGGTTTGTTTTTTTTATGTTTATAAATTTCTAAATTTGGTAACTCAATGGAATTAACTATATCTGCTAGGATATCATTTTTTGGCACCATTGATGGGGATAGGAGTGGAGAATTTATTATTTTAATAATTTAGAAAAAATCTTTTCTAATATTTTTTGTTTTCAGATTTTAGTATAGTTTATATTTATTTACTTTTTTATGTCATTTTTACCGTGCTATGTATTTTTTATTGTGATGACAGGGGTGCAAAATTAAATTACTACCTATGAGATTCAATCCTTCTAATTAGATGATATTATACAACTAATAAACTAAGTTATAACAATAAAACATGAATCCAATGACTACCCACAACTGTACCCAAGCATTGATTTCACAACTCCCCATATCCTGAAGCTAGAATTAATTGAGAAGCATCACGAAAAAAGAAACATGGATTATGAAGTAGAGGTAAGTACCACTTACAATGTGTATATCTATACTAACCACTAGGCCCTTGATTTTACAGGTTTGTAAGATAATTAAGAGTGTGACCATTCTTCTGAAATTGATTTGTTCAAAGAACAATTCAAAAAACTACAACAAGATTAAGAACAAGAAGTATAAATTGAATAGCGATCAACTTTAGCTAGTGAGATACTACAAAGCTTCCTAATAAAACTCAGACCATAGTGAAAGGAAAATGAAAAAGAAGAAGAGGAGGGGTATTAGGAGGAGGATATGATGAATTCCACATTTATCATAATTTTTTTAGAAAATCCAAGTGCGCCACAAGAAGAATAAGAAGAACCAGCTACACACTATTTTTACTCCACAAAGAAAGAAAAAGAAGAAGCAATAATAAAAGATGTTGAGGATATGGATACTGAATAAGAAGGGATCATTGAATAAAATCAATACATGCAGCTAAAAATTAAAAAAGAATAATTTTACCAAGTCTGGACTGATGATGAGATCTTGCTAGTCATATGCATGTTGTTCAAACTTCATCCACCACCTCTGAGGTCCATGATAATTACATTAAGGATAAATCAAGATGATTTCGGTTGATTTCAAATACATAATTAGGTGAACATGAGACTGTTATAATTACAACACACTCTAATCATCTTACTCAGATATGGTCGAACTAAATGATCATTAAAAAGGGTTAGCTATCAGATGGAAAACTGATTTTTATGACTTTATAAGAATTTAAATTTCTTTCTTTCTTGGGATTTAATTTTATTATATTAGTATTTAATTTCAATATCCATATTATTTTGATCATATTGTAAGGTACTATACATTCATTTTTTCTATTTATCTTTCAGGTCCATCAAAGGCACATGCAATAAGAAGTAGTAAAAAGAAAGTCATAGGATAAGAAGCTGTAGAAAAGTTACACATCATGAAGGGGATTTAAACATTGTGAAAAAGTGCAGGAAGAACCTATTTAAACCATTTATGAAACTTCAATTTGAAATGGAAGTATTCATTTGATTTTTTCATTTTTCTATTTTATTCCCCACATTGAAAATGCTTTATATATTTAAATTCAATTTCATTCCCACACATGATTCTTACTTTAATCAACAGAATTAGGAGACATGAAACTAAATAGAATAATTATCATGACATCAATTTTAAATTACATTTTCAATAAATTTGAATGAGAAAAATGGGGGAAATAAATAGTAGATATAAGCATGTGGATTGGGATTTTACAAATCACGATTTTGTTCAGCATATTGATTTTGGTAAATGAAAATTTTCTAATATTTATCCATACTTTAAATTTATAATGTTTTAATTAATTAATTGAATTATTTATATGAATTTCCATGAGTGGTTGTCTCAAAAATTCATCTCATTCCTGAGAAATCCAATGATCAAATATTTCCCATTACTTTTATAGTATATTTCATGAGAAACTTGGGGATTTTTTCTTCTAGAACATTATTTTCATATTATAGAAGCTATGAATACACAAAGTCACTTTTAAAATGATTTAGGAATTATTTTTTTTATCCATCATCTTGTGAACCACCATATATTAATCCATTTTTATGCCTGTAGGATCCATGAATAGCCTTTTTGGGGAATGAGTCATGTTACAATCCTATTTTATATTTTCCTATCTCCTCTAAGTTATTTTCATAATATTTAAAAGAATATGTGTGGGGGATGAACATTATAGGGTGTACCAAGATATAATTTATTGTGGATATTTTTATAGGGGATTTTTTATTATGTTATGGGGAGAGACCATGAAATATTTCATTGGATTTTATTATTCACATCACTTGCTAAATAAATTAAGAGTAAAAAAATGGAAAAAATTGGGTTGGGTTTTGAGATGATAGAAAATCTCCATTTTCTAGACTGATGGTATTTTGATCATATGTAGTTATGTGGTGTATAATATATTTTTCTCAATCAAAACATTTTAAAAATATATAAAACAAAAAAATGCAAGATAGTTTGATTCATTCATTGTTAATAGATATAACATGATCCCACTATAAGAACTTTTTGAGGTAGATAGCAATGACATATGTGAAGGGAGATATTTATTGTGCTATTTTTGATTATCATGCATTAAAATTTAGATTCAGACCTATTTTTTATATTTACATGATTTACATCATTTACCTACCTACCCTAATCCTTTGAGTAATTTGATCCTAAATGGGGAAGCCCTCATGATTACTCGTATGGTAAGTTACATGTTTTTGAAGTATGTGATCATCCTTATTTACATATATACCCCAATAATGAGAAAAAAATAAATGTGAGGGAAATTTAAATTCGAATTCATATTAATAAGGAATTGAAAAATTGAAATGGATGAATAAAAATGCTTGGTTATTTCAAAGGGGAAAAATGAAATACATGGGTATAAAGTTTCTTTGAAAAATGAGGCAGTGATAAATTTTTATTGTGTGATTCTGGAACATTTAATTTTCTATTTGATCAATTAATTTTGTTGATTTTTAAATTGAATCATGGTAAGGTGAACTTATTTTTTAGTATGTTGAGATTCCATCCTTGAGGATAAGTATGAATTCAAGTGTGGGGGTATTTGATAAGTATATTTCATGTATATATTTTATGGTATTTTAATGTATTGATTTGTGTATTTAATTTATTAATATCTAAAAAAATTTCTTTTTTTGACAGGTTTTATGTTTTATGGTAGGAAATAATGAATCTATAGAAAAGGAGTGAAAAGAGGAAAATATTGGAGAAAAAAGGTAGTTCACACCACGAACGAAGTGAAACAGTGCACCAATAGATTTTTGAGACCAAAGTAGAGTAGGAGAAATAGAGAAGAAAAATTTACACATCATGTATTCCATTTACATGACGTGAAATTTTCCAAGATGAGTTTTTGGAAGATATATTTCAAAATTCATGATTCCTGGAAATTGATAGATTAAATACTGTGTAAACACATTAAACACCATGTAAATTCGTGGAGTAAGATTTTAAAATCTAGATTCAGCGTATCTTCATAATTTTTATAGAATATAAGTCATGGGTCCACATAGGACCACACTTAGCCCAATCCTTAATGATCTTAATTATTACCCAATCATAAGGGAGATCTATAAATAACATTCCAAGGATCCACTCAATTCATTCATTCAGAGCTACCACCACAAGGATCATGGATTATTGTTACCGTGATGCATCAATTCAGTTTTTTATTTTCCTACCCCCCTCATGGATAGAATGAGTGTGTATCCCTTATTCAAAGTGATTTTAATTATGGGGGGTTATTTTAATAATGTATTATATTTTTTAATTCAATTCACTTGGGTCTTTTACTGTAACCCAAAATTTTCAAATAACTTCTTCATTCTATCATTCCTCACCATTGCATGACCAGTGAGGGAGTGATATTTTCAACATGTTGACTAGTGAATGATTCACATCACTAACATTAGGTGGATTATTTTCTATGTTTAAATATGGTTCTAATTTACCAATTCACTAAATATCCAAAGTAACATTGCCATTTGGAAAAGGGTACATCAGTGATTTTGGGGTTGTCTACCACGACTATTTGATTTTATAAAACTAGATTCCAACTCCATATGAATTATATTTAATTACATTTTACCATAATCAATCATGAACAAAGATTTAAAATTTCTAAGGACATTTATCTATTTTCTTAAAATCAAATTTAAACATTATCTTTTATTTCAATTGTATCATTGAGATTGCTTTCATAAAATAGTTTGGGTTTATTTTATTTAATTAATATTTTCCCCAGCCTTATCTCTATGGTTTTGACCTCATTCTTTTATATCCTATACTACCTTGTATTTTAGTTGTTTTTTTCTTTTTATAAACTTGTAAATTTGGTAACCTTGTAAAATTAATGATGCTCGTAGGGATATTAGAAACCCAACACATGATATGTAGTTGGATGAAGTGATATTTTAATTGAATATATGGCAGAAATATATCTTTTGGGAGAAGTGTGAAATATATATATATCATAAGAGAGTAAAGTATATATTCACATAGAAATAAATGAATATGTTCTACTGAATATGGTTAGAGAAAATTAAGGACTATAACTTCTCAATCCAATAATATATTTGGAATTAAAATAAAGTGGGAGACACTGTAAATAGGAATGATCCAACAATGATATCATTGGTGAGAATTGAGAAGGATTAGATAATATTAGACATGAAAAGGATGGATATGGGAACCATAAAGTAAGTAACATCATTAATCCTTTCACAAATAATTTCTCAACCATCCCTTATAGATAAGATAAAAATTTCTCAAAGAGACAATGTGGTAATTCATAAGATGATGGAAGCTATAATAAAATGGAAATTCTCGTAGTTGAAAATTAATTAAGGAGGAGTTCAAATATTTGGTTCATGAGAAGGTGTACAATCAAATCATAAGTTAAAGAAGGATCTGTTTGATGATATACATAGCTCAACATTCTCTATCCATCCAAGGAGCATGAAGACGTATTGAGATCTCCAAGGGAACTATTGGTGGGAGAATATGAAGAAGGTGATCATAGAATATACATCAAGGTATATTTTATTCCAACAAGTGATGGCTAAATGAAAAAAATCCAAGGGGATGATGAAACCATTACCCATACCAACATAGAAATGGAAAAACATAGCCATGGACTTTAACACTGGTCTTATGAAGATATCAAGAGAAAATAATGATATATGGGTTGTGGTGGATCATCTAATTTTTTTATCAATTCAATGAAATATGATAAGAATTATCACTAGATAAAATTTTAGGGATATGCATTAGATAAGTGGAGAGTTTATATTGAACACCACTATTGATTGTATCTGATCGAGATATAATATTTAACTCTAAAATCAGGAAGAGTCTCCAAAATTCTCCCAATACCGAGTTTAAATTTAGAATGACTTATCATCCTTAAACTGGTGGACAATCTGAGTGGACTATCTAACCACTTGAGAAAATGTTGAGAGCATTCTCAATTGACTTTAAAGTATGATGGGATAAAAATATTCCTCTGTTCATGTTCTAATACAATAATAATTTCCCAGAAAGCATCCAAATCCCCCCTATGAACCCCTTTATTGGAATAGGTGTAGAACACCTACATGCTGAGATGAATTTGGGGAATTCAAATTTCTAGGTTCTAAAATGGATAAGTAAATGGTGGAAAAATTAAATACCATTCACCAACACATTAGGGATGATTATATTCAATATAATATATATGATGCAAATCATAAAAATGACCTAGAGTTTTGAGGTTAGAGATATGGTATTCCTATATATATCTCCATGGAAGAAATTTTTGAGATTTTGAAACAAGTTAATGTTTAATCCATGATATATCTATCCCTTTGAGATAATTTTTCACATTAGAGTGCTAGCCTATTAACTGGAACTCCCACCTAACCTATCTCAAGTACGTGATGTGTTCCATGTATCCATCTTGGTGAAGTACGTTCAGACCCCTCACATGTTCTTAATCCAAATGTGGTACCATTTGAGAATAATCTTGCATATGGGGAGAAGCCAATGAAGATCTTATGACATATAGAAAAAGTTATGCCAAACAAGACAATTCACTGGGTCAAAGTGCTATGGAGAAAATAAAATTTTGAAGTGGTGACATGGGAACCGAAGGAGGTGATGAAACAGAATTACCCTCATCTATTTTAGCATGTGAAATTGAATTTTTTAGGGTGAGAATTCTGAAAGGTAAAGATGGTATCGACCCGAACATTTATAAATAAAATTCCCTTTGGGATTTAATTAAATGTATTATTATATATTATGGTCATAGAAAACACATGCACTTATTTGGTTTTATTATATCCTACTAGATTTCAAAGACTATTATGCATCATAAAATTTGATAATATATTCATAGAACAGTGATCATATGATCAGTATAAATATAAGGTTTTGAAAAATAAAATTGATACAGACAAAGGATGTGATGGCCTCAACTAGTAGGATCGAACCCTATAAATCCCATTTATCAAATATTACAAGGGAGATATAATCACAATTATTTTCAATTGACCAATACCAAGATGATTTAAAAAAAATAAATCATGAGAAAAAAATTTATGTGAAAAGTTTAAGCTTATCGAGATCAAGACCCAAAACACATACGTCGAACCACCCCATTAAGATATCACTATCACGCACCTTACCCTTAGGGTGTTTTCTGGTGCAATAAAGGGATATGTATCAAGACCGTAATAATATGAATATGTACATTTTATAGAATAATTAATATATTTTCTTCTTATAATTGTTACTTTATAAATGATTTTGATATTGATGTGATAAAATACAAATTGTATTTTTGGGTAAAATACAATTTCAACTAAGACATTTATTTTCATGAGTTAATGGATTTTTGAAATAAATAATAATTTAATAAAATATTATTATTAAATTAGGTTTATTAAATTTAAATTATAATATAATTTTTATGATTTCTAATGTTATTTGTACAAGGCTTGAAAACTATTATTGTCAAAAAGCACAAAATTGCACAATAAATGTCGATACTATTTTAAAAGTTAAAATTCATTTATTTATAAAATTATTTTTATAAAATATATATTATATTTTGAATCATAATGTCAAAATTATCCAATAATGATTTTTTAATAATTTTCTGAGACAGTCAATTTTTGGGTGAAAATTAAATGCGATATAAATGTATAGTGTGTATTATAACATAATAATGACACAAAAGTAATTTAATAGATGATATAAAAAGTATGCATGACAAAATAAATGTTTCAAATTTAAATTAATTATTTAGGTAATTTTAAGAATTTTATAAATCCTTTATGAATCCTTGAAAACATATATTATATTTTTAGGTTTTAAAATAATTTATTTAAGAACATGATAACTTCCACATAAATTGGGGTAATATTTTAATAAGTTAGGTCCTTGGACATATAAAAGAATAAAATCCACCACTCGTTATTAGAAACCATGGGAAAAAATATGGGAAGGTTTTTGGTTTTTATTACATTATTATATAGAGTCCAAAACCTATGTTTGGGAAATAATAACGAACTCTTATCAATTTCCTATATAAACCCACCCAAGCTCTCATTCATCTACACAAAAAAACTCGGATCACATACTGACTCTTCCCTCCCCTCTCTATAGTCCTCCCAAGGTCCCCCAAGCTCTCAAGAAGCTCCCTCAAACTTTTGTAATCACCCTCTCAAGGTAAGAAATCCTCTCCATCTTATCTTTATTCAAGTATATTCCTTATCTTATGCCTTAATATGTAATTACCAAGGTTTGGATATGTTCTTACATGTCCCCCTTAGAACAATTATGATGTATAAATTATGAGAGACCACTTTATCTCTCATTAATCCCTCACATGATCATTTATGGTCCCCTATTATGCTACCAAAATTTCATTGTAATTTTCCATTCCAAACAATTGGGAAATAAATACCCATACCCATTTCCTCTCAATGGTGTTCAAATTTATGAATCTACAATTATTTTATTGGAAACATACATGTATTTAATCCAAATTCCATTATCCTAGGATTAAATGTGATGAAATATGTTCTTATATATATGATATATGTGGCACATTTATGCATGTACATGATATGATTATGATGGGTGTTCCCAGATAGAACTCCAATGCATTTTGTAATGTTTTAGTATCATGAGATTCTAGGTATGGTGCACAAGAGGTTTTCCTAAGAACATTATGTTATGTTTTCTTGGTGTTTAACAATGACTTATTATTATGATTCAATGTTTAAAGTTATTGCTACATTCCCATATTGTCTTTATGTTATAATGATATATCATTCCTCATTGTCTATGTGTATGATTCTCACCCATTTTATGTCATATTGAAATTCATGTTGTTTAAAATGTATTACCTTATTCGTGTAATGATTTATATATTCCCTTACTAATCTTTTTATCTCACCCCTTTCTTATGTATGTCCCTAGGTTATCCCATTTAGTTTTAAGTAGGATGGAATATTATGAGCATGTTAAGCAAGTTTTAAATAATT
The DNA here is from genome assembly GCA_963277665.1 of Viscum album. Lineage (NCBI taxonomy): Eukaryota > Viridiplantae > Streptophyta > Magnoliopsida > Santalales > Viscaceae > Viscum > Viscum album. Next base: position 731,329,021 of record OY728160.1, read on the forward strand.
TTGATGTACCCCCCATTTTAATATAGTAATATAATATACCTAATTACCCAAATACACTAGACTTATTAATATAATGGTTTGTATTATGTGTTTTATTATGAAATAAATCATGAATTATTGTTTTATAAAGACAAGGGTTCTCATATTGGCCACACCCACAGAATAAACCTCAACTAGCCAAAGGGTCACAATAAAAGGAGGACACCCCATGAGGGGTTTCTCTAGCTCTACCAAAATAACAAAACATGCCTGATAAAGAAACATAAAAAATGACTCTAAGTGGACTCCAAATAATCCTTGATCATCAATGTTCTCAATGGGAAACTAAAATAATAAGCCCTCCAACTAGGGAATTCACAATGGTCCTCATGTACACCTCAATAGTAGTACCCACTACAAGGGTTCGTCAGAATAAAAAAAGCCTAGGGGAAACACCCATTAATGAAAATATCAGTTGGAATTCCAAGCTAACAACCCATACACAAGCACAAACTCATCCACCGAGGTAGCCTATGTATCACTATGCCACATGGGAATTCTCAAAAGATGACTATGGATATCCCTAATAACTTGATAAAAAATTATCCAAAAGGGATTCATCAAGGGTCCCTTAGACTCATATCAACATCATAGTGAAACTTGGTTGTAACTGCTATCCAAATGTGTCAACCTATCCAAAAGTATCCAACGGTTCTAGTCCTCGAACTCAAGAGCTAAACCTTAACCATTCCAACCTCAAGCAACTGGTCCCGATATGTAGGAAAAACCCAATATATTTTCATACATACAATGTTATCCAATCATATATAATCTATCCAAATTAACCTCAAAAAAATATCTATGGCATAATAAATCTAGTTTAATCACTGATCTCTAAACCCTCTCCCATACCTCACATATCACAATCCAAACCCCTAGGTGGATTCTGAAACCAAACCCCAATATAATCCTCCTACTAAACCATATCCTTCAAAAAAAAAACATAAATAATAAATTTAATCACAAAAATGATTCAAGCATCATGATCCATGTAGAAAAATTCCCATAATATAATGATTAATAGTACAATTATGACCCTAAATAGGAAAAAAGGAAAAATTGTCCAATGCATGAGAGGTATATGATGGGTACCCTGGGTACATGATTTGTATCCAAAAAAGTCCCCCTTATCATGTGCCACATTACACTTAGTGTGTACTCTCCCAAAGTACATGATGAATCGACCCTATACATGGAGTGTACCCCCACATGGGTACTTACTTGTGTACCCCATCCCAACTCAGTGTGTAAATGCCTGAGTACACATCGAGTACCACCAGTACACGATGTCTTCCCTCACATGGGGTCCCCACCCATGTACCCAGCCATAGAAAATACCTGGGTATGTATTCCAAGATAACGGGCACCCTACATGGGGACCATAAATATACATTATATGACTAAGTACTTCTACATGGGGTGTCTATCTGAGTACTTGACCACACCTAGGAATCCCACTACATGACATATATAGTGATCCTGGATTAACATACTAGGATATTACATCATTTTAGATGAATATTCAACACATTACAAAGGTTAATTATTGAGGAAGGTAATAGTATAGTGTCTTCAGAATCTTAGAAAAATAATCTTCCATATTGGTGAAATATCTTCAATATATCCCTTAAAGACCTTCCACTTTAGTACTCCTACATAAAAACTTTCTCCATAACCTGGGGAAAGGAAACATATGAAAGGGTGAGGGTCATATGATCATTAAGGATAAATAAATAAGATAGGTAATAAGAACATGATCATAAGGGTATGATAACATGAGAAAAACATTTTAAGATCATACCCTATATATGAAATATCATATATATGGGTTGTGGAATAAATATTGGTAGTTCATAATACATGAATCATAAGTGAGTCAAGATCATAATCCATGAAAGATTAACATTAGAATAAGACATGGAACTGTGGAAAAAACATAAGAAAAAAATTATTTCAATAGTAATCAAGGATTAATTCCAAGGCCATTTTTACGGAATGGGTTCACTCTTGAAACTATCTTGGTTTCCATAGTTTACTCCCATGGCTATCTTAGTAGTCAAGGTTCACTCCGAAGACCATCTTAGCAGACAAAGTCCTTTAATTAATTGAGTTTACTTCATGTCCAACCATTTATATCTCATGATATATAAATCTTTACCCAATGTATTATAGTGATATATAGGTCATATCCATCTCATAATGAAATCATACATACATGTTACACAAGATCATGAAAAATAATATCACAACCCATGAAATGAAATGGGTATCATAAACATGTCATTCTATCATAACCTAGGGAAAATAGATTAGTTTAATAATAATTTCATCAAATAATAATGTATGAAAAGAAGCAGACATCATAATAATATAACCTATTAAATAGAAATGGGTTTCATAAACATACAACTCATGAAAGAGAAACACGTTTCATAAACATCATTCCATAAAAACATTAACCAATCAATGAAATAATATGTATGGAAACCATAGATCATATTATTATAATATGATGGATAACAATAATAGATTCCATCTTAGATGAAAAATAATTATGAAATATCTTTTAAAAAAAATCTTGAATAAAATCTCTTTTCTGCTTTGAAAAACACCTTTTAAAACATTTAAAAAAACCTATTTCTTTGAAAATAGATTTGAAAAATAATAAAGAACATTTGGAAAATATAAAAAAATTAAATCCATTTCCTATAAAGTTAACTTTAATTATCATTTAAAAAATAAACATTTTTTGAAAACATTTTTAAAAACATGTTTTTTGAATAAAAACAATTTCCAACTGAAGAGAAAAATAAGGTCAAATTTTATTAAAAAACACTTTATAAATTTTAATAATTAAAAAATTGTGAAATAATTGTACCAATACATGAATATATGATGAATATTCAGAGGATATGAGTATTCATGTGTTAATTTGGGATATGTATCATAATATATCATCAATAGAATCATAATCATAAAAAATCCCGATAAACAATGAGATTGTAGCAATAAACTATTACCACTTTGGTAACTATAAATAATAATAAACATGATAGAATAACATTAAATGAATATTGAAATATCATTAAATAAGTATTTCAATGATACATCATGTCAAAGGTTAGTATATACATCTCGTAAAATAATATAGGTGCATAACATAACATGTGTCTCAAAGAGAGAAAATTGAGACACAAATTACCGTATGATTTGGTAAATTTTTAACCGTAAAACCCATGAAAAATAGATCTTAAAATGGTTATTTTAATACCCATAAATTTATTTATAATGATCATATAATACATTCATGACCATAATATAAATTAATCAAAATAAACAATCTGTGATTGTGGCATAAGTCTCACAGAAATAAAAGTGAGATAAGAAATCCCCTTTCCTTATGTATTGACTCTCGTCGTACTCATTCAAACCTCAGGTAAAATAAATAAAATTTTATTATAAATCTAAAAAATAACCATGTTATTATATATAGTACCATATATGATTTTATTATGATGTTATATTAAACATTGATTAACAATTTCATGTTAAAGTCATATTTTGGGTAATAACTGCTTTGTTTTTCGTATATGTTTTTGACACTTTATTCTTGATCCTATTTCATAGATAGTGATTTAGTTATTTAAGGAATCAAAAACATGATTTAAATTTCATATATATTCAGTATATAATTATTTATAAAAATCATTAAAATATAAAAATATTAAATGGAATACACCATTCATGAAGATGACAGGTCGTACAAACGTATGGACGATATTTTCTATTTTATTATCATATTGAAAGAAAGTAAATGATATATATATATATATATTATCATTAAATTATAATTATTATTTCATGTATTTCATATATTTTTAATAAACCCATCCTTAATAAATTCTATGTAATGTGTGAATGAATCACATCGTTTTGACGAGGCAGTAGTCCACACATCCACAAACTAAGTTATCATATTCCCAAAATATGAAAAGAATAATAGAATTTGTTATATAATAATTAAATAAAAATAAATACATCATAAATATCATATATATCATATAAAAAAAATTAATCCCATCATTATTCTCATCATTGAACGGTGGTAATGGATGAAAGAACGACATCAGTTCGTGGGGTGGTAGTCAGTCGTACACATGAACGATGATTGTGTATCAAATTTGATGGAATTGTGTACCAGTGTAGGTCATATCCTTAACATAAAAACATATAACTATATTTAGGATACTAATTTTATTATATACACATCAAATAATAATAATTTAGCTGTGTATAAATAAATATAACAAAATTTCTTGTTGAAGGATGTTGCACCTTCTTTGGGTAATTCCTTTTGATTTACACCAAATGGATTATTTTGTTGGATTTATTCACAAATTTTGGAATCTACAATTAATTTAGGTAATTTGGGATCTTATTTCGGTAGTATTTTAATGATCCAAATGGGTTTAGAGGTGTGAAGAAGTGATGGGGGGGGGGAGTTACCTTTTATAGTGGGGGAGGAGTGGCACTATTGTAAATACAAAAAGGAAATGCTATTGAGAGGTATCACTTACATAATTTGACTCTAATAATAGTAAATTTTTGAGAAAATTGAGTATATGATCAAAATATGGATATAAAATTTATTTTGGACAAGTAAATAGGTTATTTGTCCTCTAAAGATAATGTTAGACCACTAAGTTAACTTGTTTTTAACTTAATTACAGTAATTAATTTTAATTACATTCACTAATATTTTTGGTCAAAAACAAAGTATAAAATATGATAAATTATAAATTATTAATATTAAAAATATTGAATAAATTTTTTCAAATTATAAATACAGATGTGTCGTAATTTAATTTAAAATTAATCCTGTAGACGAGAGGAGATGACACGTTTTTAAAGTGAAAATTTTCAAAAGTTTGAAATGTTTTTAAATCCAATTTCATTGTGAAATTTGTTTCAATTACATAAATTTTATTAAAATATGGATAATTGATCTAAATATACTATAAAAAAAAATAAAAATACAATTTAACAATATAAATAAATTATACAAAAATTTTGTTTTCAATTAAAATTTTGTATTCTTCAATGTTTATCAGAAAATGAGACTTCATGTGAAAATAAAAAAATGAACCCAAAGTAAAGTTTTATATTACTATTTAATTTTTTTATTTTTCAAAATTAAAATTAAAAAATTTTAATTTTTTTTTTAAAATGACTTTTCCACTAAAAGGATATGAAACTTCCTTTTAGAATAATATAGTTTTTATGCCTAAAAATGAATTTATTATTATTTTATGCCAATAAAAATTATTGGATTAATTAAAAAACTTTTGGTTGAATTTATAATATATAAATTTCATTATTATCTCTCACTATTAGTGATTAATTTCATTTATCAAGTAAAAACGTATTTGTGGTCTTAAAAATTGTTTTTCATAAAAAAACACATCCTTTATATTTAGTGTTTTTTATTTTCATTTATAATTAATTTATAACCAAAGAATTTATTTTAAAAACATATTTAAAATCGATTTTCATATTTTAGTAAATATTATTCTTATATACCATTCTAATGTATATGTGATAACTGTAATAATATTTTAATAAAAATCTTAATAGTATATTGTAGTTCAGTAAAACTTGGTCTTGCATATAACACAAGATATCAAAAAAAAAACTCAAGATTATGTGTAACACTAGCCAAACATAGTGTTGCATGTAATTAAATCTATTCTAAGTGTTTAATGTAGCATAATAATAACTTTTTGTTGTATATAAATAAAGCATAACTTGGGGTAGCATGAAATGAAAGGCATCAAAGAAATTTATTTTGTTCAAAAATAATAATTTATAAAAACTCATGGTGTTACATTCTACCCCACATAAAATGTATATCACCCTAAAAATTCTTGTTGTTCATTAAAGGCTAAATACTTTAATGTTACTTTCATATAAACCCACATTGTAGAAATGAATACTAAAATTCCATGAAAAGGGGGAAAATTAGAAGCATAACGATTACACAAAGTAACTCATAACTAGGTTTCCACATAGGATAACATAGGTGTAATGTGAAAACATGGGAATGGAATAGAAATCTAACTATAAAGATATAATTAAAAGTGATAGATAACATGGCCAAGAGAAAGTTAATTATCACAAATCCATAAACTAAGGAGTCTTTAAGAGGTCAATGATATCATAATAATGATGATAATAGGACAAAATTTTATTTCTAGATCATTTTCATAAAATAGAACAATTTTCATAAGATGATATAGTTGCATGATTTCATTCCACAAGCATAATCTCACCCATTGGTTGTACCTAGATCGAATTCCACTTTATCTCTTACTATAATAAATAAATGTGAGTTTTTTATTCATGAAGAACTAATTGATCATATGATCCATAAATTAAATTATAATTAATTCTGTATATCATAAAAAAATGGTTAGCCTAGGTTATCATTATTCATATATCCTCATACGCAGAGATAATACTTTAATCTCTTAAACCTCTTTAGAATTTTATCTTAAAAAACTCCATAAATGGTTAACCTTATTACCATTATAAAATATGAAAATAAAAATATTAAAAAATAAGGTCACCATATTTCTCAAAATCATCTTAACATTGACCTCCATATATTGTAAAGTAGATCTTTTTTTGTCACATAACAAACATGTGAACACCTTCATCATGTATTCTATTGGAACATTATAATAAACTGAGTTACCAAAAATCCTTATCTAAAACAAGAATTATTTCTTATTCCAAATATTATTGAATATATTCTTTAAATCCAAAAATGATGTAAACTCCATCTGCGATAGCATAAACCACTTCATCAAAAAATAAATAATAAGTTCCTTGGTAATCAATATTATCTAATTTACATTATCCATATCAATTATCCATTTATCAAAGATAACCACAATTATCTCAACCTCAGGAACACATTGAGGTTTACCTTCCCTTTATCAAGATTTCCTTGTTCCATTAAATAACTTTTCTCGGTCATCAATAAATTTAAATATATTTTTGAAAATACTTAATGGAAAAAATATAATTCATGATTCATATAACATAATTTTTTAATTATTATAAATATACGCTTCAATCATCCAACTTTATTCTTAAACCATTACTTAGGCTTCATCATTTTATTCCTTAATACCCATTTTCTAAAATATAAAATTTGAATAATTTCTTAAAGTTCCTCAACCTCAATCTAATCATTATTTTTACATTTAATGTAAAAAATATTATTAGAACATCTCATACCTTTCACATTTTGCTTTCAGTCTCTTTATCATTAGCAGTATAACCAATACTTGTACCACATTCTTGATTATCTTCATGATATTTCCACATCATACATTGATTTATAAAATTAAAATACATTCCACATCTGAAACATTAAATTTTATCCCAATTACTTCTAGTTCCTTCTATTTACTATTACTAGAAACTATAGTGTGAGAAACACTTATCATAGTATAAAACCACACAATAAAGAAAAATTACTTATAGGATGCCTATACCATGGAACCTACTTTTTAAAACTATTACACCTTAGTCTTACCCTTAGAGACATCCCTAGACATATCCTTAGAAATATCCCTTTGGATCTCACTAAGTTTTTCTCATCCTAGTTTCCAAAGGATAACTAAACATTTCCTTGGATACCAACTATAGTGATCAATGCTTGACATATATAGATATTTCATCATTTTAGATTAATATTTATCACATTACAAAAGTAAATTCCCAAGGAATATAATAGTTTATTGTATTTGGAAACATTAAAACATAATCTTCCATCTTGGTGAAAGATCCTCAAAATCTCGCTTAAATATCTTTCCCTTTATTACTCATACTTAAAATATTTCTTCATAACATGGGGAAAGGAAGCATAAGAAAGGAAGTGCACATATTCTCAGTAAGGGTAAATAAAAGATATATATAAGTATAACCCACAAATAAGGGTATTATAACATGAGAATAAAATTTTAAGATCATACCTTGTATATCAAATATCATATACCTGAGTTATGGCATAAATATTGATAGTTCAAAAGATATGAATCATAATGGAATGAAGAGAATAATTCATTAAAGAATAACATAGGAATAAGACATGTAATTTTAGTATGCATATAAGTATAAAATGATTTCCATAGGAGTAAAGTATTTATTCTATGACTATCTTAGTTGATTGGTTTCACGCCCCAAACTATCTTGGTAGTCATGGTTCACTAACATGACCATCTTAGTAGTCAAGGTTCAATCCCAAGACCATCTTAGTATACAAAGATCTTTAATAAACCAAGTTAACTTCATATTGTAGTAATGTCTATCTCATGAGAAATAAATGATTAACCAATTCATTGGAGGAATATATAGGTCCCACCAATCTCATAATGAAATCATGCATACATGTTCCACAAGATCATAAACAATCATATCATAACCCATGAAATAAAATGGGTATCATAAACAAGTTATCATATCATTACCAATGTAAATGAGGAATGTTTCATAATAATTTAATCAAAGAATAACCTGTTAAAAGAAGTGTGTTTCATAAGAAAATAACCTATGAATGAGAAATGGTTTACATAAACATATAACCTGTGAAAGAGAAATGAGTTTGATAAAAATCATGCCATAAAAACATACACCATTCAGAGAAAGAATAAAAATGGAACCCTTGGATAATATGCTCATAAATAAATGAGTTACACTAATTTATTTTATCTTAGAAGGAAAATAATTTTGAAATATCTTTTTAAATACATTTCTTGAAAAAATATCCTTTTTTTAAACACTTTTAAAAACATAAATAATTTTTTAAAATATTTTCCATTGAAAATAGTTTTGAAAACATATATGGAATATTTTAAAACAATAAATCATTTTTAAAATAGAATTTCCTTGAAAATGAGAATAAAATATAAATAAAAAATATTTTTTTGAAAACATTTTTGAAAACATGGTTTTTGAAAAGAACAAATTTATGACCGAAGATAGAAATAAGGTAAGATTTTCTTAAAAAAAATTAATTATTATCATAAGTAAAAAAGAGTGGGAAAATTATACCGATATATGAATATATCATGAATAACAATAGGATAATAAATTTCATTAGTGTTCTTGAGATATGGATCACAATATCAATAGAATCATAATTATAAACAATCTCGATAAACGATGATGTTGTAGAAATTAACTATTACCACTTTGGTAACATTGAATCATAATAAAAATAAGAGAATAAAATTAAATTAAGATAAAATATCATTAAATAATTATATTCATGATTCAATATGTCAAATTTTATTATATACACCTTGTAAAAGAATTTACTTTCATAACAAAACATCTGTCTTAAAGAAGAAAGATTAAGACAAAAATTACATTACGATTTGGTAACTTTTTAAATGTAAACCTTATTAAATAGAGATAATAAAATGCATATTTAAATACCCATAAATTTAAGGATAATAATAATATAATACATTCATGGACAATATATACACCACACAAAATAAATGAGTTGTGAATAAGGTAAAAGTCTCGCAGAAATAAAAGAGAGAATAGAAATCCTCTTACCTTATGTCTTAAATCTCATCGTACTCATTAAAAAATCTATATATAATAAATATAAGTCTATTATAAATCTAACACAGAATAGTATCATTATATATAATTACATATATGATTTTATTATTTCTTTATATTACCCATTTATTAAAAATTTCATGTTAAAGTTATGTTTTGGGTAATAACCGCTTTGTTTTTCGTATATGTTTTGACATGTTATTCTTGATCCTCTTACATATTTTATGATTTAATTGTTTAAATAAATTAAAAAATGATATAAATATCATATATATTAAATATATAATTATTTATAATAATATATTAAATATATAAAATATATAAATATTAAATGGAATACACTGTTCATGGAGACGGTAGGTTGTACATATGCATGGATGTTGTTTCCGTTTTCTTGTCACTTTGAAAGAAAGAAAGTAAATAACATATATGTATATATATATTATAATTAAATTATAATTATTATTTAATATATATCATATATTTTTACTAAACCCATCCCTAATACATTCCATGTAATGTGTGAACGAATCACATCGCTTTGAGGAGGAGGTAGTCCACACATCCAGAAATGAAGTTATCATATTCTCAAAAAATAGATAACATGAAGGAATGTGTTATATAATAATTAAATAATCAAAAATAAATCATAAATATAATATATATCATACAAAAATATTAATTCTATCATTATTACCAACCTAGAATGGTTGTACTAGAAGAACGAATGACATCAGTTTGTGAGGTGGTAGTATGTCGTACACATGAAAGATGATTGATTATCCCACTTAATGGAAGTGTGTTTGAGTGTAGGTCATACCATTAACATAAAACAATATAGGTATATTTATTATACTAGGGTTATTATATAATCATGTAATAAAAATAATTGATTGGTGGAGAAAGAAATAAAACAAAAGTGCATATTGAAGGATGTTACCTCTTTTTTGGGTAACCCCTTTTGGTTTGCAACAAAAGGGTTACTTGGATGAATTTATTCATAAGGTGAGGACTATAGGATTAATGGGTGGAATTTTTGAGCTTAATTAGGTTGGTTTTGGGTGATTCAAATGGATTTAGAGGTGGGAATAAGTGGGGGTGACTATGCATTTAGAGTGGGGAAGTGACATTCTTATAAATATTAAAAGGAAAACACTATTTAGAGGTATTCCTTATATCATGTGGCTCAAATAATGGTATATTGATTTATAAAAGGTAGGATATAGCCTACATATAGTCATACTATAGATTTTGGACATGTTTCTAGGTTATTTGTCCCGTTAAGACAATGTTTAGCAACTAAGTAAACTTATTTTTACCTTAATCACTGTAGTTAATTTTAATTTATTTCACTAGTATTTTTGGTAAAAAATAATTTTAACTTAATATAAATTATAAATTATTATTATTCAAATTATATAATCGATTTTTTTTGGAATAAAAAAATTAGATTTGGAAGAAATTAATTTAAAATTAATCTCGCATACGGAAAGAGACAATATGTTTTTAAAGTGAAAAAGTTCAAAAGTTTGAAATGTTGGTATATCCAATTTCATTGTGAAATTAGTTAAAATTATATAAATTGTATTAATATATGTATAATTTATCTAAATATAATTTAAAATAAAATATAAATATATGTTAACTATATCAATAAATTAAAATAAAGATTAGTTTTCAATTAAAATTTAGTATTTTTCAATGCTCATAAAAAAATAAAACTTCTCATAAAAATACCAAAAATTCACCCATAGTAAATTTTGATATTACTATTTAAAAAATGATGTTTATTTTGTTGACTAAAAATTTAAAAAGTGTAAAAAATTATTTTTAAAACAAATATTCCACTAAAAGGAAATAAAATTGCCTTTTAGAATAATTTAACTTTTTTATGCCTAAAACTAGATTTATTCTTTTTTTATGCCTATCAAACTTATTTGATGAATGTCAAAAAAATTAATTTATAATATATAAATTTTATTATTATATCTCATTAATAGTTTTTAATTTAATTTAATTAGGAAAGAATCCTTTGTGGGCATAAAAATAGTTTTTCATAAAAAACATATCTTTTATATTCAATTGATTGTTATTATAATTTATAATTAATTGATAACCATAGAATTGATTTTATAAATATGTTTAAATCATAGTTTCATATTTTCAGTAATATTATTCTTATCTTACATTCTAAAATCAAGGTGATAACTATAATAATATATTAATAATAATAATAATATTATTTTGTAGTTCGGTAAAACTCGGTCTTATGTGTAATGAAGATATAGAAGGAACTCAAAATTCTTTCGAACAGAAGAAAAATATAGTCTTTAATCTAAAAAATAAAATATTAGTGTTTTATGTAGTGTAAGAATAAATTGGTGTTGTGTATAAATCAATCATAACTTGGTGTAGAGTGTAATGAAAAACAATAAAGAAATTTAATATATTTTCAAGAATTAATTCATGAAAACTCGAGGTGTTATACTGTATACCCTAGTATAGGGAGTATAGTCCCAAAAAACTAATCTTTATTGAAAAATAATAATACAAAACTTGTTTTCTCTGAACCACACTGCATGTACATGACTTTCACCGCACAGAAGGCCCCCAAAAAAGTTCGAAATGCCCAATTTCCCCACAAAAACCACAGATCGGCCCACTAGGGTGCCCGAAAACCCAAAACATGATTTAAAACTCAAAAAATATATATAATATGGGTATTTTTGGCATAAAATATAAAACGTTCCTACTTCAGGGTGGAAATCACCAATGCTTTGATTCGATCTACGAACCGCAACAGCCGCCCGATGATCCTGTTGAGTCAATAAGGTTTTCCTTATGACTTTTCCATTCCTTATTGTTTTCAAAATCACAAACACCTTATCTTTAAGGAAAATCAATTTTATAAGGAAAATCGCTTTTATAAGGAAAATCTCTTTTATAAGGAAAATCTCTTTTATAAGTAAAATTTCTTTTATAAGGAAAATTGCTTTTATAAGGAAAATCGCTTTTATAAGGAAAATCGCTTTTATAAGGAAAATCGCTTTTATAAGGAAAATCGCTTTTATAAGGAAAATCACTTTTATAAGGAAAATCCCTTTTATAAGGAAATCACTTTTATAAGGAAAATCGCTTTTATAAGGAAAATTGATTTTATAAAGAAAATCCCTTTTATAAGAAAAATCACTTTTATAAGGAAAATCACTTTTATAAGCAAAATCGCTTTTATAAGGAAAATCAATTTTATAAGGAAAACTGCTTTTATAAGGAAAACTGCTTTTAAAAGAAAATGTGCTTTTATAAGGAAAACTGCTTTTATAAGGAAAACTGCTTTTATAAGGAAAACTGCTTTTATAAGGAAAACTGCTTTTATAAGGAAAACTGCTTTTATAAGGAAAACTGCTTTTATAAGGAAAACTGCTTTTATAAGGAAAACTGCTTTTATAAGGAAAACTGCTTTTATAAGGAAAACTGCTTTTATAAGAAAAACTGTTTTTATAAGGAAAACTGCTTTTATAAGGAAAACTTCTTTTATAAGGAAAACTGCTTTTATAAGGAAAACTGCTTTTATAAGGAAAACTTCTATTATAAGGAAAACTGCTTTTATAAGGAAAATTTCTTTTATAAGGAAAATTTATTTTCTATGGAAAATTATCCTTATCATATTTTCATTATCTATATCCATATATTTCTTAAGTATAAGAATTAGATTTATTTTTGGTTAGACTCCGAACTATCATTTTTCTTACACTTTTATAATTTGTCTACTCTTTAATATTTTTCTTTACACTCCGAATCTTCACTCCGAACTTTTGAGTTAGACTTAAAATGATGTCGTACCTTCTGCTACACTTGTTTTGTTAAAAAACAATGTCGTCTATTCCATTATAAACTAACCGTTGGTTAAGTGACACAAGTACAGGTCCCTCTGATTTTTAAGGAAAATATGACCATTGGAAAGAAGGTCGACCGAGCCTATAAATAGAATCTCATTTGAAAGAGCTCATAACAACTGATCTTTGACTCATGTGATTACATGCTTGAAGTGATTTCTAGAGAGAGAGGCTATTATTAACTCTCAAAGCTTCGTGCGACTCCGAATGTTGGTAATTACATTTGAGGACTTCCGAGGATAGGAAGACAGAGGTGCCGACTACCTTAAATTTCGAGGGCTTCCTTGCTGAGGAAGACAGAGGTTCCAACTACCTTAAAGTTGAGGGATTGTGGGGATATCAAGTTAAATATTCTGATCTTCGTATCGAGGGCTTCCATGGTGTGGGTAAGACAGACTTGATTGAAAGTATAAATCAAGGGACCTTTATTCAAGGTTGTTGGATACCCTTCTCTTTGGGTTAAAAGACGTATATCTTGTTACTTGTAGTTTTACTACCTGTTTGTTTCCGTTGCATATTTTATTGTAAGGAAAGTATAACATTCTTATACTTCCTTACTTGTACTCTGTTTCATTTAGATTCTATACGCTTTAAGGTAGAATCTCATATTGTAATCTTTAGTTAAGTTTCAATTTCAGGATCCATATTTCCGGAACCTACTTTCGGAATCTCTTTCCAGTTTTAAGCAAGTACATAGAACTTGATGTTTATAACTTCATTCCTTATTCCATGTTTTCAATTGGTGTTAGAGGTGTTGTGAATTTTCTTAGGATAACTTTGTTAAACTTAGAACTCTCCTTATCTAAGGAAGACTTAGTTATCCGTAACCAACCTTAAAGGTTCCAAATGAATTTTTAAAGTGTACAATTCACCCCCCTCTTGTATATTGAGCATCTACATCATTATTTCGATCCTACAGATCCGGAATGACCTGAGTTTCACAACGGTTCCTCATATTCTCCCTCTCTCTATATTCTCTCCCTATCCCTCCCTTTAATGAGTGAAAGCCTTATTGGTAGGGAATCTATTTACCTGATAGGACAAATGATCGAGGGAAAATTAAAACATGAAAATGAAAAAAGAGAAGAAAAAAAGAAAAGGATAATGAAATGAAAAGAAAAAGGTGTCGAGCCTAGCCCTAATGCCTGATGCAAGGTTATACATTACATAGAAAAAACCCATATTCCAAAATCAAACATAGAGACAAAATATCAATACAATTATACATTTAAAATATACGACCAAATGAACCAACATGAATAAATTAACATTTAAAAAATTAAATATTAAATATTCAGTGAAATTTCACACTACCCAGATTTCCACAAAACTCCTTTCCTAATATAAACACCCTATTTTTGGACAAATGGATTTGTCATAAAAATTATCTAATGTCATATTATAGGATAAATTCACATTTTCTCCTAGATGCATATGGGAACAAAAAGATTCAAATTTCCAAGAATTTTCAAAACCTGTAATAACGTGGTTCGTCACACATACTAAACACTATACCCAATTTTATCTTAAATTCTTACCAACACATACCAGATAAAAATTATATATGGGATAATTTGGAAGAAATATATATCCCCGAGGATGTGATAAGAAATAAATTCATATTAATAATGTTCATTTCATATAACATGGTTGATAACAGATTTATCATAAAGTAGGTGTATGAAATTCAATGTATCTTACAATATCTAAAGTAAAAAATAATGAAAAAACATGATTTCATAATTATCACAAACATAATTTATAATTTCTCAATTCTTGGAATAATTTTAAACATTTTTTAAAACATAAAATGACTATATTTTCTTAAATGAGTTACTCAAATACCTATAAATTGAAGAGGAATATAAAAACAAGGAGTAAAATGAATCTATAGATGAAAAATACAAGGTCTTCATAATAAAGGTAATGAGACCATCTGGGTACTCAAAGGGGAAAATAATTCAACTTTCCCTAAAAGGGAATGGCTCATTTAATGAAGAATAAAGGGGTGTGTTATATCTATCAAAACCTGAGACTCTTTAAATGGGACCTTCGTCTCTATAATAAGAAATATGGAAATAATGATCCAAGGAGAACTTTTCATACATGATATTAAATGTTAATGTAATTGAGGATAGAACTTCATTGTAGATTGATATTGATGCTACATGAAACATGTGTAACAAAAAATATCCCTTCAAGATGATAGAATAAATTTATCTATATGGATAACTCTATAAGAATAAAATCATAATATAAGGTTGTGGTTGAATATGAGTTTACCTTAGTAAATATCCTTTCTCTAAATTATATTATATTTGTTTCCAAAATTTATAGGAAATTTTTTTTATAGAAATTGTTAAAAAATAATTTGTTAAATCTTGTATGTAAGGAAGATAAGATTGTTCCATTGAAGAGTGGGATATTTGTTGGAAAGGGTAAATTTTATGATGTATTATTCAATTTAAATATAAATTTTTTTTATTACTTTATAGAGTCTTTTGATTTATGGAATAATCATTTATTTCACATAAATTATAAGAATATTCATGACAATCCAAAAGTGTAATTATTAGCTAACATAGATAAAAATAATCACAAATGTTTAACATTCATGAGAACTAAAATTTTGAAAACCATTTACAACTATAAAAATGAAAAATAATTTGTTATAATTAATACATAGTGACTTATTTGGGTTTCATGATACACCTATTTCATATACTAAAAAAACATTGTAACTTTTTTTGATAATCAATCTAGTTATTACCATTTTTATATTTTACATGATAAATATGAAGCTATATATAAATTTAATGTCTATAACATTGAGTTTGAAAATCAATTTGGGTTTATAATTAAATTCCTTATATCTGATAGAGTATGGTAACATTATATTCCATCATTTATTGGATCCCTAAGAATCATATATTAAGTGATAAAAACCTATAAATATCAATAGGATAGTGTATCTATGAGAAATAATATGACTTTAATGAAAATGGTTAATTATATTATATCAATCTTACGTCTCTCAAGAGTATTTTTTTTGAGATGTATTATTAACTACACATTATATCCTAAATAGAGTTCCAATAAAAGGAATGGTTATGTATCCATAGGAATTATAAATGCATAATAATATAATTTAAATTATTTAAAGGTATGAGATTGTCATGTAATTGTAAGAGTACTTGAACCTAAAAGGGAAAAGTTAGGTAAAAGAGGCATTGATGGAATATTTCCTGAATATATGGAGAAATAAAACTCATATATATTCATTTTTGTAAATTTTAATGATTTTATAGTTGTAATAATAATTATTAAATTAGTATATTCTATATTTTATGAATATATGTTTTCCTATTTCCTAAGAAATTATAAATAGATTAATCTGGATCCAATAAAATAGTATTTCAAGAGGATACAACCAGGAGGGATTATAGAAGTAAACAATATTACATACCTAATACATATGTCTTTGATTTATATATATACTTTTTGGTAGTAACTCTTTATTATATTGTTACAAAAACAACAATTTTCTTAATATTGAGTTTGATCCAAAAACTTTCAACGATGATTTAACATCTTTTAATTCAACTCTTTGGAAGGAATATATAAATTATGAAATATAATATATAACTAGTAAAATTACATTTATATTAATATATCTTCTTCAAGATACATAATTTATAAGTTTTAAGTGGGTATTTATAATAAAACATAGTTTTTATAGTAAAATTTAAAAATATTAAACTGGGTTGGTAGTCGTGCTGTTTACTCAGAAAGATGGAATTTATTATTTCAATACTTATGTTATTTTTATAAGACTAATTATATTATAATTACACTCACTTTAAATTCTATATATATATTTTAAATTCACACAATGTATTTTAAAATAATATTCTTAAATAATGGAACAGATGATGATATATAATGGAATAATCAGAAGGATTCATGGTACCTAGAAAAGAAAATAAGGTTTGAAAATTGGTATGGTCCCTATATTTTTTAAAATTATATCCAAACCAATGGAATGATAACATTAATCAAGTGATTTTATCCATTTTCTCTATAGTTAACCAATATGGAAATTTTTTTTATAGTGGGTTCCATAATAACCATGATGTGGTTATTTGTTTATATTTTAATGACATTCTAATATTTTGAATTTAAAAAAATAAAGTAAATGTAAAAAAAGTATATTTTATCTAAAAACATTAATATGAAATACTTTTGTTAACAAAAAAATTTTTTTTGAATAAAAATTTTAGGAATAAGAGTTTTATTACACATTCTCAATATCATTATATTGTAAAATTCTTAAAATGGTTTAAATAGTTTTATTATTCATTGATTTTTACCATATATGCTTCTCATAGTAGGATTCTACCAATCTTTGTTGGGTAGTTTCTCAAATGGAATATGAAATTATTATTGGATGTCTCATATATGTTATTAAAATTATAAGGCCTGATATTTCAAATAGAGTTGGAAAGATAAGCTAGTATACAATTAATCTATGTTCTTCAGGATGGAATGTAGTAATCAGGGTAACCAAATATATTATGGGTATTTTGGATTACTATATATATTATAGTGGAATACTAAGGGTGTTTGAATGATTTTCCAATGCAATATGGATTACTAATATATAGGATCACTCTTCTATGAGTTGTTGGATTTTTACACTTAGAGGCAGAGTGATCCCTTGGGGATTAAAGAGAAAAGCACGTATAATGAACATGATAATGGAATATAAGACTATTTCATTATAAGCTAATAAAAAATAACAATAAATTCCTTTATCTCATTTTTTAGATCTACCACTATTTTTTATATCAGTGACTTTAATTTTTATACATTGTGATAGTCAATAAATGATGGAAAGGGGATATAATAATACTTATAATGGAATATCAATATTAATTTTCTTAGATATAATTATGTAAGGTAGTTGATAAAATATGGTATCATAACTATATTTTTTTAAATAAAGTATATGGAAGATCCATTAAAGAAGATACTCTTAAGGGATTTTTTTAAAACTTATTCGGGATAGGATCAATGTCCTTGTAAAAAATTCACTAATTATGAACCTCAACTTAAAATGTGATAAACTATCATGTATATGTTTAGTGTATCTAATTTTATCATATGTTTTAAGATACCACTAAATTTATATTACATCCTAAGAAAATGGTGTTTGGTCCCCTGAGAAAAGTAGGATGAGTTTAAAACTCTTAATGAAACAATTAAATCCAACAAGTGATAAAAAATAGAAACATATTTTGGTTTAACTATGTATATATAGGAGTTTTGATGATTTAAAGAGATTATTCCTTTAGTAACCAAACATATATAAATGTATAAGTCATGCATGTTCATAATGGTTTCTAAGATTATTCGAGGAACTAATAAATTTTAACAGACTTGTGTAGGATGAATCTAGTTATTAATAAGAATTAAATGATCAAGAAAATTTTCATGCATTTATCTATTTATATTTTCTTTATATCTTTTATATACAGGTTTATACCAAGATATACCTTTATTTTTACATTTTTTTCCAAGAGAGTATGATTATTGATTTTCAAAATGTGTTTTTAAATATTTTAAAATAGTGGTGGAATGTTGAATTTTTTATGATTTAAAAATATTAAAAAATATTTTTAAAAAATGGGGAAGATTTTAGAAATATTATATCAAAAAGTGGGTGGTGTGGGGTCTCATTTCTAAATGGTAACACGTTTATATTTATTTAAAATGATAAATTTTGGAAGAAAAAACCAGTGGGGATGGTTTGTTGCACTGTTTATGCATGTGCATGTGTGATCGGGAACTGTATTTCTTTTCTAGCACACTTTGGATTTCATATTCCATTTTGGTGAGAGGTTTATAGAGGTCACTTTATTTTTCTTGAAATATTGGTTTGTTGTACTGGTTTTTTCCAAGACCCAAATGGGGTTTTCTGGTGGATCGACCTAGTTCACCAAATAAATGTGATCTGGACTATAGATCAAGTCAGGCATGAACTAATGGACATATAAATTCACTAGAATGTGTGATCTAGTACACTTATTTAATTAAATATGTTATTATGGGCTTGATTAATCCATATAAGATATTACTTTCTAAAATATTCGTTTACCCAATTCTTAGATTAATATACCTTATCTGAAGAGGTACTCCAATACATATAAAATGGTGTCTCTATTGGAAGTAAAACTCAATAAATTGTTAAATTACAATGAAGCCCAATTCCTATTAAATATTGAGATTCCTCTAAATTATTATACCAGAATCAAAGTGTAATGTTCCGGTTCCGAAATCCACCCAGAGGCGCCCCGTACCCGGTTGGTCACATGAACACAAGCGCATTTCCCCAAATTCCTGAGGCTGTCGACTAGTAGTGAGGGTCTTGGGTGTGATAGTAGGGAAACTATACCCTCATTGGCAGAGTAACACAGTGGAAAAGGAACAAATATACAATAGCAAAAGTAGTAAATATCCAACAATGGTAAATAGTGTAAGACTGAAATAATAGAAAATTGGAGCACACACACACACACACAAATATATATATATATATATATATATATATAATGATGCATGATACATTTGTTTCAGAAAACAGCCAAACAAGTCACAATGCTGAATAAAAACAGTAATAAAGCCATGTATTAAAGAAACAGATAACAGCTCCTGAGCATCTCAAGCCTAATCTTGGTCCCATGCTCTCTAGATCCATAACACATCAAGTATCTGAGGTACAAGGGAGCTTGCCCTTGTCTATTCCTGCAGCAATAGAATCTGTTTGGGCCCAAAAGCATGGCCCAAACAGGTTGTGAGACTAAATCCCAATAGGCAACTACCACGAGGTCTCTGCCTAATAGTCAGTGAATATATGGAAGGTAAAAGTACAGAAATAAGTAAAAAGGAAATTACTCAACAGTAAAAAATCCATAGTTTCAATATCAAGCAACAGCTATCTAATCAAACAAACACAAATATGTAACCCTCTGGGAAGAACCCATATCCTATCCCCTCTGATCATACCTAGAAACACAAGAAAGAAGCTGACAAATAGGTAACCCTCTGGGAAGTGCCCATAGCCTATCCCCTCTGGTCCAACCTAACAATTACAATCAACCCTTTGGGCAATACACATGGTCTAACCCCTCTTTTCAGCTTAAGCATAGACTCTCTGAGGAAGCACTCACTTTCAATTCCCCCTATAGTCACGTATCGTATCTAAAGGTGCTCTAGGGAAGCACTTACATCACATTCCCTCTGTGGCCCGCGTCGAGGAACTACAGACTCTCTGGGGAAGCACTCAACATCAATTCCCCATGTGGTCTTGCATAGTATTTTATAAGACACTATGGGGAATCCCTTATGTCCATTCTCCCTATGGTCTACTACACTGGGTTCTCATGGCCCTGTGTAAGTCAAACAAGTATAGCAACACGTATCGGCCCAAGTAAACCTCAAGAACTACATGGCTAGTAGTCTACAGCATATTAGCAAGTCTGATAAACAATATCACTCCATCCTACAATACTAGGAATGGGAAACAAACAAAGCATCCTAACAGGCTAATCAGAACCAATCAGTCATAAACAGAACATGCATGGGAAACACCTCCAAATCATAGCAATCAACCCTATTCACATACAAATAACCTCTACTCACACACAGTAGCAAAGTAGGAAATCAACAGGGTTAGAAACAGTAAACACACAATACCCCGTTCACGGGTATTGGAGGTTTTTCACATAAAATTCAAAGACATTAAACCAAAAGGAACAAACCACCTACCTCTTAGGGTTCCGACGAAGTCGATCACCATGCTACCACATCTCCTCAAATCCAGCGAACACACCACCTAAAACGCTCTAAATCCCCTTCCCTAACATCCACAAGTCTTAAAATCAACACCCAAGGCAACCAAACCCCTAGATCTACACACAATGAGTGTATATATAGAAAACCAAGAGAGAGATAGAGAGATGTAGATATAGAGGAAAACCCAAAGAAACCAAGAGGAGAGACTTACCTGAGGAGAACTACCTTCGATCCACTAAGAAACCCCTTCAATTTGCCTCCAAAATAATCCAACGAGATCCCCCAACCTCTAAAAATTGCAACTCCTGCATGAGCAACGAGTGGGAGGAAGAATGGTGGATTAATGTGAAATCCCAAGGGGCTCAGGACATAAAAACCCTAACTTTAAGTGGCCGCACGGTTACCCCGCACGGTTTGGAAAACCGTGCGCCAACCATGTGTTTGCCAGTATCTCCCCATGGAATTCTCATGACTTGCCTCCATGGTTTGAAAAACTGTGTGCAGCCCGTGAGGATCCCACTTTCAAGGGTTCTTGGTTTCCTGGGCTGGCCGCACAGTTTTTTCAGATCGTGCACCAACCGTGCGCCCCTACACAACCTCCTGAAAAACCACTTTTTCTCCAAAACGACCATAAAAGGAAAATATACCTAAAAAGAAGGTCTGGGTTCTTAAAAACTTCCCCCTTAAAGAAATTCATTCCCAAATTTCATGAGCGTGGCATAGAAGAAGAAACCCTGAACAGCTTCGGCCACTGAGCACCTACATTGGCCTCTCTCTCCCAAGTCTCATCCTGTACTCGCCTATGCTTCCATAGCACTTGTACCAGAGGAATTGAACAACCACGAATATCCTTTGTACTGTGATCAAAAATCCGAATAGGATGCTCCTAGAATGGCACATCCACTTTGAGCTCAACCTCCTCAGGTTGAAAGACATGAGACGGGTCTGAAAAGTGACGTCGAAGCTATGAAACGTGGAAGATGTCATTCATATCCCGATACCTCTGAGGAAACTGCAACCAATAGGCAATCAGACGAAATCTATCGAACAACTAAAATGGCCTGACATACCTTAGTGAAATATTACCCTGTTTCCTGATCTTTCTTTGCCCAACCTCAGTGTGACACGTATAAAAACCTAATCCCTGACCTCAAACTCCAGAGGTTGTCTCTACTAATCAGCATACGACTTCTATTGAGACCGTGCAGTAGTTATCCTCTTCTGAATCAACTCTATCTGTTCTATAGTCTCTTGAACAAGATGATGTGCCAACAAAGCTGCCTCTCCTTCCTCTAGCCAATATAAGGGTGATCGGCATGGCCTACCGTACACAGCCTCATATGGTGCCATCTGTATAGTTTCATGAAAACTATTATTGTAGGAAAATTACACAATAGGTATATGATTATCCCAAGAACCTCCAAAATCAAGAATTAATGCTCGCAGCATGTCCTCAAGAACCAAAATCGTACGCTTGGACTTGCCATCTGTCTAGGGGGTAAGTTGTACTCAAAAGTACCTGTGTACCCAAGGCTTTCTGAATCCCCTGCCAAACCCGAAAAGTAAAACATGCATCCCTGTCTGAAACAATGGAGTGTGGAACTCTATGGATATGTACAATCACACGGATGTAAAACCATCCCAGATCATCAACACTAATGGTCTCTTTGATCATCAATAATTGAGAAACCTTCGTAGGCTTGTCAATGACAACCCATACTGCATCATTCCCTTGTACAAACCTTGGAAAACTGGTCATGAAATCCAATGCGACATCATTCCACTTACACTCGGGAATGGGTAAATGCTGCAAAATCCCTGCTAGTTAATGGTGCTCCACTTTCACCTGCTTACAGGTGGAACACCTCATGAAGAAACCAGCAACGTCTCTCTTGATACATGGCCACCAATACTGATGGTGTAGATCACGATACATCTTGGTGATGCTAGGATGAATTTCCCAAACTGAAGAATGGAAGTCCCGCATCATCTCCTCGCGTATGTCTACTGTCACCCATATGCGCCCCTGTAAATACTAGATCTCATCCTCACTTACGGTCCATCCAGAAATAGGGTCCTCTCTGGACATGCTCTCCCTTAGGACTAAGCCTTCAGAATCTGATAGCTACCTCATTTGAACTCGATCAAGAAGAGTAGAGGTAACAGCTACAGATGATATATTTGTCTGCCCCTGTCTATCATGCACCTCTAAATGCATCTCCAAGAACAGATCCCTAAGCTTCCACTCACTACTGGTCTCCTGAACTACCTGTATCTGAGTCCTCCTTCTCAACGCATCAGCCACTGCATTTCCTTTTCCTGGCGTGTAGGCAAGCTCAAAGTCAAAATACTAAAGGTACTCAACCCACCTTCACTGTCTCAAATTCAGATCACGCTGAGTGAAGATGTACTTCAAACATTTTTGGTCAGTGAAAACCAAAAAATACTCTCCTAGAAGACATTGTCTCCAACAGCGTAGGGTATGAACAATAGCTACCAACTCCAGATAATGCTTCGGGTAATTACTCTCATGTGGCCTCAAATGCCGAGACCCATACGCAATGACTCCATCTCCCTGCATAAGCACATCTCTCAGCCTGATACTTGATGTATTGTAGTAAACTGTATAGCTCTTTCCCAGCTCTGGAAAAACCATTATAATTGCTGAAGTCAACCTCCCTTTCAGCTCCTAAAAGGCTGACTCACAAGAATCTCACCATAAGAACTCTGCACCCTTCTTAGTCAGACCCGTCAGTGGTGCCGCTAAGCGTGAGAATTCTTGTATGAAACGCTTGTAGTGTCCATCCAGCCCTAGGAAACTCTACACCTCAAAGACATTCCTCATCTACTTTAAGGAAACTACTGACCTCAATTTATCTGGGTCTACTAACACTCCTTCCTCTGAGATAACATGACCCAGAAAGTGAATCTAATTCAACCAAAAGCCGAATTTTGAGAGCTTAGTATATAACTGATACACTCTCAGTGTACTCAAAATGATCTAAATATGGTTATCATGGTCGTGTAGAGTGTGAGAGTACACCAAGATATCATCCATGAAAACAACCACAAAGGAATCCAAGTATGGATGGAACACTCGGTTCATCAGTGCTAGGAAAACTGCAAGCGCATTCGTGAGACCGAACGACATAACCATATACTCGTATAGACCATACCTACTCTGGAAGGCTATAAGAGGTATATCAGATGTTCTATCATGAAAATGATGATAACCAGATCTCAAGTCAATAAACAAGAACACACGAGCTCCTCGACAATAATCAAAGAGATCATCAATCCTCAGCAAGGGATACCGGTTCTTAACCATCAAATGGTACAACTTCCGATATTCCACCCAAAGCATGAGGGTTTCGTTTTCCTTCTTCACTAACAGGATAGGAAAACCCCAAGGAGAAGTACTAGGTTGGATGAAACCCTTTTCTTGCAACTCCTCTAACTACTTCTTGAGCTCCTGTAACTCTAGTGTAGCCAACCTATAAGGAGGAATGGACACCGGTGTTGCTCATGGAACAAGCTCAATAGAAAAGTATACATCATGCTCTAGAGCCAAACCTGAAAATTCCTCTGAAAATACATCTCTGAAATGATCCACCTCTGGAGGAAAGTCTAACTGTGAAGTACCCTGGTCATCCAGATATTGACTAGAAATTTGGGCTATAACTCCTTCTAACCCATGATGCTCTGGACCCACTCCGATCACCTGGACATCCCATTCACCTCTATGAAGAAACGATCTACCCTCTGGCGATATGAAACTCACTGTACGGCGATAGAAATCGACAATTTCCTGGAAGGGAACTAACCATTCCATTCCAAGAATGACATCATAGTCTATCATCTCTAGGACATAGAGGTCCCATAAAAAGTGACACCCACCTACCTCTAGAGGGAAATCCTTACATTGATGCACACTAGATGTTCTCATCCCCAACGGAGTGTCTAGAATCAAGATATCGGCAGAAGAAAAGATGCAGATCCCAAGGCTCTACACAACAGCAATAGAGATAAATCTATGGGAAGTCTCTATGTAGAAAATACATGAATATAAAACTAAGGCTACTAAGATTGTACCTCGAACTGTAGAGGTTCTAGGATCATGTTCCTGTTGGGTCTTCTCCACTGCAAAATTCTGGCCTATGCCACGACCATGTGACCCTGCCTAACCACTCCGAGCTGATCCACCCTGCTGTCGCTGGTAGCCTGGTGACTGACCACCATGGAGGCGACCTCCACCTTGGCCGAAGTGGCTGGAAGGACTCCAGTTCCTAGACTGGTGAGAAATTGGCGGAGCTTCTCCTGTACAAGGAGTCATAGATGAACCCCTGTCACCAGCTGCTGGTGAAAAGATCTGACAGAAATGCTGAAGGTGACCCATCTTGCCACATGATCGGAACTCCACTGGGTCTTTCGGGCAATGTGGCCCCGTATTCCCACTCTTCCCACACTGGTAGCACACCACCTGGCTATCAGAAGAAGTGTCTCTCCACCTTGAATCATCGTGTGAAGACTCCCTACGATGCTTCATACTGTCAGTAGAAGGGATTCTATCTCCAGATGTCGATCTGCCCTGGATCACAACTCTGTAATCCCACAAATTGTGCTCCGTGATCAACACCTGGTTGACGATTGAAGTGATATAAGTCAACCGAAATATGTTCACCTACGATCGGATGTCGTGCCTCAGACCATCCTTGAACTTCCTTTCCATGAATAAATGTTCACCTCCTGGAATAGGCTTGTAGCACTGTTGCTTGGTAAAGAAAGAGGAATACTTCATAACAGAAAGATTACCCTACTTCAGACTCATAAAATCTTAGGCTCGATCATCCCTCAAGATCTATGGATAGAAGAAGTCAAAGAAGATGAACTGAAAATCATCCCACGCCATGACCTGCTGGCGTCTCACCTGTGATATCACATACCACCACCACTTGTCAGAGTCTTGAAGCATATAGGTAGCAAGCTTGACCCTCCTCTCTGGAGGTATCTTCAGATGCTCAATGATCATCAACATGGCTTCTATCCATGACTATGAAGCCTGGGGTCCCCCATCCCCTAAGAATGTCGAAGGATGCTGCTGTTAAAGACCCACATCAAATATGCCATCAACGGGCAGGAGGTGGTGCTCCCTGAAAGGTCTGAATTGTCCTCATAAAGCCTTCCCTAAACTATGCATTAGCACCTAGGTCAGGTATAATTGTTGGTTCCAAGACTAGAATAGCATGAGGATCTACAGGAAGTCCCTGATCAGCCATATCCAGTGTCTAATCACCGCCTTGTGGCTGGCATACAACCGAAGGAAGTCTCAGTGGCATGACTCCGCAATTTAAAACACACACCTTAGATCAACATTAATAGGGACTAAAAAATAGGAGTACATGACATGTACATAGAAAGACTGTTTCTTCCTGAAAAGAACACATGTCGTGTAGTCAAAACTACAGGGCGTGCATTCTGGGTTTTTTCGGACAGAAAGCCTCAAAAACTACTCCAGAACCTAGAGAAACATTGAAACAAACATTGAAAGTGTCATATTCCGATCTGTGAGGGCCCATACTTTCCCATGAATCAAATCTTGGAATCTTACACATATTATAACAAGGGAACCAAAGCAATGATCCACCAAATTCTAGTCCATGAGGGACCATAACACACCAAGAACCAAAGTTTGGCGTTCTTTAAAGAAAAACCTTACACAACCAATACCCTATCAAAAAGAAGGTATTTTTATCAAGTCATATATCACAAAAACTTGCATATTCTACACAACATCTATCACAACAACATGCAATTTCTAATTCATCCTAGATGGCATGGAAAGAATGAATGACATGTTAATTTTAGTAAGTTCTTATATGACACATGAGATGGCATACCCTCATCTCATAGGGTTGTGAAAAAATAGAACCTCAATAATATCAATGATAAAAACACAATACATGTGAGTCACCTAATGGTGAAAATGAAATCAACTGTAAAATTGCAAACTAGAAAAATTGAAATAAATGAGGTAGATTGGCTTTTACTTATACACAAGTTAGCTACTCCCAGTCACAGATTATTACCAAGTACCTATTTCTTCTTATCCCTGGATAAAGGATCCAAACAGTAAGTCAAGATAAAAGAGACCCCTTTGATACCACTTTGTAACATCCCAGTTCCGGAATCCACCCAAAGGTGCCTCGTACCCAGTTGGTCACATGACCTCAAGTGCATTTCCCAAAACACCAGAGGCTGCCGACTAGTAGTGAGGGCCTTGGGTGTGATAGTGGGGAAACTATGGCCTCATTGGCAGAGTAACACAGCAGAAAAGAAACAAATATACAATAGCGAAAGCAGTAAATATCCAACAATGGTAAATAGCGGAAGACTGAAATAATAGACAACTAGAGAACACACACACACACACACACACACATATATATAATGATGCATAATACATATGTCTTAGAAAACATCCAAACAATTCACAATGATAAATACAAATAGTACTAAACCCAAGTACAAAAGAAACAGATGATAGATCCTTAGCATGTCAAGCCTAATCTTGGTCCCATGCTCTACAGATCAAAAACACGTCAAGTACATAAACTAGAAGGGTGCTTTCCATTGTCTATACCTGCAACAATATAATCTATTTGGGCCCAAAAGCATGGCCCAAACAGGGTGTGATACTAAATCCTAGTAGGAAACCACCACAAGATTTGTGCCTAACAGTCAGTGAATATATGACATGTAAAAGTAAAAAAATAATTAAAAAAGAAAGTAATCAATAGTAAACAATCCACAATTTCAATATCCAGCAACAACTATCCAAGCAGATAAACACAAATATGTCACCCTCTAGGAAGTACCCACAACTTATCCCCTCTGGTCATACATAGAAACACATGAAAGCAGTTAACAAATAGGTAACCCTCTGGGAAGTGCCCACAGCCTATCCCCTCTGGTCCTACCTAACAAGTACGAGAAACCCTCTGTGCAATAAACATGATCTAACCACTATGGTTCAGCTTAATCATAGAATATATGAGGAAGCACTTGTCATCAATTCCCCCCATAGTCTTGTATCATATCTAAAGGTGCTCTAGGGAAGCACTTATGTCACATTCCCTCCGTGTCCCGTGTCTTGGAACTACAGACTCTATGGGGAAGCACTCAACGTCAATTCCCATTGTGGTCTAACATCATAAACTATAAGACACTCTGGAGAATCCATTAAATCCATTCTCCCTATGGTCTACTACACTAGGTTCTCATGGACCTGTGTAAGTCAAACAAGTATAGAAATAGGTATCGGCCCAATTAAACCTCAAGAACAACGTGGCTAACAGTCTACAACATATCAGCATGTCAGATAAACAAGATCACTCCATCCTACAATACTAAGAATGGGAAACAAACAAAGAATCCTAACAGGATAAGAAGAACCAATCAGTCATAAACAGAACATTCATGGGAAACACCTCCAAATCTTATCAATCGGCCCTATTCACATACAAATAACCTCTACTCACACACACTAGCAAAGTAGGAAATTAACGGGGTTAAAAATGATAAACAAACAATACCTTATTCATGGGTATTAGTGATTTTGCACATACAATTCAAAGACATTAAACCAAAAGGCACAAACCACCTAACTCTTAGGGTTCCGAACAAAGTCAATCCACAAGATACCACACCTCCTAAAATCTGGTGAACGCACCACCGAAAACACTCTAAATCCCCTTCACTAACATCCAAAAGTCTTAAAATCAACACCCAAGGCAACCAAAACCCTAGATCTACACAAAACCGGTGTAGATCTAGAAAACCAAGAGAGAGATAGATGTAGATCTAGAGAAAAACCCAAATAAACCTAGAGGAGAGACTTACTTGAGGAGAACCACCTTCGATCCACCAAGAAACCCCTTCGATTTTCCTCCAAAATGAGCTAAGGAGCTCCCTCAACCTTTGAAAATCGCAAATACCTCGTGAGCCATGAGTGGGAGGAAGAATAGTGGAGGAATGGGAAATCTCAAGTGGCTCGGTACTTAAAAACCCTAACTTTAAGTGGTCGCATGGTTACCTTTAATGGTTTGGAAAACTGTGTGCCAACCATGAATTTGCCACTGTCTCACCCAGGGACTTCGCACAGCCTTCCCGAACGGTTTGACAAATTGTGTGTAGCATGTGCGGAGCCCACTGTCAATGGTGCAAGGTTTCCTGGGATGGCTTCACAGTTTTTTCAGACCATGCGCCAACCGTGTGCCCCTACACAACCTCCAAAAAAACTGCTTTTTCTCAAAAATGACTAGAAAAGGAAAACATACCTGAAATGAATGTTCGGGTTCTTACACAAAGGATATTTTCTTGGTGTGCACCAACAATGAACTTTCATTACTCACATTATTCCATATCATTTTTTGAGGGTTACTCTCAACTAAGTAAAAGTTTAATCTAATGATTTACCTTTTTATCCTAAAGGTGACTTTCCTAAAACCAGTTGTATTATCTATTTTGTGGGGGAAAATATTCTCTAATGGGGAGATAAATTATAATTTACTTCAGTAGGATCAATCTTCTACTATAAAAATAATGTATATATCATTAACCACCTATATCCCAAACAAACCTAACATCAATTTATCACAAAACCCTATGAAAATGTATATTGATGGAAGTCTTAAATTTTTTATTCTTATCACTGATTTTTTGTTTATTATACTACCAAAGAGATATGGTAGTTGAATTTCACATTAATGATGACCCAAAGTCACAAGGAAAATACTCATACCCAAAGTCTTCAATTTGGTTCAAGAAATAAAACCATTAAATATTCTTCAATTGAGGTGAATATATCATCACATACATATTTATCACATAATTTTTAGGAATATTAATTATATCTTACGAAAATTCATATCCTAGAACCTATAAGTTTAATGTCTTTGGAGACTACATACATAATCAACTTATTTTTCAAAATTTATTCAATATATCTCACAAATAATCTTCACACATGGTACCCTTATAAAAATATCATATTAATACTCTTGTTCATAACATGGAGAATGGACACATAATAATTAGTGAGCCTATTTATTCAGTAAGGATAAATGTTATTATCGTCAATTTATGATCATAAGTGAGCATAAGATAAGTATATGTGTATGAGGACATAATTAAAATAAACAAATCTATCAGAAGGGAAATCAAACCCAATTCAAAATGTATCTTAAATCATGAATTTTGATATAAATATTTGTAAATAAACTAAAAAAATGAGTCATGAGCCAACAATATGTGATTCTGACCTATAAATAATGTGTAACATAAGATTATGGTTCAAATATGAGCATGAAACTAATATCATGTATCAATGTTAATGAAAAGTACATCCATCCCATAAAGAAACATGACACCCACTTGTTCATAATATAGTAGGATGGAGATAAATACTTATTTACCTTATTGGCCTTAGTCTTACCACATATATACCTTTGGGATAGAGATGAAAAAATTTATACCATTGGGCTAGGGCAGACCACCCATTCACCCTTGAGCTTGGTCCAACCTCTTAGGTTCCCTTAGGATTGGGCTGACCACTTGTAAATCCTTGAGCTTAGGATGGCCACTTGTGTACCCTTTTGAGATAACGAGGTATAACCCATTACCCAATGAATTGGAGGGATAAAAATGATCAACCCATCACATAATGATAAAATATACATATGTGTCACAAGAAACTAGAAGAATTTATAACTCCTCCAGTAATTAAATAACCTATGAGATAGAAATGGGTTTCATAGATATTTACAAAATACATAATCATAAGAAATCTAGATAAAGAATATGAATTATACCATTGCATCATATCACCTAGTTAATCTTAATAATCATTAATGCATTTTGATAAGGAAAAAATATCCATTTATAAGAATCGTAGAATTTTCTTTGAGAAATAAGAAGAAATATTATTTTTCTTTTGATAAAATGTATTTTAAAATGAAAAATTCCAAAAAAATGAATATATATTAATTTTAAGAAACATGAAAAATTAGAGATTAAGATTCATTATGGAAAATAGTTATAAAAGTGGGAAAAATCATTCGTTCATAAAGAATTAAAAAAGAAGATTCATTTCATAATTTTGTAAAAAGAGTCAATGTTGGTGGAAAATGACTATATAGAAAACATTAAAAGAAAATATATTTCTTTAAAGAAATTAAATTATGTTTAAAAATTCCATAACCAATCATATGGGTAGAGATAAAGGCATAAATAAATCAAAATAAATAATATGGACACCGAGGAGAATAATTCTTGACCAAAAAAAGAGATAAGGTCGGTTTTTCATACAAAAATCACTTCAAGTAAATTATGAACAAATGGAAAATAAAATGGTAATAATACAAGTAAAACCCATGAATTAATAGAGTATAAGAAAATATATGTGGTTTAATATATAAATATAATACAATTTCCCAAGATATAAATTCATTCATAAGCAATTTTGATTTGAAAATGAGATTGGAAAAGAAAACCCTTACCTTTACTCTTGACTTCCATAAAAGTACTTTAACCTCATGTATAATAAAAATAATCATCTTGATAACTTATTTAATAACATTATTCATAGATATTACATATTATACACTTAAATTACAATAATTCAATACACACATATTAGTAAGTTATTATTTATTTTCATCATTATATGTTATAAATTTTGATCGATTAGTATATGTTTCATAATGTTGATGTCAGTCCTCATCATTTGATAACAAGTTAATCATTCATAGATTTATCAAGGTTTTGGAATCATTATGTTTTAATGATTTATTTATTCCCATGTTTATTTGTGGGGAAGAATGGGTATTATTATTTAAAATGGAATCCATGGTGAACATTTTCTAGGAAATTTATATATAACATTAAATTAAAAAATATTGATCATCAATTTTTTTCACCCTTATAAAAACCATATTAATGAAATATATTTATCATTAATGTAAAATATTACCATTATTAATTTATTGATACTTATTTATGGTGAAAATAATTTTGTTGTTATATCATCGTTCATGTTGGTCATTGAACAAAACCAAACAAAAATATGATACACTATTGAATGAGTAAGAGTTTAGAGTTATATTATAGTAGTATGATTTCAATAGAATCATAATATTATTAATATAAAATAATTTTATTGGATAATAATATTTATAAATAGTGGATATGATATGGTAATTTAAATTTTTAGATAAGAACTTAGATACTTACATGATGAATCCATTCCTTCTCGACATGGTTTCCTTCAGAATAATGTATTTTGGATTCCTTATTAGAGCTATAAGATACTAAAATTGTTATAATGATTTAGAATATGGAAAATGATAAGATATTAAAGATGTTTTATATATGATATAGTGGTTGAAATGGGTATAGGATAAATCCTTTTATAGGTGAAAATGAGGGATATTTCATTGGAAACTTATGTTAGGTGAAGGGTAAAGTTGAAATCACATGGGTGTTAGGTGGATTAGGTAAATAAATTTTAAAGATACATGTATGATAGAATAACACACATAAAAAAGGAGGTTCTATAATATCTATCTATCATGTTAATTTCACAAAATATGGTTCATAATTATTTTCCTCATTTTACCCATTTTACTATGTTTAATTATTTTTTCATGGTAATTATTTTTTTATCAAAAATATAAGACACCCATATTACCAAAATTAGATGTGATGATTTAAAATTTTGAATAAATTTAATCTTATTTAATTTCCAAATATGATCAATTTAACTTTTAAATGAAAAATAAAATATATAAAAAATGGTTTTTATTGAAAAATTATGGTTTTTAACTTTAAGTTTTTTTAATTTTTTTCATATCAATTGAACCTTTAACAGTGTGATAATATATTTATTATAAATTGAAAAAATAATATTTTTTCATCATATAATATTGATCAATTTAGTCTATTAAGATAAAAATACACAATATATAAAAAATATGTTTTTAATATAAATTTTAACAATAAATCATTTTAACCAAATTCTATGAATCATAATCATTTATATTATAACCATTAAATTATATTGATATATTGGAACTAAAATAATAATTTTAATTTTATAAACAAATTAAATCATTATTTAGTAATAATAATGAAAATAATAATATATGACTCATAGAAATAAATTTTTATAATAAAATGTATTAATTATATTTTATCTCATTTTCTCATTCCTGAATTACTATGTTACTTCAAATTACAAAAATTTCCCATTAGATATACCCAATGACTATATCTCCAATGACCATATTTCCAATGACCATATATTTAACGGCCAGATATCATTCCTATATTTATTCTAAAATAATTATCCCCATATATTTCTATCTCAACATTTCTATAATATTTCCACCATTTTTCATTATTTACATAGTTGAATTTGGGGTTATAATCTTCATAGAAAACCATGAGGATAAATATTTCATGTTCACAATATTTTTATTTATTGAAAAATTTCTTTCAATTGTACTTTTCTTAATGAGGTTTAATATCATATTCTCATAATGTTTTAATATTTAAATTTCATTATAATATTTTGCCTTAATAAAATGAATCACAGTATTTTTTAGACAATTTTTATGTATGAAAATATCTAATAATATAAAATTTATTAAAAATATATTTTAAATTTTTTGTTTATTTCATTATACCTCCTAAAAAATTCCCCCTCAAAATTTAATTAATCTAACAAAAAAATGAGGATATGTTTTACTCATTATATCTTCGAGTTCAAAGATTTCATCCTCAAACTTATTATTCCTTCATAAAACTTTAACCATGAGGTTGGTCTTACTTTATAGAACTTTATCTCCATGACCAAAGATTTTTACTGATATTTCTTCATGATAGAGATCATGTGTAAGTTATAATACATCTGAGTTGAGTACATGTGAAGTATCAGTTATGCACTTCTTTAAAATTGATACATGAAACTCATCACTTAGAAGAGGTTTGGTGGAAGTGTAGGATGATAATATACTATCCTTAAATGATCATGGATTTATAAGGGGAAAATGTATATAGGGATCAACTTTCCCTTCATCCAAAATATCATTACCCTCTTTCAAGGGGATATTAATAAAATACCATGTTACCAAATTCAAACTCTAGATCTCATTGAAAATTATTAGTGTATCTCTTTAAAAATTTTAATTCTAAATGTTATGTTGAATGATTTAAAAATTCTCTTTTATATTATTTTCATGATTTTTTTCACTTTAGTTTTCACTCTCTAACTTCATCCCAACATGATGGAGCTCTGCACCTCTTCCTAAACAGAGCCTCATATGTTTCAATTTCAATGATAGAATGAATATTTTTATATGATAAATATAGCAGTGGAATTTAATGATCCCAGCCTCCTTTGAAATCTATTGAACATGATTATAACATATCTTCTAGAGATTGAATGGAATTTTTAGATTCCCCTTTAGTTTGAGGATCATTAACAATTATGAAAGTCATCTTTGTATCCAATTATTTTTAAATACTTATCTAGAACATTGAGGTAAACTATAAATATCAATTAGATAAAATTGAGAGTGATATTTTGTGAACTTTTATGACATTACTTATATCTTTAATGTTGATCAAGTGAGAAATATTCTTGAACATAAATGAAATGTGTTGAAATTATAAGGTGATAAACTTACACATAAATGGTATTATGACCATTAGAAGTATTAGTAATACTAATGATGAAATCCATGGTGATTTTATCTTACTTTTATACTAGTATTGGTAATGATTTCATCACCCCTTTAGACTTTTATCATTATAGATTTACCTATCTTAATACTATGTATCGAGAAACAAACTCTAAAATATCCCACATCTTATTGTCCCAACATAAATGATTCTTTATATCTCTATACATATTTGTGATTTGAGGATTGATAATAAATGATGAGCTATGTGCATTATCCAATATCTTATTCTTCAGTTTTGGTATTATTGGAATTTAAATTCATTTCCCAAAACTTATAATTCCACCATATTCAAAGATGAACTTCGGAATATTCACAACCATATTATATAGATTTTTATCCTCATTTTATTCCTCCTTGATCTTTTCATGGATGTATGGTTGAGCTATTATTTGATAAATAAAATATTTTTCCCCTTACCTTATGATTTCAAGGCCTATCTTTTGAAAATCCATGAGTATAAGGTCATATTCAATCCCCATCACTGATAAGGTAGCATGATCCTTCCCACTCAAAGCATAAAACACATTATTTCCCTTCTTAGGGAGATCATGTATCGAGTATTAATAGTCTATGATCAACTCCTACTACCTCTTTTTGTTCATGTTGAAATCATACCATTTGAATATATACTTTAAGATTTTGTGATTATTATCTATTTAAAACATTTTGAAATAACTTGATGTGCAACAAAAACATAAAAAATATGAAATTTAATATTTTGGGTTTGGATTTATGATAAAAACACTAAATCCACAAAAACTCTCACCTATATTTCTTAAAATATTGTGTGAAAATAAATTTAAACATGAATTATAAAATTAATTAAAACCATAAGTGGCACCTTGTTCGTTTGAAATCCCTAATTTGATTCGCTCATTGTTAGTGTTTTAGGCCTTAAATGTTCTAATATAGGAATATTATAGACCTTTAAAATGTGAAACACTACTCTTGGATAATATATCATCGATTCAAGGTTTCCAATGTTTTAAATCAAATAG
This sequence comes from Viscum album, assembly GCA_963277665.1. Lineage (NCBI taxonomy): Eukaryota > Viridiplantae > Streptophyta > Magnoliopsida > Santalales > Viscaceae > Viscum > Viscum album. Next base: position 731,365,252 of record OY728160.1, read on the forward strand.
AATTATGATATCCCTTCGATTGTGTGAAGAAATCATACTTGATCAAGAATATGGGAACAATCGGGCCATTTTATTGATTCATAATCACACTATAGAACAAGATATATAAGTTTAGAGTAATAACAATTCATAAAAATGGTTTATAATTCTATTCAAGAGGCTAAAATAATCATTTATACCTATGTTATATTTCCAAAATTTCATTTTGGTCCCTATTATGTAATAAAATCCATTTTAGAAACTTGTGAATACTTTTGTTATAATTTAACTTTTAATAAATTTCATTAAATATTTATCAGTCACTTTTAAAACATTAACATGTTATGTGATAAAATAAGAACACATATAATTTCCCGCAAACTCCCCAAATTAACTAATGAAACTTGAACGTGCTATGTCAATTCAAAAAATAATATCTTCTAGTATTCAATTTTATGATAAAAACATTTGAATACCCAGAGAAATAAATTCAATCATCAATATTTAAAACATAAATAATGTAATTGAATTATTTTAATTTAACTCATTCACACTCAAACGTTCATCGACCCATGCACATGGGGATAACTGTGATGCCCCAAACTAAGATGCCACTTAACAGGTTCCCCGAGCTCGGTGGGCCACATGGCCTCAAGCGTATCTCCCCGAACACCAGAGGATGCCGACTAGAAGTGAGGGAATAGGGTTTGTCTATGGGGATACTATGCCCTCATTACCAATGTTTAGAACATCAGAAGAATGTAATCAGGGGTAAATAGTGGTGGAAATATAATTAAACCGTAGGAACAATGGAAAATAGAGACAACAATAAAAATAACTGAAATAACTAGAATAACATTCTAGCATACAACAACTGATGATGATATTTCTTGTCCCTATAAACTATAAAACATGGATACAAGATAGCAGACATAACATGTTCCACAAATGTCTAATTGAAATAAAAAGACTATCAAAAGCATCTTGTGTTATGGCTCGGTCATCTACTATCCAGATCCATCCAAAATAGAAAGAAATCAAGTGTTTGAATTCGTATTGTTCCCTTTTTCAACACCTTAAACAAGGTAATCTACTCTAGGTACCAAACGATTCCTATAGAGGGTGTGAGATAAATTTCAGTGGGCCTCTACCAATGGTGTCTATAACAACTAGCCCGTGTAATGGAAATGTAATAGTGTGAAATCATGCATATATAAAGTAAATAAGTACGATGTTACTAAATACCCAAGTACTTAATTCATCGCTCAACTAGTGTCTAATTATAAGAAGTCCATTAATTGATTGTTACCAGTTAATAAATAAGTCACATGATAGCAATTGCAAAAGTTCCAAGATGTAACAAAGAAACCGGTAATGATATTTAATGGTGAAGTCCCAAGGTAATAACCAAGGCGACATAGACCTCAAGGGTCACCAAGTTTGTAATAACCGTAACTTGGCATGGAATAAGAGTGTAATCCAAGGAGCATAGTCCACAACATTCCAAAATGATACACCTACCAATTATAAGGATCTCATTCATGGTAAAATGTGGCTAAGAAATAACTGGGCCCAATGGGCTTTAACCATGGAACCTACTTGTCAATACTGGATCTAAGGAGTGTATCTGAGTAAAACTATGATAATATGTAAGGTATTATATAGTGTTATAATGAGAATCCAAATAATAGACAAGGATAGGGATATATGTGTGTCTCAACCTATACAGGCCATATCCTTGAATCAGACTAGGGTTCCCGAGTGCTCATGGAAGTCTCTAATCAGAATCCAAGGTGAGCTCAAGTTAGGACACTTCTATTTGATTTTTATTTTATTTAATATTTCATTTCTTTCAATCCTTGCCTTTCATTAGTGTGATAAGTTCAAGTATCATGCAACCTTTTAATAAAGTCATTTGGTTCGATCCTTTCCTTTCAATAGTGTGACAAGCACAAGTATAATTCAACCTTTTAATATAGTCATTTGGTTCAATACATGCCTTTCATTAGTGTGAAAAGTCCAAGCAGCAGGAAACTATTTATTTAATCCATTTAAAACATATTCCATATTCAAGGTTCATTCTGCTACATTCCATTAATGTGGTAAGGGGTGCTATGGATATAAAATCTACCATTCATTTATATTTAAGTCCAAGTCATATACTTAGTATACTTAAAAATTCAAATTTCAAATATTATTGTCAAATTGAATCTCTTACATTAGGAAAGTGATGTGGTGAGAATAAATGGTACTTTTTATTATGAAATTCTCATTATAAACAATCCATTTAATATAGAAATTCTTACCCTTAGGAATGTCAATCCAAGGCACACCCAAACAGTGTCCCAAACATGTCTAAAAACTAAAACGGATATTATGGAATAACAACCCACCAACAATTAATCATATATATTGAGGAAATTTCATATGGTTCTAATGATTATAAGAATGGAATATAAATTCAATAAACAACACCCGATGAAATCGTTGGGCCCCACACAATTATTCCAAAATTAGTGAACTTGAGGGATGAGTTATAGACCACCCAGTTTAGGCTTGTATGACTCTCCTACTTTAGTAATGGCCCTTGATTCAGCTCAGATCATATAATATCTAAGAAAAGAGGAAAATCATTCAAACCCTGATAAATAGGTAGATAGAAAAAGGGAAGGAGAATGGGTTTAACAGACACGAGTACTTACCGTTTCACATCCAACATGATGAACAGAAGCTTGATCGGATATTGGATGAAGAAGATCTCTAGATCCCCAGATTTGGCCATCAAAAAACACCAAAATGAGATCCATGGAGTTAAATACCTCATAAACATAAATTAGGGAAGAATAAGGGATATAATTAGATCATTAAAGGAAAAAAGGGACAAATTACCCCAAAAAATGATCTATGCATAGTTTTTCCACACAGTTTGAAAAACTGTGCACAAACCATGCACGATTTCCTGGGTAGAAGGGGAATTTTCATGGTTAGGTTGCATGGCCATGCTCAAACCATGATATTTGGTTCTGTTTGGAATTTTCTATCTGCACAGTTAGCCAACCCAAGTGCCAACAGTGTGATAATAGTGTGGCATGGCCAATTTTCCCAAAAAGATGTGTTCTAAGCTCAACAATTTCATTGTAAACCCAAGAGACCTTTACTAAATCATTAGGAATCCATATTAGGTCCAAAAAAAATATTTACACAGAAATTTAAGGGATCAATACCTGAGTGAAAAAACATGGTTCTTATAGTCTTCCCCCTTAAAGGAACTCATCAGTGAGTTCACCTTCCAATGGTAGAGAAACACTATATGGGAACAATTTTGGCCATTGGGTATGTAAGTTGACCTCCCGGTCTCAAGTATTATCTGGCACTCGGTTGTGCTATGACATAAACTGTACCAGAGGGACATACCAACCTCAGAGAGCCTTCCTGCCCCAGTCAATGATGAATACTGGATACTCCTAAAACGTATCATCCACAACTAACTCAACTTCATTGGGATCAAAAGTATTATATGGGTCGGCATGATACTGGAAAAGATATGAAACCTGGAAGATGTTATGCATGACACGATAACTCATATATAGTAACAAATGATAGGATACTAGCCTAAATCTCTCCATAATCTCAAATGGTTGTACATAATGGGTGACAACTTCTCTTGCTTATGTAACCATCTATGCCTTAACCTGGTTGAACCTGAAGGAAAACATGACCCCTTACCTAAAACTATTGAGGTTTTAAACGATGATCAGTATAAGATTTCTGTGTGTGGTGAGTTATAGTCATACTTATTCTGATCAGTTGAACTTACTCTAAAGTATCCTAAAAAAGACAAGGACCTAGTAGGACTTCGTCACCTACATCTAGCCGGAATAATGTGAACAGAATGGCCTACCACATAAGGTCTTAAAAAGAGATATTTGAATTGTGTTATGGAAGCTATTATTATATGAAAACTCAATGAGAGGGATATTATTCTCCCAAGAACTGTCAAAATTGAGGACACATGCTCAGAGCATATCCTCTCTAACCTGTGTTGTCTGTTCTAATTTCCCATCGGTATGAGGTTGAAAGGTTGTGCATTGAAGCACTTTTGTTCCCACAACCTTCTACAATCCCTATCAAAATTAGGATGTAAAATGAGAATCCTTATTTGAAATAATAGTATGAGGGACCCCATAGAGTCATATAATCTAACAGATGTATAGTATTCTCATCTAATCAATAGAGAAAGTAACCAGAATTGGAATGAAGTGGGATGATTTTGTTAGCTAGTCAATGACAACCCATACAACAATGCTGCATCTAAAAGTACTAGGTAAACCAACTAAAAAACCATGGAAACATCGTTCAATTTCCATTATAGGGATAGTAGTGGATGTAGCAAGCCCACAGGTCTCTAGTGATCCGACTTTACTGGCTAATAGCTGGAACACATAGTGACAAAACCTATTATTTGATGTTTTATCCCAATAAACTAATAATGGTGTCGCATATCTTGATTCATCTTTGATATTCTTGGATGAACTACCCACTGAGAAGCATGGGACTCTTTTATTAACTCCTCTCTCATATCTGTAGGAACCCAGATATGTCCCCGTGGATTCAGGATGTCTTCTCTATACACAAACCAATCTGGAGGTGGGTTATCTCTGGATATACTCTCATAGAGAACCAAGACTTCAGGATCTGAAAACAATCCACTTTTCACCTCACTACTGCAATTATGGCCTTTATCCGCACTAGAAAAGGGAATTAACAATTCTAGAAAAGCACTGTTAATCAAGGAAAAGATAAGGGTCTATTTTATTAGCACTAAGAAAAGTGCTGATAAAGGCCCCTTTCATTAGCGCTAAAAAAGCACTGATAAAAGGGGTCATTTATCAGCACTAAAAAAAGTACTGATAAAGGAATCTTTTATCAACACTTTTTTAGCACTAATAAAAGATTCCTTTTATCAGTGCTTTTAAAAATAAATGATAATAGTTAACAAATAACAAATAATAATAATATATTTCTACAATTCAAGGAGGGGCTTTAACAGCGCTTGAATCCCCCCTTAAACAGTGTCCCACCCCCACCCTAGCCCACATGCCCTAGACACCCCCAGGCCTTTAACAGTGCCCCCACCCCCCTTTAATAGTGCTAATCCTTATTCCTCACTTGCGCGTTCGACCTGCCTCCCCCAAGATTCGAACACGTGACCTGTTTCCTGAGACGCCTAAGCCTTTACCACTCCACCATATTGTATTTTTGCTCATTTATTAATATATCAATATATATATATATATATATATATATAGTTATATTTACTCATATATTTATATATATATATATATATTAACATATATATATTTATATTAATATATATATATATAGTTATATTAAAATATATATATAGTTATATTAATATATATATTCGTACATTAATATATATATATACACATATCTGTATATTAATATATATATTTAGTTATATTAATATATTTATATATTTATTCTTATATTAATATATATTTATAGGATCATTTTTAAATACATTTATAAAATATTCTTTTTTTGTGTTTATAAACAAATAAATACATATATACAACACACACACACATATTATATGTGTTTTTGTAAGTGTACTTATACATATTTATATATATTTACAAATATTATATATTAATATGTATATACATATGTGTATAATATATAGATAATATATATTAGTTTTTCAATACAGACGCAGACAAATGTACACACACACACACAAACACATCATATAGAAATATAAATATTAATATATTTTTATTTAAATAAAATTAATATTAGTTTTTATTTATATAAGCCTTATATATTGAGAAATATAAATTATATGTAAATATGATTAATTATTTATTTATAAAATTAAATTTTTATGGCTGAATATATAAAAATATGTTTATACTGTTATATAATTAATTATAAGTAACATTAAATTGTGAAAAATGAAAAAATTTCAAATCCATAATATCAATATAAATGTAAACCCTCGGAATAAATTCAATCCCCAGTGAAAAAGGTCAAAAAGACCCCTTGAAACAAGGCTGAACTAGTTTTCCTGAACCAGTTTTCCTGAACTAGTTTTCCTAAACCAGTTTTCCTGAACCTAAAATCTGAACCAAGATCTAGCCTTATCATTTTGAGGAAGATATTAAGAGTTCACAAAAACCCGTACTTCAACATTTCATAAATCTCGGAGAAATTTAAGGAGATTTGAATAATTCAAAGATGGAAGATTAAATGCGAGAGATTTGCGGAGTTTTTGAGATTTGAGGAAGCTGGAAAGTTTTTCAAGATTCCCGCCTTTGTTTTCTAAGTTGCCTTGAAATCTGTGCTCATATCATTCACTCAAAAACAACTTTTTACCCACACGGAAAAGGCAGAGCGCTGGAGAATTCGAAGTGAGCTTTTGTGCCGAGTCATCTTTTCTTTGCAGAGAGAACCATATTCATGAAATTCATACTGAGTTTTTGAAGTGAGCATTTATGTAGAATCATTTTTATCTTGTTGAGAAATTCAGATTCCGAAATTCGGATTCAAGGAATTCGGATTGAGTATTCGGAGTGGGTATTTCTGCAGATTCACAGTTTCCTTACTGAGAAGACCGGTTTCAGATAACTGGATTCAAGAAATCCGGATTGAATATTCAGAGTGAGCTTTTGCGGAGTCATAGTTTTCTTGCTGAGAAGTTTAGTTTCAGAAAATTGGATCCAAGAAATTGGATTGAAGATTAGGAGTGAGCATTTTATGGGGCATCTTGACAATGTCTTTTTCTTATGTTTGGCTCAATTGTTCTGTAAGGAAATATTTTTAACTGACGGGAGTCTGTATAATCTTTCCTATCGGGAGATAGAAGGTGTCCAACAGGAGTTGGAACAAGTTTTATTCACTTCATCATTATAGTGTATTTCCATAGACCAAAGAGAGTGGCTATGGCAAGGACGTAGGTTCATTTATTGAGGCCGAACCTTGTAATTCTTGTGTGCTTTTCTTGCTTTACCTTTCGTGCATGCTTGGGTTACTTGCAAAAGGTTAATAAGGAAGTAAATCTTAAAAGGTTTCAAGGGTTAAGTTTCATAATGTTTTGAAACTTATGAAAAGGATATCAACTGTTTCACCCCCCCTCCCTTCTTAGTTGACATTCGATCCTTGGAACATCAGAAATGAGGCTGAAATCCAATCAAATGTTAAAATATTTGGGTATGTGGACTAAAAAAATCAATTTTGGAGACCTTATGGGCCTTTTTTTCCCTCGAAAATTTTGAAAAAAGTTCCCTTGGATTAGTAGCGCGTAGATCTTGTCAAAGGTTTCGATTTGATATGTTGTAGAGATCAAACGGATACCCGGATCAAAATTTATGGTCGTTTGAAGTTTTAGTTACATTTTCAACTTATTTTAGATCTTATATTAATTTTTTTTGATTTTTTGTGTCTTAAAATTTTTATTAAATGATTATTAGTCGAGAATAATTAGAAAATTATTAATTAATAATATTTTTTAAAATATTTCAAATCCATTTTCACTAAATTTCTTATATTTTAAATGTAATAGTCTATTTATTCTTATCTAAAAATATTTAAAAATATATATTATATTTATATCAATATAAATATACTTATATATAAATATATTATTTTTCATGATTTTTTTTGAAATATACACTTTATCAGCACTGGGGAGAAGAGCTAATAAACCCCCCCTATGACCACTACTAAAAAAAGCACTGATAAAGGCACCCTCTTTATTAGCACTTTTTTTAGCGATGTTAAAGGGTGGCGCTGCAGAAACCCTATTTTGTGGTAGTGCCTTCTCAAGGAAGAAAGATGTAAATGTAAAGGATGAGAGGTAAGACTGATTGTGACTATTGTGGAACTCTATATGTATCTTATAAAAGAGGACCATTAACTTCCATTCATCACTCACTTCCCTTACTTCCTGTGCTTTAGTTTTTTGACTCAGCGCATCTGTAACTACATTTCCCTTACTAGGTGTATAGGCAAGATCAAAGTAAAATGATTGTAGATATTCGACCCATCTCCGCTGGCTAAGGTTCAAGTCACACTGAGGAAAGATATATTTGAGGCTCTTGTGGTCTGTGTACACCACAATGTGATCACCCAAAAAATAATGTTGCCAGCAATCTAAGGAATGGACAACTACATCTAGATCAAGGTCATTCATTGGGTAATTCCTCTCATGATGACTCAATTTTCGATATCCTTACACAATGACTCTATCTTCCTACATCAGCACTACTCCTAGACTGATGCCTGATGTATCATAGAAGATGGTATAACCAACATTTGGATTCAGAAGAGTCATAATAGGTGTTGATACAAGCCTACATTTCAACTCTTGAAAGGATTTATCACATGATTCTGAGCATATTAACTCAACACCCTTATTTGTAAGACCAGTAAGAGGTGAAGAATGGTCTGAAAATTCATTTATAAAATGCCTATAAAATCAATCCAACCCCAAGAAACTATGTATATCGAACACATTCTTGGGATTATCCCAGGAAACTACAACACTAACCTTTTATAGGTCAACAGATACTCCTTATTCCAATATAATATGATCTAAGAAGTGAAAATTTTCAATCTTGTAGTGGCACTAAGAAATATTGATGCAAAGAGGATTCCCTCTCAGGGTACCAATGATGATCTCAAGATGTTTGACATGGTCTCTATGTGTATGAGAATATATAAAGATATTGTCCACAAAGACTATGAAAAAATGAATTCAAATATGGGTGGAACACCCTATTCATCAGATCCATGAAAAATATAAAGTGAGTTCATATGACTGAACGACATAACAATGTACTCCTACAAACCATACTTACTACAAAAAGATGTATGGGGTATGTCTGACAGTCTAACTCACACCTGATGAAAAACTAATCTCATGTCGATCTTAGAGAAGACCTTTCCTCCTTGGAGATTGTCAAATAAATAATCTATTAGAGGTAGTGGATATTTTTTCTCTACCATAAGTTGGTTCAACTTTTTTTAATCCATTCATAGAGATAAGGTTTCATCCTCCTTCTTGGAAAAAAGAATAGGATAACCCCATTAAAATATAATGGGATGTATAAAACCTTTAGAATCTAAATCCCCTAACTATTGCTTAATCTTATGAATCTCTATAGATGCCATCCAATATTGAGGAATTTCCATTAAATCTTCTCCTATAACAAGATCAATTGTAAAATCTACCTCTCTTTTAGGAGGTAATCTAGAAAAATCATCAGGAATGACATCCCTGAAATGATTCACTATTTAAGGGAAATCATCTTTTCATAAACCCTGTTCCTCCATGAAGATATTTTCAATCTGAGTGGTCACTCCACCGAGCCCATGATGCTCTAGTCCAGCTTTACCATCCTGGACATCCCACTCACCATTATGTAGATAAATACTCCCCTCTAGCGATGTAAATGATACTCTACAGTGGTAGCAGTCTACAAAATCATGATACTGAACTAGACAATCCGTCACAAGAATGAAATAGAAGCATGTCATCTCAAGAATAAAGAGGTTCTGTAATAAAGGGTAACTTCCTACCTCAAGGGGGGAAGTCCATACATTGGCTTATACCCTTTTTTCATGCCCCTAACAACATATCTTAGGTCATTACACCATAGTGATACAGTATCTCCAGTTTGAGACTCTATAGAATAGATACATAGATAAAATAGTCTGAATAAAATTTATCAAATAAATCAGATACTATAGTAGATTACATAGGAATAGTACCTCGTACTGTAGATGATCCCACAACCTGATCCTCAGGTATTAGTTGCAGTTCATGCAACAGACTTGGTCCATGGCCCTGTGAAATAGATGGACTACCACAATCATAACTGCTCTGTTGGTGTTGTTGGTTACTAGGGGTCTAGCTACCATGGACACAACCTCCTCCTCATCCAGACCTACCAGTGATATTCTATCTTCCTTCTTAATATTTCCTAAAAAACTCTCTCTACAAGGTGGAGTTGGTGCAGATCCTTTTCCACTCAAAGTTGGTGGAAATGTCCTATAAAAATGCTAGAGATGCCCCATATGGCCACAAGCATGACTCTCCAATGGATCTATATCACATTAAGGCTTCCAATTCCCCCTTATTCCACATTGATGACACACTTTAGAGCTATCAAAACAGGAACTATGGTTTTCACTTACCTCACAATAATCCTCGTGGGAATGTTTCCTACCACCAGAAGAGCTATTGGAATGCCTAAACACTAATCCCCTATACCCGAAACTATTTCCATCCCTCAGGTTGTACTCCGTGATAAGAGAATAATTGACTATATAATAAAATGTAGGTAGGATAAATACATTTAGACGTGTACCGATGGAATATTGGAGCCCATCCTCGAAATGTCAATCACGTGAAATCTTATCATCAGCTAGAAGACATTCAAAGCATTGGAACTCCATCAAAATTGCAGAATATTACATAACTGACATAGAACCTTGGTCGATATGCATGAACTCTTTAGATCTGCTAGCTCTAAGCGTCTAATGAAAGAATTTCTCATAGAAGGTAGTCTGAAAATCGACCCATAACATGCCCTAATGGTGACCATCCTAGGTAATCACATCCCACCAACGCTTGGCCGAATCCCAAAGCATATATATGGTAAGCATGGCCCTCTGCTCTGGAGGAGTATCTTGATGCTCAATGATATATAGGATGGAATCTATAAAATACTCAATAGCCTATGGACCACCATCCCAAGAGAAATTAAGAGGGTACTACTACTGGAACTCACGAGTCAGATCAACCATGATGGATGCAAGTTGTGTAGCACCATGCATGGACTGCATCATACATAGAAAAATATAACAACCATACTATTTATTACACACTTAAACATGATTTATTACATAAAACTAAAGTTATTTCAAATCTGAGGATGGAGAGGTCTAGTTTATTTTTAAATTAATAACATTACATAACAACTTAAAAAATGAAATACAATAACTTTATTTCAAAATTCTTTGACATGACCAACTCATTCCTTTGTACTTAACACTGCATGGGATAACCTGAGGACATACATAAGAAAGGGGTGAGATATAAATCCCAGTAAGGGGGTAAAACAGTCATTCCATGAAGAATACAATACATGTTAGGAAATATTCATATCAATGGATCGTAATAGAAACATGAACATAAAGACATGAGATAGCAAAATTATCATAACATGGAAATGTGGCAACAATATACAACATGATATTAGCATGATAATAGGATTATTGTACATGGATTAGCATGAGTAAACCCCAATTTCACATTAATTTTCATGATTAAACCCTCATTTCACATGGATTATCATGATACTAAACATTACTCAATTCTTTGGAGTGAAATCAGGGCACACCCTTCATAAACATTTCATTTCATGCGTAAGTGTTCCACATAGATCATATAACATGGAGTTGTTAAACATAATAATTAAAAAATCAAGGAATTTGGAATACATACATGCAATTACCATTAAATAAGTATATTTTCATAAAGGTGAATACCCTTGATATAGAAACGGGTATAGTATTAACTATATGATGATTTTGGATTGGAAAATCACAGTGCAATTTCGGCAGCATAACAACATCATATGAAAATTCATAAATTGGTTTGATGAGAGATAAATGGTTTTATCATAATTTATACATGAAATATATATTAAGGGGGGTCATGTAACATAATTTCCAAACACATTAAATGGAATTTAGATGAATAATATGGAAGGAATTCTTGAATGGAAATATGAAAAGAGAAATCCCTTACGGAATTTCGGCATGGTAACAGTTGTACACTGAAGGCATAAATGAGAGATAAAGTGGTATATAATAATTAAAACATAAGGATATCAGTATGGGGGAGGTTCAAAATCATATCCCAACATTTACAATTTAATATAAGATGAAATAATAACATAATGAAACTTGGATAAAAATGGGAAAGGAAGGAATCCCTTACGAAAATTCGGCATGGTAACGGGTGCACATAAGGGTTTATAAGATGAATAAATGATATTTAAAGGGGTTATAATCATTTATAAATAAAATGGAAAGTAATTAGTATATTTAATAACATTTCCAAAAATATTAATAAATGAAATTAAAATATATAACATGAAAAGAATACTTGATAAAAGAGGACGGTGAAAGATCCCTTACTTGAATGTGTGATCCCAATGGATTGGGAGAGGCTTATTAGGAGCTTGCGGGAACCTTGTTATGACTCTAGGTATTTTATAAAAGAGATAGGATGATATTTAAAGAGTTTTAGTAAAGTTTAACGTGTGTTTGGGTGGGTTTATATTAGAAACGTGGGGAAATTCTTTACTATTTTGGTTTTGGACCCTACACATTTAAATTTTCAAAACCAAGAACCATCCCATGGGTTTTCCCCATGGTTTCTAGAAAATGGGAGTTGTATTTGTTATTTTAAAAGGATAAGGTCTGAATATATTAAAATATTGCTTTTTATTATTTGGAGGTGAGTCACCCTTTCAAGGAAATCATTTTAAAATATTAAAATATTTTATAAGATTTGGAGGGTCCACTAGGGAATTATAAAATTAATAAAACAAATATAAAATCACATTATTTTAAAGAAAAAAAAATATTTTAAGAATATAAATTTTATATTATTTTATTACATCACTATTGGGTCAATATGATGTTATAAAACACTTTATATAATTATATAGTATCTAATTTTTACCAAAAAATTTGATTGTCTTAGAAAATTATGAAAAATTCACAATTCGATAATTTTTAAATCCTGATTCCAAAAATAATATTTATTTTATCTAAATAATTTTCTAAGTATGTGAATTTTCACTTTTAAAATAAAAACCGACATTTATTGAAAATTGACATGCTTTGATAAAAATAGTTTTAAAACCATAATAAATACTACAATTGACTTCATAAAAATTATATGATCAATTATATTTAATAAAAGTAATTTAATAATAATATTTAATTAAAATATTATTTAATTAAAAAATCCACCAATTCATTAAAATATATTACTTAATTAAATCTTAATATGAACCAAAAATATTAGTTGTGCTTTAAAATTCATTTACAAAGCTACAATAATAGAATGAAAGTATATTCATTATTATGTACAAAATAATAATGTTATGGTCTTGTTACATATCCCTTTATTACACCAGTATACTCCCTAAGAGTGAGGTGTGCGATGGTGGGGTTTTGATGTAGTCGTTCGGTGAACATGATTTGGGCCTTGACCTCGATGAGGTTGAACTTATCACATAAATGGTTTTGATCAAGATTAAGTTGTTGGATCTTGGCTTGGGATTGGTCTAGAGAAAATCCCAGAAATTATATCTCCCTTAGAAGCTCTGATAAATGGGATTCATAGTATATGATCCTACTGGTTTTGGCTATCAATTCATTTTTCTGGGTCAAATGAATTTGTTAAAACCTTATATATATATATATATCAGTTGTGTGATCACTGTTAACAGCTATATTATCAATGGTAATGATACTTAACAGTCATTTAAACCGAATAAAAAAAAGAGTGTGTAACGCCCCGACCCTAGTTGCCTAGAGTCGGTGCATTATTACATAACATTGGCATGATCACAAGAAAGATCAAATCTCGAAAGACCGATTGGTTTAGTAGTCTTGGAAACACTAGATATATTCATAAGTTTTACATTACATCATAAAATGAAAAACTACTACAACAACATAATGTTTCCATAGTCCACACTATAATCCCCTCATAATATCCCTACAGGTCATTCATAACTTACATCTTCACTTCCTGGGAAAAATAAAACATAGAAAAGGGGTGAGCTCAAATGCCCAGTAAGGATAACAATATAGCGGAAACTTTCATCAATAAGAATAAACATTTAAGGCAATGTATAACTAAAACAAAAGCCTTTTAAACATGAACTTTAAACATGGTATGGCATAAATAAAATGAAATAATGCCATTTACTTATTCACATGGATATTCTACTAATCGAATAATCACATGCAAAAATCAATAACCACTTTCATAATGTTGGAATGCATAATGCTAAACTTTAATTACTTTTCAAGGCCTCGTCCCAAGACCTTGGGGCTAACTGTAACCGGAACCCAACCCGGAGTGCCTCTAATAACCGGACACCAACCCGGAGTGCCTCTAATAACCAGACACCAACCCGGAGTGCCTCTAATAACCGGACACCAACCCGGAGTGCCTCTAATAACCCGACACCAACCCGGAGGGCTTACTTTTACCAGTCCCTAACCTGGAGGGCTTACTTTTACCAGTCCCCAACCTGGAGGGCTTACTTTAACCAGTCCCCAACCTGGAACATACTTGTCCAACACATTCATATGAAGTAAAGATTGAAATATAACATAGACATTCTTATTGGAACTAGCATACGAAATGTCAATACTTTCACCATAAACTATGAATGGTATAAAAATAGCACATCCACAGTCAAACATATCACAAAACTTTCAATACAATATAGAAGCTTTGTATTACAATAAATCAACTTCAAATAAGCGTAAAATCCATCAAAGGATGTTGACATAGATGAAATCAAAATTCTTTTTAAAGAAATATGTCTTTTTATTTTGAAATCATTTAAGATCCATATAAAATAAAACATTTTCTTTGAAAATATTCTTATAAGCTTGTAAGGAAAGCTTTGAATATTTTATAACGGCGTAAAATAACCGCACCCGCCGTATAAGTTAAAAAAAACATTCTTACCTCAATTCTGTCGAAAAGGTTAAAAAGGACCTTGTTTTGAAAACGATGGAAAGATTCCTTTATAAACCTCTTATAAAAAGTCAAACAAGGGTATAAATGACTTTAACCCATATTCTTGTAAATAGTAAAAATGTTTTGAAATACATTTTTAAGAAACATGGATGTGGATGATAAAGATATCCCAGTAGATTATTACGTATAAACAACCTCAGATAATGAAGAGATTGTGAAATAAACCCTTACCTTGTACTTTTCCTTGGTTGGGGTAGATTAACCTCCTGTATAATGGTGAAATATTTGTTATTAAATTATACAAGAATCATATATAATAATATGATATCATATATGATCTTTTAACATTGATTGTTAATAATATCTTAGAATTATCGTCGTTTCGGGTGTTAACTTACTCATTTTATTTATATGTTTTGTTACATAAGCCATGGTTGTTGTATCTTATTCTTATCCAGAATGATATCTAGTCCTTAAAAATTATTTTTAAATCATCAAATGATAATTATACTTGAATGGTTACGATGGAGAATGAATCTCATCGCGTTTGTGGAGACGGTAGTCCATACGTACGCACGAGCGACAATATCATTCTTTTGATATTAAAATAATATATAAATGAATGGTATATCATATATAAATAATCATTAACATGTTATATTTATTATTTACATGAGTTACACATCATTATTATACCCATCCAAATAATATTATATTGAATAACAATTACACCACGACGTGGAGACGGTAAGCCGTACGTACGCACGTATGGTGACATGTTATTCAAAGGGTGGATAGAATACTGAATATGGTTGTACCATACTTATAATAACATCACAGTATATGTGAGATACTGGAGTTATTATTTTAGAATGGTAAGAACAAAGGAAGAAGAAGTGGAAGAAGAAATGAACTTAGAAAAGGGTGGTGAAATCATTACCTCTTCTTCGGGTTCTTCCTTTTGATTTGATCAAAAGGGCTACTTAGGTTGGCTTTCTGATCAAACTAAGGCCTCTAGGTTGTAGTGAGGGATGTTGGGAGAGTATTTGGGCAGTGTTTGGCCGAATCAAAAGGCTTTGAAGGTGTGAAGAAATGAGAAGGAGGAGTGCCCTTTTATAAGAGGGGTGAGGGGCACCTTTGGAAAAGCTAGAAATATTAATTTATAATAAATTCATATTCGGTTTCTAATGGCTCCAAAGTTGATTATTTAAATGTTAAGGTGGGGATAGGTCGAAAACAACTCAACCAATAGAAGTTAGACAGGTTTGGGTACTTATATTAACCTTATCTTTAAGTATTAACTCTAAGTTAATTAGTTTCACTTTTACAATGTCTCTTTGTATTTTTATATAATATGGTTAATAAACTTACTATATACATCCAAGAGACCCCCAAGTGGTCCATTAATGATGCACCTATCCTGATATAATTCTCTTGGCCGAACCTTATATTTTTAGGAATTTAATATCAATTAATAATATAATATTTGTTTTAAGAACTCTTTTATGTCAATTTTGACACTATTCAATAGTTGATTTTTGTGAAACTCATAACAGATTGATTACTTCGAAAAAAGTCAATTAAATCAATCCTAATATATCATATTATCATAGAAAATTAGTTTAATTCATTAAAAGTTTCATATTATATTTATTTGGGTATTTATAATATCAATTATTTTAATTTTTCACTATTATAGTAATTACTGCATCATCATTGTGTCATAAATAAAATAAATTATTTAATGTCTAAAAATTATAAATAAAATATCATTATGTATGAAATCTTTTTAGATTTCTAATGAATATTTATAATCTAAAATCCAACATATATAACCCTATGTAACAATTGTTTTTCTAAAAGATATATGCTTGTGTATTCATTTTAACTTAATTAAAATAAAGTGTCATTATCACTTACAAGTGGATCCATGGGGTCCCAAAATAGACCCAAAGATTCCCATGGTCGACCATGTATCAACCAATAGGTTTAAGACACGTTTTAGGGTAATTTAGTATTATTATAATATTATTTTTTAACCCTTATTTACCGGATTTACCCTTAACCATGGTAAATAAAATATTTACCGCAGTAATTATTCAAAATGTCTAAAAATAAAAGTTACCTATTTACACAATTTGAAAATCATGATTTTAAATATGGAATCCATTTTCATAAATTCAAAACACATAAGTGGCAGAAATTAATTTAAAATTAATTCCCGCTGTCAAAACAAAAAGCGTGTTTTTAAGAGATAATAACTATCAAAAGATTGACACTTGTTTATGTTCGGTTTAATTGTAAAATTATGTCCAATGACAAACATTATATTAAATAGTAAAAATATATTCTAAATATATTTTAAAACCACTCAAATTCATAATTTATCACTATTAATTATTTTGATTAAAAAAGTTGTTTTTAATTAAAATTTAGTAATTTTCACTATTCATCAAAATATGAAAGTTATCCGAAAAGTACCAAAATTTCACCTTAGGCTAAATTTGATATTCCGAATCCAAAAATGAAGTCCATTTTAAAATATAAAATATATATAACTTCAAAAAGTAGGTATTACTATTCATAACAGCTAGTTTGATTGGTTACGGTGTGTTAGAACTCGAAGTTGCGTACAACACACGCTACTATTTTATTCAAAGGAAAGCGTACCGTGGAAGCTTGGGATGTTTCATTTTAAATTTTTTGATGTCTCCATTTAGTCAAAAAGTTTAAAATATTGTATTTAAAAAGGTTTCACTATCAAAAGTTGATAAAAGTGCAGTACTGAAAATGAAGTTGTTCTTGCATTATGACTAAGAAACTCATAATATGGATTCTAAAATTATAAGGATTATATAAAGTTTAAAATTTAGTTAATACTATTCATGACCTCTTTTAATGGATTTTTTTTTGGTAAGTCATGGTGTAATTGAACTCAGTGTTGCGTGTAGTGCAAGTTATTGAATAACACACTATGAAATCTTGGGGTGTTACATTCTCCCCTCCTTCAATAAATTGCGTCCTCGCAATTTGAAATTGTTCTTCAAAAATAAAAGGTTGAAAGTAGAAAATATATTTGTGGGAAAAACCACATCGGAAATTGGGTTACTAAAATTTAGTCTTAATATGAGGAAAAGAGAAATCAAAGGGTCACCACCAAATTATGATCTTGATTAGGAGAACATTGGTGGCAATTAGAGACATATAATTGGAGGAAAAATGTAAATATTTATAGGTAGTGATTGAGGTCATCAATCACAAAAAGTATAAAATTGAGGTCCTTAAACTCATCAATCTATGATGATTTGAAGTACCATCGGTTCAACAAAATATAGGGTATTGGGATAACACATTTTTGACGTTTCGAAATATCTTAGTTGAAATCCCACATCGAAAAATGAATTAATGAGGCCTCTATTTAAAATAAAGAGTGGAAAGTATGAAGATTACCGAAAAGAACACATACTAGGGTTCCATGTAGGAAAATATGGATATGGAAGAGAAATCTAACCATCAATTATCTGATGGAGAGTGGTAGAGAACATGGCTATGAAAAGGCCAACAATCCCAAAGCCATAAATTAGTGATGATTTAAGGTACCATCTAGGGAAACATTTTTGTTCTAAGTTCCTTTTATTAATGTTGAGGAATTTATTTATGAGATTGGATAAGATCATAAGGAGATATACTTACTTTATAATCAGAGTTTTATCCATTAATAAGTTTCTACCATAAACTCATCTTTCACTCGTAAAAAAAATTATATTTATACTATTCGTATAGGGTTCCAAAATAAACGAATTTATAATTCATCTACCAGATCTTTTAAAAAAACTACATTATTTAATCCAGGACATCTCTTGGGCCAGTGGTAGGTGATACACCCTTATCGCCCTTCGGTTGCGGGTTCAAGTCTCGCAGCCTTTCCGGACGCGACAGGTTGCCGCCCGACCTCCGGGTTGTCCTTTTATGGCAATCCAAAATAATCCAAACTAGAACTATCCAAAATACTTCTGTCCAAACTCACAGTCCAACATTTATAAGGAAGGTAAACATAATAAAGATCCTTTTTACCCCGTAATAGCATATGAATACCTTCATCATGTATTACCATATTCCTTATTGATTACATTCATGCTCCCTTATTCCATATAGAATGCTGGATATACTTCATTAATCCAAAAATGTTTTAAACCCCAACAATGATGGAATATACAAATCATTAATCAGTTCCAAGGTAGTCAAGAATATCCAATATAATTTATCCAAAACAATCACATATTATTCCAAAATCACTACCTCAGTATCAGAACTATATTATGATTTATCATTCTCTCAACCATATATTTTCCAAAAATTTATCCTGCTATTGAGTCACTTTTCTTTGTTCCACATAATCTCAAGTCCTTAATGAAATAGTACTGCAGTACAATCCTTATATACTCCATAATTATTATAACAAGTACATTGTTGATACAACACTCAATTGACATAATCAACATAAGAACTCTAATCATTCCTCTTCATCTGTGGTAGTATCATAACTTGGTTATTATCCAATAACATCATTTGCGGCATAGTCTGATGACTGGGACATAGGTTCGCGTAGTGTCCAAACTCCTTGCAAATGAAGCATTGTACATTTAAAACCATTTTCTTACCCTTGCAGTCACGTACTTTGTGCCCTTTTCCTCCACACTTATAACAAACTCCCATTCCTTTCAGGCAAGTTCCAGGGTGTTTCTTTCCACAGTTACCACATATGGGAAAATTCTTCTTTTCCCTCTTCCCTTTATCCATCTTTCTCTCTTCCATCCTTTTCTTCTCTTGCTTCCCTTCAAAGCCATAGGACTCAGTAAACTCTTTACATATCTTATCAACACATGATATTATTTCTTCATATGATGATAATACATGGGAGACTATTTCTCTTATAAATTCTAGCTTAAGACCATGAAAGATATGATCCTTCCTTCTCTTTGAATCATGTGTATTTCTGGAGTTCTCATTCCTTCTACTGGGCGCCATTTCTATACCATGGCATAAACTAGATCAGTTTATGAATCAAAACACATAATCCCATACTTATAAAACACTTAACATAAATTGAACTATTTATGGATATAATCCATAATCATAAGAATGTTTTCTTTGAGGATGTATATACTCATAATCCCTTCAAAATTATATGTAAAGAAAATGAGAGTTATCCTAAGCATATCCCCCGGGAGTGTCGTAACCAAGAGTGCAGCAAGGCCCGTTGTCGTGCACCAGTTCCCGTTCGAGTCTAGCTCAAAGCGGTGTTTTCGGGTTTTACCCCTAGGTACATCTGTGCCAGAGCCGCCTCTACCTGCTCGTATCCAGACAGGGATGTATTGCTCGGAAAACTCACAAAATCTCTACAATACCAAAATTCTAGGAAGTTCTTCTATACTAATCCTCAAAGTTCATCTTAGGTCTACGTGCTCTAATCAGAGTTTATCTAAATCTAGTTTCCAAGGAATGTACTAAACCTCCTCTGATACCAACTGTAACGCCCCGACCCTAGTTGCCTAGAGTCGGTGCATTATTACATAACATTGGCATGATCACAAGAAAGATCAAATCTCGAAAGACCGATTGGTTTAGTAGTCTTGGAAACACTAGATATATTCATAAGTTTTACATTACATCATAAAATGAAAAACTACTACAACAACATAATGTTTCCACAGTCCACACTATAATCCCCTCATAATATCCCTACAGGTCATTCATAACTTACATCTTCACTTCCTGGGAAAAATAAAACATAGAAAAGGGGTGAGCTCAAATGCCCCGTAAGGATAACAATATAGCGGAAACTTTCATCAATAAGAATAAACATTTAAGGCAATGTATAACTAAAACAAAAGCCTTTTAAACATGAACTTTCAACATGGTATGGCATAAATAAAATGAAATAATGCCATTTACTTATTCACATGGATATTCTACTAATCGAATAATCACATGCAAAAATCAATAACCACTTTCATAATGTTGGAATGCATAATGCTAAACTTTAATTACTTTTCAAGGCCTCGTCCCAAGACCTTGGGGCTAACTGTAACCGGAACCCAACCCGGAGTGCCTCTAATAACCGGACACCAACCCGGAGTGCCTCTAATAACCGGACACCAACCCGGAGTGCCTCTAATAACCGGACACCAACCCGGAGGGCTTACTTTTACCAGTCCCTAACCTGGAGGGCTTACTTTTACCAGTCCCCAACCTGGAGGGCTTACTTTAACCAGTCCCCAACCTGGAACATACTTGTCCAACACATTCATATGATGTAAAGATTGAAATATAACATATACATTCTTATTGGAACTAGAATACGAAATGTCAATACTTTCACCATAAACTATGAATGGTATAAAAATAGCACATCCACAGTCAAACATATCACAAAACTTTCAATACAATATAGAAGCTTTGTATTACAATAAATCAACTTCAAATAAGCGTAAAATCCATCAAAGGATGTTGACATAGATGAAATCAAAATTCTTTTTAAAGAAATATCTCTTTTTATTTTGAAATCATTTAAGATCCATATAAAATAAAACATTTTCTTTGAAAATATTCTTATAAGCTTGTAAGGAAAGCTTTGAATATTTTATAACGGCGTAAAATAACCGCACCCGCCGTATAAGTTAAAAAAAACATTCTTACCTCAATTCTGTCGAAAAGGTTAAAAAGGACCTTGTTTTGAAAACGACGGAAAGATTCCTTTATAAACCTCTTATAAAAAGTCAAACAAGGGTATAAATGACTTTAACCCATATTCTTGTAAATAGTAAAAATGTTTTGAAATACATTTTTAAGAAACATGGATGTGGATGATAAAGATATCCCAGTAGATTATTACGTATAAACAACCTCAGATAATGAAGAGATTGTGAAATAAACCCTTACCTTGTACTTTTCCTTAGTTGGGGTAGATTAACCTCCTGTATAATGGTGAAATAGTTGTTATTAAATTATACAAGAATCATATATAATAATATGATATCATATATGATCTTTTAACATTGATTGTTAATAATATCTTAGAATTATCGTCGTTTCGGGTGTTAACTTACTCATTTTATTTATATGTTTTGTTACATAAGCCATGGTTGTTGTATCTTATTCTTATCCAGAATGATATCTAGTCCTTAAAAATTATTTTTAAATCATCAAATGATAATTATACTTGAATGGTTATGATGGAGAATGAATCTCATCGCGTTTGTGGAGACGGTAGTCCGTACGTACGCACGAGCGACAATATCATTATTTTGATATTAAAATAATATATAAATGAATGGTATATCATATATAAATAATCATTAACATGTTATATTTATTATTTACATGAGTTACACATCATTATTATACCCATCCAAATAATATTATATTGAATAACAATTACACCACGACGTGGAGACGGTAAGCCGTACGTACGCACGTATGATGACATGTTATTCAAAGGGTGGATAGAATACTGAATATGGTTGTACCATACTTATAATAACATCACAGTATATGTGAGATACTGGAGTTATTATTTTAGAATGGTAAGAACAAAGGAAGAAGAAGTGGAAGAAGAAATGAACTTAGAAAAGGGTGGTGAAATCATTACCTCTTCTTCGGGTTCTTCCTTTTGATTTTATCAAAAGGGCTACTTAGGTTGGCTTTCTGATCAAACTAAGGCCTCTAGGTTGTAGTGAGGGATGTTGGGAGAGTATTTGGGCAGAGTTTGGCCGAACCAAAAGGCTTTGAATGTGTGAAGAAATGAGAAGGAGGAGTGCCCTTTTATAAGAGGGGTGAGGGGCACCTTTGGAAAAGCTAGAAATATTAATTTATAATAAATTCATATTCGGTTTCTAATGGCTCCAAAGTTGATTATTTAAATGTTAATGTGGGTATAGGTCGAAAACAACTCAACCAATAGAAGTTAGACAGGTTTGGGTACTTATATTAACCTTATCTTTAAGTATTAACTCTAAGTTAATTAGTTTCACTTTTACAATGTCTCTTTGTATTTTTATATAATATGGTTAATAAACTTACTATATACATCCAAGAGACCCCCAAGTGGTCCATTAATGATGAAACTATCCTGATATAAGTCTCTTGGCCGAACCTTATATTTTTAGGAATTTAATATCAATTAATAATATAATATTTGTTTTAAGAACTCTTTTATGTCAATTTTGACACTATTCAATAGTTGATTTTTGTGAAACTCATAAAAGATTGATTACTTCGAACAAAGTCAATTAAATCAATCCTAATATATCATATTATCATAGAAAATTAGTTTAATTCATTAAAAGTTTCATATTATATTTATTTGGGTATTTATAATATCAATTATTTTAATTTTTCACTATTATAGTAATTACTGCATCATCATTGTGTCATAAATAAAATAAATTATTTAATGTCTAAAAATTATAAATAAAATATCATTATGTAGGAAATCGTTTTAGCTTTCTAATTAATATTTATAATCTAAAATCCAACATATATAACCCTATGTAACAATTGTTTTTCTAAAAGATATATGCTTGTGTATTCATTTTAACTTAATTAAAATAAAGTGTCATTATCACTTACAAGTGGATCCATGGGGTCCCAAAATAGACCCAAAGATTCCCATGGTCGACCATGTATCAACCAATAGGTTTAAGACACGTTTTAGGGTAATTTAGTATTATTATAATATTATTTTTTAACCCTTATTTACCGGATTTACCCTTAACCATGGTAAATAAAATATTTACCGCAGTAATTATTCAAAATGTCTAAAAATAAAAGTTACCTATTTACACAATTTGAAAATCATGATTTTAAATATGGAATCCATTTTCCTAAATTCAAAACACATAAGTGGCAGAAATTAATTTAAAATTAATTCCCGCTGTCAAAACAAAAAGCGTGTTTTTAAGAGATAATAACTATCAAAAGATTGACACTTGTTTATGTTCGGTTTAATTGTAAAATTATGTCCAATGACAAAAATTATATTAAATAGTAAAAATATATTCTAAATATATTTTAAAACCACTCAAATTCATAATTTATCACTATTAATTATTTTGATTAAAAAAGCTGTTTTTAATTAAAATTTAGTAATTTTCACTATTCATCAAAATATGAAAGTTATCCGAAAAGTACCAAAATTTCACCTTAGGCTAAATTTGATATTCCGAATCCAAAAATGAAGTCCATTTTAAAATATAAAATATATATAACTTCAAAAAGTAGGTATTACTATTCATAACAGCTAGTTTGATTGGTTACGGTGTGTTAGAACTCGAAGTTGCGTACAACACACGCTACTGTTTTATTAAAAGGAAAGCGTACCGTGGAAGCTTGGGATGTTTCATTTTAAATTTTTTTGATGTCTCCATTTAGTCAAAAAGTTTAAAATATTGTATTTAAAAAGGTTTCACTATCAAAAGTTGATAAAAGTGCAGTACTGAAAATGAATCTGTTCTTGCATTATGACTAAGAAACTCATAATATGGATTCTAAAATTATAAGGATTATATAAAGTTTAAAATTTAGTTAATACTATTCATGACCTCTTTTAATGGCTTTTTTTTGTTAAGTCATGGTGTAATTGAACTCAGTGTTGCGTGTAGTGCAAGTTATTGAATAACACACTATGAAATCTTGGGGTGTTACAGAGTGCATGTATTTTCTATATCCATAAGACATTAAATGAAATGTAATTTTATTCATAAATGATTAGGTCATTAAAACATTCCCCCCTTAATAAATTTCACCCTCAAATGTTCCTTTTACCACACTAAAATAGATGAGGGTAACTCTGCCTCATCACTTCATCTGGTTCCTACATTGCTTGTTCAAACATGTGGTTTCTCCACAACACCTTGATGAGGGGAATCATATTATTTCATTGAAATTTTTCTCTATGATCTAAGATCTTCACTAACTTCTCTTCATGGGATAGGTCATTATCCAATGGTACCGCCTCTGGATTGAGTACATGTGATTGGTCAGGTATATATTTCCTCAAGAGTGATATATGAAATGAATCATGTACTTCAGATAGGTTTGGTGGGAGTACTAGTCAATAGGCCACTGATCCAATGGAATCAATGATCTCAAAAGGGTATATGTTCCTTGGACTAAGCTTTTCCTTCTTCCCAAATCTAATAACTCTCTTCATCAAGAAACATTTAGATGCTTGAGTAGAAAATGTGGTTGTAAGAGAAATCAACTAGAAGAAGATGTTGATCCCATCCTCCTTTACATACCATTGAGCATGCTTTCAACATGTCCTAAAGTGTTTGGATAGTCCGATCAGATTGGACATCAATTTGAGGATGACAAGTCATACTGAAATTCAGCTCAGTATTTAGAGTATATTAGAGACTCTTCCAAAACATAGAGGTGAGTCTTGGATCTCGAACAGATACAATTGATAGTGGTACACCATACAGCCTTACCAATTCTCTGTTGCATATATTTTCCATTTGATCCAATTAGAAATTCTCTCAAACTATAATAAAGTGTGTAGTATTTTTAAGATGATCCACAATAACCAATATAACATAGTTTCCTTTAGATGCCTTCATATTTCGAGTGACAAAGTCCATGGTGATGTTCTCACATATCCATATTGGCATGGTTAATTGTTGAATCATCCCCTTAGACTTATTCCTCTCATCCATAACTTACTTATATACTAGGAACTTTGATTTATATTTGGAGATATCCTTCTTCATGTTATCCCACCAATAAAGCTCTCAAATTTCCTGATACATCTTTGTGTTTGCAGGGTAAATGGGGAAATTTGAACTACATGCATCATCAGAAAGTTCATTCTTTAAATAAATATTTTATGGAACACATAGTCTTGACCAAAATATCCCAATTCCTTCTTCATTAACATTTATCTTTAGTATTTCCATTTTCTTATAGTTTCCACTTTCTTCTAAATTCCCATAAAATCCTTTTGTGCATCCTTTAATCTTTAAAAAAGAGATGATTGATCAATCATTTGTGAAAGGAATGATGATGTTACCTTATTTATGATTACCATGTCCATATTCATCAAATATAATAATATTAGATCCTTTTCAATTCTCATCAATGAAAGAGTTTCAGGATCCTTTCTACATAGAGGATCTACCACACTGTTCTCTTTCCCAGGGTGGTAATTGATTAAGCAGTAATAGTCTTTGATCAGCTCTAACCATCTTCATTGGCGCATATTCAAATATTTCTACATGAATATACACTTAAGGATTTTGTGATCCATATATATTTCACACTTCTCCCCAAAGAGGTAATGCCACCAAATTTTCAAATCAAGGACTACTGCATGCAACTCTAGATCATGTGTGGGATAGTTTTGCTCATGAATTTTCAACCACCTTGAGGCATAAGAAATGACTTTGTATTTTAGCCTCAAATTACATAAAAGGGAGACTTATAAAATTTTCAAGAAGAAAATTCCAACAAACTTCATCTTGTGATACAACACTTATAGATGTTTTTTTCGAATGATTTAATATCATTTCAGCTAGGGACTCAATGTTCCTAGAAAACAAAAAATATATACTAATAGGACATGAATTGAAATACATTACGACATTTACTACTTTTAAGTAGTGGTTACATGTAATATATTCATCATTATCCATCCTAGAATAGGACTTCCAATTCTCCCTTTATCAAGGAGATTATTGATGCTCATCATGCTTCTCAGCCCTTATAATAGAGCATTGTCTTGCATAATGCCCAACTTATCCACATTTATAGCATAGAACTATATTTGATTCCTTAGATGTAACTTTGTTTTCATTCATCACATTATCCATTTTTTCATGGAAATTTGATACATTGTTTCCTTCCTTTCTTCCTATAAAACATCTCCTAGTCCCTTTGTGACATTTTCCTTGGTTCCTCCTTCCACACTTACTGTATGAAAGAAATTAGATCTTCTTTCCATTATCACCTTTTTAGATGATTTTTTTTTGAGATTTCATCTTCCTCTTAATTTATTTCCTTGGTCATTAAACAAAGTTCCAATTGTTATTCATGATTTTTGATATCTAGTTTGGCGTAATAACAATATTTCTTACTTGAGCTCCCACTTGATTGGGAATCTTGTTAGGACATTCATCATGTTTCCCTTCGCATTAGTTGTTTGACATATTCATCAAATTACCAACCATTTAATATAATAAAATGAAAGTTAGGGGTAAGTATTTTGAACTATTAATAACATAAAGGGGAATCCAATGAAAAAAAGAGAAAACTTATAATTTAAAATGATTTCCTTAACTTATTAATTTATAGGATTAAATCTAATTTATCCATGATTTTATTCCCAGAATATATTATTAGGGGATTATTTTTATTCCCTTAAAATTGTTTCATAATAAGATTATGAATTTACTAAATCATATCCCCTGAGAGTTTCGAACCAAGAGTGCAGCAAGGCCTGTTGTCATGCACCAGTTCTCACTCGAGTCTATCTCAAAGAGGTGTTTTTGGGGTTTACACCTAGATACATCTATCCTAGATCCACCTCTACTTGTTTGTATCTAGATAGGGATGTATTTTCCTGATAAATTAATTGTTCTAGACTGAAAAAAAATTTGGGATTATTTTCTTATACTTAGTCTTATCCTTATGGGTTTCTCTAGAGTTTTATTACCCTAATCCCAAAAATAACTAAACCTACCCTCTGATACCAACTATGACAACCTTTCTATTTATTACACACTTAAACATTATTTATTACATAAAAATTCACTTAATAGAACTCTAAGAATCTATAGTTATAGTTTATTGGTAAATTAGGAACATTACAAAATAACATAAAACATGAAATACAACATCTATATTTCAAACTTCTTTGACATGGCCAACTCATTCCTTCATGTTTAACAATGCATGGGATAACCTGAGGGCATACATAAGAAAGGGGTGAGATATAAATCCCATTAAGGTTGTGAAAAAGGTATTAAATGAATAGTACAATACATGTTAAACTATAGGTATATCAATTGATCATAAGAGAAACATGAACATAAACGAATAATATAACATGATTATCATTACATGGAAATGTGGCAACAATATACACCATGATATTAGCATGAGCCAAGGATAATTGTGCGTGGAATATCACAATTAAGCCCAAAATTGACATGAATTATCATGAGTAAACCCTAATTTTAGATGGTGTATCGGGATATTAAACATTAACCAATGCATCGGAGTGCTATCATGGAGCACCCTTCGTAAACATTTCATTTCATGCATAAGTGTGCCACATAGATCATATAAAATGGAATCATTCAACATCATATGTTATTCCACGGTCAAAGAATTTGGAATACATACATGTACGTACCATTCAATAAATATATGTGCATAAAGGTGAATACCCTTGATAGAAAAATGGGTATGGTATTCACTACATGATGATTTTGGCTTGGAAAATCGCAGTGCAATTTTGGAAGTATAACGATGTAATATGGAAATTCATAAGTTGTTTTGATGAGATATAAAGGGGTATATCATTATTTATATTTGAAATAGATATTAAGGGGATAATGAAACATAATATCCCAACATATGAAATGGAATTTAGATGTATAATATGGAAGAAATTCTTGAAAGAAAATAAGAAGAGAGAAATCACTTACGGAATTACGGCATGGTAACGGGTGTACACAGAAGGAATCAATAAGAGAGAAAGTTATATTTAATCATTCAAAAATAATGAGGGAAGTATGGTTTAGGTTCAAAATCATACCTCAAAATTTGTAATTTAAAATAAAATGGTAGAACAACATAATGAAACTTAGAATAAAATGGGCATGGAAAGAATCCCTTACGAAAATTCAGCATGGTAACAGGTGAACATAAGGGTTAATAAGTGGAATAAATGAGAGTAAATGAGGGTATAATAATTTTTAAATAAAATTTTCAGTAATTAGGATATTTAATAACATATAACAACATAGGTTTAAAATATATTAAAAGAGATAACATGAAAAGAATTCTTGATAAAAGAGGAGGGTGGAAGATCCCTTACATGGATGTGTGATCCCAAAGGCTTGGGAGAGGCTTATTGGGATCTCAGTGGAGCCTTATGAGGAATCTAGAGAGTGTATAGAAGAGTTAGGATGATATTAAAGGAGTTTTAGTTAAGATTAATGGGTTATTGTGTGGTTTTATATAGGAAAGGTGGGGGAATTATTTAGTATTTTTTTTGGACCTTACACAATAAAATATTCAAAACCACAAACCATCCCGTGGGTTTTCCCAATGGTTTCATGAAAGGGGGAGTGGTATAAATTATTTTAAAAGTATAAGGGTAGAAGATATTAAAATATTTCCATTTATTATGTGGGGGTGAGTCACACTTTTAAGGAAATAATTTTAAAATGTTAAAATATTTTGTATGTCTTGGAGGGTACACAAAGTCATTATAAAATTAATAAAAGAAATAAAAAATCATATTATGTTAAAGTTAAAACATATATTCAACTAATACATCTTTTATAGTATTTTATTACACCACTATAGGGTTATGTCATGAAACAAATTATATATTTATACGCTATTTAATTTTTACCCAAAATTTCGACAGTCTCATAAAATTATGAAAAATTCACCATTAGATAACTTAGAAATAATAATTCCAAAAATAATATTCATTTTTTCTAAATAATTTTCTAAATATGTGAATTTTAACTTTTAATATAAAAACCTACATTTATTGAAAATTGATGGGTTTTGATAAGAATAGTTTTCAAACCTTCATAAATACTACAATTGACTTCATTAAAATCATACGATCATTTATATTTACTAAAATTAATATAATAATAAAATATTATAAAATATTATTAAATTAAAAATATATTAATCCATTAATATATATTACTTAAATAAATTTGAATATTAACCAAAAATATTATTTTTGATTAAAAAATCATTTGCGAAGTAACAATAATAGAATAAAAGAATATTCATTATTCTAAAAATGATAATAATGATATTTTCTTGTTACATATCCATTTATAACACCATTATATGACCTAAGAGTGAGTTGTGTGATGGTGGATCTTTCATGAGGTCATTCAGTGATCATGGTTTGGGACGATCTTAATGAGCTTTAACTTCTCCCGTAAACGATTTCACTCATGCTTAAGTTGATGGATCATGGCTTGGGCTTGGTCTAGGGAAAATCCCATAAATTTTATATCCATCAGATAATCCAATAAATGGGATTCATAGGGTATGATCCTACTTGTTGAGGCTATCACTTCCTTTGTCTGTGTCAAAAGGATATGTTAAAACCATATATTTATATCCGTTTTGTGATCACTATTCAGTGGCTATATTACCAATGGTAATGATACTTAACAGTCATTTAAACCCAATAATAAAAAAGAGTTCATGTTATTTCTATATCTATAATACATTAAAAGAAAGGGAATTTTATTCTTAAATGATCGGGTTGTTACAAATACTATCATGAAATTAGGAGCTAGTTCCTAAATCAGGGACAACTGGTGGTTCTATAGGTGGAACTGCTAGAGGTAAGACTAGAAGATTAGGGCCCACCATGTCTAGATCATGGTCTCTTTCATCCTTTGGGTGTATGATATGAGGATTTCATGGAAGAATTGTTTTATAATTTCCAATCACACACCTTGGAAAAAACATAAGTATAAAGATAGTGTCTCTAGTAGAATTTGATTGTAAGAAAACTCACTACCCAAGATATACTACCCAAACTACCCTCTTAGACGGTTGGGTATCAGTAAGTTATAAAGTATAATTTTCATTTCATTTTTCATTTAATTTCCATGTTCACTCTTTTACCTTTCATAAACTTGAGAAGGCAGGATAAGGATGTGAAACCGATTCATTTTAGATGTCATGATTAAATTTATAATGGATAGTCATTTCTGGTGAATTAGTGCCCATACACCTTATCACTGGAAACAACACCCATTTATTTATAGCATAATGGATCAACTCAGTAAATTACTCATCCCAACACATGAGATCCGATACAGCTCATGAATCAAGACAATAAATCACTTAATCTCAAATGATAATAATATAAGTATAATATAACTATCACAACATCACTCAATAAACACAATCACATGAATAAATGTAAAGTAGTGAAATGCACCTATATGGCATGGTAATATGCATGACATGTGAAATATATGTTCCTATAATTATGCATGTGACAATTATCCTTGCCCTCATATCATCAGGCAAAGGATAAAAGAAAATATTCAAATTGATTAATAATCAACCACACCACACAACATATGCATCACCCAATGTTGAAATAATATAAACTGTAATATGACAAACCAAAAAAAATTATAATTTAGGAAACATGGTTTTTTCCCTGAATATGGGTTCATGATGCCCAAGAATAACTTATGACTAAGTCCCAAACATTCCTAATCTCCAACATATTGTCTCTAAATTGTAAAGAAAGAAAGGAAACTCCTATAATACAACATTTTTACATCCTAGAACCGGATTCCACTTAGTGGGTTCCCCGACCCTGGTGGGCCACATGGATTCAAGAGCATCTCCCTGAATGATAGATATAATGACCCATACTCTAAATAAATTGTTATTACTTCAAAATTGAAGCATACTTATTACAACATATAACAAAACCATGAAATGACCGTATAGGTATAATGTCTTTAGAAACTGGGAAACATAAACAACTGGTTCATAAATCATCTACATTGCCTCCCATTTATTTCATCATATCTAGACTCCCTTTGGGAATATCCTACTTAATACCCTTCTTCCTGACCTGGGGAAAAGAAAACATACAAAATGGTGAGCTCCAATGCTCAGTAAGGTTAAATAAAATAAATATCAATCATATCATATTCATAAGAACATAACATTTTGAATATCTTAACCTGCAAAAGAGATCATAATATCATAACATGGGATAAATCCTAGTGGTGAAATGTAATCAAAATAATCATACCTTAAAACATGAAACTTTGTGACATACACACATAATCATAGAAAATCATTTAATTTTAGTCAAGACTCATTGCTAAGACTATCATAGCGGACAAAGTCCATTACTGAACTGAGTTCACTCCTCGTTCCAGTCCTGTATCACTGAACCGGATTAACTTGTCATTCCAGCCTTGTCTATCTCATGAGATATAAATCTTTACCCAATGAATTGGAGGGCGATATAGTTCCCACCCATATCATAATGAAACCATTCTTATGTGTGCCACAAAGTCATAAATCATACATCATATCATAACCCATGTAATAAAAATGGGATTCTTAAACATCATGCCATCAAAACATAATCCATATAAGATAAAAGGACATCATAAAATTAATTACATCATAACATAATCAAATGAATGTAAAAATAAGGATAGAAACATAACCCTATATTATCTTAGATGGAAAATAATTTTGATAAAACACTTGAACTCCATTCTTGAGGAAAATATCCATTCTACTTCAAATTTTTTTTCCTTTATTAACATGTCATACAATTTTAAACTAAAATAATTTGATTAAAAATAAACTTGAAAACTTGTAAAGGAATCCTGATGGAAATAATGTTATATAAAATAATAAAAATCCATTCATGTCGTATAAGTTAAAAAACATTCTTCTCATACTTTGGCCGGAAAAGTCAAAAAGTACCTTGTACTAAAAATCACAAAAGATTCCTTTCATAGCTTTTACTAAAAACTCACCAATGGGTAAGATTGGATTTAAAAAATTGTATGAGGATGGAAATAATATTACATATTTAGTAAACATGGATGTGGATGATAAATATTCCCCATTAAATTCTAAAGTATAAACAATCTCGGATAAAAATGAGATTGCGATATTTTCCCTTACCTTAGGTCCGATATGCTTTATATGTGTGCAAAACTCCTGTATAATGATTTAAATAATGTCATTGACTTATTCCAGAATCATACTCATTGTTATGATATCATATATGGTCATATTCTTAGCTTCTTATTAGTAATATTTCATTGCTACTTGTTATTCGGGTGTTTATTGCTTTATGTTCTTATGTGTGTTTTGTCGAATAAATTCTTATTATTATTTTTAGGTTATAGATACCTCATTTCCTTAATGGTATTATTGTAATATATATCATATTTAATCATTCAATTCATTTATATAATCATTATTCAATGAAGATCATGTAGAACGAGTCGCGTCACATCGTGGAGACGGTAGGTCGTACGTACGCACGAGCGATGATATTGTTCCCATGATCGTGGAATTTTATTGAAGTTTACATATACTATTTGATAATCAATATCAATTTAAAATAATCATATATAGTTATTACTTTCACCATTATACTCATCCAAGTACGGTGGTGGTGGAAAACTGATTACACCATGGCATGGAGACGGTATTCCGTACGTACGCACGTGCGGTGATTTCATTTTCCATAGGATTGATAGAATGTGAAATAGGGTTGTTTCATATTTATAATAACATATCAGTATATTAGTGATACTAATTTTATTACTTCATAATGAAACAACTAAAGAAGAATAAGTAGAAGAAGAAATAAATTTGATAGAATTGGTAACAGATATTACCTCTTCTTCGAAACGCCTCTTTGAAATCTCCTCTTAGGGAACTAAGATTGGTCTTTGAAGAAGACCAGGACCTCTATGATGTTTCTAGGGAAGTGGAGAAGATAAATTTTCAGGGTTTTTCCGAGCATGAAGGCGCAATCTGGTGCGAGGAAGAGAGGGAGGAGGTGCCCTTTTATAAGGGAGGAGAGGGGCACCTTTGGAATTATAAGAAATAGTAATTTATAATAAATTCCATCCCCACTTAAAAACCTCCAAAAATTACTCAAATCAAAATCTTAGATGATATAGGGTTTTAATATCATCATCCAATAAAATTTAGACAAGTTGGGAATTTATTTTAAACAATATCAACCTGATTTATCCTTATAAAATCTATTTAATTTTATTTTTGGTAATAATATTCTAAATTTTAAATCATTATAAATAATTACTTATATGTTGTGAATTGTATATAATTTTATAATTTATAACATTTTAGACCATATATATTTTAAATTAATATTTTCAAATATTTTTGTGATTTTTAAACAATTTTATAATATGTAATTTCTATAAATTAACAATAGTGTCAATTTTGAAACTATTCATTTATTTGAGTTTTAATAAAATATATAAAGAAGATATGTTCGAAATAAAATATTTAATAGATTCATAAAATGTCATTTTTATCTAGAAAATTAGTGGAGAACATTAAATAGTTCATATAATATTTATTTTAATACTTTTAAAATCATTTATTTGATATTTCAATCAGTAAAATAATTTCAACATCACTATTGTTTCATAATTAATGATAATTATTTAATCTCTAAAAATTATATATAAATTCATATGATGTATATAATTTTATTATATTTCTGGAAACTATTCATGTTCGATGTTTCATGAAGTTTATCACTAAATTAAAATTATTATACATATAAGATTTAAGAGAGTGACATGTTGTCACTTTCTTTGGTTTTAATAATAATTATATTATTTCATGGTCAAAAGTCCATGAAATGAATCTAGTCTGACCCTTAAGTGATATGGGTCATCTTTTATTCATCCAATAGGATTTTGGCAAGTGTTAGGGAAATTTTATAGTCTTATATTTACCCTTAATTACCTGATTTACCTTTAACTGCAGTAAATAAAAATTACCATAGTTACAATTCATAATCTCAAAAAAATAAAAGTAAACAATTAACAAAATTTGTACCCACTGAATCCAAATATGGAATCCATTTTTCAAAATTAAAAACACAGAATTTTCAGTAATTAATTTAAAATTAATCACGTTGTTAAGCAAACGGGTTTTTAAAAGTTAAAACATTGCCAAAGGTTGAAATCTTTTTACCTATGAATTCAATGTAAAATTAATGCTAATGTCATAAATTATATTAAATGGTAAAAATATATTATATTTATACTTTAAAACCATTCAATTTTATAATTAAACCATATAAATTATTATGATGAAAAAATTTGTTTTTAATTAAAATATAGCGTGTTTTTACTATTCATTAAATTATGAAAGTTATCAGAATAATATGAAAAATTTATCCAAAGTTAATTTTTATATCCTAATTCCAAAGAATAATTTTATTTTGTGAAATTTAACTTATA
Organism: Viscum album; assembly: GCA_963277665.1. NCBI lineage: Eukaryota > Viridiplantae > Streptophyta > Magnoliopsida > Santalales > Viscaceae > Viscum > Viscum album. The sequence continues at coordinate 731,400,343 of OY728160.1, forward strand.
AACTGGTCAAAAACTAGATTTGAAGTTGGTGCGCCATCAAAAGGTGGAAAAACTGCATTTTTTAAAAAATACTTATTTTACCCAAAAAAATTATTTTGTTCTCATAACATGTTCTAGAAAATATGTAAGTTGAATAATAATTCTATAAAATTCAAAATTAAGTTAATACTATTCATAATGGATAGTTTATAATATTATAATAATATATCGTTGTTTAGTGAAACTCGATATTGCGTACTACACACGCTATAAAGGAAGGTCGCGATTGCGTGTAACACAAGCCAAGCTAGTGTTGTGTGCCGTGAAAGATTCCTTTGATGTTGCGTATAACATAAGATATAAAAATATATAATTCTCATAAAATATCAGGGTGTTACATTCTATCCCCCTTAAAATGAATTTCTCTTTCGAAATTCATCACTTCGTAACAAACAGATGAGGATACCTCTCCCTCATTATATCCTCAATCTCCCATGTAGCTTATTATAATTGGTGGTTCCTCCATAAAACATTATCCAAGAGAGTGGTCTTGTTCCGTAGAAATAGTTCGCTGCGATCCAAAATCTATATCGGCTGTTCTTTATAAGAAAGATCTTGCTTCATCGGTACAACTTCTGAGCTGAGTACAAGTGAAGGATCAGGTATGTACTTTCTAAGGAGAGATACATGGAACGCATTGTGAACTTGAGAGAGATTCGGTGGATGCGCCAATCGGTAAGATACCTTCCCAACATGATCCAGTATTTCGAATGGACTGATATACCTAGGGCTTAGCTTTCCCTTCTTTTCAAATATCATTACTCTCTTCCAAGGAGATATTTGTAAGAACACTTTATCACCCACTTCAAACTCTAGGTCTTTTATTTCGTTGTCGGCATAACTTTTTTGTCAACTCTGAGCTGCTCTTATGTGTTGTTGAATAGATCTGACCTTTTCTACCATCTCATCAACAAGATCAGGTCCTAATAGATTTTTTCCCCAACTTCATCCCATCAAGTTGCAGTTCGGCATTTCTTTCCATAGAGAGTTTCATAAGGAGCCATCTGAATGCTGGAGTGAAAGATATTATTATAAGAAAATTACACCAAAGGTAGGTGTTGATCCCAACCACCTTTGAAATCCATAGATCAAGCTCTCAACATGTCTTATAGAGTTTGAATTGTTCTCTCAGACTGATCGTCTGTCTGAGGATGATAAGCAGTGCTGAAACTAAACTCTGTATCTAGAGTATGCTGAAGACTTCACCAGAACTTAGAGGTAATCCTCAGACCTCGATCAGATATAATGGAAAGTGGTACTCCATGAAATCTTACCACTTCCTTTACATATATCCTGGCAATCTGATCCAAATAGAAATATTCCCTAATATCAATGAAGTGTACCGACTTCGTAAGACGATCAACTATAACCCAGATAGCATTATTGCCTTTGGATGTTTTAGGAAGTCCAGTGACAACGTCCATAGTGATGTTTTCCCATTTCAATTCGGGTATGGGTAATGGTTGTAACATCCCCTTAGACTTATGTCTCTCAGCTTTAACTTGCTGACAAACCAATCATCAAGAGACATATTCAGAAACATCTCTTTTCATGCCATCCCACCATAAGTACTCTTTCAGGTCCCTATACATCTTCATACTTCCATGATGAATAGAGAATGAAGAACTATGACCCTCATCCAGGATCTCCTTCTTTAATTCTGGGATGGGAGGAACACAAACCAGATTCTTGAACCTTATTATCCCATCACAATTAAGTTTGAGTTTAGGAACATTCCTCACCTTCTTTTGTAACTCTACATATTCTTTTTGTGCCTCTTTAATCTTCACATGTATAGATGGTTGAACATTCATTTGAGAATGATAATATTTTTCAGTTTCCATTATAATTCCAAGATCCATTCTTTGTAAATCCATAAATATTGGATCTTTTGTGATCCTCATCATGGATAAGCTAGCATGGTCTTGTCGACTTAATGCATTTTCCACCTTGTTTTCTTTCCCAGGGTGGTAATGAATTGTGCAGTCGTAATCCTTAATCAGCTCCAACTATCTTCTTTGGTGCATATTCAGCTCCTTTTGTGTGAAAATATACTTTAAACATTTATGATTAGTATAAATATCACACCTTTCACCATAAAGATAATGCCTCCAAATCTTTAATGCAAATATTACCGAAGCTAACTCCAAATCATGATTTGGGTAATTTTTCTCATGGATTTTCAACTGTCGTGAGGCATAAGCTATCACCATATCGTTTTTCATGAGAACACACCCCAATACCTTCTTGGATGCATCACTGTAGACAAAAAACCTTTCTCCACTACAAGGCAGTGTGAGCACAGGTGCACTGGATAACTTTCTTGTCAACTCCATGAAATTCTCTTCACACTCCTCCGTCCACACAAACTTAACTCCTTTTCGAGTCAACCTGGTGAGTAGATTAGATAATCGTGAAAAATATTTCACAAAACATCAATAATATCCATCCAAACCCAGAAAAATTTGGATATCAGTTATTATAGTTGGTCTCGACCATCTTTCGATAACCTTTGTTTTTGAGGGATCCACAGATATCCCCTCTTTTGAGATTATGTGACCCAAAAATGAAACTTTTTAAAGCCAAAATTCACACTTGGTAAATTTTGCATAAAGCTTCTCCTTTCTCTGGGTCTTCAATACAATTCTCAAGTGATCTTAATGTTCTTATATTCTCGTTGAATAGACAATAATATCATCTATAAATACAACCACAAACTGATCGAGATTGTCTCTAAAGACTCTATTCATTAGATCCATGAAGATAGCAGGGGAATTAGTAAGACCAAATGGAATAACTATAAATTCATAGTGTCCATACCTTGTACGGAAAGTTGTCTTTGGTATATCCTCTTTTTTGAACCTTAATTGATGATACCCTGAACGAAGATCAATATTGGAAAAGTATTGATCTCCGCATAGTTGGTCAAATAAGTCATCAATGAGTGGGAGAAAATATTTGTTCTTAATAGTGATCTTGTTAAGTTCTTGATAATCAATGCAGAGTCTCATTGATCAATCATTCTTCTTAACTAACAGAATAGGTTCTCCCCAAGGTGACGCACTAGGGAGTATGAATCCTTTATAAAGATTCTCTTGGAGTTGCTTTTTCAATTCCTACAACTCAATTGGGGCCATTCTATAAGGTGTCTTTGAAATGGGAATAACACCCGGTATAAGTTCTATTGAAAACTCAACTTCACGATTTGGTGGAAGACCTGGAAATTACTTTGGAAAGACATCATCAAACTCTTGTACAATGGGTGTATTATTAATCGTGAGTTTCTCACCAACCATCTGAGATAAATAACCTTCATTTAGTGGAATCAAGACCCATAAGATGGAAGAAATTTCCACTGGAAGGTTATGTTCATCCTTGCATCGATAGACGATCATAGATTGATTTGGAATATGAAATGTGACTTCCCTTCTTTGGAAATTGATATGATCTTCATATAAATAACGCCAATCCATGCCAAGAATCACATAAAATTACACTATAGGAAGGATCACAAGATTTGCAAGAAGCACTTTCCCACAAACTTCAATTAGAGAAGAATTGAAAACTTTTGATGCGACTGTTGTGCCATTAGTGGTTGCCATAGCTAACTCAGAATCTAATTATTTAGGTAATATGGTGATATCCTTAGAAAATTCTTCATAAATAAAAGATTGGGTGGATCTAGAATCAAATAAAACATTTTCTACTTTAGAGTGGATGGTAAGTGTACCTTTCACCACTTCATTATCATACTCCACATCGCCGATAGTAATTGCATGTGACTTTCCTTTGTCTTTGGACTTAAGAGTTTGTTGACGTCAATCATCATCAACAACCCTTGGATTAGGGCATTGATTGGAATAATGCCCCATCTCCTTGCACTTGAAACATTTAAGTGTAGGAGGTGCATTATGTGTATCCCTTCCTTTGTTCGCATCATTAGACATCTTCTTCCCATTATTTCGACATTCAACTACCCGATGACATTCTTTTACACACTTAAAACATTTTCTTGTCCCTTTAAGACAATTATATCTATGTTTCTTTCAAAAATTTTATCATAAAGGAAAACTCATCTTCTTTTCAGTGTGGTATTTAGATTTTCATTTGAATTCCATTTTCCTCTTCTTATCAAACCCATATGACTGATGGGTTACTCCAATATCCATCTCAACCTTGAGAGCACATCTAACAATTTCCTCATAGATATTGAAGTCCCTTATGGCTAACACCCTTCAAAGACTTGGTTTTAAGCCACTAAAGAATCGATCGATTTTACTCTCAGGTTGGATAATAATTCCGGAAGCGTACCTTGCAAGTCTTGTAAAATTTTCTTTGTAGGTACCAACAGATTCATCATCCTTTTTCTTCAGTTCAAGAGATTTCTTCTCCATCTTTGTTATAAGAATATGAGAGAAGTACTTATTGAAAAATAAGTTCTTGAACTTGTCCCATTCCATGGACTCAATTTCATATTTTTGCCTCATATTCTTGATAAGATTCCACCATTGATCAACATCTCCTTCCAAACGAAACCCAGAGAGGGTGTGAGATAAATCTTAGTGGGCCACCACCAATGATGTCTATAACATCCAGTCCTTGTAACAGAAATCTAATTGTGTGTAAGCATTCATATAGAGTAAAGTAGTACAATGTAAGTAAATATCCAAGTATCTTCTTCGACCTCTGGTTGGCATCTGAGCATAACTAGTCCATTATTTGATTATTACCAGTTTATAAATAAGTCACATGTTATCAACTGAAAAGGTTACAATATGTAACAAGGAAACCTATACTGATATTTAATAGTGAAGTCCCATGGTAATACCCAAGGTGACCTAGACCTCAAGGGTCACCAACTCAGAAATAACTATAGCCTGACATTGGGTAAGAGTGTAATATAGGGAGCATAGTCCGGGGAATTCCACAATAACATGCCTACCGAGTCCAAGGAGTTCATCCAAGGTAAAACGAGGCTAAGTAATGATTGGGCCCGATGGGATTTAACTATGGAACCTACTTGTCAATGTTGGATCCAAGGAGGGTATCTGAGGAATCATATGCTAATATGTACGGTATCCTAAAGTTCCATAAAGATCATCCAAATAATAGACAAGGTTTAGAATCTAGGTGGCTCTCAACCTATAAAATCAATATCCTTGATTTAGAATGGGGTTCCTGATTAATCATGGCATTCTCTGATCAGAATCCAAGGTGAGCTCGAGTTCAACCACTTCTATTTGATATTGAGTTCATGTAATATTTAATTTGTTTCAAGCCTTTCCTTTCATTAGTGTGATAAGGTAAAGTAGAAAGTAACCTTTTAATCAAGTCAGTTGGTTCATTCCTTTCATTTCATTAGAGTTACAAGGACAAGTAGCATGCAACCTTTTACTAAAGTATTTTGGTTCAAGCCCTACCTTTCATTAGTATGATAAGTCCAAGTAGCATGAAACCATTAATTTAATCCATTTAAAGAAAATTTCTTATTCAAGGTTCATTCTCATACCTTCTATTAATTTGGTAAGGGTTTCTACAGATATGAAACTTACTATTCATTTACATTTAAGGGAAAGTCATATACATAGAATACTTGCCAATTCACATTTCACATTTTATTGTCAAATTGAAGTAGTTAACATAGGCATATAAAGTGGTGAGAATACATGGTAATTTTCATTATTCAATTATCATTTTAAACAATATATTTAATATAGAAATGTTTACCCTTAGGATGTTTAAGACAAGGCACACCCAAATGGTGGCTCAAACATGTAAAAACACTAAAACCACAATTATGTCATAACATCCTACATGGGATGAATGGAGTTGTGGGAGTAAACAAAAATAATTAATCACAAATATGTAAATATAATATCCATATAGTTCTAATTATTATAAGCATGTCATATAAATTCAATAAACGACACCTGATGAAATCGGTGGGGGCCACACGACAATTTCAAAATCAGAAAACTTGAAGAATGAGTTATATAACACCCACCATAGGCTTGAAAGACTCCCCTACTCTAGTATTGGCCCATGATTTGGATTATATCTGAGTAGATATTTGAAAAGAGGAAAAATTATCATACCCCGATAACTAGGTCGAGAGAAAAAGAGAAGGAGAAAGGCGTAAACGGATTCGAGTCCTCACTGTTGCACATCCAACTTGGTGAATGGATGACCAATTAGATCCTATGAGATTAATAACTATTGATCCCTAGGTTTACCCTTCCGAAAACTCCAAAATGAAATCCCTGGATGTAAATCCAGCATAAACTCATATTAGGGAAGAAGGCGGGATCTAATTAGATCATTAAGGGAAAAAAAGACAAATTATCAAGAAAAATGGCATGGGCATGGTTTTCCCACATGGGTTGACAAACCATGCAAAAAATGTGAATGGTTACCTAGGAATAAGGGGAACTTGCATAGTTAGGCTTCATGACCTTGCACAAACCTTTCTATTTGGTTCTGTCTGAAATTTTCCATCTGCACGGTAAGCCAACCCATTCGCCAAAAGTGTATTAATCATGCGACATGGCCAGTTTTCCAAAAATATGGGTTTTTTGCTCAAATATTTCCTCAAAAACCCCTAATACCTTCACTAACTAATTAGGAATTCATGTTAGATCCCAATTAAATATTTAGATAGAAATTTAAAGTATATTTACCTGAGTGAATAAACAAGTTCTTACAATGACTCTGTCTTAAACTCACATTCATTCGAATAGGTGTAACATGTGGATATACATAGTCTGTAACCCTCTAAGTCTCTATCTTGATAATATTGAGTCCAAATCACAAATAAATAGAGGATTATAGCAACTCATCTTGAACCTTAAGAATATAAGGAATGTAATATCTCTGACTACCCCCTATGAACAAGCTCTGTATCATATAATGTATTTATCTTACGGTATCTCATAAAGAAGGATTCACTATTGTGTCATTATCCTTTTGATGCTTTATATATTTCATAACCATATCAAGAATATTTACCTTCTTGTACCAAGTACATGGTTTTATTAAAGGTACTACCATCACAAGGCCCATGAGATATGTCTTACTCAATTCAAAAGTGGCAAGTTCTTTCTTGATTAGCCAATCAAATCTATACCACTAATGACACAACCAACACAAGCTACCTCATTAAGAGTTCAATGCCTTGGTTTTTTGCATACATCAACATACATGATCAAGTAGTAAATATTGATAATGATATCAAATAAATAGATTAATACATTTCTATATACAATAACAATCAATGAACCCTAAAACATGTGGTGTTCTTATTGTCAGGACAGTCCTCATGATCTCATCTACTCGAGATCACCATGCGGGAACTTCATGAAAATAAGTCTCAATACTCATGTTCCCCCAAAACATGATAGTATAACATCATATGTATCCCATAAATATGTTGTATCTAGACCATATTACATATATTTATGATTAATATCATAGTATCTCAATGTTCTCATTATATCTTGAAACTGCTATAACATTTTGATACAACTCGTAATCTAAGGGAATTACCATGTAAATAGTGGATGCATAAGTATCAACACTATCATGAAAATAATAATAATAATATATATCAAACAATATACATGTGATGGTAATAAAAGTACATAAAGGATTTTGGTCTATGGAACCCACTCACAACACTCCCACTTTCACTAGAACAAACTACTAACAACTCTCGACCTACTAGCTCCTACATGAGTATCATGATTTTACTTAAATATGGAATTAGTAAGGTGGTATTATATGTTATACTTTGTGGATAGTCTGCTAACTATTACATCACCTCTACAAATAAAATCTCTCAAGATATGAAACTTATGAAGTATATTCACGACCTTGGATTTTTGGAAAACACCATTGTTGTATTATTATAATGGTATATTATAATAGGGTATCAACTACTAAGCACAATGATAAGATAAAAAAAAGTAGTGTGTCAAAAATAATTCATTATATACATTTAAATACTATATATACTTTAATTCTTCTATAGAATCAATGACCATAGACTACTTGAAGCTTCTCTAGCTCACTACACCACCATTATAGAAAAATACAAATCCTAACTATGATTCTATATCGTCTTGATCAATCTAGAAGTTGTAATTTGTGTATCCCCTCATGAATATCTCCACATCTTCTCCACACACTAGGAAATATCCTTTGTACATATCAAGTACATCAGGATCCTTCTAATCAAACTCTCATTGATTGGATTGATATCTAACCACCATGCTTAATGAAAAGGAAACATAAAACCTAGTACATAGCATGGAATACATGATAGATCCCACTACTATAGAATAATTAATTATATCAATTCTATAAATAACCTATTATATATTTGGAAACATCTTTTTGAAGAGATTAATGCCATGTGATACTGAAAATATGCCTCTATTGGATTGTTTCAGATTGTACCTTTTGAGTTATTTATCAATGTATTTACTTTGAATTAGCCTAATAAACCATTGAGATCTATATCAATGGATCATAATCCCTATAATATAGGCCACTTAACCTATGTATTTCATGGAAAATAATTCATCCAACCAATCCTTCATTGACTAAAAGGCTTGAACATCATTTCCTTTTAACAATACATCATCAATATATAATACTAGGAAAACGATGGCACTCCCACTGAACATCTTATATACACATGGCCTACTTTAATTCTTAACAATAAAAAATTCTCATATGAACACATAAAAATTAACATTCCATGATCTTGTTTCTTGATTTAAATTATAAATGGATCTCCATACCTTTTACAATTTATTTTCACTCTTTGACATAATTAACCCTTCAAATTGAGTCCTATAGACATATTCAACTAACTTTCCATTTATAAATTTTTTTTTGAAATCCATTTTCTAAATTTCATAATAATGTATGGTTTTTATTGAAATAATTATTCTAATTGATTTCAACATTGCAACTAGAGAGAAGGTTTCATAATAGTCATTTACCTTATGTTTCTTGAAACCCATATCTATTATTCATGACATATAGGTGATTACTTGACCATACATATCTAGTCTTTTATTGAATTATCATTTACACCCAATAGATTTTACATTATCTATTGGGTCTTAATGAATCCAAACTTGTTTTTTTTGTATATAAATTGCATTTTTGAATGCATGGCTTATATCTATTTAGTGTCATCCTTTCCATCTATTTATTCCTTAAATTTTAGATGTTTATCATTCTCTAGGATTAACATGTCACCTAACTCAGTTAAAAGAAAAACATATCTCTATGGTTTTGAAAACGTTATAGTATACCAATATTGTACTTGTATCTCAGGAATATCTTCATCTCTCAATATATCTTGTGAACACTATTCCTTTACCCACTATTGTGAATGTGGAATGTGACCTTCATCAAATTAAATAATTCAACCACTATTTCTATTTTAAATTTGATCCATTTCTATATATATTTCATCTCTTACCATAATGAATTTTTTCTCTAAAGGGTTATATAAATAATATCCTTTAGTCTCCTTAGGATAACCTATTAATATGCACTTCAAGCTTCAAGATGCTAACTTTTCCCTAGATATAGTATTGAAAAAAATCTAAACCCCATGAACATATGGGTGATAGACTATTATTTACATACCAAAATTCATATATAATCCCATATGGAACTTTAGTTGGTACTTAGTTTACTGTACATTCCATAATCTGCAGTGCATATCCCCAAAAGAAAAAAAGGCAGAATTGTATGAATCATCATCGATCTAACCAAATCAAGAAGTTTTTTATTATTCCTTTCATTAACGCCATTCCACTTAGGGTTTTTATGTAGATTATGTTGGGAAATTTTTCCACACTTCATTAAATAATTGATGAAATCTTGGTTAAGATATTCTCCCCCATGATATGAGTGTAGTTTTTTAGTATTCTTACCATGTTGATTCTACACTTTGAAAATTTCTTAAACATGCTAAAGGAATATGAATTATACCTAATTAAGTGATATGTTCATATATAATATATTAATAGGTAAAATTAATTAATTAAGAAACACCACCCCTTTACTGCTACCGAAAATGGACCACATACATCATTATGTACCAATTACAATGGTTATTTGGATATTTCTGCTTTACCAAGGAAATGTGACATGGTCATTTTTCCTTATAAACAAGCATGCCATGCATCCAATTATTTTAACTCATTGGAGTCTATATAACCTACTTGATTTATTTTTCTTTAACATTATTCATTTACATGATCTTTTCAAATGAGACATAAAAGGGTATGATATAATTCATTCTCACTAGATTTATAATTGATCACCAAAATTGTTTTTTCTGGTTCAAGTATATACAATAAATTTTTGATACTTTTCATACCATAATATATGTTTTCCTTGTACAGAATATAATTTTTTTCCAAACATGAAATAAAATCCCATTGTTTTCAAACTTGGCATTGGAATTATGTTTCTAGTAATAGATGTTATATAATAAAAATTATTCAGTATTATAACCAATCTACTAAAAAAAGTAAGATGATAATATAACACTACTAAAACTACTAGTCTCACACCATTTTCTAATATGATATCCACATCATATTATTTAATCATTCTTAATTTACTTGGTTCTTATATTTAAATAAAAATGTGTGAACCACATTTAGTATCCAATACCCAACATGTAAATATAAACAATTGCACTCAATAGAAAATATTTCTAAAGTAAAATATTCACCTTACTTAATCTTACATATTATGAAATTATTCTTTAATTGACCTTTATTTCCACATGAAAATAATACAAACTCCATATCTTTTCTCTCCTTTTGTGTCTTTAGCTTCATGAAAGGGTAGTGCATTTGTGTATTTGACTAGGACTTATCCTTTGACACCTTTACCTTGATTTTGTTATTTATTTTCACCACAAGGACTAAAGAATTTTAATTCTTCATATCCTTATCATAATGAAGAACTCAATAAAAAAAGTCTAGGAGTGACTTATTCATGTTATTCATATTATTATTAATGATGAATGTTGAGAATCTATGTGGGATGGAGGTGGGAATGAGATCACTTTCTAGTTCTTGGTTTAGTTAAAACCTAAGGTACTCTATTATATTAATGTCCCTAATAATATTGAGACATGTGGTCCTGCCTAATTTCCTTCTTCTATCCTTCATCCTTAAAATTCACTGGATATCTCATATTTTTCTTGTTGAACACTCTAATGGTTTAACTCTTGGAGATAAGATTTTTTTTTCAAAATCATCATTGTCCTCATGAATGTTTTGTAGAATATTGTGTATAGACTAAAACATTAATAACTAAACATCTATAACATCATCCATATTCTTATTTTATTTATCTTTACCCACCAGGATTACTCTTTGAGGTGGTTTGGTATTAAGTGGGGATTCCAGCAAATAAAGCTTCACTTCTTAGCACAATACAATGTTCAATCACTTGTAACACTCTTTTAAGTTTTGGATGGTAAATATACTAACATTATCTAATATTTACCATAGTTAGATTGAATTTTTGGTGGTTTCTATTTGATCTATAAAAAAAATAGAATATTAGTAGTTTATCTTGATTATCAGTAGATATTTTCAAATTATTAATTTTAAATATATTCCATTTTTTTATAAAATCTTGGTAGACCTTAAATACTAAATTTATAATATTTTTTTTCTTGATTATTTTAGTGGAAATATTCATTAAACATCACTTTATAGTTTGAGCTATGAAATCTAAGATACTCAGAGAGTCAACGGTGGAATTTTGATTGATCAAACACATTAACTTGCATCCCATTAATATTTTGAGTGGAGTCCCATATCCAGTAAAGAATTGGTTTACATTTCTCAATACTATACCTCTAATTTTGTAACAATAAAGTTATAAATAATCCTTTACTTTCCTATTTAGTTTTGTCGGACCACCACTCTTATAAGAACTCCCATGTAGTAAGAGGCACCTTCAACTAAGTATGATAAGCACTTAGAAAAATCAGTTGTGTCCAAATTCAATCAATGGAAGATTTATAATGCCTTAATATTTCTTTTGAGAGATTTGTTAATTTATCTTAGTTAATAAAATAATTTTATATTTAACATGATTGTTCTATGTGATCTCACTCACAACATACTCTTTCATTAAATATAAAACATTCACCACGCATGTTAATTTTATCTGTGAATTATTTTTTATTATTCTATTATGTGATAGGGAATAATAAAAAAAATTCAAAAAATAATAAACCATGTATAAGATAAAATAAATAAATAATAATGTGATCATGAGACACTAACTATTAGTTAATCCATCGAGCAAATAATAGATTAATGAACCCTAGGGTAATTCCTAAATTAAATACATGACTTAAATTATAGTTCTCACAATTCTTTTACACTTCACTTCTTTTATATAGATGAGATCTCAACACAATCCACTCCACTATGAACTCCTCAATTATCTAGAATGTATACTCACACATAGGTGAGTGGAACTCAGACTGTGAAATTACATTTTATTATGAAAATGTGGACACAAAGACTATTTTAAAAATTATATACTATGGGATGATTCACAATTCATCAAAATAAAATAATTATTACATTTTAAAACATAAATAAAATAATTATATTAAATAAACAATAAACCAAACATGCATGATTTAGTATCTTCTTAAGATTAGTCAACATGAAATTATATTTCATAAGAAAAATTAAATTTTCTAAAATTAATCTCGAGGGTGTTTTTAATGCCTTAAAATACACAAAACTAATTAATTAATTATCAATATCCCCATGAAAATTGAAATAATTTTATTAAATCATAGACAATTAAATTTAAATTTTTTTTAATTTTTTTGGTCCATTTGGACCTAAAGTAGATTCCCAAAAATTAATTAGGGCTAGTGACATGCTTTTCAGTTTGGTATGCTTGAACCTCTACCGAATTAGTCCTTATTAAGATGGGGAGAGGCTAAGCATCCCAATTTGGGGTGCCAAATGTCCTTCCTAATAAGGGGAGAGACCGAGCATCCTAATTTGGGGTGCCAAATATATATATATATATATATATATAATATTGTAAACTATAGATCCACTCCATAAATTAGGGTGCCCATATTTGATAATATGGGGAGGGGACTAGGTGTCCACAGCAATTATAGGGTGTGGACACTTATTTTTTGTTTTATTTTAAAAGATCATCCTTTCATAAGTAAGGATATGCCTACCCATTTTTTTGTTTTTTATACTTAAAATTTAAGCTTGCACAATGAGTTTGTATTTGAAAAAGACTACCCCAGCCAGCTTCTGGTGTCTCTAGTGAATAAAAAACATGATCAAAATTCAATTTGGAAAAAACATCCATCATACCGATAGCTATTAATGATGAAAAAAATGAACATTTAATTCCCATCACAAATTATATTCAAAAGACATTGATTTTCAATCATCCACATATTGTTCATCCAAACTCAATAAAAATTATATCAGTTTCATTAAGACTATATCGAAGCATTATTTCTGAATAAAATAAAATATAATCAAAATTTAAATGCTTTTGAATTAAATAATTTGAAATTATCTTCATTACTAATTGAAGGATCTCGGGGTGCAGTGGAAATGTGAAAATTTAAAAATTTAAAAATTTAGGTTTGGATTCATGTTAAATACATTGAATCAAAAAAACTTCCTTGCCCATATTTCTCAATGGATTTTTTATAATTAAATTTAATCATGATGAAAAAATGATCAAAACCATAAATAGTACATTGTTCGTCTAGAATTGCCAAACTAATTCGCTCATCATCAACATGTTGTGGCTCAGAGGCACTCATATAGAAATCCTATAGATTGTACATGCATGAACCAAAACTACTATATTGTCAATAATTTATTACTGGGTTCTAGAATGGGATATCAAAGAGATTTAATATGTGCCTTCAATTTTATGAGGAATAAAAATATGATCAAGAAAATGAGATCAATCAAACCTGATTCTTCCTTCGATATCTCATTACAGGCCATGAAAAATAAGGGGAGAGTACTAAAAAATAATTCAAATTATTTATCATAAAATTAAAGAATCTAAAATGATCTTTTATACCTAGGTTATACTTTCAAAAATTTCACATTCATCCTTATAAAGTAATAACCATCGTTTTAGACCCTTGTGCACACTTTGGACTTAATTTATCAAGTCATAAATGTCATAAAAATTTTATCACTCACTTGTAATAGTTTAACATGTTATATGATAAAATTAATACCATTAAATTATCTTTTAATATCCCCAAATAATTTAATGAACCATTAAAATGACATAATCATTCAAAAAATTATATCTTATCATATTATCTTTTATGATTAAGCAACTTGAAAATACCTTGATAAATAAATTCAAACATTATTAGTCTAAACTCAAATAATATAATTGAACTATTTTAAATTTTATCATTCTTACTCAAAAATTCATAAATCCCCACACATAGGTCCTTCTTTTTCCTAATTCATATACAACTAAATAGGTGGAACTTGTAGATACACTCAACGCGTGACCCTCAGTCCAAATCTTGATAGTAGTGAATCCATATCATAGACTACGATAGAAGCCTAGAAACCCATAATTTCCCCTAGTGAGATAATTAATGTTGTATTTATGACTACCTCATATAAAAATACTTCATATAATACAATATCTATGTCTTTAGATATCTCATTAATTAATATACACACTTGTGTCACTATTCTTTTGATGCTTTATATATTTTTGGGACCTTACAGGATGAAGTTAACTTCTTGTACGATGTCCATGCGTTTATTTAAATTAGTACCATCCTGGTAAAATTTGGACCACAATATATTTATTCCTCAACTCAGAATTGAAAAATAATATATTTATCATTCAACTAATGTTATACCATCAAGGAAGAACCTAACACAATCCACCTCGCCACAACATCCATTCCATGGTTTTTCCTTACAATGAAATATTTTATCTAATGGTACACATTGATATTGATATCAATTAAATATATGAATACATATGTTCATAGATATGAACAACCAATGAAACATGAAATATGTGGTGTTCGTATTAGTGGGAAAGTTCTCATGATAACATGTACTCAAGATCACCAAATGCGAAATTCATCTAAAGAAGTCTCAATGCTTATGATCCCACAACACCTAATAGTCATACATCATATATTTACCATTAGTATGCTATATCTATACCATGTGAAATATATTTAAGATTACTATTGTAGTATCTCAAGGTCCTCATTATAGCTGGTAACTACTATAACCATTTAATAAGAAACGTAATATAAGGAAATTACCATGTAAATAGTGTATTCATAAGTATCAACACTATTATGGTAAGAATAAACACACACACACATATATATATATATATTAAACTATATACTTGTAATTGTAATAAAATTATATAAATAAAATGGGTCTAAGGAACCCACTCACCACACTTTTCACCATAGAGATAATACCTTTATGTCTTTAATTAAAATTTTATCACCGCTTGCTCCAAATAATGCATGAGATAATTTTTCTCATGAATCCTTAATTTAAATAAGGAATATGATACCGAAATTTCATTTTGTATAAGGATGTATCCTGGTCCCATCTTTGATGCATCACTATAAATTACAAAACCTTATCCATTATAGGGTAATGTGAGTACATGTGTAGCGATTGGATTTCAATTGATTTACTTGAAATATTATTCACATTTATCTATGCATAGGAACTTGAATCCCTTATGAGTTAACTTAGATACCTGATTAGAAAATAGTGTGAAATTTATCACAAATCGTTGATAATATCTATCTAATCCATGTAAACTATGGATCTCTATCATAGTGTTTGGTCCGGTCTATTTCTCAATCACCAATGTCTTTTAAGGATCCAGGGATATACCCTCTCTAGTGATTACATGAACAAATTATGATACTTTTTCCATCCAAAATTCACACTTGGTAGTTTATTTACATCTTATACTTATCAAGGTCTATACCAAAATACTCAAATTATATCTATCCTCTTCCTTACTCTTAGAACATTTGAGAATACCATTTATCAAGACTATCAAAAATTTATTGAGACAATATAAAAATACGATATCTATCATATAAATAAATTTAATTGGGGAATTTTTATGACGGAATGGCATAAATATTAATTCATAGTCTCTATATCTAGTAAAAATATTATGATTAGTACATCCTCTCATTTCACTCTTAACTGGTGATATCAAAATCGATGTTAAATCATTTAAATCTATTGATACCTTTAATTCTAATCAAGTAATTAAAAAATATGGGGTTTAGGATGATTTTTCTTGTTATTGATTTTTTTTAACTTTATGATAATAAATTTATAGACACATTTATCTATATTTCCTCCTAATAAAAAGTACTGGTTTACCCCATGATGTAGAAAATGTGTATATAAATCCATTTTCCAAATTATATAGAATATTATTCTTTAATTATTCTAACTAAATGGGTTTATTCTATAGGGTATCTTTAATATTAGAGTAGATCCTTGTATGAATTCAATTGAAAAATCAACCTCATGTTCTAGGGAAAGTCTATGGATTTCATTAGGAAATACATCAATATACTTCTGTATAATTGGCATGTCTTCAATATTGAGTTCTTCTCCAAACATTTGTGTCAAATAACCTTCATGAATGGGTGCCAATACCTATATAATGGATGTAATTTCCATTAACATTTTTTATTCTTCCTTACACTATAAGAAGATAATGGATTTATTTGGGATATGAAATGTGACCTCCCTATGCCGATAATTAATATGGTCCCTATGTAAAGATATCCAATCAATTCCAAAAATTACCTAAAATTTTAATAAAGAGAGAATGATATGTTTTTAGGAAGCATGTTCCCAAAAACATATATCGAAGAAGAGTTGTAGACTTGGGACACAATCATCACACCACTCATAGTATTTAATAATAATTTAAAATCTATTTATTTAAGTGGTTATTTTATTCCCTTATAAAAATTCTTGTATGTGAAGAAGTGGTTAGAACCAAAATAAAATAAAATAATTATAGTTCTTTAGAGGATGATAAGTATAGATTTCACCATATAATTTTCTTGATCTAATTTAGTAGATGTGATGAAATAGGATTTCACTTTATCCATTGTCTTACAATGTTTTTTATATTATTTTTCATCATTAACCCTTGGGTTCGTGAACTTGTTGGAAAAAATATTATACTCCCTATAATTAAATCATCAGATTGTGGGTGGTGCATCAGGTCAAAATTACAATTAAATCATTTCATCACCTAGACTCTTCATATTTCATCCACATTTATGCACTCAATGACATTTATTTTCACACTAAAATCATTTAACTATTCCTTGGACATTCTTCCCCCCATGATTCTTATCATATATTCAACATGTAGGAAGGTGATTTTTCTTTCCTCTATGGATTTTAACTCTTGGGATCCCACAAAACTCATTAATTCACTTATTGTCTCCAATTCCATGAAAATATTGGGAGTGACCAATTTATACTTCTATCTTGAGATCACATAAATTTTTTCATATTATAAGAATTCCATTATAGAAATTTATTTTTAGAGCCTTGGGTTTAGAAAACTAAAAATAGTTGATTTTTAGTCATAGGATAATGATAAAATGAGAAGTGTACCATGCAATTCTTTTGAGGATTTCTTCACAAGTACCAGTGGATTCATCCTCTTTTTGTTTCAACCCAATGAATTGTCATTTCATTTTAGTGTGAAGATTTTATGGAAAATAACTACTAAAAAATATCTTATTAAACTCCCTCATTATATGGAGTCAATTTATGTCACTTACATTGAATTCTTAATGAGATTCCACTGCTGATCAACATTACATTCCAAGTAATAA
The DNA here is from genome assembly GCA_963277665.1 of Viscum album. Lineage (NCBI taxonomy): Eukaryota > Viridiplantae > Streptophyta > Magnoliopsida > Santalales > Viscaceae > Viscum > Viscum album. Next base: position 731,418,353 of record OY728160.1, read on the forward strand.
ATAACAAAACAAACTTTTCATGCTCCATATACTAGAGAAAAAAAAATATTCTATTATGTTAATCTATATCATATATATTAGTGGATTTAAAAACCCCCTAATAGAGGATTTTCATTTCATCATGAAGGAATCAATGTAGAGTTGTTTCTTCCTTGGTGAGTTTGGGAGTTCGACGTGATTCATATTATTTCTCATTGCCTAAGAGAGTTTGGTGAGAATATCCCTGGGATTTTTCACTCAAACTCCCATCCAATTTGGATTGTTATTGGAAAAATCCTTTAATTATCCATCACACTCATTTTAAACATTATTCCTCCCAGTTCCATCCATTGACTAAAATAAATAACATTAGTGTAAGTATCAAGTGATAATAATCATAGTAAACAATCACAAGATAAAGAAAATCAATCTAAACATGTCCTAAATTATGAAACCTAAATTTCAACCTATGACATATTAGGATCATCCTAACTCTTTTTTGGTTCATAAGAAGTTATTTTAGGATATATCAACTGATTTTCCATATCCTAATCCCCCAAAATAATTAAAACACGCTATGATACCAACTGAAGAGCCCCATACCACACTCTCAGATCCGGTTCAAGAAATAAAAACTCTATATATGCATTGAAAAAAATTTAGGAACATGGGTACAATATAAATATACATTACATAATTTTCCATGAATATTAATTATTTTTTGAAATAATTTACACCCTAAAAACAATATCTTTAATGACTTTGGAGATAAAATACACAACTAAATTATATTACAAACTTTGTTCAATATCTTCTATAAATAATTTTTAAAAATGGTAACCTTCTAGAGATATCATACCTAATATTATTCTTCATAACCTGGGGAAAAAATATGATAATGGGTGAGATTAAATTCTTGGTAAGTGAAAAATTATTTTCATCAAACAAAGATCATACAGGGGAATAAAATAAGATGATGGTTAGGAGAATATAATCAATGTTCATGACATTGTCAGGAAGAAAATCATAATGAATTGAACATGTATCATAAATCATTGATCTTCATATAAGGATTTGGTAATAACATAAAACATGGAATATGAGTCAGTAATATGTGATCATGACCTAAAAAAAATATGTATCAAAAAAATGTGTGATGGTTATAATAATAACATGTATCAAGGTTAACTATAATAAAATTTACCACATAAAGGATTATTCCACCCACTTTGTCATAAATTAATAGGTTTGGGATAACCACCCATGTAACTTATTGGTCTTAGGATTACCACAATTTTACCCTTGGGTTAGGATAACTACCTATGTACCCTTGGTCTCGGGTTAACCACCTGTGTACCCTTAGGCTTGGGATGACCTTCCATTTACCCTTGGGCTTGGGCTGACCACCCATGTACCATTAGTCTTAAGAAGACCACCCATGTACACTTTTTAGCTCAAGAGGTATGAAACATTAACTAATTAATTGAAGATCTATAATGGTCCCACCCATAAAATAATTATAAACCATGCATATGTGTCACAAGGATGTGGAAGTATTCATAACTCTACCATAATTTAATTAACCATTGAGAATGAAATATGTTTCATGAATATTTCAACAAAACATAATCATAATCCATCCAAGGAAAGAATATAGATGGTACCATTGGATAATATGCACTAGTGAAGCATAATAAACATTAAAGGATGTCTACGTAGATCAGAAACCCATCTATAAGAGCATATAAAATTGATTTTAAAAATAAGAATACATATTCTTTTTTTTGATAAATTTTATTTTAAAATTAAATTTCAAAAAAAAAATTGACATTGCTTTGGAAAACAATGTAATCTTGGTGAGAAAGTTTCATCCGAAAAAAATGGTTATAAAATAGGGGAAATGAGTTCATACTAAAAGAATTAAAAAAGAATATTATTTTCACACTTTTGTAAAGAGAGTCAAAGTTGGATGAAAACCACATGGAAATATAAAAAAAGATTATTTTTTAAAAATAAAGTGATTTAAATTAAAAAACAACAATATAAATCATAAAAATAGAGATAAGTACATTTGTAAAATGAAATAAATAATATAGGCATGGAGGATAAATATTCTCGTCCAAAAGAAGTGACAAGGTTTGTTTTTCTTAAAAGCATCACTTTTGTTAAATTATGAACTATTGAAATTTAAAATGGTAATAATACTTTTAAAACTCATTAATAACCCAAGGAGAATAAAATAAATGGGTTTTAAGATGGAAATATAAAAAAATTTCCCGAAATAAAAATTTTCCTATAAATAATCATGATTTTTAAATGAGATTGAAGGATAACACCCTTACCTTTACTCCAGAATTCAATGAAAATGGTTTAAACTCCAATTTAATAAAAATAACCACCTAAATAATATATTTAAAAACCTTATTGATACATATTAACTTTTATAAACTTAAATATTAGTCATTCATTACACCTATATTAGTTAATCCTCATTTATTTTCTTAATTAGATGTTAGTAATTTTGATCATTTCTTATAAGTTTCATATTAGTGATGAATATCCCCATTTTTTATACAAATTTAATAATTTATAGATTATTCAGGGTAGTGGAATATTTTTTCAAATTTATTTATTTAATTCCATGTTCATTTGATGGATATTTGAAACATAGTTTGCAAGAATGAAATCCATGACAAATGTTTTGTGTGTGTGTAATTTATAGATAAGAACAAGTTACTTAATATTGATCATTAACATGTATTTAATCCTTAAATAAAAATATTTATGACATATATTACAAATTAATATCATATATTACTATTATTAATGTCTTCATACTTATTCCTGGAGAAAGTGTTGGTGTTTGTATAGAATCATTAATTTATGTGGTTGAACCAACCCAAACAAGAACACACAACACTAGAGAATAAGTATGAGTTTAGAGTTATATAACAGTAGTATAATTTTATTATAACTATAATTATGTTAATATAACATAATTAAATGAATAATAATATTTAAAAAGATTGTATATGAGAATTTAGTTAACAAAATTAGAGTATAAAATTTATACATAAATGATGAATTTTCTCTTTCACAACATGGGCTCTTTCAGAATAAAGGAATTAGGCCTCCTTTATGGAACTAGAATATACCAAAGGTATTATAAGGATTTAAGAGATAAAAAATTGGTAGGGATTCAAGAGTGTTTACCTGGAATATATTGGTTTCTAATGGGGTATATGATATCTCCATTTTTAGGTGAAATGATGGACTTTTATTTGGAAACATAAGTTAGGTGATGGGTAAAGATAAAATCACATGGTAGTTTTTGAGTTAGTTAAATAAATTATAGTTATAAATGTATGATTTAATCTCATCCCAAAAAAATTACTTCTGTAATATCTAAATATCAATTTAATTTTACAAAATTCAATCCATGATGACTTACCTCTTTATACCCCCTTCTACCCTGTTTATTTCTTTAGAATGGTAATTTTTTTCTCATAATATAAGATGCCCCATATTAACCAATTTAAACATGATTATTAAAAATTAGAAATTCATTTTATCTAATTAAATGTCCAAATATTATAAATTTACCTTTTAAATAAAAACATAAAACAAATAAAAAAATTATAGAAAATCATATTTTTAAATTAATTATCCATAAATATATTTTATATTTATTGAAAATTCAAATTAGTGTTAATATATTTATTATAAAATGAATCATTTCATTGTATATTTAATTTAGTAGTGATAAATTTAATTTATTGAGTTAAAAATATACAATACTGAGAAAATTGTTTTTTTGAAAAATATCATTTTTAACCTTGAATATTTTAATCATATCCTATTAAAATTACTTATTCATATTATAACTATTAAATATTATAAATTTATTGGAATTAAAATGTTTCATTTAATTTTTTAAGTAAATAAAATCTTCATTTAATAATAATAATAATATATAATGCATAAAAATAATTTTTTTATAATTTTTTTTAATTAAATATTAAAGATTTATTTAATTCCTAAATCACTATGTTATTTCTAATTACACAACATACAAATTGTATATAACCATCGACCATTTATCAAATAACTATATTTCCAATCACTATATATATAAGAGTCATGTTTCATTCCTATATATAGTCTAAAAACATTCATCCTACTTACATCTCGCTCAACATGCCTATTATATTTGTCTTATTTTTCTTTCTTTCCATAGTCGCAGTCATAGTTTTGACCATCAGGGAAAACCACAAGGATAAATATTTTATGTTCAGGGTACTTTTGTTTATTTAAAAAAATTGATCTTTAAATTTTATTAATGATTTTTCATATTATATTATAATAATATATTAATATTTATCTTGTATTGTAATATTTTTACTCAATAAATTGTATCATAGATCATTTTAGTTCATTATTATGTATAAAAGAATCTATTCAAAACAAAATTTATTTAAAAAAATACATAATAATATTATGGGATGTTACAAGAAATAACTATGACCTCTAATGGGATTGTGTAGTTTTGAACTTTCTATTCACATAGGAAGAAATAGAAGGTGTATAAAAAAACAAATAACAATCTAATAATAATATTATTATTATGATTAAAAATAATATATTAAAACATATAAGTAACTATGAAATATAATCTTACATTCAAAAATTTAATATGCATATACAGATCCTACATAAAGGTAGACCACATGCCTCTAAATTTCCTCATATATCCATGATCCTTAATTCATGTGAGAGAGACATGTAAAATAAGTTTCAAATCACCTATTTATAAAAAAATATATAAAAATACTAGAGATCAATAATAGATTATTTTTCCACTTAGTGAAACACTGAGACCTAAGTAATACTCCGTTGAAATAATTTGAGTTTGAGCTCATGTTTACAAGTTATAATCATTTTTCTTTAAAAACTGAGAAATTGTGAACATGATATTTAATTAATTTAGAAATGTGATGAAAAAAATTATTTTATTCATGAATAATTCCACCCAACGGTAAAAACTACCTTCTAATATCAACAAAAACATTTTTATGGTCATTTACTAGGTTAATGTTTCTATTCTTCATATTTTTTTAATATTAAAAAACTCATATTTTCACTCCAAAACTTCCTAGTAAACAAAATTAAATTATATAAATTAAAATTTAATAAATATAAGAACTAATAAATCTAATGTAATTGAGTTCAAAGATAAATTATAGTGATAATCCAAGTCATTGATATGATAAATCTAGGATATTAAATTCTCCCCACCTTTAATGATTCTTATATGGGAATAAAAAACCATCAATTGGAGAAACAATTGGGATTTTACCCTTGTATCACACTTTTATTTAACTGACTAAAAACACATACATCATTTTAAATATATCTTATAAGGAAAATATTTCACCTATGATTGAATTAAATATTGCTTACAATACTACATCACATTCCATACAATTAATACAAGCACTTGTTTTTAATGTCCACATTTTGATATCCCATGATGTTCATCGATTTATACCCAAAATTTGAATATATTTTTTACAAAATAAATCATGTATTTATCTAGTGATAGAAATAATAAATAGTATTAAGTCTGATAATCATCCCTAGTAAGATATGGAATCATCTAGTAATTCTCAGGTAGATTTTACACTACCAATATTTATTCATCAATCCACAATGGAATTATATCACCAATAAAATACAATTTTATAAAAATTAAATTTTAAATAAAATGTGTTAATACATTTACAATCATGTGATAAGACCCATGGAGTCCTTATCTTTAAAAATCATGTAATAAGAAAATTATTTTAGAAACCTGATGTTTATAGAAAATTTAATAACAATCAAAAAATATATGGGAAATTTATTTCCAAACTCATCAAAAAATTTATCTCACATCCATCATTGTAAAATAATGGACTGACTCACAATCCCTTTAAAATATCATAGTTTTAACATTACTTAATATCATTTAAGGAATATAGCTTCCAAAATAATGATACCAATGATGGTTATTCAATAATAATTATTTTCAAAACCTAGAGTATAATATTAAAAAAAATTATATTAATACTGATTAAAATTTTTGAATCCAACCAAACATTTTTATTCATATATTTAATAACTTTATCATTAAGGAATTTTAAAGAATTTCATGCTCGACCCTAAATGAAAACCCTTAAAGTGATCACTTAAAAACATTTTCTCACATTTAACTTGAACATCAGGAATTCCCAACAGTTACATGAAACTAAATGGATATAAGTGTAATCCACCAACATTAATCTCAAAAAAATATTTCTTTTCCACATATGATGACCATACACGTATTTAAATTTAAATTTAGTATTCATAGGCATATTCTGATCACTTCTGTAGTCCACTATATAATAACTCTATATTTTTAAGTACATTTCCTATTTTCTTATTTAAATTTAATTTATGTTAATTTTTATTTAATTAGGGATAAATTCAATAATTTTGAGAAAATAATGGAATATTATGGATAATTATTAATTATGTATTGGGGAAAAAGTAGCGGAGTGAAAGTGGATAGAGTTCAAGGAAGAGCAATTGAGTGAGTAGTGTCGAAGCACTGGGTAACTGGTACCCACCAGGTTGATGGTTTCTAGGAAAATGGAACCCATTGTGTTCCCATGTTTTTTATGAGCATCATTTTATTAAATTTATTAATACATAATTTGGGTAAAATATAATTTTTTCTTTTCTAAAATATCATTTCTGTGTGAATTATATCTCTAATATCTTCTTTTCACTCTGTAGATTTTATAAAAGATTTATTCAATTATTTTTAGTAAAATATAAATCCATGTTTTTTATTTTATTCATACTGGAATGATATTAAAAAAACATTTCATTTCATCCAATGTTTTCATGGTTTGGTTGTTGTTATCTTCTAATTTGATTATATCTTTCTAGTTTGATGAATTTGTGGATTTATTATTCTTAAAGTGGAATTTAGATGTTGTTATTGATGTGATTGGTATTATTGACAAGCGGTAGATGAGATATATATTTTTTTCATTTAATTACATGTTTATTTATCAATTAAAAATTGTTATTGTGTTTTAATTATGTGTATAAACTAAATTTATTGAAAATTATGTTAAATTTTGTGAGAATGATTTTAGAAGAATTAATATCTATTAAGAAAATATTTTATATGTTATTCACGGATGAAAATACTAATTAAAATTATTAATGTAACACTTCAAGAGTTTATGATTTATTTCCTTTTAGATAAATTCAATCCATTTGATATCTTCTGATACATCCAACATTGGGATTAAACAAAACACAATACTCTATTAAAATATAATTATTTAAAAATGAATGCAATAACTTATATGTTAAATTAGATGGTATGAATATGAATAACTAAATTATATATATATATATATATAAAGGGTAACACATGAAAAACTGCTGCCAACATGAGATCATGTGTTGGGTAATTCCTCTCATGTGGCCTCAACTGCCGAGACCCATACCCAACTACTTGATCACCCTGTATCAACACTGCTCCCAGCCCAATACCTGATGCATCACAGTAAACTTTATAGATCTTCTCTTGCTCTGGAAGTATCAGGACTGGTGCTGATGTCAACCTTCTCTTCAGTTCCTGAAAGGCTGTCTCGCAAGATTCTGACCAAACGAACATCACACCCTTCTTATTCAATCCCATCAACGGTGCTGCTAAGTGGGAGAAGTCCTTTATAAAGTTCTTGTAGTAACCAGACATCCCCAAGAAACTCCGTATCTCAAACACGTTATTAGGCTACTCCCAGGAAACTACTTCTCTCACCTTCTCTGGGTCTACTGCAACTCCTGCCTCTGAGATAATATGACCCAGGAAGTGTATCTGGTCCATAAAAAAGTGGCACTTTGGGAGCTTATCATATAGATGATTCTCTCTCAGTGTACTCAGAATGATCTCAAGATGGGTATCATGGTCATGTTGATTATGAGATTACACCAAGATATTGTCCACGAAGACTACCACAAACGAATCCAGATAAGGGTGGAACACATGATTCATCAGAGCCCTGAAAACATCCGGTGCGTTCGTCAGTCCAAATGTCATAAAATTATGTTACATATTTATTAGAAAAATAAAATAAAAATATTTGAAAGTAAAATAAATGTTTTATGAAAAAATATATTTTTTTCAAACAAAACCAGTTTCGTCGCATCGTACGTACTTATGATAAAATTAGTTTTTTTACTTTTAAAAATTTAATTTGATAAAATTAACTTCATTTTTTAAATAATTTTATAAACATTATTTTATGGTAATATTATGGTATTATTCTAAAAAGTTTCATTTTTAAATGAATAATGGAAATACTAATTTTTATTTAAAACTAACGTTTCATTTAAATTATTTAAAATTTTAAATTATATTTTAAATTGAATTTAAATTATAATTAGATTAATTATATTAAAATTTTTCTAGTTCAGGTAATTGTAATAAATTTTATGTTTTATTGAAATATAAAAACATTTTATTCTAATGAGAAATTTCTCTTTGGAATCCCACATTTTCATCACATCTACATGTATAATTTTAAATTGGATTATACCACTTATGTTAATTGAATTTAAAAAAAATTGATTCCATATTTTTAATTATAATAATTCATATTATCTAATAATATCAAATTTATTTTTTACTGTTATGAATCGTAAAAGAAGAAAAAATTAATTACTAAGGTTAAGGTAAAAAGTGATTTATAAAGGGACTAAACTAAGAATACAAGGGTTAAAATGACCTAAAAACTTGTCCAAAACCCATTTTATGGAAATATTTATAACTTATCACCACTAATTTTATATCATTACCCATTTTAAGGCATATTTCATGATAAAAACATGGGTGTAACTGATTCTTTTTAAAAACTCCATGTGTGTCCTCTCCCCCACTTATAAAGGCCACCCATATCTCCACTCTTCACACATCCAAATAAATTTGGTTTAGTAAGTACATAACCAAATAACTTATATAATTCCATACCATAATTTTATAATACTTATTTTATTTATAATTCTATCCTAGGAAATATTTTGGTGTAAACCTAAGGAGGTCGTCAGAAGAGGAGGTAACATTTCTAAATAAGAATTTTTATTTTATTTCTTCTTACACCCCTAAAAATCTTATGAAATAATGATATTATAATAAATTAATTGTATAACATATATTATATGTTATTATGTTAATATCATGACTTATATCCATATCCTCTTCAATCAAATGGGAAATTAAATTGTCGATCATGTGTACGGTGGACTATCGCCTCACGAACCGATTTAATTCATTTTCCATCACCACCTTTCATGGATGGATATAATGATTAATTTTGCACATGTAAATTATATTTATGTTTTTATAATACTTATTTAATTTTTATATCATGTATACCTTTTTATGTTCCATTCTGTTTAAAATACAATAATGTTTCTCATGTGTACAACTGACTACCACCTCACAAAGCGATGTCATTTGTTTTTTTACTTATGATTTACATGGAATATAATAATCATAAAATCAATGAATATATTTTATATGTATGAGATGATATTGATTTTTTAGAAATAATATATCACTCACTTCCTTACCCTTTCACTTGTTAAGGGAATGATATCTTCACTTGTGCATACGAATGACCTACCATATCCACGAATCAATGTGATTCATTTTCCTCATAACTTTTTTTTAAATGGTTCGAAAAATGTTTCTAATGAGTAAATATGATATTTATAACATTAATATCATTATTTATATTATTTATATTATTTATAAATAGAATATTCACAATAACCAAAACATTATTGACAAAACATAAAGCAGAAAACATGGCAATTAACACCCAAAAAATGAAAATAATGAAATATTATTAACAAACAGGTGGTAAAAAGTAATAAGATGATCATATATGATATTATAAGTATGAATATGTTTCTTTTATAAATTAGTAACATGATTAAAACCATTACACTGGGGGTTAAGTTGTCTTCAAATAAAGAAAAGTGTGAGGTAAGAGACTTCGTCTCAATTTTCCTTCATTAAGAAATATTCTATTATTGTGCACCAAATTTATTTTATATGGTCTATATACTACACATTTTACATTTAATATCATGAATAATTCATAATTCATGGTATTTAACATTTTAATTTAAATCATTTATTCTATGTTCATTTGAATTTAAAATTACCATGTGGTAAAAAAATTCATAACTCAATTTCTTTTCATTGGGTTATATTATATCTTCACTATCATTGATATTTCTAGAATATGTGTTTAATGAATTTTGATTATATTTTATTTTATTTACACTTGTATTATGTTTATTTCAATTTTATAGAAATATTCTATTCATTATTAATTCTCACTTCAATTTTTTGATCATTTTAATGAATTTTATCTCAATTTCCATTTCATTGATACAATTTTTTAATATAAAAGTATTCACTTTTATAGTGTCTATATTACCCATTTGATATATTTAACATGTATTCTTATTTAATGATGTTGGTTAATGTTTCAATTCATGTTTATCAATATTAATTGTATCATGGATATGAATATTGCCTATACTATATACCATTATGAAATACTGTGTTTACTTTGAAAATTATTTAATTAATTGGGGAAATGGTGAAAAATCCATGTTATTTACTCAAAACAGATAGTTTTTTATAGGGACTATTAATCATGATTTAAATTTTTTATTTATATATGAGGAATTTTTTTTACATTCATTAATGATTAGGTCTTGAAATTATATAGTCCTGTGATGTATCAATAGGTCTCATGAGATAATAAAATTGGACAAATGAAATGGGTTTCTACCTTTAGTTTAAAACTATCTTGTGAAAGGTATTGACAGTAGAGGTATCATGATTACTGATAATATGAAGTCCACTAATTAAGAATTTCCTTAATTTAAAACTCAGTTATTTTTATTATATATGATAATTTAATAATGATATTATCTCTTGATTTATTTTATTCTGATTATTAATTTAATGGAACGTTTTTATAGTTATTTACCTTTCTATATTGATTATTCCTTATCTATTCATGTAGGAATTTTGTTAAATGGAATGTGTGTTCAGTTATTTAACTTTCTATATTGATTATTCCTTATCTAATTATGAACTCCATGTTATTGATTAAAGTTAATCTATGTTTAGTTATTTAACTTTTGAGGATGATTGTTTTTTATTGATTTATAATAGACTCTACCATACATAACTGTTACTAAGCATTTGAGATCACCCTTATTTTGTTTCCTTTCCCAATGATATGAAGTGGAAATATTTTAATGAGTTTTAAAGGATGAAATTCATTTTATTTTTTATGTATTACGTTTTATTTTCTATTCCTAATATAAAATGGGTATCATGTATGTATCTGTTTCTCCAAAACTATTAAATTGATCAGTACTTTGGGATTTTTCCCCTTGTATCTATGTCAATGTAATAAACTTGGAACTAGCTCTAAGTTACTGGAATATGGGTTGTTAAAGTTTGTATCAAAAGAATTTTAGTAGAAACCTTCAGAACTATATTAATGAAAAAAAGAATAGATTAGATAAACCTATGATAGAATTTGAGTATAAGAATATGAGAAAAAAAATTAAATTTTAGTAATGAATATAATATATTTTTTTCCTAGAAATACACCGCTTTATGGATAATAAAAGTGGATAGGGTTTTGGTAATGATGTAGCTAGGGGTGATAACAATGAAAAGGGAACATTGGTCTTGACTTGATCATCGCCAGGTGTACCATAATTGGACTTACTACAGACCTAGTTTGATACTCCCAGGTTATATTCTTAGGATAATTCACATTTTCATTACAAACCATTATAAAGGATTTTAAAATAATAATATCCCAAAATAAACCATGTTTATGATTATGAGATTAAAAATACATAAAGTTTAAATATATTTTAAGTATTACACATTATTTCGAATTATACATTATGATTTAAAATTAATAATTTAATGAGATAATCTAGAATATGCCACTTCTTAGAAATGGAACCTAGAAAGAAGAATGGTATCAATACTCATGGATAATATAGGGATTGGTCGGCTAAGGAATCCAATAAAATTGGTATTTAAACTAATAAATGTATGGCTATATTAGTGAAGATTAAATATGTTATTACAAATAACCTTTCTCAAATGGAGAAACTCATTCCACAATGTGATTTCCCTAGGTTGGATTACTTCATGTGATAGAATCCCCCATAATTTGGTAATACTAATAATCCAATGGTAGCTAAAAAATAGGTTAAGTCTCCTGATAAGATATTTATAGACATGAGATGTGATGAAAAGGAAAACGATACACTTATAGTGTATTTAATCAAATTTGATGCTGTTCAGGGGTGGTCATGGATGCAAAATTCTATTGTGGAAGAAGAAATATAACTCATGGAATGAAAATATTTTAATGAAAAATTATTTGAAAAATATTTCCATCACAAGAAACAAGATGAGATGTATATAAATTTCCTTAGCTTAATGAAAATGGAAGAAGAAATAATTGCTCAATATGAGGATACCTTTATAATTCTATACATTTATGATATAGATTATATGCGTAACATAGAGTATAATATTGACAATTTATTTTTAAGTTGTTAAGAAATCTCTCTAAATATATCTTGTATATTAATCTGTTTCATCTTCTGATGAAATTGTTTTATACTCATTAAAAAAATAATTAATTCTCTATATACTTCACATTAAAGGGAATTAAATAAAATAATAGGTCATATAAACATCATTAAAAAATGGAATGATTCAAAGAAGAAGAATAGAAGACGTCAATTTATAACTTTTGAAAACATTATAAAGAATCAACTAAGAAAATACATGAAGGGAATGTGAGTTTTCTATAAGTTTTGGGGTAGGGGTTACTTGGATAAATAATGAAAAGTAATGAAATAAAACACTACTATTAAATGTTTCTACTGTAGTCATATGGAGCACTATGAAAACAATTTTCCCAGAGTCAAGGTAATCCATCATAGAAGAGGCCAGGGGGAGAAGGCCAAGATTATATGATCACAATATATATTATAAAGTACCCAATGATATGGAGTATGGTACATTAATCATAAATTCAAATATAACTAATGCTTTATTTCATCATATATCCTCACACTCTTTTATATCTACCCAGTTTTCCATGAAAATTAGACATTTCCCATTTAATTTAAGAAGGGATTTCTCAGTTAAAACTCAACGTGGGAGTCTCATTGCAATAAATATGTGTTAGTTATTCCCCATCATGACACATAAACATGATTTATTTCCTAATATTATTATTATACCAATGTTTTCCTTTTTTTATAATCATTTTTATGGAATGGAATTCAAAATATGATGGAAATTTTATTTCAAGAAGAAGTAAATTATAAGTTATGATGAAGATATATAATTACTTGTCTCTATATAATATACTTCTTAATCTGAGTCATGTCTAGATCCACCCCTAGTATTTCTACTGAATAGGATTCTTGGGGAAGAAGAGTGAAAAAATTATGGATGGAGAAGGTAATCTTAAAATTGAGGATGTACCTATTGTACCAGAATACATTGATGTATTTATTAAATAATTACCTAGATATCCACCGAAGCATGAGGTTAGATTTTTTATTAATTAATACATGATGTAATACCAATATAAAATAACCCCTACAGAATGAACACTATGGAGTTAATGGAGTTTAAGAAACAACTAGGGGAGTTATGTGATAGGGGATTTGTACACCCTAGTGTCAATATATTGGGAGCACCTTTTCATTTTGTTAAGAAGAAATATGGATCCGTGAGGCTGTGTAATGATTATATGGGAATCAATTCCAATACAATAAATAACAAGTATCATCTACCTCATGTTGATGACTTATTCGATCAACTTCATGGAGATCAATTTTTTCAAATATTTACCTTTGATTTGGGTATTATAAATTGTAAGTAAATAATTAATCTATTTTAAATAAATTAAAATTTTATATTAATTCCATTTGATTAAATAATTAACCATCTATATTTATTGATCAAATGAATAGATTATTCAAGGACAATCATGATGATTTTATTATGGTATTAATTGATGATATCATGGTATATTTTAAAATCTTTGAGGACCATGAGAATCACTTGATGATCATTATTGAAACTATTAGAGGAAAAAAGTAATATGGAGAATTTATTAAGTGTTATTTCCAGCTTCAAGAAGTTTCTTTTATTTGTGATATTGTTTCTAATGATAGAATATCAATTGATCCTTAAAAAAGTCTTTCATAGAATAGCCTATACCAATGAACATAAATGAGGTACATAGTTTCATTTATTTGATAGGTTATTATTAATGTTTTCTTCAGTATTTTATAGGAAGTATAAACCATTAACCAAGCTTATATTTAAGGGATTAAGTTCATTTGGACAAATAAATAGAAATAATGTTTTGAAAAACTGAAGTGGAGATTTTTCAATGCTCTAATTTTGATTAAACCTTCTATAAATGTTCATTTTATCATATATATTGATAAATCAATAAAAGGATTGGGTTGTGTCCTTATAAAAAATGATAAAGTTATTATATATTCATCATGGTAGTTAAAGACTCATGAACATAATAATCAAACCCATTATCTTGATTTATAAGTTGTAATCATTACTTTGATGATATAAAGACATTATCTCTATGGTGAATGATGTTAGATATACATAGACTATAAATTCCTAAAATAAATATTTTCACAAAAATAAATCAATATGAAACAAAGGTGATGGCTCGAGCTACTCAAGGATTATGATTTCTTAGTACATTACTACCCAAGGAAAGAAAATAAGGTAGTAGATGCATCAATTTGGAAGGATTATTGAGTTTAGTCCAAAATGATGATTTATAGGGGTCATATGTTCATGTATATAGTAAATATGTATATGGGAATTATTAAGGAAGGGGATACATAACTCATTTTTCAAATTACTGAAAAACCATCTTTTATGGAATAGATAAATGTTCTCAATCAGATGATGAGAATTTATAGAAGAAAATTATAGTTGTGAATGATTTGAAGTGGTAAGAATGTGATTATGGAATCATAAAATTTTAAAAGATAATATGTTTCCCATATATACTTGATCTAAAAATGGAATTGTTGAATGACACTCATAGCTAAAATTTCTCTATACACCCTGGTAGCACCAAGATGTATAGGGATTTTAGGGAACATTCCTAGTGGGAAAAAATTATGTTTGAAATTACAGACTATGTGTCAAGATGAATTATTTATTAATTGGTCAAGGATGAGAGAAAATATACCATAGGATTCATGGAACATATTCCTATTCCTATGTGGAAATGAGATGACATTACTATGGACTTTGTTATAGGATTACCAAATACTCTAGAAAGAATGATTAAATATGGGTTATTTTTTATCATAAAACCAAATCTATATATATCCTCACTATAAGAGAATATTTACCTTTTGGGAACCTCAAAATGTTGTATATTAATAATGTTTTAAGAATTCATGTCGTACCTATTTTGATTATGTCATATTGTGATCCCTGTTTTACATCAAAATTTGAGAAGAGTCTTTAGAAGGATCTTGATACTAAGCATCATTTGAGCACCGCTTACCATCCTAAATATGATGGAAAGTTCAGAAGGACTATTCAAACAATGGAAGACATGTTGAGGTTGGTATTGATTTATTTTAAAGGTATGTGGTTTTAGTATTTACTATTGGTATAATTTTCTTATAACAATAGTTTCTATTCAAGTATTCAAATAGCGCAATATAAAGAATTATATAGTAAGAGATTTCATGCTCTAACTTGTCAAGATGAAGTTGGTAAATGGAAAATTATAGGACCATAGCATATTTTAGATATAACCAAAAAAGGTAATTAATATTCATGATCACATTAAAGAGGCTCAAATTAAGAAAAATAGTTATGCCCAAAATCATAGGAAGGATTCAGAATTCCAAGTGGGAGATCATGTTTTCTTGAAAGTATATATATGGAAGGGTGTTATAAGGTTTAGTATGAAAGGGAAACTGATCCGTAGGGACATAAAACCCTTTTAAATTCTAAAAATAATCGGAGTTGTGTCTTATTTTTTAGAAATTACACCAAGTCTCTCAAAGGTATATAATGTGATCCATATATCACTGTTAAGGAAGTACATGCCAGACCCAACACATGTGATCACCAATGATGAAATATAATTAGAACCTAATTTATTTTACTATAAAGAACCCATTTGGATTCCTAATACTATAAAGAAATTATTTAGTAATCATATTACTTTAGTGGCAAAGGTACTTTGGAGAAATCACAAAATGAAGGAAACAATGTGGGAACCAGAGGATATTATGAAAAAGAACTACCCTCATCTGTTTAGAAGGTAATATCCAAAAAATTTCAAGGTTGAAATTTTTATAGGGGGAGAATGTATAATACCAAGACTTTATGATTTAGTTCCATTTAAAAAATTCAATATCTTTGATTTCTTGTGATGAATGGAATAATGGGTTTAAACGAAACACAATACTCTATTAAAATATTATTATTTAAACAAGAATGTTATAAACTACTCATTGAATTGGAGGGTATAAATAGGAATAACTAAATTATGATATGTATATATATATTAATACATCTATTGGTCAACTATTTATTATAAATAAAAAAAGAATCATTTGAAGGTAAAATATTGTTTTCTAGAAAACAATATTTTTTTAAAGAAAAACGTTTGGTCACTTATTGTTCAATTATGATAAAATCAATTTTTTATAATTTTAGAAAATTTATTTGATAAAATTAAATTTATTTTTTAAATCATAATATCAAAATTATCTGAGTGTATTTTTTTTAATTTTTCTGAAAAATTTCTTTTTTGATGAATATTAAAAAATACTGATTTTTATTGAAAATTGCCTTTTTGTTTAAATTATTTATGAAGTTAAATTATAATTTTAAATTGGTTTTAAAGTAAAATTATATCAATTATATTAAAATTTTGATTATTTAAGCCATTTTTATCAATTTTATCTTCAATTTGAATATAATATTTTTCCATACTTATGAGAATTTCCTTTTTTGAAAAACCACTTTTTCATTGCATCTATGAGTATAATTTTAAATTTGAATTTTTAAACTATATGAATGTAATTTGTAAATATGGATTAAATATTCTTAATCATCATAATTTATATTATATAATAAGTTTAACTTATTTTTTTACCATTATAAATAGTAAAAGCAGTAAAAATTAGTTACTATGGTTAAGATAAAAACTGAATTTCGAGGGGTTAAACTAATAAGATAAGGGTCAAAATGAATTTTCAACATGTAAAAAATAAATTTTATGGAATTATTTATACAATATATACTCTAATGGTCTATAATTTCCCATTTGGAGGATTTTGGAATGATACAAATTTGGGGTTAGTTGATTATTTTAAAAAATTCTATGTGTGTCCTCTCCCCCAATTATAAAAAGCCACCCCCTATCTTCCTTTATTCACTCTTACAAATCCATTTTTTTCAGAAAATCCCTACAAAAATTACTCCCAAATTCCCTACCCTAATAATAGAATAATTTTGAGATCAAAATGCCATCCTATGACGTATTTTGGTTTAAACCTAAGGATGCCATCCGAAGAAGAGGCAATGTTTCTAAACTAGTGTTTTTATTTTATTTATTCTTATAAATACTTAAAATATTGTTAAATCATTATAGTATACTAAAAAATTATCTTTAATATAAAAATATTTTATTATTTAAATTGAATTACCAATATCCATCTAATCTTCCATAAAATGGGATACAAAACTGTCAATCGTGTGTACAGTGGGCTACTGCCTCATGAAAAGATTTAATTCATTTTCTATCACCACCTTTCAAGGACAGATATAATGATGGATTTAACAAATTTATGTAATATTTTTGATATTATTATAATTATTTAATTTTTATATCTCATATAAATTCTTATGTTCTATGCCATTTAAAATATAATAACATCGCTCGTGTGTACGACAGATTACCATCTCATGAAGTGATGTGATTCATTTTTCACTAACATTTTACATGGAATGTAAAAAGGATAAAATTATGTAATATATGAGATATATATGAGATTATATTGATTCTATAAAATTTATATATCACCCAATTTTCAACCCTTTCATTCATTAAGGGAATGATATCATCATTTGTTTGTACGCACGACCTATCATCTCCATGAAGTCATGTGGATCATTTTTCATGTAAACATTAATAAATGGTTATAAAAATGCATCTAATGAGTAAATAAAATATTTATCATATTAATATAATTCTTTATATGATGGATATATATCCTATGCAAAATAATTAGAACTTTCTTGACAAAAATGCGCATGAGAGAACATAGAAATTAACATCCGGCCCAATGAAAATAATGAAAAATTATTAACAAAATGGTCGTAAAAAGCAATAATAGGATCATTATTCGATATTATAAGTATTAATATGGTTCTTTGAAAGATTAATAGCATGTTTAAAACCATTATATATGATATTTAATCATGTTTAACTTAAGGAAAGTGTAACATATGGGGCTTCGTCTTAATTTTCCTTTATTGAGGTATAATCTATTATTGTGAGCCTCATTTATTTTATATGGTGTACATAGTACCCCTTTTACATGTAAAAATCATAAATACTTCATAATTAATGGTATTTTAAGTTTTAATTTTAATTAATTTATCTAAGGGGTTTTGACTTAAAAATTACTAAGTGGTAAAGAATTTCAAAACATAATTTCTTTTCATTGGGTTAAATTACTTATTCATTATCTTTGTTATTATAAGCATATGTGTGTACTGAATTTTAACTATATTAGGTTATATTCCACTTATCTTAGGTGTATTTACATTTAATACACATATTCGGGTCATTTATTAATCATGAAATTTAAATTTCTATAATGTAAGGGATTTTGTCATATTTTCCTTTTCATCAAAAAATATTTATTAATATACACATATTCAATTTTATATGGTGTATATACTACCACTTTGATATATTTAACATGAAGTGATATTTAATTTTTATGGTTAATGTTTCAATTCATGTTTATCCATATTATTTGTATCGTGTATATGAATATGGGCTAAACCATATATCATTATTACATATAGTGTTTACTTTGAAAAGTTATTTCATTAACTAGGGAAGTATTGATAAATCCATGTTCTCTATTCATTGCATATATTTTTTGATAAGGAATATTATTCATGAATAAAATCGTTTATTCAATTAATGAGGAATTATTTGGATATGCAGTGATGGTTTTGACCCATAATTATATGGCTCCTCAATGCATTAATAGGTCTCAAGAGACAAATCAGTTGAAAAAATTAAACAGGTTTCTACCTACAATTTTAAATTGTCTTCTGAATGGTCTTGATGTTAGAGGTGTCATGATGCCTAAAATCATGAATTCAAGTAATTAAAAATTTCCTTCATTGTTATTTTTTTATTTTTATTATCCATGACATTTTAACAATTATATTGTGTATGGATGCCTTTCATTATCATTTTATTGATTAAATGGTATGTTTGTTCAGTTATTTACCTAACCATATTGATTATTTATTATATATTCAAGTATTCAGGTTATTTAAATGTAATTTATGCTCTGTTAATTGTCTT
Source organism: Viscum album (assembly GCA_963277665.1). Taxonomy (NCBI): domain Eukaryota; kingdom Viridiplantae; phylum Streptophyta; class Magnoliopsida; order Santalales; family Viscaceae; genus Viscum; species Viscum album. The sequence continues at coordinate 731,438,140 of OY728160.1, forward strand.
TACATATTTATTATACATTATCTAACTATGATATCCAATTTATTGATTAAATTTCATGTGTGTTCAGTTATTTATGTTTCCATATTCTCTATGATTCATGATAACTTGTATTTTACATAACCTTTACTAGGAATTTGATCTCACCCTTATTTTGTTTCCTTTCACCAAGATATTAAGAATAAATATTTTAATAAGTTTTCATGGATTCATTTCACTTTTTTTTTATTTTCTGTTCCCAATGTAAAATATGTATCATATATGTATTGAGTTCTACAGAACTTCTAAACTAATCAAAATGTGGGTATTTTACCCCCTTGTATCTATGCCAATGTAATAAGGTAGGAATCAACTCTGGGTTACTGGATTCAATTTTATTACAAGGTAAATGTTATATAAAATGGTTATTGGTTTAATATGATTGTTATTTTCATGATATCATTATTAAGGTAATTAGTAATGAGTCTTGTGTGATGAAAATTATCATTTTGGATTTATATTGTTATTATAAAGTAATATTGTTGTGATATAATTTCATATTATTATTGTGTGATAATAAGTTATTTATGGATAATAATCTTGGTCAGAATTACATATTTTGTCTTGTGATTATGTGATGGAATATTTATTTTCTTACTTGAAAATAAATTTAAATTGGGTAAAAACTCATTGAAATGTGTTAAAATAATTTTTGATTAATTATAATGATTTTATGGCATAATAATTATGTTAATAAATGAATTATTAATGATATAAATTATGTTTGAAATGAGTTAGAGGATAAATACCATTATAGATACCTATTTATACAGGATTAAAAGTGTAAATGTGAAACAAATGGTTTAAAAGTGATATTTTATAAGAAATGTGGTTTCAAGAATTGTTATATAAAAATATAAAAAGAATGAATGATATTTGAGTAATTAAATGAATATTTTAATAATATAAAAACTATTTTCATGGAATAAATAGGTAGTTATTTAAGTATTTATGTGATGAATTTCAAAACATGTGTTGTAATATCATTATATATTATTTTATATGGATCCCATGAGGTCAGATAACTTGTGGGGAACCTTAGGTATTATATGACATGATATGATGTATGTGAGCCTTGGGTATGGCTAGGAATTATGTTAGGCCTTGAATTATTATATTTTTTTATTTTTTTAGAATAACTATATATGATCCATGAGTTTAGATATTATATTCTTTGGTTTGTGTTGAGATATTTTGTCTATATTTCCTAAAGTGGGTATATAGATTCTTAGGTGGCTTTTATAACACCTAATTATTTAAATACATGATGTAAAATATATGAATAAATATTTTTATATATTTACACCATTTATATATAAGAACATTAAAATATAAGTAATTTTTAGGTTAGTGGTTGTATCTACTAAGAATTATTTATCTAACATTGTGTAACACCATGTTACCCTCTTTCAAGTAATTCCCTTATCTTTAATTTTTTTTACTCTTTAATTGAGTGTTTATTGAGACTCCCAAGGATAGAGATAATTTTTAATGAAAAATGACTCACCTTCAAGGATGTGTTTTTTTAATTAATGGAGTTTGGGTATAAATGTGTAATGGTTTGGCATGGTTCTCCCCAAGTCTGGAGAATGCCTGGGGTGGTTTGGGTTTTCATGTAAGAATATGTAGTTTTCTCTATCTATAGGGAATTTACATTCCATTTAAGGAATACATGATGTGTAATGTTTGAAAAGATCATGTCATGATCTGAGTACACAGTGTGAATGATTACATGGCGTGTAATTACTACATAGTATGTAAGGTTAAAAACCATCTTTTTCATAAAAAGGTGATCAATTATTCTATGTATGAGACCCTCATGGAATACACGATGTGTAAAGGTATTACACACCATGTGAATTTTATAGACATGTCTTTTAGGGTGTTGTATGAGTGATATGCTTATTTATTCTTCCACAGATCCCTCCCCTCCTGACCTGGAGGTATTCTCTTGAAATTTTGGAGACCTCCAACCCTTCATGATCTATTTTCTCGATTTTTTATCAACAGGATTGTGTACATTTTCTCCCCATTTGAGTAATCCTTTCGGATTATTCATTCCTTTGATATCTATAGTGTCGTTTCATTATGTTATTGAATTTGTTTATATGTGTTGGTAATTATATTGACTCTTTTCTAGATTTATTATGTGATCTTGTTATGGGGGATGAATCCTTGTTAGTTATGGTGTGGAAGGTGTGATGTCTTGAGTTATATGTTGTTTCATCTTCCATCCAAACCATTTTTTTAATTGAATCAATTTTGAGATATTTAGATTGATTCTAGGTCAACCTTTTCTATTTTTATGTTATTTCTGTTTGTGGGTCCCATTATGGGCGCATGTGACCTAAGTTTTGAGGTAGGTGGCTCCGTCTCTAGAATTTTTTTGTGAAATGCATTACTAAGATTTTTGATAAATTTTTTTATTAAATAAAATGGAATTATTGATTGGTTATTTGGGTTTGTGTGGAAATTGGTTTTTTATAAAAGATGATTTCCCTTAGTTTTGGTAAATAAAATGGGTTTTTAAATAATTTTGAAATGGTTTTCAAGGAATAATTTTATGAAATGGTTTGATGAAATGGTTTGGAATATAGAGTACATGTAATATCTTGGGTACTAATTCAGAAGGTTCAGTAATAGGGCCCGTCATTTATTGGGGGGGTTTTCTCATAGAGCATTCCTATTTTTCCTAGGCTTGTAGTTCTAGGGAAATTTTATACTTGTTGGGGGGGTTCACTTTTTGGGTCGTTCATATTCCCTCTAAAATCTATGTATATGTCCATAGTATTAATTTAAAAATGAATTTCTATTTTTAGGTACAATTTTCTATGATATCCTAACCTAGTGTGATCCTTAATGTGATGTTATGTAAAAATTTTGTCCAATTTGGGATTTTTTTGTTTGAACTGTTTTAGATGTACTACCATAAATTTGATATTATATGTGATGCATGATTTGGTTTGATTTGATATATCTATTTTGATATTGGTATATAAAATGATTTGAAACTGATTTACCTTATTTCTTTAGAAATTTGGAAAAAGTGTAAATTAAATTGTTTTTATATGATTTTGATAGAAAATACTAAACTATATATCATGCCATATTTTCTTTAAAATTTTATATTGTTTGGATTATTGTTCAAAGAGTTGATATGGAACACCTAGGTGAGACCCCACTAGGCATGTCAGTTTACACCCTATGTACCCCTTTGGTGTTTTGTAGACCTAGTTATGTATTTCGATGAAGAGAAAGGCAAGGGACTGTAGTGAGGTGGAGAGGTTTTCTGTCAGCTAGGTTTTGGGTAGTTGGATAATGAGATGGTGTGGGTTTACCCACACTATCACATGGAGACTATTGGAGTAGGTATTTTGGTTTTTTCATCCTTTCCTATTAGACCCATCTCTTGGAGATTGTTTTTCTAACTTTTCAGTCATAACACTTCTATTTTTATCATTCTATTTTGACATATATATTTGTGTTTCATTCCACTATTTCTATATATACATTTATATTTTAGTCATGTTTTCTGCTTCAGGTTGTTTTAAATCATTCCCTCTAATTATTTTTGTTTCTTAGGTGTTAGATGCCAACCCATGGGGAATAGTAATGCCTTTCGGGTATGTGTAAATTCGGCTCTGGTACCACTTTGAGAGGGTATTTGAGTTGGATTCATCGCAGTTTGGTATCAATTGTGGTCTATCCTCAATATTTCTTATCTTGGGAATTTTGGTAGACTAGATATAGTATTATCATAACTTTATAGGTAGATTGCGATGAGTTCCTATCCAACTCTTTCCATTATGAGACTCAAGTTACCATGGGATATTGGGATGTGTGTCTCTTTTTTTTTGAGTTATTGATGTTAATATTGGATTTTATGGGTTTTATAGTTTTAATTGAGTTTATTATATTGTATGATCATTTATTCTATTTCGGTGTTTAGTAGTATGCCTATGAGACATTTTATGTGAGTTCCTCAGGAAGGTAAACATGATGATCCTTAAGGGAATCATCTTATGGATTGTAATTTTATCAAGTCCATCATGTGAGTAGTTTTTTTATCCATTAAAATGTATTAAAGTATCATTTAAAACTTTTTGAAGTAAATCCAGGGGATATAAGAGATATAGATTGATCATATAAGTTATTTATTGAAAAGACACTATCCATTAGGGGAATGAATGAACCTTAAGAGGCAGAGGACTGGCTTGAAAAGATAGATCAGATCCTTAAATTCATATATATACACATGATATTATCAAGGTGAAGTACAAGAAATTCATACTTGAGGTTCCTAGTAAGATATGGTGGGATTCAATTTTATAGGTAGATAAGAACATGGGATTAGACTAGAAGGGTTTTAAGACTCTCTTCTTCCAGTAATTTTGATCAATTTTTTTTGATGGAAAAGTACATGGAGTTCATATATTTATTGCAGGGAGAGAATTTGGTGTCATCATACACTAATTGGTTTTCAAAAAAAATCTCCAAAGCTTGAAAAGAATGACCATTTTATATCCCAGAAGTACTTGTAGGGTTTGTGACTAGGTATTAGATCATAGGTATTTATGTTGAATTTTACAACCTATATAGAGATAGTGGATAGGTATATGATAGAATATATGAATATGGAAGGAAAGGATGGATAATATTTTCCTTCTCCTCCACCTATTGGTAGCTTTAGTGACATGCTAGTAAAAATAGAAAGTGTTAAGATCATAGTAGGAGTGGTAGAGGTGGTTCTCTTTAGTAAACCTCTTCGGCACCTCTAGTTTCAGCTAGTGGTGTGCCTATAACTTTTTATAACCATGTGAAGGCCAAGAAAAACATATCATTATTTTCCTTCACCTACAAATATGTGAAATAGTTTTGGAAATTATGGTCATATACAACATTTGTATCATTCTATGTCTACACATCGATATGGTTAGGGATTGTCAATACTAAAGGCTATTGTGGCGCAGTCAGAAGTTTCAAAGACTATAGTTCTCCAACCACAGGCCTTATGAGTGAATCATCCTTATAAGGGTTATGATTATCCAATAGATGTAGATGTGGGTCTAGTGATTATGAGACATATTATCTTTATTTAATATTTAGTAGTGATTTCTTTATTTGATACAGGTTCTTCCAAGTCATTTGTATCTTTTCATTTTATTGATATACTTAACCTTTAAATAAAGCTCATGTCCTTTTTGTGGAGTTATCGAAACCACTTTAGAAGAGTAATTATTAGGGTTTTCAGTGTCATTCATGTTTTCTATCGATAGATGATGAGGATTTAGTATGGGATTTTCTTATTCTCAATATGGATTTGTTTAACATAAACATATGGATGTATTGGCTTATTTCTCATTATACATAGCTTGATTATTATCATAGGAATGTCTCATTTCTTGTGTAAAATTTTAATATCCCTAGTGTTATAGGGAGTGTGGGATCCATGGTTGGGACGTGTAGGACCACCCCTCCTAGAGATCAGTATTTTGTTGTCTACTGTGGAAGTTGATCCCAATAACATTTTTTCTATTGTTGATCTTCCTATTATTATTTGGGATTTTCTGGATTTTTTCTGAGATGATTTCTCTAGGATTCCTTCATAGATTTAGGTAGAGTTTACGATTGACCTAGTTTTAGGTATACATCCAATTTTGATACCATCATGCCATATGGAACAAGTGAAGCTAAAAGAGCTCGATATTTAGTTGGAAAATCAAATGGTAAAGGTCTTTGTTCACCCTAATGTTTCACTATGTCCAACCTCAGACCACTTTTCCATGAAGGTATGTGGTTCACTCTAATTTTTCATAGAATTTCAGATGTTGAACTGATTATAATTTAAAAACAAGTATAATTTTCCTTATGAGGATTATTTTTTTGATCATTTATAGGGGGAAAAGTTATTTTCAAAGATTGATTTTTGGTTGGGTTATCATCAAATCAGAGTTAAAAAGTTTTTTATATCGATGATATATTTTAGGAGTGGTTATGAGAATTAAAAATATATTTTTATGCCATTTTTCCAGACAACACCCATGTAGTTTTTATGGATTTTTTGAATCGGACATTCCATAAGTATCTTTACACTTTTTTGGTAGTGTTATTGGATAATATTTTGGTTTATTTGATATTTGAGCATGAGAACGTGCACCATTTGCATTTGGTTTTTGAAAACATTAGGAGTCACCATTTACATGGAATGATTTGAAAATGATTTTTTTCTCCACGAAGTGATGTTTTGATTGAGCATGATTTTTAAGCATGGCTTATCAGTTGATCATGAAAAGGTTAAGGTTATTTTATCATGGGAGGAAACATGAAATGTCTTTGAGAATTATATATTCCTTGGTCTTATTGTATATTATCGACAATTCCTCAAGGATTTATCATGGTTCGATTTGACATAGACTTCTCTTACCAAGAAAGGGGTGAAATTCATATGGAAGGAAATTTTTTAGTCTTCTTTCAAAAAGATGAATCAAATTCTATCATTGAATCTTATTTTCTTATTAACGAAGCCTAGTTAAAAGGAAAATATTTTTTTGTGATTCTTCTGGCACTAGTTTGGGTTGTGTACTTATAAAGGGTGATCATATGGATGCTTAAAACTCTCATCATCATCCACCACATGATAAGAGCTATCCCACTCATGATTTAGAGATTTCCACAGTTATGCATGTGCCTAGGTGTTGTTAGAAATATCTTTTTTGGGGAGAGGTTTACAGTATTTAATGACCATAAGAGTTTAAACTGCATCTTTTGTTAGAAAGACATGAATCTCATATAGAGACAATGTGAAGAATAACTTCAGATGTTCGATGACCTCGATATATCCTACACCATGGGGAAGGGGGATGTCATTAAAGATGTGGATAATAGGAAAGTTACATTTCAAGATGATTTGGAATCAAAAGAATGGTGTAACCTTATGGGGATTTTCACATGGATGCATCTATATGTTCAGAAGGATGTTTCATGTATAGTTTTGGCCAGTGTTTAGTTATAATAATCTCTCCTTGAGTCAATTCTATAGAACTAGTAGTAGGATGATGCCTTCAGAGTAATTTGAGAAACCCTATATTAGTGGGGAGACTATTTCGGGTTTGTCTCCCTATTCAGATGTTATTCTTAATTATCAGGATTGGTTTATCATCCTAGAATTAGTGATGAGATTAGTTTTTTTATTAACATAGTTATTCCTGGTTTATTCATCTAGGAACTATGAAGATTTATTATGACATGAGACAATGATTCTATCGTCTGGGTATGAAGCGTGAAATTTCCAATTGTGTATACCACAGTTACTCCTACCAATAGATAAAGATAGAGAATCTAAAACCTTCTAGTTTGTTTCATACTCTTCTAGTTCTAGTTTGGAAATAAGAAGTGGTATCTATAGACATTGTTTCTTTATTACCATGGACTCCATAAGGGAAAATTCTATCTGTTTGGTTATGGATGAGTTGAAAAATTCATGTCATTACATTATGAGTAGGGACACCAATAAAGTTGATGATCTAGGTAATATTTATGTGTAGGATGTTGTGAGGTTCCATGGGGTTACTACTGCCATTATTTCTGATAGGGATCCGAGGTTTAATTTTAGATTCTTGAGGAGTCTCTAGGAGGTGATGGGGGATCAGGACATGTTAACTACAAATTATCATCCACAGAAATATGGTCAGATGGAGCATGTTATTCAGATCCTATATGATATTCTCCATACTTATGTCTTGGATTTTGGTGGATATTGGGATAACTATATGGGACTAGATGAATTTTATTATAAAAATAATTATCAGTCAATGATTATAATGTATCTTTCTGAGGCTCTGTATGGTCACCCATTCAGATCAAATACTTATTAGGTAGTGGTGGGAAATGCTTCCTTGGTGGGATTTTGTTTGGTTCAGGAGATATAAGTAAGGATTTAGAATATACATCGGTATATGGTTATAGCATAGAGTTGAAAAAAATCTTATACAGATCAATGACTTTGTCTTTTGGAGTTTTCTGTAGGTCACTGTATTTTCTAGAATGGTTCACCTTGATTGGATCACTATTGTCTTAGAAAATAGGGAATGTGGGATATGAGATATGCTTTATCATTTGAGGTCACTAAGGGTCTTGGGTAGGATTATTATTGGTTATAATTTACAGTTCTGTTGAAAGGAATTCACATTTTTTTTCTCATATCATAGATTAGATAATACCATGCAGATCCTTTTCATGCTTTGATATGCGAAGAGATTTAGTTAGATCCAGGTTTTTTTGTTATGGAGTACCAAGTAGATATCATTGAATTTCAAGTGAAATTATTACATGTGAATCTAATTTTGTTGGTTAGAGTGTTATGGTGAAATGGGTTATATTCTCATGAGACTTGGGAGCAAGATTAATTGTTGGGGGAGAAGTGTACTCACCTCTTTACCATACTTAATTCCTCTACATGACATCTTGGGGATGGAAATTATTATAGTGGGTATTTTGAAACATTCCATTACTTGCTTTGAGGTAATTCCCTTCAATTTACTTGTTTTACTCTTTAATTGGGTGCTTATTTGGACTCCTATGTATCGAGAACAGTTTTCGAGTAAAATAAAAAAAGTGCATGGATTTATGTTTTTTTGGATTAATAGAGTCCGGGTATAAATGTTTAATGGCATGGTGAGGTTCTTATAATGTTCAAATAATTCCCAAGGTGGTTTGGGTTTTCATGTAAGAATATATTGTTTTTACTATAAGTAGGGAATTTAGATTCCATATAATGAGTACACAACGTGTAATGTTTGATAGGATCAGGTTGTGATCTGGGTACACAACATGAATGATTATACTTTGTGTAAATCTTACACACCGTGTAAGGTTAAAAATTGGATTTTTAATATAATGTAAATGATTTTTCTAGAATATAAGGACCCCATGGAATACCCAACTTCAAAAGGTATTAAACACTGTGTAAATGTCATGGATAGGGATTTTATATTTCCATATGAGTGATATGTTTATTCATCCTTCCATAACTCTCTCCCCTCATGACCTAGAGCTATTCTCCAATGATTTTAGAGACCTCTGGTGCCATTGGGCCAATTTATTCATCATTTAATCATCATTTTTGTGTGTGGTGTTTCTTTGGGTGAGTAATCCTTTTTTTCTTCTTTTATTTCTTTGATCATTAAAATATCATTGTGTTGTGTTATCAGATCCATTTATATGTTTTGGTAATTCTCTAGATACCTTTATAGAGTGATTTAGTGATCTTTTTCCAAGGGTCAATTCCTTATTAGTTGTGGTGTGGGGAGTGTTTTTTCTTGAGGTATGTGTTGTTTTCTCTTCATCAATGACCCATTTGTGTAATTTAATCAATTATAAGATATTTATATTGATTCTATAGCCTTCATTTCCATTTTTTTGTTATTCCTATTAGTGGATCCCATTATGGGCATGTGCGACCCTAATTTTGAGGTAGGTGGTTCCATATCTAGCCTATGATGGGGAACTACATTACCCTAGTTTTTGATATATTATTTTATTAAATTAAATGGAATTATTTAATATTGATTTTTGTGTTCCTAGAAATGGTTTTTTGATAAAATATGTGTCTCCCTTGGTTTTTGGTAATGAAATAAATTTTTCAAAGCATTGTTAAATGGTTTTATAGAACAAGTTTATAAAATGGTTTTCTAAGAATGATATGATCAAATGGTTTGGAAAATAGATAACATGGGAATCCTTGAGTAATTAAGAGGAAGGTGTATTAATAGGCCTCATCCACTTCTAGGGGGTTTGCTCATGGGTATTTCCTTTGCTCCCTGGGCCTTTTGTTCTAAGGAATTGTTAGACCTATTTAGGGTCACTTTTGGGGTGTTATACTACTATTTAGACTCAATTAATATGTCTAGATAAGTGATGAATGTGTGATTTTATATGTTTAGGTTCAAGTTTAATAGCTATCCTGAACTATTGTGAACTCTGGAGTGATATTACCTATTCATTTTAGCCAATTTGGGCCATTTTAGTTTATAATATTTTGGTTGTGCTTCCATGTATTTGATATGATATGTGATGCTTTCTTTGTTTTGATTTGATATGTCTATTTTGATATATTTATATTAAATGATATGAAATTGATTTACCTACAATATTTAGAAATTTGGAAAAAATGGGAAATTAAATTGTTTTTCCATGCTTTTGATAAAAACATTTAAACGGTATATCATGCCTTGTTTTCTTTAAAATTTGAGCATGGTTGTATTATTATTATTCATATAATTGATATGGAACACCTAGGTGAGACACTAAAGATCCTGTTATATCGCACCCTATGTACTCTTTTGGGGGTGCATAGACCCGGTTGTGATTTTTTATGTAGGGAAAGTCAAGACACCATAGTGAGTTCATGAGGTTTTCATTTAGTTGGGTTTTGGGTGGTTGGATGGTGAGGTGGTGTTGGTTTTCTGACACTATCACATAGAGACTACTGGAGTATCTATTTTGCTTTTGTTATCCTTTTCTATTGTACCCATATATTATAGATTTTTTTGAAACCTTTTCAGTTGTATCACTTCTACTGTTCTCTTTCTGTTATGAAATATATATTCATGTTTTTTATCCACTATTTATTTCTATACATGTGTATATATGTTATTTTTTCTTCTTTAGGTAGGGTGAAATTGTTCAATCTATTTTTTTCCTTGGTTCTAGATTCCATCCCATGGGGATCAAGAATGTTCTTCTAGTTTGTGGAAATATTGGTTAGGTACTGGTTTGAGAGGGTATTTTGTTCAGTTTCATCACATAGTGTACATATATGCCTATTGTGAATGAAAATTATGTGTGTAGTGATATACATAAAGGAAAAAGACCTTGGTATATGAGAAATGGAATTAGAATACATCATAGAGTTTATTTGTTATACTTATAAAATCACGTAGAGGATATGACCATATCTTAATTTTATATTCATGTCATTTATATCATAACATGATATGTGAAATATATTTCGGAACTTTATTTTAATGAATGTTTTATTTAATTATTTATTGGATTTACTTATAGGATTTATTTTATATTTTATCACTTATTTCCATTGTTTATGGTTATTATTTCATTTACATAAATGTTTTTATCATGATGCACCATTATAGGTTAAATTTCTCTGCAAATGATTCTTAGAAACCCTCAATTATAGTTTTCAGCCCCTAGTAATCAGGGAGAACACTTGAGGCCATGGGGAATTTCACCATGATGTCATAGTTGTGTTAGGGTAGGATGTTACAAAATTTTATCAAAGTGGTTGGTTTTCTAGGGTTTTAGTATTTTAGAAATTTATAAAAATGATACTAGATGTTGGGACTTTGTATAGAAGCTATATGTGTGTTCCTGGATAACATAACCATAGAAGAAGTATAATTTTATTGGGGAGTATAATATTGAATTCTATGGTTTATAAACAATATTTTTGGGTATTATAATCTCTCTAATTAAGGGTGGTAAGTGGGATATTGATGCATCATTATGGAACATAAGGAAATTCTATATCTGCGTGCACATGTGTTTGTGATTGATTGGTGATTTGGTTTAAATAAAATGATTGAATTATTAATAATCATTTCAAGGTCTTCCTAAATAGATTATTAAAGATGAGTTAGTAAATTTAATTTAGTGAGATTAATTTTATAATAAGATTTCATTAGTTCGATTTGATTAATTATTTTTCATCTTATGTATGAAATGATCTATATTGTGTTTTCTTGATGAAATTTTAAATTTTAATTAATACTTAGTGTGTTTTTAGAGAATCATAGCACCAAATAATCATATTGATGATCCTTGAGGGAAGGTGATTGAGCATGAAAAAAATAATCAATGGTATATGGAGGGAGTGGCTGATCATATTCCTATAGTGGAAGAACGTGAGAATCCAATATAAAATAATGTTATTAAGAGTATTCTAAAAGTTATTTAAAAAATGGAAGGAAAGATATTTCAAAAGGAAATAGTAGTGACCAATATGATTTGAGATTTTTAGTCCTAAAATCCTCCTATATTTATGGGGTATGTTGAGCCTCATGTTATAAAAGAGTGTTTGGAAGGAGTTGACATGATATTTGAGATAATTGATGAATCATAGGTACATATGGTAAAAATTATAGTATTGATTCTTGAGAGAATATCAGGAAGATGGTGGTATATACTAGTCCACAAAAAAAAGATTAAGGTATTGATGTGGGATATAATTTCTAGTTTGTCACCTCTGAGAAGTTTAATTCATAGACATTGAGGTTGTATAGTGGTTTGGAATTCGTGGTGACAAAGAAGATAAATATGTCAATTCTTAATTATGAATATAAATTTCTGTAAATTCTCTATTTTTCTATAACCTTGTGTAATAATGAAAATTATAAAGATCATATTTTTCAGCATAGTTTGAAATTAATGTTGTATTCAAGTGTTATAATTTTTTATTTATCCACTTTTTAAAAAGTGGTAAATAAATCCATTATGGTAGAAAAGGAGCTGGAGGAAGAAAGGATTAATTAATTGGGTTCCGGTGGATCTGTAGGTAGTTATAAGAGGAAGATATTTTATTATTACAGTGATATAAAGAAAACACAGGGATAGAGGAATAATTTCTCTTCTTCTTCTTCTTTTTATAGAGGTAAGTCATTGTTGGAGTGTTATCACTGTGTTTGGAAGGGAAAAAATAGATATGTATGTTATAGTGGGTCAATGTAATTAAATTCATCATAAATAATAAGTTATCTTTATAAATTTAGACTGAATGGGACTCAAATGTTTATAGGTTTAGATTCTACTTCCACTCAGGCATCCCGTGTAGGGGATAGTCCTCCATAATAGATTACTAATCAAATATCATATGGGTGGTCGATTCAAATGTATTTTTAGAATACATATAGATAGGCTCATTTATTAGATATGTCATAATAGTGTCAAGAGATCCATGGGTAGGAGCTTTCTGAAATATCCAATCAGATATTTATTATAGAGAAAGAACCAATTTATCTTAGTGGGGAGGGGGAGGGGGTCTTTAATAGTCATATATAAAATTTTTGGTATTTATACATAAAATAGTGTGTTATTTAATATTAGTGATTCTATTCCATTTATTTATACATTTTAGTATCAAATTTAGGTTTAGATATTGAGTCTTAATCTGGAGTTTTAACTATGAATACATCTTTGGGAAGGAGAGAGGGTCCCATAAAAAGATGCCAAATATGAAAAAATTCTATTGGATGATTTATATATATATATATGGGACATATTTATATTGGGTATGAAAGGTTTTAACCTGACAATTAAAATTTATTGGTTCACATTCTTCCAATCACACATCATTTTTTACTATATTTGAGTGAGCAATTTTCAATCTTGTGGAAAATCTCAAATTTTTTCTCGAGGTGTGGGATTTTGATGCTAGTAGAGTGGGATATAATTTGGGTGAGTAAATAATTATAATAATTAATATAGTAGGGATATTTCTTATATCATATGAGGTCATTGATAGTGTTTTTTAATTATATGGTTAATTGATATTAGGGTGTGTTTCTTAAAAATATTGATGGATTTACACTATAAAGGGAGGTATAGTTTATAATTGAATTGGTACTAGGTACTAAAAATATCTCTGTACCATAATATCTTATAGATCCAGTTGGACCTATAGAATTAAAATTTTATTTGGAAGATCTTAAATCCAAGGGAATAATTAGGCAATGTGTTTTTCCATGGAGTGCCTTGTTGATTTTTTCCAAGAATGATGATTAGATCTTGAGTTTTTGTGTTAATTATTACATGATGAACCATATTTATTTTATTAACTTATATCCTTTTATATGAATAAATTATTATTTTTGATCAATTGATAGAATTTAAATTGTTTTATAAGATCTATAATTTTTCAAGTTATCAAAAATACATATTATGAGATGAATATTTTCTAAAGATAGACTTTTAAAAAGGATACATATTTATTATTATTTTTTATAGTGATTTTGTTTGGGGTCATAAATCTATCATCTATTTTTATGAATTCGATGGAATATTTATTTCATATTTATCTATATTCTTTTGTAATTTTTTTTATTAATAAAATATTTATATAATCCTAATATTATGTGAAGAATGGTATATACAGGGTTATTATATTGGACACTTTGAGATATCTCATATTATATGCTAAGGTAACTAAATTAAATTTTTAGATGTAGAAGGTAAATTTTCATGGCCATGTTAACTATGAATATGAAATATATATATATATATATATATATATCCTATAAATGTAAAAGTTTTAATATAATGGGAAATAACTGAAAATGTTTTTAGAATTCCAATTTTCTTGAGACTTGTTAGTTATTACCATTGGTCCAATCAAGAATTCTCTAATCTCATTGTGCCAATGATGGTGTCGTCTAAGAAGGTGGTTAAGTTCTAATGGGATGATATATTTGATTCTAAATCTCAAGATTTTATGAATTGGTTTATATTGAAACTTTTTTTATTTTACCATATCCAAAGAAGAATTATGTGGTATATTGTGATGCCTCTATATTAGGATTAGGAACTGTGTTGATGTAGGAGGGACATGTTTTGAATATGTTTCTCAAGATATTAGGTCTCCTTATAAGAATTATCATACTTATAAACATGAGTTGTGTGTAGTGGTTCAAAAACCTAAGATTTAGTAATATTATTATTTTTCTAGTAATATTATTGTATAGGAAGATATTAAAAGATTTAATTAATTATTTTAACAATGGGATTACAATCTTTAATATATGTGATTGTTTAAATATAGTTAGTTGTTTGATTTTGAGATGTATATACTCTAGGGAAATAAAATATTTTTGCAAATTTATTGAGGAAATATTAGTTGCATATAGTATGATAATTAAAAGATAGGAAAAAACTTATATCTTTATGTATATGAGGAGGGAGGACGTGTAATGTTGGTACCTTTAACATGATTTGACCCATTAAAACCCTACATGGGCTGGTAATAAGTAGAGGGTTCCACCCCAATCCCACCTTTAATAGGCTGAGAGTTGGAAAAAAATCACCATGAAGGAACACCATAAAAACAAGAGGACTTATATTTTTATATAGTCATACATCTCTAGGATAAGTTATATAACAACATAAACCCATCTAGTTTTATAGAAAAAATATATTATAACATGAATGAAAAAATGAAAATAATCCCACCATTAAAATAAAAACCACATCCAATAACAAGGAAAATTAAAAAATGCAAAATTTCCCATGATAAAGACTAACCTGAAATAACTAAACAAGTGAAC
The DNA here is from genome assembly GCA_963277665.1 of Viscum album. Classification (NCBI taxonomy): domain Eukaryota; kingdom Viridiplantae; phylum Streptophyta; class Magnoliopsida; order Santalales; family Viscaceae; genus Viscum; species Viscum album. The sequence continues at coordinate 731,453,508 of OY728160.1, forward strand.
TCCATATCGCATCAACACTGATATGAAAACCACCAGTAATGAACACCTCTAAAAAATCATATACACATACTCGAAATCATTTATGACAACCAAATATTTTTACATTGTCTATATATATAAAACATGTGTGGGAACAAGGAAAGTATAGGGGAAATTATATATACCTAATTAGACACCCAAAAAAGTGGTATACAAGATATAAATTTAACTTAGTAGAAACACCTAGATATGTTTAAAAGAAATAGGTAAACATGGTCAATAGGTTATTAATAATCATCAATAAACTCCAAAATATTCTAAAAATATAAGGAAAATCAAAGTCCTAATGCATCACTAAAACCAAAACATCGGGACTACCTCACCTCAAAAAAAAATTGTACATACCTCAGTAGTGGTAGTAATGGGAGACTCACACCTCACTGAAGAGGGTATATTAGTCTAGGGAGTATGTAACCTAATAGAGTACCCGCACCTCATCATGTGTAATGTGAATTGATTAATGAGGTTACCTAATATATAAGTGGAGGACTCGTTCCCCATCACTAAAAGTGTGGGGGTTACCTACTCTACTATGTATATAGATCACTCACACCCTAGAGATGGAATTCTTCTAAGGGTTTATCAACACTATGTCTACTCTAATTTTATGCCAACAAACATCATGTTATATATAAAGTTATAAGACTAAAAATACTCAAAATAATAAAAAAATAATCCCAAAATTATATATATATATATATATATCATTACTTTTTATGTGAAAAAACTCAGAATGGAGTAGTTGTACATCTAAAACTGACACCCAGGTGAGAAAATAAAAATATTTCCAAGAACTTCCCAGTATATGGCATGTGCCTCCATGTTAAAGGGTGTGTGGTCCTATATAGAAGATAATATCATGCCATTTTGTCCCAATTAGGTGAACATAATATACATATCATATCCCAGTCTGGTACATAGTGTGTGGGATCACACAAGATAGTGTGCATGTACTTTGGAAACACATTGAGTCACCTTTCTAGTTATACATAATGTTTCTATATAATACATGTCTTGTAGGTAAAAATGATTACATGGGATTTACTTATAGTACATTCCATTACACATATTCTAAAATACATGACATGTGTCAATGGACACAGGGAGTATGGTTATGATGAGTTGAACTATCATGTACTCAGTTACACATTGAGTCAATCAGTCCTAGAAATAATGACTTGTGACCAAGGGTCACATGATGTGGGATATTTATAAAACCATGAAACCCTATAACTATATCACATGGAACACATGATGTGTTACCTATAGGAAAACACACCATGTAGTCAGATATTTTAGATTATGTATGTACATAGGTCTATGATTCACATCACATTCACCATTTCCATCATCATAACTAGTCAAGCCTTCAACACCTCATAATCCCAAACCCTTGAAGGTATTCATTACACCCCTATATGGACTATCCATACATCTATAAATAGTATGAACACTTTCACTCCATTTCTCTATTAAATCCATATCCAAAACCCATTGTGACACATCCTCCATACTCTCAAACCCTAATTCCTCTGATTAGTCTGAAGCAGGGATAATTGGTAAAAGGGAATCTAATTATGGTGTTTGATGGGAATACCAACCAACCAAAACAAGTATTTATTCATAATAGAAAAATAACATAGATAAAAATTGAAAAATAAATGGTATAAAAAATATAAATAATTTCCAATGATAATTTTTCCTGATGAAATTTATTAAATACAATTTCAAATAAAATGTTAATTTGAGTTGAATAAATTTTAATCCAAGGAGTTTCATGATAAAAATAATTTTTTTATCAAAGATTCAAAAATATAGAATTATAAATCATTGCAACATGAAATGAAAAATCCCCTTATGACAATAAATAATAATCCATGAAAAAAATCTAAAATTAATTTTATTTAATTCTAAATACCAAAGTCACCTCTCAAGAATATTAATCATGATCAATTACTGATTAAATATGTAAATAGATATCCATGAATTATAATATTTTATATTGATAAATAATTTTCAATAATATCTATTATGGGTGATGGAAACAAAGGGAACAAAGAATGTGGATTAAATTAATGATGTAGATTCCTACCACAATGTGTCATAGCTTATGTTTTGATAATCGTGGCACGATTCTTGATCATTGTTGATGTTACCATAAAAACACCTATGAATTCCCCAAGAATGACTGAAATTTATAGAGTTTTATGTATAAAATTAATGTTAACCCTATAAAGGATAAAAAAACCATGAATTTATAGAGGGGTGTAGGGTTATGATGAAAGAAATTGGGTACTCCAAAAAAACCCAAAAATACTTGGTCTAGGTTCTGATGCTAAAAAATAAAGGCTACCCTTCCCCTAGGAAACAAATATGTTCTGGAAAAAATCACTGATTCCAAATTTTGATTTTGGACTCTGTTAAGGTGACTTTAAATGTTCACATGCACATAGCTAAAAATCCTATATTTATTATATATATTTTTAGTTTCCATCAAACCAAATAATTAGGCCCAACTTCATGGAAACCTTTTTAAATGTAACTAAAAATATTCAAAGAAATTATTTTAAAAATATAGGTTACCACATCCTCCCCACATTAAAATCTATTTATCCTAAAAATCATAACTCATGTGTACAGGTGAGAGTACTTAGCTCACATATAATTCTCACATTCTAATGATCTCTCCCCGATATTTCCATGCTATAACAAGACATGAAAAAAATGGATCACTAACTAGAGAAATATTTTATAATACAAAACCTTGATAGATTTTGGGTACTCTATACGGTTAGTGTTTTCCTTGACATTCATCCCACCCTAGTTGATAATTTTGTATGTATCATGCATATATATATTTAGTTGTGACACATAAAAAATTGGTCCCACGTTCCTTCTATGGGGGAAATGTCAGAAAAAAACCCAATATTATACCTTGATAAGAAGGTTTAAAGCTATAATGAAACAAATAGATATATTTTTACTGTATATAAACTTCTTTAAACAGTTATGAGTTGATACCATCAACAATCAATGAAATCCCTCCTTAAACTCAATGGGTATCCTTGTGTAGGATATCCCCAAAATACATCATATCATCTGCACCTTCTCTACCATCAACCACACCATATTGAAACCCATAATAAATGAATCTATAATCTCAACATAAGAAATATGTGCCCAATGGGGTCTCTCATATTTGGTCTCTAAAGGTTTCATGCCGATAATAGAATGGTATATATTATTATAAAAAAAATAAGTTAAAGTTTCGTGATCAACCCAGCTTCTACGAAAATAATTCATGTAGGACCAAAACATTATCCTTAAGAAAATAAATATTCCTCTAGGTGTATTCATCTATGTGATAACCAAGAAATTTCTATAATAATTTAACAAAAACTATTGATACGTGTATTCTATTTTTTTCTAAAAATGATTTTATTAATGATTTTATTTAAAAGTATAATTTATATATTTTTTAATTTAAAATTTATAAAAAAGAAATAATTTTTATTATCATTACATTTAAATTGACTTATTATGGATTTTTGGGATTTTTCAGATTTATTTGATCGTTGAGAGAATATTGAAAAATACTGATATTTCAAATATTTCCAATTTTATGACTTCTCCATGAAATAATATTGATTAGAATGTTTTTGAAAAGATTTAAATAGAAAACATATATTTAATAAGTAAAATAATTTATTTATAAATATAATATTATACCTAGAAATCTATGATTGACATTTTGGAAATTTAAGTAATGTTTTTATTCAAATAAAAATTCGTTTGGTTATTATATTATAATAAAGTATTCAAATGATTTTTTTTGGTTTGTTTTGAAAGCAAAATTTGTTTAAATATATTAAAAATAATTCAATTAATTATATTTCAATCTATATTTTACATTATTTGTACATAAAATAAGTTTTATTATTCAAAATTCATTTTTCTAACAACTTTTTTACATCATGATACACATACTTATTTTAAAATTAACATTTACCACTTAAATAAATTTAATATTAAAATATTAGTTTCATATTTAGAATCATTATTTTAAAATTTGGTATATAGAAAAATTACATTTTTGTTTATAATGAATAGTAATATTGGTAAAAATTTATCACCGTGATAATGGTTAAAAGAGTTGATAATGGGGTTAAAACTAATATATTGGGTTTATATAATATTATTTTTCATTAATTTTGATCAGATGAGTGTATTTAGACAAAAAATAATTATAAATGTGAAATATATCCATTTTTTCCACATTTATGTGAGTGATACATTTATATTAATTTAAAGTTATGGATATTTACAATTGTTCCACGCCCCTCACATATAAAAGGAAACTCCATCTTCTCACTTATTAACACGTTTTAAACCACTTAGGTTAAAAATAACCACCCAAATAACTACCTAAATATCCTCAATATGATATAGAGGTATAGGTATAAACAAAATACAGACCTAATAAGCCTTATAGTGTAAGATAAAGGGGGTTTTATAAAGAAGATTTATATCTCTTAACTGAGTTATTTCATGTTTATTTAAAACCTATCAAAAACTCTTTTATTTAATAATATATGTTTCTAAAATACAATAAAATTTTATTATTATTATGGTAAAACCCTTTTTAATCTTCTTTTCCATCCACATGAAAAATGACCAACCTCTTATGCGTATGGGTGGACTACCACCTCCATAAAGCGATGTGATTCATTTTTCATTTTTTTTGTTTTACATGGATGGTAAATATGGTAGATTTTTTTGGGAAAAAATACCTCAAGGTATCATTGAAGCATTTTTGAGGTGATTTTGTTTGTTGAAAATGTGGGCCTATGTGTTGTGTTTGTTCACAAAGTAGACCATGATGTAGAATTTGTTGACAAAGGGGGTTTAGAAAGTTATTTGTTAGGTTCAAGAGATGTTGTTGGATATCCATGTTTTATTGAAGAACATAGAAAAAGGAATGGATGATCTAGAGGTGGTACAAAAAGAGAAGATACAAGGTGGCGTTGTTTTCCAGTGTTTGCCAAATTTTTGGGCCTGAAAATCATAAAATAGATATATGTGTTTTTGGAAAAGGAGGTGCACAAAAAAGGAAAGAGGTGTAAAAAAAGGATTGTGGTACATGAAATATTTGCGTGGTGCGTGAAAAAGGAAAGTTGTGCACGAAATATTAACGTAGTATTCAAAAAAGGAAAGTGAAGTGAGAAATATTAGTGTGGTGCATGAAATAGAGGATTGTTGTTTTTTCACACAAAAGGTGTTTCGAGATCAGAAGCTCGATAATTGTAAAAGGCATGAGGTGCGTGAAAAATTGGAGCATGACACAAAATATGGTGTTGTATGGAAGATGTGTTTTTCATGCTCAATGAGGATTACATGCAGATGGGGGGGTTTTCTTGCATGGGTCAATTTTTCCAATAAATATGAAGTGACCCCCCTCATTAGAAAAATCTCAAGAATTAGAGATTATCCAAGATCTGGCATGCGAAATTGGAGTGCACAAGAGAGTTGCGTGAAAAAAATATGTTTTAGCATAAAAGAACTATTTGCACATAAAGTAGAGGTTGCGTAGGAAAAAAACTATTGTGTGAAAAGTGGATTGTGCACAAAAGTAGAAAATTATGCGCAAGGTAGTGTAGAGGATACATGTAAAATAAGTGGTTGAACGTAAAAGAGGTGTTGCATAAAAAATTTATTTCTCACAAGGAAAGGGAATTACAAGCAAGGTGTAATAAGGTCTATGCATAAAAATTGGGGTTGCTTGGTACACTTGGTGCAAGGTGAGATTCATCTGTGGGTGAAAGTTGCACGTCAATAGAGCATCTACCAACAATTAAAGATGCATATTTAATTAGTAATAATTAATGTACCTACAAGTCCATAAACTGTGTGTGGATCCTTTCTAGAGTTGTGAGTAAAGGAAGAGGAAGAAGATGATCCTTTCTACCAGTAGTGAGCCAAAGAGAGAGATGAAAAGAGAGCGACCCTTGGCAAAGAAATGAGCTAACCCTAAAAATTATAAAGGCAGTGAACCTGGGCATAGAATTGATCTAGCCTGAACATTATAAATTGGCAGTGATCTTTAGTGGATTTGGTATAGTGGCACATCATTTTTGTATGCTCTTTAGACATAGCCCAGTGAGGGTAAACCAAGTAAAAATCTATGTGTTAGCCTGCTTGCTTCCCTGCATTGCATCCAAAGCATCATTATCATGTAAATAAGGAAATTACAAGATAAACGTTAATAACATAATAGAAAACAAAGTGACCCTTATAATATAGAGGTCAAGATCCAGTGGGGAAGGAAGAATTTTGAAATAGAATATCTATACCCTGATTCACTCCCCCCCCCTTATAGTATCTAGGCCCCTTTTGGTCCTAACAGATTTAATGAATAAATACAAAATATATAATATGATAATTATTCTATAAAATTAAAAATTTATATTTTCATTTCATTTTCATCCATTAAAAAAATTAAAATGTTGTTAATCTGTACGTATGGAATATCATCTCCACAAAACAGTGGGTTTCATTTTTCAAGACATCATTTAGTTGTTCATTATAAAATTTTATTTAATGTCTTAATATGATAATTATTTCATGATTATTATTCTATATAGTATTGGAAAATTAATCCCTTGACCATGGCCAACCTACCAATGTTTTTTGGGGATTATGAACCAAACATACTCAATACATCTCACATGAACATAAAAAATTTAGTAACTATATAAGACACAGTAATAAATGAAATAAAAAAGGGTTGTTATAAAAGAGTAAACCTGAAAACAATTTATAAAAATTTTAAAAATTAATATAAGTTTGTTATACATGAGGTTATAACGGGTCTGACTCGCCATAAATCAAATGTAAGAGTTTATTCTACAATCTAATTTTTATTCAGGATTATTTATGTTTAAATTTTCATTGGGGAAACTATATGTTATTTCTATCTTAATATAAATATATTTTATTATAATATATTTATATCTAGGTTTTCTATTTGTTTTATTCCAAATTTCCCTCTTTTTGTTACTTAAAAATGATTGATAATTTTTTTATGAAAAGTTGACTTTATTTCCCCTTTGGTCAGATAACTTTTTCTTACATGTCTATGTTCTCTAAAATTATTTAAAGAATTTTATTTTCTATGAACCAATTATTTTTTAAATTCATTTTCAACCATATTTGACTTTTGTTACAAAAAATATAAAATAATTTTTTACAATATTTTTTTGAATAGTTTATTTATGAATTTTTAGAAAAGTGTGAAAGGAATAATTATTTTAACATTTACTGCTTGATGGAATTTTTATTTCATCATGAAATTTATTTTATCTGAATCTTACTTTATAATATTTCCACAATTATTTTCAAATAAAATAATTTTATCACCATTGTAGAATTTTTTATTTAAAATTTTATCAAAGGAAAATGATATTTTTCACTTCTTTTAAAAAAAGATTGAAATCTCATTTTAAAGGTATTTTTTTCATCTGTGTAAACATACATTAAGGATTCATATACTTCACAAGGGAAATAATTTAATAATACTATGATTCTTATTTATTTGGATGTTTTATGATCATGTTGCTCGATTTATTAAGTGGGGAAAATATTAACATTTCTTATGATAGTTTTTCAGTACGAATATTTATGTGGTTTTTTTATTGTATTGTTATTAATTTTTTAATACTATGAATTAATTTGACTTATTAAGTGATGGGTAGGTCTTGTTATAGCCACTCGATGCATCAGTGGGTCTCATGAGATATACTATCTTGGGTATTTGGTGTATTCCTTACTTATTTATGTATTATGTCTTGGAATAAGGCCCCGACTAAAACATTATTATGTCTAGAAGTATACATTCTATCATTAAGAAATCGTTATTTTTTTATCCATTTGATAGTTTATATTATTATGTAATCTATGTATATATTCTTCTATCATGATATTATTTAGGTAGAAGATTTTATTATTGTTTATTTATTCTATATTATACAGGTTTTATTTATTCTATGATAGATTCTGATGCATGTTTTCCCTTACTAAGCATTTGAGCTCTCCCTTTATTATGTTCTTCTTTCCCTAGGGTACCAAGATGTGAAACTTTATTGATTTTAGGGATATATAAGAAGAAATAAAAAAGTCTAACTATAATTTTTTATTGTTTTCATATGTTTTAAGGTAATGTAAGAATCATATATGTATCTAGTCCCAAAAAGGATAATGAACTGTTTGATCCTATAGGATGAAATATATTGAATTTTGTGCCAATTTAGTAAAGTATCCACCATCTCTAATTTATGATAAGCCCTTAATATATTCATTAAACCTTACTATATTATTTTATATACATAGGAACCTTATTTTATAATTTAATATTATTGATGTTATGAGATGATCCATATATTCTATTGTTTAGAAATAGGTTGTAGTGGAAGGAAAAAAACCATATAAACTCCCACAACCTATATAGCTATTTCCTCCATGATAAATGCAATGAATTCAATGATACTGGTGTGAGAGATGAGTGTATTATAACTATATTTGATCAATTGACTTAGATCATGACCAATAATCTTTTCTATATAGAGTAACCAGGTAATCCAAAACATGGTGTAATAAGGTTTGACTCCTTCATATAACAAAAAAATCCCTCATTAAATGTGACTAATAATTCATTAGTAGCTGGGAAATGGATCAATCCCTTGGAGAAGATATTTCTCACTTTATGATGTAGTGGAAGAGATAAAGTTATCATGGTAGTTTATTATCTAAAGTGATACATTGATCATTAGTGGCCATTTATCCTAAACACTAAAGGTGAATAATATATAGATATTATGGAATGAAAGTTTTTTAAGGATATATTATTTAAAAAATACTTTACCCGTGAAAAATGATCTAATATAGAAATGATATTCCTCAATATAAGGAAAAAAAGAGGAAATTGTTACTGAATATGAAGCTAAAATTATAGGGTTGGAAACTAATGTTGTGGATTATGTATGTAATAGAAGGCGCTTAGTTGATCTCTTATTTTATGGGCTAAAACATAGCCTTTAAATGGAATTAGTCTCTCATAATTCTTTTGTATATGAGGATATAGTGTCAAGTTCCATTATGACATAGAAATAATTATAAAAGAATAATGTTTTCTAAGAAAATCAAGAAAATAAGTGGGTGTATAAGCACTCTGTATATATAAATATGAAAATAGGTAAGAAGGGTTGGGTGAAATTTCCACCATGTAATAGTTTTTGAAGGAAACACCATTGAACATGTTTTAAGGGAATGAGAGTTTTCATCAATTTTGGAGAAAAAGTACATCAAGATCATGATTATAATGTCATGAAAGAAGTCACCAATGTCCAAGTATTCAACTATAAGTATATGTATCACTATTAAAATGAAGTCCCCGAGGATCAAAGGAATTTACCTCAAAAAAGGAAAAGAAAATTGAAGTAATAAATGATATGATAATAGGAACTTTGATCATAAACTAAAAGTTAGATAATACTTAATTTTATTTTTCATATATAAAATCTTTTTTATCTTTCAAGTTTGATGAGATAGTTAAATAATCCCCTATAACTCTTCTTAAAGGTATTTCAATCAACACACCTAATGATAATCTTATTATAATATGGTTATATCAATAAGTCTTTATTCATATACATATATATTAACTAGTTTAATAATTTATTTTTATACATATGATTAACTTTAACATAATTTTTTTATGTATTGGATTTTAATGTATAATAAATGAACTTATTTATGAGATAAAGAGATAATTATTTATAAAGTATAAAACCCCTTGTTTTTAAGGGAAAAACATAATAATATTAATATTATATGGATTAACCTCTAGTATCTCGCATTAATAATATACTGTGATAATTCGAAGAGAAAAAGGATATATTTGGATGGGAAAGACATCCTAAGGATAGGGGATGTGCCTATTATAAAGGAATAAATTGATAAATTATTTCATAAACTTCAAGGAGATCAATATTTTTCAAAGATAAATCATCATTCATGTTATCACCAATTAAGGGTGAAGAAGGATGATATACAAGGGATGAAATTTCATATGAGGTATCGAAATCATGAGTTTAAGATAATGCTCTTCGAATTGGCTAGAACACCTTCTATTTTTATGGATGTGATGAATATATTATTCAAGTATTTTCTTGATAACTTCATAGAGTTATTCATTGATGATATCTTGACATACTATAAAATCTATTAAGAACATGAGATTCATATTCCAATAATTACTGAGACTCTCATAGAAAATAAATTATACAGGAAATTTAGAATGTGTGAATTTCGGCACTAGGGAGTTTCTTTTATTAGACACATTTCTCTAAGGATATAATATCTTTTTTTCCTTCAAAAAAAATGTAGTCTAATAATATACTATAATGATTAATATATCTGAGATACAAGGTTTCTATTTTTTATCAGGTTACTATCATCTTCTTGTCCAAAATTCTTCCTAATAGGCCAACCCATTAACCATGTTGAGACATAATGAAGTTAAATTAATATAGATAAGGTAAGCTAAAAAAAAAATTTAAGAGATAATTGGGATATAGTTAATGAACTGGTGTTGAATTTACCATTAGTAAAGGAAGGTTTTGTAATATATAATGATGCATCGAAGAAAGGACTAGGTTATGTTCTTAGGAATAATGATATAGTGGTTGATTATCAGTCAAGGAAATTGAAAATCCACAAATAAAACTATATAGATCAGGATCATGAGTTGATGACTGTAATCTTTACCTTGAAGATATGGGGTAATTATTTCTATGGTGAAATGTTTGGTAAATATATAGACCACAGAAGTCTAAATTACATATTCTATCATAAATAACTCAACATGGGTTAAAGAAGTTGGTTAGATTAACTCATTGACTATAATTTCAAAATATACTACTGAATTGGGAATCCAAATAATGTGGTTGATGTGTTTAGTATGAGGGGTCCTGGAGTTCTATATATGATGATAGTTAAAATGGATCCAAGATTCACAGATTTAGTAATGTTGTATATGGTAATTGTTAAGAAAGGGGAAACATCATTACTTTTTTAAGAAATTTCTAAACCATATTTAATGTAAAAAATGAATTACCAGTAGAATGATAAGGTTTTATAAGGGAAGATTAGTGCAATTAATGACGGTAAATTTCTATAATTTATCTTCAAAAAGAGAGTATTGATGTTTGGGAATAGTTTTATTTTTTATCCTAATGATTATGGTGGATGGATTACAATGTTACCAAATAATGTGGTGCATTGTGGTTTAGGCCACCTAAGTGTTGGTATTGTTATTTAATTTTAAAATTTCATCTTGGGGTTTGGTATTGGATCACACATGAATTTTGAGGTTACTTCTTTAACTTAAAGAGGAATCTCAGATAACCCAATAAAAATTTAAATTTTAGTTAGTCATGAGATATGAAATGGGAGATACTAGATGAAGTACATACATTACATTTCTCTATACACCCTAATAAAATAAAGATGTATAAATATTTAAGAGAAAATTCGTGATGGGTTGTTTTGAAGTGGGAAATTTTAGACTATATTATTTGATGTTTGGTGTTCCTATAGATAAAGGCTGAAAGACAAAATCCTAAGGGAGTCTAGAAACCTCTACCTATAACAATATCGAAGTGGGATAATGTTACAACATATTTCATAACTATAATTTTGAAGACTCGTGGGAATAATGATGCAATATGGGTCATTGTTGATCATTATAAAAAATCTATAAATTTACTAGTGGTAAGGAAATATCTACCCCTTCAACGTCTTTCACAACTATATATAATTGAATTTATGAGAATTCACAGTATGATTTTATCAATTTTATCTGATCTTGACCTTCAGTTAACTTTAAAATATTAGAGGATTATTCAAGAATATCTCAATACTAAGATATATTTTATCTCTTACTATTATCCTAAAATAGATGGGTAGTCTTAAAGGATTTTTTAGAAACTATAAGACATGTTTATATCTTTATCACATGAATTTAAAGGTATATGGGGTCAGTATTTACCTCTAGTGTTACTTTCATACAATAATAAATTTCATTTAATAATCTATATAGTACCTATAAAGCGTTATATATGAAGAATTTTCATTCTACAACTTTTATAGAAAATACTAGGGAAATGATTTTGTATTCCCAAATCATGTTGGGGATACAACTATGAAAGTATAACTTATTCAAAATCTTATTAATGCGGCTCAAAGTAGGTAAAATAAGTAAGCTGATAATAGAAAGATGAAATTTGAATTTCAAGTGGAGGATTATGTATTCTTAAACATTTATCCATGGAATGGAGTAATAATATTTATTAAATTAGAAAAGTTAATACCTAAATATATTGTGCCTTTTGAAATTTTAGAGATAATTAGAGTTGTTCCATATTGATTGGATATGCCGCCCAACCACTCTAAGGTACACAAAATCTTCCATGTTAATTTATTGAAGGAATACATGCCAGATCCAATTCATGTACCCACATTTGAGATAATTGAGTTGGAACCTAACTTTTCATATAATAAAGATCTTGTCTAAATTATTGACACTTGAGAGAAGACATTGCATAATCTGAAGGCTCGATTGGTAAAGGTTGTTCAAAGAAATTACAAACTAAAGGAGGAAACATGGGAACATGAAGAAAATATGAGGCAGGATTACCAATATTTTTTTTAACAATTGACCTTTATTAAAATTTCAAGGATGAAATTATATAGGGGAGGGGGAGAATGTAATATCTAGGAATCTTCTATAATAGGTAAACTGAAACTATTTTTGTACACATTGTATTTAAAAAGAAGAGCTTTTATTCATGATTTTATTTAAAATTATAATTTCTATATTTTATAATTTTCATTTGATAAAATGAAAAATATTTTTAGAATCATAAAATTGAAATTTAATTAATATGTATTTTTGGGATTTTGCAGAAATAATTGATTTTTGGGTAAATAGTATAAAATACTAATTTTTCAAATATTTTTACTTCTATGAAATGATTATACATAATATTGGATTAAAAGTTTGTGAAATTTATTTGAAAGACCAAAAATACATTTAATAAGAAATTTAGTTCATTTAAAAGTATAATATTGAACTTATAAATCTATGATTAACATCTTGGGAATCTAAGTAATTTTTTTATTCAAATAAAAAAATTTGGATATTTTTTTCTAATCATGTATTTAGAAGATTATTTTTTGGATTTTGTTCCGTTTTACAGTTAAATTAGTCTCATTTTTTTTAAAAAATAATTCAATTAATTTGATGGGAATAAAAAATTTACATGATTTTAGTATAAAATCATTTTTATTCTTAAAAGTCATTTTTCTAAAAACATTTTTTCATCATGATACAGTTGTTATAAAATTAAAGTTTAGCGCTTATAGAAATTTAAAATCAAAAATAGATTTATTGTTTTTAATAAAGTGATTTAAATTTGGTAATTAGGTCAATTTAATTTTTGGTAATAATTAATAGAAACTATAGTAAATATTTATCCCCATGGTAATGGTTAAGAGAGTTAATCAGAGGGTTAAAATAAGATATAGGGATTAAAATGTCATAAAACCTTGAATAAATTTGATTGTATGAGTGTATTTCAACTCATAATAATCCTATATTAAAAATATATTAATTTTTTGATACTTTCATGTGATTAATAAATTTATATTAATTTAAAGTTAAATATATTTACAAGGGTAACATTCCCATCATTTATAAAAGTAAACCTCCTCTTCTCATTTATGAACACATTTTGAGTAGCTTAATTTAACCAATACCTACCCAAATAACTCTCCAACTATCATCACTATAAAATAGAGGTCCTAGTCTCCCTAAACCACCAACCTAATAAGGATTAAGTGACAATCCAAAGGAGGTTTTCCAATGAAGAATTATAACTCTTAATAATGTTCTTTCATGTTTATTTCTTATTCTACCTCATTCAAAACTATCATAACCCTAATGATATAACAACATCATTATCCTTGATATTCTAAAAATTTATTTTGTTTATGGTTCCACACTTTTTCATCAACCTTTCCATCCATTGTAAAATTATAATGTTGCTCATGTGTACGTACAGACTACCACCTCCATCAAGTGATGTGATTCATTTTTCCTTTATATTTTAAATAGATGATAATAAATATGGATTTAGTGAAATAAATATGATATTTATAATATTATTATGATTAAATAAAATTAAACCTGTATCTATTTTATTTCATTTTCATCCATTAGAAAAATGATAATGTTATTCATGTTTACATACGGACTACCATCTCAATGAAATGATGATCTTCATTTTTGATGACTGCCTTTAATTTTTATTATAAAATTGTATTTAATATATAAAAATAATAATTATATCATGATTAATATTATATATTTAATGTGAAAATGAACCTTTATACCATGTTAATCCTATCATTTTTTTTGGGATTATAAACCGAACATCCTCAAAACATCTGACATGAACTTAATTGATCTAGTCACTATCTAAGAAATGGTAATAAATAAAATTAAAGGTATTATGTTATGGGAATAACCATAAATTTTTTTAAATAAATAATTAATATATGTTTATTATATAGTAATTTTTAATGTTTCTGACCATGTAGAAATCCAAAGTGAGGATTTATTCTACAATATCATTTTTATTCAAGATTTTTTATGTTTAAATTTTCATTATGGTAATCATAATACATTTATAAGATAAACCCCATATATTTTTCTCTAATATGGTTATTTTTTGTTCTATATATTTTTATTCTAACTTTTACTCTCTTTCTCTATTTAAATTATCAAAAAATATTTTTGTAATAAAATTTTACATTATTTCCTCTTCGGTTGGTGAAATGTTTCATCCCTATCATTGTTAATTAATTTTTTTAAAATAATTTTATTTTAAATGATAAAATGATTATTTAATTTCGTTTTCAACCATATTTAAATTTATTTTTATAGAATTCAAAAAATTATAATATTTTTTCTTACAGGTTATTTAGTTGGCTAAGAAATGTTGGTGTTAACAAAATTTACTAAAGGTAAGAAATGCCTACTTCCTCAAAAAATTGAAATGAAGAAAACTTCAGTAAAACATACTTCATTATAATATCATGATATTTTCTTTTGGGGTCATCTTCTACCATGTTACCCTTCCATGGAGTATAGACTATCATAAATTCATAGTTTTATTGGAAATCCAATCATCGCCTATTACTTTGATTGAGGTCCCTCTAGTAGAATATACACATGAGGATCTTATAATACCTGAAAACCTTAAATTATTCACTTAATAGATAGTTTATATATATATTTAAGGAAAACAAAACTATTTTAATCTCTATGTCATGGGTTTTGTAATTCTACTTGTTTATTATTATTTTTATATTCCTATAATAAATTACAACATAAATTTATATCCACGGGAAACCAAGCCTAGAGTTGAAGGTGTTATAATATACCTAACACTTCACTTCTTCATCATGTAACCACAAAACTGGGGAACTATTCAATGACAGGGCCGAAGGTCTTTAATTCTATAAAAATTTCATTTTTATTCCTAGAATAGCATAGATGTGAAGCTTCAAACCCAAGGGAAGGAGGGTGATTCATATAAGGGCTTATTTGTTACTAAAATAAAAAAAATAGAAAGATAATTAACTATGAGGGAATAGATAAAAAAACTATGAGGGAATAGATAGTGAAATAGTCAAAGGAAATGGGAGTTACGTCAAGAATGTTATATAGGTGTTATAGATTATAAGATATGCATAATTTATATAAAGGGTAGTCCTATTGAATCTTCTTATTCATAAGAAATATTATATTAGAAAAAGGATTAAACAAGAAAATAAAGATGGATTGAACAATTTTTTATATTATTTATCAATAAATATACATAATACTAAAACTAAATTAAATCTATATAGAGAAGGATTTTCATTCAAAATTGAGAAGAAAGGTGATCAAGGGTTATTCATAGAATTCACTATCATTTTCCCATGAATATTTATTCTTTCCTATTACATTTTTTCCAATCATTTTATTAATTATAGTAGAGAAAATGATTTCAAAATAGTCTTGATAGTAATTTTCATTGTCAAATTTTTTTAAAAAAATAATAAATTAATAAAAAATAAAAATAATCCTGAAGAATGGATTAAAATCTTGAGGGAAAAACTAATTCAAAAAAATATTAACAAACCACAAAAATTGAACCCCCAAAATGAATTTAACTACCAAGGTGGTTTATATGTATAAGAGGATATCATGAGAAAAACATTTTAGAAATATAAAATAATAATAATAAATAGTTATAGAGACTTATCCATTCATATAGTGTCACTATATCTCCGCGATTTTCTTTTGAATTTATCTCCCAAAGAATCCCTAACTTGTTCCACCAATAATTTCTTATTCCTATGCTCGTGAAGTTAGTCTAATCCTACTATGTGTGACGAATGAGTTGAGTTCTTAGTGAATTCCTTTATAATTCATTTCCCCCATTTTAATGATGTCTCCACTAACATAGTTTTCACCACCTCAAGTCATTGGAAGTTAAAAAATTCACACTGCCAATACATTACCAGCTATCAACCATTTATTTCAATCACCTATTTTTTATAAAATTTTAAATCATTTTATTCTTAGTATATTAAAAACCATGTGTCAGTCAACTACACACAGTAGCTTTGTGCATCCATTTCATCAATATGTTGGAACCTTACTCAAAAAATTATTCATCATTGAGAACACTACCCATCATCGTCTTTTTTTAATGTAAAATAATCCCTTGTGAGTGGTTCTTATATGAAATCAAACATTCATGCTAAACATCATATTATATAACCTATGCTAACCAATTTTGTTGTTATTTGGGTTCTTCCTTCACTTGAACAATCATTATTCAGTTTAAACTCCAATGAACCAAATTTACATACTTCCAAAGTCTATATCAACCATCAATATCTTAGATTTGTATTTTCTAGTTAAAATATAAAAATTCAACCTATCAATAATAAATTTTAATATCTTGTGTGCAATTATTTTTACCTTTGAAATTGTATAATTAAGGAACTCAATTTACCATGACTATAAATAACTCAAAACTACAACAAAATAAAAAACTAGTGAAAAAAATTATTCCAATTCAACTTTATCATGGATCAAATTCAGAATCTCCTTTCTTTTTGAACACAAATTAATCAATTTTCATTGGTTAATGGGTTTGAGAACTCTAGTTTTCCCATATTCAAATAAAATATTAGACAAAAGTGATTCTTAATCTTTAATCTAGTCTCGCTTAGATTTCATCAACATCACATTGGAATAGGTGTGAAGGGCTTCATTAGGAATTCATTAGTTGCTTACTCAAAATTATTTATCGTTCTTAGTTTTTATTTAATCTTGATTCAAAATTATCCTGTTTAAAATTCAATTCAAATTGAGTTTGTATTATACATTAGTGATATAATTGAATTAATTCACCTTTTTCACTAATTTTCGTGTCTCCTTTGATTGTGATTCAGTTCATAATATTATGTTGTGTATTAGTGTTTGAATTTATCTAATTTTGTAGCCACATAAGGGCTTCATTGAATTCTGAATTTAATCTATTCTCAAGATATCTAGAATCAGGTACCTCAGTATTGGTTTACTTTCTTCTTTATATCATCACCCATATTTCCTCTACAACCATCCTTAAGTAATTATTCCTTTATAATATGAGCTTGGGTGGATTTAACTAATAAAACATATATCACAATCACTTATATTTTGGCTCAGATCACTCATATATTGGTTATTTTGACTCATATCCAGCTGCAAGTGCTAACTCAATATTTTTTGAAGTTTGCTCGCATGTTCTTTCTTTTGGATCATATATAGTTTTTGTAAGAGAACTCAAAAAAAATTCCCATTAGTCACTCATATGTTTCACCAAATACTAGAACATGTACAAATTGTCTATTGAATATGAAAAATTAAACTTCATATAAATTTGAATAATGAAATTCCAAATTTAAAAAAATAAAATAAAAAAATCTTCCAAGGATTGATATTAAAAATTAAAATACATAAATTGGAAATATTAATATTAAAATCCTAAAACCTTCCAAAACCACATCAAAATATCATTTCAATTAATATTTTATCAAAATTATTCAGAAAATTTGTTTTTAACTTATATGTAATTTTAAATAGAGAAAATTTAATAAATTAATTTTAAAAACAAATTTTCATTCAAATATAGAAATAACTACAATATTTACTCAAAATGATCCAAAATTAATCCATAAATCACAACATGGATTTAAAATAATAAAAAAAATACGAAAAAGATGTAGAAAACATGTATTAAAATACTTCCACATCAAATTCTCTCACACTTAATATATTACATAACCTTAAGAAATCACGTAAACATATTCATTTAAAGGAAATTCATCTTAAAAATTAAATATTCATATTTCTAACCAAGTGGTTATTTTCAATGTTTTTTTCCTCCATGGAATATCTTTAGTAAGAAGGGATGATTTATTTATTTAAAAATAATTTCCATTTTTATAAATATTATTGAATCTAATAATTTTGGAATGACATTAACAAACATAATAATGTATTAAAATGCTCTTTAAAATTTCACTTATTCTCAGTGGTGACCTAACAAGTATATAATAGCTTCTCTACATAAATAGATATAATTGATGGATGAGTGATATTAATAATTAATAGGACAACATAATTAAACTCATCCAAAAGTTTTAAAAGAAATTAAAAGCTAAATAGGGACTAGGATTTCATTTTAACTTTAATTGAATGCAAATATTATTAGTTTCAATCTAATCAATACATTCAAATTCCATTAAAAATTTCAAAATTACTCCAAAAATTTCATTAAAAAATTTCTTTCAAGGGAGTAATAAAATTATGTTACCCTATTGAATCCAAAGAGAAATATAATTGTTTAATCCCCTTAAAGAGGAAAAAACTCAAAAAAAAATTGAAGATAATTTAAGCACTAGGTATAATGATTTATTCCCAAACATAATAAATTTGAACAAAATTGTGTTTATTTTGATGTGTATTTCATGAAATACCCTCTAATGAAAATTAAAACCCCTTATTCACACTTAAAACTCAACATTGTCCTAAATTTTGAACTTCAAGGTAGAAGAAAAAATTAATAAAATTTTAGTCGAAAACTAATTTCCAATTAATTAGTGAAAAATAATGTTTAAAGGGACATAAGAAAGATGAAAATAATATTTTCCACTCAACATAGTCAATATAATAGTTCATATTAAGAAAATATGTTTTATAGTACGTTTCTACTTAAAAATATAGTACGGTGTATGTTTTTTAGAAAAAAATTATACTAATATTTGATTCTTAAAAAATATTTTCAAAATGTAATAAAAAAACTTTGTAACCCCATAATTTCTTAAAAAATCAATAGAATAGTTAAAATAACAAATAAATTTTATTAATGAGATTAGTATGTATGATTAATTTCAAAATAATTTTCAACCATTTAAATTACCAAAACAATAAGAAATTGTTTTCAAAAATTAAAAGATATATTCACTTTTTCAGGAACAAAACACATGAATTTTCAAGGAAGCATTGAAAATTTGAATATTAAGAAATGATTCTTGGATAAAATTAGTATTTCCAATCCAAATAAATTTTTTATCTGCTAAGAAATATTTTAGTTCTATTTCAAAATGATATTCAATAAATTATAAACAAATAAGAAAAGAACCCATCAGTTCTAGCCCCGATTCATCATGAAATCAGATTCACATAATCCAAAAAACATTCCCCTTGTAGTTAGGTTATAACATAGAGAATATTTTATAATAACATTTTCATATTTTAAATCAAATTTTAGAGAAGTATATAATAGTTTAAATAAATTTAATATTATAAAAAGTGTGGTAAATATTCTAAATAAATCTCCCTTTATAATTTTTCGATGATATTTATTTCTTCATTCTTCTTGAACACTTCATGACCCACTTTATCTCTCCTATTAATATTTTTAAAAGGCTATAAAAATTCAATAATTAAATGAAATAAAAAAATATCATCATAATGAAACCAAGTAAAAAATGTGTGAGGGTATGACAATATATATCTAATATATTAATTATAATTTTGATGTATTGATTTAATAGACCATATAATTTTTAATTCATCTAAAGAAACAGGTGAAGATGTGGCACTAAAATGTAATGTTGTAGAAAAGGGTTAGGTTGTCTTATTTAATATAAAATCAAACAAAACATTGACTCATTGGGTTGCCTCAAATGCAATGCTAAGATTATGGTCTTCTATAATTATTTCCTAGAGAACTATACAATATCACTAGTAGGATGTGGCTTCCTACTAGAAACCACCTCATGTTGGTATCCCAATTTGTTTTAAGTGAAAAATGATTTTATGGGTATTTAAACCTCTATGTTAATACTTAACTCCTTTTACAACTTAAAATATCCATTGGAAACACCCCTTTAAAGTTTTCTAAATCACATTAAAGTATCCTAACAAATAAAAAGTTACCTTACATATTTCTACCAACTTATTGGTGTCCAAAAATTTAGAATGATGTGTAAAATAAGAGACTCTCTTATGTGCTTCCATTAATCCTTTAAGAAGATTAACTGAGAATAGATCTTAAAAACAATCACGGTAGTACAAATAGAAATATATTCCACTTTTAGAATTAATTCAGAGTTGATATAGTTTATCCCCTCTTGATGGGGAAATAGTGAATAAGGTGCTTTAAGTATTATATCATGATCTTCACAACAATATTCCCCAATTTCCACCTATAAGTACTCAAAAAGAAAGGTACACATGACAGAGTTAAAAAAAATTCGAGAACAAGTTTTTAAATAATTCTTTTCATAGTTCTTGAATAATTGGTAATAAAAAATAAATCATCTTCTATGTTTCTCTCAGATACTAAGTGAATTTTATCTCCAAAAAAACTGAGGAATATATTTAATAATGTGTATTAATTTATTTATATTCCACTTTAAAATCATCAAATTCTTGTTTTGTTAAATTGTCAATTTTTTCCAAAATGCATCATCTTTAAAAAGGAAACTGATAGTCTCTTATCATAAAAAAATGTCTCAGATTATAAAAACTATTATATAATTAAATATTTCATGATGTAGAAATTCCAAAACATAATCCTCCATGGAATGATAATTTGTTTCTTCTAATTCAACTTTTAGGTGTAAAATCATCAGTTCAACTTTATAAATATTAGATTCAATAGATTTCAATTTAAAACCATTTACCCCAAGTTAATTAGTACTACTTTATATTACATTAAATAAAGATTTAGTGAAATATGTAATACCCTAACATATCATCCATTGAAATAGTTCACTTGGATGTTGTTCTACATGGATTCAATCACACCTCCCCATATGCTATAGGTTTCTGACTAGTAGTGCGGGTCTATGATGGTATGGTGGGGAGGATATACCAAAATATCAGTGTAAGGAAATGATAGAAATAAATTAATCACATTTATCATCCAGATAAATAAGTAGTGAAATTACAATTATGAAGTTGAAAACAAAATAAAAAATAAATAACTCATGTTATAACAAATGAGTTGTATGCAACTTTTCAGGAAAGGAATCCATCAATAACAATTAAAATACCTCCAAACACAAAAGAGAAAAATAAAAGACTAGGAAAACCCTGTAAATTATCATGGGTCCTATCTGGGTCCCAAAATTCCATGATCTGACCTGGAAACCAAGAAATCATTAAAATAAAGTTCTTTTGAAAACCTAAACTTGCAATGCAATAGTAATAACTACATGGGAACCCAAGTGTCATGGTAGATCGAGTAGCGTGTGATTAGAAATTAGTAGGCCACCACCAATGGAATCAATAAAATAACTACTCTATAGCATATTTTTAATGTATAATTATATAAATAAAAATTTATATAGTTATTAATTTAACTATTTGACCATCAATTATTGAATAATTTTAAAAGAAATAAAAAAAAACCACTAATGTTTGGGCTCCTATGTGACACCCTAGATTGGTCTATACCTTCCTCGACAGGTGTCATTAAGCCTCTAATAATGGTATTTTTATGGATCAAATGGTTATGGGGTATACTACAAATTCATCCATTGTTATAATAATCTAATTGAACCCATGTTGTTCAAACAAGTATCCCCCCTATTACTCCCATTGTGAATCCAAGCGGGTTAACCTTAGAATTATTTTGATATAGTCTACCAATCTGAACTCAAGGAACCATCTTTTAGATTAAGATGTATGAATTTATTGGAATCACATCTCACACCTGATACATTCCTCCTAAATATATCAAGTTGAATCTTGGGAGCTCATTTGTCTGTATTCAACAAGGTTACCATGTGAGAATTAATGACATTAATTCACAGTATTTGATATATAAAGACATTACCCAAATCAAAGGGGGTACATCCCCAAGTAATTTATAATAATACATATAATAAAAATCCAATTTATCTCTCAAGGCCTTCCATATAAATTCCCCTCATCATATCAAAGGCTTTGCTCACACCACAATATTCATCTTAGCCACCTAATAGAATCTAGGGCTCACTCGCAATATTCTACACCAAACAAGTCCATACATAATCCATTAAATTTATTCAAATAATTCATAGAAAAATACCAATAAATATAAAAAATGCATTCCCCTCAATAATTTAATCCATTTTTTACTTTACCTGGTAATTACCTCTTTAATTCATTACTTTCCATTTAGTAAGAAAACAAGTCCCATAATTACCATTTAACAATTTAATAGTCGGGTCATCTCATAATCTCCTAATTTATTAATAAAGTGTAGATATCAGGCCTATAAAAATTATATATCATCATTATGTAACAAAGGTCATCCTATTTACAAACAAGAATTATCATTTTTTTAAACATACCACTTATGTTCCTCTTCAAGGACCAATATAACCTTGGATCCAATGCAATTCATTTCATAAACATCCATGTATTATAATAACCCTTAAACCATTTAAATGCTTTAGTTTTCCATTTCAAGATTATCAAACATTTAATTCCATAATACCAATTGGTTTTATCAAACCTACCCCATTTCAGAAGTATCAAAATTCACCTTAGGAAACCATAACATACTTTAAAAACCAATTCCCATGATTATAAATGATTGTAAAATCCCATTTCATAATCATCGATCTAAACATAATTTCCCTTTATAATATGCAATGTGAATTTACATTTCCATACCAAAGGACCACTCTAAAATCAAATCATTCATTTGGAATCACAACTTTTAATAGGTTCTCATATATATATTTGTACATCTATCTATGAAGAGGTACAATTAAATTATTTAAATTAGAGATGGGTCAATGCATGATAATACCAGTATGACACAACACATACACACTTGATAAAATGTAATGTGGTTCATGTATGGGGACTACCTACCTTAGTCTTTATAGTGATCGCATGTCTGATACCAAACATTGATTCCACCAAATATGGGAGAAATTGAGAAACCAAACCGAAGGCCTATAAGTAGATCCTATTAGATAAAAAGTGTGAGAGATGACTTAAAGGATAAAGAACTTAATAATAAAATCTATTATATTCATAGAATTACCTTAGTCTCTCCAAAACATACGAAGAAAGGAAATTTTTTTACAATAATGGAGGAGATCTACCATGAAGAAGGGAGGAGGATAATAATTCCCAAGTGTCTGCTATAGGATCAGGAGAGGGATTAAATCCCAAGTGGGAGGATAGGGGTAGGTAAAATTACATGGATATGCCCATTTAAAATATTCCAAGGAGGCCACTAACTAGATGTTAGCATCCACTGGCTAGTTGGTGTGCATAAGATGGGAAACATGCTACTATACAAGTCAATTAGCTAGCTGGTGACTTTGTACTAGTTAGTCAATCATGCTGAAGAAGCATGTTGTAGCCCTGAATCATCTCAAAATCCTCCAAAAATTCCTCCAACGCATCTTTTAAACCTTTAAAACCTTCATTAAATAATTGCTACATATTTTACAAGTATTTACCTCCAGAAAGGTAGGGTATTACAACCCCCCCACCACCATATAATAGTTCATCACCTAGATGTATTCCTGTGAACATAGAACCTCATCAATGAGAAACTCAAAACTTGCATCTCACATTTAATCCATGAAACATACACAAATAATCATGATTTTTTATACCTTATACTCATAATGGATAATTAATTTTTACCATTAAACACCTTATCATTCAATATATCACAGCATTGATCGTCCTAACAAACTCCAACATGACACCTCACCTCTAGTGGTATTTAGAATTCAAAATTTACCTACATCACACCCAAACATAGGGAATGTTAACACATCATATCATGCTAACACTCATAAATTTTCACAAAACACCAAGATGGTAATATCTAATTCCCATCTTCCTTGAGACCCCATAGTGTCCTCAATCAACTGATAAACTGGCCTATGGTCCTCTTCACAGTAAGAATTTTCCCATTATGGCCAACTCTAATCCTCAGTTCATTTCACCTTTGTAATTGTCCGTGGAATGAACTCGATCTAACT
Source organism: Viscum album (assembly GCA_963277665.1). NCBI lineage: Eukaryota > Viridiplantae > Streptophyta > Magnoliopsida > Santalales > Viscaceae > Viscum > Viscum album. The sequence goes on from OY728160.1 coordinate 731,478,276, forward strand.
TCATAGAACTATTTATGAAACATTGGTCAGACAACGACCCAACTCCTCAATCCCTACAACTGAAATAGGCGAGCCTCAAACATCTAATTTGTGCATCTAAACATTCTATATTATCACAGATAAGATTGTAAAACACCTCAAACATAACTTTCATATCATATATGACATGAATGATGTGGTTTTCATCTTACTGCATCAAATTTCACATGAGAAAACAAGTTAAACCTCCTCCGGCTGACCTGCCATAAAATTATTGGCTTCCCCCATTGAAATGTTACCTGCACATCTGATTATAATGATTAAATATTGGAGACATATCAAGATCATCTTAATACACCCATAATATTCTCAACCTAACTTCTAGTATAATTCAGTGAATATATACTCAACTACACAAAAATCATTTTGTGTTGTTCCATGAGCACTATCACACCCATGATCCAACTTCTGCTCAAAATGCTAAAACATCCCTCAAATTTCAATGTTAACATTGAGACTTTTTTATAGTATGAATCTAAACATCTACATTTATACCCTATATGAAACTAGTTAAACCTAGTTTCATCCTCATTTAGTCATCTCATAGAAACTTTGATGATTGAATGACCGATATGACCATCATGCATACAGCCAAATTTGGTACTCTGCACTATAGTAGCATCCCCATCATTGGACCATCATTAAAAACTCCAATCTCCATGATCCATCCTCCATATATAACTATACACAATGAACAAATGGGAATACCCTACTTGAACCCATGAAATAACATAAAACACCACCCACTCCTAGATCATAAGGAATTCTATCCATGACATCAATAGGAAATCCATTCAAAATGAGGTTCCCACCCCTAACCAACCAATGGTGAACTCCCGACCATATGTTCTAACTTGTAACATTACCTTAACATAAAATTAATAGTTTCTTCTATAAATAAATTATTTTCACTACTTCTATGCTATTCTAATCAACTTAGTTAATCGAATACAAGATCCATGCTCATATTTACCATGTTACTACACCTCAACCCATCAACAACATCGTTCCCACTGTCAAAACATAATAATTATTATCTAAGAGCCTCAAGTCGCCATGATCATAGACTCTCATTAAATTAAAATTGGTCTATAACCTACACAAAGGTCTTACAATAGATTCATAACCTAGTGGTACCATTTTTAACCCATGAACACTACTCTATAGTCTATTAAACAAAATAGGGGTATACTCCCATACCACCTGATCGAAGAAAAACAACACAATGCTTCTCTTATGCATGATTCCCTCTAATATTAAAATAAGACTAAATGGTTACATGGTACCATTAAACATGATCATGAAAAATATATTTAGGATCCAACACGTCATGACTCTTCAAAACCAATCTCACAAGCCCAAGCTACCATCCACTCATATACCATATTCCATTCTCACAAAACAAAAGAATCCAAAACACTTTTTGAAACTAGAGAATCACGCAGGCCCCAAATCATATACACATACACTCAAAACCTAAGCATAATTATGAAACCCAATGTTTATAACCACACTGAAAACATCCCAGATTCAATAATCTAGGATCATGAATGAACAATCCTCTTAATGACATAAGAAATCAACAAGTCTTGGAATCCAAATGATCCTGCCCTCCAAAACTGCTCTCAAAAACAAAAAACACCTCAAGTAATCCACACGACCCTTCTCAAACCCATTAAAAGGAATCCATAAAGTTTGGTCAACCATTATCTCATGTTACACTCATATATCAATAATAAATGACTCTCTAAAACCTTAGTTATGCCAAAGTGTCACTCAGCTTTTCCACTCAGTTCATGTGTCAAAACCAATATACATCATGATGTACAAGGACAAAGATCTTGGGTAACATTCTTATTTCAATATTAGTAAATCCATGAAATATAGTATGCTAAGACACTCATCCTATAGGTTTCTTAAATCTACAATGACATAACTTTCCCAATAAACCATCCTAAAAGGGATATAATAAACACAACATGCCCAAGTTCCCTAGGTCAACTATCAAGGGAGGTTATAAGAGTTAAACACTTTTCTAATCTGATACACCTACCCTCACAAGGTTTCTATACCCCATGTTCTATCTATTTCCCAATATAACCTTACCTAGGTTGACCACCTGACACCCACTATGTCCACCTCACATATATATAGGGTTTACAACTTTACTCTTTTCCTTTTTTTTCTTTAAATAGAATCCTATAATATGGCCTTTTAAAATGAAATGTGATGTAAAATTTATAGAGAAAAATAGTTTATAAATTGTACTTGGAATTTTATTTAGTTAATTTCATGCACGAATCATGGAAAATGGTCATGTAAGTGAGTTGTAACCATTTAATTTAACAAAAAAGTCTCATAGTTGAGGCTTGGTTAAATATGATTTCAATTTCATGTTATAGAGAAATTTGAAATTTAAGTTGTACTTGGAATTTTATTTAGATGATGCATCATAAAAATAAAGATAATTATTTAGATAATATATATTTTATCTATTTAAGGGATCATTTATGTATGATTCAACCATAATAATATATAGAAAAATGTTGTATAAATGTTTTTGAATACTTTAAATAACTAACCAATGTCACAACCCAGGTAATCAAAAAATAAATCACAGGAAATCACCAAAATAAATATAAATCCTACATGCCTAATATGATGCATTAAAACGCCCAATATTTCCATGCCAAGACAAGAGATTAAAAACCCATAAATAAATAACCTTATAATCAAGTGCATCAGTCAAGGTTAAAAAAGATCAATAGTAAAACAAAATAACATGGACCACAATCCCATACCTGGAAACATTGACTTTCCTCATTTTCTGGGTGGAAAATCCCATGAAAAAGTTCCATACCATATTCTGAAAACACCATATCTCCTATATTCCTTTCACAAATAGTAATACAAAAGAAGGAAAATGCTCTGATACTGATCTTGTGGTTGTTGAGGGCTATTGTCTAATAGAATTTTTATTTACTCCTAATTAATCCTAGTGGCTGACCAAGGAATTCTCTAAGGGAGTAGGTTTTTAAATTTTCACTCTCTAAATCAATTATGTATTTTTATATCTATTTTTAATTATTTAAAATGGGATATAAATTAGGGTCATGTGTTTTTATAAATACAAATAAGAAAAATGAAAATGCAGGATATAATGGATGTAAGAAAGGGTGACACCCCTGAATTCAACTTTATTATCCTTACTTATCTCAAAACCCCGACCCTTCAATTATAATCTCTCCATGTGTGAAAATATTCTACACACATACTTAATTCATAAATTATGGGTATGAACATCAAACTCAAGGAGAATCTTTTATGTGATCAACTCATTAATCTCTCAAATGGGTTACAATCCTGATCTCATCCTCTATTCAAATCACTACTCCCATCATACAATATTGATCTAAATAGTTAGAGAGGGAGAGTGTTCTGAAGTATAAAATTTAATCGTAATGAATGATAAATGAGGTATAATTTTCTCCTCAAGCACCCACAATCCAGAGATTCTCAGAATGATTTTGAAGGAACTATATCAGGTGTGTAGACTCTGTATCATTAATTTTAATATGATGGGTGATCCTTAGGTAATCCAATAATCATCAATTAAATCTTCTGGTATCATAGAAATTCATGGTGGGTGAGAGAAACATGAATAAAATTGAGTAAGAAATGAGTAACATTGCATGATAAAGAAAATGAGAATCAGAATTAAATTTTTTTAAAAATGTAGAATGTAAATCTCGTTCTAATAATAATCAGGGCAAGGGAAAAGTTTTTTACTCTTTTTTAAAATGGGGGATGAAATAATAATTATAGATTTCAAAGAATATTCTTGGGAATTATTTTTTGGCCATGAGATCCTTTTTCAAATTGATGAGTGCCACATGTTTTAGCCAATGGTGTATATGAATTCAGTTAGAATAATCTTTTCTTAGCTCAGACATTCATCCCAAGATCACGATTTTACCCTTTATAGAATCTTCCTAGTTTTGTTTCCCACTACCTTTTGGGTGTATTTTATGTCATGTAGCTTCAGTTTTGTGGGCCTCCATCCACCTTTACAAAAATTCATCCTCCACCATTATGTTACATTGGAAAAGACACGATGACCTTTACATGGGTTTTAAAACCCTTTTGTAAGGTTTTTTATCACCCTTACAAGAGCCTTGCATATTTTACATGTATCCTCCTTGGATATAAGTGTGTTGACTACAATTATGCACCGGCTTCACAATTGACCCTTATGTGACCTGATAATAACCCCTGTATGGATCTATAGTGACCCTTACACAACTTACTATCCTAAACCTTAAGATTGTTTCCTCCACAGTACACTTATGCATCTCCTTCACTGACCCTTAAATGAACACCCTTCATCCTCTTCATATTCAAAATTAATCCTCAGGTATTCCTTAGTGGATCAAGTTAGATTCAATTCATAAAGTATGGTTGATCAGTGCAAGTCTTGCGAGATTTTTTGAGCTTCAATAGATTGCGCAGTCAATGCATGTGGACCTTCAATAGTCAATTTTGGTGAATAATTTAGTGGACTTTGATTTATCAAAGATCCGAGCTTCATATGGTTAGTTGGACTCTATGGGATTTCACATTAGTGGGTTAGGGTCTTGTTTACCAATTATTAGGTGGAGAAACATGATCTCTTTCAATGAAAAACTTGGTTTTTTACGACATTCAATAGGGGGTGGCCTCGTGTGATGCTTGGGTTTCCTCCTCTAGTGATATGCAGTCATCTTTTATAGTGTATAATCGTGGTGTCTCATGGTTTTATTAGTTTTTGATAATCTCACTTAATGAAATCATGTGGAACATATAATTTCAATGATGGATCTACTCAAGCTCAAGTTCAATAGGACACATAAATTCTTGGATTCTTTAAATAATCAGTGAGCATCTATGTCCTATAGTTTTTGAATCATGTTTTAACTTGAATATTTGGTTTTTATTCAATAATAAATGAGGTAGAATAAATGGGTAGCATTAATATTATCATTTGAGGAGGACTGAATATGAGATAGTGGGATAATGATGGTAGGTGAGGTGGAGGTAGGGAGAATTTTCTTCTAGATGTATGGCGGTACCTGGGAATTTGTTACTATATAATAAAAAGAATATTTTCATTGATATTAAAAGAATTATCATTGAAAATTAGAACATGGTAGTCATAGTAGTCTGGTGGTAGCACCCATCAACTAGTGAAATCATAATAATACCTTTTTTGGTAGAAAGAAGTTCCCTTCCGATGGTAGGAGTTGACCTCTTCTTCTAATGGTTGCATGCTATTTATGGTACCATTGTAGTGGTAGAACATGAATGATAGTATATCTTCTCCCTATAAAAAACATAATATTTTTTAGTGTAGTTATTTTCTAATTAAATTCAAAAGTAAAAAAATAATGAAAACCAAAATTGATCACCCTTTCACAATTAAAATCCTAGATTAAATTTGAAATTTGAGATTAAGAATGCTTGGAATCACTATTTAATTCTAAAAATATTAAAAAAACATTGAAAATCATCAATTGAACCAATATATAGGGAATTCAAAAGCTCTCAAAATGCATAAAAATTATTTATTAACCATGATTTTAATTAAATTATGGGTAATTTCAAGTTATAGTTGTTGTTTTTGAAAATTTCATCTCAAATCACTACACTGTACTAGAAATAATGCATTCCTGGGAAATAATATCTTTGAATTCCATAAATATTGATTTTCCTTACAAGATTCAAATACATGAACCATAATTACATAATATCAAATAATTATTTCACTAAATGGTCATGCCTCTTATGTAACTTTTACATAGTATTATACATCCATTCAGATTCAAATTCTAGTTCAATTAGTGAATTATGTAGATTTAAGTGGAATTAAAATTTTAACAAGTATCACCTCCAACTATCCCTCATTACAAATATTCCATAAACAAAGATCATTTTCATAGTTCATTGATACTTCCCAAATGAATTTTTTTTATAATCTAATTTCCCCTTAATGTGTTCAATATTACCCTCACTTAAATGAATTCATTTTTTACAAATAAAAATATTATTCATATATATATATATATTTTAAATTTTCATCATCCATGTATGTGGGAGGAACTATGAAAACGTTCTTAGTGAAATTTTTAGAGAGGGATTAAACTCACACAACAAGTTCCATTGTCTTAGAGATTTATTTTTGGAATCCCAACTGCCCATTTTACTCTAGGTTCAAACGATTTATTTGAATTTATTTTAGGGATGATTCCTAAGGTGTTATTAAATAAAAAAGGTCAGGTCACTCAAAATTTAGTTCAAAATTCTAGTGACCATATGTTATAATTTTGATTCCACAAATATATTTTTTTTCAGTTTTCACTCCATTTTAGAAATCCTCTAAAAAAATTTCCATATAACATAGGTTGTTTTTACTAATTAATAATTCACATTAAATAACTCATAATCAATTGACCTCCTTAATTATAGCATGAAACTCAAACTATGTAGGGTGACATTTGAATCGATAAAATTTGAAATAATAAAAAACTACACAAAACAATTTAAATGTATTTACGAAATAGTTTTTATACATTTCTATATAGTTCCCAAGAAATATTAAATATAGTTTTAAATAGAAAAAATTGAACCCATTCAACCATAGTTTTTCAACACTTTCAAGTTAATGAATTTCAATAAAAATCATATATCTCTCCATAATATTTTAAATATGAAATCAAAAACTAGTTTGATAGAAGGAGATGACCTGGGAATAATTTTTTCATGTATGGATATCTTAAGGAATGTGCGGTTAGACCATTTATTTTTGCTTAAAATGGTCTAAAAAGAGGGTTTAGGGTCTATTTTCTAATTGTTTCCTATGGAGATAAAATATAAGTAGTAATTAAAATTTTATTCATATGTTATAGACATTACAGGAAATAAATGAAAAGAAGATAAAAACGGAGGAGAATTACTAGGTAACCCCCCCCCCAAGAGGTGATATATTGTAACATTCCATAGATGAATACTCTTGTGTTCATCCCAAATAAGTCAGTGTCTTGGGTTTGTGTTGTAGAAAACACCACATTTTCTTCTATTCGGAACTACTCAACTCTACATCTTGGCAGTCCCCTTTACCAAAGTTCTAAAGGTCTCCCACCTTAGCATTATGGTGTATTTGATAATTTGGGGGTGGAAGGAGAATAAATGGGGTCCTCTAGGGTTATACCATAGCTACCATGGATTTTCCTTCTTACTATGGAATATCTATTATTTTTTATTTATATATAACCAACAGAGAGTCAGTAAGTAGTTAAAATTGAATAAAATCAAAACTAGTTCAGAACATATAAAAAATTATCCCCTTCATATGTTACATCACGTAATTATCTTTACATGTAATCATACTTTGTGGATTATTCTTATAGTATTGTGTCTCCCCCTTGTAGAAATATGATATGTTTTTTAGAGAGTAGTAGGTTCACTATAGGTCTCAGATTTTCTTCATCTTGATTCACTTTCTATATTGGTTATAATTTTTATTCTTTAACATTATTAAACTTACAATATATTCCACTTTTTCTAGACAACGGTGTGACTTCTTAAAATTATTCTAGAGCAAATTTGGGAAGTTATTCAAGTTATTCTTCATCTACCTCTTATTCTTTATTATGGTAAGACTCTTCCTCAATTTAAATCTCTAGTTTCTCTTTAAGGGTGGTTATTGTAAGTTATTTATCATCGTCATCCTAGTTGGGGATCAATTTTACCAAATCTATAAGATGAAAACTACGTATATTAGTAGATAATTCATCTTGAAATTATTTAAAATGGAATGAATTCATTTTATTAGTATCAAACTCATTAATTTCAGAATTTACGCCATTCTAGGGAACAATTACTCTTTAAATTTTTCTTGTGTGGATGAGGGTAGAAATGGGAAATCCATATTTTCTTCAAAATGGAGCTCATGCACTTTTTCTTAAACATCCATGGTTTTCAAAAAATTTTCTAAATTTTCATATGAAACATAAGGAAGGTTAGATGAAAATTGGTTTTCAAAAAAATTAGAGAATGAAAAATATGAAAAAAGTCATTCCTCTAGAGATTCAACTTCTAGTTTCTTTTCACCGTACACTAGATCTAGGAAGATTTCTTCAATGGTAAATAATGAAAGGTCTTATATTTCCAAAAAAAATACTAATTATATTAAATATATTCTTTATAAAATAATATGGGATCTAATTATTAAACTTCATGTTGTTTCCTTTTCTCTACAATCTCTTGTATAGAAGTGGCTATTACATATGAAATTTTACTCAATACCTTCAATTTCTCATTTGTCCTTTAATTATTAGTTCCCATTCACAAGAAAGTACATAAGTATAGATGAGTAGTAATGAGTTTCCTAGGGTAATATTTTATTTAGTTTTATGGTGTGGGGAATGTTTTGTTTATTATTGTGGATCTATTCATATAATAGCTTTTATCCTCCAACCAATTGGTGTATATAAAAGATTTCTCCCTTAGGTGTGGTAATTGAAAATTCATCTCATGGGGTTCCTGTAGGAATGTAAATTGAGAATATGGGTCAGGATCCATTAATGAATGGTAAACTACAATGATTATCCTAGATTGGTGAAAATAAATAAGGAATAAAAAAACAATGGAAAACTAAAAAACACTAATTACAATTGTGTTAAATGTGGTGAAGACTTGACCCTTCTCCCTGAAAAAAAAACATAATGTTAATCATGTAGTTTTCATGAGACATGGTCAAATAAAATTTTCATTTACTTATAATGCATCTCAGTGGAATACCAGGGTTATCTCTTATTTATTAGGGTTTGAGATTTTCACTATATAAACCACTTATGTGTTTTTGTTTTTGTTTTCAATTGTTTGAAATAGGAGATTAATGAAGGGGTGGTTTATTTTATGAATTCAGACATGAAAAATAAATATTTAGGATGGAATAAATTCTAGAAAAGAAAAAAATACCTAGATTCAACCTTGTTATCCTTCCTTGTATCTCAACCTTGACACTTATTATATTATATGTGTGTGATAATCATCCATACATAGTCTTACTACTTAAATTTTGTGTATGAACATCACACTCCAGGAGAAACTCACAACTAACTAGCTCATAACTCTCTCGAATGGGTCTTAGTCATGATCTTATCCTCTTTTCAGATCACTACTCCCATACTCTAAAATTTTATCCAAATAGTGGTAGTGGAAAGAGTGTTTATTAGTATGAAGGAAAATTGGAAGGAGAGTGACTTGAGGTGTAATCATCTCCTCAGCCTCTCACCATCTATAGATCCTTAGAATGAATTAGAAGGAATTGGGTCTGGTGAGTGGACTTTTCATCACTTATTTTTACCTGATGGGTTATCCCCAAGTTAGAATCTTTTCATTGATGAGAGATTTAGATATCACAAGACTTCATAATGGGTGAGAGAAACACAAATAAATTTTAGGAAAAGAAGAAAGGCACATCATGATGAACAGAATGAGAATCGAGGTTTAAATGAATTAAAAATGAAGAAAGTAAATCCTAAGATAAACAAAACCCATACAAATGGAATGGTATGGATAGATTTTTACTGTGGAGGAGGAAAAAATACTTATGTCCAAGGAATAATCTTCATGGGAATTAGTTCATATCCTCGAGCTCCTTTATCATGACCCGACCCACTTAGGCTCACCTTGTTAGCGATATGTTGAGTCTGACACCCCAAACCTACCAACAATAGGATAGGGTATAGAGATAAAAACATAGTAGGAATAACACTGAAATGGGACACCTTATCCTAAAGTACCTATATGCACACACACAACCAACTCCATGAAATAGTGTAGAGATATATGAATGAATGAAACATCTAGAGTGAAAACCATGATTGTAACAACCTAAAAAAATACATCAAAGTAAACAATTATAATAAAAATGATATAAAGGGGAGAATAAATGAACAACTAGAAATAATTTCCTAACCTAAAAACTTGGAAAATTTAATACTGTATAGTGCATGACTCACAATCTCCATGTATAACCACTGAACATGGTTAGTGCCAAAAAAATATATGGTCCACCGAAACAGGTCCACTATAGTAACCAGTGATCTTTCCATCACTTTTATAAGACAAAAAAACATGGGATAAAACCCCATTTAAGGGTGAGTAGATACATACCCAGTATGAGGATCTAAAAACTAAAAGGGGAGCAATAAAAATAATAAATAGTCATCTCAAACCATAAGTAAGAGGATAAAGAAAACCTAACATCATATATGATCAGAAGAAACCAAATTAAGAGATAAATAATATCTCTATCTCCTAGATATGAATGAAGAGTTTTCTTATATATTTAACGATCCCAACTCATAACCAAGTATCACACATAACCTCTCTAGAATATAGAGTCCTCACAGCTCACTAATGCATAGAAAAGATGATGGAGCACCACTCTAATGAAGGACCCACTCACCATCTAAGTTCACAATGAGGATTCCACTCCATAGATAAAGGACCCACACCATCATTAATGTGGGGGGAGTTACATATCTACCTATATGAATGATATGGGGGAAATTACACCTAAATTGAAAGTGGGGAGTATTGACCTCAATAATACTATGATGATCACACTCAATCACATCCACTGGCTAAGTGTCACTAAGAGAAGAGTCCTGATATAATCACCCCATGTTGTACCTCTCTAACCAATAAAAAGGCTACCATTACATTTTCTGTTAAAAAATAATCAGGATAGGGTACTCATAGGACCAAATATGAGACTCAAATAAGGGGATATGTAAGGTAGAAGTTTCTATAAAATATACGCGATGTGTATATAGGGTCACATGGTGTGTGGCCTCACATAGACACCTAGGAATTTCCTCCCATAGACATGGATTCTCTAGTTGTTTGAATCTATGTAGTGTGTATGTGGAGTACACGACATGTCTTGGCTACCAAGGGTATGCTCATTTCCTCTATCCCATGCATGTGTACTCTGTAATATTCTAGTCAAGTCTAGTCATGCCTATGTATATTGGTCATTACTGGGTGCTCTGGGCATGTAATAAAGCTACATGAATCTTTTATCTATGCACTTATACAAGACATGACTCTAAGGGTACACGACATGTAAACCTACTCTGGGTCCTGGTCATGTACCTTTGGCACATGGCCTGTGGATTAGGACACATGAAGTGCGACATTTATTTCTCCCAAAACCGTAGCCACCATAGCAAAGGGAATACTGGTGTGTGTTCCTCCGAACTACATTCTGTATACTTTATAAATTCCTAGAAACCAAAGTTCCTTCAAACGTATACCCAATCCCCCTCTTTCACCACTTCCATAGCTGATTTACTCACTCAAAATTTATAAAATATAGGAATACTATCTCATATAATAATTTCTCAGCCTCTGGTGGCCAGAAAATGGAATTTTGTCTACTTGTGCGGTAACCATTGCACCTCCCATTACTGTATAGGGTTCTAATCCCTAATTCTATCACCCAAATACTATAAAAAACTTTAATCCATCCATAAAACCCTAATTTCCATCTCATTCATGTATCCTCCATGAATCAGAGGGTTTTATCATTCTTGAATCCATATTGAAAATGTTGAACCATAACCCTATGATCCAATAGTGATGAACGCAAAGAACGATTTGGAGAAAAGTATAAGAAAAAGGTGATACCATCATTTTATAGTATTATCCATTCAAAAAATAATACAAAGTGGATCCAAAGTTGAAGCCATGGCACCAATGATATAAAAAAAGATCGAGAATTCTATTTGAAATTAGGCTCATGAAAAGGACATAAGTCACAAAAAATAAGAAGATCTATAATCCATGCTAATAAATTGAATAAAATTAGGTGAAAATACATGAAATAAAATCCACTAACTAAACAATAGATTGATCTATTGTGAATAACGTTTCCACTATCAATGAAGATAATGATCTCTCTATGTTCATTATTCATCTCATAATTCTCCTTGATCGTTCGTCATTGATCCTCATTCCCAATCCACCAATGTCAATGTCACGACCCATCCTAGAGGGGACCATGTCATGACTACCCCAATCCCACATCCAATATGCTAGGATCTAGAGACCAGCGATGAGTAGTAATATCCCACAAATGGGAAGCATTGTCCTAAATTACATGTACACATGCAGACATATACAAGCCTACACAATGCTTAAATGTAAACAACTGAAATAATGAATGCATGAAACTAAGATCACACAACAGAGTATGACAGTAAATTACTAAAAGGTGAAAATGTCCAAATAAAAGCCCAACCAAAACATTAAAGAGTCCAACCTGCTCCAAGGGTGAGGAATAAGTCAAAATTATGCTCTTTGTAAACACCTCGATATTCTAAGCTCCAACTATGATCCAAACACTACTTATCTTCCTAGTAAAACATTAAAAGGTTCATCATCTGTACAAGACATGAAACAATGGGAAAATCCCATGTAGGGGTGAGTATAACAATACTCAATAGGACACCCCAAAAACACTAAATATGAAGCACCCAGTATAGCCAGTTCAATAAAAGATATAACAATTAATGTATAATAGAAACAACTAGATATACTATGTAAAGACACCATATAACAATCCATACTTTACATACACTGTTATTACTTCAAAATTGAAGCACACTTATTACAACATATAACAAAACCAGGAAAGGACCTTATAGGTATAGTGTCTTTAGAAACTGGGAAACATAAACAACTGGTTCATAAAGCGTCTACACTGTCTCCCATTTATTTCATCATATCTATAGTCCCTTTTGGAATATCTTATATAATAACATTATTCCTGACCTGGGGAAATAAAACATACAAAAGGGTGAGCTCAAATTCTCAATAAGGGTAAACAAAAGAAATATCAGTCACATCATATTCATAAGAACATAAATTTTGGAAATCTTAACCTGCAAAAGAGATCATAATTTCATAACATGGGATAAATCAAAGTAGTGAAATGTAATCCCAATAATCATAAATTAAATCATGAAAATTTGTGGCATATACACATAATAATATAGGATCATTTCTTATTAGTCAAGACTCATGGCCAAGACTATCTTAGTGGACAAAGTCCATTTCTGAACCGAGTTCACTGCTCGTTTCAGTCCTGTTTCACTGAACCTGTTTAACCTGCCGTTCCAGCCATGTCTATATCATGAGATATAAAATATTTACCTAATGCAATGGAGGTAGATATAGGCCCCACCCATCTCATAATGATACCATTCTTATGTGTGCCACAAAATCATAAACCATACATCATAGCATAACCCATGTAATAAAAATGGGATTCTTAAACAACATGACATCATAAAACAATTCATATAAGATAAATTAATTCATAAAAATAATTTTGTCACAACATAATCAAATCAATGTAATAATAGGGATAGAAACAGAACCCTATATTATCTTATATGGAAAATAATTTTGATAAAACACTTGAACTCCATTCTTGAGGTAAATATCCTTTCTACTTCAAAAACCTTTTCCTTTCTTAACATGTCATACAATTTTAAACTAAAAAAAGTTGATTAAAAATAAACATTAAAACTTTTAAAGTATGCTTCTTGGAAATAATGTTTTAAAAATCCATTCATGGGATATAAGTTAAAAAAACATTCTTCTCGTACTTTTGTCGGAAAAGTCAAAAAGTACCTCGTACGAAAAACGACAAAAGATTCCTTTCATATATTTTACTAAAAACTTACCGAAGGGTAAAATTGGATTTAAAAAATAGTAGGTGGATGGAATGAATATTTCATATTGAGGAAACATGGATGTGGATGATAAAATACACCCGAGTAAATATCAAAGTACAAACAATCTCGGATAAAAATGAGATTGTGATATTTTCCCTTACCTTAGGTCCAATTTGCTTTGTAAGTGTCTGAACCTCCTGTATAATGATTTATATAATGTTATTGACTTATTACAGAATCATACTTATTTTTATGATATCATATATGGTCATATTTATAGCTTCTTATTAGTAATATTTCATTACTACTTGTTATTCGGGTGTTTATTACTTTTTGTTCTTATGCGTGTTTTGTCGAATAAATTATTATTTTTCTTTTGAGGTTATAGATACCTCATTTCCAGAATGTTATTAGTGTAATATATATCATATTCATTCATTAAATTCATTTATATAATCATTATGCAATGAAGATCATGTAGAATGAGTCACATCACATCATGGTGACGGTATTCCGTACGTACGCACGATCGATGATATCGTTCCCATGATTGTGGAATTGTATTGGAGTGTATATATACTATTTCAGAATCAATATCACTTTACAATAATCATATATAGTCATTATTTACACCATTATACCCATCCAAGTAAGGTGGTGGTGGAAAAAAGATTACACCACGGCGTGGAGACGGTATTCCGTACGTATGCACGCGCGGTGATTTCGTTTTCCGTAGGATGGATAGATGGTGAAAAAGGTTTGTTTCATACTTATAATAACATATAAGTATATGAGTGATACTGATGTTATTACTTCATAATGAAACAACTAATGAATAAGAAGTGGAAGAAGAAATAAAGATGAAAGAATCGGCAACGGACATTACCTCTTCTTTGAAGCGCTTCTTTGAGACCTCCTTTTAGGGAACTAAAATTGGTCTATGAATAAGACCCGGACCTCTAGGATGTCTCTAGGGAAGTGGAGAGAAGATATTGGCAGGGTTTGGCCGAGCTGGAAGGCTCAAAGTGGTGTGACGAAGAGAGGGAGGAGGTGCCCTTTTATAAGGGAGGAGAGGGGCACCTTTGGAATAACAAAACATATTATTTTATTATAAAGACAAATTGGGATTTTAATAGATCCAAATTGATATATTTCGATGATAAGGTGGGTATGGGTCGAACCCCTCACATACAATAGAATTTAGACAATTTAGGTATCAATTTTAACCTTATCATTTAGATTTAACTTTAAGTTAGATAATTTAACTTTTACCGTGTATTCTTGTTTTCTTACACTATAAGGTTAATAAATTTACTATATCAAGCCAAAAGAACCCCAAGTTGTTTATTATTAATATATATAACCATATCTAAGTCATTTGGCAGAACCTTAGATTTTTAGTAATAAAATAACAATTAATTATATAATATTTGTTTTAAAAACTATTTTATGTTAATTTTGACACTATTTAGTAATTGATTTTTGTGAAAATCATAATAGAATTATTAGTTTGAAAAAAGTTAATTAAATCAATAATAACATGTCATATTAACATATAAAATTAGTGTAATTCATAAAAAGTCTCAAATTACATTAATTTGGGTATTTATAACATCAATTATGTCAATATTTCATTAATAAGATAATTATTGCATCATCGTTGTGTCATAAATAAATTAAATTATTTAATGTCAAAAAATTATAAATTAAATACCATTATGTTAGAAATATTTTTAGATTTATAATGAATATTTATAGTAGAATTTATCTTATGTATAACCCCATATTAAAAATAATTTACTTATTATACTTTGATTTTAACTATTTTAACCCTTCTTTAAATAAATGTCCTAATATAATCCAAGTGGGCCTAAATGGTCATATTTTATTCCTAAGGTTGTTTTGGGTTGAATTACACTTAACCAATAGAATTAGGACATGTGTTAGGGTAATAATAATAACACTTTTACCCTTAATTACCCTATTTACTTTTAATCGTGGTAAAAAAAGTAAAAAGTTACTGTTCACCAAAAATTATTTTCATCTTATTGAACCACATTTTAGTCCTTGATATTAACCGTGTCTCTCGGATTTTCTAAATTCCACTCACAGATGTGGTAAAATTATGTTTTATGAAAAATTCAGTTTTTTTAACTAACACTTATGGTTTCACTATTCATCAAAAATTGAAAGTTTTCAGAAAAATACCAAAATTTCACCCTTGGCTAATTTCGCCCTCGAAATTCGTCACTTTGTAACAAAGAGATGAGGATACCTCTCCCTCATCATATCCTCAAGCTCCCATGTAGCTTATTCTAATTGGTGGTTCCTCCATAAAACTTTCAGGAAGATAGTGGTATTGTTTCGTAGGACTTTTTCGCCACGATCCAGAATCTCTATTGGCTGTTCTTCATAAGAAAGTTCTTGCTCCAGCGGTACAAATTCTAAGCTGAGTACATGTGAAGGATCAGGTATGTACTTTCTCAGTAGAGATACATGGAACACATCGTGAACATGAGAGAGATTCGGTGGAAGCGCCAACCGGTAAGCTACCTTTCCAACACGATCCAGTATTTCGAAAGGACCGATATATCTAGGGCTCAACTTCCCCTTCTTTCCAAATCTGATGACCCTCTTCTAGGGAGATATTTGTAAGAACACTTTATCACCCACTTCAAACTCTAGGTCTTTTATTCGGTTGTCAGCATAACTTTTCTATCGACTCTGAGCTGATCTTATGTTTTGTTGAATAGATCGGACCTTTTCTTCCATCTCATCAACAAGATCAGGTCCTAATAGCTATCTTTCCCCAACTTCATCCCAGCAAGTTGGAGTCCTGCATTTCTTTCCATAGAGAGCTTCATAAGGAGCCATATGAATACTGGAGTGAAAGATATTATTATAAAAAAAATTCCACCAAAGGTAGGTGTTGATCCCAACCACCTTTGAAATCCATAGATCAAGCTCTCAACATATCTTCTAGAGTTTTAATTGTTCTCTCAGACTGACCGTCTGTCTAAGGATGATAAGCAGTGTTGAAACTCAACTCTGTATCCAGAGTATGCTGAAGACTTCGCCAGAACTTCGAGGTAAATCTTGGATCCCGATCAGATATAATAGAAAGTGTTACTCCATGCAATCTTACCACTTCCTTTACATATATCCTATCAAGCTGATCCAGAGAGAAATCCTCTCTAATAGCAATAAAGAGTGCAAACTTTGTAAGACGATCAACTATGACCTAGATAGAATTATTGCCTTTGGATGTTTTAGGAAGTCATGTGACAAAGTCCATAGTGATGTTTTCCCATTTCCATTCGGGTATGGGTAATGGTTGTAACATCCCCTTAGACTTCTGTCTCTCATCTTTAACTTGCTGACAAACCAAGCATCGAGAGACATATTCAGAAACATCTCTTTTCATGCCATCCCACCAGAAGTACTCTTTCAGGTCCCTATACATCTTCGTGCTTCCAGGATGAATAGAGAATGAATAACTATGAGCCTCATCAAGCAGCTCCTTCTTTAATTTGGGGATGGGAGGAACACAAACCCGATTCCTGAACTTTATTATCCCATCACAATCAATGTTGAATTCAGGAATATTTCTCACCTTCTTTTGTAACTCTACATCTTCTTTATGCACCTCTTTAATCTTCACATGTATAGATGGTGTAACATTCATTTGAGAAATTTATGATTTTCCCCATTCCATTATAATTCCAAGATGCATCCTTCATAAATCCATAAATATTGGATCTTTTGTGATCCTCATCATGGATAAACTGGCATGGTCTTGTCAACTTAATGCATCTGCCACCTTGTTTTCTTTCCCAGGGTGGTAATGAATTGAGCATTCATAATCCTTAATCAGCTCTAACCATCTTCTTTGGCGCATATTCAACTCCTTTTGTGTGAAAATATACTTTACACTTTTATGATCAGTATAAATGTCACACCTTTCCCCATAAAGATAATGCCTCCAAATCTTTAATTCAAAGATTACTGCAGCTAACTCCAAATCATTTTTTGGGTAATTTTGCTCATGGATTTTCAACTGTCGTGAGGCATAAGTTATCACCATATCATTTCGCATAATAACACACCCTAGCCCCTTCTTTTATGCATCAATATAGATCACAAACCTTTCTCCACTACAAGGCAGTGTGAGAGTAGGTGCACTAGATAACCTTCTTTTCAACTCCTTGAAATTCTCTTCACATTCTTCCGTCCAAACAAACATAACTCCTTTCCGAGTCAACTTGGTGAGTGGATTAGATAATCATGAAAAATCTTTCACAAAACATCGATAATATCCAACCAAACCAAGAAAACTTCAGATCCCGGTTACTGTTGTTAGTCTCGACCATCTTTCGATAACCTCTGTTTTTGCTGGATCCACGGATATCCCCTCTTTTGAGATTATGTGACCCAAAAATGAAACTTTTTGAAGCCAAAATTCACCCTTGGTAAATTAGGCATAAAGCTTCTCCTTTCTCAGGGTCTTCAATATAATTCTCAAGTGATCTTCATGTTCTTCCTTTCTCTTTGAATAGACACGAATATCTTCTATAAAGACTACCACAAATTGATCAAGATAGTCTCTAAAGACTCTATTCATCAGATCCATGAAGATAGAAGGGGTATTAGTAAGACCAAATGGCATCACTATAAATTCATAGTGTCCATACCTTGTACGGAAAGCTGTCTTTGGTATATCCTCCCTTTTGACCCTTAATTGATGTTACCCTGAACGAAGATCAATCTTGGAAAAGTATTGATCTCCGCGTAGTTGGTCAAATAAGTCATCAGTGCGTGGGAGAGGATATTTGTTCTTGATAGTGATCTTGTAAAGTTCTCAATAATCAATGAAGAGTCTCATTGATCCATATTTCTTCTTAACAAATAGAACAGGTGCTCCCCAAGGTGACGCACTAGGGAGTATGAATCCCTTATCAAGAATCTCTTGGAGTTGCTTCTTCAATTCCTACAACTCAATTGGGGCCATTCTATAAGGTGTCTTTGAAATAGGCAAAGCACCCGGTACGAGTTCTATTGAAAACTCAACTTCACGATTTGGTGGAAGACCCGGAAATTCCTCCGGAAAGACATCATCAAACTCCCATACAATGGGCATATTATTAATCGTGGGTTTCTCACCAACCATTTGAGATAAATAACCCTCATTTTGTGGAATCAAGTCCCATAAGATGGAAGAAATTTCCACTGGAAGGTTATGTTCATCCTTGCATCTATAGACGATCATAGATTGATCTGGAATATGAAATGTGACTTCCCTTATTTGGCAATTGATATGAGCTCCATATAAAGAAATCCAATCCATGCCAAGAATAACATCAAATTCCACTATAGGAAGGATTACAAGATTTGCAGGAAGCACATTCCCACAAACTTCAATCGGGGAAGAATTATAATCTTTTGATTCGACTGTAGTGCCATTAGGTGTTGTCACAGCTAACTCAACATCTAATTTTTGAGGTAATACAGTGATACCCTTAGAAAAATCTTCAGAAATAAAAGAGTGGGTGGATACAAAATCAAATAAAACATTTTCTACTTTAGAGTGGATGGTAAGTATACCTTTCACCACATCGTTATCGTACTCCACATCGCTGATAGAAATTGCATGTGACTTTCCTTTTTCTTTAGCCTTAAGATTTTGTTGATGTCGATCATCATCAACAACCCTTGGATTAGGGCATTTATTGGAATAATTCCCCATCTCCTTGCACTTGAAACATTGAAGTGTAGTAGGTTCATTCTGTGTGTCCCTTCCTTTGTTTGCATCATTAGACATCTTCTTCCCATCATTGCGGCATTCAAACTCCCTATGACCTTCCTTTCCACATTTGAAACATTTACTTGTCCCTTTAAGACAACTCCCTCCATGTTTCTTTCCACACATTGAGCATAAGGGAAAGCTCATCTTCTTTTCAGTGTGCTCTTTAGATTTTCCTTTGAATTCCATTTTCCTCTTCTTATCAAACCCATATGACTGATGGGTTACTCCAATCTCCATCTCAACTTTGAGAGCACATCGAACGATTTCCTCATAGCTATTGAAGTCCCTTATGTCTAAGGCCCTTCGAAGACTTGGTTTTAAGCCACTAAAGAATCGATCGATCTTACTCTCAGGTTGGATAATAATACCAGAAGCGTACCTTGCAAGTCTTGAAAAATTTTCTTCATAGGTACCAACAGATTCATCATCCTTTTACTTTAGTTCAAGAAACTCCTTCTCCATCTTTGTTCAGAGAATACGAGGAAGTACTTACTGAAAAATAAGTTCTTGAACTCGTCCCAATCCATGGACTCAATTTCATCTCTTTGCCTCATATTCTTGATAAGATTCCACCATTGATCAGAATCACCTTCCAAACGATACACTGTTAAGATGACTTTATCATGTTCAGAACATTGAAGAACTGAAAATATCTTTTCAGTAGTACTAATCCATTGTTCAGAAACTAATGGATTAGTAGACCCACTGAATGAAGGCAGACGCTGCCTCATTAAGGATTAAACAGAATGTTGCTCCTTCCTTTGTTCGTTTGGAAGTCCTGCATGATTCATAGATTGAGAAATTCGTGTGAGCATGGATACACGATTTTTCATTCCATCTCCCATAACGTTTGGTTGCTCAGGGGGATAATCATTGCATTGCCCGTCGCATTCCGCATTAACACAGTTCCTTCGGGTTCCAGCCATTGACTAAAACCAAGATGAATAGTGTGAAAAACACTAATTATAATAGGAAAACCACATA
The DNA here is from genome assembly GCA_963277665.1 of Viscum album. Classification (NCBI taxonomy): domain Eukaryota; kingdom Viridiplantae; phylum Streptophyta; class Magnoliopsida; order Santalales; family Viscaceae; genus Viscum; species Viscum album. Next base: position 731,498,892 of record OY728160.1, read on the forward strand.
ATCAAGAATAAAATTTCACACTTAAGGTCTTATACTAGGTTATTCATGGCCATTTCTAAAACACTAATATTGTGTTCTATGCTTAGACTTATCCTTAGGGTTCTTACTAAGGCTTTCACATCCTAGTTTCCAAAGGTTGACTATACCTTTCCTCTGATACAAACTATAACAATCCATACTTTACATAAATTGTTATAACTTCAAAATTTAACCACACTTATTACAACATATAAAAAAACCAGGAAAGGACTGTATAGGTATAGTTTCTTTAGAAACAGGGAAACAGAAACAACTGGTTCATAAAGCGTCTACACTGTCTCCCATTTATTTCACCATATCTATAGTCCCTTTTGGAATATCTTACTTAATAACCTTCTTCCTAACCTGGGGAAAGAAAAAATACAAAAGGATGATCTAAAATTCTCAGTAAGGGTAAACAAAAGAAATATCAATCACATCATATTCATAAAAACATAACTTTTGGAAATCTTAACCTGCAAAAGAGATCATAATTTCATAACATGGGATAAATCATAGTAGTGAAATGTGATCACAATAATAATAACTTAAAACATGAAACTTTGTGGCATACAAACGTAATCATATAGAATCATTTCTTATTAGTCAAGACTCATGGCCAAGACTATCTTAGTGGACAAAGTCCATTTCTGAACCGAGTTCACTCCTCGTTTTAGTCCTGTTTCACTGAACCAGTTTAACCTGCCGTTCCAGCCATGTCTATCTCATGAGATATAAAATTTTTATCCAATGCATTGGAGGGAGATATAGTTCCCACCCATCTCATAATGATACCATTCTTATGTGTGCCAAAAAATCATAAACCATACATCATAGCATAACCCATGTAATAAAAATGGGATTCTTAAACAACATGACATCATAAAAAAATTCATATAAGATAAAAGAATTCATAAAAATAATTCCATCACAACATTATCAAATCAATGTAATAATAGGGATAGAAACAGAACCCTATATTATCTTATACGGAAAATAATTTTGATAAAACACCTGAACTCCATTCTTGAGGAAAATATCCTTCCTAATTCAAAAAAAAATTTCCTTTCTTAACATGTCATACAATTTTAAACTAAAAGAAGTTGATTAAAAATAAACTTTAATACTTGTAAAGGAAGATTCTTGGAAATAATATTTTAAAAATCCATTCATGCCGTATAAGTTAAAAAAACATTCTTCTCGTACTTTTGTCGGAAAAGTCAAAAAGTACATCGTAAGAAAAATGACAAAATATTCCTTTCATATCTTTTACTAAAAACTCAACGAAGGGTAAAATTGGATTTAAAAAATTGTAGGTGGATGGAATGAATATTACATATTGAGGAAAAATGTATTTGGATGATAAAATACACCCTAGTAAATATCAAAGTATAAACAATCTCGGATAAAAATGAGATTGTGATATTTTCCCTTACCTTAGGTCCAATTTGCTTCGTAAGTGTCCGAGACTCCTTTATGATAATTTAAATAATGCTATTGACTTATTACAGAATCATACATATTTTTATGATATCATATATGGTTATATTCCTAGCTTCTTATTAGTAATATTTCATTACTACTTGTTATTCGGGTGTTTATTACTTTTTGTTCTTATGTGTGTTTTGTCGAATAAATTCTTATTTTTATTTTTAGGTTATAGATACCCCATTTCCAGAATGTTATTATTGTAATATATATCATATTAATTCATTCAATTAATTTATATAATCAATATTCAATGAAGATCATGTAGAACGAGTTGCATCACATCGTGGAGACGGTATTCCGTACGTACGCACGAGAGATGATATCGTTCCCATGAATGTGGAATTGTATTGGAGTGTATATATACTATTTAAGAATCAATATCACTTTACAATAATAATATATAGTCATTATTTACACCATTATAACCATCCAAGTATGGTGGTGGTGGAAAATAGATTACACCACAACGTGGAGACGGTATTCTGTACGTACGCACATGCGGTGCTTTCATTTTCTGTTGGATGGATAGATGGTGAAATAGGGTTGTTTCATACTTATAATAACATATAAGTATAGGAGTGATACTGATGTTATTAATTCATAATAAAACAACTAAAGAAGAAGAATTTGAAGAAGAAATAAAGATGAAAGAATCGGTAACAGACATTACCTCTTCTTTGAAGTGCTTATTTGAGACCTCCTTTTAGGGCACTAAAATTGGTCTTTGAAGAGAACAAAAACATATAGGATGTCTCTAGGGAAGTGGAGAGAAGAAATTTTCAGGGGTTGGCTGAGCTTCAAGTCTCAAAGTGGTGTGAGGAAGAGAGGGAGGAGGTGCCCTTTTATAAGGGAGGAGAGGGGCACCTTTGGAATAACTAAAAAGATTATTTTATTATAAAGTCAAATTCGGTTTTTAATAGCTCTAAATTGATATATTTAGAAGATAAGGTGGGTATGGGTCTAAATCCTCTCATCCAATATAATTTAGACAAGTTTAGGTATAAATTTTAACCTTATCATTTAGATTTAACTTTAAGTTTGATAATTTAACTTTTACCTTGTCTTCTTGTTTTATTACACTATAAGGTTAATAAACTTACTATATCAAGCCAAAAGAACCCAAAACTGTTTATTATTTATATATATAACCTTATCTAAGTCATTTGTCCAAACCTTAGATTTTTAGGAATAAAATAACAATTTATTATATAATATTTTTTTAAAAACTATTTTATATCAATTTTGACACTATTTAGTAATTTATTTTTGTGAAAATCATAAAAGAATGATTAGTTAGAAAAAAGTTAATTAAATCAATACTAAAATTTCATAGTAACCTAGAAAATTATTTTAATTCATAAAAAGTCTCAAATTACATTTATTTGGGTATTTATAACATTAATTATGTCAATATTTCATTAATAAGATAATTACTGCATCATCGTTGTGTCATAAATAAATTAAATTATTTAATGTCTAAAAATTATAAATAAAATACCATTATGTTAGAAATCATTTTATATTTCTAATTAATATTTATAGTCGAATTTATCTTATGTATAACCCCATATTAAAAATGATTTACTTATTAAACATTGTTTTCAACTATTTTAACCCTTCTTTAAATAAATGTCCTAGTCTAATCCAAGTGGGCCTAAATGGTCATATTTTATTACTAAGGTTGTTTTTGGTAGAATTACACTTATCAAATAGAATTAGGACATGTGTTAGGGTAATAATAATAACACGTTTACCCTCAATTACCGTATTTACATTTAACCGTGGTAAAAAAAGTAAAAAGTTACTATTCACCAAAAATTATTTCCATCTCATTGAACCAAATTTTAGTCCTTGATATTAACCGTGTCTCTCTAATTTTTTAAATTCCACTCACAAGAGCGGTAAAATTAAGTTTTATGAAAAATTCAGTTTTTTTAACTACCACTTAGTGGTTACTCTATTAATCAAAAATTGAAAGTTTTCAGAAAAATACCAAAATTTCACCCTAGGCTAATTTCGATATTCCGAATCCAAAAATGAAGTCCATTTTGAAAAATAAAATTTATAAAATTTCAAAAAGTGGTTATTAGTATTCATAATGGCTAGTTTTAATAATATTTTAATAGCATATTGTTGTTTAGTGAAACTCGGTATTTGCGTACGACGTAAGCTATTGAGGAAGGCCGCGGTTGCGTGTAAAGAAAGCCAAGCTAGTGTTGTGTGTAGTGAAATATTCCTTTGATAAAAACAAAATATTTCTCATAAATGTCTCGGGCGTTACACAACACACCATCAGGCATCATAACAATCTATCAGCCATATGATTATTCTCAAAGAAACACTCATTCCGGGAGAACTCACTCTGTGATCCAGCCTATCATCGGAGATAATCGACGAAGAGGTTTATCTCATGGGGACCAACTGATTATCCAATAAAAACATATATTTTAATTACATTTTAATGGTATTAAATGTTCATTTTTGATCTTATGGGCCTGAGTTAGTGAATTTTCATTATGAACATCCATTCTCATCATTTGTGCACTTCATGCCTAATATACACCAATTTAGGCCCAATGAGTCATATGATTATAAGGAACGTAATTTTCAATATTTTAATTTCAAATTTTAGTAACTATATCTACACTTAAATTTGAACATTTTTCATTCAGGGATCAATGGATGATTCATAAACGATGATGGAGATATTTGGAGAAGAATGGAAGTAATTTTAGAGAAGGCAGATTGGAAACCAAACCACTAATGAGACTATGGGGCCCAACATACAGGCCCAATGAATCCCAAAGTTTTTGGTATGATAGGAGATATGTTTAGGAACAAATACCGCTTCAGGAGATAATGATAATTCTGCCTCTATGGTGTTCATTAAGGCGTCCCAAGTTAGAGATACAATTCTGGGCCAGATTCTGCGGCCCAGAAAAACAGCCAACTAATCTAATCATATCTCCGAATATAAAAATCCAAATGGGCCCAAAGTTTACTGGCGGTTAGAAAACATCTGGGTCTCCATTTTATTCTTCTATGTCCCACTCTGATTCGGCAATCTAGAAGGTCATCAAAGTGCTTCTGTTCGGGTCAATTGTGGAAAAGTCTTTGTTCCACAAGCATTCCACCACCCTAGGCCTACCATAATCAAGTGGGATGCTTTGTACTATTGGAGGTTTGACCCAAGCCTTTCAAAATTCCTATTTAAGGAAGTGGTGGTGGAGGAGTTGATAATATTTTAGCTTGTTTTCATCTTAATGTTATGCTGCCAATTTCTCTTTGTAATGTTCTTCCTTCACATTTAAGTTGTTTTAATTCATCTTTGTTTTTTAATAAAAGTTCTTCTTATCTTATTATTCTGTTATTCTCCTTATCACTTTGATACCATTGGTCCAAGGTGTGAACTTGTTCATTCCAAACCTTGTGAGATTATCACACAACGGTGGAGTGATTGTTATTTTATTTCATTTTTTTACTTCTCCATTTCCTCCCTCATGAGTCTACTTTACTCTTCCATTGAAACCATAGAATCAATGGAGGGATAAACCACTTATGGGTTGATCCAAGAGAGTATAAAGGGGCTGTATTGGATGTTATTTATCACCTCATTAATGTATAATCACTTCTTTAATTGAGATTTTTATTTGATGATTTTTAAACTCCATCGTCATTGTTGAATTTAAGGCCACACACTTCAAGTGCTAATATGAACCTTTACCTTGAAGTGCTCAAAACTTTGATCCTTCAAGTGTATAGGTGATTAGTATTAAAGGTTGTAGGAATTAAACTAGTAAGTGATGATGTTGTTTTATCTCCTTAATTGAACCCATCTCAAATTTAAGAATTTGAAATCATTAAAAAGAAAATACGTCTAATCCACCCCGAGCGATAACCTAGGATCAACTCATTATTTTAAATTGAATTCAATTAAATCTGTTAGTTATACTTTAAAACCATATAAAATCAACCCAAGTTGGACACTTCATAGACAAAAACAGTCCATATAATGTACGTGTCTATAGGTTTCTTCTTAGGTCTGTGAGGATTCGATAACCCAAGCTAAACTACGAGGACCGTTCTACCTTCATCTCTTGGGTAAATTTGAGCGAGAATCAAATTCTGGCGCTGTTGCCGGGAACCTATGTAAGTTATATTAGACACTATAAAACTTCTTTTCATCCCACTTCTCTTATCTCATCCCTAATTTCATTCCTATGGAAAACCCTTTTGAACAAATCCAAACATGGGGAACCTCTCCTTACATTGATCACCCCACACCAAGTGTGATGTATAATGACCATCCTAGTTTCTACTGGTGGGATAACCAACAACCAATTGAGACACAATGTTTTAACTCCTATTCTCCACAAAACATTCCAAAATATACTGAGTTTCAATCCCCAAAAAGCCAATTTGAACATCCTCTTAAGGAATTCCAACAACATAGTTATCCTCCTAGAATAGACCATCTGTCTCAACCCCTTATCCATCCTAATTCACACCCATTAATTGAAAAATTGTGTCAACAAATGTAGATAATGAATTTTGAGGTTTCATCATTGAGGTTAGAACTACAAAGCATTACAAATTGTGAGGAACCTATCCCTACACAAACTGTCCCTTCCATAACTTTATGTGAAGTGTCTAGTTTCCCACAAACCTCTCATGAATTTACTGAAGAGAAAACCATTGGATTTGGGGAATATGAGGAGGATCATGGAATTGTTAATGGGTATTTAAATCAGGAGGAAATTTACTTTTTGGATTCAAAAGAGGATAATTTAACATCATGGATTGAGACTCCTAAGTATTACTCCATTGATGAATTTTCAAAAACACCAACCATTGAACCATTGAGATAAATCACAAACATTGAGTCCATAACCATTCCTAAAATTGATCCTTCCTATTTTGTGGTTGAATATTCTATTCAAAAGGAACCAATTTTGTGGAGCAATTTTGAAAATGAAATTGAGTTTGATTCCAAGTCCCAACATGTGTCTGAAATTGTTAGCCTACCCGAACTTGAACGAAAGGAATTTCCATCCACCCTCAACTTTATATTCATTGGGGATATCCAAAAACATCCAATTCTTACAATTTCTTATCTTGAAACCAATAAATAGGTAATGATTCTTAATGTACTTGGAAAGACTAAAAAAGAAATTGAATCCACCATTTCTGATATTCCTTTGATTTACTCGCTCATTTTAGAACATAGGTTTTTACATGACACAAATTATAAAAAACGAATCAATCTAAATAAAGTATAAGTGGTGAAACATGTGGTCCTTAAAATGTTGAAAGTTTTTATTGGGTAAGTTAGGGGGTTCATGTCGAGCTAACGACGTTAAACAAAAGCGTTGCACGGGAGGCAACCCGTGGTTTTCATGTTTCTAATCATTCGGAATCATGATTATTTTTCAAATAAGATTAATTAATCGTTTTTATATTTAAAAAAATAAAAAATAATAATAAAACAATAATAATAATAATAATAATAATAATAAATATACTTTTGACCTGTTCTTCTATTATGAGTATGGATGGGTACGAAAGGGGAGCACCATATTCATCTGTGTCACGTGGTGTGATCCTTGAGTAATACCTTACTGAGAAATTTAAAAAGAAGAAAATGTATCATCAGTTTATTTTTTTGTATTTTTATTATTTTATAGGTTAAGATAAAAATAAAAATAAAAAATAAAAATAATATAATAATTAAAAAATGGGAAACGCCATAGGACGTGGGGAAAACCCCGTCACAACCGACGAAGCCACGGTGACTCAAACCCGGTACCGAAGGGAGACCGGGGCGCGCGCTTACCAATGACCTACGGCTTAATGTGCTTACTTATTCTATAATTTTTATATATATACTTCTATTTTACTTATATATATATATTGTTTTGTTTTGTTTGTTTGTTTGTTTTCCTTTTTCCACGAGGGAACTTTGCAAGCGACATGGATATCAAAGGACTAAATTCGAGCGACAAGAACATCAAACTTCAACCACCAGGTGACTTCATTCCATGATCCTCATATTTCAATTTCCTATTGAACTCCCATTTTATTCCTCTACCACATTATAAATTTTATTTTTACGAAACTACGGATAGTTTCATTCTATGTTGGGGGGTGTGGAAACAAAATGTTTGTTTAAAAAAAACAACGAAAAAAAGAAGTAAAATTCCTTTATCATTCATATAATAACATCTTTTCTCACATTAAAACTACATATAAAATAACTTTTATTTCCTTGAATATTAATTTAATTCATTATTAAGTTTAAAAGCATTGATTTTGGAAGTGTGGTTCTCCGATGAAAATTTTCATCATTTTTATTTTCATCCATTAAATCAAAATGCCACAATGCACGTCCTCTAAAATTTGGGGTACTAATTTGAATTTTTGGGGTCCCATAATAAATATCATAGGCTGGTTTGATTTTTATGAATAATATGAGTATTCAAAAAAAAATCATGTAGAGCAATGGATTGATAAAATGTGAGGCTTTCGGCACTTGGGGATCGTGACTCCAGAGTTTTCTAGCCCTGGTTTTTTCAATCTATCTCTATTTATGGTAATATGAATTTTTTTTGATTAATTTAACTCGAGACGATGCTCGAGTATATGGGCTTCACTTGGTGCCCTAAGGCATTTGAGTCTGGGAGTCATCGGGAAAGTCTTGCTACATGGGTTAATTTGATTAACTGCAATCTCAATTACTATAGCAATATTGCAAAAAAAATCCAAAAAAGAGGAATGAAGAATACTCATATTAGGATTAAATGTGATTCCACCTAGTGCTTCCATGATTTCCCCCTTGAATGAAAATGAACCCCCATATCTATTGTGATTCACAACACATCATTACACCTAATTGAGTTGGATGAAGTATGATGATGGATTTGATCAAAGGAATGGGCTTGGGATTTGGATCTGCTTTTAAATTCATCTTGTATTAAATAATCTTGATAGGTTATAAAAATATATTTGTGTGCAGTTTACATTGTGAGCACTGTTTGTTATAATGTGTTTGAAGAAAGGAATTCAAATAAAATCATTGAATTATTTTCTTGGAACTAGAAAATCTCAAGTTGGGGGGTGTGATTATAAAATAAAAACATATATTTTAATTACATTTTAATGGTATTAAATTTCCATTTTTGATCTTATGGGCCTGAGTTAGTGAATTTTCATTATGAACATCCATTCTTATCATTTGTGCACTTGATGCCTAATATACACCAATTTAGGCCCAATGAGTCATATGATTCTAAGGAATGTAATTTTCAATATTTTAATTTTATATTTTGGTAACTATATCTACACTTAAATGGGAAAATTTTTCATCCAGGGATCAATGGATGATTCCTAAACGATGATGGAGATATTTGGAGATGAATGGAAGCAATTCTAGAGAAGGCAGATTGGACACCAAACCACTTATGAGAATGTGAGGCCCAACATACAGGCCCACTAAATCCCAAATTTTTTGGGATGATAGAAGAAATGTTGAGGAACAAATAACACTGCCGGAGATAATGATAATTCGGCCTCTATGGTGGTCATTAAGGCGGACCAAGTTAGAGATACAATTCTGGGCCAGATTCTGAGGCCCAGAAAAACAGCCCACTAATCTGATCATATCTCTGAATATACTACTCCAAATGGGACCCAATTTTACAGGTAGTTAGGTGACATCTGGATATCCATTTTATAATTCTATTTCCCACTCTGATGCGGCCATCTATAAGGTTATCAAAGCGCGTCTGTTCGATAGAGGAAAGAGGGTTGCCACCTCAGGTCAAATGTGGAAAAGTCTATGTTCCACAAGATTTCCACCACCCTAGGCCTACCATAATCAAGTGGGATGCTTTGTACTATTGGAGGCTCGACCCAAGGCTTCCAAAATTCCTATTTAAGGTAGTGGTGGTGGAGGAGTTGATAATCTTTGAGCTTGTATTCATCTTAATGTTATGCTGCCAATTTCTCTTTGTAATGTTCTTCCTTCACATGTAAGTTGTTTTAATTAATTCTTGTTTCTTAATAAAAGTTCTTCTTCTTTTATTATTCTGTTCTTATCCATTTCACATTGATACCATTGGTTCAAGGTGTGAACTTGTTCATACCAATCCTTGTGAGATTATCACACAACGGTGGAGTGATTGTTATTTTATTGTGTTTTTTTACTTCTCCATTTCCTCCCTCATGAGTCTACTTTCTGCTTCCATTGTAACCATAGAATCAATGGAGGGATAACCCACTTATGGGTTGATCCAAGGGAGTAGAAAGGGTCTGGAATGGATGTTATTTATCACCTAATTAATGTATAATCACTTCTTTAATTGAGATTTTTATTTGATGATTTTTAAACTCCGTTGTCCTTGTTGAATTTAAGGCTACACACTTGAAGTGATAATACGAACCTTTACCTTGAATTGCTCAAAACGTTGATCCTTCAAGTGTATATGTTATTAGTATTAAAGGGTGTAGGCCTTAAACCAGTAAGTGATGATGTTGTTTTATCTCCTTAAATGAACCCATCTCAAATTTAAGAAATTTAAATCATTAAAAAGAAAACACGTCCAATCCACCCCGAGCGATAACCTAGGATCAACTCATTCTTTTAAATTGAATTCACTTAAATCTGTTATTTATACTTTAAAACCATATAAAATCAACCCAGGTTGGACACTTCATAGCCAAAAACAGTCCATAGAATGTACGTGTCTATAGGTTTCTTCATAGGTCTCTGAGGATTCGATAGCCCAAGCTAAACTACAAGGACCGTTCTACCTTCATCTCTTGGGTAAATTTGAGAGAGAATCACCTACCCCAAGAGAACACACTGTTCGAAGAAGACTATGATACACAGATAGGGGTTGTGCCTAGAACAACTAGGGGACACCATGAACCCAGTCTGGATCAACCCGCTATGTAGGGGATCGTACATCAATGATTTAACTAACCACACTTATGTGAGATGCTAGATGGAGGATACAAGACTTAATCTAGGAGGTAACATTGATTCCACAAACTCCAACTAGGGAACCAAGGTTGATAGAGGATCACACTCCAGTCTCACGGAGGGATGCCACAACTCTCTCTAAGACTAGAACTCTAGAATTGATCACAACCCAGTGATGTGGATGTAATGTCACACTATACCCTTGAGGGAAAAGACCAAGGGAATGCAATCAACCTATACTATTTCAAAATAAGAAAAAATCCTCAATAAATCTTTATGGGAGTATGCGATGTGTCCCAATGGGTACATGATGTATCTATCTATCCCATGTCCTACCCATATAAAAGATCCTCACACAGTATGTAGTCTCCATATACATGGCATGTAGAAGGATAAAACAGTGTGTAGAGACACATGGTATATTTCCCATGTCACATGGCCATGTCCATGTACCGAAGCTGTGTCCATGTACCGGTATGTGTATTACAAAGAATGTTTGTGTGGAAGTTTTCGGTGTGTCCATGCTCATGTACTCTAACATGTGTTTGTGTACTCTTCGGAGTACATAACGAATCAAACAGGGAGGGTCACATAATGTGTGATAGTGATCACATGCCATGTGATCCTTATCTTCATCCCAAAACCCTAGTTTCCACTGCAGGGTCCCCACATGCCATGTGATCCCAGATTTCACACGTTGCTCTGTGGAATTTTCCTAAATCCTAGATTCTTCCTCTATAGACCATGGATGATCCTCTGACCTCCAATAAATTGACCTTCATAACACAAAAATCTTGATATGACCATTTTTAGACATTCCATCACCAAATAACCTTGTTATATCACTAGATCTTCTCACAAAACGGATCAAATTGTGGTTCTTCTTTCCACACCGAAGAATGCTGAGGAATGTGAAATCAGGAATCATCCATCATATGAATCAGTCCATTTCCATTTGCACACCTCTTTCATGAAATTTAAATCCCAGATCTACGATATCAAACTTTTCTGGGGTACCGTTGCAGCACTGTAGTAGGGACTATAGCAGCGGTGGCACTGTAGTAGCGGCAGCACTGTAGTGGCGGAGGGACTGTAGCAGATACTGTAGCGGTGGCGATACTATAGCAGGTACTATAGCAGCGCGGGTATTGTAGTAGTATTTTTCACTAAGGGGTCCTTTGGGCAAAAAATATGGGCTTTCAAGCCTTGTATTAAGGCCACTTGGCCTTGGGCCTTTGGCCAATGTAATGGGTCTCCCTCTACCCAGTCTAAAGAGGTCTTTTCATTAAATAATAAATTGAGGCTTCGACCCCAACCTTTTAAAAAAAATAACACCCGTGGTGAATCACAAAACTGAGGAGAAAAGAAAAAAGAAAAATGAAAGGAATGAACCACAATCAATGTTTGTTTTGATCTAGATTCATTTCCATATGATAAATAATGAAGAGGCTTAAAATAATTCTCCCAAATCACCTTGTAATTATACCCATCCCACAAGGCAACCGATCCAAAAATCAATCTGTTAGTTGATTCATTTCAATTCATTGTAAACATTAATAATGTGTAAGAAATAAAAATAAAACAAACATCATACCTTGATTTGGTTTGATTGTTGATGAAGAATGATGTGTCTTTGTCATCATTAGAATGACATATCAAATTGGTTGTGTGTTAATTGTCAAACCATGACCTTAACGTTGTTCTCCTAAGAGGATTATTCAAAGGATCTCTATTCATTAACTCTCTAGAGGATATATGGTTATGCGGTTGAACCTATAATTCTAAAATAAGGATCTATTTAAATATCCACTAAAACATTGTTCCATAAAATAATTCTATTAATTTATTTTACTTGTTTTATACCCGTGAAAAATTTTCTACAAAGGACCTGTGCTGGCTAATGTTAAGTCACACCTAGAGTAAAACTATCATTCTTAACTCAACAGTGCCCTCATATTTCTGACCCAGGCAACCTTTTAGATGTTATTCTAATTTTTCAAGAAAACTATTCATTGGTGTTATTTAATATATTTAATATATATCAAACATTTTTTCCAAGCACACTAAGCCTCAGAATCACATTACAACTCAGTGCCCGAGGTTTAAATTAATCCACATAATATCTAAAAATAATTCATGAAAAATAGGATATGTTGCATTCAATTAATCTCTCCTTCTCCTCTCTAATATCACAGGGATATGTGACTGATCCTTATAATTCTCCATGAAAATGTATTCATAACGGAGGATTAGGATTTTGGGTAATTAAAATAATTAATTCACTTAACACACCCTCCAACAATCACCCTTAACCCAACTTCCAACACAGACCAACTTTATATCACGCCTAGGGTAAACCCCTTGTTCTAGAAACAAGAAAAATCTCAGATTTCCCATCCAAGGTCTTGCTCATTGGGAATGAAATTTATTCAAAAAACAGGTTCGTGTGATCTTTAGTAAATATTAATATTTTAAATTTATTAATTCTGGGGTCCTGAGACACTAAAAAAACTAACTCTAAGCAAACATATCTAGATATATATAGAAGTATTAAATGTATCAACATATAAAAATCCAATTCATTACATTCTTCCCTAATTTAATGATTTTCACCTCTAAAAGAAAAATACATACAATATGGTGGGGTTACTAAGCCCACATATAGATCTCATGTTCATAAGAGCTGCCCTACACACTCCCATGCTACCCAAGCACTCAAACCAAAGGGACAATATATAATATTAGGATCCTCTCCTACAAATCCTCAATCTTCAATGGGTATTCTAAGAAGGTGACTCTATCCTTGATGTTCACTTACCCCATTAAAAAAAACATGTGTCATGTTATAAATATATCTCTTTATATGTGACACATGGAAGACATAATGCACTTGGTCGAACTATGGGGGTATATACAAGCAATATGAAACCTTACCAACCCTCTGCAGAATCTCAAATTTCTTGATAAACATTAAGTATAGCTTTCTTCCTTGTCCAAATATCTATAATCCTCATTGTGGGGAGACTCTGAGGAAAATACTGTCTCCCATATCAAACTCCATCAACCTATGACATTGATCTAAGTATGATTTATATCAGTGATGGGATGTCCTCATATGCTCATGAGTTGCATGAATTTTCTCTACCATTGCATTCACCAACTCTGTCCCAACAAGAAATATCTCACCATTCTCAATCCAGTATAAGCATTACCCATTGGGTCTCCCGTACAAGGTGTCAAAAGGTTCCATACTAATTGTATAATTATAGATATTATTTTAAGTAAAATTTTATAATGGAAAATGATCCTCCGAGCTCTAGATGAATTACAAGACATAGGATCTCAACATATCATCCAACTCTTGTTTGTTATGATCGGTCTGTTCATCCATCTGGTGGTGAAATGTTTTGATCATTAACAATTGGGTCCCAAAATCCTCCTAAAGACCCCTCCATAACCATGATGTAAACTAAGAATCATGGTCAGAGATAAAATCATGGGTACCTCATGAAGCTGGATGATCTCTTTCCTGAACAACTACCCCAAACTCTTGACTGAAATCTACACACTAATGGAATGAAATTGTGTCAATTTGGTGACTGAGTCAATATGAACCTATATAGGATTATGAACTATCTCCTTTTGTGGAATCCCCATAATAAAATCCATTGATATGCTATCCAAATTCCATTATGTAATCTCAAGTGGTTGATTCAAACCTACAGGAATGTGATGTTCTTCCTTTACCTACTAACATGTGAGGCACCGAAAGACAAAATCAACAATGATCTACCTCATTAAAACCAACCAAAACTACAACTGAAGTTTATAGTACATATTATCTACACCCTTATCTATATCCAAGGGAGTCACATGTAACTCCATCAACACCTCCTCACGCAATGAAAATGGAGCTACCTTCCATCCCTATGGAAGGATGATATCCTTCAGAACAACCATATGGTACATATCCTTAGAATATTTGTTCAAGTAGAACCTCACATTTTATGTATCTCAACTGAGCCTCTCTCACATGATGAATAAGTGGTGGATTCACCACCACCAATGGTAGGTAAGATGCACCCCTCTCATCTACTAGGGTCAGCTATAACAAGGCCAACTACTCTGATGCTTCTTCCACCAAACAAGAATGATATTTCCTAGTAAGGAAATATTACACTACATTTACCTTCCCTAGAGTATAAAATATCTCATATTCATTATACTACATGAACTAAAACCAACACATTTGTCTTAGGTTGATATATATTTGAGGGAAGATGTACTTGAGACTCTAATGGTATGAGTAAACAATGAAATACTCACCCAGAAGATAATGCCTCTACATATTCTAGGAAAAGACTACCACTACCAACTCTAAATAATGGTTTGTTTCATTTTTAACATGATGTATCAACTATATTGTCTGATAAACAATAAAAACTTACCTCTACATCTAAACTTATATGATCCCCACTCTTGAGGTACCACAAAACACAACATACTTGAAACCATCCTCTAGTAGTCTCAATATAGAATCACTGATCAACCTCTTCCATGAATACTGATAGGCACTCTGATGCTTCTCAATCTAGGTTAACAAAATCCCTTTTCCCTAGGTGGTCAAAGGTAATGTTATCTTAGAAATTTTTTTCATGAACTTCTAGTATAACCCTACAAAACTTAGGAAACTCTAAACTTATAACTATCTCTTGGTTAGTTATAAAGAGATAACTAAATCATTATTCCCTAAATCCATAGCTAAACCATGTTCAAATATGAAATACCCCAAAAATTGAACCATTCAAATCCAAAACTGACACTTCAAATGCTTACCATATAGACATTTCTCTCGAAGTAAGTCTAGGACCATCCTGAATTTCTTTTCATTCTCATCCTATAACATAGAGTATATGATAATGTAATCAATAAAGACAACTATAAATCAATCCAAGTATGGTGTAAAGATCGAGTGCATAAGATCCATGAACATAGTGGTGTTATTATTCACACCAAAATGTATCACCTGGAACCCATAGTGTACTTAGTGACATTGGAATTCCATGTTAGAAATCATGATCCGGGTGACCTTTTCTATCAAAATTATAGAATTTTCCCTCATTAGGATGACTGAATCTTCTATGTGAACCTTGTGCTACATATCTGTATGTCTGAGTCTGGGCATGAGTATGCCTCTTGCACTAAGACCCTAATGACTAATGCGTACTAGATACTATAGATGGCTCAAACTTATGATGACCACTATTGGCTATAACTTACCAATATCCCTCTCCTATAAAATTTGTCATGACCGATTTCCTCTCCAGCACTTGAACATAAGTGGGATTACGTAAGGATACCACACTAGAATAAATGTATTAGTGCATTCACTAATAAAAATTTCATAGTATAAAGTATCCATATGATGCCATATAGAGAGAGAAAAATGTGAGGTTAGTAAACTTTGAGTCATACTAATCTACTTACATATCACCCCAATTCATGTAAAAAAGTTCATGGATATGCACAAAGTGTAATATTGAATGGTAATACTCATCTCAAAACAACGACTAAAAGTATATCCAAGAGAACATAATATCGTCATGATTCTAAGTGATCTAACTCCACCAGGGACCTATTATTCCATGAATAAGATTTATCTTTATCATAACTATCTAATCAATTAGGATCCAAACAAGTCAGATAACTTAGACCATCAGCTCAAGCCAATCATTAGTTGCCTGAGGGTTTGGATCACTGTGGAACCTGAGCAGTATCTATTGTTGTAAATTTTGTAATGTGATAATCATAAACATATTTTAATCCTAACCTTATGAAGCTATAAACTATAAAATATATATATGATCATATGACTAAACCAGTGGAGGTGGATCTATGCAATGATTAATAAGTGGTGGCACTGCTCTATACCTTCCCAGAGGAAACACCACATGAATGGGTCCCTGAACTGAGACCTCACCACTCAACTGATCATAATCAGGATCCTAGATAGTTATCTTAGAAATATTTCATTGTGTAGGCATCTAGAAAGATAAAAAGATATACCAAGATTAGATAATAATATATGGTGAGATAACTCAAAAAGATGTGAAAGTCTAAATACCCAATCCTATACGATGCAAGTACCATTGGTTTTTCTATAACTATTGTTTCAGTATACTAACTCTACAAGCATGAAATCATAGTCCTAGTGTATAGATAAATCAGCTACCACACCCACACTAGGTTCCCCATCCTGAGAGATGAACTAGAGACACTCTGACATCATTAAACTATGTTACCAAACCAAACCTCACAACAATTCCAACTCCAAATAGCATCCTAAGGAGAAAACAAACTATGATACCAATATATCATTACCTAACCCACCAGAGATCACTTGGATGGTGGTAATACAAGTGTGATACCCCAATATTTACACTAATAGACCAAGAGTTTGCAATAAGTATCAAGTATAAATAACAATGATATTGGATGACTTAGATTAAAGTAACTATATGCATGCACACTACTAAATCCATGCAACTGTGCATATATATAATGAATGAATGAAACATATAAAATGTAATCAATTCATGAAACATCCTATTGAAAATAATATAATAGTATAATACAAATGAAATAAAGGGGAAATACATACCCAATCATAAATTAAGCCCCAACTTAGCAATAAATGTGAAAGGGGAAGGCTTAAGAGTGCTTGACTCACAATCTTCAAGACTAACCATTGAACATGGTCAATGGAAATAACCACTATGGTCCACTAAAACCAGGTCCACAAAGGTCACCACTAATCTATCTATCATCTACTTAATATATAACACATGAGGTAAAATAACACGAAGGGTTAGTATATGAATTCCTAGTAGGATTCCCTAAAAATAAAAAAGGGAGAAATAGAATGAAGAAACATTCATCTAAACCCATAAGAAAGATATTAAAGAAAACCAACATAAAATATTCTTAGAAGAAAACCATGCGAAGAGAGAAAGGGGATCTATATTTGTACAACCAGCTAAGAATGAAGAGTCCAATTAAAACTCAAAAATTTGAATATAATAGAAAATTTTTACACATGACATCTCCAAAATAGGGAGGCCTCCAACCTCACCATTGCATAAAATACATAAGGGATCACCACTCCAATTGAGGACCCACTCACTGCCTGAGCTCAAAATAGGCACTCCACTCTAATGATATAGGACCCACACCCTCTATAATGTGGGGGGACTTCCATATATACTTGTATGAATGATATGGGGACCCACCACATGGATAGAAATAGTGGAGTACTAACCATGGTAACACTTTGATGAGAACACCTAACCACTGACACTGGCTAAGCATCATTGAGAGAAGCATCCTGCTAGTATCACCTTGTGTTGTACCTCTGATACCAAAATAAAGGCCACTATTGTGTTGTATGTAGAAAATTACTCATGATTAACTACTCATGAACCTAAAATGGAGTCTTGAATTAGTAGATATGCAAGGATCAAATTTTTGTAAAATGTAAATGGTGTGTACATAGGGTCACAAGACATGTGAACTCACATAGACACTAGGGAGTGTCCTCCCCTGGACACATCTTCGCCAATCATATGACTCTAAAATGGAGTGTATGTGGAGTATAAATTGGTTCTTGGAAGCCTGAGGTATTCCCATGTCCTCCATCTCATGCTTATGCAGTCTGACCTGTGCTCATATACTCTAGTCATGCTCTTATATCCTGTCCATGCTCGGGTTCTCTGTGCATGTACACATGGTATACAACCCATCTAGCCATGTACTTATACAAGACATGTCCCTAAGGGTACATGATGTGTATACTTACATTGGGTCCTAGGTGTATACCTTCAACACACAATATAGCTGCCTGGGTTGGGTCAAATAGTTTATGGGACCAACCACATGGTGTGTGATATTTATCTCTCTCAAAAACCTAGCCACCATATCAAGGGGACTATACAACACGTGTTCCCCTAAACTACATGTAGTGTACATTAGAAATTTTAAAAAATTTAAGTTCCTTCATGAGGATGCCATATCATCCCCTTATGCAACGTCCACCACTGATCAACTCACATAAAAAACCAAAAAATAAGGAAATATATATTTTTCATCATTTCCCAACTTCTAGTAGAAGGAAAATGGAATTCCATATATTTTTGTGGAAACCATCATTCCCCCAATTACTATACAGGGTTCTGATCCATGGATCCAACACCTTGATTCATCCATAAAACACTTATCTCCATGTCATTCACACATCCAGCATGAATCTATGAGTTTTATCATGAACAATTATGGATTGATAATGTCGAACCACGACTTTGTGGGTCAATGGAAATGCATGTGAAGAACGGTGGGGATAAAAATCACAAGAGCAAGGTGATACCATTATAGGCTAGTATGATCCCATCCAACAATTCAAAAAAGTGTAACTGAAGGGGAATCAAGGGAAGAGATGATATAAACAAAAAGGTTTCATAATTCTATTTGAAATCGAGCTCAATAAAAGAAAGTAAATCACATAAAATAAGAAGATCTAGAACCCATTCTCTTAATTGAATCAAATATAGAAAAAAAACATTAAGTAACATACCTTACCTCTAGAACGGATCAATCAATGGTGGAGAACCTATCCTATAGCAAAGAAAAAGATGATCTTGTAGTGTTGTTCATCCATATCATGATTGTCCTCTATCATTCATCATCGATCCTTGTTCCTAATCTTCCAACATCAACAAATCTCCCTTCCTCCTCTCTAAACCCCCAAGTTATGAGTCTAACATTGGTAATTTATCATAATGATGTATTTATGGAATAGATTTTGGGTTTGGGAAAAATTAAATAACTAAAAAAATAAATTTACTTAACAAACCCACCAATGGTTACCCTTAACTGTACACCCAACACAAAGCAACTTTATATCATACCTTGGGTAAACCTAACATTCTGAAAATAACAACAATATTAGATTTCCCACACGAGGTCCCAATCAATGATAAGAGCATTATTTCTATGTATATACATGTGCATTATTTAATATATATTAATTTTTTTACTATGTTAATTTTGTGGTCTGGAGACACCAAAAAATAGTGCTAACACTCAAGAAAAATTTAGAGAATTATATAGAAATATTCAAAGGATCAAACTATAAATATGGATTTCATTACATCCTTATTCAACTGGATGAGTACCATATGTTTGTGCCAATTGTGAAGATTAATTTTATTTAAAGAAACTTTTCTTAGCTTATACATTCATCCCACAATCATGATTGTCCTCTTTCCAAAATTTTCTTGGAAATGTTTTTCACTACATTATAGGTGCAATGGATGTCATATTGCACTATCGTGTGCCAATATCCACCTTTCAAAAACATTGTCCTCCACCCTTATGTTACCTTTAAAAAACCTTGGTGACCTTTAAACAAGTCAAGATGAAATTTAAGAAGGTGTACCATCAAACCTATATTGTCCTTTTAATCTTTATGTAGCCCCTCTATGGATTTAAGCTTGCTAGCTACCCTTATGCACCAGCTTCATAATTAACCATTATGTGGCATGACGGAAACCCTTATGTGGATCCATAGTGACCCTTATATATCCTATCATGTAGACCCTTACACAGTATTGCCTCCATGTTAACCTTACCCATAACCTTCACAATCCTTACATGATCACCCTTCATCCTCTTCATCAACAACATTAAGCCTCATGTCTTCATTGGTGGCATGGGTAAGATTTTGTTTTTCAAGTGGAGACTATTGATCCAAGGATCATGATATTTTTTGAGATTTAATTAATGGAACAATTTTTTGTGGTTCACCCCTCACATGTGTTATCTTTTAGATTTAATGATATGTTTTTTTTGAAAATTCAAATTGGGTCCTTTCCACTGTGTATTTTCCAGCATGAGATACATGTGATGTCTCAGGATATCTTTTGGAGATATATTTTTAGATATATATTTCAAAAAAGATATCTTGAACATGAGGGACTATAAAAAGGGGAGGCATCGACTCATGTAGTGAGATGATTTTGTGGTGCACAATAACACAAGGAGAGAAGTTACTTGGGTGATGGTTTCTGGGTGTGGGAAGAAGTGAGCAGTGGAAAACTAGGTTGTGCAAAAAGTTTCTACAACAACACCGCAAGTTTGAGATAGATATATGAAGGGTAATTTTTGGTCACAAACTATTATTAGAGAGGGGATGAGAGGTGTATCAGGGTGTGATTTTTCATACAGTTTTTTCAACACTGTATTTTTTGTTCAATTATTGGTAAATTACATTGATTCTGTGTACTTTCTGATTCATAGTGTATTTTCTCAGAGTTTCCCGGTGGTTTTTTAATCCTCTGTAAATATGGGTTTTCCACATTAAAATCGGTTTCCCCATTTGTTATTCTGCTACTTAGTTTTACTCTTTCTTTATGTTGGCAATTATCACAAATATTTTTTTATCACAATAGAGTTTAATTCTTGGGTCAATTCACTTCTGAACCAAAATTTATTATTAGAGGATGAGTTTATATGTGTTCTCTTACTGATTAAATATAGGTGAATCATGCTATGGTATTTATATCTGTATTGAACTGTTTAACATGAAACATTATTTTACAATTTGGCCTCAATGAATTAAAACTATTCTGGTCCATGAGAAGACAATGATGGAATTGATGAAAAAATTAGAGAAGCCAATTATGATGAGTGATGCTGATTGGTAGGATATATGAGAGTTGGTGATGAGCATGATTCAAATGTATTTGGGTAATAACACATTTTGGGAATTGACTAATCTGATAGATCTGAAGGAGATTTTGGAAAATATTGAAATTGGATATAAATAAAAATCCCTCACAAATCATTTATTTCTGAAAAATTGATGTATCATTTGAAAATGAAAGATAATGGAGATTTAGGAAATCATCTGGATGAGTCCATCAAACCTTCGATAGAGTTAGCATCAGTAGTGATCAAGATCGACGATTAGGTTAATGTGGTACTTATTGAGATGGAAGAAGAAGATAAAGATTTTATTCTCTTGGGTTTTTTATCTGATTCATATGATAATCTTTTCACCACTTTCTGTTTGGGAAAGACAAAATGAAGTTAGATGATGTGATTTCATCATTTTTTATGAATGATACTCAACAAACGACTAGTGATGGTGAATATTCAGGTAATGGTGGTACTTTGGTTGTGGAAGATGGATGTGGTAGTTAGAGATTTTAGTTAAAGACAAGAAGAAAGGTCAAGATCTTGTTATACGAAAAGGATGGTCATGTGTAGAGATACTACTATAAATTAAAAAATCTTATTGAGGAAAAGTACGCACACTACACTGATTCTGAGGATTCTGACATAATTCTTATTCAGGGTGAGGGTGATTTATTTTCTGTTGTTGTTGATTGTCATAGGTTAGATCCATACACCAAATGGGTGGTTGATTTAGCAGCATCATTCCATATTACACAGAAGTGGGATTTATTTTCTTCATACAAAGAAGGAAACATTGTTATTTTGAAGATGGGAAACATATATTATGCTGATGTAATTGGTGTCGATGATAATTGTATCACTATGAATACATGTTTTACATTGACTTTAAGGGAGGTGCGTCGTATTCCAAGCATACTAAATAATTTAGTATCTGCTTGTATTCTTGATAATTATAGATTAAAGAGTTCATTTGGTAGTGGAAGATAGACCTTATCTAGAGGATTGATAGTGTATTCATGAGGTAGAATAGATGACACAATTTATAAGATGGATGTAAAGGCATGAAGTGATGTGATGAATGTAGCTGTGAAGAGGAATTCATCAGATTTTTGGTACAAGTGATTATCACACATGAGTCGAAAACCATCGAATACAATGAACAAGGTTTGGAAGCCGAAGCATGTCAGGTCAGATGTTTCAGGTCGTACACCTAATTATTTTTCTTTAGAGTGTTCCAATAGTGGATAAAGAATGAAAATCAAAGATCATGGTGATGCACCGAGTGTTTCAGAATACTCATAGGATATTGAGAAGTTGGATCAATTAATTCCTACAGGTGCTCCAGACTATGTGGCGATCACAATTATAGGGGAGGCCAATATTTTTGATTCTAGTACTGGTGGTGCAGACACAGGTATGATGAATACTTCAACATTTGGATTTATTTTTTATGGGAGATTTCTTTTTTCCATCAAAGATCCAAAATAGGGTGTTATATTTTCTACAGAGGATGGAAGTTAGTGTGATCCCAACTAGTTTTCTTTCCAACTGAGTTTTTTGGATGTGATATCCTTATTTGATGGGCCGAAGGGAGATATTTTTGGGGTTCATCCTACAAATTTTGTATCTTTTAGATCTAAAGATATGTTTTTTTGTAAATTCAAATTGTAATCTTTCAGTTGAGTATTTGCGAGAATGAGATACATGTGATATCTCATGATATTTTTTTGATAATTATTTTTAGATATATATTTCAAACATGATATGTAGAACATGAGGGCCTATAAGAATGTGAGGCATCAAATTAAGACACGAGATTCATTTTTTGTAAGCAATAACCCAAGGAGAGAAGATACATGGGTGACCGTTTTTTCGTGTGGGAAATAGCAAGCAGTGAGAAACTGAGTTGTGCAACAAGGTGATACAATGACGCCGGATGTTCAGGATTTATCTCTGAAGGGTGAATTTTACTCATAGAATTCTATCCAAGAGGTGGATAGAGGCATATCAGGGCGTGTTTTTTCATAAAGGTTTTTCTACATTGTATTTGTAATTCAAATCCTAGGCTATTTCTTATATTTTCTGTACTTTCTGATTTATAGTGGATTTTATCGGAGTTACCTCATGGTTTTTTAATCCTATTCAAATAGGGTCTTTCCACGTTAAAATCTTTGTCCCCATTTATATTATGATATTTGGTTTTGCTCTTAGTTTATTTTGGAAATTCTCACAAATTTTTATTGTCACAACTGAGTTTGATTTTGGGGTCGATTCTATTTCGACCCAACACAATCAATGTCGGTAGAACTTCAACAGTCAATGCTAATGACTGGTTAAACAGACTTCAATTTATCAAAGATTTTATCTTCAAAAGGTTCAAAAGACCTCCATGGGCTTCCACATCGGTGAGTTCGAGCCTTCATTATCGATGAGCGGGTATCGTAGCTCGATCTCTTCAAATGAAATTTTCATTTCTTATGAGGTATTCAAGAAGGGTGGGAATCATGCAACAATTGGTTTTCCTTTATCAGAGATAATTGGTCAACTTCCACAATGGAAACTCATGTTTCCTCACTATTTTCATAGATTCTGGTCATCTTCCTCAGTTCCAACAAGTGTCGCATGACATTTGATAGATGGATCTTCTTGGGAACATGTTCAACCGGAAGTGAAAATTATTGGCTTCACCAAATCAATAATGAAAATAACCCTCCCAAAATTGGTGGATCAGGCTTAAAAATTCTAGATTTCGTTATTCTTTAATAGAAAATGGGGGAGGGGGTAGGAGTGGTGGTACCAATACCACTATCAGATGGGGTGGAAGAAGGATGGGATGGTGGGTAATGGTAGTATGTTGGGCGGCAGTAGCACGTATTTTCTTATAGTGGTTGAAGGGTGGTGGTGGTAGGGAGTTTTTTACTATGGTAGTACCAATATATTTTCATTGATGGTATCATAATTTTTAATTTGGGTGTTCAAATTTTATTTTTCATATTAAAATTTCCTTAATTATTTGATCCCATTTTATTTTTAATACATGCAAATTGATATTATTATTATTCACTTTTTAATTAACCTTCTTTTCCTCTTGGTCCTCATCGATTGGGCTGAGTTCATGTGGTTGGTTCAACCATACACTTTCCATTACGGTAATGCATCTATCTTGTATTGCTTTAATTATGGTCATTGATCAAGGGCACCGCCCCTTGGATCTCCACTATGCATTCGTCTGGGAGGTTCCACAGACCATTGGTTAGGGTTGTTTGGATTTGGATTTGTAACCCTCTCTCTTGGCTATGCAGTTATATCATTTAGGGTTTTGGAAACGTTTTTTAGTTGACCCCTATGGATGGTTCATTTGGGGAATATAGATCTGAAAATCATCATCTACAAGCGGTAGAGTTCATCTGGGAAGAATAGATCCAGATCTGAGACTCCTCTCTCTCATTGCTCGTTCTCATCTCAACTGAAGAAAGATCTGAAAAAACAACTCTCCTTCATCGTTGTTGGTTCTTCAGATTTTATAGCACATGAGCTGGTAGGAAGAGAGACAAGAGTTCTGGATGGTCGGGCCTTTGGGTCAGGCGCTGTATGTTTTTTCTCATCCCATTTCTCAGTTTTTCCTGCTTCTTGTTTGCCGATGCTCTTCTAGTTTCTTCTATTTCCTGTTTTGTCGAATCTATTGTTTATGTAAGACCTTGAAATCAATTTTTTTCTTTGAGCATTAATAAAGAAATAGTGATGGCGGTGTTCTTTCCATGGAGTAGGTCCCAAAAGGTTCCGAATAATGTAAATCTCGGTTTTCCTAAGTTTTCTGAACTGGTTTTTCTATTCACCTCAACTATATTCTTTTTTATTTATTTTTATTATAATAAAATATAATTTTCTAGTTTGATTATTGTTTTGGACCATATTGTTTATTCGGTGGTACTTGGATTTATTTTTTGGGGGCTGCATTCCGTCGTTACCCCCTACAACAAAGTGTTATGAGAACCACTCAAATAAACAATGGCTTCTTAGAAATAAAAAATAGAAATATTTGAAAAAACATATGATTTTAATTTTTGTCAATTAAAATTTTGATCCCTTCTAGTCCAAAAAGGGATGAAAGATATCCTTTGTGGACCTAAGAAACCATTGTAAGTCTTTTCACTGATGGTCAGACAATGGATACCTATTCAGATGCCTCTCCTGACATTTTGATGAAAGAACATAGCTCTTTAACCCATTCATTAGGTGATAAAGTCCCATAGGAGGTTTCTTATGAAACTTCCACAGCTGGTATTTGGTCTAATATTGAAAAGATTTATATGAAAACATCCTTAATTATCCACCTACATAAGAAGCATAAGTTATATACCTTCAACATGAAATAAGGAACTACCATCCAGTTTAATAAAATATTATTAGATTTGACCAATATAAATGTTAATATTGAAGATGAGGACCAAGATATTATACTTTTAATCTCTTTAGATAGTTCATATGAAAATCTTATTGATGTTATGATGTATGGTAGAGATTATTTGACCTAGAGGAAGTCAAGTCTACCTTGCTTTCACGTGAGTTACATAGCTAGGCTAAGGTTAAAGCTAAAGCCTAGGGTCTGAATGTGATGGGTCATTTAGTGTTTTTATGGAAGAAGAAAGGTAAATATAGGAAAGGAAGTATGTTTTATAGCCAATAACATGAACATTGATCTAAACCCAAGACTAATGAGGTTACCTACTACAACTATGGAAAACCTGGGTATGTTAGACTAAAATGCCCTGATTTAAAATATGGTGACCCTTTTAGAGAATATAGGGATCATTCTCTCTTTGATGAACAAGGATATGAAAGTGTTGAGCAGTTGTTTGTGTCCCAAAATGCTATTCATACCAAGTGGATCTTAGACATGGGACTTTCTTTCCATATGTGTCCATATAGGAGTTTGTTTTCTTGTTTAACTGAGGGATATGAAGAATAGGTTGTTATAGAAAACAAAAAAAGAGATGTTTCATCATGGCTAGAGGTACTATTATTCTAGAGCTCTCATACCACTCCCTTTCCACCTTATTTCATGTGAGATGGGTTCCATATTTACACCGAAATCTGATCTCATTAAGTGTCTTATATCAGAGAGTTTTTAGCTTTAAATATGATTCTGGATGTCTTTGAATCTTCAAGGGAGATTGTATGGTTCTTAAAGGCTCCTTTCTAAATGTTTAATATGTTTTCGATCAAAGAAAATATGTTAAGAAGTTGGGAAACACCTATGTTCTTAACTATGAAAACCATATGCTTTGGCATAGCTGGCTGGGAGATATGAGTGCTAACGGGCTTGAGGAATTGAGAAAGAATGGAATTCTCACTCAAGTTACACAAAGTAAATTACCATTTTTGTGAGGAATGTGTCATGGGTATGTCTAAATGAGTCAGTTTTCATAGATCCATCATTAAAACTTGTCACCCACTTGAGTATGTTAACATTGATTTTTGGGGACCTACTAGGACTACCTCCAATGGTGGAGGATCCTAATTTTTTACCTATATTGATAACATTCCCGGGAAAGTCTGGGTTTATATTTTTAGAAATAAATGAGATGTCTTTGATATGTTTTAAACATGGAAAGCCTCTATATAAAATCATTCCGGTAAGAAGTTAAACACTATGAGATCTGATAATGGCCTTAAATACCTATATACCAAATTCATCATTTTTTTTGAAAATTAGGGAATGTAAAGGAATTGAACCGTGAGTCATACACCTTAGTAGAATGGTCTAGATGATCTTATGAACCCTACCATTCTTGATCAAGTTCACAACATGATTTGGGATTTCCCAAATCCTTTTGGGAAGAACCTATCACTACGGCTGTTTACTTAATAAATAGGTGTCCCTCATCCGAAAATATCATTAAGACTCCTATTGAATTATAGATCAATCACCCCAATCCTATGAACATCTTAGGGTGTTTAGATGCAATGCCTACCCTCATGTTAAGGAGGATAAACTTGATCTTAGAGCTATCAAGTTCATCTTCATAGGGTATCCTGAGGGGGTGAAGGGGTATAAGCTTTGGGTAGATAAACCTAGCTTTCAGAAATGTATTCTTAGATGAGATGTGGGGTTTAAAGAGTCTGTTCCAACTAGATTCTAGCCTCCCATTGATGATAGTGCTGATCCTTCTTAGAAGAGGGATATTGAGGTTGATCCTCCTAGTGTTAGTCAGTCTCCTATTGAGACTCCCTCTACCTCTCAAGTTCCCCTTTATCAGCCTGAAACAGAATCGAGATTTGATTCTACTGATTCTCCTGATGATGGAGATCCTAATGATCTTTGGGGTTATCAGCTCACAAGGGATGGGAAGAGGAGATTGATTAGACCTCTTGATTATGGATCTCCTAAGAAAGAACCATGCTTGTTCCATAGTCAATAAAACACATATTTTCATGGTGATTGGATGTAAATTGATATATAAAACAAAAGAATGCAATACTATAGGAAAGAAAATTAAATTTAAATCCAGACTTATAGCCAATGGCTTCCTTCAAATAGAAGGAATTGATAAATCTGAAAATTTGCTCCTTTAGTGAAACATTCTTCAATAAGAATTATTCTTGCTTATGATTCCCATTTATATTTACATATAAAACAACTAGATGTCAAAAATAATTTCATATATGGTGATTTAATTGAAAAAATTATACATGAGGCCTTCTACTGGTTTTGAGCATGAATTTAAATCTAACCAAGTTTATTTTCTTAATAAATCATTATATTTATTAAAAAAATCTTCAATAAAATGGTTCAAAAGGTTAGATTTATTCATGTTATAAAATGGTTTTAGTATGAGTCATTTTGATTCATGTGTATATTTTAAATTTGTTAAAAAAAAATCCATGCATTATTTACTAATCTATCAAGATGGCATGTTACTCATATGTAGTGATTTGAAATAAATCACCCATGTTCAAATTCAGTTGAATTCAACTTTTGAAATGAAAGATCTAAACTATGTTAATAAAATTATGGGCATGGAAGTTGTTATGGATAGGAAGCATAATCTTCTTTATATATCTCAACGTTCTTATATCCTTAATGTGATTAAGAGGTATTTGTTTGATTATTTTAAGTCTGTTTATGTTCCTTTAGGTTTACATTTTAAATTTTCTTTATCTAAGTCACCTACCACAGCTTCTGATATTGAATATATGAGTAGAATAATGTATGCTAAAGTAATGGGAAGTATTATATATGTTATGTTTTTTACTCAACCAAAATTTTCTTTTTCTATCTGTACTTTAAGAATGTTTTTGGAAAATACAAGCAGGCCACATTGGCATGCTCTTAAATGGTTGTTCAGGTACATTTATTCTGCTTTTCCCCTTTCAATTTTCTGTAGTAAAAATGCCAATTCTTCTGAATTAGTGACTGGTAATGTGGATTCTGACTATGTTGAAAATGTTGATACTAGAAAATCACTAACATGTTATGTTTTTTCTTCATGTGGAAGAACTATATCATGGATGTAAAATATACAATTAGTGGTGGCCCTCTCAACCACTGAAGTTGAGTACATAACACTGATAGAAACTATCAATGAATCCATATGTCCTAATATTTTGATTTCTGAACATAGTATAAGTAATCCCTTTATTACTGTATGTTTTGATTATCATTCTACCCATTATCTCTATAAAAATTTAGTATTCCATGGTAGGTATAAGCACATAGATATTAGGATTCATTTTATAAGAGAAGTTATTGAAAGTAGATTAGTGTGTGTCACTATGATACACATAGATGAAAACTTAGGTGATTGATTGAAAAAGGCTGCAAATTTATCCAAGTTCAAGAATTTATTAGATATCTTGAACTTGGTTCCACTTGAATAACATTTAGGTGCAATAGAATTTCCAATTTTTTATATGAAAATGGTGGAGATTTGTGAATTTGGGTATTCAAATTTTAGTTTTCATATTAAAATTTCCTTAATTCTTTTATTCCATTTTAATTTTAATACAAGAAAATTGATATTATTACTATTCTATTTTAAATTATCCCACTTTTATACTTCTTCCTCATTGATTAGGATGAATTCATGTTTCCTTTTCATTCTTAAACGTGCCACTATGGAAATCCAGATATCTTGTGTTTCTTTAATTCTGAACATTGATCAAGGGAACTACCCCTCGTATCTGCATCATGTATCTGTTTGGGTGGTTCCATGGAACACTGGCTAGGGTTTCTTGGCTTTGTCTTCAGGGCCCTTTTCTCCTTGGCTATGAGGTTATTCCATTTAGGGTTTCGTAAAGGTTTTTTGGTTGACCGCCACAAACAGTTCATTCAGGATATATATCTTAAAATCATCTTATGTGGGAGGAAGAGTTCATCCAGGAAGAAGAGTTATAAATCCAAGTTTCCTCTCCCTCACTGCTCATTCTCATCTCAGTAGTGAACAAGCCGGGAAAATCGACCTCCTTCATCTGATAGAACCCCTTGATATAAAACGATGAAACTGGAATTATACTATAGAAATTAGAGCAGCATACCTGGAATTACAGCCATATAGTGGGAGGAGAAAGAGAAAAAACAACAAACAAATTATCCACGGGAGGCCCCCTGGCTCACCCGCCCTATCCCTAGGCCGAAAGACATTCCTCCCCAAATTCTCAGCTCGAAAATTGTCCCCCCAAACCTCTCTCTCCTGTCCCTTTTATTAACCCAGTGGTTACAACTGACTGGACCCCAGCTACCCCCCCATTATCCCACCTCCTCTTTCAGTTACATTCTGTTCCATGTAGAGTCTGTTTCATCCCAGGGGAACCTTCAACAGAATCTGTTACTGCCATGTGGTCCCAATTGTGGCCCCCAGTGGGCTCCCTCTCTACCGCATTCCTCTTCTTGAATAAACCTGCCATGCCCCATCCTTCCACCCAGTTCTAACACTCGCCTCGCTTTGTAGATCAGTCTTGTCCTCAAGACTGAATGAAAGAAATTGATTTCTAAGGGTAAACTCATCCTCCCATGTCGCCTCCTCTGCCAGAAGACCAGCACACTGGATAAGGATCTGTGGTTGGGTAATGTGATTCTGGAGGTGAAAATGGCGGGAAAGGAAAGTCTGGGGTTCCGGAGTATCGGAATTGTCCACCTCGAGGCCCGGTGGTAGAGTAGGGAAGACCTCTAAATTTCCCACTGCCGGATTTAATTGTGATACATGAAAAATGGGATGAACTTTATCTGAGAGATGCAGATCCAGATGGTAAGCAACTGGCCCAACTCGGCCAAGAATGGTAAAAGGGCCATAAAATTGGGCTGCCAACTTCTGGTGGACACGATGGGCGAGAGTCTGCTAACAATGGGGTTGAAGATTTAAATACACCCGATCACCCACCTGAAAAGAAATGTGGCAATGGTGTCGGTCCGCCTGGCCCTTCATGTAGTCCTGAGATCGGGATAAATGTTGTCGAAGCTGGCATAAAGCTTCATTGCGATCCTCTACAGTCGTGGCTACTGCAGATACCCGCACATCAGTAGGTAGGAAACTCAAAATAGAAGGAGGTGAGTGACTATACACTGCCTCAAATGGAGTAGAATCTATTGAGGCATGCCAGGTAGTGTAGTAACTCCACTCTGCCCACGTAACCCAGAAAGACCACATTCGAAGTTGGTCCCCTGCAAAGCAGCGTAAGTAGGTCTCGAGGCAACGGTTTACCAATTCTATTTGACCGTCTGTCTACGGGTGTTAGGTTTAGTTAATCTTGAGGTAAGTACCATAGAGGCGAAACAATTCTGTCCATAAATTTCTCAGAAAAATGGGGTCCCGATCACTCCCGATGGAAGTTGGTGTGCCATGCAGCCGAACAATTTCCCAGAGAAAATGTTCAGCGACTGTCCGAGTAGTTTAAGGATGCTTGAGGATCAAGAAGTGAGCATATTTGGTAAGTCAGTCAACCACCACCAATATGACCTCATACCCCCTGGATTTGGGCAGCCCCATAATAAAATCCATGGAAATGTCAGTCCACACAGTATGTCCAGGGGTTGTAGGAGTCCTGTTGGTGCTAGGGTAAAATACTTGTAGCGCTGGAAGATCGTACACTACTGGAAAAATTCCTTTACATCCTTTCTCATTCCGACCCAATAGAGGTTGGTTGTAAGCTTTCGATAAGTTCTGTAGAAACCCGAGTGGCCTCCTTGAGGGGAAGCATGAAACTCTGTCAGGAGCTTGGGTACCCACGGGGACGAGGCAGGGATAGCCGGTCGATTCTGGTAGTACATCATGCCTTGGGCTAGTGTAAAGCCTGGGTAGGTAGAATGAACCTCCTGTAATGCGTGGAGAACCCTTCCAAGATAGGGATTTGAAGACACGCCATGAGTCAGAGTCCGACCTTTTGTCCAGATTGGCTGAGACTGCAACAGCTGAAGCTGGGAGAAAGGCTCCTCCCGTCGAGATAAAGCATCTGTAGCAGAATTTTCCCATCCTAGTTTAAACTTAATCTCAAACTGATAACCTAACAACTTGGCGATCCAGTTTTGCTGATCAATAGTGGTAATGTGCTACTGTAGTAGAAATTTAAGACTCGGGTGATTGGAAAAAACTATAAAGGGTTGTCCCAAAAAATATGGAAGCCAATGCTGGATGTCTAGATCGAGGGATATGATCTTCTTTTCGTATACCGATTTGGCGAGGTTCTGGTTGGAAAGATCCCTGCTGAAGTATGCTACTAGTCATCTGGCCTGCATAAGGACAGCTCCCACCTCATGGCCAGAAGCATCGCATTTGAGCTCAAAATCTTGAGAGAAATCTGGTAGAGCCAGGACTGGTGCCTCGGTCATTAGTTTCTTCAAATACTAGAAAAATTCTTGAGTTTCGGAAGTCCACCAGAACCCATCCTTCCGGGTTAATTCTGTGAGAGGTTGGGCCACCTTGCCATACCCGCAAATGAATTTTCGATAATACCCGGTGAGACCGAGGAATCCACAGACACCCTTTACGCTGGTTGGAGGAGGCCAGTCCAACATGACCTGTATTTTACTGGGATCCATTGCCACGCCTGAAGCAGAAATTAGGTTGCCCAAATACTCCACCTCCTGCTGGCCGAAAAGGCATTTTTTCTTGTTAGAAAATAATTTATGGTCATGTAGACGGAGAAGCACGACTTCCACGTGATTGAAATGAGTCGACCAATCCCTACTATACACAATTATATCATCAAAAAATATTAGAACAAACTGACGGAGCGAAGAACGAAATAAATCATTCATAGTAGCCTGGAATGTGGATGGAGCGTTAGAGAGGCCAAATGGCATCACTAAGTATTCATAGTGGCCACCATGTGTCCTAAATGCTGTCTTCTCCACATCGGACTCCCACATTCAAATTTGGTGATAACCCTCTTTGAGGTCTAACTTGGAGAAATAGGTAGCTCCATGGAGTTCATCGAGTAATTCCTCTACCACTGGTATGTGGAATTTGTCCAGAACCGTTACTTTATTTAAATCCCTATAGTCCACACACATTCTCTAGGAGCCATCTTTTTTTTAACAAGAAACACCGGGCTGGAGTATGCGCTAGAGCTGGGCCTAATGATACCTTGATTTAGCATCTCTTGCACCTATTTCTCCGTCCTATTTTTGTGAAGGTACGGGTACCAGTAAGGCCTGACTGAGACTCGTTCCTGACCGGGCAGCAGGTTAATGGCATGAGCCTGATGCCGATGCACTAGCATCCCCTGGGGTTCCGAAAAAATAGACGAGAAGTGAGGAAAGACCTTTTGTAATTCCTGGTTTTAAGCCTTAGTTAAGGGTGTCACGAGTTTTCTTTTGTTACCTCCAACAATTTGCCGCAGTTCGCTGTTCTGTCCAGATTTCTGATCCCACCGATCTAGGGAGATTGATGTCCGGTAATTTTGGCAGATACCTGAGAGGGTAAATGGCTGACCTCCCACTAAAAACTTCATTACCATTGACTGCCAATTTATGTTGACCTCTCCCAAATTTCTCAACCAAGAGATTCCCAAGATTAGATCCAATCCTCCAATCTTCAAGACATGGGCTTCAATGGAATACTCATAAGCCCCTAGGATGAGCAAGACCTTTTGATAGAACCCTAGGGTTCCTGTCTTATGACCATCACCCAGCCTTACTCCCATCTTCTTGGTGGCCTCAACCATAAGCCCCAGTTTACTGACTTACCCAGGGCTAATAAAATTGTCAGTAGCCCCACATTCCAATAAAATCAGGATGGGAATCCCCCTTATGCAGCCCTCTATTTTCATGGATGAGATGGGCTCTTCTTGGTGACCCAGGTCGCTGCACAAGATTCTCCAGTTCTGAAATTCTAGCACCTTTCATTCAGCCTCTGGAGCTTCTGGAGCTTCCGCCACCGCTTCCAGCTGATCCTCCTCCTCCTCAAGTGGAGGTGTAAGCTCAAGATTCTCTTCCTCTTCTCCCAAAAACAGCACCCTCATCTTGGAATCAACACATTTGTGTATAGGATTATAAGGTTTTCCGCACCGGAAACACAACCCCTTCTTTCTGCGGTCCTCTCACTCCTGGTTGGACAGCTGTCGAACTCCCCTTCCTCCTACCATGGTGGTTCGCTGTATTTCTTTGGAAGCTCCTCCCGCCAACTCCCCTCCCCGACGTACATGCATGGGTGAAAATCCCATTTGCTGGGTGAGTCCCAATCTATTGGAAGGATGCCATCCCTCACTCCCATTTGGGCGCGTTCATCCAGCTCGGCCCGGTAACCCAGTTCCTCGGCAGAGTTCTAGCTCCACATGCCGTGCCGGGCGCATTACTTGTAAACGAGTTTCCGGGCTATGTATCTGGACCCAACTGCGAACATCATCCCGTAATCCATGAAGCAAGTATCCAATATACTGAGGTTTCCAACTGATGTGGAACCAAAGCTGCGAGGAACTCAAAACGTTCAATATATTCCTGCACTTACCCATTTTTCTTGTTGACTGCTAATTCTTCATAAGGATTCTGTATTTCTAAACCACTAAAGTGCTCCATCAACTCCTCTTTAAACTTCTTCCATGTTAGGTTCTGGTATACCTCCTCCAATATGGTAAACCAGTGGATTTCCACCCCTTCAATACTCACTTGGGCTAGGGGAATTTTGGTGTCCTTTGTTGTCTGATTAATTCAGAAGTACAATTCCGCCCGATTGATCCATCCACGAGGATCTTTTCCATCGAACACTAGTAGATCTACCTGTCGGGGTGTCAATATCGGAGTCGTCCGTTCGGTGGTTACTATTCTTTTACCCACTATTGTGAATGTGGAATTTCAACTTCATCAAATTAAATAATTCACCCACTTTTTCTATTTAAAATTTGATCCATTTCTATATATATTTCATTTCTTACCATAATGAATTTTTTCTCTAAAGGGTTATATAAATAATATCTTTTAGTCTCCTTAGGATAACCTATTAATATGCACTTCAAGATTCATGATGCTAACTTTTCCCTAGATATAGTGTTGAAATAAATATCAAACCCATGCACATATGTGTGATAGACTATTATTTCCATACCAAAATTCATATATAATCCCATATGGAACTTTAGTTGGTACTTAGTTTACTGTACATTCCATAATCTGCAGTGCATATCCCCCAAAAAAAGGAAGAATTGTATGAATCATCATTGATCTAACCAAATCAAGAAGTTTTTTATTATTCCTTTAATTAACGCCATTCAATGGCAGTGACTAACCCTTTGTAGGATCTCAAATGACCTAATTAACCTCAAAGATAGTTTTATTACACAACCAAATATCTCCACAATCCTAATCATGGGGATACTCTCATGAAAACATGGTCTCCTTGATTGAACTTTGAGGGATTACAACAATAATCTACAAAAGTTTTCTGTATTCTTTGGGATATCCTCATGCACTCATGGATCACCTAAACTTTCTTCATCATCACCTACACCATCTCTTTCCCAACAAGAGATGTCTCACCAATACTAGTCTAGAATAAGAGTGACCTACAAGGTCTCCCTTACAAGTCCTTGAAAGGTGTCATGATAATAGTAATGTGATAGATTTTATTATTATAAAACTCTACCAATGTAAAGTGATCATCTAGTCTCCAATTGAATTCCAGAACATAGGCCTTTGGCATATCCTCCAAAACCTGGATATCCTACTCGGTCAACCAATCCATTTGTGGGAGAAACATCATGCTCATTCTCAACTGGGCCATGAATTCCTCCTACAAGACTCTCCAAAACCGTGATGTGAAATAATCCCCATGTTCAAAGACGTTCATCGAGCGTACCCCTAGAAGATGGATGATCTTCCATATGTACAACAACCCTAGACTCTCAATTGAGATCTAATATTTGATGGAAAGAAAGTGGGATGACTTTTTCTATTGGTCAATAATTACCTAGATAGCATTGTGGCCTCTCACTATCCATGGAATCCCCAACAAAAATTCCATGAATATTTCACCATATTTCAACTCTATAATCTTAAGAGGTTGTGTTAATTCTACTAGAACCTCATGTATAACATTTACCTACTAGAACATGAGACACCGAGAGCTGAACTCAGGGAAACTATACCATATTCCATCCCACCAAAACTTCCATTTAAGGTCCTACTACAACTTTTACACACTAGGATGTACAACCAAGGGGAAGTGTGAAACTCCCTCAAAACCTCTACATGAAACGTGACTTGAAACACTATACATCCCTGAAAAAATAGCATGATCCCCTCTTTTAGAAAATATGTTGGATGCATCTCCTGATGATATCTGGTCACATAGAACCTCATATGTGATGTCTCACAATTGGACCTCTCTCACATCATAAAGGAGCGTAGGAGTCACTACCATTGACTAGAGTAAAACCACACCTCTCTCCTCCATCACGGTTAGCTGTAAATAATATAACTTCTTAGATGGATTCTCTATAAAATGGGAATGAGACTTCCTACTCCATGCATTTTACACCATGTTTCCCTTACTAGGATTATAGACTCTCTAAAAGTCACAGTCCTATATGAAATCTAACCAATTCCACTATCTTTGGTAAATATATCTCTAAGTAGAGATGTACCTACACACTGCTGGCCTGTCTAAACCATAAAACACTAACCCAGAAGATAATGCCTCCACATATTCACAGAAATGACTACTATCATGAACCAAGATAGATTTCCATCCAACCCAGTAACCAACCCAATATGAGATAATGCCCAAGAGACATTCCTGATCCTCCGAGTCTGGTGACTAGTTCCAATCATTCTAGACATCACATAGAGAATGATTTCTACCCAATAAATAACCAGGATATAAACTAAAATAGAGAACGCATCAAAACCAATAAAATCGGATAATAATTATTACATAAACAATATCCAAATATAATTGAATGTTACATCACACTAAAAAAAATAAAACCTAACCACAACTTTAATTACCTCTACATGACCTCTTGGTAACCACCAACCAAAAGACCAACACGCTTCGAGGTATCTCTAACCAGAAACCTAAACCTAACAAATAAATTTGGTCTACCGATGAAAAGTTGTACAAATAGGGTGTGAGCATAAATAGTCCAGTAGGTATGAACCAAAAAGTCCTTTCATTTCATTTCTCAAAACAATCCATTATCACTAGTTTGGAATAAATTTAGAAAATTGGTTTTATAATTTAAAGAATATAACATAGTTTTCCTATATTAAAACAACATACAAGAATTTCCTCATTTAAAAAATGTTTCCATTTTGAGAAAAACAATTACCAGCCCAACCCCAAAAGAAGAATCTGACAAGGTTATAAAAAGGGGGATATGCTGAAAATAAAGGAAATAGAACAAGATGGAAGAAGATTATAACATAGGTAATCATGTGAATCAAAATAAAATAGATCCTATAAATATAAATCAATGGAATCTACTAAACAACTCTAGAGGAAATCCTTGAACGTACTTAGTTTGTACTTTCCTGCAGGTGTATGTTTTAGCACCATAGTCAATAACCAATTGGATGATCTAAATTGGCCAATCCAGTGACACATCAAACCTAGACTCTCAGAAAACCCAAGGGTACCAACCTTTCTAATCGGGGTTAATAATAAACAATCACTTAAACCTCTAGATAACACCTAGGAATCCCATGATAATAGTACACGTTGAATGGTGAGGTCCTCACATGTGTAGCTCAAACTAAAACCCATAGCCACCATTATTTCCTAGCCCAAACACTAAAACCACCTATACAATGACCCTCTCCATAGAGGGTCCATCATAGAGGTACCCATCTCACAATGAGCTATTAATAAAGTACCAACCTGGCCTACACATCACATGAGTTTTCAAACAACTTTCTAAAACATTATAAAATACCAAACATGCCTTTTCTATTTCATAGTTCCAAATAAATTTCAAAAGTCATTTCCAAAACCAAGAAAAAACACACAACATGTGAAAAGGGTTCCAAACGGTTCGTTAGGACATTTAGAAACCAAAACACATGTTAGAGTGACAAGTGGGCCATGTTTCTTAACACCAAATTTGGAACCACATTTGAGACATTTAAAACTAAGGGACCTTTATAAAAACACTAAGGGTTTGAAGTAACCACATGAGGAGAAGAAGATTGAAGAAGAAAGATGACAGGGGGATAAGTGTTTTAAAATCCGGGGTTTATGTTGAGAATTTTTATCAAAGAACATATTCATTTGTGTTCCCATCCATATGTGCACCCCATTCTCATATGTTTGTTCCCACATCCAATTTCCCTCTTTAAGAATCCTTGTTAGAGCATGAAAATACCCAAAACCAGTTTAGAGAACCACCACATTCTTATCCACCAAACACAACAAGTCACACATAAGCACCAAACCATAAAAATCACCAATTCCCACACACAACACCCAATTCACAACTAAATAAAATATTCAAAGATTAATAAAGGCTAAAAACACTCTCTAAATACCCAAATTCATTTAAAAGGTGAAATTTACATTTCATTAAACACATAAAAAACATATATACATAGGAATGTTTAAGAAAAAACATTGAAAACTAATTCTCACCAATTTTACATCATGAAAACACCAAAACAATATGATGAAACACACAAAAAACATGATTACACTACACCAAATATAGAGTTTTGTACATGTTTTTTTAAAAGTAGTTTAAAAAATTGCATGATTTCAGCAACAATTTTTTAAAAACCACCACTAAATATTAAGAATTTATTAAAAATGACTCTTTCTCCCCCCCCCCACTTCTCCTCTGAGCACCCTCACCCCTCTTCTGATCATCCCTACCCTGAACCCTAGCCACCACCCCTTCGCTGGTGGTCCGGTGTTCCACCCCCTCACCTGTGCTCGTATTTCGTTTAATCCCCCCTATATGCTCATGACCCGGTGGACCACACCCTTTCCATTTCTTGAACTCGCCCCCCCTTGCCAGTTCTTGAGCCCCATGAACCCTCGAACTCACCAGCACTCGAGCCCCTCCCTCACCTTGATATACAGTTTCCCCTTAGCCCCCATTACCTCGACCTCACCCTCGCTTCATATATAACATCTCATATTTTTCATGAATTATTTTTAAAGATTATATGGATTATTTTCAAGACCAGGTGATGAGACAACATGTGATTCTAAGGACTAGTGTGCCCGAAATAAATGTTTGAAATATATCCAATATATTAAATGACACGCACAATGGTTTTCCATAAAAACATTAATAAATTCTAAACGGGAGTTTGAATTTGAAATATGAGGGCATCATTGAGGTTAGAATGATGGTTTTACCATATGCGTGTCTTAACATTAACTGGAGTGGGCTGTTTGTGAAGAAGTTATTATGGGCATTAAAACAAATAAAACAATTTAATAAAAAAATTATATGTTTTGTTGATACAACGATTGGTGCATCATTAAATAGATCCATATGTCATAATTCTAGGGTTAACCTCATAACCCTAGAAACTCTGTACGATTGTTGGAGAGAGACTTTGAGAATCCTCTCAGGTGGATAATGAAATATCATGGATCGATTGATCGATGCAACCTCAGATTCGATGGATCTTGACCAAGAAGGCAATGGTGCATCATTGTTTTTCAGCGATCAAACTGAATCAGGGTAGGATGTTTATTAGGTGGATTCTTCCTTGTTCTTAAATTTTTCAACAAACACAAATCAATTGATGAATAAATTGAATTGTAGATTGATCTCCCTATGAGATGGTATTATATTAGTAGTGGTTATTTGGGAGAATTAATTTGAATGTAATTAATATTTATCTTATTGAAATGAATCAATATCAATTCGAACATAGATTGAGGTTCATTCCTATCATTTTTTGTTATTGTTCTTTTCTCCCCTGATTTTGTGATTCACCACAGGCATTCTTTGTTTGTCCTGGGGTTCTACTATTCTTTATCAATCGATCGTTGCACCCCCATTTCAAGTTGAAATGACCCGACATCATAGATATGGGATCATCATGGCACGAAGGAAGTGCGATGATAGATACTGAATGAATTAGATGATAGATGATTCCGATTTTTCATTCGTCGGAATTCTTTGGTTAATGATGAAGAAATATGGTTTGATCCAATTTTCCAGTAGATCCAACAAGAGAAATTTTCATTTGTGGATATAAAGGTTTGGAAGAGGCCTATCATCGATTTTCCCATCATGGCATGGTTGAAATGGAGGTTGGAGTGAGGGAGGAGGTGAACGGATAACATATCTAGGATTCTGGAAAATTCTAAAGAAGATGACATGTAATCAAGGATTACATGGAATGTTGGTCCCCTTCATTAGTGTCTAGGGTTTTGGGAGGAATATACGGATCACATGGATTGTGACCCCTGGAACATGACATGTACTATAGAGAGTACAAGGACATGGGAAAAGTACATTGCTAGAAGGCATGTCGTGTACTTATACACAATCACTGTTTGGAATACACAAACACAACTAGGAGACATGGGAATGATAGCGTGTCTCTACATGTTGTGTATATGGAGAGTACATGTTGTGTGAGGCTCTTCCATACTGGAAAGGCTTAGGATAACTGTACATGATGTGTACCCCATTGGATACACTGTGTAGTCCCTTCAAGATTACATGAGGCTCTTTTTTTCTTAGTTTGGACTAGTATAGGTTGAGTGAGTTCCCTTGGTCCTTTCCCATGAGGATACTACGCGACATTACATCCATGTCACTGGATTGTGACCCCCTTTAGAGGTTGAGTCTTAGATAGAGTTATGGTGTCCCTCCGTGAGACCAGAGTGCGATCCTTTATCACCTTTTTTCCATAGTTAAAGTTTGTGGAATCGATGTGACCTCCCTGAGTAGGGTTTTGATCCTCTATCTAGAAGGCCACATCGATTGGTTTGTGGAATCATTGGCATACAATCCACTACATAATAGGTTGATCTAGATTGGGTTTGTGGTGTCCCCTACCCGAGTTGGCAGGACCCCCTATTTATGTATCATAGTC
Source organism: Viscum album (assembly GCA_963277665.1). NCBI lineage: Eukaryota > Viridiplantae > Streptophyta > Magnoliopsida > Santalales > Viscaceae > Viscum > Viscum album. The sequence goes on from OY728160.1 coordinate 731,539,622, forward strand.
TTCTTAGACCTGTCTGATTTCATTGAACATGGCCTAATGAGTTAGACCTCTTCATCGAGTGTCTCCAATGGTAGCATGGATTGTGGATTGGGTTCTCCCAGAATGAGCATTGCTTTGAACAGATTTCTGTGGCTGGGAGTTGGTTATCACTTCCTGATGGTGAGGGGTATTTACTTAGTATGTATCGGTTGTTTATTTATGTTATACAATGATTGTTATATCTTTTATTGATATAACTATACTTGGTGCTTTAATTTTAGTGTTTTCAGGGTGTTCTACTAATTATTTTTATACCAACCCATGCATAGGCTTTTCCAATATGTGTTGTGTCTTGTGTAGAATATGACCCTTTTAGTGGTGTCCTAATAGGTCTGGGAGCAGGTGGGGTGTAACTGGATATTGAAAGAGAAACTTTTTTATTAAGAGCATGCTTTTTTACTTATAACTCACCCTTGGAGAAGGTTGGACTCTTTATAGTTTTTGGTTAATCTTGTTTCCCCCCTTTTTCTATTTTCATCACTTTACTATCATACTCTGTTGTGGGTTCTTAGATTTATGAATCCATTGGATTAGTTGTTTTACATTTCAAAATTGTGTGGGCTTATAGATGTGTGAGTGTGTATAGGTACTTTATAAAAATGCCTCCTATTTGTGGGATATGGATACTTGGCATTGGTCATCATCCCCTATCCTATTAGAGCAGGGCTTGGGGCAGTTACAGCATGGGGCCCTCTAGGATGGGTCGTGATAGAGTGGTATGAAAGAAGGTAGGTTAACTTTAAGGATTGGGAGTTAGTGATACTGGTTTAGGGAAATAGTTTTTATTTTATTGAGTTATTCTTTTAGGATAAAGATTCTAGTGTTGGTACGGCATCCGACATATCTTTACACTAGGACATTGATCACCTGCTTTTCAAATCAGTACATGAGGACACTGGTTGCAAGGAAAATGAAGGTACATGCATCTTATAAGAATGGGTTGTGATTTCCATGAATTTTTTATTTCAACTCACTAGATATATTATTTAATCAAGGTATATCTCATTTTATTTAAGGAGGCCTATATGTTGATAGAAAACCAAGATTTCCATCGCGTGATCATGAGGATGATCCTACAAGTGATGAGGCATCAGTACCAGGACTTGTACTAGAGATAGATCCTCTGGGTGGCTTACCAACTATAACAGCTCCCGATGAGATGCAGCTAGCACTAACAATACTAGACAAGGATTAATATAGGATGAGTGTGTTTCACGAATTTCAAAGGAAGTGACCACCCAGGTTTCCGGATAAGCAATACCCCTTAGTGGATGGGGACTAGCTAGAGGTAGTCACTCACGTTTTCTGCCTTGTGAGGATTCCTGTAGACCAGATGGTAGTCCTCGCGGCGAGTCTTCTTCAAGGCTCTATTGGGTGATCGTGGGGGCTGATGACTCATTCACATGACGAGACAACTCTCTTCTAGACAGACATCAAGCATCTCTTCAGAGAGGAGTTCTATTCTTCCACATTGTGATTAGTGAACATAAAAGAGCTTCTATGTTTATGATAGGGAAGTATGAACATAGAAGAGTAGTAAAAAAGATTCACTGATCTCTCACATTACTCCATGGATATGGTAGAGGACCGGTTCTTCAGGGCTCAGACTTTTGAGTAGGGATTGCTTCGGGACATCTGCGTGTCAATGATATCTTCTAGCATTTCCACCTATGCTGGAGGTCTTGAGAGAACCTTGTTAGTAGAAAGTTTTCTAGAAGAGAAGACACCAGTAGTGGGAGCTAACAGTGGGAACCCAGTAGGTGAGACCCTTGTAGTAGGTAGCCAATAGTAGTCACTCGTATCGAGGAGGGTCAGAAACTTCATGAGGCAGTACCAGGAATAAGGTTCAGCAATGTAGGGATCTCAGGGTGGCTTAAATCAGCTAAGGGAAAAGCAGTATTTCTCTTTTGAAAATCAGAGATATCTAGAATGAGATTTCTTGAACTGTTATAGAGCTGATCATGAGATGATTTAAGGACCACCAAGGAAGAGATAGAGGCAAGAGTAAGGTGTTCCATAGGGCAATTGGATTAGTGTAGCTCGATCCTGTAGCATAGCTGACCGACCGACACTGACAGGCACTGTAGAAGTGCAGACTTCAGAGTCAACTGTAATGTATCACTTTTGACTTCCATCTGGCAGCCACTGTATCACTTTTGAAAATTCTTCCCACCTTTCACTGTAGCGACGCGGACTTCTTGTGTAAACAGTGGATTTTCTTCTCCATTTTATATCCCATTTTCTGGCTAGGGTTACTACTGCAAAACTCTGTGATTTTTGATCTTGATTATAGTGAGAATTATTCCTCTCCATGGACGTAGGGATTATTTTCGAACCATGTAAATCATTGTGTTCTGTGTGCTTTCTTTTATTCTGCATTTTATCTCATTTCTCGTTTCTGTCGTTGCGACTCATGACGATCCCACAACAATTGGTATCAGAGGGTAACTTCGGAATTCTCTAATGATGGATTTGGATGAAGGAAAAGTAAAGATTGATCGCTTTGATGGAACCGATTTCAGTTTCTGGAGGATGAAAATCGTGGATTATATTTATCAAAAAAAGATGCACTTGCCGCTTCTGGGACTGAAGCCAACAGACATGGAGCAGTCGGAGTGGGATTTGCTGGATCGACAAGTTCTGTGGGTTGTGTGCCGGACGTAGGAAAAAAATGTGGCGTTCAACATCAGAGAGGAGAATATGATGGTGGACTTGATGAAATCTCTCGCAAATATGTACGAGAAGCCTTCCATGGAAAGGAAGGTGCATTTGATGCAGTGATTGTTCAACCTGAAAATGGTTGAAGGGATAATTTTTGCAGACCACATCAACGAATTCAACACCATCAAAAGTCAGCTGGAATTAGTAAAAATTGATCTCGGTGATGAGGTATGTGAGTTGGTCTAACTGTCTTCTTTACCTGATAGTTGGGAAGAAACTGTAACTGCTGTGAGCAGTACCTCAGGGAAGACCAAGATGGTTCTGAAAGATATACGGGAGCAAATCCTTAGTGAGGATGTGCGGAAAAGAGAATCAAGAAGATTATATGGTTCTTCCTTGAATGTTGATGGAAGAGTGTTGTACCCCCAGTTTCTGGTAAGGAACCCTTGTTTTATACTTTTTAAGTGTATGAAGTTTATGGGAGATGATTGGGGAAAGTTTGAGAGACTTTTAAAGTGGAAAAGGACAAAATGTGGGGACGCACGGGCTGCGCACTGTTTGCCAAACCTTGTGGAAGCCGTGCAGGTGGTGGTCTCTTGGACAGAAGATAGGGCACGAGCTCCGCACGGTTTGGGGAAACTGTGCGATGAGTTCATGCATGAAGGATGGATGAGGCAGAAGCTAACGCACGGTTAGCGCACGGTTTTTCAAACCGTGCAGAATAACTGTGCGGTCACTTAAAGTTAGATCCTAATATTGCGGATCTAACTCGTTTTGCCTTTAATTTCCTTGTTTAAACCTCCTAAGCGGCCCTAACTCGGGATTACTCTCCCTTGAAGGTTAGAGGAATTTTTCTAGGCATTCCAGAGGTGATTCAAAGGGTTCTCTTGGCGAATTGAAGCCAGAGTCTTAAGGTCTGTGATCGTTCGTGATTGTTTCTTAGATCTACTTAGATCTACTTCTCGTCTTCTCTCATTTTCATAGATCTACACCTGTTATGGGTAGATCTAAGAGTGGGGATGCCAAATATGACTGGATTTGGTCTTGGTTGTGTTAGGAGGAGAGATCTAAGGAGGATTCTTGGAGTTTTGACCCGGCGTCCTTGAGCATTCTTCATCCGATGCTTGGATTCACCTTTTTGTTGAGGTAGGTGGCTTCACTCTCGACTCCTCTTATTAGGATTGGTTGGCTCAGTTTCAAATTGATTATTTTAATGGTATTTTTTGTGGAGATTATGGAATAAATATTCTTCAGTGATGATTTATGGTTTTGATGAAATGGTGAAATCTTGGTGAATTGTTGTGCAAAGTGAATTGGCTATTTGAATTTAAAATGTTGAATTTAAATTATGAAATTTCTGAATTTGTAAATGGTTTGATGAGAAATGAGATTACAATAAAAAGGGGTGTTTTATTGGAATGGTTTGTGATTAAAATGATTTTGAGGGATTTGGGTTTTCAATAAGAAGGGAGTTTTATTGAAATGGTTGAAAGGTTTTGAACACACTTGGTTTTGGGCATGAACTTTCATCAGTCGTGGTGTATGTTCATATGCATTGGGATGGATAAGGGAGAGAAGTCACCCAATAAAAAGCTTGGGACAAATAAGGTCGTGAAGTACCCCCGTCAAGGTAGTTTACTAAGTGACGAATTAGTGGAAGGATATCTCACTACTCATGTGTATAGGGAGGTCCGGGTTGCATGCATGGTTGATTTCACGGGTTGTGAAATGGTTGGGTATGCCAAAACAAAATGTTTGTGAAATGGATTGGAAATTTGTTTGGTTATTTTTCTGAAAAAATAATGTGCTGGAAAGGCCGGTTTTGATTTTCACTTTGATACTTTTGCACATGAATGGTTTTGGAAAATTAGTTTATAGTTAGTTATAAACTGCTTTGGTGAAAATGATTTATATAAACTATTTTTATATAAATGTGGCTAACTCTTCTATCCTAGTGGTGTGAGTTGGGACGTCATTGGGGAAAACCTACTGTATTTTATACTCACCCTTTCTTTGGCACTTTGGTGCTTTTGCAGATGTTGTATTCTGAGACATAGGTAAAGGTAAAGAATCTCATTACTAGTGGCTTGTGGTGATGTTTGGGAGATGCTGTGGAGCTTGGAGCTTGCGGACCAATGAGAATTGGTGTCGGTTGGGAGTCTTGTGTTGTTTTCTTTCCACTGTGTACTTTGATGTTTGGTTGGTCTTCTGTTGTTGTGTACTTTGATGTGGATTATTATAAATGAAGTTGTTATTGGTCTTCATTTGTTCATGCATCATATAGTTAATGGTTAATGGATAGGTTTATTTTCATAAAGGGTAAATCATCCCCCGATTGTGTTTGAAACCCTTTGGCATTTATTTCCAGCCTTTTATGTCTTGGGGATGTCACTTAAGGCCTAGTAATGACTTGTTGCACTCTCAAGCCAATGAGAATTGGCGGGTCATTACAAATGGTATCAGTCTGGTCCTTCCTTTGAGGTACAAATGGTATCATCTTGTTCGGTCCCTGCCTAACAAGTGGTCATCGATGTTCTTGTTCTTGGAGTTGAAATTAATTCTTGTCTATTCCCTGGGTGGTCATCTTAGACAGGAGTAGGATTGTCGGAACATGAAATGTATAGCCTAAAAAGTCATAGCTAACCTGTTTATGCTAAACTTCAAGTTACCAGGGTGTTGGGTGCATAAGTGTTTTGGATACACTTCTAGGATGTTGGAAATATTATTGTCATGGGTTGAGCCAATGAGATGAGCATTACATGCATTGTAGTGGAATGAATTCCCACTAGGATTTCATATCTCATTTTGTGGAATGAGTAAGAATTTTGTGAAAAGTTCAAATTTTTGAAAAAAAATGCAAAAATTGTTTTCAAGTGAAAGACTTTGAAAACATGGTATTTGGTGTATTTTGAAAATGGATTTATTTTCAAAAAGTATGTTAATGGTTTTTAAAAATGGTTGAACATGGAAAAAGGTTGTTTGAGAAGAATTTTGTGATAGTTGATGTGATATAATTTGAAATGCTAAGCCAAAAGTTACTAGAGAGTGAGATTGATGGAGTTTGTTGTTGCTTTAGAAAATGGCACCTCAGAAGGCGTCGTCAAAACCAACCCGAAGAAGCTGTGGAGAATGTGGTTGCACCTGAACCACGTGTGAACCAAGAACTGGTTTAGAGTATTGTTCAAGCATTCCAGGCTGTGGACACGGGGAATCAGAGGGATGGGTCAAGGCTTGTAGACAATTCCGTCTAGTTCCAGAAGCAAAACCCACCCATCTTTCGGGGTGATTCTGAACCATAGAAGGTGGAGGTGTGGCTAAGTAGGATGAATCGTATATTCGATTTCATTGGCACACCAGTAGAGCTGATAGTAAATCTGGAAACGTATATACTGGAGGATCTTGCACGAAAGTGGTGGGATTTAGCGGTGCATGCTAAATTGGATGAAGGCCTTACATGGGTGGATTTTGAAGAATTTTTTAATAAAAAATTCTATCCTCACACGTTCATGATCCAGAAAATGACGTACTTCTTCAGCTTGAAACAGGAGATCCTCTCTGTCACAGAGTATGCGGTTAAGTTCATGAATTTAGTCCATTTTTCACCAGAGGTTGCGGCAAGTGCTTCTTTGAAAGCACGCATCTTCGAATCGGGGCTAAGGCTGGAGATTCGATCGAAGATCGCAGTACTCTATATTATGGATTATACAGAGATTGTGAACAGAGCAATGGTTGTTGAACATGACATCTTAAGTTCGATAGGAGGAGGCATGATGATACCCATGGGAATGAGTGGGAACTCTAATGCTGGGAATAAGCGGAAGAGGGACACTTGCTTCCAAGGTGGGAGTGCGAATCAGAACCAGACGGCAGGATCAGTCAACCTTCCTCCACGACCCCAGAGTAAAGCAGGTTGTTTTCAATGTGGCTCGACTGATCACATAAAGTGAGAGTGTACGACGTAACCTAGACAATGTCACAATTGCAAGAATATGGGGAATCTACAACGCTATTGTAGAAATACTTCGAGGTCGGGTGCACGTGACACTTCTCAGGCGTCGCAAGCATCATATGCTTCGACATGATGAGGACAGCAGAGTCAGTCGCGTCAGCATAACAGAGCTAGCCATGGTGATTCTTGAAATACCATGACTCCTCAACCAGGGCAATCTCAGTAAGGTAACAAGGAGAATAGTGCAGCGATGAAGCAATTGTATGGATTTGAGCAGATTATTATTGATGATCAGGATGAACTATCAACAGTAAGAGGTATGATTCTTTTGAATTATACCTTTGTGAAAGTGTTGTACGATACTGGTGCATCACATTCCTTTCTTGCTTCTCGTATAGCTGATTTTCTGATCTTAAAACTGGAAATGATGCCTTCTGTCTTGAAACTACAAACTCCTCTTGGTGAAAGAGAATGTCAAGATTTCTTGTGTAGAGCATGTGCTATAACTGTTGATGAAGATGAGCTGAAATTGTACTTCTCCATGTTGGATATGGACGTCTATGATGTAATCCTGGGTATGGATTGGTTTACAACATTTAAGGCTCACATCGACTGTTATGGGAGAACGGTTAGTTTCATGACAAAGGACGACATCGACCATATCTTCATAGGAGAGAGAATGGTAAAGTGTGAAAAGACCATGTTGGAACCAATGGTGGGAATGATCTCTTACCAACTGGCAGCTTTGACTTTGGCATCACCGGAAGAGAGTGAGGAAAATACTTTTCCAACTGCGGTGGATCAATTTCCTGAGGTTTTTCCTGAAAACATCTTAGGGTTACCACCTGTGAGAGAGGTGGAGTTTACGATTGATATCCTTCCGGGGACCAGTCCCATCTCACTTCCATCTTATAGGATGGAACCAATGGAGTTAAAGTAATTGAAAATTAAGTTAGAGGAGATGAAAATCAAGAGATTCATTCGCTCAAGCGTGTCCCCATGGGCAGCACCGGTTTTGTTCGTAAAGAAGGCAGACAGAATTCTTCGGCTGTGTGTTGAGTATTGTAAGCTTAACCAAGTTACGATAAAGAATAGATATCAACTTACATGCATTGATGACCTGTTTGATCATTTGAGGGGAGCTTAGTGGTTCTCTAAGATTTAATTGTGGTCAGGATATCACCAGTTGCGAGTTAAAAAGGAGGATATTCCGAAGACAGCCTTCAGAAGAAGATATGGCCACTATGAATATGTAGTCATGCCTTTTGGTCTAACGAATGCACCATCGGTCTTCATGGAATTGATGAATCAGATATTTCAGCATTATCTGGATTCTTTTGTTGTGGTGTTTGTCGATGACATATTGGTGTATTCAAGAACATGGGAAGATCATGAGAAACACTTGCCGATAGTGTTTAAAATCTTGAGAGAAAATCAGTTGTATGCCAAATTATCAAAGTGAAATTTTTGGATACAAGAGGTACGCTTTTTGGGCCATGTTGTATCTGAGAAAGGTGTTGTAGTGGATCCAGAAAAGATAGAAGTTGTTCTTTCTTGGCAGCCGCTGAAGAATGTTTTTGAGATACACAGTTTTCTTGGTCTAGCTGGTTATTATCGACGCTTTGTGTGTGACTTCTCACGACTAGATTCGCCTATGACAACATTGACAAAGAAGAACAGTGCATTTCAATGGATTGAGGAATTTCAAAGATCTTTTCAAGAGTTGAAAGTCCTTCTTACATCTGCACCCATCTTGATCTTGCCTGAATCAGGAAAGGGCTATGTGGTGTATTGTGATTCTTAAGGATCAGGGTTGGGCTTTGTTCCTATGCAGGGAGACCATGTCGTTGCTTATGGGTCAAGGATGTTGATGGTGCATGAGAATAATTACCCAACACATGACTTGTAATTGGCTGCGGTCATCCATGCTTTGAAAACAAGGAGACATTATCTCTTTGGTGAGAATTTTACTGTGTTTACGGATCACAAAAGCTTGATACACATTTTCTCACAATGAGATTTGAATCTGAGGTAGAGGAGATGGATGGTGTATCTTCAAATGTTCGACTTTGACATAATGTATACACTGGTTAAGGGTAATTCGGTGGCCGATGTAGTTCGCAGGAAGTCGTATGCTCAGTTGGCGAAAGAAGATTCAGAAGAATGGCAGTTGATGTCGGTCTTAGCCAACATGCATGTGGAATGTGAAAACCGAGGTGATGTCATAGTTTTCTTTTCAGCTATGCTTGTTCTGATTTGGTGGAGATAGTAAAGGTGGAACATGCATCTGATCTAGACTTTGTTGCAATGTGTTCAAAACTCAATGGTGGGGAGACCATTGAGGGATGGAAGCTGGATGGAAGTTTAGTTCTGCGGTTTAGAGATCGAATAGTTGTACCTTTAACTAACCAAGAAAAAATCTTTCATGCTTACCACCATTCCAGATGGGTTGTACATCCGGGTACACAAAAGATGTACAAGGCATTGGAGAAGAAGTTTTGGTGGAGCAGCATGAAAAGGAAGGTGGCCGAGTTCCTCTCGCGATGCTTAACTTATCAGTAGGTTAAAGAAGTGCATCATAGACCAGCTAGTATGTTACAGTCCTTACCTATCCCAGTGTGGAAATGGGAGTAGATAGCAATGGATTTTATTACAGGTCTTCCAAGAATGGTCTGGAAACACGATGCCATCTGGGTGATAGAGGATCGTCTGACCAAGTCGGCCCATTTCATCCCTATTCGTGAAACACATACTGTGGAAGATCTTTCAAAAATCTATATCTAGGAAGTGGTAAAGAGACATGGTGTACCAGTTTCTATAGTCTCAGACAGATATGCGAGGTTCACATCTCGTTTCTGGAAATCATTACAGCAGCCCTGGGGACTCAGCTGACGATGAGTACGGCGTATCATCCTCAGACAGATGAGCAATCTGAGCGGACGATACAAACATTGGAAGACATGTTGTGGGCTTGTGTAATGGATTTTGGTGGCTCATGGGAGGAGAATATACCCTAAGTGGAGTTCTCATACAATAAGAGCTATCAAGCCTCAATACGTATGGCTCTGTTTGAAGCATTGTATGGGCGTCCTTGTCGATCTCCACTATGCTGGGTGGAAACTGGTGAGACTTTACTAGTCTGGCCGAGCCTTGTCCAAGAAACAATGGAGAAGATTCAGTTTGATTAGAAAGAGGATGAAGACGACTCAAATTCGTCAGAAATATTATGCAGATCACCGTTGCAGACAGTTGGCGTTCGTTGTGGGTGATCATGTCTTCTTGAGGATCTCTCCAAGACTTGGAAATCGTTGTTTTGGGAAGCAGGTAAAATTATCTCCCTGTTACATAGGCCCTTTTGAGATACTAGAACGAGTTGGAGAGGTGACATATCGGTTGGCATTACCACCACGGTTCAGTGCAGAGCATAATGTGTTCCATGTATCTCTGTTGAAGAAATATCAGCCTGATCCTAACCATGTGATCAGATGGGATCACATTGACCTTGAGCCGGATGCTTCATTGGTACATATCCCGATGCAGATTTTGGATAGGAAGGATAAAGTCTTGCGTGGACAAAGCATCAGTCTAGTGCGAGTTTTGTGGCAACATGGTCAGATATAGGAAGAAACATGGGAACGCGAGAAAGAAATGAAAGAGCAGTGGCTAGAACTCTTTCAGGAAAGCGATGGTTTTCTACTTTACGAGGACGGAAAGACCAATGGTGGGTAGAATGTAGTACCCCCGATTTCTGGTAAGTAACCCCTGTTTTACGCTTTTTAGGTGCATGAAGTTTATGGGAGATGATTGGGGACAGTTTGGGAGACTTTTAAAGCAGAAAAAGGGAAAAATGTGGGGATGGATGGGATGCGCATGGTTTGCCAAACCGTGCGGAATCCATATAGGTGGTGGTCTCTTGGACAGAAGAGATCACACGGGCTGCGCACGGTTTGGGAAAACCATGCTATGAGGTTGTGCGTGAAGGATGGCTAAGGTAGAAGCTAACGCACGGTTAGCGCACTGTTTGTCAAACCGTGCGGACTAACCATGTGGTCAATTAAAGTTAGATCCTAAAATTGTGGATCTAACTAGTTTTGCCTTTAATTGCCTTGTTTGAACCTCCTAAGCAGCCCTAACTCGGGATTACTCTCCCTTGAAGGTTAGAGGACTTCTTCCAGGAGTTATGGAGGCGATTCGAAGGGTTCTCTTGGCGAATCGAAGCTGGAGTCTTAAGGTATGTGATCGTTCTTGATCTTTTCTTAGATCTAATTCTCCTCTTCTCTCGTTTTCTTAGATCTATTTCCGTTTTTGGTAGATCTAAGATTTTGGATGCCAAATATGACAATATTTGGTGTTGTTTGTGTTAGGAGGAGAGATCTAAAGAGGATTCTTAGAGTTTTGACCCGACATCCTTGAGCGTTCTTCATCTGTTGCTTGGTTTCGCCTTTTTGTCGAGGTAGGTGGATTCACTCTCGACTCCTCTTGTTATAATTGGTTGGCTTAGTTTCAAATTGGTTATTTGAATGGTATTGTTTGTGAAAAGTATGGCATAAATCTTCTTTAGTGATGATTTATGGTTTTGATGAAATTGTGAAATCTTGGGGAATTGTTGTGAAACGTGAATTGGATATTTGAATTTAAAATGTTGATTTTAAATTATGAAATTGCTGAATTTGTAAATGGTTTGATGAGAAATGGTATTTCAATAAAAAGGGGTGTTTTATTGGAATGGTTTGTGATTAAAATGATTTTTATGGATTTGGGTTTTCAATTAGAAGGGAGTTTTATTGAAATGATTGAAAAGTTTTGAACACACTTGTTTTTGGGCATGGACTTGCATGGGTCGTGGTGTGTGTTCATATGCATTGGGATGGATAAGGGCAAGAAGTCCCCCCATCAAAAGGTTGGGACAGATAAGGTCATGAATTACCCCTGTCAAGGTAGTTCACTATATGACGACTTAGTGGAAGGATAGATCACCACTCGCGAGTATAGGGAGGTCCGGGATGCATGCATGGTTGATTTAATGGGTTGTGAAATGGTTGGGTATGCAAAAACGGGATGTTTGTGAAATGGATTGGAAATTTGATTGGTTATTTTTATGGAAAAATAATGTGCTGGAAAGGACGGTTTTGATTTGCACTTTGATACTTTTGCACATGGATGGTTTTGGAAAACTAGTTTATAGTTAGTTATAAACCGCTTTGGTGATAATGCTTTATATAAACTGTTTTTATATAAATGTGGATAACTCTTCTATCCTAATGGCGTGAGTTGAGAAGTCATTGGGGAAAACCTACTGAGGTTTATACTCACCCCTGCTTTGGGACTTTGGTGCTTTTTCAGATGTTGTATTCCGAGACATAGGTAAAGGTAAAACATATCATTACTAGTGTCTTGTAGTGATGTTTGGGAGATGCAGTGGAGGTTGGAGCTTTCAGACCAAGGAGAAATGGCGTGAGTTGGGAGTCTTGTATTGTTTTATTTTCACTGTGTACTTTGATGTTTGGTTGGAATTCCGTTGTTGTTTACTTTGATGTGTATTATTATAAATGAATTTGTTATTGGTATTCATTTGTTCATGCATCATATAGTTAATGGTTAATGGATAGGTTTATTTTCATAAAGGGTAAATCGTCCCCCAAATGTATTTGAAACCCTTTGGCATTTATTGCCAGCCTTTGGCGTCTTGGGGATGTCGCTTAAGGCCCAGTAATGACTCGTTGCACTGTCAAGCCAATGAGAATTGGCGGGTCATTACAAAGAGTAAGGTACCCACATCGAGACAATCGTAGAGGGCAATCAAGGTCCAGAGAGAAAATTTGAGACAAGGAAAAGGTGGTCGGTCCTACCTACTAGACTTTCGGGAAGAAAGGACATGTCAAGAAGGAGTGAAGAGATAATCGGAAGGGACCTGAAACTAGTGGAGAAAATGCGGCAACTGAAGGAACTGATGACGTGCTACTATTGAGCATGGATAGCGCAATGGAGTCTTGAATTTTAGACTCTGGGGCGTCTTTCCATTCTACTTCGGAGAAGATATTTCTGGAAAATTATGTTTCTAGAAATTTTGGCAAGGTACATCTTGCTGATGCCGAGCCCTTGCAGATTGTGGGGAAAGGAGATGCATGGATCAAGACCAACAGTGTGAGCTTGTTGGTTCTGGAAAATGTGAGGTACATCCCTGGTTTAATAATAAACCTTATTTCTATTGGAAAACTTGATGATGTAGGGTTTAGTACCACGTTAACTGGTGGTGCATGGAAAATCACCAAAGGAGCTATGGTCATAGCTCGGGGAGAAAATAATGGTACCCTATACAACATGAGAGAAACTTGCATGGACATGGTGGCTTCACTCAAAGCTATATGAGATTCACAACTGTGGCACAATAGGTTAGGCCACATGAGTGAGAAGGGGATGAAGGTGCTGAAAACAAAAGGGCTGATACCAGAGCTGAAGTTAGTTGAAGTTGGCCTATGTGAAGATTATATCTTCGGAAAGCAGAATAAGGTGTATTTTGCAAAATGAGGCATAAAATCAAAGGTTGAGAAGCTGGACCTGGTGCACACTAATGTTTGGGGGCGTTCACCAGAACATTCCCTTGGAGGGTCACAATACTATGTGATATTCATCGATGACTCAATAAGGAAGTTATGAGTTTACTTTATGAAAATTAAACATGATGTGTTTAAAATGTGATAGAAGTGTAAGGTCATGGTAGAGAATGAGTCAGGAGCTAAGCTGAAATTCTTGAGGTCGGACAATGGTAGAGAGTATGATAGTCAGGAGTTCGTAGAATTATATTCTGATAATGGAATTATGTGGGAGAAGACTATCCAAGGAATACCACAGCAAAATGGAGTGGCTGAAAGGATGAATAGGACGTTGAATGAACATGCTAGAAGCATGAGGTTACACTCAAGGTTTCCCAAAATCTTCAGGGCTGATGTAGTGAACATGGAAGCATATCTCATCAATAGGATTCCATCTGTGCCAATGGAAGAATGTCTACCAGCGGAACTCTGGTTTGGTAAGAAGGTGAAACTCTCACATTTACGAGTCTTTGGTTTTTTGACATATGTACATGTTGATGCTGCTGCAAGGGACAAGCTTGATGTGAAGTCCAAAAGATGTTTCCTTATTGGTTATGGTGCTGAGAAGTTTGGTTATCACTTTTGGGATGATCTCAATAAGATGGTAATCAGGATCCAGAATGTGATATTCAATGAAGGGTTCATGTACAAAGATCATCTTACAACTGAAGATTAAAATGGGAACATTTAATCAGAGTGCAAAGAGAAAGTGAAGCTTGAAGGTGTATCTGATCATGAGAAAACTGAACCGGTGGATCCTACTACTCCAGTGGAGTTGAGGAGATCAACAAGGGTGAGAAGTCCCATGAAGAGGTATTCACCATCCTTGCATTATCTGTTATTGACTAACGGTGGAGAACCAGAATGTTTTGAAGAGGCGATGCAGGTGAAGGAGTCGAGAAAGTGGGAACTAGCTATGAATGAGGAGATTTCCTCATTGCATGATAACAACACTTGGGAGTTGACACCTCTACCAAAAGGATAGAATGTAATGTAGAACAAGTGGGTCTACTAGGTCAAGGAATAACATGACGGCAAGAGGAGGTTCAAGGAAAGGCTAGTGGTTAAATGCTTCCAACAGAAGGATGGAGTGGATTTCAATGAAATATTTTCACCAGTAGTGAATCTTACCACCATCTGAGTGGTTCTCAGCATTATGGCATTAGAATACTTACATCTTGAGCAGTTTGATGTCAAGACTGCTTTCCTTCATGGAGATTTGGATGGACATCTATATTCAGTATCCCGAGGGATATGTAGAGTCTAGGAAGGAAGAACTGGTGTGCAAACTCCAGAAGAGCTTATATGGATTGAAGTAGGAACCGAGGCAGTAAAACAAGAAGTTTTATTCATTTATGTCTAAAAATGAATATAAACGATGTGTCATGGATCAATGTTGTTACATCAAGTCCTTTGGCGATGAATAAATTATATTGTGTCTGTATGTGGATGACATGCTCATTGCAGGATCATGTATGCATACGATTAATGAGTTGAAAGGGCAGTTGGGTGAGGAGTTTGAAATAAAAGATTTTGGAGAAATTGACAAGATTCTGGGGATGAAGATCAAGAGAGACCGCATAGCTGGAACGTTGATGTTGTCACAGATTGATTACATTGGTAAGGTGCCAAGATGATTCATTATGTTGGAAGCAAAGACAGTCTCTATTCCCCTAGAGAACCATTTCAAACTATCAAAGGACCAATTAACGAAGACAACATGAGAGGTTAAGCACATGGAAAAAGTTCCATATGCATCAGCTATTGGAAGCCTGATGTATTCCATGGTCTATACTCGACCTAACATCGCTCATGCAGTGGGAGTTGTGAGTAGGTATATGGATAACCTTGGAAAAAAACATTGGGAAGCTGTGAAGTAGATACTGAGGTATTTGAAAGGCAGCAAGGAGGTATCTTTGTGCTTTGGGAAAGGAAATTCATTGTAGGGGTATGTGGATGCTGACCTTGGAGGCGATGTCGACAACAGAAGGAGTACCACAGGTTATGTATTTACCTGTGGAGGAAATGCGGTAAGTTGGATATCACATTTGCAGAAGGTGGAGACTTTATCCACCACAAGGGCAGAATACATTGCTGTAACAGAAGTTAGGAAAGAGATGGTTCAGTTAAAGAACTTCTTGGATGAATTGGGAAGAAAGCGAGAGGATAATGTATTTCACTATGACAGTTAAAGTTCTATACATCTTGTAAAGAACCCAGTGTTTCATGACCGGACTAAGCACATTTAGTTGAAGTACCATTTCATCAGAGGTTTGATACAGGATGGGTTGCTGACATTGTAGACGATTTGTGGAACCAAAAATCCGACATACATGTTGACAAAGCCTATGGTGATACAGAATTTAAGGCACTACCGTGACTCTGTTGGTCTCCACTGATGAATAGACGATGAGAGGCATAACAATGTAGGTCACAATGGGAGAACAAGAGGAAAACAATTTGTATTTCATGAATCGTCAGGTTGAAATTGAAGCTGTGAATGGAAAGCACGTGCACTGGTGAGTGAAGAAGAGGAAGAACTTATATTAAGTAAGTTGTTTTTTGTCAGTTGCGTCGAAGAATAGCAGTGCAGTGGATTAGGCTCCAAGTGGGAGATTATTGGATTGGTGTAGGCCGATCCTGTAGCAGAGCTAACCTCCTGAAACCAATAATCACTGTAGCAGCGCAGACTTTGGAGTCAACTGTACTGTAGCACTTTTGACTTCCAGCCGGCATCCACTATAGCACTTTTGATAAAGTTGTCCGCCTTTTACTGTAGCGACGCAGACTTCTTGCGAAAATAGTGGATCGTCTTCTCCATTTTATAGTCCATTTTTAGTCTAGGGTTACTACTACAAAACATTGTAATTTGTGCTCCTGATTATATTGAGAATTCTGCCTCTCGGTGGATGTAGGGATTATTCCCGAACCATGTAAATCATTGTGTTCAGTGTGTTTTCTTTTCTTCTTCATTTTATCTTGTTTCTTATTTATGTTGTTGTGACTCCCGGTGATCCCACAAAAAGGGTAGTAGACATAGAAGAGGGGAAGACATAGAAGTTGGGTGTGGTCATACGTTTGACCTATTGCCACCACCACCCCCATGTGGTCCGTGCCAGGATTAGTGAGATGTTGTACATGGATGAGGCTAGTTTCAAGTTATGGAGGCCTATGAACCTAAGGCTCTAGGGATTATACAAGGTATGATATTTTTATTTTCTACTATAGCTTCAGTATTGATATACATTGGTGTTATCCATTCATTCCTTTCCACATCTTTGGTTAAAGACATAGAGATTTCTGTTGAGCTTTCGGCTTGACCCTTGTGGTTGGAGACTCCGACGAGTGATGACTCATTGATTTTGTACTTGTACCGACAGTGTGACATCACACTTGGAGGTGAGAGGTTTATATGGGATCTAAATATTTTATCAATTAGGCCTTAAGACATCATTCTTGGCATGGACTGGTCATCTACATTTCATAATGAGATTGAATTTTTTTGGTGGAGGATGTGGTTTTTCCAAAGTGATGGAACCATGTTTTCTTTTGTAGGTGAAAAGGAAACCCATGTAGTGCAAGATGGACTCGTACATAGGAAGGTGTAGCCGATTACTCATCAGTTGTATATCTTAAGCCTTCGTGCAACAGATGTTGCTAGTTCCCAGTTTCCCATAGTGGTGGTGGAGTATGAGAACATCTTTCTTGAAGACGTACTAGGTTTAACTCCCCACTAAGAGGTATATTTCTCCATTGACGTGCACAACATTATGACACTGATATCTAAACTAACATATCAGATGGCTCTTGTAGAGCTTTGAGATCTAAGGATGAAGTTGAAGGACTTGCAGGAGAAGGGCTTCGTGAGACCCATTATCTCCCTCTGGACATCCCCTATGTTGTTTTCCAAGAAGACGAATGAGAGTTTGAGGTTATTTTTGGATTATTAGTTTTTAAACTAGGAGAACATGAAAAAAATTATGCACTACCTAGAATTGATGAACTCTTTGACCAGTTGAGGGGCACAGTGGTTCTCAAAGATTGACCTCAGATTAGTCTATCACCAGTTGTGAGTACGGGATGAGGATCTACCAAAGAAAAAAACCAGACGTTACTATGGTCACTATGAGTACTTGGATATGATTTTTGGCATGATAAGTACCCATTAATTTTTATGGGACTCATGAACTTGATATTTCACCATTTCTTAGACTGGTTCATGGTACTCTTTATCGATGAAATCCTAGTGTATTTAGTATCTGAGGAGGAGCACAGAAGACACTTGAGGATGGTCTTGGACACACATTGAGAGAACTATGTTTACGAGAAGCTATCAAACTGATTGTTTTGGATTTTAGAGGGAATTTTCTAGGAAACATCATTTTAGAGGCCGGAGTTGCTGTGGAGCCAGTGAAGGTTGAGGAAGTGCTTACTTGAGCCGCACCCAATAGTGATAATGAGGTGTAGATGTTCCTTGGATTGGATGGGTACTATCGGAGGATCACACCCCACTTCCATATAGGGGAAGCACCCATGAAATCCTTTACTAGGAAAGGGAAATATTTTATGTTGATAGAAAAGTTCCATCAGTTCCTTTAAGAGTGGAGGTAGAGGTTGATGAGTATTCCCATCTTGATGTTACCAGAGGAGGCTGTCAAGTACGCAGTGTTCTGTGATCCATCAAGAACCAGACATGGTTATGTTTTGATGTAGAGGCATGCAGTTATTGCTTATGGTTCATGCCAATTGAGACCACAAGAGCAGAACTACAGAACCCATGAATTAGATTTAGAAGCAGTAGTTTTTTCTTTGAATATGTTGAGAAACAACCTGATGGGTGAGAAATTTATCATATACTCTGACCATAAGATCCTCAATTATATATTCTCTTTGAAGGCTTATAACTTGAGACAGAATCGATGGATAGAGTTCCTCTAGGACTATGACTTTGAGATTTTCTATACTATTGGGAAAGGGAACAAGGTAACAAATTCCCTCAGTAAGAGATCTAGTTCTCTGTTGCTGAATGAGGATTTAATGCAGTTGGCCTTGTTTTAGTTTTCCGTCATGGATGGAGATGGAGCAGCTTACCTCCAATCGATGGTTTTCACACCCCGCTCTTATAGTGAGTCAGGGAGGCACAACTTGGGGATACCGACTATAAGACCCTACATACTCAGATATCCACTAGACATGCTTTTGATGGATTTTTCGAAGGAGGGGAGCATATTGTAATTTTCAGAGGATGCATGATTGTACCAGTGACATTATGGGAGGAGTTTCTGAGAGAGTTTCACACATCTACATTGGAGTTATATCTAGGTTTGAAAATGATGTACCAAGACCTCCAACGTAAGTTTTGGTGGACAGTGATGAATAATGGAGTTTTCGAGATTGTTTCTCAATGCCGTACTTATCATTAAGAGAAGGCTAAGCACCAACTTCCAGTGGGTTTAGCTCAACCCCTTGAGTTGCCAGAATAGAAGTGGGATGAGATATACAAGGACTTTGTGATGGTCATACCATGTATGTCTATGAGACATGATGACATCTAGGTGATTGTAGAAAAAATCACCATGTTGGACCACTTACTATCTATATGATAATAGAGTTTTGTAGAGAGTTTGGGACACCTCTAAATTTAAAAGATAGTTCAACTCCATTGAGTTCCTTCGACGATCGTTTCAAACTGTGATGCTTGCTTCTCATCCTGGTTATGAAAGGGATTACATGAAGAATTTGGGAATAAGTTATGCATGAGCACAATTTTCCACCCCCATACTGATGGACATATTGAGCAGACCATTTAGGTTTTGGAGGATATGTTGTGAGCTTTCATGTAAAACTTTGTCCGTAGTTGGGAGGATCACCAACCATTGGTGGAGTTTTCATACAATAACAACTACCAATCCACCACTGGTATGGAACCATTCTAGGATTTGTACGAGAAACCATGTAGGTCAACACTTTTTTGGTCTAATCCTGGAGATTCAACACTCATGGGTCCAAAGTTGGTGTGAGCTACAACAGAGAAGGAGCAGATCATTTAGGTGCAGATGATGACTACACAGATCCATCATAAGTCTTATTCTGACATGCGAAGGAGTCCTTTGGAGTTTTAGGAAAGAGACCATGTGTTCTTGAGGGTCTCATCTCAACGTGGATTAAGAATATTTGGTCGCAACGACATGTTATCTTTGAGATTCATTGGTCCTTTTTAGATACTAAGTAGTGTTGGTGAGGTGGAGAACTACTTAGATTTGTCATGGTAGATGGACCAGGTACATGACATTTTCCACATGTAGTAACCAAGGAGGTACATGCACGACCCATCACGTGTTATCGACTAGAGAGAGATGGACATTGAGGATGGAGAGACCTCTACTGGGTACCAAATAGAGATTGAGGATTGGTATGAGAGGATCCTTCATGGGTGATTGATTTCCCTTTTTTGTGTTCATTGGAATCATAAGAACCTATAGGAGAGAACCTGAGAGAGGAAGAATATAACAACCTTTCTCTTTATTACATATTTAAACATGATTTATTATATAAACATGAACATAAGATAACTCTGAGGATCGATAGGTCTAGTGTCTTGGGAAATTAGGAACATTACCTGACAACTTATGACATAAAATGACACATCTTTACTGAAAACTTATTTTACATGATCACATCATTTCTTCGTACATAGCATTGCATAGGATAACCTGAGGACATAAATAAGAAAAAGGTGAGCTATAATGCCCAGTAAAGGAGTAAACAAGTCATAAAATGAAGAATACAATAAATGTTAGGCAATACACGTATCAATGGATCATAATAGAAACATGAAAGTAAAAGCATGATATAGCATGATTATCATAACATGGAAATGTGGAAACGACATACAACATGATATTAGCATGATCTAAGTCTCATTGCAAATGAATTAGTTGATTATCAAGGCCTTCGGTCCACCTTAAGGCCTTAGGGCCACCCCTATGCCTTCGGGCCACATGAATGCAGGTCCCAGACACACTACATAAAAGGAGCAGCCCTAGAAGAGGATTCAGAGCAGGTGCACTCACCAGAGCAGAGCCAAATTGATTGTCAGAATGAGAGGGTATGGCTATGCCATCGGTACCAGCCTGTGCTTGCATGGGAAGCCTAGCCAGAGGGTCATGAAAAGGTGGAGAGATACTATATATATGCAGATGCTGAGGAGGGGAAGTTCCTTGTAGATAGTCTGGTTGAATTCCCTAAGATCTTCGGGTCATGTAATATCCTAAGCCTACGGGCCATGTAATCTTTGATCCTGCGAGCTTTGTAAGGGTTCCCCCTCATCCCTTGAAAGGGGGGTTATCAAAAATCAATAAAAATGAAGGCCTTCAGGCCATTCAGGCATGACTAAACCCTCATTTCACATGGCTATCATGATACTAAACATTACCCAATGCATTGGAGCGATACCAGGGTGCACCCTTTATAAAAATTTCATTTCATACATTAGTGTTCTACATGGATCATATAACATGGTATCATTCGACATCATAAGTTAATCCACGATTAAGGAATGTGGAATACATACATTAAATACCATTCAATATGTATATGTGAATAAATTTTAATACCCTTGATAGATAAATGGGTATGGTTTTCACTACATTATGATTTTGTCTTGGAAAATCATGGTGCCATTTCGACAACATAACGACGTGACATAAAAATTCATAAAAAATGGTTGATGAGAGAGAAAGGGGTATCTCATCATATGTACCTGAAATGGACAGTAAGTGGGTCATATAGATACATTTCTCAACACATGGAATTTGGAAATAGAGGGTGTAACATTATAAATAAACATGAAGAAATAGGAGAAATAGAATAACTCTTATGTGGAGGTGAGTCACACTCTCATGTAAATCATTTAAAAATGATAAAATATTTTATTAGTCTTGGAGGGTCCACTAAGGAATTGTAAAATTAATAAAAAAATATAAAATCACCTTATTTTAAAGTTAAAACATATATTGGCTGAATAACCCTTTTATAGTATTTTATTACATCACTATTGGGTCATTATGATGTCATAAAACACAATATATATTTATAAGGCATTTAATTTTTACCCAAAAAATTGATTATCTCAGAAAATTATGAAAAATTCACGGTTGGATAATTTTGACGTCCTGATTCCATAAATAATATTCATTTTGTCTAAATAAATTTATAAATATGTGAATTTTCACTTTGAAAATAAAAAATAAAATTTATTAATAATTCACGGGTTTTGATAAAAACAATTTTCAAACCTTAATAAAAATTATAATCATATTCATAAAAATTATAAGATCATTTATATTTAATAAATTTTAATTTAGTAATAATATTTTCTTGGAATATTGTTTAATTCAAAAATCCATTAATTCATCAAAAAAGGTTTCTTAATTGAATTTAAATATTAACTAAAAATACTATTTGTTATTTAAAAACCATTTATGATGTAACAATAATAAAATGGATGTATATTATTTACTCTATATAAAAATAATTCACATAATAATAAATCTAGGGTCTTGTTACAAATACCTTCATTACATCAGCATATTCCATAAGAGTATGGTGTGCGATGGTGGGGCTTTCTTGGGGCCATTCGGTGAACATGGTTTGGGCCATGATATCCATGAGCTTGAACTTCTCCCGTAAACGGTTTCGCTCATGCTTGAGTTTTTGGATCTCATCTTGGGATTGGTCTAGGGAAAAGCCCATAAATTCTTATCTCCCTCGAAAGATATGATAAATTGGCTTCAAAGGGAACGATCTTACTAGTCTAGGTCATCACTTTCTTAGTATGTGTCGAAATGACTCTTTTTAAAAACCTTAAATTTATATCAGTCATTTGATCACTAATCAACATCTATATTATAAATGGTAACAATACATAATGGTCATTTAAACCATATTGGATAAAATAAAAAAATTTCTTGTGTTTTCTATATCCATAAGACATTTAATTAAATAAAATGAAATTTTATTCATGAATGTTTGGGTTGTGACAACCTTCCACCCTTAAGAAATGTTTCCCATGAAATTTTCTTTTCCCACTATAAAATAGTTGAGGGTAACTTTTCCTCATCACTTCCTCTGGTTTTGACATTGCTTCTTCAAACTTGTGGTTTCTCCACAACAGTTTAACGATGGGTATTATCTTATTTTTTAGAACTTTTTCCCTATGATCTAAGATATTCACCGACTTCTGTTCATAAGAGATGTCATTCGACAATGGTACTATCTCTGGATTGAGTACATGCAATGGGTCGGGTATATACTTCCTCAAGAGTGATACATGGAATACATCATGTACTTGAGATAGGTTCGGTGGGAGTTCTAGTCAATAGGCCACTACTATAATGTGATCAATAATCTCAAAAGAGCCGATGTACCATGGACTAAGATTTCCCTTCTTCCCAAATCTCATAACTCTCTTCCCCGATGATATGTAGAGGAATACCATGTCTCCGAAATCAAAATCTAGGTCTCATCGACGATTACCATCATATCTCTTTTGTCAACTCTAAGAAGCTTTAATGTGTTGCTAGATGGTATTAACCTTCTCTACCATTTATTTGACCATTTCTAGACCAAAGAGTTTTTTCTCCCCAACTTCATCCCAACATGTCGGTGTTCTACACCTCTTCCCATAAAGGGATTCATAAGGATCCATTTGGATACATGATTGTAAAATATTATTGTAAGAGAACTCAACTAGAGGAAGATGTTGATACCATACTCCTTTGAACTCCATTGATCATTCTCTCAACACTTCCTTAAGTGTTTGGATAGTCCTCTTAGATTGGCCATCAGTTTGAGGATGATAAGCCGTACTGAAGTTCGTCTTAGTACTCAGAGCATGTTGGAGACTCTTCCAGAACATAGAGGTGAATCTTGGATCTCGATCAGATACAATTGATAGTGGTACTTTATGAAACCTTGCCACTTCTTTGATATATATCCGTGCTAGTTGATCTAATGAGAAATACTCCCAAATTGCAAAGAAGTGTGTAGTCTTTGTAAGAAAATCCACAACAACCCAGACAACATTTTTTCCTTTGGACGTCTTCAGAAGTACTGTGACAAATTCCATGGTGATGTTTTCCCATTTCCAATTTGGTATGTGTAATGGTTTCATCATCCCCTTAGACTTCTTCCTCTCATCCATCACCTATTGACATACTAGGAACTTTGATGTATACTCAAAATATCTTTATTCATGTTGTCCCACCAATAATGCTCTCAAAGATCTCAATATATCTTTGTATTTTCTGGGTGAATGAAACTATGTGCATCATCCAAAATTTATTTATTTAACTCTAGAGTTGATGGAACACATATTCTTGACCCAAACCTCACAATTACTTCTTCATTAACATTGAAATCGGAGTATTTCCCTTTTCTGATAGTTTCCACTTTCTTTGAAATTCTCACATCATCCTTTTGAGCTTCTTTTAACCTTTCCAAAAGAGATGGTTGAGCAATCATTTGTGAAAGGATTGATGATGTTCCCTTATTTATGATTCCCATGTCCATTTTCATCAAATCTAAGAATATTGGATCCTTTTCAATTCTCATCAATGAAATATTTGTTGGATCCTTTCTACTGAGATCATATTTCACTTTATTCGCTTTCCTCGGATGGTAGTGAATTGAGAAGTCATAGTCTTTGATCAGCTCTAACCATCTTCATTGGTACATGATCAACACATTCTATGTGAATATATACATGAGGATTTTGTGATCCTTATATATTTCTCACTTATCCCCAAAGAGGTAATGTCACCAAAATTTTAAAGCGAAGAATACTACAGCCAACTCCAGATCATGTGTTGGAGAATATTTCTCATTCACTTTCAATTTCCTTGAAGAATAGGTAATGAATTTATCATTTTTCATCAACACATATCCCAAACCCTTCTTCAAAGCATCACTAAATTCCACAAAAAGTTCCCCACCTGTGGTAGTGTGAGAATGGGCATAGTGATACGAATTATTTTTAAATCCTTG
Source organism: Viscum album (assembly GCA_963277665.1). Classification (NCBI taxonomy): domain Eukaryota; kingdom Viridiplantae; phylum Streptophyta; class Magnoliopsida; order Santalales; family Viscaceae; genus Viscum; species Viscum album. The sequence goes on from OY728160.1 coordinate 731,563,910, forward strand.
AAGCTATCTTCACATTCATCACTCCAAGAAAACATGACTCCCTTATGAGTTATCTGGGTAAGAGGGTTTTAAAATCATGAGAAATTTCTCACAAATCGATGATAATATCCTGCTAACCCAAGGAAGTTATGGATATCCGTCACAGAAGTTGGCCTCGTCCATACCTCAATTGCATTTTTCTTGGAGGGATCCACATATATCCTATTGGTTGAGATGATAGGACCCTAGAATGAGACTTCCTTCAAACCGAACTCACACTTGATATAATTTTCCTAGAGCTTCTCCTTTCTCAAAGTCTCTAGTATAGTGCTTCGATTCTCCTCATGATCCTCCTTGGTTTTGGAGTATATTAGAATATCATCTATAAAGACTACCAAAAATATGTCGAGGTAATCTCTAAAGACTTTATTCATCAAGTCCATGATGATTTTTAGAGCATTAGTGTTTCTGAATGGAAATACTATGAATTATTAGTGCATGTACCTTGTACACAAAGTAGTCTTGGGGATATCCTCTTTCTTCACCCTTACTTGGTAATATCCAGATTGTAGATCCAACTTGGAAAAGTATTGTGCTCCACATAGCTGATTGAACAAGTCATCAATTCATGGTATAGGATACATGTTATTTATCGTTATTTTGTTGAGTTCAAGATAATCAATGCAAAGGCGCATTGACCAATCTTTCTTCTTGACGAAGAGGACTGGTCCACCCCATAGTGAAGCACTTGGGCGTATAAACCCTTTATCCAGATTCTCATATAGTTGTTTATTTATCTCCTCAAGCTCGACAACAACCATTCTATACAGAGTCTTGGATATTGGAAAATCCCTAGGTATAAAATCAATCGAGAATTCATCATATCTTCTACGAGGAAGACCAGATGTTTCCTCAGGAAAAACTTTAGTGAATTCCATCACAGTAGGAATGTCTTCAAGGATGGTTGATTCCTTAGAATCAATCATCTGAGCAAGATACATGTACTCATAGAGTAGTAATATCTATTCTTGAGATGATGGTGCTAAATAAGATTCATCCACCTCCTTGCACTTATACAGAATCGTGGGTCAATTTACCATATGGAGACTGATTTCCCTCTCACGACAATTTATGTAGGCTCTATATAGGAAAAGCCAATCCCTGACAAGGATTTCATAAAATTCCACCAGAGGGAGTATGATGAGGTTTTCCAAGTAGTTTAATACACAAATTGTTATAGGGGAGGAGTTATATTCATGGGATGCAATAATTGCCTCATTTTTCATTCTCACTGACATCTCTACCTCCATGATTTGTGGTGGTGTTTTGATTGTTATACTAAACTTTAGGGATATAAAAGAATGCATAGAACCATAATAAAAAAGTATGTTCACTTTTTAAGAATGAATAAGTAGCGTACCTATCACCACTTCATTGTCAAAATTTTCTTCAGCAGTAGTGATGGAAAAATCTCTCCCTTACTACCTTGGAGGTTGTTGGTTTCCCTTACAAAACATTATCTTAGGGCACTGGTTTGAAAATATCCCTAGTTCTTTTCAGTTGAAGCAATGAATAATGCATTAAGGGTCAAATGGAGCATTCCTTTCCTCTATCACAGTAGTGGGTTTTTCTTGTCAGGAATTAATGGCTAGGTTCCCTTATCTTCCACACCTAAATCATTTCTTCGTCCCCTTAAAGAAATTTACGGGGCACTTCTTTCCAAACCTTTGGCATGTGGGGTGATGGAATTTATTATCCCCATTGGATTTATCCATCAAACCTCTAGAATTAATGTCCACTTTCTGCTTCTTGTCACCATGATACCCCTAAGATTTGTCGATCTCCATTTTGAATTTGAGGGCACATCAGACAAATTCCTCATAGCTATCGATGTCACAGATCGTTAGGGATTTCCATAGGCTAGGTTTTAGCCCACCCATGAAGCGGTAAACATTGCATTCAGGGGTAATGACAATGTCATAGGTGTATCGTGCAAACCTAGTGAAGTTTTTCTTATATGCCCTGATGGATTCGTTGTCTTTTTGCTTGAGGTAAAGGAAGTCCCTTTCCATCTTAAGTTGGAGGGTGACAGGAAATTATTTATTGAAAAACATTTTCTGGAAATCATTCTATTCCAATGACTCGATATCTTCCTCAGACTTTGTATTTTTGATCAATTTCCACCATTGATAAGCTTCACCCTCCATACGATAAGAATCTAGAAGAACCTTCTCTTGTTTGAAACATTGAGGAATGGAGAAGATCTTCTCAATGGAGTTGATTCATTATATGGAAATTTAGGGATTAGATGATCCATTAAAAGTGGGAGGCCTTTGTCTCATGAAGCTCTCAATTGCAGCTTGATCTTTCTTCGGGGGGGGGGGGGGGGGGGTCATTCCTATTGACCCGTGTTTCTATTCAAAACACGGGTTAACTGAGAGAGTATCATGAAAAAGAATATAATTCCCACTTCCATCGGATTGGGCATCTCATTAGACCAATCGTCACATTGATCTTCACATTAGTTGTTAGCCTGAGTCCTCCTATTACCAGCTATTGGTTGGAATAAATGGAATGTTATGGGTAAAAAATAAAGGGTAATCCAATGAAAAAAAGGGATAACATATAAATTACATTTATTTCCTTAACTTATGAATTTATAGGCATCAATCTATGTTATCCAGGATCTACTTCCCAACATATGTTCTTAGGGGATTTTTTAATTCCCTTAATAATAGTTCATACTAAGCTTATGAAATTACGAAATCATATAACCTAAGAGTTTTGAACCAAGAGTGCATCAAGGCATATTGTTGTGTGTCACGACCCGTCATCGGGGCCCGTTCCATGACTACCCCAAGCCCGCCTCCCATAGGCCAGGGGATGGCGACTAGCACCAAGGCGTAAATCCCAACAAAAGGGGAAGTCATTGCCTTTATAAAGTAAACAAAAACCACAGAGTAAACCAACAGAAGTAAACACTAAGTAAAACTGGGTACAAAAGTAAGTGAAGAAAGTAAATGGGCCAGAATACAAACCCAAACTGAAAGTAAAGTACAACTGGAAAGAAAGTACAATAACTGAAAGTAAAGCAGCAACGTTGAGCCGTACACTAGAAGTCCCACCTGAAGGGTGGGTACAGATAGCCACCTCAGATCCTCGGGTCCAGCCATCCGCTCCGTGTACTTCCCGGCTAGTGGTCCACCTCCAGGTACCGACCTTCTCCACAAGCCTCAACCACGATCAGTGCTGTCCTTCATCTGCATCCAACACAACGTAGTGCGGGCATAGCCCGTGCAGGGGTGAGTATACGCTACTCATTAGGGACCCCGAGACCCCCGTAGGTCTCCCAGAATCCAAAAAGGATAATCCACAAAGGTAATATACAATCATGAAGTAACATCCAACATTACTTAGGTATATTCCCATACATATACCTAAGTCATCAATTACAGTTCGGCTCCAACAACTGAGCCCAAGTTCGATCATGTCCACATAGGAGTACAACCCAATCCACATAGGATAACACAACTCAATCCACATAGGAAAGCAAGTTAATCATATCGAAGATATTGATTGAAAGTCAAGACTCAACTCACACAGGTATACTTCTTCGTAAGGTAATAGAGATGATCAGATGTAACCACTGATTCATCTAAGCTGGGACCCATGTAGGATACTAAACCAGCTAAGCTGTAGGACCCACATAGGATACAGACCAGCTACTCTGCCAGACCCACGTAGGATAGCAAGAATAGAGTCAAACACTGCCAGACCCACGTAGGATACAAGAACAGTAGTCATCACCATCGAACCCACAGAGTATTTCAGTATAGTCTTCATCACTGCCGAACCCACAGAGGATTTTAGTGCAGTCTTCATCGCCGTCGAACCCACGTAGGATTTCAGTACGGTCTTCATCGCTGCCGAACCCACAGAGGATTTCAGTGAAGTTTTCATCGCCATCAAACCCACGGAGGATTTCAGTACGGTCTTCATCATTGCCGAACCCACGGAGGATATCAGTGTAGTCTTCATTGTTGCCGAACCCACGGAGGATTTCAGTGTAGTCATCATCGTCGTCGCAGTCGCAACCTGCTCTAGGGTTTCCGCACACAACATGCTCATTTTCGGGAGGGTCCACTCCACGAGCCAAAGGGGGGTCAATACATCAACTGACACATAGTCCGGAGCTGATGTATCCCAAAGTTCCATCTCAATAAAAGGAACTTAACGCGACAGACGACGCGTCAATCGGACGCCCGATCTAAGAGTTATTGGCTTTTTCGTTCCAGGGGCCCAGTTAGTTTTTAAGTCAAAACCAACCCGACTGCACTCCAAATATGTCCAAACCTCGAGCGGAGTAAGCTAAAAGGTCTGTCTCACTAAGAGGAATCCAACAAAGTCGACGGCACGTCAATCGGACGCTCGGAGCTCAAGTTATAAGCGTTTCCGCTCCGAGAGCCCGGTTGGTTTCCTGTTCGAACCCACCCAGTTGTACCCAAAGTTCTCCGAAACCATGAGTGTAATATAATGAAACCACCATCTCGATCCAAGGATCGCATCGCAATAGATAGTGCGTCAATCAGATGTCCGTAGCCCAAGATATGGGAAAAAGAACGAACCTGTCCGGTTATAGGGGGTTTTAGCCCCGGACCGACCCGGCCCGAGACCCCCTGGGTCAGCCTGAACCGGGTTGACCCGAACCAGGTCTAGGTTTGGCCCATTAGGGAATCCCCGGATTGAGAACCCCCCCCCCCCCCCCCACGTGGGGTCCACTCCTTGCCATCTCAGGGTTACGACCCCCGGGTTTTCCATCCGAAACGGCCGGCCTGGTCCGGCCTGCCGGTGCTGCCGCCGCGAGACCCTACAGTCCCGCCCCTCTGAGGTGCCGGTGGCCGGCCGTTCTGGCCGCTCTGCCTTGCCCCACCGTGGCCTTGTCCGTCCGGCGCGGCGCGATGGTGCCACGCCCCTCCGTCGCGTCCCCGCTCCGGTCGCGGCCTCTTCGTGGCTTTCCGGCGCGGTGCGATGGCGCCGCGGCTTTGTTCGGCCTCAACGGCGCGGCACGACGACGCCGCGCTTCTTCACCGCATTCCTCTATGTTTCCGTGCAGTGTCGTTGCACTGCACCACCTTCTTTTGAGCCATAATGAACAACATCAAAGTGGAAGGAGGGTCGGTCGTGTTCGTGCGGTCCGACCTCCTCCCGTTAAAATGATAACAGGTAGCCCCCAAATAAAATACGAAGAATGACAAGAATAATCACGAAAAAAATTCCAAACCCCTACCTTGCTGAAGTCGTCGAACAAGGTTTTTCATGGGAAAGGGACGTCGCAGAAGATGGAGTTGCAGAAGAAGGATCGTCGGCGTCGCGGTACACGGCGTCGCGGTACACGGTGTCGCGGTACATGGCATCACAGAGAAGAGGATCATTGGCGTCGCGGTACAGGGCATCGTGTCATCGATCTCCGAGGATTCAGCGTTATTCATCGTCCTTCGTCGGAGGCCGGCATTCTTCGTCGGTGACGGTGCATTCTTCACGTTCTTCAAGGAGGAAGAAGATAATCCTCAAGAGCGCAAGAGTCCTCTCTTTCCATTCGCACAACGAATTTAACCCCCAATAAAATAAGTCATGTCTTATTTTATTATCACCCATGCATTCCATTAATTTAAAATTAAAAAACAAATCTCATTCAATTAATTGAATTAATTGAAGAGCGTTTAATATCCAAATTAATTTTGAGGGTTGACATGGCATTTAAAAGGGGTGCCGGTGAGTTACATATTAAATGCCTGAGAGGGAGGTTAAAAAGGGATTTGAAGGGGTGGGGCTCGTGTGGGCCCCACTTCACTAATATCCTACCAAGTGGAGTTAGAATATTAGTGGGTCCCACTCCAACCACCAAGCATAGGTTTAAAATAACTAGAATAGAAATAAAATCGGTAGCACAATATTTTATTTTATTCTTTAGTTAACCCATTTAATTAAAAAACTCACCCGAGCAAACAAAACTCCGGAAAAGCTATTCTTAAGAAATTACCGGAGATGCGGTTTCATTGGTGCCCTTGGATTTCAATTCCGAGCACCAGTTCAAAAGTTAGGAAAACCCGCTGTTCGTTCACTGAACGTACCTGAGATAAACTTCGGAAATTGATTCTGGGCACACCGGGCCTCAGAATCAGGTGCCGTCAGAAACTGCGTTCTTGTAAAATCCTAGAGAAAATTTAGAAAAAATTTCCTTGAATTTTATAGGTCTTTAAATTGTGCATGAGTTTTCGTTCGACACTAGCTCAAAGTGGTGTTTTTAGGTTTTACCCCTAGATACATTTGTACCAAATCCACCTCTACTTGTTCTTATACAGACATGGATGTATTTTCGTGATAAACCACTTACTCTATACTCACCAAAATTTAGTTGTGTTTTTCTTATAATTAGTCTTTTCTCTAAGGCTTTCACTAGGGTTTTATAATCCTAATCCTAAAAATAACTAAACCTATCCTCTAGTACAAACTATAACAACCCTACTATTTATTACATATTTAAACATGATTTATTACATAAACATGCATCTTAGACAACTCTGAGGATCAAGAGATATATTTTCTTGGTAAATTAGGAACATTAAGTTGAAACATAATACATAAAATACAACATCTTTATTGAAAACTTATTTTTTATGACCACAACATTCCTTCGTACTTAGAATTGCATGAGATAACCTGAGAACATACATAAGAAAAGGGTGAGCTATAAAGCCCAGTAAGGGAGTAAACAAGGAATAAAATGAATAATACAATACATTTTAGTCAATAGGCATATCAATGGAGAATAAGAGAAACATGAACATAAAGGCATTATATAGCATGATTATCATAACATGGAAATGTGGCAACAACATACTGCATGATATTAGCATGAGCCAGGGTTCATTACACATGGATTAACATGAGTAAACCCTCATTGCACTTGAATTAACATGATTAAACCCTAATTTTACTTGAATTAGCATGGGTAAAACCTCACTGAACATGGCGTATCATGATACTAAACATTACCTAATGCATTGGAGCACTATCAGGACACACCCATTATAAACATTTCATTTCATGCATAAGTGTGCCACATGAATCATATAACATGGAATCATTCAACGTAATAAGTTATTACATGATTAAGGAATGTGGAATAAATACATTTAAGTACCATTTAATGTGTATATATTCATAAAGGTGAATATCCTTGATAGAGAAATGATTATGGTATTCACTACTCAATTATTTTTTCTTGGAAAATTGCGGTGAAATTTCAGTAGCATGACAGTCTAACATAAAAATTCATAATAAATGGTTGATGAAAGAGAAAGGGGTATATCATCATATTTACATGAATTGTAAAGTAATTGGGTAATATAGATACATGTATCAACACATGGAATTTGGAAATAGAGGGTGTAACATAATAAAGAGACTTGAAGAAATATGAGAAATGAAATAACTCTTACAAAATTTTGGCATGGTAACGGGTGTACATGAGAGGGATTAATGATATATAAATAGGTATATCATCATTAAAACATAATTATGGAAGTATGGGGGGTTTCTAAATCATACCCCAACATTTTTAATTGAAAATAAAATGGAATAACAACATAAAAAAACTTGGACAAAAATAAGAAAGGAAGAAATCCCTTACATGAGTGTGTGACATCAAGAGCTTGAGGAAGGGATTATTGAGAGATTGGGGAGCCTTGGGAGGATTCTTGAGATAGGAGTGTAGATTTGGGACGTTCTAAAAGGATTTTTAGTGAAGATATGTTCGAGCTTGGGTGGGTTTATATAGTAAATGAGAGGGAAATTATTTAATATTTCACAAACTTAGGTTTTGGAATCTATATAATTAAATATTCCAAAACACAAACCTTACCATGGTTTTTGCAGATGGATTTTTCCAAATTGGAGTGGAAAATATTATTTTATAATTCCAATGGCTGAACATATCAAAATATTATGTTTGCTTATGTGGAGATGAGTCACACTCTCAAGGAAATCATTTTAAAATGTTATGATATTTTATAAGTCTTGGAGGGTCCACTAAGGCATTGTAAAATTAATCAAAAAAATATAAAATCACATTATTTTAAAGGTAAAACACATATTTTCTGAATATACCTATTTATAGTATTTTATTACATCACTATTGGGTCTTTAAGATGTCATAAAACACATTATATATTTATAAGTTAATTAATTTATACCCTAAAATTCGATTATCTCAGAAAATTATGAAAAATTCACTGTTTTATAATTTCAAAATATTGATTCCAAAAATAATATTCATTTTATATAAATAATCTTCTAAATATGTGAATTTTCTCTTTTAAAATAAAATCATACATTTTTTGAAAATTCATGGGTTTTAACAAAAACACTTTTCAAACCTTAATAAAAATTACAATTGTATTCATAAAAATTATATGGTCATTTATATATAATAAAAAATAATTTAGTAAAAAAATTGTATTAAAATATATTTTAATTCAAAAATCCATTAATTCATCAAAATAGGTTTCTTAATTGAATTTAATTATTAACTAAAAGTATTATTTGTTCTTTAAAAACCATTTACAAAGTAACAATAATAAAATGGATGTATATTATTTATTCTATAAACAAATAATGAAGATAATAATAATTCTAGGGTCTTGTTACATATCCCTTTATTACCCCAGCATATTTCCTAAGAGTATGGTGTGCAATGGTGGGGATTTCTTGGGTCCGTTTGATGAACAAGATTTGAGCCATGATCTCGATGAGCTTGAAATTCTCCCATAAATGGTTTCGCTCATGCTTAGGTTGTTGGATCTCGGATTGAGATTGGTCTGGGGATAAGACCAAAAATTATATCTCCATCAAAAGATCTGATAAATGAGCTTCAAAGGGAATGATCCTACTAGTTGAGGCCATCAATTCCTTTGTCCGTGATGAAAAGATTATTTTTAAAAACCTAAAATTTATACCAGTCATGTGATCACTGTTCAACGACTATATTATCAATGGTAATGATACTTAATGACCATTTAAACCCAATTGGATAAAATAAAATAAAAAGTTCATGTGTTTTCTATATCCATAATATATTTAATTATATAAAGGAAAGGTAATTTTATTCATGAATGTTTGGGTCGTGACAGAGACCTAGATGTGATCCCAGTACCCCCATCACATTGTGTAGCCCTTGTTTTTGTGTTTTGGGATGAAAAACCCTAAAGTGGGGAGAATTCAATGTCTTTGATTTTATGTGTATTGTTTTTAAATATTATAGGGATTATTTTAGAGACTAGAAACTAAGACAAAGTGTGATTCTAAATCCCAGTGTGTGTGGAATAAATTCTTGAAATATATTAAATATGTTAATTATCATGCACACATGATTTTCCTAAAAAAATAGAATAACATCTAAATATATTCCCAAATAAGAAATATAAGGGCACCATAGAGTTCATAATGGAGGTTTTACCCTAGGCATGAATTAACATTGCTCGGTGCGGTTCATTTGTGAAAAAGTTATTTCGGGCATTAAAACAATTAAAATAATTTAATAAAATTATTTTTATATGTTTCATTGACACAATGATTGGTGGAGAATTAAATATATCCTTATGCTAAAATTCCAAGGTTAGCCGCATAACCCTAAAACCTCTAGAGGATCATTGGATAGAGCCTTGAAGAATCCTCTCTCGCAGATGATATAAATCACAGATCGATCAATCAATGCAGCCTAATATTTGGAGGATCCTTCCAAATAATGAAATGATTCATTGTTTTTCATCTATGATTGAACTAAATCGATGTAGTATTGTTGTTTATGTGGATTATTCCCTGTTCATAATTTCTGCGATGAACGCAAATCAATCGATGAATGGATTGATTTGCGGATCGATGGCCCAATGAGATGGGACTATATATTAGGGGGTTATTTGGGAGAACTAATTATAATCTATTAATTTTTTATCTTAGGGGAAAAATTAAGACCTACACAAACATCGATCAAGGTTCTTTCCTATCATTTTTTCATGTTTTTTTCCCTGATTTCACGATTCACCATGAGAGTTCTTAGTTTGGAACGAGGTTCGACTATTCCCAATCAATTGATCATTGGGAACATATTTATTTACACAATGATATGATTTGTAGATCTTGGATCATCACTTAATGATGAAGGTGCAATGATGGAGATGAAATGAATCAGATGATGGATGATTCTCGATTTCACATTCTTCGGTATTTTTTGGCGTACGACGAAGAATGATGGTTTGATCTGATATTTATGTAGATATGAAAAAAATGCCATTCATGGATAGAAAGTATTGTATGAGGACTTACCTTCAGTTTACCAACAAGGTGCAGATTTAATGTTTGTTGGAGTAATGAAGGAGGTGAATTGATAGTGGATTTAGGATTCTGTAAAATACCAAAGAACATGATGTGTAATCTAGGATAACACGATGTGTGGGGAACCTTAAATAGAGTCTAAGGTTTTAGGATGATGATAAGGATCACATGGTGTGTGACCCTCCCCAGATTACATAGCATGTACCCCATAGAGTACACATACATGGGAAAAAGTACACATCTAGATGCAACACTGTGAACTTATACACGAATACAAATTGGCGTACATAGACCAGTACATAGATGTGGCTTCAGTACATGGATAGGTCTAGGAGACATGGTTAGGATAACATGTGTCTCTACACATTTTGTATATCCTTCAACACACTGTGTATATGGAGACTACATGCCGTTTTGGGCTCTTCCACATCGTCTGGAATTTGGATAGCTAGACAGGACATGTACACCTTAGGACACGACGTGTAGTCCCTTCTAGTGTGCTTCAGGATCTTTATTTTCTTTGTTTGGACCATTATAGGTTGAGTGTGTTCTATTTGTCCTTTCCCTCGAGGGTAAAGTGCAACATTACATCCACATCACTGGATTGTGATCCCCTCTAGAGGTTGAGTCTCAGATAGAGTTTTGGTGTCCCTCTATGAGATTGGAGTGTGATCCTCTATAACCATTATTCCCTAGTACGAGTTTTTAGAATTGGTGTGACCTCCCTAATCATAGCGTTGATCTAAAATCTAGAATTCCACATTAGTAAATTTTGTGGAATCATTGGAATCTGATCCCCTATGTAATGTGTTGATCCAGATTAGGTTCATGGTGTCCCCCAACAACTTTGGATGTGACCCCTTATTTGTGTATCATAGTCTTCATAGACCAGTGTGATTTCTTTGGGAAAGGACCAATGAGTTAGATCTCTATGTCGAGTTTCTTCATTGGTAGCATGGCTCATGGAGTGGTTTCTCCCAGAATGAGTGTTTCTTCGAACAAAATTGTATTGATGACAGTTAGTTATTACCGCTGATGGAGAGGTTTATTTTCAGAGTATATTTGGGTTCTTTGTTTCTATTATACATTGATTGTTATATCTTGTATTTAGTTTACTATACTTTGTGGTCCATGTTTAGTGTTTTCCATGTGTTATACTGAGTATTGTTATACTCACCCTTTAACTAGATTTTCCTGCACATTTCATGTCTTATGCAGACGACGACCCTTTTCATGGGGTCCTATGAGCACAAGGATTGGGTGGAGCATAGCTAGATCTTGACAACATGAGGTGTTTACCAGCAGCATGATTTTGACTTATTCCTCACCCTTAGAGAATGTTGGACTCTTTATAGTTTAGTGGTGGGTTTTTTTTGACCCTCTTTTCTATTTTCATCACTTTACTATCACACTCTGTTATGGAATCTTAAATGTATCCAATCACTAGTTTATTCATTTTAAATTTCAGAATTGTCTGGGATTGGAGATGTTTACGTGTGTACAGGTAATTTAAGGAAATGACTCCCATTTGTGGGATATGCCTACTTGGTGTTGGTCTCTAGCCTCTTGTCTATTAGAGGTGGGCATGAGTTAGTAGTGGCACGATCCCCTTTGGTATGGGTCATGACATCCTGTAGGTATTTTTTATCCATGCGGTATAATTTTTTCTATTTTTACACTATAAATATTGACTATTACTTAAAGATGGAGTGATGGTTGGATTGTGTTGCTCTAGACTATGAGGTTGTGGTGATTTCCATATATTTTTTCTTATTTTTATATTTCCATGTTCATTATCATGTTCTTCATTTAAATTAATGTCGGTTTATTTATATTCTATAAGGTTCATTATTTTTAATGTGGTTTAATTTTATTTGTATCAAATCATATTAGTTTTTTTCATGTTATATAAATTTTATTTTTTTATTTAGGTCTTGTTAGTAGGGATTCGTGGGTTTCAATTCATTTTCATTCAACTGAGTTTGATTTAGTTTGGTATAATTTTATTTTATTCGATTTAGATAGTTTTTGATTGGTGAATTTACATTTATTTTGTTTGGTGAAATTCAAGTGGAGTAGTAGTGTCCTCGGTAATGTCAAATTTGGTTGATTTTTTTTCATTGAATTAATTTGAGTTTGCTTTTGGTATTTTTAGTAAAAGGTAGTGTAGTCGTGTTTTTTTTGTGTAGTTTTATTATATCTTGTATTTATCCATTTAAGTTAGACTTTTAATGGTTTTATTATTCTCTATTTATTTCAATTATATTAGGTTTTTGTTGGTTCATCTCACATCATACTACATATGTGAGTATAATATATTTTTAATGGGGTTTAGTAAATTTTATATTTTTTCTAGATGCATTCAATTTATTCTAATTCAATTATGTTTTATATAGTTTTTTTTAAAAACAATAATATGTTTTTAACCCATATATAGTAGTCTAGAATATTTGATAACATTGGTTTGATATCTTGAAGAGATTAAATGGATACCTGAAAAAGGAGGTATGTATCTGTGAAGTTAAATTTACATTTTCAAATTTTTTTTATGGTGTCTTAGGTAACTAGGATTTCAATTAGTCTTTATGAGAGATTTTTTTGTCTAAGGTATTTTATTCAATAAATAAATAAGGAACACCATTTGAAAACCATGAACCCAACCATGAAATGTTACTACCCCATTCTTCCAAACAAATAGTTAGTGTACTTTGTTTTACTACCCCATTCTATTTTCTTATGTTATTGGACTTTATAACAAGTTTTTTAGATAAATAAAGGTAATATAATGTATCTATTATTATTTTATCAATAGAAATCAATATTTTCTATGATTTTACTTTTTTACTTAAATGGGTAATTTCATAATTTAATTAATTTTTTACTTCAAAAATTAATTATCACACACAATTTGTTTTGTAAAATGTCTATATAGGTTTTCTCTAAAAGAAATGAATTTTACCAATTATTTTGGACAAAACATGATTTATAAATTTGGGTTTCCTATATTTTATCAAATTTCCTTCCTTATATAAGGGTGTTCTAGGTTTATATCATTATAATAGATATATTATTTCTTGATTGTGATTATGATTTTGAGTCATTGATATTTTTTTATATTTTATACTATTTTAAAAATTGGTTTTATTGATGTTACAGTTCTATACATATCTAAAAAATAATTTTTTATGAATTCAACTCGTTTTATAAATCTGAAATCACATTTTATAAACAAACATTGTGATTTCATTATGTAAATCAATAAACACGTGGTGATTTCCAATTTGATTTTGAAATTTAAATTTTTGATGTTATGTTATACAAATGAGTTATTATTTAATAATATTAATTAAATTGGATGTATTGTAATACATGAATGGAAGTGTGATGTTTGATTTACATGCAATGATTATTAGACACCATATCATGATTTTTTCCTTTTTTTTCTACAGACTTTTTATAAATTATCATTTCAAATCTTGGGTAACGTAATGAGAAATAGATAGATTGATGTGACACCAGTTCAGATTATGCATTGGCTATTATCCCCTACTGTCCCAAGGATAAATGAAATCAATACAACAAGTAGGGGATGAATTATTCTGATGTTGATTTTATTGATTAAATGATAGGAATTCCAATGAGGCAGTGTTTCACTGATCCCAGTCGACTATTAGTCAAGGTCCCCTCAACCACACCGAAAAATGACGATCCATTGGTCTCCATCCATACAGTATCCCAAAAAACCTCTCTCTGCCCCTTTACCATTCATCACACCCTCTATTTCATTAGTGTCTAGAATACCCTCTATCAGTGTCCCACGAGCATCTGAGACCGTGGATCCCCATTCTGCTACTTCAGTAGTGAGGGAACAGGTCATCTCATGAGGATATTGGCGGGTGACAACTATAGGTACAAATTTTAATGTGAATAAATTTATTGAACTTTTTTAATACTATTAATTTTTTTTTCATAAAATTTGAAACAAAAATGTTACTATGGAGAGAAATATGAATAGTTCAGATGTATGGAATTTGAATGGTCAATAGCTGTATGATAAGGTACCCAAATGGGTACCTGGAGAGAAATGGAAGGTTTTTTCGATAACCATCATCATGAAAAGCACATGGAATTGAAATATATATTATTATATTAATCTCATTTTACTTAAACTTGAATATGAAAAGGAGAGGAAAATACATACATTATTATTAAATTACATGTTATTTATTTCAGTATGTTTAAAAGAAAAATGTATCAAGTTGAAATAAACAAATCATCCCTCACACTGCTGGGTCAATGAGTTTTTTCATAAATAGATTAACTATGGTAATATTTTCAATAGTTTAAATATTTATAAGGAAATATTATTTGATTCATATATTAAATTATTTATTTATCTTTTTTTAATGTATTCAAAGAATTTAGGGAACCATGTATCCTAAACATAACTATGGTTGGGTGTTCATACAAAATCTAGCGTTAGTTATGTTAATGAGATTGCAAAAGAAGTTTGGGTATGAATTCATTTTTCATTAAATATAACTTGTTGTTAGTTGTCACTATGTTAATATTAATTTCTCAAAATATGACCAATTTATGATTTATAGCTAAAATTAAAAGAACTATGGGATTATAATCCCATGCAGTCTTTCTCTGTCTCCCCAGATGACCAAGTTGGTCAAGTCCTTAGGAAGGAGCATCCTGGTCGAGTGTATGGGATGGGGTTGGAAACATTACCATTGTGGTATTTTGTAGGCCATTGAAGATTGAAGCAACATCTAATCCTATTTGTAGTGACTCCCCACCTCAATATTGATAGAGGGGGTTTGTTGAAATGAAAAACAAAATTCATAAATAGGGGGCTCATATAAAGATACAAGATGAAAAGGTCAATTCTCTATAGAAATCACAGATTAAATTATATCATAAGATGACTAGATCAATCCCCACAAATATTTCATCGATGAATGGTAGTCAGTAGGTAAATCCCAAAACATTAAAATAATTTAGTACACAAAATTTTATTGGTTTCAAGTTTGAATTTAAATATACAACATTGTTTAATTTTTAACATAATTTTCAGGCAGGTTCCAATAGCAGGAAGTAGAGATGGAGATGGAGTGGATGTCGATGAAAGTTAATCTAGTAGTGATTGAGATTCACTATGGATTTGGATATTATGTTTAACTAAACATATGATATGTTCTTGACATATTTCCCTAATAAGAATAATTTTTTTAGCTTAAACACTTTATGGTCAAAAAATCATTCTTCTCAATATTTATTTAGTAACATGAAAATAAAATTTATATGATGTTGAATTTCTAGTAATAATAATATAAAACAAATATTCCTTCATGAATGAAGTAGTTTCTTCCACAAGAAATCCATTTAATTCTATAAGGATTTACACAACTTGAAAAATCATGATATTCATCCCAAAAAATGGTTGGATACTATTGGGATATATCCAATTTTTATTTGGTACATATTATACTCCAAGGTAAGATTAAAAAAAGACTAGAATTTTATCTTATAATTTCCATCCCATTTGTTTTTACAAAAAATTTAGTACAAATATAACATCTTCCAATAATATCATACCATGTTAATGTTGTATCAGTTGAGATATGGTTACATCAGTTCATTCTTCTTTTATTGAACCTTTTAGATTCTATAAACAAAATCAAATTATATTCAACTATACGAAAAAATTTGCACTATAACACTATCTTTGAGAACTATTTTCATCTCTGTAAGGTCTCTACATCCTTTTACTTGACTTTAGATTAATTTATATCTTACTATCTCCCAAAGTCCCCCCATGAGAATCCCGAGTACTTCATATCTTGAGTATATCCCAATGATCTCCCTCAAGATTCTAAATCCATGATTTATTCTATTTTATCAGTTATATTTTCCATATCAGTTCACATATATCCATGTTTTTTCCATGTTTCTGATCTTTATAAGTATGATCCTAAACCCTCTCATGTTAAAAAATTGGAAGACCTAGTTTTTGAGTTGGATATATTAGTAATCAAGTGACTAGTTTAGTTTGTTGATTCTTAAGAAATTATTTGGTGTAAGAAATATCTTCCATTAGTCTATGTGTTGTGGAGACATGGAATAGACTCTCATAAGATGATAGAATGAGAATAAATGATGTGGAAGTAGTGGGATCATATTTTCTTTGATATGTCTTATTGAGATGGAATATTTTAGTTAAAATGCATTATTGTCTAGATAATTAAAAAATCATGATGTCACATTGAGGTAATTATATTTTTTTACCCCATTTTTTTGAATAACTCTATTTTTAGGTTAATTTTGGGACATTTTGTACTTTTCTAGGCATGTTCATGGTTAGTGAATAGTTAGGACAAACCACATGGAATTCCAAGATAAAATGTATCTTGTGATATTTTGGGGATGTGGAATTTCACATGGGTTGTACACTATTATAAAAACTATTTGACTAAACCATGTGGATTCCCATTTAGATAGAAATAGGCACCCGATCGGTAATAACTTTAAAAAATGTATATCCCAACCATGATATGGAAATGAAGTTATTAGAAAATAATATTTTTAAACTTGATATGCCTCTCACTATCCAAATTCACCATTTGAATGATTATTCTCTTGACCCTATGTATTCCTCTTGGAATCAGTGTAGATCCCATCCATTTTGGATAGCACTTTTAATGCCTATTGAGGTGTTAGTTCTTATAAATGTTGGTAATATATCAATCATTATTGTTCTTTATAATTTTTCTAGATCTTCTATATTCCTATTGATAAGAATGAAAGATTGGGGATGGTATTTCTAGATATATGAGCTTTGTCAAGATCTAATGGGTTTTCATATATATACATTTTGATAAAGGAATGAAGAGACCATAAAAAAGTGGTTTTATGTGGATTATGATTGTTTAATCGGTGGTTTGGATTTCAAATGCTCACATAT
This sequence comes from Viscum album, assembly GCA_963277665.1. Classification (NCBI taxonomy): domain Eukaryota; kingdom Viridiplantae; phylum Streptophyta; class Magnoliopsida; order Santalales; family Viscaceae; genus Viscum; species Viscum album. Next base: position 731,581,251 of record OY728160.1, read on the forward strand.
TACACTGTTAAGCTCTTAAGTTGATTGATTTAGTTTCCTATTTCTTGTGGACTTTTGGTGATTTATTTTTTTAATCCCTTGGTATTAATGAGTTTATTTCTACATATTCTATATTACTATATTTTGAAAAACTAATGAATTCTGATATATATATATATACATACATATAAATTTTATTGAATCTGGTTTAGATTGAAGATTTAAAACTTGTTTGATTTTTGTTTTTCTATTCTGGAGAAGCAGATTTTGCAGCTATTTTTTTGAAAAGTGATATATAGAGGCTATTTAAACCACCACTATATATATCAAATTAATGTTTAGCAGTAGTTTAAACTATTTCAATTTTAGGTTCAAATTTGTTTAGTGATGATTTTTAGAGTTTTAGGGGCGGTTTATGATCCCAAAAAATAGGAAGAATATAATAGTATTTTAAAATGCCACAATATTTCAAATATTTAATCAGAGCATAAATCGCTGCTAAAAAATGTTTCTATGATGGTTTCCTAAAAACACTGCTAAATGACTGGAAGTGGTGCGAGTTTGATGGTGACACCAACTTTTGCAGCTGTTTTAGGAAACCATCACAAACACATTAGGTTTTGGTTTAAGCCGCCGCTATCAGTGATTTTTTTTTTGTGTTTTTATCTCACTTATAAGCTAGTTAAAAATCCTATAGCATCACATGGAATGGTTTAAAAGTAAAATAATCGAAACACCTACCTCAAGTGGATGAATCATGTCCCCTGTGACAAAATCCACTAGAAAGACACTCCTAAAGTGGCTAACAACCCTAAGAAAGTAAAACCCTCAATTTTAAACCAACCTAGGTATCATAATTGAAAACACATGTCCATTGAGGTTAGAGGAGAAATTGAAAAATGTATAAAACCATAGGATAAAGATAGGGGAGCCCTAACCATTCGGTCCGGGTGAAGAATCACCAAGAAACCACCTTAAAATCCACATGTAGGAGGTTGGAGGAGCCAAAAATCTCCATGGGATATGCCCATGTCATGGGATTAAAATAGGTAAATCCAAGAGAATAAAACCCAATTAAAAATAAGGATAAATGAGAAAAATACCCTACTTAGGGTGGGTTTCATGATTAGTTCACATAGTTAAACAAACCGTGCAATTCCCCACTCTCAAGAGTTGTATGGGCTGCACATTTAGGATACATGGTTAGTTTCACTGTGAGCCTTAACCATGTGACCCATGAGAACGTAGGATTCATGGTTAAACAAACTGTGCACCTTAATCATGTGACATGGAAAAAGTCCCCCAACGTCACACTTTTCACCCCAAAACACTTCTAACTCAGGGGTATAAACTATCCAACAAACACACCCCACATATAAGTGACATTATGAGTGTCAGAAATCCCCCACCATTCCATTTTATCCCCATACCATTCACACTAACCATAAATAAGGCCAAAAAGCACCAAAAACCTCAAAGACTCAAATAATTACACATGGGAACCTCGACCCAATCCTCTACAAAAAATGAAATGAATATAAAATAAAATAAAAATAAAAGAAATAAATGAAAACAAAGTTTTAGGTGTGATAATTATCCCCACCAAAAAAAATTTCTACCCCCATAAAGTCACAAAACCGAATGAGAACCAAAACTAAAAAACATTACTAAATGAGGCCGAATGGAACCAGGATATTTGGGGTAACCCTATACTCCACAAGTCGCATAGACCAATTATAGGGAAAACCACAACAAAAAGAAACTATGGATATATATGAAAGGTTCTCCCCTCCAAAAAGTTAAACTGACTCCCTGACACTGAGATAGGAACTCCCAATTTGAACCAAAGTCCACCGACATAGGGGAAAACCATATAAGGTTCTCAAAACAAATAATAAACAAAATAATGATCCATCATTTCCTTAAGAAACGAACATCTCCAAAACAAGCATGATCAGATACCAATACGAAACCTTATGTCAGAACACAATTCATTATTTCTTTAAGATGCACACATCATCACAATGGGAACAACCCAAAACCAAAACAAATCTATAAAAGAACACCATTTAAAACCCCATATCGATAAAATACAACCACATGTTTATAAAAAAATGGAACCACCAACCCCTTTACAAAAAAGAATACATACAACATTCAAGGGAACAATAATTGAGGAATAAAACCATTCCATTCCAATATCTAATACAAAAATATGTTCCAAAAACCCACATTAAATGATTACTGACTATGTGAAATCTTTACACTAGGGCCTATGATTGAAGCCCGAATGACTGAAGCATCCACTACCCCGTAGTCAAGTGAAAACATCCTCTAACCAAGACTTCCTATTTGGACCATGATTCTTACAAAATTTCTCTAGATGACCTAAGTGGCCACATCGATGACAGAACTTCATAAGATTACCATAGGATGTCTTCGAATGCCAAAACCTTCCACATTAGAAGCACATGAATGACCAGTCCGATGAGTAATAAGTCAAAACCATTGAAAGAGATTATTCAGTAATAGGTTCCTATGTCATACACCTCTTTCCATATGGGGAACCTTCATGAGCAGTAATAAATACTAGATTTACAACTTTCTATGCTCTGAAATCCAACTCATCTAAGAACGCTTCATCCACTAGCTTCTCAAATAGAGCTTCACTGGATGAGAGGGCTTTCTTATTCATCTCTGGATATAGAACCAAAATTAAAAGAGGAGATCTTAACTAATCATGTGGTTCTACATCTAGATAAAAGGAAACTAGCTCATTGAAGCGGTAAACATAGGCCTTCACCATTCATTGAACCTGTTGAACATTTATGATCTCTTCCACCTTCCTCATCTTCACATCCTTAGGTATAAACCATCATAAAATATAAATCTTAAAAACTTCCTAAGTCATCCCAATGTGATATGATATTGGGATGATCAAATTCCATTGATACAAAACTGGACCCTCATATGAATCCAAAACATCATGGATTATCATAGCTTCAGGAGTTCCCAATGACCTAAAGACCCCTTAAACTTCTTCAAGCCACCCCAAAGACTCTAACGGGCCTCGATCAAAATGAAAGAAGGAAAAAACTATGGAGAACTCTACTTAGCCACTCCAATGAGAGACTAGACAAGGAAAGAAACATAAATAGATTCTCTAGAGACTTTGGGTACCATTCTTGGTTGCATAATTTGAGCATAATTAAAACAGAAAAGTTAAATGAACATCAACCAAAATTAAAAAAAAATGGAACAACTCAAGAAAACGAAACTGACTCAGAATCCAAACATCAAAATAAAAAATAAAAAAAATAAAAAACACTTTTCAAAAACCATAATCCCCATTCACCTTTCAAAATTACATGCCTTAAACACCACTTTCCATGTACCAAAATACACTTTTCAAAACAAGCTCACACATCAAGTCCCAATTTTTTAACACAAAACCCAACCCTAAAACCATTTTCCTTTTTGAAAACCTCATTTCCATAAAACCCTATTTCATCTCAAAATTTACCGACACCAATAAATTCCAAAACAAAAAAAAACTCACACTAAAAAACCTAGAATGGGGATCTAGTGACCCTAAAAGACTCAATCACATTGTTTAGTGGACCATGTCCCAGAGAAAGCACCAATGACTAAGAGTATATTGAACTATGAACTCATACTCCACATGGGTCACTACTCGACATAATACCATCATGCAACATCATCCCACCACCATTATCATTCCCTATACACTAACCCAAAACCAAAATAAAAACTCAAAACCTTGAATACACCTGGAAACTCGAGGTTCCAAATAAGCAGGAGTTAGCAATCCACTTCCCGCACTAACCTCCCGAGCCCCAAAAGTCCTAATATCCAATCTACTTGAATCCCAAAATAACATAGAGTTACTATGATACCATTTTTTCATGAACCAAGATGACCTTCCATCCAACCCAGCACCTGAACCGGTTCGAGACAAGGCCCGAGAGGTGTTACCGATCCTCATGGGTTGGCAACTAGCACCGATCATTGAAGACATAACAGAGGGAATGCTTTCTGCCCAACAAGAATCTAGGATCAAAACTAAAATAGTACACACAGAAAATCCAATAAAACTGGATTAAAATAATTACATAAACAATATCCATATAAATAAATAAACTAAAAACTAAATCAAGACTTAAACCAAACCATAAATGTCACAATCTCTAAATGAACTCTCAATCACCACCAACCACAAGATCAGTATGCTCTGAGGTACATATATCTAGAAACATGAACCTGAAAAATAACTCAGGTCTACCGACGCTAAGCAGAACTAGTAGGGTGTGAGCATAAATATCCAAGTAGGTAAGAAACACAGATTCCATGAATTTACTTTTCCAAAATAGTCCATAAACCCATGTTTGAAATATAATTATAAAATAGGTTTTATCATTTAAATAATCCAATATATCCTTCCCATATTAAAACAACACATGCCAATTTTCCTTTTTCAAACATGTTTTCATTTTAATAAAATAATTACCAACCCAAAACCAAAAGAATAATCCAAAAAGGTGATAAAAAAGGTCTATGTTGAAAAAAAAGGAATCAGAACAAGCATGCACCAGATAATAGCACATGTAAACATGTGTAGAAAAATAAAATAGAACATACTAACAGAAATCATGGGAATTTCCTAAAAATATATAGATTATAAACTTTTACTTACTCAATTCAGACTCACCTACTAGTGTATGGTGCAACTTCATAATAAATAACCAACTAGCCACTCTAAAATAGCCAATATAGTGGAATGTCCCACCTTTCCTCTTAACAAATCAGGGGGGTACCAACCCATCTAATCAGGGTCTATAACCATCCATCACTCCAACCTCTAGATGACGCCTATCAATCCCATGATAATAGTACATGGTGAATGAGGAGGTCCGTACATGCATGGATCAAACTATAACCTACATCCACCATGCTTTCCTATCCTAAAAACTAACCCCACCTATGTGATGACCATCTCCATGGAGGGTCAACCATATAGGTTCCCATCTCACAATACTCTATTCAAACAGTAACAAATGGGCCTACACATCATATGAGTTTTCTAACAACTTTCAAAAACATTATAAAATACCAATTGGACCTTTTCAATTTCACAGTAAAAAATATATTTACAAAGTGGTTTCTAAAACCAAGACAAAAACAAACAACATGTACAAAAGGCTCTAAATGGGCCTTTATGACATTTAGAAACCAAACCACCTCTCAAAGTTTTAAATGCGATATTTTTTTGAACACATAATTTAGAACCACATATTATTCAATTGAAACCAAGTGACATTTACAAAAATAACTAAGGGTTTGAAGTAACCACTAGAGGAGAAGAGGGTTTAATAAGAAAGAAGGGAGGGGATAAGTATTTTAACATCTGAGTTTTAAGTTGAAAATGTTAATCAATGACCTTCTTCATTTGTGTTCCCATCCATATGTGAACCCCACACATGTATGGATGTTCTCACATCCAATGAAACACTTTAAGTATCCATGTTAGACCATGAAAATACCTAAAAACCATTTTAGAGAACCACCACTTTCTTTTCCACCAAACACAACATGCCTCACATAAGCACCACAACATAAAAAACACGAATTCCTATACATAACACCAAATTCACAACTAAATTAAACCATTAAAACTTAATAAAGACAAAATACACTCTTGAAATACCCAAATTCAATTAAAAAGTCCAATTGACATTACATCAAACACCTTACATGTATATATACATAGAAACATTTAAGAAAACCCTTTTTAAACCAATTTAGACCAATTTTTCATCATGAAAAAATAGAAAAAATATAAGATAACACAAAAAAATGATGATTATCACACTTAAAAACTAATTTAAAATAATCAAGAATCACATGGAATGGTTCAGAAAGGAAAATAATGGAAATACCTACCTCAGGTGGAATAATAATGTCACCTTTGACAAAATACACTGGAAAGACACTCCTATAATGGATCAGATCCCTAAGAAAGAAAACCCCCTAATTTTACACCACCCCAGGTATCCAAATTTTCCAAACATGGCCACTAGGGTTAGAGTAGAAAGGGAAAATGGAAGAAAACCACAGGAGAGATGGGAACCCTAAACTTTCAATCTGGGTGAAGAATCTCCAAGAAACCACCCTGAAATCCACTTGCAGGTGTCTGGAGGAGCAAAAAAGCTACACGGGAGGCATCTAGGTTGTGGGATTTGAATGGGGAAAAAATGGAATAAATCCCAATTAAAAAGAACTATAATGTAAAAAATACACTTCTTTGAGTGGGTTTCATGGTTATCTCACACGATTAAACAAACCGTGTGAAAACCGTGCAATTAACCACTATCAAGTGTTTCTCAGGATTCACACATAGGATACATAGTTAGTTTAACAATGCACCTTAATCATAAGACCTGTGTACACATAGTCTCTGTGGTTAAACTAACCACGCACCTTAATTGTGAAACCTGGAAAAAGACCCCAAACATCACCCTTCTTACACCAAAACTCCTTTAACTCAAGGGGCTAAAATGTCCAACAGATACACCCTATAGATAAGTGACATTATGGGCATCAAAAATTCCCCACCATACCTTTTTCAACACATAAATTTCACACTAATCATTAATAAGTCCATAACCATCCAAAGCCTCCAAAAAAAAATAATCACCAAAACTTTGATCCAAACCTCTATAGAAAATATAAATCATAAAAAAGAATATAAAAATAAAATAAATAAATAAAAAACATGGTTATGGTGTGATAGATACCACAACCAAATCTAGGTCATGAGTCACATAGTTTGTCTTATGGTGTCTCATCCACCACAACCCATATGCGATTAGTTCCTACCACTTCATAAATATGCAACCAAGTCTAGATCAAGACATAGTGAAAGACACTATGTACACAACAAAATCCTTTTGCAGTCTCAATATAAGATCACTAGTCAACATTATCCTAAACTCCTTAATATATCCCAAAAACTTTTCAGTCTAGGTAAATGACTAGCATTTCCATGTCAAGGAAGTCAACGAAGCTACTATCTAGGAGAAATGATCCAAAAACTTATTGTAGTACCCCACCAAGATAAGAAAACTCTGCACCACTAACATGCTATTGGGTGGATCCAAATAAAGCACCACATAAATATTTATCTAGTCCATAACTAAACCATTATTTGAGATGACATGCCTCAAAAAATTGAACCTCATAGATCTAAAACATTCACTTCAAGTGATTACTGTAAAAATAGTGCTCCTAGAGTAATTCTAGGACTATCCCCAAGTTATCTACATGATTCTCTTCTGACATGACATAAATGAGTATTTCATCAATTAAGATAACCTAAAATATTTCCAGGTCTGGTAGAAGATCTGGTTCATCAAATCCATAAACATAATGGGATCATTCTTTACATTGAAAGGAATCACCAGAAACACATAGTGTCTATAGCATCATCAGATTACCATCTTCGGAATATCAGCCTCGCTTGCCCTTAACTGGTTGTAGATAGACCTGAGATCATTCTTTGAGAACCAACTCACACCTCTCAATTGGTTGAATAGGTCATTTTTCCTCAACAATGAGTACATGTTCTTTATCCTTACCTGGTTCAGGAAATGATAATATTTAGAAATCCTCAATCTCTAATCTTCTTTTTTCATGAAAAAAACTAGAGATGTCTGGGGAAAACACTAGGTCTAATAAAACCCTTTTCATAAATGTCATAAAACTACACCCCCAACTCCTAGATCTTGGTAGGGGAAATCTTATATTCCGTAGAAGATATTAGAACAATAAAAAGGTGCATGTCGATGTAGAATTCCACCTCCCACCTTGTAGGTAGTCTTGGAACATCTTAGGGGATGATATCCATATAATCCTCCACTATTTAATGAATATATATTCTTGAAGATCCCACTATACCTAGGGATAGACTTGATAATTAATGGGTGATGGGTTGTAGTTTCTTTCTTGCATGGCCCACCTTCTCATCCATGAGATCTCTATCACCTGAAAAGAATAATATCATCCCATATGTATGAAGGAATCTATGTCATCTACGATTAAATTAAATCTCACCCCAAACCATGGAAAAATAATCTATACCAAATATGAATCTATAACGTTACATCATGATGAAAATGTTGTCCTAGAAGAAAATATCAACTCAGAGACAGATCGTGCTACTGGAAGATATAAAATATATAATAATCGCTCCATCTATAAACCTCTAGACATATATTTTGGGGAAAATTATTGATAGGAATAATATATATATATATATATATATATATATATATATATTTCATTATGTATAAGGTGAGGAAGGAATGTCTCATGCCTATGTCAACCAGAACTAGAGAAAGAGTAGAAAATACATAGATCATACCTCAGATCTTTTCATCAGTAGCCTGGTCATATCCCCCCATAGCCTAAAAATTCCCACAACCTCGACCACCAAATCCCTGAGCCTGTCATAGGACACCTGGTTTGGAGTTGGGATTTGATTGTAATATAATCCCCCACTAGAATATACTCCCTTAGGATCTCCACTTGTTCCTCTACCTACACCACCTCCCTGTGGGATGGTCTGACCATACTTGGGAGACCCTGATCACAACACTACCTCTACAACATAGGTATGTACACTTTCTTCATATCTTGCTTAGCATTACGGGTTAGGAAATCAAATTCCATGAGACCTATCTTGTCACAAGCATAACATCATTCATCACCTGGCTGACTGGATCCCCTATGTGATCCTTGAGCTGCAGATCCACATGTCTGATTCAAGGTATGAGTATGCCTCTTATATTGAGATCATAATGTCTTACATCTACTAGATGTTGTAGAAATCTCAAACACATGATGTACACCACCATCCATATCCACTCAATAACCTACTTATAGGAAATTGTTAGTAATCCTGGCCCACTCCATCACTCCAATATAAGTAGGAAGATACAATGAGACTACACTATAACAAATCTCCCTTTGAATATCCTTATAAAACTTCAATTCCTAGAAGAATCCATCTCATACCATATTGAGTGAGTAATGTTTGATATTAGTGAACCTCACATCATACTCATATACCATTATATCACGAAGCCTCATCTCAAGAATTCCCTGAATGCACAAAGAGTAGAAGCACTAAGGGAAATACTCATCATGAAATAGTTTCTAGATATCTTACCATGATAGTGTCATCTCATCATTGGTTTATGTCATTAAAATCTACTAGTTCCCTAATTCACCATGAAGAATACAATCCATAAGAACAACTATCTAATTGGTCATTTCCTTAAAAGCATGTTGACTCAGATTACTGAATCATGACTAGCCTCCACTTCCTACGGGTATGGCTCTCCATGAAACCTTAGTGGTCTATGTCACTGGAACTCGCATAGTGTGTTAATCCTATACACATACTCATCATGACCCTTTGTAACTATCAGGTACTTGATAAGTAGTGGTACTACTCCCATGCACCTAGATTAAACACCTCATGATATGGTACTTTAACTGAGGTTTCATCACTCAACTTCTCATCATCATGATCTTGTATCGGTAACCTGGATAGATGTATTCATGGAGACATACTAAACTTAATCAAGATGTACCATTGTTAGATGATCATATATATGGATATATGACTCAATAAGGACATTCAAATGACTTAATCCTATATGATATGTGTACCAATGGTTCCTTGTAATTGATATCTCAGTATGTCGAGTTGATAAGTAGGTAGTCCGAGTCCTAGTAAATGGGTACAACATTTTTCGCACCATCATTGGGTTCCATAGTCGAGAAGCTTCACTTAAGACACTCGTACACCATTACCCTATGTTCCCAAACCAATACTCACCATGGGTCCCATTCTAACACCGACCTGAGGATGAACTCTTCTGATACCACTCAGTCATGACCCGACCCACCAGGGTCCTCCTGGACAATGGAAAGATGTGTGTGAAAACACAAATATTGGCTCCAATAGGGATGGGGATGGTGATAGGTTTCAAAAATTTATAATCTAAAATGGTAGTCCTTGACCTAAAGTACTTGCATGCACACACAAAACCATCTCCATGAAAAAGTGTAGAGGGATAATAAAAGGTTTTACAAAATATATTATAGAAATGGATGTAATAACCTCTAGGGTAAACATCATAGTACATCAAAATAAAACAAATAGAAAAGGGTAAAAACACATACCCAACCAAAAATGAAGTACCAACCTAAAAATAAATAGAAAACATAAAGCTAAAGAGATCTTGATTGTTGATCACTAAGTCTATCCATCGAATGTGGTCAATGAACCAATGTATCACTATGATCCACCAATATCAAATCTGATCTATCTATTATCTACATAAGAAATGAATTGTGCTGGAAAATTCCACTCAGGGGTGAGTATATAAATACTTAGTAGGATGCCTTGAAAATCACAAGGGGAGAAACAAAAATATACTATAATAGTCAACTCAACCCAACACATATATTCTAATAAAAAAACCCAGACAAGAGAGAAATGGGATCCCCATCTAAAAATCCCATTATAATAATTTTGAGTCTACTTGAAGCTCTAATTGTCCATCTTTAATTCCAAGCATCACGTGAAATCTTGTAAATTCTTTTGTGAAGGGACCTTCACCTCACTAATATGCTCCATGGTTAAGGGAGCCACAACTCCAGTGGATTACCCACTCCACATTGGAGTCAAAAGACAGAGAGTAACCCTCCTTAGAAAATGACTTGCACCCTACTATAGTGTGGGGGATTACTAAATCAACCTATGTAAATAGTATAGGGGACCCACTCCCAAGTGAAATATGGGACTATTGACCGCGATATCTCTTTGATGATCTTACCCGATCACTGTTATATTTCAAGCATCGCTTAAAGAAGCTTCATGCTTGGAACACCTCACAACATATCTCATATACCACAATGTAGTCCAACATTATGTTTTATGTAAAAAAATACTTAGAATATTCTAATCATGTTCCAAAATCCTAGTCTAAAAGAAGGATATATGTAATTTTTAATTTCCTTGGAGAACCACATCGCATGTATGTGGGGTCACATGGTATGTGTCCTTGCCTTGTTTCCAGGGAGTGTTCCCCCATGGAAATGGATTGAGAATCCATGTCATACTACATGGAATGTATAGGTGGGACATGTAGTGTATCAGCCACCTGGTTCCTTATTGTGTCCTCTCAGCTTGTTCTCGTGTATACTGGCCATGCTCGTTTACCCTAGCCATGTTCGAGTACACGGTCATACCTGTGTAATCTGGTATTGCCAATGTGCTTAGACCTATACGTTCCCATGTACTCCCAGAGTACATTTCAAGCTACCAAAACTAGGTCACATGGTGAGTATAAGCTATACATGGTGTGTGAGGTTTATATTCACCTGAAATCCTATCCCCCTCTACTAGGGGACTACACGACATGTGTTCTTCTGGACTATATGTCGTGTAGTCGAGTTTTTCACAGGCATTAAAGACCAGTCTTCATGGAATTTCCAAAAACACCCTTCCCACCATGAAATTCACAATTTTATCACCCAAAATAAAAGGGTCTTTATTCAAACATCGATCTTTGGCCTCTGATGGTTAGAAATCATAAATACAATCACCCGAAATCAAACTGTCACTCCACCCGTAATCCCTCCCATCACCGCTCTAGATCCCAAATCCATGTAGTCATCACCCAAAACCATGATTCTATCATGATCCATTCTCAAATCATAAATCATGTCATCTATCATGCATACACCATTAATCTGGGGGTTCAATCGTATTCAAGCCATCCTTGAGAATGTCAAGACGCAACCCCATGGGCCAATGATGAAGGATGTGAATAAGAATGGGGTAAAAGTACATGAAAAAAAATCCCATATTTGGATGATGTGATCCTGGAAACAACTAATAATTTTGGAAATATTAGGGTTGTAAAAAATGTGTGAAAATAAGATAACAACTATTAGTTAAATAAACCAAAAGTAATTGGCATATGAGAACAACATAAATCGAACAATGTAGATATAATACATGCTTTCACAATTTAATCGAAGGGAATAAAACCATAAATAATGAGTCCTACCTCGATTAAAGATTTATTATTGGTAATGATATCATTCCATATCTATAAAGAAGAAAATATGATGCATTCCATATCGGGCTCTAGATTCACCTTGATCCGATTATTAGCATTCTCTGATCCCAATCTTTCAGTGAAGAATACTATCCTCCTCTAATATTCCTAGGGTTATGTGGATAACCCTACAAAAGCACCCTAATGATTTATTTATATTGGATTAGGTTAGGTTAGTTCATTTAAATAACATAAATCAAAAATTCTGTATTTTATTAAACACACACTCTAATGGCCACCTCTTACTGATTGTCCAATGCGGACCAACATTATGTCATGTTGAGGGTAAAACCTATACTATGTAGTCAACTGTGGCCTCAAATTTCCATTTCGAGTTCCCCAAAATTGGTAGAAACATTTATAATAAAAAAACTAGTGCTTTTCTTTAAAATATATTAATTTTTGGGTCCCCAAGGCACCCAAACACCACACCGACTCTGAGGAAAAAATATTTATATATTTATAAAAATATTTAAAGGACCAATCCAACAAAACTATGGTCCTTAAAAAAAACTTGGATTGTGATTTTTAACTTTAATATTTAAATTAATCCTATCGAGAACAAATTCAAACATCAAGTATAAACCCATTTTGTTCTTAAAATTCACACCATTTATAAACTCTAATGCTTTTATCATAAAAAATTAAAACTTTTAACGAAACCAAAATCTAGCTAACACATATCTTAAAGTTAAAATCGATCATAAATATAATTTAATATATAATTATTCATTGAATAAAACATATTAAATATACATTATTGAACTGGTCTGAGCACTCTAATTTTTTTATATTCAAATAAATAATTATACTCTAGTGATTCTTCATGTTCAATCCAAGATCACTCATCTTTTATCAGTTTCACATTGGTTCGGGTCCATAATGGTTCATCAAGAACACATTAAGGGATATATATAAATCATGTATTGAACATGGTTTTTATTTGATCATAAACAATAATTATCTATTTAAAACTTCATCTCAAATCATGTTTATAAGAGACATCAGTGAACTTCTTGAATTCACTCCCCTAAATTCATCATTTTTGATGTCTCCTTAGATTTCATCTCAATTAGATAACTTATGTTTTTTTATAGGTGTTTGAATTTATCCATTTTTGAATCCTTGGACTGGATTGAGTAAATTTTGAAATTAATCTGACCTCGAGATATCCACAATCATGATCCTTAGTCATGGTTGGAATTTTTTCCTTATATGAGCACCCATATTCCATTAAAAAATGGCCTTGATCCAGGATTCCTCTAAAATCTGAGATCATTCACCTTTCTCCATTACACACGTTATTTTAACTAATTATATATTGTTTTATTTTACTCATACATTGGTACTTTTGACTCACATGATGTTGTAGGGGTTGAATTATATATTTCCAAAGTTCATTCACACATTGATGTTTTTTAATTATGCACAATTATTGTAGGAGCACCCATACATAATGGTTATTATTCACTCATATGCTTCACCATTGACAAACACATGTGGAAATTATCAAAATAAGGTGAAAAATAAAACTTCAAACATATTTGAACAAGGTAATTTCATAATTAAAAATAAAAAAATAAAAAAATAAAATCAATAATTTATATTAAAAATTAAAATATGGAAATTGTAAATATAAACTTTAAAACCCAAAACCCTTCTAAAACAACTTGAAAAATATTATTTCAATAAATTTTTATAAAAAATTGAAAATTTTGTTACAATATACGGAATTTGAAATCGATAACCTTTAATAAATTAAGCATAAAAACAGTTATTTTCATAAAAAAATATTTTGGTTAAAAATCATCAAAATTTCTGGAAAAATATGTGGCAAAAATGTCATAAAATAATTCCAAATAAGTTAATATCTTCTTCAACTACATAAAATATCCTTGTAAATTACAAGTCTAAATTAATGGATACCACTTTCATGTAAGGGTTATCATAAAAATGAAAATCCTAGAGAAGACTACTATGAGCCTTTGAAAATATCCCTAAAACCCAAGGAATCGACATATTTCAAACACTATGATATATCTATTATATATATATATATGATATATTTCATATAATTTTTAATTGGGGTTTGAATGTAAAACAAGGTATTTCAAGCTATTGAAATTGTTTTATATGATTTTATGGATTTATAGAAATTTAATGTGATCTAGCGGTAAATAAAAAAATAAATTAAAAATAAGAAAAAATGGAGAAAATATTTATAGGAAATACCCACAGGAGATCAAGCCATCCCACACAAAGTAACTGGCCAATCCCAGCTCTAGGTTCTATCCACAAGGGTGTCATGGGTAATGAGGAATACAAGTGATCCACTGTTAGGAGATACTAGAATGTGAGAAGTGCACTGGCGCGGGGCGACACCGGTAGGGGTCTAGTATATGGGGTGATACTATTGTGAGATAATGAGCTAGGTGACATGCCTCTTGGTTGAAAAAGTAGTGACCTCCCCATTAAAAATTCTCTATGGGTTAAGTTGGGTAAAATCATAGTACACTTAAATATTAGTGTTTGGAAATAAATGAAATATTGTCGTTCATCACATCGTCTCCATACACTTTAGGGTTTTATTAAACTTGCACCATGCCTATCAGTCGCACACCATGAACAACATGGATGATTTCATGGGATCATATATGATATGTGCACAAACTTTATGAAGTAAAATGGGAATTAAAGGAACCTATGGAACTCATTGGTGATCCTATATAAATACCTAAACTACCATTAGATCCACCAGGAATCTTTTTTTCATCATTTGGGTACTACATAAAGATGAAATTACCACAACAAAACCATGAACATGGTGTCACTACAAAATATACCCCAATTAGAAGGAGTTATTTTTGAGTTTAGAAGGGGTTAAAACCCCCTAAAAATACATTAGCAGTTGTTACCTGTAACTACCGCTAATGTGACAAGAACATTATGTTAGCACCGATTCTCACTCTAAACTAGTAAAATAGTTTGAAATTAGCAGAAAATAGATTATATGGGGTTTTAACCCCCTCTAATTTCCTGAAAAAATGACAGATTAGAAGGGGTTTTAACCCCCACTAATTTAGATTTTATTTTAGAGGCACTGCCGCTAATGTGACCAGAACATTATGTTAGCACCAGTTATCACTATACACTAGTAAACTAGTTTTAAATTAGCAACCGATAGACTATATGGGGTTTTTACCCCCTCTAATTTCATGAAAAAATGACATAATATAAGGGGTTTTAACCCCCACTAATTTAGATTTTATTTTAGAGGTAGTTTGTAAACCACCTCTAATATAGTCATATGTTTTATATTAGGGGTGGTTTTTTAAATATGGGTTTTCTTAATTCCCTGGCCTCCCTCTAATCCCCTCCAGTAAACACCCTCGTCCCCCTCCTCCACCTCATCCAGTTCCCCCCCTCCAATCCCCTTCGCACCTCTGCCTCATCCAGTTCCCCCCTCCAATCGCCTTCACGTCTCTGCCTCATTCGTCCTACCCTTCGTGCCTCCACCTCATCTAGTTCCACCCCCTATAGTCCACATTCTCTTACATTTCCATGTCCCCCGACCTCCCTCCAGTCCGCTGGTGCTTGAGAATCCATGTCCCCCGAGTGGAAGGCCCCACATTCTATCCATACAATTTACCCCCCGCATTAGCCACGAATTAGTAAAACATCAGTCTGTGGGTTTCGAACTCAGAACCTACCTCATAACAACTTAGAATCTCAACCACTTCGGCAACTTGATTTTGTTTATTAAAGTACATGTTATTTTATTTATATATTAAAATTCAAGCTTCTTTTAGTAAATAATATTGGAATAAATATTTAAATACATATAAATATATAACTTATATATATATATATATTTATATCAAATAATATATACATTTTTTATACTATGTATTTATATATTTATATTATAATACATTTATATCATATTCAATGTATACATTTATATAAACTATATATTTTATATGTGTATTTATATACATTTAAGTAAATATATTTTATAATATTATTTATGTTATGTATATACACACACAAATATATATATATATTTATATGTGTGTGTACATCATTTATCTACTTAAATACATATTTATGTAATATATACATGCTTATTTACATAATATATATATATATAACTATTTATTTAATATATTTATATAATGTCTTTAAAATTTTATTTTTATAATGTATTTCAATACATATATTTATGATTATGTACATTAATATATATTAATTTTCATAAATTGTATAATATTATATATAATTAATATTATATGAAATACATCTATATGAAATAAAATTTATAAAAATATTTATATAATGTTATATGAAATAAAATTTATACAAATATTTATATTTTTCATTTCAATACATATATTTATTCTTATGCACATAAATATATATGCATTTGAGTAAATATAATTGTATAATATTATGTACATTAATATATATATTTTTATAAATCCTATATCATATAATATTACATATATATAACATAAAATCTTAAACATATTATTTAAAAATATATTTATTATTATTATATTAAAAATTATAAAAACTACAAGCATGTGTTTTTATATGATATATTTTTTAAATAAATTATATTTATATAATATGTTTATGGTTTTATATTATATATAATTAATATTATATGTAATACAATTTATAAAAATAAATATTTATTAATGTAAATAATATTATAAAATTATATTTATGTATTCATATAAATAATATTAAATACCATCACATAAATATTTTATATGATATGTTCATATAATGTATTTAAATAAATTTATATGTAGTGTTTTAATTATATATATATTATGGAATTTGTTCTTTTAAATAGTGGGGGTTCACAATGCCGTCTAATTTAAATATATTAAAGGGGGTTTTCAACCCCATCTAATTTAATACATTAGAGGTGGTTTTGAAGCCCCTCTAATTTAATACATTAGAGGGGTTTTGAAAAGAAATTAATCTTATTGATTAGTGGTGGTTATGAACCTCAACTATTTTCTTAAATTAGTGTGGGTTCAAACCCCCTCCAAAATCCAATCGAATATTAAAAAAATAATGTTAAAAAAAATTATAGGGGTTTCAAAACCCCTTCTTATTTAAGAAATTAGAGGGGTTGATAACCCCCTGTAAATTCGATGATTAGTGAGATTCACACATAACCCTCTATAATTTATACAGAAAATGATTTTAAAGGGGGTTCATAACTCCATCTAAATTCGATGATTAGAGGGGGTTGTGCATAACACCCTCTAATTATACAAAAAATGAATTTAGAGGGGGTTGTGCATAACCCCTATAAAAAACAGCCTCTAATATTATTTATTGTGTAATGTGTTGTGGACACCTAGAGAGTTTATATGAATGAAATTAAGTGTGTAGGGTAAGGAGGTCTTCACGTAATGCTAGTAAATGATGTGTCATGGTGTTCCATTGAAGATGAGAAAAGAGACGATAAAGGCTACTAATATGAAGAGAAACTTCACCATGGTCTAATGGTTTATGTCATCATGACGTCAAGTACATTGACTGGTTTTTGAATAAATGTGAATATCATAATACATTTTAAGAATAATCATCATGACCTGTATGAAAATAATTCATATAAAGAATATTAAAGAGGAAAGCTTATACATATGATATTCTTATGCTATATCTACCAACATATTTCCATGATCATGTCACTGAATTTAAAAGGATAATGGGAAATCTTCATAAGAATGAATAAAACTATGTCAGAAATAATAACACTATAGGAATATTTCATGGGGTTCATGATATTATTTTTTAAGTATAGGTTCCATTAAAAATTTACGCCCACACTACTACTAATATGACCACACCACACCATCATCTACATGTGCATAGAGGGTTTGAGTTACAAAATGTTTTCACTATGATGGATAGGAGTTCCAGTAGTGGATATAATAATAGAGAGGAATTAGAAAGTTGTTAGTACTATGAAGGATTATTTGGTGGGTTGTCTCATCACATTCATGAATTCAAGTAGGGGATAAAGATTATTTTTACATTCCAACATGTTTTTCATTCTCTGATACCAGTAATGGCTAAATGATGAGGGATTTCTTCGCACCATGATTGTTCCTTCATTCCATGAAAGTTGAAAAGGATGTTTTTTAAGTTAAAATCCTCCTATAGTTTAGGATAAATTTAAGGTTCTTTTCCAAATGATAATAACGTAGAACTAATGTAACTTTAATATAAGTCTTCAATAATAGGAGAAGATTTTTTTGACCACTAGGAGATACCTAAGGTTTTAACCTTAGAATTTACATGTAGTTTTATTTTTTACTTTTATTTCATTTTCATATCTATTTTAATATTGTTTTATTTACTTTTAAAATACTAAATTTCCATTATTCTCATTTCTATATTCTTTGATTCATTCCATTTTCTATTATCTATCTGATGTGTTGTGGTTTATTTGTTTTCAAAGACCACTCAATAATGATTTTCTAAATTTATAATAGGGTGTATTCAGAGAATGATGTTTTGTGCATCATTTTTTTATATTGTTTCACTTATGGGATGATCTTATTTAGTATTATAAAACTAAAATTCACTTTTTATTTTATTCATTATTAAATCATTGAATAAATTTGTTTAATTGTGAATTAAACCAGAACACTAGAGGTGGTTAATTCATAAATAAAAAAAATATTTCCATTCTCCTAAAATTGAATTTAAATTAATGATTTTTTGAAAGTTTTTATTTTTATACCATGATTGTTAGGATTCTATGGTAGTTTCAATTATAATTGACCTAGTTAAAATCAAATGCAATTACTTGTACCACTACTAATGATTTTGATTATTTTTAATGTGAGGCATGATTATCAATTTAATAAAACAACCATTATAAATAGTTCCCCCTATTTTTGTCTCCTATGTCCACTTTTTTATCTTCTTTCCATTGATTATTTAGTTTTTGTAATTATATTTAGTTTGATTGTGTTTCTTGATCTTAAAAGTTTCTTGTCAACCTAAAAATTAGTTGAGAGTTATCATTGGGGTTCCATTATTTTTGTTGGATTGGTCCTAAAATTTCACTACTATACACATTTATAGTTAGTATCAATTTTTATTTAATATAAATTTATAAATAGGTTACCCACAAGGATGTAAATACTCTCTACATGTGACCATTTTTATGGAACTGTTTTTGAGGGGCAGTGGAAACTAGTGGAAAATCAAAACTAAATGTCTAGGTTAAGTATTTCATGTTTTTCTGTCAATATTATTCATTTTATTTTTTTTTCTTTTTTTTCTATAATTCACGCTTGTTTTAATGGAGGTGTGAAGGAAAAAATATTAGAGAAAATAATATGGCCAACCATCAAACTATTCATACTATCAAGAGGACATGCTTTCATGGGTAGTGAAAAATTATAAAGGGTTGGTATAATAAGGATAAGGATGAAATAACTCATATTATTATGTATAAGATTAATTAAAAATTCAAAAATTTAGTGACAAATATTACAATCACTATAAATGAGCTCCCCATAGTTATAACTGCCATCAAAGATATTACACTAAGTTGTAGAACCAAGGAGAGACCATCTTTAAATAATCTCAAGAGAAAAATTCACACATAAGTTTAATGTAAAAAATAATAAGGTTTATAAAAATATTGATAGGTAAATCATGGAATAAGAGTCAAAACAAAAGGAATATGAAGACATGATCGAACACATGGACAAAAATGGTAAGCCTTTAGATTCCTTTAAAAATAACTCATTTTATATCCTAATATAGGGAGTGAGGAAGGGTAAGAAAATAATGAATAATAGAAGAAGTTTAGGATATGAAATAGAGGAAGGAAGAGGAGAAATATAAGCAGTGTGTTTCAAATACTAAACCATTTGATGAGGAAGAACCTATACCTCCTAAAAAAGAGGAATAAGAACAATTAAACCTCCAATACTTATAGGAAGAAGAAGAGAAGAATATGATATATTTAATTAATGAGATAATGTCACACCTTAGGTTTTACGACCCATTTTAGTTCCTTAAATTATATGTCAATAATTATAAAGGATGGTTTTTATCATTTTTCCATAATTAAAATTGATTAGAAAATAACATACATAAGATATGATTCAAACTTATAACACATTATTCAATTATAATGGAAGATCAAAATAATAATATAGAAAATAAGTATAGAATTCTATAACGATCCATAATTTACATACATTGTTATTACTTTAGAATTTAAGCATACTTATTACAAAATATAACAAAACCATTATAGGACCATATAGGTATAGTGTCTTTAGAAACTGGGAAACATAAAAAACTGGTTCATAAATCATCTACATTGTCTCCCGCTTATTTCATCATATATAGAGTCCCTTTTGGCATATCCTACTTAATACACTTTTTCCTAGCCTGGGGAAAATAAAACATACAAAAGGGTGAGATCAAATGCTCAGTAAGGGTAAACAATGGAAATATCAATCATATCATATTCATAATAACATAACATTCTGAAAATCTTAACCTGAAAAAGATATCATAATATCATGACATGGGATGAATCATAGTAGTGAAATGTAATCCCAATAATCATAATATAAGACATGAAACTTTGTGGAATACACATATAATCATAGAAAATCATTTCATATTAGTCAGGACTCATTTCCAAGACCATCATAGCTGACAACGTCCATTACTGAACCGGGTTCACTCCTCGTTCCAGTCCTGTATCACTAAACCAGATTAACTTTCCATTCCAGCCATGTCTATCTCATGAGATATAAATCTTTACCCAATTCATTGGAGGTAGATATAGGTCCCACCCATCTCATAATGAAACCATTCTTATGTGTGCCACAAAATCATAAACCATACATCATAGCATAACCCATGTAATATAATGGGATTCTATAACATAATCCATATAAGATAAAAAGACTTCATAAAAATAATTCCATCATAACATAAGAAAATAAATGTAATAATATGGATAGAAACAAAACACTATATCATCTTAGATGGAAAATAATTTTGATAAATCACTTGAACTTAGTTCTTGAGGAAAATATCCTTTCTTCTTCAAAAACATCTTCTGTTCTCAAAATGTCATGCAATTATAAAATAAAATAAGTTAATTGAAAATAAAATTGAAAACTTTTAAATTAATCTTCATGGAAATAATGTTCTATGAAATCTTAAAAATCCGTTCGTGACGTATACGATAAAAAACATTCTTCTCATACTTTGGCCGGAAAAGTCAAAAAGTACCTCGTACTGAAAATGATAAAAGACTCTTTTCATATCATTTAATAAAAATTAACCAATAGGAAAAATTGGATTTAAAAAATTGTAGGAGGATATAAATAAAATTACATATTCAATAAACATGGATGTGTATGATAAATATTCCCCAATAAATACCGAAGTATGAACAATCTCGGATAAAAATTGAGATTTGTGAGATTTTCCCTTTACCTTAGGTCCGATATGCTTGGTACGTATCCGAACCTCCTGTATAATGATTTAAATAATGTCATTGACTTATTCAAGAATCATACTCATTGTTATGATATCATATATGGTCATATTCGTATCTTCTTATTAGTAATATTTCATTACTACTTGTTATTCGGGTGTTCATTGCTTTTTGTTATTTTGCGTGTTTTGTCAAATAAATTCGTATTCCTATTTTTAGGTTATAGCTACATCATTTACAGAATGGTAGTAGTATAATATATATCATATTTATTCATTCAATTCGTTTATATAATCATGGTTTAATTAATATCATGTAGAACGAATCACAACGCATCGTGGAGACGGTAAGCCGTACGTACGCACGAGCGAGAATATCGTTCCCATAATTATTGAATGGTATTGGATTGGATGATAGAATATCTCAGAATTAGTATCATGTTATAATAATAATATATAGTTATTCTTTACACGATTATACCCATCCAAGTAAGGTGGTGGTGGAAAAACAGATTACACCACGACGTGGAGACGGTATTCCGTACGTATGCACGCGCGGTGAATTCGTTTTCCATAGGATGGATAGAAGGTGAAATGGGGTTGTTTCATATTTATAATAAAATATAAGTATATTAGTGATACTGATATTATTAATTTATGATGAAACAAATAAATAATAAGAAGTAGAATAAGAAATAAATTTGAAAGGACTAGTAAAGGATATTACCTCTTCTTCGACTCGCCTCTTCTAAACCTCCTCTTACGACACTAATGTTGGTCTCTGAAGAAGACTAGGACCTCTAGTAGGTTTCTAGGGAAGTTTATAAGAGAAATGGACAGGTTTTGGATGATAATTAAGGCTCAAAATGTTGTGAAGATGAGAGGGAGGAGGTTCCCTTTTATAAGGGAGGAGAGTGACACCTTTGGAAACATAAGAAATATTATTTTATAATAAATTCCATACCCACTTAAAAACCTCCAAAAATGGATCAATTAGAAGATAAAATGAGATAGGGTTGTAATATCATCAACCAATAAAATTTATACATGCTGGGAATTTATTTTAAACCTTATCAAATTGATTTATCCTTATTTAATCTATTTATTTCTCTTTGCGGTAATAATATTCTAAATTTTAAATTATTATAAATAATTACTTATTTGTTTTTAATTGTCCATAATTTGATAATATATGACATGTTAGACCATTTAAATTTCAATTTATATTTTTTAAATATTTTTGTGATTTTTAAACAATTTTATAATATGTTATTTTTATAAAAGAACAATAGTGTCAATTTTGACACTATTCATTTATTTGAATTAAAAAAAATTCCAAAAAGATAATATATTCAAACCAAAATATTTAATAGATTCATAACATGTCGTATTAATCTAGAAAATTTTTGTATCACATTAAATAGTTCATATAATATTTATTTTTATATTTTTAAAACCATTTATTTGATATTTCAATCAATAAAATAATTTCAACATCACTATTGTATCATCATTAATGATAATTATTTAATACCTAAAAATTATAAATAAATTCACATGATATATATAATTTTATTATATTTCTGGAGACTATTCATGTTCGATGTTTTATGAAGTTCAACTCAAAATTAAAATTATTACTCTTAGAAGATATAAGAGAGTGACATGTTGTCACTTTCTTTGGTTTTAATTATAATTATATCATTTTCATGGTCAATAATCCATGAAATGAATCTATTCTGACCCTTAGGTGATATGGGTCGACTTTTATTCATCTAATAGAATTTTGTAATGTGTTAGGGTAATTTTATAATCTTATTTTTACCCTTAATTACCCGATTTACCTTTAACTACAGTAAATAAAAATTACCGTATTTATTATTCATAATATCAAAAAAATAAAAGTAACCTATTAACATAATTTGGACCCACTGAATCCAAATATTGAATCCATTTTTAAAAATTCAAAACACATAATTTGTAGTAATTAATTTAAAATTAATCCCATTGTTAAGAAAATGAGTTTAAAAAGTTAAAACATTACCAAAGATTGAAATGTTTTTACCTATGAATTCAATGTAAAATTAATGGTAATGTAATAAATTATATTAATGGGTAAAAATATATTCTATTTATACTTTAAAAACATTAATTTTATCATTTAAAAATATAAATTATCTTGATGAAAAAAGTTGTTTTTAAGAAACATTTAGCATGTTTTTACTATTCATCAAAATAAGAACGTTGTCAGAAAAATATAAAAAATTTGTCCAATGTAAATTTTTATATCCTGATTCAAAATAAGAAGTTTATTTTGTAAAATTGAAATTATAAACTTGTCAAAATTATATTTAAAATGGGTGTGCCATCAAAAGGTGGTAAAACTGCATTTTTTGAAAAATACTTTTTTTATTCGAAAAATTGATTTTGTTTTCATATCTCATTCTAGAAAATGTGAAAGATGAATTATAATGTTATAAAATTCAAATTATGGTTAATACTATTCATAATGTCTAGTTCATAATATTATAATAATATATCATTGTTTATTGAAACTCGGTATTGTGTACAACGCAAGCTATTGAGGAAGGTTTCTCTTGTGTGTAACGTAAGACAATCCAATGTTGTGTGTAGTGAAATACTCCTTTGGTGTTGCATAATACATAGAAAAAATATTCCTCATAAAATCTCAGGGTTTTTCATTCTACCCCCCTTAAAATGAATTTTTCCCTCGAAATTCGTCACTTCGTAACAAACATATGAGGATACCTCTCCCTCATCATATCCACAAGTTCCAATGTAGGTCCCCCTAATTGGTGGTTCCTCAATAAAACTTTAACAAAGCGAGTGGTCTTGTTTCGTAGAAATTTTTTGCTACAATCCAAAATCTCTATCGTCTGTTCTTAATAAGAAAGATCTTGCTCCAGCGGTACAACTTTTGAGCTTAGTACATGTGAAGGATTAGGTATGTAATTTCTCAGGAGGGATACATGGAACACATCATGAACTTGAGAGAGATTTGGTGGAAGTGCCAATAGGTAAGATACATTCCCAACATGATCCAGTATTTCGAAAGGACCGATATACCTAGTGCTCAACATTCCCTTATTTCCAAATCTCATTACTCTATTCCAAGGAGATATTCGTAAGAACACTTTATCACCCACTTAAAACTCTAGGTCTTTTCTTTGGTTGTCATCATAACTTTTTTTGGACTCTGAGATGGTCTTTTGTGTTGTGTTGGGTACCGGGACGGAGTAGCGGAAGATGGTGGCCGGGAAATTAAATTTTTTTTGCATCGCCAGAGTGACATAACCTTGTCAACTCCGATGATCATGTCCTGGTTTAGTTTGAGGATCACACCAGATTTAAGCAGAGCACAGAAAATAAATTAAACATGTACCTTGTTTAGAATTAGTGTGTGCAAGTCTGCCGTAGGATGCTGGCGATCGTTCCTTGAAGAGTCTAACGTCTATGCCCTCTAGATTGTCCACACATGCCTCTCGAATCTACTCGCGCACCGTTCGTCAAGATTCGGGTGCTAGCGCAGATCTTCGACGATTACTTCAGCACAATGACGATCACTAAAAAGGAAGAAGCTTCAATCCGAGAAGGATGAACTTGAAGATATTCCTTTTCGTGAGAGAATCTATCTCCAAATTCCAGGAGGAGAGAGATGCTCTCAATCTTGACACATGAATAGTAATCATGGGATATCCTCTCTCTGACTTATATAGGGAGTGTTTAAAACATGCTGTATTGATTCCCGACCCCAGTGTAATAGACGTCATGTATATAAGTAATATAAATAATTATTTATGACAAATAAAATTATGCCATAAATAATATTTATAATTTATCACTTACTTATAATATATAAATATATTACATGATTAATTTGAGTCTTCAACTCGACTCATTCCTCCTGCTAATATTAATCGAACCAAGGATATTTAATCCATTCGAATAATATTAATACTTGTATTTACTATATAAATTTTAACTACATGTTATAAATAAATCCAAAAAATTATTCTAAACTAAAATAATTAATGAATTTATTTATTCTCTGATGATCCATAGAACTTGGATAGTGCTCGGACCCTTTGGAAGGGCCCACTAAGTTCTATATTCCTATTCCCACAATAGGGCAGATTCTCAAGGCCCTATGATGTGTGACCCTCTAGGCCTTTACCTCAATAGCAACGAATAATATCCACCGACCAAGAGCGGGGTCTAGCAACCCATCGAGGCCCCTATAGAGATAAGGCAAAGTCATAGAAACAACTGACTCCCTACGAAAATGGTCTGTGTAATATAATATCTTGGTCATTGATATCTCAATAAAGCAGAATGCACACTAGTGTCATCATTCTTTATTTTGATTTATTTTATTTGTTGATTTGTCCGGACGGTCTTACCTTCGACTACCATGGCCATTGATTTATTGAAGGTGCAACTATCCTAATCTACCAGGACCGAGATATCTCTTCCTAAACTCGGAAGTGACAAATACTTTCTCGATCATTCAATCAATGCCATGCCATTAATGACATACCCGATACAAACTACCTCACCACGACTTTGTTTCCATGGTTTTCGCCTTATATCAAATGTACGTAATTAAATTACATTCATTGTTAATGATCTCAAGTCAGGAGACCATTACACATGTCCGTAGATAGGAACAACCAATGAAACCTGAAACATGTGGTGTTCCTTTTAAGCGGGTCTGTCCTTATGATCTCAATTACTAGAGATCATCAAGTGCCAACTTCATGAGAAGAAGTCTCAATGATTATGAGCCCCCATCACCTGATGGTCACACATCATCCGTGTCCTTTCAGAATGATGTAACTGGAGCATAGGACATTACTTTAAGATTACTGTCATGGAATCTCAGGGTTCTCATTATAGCTTGGGACCTACTATAACCCTTTGATGTGACAGGTAATCTAAGGACATTTCCATAAACAAAGTGGATTCAGAAGTATCTACACTATCATGGAAAGATAAAAACATGTATAAAAACAAATTCAATACATGTAACAGTAATCAAAGTACAATAAAAGTTGGGTATAGGGTACCCACTTTCAACACTCCAACATGCACTAGAGCCAACTGGTAACAGGTTTAAATCTGCTAGCTCTCACATGTTAATCATGCTTCTACTGAGCAATGGCTTTAGTCAAGGGGTCACCCATGTTGCCCTCTGTGGATACTCTTCTAACTTTCACATCACCTCTTTGAGTGAAATCCCTTAAGAGATGAAACTTTTGAAGAATATGCTTTGTCCTCTGGTGAGACCTGGGCTCCTTGGCAAGCACCACTGTAGCAGTATTATCACAATATACTGGAACAGGGTCTGCACTGCTAGGTACAACACCAATGTCTGAGATAAATATATGTATCCCAACTGATTCCTTGCTGCATCAGAAGATGCAATATATTCGGACTCTGTTGTAGAATCGGCAACCACAACTTGCTTTGAGCTTCTCCACCTCACTGCACCACCATTCAGGAAAATGATGTATCCGGACTGCAATTTCATATCATCATGATCTGTCTGGAAACTAGTATAACTGTATCCCCTCACAACTAGTTCCTCATCTCCTCTATACACCAGGAACATATCCTTAGTATGCCTTAAGTACTTTAGGATAGTTTTAACAGTTGTCCAGTGCAGCTCTCCTAGATTGGATTGATATCTACCCACCATGATTAAATCAAAGGCAACATCAAACCTAGTACATAGCATGGAATACATGATAGAATCCACTGCCAAAGTATAAGGGACTCTACTCATTCTTTCAATCTCCTCCTGTGTTTGTGGAAACATTTTATTGGATAGATTTACACTATGTGACATAGGTAACAATCCTCTCTTGGATTGTTCCATATTGTACCTTTTGAGTACCTTGTCAATATATGTACTTTGACTGATGCCAATCTGCCTTTGAGATCTATCTTGATAGATCTTGATCCCTAGAATGTAGGCTTCTTCACCTAAGTATTTCATGGAGAAGCATTCATTTAACCAAGTCTTAACTGACAGTAATACTTGCACCTCATTTCCCATGATTAATATGTCGTCAACATATAAAACTAGGAAAACGATAGCATTCCCTTCAACCTTTTTATAGAAACATGGATTGCTTTCATTTTTGAAAAAACCAAAATCTCTTATGGCCTCATCAAAGAGAAAATTCCATGATCTTGATGCCTAATTCAATCCATAAATGGATCTCTACAACTTGCATACATTATTGGCATTCTTCGACTTAACAAACCCTTCGGGTTGAGTCATATAGACGTCTTCAACCAACTTCCCATTTAGAAAAGCAGTTTTGACATCCATTTTCCAAATTTCATAATCATGAAAGGCTGTTATTTCAAGCAATATTTTGATGGATTTAAGCATTGCCACTGGTGAGAAGGTTTCATCATAGTCAATGCCTTGATGTTGTCTGAAACCCTTTGCAACCAGTATTGTTTTAAAGGTATTAACCTCACCATCCATGTCCAGCTTCTTCTTGAATACCCATTTGTATCCATGGGATTTACATCAGCTGGAGGGTCTACCAAAATACAAACTTGATTTTGGTACATGGGCTCCATCTCATAATTCCTGGCTTCTTTCCATTTAGCAGCTTCTTTTCCTTCTACTGCTTCCTTGTAGGTTAGAGGTTCATCAGGCTCAAAAACTATTGTGTCACCTGACTCGGTGACAAGAAAACCATAATTCTCTAGTTCTCTAACCTCTCGTGTAGACCTATGCAGTATCTGTGTCTCAGGAACAATTTCTTCTTCCACTTGATCTTATAGAGATTGTTCCTCTACCAACTCTTGTGCATCTGGAGCATTAACTTCATCGAATTCAATCTTGCTCCCACTATTTCCAATAGAAATGTTATCCCTTTCTAGAAATGTGGCATATCCTTCCTCGATGACTTTTCCATCAAAAGGGTTATATAGGTAGTATCCTCTAGTTTCCTTAGGATAACCTATAAAGATGCACTTAGGGATTCTAGATTCTAATTTGTCACTTGGTAAAGTCTTGAAAAATGCCTCACACCCCCACACATGCATGTGTGTAATATTGGGTTTCTTTCCATACCATAACTAATATGAAATCCCCTATGTAGATTTAGTTGGTACTCAGTTAAGGGTATTTGCTATTGTCTACAAGGCGTATCCCCAAAAGGATAATGGAAGAGTTGTATGACTCGTCATTGATCTGACCATGTTAAGAAAGGTCATATTCCTCCTTTCACTAACACCATTCCATAGTGGTGTATAAGGAGGAGTGAGTTGGGATACTATCCCACACTCCTTCAAGTGATCAATGAAAGCTTGGTTAAGATATTCTCTGCCTCGATCTGAGTGAAGTGATTTTATCTTCTTACCAAGTTGGTTTTCTACTTCATTTTGGTATTCCATAAAGAAATGAAAGGAATCAGAATTATAACGCATTATGTATATATATCCATACCTACTATAATCATCGGTAAAAGTAATAAAGTATAGAAAACCACCCCTTTCCTCTACTAGAAATGGACCACATACATCGATATGTATTAATTACAGCACTACATTGGCTCTTTCTCCCTTTCCTGAGAAGGGTGCTTTGGTCATCTTTCTTTATAAACAATCTTGACATACATCTAAGGGTTCTAACTGTACCGAGTCTAGATACCCTTCTTGATGTAATCTTCGTAATCGCTTCTCGTTTACATGACCAAGCCTGAAGTGCCATAGGCGGGTTATATTTGTGTCATGTTGGTTGTTTTTGTCATTGATTTCCATTACTGATTTTTCTAGTTCTATCATATATAAACCATTGATAAGATGTTCCATACCATAACATACGTTATCCCGATAAAAGCGACAATTTTTATTTCCAAACTTGAAATAAAAACCCATAGTATCTAAACTTGACACAGAGATAATGTTCTTGGTAACAGACGGCACATAATAGAAATTGTTTAAAATAAGAACCAAACTAGTTGGTAAAGTCAAGTGATAGTCTCCCACTGCCAAGGCTGCCAGACTTGCACCATTTGCAGCTTAGAGATCCACTTGACCTTTTGAAATCTTCTTAAACCTACTTAGTTCCTATATATGAATACAAATGTGTGAGACACATTCCGTATCCAACATCCAACTTGTAGATAAAGATATATTGCATTCAATGACAAAAATACCTAAAGTAGAAGTGTATTCTTGCTTCTTCTTCCTAGCTCTGCAATTCTTCTTCCAATGGCCTTTCTTGCCACATCCAAAGCAGACAGCTTCTTGCTCATTACTTTGCCTCTGAATCTTTAGTTTCTTTACAGGATGATGCATTGGTGTGTTTGGCCTTGACATGGACATAGACCCCTTTTCCTTTCCCTTGTTTTTATTTTTCACCATAATGACAGTTGAATTGATGTTTTTCATGTCCTCATCATATTGGGGAACTAAAGACAAGATATCCGAGAGTGACTTTTTCATATCATTCATATTATAATTGATAATGAAAGTAGATAAGCTTGATGGTAAAGAGGCAAGAATGAGATCCACTGCTAGTTCTTGGTACAGTTTGAACCCAAGGGCTTCAAGCCTCTCAATATACCCAATCATCTTGAGTGCGTGAGGACTTACTTGGTGCCCTTCTGCTAGCCTACATTTATAAAGTGCACATGAGATATCAGAACTTTTTTGCCTGGCCCTATCCTCATATAGTTCTTGGAGATGTGAAAGCATCTTGTAGGCGTCCTCTTCCCCATGTATTTTTTGAAATTGGATGGACATGGATGACAACATGATGCATTATACATCAAGTGCATCGTCTACATGATTTCTCCAACTATATTTTTCCGTCTTGCTTGCTCTGTGAGGAGTCTTAGTAGAAATTGGGGATTCCAGCACATATAACTTCCTTTCTTGGCATAGTACAATGCGAAAGTGCATGTACCACTCCTGGAATTTATTGCCAGTTAGGATATTTTCTTTATACAAGATCGATCACAGTGATAAAGTACTTGTGGTGTTGATGATTTCCATTTTGAATCTACATCAGATAAACATTTAGCAGTTAATACTTTTTCATGATTACCTTTTGACATTTTATGATTAATAAATTATTATATCATTTAATGTCTCCCACTATTTTAATGAACCATAATAGCCCTCAATATTAGATTCGGAATACTCTATCGCTTGAGCATTCTAGGGGCAAGGATCATCAAAACCTCCCTTGTAGTCTACAAGCTAGGGCTATGCCAATACTTGGAGGGTTTCAAGGTAAGCACTATGCTGGCCAACTACTTATTCTTGTGGTTTCTTGTGTTGTTGAGTAAAGTCCCATATTTTGGAATTTGAACTTTATTCCCTCAACCTCTTTCCTCTAATGTGATAGCGAGTTAGCTAAGGCTAATCCATGACTACTCACTTTAGTTAAGTAGACCCATTTCTCTCATGAAAATGCCCTGGTAGTAAGAGACACTCTGAACTAAGGCTAATGAGCACCCAAACAGCCGGTTTTGTTTAGATGTGAGAAATAGAAGGCATTTAGACTTAATATATCTTTGATGGATTTTTAATATTTATTGACGAATATAATCCTTTTCTATTTATTATGTTCAAACTGGGTTGTCACGCTCACAACTGAACATTCAATAGAATATTATTCATCACAACTTTATGCATTTTATCTTGTTTACTATTCTATGTGATCACGTAATAATCATGCAGACGCATAAAATAATGAACTATGCATAAATTAAATCATGCATTCCGACTGGTCTTGAGAATTTTATAATGATTGATCGATAATTGATCAATCATCACCTAGAGGCATCCATACCTGAGTCAAAACATGACTCATGTCGCTGCTTGCCCCAATGAAAAGCGCCCAACTCCTATCTGGACTACTACCTCATCTTGGAGGGGTCTGCCTCTCAGATCATCACCGTATAATTACAAATATACTCGCACACTAGCAAGGGGGTCTGGGGTACAAAATACAACTAGGGAAATGGATGTGCAGGCCCTTATACAAATTTGAATTAAAAGACGATTCACAGACCGTCATTTATCTAATTAAATATTACAATCATCACACGCATTGAATAAATAATTAAATAATTAAATATATGGCAGACACACACAGTTCGATCACTTTCTCAAGACCAGTCAGGGTAAAAGCGCGATAAATTTAAATTTCAATAAATTTAAATAATGCGAGGGTTTTCTAATAAATTAAATAAATATGATTAAATTGAAATAATTTTTTTTATCAGTTCATTTGTATAATTTAATTTTAATTCTAAAATTAAATCAAATCATTAATTTAATTTTAGTCTTAAATTAAATTAATATTTTGGATTAAAAAAATTTTAAACCCCTAAATTAATTCCAATTAATTTAATTAAAAAACCTAAATTAATTAAAATTAATTTAATGCAGGGTTACCTCTCGCCGGAGAGGAGTCCGACATGATTGGTACCGCAGCGGGGTGTTGTCCTGGAATAGGGTATCGCGGCTTGACTGCGGTGTGACCGCGACATGACCGCAACGTCCAATGACTCTCGCGGTGACTGCATCTTCCAGCGTGGTCCGAGGGGAGAAGGAGGAGGCCGGAAAATAAATCGGCCAGCCACATGGCCGGTAGCCCACTGCTCCAGCGAGCCGGTGAGGCGGCCGCCCGGTCCGATGCGGGCTCGGCCAGCGAGCTCGGGGTGGCCGACAGGAGACGGTCTGGCGTGGGGTTCTGGCGTGGGTTCGGGGTGGCTGGTAGGAGGAGGTCTGGCGTAGAGGGGAGGCCGGCGCATGCTCGGGGTGGCCGGATGAAGGCGGTCCGGCACGGAGGGGGGGGGGGCGGCATGGGATCGGGGTGGCCGGATAGAGGTGGTATGACGCGGAGGGGGAGGCCGACGTGGGCTCGGGGAAGCCGAATGGAGGCAGTCCGACGCGGAGGGAGAGGCTGACGCGGGCTCTGGGCGGCTGGATGGAGGCGGTTCGGCGGGAGGGGAGGCCGACTAGGGTTTGGCCTCCATTGTGCGCCGCATGAGAGGAGACCCCAAAGGGGATCTTCTCCCATCCCCTTTTTTTTATTTTTATTTTTATTTCTTTTTTCCAAAGGGAGTCTACTTTTATTTTTTAAAATTTCTTAAAAAATAAAAGAGGAAGACCCCTAAATTGGGGTCTTGGTACTCCCTTTTTTTTAATATTTATAAATTAAAACAAGACATGACTTCAAGTCTTGAAAATAATATTTTATAACAAAATAATATATAATAATTTATAACAATAAAAATAAAATTTAATTTTATCTCAATAAAATTGAGATTAACATCAAATGAATGAGAAACAAAAGAGAAAACTTACGACGTTGATCCGTTTAAATTTTTTAAATGATCGTAACTCGATCATTCGAAAATGAAACAACGCACTGTCGAATCCAAATGAACCGTTTTAATACACTGGACATAAATTTAATTCATTTTAATTTGGTTGACTCAGAAGAACCTTGCGCTCCCTCTGATACCACTATTGGGTACCGGGACGGAGCAACGAAAGCTGGTGGCCGGGAAATTAAAATTTTTCTGCATCCCCGGAGTGACATAACCATGTCAACTCCAATGATATTGTCCCGGTTAATTTTGAGGATCACACAAGATTTAAGCAGAGCCCAAAAAATAAATTAAACATGTACCTTGTTCGGAATTAGCGTGTGCAAGTCCGCCGCAGGACGCCAACGATCGTTGCTCGAAGAATCCGATGTCGAAGCCCTCAACATCGTCTACACACGCCTCTCGAATCTACTCATGCACCATTCATCAAGATTCGAGTGCTAGCATGTATCTTTGATGATCACTTCAGAACAACGACAATCACCGCAAAGGAAGAAGCTTCAATCCGAGAAGGATGAACTTGAAGATCTTACTTTTCTTGAGAGACTCTCTCTCTAAATTCCAGGAGGAGAGAGATGCTCTCAATCTTAACACATGAATAGTAATCATAGGAGAGCCTCTCTATCACTTATATATGGAGTTTTTACAACACGCAGTATTGATTCCCAACCCCAGTGTAATAGACGTCCGCTATATAAGTTATATAAATAATTATTTATGACAAATAAAATTATTCCATAGATAATATTTATAATTTATCACTTATAATATATAAATATATTACATGATAAATTTGAGTCCTCAACTCGACTCATTCAACCTGATAATATTAATCGATCTTAGGATATTTAAATCCATTCGAATAATATTAATACCTATATTTACTATATAATTTGTATGTACATGTTATAAATAAATCCAACGAATTATTCTAAACATGAATAATTAATGAATTTATTTATTCTTTGGTGACCCATAGAACTTGGATAGTGCTTGGACCCTTTGGCGGGGCCCACCGAGTTCAATATTCCTATTCCCAGAATAGGGCAGATTCCCAAGGTGCTATGATGTGTGAACCTCTAGGCCCTTACCTCAATAGCAGCAGATAATATCCACCGACCAAGAGCGGGGTCTAGCAACCCATGGAGGCCCCTATACAGATAAGGCAATGTCATAGCAATGACTACCTCCCTACGAACATGGTCTGTGTAAAATAATCTCTTTATCATCAATATCTCAATAAAGCAGAATGCACACTAGTGTCATCATTCTTTATTTTGATTTATTTTATTTGTTTATTTGTCCGGACGGTCTTACCTTCGATTACCATGTTCATGGATTTATTGAAGGTGCAACCATCTTAATCAACCAGGCCCGAGATATCTCTTCTTTCCTTAGACTACCATGTCCATGTATAGTAAATTTATTTAGGAAATATTTATAAATATTTTCCTCATGTGTAAAATTTTTAATTTTTCATTTATTAAATTTCATGATCTTATTTTATATTTAATGAATAAAATGTTTTTTTATTAATAATGAATGTATACATTATTTTGTTTGTGACGAAATAATTCTACCAAATGTAATATCATGTTAATAAGGAGTTACCTACTTTTAATAACATAATGATTTTGTAATATTCTACCATGAAACTATTTTTTATGGGTTATGATCATGAAATAAATGTTTAGTTATTGTTTATACATATTGGGTGTTAATATTTTATTATAAATGAATTATCTATTTAGTATTGATCGATGGATATTGAAACATTGGGCAGAATACTCATTGTCCTTTGGACATAATATATAACACCAATAGTGGGGGTTTGTTCTCATCATATTTTTAATAGACCAACCTAAGAAAACCTGACCAGTCACCCAAGTCAGCCCATCATGAGGTGGGGGTAAAACAATGATAACAAAAAAATCATGAATATCACCAAAAAAATACATACAACTAGAGTAAAATTTGGAATTAATGGAAGATATAACTCATCCAAATAGACTAAAATAGAATGTATAATAAGTCTAGATAAACTAGTATTAATCTAACCAACATTCATTTCCAAACCATCCAGAAATGGAAATAAAAATTTAAATTGATGTCTAAATGATATATAATTCCCTTCACATTACTTGTATCCAACAAAATAAGGTCTACATAAACCCAGAGGTAGAATTATGGTTTGAGAAATATATCCCTATAAGTAAGCATTAAAGAATATATAGATTTTATACTATAGAGAATGTACATGTTAATTTTTTAAAACAAATTATTTTACAAGAATGATATAATAAAAAAAATATCTCTAAAAAATTCATTGTTTTTCCACAAATTTTGTATCATGATTTACAAATCCTTAACAAATAAGGTGAGCATATTGAATATAAATACACATGTGATTAAAAAACAATTAAATAATCTTTCATGAAATAAATTGGTAGAAACAAAAATTCACTTTCTTTTAGACCTCTAGCCAATTGGTTAAAACTTACTATACACTTATGATCCTAAATAAGAATATGGATGGATCCAACTAATATCGAGTACTTCTAGAGTCCATCTATATACAAGATGTTCCCTCTATGTGGTGTCACCCTAAATAAGGCTACACAACTCTCCATCCTGACATACCCAAGGATCCCTCTATGAATGTTTTTTAAATTTATGTTTCATAAACCAAGCTCACATTTTTATTAAACCATTTCAAAGAGAATCCAATCATATTGAGGGATTAAAAATTATTTTTCATTATAAATCATGGAAATTCCATTTTCAAAGACCAACCCACTTTAAAATATATACAGATCACTTTTTTAATACCAGTATGAGCAATTCAATTTCAAATCTCAAGGAAACAATAATAATGTAAAACCCCAAAAATCTAAAGCAAGAACCTTATATTTGATAGCATGCATAAAACATGACAACAATCATGTAAGGGAATGGAATGCACTAAAAGATTAAAATATACATACTAATTTAAATAGATTTGATATATTATATATTTTAAATTCACGAAACATTGAGTAATCTTGTTTTATATGAAACACATACTTTGTAGAAATGTTACATTACATGCAAGACTGAGTTTCACCAACAAAAAATATATTTTTTAAATATTATTATTTAATATAACAAAACAAAACCTAACTGTTAAATGGGTAGTTATAAATATCATTGAATAAATTATAAAAATAGACGGGTTAAATAAATATAAAATAAATTCATCGGTTTCAAATTAATGCTAATGTATATACGAACCCATTGAAGATAAAGGGAATGTGTCTATAGGAAATTATTTTTATGCTCACAAAGCTATTTTAACCTAAAAAATTAAATTAACTGAAACTAGAGAGTGATATTAATGTAATATATATATATATATATATTATTTAGTTATAAATTTTTTTTATATTCATACAATATATTTGATAATAATATGATAAGAACATACCAAATATTACATATAAAATTCTATTTTTTCTAAAGGTCCTTTTGCCTCCTATTGATTGTGAATCCATTTTAAATCCAATTTTTCCATTTTATAAATTTTATACATAAAATAAACATCATATTTTAATTTAAATATAAAATTTATATTTGGTTAATTTTTTTTATTTTTCTTTGAAAATTAATTTTTAATGAATAGAAAAAATACTGAATGTTAGATCAAAACTTCTTTTTCATCAAAATGTTTTTGGTTAAATTATGTTTTAGATTATTTTTAATTTTTAATTAGATCATATTTTTATCAATTATTCCTATTTTTGTCATTTTAATAAATATCACTTCGAAATTTACTATAAAAATATAACAATATTTCAAACGTTTTTACTTTAAAAACCAACATTTTCATCATGTTCGTGGGATTAAATTTAAATTAGTTTATACCACATATGTAATTTTAATTTGGAAAAATTGATGTCATTTTTTTAATAATTATAATTTCAAATTTCTAAAAAAATCAGGGTAGTTTTTGACCAAAAATATTAGTGACAATAATTAAAATTAATTACAATGAATAAGGTAAACATAACTTAGTAAGAGACTAAACAACAATCTGATGTGCCCAAATGACTTATACAGCTGCCCAAAATCCATATTACAGAAATATTCCAACCCTATAATCCCTTATATATAATTGGATTCATTATTGGTGCCACATGAAATGTGAAAAACCTGTATAGAATTCCATTGTCAATATATTCCAATAGTGCCACTCCTCCTCCACTATAAAAGGGCCTCTACTCCTCCCACATCCTCAATCCAATCAAACCACATTGAATTGAAAAATCACTGACCAAATTTTTCATAAAAAAAATCCAATTATCCTATAATCATATCCTTGGTTAGGATGAAATCCAAGGAATCCATTTGGTTCAAACCCAAAGATGTTATCTGAATAAGAGGTAACAAACATCCTCATTCTTTTAAGATTTATTTTCATTCTCCACTTCCTAAAAAATTCTTATTCCCTGATTATATAAAAAAACCATATCCTATATATTCTAGGATATTTTAATGTTATTTTTTATACATTAAATTACAAAAACAACCATATAATGTGTAACGAACATACTGTTTATGTTAATGGAGAACTACTGCCTTATTAACCATTGATTGTTTGTTATTCCTTTACAACCTATCATGGTGCTTCTTATGATAGAAAATCTAATTATATATTATTTATATGATATTTATAATGAATTTAATATAAATTTAATTATTTTATTACACATACCACTATACATTCCATTTTTTATAAATTCTAAAAAAACATTTGTGGAAGTGTAGACTACCACCTTCTTAAAGCGATGTGATTCGTTCACGCTATACATAAAGTTTATTAGGGATGATTTTAGAATAAAATATGTGAAATATATAACATATATTTGATACTAGAATTATATTATAAATATGTTTAATTTATATTTCATCCATTAAATTCTTCTTGTAAATGAAATTTGAGGTCATGTGTACTTATGACTTATCGTCTCCATGAACAGTGCATTCCATTTCTAATCTACAAACATTATAGATTATTATATATACATATGTTCTGAATATATATGATAATAAATTACTATTTTACATTAGGGAAATGATGAAATTATTATCTAATTAATATTAAAAATAAAACATTAGTCAAAACATGCTTGAGAAAAATAGGCAATTAACACCATAGAGTATTAAAATAATGAAAGGGTATTAGAAAACGAGTAATAAAATATCGTGAGAAGTTAATATATAATATTATAATCATGAGTATGGATATGGTATAAGATAGAAACATATTTTAAAACACTATAAATTAGTATAAACAATAGACAACAAAAAAGGAATGTTATGTTAAGGGAATTCTATCTTAATTTACATTCCATTGAGACATATTTTTTATTATGTACTAATTCACATTTGTTTGGATTATACACTATCTTTTGAAATTTTATATCACGAATATCCTTACTCTCAAGGTATTCTAAGTTACATTTAATATTTTTCCTTCATAGGAATTATCATTTAAATGTTTCAAAGTGTTATAGGACACTTTTGAATGTTTTATGATTAATATCCTAAAGAATATTCTTAATGACTATCTTTTCAATGCCAATTTATTTTTTGATTATTAAATTTATATTCAAAAAATTACTTTCATTTAACCATATTTCATTATAAATTTACTTGAATATTCGTATTTTTATAAGATGAAAATTATTTTTTCCTCAAACAGTTATCATTTTATTTATAGTGTTCACTTTGATTGTTAATTGATTAACCAAGGAATTATTGATAAATTTTTATCCTTTATTCAATATGGATATTTTCTTATAGGAAATATTTATTAATTAACTAAATCAATTATTCAATAGAGGAGGAATTATTTAGACTACAAAACATAGGTGGGGCCTTTCTATAGAGATACCCTCGACGCATCGATAGTATCAGGAGTTGAATATGTTGGAAAATGTAGTAAATTTTAACATATCCTGAGAATAGTTCTTGAAGGTATAGTGGTTCATGTGCTAGATATATCATGCCCAGTATAAAATAATATCCTCCCTTTTATTTATCATTTTTATCCATGATACTTTGTGTCTACATATCTATGGATGCATTTTATTTTAGTTCACTGAATAAATTGAATGCGTATTCCATTTCTTACCATTCTAAATTTATTTTTTCCTCATTTATTTATTTTAATGGAATGTTATATTAGTTATTTATGTTTCTATTTATTCTAATTTATTCATTATTCATTCCATTTTACATAAAAGTTTTGAGCATTTGAGCTCACCCTTATTATTTTTACTTTCTCCATGTTATGAAGTTGAAATATTTGAATAACCTTTCAAGGAAAAAGTTTATTTCAGTTTATTAAGTGTAATGTTTGTATTTTATATTTCCCATTGTATTATCGGTATCTTTTATGTAATCCTTATTTCAAATATTTCTAAACAAATCGGTCCTTCATGATTTGATTCCATGAAATCATGGAAATGTAATAAAATAATGCACTAACTCCAGGCTTTAGGGGTCGGGTCATTACAGTTGGTATCAAAGGAAGTTTCAGAAGACCATATAAACTATATTTAGAAAACATAGATTAAGGAACATAACTATAAGATAAACATTGAGGATAATTATAGAAGAAAAACTTAGAATTTTTTAAGGTATATATTATGTGGGAATTCCTTTCAATTCATCCATGTCTCGATAATACAAGGGGAAATTGTCCTTGCCTAGATGTACCAAATATTAACAACTCCAACAAGGTGTGTCAGGCCTAACTAGGTGTAACTGAGTACAAAACAACGAGACTTAATATTCTTATAGTTTGAAACACCCAAGGTATAATCTTAGTATAGTTCAAATTTTATTTGCCTAACATTATGATGGATTTTAATGTAGAGATATCTCTAAAGAAACAATGTTTATTATTATGATATTAGTTACCGAAAACACATTCACATTATGATTAGTGTTTCACTAGAATAAACTATAGAGTCCTACCAAATAATTCACATCCCCTCAATAATATATGTGGAAACCCCACATGAGATTTTTCAAAATTATTCAAAAAGATTACGGTCATCTCAATTTTATCAAGACAATCCTATGATTCTTGTTTCTATTTGCCACCATAGTAGACATGTGTATGCTTTTTGGTAAATTCAATGCCATAAACCACTAATCATCCTAGGTTCATTGTATCCAGTGACTCCAGAGTCTGAATGGTGCATATCACTACTTCAATCGAAGATTATTTCCCTAGAGGATCCACTAATGGAACCCTCCTCACAGCATCCCATAACTTATATGAAATATATTTACTAGGAAGAATTGTCTGTTAAAAACAAGACAATTACCAATCAGTCATGATCATATTCTAAAACCATTGAACTAACTTCTAGAATCATAAATAGTGATTAAAAATAATGAAAATTTAAATAATGTATGAATTATATCACACAAAGAAAACAAATTTTGAAGGTAATATGTCCATCTAAAAAAACCCTCTTAGTTCATTTGAATGACATTACAAACACCAAGTCCCTATAATTTCTAGATAAGTCAATTTAAATTGATTTACCATAAAATTCATTTAAATAATCCAAAATACCATGTCTGGGACTTATTAAAATTATACGAGCACCCAAGGAAACAATGACCCATTCGTGGGAGTGAGATGTCTAGGACAGTTTTCCCCACATAATTTCTGAATATTTAAAAAACTATATCTATACACCCATGTCATAGGATCAACTTAGGTAGTACTGAGACTGTTCATGCTAAGAAACAGGATTTGATAAAAAAACATTAATAGCCAACCGAGGCCAACAAGACTAGTCACCAATGTCATCCCATTAAGCGGTTGGGGTAAAAAACATAACAAAAATTCATTAATTTTAAAAAAAATACATACAACTAGAGTAAGGAAGAAAAAAACAAAGAATGATACAACTAATCAAATGATGATAAACTAGAATGTATGATAATTCTAGAAAATGTATTCTCTGTGTGACAAACCGTCACCTCCAAACTATCTCGAAACTAAAACAAAACTGTAAAGAGAAGTCAAAAATCTATTGAATGACCTTAACTTTACACATATCCTTTAAAACATAGTCTACATATTCTCAAAGGTAGAATTAGGGTGTGAGTAATATAGTGCACTAGGTAACCAACAAATAAGCTATACATGTTCTACTACAAATAGTGAATAATTAATGGCATAAAAAATGGTTTTGAAATTATTATTTTTAAATAAAACAATTTAAAAATATCTTGTAAAGACCTGTAAATTTAAAGGATTTTTTTTAAATTCTTCGAGATTTTACAAGTACGTAGTTTCTGACAGTTCTTGATTCTGAGGCCCGGTGTGTCTGGAATCAATTTTCGAAGATTAGCTCAGGTATGTTTAGTGAACGAATGAGCAGGTTTTTCTAACTTTTGAACCGGTGCTCGGAATTAAAATCTGAGGGCACCGATGAACTCAAAGCACTGGTAATTGCTTAAGGGGGACACATACCCTAGTTGTGTTTGTAAAATAGGAGAAGTTAATTTTTGGGGGTTTGTTTAAGAAATAAATAAAAATTGTCGGAACAATGTTTATTACTAAAGGAGGTTACTCCCTCCTATGGGTAGTTAAGGGTGGGGCCTGCAACCACTTAATTACCCAAGCGAGGAGGTTAGAGAGGTGGGGCCAACACGATCCCCACCATTTAATTTCCTCTGACCTCATTTATTCCCCTACTGTTTCCTTGAATTTTCCTCCATTAATATCCCTTGATTAATTAATGGGTAACTTCTCGTTTTGATTAATGAGGAACCTTCCTTTTCCCCTTTTTAATTTAAACTGCCAACACGTTTAATTATGGGGAAACTTCTCTCTCCCATACTTAATTAAATGTCAACACATTTTAATTAGGGAGGTGAATTAATTATGAGAGAGTTTCTTTGCGTGGATAATATAATAATAGGGGAACCTATTATTTTATTATGGAGGAGAACATCCTTGTGCGACGAAGAACACCAGCCTCCGACGAAGAACGATGAAGAACGCCTACCTCCGACGAAGGAAGATGAAGAACGCCGGTTCCTCGGAGATCGGAAACGCGATAAATTAACTTTATCCGCAGCAAGATAGGAGATGCCGCTTCCTCCTCGGCGCGCCCCGACGACGCCTACAATCCTTACCCCCGCGACGCCGATGATCGTCTTCCGTGTTGAGGTAGGGGATTTTGAATAATGTTTCCTTATGTGATTCTTATATCCTGGGCATGGCATGCATTTGTTATTAATTTTTGAACCCACCTCTAGTTTGTTGATCGTGCAACGGAAAACCTTGTTTATCCTTGGCTTTTTTTGTTATCAGCTAACGTGGAGGGCCCGGGCCGAACAAACACGGCCTGACGACCCTCCGTAGTTTATTTGTTTGTGCGCGTATGGATGGGAGACAATGAAATGGGACCACAACGGCATATGGAATCCGTCATAGTGAGGAGAGGGTCCCAAGAGGGCCATAGGCGCAGATGGCGGGAAAATCGGACCACCAGAGCGTGTCCGGTGGTCTGGAGAAGACACTGTCGGCGCGCCCCGCCGGCGCGGCGGCGCTGACATCCGGTGGCGGCGGTCGGTACCGGTCGTCCGCCCGGAGGTGGCGGCGCCCCGGCGCTCCACCGGCCGCGGCTGATGCCGCGGCGGTGGAGGCTGGATCCCATGGCCGTGCGGGATACAGGGACGACACGACGCCAAGCGCTGCGTCCGCGGGCTGAAAAGGGAGGGGGGACCGCGTCCCCCCCCCCTTGCTCGGCCACTGGATGAGCCAACGAACCCCCCGGTCGGGCCGGGGCGGGCCGCACCTCACCAGGCTGGGCCGCGCCCAGCCGGGTCGAGCCGCACCCCACCGGGCCAGACCCGGACCTGGTTCCGGCCGACCCCGGGGGGTTGGGCCGGGTCGGACCGGGCCCATACCCCCCACTCCGGACCACTTTCGGTCTTTTGCCCATAAAATGTTCTACGGATATCCAATCTACTCACCGTCAGTTGTGTAGGAATCCTTGGATCGGGACGGTCGTTTCTCTATATTACACTTTAGGTTTTGGAAAAGTTTGGGTTTTTCCGGGTTGGTTCGAACTTGAAACCAACCGGGCCCATGGAGCAGAAAAACTTATATCTCAAGGACCGGACATCCGATTGACATGCTGTCAATTGCGTTAGGATAATTTTGTTGAGAAGGCCCATTTGGCTTACTCTGCTTGAGGTTTGGACGCAGCTGGAGTACGTTCAGGTTGGTTTTATCTTAAAAACCAACCGGGCCCCTGGAACGGAAAATCAAATAACTCTCAGATCGGGCGTCCAATTGACACACCGTCTGTCACGTTGGGTTTCTTTTTAGGAGATGGAACATTGGGATACATCAACTATGGTCTTTGTGATAGTTGATGTATCAACTCTCTCTATCTCTCTTGCTTGAGGAGCAGACCCTCCCAGAATCGAGCATGCTGTGTGCGGGAACCCTAGAGCTGGATGCGACTGCGACAATGATGGCTGTACTTGGAACCTCCGTGGGTTCGGTAGCGACGACGACCATACTGGAATCCTCTGTGGGTTCGACGGCGATGACTACTATTCTTGTATCCTATGTGGGTCTGGAAGTATTGACCTCTTTACTTGTATCCTATGTGGGTTCGGCAGAGTAGCTGGTCTTGTATCCTTTGTGGGTCCGACAGCTTAGCTGGTCTTGTATCTTATGTGGGT
Source organism: Viscum album (assembly GCA_963277665.1). Classification (NCBI taxonomy): domain Eukaryota; kingdom Viridiplantae; phylum Streptophyta; class Magnoliopsida; order Santalales; family Viscaceae; genus Viscum; species Viscum album. The sequence continues at coordinate 731,625,121 of OY728160.1, forward strand.
CTGATAGCTAAGATGAATCAGTTGCTACATCTGATCATATCTATGTCCTTACAAAGTGTATGCTTATGTGAGCTGAGTTTTGATTCACAATCATTATCATTGATGTGGTTGTCTTGCTTTCCTTTGTGGACTGGGTTGTGTTTTTCCTGTGTGGACTGAGTTGTGCTATCCTTGTGGACTGAGTTGTGCTTTCCTTTGTAGACTGTGTGGTTCTTGGGAGATGGAGACGAATTGTAACTAATGAATTAGGTATATGTGTGGTCATATACCTAAGTAGTGTTGTGGATACTTCGTGATTGTATCTTTCGTTTGTGGTTTATCCTTCGTGGATTCTGAGAGACATTCGGGGGACTCGGGGTCCCTACTGAGTATCGTATACTCACCCCTGCACAGGCTATGCCTACACTATGTGGTGTTGGTTGCAGATGATGGACATCGCTGATCAAGGTGGAGGCTTGAGGAGATGGACGACACCCAGAGGTGGACCACTTCACGGGATGTACACGGAGCGGGTAACTGGACCCGAGGAGCTGAGGAGACTATCTGTACCCACCCTTCAGGTGGGATTTCTGGAGGACGACTCAGTGTTGCTGTTTTTCTTACTGTTGTTGTACTTTCCTTTCAGTTGTACTGTACTTTTAGTTGGGTTTGTATTCTGGCCCATCTACTTTTCCAGCACTTACCTTGTACTCAGTTTTTCTTAGTGTTTACTTCGCTTGCGTACTCTGTTGTGTATGTTACTTCTTAAAGGAAATTCCTTCCCTACTTTTGAGATTTACGCCTTTAGTGCTAGTCGCCAGCCCCTAGCCTATGGAAGGCGGGCTTGGTATAGTCACGGCATGGGCCCCGATGATGGGTCGTGACATATCTAAAAAAAAATCTAGGGTTTTTCAAAAATTTCATATTAGGTTTTCCAAATTTAGTGAAATGTAGGAAAACAAACCGAACAAAAATGCATAGGTCATCCAATATCTGTGAAATAATCTATCATGCAATAAACATCCAGAAACATAATTTCCCATTGATTTAGGATCTATACCATGAGACAATACATGCTAGATACTCATGATCTTAAAATGGAATAAGGTTGGATCCAAATAATATTGAGTCCTACCATATTCCATCGATATATAGTAGGTTTCCTCCTAGCAGTGTAACACAAATTAGGAACAACATTAAAATAAAAACCCACTTTAATCCCATGAAATTTTTAATTTCAACACATGGAATTCCATTTCTAATAACAAGGAAATAATTAGAACAACATGAAATTCAATAAATTATAATTTTTGTGTAGATACACCGACCACAAGGATGCATAAAATCTAACTAAATTTCATATAGGGTATTGTAAATCACAAGATCTTACAACGAAAGTCAAAGAATGGAAAAGAAACTAAAAATTATTGATAGAAAGTTTTATCTTAAAAAAAAATTGGAAGACCAAATCCACAACCAAAACATAAGAATAATGCGCAGGAGCACTTATATTGTGTGAATAAATCCAACCACAATAGGTATTAGTCAATGAATTAAGTTGTCTAGATGAAAATAAGTCACCCAAAATCTCTTACGGAGGACATTAGGTTGATATTAGAGGGATAAAAACCAAAATAAATGAAACATATCACTCGTATGATTCCATAAAAACCCACACTATGACATTTACACGACATGTAACCCTTTTACTCATCATTTAATCCTTAGGGTTCGTATATGATGAAAAAACATTATCAATTACATTTAAAACCATATTTTTATACATACATGAATTTTCCCTATTACATGGTGTGTAAAACTATCATGTCACACACCCAATTCACAACTTCTACCCAAAATCCATTACACATCGTGTTCATGACATACACAACATGTAAGTTCCCATCGAGTAGTAGAAAACCTAGGCCTTATGATAAAAATTAAAAATATACCAAACTTCACCATCACATATATCCTCCCAATTCCAGGGTTTTCATTACTCACCCAATGGAAATTGACTCCAAAATAAAATATTAGAACATACCTGACAGAAATGTAAGGGGACATTACAACACCATTATTTCACATATAGTATTTTATAACAATATGGTTCTATGAAATTATATGAAATGGTTCTGGATAATTTTTTCTTTGGATGTATTATTTAATGATTGAATTTTATAATCTTCTAAGTTACAATAATCATGAGTTGTATAAATATTTATACATTAATATGTTTGTAACATATTATTTTAGTTGACGGTATAGGATACGAAAAAATAAATCATTATATGTATTCATTCATAAAAGGGATAAAAATGATATGATATTTATATATACACTCACTTTTAATATAATAACATTACATAAATTTAGTGTAATACATAAAACACTATAAAAATAGATGCATAAGGACCGTACTAGTCTAGTGCCTTTATAGACATGGAAACAAAGACACCAGTAAAAAAGTAAGCTACATTATATCTCACTACATTATTCATGAATAAAACCCTTCTTAGACACATCATACTTAATATATATCTTGATAACCTCTGGAAATAAAAATAAAGAAGGATGATCTCAGATGCTCAGTATGGGTAATCAAGGGAGGCATGTAATCATATGCGTGAGAATAAGGGTATGAGAACGTGATCATAACATTAGAAGAACATACCATACGTATCATAAGATTATAAACATGAATCATGGAATAATTCATGGAAGTTCCTAGGACATGAATATTATAAGAAATATTGAACATAATCCATGAAATCATAACATTGGAATATTACATAGAATTGTGGCAGGCACATAAACATATATAATAATTTCCATAGCAGTAAAGGAATCACTTCCAAATCCATCATTTGGGAAAAATTTATTTAATAAACTGGGTTCACACCAAGATATATCCCTATATTACTAAATCATTCTCACTACTTTTTCCTTCCCTATAATACTGAAATGAGTTCTTTTCTAGTTCCAGCCCAGTAATATTGAATCAGGTTAATTTCTCATTCTAATCATGTTTATCTCTTGAGATATAAATATTTAGCCAATGCATTGTAGGAAGATATAAGTCACAACCATCTCTTAATGAAATCATAAATTATTTTTCCAAAAAATATTAAATAATAATATCATAACCCAAAAAATGAGATAGTTATCATAAACATGCAACCCTATCATAACTTATGAAAAATGATAGGATTCAAAATCCTTAAAACATATCCCGTGAAAGGCAGTGGGATTCAAAATCATATAACCCATATAAGAGAAATATGTTTCATATGAATCATTCCATAAAAACATAAACCATAGAAAAATAATACGTGTAAAGACCTAGAATTTCCTTGTAATATGTTTTTTAATTATATGGGAATTTCACGAGTCCGGGAAAATTGACGGCACCTGATTCTGAGGCCCAGTGTACCCGAAATCAATTTAGGAAGTTTTGTTATGGTAAATTCAGTAAATGTAAGAGTTGGTTTTTATAACATTTGAACCGGTGGTCGGAATTGAAATATGAAGGCACCGTTGAACTCACAATGCCAGTATTCGCTTAAGAAGACTTTCAACTCGACGACAGTTGGTTGAGGGTGGAAGATAGTTTTTGGGTTTTTTGTGATAATAAAAAAAATAAACACTTGTTTTATTTTATTTTTATCTGTTATAACCACCCAAGTGGATGTTGGAGGTGGGGACCACCACACCTTAACCTCCCATGAGAGGCTATGGTGGGGGACCCACCAAAACATAATCTCCCATGAGAGGTTACGATGTGGGGACCACCTCATACTAAACCCCCCTAATGATGGTGGGAGAGGAAAACCTCTCAACTCCCTTCATTAATGAGGGAGAGCCTCTTGACCACCCTTAACTTAATGGTGCCACCCCCTCCTTTAATGGAGTCAACCCTTCCTCTCTTTTAATTGTGCCAACCTCATGAATTAATTAAGTGGAGCCAACTTTACTAATTCACTCATTTTGAATTCTTATGAAAATGAATTAATAGATTTTATAATCTATTATTCTTGGCTACCCTTTCTTTTGTTAGAAATGGAGGAAGGATATTTTGGGAGAAAATCACTCACCAATGAAGAATGAAGAATACGTTCTTCCAACGAAGAACATCGGAAAGGAGCATCTTTGACTTCTTCCTCGGAAGCACCTTGCTGAAGAAACTGACGTGGGACATCTTTGACGACTGAACCTCCCTCCTCATCATCGTCGAGGAACCGATGCACGAGTTCAGGATTGGAAGTGTGCGGAGGACGCGGCAAACGGCGACAAATCCATCTTCTTCCTCTCTACTCCGTAAACGAGCAAAGAACAAAGGTAGGGATTTTATTTAAGAATGATATTATTCCCTTGTTTCTTTCCTTCCAAAACAAAGAATGCGGACCAACATATTATCAAGTTGATCCGCGGATGTTTTTCCTTGTGGGTTGGGAATATTTTATTAGTGAGGGATTATGGGGATTGATGTATTTAAGATATCTTCCATGATCGTTCTTTTCTTCATTCATGTGAGCCAATTTCTATCACCCTAAATGCGGAGGGTACATACCAAACCAACGTGGTCCAACCCCTCCACTGATCTCATTTTTGGTGTTATTATAAATAGAGGAATGCAATGACATGTCGATGAGGTGATGAAGGTGACGAAGGAAACCTGCGCCACCCCCACGACACCCCGACACCTCGGACCGTACCACGCTGCCCTGACCTTGCTGCCCGCTGGCCGCGTTGCCCGCCGACCGAACTGGTCCGAGCCACGCCGCACCCCGAACGAGTCGCACTCCAGCCGCACCACACCCCAGCTCCGGGCCACTACGGCTCATGTGCCCCTCGTGGCGCCCTCCCCATCCCCGTATGCACTGGCCTCCATGCGCGCCTCGTGTGCCCCATGACTCTGCCATCCGCGCACCCCGCGCAACCAGCGCACCCCGCGTCACAACTGGCCGAACCGGCCGCCGGCCCCTGCGTGCCCCATAGCTCTGCCGTCCGCGTGCCCCGCGGGGCCCCGACCGAGCCGGCCTCCCGGATCCGATGCCACCCCAGCCTTGGGTTGAGCCACCCCGAGCGGGCCCCTCATGGAACCCTCCGAGCTGAGTTGCACACTCGCGGTGCCCTTCAAGCCAAGCCGCCCATGTAGCGCCCTCCGGGGCGAACCGCCGTCAAACTGACCCACGACCAGTCAGCGCCCTCGCGAACGATACATGCTCTCGTGGCCCTCCATGAACCCTCGCAGCCCGCTGGGCTTGGCCCAGCAGGCCGGGTTAAACCTAATGGGTCGGGCCGCTTGAAGGGCCAGGAAAGACCCAATGGGTTATGTGCGGTCGACCCACACCAGGTTGGCCTAGATGGTGTCGGGCTGGGTGGGTTTGACCGGGTCGAGTTAGACCAGACCCGAGCCCACTACAACCCTAGTAATTATGGAGCATGACGGTCCCTTTGAGTATACCTCACTGGAGCATGGGTATAGTTGAGATATGGTCAGGTTGGATCGTGCACGCATCTAACCGGGCCCCTGGTACTAAAAGGCTACTAACTGACAGACCGAGCGTCCGATTGACACGCCGTCTATTACGTTGGGACCACAATGACACAACAAACCTTTTAGATACTTCTTCGTGGGACTTCGTGAATGTTGGAGTATCCACCCATATCTCTTGGAGTGAATCCTTCCAGTGACGAGCGGGCAGAGTGCAGAGACCTTATAGCTAGCTGAGACTTGACGACTACTGACCGATGGACTTGGAGTGACTCGACTAGCCCAGTGGGGAGCGCCTAGTTGTGGCAGAATACCCAAGGCAGAAGAGCGCCTGGTTGTGGTGGAAGAACTGTGGTACTCGATAGGAGGAGTACCTCTGTAGTCTATTAGGGGGAGCGCCTGGTTGTGGCGGAAGACCCATTTTGGGGAGCACCTCTGTGTGACGCGACAGACCCACGATACTCGATAAGATGAGTACCTCAGCAGTCCAAGGTTAGTGGGAAGCACCTTGGTGTCCCAGCAGGCCCACTATACTCGATAGAGGTGTTCTCTAACAATCGACATTTTGATAATGTGAATAAAAATCCTGGTTGAGTCGAGTCAGTAAATTTTGTGTTTACCTCATGAATGATATGGATTACTTGATAACATAGGTATATGTATGGGCATATACTTAAGTGGGGTTATCTGTTTATTTCATACTTTGTGGTTTATCCTTGTTGTATTTTGTGAGACATTGAGGGTCTCAGGTTCCCTTCTTATTATTGTTATACTCAGACTCGCACGGGCTATGCTCGCACATCATTGTGTTGGATGCAGATGATGGACATCGCTGACTGTGGCGGGGAGTACTAGGACTGGACGATACCCAGAGGTGGACCATACGAAGTGTGGGTACACGGAGGATACAAACAGATGTGGAGTTCCGAGGAGGCGATCTGTACCTCCTATTCAAGTTGGAATCTCAGAGGACGACCCAGTGGCTGTTTTTCCTATTTCATCAGTTGTACTTGTACTTCAGTTTCTTGTACTTTCCAGTTGGGCTTGTATTCTGGACCCTTTTTACTTACTGTACTCACTTTTCGGTTATTCAGTTAACATGTGATTTTATATACTGTGTGTGTTTATAGGTTATAAAGGCAATGTCTACCCAGTTTTAGGGAATTACACCTTTGGTGCTAGTCACCCACCCCTGGCCTATGGAAGGCGAGCTTGGCGTAGTCATGACACGGGCCCCGGGGACGGTTCATGACTAATTTGTATCAATGGAGTTAGTTCTACAACAGAACATAGGACTCTGATCTTTATTTCCTACGGATAAATAGTGTTAAGAGTAGTGGGTGTGATTATCAGTTCAAGAAGAATAGTGTTGGTGCGGTGGCCAGCGTATCCATACACCAGGACCCTAACTTCAGATTTCTGACTTAGTGCAAAGAAACACTTATTGTGTGTCTGTTTTCAAAAGTATTCGTTATGTCAGATCAACCAGGTCAGCATACCAGGCATAATCTTTTGACCCTTTCACATTTTTTTATTTCAGGATGCCTCCCCGTGGATGACTAGCTACAGTCTCGAGAGTTGTACGCACAGATAGCCCACCGAGCGACGAGGCCTCAGTGCATGACCCTTTTCCTGTGGAGGCACTAGCGGTACCACTCCCCATTGGGCCACCGATTCCACCATCCCCAGTAAAAGAAGATTCATGCTGCATGATCGCATTGGATGAGTTCCCATGCCAGAGGCCACACAGGTTCAGGGGAGAGATGGACCCCCATGAGGCTATGGATTGGCTGGAGACTGTGGTGAGAGTCTTCCGACTGGTGGGGACATCAGTAGACCTCATGGTGATAATTTCTGACAGCCTTCTACAAGCTACCATGGGAATATGGTGGACTTGATGCTCTAGGTCCCTGATGAGACAACACTTCTCTGGGTAGACTTCGAGAGCCTATTTTGGGAAGAGTTTGTCCCAGCGACTCTTCACGAATTTTCCATACTGGAGCTACATCGTCTGTAGTAGGGCGGCATGACTGTAGCTCAGTACTCATCAAGGTTCACAGACCTCTCAAGCTACTCCACCGATATGGTATGAGACACTTTCTTTAGGGCTCGGACCTTTGAACAGGGACTCGGGTGACAAATCAGATCTTTGGTGATCTCACTCAGCATCCCGATGCAGGAAGGGGTGTTAAAGAGAGCCCTCCTAGTGGAGAGTTTCCTTGAGGAGTAGTCTCCAGCAGTGAGATCCACCACCATTCAACATGTATCAGAGTCTTCTACAGCTGGTAGTAGATAGATGTCATATAGTTCCAAGAGGAGCAAACCTACAGGTGGAAGACCACATGACTCATGATTGGTTGTGCAGGGCACCCAGAGCAGAGACATACATGCCAAGAGAGGGCAGTGTTTCACATGCGGCGGGCAGGGTCACATGGCTCATCACTGTCTGAACCATCGTTCGGATGATCAGAAGACGGTCGAAGGACCTCCCTGGAAGATATAGAGATTTGATCAAGGCGTTCTGTAGGGAGAAGGTGGACGTGGCAGAGTATTTGGCCGTGCAGCTGGCGGTGGAAGACGTTTTGAGGTGTTATCTCTACCACCAATAGGATGTCCACCCTGACCGCAGGGAGCAAATGGACAGGGGAGAGCTCAGCTCCAGGCATGTGAGGCTTATGATCACAACACTCTGAAGATGATATGAGGTACACTTTGTGACTATTACACCTTAGCTACAGTTCTTATAGACATAGGTGTCATTCACTCTTTCATTGCCACTTCCCTCGTTCGGTGTTCGGAGATTCCGACAGAGCCGTTGGCTCGATCCTTACTGCTGGAGACTCTTATGGGAGTATACTCGATGATTACGCACTGGTTCTGGAAGTGTGAGCTTTCTCTAGTTGGTGAGAGATTCGGTTGGGATCTCCTAGTAGCGGCGTTGAGGCCTTATGATTTCATCTTGGGTATGGACTAGTTATCTACAGTCCATGCTCAGATTGACTGTATTAGGTGAAAAGTGTGGTTTGTCCACATGGATCGGACCAGGTTTACCATCACTGATGATAAGGGAGCCTTTGAAGCATAGGAAAGACTTACCCGGAGGAGGGTCCAGCCGATCACTCATCAATTGGATTTCCTTACCCTCAGAGTAGTTGATATAGAAAGTTCGAGCTATCCTGTAGTGGTGGAACAGTACAAAGATGTCTTCCTTGATGATGTCCCATGTTTAACTCCTCATAGAGATGTAGAATTTTACATTGACTTGTACCCAGGGATGGTACTGATAACTACATCAGCATATTGGCTGTCTCCTGTAGAGCATTGTAAGCTGCAGGTACAGCTTGAGGACTTGTAGGAGAAGGGATTCATCCAGCCCAATGTTTCTCCCTAGGTAGCCCTGATCCTATTCTCCAAGAAGGAGTATGGGAGCTTGAGGCTTTGTGTTGACTACCGTAGCTTGAAACAAGTGACCGAGAAGAACAATTACCCACTCTTGATGATTTACGACCACTTTGATCAGATGAAGGGAGCACAATGGTTCTTGAAGATTGACCTCAGATAAGGCTATCACCATCTCAGAGTTCGAGATGAGGATTTGAAGAATAGTACATTAAGATGTTGGTATGACCACTATGATTTCTTTGTTAATCCATTCGGCATAACCAACGCTCCATTAGAGTTAATGGGACTCATGAATAGGATCTTTCAGCCCTACCTCGATCGCTTTGTCGTAGTCTTCATCGACGACATTCTGATCTTCTCGACTACTGAGGAGGAGCAAGCCTATCACTTGTGGGTAGTACTGGACACACTCCAAGAGCACCAACATGATGGTAAGATCTTGAAGTGACAGTTCTGGATCCGAGAGGTTCACATTCAGGGACATGTCATATCAAAGGCTGGAGTTGCAGTGGATCCAGTGAAGATTGAGGCAGGACTTGCTTGGGAGCCACCCAGGAGTGTGACAGTGGTATAAAGATTCCTGGGTTTGGATTGTTATTACCAGAGTTTTGATCCAGAATTATCTAGAGTTTCATCACCTATATCATCCTTGATAATGAATTGGAAACCCTTTGTGTGGTCGAGGAGATGCCAACAGAGCATTCAGGAGCTGAGGTATAGGCTGACTAGTTCCCCCATCTAGAGGCTTCTAGAGGAAGGCGTAGGGTAATTATTCTACTACAACACATCAGGGACCAGACTCATATGTGTCCAAATTGAGGAGCGAGCAGTGATCACATATGTCTCTCTTCAGCTGAGGCAACATGAGTAGAACTACGCTAGCCATGACATGGAGTTAGCAGCAGTGGTCTTCACCTTGAAGATGTGGCGACACTATCTGATGGGTGAATGTTTCATCATGTACTCTGATCAAAAGAGTCTCAAGTATATCTTCTCTTATAAGGACCTGAACCTGAGCGAACAATGTTGGCCTGAGTTCCTCCAGGACTATGACTTTGAGATAGTCTATACTCCTGGTAAGGGGAATGTTGTTGCAGATACAATTAGCAGGAGAACTGGTATATAGCTGCTAGGTGAGACGACGAAGAAGCATTCTACATTATAGATATCCTTTTTCTATAGAGAGGGATCAACCTTCCTTCAGTCTCTTACAGTCACTCCACAACTTCTTTAGCATTTCAGGGAGGCACAACATGGAGACACTGACTGCGAGACACGACATGCTCAGATATCCATAGGTCCAGCAGAAGATGAATTTTCTGAAGGTGGGGAGCACGCCATCCTCTTTAGAGGACGTACTATGGTAACAGTGTCACTTTAGGAGTAAGTGTTGAGGGATTTCCACACATCCCCTTAAGCGGTACATCCAAAATTGGCTAAGATGTACCAAGATATTTGATGGTAGAACTAGTGGCTAGGAATGAACAAAACTGTTGTAGAGTTTGTTTCTCGGTTCCTCAATTATCAGCAAGTGAAGGTGGAACATCAGGTACCATAAGGCATGGTTCAGCCTTTAGAGGTTCGATAGTGAATGTGGGATGGCATATCAGTGGAATTCATGACATGACTTCCACATACATCCATAGGTCATGACTCGATCTCAGTGATCGTCGACTAACTCACCAATTCAGCCCATTTCCTAAGGATTAGAGATAAGGGTTCATTAGAGAGGTTTGGATGCCTCTATGTGATGGAGATTGTGTGCCTACATGGGGTACCATTGATGATTGTCTCTGATCATGACACACGATTTACTTCTCGGCTATGGAAGGGGTTGTAGGACGCTTTTGGTAGGCAGCTTTATTTGAGCATCGCCTTCCATCCTTAGACGGATGGCCAGACTGAGCGGACCATTCAGACCCTCGAGTACATGCTATGTGCTTGTGTTCTTGACTTCGGTCATAGCTAGGATGATCACTTACCTTTGGTGGAATTTGCATACAACAATATTTTTCACTCCACCATTGGGATGGAACCTTTCGAGGCATTGTATGTACGACCTTACAGATCACATTTGTGTTGAACTGACCCGGGGGAGTCAGCACTAGTGGGACTAGAGATGGTACATGATACCATGGAGAAGGTGCAGATCATCCAGGAGTGGATAAAGACTGCATAAAGCAGGCAGAAGTCTTATGCTGACAGGAGACAGAGACCTCTGGAGTTCGAGGATGGCGACCACGTCTTTCTAAGGGTCTCATCTCAATGAGGTATATAGATATTTGGATGAGGAAGAAATTTGTCTCCGAGATTCATCAGACCTTTTCTAGTCCTTAGTAGAGTTGGCGAGGTGGCTTACCACTTAGTTCTTCCACCTCAGTTTCACTGGGTGCACGACGTCTTCTACATATCCCAGCTGAGGAAATTCGTGCACAACCCTTCAAACATCATCGACCATGGTGAGCTGGACATCGACGATGGGGAGATTTTTATGGAGGTTCCAGTAGAGATTGAGGATCAATAGGAGTGGGTCCTTCATGGATGGTCGATTCCTCTGGTGCGCGTTCGCTGGTGGCACGGAAACCTCTAATAGAGCACATGGGAGCAGGAGGCTCAGATGCGTGCTCAGTACCCCCACTTGTTCCCTTAGTTGAGTTGTGAATTAAGGGGATGTAAATCCTGAGGTGGGGAGAATTTAAAGACCCAGAATTTCCATGTATTTTTTTTAAAATATATGTGAATTTCCCGAGTTTGAAAAAATTGACGCTGCGTGATTCTGAGGCCCGGACTGCCCAGAATCAATTTCTGAAGTTTTGTTTGGGTACATTCACTAAATGTACGAGCGAGTTTTTATAACTTTTTAAATGGTGCTTGTAATTGAAATATGAGGGCACCATTGAACTCGTAGCGCCAATATTCTCTTAATAAGACTTTCACCTCAAAGGCAGTTGGTCGAGGGTGGAAGGTAGTTTTTCGGTTTTTCGTGGGAATAATAAAATAAAATAAATGCATGTTTTATTTTATTTTTCTCTGTTTTAACCACCCAAGTGGAAGTTAGAGGTGGGGACCACCACACCTCAACCTCCCATGAGAGGTTATGGTGGTGGGACCCACCCGAACCTAATCTCCGACAAGAGGTTACGATGTGGGGACCAACCAAGACTAAACCCCCCTAATAATAGTGGGAGAGGAAAACATCTCTACTCCCCTCATTAATGAGGGAGAGCCTCTTGACCTCTCATAACATAATGGTGCCACCCCCTCCTTTAATGGTGTCAACCCTTCCTCTCTTTTAATTGTGCCAACCTCATGAATTAATTAAGTGGAGCCAGCTTAATTAATTCACCCATTTTGAATTCTTATGCCAACGACTTAATAGATTTTATAATCTATTATTCTTGGCTACCTTTTCTATTGATGGTAATGGAGGAAGGGGTTTTGAGAGAAAATCTCTCACCAATGAAGAATGAAGAATGTGTTCTTCAAACGAAGAATGCCGGCAATGAGAGTCTTCGACTTTTCCTCGGAAGCACTTTGCGGAAGAAACTAATGTGTGACCTCTTTGACGACCGACCCTCCCTACTCATTGTTGTCAATGAACCGACTAACGAGCTCAGGATTGGAAGTGTGGGGCAGATGCAAGGGACGAAGACAACTCCATATTCTTCCCCACGGCTCCGTCAACGAGCAACGAATAAAGGTAGAGATTTTATTTAAGTATTATATTATTCTCTTGTTTCTTTCCATCCCAAACAAATAATGTGGACCAACTTATTATCATGTTGATCTGTATATGTTTTTCCTTGATGGTTGGGAATAATTTTTTAATGAGGGATTATGGGGATTGATGTTTTTAAGATATCTTTCATTCTCCTTATTAGCTTCATTCTTGGGAGCCAATTACTATCACCCAGAACGTGGAGGGTACAGACAAAACCAACATGGTCCGACCCCTCCACCGATCTCCTTTGTGGTGTTCTTCAAAATGGAGGAATGCAACAGCATGGCGATGAGGTGATGAAGGCGATGGAGGAAACATGCGCCACCCCACGACGCTTCGCCACCCCGGACCAAACCATGCGGCCCCGGCCGTGCCGCCTGCCGGCTGAACCGGTCCACGCCACACCACACCCCAGCCGAGCCGCGCTCCATCCGCACCGAACCCCGTCTCCCGGCCACCGCGCCTCCCGCACCTTCTGCGCCCCTCGTGGCACATTGCCGGGCCCTAGCCGAGCCGGCCTCTGTTCGGGCCCCATGCTTCATGCAGTTCAACCGTCCGCACACCCCGTGAACCACACGTGCCCCGTGTCACCACTGCTGAACCGGACACAAGCCTCCGTGCACCCCTTGGCTCTACCGTCCGTGTGCCCCGCGGCGCCCCTGTCGAGCCGACCTCCCTGCCTCGGCCTCGCCAACTCGGCCCTGGGCCACGCCGCCCCAAGCCGGCCCCTCGTAGTGCCCTCTGTGTCGATCCACGCCCTCGCGGCACCATTCGGTCCAAACCACCCTCACAATTATCCATGGCCTTTCCACGCCCTCACGACTGGTCCGCGCTCTCGTGGCCCTCCGTGACCCCACACGGCCTACTGGGTTGGGGCCTGTGGGCCAGTTCGAACCTAACGAGCTGGCTCGCATAACGGGCCAGGACAGACCCAACAGGTCAGGCTTGATTGACCCAGACTGGGTCAGACCAGACTGGTTCGGGCCAATTCGGTCCGACTGGGTCGGACCGGACCCCATCCCACTATGAACCCTTTACTTTCTTTTGGCAATATCATGGGAACCAGACATCCATTTGATGAACCGTTAGTGGCCCTAGTAATCATGGACCATGACAGTCCCATTGAGTATACCCCACTGGAGTTTGGGGTACAGTTGAGATATGGTTAGGTTGGATCATGCACGAATCCAACCAAGCCCCCAGGACTAAAAGGCTAATAACTCACAGACCGTGCATTCGATTGACGCATCGTCTATTGTGTTGAGACCTAAATGATGTGGCAGACCTTTGAGATACTTCTTCGTGGGACTTCGTGATAGATTGAGTATCGACGAGTAACTCATGGAGTGGAACCTTCTAGTGACGAGTGGGCAGAGTGCGAGACCTTGTAGTTGGCTGAGACTTGACGACTGTTGACCAATTGACTCGGAGTGAATTGACTTGCCCAGTGGGGAGCGCCTGGTTGTGGCGGCAGTCCCACGAATGAGTAGAACCTGGTTGTGGCGACAGAACTATGGTACTCAACAGGTGGAGTACCTCTGTAGGCTATTAGGTGGAGCGCCTGGTTGTGGCGGCAGACCCATGATGGGGAGCACCTCTGTGTGACGCGGCAGACCCACAGTACTCGACATGAGAAGTACCTCAGCAGTCCAAGGTTAGTGGGAAGTGCCTTGGTGTCGCGGAAGACCCACTATACTCAATAGAGGAGGAGTTCTCCAGAAGCCGAGGTTTCGATAATGTGAATAAAAAACCTGGTTGAGTTGAGTCAGTAACATTTTGGTTTACCTCATGATAGATATGGATTACTTGATAACTTAGGTATATGTATGGGCATATACCTTAGTGGGGTTATCTGTTGATTTCATACTTTGTGGTTTATCCTTGTTGGATTTTGTGAGACCTTGAGGGTCTCAGGGTCCCTACTGAGTATCGTTATACTCACCCATGCACAGGATATTCTCGCACATCGTTGTGTTTGATATAGATGACGAACAATGCTAACCGAGGATGAGAGTGCCAGGGCTAGATGGTACCAGAAGGTGGACCTTACGGCGTGTCTGTACACAGAGGAGAAAGACATATGTGGAGTGCTAAGGAGGCGATATGTACCTACCCTTCAGGTAGGAACCTCAGAGGATGACCTTGTGGTTGTTTTTCTTATTTCATCAGTTGTACTTGTACATCAGTTTCTTGTACTTTCTTGTTGGGCTTCTATTCTGGCCCCTTTTTACTTACTGTACTCACTTTTCAATTATTCAGTTTACTCGTGATCATATCTTATCTGTGTTTTTACAGGTTATAAAGGAAATGCCTTCCCAGTTTTAGGGAATTATGCCTTTGGTGCTAGTCGCCAGCCCCTGGCCTATGGAAAGTGGGTTTGGGGTAGTCACGACACGGGTCTTGAGGGAAAGGTTGTGACAATACGAATGGAACCTTTGCATCATTTCCTAAAAGGGAATGATTAATATTAAAATATGTCATCTTAGAACTAAAATAACATGGATGGATATTTTGGAAACAATTCATGGGGAAAATATCCTCCATTTTTGAAAAAATATATTTCAAACCTAAAAAATTTCATAAAATAATTTTCCTAAAAATAAAGATTATATATTATAAAGAAAGCTATGAAAATATTATTGGAAACAATTTTCATTGAAAACATATAAAGATATCAACAAAATATTTTAAAAACCATTTTCCATGAAAACTTTTAATAGGATGATGGAATTTTTTTTCAAAACAATTTATTTAGAAATACATTACAAATTTATAAATAAGGATTGAAATCATTTTTAAAACAATTTTCCTTGAAAACCTATAAAAGAATCTTGAAACCATATTTAAAACAATTTTCCTGGAAAACATACAAAAGTAGTTTGAAAAAATTTATAAACAATATTCCATGAATAAATATAAAAGGATATTGAATTTTTTTTGGAAAACCGTTTCATTGAAAATACATTTCTAAATTATAAATAATTCATTTAATCATTTTGGAAAAAGTTTTCCAAACATTTAAATGTCTCTCAAAGAAATTTTTAAAATAATTTTCATTGAAAATTATTAAAATATGATTGATATGATTTTTTTGAAAAAATCGTGAAACTTCTAAATTGAGCATGAAAAATATTTGAAAGAATTTAATTGAAAATTATTTGAATTTTTTTTCTAAAAACTTATCCATTTAAATAGTCATAGAAATCTTCACAAAAATGATTACGGGTAAATTTGTACATGTTGTACGAGGTGAAAAGAACATTTATTTTATCATTGTAAAATGTATGAAAAATTATTTGGTCATAGAGAGACAATAAAATTCATTTGAAAACAATTGTAAAATAAAAAATTTTAAAAATTCCTATGAAGGATATATGATAATAGTAGAATATTCTTGTAAATACTTTCTTGAAAACATGGTTCTGATGGAGCAGGGATCTCCGAATGAAGGGATTGTAAAGTCAGGATTTCAAAAAAACAAATTATTATCTATCTTATGTACCAAAGAGTAGAAAAGGGAAATAATAAATCAACATATTATGAATAACCATAGGATAATAAATTTCATTAATTTTCATGAGATATGGATCACAATATTTTATCAAAGGAAGCATAAACATAATCAATCTCTTAAAGCGATGTAATTGTTTCACTCTACTCATACCACTTGGTAATTTTAAACCATACTCCCCATATAAGAAAAAAAATAAGTTAATATTATAATTTCATGAAAATAATTAGATTCATGATTTAACATTTCAACATTTGTATATAAACCTCATGAAAAAATTTTGGTGTGTAAATGGCATGTGTCCCAAAGAAGAAATATTTAGACAAAATTACATTACTGATTTGATATCTATTGGAAAATAAACCTTGTGAAAGAAATATCATATATTGGATATATAAATAAAAATAATTGTATGAATAATAATAATATAATAAATCCATTGTCATAGAATACATCCATGGCTAGTATACACACCACATAAAAAGAATGGGTGGTGAATAAAGCATGTATCTCACAGAAATAAAATGGGACATGAAACTCCATTATCTTGTGTCTTGACTCTCGTCATACTCATAGAAACATCATTTACAATAAATATAAGTATATTATACATAGAAAATTGAAAAATATTATTATATTTAATATCATATACTTTTTATTATGACTTTATATTATCAGTATGTTAACAATTCTATGTTGTGGTTTCACATTAGTTAATATCGGATTTGTTCTAATCATGTGTCTTAATTTGTTATATCATTAGTCCTAAAAATTGTATTTGGATTTATTGAATTTTTAACATGATATAAATGTCATATATATTATGTATATGTGTATTGTAATAATATATAGAATATAGAAGTATGAAATTTAATACACCATTCATGGAGATGATAGCCCTTATGTACGCATGAATGTTGTTTCCATTTTATATTCGTATTGAAAGAAAGTATATAAATGACATAAATTTCTATATATGTATATATATAAATATTAAAGTGGAATTATAATATCATATATATCATATATTTTCACTAAATCCATCCTCAATACATTACTTTTGTTGTGTGAATGAATCACATTGCTTTGTGGGGGCAGTAGTCCATACTTCCTCAAACAAAATTTCCGTATTTACAAAAAATGGAAAGTATAAAGATATGTGTTGTAAAATAATTAATTTAACTTAAATAAATAGTAAATATAATATATAAATTTTATAAATAGTTTTTTTAATATTAACGTCCTCTATCAGGGGTAGTAAATGAAAAATGAACAATCATCATTTCATGAGCCGCTATATCTCCATACACTTAAACTGTGTGATCCTTACCAATTAGATAGATGTATGTGTAAGTGTAGGTCAAAAAAATTGTATAAAAAATTTTAATATATTAAGGGTGCTGGTTTTGTTATACAATAATGTAATAAGAAGTTTTTAAGGGGTGGAAAATTTAAATAAAATAGAAGAACTAGAGAAAAAATGTCACCTCTTATTTGGGTAACTCCTTTTGGTTAGAACCAAAGGGATTAATTGGACTGAATTCTGACTAGGGGGATTATTCTAGGATGCATAGAGGTATATTGAGGATATATTTGAGAAAATACTTGTTGAGAAAATTTATATTGATAGGTTTGAGGAAGTTGGAGGAGAGGAGACCTTGTTATTGTGGGGGAGGAGTTGTAATCATTTAATTTTTTTGAAAAAGGATTTACACACACGTTTTCCCCATGTAATGTGGTTCCAATAATTGACCAAATTCAAACTAATGGAGTATAGGTTTTAGATATGGCCATCAAATGGATCTTTGAAATTTTACTAGGTTGTTTGGGCCCTTAAGATTAATGTTTAGTTCCTTTTTAATATTAATGTTAACTTAATCATTGTAATTAATTGTATTTACTTTCAGTAATATTTTTTGTCAAAAAATAAGTAAAACTTATTAGAAATTAAAAATTGTTATTGTTCCAAATGTGGAATCCATTTATCCAAATTAAAATCCAATAAGTGGAAAAAATTAATTTAAATTTAATCCCGCTATCAAGTTGACATTGTGGGGTTCTAAAGTAATAACATTCCAAAGTTTTCTATGTTTTTTATTTTAAATTTCAATGTGAAATTGATTTCAATTACCAGCATTGGGTTAATTAATAAAAAATTATCTAATAAAAATTTTGATCGAAATTTTTATATAATTTAACACTTTATATTAATATATGAAAAATAATTTTTCCCTTAAAATTTTGAGTTTTTCACTATTAATCTAAAAATTAAGTTTCTTGAAAAAATACAATAAATTCACCCTAAGAGAATTTAGAAAATAGAAATTCAAAAATTTAGTTTATATTATAAAATTAAATAATTTAAAGTGTCTAAAATTAATTTTATTTTTTTCACAGAAGTACTAGGAAAGAATTTCATTAGAGATTATAGTATATTTAAACATTTAAAGACTTTTCCAAAAAGTATTTTTTTCATTATCAATTTGTTTTATTTATATAATATTATTATATATATAATACTTTAAAATTATTTATTACTTATAATATTACTATTTTTAATGACTAGGTTATATTTATCTCATATAAAAAATTATAACAATAAAATGTTTCTTCGTAGAAACTCAGTGTTGTGTGTAACGTACACCGAGCTGGTGTAACATGTAGTTAAAGCCAAGTCAGATCTATGTGAATGGAATTATTAATTTAGTGATTTAATAAAAAATTAATTTTTATTGTTTTGTGAAATACAAAATATCAAAATATTAAAATAATTAAAAAAACAAAAACAAAAACTCAAGGTGTTACATTCAACCCTTCTTAAAATTAATTTAACCATTGAAATTAATCATTGTTATCATGGTTTAATACATGAAAGTTCATATCATGGAAACCCACATAAAAAATAATACTAAATCTTTATTTAAAAGTGGAATATTGGAACCATAATGGTAACCAAAATTACTAGATAACTAACATTGGTTGAGACTAAATATAGGACATAGAGGAAAACATAAATATTTATAGAGAGTAATTAAGTTCATTAATAAAAAACAATTTAATGATTAAATAAAAGTTGAGGGCCTAAAATTCATAAATCAAGGATTATCTAAAAGGATATCGGTATGAAGAAATTAAGGTATTAAGAAATCACATTTTTTATCATTATTTTAATGTTGATTAATTAATTTATTGACCAAGAATATAAGAAAATATATCAAAATGTTATATTTTTATAAAAAAAATTATTCATTAGATATTATGTTATCTATTTATAAATCATCCACTACTTAACTAAATGTATGTACAGAAATTAATGTTGATGCCTAAAGAACTAATATACACTTTTAAGAGTTATTAAAGATCATAAAAGAACGAAATTTATAGGTAATTGTCTCTCACTATCCTTAAAAATCAAAATGGTTTATACATTAGCCTATAAACATAAAAATTAACACTAATTTTTCATCATAAATATTTACTGATACAAATAATTATAGATTAACCAGGACGTTGTGTAGGCCAGTGGTAGGCATGAAACCCTTATCACCCTTTGATAATGGGTTAAAGAAACATGACCTTGTAGGACATGATTAGTTTTCACCTGACATACATTATGTCCTTTTCTAAAACCACACTAATATAATTTATAAAATAAATGAGATATATATCCATGAAATATGGTTAATCAAAAAATATCATTTTAACCATGGTTTTTAATACAATCACAATGCATAAATACTTCAACCAAAGATTAACTTATAATTATCATGAATGGATATCCATATAACCATTTCTAAAGATGAAAATACATAACATTAGAAAGACATTTAAAAAATCATATTTACATTCATCCCCTATATATCACAACGTAACTCTTGTTTTTTACATTCTAAACACGTGAATACCATTATGGTAAATTCTCTTAGAACATGGAAACAACATTAAATATAGTAAATCCTTTTGTAAAACATTAATTCTTCATTATTCCATATATTATTAGATATATTACTCAGATAAAAGATGTTGTAAACATGTCCATGATAGCATGAAATACTTTTCAACAAATTCTTAATTAGATTCAAAGTAATCACTATTGTGTAATTTAATTATTCATATCACACATATCATTATCCAGACAACCATATATGTACCTAAGTAACATATTAGGGGTTATCTTCCCTTAGTCAAAATACTACCTTTTAATTAAATCACTATTCTTTCTGTCTAAATCATGGAACAAATTTTTTTAAATCCATAGTCAAAAACCTAAATTGTATAATCCTTGTTTATTTCACCATTATTATAACATAATTCCTAAATCCCAAATACCTAAAAACATTGATTATTTAACTTCATACATAATCCATAATAATAATACCCCATCCTATTACATGAAACCTCTTTACTTTCACATTTCATCTACAATCTCATCCTCATTAGCAATATTACCATTACTAACACTACCTTGCTGATTCTCATCAAGAGATTTCTTATTGGGACATTGAGTTTCATAATGAATGTTTATTCCACACATAAAAACCATAACATTCAATTATGCCTTATGGAGGACAATATTTTCATCCATTTTAACCAAAAAATTCATTATTCCGTTGCATAAAATTCCTCTGTGTCATTCTTTTACACAGTCAAAACATCTTCTTGTTCCTCTGTGACATTCACTTATGTGACTCCTTCCATATTCCTGAAACAAAGGTAACTGAAACAACTCTCCTCCATGGTCTCCATTACCTAAACACTTAGTTATCACCTTATTTATCTTCCTTTGTGAGTCTAAGTGTCGGTTAAGGGGCATATTGTTAATCATGTTCCGTGAAAACTAATTAGACATGATCAAAAAATCTTTCGCTCCTGTGATCATCCAACTTGAATTATCATTAGAAATTTATCCATCACATTAAACATTAATTGAGCTCATTTGGTTTTTGCAATTGAATAAAACCAAAATCATAGTGTGATCACAACATATCATATCTGAAAAACACATCGTCAAAAAAATAATTACTTATAGGATATATAAATTAAGACACATTCTTAAATTTATGACACCATATGATTTTCTTAGGGTATCCATTTTCGTTTTCTAATTAAATACTTCATATTGGTTCATAATAGTTTTCGAATTTATTAGGAATACCCCCTTGGTGTGTCAAGCAGATTGTGATGAAAGGACCATTTTCCTAACCAAATTACACTGAGTTAGGCCCAAAACAACTTGTTTGAATTTTTACACCATTTTACATATGTTCAAGAGACTCAACCCCATTTAGTATCCATAAATGGGTATATTACTAGGAAGACATTCACTCTACCATTGGAAGGCATAAATAAGTCATCAGACCACCGAAGAGGTGCACACGGTGTGAGCTAACATGATCAATAGGATCCAACCCCAGTGTTTGATAACAGGTCTCTATATAAAAATTCATGTATGTTCATTTCAAATAAAACATAGCATGATATCAGTAAAGTAGTTTTATAGAAAACATGTTAAATATTTCCTCTTTATCGATGTACTAAAACAAAAGTATGTATATCAATTTCAAATAAAATTTTCTATATCATATTTCGAAAGTTTCAACATGCATATCAATGTTAAAACACTACAAATACAAGAAATACAAAACAACCGTAATAGTAGAGGCATCACAATAAAAAGATATACAAGAGGTTAAGCAGTAGACTACATATACCTAATATTCCAATATTGGTGCACTTTGGTACTTTATTCCAATTATCTACACTCCAAGTCCAAGGAGACAGCCAAATTTTAAAATCCCAGTATCATATACATTCCTAGATCTAATAATCTACACTCTATAGAAATAGGAACACACTGAATGTGAAAAACCACAATTGACAATGGCCTCTAACTAAAACATTCACCTAGTACCCAAGGAAACCCATGTGATCGTTTTCACAAATCATTCATTTCTTAGAAATACAAATTTTCATTCTATTTATCAGAAACCAAAGAAAAAAACATTTTTCTTCAAAATTAATTTTCAAAAAACAAAAACAATCATTCCAAATTTATACCAATTTTTTAATAACTCATTTTATAATGATGAAAGAATATGGTTTATCTAACATAGTCTACTGAAAAAAATACAAACCTAAAAAATCAGGTCTCACATGCCCAAAATATAATCCACCAAAAAAAAGAACTAATGATGTCTATGAAGGCCCATAAGAATGAACACGTTACAAAAAACAACCAACAATGGAAAAAAAATTAGATGTAAATAACACACTATATCTAGAGGAAGACACAAATAAAAAATAACTCATACCAAAAAATATAAGAATGATACTCTAGGGTGTTACCATGATCAATTTCAATAAATAAGTGGAAAGGAAACTCACCTAAGGATGCATCACAACCAAAACGAAGATCAAACACTAAATAAATTGGTCTAGAAGGAAATATGTCTCCAAAAATATTAAGAGAGGAAATTTGGATTGATTGAAAAAGAGAACAGGCAGCAGAATGGACACCGAAAATCCTAAGAAGCACCCTAAAACTTCCCTTCTTAGGGAATTAAATGATGTGTAACTCCACTACATGTCATGAAATCCACAGTGATTATGTATGCTGAAAAATCCATCCCCATAGAATAATAAAATCAATATTTAATTGGATCATAATGTGTAACCATTCTTCACATCATGTAACCTTTCACAAAATGAATCTGTTTCACCATATTCACCCAAAAACCATTACATGTAATATAACCTAGTTACATGGTGTGAAATCTTCTTGTAGCCTGTAGAAACCGTCAATTAAAGATGAGAATCCATCAAATCTGCAACTTCACAATTATAGGTATCATTTCCATTCTTTCTCAACCCTATATGGAAAATGAAAAGGAAAAACATGATGCGTTTAAGGATATACCTGACATATTGGTAATAGGATGTTACAAATTTCCCACCATAAATCCTTTCTGTCCCAGTGAAGTCATGTGAAAGGTGGAGACCCTAGAAAAAGATGATGAATCTTCTCCCTCATAAATGACTCATGTTCCCAAGTCTCATGAAGAACTGATCTATGTTTACATAGAACATTGACCAAAGAAATTTACTTCCCATGAAATACTTTCACTCGACATTCAATGATCTCAATAGGTTACTCAAAAATATAAAACATATAATACTAACTAAATTTCTTCCCAAATAAAAACATGATCAAGACTAGTATGAAAATTTTTAAGCCATGAAATTTGGAAATCATCATGAATACCTATCAAAAGAACTGGAAATGATAACCGACAAGTAACCTATCTGAGCCGCTCAGTGATCTCAAACGGTCCAACATAACTTGAAACAACTTTGGTAGTATTTCAAAATGATAGTGAACCGACCGAGGAGAAAAATTAAAGAAAACCAATCCACCATTATATAATTATAGAGTATGAAATACTCGATCTGTGTATGATTTCTATCAACCCTGGTTTATAACCAGACATCGATGTACATCCTTAATCTTCACAGATGACTCCTAAACCAAAAATGGTCTAACCAAAGCTACATCTCCCACCTCATCCTCACAAAGAGGTGATCCACATAGACAACCATACAACACCTAAAAGAGAGCCATTATTATTTTCAAATGATAACTATATTTAAAAAATTCTCAAGCTGTCCTAGATGGATATCCCATGATAAAATGAAATCTAAGACACAAGAATGAATCACATCTTCCATGATTTAAATGACTCACTCCATCTGATCTTCTATATTTGGATGGTATGCTATGATCAACTTGACCTGAGATCGCATAGCATATTGTAGTCTCCTCTAAATCCTCAAGGTAACCCTAGGATCCCTATCTGAAACAAATAAATAAGGACTTCCATGTAACCACACAATCTCCTCCACATACATATCACCCAAATCATCAACCATAGTGGTATCCTTGATTGGAATGAAATGATCACACTTCATCAAACAATCAAAAAAACCTAGATATAATTATTCCCTCGGGGAGTCCATGTAAATACAACAAAAAAAATCCATGTATACCTCATCCCATTTCTAGAGCGACACCAAAGAGGCTGATGAAAACCCGAGGGTTTCAAGTGATCTACCTTTATCCATTGGTTGGTGTTGCTGTGGGACACATAATGTGGAATGTCATGATTTATACCTATACACTAGAATCATCATCTCATGTCATAATAAATCTTCATTATTCCTGTATGAACAACTCATAAAGATCTACGAAAATTAAATAAGACTAAACTCCTCATAGATGATGGGACTATAACACACTTTCTAATGTAGGGAATCACATATTTAAAAAGGGACCCACCAAAAACTATCTCCCCACTAGAAAGGAATTTTGAAAATTTACTAAACCCACCATCATGTTGTTGAATCTATAAAATAGACTCCTAGAAAGATGATGATAACCGAAGACTAGTCTGAACCATACCTAAAACATCCTCTTGTGCATCTAGGTGAATCTATGAGAAAATACCCATAAATTTCCACTTATAATTTGATTGTAGAACAACATAGAATGGTAATTTCTTTCTAATATCTTATCCAATAACATTTTCTTTCCATGGTGTGTAGGAAATATCAATTTCAAACATTTAAAGGAATTATACCCATCATCTCTGTATGATATTAATTTATTTCTAAAAAAATATAAAACTGAAACTCTTATGATCATTGAAGACTGTAAACCTTATCCCAAAAAGATAATGTTACCAATATTTAAGTTATTTAATAACTGTATCAAGAAATAAATAGTGAGTGGGGGTAATTCCTCTCCTGTGGTTGAATCTAACAAGGGATGGAAGTTACCACATAGTCATACTGCATAAGAATGCATCCAAAACCTATTCCAGCAGTATCAAAAAACATTATGTACCCCTTACCGAGCTTAGGTAAGATCAGAATAAAAGCCAATGTAAAAATTAATTTCATTTCATTGAATGTATACAAACACATCACATCCTAGAATAATATCACTGGTTTCCTAGTATGAGTACTAAAAGGTTATGAAAATTTAGAGAAATACATAACAAAAAATTGGTATAATCTAGTATGACCAACTATGTTTTGTATCTCAAATATATTATATTGTTACTTTAATGGCCAGATGACCTTCACCATCTTAAGATCAATTGATATGCCATTTTCAAAAATCTTGTTCCCTAAGAACATATCATCTTGACTCTAGAAACTACATTTTGAAAACATTCAATACAAATGGAGAGTTCTCAAAATATCCATAACCAAAAACAGACAATGCTTTTTCTGACACTCATATTTTAAATGAACAAGAGTATCATCCAAAAATACTACCTAAAAGTGTCAAGATACTAATTCAATATCCACTTCATAAAATCCATAAAAACTATAGGAGCGTTATTTAGTGAAAAAGGAAACACACGATATTTGTAATGGCCATAGAAGCTCCTGATAGTCTTCATTGGTATATCAATATCTTGAACTCTGAGATGATGATAACCCGACATAAGAAAAATCATTGAAAACCACTTTCCCTATATTAGCTATTCAAAAAAATCATCCACATGAGGTAATGGATATTATTTCTTAACTATTACTAGGTTCAAATTTTGATAGTCTAGACACAATCGAAGTGAACCATCTTCCTTCATGGAAAGGTGAACATGGAATGACCAATAAAAAAATTCTATGGTGAAAAAAACATTTTCCAAAAGGTCATTCAACTAAATATTGAGAACTTTTAGCTTTACAGGTGCCGTATGATAGGAAGGTATCAATATAATATGCGTACCTGAAACCAGGTCAATCATAAAATCTATCACTCTCTTTGTTGGAAGACCAGAAAAGTCATTAGGGAAAACATCTGAAAAGTGATGAACAATAACATGAAGATCAACAAAAAATATATGTCATTAGGCTCACTCATAATAGCAAATAAAAAAATCCTGATATCATGGTGGGAAGGTCCTTCAAGACCATACCTCCAGTCCCAGTCCCCTTAAAACACATTGGATCTCCCATTGACATCCAGAAATGAAAATATTGATGATAAAAATCAACCTAAAATCGATGAGAAACAATAAAATTCATATCGATGATGACGTTAAATATATCTAGATCAATAATTAAAAAATATTGTACCAACTCAATATCATCTATCATTAATGAAAAAGGACACTGAAACCCCTACTAACTTATCTTACCAAGATTTTTCACTAACTCTATTAAAATGTACATAGGTTCTATTGAATGTTTAATAATATCAAAAAAAAACATGCGTATTTAAATGAGTGGGTGGGACCGGTGTCAAATAAATAAATTTATACATAAGATTCAATAAGGATATTAACTATCACTATTGATGTAACTTCCTCGACTTTCATAGGACACACACCTACTGCATTAATGTGCTTAACTATTGAGGCATGTGGTAGGAGACATATAGTGTTTGAATCTTCTAGCTGCACCATAGTAACCTTGGTAGCTGATGTAGCCTAACCATAATGTGGTGTCGTCATAACCTTATAGAATCGTTTTATATGAAAAAAACATACATTGCAATAACATGTTTTCATGGGTATAAGAAAAATATTTCTACTGTGTCTAATCATTCCATACTGATAAAAACTTAGAGGAAGACTGCTAGCGGTAGAAGACGTGGTGGATGAGGCTCTCGGCTAAGACCCCCCTCCACCACTTCTATGAAGATCCCAGAATATCCCTTTCTTCACAGGAATGACACTTAGATAACCACTAGATAAAAGAGAAGGGGTGGGAAAACCAAACATTCCATCCATATACAAATCATCCATCATAGTTATGTCTACCATCCTTGTATATGTATAATGTTTCAACATAAATAACTATGATTTGATTTCTTGTCACAAACCCTATAGGTATTTATGAGCCTTCATCTGGTCATTCATCACCACATCCAGAGGAAAATGGACAATATCAGCAAATCGATTGGTGTATAATGACACTAAAATCTATCCCTATTCTAAGGAAAAGAACTCTAGTGAATTTTCCAATATAAGGGAATCTGGGAAAAAAAGATTGAAGAAAAGGGTTTTGAAAACCTTCCAATACAATTCCATGTGTCTATCTTCCTAGAACATTGTATACCACCATTTCATAATAGAAACCTCAAGCCTAAACATTGTACACATCACTTTGTTATTTTGAGGAGTCTATAGGAATTCAAATGTTTTATGAATCATATATATCCATTCATCATCCTACTATGGTTAATTCATTCCTTTAAAGGATAGTGGCTTCTCACTCAAGAATTATTGAATTCTCGCTCTCTCCTCCAGCTTCTGGTTGTACCTCAACAACTACGTTTGGAACTCATGGCATATTCTTATCAACAACATGAATTGATTGTATGATAGTATCTATGAGATTTTGATATATTGGAGGATTAACTTGAGAAGAATTAGTTTCACCTTCTTGAGGAACTCGTGGAAGACATCTTGGAGGCATACTGCAACACACCAATGCATCAAAATGATCGTACAATAGATCAAATCTCATTTCAAACTAGAAGCCCCCTAAGCAGAAACTGATATATAAAACATTACCCAACACTAGAGACATATATTACAACATCACAAGGTAATTTTAGTCTCATCACGATAATATTTGGTCACAAACATATCACAATATTCCACTCATGTCCCGACAATTCTATTTGTAGTCTATCATACTTCCCAAGACTAGGAATATATGGTAAAAAAACACCATTGATACCATTTTTTTAATGAAACGACCTTGTATACCCTAAAGCATAGCTTTAATACCATTTTGTATCGGATTGACCTAGGTTACAATCAAACCTGGAACCAGACTCAATCCATCTCATACCCAAAGGGTGGTCCTAATTCCCAAGGATGGCGACAAGCACCCATGCATCGAACAACAAACCAGAAGGAATGATTCTTACCAACATGAACAAACAAATGGAATATATAAACATGCCAAAATAATGAACAAAAAAATGATAAAATATATTACATGATTTTAAGAGAAAATTAAAAAAATGACTATAAAAGTAGCCAAAAATACAATAGATAATTACAAATTAAAAGGAACAAAACAAAACTACTTACATATGATCGTTTGGAGGATCTCTCACCATATAACCACAAGAAACACAAATCAGCTGACATGAAACCTTACCACCTCACTACCATGCCTTTCCTTTCACTATATTGGAAGACATACATATGTTCACAAACCACTGAAGAGACGAGTAGGATGTGAGCTAGAATTCTCAATAGGATCCCACCTATGTATTTCGTAAAAAGTATTTGTATAACAACTCTTGTGTTATCAATTTTGAATAAAACATTTCATGATAAGGAGTATATTATTTTTATATAAAAATGGTAAATATTTCCTTTTTTTCATAGTTCTAAAACAAAATAAGGTATATAAATTTTAATGTAAATTTTCTATATTATATTTCAAAAGCATCAACATGCATATCATGGATAAAATAGTACAAATACAAGATAAAAAAAAACCATACCAATACAGGCATCACACCACCAAGGAATACAACATGTCAATAAACATACAAATCCAACATAGAAATATGTAATTAGTGAATTGTGGCACCTATAGGAAATTATCTACACTCCAAGACAAGGGAGACACTAAAAAGTGTGAAACCCCAATATCATATACGTAACTTGATATAATAGTCTACTCTCTAGGATAAGAATAACACCTCTAATGTGAACCACCATAATGGATGATGGACTCAAGAAAAACATTCCACCTAGTACCCAATTTAACCCATGTACTAGTTTTCACAAATCATTCAATGATTTTCAAATGCCCATTTTCTTTCAATGGGTCAAAAAAACAAGGGGAAAAAACTTTTCTTCAAAATCCTATTTCAACACATCGAAAAAATAATTACAATTTCATACCAATTTTTTATATTATAGTATATTATGATGAAAAAATATGGTTTATTAATCATAGGATAGATAAGGAACAACATACCTCAAAGCTCAGGTCACACATGTCCACAACATAATTCTCTATTAATTAAATCCAAAAAACATCTACAAAGGACCTCAAGAACGAACACCCATTGCGCTCAACCTGTAATGAAGTGACCTTCAGAACGATATTGCACCAAGAATCTTGAGAAAGACATAAAGAATAAGCTAATCAGTCCAATGAATTTGATACCATAGCTCTAGAGAATTACTGAAATCAATGGAAATGATGAATAAGAATGTCCACTCCCCCATAGGGATGAACCACAACCTAAACGAAGATCAAACACTTAAAATATCAATCCATAATGACCATTGTCTCCAAAAATTGTTGGATATGAACATTGGTTTGAGAGAACAATAGTTTAGGGGGTCGAATAGACTCCCAAAAACTAGAATGGTGCCCTAAAACATCCAAGATTTGGGTCTTAAACTACATGTAACTCCTATACACATTGTGAAATACATGGTGTTTATGTACACTAAAACAATATATTTCCACGAATTGAAGAATATGATATTTAAATAAAACACGGCCTGTAACCATTCATCACATTCTATTGCCTTTCAAAGTATGAATACCTTTCACATCTTGGACCCATCAAACATTACACATCATTTAACCTAGTTACACTGCATGAAATCCTCATGAAGTCAGTAGAAACCACCAATTAATGATGAGGGTCAAACAAAGATTTGACTTCAATATTATAGGTATCCACCCAATTCATTCTCAGAACTATATCGGCAATAGAAAAGGAAAGTGATGAACCCGATTTGTGTATACATTTAAACATACAATATTAAAAATAAGAACATGGTTTCAAATAAAACTTAATTCTATGTAGACAAATACTTTGATTTTGGTGATCTTTTTCATTATCAGGTGGTGTTTGTGCAAACACACATACCAGGTAAAAACAGAGAAAAAATTCACAACTACATGACTTGTACATATATGCACGCCCTGTATATTCAGAATTAGACATGGAGTGGCTAGGCCAAGAACATTCTGAAGTTTCTAGATACCTGTACACACTGTGTACAATATATACATGGAATCTATGATCTTCTAGAAAAAGTTGGTGGATGAGAATAATTCAACACACCCATGTTTTCGGTTGACTGATACACACTATGTACACCAATCTACACACCTTATGGATCATTTAGAAGTGGTTGGTGGCTGATAAATGAGAGTACACACCATGTATGGTTGTGCTACACGCCAGTTACCACCACCTACAAGGTGGTTCCATGTTCCATGTCAAAGACGACATGTTAGGCCACCCACTGGCAGAGAAAAAAGAAAACAAAAGTGCATTTACGAGATTACACAACATTAACTTTTGATACATGCCATGTACTTTTGTTTTTTATAAATAGAGGCCTTGACCTCCAGTTTGGAGAGTCATTAGTGAAGATCCTATAGAAGGAGTTTCTTCTAACCTATTGTTGTACTACCATCATTTCACTACTCTGCCATTAAACCATTCTACCGAAGAACCCACCTCTCCTCGAATATTTTTCAATGACTACATTAGGTATCAAGGGTTCTATTTTCATCTTTTCTTCTATGTGAAACTAAACACCTAGTTTGTTTGGTATGTTGGTGATGAAAGAGTTGTAATTTGGATTAGTTGTTATGATTTTTTTGTTCTATTTAACCCTTTTTATTCTTCTTTAAATATTTTCTTTTTATCACTGAATGTTCTGAGCCAGACCAAGGGAAGAATTTTCTGGGACTCAAAAGAAGAATAATGTTGAATAATTTCCTGATCATTGGAAGTATTCACCAACTCCAAAATGAATTAATCTAAATAATGAACTGTGAAAAACTGACTACTAGACCAAGGAGTTAGTTTCTCCAGTTCCAGACATAGTTAATCTGACTAAGGAAACCATGTCACAATTCAAGTCGATAGTGTCGGGTTATCATGAAAAACACAACCTCATAAGAAAATTGATTTAATAAACGACCTCTTAAAAATCCACAGCCCCAACACATTTCCCTCCAAATTATCATCAAAACCAAATTCATGTGTCTTTATTTAGTCTCTAAGTAATTTGTTAAGAAATTAAAACACCATCACCTTTTCTTTTAAACATTATAAATCAACTCAATATTCAGTATACTTCATTGAATCAAGTACAAACTAGATAAGAAAGACAAAAATAACTCCTTTTCCCTATGGATCGACCCCTCCCTATTAGTATACTCGTTAGAGTTAATAAATTCGGACACCGATAACAAACCTTCAGTGAAATTACTACTATAATTTGGCGTCATTTCTGGGGAACTTGGGAGCTAAAGTTATTTTTGTTTAAATCAGGTTTGTATCAAATTTAGTGAAAATAATAATTAAAAATACCAAAAATCTCTTTTCTAATCTCGTTTCTATTTAGATGTATTCTTACTCATTTATTTTTGGTGTGTTTCGTATTGTGCAGGTTCATAGGTGTAAGAGCGCCTACCTCACTCGTTCCCAGAATGCTGAGTCATCGGAGTTTCTCACAATTGGCCCAGAGATCGAACATAGACATTTGAGACGATGACGATAACTCATGGATGAGAACAACCAAAACAATCACATGATGTGAAATTAAGAAGGAGATATAGCCATTGTACAAGGAGCTAGATAGCTATTTGGTCTAGATGACAACCAAAACTCGCAATCTCCACTTTCTCCAGGATATAGCATGCGACTACTGTAACAGTTTCAACCGAAGAAGATGCCATTCCCACAACCATGTCAGGGGCCGTACTTCACCCCACATGAACAAAAATACATGCCACATCCACTATCTTATCAGCAACCTCCACACCATAATCTCATAGAGTACGGTATGCCATCTATTCACAGAGCTGACACTGGCATCGTCTGTCCACAAGTGGAGGCCCAACACATAGATATCAAACCTATCATTATGCAGATGATACAAAACACCGTTCAGCTCGCCAAACTGCCCTGATAGTACCACAATTACCATCTCTCCAATTTTATGGAGGTTTGTGACATGTTCCTCTACCACAGTGTGTCCACAAACTCCATTTGTCTTCTCCTTTTTCCCTTATCTATAAGGGATAAGGTGAAAGACTGCATAAAAGGATTGCAGCAACGAACTATCCTCACCTGGGAGGAGTTAGCCCATGCGTTCCTATCAGAATACTTCCCACCCTCAAAGGAAGATACTCTATTGAATTAAATACACAACTTCCAGCAGCAGGACTCAGAGTCATTGTACGAGTAATGGGAGAATTTCAATGATATGCTGCGCAAATGCCCACACCATGGACTCTCACATGGGATGTAGGTCTAAACATTCAATGGAGGACTGAAGACAAACACAAAGTCCATGATGGATGATTCTTCTGGAGGTATAGATATAAGGAAGTCCCCCCAATGAGCTTATCGAACTACTGGAAGTGATTTCCGCCAATACATTATAGGAGAATTCCCAATGAGGAACAAAAAAATGAGGTATGTAGAACATTGATTCAACTACTGTGCTTACTGCCCAGTTGGACGTTGTGTTCAGAATGATCGACACACTAAATCTGAAGGGAATTTCCCAAGTACATTTAGAAAACCATACGGTGTGCAGTGAATGTGGTGATAACCACATCATGGGAGAATTAATGGGGCCTATAATCGAACCTTTGATGAGCGAGGTGATTTATGTTGCTCAAAACCAAGGTCCAAATCAGTACCACCGATACCAGAACCTGACATGGTGTGATCAACAGAAGAGAGGCTGATGCTAACAACAATAGAATCTTTTGTCCCAGTGATTGCCCGACTATGGTCTTCCCCAGTATTAAAGCCAGTACCTGAGGCAATAGTAGCCCCGACAGGGCTCTTACCAGCAACAAGGGTATCAAAAACCTTTCCTGCAGTAGCTGCGATAACCACCACCTCCGCCAGCTGCACTTCCACCTCAGCAAGAAAGACCTCATAGTTAGAGGATCTCATGAACAATTTTATATCTATTGCTGAGAAAAAAATTCTAGAATCGTGAGTCTTCTATTCGAGGCTTGGAGAACCAAATTGGCTAGCTAGAAAACCAACTGTTGTGAAGGAAGCTCGGTACAATACCAGGTAACACTGAAAAGAACCTAAGGGAGGAGGCCCATGCTGTCACACTACAGAGTGGAAAGGAGCTCAAACAGAAGGAACCATCACAGCCAGGTGCACCTACACCCCTACTAATAAATAATGTTCAATTACAAACCCCTCCTCATCCAGTGGCCCACCTAAAGAGGCATCACATGGTAATGTAATTGATATTGTCAAAACATTCGAGACTACTTTATCCTTCCCAGAGAGGATGAAGAAGAGAAGGAGAGACAACCAGTTCAAAAAATTCATGGAAGTGTTCAGGAATCTAAACATCAACCATCCATTTGCAGAGGAACTGATGTAGATGCCCATGTATACAAAATTCATGAAGGAGATCCTCTCTAATAAACGAATGATGGAGGATCTGGGCACTATATTCCTAGCTAAGGAGTCTTCAAAATACATACTAAATTTGGTTCCTCCAAAGCCCCAGGATCTAATTAGCTTCACTATCCCATGAATTGTTAGAACATGGGAGTTTGGGAAGGCCCTCAGAAACATAGGGGCCAGTGTCAACCACATGCCCTTCATATTTTTTAAGAATATTAGGCTCAACGACCTAAATCCTACCAATGTAGCACTTCATCTTGCTGGCCGATCCATCAAATATCTTAAGGGGCTACTAGAGGATGTCTAATTCAAGGTGGGAATGCTAATCCTCCCCACATATTTTTTCACCCTCAACATGGAGGAAGACCAGGAGGTGCCTCTCATTCTGGGAAGGTCTTTCCTAGCCACTAGGAAGGTACTGATCAACGTACACTAGGTGGAGACAATTTTCAAATTAGGAGACGAAAAATACTCCTACAATATCCTCAAAGATATCAAGAAAAATCATTGTCCGAGCATGAGGGATGTTATACAGTGACCACCATGGATGATCACTTTAGTAGTGAAGGGGATGATCTGGTATGTTCTTTCACCTCATATGACTTGATATTTCCAGAAATTCCAGTTGATGAAGCCCTAGAGGACCTGAAATTCCTATGAGTCTAAGGTAGACACTACTGAAAATGTGTTTTTATACCCAATATTCTGGAGGGGGAAAAGGTGAAACCCCTTGTACCTTCGATTTTAAAGGCCCCTACACTAGAACTGAATCCTATTCCATCTTCTCTGAAGTGCAGGTATTTGGGAGACTATCAAGCATTGCCTGTCCTAATTTGTAAAGCACTATCACAAGAGCAGGATGATGTACTTCTGTAGGTTTTGAAGAGCCGAATGAACACTATTGAGTGGACAATTGTAGATTTAAAGCACATTTTCCCTACAATTTTCACCAAAAGGTGATTCTCGAAGGAGTTAAGCAATCCTAGAAACCAAAAATATGCTTGAATCCCCCCATGAAGGAAGTTGTGAAGAAATAGGTAATTAAGTTATTGTATGCATACATCATATACCCTATCTCAGATAGTGTGTGGGTGAGTCCCCTGCAAGTAGTACCCAAAAAGGGGGGTATCACTGTAATATCAAGGGATAAGAACAATATCATCCCCACACGCAGTGTCACGTGTTGGAGAGTCTATGTGCTCTACCCGAAGCTGAATAAAGCCAAGAGGAAAGATACTTTTCACCTAACCTTCATGGAATAGATTCTAGAGAGGCTAGTATAGAAAAACATTTACTACTTCCTTGACAACTATTCCAGCTACATTTATATTTCCATCACTCCTAAGGATCAAGAGAAGAGAACATTTAGTTTCTCTAATAGTACTTTTTTATACAGAAGGATTTCCATTGGCATGTGCAATGCTCCTACCACCTTCTAGTGATTCATGATGGCTATCTTCCATGGCATTTCAGAACAGATCCTGGAGGTATTCTTTGATGATTTATCTATTTAAGGAAAATCATTCACCACTTGCTTGCAGCACCTGGAGTTGGTTATGGAATGATGTGAGAACACTAACCTAGAATTTAACTTAGAAAAGTTTCATTTAATGGGGAAGAGTGGCATCATCCTTGGCCATAGAATCTTGAAGAAGGTTATATATTTGGAATCAACAAAGATGTAAGTAATTTCATGACTTTCTATTCCAACTTTTTTAGAGCCATCCACAACTTATTGGGCCATGCAAGATTCTATAAGAAGTTTTTCTGTGACTTCTCGAAGATAAATCAAACCCTCACCAACCTTCTGAACTAGGATTCTATTTTTGAGTTTAATGAGCCATGCACCATAGCTTTTGAGCATGTGAAGCATCACCTGGTTGAAGCTCCAATGTTGATTTCTTCTAACTATGACGAACAATTTGAAGTGATGTGTGGTGCCAGTGACTACGAAGTAGGAGCAGTCTTGGGACTTGGGCTTGATTGAATTTTCTGACCCATATATTATTCCAATAGGATGCTCAACGGGGCACAGATGAACTACACTCCCACAAAAAGGAGATGCTGGAAATGATGTTCACTTTTGACATGTTCCATTCATACTTAGTGTTATCTAACGTTATTGTATATACT
The DNA here is from genome assembly GCA_963277665.1 of Viscum album. Classification (NCBI taxonomy): domain Eukaryota; kingdom Viridiplantae; phylum Streptophyta; class Magnoliopsida; order Santalales; family Viscaceae; genus Viscum; species Viscum album. The sequence continues at coordinate 731,660,831 of OY728160.1, forward strand.
GACCATAAAACACTCATGTACCTGCTTAAAAAGAAGGATGTGAAGCCACGACTAATCTGATGGGTACTCCTCCTACAAGAATTTGGTCTCGAGATCCGGGAAAAGAAAGGGAGTGAGAACTTTGTTGCTGATCATCTCTCCTGTATGGAGATTCTACATTTTGAGAAGGAGTAAGATTGAGAGATTAGAGAAGATTTACATGATGAGAACCTCTTTTTAGTCAAATAATCACCAAGACCCTAGTTTGATGATATTTCCAATTTTCTAGTTACATGTTCTATCCACCCCAACCTCTCCTTCTAGTAGAGGAAGTGGTTTCTCTCTGATATCTAGAGGTACTTCTAGGATGATCCTCTTTTGTTTAGATCTAGTAGAGATGGGGTGATATGTCATTGCATCCTAGAAACTGAAGTTCAAGGAGTCCTGGAATTCTGTCATTCTTAGCTAGTTGGGGGACATCATGGGGAAGAAAGCCATTATCAAACATGCAATAGTTTGGGTTTTTTCTGTCCCACCATGCATAGAGATGCCATATCCTTTTTTTCCCGTTGTGATCGATGCAAAAGAACTGGTAATGTGGGGGTATAGAGCTGTGATGCCCCAACACCCCATCTTAGAGGTAGAGAACTTAGACATCTGAGGCATAGAATTCATGGGGCCATTTTCACCATCCTTTGGGAACATTTACATCCTGGTCTGTGTCGACTACATATACAAGTGGGTATAAGCCGCTTCTACATTACAAAACATGACCAAGGTGGTTGTGGTCATTTTAAAGAACCACATTTTTAGCAGGTTCAGCATTCCCCAAGTACTGATCAGTGACAGAAGGACCCTATTCAAAAGCACAATGATGAAATGAGTACTGTCGAAGAAAGACATAAATCATCATATGTGGACGCCATATCAAACCATGTCCAGTGGACAAGTGGAGATATCAAATTGTGAGCTCAATAATATTTTGGAGAAAATGGTGAACACTTCATGGATAGACTGGTCCATGAATCTAGAGGATTCTTTGTGGGAATATCAAACCACATTTAAAACACCAATAGGGATGTCCCCATTCCAAATCATCTATGTAAATCCATTACATCTTCCAGTAGAGTTAGAGCACAAAGCTTTCTGGGGCATCAAGTACCTGAATTTTGATCTGAAGGCAACTGAAGAGAAGCATATGTTCCAACTATTAGAACTTCATAAAATATGATTGGAGGTGTATGAAAAAGCCAAGCTATATAAGGAGAAGACGATATAAATACACGATTGGATGATTTCATGAAAATATTTCCAACTCGGTGATTGGGTACTCCTTTTTTAACTCCCGTCTTCAATTATTCCCAAGAAAGCTAAAGTCAAGATGGTTGGAACCATTCCAAGTCGTACGAGTATTCCATCATGGAGCGGTGGAATTTTCTGGAGAGGATTGTCAATCGTTCAAGGTGAATAGAAAATGGTTGAATACTTACTATCACTTAGAATGCATGGTGGGAACACTCTCCACCATACATCTCTGGTAAGAAGAGGTAAGTCGGTCGAGCCAACGACCTAAAACAATGTCAATTCCTGTGAGGCAACCTAGCAGATACACATCGTGTACAACCTATATACATGGTGTGTACTGATTATTTTTCATTTATATTCATATTATTAAATATATATGTATAGATTAACTACGTAATAAATAAGGATGAGGGTAGTGCCAATGGTAAGGTCACTAGATTATATCTGAGCCATTAGTGGTTCAAATCCCTCCTGACATTCCTTTAACACGGGGTTCCTACTTTATATACTCATGTTTTCATACAAGGAGTGTGTGGTATTTTTCATATTATATAAATATATATTTGTTTATAATAATACACATGATAGGGATGGATCAGTTGGCCAGGGTCATAACCCGGTTCCAAAAGACCTGGGATCGAATATTAACAACCGCCCCATTTCCATCAGTTTGCCTTTTTTAATAAAACCACATGTTTTGAATTTCAATATACATTTTGTGCACCATGTTTCCTTTAACAAACAAAAATTATTTCACAATAAAGGAGTACATGCAGGAGAAGTTGGAAAATTGGCAGCGTCTCAGACCTGGATCCAAAAGACCCGGGTTCAAACTCAGCTAACATCCCTGCTTCATCCCTTTTTTTCTAATTAAAAACCACACACCCTGTATTTTCTTTCCACTATGTAGTATAAGACTTTCATATTATATATATATATATAATAGATATGAGAAGCATTATAACCGTTTCTCCAGTGGTTGATGACTTCCGTTCGGAACGGCTGACCGCCGGTTCAAACCTCTCCCCAAGCACCAGACCAAAGGTTGTACTTATCTTTTTCTAATTTTAGAACACAAGATGTGTATTTCACAATAAATTACCTATATAGATTTATTTTTTTTAAATTATATATATTTATAAATATACACATTTGTTTTATTTTAATTATGAAAAATAATTATTATATAGGTTACTATAATATTTATATTAAATATTGTAAATAAAAAAGAGTAATACATGGTGTGTAGGTTCTATTACATGCCATGTACCACTGCTATAAAATTCATGCTCCACCTAGCTTGATCCCATGTCGCAGGACCCCCCTCTCCCCGTTTTCTTCCCCCACATGCCCTTCATTCACCCGATTTACAATCCACCATTTATGTGCATTTTTTGTTCAGATTTCTTCTACATTACGATTCTCGGTTCAGGTATGCAATTATTCGCTTTTCATTTCATCATTTTACAAGAATTTAGGTCAATTTACATATCGGTCGACTGTTTGGCTTAACTAATACATGAGCACGATATAAAGAACACATGTTTTATACTCTTGTACATGTCCACACACCGGATCATTGGAAATTTGAAACTACATTGTGTGTATGTTCAGTACACACCATGCTCCACCAAAAATCGTGATAGAATACCTCAACCACTCTTCCAGGAAATCCATGTTTACATACAAGATCTGTCTGTGCGGTACACGCCTTGTATCCCATTTCTGTAGGTCAACACATGTCCCACAGAACCACACGGCCATGAAACCATTTGCCCATACACAGAGTGTCTCATGCCTACATGTTGTGTATCCTTCCTTGGATAGTACATGTCCACTTTGTGTGTCTACCCAGACAACAAGGGATACTTACCCGCACACAGTACATGCTGTGTACTCTGGGTCTACACGCTGTGAAGTTTTTACTTTTCTGGGTTTTCCTCCTTTTTTTTCTTTTCTTTTTCTTTTTATTTTGTTTTCCTTTATTTTTCAAGATATTCTCGATGGAGACCCTTCAGGTGGGAAGCGGCCCACCACCACTAATAAGGGAGAGGGGCCCGCTTTTTTCTGGATACGACTCCGACCCATGGGGACACCGACCCCAGACTTCCCAGTGTACCAGCCTCCTCTGATGGCCATCCTACCACCACTCATGGCCTCCAACTTTGGGTTGGAGAGTCATTAGTGAAGATACGAAGGAAGGAGGTTCTTTTTCCCTACTGTTGTACAACCTTTATTCCACTACTCCACCATTCCACCATTCTTTTAAAGAACCCACCTCTCCTCGAAGTTTCTACAATGACTACATCAGGTATCAAGGGTTCTTTTTTCATATTTTCTTTTATGTGTAACTAAAAAATCAGTGTGTTGGGGCTGTGGGTGATGAAAGGGTTGTAATTTTGATTATTTTTTACGATTATTTTTGTTCTATTAAACCCTTATTATTCTTCTTCAATCATTTCCTTTTACCACTGAAAATTCTAAGCCATACTAAGGGAATAATTTTTCAGGGACTCAAAAGAAGAATAAAGATGAATACATTCATGAACATTGGAAGTATTCACCAACTAACAAATGGATTAATATAAATAAATAACTATGAAAAAATAGCTAACTAACCATGGAGTCAGTTTCCTTAGTTCCAGACATAGTTTATCGGAACATGGAAACCATGTAACTATTGAAACCCATAGTTTTGAGTTATCATGAACAACAAAACCTCATAAGAAAATTGATTTTATAAAAACATCTTAAAAATCAATATACTCAACGCATTTTCCTCCAAATTTTCATCAAAACCAAATTTATGTGATTTTCATTACCCTTTTCATAATTTTTTATGAAATTAAAACCCAATAACGTTTTCATTAAAATATTAAAAATGGAATCTAAATTTAGTATACATCATTGAATCAAGTAAAAAATATATAATAAAGACAAAAATAACTCATTTTCCCTATGGATCGACCCCTTACAGGTACTATACTCATTAGGGATAAAAAATTTGGGGCACCGATAACATACCTTCAGGGATGAGAGATGGTGGTTATGAGAGAATTTTGAGAGACATGAGACCTTATACTCACTAGTTGGTTTTTGAAACCTACCTGACTAAGGGAGATGGTAGTGGTGGGAGTATTTGAGAGTGCTTGTTGAAAATGATTTTACACTGAGCATTATTTTGAATATCATGTTTTGTTATTTGAATAAATTAGCATACCTTTTCAAGACTCAGAGTTTATTTTTCACATCTTTACCTACCATCCCTTAGCCACATGACATCTGAACCTTATTGAAAATCCATAATGATTTTTGTAAATCAATTTTATGAAGTAGAGGACTAGATTTCTTGAAAACATATGGATAGAGTGTGAATATCATTGAATGATCAAAACATTGATTTAAAATATCTTGAGTGTTTCGTATTATATTGGTGAATTTGATGATCAATAAGATTGATTATTTTTGAAAGTATGAAAAGTATTTTTATAGGAGGATGAAATTAGTTAATTGAATTGTATATGAGGCATGATTTGAATATCATATGAATTGAAACTGTTTTGTACCTTTTTATAATTTTCTCTAGTGACTGTATCCTTTACAATTATGATTAATTGAATGGATCCATTTTAAAATATATAATCTTTTAATCATATGATGAGATTTTCTTGAGGGAGAACAAATGATTAAGTGTGGGGGAGTTTGATGCATCTGATTTAATATACATTTCCACATAATTTATTGAAAATAAGAACATTTTTTCAGAAAATACCTACTACTTAGTAGACAAAAATATTTATTTAGGTTATCTAGTTCAGTATCTGGTGGGTTCTAGACAAACACACAAACCGGGAAAAATAGGGAAAAAATTCCCAACTACACAGCGTGTACATATATATATGCCGTGTATATTCAGACTCAAAATTGGAGTGGCTAGGCTAATTACCTGCCCATGTTTCCAGAAGCCTGTACACGCTCTGTACAATATATACACACAATATATGATCTTCTAGAAAAGGTTGGTGACTGAGATGAATTCTAAACGCCCATGTTGTCAGCTGACTGATACACGCATTGTATACCAATATACATATTGTGTTGTCCTTATAGAAGTGGTTGTTCGCTGATGAATGATATTACACACCACGTATTGTGGCTCTACATGCTATGTACCACCACCTACTAGGCGATGACAGGTTCCATGTCAAAGATGACGTGTTAGGCCACCCACCTTTGGAGAAAAAAGATGACAACAACGTGTTGATGAGGCTACACGACATGTACTTTTGATACCATACATGTAAGATTTTTTTTTCTATAAATAAAGGCCTCAACATCCAATTTTGAGAGTTATTAGTGAAGATATGAAGGAAGCAGGTTTTGCTGCCCGGGTGTCGTACTACAGTCATTCCACTACTCCGCCATTCCACCATTCTACCGAAGAACCCACCTCTCCTCAAAGATTCTGAAATGACCACATCATGTATCAAGGGTTCTATTTTCATATTTTATTCTATGTTTAACTAATAACCTAGTGTGTTGGGGATGTGGGTGATGAGAAGATGTAATTTGGATTAGCTGTTATTATTATGTTTGTTTTATTGAACCCTAATTATTATTCTTCAATCATTTATTTTTGTCACTAAAAATTATGAGCCAGACCAAGGGAAAAAAATTTAGGTACTCAAAAGAAGTATAAATATGAATAATTTAATGATTATGTGAATTATTAACCAATTCTAAAATTGATTAATATAAATAATGAACTGTGAAACACTAACTACCGGACCAAGGAGTCAGCTTCCTGAGTTCTATAAATAGTTCATCGAATCAAGGAGACCATGCCACAATTGAAACCCAGAGTGCTGCATTATCATGAACAATGCAACCTCAAAATCAAATAATAATTAATAAACAACCTCTTCAAAATCGATATCCCTGATGCATTTCCCTCTAAATTTAAATCAAAACCCAATTATAGTGTTTGTATTTACTCTTTATGTAATTTTTTATCAAATTAAAACCCAAACACATTTTCATTAAAAAATTTAAATCGACTCTAAATTCAGTATACTTCATTGAATCAAGTAGAAAATCAACAAGAAAGACAAAAATAACTCATTTTCCATGTGAATCGAACCCTTACTAGTACTATACTAGTTAGGGTTAAACAATTTGGGACACTGATAACATACCTTCGGTAAAACGACTACCAGAAAGCCATGAAAGGTTTATGGATATTCCATATAGATAGGTATAGTGATGCTATAGGTAGTATACACACCAAAAAAAATAAATGGGTAGTGAATGAATCATGTATCTCATAGAAATTAAATGTTAGATGAAATTACATTATCTTGTGTCTTGACCCTCATCATCCTATAATGGTTTGAAGGCCTTCATTTTTTATTTATTTTGATAATCCACCTTTCAAGGGATGAGGTGGAACCCTATTACATGCCCATAGTCCATAGAGGAACCATTTCCCATAGGCACAAACATTACATGCAACCCAGAATAACAACTTGGAACTGCTCCTCCCCAGCATCTTCATCTTGAAATCAGCTCTTCACCTCCACATGGCTGTTCAGCTAGGCATTCCCGTGCATGAACAGGCTTGTCCCGATTGCAGGTGTCATACCCTCTCATTCTTGCAATCCATTTAGCTTCTGCTGTGGTGAATGCTCCTTTTCTCATCCTCCTTGTAGAGCTTGTTCCTTGTAGTTTTGGTCTGGTTTTGTATCTGCAGGTGGACCGAAGGCCATTAAGATAGCCCGAAGGCCCAACTGACCCGAAGGCCTAGGTTCCCAAAGGCCAATGAAGGACTCAAGGACCAAATATGATGCCCGAAGGCCCAAACGGGGGCATATCTCCGGCTGCTACAGTGCCAAAGAGTGCCCGCTACAGTACTGCTATAGTTCCCGCTACAGTACTACTACAATACTGCTACAGTACTGCTACAGTACTACTACTGTAACCCAAAAATTCTGCCTCCTCCTGGATTTGATCCCTGGTCGCTTGGATGCACCATCAGAGACCTAGCCAACCGGGCTAAGGCTCATGTTCATCTTGACCGTCATCATACTCGCAAAAACCTCCTATATAATAAATATAAGATTATTATATTTCTATAAAATAACCATATTATTAAATCCCATACCTTTTATAGTTTATTTATGACTTTACATTACCACCTAGTTAACAATTCTAAGTTAAGGTTTCACTTCAGGCCATATCCCCATTGTTCTTCGCATGTGACTTAAATTGTTATATCATTGGTCCTTATACTTATATGATTATTTAAATAATGCAAAACATGATATAAATATAATTCATATTCATTATATTTTTATTATTATAATCTATAGAATTTATATGTCATAAATGGATTACATTGTTCATGTAGATGGAAGGTCATATGTACAGATGAATAATGTTTCTGTTTAATAGTTGTATTGAATGAATATAAGTAAATGGAAGATATGAATATATATATATATATATGTGTAAATATATAATTATTATAGTATCATTATTATACAATATGCATCATATATTTTCACTAAACCCATCCTTAACAAATTCTATGTAGTGTATGAAAGAATCACATCACTTTCTATGGGTGGTAGTCCATACATCCTCAATTGAAATTAGCATATTTACATAAAATAAAAACATTAATGATATGTTTATTAAAAGGATATAAAATATAAAATATAAAATAAATATAATACATTAGATATATAAATATATTTCCATCATAATGTCCACAATGAGAGGCGGTAATCATTTCGTGTGGCAGTAGTTCACCATACACGTAATTAGATTGGTTATTACCCATTAGATGGAATTGTGTGTAAATTTATTTAGAAAAATTAGCATAGAAACGTAGTATAATTTTTAGGTTAGTTTAGTTTTTATATAATCATGGAATAATAATTTTTAGGGGCTGTATAATTGAAATAAAATAAAATAACTAGAGGAAGAATGTTAACTCTTATTTGGATAACACCTTTTAGTTTTCAAAAAAGTGATTCCTTGGATTTATTTCATCATAAGGAGATGATTCTAGGATTATGGGAGGAATTTTGAGGATCTATTCAGGTATATCATGGTTGATCCATTCTCTATTTGAAGGTATGATAATGATGGAGGAGAGGAGGCCTTTTAATAGTGGAGGAGTGGCACTGTTGAAATTTCTGGGAAATGGAATTCCACCCATGTTTTCCCCACAGCATGTGGATGAAATAATTGAAAAACTTCATTAAAATGGATTATATGGTAGATATATGGTTATCTAATGGATATTAAAGAATATTATAGGTCATTTGGTCCCTTAATATTAATGTTTAGTCCCTCATTAGGCTTAACATTACCTAAATCATTGTAATTAACTGTAATTATATTCCACAATATTTTTGGTCAAAAACTATGAAAAAATTATCGAAAATTATAAATTATGTTGATTCAAAATATGGAATCCATTTTTCAAAATTCCAATCACATAATTTCAACAATTTAATTTAAATTTAATCCCGAAATCAAATCAATAATGTATGTTTTTAAATTATAAACGTTCGAAAGTTTTCTATATTTTTATATTAAATTTTAATGTGAAATTGATACCAATGGCCAAAATTAGATTAATTGATAAAAATAATATGTAATTAAAATATGAAATGAATTTAAAATATAATTTATTATTATAAATAAAATAGGTGGAAAATCATTTATTAATTAAAATTTAATATTTCCAGTATTCTTCCTAAAATGATGTTTCTCAAAAAAATCCCATAAATTCACCATAACATAATATCAACAATATAAATTTAAAAACTAAGTTTAATTTATCAAATTTCACTTCTAAATTTATATAAAAATAGTTTTTTTCACATAGAGACATGAAAATTAGTTCATTTGAGATTATAGTATTTTTAAGCATAAAAGACATTGCAAAAATAATATTTTCATTATCAATATTTATTTTTAATTTATAAAAATTTTATATAATTTTTTAAAATTAGTTATTACAATTAATATTACTATTTTTAATGGATAGGTTATAATTATCTCATTTAAATAATCATAACAATAAAATGATGCTTCATAGAAAGTAGGTCTTCTGTGTAATGTGCGCCACATCGGTGTTGTGTATATTTCCAGACAAGTCAATTCCATATGAAATGAATGCTTGACTTCGTTACATAATATAAAAAAACTATTTTCAGTGTTGCGAGAAATGAAAATATCTAATGATAAAATTGATTAGAAAAAATATTCACCAAATCTCAGGGTGTAACATTATATGCACCTTAAATTGAATTTCACCCTCAAAATTCATCCGGGTTATCAAATTTTTAATAATTGAAATTTCATTACATAAAAACCCACATCATAAAAATTAATATAAATATTCCATTAAAAAGGGAAATTTAAAACCATAATGGTTTCCCAATGTTACATATAACTAGTTTTCCACAAAGGAGAACTGAGGTTGGGACTAAAGATTATACAAAGATGAAACATATATATTTATAGGGTGTGATTTACTTAATCTATCAAAGAAAAATGAATGATAAAATAAATTTTTAGGGCCTTAATGTCATAAGTCATTGATGATTTAAGTCGATCAGATTTACAAACATTATCAAATTATGATGTTAAATTTTTTATTGTCACCCTAATTCTGAGTAATTATTTTATTAACCAAAAATATATGGTATTGTAATTACCTTATATATATTTATAAAAAATTATTTCTTTATTTTTTATTTTAACTATTTCTAATTTTTCCATTACATAAAGAAATTGATGTCTATAAATTCCGTTTGATACCCGAAGCACTAAAATACACTTTTTGTAGTTCTTGAGGCTTGTAAAAGAATAATGTGTAGATAATTTCTCTGACTATCCATAAAATCGACATGGTAAATAAATTTAACTCTAAAGATAAAAATTAACACAACTTATTCATCCAAAATATTTACTCATCGAAAATAATTAAGCATTTACTAGGACATCATATAGGCTTGTGGTAGGAATGAAACCCTTATATTTCATCGGTCATGGGTTCAAGAACAACAACCTTTTCGAACATGATTTGTGTTCACCCAACAAACATTAAATCCTTTAATAAAACCAAAATAATATAATTTATAAAATAAATAAGCTAAAAATTATTGAATGAAGTTTAATCACTAAACAACCTTTTAACCGTGGTTTTCCTGACAATCTCAATACATAAATATTTCATCTGAATATTAAATTATAATTTTCATGAATGATAACCTTATAACCCTTATGAAATATTAAAATCCAATAAATTAAAATAATGGTCACCAAAATAACATAACATTGATTCCCACATATGACAAAGTATCTCTTGGTTTTCATATTATAATCATGTGAATACCATTAAGTTTAATTTTATTGGAATATGGTAACAACCTGAATTACAATAAATACATTAATAAAACATTTATTCTTCCTTATTACATATATTACTAGATATATTCCATAAATATATGATTTTTTAAACTTAAATCATGATAGCATGAACTACTTTCCACAAGTCCTTAATTAGTACCAAGGTATTCAATACCGTGCAATTTGTTTATTAATTTCTCACATATGCTTATCCAAACAACAATATAATAATATCAGTATCATATTAGGGGTTATCATCCCTTATCCAAAATATAACCTTGTAATTAAATCACTTTTCCATTCAATCATAAACAATTGACATAATTAATCAAATCCTTAGTGAAATTAAATCACTTTTCATCGATAGTCTCATAATCATCAGTAATAAAACAATTAGTTGAACCACATTTCTTATTCTCATCCTGAGATTTGATATTTGTACATTGAGTAGTATAATAATCATTTATTCAACACCTAAAACAAATAAACATTGATGATTCCTTAGGGATACCGATATTATCATCGATTTCATTAAATGGAATCTTCATTTTTCCTTGTAGTCATTTTATTTCTGTCATTATTTTCTATAGTAAAAACATATTATTGTTCCATTAATACATTCACTTAAGTGATTATTTCTACATTCATGGGAATATGAAAACTGAAAATTCTTTCCTCCATGGTATCCATTACCAGAACACACAAAAAACTCCTTCTTTATCTTCATTGGTGAGTCTGAGAGTGGGTTAAGGTACACGTTGTTAATTATGTTCCATGAAAACTAATAAGCCCTGATCACAACATCTATCGCCCCAGCGATCATCCAACATGGATAGTCATAAACAAATTTTCCATCACATTAAACATTAATCTAGATCCTTTTAGTTCCCACCATTGACTAAAACTATAAGAATAGTGTGGTCAATACTTATCATATCAGGAAACCACATAGTAATGAAAAGAATTAAATATAAAATATCTAAATAATGAATCCATTCTTGATCTTTGAAACCCAGTATTATACTAGGTTATTCATATTCATATTCTATTCAAATCCTTTATAATAGTCCATTAATAGTTTGTGAATTTCATAATCACATCACCAAGGAGTGTCATTCCTAGGGTGTAGAAAGGCTCATTATCTTGTTCCAATTACATGAGTTAGGTTTGGTTAATATTATGAGAGTTTTTACTCATAGATATATCTATTCATGAGCCATATCCACTTGTATTATCCAGATAGGGATTTATATCTTAAAAACCAATCACTCCACCATTAACAAAAAATTCCATCACATTTTCCTATACATTGCCTTATACTTATAGTTATCATTAGACATGTAATCTTTGTTATCACTATGTTTTTCTCATACAATCTTCCAATGATTAACTAAACCTTTTATCTAATACTAACTATATATACCCTTTATTTTTTCATAAATTATCATTAAATATTTTTTTGGGAATACATAAAATATTATAAAAAAAGACACCCAAAGACCATATTAGTTTACTTCCTTTTTGAAAATTGATACGTAAGCATTGGTTAAAAATTTAGCTATGTTATGTCCGTCTATGTTATTCATCACTAAAACCCTTTTTAGACACATCATACATGAAACATATATTCAAAACCTATAGAATGTAATATTAAAAGGGGAGAGCTTGGATGGTAGTAATGGTAAACAAGGTAGACATGTAATCATAAGATTGAGCATAAGTATATGATAAAGTGATCATAAAATTGGAATATCATACCATGCATATCATAAGATTATAAACATGGACCACATACTAAATCAATGTAGTTAATAAGACATGAATAATAAAGAAATAAATAACATAATACATGAATGCATAATATAGGAATAATACATGAAATTATTGAAAACACAGTAGCTTATATAATTATTTCCATATTAGTCAATACATTACTTATTAAGCCATCTTAGTGGAATTAATGATTTACTAAACTAGGTTCACACCCCATTCCAAAACTATATTACTGAACCAAGTTGAACCCGCCTTCCTGCTAGGTAGTACTGAACTGAATTCAGTTCTAATTCTTGCCATGTAATACTAAACTGATATCATTTCTCATTACATCCATGTTTATCAAATGACATGTAAATACTTAACCAATAAATTGGAGGAAGTTATAGGTACCACCAATCTCAAAATTAAATAATGCATACTTTAGCCAAAAAATCTGAAACAAAAAAATCATAAACCCTTAAATGAAATGGTTATCATAAAAATGTAATCATATCTTGACATGAGGAAAAATTATTGTTTCATAATCATTAAATCATAACCTATGAAAGGAAGTGGGTTTCAAAATCATATAACCTGCAGAAAAGGCATGGGTATCATAAGCAACAATACATCAAAACATAAACCATTTATAAAATAATATGAATGAAACCTTTGTATCATTTATTATAAGGGAATTACTAAAATCAAAAGTTGTAATATTAGATGGAAAATAATATGGGATTATATTTTGAAAACATTTCTTGAGGAAAAAATATTTTTCTCATTGAAAAAAATATCTTAAAAACATAATACCCTTATGAAAACATTTTATTGAAAATAAAAATCAATACTTCTAAATAATGTGATGAAAAACTATTGCAAGACCTATTTCATTGAAAACATATAAAGAATACATGAAAACTATTTTACAACCATTTTACATCAAGGAATCTTAAAGGATCTTGAAAATGTTTTTAAAACCATTTCATTCATTTTTTTTGAAAGGATATAAATAAGGATTGAAATCATTTTGAAAACAATTTTCCTTGAAAAAGTATAAAATAATCTTGAAAACATTTTGAGAACAATTTTACATGAATTTTTTTGAATAATATTGTAAAAAATTTGTAAAAAATTTTCCATGATAACATTTGAAATAATCTTGAAAACATTTTTTAAAAAAATTCATTTAAATCATATAAAAGGATATAAAAACATTTTTGGAAACCATTTATTTGAAAATTATTTGTAAATGAATAAATAAGTCACAAAATAATTTGGAAAACCATTTTTCATTGAAATATTATAAAATATGCCTCAAAATATTTTGAATAATATTTTCCTTGAAAATATATAAAAGAATGATCAAAAAATTTGGTAAAAATAATTCCCTTGAATACTTATAAATGGAGCATGAAAACATTTTGAAAACTATTTCTTTGAAAAATGTTTTCAAATAATATTTTCATAAAAATTTTCTTTTTAAAAATGAAAAGGAAGGTTAATATAATTGGTGGTGGGGAAATCTATCCATGCCATATGAGGTAAGAAGAACATTCCTTTTGCATGGTAAAAGGTTTGAAATCTATCTTGTTCAAAAAATGAAAAAAAATGTTTATTTGAAAAAGTTAGTAAAATAAAAAAAAGGAAAAAAATACTTTCAAATATTATTGGATTATAGTAGAATATTCTTCTAAATGATTTTTGAAGAAAACATTTTTTAAAGAACATAGATTTCTGAATGAAGAGAGGGTAAAGTCAGACATTCTAAAAAACACATTCTTAATTATCATATATACAGAAGAGTAGAAAATGGTACCATACATGAATATATTATGAATATTAATAGGAGAATAAAACCAAAGAATGTTTTCAAGAGATGAGTTATAATATTTTATCAACAAAATCATAAACATAAACAATCTCTAAAAGCAATGAGATTGTTTCAATAAACTTTCACCACATGGTACATTTGAAAAATACTCCCCATATAAAAAAATGAAACTAAAAGAATCTTATAATATCATGAAAATAAGGAAATTCATTATATAAAATTTCAAGGGATTTATATACACATAATTGAAAAATATTGGTGCATAACATGGCATGTGTATCAAATAAGGAAAATTGAGACAAAATTGCTTTATCGATTTGGTAAATTTTGAGAAAAATAAACCCCATGACAGAATTATCCTAGAATTGATATAAAAATACAAATAGTTTTAAATATAAGAATAATATAATACATATATGTTCTTTATACACACCACACAAATTAGTGGGTGGTTAATAATGCATATATCACACATAAATAAAAAGTGAGATGAAATTCCCTTACCTTATGTATTAACTCCCATCATACTCGTATGAAATCCCATATAATAAATATAAGTTTATTAAAAATATATCACAGAACCATATTATTATATATATTACCTTATATGGCTTCATTATGACTTTATATTACCCTTTGGTTGACAATTCTATGTTAAGAATTCACTTCGGGTAAAATCTTCTTTGTTCTATGTCGATGACTTAATTTGTTATATATTTAGTTCTGATACTTATATCATTATTTTCAGAATGTAAAATATTATATAGATATAATTTAAATTAATTATATTTGTATTATAATAATCTATAGAATATATAATTATGAAATGGAATACACCGTTCATAGAGATGGTCGGTCATACGTACACATAAATGTTGTTTCTGTTTAATAGTAAAAATAAAAGAAAGCAAGAAAATGTGATATATATATATATATATTTATACTAGTATAATTATTATATCCTATATATTATATAGGTTCACTAAAAAAATCCTTAATACATTCAATGTCGTGTGTAAATGAATCACATCGCTTTGCGTGGGCGGTTGTCCACACTTCCTAAAATGAAATTATTGTATTTACAAAAAATGGAATGTATACAGATATATGGTGTAAAATTATTAAAAATCATAAAAAAATAAAAATATATAATACATAACAAATATAAATATAGTTTCCACCATAATTTCCACCATGATGGGAAGTAATGGAAAAATGAACAATCAGGGTTTCGTGAGGCAGTAGCTGACCGTATATTTAAACAGTATGTTCATTACCCATCTGATGAAAGTGTGTGTAAGTGTAGGACGAACCCTTAGAATAAAAAAATAATATTTTTTTAGTGATATTAATGTTTTTATACAATCATAGAATAAGAAGTGTTGAGGTGATGTATAATTGAAAGAATATAAATAACGAATGGAAGAATGTTACCACTTATATGGTTAACTCTTTTTTGTTTTCAACAAAGGGAATCCATGGATTAATTGATTATAAAAGTGAAGAATCTAGTATTAGTGGACTTATTTTTAGGAGATAATTTTTAAGATATTGTTTGAGGAAAAGTGACTTCAGAGGTGTGAGGAAGTGGGAGGAGAGGATTCTTTTTTATAGTGGAGGAGGAGTGGTACTCTTGTAAATTTTCAGAAATAGAATTCCACCCACATTTTTCCAATTCCAAGTGGATCCAATAATGGAAATAATTCTACCCAAGTTATTATAGAGTATAATTATTCTCATAAAATTTTCTTTGGATATGTTTCTATGTCATTTGGGCCCTTAATATTCATTTTAATCCCATATTAACCTTAATCATACCTTATTCATTATAAATAATTTGAATTAATTTCATTAATATTTTTGTCCAAAAACTAATTTGACCTTATATTAACGTATATATTATTTTTATTATAAATATGGAATCAATTTTTCCACATTAATATAACATATGTAGAAGAAATTAATTTAAATGTAATCACACACTCAGGCCGACAATACAGGGTTTTAAAGTAAAAAAAGTTCAATAATTTTCTATGTTGGTATATTCAATTTAAAAGGGAAATTGTTTCCAATGACCCCAATTGTGAAAATTATTAAAACAATTGTGTAATTAAACTTTTAAAATAATTTAAAATATAATTTTTTATTTCGAATAAAATAGATTAAAAAGATGTTTTGAATTAAAATTCTGTACTTTTCATTATTCATCAAAAAATAAGTTCCTCAAATAAAAACCACAACTTCCCCCTAATATAATTTCAACATTATAAATTAACAAATAGTGTTTAATTTATAAAATTAGATTTCTAAATGTGGTTAAAATTAATTTTAGTATTTTTCATAGAAGGATATGAAAAGTAGTTTATTCGATATTATTGTATTTTTAAACATATAATGATGTTGCCAAGAATTATATTTTTCATTATAAATATGTTTTAATTATGTAAAACCATTATATAAATTATTTTAAAATTATTTAGTACTATTCACATTGCTAAGATTAATGACTTGGTTATTATTACCTAATTTAAATAATTATAACAATAAAATGATGCTTTTTAGAAACTTGGTGTCACATGTTACATATTCCAAGCCTGCATTTTTTTAGTGAAAGATAATTTAGTTCTATGTTAATTGAATATTTTAATTTGTTATTGAATAAAAAAATAATATTTTTAGTGTTTTTTGAAATGAAAAATATCAAAGGATCAAATAAATTCAAAACAAAATTCACAAAATCTCATGTTATTAAATTAGTGCTATTTTAAAACCCCTTAATGTATGAAGTGTTAGATTATTTACAAATAAACACTTATTAAAAACCTAAATATCAAATTATTTATATTATACCAAATAAGGGTGTCTATGGATTATATTGTTTAATGAAAAAAAGTCATAGGTTACCCTAATAAAATTAAGTTCATATATTTTTCCTGAGTTATAGGATAAAATTAGTTCGGAAAACCTAAGAGTTAAGATACTATAAGATATTGTTGACTTTATGTACATGATGGATTTTCTTTAGGGTTATAAAATCAATTAACCATGAGTCATATATGATATTCTTGGTATGCTGGACAACCTAAATATCTATGTATGAGAAGAATTTTATGGTCAACTACATAAATTTGGAAATATAGATCTTAAACCACTATTGTATGTGACTAAATTAAATTGGGGATTTTATTTTAGTGGGACCTCATTTAATAAATATTGTTATTAAATTACATTAATGAAAAATAATCATATCGTAAAGGCTTTTATTTTCGATAACATGTCATCATCAACGCCCAACATTACATTCAGTTCAATATTCGAGATAAAAATATAATGGAAGAAACTATATAGAATGTTATAAAAATATATATAATCATTATTATGTAATAAAGAAAATATTATTAGTTTTTTAAAAAAAATCCAAACAATTATCCAACAAATAAATATTTCATATAAAGGAATGATTATTGTTGAAAGAATAAAAAATATTTCTTGGACAACTATATGTTCGTTTTTTTATCTTTAGATCCAATATATTAAGGAATATATGAATATGGATTCTTTTATGATGATATATAACTAAAAAATAGTCTATCAATAATAGGCTAGACACTATATATACAAAGTTTCAAAACCACTCATTCAGAGTAAGATGGATGAGGGTATTTTAGTCTCAAATCATGTAATAAATATTATTGGGTATATAGATAAATCATAGAGATTAGGTCCACTACTATAGGCAGATCTATTAATGGGATTCATTTTATAATCCATACATAATGGTTCATATTGTTTATTATGAATTATAATATATAAAAATTCAACAATAATTACTTGATCTCTTTAATATGTTCAGGATTGTTGAATATGATATGAGAGTTTCAATATAATGTTCTATTAGTAAAATATAAAAGGGAAAGTATAAATGTTTTGTATTGATTCATAAGAATAAAGTTTGTGGAAGGTCGAAAAAACCATATAAACTTCTTAATAATGATTCTATGGAAGGGATGTGATTTCACTATAGAAAAAATATACATTTGAGGATAATTTTTCAATATTCCAAAAATAGTGAACTAATTTTTTCGATATTCCACACATGATTCAGTGTTATATAAATCAAATATTATATTTTTGAAGTGTATATAATTCCAAAAAATATGTCAAATAATAATTTTGATTATGTGTAGAATTTAATGATTGAATAATAGTTAGTGTTTAGAGCATGAATTTTTCATTAATTATATGTAAGAAGGGATTACATATCCAAAATATGGATATAGTGGATTAATTCAATTTTCCATTAGATCAAAATATTTAATGTTTATTTTTCATATTATATTAATATAATTTTATAAGAGAAATTATTTTAAAATAATGGGTGTTTTGAATAATATGATATTATTATTTAAATGAACATGGTTATTATCGATTCCTTCAATTATATTTGGGAAATAAATATAGGGATAGAAGAGGTTATCAAGTTATTTTATTAATATATGAGTTAATGAGTTAAAATCACCCTTTAGTGTCATAAATTAAGGAGAAAAATATTATGTTCAAAGTAATTCAATAAATACATAGGATATAATATTTGATATGGGTTTTAATATATTTTTTGAAAAATATTTATACAACAATAAATATATTCTATTGTTTAAAATGGAGGATTTTTTGTCTAGTAAATATATTTGAGAGAAAATTTAGTTTTTGAGAGGATTGTGGGAGTGTATTTAGTCACTCAAATGATTAAAGTATAACTAATAAATGATTATTCTAGTCTCATTTAAATCTTTGTCAATTTATATCCTAAATTATTTTTTGATTTCATATTAAATAACGGTGTTCATATATGGAGTGGAATTTAAATTTCAAACCAGAAACTCTAAAAGAATAGTCAAAATATAAAAAATTTCTTCAGATAATTATTCTGATAAGATTTAAAATAGTTCTATATAGAAAAAAAAGTTATTAACATTGTAACATTATATGTTGTGTGATAAATAAGTTTAAATATTATTTTAAATGTCTTAAACACGAGGACTTTTAATAATTATATATCCACTATTCAAACAATATTTCTTCATATATGTTACCCATTAATAGAGTATAGGGGGAGAATTTATCCTATGATTACATGGGGTAATAAAATGAATTTTATACAGATATAATGAGCATAAACAACATAAAAGTTCATTAAATATACTTCTTCTATGGTGTTATATAATATGGTATATTATTATAAGGTCTGTATATATTGATTGGTTAATTTTATTAAGAAGATTTTATGATATAAAATATATCATGATATACAAAATGACGTCTCCACTTTAATATTCAATCACTGTGGTTTTATATATTCATAAAGTGAGATGAAAACTGATCTCTCAATGTTTTAATTTTTGTAAAACCTAATCAGTTTCTATAATAGAGTATTATTGGTTGTAATGACTTGTGGTGGTTGAGTATGATTGAGCTTCTTATATAGATATGAAATTTACATATAAGACCCAAAAGGGGTTTTGTATAATGGATAACCCACTATGTATACCACATGGAGTTCCATGGACTTGGTTTTGTATACAAAGGGTGTAGATTTTATATTTTATCTTTACAATTATAGTTAATATATTCCTTTCACAAGAACCTTTACACAATATCATCTTTCTTAAGATAGCTTGGAGGTTGATTTAATCAATGGTTGGTTGGTTTTGTTGTTGATCAAGTCATCATTTAAGGATTAATCAAGATTTTAGTTATCATATCATATGATAAGTATAAAATATGGGACATTTATTTAGATAATATTAGGATGTTCAAGGACATTCTTAGATAAGGAACATGTAGTGTGGTTATCTATTTGGATAAGATTCATGTGATGTGATCATCCATTTAAGTGAATGATATTTGATATGTTCATACATATGGCTAGTCAATAATCTGAGTATAGAGAATGTATGAGAAATATACATGGGATAAACATGATTGATGACCTTTTAAGGATTATGAGGATAAAATAACACTTATCCAAGTAGTGTAATACATAAAAAACCATATCCATAAACATTCATACATTGAAACCGAAACCATATGTAATATAAAATGAATAACACCCTCTACACCAACGATATTCAAATAACCTATTATTAATCACATTATTAATGAATATAACATATAAGTAGCTAAACTAATCCTTCCACCTGAGGAATATAGGGGTTGTTGAATCACCCAATGATTATGTAGGACTGTCCTTAAATCCAAATTAAAGTAGTTCCTATCAATAATAAAATAATACGAAAAATAGAGGTTTACTGTGGGGATAATATAATAAGGATCATGAAAATGTAAGATTACATTATTATCGATTGAACTCTTTATATAGGCATCAAATATTCTCCCTAATAATTCATATATTTACGCAAATGTCACATAAGGATCATTTAATGTCATTCAGTTGCAATTTTTGTGTAACCCCCTATTGAATAACAAGAATATAACATTTATATGCATAAATAAATATCCAATATGTTTCTTGAATTAATAATATATTTACAAGGAAGTGATCTAAAAATTAGCAGTTAATATTTGGCTACCATATTATTTATATGATGTCATTGATATATATATCGCTAAACTATATTATTGTTATGGAAATGGATGGATATTACTATATCATATCCTATTATATGAATTACTAATGAATCTAATATGAAATGGTTATATGTATTTTATAAAACATGACATACTCATATCATATTGACTTAAAATTTAAAGGTTTTAATAAGAAATAAAAAATAGGAACATGGTTATAGAGGTCTATAATGTTCAAGTCTAAGAGAATCACCCAAAAAAGTTGTATTATGGTTCAAAGTTAAGGATACTAAGCTTGAATATACTATTTTATCCTCTGATTGGACACCCTTGAATGCAAGAAGATCAGTTATAATATTACACTATTGAAAGGTGGGTTAAATATCCAGTTTATGAGTGATCAATATACTATATGATCCAATGGTATAGTAAACGTTCCAATGGATAAGAGAGAGACCTAAATTAGAATAAACCAAAAAATTATAGTTTTATTTAACTATAGTTATACAAAGTTTGTATGTATTATATAGAAAAAACCTAATTTACATAGAAAGGGCTTCAATCATAATAGAACTTCTCAATCTATAAAAAATAGAATAAGACATAATAACATCACCCTAGATGTATAAAATTATAGCTACAGAAAACATCATTCATTGAAAAGAGGATTATGCGTGTTAAGTTTGAGGCCATGTGTAGTAAGATTCTAAAAAACATAGTTGCCTCATCCCTACCTATCGGGGTGAGATATAATTTATTTGACCTCAAAAATATATTCCAAATTTGATTTCATATTTCCCATATATAAAAAAAATGATCATAGGCAATCAATATAAGGCTCTACACTTCTGAAGAGAAATTATTATTAATTTATAAGGACACAGTGATGAACTAGTACTTTGATGTAATGATAGTATCACTCCCTATAAACCCTCCATAGATTACCAGACATAATTCAGACACCCTCCTACAAAAAATAAGTTTTCTATTGATTCCTCCAAGGCATTGGAACACCACATATATTTGGAGGAAGTATATATACATTTATTTTGGATTTAATCATTAACTAGGACGACCAAATTCTTAATGTGACAAAATATGAGGTTTATTTTATTGAGGATGAATCTACACCATATAACATTGTTTCATTTATTAGTTTTGTTCCATACATGCATAATATTATGAAAATAAGAAATCCTAATGGTACCTAATGAGGAAAGGGTACAAAAATAAATGTCAGGTTCCTCCTAATGAATTATAGTAGATAATAAGGAAAAATATTCATTTTTAAGGAAAACATCAGTAAATAATGTATTTTAATTATATTACCTTAAACTAATATTACAATTTGGGAACCATAGGAAGTGTATTGGAATCCCATATATTTTTTCTTTTAAGAAGTAAATATTACTCTTTCCTAAGATATGAAAAGAGTTATTTATAATGATATGAATGTGCTCCAAAATAATTTTCCACAGATCTGGGTCTATAGAGAAGTCTTGGAGGAAACAAATAGCAGAGCTTCCATATTTTTTCTAGATAATGTTATCCCAAAGAATGTTTTACAAGAGTTTTTCTAATGTTTTATTTTCTTGTATTCACTACATGTTTTCATTGATACTTATCAAGATCATACTTCATTTTTTATGGGCCTATATAACTTAGACTAAATATCATAATGGTTTCTTACATGTAACTATGATTTCTATATGGAACTAAGGATAATTGTTTCAATCCTTCTAATGGAATCATTGGGAGAATTAAAATATAATAATACATGAACAAGTTTAGAGGTGAGAACATTATAAAAAACATTATCCAACCTAAAAAAACAATAGATGTATATTCCAAATGGTGACTCTACCCACGATTCTATTAATAATTCCATGAAAATGATTGATACAGATTTTGAAATTTGAGAGGGGGTATCTAAATAATCCGTAAGATTGTTCCTTATGTGATTCAAAATATGTTTTTCATTAGATTGAACTATATAGCCAAGATTTAATGGGATTTATAAACGCTAGTCTTTGTGACATTGATGAACTACCCAATAATGTTGCAATAAGAAGAAAATTTCTACTTAAATTGTAGTATTAGACGACATCAACCATTCACAAAAAAATCATGCAATTAAAGAGTAACAAGTTAGAGATTCATGAGAATTGATAGTAACTTTTGAATGAAATAAAAATTCCTCAACCATATCATTATTTAGGTTCCTATAAAAAAATATTAGGTTCGGATAAACAATCAGAAATAGTGGGAATCTAGTTGATGAAGGCCGTCATAAGACTTAAAATCCATAATCATCTTCCCATGAGTGTTATTATAAAATATTGGTTTCAGAATAAATGAATGATAAAAAAACCACAATTCATAATTCCACACCCCTTATATGTTTTTAGGATGAATATCCACTTTATTATATCATAGTCTATTTTCATATCAATCATAATAAAATATTGGATCCATCTATTCTCCAATAATGCCAATAATAACTTCTTGAGAATAGATGAACAATCCATAAAAGATTTGATATTTTAGGAATCCATGTTACTGATATGATATTATAAAATGGATAAATAAATATATATATATATATATATATATATATACACACTCTGTTATTAGTAATTATAATGTGTTCATTATAGGATAAATTTCTATACTAATTGGCTAAAATGGAAAAAACTACTCTGTTTAACCACCTTAGGGATAAAGAGAATAACATTAATTATGGGGGATCTTGAGAGGGACCCCATTAAATAGTCATATACCTCTTCATATACTAAATTGTGGTTAGAGTGTTATACAAAAACATAGAAGGATATAGGGAAACAAAATAGACATGGATCACTCTCTGGATCTAGAATTTTTATACCCATGGAGATAATACTTTCTTTGAGAATGAATTTTATTAAGTTGTTATCCCTTTACTAAACAAATGATAGAATGATCCCATGGAATTAATCATCTTTTAAACTCACTTAAGAAACCTCTCTCACTCTAGGTAGAGGTCCCGAGAGTAAGTTAGATAGGTAGGAACTGACAAGTTTCCCTTTCATATTAACATCACTATAAAAGGATCTATATTTTTGTATCATGTTGTGTTACCCTAAGAATTTATTCACCCTTATACATGTATTAATTTATGTGGTGTTTCCATCACCTTAATTTATATATATTTAACTATTTATTTCTATCATAGTTATCTTCTCCTTAGGAAGATAATATTCAGGACACATATATTTTGATAATAGAATCAGAAATATATTTTTAACCCACTAGGCCTAAAACTGAGAATCCAACTGAATTATCTATAATTTATGATATTCCAATGTATCACTAGAGGATAAATTTTTGTTTCTCTATTAAATAATATCCCCTTAGTCATATATAATCATCCTGGTAGACAAATAATTACACACTTGTTTTGGTGAGATCAACCATAAATGGTCTAGGGACTTAAAGGTTTATTCGTCCAATGAATATTTTGATAAAAACAGTTATTGTTAGGTACCATGGAGCTTTGTATCAAATATATAAGTAGTGAGTGTTTAGTTAATGAGTAATCCCGATGGGTGGAAAATCCAAGAGAATTTGGAGGTATCTTAACGAATCGATAAGAAATTTTATAAAAATATATACGTTTTATTCTTATGCTTCTTATTATAAGAACCTTTTAAAGGGAATATGGTGATACAATATTTTATAAAATTATTATGGTCACAGAAGATATATAATTCATCCATCATTGTACACATATATAATACCCATCCCTTATTTTTATACTGACAATGAATTTCATTAAAATCACATATGAAGAAAATATAATTTGGAACCAATGTTGAATGTGGATATTGGTTTCCAAAAATATATCAATTTGAATAATTCAAATTAATAAAAAATTATGGACATGTAGAAGGAAAATGATGAAATATTGAATATAAAAATAAGTTAATGATAAGAAACATTTATTTTCTCAACTATAATGTGACATGAATCGAATATTAAAATGTGAGAGTTTACTAGACCCCCATGCATATAGTTAGTCATGTGATGTTTTAAAAAGAAAACCTGAAAGGACAAATCACTATTATGAGGTTCTATATAGAAATTAAATATGTGTGGTCATGTTCATTGATATTTACACTATATTCATGAACTATAGAATACAATTTAATATATCCATCTTTGAGTTTTAGGATTCAAAAAGTGATAGGGGAAAATATGGGATCTTCTAGGGAATCTGAATATTGTTTGTATTCAATTAGGAAATGGTTAAACTGATCATATAGTGCATCGAGATTATGGGAACATGGGGGGATCAGAAACTATTCATGAAGAAAATAAATGAAGGGTATTGGTAAATATTGTATATACCTCAATAGAGAGAAAAAAATAATAAATTAAATAATTCATGTTAGGGGGACATTCTATACCTTCGATGGAACTAGGGGAAAACCCTATAATCCTGAAAATGGTGTGTCTAAATAGGGGCTTGGTAGTTTCAAATGGGGGATAGAAGAAGCAACCTATAATCTGAGATATTGAAGTGCCAAAAGAGGTTCAAGAAACAATAAATCTAATTAATTAAACGAATTCCATGGTGGAACTATCAGAGAACCTTACAATAGATCTAGTTGAGAAGGGATTAGGGTTGGTGAATCCTCTGAATCAGACAACCCGTCATTGAAACTATAATCTAATGGAGAGTAAGGGATATGATCCTCAATACTGGGAGAGAGAGAGAGGGATTTATGTTCCTCACACCATAAGTTCATTAAGGGTTTAAAACAAGATTTATTGAGAAGTCAATACTAGACTATATTCTACATACCTAACCTATAAGGATATGGTGATGATAGGTAGAGAAAACACCTATAGGATTGATAGAGAAAATAATTTTCCTTAAAACAATATTAGTTATTCAATAGTGAAAAATATGATCATAGAGGGGAGAATATATATCCAAATAAACATATATATGTGATAACAAGATAGTATCCATAAACAAAGTGGTTTCATAATGATATCACAATAATCATAGGTCATCTACAACTTCCCTGAGTATAATAGGGTTCTTGAATTTTAGATTCATCCCTATGAGATGTATCTAGATCACCTCATTCAAGAAGTCACACCCCCTATGAAATTCCAATCACTACTAAAAAATAAAGTAGAATCTCCCATAAGTTGACACAATATACCTATCCTAGGATTTAATGAAATAAAAATCCCATAAAACATGAATATAAAAAGGTCTTTAATTTTGGAAAGGGTTAACTACAGGTCTAAAAAGGTTCCACTAATGAATAAAATGTAGTAACACTACTAGGGATGAGTGATGTCCTCAAAATTTGGAAATAAGGGATAATTTGGGATATTCAAAGAAAAAATCCAACTCTTACATGGAAAATGAAATAATCAACCTTCCTTACATAAACACACATATCTTAGGGACAATAAATATAGGAGGAATGGGTGGGGGAGGTTCAAATTTTGGAGTTATCGGGCTTTTAGAAAGAATAAATTTCAATGAAATTAATGGGGATAATTATGAACCAATATGCATTGTAAGGAATGGAGAATACTATATGATGAATGATCTTAAAAAGGATACACCACAACACCAACATTCTGAGATAAATCTTTGAGCATATAAGGTGTATCCTGAGCTATATGAAAACTTATAAAAGACAAAAGAATAGATGGTATCAAATAATAATATATATTCACAATGGGAACATAAGAAAATGAACCATTTGGGCCAAATTCATTGAAAAAGGAAGTTTGATCAACCTTAGGTGATAAATGTAAAATACAAATAAACCATATTTTAGAAAAAAAAATTTAAAATTAGAGGATATGCTCAATCACATTCAATTGGAAAGATATTTCCCATTTTTTTAGTCATTATACTACCCATATTATATGTTATAACATATTCAAAAATATATCATAGATACCTTGGGATTTATGGGAAATATCCATCAATCACACACATTCACTAATTACTCATATAATTTTTGACATTGCAATTTATATAATGTTATATACTATAACATTTAAAACTATAACCAATATTCATTTTGGATATTTTTAAAAAATGAATGCACTCAATAATTTTACTATATATCACATCATAGGTAATAATTTTTATATATAAATCCAAAAATCATTTTGATCAAATATAAAACATTTTTAATGATGTACAATTTGTTTTATAAAATATCTGGTCCCTATTCAATAAAATACAATATGTGACCCAACAATTATATGATCATTTAAAATAATTATGATATCTTTAATCAATAAATTTATGAAAAGAGTGTACTATAATAATGATTTAGTACTGCTTATTCTATAAAGGGGTCTAAAATGATCATAAGAAACATATATCTCTAATCCTTTTTCAAATCTATGTATTGTATACAAGTATGTATAACCATATAATTCTTATATTTATGATGTCATGAATCTATGATAAATAATGTGTTTCAATATCATATAACTTCTTTTGAAATCATCATTCTTTAAGTCAATACACATCATAATAATATATATATCACATTCCTTCCACCGTGATAGATGATCATATCTAATTCCATTATAAGGACCTAGCATTAAACAATACATAATCTAGTGTCTTTAGACTAACATTTTCTTTATCGCATTCAAATGATATTCTAGGATTAATGTTTGAGAGATTTAGGAAAAAATATTACATAAGAAACTCAAAAATTAATAAATGTACACTTATATAGGGTATCCATTTTTCCCAGAATTTAAAACTTTTAAAATTAAACATGTTTTCTAATCATGAAAAATCATAATGAGTTTCCAATTTACTTGTTTTGAATTCTTAACCATCACTAAAATCTTCAGAAAACATTAAATAACATGGGATGAGGACCAAATTTCTGTAAGGAAAATATAGAAATAAATAGTGGTACATGTTAATTCGTGAGAACATATAAAAATTTTCCTTTTTAGAATTTTACATTGGGAACCAAAGAAACATCTTAGAACCCATGAAAATTGAATTTTCCCTAATTATTTCATTAACCATTTCATAATAAATATTAATGGGAAAATAAAAAAATGTTCACATTGGGATCATGATAAACATATGAAAAAATTTATACATTTCACCCTTATGAAGTAACATAAACTGTACAGAAAAAATAAGATTACAAGTAATCACATGGGAGTATAACATAAAGAAAATGGTATCATAATATCATATAAATAGAGGAAAAGTCATAGAAAAATAATAAATGACATAAATATAATTCAAGGATAACTTCTAAGAAAACATCACATGGTGAAAGAGTCCCATAATTGATTAGGTTTACTCAATAACCCCATACATAATATCTAATGAGATAAATACATTAAATAATATATTGGAAAATAACTAGGAACACCAATCATAACATGTTCATGATTTCTTGTTCCACATAAAGTAAATATATCAGAGAAAATAAATAAAAGAATTATCCATGGAAAGAAAATGGGTTTCCTAAACATGTATCATATATAATCAAATGATATTTCATAAAGAAGTATTTTTAGAAATGATGAGAAGACATATATTTCTTACTTAAAGAATGGGGAATAAGATAGCTATATTTTTGAGAGACTTATATATAAAATTTTAAGCATTATATAATATTAAAGTTATATAGAGTTATTTAATTAGAGAGATCATGTAATTATCTAGAATAAATTGGTGGTAAAAGGAGATCCCATACACCTATTTGAAAAAATTTCTAAACATCACAATATAAATTTGGTATGAAACCCTTTTTGGATATACATATAAAAAAAGAATAATATTTAGTAAAGAAAAAATAAATCTTATAATGAAATCAAATTTTCATGTAATGGTTGAGGTAATGGGAAAATATGTTTCTTTAATATATGTTAAAATAATACATTCCCTTTTTTCCCATTAGTAAAGAATGTCAAAACGCCCTATATAAAATATGAAAAATGTCTCATTTTAAAAACCTCTAAAATAAATCCAAAAGAGACATAAAATATACATTATAAATAATTTAAGTTCATATAATGACATCAATAAATTACATTATGTATATGGACATGGAATAGATTGATTAAGAAAACAAATCTTTAAAATATTTAAAATGGATTTTTTAAAAATTATAACGTCACTTATGTAAAAAAATAAAGTATTCATTTTTTAAAACATTTCCAGGAAAGTAAATCATGGTCAACAAACCTTTTATCATCCATTTAGTCATAAATAATAATTTCCACTAACAATTTATCTTATCATGAACGTAATGGAAAAATATTTGGAGGGGAAACATTTAAAGAGAATTCATTTTAATATAAAGTACCTTACATCGAGTCTTGATTATCACGTAAGAAAGTTATCATCCTGAATAATGAAATTATGTTAATTATTAAATTTATTTAGAAAAATTATCAGGTTTTTTATTCCTTTTATTGTTTTTTCTGATACTACGTATAATCACTTAAATTATCATTAGACGTTTTAAGGATAATTGACTTATCTGCCCAAAATGACTTAGGTAGTTTGGCTGTAGTCAATGATATCATTACAGAATCATATAAAAAATAAAAATCAGGAAAAAATAATTTTTTTTGGTAAATTATAATTTTAAAAACAGCCATGATATATGGTTATGAAAATTGAACAATGTTATAATCACGGAGATAGTAGGTTGTACGTACACATGAGAATCATTGCAAATTTTATTCGATCATTATGTAAATAACATAAGTATTGTTTTTCCATTCCAAAATGGTAAGTATATCGTAAATATAATATTAATATTTTATATAAAATAATATATACCATCCATATTATTCATTAATGAAAAATTAATCACATAACTTCATTGATGTTTTAGTCCACACGCACACACGAACAACATTATCATTTTTTTAAATTAATGAATATATAATAAAATATATGATATATTAGGATTACATGATTATAAATTTATATTTAATAATATATATATATATATATTAAATCAATTATTATATCTCTTCATGAGATGCTGTGATGGAAAATGAATTACATCGGTTAGTGAGGTGACAATCCACCATACACACTAACAATGGCCTCATTTCCCATTTGATGAAAGAGAAGATGAATATAGGTTATTACATTAAGATAATAACATCTTTGTATACAGTATTTACTGATTTTATTATATCATGAAATTTTAATAATATTTTAATTATTTATAGGAACAAATAAACAAAAAATGCTCAGTTAATAACAATACCTCTTCTTTGGAAAACCTCTTTAGGATTAAAAAAAAATCCTTCCAAGAAGTAAATCAAGTAAATAAAGGCAAATGATATTTATTAAGGGAGGTAAATAAGGTATTTATTTAGGGATTTTCAAAAACTATATTTCTTTTTATGTGTGAATAAAGTAGGAAAGTTGCTTCCCTTTTATAAGTGAAGGGAGGGGCACTCTTGTAATTTCTCAGAGGACTATAATATAAAAATGTCATTATCTTTCTAAATTCACCCAATTAGAAACGCGTCTAAAGATATTGTATGATTTTTTTGAGGTTACATAAAATAATAAAATTTATACATACATGGGGCGTGTTTTATTCAATATCGTTTTTTAACCCCTTAGTTATCGTATTTTAACCATAACCTATGTGACTTCTTTTTCAGTGTTAGGGGGTTATAATTTAACTAATATAGAAAAAATGAAAAATAAATTGAAAATTTATGACATTTTAAACCATAACACATCTAACTTGACACCTTTTAATATTTTTATTGATTTTAAATAATTTAATAAAAGAATATTTTCATACATCGGTAATGCCATTTTTGAAATAATTCATTTAATTTGAATTTAATGACACTAAGAAAAATATTTAATTTTAATATAATCAATATAATAATCCCTAATATATCATATTAATATAAAAAATTCATAACAATATAATTTATAAAAATTATATTAACTTTAATATTTTTAATAACATTTATTTATTTTTTGCAAATATTCTATGTATCATGCTGGCACAGTACAATAGTTTGACGTAATTATTCAATAATTACAAATTATGAATAAATTACAATAATAAAAATAATTTCATTATTAAGAAAATATATATTTATATTAATTCAAAAAATTATTTTTCCCCTATGTGTACACATAAAAGCTATTTAAAAGTGAGAGGGAGATACTTTATCTATCTCATTACTAAAAATATTTTATAGGTGATTTTCACAGATATGTGTCCCATAAAAAATTGAATCTAATGACTAAATTAAAATTTGTCAGAATAATTTCATCTAATAAGATTTTAGACGAAAAAATTTGGCCTTATCACTGAGTTTTAACCTAGGTTAACTCGATTTACCCTTTTACATCAGTGACAACTCTTTACAATTTTTAGTATTCATTTGGACAAAAAATTAAATTTATCTATTTATATAATATAAATTATTATTATTAAAAATATGTAATATATTTTACAATATTAGATACCTATATTTGGGAAAAATTAATTTTATAATAATTCAGAAAAACATGATAAAATGATGGTTTTAGGTAAATGAATTTTCAAGGAAAAGATGTTATTATATTGACTATATAAATAGTAATCACAATTATATGGATTTATATCAATATAATTATTTTTATAACATATAGAATTAATTGAAAATTTTCCATTTTAGGGGCTGTTATAATTAATTAAAATTGATAAACTTTATACACTTGAAAACGGTTTTAAGAAAACTATGTTTTAAGAATAAAAAACTTATATCAAAATAATGAAAATTGTAGATTCAAATTAGATTATTTAGATTATTATAAATAAAATTATACATATTTACCATTAATATTAAAAATAAAATATTATGTGACTCTTTAATTACTTTATTTAATGAAAATATTTCAAAAATTTGTATTTTTTAATATTCACTAGAAAAGTAATCATTTAAAAAAAACAAAACATTTCATTCAACTATAATTTTTATTTATTTATTTAAAAATGATAAATACCATTACTAAAACTGGTATAAATTTATTAAATTATCTATATTCAAAAGAAATAAAAATAATTTTTTAAGAAAACGATTTTTTAATCTTAAAATGTCTTTTTTTTAATTGTATACATAGTTATTATGAATTAAATAATATATCTTGTTCAAATAAAAAAATTAGAGATATTTTTTATAATATATTCATCTTTATTATTATTAAAAATTTTATAAATAAATTTTAAATTCCAATATTTTAATAGTATATTATAGTTGGTTTATGATCAATGTTGTGTGTTGTATGTGTTGTTGAACATAGTGTTCATTTTTTAAAATATTTGATTATTTTATGTACCAGACTGAATAAATAGGTGAAATAATATATAATATTACCATAACATAGCTCTATGTTTCATCTCAATCACCATGGGTTGGAGACTAGGACCTGGAATTAGGAAGATGTCAAAGGGACCTGTTTTTTCACAATCTCACAAAAAAGTGGAAGATAAAACAATGAACACTAAATATTTCAAAATAATCATAAAGGAGAAAGTAAAACATGTATATAGACAGTTAAATTCCAAAAAAATGGTTCAACATCAGAGATACATAATCATTCAATGTAAAAACTTAGGAATCCCGTATAACAATGAGATCACATCTCCACTTGTTATCTCCAGCACTCCAGGTGCAA
Organism: Viscum album; assembly: GCA_963277665.1. Classification (NCBI taxonomy): domain Eukaryota; kingdom Viridiplantae; phylum Streptophyta; class Magnoliopsida; order Santalales; family Viscaceae; genus Viscum; species Viscum album. The sequence goes on from OY728160.1 coordinate 731,693,437, forward strand.
TGAATCAAGCTCACTTACCACCTCCATGGGGGGGTTTTCAAATTAAATTTACCTTTGATAACATAATAAAAATATTAAAAAAAATAAAATGTTGGGTGTGATTAAAATATACCTATAGGATAGTCCCAAATATTTCATAAAAAAATCCATAACAATATAACCATATTCATTAAATTTAAATAAAACAATGCATGGAAATAAAATTACATATTTTTCCTAAAAAAAATCTATTAAATCAAAAAGATATATAATATATCAAAACATGATTAAGTGAACATTTTGTAAAAACTTTTTTATAAAATATTTACCATGAATAAATTTTTTCTATAAATAGTGGCATTTATAATCAAGTTAAAAAAGCACCATGGTTATATATCCTAATATTTGTTAGTTTTTGGATATAGGATTCTCAAACATATCAATAATCAATCATATATCATATATCTGTGCACAATCCTTACGTCTCAATCCAATGGTATAATCAATAAATTCCCCATTTAGGTTCCCATCATGGTAAATCATGCTAAACATGGTTTAGTTAGTCTTTCCATCGTCAATCCGTTTCTAAGGATTCGGTGCCCATACCTAGCTGTCCGAATTTCTTACTAACTGCATAGGATAAAACTGATTTAATGAATCAATAAATCATTAATTATTGGGAAAATAACTCATTTCAAATTAATTTATCATCCACAATTCAATTTCGCAATTTCAAGTTCAACAAGACTTTTAAATATCAAAATCAAATAAATAGTTATCATCATATTCATTGAATTTTTAAAATATATATCATTTTAAGAAAATTTTATCAAGAAACAAAATAAAATAATTTCAGAAAATAAAGTTTCTATTCCCGAAAACACTTTTCACAAAAAAACACAATAATTTCATCTCTATTAAAATTCAGTGTTTTAAAAATTTCTATATCCCTTTCTAATAATAACTCAAATCATCTCAAATATTTATTTTTTTAAATCAATTAAAAATTTATTTCAAATTAATAAATAAATTAAGGGTTTCATTTTTTGGGTAAACCATCTGTAATCACCACCCTTTAATCATGTGATCAAATCAATGCCTGCAACGGGAAACCCCAATAATGAACAAAGGAGAAGAAGATATAAGAGTCAACCTTATAATCAATATCCATCAAATCTAGGATTAGATTGATAAAAAATGTGATGATTTCTCTCTCTATAAGAATAATATAATAGAATATTAGAATAATCCATATCATTGGATATTTACATAACAGAAGGTCATAAAACACATTCACCAGTGCTTAGATCAACAAAGAGAAGAGTTAGGAGGAATATATAAATTCAATAGTGATCCTAAAAAATACTAGTAACTCTGTTATAGATATACGTGGGATTTTATGAATTATATATATTAGTTTTATGATTTTATAAATAATTCTTTTTGGAATTAAACACCACACATGCAGTTTTCTTGGTTCGAACACACGGTTCGTACTAACTGTGTACCAATTATTCACTCTTAATATTATTCTAAAAGGGTCACATGGGATTTCCACATAGTTAGTTTAACAATAAACCAAGTGTTCATACCTCCACTATCAAATTTGGGTGTTTTGGAGGGGGTTTCCACATAGTTTGGACCAACCATTCACCCCCTTCTAGTAGCTCATCATCTTGATCACAGTTTATTGGTAAAAACCTAAATTTTTTCCATAACAACGTGATATCTTTAACAAACCCTAAAACCTATAATTTTTCCAAAAATACCCAAAAAACCCAATAAAATATCTAAACACTAGGTGATCATATAAGGGGTTACAAGTACCTGAAATAAGGTAATGGGTTATTACAGGGTGTTACATTTTCCCCCTTTAATAAATTTCATCATTTCATTTTGAATTTGACCATGGTAATAAATTTGTTAACATTTTAAAATACATTTATTGAAATCATGCATCATAAAAATGGTTAATGAAACATCCTTTTGGAAGGAGAGAAAATGGGAGCATGATGTTCATCTGGAATAACACAAAAATATGTTCACAAATTAGATAACATTAATGGGGATTTATGTTATAGACATGGAGGAGAAAATTAATTATAATGATGAATAAAGAGTGATCAATAATATGTTAAGTAAAAAATTAATTATGAAAAGGAATCAAATTTATGATGGGTAAAAACACCATTGATTCATCATAAATAATGATAAATTTAATTTTTTTAATCTCAAGATCTATTTCTTAAAGATGAGAGATAATTTTACTTTTAATATTGAGACCACATTAAAATATACTTACTTAATATCTTTTCATTTAATAACCACAATTTAATCCATTGGTAGGGTGTAGATCAATTCAAACTTCATTTCATATTCTTTGAAGTTAATATCAATGATTAATTCTTTATTCCTAAAGAAATAAATTCATCTTCCAACAGATGACATAATTTATAAAAGGATAGAAAACACTTCCAATTTGATAATCTATCCATAAAGAAAAATCATTTGTACATGATAACTATCAAAATTAATAGAGCTTAATATTAATTTTAAAATATTCTATGATAACATCTAATGATCAAATTATATAATTTGATAAATAACAAACAACAAATTTCTACAAATATTCCAGACCAAGTATAAAACCCATAAATTAGATGTATTTGGTCATAAATTCTTATGATATTAATTTAAAACTTATCTATATTCAACTCTATTCACTTATATGTTAATATACACAAAAATGTATTTACCTTAATAATATAATCTCCAGGATTTCACAACCATCTCCACAAATAACCTGAATCACAATAAATCCTTTTTAAAATCAAATAATCTCATAAAATATAATTTAATAATAATTCATAAAATATAATACCATATTACCCAAAAATTATTACATAATCCTTAATCATATAAGGTTCCCAAATTAATAAACTTCTTCCAAAATAACAATAATCACTTTATGACCAAGTCACTTTTCAACCCCTTGGTTATCTTTATGATAAAACACATTCTACCAAAACGAACATAATCAAATAGTTTATGTAAAATTTAAATATTTTCCCCCTAAATAGGACATCAGTAGGCCATTGGTAGTTGTTGTGACATTGTTGACCTTCGGTTGTGGGTTCATGCCCCATAGCCTTGTCGAATTTAACACGTTTTCACCTCACATTATAGTTTCCCTTTTAATAAAATATATTAATATAATTACTATAACATTTCAAAAATATGATGAACATAATTGAAAATAACCCTAATAAAAATAATATTAATGTTCTTTTACCTTAAAGGTTATCTCATACCTTTCATATTACATCCCCCAAAAAGTGATAGCATTATTCTGAAAAACATATTTATTGTTAAAACTAATGGACACATATACCAAAACCCAATAAAATTCTATGAATATATTACTAATCGCATTCAAATACCATTACATAAAACCAAAAAGGGGTATCTAAGATATTTGGAAATATTATAAACCTTACACATATATATCCATGATGGTATCCACAACACTTATGATAATATATCATGAAAACATCTAAATCGAAAAGTATATATAAAACCCTCTTTGATAAAAACTGTATGGAAACAACCATCAAAATTACACAATATTGTGTATTTTAACAAGAATTAACAATATTAAATTCCCTAAAATATTTTTGGTTCAGAGATTTATAGAAATAGGGAAAACTCATTAATAATGAACTCACGAATTACAATAATGTACACCTCTACCTCTTATGAATTTTTTCCACAATATAAGACATTTAAAATGAAATATTGATTCTTATCATGACCAATCTTTATGAATTTCAGCATGACCACTTATTTATTATTATCTATATTTAATCCATATGAAAAACATTTAAACCCATTATATAAGAAATAAATATTAGTAAGAAACATATATTAAAAATGAAAGAAACCAGTTTTTTCATGAAAACTTATACATGATTTTTCTTTTCAAAATTAATCTTTGGGATCAAAATAAACATTTTAGAAACCATGAAATATAATTTTTATCCAAAAATAATTTAAAAAACATTTCATAAAAACTATAATGTGAAAATAAAACTCGTAAGGGATCCTTTTCAATCATGAAAAACAATTGGAAAAAAGTTAAACATTCTAACCATATGATGTAGTGTATACATTACATTAAACATAATATCATGAGTAATCACATGTGATCATAACATAAAGAACATGGTATCATAAGATCCTGTAAACTATCAAAATATTGTATCAATACTAAACATGAAAAAATAATAAGTCAAGGATATATTCCAAGATGGCACCACATGGTGGATAGATCTCTATAGTTGATAAGGTTTACTCCATAGTCCCATATATAATGTCTAATGAGAAAAAGAATTACCTAAATTTTTCAAGTATTATCTGGGTTCACCCATAATAAAATGTTCATGACTATGTGTTCCAAAAAAATAAAACCAATCATAAGACATAAACATAATAATTACCCATGTAATGAAACCATGTTTTGTAATCTTGACTCATATCAAAATTTATAGTGATTTCCTAAGGATTTAATTTGATAAAATACCATAAGGAATGTATTTCCTAGTCAAATGAAGGGAGAAAAAGATAAATATATATATATGAGAGAACAAAAATATATTTAAATTTTAAGAATTCCATAACATTAAAGAGGTAGAGTAAGTAGGTTATATTGATAATGGTAAATAATCCATGAAAAGTGCGTTCTATAGAGTTCTCTTACACCCATAAGAAAAACATTTACTGATATTTAAATATACAGTAAAATTAAATACCATTTTGAAAATACATAGAAAAAATGGAAAGGGGGTTTTTATTTGAATAAAATCGTGAAGAATATAAATAAATCCAAATATCTAATAATGATTGTGTTGGAGGGAAAATTATTTAACATCATATACATTGAAATAAACAATAGTTTTTATCTTTAGTAATGATAGTCAAAACATTTTATATAAAATATGAAAAAATTCCTTTTCAAATGCTCTAAAAATTGTAAAAAGGTGACAGAAAATTTACATCATAATTCATTTAAGTTCATATAATTAAATCCAAAAAAATAATATTATAAATATGTTTATGGAAGAGAAATATATATAAAATAAATCTTTGAAATATTTATAATGATGTTTTTAAAGTGATGTACACAGTATGTAAAACCATAAAAATATTTATTTTTAAAAAATGTAAAGAATAGTTAAATATGGTTGAAAATGAAATCTAGAATCCACTTAATCATTATTTATAATTTTCTAGAATCACTTAGATGAATATTGACAATGAATAAAATGAGTTGGAAGAAAATATTTAAAGGGAGATTTATATTAATAAAAGGCTGTTACCTTAAGTCGGATTCGACTCATATGTTATTCATAAAAAATAACAATATTATGTTAATTATTTAATTTATTAAGAACTGTAATATTTTCTATTATTTATTTTATTTTTTTATTACATTCTTTCAAAAAATTACTTATGTTCTCATTATATCTTTTGACAATATTTATCTTATGTGTCGAAAATGATTTCAGTCAGTTGACTATGGTCAAAGAGATCATTAATACATAATATAAAGAATATAATCATTATATAAAAATAATTTATATACATTAATAATAATTTTACATTCAATATTGGTATATGTTCATGAAAAATGAATTGTGTTATAGTCATGGAGATGGTAATTCATACTTATGCATGAGAAAAATTTTCATTTTGTAGTGATCATTATGGAAAGAAACTAAGTTTGATTTTATATTTCAAAAATTATAAATATATCATAAATAAAAAATTATTTATTTATATAAACATATATATATAATGCATGTGATTAATTATTGAGAAATTAATAAAATCGCTACATGAATGTCGTAATTTACACACACAAATGACATTATCATTATTCAATGAATAGAAACTTCAAAAAATATATAAAATTTTACTTTTATAATATAATAAATATTTCATTAATATCATATATATACATTAAATGCATAATTGTAATCTAATTTCAGAGACATTGATAGAAAATGAGTTATATCGGTTCATAAGGTGGTAGTCTGCTGTACACACAAACAATGATTTTGTTTCCCATTTGATAGAAAAGGAGATTGTATTAGGTTATAACCTTAAAATAATAAAAAAAATTATTATAGATGTTATGATTATGTTGTATCATCATTGCTAAGTAATATTTGACTGAGTTGGATGTATGAACAAAACAAAAACTCTCAGTTACGTACGATAACTATTATTTAGACAACCTATTTAGGATGACACCAATAGCCTCCCTATAAGTGTTTTTCTAATAAAACCAAGGACTCTAAGATTTGATAACTGAAATAATTAGGGTGAATGGTATTGTACTGTTGGAACAAAAAGGTTGTTAATGTGTGAATAAAATATGGGAGGAGGTCCCCTTTTATGAGTGATCGGAGGAGCACTATTGGAATTTCTTAAAAGGCTAAAATATAATAATTCCATTCTATAAAAAAATTCTTCCAAAAGGATATGAATATGAATATATGTAATTATTTAGCCGAAATACAATAAAAAAGTATTTTTTTGGAGGTGTTTCAAATATTATCTTTTGGATTAACCCCTTTGTTAACATATTTTCATCTTAATCGCTCCAACATATTTTCCACTCTTGAAGGGATATTATTTTACTTATAATAAGAAAATTAGATAATAAATGGAAAATAAATGATATTTTATTCCATATATTATCCAAATTTTCATTTTTAAATATTTTTATTATATTAAAATAATTTGATAATTTTTTTAAAATATCAGTGATAACATTTTAGCACTACACATTTACGTTGACATTAAATACATCAAGTCAAAGTTGAAATTTGAATATTATATTTTGAATCATCCATAATATATAATATATATAATAAAATTAGGTAATACAAAAAATTAAATAAAATTATAATATGTTTAAAAGGGGGATTATCCATAAGAAAATAAAAAAAGAAGGTCTTTGGGCCATTCGGGCAATCCCAAAAAATTAGAAATAAATTTCCATAATAAAAATAATTTCATTATTATAAAACAATATATGCTAATATTTTGAAAACTTAGTATCTCATATATGAACACATATGAGATATTTAAAAGTGAGAGGGTGATATTTTTCTTCTTTCATTACATAAAATATTATATGGGACATTTTCATATAAAAGTGTCACATAAATAACAAGATATGGAGAATAAGGGGAATATCTATTGAAATAAATCATTCAAAAATAATAACTATGAAAATTTTTGGGCTTATCACATAGTTTCAAAGTAGGTTTACCCAATTTATACTTTTACTACATAGACAACTATTTACTATTTTTACTATGTATTTTGAAAAAAATAATTTTACTTTAATAATTAATATAAATTATTGTTATTACAATGAGGAAATATAGTTTAATAAATAAAATCTATATAATTATCAGAATTTTATTTCATTATAATTCTATAAAACTTTATGAAAAATAGTGTTTTGGGAAAATGCATTTTGTCAGAAATAGATGATCTTATATTAACTCTATGAAATATAATCACAATAATATTAATTTAAAATCCTATAAATAGATAAAAAATATTTATGTTTCATTAAATTATTTATTAAGAGGTTTTATTTTAATTAATTAAAATTTATAAACTTTATTCACATAATTTTTTTTTTCATTCAACTATATTTGTATGAATTAAAATAATATTATATTAAAATAGTGAAAATGATAGATTAAAATGAAATAAATTATATTATTATAAATAAAACTATATATGTCCCTTTACTAGTAAATTAAATATATAAATAGACTTTAAAGTTAATTTTTATTGAAATTAAATGAAATTATTTGAAAATTGGTGTTTTAACTATTCACTAAAAAATCATTCATTTTGAAAAAATCCAAAATTTTCACAATTAGATAATTTTAATATGTTTAATTAAAAAATTAATACCTTTTAAAAAAATTCCATTTTTATAATTAGAATAAATTTATTATATTATCCATGCACAAAATTAATAAAAATCATTTTTGAAGAAAGAATGTTTTTGAAGCAAAAAATGACATTACTGAAAACTGAGTACTTATTTATTATAAATAAATATATAAATTTATATTATATAAACCAATTAGACATAATTTTTATTATATTATTATTAATATTAATATCACCAGCTTTGATGGGAACATTTAAATAATAAAAATTTAATATTATATCATGGTTCATTTTAGCTCGGCGTAGTGTGTCGTTTACACTATCCAACATAGTGTTCTTATTTTAAAATAATATGTTTTTACACCACCTCACCAAAAAGGTAATCACGTATCATATATCCTTACCTAGTTATAACTATATAGTCCTACAATATTTCTCATTCGAGGGCCCATATGTCAAAATCAACCTAACAGATGAAAAATATCATCTTGGTTAAATCTTGAACAATAGAATGATCAAAAGAATACCGAATCACCAAATTATTATCTGAAACCCAAGTATGGAATTATATAAGGAAAAATTTATAAAGGTTCTCATGATAGGTATCTTGTTTAACCACAAGTACAATGATTCAATATGTATCGTGAACCTCCTTGAATATGAAAGGCATGTTATATGACACTCTATGCAGTATATTTACTGGGAAATCTAGTAATTTTTTTTTCATAATGATATATTTCATATCAGTATATAAAATTCTTCCCATTTAAATGTTAAAACTTCATTAAAATATATAAAAAATCATTACGAACATTGGTGAGACATAAATCAAAATCGTACTTTGTGATGTTAATTATGATTTAAATTTATGAATATATATAGTCAACAAGAAGTTATGATAAATTAAATACTACCATTGGCATAATTTGATACATTTTTATATTCTTAAAATATATTAGGAATACTAATATAACCCTACAAAATGAATCCTATAATCATATCCCATATGTTACACTACTAGTGGGACTTTATTTCTTCTACACATTATGGGTTTTATTAAAAATACTACATCTCTATGTAATTCCCACCAAGTATCTATGTAACCACATAACAAAAACACCTTGTATACTACTCTAGTGAGCAACATAAATATAGAAATTTTAATTTAATAATAGTTAGATTATTTAATAAATTCATTTGGTTAAAAATTTCAAAGAAGTGTTCCATATTATTTTCTTCATCTAATATAATATTTCCTTTTCATTAACTTATGTTAACATCTTAAAAATATTTTGAAGTTGACCCTTCATGATAATGGAACCTTTATATATAAAATATTCATTTAGATCATTTTTATAATAAGATAAAACTAAATATATTATCATTCCTTACTAATATACCACAAAATAATTCAAGATATAAAGTGACTATAACTTTGACATTGAATATAATAATATTTTATTTGTTGCATTTTTAACTTCTATAATTCCAAACATACTCCCAGTCCCATCTTAGAAATTATATTTTCACCAAAACATTATGGTAAGATACATAAAAATTTTATTTTTTTGAAAACAACATTTATTTTATTTTGTGGGGATATTTAAAAAATAATAAATTAAAAACCATATCTCATATGATATTCTATGTGTTTATATAAATATTTAAAAATGATGAGTTTGTTCATTATGATATAAAAATTTTATGTGGTGTGTACTCTTTCCTTAACAGTTTAATAAATTTACTCGATAACCACATTTATCTCAGAAAAACCCATTTTATCTTTATTTTGTTTCAAAAACTATTATAAAAATAGATCAATTCTAGACCAAGTTAATCAAAATAATAACCCCATATGTTTGAAAGAATAATGGTTTAGAATAAACCATCATATCATATAAGAGTATAACAAGATGAAAAATATGAAAATTTTCTTTTCATCCATTATGTATTATAATAGAATACATCATATAAAACAATTTGATATAGAAGCCCCTTGATACTATCAATTATTTTATAATTTAAGATCTCACCATAAACTCTCCATCAATTATATACTCTTATAAATATTTATAATAATTTTATATTATTCATTGATAAGTATATACCCCTTGAATTATAATAACTAATTTTAATGACATTAATCACTAACATGGACTCTCCCTGAAATTTTTCACACCATTTTATGTATTATCGGAATTTCTCCATATACATCATTGAATATGATTAACAAAACATAAGAAAAAACCCCTCTATACATTGGTTTTATTGAATTAAAATGGATACTGGTAGACACACTATTAGAATTTAAATGAATTTTATTCTTATTTTGTTTAAAAATTATTCCCTTTACATTATCATTATAGAACATTGATATGAGACCTCCCATGTCCCGCTATGCTATTTAGAATATACTAAAGGGATTGGGTGAAATTTCATTGAACACATTCACAATTTAGTTCATAAAAATATATAAAAATCATTGTAGAAGTTATTATATAATGAAGTATTTAACTAGATAAATCCATAATAGATACCTCATTATCTATTAGTCATTAAGATACCCAATTATATTGAATACATTTTTGGATAATAATGTTACTTCAATTGTAATGCATCTAAAAAATTACTTTTAAAGCTCTTATCTATCATTATATGGTTATTTTTATAGATACTTTTTAGGTGATCTATCATAGTGAAACAATATATGTCATCATGATTGATTTTTCATATAGGTTCTATGGAATCACCAATAATATAGGGTAATTTCAATGAATCATTTTAATTATTTTCATAATAATTTTGTTTTTTATTTAGCAACTTTCATTGTTGGATTTCTAAGAAGGGGTTTCTATAACACAAATAATTTTCCCAATTTATTAAGTACAAATCTTATGTTACTATGAATATCACGTATGTTACATCCATTAAGCTTACACTTCCTTAATATTGATTAAAAAATCCCGTTTTTTGATAGTGATGATTCAATTTATCCAAAATAATTTTTTTATCAGATAAGTATCATATTTTACATTCATTTAATATATATTTTTAAATATGATCCCTACAAAATAATGAGTCCATTTAAATTCAATAATATCAATTAGTGGATTAATATCCCCATTTCACTAATATTTTATTTTAATTTATCCCTCCACAAAAATAATTATATATTTTTAATAATACTAATGTCTATTATATCATAAATGATTATGGCATGGTAGAGTGGACAACTATTAACCCAATTTAATCATTCGAATAATACTTAACTCTATTCATATGGAATCATATCTTATAGGGTTCACTAGATATGTTCAACCCAAATGTCACTATATAATTGTATTACACAACTCTTCGGGTCATTTATTTACACCATGCCTTACAAAATATTATCAATGAAAACCCAACTTTAACATGAAAATTCTAGGCTGGATAATAAATAGGTTGATATATGTTTTCTTTAATATGAATATAACATTAATTAGTTCTAAAATACTATTAATATTTTTGAAAAATTCATTCATAAATGATTTAATTTTTAATCTCTATCCCTGATAACAAATTTGTATTTTTCAATCATATTTATGTAAAATAATTTACTTAACTAATATGTAGTAAAAATAACCCAAAAATAAAATCCTAAAATAGTTATACTTATCCAAAATAATTAGATTAATAAATAAAATTAAACCCTTCCATGTAAATTCTATGAATCATATAAAAATAAAATTTATTATAGGAACAAAAATTGTGATACATATAGGCATCCCTAACATTTCTTTGCTCTCTGCTTGTAATTGGTTACCATGTTTTCCCAGTTTTCAAAAGATGATTTCTCTTTTTTTGTTTAATAAAAAGGGGTTGAACCTCAACCTATTAAAAAATTCATATAAATTATCAAAAATACTATTTATATAGTTTAATTATTTATCAATCGATGTTTTTTTAAATGAAAAATTTAAAATACAAAATTATGAAGAATTCATAATTTAAAAATAAATTCTTTCCTAGCTTTTATCATATTTATAATTTATAAGGACATTATAAATTGCCTTATAATTTTCATATAATTATTTTATGTCAAAATTATATTTCATTTCTATAAGGCCCCGACCTTAAACCTTACCTAATATTGAATTAAAAGAATAATTCACGTTGAGGATCTTTTCAGGTTTAGAGTTTTAGAGAATTAGAACATAACTATTACATCTCAAAAGATTAAAAAGTAGCCACTTATACTAAGTTTCCATAATAAAAAAACTCTTGAAAGAAACATGTCTAGTTCCATGTTTTATATAGCATGACATTCCCTTGATCCCATCCTTGACCTTATTCCACATTAATTCCTGTGAAAAACATTTCAAAAAACTTGGGGTGAGCAGAAAAAGCTCAGTAAGGGATACACAAAGAATGAAAACTGTTAGTTTTTCAAAATCAAGTAAACCATGTATACTCTATCAAAGTAATACCTTCACCTTCATGAAGTAGTAAAAACTATTCACTGAATAAAGTATCATTACTTACCTTTTTGTAACCAAAGTATTACCATAAAACCCATATAAAGAACACATAACATATATAAAGGTATCTTGGGACATAAACATACTTATGTGGAAAAACCATACGGTCGACTTCCACACATATCACTTAATGGAATAGCCATACAGCCAATTTCCATACATACTTAATGGAATAGCCATACGACCGACTTCCATACCCAATGCATTGGAGGTTATAACGTAACCACCCGTCCTGGTATTCACGGCACCACCCGTCATATGGTTTATAACGTAACCACCCGTTAAAATGTCCAAGTACCAATATAAAATCATAAAACATAAAACCAATATAAAGGAATGATAACATTTCCACATTTCAATCACAATATATCATAAATATAAATGACATAATAGAATCCTTTTTCAAAACCATTTTCAATACCAAAATACATAAAAGAGTATATGGTATTTATTTTATTCTAAAAACATTACGGCTTGTAGAGAAAGCCAAAGACCAAATAATACTCGTGGCGGCAGAAAAGGTCATTGTCGCCGCGTACGTTAAAAGAAACATTCCTTTTTTTCATTTTGTAAAAATCTTCGTAGAAAAAGATTCCTTTTGTATAAAAGTAAAAGTCAAAGGGTTTTATACACCGTATAAAAGAAACTTGTGTATAAAACTAAATATTCCTCAATGAAAGGAGATTGAGACGAAGTCCCTTACAAAGACGGTATCCTTGGTTTAAGGATAAATCAATTACATAATTATGTTTGACAAATGAATACACCAAATATAAGTGGATATTAAGTGTAAAATAATCAAAGGTCATTCACACATATTGAAAGTATTACATATTCAATAACAACATGTTGAACCCAAAGAAATCGAAATTGGGTTAAGAAGTTCCCTTGACAGCCTAACGGCGTCACATCAAAATGAGTTGATGAGAGATAAAAAAAGGGTATCTCATCACTTTGACATAAAGTTTACATCAATAAGGATATATGAGAACATATCCCAACATAACAATATGTAAATTAAAATACCCAACAAAAGAAGTCTTTTAAAAAAGGGAGGGTGAAAGGTTCCCTTACCGACTTGAGTAACTTTTTGAAAAGTACACCCCATTGAAGAAGTGTCATACAATGAATATGTAAATACCCATAAATGGAATTATATTACAATAGGATTGTAATAGTGGGAGTACATAAACCACTCAATGGAAATTGTGGCAAATGTAGCATAAATCTCACGGGAATAAAAGTGAGATGAAAAATCTCTTACGAAAACTCGGTAGCCTAACGACGCCACTTAAAACTTCCAAAATGGATTGATGAGAGGAAATAGGGTTTCTCATTACATAAACATAATGTTTACAGAAATAGGAATATAAAAGAACATCCCAATAACAATAAAGATGAGCTTTAAAAGGAATGACATAAAAGAGTGTACTTAAAAAGAAAGAGAGGTGTAGGATCCCTTACCTCGGGTCCGACATGACTCGATCGTTCTTTAACATCCTGAATAATAAACCTGAGTTAATTTATACTTGATTAAGAACCTTTTTAAAGTTCATTATTCCTTTTATATCACTTATTTCCATGTTATAAACATAATGTAACCATTTAAGTTAATAATGTTTGTTTTGTCAATATTTGGTTCTTAAGTCGAAAGTGGACTTCTTACAATTACATGTTGTTCCTGTGGTCAAAGGTTCTTTATATCCAGAATGAAATTCCCAATTTGGATATAATATGTATCATATATATCCAGAATATACATGTATTTATAATATTACATAATCATTTAGATGTAAGAAATGAAATGCACCGTTCATGGAGACGGTAAGCCGTACGTACGCATGAACGCTACTTTCATTTCTTTGTCATATTAATGGAATTAAAACTAAATGATAGGTATGTATATTTTAATTCCAGAATTATATTCATCATTTTGATATATCATTTATTATATATATCCATTATATACATGTACTTTTAATAGTACATTACATTTGGGGATAAGAAATGAAATGCACCGTTCATGGAGACGGTAAGCCATACGTACGCATGAACGCTACTTTCATTTCTATCTCATACTTTAATGGAAATAAATAATAATGATATAGAGGTATATTATAATTCCAGTATAACATCATATATTATAACTTTAAATCCATCCTTTACACGTCCCACATATGGCATTAACGAATCACATCACTTTGAGGGGGCGGTAGTCCGCACTTCCTTAAATGAAGATATCGTGTTTACCCATAATAGAAACCATAAAGGTATGTCAAAAATGAAAAATACAGCAGCTTAAAGAAAACATAAACATATTATATATCATATATAAAAATAGTGTCATCATAATGTCCACCATTGAAGGTGTTAAATGAGTATTGAACAATCATCGTTTCAGGAGGCAGAATTTCGCCATCCACGGAAACCGTATGTTCTTTAACCATTTGATATAGTTGTGTGAGAGTGTAGCTCAAATAAATCTTATAAAAACATCCTAGTATATTGAAGATACTGTTGTTGTTACAAAATAAGTAAATAAAAAGATTTTAGGGGGTTGGAGAAGCAAAATAAAACAAATGAACATGAGAGAATGAATTACCTTTAAAAATGTAACTCCTTTTGATTTGAGCCTAAAGGCTTCCTTTGAAAGGATTCTGCCCAAAGGGAATCCTCTAGGATGAGGAGAGGGATGTGGAAAGAGTAATTGGGCAGGGGTTGGCCGAGCCAAAGGCTTGAGGAGTGTGTGTAAGGTGGTAGAGGTGGGGGCCTTTTATAAGAGGAGAGGAGGGGCACTTTTGGAAAGTAAAGAAATATTACTTTATTTGAAAATGTGTTTCGGTTTTAAAAGGTCCCACATTGATATAATTCGTGGATAAGGTGATAAGGGTTCGAAATCCACCCATCCAATTGGTTTTGGACATGTGTAGTTCATAGATTTTACATTATCTTTCCATTTTATTTAAATCGTCAAATAATGATGTCATCACTGCATCATTATTATGTCATAAATAAATTAATTTATTTAAAGTCTAAAAATTATAAAAAAAATAATATGATGTAGGAAATCTTTTTATATTTCCAATGACTATTTATAATCAAAAATCTTACTTTTATAACCCCATTTAAAAATTGTGTTAGTAAAACATATCATGTTTGTGTCATTTTTACTTTTACATTAAATAAAAAGTTATTTATGTCATTTCCCAACCAAAGTGTCTCCATGGGGTCCCCAAGTTGACCCATGGCTTGTCTTGGTCGGCCATGACACAACCAATAATGTTGGGACATGTTTCTAGGTCATTTCATATTATTAAAGCCTTATTTATACCTTAAACTACACTAATTACCACTAATCGGGATTGAAAACCTAATAAGTTACTATTCACCAAAAATTATTTTAATCTCATTGTACAACATTTTACTTCTTAATGAAAACCATGTATGTAATATTTTTTGAAATTCAAAACACAATGATGGAAAAATTTCATTTAAACGGAAAATCAATTTTTATAAGTACCACTTAGTGGTTTCACTATTCATCAAAAATTGAAGTTTTCAGAAAATTACCAAAAATTCACCCGAAGCTATATTTGATATTCCGAATTCAAAAATGAAGTATATTTTAAAAAATTAAAAACATATAAGTCACATTAATTAATTCAATAATTAATTCCCGCTGTCAGAGTAAATAGCATGTTTTTATGAAACAATAAGTATCAAAAGATTGACACTAGTTTAAGTCCGATTTCAAAGTGAAATTAATTCCAATGACCACTATTGGATTTAATGGTAAAAATATTTTCTAATTTAACTTTAAAACCAATTAAAAAGATAATCTAATCATATAAATAAATTAGATTAAAAAGAGGTTTTGAATTAAAATACAACATTTTACACTATTCATTAAAAAAATGAACTTTATCAGAAAGCTACATAAAGTTTACACAAAGTAAATTTTGATGTCCCGATTCTAAAGAAGAGTTATATTTGGTCCAATAGAATTTATAAGATAGATCACAACTATATTTAATGACGGTTCTCCGTCAAAAGGTGATAAGTGCACCTTTCGTGAAAATTAGGGTATAAATGCCTAAAATTGAACTCTTTCCGTATTTTAAGCCTTTATCTTTTATTGGGTAAATGTAAAAACATTTAAAAACATATATAATCATATTTTAGTTATTTCTATCCATTCCCGCCAGTACAACGGCTACTCGTTAACTAACATTTAAAATAATATTATTTTATTACTTGTGTGCAACGTAAGTTTTCAAAGAAACTCATCGTTGCGTACCGAGTACGCTATCAAACGTAGAAACCCCTTTTAATTAAAATTAATATTTAATTCGTAAATATTAATAAATATGAAAATTATTTATACTTTAATTACCTGGGATGTTACATCCTTCCCCCCTTTTGGAAATTGCGTCCTCGCAATTTTATTCACTTATCAAAATAAGTGGGGGTATTTATCCCTCATATCATTTTCAGATTCCCACGTTGCCTCTTCAATCACATGGTTTTTCCACAAAACCTTTACCTGGTGAATCACCTTATTCCGTAACACTTGCTCCCTGTGTTCAAGAATCTGGACCGGTTGTTCCTCATAAGATAGGTTCTCTTCCAGCTGAACTACCTCTGGACTCAAAACATGAGATGGATCTGGCATATACTTTCTCAACATTGAAAATGAAAAACATTGTGTACCTGAGATAAACTCGGAGGTAAATCCACCCGGTATGAAACTGATCCAACTCTCTCCAGAATTTCATATGGTCCAATAAACCTTGGACTCGGCTTTCCTTTCTTACCAAATCTCATCACACTTTTCCAAGGAGAAACCTTGAGAAAAACATGATCACCTACCTCGAAAGATAGATCCTTCCTCCGGTTATCCGCATAAATCTTCTGCCTTCTCTGAGCTGTTCGCATGTGCTTCTGAATCAACTGAACTTTTTCTGCCATCTCTTTTACCAATTCTGGTCCCATCAGCTTCCTTTCACCCACTTCATCCCGAAATACTGGAGTTCGACACCGCTTCCCATATAATGCCTAAAATGGTGCCATCTGTATACTGGAATGAAAACTGTTATTATAAGAAAACTCAACCAAAGAATGATGTTGGTCCCAACTTCCCTGATAATCCATAGAACAAGCTCGTAGCATTTCCTCAAATGTCTGAATTGTTCGTTCTGACTGCCCATCTGATTGAGGATGAAAAGCTGTACTAAAATTTAATTCAGTACCCAACGACTTCTGAAGGCCTTTCCAAAAGTTAGAAGTAAACCTGGGATCACGATCCGATACAATGGAGAGAGGAACTCCATGTAACCTGACTATTTCTTTAAGATACAAACGGGAAAGTTGATCTAGAGAAAATTATCTCGTATAGAAAGGAAATGAGCAGATTTGGTCAAGCGATCAACAATAACCCAGATTGCCATATTACCTCGAGATGTCCTCGGTAATCCCACAACAAAGTCCATGGATATGTTTTCCCATTCCCACTCTGGCACTGGTAAAGGCTGAAGCATCTATTTCGGTAACTGCCGCTCTGCTTTAACCTGTTGACATGTCAAACACTTCACAGTAAAATCAGCAATATCTCTTTTCATTCCATCCCACCAGTAATACTCCCATAGATCTCTGTACATCTTAGTACTGAAAATGGGGAACTATGAGCCTCACATAACAACTCATTCTTCAACTGTGAATCACAAGGCACACATAACCTCTTCCCAAACCTCAAAACACAAACACAAACTTATCCAAGAACTCATGGAAAATTATATTCATAAGGTCCATGAATATAGCAGGTGCATTGGTTAACCCAAAAGGCATAACTACACATTCATAATGGCCATATCTAGTATGGAACGCAGTCTTCGAAACGTCTGCTTCTTTTACTTACAACTGATGGTACCCCGACCTCAAGTCAATCTTCGAAAAATACTGAGCTCCCTGGAGCTGATACCACTTCATTCGATGGCCCAACATCTGATGAAGTTGTTGCAAAGGATTTCACCACCCCTTTCTGCTTGTAGTCTGGCTGCATTCCCCCAGTTGAGTTCTTCGTTGGACACTCATTTGCATAATGACCCATTTCATTACACTTAAAACATCTTACCGTTGGATTTTCATTTCCTGCTTGATCATCTTCCTTACAGTTATGAGCAATATGACCAGACTTACCACACCGAAAGCACTTACCAGACTTGGATAAACATTCTCCAGGATACATTTTACCACACTTCTCACAGGATGGATATTTGGTTTTCTTACCTCCTTGCCTCTTTGATGAATTCTTCCCCTTTGCCTGCCAACTAGACCTCTTATTCTGTTGTTTGTCATAGAACACCTGATCATCGGCAAACTCCAATTCCACCTTCTCCGCACATCGAACAAGTTTTTCATAACTTTTGAACTCATGAGAAGCTAAAGCCCTTCGATACCTTGGATTTAACCCTGAGTAAAAACGGTTTATTTTACTATCAAGATCTCGTATGAAGTTTGGAACATACCTTGCCAATCGAGTGAACTTTTCTTCATAATCAGCCACTGAATCATCCTCCTGCCTCAATTCTAGGAACTGTTTTTCTATCCTAAGACGAACCACCTTAGGAAAATATTTCTCAAGAAACATACCTTTGAATTCATCCCAGTGAAGATCCTAAATCACATCACTATCCCTTATATTTTTCACCATTGACCACCACAGATCTGCTTCACCTTCAAAACAGTAAACAACAAGACTAACCTTTTGATGTTCTGAACACCCCATGACATCAAAAATCTTCTTCAGTGCTTTAATCCACCCTTCATCTTGCACATGATCAGATGATCCTCTGAATGATGGGGGATGTTGCCTCATGAAATGTTCCACCACTGACATGTTCCTCTACGGTTGATATGGCTGATCTCGTGCATGGATACCACCACCATTTGTAGCCCGAGTCAACTGTTCCATCACTGCAACAAACTGTTCAGTTCCGATTCTGACCATCTCAGGTTGCTAATTTGGAAGGTTATCTTCCTCCTGATGTCGTCCCAACATAGCTGCTTTGTTTCCTCTGCGGAAAACCATTCTGAACACAGAAATATCTTAGGCGAAGCAACATGGTAATCCGTAAATGCTATATCATTTCAATCATATTATAATTTAACACTTTTCTAACTCCTAAAGTTGTCTAAACCGACCTCTGATACCAACAATAAGGCCCCGGCCTTAAACCTTACCTAATATTGAATTAAAATAATAATTCACGTTGAGGATATTTTCAGGTTTAGAGTTTTAGAGAATTAGAACATAACTATTACATCTCAAAAGATTACAAAGTAGTCACTTATACTAAGTTTCCATAATAAAAAAAACTCTTGAAAGAAAAATGTCTAGTTCCATGTTTTATATAGCATGACATTCCCTTGATCCCATCCTTGACCTTATTCCACATTAATTCCTGTGAAAAACATTTCAAAAAACTTGGGGTGAGCATAAAAATCCCAGTAAGGGATACACAGAGAATTAAAACTGTTAGTTTTTCAAAATCAAGTAAACCATGTATACTCTATCAAAGTAACACCTTCACCTTCATGAAGTAGTAAAAAATCTTCACTGAATAAAGTATCATTACTTACCTTTTTGTAACCAAAGTATTACCATAAAACCCATATAAAGAACACATAACATATATAAAGGTAACTTGGGACATAAACATACATAAGTGGAATAACCATACCGTCGACTTCCACACATATCACTTAATGGAATATCCATACGACCAATTTCCATACATACTTAATGGAATAGCCATACGACCGACTTCCATACCCAATGCATTGGAGGTTATAACGTAACCACCCATCCTGGTATTCACGGCACCACCCGTCATATGGTTTATAACGTAACCACCCGTTAAAATGTCCAAGTACCAATATGAAATCATAAAACATAAAACCAATATAAAGGAATGATAACATTACCACATTTCAATCACAATATATCATAAATATATTGACATAATAGAATCCTTTTTCAAAACCATTTTCAATACCAAAATACATAAAAGAGTATATGGTATTTATTTTATTCTAAAAACATTACGGCTTGTAGAGAAAGCCAAAGACCAAATAATACTCGCGGCAGCAGAAAAGGTTGTTGTCGCCGCGTATGTTAAAAGAAACATTTCTTTTTGTCGTTTTGTAAAACGCTTTGTAGAAAAAGATTCCTTTTGTATAAAAGTAAAATTCAAAGGGGTTTATACACCGTATAAAAGAATGTTGTGTATAAAACTAAATATGCCTCAATGAAAGGAGATTGAGACGAAGTCCCTTACAAAGACGGTATCCTTGGTTTAAGGATAAATCAATTACATAATTATGTGTGAAAAATGAATACACCAAATATAAGTGGATATTAAGTGTAAAATAATCAAAGGTCATTCACACATATTCAAAGGATTACATATTCAATAACAACATGTTGAACCCAAAGAAATCGAAATTGGGTTAAGAAGTTCCCTTGACAGCCTAACGGCGTCACATCAAAATGAGTTGATGAGAGATAAAAAAGGGTATCTCATCACTTGGACATAAAATTTACATCAATAAGGATATATGAGAACATATCCCAACATAACAATATGTAAACTAAAAGACCCAACAAAATAAGTCTTTTAAAAAAGGGAGGGTGAAAGGTTCCCTTACCGACTAGGGTAAGTTTTTGAAAAGTACACCTCATTGAAGAAGTGTCATACAATGAATATGTAAATACCCATAAATGGAATTATATTACAATAGGATTTTAATAGTGGCTAGTACATAAACCACTCAATGGAAATTGTGGCAAATGTAGCATAAATCTCACAGGAATAAAAGTGAGATGAAAAATCTCTTACGAAAACTCGGTAGCCTAACGACGCCACATAAAACATCCAAAATGGATTGATGAGAGGAAATAGGGTCTCTCATTACATCAACATAATGTTTACAGAAATAGGAATATAAAATAACATCCCAATAACAATAATGACGAGCTTTAAAAGGAATGACATAAAAGAGTGTACTTAAAAAGAAAGAGAGGTGTAGGATCCCTTACCTCGGGTCCGACTTGACTCGATCGTTCTTTAACGTCCTGAATAATAAACCTGAGTTAATTTATACTTGATTAATAACCTTTTTAAAGTTCATTATTCCTTTTATATCACTTATTTCCATGTTATAAACATAATGTAACCATTTAAGTTAATAATGTTTTTTTGTCAATATTTGGTTCTTAAGTCGAAAGTGGACTTCTTACAATTACATGTTGTTCGTGTGGTCAAAGGTTCTTTATATCCAGAATGAAATTCCCGATTTGGATATAATATGTATCATATATATCCAGCATATACATGTATTTATAATATTACATAATCATTTAGATGTAAGAAATGAAATGCACCGTTCATGGAGACGGTAAGCCGTACGTACGCATGAACGCTACTTTCATTTCTTTGTCATATTAATGGAATTAAAACTAAATGATAGGTATGTATATTTTAATTCCAGAATTATATTCATCATTTAGATATATCATTAATTATATATATCCATTATATACATGTACTTTTAATAGTACATTACATTTGGGGATAAGAAATGAAATGCACCGTTCATGGAGACGGTAAGCCGTACGTACGAATGAACGCTACTTTCATTTCTATCTCATACTTTAATGGAAAGAAATAATAATGATATAGAGGTATATTATAATTCCAGTATAACATCATATATTATAACTTTAAATCCATCCTTTACACGTCCCACATATGGCATTAACGAATCACATCACTTTGAGGGGGCGGTAGTCCGCACTTCCATAAATGAAGATATCGTGTTTACCGATAATGGAAACCATAAAGGTATGTCAAAAATGAAAAATACAGAAGCTTAAAGAAAACAAAAACATATTATATGTCATATATAAAAATAGTGACATCATAATGGCCACCTTTGAAGGTGTTAAATGAGTATTGAACAATCATCGTTTCGGGAGGCAGAATTTCGCCATCCACGGAAACCGTATGTTCTTTAACCATTTGATGTAGTTGTGTGAGAGTGTAGCTCAAATAAATCTTATAAAAACATCCTAGTATATTTAATATAATGGTGTTGTTACAAAATAAGTAAATAAAAACATTTTAGGGGGTTGGAGAATCAAAATAAAAGAAATGAACATGAGAGAATGAATTACCTTTAAAAGTGTAACTCCTTTTGATTTGAGCCTAAAGGCTTCCTTTGAAAGGATTCTGCCCAAAGGGAATCCTCTAGGATGAGGAGATGGATGTGGAGAGAGTAATTGGGCATGGGTTGGCCGAGCCAAAGGCTTGAGGAGTGTGTGTAAGGTGGTAGAGGTGGGGGCCTTTTATAAGAGGAGAGGAGGGGCACTTTTGGAAAGTAAAGAAATATTACTTTATTTGAAAATGTGTTTCGGTTTTAAAAGGTCCCACATTGATATAATTCGTGGATAAGGTGATAATGGTTCGAAATCCACCCATCCAATAGGTTTTGGACATGTGTAGTTTATAGATTTTACATTATCTTTCCATTTTATTTAAATCGTCAAATAATGATGTCATCACTGCATCATTATTATGTCATAAATAAATTAATATATTTAAAGTCTAAAAATTATAAAAAAGATAATATGATGTAGGAAATTGTTTTATCTTTCCAATGACTATTTATAATAAAAAATATTACTTGTATAACCCCATTTAAAAATTTTGTTAGTAAAACATATCATGTTTGTGTCATTTTTACTTTTACATTAATTAAAAAGTTATTTATGTCATTTCCCAACCAAAGTGTCTACATGGGGTCCCCAAGTTGACCCATGGCTTGTCTTGGTCGGCCATGACACAACCAATATGGTTGGGACATGTGTCTAGGTCATTTCATATTATTAAAGCCTTATTTATACCTTAAACTACACTAATTACCACTAATCGCGATTAAAAACTTAATAAGTTACTATTCACCAAAAAATTATTTTAATCACATTGAACCACGTTTTACTTCTTAATGACAACCATGTATGTAGGATTTTTGAAATTCAAAACACAATGATGGCAAAATTTCATTTAAACGGAAAATCAATTTTTATAAGTACCACTTAGTGGTTTCACTATTCATCAAAAATTGAAGTTTTTCAGAAAATTACCAAAAATTCACCCGAAGCTATATTTGATATTCTGAATTCAAAAATGAAGTATATTTTAAAAAATTCAAAACATATAAGTCACATTAATTAATTCAATAATTAATATCCGCTGTCAGAGTAAATAGCGTGTTTTTATGAAACAATAAGTATCAAAAGATTGACACTAGTTTAAGTTCGATTTCAAAGTGAAATTAATTCCAACGACCACTATTGGATTTAATGGTAAAAATATTTTCTAATTTAACTTTATAACCAATTCAAAAGATAATCTAATCATATAAATAAATTAGATTAAAAAGTGGTTTTGAATTAAAATGCAACATTTTACACTATTCATTAAAAAAAAGAACTTTATCAGATAGGTACAAAAAATTTACACAAAGTAAATTTTGATGTCCCGATTCTAAAGAAGAGTTATATTTGGTCCAATAGAATTTATAAGATCGATCAAAACTATATTTAATGACGGTTCTCCGTCAAAAGGTGATAAGTGGACCTTTCGTGAAAATTAGGGTATAAATGCCTAAAATTGAACTCTTTCCGTATTTTAAGCCTTTATCTTTTATTGGGTAAATGTAAAAACATTTAAAAAAATATATAATCATATTTTAGTTATTTCTATCCATTCCCGCCAGTACAATGGCTACTCGTTAACTAACATTTAAAATAATATTATTTTATTACTTGTGTGCAACGTAAGTTTTCAAAGAAACTCATCGTTGCGTACCGAGTACGCTATCGAACGTAGAAACCCCTTTTAATTAAAATTAATATTTAATTCGTAAATATTAATAAATATGAAAATTATTTATTCTTTAATTACCTGGGATGTTACAATTTCATAGATATTAAATTCATTTAATATTAGTAATTAATATCAAACACATTTAATTATTATATTCTCTAAAAAAATTACAATCAATTTCAAACATAATATAATTAAAATATTTATAAACACATTAATAATTAAATAAATTTCCAAATATATATTTTTAATATTTTTTAATATATTTATGAATTACCTAATCAAATTGATAATTAGAAATGGAAAAATTGTATTTTTCATGATATCGTATTTTTTCCATCTTTTATATCATATGTTATAGTCCACTTATATATTTATACCATTTTTTAAATGGTATATTTTCAATGAATGATATCATCTTCAACAGTGTATCATATTTTATGATATGACTCTACATTTTAAAGAAAATAAAAAAATCAGTTTTGGGAATCATGATTTGTGGCCAACGAGCCCGTACCCGAGTGGTAAGGGCACCTCCTTGGCATCCAAGAGACCCGAGTTCAAAACTGGGTGGAGGCGAATTTCTGGGGTTCTGTAGCAGTACTGTAGCAGTACTGTAGTAGTTACTGTTCGGTACTGTTGAAACATCCCAGGAAAATAAAGAATAAGACATTCACTACTGGAATTTAGCTTTTTCCCAACGGCAGTATACCAACGGTTTACTTAAACCGTTGGGATAGTGAGTCTTTGCCAACGGTTTAAGAAAACCGTTGGCAAAGAGAATTTCAGCAGAACTTTCCCCAACGGTTCACAGGAAACGTTGGGAAAAGGAGACCTTTCCCAACGGTTCAATGGAACCGTTGGGAAAAGGCAGCTTAAACTCACACATTCCCAATGGTTCCTGTAAACCGTTGGGAAATGTGTGCCTTTGCCAACGGTTTTTATAAACCGTTGGCAAAGGTTTCCCCCAAATTGCAGGCCGCGATCTCCTCTCCCCATTCGGACAGAGCCCTAATCTATTCACTCCGCTGCTCTCGCGAACCCCATCTCACTCCACTGCTCTCTCGAATCCGAACACCAGTACCCCCATCCCAACAGGTACACCCCATACGAATAGGTGAAATTTGATCTCAACCATATTGTTGTAGTTTTTTTAATGAATAGATTTTTTCCAGTTGTTGGTAGTTTAATTGATTATCCAGGTGTTGGTGATTTTTAATGTTTTTGTATTCTATGTTTGGAATGAGAGTGTTCAAAACATGTAAATCAGACCAATTTGATATTACTCATGAAATAAATTTGATAATGGATTGTGAGATTTTTTAATTTTTTTGTATTCTGTTAATGTTTTTTGTATTCAATGTTTGGAAGGAGGTGTTGGTGATTTTTAATTATTTTCCAATGGTCGAGCATCATGTGAGATTTTTTCTATGTTTGGATAATGGATTGTGGGAATTATGGATTGTGTTCAAACCAATTTGATATGTTTTGGATAATGGATTGTGGGGGTAGGGGCTGTCCACGGGGGTGGGTGGGTGTCCACGGGGGTGGGCGGGGGTGTCCACGGGGGTGGGAAAGGCTGTCCACGGGGTGGGCGGTGGTGTCTAGGGGGTGTGGGCTGTCCTGGGGGTCTGGGTGGGGTGTCATGGTGGGGGAGGGGTGTGTGGGGTGTCCACGGGGGTGGTATGTCTAGGTGGTGGTGGTGGGGTTGCAGGGGAGGGGGGTGTGGGCTGTTTGGGAGGGTGGGTGGGGCTATCCAGGGGGGGTACGGTGGTGGGCGGGCTGTCCACAAGGGTGGACGGGCTGTCCACGGGGGTGGTCGGGCTGTCAAGGAGGCGTGGGCGGGCTGTCCAGGGGGGGTGGGTGGGCTGGCAACAGGGGGTAGGGGTGTCCAGAGGGTGGGCGGGCTATCCAAGGGGGTGGGGGCTGTCCATAGGGAGAAGGGGTGTCGAGGGGGGTGGGTGGGCTGTCCACGGGGGTGGTTGGGCTGTCTAGGGGGTAGGGGGCGTCCACGGGGGTGGGTGGGTTGTCCACGGGGGTGGGCGGGGCTGTCCACGGGGGTGAGAAAGGCTGTCCACGGGGGTGGGCGAGGCTGTCCAGGGGGTGTGGGCTGTCCTGGGGGTCTGAGTGGGGTGTCCTGGTGGGGGATGGGTGTGTGGGGTGTCCAGGGGGGTTGGTATGTCTAGGTGGTGGTGGTGGGGTTGCAGGGGAGGGGGGTGTGGGTTGTTTGGGAGGGTGGGCGGGGCTATCCCGGGGGGGTACGGGGTGTCTAGGGGGGTACGGGGGTGGGCGGGCTATCCACAAGGGTGGACGGGCTGTCCACGGGGGTGGCCGGGCTGTCAAGGAGGGGTGGGCGGGCTGTCCAGGGGGGGTGGGTGGGCTGGCCACAGGGGGTAGGGGTGTCCAGGGGGGTAGGCGGGCTATCCAAGGGGGTGGGGGGCTGTCCATAGGGAGAAGGGGTGTCGAGGGGGGTGGGTGGGCTGTCCACGGGGGTGGTTGGGCTGTCTAGGGGGTAGGGGGTGTCCACGGGGGTGGGTTGTCCATGGGGGTGGGCGGGGCTGTCCACGAGGGTGGGAAAGGCTATCCACGGGGGTGGGCGGGGCTGTTCAGGGGGCTGTCCAGGGGGTGTGGGATGATCATACATAATGAAGCCTTACAGGATGTGAGATGATTATATCTATGAAATCTACTCAAGTACCTGGTGAGGAAGTGCATATTAATTCAAAAAGGTAAATCGCATATGAGGATACCCTACTAATATGGTTATGGGATGAGGCATGCTCTGATGTGATAACACATTAAGTTCTTGTTGGTTTTACATTTTTTCAATAACACATTAGTATGTTTTTTTCACATGTGTAGTTGATACCATGATTATTTTCTTCCTTTGTCATTTACTTAAATGTATTTTCTATTAAAGTTCAATCCTATTGAATTGTTTATGACAAAATGACTTATATGAATTCTTTTTTACAGGAAATGCTGCCGATTGACGTGCCGTCTGTGCCTACACATCACGAATAATAATTAGAATGTTCCACGGTGGTTTCAGCTCAATCCGAGGCCGTCCGCTATGAATTTGACCGTTGGACGACCGTTCTGGCCGTTTATGACACCCGAACTGCGTTCTCGGTCACCGCGGGCACAGGGCACGTCCGATTGACGTGTCGTCTGCTCGACCACTTCAGAAATCACTCACCCGTATTTGTCGTCTGATTTCAGGCCATTCCGACATCGTTCGGCCCGTTTGGACCCCCCTCACGCGCGTTTACGAAGAGCGCGCATCACTTAAAACACGAATATTGAGCCGTACCGCGCAAACTGCACGTCCGATTGACGTGCCGTCTACGCGTACACGTTACGAATAATAATTATAATGTTTCACGGTGGTTTCAGCTCAATCTGAGGCCGTCCGCTATGAATTTGACCGTTTGACGCCCGTTCTGGCCGTTTAGGACACCCGAACTGCGTTGTCGGTCACCGCGGGCACAGGGCACGTCCGATTGACGTGCCGTCTGCTCGAACACTTCAGAAATAACTCACCCGTATTTGTCGTCTGATTTCAGGCCATTCCGACATTGTTCGGCCCGTTTGGACCCCCCTCACGCGCATTTACGAAGCGCGCGCATCACTTAAAACACGAATATTGAGCCGTACCGCGCAAACCGCACGTCTGATTGACGTGCCGTCTATTCCTACACATCACGAATAATAATTATAATGTTCCACGGTGGTTTCAGCTCAATCCGAGGCCGTCCGCTATGAATTTGACCGTTGGACGCCCGTTCTGGCCGTTTATGACACCAGAACTGCGTTGTCGGTCACCGCGGGCACACGACACGTCCGATTGACATGCCGTCTGCTCGACCACTTCAGAAATCAGTCACCCGTATTTTTCGTCTGATTTCAGGCCATTCTGACATTGTTCGGCCCGTTTGGACCCCCCTCACGCGCGTTTACGAAGTGCGCGCATCACTTAAAACACAAATATTGAGCCGTACCGCGAAAACCGCACGTCCGATTGACGTGCGGTCTGCGCGTACACGTTACTAATAATAATTAGAATGTTGCACGGTGGTTTCAGCTCAATCCGAGGCCGTCCACTATGAATTTGACCGTTTGACGCCCGTTCTGGCCGTTTATGACACCCGAACTGCGTTGTCGGTCACCGCGGGCACAGGGCACGTCCGTTTGACGTGCCGTCTACTCGACCACTTCAGAAATAACTCACCCGTATTTGTCGTCTTATTTCAGGCCATTCCGACATCGTTCGGCCCGTTTGGACCCCCCTCACGCGCATTTACGAAGCGCACGCATCACTTAAAACACAAATATTGAGCCGTACCGTGCAAACCGCACGTCCGATTGACGTGCCGTCTGCGCGTACACGTTACGAATAATAATTAGAATGTTGCACGGTGGTTTCAGCTCAATCTGAGGCCGTCCGCTATGAATTTGACCGTTTGACGCCCGTTCTGGCCGTTTATGACACCAGAACTGCGTTGTCGGTCACCGCGGGCACAGGGCACGTCCGATTGACGTGCCGTCTGCTCGACCACTTCAGAAATAAATCACCCGTATTTGTCGTCTGATTTCAGGCCATTCCGACATCGTTTGGCCCGTTTGGACCCCCCTCACGCGCATTTATGAAGCGCGCACATCACATAAAACACGAATATTGAGCCGTACCGCGCAAACCGCACGTCCGATTGACGTGCCGTCTGTGCCTACACGTCACGAATAATAATTAGAATGTTCCACGGTGGTTTCAGCTCAATCTGAGGCCGTCCGCTATGAATTTGACCGTTTGACGCCCGTTCTGGCCGTTTATGACACCCGAACTGCGTTGTCGGTCACCGCGGGCACAGGGCACGTCCGATTGACGTGCCGTCTGCTCGACCACTTCAGAAATAACTCACCCATATTTGTCGTCTGATTTCAGGCCATTCCGACATCGTTCGGCCCGTTTGGACCCCCCTCACGCGCATTTACGAAGCGCGCGCATCACTTAAAACACGAATATTGAGCCGTACCGCGCAAACCGCACGTCCGATTGACGTGCCGTCTATGCCTACACGTCACGAATAATAATTAGAATGTTCCACGGTGGTTTCAGCTCAATCCGAGGCCGTCCGCTATGAATTTGACCGTTTGACGCCCGTTCTGGCCGTTTATGACACCCGAACTGCGTTGTCGGTCACCGCGGGCACAGGGCACGTCCGATTGACGTGCTGTCTGCTCGACCACTTCAGAAATAACTCACCCGTATTTGTCGTCTGATTTCAGGCCATTCCGACATCGTTCGGCCCGTTTGGACCCCCCTCACGCGCATTTACGAAGCGCGCGCATCACTTAAAACACGAATATTGAGCCGTACCGCGAAAAACGCACGTCCGATTGACATGCCGTCTATGCCTACACGTCACGAATAATAATTATAATGTTCCACGGTGGTTTCAGCTCAATCCGAGGCCGTCCGCTATGAATTTGACCGTTGGACGCCCGTTCTGGCCGTTTATGACACCAGAACTGCGTTGTCGGTAACCGCGGGCACACGGCACGTCCGATTGATGTGACGTCTGCTCGACCACTTCAGAAATCACTCACCCGTATTTGTCGTCTGATTTCAGGCCATTCCGACATCGTTCGGCCCGTTTGGACCCCCCTCACGCGCGTTTAGGAAGCGCGCGCATCACTTAAAACACGAATATTGAGCCGTACCGCGCAAACCGCACGTCCGATTGACGTGCCGTCTGTGCGTACACGTTACTAATAATAATTAGAATGTTGCACGGTGGTTTCAGCTCAATCCGAGGCCGTATGCTATGAATTTGACCGTTTGACGCCCGTTCTGGCCGTTTATGACACCCGAACTGCGTTATCGGTCACCGCGGGCACAGGGCACGTCCGATTGACGTGCTGTTTGCTCGACCACTTCAGAAATAACTCACCCGTATTTGTCGTCTGATTTCAGGCCATTCCGACATCGTTCGGCCCGTTTGGACCCCCCTCACGCGCATTTACGAAGCGCGCGCATCACTTAAAACACGAATATTGAGCCGTACCGCGCAAACCGCACGTCCGATTGACGTGCCGTCTGTGCCTACACGTCACGAATAATAATTAGAATGTTCCACGGTGGTTTCAGCTCAATCCGAGGCCGTCCGCTATGAATTTGACCGTTGGACGCCCGTTCTGGCCGTTTATGACACCAGAACTGCGTTGTCGGTCACCGCGGGCACACGGCACGTCCGATTGACGTGCCGTCTGCTCGACCACTTCAGAAATCAGTCACACGTATTTTTCGTCTGATTTCAGGCCATTCCGACATCGTTCGGCCCGTTTGGACCCCCCTCACGCGCGTTTACGAAGTGCGCGCATCACTTAAAACACGAATATTGAGCCGTACCGCGCAAACCGCACGTCCGATTGACGTGCGGTCTGCGCGTACACGTTACTAATTATAATCAGAATGTTTCACGGTGGTTTCAGCTCAATCCGAGGCCGTCCGCTATGAATTTGACCGTTTGACGCCCGTTCTGGCCGTTTATGACACCCGAACTGCGTTGTCGGTCACCGCGGGCACAGGGCACGTCCGTTTGACGTGCCGTCTGCTCGACCACTTCAGAAATAACTCACCCGTATTTGTCGTCTTATTTCAGGCCATTCCGACATCGTTCGGACTGTTTGGACCCCCCTCACGCGCATTTACGAAGCGCGCGCATCACTTAAAACACGAATATTGAGTCGTACCGCGCAAACCGCAGGTCCGATTGACGTGCCGTCTGTGCCTAAATGTCACGAATAATAATTAGAATGTTCCACGGTGGTTTCAGCTCAATCCGAGGTTGTCCGCTATGAATTTGACCGTTGGACGCCCGTTCTGGCCGTTTATGACACCAGAACTGCGTTGTCGGTCACCGCGGGCACACAGCACGTCCGATTGACGTGCCGTCTGCTCGACCACTTCAGAAATCAGTCACACGTATTTTTTGTCTGATTTCAGGCCATTCCGACATCGTTCGGCCCGTTTGGACCCCCCTCACGCGCGTTTACGAAGTGCGCGCATCACTTAAAACACGAATATTGAGCCGTACCGCGCAAACTGCACGTCCGATTGACGTGCCGTCTGTGCCTACACATCACAAATAATAATTAGAATGTTCCACGGTGGTTTCAGCTCAATCCGAGTCCGTCCGCTATGAATTTGACCGTTTGACGCCCGTTCTGGCTGTTTATGACACCCGAACTGCGTTGTCGGTCACCGCGGGCACAGGTCACGTCCGATTGATGTGCCGTCTACTCGACCACTTCAGAAATCAGTCACCCGTATTTGTCGTCTGATTTCAGGCCATTCCGACATCGTTCGGCCCGTTTGGACCCCCCTCACGCGCGTTTACGAAGCGCGCGCATCACTTAAAACACGAATATTGAGCCCTACCGCGCAAACCGCACGTCCGATTGACGTGCCGTCTATGCCTACACGTCACGAATAATAATTAGAATGTTCCACGGTGGTTTCAGCTCAATCCGAGTCCGTCCGCTATAAATTTGACCGTTTGACGCCCGTTCTGGCTGTTTATGACACCCGAACTGCGTTGTCGGTCACCGCGGGCACAGGGCACGTCCGATTGACATGCCGTCTACTCGACCACTTCAGAAATCACTCACCCGTATTTTTCGTCTGATTTCAGGCCATTCCAACATTGTTCGGCCCGTTTGGACCCCCCTCACGCGCGTTTACGAAGCGCGCGCATCACTTAAAACACGAATATTGAGCCGTACCGCGCAAACCGCACGTCCGATTGACGTGCCGTCTGTGCCTACACGTCACGAATAATAATTAGAATGTTCCACGGTGGTTTCAGCTCAATCCGAGGTTGTCCGCTATGAATTTGACCGTTGGACGCCCGTTCTGGCCGTTTATGACCCCAGAACTGCGTTGTCGGTCACCGCGGGCACACGGCACGTCCGATTGACGTGCCGTCTGCTCGACCACTTCAGAAATCACTCACCCGTATTTTTCGTCTGATTTCAGGCCATTCCGACATCGTTTGGCCGGTTTGGACCCCCCTCACGCGCGTTTACGAAGCGCGCGCATCACTTAAAACACGAATATTGAGCCCTACCGCGCAAACCGCACGTCCGATTGACGTGCCGTATGCGCGTACACGTCACGAATAATAATTAGAATGTTGCACAATGGTTTCAGCTCAATCCGAGGTCTTCCGCTATGAATTTGACTGTATGACGCCCGTTTTGACCGTTTATGACACCCGAACTGCGTTGTCGGTCACCGCGGGCACACGGCACGTCCGATTGACGTGCCGTCTACTCGACCACTTCAGAAATCAGTCACCCGTATTTTTCGTCTGATTTCAGGCCATTCTGACATCGTTCGGCCCGTTTGGACCCCCCTCACGCGCGTTTACGAAGCGCGCGCATCACTTAAAACACGAATATTGAGCCGTACGGCGCACACCGCACGTCCGATTAACGTGCCGTCTGCGCGTACACGTCACGAATAATAATTAGAATGTTCCACGGTGGTTTTAGCTCAATCCGAGGCCGTCCGCTATGAATTTGACCGTTGGACGCCCGTTCTGGCCGTTTATGACACCAGAACTGCGTTGTCTGTCACCACGGGCACACGACACGTCCGATTGACGTTCCGTCTACTCGACCACTTCAGAAATCACTCACCCGTATTTTTCGTCTGATTTCAGGCCATTCCGACATCTTTAGGCCAGTTTGGACCCCCCTCACGCGCGTTTACGAAGCACACACATCACTTAAAACACGAATATTGAGCCGTACCGCGCAAACCGCACGTCCGATTGACATGCCGTCTGCGCGTACACATCAAAAATAATAATTAGAATGTTGCACGGTGGTTTCAGCTCAATCCGAGGTCGTCCGCTATGAATTTGACTGTTTGACGCCCGTTTTGGCCGTTTATGACACCCGAATTGCGTTGTCGGTCACCGCGGGCACACGGCACGTCCGATTGACGTCCCGTCTACTCGACCACTTCAGAAATCAGTCACCCATATTTTTCGTCTGATTTCAGGCCATTCCAACATCGTTCGGCCCGTTTGGACCCCCCTCACGCGCGTTTACAAAGCGCGCGCATCACTTAAAACACAAATATTGAGCCGTACTGCGCACACCGCACGTCCGATTAATGTGTCGTCTGCGCGTACACGTCACGAATAATAATTAGAATGTTACACGGTGGTTTCAGCTCAATCCGAGGCCGTCCGCTATGAATTTGACCGTTGGACGCCCGTTCTGGCCGTTTATGACACCAGAACTGCGTTGTCTGTCACCGCGGGCACACGGCACGTCCGATTGATGTGCCGTCTGCTCGACCACTTCAGAAATCACTCACCCGTATTTTTCGTCTGATTTCAGGCCATTCCGACATCGTTCGGCCCGTTTGGACCCCCCTCACGTTCGTTTACGAAGCGCGCACATCACTTAAAACACGAATATTGAGCCGTACCGCGCAAACCGCACGTCCGATTGACGTGCCGTCTGCGCGTACACGTCACAAATAATAATTAGAATGTTCCACGGTGGTTTCAGCTCAATCCGAGGTAGTCCTCTATGAATTTGACCGTTGGACGCCCGTTCTGGCCGTTTATGACACCTGAACTGCGTTCTCGGTCACCGCGGGCACAGGGCACGTCCGATTGACGTGCCGTCTACTCGACCACTTCAGAAATCACTCACCCATATTTGTCGTCTGATTTCAGGCCATTCCGACATCGTTCGGCCCGTTTGGACCCCCTTCACGTGCGTTTACGAAGCGCGCGCATCACTTAAAACACGAATATTGAGCCGTACCGCGCAAACCGCACATCCGATTGACGTTTCGTCTGCACGTACACGTCACGAATAATAATTAGAATGTTGCACGGTGGTTTCAAGTCAAAAGGACGTCATTTTAAGTGAAAAGCATCAACTGACATACGGAAAACCGACCAAACACATTCTGAATCTGTTGATAATTTATCTCAACAATCCATGGGTCATATGTGACGTGTACGAGCCAACCCGGGATGAATCCGAGTCGCGGTGTGGCCGGGATAAGTCTAAATGGCTCTCTTTTGTTTAAAATGGACACCATTTTAAGTACATATGGAAAAACGACCAAACGGATTCGGTTTCCGTTGAAACTTTAGGAGAACGATCCATGGGTCATATGTGACGTGTACGAATCAACCCCGCCACAATCGGAGACGCGGTGTGGCCGACACCTCTCAAAGTGTCGGTCTTTTGTTTCAAAAAGACGTCATTTTAAGTGAAAAGCATCAAGTGACATACGAAAAACCGACCAAAGGCATTCGGACTGTGTCGTTACTTTATCACAAGGATCCATGGGTCGTATGTGACGTGTACGAGTCAATCCCGCCTCAATCCGAGGAGTGGTGTGGCCGACACCGTTCTAACTGTGTCTCTTTTGTTTAAAATGGACAGGATTATAAGTGAAAAGAACAACTGGCATACAGAAAACCGACCAAACGCATTCCGAATTTGTTGATAATTTATCCCAACGATCCATGGGTCATATGTGACATGTACGAGCTGACCCGGGATG
This sequence comes from Viscum album, assembly GCA_963277665.1. Lineage (NCBI taxonomy): Eukaryota > Viridiplantae > Streptophyta > Magnoliopsida > Santalales > Viscaceae > Viscum > Viscum album. The sequence goes on from OY728160.1 coordinate 731,728,470, forward strand.
AATCCAAGTCATGGTGTGGCCGAGATCAGTCTAAGTGGCTCTCTTTTGTTTAAAACGGACACCATTTTAAGTACATACGGAAAACCGACGAAACGGATTCGGTTTCCGTTGAAACTTTAGGAGAACGATCCATGGGTCATATGTGACGTGTACGAATCAACCCCACCTCAATTGGAGACGCGGTGTGGCCGACACCACTCAAAGTGTCTGTCTTTTGTTTCACAGGGACATCATTTTAAGTGAAAAGCATCAAGTGACATACGGAAAACGGAGCAAATGCATTCGGATTGTGTCCATACTTTAGGAAAAGGATCCACGGGTCGTATGTGACGTGTACGAGTCAATCCCACCTCAATCTGAGGAGCGGTGTGGCCGACACCGCTCCAACTGTCTCTCTTTTGCTTAAAATGGACAACAATTTAAGTACATACGGAAAACCGACCAAACGCATTCGGTTTCCATTGAAACTTTAGGGGAACGATCCATAGGTCATATGTTACGTGTACGAGTCAACACCGCCTCAATCTGAGGCGCGGTGTGGCCAGAACCACTCAAAGTGTCTGCCTTTTGTTTCAAAAGTACGTCATTTTAATTGAAAAACATCAACTAGCATACGGAAAACCGACCAAACGCATTCGGATTGTGTCGATACATTAGCAAAACGATCCATGGGTCATATGTGACGTGTATGAGTCAACCCCGCCTCAATCTGAGGCACGTTGTGGACGGTAGCACTCCAGGTGTATGTATTATGTTTAAAACGGACATTACTTTAGGTAAAAATATATGGTATACAAAAAACAGATCAAATTATGAAATGACTTCCAGATTCCACATATAATTGTCATCTACATTTTAAATTGAAATCTAAATGAATTATGTGTGTTTATAATTACGTTATCAATTCTAATTTAATTATGGATGTGTATAGTTCTACCATTATATGTTAAACGTGTATGAATTTGTTCTCTATATGTAAGTGTTAGTTGGTTACTGCAGGTACAATAATTATATATGTATGTGTTAGTTTATTGCAGGTACAATAATTGGATTGAAAAATGAGAGGGAACCCACAAAACCAGATGTGGTGCTGGTCAAATTGGAGACCTGATTGGGAGCTGCTGGGCAAATTGGGGAGCTGCTGGGTGATTTGCCCAGCAGAGGCTATGCCAACGGTTCAGAACCGTTGGCATAGAAATTGGAGATTAGTTTTACCAACGGTTCATCAAACCGTTGGTAAAACACTTTTCCCAACGGTTTAGAACCGTTGGGAAAGAGTAGATGTGGGGTTTTTTCCAACGGTTATCAAACCGTTGGGAAAAACATGAATCCCCTGTGCCAACGGTTTTAAACCATTGGCAAACCTTTTTCCCACCTATCTCCACCCTATGCCAACGGTTTGCTGCAAACCGTTGGGAAATGTTTTTCCCAACGGCTTACTTACCTACGGTTGGCAGAACCGTTGGTATATGTTATACCAACGGTTTTCCAACCTTTCCCAACATTTCTCAATCGTTGGTAAATATATTATTTCCAGTAGTGATTTTTATATTTATTAATATTTTTTTGAATTAAGTTATAATTTTACATTAATGGGGTTGATATGTTCGATGATGAAACATCTTTAAATATATTTTTGGTCACTCATATACATTATATTAGACCAAATAAAATTCTTCTTTATAATCGGGACATCAAAATTTACTTTGTGTAAATTTTTGGTATTTTTCTGATAATGTTCTTTTTTTAATGAATAGTGAAAAATGTTGTATTTTAATTCAAAACCTCTTTTAATATAATTTATTTATGAGGATAGATTATCTTTTTAATTGGTTTTAAAGTGAAATTAGAATATATTTTTACCATTTAATCCAATGGTGGTCATTGGAATTAATTTCACTTTGAAATTGGACATAAACAAGTGTAAGTCTTTTGATAGATATTGTTTCTTAAACACACTATTTGTTTTGACAACAGGAGTTAATTATAAAATTAAATTCAAATTATATGTTTTGAATTTTTCAAAATATACATCATTTTTGAATTTATAATTTCAATTATTGCTTGGGTTGAATTTTTGGTATTTTTCTGAAGTACTTCAATTTTTGATGAATAGTGAAACCACTAAGTGGTAGTTAAACAAACTGATTTTTCATTTAAATGAAATTTTACCTCTTATGTGTATTGAATTTCAAAAATCCTACATACATGGTTTTCATTATTAAGTAAAATTTGGTTCAAATGGATAAAAATATTTTTTGGTGAATAATACCTTCTGAGTTTTGTTGACCGCGATTAGAGGTAATTAGTGTAATTTAAGATAAAAATGATATTATAAAAATATAAAAATATATTGAAACATGTACTAACCTTATTGGATAGGTCATGGATGACCATGAAAATCCATGGGTCAATTTTTGGGACCCCATGGTGCCACTTTATTGAGATAATGACATTAATATCTTTTATTTAAAGTAAAAATAAAAATATCACAAACATGTAATGTTTTACTAAAACAATTATTACATAGGTTTATATAAGCTATATTTTTTTTATATAAATATTCATTAGAAATATAAAATGATTTCCTACCTCAAGGTAAATTTTTTTATAATTTTTTGACATAAAAAAAAAATTATTTATGACACAATGATGATGCAGTGTTTACGTCACTAATGAATGATTTAAATAAATAAGAAGATAATGTTTAAAATAATATCCAACACTTATCCAATTCTTATTGGATGATTTTATTTCGAACATGTACAACCTTATCTTATACATTAATGATTTTCGTAACTTTTGAAACTAAATTTCTTTTTATAATAAAATAATAGTTTCATGATTTCCAAAAGAGCCCCTCATCTCCCTTATAAAACGACCCCACTTCCTACCCATCTCTCACACTTCTCAAGCCCTTTGGCTCGTCCAAAATCTACTCAAATAAGCTCCCAATATCCCTATTTTCATCCTATAAGCCTTACCTTAGGCATAAAGCTCTTCAAGAAACCCTTTTGGTTCAAACAAAGAGGAGTTACCCGATTTAAAGGTAAAGTCTTCTCTAATGTTCTTTTGTTTTATTTTGCCTCTCAAACCCCCTAAAATCTTTTTATTCAATTATTTTGTAGAAACACCAGTATATTCAATATATTAGTATTTTTCTATAAGAAGGATTCGAGCTACACTTACACACACCTACGTCTAATGGTTAAGAACATACTACTTCCGTGGATGGTGAATTTCTGCCTCACGAAACGATGATTGTTCAATATTATTTTAACACCTTTAAAGGTGGACATTAAGATGACACTATATTTATATATGATATATAATATGTTTATGTTTTCCTTAAGCTTCTGTATTTTTCATTTATGGAATAATATTATGGTTTCCATTATTGGTAAACGTGATATCTTCATTTTAGGAAGTGCGGACTACCACCCCCTCAAAGTCATTTGATCCGTTAATGCCATATGTGGGATGTGTAAAGGATGGAGTTAATAATATAATATATGATATTATCCTGGAATTATAATTTACCTTTATATCATTATGATTTCATTCCATTAAATACTAAATAGAAATGAAAGTAGTGTTCATGCGTACGTATGGCTTACCGTCTCCATGAACGGTACATTTCATTTCTTACCTCTAAATGTTATGTAATATTATAAATGCATCTATATAATGGATATATATGATATGTATGATATCTACATCATTAATAAAATTCTGGATATAATAAATATTTTACCACATGAACAACTTGTAATTTTAAGGAGTTTATTTTTGACTCAAGTACCAATGATCGACAAAATGACCGTTATTAACCAAAATAATTACAAAGGGTTCATAAGATGGTAATAAGTGATTTAAAAGGAATAATGAAATTGAAAAAGGTTCTTAATCAAGTATAAATAAACTAAAGTTTTTTATTCAGGAGATTAAAGAATGATCGAGTCAAGTTGGACACAAGGTAAGGGACTTCGTCTCAATCTCCATTCATTGAGGCATATTTTGTTTTATACGCAATTTTCTTTTATACGGTGTATAAACCTCTTTTGACTTTTACTTTTATTCAAAATGAATATTTTTATACAAATCGTTTTAATAAATGACAAAATGAATGTTTCTTTCTTACGTATGCGGCAAAAATGACTTCTCTGCCACCGTGACCATTATTTGAGTTTCAGCTTCCTCTAAAATCCATAACATTTTTGAAAAATAAATATGATGTTTTAATTTTATTTTATTTTGGTATTGAAAATGGTTTTGATAATGTTTTTATATCAATGTTTTGTATTGATATATTGTGATTGAAATGAGGAAATTCTATGTTTCCTTTATGCATGTTTTATCTTGTACGATTATGTTATGGTTCTTGGGCATTGTTTATGAAGACAGGTGGTTCCGTGATAAACTAAGGGCAGGTGAGCCCGATATAGCTCTCCAATGCATTGGGTAACACGAAGTGGTTAAACGCTAAGGTTTCTCTGAAGAGATTTAGGGAATATACTGTGATGGTTATTCCAAACTTAACCATTTGGGTTACTCCCTACGTAAGAATGTTATGAATGCCTCAAGTTATCTTTATGTCTTATGATTTCTATGATTTAATCAATATTTGATGAGGTATGTTAAAGTTCTTATGTTTTATGAGTAAAGTATGATTTCATTGATTCTTATGTTTACATGGACTAATGTTTTCATTCCGTATTTTTATGTACCTTACTGAGATTTTTATGCTGATCCCACGTTTTTAAAATGTTTTTCATAGGTCAAGGGAAAAGTACATGATGTGTTGATAGTGTCGAGGAAGTGTCACAAAAGAATCCTTATTTTATTTTAAATATGTCTCCTTTTATTGGAAAAATGAATACTTTATTTTATGTAACTACCTTGTTTAAATATGGAATGTAATGCATGATTTATGATCTAATTCTCTAAAACTCTAAACCTGAAAAGATCCTCAATGTGAATTCTTGAAATAACTCAAGATTAAGTAATGTTTAAGGCTGGGGCTTTATAGTTGGAATCAAAGGTCAGTTTAGATAACTTTAGGAGTTATAATTCTATTAAATGATTATCGAAAAATATTTTTTTATGGTCAAATTGAAATGGTATAGCATTTAAATATTACCATGTTGCTTCATCTAAGACATGTTTGTTCAGAAAGGTTTTCCACAAAGGAAACATGGAAGCAGCGATAAGAGGGCATACAGAAGGAAATGACCTTCCAAATCAGCATCTTGAGATGGTCAGAATTGGAACTGAATAGTTTGTTGTTGTAATGGCATAGTTGACTCAAGCGATAAATGGTGGTGGTATCCATGCATGAGATCAGCCAGATCAACTGTAGAGGAACATGTCAGTGGTGGAACATTTCATGAGGCAACATGACCCATCATTCAGAGGATCATCTGACCCTATGCTAGCTGAAGGGTGGATTAAAGCACTGGAGAAGATTTTCGATGTCATGGGGTGTTCAGAAAATAAAAAGGATAGTCTTGGTGTTTACCATTTGGAGGGTGAAGCAGATCAGTGGTGGTCGATGGTTAAAAATATCAGGGACACTGATGAGATTGATGCTCTTGACTGGGATGAATTAAATGGTATGTTTCTTAAGAAATATTTTCCTAAGGTAGTTCGACTTGGGATGGAAAAAAATTCTTGTAATTGAGGAAAGAGGATGACTCAGTGGCTACTTATGTAGAAAATTTCACTCGATTGGAAAGCTATGCTCCAAATTGTATCCGAGACCTTGATAGTAAAATAAATCGTTTTTACTCAAGATTAATGCTGAAATATCGAAGGGAATTAGCTTCTCATGAGTTCAAAATTTATGAAAAGCTTGTTATATGTTCTAAGAATGTGGAAATATAGTTTTCCGATGATCAATTATTCTATAACAACCAACAGAAGAAGAGACCGAGGTGGCAGGAGAAAGGGAAGAATCCTTCAAAAATGTCTGATTGTAAGAAAACTATGTTTTCAGTTTGTGATACATGTGGTAAAAAGCATGCTGGGGAATGTCTTTTGAATTATGGAAGGTGCTACCGATGTTGTAAGATAGGACATAAGGCTCGTGATTGCACTAGAAAAGATTAGGGTGATGGTAAGACCAAATTTGATTTACAGTTAGTGAAATGTTTCAAGTTTAATGAGATGGGTCATTATGAAAACGAGTGTCTGAAAAAGAGCTTGAGTGATGGGAAGCAGTCAGACTACAAGTAGAAAGGTGTGGAGAGATACTTTGAAACTACATCAGCAGATGTTGGGCCATCAAATGATGTGGTATCAGGTACTTTGTTTGTTTTTTCTGATTATGCCAGTGTGTTGTTTGATTCAGGGTCTACACATTCTTTCATCTCCAAAAAAATTTCAGGTAAATTGGGAATACCATCTCAAGAAATGACTCCTAAACATTTGGTAAAAACACCTAGCAGAAATGTTGAGGCAAAAAGAATTTATAATAATTTTCATATCCTTATCCATGGAAAGAACATACTTGAACACCTAATTGGTTTACCTCTAGTAGAGTTTGATGTTATCCTGGGTATAGATTGGCTCTCGGTTTACCATGCAAATATTGATTGTAGAGATAAAAAAGTTTCTTTTCAGAAATACTTTCAATTTGTATAGAAGAATGAACCCTTACTATTGATAACATATCAAAAGGCTGAGAAACTTGTAAAAGATGGAAATGAATGTTACCTTGCACATATTGTTGAAAAAAAATGAACCGTTCAGATTAATGACATGCCAGTGGTAAATGAGTATCCTGATGTTTTTCCTGATGAGTTTCTTGGAATAATACCAAATAGGGAAGTTGAATTTACTGTTGAATTAATTCCTGATGCTAGGCCAATTTCAAAACCCCCTTATCGAATGGCTCAAATTGAAATTTTAGAGTTGAAGGAGAAATTGCAAGCTTTATTAGAGAAAGGTTTCATTCAACCTAGCACATCACCATGGGGTGATCCTGTCTTATTTGTTAAAAAGAAATATGGTTCTATGAGACTTTTCATTGATTATAGACCCTTGAATAACATCACTGTTAAGAATAAATATCCTTTTCTTCATATCAATGATTTGTTTGATCAACTTCGGGGGGCTCAGTATTTTTCAAAGATTGACTTGAGATTGGGGTACCATCAGTTGAAGGCAAATGAAGAAGATGTTCCGAAGACTGCGTTTCGTACAAGATATGTCCATTATGAATTTGAAGTTATTCCTTTTGGGCTAACCAATGCACCTACTGTATTAATGGACCTTATGAATAGAATTTTCCATGAGTTCTTGTATATGTATTTGGTTGTTTTAATTGATGATATTTTGGTTTTTTCAAAAATTAAAGATGAGCATGAAAGTCATTTAAGGCTTATTTTTTAAACCTTAAAATAAAAGAAATTGTATTGGAAATTCAGCAAGTGTGAGTTTTGGTTGCAAAAAATTTCTTTCCTTGGTCACATTGTTTCTAAATATGGAATAACTATTGTTCTTGGAAAAACAAAGGTCGTTGAAGAATGGCCAAGACCCCCAAATGTTACCGAGATTCGTAGTTTTCATGGTTTGGCAGGCTATTACCGAAGGTTTGTTAGAAATTTTTCACGGTTATCTAGTCCAATAACTTACATAACTCAGAAGGGTGTTAAGTTTATCTGGACAAAATAATGTGATGATTGTTTTTAGGAATTGAAAAGAAGGTTGGTGAATGCTCTAGTTTTGGAACTACCTTCCAGGAATGGTGAGTTTTTTATCTACATTGATGCTTCATTAAAAGGACTTGGTTGTGTCATTCAGAATGATCAGGTAATTTCTTATGCTTCACGTCAGTTGAAAACTCATGACATGAATTACCCTACACATGATTTGGAATTAGCTGATGTTGTTTTCGCTTTAAAAATTTGGTGGCATCATTTTTATAGTGTAAAGTGTGAAATATATACTGATCACAAAAATTTAAAGTATATATTCACTCAGAAAGAATTGAACATGAGATAGAGGAGATGGATATAACTAATCAAGGATTATGATTATACAATTCATTATCATCCAGGAAAAGCAAATAAAGTGGTTGATGCTTTGAGTTGAAAAAGTAATGCTTCATTAACCCTGTTATGTTTGGAACGTGATCCTTTGGTTAAGGATTTGATGAACTTTGGCATAGAAGTTTTTGGTGTAAGATGTTCTTCTGTTTTGTTTCAGGTGTGAATGAGATCATCTCTATCAGACATAATTAAGCAAGCTCAGAATCAAGACAGTGAGTTGGAGAAAAAGGTAGAGCTGGTTCAGAAGGGTATGTTACCTGAATTTAACATTGATAATGACTGTGTTTTGATATTTGGGAAGATATTGTGTGTGTCGTGTTATTCACAGTTGAAGAGAGTGTTGTTATGTGAAGCTCATAGCTCTCTGTTTTCAGTTCTTCCAGTCAGTACTAAGATGTATAGAGATCTTCGGGAGTGTTACTCGTGGGATGGAATGAAAAGAGATATTACTGATTTTATTGTGAAGTGTTTGACTTGTCAATAGGTTAAAGCAGAGTAGCAGTTACCGAAAGGGATGCTTCAGCATTTACCAGTACCAGAGTGGAAATGGGAGAATATATCCATGTACTTCATTGTCGGATTGCTGAAGAAACCTCAAGGTAATAATGCAATCTAGGTTATTGTTGATCGCTTGACTAAATCTTCTCATTTATTGTTATACGAGATACTTTTTACCTAGATCAACTTTCTCATTTGTATCTTAAAGATATAGTTAGGTTACAGGGAGTTCCCCTGTCCATTGTATCTGATCGTGATCCCAGGTTTACTTCTAAATTTTGGAAAGGCCTTTAGAAGTTGTTTGGTACTGAATTAAATTTTAGTACAACATTTCATCCACAATCAGATGGGTAGTCAGAACAAACAATTCAGACTTTGTAGGATATGATACGTGCTTTTTCTATGGATTATCAGGGAAGTTGGTACCAACATCTTTCTTTGGATGAGTTTTCTTATAATAACAGTTTTCATTCCAGTATACAGATGGCACCATTTGAAGAATTATATGGGAAGTAGTCTCGAACTCCTGCTTTTTGGGATGAAGTGGGTGAAAGGAAGTTGATGGGACCAAAATTGGCAGATGATTTGGTAGAAAAAGTTCAGCTGATACAGAAACACATGAGAACAGCTCAGAGCAGGTAGAAAAGTTATGCAGACAACAGGAGGAAGGATCTCTCTTTTGAGGTAGGCGATCATGTTTTTCTCAAAGTTTCACCGTGAAAAAGTGTGTTGCAATTTGGTAAGAAAGGGAAGCTGAGTCCAAGGTTCATTGTACCATATGAAATTCTGGAGAGAGTTGGATCAGTTTCATACTGAGTGGATTTACCTTCGAGTTTATCTCAGGTACACAATGTTTTTTCATGTTTCAATGTTAAGGAAGTACATGCCAGATCCATCTCATGTTTTGATTCCAGAGGTAGTTCAGCTGGAAGAGAACCATTCATATGAGGAACAACCAGTCCAGATTCTTGACCACAGGGATAATGTGTTGCGGAATAAGGTGATTAATCAAGTAATTTTTTTTGGAAAAACCACATGATTGAAGAGGCAATATGGGAATCTGAAAATGAAATGAGGGATAAATACTCCCACTTATTCGATAAGTAAATAAATTGCGGGGACGAAATTTTCTAAAGGGGGAAGGATGTAACTTCCCAAGTATGTAAATAATAATATATTTGCATATCTATGTCTATTTATGAATTATATAGTGTTTTAAAGGCTTAAAATGATAAAAAAAATCCAATCTTAAGCATAGAATTCTCTTGTATTCTTAAAAGATTGTTTTACCGCCTTTTGATGGAGAATCATTTTTAAATATATATTTTGACAATTTTATAATCTCTATTTGTCAAAATAAACTTATTCTTTTGGATTGGGAAATTGAAATTTACTTTGGATAAATTATTTGGTATTTTTCTGGCAATGTTCATTTTTTAATGAATAGTGAAAAATACTGCATTTTACTTCAAAACTGCCTTTTCATCTAACTTAATTATATGGATAGATTGTCTCTTTAGATGGTATTAAAGTGTAAATAGAATATGTTTTTACCATTTAATCCAATGGTGGTCATTGTAATTATTTTCACTTTGAAATTGGACATAAACAATTTTCAAACTTTTGATAGATATTGTTTCTAAAAAACCCGCTATTTGTTTTGACAATGGAAATTATTTTTAAATTAATTACTACAATTTATGTGTTTGGAATTTGATAAAATGGATTCCATATTTGGAATCATATGGTCCAAATTATTTAATTTATACTCTTTTGTTTTTGGACATTATGAATAGTAATGATGGTAATTATCTTTAATTAACATTATTAATTAGTAATCGGGTAGTTAAGGGTAATAAAATAATATCATAATAATAAAAAATGACCCCAACATGTGTAATAATGCTACTGTTTGTGTCATGTATCACCATGGGACGCCTTGTGCCAACTTAGGGACACCATGGAATCATTTTTGGGTGACAGTGACACTTTATCATTTTATTTTTAAAGAAAGGAGAATATCACAAAAGTATGTAACACCTAAGTAAAAAAAATTTATTTTTGTCTAAATAAGTGATATATTAGACTATAAATAGTCATTGTAAAGTAAAAAATATTTCCTATGTCATAGTATTTTTTATAAAATTTTTAGACATTAAATAAATTAAATTTTTTATTACATTATGAAGATGCAGCGATTACCTCATTAATGAACTATTTAAATAAAATGAAAATAAAATGTAAAATATAAGATTACACATTTCAAAGACCAATTGTATGGGTTTATTTCGAACCATTATCACCTTATCCTCAAAATCTATAATTGTGGGACCTTTAAAATCCGAAACTCATAATATAATAAAGTAACATTTCTTGAATTTCCAAGAGTTCCCCTTCTCCCTCTTATAAAAGGCCCCCACCTTTACCACCTTACCCACACTTCTCAAGACATTTTCTCATCCATGATCTGCTCATTTTAACTCTCCACATCCCTCTATTAATTATAGAAGCCTTACCTTAGGCAGAAAGCTCTTCAAGAAACCCTTTTGGTTCAAACTAAGGGGAGTAACCCGATTTAAAGGTAATGTCTTCTCTAATGTTCTTTTGTTTTATATTGCTTCTCCAACCCCCTATAATATTTTTATTACATTATTTTGTAACAAAACCAGTATCTTAAATATACTAGAATTTTTTTATGAGAAGAATTTTATTTACACATACACACACCTCCGTCTAATGGTTAAATAACATACTATTTCTGTGGTTGGAGAATTTATGCCTCACGAAATTATGATTGTTCAATATTCTCTTAACACCTTTCATGGTGGCCATTAAGATGTCACTCTATTTATATATGATATATATTATTTCTATTTTTTCCTTATGATTCTGTATTTTTCATTTATGGAATACCTTATGGTTTCCATTAAGGGTAAATGTGATATCTTCATTTTAGGAAGTGCGGACTACCGCCCCCTCAAAGTGATTTGATTCGTCAATGCCATATGTGGGACGTATAAAGGATTAAGTTAATGGTATTAAATATGATATCATACTGTAATTATAATATAACTTTATTTAATTATTATTTCATTCCATTGAATACGAAATAGAAATGAAAGTAGCATTCATGCGTACGTACGACTTACCATCTCCATGAACGGTGCATTTCATTTCTTACCTCTAAATGTTATGTAATATTATAAATGAATGTATTTACTATATATATATATGATATATATGATATCTAAATCATGAATATAATTCTCTATATAATGGATATTTTACCACATGAACAACTTGTAATTATAAGAAGTTTATTTTTGGCTCAAGTACCAAAGATCGACAAAACGACCGTTATTAACTTAAACAATTACATAATGTTCATAACATGGTAATAAGTGATATAAAAGGAATAATGAACTTGAAAAAGGTTCTTAATCAAGTATAAATTATCTCTAGTTTATTATTTAGGAGATTAAAGAATGATCGAGTCAAGTCAGACACGAGGTATGGGATTTCGTCTCAATCTCCTTTCATTGAGGCAAATTTTGTTTTATACGCAACTTTATTTTATACGATGTATAAAACCCTTTGAGTTTTAATTTTATTAAAAAGGAATATTTTTTATATTAATAGTTTTACTAAATGACAAAAGGGAAAGTTTTTGTCATACATATGCGGAGATAATGACTTCTCCGCCGCCGTGACCATTGTTTGAGTTTCGGATTCCTCTACAAGCCATAACATTTTTTTAAATGAAAAATAAAAACCATGTATAAATTTTCTTTTATTTTGGTATGGAAAATGGTTTTGATAATGTTTTTATTATATCAATGTGTTGTATTGATATCTTGTGATTGAAATGTGGAAATTTTATATTTCCTTTATGCATGTTTTATTTGATACGATTATGTTATGTTTCTAGGGAATTGTTTATGAAAACGGGTGGTTCCGTGATAAACTATGGGTGGGTGAGCCCGTGATATATCTCCAATGAATTGGGTAATGTGAAGGAGTTAAACTCTAAGGTTTCTCCGAAGAAATTTAGGGAATATACTATGATGGGTATTCCAAACGTAACCATGAGGGTTACTCCCTACATAAGAATGTTATGAATGCCTCAAGTTATCTTTATGTCTTATATTCTCTATGAGTTATTCATAAATCTTATGATTTCATGAGGTATTATAAAGTGCTTATGTTTTATGAGTAAAGTATGTTTTCATTAATTCTTATGTATACATGGACTTATGTTTTCATTCTGTACTTTTGTATCCCATACTGAGCTTTTTATGCTCATCCCATGTTTTTGAAATTTTTTTCACAGGTCAAGGGAAAAGTACATGATGTGATGATAGTTTCGAGGAAGTGTCATGAAAGAATCCATGTTTTATTTTAAATATGTATCCTTTGATGGGAAAAATGAATACTGTCTTTTATGTAACCACCTTGTTGAAATGTGGAATGTAATGCATAATTTAGGATCCAATTCTATAAAACATTATATCTGAAAAGATATTCAATGTGTATTAACTTTAAAAATTTGGAGGCATCATTTGTATGGAGTAAAGTGTGAAATATATACTGATCACAAAAGTTTAAAGTATATATTCACTTAGAAATAATTGAACATTAGATAGAGGAGATTGCTGGAATTAATCAATAATTATGATTGTACAATTCATTACCATCCGAAAAAAGAAAATAAAGTGGTTGATGCTTTGAGTTGAAAAATTAATGCTTCATTAACCATGTTACGTTTGGAACATGATACTTTAGTTAAGGATTTGTTTAACTTTGTCATAGATGTTATTGGAATGGGATTTTATTCTATTTTGTTTCAGGTATCAGTGAAATCATCTCTATCTGACAGAATTAAGAAAGCACAGAAGCAAGACAGTGAGTTGCATAAAAAGGTAGAGCTGGTTCAGAAGGGTAAGTTTCCTGAATTCAACATTGATAATGATTGTGTTTTGAGATTTGGGAAGAGATTGTGTGTGCCTTGTGATTCACAGTTGAAGAGAGAGTTGTTATGTGAAGCTCATAGTTCTCCGTTTTTAGTTTATCCAGGTAGTACTAAGATGTATAGAGATATTCTAGAGTATTACTGGTGGGATGGAATGAAAAGCGATATTACTGATTTTAGTGTGAAGTGTTTGACTTGTAAACAGGTTAAAGCAGAGCGGCAGTTACCGAAAGGGATGCTTCATCCTTTACCAGTGCCAGAGTGGAAATGGGAGAATATATCCATAGACATCGTTGTGGGATTGCCGAAGACACCTCGATGTAATAATGCAATCTGGGTTGTTGTTGATCTCTTGACTAAATCATCTAATTTCCTTTCTATACGAGATACTTTTTCCCTAGATCAACTTTTCCGTTTGTATCTTAAATAGATAGTCATGTTACGTGGAGTTCCCCTATCTATTTTATCTGATCGTGATCCCAGGTTTACTTCTAACTTTTGGAAAGGCCTTTAGAAGTCGTTGGGTACTGAATTAAATTTCAGTAAATCTTTTCATCCTCAATTAGATGGGCAGTTAGGACGAATGATTCAGACTTTGGAGGATATACTACGAGCTTGTTCGATGGATTATCAGGGAAGTTGGGACCAACATCTTTCTTTGGTTGAGTTTCTTATAATAACAGTTTTCATTCCAGTATACAGATGACACCATTTGAGGCATTATATGGGAATCAGTGTCGAACTCTATCTTTTTTGGATGAATTAGGTGAAAAGATGTCGATGGGACCATAATTTGTAGAAGAGTTGGTAGGAAAAGTCCAGCTGATACAGAGACACATGAGAACAGCTCAGAGCAGGCAGAAGAGTTATGCAGACAATAGGAGCAAGGATCTCTCTTTTGAGGTAGATGATCATATTTTTCTAAAAGTTTCACCATGGAAAAGTGTGATGAGATTTGGTAAGAAAGGAAAGCTGAGTCCAAGGTTAATTCGACCATATGAAATTCTGGAGAGAGTTGGATCAGTTTCATACCGAGTGGCTTTACCTCTGAGTTTATCTCAGGTACACAATGTCTTTCATGTTTCAATGTTAATGAAGTACATGCCAGATCCATCTCATGTTTTGAGTCCAGAGGTAGTTCAGATGGATGATAATCTATCATATGAGGAACAACCGGTCCAGATTCTTGACCCCAGGGAGCAGGTATTGTGGAATAAGGTGATTCATCAAGTAATGGTTTTGTGGAAAACCCACATGATTGAAGAGGTAGCATGGGAATCTAAAAATGCTATGAGGGATAAATACCCCCATTTATTTATGTAAATAAATTGCAAGGACGCAATTCCCAAAAGGGCGGAAGGATGTAACATCCCAGGTAAATAAATAATAAGACATTTTCATATTTATTAATATTTTTTTGAATTAAGTATTAATTTTACTTTAATGGGGTTTCTATGTTCGATGATGAAACCTCTTTAAATATATTTTTGGTCAGTCACATACATTCTATTAGACCAAATAAAATTCTTCTTTAGAATCAGGTCATCAAAATTTACTTTCTGTAAATTTTAGGTATTTTTCTGATAATGTTCTTTTTTTTAATGAATACTGAAAAATGTTGTATTTTAATTTAAAACCTCTTTTAATATAATTTATTTATGCGGATTTATTATCTTTTTAATTGGTTTTAAAGTGAAATTAGAATATATTTTTACCATTTTATCCAATGGTGGTAATTGGAATTAATTTCACTTTGAAATTGGACATAAAAAAGTGTCAGTCTTTTGATAGATATTGTTTCTTAAAAACACGCTATTTGTTTTGACAACAGGAATTGATTATAAAATTAATAAATGAAACTTATGTGTTTTGAATTTTTCAAAATAGACATCACTTTTGAATTCAGAATATCAATTATTGCTTGGGGTGAATTTTTGGTATTTTTCTGAAGAACTTTAATTTTTGATGAGTAGTGAAATCACTAAGTGGTAGTTAAACAAACTGATTTTCCGTTTAAGTGATATTTTACCGCTTCTCGGTATTGAATTTAAAAAATACGACATACATGTTAGTCATTATTAAGTAAAATGTGGTTCAAAGGGATGAAAATATTTTATTGGTGAATAGTAACTTTTGAGTTTTGTTAACCGCGATTAGAGGTAATTAGTGTAATTTAAGATAAAAATGATATTATAAAAATATAAAAATATCTTGAAACATGTCAAAAAATTATTGGATAGGTCATGGCCGACCAATAAAATACATGGGTCAATTTGTGGGACCCCCTGGAGCCACTTGAGTGAGATAATGACATTAATATCCTTTATTTAAAGTAAAAATAAAAATATCACAAACATGTATTGTTTTACTAAAACAATTATTACATGGGGTTATATAAGCTATATTTCTGACTATAAATATTCATTATAAATCTAAAAATATTTCCTACATAGTGTTAGATTTTTTATAATTTTTAGACATAAAATAAAATAAAATTATTTATGACACAATGATGATGCAGTGTTTACGTCATTAATGAACGATTTAAATAAATAAGAAGATAATGTTTAAAATAATATCCAACACCTGTTAAATTCTTATTGTATGATTTTATTTCGAACATGTACCACATTATCTTAGACTTTAATTATTTTTGGAGCTTTAGAAACCGAATTTCAATTTATAATAAAATAATAGTTTCAACATTTCCAAAAGAGCCCCTCCTCTCCCTTCTAAAAAGACCCCACTTCCTACCCATGTATAACAATTCTAAATCCCTTTGTCTCAAAAAAAATATACTCAAATAATCTCCCAATATTCCTCTCTTCATCCTATAAGCCTTACATTAGGCAGAAAGCTCTTCAAGAAACCCTTTTGGTTCAAACCCAGAGGAGTTACCCAATTTAGAGGTAAAATCTTCTCTAATGTTCTTTTGTTTTATTTTGCTTCTACAACCCCCTAAACTCTTTTTATTCAATTATTTTGTAAAAAAACAAGTATATTAAATATACTAGGATGTTTTTGTAAGAATTATTTGAGCTACACTTACACACACCAACGTCAAATGGCAAAAGAACATACTGTTTCCGTGGATGGAAAATTTCTGCCTCACGAAACGATGATTGTTCAATATTATTTTAACACCTTTAAAGGTGGCCATTTAGATGTCACTATATTTATATATGATATATAATATTTTTATGTTTTCCTTATGATTCTGTATTTTTCATTTATGGTATACCATTATGGTTTCCATTGTGGGTAAACGTGATATCTTTATTTTAGGAAGTGCGGACAACCGCCCCTAAATGTGATTTGATTCATTAATGCCATATGTGGTACATTTAAAGGATAGAGTTAATAATATTATATATTATATTATCCTAGAATTATAATTTACCTTTATATCATTATGATTTCAGTGCATTAAATACAGAATATAATGGAAAGTAGCGTTCATGCGTACGTACGGCTTACCCTCTCCATGAACGGTGCATTTCATTTCTTACATCTAAATGTTGTGTAATATTATAAATGACTGTATATACTAGATATATATGATATGTATGATATCTAAATCATGAATAAAATTATATATATAATGGATATTTTACCACATGAACAACTTGTAATTTTAAGGAGGTTATTTCTGACTCAAGTACGAATGATCGACAAAATGACCGTTATTAATCTAAATAATTACAAAGTGTTTATAACATGGTAATAAGTGATATAAAAGGAATAATGAACTTGAAAAAGGTTATTAAGAAAGTATATATTAACTCATGTTTTTTATTTAGGAGATTAAAGAACGATCGTGTCAAGTCGGATACGAGGTAAGGGACTTCGTCTCAATCTCCATTCATTGAGGAATATTTTGTTTTATACGCAACTTTCTTTTATATGGTGTATAAAACCCTTTTGACTTTTACTTTTATTCAAAAGGAATCTTTTTATATGAATCATTTTAATAAACAACAAAATGAATGTTTTTTTCTTACGTATGAGGGAACAACAACTTATCTACCACCGTGACCATTATTTGAGTTTCGACTTCCTCTACAAGCCATAACTTTTTTTGAAAAATAAATAGCATGTTTTAATTTTCTTTTATTTTGGTATTCAAATTGGTTTTGATAATGTTTTTATATCAATGTTTTGTATTGATATCTTGTGATTGAAATGTGGAAATTCTATGTTTCCTTTATGCATGTTTTATATGGTACGATTATGTTATAGTTCGTGGGAATTGTTTATAAAGACGGGTGGTTCCATGATAAACTAAGGGCGGGTGAGCCCGATATATCTCTCCAATGCATTGGGTAACATGAAGGGGATAAACACTAAGTTTTTTCCAAAGAGATTTAGGGAATATACTATGATGGGTATTACAAACGTAACCATGAGGGTTACTCCCTACGTAAGAATGTTATGAATGCCTCAAGTTACCTTTATGTCTTATGATTTCAATGATTTATTCATGATTTTATTAGGTATGTTTAAGTGCTTATGTTTTATGAGTAAAGTATGATTTCATTGATTCTTATGTATACATGGACTAATGTTTTCATTCCGTATTTTTGTATACCTTACTGAGATTTTTATGCTCTTCCCAAGTTTTTGAAATGTTTTTCACAGGTGAAGGGAAAAGTATATGATTTGTTGATAGTGTCGAGGAAGTGCCACTAAATAATCCATGTTTTATTTTAAATATGTCTCCTTTGATGGGAAAAATGAATACATTATTTTATGTATCCGCCTTGTTTAAATATGGAATTTGATGCATGATTTATGATCTAATTCTCTAAAACACTAAACCTGAAACGACCCTCAATGTGCATTCTTGAAATAACTCATGAATAAGTATTGTTTAAGGGAGGGGCTTTATAAATGTAGCAGCCGGAAATATTCACCCGATTTGGGCCTTTGGGCCACCGGTTTGGGCTTACGGGTCTCCAGGGTCTTCATGTCCTCAAAGGCCTTCAGGACACAGGGCCTTTAGGTCACGTAGACCATGGAGTAGCCTAGTTCACACAGAAAAAACCCCAAAAGAGGATCAGAGCAACATGAGTACCAGCCACCAGATGCAGAACTAACCAGATTAGAAGAATGAAAGGGTATGGCAGCCGCCATCGGGACCATGCACCGTGTAGCTTTGTATGGGGCAATGTTAGCCGATCAGCAATGCAATGTGGGGAGATAAGGCTACCAATGATGCAAGACATTGGGGAGGGGCAGTTCTAGTGTGCTGGTCCTATGGGTCATGTATGGGCATAGTATTCCTCTGGGCCTTCGGGTCATGTATTGCGGGTCATGTCGGGCCTTGTGACTTGGGCCTACGTGTCATGTACGGGTTCCCCTTCAACCCTTAAAAGGGGGATTATCTATAATAAAATAAAAATAAGTCCTTCGGGCCATTCGGAATCATGATTTGTGTATATCAAAATTATATACTATTATGATTCTTGATTGTTTTATATGGTATAGAACAAATTTTATACCACAACCTATAAAAACTCATATAAGACACAATGATATCTGGAAATATATACATTTATACTCAATAATATTCTATGATATAATAGATTAAATAATGTAATTCAATTTCATATTATATGATCACATATCATATAATAGTCATAATATGAAATAAATATTATATCTTATGATTGGGAATGAAAAGTACAATTTTCATCATATTAAACATGATTTCATGATTCAATTATACCATAGAATTTATATGACACCATTCAATGGTTAATTATATTTATATAACAGTTATTAATATAGAATAATACATAATAAACCATAAAAAAGATCATAAATTCATTTAAAACAAAACCATGCACAATAAAAAAATGAAGAACATAATGTATAACAAAGATGACCAAGTCACTTATCTTTAATCACACATTTGACGATGGTCACTTAGATGTATCAAGTGAACTATTTACTTTGAGGGTCTCTATTGGTTGAAATGTTTTCCAATTTCTTGGTAGGATTCTTCTTGCATCCAAACTATATTGGTACCTCTAAACCGAAATGGAATAAGGTGTAGAGATATTTAATATTTGTAGTTTTCAATATGTATTATATCAAATAGGGACTCCATTAAAATAGTTTTGAATCTTTATACAAGAAGTAGGGATTCTCTCGGAGACATCCTGAATTTACTCAAACCTTATAAAACATTTTGGTAATTCCGCTCAGTTATAAACTCATTATATCCCTTCATCTATGTACACACCATTAATAATTAATTGTGCCATTACATCTTTTATATGTTTCATGAATTAACCATAACCTTACAATTGATGTACCCTAACTTAAACACTTAATGTTAGACTCCCATATCTGTATTAGAATATTATTGATAAATATCTCTACACTATGATTTTACTATATCATACCATATGATATTTTTAATGTATTGGTATTGTTTTACTAGATCTTACCCTAAAATATACTACACTGTGGAAAATGATATAACTTGGTTTGAAATTTCTCATTCAACATGACATACCCATAACATACATTATGATATAATCCAATATATATGATATATAAATTAGTATTTATTTCATATATCCATCAATCCCATGGTCACTGTATGACTTTGAAAAGTGTATTAAATGACTATGCATATTAAAATACGATACAACTAGTAGACCAAAATAGTGAGATACATGTTTTTGAAAGAGATTATTCCATATAAATTTGTATATTACGTAACAATAATTTTTTTATAGTGTTCATTTTTTTTAGAAATTATTATTACAAAATTTTAAATTGTTTTCAACACTAAAGGCTCATGAGGTCACATATAGTGGTTATGTGCAAGAGGATTAAGTTTTGTTACAATGTTTTATATATATACATATGTACACTCATCCTTGCATGGATAAATGCATGCATCATTCCATTACTCCATCCATACATTCATTATCACATAAATTCATACATAGATAAAAAATAATAATAAATGAATGAATACGTACAAGCATACATAAATATATATTCTCACAAACACAAATATAGAATAACGCACACACACACACATGAACAGATACACAAACACACACATGAATACACCCATTCATCCATTAAAATATACAAACATACATCCATCTATATATAAATATATATGTTGTCATGAAAACATATATACATCCATATATACAGCTTCACACACACAAACCCATATACACATACAAACAATCTCAAATATATTTCCTTCGTTCCATGGTTATGTAAATTTGATTTACCTATCTTTTAATATTTATTTTCCATTTTTATTATTGGGGAATTATGAATAAATATATTTCCCATGTAAATAAATTACCAAATTAATTGATTTTGACTTAATCAAATTGGAATCTCCAAAAACATATTCCTCCTCACAAGGCATTTTTAAACATATTATAAATTAATTTCCAAATAATAAAATTTTCTTATATCAATTTAGTATCCATATATAATTTAAAACAATTATTTATTATATATTAATAAAACACCATAAATATATTAATCAATATCATTAATATTTATTATACCATATATTATAATTTTATTTAAAATTCCATTTATTAAAAAAATACATACAATTATTCATGTATTAAATTATAAAGATTTGTGTCATTTGTAACAATATATAACGACTTTGTAAAATATTAATCGATTATAGTTTAGCCACTATGGGATTTTGTATCTCAACTATGAGAGTTTGACACTTATAGGATTTCTATTGCTTTTTGATTTTCGTATATTTGAATCTGGTGTCCATTAAATAGAAATTTTAGTAGATCATCTAGTATGTCTATCATTGGTGGATAATCTTTATTTGGTGGATCATCATATTTATGGGTAATATTTATTTGGTGGAACATATGGGATCATATTTTTTCAATCTATATTCTTATTTGTATGAATCATGTTTTTGTGGAGCTAAACCATTATTGATTAGTAGATAGTGGATTGACATATAAAATATTATTTAGTTTTATTTTATTAATATCTAGTGAATCTATTTTCTTTTTTATCTATCAATGTATTGGAATCATATCAGTTTTATCAATTGATTCTTTAGAAATTAGGAGATTGGATCCTTGATTATTATTGGAACCTCGGATGGAAATCTATATCTTGGTGACTTTACTGGTATTTTTTAGATTCAGGTTTTCTAATAACATTGGTTTCTGTAGGTTTATCTTAGGATTTATGTATTTAGTTAGGATTAAATGATTGATCATTTTCATTTTCAATATCAGGTTGAGAAATGGAAATACTTGGTCAAACCTCTAAGGAATAGGCCACCCCTACACAATTTAGATATCCCATTTCTGGAGTATTAAAAATTTCAATAATTTTTTTTGCTGTTTGAAACCAAGATAAAAATTAATAAAACTTCTCTTATGAAGTTTTTATTCAGTCTCAAAAAATGGATTTTTATAGGTTGGAGAATGGAGGTGGTATCAATTTTTTATAATAGTAGGGGAATCATGTTTCAATTGTGAAATACTCAGAAACTCATTTTGACTCTTATGTTGAAGACAAATATTGCGGTTTTTTTGCATGGTTTCATATATGGCACTGAAATATAGATGATCAAGTATATTATTAGAAGGATTAAATGACAATTTGTGGTACATATTATGTTTGGAGAATATTTAAATGATATAAAGTTTTTATAGAGAATTTTGGTAGGGTTAGAAGGAATTTAAATTATATATAGGTCTTCAATAGTTGTTTATATGAAAATTTTTATTCACATAATTTTTATGGGTAGAATATCGCATGGTTATGAGTTTTTGGTACTAATAATTGTATTTTTTATAAATTTTTATAGTAAAAGAACTATTCTGAATTTCAAAATGATGATATTACTGAAATTATATTTAATAATAAATATTGACATGTGATTTTCTAAAAAATAATTGTATTATTTTTATCAATTCTGAAAGGATACAATGAATATTGAGATGTTTTAATGATTCTATTATAGTCATGATCCCTATAACATATCATTAACTTCTTTGTGGAATCATATTACCCTAATTTTTATCATACTTTGTTTAGGGATTCAATAAATTTATCTTTAAGGAAATTTGTGAAATTTTAGTGGATTGTGTAACTGTGTACGTTTGATGCATGATCATGTCAAATGAAGTGGTTTGGACTAGTAAACCATGTGCAAGGTGATAGTGCTCTGAAAGGGTTGCATAGTTATTTATTACCTTGTGGTATATTCTATAAAATATGTGAACTTGGATATTATGTGTTTACATGTTTGGTTCATGTTCATCTTTACAATTCATCCGAACCATGAACCCCATCTAGAGGATAAGTAGGGGCACATTTTTAGGGTGCATAATTACACTAACCTTGTATCCCATAAAAAAATCACTAAAACATTTTTTAACTTCCCCAAATTATTAATTAAAAATTAATATACCCATAGTTTAACCCCTAAATACTACCATTCATTCCTAACATGATTCTATGATATTTAGTAGATCTTGAGAGGTTATCTTTATTCTTACAACCCCTTATCATATAAGATCAAAGAACCATTGATTTCATTTAATTACCTTTCGGTATGTAAATATACAAATATATGGTTTATTTTGTACCCATTCTATCCACATTAGAGATTAATAAGCCATCATGTTATTTATTGATCTAATCTATGTTTCTATGGATCATGAATCTTGGAATATTTAATAATGTCCTTCATCTCAATTTTTTTGTTCTGTTGTGGGTGTTGGATTGATCACGTGAATAAAGGATGTGGTTCTATATGGATTTACCATAAAATAGACACCATATGTTACTTGATTGATTTGAAATAATGGTGTAATCATATATTTTAGATTATTTTGTTTTTTATTTAAAAACGGAATGGTATTTTAAAATAAAATAAATCTTAATGAAATTTAAATCGATGGGTGGATTTTGAGAAAAGTGACGACATGACTTGATAGTGTATTTGATGAAATGATCTAATGATTAATATTGATAAAATTGTATTGAAAGGAATAATTAAATGAAAATTCATGAGTTGGATGAATATATATTATTTGGTTTTAAAATGTGAAGGTATGTGGAAACTAAAATTGGATAATTGAACTATGAATGAGGAAAACATTCAAAATGATTTATTTTTCCATTAGAAATTGATTGATTGATTAAATCACATGTGATCCTAGTTAGTTAGTGTGTGAATAGAACCATCACTCTTGGAATCTAAATCTCTGAAATTTTACTGATGATGAAAAAACTAACAAAAATAACTTCAACATGATCTATTTTGATGGTTCCCTTAATGGGGTATATTTTTATTTCTTGTAATTGTTACCTTAATGGTTTTCTCATTTGTGTGTGCACATGTATCTTAATAGGTGATTATGAATGAGATGTGTGAGGATCATATTTCCAAAAACTAATGTAACTCAGGGATTATGAGCATGGTTATTTGGTTTTTTTTAAAATAAATTATACATCCCTTCGATTATAATATTTTTATTCATTCAAATTATTTTATATGAATGTTTTATATAAAAATATAATTTAATCCTATATTGATATATTTTCCTTAATTTTGTTTTCAAAGAATTATTTTTAATATATATTAACTCAGATCCATTCATGTTATAAGAAAATCTAAAAAATAAATGTCTTATTGTTTTATAATTTATCATTTACTATTTGGTTGTATCCTATTAGTATCTTTTCCTCACAACCTACCTTTAACTTAGGTAGCTTGTTCCATGTCCAAGAAAAGGGTAATACCAACATGTATGTGGTAGGTGTACATTATTTGTAAGACTTAGGGTGATGGAGAAAATATATTGAGATGTTATCCACCTGTTACACGGGCTCTCTTATCCTTTCCTTGAGGGATGTTATGTCTTCTGATGATGTACTATTTGGGAATTTTTTACTTATTTTATTCTAGTACTTTATCCTAAAGGAGTGCTGGAATACCGACTTGTATTATCTATATTCCAATGTTTTATGTCAAATTTATCCATTTTATTCTAAAATGAATAAAGATTCTTTTCTCCAACCTGTGGTGATGAGGAACACCCTTCGGGATATATCAGGATTAGATAAAGTATTAATGTTTTAGGTTATTTTGTATAGTTCATTACAAAGTGGTATCAAAGTCATGTTGTGAATCTTTCTTTGATATCTTTATATAGATGGGGTTTTCATAATTCACATGAGGTAGTATTATCGATATATATAAGTTATTTAGGATCAAATGTCTACCTAAAACACGTCGTAATGTACTTGAAGTCACCGTGGGTGTTTGGGAAAGGTGACGTTTGGAATAATTTGATCTGATTATATTTTATTCACTTCATTTTATTGGAGTTTGATGAAAATCCAATATTTAATTCTTTTAAATAATTTTATTTTCCTTTACCAATTATTTGAGTTGATGATTTTTGTATCCTTGTTGGTTTTTTAGTGTTGTATATTGATGTTTTGTGGCATCATGATTCTGGAAGGGAATTTGAATAGGACATAGGAGTATGTTCATGGTGAACCACATTAGGATAATCATTTAGTGGACCAAAATATTGTTAAGATAGTGGGGAATGTTTTCAAAGCTGGGATATGGATATAAGAAACCATTCCCTTTTAGGATCCGGTAGTGGATCCTCAAAGGGATGAATCTGAAAATTGTGCTTTAGGGTTTATTCATTACATGTAATCAAATTTACAAGTATATAATAAAACTCAATTGGCAGAGGATGGGTTAATTAATATTATGATGGTTTTTGATTTCTAAGAAACTCTAAATATTATAACGGTAGAGTGAACAACCTTTATGATAGAAGGTCCTATTAAGAGATGGTGGGATTAATTGACAATAGTGAATAAACACGATGTCTTGGAGTGGAAGAAAATTACTATTATTTTCACTGATAAATTTTATCCATAATCCATGGTATTGGTAAAATCCATGCATTTTCACAACCTCCAACAGCTTAAGAAGACTATGAATTAGTTTTCAGATCTTTTTCCTCAACATGTTCAGTTTTCTCCGTATGTAGTGATGAAGGAGATACTTAAGGAAAAAATATTTGAGATGATTCTTCAATTATATATTTGATCCAAAGTATTAATTTAGACAATCGTTTGTTATGAAGACGTGCTGGATAGTGAGTTGATGGATGAGTTGTACATGACTGATATGTTAGGATTGACGAGTGTTCCTATTTATTATAGTGGAAACTCTATTAGTTACATTAATGGAAAGATAAATCATGATGAGTCTCATGGTGGAAATCAAAAGAAGAAATCATCTAGACCTCCTAAAATTCCAAGAATATTTCCAATAATTTTATTTTCATTTAGAATGGTTGGGCATTCAAAATGTGTGTTCACTGATGCCCCAAAAATTTGTAGTCCATGTATATGTTCAGGGAATTTGTAGAGGTTCTATCATATATTTTCTCCTCCATGAAATAGATTAATTTCATCATAAACTAAAATTAATATTCTAAAATGATATAATTCATGAAATATGGGGTTCCAACAACAAGAATCAATAAAAAATATTTTTAACATTGTTGAAAATTCTCTATAGGAAGCTAATGCGGGTCGAGTATATGTGAGATATACCATAACTATAGCTTCATATTTAGTGACTGATTTATTTGACATCGGTGCATATCTTTTGTTTATATTGACTCATATTATGAAATTTCTAAATCATCATTTAGATATTTTTTCATAGGTGATTGATATTACTAGACCCCTCAGAATGAAGAGAGTGTATGATATCTATTGAACCTCATCGTTTCTCTATATTAGAGATTGAACTTACCATGGATATTTTTGTTCTAAAAAAAACTTTTTATAAAATTTTTGGGATGTATTGGTTGATTTCTCATAACATCCAAATTTATAGATATATTTGATGAGTCTTCTTTACTACCCCTGATAGGGTGTTCCATAATTTTCAGGGAGATTGGAAATCGATGTTTATCAAAGATGGCGATACTTTTATAGGGCTAGACATGGAAATATCAGTGTTTTCTATTGACATGGAGAAATAATATTTGATTGGTGACCTCCCTACAATTTTCGTCAAGATTCCCCAAGTGTTTCAATCCAATTTATCTATTTATTCCATTTGTAATAGAGGTGGAGTTATAAATTTATTTGGTACATAGTACTAAACTAGTGTATATTCATTATTATCATGGATCACCAGCTTAATTGAATGAGGTGAAAACCCATATGGAAGATATTATAGGGAAATTATTTATATGCAAGAGTTTTTTTACATCGGGCAACATCTATTCTCCCAATAAAGAATGCATATGGGTCACATCATGTTTGTGTTCAAAACTGAAAACACAATCAAGCTAAAACAATGAAAAAAAATCAATTTCCATGGATTGATGATTAGTTATACCTATTGAAAGAGGTGATGGGGTTCTCAATGAGTGGTCATTGATATAATTACCACTAATTGAGAATAGTGATGGAACAATGTTCTTATAAATCCTATGTTGATCATCACTAATGATAGTTGATTTTTTCAATTGGTGATCAAGTTTTATTTATATTTTCATATAGGTTAGACCACTAAAGTACTAGGAAATATGTAAATCCTATGTCAAGGATAGTTTGAGATTTTGATATAGTTGAGTCAGTGGGGGAAGTTTCTTATCATTTGTATGTTCCTCCATATCTTCCATCAATACAAAACATGTTTCATGTATCACATCTTAGGAAGTATGTTTCTGAACACTTTCATGTCTTGAGCTAGGAATATCATAATGTTGATCCTAATTTATCCGTGACTATATATCCATACAGTACTATTATTTCAAATAAAAATGTTATTCATGGGAAGATGATACCTTTAGTGCATGTGATGGGTCAACAAGGTTTTCTTTCACCTGAGACATGTGTGTGTGGGGAACTAATGAGAGAGAGTTATCTTTATCTCATTGATATGGAATATTCTTCAATTAAATTATATGGATATAAAGTTATTATGGTGGGGAGGTTGTAACATACCATTATCTTCATTTAGGTATATATTCACACATATTTGGATTGTACTATTTTGGGTCATGAATTAGATTATTTTGGGTGAAATTTAAAATTTTGGGAAAGGTTTTGGAGCAAGATTCACACATAGTTAGGGAAAATCATAACGTTTGGACCATAAAAATGTGCTCCAGGTGATGGATATTTTCAAGAGGAACATAGTATGTTGTAATCATATGGCTGCTTCCTCAAACCATTCACCCCTTCCAGAATCATAGAAGGGGCACAAAATTAGAATTAAATATGAATCCCATATAGGAATCTATGCACATGTATTTTAAAGCACATGTTATTTCATGTAGTTAGTGGGTTATTAGGACAATTAAGATATGACTCTTGCTCCCTAGAAATGAATTGATGATGAAAACACTAAGTTAAACATGTTCTAAGTGATCTATCATGAAAGGTCACCTAATGAGGTGAAGATGTTTTTCTCATAATGGCCCCCTTGAGGGGTATGTATCTAAATGGTCACACCTATATTGATTTGTGATGATGATTTAGATTTTTGAGGTTCCTATTTCCAAGAAACTAACATAACTCAAGGATTATGAGCATGGATATTTTTTAATATTATTATAAATTACATTGATCATACATCTATTTTACTCATACCAACTATTGTAAATAAATTATTTTAAATAATTTTTTCATTTAATGTGGTCTTGATATATCTTATATCATTTTGTTTTGAAATAAATTTTTGCTAAAAATACGTAAATGAAAATTAAATCATTTTTCATTTAAATTGAAAAAATAAATGGTTTATTGTAATATAGTTTCATATGGAATATTTGATGGTATCCTACAAAGAAATTATTTTCAAAACCTATATTATTCATCTGGTTTTTGTATATTATCTTACACTATGTTTAAGAAAAGTGAAATAACCACTTGGAGGAGGTTGATGTACTTTATTCAAGGGACATGAGGCGGTGGAGGAAACTAGTGGAGATGTGATCCACTTATTACATTTATTTTATGAACCTTCCTTTAATATATGTTCTTTCTTATGATGATGTATTATATGGGTAATATTTTACCTATACAATTTAGACACATTACCTTCGAAGAGGGTTGTCATACTGTCATATGTATATTATCATTCACTATGTTTTTGTAAAAAACATTTATTTTTTATTCTTGTATGTTTATATGTAATAGGATCCCAGTTTTGGTGATTCAAAATTCCCTTGAGGATATGTTAGGACTATCTTGGGTGTAAGTGTACCGGGTTTTTTGAGTTGGTTGGTAAAAATAACTTGATTTTAAAGGCCTTTATTTTAGTGGATTCTTTCGTATAAGAGTTTTGCAATGCGATTTATAAAATATACATGATGTTTTGGATAATAGATTAAGAGATATCTTACCATCTTCTTTCTAATTCTCAAAGTGTGTTGGTACCACAATGACTAACCATATATATTGTTATTTCTTCTCATGAATTGTTACATTATATGTGTAGTGGCCCAAAACTTGACTTACATGCACATTACATTACTTTTGCGGAATACTTAATATATAACAAAAACAGAAACCAAAGGACCGTAATAGTTTAGTGTCATTGGAAACTTGGAACATAATCTTCTAATCTTGGTGAAATATCTTCAACATCTCCCATAATGATCTTCCCCCTTTTTTTACATTAAACCTTTCTTTATATCCTTGGGAAAAGAAAACATACAAAGGGTGAGCTCAAATTCTTAGTAATGGTAAGCATGGATAAAATAAAACAAACCATATACATTTGAACTTAAAAACATGAACATAATATTTAAACACCAAAATCTTGAGAAATGACATAAAACATGGTAGTACGTAAGGCATAGATCATAATGAAACATCAATCATGATAAAATAGCATGGGAATAAAACATGTAATTGTGTAAAACCATTAACCATATGATATTATTTCCATAGTAGCCAAGGCATTTCTTGCAAGACCATCTTAGTGGACAAAGTCCCTTTCTGAATTGAGTTCACACCTCATTCCAGTCTTGTATCACTGAACTAGATTAACTTACTGTTCCAGCCATGTCTGTCTCATGAGATATAAATCTTTACCCAATGAATTGGATATAGATATAGGTCCCACCCATCTTGTAATTAAAATCATTCTTACTTGTGCCACAACATAAACATAAATCATTCATCATAACCCAAATAATAAAATGGGTTTCATAAACATCATTCCATCATAACATAATCCATATTAAAAAATGGATATCATTTCATCATAAAAAAAGTGTAACCATTTGAATCATATAGACATTATACTTGAAACATACACATATGAAATAATTTCATCTTATATGGAAAATAGTTTTGATAAAACATTTGAAATGAATTCTTGATGAAAATATCCTTTCTTCTTCACAATCATTTTCTTTTCACAAAATGGCGAACAAATTTAAAAAAAAGTATTTTGTTGAAAATATTTATGAAATACTATAGAGAAAGCTTCATGAAAATAAGGCGTTATAAAACTGTAAAAATCCATTCATGCCGTAAAAGTTAAAAAACATTCTTCTCATACTTTTTCCAGAAAAAGTCAAAAAGTACCTTCTATGGTAAAAAAAGAATGTTTCCTTCCATAACACAAGGTAAAAGTCAAATAGGGGTAAACATAACTTTAAAAATATATGTAAGAATATTAAAAACTTTATTAAAAACATTTTTATGGACATTGATGAAAAATATAACCCCAGTAAATACTTAAGAATAAGCAATCTCGGATAAAAATGAGATTGCAAAATTATCCCTTACCTTAGGTATGATATGCATTTTACGTATCCGAACCTCTTGTATAATGATTTAAATAATTTTATTGAATTATTATAGAATCATATTCATTGTTATTATATCATATATGGTTCACTTATGACTTTATATTACCCTTTCTTTTGTAAATTCCATGTTAAAGCAGCGTTTTGGGTAAAATCGTTTCATTTGTCGTACGTGTTTGGAATTCTTGTTATTGATATAATTATTAATTATATCATGATTTAATTACTTCAAAAACATAAATCATTATTTATATATCATATATATTCAGTATATATATTTATTGATAAATGAAATTAAATACACCATTCATGGAGACTGTAGTGCGTACGTACGCATGAACGCTGTTTTCCTTTCCTTATTGACTTGAATGGAAGTAAGTAGATGAAACATATATATACATAAATATATTATCATTATAATGTAATATATTTCATTATTATTCATTATATATACTTTATAATCATTCTTGAATGGTTAACATGGATAATGAATCTCATCACATTGTGTAGACGGTAATCCGTACGTACGCACAAGCGATGATATCATTCCCATAATTATTGAATTGAATTGTAGTGGATGATATAATATCTCAGAATCCATATTATGTTATAATAACTATATATAGTTATTATTTACACCATTATACCCATCCAAGTAAGGTAGTGGTGGAAAAACAGATTACACCACGGCGTGGAGACGGTATTCCGTACGTACGCACGCGTGATGATTTCTTTTTCCATAGGATGGATAGAAGGTGAAATGGTGTTGTTTAATATTTATAATAACATATCAGTATATTAGTGATACAGATTTAATTACTTTATAATGAAACAACTAAAGAAGAAGAAGTTGAAGAAGAAATAAAACTTGAAAGAATCGGAATAAGAGATTACCTCTTCTTCGATGCACCTCTTTTAAGCTTCCTCTTAAGGCATGAGAGTTGGTATTTTGAGGAGACCATAACCTATATAATGTTTCTAGGGAAGTTTAGAAGGGAAATGGGCAGGGGTTGGCCGAGCTTGGAAGCTCAAAATTGTGTAAAGAGAAGAGGTCGGAGGTGCCCTTTTATAAGGGAGGAGAGGGGCACCTTAAGAAAACTTAAAGTATTATTTTATAATAAATTCATATTCAGTTTTTAATAGCTCAAAATTGATTTATTTATAAGAAATGGTGGGGATGGGTTGAAATCCTCTCAACCAATAGGTTTTAGAAAAGTTTAGGTTACAATTTTAACCCCATCATTTAGATTTAACTCTAAGTTAAATGATTTAACTTTTACAGTGTCTTCCTGTTTTCTTACACTATATGGTTAATAAACTTACTATAACAAGACAAACTAACCCCAAGTGGTTAATTATTAATATATATAACCTTATTTAAGTCATTTTTCCAAACCTCATATTTTTAGGAATAGAATAACAATTAATAATATAATATTTGTTTTAAAAACTATTTTATGTCAATTTTGAAACTATTTGGTAATTGATTTTTGTGAAATTCATAACAACATGATTATTTTTAAAAAAGATAATTAAATAAATAATAACATTCCATATTAACCTGAAAAATATGTGTAATTTATAAAAAGTCTCAAATTACATTTATTTGGTTTTTTATAACACCAATTATGTTAATATTTCATAAATAAAGTAATTACTGCATCATCATTGTATCATACATAAATTAACATATTTAATGTCTAAAAATTATAAATAAAATACCATTATGTAGTAAATATTTTTATATTCCTAATGAATATTTATAGTCCAATTTATCTTATGTATAATCCTATATTAAAAATGTTTTAGTTATTAAACATTGATTTTTACTCTTTTAACTCTTCATTAAATAAAATAATAATAAATGTCCTAATCTAATCCAAGTGAAAATAAAGGGTAATATTTTTTTCATGGGGTTTGTTTGGTCTAATTAAACTTATCCAATTGAATTAGGACATGTGTTATGGTAATAATAATATAATTTTTACCCTTAATTACCCTATTTACTTTTAACTGTGGTAAATAAAAGTAAAAAGATACTAGTCACCAAAAATTATTTTTATCTTATTGAACCACATTTTACTCTTTGATATTATCCGTGTCTCTCAGATTTTCAAAATTACACTCACAGAAGCAGTAAAATTATGTTTTATGTAAATTTTCAAATTCTCCTAGGAGGTGGGTAAAAGACGGTGAAAAGTCCAATAAAATTTTTATATATCTAAAATTATTATAAAAAGACTCCAATGAATAACATTTAACTTATATAGGTATTATGTATCAATTTTGACCTAAAATAAATTTAAATAAATTAAATAATTATTTAAATAAAACGTCGGTTTTAAAATAGTAACCCAGTGTTTTCACTATTCATCAAAAATTAAAAGTTTTCAGAAAAATACCAAAAATTCACCCCAGGCTAATTTCGATATTCCGAATCCAAAAATGAAGTCCATTTTGAAAGAGAAAATTTATAAAATTTCAAAAAGTGGGTATTACTATTCATAACGGCTAGTTCATAATAATATTATAATAATATCTCGTTTAGTGAAACTCGTTATTGCGTACTACACATGCTATCGAGGAAGGTATTTATTGCGTGTAATGAAAGCCAAGTCAGGGAAGCGTGTAGTGAAAGCTCCATTTGGTGTTACATATAATATAATTAAAACTTATTTCATTTATATATTAAACAAAATCTATACTTAATGTTGCGTAGAATAATTTCCACAAAACGAAGATGAAATTGTGTGTAACACGAGCCAAGAATTGTGTTTCATATACTGCAAGCTAATATGGTCTTGTGTATATTACAATCTAATTTTGGTGTAGCGTACAACAAAAGACATCAATGAAATAAAAAAGAATAATTCTCATAAAATATCGCGTTGTTACAATATGAATATGTTATACATGGTTTCAAAAGGTTCCATGGATTTAAGGATTGATCTGATGAAGGGACATGATAAGTCTGAGTGGGGTTTCCTAGAGTAAATCATCTAAAGATATAATTTTCATTATATTTATATCTAAAAAATTATAATCTGTGTTTCGATATCCTTATATAAAATAAGGATTAATGGTGATCTTATTGATCCATTCCTCCCCTTGAGAGGTTTAAGGAAATATCGTACATCTCACTTTATCTCTATATCATTGTTTTTTATGTGTTATTTATTTTAATATTGAATGTAGTTATATATGGATTGGATTATGGTGCTAATAATTATATGAATAGACCTATAATCTAATATATGTTCTATATAAATGATTTTATGTTTCTCTTCAGAGGTTATCTATAGTATTATTCTCATATATCTCATATTATATACTATTACTATGATGAGTCATGTAAAATGTGTAATTTATCAAAATATAAGGATTATTTTAGTGAAGGAGTATTTCAAAAATCGTGGGATGAACTTTGTGTTATGCTTAATGTCATATAGGTTTCAATAAAAAATAAATGGACGGGGATCCCAAAAATTATTACAATTATATTATGGAGGTGTTTTCCTTTTTTGTTGAATGTTCTTGTAAGTCGATTAATGTTTAGAGGGGTATGTATATTATTCACTTTTATGACTATTTTGATCAAACTCATGGGACAAACTATTCCATCATATATTATGTAACATTTTAAACTTTTGGATGTTCTCATTTATTCTCTCTACAATATGTTCTCTACTTATTGATGGGATTGAAGGAATATGTGAGGAAGATAAAAATTATTACATGGTAAAGGTTATATGATTTTAATGAGGGAGGTTTAGGTGTAACAATCCAATATTTTTCAATGGAAATTCCTTTCTTATGAATATGTCATAATCACATTAAATAATAATATAAAGAACTAAAAAAGTTCTATTTTACCTTTAATCATATTATTGTCTGTTGTGTGATATGAATTTTGGAAAATATGACATATATGGTTGTGATTAGTATGTTATTTGGAATCCGATAAGAAAAACATTTGTTTTGGTGAATAGTAACCTACCCTTATGAACAGTAACATAGAATTATGAAAAGTGTTATACTCTAATTAATAGAAACATTACCTCTGATAGTTTATAAATAATATTCTAGTGTATGTACGATATACCTATGTTTTGGAATAAGTAAATAATTTTTTTAAAACAATTTTTTTAGAATAAATTATTATTTTAATTAAATATTAAATTAATCATATTTAAAAATTATTTTTGAAAAATGGACTTCATTTTCGGATTCTACATGTCGAAAAAAGGCTGGTGTGAATTTTTTGGATTTTTCTAAAATACCTGAATTTTTTGATGAATACTGAAATACCATAATTTACAAAATAAGCTAAATAAAATAATTATAGAGTCATGTATGATGTTATGATGATGTAATCCCAATTTATTCGTATTCACATGATAAAATTACTATTCATTGTCATGAAAGACTCATTATTCCTTGTTTTGTGGAGAAATAAAAAATTAATGAATACAATATTGAGAAATCCCCTCTCCCCTCCACTATAAATACCACTTTTCACACCCTCATTTTCTCACATCTCTAAAGATTAAATCATTATCTGAACTCTACCCAAGAATCATCCCTAGTCACTCCCCATGACCAAGATTCTATTGGTCTTTCCAAAAGATTAAAATCCCTTCCTTTAACGAGGTTCATAGGGAGGTTATTTCAAGAGGTAAAACACCCTTCTTTTTCATCTAATTTCATTTCAATTTATCTTCTTTTATTATCCTCTCCTTTCCTCCATGGTCAAAATGACCATTATAGATCTATTATCATGTATAAAATGGAATTATATCACTTTAATAGAATAAAAATCATCAATATCCTTATTCTCTCTCTCCCTTTCATTTTATAAAAGAGATCAATGTCCCCGAGGTTCAAATTTAAAACCTTCATGGACCATGAAGTTTCCTTCATCAATTTCTCCTTCATTACTAGTCATAAAACCATTTTTATGGTTCAAAAATACTATAATATAGTTATTATAACCTAATAAATTTTCAATGAGCAGTATATGTACATATTATTAAATCATGTGACCAAACTAGTTCCTAAAAATCAAAATACCGCTAAGATAATGTAAGTTAATGTCATAAATATTTCCTCTAATGATTATTCATCTTTATATGTAACCAAATTATATAAATGACCATTAATATGAAATTTCAATTTTTTAGATTTACTCCCATTCTACATGAACTCCATTACATAAGAACAAGTGAACCGATTATGAGAATAAAGAAAATGAACATTCCAGAATGATGAAATTCAATATAATAACATATCACTAAGGAAATAAATGAACTAAATAGAATTATGATAATATAAATAAATTTATAATAGTTTGTGAAATAAGTTATTAATAATTATAATTTCATATTCCAGGAGCTTATGTTCAAGATAGGAACACGTTCGGACTTATGGTAAGGGTTTTTTCTCACCCGAACCTCCAATTTCATTCTGGTTACTTTTATTGACAAATTAACTCAATGAAATTCTTTTATATTATTATGCAATCTTCATAAAATCAATGTGAGTGTTCTATATATGTTTACCAACAATAAACCTTCCTTATTTTGTGGATAATTACACATTTTAAAATGAACTTTTAAAATTGTTTCCAAAATAACGGCCCGATTCAAGGGAATTTCTCAAATCCATCCATATTTTCAATGGAACTTTATAGTATGTTTTTGGAAGACATTATCTTTATAAAATCACTAATTTTATTATGAAAATACTATATTACTTATCTTTTGTTTTTATTAAATGATTTTTCTAAAATAACACTTCTTTTTAAAATAAAAGAGTATTTATCTCAAAAATTTCTAAATGATTTTATAAGATATATTCGTTTGAATCAACATTCATGTTGATTATTATGTATTTTTGAATTTAAAACATTATGATGTCGTATACCATATTTTATTGAATTGTTTATGAACCAACATTATTGTAGATGATCTATCCTAAAATCATTCAACATATTACTCGGAATGGTTAGTGTTTTATGGTTAATGATTGGGTTAACATAGTTACATCTCAAAAGATAGTTTCAATATGAATATATATGTTGTTTATGTTTATCCCCGCTCATATGAGGAATGAATTGGACTTATTATGTGATGGGTGGGTCCCTATATAGACCCTCTATGTATCTGTAGGTCTCATGAGACAAATAGACGTGGAATTGGATGATGTCTTTCCCAATTTAATATATGGTTTTAGATGAGGCCTTAATAATTTTTACAAGTCCTGGATGAGGCCTTGACGAAATGTTTCATAATTTCTGGCATATGAACTACCCTCATCATGAAGCTAGTAATTTAAAATTCATGCCATTATTTGACTAGTAGAATACCCTTTATTATGTTTTATTATAGAAATATTTACTCAGCTCATATTTCTACCATATTATGTTTTAGTTTATTTTTAAAGGCATGTGATTCCAATTATTCACCATTTTTAATGTTTATGTTATATTCTGGTGTATGTATTACTCTTACTGGGGGTTTGACCTCACCCCTTACTTTATGTTTCATTTTTACCAGGATACGAAGAAGTAAATTATGAGTGACATGCAAGAATAATATAGGAGTCATTGATGTTTCTAATGGAATAAATTAGTGTTTTTTCTTCGAATATGTATAGTTGAACATATTTATGTATCTTGTTTCCAAATGATACTAAACTAGTTGGTATTTTGGTATGTATATTCCTTGTTTATATTACAATTTAATAAAATAAGGCATCGGATCCAGGCAACTGGGGTCGGGACCTTATAGTTGGTATCAGAGGATGTTTAGTAAAACACATGGAAAGTAGATTTTGAAATGGTTGAATAGGGAAAAATCCATAAAATATTCTTTAATGATAATCATACAAGAACATCATTTTAGTTTGGTAAAAAAATATATTATGTCGATCATTATATCAAATACATCCATGTCTGGATACAAATAGGTAGAGGTGGCTCTAGAAGATATCTACATAAGAGTGAAATTTTTGAATAGGAGTCTCGAGCATGACTTGGGGTATCCTGGTACATGACAACACGACTTTCTGCACTCTAGGAATTGACACTCATGGGGGATATGCTTAGGTTAATTCACATTTTCATTACAAGCCATTATGACACATTGAAATGTAAATTTCTCTTCAAATAAGCCATTTTTGTGATCATGGGGTTACCCTAGCCTTAGATTCCAATTTAATCTAATTATTTTAATATATTAAGATTATGATTCATACAGTAATATATTGTATTCCATTATCTAGAAATAGAGCCTAGTGGAAGAAATAGAAACCACATGAACATGAGTATACCATATTGGTATTTCCCTCCGACGCAAGATAACGATGTTGTCTCTAGTGATGCGACCGGTGGAGAGAATCTTATAACTATACTGGGACAACTTACTTAGGTTATGAACCATAACCATACCCATATGGGGCCTCTAGATCAACCACATAGAGAATTTATGTTCGATGATTTAGGAGAAAAAACCTCCATCATTCAGTGGGACTACACACCCATTTGTAGTTGAGTAGTGGATAAGTTCCCTAGAGAAGATATTTCATGATTTGAGATATAACGAATAAGAGAAGGTCTTCATGGAAGTTTATTATCTATCGGGAAATAAAGATTAGTGGTGGTCATTAATGAAAAATAGAATGGAGGAGGAATTGATAGAAGATATGGAATGGAGAGAATTTAAGTAAATATTCCTATAGAAGTACATTCCTCTTGAACACTGTGAAAATATGGAAATGCAGTTTCTGAATTTGAAGAAAAAGGAATTTGATAATTTTGTAATGTATGAAGCTAACTTCATAAGGATAGCAATGAATGCTTTGGACTACATACAGAATCTGAGGAGAAAAATTATCCAATTCATTGATGGCCTAAATCCATTACTCTAGCAGGAAATGGTCTCCCAGAGTTTCTCATCATATGAAGATATAGTTTCATGTGCTATCAAGATGTAAAAGGAATTTTTCAAGTCTTTTGACTTATCAGAAATCAAGAGAATAAGAGGGATGCTAAAAACTATAGAAAAATAAATAAGGAAACATAGAATAAGGTAAGAGTTGATTTTCCATCCTGTGATAATTGTGGAATGAAACAACATGGTGCGTGATTAAAGGGAAAACGAGTATGCTACATATGTGGATAGAAAGGCCATCTTGCTAGTGATTTAAAGGGGAAGGAAGAAGATATTAATGTTCAGTGCTATAATTGACCGGAGTTGGGGAACTATTCTAATGATTGTCCAAATCATCAAGGAAAGAAGAAACCGAAAAGACTAAGGGAGCATGGACAAGATTATTCAATCACAACTGCAGAGGTTGATGTTCCAAATGACATGGTGGTAGGTAAATTAATCATTTCTTCAAAATTACCAATGCTTTATTTTATTCAGGATTATCGAACTCTTTCATATCATCCCAGTTTTACAAGAAAAATATATATTTTCAATTTGACTTATTTAGGGAGTTTATAGTCAAAAATATTAAAGGAAGTATCATTACAACAATGTTTTGTGAGTCAATTTGCATTATGGAACATGAACATGATTTATTTTCTGATCTTGTTGTCATTACAATGATTTAATTTGATATTATACTCTATATGGATTTTCTTTCAGATCATGTTGTGAAAATTTATTATAAGAAGAATAATGTTACATTTTTTGATGATAATAAAGAATTTATTATCTCTAGAGCATAGACATCACTATTTGGTTCTCATCAAGATCCACCCCCAGTAGCTCTACTAAATTTATTTACTAGGGAGGATGGGAGTTAAATAAATATGTGTGAGGAAAGGAATGTACAAATAGAGGATGTACCAATTGTTCAATAATATGTTGATGTGTTTCTAGAGGACGTACCATGACATTATCCAGAGATGTAAATTGAGTTTTCCATTGAATAAATTCCAGGTTCAGGGCCCATATCAAAGACCCCTAATAGAATGACCACTGTAGAGTTAGTCAAAATAAAGAAACAACTAGTGGAATTGAGTGATAAAGGATTTACTCATCCTAGTGTTTATCCATCGAGAGCCCTTTTTCTTTTTGTTAAAATGAAATATGGGTCTATTATGTTTTTTATTGACTACATTGACATCAATGCTATTACAATAAAAACAAGTATCCCCTACCTCACATTGATGACTTATTTGATCAACATCATGGAGCCCATTATTTTTTAAAGATTTCTCTTCGATATAGATATCATCAATTGATTTTTAGGAAGGAATACATTCCAAAAATATTATTCTGAACAAGGTACAGGTATTACGAGTTTACATTAATTCCTTTTGGACTAACTAATGCACCATCTATTTTCAAGGATTTAATGAATAGAGTTTTCAAGGAATATCTTGATGACTTTGTAATGGTGTTTATTTAGTATATCTTGGTATACTCTAAAATCTATGATGATCATGAAAATCATTTGCGTACTATTCTAAAGACTCTTATAAAAAATTATTTATGTTGGAAGTTTAACAAGATTGTTTTTTGGATTCAATCGATTTTCTTTCTAGGCAACATTATCTCTAAGAATGGAATATCTGTAGATCCTATGAATATTGAGGTTGTGAAAGAATGTGCTACTCCAATGAAAAAAACTGAGGTATATAGTTTTATTGGATTAGTAGGTTATTATAGGAATTTTGTTAATATCTTCACCTGTTTATCCAACCTAATAACCAAGATTACATGAAAAGGGGTTATGTTTGTACGGACAAATGAATGTGAAGAATGTTTTAATGAATTGAAGTGAAAATTAGTGAATGCTACAATCTTGACTCTACCATCAGGGGATGATGGATTTTTTATCTTTAGCGATGCATCAAAGAATGGTCTTGGCTCTGTCCTTATGCTGAATGATAGAGTGATTGACTATGCATCATGGAAGCTAAAAATTAATTGAACAAAACTATCCAACTCATGATCTTGGGTTAGAAGTGGTAATATTTGACCTAATGATTGGATAAATTACCTATATGGTAAAAAATTTGAGATATATTCAGATCAGAAGTGTTTGAAATATATCTTATCAAAGAAAGAAATCAACATGAGACAAAGGATATGAATTGTGCTACATAAGAATTATGATTTCACAATACAATACCACCTGGGGAAGGGAAATAATATGGCAGTTGCTTGGAGTAGAAATGACCACAGGATTATTACCAAGATGAGAGTTAAAAGGGGTCCTTTGATCATCGATCTAGTAAATATGGATATGAGAATTGTCATGAAAGGTAACTGATCACTATTGTTTCAAACGGTTTCCAAACCTTCTTTACTAGAAAGGATAAAAAGTTCTCTGGCTAATGATGAGGAGTTCAAAAAGATAATTATAGCAACAAATGATGGTAAGTTGATTGAATTCATATATGAAAGTGGAATTTTTAAATTCAGAAAGTGGATTTCTGTTCCCACTATTCATGATCTAAAGAGGGAACTATTGGATAATTCTCATAGATCTAATTTCTCTATACACCCTAGTAACACAAAGATGTATAGAGATCAAAAGGAATATTTTTGGTGGGACAACATAAAGAAGGAGATTGCTGATTAGGTGTCGAGATGTTTGGTTTTTCAATAGGGGAAGGTAGGAAGACAACATCATGGAGGTTTCATGGAACCCCTTCCTGTACCTATGTGGAAATTGGATGATATTACAATGGACTTAGTCATGGGGATACCAAAGACTCTAACAAAGAATGATGTGATATGGGCCATTGTTGATCGTCTTACAAAATCAGCACATTTTCTTGCTATAAGGGACAATTTACCACTTGAACGCTTATCAAGACAACATATTAATGAATTTTTAGGACATCATGGTATGCCCTTAACAATTATTTCAGGTCATGATCCCCATTTTACATCACAATTATGAAAAATTATTCAGAAGGCCCGACATACTGATCTTTGTTTAGGCACTACCTACCACCCACAAACTGATGGACAATCAGAACGGACTATTCAAACATTGGAAGACATGTTGAGGTATTGTCCACTTTACTTTCCAGGTATGTGGGATAAATATTTACCTCTCATATAATTTTCCTATAAAAATAGTTTCCATTAAAGTATTCAGATGGAACCATATGAAGCGTTATATGGTAAGATATGTCATACACCAACTTGATGGGATGATGTTGGTGAAAGAATGCTCGTTGGACTGGAACTTGTCGAGAAAAAATAGGAAAGTTAATGATTATCCAATCCCATATCAAAACAGATCAATGTAGGCAACAGATCTATTTTGATAACCGAAGGAGATATTTGGAATTTCATGAAGTAGAACATGTTTTCCTAATGGTATCACCATGGAAGGGTATTATATGATTTGGTAAGAAGCTAAAATTATGTCCTAGGTACATCAGACCTTATGATATTCTGGACCAAATTGGAGCCGTAGCATACCATTTGACAATGACACCTAGTCTCACCAAATATCCCAATGTTTTCCACATGTCAATGGTAAGGAAATAAATTCCAGATCGAACACATGTACTCAGCTACAAAGAAATAAAAATTGATCCCGATCTGTCTTATTGTGAAGAGCATATGAAGATTCTTGATACTGGAGAAATTGTATTGAGAAATAAAATGACTCATCAGGTAAATGTTCTTTGGAGGAACCATAAGATGGAAGAGGCAACATGGGAGCCCAAGGAACTTATGTTGAAGACATACCCGAACCATTTTAGGTAATATTCTGTGAATTTCGAGGAACAAAATTTTTTATAAGGAGGGGATAATGTAACGAACCAATATTTTTCAATGGAAATTAATTTTTTATAAATATTTCATAATCAATTGAAATCACAAAATAATGAACTACTAATTGATATGTGACCATTAAAAATATTTTTTTTTCACTTTTGTGATGTGAATTTCGAAAATATGACAGACACGGTGGCGATCAGTAAGTTATATGGATTTCGATAACAAACCTATGTTTTGGTGAATAGTTACCTACCCTTATGAATAGTAACATACCATTATAAATAGTGATATACCCTAATGCATAGTAACCTTACTTATGATGTTATATAAATAATATTCAGGAGCAAGTACGATATACCTATGTTTTGGAATAAGTAAATAAATGTTTTAAAACTGTTTTTTAGAATAAAATTTAATTTTAATTAAATATTAAAGTAATAATATTTAGATTTTTTTAAAAAAATAGACTACATTTTTGGATTCTACAGGTTGAAAAATGGTTTGGGTGAATTTTTGGGTTTTTTTTGAAATACCTGAATTTCTTATGAATAGTGAAATACCATAATTTACAAAATAAGATAAATACACTAATTATAGAGTCATGTATGATTTTCTTCTAATGTAAGCCTGATTGATTCATATTCCAATGATAAAATAACTATTATTTGTAATGGAAGACTCATTATTCCTTGTCTTTTGGAGAAATAATAAAAGAATGAATATAATATTGAAAAATCACATATCCCTTCCACTATAAATACCACCCTCCACACCCTCATTTCATCATACATCTCGAGATCCATGAAATGTCTAAACTCCACCCAAGAATCATACCTTGTCACTCCCCTGAACATTATTCTCTTGGTCTTTCATAAATACTAAAATCCCTTCCCTTGAGAGGGGTTCTCAAGGTAGTTATTTGAAGAGGCAAAACACCTTTCTTTTTCATCTTGTTTCATTTTAATTTATCTTCTTTGATTATCCTATCCTCACCTCCTTGGTCCAAATGACCATGATATATCTATTATCATCTATATACTGTAATTATATCATGTTAATGGTGTAACCATCATCTATATCCATACTCTCTCTCTCTTTTATTTTATTAATGAAATCAATGTCCAAGAGGTTCCAATTTATAACCATTGTGGACGACTAAGTTTCGTTCTTCAATTTATCATTCATTACTGATCATGAAACCATTAATATGGTTGAACCATATTATAGTATAGGTATTATAACCTAATTAATTTTCAGTAACAAATATACGTAACGATTATTAAGTCATATGACAAAACTAGTTCCTAATAATCAAAATACAGCTAAAATAATCTTAGTGAATGTCATAAATATTTCATCTAATGATTCATCCTACTTCCATGTAAAAAAAATATAGAAATTACCATTAAATCTTATATATGTTCACAAATAATATGTAATTTCATTTCATGATATTTGCATCCATTCCACATGAATTCCATTACTTAGGAACAAGTGAACCGATTAAGAAAATAAGGAAAACATACACTTCAGAACGATGAAATTCGATATAATAAGTTATCAATAAGGTAATAAATGAACTAAACAGAATTAAGATAAAATAAATACATGTATAATAGTATCTGAAATAAGTTATTAATAAGTATAATTTCATATTCTAGGAGCTTAAGTTCAAGAGCAGAACCTCTTCATACGTAAGGTATGGGTTTTTCTCACCCGAACCCCCATTTAAATTCCTATAACTGTTATTGTATAATTATCTCAATGAAATTATTTTATATTATTATTTAATCTTAATAATTTAAATTTGAGTTTTCTATTTATTTTAAAAACCATAACCCTTCCTATATTTTGGATAGTTAAATGTTTTAAAATAAACATTCAATATTGTTTCCAAAATACAAGCACGATTCAAGGGAATTTCTAAAATTCTTATCAATTTGCAAGGTCACTCTATAATATTTATTGGAAACCATTATCTTTATAAAATAAACCATTTATTATGAAAATACTATCTTACTTGCCTTAATGTTTTATTAAAATAATTTTCTAAAAGAACTCTTCTTTTCAAAATAAAAGAGTATTTATCTCAAGAATTGCTTAATGATTTTATATGAGTATTTTCGTCTGATACAACACTCATGTAGATTCTTATGTATTTTTGGGTTCAATAATTTATGATCTCATCTACCATATTTGATTGAATGGTTTATTACTATCTTTATTTTGGATGATCTATCCTTAATCATTTCACCATATTACTCGGAATGGTTAGTGTTTTATGTTTAATTATTGGGGAAAGTTAGTTACATTTCATATGATAGTTTCAATATGAATGTATATGTT
Organism: Viscum album; assembly: GCA_963277665.1. Classification (NCBI taxonomy): domain Eukaryota; kingdom Viridiplantae; phylum Streptophyta; class Magnoliopsida; order Santalales; family Viscaceae; genus Viscum; species Viscum album. The sequence goes on from OY728160.1 coordinate 731,772,955, forward strand.
GTTTATTTTCATCCATACACATATGAGGAATTAATTGGACTTATTATGTGAAGGGTTCAGCCGGTATATCCCATTGATGCATTGGTAGGTATCTTGAGACAAATAGATGTGGAACTAGCCAAAGCCTTTCCCAATTTGATATATGGTTCTGGATGAGGCCTTAATCATTTTTAGAAGTCCTGGCTAAGGCCTTGATGAAATGTTTCATAATTTTTGGCATATGAACTTCCATCTTCATGATGCTAGTAATTGACACTACATGTGGTTATTCTACTAGTAGAATACCATTGATTATGTTATATTATGGAAATATTTACTCAGCTCATATTCCTTCCATATTATGTTCATGTTTATATTTAAAGGCATGTGTTTTCAATAATTCACCATGTCTAATGATTATGTTATCTTCCACTATATTTATTTCTCTTACTGAGCATTTGAGATCACACCTTTCTTATGTTTCATTTTACCTGGATATGAAGAAGTAAATTATAAGTGACTTGCAAGAATAATCTATGTGGTATGGATGTTTCTAATGGAATAAATTAGTGTTGTTTTCAATTCAATATGTAAATTAGAACTTATTTATGAATATTTTTTCCAAAAGATACTAAACTACATGGTCCTTAGGGATGCATATTATTTGTTTATATGATAGTGTAATAAAATAAGGCACCAGCTTCAGGAAATTGGGTTCAGGTCCTTACATTTGGTATCAAATATATGTGATTTGTTAATACTATTTTCCTTAATAATAATTGTTAGATGAATTTTATGTACTCAAAATCCCTGCCTCCCTACGTTTTAGGTACTAAATATTTTATATTGATTGGTTTCTTCTATGCTCATCTTGGGCCAGGGCTATGTTTACATTGTTATAGTTTCTGGGTGGAAATTTCACTCATTTTGGAGGTGGTTTACTAGTGAATTTTGGATGGGATTCTAGTAATTATATGGTAGGAGAATTGGAATTCGGGTGATATAAGTTTATTTCATCAAATTATTCTACTAGTTTGTAATTTGCGGTCATACAATATATTATTATAGATGAATGTTTTCGTTTCTTTGTTGCCAAATATCATTCAATTTCCAATGAAAGGGATAGAATATAGTTCATGAAAATCATTGTATATAAAAAAATGTAAGTAGGGGGTTTTAGATCTTTTATCAAAATGGTTTAATATATTAAATATGGTTACTGGATGGCTATGTGAAGGCATGAGAAAAGTGTAGATATGGATGTGCTTAAAATTTGTTCTTTTAACTTGTTACACAAGGTTTACTATTTTAGGTGGAGTTTTGTGACTATTTTACTTTCTATTACTATTGTGTCATGGAGAAGGAATTTTTTCACTAATGGTTTGTGTGATTTTTTTTGAAACTAATATACATTATACATTTAACAACCCTAGTGATTTACCTATTTTGGAGGATAGGTAGAAGTAACATCATCCAGGATAAATGTGCATTCCTCAGCTACAGATTTATTTTCATGATGTTGTAATGATTTGTACTCATTATGTTTCTAGAAGTTTTTTTTTCTATTGATATAATTTTTTGGATATGAAACAACTATTTTTCATCAATATTTATGTTGTTCCTAATGTGGTTTCGATTTTGTGATATTTTTGTATGCTTGATATTTTGAATAGTCAAGGGAGTCGTATATTTTCTAGCCTTGGGATAGTGCATGAAGTTTCATGGTTCTTTCCTCCATCTAGTGTGGTAAAGATCAATATAGATTCTATTAAACATGATTTTTCTTAGGATGGTACTGGTGTTGGGGAACGAAACTCATATGATGATGTTATGGAACCATTATGTCAATATTTAATGGTTGGATAATGCCATAAGTCTACCGAATTTTTATTGTTATGATATTCAGAAGGGATTAAGTGTAGTATAATATTATTTTGTAATCAAGTTGTCTCTCTTGGAATACCTTAATCAATGCTCATCTAGTTGTATCAAAATATATGGAGCTTCTCTTGGATATGATTTGTTTTTCTTCTTCATTCGTCTATGATTAATTCCTTTTATTTAGTGATAAGAGAAAGAAATGTGATTTTTTATGATTTCACAAGATGTATGAGTAATTATGATTTTTTGGTTTGGTTTGGGTACATTCCCGTAGAAGCTATTTCCTTTACATATAAGGATATCGTTTCCAAAGGAATTATTTTCCTGATTTTACCAAAATAATGTCAATATATCAATTGAACATGTAACACCCCGAAACCAAAAGCCCAGAGTTAGTGCATTATTACGTATCATTGGCATGATAATAAAAGATCAAGTCTCGAAAGACCGATTAGTTTAGTAGCCTTGGAAGTACTAGATACATTCATAAGGTTTACATTACATCATAAAATGGAAAACTACAACAACATTGTTTCCATAGTCAACACTGAGATCCCATAGACCATCCCTGAAGATCAGTCATAATATACTTCTTTGTATCCTGGGAAAAATAAAACATAGAAAATGGTGAGCTCATATGCTCAGTAAGGGTAACATTATATCGGAAACTTTCATAAATAGGCATAAACATTTAAGGATGTGTATAAGACTAGAACAAAAGCATTTTAAACTTGAAATTCATCATAATATAGAAAACATAAAATCAAAAAATTCCATTTAACTATTCACATGGATATTCTACCAGTGTAATAATCACTTTTAGTATCAATATCCACTTTAATAATGATAGAATGCATAATTCCAGACTTTCATAACCACATAGTCAAGGCCTTGTGCCAAGACTACAAATAAGATTTTGTCAAAGCCTTGTGCCAAGACACTAGTTTATCTCATGAGACCTACCGATGCATCGAGGAGCTATAGCGGGCTCCAACTGTCACTTACTAAGTCAAATTAATTCCTCATATGAAAAGGATGAAGCATAATCTGAATATTGGTATTAAAACTAGCATATGAAATGTCAATATTTTAACCACAAAGGATGAATGGTATAAAAATAGTACATCCCCAGTCAAACATAACTCATTAAATACATTATAAAAGATTGTATTATAATATATCGACCTCAGTAGAGAATAATGAATCATATTGACATAGATGAAAATAATCATCAAAACTATTTAAGATAAATATCCCCCTTTTTCTTGAAAACATTTAAGTGTCTCACTATTTATCAAGAATCCATTTAAAATAGTTTTTTTTGAATAAAAGTGTCCCATAACACTTTTAAACTTTTAAAAGGAATTTAAATTTTAATACATTAATTCCCATATAAATAAATTTTTAAAACCATTTTTAATACATGGACATTAATGAGAAAGATTTAGAATAATAAAATCTTCAAACATTTTAAAATGATATTTTAGTTAGAGTTCTTAACCAAAAGAGAGACACTTGAATTCAAATAATTGAGGTAATAAAAACATTGTAATAACATGAGAATAAAGGGATTCATGATATACTTTATCAAAGTACATTATATACACCATATAAAAGTGATTTGGTGTATAACAATAAATAAGTCTTGATGGAATGTAAATTGAGATGAAATATCATATAATGACTGTATCCTTAGGTAAGGGACAATTCAACGGAAAAATAATGTGCGACAAATATAAATATACTAAATAAGATTGTATATTAAGTGTAAATCTATCAGAGGACATTCACACATATTCTTGTAAAAACAAAACCAATGAATTGGATATTTTACTCAACAAATGGAGATTGAGATAAAATTACTCTGTTCAAGTACATATCGATGACTTGAGAATTTATCAATTGAGTGATTATGTGTATCAAAAGTATATCCACTTAAAGGGGAGTGGAAATTATGACATAAGAGAATGAATAGTGATTCCACACATAATCTTGGAGTAAAATAATCAATGAAGTATGTGTAAAGCCGAATGAGTGGAAATTGAAATTTCAAATTCTCTTATCGATTAAATAACTTATGAAACATACACCCATGAAATAAGTATCATAAAATTATGATGTAAATATCCATAAATTGAATTATATTACACAATGAATACAATCAGGGGCAGTACACACACCATATAAAATAAATAAGTGGTGAAAAATGAAAATCTCATGGAATTAAATGTGAGATAAGAAACCCCTTACGTTGTATTTTTTCCTTGGTTGATGGTAGGATAAACTCCTTTATAATGGTGAAATAATTTTTTATTAAATTATAAAATAATCATATACATTAATATGATGTCATGTATGATCTTTTAACATTGCTTTGTTAATAATATCTTAGTATTATCATTGTTTTGAGTGTTAAAGGATTCGTTTTCCTTTATATTCTTTGTTATGTGATCATATTTGTTATGGATGGGATGTATATTATTAATATAAAGAAATATATCATGTCTCTAAAAATTATTTTTAATCATCCAATGAAATTTAGTCTTGAATGGATATGATGGGAAATGAATCTCATCACGTTCGTGGAGACGGTAATCCGTACGTACGCATGAGCAACAATATCATTAATTTGATATTAAAATAATATATAATTGGATGGTATATCATATATGAAGAATCCTTATCATGTTATATTTATTATTTACCTCAATTACACATCATTATTATACCCAACCAAATAATAATGTATTGATTAACAATTACACCATGAGGTGGAGACGGTAAGCCGTACGCACACACGTATGGTGACATATTATTCAAAGGATGGATATAATAATGAATTTGGTTGTACCATATTTATAATAACATAATAGTATATAGAAAAAATTGGATTTATTATTTTATAATGGGAACAACAAATAAAAAGGAAGTGGAAGAAGAAAGGAACTTGAAAGAGGTGGTGAGATATTTACCTCTTCTTCAGGTTCTTCTTTTTGATTTGATCAAAAGGGCTCCATAGGTTGTCTTTATGACTAAAGTAAGGACTATATGATGAAATAAGGAAAGTTGAGAGGGTATTTTGGAAGAGGTTTTCCGAGCCAAATGTCTTTGAAGGTGTGAATTAGAGAGAAGGGGGAGTGCCCTTTTATAAGATGGGTAAGGGGCATCTTAGGAAAAGCTGGAAATATTATTTTATAATATAATCCTTTTCGGTTAATAATGGCTCCAAAATGGATTAGTTAAAGGATTATGTGGTTATGGGTCGAAAACCACTCAACAAATAGGTTTTAGATAGGTTTGGGTCACTATATTAACATTATTTTTTAGATTTAACTCTTTGTTAAATAGTTCAACATTTACCATGTCTCTTTGTATTTTAATATTATATGATTAATAAACTTACTATATACTTCCATGAGAACCCCAAGTATTTAATTAATGATACACTTATCATTATATAAGTTCTTTTGAAGAACCTTATATTTTTAGGAATTGAATATCAATTAATAATATAATATTTGTTTTAAAAACTCTTTTATGTCAATTTTGACACTATTTGGTATTTTGTTTTTTCTAAATTCATAACAACATTATTACTTCTAAAATAATTCATCTTACCAACCCTAATATGTCATTTTAACCTATAAAATTATCGGAATTAATAAAAAGTCTCAAATTACATTTATTTGGATATTTATAATATCAATTATTTTAATATTTCATTAATTAGGTAATTACATCATCACCATTGTGTCCTAAATAAATTATATTATTTTATGTCTAAAAATTATAAATAAAATACAATTATGTAGGAAAACCTTTTATATTTCTAATGAATATTTATAATAAAATTTATCTTATGTATAACCTTATATTAAAAATGTTTTAGTTATTAAACTTTGATTTTAACTCTTTTAACTCTTCTTTGAATTAAATAATAATAAATGTCCTAATCTAATACAAGTGGACCAAATAGGTTCATATTTTATTAAGAAGGTTTTTTGGTCGAATTATACCTATCCAATAGAATTAGGACATGTGTTAGGGTAATAATAGTATCATTTTTACCCTTAATTACCCTATTTACTTTTAACCGGGGTAAATAAAAGCAAAACGTTACTATTCAAAAAAAATTATTTTTATCTTATTGAAACAAATTTTACTCCTTCATATTAAACATGTCTCTAGGATTTTCTCAATTAAACTCACAGAAGTGGTAAAATTAAGTTTTATGTAAATTTGCAAATTCTCTTAAGAGGTGGGTAAAAGACGGTGAAAAATTCAACAAAATTTTTATATATCTAAAATTATTATAAACTAACTCCAATTAATTAAATTGAACTTATATAGGTATTATATATCTATTTTGACCTAAATAAATTTATATAAAATAAATAATTATTTAAATAAAAATTCGTTTTTAAACTATAACTTAGTGTTTTCATTATTCATCAAAAATTAAAAGTTTTCAAAAACATACCAAAAATTCACCCTAAGATAATTTTGATATTATGAATTAAAAAATGAAGTCTATTATACCAAATTAAAAACATATAAATTTCATTTATTAGTTTAATATTAATTCTTGTTGTCAAAACAAAAAAGTGTATTTTTATGAAATAATAACTACGGAATTGACATTTGTTTATGTCCAATTTCAAAGTAAAATTACATCCAATGACCAAAATTGGATTAAATGGTAAAAATATAATCTAATTATACATCCAAACCATTCATATTTATAGTTGAAAACTATAAATTATTTTGATTAAAAAAGTTGTTTTTAGTTAAAATATATTATTTGTCACTATTCACCCAAACATGAAAGTTATCAGAAAAACACCAAAAAATTATTGAAACAAAATTATTATGTCCTGCTCCCAAATAAGAAGTTTATTTTGTCAAATTTAATATATAAAAGTTTCAAATATTGCATTCAAAAAGGGTTCTCCATTAAAAGGCAGTAAAAGTCCATTTTTTTGAAAAATACTTCTTTTATCTAAAAAATGAATTTTTCCTTACATTATGTCTAAGAAACTCATAATATGGATTCTAAAATTATAAGGGTTATTTAAAGTTCAAAATTATTTTAATACTATTCATAACCTCTTTTGAACGGCTAGTTTGGTAAGTCGTGGTGCGCTTGAATTCGAGGTTGTGTGTAGTGTAAGTTATTGAATTACTTTGAAGAACTAACATACTATGAAATCTTGGGGTGTTACAGAACTTCTCTTACATTCAAATATATTTAATAAAAAATCCCATAAAAAATTAATAAATATTCAATCATTCATTATTCTTGTCGTTACACCAATATTATTAATTACATAATAGTTTTTTATTTTCAAATAATATATAAAAATAAAAATTCACTTTATAGTTAATAATATCATAAAAAACCATTAACCAAAAATTTTCCTAAAACATAATTGTGACCACTCATGAATACACGATTATCATTATTGTTTTTTCATCACTAGTAACTTATTCCACCTTTACAATTATTCTAATAAAATATTTATAAAATATAAATATCTACCTTAAAAGGATTATATTAATTCATTGATTATAATTAATTAATATTTTTATCTGAAATTTTACCTTTTACAATTTTATGAATTATAAATAAAAAAATTAAATATATCAAATAGATAACAATAATAATATTAATAGTAATATGCAATAAAATATTACAATTTTAAAGATACATGAAATATATACTTAATTTGTATTTCACAAAATTTATAGACAAAGGAAAGTACCTCATTTTGGATTAAACGGAACACCAAGAATATTATTCTCAGATCACCTTTAAGGTTAAAGGACCATATCACCATCAGTATTCTAAACATCACTAAAAAAATTCAAACTATTAATATGACATTTGAAAATCTCTTCATTAGAAAATACAATAAAAAACCTTAATAACAGTAACAATTATCACATGATATAGAATAAGAAAACTCTAAAAAAAGGATATTTATGAATATATAAAATGAAAATCCCTAGAAGTAATTATTTTTTCAAATAAAAAAAATAACTATATGTTATATAAAAACAATCAATTTCACCAAATGATTTTCAAAAAATCTTTTTATAAAATTCTCACTAAAAGTTTAATAAAAAAAATAAGGAAAAATTATTACATGAACTAATATTTCGAATTAATATTTTCTATTATAAGTTCCATTACATTTTCATTCAACCAGACTATAATTTATTCAGATAAAACTAATAATAGTTTTTTATATTTTCATTACAAACTCTTTTGAGGGTTATGTGGAACCTAATCATCATCACTAAACAAAATATCATCCAATATCTCCAACCATATTAAAGACATATTTTTTAAAACTAGATATGGTGGATGGAAAATCAAGTAGGGTAGGAAGGTCGATGTCACTATCCTCATGCCTAGTGTCTCTTAGTGGCTCACAACCAAGGATTTCTAGAAATGACCCATGTTCACTACAGGACACCCTGAGCCCATTGCTATCACTTTTGCCTCACCCCGATCGACATACTACCTACCCCTATGTTCACCATCACCAATAAACATACTCATTAGTCACTATTTGGAAAACCCACAATCATTTACTATGTTGTTCTATATAGAAACCACCATCAATTAATAATCCTCTTGAAGAAAAAATCTCAAATGGTCCTATCCATTGAAACGATCACCTTGAGAACACATAATACATAGAAAAATGACAAATCCAAACTAAAAAACATATAACACACATCAATAATCATTTCACTAACCTTACACCCAATACCAAACATGAAATTTCAAAATTTCATCTTTGTAAGTGGTTGTGAAAGAAATTTAAATACAAGACCCGACTAATGAAAACCATCATGGAATCCTTTTCTAACAGAAACAAAAATAACAATAGAAATGAAGAATCAAAGGAACCACATGAAAATATTAAATGTGAAAGTAAAATTAATGTCACCAACATAACATCACACATGAAAATTAGAACAGAAAGAAAAAAACAACATCAATATAAATAGTGATTAATACTTTTTAATATATGATTAATATTTTTACCCTGAGTCTGAAGAATCAAATTATTTACAATGAATTTTATTAAAAAATATTTACTCAATTTTAACTAACATAATACTATTTTTCTTCTATATTTTATTCTTAAATAATAAAAGAAACATCCTTAAATCATGGATAAACATTTACTAAATAGTTTCATCCCTGAAATAAATGATATAAAATATGAAGTATTTTTAATAATTAATATAATTTCTGGTATAAATTATTAACAAAAAATATTCAAATGATTAATCAAACAAGTGATACCATTACTTCATAATAAAATCATACCTTTCAATATCTCATCTAAAATTAAGCATAGATCTATAACATTAAATATTCTCTAGAGCGTTTTAAAATAAACCTCATCATATTTTCCCATACAAATATTAATATTCTTCAATGATCCAAAAATTTATAAATCATAAAAGAATATAATAGAACATCCAATCATAATTACACATTTAAAATTAAATGATGCATGATATCATGGAAACAATGTACACTACTAAAGTATACTCTACCCCAGATAATCTTCAACAAATTATCAATGTCCCTGTATAATAACACAATTTTGATCCAAATCTATATATATTTTATGTAGTATAATTTATATCCTAATTTTAATTATAATACTATATTTTCTATTGAATCACAATTTCAATAGTAATTATTCTAAAATCTAGTCCATGGTAATTTTTTCAATGATAACATTTTTCATGACTAGATTCGGTTTGAATCCAAACTTCGGTAAGTGATAAAATTATTGGTTAATTGTAACATCCCAAGTAAATAATGAATTTAACACTTTAATATTTATTAATATTCATGAATTAAATATTAATATTACTTTAATGGAGATTCTCTGATCGATATCGTACCCAATACGCAACAATGAGTTTCTTTGAAATCTTACGTTGCACACTAATAATATAATAATATTATTTTAAATGGTAGTTAATGCCTAGCCATTGTAATGGAGGGAATGAAAATAACTAACTACAAAATTATTATATATGTTTGTTACCCAATAAATGATAGAGGCTAAAAATGTGAATGTATCCAATTTTAAGCATAAATATTCTAATATTCTTTAAAAGGTTGATTAACCGCCTTTTGCGGGTGAACCCTTTTTTAAATCTACTATTTGAAAATTTTTTATGTTATATTTGACAAAATAAAATCCTTCCTTAGAATCGGGACATCAAAATTTACTTTGTGTCAATTTTTGTTATTTTTATGATAAAGTTCATTTTTTAATGAATAGTGAAAAATGTTGTATTTTAATTCAAAACTCCTTTTAATATAATTATTTATATGGTTAGATTATATTTTTAATTGGTTTTAAAGTGTGATTAAAATATATTTTTACCATTTAATCCAATGGTGGTCATTGTAATTAATTTCACTTTGAAATTGGACATAAACAAGTGGAAATCTTTTGATAGATATTGTTCCTTAATAACACATTATTTGTTTTGACAGTGGGAATTAATTATAAAATTAATTAATGAAAATTAAATGTTTTGAATTTGGTAAAATGGACATCATTTTCTAATTTTTATTTTCAAATATAGCTTAGGGTGAATGTTTTGTATTTTTCGGAAAAACATAAATTTTTGATGAATAGTGAAACCACTAAGTGGTAGTTAAAAAACAGATTTTTCGTTTAAATGTAATTTTACCACTTCTATGAATGGAATTTCAAAAAATCTGACATAAATGGTTGTCATTAGTAAGTAAAATGTGGTTTAATGGGATAAAAAGAATTTTCGGTGAATAGTAACTTTTGAGTGTTATTAACCGCGATTAGAGGTATTTAGGGTAATTTAAGGTACAAATAATGTTATAATAATATGAAATTACCTTGAAACATGTCCTAAACATATTGGATGAGTGACGGCCGACCAAAAAAATCCATGGGTCAATTTTTGGGACCCCATGGAGCCACTTGGGTTAGATAATGATATTAATACCTTATATTTTAAGTAAAAATTAAAATGTCACAAACATGTATTGTTTTACTAAAACTATATTCTCATGGGGTTATATATGTTATATTTTTAACTATAAATATTCATTAGAAATATGAACATATTTCCTACATCATGGTACTTTTTTTATAATTTTTATACATTAAATAAATAAATTTATTTATGACACCATGATGATGGAGTGATTACCTCATTAATGAATGATTTAAATTAAATGGAAAGATAAGGTAAAATTTAAGACATAAACTTGTCTGAAACCTATTTTATGGGTGGATTTAGAACCCTTATCACCTTATCCTCTAAATATATCATTGTGGGACCTTTAAAAACCGAAAACTATTTTATAATAAACAAACATTTCAAGACCTTCCAAAAGTGACCCTCCTCCCTCTTAAAAAGGCCCCCACCTCTACCCCCTTACCCACACCACTCAAGCCCTTGGTTCAGCCAAACTCTGCTCATATTATCTATCCACTTCCCTTTATCACTCCTAGAATCCTCACTTTAGGAAGTAGTCTTTCCAAGGAATCCTTTTACTCAAATCAAAATGAGTTACCTGATTTAGAGGTAATGTCTTCTCTCGAGTTTCGTTCTTTTATTTTCCTTCATCACTCACCACTATCTTCTTATTATTTTATCCCATAAAAGCACCAGTATCATAAATATACTATGATGTTGTTATGATAAGGATTCAACCTACACTTACACACACCTCCGTCTAATGGTTAAAGGACATACTGTTTCCGTGGATGGCGAATTACTGCCTCACGAAACGATGATTGTTCAATCTTCTCCTACCACCTCTAATGGTGTCCATTATGATGGAACTATATTTATATATGATATATATTATATTTATTTCCTCTCTATGCTTCTGTATTTTATATTTAAAGCATACCTTTATTCATTTCATGTTGTGCAAATGCGATAATTTCATTTGAGGAAGTGTGGACTACTGCCCCCTCAAGTGATGTGACCCGTTCATGCAATACATGGAATTTATAAATAATGAAATTAATGAACATATGTGACATATAGAACATATATATTATACTGGAATTATAATATATAAATCTCTCATTTAGTTTTAATTCCATTAATATGACAAAGAAATGAATGTAGCGTTCATGTGTACGTACGGCCTACCGTCTCCATGAACGGTGCATTTCATTTTTTATCTTCAAATTTTACCGAATAAAATAAAACGAATATATACAGGATATATATGATATTTAAATAATTAATACTATTCTGGAGATGATTTAATTATAACTACATGGACAATTCTTTTCAAACAAGTACATTTTTGACTCATGTACCGAACATCGACAAAACGTATGATATGAACTCACATAATTAACTAATTATTATAACATGATAATATGTGATATGATTTTAATAATAAACTTTAAAGTAATTCCTTAATCAATTATAAATTTATCTATGTTTATTATTCAGGAATATATAGAAATGAATAAGACAAGTCGGATGCGAGGTTAGGGATCCTACCTCTCTCTTTCTTTTTAAGTACTCTCTTTTATGTCACTACTTTTATGTTCTTATTTATTATGTTGGGGGATGTTATTTTATATTCATATTACTGTATTTTTTATGTTCATATGATGATATACCCTATTTTATCTCATCAATCCATTTTTTGATGTTTTAAGTGGCGCCGTTAGGCTGCTGAATTTTCGTAAGGGATTTCTTATCTCACTTTTAATTCTGTGAGATTTCCATTGATCACCACTTATTTATTGCATGTAGTGTATTGTGTACTGACATTTCATATATATTACCATGATTCTATTTATATTCATGGTATTATGTGATTCATTTGGTGTTTATTATCTTTTGGTCATACAACTCGATTGATCACAACAAGGTAAGGGGTTTTTTATCTCACTTTTTATTCCCATGAGATTCATGCTACATTTTCCACTATTTCCTTTTGTGTGGTGTATGTAATGCCCATGATTTATTGATTGTGTAATATAATTTAATTTATGGGTATTTACATCTACATTTTATGACCCTTCTTTCATGGGGTGTACGTTTCGAAAGTTACCCAAATCGGTAAGGGAACCTTTCACCCTCCTCTTTTTAAAAGACATATTTAGTTAGGTATTTTAATTTACACCTTATTATGTTGGGATATGTTATTATATATCCTTATTGCTGTAAATGTTATGTAAAATTTATGAGATAACTTTTTTATCTCTTATCATCTCATTTTCTGAATTTTAAACTAACGTCGTTTGGCTGTCAAATTTCTGTAAGGGAACTTCTTAACCCAATTTCAATTCTTTGGGTTAAACCTCTACTTCTTGATTATGTCATTCTATGAATATGTTTGGATGACCTCTGACTGTTTTACACTTAATATCCACTTATATTGGGTGTATTTATATTTTTCACACATAATTATGTAATTGATTTATTCTTAATCTAAGGATACCGTCTTTGTACAGGACTTCGTCTCAATATCCTTTAATTGAGGAATCTATTGATTTCTACATGAAATTATTTTATACGGTGTATAAAAACCTGTTTAATTTTAATTTCATTCAAAGGGAATCTTTTCTCTACGAAGCGTTTTACTAAATGACAAAAAGAAATATTTCTTTTTTAAAGTAAGCGGTGAAAACGACCTTTTTCGCTACCGTGAGTATTATTTGATCTATGGATTCCATAACAAGACGTAATATTTTCAAAACAAAAATAAATACCATATAATATTTTTAAGTATTTTGGTATTGAAAATGGTTTTTAGAAAGGATTTATTATTTCAATATCATAAAATGTTATATTGTTATTGCAATGTGGGAAGGTTATCTTTCCATTATGATTAAGTTATATGTTATGATTGTGTTAGGGTTCTTGAGAAATGTTAGGAAATTGGGTGGTTCTGTGATAAAATATGGGTGGGTGATCCTGAGATAGCTCTCCAATGCGTTGGGTAATGCGGAGGAGTTAAAATCTAAGGTTTCTCTGAAGATATTTAGGGAATATACTGTGATGGTTATTACAAATGCAACCATGAAGGTTACTCCCTACGTAAGAATGTTATGAATGCCTAATGTTACCTTTATGTATTATGATTTCTATGAGTTATTCATAAGTCTTATGATTTCATGATGTATGTTAAAGTGCATATTTTTTATGAGTAAAGTATTATTTCATTGATTCTTATGTGTACACGGACTAATGTTTTCTTTCCATATTTTTATATCCCTTACTGAGCTTTTTATGCTTATACCAAGTTTTTGAATTTTTTTCCACAGGAATTAAAGATGAATAGGGTCGAGGATGGGATAAAGGAAATACATGCTATCTAAAACATGGTACTAGGCATGTTTCTTTTTAAGAGTTGTTATTTTATGAAAAAAATGGAAACTGAGTAGAAGTGTCTACTTTGTAATCTTTTGAGATGTAATAGATATGACCTAATTCTCTAAAACTCTAAACCTAAAAATATCCTAAATGAGAATTATTCACTTAATTCAATATTATGTAATGTTTTAAGGTTGGGTCCTTATAGTTGGTATCAATGGTTGGTTTAGATAACTTTTGAGGTTAGGGTATGCTTTAAGCACAAGTGACATTACCATAATGGTTAGGATTTTAGAAAGAGTCGTAGTTATTTTTATAAAGTGAATCAGTTTAAGATAACATGAATAATTATATCTTAGTATTTACCCTCCTCATAAGATATTATATGATGCTTTTACTGATATACTCACACTAACATTTTTCATTTTAGTAAATGGATGGATCTTGCTGGCACCAAAGTAACAATGGATGTGAAGAAAACTATGACGGTTTTCTAAATGAGCAACTGAATGATATGGGTGCAACAATGATAAATCTTGTGGTTATTCTAAACCAACTATCTGGAGACATGATTTACAACCTAATCCTTAGTGATTTTTATAAGGCATCATTTATGTGAGAAACAAATCCCTACAAAAGTTCAGGTAATAATCATAAAGGTAAGTATGTTCAAAAACCTATGTGTCAAAGATGTGGAATGAAACACATAGGAAAATGTTTCAAAGGGACATAAATATTCTATAGATATGGAAATGAAGATCAGAAATCAAAAACCTTCCATGGGAAAATGAAGCATCTAGTTGACTCTAGAAAAGGGAAAGAAGTTCTTTCTGAAGGATCAATTGAATGTTTTAAATGTGGTGGGCATAGTCATTATGAAAACACATGTCCAATGAAGAAGTTTCAGGAATGGGATCACCAGGATCGTAAAAATATTCGTTTACTAATAACTAATGCCATTCCGATTGAGGATGAAGAAACTAACAATGACCCATAAAAGGTATAGATTATTTCTTAACATAGGTTTTTATATTATTGAAATCTTAGGATATGATTCATGATTTTGTTTGTAAGAAATACGTATTTTAGATTGAGTTGGAAAGGAATGGTTAATGGATCATAAAGAATGTTTAATGATTAATAAGTCAACATATAAGGGATTCATGAGTTATGGTAGATTTTAGGATGGTGAAATGATTAAAATTATTAATGCTCTTTTGATGATGGGATTATATGAGAACACTTTTTATAGTTCGTGTAAACCTGATGTTTGATATATGAAAATCTTATTCAAGGATGAATTATCTTTTCTTTTGTGGATATAGTTATAAAGAACCATTTGGGTTTATATGATCCTTTATTTTGAGGTAATTACTAGTTAATACATTTTGGGATGCAAAACGAAAGTTATTAGATAACCTTTGTGGTTAAAATATGTTATGGTTATTTTTGATGAATTTATATCTTTTTGGGAATGTTATAAAATAATGTAGTTTTTGAAAATTGACAACATGCAAACTGTGTGGCAATCCGTCGCGTCAGATGAAGCTACGAGAATCAAACACACAACCAAAGTGTGACTGGTATTTATCGCCTACCACTGGACTACGTGAAGTCCCTGGTTAGTATGACTAATTCTTTTTAGTAAGATGATCTTATGAATCCGGAATAAGTTGATTTTGGGTTATCTATGAAAATGATTAACCTATCGTGGAAGATAGGCGATTAGGTTTATTACTTTTCAGTATGAGACTTTAGGAGTAACTGATGTTATTTGGAGATAAATGTAAAGATTTACCTAGGAAGACCATGTGATTAAATCCTTAAGATATTTGGGTTTCAATCATAGTTTGGATTAATTTGAAGAATTTTATGGATAACTGTTTATTGAATGATCTTTGTTGAACTTTGGGTTTTGTTAGAAAAATTTTGGAGATTAAGAGTAACTTTTTTTATAAAGGATTATCCTTTTTGGGGATTATATGATCTCTTACTAACCATTTTGGTTTTACTTGATGACTAAATACAAGGGAAATATATAGTTCTACTTTTGTAGACTATGTGATTCTCTTGAAGATGATTATTGTTATTTTGATTTGACCAAGTCTTTTTAAATGCTCATCATTTGGAGAAAAGATTAGTTTTGGTAGAAACTTATTAAAGGATGAAACTCTACTTGGAGGTAAGTATATTTCCATATGTTTTTTTCTATGTAGTAAATTAATTCCTCAAAATTATGAAAAGTAACGTAAAAACAAAAACATTGTTGGTTTAAGTTTCCTACGGGGTAATCAAAGACCGTTTACACACATCATAATTTTTGATTTTCTTATGGTTAACTTTCTTTTAATCATGTTTTCTATCACTCTCAATCAGAACTTGACCCCTTTTTTTCTATTCCATATCCACGTTTTCCTACATGAAATCCTAGTATGGGTTAACTCGAGTGACCTTTGTACTTCTCTTTCTTTCTTTTAAAGTGACAGTTTAATTGACTCTTTTTCCGATGTGGGGATTTCAATGAATTTTCCAAGAACAATTTTATAAATGTGAGGACGCAATTCCCAAAAGGGGTGAAGGATGTAACGTCCCAGGTAAATAAAAAATATGACATTTTCATATTTATTAATATTAATGAATTAAATATTAATATTACATTAATGAAGATTCTATGATCGATGGCGTACCCAATACGCAACAACGAGTTTCATTGAAATATTACATTGCACACTAATAATATAATAATATTATTTGAAATGGTAGTTAATGCCTATCAATTTTAATGGAGTTAATGAACATAACTAACTACAATATTATTATATATTTTTTTATCCAATAAATTATATAGCCTTAAAATGCGAATGAATCCAATTTTAAGCATAAATATTCTAATATTCTTTGAAAGGTCGATTAACCGCCTTTTGAGGGTGAGCCCTTTTTAAATCTACTATTTGTAAATTTTATATGTTATATTTTAAAAAATAAATTCCTTCTTTAGAATCGGGATATCAATATTTATTTTGTGCAAATTTTTGTTATTTTTTCGATAAAGATCATTTTTTTAATGAATAGTGAAAATTGTTGTAGTTTAATTCAAAAACTCCTTTTAATCTAATTTTTTATATGGTTAGATTATCTTTTTAATTGGGTTTAAAGTGTAATTAAAAACTATTTTCACCATTTAATCCAATTTTGGTCATTCGAACTAATTTCACTTTGAAATTGGACATAAACAAGTGACAATCTTTTGATAGATATTGTAGCTTAAAAACACATTATTTGTTTTGGCAGCGGGAATTAATTGTAAAATTAATTAATGAAAATTCTATGTTTTGAATATGGTAAAATGGACATCATTTTTGAATTTGGAATATCAAATATACCTTAGGGTTAATTTTTGGCATTTTTCTGAAAAACATCAAATTTTGAGGAATAGTGAAACCACTAAGTGGTAGTTAAAAAACTGATTTTTCATTTAAATGAAATTTTACCAGTTCTGTGAATTGAATATCAAAAAATCCTACATACATGGTTATCATTAGTAATTAAAATTTGGTTCAGTGGGTTGAAAATAATTTTTGGTGAATAGTAACTTTTGAGTTTTAGTAACTACGATTAGAGGTAATTAGGGTAATTTAAGGAAAAAATTATGATATAATAATATGAAATTACCTTGAAACATGTACTAACATTATTGTATGAGTCATGGACGACCAAAAGAATCCATGGGTCAATTTGTGGGACCCCATTGAGCCACTTAGGTAACATAATGATATTAATACCTTTTATTTTAAGTAAAAAAAATGTCACAAACATGTATTGTTTTACTAAAACAATTTTTACATGGGGTTATATAAGTTATCTTTTTGACTATAAATATTCATTAGAAATATAAAAAGCATTCCTACATCATGGTAATTTTTTTTAATGTTTAGACATTAAATAAATAAATTTATTTATAACACCATGATGATGCAATGATTACCTCATTAATGAACGATTTAAATAAAATGAAAAGATAAAGTAAAAAAACTAAAACTTGTCGAAAACCTATTTTATGGGTGTATTTATAACCCTTATCAACTTATCGTTTAAATATATCATTGTGGGACCTATAAAATCCAAAAAAAAATTATAATAAAGTAACATTTCAAGACATTCCAAAAGTGACCCTCCTCCCTCTTATAAAAGGCCTCCACCTCTACCCCCTTACCCACACCTCTCAAGCCCTTGGCTAATCCAAAATCTGCTCATATTATATCTCCACATCCCTCTCTCACTCCTAGAAGCATAACTTTAGGCAGAAGTCTTTCCAAGGAAGCCTTTGGCTCAAATCAAAAAGAGTTACCCGATTTAGAGGTAATGTCATCTCTTGAGTTTCTTTCTTTTATTTTACTTCTTATATCACAACTATATTCTTATTATTTTATCCCATAATAACACCAGTATCGTCAATATACAAGGATGTTGTTATGATAAGGATTCTACCTACACTTACACACACCTCTGTCTAATGGTTAAAGAACATACTGTTTCCGTGGATAGCGAATTACTGCCTCTCGAAATGAAATAATGGCCACCTCTCATGGTGTCCATTATGAAGGAACTATATTTATATATGATATATATTATATTTATATCCTCTATATTCTTATTTATTTTTTTATTTAAAACATAATTTTATGCTTTTCATGTTGTGCAAATGCGATAATTTCATTTGACGAAGTGTGGACTACCGCCCCCTCAAGTGGTGTGACTCGTTCATGCAATACATGGAATGTATAAAGAATGAAGTCAACGAACTTATTTGAATTATATAATATATATATTATACTGGAATTATAGCATCCTGCCTTTTTATCACATAAACTTTCATTACATTTTACAAAACTTAGGATCTTTAAGGTTTAGTGTCTTGGAAACTAGGAACTTAAAACATGAAAACATAAAACATTCTTCTTAAACACTTGAAAGGCTTCTCCTCATGTACACCCTAGGCTCATTACTACATCTCATAACCTGGGGACATACATCAAAAGAAAGGGTGAGCAGAAGTCCCAGCAAGGGAAACAAGTGAAACATTTTACATATGAACTTGAAATACATCAATAAAGTCATGAAAAGAACATTAAGGCATGAAAATGAAATCATGAGGCATATCATAATAAAAATAAAACTTTTTCATAACTTGAAGATGTGGCTACATCATTTAACATTGAAAATCATGAACATATCACCAAGGTCCATCCCCAAGGTGTCATTTGAAAATTACCAAGGTTATTCACCAAGGTATCGTGAAAATTGTAATCTCTAGTGGTTACATCATTACCCAATGCATTGGAGCGCTATCAGGGAGCACCCTTAAATTTTCCTTTATTATCATGTGAGCCACATATATCATCATCAAACATTTCATAAATAACAAATATAGCATAAAATAAATGGGTTTCATTTCATAATCATAACGTTTTAAAAACTGCTTTAAAGACATGATCTTTATGTCACTTTAAAACCCACAGAAAAGGAAGGTGGGTATCATGTATGTAAATCCCAGAATTTAAAATAGAACATTTTGGTATATATGTGAATACCCCTTTAGAAGAAAGAGCTTTGAGTATTCACTTAATAATATAAAAGAACTTTAGAAAAAGAGAGAGACATTTTGAGACAGAAATTCTGCAGCATAACGGCTATGTTCCGAGGTTTTAGAAGACATTAAAAGAGAGGTAAAATGGGTAAAACATTCATAAATGACCCATAAAATAGTACATGGACAGAATAAGAAGGATAAATGATCATGGTAATGAAATTTCATGGACATACCATTTGAAATGAAAAACATGGAAGGAAGACAAAAATTAGATTTCTCTTATGAAAGTTCGGCAGCCTAACGGCGTTACTTAAACATCAACAAAAATGATTTGAAAAGATCAAATAGGGTCTCTCATCATGTGAACATAAGATTTCAGTATGATAGATATAGAGATACTTCCCCAACATAACAAAAAGGAACTTTGAAAGAATTGACATGAAAGTAGGACTTCAAAACGAGAAGGGTGAAGAACCACTTAAAAATTCGGCAGCCTAACGGTGCCACTTAAAACATCAAAATACTGAATTGAAGAGATAAAATGGGGTCTCTCATAATATGAAAATAAGAGTCCAGTATGATAGATATAGAGATCATACCCCAATATAACAAAAAGGAACTTGAAATAATTGACATGAAAGTAGAACTTCAAAATGAGAAGGGTGAAGAACCACTTAAAAATTCGGCAGCCTAACGGTGCCACTTAAAACTTCAAAATACTGAATTGAAGAGATCAAATGGGGTCTCTCATCATATGAACATAAGAGTCCAGTATTATAGATATAGATATCATACCCCAACATAACAAAAAGGAACTTGAAATAATTGACATGAAAGTAGAACTTCAAAACGAGAAGGGTGAAGAACCACTTAAAAATTCGGCAGCCTAACGGCGCCACTTAAAACTTCAAAATACTGAATTGAAGAGATCAAATGGGGTCTCTCATCATATGAACATAAGAGTCCAGTATGATAGATATAGAGATCATACCCCAACATAACAAAAAGGAACTTGAAATACTTTACATGAAAAAAATATCTTGAAAAATGAGAAGGGAGAAAGAATCCGTTACAAAAATTTCGCCAGCCTAACGGCGCCACTTAAAACTTCATAAAACGAAATAATGAGAGCAAGAGGGGATCTCTCATTATATGAACATGAAAAGGGCAGTAATAGGAGTATAAAAGAACATCCTCCAACATAATAACATGGAGCATAAAATGAATGACATAAAAGAGATTACTTGAAATTAAAGAGAGAGGTCGGATCCTTTACCTTAAAACGTAACTCTTAAAACTCAAAGGTTGGGACCTTCAGGGCTTGGGGGCACCTTGGGAGGACTCTTTGGGAGGTAAGGAGACCAGAACATCGTTGAGGATGGTTTTTGAGTCGAAAAGATGAGAGGAGGGCTTGGTATTTATAGGGAAAGTGAGGGGACAAGGCATTAATGGCCAAGGGACACCTCAAAAGTGGTTTTCTCAAAAGCATGGGCGCTCCCATGGTAATTCCCATAAAGTTAGGCCACATGGGGACCCCCACACAATAATTCATCCTCTTTAGTCGAACATCCTTTAAAATATCTCATGACATCATCATGACATAGTTATGATGTCATTAAACATACCGAAACCCTAAAACTGTATTTTTACTATTCACTGAAAATTCAACTTTCTCAGAAAAATCCCAAAATTTCACCTTAACCAAATATCAGTTCTCTGATTTCAAAAATGAACTCCATTTTATAAAAATAATTTTCTAAATAATTTTAATTTATTTTTTAAATAAAATATACTATTCACCGAAAATTCATTATTTTTAGAAAAAACCCCAAAAATTACCTTATCGATGCTCTGAGTTCAAAAATGAAATCCATTTTATAAAAATCGTTTTCTAAATTTTTTTAATTTAAATTTTAATTAAAAAACACTATTCACCCGAAAAAACTAATACTTGAATAATAATTTATGAAACCGTTTTTTAACCATTTTATTGAATCACATTACTTAAATCAAGGTGCCTAGATTATATTAATACTTTTTTTAAGTGAGATTACTAATCCATTTGGTCACATTACTAATCCTAAGCATAAAATCACTATTCATAATTTACTATTCATCAAAAATTATGTTGATCTTATTAGACTCTAAATTCTGTACTGAACATATTTGTAGAAGGCCATTTTTTGAAAATAATTACACATTTTTATTTATTTAAGGTTTACATAAACATTTTTAAAATATCCTTTCTCTAAAATTCATCAAAAATATGCATACTATATTTATCTGGTCATTTGAAAATTCATAAACTTCATCATAAGAAGAAATTCCAATTTTTATTTAAAACAAAGGATTACACAAGGCAGTTATGGTCTCCTTACATAGCCCCTTATCACACCAGCATAGGACCTAAGTGTAAGGTGTGCTAAGGTTAGAGAATCTGAGGGAGGCTCGGCCAACATCGCACGAGTAGTAATTTCTATCAGTTTGAACTTCTCGCGAAGGCGATCCCGTTCTAGCTTCACACGATGAAGTTCAGCTTGGGTTTGGTCCAGAGCAAAGCCCAGTGGTGCTACCTCCTTCCCAAGTTCTGTTAGATGGGCTTCGATCGGTCCAAGACTACTGGGTGAGGCCATCGAATCTTCTTTCTATATTAATTAACCAATATTACTTGTATTTAGAGACAATAATCAAAACGTTTAGTTTCCAGCGGTCATATTGACCAATGTTCATATAATAGTCAAAAACCAATGATATCATTTTAATTATACTCATGTTATCAAATGAAACATTTTTGTTGAGTATAAAATAAAATAAAAATAACACATAAAATTAGGAAACAAGATTTATTCAAAATTTCGGGTCGTTACAAGAATTATAATATATATTCCTCTCATTTAGTTTTAATTACATTAATATGACGAAGAAATGAAAGTAGCGTTCATGCGTACGTACGATGTACCGTCTCCATGAATGGTGAATTTAATTTTTTATCTCCAAATGTTATGGAATAATACAAAATGTATATATACTGGATATATATGTTATTTAAATCATTAATACTATTCTGGAGATGATTTAATTATGACTACATGGCCAATTCTTTTCAAACAAGTTCATTTTTGACTTATGTACCAAACATCGACAAAATGTATGACATGAACTCACATAATTAACTAATTATTATAACATGATAATATGTGATATGAATTGAATAATAAAATTTAAATTAAGTCCTTATGAAATTATAAATTGACCTAAGTTTATTATTCAGGAATATAAAGAAACGAACAAGTCAAGTTGGACGTGAGGTAAGGGATCCACCTCTATTTTTCTTTTTAAGTACTCTCTTTTATGTCACTACTTTTAAGCTCATATTTCTTATGTTGGGGGATGTTATTTTATATTCCTATTACTTTAATTTTTATGTTAATATGATGCGAGACCCTATTTGATATCATCAATCCATTTTTGTATGTTTTAAGTGGCGCCGTTAGGCTGCCGAATTTTCATAAGGGAATTCTTATCTAACTTTTAATTCCGTGAGATTTCCATTGTTCGCCATTTATTTATTTCATGTGGTGTATTATGTACTGACAATTCATGTATAATATCATGATTCTATTTATATTCAAGGTATTATGTGATTCATTTGGTGTTTATTATCTTTTGGTCATACGACTCGATTGATCACAGCGAGGTAAATGGGTTTTTTATCTCACGTTTTATTCCCGTGAGATTCATTCTAAATTTTCCACTATTTCCTTTTGTGTGGTGTATTTACTACCCATGATTGTATTCTTTGTGTAATATAATTTAATTTATGGGTATTTACATCTTCATTGTATGACCCTTCTTTCATGGGGTGTACTTTTTGAAAGTTACCCAAATCGGTAAAGGAACCATTCACCCTCCTATTTTTAAAATACTTCTTTTGTTAGGTCTTTTAATTTACACCTTCTTATGTTGGGATATGATCTTATATATGATTATTACTGTAATTTATATGTCTATGTTATGAGATACCTTTTTTTATCTCTCATCATCTCATTTAAGGAATTTTAAAGTGACGTCATTAGGCTGTCGAATTTCGGTAAGGGAACTTCATAACCCAATTTCAATTCTTTGGGTTAAACATCTACTTCTTGATTATGTCATGATATGAATTTGTGTGGATGACCTCTGATTGTTTTACACATAATATCCACTTATATTGGATGTATTTATATTTTTCACACATAATTATGTAATTTATATATCCGTAATATAAGGATACCATCTTTGTACAGGACTTCATCTCAATCACCTTTAATTAAGGCATCTATTGATTTCTACATGACGTTTTTTATACGGTCTATAAAATTTAGTACCCCTAGTTTTTGGTAAGTAACCCTTGTTTCATGATTTTTAAGTACATGAAGCATATGAGAGATGCATGGGGAAAGTTTGGAAACTCTTAAAGTTTAAAAAGGGAAAAGAGTGGTGATGTACGGGCTACACATGGTTTGGAAAACCGTGCGGAATCCATGCAGGTGTGGTCAACTTGCACAGAGGAGTCTACATGGTGTGCGCACGGTTTGGGAAAACCGTGCGAGGAGGCCGTGCGGAGCACCCCTTCCTAAGTAGTGACGACCGCACGGTTAGCGCACGGTTTGTCTAACTGTGTGGACTAACCGTGTGCGAAGTCAACTTAGATCCTATTTTTTAGGATCTAATCCGTTTTATCTATTAACCCACTCATTTTTTCTTATAAAAGGACCTAACATGGGATTTCTCTCCGGTGAAGGTGGGAGAGCACTTACCTAGCGTTTTGGAAGTAATCCAGAGGCTTTCCTTGGAGTTTAGAAGCTGGTTGATCGCGGTAAGTCTCGTTCTTGTCTTGTTTCCTTAGATCTCCTTCACTCTCTCTATCAGTTTCTTAGATCTACACCCACTTTGGGTAGATCTAAGGGGGTGGATTCCAAATAATGGTGTTTTTGGTCTTTTGGTTGATAGGGGAAGAGATATAAGGCGGGTTTGTTGAGTTACAACTCATTTTTGTTGGCGTTCTTCATCCGTTGGTTGGTTTCACCTATTTTGTGGAGGTAGGTGGCTTCACTCTTGACTCCTCTTGTTAGAATTTTTTGGCTTAGTTTCAAATTGGTTATTTGAATGGAATTTGTTGTGAAAAGCATTGAAAAAATCTTCTTTAGTGATGATTTATGGTTTTGATGAAATTGTGAAATTTTGGTGAATTGTGTGCAAAGTGACTTGGTTATTTTAATTTAAAATGTTGATTTTAAATTATGAAATTGCTGAAATTGTAAATGGTTTGATTAGAAATGGGTTTTTAATAAAAAGGGTGTTTTATTGAAATGGTTTTGATGGATTTGGTTTTCAATAAAAAGACAGCTTTATTGAAATGTTTTGAATGGTTTGAACACACTTGGTTTGGATGGAAAGTGGTTTTCAAAAAAAGGTGTTTTATTAAAAGGATGGTTTGACATGATTGTTGGTAATGTGTGGTGTGTGTTCATATTGCATTGTATGAGGCTTGGTTGAAATAGGACCTTGTGCTCGATTCCAAAGGTGTAACGGCACATGGTAACTATATGTATGAGGCTTGGTTGAAATAAGACCTTGTGCTCGGTGCCAAAGGTGTAATAAAACATGGGAATAATTACCTTGTGACGACTTGGTAGATCGACGAGAGAACGCTCATGAGTATGGAACTGTCATAACGATGCATGCATGGTTGATTTCACGGGTTAGTGAAATGGTTGGGAATTCCAAAATGGAACGTTTGTGAAATGGTTTGGAAATTTTTTTGGTTATTTTTCTGAAAAAATAACATGTTGGAAAAGCTGGTTTAAATTGCACTTTGATGCTTTTGAGCATGGATGATTTTGGAAAACTTGTTTATATTTAGTTATAAACTTCCTTGGTGAAAATGTTTTATATAAACTGTTTTTATATAAATGTAGCTAACTTTTATATCCTAGTGGTGTGAGTAGGGAAGTCATTGGGGAAAACCCACTGAGTTTTATACTCACCCATACTTTGGAACTTTGGTTATTTTGCAGATGTTGTATTCCGAGACACAGGTAAAGGTAAAGAATCTCATTACTAATGGACTGTGGTGATGTTTGGGAGAGGCTGTAGAGCTTGGAGCTTGTGGATCACAGAGTCGTGGTGTCTTTGGAGAGTTTCATGTTGTTCTTCCACTGTGTACCTTGATGTTTGGTTCGGTCTTCTGCTATTGTGTACTCTGATATGGTTTAATATAAATGAAGTTGTTGGTTGGTCATAAATTTGTTTATGCATCATATAGTGAATGGATAATGGATGGGTTAATTTATTAAAGGGTAAATCACCCCCACTAATACATGATACCCTTTGGCATTTATTGCTAGCCTTTGGTGTCTTGGGGATGTCACCTAAGGCCAAGTAATGACTTGTTGTATTCTCAAGCCAATGAGGATAAGCGGGTCATTACAAATGGTATCAGCTTTTTCAGTCCTTTCCTAACAAGTGGTCATCGATGTTCTTGGTATTGGAGTTGAAATTTCTTCTTGTCCATTCCTTGGGATTAAATATTAGACAGGAGTAGGATTGTTGGAACATGGAATGTATAGCATAAAAGGACGTAGATAACCCGTTTATGCTGAACTTTAAGTTACCAGGGAGTTGGGTACATAAGTGTTTTGGATACACTTCTAGGATTTTGGAAATCTCATTGTCATGGGTTTAGCTAATGAGAGGAGCATGACATACATTGTAGAGGAATGACTTCCTAGTAGGATTTCATATCTCATTGTGAGGAATGAGTAAGAATTTTGTGAAAGGTGTAAATTTTTTAAAAAATTGCAGAAATTTATTTTCAAATGAACGATTTTGAAAAGAAGATATTTGGTGTGTTTTGAAAATGGATTGTTTTTCAATAAGCATGTGAATGTTTTCGAAAATGGTTGAACATGTGGCAAATCTTGATGGTTGGAAAACAATGTTGTGATAGTTGATGTGGTAGAATTTGATATGCTAAGCCAACAGTTGCTAGAGTGTGAGATTGATGGAGTTTGTTGTTGGTTTAGGAAATGGAACCCGGTAGGTGTCATAGAAACTAGTCGAAAGTGTCCAGTGAAAATGTGGTTGCACCTGAACCACAGGTGAACCAATAGTTGGTCCAATGCATCGCTCAGGCTTTTAAAACCGTTGAGTTGGGACTGGAACCAGATACCTTGTTTACGATATCTGTCACTACTGAAAATCCCAGTAGAGGAAGTACAGTTATATTCACTAGAGGAGATGAGAACTATAACACTAATAGTAAGAGGGAATAGGAAAACATCTCTCAAGGAGGAAGAACACATCAGAATCGGACCACAAGATTGCTAAAACTTCCTCTGAGACACAAGAGTAAGCCAGGATGTTTCCAGTGTGGCTCTACGAGCCACATCAAGTGGAATTGTATGTAACAACCTCGAGAATGTCATAATTGTAACAACATGGGACACCTTCAGCGCTATTGCCATAATTCTCTAAGTTCGGGTGTTCGTGACACTCTTCAGAAAGGGAAGTGTCAGCAGAAAAATAATGAGAAGAGCATAGAAAGCACGCATCTTCATGGAACTGAACAAGTTGTAGAGGTTGATCAGTCAGGTCCCTCCAAAGTGTTAGGTACGGTTCTTTTAATTCCAACGTTGTGGCAAGATTTTTTTGATACAGGTGCTCCCCATTATTTTCTTGCTCCTCGTATCATTGATCTGTTGGATTTACACGTAGAAATGATGTCTTCTCTTTTGAACCTACTAACTCCTCTGAGTCAAATAGAGTGTTCAACCTTCCTATATCGAGCATGTTGTTTATTTGTGCACGACATTTAATTGATGTGGGATTTCTCAGTTCTTGAGATTTATGATTATGACATAATACTGGGAATGGATTGGTTGGCGACGTGTAAGGCCCAAATCGATTTCTATAAGCAAATGGTGATTTTTGTGAGGAATAAAGGTGTTAGACATTTCTTTAGAGGGAAGAAGAGTGCAAAGATGGTGCAACAGATGGGTTGGCACCAGCTGTTGGCATGATCTCGTATCAGTTAGAGGTTTTGTCTTTGGCATCAATAGAAGAGATCAAGGAAAATAGATTTCTAGCTATTGTGGATCAATTTCTAGATGACTTTACCAATAACTTCTCAAGGTTACCACCTCTATGGGAAGTGTAGTTTAAGATTGTTCTCCTCCCAGGGACAAGTACTATTTCCCTTCCATCTTATAGGATGGAACCAACAGAGTTACGGAAATTGAAAGTGTAGTTAGAGGAGGTGGAAATCAAGGGTTTCATTCCGCCAAGTACATCTACGTGGGCAACACCGGTTTTGTTCGTGAAGAAGGCAGATGGAACTCTACGACTATGTGTGAATTATCATAAGCTTAATCAAGTTACGATAAAGAATAGATATCCACTTCCACACATTGATGATCTATTCGATCAATTAAGGGGAGCTCAGTGGTTCTCCAAGATTTACTTGAAATCAATATATCACCAATTGCGAGTCCAGAAGGAGGATATTCCAAAGACAACCTTCAAAAGAAGATATGGCCACTATGAATATGTAGTCATGCCTTTCAGTCTAATGAATACACCAGCGGTCTTCATGGCTTTTACGAATCCGATATTTTAACAATATCTGGATTCCCTTGTTGTGGTGTTTGTGGATTACGTCTTGGTGTATTCAGGAACAAGGGATGAGCATGACGAACACTTGAAAATAGTATTGGAGATTTTGAGAGACCATCAGCTGTATGTCAAATTATCAAAGTGTGATTTTTGGATACAAGAAGTATGTTTTCTGGGCCATGTTGTTTCTGAGAAAGGTGTTTCTGTGGATTCAGAAATGATAGAAGCTGTTCTTTCTTGGAAACCGCCGTAGAATGTCCTTGAAATACGAAGTTTTCTTGGTCTAGCTGGTTATTACCTACGATTTGTCCATGACTTCTCATGACTTGCTTCACCTATGACAACATTGAAAAATAAGAACAGTGCATTTCAATGGACTGAGGAATGTTAGAGATATTTTCAAGAGTTGAATGTTCTCCTTACATAAGTACCTATCTTAATATTTCCAGAATCAGGGCAAGGATACAGGGTGTATTGTGATGCTTCGGGAATAGGGTTGGGTTGTTTTCTAATGCAAGGAGACCACGTGGTTGCTTATGGCTCAAGGAAATTTAGGGTGAATGAGAGAAATTACCCAACACATGATTTGGAGTTAGCTGCAGTCGTCCATGCTTTGAAAACATGGAGACATTATCTCTTTGGTGAGAAATTTACTGTGTTTACAAATCAAAAAATCTTGAAACAAATTTTATCACAGAGAGATTTGAATCTGAGGCAGAGGAGATGGATGGAGTATCTTCAAATTTTTGACTTTGACTTAATGTATACATAGGTAAGGGAAATTGGGTGGCTGATGCATTAAACAGAAAGTCGTATGCTCAGTTGGTGAAAGAAGCTTCAGACAAATGACAATTGATGTCGGTCATAGCCAACATGCATCTGGAATGTGAAAACCGAGGTGATGTTTCAGTTTTATTTTCAGCTATGCTTGTTTCTGATTTGGTAAAAGTGGTCAAATAAGCACAAACATCTGAAGAGGAATGTCAGGTAATGAGTTCAAAACTCAATGGTGGGGAGACAATTGATGGCTGGAAACTGGAAGCGTGTTCAGTTTTGTGTTTCAGCGATCGGATGGTTGTACCTATAGTTTATCAGGAACAACTCCTTAATTCTTAACACCACTCAAGATGGTCTGTACATCCAGGTACACAGAAGACGTATAAGGCACTAAAGGCACAGTTTTGGTGGAGCGGCATGAAAAGGAAGGTGGCCGAGTTCATCTCGCGATGCTTAACTTGTCAGCAGGTTAAAGATAAGCATTAGAGACCAGCTGGTATGTTACAGTCATTACCTATCCCAGTATGGAAATGGGATCAGATAACAATGGACTTTGTTACGGGTCTTCTAAGAATGGTCCAGAAACACGATGCCATTTGGGTGATAGTGGATCGTCTGACCACGTCAGCCCATTTTATCCCTATTTATGAAACCCATACGGTGGATGATCTTTCAAAAATCTATATTCGAGAAGTGATAAAGAGACATGGTGTACTAGTGTCCATCGTCTCAAATAGGGATCCTAGGTTCACATCTCGTTTCTAGAAATCCTTACAAAAAGCCCTTGGGACTTAGTTGACTATGAGCACGGTGTATCATCCTTAGACGGATGGACAATCTGAGCAGACGAAACAAATGTTGGAAGACATGTTGTGGACTTGTGTAATGGATTTTGGTGGCTCATGGGAGGAGCATCTACCCTTAGTGGAGTTCTTATACAACAAAATTTATCAAGCCTCGATACGCATGGCTCTGTTTGAAGTATTGTATTGGCGTCCTTATCATTCTCCGCTATACTGGATGGAAACGGATGAAACATCACTAGTTGGGATGACCATGTCCAAGAAACAATGGAGATGATTCAGTTGATTAGAAATAGGATGGAGATGGCTCCGAGTTTTCATAAATCTTATGCAAACCACCGTCGATGACCGTTGTCATTCGTCGTGGGTGATCATGTCTTCTTGAGGATCTCTCCAAGGCTTGGAAATTGTCGTTTTGGGTAGTAGGTAAAATTATCTCCTCAATATATAATCCCTTTTGAGATACTGGAACAGGTTGGCGAGGTGGTGTATCAGTTGTCATTACCACCACAGTTCATTGCAGTGCATAATGTGTTCCATTTATCTCAGTTGAAAAAGTATCAGCCTGATCCTGACCATGTGATCAGATGGGATCACATTGACCTAGATTTGGATGTTTCGTTTTTACATATCCTGGTGCGGATTGTGGATAGGTTGGATAAAGTATTACGTGAAAAAATCATCAGTTTATTGCGGTTTTTATAGCAGCATTGTTAGATTCAATAATAGACATGAGAATGCGAGAAAGAAATGAAAGAGCAGTGGCCAGAACTCTTTCAGGAAAATGATGGCTTTCTAGTTTCCGAGGACGGAAAGACCAATGGTGGGGAGAATATAGTACCCTCAGTTTCTCGTATGTAACCCTTGTTTTATGATTTATATGTACATGAAACATATCAGAGATAGTTGGGGAAATTTTGGAAACTCTTAAAGTGTAAAAAGGGCAAAGAGTGGTGATGCACGGGCTATGAAAAGTTTGGAAAACCATGTGGAATCCATGTGGGTGTGGTCACCTTGGATAGAGGAGTCCACACGGTGTGTGCACGGTTTGGGAAAACCATGTGAGGAGGCCATGAGGATCACCCCTTCCCAAGCAGTGATGACTGCACGGTTAGCGCACGGTTTATCTAACCATGTAGACTAACCATGCACGAAGTCAACTTAGATCGTATTTTTTAGGATCTAATCTGTTTTATCTTTTAACCCCTTATTTTTTCTCATAAACAGACCTAACTCGGGATTTCTCTCCGGTTATGGTGGGAGAGCACTTACCTAGCGTTTTGGAAGCAATCCGGAGGCTTGCCTTGGAGTTTAGAAGCCAGTTGATCGTGGTAAGTCTCATTCTAGTCTTGTTTCCTTAGATCTCCTTTACTCTCTCAATCGGTTTCATAGATCTACAGCCGCTGTGGGTAGATCTAAGGGGGTGGATGCCAAATAATGGTAGTTTTGGTCTTGTGGTTGATAGGGGAAGAGATCTAAGGTGGGTTTGTTGAGTTACTATAACGACCCATACTTTACATACATTGTTAATACTTCAAAATTGAAGCACACTTATTACAACATATGACAAAACCACAAAGGACCGTATAGGTATAGTGTCTTTAGAAACTAGGAAACATAAAAAACTGGTTCATAAATCTTCTATAGTGTCTCCCATTTATTTCATCATATCTAGGGTCCCTTTTAGCATATTCTACTTAATATCCATCTTCCTGACCTGGGGAAAAGAAAACATAAAACGGTGAGCTCAAATGCTCAGCAAGGGCAAATAAAGGAAATAAAAATCATATCATATCTTTTTGAAAATCAAAACCTGCAAAAGAGATCATAATATCTTAACATGGAATAAATCATAGAAGTGAAAATGAGATCCCCATAATCCTAACATAAAACTTTAAACTTTGTGGCATGCACACATAATCATGGAAAATCATTTCTTGTTAGTCATGACTCATTGCCAAGACTATCTTAGTGGACAAAGTCCCTTTCTGAATCGAGTAACCCTCGTTTCAGTCCTGTTTCACTGAACCGGTATAACCTACCGTTCCAGCCCTGTCTATCTCATGAGATATAAAATCTTTACCCAATTCATTGGAGGGAGATATAGTTCCCACCCATCTTATAATGAATCCTTTCTTATTTATGCCACATAATCATAAATCATAAATCATAGCGTAACCCATGTAATAAAAATGGGATTCTTAAACAACATGACATCATAAAACAATTCATATAAGATAAAGGAATTCATAAAAATATTTCCATCACAACATAATCAAATCCATGTAATAATAGGGATAAAAACAGAACCCTTTTATTATCTTAGATGTAAAATAATTTTGATAAAATACTTGAACTCCATTCTTGAGGAAAATATCCTTTCTACTTCAAAAACACTTTTCCTTTCATAACATGTCATACAATTTTAAACTAAAAGAAGTTGATTAAAAATAAACTTGAATACTCGTAAAGGAAGCTTCTTGGAAATAATGTTTTAAGAATCCATTCATGCCGTATAAGTTAAAAAAACATTCTTCGTACTTTGGTCGGAAAAGTCAAAAAGTACCTCGTACGAAAAAACGACAAAAGATTCCTTTCATATTCTTTACTAAAAACTCACAGAAGGGTAAAATTGGATTTAAACTATTTTAAGTGGATGGAAACAATATTACATATTGAGGTAACATGGATGTGGATGATAAAATACACCCCCAATAAATACTTACGAATAAACAATCTCGGATAAAAATGAGATTGTGATATTTCCCTTACCTTAGGTCCAATTTGCTTTGTATGTGTCCGAAGCTCCTGTATAATGGTTTAAATAATGTTATTGACTTATTCCAGAATCATACATATTTATATGATATCATATATGGTCATATTCTTAGATTCTTGATAGTAATATTTCTTTGTTACTTGTTACTCGGGTCTTTATTGCCTTTTGTTCTTATGCGTGTTTTGCCGAATACATTCTTATTCTTCTTTTAAGGTTATAGATACCTTATATCCAGAATGGTATTAGTGTAACATATATCACATTTATTCATTCAATTCATTTATATAATTACTATGTAATGATGATCATGTAGAACGAGTTGCATCACATCGTGGAGACGGTATTCCGTACGTACGCACGAGTGATGATATCGTTCCTATGATCGTGGAATTGTATTGGAGTATATATATATATATATTATTTCAGTATCAATATTAATTTATAATAGTCATAAATAGTTACTCATTACACCATTATACCCATCCTTGTAAGGTGATGGTGGAAAATAGATTACACCACGGCGTGGAGACGGTATTCCGTACGTACGGATGCGCGGTGATTTCATTTTTCCGTAGGATGGATAGAAGGTGAATTAGGGTTTTTTCATATTTATAATAACATATCAGTATGTAAGTAATACTGATGTTATTACTTTATCATGAAACAACTAAAAAAGAAGAAGTTGAAGAAGAAAGAAATTGAAAAGATCGGTAATGGATATTACCTCTTCTTTGGAACGCTTTTTTGAATCCTCCACATAGGGAACTAAGATTGGTCTTTGAAGAAGACCAGGACCTCTAGGATTATTCTAGGGAAGTGGAGAGGAGAAAATGGCAGGGTTTGGCCGAGCTTGAGTGCTCAAATTGGTATGAGGAGGAGGGGGAGGAGGTGCCCTTTTATAAGGGAGGAGAGGGACACCTTAGGAATATCTCAAAATATTATTTTATATTAAAGTCAAAATCGGTTTATAATGGTTACAAAGAGTCTTATTTCGAAGATAAAGTGGGTATGGGTCGAAATCCTATCAACCAATAGGATTTAGACAAGTTTAGGTTATTATTTTAACCTTATCAATTAGATTTAACTCTAAGTTAAATAATTTAACTTTTACCATGTGTTTTTGTTTTCTTTCACTATATGGTTAATACACTTACTATAACATGCCAAACGAACCCCAAATTGTTTATTATTAATATATATATCCTTATCTAAGTCATTTGGCCGAACCTTATATTTTTAAGAATAAAATAACAATTAATAATATAATATTTGATTTAAAAACTATTTTGTGTCAATTTTGACACTATTTGATATATTATTTTTGTGAAAGTCATAACAGAATTATATGTTCGAAAAAAGTTGATTAAATCAACACTAATATATCATAGTAACCTAGAAAATTAGTGTAATTCATAAAAAGTCTCAAATTACATTTATTTTGGTGTTTATAACATCAATTATGTCAATATTTCATTAATAAGATAATTACTGCATCATCATTGTGTCATAAATAAATTAAATTATTTAATGTCTAAAAATTACAAATAAAATACCATTATGTAGGTAATATTTTTAGATTTCTATGGAATATTTATAGTCGAATTTATCTTATGTATAACCCCATATTAAAAATGATTTACTTATTAAACTTTGATTTTAACTATTTTAACCCTTCTTTAAATAAATTAATAATAAATGTCCTAATCTAATCCAAGTGGGCCTAAATGGTCATATTTTATTCCTAAGTTTGTTTTTGGTCGAATTACACTTGTCCAATAGAATTATGACATGTGTTAGGGTAATAATAATATCATATTTACCCTTAGTTACCATATTTACTATTAACCGCGGTAAAAATATTAAAAAGTTACTATTCACCAAAAAATTATATTTATCTCATTGAACCACATTTTACTTACTGATATCAACCGTATCTGTCGGATTTTCAAAATTCCATTCACAGAAGCGGTAAAATTAAGTTTTATGCAAAATTCAGTTTTTAACCTACCACTTAGTGGTTTCACTATTCATCAAAAATTGAAAGTATTCAGAAAAATACCAAAATTTCACCCTAGGCTAATTTCGATATTCCGAATCCAAAAATGAAGTCCATTTTGAAAAATAAAATTTATAAAATTTCAAAAAGTGGTTATTACTATTCATAACGGCTAGTTTTAAAAATATTTTAATAGCATATCGTTGTTTAGTGAAACTCGGTATTGCGTACGACGCAAGCTATCGAGGAAGGTCGTGATTGCGTGTAAAGTAAGCCAAGCAAGTGTGTAGTGAAAGATTCCTTTGATGATATAAAAACAAAATATTACTCATAAAAATCTCGGGTGTTACATTCTACCCCCCTTAAAAAGAATTTCTCCCTCGAAATTCGTCACTTTGTAACAAACAGATGAGGATACTTCTCTCTCATCATATCATCATGCTCCCATGTATCTTTTTCAAATTGGTGGTTCCTCCATAAAACTCTCACCAATCGATTGGTCTTGTTTCGTAGGACTTTTTCGCTACGATCCAGAATCTCTATCGGCTGTTCTTCAGAAGAAAGATCTTGCTCCAACGGTACAACTTCTGAGCTGAGTACATGTGATGGATCAGGTATGTACTTTCTCTCAGGAGAGATACATGGAACACATCGTGGACTTTAGAGAGATTCGGTGGAAGCGCCAATCGGTAATCTACCTTTCCAACACGATCCAGTATTTCGAAAGGACCGATATACTTAGGGCTCAACTTCCCCTTCTTTCCAAATCTCATAACCCTCTTCCAGGGAGATATTCGTAAGAACACTTTATCACCCACTTAAAACTCTAGGTCTTTTCTTCGGTTGTCGGCATAACGTTTCTGTCAACTCTGAGCTGCTCTTATGTGTTGTTGAATAGATCTGACCTTTTCTGCCATTTCATCAACGAGATCAGGTCTTAATAGCTTTCTTTCCCCAACTTCATCCCAGCAAGTTGGAGTCCTGCATTTCTTTCCATAGAGAGCTTCATAAGGATCCATCTGAATACTGGAGTGAAAGCTATTATTATAAGAAAATTCCACCAAAGGTAGGTGTTGATCCCATCCTCCTTTGAAATCCATAGAGCAAGTTCTCAACATATCTTCTAGGGTTTGAATTGTTCTCTCAGACTGACCGTCTGTCTGAGGATGATAAGCAGTGCTGAAACTCAACTCTGTATCCAGAGTATGCTGAAGACTTCACCAGAACTTCGAGGTAAATCTCGGATCCTGATCAGATATAATAGAAAGTGGTACTCTATGCAATCTTACCACTTCCTTTACATATATCCTGGCAAGCTAATCTAGAGAGAAATCCTCTCTAATAGCAATGAAGTGTGCAGACTTTGTAAGATGATCAACTATGACCCAGATAACATTATTGCCTTTGGATGTTTTAGGAAGTCCTGTGACAAAGTCCATAGTGATGTTTTCCCATTTCCATTCAGGTATGGGTAATGGTTGTAACATCACCTTAGACTTCTGTATCTCAGCTTTAACTTGTTGACAAACAAAGCATCGAGAGACATATTCAACAACATCTCTTTTCATGCCATCCCACCAGAAGTATTCTTTCAGGTCCCTATACATCTTCATGCTTCCAGGATGAATAGAGAATGAAGAACTATGAGCCTCATCCAGCAGCTCCTTCTTTAATTCGGGGATGGAAGGAACACAAACCCGATTCCTAAACTTTATTATCCCATCACAATCAAGGTTGAATTCAAGAACATTTCTCACCTTCTTTTGTAACTCGACATCTTCTTTCTGTGCCTCTTTAATCTTCACATGTATAGATGGTTGAACATTCATTTGAGAAAGATAAGATTTTTCCCCTTCCATTATAATTCCAAGATCCATCCTTTGTAAATCCATAAATATTGGATCTTTTGTGATCCTCATCATGGATAAACTAGCATGGTCTTGTCGACTTAATGCATCTGCCACCTTGTTTGCTTTCCCAGGGTGGTAATGGATTGAGCAGTCGTAATCCTTAATCAGCTCCAACCATCTTCTTTGATGCATATTCAACTCCTTTTGTGTGAAAATATACTTTAAACTTTTATGATCAGTATAAATATCACACCTTTCACCATAAAGGTAATGCCTCCAAATATTTAATGCAAATATTACCGCAGCCAACTCCAAATCATGTGTTGGGTAATTTTGCTCATGGATTTTCAACTGTCGTGAGGCATAAGCTATCACCATATCATTTTGCATAAGAACACACCCCAATCCCTTCTTGGATGCATCACTATAGATCACAAACCTTTCTCCACTACAAGGCAGTGTGAGCACAGGTGCACTGGATAACCTTCTTTTCCACTCCTTGAAATTCTCTTCACATTCCTCTGTCCAGACAAACTTAACTCCTTTCCGAGTCAACTTGGTTAGTGGATTAGATAATCGTGAAAAATCTTTTAAAAAACGTCGATAATATCCAGCCAAACCAAGAAAACTTCGAATCTCAGTTACTGTTGTTGGTCTCGACCATCTTTCGATAACCTCTGTTTTTGCTGGATCCACAGATATCCCCTCTTTTGAGATTATGTGACCCAAAAATGAGACTTTTTGAAGCCAAAATTCACACTTGGTAAATTTTTCATAAAGCTTCTCCTTTCTCAGGGTCTTCAATATAATTGTCAAGTGATCTTCATGCTCTTCCTTGCTCTTTGAATAGACAAGAATATCGTCTATAAAGACTACCACAAATTGATCAAGATAGTCTCTAAAGACTCTATTCATTAGATCCATGAAGATAGCAAGGGCATTAGTAAGACCAAATGGAATCACTATAAATTCATAGTGTCCAAACCTTGTACGGAAAGACGTCTTTGGTATATCCTCCCTTTTGACCCTTAATTGATGATACCCTGAACGAAGATCAATCTTGGAAAAGTAATGAGCTCCGCGTAGTTGGTCAAATAAGTCATCAATGCGTGGGAGAGGATATTTTTTCTTGATAGTGATCTTGTTAAGTTCTCGATAATCAATGCAGAGTCTCATTGATCCATCTTTCTTCTTAACAAATAGAACAGGTGCTCCCCAAGGTGACGCACTAGGGCGTATGAATCCCTTATCAAGATTCTCTTGGAGTTGCTTCTTCAATTCCTGCAACTCAATTGGGGCCATTCTATAAGGTGTCTTTGAAATTGGCAAAGCGCCCGGTATGAGTTCTATTGAAAACTCAACTTCATGATTTGGTGGAAGACCCGGTAATTCCTCCGGAAAGACATCATCAAACTCCCGTACGATGGGCATATTCTTAATCGCGAGCTTCTCACCAACCATTTGAGATAAATAACCTTCATTTAGTGGAATCAATACCCATAAAATGGAAGAAATTTCCACTGGAAGGTTATGTTCATCGTTGCATTGATAGATGATCATAGATTGATCTGGAATATGAAATGTGACTTCCCTTCTTTGGCAATTGATATGAGCTCCGTATAATGAAAGCCAATCCATGCCAAGAATCACATCAAATTCCACTATAGGAAGGATCACAATATTTGCAGGAAGCACTTTCCCACAAACTTCGATCGGAGAAGAATTATAAACTTTTGATGTGATTGATGTGCCATTAGGTGTTGTCACAGCTAACTCAACATCTAATTGTTGAGGTAATACGGTGATACCCTTAGAAAATTTTTCAGAAATAAAAGAGTGGGTGGATCCAGAATCAAATAAAACATTTGCTACTTTAGAGTGGATGGTAAGTGTACCTTTCACCACTTCGTTATTGTACTCCACATCGCTGATAGAAATTGCATGTGACTTTACTTTGTCTTTAGCCTTAAGATTTTGTTGACGTCGACCATCATCATCAACCCTTGGATTTGGGCATTGATTGGCATAATGCCCCATCTCCTTGAACTTGAAACATTGAAGTGTAGTAGGTTCATTCTGTGTATCCCTTCCTTTGTTTGCATCATTAGACATCTTCTTCCCATTATCGCGGCATTCAAATGCCCGATGACCTTCCTTTCCACATTTGAAACATTTACTTGTCCCTTTAAGACAACTCCCTCCATGTTTCTTTCCACACATTGAGCATAAGGGAAAGCTCATCTTCTTTTCAGTGTGCTCTTTAGATTTTCCTTTCAATTCCATCTTCCTCTTCTTATCAAACCCATGTGACTGATGGGTTACTCCAATCTCCATCTCGACTTTGAGAGCACATCGAATGATTTCCTCGTAGCTATTGAAGTCCCTTATGGCTAACGCCCTTCGAAGACTTGGTTTTAAGCCACTAAAGAATCGATCGATCTTACTCTCAGGTTGGATAATAATACCAGAAGCGTACCTTGCAAGTCTTGTAAAATTTGCTTCATAGGTACCAACAGATTCATCATCCCTTTGCTTCAGTTCAAGAAACTCTTTCTCCATCTTTGTTCGGAGAATACGAGGGAAGTACTTTTTGAAAAATAAGTTCTTGAACTCGTCCCATTCCATAGACTCAATTTCATCCCTTTGCCTTGTATTCTTAATAAGATTCCACCATTGATCAGCATCTCCTTCCAAACGATACACTGCTAGGATGACTTTATCATGTTCAGAACATTGAAGAACTGAAAATATCTTTTCAGTAGTACTAATCCATTGTTCAGCAACTAATGGATCAGTAGACCCACTGAAAGAAGGTGGACGCTGCCTCATGAAGGATTCAACAGAATGTTGCTCCTTCCTTTGCTCGTTTGGAAGTCCTGCATGATTCATAGCTTGAGAAAGTTGTGTGAGCATGGCTACAAGATTTTGTATTCCAGCACCCATATCGATTGGTTGCTCAGGGGGACAATCATTGCATTGCCCGTTGTATTCCGCATTAACACGATTCCTTCGGGTTCCAGCCATTGACTAAAACCAAGAAGAATAGTGTGAGCAACACTAATTATAATAGGAAAAGCACATAATCAAGGATAAAATTTCACACTTAAGGTCTTATCCTAGGGTATTCATGGCCATTTCTAAAACACTAAGATTGTGTTCTATGCTTAGACTTATCCTTAGGCTTCTTACTAAGGCTTTCACATCCTAGTTTCCAAAGGATGACTATACCTTTCCTCTGATACCAACTATAACGACCCATACTTTACATACATTGTTAATACTTCAAAATTGAAGCACACTTATTACAACATATGACAAAACCACAAAGGACCGTATAGGTATAGTGTCTTTAGAAACTAGGAAACATAAACAACTGGTTCATAAATCTTCTATAGTGTCTCCCATTTATTTCATCATATCTAGGGTCCCTTTTAGCATATTCTACTTAATATCCATCTTCCTGACCTGGGGAAAAGAAAACATAAAAGGGTGAGCTCAAATGCTCAGCAAGGGAAAATAAAGGAAATAAAAATCATATCATATCTTTTTGAAAATCAAAACCTGCAAAAGAGATCATAATATCTTAACATGGAATAAATCATAGAAGTGAAAATGAGATACCCATAATCATAAAATAAAACTTGAAACTTTGTGTCATGCACACATAATCATGTAAAATCATTTCTTTTTAGTCATGACTCATTGCCAAGACTATCTTAGTGGACAAAGTCCCTTTCTGAATCGAGTAACCCTCGTTTCAGTCCTGTTTCACTGAACCAGTATAACCTACCGTTCCAGCCCTGTCTATCTCATGAGATATAAAATCTTTACCCAATGCATTGGTGGGAGATATAGGTCCCACCCATCTTATAATGAATCCTTTCTTATGTATGCCACATAATCATAAATCATAAATCATAGCGTAACCCATGTAATAAAAATGGGATTCTTAAACAACATGACATCATAAAACAATTCATATAAGATAAAGGAATTCATAAAAATATTTCCATCACAACATAATCAAATCCATGTAATAATAGGGATAAAAATATAACCCTATTATTATCTTAGATGGAAAATAATTTTGATAAAATACTTGAACTCCATTCTTGAGGAAAATATCCTTTCTACTTCAAAAACACTTTTCCTTTATTAACATGTCATACAATTTTAAACTAAAAGAAGTTGATTAAAAATAAACTTGAATACTTGTAAAGGAAGCTTCTTGGAAATAATGTTTTAAGAATCCATTCATGCCGTATAAGTTAAAAAAAACATTCTTCGTACTTTTGTCGGAAAAGTCAAAAAGTACCTCGTACGAAAAAACGACAAAAGATTCCTTTCATATTCTTTACTAAAAACTCAAAAGAGGGTAAAATTGGATTTAAACTATTTTAAGTGGATGGAAACAATATTACATATTGAGGGAACATGGATGTGGATGATAAAATACACCCCCAATAAATACTTACGAATAAACAATCTCGGATAAAAATGAGATTGTGATATTTCCCTTACCTTAGGTCCAATTTGCTTTGTACGTGTCCGAAGCTCCTGTATAATGGTTTAAATAATGTTATTGACTTATTCCATAATCATACATATTGATATGATATCATATATGGTCATATTCTTAGCTTCTTGATAGTAATATTTCTTTGTTACTTGTTACTCGGGTCTTTATTGCCTTTTGTTCTTATGCGTGTTTTGCCGAATACATTATTATTCTTCTCTTAAGGTTATAGATACCTTATATCCATAATGGTATTAGTGTAACATATATCATATTTATTCATTCAATTGATTTATATAATTACTATGTAATGATGATCATGTAGAACGAGTCGCATCACATCATGGAGACGGTATTCCGTACGTACGCACGAGTGATGATATCGTTCCTATGATCGTGGAATTGTATTGGAGTATATATATATTATTTCAGTATCAATATTACATTATAATAGTCATAAATAGTTACTCATTACACCATTATACCCATCCTTGTAAGGTGATGGTGGAAAATAGATTACACCACGGCGTGGAGACGGTATTCCGTACGTACGCACGCGCGGTGATTTCATTTTTCCGTAGGATGGATAGAAGGTGAATTAGGGTTGTTTCATATTTATAATAACATATCAGTATGTAAGTAATACTGATGTTATTACTTTATCATGAAACAACTAAAAAATAAGAAGTTGAAGAAGAAAGAAATTGAAAAGATCGGTAATGGATATTACCTCTTCTTTGGAACGCTTCTTTGAATCCTCCACTTAGGGAACTAAGATTGGTATTTGAAGAAGACCAGGACCTCTAGGATTTTTCTTGGGAAGTGGAGAGGAGAAAATGGCAGTGGTTGGCCGAGCTTGAGTGCTCAAATTGGTATGAGGAGGAGGGGGAGGAGGTGCCCTTTAATAAGGGAGGAGAGGGGCACCTTAGGAATATCTCAAAATATTATTTTATATTAAAGTCAAAATCGGTTTATAATGGTTCCAAAGGGTCTTATTTCGAAGATAAAGTGGGTATGGGTCAAAATCCTATAAACCAATAGGATTTAGACAAGTTTAGGTTATTATTTTAACCTTATCAATTAGATTTAACTCTAAGTTAAATAATTTAACTTTTACCATGTCTTTTTGTTTTCTTTCACTATATGGTTAATACACTTACTATAACTTGCCAAACGAACCCCAAATTGTTTATTATTAATATATATATCCTTATCTAAGTCATTTTGACGAACCTTAGATTTTTAGGAATAAAATAACAATTAATAATATAATATTTGATTTAAAAACTATTTTGTGTCAATTTTGACACTATTTGATATATGATTTTTGTGAAAGTCATAAAAGAATTATATGTTCGAACCAAGTTGATTAAATCAACACTAATATATCATAGTAACCTAGAAAATTAGTGTAATTCATAAAAAGTCTCAAATTACATTTATTTTGGTGTTTATAACATCAATTATGTAAATATTTCATTAATAAGATAATTACTGCATCATCATTGTGTCATAAATAAATTAAATTATTTAATGTCTAAAAATTACAAATAAAATACCATTATGTAGGAAATCTTTTTATCTTTCTAATGAATATTTATAGTCGAATTTATCTTATGTATAACCCCATATTAAAAATGATTTACTTATTAAACCTTGATTTTAACTATTTTAACCCTTCTTTAAATAAATTAATAATAAATGTCCTAATCTAATCCAAGTGGGCCTAAATGGTCATATTTTATTCCTAAGTTTGTTTTTGGTCGAATTACACTTGTCCAATAGAATTAGGACATGTGTTAGGGTAATAATAATATCATATTTACCCTTAGTTACCCTATTTACTATTAACCGCGGTAAAAATAGTAAAAAGTTACTATTCACCAAAAAATTATTTTTATCTCATTGAACCACATTTTACATACTGATATCAACCGTGTCTGTCGGATTTTCTAAATTCCATTCACAGAAGCGGTAAAATTAAGTTTTATGCAAAATTCAGTTTTTAACCTACCACTTAGTGGTTTCACTTTTCATAAAAAATTGAATGTTTTCAGAAAAATACCAAAATTTCACCCTAGGCTAATTTCGATATTCCAAATCCAAAAATGAAGTCCATTTTGTAAAATAAAATTTATAAAATTTCAAAAAGTGGTTATTACTATTCATAACGGCTAGTTTTAATAATATTTTAATAGCATATCGTTGTTTAGTGAAACTCGGTATTGCGTACGACGCAAGCTATCGAGGAAGGTCGTGATTGCGTGTAAAGTAAGCCAAGCAAGTGTTTAGTGAAAGATTCCTTTTATGATATAAAAACAAAATATTACTCATAAAAATCTCGGGTGTTACAGTTACAACTCGGTTTTGTTGGCATTCTTTGTCTGTTGGTTGGTTTCGCCTATTTTGTTGAGGTAGGTGGATTCACTCTCGACTCCTCTTGTTAGAATTGATTGTATTAGTTTAAAATTGGTTATTTTAATGGAATTGATTGTGAAAATCATGGAATAAATCTTCTTTAGTCATGATTTATGGTTTTTATGAAATTGTGAAATCTTGGTGGATTGTGTGCAAAGTGACTTGGATATTGAAATTTTAAATGTTGATTTTAAATTATGAAATTGCGGAAATTGTAAATGGTTTGATGAGAAATGGGTTCTTAATAAAAGGGTGTTTTGTTGAAATGTTTTTGATGTATTTGGTTTTCAATAAAAAGTCAGCTTTATCGAAATGGTTTGAATTGTTTGAACACACTTGGTTTGGATGGAAAATGGTTTTCAATAAAAGGTGTTTTATTGAAAGGATGGTTTGACATGATTGTTGGGAATGTGTGGTCTGTGTTTATATTTCATTGTACAAGGCTTGGTTGAAATAGGACCTTGAGCTCGGTGCCAAAGGTGTAATGGCACATGGTAACTATATGTATGAGGCTTGATTGAAATAGGACCTTGTGCTCGGTGCCAAAGGTGTAATGGCACATGGGAATAATTACCTTGTGATGACTTTTTATATCGACGAGAGATCGGTCTTGAGTATGGAATTGTCATAACGATGCATGCATGGTTGATTTCACGGGTTTGTGAAATGGTTGGGAATTCCAAAACGGAACGTTTGTGAAATGGTTTGGAAATTTGTTCGGTTATTTTTTTGGGAAAATAAAATGTAGGAAAATCTGGTTTAAATTGCACTTTGATGCTTTTGAGCATGGATGGTTTTGGAAAACTTGTTTATATTTAGATATAAACTTCTTTCGTGAAAATGTTTTATATAAAATGTGTTTATATAAATGTAGCTAACTCCTCCATCCTAGTGGTGTGAGTAGGGAAGTCATTGGGGAAAACCTACTGAGTTTTATACTCACCCCTTCTTTGACACTGTGGTTCTTATGTAGATGTTGTATTCTGAGACACATGTAAAGGTAACAAAT
This sequence comes from Viscum album, assembly GCA_963277665.1. Lineage (NCBI taxonomy): Eukaryota > Viridiplantae > Streptophyta > Magnoliopsida > Santalales > Viscaceae > Viscum > Viscum album. The sequence continues at coordinate 731,817,589 of OY728160.1, forward strand.
CTCATTACTAATGGCTTGTGGTGATGTTTGGGAGAGGCTATGGGGATTGGAGCTTGTGGATCACAGAGTCCTGGTGTCTTTTGAGAGTCTCATGTTGTTCTTCAACTGTGTACCTTAATGTCTGGTTTGGTCTTTTGCTATTGTGTACTCTGATGTGGTTTAATATAAATACATTTGTTGGTTGGTCTTAAATTTTTTCATGCATCATACAGTGAATGGTTAATTGATGGGTTTATTTCTTAAAGGGTAAATCATCCCCCACTTATATTTGAGACCCTTCGGCATTTATTGCTAGCCTTTGGAATCTTGGGGATGTCGCATTAGGCCAAGTAATGAGTTGTTGTATTCTCAACCCAATGAGGATAAGCGGGTCAATACATAAAACCCTTTTGAATTTTAATTTCATTCAAAGGGAATCTTTTCTATATAAATCATTTTACTAATGAATAAAAGGAATGTTTCTTTTTTAATGTATATGGTGACAACAACCTTTTTCGCCGCTGCGAGTATTATTTGATCTGTGGCTTCCTTAACAAGCTGTAATGTTTTCAAAAGAAAAATAAATACCAAATAATCTTTTTATTTATTTTGGTATTAAAAATGGTTTTTAGAATGGGTTTATTATTTCAATATCTTAAAATGTTATATTGTTATTGCAATGTGGGAATGCTATCTTTCCTTTATGCTTATGTTATATGTTATGATTATGTTATGGCTCTTGAGAAATGTTTGTGAAATCGGGTGGTTATGTGATAAACTAAGGGTAGGTGAGCCTGAGATATCTCTCCAATTTATTGGGCAACACAAAGGAGTTAAACTCTATGGTTTCTCCGAAGAGATTTAGGGAATATACTGTGATGTGTATTCCAAACATAACCATGAGGGTTACTCCCTACGTAAGAATGTTATGAATGCCTCAAGTTACCTTTATGTCTTATGATTTCTATGATTTATTCATAAATATTATGATTTCATGAGGGATGTTAAAGTGCTTATGTTTTATGAGTAAAGTATGATTTCATTGATTCTTATGTATACATGGACTGATGTTTTCTTTCCATATTTTTATATCCATTACTGAGCTTTTTATGCTGATCCCAAGTTTTTGAAATGTTTTCCACAGGACTTAAAGATGAATAGGGTCAAGGATGGGATAAAGGAAATACATTCTATCTAAAACATGGAACTAGACATGTTTTTTTATGAGTTTTTATTTTATGAAAAAAAGGAAACTGAGTAGAAGCGTCTACTTTGTAATCTTTTGAGATGTAACAGATATGTCCTAATTCTATAAAACTCTAAACCTGAAAAGATCCTCAATGATAATTATTCATTTAATTCAATATTATGTAATGTTTTAAGGCCGAGTCCTTATATTAATCATCAATAACACCTATAATAGTCCATGAGTCATTGACTAGGAAGAAAGGGTACACTCAAAAAATGATAAAAATTAACCTTATAATATATTATACAATATTACTATAAAAGATATCAAATCAATGATTAAATTATTAATAAATATAATAATGTGATGAAAAATATTTATATTTCGAAAAGAAAGAACTACTAAAATGTAAATAATTTCTTAATATCCACAATTTAAAACCATATATCTCATTTTGAAACATTAATAAAAACATCCTAGAACATTACTAAACAACATAATCATTTTCTCGGTCTTGTAAACCTATATAAGAAACTGAACAATAAAGTGTATGTGGGTGAGTAAACATGTACTCTGTGAACCCATATTCTAAAACTAATCAATATCAATGTGAATGAAATATACTACATTATTAATTAATGTAAAAGACTAAATCAAAGATATAATAAACATATTAAACTGAGAGATAAGTGATATATTTTACAATTTCAATTACAAATTCCAATTTTTACCATCAAAGTCTTATAATAAGTAGTTCTAATGTTATTTTTTTCTAACAAAATAATGAAATAATAAATCAAAAAAAATCAATCCTATCAGAATATTATAGATATTTAAAAAAGTATAAAATTAATATACATCCAAAATAAATATTAATGTCCATATAACTAATGATAAATTAAAATTAATTAAAAAGATACTCTATTTACCTAGTGTTTAATTAAATTATGGTCAATTCTCTCTAACTAACCACCCATAAACCCTAACTCATAGATATGTCAGTTGAATAAACAAAAAAAATTAAAAAATCATATATACTATTTAAATAACATTCCATCACCATAGTTCTACTTTTAAAAAACATTGAAAACTTGTTTTTTAAAATCATCACCCTATAAAACATAAATAATAAATTAAAAATTATATCACAAAGTAATTAAAATGAAAACATTGAAGGAACATAATAACTACTTAGTATAATATTACTAGAAACCACCATTACCATCTTACTAGAGCACCATCCACTTACCAAAATGTCAACACCCCTATTATTATACCAATAATACACCATCTAAAATTTCATAACCATATTCATTCAATTCTAAACAAACAATATGTGGAACATTGAATAAAAATCTTAATCAATGTATTGCAGGTCATCATAAACATTTTGAACAACAGAATACGAATTTCCAAAAAATCTAATTAATTGAACTCCAATTTAATATATTCAAACTGAAACATTAATATGAATATATTTGTATGATACAAGAATCATAGATTAAAATATGATGAAACCATAAATTCTTTTATTGATAAAAAATTACACAGTTCTCTATTCACTAGTAAAATGAATAAAATAATGATTTTTTTAACAAGGTCCCATCAAAATACAACACAAGAGGAAAATTAAAAATATCATAGAAATATCATGAAAAGTACAATTAAGGATTATAAAATTGATATATATAATATTATATAATATTTTTTTAAAGGTGACATCCCACATATTCATTACTTCGATTGGTCATTACGCCTCGCCAAAGAAATATCCTCATCCCAATCTGCTAAAAAACCAATAAATTTACTAATCGACTGATAAAAATTTACAAATATTGATATAAATATAATTTATCGAGTAAATATTAGAATAATATTTTAAGAATCATATAATTTATTAATGGGAAGTTGAAGAAAATGGAATTTTTAGAAATAATAGTCATTACAATAACAAATTTCAAAACATCAACAATGATGAACATTTTTAACATGGTACATTGAATAAAAAATCACACTCTATTATATATACAATATGAATTAATTACCACTTTAATCCATATAAGTTTTGTTTATTCTCGATTTATTTTTTTGATATGAGGAAAATATAATCATTATAAATTTGACGCCCCATATTTACCTATTTAAATAAATTTTTTTTGATATCTTGATAAGTTATAAAAAACCAATTTTTAGAATGCTTAACCAGAACAATTTTAATAGTTTTTATTGTGTAATAAAAATTTAATATTCATTTTTTAGATGTATCTCAATTGACAAAAAAAATTGACTTGAAATGTTTCCTTAAAACCCTGACTGGTCAAAGATATAATTTAATCTATTAAAAGAAGGTCACCAGACATCCAACAATTTCAATCATTATCATTTCTATTCATCTATTATATATATATATATTAAGATAATCATGTTTGAAATGTTTCAAAACTTCATATACCTACTTATCCAATTCTATATTGATGATTTTACCTCACCATATATCATTTTTAACTATTTTATTTTATTTTTTCATTTTTATTTTTCTTCCTTTTGATTATTGTATCATTAAACCTTCCCCAAATTTTTTATTTTTCTTTGCTTCCATTTTTATTGATCATTCAAGAACAAATATATTTCATATGTAAATCAATGCATAAATCAAATATATCTAATCCTTTACAATTTTATATAACCTAAATCAATTCCATCTCATGATTTTTTTTCAATATTTAATAAATAATTTTCTAAATATTATCTTTTATAAATTAATTCACATATTTAATAATGATCAAAAAATATTTATAAATAATCAATTATGTAAATACATTAAATATATTTCTCAATGATCATTTATATTTATTTTTTAATATTTCATCCACTATTCATTAAATATCATTTATGTTGATGTGTGTTCATGTAAAAATTTTAATATATCAATTACATAAATCTCAAACCCACACATATATTATCACAATATCACTCTGAAATTAATTAATATCTAATGATTCATTAAAGTAGATATCACACCACTATTATTAAATATATAATATTTATTTATTTTCAAATTATATTTTAGAAAAACAATTTTATTTGTAATATATAAAAAATAATATACCAACTAGAAAATTTCATTAAACAGTTACAAATTATCCCATGAAAGCCCCATTATAATTATCTTTTCATACATCACTAACTAATCATTCATATTATAAATTGGTCCCACAAAAAATATCCAGAGACCATATCTATCGATCATAAAATAATTACAATTATAAAAACAATATCATAATCATTTAATAATATTTTAAATGAAATTCCACATTGGACCATTCAATAAATTTAAAATTATGAAATGAAATAAAACCCTAAGATCATAAGAATATTCTCTGAAATTTAAATAAATTCTAATCATATTTTAAATTTAAACATACTATAAATTTTAAAAAACATACACACGATTGAAAAAAAGTCTTTTATAATTCCAATAAAGTAATCAAAAAATTATTTTGACTTCACTTTCTAGGTCAAATTTTTGTTTTATCATCAAAATAAAAAATAACATTGAAATTTAATTAATACCCAAATAAAAATATTGAGACTCCACACAATGAAAAAAAAAATTAACATCAATATTATAATTCATAAATTTAGTACAGATGATAAATAATTTATCATTTATTTAAAAGATATATTTTTAAAAAATAATATATCTCTATGTATAATTTATTTCAAAATTGTATATGTTTTTGTATTTTTTACACTGTTGAAAATAATTACAAAAATTTATATATCAAATAAAACACTTTATAATTAAAAACATGAAATATTTAGGTGAATTTTTATTACATTAATTTTAACAATACAATTAATTCTTATAAAGAGATCCATATAGTAAGGGTTTCTGTTATATGTTTTGACATGTGAGGGAGAATATTCATTATTTTTCCAAGCTCAAAAATCCCATACTCAATATAAAAACTCTATAGGTATATTATCTTAAGCTAAAATATAAATATATATTCAATAAAAATATATTTCAAAAACATAATAAATTACATATATATACGATCGTATTGAATGATAATAAAACTTCATAGGATTAAAAAGGATTAAATAAAATATCATCAAGATTTATAAAATGAATTTAAATTTTTTTTAGTAGGAAATGTTTCTGATGTATATAATTTAATAGAGATATCATTGAAAATTATTAATAAACATGTCATGCTATTATATATATTAAAAATTTTTTACACATAAATACATCGAACAATCAATTAGTTATGTTCTTCTAAATTTGGATTCCAACCATTTCTCTTATGTAATATATGAAATATAATTAAATTTATCATGATGATTTGGCTCCCTTTTATAAGTGGACCAAGTAATATTAGGTGATTTAAGGCATTATATTGAGAAAATTCTTAACAAGAATATAGAAAATGTTTTTTATACTTAAATATATAATAGTTTCATGTGATAAACATTGAAAAATATTATTCCTGAATAATTTTTTCATCGAAGTCAATTTAAATTTGTTTTATTCTATGATGAATTCTAATTATAGTCTCATTAGTAATCATAGGATATATTATAGTGGTAGATATCTAATAAAATTTATTATTGAATATTAATATACATGAAATTCATCTTCCATATTCATTAATTATATGTTATCATTTAAATAAACATCATATATATTTTATTTTCAAGGTTAATACTTGAAAAAAATAAAATCGATTGATTAAAAATTCCTTCATTGGTATTGAAATGAGAAAATAATTTTAAATAATAAGAATAAATTTTATGTATTATAGTATCCTATCTCTAATAATTTTTCTATAAATTCTCCATAGGGAGTTAAATAATATTTTTAAATGTATAATGAATATGCATTGAATATCTCATTTCTTATGTTGGATATAATAAAATTATTATTTGAAATTAAAAATTTATAAATAGAATAATTAAATAGAATATAAAACCTAAATATGTTTTACTATGTACATCCCTAATGGTAAATGTATATCATATTAAAAGATATTGGGTTCATAGGATATATCCATACACAAAAAAAATATAATAAAACCTAAAATTTAATTAATCCATATTTATGAAAATGATATATTAAATAAAATAAAGAAAAAAAATATTGTTTAACTTGCTATTATCATTTATCCCATTCAATCCAATGATGTTAATGAAAATACCATAGAGGAAATAAATAGAACACTACATATATGAGTGTACATTTCTCAATTGAATTATATGGAACCATTTATAGTATGAAAAGATTATTTTTGATTGATATCAATGTTTTGGAGGTTTGGTAGTGATGTTTTCTGTTTTAAGATTGTTTTGTTTTGTTCATGGTAAATACACAATTTTATGGATGGTGAAAAAATATCATGTAAACACTATAAGGTATTTTGGAAAACTTATATGTGATTCATAGTCGATACATGATCACCTCAGATCATACAATCAATCCATACACACTCATACAGAGGGAAAGAAAATGGTTTCATGGTAAATTCCTAGTCACCCAGAATCATGTAGTAGGGTTTTAAATACCACTAACATGAGAGATGGTGTCATTATCATGGTCATTTCGTGGACTTAAGGACCATGTATTCAGGATATGGTAACACATAAAATCCATATTTAAACCCTTATAATACCCAGATTTATGTGATTTCATATATATCCCCCCCCATGTAGAGAACTCATTCTATGGAACATTCTTAGTGGTGTTATGATTGAGAAGAGTTAGGAATTATAATGATTTGGTGAATCAAGGATTCAAAATTTATATTTTAGTGAGTCTAATTACCATGTTTATTCACTATGTCATTATTTAGTATTTTTGTATAGTTTGGAGCCTAAGAATTTCTTAGTGAAGACAAAGTGTACAATAAAGAGTGAGGACATACCTATGTTAGTGAGTGTATAGGTTTGACATCATGGTGTGTGGGGTCTTAAAAAGTGTAAATAACATAATACATGAAGAATATTCTTATATATGGATTAATACCCATACCCCACCCCCCCACCCCACACACACACATATATATATATATTTTTTTCATTTTCAATTTTTATATTTTCACGTGTGAAGGTCATCCAGCTTGGGTGATGACTATTTTGTTGAGCGTGGTGTCTAGTGGTCTTTGGAGGACTTCCCTCTAAGAAACAAGGAACCATGTTATTCTAGGATTAAGGGACATGGTGTTGTTATGACATGTTTGTAAGGATTATTTAGTATAGTCTGGTTTTTTTGGGAATATTGAAAATGGTACAAGATGTTCATTTATGCCATGGTAATTCTTTATGGTAGTTGTAGATCATCACAACCATTTGTGGTACCATTATTTCCTGGGGCTAGTCAACCTATTTGATAATATCCAAAATGGACACTAAGAAGGGAGAGATCATCAATTTTGATGAATTGACAAATTGGATCATGTTTTGACTAAGGCTATTATGGCTATTTTGGATTTTTTTCATGGTGATGGTATATGAATCTTCTATATAAATATGGTTCCAAGATTCCATTTCTACAACTTTTATTTAATTCCATCAAACTATATATAACTCCAAGACTTTTTTTGTTCTATCTAGTAATCTATGTGAGGATTCAAACCTCTTGATTCATAGGGACAGATCTCTCTGGATCTGAGGAACCCTCTTAACCATTCATTCAACTTATATTTCATATTTATCTTCATATTGGTTCTATTAGTTAGGATTAGTCTTGTTTTGTTAATATATTTTGTATATCTTGATGATAGTTCATAGTGATCTGGTCTTGGGGTGGTTTCTATTAGATTTTATAGAGTTTGATTGTTTGTTCTTCTGGTATTTTTTTGAAGCATCAGTTCAGTCCAGTTATTTGATATTTATCTCAAATTTTGTGTACTTTTTCTACAAATCATTCCATTTCATTATTTGGGTGGATCGTGAGGATTAACCTAATGAATTTCATGAACCAAGAATAATATAATTGAAGGGAACATGTGTTTCTAATGTGTTTATATGATTATAAAATATTACATATGATATATGTATTGTTTTTTATTTTATTTTAGATGTTTTATTAAGTGTTGTGATATATTTATATAGAAATATTTATATATATCAATTTTTAAAATTATATGATAGATTCTACTTTCTTATAATGTCAATCATTAAAATATTGTAATCATATATTTATGTATAAATTTATGGATGTTTTTTACAAGTCAAAAATAATTTACATGGAAGGATTTATGAATGGGTTAGTTATTATTCTGGTTTACTATGGTTTATTATATTTCAATTATTTGGGTTATAATGTTATGGTTTTGAGGTGTTTTCAAGAGATGTTTAGTGGGAGATATGGCAATTTTTTCTATTTTTCAAGGGGAATGTGATGGTTAATGTGAAATGGGTGTTGAAAAATTATGCGGGATGGAAATTGTGGAGTGGATAGTTTTGTTGAAATATGAGGTGTTTTTGGGCCTATTGTGCATGTTTTGGTCATGGGTTATTGGTCGATTCATGTGGGGATTTTGTGTGTGTTGTGGGGATATGTTATTGACTCTTATTACTATATAATATGATTGGTAATGATGATTTTAGTAATTAGTTATATCTATAATTTACTATATAGTGTCCTTTTAATGAACTATTAAAAGAAAAATTAAAGGTTAATGTCATGGATGAAGATAGGTAATAGTTAAAATGTGGGATGATATCAAATATATATAAATTAATTTCTTAATTAATTTAATTTGGATGGTAAAATATTAAATCTTCAAACATATAAATAACCTGATTTAACGGGAAGATGATATTGTGTTGTTGCAGCTATTTTTTTGTGAGATAATGGGGTTGGTTTTATGATATAGACGGAAATAGTTTTCAGTGGTTGATGTATGTAGTGATGAGGTTCTATATGATATGTTGTATGATGTGGCATGTAGTATGTGGTAATGAATGAGATGTTATGGTTATGATGCAGGTGGGGCACTGTGGGTTTATGGAAGGTATTGTTCAAAATTTCATTTTCCACTGGGGAATGACAGACAATAACCAATGGGGATGTTATTTTTATATTCCCTATTAACAATTTCTTGGATACTATTTTATTATAATTTTTTGTAATATTGGGTGAGAGTGTCTTCGGGAGGTTGGGTGACAGATAACCTGGTGTATGGCTAAGTTTGTTATATTGTATATTCATAAAGGCCTTAGTATACTTCTTACACATTTATATTAGTTACCATGAGGTGGATCTCATTGAGTTTACATGTATGATAAAAATTATATATATCATCTATTTTTAGGCCAAATAGGTAATCCCAATGGGGATGAGTTATGAAAAATTGGTATCAGAGATATGGATTAATGTTTGGATGGAATTTTTATTTAGAAACTATTGAATATTTCAGGGGTTTAGTAGGGAAATAATTTATGTTAAAACTAGTCTATGATAGGGAAAGGGATACCATCAAGGAAAATAATGATTATATACCCCTAGGATATGATTTATGGACTCTTATATCACTAAACACCATAGGTCACATAATGCTACTTCTGGGGTAGATTCATAGATGTGGTATATGCATTACATTTGATTGTGGTTATGTATGAAGTACTGTGGTTTGGAGGGAATTCAAAACGAATATAATTAAATTGTGTTTAATTAATTCGAAGCCATAAGATATTGGAGTTCATTTCCTTTATTATGGATATGAATCTTTATGATTTTCAGAATGTGTTTTAGATTGGTGAGGTGCTGTAGGATTATTTAGTTGATCACAGAAGGGTTGACCTGGCTGAGGTGGTATAGTGTTGGTGGACAATGTTTTGGGAGTTATGGATTTATGTTTTTTAGGTAACATTAGTTTATTTAGAGATAGAGAACTTTTATAAGGAGTTAATTATAATTTTTAATATGTTATATATTGGGATAGAGTACCAGGTTCCACTGTTTATTTTTAAAATAAGAGAGGATAGACCCAAGTGGTGGATCATATTCGTTAGAGAGTGAAAATAGGAATATATTTCATAGGATTACATCCATAGTATGATATATTATTATTTTATTTCATCTATGTTGAAGGAGGAAAATGGATAAGAGTTCCACTCCCTCCATAAGTGGAGCCTCTGTATTCTAGATCTCATGATTATATTCAATAACACCATGTAAATTTCCCTCAACATTTTTATCATTAACTATGCTAGAGAAAAACATATTTATAATTCTCTACATCCATATATTCAATATATAGTAAGAAAATTTATATATTCTATATATTTGGAGGTGTTGAAGAATGAATATGTGATCGATAGGATGCCTTCTCAGTCAATATCTACATAGTAGAGAAGTCATTAGATCTTCTTGAGGAAGATATCCAGTGATGGTGGGTCTTATATAATGCGATCGTAGAGGTTCAAAATAGAAAAGAGCCAAACCGGACCTTTCTTATTGGATTTTATAGGTTAAGTAGTCCCCAAGAATCCTACACAATATTCATGCCTATGGACTTCACTTGTAGAGGTAATAGTCACCATCAATTCTATTTTATGACTAATCTCAAAGGATAGTAAAATATAGGTGAAAAGTTACCATATCATCCTCAATAGTAGATTTCTCAATGGTTTTTATAAGTAAAAAGGAAATTAATCATCTTTTTATCTAGTGTAGAAGGATTATGTAAGGGAAAATCCCTTGATATCACCAATTCCCAAGGATATATGGTTGTGGATTGACATGTATATAGTCATTAATATGTCTAGTGGGGTTGTAGAGATAGGAATGAACAGTTTAATTCCCTAGATATGTCAACGATAGATGGGGAAAAGACTATACCAGTTATTATCTATTCCTCTTCCATAATGGTATTAAAATTGTTTCATGTTTGAGTATCACACTCCTTTACTTCACATTCCTTGGATAATTCTATGAGGATCAAGATATATAGGCATTCAGTTCCAATATTGTTGAGTGCACTAGTATGAGGTTAATCAAGTTTTATTGATCTATGATTGGGTTATGAGTCGATGATGTGGGAAGCCTATCATTTTTGTTATTTCATTTTTATATTAATAAAACTATGTTATGAAACATTTGTCATAGATTATTTTTATCCTTAATGTATGATCAACAATTACATTCAGTAGATAGAATCATTCCAATATATGAATGACCAATGTTTAGTGTTCATTTGTGAGAAGTGTCATCAGATGCTTCATAGACAATTAGAGCAACTATTTACCTATATAGAGGATTTATTGATGGGTTTTATATAGGAAAAGGTGGTAGAGATCAATTGTTTTTTCTAGTACTTTATTGATAGTTTTATTAAAAAATTTGGGACACAACCCCCTCAATAAAATACCTAGTTATGTATAAATTTCATCTTGATGTCTCTCTAATTTAGAGGGATCATTATTGGATATAACCTTATAAGATTTCATAGTTTGGATTTCAGACTTTTGTTATGTTGTAGAAGTGTTTCATGCAATATAATATATCATTATGAGGTTCCTTATTATTATCCACCTAGAAGGAAGATTTTGGTATTAAGTTGTTTATAGAAAAATTATGGTTTTATAATGTGAGTACAAAAAACTATTATCCATTTCATAGGATAAATGGTCTATTTTATCAGTTTAAGGGAGGTAACTAGTTTTTGAAGATTGATCTAGAGACCAAGTATCCTAATATGTGGGTTTAAAAGGAGGATATTATGATGTCTTCCTTTCAATGTCGATGTGGTTACATTGAGATTTTGGTTAGGTCAAATGGTGTCAAGAAATCATTATCAATTTTCTTGGAGATTTTGAACTTAATGATTTGGGAGTTCATGGATCAGTTCATTATATTTTTCATTGATGATATCCTCAAATACATGAAGTCTTAGGGTGATCATTCGTCGAATGTTGTGGATTTTTTGCAAGTCCATCTACATTATATCCACTATGGGAAGTTGTGTATGTCTATGTTCCTAACAAATGAAGCATATTTTATCAAAATTGATGTGTCTTAGTTAGGAGTTTTATTCGATCTAACAAATACCAAGGTGGCTAGTTCTTGGGAATCACCTAAAAGTGTTGTAAATGTATACAGTTTACTCAGTATCACATGGTATTATCTATAGTTTGTGTCAAAAATTTTATGTTTTTAAAACCCCTTGATATACTAGACCCCGAATGACGAGTCTTTCATATATACTTATCACTCTCAACTGTCTTTTTAATACATAATAGAGATGTTTACCTGTGATCCTCTTTTTTATTTACAGTACGGATGAGTTATATATGAGTCCTTATGTGAATCCTCCATTATTCATTTTCCTTTTCCCCTAATTATGTAGATAGTAGTCGTCTTGTTTTTAAGATGTAATGCCTTTAAAAGTGTAACTATTCCACCACTGATCACGAGTTAGCGAAATTGGTGTTTTCTATGAAGCTACAGAATCACTACCTCCCCAAAAAAATAATTTATTGTCTTCATTGATTAGGACATATTGAGTTATATATTCTATTAATAATATTTAAATCTGTATTAGTAATGGTGGATGTATCTGTTTTAGGATAAAATATTTGAGATCTCTTAAACATTATGGAAATGGAATATATTGGTCGATGTGTTGAGTAGCATGTCAATATGTGATATTATTCAGGTGTCAAGGATTTATTGAAGACCGATGGAGAGAATTTCAATATGAAATATTAATATAGAGGGGTTTTTATATAGGATTCAGGTAATAAATTATACTTGAATATTTCTTATTCTTGTAGGCTCAAGATTCTCGGTGGGGAGAATAAGTGGTAAATTTTATACAATGTCACATCTTTAATCATGAACCACGAATGGTATAATTTTATGATGATCAATATATAATATTTTTAGGGGATAATGTTTGTTCCATTGGATTTGGGTGAATATTTTCTTCATGATGTTCATATCACACCCTTCATAGTGCATATTTGTATAAGAAATATGTACCATTCCATAAGGTGTGAGTTATGATGGTCAGGGATGTGGTGATCTCTTGAAAAGTTCATATCATGATGTTTGGTAAATTACTATGTGAATATAGAACTTCATGTCACCTTTTGTTTTTTGCATCCATGGGTTTTACCTTAGTTGAAGTGATGAGACATTTTAGTGTATTTTATGAACAATTTTCCTCTAGATAAAGAGGGATGTGATTACAATTAGACATTTGTTGATTATTTTTTTTCATATTTTCCTATTTTTTTCATCATATAGTTGTGTGTCATGGAGGTATTGGAGGGTCGATATATGAATGATATAGTAAATCATAATAGGGTTAAAATAATCCTTATCTCTGATTTGTATCCTAATTTTACCTATGCTGTCTTTGGAGGTCATCAACATTTTTTGTCTCTATGATATGGATTATCAATGCCTTCCATCCTCATAATGATGATCATATGGAATATAACATTCAAGTAATGAATGTTATGTTTTGTTCCTTTGTTTTTGTATTAAAGTGTATCATGGGTGAATCATGTTACCTTGATTTATTTTTCATAAAATAATTTATTCTCCTAATCCATTGACATGGATCTTGTCAAGGAGTTGTATGGGTAACCATTCATAACACCATTGAGTTGTACCAAGTTCGGGGTGTCAAAATTTCTTTGCTGACAATTAATATTGTTCTTGAATGAGATTTTGATGATGATATAGGGAAATACGAAGTCATAATTGGACCATCGTACTTGTTTTAAGGATCAATGAACAATACCTATAGAGTTCAATGTTAGGGATCATGTATTCACAAGGGTTCCCCTTATAGCGGACAGTGGTGGTTTGGATGGGGGTGCACGATTTCCTCACATTGCATCATGCATTTTTTAGGTTATGTAGTGTGTTTTTGAGGTAATTTATCAATTTTAACATTAACTATAATTAATAAGGATTCATTGTTTTTTTCATGTGTTAAAAAATCACCGATATCACCATGATAACTCCATGCCATTGATTTGGGGGAGTTTGATGTATAGTATGATGCTGCATTCTTGGAGTGTCTAGTTGAGGTTTAGGATCAAGATGAGAAATTTTTTCAAGGATACATTATTCCCTACATTTATTTTCTATAGATTTATTATGTCTTGAAATAATATATGTAGGAATTTGAGTTTGAAATGATTTATTGGTTCCCAAGTCTATTTTGGAACTCATTATTCTTTAATGACAAGATATTTGAATCGATTTTAATTAATTAGATATTATTAATTATTAGGGTTGAATTATCATTTATTAATGGAATTTTATTTTATTTTATAGGTATATTATATGGATTATTGGTTTTTGTGGGTTTTATTTCTTTTTCTAGGGAGGTTTTAATTCTTAAGGACCAAAATCATTTGATAGTTATCTAATATAATGCTTTGAGTTTACTAGAAATGTAATTATTTTTTTCTATAGATTTAATACTGTTGAGAGGAATATTAATGGTGTTTTGGGGGTTATATGTGATGTTTTGTCATGACGTATCTTAGAGAATCTGTTTTCATAGGTTTTGTCAATTTTTAGGCCATGATATTTCTTGTTATTGAAGGTTTGTTTGTTGTTTCTAAAGAGAGGTTTTAATTTCTTCTATGATATATGATTCATTTGTTGAAATTGATCAATTGAAATAAACTTTTATAAATGGAAAACCCTTTAATAATGGTAATGAATGAGTTTATGGGGAATCTGTAAATTTAATGATGATGTTTTTTTCTAGCCATTATTAATGTACATGGTATGAATAATGAAAATTTGACTAATTTTTGTGGTCCATTATGGTTTTTTGTTTTTACCTTGTCAAAAGTAAGATATTTCTCAATATTGGGTGTTCCCATGAGATTCATTGTATCATATATATATATCATTTTACCATGATTTAATGGGGATAATTTTTTTATTGATGTGGAGATAGTGGATGGGCTATTATGTGGGTTGAAAATACTGGTATGACTAGTTATGGAAATGAGGAGGTGATTTTATGCAAGTTTCATTCACTGTTGGAATGTACTGTGTGTTGGTCCATGCAAGGATTATTTTTTTATTACAAGATTTTATGCTTATTGGTATGGAATATTATTCGTAATTCTGAATATAATAACATGAATAAGATGGAATTTACTAAGTAGGTAGTTTTTAATGCACTATAAAAATTTAAAATGATGAGTAATTACTGGGATGAACATGGGTTGTCTTTTATTATTAGATTTAAATTAAAGACGTATAAATTAATTTCATAATGTATATAATTTATTTCATAAAATATAAATATGAAAATATAAAAATAACATTAATTAATGGTATGATAATGTTGTTTTATTGTTCTTTTTTCTATTTGAATATGGGGATCATTTTTTCTAGTTATGGAATAAGTTACTAATGGTTATAGTATATAGTGATGATTTGGTATACAATATGTGTTATGATGTGGTGTGTTGAATATGGAAATGAATATATGGTTATGGTTGTGATGTGATGTGTGGATATGAAGTTCTACGAAAGGGATAGAAGAACACAACATTTTTCAATGGGTTGTGAGTGAGACAAACAAATAGGGAAGTGGTTATTTGGTTTTTTCATGATATATGATTTTAAAATATATTATTATACTTGGATATGATATTGGATGGGATATCCTTGGTTAGTCTAGGTTATATATGACATAGTCTAGGTGTGAGTTGGTTCTAATAGATTTGTTAGTATGCTTATTCCATATTTTCATGTGAGGTAGTATGATATTTATTATAATACATGCATTCTAACCACTATATATATAAATAAGGTTTATTACAATGAAGGATTCCCATGATGGGTGGTTTATGATACAAATTATTTTAATATTAATTCTTTTATGTTATGTATTCATAAAATTATTTTATATATTTAAAATTACTTAATGTCAGTATGATTTTGGATTGGTGATGTCATGATTTTTGATGTAATTATTTTTTGACAAAATGAAATTGAAGATTTTCATGTGTGTGAGTGTTTTTTGGAAAATAGGAAAATGTTATGACCCTATTGTTGATTTTTTATTATTGAATTGCGACATTAAATGTAAGTTGTTGTTTTTATTTCAATTTAGGTGAGATTACTAATTAAATGTATATTATTGTTTTGATAAATTATTATACATGAGAATGAGAAACTCTCAATTCAATGTGTAAACATTTTTTGGAACGACAAGGTGAGTTTTTGGGGTTGAGTAGGTAACTACCATTCATGGGTGTTTTATCACGGTATAAGGGGTCTCATGTGTTTTATTTGATATAGGTGAATGGAGTTGATTTGGTTTGTGATATTGATAAATAATGGATTTTTTATGAGTTTACATTGATTAGTATTTTTGGGTAATTATTTATTTGTGTTTTATGAAATATCATGGGGTGGAATGTTTTGTAAAACACATTGAAATATTAAAAGTTTCTTAATATACATTGGGCTTATGGGGATAATTATGGAAATCCTACTAGGTCTAGTAGTCCCCCATTATTCACCCACCCTGGTGGATTTATAGAATAATTACTAAATGATACATTTAATTGAATAGAGTTATACTTTATTAGTGGTGGATGATAACAATAATAGAGAACATATGTGGATGAGTATTTCCTAAAAATGGGATTAATCATGACGTTTTGGTATTTTTGGATGCATATATGGAATTCCATTTTGGGGAGTTTCATTTAGGAGCATATGCAAGAGTTTAATTTTGAAATTTATAAAATTTCAAAATTGTTGGTATATAGCATAACCATTAAAATTATTAAATAGATTTTTATAATTCATTGTATGAGTATGTATAATTTATATTAAACTATAAATTTTAGTTTTATCCTGATGTTACAGAAGGTATAATGTATAGACTCATGATTCCAGAATCTCATCATAATTTAGGCATTGAGTGTGTAATCTATATATGGATAAATTTTTACTCAAACTGTATTTTCTAAAATGATGGAATTTGTTACCAGACTTTGGTGACTCAAGAGATGCAGCAAGGCATAGTATCAATAAAACATGAATTGGGTTAGTTAGAGGGGTTATAGCCTGAGTCAGGATGTTATAAATGGTATAATATTTGTCCTTTTATGTGGTAGGCATAATGATTGGGGGAGGTGGGATTTGTGATGCAGTTGTATGAATGTGTAACTAATATATTTATAAAATCCCATGAGTCAATATGGATATATAGGTATATAATGTAGTTATGAAACCACTTTTAGTCAGTTTAAGATGATATGGATTATTTTCCATGTATAAGCTCAATAATGATATTCATGCATCAAATATGTATTCATGGATAGAAAATTCATCATGTTAACAATTATTTCAAAAAATATTAGATGTTGAATTTGAACGAAATTTCAAAATGTTTTGGTATAAAATCATGACTTTCCCAATGGTTTCAAAATTTATATCTTTTTTAAAAAATAGAATTCAATATTTATTAATATCATTTTAAAATAATTATTCAGTGTTAATATATTCATTACTATTGGGTTTTATTGGGAAATATTTCTATTAAATGTTGAAATATACCATTGAATTAAGAGTGGTGGGAAAACTTTTGTGTTTTATGATGACCGTATATATTTTTCATTTAGTTAGAAATAATGGTTATTCCTTAGGCACTATAGAAAAATTCCCACAAAGAGACCTTATTTTAATTGGAATGATGATTTTTCCAAGAATATAACAAAAAATGAACTACCATTGTATCAATAATTATTAATATATTAGGTGCATAATAAATATATTATTTTTGGTGTTCTATAACCACAATAATTAGGGAGATATATCATTATAGTTGCAATCATTTAACCCTTTTATATTTCAAGGGGATTCCAAACCGTAACACATTGGATAAAAAGGACTAATAAGATATTCACATTCATTGATATCCAACTAGTGTCAATGTTAAATTGGAAATCTATATGTTTGAAGGGATCATAGTTGAGTTATGGGAATTTTTTGACCAAGATTAATTAAATAAATTATAGACATTGGAATTGTTTGAGAATATTTTTGTCCCAAAAATATACCCACATATGTATCAATAGTAAAATATATTTGGGTAACATTATCAGTAATAAGGTAATGTGATTGCATTTATATATATTTTAAAGTTGACCACATTGTCTTATTTTGTGATTGAAATAACTTCAAACAACTCATTGATTACTCAAAGGTATGTCTTGGTATTGTTATTGAACATATGATCAACAATGATAATATTGACCATTGATTCATATTTTTAGTTTGTAAATATGGAATTAGTGTATGAGAATGTTTTTTTGGATATACTCACACCCGTAGTGTCTTCTCTCATTCAACTGGAGGTATTGGTTCAAGTGATAGGTGTACGTTAAGGAGAGATTATTGTTCATTAGTAATGGGGGTGTTATATTGATAAGATAAATTGAATAGTTCCTTCATAAGATAGATTCGTATAATAGTGAGTTGAATTTGGTGTTGTTGTTTTGACCATTTTAATAAAAAAATGCACACACGAGCCTCAATACTATCTCAAGTGTAAAATTATTGGACAATGGATAAAATATTGTTGGAACCCACCAAGTGTATATGTGATTGAAGGATTGAATAAGATAGAATTTTGAAATTCTCAGATATTTTGATCTCAATAAGATAGTTTACATCAGTGATCCCTCTATATAAGGAGTAACTCTATTTATATTTTTGGATCATGACATACATCATCACACCATGTCAGATAATCCACATCTATGTAGACTCCGGGTCATATAGGTGATGCAGATAAATATACACAAAAGGTAGATGTATGACCTTAAACTACTATAAGTATAAGGTTACTCTATTCTACTCTTGTTTCTACTTTATTTGATATGGGTAATACATATTTAAGTTTTATTTCATGGATACTAGATAAATTCTTCTTGTGGGAGGATATGATATCATATATCATGGGCGTTCATAAAACTTTATAACAATATGATTGTTAGCAATTTATGTTTCCATCAAATACATTATATTATGAAATCAGAATTTTTTTTGGGACATTAATACCCTAGATATGTATATTATTCCTCCATAAATATTTATTGGCTGATTTTATATAATTATTTAATAAAATTTTATGAAAATAAAGTGATAGTCTCCACTTAGGAGGGTGAGATTCATATGTTAAATGATTAATGAAACTTAAATTCTAGAAGACTATGTTCCATGATGATGGATGTGGGAACAAATCATTACAGATAGAGAAAATGATATTGGAAAAAATAATTGGGGCTTGTCAGTATGGATTGATGGTGATAGATAGCCTCTAACCATGCATTTCCCTAAGTATTTATATAGATGACCTCTGAAGCATAAGGTATAATTTTTTATATATTTATTTATTATTATAACAAATATATCTAAAACTTTATATGGTATTGTTCTATTCATACAGTTTGATATCAATGTTTTGTAGAAATATATAGAAAATAGAGGTTTTATTACATTGATCATCCCACCTTGGGAAACTATTGTGCATTTTGGAAGGAAGATATATAGGACATTATGATGATGTATTAATTAGAGGAGTTTGAATCAAGTAATTATCAATAATTTATATCCTTTCCATTTAATTGATAATTTTTTCAATCAATTAGAAGAAACATTACGGATTTATAATATTTTCTTGAGTATGGGATATAGTAAAATTTGGTTGAAAAAAGATGATGTACCAAAAATAAATATTAATATAGGTAAGAACACTATAAGTATTCAATTATGTTATTTCATGACACTAATGATCTATCAACTTAAATGTAATTGACAAATCAAATATTTTTATAATAACATAATGATTTTAATATGGAATTTATCAATGAAATACATGGGTATTGACAAACAAGAGATGGTCATGAATGAGTCTATGTGACTGTTTTTGAAAAATTACAAGATCATCACATCCATAAAACATTTCTCGAATTTTATGTTTTAGATTAGTTGGGTGAAATTCATTGGTTATGTTATTTATGGAAATTGTATATTAGTTGATCTTAACAGCATATAAGTATTGGTATCATAGAAATGATAGAAAAAAAATATTTGAGGTGTATAGTTTTATGTGGTCAGTTACATATAATAGATTATTTTTATAGGATTAATTTTAGAATGCCTCATTAGAGATGGATTTTACTAGAAAAAATGTGTATTTATTTTTTGATTAGGAAATACCAGATGTCCTTGGATTAATTGAAGCATAATATTACATCGATAAACATTCTAGTATTGGCATGTACAGGTGATAAATATATAATTTATTATGATTCCTTAGGATTGAGAATTAGGTTTGGGTTATATATGTTGATCATGATTTTATTTATGGTTCATGTCTATTGTCAGTGTATTATATTAATGACCCTATAAACAAGCTTGAGTCTAATTTGGTTATAAATTAATTGAAAAAATTATATAATATATATTTAGTGTGAAATTTATGGTCTATATGGATCATATTATGTTGAAGTGTATCTTATTACAAGGAATTTTAAATATTTGGTATTAGTAATGGATTGTATATTTTTAACATTTATAAAATGATCTAGAACACACTACTACATAAGATAATATTGTAAAAGATTCCTTGATCATTATGAAACATTGATATGTGGTCCAAAAATCCATGGATTAATGGAAACATATGAGTTTATTCATAAATATGCAATTAGATATTACTATGTTTGGTGATTGGATGGTCTCAAAAAGTTTGTTGTTATTACCAACCTAGAGAGATAAAGTAGAAGATACTCAATTTTTGGATGATGAATATCTCTCAATGTGGGATTGCCAAAATGGAATGGTTTCCCAATATTGATGGCTTATATTACCCGAAATTATAATATATTTTCTACAATTATTAGTTTGTCTTTCCCTAATGCATTATGAATTTCTACAAAAATATTAATTTGAAAACGGGTTAGCTTGTATTGATACAAATAAAATGAGAAAGGATATGAAATTATAATATTTTATTTTTAATATGATTATAGATATTTTTTCTTAGATAAAAAATTATTTTACCAATGAATATGTATGTATAAAGCATAAGAGGTACATAAAAATGTTTCAACGACCATTTATTCATTTAAGAATGTACGATAAAATAGAATCTTTTTTGGATGAATTTAAAAAAAATCCGAAACAATGGTGTTGTTTTTGTTTTTTATTATAGAATATCCAAATATTATCATTTCATATTGATTTTTTATGAATATGGTTAAAGAAATGGTGAAAATATGTATAGGATTTTGTTAATCATTATGGTATGATGACATCGATTATATCAGATAGCGTTTATTGGTTAACTTCCTTGATACCACTCACTATCCAAATAATGATGGGATGGAATAGATAATTAGTTGTATATTCAAGGATTTATTTCACTCAGGTGTTATGAATTTCAAAAGGCCATGAAATTACATTCATTTTTAGAGTAATTATCTTACAATAAATTTTAATAGACTATTATTAGGATAAATACATTTAATTAATTCTTTATAAGGCTAAATCATTATCATATTTCATTGGTGGATGTAGTATAATCTCACTTTTTAGGGAAAATTTTATTTAGGAGATAACCAATAATATTTAATTAATTCCAAATAAATTTTATATATTTTAAATCTTATAAATGAAATATGGAATATATTTATTTATGAAATTTTTATTTAATATTAAGTGATCATTGATTTTAATTGTGTTTTCAAGTTTGGGTAAAAAATTTATTATTATGTATGGTATGTTATCTTTGATATATACGAGTCAATTTGAGATTATTGATAATATTAGGTAAATTATATACTAATTGGGATATACTTCATAATATGGTTCAATATATGATGTGTTCTAGATAATATAGGTATATATAAATACATGTAGAACTGTTTTCATGTTATAAATTATGATTTAGTACGACAGGATCACAATTTCACATTTTTAACTAAAAATTCATATTTTAGATAGAAGAGATAATCTGTTTTTGGGTCTCAATTATTCCATTTCATTATGCTATTTTTAAAAAAACATTACACATGAGGAGAAATGAGAGAGATAATGACTAATTCATCAACTATGAAAAATTATTTTTGACAACCCAGATGCACTATAACTTCCCAATGATGGAAATTCGTATTTTGGGTAGAATTTGAGGTCCACATTTTTGGTATGAATAGACTATATTTGATATATATTGATGCATGAAGTTTTTGAGAGAGTAATTCAGAGTTTTTGGAAGGCTTGTCGGATATAAATGGACAATTTATAGTCTCAAGGAGCATAAGAAATCCCCAAAAACATGAAATGTAGTTTAGGGTAGTTAGATGTGGCGAAAATTCAATGCATGGATACATTGTATTGTGATGTTACATTTTTCATGCTCAGAAAGAGGGAAATATGTGGGGTTGTATAATTAATTAATTGCCACCTAATACCAAGAAGAAATGAAATAAATCCCCTTAAAACCCCTCATAAACCCCCCCTTTCTATCATTTTTTGTTTTTATTGATTAACTCTTCCTTTATTACATACATATCTCATTATATATAAATTTTTAGTTTATTACCTTCATTTAAAAATCATTCCTATTAGATCAAAATTTTATTTATGTCCATATCAAAAGTAAGTGAAATTGAATATTATCCTCTTATATTGGTTCTAGGTATTATCATAGAAAAAACGTAAAATTATAGGGTTTGGATCTTATTGGGATCTAATTATTGAAACAAACTGCAAAATTTGTTGTATGTAGTAAAAAATGATAAGAAGATGATTCATACAGAGTTTGGAATTGTGTTTTTTTATTTACCTACTGATGTTGGTGGCCTCTCTTGAATTATAGTTATTTGAATAATGCATATCTAGTGTTTTTTTACACAAATTATTTTATATGATTAAAATTATTTTTCTATATTATGACTTGATTTTGGGGAAATAATATTTTTTATGTGTGTTTTTGGGTAAAGGAAAAGTTGATATTTTTTGGTACATGGGAATTTTGTTGAAGAATGGAGAAAATGGTAAGATCATATTGGATGATTTAAGATTTTTTAACTAGACTATTGGGATGATATTTTTTTTGTGGTGGTTTATGATTTGGGTAACTTAAATATTTTTATTTTTTATTTTTTTAGTGATGGATTAGGAATGAGAATGAGAAACACCCACTTGGGTGTGGGGATCTTATATGCTATGAAAATGTAAATATTTTGTGTATTATATCCTATATCAAGTATGTGGTTCCCATTATTGTGTGTTTTATCATGGTCTAGTGGGTAACTATAGTTTATGTTGAAACATTGTTGCATGATGTTTAATTGTTTTTTGAAATTAATTTTTTGTAGATTTCCATTTTATGAAATCTAGCAAGTTAATTTTTTTTAATTGTTTATTATATGTGTTGAGAATGTTTTACAGGTCACACTTAAATATTCATGGATTTTTCATATACATGGGTTTATTTGGATCATTGGTTAAATCCTAATCGGTATAGTACTCACCCCTACTTACCCACATTGGTTGACAAGTAGATCAAATCCGGTGTGATTGAGGTAAGGGGAATGATTTGTAATTCACTCGTATTTTTTGTAGTTATTGATGAGGTGCTATAAGGGGGAGGGGTTTCTATTAAAGGGTTGAATAATGGATTTTTGGGAGTCATGGATGAATAAATGGATTTATATTTTTAAAAGTTACGTTTTGGTGTCTATATAGTAATTTTCATTCGAATGTTATAAACATTTATACATGTTTTTTCTGTGTTACTATTTATCATGTTCAAAAGATCCTTATCAAGAAACATATGATCCTGGTTAGTGTATATTACATTGTAGTTTTATTGTTTCCTATATTATTATAAAATCCTATATTAAAACCCCTCATAAAAAATATTTGGAAGATTCTTGACATGATGAGTTTTCTATATATGTTGATAAAATATCACCCAAATGGTATAATATAAATTCTCATCATTTATTTCAAAACATATGTTATAAATGGGATAATCCTATATCCTAGTAGAATTTTTGACTTGACTCATGTGAGTTTGATGGGTGATGGGTCAGGTTGGGATGATATATAAATCACAATTTTTTTTTATTATGCCCCCATTAAATCATTAATACCATGTTATCAACTCCCATTGGATAAGAAAATAATGAGAAGGAATAATGAATCAACTTGATATAGTCTAACTCAAATTGTATGTAATGATACATAGAAATATTCCTATGATAATTTTTTTAAATAAATAATTAGACATCATCAAAATAATTTATTTAGCTTATTCCAGACATTAATACACTAATATTTATAATTCTCATATCCCTTTCTAAATTGATCAATCCATTAATTATTTCTTCCACATTAATTCATCACCATATGGTCCATTACAATAAAAAATTATATGATAGTTTATGTGTCTAATAAACCATGATTTCTTAAAATATTTCAACTTCAATAATTATTTTTTTGAATTTATTATTTAATATGAAACTATTACCAAAAAGAAACGAAAATATATTAATAAGATAATATTATTAAATAATATAATTAAAGAATAACCATAGAATTGGTAGGTATATGAAGAGATAATCGAATTATGAAATTTAAATAATAAGTAAAACTAATGGAATCAATGAGTAAGAGTCTACGAATCTCATTTCTCTAAGATTGAAAATAATTTTTCATCACTAATGTTTCCCTAGACTAAGAATAAGCTGAACTTATGTAAGTAAAACATGAGAAAATCATCAACGGGATAAGTGTAAATCACTACAGGGTCTATTCTAGATGATGAAAAAGTTGCAATTACAAACACTACTTATCCAACTCTCATATGATATGCATATTTCTAAAGAATTATTTTAAAAAATATTTATAATGATATAAACTTGTATTTATTAATTTTCATGAACTAGCCTAATAAACCACTTTGTTTGATAACCGAGTTAACTCTGTACATCCTATATGGATGTTCTTATTCACCCCAGGGTGGCAGAAAGATCCATGGAAATTAGAATAAAACAGTAGGAATCATTTCAACCATATAAAATAGAAAAAGAATTATTGTTTGTTTTTTTTAAAAACAAGGCAATTCCATATGTCATACATCAATGAAAAATTAAAAAAACATTTAAAATAATAATACTAAAATATAAATTTAGTACAAAATAAAAATAAACTAACTAATACCTCCACTCACCCCTATCCCCCTCATTTTATATGAAAATAGTATCTAATTCCAGTTCACTCTTAGAATCCCACATATATAACAACCATCCATCTATATAAAGTAATAAAAATGTTAAACTTGTATAATGTGATAAATAAAACTAAAAATAAAATACAAATTACCTATATTTTATTGCTTTATTCCTTACCCAACTACTAACCACATCTTCTCCATTAGATAAGAAGTGTTGAAAAAGAATTTGGAAACTGAAGTCATACGATAGTCGTGAGAAATAAGACCAGTAGATATGGTTGGTAAATCACATGCCAAGTGAACACATTATAGAATGTATGATTTTAGTTCTAGTTTGAAATAATTTATAAAAAATATAGGTTTATATTTTATTTTCGGTAAAATTGAACATATTTTTTTCATTAATTTTAATTTTCTAATTTGACTGATTAAAATAAAAAAACACTAAGAAAACCATTAGTTGGCCTATAACCTTTTCTCGGATCGAAACATTTGAAAATTAATTTAAAAAATTATTATAGGTTTTTTAATTTAATTAAATGTAACTTTTTATTAAAGATAAGAGATTAATGAGAAATAATAATAGGATATGGGTCATGGGATGTATTATGTAAGATATAATTAACTGAAATCCATACATTGACTAATTTAAAACAATCATCATGGGAAAATGCCCTATGGGTCAATAAAGTTCGGGGAAACCTAGATCTAACACCGATAATTTGTGGGAGGAGTATGAAATCACTATCTAGTATAATATTAATTATAATTTCTTCACATGGGAAAACTAGTTGAAGTCGAACCCATCCTGAACTAGGATTTACTAACTATACTCCTGGTCTTCCCATGAAGACTGAACTATAATAGTAATCATTAAAAAATATAGTGTATCATCACTAAGAAATTAATAATATTAAATAAACATATAAAATCAGTAAAAACCCATAGGCAGTCTCAAGTCACACATCTATATTTTCCAAACAAAAAACTTGATTATTTCCATTAGAAATCCAAGAATATTTTAACACTAATCCAAAAGTTACAATCAGGAATGATAATTTATTTTAGTAATGACATTAAACTCTTCTTAGAAATAAAAATTTAATAAACCCATTTTACATTTTAGGTTTCCCCTACATTTATTATATTAATATGAATATATATATATATATATTGTGTGTGTGTATTTCACACATAGAACCAATTCACAGACTAAAATAGGCATTTTTAGACCTACAGACACAAATATATGAATATATATATATATATATATATTTAAATATTAGTTTACCCATTATTATTTTTATGACTATATAGAATGTGAATGGATTTTGGAAATTTCACAAATATATAAAACCAACATTTATTTATTAAAATAATTCTTGGAATTCGATGTAATCACTTGAAATGGAAAGTAAAATTAATGTTATAAATTGGATATCCCTTTTAAAACTAGAGAATGTTTTATAAATTATAGAACATATTAATAAAATTCAATTAGTATTCTTCAAAACACATAGTTTTTAAATATAACTAATTAAATTTTATACCAAACCTATAATTTTTCGGGAAACCATCTAATAAATGGAAAAATCCAGGGAACTTGATTTTCAAATCAAATACTAATTCAGTAAATTTATTCGCGCCATTTAATATTAAATTAATGGATTTAACATTAAATCAAAAAATGTTTTGAAAATTTAAATCCCTAAATAGGGGCCAACATATTTAGAACTCATTGTTTTCAACAACCAATGTACAACACTCAAAGAACAACACAAGTAAGGCCTCAACGGAGGATCACCAATCCTATGATAAATCAATTGAAGAAATTAATTGAATGATACCTGCCCAGGGATTTAAATAATCATATGTGTCATAAGGGAGAAAGGAAGGAGGGATATTGAAAAGAGAAATATAGGAAGTAATAAGAGATGGACTCATAACTAAGACAAATTCCTCTACATTCTGATAATGAATCAAGGTGGAGGGGAGATGGAGGGAGCTTCTCTGATAGAAGAGGATTCCTGGGATCCATATAGAATCATGTGATGAATATTTTTATGGGGGTGGATGAAAATAGGATTTAATGGTTGGATGGGTAATATTTGAAACTAATAAATTTAAATGAATGGGAATTGAGTATGGATTTGGCACGGTTTTCCCAAGCCATGCACCAGCTATTCAACCCTTACTGGGTTAAAAAAGGAATTCACAAAGTTTTATTTCCTAGATTTATATTGAGTGCAACAACTATGCAAAAATATATATGTTAAACTATAATACTATCCAAATTTTTTCAAATGTGTTGGTCACCTATGAGGCCAAATCACACATCTGGTAGAAATTTTTAAATTCAATTTTTTTTTCAAAATAAAAACATTCGAGGGGTAACAATTGTATTTTATATTTTATATATTATATTTTTATTGTTAGGGTGTTAAAACTCTCCCCACCATAAAAAATTCTTCCCCAAAATTTAATTGATGTCTAGTGGATAAATAAAAAATAAAAAATAAAGGAGTTAATAATATGTATTTTTAATATCCCTAAGAACAGTGGATTGAATCATAGACCCATGAACACCGGATCAATAAAGAAAATCTTGAAAAATTATTTGAATAGTAGGAATCGAAATCAACACTCACATGATTTATCCACACCATATGAGTTCTCTAATTATCATGGTGGTCTAATAAAATTCAGCTCTACAAAATATATGAAGAAACCAACAACTCATTTAAGATAAACGAAATCTTACTTCAACCCTGAAACTCAACTCCTTATCCGTAATTCCTTCTAGGTTATATAATTCTTTCTATAATTGTACAATGGATATCAACTTAGTGAAGAAAATCCAAATTTGAAACCTAAATAATCTAAACTAATAATATAGAAGAAATAAAAATGAAGGATCTTATGAGAAACCACCAATAATCAACCATTCTAAAGAAACACCAAATATTAATGATTCCCCAAACAAGGTACCCCTAATAAACCTTATATAACTTCATTGAATCCAAAACTCATAAGAACTACAATATTGAATTAAAAAACTATGAATCTTGATTGGGAAAGAGAAAAAAGGTACCACTGATAATTCTTCAAGATAATTGTTCCTAAAATAAATAAATATGGCCTCTAGTCTTGAGTCATGGGAAGAAGTCATATGATCTAATCTTGGAATACCGACCCTTGTATAACCCTATCAATCAATATATATCACCCCTCTCATTAATCCCAACCACTCACCCAAGACATACCAAAAAAATAAAATATGATACAAACATTATAGCATGTATATCCTCAAAACAGATAATCAAGAGAATAATAAACACTCCATAATGAATAATCAATTATATACAATGATTAACATGAATTCAGCGTTTCCTCAAAGAATCATACCCCCTCAAGACCAAAAAAGAATAAACCTAAAAAATGATGACTTTAACTACTCTAAAACACAAATGCATACTCCAACAATAATGGAATAAATCCTAAGGGCCATCCATCAAATTTATTCAAGACCTTTTTGAGGTATACAAAAATAAAATGAATCATGAGTAAATCTTTTTATATTTCACAAAATTCAAAGTCTAAAAGTTCCAATATAAAGTATAAAATAAAATAGAAACCCCACTTTAATAAACTGATAAAATCATTACAAAATAAATAATTTATCATTTAATATAAAAAATATTGAATTTAAAAACATGAATCTCATTTTGGAATATAATCATGAAAAACTAACCATCCTATTGTAAAAACCCTCAATAATTATTTCATTGTGTTATAAATCATTTATTTATATGAACATAAATAATTAAAATTTATATACCCCATATGAAAATGCACCAATTTAATATGTTCACTGTTAAACAATTTTAGAATCTATGATATTTCAATGGAGAACATAATTAATCACCAATTTATTAATAATTCCATTTTATAAATTTACTTCATCCCATTGGATTGAATATTTCATTAGGAGTATTCTTTTTAAATTTCCAAATTCAAAATTTCATCATTTAAAATAGTTCCTTTTATAAAAACAACATAAATCCTTTTGTAAAAAGTTTAACAATAAAAACCCCTCTTTGATAAATTTAAATCAATTTTAAACCACTTAAAAAAATTTCAAAACAGATGAGTCTATTTTAAAATATTAAATGATTTAATTTGTAACAATTATAAAAATAATTAAAAAAATTACCAAATTGTTACAAAAAATCATTTAACATGTAATCCAAAACATAAAACGAACCACGAATGGACTAGTAAACATGCCTGAATATACAGAATGGCTTTATGGACAACATTTAAACCAACCAATCCCTCCAATAGTTAATCATAATCATGTATTTGGCCCCCACATTTGATAATAATCCATTTTCTCTCATCATGAACCACCAGATCAACTCCCATATCTTCCCAAAATATAATCTCCCAATCAAATGTAAAACCCTAACAACCCCTAAATGATCACAATTCTCCAATAGTAGGGATGATTAGGAACTCACCCATTACCCATATATTAATACGTAATGATCTTATCTTCATTTTCAATGTATCCCAAATAATAATGGATAATTTAAGAAAATAGGGCTAATTATGATCCTGTTGCTCTAATACCATTTTTGATGAACCATCCATAGTTTTACCTCAATAAGATGATTGGTAAATCTAGGGACATCATTGAAGCATGTACCCAATCACATTGGTGTGGTGTTATGAACTCTAGGAATCAGAATTAAATAATGGTAATGATTTTACAAAACTAAAAAAGAGAAAAAACTGCAAGAAATAAATAAAATTTTGACATGACCTATCTAGATGTAGGATATTCACACAAAATAAATAAAAAATTTAAAATAAAGAAAAGATAAAACTAATTTGAACACACAATAAAAGTAAACAGAATAATCCTTCCACTACCACAGTCTCCCTCCCCTACAAAGAAAACTATAGAACCCTCCAATGACCTTCTGGACTCTCAAAAATATACCTACCACTCATACATAGAATGTAATAAAGAATGCCAAATGGTAGAGGAGATAATGGGAATAGAAAATAAAAAACAAATATACCCCCAGGTGACTCCTCATGTAACTACCCAACTAATAAAAAAACTATATCCATGAGCTATGTTGTTTTGAACCAGAACCAGAAAATAGTTGTTTTATAGAAGTGGAGTGGAATAATCCTAGTATGGTATTCCAAGTAAACTACCTATAAGTAAAGACATTAAATATAGGATCTTTTTAGTTCTATTTTAAAATAGATTTATTAAAATATTTTTGTCTCATTTTATATAATATCCAACATAGGGAACGTCTATACATAACAAAATTTTATATTAGATTAATGGAAATGAAAAAAATCTCTCAGAAAATATTTTATGTCTCTATGCCCTTTTCTAAAACCAATACATTCAAAAATTAGTTTTGAACCTATTTAGTTATATTCCTTTTAATTAAATTTGAAAAAAAAATCATCAAAGAGAAATAATTCTAGGAAAATAATAATATGTTATGGGTCAATGGAATTATAAAATATGATAAAAATTTAAGGAATCAACATAATTAATAATTTATTTAATGCGTCGTTAAAACAACCTATTTGTCACTAAGGGCTAGTGGATACCTAGAAGTAACATAAATATTTAGGGAAACCCTCAATTGTTGGAAAGAGTATGATAACAGTATAGTGTTGTAAGACCATCACATTTACTTCACAAGGTATAGATAAAGGAAAGTGAATTCATCCCGAAATAGGTTCTCCTACTTAATAACCTAATATTATAATGATATTGGAGCTATAATAATAATCATACAATAATAGAGTCCTTCATACCAAAATTGTTCTACATATTACATAACCATATTAAATTAATAAACAACCATGGGTTCTTTTATGGCGCACATCTGAATTTTCCAAACAAGACCAAATAATCATTCCATTAAAAATAAAAAAAATATTTTAACACTAATAGTTAATATCAGATTTGTCCTAGTAATTTGTTTTTATAATCACTTGAAACTGATCTTAAATATCAAAAATAAATAACACAATTTACCATTTACTTTCCCCCATTTGATTATACTCATATGCATTTATTTATATATTTTTGTGTGTGTCTCTGTGTGTTTTTCATTTTGAAAAAATTCAAACAATCACATGTGAATTACCCCACACACATGTATAAATACCCATTCATATTTGTTTAAAATTGAAAAATTAAAATGCCATTTCAAATTTAACACTTATATTAAATATAACATTTAATTATTTAAAAAATTATTAGAATCTCATGAAATCATTTGAAACAACCAAAAAGATTAAATTTACAAATGATATATCATTTTTAAAAAAAAACATTTAATAATATCAAAACATATTAAAAAAATTTATTTACATTTTAATAAAATATCTTTTGTGAATAAACAACTAATGTAGATTTTTACCAAACATAAAACTATTGGAGAAATAACAGAATTTAAGGGAACATGTTTTTACCATTAAATAATTTATTATTAAATATGTTGTTACCATTTATGTTAAATAGAGAGATTTAAAATAAAATTATTTGATGGTTCTCAAATTTATATCTGTAAACATGTGTAAACATGTATAAAACTTATTGATTCCAAAAATCTAGGAACAAATATTGATGAATAGTGAAAAAATTGAAATAAGGATCACACATCCTTGAAAAAAATCAACCAAAATATGTGGTTGGAAACCACATAGGGTTTAGCCTAATTAGGAACATGATAGAGATGTTTGAATAGATAAAGAGGGAAGAGAGAAATAAAGGGATGAAGAGATGAGGAAATCATACCCAAAACAAATTACTCTTAAAGAACCAGGATAATCAATGAGGAATTATGCACTAGGGATATCACCCAAAAGGGGAGGTGGCATAGGATTCTGGACGGGGTGTCCCATGATGCATAAGGGGAAGGGGGATTATTAAAATGGTGTATATTGGGGGGAGGGACAATTTTGTATGGTCAAAAATTTCAATGATTGGGTGGTGTACATGCTTACCACATGTTTTACCCTAATAGTGCACCAATCTTGTACCCTTTATTGAGAACACAAGGTAATTCACACAACTAGCTTACACAGTTTGATATTCTATGACCAAATCATATGAAATGACACACTAAAATTACATAGCCTACTTGTAAGAATGTTGCACAGTTTTGTCAATCGTGTGACTGGCATAGAATTAAAAATAATTATAATTATTTAAAATAAAATCACCCAAGACTCTAAAATAGATAGATAAATAAATAAATAAATAACTTGTTTTTAAGGGTTGGGATGTCACATTAATTAACAAATTTTTTCTAATAATGAATTGACTCATTTTAAATTTAAAAATAATAGTTTATAAATTATATTTTCACAGTATTCATTCTTATAATAAAATTATCATTTATCTCATTTAGAGTTTTAATTTTATTAAATGGGGAAAATTTTTAAAAACAATATTTAAATAATATCATAGGGTAGTTTTTTTTAAAAGGTTTATTTTTAGTTGAATAGTGGAAAATATAGTTTTTAAAAATACTATACCTTTATGAAGTCATTTAAATATAAACATGAAATATATTGATATACAACATTCAGATCAAAAAAATGTGTATTTAAGGAGTAAAATAATTTTTTTCTGCTTATTATATTGTAATTGGAAGCCCATGATGGACTTTTTAGATCAAAATATATATTTTATTCTAAAAATAAACTATTTCGGCCCTTTTCATTTAATTATGTATCCACATGGTTGAATTAGATATTAGAATACTTTTAATGCCACATTAATATCATTTTTTTTAATATAATTTCAGATAATTTAATGAAAATCAATACCCATAACAAGTTTTTTATAAACTAATTTTTATCCTTAAGTAATATGTTTTTCAGAAATCATTTTTAATGCTTATAAATATATAATTTCATAATTAATTTTATCAGATTTATGATTGAATCTACTAAAAATGATTTCACTTTTGAAATTATATATTATTCAATTATTTTAAATAGTTTATTTCATTTTTATTCACAAAAATAAAATATTTAGTTGAAAAACATTCCTTGCGGTAAAGGATAAAAATTTTAATTGGATTAACTATAATAGTTAAACTATTACATATAATAGAATCTTATCATGAAATGAATGCATGAAATTACTATCAATATAATTTCAACTTATCTTCCTCTATTGAAAAATTTGGATCAATTTCACATTAATCTTACATTCCTTTTTATATTAATAAATTGTATTTAAAAAATATCACTCCCTTGACTTATAAGACGAGACATCCACCACCCCATTAATGTCACTCAAAAAATTATAATTATTCCCTATAATATAACTCATTTACTTAAAAACAATACTCTCCTGTGTTCTTATATTTTTATTCCCAATAGTTTTCTAAAATCCCCTAAAGACCATAATGGTTTCTTAGAGAATATTAAATTATTCAATGAAGTTAGAATGAATTCGACCAAGAAGGAACCAATAGTAAGGATTTTTTATTGAATCAACATATTTTCCAGAGACATAATTATTAATATTTTTCTATGGTTATTCAAGAGTGGTTAACTCATTCTTATGAGAAAATTATTTCTTCTCCCATCTTTCTTTTATAGGGAGATTAATTTTTCACAACAAATAGGTCTTAATTTATGAATTTAGTTGAATATAAAATTTTATGATTTTAAGAATAATTGACATCCTATCCAAATGATTATTTTTTTCCATTCCCATATTCACATTTCCAAATAATATTATTATATTATTTTTAATTTTAAATATGTTTTATATCTGTTTATTATCAAATTTATCCTTAACTCTTTTAAATTTATGATTTTAACATTTTTAAGATGTGGGTTTTAATAATGGTAATGTTAATGTTGGAATGATTATTTTTCTTCCAGTATTATATATTTTATCCTGTATTCGAAATTTCATTTTAATAAACCTTCATTTAATTTTCAAGGATTCATTATTATTGTTTATTTTACGTTGGTATTTTAAAAAATATTTTCATCATACCTTCCAAAAAAAATATATGATAAAACATTACATTTAATTTTTTATAAAATGGTTAAAAATATTTTTGAAAATCCCTCTTCATAATTTTAATACATTTTCCTCTTTATCATCAAATGATATAACTCATATAGAGTTATTTTCAATGAAATAACTTCTAAATTCTATGATGAAATACTAATTTTGGGTGATTTATTTTTTCCAATATAATTACAATTGATATCATTTAATTTTATACCATTTGGATATGATATGAAATTTATATTCCTTTAATAAGTTATCATGGTATGATGAATGATGGATATCTTATGGTGCACATATTTATTTGAATGATGATAGGTGGGGCCTATATATAATTCCAATTATTTGGTAAAAAATTTACATCTTACGAGATAATGATGCTATGTATGGACAATTTTTCATTAACAACATGATACATGTAAATCTTGTTTATTCAAAACCCGATGCATAGACATTTTGTTTGATCACTACTTAATATATGATAATGATTGTATTTTCTATCAATTTTTTTATTTTCATACGATTATTTTTTTTCCAAATTTTATTTTTATGATATTTTTCAATGATAAGAAATATTTATTTTTCATATTCATATGATTGTGATCCATTGATCCTGTTTATTATTTTGAAATCATATTCTAGGAAAGGTGTCTGTTCATCGATGATTACATGGAATGTTATCATGACCTAAGGATAGGTATTATTATTTAATTTTCATTTTTATAAGATAGTTCTGACATTCCCATGTATTTCAATATGATTATAATCTAACCCACCGTGAGATGTTTATTATTGTTACATTATTCAGCATTTAAACCCACAAATTTCTTATGTTTACAATCCCATTATTATAAAAATGTGAATAAAATATAATGATTATTGAAGGGTGGCTAGTGTGGTTTGTTTATAGAGAAATTTTCAAATTTATTATTAAATATGTCTCCTATGTTCGGAGTCCTCAGCGAAACTAAAAATTATGTTATTTGGATAGTGATATTTATTTGAGTTGTAATGTTTATCTTATATAAATGATGTAAAATAACGATATGTTTATATTGGGCCACTTAATTTGGTGTGCATGAAAGTTTTAGTTATTTAGGGGATTATTTTACATATTTTTTTGTGTATTTTTATGTAAAAAAATTATTGAAAACCCAAGGGGAAATTCTATATTTGAGATAAAGGCCCAAAATTTTTGTAATGTTCCGATTTTGTGGTCTCCAATAAATTAAATCATTGAATGGATGTAAATAAAAGGATATAGGATATGGCATAGATACACCAAGTGGTAATAACCTTAAAGATTCTAGTTGATTATTAACTCAATAATAACATGGTACATGAAAAATAGGCATAACTCAATTTTTTTGGAACACCCAAGGGATATTATTTGGTTAATTAATATTCAATTTTTTAACCATTATATTGTATTTAAAAATATTTTGGATTGAATTAATAAGTGGAAATTTCCATTGATAATCTAGATTGAAGACCATAATTTCATAAGTTAGGGTATACACATTATTTATCAGTTATTTATTTTAATTTTATATTTTTACATTTATAATTATATTCATCCCTTTATTTATTTTATTTTTTTAAATAATAAGGAACTGAGTTAAAATTGGGTGCAAAGGACAATTCATTGATTATCTCCAAGATAAACCACATGGGATATGATCCGGTGTGAAAACACCCTTGGGAATGTTTTCTAAAAAATTTAAATCTATGAATAATTTTTAACCCCATATTGATCATTTGAATACATAATGGAGGGATAAATTTTCAATAAAATCCTTTTTATCAATTTTTACACCCTCCTACAGTGGACATTCATACCATACAATTAATATAAAACTGGATTAGTGAAAAATAAAAAATATGTGTTGTTTTATAGTTCTCATACCGTGAGATGGTTTTTCAAGTAATCTTATTTTTGAACCATGAAGTTGAAAATTTTTAGAGCCTAATACAAAATATAATAAAAATGGACAATTTAAACTTCATATGATGGGATGATTTCAATAAAATATTTTTTAGAATATTATTTCCTTAAACTCTTCACAAAATGTAAAATATTGTTGTCTAGAGATGAAACAAAAGGTTGATAAATCCATTGGTACTTATGAGGATTACATCCCATGAAATGAAATTTATGTCTTTGATTTAATTATTAATTAAAAAATAATGACTAATTTCTTCCATAGTTTCTAAAAAAATTCTCCAAAAGGAATTATATATAAGATACATTTGAAGGTATAATGAGATTATTCAAGGTGATCTAATGGTGGAGATGAAATCTGGTCACTATCATTATTCTGTAGAGTAAAAAACAATTTTTTTATCATGGAATATCTAATGATAATCCAAAAGGGGAAAAGAAGGTATGACCCCCTACATGTACGAAATGATAAGGAAAGTACTCTATTTATTGTTCTAAGGAATTAGGAAGTGCTTCATGTGTGGGGTACTTTCCACAAATCTAATGACTATTACAAGGGGTAAAGAGGAAATGGAATACCATAGAGGAAAATTATTCCCCAATTAATGCACTGCTAACACATCAATCTTCAAATTCAAGGTTTTTTGTATTATAAAAATTATTTCCATAAAATCAGGTCTATTGATGATAATATGCACCAACAACCATCAACACCAATGTAATAAGTAATGGAATATAAAATCAATAACAATGAGGTATATCATGATAAATATGTTATGAGGAGTATACCTATCCTCAACCTTAGAAATTTGGATGTCTTATTTGATTCTATTTTTCACATTTCATCATGTCATATAATATTTATAAGAATATTAATTCATTTCTTCAATACTTTGATATTTAAATATATGTGAAAACACACAGTTTCATGATTATCATGTCTAAGATATAAAAATCATGTTAGATCAAAAAATTTCAGAAGTTATTTCCTTCAGATATAGTTTTTTTATCTTAGTAGAATTTGAAATAATTTTAGATATGGATTTTCTTTCCCTATATAAATTATATATAAATTATTAGGATAGGAAATCTCATATCGTATAAAAAATCATGAAATTATCAAATATAAATATATGGATGATCATGAACACCCTATATAGGATTGTTATACAATATTATTCATGATTACCAAAAACAGGGGAAAACATTCTCAAATAATCATGGATGATGTCATCATTGATGACATGACTATTGAATGAGAATGTATAATATTTTCTTTTAATAATCTGTATAGTCTTTCTCTATAGTTTTAGATTTTGTTTTTAATTTAAATCATACCAATATCCATTATTACATCATATATTCATTATATAATGACCCTTGTTTAATTATATGTTTTAATGAAACTAGTTCAGGAGAATATGGTAAGGGTATCCTTATTTCCAAGTGCTTCACCATGGATTGGAACTATCCACTTTATCACAATGAAGGATCAATCAAATAATCCCCTAAATGATTATCATGACCTTAACATAATCATGATCAATGAAAAATATATTATATCATATATTTTTTGTATTTTCAATCAACTATGAGGTTCTCAATACATTTCAAATATTGACCATCGATTTTTTCATATTAAATTAAGGCTGGTTTGAGGAGATATACCCCAAATAACCATCGACACAATATATCGACACAAGGGACACATATTGATTCCACTAGAACATACACATTCCCCTTCCATAATGATATATGTTATGAATACAAAATTTATATATTCAGTTAAAAAATTCATGGTAGTCTTTATTGATGATATTCTAATATATTCTAAGAGTAATTATGGGAATGAATAGTATTTACGGGTGGTGCTAATCACCTTATGAAAGGAAAATTAATATTATATGGTTAGTGAGTATGAATTGTAGATATAAATATTGTATACTCTGTGTAAGGTAATAAAATGAGCGGGCGTATTTTTTGGTCCAACGAATAAAAAAGTAATCAAATAATGGATAATACAGAAAAATTTGATGGAAATTTGATGTATTCATGGACTAGTTAGATTTCACCCAGGCATTGTGTAGTTCCCGAGACTCATATTTATAGATCTAGTGCAAACCAAATTTAAACACTATTTTTGATAACAACTATAACACACGCTGATGTTATCATTTCAATTATAGAACATTAAAAAATTTATTTTATTACAAAACATTCCCATAATATTTTTTTGTAGTATTAGAAAATTATGAAAGAACATAGAATAATAAAACCCCTATTATTTATATCAAATTATAATTTTGACACTGTATATGAATGTGATTAACCTGTAAAAACCTTTAGATATCTCACAAAAAAATCATAACAAATGATACTATTCAAAGTATTTCATTCTTCAAGTATCTTTTTAACCTGGGGAAATATAAACAAATGAAAGTGGTGATCTCAGATACATAGTTAGGGTAAATAAAATCAATAATAATGAAATATCATAAGTGATAATAATATGATCTCATGGTTATAATAAATAAATATAACATTCATATACCTAAAAAAATAGATCATAAATCCTGGATTATTTCTTGGAATACAATAAAATTTTAATCAAAAGAGTGAGTTAATAAATTTGATCCATGACAACATAAAATAGTCATGGGGATAAGAATAAAATAGTGAATCCCCTTTCAATATGTCACAATAAAAAGTACTGGGTATCATCATATTATGATAATATATTAGAGGTCCCACAATTTAGTTTGAGAGAATGTTTAAGAAGGATCACCCTTTATATTGTGAGTATATCCATAATAGATCACTATATAGTTTGTGAGAATATCTAAGAATGAGCACTATTTATTTTATTATAATATCCTTGATGGAACATGCTGCATTTTATCATGAGGTATAAAACAATATTTATTGATTTATAGGGTGATATAATACCCCAACCATCATTATCTATACATATGTGGGAAATATGATATTAATCATTTCAACATATCATGAGAACCCAAGGGAATAAAATGGGTTTAATATACTTTTTAAATGGAATCACAAAAGGAAATCATATTTAATTCCATAAATAATCATAACATGGTATTCACTTGTAATATAAAAGGTTATCCAAATATATTCACTAACAATATTGGTAAATATCATTCAATTATTATAATAATTAATAATGTATGTAAAAGTATTTATAAAGGTTATAAAATTTAGTTAATAATTTCCATAGTAAAAAACTATATATAATCTGGGTTAACACCCTCAGATAAAGAAAATAGAATACTAGGTATTCATAATGGATTTCAATAAAAATACAATTTTTGCCTATTCAAAGTGGATGGTTAGACAAGAAAAAGGCATTTTTGGACCATGAAATTGGTAGAAAAGAATATTATATACGCAACCTTAAGAAAAAAGGTGGTCTCTAAAATTTGAATAATATACATAATCTTGCATAATTTATTCCAAAATAAAATTACATGAGTAATAAATAATTTTTTAGAGTTTTATTAAAATCAAATTGTAATTAAAAAATATCCTCACACTTTTGAAATCATCTTAAAAAAATATTCTGTAAATATAGGGGAAAAATAATTTATGTTTGAATCCATGATATCATAGAAAGAAATACTCATATAAAAAAAATAAAGGAAATGTAAATACATATTCACATGTATAATGTTGAAAATCTATTCTATTCACACTTAGACATAAACAACCATATGGAAAACAATAAAAATATCATTTTAATTTTGTAAGGTCTTGTAGTAGAAAATAAACATATTCAATTATTGTGTCTTTCATAATGAAATATTCAAAATAATCTAATGAATATATAAATGGAAAAATGAAGATCTCAATCATGAATAAAATAGAGGGTGAGAAATTTATTTCTCACTAACCGAACCATATTAAAGATATCTTTGTATAAAATTTGAATTATGTCTCAGGAAATGAAATATATTACAAAAAACCCTTACTATAATTCCTAACATCCAAAAAATAAAATCAATATATTGAATATAAAAATTATATTTATAATATATTTTTAAACTATTGTGATATTTATATCCATTTATAAACATAATTAATAAATATTCACAACATGATTACTGGTTTTAATTATATATTTTCAGTATCAGGTGTGATTAATCATGGTCATTTTGAATTAGTCTAAAAAGGTGATATTCATAATTTATAGGTTATGTTTCATCATTAATAGATATTAAAAGTTATTTGAATTTATTTTTTTTGAAATATTAATTAATTTCATTTTCCTTTTGTCAATAATTTTAGTTATAATTTTGGACGATGAAGTCGATGATATGCTTATTTTAGTAGGGAATATTGAACGAATGTTATTGTCTTAATTTATGAATATAATATTAATGATACCATTTAGAACCAATATAATATATTTTTTTATAATTTTTAACAAATATTATCATTAATTATGTTCTCATTTTAATTCATTATGTTATTTTGTTTCATTTTTAATTTATGTTATTAGACATCCCCAAACATGAACATACCATAATTAATTTTTGATTATGA
The DNA here is from genome assembly GCA_963277665.1 of Viscum album. Lineage (NCBI taxonomy): Eukaryota > Viridiplantae > Streptophyta > Magnoliopsida > Santalales > Viscaceae > Viscum > Viscum album. The sequence continues at coordinate 731,858,607 of OY728160.1, forward strand.
CTATGAAATTCATTCCTTTCGAAATAATATCATTACAATAAAATATTAAAAATAATATTAAAATAATGTTATGTATTTTAATCATATTTATAGAAATATTAATAAAAAATAAACTATATGAAAAATGGGATACATTACATTGTAGAGGTTGTAGTCCATGAAATGCACATTTAATGTTTTCATTTATTGAAAAATGAGAGGGAAAGAGGGTGGATTCTAATTGTAAATTTTCCAGTCATAATTATATTATAAATATAACCATTATTATTAAATTTTACTCTTATATTTTGATGTTCCAAGGATATAATATCAACTAAGAGGGGGTGGTTTAATTAGTTTTTCACTTTTTATAAGTTTTATAACTTTATGAAACATAAACCCTGAAACCTATTTAGATTTATTTCTAAATCAAAATTTATAAAATTATTTTTCATGTAATAATTGTAAATCATGTAAGTTACACATGATTTACATAGTTCTACATCAATTTGAGAACCAATGTCCTTTCCCTAGCCACTCTCATGGGTTTACAGAAATCCACTATAATGAAGAAGTGAATAAAACTTGTGAAATATCCCATTAAAAAACTTATATATCTTGATAGGAAAGATTATACTTACTCCCATCAGTTTACAATTTTTTATTAGAGAAAATTTGTGATAAAAAAACAAATATAAACTTTTTTGAATTCTTTCCACAAATGCTCAGTCTGAATCCTCATTCAGATTTGGCTATATCCAATATTATCAGTATAGTAAAGAGGGTTCCGATTTTACTCTACTCATAAAGTCAAAGAAAAATTCTTCAATATTGTGGGAAATTATCACATTAAATTATCCATTTCTTATCCTTTAGCTCACCTGTAAAAATTAAAAATGAAGAAATGATCTGCACAAAAATTTATCGAAAACTCGGAAAGAAAAGGTAGTAAATTTGAAAAACATTCCCGCGTCCTATATTCTAAAAAACATAAGAAAAATATAACATTGAAACTTCAACTTTGACATCATCAAACCACCTTTTATTTCTGGGATATTTACACAAGATTTAGCTTTAGGTTTTACTTCTTCAGCTCTACAAATTATTCTTTGTACGATAATGAAAAATCTTGGTTCTGGTTTTTTCATAAACAGGCTCAGAAATTTTGTTCATATTTTCTCAGAAACAAGATCAGGAAAGTTGTTTCATCCTAATTACTAATAAATCCAATTATTAATTACATATAAATCAGGATCCAAATTAATCAAAAATATGTCTTCTATTTTCTTGGAAAGTAGGTTCAAAATTTCTTAGAAATAATGTTATAAATTTTTCCGATATCAGGTTCTGAATTGCCCAAAAATTGGTTCTGATTTTCATAGAAATTATTTTTTCAAAATTCACATAAATCAGTTTTTGAATTTCTCAGATATTAGGTTCCGAATTTCTCAGAAAATGGTTATGATATTCTTATTAGCCAGGATATGAATTTCATAGATCTCAGGTTTAAAATTTCTCAGAAATCATGTTCTGAATTGTTAGAAATGTTTTTCTGATTTTCATAGAATACTGGTTCCGATGTTTGTAGACTTCTTGTTCCAATTTTCTCAGAATACAGGATATGATTTTTTCATAATGATTGTTCCAATTTGGTTAGAATACTGGTTCCCATTTGTGCAAAACGCTGGTTCCCATTTCCAAAACAATGATGACGAATCCTATTTTCAGATTCTTCTTAGTGATTATGATATCTTCAACCATCTACACATTTTCATCAAAATCTTTTTTCATGAATGTTTATTGATTTTTTAGAACATCATGATCAGAAAAGAATCATATATTTAGGTTTATATTTTTTGAGAAATTTTATAACATCCTAGTTTTCACTCTTCCACAGCATCCTATTTCCAAACTCTATTTTTCAAAAAGAATTATTCATTCAACAAAAACCTTCAAACTCTTCAATTTATTTAGAACTCAACAACTTCATTTAAATTCAGCATCTTCTTTCAAACTCAGAAACTTCTTTCAATCTCATATTACGATAAAAACAAATATATACAAAAAAATTAGTTGTCAACAAATACAAAAACATTGATAAAAATAAATTATCATAAAGTTCCTTCAATACCCCCTCTTTGGATTTTATGAAAACCCTTGTTAATAACTTTTCTAAATCTCAGATTGTTCACAACTCATATTTTTCAATAAAATCATGTTTTTTTTACATTTATCAAAACATATCCTTTCTCAAAAGAGAGTGTCTTGACACCCCACTACTGGATAAAGTAATGTTTTAAATGAATTTCATCTTTTATTGGGAAGAAAATTTTTCATCCATGTAATGATAAACCCCCCAAAATTTTAATTTTCTCACCCCCATTATATAATAACCACATCTTCATATTAAAAAAATTTAAAGTCAAACCTCATAAAAACTAGAAAGTTGTTACTTTATCTCCCGATTTGTCAAAATAATCCAAAGAATGGTAGGGGTTCCTACATATGTGGTTTTGGTAGACATGGGAGGAGGCTAAACATGAAGTTGAAGCCTCAATTCAACAAACCATTTGATTGACACTCATTTTTTAATGATATAAACAATATGATACTCTGTGGGAATGTCTTCCACAAAAACATTTCCAGAAAAAAAACTTCTCTTTTAGAAAGTGAAAATTTATATCAATGTTTTTTTATCTTGAATGTTGGATAGGACTCTTAGAATGAACAATTTATCTCTTATTATTACATTGTATCTTTAATGTTTTAGAAAATTTTACTTTCAAATCATCCAACAGAACATTAATCAACAACATTTCAATACAAGACTTAGTTGTTGGAACACATTCATTTTCAGTTGTGCTAAAAGTTTCTGAACATTGTTTCATAATATGCCAACTCACACATCATTCACCAAGGAAAATATTTCATCTAAGGTTGATTATCTATGATTAAAACCTCTTGCCCAATCAGCATTAATAAAATAAAGAAACATCATCTCAATGTTTCTTTTGTATAACAACCCATGTGAAGTTATTCCATTGAATTATATCAAAATATTATTTATAGACAATATATGTGATTCTTTTATATTACTTTGATATGTGGCATATAAATTCACAATATAAAAAATATCAGTTCAAGAAGCATTATGATAATGAAACATCCAATAAACTTCAAAAATACTTTCTAATTCACACTCATTATAGATTCATATTTACTCAACTCTGTGCTCCCTGAAATAGGAGTTGAAACTTATTTGGATTCAACCATTCCAAACATCATTAATAATTCCCTTGATGACTTTTCATAAGATCAGAAGATATATTTTTTCCTTTTATTGACCTTGTAAGACAAAGTGGAATTTTAATTCTCCTGATGTTGACATTTCAAAATTCTTTCTCATTTCATAATTAAACTATTTGAATTTTCTTTTCATCCCCAAAAAAAATTATATCATCCACATAAACAATCAAAATTAACATTATAGATCCAAAATCTTTCAGATACATGTTTCTCTCAAATTTTCCTTTAGAAATGTTTATTTATATCAAACAATTTTAATGATTCAAATTCCAATCACCTAGGGCTTGTTTCATCCCATAAAAAGATTTATTAAATTTACAAAAATTGTTTTCATCCTCAAAATGTAGAAAGCCACTAGGATTCACCATGTAAACTTCTTTCTCAATTTCATCATTGAATAAAGTTTATTTTATAACTATCTGATAAGCATAGTAATTCAGATGAGCATGCACTAAAAGAAACAATCTAATTGTTTCTAGCCTTTCAACATGGGAAAATGTTTCAGAAAAATCATCACCATCCACATATGCATATCCTTTACAAAAAACCCTTGACTTGTTTCTTAAAAATTCTACATGCTCATTCAATTTTTTTCTATAAACCCACTTGGTTATGATAACATTTTATTTTTTTTGTTCATGGAATAAGTTCCCATGTTTCATTCTTCTTAATCTGACAACAATCTATATTCATAACATCCACTAATTATTTATGTTTAATATCCTCTAAAACTGATTCAAGTTTAACTTTTGAGATACATGAAGTCTGATTTTCAAATATTGAAATCCTTCTGGTCTAAACTGAAGCCTTTTTATTCACAATAATGTTTTAAGATTCAACATGTCTTGATAAGGTATGAAATTTCAATTTTTCTTTCTCAACTATAATTTCCTCATCATATTATTCTTCTGAATCCTGGAAAGAATGTTTTGAATTACATTCACTATTGTTGGTAATGTCCAATTTTTCTCCATTATAACTAAAATAATTATTTTTTAAAGAACATTGATTTTTAATTAAATTCACATCATATGGTTCCACTAATTTTTGTAAATGTTTATTCCTACATTTGTGTCTTCTCCCATTCAGGGAATAGCCCATGAATGTTACTTCCTCAAAATTGCCATCAAAATATCCCAAATCTGTATTTTTTAGATTGGAAAAACATATAATTATAAAAACATTGAAGTATTTTAATGGAGTTTTTTTATACCACATTTCATAAGGAGTCATGATTGATTTTAGTCTCAAAAAGAATCGATTCAGAACATGTACAATAGTACTAACAACTTCTCTCAAAAATAATTTTGATAGTTTGTATTCTGCTAATATACTTCTTCACATTTCTACCAATATTATATTCTTTCATTATTCTACTCCATTTTTTTGTAGATTATAAGGAGAAATATACTGATTTTTGTTACCATGTTTATTCATATAAGATTCAAAATTGTTATTTTTGAATTCGATACCACTATCTCTTCTCAGTTTTTTGATGGAAATTGAAAATTCATTCTCAACATCTTTTCTGATGAATATGAAAATATCAATATCCTCTAACTTGTTCTTCATTAATAATATGTTTGTCATCTGAGTGAAATCATGAATAAAAGTGATAAAGTATTAGTCTCCTTTTATTGATTGATCTCCTATCGGTCTACATAAATCAAAATGAATGATCTCTTGTGGTCTTCTAGATTGAATCTCAACTCTTTTCTGAATTTTTAGAAATTTTTCAATTCATACAAGTAATACAAACATCTTCATCTCTTCTTTTCTATTCTAGAAAATTCCAGACAACATCACCTTTAGAATGTATGTTCATGTTTCTCTTCCCAAGGTGGCCAAGTCTTCGGTGCCACAACATGATTTCATTTTCATCACTCAAGTTACACGAGTTATTTAATAAACCTATTTGAAAGAGAGTTCCAAGGTTTCGTTCTCCTTTTGTAATGAATTTTCCATATTTCATACTTTTGATAATACAATAATCCTTTCATACGATTACTTCTTTTCCATCAATAAAAAGTATACTTACACTATGTATGTTATGTTTTAGCCCGTCAACTGTAAAAAAATTTTACATTTAAATTTATCTACTTCAATCTCTTCCATTATGATTCTTATTATGTTGAAAAAAATTTCATTTACTCTAGTTATGTATTCATCAATATTTCACCATCCCTCATTCTAATTTATTCATACATACTAGGTCTGATTAGTAGATTTTCTTCCTTAAAATTAGTATTCCCTTTAAAAAACATTCCAGCTTGTCCCACATACTTTTGGATTTTTTAATACCCATCACCTTTTTATAATATTTTTCTGATAAGGATGTAATGATTTAATTTCTACACTTCCCATAAACATATATTTTTCCCTTATTAGAAAACATCATAGTAGAATTTTTACAAATATGTGGAAAAACAATAATACATGTATTTTCAACTTCCTAGAAATGAGTTTGGAGATAAGTAATGATCTTATTTTTCCATCCACAATAATTTTCTCCATCAAATTTAGAAATTCCTCAACTATTGATAGAATTTATATTATCTATGATAAGGATTTGATAAGGGAACCTCCCTCTGAAACCAATTGAAGTTCCATGGATCGAATAAAAACTGAGAGGGGGGGGGGGGTTGAATCAGTTGTTCAATTTTTATAAGTTTCAAAACACTAAGAAAATTAACCTTATAACCTGTTAAGATTTATTTCATTATATAAATTTAACAAATACTTATGCATGAAATAATGGTAATGCATGTAAGGAACACACTATTTACATGGTTTGGCCTCAATGTGAGAACCAACATCCTTATCATATCCACTCCTTCGAGTCTATAGAATTATACTATAATGAAGGGGTGAATAAAACTTATTGAAACACCCATTAGACACCTTCAATATCCTGATAAAAAAAATTTACTGACTACCATTTGATTAAAAAATTTACTTATATAAAAATTGATCCATACAATGGAATACAAACATTGTTGAATCTGCTCTATAAATATCCAGTCTGAATGCTTAGTCTGATTAGGATAAGTCTGATCTTCTCAGTATAGAATTGATGAATCCAATACTCCTCTTCTAAAACACAGAAATAAAACAACATCAATATCATTGGAAATTTTCACTTTGAATTCTCCAGCACTCCTCCCATTTCACTTGTATAAAAGGTACCAAGGAATAAATTATTAGAGAAAATATTTATTCGCCACTCGTAAATCAAAGGTGGGAAACATAAAAAACATCATCGCTTCCTAAAATCACAAAATATCTAGAAATATCAAGCATTAAAACTTCAACTTTGAGTTTTTATACTTCCTTTTATCTCACTGAAATTTATGCAAGATTTAACTTCATGTTTGTCTTATTCAACTCGTTAAATCATTCGCAATACAATAATGTGGAATCATGGTTCAGTTTTTTCCAGAAACATTCACAATTTTTTTTTTCATATATTCTCAATAACATGATCCAAAATGGGGGGTCTTATTGACAAAAAAATTAGTTTTTGAATTTTTCATAAATAAGGTTTTGAATTTATCAAAATTAGGGGTTTTAATTTCATAGAAAAGTGGTCCGAATCTTCTCATAAAGTAGGTACTGAATTTCAAAGAAATTGGGTTCTGAATTTCTCATAAATCAGGATTCAAATTGATCAGAAATCAGGTTTTGATTTTCTCTAAAATCAATGTACTAAATTCTCATAAATCAGGTTATTAATTTCTCAGAAATTTGGTTCCTAATTTCTCAGAAATGTGGTTCTGATTTTTTCAAAAATCAGGTTCTGAATTGCTCAGAAATAATGATCTAAATTGCTCAGAAATCAGTGTTCCAAAATTATTAGAAATTAGGTTATCAATTTTCCAATAAATGGATTGTATTTTCTAAGAATATTAGTTTCTATTTTTGTATAATTATGGTTTTTATTTCCTCATAATATTGGGTTTTATTTGTGCATAATTCTAGATACAATTTCATTAGAATAGTGGTTCCGATTTGTTTGAAAATACTGGTTCTGATTTCCAGAACAATGATATTGGATCCATTTTTTATATTATTATTAGTTTTTATAATTTAATCGTAACTCTCCACTATTTGCTCTAAAATATTTATCATGAATGTTTTCAAGATTTTTTATAACTTCTTGATCAGTAAAAAATCATTTGATTTTTCTTAGAATATTTGAGAAACATTCTAACTTATGTCTTTTAACTATTCAACAAAATCCTATTTTAGAAAAATTAATCAACAAAATGTATTCTTCATTCCACAACATCATTCAAAATCAGAAACTTCATTCAAACTCAGAAACTTCTTTCAAACTCAGTAACTTCTTTCAAACTCTGCAACTTCTTTCAAACATAGAAACTTCTTTGAAACCCAGATTATAAAAAAGAAAAACGTAAACAAAAGAAAAGTCTATAATCATGAAAAAAATTACTTTTTTAAAAAATTCATAGTGGTTCTTTATATTAATGGAATTGGGGATTTTGTGAAAAACAATTAGATATTTCACTTTGTGGGGGCGGTAGTCCAGATAACAAACGTACGATAGTTTATTTTTTTAAAATATAAATGGAGAATGTGGGATAATATTTATTACCATAAAATAATAACATTATGTATAAAAGAAATAATAATTTATTTATATAGGTTTGCAGAAATTATATTAGATAATATAAAATTGAAAACAAAATAATTAACGAATATAGTACTCGCATTAAGGACATTACCTTTCACTTAGAAGTATCTTTTGAAATAGTGGAATTATGATAACTTATTGTGACCAAAGGATAGAGTAAATGGATACTATTATAAGGTATGAAAATAATTAATAGTTACATGTAGAATTAAATTTCTTATAGTGGTAATGAATCAGTTGTAAGAGGCCCCTTTTATAAGTGGTGAGAATGGTATTTCTCCAAATATGTCAACATTATATAATGAGATCACATGTTTCACATGTAATTTAGACCCAAAATATGAAAATAATCAAGTGTTAGATGACAAAGGTTCTATAATAGATCTAAAATCTACTTCCATACATGTTTTAATCAGGTTTTTAAGCCAACTACTCCAGATATTCTCACTTTTATCATTTCTGGATTTATCATGGTAACTATTTTTTACGAAGGTAAATCATTTTTAGGCCTTACGATAAAATGGTATATATTAGATAATTTCTACCTGATGATTCTAAATATTAAATCAATTCTTGTTAATAAATTTTTTTTATTTATGAAAACTCAATTTTAATATTATTGCATGTAATGTGTAATAACTCATTTTTAGAAAAAGTGTATTTCAACTCTCAAAATTCACTTGGACGATAAAATTATCAATATATTTATTTTCATGATAAAAATTTATTTATAATATATTAAATAATTTTTTTCATTTAAAATAAATCCCTTTTTTACCAAAATAACATGTAATTTAAGAAAAACACCAAAATAGTTCTTATTATAAAATATTACTCAAGTCCTTTAAATGTTAATCAAATATATTATAAACTCTGAATAAAATGTTAAGTATATATATATTTACTCCATAAATATATATTTGATCAATTAAACTTTTATATAGACTTATATCTCTATTTTAAGATGTAACAACAATTATTATTTTGTTAAAAAATGTAGTTTTCAATATTAATATTAAAATAAAATATTTCAAAAAACGAAAAAAATAATTTTCTAAGATAAAATTACTCGTATATGTCAAAACATATGCTAATGTTTCCTAATATATATTCAATAGATGATATTTTTATAATTGAAATGAAAATACATTATATAATGAAAACCAATTCTTGGAAATTAATATTTTTAATTAATATGTGTTGGGAATATTCACTCATACAAATTCAAAATTTAAATAACATTATATATTATTACATATATAATAATAATTTAAAATTTTTGAATTAAATTTTTTATGATAAAATATAAAACACATAAAAACATTTTTATAAAATAAAATTTATTTTATAATATTTTCACTAAAAAATACCAATAATATTAATTAAGTAATCTAATTTTTTAATAAGAAATTGATATTAATATAATTCAAATTTTATAAATAAATCCTATTATAATTTAATTTTAATGATATTAATATTGTAATGTATGTGTCTATATATATATAATATAATATTATTTTTTATTTCATTGCATGTTATCTTTTTCTAAATGTACTATCAACTCTAATAAACATTAATATACCTAATGAATAACTAAATATTAAATGACCATATTTTAAATGATAATATTTATAATGGCCATATTCTTTCCCAATATATAGATTTTCCATAATAATGCACTTCATCCCCACTTCTTAAGTCACACATCTCATTTTCAAAGTTTTCATTTTAAATTTCACAATATTCCTTCTCTTTTCTTGATTTTCATCCTCAATATAGGGTTTCATTGTCTATTAGTTATCCTAAAGGGTGAAGATGATGTATGAGATATCTTAATGTGAATGATTTTATTGTTTTATATTTATTTTAGGATGTTAATTTATACACTTTTAAAGGATGTAACAATCCATGGAGAGAAATAATTAATTTCTTTTTAATTTATGTAACATTTTACTAAAAATGTATTGTTTGTTTTTAATATAATCCATATCATGTATAAATTATTACCTAATCTCATTAAATTACTTTGAAAAAATAAAAAACTTACAATAGTTTATGGAGAGAATATGTTTTCTAAAAAACTAAGGTGTTACAATTTTTCAGAAATTTATCATGATTATCCAATAATATAACCATGTTATCCTTGAAGGGAGTGAAGTTACTCTAGATGGATGAATATGAGGAATATATCATGGAGCTTATAAAGAGATTGGTCACCACACCTTTTCTTACTTTACTCCAAAGTGGTTAATAGTGTTTGATATGCAATATTTATTCAATAATGTTTTTCGATGAATCCTCGTATAGAATGATAGAGTAATTATATAATAATTATGAAAATTTTAAAAAATTATCATAATTACTTGATGCATGTCTCAGATTCACCAATAGTGATATTTACATTAAATATTTGGAAGCAGTAACTGTATAGTGAAAAGTGTGATATATATAATGATCACAAGAGATTGAAATATATATTCGCATAGAATGATCTAAAAATGAAGTAAACAATAATATTATCATTGATCAAAGACTGTGAATCCACAGTAAATTACCTCTCAATGGAAGGAAAACAAGTAATATTAAAATATAATCCAAAAATATCATGCAATGTTATCTATGATGACAGTTGAATATTACGTAACACTCAAGGATTTGTGGATGATGAATATTAATGTCCAAACTAAAGGTAAAAATACTACCACTACCAAATAACATCACAACCATCCACCATTATAATGATCAAAGAATCTTGAAAATATGATTTGGATCAATTGATAAATGTAATGAATGTTCCAAAGTTAAAAATTATAATGATAGAGTTATAAGGTTTGGTACCAGCAAAAATTCCATGAAAAACAAAAAAAATGATTTTTTTTATTGTGCACATAGATCATAATTATCTATTAATCCAAGAAACAATAATATATATATATATATATAAATCAAAATATTATAGTGGTACAACATGAAGAGATAAATTACATAATACATATCTCAGTTCATAGTCAAAATGTAAGTTGAATACACATAATAGATGTAAAAGGGGTTAATGAAACCATTGCCCATACTAATACTAAAATGGGGAAACATTGTCATGAATTTTATATTATAAATCATCAAGAAATATAATGGTCATAATTCCATTTGGGTTTTATTTTATTACCTTATAAAGTAATCATATTTTATTTTCATTGAAGAACATTTATCAATTGACAATATCTCAATGATATATATATACATTAAGTGTTAAGGCTACACAGAGTACCACTCTGAATTGTATCTGAGCTATAATGGTTAATTCATTCATAACTGATTACATTGATTGTTTTGTGTCAATTGATAGATAATAATATTTTAGGTTAGGTTCAGTGGGTGTTGAATCTACAATAGATCTTCAGTTTACTTTTTATTCTATAAAAGATGAGTTTATACCATAAGTTGGTGTTTTATGGATTGTGTGATGAGATGTTTGTGGCATGTTTATGGCTAAAATGAAAAGTATGAAGTGAGTTTATTTTATAAATATATAATTTTATAGTGTAAAATAATTTAATCTCAACACACCAGATTATTCATGGTAAAACGGTTTAACGGGTTAAATGTTAGTTTTACGGTGCCAATTTTACAGAGCCTCAAGGTTTTATTCAATAAATGTGGGATTTAAACCATAAAAGTGACATCTTTAAGGTTTTTTATAAGTATTAGTTAATTTTATTTTATTCTTATTCATCCTTTATATCCCATGATTTTTTTTGGAATCCTAAATGTCATATGAGGATCTTATATCCCAGCATCCTCATATTTTGGTCCTGAGTTCATGTGGTTGATTTTGGTTGATATGTGGGGAGTTTATCTCTCTTTAATATCGTATGATTTATATTTTCTTCAAAGTATCTTCTATGTAAATGTGTTTTGGGTTTTAGGGTGGTTCAGGATATATTTCAGGATACTTGGTTTGACATAGGTTGATCCAGGGTGTCATTTTACAATTTTAGTTTTCAAAATTGTTCTTATTTTTCTGTTGTACATAGTAGATTAGAAATGATTCTTTGAGGTACCAGATCCTTTTTATCACCTATTTCTATATTATGACCTCCTCAATCTAAAAATACCCATAACAAGTTATAAATAATGAAGGGGACATATTGAACCTTAATCCCCTCCTCCAGTTTTCCCTAGATTGGTGATAAACCCCAATAATATAAAAATATCACATATGGGAGGAAATAAAGTCAAATATAAAAAATTATTGAGGGATATCATAAAATACAACAAAGAAACTCCATCATATAACATAAAATTAAACCCAAAACCATCCCAAAGTTCATGAAAAATTAATAAACCTAAAACATTAAGGGATCCAAATATACCAGATAAGATGTCTATGTTAGTGACTCAACTGTACCACCAAATCCAAGCATGAAGTGTTATGATCGAACCCTAAATCCAACCAAGAAAATTGAAAAATAGTTTATATACATAGGCTGATCATATAAGCATACTCATTCAGATAATACCCAATGTATTAATCACACATGATAAAAGATAATTATTAATGTTCTAATAATCATAAATCAGAACTAAATAACACCTAAACATGTTAAATAACTTATCTTAGATTAACCATGGATCACCCACTAAATTTCACATCAAATAGAGTAATATAGTAATAAAAATATTAGAAATGAAAGGATACCCACTTCCACTTTCCCATTTACTTTTCTCTCTCACTCTCAAATTTTGAATGACATGTGATCCCATCCATTCCATTTATATCACATTACATAACATTTATCTTTGATATGGTTCGGGGCACATCCCAACCGATGCATTTCATTTATTTTCTATATTTGGGTACTAGAATCAAGAATCCCCAAATATCACCTTTCCTAAAAACACCTGGTCACAACAACACATCTTTCCAAAATACACATGGGTATTCACACTATATCTTGTCACATAACTTGAAGAGTAATGTATCATGAATGTGGAAGACAACAACCTCATGAAATCTTCCTACAAGTAATGACCCAACCATGTTGTATCGAAATAGATATGAGATGGAAAAAATACAGGGGGGTGAATTTTATATTTAAAAAAATTCTATTCATACCAGTAAGTAAGGGTAATGACATAAACTAAAACAATTCACAAAGCCTATTATAAAAAGAAATAAATGATCGAACATACTCTCAATCCGATGATATTGTAATGATACAACATGTTATGAAAAAATTTTATTCGGATTGAATAAAAATATCAGAGTAATAAAAATTGTATATGATTATACCATATAGTGCATAGAACCTATAATAATACTGTACACTATAATTAAAACAATTAAAAATGAATACAAATAGGATGATGAAATAAAAGGATTTTCTTTCTATTAAAATAAGAAGTAGAAAAGTAAAAGGTATTATAATTCATTTATCCCAAAGGGTATGGTATCCATTCGCCAAGGATAATAGGTATGTCTCACCAACACTGGTAAACCCTCGATGCGATTATTGGCACATCCATCATGCTATCCTCGCAAACCCGAAATTTTATAGGTAATCAGCACCTCTCTCTTTTAAACACTTGAATGCCCTCGATACGATGATTGGTCACCCCGTCTGCCTATCCTCGGCTGACCTCAATCATTATCAACTGATCATATGACAAAAGAAACAAATATAACTTATTGAAATACAAAAACTAAGAATGTTCTATTCATGTTTTGTAATTTCAATTATTTTTCACGAAGTAGAGATAAGTAGCATGATCTATCTCTAGAACTTGGATGTAGCTTAAGACGTTCAAGTTATTTGTCTCTTCATTAAATGGCCTCCTATATATAGCCCTCAGGTTTTAATAGTCATATTTCTCCAGAAAACTGGGAGGGACTTGGACACCTAGCATTGTAATGGTCATATTGAAACAAAAAAAACGTCATTTTTTTATGAGATTATAACAAACTCCAGGACAACGTTTTGATTAGAATGATTGATATATGAAAATTATAACAAGTGTATGATTGGTGTAATAAATTTATTTTGATAAAAGAAATAAATTCATGAATTTTATAAAAATTACACATGGGTACGATTAATATTACTTAGTGAAAAATACTGATATGATGCAAAGTGGGTATGATGCATAATTTAACTACAATGGTCAGAGTGAGTATGATGGACAGAGTGAGTATGATGGTTATAGTGACTACGATGTCTAGAATGAGTATGATGGACATAGTGAGTACGATGGTCAGAATGGGTACAATGGACATAATGAGAATGATAAATTGAAAACTGTATTAAAATTAAGTCCTTTATTTGAGAAATGAATATATAGATATATTTGATTTCCAAAAAAAAATCATAAAAGACGAAAGAAGAAATTTGACTTAACAATATACCCCTTTTTGGAAATCACAAAATAGATACTATAACTAAAAATAAATACGTATCCCCCCTCAGTTATACAAACTCTTCTGGATAAATAAATGAATACAATGAACTCCCCCTTAGGAATATAAATTCATAAGGATTGTATTTTTAGGTTTTCCTTGATTTTGATGTATTTTATTTTAGTAAAACATTTATAAATCTTCCCCTTTGTAATTTAAAAAATAATTGGGTAATCTTGAGTTGCCTAAAAAGGTTAGTGAGAAACAAAATGAAAAAAATGGAAAAGAAAACATAAACCGGATTGAATTTTCTAAGGTTCATAGAATTTCAAATGATAATCATGAAAGAAAGATGACAAAAAAATTTATTTTTTTTATATTTATTTTTATTACTTTATCAACACATGGAGGACAATCTATATCATCTTAATTTCATTATTTTATTCTGAGATAGAAACACCCTGAATTTTGAGAGTCTACAATTGTTGGAGAAAATTCTTTTAGAAGTGGTTCTAAATGATTTTATGTCGATTCTTCCAGATCCTTGATGAAGAGTTTTTATTTTTCATCAAACCAAACATTCAGTTTCATTATCATGTTCTTTCATATCCAAGAAGTGTTTATCCCTTTCAATTATCATTTCAATGGAATATTACAAAACATCAAACATTCAAGAATAAACTACCTATGAATAGTTGGGAACATAATCAGATGAGATTTAATTGCTCCAAACTTCACATTATTGATTTTTTGAAAAATTTAACCCATGAGATTTACCTTTATCATATTTAAAATATAATCTAACATAAATATGTGATAACACTTAAGAGTTTCTCTATGCCATTTCCTTGGAATTAGAAACCCTTGCATCCAGAGAATAATAAATCAGTTGTCTGTAGAGAGATGGGATAATTTTATTTTCTCCCCATTGATAAGAAAAAGTGACATTTTAGCTCTTTCCTTATTAAAAGTACCGACTTCTTCAAGTAGCTTATGAGAAGCACAAAAGATTCACCTTTAGAAGGTACATTGAGAAAATGTGTTGCTTGTTTTACTAACATTGAAAACATTCTATCATACAAAACAAAATTATTCATCATATCCTTATCAAAAGACACAGTATTGTGGAATTTTATAAATTCTTCAACAATTATTGGATCCTGAGATATGGGTTTCTCGACCGGAATATGTTCCAAGCCTTGGAATAAAATAATACATTTGATTGTTGAGTCAAAACTATCAATGAAATCTCAAGAGACAAAAAATTATCTGAAGAAATCCATTTCTATGAATGTCATTGAAGACATATTGAAATGAGTATTTGAAGAAGACTGAGACATAAAGTTGATTTACAAAATAAATGATCGTACTGAGTGTTAAGAAGAGGAGAAGATCTTCTCCGAGAAATCTAAAAAAACGGTGTGGGTTTGAGAAGGAGGGGTCCTATATTTTTTGATGAATATGGGTCAATGTTGGAATTCTATGGTTGATATTAGATGAAAAATAAACCAGTTATTGAGAATAAAATAGGTTTAAAAAAAATTAAATTAAAAAAAAGATTAAAAAATGAGAAACAATAACACAAAAGAAAAGAAACATAAAGAGAAAATAGAATGAACCTATCAGAGATTTCAAGTAAGTTGATAGAATAGTTAAAATAATAATACAATAAAGAAAAAAAAATAATGGAAATAATTAAATGAGAATACAATCAATCATCAAACTGATGAAAAATAATGTGAATACGATCAGTTGTCAGACCGATGGAACACACTTTCATTACCATAGGTTGTCAAGAAAATGGAAAACAAAGTCAATACCATAGGTTGTTAAGCTGATGGAAAAAAAATTCATTACCAAAGGATGTCAAGATGATGGTAAATAGTGTCATTACTATTAGTTTTCAAGCTGATGGAAAACAAATTCATTACCATTGGTTATCAAGACTATGGAAAACAAATTCATTACCATAGGTTGTCAAGCCAATGGAATAAAAATTCACTACCAAAGGATGTAAAGCTGATAGAAATCAATTTCATTACCATAGGTCATCAATATGATTTAAAACAAATTCATTTCCATAGGCTGTCGAGCTAATGGGAAAAAATTTCATTACCATAGGTTGTTGAGCCGATTGGAAACAAAGTTGTCACCACTGGTTGTCGAGCTGATGGGAAGACTATAAAGTCGATATTATTTATTTTATGCTGATAGGTAGAAACTAAAAATTAAAAAACATTTATCCGAATCATATAAAAAAATAAAACAACTAATGAAATGAATATAACTATAATTTTAAAAAATTATGGCATGATAAAAATATAAGATAGTAGTAAAGACAAATCTAAAACAAGAAGGATAAATATAATGAAAAAGAAAAATGTTATACCACTATGATAATGAGTGTTTTAATGTATAGAAAATGTAAAACAAAATGTAGATATGGATAATTATTTTAATATAATAATTCCTAAATTTTGTTTAATAAATTCAAATCTATTTGAAGGTAATGGTTTTGTAAAATTATCAGTAAGTGGTTCTTTCATTCCGATGAATTGCAAAATGATATATCATTTTTTGTGTGTGATCCCTAAGAAATTGATTCCTAATATCTATGTGTTTTTTATGAGTGTTATGTTCATGGTTTTTACTTAGAGAAATGGAACTTTTGTTATCACAAAATATTTGAGTTTTAGTAAAACTCATACCATAGTCTTTGATTGGGTGTTGCATCAACAATAATTGAGTGCAACAACTTCAATCTACAACATATTTAGCGTCAGTAGTAGAGAGTGAAACTAAGTGTCATATTTTTCATGAACAATAAACTAAAAATATACTAGAAAATGGAATGTTCCAAGAGTACTCTTTCTATCCATTCTAAAACCACCAAATTTAGCATCTGAAAAAAACTAATTCAAAATCATTTACATACAAATAAAAATTGCCTTAACACAAAGTTCCATTTAAATACTGAAAATTCCATTTCACAACTTTTAAATGGGATTGTTTTGAATTTTCTTGAGATAGAGCACATAAGAATACATAAACCATTATGTCTAGATGACTAGCTATTAAGTATAGTAGACTTCCAATAATACGTCTAAAAGTTGTTTGATCAACTAGTTGTCTAGCTTCATTAAGATCAAGAGTGTTTGAGGTTCCAATGGGAGTACTAATAATTTGAGTATTGCCATTACCATACTATTTGAGTAAGACTTTAATATAATTATGTTGATATATATAAGTACCTTATCTTTTTTGAGTAATTTGAAAACCAAGAAAGAATGCTAATTCACCCATCATGCAGATTTCAAACTCAGACTTCATTAGATTCACAAATGAATCTATTAAATACATTTGAGTTGATATGAAAATGATATCATGACCATAAATTTACACAATCATATGAATTTTTTTTCTTGTTTTTTAAAAATAGTTGGATCAGTTATTCTAATAATCTAATTATTTTGTAACAAAAAACCTGTTAACCAATATTACAAGGCTCTAGGGGCTTTTTTAAGTCCATAAAGGGCCTTATTAAATTTATAAACATATGTTGGATGTTTTTTATCTTCAAAACCAATGGGTTGGTCTACATATACTTCCTCGTGAACATACCCATTAATGAAAGCACTATTGACATCCATTTGAGAGAGATAAAAATTAAAAAATGAGGAAAAGTCTAATAAAATTATAATATATTCGAGTATTGATAATGGATCATAGGTTTCTTCTTTGTCAAATCCTTCTTGTTGATTATATCCTTTAGAAACAAGTATATAATTATTTCTTACAATGATACCATTTTAAGCGCATTTGTTTCTGAAAACCCATTTTACTCTAATACAAGATATATCCTTTGGTTTTTAAACCAAGTTCTAGACATTATTAATTTTTAATTAATTTAGTTAAAATTACTTTTCCTTAATCCAATACTCAACAACTAAATCCTCACTTGGAGTTTTAGGTTCAAATTTAGATAGAAAAGCAAGATGTTCTATTTCATTTCATAAGGAGATTCTGGTCTTTACTGGTTGATTTAAGTCACCAATGATGTTATAAATTGTATGATCCTAGGAAATAACTAATTTAGATTTTGAAAAACATGCTCATCAATATAAATTAAAATTTCATCAGGTCTAACTGTTTTAGAAACAATTTTGTGAGTGTTTAAAATGTGGGAAGAATATATTATAGCTTGATAGTCACTTTTGGAAAACACTTCAGTGGAATTATTTTGAGAATTTTTTTTAACAAAAGGATTTATTTCATCAAACATAACATGTATTTTTTCTTCAATAACACAAGTTTTTTTATTAAAAACTCAATACAACATAGAAGTGGTGGAATAACTTAAAAATATCCCTTCATCAGAATTGGGTGAAAATTTATGTAATTTTAAATTTGTATTTAAAATAAATACTTTTCAACTAAATACATTGATGAATGAAACTTTTGGTTTTATGAATGGCCACAACTCGTAAGAAGATTTATTAAGAAAGGCTGAATTAAAACTCGATTTATAGTACAACAAGCATTACTAACAGCTACTGCATAGAAATGTTTTGAAATTGTGTATTTACTCAACATGGGCCTTGGTATCTCTTGAAGAATTATATTTCTTATTTCAACCACACCATTTTGATGAGGTGTTCATGGTGTAGAAAAGTTTTGAGTAATACCTTTTTTACCCCAAACATTTTCGAAATCATAATTTACAAATTATCCACCATGATCAATTCAGATAGTTATAAATGGTAGGTTTCTGTCAGTTTTAACATTAGCAACAAAAGTTTTAATGAAACAAAATGTTTCTGATTTTTTAGCTAGAAAATATAACCATGTAAATCTTTTATAATCATCAACTAAGACAAATACATAGTACATTACACCAATACTTTAAATTTTTGTTGGAATAAAAAGAACCTTGTGAAATAACGGTAATGCATTTGTAGTTGTGAATTCACTAATTAATTTAAATCTTGTCTTATGTAGTTTTCCATATTGACAAGGGTCACAAACAATAGAAGAAAAAAAACCTAATATCACGTATGTATTTAACAAGTCCTTTCTTAGAGAGTTTATATAAATTTCTAAAATTATAGTGTCCTAGTCTTCTATGCCATAACCATGATTGGTATTCCATTGCACTTAGAAAAGTTAAGTCTTGTCCCCTAAGGTATTCTATGTTCAAAGTTTAAACAATCACATTTCTTTGAGTTGATAGAATAAATTCATCATTGGAATTGTTAACTATATGTTTTTCATTCCTAAAATTTACAAGGTATCCATCATCATATAATTATCTTATGCTAATGATTTTTTTCTTAAGACCATCGACACACAAAACCATAGAAATTAAAATTTTTCCAAGTAAAATGATAGTAAATATTACAACAATCATCCCTTGAAAATTGTCTCTAAGTGTAACTTTTCCTCCACTCATGTTGATAACTTTGCCAATGAAGTTTCCGTTTCCAGTCATATGCCTCGAACATCCACTGTCCATGTACCATGTATAGTTATAGTTTCTTGTTTGGTTTTCCTGAAACAAAAACAATTAATATTTTGAAATCAAAACCTATTTGGGACTAGAAATAATAGAAATAAAAAAATTTGGAATCTACATTTGTTTTGATAAGTGAGACTTTTGGTTACCCAAAGATTTTATTTTATTTAATGAACAATTTTTCCCAATTTCCACCACATTTAAATCTAGTGATGAATGGTTAACTTAAGGGAACAAAATAGTTATTGCTAAAAACTATTTTTGAATGAGTATAACCAATTCCAGGAGTCTTCCACGTTGGATGAATTTGATAATCCATTTGATCAAAATATTTCCTTCCAATAGTGAATTTTGATAAATGTTTCTAAAGAGAAAAAATATCAGAATTTAGTCTAATGAAAATATTCTTATCCTTATTATTATTTTTAGAATTGAGTTTTTCTTCTAAAATTGTTTTCTCAAAATCATATTAGCAAAATATTGAGAAATTTGTTTATTTTCAAAATTTAATTTCTCAATATTTTTAGAAAATATTTCAATATCAAGATTTTTAGAATCATTATATTTAGAGAGATCTGATATTTAACTTGTTAAAATATCAATCCCAGTATTTTATTTTTCATGTGTTTAAGAAACATTACAATTTTTCATTTTCTAATAGTTTAGAATATCTCGAAACTTTTTCATTAGAAGGTAATGATTTATCATTCTATGATGAGAATTTTCCATCATCAGAATAATAATTTTTAACAGGATAATTGTTACTCAAATACATATTAGTAAAATATTCACAATTGTTTACCTTGGCTATTAAATAATGATAAAGAATTTTAGAAAAGAGACCAAAACTATTGTGATTTGAGATATCACTATCAAAATAGTCTTTAGAAGAATGAACCACACTGGAACTCTAGGATTCATTAACTTTCAAGAATTTATTTCCATTGGACCTCTAGTATTTAATCTCATTATTCTCTAAATTTATTTCCTTTTTATCATTTATTTACTGCATAGGACAATCAGGTAGAATGTGTCCTACTCTTTTAAATTGATACCTTGTAACTTCAGAATCATTATTTCCCTTGTAACCATTGGAAGTATTTTTATATCTATTTTGGAAATCCCTCTTTCCAATAATTTTAATCATTCTCCTATGTAGATTTGGAAGATTATTCTCAGATTTCTCTATATCAGTAGATTCTGATAAGACGTCAATCTTCCTCTTTCTTAACATAGTTTTCACGGGAGTTTGAGACTTGATAGGATTTGATGTATTTGAGAATGCTACTACACCATTATTCTTTTTCACTATTTCAAAAAATCTTTTATGTCTTCCTTTATATTTCATTAGTATTCCAAATAGAACATCAAGATTAATATTAGTAATCATTTTAGATTCATCAACTGTGGTCCTGTTGGATTCCCATTCATTTGGTATAATATCAATGATCTTTTCAATAAGATCTTCATCTTCTAAATTTGTATCTCCCATATCATGAAGACTATTAAAAATTGTCATAAATCGTTATTGAACCTTTACTACAGGTTCACTATAAGGAAATTCAAAAAAATTATATTCAGCTCCTAGCATAATTCTTCTTTTTTCAACAACTGTGGAAGTACCAAAATGTGTAATCTCAAATTTATTCCATATACTATTTGAAACATCTCATGAAGACATTTGATTATAAATTTTGATGGACATAGAAGACAAGAATGTATTGTGTACCTTATACTTTAGCAAATATTCATGTTTTTCTTGAGCAGTAAAATTCTTGAATTCTTTCTCTAGGAACTTATATTCACTAGTGAGCATAACAAATTTATCTACACTAGTATTTATGATACATGTCTTCATTAGATCTCTCTAATAGTCAAAATAATTAACATAAAAATTGGTGGTCTTGAATGGTTAATTTTATCAATTGAACCAATATTCATCATGCCTACAATTATAAAGAAACAAAATCCTTTTTCAATAAATACAGGTGAGTATATTAAAATAAAAAATTGTAATTAAAATATTTAAAGTAGTGGGAAAACCTATTCTGATACCAATTGTTGGATGAAAATGGATATGAGATTGAACAAATACAAGAGTGGGTGAATTGTATATTTTTTTTAAAAAAAATGCTATTAAAAATTTTAAGGAAGTTTCATAACATAAATTAAACAATTCACAAAGACTATTATAAAAGGAAACAAATAATTAGACTGACTCACAGTCTTATGATATTGTAATGATACCCAAAGTTATGAAACAATTTTATTTGGGTTGAATAAAAATATCATGTAAATTAAAATTGTAAATGATTATACTATATAGCCTATAGAATCAGTAATAAAAGTGTTGAATGTAATTAAGTCAATTAGAAAAGAATAAAAATAGAAATTATAAATAAAAGGATTCTCTTTCTATTACAATAGGTACCAAAAAAGTAAAAGGTATTACAATTCATTTATTCCAAAGAGCTGAGTATCCTTTCACCTAGGATAATAGGTCTGTCTCACCAATTCCAGCAATCCCTCAAAATGATGATCAGGACATCAGTCTGGAAATCCCCATAAGCCCTCGATTTTACAAGTAATCAAAACCTCTGTCTTTCAAACACATGAAAGTACATGATATAATGATCAAAGGAACTGTCTTCCATTCCCCAGAATCCCTCAATCATTATTACCTTATAAAATGCACAAAGAAAAACAAATAACTAATTGAAATACAAAAACTAAGAATGAGTCATTCGCATTTTGTAATTTCAAGGATTTCACATGAAGCCAAAAGAAGTGACAAGATCTCTCTCTAGAACTTGGAAGTAGATGAATTCATTCAAGATCTTTTTCTCTTCTTCAAATGAACTCTTTTTATAGGCTATTAGTTCAAATGGTCATATTTTCTCCAACGATCATATTTCTCTAGAAAAATCGGAGGAACTTGGTCACCTAGAATTGTAACAGTCATATTGACACAGAAAACATGACATTGTTTTGACTAGTTTATAACTAACTCCAATATATCATTTTTGTTAAAACGATAGACATATTAAAATTCTAACATGAGTATGATTAGTGTAAAACATGTGTTTTGGTTAATGAAATAAAATCATGAATGTTATAAAAATAACACATGAGTATGATTAATATTACTTAGTGAAAAATACAGATATGATGAAAAGTTGGCACGATGCATAATGTGAGTACAATGGTCAGAGAGAATATGATGTATAGAGTGAGTATGATGGTCATAATACGTACGATGGCAAGATTGTGTATGATGAACATAGAGAGTATGATGGCTGGAATGAGTACGATGGGAATAATGAGTAAGATAAACTGAAAACCGTATTCAAATTAAGTCCTTTATTTGTGAAATTAATATAAAGAGATTTGAGATTTCCTAAAAAAAGTCATAAAAATAAAAGGAATAATTTTTTCTTAATATAACACAAATATCAACTCATCACATTCCACTCAAAGAGACCAAGTTCATCACCTCACATCACCACCTCATCACCTACTCCTTCTTGAATACTACTGTTCCATCCCCCCATATATCACTTGAATACACTCGGGCCATAACTAATGAAGATAGATCATGAAATATGTGGTAGAAAACCATATGTATCATTAAAATCTTGGATATTGGGGAACAATATCCCAAAAACTTGGAGTGAAGTTAATGTTATGTAATTCCAGTGGGGAAAATTAAGAAATAACCTAAAATACATGATATATAGATAAAAGATAGTACCCAACCAATGGGTTCATAATAACTCCACTAGTGCACACCTCCACCACCAATGCACCACATGTACACAATTAGAACTGTTTCTACTAATATAAGAATGATTACACCACAAAAACCAAAAATTTAACACATTAAACATCCATTTAGTATGAATCATTTTTAATATTTACACAGCACATCCATTTATCATTAAAATTATTAAATACATTTATCCCGAATTAATTTCCATACCTTAACATTTATTTACCAGAAAATTTTATTTTATTTTTTCATAAAAATTTCATTCTATGGAAAACTAGGAAACTGATATAGTCATTTCTCAATTACTCTCACATCTCAGATAAACTATCATCCATGCTTTACACCCACCAGACCATCTCACCACAAAACCAACTGTCAATTCCATCAAACATCAAGTCCACTTAAAATCATATCATCAATATTCCAAAACCACCATAAATCACAACCACATCACAAAAAACCACCACACAACAAAAAAACACCACATGTTACAACCAAAAAACATCTCCACCATGGATTACACAACTACACACCATCACCAAATCACAGCTATATGGATCCCTTCCATGACAACCAATAATGAAATCACCTCCGTATACCCAACATAACTGAACTGGTCCCCTCCATCATGGCGCAATAACCAAAACAAGTAGGGAAAGATGAAAATCTTAAACACACACAACAACAAACATCCCATTTTTCACATTTATTTGATGGATTTGATCATGTTACTTATTTTTTTAGCATGGGTATTATCCTACAAGATCTTTTTTCCATAGGCAACCAATTTATTTACTATATTGACATTCATTATCATTTTATTCAAACTATGACCAAAAAACGCAATAGGGTCTCAACATATATCCTATTTAGTGAAAACAAGGATCCCAAAAGTCGTTATTTCAGTATATGAAGCAATAATGAACAATATATTTATCAATAATAAAATATAAAGTATATCACGAGATATATCGCCTATAACAATCAATTTTAGATATTCTAATCCATTATCTTATTTTTTTAAACCTTAAAATTCTCTCAAAAAAAAAATAAAACCATTAAATTCCCCCACATAACACAAAAATATGTGATTACTTGGCTCCCATACCAAATCAAAGCTTTTCTGACCCACCAAATACTATAGGGAAAATATGAAATATCCCAAAAACGAAATGTTCATTGCAATCATTTGATCAACTTGAATCAAACTAAAGGATCATAAAAACAAATACTTAATCACTTAAAAACCAAAACCACACCACCATGAAGGATCCCTAGAATATAATATAAAGAAGATAATGAGAAATTGATAAGAACTCACCACAGATCAATAAAACCCCACTAGTAGAACAAATTACAAAGAAATAAGAAGGTGGGATAGAATATCCTCTTATGGGATATAGTGTTTGCCAACAATCGATGGATAAAATAGCTCAATGGAAAGAAAATAGACCAAATAATGATTTATAATCAACCTAGAAGCTACAACATTTATGGTGTAAATATCACATTCATGTCATAAAACATATTGTGCCTACAAAAATTATGCTTTAAAACAATCCGTTAGGATATGAAACCAGTTTTTTCAACATAAAATATGGAACATCATGATTAAAAATTTTAACATCTTAAAATTATATTTTAATGTTTAAAAACACTTCACACTTTAATCCTTATCCACATATAATCCATAAAAATGATGATAGAAAATCCATAAAACATCGACTTATTTTATAAACTCTTATTTTATGGTGAAAAATCATGCTACAGCTCTAACACCCACCAGGAATCCTCTATCCTCCTATGATTACTCATTAAAAATAAAACTAGAAATTTAACAAGATAATAAAGAAAATTGTGTTATATTAGAAACCACTCAAATTTTTCTCACCCTTGAGAATCAAAACAAATCCAAAATGAATAAAAATGGCCTAATAAACTGCCCAATGAGATACCTCTCAAGTAACTCATTACACCTCAACACATTCACCAGACAAACATTTCATAATAAAATAGGCAGAAAGAACCCACAAAACCCCACACACGATTACATCATCACCAATCATTAGGTACAACACCACATCATCCAGCACTAGCCACCATCCACCAAAATTTCATCAAATTACATCAAAACACCAACTTACTACCTACACAACAATCTACACCTCCATAGATTCCAAACCATCAACTTCTACAACCAATACTCACAATACTTCCCCAACCACATGAATCATGGAATTACATCTTCTATGTAAAGATACTATCTTATTTGGGTGGCACTAACTCACCCTCAAACTGTTAATATTTTCATAGTATAATGAGACTCAACTAGGAATCATGTATTCCATTATTAATATTCCAAAAATGTTACCACACATCACACAAAACATCAACAAGGAAACAAGACATCATATAAAATAACATGATTCAAACATCACATATTAAAAACAAAACAACGTAAGAAAAAACTCAAAATAACTCAGAGTACTTCTCATGAATCAATAAATCTTTATCTCAAGTACAATCCTCTAGGATACCATGCCTCCACACCACATGAAACAATTTTATGGTTTGTCTACACAACAACTTCTCTCAATGATCCCAGATCTCTACCAACCTCTCCAAGAATATCACATCATCCTCAATATCTAACTCTCAATAGTCAATGTATTGGGAATAATCATAAATTTACTAATGAAGTTGAGATAGATAGATGATCCCATTTATCCTCTACAATTATGGTGGAAGGGCTAACCGATATTATAGTATGGTATCTCACCCAAACATATCAAAGGTTACAACAAACCGAAGTGAAATCTTACTCCCCTACCAAACCTCCACTACAATCATTGAGGGGAGACTCTCAAGAACACATTATCTCAAACGTCAAGCCTTATGGTCTACCACACATAATCTTCACGGGCCTTCTGATTTTCCTAAACATCCTTCATCCTCTCTTGAACTAATAGGATCCTCTCATTTGTGCTCTGTAATACATCTTGATCTAGATATGTTGAACCCCAAAGATTTTCCCATCACTATAAATAATGATGTGATTTCCAATATAATACATAAAAAAGATCTATTCCAATTCATTAGCGATATAAATATTTTATGAAATTTTTTCCAGTGATTGGTGAATTACCTACATTACACTAATTTCTTGGGTAAACGCTTGCAACATATTATCCATCGTCTGGAAGGTCCACATCGTCTTGCCATCCATTTGTGTGTGAAAAGAAGTACTAAGGTTGAATTGGGTACCAAAATAATGCCTCAATCCCTTCTATTATAGTGATGTAAAAAAATGGTCCTAATAAAAAACTTATGTTCCTTAGTACCCCATAAATCGTAATCACATTTTCTGCATACTACCTCCCCAAAACAACCATGAAACATTATTCATGGATTTTAAGAAAATGAGTTGATGTTGTGAGTCTTTCCACTTACATCCAAGATGAATCATAACCTCTCTAATACTGTGGAAACCTAGTGATGAAATCCATTGATATGTATTCCCATTTCCACATGATAACACCAAAATAATGTAAAAATATCACAAGGAACATGTTTTCTACTACCACCTATGGATAAATGTGTAACTTTTCCAAAAAATTTTCCAAAAAATGGTTAATCCATAGACACTGAAGTAGTATCCTCAATTCATGATACTTATCACAAAGTAAATGATAAACTGTCAAGGTTTATTTGTGACACTCATGGGAAAACGCCTCATATACTAACAATGGAACAAACAACCACCCCGGAATCAACACCAAGTTCAGACCATACTATGACCATCCCTATAGAGCATCACCCTATCTAATTTGGTCACGCATCATTTCATTCCTCTACATCTCCCAATTAATACACATCAACCTATTTCATCAAATATAAATCCAAATTAATCTAACATGGAGATCCTCATCCACATCTATCCTTATTGTAAAGATTCATCACTTCAAGATCATCCATACATTTCTATACATATTTAGACTTTAGAACCGAATCTATTGGACCCATCAAACTCAACACATCAGTAACCACATTTCACTTTCAAAGGTTATAGGATATTTGAAAATTCATTATCATAAAAAAACTTCCATCTCTATTATTAACTATTTAGATCCTACTAAGTGAAAACATATTATGGATCATATGGTCTATGAAAACCACATATAGATAACGGATGTTCTAATTCCACCACATATTTAGTGAAACACTAATAACACCAAATCTAGATCATGGGTGGCATAGTTGAGATGGTGGGAAATAAATTGTCAAGACCCATAAGGGATCATGAAACTCGTATATATCAATATGTATCACAAGAATTTATCGGACACATCATAGAAAACATCAAGGAACACAACCTCATTTGGTATTAAAATCAATAAAGCATTGAAATTATTACCCTTTAGGTATATGAAATCATATTGGAACTAATAATTCAATACAAAGACTTTTCATTCCATGTCAAAGATGTTAGTAGTGATAATGCTCAAGAGAAATTAGGAACAATCCTCAGGATATAGAATATTCAACTATGGAAATTTCAAACATGTAAAAAATTATTTAGTTCATGCCAAAAAAACATCTTTGACCTTCGATGGATCCATAAAAACACCCTTCACATTAACCATATTGCCTAGAAAATTCACCACTAATATAATGAACTTACACTTTTACAACATCCAAAAAAATTGACGCTGTAGAAGGAAATTCAAAATAAATTAGACATTGTTGGAGTGATCCTCGACAAAATATGAATATATCAAGATTTCATCAATTAATATTATGTTTAATTGGGACATGGATTCATAGAACATGGAATTCATTAAACCCATAAACATTGATGGTGTATTTTTAACACCAAATTGAATTTCCATGAACTCTAAGTGCCCATTCCTATACTTGAAGGTTTTATTTGTTATTTCCTCATCTTTTACCCCAAAATGGTTATAGCCATTCCATATACTGACCTTCAAAAACCAACTATCTCCTCTCAACTGGTCAAATAGGTCATCGATCCTCTTTATATGTTAATGGTTATTTATCTTTATGTTATTTAACCTCTATTTGTATATACACTATCTCAAACTACCATCGCCCTTCTTGGTGAACAACCCTGGATCACACCAAGGAGACACACTGAGTCAAATAAAATGAATCTTTCTTATATAATCCACCTACAACCTCATCTGCTAGAAATTTGTATTCTCCATTCAATAGGGATCCATATATATTAGAGATTCACCCTATAGTAACTCAATCCAAAAAATGATATTGTGTCAAGGGATAAGTATCATGTCCTCATTTGGGGAAACATCTAGAAACTCTAATGCTACCATGGGAACATCCTCTTATTTTTAACCCATTCAAATACCTTACATATAATGAAAAAGTGGCTCTACTTTCCTACCAAAACTCAGAAAACTACACTCACTAATGAATAACCCTCACTGGCCCACTATATGAGAAAACAAAACTAACCACTTTCATCATTCACTGAGTGGACACATGGAATACAAATAGTACAATATAATGACAACATTGTACCCCAATACTTGTAGTAAGAGGAAATCTAGCATGGAATGTTGTTTCCCCATCAACAGTATACACCCCTAGCCCAAGTCAAACAATATATGATAACCTCAAAACTTTTTAAATAACACAAAGTAAATAGAAATACCCTCCATACATTGTCTTAAAAGTAATACCAATGTAAGAGTAATAAATGAGTGTGAGGATCCTAACTTAATAAAATCACACATATGAGTATATGATAAAATGGTCGTACAATTAACAATAATTCCCTCTACATGTATTACAACCTCTAGTTCATGAATGTTACCATGACCAGCTCCTCTACCTCTATATTTATGACCTCCGTCAGCATGATCTGTCCAAGATACTTATGGATAGGGACCATCAAAAGGATTCCCTATCCCAACACTATCCTCTCTCATATTTTGAACATGAGTTGTTG
This sequence comes from Viscum album, assembly GCA_963277665.1. Taxonomy (NCBI): domain Eukaryota; kingdom Viridiplantae; phylum Streptophyta; class Magnoliopsida; order Santalales; family Viscaceae; genus Viscum; species Viscum album. The sequence goes on from OY728160.1 coordinate 731,888,210, forward strand.
GTACATGCTACTGATATTTCCTAATTGGAAACTGCTACTACAGCAAAAAATGGGCCCAAACTATCTCTTAATACTTTCTTCCCCATTTATTCAGAAACTAAGATAGGTGGTTACTATTAACCCACATATTTAGAAAAAGGTAATTAGGACTCTAGTAGGTGTTAAGAATACACCATACTCTAAATGATGGATGGTATGTCGTGATGAGCTACCCACTACCCAGAACCCTGACAAAATGAACACATATGCCCATTACCTGAATCCCTGCTCCTCAAGATTCCTTTTTGGTCATTATCTTCAGGATAAACTCCAAGATAAAGTACCTCTTTATAACCTCTACCTTCATATATACATGTTTATCCATATATATCACAAATGGATTGACCATATACTTGATCCCTATATGCAAATCCTCTTCTATAAATCATGATCTGGACTCATCATCTAAGGAAACATCTAGGTAAAAGAAAAATATTTCCAGGACTACATATCATGCTTCCACACAGACATTATCCATTGAAAAAGGGACAAAAACTTATGTCACCTTACTTCCATTTTCAACGATGAAATGAAATTATAATAGAACTCCCTTTAAAATATTTTACAAATCACATCTACCACCTTTCGGTTACAATGGTCCAATCTTCACCACTACCACGCAACTCCCCACATTTGAATAAATATAAAAAATATCAAGAACTCTCCCCCTGTATTGTTAGACCAAAATTGATATCGATTTCTTATAAACAACAATATTCCTCTATATATTATACACTCCCATCACATATTATCAATATCTACCATTGAAATTTATGAAAATCCCTCTACCAAACCTAATCCTCCTCTATTAGGTAGATCCTAGAATGGTCAATTGGATCCACATACTAAAACTCAATTTCTTGAGCTACTCACAGATGATTTATATTGAGAATTTATATAAAATAAAATATAATATCAAAATGACGGTGGAATTTAATTTTATGATAGTTTTATTCAGTTAATTAATTTAACTGACTATCATTCCTAAATCACCCATTTTAAAACATGAATTCAATCAATATTAATGCGTGTACCTATATTAGTTGTATAACCTATAAATTGGTCCAACCATCATGGTTTTTGAATAATTATAGAGTATATGCACTAGATCATGGTATCATTAAAATTTCTTGTCATGACTATTCACCGTAGCCTATATTAGGAAACAAGGTAAACTAGAACTATTTCACTACAAACACATGAAATCATCAACATGCCTAACAACAAAATCCATTTTATCTATTTACCATCACATATGATACAAATCATTCCTAGAACCCTCACTATATATATACCCCTCTTTGGATAGTAATTAATACCTGGAAATAATGAATCCCCTGATTCCTGCATCCAATAAGCCCCAGGATAGTGACAAGAACTGTGGGTATAAAAATATTAATTATGAGGGAAATTACACAATAATATAAAAACATTATTGGGATATAGGATAAAAAACCAATAAGAATCTCAATCATATAAGGTATAATTAATCCCAAAATAATCCCACAATTCATAAACAAATGAATAAACCAATCGAATAAATGTCTGCAAATATACCAACAGAAAATTCTATAACAGATACTCAAAAATAAATCTATATACAAGATAAAAATATCCTACTAAATCTGAAAATTATTCCTAAGAACCCAAAAATAGGTTATATATTAAGGGTGAGTATACATGTATACTAAATAAGATCATACTCATGGTCTGAAGGGAACATGTTACAAGATCATTATATTGTTCTAGTGAAAAAAATAATAGATCGAATAGTCAATAAAATATGTCAACTAACCAATACTAGCATCACCGCATCTCAATATCCAAACTATGAATCTAATATAGTTGTATATTAATGAAAATCATAACAAATCAAGGTAACCCACAATCGCTTCTCCACTAAGTTTCTACTCTCACACCCCAACCTCAAACTTAATGTTCTATTACCCCATTCATCATTACCATCCTAGGATGGGTATCTATATAGGGAGAGGTTTTAAGATAAGAAATATTGGATTTTTTCCTCATGGTTTTATAGATTTGTCAAAAAATTACTACAAGTAGAGTTGATCTCTCATACTTCTTATCACCTTCAAAGAGATAATCAGTTTGAAAAGATCAGTCAAACACTACATGATATAATATAATCCAATTCAATGTATATAAATGTAATTTATAGATCAAAACCATCCCCATTGTGTGTTATTATAAAAAATAGTTTCAATTATAGTATTTAAATACTACTATATAACGATTTTTGTGTCAATCGGTGCAAGAATATAACATGTCAGGATGATGTTGGTGATACTAATATGATAAGACATAATATTTTCCAAGAAATTACTGAGGATGTTCGAACCATTCAGTGAAATATAAAAGTATCACAAACTCATCAAAAATTCTCTGATGATAACCATCTATGATATTTTGTGTTTGATGTCGGTGATAAATATTTCCTTCATATATCTCTTAGGATACAGGTTAATATATTTTCCATGAAGGGTAATTTCAGAAATATATTAATTGGTCCCATTGAAATTATTGGACATGTTTGGGTTTCATATTTTTTCATAGAAACTTTTCCACACCTCATCGATGTACCTGACATGTTCCATGTGTTAATTTTATGTAAATACATATTAGAACCATCACATGTATTGAACTTATAATCCATTCAATTTAATCATGATATATAACATAAGGAACAACCAGTTGTGATTTTGGCATGAATAAATAAGGTTTTTCGGAACAAGGCCACCCCTATCATCAAATAACTACTGAAAATGTTTGATAAACAAACATTAGAAATTATGGATGTAAAAAGACAAAATTACCTCCCCTAATTTTTTATATGGATATTTTCAAGATAAAATTCATTTCATGGGGGTAGAATGTAAATACCCACAATTAAGTAAATATTTCTCATTAATTAAAAAAATATATTTATCATATTATTTTATATGAAACATCATACTAAAATAACCATGATTATTTTAAAAATAAATTTATTAATTTTATTTTTTTTAAAATAGGAGGTGATTTGGTAGGTACGAATAGAGAAAATTGATTATTAAATTTATATAAAAAGGATAAAAAATTGTGTCAAGTAGAGTGTGACTTCCTTATAAAGAATATTTTTCTATGATTGGAATATAGGAACCTCAAATGGGTATTTCATAGACCAATATCATTTGGAACGTTAAAAATTAAATCTTTGGAGAAACCATCTATATGATAGGTTAGAGACCAAAAAAATCTCTTTGAAATTCATGATAGATGAAACACCACATGTGACAACCAACACTAAATATGTTACCATTATATATTTATTTTAAGGTCATAATGAGGTCTTAATTAGGATTTTAGATTATATAAACATGTAAATATTAAAAAAAATAATTTTAACAATTAAACATTCATTCATTTCATGAATAATAAAATAATATTCTAAAACATTCCTTTCTACATTACAAGTTCTTATAATAAAATTAAAATAAATTTATGGTAGTGTTAAAAGAATGATAAAATGATCTTTATTTTAAAATTAATCAACAGTATAGGGTGAATTTTTGGGATTTGTCTAAAAAGGATGCATTTAGGGGAATAATGATAAACATTGTTTTTACAAATACCATATCATTTATGAAATTATTATCTAATATGCATGAAATAAAAAATATGAAACATTTGGATCAAATTATTATTTATATAAGGAGTTATATAATAAAATAAAAACTATAATGTTTAATTGAGAAACCCATTCTTGACTTTTTGTGACATAGTTTATAAATTATTATGATAGAAAATTATTTCCTCTATTTACATTAATTAGTTATCCACAATTTTGAATTTTGTATTATATTTATTAGAAGGATAGATAACTATAAATTAGTTAAATATAATACAACTAATGACATTTATAATAAATAATCATTAATATTTTATCAAGAATTAATTTTTACTCTTACAAATCTGTTTTTATAAAAAAAATATTGCATTATAAATTAATTATTTTAAAACAATTTATTACATTATGTAATTGAATCTATTAAATTGGGATAAATATTTGAAATCATATTTTTTAAATTATGTTTAATGATCTATTTTAGTTAAATTCATCAAAATGTATTTCGTAGGTAAAAAGTTACCAACGCGGTAAAGGCTAAAATTGGTAAAATTGGTAAATAAAGTAGTAAAATGATAAAATATCATAGAAAATTTCCTTAAAGTAAGTGTATGTATTTATGGTTAAAAAATAAAAACATTATCATCTGTTATTATAATCTTTTGGAACTATTTGACATGAAAATGAAATTTCATTTTATATAATGAATTTTTTTTAAAAATTTACTCCTTTAATTATATAAGGATCCTACCAATACCACATAAATTCCAATCTAAAAATAATAATTGCCTCTATAATCTACCTAATTTACTTCCAAAATAATACATTATCATGTTATTGATCATCCTATCCCTAAAAATTCTTTAAATACCTTCTATATTTATAGGGTTTTTAAGAGAATATTACATTCTTATATGAAGTTATAACTCATTTGAAGGACCATGGATCCATGGTAATGGGTTTTTCAGGGATCAAATTATTTTATAGATTCGTTGTTATTCATCTATGACAATTAGTCTTTGATAACCTTTTATTTTATCACAAGATCACATGAAATATTCTTTCCTCCTTCTCTAGGGAAATTACTTTTAACATAAAATAAATCTTCATTTTTATATTTTGTACTTAAAAAAATATTGATGTTGAAAATAATTTTCATCCTCTCCAAATGAGTTCTTGTTATACCATTTCCATATTTTACGTTTCTTAAAATGATCATATTTTTTATTTTTATGTGTAAATATTTTTATTTGGGGAATTCATATTTTTGTTTGTAGTTTCTTTTTTTAGAACATGGGGATGAATGACGGTATTTTTAATATTGAAATGTTGTTCCAGTTAAAAAACAAAAATTTTATTTTATCATCAAAATTTATTTTGGGAAGAATTTTATATCATTTTCAAGGCCCCATTTTTGGTATTTCATTCAATGTTTTGTTTTTAAAACGGTTTTAAAATTACATTATTGAAAATGATATTGGATGGTGACAAAAAACATCATTGTTTTACAACAGGGTTAAAAAGTATTTATAAAATATATTTTCATTATTTTGATCACAGTTTCCTGTTAATATAAAAGCAATCTGTCTCATATTCTCTTTTGTTTTTTGAATCACCCAATTAAATTAGTTATGAAATACTCCATTTATGAAATTGAATTTTTAGTATCGACCATTTTACTTTTTAATATCATGTTATGTGATACAAATTTGAAATTATATGAATCCCATTTTCATTCCATGTGTTATCATGGCATGATGAGTGATTGATATCTTTTTTAGAACATATGTATATTTGATGATAGGTGGGGTTCTATATATCCCACCAATGCCTTGGTTAAGGATTGATATCCCATGAGATAATAATGTTATACATTGAATTTGTTTCACAATAGTATGTGTGGAAGTATTATTTTTATTCATAACCTAATCAATAGACATTTGGTTTCTTTACAACATAATTTGTGGGTATTATTGAGTTGAGAACAATTTCAAAATTTTAAATTGGTTTTGTTTGTTCAATAATTTATTATTATTATATTTTTCATCGACATGACATATTTCTATGTAATATACTTATGATTATTTTATATGTATCATGTTTATGATCTAACACATTTATACTATGTTACAAGCTTGTTAATTTTAGTTTCCATGGCCTGATATAATAAATTATGAAAAACTCCTATTGTTGAATGGTCATTTTAAAAATATAATTATCCCAATGCTTCTGTATTATTATCTGATTATGGTATAACCCTTGATGACATTTTTAGGAACCTGGATTTTCTATAACGTATGGATCTTTTAAATGTAAGATTTATTTTTTATTTGGGACTGGTTATGGATTCTTAATGTGGTTAGGAATGTTTTGGAGTTTCTTAGGCTTGATCAGATCTTGAATCCATGAATGGTGCATGAAAAAACCAAGAGATGACTGAGCTAGTGAGTTTATGCACCTAGATCTCGGTGTTATATACTTCATGGACTATTACATTCAATTTACTATGCTATAATGAATTTCACCGCTCCCAGTCGGTGATGAGTTATTAGGAGAGAGTCATTCAGATAATGGGATTTTTTTTGTATTTTCTCAAGTGTATTTCTTCCACCTACTTACTCATTCTATAATCATTAATTTGGCTATTATCATTAAGAGAATCCTAAGATAATCTGATAGTACTGAGCATAGAGGTGAAGTGCTGAGGCATGGTAGTGTTTTATATAATATAAGGAAGTTTTTCCATGATTTTTCTTGTTAGGGAAGTGGTTTCTATACTATCCACACTCATAGATCCATTATATTGCATCAGTGTGGGAGAAAGGTGAATCTGAAGCCTTAGTGTGATAGAGACCCTCAGAGTTGTACTCTTATAACCATATGGGATGTCTTCATAGATTATATTGGACCTTTCCATATACTTCCAGTGGAAGAGGTTCCATTCCATATCCAACATCAGGGGTAAGATCAATTGTGCCACATCAGGAAGGGAGTTAAAGTACCACTAGAAGAACATGGCAAGGAGGAGGTCATAACCCTGGTAGCCAAACATTCTATTGTCAGCGTCAGTAAATTGGACCTTCTTAAGGTAGTATGAAATTATAACTGGTCCATGGATTATGTTAGATGTAATATTTATTGATGATGATCAAGGATCATGGTGTAAGACCATCAAAAATAAAAGGTACTATTATTGTAGTGTCCACTATTGTATCTTCTTTATTCAATAAACGTGTTTCATGCTTCAATGTCTCCTTAATGATCATGAAATATCTCAGATTAAAAATTCATTACTTCAATTTGGTGATGTCCATGAACACACCATTATGACTTGAGATAGAGAACATATGCCGATGAAGGGATTTCCCCTTGAGTTAAATTGTTACTCCATTCTCATGGAACCACATTGTACTTAAAATGATAGGATTTAATGTCATTTTTGTAATTTATTAGTTAGTTCTATATCATTCACATATGGACATTTGTCTCCACATGGTGTTGTTTACATCGCCGTTGGGTAGAAATTATCTCCTCAACGGTATATAAAATTTACATTCAATTATATATAGATTGTAGAATCATGGTATTGGTGGAGCGACCACCTAGATTACTAGTCTATTCAGGGAGGATCATTTTTATGTTTAGATAAGAATGCCTCCTATAGTATATCATTTTAGGGACATCATTACTAATGATTTATTGAGGTTATCTTCTGAGAGATATGTAATATTTATGATTGAACATGATTTATGTGTAGTTCTAGTGTCATTCATCCATAAAGGATGGCACCTACTGAGCTCCAGGAGCTCAAGAGATAGTTCGAGGGTCAGGAGTCTAAAGGCTTTATCTGACCCAGTACATACTCTTGGGGTTCAACCGTGCTTTTCACCAAGAAGGTGGAAACAAACCTTTGTTTATGAATTTATTACCAACATTTAAACCAGATTATAGTTAATAAATAGTACCAATTTCATCAAATAAAATATATCTTCGACCATCTCCAAGGATCAAAGGTATTCTTCAAGATCAACCAAAGATCAGGCTATCATCATAAGAGATTCCAGCCTTCAGATATACCATGCATGGAATTGTGAAGTCGGTATGGTCTATATTTTTATCTCTTTGTGTCATTTGATATTATGAATACACCATCTAATTTTATTTCCTTGATGAAGTGTGTTCCACCACAATTTGGATTCCTATGTAGTTTCTATTGTGGACGACATCATGGTGTATTCAAATACTCATAGGGGTCATTACAACCACCTTGAGATCATTTTTAATACACTAAAATATCATCCACTATATACCAATATTTCTAACATGCACTTACAGAATGATAATTTTCACGTCATGGGTCATATTAATTCATAATTAAGAGTATTTTTTGAACTACAGAAGGTGAGTTTTTTGGTTTTCTGGGAGCATCCTAAAAATTTTATTGATATATAGAGCTTCTTGAGGATGGTTTTATATTAGAATAATTTCATACAGTACTTATCATTCATTTTTAGACCCTTTATTGGTATTACAAATAAGTTTGGGAAGATCCTATGGTCTTTAGTTTGTGAGAAAGTCTTTCAAAATATAAAATGAAGTCTTACCTTGACACTTATTTTTATTCTTCCAGTGTCTAGTTAGGCTATAATTTTTTTAATATATGGAAGGTATCAATATGGGAGCAGTTCTGATTATAGGATATAGATTCATTACATATGGGTCTCTGCATTTTATACCTTGTGATGGTAAATACATGACGTAAACCCGTGATCTAGAGGTTATTGTCCATGCCTTGCGCAGTTGGAGACACTATCTGATGGGTGGGAACTTTTTATAGTATAAAGATCACAAGATCTGCAAATATATCATTATAAAGCATGAGTTAAGACTAAGATAGTGAAGATGGGTCAAATATATACAGTCCTTAAATAGTTATCTTTCTATAATCCTTGAAATGTAAATGAGGTAGTGGATGAGTATAGCCAGAAAACTATGGCACAATCCTTAGAGAAAATAAATTATGAATGGAAATTTAGGGGACTCTATTATGAGACCTAGTTATAATTTCATGAGAGTCACGAGTATCACTATCTATCAACCTTGATAATTACCTCTTCCCTCCATGATAGGTTTAAGATTAGGTAGTTTGCATATCCTGAAGGCCTGATCCTCTGATAGAGTATTTCAGGTGAGGACCCACCTCCAAATTAGTCAATTGATTGAAACGTCTTTCTATGTACACATATACATGTATGGGTTCTAAAATACATGAGAGAGAAGATGATGTGATATTACCATGTTTCTCAGTGGTAATTTCATCCATACATCTCCAAGATGTATTGATATGTTCGATGCTATTATTGGTAGAATATAAGGAAACATCCGATATCGGGATTTTCTAATAGGTGTTCCACCTGATGTTCCCAGTCAGGATCCAAGTATCACTGGGATGGGGAGGGGTTGAATCAATGATAACTTTTTTCTTTTTTATGTTCACTTATTTTTGAAACAACCTTCACCTCCTGATAAAGATATTCATCCCTACTAAAAACACACAACCACATGAACACAATATTTATAAGGTTCGACACTCAACAAGAGTAGCTACGTCCTTGTTATGGTATAAAAACAATACAGTACCAAACAATCCACTTGAAAAAAATCCTTTGTTGTAGAAGACAATGAGTAGGATATACCCTTACACTCATGAAGCACTTGGAAAAGAATGTGAATGTGTGTGTGCACCCACTTAGCACAAATAGGGAATTACAGTATTTCAGTGCTACTTTACAATTGAACATGTGTATTCTTTGAAGTACAAATCTTCCCATTCTTACACATAAGCTGGTAAGAAAAATCTTACACATAAACAAAAACGTACAGAGACCCCAAATTTTTGGAGCACCCTTTTAGGTTTTTTGCACAAAACTTTTATGCCATGCGCGCTAGATTTATCTTTTGTCGCAAAACACATCTTGCTTGCACCTTCAATATTGCGCGCAACTTCTCCTTCTTGCGTGAAACTCAATTTATTTCACATTCTCTCATTTTATTAATATTTTTCCACACATCAGATCTTTGGATTTCATTATGTGTCGATCACACACAATGTGAGGGGGTAACCTTTTATTTATAGACCTTGTCAACTCCTGCGTGCAAAAACCCCAATGTGCCGCACAAGATCCTGACACATCGTGAAAAAACCCATTTGACGTTGCATTGGGTGCGTAATACTCTTTCACGCCAACCTCATCAATTCAAACTTTCTGAATATTTCGTGCACTTCCTTACTTTTCCATTTTTCATTGATTGGACCACTAAACATTCCTTGCACGCAAGATTCCAAACTCCATTCATTCTTGCGCGCAAAAACCAATCATGTGCGCAAAACCCAATCGTTCACGCAAACCTCCCCTTTGCTAGATTTTGATGTTTGGATCATTGAAATCCACTTTTTCACAACATACCAAGCCATCTTAAAATTTTTATCCAACAACCTTTTATAAAAACACATTTCTTCATGTCTCGGTTTTCAAGACCTAAAATTTAGAAGACACTGGAAAATGGCACCACCTTAAAATGTTCTTTTGTGCTACCTCCAGATCATGCATTCCATTAAATTTCCCACTCTTCAATTCATCCCATAACCATTATTCATCTTTCATCACAAAATATACTATCATGATATGTATCCATTGATCAAACAACTTTAGTATTGATAGATTTTCAACAGGAAGTACTATAAATTCACAATCTTCTAGCAACATCATTATTTCCAATCAATACAACATATGGATGGAATCTCCATTACTCCCCCTTTTCATAATAAGGAATGCATTATAAGTTCCCTTAACATATGATATTTTTGAAATACAAATCATCAAAGCATCGTCTAATTTACATGTCCTTTACAAAGTGAATTGATTTATCTTTTTTGACACCAAAAGACAACACTATGTAACAGCAGACTCTTCGTACATCCTTCTCCATCCAAGATGGTCCCAACAGTCTCCCCTTTTTATTTTTTTTCAACCAAGATTCATGAATCACTGAAATTTTTATCTTCAATAAATGGATCACTTATCTATAATTCTAAACCTACGTGACCTTACTCATTGTTTGAAACAAGAATTATTGACAGCCAAAACCATGTTCTCAAAAAGCAGTGACTGAAATTTCATGATCATATCTCCTCATAGTTCTTCAGAACATCTTTCATGCTTCTACTTCAACACTCTTCACTTCTTCATTTTTCTCGGAATACAACAAAATTTTATCCTACAAACACTCCAACAAATAGTTAGAATAGTTCATGCACATACATTTTGGATTAAATGTTTACCCACAACCCCCCTTTATGAATTCATTGATAAGGACAAATTTATGAAAAAAATACCCCCCTTTAAAACACTATCCATAGGTAAAATGAGAGTGGGGAAAAATTCACGTACCAAAAACCTTGATGAGAAGGAGGTTGGACACCCATATTCAACCTCAATTTAGCCACTGGTTCCTTCTATAATGTTTTTTTAATATGTCAGTAACTTGTTACGATGTAGGAACAAACTCTAGCCTCAATTAATTCTTATCCAACGACTATTTGATGAAGTGATACATTATTTCAATGTGTTTATAATGAGAATTTTTACTGGATTCAATGTATGATTGATTACACTCTGATTATCACATCCCAAGAGCAAGGGTAGGTTTACTTCAATAAGTGGATCTTCTAATAGAGTCTTCATTAACATTAGTGGAGTTGCAGATTGAGTAGCAGCAACATACTCAACATCATCAATGCTAAGAGTTACAGAATTCTATTTCATGGTATGCCAACTAACACAACATTTTCTTAGAATGAAAACTCCACATTATGTGGATCTTTGATCATCATCATTTCTTTCCCCTTTAGCATCGGAATACACAAATAGATAAATATTTCTCATGCCATCATACCTTTTTCCAATTTTTTTTCCTTTTATATATATGAGAATTAATTTTCTATAAATTAAATGTGATTCATTAGGAGCACTCTGAAATCTTGCACATAAATTGACAACATAGACGATGTTGATTCGTGAGGAAGTCGAATATAACAGAGTTCTAATCAGCTTTCAAAACTCTTTATGATCAACTTACTTTATTTCTCCATCTTTAGACAACTTGGTTCCCAATGAAATTGGTGTGGACACTAGTTTCTAATTTTCCATACCAAACTTCTTCAGACGTTTCTTAGCATATTTTTCTTGAGACAAAAAGACGTGACTCTTATCTATGAAATTTGTATCCCAATAAAGTATTTCATTTCTCCTAGCATAGACATCTCAAATAACTTCTTCATCTTCTCAAAAAATCATTCAAATGACCTTTCATCATTCCCAACAAAGATAATGTCATCTATATAAACAATAATGATCAGTGAAAACTACTGACACTCCTTGATGTAAATATTGATGTCAACTCTACCTTTCTTAAACTTCATCTTCCTCAAGAACGTATCTAATTTAGAATACAATGCCCTCGGATCCTGTTTCAGCTCAAGCAAGGCCTTCTTCAAACTACACAAATAACATTCATCTGTTACAATAAGAAATCTATAAGGTTGGTCAATGTAAACATCCTTGTCAAGGTCACCATTCAAGAATGTTGATTTTACATCAATTTGAAAGATTTTGTAACCTCATTTTTTAGCATTAGCAAGAAAGATTATGATTGTTTCTAATATTTCCACCGGCGAAATGGATTAATAAAAACCAATGCCTTCAATATGTGAATACCCTTTGAAATCCAATATTTCTTTGTTTCTTATTACTTTATCTTATTCATTCAACCTGTTCTGGAAAACCCACATTGTACCTATAATGTTCTTGTTGTGCAGGTTGGGTATAAGTTCCCAAGTATCATTATTCTATACCTGATCAATCTCTTCATCCATAGAATAAACCCATTCTGGATGCTCCAATTCTTCATTTACATCATTCAGTTCAACTTGCGAATAAAGAGAAGTATGTTTTATAAAAAATGTTGTTCTTCTTGTTTGAACTCTCTGATGATTCTCTCTAATAATTTTCTAAGCCTACACTTGTTTCCTCATCCTATGATAAGTTTTTTGAACTTCATTCTCATCACTCTATATTTATGAGTCATATTCCTCTTCTTGAGTAGGATTAACATAGTCTACAGCATTATCACAATCGTTAAAAAATCTTATCTATCTGCTCAACATCCATATCAACATATAACTACACTTATTTCTCAAAATTTTCAACAAACTTTACATCTAAATAATCAATAATTCTTCCAGTCACATTGTTGAGACATCTATATCCTCTTCCTTATAGTGCATATCCTAGAAAATTTCCATCATCTCCTCTTTTCCCAAACATTCCAAGGTTTCCACCATTCTTCTTTATAATGCATGAACTCCCAAAAACTCTTAAGTGTTTCAAACATGTAGATTTTCCATATAACATTTCATATGGATTCATTTCTGAGTTTGGACTATAGAAACATATGTTCTGAATATACACAATAGTGCTCATGTATTGCCTCCAATAATAATGAGAAATACTATGTTCAAGTAACATAGTTCTTCCCATTTCCACCTGACATCAATTCATTCTTTCAGCAACCCCATTTTTTTGAGGTGTGTATTGTGAACTGAACTCATGTTAAATTCGATGTTCCTCAAGGTAACATTCAAACTCTTAAATCTTATACTATCCACCATTATTAGTTATCATCTTCTTTGGTGAATAATCACATTCCTTCTCTACTTTTCTCATGAAACTCTTAAACATTATTTGAGTGTCTGACTTATGAATCATGTACATAACACGAGTAGTACGAGTAAGGAGTCAATGAAAGTACTAAAGTACTCAACTCTCATTGGTTATTTCTTTCTCATTGGTCCACATATATCATAAGGTATAAATTCCAAGGGTTGTTTTGAATGAATACAAAATCCTTTATGCATAGAGTTCGTTATCTTTCCTTTTTCACAAATACTACAACACCAATATCTTCTTCATGATAAATTAGGAAAATCTCAGACAAGGTCTCATGTTGATAACTTGCACATGTTTATCTAACACATATTTCCCAGCCTTTTATACCATAACTACTTTTTATCCACCATTCCCATGAAACAAGAATTTTGTACTTCACCAAATTGGAACACGTTCCCTTTTCTATGCTGGCCTCTTGTAACTACTTTTCCATCATTTACACTTTTCACAAAAAACCCATATTTTCTAAAGATAAATTTTTTTCCCTCATCACAGAGTTTTGAAACACTTAGAAGATTATTTTTCAACCAATCAACATATAATGTTTTCTTAGATTTCATATTTTCTTTCTAGATGACGGATAATCCAACACCTTTGATCCTCAGAGATTCATCATTTCCAAATGTAACTATTCCTTAATTTAATTCATTCACATTATTTCCCACAATTATGTCTCTATTCATATGGGAAGATCAAACACTATCAATAATCCATGGACGTTCTCCTTTTGTAGCTTCCAAGGTGGTTTCAACAACAAGATATTTTTATCTTCCTTTTCATTCTTCACCTATAGCTTCTATCATTTTTTAAGAACCATTTGTTATTCTGGAAACAAAAAAAAGACATCCAATAGCAAGATATCTTGGCTGATCACATATTTTACAAATAGTTTCCAATTTTTGGAACCTATTTTCAATTTTCACAGTAGCCTTCTCGTATTTCTTCATAACTTCTTTCTCGTGCGTCCCTTTTTTAGAGGGATGAACTAGACTAAAAAATTTTCTTTCATAACATGTGGAATACTAGTAATGTTTTTGATTGAATCAACACATGTTTGATGTGTGTCTGAATCCACCACAATACCAGTAGTAACCATAGAATGAATATTTCTATATGAAACTTCTATATTAACTAGAGTTGTGAACATGCTTCTCAAAAACCTTCTTAATAGATCTCTACTGACCATCAACCTTCATTTTTTCAATCATAAATTTCTTCTAGATCATAGATTCTTGTTCAGACTTAATAGTACCAAAAGTATTATAAATCTTTCTGGACTTTGGATTTTTAGGTACTTCAGATTCTACATCATTATTGATATTGGCCACATACATAGACTTTCCTGCTTTGTTCTTATCAGAACCAGTTCTGTATTTCCTCTCAACCTTTGAAGCTAATTTTTTTATCCTTCTTTGGTTCATTTTTACCTGAACATTCACCCTCTTCCAGGAGAGATTGATTGACACTGATATTTATTTCCTTATCTTGAGAAATATTCTGTTGGACAAGTTCCAACTCTTCTTCTTTTGCCTTCATCTTTACTTCAAGATGAACATTAAGATTCTTTTCATTCTCAAGATAATTATTTAGGTAATCAATCTCCTTTTCCATCTTGATTTTCTCATTAATAAATCCTTATTGATTGTTTAGTGTGGAATTTTCATTTATCAACTTCTTTTTTTCCTTCTCAAGCCTTTTGATCTTCCTCAAACATTCTTTCAACTCTTCTTTCAGATGATATTCAAGTTGAGTTTCTTCTTCTTTAGAATTGTTTCCACCATACTGTTCATTATTCATTGTAGTAATAAAGGTATTCTCTCTAGTTTTTTAAACTAATAATTTATCCAATTCATCTTCTCTAGCCTCTTTATCTTCATCTTTAGATAAGAAACCATCTTCTTTTCGATTTGAAGAACTTTTTATCCATCCCCTTTGAAAAATAATTATATTTTTCATACTGTTTCTTCCACAACCTTCTTGGCCTTCTATAATCCTCATAATTGTCTTCTTATTTATTCTTTTGAGGATAGTTAGTAGTAAATTTACCAATATGGCCACACTCAAAACATTTCAAGGGATGTTTACCCATGTATTTCTTGTACCTATTTTAACATTCTTAGAAAAAAAGGATAAAATTTCATTAAAATCATTACATAGATCATCTTAAGAATTGGATTCACCCACATCATCTTCAATAAGAGTCTTATTTGACTTCTCTCTCTATGCATCCTTGAAAGAAATCACATAAGTAATGAAGGTGCTATGCAAATCATCCAGAGATATTGTTTTAGGGTATTTGTCTACTAATGAAGACACTTTAGCATCAAACTTGTTAGGCAGAATTCTCAAGATCCTTTCAACAACTGTAGAATCCTTCAATGTTAAACCAAGACAACTAATTATACAAACAATATCATTTATCCTGGCAATGAAGCCCCCAACATATTTAGATTCTCCCATTTTCAAGACTTCATACTTCAGCATCTAGATTTGTAGTTTTTCCTTCTCCACTTTTGTATTTACTTTATAGATGTTCTTCAGTTTGTCCAAGATTCCATTGGTTGTTGAAACACCTATCACTATTAAAAATTGACTCTTAAAAAGAGATGAGAGTAACACATTTTTAGCTATTCCATCATTCTCAAGATTGTTCTTATCGACAGGAGTAAGAGGAACCTTTTCATAAATAGCAAGAAATACATATGTTGTAGTTTCAAGAACTTCATATCCAAGAGTCATATGATAAGGCATCATTCTATCATTTCATATATGATAGTTCTTCCCATCAGATATCGAAATCCCTTAATTGTTCATGAAATAATGATTCTCCATCAAAACCTCTTTTCAAATCATCAGCAAAGAACACACGTAGGGAACTTCCCTCTAATACCAAATGAAGTTCTCAGTCAGGATCCAAGTTTCACTGAGAGGGGGAGGGGTGAATCAGTGATATATTTTTTCATTTTATGTTTCCTTGTTTTTGCAACAACCTTCAACTATTTTTAAATAGATTCTTCCTTTCCAAACACACACAACCATAGGAAGACTAGACTTATACGTTTCACCACTCAACAAGAGTAGCTATGTCCTTTGTATGGTACAAACACTATCCAAAACCACAAAATCCACTAGAAAACAATTCTTTGATTTAGAATAAAACTTTTAGGATATATTCTTACACTCATGTAGAACATGAAAAACAATCTACAAGTGTGTGAGCAACCTCTTAACAAAAATAGGGAATTATAGTATTTCAGTGCTTCTTTAAAATTGAGCATGTGTATTAATTGAAGTAAAAATCTTCACATTCTTACCAAGAAGCTGGTAAGAACTATCTTACTCACAATCGAATATGTGAGAAGTCCCCAAATCTTTGGCACACCCTTATAGGTGTATTTCACACAACTTTTGTGGCACACACACAAATTATTTATCTTTTGTCTTGAAACACCTCTTGCGTGCAACTTCTATCTTTATGTACTACTTTATTCTTGTGCAAAAGTTCTTTTTCTTGCACCCAAATATATTTCTTTTGTGCGCTCTCTTCTTCTTAATATTTTTAAACACCTTAGAGATCGGGATTTTTCTATGTGTCGAGCACTCACAATGTGAGGGGGTCACATCTTATTTATATACCTTTTCAACCACTATGGGTAAAAACCCCAATGTGTTGTGCAAGATCCTGACGCGTCACGCAAAACCCCATTTGACATCACATTGGGCGTGTAAGACACTTTCACGCCAGAATCATCTTTCACACACTTTTTGAATCTTTCATGCACTTACTTTCTTTTCCATTTTTTGATATTTTGACCTCAAATCATGCCTTGCGTGTGGGATTCAGAACTCCCTGCATTCTTGCGCGTAAAAACCAATCTTGCACACAAAAACCAATCTTTCACACAAACCTCTACTTTTCTATATTTTGATCATCAGATCATTGAACTCCACATGTGTGCAACATACCAATACATCTTCAAATTTGTGTGCAACATCCTATTCCAAAAACACATTTCTTCATCTCCCAATTTTCAGTCCCTAAATTTTGGAAAACACTGGAAAACAACGCCACCTTAAAATGTTATTTTGTGCTGCCTCCAGATTGTCCATTACATTGTCATGTTCTCTTTTATCTGCATCCCATAACTATTATTCATCTTTCATCATGAAATCCACTATATTGATATGTATCCTTTGATTGAACATCTACAACATCGTCAGATTTTCAATAGGAAGTACTGTAACATCACAATCTTCCAGAAACATCATTCTTTCTAATCAAAACTGCATATGACTGGCATCTCCTTTACTCTCCCTTTCCTTAATAAGGCTTGCATCACATGTTTTTTTAACTTATGATATTTGTGAAATACAAATCAGCAATGCAATATCTTATTTACATGTCCTTTAAAATGTGAATTGATTTAACAACACTCTATAACAACAGACTCTTCATACTTCCTTCTCCATAAAACTTGGTCCCAACAATCTCCCCCTTTGGATATTGTTTTCAACCAAGATTCATAGATAACTGAACATTTTAACCTCAATCAATGGATAAAATATCAAAAACTCTAAGCCTATGTGAGATAACTCATTATAGGAAACAATAATTATTGACAACCAAAACCATGCTTTCTAAAAAGAGTGACTATTAAATTTCATCATTGTATCTCCTCATCCTTCTTCATAACATAATTCAGGATTATACTTATACATTATTCACTTCATCAATCTCCTGAGAATATAAAAACATTATTTCCTATAAACACTCCAACAAATAGTTAGAATATTTCATGCACATGCATGCTGGATTCACAGCATACCCCCAACTCCCCCTTTATGCATGATTTCGTAAGGATAGATTTATGAAACAATTATCCCCCATGAAAACACAATACAAAGGTAAGATAATAGAGGGAAAAATTCACATACCACAACCTTGATGATAAGAAGGCTGGACACCCATATTCAACCTCAATTTAGCCAATGGTTCCTTCGGAAAAGGTTTTCTGAATATGTCAGCAAATTGTTCTAATGTAAGAATGTACTCCAGCCTCAATTAATTCTTCTCCACCTACTATTTGATGAAGTGGTACTCTATGTCAATGTGTTTTTTAACAGGAATTTTGTATCATATTCCTTGTAAGATTTATTGCACTCTGATTATCACAACCCATGATCAAGGGTAGCTTACTTCATCAATGAGATCTTCCAACTAAGTATTCATCCACATTAGTTGAGTTGCACCTTGAGTAGTAGAAACATAATTAGCTTCATCTATTCTAAGAGTTACTGAATTCTGTTTCTTGGTATGGAAACTAACATAACTTTTCCCAAGAAATAAAACTCTACGAGATGTGGAACATCGATCATCAACATTTCCTGCCCAATTAGCATCTGAATACCAAAAGAGAAATATTTCTCGTGACATCATACCTAATTCCAAAATTTTTTATGCTTTGATATATCTGAGAATTCATTTTCTAGTAATGGAATTTGATTCTTTATTAGGGATCTATAATCATTCACATAAATTTACAACATAGACGATGTCAGGTCGTGAGGCGGTCTCATATAACATACTTCCAATCAACTTTTGAAACTCTTTCTGATCAACTTCCATGCCTTCTCGATCTTTAAAAAACATGGTTCCCACTAAAATTTGTTTGGAGACTAGTTTCAAATTTTCCCTGGCAAACTTATTCAGAAGTTTCTTTTGAATAATTTTCATTAGACAAAATGACGTGATTATTCTTCTATAACATTTGTAGCCCAAGTAAGTATTTCATTTATCCCAGCATGGACATCTCAAATAACTTCTTCATATCCTCAGAAATACATTTACATGATATTTCATCATTCCCAGCAAAGATAATATAATCAACATTAACAATAATGATCAATTAAAACTACTGACACTCGTTGATATAATGATTGATGTCAACTCTACCTTTCTTAAAATTCATCTTCTTCATGAAGGTATATAATTTAAAATACCATGCCCTCGGAGCTTGTTTTATCCAATAAAAATCCTTCTTAATCCTACACAAATAAATTTCATCCTTTCCAATAACAAATACAAAATTTTGACTAATGTAAACATCCACGTCAAGGTCACCACTCAAGAATGCATATTTTACATCCATTTGATAGATTTTATAAACTCATTGTGCAGCAATATCAAGAAATATTCTGATTGTTTCTATTATTTCCATTGAATAATATGTTTAATCAAAATCAATGCCTTAAATTTCTGAATCCCCTTTTCAAACCAACCATTCTTTGTTTCTTATTACATCACCTACTTCGTTCAGCTTGTTTCGGAAAACCCATGTTGTACCAATAATATTCTTTTTGTCCAGATTGGGTACAACTTCCCAAGTATAATTCTTCTCCATCTATTTAAGATCTTCATTCATAGCATGAAACCATTATAGATGCTGAAATGCTTCATTTACATTATTCAGTTCAACATTTGAATAAAGATAAGTATGTGTTATAGCATTCATTTTTCTTCTAGTTTGAACCCTCTGATGTTGATCTGCAATAAAGTTCGGAGCCTACACAAGTTTCCTCAGCCTAGGAGGATTTGTTTGAACTTAATCCTCATCACTCGAGATTTATGAGTCAGATTCCCCTTCTTGAGTAGGATTAACATAGTCTGAAACATTATTAGAATCATTAACAAAATCTTCTCTATCCTGCTTAACTTTTATACCAACATATGACTGCAATTATTTCTCAACATTTTCAAAAACTTTTACATCTGAAGAATCTATAATTCTTCATGTTTCTTTGAGGAGACATATACATCCTTTTCCTTCTAGAGCATAGCCATGTAAAATTACATCATCTCCTCTTTGTTCAAACTTTCCAAGGTTTCCACCTTTCTTATTTATAATTCATGGACTCCCAAAAACTCTTATGTGTTTCAGACTTGGTGATTTTCTATAGAACATTTCGTATGGAGTCATATATAAATTTTTCATATAGAAACTTTAGTTTGGAATATACACAGTAGTGCTCATGGATTGCCTCCAATATTACTGAGAAAGACTATGTTCAAGTAACAGTGTTCTCCCCATTTCCTCCAAACATCGATTCTTTCTTTCAGCAACCCCATTTTGATGAGGTATGTATAGTGAAATGAACTCATTATGAATTCCATATTTCTCGAGGTAACTTTAAAACTCTTCTCTCTTATACTCTCCACCATTATTAGATCACAACTTATTCACGGAATAATCACATTCCTTCTCTGCTTTTCTCTTGAAACTCTTAAAAATTTTCAGAGAATCATACTTATATCTCATGAATATAACACAAGTAATATGAGTAAAGTCATCAATGAATGTAATGAATTAATTATCTCCATTTGTTGATTTATATCTCATTGGTCCACAGATATCAGAATGTATGAGGTCCAAGGGTTGTTTTGAACGAATTTTAACTCTCTTATTCATAGAGATCGCAATCTTCCCTTTTTCACAAGTACTGTAGCACCAGTCTCTTCATCTTGATAAATCAGTCATATCTCGGACATTGTCTTGCATTGATAGCTTAAAAATGTTTTTCGAACATATATGTCCCAGACTTTAATTCCATAACCAATTTTCATCCACCATGCCCATGTGACAAGAATTATGTACTTCACCATCTTGGAACAAGTTCCCTTTTGTACGTTTTCCTCTTGTAACTACCTTTCCATCATTTTCACTTTTCACAAAAAACCCATGTTTTCTAAGGATAACATTGTTTCCCTATTCACAGAGTTGTGAAACACTTAGAAGATTATGTTTCAACACATCAAAAATTAATGTTTTCTTCGATTTCATTTTTTTCTTCTCGATTATGGATGATCCAACACCTTTGATCCTCAGAGATTCATTATTTCAAAATATAAGTTCTACATATTTTATGTCTTTCAAATTATTTAGAAAAATTAAGTCTCATTTCCTATGAGAAGAGAACCCACTATCAATAATCCATGGATGTTCTCATTTTGTAGCTTTCAAGGCAGTTTCAACAACAATAGGGTTTTGTTCTTCATTTCCATTCTTCACATCTAGCTTCTGTGATTTTTCAAGAACCTTTTTTATTCTAGATACAAAAAACCAACATACCTTTGCAAGATATCCAAGATATTAACAACTTTCACAAATAGTTTCCAATGTATGGAAACTATTTTCAATTTTCACACTAACCTTCTCAGATTTCTTCAAAACTTCCTTCTTGTGCGTCCTCTTTTTAGAGTAATGACTCCTCCTCAAACCTTGTCTTCCATAACATGTGGAATAGTAGTAATGTTGTTGATTGAACTAAAACATGTTTTTAGTGTGTCTGAATCCCCCACAGTAACAACAGTAACCATAGAATGAATATTTCCACATGAAACATCTATACCGACCGGTATTTTTTACAGGCTTCTTAACAAAATTCATAATAGAATTCTGCTGACCATCTACCTTCAAGATTTCAATCGCAACTTTATTATTGAGTTAAAATTCAATTTCAGACTTAATAGTACCATAAGTATTATAAATCCTTCTGGAATCATGATTTTTATGTACTTCTGATTTTTCAGGATTGCTAACTTTGGCTATATACATAGCCTTTCCAGCTTCACTCTTATCAGAACTAGTTTTGTCTTTCCTCTCAACCATTGAAGGTAACTTTTGTGGATCCTTATATGGTTCATTTTTACTAGAACATTCACCAAATTCTAAGATATATTGTTTGAAACTGATATTTATTTCGTTTTCTTGAGAATTTTTCTGTTGGACAAGTTCAAAATCTTCTTCCTCTACCTCATCATTACATCAATATGATCATTACGATTCTTTTCATTCTCAATAGAATTCTTTAGATCATCAATCTCCTTTTCCATCTTGATTTTCTCATTAGGAAAACGTTCTTGATTATTTAGTGTGGAATTTTAATTTTCCAACTTATTGTTTTCCTTCTCAATCCTTCCGATATTCCTTAAACATTCTTTCAACTCTTCTTTCAGATGATCTTAATGTTGAGTTTCGTCTTCTTCAGAACTTTTTCTCCCCTACTATTCATTATTAACTATAGTAATAATGGTATTCTCTCTAGTTTTTTCCGCAAATCATTTATCAGATTCATCTTCTCTATCATCTTCATCTTTATCTTTAGATAAAAATATTCCTCTCTTTGATTTGAAAAACATTTTATCCTTCCCCTTTGAAAAATATTTATATTTTTCAGCTTGTTTCTTCCATGACCTTCTTGGCCTTCTCTCATCATCATCAATATCTTCTTCTATATTCTTTTTAGGATAGTTAGCCGCAAAGTGACCAATGACTCCACACTCAAAACATTTCAAGGTAATTTTACCCATGTATTTCCCTGTACATCTTTTCAAATTATTATAAAACAAGGATAAAATCTCATCAAAATATTTATATACCTCATCTTCAGAATGGGATTCACTAGCATCATCTTCAATAAGAGTCTTCATTGACTTCTCTATTTTTGCATCCTTGAATGACATATCTCAATAAGATTTTGTTTTTCTATTCATAGCCTTCTCCCTTCTCATTTCATAATTAATGAGAGTGTTCTGAAAATCATCCAGAGATAATGTTTCAGGGTCTTTATCTTCTAATGAAGACACTTTAGGATCAAACTTGTCAGACAGAATTCTCAAGATACCATAAACAAATGTAGAATCCACCAACCTTTCTCCATTAAATCTAATTGTACTGAAAATATCATTTACCCTGGTAAAGAAGTCCCCAAAAGATTTAGATTCTCCTATTTTAATGTCTTTATACTTCAACATCCAAATTTTTAGTTTTTCTTTCTTCACTTTTGTATTTAATTTATAGATGTTCTTAAGTTTGTCTTAGATTCCTTTGGCTATAGGAACACCTTTCAATCTTAAAAATTCTCTCTCATAAAGAGATGAGAGTAACACACTTTTAACTCTTCAATCATTCTCGAGAATCTTCTTATCGACAAGAGTAAGAGGAACCTTATCATTAATAGCAATAAATCCAGCTATTGTAGTTTCAAGAACATCATATCCATGAGACATAAGATAAGGCATCATTATATCTTCCCAGATATGATATTTCTTCCCATAAAATATCGGAATCCCCTTATTGTTCAAGAAATTAAGATTCTCCATGAAACCCACTTTTCAAAACATCAGTAAAGAACCCACGTTGGGATCTTCCCTCTAATACCATATGAAGTTCCCAGTTAGGATCCAAGAATCACTAAGAGGGGGAGGTGGTGAATCAGTGATATCTTTTTTCTTTTTATGTTTCCCTCTTTTTGAAACAACATTCACCTCCTATTAAAGAGATTATTCCCTGATGAACACACACAACCACAAGAACACAATATTTAAAAGGGTCTCCACCCAACAAGAGTAGCTACATCCTTGTTATGGTACAGGTACAATCCAGTACCACAAAATCCACTACAAAACAATCCTTTGATGTTGAATATAATGAGTAGGATAAATTCTTACACTTGTATAGAACTTGGAAAACAATCCGAATGTGTGTCTGCACCCTCTTAGAAAAAATAGGGAATTAGATTATTTCATTGCTTCTTTATAATTGAATTGGTGTATTCTTTGAAGTACAAATCTTCACATTCTTACCTAGAAGCCAGTAAGAACTATCTTATGAACAACCAAATACATTCGAAGACCCCAAATATTTTTCACACCCTTTTTGGTGTCTTTCATGTAACTTTTATGCTCCACACAGAAGATTTATATTTTTTCACGAAACACCTCTTGTGCGCAACTTCAATCTTGTGCCCAATTCTCTTCTTGGGCGCAACTTCTCTTTATTGCGTGAAAATATATTTATTTCACATACTCTACTTTTCTTAATATTTTTCCACACCTCAGAGCTTGGGATTTATCTAAGTTTCTAGCACATACAATGTGAGGGGTTCACCTCTTATTTATATACCTTGTCGACCCCCTGTGAGGAAAAACCCCAATGTGTCAAGCAAGATCTTGACGCGTTGCGC
Source organism: Viscum album (assembly GCA_963277665.1). Lineage (NCBI taxonomy): Eukaryota > Viridiplantae > Streptophyta > Magnoliopsida > Santalales > Viscaceae > Viscum > Viscum album. The sequence continues at coordinate 731,912,684 of OY728160.1, forward strand.
AAAACTGCATTTGATGTCACATTGGGTGTGTAATATTCTTTTGCACCGACCTCATATTTTGAAAACTTCTTGAATATTTCTTGCACTTCCTTCCTTTTACATTTTTTGATGTTTGGAACTTGAATCATGCCTTTAATGGAAGATTCCAAAATCCCTTCCTTCTTTAGCACAAAAACATCTTGCGTGAAAAACCCAATCTTTTTCCGAAACCTATCCACTGTTAGATTTTGATGTTTGGATCATTGAACTCCACTTGCGTGAAGCATACCAAGACATCTTCAAATTTTCACACAACATCCTTTTCCAAAAAAACATTTCTTCATCAATTGATTTTTGGGCCATAAAATTTGGAAAATACTGGAAAACAACGCTACTATAAAACTTTCTTTTGTGCCATCTCCATATCGTCTGTTCCTTTTTCATGTTCTCTGTTCACTACATCCCACAACCATTATTCATTTTTCATCATGAAATTCCCTATCATGATATATATCCTTTTATTGAAAAAATTTAGCATCATCATATTTTCAACAGGACGTTTTTTAACTTCAAAATCTTCCAGCATCATCATTCATTACCATCAAAACTGCATATGACTGGAATCACCTTCACACCCCCATTATTTCATAATTCTTGAATCATAAGTTTTCTTAACTTAAGTTATTTTTTAAATAAGAATCAGAAAAGCATCGCCCAATTTACAAGTCATTTACAAAGTGAATTGATTAATCTTATTTGATAGCAAAAGACAACACTCTATAACAGAATACTCTTCGTACTTTTTTCTCCATCCAACATGGTCCCAACTATCTCACCCTTTGGATTTGGTTGTCAACCAATATTTATAAATCACTGAATAGTTTAAAATCAATCAATGGATCACTTATCAACAATTCTAAGCCTATGTGGGATAACTCATTGTAGGAAACAAGAATTATTGACAGCCAAAACCATGTTGTCCAAAAGCAATGGCTATGAAATTTCTGGACCATATCTCCTCAGACTTCTTCAGAACATCGTTCTAGATTCTACTTTATAATTTTTCACTGCTTAAATTTTCCTTGAATACAAAAAAAAATTCCTACAGAAACTCCAACAAACAGTTAGAATAGTTCATGCACATACATTCTGGATTCACAGCTTACCAACAACTCCACATTTATGAATGATTTCATAAGGATAGATTTATAAAACAATTCTCCCCCTTAATAACACTATCCAGAGGTAATATGAGAGTGGAAAAAAATACATTTACCTCAACCTTGATGAGAATGGGATTGGACACCCATATACAACATCAATTTAGCCAATGGTTACTTCAATAAAGGTTTTGTGAATATGTCAGTAAATTGTTCTGATGTAGGAACATACTCCAGCCTCAATTCATTCTTCTCCACCTAATCTTTCATGAAGCGGTATGTTATGGGAATTTGTTTTGAATTATAATTTTGTACCATATTCCTTGTAAGATTAATTGTACTCTGATTATCACAGCCCAAGAGAAAGGGTAGCTTTACTTCAACAAGTAGATCATCTAACTGAGTCTTCATCCACATTATTTGAGTTGCATCTTGAGTAGAAGAAACATAATCTGATTCATCTGTTCTAAGGGTTTCTGAATTTTGTTTCTTGGTATGCCAACTAATGCAACTTTCCCCCCTAAAGAAAACTCCACCAGATGTGGATCTTAGATCAACAACATTTCCTGCCCAATCCTCATCTGAATACCTGATTAGATAAATATTACCCATGCAATCATACCTGATTCCCGAATTTTTTGTGCCTCTGATATGTTTGAGAATTAATTTTCTAGCAATAAAATGTGATTATTTAGGAGCGCTCTAAATTCCTGCACATAATGTGACAGCATAAACGATGTTGGGTCATGAGGTAGTCAAATATAAGAGACTTCCAATCTACTTTTGGAACTCTTTCTGATCAGATTCCTTGCATTATCCATCTTTAGACAACTTGGATCCCATTGAAATAGGTTTGGACTCTAGTTTCTTATTTTCCATTCCAAACTTCTTCAAAAGTTCATTAACATTCTTTTCTTGAGACAAAAAGACGTGATTCTTCTTCTATGAAATTTGTTGCCCAAGATAGTATTTCATTTCTCCTAGCATGGAAATCTCAAATTACTTCATTATCTCCTCATCAAATCTTACATGTGATCTTTCATCATTCCCAGCAAATATAATGTCATCGAAATAAACAATAATGATCAGTGAAAAATCCTGACACTCCTTGATGTAAAGATTGTTGTCAACTCTACATTTCATAAAATATATATTCTTCCATCCAATATCAAATTTAGAATTCCAATTTATTGGAGCCCATTTTAGCCCATACAAAGCCTTCTTCAACCTACACACATAACATTCATCCATTCCAATAAGAAATACACATGGTTGATCAATGTAATTATCCTCGTCAAGGTGACAATTCAATAATGCGGATTTTATATCCATTTAAAATAATTCGTATCCTCATTGTGAAACAATCGCACAAAGGATTTTGATTGTTTAAAATCTTGCCACCAGAGAAAAGGTTTCATAAAAATAAATTCCTTCAGTTTTTGAATACACTTTGAAATCCAATCTTTCTTTGTTTCTTATTACTTTACCTTCATTATTTAGCATGTTCTGAAAAACCCAGTTTATACCAATAATGTTTTTGTTTTCTGGCTTGGGTACCAGTTTCCATGTATAATTCTTCCCTATCATATCAAGCTCTTCATTCATATCATGGACCAATTATGGATGCTTAAATTATTCATTTACATCCTTCGGTTGAACTTTTGAATATAGAGAAGTATGTGTTATAGCATCCATTGTTCTTCTTGTTTGAACCCTTTGATGTTGATATCCAATAATGTTCTAATCCTACACTTGTTTCCTCATCCTAGGATGTGTTGTTTGAACATCATCCTCATCACTCGATATTACTGAGTCAGATTTCTCTTCTTGAGTTTGATTAACATAGTCTACAGCATTATCAGAATCATTAGCAAAATCATCTCTATCCTGCTCAACTTCCATATCATCATATGACAGCTTTTATTTCTCAACATTTTCAACAACCATTACATATAAAGATTCAAAAAAATTTCACATTTCTTTATTGAGACATATATATACTCTCCCTTCTGAAGCATATCCATTAAATATTCCATCATCTCCTCTTTGCTCAAAGTTTCCAAGGTTACCACATTTATTCTTTATAATGTATGGACTCCCGAAAACTCTTAAGTGATTTAGACTTGGAGATTTTAAATAGATCATTTCATATGGAGTCATATCGGAGATTGGCCTATAGAAAAATTGGTTATGAATATACATAGTAGTGCTCATGGATTTCCTTTAATAATAATGAGAAAGACTATGTTCATGTAACTTAGTTCTCCCCATTTCCACTAGATTTCGAATCATTCTTTCAAAAAAACCATTTTTTTGAGCTGTGTATGGTGAAATGAACTCATGCCGAATTCCATTTTTCTCAAGGTAACTTTAAAACTTTTCACTATTATACTCTCCACCACTATCAGTTCTCAACTTCTTTATTTAATAATCACATTCTTTCTCTACTTTTCTTATAAAACCACATAAACATTTTCAGATAATCTGACTTATGTCTCATGTACATAACACAAGTAATATGAGTAAATCCATAAATGAAGTAATGAAGTACTTATCTCCATTTATTGATTTCATTTTAATTGTTCAACATATATCATAATGTATATGTTCCAAGGGTTTTTTTGAACGAATGTCAACTCTCTTATGCATAGTGTTCATAATCTTTCCCTTTTCAAAAATACTGCATCACCAATATCTTCATCCTAATAAAGTAGGCATATTTTATAAACTGCCTCACGTTGATAACTTTATCATGTTTCTATGACACATATATACCAAAATTTTATGCCATAACAGATTTTCATCCACCATGCCCATGTATCAAGAATTTTGTACTTCACCAACTTGGAACAAGTTCCCTTTTGTACATTGGCCTCTTGTAACTACATTTCCATAATTTTCATTTTTCATAAAGAACCCATATTTTATGAAGATAACTTTGTTTCCCTCATCACAGAGTTGTGAACACTCAGAAGATTTTTCTTCAACCCATAAACATATACTGTATTCTTAGATTTTGTTTTTTATTTCCAGATGATGGCTGATCCAACACCTTTTATCCTTAGAGATTCATCATTTGCAAATGTGATTGTTCCTTCATTGAAGTCTTTCACATTCTTCAAAAACATTATGTCTCCTATCATATGTGAAGAGAAACAACTATCAATAATCCATGGACGTTCTCCTTTAGTATCATTCAAGGATGTTTCAATAACAAGAGATTTTTGTTATTCCTTTTCATTCTTCACCTCTAGCTTCTGAGATAGGTTACGAACCTTTTGTAGTTATGGAAAAAAAGAGACAACCGTTAACAAGATATCTAGGTTTTTTACATATTTCAAAAATAGTTTCCAACGGTTTGAACTTATTTCCAATTTTGACACCAACCTTCTATGATTTCTTCAGAACGTCCTTCTCATGCATCCCCTTTTTAGAGGACTAAATCCTCCTAAAAACTTGTCTTTCATAACTTTTGGAATAGTATAAATGTTGTTGATTTAACCAACACATGTTTTCAGTGTGTCCGAATCCACCACAATACCAGCAGTAACCATAGAATGAATATTTGCACATGATACTTCTATACTGACCAGAGTTGTGGACATGATTCTAAAAAAGTCTCTTAATAGAACTGTGCTAGCCTCAACCATCCTGTTTTAAATCATAACTTTTTTCTGGAGATCAGATTCTTGTCAGAAATAACATTACCTAAAGTAATAGAAATATTTATGAACTCAGGATTTTTATGTACATCTATTTTTTCAAAATTGCTGACTTTGTCTACATACATAGCCTTTCCATCTTTGTACTTATTAGAACCAGTTCTATCTTTCCTCTCAATATTTGAAGACAACTTTTATGTATCCTTCATTGGTTCATTTTTACTAGAACTTTAACCAAAATTCAAGATAGATTGTTTGAAACTGATATTAATTTCTTAATCTTGAGACAGTTTCTGTTGGACAAGTCCCTACTCTTCTTCTTTTTTCCTTCATATTTACTTACAGATGATCATTGTGATTTGTTGAATTCTCAAGATAATTCTTTAGATCATCAATATCATTTTCCATCAAGATTTTATCATTATTAAATCCTTCTTGATTGTTTAGTATGGAATTTTCATTTATCAACTTTTAGTTTTTTGTTCTCAAGCCTTTTGATCTTCCCCAATCATTCTTTCAACTCTTCTGTCAGGTGATATTCAAGTTGTGTTTCTTCTACTTCATAAATGTAGCTCTCGTAGTCTTCATTATTCACTACTGAAATAAAGGTATTCTCTCTAGCCTTTTCAGAAAATAATTTATCAGATTCACCTTCTCTATCTTCTTCATCTTCATCTTTAGATAAAAATATTCTTCTATTTGATTTGAATAAATTTTTATCCTTACCCTTTGAAAAATATTTATCTTTTTCAGCTTGTTTCTTCCACAACCTTGTTGGCCTTCTGTCATCATCATCACTGTCTTCTTCTTTATTTTTTGTGAACAGTTAGCCACAAAGTGACCAACAACTCCCCAATTAAAACCTTTCAAGGGATTTTTACCCATGTATTTCCATGTACCTCTTTTCGCATTCTTATAAAACAACGATAAACTTTCAATAAAATATTTACATACCTCATCTTTAGAATTGGATTCACCAGCATCATCTTAAATAAGAGTCTTCTTTGACTTATCTCTCTTTGAATCCTTGAATGAAATTTCTCTATCAACTGTGGTTTTAATCTTTATAGTCTTCTCCCTTATCATTTCATAATTAATGAGTGTGCTATGAAAATCATCCAGAGATAATGTTTCAGGGTAACTATCTTCTAATGAAGACACATTATCATCAAACATGTCAGGACGAATTCTCAGGTCCTTTCAACTATTTTAGAATCCTCCAACATTTCCCCAAGACATCAAATTATACTAACAATATCATTTATCCAGGTAAAGAAGTCCCCAATAGATTCAGATTCCCCAATTTTTAACTCTTCATACTTTAGCCTCCAGATTTTTAGTTTTTGATTCTTCACTTTTGTATTTACATCATAGATGTTCTTTATTTTGTCCCAGATTCCTTTGGCTGTAGCAACAACTTTCATTCCTAAAAATTCACTATCAAAAAGAGATGAGAGTAATGCATTTTTAGCTCTTCCATCATTACCATGATTCTTCTTATCAATAGTAGTAAGAGGAACATTGTCATCAATATAAGGAAATCAATCTGTTGTAGTTTCAAGAACTTCATATCCAAGAGACATAAGATAAGGCATCATTATATCATTCTTGATATGATAGATCTTCCCATCATATATCGGAATCCATTTATTGTTCACACAATTTAGATTCTCCATCAAAATATCTTTTCAAAACATTAGTGAATAACACAAGAAAGAAACCTCCCTCGGATACCAGATGAAGTTCCCTGTCAGGATCCATGTATCACTGAGAGGGGGAGGGGGTGAATCAGTGATACCTTTCTTCTTTTAATGTTTACATATTTTTGAAACAACATTCTCCTCCTACTAAAGAGGTTCTTCCCTATGGAAAACACACAACCATTGGAACACAAGATTTACAAGGTTCACCACTCAGCAAGACTAGCTACGTCCTTTGTATGGTACAGAAACAATCCAGTACCACAAAATCCACCATAAAACCACCATTTTATGTGGAATACAACGAATATGATATATTCATACACTAGTGTAGCACTTGGAATACAATATGAAAGTGTGTGTGCACCCTCTTAGCACAAATAGGGAATTATAGTATTTCAATGCTTCTTTACAATTGAACAGGTGTATTATATGAAGTACAAATATTCACATTCTTACCCAGAAGCCGGTAATAACTATATTATGAACAACCGAATACGTGTGGAGACCCCAAATAATTCTCTTAACATTTTAGGTGTTATGTGTGCAACTTTTATTCCATGCATGCAAGATTTATCTATTGTCACAAAATACGACTTCCGCGCAACTTCAATTTTGCATGATACTCTCTTCTTGCGTGAAACTTCTCATTCATTCGCGTAACTCCATTTCTTCCATGCACTCCCATTTTCATAATATTTTTCCATACCTCAGAGCTCGGGATTTCTCTAAGTGTCATTCACACACAATGTGAGGGTGACACCTCTTATTTATAGACATTGTCAACCCATACATGATAAAACCCCAATGTGTCACACAAGATCCTGACGCATCACGCAAAACCCTATTTAACGTCGCATTGGGAATGTTAGACTCTTTTGTGTTGACCTCATCTTTAGAGAACTTATGGAATATTTCCCACACTTCCTTCCTTTTCCATTTTTCGATGTTTGGACCTTGAATAATGCCTTGCATGCAAGATTCCAAACTCCCTTCATTCTTGCGTGCAAAAACAAATATTATGTTCAAACCCCAATATTTCAAGAAAACCTCTATTATTAAATATTTTTATGTTCAGATCACTGAACTCCACTTATGCACAACATACCAAGCCATATTTATTTTTTCATGGAACATCCATTACCAAAAACACATTTTTCATCTCCCAATTTTCAGGCTATAAAATTTAGAAAACACTAGAAAACGACACCACCTTAAAACATTATTTTGTGCCACCTCCAATTATTCTATTCTTTTGTCATGCTCTCTCTCACTTCATCCCATAAAAATTATTCATATTTCATCCGGAATTACACTATCATGATATTTATACTTTGATTGAACAGCTTTAGCATCATCAAATTTTCAACAAGAAGTACTATAACTTCAAAATATTCCAACAACATCATTCTTTCAAATCAAAACTGTATATGACTGGAATCAAATTTACTTACACTTTACTTCATAAGTCTTGCATCACAAGTTTACTTATATTATAATATTTGAGAAATAAAAATTAGAAAAGAATCGACTGATTTACAAGTCGTTTAAAAAGTGATTTGATTTATCTTCTTAGACACCAAAAGACAACACTCTGTAAAAACAGACTCTTCAAACTTCCTTCTCCATCCAACTTGGTCCAAAAAATCTCCAACATTGGATTTTTTTGTCAGAAAAGATTCATAAATCCCTGAACTTTGTAACCTCAATCAAAGGATAAATTATCAACTATTCTATGCATATGTGAGAAAAATCATTGTAGGAAACAAGAATTATTGACAGCCAAAACCATGCTGCCCAAAAGCAGTGACTGTGAAATTTCATGATCATATATCCTCAGCCTTCTTCAGAACATATTTCAATATTATACTTCAGAATTATTAACTTCATCAATATTCCTGGAATACAACAACATTATTTCCTACAAACACTCCAACAAATAGTTATAATATTTCATGCACATACAACATGGATTCACAGTTTACCCACAACTCCCCCTTTTTGCATGCTTTCATAAGGATAGATTTATGAAACATTTTCCCCCCTTGACAGCACTATCGAGAGGTAAGATGAGATATGGGACAAATACGTGTACCTCAAACTTGATGAGAAGGAGGTTGGAAACCCATATTCAACCTCAATTTAGAAAATGGTTCCTTCGGTAAAGGTTCTTGGAATATGTCATCAACATGTTCCGATGTAGGATGATACTCCAGCCTCAATTCATTCTTCTCCACCTTCTCATTGATGAAGTGGTACTTTATGTCATTGTGTTTTGAAGGTGAATTTTGTACTGGATTCCTTGTAAGATTGATTTCACTCTGATTATCACAACCCAAGAGCAATGGTAGCTTTACTTAAACAAGTAGATCTTCCAACTGTGTCCTCAACCACATTAGTTGAGTTGCAGCTTGAGTAGCAGAAAAAAACATAGCTTCATCTGTTCTAAGAGTTACTTAATTGTTTTTCTTGGTATTCCAACTAACACAACTTTTTCCCAGAAAGAAAACTCCACCAGATGTGGATCGTCGATCGTCATCATTTCTTACCCAATCAACATTTGAATACCCGAATAGATAAATATTTAACGTTCCATCATACCCGATTCCAAAAAATTTTGTGGCATTGAGATATCTGAGAATTCATTTTCCAGAAATCAAATTTGATTCTTTAAGGGCACTCTAAAATCTTCCCCATAAAGTGACAGCATAGATGATGTCAGATCGTGAGACAATCAAATATAAAAGACTACCAATGAGCTTTTGAAACTCTTTCTGATCAACTTTCTTGCATTCTCCATATTTAGGCAACATGGTTCCCACTGAAATTGGTGTGGACCATAGTTTCAAATTTCCATGACAAAATTCTTTAGAAGTTCCTTAGCATACTTTTCCTGAGACAAAAAAACATGAATATTCTTTTGTTCAATTTGTATGCCAAGAATGTTTTTCATATCTCCCAGTATGGACACCTCAAATAAATTATTCACCCCCTTTGAAAATCTTTCAAATGATCTTCCATCATTCCTAGTAATGATAATTTCATCGACATGAACAATAACGATATGTGAAAACTCTTGAGACTCTTGGATGTAAATATGGTTGTCAACTCTACCTTTATTAAAATTCATCATCCTGAAGCAAGTATCTAATTTCAAATACCATGCCCTCGGAGCCTGTTTTATCCCATAAAAAGCCTTTTTCAACCATCACACATAACATTCATCCTTTATAATAACAAATCCATAGGGTTGATCAATATAATCATCCTCGTCAAGGTCACCATTCAAGAATGTGGATTTTACATCCATTTGAATGATTTTGTAACCTCGTTTTGCTGCAATAGCAAGAAATATTCTGATTGTTTCTAATATTTCCATTAGAGAAAAGGTTTCATCAAAATCAATGCCTTCAATTTGTCTATACCCTTTGAAAATCAATCTTTCTTTGTTTATTATTACTTTACCTTTTTCATTCAGCTTATTTTGGAATACCCACTTTGTACCAATAATGTTCTTGTTGACCGGCTTGGGTACAGGTTCTGAAGAATCATTCTTCTACATCTGATCAAGATCTTCATTCATAGCATGAGCCCATTCTTGATGCTCAAATGCTTCATTTACATCATTTAGCTAAACATTAAAATAAATAGATGTATGTGTTATAGCATTCATTGTTCTTCTTGTTTGAACCCTCTGATGTTGATCCCCAATAATTTTCTGAGCCTACACTTGTTTCCTCAGCCTTTGATGAGTTGTTTGAACTTCATCCTCATCACTTGAGATTAATGAGTCAGATTCCTCTTCTTGAGTAGGATTAACATAGTTTTCATCATTATTAGAATCATTGTCAAAATCCTCTCTATCCTTCTCTACTTCCATATCAACAAATTACTACTTTTATTTCGAAACATTTTCAAAATCTTTTACATATAAAGAAACAATAATTCTTCATGTTTCTTTGTTGAGACATCTATATCTTCTTCCTTTTGGAGAATAGACATGAAATATTCCATAATATCCTCTTTGCTCAAACATTCCATGGTTTCGACCTATCTTCTTATGATGCATGGAATCCAAAAAAATCATAAGTGTTTCAGACATAGAGATTTTTCATAGAACATTTCGTATGGAGTCATATATGAGTTTGTCCAATAGAAACATCAGTTCTGAATATACATAGTAGTGCTCATTACTTGCCTCCAATAATAATGAGAAAGACAATGTTTATGTAACATAGTTCTCCCCATTTTTACCAGACTTCAATTCATTCTTTCAGCAACCCCATTTTGTTGAGTTGTGAATGGTGAACTAAAATCTTCCCGAATTACATGTTTCTCGAGGTAACTCTCAAAATATTCACTCTTATACTCTCCACCATTATCATTTCTCAACTTCATTACTAGATAATCACATTCCTTCTTTGCTTTTCTCATGAAACTCTTAATCATTTTCAAAGCATCTGACTTATTTCTCATGTACATAACACAATTAATACGAGTAAAGTCATCAATGAAAGTAATTAAGTACTCATCTCAAGTAATTTATTTCTTTCTCATTGGTCCACATATATTAGAATGTATAAGTTCAAAGGGTTGTTTTGAACGAATGTCAAATCTCTTATGCATAGAGTTCATAATCTTCCCTTTTTCACAAATACTACAGCACCAATCTATTCTTCTTGATAAATCAAGCATATATCAGACACTGTCTCATGTTGATAACTTTCACATGTTTCTCTGACACATATGTCCTAGCCATTTATTCCATAACTGATTTTCATCCACCATTCCCATGAAACATGAATTATGTACTTCAAAAACTTTGAACAAGATCACTTTTGTATGTTGGCCTCCTGTAACTACCTTTCCATCATTTTCACTTTTCACAAAGAACCCATATTTTCTAAAGATAACTTTTTTTACCTCATGACAGAGTTGTGAAACACTTAGTAGATTATGTTTCAAGCCATCAACATAAAATGTTTTCTTAGATTTCCTTCTTTCTTTCCCGATGATGGCTGATTCAACAACTTTGATCCTCAGATATTCCTTATTTCCTAATTTAAATGTTCCTTCATTGAAGTCTTTCACATTATTCAGCTACATTATGTCTCATTTCATATGAGAAGATCACCCACTATCAACAATCCATGGATGTTTTCATTTTGTAGCTTTCAATGAAGTTTCAACAACAAGAGATTCTGGTTCTTCCTTTTCATTCTTCACCTCTAGCTTCTAAGATTTTTTAAGAACCTTTTGTTGTTTTAGAAAAAAAAGACATCCCTTAGCAAGATATACAGGTTGTTCACATATTTCACAAATATTTTCCAATGGTTGGAACCTATTTTCAATTTTCACGATAACCTTCTCAGATTTCATCAGAACTTCCTTCTCGTGCGTTGTAACGCCCCGAACCCAGTTACCCAGAGTCGGTGCATTATTTAATAACATTGGCATGATCACAAGAAAGATCAATTCTCGACAGACAGATTTAGTTTAGTAGCCTTTGAATAACAAGATACATTAATAAAGTTTACATTACATCATAAAATGAAAAATACAACAATATAGTCTCCATATTCCACACTCTTATCCCCTCATACTATTCTTGTAGGTCATTCATATATTACTTCTTCACATCCTGGGAAAAATAAAACATAGAAAAGGGGTGAACTCAAATGCCCAGTAAGGATAATAATATAGCAGAAACATTCATAAATAAGAATATAAATTTAAGGCAATGTATAACTAAAACAAAAGACTTTTATACTTGAACTTCAAAATAGTATGGCAAAAATAAAATGAAATAATGCCACTTACTTATTCACTTGGATATTCTACTAATCGAATAATCACATGAAATATCAATAACCACTTTCATAATGATGGAATGCATAATGCCGGACTATTATAACCACACAGCCAAGGCCTCGTGCGAAGACTACAAATAAGATTTTGCCAAGGCCTTGTGCCAAGACACTAGTTTGTCTCATGAGACCTACCGATGCATCGAGGAGTTATATCAGGCTCCACCCATCACATATTAAGTCCAATGCATTTCCATATGAAAAGGTTTAAACATAACATAAACATCTGTATTAAAACTAGCATACGAAATGTAAATACTTTATCCATGAACCATGAATGGTATAAAAATAACACATACACATTCAAACATATCACAAAAACTTCAATAATATATGGATGTTTTGTATCATAATAAATCAACTTCAAATAAGTGTAAAATCCATCAAAGGATGTTAACATAGATGAAATCAAAACTCTTTTTAGAATAATATCTCTTTTTATTTTGAAATCATTTAAGATTCATATATTTATAAAATATAATATTTTCTTTGAAAATATTCTTATAATCTTGTAAGGGAAGCTTCGAAGATTTTATAATGGCGGAAAATAGCCACACCCGCCATATAAGTTAAAAAAACAATCTTACCTTAATTCTGTTGAAAAGGTTAAAAAGCACCTTGTTTGGAAAAATATGGAAAGATTCTTTTATAAACATCTTATAAAAAGTCAAACAAGGGTATAAATGACTTTAACCCATATTATAGTAAATAGTAAAAATTATTTGAAATACATTTTTAAGAAACATGGATGTGGATTATAAAGAAGTCCTAGTAGATTATTACGTATAAACAACCTCGGATAATGAAGAGATTGTGAAATAAACCATTACCTTGTACTTTTCCTTGGTTGGGGGTAGGTTAACCTCCTATATAATGGTGAAATAATTGTTATTAAATTATTCAAGAATCATATACATTAATATGATATCATATATGATCTTTTAACATTTCTTTGTTAATAATATCTTGGAATTATCATCGTTTTGGGTGTTAGCTTACTCATTTTGTTTTATATGTTTTGTTACATAAGACTTGTTTGTTATGGATAGGTTGTATCTTATTCATATCTAGAATGATATCAATTCCTTAATCATTATTTTTAAATCATCAAATGATAATTATACTTGAATGGATACGATGGAGAATGAATCTCATCGCGTTCGTGGAGATGGTAGTCCATATGTACGCACGAGCGACAATATCATTCTTTTGATGTTAAAATAATATATAATTGGATGGTATATCATATATACAGAATCATTATCATGTTATATTTATTATTTACATGAATTACACATCATTATTATACCCATCCAAATAATAATTTATTGAATAACAATTACACCACGATGTGGAGACGGTAAGCCGTACGTACGCACGTATGGTGACATGTCATTAAAAGGATGGATAGAATACTGAATATGGTTGTACCATATTTATAATAATATTAATTTATATAGGAGATACTGGATTAATTATTTTTGAATCGGAATAACAAAAATATAAGAAGTTGAAGAAGAAATGAATTTGAAAAAGGGTGGTGAAAACATTACCTCTTCTTCGGGTTCCTCATTTTTATTTGATCAAAAGGGCTCCTTAAGTTGGATTTATGACTAAAGGAAGGCCTCTAGGATGAATTGAGGGAAGCTGAGAGAGTATTTGGGCAGAGTTTAGCCGAAAAAAAGGCTTTAATGGTGTAAATTAATGAGAAGGAGGAGTGCCCTTTTATAAGAGGGGTGAGGGGCACCTTTGGAAAAGCTAGAAGTATTATTTTATAATAAATTCATATTCGGTTTCTAATGGCTACAAAGTGGATTATTTAAATGTTAAGGTGGGGATGGGTCGAAAACCACTCAACTAATAGAATTTATATAGGTTTGGGTTACTATATTAACCTTATCTTTAAGTATTAACTCTTAGTTAATTAGTTTAACGTTTGTAATGTCTCTTTGTATTTTTATGTAATATTCTTAATAAACTTACTATATACATCCAAGAGACCCCCAAGTGGTCCATTAATGATACAACTACCATGATATAAGTCTCTTGGCCGAACCTTAGATTTTTAGGAATTTAATATCAATTAATAATATAATATTTGTTTTAAAAACTATTTTATGTCAATCTTGACACTATTCAAAAATTTATTTTTGTAAAAAGTATAACAGAATTATTACTTCGAAAAAAGTTAATTAAATCAATCCTAACATGTCATATTAACCTAGAAAATTATTGGTATTTATAAAAAGTCTCAAATTACATTTATGTGGGTATTTTTAATATCAATTATTCTAATTTTTCATTAATTAGGTAATTACTCCATCACCATGGTGTTGTAAATAAATTAAATTATTTAATGTCTAAAAATTATAAATAAAATACCATTATTTATAAAATCTTCTTAGCTTTCTAATGAATATTTATAATCAAATTTATCTTATGTATAACCCTATATTAAATTTATGTTAGTAAATAAACTTTGATTTTAACTCTTTTACTCCTAAGATAATATTTTACTCCTAAGATTGTTTTTGCTCGAGATACCCTTGTCCAATAGAATTAGGACATGTGTTAGGGTAATATTAATATCATTAGTACCCTTAATTACACTATTTACTTTTAACCGTGGTAAATAAAAGTAAAAACTTACTATTCACCAAAAATTATTTCTATCTCATTGAACCACATTTTACTCCTTCATATTAACGGCGTCTCTTGGATTTTTGAAATTCCACTCACAGATGTGGTAAAATTATGTTTAATGAAAAATTCAGTTTTTTTAACCACCACTTAGTGGTTTCACTATTCATCAAAAAAGGAAAGTTTCTAGAAAAATACCAAAAATTTGGCCTAAGCTATATTTGATATTATGAATTCAAAAATGATATCTATTTTACCAAATTAAGTACATATCAGTTGCAATAATTAATTTAAAAATTAATTCCCGTCGTCAAAACAAATAGCGTGTTTTTAAGAGATAATAACTATCAAAAGATTGACACTTGTTTATGTCTGGTTTAAATGTGAAATTAGATCCAATGACCAAAGTTGTATTAAATGGTAAAAATATATTCTAAATATACTTTAAAACCACTCAAATTAATAATTTATCACTATTAATCATTTCGATTAAAAAGTTTGTTTTTAATTAAAATTTAGTAATTTTCAGTATTCATCAAAAAATGAATGTTATCTGAAATGTACCAAAATTTCACCCTAAGCTAATTTCGATATTTCGAATCCAAAAATGAAGTCCATTTCGAAATATAAAATTTATAAAATTTCAAAAAGTAGGTATTACTATTCATAACGGCTAGTTTGATTGGTTGTGGTGTGTTAGAATCTCGAAGTTGCGTACAATGCATGCCATTGCATTATTGAAAGGGAAACGTACCGTGGAAGCATGGGATGTTTCATTATTTTTTTTGATTTCCCCATTCTAAAAATTAAATCTATTTTGTAAAATTGAATATATAAAAGTTTAAAATATTGGATTTAAAAAGGGTTCACTATTAAAAGTTTGTAAAAGTGCAATACTGAAAATGAATTTGTTCTTACATTATGTCTAAGAAACTCATAATATGGATTCTAAAATTATAAGGATTATATAAAGTTTAAAATTTATTTAATACTATTCATAAACTCTTTTTAATGGATTGTTTGGTAAGTCATAGTGCGCTTGAACTCTGTGTTGCGTGTAGTGAAAGTTATTGAATTATTTTGAAAAAATAATACACTATGAAATCTTGGGGTGTTACATTCTCCCCTCCTTCAATAAATTGAGTCCTCACAATTTGAAATTGTTCTTAGAAAATAAAAGGTTGAATATAGAAGATATCTTTGTGGGAAAACCCACATCAGAAATTGGGTTGACAAAATTTAGTCTTAATAAGAGGAAAAGAGAAATGAAAGGGTCACCACCAAATTATGATCTCTATTCGGAGAACATTGGTGGAAATTAGAGACAAATAATTGGAGGAAAAATGTAAATATTTATAGGTAGTGATTGAGGTCATCAATCCCAAACAAGTGTAAAATTGAGGGCCTTAAATTCATCAATCTATGATGATTTAAAATACCATCGGTTCAGCAAAACATATAGTATTCGGATAACATATTTTTTTTTAAGATCCCTTCACTAAATTATAAGAATTAATTTCTTCATTCAATAAGAGAGGATGAAAAATATATACTTGACAGGTAGAGTCTCATCCTTTAACTATGTTCTACCACAAAATTATCTTTCACACTAAAAGATAATAGAACTTAAAAATAATATTCTATTTATCCTATTCGTATAGGGTTAAAAAATGAATTTATAATTCATCTAGCAGAACCATTAAAAAAATGACATTATTGAATCCATAACACCACGTGGGTCAGGGGTAGGTGATACACCCTTGTCGCCCTTCGGTTGTGGGTTCAAGTCTCACGGCCTTTCCGGACACAACGGGTTGTCGCCCGACCTCCGGGTTGTCCTTTTATGGAAATCCAAAATAATCCAAACTAGAACTATCCAAAATACTTTAGTCCAAAATTTATAAGGAAGGTAAACACAATGAAGATC
This sequence comes from Viscum album, assembly GCA_963277665.1. Classification (NCBI taxonomy): domain Eukaryota; kingdom Viridiplantae; phylum Streptophyta; class Magnoliopsida; order Santalales; family Viscaceae; genus Viscum; species Viscum album. The sequence continues at coordinate 731,929,619 of OY728160.1, forward strand.
CTTTTTTCTCATAATAACATGTGAACACCTTCATCATGTATTCTTTTAAAACAATGCAACATCCTAAATTACCATAAAACATTATTGATTACATTCATGGTCCCTTATTCATTAAAGAATAATAGATATACTCCTTCAATCCAAAAATGTTGTAAACCCCAACAATGGTGGAATATTCAAATCATTAATCAGTTTCAAGGTAGACAAGAATATCCAATATAATTTATCCAAATCAATCATGTATTATTCTAAAATCACTACCTCGGTATCAGAACCATATTATGGTTTATCTTTCTCTCAACCATATATTTTACAATAATTTAACCTACTATTGAGTCACTTATCTTTGTTCCACACAATCTTAAGTCCTTAATGAAATAGTAATGCAGTACAATCATTATATACTCCATAATAACAAGTACATTGTTGATACAACACTCAAATGACAGAATCAACATAAGAACTCTAATCATTCCTCTTCATCTGTGGTAGTATCATTACTTGAATATTATAAAATTGCATCATTTGTGGCATAGTCTGATGACTGGGACATAGGTTTGCGTAGTGTCCAAACTCCTTGAAAATGAATCATTATACATTTAAAACCATTTTGTTACCCTTGCAGTCATATACTTTTTGCCCTTTTCCTCCACACATATAACAAACACCCATTCCTTTCAGGCAAGTTCCAGGGTGTTTCTTCCCACAATTATCATAAATGGGAAAATTCATCTTTTCCCTCTTCCCTTTATCCATCTTTTTCTCTTACATCATTTTCTTCTCTTTCCTCCCTTCAAAGCCATAGGACTCAGTAAACTCTTTACTTATCTTATCAACACATGATATTATTTCTTCATATGATGATAATACATGGGAGAATATTTCTCTTATAAATTCTGTCTTAAGACCGTGAAAGATATGATCCTTCTTTCTCTTTGGATCATGTGCATTGCTGGAGTTCTCATTCCTTCTATTGGGCACCATTTCTAAACAATGGCATACACTAGATTAGTTTATGTATAACAATACCTAATCCCAAACTTGTAAAACACATAACATAAAATAAATAGTTTATGGATATAATCCATAATCATAAAAATGTCTCCCTTAAGGAAGTTTATACACATAAAACATTCACAATGGTTTTTAAAGAAAATGAGAATTATCCTAAGCATATCCCCCGGGAGTGTCGTAACCAAGAGTGCAGCAAGGCTCGTTGTCGTGCACCAGTTCCCGTTCGAGTCTACCTCAAAGCAGTGCTTTCGGGTTTTACCCCTAGGTACATCTGTGCTAGAGCCGCCTCTACCTGCCCATATCCAGATAGGGATGTATTTCTCAGAAAACATACAAAATCTCTATAATACCAAAATTCTACGAAGTTCCTCTATACTAATCCCCAAAGTTCATCTTAGGTCTACGTTCTATAATCAGAGTTTATCTAAATCTAGCTTCGAAGGTTTGTACTAAACTTCCTATGATACCAACTGTAATGCCCCAACCCCAGTTACCTAGAGTCGGTGCATTATTACATAACATTGGCATGACCAAAAGAAAGATCAAGTCTCGAAAGACTGATTAGTTTAGTAGCCTTAGAATAACTAGATACATTAATAAAGTAAAAATACATCATAAAATGAAAACTACAACAATATAGTCTCCATAGTCCACACACTTATCCCCTCATACTATTCTTTCTGCTCATTCATAAATTACATCTTCACAACCTGGGAAAAATAAAACATAGAAAATGGGTGAGCTCAAATGCCCAGTAAAGATAACAATATAGCGGACACTTTCATAAATAAGAATAAAAATTTAAGGCAATGTATAACTAAAATAAAATCCATTTAAACATGAACTTCAACATAGTATGGAAAAAATAAAATGAAATAATGCCATTTACTAATTCACATGGATATTCTACTAATCGAATAATCACATGCAATATCAACAACCACTTTCATAATGATGGAATGCATAATGCCAGACTATCATAACCACATAGCCAAGGCCTCTTGCTAAGAATACAAATAAGATTTTTCCAAGGCCTTATGACAAGAAACTAGTTTGACTCATGAGACCTACCGATGCATTGAGGAGCCATAGCAGGCTCCACCCGTAACATATTTAGTCCAATGCATTCCCATATGAAAAGGTTTAAACATAACATAAACATCCATATTAAAACTAGCATATGAAATGTAAATACTTTATCCATAAACCATGAACGGTATAAAAATAACACATCCATAGTCAAAAATATCACAAAACCTTCAATAATATATGGAAGTTTTGTATCATAATAAATCAACTTCAAATAAGCATAAAATCCATCAAAGAATATTGACATAGATGAAATCAAAACTGTTTTTAGAGTAATATATCTTTTTATTTTGAAATCATTTAAGAGTCATATATTTATAAAATATAATATTTTCTTTGAAAATATTCTTATAAGATTGTAAGGGAATGTTCAAAGATTTTATAATGGCTGTAAATAGCCGCACCCGCCGTATAAGTTAAAAAAACATTCTTACCTTAATTCTATCGAAAAGGTTAAAAAGCACCTTGTTTGGAAAACGTTGGAAAGATTCTTTTATAAACCTATTATAAAAAGTCAAAAAAGGGTATAAATGACTTTAACCCATATTATAGAAAATAGTAAAAATGTTTTGAAATACAATTTAAAGAAACATGGACGTGGATGATAAAGAAGTCCCAGTAGATTATTACTTATAAATAACCTCAGATAATGAAGGGATTGTGAAATAAACCCTTACCTTGTACATTTCCTTGGTTGGGGGTAGGTTAACCTCCTGTATAATGGTGAAATAATTGTTATTAAATTATTCAAGAATAATATACATTAATATGATATCATATATGATCTTTTAACATTTCTTTGTTAATAATATCTTAGAATTATCGTCGTTTCGGGTGTTAGCTTACTCGTTTTCTTTTATATGTTTTGTTACATATGTTCTGTTTATTATAGATAGGTTGTATCTTCTTCATATCCATAATTATATCAAGTCCCTAAACATTATTTTTAAATCATAAAATGATAATTATACTTGAATGGATACGATGGAGAATGAATCTCATCGCGTTCGTGGAGATGGTAGTCCGTACGTACGCACGAGCGACAATATCATTCTTCTGATGTCAAAATAATATATAATTGGATGATATTTCATATATAAAGAATAATTATCATGTTATATTTATTATTTACATGAGTTACACATCATTATTATAACCATCCAAATAATAATTTATTGAATAACAATTACACCCTGACGTGGAGATGGTAAGCCGTACGTACGCACGTATGGTGACATGTCATTAAAATGATGGATAGAATACTGAATATGGTTGTACCAAATTTATAACAATATTACATTATATAGGAGATACTGGATTAATTATTTTATAATGGGAATAACAAAGAAAGAAGAAGTTGAAGAAGAAATGAATTTGAAAAAGGGTGGTGAAAACATTACCTCTTCTTCGGGTTCTTCCTTTTCATTTGATCAAAATGGCTCCCTAAGTTGGCTTTATGACTAAAGGAAGGCCTCTAGGATGAAGTGAGGGAAGTTCAGAGAGTATTTGGGCAGATTTTGTCCTAACCAAAAGGCTTTGAATGTGTGAATTAATGAGAGGAGGAGTGCCATTTTATTAGACGGGTGAGGGGCACCTTTGGAAACGCTAGAAATATTATTTTATAATAAATTCATATTAGGTTTCTAATGGCTCCAAAGTGTATTATTTAAATGTTATGGTTGGGTTGGGTCGAAAGCCACTCAACCAATATAATTTAGGCAGGTTTGGGTTACTATATTAACCTTATATTTAAGTATTAACTCTTAGTTAATTAGTTTCACTTTTACAATGTCTCATTGTATTTTTATATTATATGGTTAATAAACTTACTATATACAACCAAGAGACCCCAAAGTGGTCCACTAATAATACAAATATCATTATATAAGTCTCTTGGCCGAACCTTAGATTTTTAGGAATTTAATATCAATTAATAATATAATATTTGTTTTAAAAACTATTTTATCTCAATTTTGACACTTTTCAATAATTGATTTTTTTAAAAATCATAACAGAACGATTACTTCAAAAAAAGTTAATTAAATCAATACTAACATGTCATATTAACCTATAAAATTATTGGTATTTATAAATAGTCTCAAATTACATTTATGTGGGTATTTTTAAGTTCAATTATTCTTATTTTTCATTAATTAGGTAATTACTGCATCACCATTGTGTCATAACTAAATTAAATTATTTATTGTCTAAAAATTATAAATAAAATACCATTATTTAGGAAACCCTTTTATCTTTCTAATTAATATTTACAATCAAATTTATCTTATGCATAACCATATATTAAAAATATTTTAGTAAATAAACTTTGATTTTAACTCTTTTAACTCTTCTTTGAATTAAATAATAATAAATGTCCTAATCTAATACAAGTGGACCTAAAAGATAATATCTTACTCCTAAGATTGTTTTATCTCGAGATAACCCTGTCCAATACAATTAGGACATGTGTTAGGGTAATATTAATTTCATTTATACCCTTAATTACCCTATTTACTTTTAACCGTGGTAAATTAAAGTTAAAAGTTACTATTCACCAAAATTATTTTCATCTCATTGAACCAAATTTTAATCCTTGATATTAATCGTGTCTCTCTGATTTTTGAAATTCCACTCACAGAAACGGTAAAATTAAGTTTTATGAAAAATTCAGTTTTTTTAACTACCACTTAGTGGTTTCACTATTCATCAAAAAATGAAAGTTTCTAGAAAAATACCAAAAATTAGGCCTAAGATATATTTGAAATTATGAATTAAAAAAAGATGTCTATTTTACAAAATTCAGAACATATCAGTTTTATTAATTAATTTAAAAATTAATTCTCGTCGTCAAAACAAATAACGTGTTTTTTAAGAGATAATAACTATCAAAAGATTGACACTTGTTTATGTCTGGTTTAAATGTGAAATTAAATCCAATGACCAACGTTGTATTAAATGGTAAAAATATATTCTAAATATAATTTAAAACCACTCAAATTAATAATTTATCACAATTAATTATTTCGATTAAAAAAGTTGTTTTTAATTAAAATTTAGAAATTTTCACTATTCATCAAAAAATGAAAGTTATCCGAAAAGTACCAAAATTTCACCCTATGCTAATTTCTATATTATGAATCCAAAAATGAAGTCCATTTTGAATGATAAAATTTATAAAATTTCAAAAAGTAGGTATTACTATTCATAACGGCTAGTTTGATTGGTTGTGGTGTGTTAGAATCTCGACATTGCGTACAATGCACACCATTGCATTATTCAAAGGGAAATGTACCGTGGATGATTGGGATGTTTTATTAATTTTTTTTGATTTACCCATTCTAAAAAGTAAATTTATTTAGTCAAATAGAATATATAAATGTTTAAAATATTGGATTTAAAAAGGGTTCACTATTAAAAGTTTGTAAAAGTGCAATACTGAAAATGAATTTGTTCTTACATTATGTCTAAGAAACTAATAATATGGATTATAAAATTATAAGGATTATATAAAGTCTAAAATTTAGTTAATACTATTCATAACCTCTTTTTAACGACATGTTTGGTATGTCATGGTGCGCTTGAACACGGTGTTACGTGTAGTGCATGTTATTGAATTATTTTGAAAAAATAACACACTATGAAATCTTGGGGTGTTACATGCGTCCCCTTTTTAGAGGACTGAATCCTCCTCAATCCCTTTATTTCATAACTTGTTGAATAGTAGTAATGTTGTTTATTTAACCAAAACAAGGTTGTAGTGTGTCGGAATCCACCACAATTCTAGCAGTAACAGTAGAATGAATATTTCCCTATGAAACCTCAATACTGGCCGAAGTTGTGAACATGCTTCTCAACAATATTCTTAATATAACTATGCTGACCATAAACCTCCATATTTTCAATCATATCATTCTTCTTGAGCTCAAATTCGTATTCAGAATAAATAGTACCAGAATTATTATAAATATTTCTTGACTCAATATTTTTATGGACTTCATATTTTTCATCATTGATGACGTTGGCCACAGAAATAGCCTTTCCAGCTTTGTTCTTATCAGAACCAGTTCTGTATTTCCTCTCAAAAATTGAAGGTAACTTTTGTGGATCTTTCTTTGATTAATTTTCACTATAACTATCACTATCTTCTATGATAGATTGGTTTAAATTGATATTTATTTCATTATCATGAGAATGTTTCTATTGGACAAGTTCCAACTCTTATTCTTTTTTCCTTCAGATTTACTTCAAGATGATCATTATGATTCATTATATTCATAAGATAATTCTTTAGATCATAAATATCATTTTCCATCATTATTTTCTTTTTAAGGAAACTATCATTATTTTTTAGTGTGGAATTTTCATTTATCAACTTCTTGGTTTCCTTCTCAAACGTTTTGATCTTCCTCAAACATTCTTTCAACTCTACATTCAGATGATATTCAAGTTGAGTTTCTTCTTCCTCAGAACTGTTTCTCTCGTACTATTCATTATTCACTGCAGCAATAAAGTTATTGTCTCTATTATTTTCATCAAATAATTTATTGGATTCATCTTCTATATCTTCTTCATCTTCATCATTATATAAAAATATTCTTCACTATGATTTGAAGAACCTTTTATCCATCCCCTTTAAAAAATATTTATCTTTTTCAGCGTGTTTCTTCCACGACAATTTTGGCCTTCTTCCATCATCATAACTATCTTCTTATTTTTTTTAAGGATAGTTAGCAGCGAAGTGACCAACAGCTCCACACTCAAAACATTTCAAGGGATGTTTACCCATTTGTTTTCTTGTACCACTTTTCAAATTCATAGAATACATGGATAAAATTTCATCAAAATATTTACATACCTCATCTTCATAATTGGATTCACAAGCATCATCTTCAATAAGAGTCTTCTTTGACTTATCTCTCTCTGTAGCCTTAAATGAAATTTCTCTATCAGTTTTTGTTTTTCCCTTCATAGTCTTCTCCCTTCTCGTTTAAAAATTAATGATAGTGCTATAAAAATCATCTATAGATAATGTTTCTGGGTCTCTATCTTCTAATGATGACACTTTATCATCAAACATGTGAGAATGAATTCTCAATATCTATTCAACAACTATAGAATCCTACAATGTTTCACCAAGGCATCTACTTGTAGTGAAAATATCATTTATCCTGGTAAATAAGTCCCCAAAAAATTTTGATTCTCCCATTTTCATGTCTTCATAATTCAGCTTCCAGATTTGGAGTTTTTCCTTCTTCACTTTTGTAATTACTTCATAGATGTTCTTCAGTTTTCCCCAGATTTCTTTGGCTATTAAAACACCTTTCAATCTTAAAAATTCACTCTTATAAAGGTATGAGAGTAACACATTTTTAACTCTTCCATCATTCTCTGGATTCTTCTTATCAGCAGGAGTATGAGGATCCTTATCATCAATAGCTATAAATACATCTGTTGTAGTTTCAAGAACATCATATCCATGAGACAAAAGATAATTCCAGATATGATAGTTCATCCCATCAAATATTGGAATCCCATTATTGTTCATCCAATTCAGATTCTCTATCAAAACCACTTTTTAAAACTTCATCAATGAAAACATGAATGGAATCTCTCTCTGATACTAAAATAAGTTCCAAGTCAGGATCCAAATATCACTGAGAGTGGGAGGGGTGAATCAGGGATATCTTTTTTAGTTTTAGGTTTCCATCTTTTTGAAACATCCTTCGCCTCTTATTAAAGATATTATTCCCTTCTGAACACACACAACAAAATGAAAATAATATTTACAAGTTTTACCACTCAATAAGTGTAGCTACGTCCTTGGTATGGTACAAAAACAATCTAGTACCACAAAATACACAAGAAAACAATCCTTTGATGTCGAATAAAAATAGTAGGATATATTCTTACACTCTTGTAGCACATGGAAATCAATACTCAAGTGTGTGTGCACACTCTTTGCACAAATAGGGAACTAAAATATTTCAATGCTTCTTTACTATTGAACAGGGGTATTATTCGAAGTACAAATATACATATTCATACCCAGAAGCCGATAAGAACTATCTTATGCACAACTGAATACGTGCGATGACCCCAAATATTTTGCACACCCTTTTAGGTGTCTTTAATGAAACTTTTATGCCATGCGAACAATATTTATCTTTTGTCATGAAACACCTCTTACGCGGTACTTCAATCTTGCGTGTAGCTATATTATTTCATGAAACTTCTTTTTCTTGCGCACATCTCTATTTCTTTCTAGAACTCTCCTTTTATTAATAAATTTCAACACCTTAGAGCTCTGTATTTATTTATGTGTCGAGCACACACAATGTGAGGGGGTCACCTCTTATTTATAGACCTTGTCGACCCCTGAGCACAAAAACCCCAATGTGTCGCGCAAGATCCGGATGCATTATGTAAAAACCTATTTGACGTCGCATTAGGCATGCAAGACTCTTTCTCACTGACATCATCTTTCACGCACATCTTGAATCCTTTGTGCACTTCCTTTAATTTCCATTTTTATAAGTTTGGACCTCGAATCATGCCTTTCATGCAAGATTCCAAACTCCCATTATTCTTGCATGCAAAAACCAATCTTGCGTGCAAAACCCAATCTTTCACTCAAAGATCTATATTGATAGATTTTGATATTTGAATCATTGAACACCACATGCACGCAACCTACCAAGCCATCTTCAAATTTCCACGAAACATCTTTTTCCAAAAACACATTCTTCATCTCCCAATTTTCAGGCCCTAAAATTTGGAAAACACTAGAAAATGGTGCCACCTTAAAATGTTCTTTTGTGCCACCTCTGGATCTATCATTCATTTTTCATGTTCTCTCATCACTGAATCCCATAACCATTCTTCATATTTCATCATGAAATACAATATCATGATCTGTATCCATTGATTGAACATCTTTATCATTATCATATTTTCAAGAGGAAGTACTGTAACTTCACAATCTTCTAGCAGCATCATTCTTTCCAATCAAAACTGCATATGACTGGTATATCCTTTAATCCCCCATTCTGACATAAGGCTTTCATCACAGGTTCTTTTAACTTATGATTTTGTGAAATACAAATTAGAAAAGGATCATCTAGTTTACAATTCCATTACAAAGTGAATTGATTTATCTTATTTGACAATATAATACAACACTCTGTGAAAAGAAACTCTTCGTACTTCCTTATACATCCAACTTCGTCCCAACACCACATTCTAGTATGTTAAGGTAGAGCATGAATGACCTCCTAGATTTTTATATCCATTACTAGTCCCGATATGGAAATGGGATGATATTCTTATGGATTTCGTAATCAGATTAATGAGGTCACCAAGAGGTAGAGACATAGTTTGGTTAGTTACGGTTTGAATGAAAAAGTATCTCACCTCCTTTTGATCTAGGAGACATTCTTAATAGAATAGATAGGGAGATTGTATGTCTATGAGATTATATGGCTACATGTGTTCACATTTACTATCATTCTAGATAAGCATTCTAATTTTACATAGAGGTTAGGAAATGGGTTAGATAGATCTATTTGTACACATGTGGGTCTAAGAACATATTTCCACCATTAGACCGAAAAATAGTTGAAATGAAAGATATAGGTGTTAAAGGACATTTTTTAACATGCTTTATTAATTTCAGTGGTTTTTGGGAGAATAATATCCCTCCCATCATGTTATCATGTAATAATAGACTTCCAGATGTAACTTATGTGGATCCATATAAGGGCCTGTAGGTAAGTAGTTTCATTCACCTTTTTTCTTGTTATAGGTAGAAGAGGAAATAAAAATAGATCCTCATATAGTTCAAGTGACTAAAAGTAGATTTTTCTAATAAGAAATAATATGTTTTATACTCAATCTAGATATAAATCATTTGTTTATCTCCATAGATGTAATATAGACTGTGAGTTTGGGGATTGAGTTATCTTATGGGTATTACTCAAACATGGGCATAAACGAATAAGGAGGAACAATAGGTTATCAGTGGGATTTTTAGGGATGTTTGAGATTATTTATGGATTCAGGATGGTAGAAAATCAGTTTTAATTACTGAAAAGGTATTATTCCACGCACAATTTGTTACATGTTTCATATAATTTCTATTATCATGATGACCTATTTCATACATGTGACACTGAGGAGGTTGAGTTAGATGTTGGTGTTTAATTTGATGAGTATAATATATGTATCACTGACTGAATTAGAGAGGATATTTGGGGATAGTATTTTCCTTTAGCACGGTTGTTATGGAAGCCTAGCCATGTACAGGATTATACTTGGGAGTGAGAGGAATACGTAAATTCTTTAGGTCCAAAGTAGTTCTGTAACAGCATTTCACCACCAATGGAAGGTGACCATGGGGATGAGTTCCTCAGAGGGGAAATACTGTAAGAACTCAATTTTTCTACAAGGTATAGATCATTTATATTTTATGTAATTAATAATCATAGAACTATTATAGATTCCTAATGAGGTCAAGAATGTTTCAATGGGTGTATGAGGTTTGATCAGAGCTCAGAACCCTAACTAGTGGAGGAAAACACTATGCTACATGGTTAGTAAAAACTATGTGATCCAATCCACATTGTTTTCCCTAACCATGAAGGTATTTTAAGATGGATTAATGGGGATCATGGTGTACAATAAACATGAACATAGGCCACACTCTCATGTGGGTGGTTTTAAAAGTTTTTCATATCAATGTAGCAGGGTTGATACATTCTTTCTCAAATTGTGTGGCATAACTATGTGGGGTCCCTCCTTAGGTAGTGGGGGGAACATGTTTGTTGCACTGTTTGGCCAATCATGTTGCCTAACAATGCGAACTATTAATATTATGGTGAATTTACCACTTTCCCTATAAAATATAATATACTGACCCCTCCTTTCCATTTTCTCCTCTAATGGAAAAAATAATCCCTTTCTCTTATATTTAAAGCACCTCCCCATTTTATAGGTTTTTATCTCATTTCATCATCCAAGATATAATTCAATCATCATTCATCATGTTCCATTCCTCTAGGTAATATCATCATTCATTTTTATTTGTTCTCTATTCATATTTTCTTCAACGACCCTATTTTAATGATTTCTTAGATAATGTATATTATGGGGATTGATTTTTCATATATTTTCATATAATAAAGTAATGACTAATGGTTGATACTGGATGAGGAGAGTTCTATATGATTGAGGTAGGTGGTTTATGACTCATCCATCAATGTCTCACCAATTTATAAATTGTTAATGTTGTGTGCATACAGGTTTCACCAAGTAGTTTCCCTAAAATACATATTCTATGATTATATTCTTTAAACACATGTTCTATAGACCCTTTTATATATTTTAATCACATTTATAGTTGTTATGACCACAACTCCAACCATCATAGGTTTGTTTCATACTTAATTAATCCTTAGTAACCCATGTGGGTTTATTTGAGATGGTGTTTAGGTGTGATAGTTTGACCCAGCTAACGGTAATCCCTTTCTTAATAAAATTAATTTTGAATTAGAAATGACATGCCCTTGTATCTTATAGAGATCACATGACCATTCTATGATAAGTGTTCCAATTAATTAATGAACCATTTTAGTGTTAAATGTAATGAATATTTATAGATAACATATAGACATGTTAATTATAATTGGATAAAAATTTGTTTCATGCATTTTATTAAAACTTTTTATTATTATGAAAGGTAATGGAATTGATCTAATAAAGAAATAGGGAAAGAAAGAAATATGTTTTTTCATGTTATACTTGTCCTTATCACCTTGTATTAAAGGAAATGTGATGAACCTTCTGAATTACTAATCGAAATGAGTATAACATATACTAGATTAAAAATGAATTATGTATAAGGTTCCTATTTCATTTGGACCTTTTTGTATTAATGAGAGTGGAATGACTTGATCCATCCTTGGATTCCCAAGGGAATGTATTTAGCACTCAAATGAAACTATTATGATTCTAGGAATTAGTTTCCATGATATATTCTCTCTTTGGAACATGGTCCTTGTCTACTAGAGGATTCCAAACATGACTTCATAGAATCACTCAGTATATTATTAATATTAGCATGTCTCAGATTAAATCCTGGGGTATATATTGATTTTTTCATTCATGTGACCCAAGGGTCTCACCACATTGGGACCATTCATGGTTAGACCATTCATACGATGGACAATATCCTTGGACATAGTTATAATTATTTATAGAGGAATGGCTTGGGTGTTTCCTATTAGACTTCACTGAAACTCCATTTCCAAACTTCATGTTATTACTATGAGTTGGCATGACCCTTGAGGTTATTTATTCTAGGGTTATTACCTTTGATCAAAATAATTATTACCATCATTATAGGGAGATGTGGTTATACCTTGGATCCTATTACATTATCACCAATATTTACAATATGATTGAAACTTGTTATATCCTAGAATGTAAATAACTAAATGAATCATGATTAGATACCAACTAAGAAGGAAGGATGTATGGTTTGATTGCACAACTATAATTTATTTAATTTTATATATACATGTAGACTATTTCAGTTTACATTCACGAACTATATTGTATAGATGCCATTGGTGGTGGCCTACTAAATTTATCTCACACCGTATATGGGATGCCATTGGTACCACAAAAGATTATATTTTTGTAAGTGTTGATATGGTGAAGCATCCCACAATAAAAATGTGACATGAATTACTTCTTAGGATTTATCTTGTTAGAAGATGATCAGGCCACTGCTCATGATGCTTTAATTGTTTTTTGGATTATTTTTAATTTTTTTTATATTCCAGTTCTGTAGGTACATGACATTACACCATCATATTTTTCATTTGATTCAGTTCTCGACTTTTGATTATTATTTAGTCCTTATATGTTTAAATGATCATCCATTATATATTTATTTATTAGTATACCTCCAATATTTTATCTGTTTATTATTCATATGTTGATAATAAATCTAACATGAGGTTATAGTATCCCCAAAGACAAAACATAGGCCCTCACTTCTAGTCAATAACCTCTAGCATACTAGGAGGTGCACATGAGGCCTTGTGGCCCACCGGCTCGGGGAACCTTTGAGTGGTACATGGGTTGGAATGTAACAACGTGTTAATAATTTTTCCTTTACATAGTGTTTGTGGTCACCCCTTTAGTTAAATTTCAATTCCATAGGGGTTGAAGGTTAGTACAACCTATTATAAGGATATAATGGTCTTGTGGGGTTTGATTATATTGAAATGTTAATAATTATTGTAAAATAAATTTCTTATTTAGTTAGTCTTCAATGAAACTAAACCATTTATTATTAATATTGTTATATTATTTGTGACTTTTCATGTTTATCATATTTAAATGATATAAAATTAATATAATATTTGATTGAGTCCCCTAAATGTGGAATAATTAAATTTTTTAAAATTGAATGATGAACCTTTTATTAAACATAATATTGTTAAGAAATCATTATAATGATATTGATAATTTATCTGATAACATAAAGAATAATGTATTAACATAAATTGTAATGTTATGATATTTAAGTGAATATATTAAAAATTTATCACTTTTACTATACTCTCATTGAATTTTTGAAAAAGACTACAACTCTTGGAAATCTTTAAAAATTTATTTACATATTATTATCATATGAAATAACTCATTCTGAGAAAAAAAATCTTTATCTCATACCCTATACTTTTTATCTTATAAGCCAATATGGAATTAAAAATGATTTTTAATTTTAAAACTCTAATCCATAATTAAGGAGTTTTTTAAAGTTACATGTCATTTTATTCAACATACAAACAGATCATGACTGATCACTAAAAAACATACTCATATATTCATACAAATGTTTCCAAATAATGTATCTCCTATGTTATATAAATACTTATATATTCATGTCATCAAGATGGTGAGTTTATCCCACAGTTATATAATATGTCAATATAGTACAGGTAAACTCTTACATTCTCAATTCTTTAATTTATAAGACCATATTAAATAAATAAATCACTTTTAATTAAACAAAATAGATGACCATATCACATGAAAATAATCTAATAATTAGCATGAATTTATTTAGTATAATTCACTCAAGATACCAAATTTCGAACCAATCATACAAGAGGAAAAATACAATATTAGTTTACAAAAAACCTATTATATGATTAACTCGTTACCCAAACATCCCTAATTAGTTTAGCCTCAAGGATAATATTAATAAGGAACTAATGTATGTAGGTTTAATTTAATGGTAATTTGATAACCTTGGTTATTTAAGAACAATATATTAATGCATTTATAAGTGTATAAGAGGCCATATGTAGGAAATTCTATGTGATATAACTCAATAGGTTGTTATAGAAAACAATCCAAACAATAAATCTCATAAAATGAAATTATATATCTATATCATCACTTACTCACACCAATCACAAAATTTACTTACAAACCATAATACTATATATTTATTAGTAATTTGGAAAAAATTAGAGCCTTACTTTGATGGGTTTTCATCATTCCAATCTCATATAAAACATGAAACAAACATGAATTAATCATAAATAGAAACTATATTTATAATAAAATCATAACATATTTATATTTAAAAAATAAATAAAAAAAAATTCCCATTTATTAAATTTTGGGATATTTAAATCCTACTTTAATGAAATCATAACTAGTTTTTCAGAATGAGTGATTCCAAAGGAACTCTGATTTAGATGAAGGTAGTGGAATTAGATTGTATCATACGAAAAAGGTTTTTTCTAAAGAAATTCATTATGTTTAGATAAATATGGATAATTCATAATACAGAAGAATATTCCTTAGTTAGATTCAGACTTGTTTTATTTTTTGGTAATGTTTGAGGAATAAGATAATTTTTCCCCACTTATGTTTGGCAACTGGATATTAAGTCATAATAATAAATTATAAGCTATAATAGTGAACAAATGGGCACCGATATTTCATGAATGACGGTGTAGCTAAATGAGCAGTATGATCCAATTATAAATACTGTGTGAGAGAAATTTATCGATATCAATGATTCTAATATGATTACTCTAACTTGATTGATCCTCATGGATACATAAGATCGTGATGTATAATCGTATCATTAGTGAAATATAATGTTTCAATGTTTCTAGCATAGGCCTAATAATTTTAGACTGAACCATGTAAAACCAAGGTATTTAGTTATCACTTCCATTTACCTTCATGTATAATGGAATGTTTTTAGTGGTAATGAATGTTTCAAATCATGTGAGAATCACATTGGTGATTTTATTTTTTTTATTTCACAGCCATTTCTCAGAACATTGATATATGGAGGATTCCTTCCAAAACTATTTCCACCATTTTGGTTTGAATAACCTTACATTGGTTATTTAAGTGGGGTTCATGATTAATAAAAAGTCATATCAGATTAATATTTTCAGTAGAATATTGATAATTCACTGGTCGAAAAACCAGGAAACATTGATTCTCTATAATATGTGTTTTTAAAAGTAGTGGGATTATTTTTATTTGTAGGATGATTTCTGATGATTTAAAAATACAGATAAAAAATCCAATATGATGTATTTACATTATAGAGTATGTATATGGGGGATTTTCTAATGCAAAAATTTTGATAGGTTCTGTTGAATGGTGTCTAATTTGAAGTAATGAAGAAAGGTGAGTAGGAATGAGTGGACTTGAAAGAACATAGTGTGTTATGAATTTCATTTTATAGGAATTTATATTTGAAAAATAGGGAAAATAATCCTAAAATGAAGTTTATGATAGCACAATAATATATTTATTAGAATCCTACAATACTTAATTATATTATTTTGATGATTATGTTGTTTTGTATGAGGCACTCAGATAGAATTACTATATTAAATCATATGAATTTACTTAATTTGATTAAATTTCATATAAAATATATGGTGGTAATGTTTATAGATCATGTATTAGCTATTTTTTCTTATCATCTTTATCTAAATCTTGAGAAGGTATGGTGAAAACATTTACTAGCTCCAATGACAAAAAATAATATGATCTTTGAGGATGTTAGGAACTTTAGTCAAATTGAACGAATTAGTATGAGGGAGACTATAGATTATTTTGGCGATGCATGAATTATAGAAAAAAGGGAATGATCGCCATATTTAATAATTTATATTAAATATAATAAGAAGTCATGGGAGATAGGTAGAGATAACTATACTATACTAGGTCATGTTTTTTTGGATATATGGCAAGAGAGTTCACCTTGATAAATATTGTCATAGTTTGAAGAAAAAATTAGGATGGAATCAATCCCTAGAATTATGTTCTAAAAGTACATCTTACAAATTTAATTTAAAGACACTCTTAATTTTAACTAATAGATTTTAATTATGGATAATGGATTAATGATCCTAATTACACTATACAAGTAAAAAAATTATGCATGTAAATTAATTCATCTGAACACTTTAGGAGCGTGTATCTAGATAGTGATGAAGATCTTGATATTTTGGGGAAAGGAACTATGGATGTTTAGATGAATAATTAATGTTTACTTCTAGTAATATATGTTAATCTTATTATAATTAGTCATATGTTTTTTATTTTAATAGGATAACATGAAAAAATGTTATTGAAAACGTTTTATGGATGAACATTAAAAAATCACTCAAGTTTCACTTTTCATAACTCAAGGTTAAAAGGATGTATTACTCTATCTTTCTAGAAGGATTATGGGAGTTTCACTGGCTTGGAAATAAAATTCCAAAAGTGAAGAATTATGGCATAGATAACATGGTAATCCCAGTGATAAATGATTGAAGATTACTATAGAAAAAAATACTGAATCTTGAACATTCAGGATTATTATTTTTTGACTGTTTTATTCTAATGAAGCAATATTAGTATCATTTAACATACGCGGGATATTGTTTTTGAGAAAATGAATTTTTTTGTATTGGGATCTGGGTTACATAACTAAATAATCATTCAAAGGCTTATAAAATTGTTTGAACTTCATTTATGGATCCATGAGAAATGTATGGATTAAATTCTTGAATCATATTTCTAATGTCTTTAGAGATTTCATATATGATAATTATATGGTGGAGAGATAAATAAGTTGCAAGATTAAATTTTTTAAATCATGAAATTGTGTAGAATACAATAAAATTGACTTTCTGAACTACATCATAGAATATGGATCAATCATGATAAAATTGTTATAGGTACTAATGTGTAGATTTTTCTAGAAAAAATGATGAATTTAAATTTTATGGATAGGGAACCCAATATGTGAGTGAATTCTAAAATTATCAAGTAAATTTTGTGTGAAAATAGTTTGAAAAATATTATATATAAAAAATTTATTCCTATTAGAAACTATGAATCTACAATTTCATGAATAAATATATATATTTAAACCCCATGAATTGATTGAGCTCCAAATTTTTGATTATTTATCCTTTTTGTATGTTGATTCTAAATATCGAGACATGATTGAAGAAGAGTCACATCCATGTTTCCATGTGGGATATAGAGATTAAGATCTTTGATTATGACATTAGGATGTTAATTTTCATAATGTTATTAGATGTTGGAATATACTATTTAAGGATTTTGTATTATTAAATGACTACAACCATAAGGGATATAATGTTTAATGAAAATATTAAAAATTATTTTAAATTGATCTAAATGGATTTTAGTGAAGTATAAACATTCCAAAAAATCATAGGTCTCTAAGTATACAGGAATGACTCAAATTCTATAAGAGACGTCAGATGATGGAATATAATGTGAATAAGTTTTGATAAAGAAAGATATACATAAAATCATTGGAACTAATGATGATTGGGTTAAATCTCCAGAATTTGAAATTTTAAAAGTTCTAGTTTTTTAAATTGTATAATTGTAAGTAAAATTATGAAGGTCAACTAGAATCAAATTACCAATATATAGGTATTTGTTTAATTTTAAATTCATTCTTCTAGTGAATGTAATAGAAATAGAGACCATGTAAGAGGTAGCTAGTTTAGATGATTTTTAGAAGTGAGGGTTACCTTTATAAGAGGAGTTGAAACTAAATACATGTGAATAGAACCAATTAATTTGTATAGTTATGAAATGTAATGAAAGAACCTACACATAAGTGGGTTTCCTAGATAAAAGACAAAGTATATGGAAAAAAAATTTCATTTCAGAATAAAAATATAATTGATTTCCAAAAAAAATATTATCTCCGTTAGTGAAGCATAAAACCATAAAAAAATTATTCTTAGTGGAATCTAGATGATTTTATCTAGAATTAATGGATATAAAGATAGGATTAAATGATGGTTATTTGGAGGAGGATATATTTATAAATCAACCTTATGGTATTTTGGATCATCCAAATATGTTATTAGGTTTAAAAATACATAGGAGTTAAAATGGTTTGTAGTGATAAAATATATATTGGTGTTATAATTTTTATTATTTCATGGAATATAAAGTTTTTCATACAAATAAAGATTGATAAATTCTGTTATCATATGAACTACACATGAAGGGAGTTCAACAGTCTATTATTTTACGTGGATGACATTCTGTTGATATTTATGCCAATTCAATGGATTAATGAGATTAATAAAGACATCTATGTGATGTTTAAAATAAAATATTTTGGTAAATAAAATATGATCTTGGTAAATAAAATTTAATGTGATATGAATATTAAAATATTTCATTAATTAAATATGGAATTCATCTAGAAAATTATTGAAATGTTAAAATTAGTGGATGAAAATATGTTTTAAATCCTCTCATCAGAAACATTAATATTTTTATGGAGAAAGAATAATGAATGGAAACAGAAGATAAGCACGTAGTGATAATATCTTATATATCATTGGTAGGAATTACCATATATTCTATGGTGTGAAATCATCCCAACATTTCTCATACAATTGGAGTATCCTTCAGGTTTATGCTGAATCCAATGATAAATAAATAGGAATATTCAAAGTGGATTATATGGTATCCCAAGTGAATGAAAGATACTACACTTTATTTATGAGAAGAAAATCCCTTAATCGGGTATAAGAATGCTCATTTTAGTGTTGATGAAAATTCATGGAAGATCGCTAAAATATATTTTTTATATTATAAATAACCATTGTAATTTGGATGTAAATGTTTTAGTCATTGATTACAATTTATACAATTGAACAAAAATATATGGTGGATACACGAAGAATCTAATGAGATGGTAGGTTTGAGGTGTACTGTTCAAGAGATCAAAAGTTGTTAGGGGAAGGGTTTTATCTACTATGAAAGTCAATGTAAAATCCATTTGGCTTGGAATCCATCATTCCAGGAATGGATGAAACAAATATTACCATATGTACTAATATATCCTGAAGATTATTGATGATGAAATATAGTGTTATAGAAGATAACTAGAAGGAATAATCTATTTGATTTACTCGGTAAGAATAAATTTCATGGAAAATTGATGGAGTATTTTTCCTTAGTTAGTCTCAGGTGAATGGAAGGAATAGATTATTATTTCATATAGTAAAACCATATGTTTTTTTCTCTTGAGTTTATTGAGAATATTGTGGAATCCATGAATTAGTCTTATGGTGGGTTATTTTTAAGATATATAACGTACACTTCAATAAAATATGATATAATCTACCAAAAGGAGCAAATTTGAAAGATATTTAGTTAAGATGAAGGTAGAGATAGTGAATTTAATCATGCATGGATGATTTTCCCAAAAGGATGTCATTCTGATATGTTCAACTAAAGGTGATCGGTTCATTATAAGGATGAGGATGACAATATTATAGGCACACATGTATGAATCGTATTGGAAATGATTATTCATTATTTAATTTATCCCCCACAAGTGTTTGACCTCTAGTAACAAAGTTATAAAAGGAAATCACCAATGAAAATAGTAAACTAATGGGCATAAATGTTTCTCAAAGGATGGTATCACCAGTTGACTTGGTGATAGCTTTTATAAATAGGTATGGGACTACTTTGAAAATACATATGATTGAAATATGATTAATCTATCTTGAGTGATCTAAAAGGATATAATGGGAATTGTTTATGATTATTTCTTTCATAAGAATGAAATTTTGCAATGTATCTCCCCTGGATGTATGTATTTTAGTTTAAACCATGTAAAACCAAAGTGTTCTTTACTCACTTCAATTTAATTTCACATTTCGTTGAATGTTTGTAAGTTGTAGTGGATGTGTAGAAAAAAGTGGTACTCAATGTTGTTATTTGGGTGTGTGGGGGGGGGGGGATTTCTCTTTTATGTCCATAAATTTAGAGATATGAAGTATTACTTATGGATACAATTTATTCATTTTTTTCTATTAAACTTCTTCAAGTCTTGTAAGTTAGGAAAAGGACTCTCGATATCTAATACCCATTTTAATTTACATGACATTCATAATTATACAGTTTAATTCTTTTAATAGGGTATTTACTATACTACCAGTAGATAGGAATATGGAAACCTAAAAAGGGGATAAATTGAATTTTAAAACCTATATTTCCATTTTAATCATACATCAATATATAATCTGACGAAAAGATACAGTTTTCGATCAATAAGAGTAAGAAAATAAAATTTTCAACCTTATAATTTATATACATCGTAGTGAATAAATCGGAATATATAGGTACAAATGATAAATAAAAAAATCATTATAAATTCAAACAAAAATTTAGAAACAATGTGTAGAGTTCCTAATAAAAATATAAAATACTCTAAAAATACATTTCTACTAAAAAATAAAAATTAAAGGATTTCATCACTTTTTCAAAAAGTGGAATGATATTTCACAACCTAAATCAATGTATCAATAATTCTCGTAGATATTAGAATATGTTTCCCATTATTTAATTAATATTTTGAATATAATATTTCTCATTCCACACCAAATTAAAAAACATCATTATACATTTTTCTATGATAAAATATTATAATACAAGACAAACATCGATAAATTTGGAGAATGTAATATGAAAAAATGATAGTATTTTATTAAAAAAATTTATTATATATACATATACATATATATATATATATAAATATATATATACATATTATTTATGTGTTTCATATTATTATTATTACTATTTATTTTATAGAATGATTTGTTGTCTTTATAAAATTAAAAGAATTTTTTTAATAATAATATAGAGATAATATTTTTATAATTCAAATTAAGTAATTTATAAATATTTAATAATTAATATTAAAATAATTTAGTGATTAATATTATTTTTCTCCAATAATTAGACATCTAAAAGGCTTGTTACCTCAAAACTAGATGAAGAATATACGATTATCATTATGTTTTTGCAACATATGATTTTCAAAAAAAAGTGTGATTTCACAACCATAAGATATCAATATTTTTATCTTATATCTCTTATAACTGTGGTTCATAATATCAATCTATGTAGATAAGTCATGGTTCATATGTGTAAAATTAAAAAACTATCCTCTATATGTATTTTCATTATCTACCCAAAGATGATTTCTCCCATGATGAAGGAAAATGTCTAAGTAGATGAGGTTTAATAGTCTAGAATGGAATGTTGTGGTTTCATTTATAAAATAACTAATTTTTTAAGGATCAAGATTCTATAGAACCCCTATAAAATATAGTGGGTTAGTGAGAGAGATATGTAATATTTTGAGTATAATCAATTCGATCATCCATCCAAACCAAGGAATGATGTTGATCCATGCTTGGAAGATGATGAAGTTTTTGAATACTATTATGAGGTTAATGAAGAAGCTACTACTGAAGAAGGAGAAAAAGAACCATTTCTTTTTGTGGGGAGTTATCCGGACATGTCTTACAAATCTTCCCCTATAACCATTGGATCTCCTTGTCCACCTAAGAGGTTCCCAAAAAGAGAAAAGTTGGTTAAAAGTGATGAATAAGAGAATGAGGTCTCGAGAGAAGAGTAATATAATTGTTCCAATCAACCAATTTATATGATGGTGATGTGTAGGAGGATATAGAAAAGAATGATGAAAGAGATGATGAGTATTCTAATCCTAATGGTCCTAGTGGCCAAATTAATAGGATGCAGAGATACCCCCCGATCTTCAGGATGCACTTGTTGAGGGGGAGAAGTCTCTATCTATTGAAATATTTCATGAATATCTATATTTTTATGATGTTCAGGCCATCTCTATTTACACTAGTCACGAAGTTTCTGGTTTTCTATTGTTGGGAAGATGAGATTTATAATGACAGTAGTTTATTAAGTAGATGGAAAACAAAACAAGAGCTTATTTAGAATGAATTTGGGAATGAATAGTTATTTTAGTTTAATATTATTAATCCTCATGTAGATGAGAATATGGGAGGTTAATCGACCGATGATCGAAAAAAGGATCTTGTGATTCTAGATGCACCTATTGTTGGTACATAGTGTTATGTTGAGTTTACCTGTATTGTTACAAAAAATCTCAAATGCTCAAAAATAAAGATACATCCTTATTGAAAATGAACATTTTTTACCTAGAAATAGTTCATATGTTCTCAGAAATGCTGTGAACATATTGGTTGTACCTACTATTGTGGTTCCTCCTAACACTTCTCTAATTGTTTCTAAAGACTAAAAGAGATGGGTTAATATCATGTTTTAATAATGGGTAATGTAATCCAATGTTTTAAGGAATCCACTAAAGCATAGAGGACCTAGGGCTCAAATTGATGGAGATCATAGGGTATATTTGATATCTAAAGTAAAAATTGAAGGTATTTTTAAAATTTATCTTCCATTTGATCTCTCGTACATGACCCTTCTGAAACACTTTTTTTCAATTCTAGTTGATGTTATCACTAATGGTGAATTTGAGGGAATTGGTGAAATGTTAATTACTAATTTTTCTTTGAAGTTAATGAATCACCATCCTCAAGATAATTTTACATGCGAGAAAGAAGAAAGATTCATTTTTGAGTTGGCTATTTAGTATATTTGACCAAAGAAGATAAATCACATTTATAAGATAAAGACTGAGAATAAAATAATTTGAAGTGAGTTGAAGTCTTTAAATTCTATATTCGATGAATTGAAGTTATCCTTTTCTACTTCATTGGAATGTATCCTTAAATATCTTAAGGATTCATTACTAGATACTTTTGATCCTGTTTATTCTTCTACACCAGTGTATGATGTTGGCCAGATAAAGGAAATTTTTAGAGATGAGATGAGAGATACTTCATCCAATGCTTCTTGATGTTTATTAGATTATCCATATGATACCATGAGTAGAATTAAGTGAAAATATGATCATATTATCATGTGCATTACAAGAAATTACAAATGTATAAAATATGACCTGGAAACTATAACTTTGTCGATAAAGTTCTATCTCTCTAATTTATACCAATAAATAAATGGATTCCAAATTCAAATCCTTGTATAAAATTTGAGGATACATTTTGTGACTCAAGATTTCAATAAAAAAGTATGTAACATCAAGGAAATGACACTAGTGTTAAACAATTTTGTGGAAGAGAAATGTTATTTCTTTAGTGAAATGGAATGGGTTGTCCATATAATATTAGATTTCATCAATATCAAGAAGTTATTTCATATTATTCATGGCCAGGAAGTTGTAGCTCAGGAAGGAGTCCGAATTACTCCTTCATTATCACTTATAAGAAAAGATGTTCGAGAACCTTTAGAACCTATTTCTGCCTAATTATTTCTGTTCCCAATGTCTCTTTCTTAATTTTTGAGACTCCTCAGTCCAGTTTTTATTATTTAAGATCATCCTCGGAATGTATCCAGAAAACATCTGGTGTTCCTTTTATTTAACCTAATGATGATCTTGTTTCCACATATAATAAGAAGGAGGATGAAAAGGATAATGAAAAATCAGGTTCTCTACAAGGGGTCATCTCGATGAGGGAGGTCTATCACCGTCCAATAATGATGCCTTCTGATCGACCTAGTTAATCTTTCCAGTGACTTGAAGTATGTACCTTCCTTGAGGATTCTTCATGTTATTTCTCCTATGGACCAACCCCACCCCAGGTAGGGCCATTGGGTGTGGTTTAAACCCCCTGACAATGGCATCAAACTCAATACTGATGGATCTTACAACATCGGGGAGATGCGAGGGGGAGGGATGGTCTGTGACTCCTGAGGCAATGTTATCCTTTCTTTCACAGCCCACTATGTCCAAGGTAATTCTTTGAAAGTGGAGGCCAAGGTTGTACTGATAGTACTTAATAATTTTATGTAGAGGAAGATTGGATTATCTCATGTCGAAACGGATTCCAAGATCATATGTGATGCCTTGCAGGGGAAAGGCCCCACTCTGTGGGCGATATCTTACATGATTAGGAAGTGCAGAACCCTCATCAACAGCAATTCCGTTGAATCCCACACATAGAGGGAGGGGAAAAAGGACTCAGACCTTCTTTCCTCTTTGGACATCCAAGGATCTGATGTCACCTATTTCAAACAATCTATATCTTTAAACTTAAGGGGGTGAATCTGATTTTAGGGAATTCCCTTGGTCTCCACTACTTCAGACCACCCATAGGCCACATTTTTCTTTTCCTATGTACCTTTTCCCTTTCCCTATTGGAATAAAAAACAAATTTTATGATGATGATATTTTTTAAACTATTTTAATATTTTTGGTGTAGTGATTCTTGATCATCCATAAGTGGGATATTGTAGAACTCCTAGTCGTAATGGTAAAAAATCTTGATTCTAATGTTATCATTTAATTTCTTGTTTCTCTATAAGTAATTTTTATTCTGAGTCAGGTGAAAAAAAATTTCATAGTATGAGACACCGTTGAGATACAGTACCAACTCGTAACTATATTTTACTTGACTCACCACCAGTATAAAAATATCACTATGTATGAGATAACATTGGGATCTAACACAACCAGAATTTCATACTGTTGGACTAAAATTTTTGAAAATTTAGGAGACACTATAACTCAGCACACCATCAGGATTTCTTGCTGTCAGAATGTATATTTTGGTAAGTGAGAGATACCACCAATATATAACACCACAAATGTCATTCCACAAACATATAATCATTTCTTTGTCAAATACACTACCAGAATAATACCACCAGATAGAGACACTGTCAGACTATGAGTCACCGCCAACCTAATCCAATCACACTAATTTTTTAAATTAACTTTTTTAAATTACATTATTCAAATGGATAGATTTACCAAATTTAAATCAATTTTATATTCTAATGAATGTATACTGGATTCTTTATATAAATCATTGAAGATAGTTTCAGAATATGCAGTATGGAGGAGCATCTGATCCGGATATTCCCTTTGTTGATGTACAAAAAGTGAAGGACATTACCTCATAGAAGAAAGAGATGCAATCATGAATGAATTTGACAGATTACAAGATGAGGGCTCGAACTTCTTGAGTACCCATAGAGATGAACCAAATTAAAAACATGAAAACATCCCCTACTCCAATAATTTGACCAGAATATAAACTACACATTCTCATCTTCTACTTCCCTCTAGTCAAGGATCAAGAGTCTACAATACTCTTTTTTTCTAGAAGACTACAACAGAATCCATCTAAAGCTTCATGTTTTAATCAAATAAAGAGTCACAAGATACATTAATATAGATACAGCTCTTCTAAACTCTACTATTGTAGAATTATTTGTTTTTTCTTTATTACAATTTGAGCAGTGTGTGTGCATACTCGTTTTTATCACACATGAACTATCTCATGTGCTAAAATTGAAGATACTTTATAACTTTTCAAACAATTTAAATATTTTTTTCTCACAAGGATAAGAGTGATATAGGTCCTTGTGTGTACTATTTAGTTCTTATCCCATGTGTTGGTCATAGTTGATAATCAAGAGGGGGGTGAACTGAGTTCCAATTAAAAAATTCTTTCTTAAACGATTTATATTAAAAATCCCCCAAATTAAATAACATGCTAAACTGTAGGGAATCTGTAATACGGTAAAGGTTTAGTTAGGTTCTCAAGAGATTGATTAGTTCTCAGTTAATCTAATTTAAAGATTAGATTAGCATTTGAAACTAACCTATTGGGTTACAATAAATTCAAACACTTACTATTTTAACTATTAGAGTAACGTAAAAATAGATTTGTATTTAAAGTACTTATTAGTGGAATATTCAATATTCTTTTAACCAGAATAAGAAAGCACATCAATTTTAACCAAGAGGGTCAATCTCAAGCTCAGACTCAGTCCTCTCAAATAGTTTTATATAAACTATGATCCACACCCTGGATTGGTTTTTAAAAAATTACTCTGACTGTCCAGGTCCTCATACCTCTACCACAGTTCTTCGTGGGAATGAAACAATAAAAACAGCTCACATGTTGTCCAGGTCCTCAGAACTCTACTACTATACATAGTGGGATACAAGAGTGTAAGGGAAAGATTGACTGAGGATTTAGAAATCCTTTAGTTTAGCACATGATACAGTGTGTGCCTAAAAATACAGAGCACACACACTACTGAAAATGTAAATAAATGAAACACAATAGAGATAAACAAATAGAGATGAGTTTAGAATACTCTATGTGTTTTGAGTGAAGTTCTGGACTCCTTGGATTGATGTAGATGAAGCTTTGAGTCCCTCTCTGGTTTTAGTCAAGAGAAACAATGAGTCGTTTTTTTATTTGACTTCCAGGTCTAGGTTGATCCGCCTGATCAGCTTGAGTGTAGGTGAAATCATTGAAGATCTTTTCCCCTTGAATGTTCAGATTCTACAGATTCAGTATATATTATTCCTTCTACTTCTTTGCATGTAATTCCTTGTGTATCTCTAGAAGATTGTCTTTTATATTCATGGAAATACCGACCGACCAACATACTTTTAGTTGTTCGAGGTTCCCTTATATACCTTCATCTCCAGAACTGGGAATGATTACCTTTTTACTGGTATGAGGTATGGTTTCAGGACATTCAACATCAATTAATTAATTAATACCAGTTGCATTAAAAGAAACAAATATGACCATTGTTAATAAGAAAATGTAAGTAGGGTTTAGAGATATAGTGTCTGGTCTCCAATTATAGCTCTTAGTATTAGTGAGCTTGTATTGGTGGACTTGAGTCATTAGGTCTGTATCAGAGGCTATTACTCTTTTTAACCGTAGAATTTTTATCAGTGACAGTGATTCTGTATTAGTAGCTCCTCTTATCAGTAGCTCACCTATATCGGTAGCTCTTCTTATCGTTATCTCTTCTTGTATCAGTGGATCTCTCTATTGGTAACTCGCCTATATCGGTAGGTGCTTGTATTAGTGGATCTGTCTGTGTCGGTATACCTCATATCAATAGATTTCTGTTTTTATTAGTAGACTTGTATCGGTAGGTCGGTTTGTCTGTATCGGTAGCTCTTGATATCACAGAAGACTCTATCTATCAGTGATCTTTGCTTATCGGTAGACAAAGTCTGTATCGGTAGCTATGTGCATACCAGTGGACTTACTCTATCGGTAGGTCTTTATTAGTGACTTAAAAACATAATACTTATCTGTTCTATGAAAATCATATCTGGATTGAGTTAGTATTATTTCAATACACGTATAAATATAGATAAACATTGACTAACATATTCCAATGATTATTTTGATATTTTTTTCAACTCAATAGTAGGATGACATAATTTAACATATAGATATGATTATCAAAACATATATAAACATAATTGAGATTATCAAAACAGGTGAGGTCAACAATCTCCCCCTTTTTGATAATCACAAATTATGGTATTATAATCAAAAATAATCATTAATATAAAAATATAAAATACATTGGGACACATTTCTTAGTGTGAGTAATGACATTTTCAAATGTATCAGAGGTATGAAACAACTATATCAGAGGTATATTTATAAAACAAATGTACTAGAGGTAAGAATATTATGCTCTTATATATAAATCTCATATTTCTCCCTCTTTTGGATTAGGAAAAAGTAGTAAAAATACAGAGAAATACAAAATTTAGGCAAAAAGAGTACAAGTGATTCATATCAAATGTCCTAGACACAAGTCAATCCCCCCCCTCAGCATGTGATTTGGATTTACCTTGGAATCAGAAGAGGAGTCAGGTTGGGTAGATGCAGGTGGAGGCTTGGAAACACCAAAGATAATCAAAGGAGGATGAGCTATTGATACAGTGTCTGGCCTATAATGGGGAGCCCTCTAGGTGATCATATGAGAGAGGCTTCTAATTGCTTGAGCTGGTATCATCTGAGGAATGGAGGCAGACTGAGAAGAGGCCGGAAGAGCTGCTGGTTCAATGATAGGAGTTCTGTCTACATGAAAAAATGGAAGCAATATATTTCTATTGTCCATAATTATTCATCCTTATTTTTCTATAGCAGAGATAAAGTCATCCTTGTTCTCCATAAACTTGTCTAGAGAAAGATTCAACTCTCTAAGTTTACTGAATTATTCTTTGAAATCTTGAGTGACTGGAGGTAGTTTCATGATCTCTAATAGAAGATTGAAATGATTGTTCATCTGATGTTTAGTGTAGACCTTATGGAAATATTAATCCACTTTTTATTTTACCTATTTCTGAGAAGCAGTGGCCTCTCTCATAAAATTCCGAACAAGTTTCCCTATATCCCTAGTGGTAGTAACCACTTGGGTCAAGGAAGCCGTGTCTACACAGCCACCAGTGGAAGACAGTCCAATCTCTTCTCTCATCACAA
Source organism: Viscum album (assembly GCA_963277665.1). Taxonomy (NCBI): domain Eukaryota; kingdom Viridiplantae; phylum Streptophyta; class Magnoliopsida; order Santalales; family Viscaceae; genus Viscum; species Viscum album. Next base: position 731,958,526 of record OY728160.1, read on the forward strand.
CTCAAATCTGATCAATATCCATAGAAGTCCTGGTAGTACTCAGAGGTGATACAGTAAAGGCTACTATTTCCTTAAAAGATTTAGTTATCCTGCTTATGATATTTTTCACAAGAGAGTCCTAGGTGCCAACATGTTTCTCCATGGAATTCTTAAATTTCTTAGAAACTGATACCTTTTGGCTAAGTACACTTTTTACAAATGCCAAATCCTTGTCTACATGATATTTAGAGCTCATATATGATTCCAGAGAGACAACTGAATTCTTTAGAGATTCAACATCCTCTTCCAAGCATGAAACATGATTCTACAGGTCTTGAATTCATCCAAAACTCCAGATACATATTCTGTGATCACAGATCGAATAGATGATATTAAGGAGGTTTCCATTCTTCTCATATCTTCTATAAAATAGGTCTTGAGATCAAACTTCAACTAGTTCAAATAATATTTTCTTACTATATCCTCAGGCAATGTTTCAGAAAAAAGATTATAAGAGACATGAGGTCTACTGATGGGTGTCTCATCTTCTAAATCAGGATAGTATAACCCAAAAACTACAAAACTTGGGTCTTCGGCCCAATCTTCAATCTCATGAGCTACTGAAACTGTACCATTTCTGATGGAATTCTCCCTCTAAATCTGTGCATTAACCTGAACATGTATATTAATAGTAGCTCGAGCAGGCAGATCTTTCTCAGAAGATTCCTCCACAACCATCTCCATTTGAACAACATGAGGCTTAAAAGGAATAATTGTAGTTTCTTCAATATCAACCAAAACTGCCTCTTTAGGCATAGAGGAATTCCCAATAAGTGGACTTAAGCTCAAATTACTCTCAACTGAACTATCAGAAACATGTTCTCTATTTTCATATACTTCTTCCTCATTCTCTCGATCAGGCTGATCTTCCTCATCAATAGGGGAATTATCATTACATACTCCCAACACAATTTCCTTTCCAGATGATAAAACGTTAGCAAATGGACTTAGAGGAATGTCCAGATCCCTTCCATCAGCTACAGAGGTATCCTCCTCATCAGTATCATCACTATACTATGGTTCCTCTTCATGAGGTCCTAGACCTGGATCTCTTCTGTCTCTTGGCCTACTGGGGTGATCAACAGAGTTGAACTTATCATACACCTTCTCATCATCAATAACCTGTTGCCTTCTCCATGGGTTCCATCCAATCTTCATATACTTACATATTGTTCATGTGATTCAAAATTTTTTTCTCAAAACTACTGTCTCATCCTGAGACTCAACTACTCCTTTCACCTTGATCATTTCTGAAATCAACTTTTCAAAGAATAAAGCATTGTATTTTTACATAGGTTGTATCATATCCTCAATTACAATCACCAATATCCTACAAAAATTTACCTTGACCCCATGCATCAACAAATGCAACAGATAAATATCTTGATATCTCAAATTTGCAAAGTCCCCTCTTCTTGGAGAACATGTTGGAAGAATTTGAATAACAGCTGGTTTTGTCCATCCATCTCAGTAGCCACTACCTTTCACCGTTTTCCACTGCTGGTGAGCTCTTCCAAAGTAACCTCATAGTAAAAAATATCACTGGTAGTAGGTATTGTCTTTGAGGTACACCCAAATACGCCCTCATATGGGACTTTCAGACATTCAACCCATTCAACAGAAGAAAATGAAATTTCCTTTCCATTCACTAATGAAACCATTCTGTTTTCTTCTTCAGACATATCAAAATGAACAAAAGTGTAAAACGTTTTAACCAACTTTGGATAATGAGGTCCATTGTTGTTTGAAAAATAGTCGATCCTTCCCTGTTCCTCCAATACTCTTAAAACCAATGACTTTCTTGGAAAGATCCATTCCTCACTGTGTTCCTTTTCGATTACTACTTCTATATTTTGAAAATGTGGGTTCACTGCACACCTCCCCGACCCTCTTCCACTTTCACTGCCACTACCTTCAGGTCCTGTTTTCTACTTCATCACACTCGGCGCATCACTATCATCCCTGAATATCAGAGTTTTGTTCATTCCATCTCCAATTGAATAAATTAGGGTAATGCGTAATCCGGGGGTTCGAGAAGTTAGGATTAAAGGGAGGGGAGTTTGCGGTGGAATGAAATGTGACTAAGGCTTAGTTTTTATCATTTAGGAATCGAAATGTAATAAAAATAATTATACTAAAAACAATAAGAGTTTTGACTAAAGAAAATGAAAATCAAACAGTTCTTTTCGTATTAGTGACAATTATCGGTGATAACCCTGACGGTGAGGTTTACCTAACGGTGAGGTCTCCTAATGTTGAGGTTTTCTAGCAGTGGGGTTTCCTAGCAGTGAAGTTTCCTAGCGGTGAAGTTTCCTAGTAGTGAGGTTTTATAGCGGTGAGGTTTCCTAACAGTGTGGTTTCATAAGGGTGAGGTTTCCTAGCGGTGAGGTTTCCTCGCGGTGATGTTTTCTAGTGGTGAGGATTTCTAGCGATGAGGTTTCCTAATGGTGAGGTTTTCTAGCGGTGAGGATTTCTAGCAGTGAGGTTTCCTAATGGTGAGGTTTCCTAATGGTGAGGTTTCCTAGCGGTGAGGATTTGGATAATGGTGAGGATTAGGCTAACTATGAGGATTTGGCTAACAATGAGGATTTGGATAATGGTGAGGATTTGGATAATCGAAGTCTATCATTGATAACTCATTTCTAATGTTACTTAACCTATCTGAACTTAAAGTCTTGGTGAATATGTCTTATAATTGATGTTAAATACCTATAAATTTGAGAGTAATATCACTCTTTTGGTAATGATCTCTCAAAAAGTTCTGACTTACATCAATGTGATTGTTCCTTGAGTGAGATATAGGATTATTAGATATATTGATCGGACTAGTGTTATCACAGTTTATAGATACATGTCTAAATTGATATCCATAGTCCATTAATGTATGTTTCGTCCACAGAATTTGTGTATAGCAACTACCTGTAGCTATATATTCTGCTTCAGCAGTAGACAATGCAACTATGTTCTGCTTTTTACTACACCATGATATTAGGGACTTTCCTAGAATGTGACATGTTCAAGAAGTGATTTTTCTACTTAACATGCTACTAGAAAAGTCAATATCTGAATTACTTATTAAATCGAATGATTTTCCTTTTGGATAAAATAATCCTAAGATAGTATTATGTTTAAGATATTTGAAAATACTTTTTACAACAAGAAAGTGTGACTCTTTTGGATTATCTTGAAATCTTGAACACACACACACACTAAAAATAATATCAGGTCAACAAGTAGTAAGGTAAAGTAGGCATCCAATCATACCTCTGTAGTTGGTTTGATCCATTGGTTTTCTAGTTTTTTCTTCAGCATCCAACTTACAACTAGTACTCATAGGTGTATCACTTTCCTTAATACTATCCAAACCAAAACGTTTTAAAATATCCTTTTTATATTTTTTTTTTAAATAATACCATTTACATTTTGAAAAACATGAAATCCAAGAAAATATTTGAGTTCTTACATTAAACTCATTTCAAATTAATTTTTCATACTTTTTTAAAAATCAATACACAAATCATTTTTTGAAGATCCAAAAATAATGTCACGAACTGAATCTGGTCACCGCCAAAACCGGCACCAAACCAAGCCCGTGACATGACCCGAAGGGCGTTCCCTATCCCCATGGGCTGACATAAGTGCCCGGGTATCATTAATTTAGGTTTGGGAACGATTTACCTGAGTATGAAAGCATAAAACATTAAAAACAATCTATAATATAAATCTGAAATTTTTGAGCCAAATAAGACTTAAGTAAAACCCAGAACTGATTAAATTGTTTTAAAGATAATACAAGTGGTCCAAATAAAAATAATTATAGCATCAAGACAGCCCCAAGGACTCCACACGACTAGGGGTCATCACCCCCAAGCTATCTCCACAACTCCGCACCAAGGATGAGAACTAACACCATGAACCGCCATCACCCTTAGCCTTTCCTTTACCTGAATCAAACATAACCAAGTATACGTACACCCAAGGGGTGTAAGTAGGGTGTGAGCCTAAGCCCAATAGGATACCACCAAATGATTCCAAATTGTAAGAAATACAATGTGAAAAAGAAAGCAGTTTTCAAATGCAAGGAAAAGTGGTGTAAAAATTTCAAGAAATGAAACCTCAAATTGAAAATAGTTTTCAATCCAAAATTTTCAGAATATTAAAACATTAAAATATAAATTTTAGATACTGTAATTTACTTCCAAACACACCCTAATACATGGGTAAATAATACAAATCCAATGAGCAACAACATTGGGGACACCCCTAGGCACTAGGTTGTCTTGGGCCCTATGTACCTCGTACCTCTCTGTAAAGTAACCATAGAAATTTTTTTTCCCATGCACGAGCCACTAGTAAGGATCATACCCATAATCTAGTGGTCCCCAATAATCATCCACATAGTTTAGTTATAGTTTTAGTTATCCAAATGCTAAGTGAAACAGTTACAAAACCCATCCGGTCCACTAGCCATACTAGTACAAATCCGCCCCACCTAGGTACTCGGGCTTCCCCTTTTGTGATCAATCAATTTCAGCATGAAAAATAAATAAATTTTCATATAAAACACCATTAATGGTCAAGCACACCCAATACAGTAGCTATCACATTTTATACCACTTAAAACATGCAACAAAACACTTATATTTTTCATAAAACAATTCCTCAAAATCTCGTAGTGTTTCAGACACAAAACTCTTTATAAACCTCACTTTCACACTATGTGCACATTATTAAGTTTCCAAAACATAAATTGAATCCTAATACATTTCATTGAAAACACAAAATCATTTTTAGGGAAGCCCCATATGCTTCAAGAAACGACATCCTTGCAAAGTCTCCATTTTTACACAACACAACTCTTAGAATTTCATGTGGTTCACAAACACCATTAAAACTAGATTTTTCAGAAATAAACACAATGGAAAATCATTAAAAACAATATTTTTATCCCTATTATAGTTAAATAAAATCAACTAGTTACTTATAGGGTAGCCCCAATTAAACTAATAAAACAATTCTAGGAAAACCCCCAATTTCACATGAAATTGGCATTTAGGATTCATTTTAAATACAAACACCACTAAAACAATATTTTTCAGAAATAATAAAATTTAATAAGAATAAAAATACCATAAAAACAGTATCCAATTCACAAAGATTTAATTCACAATGTAATCACCTACCAAAACCAAGGAAACCCTTGAATCCTTTGTGTGAAAAGTCAAACGCACCACCGCCGCACCTCAAGGAAGGTAAACTAGACCTAAAACCATAATTTCAGACCATGAAACACAAGATTAAACCCTAATTTTTATACCCTACTTTCTGGAAATTAGTAACCTCAAAGACAATGTAAGAAACCCTAAGTACATTGGATGTAACCCTAAACAAATTGAAAGAAGAAAGGAGAAGAACAACTTACTTAAAATATCTTGTAGAAATCGCCCCAAAAAATACCAGTATCTGATATTAAAAATACTCAAACCTTCAAGGGAGGTTCGAAAAAGGATTGGTAGATTATTTTGTAATTTTAACTGGGGACAAAGAGTAATAATCCAAAGAGTTATGAAGGAAACACATTACCTTTATAAATCTGCCCGAAATTTGAGTTCTTCAGAAGTTTCGACCTAAACCGTGATGCAAATGAGCTGAAAAGAGGGTGGGAGGATATTGGACACGCGGCTGGGTTCAAGGGTCATGTTTGGGGATTTGAATCACCGAAAAAACCTTAAAAATGAATAAGTTATTAATTAATCAAATTTTATTTTTAAAACTAGAATTAGGCTTTCGGGCAGGCCCAATCCCTTAAATAAAAACCCATATAAACCTTTGTTATGGATTTCCAAAGGCTCCAAATTTTAAATTTGGTGCCAATATATCAGGGGAGGACATTTAGGAGTTGGAATGAGTAAAAAATATTAAAATTTTAATAAGTTATAAAATAAAAAAAAAATTATTTTTAAATTAGGAATTGGGCTCACTGTTTGGCCCAATTCATGAAAACTCACCTTTTCTCCATAAAAACTTTGTAAACCCCCAAAAACAAAACATTAATGGGAATTAAAATAAAAATAAATTTAAAATAATCTATTTATGTGACAAATAATATCATCAAAAAATATTTGTACGATCAAAACATCTTTGGAAATCCTTTTAATATAGAGAGTTGGATCCGAAATCCATTTAGAAAAACCTTTTGAAATAAGAAAACTACCGAGTCTATCATACCAAGATCGTGGGGCTTATTTTAAACCATATAGAGCATTATAAAGCTTAAAAACATGATTAGGAAAATGAGGATTAGTAAATCCAAGTGGTTGTTCAACAAAAAATTATTCAATTATAAAACCATTTAGAAAAGCACTTTTAACATTCATTTGATATAACTGGAAATTCAGATGAGTAGCATAGGCAAGTATAATTCTAATAGCTTCTTATCTAGCTATAGGTGTAATGGTTTCCTTATAGTCTATTCCTTCCTCTTGACTATATACTTGTGCAACTATTCTTGCCTTGTTTCTAATGATATTTCCTGATTCATCATCTTTATTTATAAAAACTCATTTAGTGCCTATGGTCAAAGTGTCCTTAGGTCTGTCAACTAATTCCCAGACTTTGTTTCTTTCAAATTGATATAATTCTTCTTTCATAGCTATTACCCAAAATTCTTCATTGATTGTATCATTGATATTTATAGGTTCTAACTGTGAAAGAAAGGTTTGATGTTCAACCTGATTTCTTAGAGAAGCTCTAGTTTGGGTTCCTCTTTCTAAATCTCCCACAACAGCATCTAAAGGATGGTTCATTAGAATCATAGTTGGTCTGAACAAGGTAGGACTAGAGATTTCAAGTTCTTCTGTAGGTTAGATTCCAATAAAATCAAATTCTGGAAAATTTCCAGAATTACTTGTTTTTACAGAAGGTTCACTGCTTTTATCATTAAGGTCCAAAATAAAGAAATCTTCTTCATGATTTTCAAGAGAGGTATTAGGTGCATGCGGATCAGTTTCATCAAATTTGATATGTACTGATTCTTCCACAGATTTGGTTCCTTTGTTAAAGACTCTATAAGACATACTGGTTATAGAGTCACCTTGAAATATTCCCTCATTACGTTTAGAATAAAACTTGTCAAGATTATCCTTATTATTGAGAATAAAGACTTTGCAACCAAAAACTCCGAAGTAACCAACTTTAGGCTTCCTATTATTCCACAGTTCATAAGGGGTATTTTTAAGAACATGTCTAATAAAGACTCTATTTATTATCTAACAAGCTGTATTTACAGCTTCTTCCCAAAGGTAAACAGGTAGGTCATACTCATTAAGCATAGTTCTTGAAATATCTTGAAGGGTTTTATTCCTCCTTTCAACTACACCATTATATTGAGGTGTCCTAGGGGCAGAGAAATTATGATCGTATCCATTATCTGAGCAATATGATTCAAAATCATAATTTTCAAACTCACAGCCATGATCACTTCTTAGGGTCTTAATCTTAAGTCCACTAAAGTTCCCTACAAACATGGAGTATTTAATAAAGTAAGAGAAAGATTCACTTTTGTGAGCTAGAAAATATACCAAAGTATATCTAGAAAATTCATCTAATAATACTTAAACATAGTGCTTCCCATTTAAGCTAGAAATTCAAGAAGGTCCAAAAAAATCCATGTGAATCAACTCGAGAGGTTGATAAGTTGAAACATCTATTTTTAATTTGAATGAAACATTATGTTGCTTTCCGTTTTGATACGGAGTACAAACATTGTATGATGGGATTTTTTAGTTGATATAGGTATCTAATTAATTTTTCTTATTCAGTTTCTTAAGTGAATGAACATTTTAGTGTCCTAATATTCTATTCCATATACAAGACTCTTTGTGAAAAGCATTTAAACAATAAAACTTTTGTTTGACTAAACAATTTAAATCTAAAACATATACATTTTCATTTCTCAAGGTAGTAAACACCAAAGAATTTTTAGAATCAAATACATTGCAAGAATAATTTTCAAATTTAACATTGAAACCATCATCAAACAACTGAGAAATGCTTAACAGGTTGTATTTTAATCCATCAACAAATAATACTTTAGAATTTAAAATTGAATCAGTTTTACCAATTTGGACTAAGACGATGATTTTTCCTTTTGAATTATCACCAAGGGTGACATACCCTCCATAAAACTTGATTAAACTTTTGAAACATGAGTAATCTCCAATCATATTCCTTGAATATCCACTATCTATGTACCATATCTTCTTATAGGAAATCTTCAAGAAAGTCTCCTACATAACAAGTTTAAACAAAAAATGATGTTGGTACCCAGATTTTCTTGGGTCTATACAGGTTAGAAAGAAAAACCTTTGGCATCCATATTCTTCTAATATATTTCCCATAACTATCAGATTCGAAAGATTTTGAATAATTTATTCTGTTTGGTCTAGTAGAATATGAAAATCTAGACAAAGCAGCAGAATTTCCAGAACTGGAACTAACACTAAACTGTCCAGTTTTTGGAATAATTTTATTCTTAACAAGCTCACCTTATCCAGGTTGGTATCCTAAACCAGTAGTTTACTTGGGTGCAACTTGTTTTCCAAGAATTTGAGTTAGAGTATTCTTTCTAGTTGTGAAATTATCTAAGTCTATTATAAGTTTCTCATTGGGAAATTTTTGTTGTGTATTCTTCTTTAACAGTTGATAATTCTTTTCCTTTTCTATACTTAGATCATATTTAACAGTACTAGTCAAAGCATACTGTCTCTTTAACATCTTGTACTTGTCTTTCAGCTCATTAAAAGTATCTTCTAACATATTACTTTATTCAAATAATTCATATTTTGTCCTATAGATATCACTATTTGAAACAATTTCATTCCCAGAATAATAATAATTCATCATAGGGGAGGTAGGTACCTCATATGTTTTAGTCATAAAACACTTGTTCACATGATTGTTTCCAGAATCAGAAGCCTCAGAATTAATTGTTCTATCCTCTAAAGAACTCCATGTTACCTTCATAGAATTCTTATATTTTCTATCATTGTATTCATATTTATTCTTGAACTTCAATTTTGGATAGTCAGCCTTTATAAGTCATTTCCTTTTACATTCATAACAGACTATCTCATCATCTTTATCATCTTTCTTCCAATCATTCTTCAAATCACCTCATTGGTCATATGTACCCCTATAGTTTGCTTTTATGAAAAATTAGTTCCTCCTATAGAATTTCTTGAATCTCCTGGCTATTTGAGCCATCTCTTCATCGCTATCTGAATCCGAACCTCCACTTGTTGAGCTTTTAGTAGGAGTGTGAACTTTATCCTTGTCCTTTCTCATTGAGTAAGTAGACTTAAATTCCACAGATCTCTTCTTAGATTCATAATATTCCACTTTTTTTACCTTTAGTTCTTCTTCATACATAATCAACTAGCCAATTAACTCCTTAATAGGTGGTGAACATATATCACACGACTCTATTATTGATACTAATGTGCCTCTCTATCATTTTGGCAAACATCTGAGTATTCTCATAATCTGCTCTTTTTCTGGAATATCTTTTCCCAGTGAGTTCATAGTATTAAAAATCTATTTGAAACTGAGATATATGTCCGAAATAGGTTCATTAGGCATCATTTTAAAGTTTTCATATTTAATAGTTTAAGTGTTTAATCTCATTTATTTCAAATTGGTTGTTCCTTCATGAGGAACAACCAAAGTATCCTAGATTTTATGTGTAGTTTTACAACTAGAAATTATGTTAAACTCTTCATCTCCTAGAGAGAAGTAAAGGGAATTCATGGATTTACAATTATTTTTGTAGTCAGATTTTGTAGCATCATCCCAAGTAGATCTATAATTATTTGAAACCGCATACTCATATTCTATAGCAGTAAAAATATCAAAACCTATACAATCTAAATGAATTTTCATTTTAATTTTCCATTGGGCATTATTAACACCAATAATGAAGGGTGGCATGTTGGTAGAATCACCTTATAATCTATTATACACAATTAGATTTTAGCAAATATATTTGAAGATATTAAATTTAGAACTAACATAAATTTATGATCTTTAAGATACAAATAAAATCACAGTTGAAAAATAGAGTGTTTGGAAATCCTTTATTAATAAAAAACCTCTGATACCAAATGTTGGTTGGAGTGGATACTAAAGAGGGGGGTGAATTGATTTCCAATTAAAAAATTTCTGTTTAAAAGATTTATATTAAAAATCCACCAAATTAAATAACACGCTAAACTGTAGTGAATTTGTAATATTGTAAATGTTCAATTAGGTTCTCAAGAGATTGATTATTTCTCAGTTAATCTAAGCTAAATATTAGATTAGCTTTTGAAACTAACCTACCGGGTTATAATAAATACAAACACTTACTAGTTTAACTATCAAAGTAACATTAAAATATATTTTTATTTAAATTACTTAGTAGTAGAATATTCAATATTGTTTTAATCAGAATAAGAAATAAAAACAGTTTTAACCAAGAGGTTCAGTCTCAAGCTGAGACTTAGTCCTCTCAAATAGTTTTATATAAACTATGATCCACACCCTAGATCGGGGTTTACAGAAGTACTCTGACTATCCAGTTCCTTAGACCTCTACCACAGTTCTTCGTGGGAAAGCAACAATAACAACAGCTCACATGTTGTCAAGGTCCTCAGACCTCTACCACTATCCTTTGTGGGATAAGAGAGTGTAAGGGAAATATTGAGTGAGGATTTAAAAATCCTCTAGTTCAGAACATGAGATAGTGTGTTTCGAAAAATACAGTGCACACAAACTGCTCAAAATGTAAATAAATGAAACACAATAGAGCTAAAAAAATAGATATGAGTTTAGAATGGTCAATGTGTTTTGAGTGAAGCTATGAACTCCTTGTATTGATGCAGCCGAAGCTTTGATTCCCTCTCTGGTTTTAGTCAAGAGAAAGATAGTGTCGTTTTTGTATTTGACTTCCAGGTCCAGGTTGATCAGCCTGATCAGCATGAATGTAGGTGAAATCATTGAAGCTCTTTACTCCTTGAATGTTCAGGTTCTATAGATTTAGTATTTATTCTTCCCTCTTCTTCTATGCATATAAGTCCTTGTGTATCTCTAGAAGCTTTTCTCGTATATGCATGGAAAGACTGACCGACCAAAATTCTTTTAGTAGTTCGAGGTTCCCTTATATACCTTCAGCTCCGACACTTGGAGTGATTACCTTTTTATAGGTACGAGGTATGGTTCCCTGACATTAAACATACATTAATTAATTAATACCAATTGCATCAAAAGCACCAAATATTGCCATTCTTAATAAGAAAATATAAATATGGTTTAGAGATATAATGACTAGTTTCCAATGGTAGCTCTTAGTATCAGTGAGCTTTTATTGGTGGACTAGAGTTAGTTGGTCTGTATCAGTGGCTGTTACTCTTTATAACAGTAGACCATGTATCAGTGACAATGATTATTTATCGATATCTCCTCTTATCGGTAGCTCACATATATCGGTAGCTCTTCTTATTAGTAGCTCTTCTTGTATCGGTGTCTCTCTCTCTATCGGTAAGTCACCTATATCAGTATTTTCTTGTATCGGTGGCTCTGTATGTTTCGGTAGAATTCATATCAGTTGTTGTCTGTTTGTATCAGTAGACTTGTATTGGTAAGTCTATTTGTCTATATCGTTATCTCTTGATATCATTGTAGACTCTGTCTATCAGTGATCTTTGCTTATCGGTATACTAAGTCTGTATCAGTAGCTATGTGGATACCGGTGGACTTACTCTATCGGTAGGTATGTATCAGTGACTCAAAAACATAATACTTATCTGTTCTATGTAAATCATATCCATATTGAGTTATTATTATTTCAAAACATGTATAAACATAGATAATCACTGACTAACATATTCCAATGATTATTTTGATATTTGTGTCAACTCAATAGTAGGATGAAATAATTTAACATATAGATAGGATTATCAAAACATATATAATCATAATTGAGATTATCAAAATAGGTGAGGTAAACACCATGTATAACTGTGGAAGTGGTCGTGTATGACCTAGACTGTCAGTAAAAAATTATAAAACTAGATCTAGGATTTGGATCATCTAGTTTATTTTATATAAATTTTTTCATGGTGGGTGATCACCAAGTTGAGAGGACTAAGTCTCTACTTGATATTGAAAAAATTATGTCAATTATTTTTATTGTGTCTTTTACATTTTCATATATATATATTTCTTATTTAAAACTGAATTGCTTTTTAACTGTAAACAAAATATTCAATTTTATTGTTTATCTTAATTTTTGTTTATATTTTATTTTGAACCAAATAAGTGATTTCAATGGAACCTTTAATATTTTATATTATTCATCTGATACATAATAAATATTTAAAGAAATAACTAAAATGATTTAGATTTATATCATAATAATTATTTTAATAAAAAAGGTCGTATTAAATAATTTAGGAGATTTCAAAAAAAAATCAAATATATATAAAAATATTGGGTACTCAATTCACCCCACTTTTGAGATACTCACTCCGAACAACAATATTTACATGGATATAAATATAAATTAGCTACATAGAACAATTAATTATTAGTGTCAATTAACTATATAAATCATTTTAATACAAATCATATTTTCCTCTATGATTTTAAATTCATATATTTTATAAAATAGTTATATCATTCACATCTCAAAATGGATATGTAGATGAAATGGATTTGTGATTCCTTTTGTAGATAAAATGGCTATGTTAGTTGATTACAAAGCTAAAATGGATATGTGAATTATCTATGTGAGTTTTCTATTATCTATTTGGCTACATAGATCAAATAGCTACATAATTCATCTCTTTTTTAAAAACGTATACATAGATCAAGTTTCAAATCAAAATCAAACATAACTACATTAGCTTATCTATATTCTGTCTACTGAAAATTATCTCCTCATGGAAGTCCCATACATGATATTTAAAACCATACTATATAGATAATGAAAATTCAAACATAATGAATTCCTCAAATAATTTCTTCAACAAATACAACAACATAAACTCCCAATAATCAGGGGTCCTTCAGTGACTACCATTAATTTAATATCATATAGTAACATGGGAGGAATTTACCTATAATATTATTATGTGGAATGAGTGAGAATATAATACCAAAATAATACTTCTCATAATTAATAATTATTCCCCATAAATTCATATAATTTCATAAAACGTGAACAAATTGAATACAAAAAATTCATTTACTAAAAGAAAACATTGGTAAAAAATTCAAAGACCAAATTACTCATAAATAACTCTAAAAGCTAGTAATATATATCATAATCACTAACATACTCTAGTAGACCATAAAACATATTTTATTGATAGGTTTGAGTATATCAGGTAAAATCATTTGGATCCTCCGTAGAGCCTCTTTTGCTAATGTGATGAATGTATATGAAAAACAATGGATAACTTGAGAAAATAACTCATCACATAATTTGGTATGTTAATTTCATAGCCTCACCAAGGATATCTCACCAAGTATCATATAAGAATAGTAATATAATCATAAAAATATTATATAAGTAATGGTTCCCCTATTATCATTTCCCAATAGTTTTCCACTCTCTCCCCAACATCACATGTCATGAACCATCTGTATCTAATAAGAAAATTGTGTTAACGAAAACTGTGTTACATAACATACACCACCAGAATCACATAACCACATCATTAAAATAATAATAACTTGGTCATAACTGGGAATATTTTTGGAGCCACCATATCTTATAAACCATGTACTACCCCTCAAGGCATCACAACCCATACACTGGGTACATAAAATAATCCTTAGAATAATAAAGCTGGTGACTGATGTGTGTAAACAAACTAGAATTACTTATATCACTTTAGACAGTTATACAGTATGGTAACATATTTATATACTAGTACATAATACTACTAGGATAATTGAGAGTGGGAGTGGGGGTTGTCAACCATCCGTGCTCACTAACTTGGATCTTGGAAACAATTCCCCATGAGTCCACGGGTTATTGTTCTCCTTTCCAAAATTGGTGTGGTATCATATTAAATCACATAAAATATAGTATATATATATATATATCAAGACCCACACTAAAAAAAATATATTTACTTATAATTAACAAAAACTATCATTTCTCAAACACCTGACTGCCAATGCTAAGGTCTAGATATCCTACATGTAAAAAAAATATAAAGGAGAATTTAAATTAATTCCTTCTATTGAACATTTCATATTCTCAATAATTTTATCCAATTATACCATTTTAACCATTAAATTCCCAACCACATGGGTTATGTCAATTAATATCCATTATCATTCCATAATTCTAGTATTAAGAGGAATCATCCTAATATACTATAAAAGAAAACAAATTCAAGCATAACCAACTGTGTTAAATAGTGGTAAAGGTATTATTGAAAATAATAAAATCAAAATTTCAAGCTTATTATTGTTAATAACATCAATAGGTAAGAAAACAATAATTCTATTCAAAAAAATGGGATAAACTATATTCAATCCGCTTCATTAACCCTAATGGATTCCCTAACACAACTTTTCATAGAATTATCCACCCTGACATCATTGATGTCATCTACTTTAAAAACCCTGGCCACCCCCACCAATTTGTAACCAAACCACCAGGAATCCGGGGAACACAACATGTCATGTATAAAGTATCTATATCCAATAAAAACACACATTTTACAATGAAAATAATAAATAATTTACAAGGAATTTATGCCTTGGAACCAATTATTATATCCTTCATAATAGAACTTTGTTACTCATCCCAAAGTCATTATATTTAATGAAAAAATATTATTACCATATTGAATTAACCAAAATATTTAACATGGGTTATAATCATGGGAATACTAAGGCATCCACTATCATAATCTATGAATTATCTAATCATGCTCCAAGAATAACTTCAATTATGCCAATTATATGGAATAATGATAACATCTAAAAATGAATCTGTATTATTTTTTAACTAATAATTACTATATTTATGTTATTTATCCAATTTATAAGAAAATAAAACATGTTAAACAATGTCATAAATAAAAGATAACAAAATAATTTTAAAATCAAGATGAAACCCAACTATATATTGTAAAACCATGTGATCACTATAACAAAAAACCGAAAAGTCATTATTTATTTTTATTTTAATCTTAATTGAGGATAAATCCACTTTATACCAATAATATAAAAATGGTAACTTCATAATTAATCTTAAAATAAAAGAAAAAATGATTCCCTTAAAAAGGCTTTCAATGTTCTTCGAATACCAATGGAATAACTAGAACCCTTCTCTGATCACCTCTCGCAAAAATAAATCTACATACCTTCGAGGAAATAAATAAAATATTGAAAACCTTCAATATAACTCAAGGAAAAATAATGGAGTTAAACTATTATAGGATGTAAAGATATAATTGGAGGAAACGAACACTAGCCGAATAATAAAACATAAGGAAAAGAGTAAACTCGCCTTAAATCACCAGAGATGGACCGTGTGTATCAATGAATCGTTCCTAATCAAATGGCCTTTAGAACTCCCAAAATGGGATCTTCTGTATTCCAATTGTTGGGAATAATTTTTAGGATATTGGTATAATTTTCATGGGAGAAATAAGATTTATATACATTCATTAAAACAAAAATTCATGTTATGATTATGTCATTCACATCATGAATGAATCAATTCCACCATTCATAAAATACGTGTCTCCAAGATTCTATAAACTTGGTACCAATTCACATAATGAAACACATGTCCATTCCATGAATTAATGGCGATAGATTCCCCAAAATTGACCCCTCATCCCTTCATTCAATGAACTGAGGGCTCACACTATGAGGATTACCCCAACTTATGCTACAAATATCCACTTTATAAATGATCTTCTATATCATTTCATGAATAAAATTTAACATTTTAAATCATTCCTTTATCTATATTCCATCGACCAAACACTAAAAAACCTACTACATGCATCATTAAGGCACCACAATCCTTGAAAATACACCAACGAATGAGATAAAAGGTTGTATTCCCTTACAAAAGATACCTTTCAAATAATTCTTGTCGTTGGTATTTAAAACAAAACCTAATGAACAAAGAAGTTAAAAGGGGAACCAAAAAATACACCCTAAGAGTTAACTCTCAATAATCTCACCATCAATTGAACTCCATCATCCCTATTAATTGGAAATGGTGAAAAACTACACAACAACCACCTAGGATAGATACCTCTAAAAAATGATTAAGGTAATGAGAAAGTAATAATGGAATGGTATATCTTCCAATAATACATTAAACATATAAAATCATCAAAAAATATATTTAAAAAATAAGAAACAAACATACAATGACTTGGTATACTGCTCATGACTTTTCCACTTACACTACCATGTTCTCTCCTCTACACTACTGTGTATCATTAAGATATAATCTAATGAAATATAAATCCCACACAATATATCCTCCCAGCAGTCTTGGATATCCATCAGTTGCTCCCTGATGGTTTTATCATCATTAATCAAAATATTTTTATTTATTTTGTATGAGGCCTTTATGTATTCTTCATAAATTTTTTGATCTTAAGGGAGTACTATCTTACACAAAAAATTTTCTATCCACCCTAGTAATAATTTTTGTGTTTATTATCCTTTTTTCATCCATACTTGATTGGATTGTGTTCTAAAACACAAACTATTTGTGAAAATAGATTAAGAACCATTATTAAATGATAATGTGGATGATACCTCATTCGTCATAGCTTCTTGAGATAGATAATTCAATGAGTTTATGGTATTATTATAACATATTGGAGGTATTTTCACCATTTAACCCTCTAGTTAGCATTTATTATACAAAAACTATTTTATTCTTTAGTAAAGACTCAATATATGTAATCCCAATATTGTACAACTAAACATAAAATTATATAAATTTCATGCAGAGGGTGTTTTCTGATATTTAGTCATAATCATGTTCCCGTCAAAAACATACATCATACATTAAATATACTATTCCTGAAGAAAACCTTTTTATACAACAAAGAGTATTTTTCATTGATATTCATAAATTTTTCTTCCAATTGTACATAACATCAATATTGTTTTTTGGCTATAAATCAATTTCAGGGATATTTTTTTGTATAGACTTTGTGACTCCAACTTTCTTATAAACTTCTTTGATCCAATTTGGGGAACTTATTTCAAGATCCCCCTTTGTTTCTTCAAATGCTCCAAACTATCAGGAAAATATTAAAAATACTATTATTTTTTATTTTTATCCTTTATATAATTATTATAAATATAAATCAAGATTAGTTATCTATTATTTGATGTATTTAATAATCCTACAGATAATAGTGAGTAGTTATTTGGGATAACTATTCGTCATATCAGTTAATGAATCTGTAGAAAAATCATCGGACAAGTTATCACTCCCACTTTTACTTGGATCTTTTTAGGATAGTTTTTATAATAATGAAAAAAATCTTGATCACTTTGTTTTTGTGATACCACTAAGGTAGAAATATTGTCCAACTCATTTGTGGAGACCTAATCCACCGACTCATAACATTACAAGCCTGATTTATATTCTTTATAATCATTGAAAGGATAAATGGTTACTTATTATTCATTTTATAAGAGATAAATTTTCATCATATTTATTTTTTATTATATTATTCCTTTTAACATGGTATTGGTATAAATTTATATCTAAGTATATATTTATTAATCATCCCTAAAATAGTAATTCATTGTAAATACATAAAAGAACACAATTATTAAAATGAGAGGGTCTATAGTAAAAATAATCTAATAGATGTGAACCTAGTATTTAATACCAATTTAGAGGACCACTTCATAATATAATCAACACTTAGAGGGAATGAGGTGAATTAGTGTTGGGAAATTTTAAAACAATTATAACATTAATCTATTTTAACATATAGTCATATTAAGATTTTAATTATATTATTTTTCATTAATAATCACATGAATGTATATAAATATAGTTAAATACATTACCCTATATTTTTATAAGGTTTACTACATAACAAGAGTACCTAGAATATAAAAAGGATTATAAATTATCAAATACCACAAAACAAGTAGAATATAAAATTATAAATTTGTTTATAATATGATGGGAAAAAAATTTACTTGAGTCACTCTATATTAAATTGAACTTTCTTATTTTATATCTCCTGGATACTTATTTATACAAAATTTAATGGCAGTATTGACCTTCATAATAGTTTGAAACAATAAGAGAGTATTTCACCTATTAAGGCTTCTATGGGGTGTAATAATATATATTTTTCATCCACTTTATTCTTTGTTACTTTGTTACTTGTACGTCATCTAGCAAGAACAACTTTTTATTGTATTCACTGTATCAAAATGAAACACTACTCCTTCTTTATACATTAGACATGATTAATGATAAGATGAATTTGTTTTGGAATGAATCTCTCATAATCCATCTTTGAAAAAAAACAATAATAAAAATATATATATTGACCACTCAATAATTCTTTTTATGATATTTGACACACTAATATGCGATAGTGTAGCTGTGTTTTATACTCTTTATTTGATAAATAGTATCAAAATTGAGTACAGTAAATATTTCCTCTTATTTAAATTGATTATTTGAAAAAACTTCTTACACTAAACAAAACACCGGGCATCTTCTTCTAGATGTAATTGAATTATGTATGGTGTTATGATGAAAAACTCACATGAACCTTAATTATCCATTTTGTTTTCAATATGTTTTTCTCACAGTTTAACACTTTTTTTCTTTTATTCATGTATTATTATTATTTTTTCAACATTAATGAAAACCCATATTACTCAATTTTTTCATCAAAGAAAAGTGTACTTCACATTTTTTAGTTCTTTTATAGATAATGGATCAAACAGGTTTATGTTATTTATCTCCTTCACATAAATAATGTATATTGAACAAATTATTTTATTATCTTCATGAAAATGTAACTACATGAAAAAACCTGTTTTCACAAGAATGTTTGATTCGAAAAACCTTCTTTCACCTCTTGTAATTGAGTGAAACATATCATGGTATTATTCCTTTTCAATAACTAGTTTGCTTCAGAGTAACATGCATAGTTATTTAGTGTAAACAATATGGATGTATAATACTCAAAAATTAGTCCATGGAATAGTTTTTATCATAATTGAGTCATGAAAAATAAAGTAGTTCATGAAAGCATGAAAATTTTACTTTTAATGAAAATAAGTTTTTAGAACTCCTCTATTTTTATAGACATTGAGTCTCACAGAATAGTCTTATACCTAGTATAGGAGAAGCATTGCATACTATATTTTTTCACAAAATTAGAGCTCTCTTAAAAACATGATTTGAAATGATGTCTTTACCCATGGATGATATCTTTTTATAGGAAACTTCCAACAATTTTAAAAATTTAATTCACATAATAAAATAAAATAGAATATATTGGGTAAATTAGAGCCTTTGAATGACCAAATATATCAATGTGGATTTATTTATTTTTTTCCCTTATTTTCATATCACATGAAATTGATTTTTAGGGATTTTCTTATTTTGTGAAGATTCAAAATATGAATTTGATGATATACACATTCTCCGTCAAATTTTTAAGCTTGGACACATGTCTTCATGATTTTTATTTCATAAATTAAAATTTTCCTCATCCAGTACTATTTTCTTCAACTTATTCATAGATTCGAGAAGAGGATTACATGCATGGAGATCCTTCAATTCATCGGCTCTTCATCTATTAAATTGAAAAATCATGGTGTCCTTAGGTTCAATTGACCAAGGTTTTATCATCTACACTAGTGAAAATAATTATCATTATACCTCATTATAGTAATGAAGATGTCTCGTGGAAATCGTAAGGTGGTGATTCATTCGATTTAGTGGCCAACGTTATATGTAAAACATTTTGATGAATTAAAAATTCTGATTGAATCCCATAGCACATCAAACATTCACATGGTAGATCTCCAATTAATATGTAATATCATTCAGATAGTGGATCTAGTTATAAAATCATGATTGGAAACAAGGTAAACTAGACACATTGTTCCCACATGAGTTGTACCATACCATTTTGAAGAACACATGAATTTTTTTTGAATCACACACCCCCTATTGACTCCATCCTACCGATATTTTTGGTCCCTATTTTCCCTCAAAATCACATATGCTACCACCTTGGATGGTTTAGGGTTGAACCTACCAACCAATGTAGTTGATATGGGGTCCCTTTTACTACATTGGTTGTTGGATAAATTTATAATAAAGGAGACCTAAAAGGAAATTAGATATTATTCTATTTTTAGAATACATTATCTATAAAATATCACACCATTAAATTCCAAACCACAAACTATCAACTTATCCATAAATATTTTTCATGCATGTTCATATCATTTTCCATGTTCCTAAAATAAATTATTCATGAAATAAAAATTTACATGTCCTTATTCAATTCCTCACCCTGAACATACTAAATCATCACCCAATTAGGAAACATCGTTGGATGGATCATTTTCCTTATTCTTTATCGTAAAAATTGTTTCATGTCAAAGAACATAGTGACACATATCATCTAAACTTAAGACTAGTTCAGAAATCATAAGAGTTATAAACAAAAATTCATCAAAATGAAATTTTTATTAAAATACGACTTGGGTAATTTCTTCTTCATTCATTAATCCATGATATAATCACATTAACATAGATCATGGATATATTGGATAATTAACTTCCAATAACTTATTAATTACTAAATTCATCAGTTTTTTGATATTAGTGAAATATCCATATTTTATTGACCTAAAGTGATAACCAATAGCAATCATTGACAAAAATTATAACTCATACATAAAGTGGGAACATAAAATGGAATGTAGTGCTAAAAAACAAAGATCCAATGGAATATTAAAGGACTATCCACACCCTAGAGGTGAAAAAAGGATTAAAATCATATATGATCATCCTAGGGACTCTATAAATCCCGACCCCTCCTCTTGATACATACTTGGAAAGACCTAGACTGAACGAGACTCCTTGATTTTTAATCAGTGAGCTAATTTTTTAAAACCGTATAATATTACCCAAATAACATCATAAAATCTGTGAGTTCAATGTAAATTAGTGAAAAAGTCCATCATGATTGTAACACGATATGATTTTCAAAATTCATTTTGTTTGATACCGTATAGGGCATGAAACACCGAGCTATAATGATTCTGAAATATTAATTTTTAAATATTAATGTATTTAACCAAGTCATTGAATTATAAGGTATAAAAATTAGAAACCAAATTACAAAAAATATATATATAAATTCCCTATATGATAATTGTTTTGATAAATTGTTAATAAATTAGTACACAATTTTCAGTAAAGTCAATTAATGTCTCAAAAAATAGTTTTTATTGATTTTTTGAGATCAAATTATAATTAAATTCATCCTCATTTTGGAATTTAATTTTATAAAAAGGATTTCATTTTTAAAAATAATCAATTCAAAATTTACATAGGTTGAAATTTTGGAATTCTTTTAATAGATTTTTTTTATGAATTGTTAGAAAATACCAATTTTACTAAAGACATTATTTTATAATAAAGTATTTAAAAATTAAAATTGATTTTAATAGATTTTAAAAATTATTTAGTTGCATTGTTAACAAAAATCTAAGTCATGTCATTGTAATTAATAATTTTCTTAATTTTTGTATAAAATAATTTTACAAATAAAAATTCATTTTTCATGAAAAATTAGCCATATGTATTTTGGAAAGTTTTATTTTAAAAGAAATTTATGAATTATAAAATAATTTTGTTTGATATTATGGATTTTCTATTTTAAAATCCATTATTTATTTCCCTTTTCAATTTGTTTCCATTATTAATAGTAACCGTGGAAAATATTTATCACCTCATGAAGTGTAAATTGGGTAATTAAAAATTAAAAATAATTTTATAAGGCTTTACAAAAATATATAGTCATTATTTATTTCTAATTTGGGATTTTATTTTTACCATAATCACTAAAAAATCGAAGATATAGAATCAATGGGCCATTTTTTATCAATAATAATATTAATATTGTTGTAAGTAAAGAATAAATAAAAAATATCACCCTCTTCATTTTAATATTTATAAGATATTTTTAGAGGAAAAATAAAATTATATTAATGTTTATAAAACATTATTTTTAGTATTAATAAATTCTTCTTATTAAATAATAATCATAAATGCTTACACAATACTAACATGGGGCTTGTTCTTGTAGTGGGAAAATAAATTAAATGGATTTAAGTGAAATAAAATTAAATCAATTAAGCTTAATTATTATGTTTCACAGTTCATTTAGATAAATATAAAATATTAGATATGTTTTAAAAATATTTATTATATGATAATTACTATATTTATTTCATTAAATTCATACTTTTTGAATCACCTCGTAAATGAATTTATTGGTATCTTATGTTAAAAAATATTTTATTAAATGATTTGAAATTCATAATAATACCAAATTTAGATAATTTAATGACATATGGTCTATAATATCAACCATTTTACACGTATGGTTCACTTTTATTTTTATAGATACCTTATGGTCCCCTAATGTGTAAAAAACATTGATATCACAGTAATCAATAAAATGGTAAATAGGGGTTGAAACTAAGAGCTATTTGTTTAAAACTCATCTAAACATGTACAAACATTATTATATTATAGATTTTAGAATCATACATATACTATATTATAAATTTACAAATTTATTTCCAGTTTTCCATGAAAATTAATCTATATTATTTTAATACATTAGGTTATACCATGGACATCCCTCCCCGCACTTATAAAATGGCTCCACACCTCCTCCCTTACTCACACTTCAAGATCATTTTGTGTTGAAAAAAACCTCAAAATATATCATTTAAAATTAAATATCTACATTATATATGTTTTTCATTCTTAAAATACAATTCCTACGTTCTTTAAGGAGAGATATAAAGGACAATCTTCGAAGTGGAGGTAATCGTCTTAACTAATAACATTCATTTTTACTTCTTCTTCTACATATATCAATTATATTATAACCATTTTAATATAATAAAATATGTATCTCCCATATAATCAAATTTTATTATGTTAATTTAAAAACATTTTTAATACCCATTTTGATAAATTGGAAAATTAAACCATACTATATGTGTATGTATGGACAACCACCATGTGAGACTAATGTATTTCACTTATCATCACCACCTTTCTTGGGTAGTTATTATGATTTTTCAATATATCCAAATATATATGATAATAATCACATAGAAATCAGTCTAAAAAATTATGTATGATTTTTTTCCTATATCATTCCATTTGTTAAACACAAAATCAATACACATGCATATGTACATACTACCGTCTCAATGTATATATATACATATTTGTTTCCAAAAACTAGAATCGTGGAAGCTCATGTGGATATATTTAATGATTTATATATTTATTACTATATAATGATTATTTAATGATAAAATTTAATTTAATTTTATTATTATTCATCTAAAAAATTCATCTCTTCTGTGTATATTCATATCACCGCCCTACAAATTGATGCATTCTTTCATTAAAAAATTTCATGGATTACAATAAAATATTACTTTATGAATAAATATTATAAATATTTCATTATTATTTTATTTATTATCGAATAATTAACTCTTTGGTCATGGTTAACATAGAAAATTAGTTTTTAATTATAAATAAAACATCCTCAAAACACACAATGTGGACTTAACTGATTAAAAAAATAAATAGGTAATTGAAATAAATGGAATCAATGGTTTAATTATAAGTTAATAAAACATTATTTTTTTACACAATTAAATAGTTTATATAAGTTCATCATACACGGTTTAATGGTTACATATAGAAAATTCGGAGTCGAGATAAGTTGGTTTATTAACTCGATATCCATTTACTAGGTTATACCACAACTTCATTTACTATTGTATGAAATGATAATGTGTGAAATGACTTATGATTATGTTATTATATATTTAAAATTTTTGTATTTTTGTTTAAAATATTTAAACATAATTATAAATTTTAAATTTTGTGATATGATCACTGTAATGATTCTATGTCTCAATATTTTTTTCATTATGACATGTTTTATGTTATAGAACAATTTTTGTTTATGAGGTGTATATAATTCCCCTAAGACATTTTATATCCATGATTCTTCCTAATCTATGGTATTTAAATATAAAATAAAAATTATTTCATTTAAGGGGATTTGACAAGAATGTTACCAAGTATTAAGAATTTATCATCTCAAATTTTCTTCTAGGGACATATTTTATGTTGTATGCCTATATTATTTTATAATTTTTATCTAATTCTCCTTTGATATTTTTTATCATGAATATCCTTATGTTAGAGGTATTTAATGTTTCATTTGAATTTATTTATTTCATCTGGGTTATAATTCAAATCAATCAAATGTGGTAAGGATTTATGTTACAAATATCATTTATTTTGGAATTGTATATAATAGAACTCTATTATTGAAAAATTCTGGTGTATTCTTATTTAAACCCAATATATTTAATTCTCGTCTTTTTATTACTACAATTATTAATTATTGTCATTATTTTTCTCATTTTGGTACTCAAAATGACTGAGGAAATTCATTACGAAAACTGACCTTATTTTCTCTTTATTTGATAAAATTATACTTAAATACCCACACTATAATAACCCAAAATTTTCTTAAATGAATATTACATAGGTTTTATGATAAATAACCATATATAAATACATTAGAATAAATAATTTGTAGTATCATGGGAAAATTAGGCTCATACATCACTCGTACATAATAAAATATATATAATTTAAATTATCCATACTTATCCTCCTAAAATATATCATGTTCTCCTTAGAACAAGTAATCCAAAAATGATATACATAAAATGGAGTGTCATAAAAAATAACCTATAAATAGATAGATAACATAAAATGAAAAGTGACATGAATCAATAGTACATGGGCGGGAATAATAATAATCATCATATCATAGGCATGGTATCATAATCCTAATCATGAGGGAATCATTTAAAACGGATTTTAATGTGTAATATGTATAATAATAAAACATAAAAACACAGTTTTCAAATATGACACATAGTTTTAAACAAAGCTAGCATCTCATTTACAGATAATATATTTACATAAATCATAAAATCATAATTTGGAAAAACATTATCACCATATTCATGCATAATACAAATATATAATAATATATCTCATAGTAAAAAATGTATATTGTGATATATAATTTGGTCCACACCTGTCACATTTTTGTATAATCATAATCATGTTTTCCACATGGAAAAGAAACATATAAAAATCATATTATTGAGATAAAATCATGGAAATTAGTGGGTTTCAAATCATTTTTTGGATTGAATACATTCATGAATACCAATTGGGGTTAAATTAATTATAATAGAAATAATATTTTGGAATAAAAAAATCATCATTATTGATTGGAGAATAAAAAAATCCAGATGAGTTAATGTGATGGTTTGGGAATTATAGTCCCTTTGAACAATATTTTTATGTATCATAAAAACATTTCATTGGGGTTGAAACATGTATATAAATATATTTTAATAGAAATAAAATGGGAAAAACTTTTATGTTCATTACATGAATATCAATATTGAAAATAATTTGATTGAAGAGATAACCCTAAAAGAATGAGTTGTTTTCGACAATCCTTGTATGGTAAGATATGTACAATTTTTTTCTAGTTTACACCAACTATCTAATAAACAAAGGTTAATTAAAAATGGAATAATAAGTGATTTTTTTTTCAATATTTATCATTTATAATAAGTGGATTTTATTTTTTTAATTCCGATTATTAAAGTTGAAATGTTTAGATATCATATTGTCTTTAAATTATTCAGTCCCGCTTCGATTAAATTATCTTCCTTTATTTCTATTTATTAATCATTAAGATGAACCCAATAAGCTTATAAATATATACAATTAATCATTTATATATTCTAAATAATTTATTATATTAATCAATAATGGCTATCATAATTAGGGATTTGATAACATCCTTGTGGATGGTTAACTGACCTTTGAAGGTTCATTATCAAAAGAAGGGGAATGAGAAGTATAAAATATAAGTACATCATAAATATAATAATTAAATTATGTTACCATAATTATTATAATTTTAACATACTACAAAATTAGTCTTAAAAAATTTGGGTTTGAAAGGATTGGAGAAAAATAGGAAGAGAAGTGGAAATGAGGGAATGTATTGTAAAAATCTTACCCCGTTCTCAGTTTTTCATCTTTTTTGGCTATAAAATCCATGAATTCATAAAATTTTCGTACACTAGAACACCCCTATGGATTTTAAAGAGCATAAGACATGGGTATTGGGAAACTATTTTTCTATTTTAATTGTATGTGAGTTGGTTCGCCAAGGGGAGTGGGATGATGAATTTATACATAAGGATATGGGTATTTTCAGTATAAGATAATGAATAAAAATCATTTTCATGGTGATAATTATAATAGTTTATATTATTGTAAATTTATGAAATATTTGAATAAAATAAAATTATATTTTGAATTTTATGTATTTTAAAAAAATTATAATTTTTTTAAAAATAAATATGTAAAACTGAAAATTTTCTAATTTAATGTAATTTATATAATTTATAATCTGGAACAAAATTATTATGTTTTTAGTAAAATTTTATTATTTATAAATGGAACATTTTAAAAATTAAAATATTTTATTTAGGAAAAATTTCTATAATTGAATATATAATTAATATATCATCAATGATGTAATTTAAAACACACCGGTTACAAAAAAACTAAATTTTAGTATTCACCTAATAATTGAATTATTTTTTTAAATTAAAAAAACACACATATAAAATTTCAATGTTATTATTAAAAAATGAAGAAAATTTTATAAAATACATGGAAATTTTTAATTTAAATATATAAAAATTGTTTTTTTTAAACAATAAAATACATATAATTATAAATGTGCTTATAATATCGTTGAGTTTTTAATCATGATATTTTAAATGGAATTAAAACATCTATATTTTCTCAAATTTCTCCTGATAAATATTGTTTATATTACAATATATTATTTTCATGTTAGATTACTATTCTTAATAGTCAGATTTGTATTATAAATGTTCAAGTTACTATTCCCAATAGTCGGGTCACTATTTTAATTGCCAATTTCCTCCGATAAATACCAATTCATCCCTTTATATATCATTCACTATAATTCACTCCTAAGGTTATAAATTTTTATATTAAAATATTTTGACTGGGTTACTAACAATTTTTATTATTTTAATATTATTTTCATTGGAGGTATTAATCTAACAGATTTTGTTGAACCATATATTCTCATTATATATTTCTTATTTTTCATTTCATCCCCATCGGAATATTTTTCATTTTATTTTATATTATATGAAATTGTTATTTTTTTCCTACCATCATAATAAATATTTTATATGATGATTATGCGTTCTTTAAGCATTGCGCGCGCTTGATAAACGCGCGTGGGGGGGGGGGTCCCAAATTGGCCGAATGATGTCCGAATGGCCTGAAATCGGACAACATCAAAGGGTGAGTGAATTGTGATATGGTCGAGCAGACGTCACATCAATCGGACGTGCCGTGTGCCTGCGGTGACCGGGAACGCTGTTCTGGTGTCATAAACAGCCAAAACTGGTGTCTAACAGTCAAACTCTTAGTGGACGACATCGGATTGACCTGAAATCACAGGACAACAATAAAATTATTATCCGCGACGTGCACGCACAGACGGGACGTCAATTAGACATGCGGTCTGCGCGGTAGGGCTCATTATGCATTCTATAAGCGTTGCGCACGCTTGATAAACGCGCGTGGGGGGGTCCAAACTGGCCAAACGATGTCTGAATGGCCTGAAATCAGACGACATAAAATGGTGAGTTAATTGTGATGTGTTCGAGCAGACAACATGTCAATCGGACGTGCCGTGTGCCCGCGGTGACTAGGAACGCCGTTCTGGTGTCAAAAACTGCCAAAACGGGTGTCTAATTCTCAAACTCATAGCGGACGACATCGTATTGACCTGAAATCCTAGGAAAACAATAAAATTTTTATTCACGACATGCACGCGTAGACGACACATCAATCGGACGTGCGGTCTGCGCGGTAGGGCTCATTATGCGTTCTTTAAGCTTTGCGCGCGCTTGATAAACATGCGTGGGGGGGGGGGTCCAAACTGGCCGAATGATGTCCGAATGGCCTGAAATCAGAAGAAATCAAAGGCTGAGTAAATTTTGATGTGGTCTAGCAGACGCCACGTCAATCGGACGTGCTGTGTGCCCGCAGTGATCGGGAACGCCGTTCTGCTGTCAAAAACGGCCAAAACTGGCATCTAACGGTCAAACTCTTAGCGGACGACATCAGATTGACCTGAAATCACAGGAAAACAATAAAATTATTATTTGTGACGTGCACGTGTAAACAGCACGTCAATCAGACGTGCGGTAAGCACGGTAGTGCTCATTATGCGTTCTTTAAGCGTTGTGCGCGCTTGATAAACGCGCGTGGGGGGGGGGGGGGTCCAAACTGGCCGAACGCTCTCCGAATGGCCCGAAATAGGACAACATCAAAGGGTGAGTTAATTTTAATGTTTTCGAGTAGACGGCACGTCAATCGGATGTGCCGTGTGCCCTTGGTGACTGGGAATGCCGTTCTGGTGTCATAAAAGGGCAAAACTGGCGTCTAACGGTCAAACTATTAGTGGACGACATCGGATTGACCTGAAATCACAGGAAAACAATCCAATTAGAACAATAGAATTAATGATTTTAAATTTATAAAACGGTAATCAAATTTATGAATATTATTTTGAAAATCAAATACATTAGATCTGTTAGAGTAAGTTTGAAGTTAAATATTTGTTTTCAAGGTTTTATTCGGTACTAAGTTTGTTATTAAATATTGTTATGTAGTTATATGTGATGATGGATGCGGATCTTGGAAGATGACAGCCGGGATTTATTTTGTATATTAACGTATAATTGAATTTATTTTAAAAAAAATTAAAATTTAATAGCAGCTGCCATATGGCGGCCGCCAATTGGCGGCCGCTAAAGCCCATCCTGACTTGCCTACAGCGTCCGCCAAAGGGCAGCCGCTGATAGTAACAGTGACGGGGAAAAAGCAGCCGCCATTTGGCGGCTGCTAGGCGGCCGCTATAGGCCTTTAGTGACGGATTTTGGCGGCCACTAAAGTTCATTCTTGTACTAGTGGATGGAGGGAGACTTCTGCAGTTTTTAGGAATTGATACAATCTAGAATGAATAAACAAAGAATTTTTCTTATTTAATAAGTCCAACACCCTATATATAAAAATATTTAATGTCATACAAGACAGTATATATAACAAAAATACAAAAATAAAACTAATCATAATGTGATCAGATTTACCGATTAAAAAAGTTACATATAGACCATTATCATAATTCATTAAGACCTAATAGATTGGAAAATCAAAATCATTATGAAATTCATCCAAATACATTAAATTTAAGTAACCAGGAATAAACCCATTATATTTTAAACATTCAAGGGGAAATATTTAAAATACCCCCTCACATAATAAAACATAAACCTTCATCGAATCTAACAACATATATTTCTCTAAAAAACATATACGACCATGGAGAGATGAATTAATGTTTAACCACATGGAAACTCCAAAACCTAAATTGCATTTAATATCACATGCATGGTTCAAATTAAGGGATTCCTCTAAAACATTAGTTTATCTCTAATTTATTTTTATAATCTCTGGGATGAGAGACATTGTTAGTTATTTAGTTGGGTAAAAGGTATAAACCAATGGAATTTTTAGTAAGATTGATGATTGTGGGGGTTTTTAATGTTATAGGAAGGACTTGAAGAAGATTTACTTCTTTTGATGGATATGGATTTCAAATTTGATTGGTGTTTTCAGTTTTGAAATTATATTAAAAAATAAAATAATTTCTTTAAAATTTTTATGGAAAACATTATTATATTCTATAGAAATATTTGATATTCTAAAAATGGGTTTCAAATAATATATTTTAAATTTTATATATTTTCATGTACATATATATATATATATATTTAAATTTTTATAAATATTATACTATATAATAGGTGTGATAATCTACACAAAGGGGGTTTTATGATGTTATATGTTTTAAACCATGGTTCAAAATAGAAAGGGAATGTTATTAAAAGAGTAAATGAGTGTTCTAATGCTTTTTTTAAAGAAAATTAACTGTTTGATTTTCCAAAACATGTTATTTAATAGATAATAATTTTGTTAAAAGTGATTTAAAATACAGGTTCACATGTTTTTAGTGGTGAAAATAATTTCAAAAAACTAATAAAAGTCATCCCAATGATTTATTGGCAAAAGATTCGTCATTTTGTATCATAATGTAAATGTCATTTTGAGGGTAAATGAGTGGGTTTAATGTTAATAAATTTAATTTCAATGATATTTAAAAATGAGGATGATATTTTGATTTCCTGGATTATATAAAATAGATGGTCTTTTATATTTTACGATGATATTAAAATGGTGCTTTTTTATTTTAAATTAGAGTTAATAGGTTCATCAGTTTTTATAATGTAGTATTCTATATCAATGAGATGAGTGGAATATATATTTATAAATGTAAAATATTTTAAGCGAAAAGGGTGGTATCAATATATATATGATCATATTAACTTTTAACGGCATACTAGATACAAATAATCTCACCTAATATATAATATAGACTGCTACAACTGATTTTTTCATCTTTTGATGGAATACTAATAAATGTTGTCCAGTTCATCAGAAAATCCCTGGCCAGGAATAATTTAGATTTAATGAGACAACATTCCTCCTCATCATCTTAATCTCCAAAATAGTTATTATAGAATTTTTTTTGTACGAGACTCAATCACCATCTTTTCTGGGAAAGAACATATATGGATTGAAATACAAATAAGAGTAGTGTTCCGGTAATAGGTATCAGTGATCATTGTGGATGAATTCAGATGATAAAACCTACCACCCATGAAGTCATTATATTCATAAATTCAATTATTCATTTCATTCACATAATTATTAAATTATTTGAAACATTAATATGTTGGGATCCCCTTAATTGAAATACCCCATTACTTTTTTTTGTTAAATATTAATATTACCAAATCAAATAGGATGTATATGAGTTGAAAATTTATGGATTCCAATTGTATGAAAAAAATATTATAAAGATGTGGTGAAAGATTCAATAATTATTGAAAAATATCATTCTTATGAACCTTATCAAATCATGTTTCCATTATTTTGTTGTTCCTATTCAATATTAATTGGTTTAGAGGAGTTGTAAGAATAGATGATATATCATGGAATATAATGAAGTTTTAAATTTTGTACTAAACAAATGGAAAAAGTTAATGTAGCTAGTAACTGGCATAACACTTCATTTTATAGATTTTCTAATATGATTAATGAGTATTGAAAGTGAAGAATACTATATCAAGGATGTTATTAAATATTTGAATGATGTTGAATATTGAATTGATGAAATTAAAATGATAGTTGATGATGAACATCATTATTTTCCAAATTTTTTTGAGAAGATAAACTCTTTTGAAAAGTGGCCATTGTATGTTGGTTATACTAAATATACAACATTTCTAGCCATAATAATGCTATGTAATTTAAAAATATAGCAACAACTATAGTGATTCTAGTTTAATTGAACTACATGCTTTCTTGAATGATATTCCCCTAACAATATTATTATATTCTTAAGAGTGATTTAAAAATAATTTTTTATTCCACGGGTACGATCTCGAAAACAACATATATATATATATATCTAAATGATGGTATAAAACTTATCAATGACCACAAACACTTAAATAATTCCCAAAGTGTGGTGCATCTCAATTAAGTTATGATGAATTTAGTCTTATGAATGTTGAATGGTACTCTAAAATCATTCCATAGTTTAAGAACCTATATGGATGTGAGAAGACTACAAGTAAATTGATGTGATAGTTATATACAATAAATAAAGATGGTAAAGATCATCATTAAGAATTATATATTTAGTGGAATATAATTGATCACAGATATTCCTATTTTAGAAATGATCTAATAGACCTTCGTCTTTAACTATCTATAGATCGAGTGAATCAATTTGGTTCTCAAAAAATAACTCATATTACATTTTGAGTTTTGTTGGTAAATTATAACTTTCCGTAATAGTTACACATGAAAATAAAATAAATTATTTTTTCTGTTCCAATATCAGGACCAAAACTAAAAGTTAATGACGTGGATGTTCATTTGTCTCTATTGATTAAATATATGAAGTAATTTTGTGATTCATGTGTGACATTGTAAGATGATTTTAGAATTGAAGATTTCATATTGAGGTCAATTTAGTTGGAGGAGATAAATAAAATTACTTCTTATTAAAATGTTTCAACATATAGAATTAATGAAGCACAAGGGTTTCCTATTTGTGAACATTGTACAAATTCTATTATGGTGAATCATTTATCAAATACTTGATTTCTTGAACATCACATATTTCTACCCTAGTGAAATATGTAATATTCTCAGATGACATCATTTGATGGGTGTTCCGAAGAATATAAACCACTATCGCCACTAAAAGGTGATCAAATGTTTGTCAACGTAAAAAATATTGATAATACATTTCGTAATATTTTTTGGGATTTCATTATCAAAATTGGTTGGAAAAAGTGAACAGTTTCTTTTTGAATTACAACACTGGAATTATCATAGCATCAGGAATTTTTTTCATGTTGTGCATGTTAAAATATTCATGTTATAGTTTCAATGGACTGTTACAAAATTCACTCCAAATAATGGATAGAATTAATGCTAGATTACACATTATTGATAAGGGAATATGAGAAGAGTTGGTGCGAATGATTGGTGAAAATAGACTTTTCTTCTTTCAGATACTTTCAGTCTTCCCATGAAAGAGATATATTAGTTTTGAAACTTCTTGGATGATGTTACATTTCAAGAGGGTTATTAATATAATATCATGAATATAATGTGAATTGCTGATTTAATGTTAAAGGGTCTGAAATAATTTTACTGTCTTGTTTATATATAGGATCTAATGTCGGTAGCTTTACATTTCATTTTTGAAATAATTTTTATCATACATTAACCATGGTCAATTTATTTTTCAAAGTAATATGTAAAAATGTTATTGAACCATGGAAATCACCATCTTTGGAAGTAGAAATTGAAATCATATAATTTAAATTGGAATTATTATTCCCATAATCTTTGATATGATGGATCACTTTATGGTTCACTTAGTGATAATGATTTAAATATGTGGTCTTCTAAATTATAAATTGATGTACCACATTAAATGGTATAAAATTAATTTGAATGGGTATGTCAAAAATTAAAGTCCTATATAGGGGTGTATTGAAAAGAGTTATATTGTTGAGGACACCATTTAATTCTATACCAAATACCTATCTAATGTGAAAAGCATTGGTTTACGAAAATCTTTTCACACTAGGAGGCTTTTCGGTGAAATAATTTATGAAATATTTGTTTCATAGTAACTATTATAGATCGTTATTTGGTCCACCATTACATTTTACATAATTTTTTGTTTTTTATCCATATGTTGAGACTGAAAAATACATTCTTATGCATTTTTATCCATTAAGAGAAGAAATATTGATATAAAATACACAAAATAAATAGTTTATATGATGGTTTTGAGACTACATATTTAATAATTAATTTGAAAATATAGATTCAATTTCATAATTACATAAATGGATAATCATAGGACAATGTTTTCATGTATTTTTTTATAATTATTTTGCAATTAATGGTTATAAATAATATAAAAATGACAAGATGGAGGTTCTCCCATGAAAATGGTATAGTTAAAATGGTTTATGGAGTGATGAATGTATCTGGTACCAATTAAAATAATCCAATTTATGAGAATATTTCATACATTGTAATTATCAAACAATTATGGGAGTTGGATTATACAACATTCCAAGTTACTATTTTTCAATGAAAGTGGGTTGAATAGAGGAGTTATATTAAAAAATAGAAAATTGGATTTTGGAAATTTTATATTTTTATGGAATAGTAAGAATATGAATTTATAATGTCATCACATGCAATAAATGTTATTTTGTTCCTAATATCACAAACTAAATGTGGTCAATTGTTCTGTTATCAATCTTATGCACTAAAGGGTCAGCTGTAATTTCAACCGAGGAAGACCATTACTATATCGTCTGTACTTTTCTAACATAGATATTAAATCATTTTAAAGATAAAAAATTTCATTAAATCCCAAAATCCAAATGATTAGTTTCGTGCTAAATTATGAACATACATAACATTTATAAAATAAAACATAAAAATTTATGTAATTATTTCTTCTATAGCTTCTTTGTTCAACTTGTGTTTTACTTAGTATATGTAATCACATGAAAATATACATCAAAGAATGGGGTGATAAAAAATCTCCTTAATAGGATAGATAACTACATTATTAAATAAAAAATGGTGTGATCATAATCATTATCATCATAACACTCGTACACGATCATAACATTGAGAGGAAGAATTAAATAGTTGCTTGGAATATAGAAATTCATAAAAATGAAATATCATTCCATATTGGAAAACTTACACACATGAAACAATTTATCTCATTTGATACATAAAATTACCCAATTTGTTGTAGAACTATATAATTCTCGGTGAACCCATCACATCATATCATTCCCATGCTGTATATAATTTTTGATACACCCGTCACATCATAAAATTTAAATTATCATGCATCCCACATAGAACATATATCATTCTTAGAAATAAGATAATCCATGGAAATAAATGGGTTTTATTTAATAATGAATATATTCAGGAATAAAATTTTGGGATCCCAAAATAAATAGGGAATAATGTACATCGAATAAGAATCGTCAATTTTGAGTGAAGTAGAAACAATCTCAAGGGAAGTAAAAGATATTTTTCCTTAGAAAGAAGAGTTATTTCAAAAAATTCTTTGAATTTTTCATAAACAATTATTTTTAACATTTATATCCATGAAATTAAATGAATGGATCATTAAAGGGATATCCATACTAAAAATGGGGTTAAAGAGAGAAACCCCAATGAAAGAGAACTGGGCTCGAGAATTACACTTACCATATTTATGAAAGAAATCTTCACTTTAATATCCTATATAATAAAATTAAATTCATAAATTAAAAATTCCATAACCTTCTATAAATGAATTTAAGTCCATCTATGGTTTTTTAGAGTTATGTAGTTTAATTTCAGAATTCGGGTGTGTTTTTTTCTTAGTTTTCACGATCAGTTTTCTTGAATATGAGTAAGGATGTTTTTTAACAACGAGTATAATTTTTAAAAATTGAAAATATATCTTATTAATGAACATAAACGGTTTAAATTGTTTTATATATCATTTGGAAAAATTTCATGGGGATGAATCAAAATTTAAAAAGCAAATGATAATCGTTTGGGTAAATATTTGCAGTTTTCTATCACAACAAACTTGATTTGTTTTATCATTTAGTATTATGTAAATACATTAGTTACAAAACCTATAAAGGGTCATAAAATATATTTTATAGTATTTATCAGAAATTATATTAGTTTTATTAAGATAATGTAATTTTTTAATGGAAAATTAAAATGCATTTTCCATGAGGTCGGTCAATTGACAAATCACAGTTGATGATTTCCATTTTAGAATAAGAGGGAGAGAGATATATAGATATAGGGAAAGAATTTTGAATAAGGATAATTCATTAAAATGTTATAATTATAGTTTATAAAATATTCTAGTTATATCATGAAAATTTTGATAGAGGAGGTGAATATAGAATTATAATAGAAAAATAAATTAAAACAAATTAAAAGAATAAGGATGATAATTTTACCACTTAATTATCTCCTCCTTGAGAACCTCCATAGGGAAATGGTTTCAAATATTTTATGAGAACAAGGGCTCCTAGACATGGGGGAGGGGCTTGGGAACATTCTTTACTGTAATTTGGAAAATGATCAAAGCATAAGAGGTGTGAGGAAAATAGGTCTTGGGGGGAAGTATTTATAGTGGAAGAGAGGAGTGTCTTCCCATTATTATATTCGTTAGTTTATTATTTTGGCTCAAGAATATATTTATTTTGATAATTATCACTAATTATATTAAAATAATGAATGTAATTTCTTAATTATAGTGCTTAAATCTATGATTTGTCAAGAAATAGTGTATTTAACTTAAAATGGATATATACCATAAATTATCGCATTTCACTATTCACAAAAATTTATCAATTTTATAAAAATCCCAAGAAAAATTACCATCACCATTGATCAAAATATAGATTTAAAAAATTAACTCCATTTTATGAAAATAAATATCCAAAAATGATAGATATTATTTTTAAAGAAATCATCATTTACTAGAAATATAGAGATTTTAAAATTAAATATGATTTTCAAACACTTTAAAATTTAATTTAGATATTAGAAAACTATATTTTAATCATAAGAAAAAAATTATTAATTTATGAATAGATTTTATGAAAAATATTTTCTTTTAATTATTAAATTAATTATTAAATTTTAATTAAAAATTTATGACTTACAAAAATACCAACACTTAATATGTAAATTATAAAACATCTATTTACTCATTCCATGTCATAAATATATCATAAATTCATTCATAGGATGCGTAAATTTTATTTTTACATCCAAACGTTGTGTTATTATATATAGGATAGATTACTATTCCTAATTGTCATGTTACTATTCCAAATTTCATGTTACTATTCCATCAAAAAATGTTATTTAATTTCTTAAAATACCTCTTATTTAATTTATTGATAATTTATTAATTTTTTATTGTGATCTATATTTAATTTCTTATTATTTATACTATATGAATTTATTATCAGAATGTTGAACATTTTTTTCATAAAAATTTGGATCATTACACATTCATTGGGAGTTCAAAATCATTTATTAGTTGTTTAATTTAGAAAAGGTATTGCACGCTAAAGGAGACTACAATGAAGGGATGTGTAAACACTTTATAGTGGTCAAATCCATTTAATATATAAAAACAAGAGAGTTTAACAATGAAGATAAATTTTTTAATTATACATTGCGATACCTCATGTTATTATTTGTTCACTACAGCATTTACATAATCTAAATTAAATGTTGAACCATTTTGGAAGATAATGACTTTTTTCACCTATTAATTCTACGAGTCCTGAGGAACAATTGGTCCCTCGACCATCTACTGCTCTCAGTGAAGAGGAATGATTCCCTAAAAGACATGTTGATGCTACCAATCCATAGGAACATAATTTTTGATGATTTTGGAACCCCATGAAGTTTTATAAGGATAAGAATATATGTCCCTGAAAAAATAGGAGCATAATATCATTGATGTGTTAGAAAATGTTAATTAAGATAAAAGTAATGGCATCAAATTGGAGGTAAGATTGATAGCGCATGGACAACCTTTTACCAAAAAAAGTCCCTCTTTAGCAGTTTCATTGGTCTAATCACTCAGAAACACTTGATAATTGATGTGGATCGATGGGACCGTGTTGTGATCGCCCTTATGGAAAAAATTTTGGAAGATATTAGTGTATGATTTTGTTATCCATTCATTATTTTACTAAAAAAATAAAATAATGACACACTGACTTTTTATTAATTATCCCTTAAATAGTGAATTTATATTAGATATCACCGAAAATAAATTTTTATTAATACTATCTATAAAGTACCGTAGAGGCTTTGAAACGATTCTAATAAAATGTCATCTCAATTATACTAAAGAAAAAATAAACCTTCCCCATTCGCATATGTATGCACACATGATAAATAAAGGAGTGTCGAATGTTTTTGTTCTCCATTATGAGGTGATATGTTATTAGGTACATTCTGACTCATAATAAATTATTTTATATTATATGTATTAATCACTTTTATTTGGAATTTTTAATTAACCCAATTGTAACTGATTTCTTAAAATTATAAATATGTAGAAAAACAAATGTACCCCTACTAAAAAGCAAGGATGTGGTATGATTTACTTTAAAAATTACTTTTTACATATTTTAAATCTACAAAAATAATATTAAGAGATATGAACAAACAATAGAATCATGTTCCTTTGTTTAAAAGTAGATTAATGAACCTAAATCCAAAGAATCAACCATTCTATTTCATGTTATATTGAAGGAGGAATGTGTAAATATATATGTGTTTCTAATAGATGAAAACATATAAAAACTGTGCGAATAATGTGTATGTATTTCATAATAAAAAAATTCATTAAAATAAATAAATAATATTGATAAATTATTTTCGCTATATTTTATATCTAACTTAGACACAAGAATTGACAATATCTGTAATAGATTAATACATACAATAAGTTGTATTACATCATCTATAATAGTATGGAAACATCAGATGAGGGGGTTCTGAGGTGACACCCTTAATATATTTTTAGACAATTATAAAATATTGGGTTAAAGATAATAAAATGTAATATATATAGTTATAATTATAAGACCTTGAATAAAAAATCATCGGAATTATGAGTTAAAAAAGGTTTTGAGGGTATGTATATACTATAAAGAACTCAAGAAAATCCATAACATGAATATCCTCACCACCCCCCTGATCATTGTGGTGAGAAATTTCTCTTAATGCATTATCTTAGATGAGCTAACCTATATTCTGATAATACTTTATGTGAAATGTGAATCATGAAGATGATTATAACATACCAATAATGATATTCTATTCATTAAAAATGATAGTGATTTATATTTATCAACACCCACCCACTTCCTTTTTGTGTGGTAAATTGTTTAAAATATCCAACAAGGTACTCTATACAATAGAAAAATTAAAATAGTTCATATAAGAGTGGGGATTAGTGTATCTCATGAGTCGAGCACTAATCTACCATTTACACCTAATGAAGTAGTTATTAATACATTAGAAAAAGCTATTATATCTTTTGTATCATGTCCATCAAACATTGTTAAAAAAATCCAGAAGGATTTATTCATTCAAATTTATTTTTCATGGAAAAACGTTAACAATTAATGAAAAAGGTCTTAAATTATGAGTGTTATTACAAACAAATAAAGTGAAGGGGGTTAAATGAATGTATTTATTAATGTGATCTAAAGGGTAAACCGACCAATCAAGAATATATTCCCAAATCACCATTACCCCAACCATTGAATATATGAATTTACTGACATTGATGGTTCACACATATACATGGTCATAATGTGGTATTAATATCATCGATTATATTGAAGAAAAATGTATATATATATATATATGATATTATCTAAATTATTTTCTTTGATATTGCTAATAAAATTATCATTTATGAATGGCTAGGAGTCTATGTGGGAAATGATTACATGAGGTATGTTTTCCTTCTTTTTTCCAATAGCTGATCTACTACTTTAATTATGACTAAATATAATTAATAATTTTTTGGAGGATTATATATCAAAACTACTTGAATGGAAAAATATATGGTCATAAATATGGTCTCATTATTCCTCACATCACATCTACATAACAAACTAGAATGGAATCACCTAAAATCAATAAAATAGTGAAAAAATGGAAGTAGAATTTGAAATATATCGTAACAATGTTATAATCTTTTTATTACCAATTATGAAGGGGTAGAATTATAAAATTTAATATTGTAAAAATAAATTATAATTACTTTAATTAATTATTCATTTTTGGGCAGTATTGAGTACTCATTAAAGTTTATTTGGAATCTCCAAATATATTTTTTCCAAGATTCACTACATGCATACACAAAAAACCGACCACAAGTGCCAAATTTTGTCAATTTTCGCTTTACTACATCCAATGTTCAAGTAAAAAAATTGAGGTTATAAATAATATATTATATTTTAATGATAATTATGTTATGACATGGAAATTGCTTAAATACCAGTAAAATCGTGGCATGAGGATAATCAATGTACACAAGGAGCCTTTAGACTTCAAAATGAGGGTAAGTATTATGGTATATATAAGTTTAATTTTTTTTAAAAACATATATTACATCAAATTAACTAATTTTATCAATGTTTCTATAGTAGCCAAAAAAACCAAAGGAAAAGATTATGATTATTATATTTTCAAATTTATGAGAGATATCATATAACATCAAAAAAAATAACATCCCTATAGATGTATTTTTGAATATAATTAAAATTTAATTTTAAACATTTATCAATATTTTTTATCAATATATTTTTTCAAAACTACGATTAATTTATAATGTCTTCATATTCAAAAAATAATATGATTTTTTTAGAAATGTCTTGGAATCATATCTGATTTTAGAATGTTCACATATGTCATGATGATGTGATTTCCTAATACTTATTCAGTTTATTATTTCAAAATTTTATCTAATATTTTTTTTAGTTAATTTCATAATAATTTTTATCTAATAATTATTTGGTTAATTTTCCCATAGATCATGAAGAAATGACTTCGTTTACAAGGATGATTCAGTCATGCATGATGATAATGCACTCAAGGAAGATAATGCACTAATTTTGATTCAATTTTAGTATTATTCTCTAATGTATTAAGTATTACAGGTTATAAAACATTAATATTTTTAGTTGCACCATAATTTTAAATACATAGTATGATAAAAATATATGGTGGAATAAACCATACCTCAAACTGATACATTATGTACCCAGTTTGACTCTAATTTTTTTTATTTTAATTTAAAATAGTGTTTCTCTTAATTTATTGTTTCACATCTATTTTTAATTTATTTATTTGTAGGATTAATAATATTGCATATTTTAAATTTAGGTGGATTCTTTTTCTATATTTATTGGGGACTAATAGAAGCTTCACATTCTCTTGAGTGACATGACATCATGGATGGAACAGAGATAGTAGAAAAAAATGGGTCAATCAACCACACCTCAATCCAAGTCACATTGTGATCAGTATAACTTGAACTATATGTTTTTAATTTATAGTTTAAATTTTCGTTTAAAAACACTCCACATACAAAAAACTGAAAAAATCATACTGTTTTGATATTTTTTGATATTGATCCATATTTCATTTGTGATGTGTAGGAATCAACCACACCTCAATCAGACACAAAGTGTGATAGGTTTGACTCAAATGGTGTCTTTTTTATTTAAGTATAAAACAATTGTGACTTATAAAAAAACTAGAAAAGAAATTCATATCTTTTTGATACTATTGGAAAATGATCCCTAAGTCATTTCAAAAGTGTAGGAATTAGCCCCACCAAAACTGAACACAAAGTGGGACCCATATGACTCAATGTATCTGTCAACAATTTGAAATATATATTCTTTTTCAACACATGTGACACCCATATAAAATTGATTAAAATACTTTTATTAACCTTTTAATTTAGAAAAAGGACTCAAATTTCTTTTATGACTTGTAAGAATAAGTCTCACATCAAACAAACACATGATGTGATTGGTACGACTCAATGTTAATGTTACTATTATAAAAAGACATTTTAGTAAAAAAAGTGACATATTGAAAACAATGAAAATTCATTCATATTATTTTGATAACTATGTAGAAATATCTATATGACATTTTTGATGTGTAGAAATTAGTCACACATCGATTCAATACATTGTGTGATCGGTATGAATCTATGTGTGCATTTTTATTTAAATTTTAAATTAATTTAAAAAAAAGATGAATTAAATTGTAAAAACTAAAAAAATACATTTTTAATTTTTTTATATAATAATAAGATGATATATATTTCATTTTCCACATGTATTAAACATTTTCACCTCTATCGGACACATGGTGTGACACGTATAACATCAGTTGTGTCATTTTATTTAAACTTGAAATTAATTTTTGTTAAAACACAAGTGACATTCTCAAAACCAATAAAATGATGTCATATTGATGTGATACATTATAAAAATATACAAATAATTTTTTTGTGATAGAATTGGTCTCACATAAAAATGATGTACAATTCAACTAGTATGACTCAAACTGTTCGTTATTAGTTTAATAGTGATTTTTTTCAGAAAGTTTTTTAACCAATAAAAGCAAAGAAAACATGCTCTAATTATCCTGATAATTTAGTTAAATGTTTAATATGTCATTTTGACCTATAAAAATTAGTCTCAAATAAAGACAACATGTGATCATACCAATATAACATAAAGTTCATGTTTCTTGTTTGAATTGACATTTTATTAAAAACCCCAAGTTCCATAGTCAAAAGTGAAAAAAATCTGATGAATTTTATATTTTATGATAATGGACCATAAGTCATTTGTGATGTGTTAGAATAATATTATCCTAAATCAAATAAATGGTGTGACCAGTGTGACTATATGTGTGTACATTTATTTGAAATTGAGTTTATTTTTAGTCAAAAAATAAGTGACATACTCAAAAATGAGCAAACTGAATCATATTGTTTTGATAATTTAGGAAAGAAATCCATATGTCATTTTTTAAATGTATGAATTAGCCAAAACTCAATTAGACATATGGTGTGACTAGTTTGACTCCAATTGTAGATTTTTTAAAAAAAAAACTGACAATAATTTTAGTAGAATAGAATAGTGATATTCTCAAAACTATGAAAATGCTTTCAGATTGTTTTTATGCTTTAAGAAAATAATCATTTTGTTAGTTTTGATGTGTTGGAATTAGTTGAACCTCAATATAGTGAACAGTGTGGATGGAATGACTCAAAGTGTATATTATTAAATTAAAATTTATATTTTAGTTCAAAAAGTTTGTCACACATTGAATCCCTGGTTTTTTGACTGTCGTGATAATTTTTTATTATAATTCATAAGTCATATTTGACATGTAGGAGTTAGTCTCACTTCAAAATGAAACACGATGTGATCAGTATGACTCAAAGTGCATGATTCTAGTTTCAAATGGAATGTTCATAAAAAACAAAGGAAATATACTAAAAATATATAAAAACATATTTAGATTGTTTTTAAAAATTTGGAAAACACACTATAAGTATTATATTTTTGTATTTTGGAATCCATTTCACCTCAATCCAACACACAAATATGGGTCTAATTTGATTCTATTTATTTAAATATGATATTAATTTTAGTAAACATAATAGTTAACATAATCAAAACTCAGAAAATTCATTTCTTTTTTTTGATACATTAGAAAAATGATACATAAGTCATTTTTTATATGTACGAATCAACTAGATGTCTGTCTTCCACATGGTGTGACTGGTATGACTCCAACTGTCTGATTTTATTTAAAATTGAAAATAATTTTAGTAAAATGGACATTTGACATACAGAATAATGAGAAAATAAATTCTGATTGCTTTTATACATTATAAAAATGATCTCGAAGTTATTTTTGACATGTGGATGTGTTATTTATCAGTTTGAAATTGACATTTTAGTTCTAAATGTGTGTCACTCATTGCTGAAAAAGAAATAAGATACACTGATTTTCTTGGTAATTTTGTAAAATGATTCATATGATTCTTATGATGTGTATAATTAATCTCCCACCATACCAACAAAGGATGTGACTTGTACAACAGAAAGTGTGTGTATTCAGTTTAAAATGTCATTTTTGTAAAGGAGACAACTGGTATAATAAAAACTAAAAAAAGACATTCAAATATTCATTATACTTTAGAAAAATGATCTATATACTATTTTTGATGAGTTGGAATCAACCACACATCAGTCTAACATCGGGTGTGACCGATATGGTTCCATGTGCGTATTTTTATTTTT
Source organism: Viscum album (assembly GCA_963277665.1). NCBI lineage: Eukaryota > Viridiplantae > Streptophyta > Magnoliopsida > Santalales > Viscaceae > Viscum > Viscum album. The sequence goes on from OY728160.1 coordinate 732,002,743, forward strand.
ATTTAACAATATAGTTAAAAACACACATCACATACTCAAAATATAGAAATCAAATTCAGATTATTTCGATACATTATGATAACATTAATAATGTCATTAGTGACATGTAGGAATTATCATTCCCTAATATGATAGATGGTGTGACTGGTATGACTCAAATGTTCAATAATCACACAAAAATTAACATTTTAGTACAAAATGTGTTCCAATCCTTGTAAATAAAAAAAATATTCTAAAAATTTATTAATACACTAGGAAAACAATTAATAAATCATTTGTAATGTGTATGAATTAGTCTCATGTCATACTAACACATTGTCCTTTATTCTAACAGCAATTGCAACAATTGGAAATTAAATTTTAGTAAAAATGATAATTGACATACTCAAACTCAATAAAACATATTAATATTGTTTCGATAATTTAGAACAATGAACCATATGAGATTTTTGATGTGAATGTATCATCCCAAACTAAATTCGATGCAATGTGTGACTGCTTTGATTTCTAGTACTTTACTTTTATTTAAAAATGTCATTTTATAATCGTATTTTATTATATTTTTGTTTAATTTATTTCATTATAATATAACTAATATATGATTTGTTTTACTATATAGAGGATTCATTTTATCGGGTGGGGTGTTTTGTTCTGCAATTGATACCATGGTATACCTTTTTTGAGAGGGTTATGCAGGTTCCAAACAAGATGAAACATTTATTTTTTTCAATTTTTTTGGATAGTAATTAAAAATTTAATTATAAAAAAATTAATGGAAAAGTATGTAATAGTGTGTTTTTTGAATTTTTGATGTAAAATTTATTTAATTTAAATTATTTATTTTCATATAGGTATATTTCCATATACTTGTATAAATGATTTCTTATTGTAATTTTCATTTATTCTAATTGAAACTGCAACAATTGGTCCTTTATCAGTGATATTTCTATTGCTGATAAAGGCCCCCATTTATCAGCACTAATTAATGTGCTAATATAGGGTGAAATTTTTTAAAATATTGAATCACTGATAATGGGATCCTTTTATAGTTATTTTTTAGCTTTGATATTTATCACCATTATTAGTGATTTTTAGCATTAATTAATCCCCCTCCCCTTTAATTTTAATAAGGGAAACAATAGTTCTTATCATTGTTAAAACGATTTTTCACGCTTCAAAAGGAATGAAATGTGGTTGTGATATTTTAATATTATCAAATATTAAATATTAATTTCATTTATCATGATTTATCATCCATGTTATTATGTGTATGAATTAACTTAATTTATCCTCATTCCCTTGGAATATGTCATTATACCCTTATACTCATCTAATGATCACCGATGAAATTCAATTTTTAATGCTTATATATACCCATACTATTCATTTAATGTCACCCTTATTATCTTCCATTTCTCTTATTTATAAATAATTATGTTATGTATGATATGTCTATAAGTGTTTCAGTGGTAGATCATAGAAATTAATTATGAAATAAGAAAATCTCAGTATATTAGGATATATTATAAAATAAATACATTTTTATTGATATGTATTATTTTTTATAAATTCTATATAAGTTAATCCTAAATTGTTATTGAGTATGTAAGTTATAAAATATTTTCATTTGATCTTCTGGTTTTTTCTTAAAATTGGATCATGTTTATTGATATCAATGAAAAATATGTATGTATTATATTTTTAACACTATATATAGGAGTATAGGTTCAATGCAGTTATATATGGTATCATATTAAGGTTTTGATAACTCTATAGACTATGTGGTTTTAATTGAAGTTATCTTATGATTAATAGATACTATAATAGATTTATAAGATTAATGTTGATCATATTTTAAATGGAATATTGACTCATTTTGAGGCTCTAGGTGTTGTGATTTTTAAGAGAATAATTATTTTTTAGAGATTATTTTTTAGGGTTGAGGTGTATGGACCCCTTAGGCTTAACATGAAGGAATATTTTTTATGAAATGTATTACATTTTTATAGATGTAAGATGAATTTTATGAGGATACCTTTTAGGTTACAAAATTATTTAATATTAAGTTTATTGAGGTCAATTAATAAATTTATATGTTTGATTATTTTTGTAATAATCTATGTAGAACCTGGGGTGTTATCTTATAAAATATATAGTAACATGTATTATTTATTCATATAAAGGATTATTAATTATTGGTATTATCTTACCTTGTGGTAACTATTTTGGATATAGTAAAGGAATAATGAATATACTTTCATTATATTACATCCTCATGATTTATTTGAGAACAATTTTAGTTTTTAACACATTAAAATTCTTCTTAAATATTCATTTATTAGAATAAGAGTTTTGATGGTTGGGAAAATTTGTCACAGAAAAACAATAGGTTGAAAATATGCTTATAAAATGAAATAAAATAATGGATGTATGTTTTTTCATGTACATAGTCTATATGATAAATTAATTTCACACCTTTATAAAAAATATCATCAAATAATAACACTATCATATTTCCATAAAATATAATGAATTTATATAATTTTCACTCTACATTGATTTATGATTTTGTGGTCATTGAAATTCTCTAAAATATCCACATTTTTTTGATCAGTTTTCACTATTTATCCCTATCATTATTTGTATATTATTTTTCATATCCATGTCCATATTATCACATCCTAATAATTTTCTATTATTTTGAAACATAATTACATTCCCTTCTATATGGACTTCATATTTCTTTTTCTCTGTTTCAAAAGGAATATTTTAACCATTTTTAAGATGTGGATTTTAAAAAAAGGTATTTTGACATGTTCAAATGTATATTAACGTGTTAAAGAAGGTGTGATAATAAAATTTATTAATTTTGGGTAAACTTTAACACCACGATGTTTTAATATAACATTATCTTTTATAATGTTCAGGAAACACAAAATTGAGCTTTAATGATTGTGAAATATAGTTATTTAAATAGGTCCAATGTAACTCAGTAATTGATTTGAAATTTATAGATATGAGGGTTTGAATTATGAAACTTATATATGAATAACCCATTTAGTAAACATATATTTATAAATGACTATGAAATAAGAAACTAATTTTTAAAAATTTTATTTTGCTCTTCAAAAATACGTTTTCTTCAAAAATGTGGTATACTATTTTTTAAGTGAATATAATAAATAAAATTTCCACTTATAAAAATTTTATTTAACAAAAATTATTTCATTTTTTAAATGAAAATATTAAAATTATATTTTGGTGAAATTTTTGGATTATTACAAAAGAAATAATTTTTAATAGACTAAAAACATATTGTAGAAAACTATCAATTCCATTAAATTATTTAAAAATTAAAATTTTTGTTTTAATTTATTTTCAAATTTATTGAGTATATTTTGAGCAAAAAATCCAAATAACATAAATATATTAAATATTATGCTTATGTTTGATGAAAAAAAATTATACCTAAAATGCAATTTTTTTGAAAAATTACTTGCATCTCATTTTAGAGGATTATCATAAAAATAATTTATGTCACTTCAAGAATATTAATTTAATAGTGTGTATTCAGTATATGGAATTAAATGGTTCGAATTTTTTAGGGTTTTTCCTTTTATTTTTGATCATTATGAATATTTTTTAATTATTTATCACTATTGTAAGGGAAAATTGGGTAATTTAGGTTAAAAATATTGTAAAGAAGCTTTAAAAATCAATATAAACCTTAAAATAATTCAATAATAAATAATATAAATTGATAAAATTTGTCCCCATTAATGACCAAAATATTAATTAATTTATAAATTAAATATAAAATTCAACTCTGTTTTTTATCTATAACATTTTATGGTAGGAACATAAAAAAGTTGTTAATGATTATAAATGTTTATTTTCAAGATGAATTTTTTTTATAATGACTCATTATTTTTGAATTTTAGTTTTGAAATAACTACCTCAAATTATTATGAAACACCAATACATTGCTCATGAAAGAAATAAAAAATCAAGTTATTGCGTTTAAAAACATTAAAATTAATGAAATTTTGATGAATTATCACAATAGAATTATTTTTTTGATAAATAAAAAATATTATTGATTTGTTAAAATTTAATATTTTAATTTCATTAATATCATTATGTTTTTAAAGTGAATCTTTTTGAATAGTCCCAAGCATGTACATTATGTTATCTTATGTAAAATAAAATATTATTCAATGATTTTAATTTATTAAAAATAAAATATTTCTTCAAGTCAATAGGATAAGTTCTATAATATCAACCATTTTACACTTATGGGATACCTTCCCTTAAATAATGACATTTTATGCCCCTATTGAGTATAAAACATTGATAATGTGGTAATCACCAAAGTAGTTAATGGCGGTGATTAAAACAAATAGATAAGGGTTAAGACATCATATAAAATTATGCAAATGTTATTATGTTAGTTTAGTTTGACTGATAATATTACTATTTTTAAATATAACAATTTTTTACAATTTAAAAGAAAATTAATTTATATTATTTAAATAAATTAAGTAATTCAATGGATGCATGTCCCCCTACTTATTAAAATGAACCACCCTCCTCTCTTAATAACATTTGATGAGCTTCTTAGCTCAAATAAACCCAGAAAAAATATCTTATTAATTACTTATATATAAAAATATATATATTATATACATTCTCTTATTCTTAAAAGAGAATCCCTATGGTTCATAATGATATATCCAAAGGTGGTTCTTGAACGAGGAATTAATCATCTTAATTGATTATTTTCATTTTATTTTTTCCTCTACCTCAATAAATTAAATTATAATTATATTATTAAAATTAATTTAACTCATTTATTGATATTACATTTCATTAATTGTTTGACCATATTCATCTCATTTTCCATCAAAAGGTAAATTAAACTATCATTGTTTCTTATGTGTGGACTACCACTATATGAAATAGATGCATTTCTTTCTCATCACAACACATAATTAGTGGTTATTATGATGGATTATATGTATATATATATGATATTACTGACATAATTATAATTATATAAAGATAATATATCCTCTATATTCGTACCATTAAAGATATTAACAATAGAATCATTGTATGCACAGACATAGTGACTACTGTCTCCACATAAGGATGTATTTCATTTTAAAAAAAAATACCTCTCATGGAAGGACATGGGAAAAATCTAGGGAATTTATTTTCTAAAAAAATGGTAATTATTTTTTAAATATAATATTTTATTTTAGTCATTTATTTTCTATCCAATTAAATGTAAAAAAAACTTCACTGTAGTGTACATACAGATTACCACCTTACGAGATGATATATTTTGTTTTTCATTACTGCATTTCATAGATGAGTTTAAAATTGAATATTAGGTATAAAAAACTATTCCATTATTTGTATTCTAGATATGATTTAATAATGAACTGTTTGACCATGATCAACATTCCAAACCTATTTTAAAATTATAAATATGACATCCACAAAACACAAGATGTGGACTTAATCGATTAAGTAATAAAATATGTTAATCAAATAAATAAAATAAATAGATTAATGATTATGGAATAATCATTGAAAATGTTATTAAAAAATAACATAATTAATATAAGTTTATTATAATAAATTCTAAGGACATATGTAGCAAGTTTGGACTTTTTGTAAGGGTATTCTTAACTCAATTTCTATTCATTTTGTTATACTTACAATTCAATGAAAATATAAAGCAATGAATACTTTTAAAATGTCCAATGACTATATTATTACATATATAACTTGTTTTTTTGTTTTACCATTATTAAAAATAATAAACTCAATGATTAATTCATGCATCAGTTATATGATCGCACTAAGGATTAATTATCTCAAAATAGTTTCATTGATACATGTTTGATATTATGAACCTTTTAATTTTTATGATGTGTTTATACTACCCCTTTGAAAATATATACCATGGATCATTTTTAATTAATGGTATTTAATTTTATAATTAATTTTATTTCATCGAATGGGGTTTGACTTGAGAGTTACTAATTGTTAAGGGTTTATTGTTCAAATTGTCGTCTTTAGGGCCTATGCTATGTATTTGTTCCAAATAAGTTATTTTTTTATTTTTTTAAAAGGGAAAAATAATATTTTTTTTAACATATATAAAAGTATCTGATTTCAAAATAATCATGAATGTTTATTATTTTGAAGATTAATTTACATGATTCCATGTTTACTTTAGAAATTTTTTTTTCTCAATATTAATTGAATTTTTAGGTTAATTAATATCCTTATAGAATGATATTGTCTCGTGTTTTCAAAAATTTGTTTGAATGATATTTTAATTATATGTTTCATCTATTTCAAAATCACTCAAAATTCCAAATATTTATTTAGGATATGATATTATAATATTGATTACTCACATTCTATGAAGTGTTTATGATTTTATTATAAGGTGACTATTATCAAAATTATTTATTTTTTATGAATAAATCATGTATTGATAGTTTTTAAGAAATAAAATAATCCGTGAGTATTGTTCCATGGACATGGGAGTAAACTAAACTCCTTAAGGGAAATTTACCATTGTATGATGGTTGGGTCTATTATATCTATCTAATGCATTTTGTAATGAGACAGAACTAAATGGATTGAAGATACAAATATGAGACGATATATTTATCTTACTCTTTAGAGATGACAATGTCAATTGATTATAAGTTACTGAAAAATGATGATAGAGTTTAGTAGTTACAGGTCACTTATAAAAGATGTTTGAATTGTTTTTTATGTGATTCCAAGATGAATGTTTCATGTGTGAAGACACTTACATAATTTTTAATGATTTATATGAGTTTAAATTGATCATTTAATTAAGGATTTTTCTCAAATGGATCATTATTTTTGACTTGCATGACTATTTTATTATATTTAATTATTATGATATGAAAAATGATTTATGGTCCATCGTATTATTTGAATGAATTCTCTCATTTTATTCTCATGAACAATGATTGTTTAATTGTAAACTAATCCTCATATTATGGTAACTAATTACACTAAACTATTAATACTTGTGTATACCCTTATAGAGGATTTGAGATCACCCTTCCTATTTTTAATCTCCATAAGATATAAAGAATGATTCTTTGTAATATTTGTCCAGAAGTATTTCCTCTGGGTAATGTTGATGACTTGTTGTAAAATATAAAAAATCTAGATATTATGTGTAAAATTATCACCTAAGGCATGTGTATTTCTATGTAATAGTTTTTCTTAGTTGTATAAAAACTAAAAACCAAAAAATTTCACTAGATATATAAGTGATCCAATATTTCAGTTTGATGTTATATGTTTTTTATAGATAAGATTTTTTCGTGTTTAATGGTATCAACGAAAAAATTGTAATTTTTTTCAACATTGAATCTAGGATTACGGGTTTGATTCTATCAAATAAAGTTTTCCCACTTCCTCTGATAAAAATACAGCTTCTGGAGAAAACCACCTTGAACATGAAGTTTAGTATTCATCTTTTACATAACTAAGAATCAAAAAATGAACCATGCAAATAAATTCCTCATTGAAGGACATAAAAACTGATCACTCATAGTACACTACATATTTTTAATAGTAGGATATACTATTAAGGCTGTGATATAAAACATATTGAGAACCACCTCATGCATTACTAAATGAATTAAGATCCTTTTTTGAAACAATACATGGTGTTGATAATCATAATACTATCCATCGAACTCATCACCACAATTGACTCGAACTCCCTTGAATTTCATCTTATAATCCAACACCTTGGACTCCTCTACTCGATGTACTATGTAATTCTAAAAACCATTTTGATAAAGGAGTAATATTCCACCAACCTCTCCCTCATCATGATTTTTTCATGGAGTGCTCTTGCATCACTCTCAATGAATCCCATACTCTCATATACCAACACAGCATGACTTCTTTCTTAGTACATCAGCTGTAATATTTCCAATTCCTTGTATATATGATATTTCAAATTCATATTCTGATAATAACTATATCCAGCATTTATTTCATATGTTTAGTTGATTATAGGAAAATATATTCCTTTGTTTTTTATGATTAGTGAATACTAGATCATTTTAGAAAACATGACCATTGTGAAGTTGAGAACATTTGTCGAATTTTAAATTTTTGGGGACAAAACTACCAATAAAAATATGAAATAACCACTAAATAATACAAAACGAACATATGAAGCTATGATGAAAATAATCATAGTAGACCTCAAACAAAACTCTATCTAATAAAAAATAATTGGGTTACTGAATAAATTCTCTTTCAAATACTCAAAAATAAAATTCCACTGGTCAGTTCATATAAACACTCGATACATTTTATTATATATTGTTAGGATAGTCTCAAACCATGATATGTTTAGTAACAAAATCCTATAATTTCCAACATGACTGAGGATATAATGTAGATCTATGACATTATTTCATGCCTCCCATGAAATGAATACAACAGTCTTTGAAGGATCTATAGATACACTACACTAGGGATCAAAATTCGCTATGAAATGATATTCATGAGACTAGAAATCATAATTTTATATATTTTTGAATAGATTATGATTGGAATGAAATTAAACAATGGTCTACAGACACTCATTGTGCTTCTCGTTGGATTCAGAGTACACATAGACATCTTTAATAAAAAATACCACGAACTGGATAAGAAGCTATCTAACATTAGATTCATCCATCCCATGAATATGGTAAGATAATTCATCAAAAATATATCATTACAATTAACTCATAATTACCACAACAACATCATAAAGGAGTCTTGAAATATCTTCAACCTTCACTAACATATTATGATATCCTGACCATAGAATAATATTCACAATCCAACTAGATCCTTTCTGGTAATCTTTTAAATAATCAATCAGTGATAGAGGATATATATTATTCACTATCACCTCCTTCAAAATATGATCACTGATAGATAATAGAAAACTACAATCAAACTTCCCTGGGAAAAAAACTGTATTAGACCAAAGTGATGCACTTATATGAATATAACCACACTAGAAGTGATCATCAATATTTATCCATGTCTCTCAATAATCATAAGATTCCATCTTATATGAAGACATAGAAATCAAAGAATCCCATAACTATAATTCAATTGAAAACTTGATCTATTTTATAGGGTGTAATTCCAAATACTCTTTTGTAAATAGATCAATGTACTCTTTCGAAACAATAGGAAACACTAATTGATGAACCTTATAGAAACATAGAATCTACTTGGCCATCATGTGAAAAATGTTTCAAGCATGATTCTAACATATTTGATGGTCTATGTTCCGAATGAACAAGGTAGAGACTCCTAAATAATCATATAAAATAATATTCCTTCGGAATAAATCCCTAATAACCTAAAATTAATATAACTAGTCAACTTTCTGGTTGATTTCATATAACATTATAATAAAACAGATGAAATATCTCCAGGAGTTCTAATGCCCTAGTACCAGGTCATATTATCAAAAAAAAATACACAAATTAGATCAAAATCCATCTAGAATAGTACATTTCAAGGGGAAATAAAAGGAAATCCAAATCATTTAAGAATGGAATGATATGGGAAGGTGAAATAAATTAGTGCATATCTCTTGATTCAAATAAAGAATTCACCCTTGCAGATAATTAGAAAATGGATTCCTTCAAAAATTTCATTATCACCTGACAATGGTAACTATATAGAATATATATGACTATGATATACCACTAAAAACTTTTTCCATTATGATGAACACCTCCATTATCACACTATGCTCTCTATGAAAGTGGATAATCACAAGGCTTTCTTCTCCCTACTCCGCCTCCCCTCAAATGATCATCAGCTTGGTCGACATGTTATTGATGCCTTGATTAATTATTATAAAGAAGAAAACTAGTCAAAAACTATATTCTCAGAATGATCAAGCACTCCCACCCCTGATTACCTTGTCTTTCTCATGGATAACAATTATATGCTCACTTGGAAGGGGACCGAGTTCCACTAACTCTAGTGTAATGAGATGAGAGGCTTGGTAACTAACACTGATAATTCTAAAAACCTTATGTATAATAATTTGGGAACCCCATACCCAAGATCAAGTATGTGAATAATCCAATATACTCCCATCATAAGATAATCTAGTCATGGACATCATCCTCTCAATAAAATCTTCTCTCACTAGTACCTCAATATTTTATTGTAGGAAAAATAGAATTACATGGTGCTGGATCTATGTATGAAAATCTACAATGGAATAACTCACTATAGATTTCTCACCTATAAATTACTATAAATCAGGTCATAGAACTTCCTTGAAATAGAACCTACACTCCTACATGTTTCAACACCCCAATCTAAGGGTAACTAGCTCCTGGGAATTGGCAGCCTTTGTGGCCAAATAAATATACTCAACTAAAAAATGATCAAAAAACTTCTTCCACGAAAGTGATGACCCATCAAAATCCCAGAGGAATAAGAACCACCCTATCCTGGAATCCCCACATAACATCATCACTGCTAATGTAACCTAGTTATCCACTAGAGAATTGATCAAACTCATGATTATATTCACTTCCACTAACATGTCATATATTACTAAATCTAAAATATATTCCTCAAACATCTATAGGCTATGGAACTAAATTTCTTTATTTTACTCCCATTATTGTCCTCATTATTGACCTCAAATTTGGGGTGATATTATAGAACATCTATTAAAAAATTATGACATGAAACTAATGAGAACTTTAACCAAGATAAATGTCTAGAAATTAACAAATTGCTACGGTCTCGTAAAAAATGAATATAGAATATTAAATATTAATTAATAAGGATTAATAAATAATGAATTTATACCCATATCAACTATTGGAACAAATAGGAATGATTCACGATCATCTTCGATAAATATTCCTAAAAATATGTATAAATTCATAGAGTAGGATTAGAATACTTTATGGTCATTTTATTGGATCATATGTTGTCTAAATACCCATTTCCTATCCAGTATCACTTTTTTACATCACATACTAAGATCAAATAACACCATTTTCAGACCAAAACTTTCAATCCTTTCAATTACCAACCTAAAAACTCCATTATATCCCTAAATGTTTCTCGGATACCACTCGTTTATGAAACCCCACACAATATTACCCCTTGTTGGATGAAATTGAATGGTGAGAGATAATAATTCCAGAATCCAACCTCCAATCAGACATGGGTTGGAAACTAGAACTGTAGATATATCATACACTAAAATTGGTGTAACTACCCTAGAATATGATTATGAGGAATAATAGATAAGAAAATAACACCAAAAACTCACACTCTTAATAAGTAAAAATTCAGATACATGCATTTAATGATATACAATTTGAAAAACCACAAAATATAATCCTTGAGTACCAAAATAAAACATGGAAATCATCATTCAATATCACAACTCTCCTCAAAAAAATCCAAATGAACGTAATGTTTTGGATCAATAACCATATAACTCATGTGTACATGAAAATAAGTATATATATAGGGGTTTTAATGAATAAGTACAATCAGTACGATACTCCATGGATCTTATCATGAAAATGTGATCAATTTATATTAAATCCATAAGAATAACTAGTGGAGCAAACTCATCACCTAATAAGGTATACTAAAATAAAATAATTTCTTGATACCTCCGTCATAGTATCATATAAATGTAGAAAAATTATAATTAACATAATATAAAAATGATGGTATCATGCTACCACTTACCCATTGGGTTTTCACTATCTCCCCAATGTAATGCATACTAATCAATCTCTATCTAATAAGAAACATGCATCAATGGAGATTTTATACCGCAAACATCACTACTTGAATCACATAACATGATCATCAATATTCTCATCCCCAAATAGAAACCATGTAATTTTTGCGATCCACCACATCCTTTACACAATATACTATACCTGAGTCCATCATAACTGGTACATTATGTACCTATAATAATCCATAGGATACTATATTGGGAGATCCATGTGTGTGAACTAACCAAATGAAATGGCAGGCCTTTACACACATATATTGTAAGGTAACATCTATAGATACTGCATATAGTACTACTAGGAGAAGAGAGTGAGGGACAGAGGGTATTATCCGTCCATCCTCACAAACCTAGATATTGGGGAAAACACCCCCAGATTCCACATTTAGTCTTTCTCCCTTCCAAAATTAGTAGGAAAAAATATGAAATCCAAATGAATAAGGAATATATATATATATATATATTGATCACAACCATACTATTAAAAATACGTATCCTTATACTCAACTAAAACCATCGTCTCTCGAAAACCAAGATGGTAATACTAATGTCTATATGTCATATAGATAGAAAAATAGTTCATAGAGATTTTCAATTAATTCATTTTATATAATATTTCATATTTTAGATATTTTGAAATTATTATCTCAAGTCAACCATTTAAATCTCAAACCCATTTGTTTGGTGATTTCATATTTATTATCATTCCATAATTTAATGAAATCTTGGACTCCATCTAAGATATTATAAATGATACAAAGACTAGTCAATTCTAGTTACGTTAAGATATGGGGAATGTAATCAAAAAATAAACTCGGATGACTAGATGTAAAATCAAGAATAAAATTAATAGTTAGAAAAATCATCATCAGTCCAATAAGAAATGGGAAATCCTAACTTCATTATATTATATCAATAACAATTCCATCTCAGACACAGTAATGTATATCACCATGAATCCAAACATATCATGTGACAACAATTTATATACCCACAAGAACCCCTCCTCACTCCTTACCAAACCAAAATATATCTCAGGTTCTGATTATGTCACCAATAAATTTCCACATGTTGATTAATCACACAAGGCTCTAATAAAGAAACCACTAACAAGGAATATATTCCCCATAACCAAGGAATTAACCCATTATTAGAAAATGGGATCTCTAATCCCAACACAATTATCATTAAAAAAACAAATTTATTACATTCATAAATTAACAAATTCATTTAAAATATGTTAAAAAAATATGGAACATAAGGCATCAACTATCAACAACTATGAATTATCTAATTATTATTGATGAATAACTCTAACTCACATCAACTATAATAAAGAATAATAACAATTAAACATGACACATTAATATTTAGTCACCAAGAATTACTAGATTTTGGTTATTTTTTCAATTTTCAATTATAAGAAATATGTTAAACTGAAACATCAACATGAGATATCGTACTATCTTGAAAATCCATAGGCAAAATTTTTGTCATGTTATAATGAGATACCATAGTCACTACCAAAAACGATAAATTTGATCTCAAATTGTGGTTTAATATTAATTAAGGTTAATTCCACCATCACCCAATGAAATATATCCTGACACCTTGAAAATTAAACATAAAATATGATGTTAAATAAATCCCCTACATTTTTTCATTCAACATTATTCAAAAAAGAAATGAATAAGAAGTTAAAATCATTGATCACCCCCTAATAAATATTCAACATTCATTTAAGGGCATCACAAAATGAATGTGCCAATATGCATCAAAATAAATCCATGAGAAACAACAGAGAAAAAATTCCATAGAATTGAAAGATTTAATTTGGAGGAAACAAAATTTAACCTAGAATAATCCACTAGAAAATGTGGTAAAACTCACTATTTATCACTACAATTTGACATGAGTAGCTAGGAATCCAATCTAGAATAACGGTAATTAGGAATCCATGAAATATATCTTCTATCCACTTGGGGGTTGGGAGAGTTCAATGGATATTTATAAAATTTTATGGGTAAAGGGAATTATAAAAATTATTCCATATGCTAATTAAAAACATGAAATTTTATTTCTTGTAATTAATTACATGATTTTAAGACTCATTGAAAAATACATTGTCAAGATTTTATATACATTGGATAAGTTCATATCATGTGATAGATGGTCTCAACATAAATTCTTGGTACTAGATTAACCAAACCTAACCCCTCTTAATTTACTTCTGTTGATTAAGGTATTATGTTGTGAGTCACACACTACATACTACCGAAAATCAGGATAAAAATACCACAATTATGTTGAATTTCTCTCTCAAATTGTGAAAAACAATTCCCACCGTTTATTCCTCACTTATCTAAAAACTGGATCATAAAATCCACCAAACAAACTCAAGGATTACTACATGAACTCAAAAATTGAAAACCCCCAATGGAATGGTGTATAAGGGTCTCATCCCTTAATATAACACTTTTAAAAATGGTTAACCTAGATATGTTCATTTGGGATTATAAACTGCGAGAGCACAAAACATTTTGATGTCAACATAATTGAATAAGTAGCTAAATTAATCATGGTATAAAATGAAACAAAAGTGATAATGATTATACATTGAACATGAAAAAATTTCTTAAGAGTATAAAAAATTTAACAATATTTTATTATTATGGAGTTATAGAATGCACATAATTATTCAGGAATCAATGTAATATATTTTCCATTCAAATGTAATTTTAATATTTTCGTCTAAAAATAACTCTTCCCCTATATAGTGTTCATTAAAATTTTTACTAATGTTATTATTTATGTTTCAAATATTTTTAGGGTTTAATTTATATGAAATTTTTTTGCTTTAATTAAATATTATTTACACGAATATTTTCTAATGTTTTTCAGACGACCTAGTTATTTCATTTTAAAAATGTATTTAATGAATGTTATCTTTTAACATATAAGATATGAAATAATTTTACCATTTCCAGGAACATTATTTTTATTTAATCAATATTTAAATTCATTCATGGTTAATTTCGGAAAAAAAAATTCTACAAATTATGAAATTTTTTACTTTTATAATGATTTCAAAAGGAAAGTACATTTCTTATATTATCAATGTGACTTTATATTATCATTCTATAATGGATATTTAATATATTTTATCATTATAAAAGGATTTTTAGGTTCACTTTAGTTATTCTCTAGTGAAAGTTTCCACCTTATTTAATTGGATATATTATGTCCGCTAACATTTTTATGTTATTTTTTCAATTTTAATGTTTATGTTTATTATATGTTTTTTATTATTCTTTTCATTCATATTATTAACGCATTGGCCTAAGTATGTGATGGGTTGGGCCAGTTGTTTACTATTGACATATCCGGTTGGTCTCCTGGGAAAATATGACTTCATTATTTTATGTGTACCAAAAAATTCATTTATGACATGTTTAGAATAGTCATTGACTATGAATTTATGATGTCATAGAATAGGGAATTTATTATATTAATATGATTTATAGAATAATGATTTACATCATTATGAAATAAGTTATCCTTTTACATATGATTTTTTATCCATTTATATACTCATGTTTTAGTAGTTTGTTTTTTATAGAAATATGTTCATTTAATAAAATAGGAAAATGTTCATTGATTTTAAAATAATTGCAATAATCTCCATGTAGTAAATTTATTATTTTCAAGTAAAATCCCTCATGTTTTTTGAATCCTACATGAATTATGTTTTTTTTCTTCTCAATTATAATTTTGTTTTGAAAAATACATGGAAAAGGTTGGTTTTAAGTTTATATATATGATTATATCAAATTCCATGTTTTATATGAGAAAAAGAAAACATCCTATTAGGGTTTTCATGAATTTTAAATGGATCACTAGGCTTCGATTATCTTCATAACCTTTTCTAAGATTTTTTCCCATCCCATGTCTTGATTCTTCTTTCAAATGGACTAAAGATGAGTAGAATTTTTTATAAATTATATCCTTATATTTAGGAAATTATCCTTGAAAAAATGTGTCATAAAAAAAGCTTTACTATGAACATAATTTATATGTTTTTAGGGAATAAGTGAATACAATAGGTCTGTGTTCACAATGTAGTGTATTGATTTTCCAAATTCAATAAAACTACAATCCAAAATACCCAATGTAATTTAATAAAAATTATTTATTTCAATTAATATCATAACTATGAATTGAATGAGTTACGAGTCACTATATTTGGTATCATATTAAATGTTTATACAATATTAGAGGTTTAGATATTAGTTTGAATGGAAATTTAAATTGTTAGTATGAATGACTGAGATCATAAGTTAAAAGTCTTATATACCCATAAAGGATATTTTATTATGGATCATTATGGTTATTTTATTTATTTTCCAACTCATAATATTGTTTATTTTTATTTTCTTGGCACACTCTCACTAGCCATTTTGTTATATTAAATTGATAGAACTAGTGGGATCCTAGTAAACAATAGATTTTAAGGAATATATGGTGTATTTTGGAATGAGAATCCAAATGGTGTAGGGAGAAAATTGGAAGCTATTTTGTTTATGAATAATATTCTGTCTCAAATCATGATTTAACTACTTGAACAATGGATAATATTTTAAAAATTAAAATTAAATTAAATTAGTATTTCTTGAAACTTTTGGTGATAAATATCATCAATATTATTTATGAAGAGTGTGTTTTTATATTTTGGATAAAAGATATATGATAAATATAACATTTAGGGTTAATATGATGTTTTACATTGAGTCAATTGTGAGATATTAAAATTTTAGAACATTTTTTTATCATATAACTAACCATTGGATTGAAAAAGGTATTTTGTAACTCTCTGATTAAATTAATTTTGAATGAATCTAATTTTTTTTGGGAACAACACATGATTATGGGAAATGGAATATTATTTTTTAGTAAGAGATTTTATTTTAGGAATAATGATTGAGTTAAATTTTGGAATCATATATATTTATGTTGTGTTTTAAAGTGATTTAATTTAATTAGGGAAATAATTATTATAATTTTTAGAATATATAATCTGTTTATATACATTTTTGGTATGTGAATATTTTTATTTGGAGACAAATTAAAATTTTATCATTGAACAACATGTGTTCGAATTATATTAATCATTGGGATTCATTATGTTCGGTAAAAAATGATGAGTTTTAATGTTTTTTATTTATGGAATGATTCCAGATTAAATTTGGGTGTTAATATTTATATATTAGAGAATAATGTATAATTTTTTGATATCAAGGTCCATTCATATTGTATATTATTTCAAAGGGTTTTTACTATTTTTATTTATTAATAAAGATGACTAAGAAGATTATAATTTCAGGCATCTTATGACCATTAAAAAGTTAATTTTAGGGATATACTAATTAAATAATTATATTTAATATTAATTTCATAGAATTTGTTATACCATAGAAATTGAAATTCATCGAAGAACAACCAATGGATAACATATTTCTTATGATATTGAAATAAATAAATTAAGTATATTTTCTCATGTTCTCTACCTTGAGTGTAAATGAATCCCTAATCATTAATAAATTATTCATGAAATAAAAATGTTAACCTTTTACATTATTCTTGATGACGTGATGGTGTTCATTATACCTTCCTAAATTATGGTATTTCGTTAATAAAATTTTTCATGAACATATTATTTACTACTCTCTATTATTTATTGGGCATTATTTTTCTCATCAATGTTTATATTCTCCCTTCCCACCAAGGATATACTAATTTTGGAAGATGATTATGTGTATATAATGGTGTCCTTTTTATTTATATTTTCCAATTTATGAAAATATTTTTACTTTCCCTTAATAGGATTTTAATTGTCAAGAACTTTATTTCAAAATATTATAAATATATTTTCCTTTCATGACCACATGTTTTATGATTCACTCCCTAGAAATGAAGAATAAAATTATCTAATCACTTATTAATATACAAGAGATAAAATTGAGAGGAATCAATTTCTATAAGGGAGTGCAGTTTGACAAAACTATATTTTAGAATTTATTTTATATAATTAATCTATTTGTTAGTATGTTGTATACCCAACACCAAGAATATGAAAACTATGATATAATATTATTTAAATATTTCCATTATGATAGAGCCATTGGTTTTATGTGTACAAATAGGAATAAAAATCTTATTATGTACATTTATAATTTTTCTCAATAAAATTTATAAAAAAGCATACATCGATAATTAATTGGATAGAAATAATGGTAATCACTTTTAAATGTAACAATTTGATGTATGAAATTTATTTTGGTCATAATATTTAAAATTAATCTATATTGTTAAATGTCTATAAGGAAATAATTTTTTTATATATATAATTTAATCAATTAAAATTAAATTAATTATATTTAATAGACATGTATTGAGAATAAAGCCAATTTAGGCTTCAAAATTACATTTTCCTCAAAATGGTTTTTTATTTATTATTTTTAAAATATTATAATTTATGGAAATTTTATAAATTTCATTTGACCAAATAGAAAATAAATTATCATTCCATAATAAAATTAGGTTTAATTTTTATGTTTTTTTAAAAAATGATTTTTGTGTGAATAGTGAAAAGTTCTTATTTTTAAAAAAACTATCATTTATTTTCTATAATTAAAATAATTTTAATGTACAACTCTATTCAGGAATTTGTATTAAATTAAAATAATAAACCTTTTATAATTCACAATATAATTAATTTTATATGAATCCTCATTATTTTTTTTATAAAATCAATTTTGTGTTTAAAAATAATTTTGTACAAAATTAGTTTTTTTATATTTTTCATAGTTATATTAAAAATTATTTTAATGTATTATATAAATTAAATATTGATATTTTTCTATTTAGAATATATAGTGTAAAATTTGGTAAATAATTCAATTTATTGTTTACCGATAAGGAATACTGGACATGGTAAAAGTTAAACACCGTGGTAAAGGATAAAACAAGACAATTGACATCAAAACAATGGAAAAAATTGTCAAAATAAAAAAACATACCGTGGTTCTAATGGATGAGATAAATTATAATATAATAATCCTAACTTTAAAATATGGATATTCTATGCCACATGACTTTTATTATTACTTTTATATTATTTTCTGTCGTAAAAGATTTCAAAATTAAACTCTTCCTCTATTAAAATCTATATTATGTTGTAATAGGGAAATCAATTATTCTTTTGAAAATTATTAAATAAATATTTACAATTTTACTTTTATTTTATTTTTTATAGATAGTATAACGTCCTATAATGCTTATGAATCATTGACGTAACACTTCTACATGTAGTAGAAAAATATAATAAATTATTTTGAAAAGATTAAATGTTTTATATTTTTGGTGAATTATGGTGTTCCACTAATTTAATGGATTAATATAATATATCATTTAATTTTAAATATTTTATATTCAAATTATATTTTTACCTTCACGCATTTAAAGTTACAATAATTTAATTTATCTATGAATGACCTATAATTATATTTAATATTTAAAAATTATTTATACATTAGTATATATTATTAAAAATATTATATTAACATAATTTAAATGGAAATTTTTATCCTGACATGCATATTTCCTATATTTTCCAATTATAATTTTTAAAATAACATTCATTACCCTTAATGAGTAAAAAATAATTTACAATTTTAAAGTTTAAATAAGGTCGGTGAGGGGGTAAAACCAAAAATAAGGTTTGAGATGTCATATAAATCTTTAAAAAGTTAAATGATTTATTATATTTCCATAATTTTACCCTTAACTTTTATATACGGAATTTGGAATATTTTTATATTTTTTGGAAAATACAATATATTATATTTCTTGTATTTATTAGTTTTCCACCCACATCACTTACAAAATAGAATCTCCTCTACTCTAATCCACAAACTTATTAAGACATTTAGTACATCCTGGATCCACCCATATATCTTCTTCAATTACTTATCCACTTACTATACCTTTTTCTTACTCCCATAACTCCATCCAAATATGGATTCAGATGTGAACTAAAGGAGGATTTCCAAAGAATTGGTAAAACTATTTAACATGTTCATTAATTTTATTTATTCGACTAACTCATTAAATAATATACTAAAATTTATGAAATAATTGAATAAATATTTTAAATATAAATAAATTTTATTATGATAATATCATAACCCTTATTAATTTAATTTTCATCCAATGGGAATGGAAAACATAACTTGTGTTTACATATCGACTACCACATCTACAAATCGATGCATTTCATTTTCAATCCCCACCTCACATGACCGGTTATTATGATATATTTTCTTAATATATATTATATTAAATAAATATTTATAATTCTATTAATATAATATATTATTTATTAACTTACCCTTCCTCCCATTTCAAAATGAAAATGTTTCTCATGTGTACTAGTTGACTACCACCCCTAAAAAGTGATGCATTTTTTCCCATTGCAGCCTTTCATGGATAAATTCTAAGATTGTATTTAATGTAAAATAAAAATAATTCTGTCATGATTTATATTATATATATATGATGGAATCATAACCCATTTGAACATGGTTAACATACCTATGTTTTTTTGGGATTACAAATAAAGAAACCTCCAAACATTTGTTGTAGAGTTAACTAATTTAGTGTCTAAATAATTCATGCTAATAAATTTAGTAAAATGAATAATGATAATGGAATTAAAATTTATTTTAATATTATTTATTTAATTAAAAATAAATAATATATTATTCGAGAGTCAGAGAATATACAAAACAATTTTGGACTAGAGGTAATGTATTTTCCCTTAAAACCTTGTTTGTTTATTTCCTGTTACAAATCAATATCTTATATACGCATGTTTATGAAATGTTTCAAGAATATCATTATTTATGTTTTAAATATATTTAAAATTAATTTTCAACTAATTATTTCTTTCTTCACATATGACCAATAAGAATATTTCCAAATGTATTCTCTAAATACCATTTTTGACTTTTAATAAAATGTTTATAAGAATTTTCTATTTTAAAATATATGAATTGAATAGGTTCTATAATTGCAATATTTATTAATTTTTTAAGAATAAATTACAATTTTACATCATTATTTTCAATGAAATCATTTTTCACAATATTATAATTTTTTGACGTGTAAAATGTTTTCAAAAAGAGAATGATATTTATTCTTCTATCTATATAAATTTATAAAGTATTTTTAAAAGTTATTTTTCATCAATGGTGTCATAAAAAAAGGATTATTATGTCTCTCTATGGATGTGATCTAATTATTCCATCGACTTTATTTAATTTTATGGATTATTCTCATTAATATGTTTTATACTAGTTTGTTAATAAAAATGTTTATATTGATTATGTATTGTTTTTTATCCATTTCATTCATATGATAAATGAATTGGACATAGATAATGACCTGTAGGGCATTTTATAGACCCGATATTAATTGGTAGGTAACATTAGTGAAACTAGACTATGAATTTGCGGTATTCCTACATAATTATTTATGATTTCATGGAGCGAAGCCTTGATGATATATTTTTTATTTCATGGAAAAAAGAATTGATGGTTTAATTAAAATATCAAAAAATATTAATTCCAACAATATTAAATGAAATATGATTATTCATTATTATATGGATAAGAGATATAAAAAGTATCAATACAGGGGTATTGAGTTCTTTAAATTTTTTCACTTAAACCACCCTCAATTAAGGTATGATTGTTTTTTATCTTTTCATATCACAAAAAAAACAAAAAAAATAAAATAAAAAGGGAAAGATATAACATTGATGATTTAATATGGTCTGGGTATAGAGAGATACCTATCCCTCCACTACCAAAAAAATACTAGGGTTTGTGGATTTTATTAGAACACCACCTTTTCTTAGGGTCTTCCCATCTAATTGTATGTAGACGTCAGCTGTTAAAAATCAAGGAGATTTTATCAATCTACTTTTAGGATTTAAAAAAACAATATCCATCAACACCCTGTATAATAAGTACTTAATTCCTTCAATAAGAATGAATAATAGTGTATTATAAAATGAAGAATATAGTTGTAAGTTGAAACAAATAGAAGAGATGATATCTCAATTAAGGAAAATGAGTATGGTAAATAGCTGAAGGATAGACATTTAAACATAAAATGATTTTTCATGAATGCAATATATAGAGAACAAGATTATACCTTTTTTTCCTAGCACATAGATGTGGGATCACATACTTCATTGATAGAGAGAATGTTTTATCTATACTAATGAATCATTTGAAAAAATATTTATCTATATGTTATCTGAAACAGTTATGAACAATACAATAAAAAAAATGGATGTCGAGAGAATATCAAGGTGTCATTTTCCTTAAAATAACATTGGAAAAAAACTTGGTAATAAAAATATTTATTGATCCTTACTTTATTTGTACTTTCATTTATTTTGAAACCTATTGTACCGTACTGTGGTTGTCTACTATTTGATACATCAAAATTATCCTTAATTTTGTTCTTAAAATACTCTGATGGTAATAAATTCCATTGTTTTATAATTAAATATTAAATATTGGACCACCACATAGATAAAATATACATATCTGAAATCACATATCCAAATTTATCCCTTAGATATTTTCATGTAGTTGTATTCTTTACATAGCCAAATCATGCAACTATCTTGATCATGTATCTAAAATACATAGTCTACTAAATAACATACCTAACGGGAACAACATAGCCTGATATTCCAGATATCCAATTATTTTTGTTTAATTCATGAAAAGGCTGATTTTACATATTGGTTTCATCTATATGTTTGATTTTCTGATACATGTGATTATTATTAGAGATTAATTCATGTATCCAATTGATGTCCTAGAATGCCAAATATTGTTGAACTATATGTAGCCAATGTCCCAATGTAATTTACATTTCCATACATAACCAAAATTTGATAAAAAATATAGAATACAAGATAATTGTATTATTATACAAGTGTTAAACTACTAATATTCAGTCTTATCAAACACACTTAAAAGAAGATTAATTAGTAAAATAAGAAGGGTTTTTGTGATTTTCCAAACATAAAGTACAAGTTATATTTTGGGACAAAGTAAATAGTCTAACAATATCCCATTTCTTATGATCACAAAATCTATTTAACATTAAACATAAAATTTTAAATATTGTAATTTATTTTATAGAAAATCTATATAATACATTATACGTTTTATATTTTTTATTCATAATTTCTCCTTTATTTTTATCTCTCTTATTAACCTTTTATAACATTATAAAATATGGTAAAAGATAGGAAAACAAATTCATGATAAAAAAATATGTTATGAAAAATAATAATATATGGTAGAACCTGAATTTGAACAAGTCATGGCTGAAATTTAGGAATGAAAGAGATTAAAAAAAATAAAAAAATGGATAAAATTAGATGAAAACAAACTCATCACACACACAAAATAGTTATATTATAACTTTATCAAATAGGTCACTTGTAAAATATATATATACAAAACACATTTAAAAAATACATATCTTTAACTTTAATTGGATGACCCAATCTTATTAATAGGTTCACATTATGATAGAGGTTTTAGTGAGGGTTTCATAATGGTTAGAGAGAAGTAGGAAGTAGTAGTTGGTTCAACCAATGAATAAGGGATTTCTATTTTAATATCTACCATTGAAAAATGTTAGGATCCAAAAAAAGATCAATCTAGAGTTATTTGTGAATATATTTTCCAAACCTTGTCAAATGTATTAATAGAAATATTAAAATCATTAGATCCAGATCTGGTGAACGCCACTTTACATTCAAAAACTAAAGGGGTAGATTCTGTTCAATAATATTCAATAGTTGAAAGAACATACCTTAATTAATGCTGATTATAGATAGTTTTTATATCATACATAGTTATAAAATTTGGCATGGTACCCTTATAGATATTTTGATATGCTATAAAAAAGTATATTCTCCCATTGAATGGGAAATGTGCATCCATACATATGTTGGTCTTCTTGATAATATCTATCATTTCGATGTGTTCAATGGATATAAGACCTTGATTATAGATATGAGCTAACGTGGAAATGGAAATTTTCTGAAACCCTATAATGACATCATGTTTTATAGTAAAAACCTATAATAGTAATAAATACCTATACTAGATGGATGGAAATAATTAGAAAGAGCAGCATGGAGTTATGAAAATAAAATTTCATGAATCCAATCTATAGAGACAAGTAATATGTATTCCATGATTTATAGTGTGTTAATATTTTGGTAGAAAAGTTCTAAATATTCTAAAATTTATAGGGAAAACACAATTACATTACTTTAGGGTGATTGAGAAAATGAAACTCTAAAAGTAGCTGGCATTGTTGCAACATGTTCGATTAGCATGAAAAAAATATCCTTCCTTTTTCCAAGAGCTGGTTTAATATGGTCTTATTTAGAATCTAATGAAATAGTACCCTCTTTAGAAGAATGAAATTAAATATCTAAAATAGCCTCATAGATGAAGACTATAAATTTTATAATTTTATGATTGTACCTACTAATTGGATTAAGATATGATGAAATCATATTTCATATCATCATAGAGATTATTAGGTTTTAATAAATCTTATCACTGTTCTGAGGAATATATTCCATAAAAATCACATGATGTTATTTATTGAATCATCATTACTAATCAATCTCTTATTATGCCTTTCTAAGTTTCCTTAAACTCAACCAATATTTCCTTCCAAAAATCATACAAAAGAACTAGAGTTAATAAGTAAATTTTCATATATTGGATCTTGGATAAAACTAAATTAAAATTTGAATAATGTTTATCAAAGTGATTATAGAGACCACGAACCTCTAAAGGTTGTGAATATGTAATGAAACATTGATGAATTCAAATTAAATCACCATTATACTTCTCAAAGTATGAATGTTCCCCTTCATAATTGTTTTTAATATTTGAATCTCATGAAGGGAAGAATCATAAATATATTTTTGAACCATATGTTGGTTATGAATTTTATGTTTATGTAATGACAATAGAACTCCATGTTATATCACTTATAATTTGGTGGAATAATCACATTTAATATCAATAACATGTGATCTCATTACCTCAAAATATTTATCAATTACACTAGAACAAACTGGCATCTGTTGTTGATGATTAATGATCAAAATTGTCTAGGAAACTGTTATGTCAGTAAACCTATCAAAATAAAATGTAGACATTGATTTTTCCATGATCTATTTAATACCATAATTTGAATTAAAAAAATATTTATCTAATCACAATATACTTTTTATTATGAAACTTATAAAATACTTTGAATGAAAATGTATTCATATTTATCTCACCATCATATCATTCCAATATTTCACTTACTGTTACTGCATACTTTTAAACATGATATAGTGGTTGAAGTACTTTTGGGGTATGTTAATGAATACATGATTCCTACAATATCACATACCCACATCTATCTCTATAAATAATATATAAGCTAGAGGGTGTACCATTAAATTTATGCTCAACCTCACACCAAAATAGTAACCGGTCAACTGATGGTTATTCCACTCATGATATAGCTGTAAACACACTAATAATAGTCTCAACTACTTTTCCACATTTATCAAATTAGTTGTATCAATAGTTGGAACCTCAATCTAAATTTATTCCCAAATATTGGTCCCTACAAATTTTTATCTCTGAGAAGATTCTACAATATGGTTTTTAATAAGTGAATACAAGAAAATATATCTCAACAACTATCATCTACACATACCTAGTTGGAACAAAAATATTTTATGTTTGTAGTAACCCTGGTTTCGGGTACATAACCCCCTTTCCTCATGTTTTTTTTAATTTTTGTTTCCATAAAATAGAGAGTTTCTATAAAATTGGGAGTTTCTATAAAATAGAGAGTTTCCAAAAAATAGAGAGTTTCTATAAAATAGAGAGTTTCCATAAAATATAGAGTTTCCATAAAATATATAGTTTCCAAATTAAAGAGCGTTTCTATAATGTGGGGTGTTTCAATAAAGTGGGGTGTTTCCAATAAGTGGGGTGTTTCTATAAAGTGGGGTGTTTCCATAAAGTGGGGTGTTTCCATAAAGTGGTCTGTTTCCATAAAGTTGGGTGTTTCAATAAATTGGGTTGTTTCTATAAAAAGGGGTTAAGGTGAAGTATGAAAGAATTTTGGGGTTTTTATGGAGTGTTGGGACCAAATGGAAGGTTCCATGATCCATACACGGTTGGCACAAACTGTGTGGTCAAATCTTACGGAGATGTCAAATCTAGATCATATTTTCTAGGAATTTAACCATTTTGTCCCTATTTATTTTGTTTTGTCTTCAAAACTCCCCTAATTATAGATCACTCTCCCTATAAGACTAGAGAACTCACTCTGCAAGATTTGTAGCCATTCTAGAGCCTTCCCTTGGTGATTTCGAGTCCGATTCTTGAGGTATGTCACCATTCTTTCCGGATTTGTCATCTTTTCTTAGATCTGCTTAGATCTACTTCTCTGATCTCCATTCCTTCTCAGATATGAACCTATGGTGGAAAAATATACGTATTTGGATGCGAAATATTTCAATTTTGAGTCATCATATTTTATGGATAAGCGATCTAATGCCGCTCTTGGAGAATCGACCAATTTCCTTGTGCGTTCTTCGTTTGTTGATAAAGTTTCATCAAAACTGTCAAGGTAGGAGGATTCTCTCTTAAATCACCTTGATATAATTGATTGTCTTAAATATAAATTAGTTTATTAATTGTAAAATTCAAGGAAAAAATAATCATTTGTGATGAATTATGGTTTTTGTGAAATTGTGTGATCTTGGTGATTAGTTGTGCAAAGGTGGTTTAATTAAAAATGATGATTTTAAATTATTGATTTTCTGAAATATAAAAATGTCTGATGAAAAGGTGGTTTTCAATATAAATGGTTTTCAATAAAAATGGAGTTTTATTGAAATATTTTGGAGTTGAAATGGATTGTCATTGAAATGGTTTTGACAGAAATAGTTTTCAATAAAAAGGTGTTTTTATTGAAAGGATTATTTTGGCTTGATTGTTGGGCATATGTGTTGTGTGTTCATAATTAATATATGAGGCTTGGTTGAAATAGGAAATTGTTCTCAGTTATAGAGGTTTAATGGCACATGGGAATTGCATATACAAGGATCGGTTGAAATATTACCGTGTACTTGGTGTCAAAGGATTAATGGAACATTGGAAACAATTACCTTATCACGACATTATAGATTGAACCGAAATCGCTCATAAGTATGGAACTATCATAACATAGTCTACATGGTTGGTTGTATGGGTTTGACTAATGGTTGGGAATTCCGATATAGGTATATTGGGAAATGGTTTTATAAATTAATTGGTTATTTTTCTTGAAAAATATCTTGCTTGAAAAAATTGGTTTTAATTTCACATGCATGGTTTTGGTAATGAATGGTTTTTGAAACTTGTTTATATTTATTTATAAACTAATTTTTAGAATTTTTTTTTAAAAACTTTTTTAAATATTGGTTTCTAACTCTTCTATCCTAGTGGCATGAGTATTGGAGTCATTAGAAAAAACTTACTGAGTTTTATACTCAACCCTGCTTTGGAACATATGTTATTTGCAGATGCTATCTTCATGGATAGAGGAAAAGGTAATGTTTCATAGGTTTTTAGAACTACAACGTGATGCTGGGTTGTTCAGAGATTTTGGAGCATAGAGCATGTGGATCATGGAGTCCTGAGGTCTTTAGAGAGTCCTGTATATTTTATATGTTGTGTACTATAATACTTAGTTATCCTTCCATTGTTGCTTACATTAAGTGTTTTTGAGTGCATGAAGTTGTTTAGTTGTGTTGCATTTGTTCATGAATCATATAAAGAGTGTTTGGTTATGGTTTTTAGGTTTATTGGTTTATTTCCTAAAGGGAAATCGTCCCCTAGATGTATTTGAAACCCTTAGGCATTTATTTCCAGCCTTTGGAATTTTGGGGATGTCACTTAAGGCCTAGTAATGACTCATTTTACTCTCAAGACAATGATAATTGTTAATTTGTTACAAATTTTATTAGCTTTTTCGGTCCTTTCCTAACAAGTAGTCATCGATGATCATATTTTGGAAGGTGAAATCACTTCTTGTCTATTCATTGGGTGGGAATCATATAAAGGAGTAGGATTGTCAGAAAGTGAAATGTATAGTATAAAATGACGTAGCTAACCCTTTTATGCTAAGCTTCAGGTTACGAGGGAGTTGGGTAAATAAATGTTTGGAGACAATTCTAGGATTTTTAAATCCCATTGTCATGGGTCTAGCCAATGATACGAAAACGACATGCATCATAGAATAATAACATCCCACTGGGAGTGCATACATCATTTTGAGAAATGGTCAATTTTTAAAATAATTGAATATGTATTCAAATGAATGATTTTGAAAAAGAAAATGCTTTTCATATTTTGAAAATGGTTTAATTTTCAAAAAGCATGTAAAGTGGTTTCAAAAATAGTTGAACATGGGAGAAAGGATGATTTGGAAAACAATTTTGTGATAGTTGATGTGATAGAATTTGAAATGCTAAGACAAAAATTGCTAGAGAGTGAGATTAATGGAGTCTGTTGTTAGTTTAGAATATTAAACTTGTTAGGCGTCATCGAAACCGACTTAAAGAAGCTACAGAGAATGTGGTTTCACCTAAACCATGTGTGAACCGAGAGCTGGTTTAGAGTATTGTCCATGCTTTTTATACCGTGGAAATAGGGAACTGAAGGAATGAGCCACGACATGTGGATCATACCATCCAGTTCATGAAACAGAATCCACATAATTTACAGGGTGATTCTGAACCCGAGAAGGTGGTGGTGTTGTTATATACGATGAATTGTATCTTTGAATTCATCGACACACCAGTAGAGCTAAAGGTAAAACTGGTGACGTATATCCTTGAGGATGTTTCACGTTAGTGGTGGGATTTATAGGTGCAGGCTAAATTGGATGACGTACTGACATGGTAAGATTTTGAGGAATTATTTAACAAACAATTCTATCATCACACATTCAAGATCTAGAAAATGATAGACTTCTTAAGCCTGAAACAAGTGATTCTCTCTATCACAGAGTATGCAGCTAAGTTCGTGAACATAGTACGCTTTGCACCAGAAGTTGTGGAAAGTTCCTCTTTGAAGGCACACATCTTCGAATCAGGGCTACGACATGAGATTCAATCAAAGATTGCATTACATTTTATTACAGACTATACATAGATGATGAACAGAGAAACTATGGATGAACGTGATATCTCAGGATCTATGGGATTAGGAATGATGATACCTATAGGTAATGGTAGGAACTCAACTGCTGGGAATAAGAGGAAAAGTGACACCTATTTCAATTGTTCACGTGGAAATCAGAACCTGACAGCTAGATCAGTAAACCTTCCTCCACGACCCCTAAGTAAAGAAGGTTGTTTTCAATTTGGTTCACTTGACCACATAAAGAGAGATTGTACAGAACAACCTATAGCATGTAATAATTGTAACTAGATGGGACATCTTCAGTTCTATTTTCACAGTGCTCTGAGTTCAGGTGCTCGAGACACTTATCATATATCGCATGCATCATTTTCTTCGACTGGACGAGGAAAAAAAAATCGGTATAGTAAGTAGATCAGAGATAGCCCTGGTGATTCTAGATATACCATGACTCCTCAACCAAGGAATCCTCAACAAGGAAACAAGGAGAATAATATAGTGAAGATTCTATTGTATGGAGATGAGCAGATGATTGTCGATGATCAGGCTGGACCATCTAAAGTGAGAGGTACGATTCTTTTGAATTCTACCTTTCTGCAAGTGTTTTTTGATACTATTGCATCACATTCCTTCATTTTTTCTCGTGTTTTTGACTTGATATGTTTAAAATAAGAAATTATTCCTTCTGTTTTGAAACTAAAAACTCCTATTTTTGAATGAGAATGCCAAGACTTTCTGTGTAGAGAATGTTCTATAACTATTGATGGAGTTGAGATAAAATGGGACTTCTCAATGTTGGATATGTGTGTCAATGATGTAATCCTGGGTATGGATTGGCTAACAATGTTAAAGGATCAAATTGACTATTACAGGATAATAGTTAGTTTCATGATTGAGGATGACATCGATCATCACATTAGAGGGGAGATGATTGTAAGGAAAGGTGTGAAGATCTTGTTGGCACCAAAGGTGGGAACAATATCTTACCAATTGGAAGAATTGACGTTGGAATCCCTGGAAGAGATCGAGGAAAATAGTTTTCCAGCTGTTGTGGATCAATTTCCAGATGTGTTTCCCAAGAACTTCTCAGGGTTACCACCACTAAGGGAAGTGGAGTTTACGATTGATATCCATCTGGGGACCAGTCATATTTCCCTTTCATCTTACAGGATAACACCAACAGAGTTACAATAATTGAATGTACAGTTAGGGGAACTGGAAAGAAAGTGTTTCATTCGACCAAGTACGTCTCTAAGGGAAGCACTAGTTTTCTTCTTGGAGAAGACAAATGGAACTCTTTGGATGTGTGTTGATTATCATAATCCTAATCAAGTTATGATAAATAATAGATATCCACTTCCACACATTGAGGATCTATTCAATAACTTATGGGGATCTCATTGGTACTCCAAGATTGACTTGCGATTAGGATATCACCAATGGGGAGTTTGGAAAGAGGATATTCCAAAGACAGCTTTCAGAAGTAGATATAGACACTATGAATATGTAGTCATGCCTTTTGGTCTAAAGAATGCACTAACAGTCTTCATGGAACTGATGAATCTGATATTTCAAAAATATCTGGATTCATTTGTTATGGTGTTTGAGGATGACATTTTGGTTAATTCATAGACAAGGGTTGATCATGTGGTGCACCTGGAAATAGTGTTACAAATGTTGAGAGATCATCGTTTGTATTCAAAATTATCAAAGTGTGATTTTTGGATACAGGATGTACGTTTCCATGGACATGTTATTTCAGAGAAATGCATTTCTGTTGATCCAGAAAAGATAGAAGACACTATCTCTTGGAAACCACCAAATAATGTGTTCAAGATATGACGTTTTCTTTGTCTAGGTGGTTACTACCGACGCTCTGTGTGTGATCTTTCATGACTAGATTCACCGATTAGATCTCTGATATAGAATAATGTTTCATTCCAATCGACGGAGGAATGTCTGGAGTCTTTCCAGGAACCGAATGTTCGGCTTACATCGGCACCTATCATGATCTTTCCAAAATCCAGATAGGGATTTGTGGTGTATTTTGATGCTTCAGGATCAGGGTTAGGCTGCGTTCTCATGAAAAAAATGTCACGTGGTTTCTTATGATTCATGGATGTTGAGGGTGCATGAGAAGAATTACCCAACACAAGATTTGTAGTTAGTTACAGTTGTCCAAGCTTTGAAAACATGGAGACATTATATATTTGGTGAGAAATTTATTGTGTTTATGGATAAAAAAACCTTGAAACACTTTTTCTCACAGCGAGATTTGTATCTGAGGCAAAGGATATAGATGGTTTTTTTACAAATGTTTTACTTTTTCTTGATGTACACATATGGGAAAGAAAATATGATAGTGGATGCATTGAGTTGAAATACATATGCTCCTTTGGAGAAAGGATCTTCAGATGAATGGAAATTGATATCGGTCATAGCCGACATGCTTATGGAATGTGAATACTGAGGTGATGTTGTAGTTTTATTTTCTGCTATGCTTGTTCATGATTTAGTAAAAATGATCAAAGAGGCAAAAACATCTAATGAAAGGTGTCTAGTTGTATGTTCAAAAATCAATGGTGGGGAGACCATTGATGGCTTGAAACCTGTTTGGCATTTAGTTTTTTGTTTCAGGGATCGAATGGTTGTACCTATGGTTTGATAGGAACAACTCCTTAATTATTACCACCATTCACTAAGGGTTTTACATCCAGGTACAAAAATATTGTATAAGGCATTGAAGGCACAGTTTTGGTGGATCGACATGAAAAAGAAGGTGGCTGAGATCGTCTCGCGGTGTTTAACTTTCCAGAAAGTAAAAGCAAAGCATCAGAGACCAGATGGTATGTTACAATCTTTTCTCATCCCAGCGTGGAAATGGGATCAAGTAGAAATGTATTTTGTTACACGTCTTCAAAGAACGGTCCGAAAACATGATTCCATTTGGGTGATAGTGGATCATCATACCAAGTCAGCCCATTTCATCCCTATTTGTGAAACTCATACGGTGGAGGATCTTTCAGAAATATATATCCGAGAAGTGGTAAAGAAGCATGGTGTATCCATGTCAAAAGTCTCAAAAATAGATATGAGGTTCACCTCTCATTTCTAGAAATCATTACAGTAAGACCTTGGAACTTAGTTGACTATGAGCACCCTGTATCATCCTCAGATGGATGGAAAATCCAAGTGGATGATACAAACATTAGAAGGCATGTTTCAGGATTATCTAATGGATTTTGGTGGATCATGGGAAGAGCATATACCCTTAGTGTAGCTGACATAAATTAACTGCTATCAAGCTTCGATACACATTGCTCCATTTGAAGCATTGTATGGGCGTCCTTGTCATTCTCCACTATGGAGGGTGGAAACGGGTAAAACATCACAAGATGGGCCAACCCTTGTCAAAGAAACAATAGGGAAGATCCAGTTGATTAGAAAGAGGTTGGGGATTTCTCAATGCCATATGAAATCTTATACATATCACCGTCGAATACCTTTGTCTTTCGTTGTGGGTGATCACGTCTTCTTGAGGATCTCTCTATGGCTTGGACCCCATCATTTCAGGAAGAAGGGAAAGTTATCTCCTAGATACATTGGCCCTATTCAGATACTATAATGGGTAAGAGAGGTGGAATATCAGTTGGATTTACCACCACGGTTTAGTTTGGTTTATAATGTGATCCACGTATCCTAGTGAAAAAAGTGTCACCCTAATCCTGACAATGTGATTAGATGGGGTCACGTTGATCTAGAATCAGATGCATCACTAGTAAATATTTCATTGTGAGTCATGGATAGACAAGAGAAATAATTTCATTGGAAAATCATCAGCCTACTGTATGTTTTATGGAAACATGGTCAGATTTAGGATGAGACTTGGGAACGTGAGAAGGAAAAGAAAAAGCTGTGGCCGAAACACTTTTGGGATAGCAAGGGATTTCTACATTCCAAGGACAAAAATAACAATGGTGGGGAGAATTTAGTACCCCCAGTTTTAGGTACATATCCCCTTTCTTTTATTTTTTTTATTTGGGTATCCATAAAATAGAGAGTTTCCATAAAATAGAGAGGTTCCATAAAATAGAGAGTTTCCATAAAATTGAGAGTTTCCATAAAATAGAGAGTTTCCCAAAATTAGGGAGTTTTCATAAAATTGAGAGTTTCCATAATATACAGAGTTCCCATAATGTGGGGTGTTTCCAAAAAGTTGGGTGTTTCCATAATGTAGGGTGTTTTCATAAAGTGGGGTGTTTCCATAAAGTGGGGTGTTTCCATAATGTGGGTTGTTTTTATAAAGTGGGGTGTTTCCATAAATTGGGATGTTTCCTTAAAATGGGATTAAAGGTGAAGGATGGAAGATTTTTGGGTTTTCTAAGGATTTTTGGGACTAAAAGGAAGGTGGCATGATCTATACATGGTTGGGACAAACTATGTGGTCAAATCTTGTACAGAGGTCAAATCTATATCCTATTATCTAAGAGCTTACACGTTTTTCCTCTATTTATTTCGTATTGGATTCAAAACTCCCCTAATTCTTGATTACGCTCCTTGGAAGGCTGGAGAACCCTACCCACATGAGTTGAATCCATTACAGAGCCTTCCCTTGGTGATTTCGAGTCCGATTCTTGAGGTATGTAACCATTCCTTCTGGATTTGTCATATTTGCATAGATCCTATTAGATCTACTTCTCCGATCACAATTATTTCTCTGATATGAACCTATAGTGGGTAGATCAATGATTTTTGAAGCCAAATATTTCAAATTTGAGTCATTATTTTGATAGGATAAGATATCTATGGTCGCTCATGGAGAATCGAGTTGTTTCCTGGCGCGTTCTTCATCTGTTGTTAATGTTTTGTGAAAACCATCGAGGTATGTGGCTTCTCTATCGACTCCTATTGCTAGAATTGATTGGAATAATTCAAATTTGTTTATTTATTGTGAAATTCATGGAAAAGTATTCATTTGTTATAATTTATGGTTTTTGTGAAATTGCGTGATCTTGGTGATTAGTTGTGAAAAATGGGATTTAATTTAAAATGATGAATTTAAATTATGGATTTTATGGAATTTCTAAATTGTTGATGAAAAAGGGGTTTTAATAGAAATGGATTTCAATAAAAATAGAGTTTTATTGAAATGGTTTGGAATTTAAATTGTTTTGATGGAAATAGTTTTCAATAAAAAGGTGATTTTATTGAAAGGTTTATTTTGGCTTGATCATTGGGCATATGTCTTGTGTGTTCATATTGCATATATATGGATTAGTTGAAATATGATCTTTTACTTATTTACAAAGGTTTATGGAACATGGGAATTGAATATATATGGCTTGGTTGAAATATGACCTTGTGCCCAGTGACAAAATATAAATGGATCATGGGAAATAATTAACTTGTGAAGACATGGTGGATTGATGAGACACCGCTCATGAGTATAGACCTGTCATAACGTAGCATTCATGGTTTGGTTCATGGGTTTGAGTAATGGTTGTGTATTCTAATATAGGGATATTGTGAAATGCTTGTAAATATTGTTTGGTTATTTTTTTGAAAAATTATCTTGCTTGAACAAATTTGTTTCAATTTCACTTGTATAGTTTTGGTAATGAATTGTTTTGGAAACATGTTTATATTTAATTATAAACTGCTTTGTTGATTTTTTTTATATTAATAATTTTTTTGGTGGTAACTCTTCTATCATATTAGACTGAGTAGGGGAGTCATTGTGGAAAACCTACTGAGTTTTATACTCACCACTTCTTTGGACCTTGGGTTTTTTGAAGATACTGTCTTCTAGGACGGGGGAAAAGGTAATGCTTCACACATTTTTAGAACTACCTTGTGATTTTGGGCTGTTCATAGATTTTGGAGCTTGGAGCATGTGGAGCATGGATTCTTGAGGTCTTTATAGTGTCCTTTGTAGTTTATCTGTTGTGTACTCTGATACTTGGCTATCCTACCGTTGTTGCTTACATTATGTGGTTTTGAGTGCATGAAGTTGTTGAGTTGTCTTATATTTTTTGAGGCATCATATAGTGAATGTTTTTTATGGTTGGTATGTTAATTGGATAATTTCCTAAAGGGTAAATCATCCCCCAATTGTACTTGAAACCCGTTGGAATTTATTTCCAGCCTCTGTAATCTTGGGGATGTTGATTAAGGCATAATAATGACTCATTGTACTCTCAAGGCAATGAGAATTTGTTGGTAATTACATCATTGTATCCCTAGGAGGTGAGGTCTTGGAAACTCCCCCTAATGTTTTGTAGTAGGTTATAAATCCTCTTGAGTATCACTCTCCTATACAAGATCCTTCAATGACATGTTGTAAACATCTAAGTTCCACCTAAATGTTTTCTGAAGAACCATTGATATTGAGTTTCTCCTTGGGAACTTTTCCTCTCCTCCATCATTCATATCAATTTCATTATTCATTAAAATTAATGATATAATTCTTCTATATGGATAATAATTGAGCTTCCCATTTCCCTAAAAATAATGGCGCATCAACCTCTTGATGTAACTCTAAATGCTTAGATTCACATTATAGATCAATACATCAAAGATATACATGTCTTGAAATAAATATTTATATTTATGCTTTTCTAGGATAAATATCTATCTAAAAAAATTCACATAGAACTTTCCTTTTTTCTTTTAAATCATCCACTTCCATTTTCATAAAATATGTTTACCCAAAAATAAACTTATAAAATCTTATGGTCCTTCAGAGATCATTCTAATCAGTATCTGACTAAAGGTATTCCCACCATCATGAACACAATAAAATATATCTACCATCTCTTGAGAAGAAACCAAACATGGATTTTCCATTCACATTCATAGATATCACATACCCTATTTCTCCGTACTAAAACTCAATGTTCCCTAGAAACATAGTGACCAAAAATGAAAAATAAATAAAAAACGATTCCAGTCCCAAATATAACTCCCATCCATATAAAAGAATAGGTTCCTCAAAAATAACTAATTTCCATGAAACCAAAAATTTTCTATAGATTTATGTATTTTTACTCGATAGGATGCACTACAAGCCAAGGTTATCATTGATGATTTTGAAAATCTATAATCTCCACATATCTTCTTCTCTATCTCTGAGAGGAAGTTTGTTATAGATATATTCATGATGGAATCAGTTAATTTTTTTAACTTAAATGATATACCCAAATTATAATAGGGTAGAGGGTCAATTTTTTGGTTATGTTACATACCTCATTATTGAAAAGGAAATGCATATCATTTTTTAAGGGTGAAATCCAAATTTAATTAATAAAAATTAACATTATTAATTTTTAAAAATAAATTCATGCAAAAATATATATAAATGTGGAAAAATAAATTTAAAAATATATTAAACCTTTTGTTATGTGTACCAAAAAAGTGGTGTTTGGTCTACTTGCAGAAAAATACAGTACGGTCCTACATATTTTTCTATACAACATGTTGTAAACTTGTTTATTTGCTTCACCAAAATGGAAATTTTCATTAGAACTCATAGGACATAAATATATCATATAGTTCTCAATTACAATCATTTTGGTATTTAAAGTATGTATATTCATTTATTTAACACATTACTAAATTATTTTTGATAAATATATAATTTAAAAATGAAATTTTACTCACCCATTTCACTAATTTAAAATTATTTTTGAAAGAGTCTTGAAAAGTAATTAAATAATATATTATTGGTTGAACCAGAAATCTCATCAAAAACATATATTTTAACTAAAAAGGTATAGATTTAGGTTTATTGAATATATTAGGATATTAGAATCCTATTAAAAATCCAATTCAAAGAATAAATCAACACAAACATTCATACCCTGATTTACATGTCTTTTAAACAAAATAAAGATATTTTCATAAGTTTGAAAATAGAATATGGAAAGTGAGGATTTATAAAACAAGGAGGATTTTCAAAAATTAGTTCCTCCATTGAAAAAATATATATAAATGAATATTTAATATCAATATAAAATAAGATAAAATAAATATTAGATGAATAGGAAAGAATAAATCAGATGGATTATAATAGAAATATGGTTGAATTTTTTTTGTAAAAAATTATAGCATCCTACCAAATGAAATATTTATCGACTAATATATCCATATTTCCAGTGATAATGATGTATTAATCCATTTTATTTATAAAAGATCAATTTATTCATATGGAAGGGTAATTACGGTGTTTATCAACTAATTCACATAAAATGTTCCTCATTAAATAGATCATCTCTTGTTGCATTTCTTATCCAAGGGTGTTTTCATCAAAACTGGTATAATTAGAACTCTGATAATGAAAAAAAATTATATATTTATAAATTAAACCCAAAAGTGAGTAGGAATGGAATATTCTAACATCCCGAACCCAGAATCCCAGAGTTAGTGCACTATTACATATCATTTGAATGATAAAAAAAGATCAAGTCTCGAAAGACCGATTAGTTTAGTAGCCATGGAAGTACTAGATACATTAATAAGGTTTACATTACATCGTAAAATGTAAAACAACAACAATATTGTTTCCATAGACAACACCGGGATCCCATAGACTATCACTGGAGGTCAGTCATAATATACTTATTTGAATCCTAGTAAAAATAAAACATAGAAAGGGGTGAGATCAGAAGATCATTAAAGATAACATTATAGCGGAAACATTCATAAATAAGCATAAACATTTAAGGTAGTGTATAAGACTATAACAAAATCCTTTTACACATGAACCTATTCATAATATGGAAAAGGTAAAATCAAATAATGCCTTTTAATTATTCACATGGATATTATACTTGTCGAATAATCACATGTAATATCAATAGCCACTTTCATAATGATGGAATGCATAATTCCAGACTTTCATAACCACATAGTCAAGGCCTTTTTCCAAGACTACAAATAAAATTTTTTTAAGGCCTTGTTCCAAGACATAGGTTGGTCTCATGAGACCTACCGATTCCTTGAGGAGAAATAGCGGGCTCCACCCATCACTTACTATGTCCAATACATTCCTCATATGAAAATTTTGAAACATAACATAAAAATTCGTATTAAAACTAATATATGAAATGTCAATACATTATCCACAAACCCTGAATGGTATGAAAATAGTACATCCACAGTCAAACATAAATCATTCAATACAATATGGAAGATTTTATTATAACAGATTAACCTCAATCTAGAATAATGAAGGATATTGACATAGATGAAAATAATCATCAAAACTATTTGAGAGAAATACCCCCATTTTTCTTGAAAACATATAAAAGTCACCCTACTTGTCAAGAAGACATTTTAAAAATAGATTGTTGAATAAATGTGTCACATACCACTTTGAAACATTTAAAATGAATTTTAATTTTAAAACATTAATTTCCATATAAATAAATCCTTAAAACCTTTTTTAAAACATGGACATTAATGAGAAAGATTTATAGGAATCAATCATAAAAACATTTAAAAATGATATTTTAGTTAGAGTTTCTAACCAAAATAGAGACACTTGAATACAAATAAATGAGCTAATAAATTTTTTTAATATAAGGAGAATAAAGGCATTCATGATATAATATTTCAAAGTACATTATATACACCATATAAAAGTGATTAGGTGTATAACACCAAAGAAGTCTCAATGGAATGTAATTTGAGATGAAATATCTTA
The DNA here is from genome assembly GCA_963277665.1 of Viscum album. Classification (NCBI taxonomy): domain Eukaryota; kingdom Viridiplantae; phylum Streptophyta; class Magnoliopsida; order Santalales; family Viscaceae; genus Viscum; species Viscum album. The sequence continues at coordinate 732,041,702 of OY728160.1, forward strand.
TAAAGACCGTATCCTTAGGTTAAGGATAAATCAACGACATAATTATGTGTGATAAATATAAATACACTCAATATGATTGGATATTCATTGTAAATCAATCCGATTACATTACACATATTCTTGTAATGACAACACCAATGAATTGGATATTTAACTCAACAAATATAGATTGAGTTAAAATTACTCTCATCAAGTTCATATCAATGACTTGTGAAATTATCAATGTAGTGATTATGTGTATCAAAATTATATACCTAGAAAGGGGAGTGGAAATTATGAAATAAGAAAATGAATAGTGATTCCACATATAATCATAGAGTCAAATAATTAATGAAGTATGCGTAAAGCCGAATGAGTGGAAATTGAAATTTCAAATTCCCTTATCTATTTGGTAACTTATGATATATAAAACCATGAAAGAAGGATCATACAGTGATTATATAAATATCCATAAATTATAGTATATTACACAATGAATACAATCATGGGAAGTACACACACCACATGCAGTAAATAAGTGGAGAACAATGGAAATCTCATGGAATTAAAAGTTAGATAAGAAGCCACTTACTTTCTACATTTTCCTTGGTCGAGGGTAGTTTAACCTCATGTATAATGGTGAAATAATTGTTATTAAATTATAATGGAATCATATACATTAATATAATATCATATATGATCTTTTAAAATTGCTTTGTTAATAATATCTTAGTATTACCGTCGTTTTGGGTGTTAACAGATACATTTTCCTTTATATTCATTGTTATGTGAGTCATATTTGTTATGGATGGGATTTATATTATTAATATATAGAATTATATCATGCCTCTAAAAATTATTTTTATTCTTCAAATGAAATTTAGTCTTGAATGGATATGATGGGGAATGAATCTCATCGTGTTCGTGGAGATGGTAATCTGTATGCACGCACGAGCGACAATATCATTATTTTGATATTAAAATAATATATAATTGGATGGTATATCATATATGAAGAATCCTTATCATGTTATATTTATTATTTACATCAATTACATATCATTATTATACCCATCCAAATAATAATGTATTGAATAACAATTACACCAAGACGTAGAGACGGTAAGCCATACCTACGCACGTATGGTGACATGTTATTCAAAGGATGGATAGAATAATGAATTTGGTTGTAACATATTTATAATAACATCACAGTATATAGGAGATACTGGAGTTATTATTTTATAATTGAAACAACAAAGAAAAATAAGTGGAAGAAGAAAGGAACTTGAAAGAGGTGGTGAGAAATTTACCTCTTCTTCTGGGTCTTCCATTTGATTTGATCAAAAGGGCACCTTAATATGGCTTTTTGACTAAAGTAATTACACCATGATGATGTTAGGACAATTTAGGGGTTATTTGGTCAGAGTTTGGCCGATCCAAATGCCTTTTAAGGTGTTAATTAGAGAGAAGGGGGAGTTCCCTTTTATAAGAGGGGTGAGGGGAACCTTAGGAAAAGCTAGAAATATTATTTAATAATAAAATTATTTTCGGATTATAATGGCTTAAAAATGGATTATTAAAAGGATAAGGTGGGGATGGGTCGAAAACCTCTCAACCAATAGGTTTTAAGCAGGTTTTTGTCACTATATTAACTTTTTTTTAGATTTAACTCTTAGTTAAATTGTTTAAAATTTACCATGTCTAATTCTATTTTTATATTATATGGTTAATAAACATACTATATACATCCAAGATAACCCCAAGTGGTTAATTAATGATAAAAATATCATTATATATGCTGTTTTGCAAAACCGTAGAATTTTAGGAATAAAATATCAATTAATAATATAATATTTGTCTTAAAAACTCATTTATTTCAATTTTGGAACTATTTGGTATTTTTTTAATAAATTCATAAAAGATATATTACATCGAAAAAAATTCATCAAACCAACCCTAATATGTCATATTAACCTTGAAAATTAGTGGAAATCATATGGAGTTTCAAATTACATTTATTTGGATATTTATAATATCATTTATTTTGATATTTCATTAATTAGGTAATTACTGCAACATTACTGTGTCATAAATAAATTAAATTATTTAATGTCTAAAAAATATAAATAAATTACCATTATGTAGGAAATATTTTTATATTTATAATTAATATTTATAGTCGAATTTATCTTATGTGTAACCCTATATTAATAATGTTTTAGTTAATAAACTTTGATTTTAACTCTTTTAACTCTTCTTTGAATTGAATAATAATAAATGTCCTAATATAATCCATGTGGGCCAAAGAGGTTCATATTTTATTTATAAGGCTGTTATTGGTTTAATTATACTTATCCGATAGAATTATGACATGTTTTAGGATAATAATAATATCATTTTTTATCTTAATTCCCCTATTTACTTTTAATCGTGGTAAATAAAAGTAAAAAGTTACTATTCACCAAAAAATATTTTTATCTTATTGAACCACATTTTACCTCTCGATATTAACCGTGTCTCTCGGAGTTTCGAAATTAAACTCACAGAATCGATAAAATTATGTTTTATGTGAATTAACAAATTCACATAGGAGGTGGGTAAAAGACGGTGAAAAGTTCAATAATACTTTTATATATCTAAAATTATTATAAACTAACTCCAATGAATTACATTGAAATTATATGGGTAATATATATCTATTTTGACCTAAAATAAATTTAAATAAAATTAATTATTATCTAAATAAAAATTCATTTTTAAACTATAACTCAGTGTTTTTCACTATTCATCAAAATTAAAGGTTTTTAGAAACATACCAAAAATTCACCCTAATCTAGTTTTGATATTCTGAATTCAATAATGTAGTATATTTTACTAAATTCAAAACATATAAATTTCATTTATTAGTTTAAAATTAATTACGGTTGTCAAAACCAAAAAGCATATTTTTATGAAATAATAACTACCAAAAGATTTACATTTGTTTATGTCCAATTTCAAAGTGAAATTACTTCCAATGAAAAACATTGAATTAAATGGTAAAAATATAATCTAATTATACATCTAAACCATTCATATGTATAGTTGAACACTTTAAATTATTTTGACTTAAAAAGTTTTTTTCAGTTAAAATATATTATTTTTTACTATTCACCCAAATAAGAAAGTTATCAGAAAAACACCAAAAGTTTATAGAGAATAAATTCTTATGTCCCGATCCCAAATAATATTTTTATTTTATCAAATTTAATATATGAAAGTTTCAAATATTTTATTTAAAAATGGTTCTCCATTAAAACGCAATAAAATATCATTTTTTGAAAAATACTTCTTTTATCTGAAAAAAATGAATTTGTCCTTACATTATTTCTAAGAAACTAATAATATGGTTTCTAAAATTATAAGGGTTATATAAAGTTCAATAATCTGTTAATACTATTCATAATCGCTTTTGAATAGCTAGTTTGGTATGTCGTATTGCGCTTGAACTCGATGTTGCATGTAGTGTAAGTTATCAAATTACATTGAAGAACTAATGTACTATGAAATCTTGGGGTGTTACATTCTTCCCTGCTTCAATTAATTGAATCTTTTCAATTTTTAAAATTGGGCTTTGGAATATAATGGAAAGTCCCACATAGGAAAAAGAGTAAATAAAACTATCACTTTATTAGGAAGAAAGATAAGTACAAAGGTCACCCATGATAACCCATACTAGGATTCAATGAAGGAAAACATGGATATAGAAGATAAACTAAGTGTCAAGTTCTGATGGGGAGGGATATAAAACATGATCAGGAGAAATTTAACAATAAGAAAACCACAAACATGTGATGGGACAAACAACCATTAGTTTCCCAATTGGAAAAGTAAACAGACAACAATTTTTTTGTTTTAAGTTAAATTTCTTAATGATGAGTAATTTATTTATGAGATTGACTAAGAACATAAAGAGATATACTTACTTTTTATGTAGAGATTCATTCTTTAATAAATTTCTACCACAAACTCATTTTTTTAGATGATGAGTATTCAAGAAGACTTGGTCACACTGGGAGAGCTAAAATAAACTTCTAGATAACCACATGATCCACAATGGATAAACTATATATTTACCTCGTCTTTATAGATTAATAAAATCAAAAATGGTTAGTACAATATCTGATGATCCCCCAAAATGATATTCCATTAAAGAAAGAAACACTAATCATAATTTCTAAAATTAAACCAAAAATACCCAAATTTAAATAAATGCCATTCAATAAACAATTGTCCTTAAAATACTTCAATATAATCCAAAATAATATTGAAACCCAAAACATAGAAGAATTTGGTTATGTATGTAGTCTTCCTCATTAAATTGAATCTCCAATTGACATCAACTACTATTAAAGTCAGATACAAAAAAATAATTAACCTAATCACATATTCACTATTATATGTTAATCATTTCCATAAATAACCAAAATCACTATAAATACAGAATAAAAACATAGATAACAATCCACCATTACTCCTCAAATTAAATCCCATAGTATTCTATTTTCTTTGGGAATATTGTGTTCCTAACAAAGTGAACGTCTTCCAAAATAAAATTTATCACTTAATCACCAAATCATTTTCCGATACTAAGTGTATTCATTTGATAAGACATATGATCCCAAATCAACTTATTATTGATCAATAAAATCATTTAACTAAAAATAATTAGTCACACTAACCATGGACTTCACGTAGTCCAGTGGTTGGCGATAAATACCAATCGCACTCTGGTTGTGGGTTCGATTCCCATTGATTTGTTCGACGCGACAGGTTGTCACACAATCTGCATATTTTCCCTATTCGAAAACGATATTTTATAAAATCACTAAAATGAGATAACTTCCTCAAAATAACCATTACATAATTTAACCACAAATGTTATCTCATAACTTAAATTTTCATACCAAAATATAATAACATGTAATTTACTAAAACCCAATGACCATATAAAACCAATTGGTTATTTATAACTATATCCAAAAGAGAAATGATAATTCTTACTTAAATGTCATTTTCATATTATAACTGAAGGGTTACAAATACAAGAGAAAATTATTCCAATGTAATCCCATCAACAAGCACCACTAATACTTTTAAACATTTCTCCAACCATTTATATCCACATAGCTTCTTCTTTGACCAAGAAAATATCAAATAGAATACGGAATTCACTCGGGTAAATTCTAGGTCCCCTATATTTATGGAAAATGACTATAAATGGATTCTTGGGACCATTTTTATTTTCTTCCATAGTACTCTTCATTTTTCCTCGGTAATTCTTCACTTTATATCCTTATTTCTCACACGTAAAGCATCTCTTTATTCCATTGAGACACTTTCTTGGGTGTCTCCTTCATCATTTCCTACATGATGGAAATTGAGGATTCTTTTCTCCATGGTATCCATTGCTAGAGCTCTTATTATTCATCACATTTCTCTACTTTGATGAGAACGAGAGTTGGTTAATATATATGTAGTTGATCATTTTTTTGGAAAACTGATTTGGCATGAACACGATATCTTTTACTCATATCAATATTCCATTTTGTTTCTCATTTCCACCACTGTTACCACCTTGTACATCATTCTCATAGTTACTACAAGTTCCTTGGAATCCATCCATTGACTAAAACCAAAAATCATTGTGTGAGTAACAGTAGTGATAAAATCATTTAGAGAATATCATGACACCATATTTTCAATTTGAAACACCTTATTATTAACCAAGGACATTTATTCTCCTCTTATATTAAAATACTTCAATCTTTTTGTAATGAAAATGTAAATTATCCTAAGCATATCCCCTGGGAGTGTCATAACCAAGAGTGCAGCAAGGCCTGTTTTCGTGCACCCATTACCGTTCGAGTCTATCTCAAAGTGGTGTTTTCAGGCTTTACCCCTAGGTACATGTGTTCCAGATCCCTCTCAACCTGATCTTATCCAGACAGGGATGTATTTCTTGGAAAACTCACAAAATCACTGCAATAACAAAATTATAGGACGTTCCACTATACTAATCCTCAATGTCTATATTAGGGCTATGTGGTCAAATCAGAGTATATCTAAATCTAGTTTCCATGGTTTGTACTAAACTTCCTCTGATACCAAATGTAACGCCCTAACCCTAGAAGTCCAAAATTGGTGCATTATTATGTATCATTGTCATGATCATAAAATTTAATGTCTCTAATGACCGATTAGTTTAGTTTCCTTAGATGTAATAGATACATTAATAAGGTTTAAATTAGATCATAAAATGAAAAAATACAACAACATTGTTTCCATAGTCAACACTGAGATCCCATAGACTATCCCAGGAGGTGAGTCATAATATACATCTTTGGATCCTGGAAAAAATAATACATTGAAAAGGGTGAGATCATATGCGCAATAAGGATAACATTATAGCGGAATCATTCATATATAATCATAAACATTTAAGGTAGTGTATAAGACTAGAATAAAAGCCTTTTAAACTTGAACTTTAGTATAATATGGAAAAGATAAAATCAAATAATGAAATTTACTTATTCACACGGATATTCTACTATTCGAATAATCACATGTAATATCAATAGCCACATTCATAATGATGGGATGCATAATTCCAGACTTTCATAACCACATAGTCAAGGCCTTGTGCCAAGACTACAAATAAATTTTTTTAAGGCCTTGTGCCAAGACACTAATTTGTCTCCTGAGACCTACTGATGAATCAAGTAGCTATAGTGGGCTCCACCCATCACTTACTAAGCCCAATGCATTCCTCATATGAGAAGTTTGAAAAATAACATAACCATTAGTATTAAAACTAGCATACTAAATGTCAATACTTAATTCACAAACAATGAATGGTATAAAAGTAGCACATCCATAGTCAAACATAACTCATTCAATACAATATTGGAGATTTTATTTTAATATATTAACCTCAATCAAGAATAACGAATTATATTGACATAGATGAAATTAATCATCAAAACTATTTGAGATAAATACCCTTTTTTCTAGAAAACATTTAAAAGTCACTCTACTTGTCAAGAAGCCGTTTTAAAAATAGATTTTTGAATCAAAGTGTCCCATACCACTTTGAATCTTTTAAAAGGAATTTTATTATTAAAACATTAATGTCCATATAAAGAAATATTTAAAACCAATTTTAAAACATGGACATTATTGAGAAATATTTAGAAGAATAAATCTTAAAAACATTTAAAAATGATATTTTAGTTAGAGTTTCTAAACACAATAAAGACACTTGAATAAAAATAATTGAGGTAATCAAAATGTTGAAATATCTTGATAAGAAAGGTATTCATGATATACTATTTCAAATAACATTATATAAACCATGTAAAAGTGATTTGATGTATAACAACAAAGAAGTCATAATGGAATGTAATTTGAGGTGAAATATCTTATAAAGACATATCCTTAGGTTAAGGATAAATCAAAGACATAATTATGTGTGAAAAATATAAATAGACTCAATTTGATTGGATATTCAGTGTAAATCAATCAGAGGACATTCACACATATTCTTGTAAATACAACACCAATGATTTGGATATTTAACAGAACAAATAGAGATTGAGTTAAAATTACTCTCATCAAGTTCATTTCGATGACTTGATAAATTATCCATGGAGTGATTATGTGTATCAAACGTATATCCATAGAAAGGGGAGTGGAAATTATGACAAAAGAAAATGAATAGTGATTCCACACACAATCTTGGAGTAAAATAATCAATGAAGTATGCGTAAAGCAGAATGAGTGGAAATTGAAATTTAAAATTCCTTTATTGATTTGTTAACTAAAGAAACATACACCCATGAAAGCAGGATCATAAAATTTTGATGTAAATATCCATAAATTAAAGTATACTACACAATGAATACAATCATGGGCAATACATATTCCACATGCAATAAATAAGTGGTGAACAATGGAAATCTCATGGAATTAAAAGTGAGATACGAAACCCCTTACTGTGTATTTTTCCTTAGTCGTGGGTAGTTTATCCTCATGTATAATAGGGAAATAATTTTTATTAAATTATAAAAGAATCATATACATTAATATGATATCATATATGATCTTTTAACATTTCTTTGTTAATAATATCATTGTATTATCATCGTTTCGGGTCTTAAGGGATTCTTTTTCCTTTATATTATTTATTATGTGAGTCATATTTGTTATGGATGGGATGTATCATATTCATATATAGAGTAATATCATGTCTCTAAACATTATTGTTAATCATCAGATTAAATTTATTCTTGAATGGATACGATGGGAAATGAATCTCATCGCGTTCGTGGAGACGGTAATCCGTACGTACACACGAGGGAAAATATCATTTTTTTGATATTAAAATAATATATAATTGGATAGTATATCATATATGAAGAATAATTATCATTTTATATTAATTATTTAAATCAATTACACATCATTATTATACCCATCCAAATAAAATGTATTGAATAACAATTACACCACTACGTAGAGACGGTAAGCCGTACGTACGCACGTATGGTGACATGTTATTCAAAGGATGGATAGAATAATGAATTTGGTTGTACAATATTTATAATAAAATCACAGTATATAGAATATACTAGAGTTATTATTTTAGAATGGAAACAAAAAATTAAAAGGAAGTGGATGAAGAAAGGGACTTGAATGAGGTGCTGAGAAATTTACCTCTTCTTGAGGTTTTTTCTTTTGATTTGATCAAAGGGGCTCCTTAGGTTGAATTTATGACTGAAGGAAGTACTTTATAAAGAATATATGATTGTATAGAGGGTATTTGGAAAGATTTTGGCCGAGGAAAATGGCATTGAATGTGTGAATTAGAGATAAGGGGGAGTGCCATTTTATAAGAGGGGTGAGGGCACCAGGGAAAAGCTAGAAATATTATTTTATAATAAAATCATTTTCATGTTCGAATGGCTCCAAAATAGATTATTTAAAGTATAAGGTGGGGATGGGTCAAAAACCACTCAACCAATAGGTTTTAGACAGGTTTGGGTCACTATATTAACTTTATTTTTTAGATTTAACTCTTAGTTAAATAGTTTGACATTTAACATGTCACTTTGTATTTTTATATTATATGGTTAATAATATTACTATATACTTCCAAGATAACCCCATGTGGTTAAATAATGATACACCTATAATTATATAAGTCCTTTGGCTGAACCTTAGATTTTTATGAATATAATATTAATTAATAATATAATATTTTTTTCAATACTCTTTTATGTCAATTTTGATACTATTTGGTATTTTGTTTTTGCTAAATTCATAAAATCATTATTACTTCGAATAAAATTTATCTAACCAACCCTAATATGTAATAATAACATATAGAATTAGTGGAATTTATAAAATGTTTCAAATTAAATTTATTTGTATATTTATAATATCAATTATTTTGATATTTCATTAATTAGGTAATGACAACATCCTTATTGTGTCATAAATAAATTAAATTATTTAATTTCTCAAAAATATAAATAAAATACCAATATGTATGAAATCGTTTTTTCTTTCAAATTAATTTTTATAGTAGACTTTATCTTAGGTTTATCCCCATATTAATAATGTTTTAGTTATTAAAATTTGATTTTAACACTTTTAACTCTTCATTGAATTGAATAATAATTAATGTCCTAATCTAATCCAAGTGTACCAAAGAAAGTCATATTTTATTAATAAGGTTGTTTTTGGTCGAATTATACTTATCCAATACAATTAGGACAAGTGTCAATGTAATAATAATATCATTTTTAACCTTAATTACCGTATTTACTTTTAACCGTGGTAAATAAAAGTAGTAAGCTACTATACCCCAAAAATTATTTTTATCTTATTTAACCATATTTTACTCCTTGATATTAACCGTGTCTCTCGGATTTTCTAAATTCAACTCACAAAAGTGGTAAAATTAAGTTTTATGTAATTTTGCAAATTCTCCTAGGAGGTGGGTAAAAGACGGTGAAAAGTTCAATAAAATTTTTATATGTCTAAAATTACTATAAAATGACTCCAATGAATTACATTTAACTTATATAGGTATTATATATCTATTTTGACCTAAAAAAAATTTAAATAATATAAATTATTATTTAAATAAAAATTTGGTTTTAAACTATAACTCGGTGTTTTTCACTATTCCTCAAAAATTAAAAGTTTTTAGAAACATACCAAAAAATCACCCTAAGATATTTTTGATATTTTGAATTTAAAAATAAAGTCTATTTTACCAAATTGAAAACATAGAAATTTCATTTATTAGATTAAAAATAATTCCTGTTGTCAAAACCAAAAAGCGTATTTTTATGAAATAATAACTACCAAAAGATTGACATTTGTTTATGTCAAATTTAATTGTGAAATTACTTCCAATGAAAAACATTGGATTAAATGGTAAAAATATAATCTAATTATACATCTAAACCATTCATATTTATATTTGAACACTATAAATTATTTAGGTTAAAAAAGTTGTGTTCAGTTAAAATATATTTTTTCACAATTCAACCAAATATGAAATTTATCAAAAAAACACCAAACTTTTATTGAAACTAAATTCTCATGTCCCAATCCCAAAGAAGAATTTTATTTTATCAAATTGAATATATAAAAGATTAAAATATTTCATTTAAAAATGGTTCTCCATTAAAAGGCGGTAAAATTTCATTTTTAAAAAAAATAATTATTTTATCTGAAAAAAATGAATTTTTCCTCACATTATGTCTAAGAAACTCATAATATGGATTCTAAAATTATAAGGGTTATATAAAGTTCAAAATTAGGTTATTACTATTCATAACCACTTTTGAATTGCTAGTTTGGTAAGTTGTGGGGCGCTTGAACGCAATGTTGTGTGTAGTGTAAGTTATTTAATTACTTTGAAGAACTAATGTACTATGAAATCTTGGGGTGTTACGAATATTCACAAAATATAGTCCTACAAATTTATTTCAAGGTTTTAGTCCACTATTAGACAACACTATTATATCGAGGTGTAAGGCCCCGACCCCAGCTACCCAGAGTCGGTGCATTACTTCGTAACATTGGCATGATCACAAAAGATCACGTCTCGAAAGGCCGATTAGTTTAGTAGCTGTGGAAACACTACATACATTCCTAAACATTACATTAAATCATAAAAATGAAAACTACAATAACATGGTCTCCCTAGTCCACACTCATATCCTCACTGACTATTCTTGCAAGTCAGTCATAATACACTTCTTCACATCCTGGGAAAAATAAAACATCGAAAGGGGTGAGCTCAAATGCTCTGTAAGGATAACAATATAGAGGAAACTTTCATAATAAAACATAAGCATTTAAGGTAATGTATAACTAAAACAAAAGCCTTATTGAACTTGAACTTCAGCATAATATGGCAAAAGTAAAATTAAATAATTCCATTACTTACTCACATGGATATTCTACTAGACGAATAATCACATGAAATATCAATAACCACTTTCATAATGAGGGAATGTATAATGCCAGACATTCTGAAACATTTTGTCAAGGCCTCGGCCAAGACGTCTAAAATGATTAAGGCCTCAGCCAAAACCATAAATAAAATTGGGAAAGGGCCTCGGCCAATTCCACATCTAGTTGTCTCATGAGACCTACCGATGCATCGTGGAGCTATAGCGGGCTCCACCCGTCACTTATTAAGTCCAATACATTCCTCATATGAATAGGTTTAATCATAACATAAATATTCGTATTAAAACTAGCATACAAAATGTCAACAGTTTCTTCATAAACTATGGATGGTATAAAAATAACACATCCACAGTCAAATGTTTCACAAAATTCTCAATGGATGTTTTGTATCATAAATCAATTTCAAATAAACTTAAAACCCATCAAAGGATGTTGACATGGATGAAATCAAAGCTATTTGAGAGAAATATCTCTCTTTTTTGAAATCATTTTAATGTCCCATAATTATAAAGTAATACATTTACTTTGAAAATATTTTTATAAGCTTGTAAGGGAAGCTTCGACGAAGTTATAATGGCGGAAAATAGTCGCACCCGCCGTATAAGTTAAAAAACATTCTTACCTTAAATTTGTCAAAAAGGTCAAAAAGTACATTGTTTGGAAAACGACGGTAAGATTCCTTTCAAAAACGTATAAGGGTACAAATGACTTTAACCTATTTTCCATTTAATAGTAAAAATGTTTTGAAAGTCATTTTTAAGAAACATGGATGTGGATGATAACGAGGTCCCAGTAGATAATTATGTATAAACAACCTTGGATGATGAAGAGGTTGTGAAGTAAACCCTTACCTTGTACTTTTCCATGGTTGGGGTAGGTTAACCTCCTGTATAATGGTGAAATAATTGTTAATAAATTATACAAGAATCATATACATTCATATGATATCATATATGATCTTTTAACATTTCTTTGTTAAGAATATCATAGATTTATCGTTGTTTCGGGTGTTAACTTACTCATTTTCTTTTATATGTTTTGTTACGTAAGTCGTGTTTTTCATGGATAGGTTGTATCTTATTCATATCCAAAATGATATCATGTCCTTAAACATTATTTTTAAATCATCAAATGATAATTATACTTGAATGGATACGACGGAGAATGAACCTCATCGCGTTCGTTGAGACGGTAGTCCGTACGTACGCACGAGCGACAATATCATTATTTTTATATTAAAATAATATATAATTGGATAGTATATAATATATAAAGAATCATTATCATGTTATATTTATTATTTACATGAATTACATATCATTATTATACCCATCTAAATAATATTATATTGAATAACAATTACACCACGACGTGGAGACGGTAAGCCGTACGTACGCACATATGGTGACATGTCATTCAAATGATGGGTAGAATACTGAATATGGTTGTTCCAGATTTATAATAACATCACAGTATATAGAAGATACTGGAGTTATAATTTTAGAATTGAAATAATAAACAAAGTGGGAGTGGAAGAAGGAAGAAACATGAAAGAGGGTGATGAAAATGTTACCTCTTCTTCCGGTTCTTTCTTTTTATTTGATAAAAAGGACTCCTTAGGATGGCTTTCTGACTAAAGTAAAGCTTCTAGAAGAAGTGAGAGAAGTCGGGAGAGTATTTGGGCAGAGGTTGGCCGAACCAAAAGGCTTGAAAGTGTGAATAAGGTGGTAGAGTTGGAGGCCTTTTATAAGAGGAGAGGAGGGGCTCTTTTGGAAAGATTGAAATGTTACATTATTATACAATGCTTTTCGGATTCTAAAGGTCCCACACTTATATAATTCGTGGTTAAGGTGATAAGGGTTCGAAATATAACCATAAAATAGTCTTTGGACAAGTGTATGCCTTGGATTTTACATTATCTTTTCATTTTATTAAAATTGTTAAATAATGAGGTCATCGCTGCATCATAATGATGTCATTAATAATTTAATTTATTTAATGTCTAAAAATTATAAAAAAAATATATGATGTAGGAAATCTTTTTAGCTTTATAATTAATATTTATAGTCAAAATTTGGACTTGTGTAACCCCACATAAAGACTGTTTTAGTAAAACAACTCATGTTTGGGTCAATTTAATTTTAACATTAAATAAATATATATTAATGTAATTTTCCAACTAAAGTGGCTCCATGGGGTCCCCAAGTTGACCCATGGGTTGTCTTGGTCGGCCATGACTCATCCAATAGGAGTAGTCAAGCTCATCTCATATTATTAAAAATTTATTTTTACCTTAAACTACACTAATTACCTCTAATCGCGATTAAGAACTTAAAAGTTACTATTCACCAAAAATTATTTTAATCTCATTGAACCACATTTTACTTATTAATGAAAACCATGTATGTAGGATTTTTTAAAATCAAATCACAGAAGTGTTAATATTTCATTTTAACGAAAAATCAGTTTTTAACAACCACATAGTGGTTTCTCTATTCATCAAAAATTGAAGTTTTTCAGAATAAGGCCAAAATTTCACCCTAAGCTATAACTGATGTTCTGAATTCAAAAATGATTTCTATTTTACAAAATTCCAAACATATAAGTTTCATTAATTAATTTTATAATTAATTCCCGCTGTTACAAAAATAGTGTGTTTTTAAGAAACAATTTATATCAAAATATTGGCAATTGTTTATGTCCAATTTCAATGTTAAATTAATTATAATGACCAACATTGGATAAAATGGTAAAAATATATTCTAATTATACTTTAAAACCACTAAATAGTATAATTTATCACTATAAATTATTTTTATTTAAAAATTTGTTTTTAAGTATTTTTCACTATTCATAAAAAATTAGAAGTTCTCAGAAAAATACCAAAAATTCAACATAGGCTAATTTCGATATTCCGAATCCAAAAATGAAGTCCATTTTGATAAATAAAATTTATAAAATTTCAAAAAGTAGGTATTACTATTCAAAACGGCTAGTTTAATTAGTTGTGGTGTGTGTTAGAGCTCGAGGTTGCGTACAACACACGCTATTGAATTATTCGAAGGGAAACGTACTGTGGAAGCTTGGGGTGTTACATTCTCCCCTCCTTCAAATAATTGCGTCCTCGCAATTTCTAGGGTATTACTGCATAAAAAGACTCTGGTGGTTCTTCATCATAAGTTCCTCAGGTTCCCACGTTGCCACTTCCATTTTATGATTTCTCCACAAAACCTTTACCAGACGAGTCGTCCGGTTTCTCAACACCTGCTCCTCACATCAATAATTCTGATGGGCTCTTCGCAATAAGATAGATCGGGTTCCAGTTCTAATTCCTCATAGGTAAGTACATGTGTTGGGTCGAGCATGTATTTTCTCAATAGCGATATGTGGAAAACATCGTGAACATTGGAGAGATTTGGCGGCATCGCCAAACGATATGCTACATCCCCAATACGATCTAGAATTTTGAAAGGTCCGATGTACCTGGGACTCAACTTACCCTTCTTACCAAAACGTATAACTCCCTTACATGGAGATACCTTAAGGAAAACATGATCTCCCACCTGAAATTCCAAAACCTTTCTTCTGTTATCGGCATAGCTCTTCTGCCTACTTTGAGCTGATTTGATGTGGTTTTGGATTACCTTCACCTTTTCTATTGTTTCTTCCACCAGTTCTGGTCCTACAAGTTTTCATTCACCAACTTCATCCCAACAGGTTGGTGTATGACATCTCTTTCCGTATAACGCTTCATAAGGTGCCATCTGAATGCTTGAATGGAAGCTATTGTTATAGGAAAATTCTACCAGTGGTAAATATTGATCCCACATACCCTGAAAGTCAAGAGGGAATGATCTCAACATGTCTTCTAAGGTTTGAATAGTCCGTTCTGATTGTCCATCTATTTGAGGGTGATAGGCAGTACTCAAACGAAGTTCAGTATCCAAGGCCTTTTGAAGACTTTTCCAAAATCTTGAAGTAAAATGAGGATCACGATCAGAAACAATCAATAGGGGGACTCCATGAAGTCTTACAACTTCATTAATATATAATCTTGCTAGACGTTCAAGTGGTAGATCCTCCCGTATAGCCAGAAAATGTGCTGACTTAGTAAGACGATCAACAATGACCCATATTGCATCATTCCTTCTAGGAGTCTTTGGTAGTCCCATGACAAAGTCCATCGTAATATTATCCCATTTCAACTCAGGTATGGGAAGAGGTTGCAATACTCCACCAGGATTTGCCTTCCAGCTTTCACTTGTTGAAAAACCATACACCTCGACACAAAATCCGCAATCTCCCTCTTCATATTGTTGCACCAAAAATGTTCCTTCAAATCTCTATACATTTTGGTGCTCCCAGGGTGTATAGAGAAATTGGAACTATGAGCATCATCCAACAATTCCCTTTTTAGATCAGGTATATCGGGAACACAAAGTCTCTTCCCGAATTTCAAAATTCCATCCTTATACACAAAGTCCCTCAATCTTCAATCATTCACATCTTTAATCTTCTTCTGATATTCTTCATCATTGTTCTGAGAACTCTTAATCCTTTCTAGTAATGATGGTTTGGAAACCATTTGAAAAAGCATTGATGTTTCACCTTCCCTAGTTATTCCCATGTCCATCTTCACTAGATCCATGAAAATTGGATCCCTTTCAATTCTCATCACATTCAAAACTCCATGTTCTTTTCTACTCAAAGCATCTTCCACCTTATTTTCCTTCCCCAGGTGGTAATGTATCATGAAATCATAATCCTTGAGTAGTTCAAGCCATCTCCTTTTCCTCATGTTGAGTTCTTTTATTGAGAAAATATACTTCAAACTCTTGTGATCAGTATAAATCTCACATTTTTCACCATAGAGGTAATGTCTCCATATCTTTAAAGCAAAGATCACAGCTGCTAACTCAAGATCATGTGTAGGATAGTATTGCTCATGAATTTTTAGCTTTCGTGATGCATAGGCAATAACCTTATCATTCTGCATAAGGACACAACCAAGTCCTTTCTTCGATGCATCACCATAAATAACAAACCCATCATTCCCCGATGGTAGAGTCAATACAGGGGCATTGACAAATATTCTTTTCAGTTATTCAAAACATTCTTCACACTCTTTTGTCCAGACAAATTTAATCCCTTTACGTGTGAGCTTTGTCAATGGGTTAGCCAATCCGGCAAAATTCTGGATGAAACGTCGATAATAACCTGCTAAACCAATAAAACTACGTACCTCAGTTATACTTGTCCGTGCTGGCCATTCTTGGATTGCCTTGGTTTTAGAAGGATCAACGGAAATTCCATCCTTAGAGACAATATGGCCAAGAAAAGAAATCTCCTGAAGCCAGAATTCACACTTTCTAAATTTCCCATATAATTCATGTCTTCTAAGAGTCTTCAGGAAAATGCGTAAGTTATTTTCATGATCTTCGTGGCTTTTGGAGTATACCAAGATATCATCAATAAATACCACTACAAAGTCATCAAGATATTCTTTGAAAACTCTATTCGTTAGATCCATGAAAACAGACGGTGCATTAGTCAATCCAAAAGGCATTACTGTAAACTCGTAATGCCCGTACCTTGTTCGAAATGCTGTATTTGGAACGTCTTCCTTCTTCACACACAACTGATGGTATCCAGACCGAAGGTCAATCTTTGAAAAGTATTGAGCTCCATGCAGTTGGTCAAACAAATCATCAATGTGAGGTAGGGGATACTTGTTCTTTATTGTTACAGCATTGATCTCCCTATAGTCGATACACAACCTCATAGATCCATCTTTCTTCTTAACAAAAAGAACAGGGGCTCCCCATGGAGAAACACTAGGGCGAATAAATCCCTTATTACTCAATTCCTCTAGTTGTTTCTTTAGTTCAACTAATTCCACAATGGCCATTCTATAAGGGGTCTTCGATATGGGCCTTGATCCAGGAATTAAATCAATGGAAAACTCAACTTCTCGTTCTGGAGGATGTCCAGGTAAATCTTCCGAAAACACATCAACATATTCTCTCACAATAGGTACATCCTCTATTTGAATATTCCTTTCCTCACCCTCAGTAATTTCCTTATCTTCCTCCCCAATAATTGAATTTAGTTGAGCTACTGGGGGTGGATCTTGATAAGAATTATGTGGTGACGATTCTGCTCTAAAGATAAGGTGTTCCTTATCATCATCATCAAGAATCGTAACATCTTTCCTCTTATAATAAATTTTTGCATCATGGTCCGAAAGCCAATCCATACCGAGGATTATATCAAATTCAATCATGGGTATGATGATGAGATCAGCAGGTAAATAACATTTAGGTGCTCTAATGGGAACTAATCGACAAAACTTTGTCGCAAAAATACTTCCCTTAGGGGTTTTGACCGAAAACTCCCTTGTTAAATCAAATTGGAAATATCTAATTTTCTTAGCAAACTGGGATGATATGAAACAATGTGATGATCCAGAATCAAATAATGAATTTTCTAAACATGAGGAAACCATTAAATTACCTTCCACCACGTCTTTCGGAGCTTCCACCTCAGCAGTAGTGATAGCATAAGCCTGGCCCTGATCCCTTGGCCTCTTATGAGGTAAGTTCCCCTGACGCTTAGGAAATTCATTTGCATAATGTCCCTTATCTCTACAATTATAGCATTCCATGTTGACAACCGCTTTCTTTCCCTTACATTCATCAGCTAGGTGGAATTTTTCACCACACCTGTAACATACTCCTTTTCCTTTTAGACGGGCACCAGGGTGCTTCCTACCACAATTATCACAGGGTGGAAATTCATTTCTACCCTTCTTCCCTATTTCCTTATTTCCTTTCCCAGAGTTTTCAGCGGATCTCTTCTTATCTTGCTTTGATTTAAAGTCATAAGACTTAGATAATTCCTTTTCCGTCTTGATAGCGCACGAGACAATACCTTCGTATGAAGAGAAGGTTTGTGATACTAAATTTCGACGGAGAAATGGTTTTAACCCATCAAAGAAATGATCAGTCTTACTTCTTGGGTTACGTGTGTAATCTGCAGCATACCTTGATAACCTTGTAAAGTTAGCCTCATACTTTGCGACATTCTCATCCTCCTTCTGCCTCAGACTCAGAAATTGCCTTTCCATATACGCTCGATGGTCTCGAGGAAAGTATTTTTCTACGAACAGCTATTTGAACTCCTTCCATTCCATGTTTTTTAATTCATCATCTTCCTTTGTGTTTTGAATTAGTGACCACCATTGATCGGAATCTCCAGTGAGGCGGTAAACTTCCATGACAACTTTCTCCCTTTCACTACTCCCCATGGCATGGAATATATTCTCTAAGGAATTTATCCATTGCTCACCTACTATAGGATTTGTACTCCCATTGAAGGTTGGTGGTTGTTGCCTCATGAAACGGTCTAGCATTGATCCTCCACGTTGCGGATCAGGGTGCTCCATACGAGTAAGGTTGTTATTCATAAACTACGTGAGTTGTCCCAGTACGGTGAGAAGCTGATCAGCACCAGTTGTATCACTAGCTCCACCATAATTATCTTGAGCAAGAGGGCAATCCCTACACGGAGTGCGTGCATTGATACGGTTTCCATTCCTTCCACTAGGCGCCATTTCTAAATAATGGCATAAACTAGATTAGTTCATGAATCAAAATACATAATTCCATACTTGTAATACACTTAACATAAATTGAACTAATTATAGATATAATCCATAATTATAAAAATGTTTTCATTGAGGAAGTATATACTCGTAACCCTTCATAGTGGTTTGTAAAGAAAATGGGAATTATCCTAAGCATATCCCCCGGGAGTGTCGTAACCAAGAGTGCAGCAAGGCCCGTTGTCGTGCACCTGTTCCCGTTCGAGTCTAGCTCAAAGCGTTGTTTTCGGGTTTTATCCCTAGGTACATCTGTGCCAGAGCCGCCTCTACCTGCTCGTATCTAGACAGGGATGTATAGCTCGGAAAACTCACAACATATCTACAATACCAAAATTCTAGGAAGTTCTTCTATACTAATCCTCAAAGTCTATCTTCGGGCTATGTGCTCTAATCTGAGTTTATCTAAATCTAGCTTCCATGGGTAGTACTAAACTGCATCTGATACCAACTATAAGGCCCTGACCCCTACTACCCAGAGTCGGTACATTACTTCGTAACATTGGCATGATCACAAAAGATCACGTCTCGAAAGACCGATTAGTTTAGTAGCCTTGGAAACACTAGATACATTCATAAACATTACATTACATCATAAAAATGAAAACTAAAATAACATGGTCTCCCTAGTCCACACTCATATCCTCACTGACTATTCTTGCAAGTCAGTCATAATACACTTCTTCACATCCTGGGAAAAATAAAACATCGATAGGGGTGAGCTCAAATGCTCCGTAAGGATAACAATATAGCGGAAACATTCATAAGAAAAGATAATCATTTAAGGCAATATATAACTAAAACAAAAGCCTTATTGAACTTGAACTTTAGCATAATATGAAAAAAGAAAAATTAAATAATTCCATTACTAACTCACATGGATATTCTACTAGACGAATAATCACATGAAATATTAATAACCACTTTCATAATGAGGGAATGTATAATGCCATACATTCTGAAACATTTTGTCAAGGCCTCGGCCAAGACGTCTAAAATGATTAAGGCCTCGGCCAAAACCATAAATGAAATTGGGAAAGGGCCTCGACCAATTCCACGTCTAGTTGTCTCATGAGACCTACCGATGCATCGAGGAGCTATAGCGGGCTCCACCCGTCACTTATTAAGTCCAATACTTTCCTCATATGAATAGGTTTAAACATAACATAAATATTCGTATTAAAACTAGCATACAAAATGTCAACAGTTTCTTCATAAACTATGGATGGTATAAAAATAACACATCCACAGTCAAATGTTTCACAAAATTCTCAATGGATGTTTTGTATCATAAATCAATTTCAAATAAACTTAAAACCCATCAAAGGATGTTGACATGGATGAAATCAAAGCTATTTGAGAGAAATATCTCTCTTTTTTGAAATCATTTAAAAGTCCCATAATTATAAAGTAATACATTTACTTTGAAAATATTATTATAAGCTTGTAAGGGAAGCTTAGACGAAGTTATAATGGCGGAAAATAGCTGCACCCTCCGTATAAGTTAAAAAACATTCTTACCTTAAATTTGTCAAAAAGGTCAAAAAGTACATTGTTCGGAAAACGACGGTAAGATTCCTTTCAAAAACGTATAAGGGTATAAATGACTTTAACCCATTTTCCATTTAATAGTAAAAATGTTTTGAAAGACATTTTTAAGAAACATGGATGTGGATGATAACGAGGTCCCAGTAGATAATTATGTATAAACAACCTTGGATGATGAAGAGGTTGTGAAGTAAACCCTTACCTTGTACTTTTCCTTGGCTGGGGTAGGTTAACCTCCTGTATAATGGTGAAATAATTGTTATTAAATTATACAAGAATCATATACATTCATATGATATCATATATGATCTTTTAACATTTCTTTGTTAACAATATCATAGATTTATCATTGTTTCGGGTGTTAACTTACTCGTTTTCTTTTATATGTTTTGTTACGTAAGTCATGCTTTTCATGGATAGGTTGTATCTTATTCATATCCAGAATGATATCATGTCCTTAAAAATTATTTTTAAATCATTAAATGATAATTATACTTGAATGGATACGATAGAGAATGAATCTCATCGCGTTCGTGGAGACGGTAGTCCGTACGTACGTACGAGCGACAATATCATTATTTTTATATTAAAATAATATATAATTGGATAGTATATCATATATACAGAATCATTATCATGTTATATTTATTATTTACATGAATTACATATCATTATTATACCCATCTAAATAATAATATATTGAATAACAATTACACCACGACGTGGAGACGGTAAGCCGTACGTACGCACGTATGGTGACATGTCATTCAAATGATGGGTAGAATACTGAATATGGTTGTTCCATATTTATAATAACATCACAGAATATAGAAGATACTGGATTTATAATTTTATAATTGAAATAATAAACTAAGAGGGAGTGGAAGAAGAAAGAAACATGAAAGAGGGTGATGAAAATGTTACCTCTTCTTTGGGTTCTTCCTTTTGATTTGATCAAAAGGACTCCTTAGGATGGCTTTCTGACTAAAGTAAAGCTTCTAGGATTAAGGGAGAGAAGTTGGGAGAGTATTTGGGCAGAGTTTGGCCGAACCAAAAGGCTTTAAAGTGTGAATAAGGTGGTATAGGTGGGGGCCTTTTATAAGAGGTGAGGAGGGGCTCTTTTGGAAGGATTGAAATGTTACATTATTATACAATGATTTTCGGATTCTAAAGGTCCCACACTTATATAATTCTTGGATAAGGTGATAAGGGTTCGAAATCTACCCATCCAATAGTCTTTGGACAAGTTTATGCCTTGGATTTTAAATTATCTTTTCATTTTATTAAAATCGTTAAATAATGAGGTCATCGCTGCATCATAATGATGTCATTAAAAATTTAATTTATTTAATGTCTAAAAATTATAAAAAAAACACTATAGTGTAGGAAATATTTTTATATTTCTAATGAATATTTATAGTAAGAATTTGGACTTGTTTAACCCCACTTAAAAACTTTTTTAGTAAAACAACTCATGTTTGTGTCAATTTAATTTTAACATTAAATAAATATATATTAAGGTAATTTTCCAACTAAAGTGGCTCCATGGGGTCCCCAAGTTTACCCATGGGTTGTCTTGGTCGGCCATGACTCATCCGATAGGAGTAGGACAAGTGTCAATCTCATCTCATATTATGAAAACATTATTTTTACCTTAAACTACACTAATTACCTCTAATCGCGATTAAGAACTTAAAAGTTACTATTCACCAAAAATTATTTTACTCTCATTGAACCACATTTTACTTCTTAATGACAACCATGTATGTCGTATTTTTGAAAATCAAATAACAGAAGTGGTAATATTTCATTTTAACGAAAAATCAGTTTTTAACAACTACATAGTGGTTTCACTATTCATCAAAAATTGAAGTTTTTCAGAATAAGGCCAAAATTTCACCATAAGCTATAATTGATATTCCGAATTCAAATATTATGCCTATTTTACAAAATTCCAAACATATATGTTTCATTAATTAATTTTATAATTAATTCCCGCTGTTACAAAAATAGCGTGTTTTTAAGAAACAATTTATATCAAAAGATTGGCAATTGTTTATGTCCAATTTCAATGTTAAATTAATTCTAATGACCACCATTGGATAAAATGTTAAAAATATATTATAATTATACTTTAAAACCACTAAATAGTGTAATTTATCACTATAAATTATTTTGATTTAAAAAGTTTATTTTATGTATTTTTCACTATTCATACAAAATTAGAAGTTCTCAGAAAAATACCAAAAATTCAACATAGTCAAATTTCGATATTCCGAATCCAAAAATGAAGTCCATTTTGATAAATAAAATTTATAAAATTTCAAAAATTAGGTATTAATTTTCACAACGGCTAGTTTAATTAGTTGTGGTGTGTGTTAGAGCTCGAGGTTGCGTACAACACACGCTATTGCATTATTTGAAGGGAAACGTACCGTGGAAGCTTGGGGTGTTACACGAGGTGTATTGGTGTTGGAAATATTATATTTTACACCATGTTTTAAAAGAAAAAGAATTTAACTTGTGGTTTTCAAAATCTTCTCCATGGTCACTAATTAAAAAATAATTTTTCCACCAATCCATTTTTACCAATTTATACTAATGTATAAAAACATGATAGGCACCACATTTGAGACTAAAAATAAAAACCATGTAAATCTATAGATATAATCATCTAACACAATAAAAAAATATTTTTCCCATAATCTAGCTACTCTATATGGTTAATATATCTATATGGTTATGTTCATGTTTCCTAGATGTGTAAACCTATTTAATTTATTTAAAACATGATTTATTTTGGTTACCCATTTTTTATTCACTATGTAGTTTCTCATTATTCTTTTTCAGATGAGGGAAATCTGAAATGAAACTTTTCATATCCAATTTCATCAATGAGTCAACATTAAAATGACCTCTTCCACTATTGAAAATCCATGGTTAATTTGTTTTTTTAAAATAAATAGTTCAGATTTTTTAATTATAATTAATTATGGTCTGAAGAATATACATTCTCAGTTCTAGTTATATTAAACATAAATATTTCATATAAAAAAAATAATAGGCATTATTTGAAAAACCTACTAAGTAACCTTCATAAACAAGTGTAGAATTGATTATCATTCTGTTTTTTAATCCTTCCGCGTAATGAAATATGTTAATGATTACTAATATTATATTTAAAAGTAATCCAAGTACAATAATGTATTTTACAATATTATTCAACAAATGTGATATATCCTCCATCGATTTAGGATAAAGAAGGAAAATTTGGGAAATCTTCACTCATCTTCCTTGAGAAACCATTATCCAAGTACCATTTTTATTGATTATCTTATAGTTTGTTTCCTTACTAAATAAAAAAATAATAACTATTTTGTAACTTATATTCTCTTAGGTTTTGATATATTTTTAATGAAAGATATGGTAATTCAAATCTTCTTATGTTTTCTATTAATTCTCACATAAAATTTTGTTAAATTTATTGAAAGAAAAGAATTCTTAATATAATGAGATTTTTTGTTCCATAGAATAATTTTTTTTATAATATATAGGTACTAAAAAATTAAAATAAATAAATTTAGTTAGTTTTTTTCATTAAAAAAAGAAAAATACAGTTTTTAATATATTTGGGGTTTAACAATTTATTCCAATCACAAAACTATATTTCATGATTTTATTGACTATAAAGATTGGGTTTAACTAATTTTCAAATTATTCAAAATCAATTTCACCATATTTAAAGTATTAGACTTATTTTTTCGATATTTTATTTCATTAATTATGTTCATCCCAATAATTAATTGAATTACATAGAGTGACATTCATGTATAATTTTTTCCCATAAATAAATTATTTCACCTACCAAAACATTATAAGAATTTTTAGGGATTTATTATTCTTTTTAAGGAATTCATATCGCGTTTCTAGTATGGTGCAACATTATAATATTTCCTCCTAAAACAATAATATTATCCACTAAAATAGGGGTTTTATAACTATATACACGACTTCTCAATTGTGACACATATTCTTCATTTTTATATAATCATTTAATCTTCACCTTTTAGGGATGAGAAATATATAGTCTCATACATTGACAGTAACTGTTGAGTAAATTGTAGTATCATAAAGACTCAATAAGGGCATGAATTGAGTTATTGATATTTTATTCATAAAAAACCACCCTTTATTAATATATTGTTATTTATGGAATTATATTATCAAAATAGAGTAAAAGAATGGAAAACATGAAAATAAACATATAATATAGAATATTTATAGTGTTTTGGGCAATAAATATCCCTTAGTCCTATACACCAACACTCAACTCATAGAGATTGGTAAGGTCACTAGAACCATTCTACTTCCTATGAAATACCAGAATAGTTGAAATATTTTTTCACTTGGTAAAAATCAATGAGCATTTTTAGGGATATTAAAATGATTTGAAAAAAATACCTACCTTTATCCCTACGCACAATGAGGGATTACATCTAGAAATGAATAATAATATGAATATATTAAAAGATGAAACATGTTGTTTCACGATGAAATAGATATAAGATAATAGATATCCATGATAGAAAACAAAAATGGTTAAAATCTTGAGTAGGGTCTTCAAAACATAGCAGGGTTTCTCTTGAAACAATATCTATTGAAAACATTGTTCTTCTACTTCTTCTTTGAATTGAGAAGTAGTAGCACAAAACAAATTGAGATATATATATATAAAATGAGGTAAATTTAATTATTGAGGTTCTTTTTCAAAAAATTCACAATATATTCTTTCATGTTATTGTTAAAATAAATAGAAAAATAATCTTGAGAAAATATCCACATGTCCTTTTCAAAAAAATGTCTTGGGGAAAAGAAATAGTTAATAAAAATAAGCACCAATCCTTTCATTATTAGTACATACAACCTTTTAGAAAATTATTTTTCTATAAATAGGTGGTCCACTATTTATTGCATTTAAATTGGAATTAAATTTCACTATAAATACTGCCAAATAACAAATACCGATTTTGTAGAATGATATATCCTATTTTGGATCCCCAAATAGCCGAAATCCATTTATCTGAATCCATATATCCGAATTGATCAAAATATCCATTCTTCACGTAAGTGAATTATTTACATATCCAAATCATATAAACATCTTGATCTTGTATCGAAAATTCCATATCTAACTAAAAACATAATCAATTTGGTAAGCATACATAAATAATATTATAACACAATTAACAAAGACAAATTATAGACGTAAGAAATTAAATTTTTCGATTTCATCGACATAGATGTTTCTCACCTAGCTACTTCCAGGAAATGGGAGATTCATTAACATATATAATAAATCTAGCTTAATTCCTGATATATCCAAAATGCACATAACCATGGTCCTCATATAGCAAATATTTATTCGAATGGCTAAAATTTTAAAAGAAATATGAATTATAGATATTTTTAATATTATAGATGAGTAGAATAAAATAATATTAAAAAGTATAAAAATTAAAAATAAGAATAATTATTAAAATAAGAAGGGTCTTGGGATAATCAAAACATAAAGAAAATGTGATATATATTGAAAACATAAAAATCCAGCATCCATGTGATTATATTAATCCTTTCATATATTCTATATTCAATTGGTTGATATTCTATATAGAAAAAAAATTATTTCAAAGGATAAGAAAATTATATTTCATTTTTAGATTACTTTTTTAATTTATTATGGGTAGATGTTTTGTTTTAAAGGAAAATATTTCATGTTTTCCAAAAATTCTCATGAATTATGATATTTTCTATTATTAATTAAAATTTTTTTTGGAAAATCATTAGGAAAAAACCATTTTGAGAATAAGTGATTATTTTAAATTTAATTTATTATATAGGAAAATGAAAACACTCTTATGGGTTTTCACAAATTTCAAATGGATTAATTTGTGTCCATTCATATTATATCCCTTGTGGATCTTTTTATACCAAACCCAAGTTTTTGAATTTTTGTTATAGGTATTAATGATGAGTTTTATTTATTATAAATTTTATCCCCAAATAATTTGAATTGTGTGTGAATTAAGAAAGTGTTTTATGAAGAAAACAAAATAGTGAACATAATAATTCTATTTTTAATGTAAAAACTAAATATTTTATATCAGTGTTCCCAATTTAATGTAATTATTTTCATAATTCTATAATACTCTAAACCTGATTGACTAGGGGAATGTAATAAAGTTCAATACTTTATATTAAATTAATAATTATATATTGAAAGAGGTATGGGTGTCTATATAATTAGATGAACATAATCTATTATTATTCTTGATTTTTATGATCTCATGAATGTAATTATGCCACCTATGATCTTGATCATAGGTAGTGTTAACTCTGATGTTGTAGTGTCATTATAACATCATCAATTTTTTATTTTCATCACATATAAGAAGATTATAATGTATTCCTTATATCAAAAAAATCGAATTTACGACAATGTAGGTTGATGGAGTACCTATAATATAATGATTTCATGATTTATTTTACCCCCATAAAAGTGAATTTTGTGGTAGTAAGTCATATGATGGATATTTACATGAGTCAAGATACACATGGTGAGTGATTAATTAATTGGTTATAATACACAATAATATGGGTTTAGTTGATGGTAGAGAATTTGTTTTTTATATAGTAGTGAAATAATATTTAGTGCCAAAATTGGATGAGTACCAATGGGGAGATTTTGATGTAGATTTTTTCCATGATCAATTCCTTTATGCATATTTTTTCTATGGTATTCTCTATGAATGAACAATATCAAGTATTGTTTTATGGAACAATTGTTTGTACATCAACAATATATTATGTGATACTCCCTGAGAAAAATTGTTCATCATTAGCAGTAACTAATGATAGAGATAATATGTATTATTATATTAGGGGAAAATTTTAGTGGTACATTATGATGTTCAGTGTTACTGATTTTGTCTCTTTGTGTTTTCTTTGTTTGTAAGTGACAACAAAACATCTTGTTTTTTTTGTAGTTTTATTTAGTGTCTTGATATTCCCTTGAGGGAGTGGGATGATAACTTGAATAAAACATTCAATGGTTTAAAAAGATATCTAGGTGATTATGAATAATATATTGCTGATCATGGATTTATTGAAAATTTTAGAACACTTCTTAAGGGTTAATGAGTCGATATCAATAGAGTTTTTATCGACATAATATCAAGAATAGGTGGTGAGGATTTATGTGGTTATAAATAATATCATTATTAATGGTGATCCATGGTTCAAAACTATTTATTACAATGGTATTTATGGTGATTTTTCATCTTAATTATGTTTTAGAACCACTTATCATCCATACATGAATATCCATATAGTGCATACTATCTTACCAATATAGGAATCATTTTGTTTATAAATTATTTCATTCGGAGGATTTTGGGATAATCAAATAACCTTAGTGGAATTTACATATAATTATAGTTTTTCCTATACCATCATTGTGTCCCCATTAAAATCAGTGTATGTAAATTTTTCTTGATCTTCATTGAATGTGAATGTTCTTGGAGAGATTCTCTTGATAGACCAAAATTGGTTCAGAGTAAAAAATATTGGTTTTAGATTATTAATGATTGAATAAATATTGAATGGGATCTTTATATGTCCAATTTTGATCACAGGAGGTGGCCTCTAGGTTTATCACTAATGGTAATGTGCTCTTGATGGAATCTCCTCATCATTGGTGGTGATGTTATTGTAATGGAAGTGAGATTCCTTCCCATTTTTTTACACATTTATAGGTATTATTATGTTCTAGAGAATTTTCTTATTAGATAACTATTCCCTAAAAGATGAGTTGATTCATGATTTGTTCCATCTGTCACATATTTTCCGATAAACCTATATCAATTCTCATGTTATAGATTGGGGAATGATAGATTTGGAAAATGGAGTTTCCTATAAGGAATGGAATGTTGAGATTCAATACTATCAAGATAATGTTTTACATGGTCACGATATTCCTTTATTTCATTCTTATAGAGTAAAAATATTTGATTATAGAGAACATGGGAGTGATTGTTGAAGATAAATTCTGAATATCATGAGTTCTTTGAGCGTTAGTCTTACTTATTAAGATGTTTTTTTTATTTTTTTCTATTCAGATGGTGTTTTTTTAACATTATTCTATTTTTTTAGATCATTTTTTTCACTTGGTGATGAATGTTGATGGATTTGACCTTTTTGAGTGCTTTATTCCCTAGGTTTATGTATTTATTATTGATGTTGATGTTGTGTGGTTTTTATCCTTTTTTCCATTGTAATTTATTGGTGTTCATGATATTGTGAGATCCTAATGAGGTATCTCATTGGGTTTTTTTCAAACTCTTTTATCCTCCCCATGGTGTTTCTAATTATAATGTGAAAACATTGTTCAATATTAATCTTATGTAATGTCCAAAATGTATGATACACTTTCTATGAATTTTTATAAACCATTTAGGTTTCTATAGGGTTCTCAAGATATTTTTATTGCTAAATTTATATGTTTGTTCAGACAGTCAATTGGTTTTTTATTGCGGTCACTTTGTCAATATATGTTCAGGTTCTCGATCCACCTAGTTCATATGGATGATATATGGTTATATGTTTGATCATGTTATTTATTTGGTAGATCTATACATTACTATGTATAGTCAATCACATGATCTTCATGTTGATCTATGTTTTTGTGTTCGAACC
The DNA here is from genome assembly GCA_963277665.1 of Viscum album. Classification (NCBI taxonomy): domain Eukaryota; kingdom Viridiplantae; phylum Streptophyta; class Magnoliopsida; order Santalales; family Viscaceae; genus Viscum; species Viscum album. The sequence continues at coordinate 732,071,175 of OY728160.1, forward strand.
TTTACGTTATGTGGTTGTTATATCTCATAATCTGGCTGATCCCTTGGTAGTAAAATGTATCTGTACAGTCCAGTTGATCCATGTAATCCCTAATTTTTTAATGAGGATGATTTCTTGGTTGTGTTGTCAATCTATATAATCAATCTATGTTGTTTCATTTCATGGTAAATCCTCATGGTCGGTCACCCCGAGGTGAAAGAAAATCATAGAATATATGAATAATATAAAATATATTTTTGAAAAATATAACAAAATTAAAGATGAAAAATCTAGGTTTTAAAACTAACGTGATGGAGATAATTATATTGTTATAATACATAATAATTAGAGTTTTAAATTATTTCTGAATGGGGAATTAAATATTAATAAACGGAAGCTACAATTAACGTTGAATTAAAATTGAACTTGACTGTGTTTTTGGAAATACCCTAGAGATAATATTATCTACATTTCTAAAATGAAATTTCATTCTTCTAGATTATTATACATGTTATCTCACAAAACTAGGATTTATGAACATATCTATTGGAGTCTTATAAACCCTTATATAATAACACTAGTCACTTTTTATGTGTTCCCATACTAATGTATTTGTCATTCCTTCCTCTATTGATGGTGTAGTGAAATCCTAAAAATAATATACCAAGGTAATGGATAAAATTATTCTAAATTATTACATAAAATTAATGATTTACTTATAATTTATTAACCTTAGGTGAATGGGTTTTCTTACTAATAACAAATATAATAATCTATAAATTTCATGGAAAATGATTATTTAATATTATAGGAAAATTTCAAGGGAATGGAGAGAAGATAAACATGAGTATTATAAAATATTCCATAATATTATTATAGTTTCAAGAATGGATATATGTCTATTGTAACATTTTGTAGATGAATTATTTTCCAATGAATCTGGAAATGTCATTTATTAATTTTTTATCATTCATTTTTACGAATTATGGAAATTATGTAAGAAATATAAAATGATAGTTTCATGAAAAATCATTTATGCTCAATTCATTGTATGAATTTTAAAATAAATAAAATAATATCAAATGCTTTTGTAGTATTTTTTTAATGAATATTTATAAATAATACAAAAGTGAATTAATAGAGTTATCAAATATTATTGATTACTGATGCTTCATGATTTTACGATTAAATAAATAGTATTGTATTTATGATTTAATGTATTTTACAATTTCATATTGTTACCAATTTTTTTACTATATATAATGTTATTCTTATTGTATCGGTTTTTATTGTTGTGTTTCATGATTAATTTCTGGGAAATTGGGAAAAAGGGGGATATCTTTGATGAAGAATGGGCATATAATTTATTTATTGTCCTTTAATGAGAGTGTTTGAATATGGATGTAAAGTGGAAAACATGTTTATGTTGAATTATATCTATTGATATATAATGCCTTATCTTTCCTAACATAAAATATCTTAATAAAGTAGTTTATTCGTGAGGAAATTAAAATGGTTTTTTTCTATGGAAAATTATTTTGGGATGAGTGGGACTATCATTTTTGTACAGGGCTTGAGTTCCTTGATACTATTTCCTAATTTTACTTCATTGTATGTTGAGAATAACTTTTTTGACATTTATGCATGATAAAGGATTTTAGAGCCTATATGTTTTACATGATGACCTAATTTGGTTGGAACCGTTTGATGAGAAATAGGTTGGGTTCCTAATGCTACATTCATGTTTTATTCTTGTGGTTTTCGTACATATTATACAATAATCCATTTTTTATGAATTAAATTGGGGAAGTTGGGATGAGTTCAGTTTGAGGGTCACTCATCAATACATATTATATATAGATTATTCATTGAAGGTTCAGTGACTATATATATATTTTAGTTTATAATTTCTTAAATCGGTTTGAATGTATGTGAATATTGGTTGTCGATTCTCAAGATGTTGTATGAGGGTACTTGTAAAATTTATGATATGATAAATTTCCAAATAAAAGAAACGGGCGGTTTATGGTAATCTCGTATGATAATTATGACATACATAAGTGTATAAAAAATAAATGTTGTGCTGGAAAATGAGATTTTCCCATTAGATTAATTATTATTATTGAAAATGAATAATTAATTTCATTAATTAAAGGGTAATTAATTTATTAATACTATATTTTATGCATGTATTCTAATTTTTTAATTAGACTTTAAAAGTGGAAGATTGTTGTCACATAAAATGATAGCTATAGATAAGTATAATGAAATATAGATTTCCATAGTGTGGATGTGTGTAATATATTCTATATTTTCTGATTATATATTCTTCAGCACCCGATACATTAAGGAAAATGACATCCAAATGTTGGGGGTGTTTTCCTCAACATCTTTGATATAGAGGGGGCATATGGATGACTTATCCCTCTACCCATCTACCCCTTTAGATTTAGGTTTGTGTAGGTGTGTCTTGAGATATAATGGCTTATATTATAGGGTTCATTCTTACTAAGGTTTTGATGGATCTTTGTTTTAATATACAATTATGTATGGGCTATAATTACTTGTATTATTCAAAATACTTGTATTTCGTCAGGGTTGCTACAACTTCCCCTGGATGTATATGAATGGCCAATTATGTAATGAGGTATAATTAAATTACATTGGATGTAGTGGATTCTAAGTATAAACACGGTTAATAATGGTGAAGATGACGATGATATTTTAGGTTGCATAGAATTCAGAATGGTTGTGATATGATTGCACAATGTTTAAGGTAACTTATGAAATGAATGGGCATGAGACATGAGTACTTAAGACATTACAGTGAAAAAATAGTGGACATGTGGAAGTTGGTTATGTTAAAATATATTTATATATAATATTTATATATATAATGATTTACTTATATATGTTACATGGCGAGTGAGTCACGAGAATGTTGAGGAAATACATTTAATTATTTTTCTCATCAGTTACTTTCATTTTATTATTCATTGGGATTTAGTATTATTCATTCACATTTTTTATGAGAGGTTTCATGGAATATCCTAATCATTATACTTTTTATTCTCACACTACATATATATATATGTAAAATATTTTTTAGGCCCACATGAGCCATTTAGTGATTGATTCATGTGTCAGTAGTTTTTGGGAGTTGTACAAGAGTTATTGGAGAAAAAAGGGTTACTACCGAGGATTTATTTTTTACATTTTTTAATTATTCATTTTTCTATATGAAATTACATATTTTGGGATTACATATATATCATTTCATGGTGTATTTTTGTGGTGTCTTATTTTCTTTATTAGTCTTAATAATTTCAATGACAGTAATGTATCAAATTTGGGAAATTGATATACCCTCGATGCCAGTCACAGATTTGTGGCATATTAGAGGTAGGTTGCATGGTTCATTAACTACCATTATTCATTATTGGCCAATTAAGGGTACCATAGGTTGGACAAGGTCTTTGAAATATATTTCTAATGCATATATTTTTACACCATGCGATACATATTCATATAAATTATTTTATAGAATAAAATTTATACAATATACCGTCATACAAATTAATATGGTTATAATATATTAATTTATAGCACCTTATAAAAATAATAATTTTTTTTGCATACCCAAAATAAAATCTAATAATATCCCTACATATATAAATGCATCTAATGAAAAAGGTAACTAAGATAATTTTTTGTAAATGATAATAATCTTATGAACCCAAAATCGTATTATAAATAATGTATGATGCTGATAGGTATTCAGATAAACTCTTTTTTGATATTACCATGGTTCCTAATCCAATATATCTACAACTAATTTTCAATTATCCAAAAATCTATACTCATGATCGATCTTAATTTTAATTCAATCTTAAAACTAGATATGTATAAATAATAATCAACCATTATTATTTAATTCATAACTAAAAATAATTATATTCCTGATTAAACAAAACAAAATCTTGTGTTATTATATGAATATTACTCCATAGAAGCATAATAAGAAATTTATAAAAAATTAATATAATATAAATTAAAAAAAATTAAAAATCAGTATATAAAACATTTATATACAAGATTATAAAAAAGGGATTTATTAAATAAATGAATAAATTAAATATTCATCATAATATACAACAAATTTGTAAAAATATAATTTCTGAAAACATAACTTTTGATAATGTATATATCCATATTGACTCTTTATAATTTCAATTTTTTTAAAAGTACTCCCATAAACATTGTATGTGATATTGAATACTACTATAGTTCATAGAAATCATTATAATCGAAATATTTATTACATTTTATAATATTTAAAAAATACTATTCATTTTAATTTTAATTAAATAAAATTATCCCTTATTGATATAGGTAGTTTTAGTGGAACTTTGTTTATTTGTTGTAATACACTTTTTGAGAACATTTTTGTAGTGTTTTATGAATCATCAAAAGGGAAATATAATTTTATAAGTTTGTATGTGTATTTATAATGAAACTATAATATTTATTTTCATAAAAAAGTTATATCACAAATAAAATTTTACATTGTTATCATGAATAAAATAATTCATTTGATTATTTATTCCATAATTCAGGTTAATATAGAAATCCATATATTTATATACAACTATATCTACTTCATATAATATTTAAAAAAAATATTTCAAATGAATTATTTATTTATCAAGGTGGAATTGATAAAATTATGGGATTTATAAGACTTATTCATTCACAAAATTTAACATGATAAAAAATATTCTATGAATCCCTACTTTTTGGAAATGATTTATTAAATAACCTAAGGAATTCTATATAATTCACATCTAAATTGATATTTTTGAAATAATTATTTTAATGAAATATATCACCTATATCCATTTGATTCATAACTATGTAGGTATAAATTGAATTTTAGAATCACAAAAACTATTATTGGTTTGAGCTCCTTTAACCTCCAATATCATGTTATCATTATTATCAGTTTAAGATGTGTAAGAGAATGAAAATGGATTTAACTTTATTCAGTTTAAATTTACATGTATACCATAAGACATGGAACACATACCATTCATATTTTTATTCAAAAAATATATATAACTAAAATATTTTATCATTTACTCAATACTATAACTAAATGCATTATAACATTTATAGGGCTCAACTCATTTTTACAAGCCATCATGGAACTATTAAATTTTACTTTATCGTTATTTCATCACAACATGATTTGTTAGAAGGCACAATGATATAATAATTGATATTTAAGAAATAAATATTCTAAAACATTTTCATATAATTTAACATATTAATATAATGGAATTTTATGATACATTAGTACATATATTCAACAAATTTCTTTTCTAAAACATGTTTGAAAAAATTACACATTCTCCACTCATATACCGATGAAGATTATATATATTAATGAATTATGGAGATTAACCTTTTCCGTTAAAAATATTTTTTCTATTGAATAGATAATTCAATCTATAGATGGTCCACATTTTAAAATTCCTTGTAAACAAAAACATATATTAAATAGGAAAGGACTTTTCCAGTCTCTCCAACATGTTAAGGGTTAATAAATACATTAAAATAGTATTATTCTAATTCATCAATGATGATATATAAATAAAATATAACTAATACATCATATATGATGTATTTTATAAATTTAAAACCTTATCGGATAACATTTAATTATAATTAAAAAGTATCTAAGGAGGGGAAACAACGCTTTCATTAAAAAACAAAGAACAAAAAATGAAAAAATATGATATACAAAGATGATCCTAAGAAATAATATCACAATGGTATTTAAAATATAAAAAATTAAATTATTAAATTAGTATCAATATGTTTTAGTTCATGGATATCTTATATATGTTTTTTAATGCACATCAATTAAAATTTTCATATTCGTGAAGATAAAATGGAGTAATCTAAATTAAAAGAAAAAATGCAATAAAAAATATGTATTCTATTTTCATAAATAAAAATTCCATATAATAAATTATATTATTTTGACGAAAAACACATTTATATTGTAAAATAAATATCATTATTTTATTAAAAATATAATATTTCTTATGAATTATGAAAGAACTTAATTATATCAACATAAGTATAATGGAACATTGAAATTGTGTAAAAAATGACAGTAATATTGAATTATTCATCATTTTTATCCCCTATGAGAATTTTTCTACACGATATATATTATTTGAATTTTTATATTTAATTGAGATAATTAAATGAATGGTTTTTATAGAAGGAAGTAATATTTTATATCAGTGACATATAACCAATGAGGGAAGCTATTATAAATCTATTGAGATAGAGCTTTCTAGTAGAAATTATATGTACATTGTGGTAGTCATTATACAAACTATAAAATATGAGGAAATATACCCATTACATATTGAATTAGGTAATTGTAATAAGAATAGTTATATACCCATTTTACATTACAAAAGTGTGTTTACATCATGTTATGAAATATATTATTTGTTATTTTTTGTCAACATGATTTCATATTAAGATTTTTTAATTATTTTAATATCATATAAATTGATATTTATATTTATTTTATGGATTTATAATTATATTTTTATTATGATAGTCCTAGAAAATTTTTGACATAGTAAAAAATAAGGATTTGGTTTTTTAATTACGAATAAATATTTATTATTCTAGAAAATATTTTGTTTTTTATATTATGTTTTTTACATGAAAATTTAAATCCATAATAGTTGAATGTTATAGAATTTAGTACAACAAAAAATATATTTTTTAATAATATTATTTCTTACTCTCATACTTATTTTTTGAGACTCATATTAACATATTCAATTTTAGTTAATGGATAGAACCTGCAGGAACCTGATAAAAATAAGATATAATGGAAACTAAATGACCACCTATATAAGAAACCAAATTGGATTGTTAATGGATTAATATATATAATTTGAATTCTCTCCATTATTTATCGATCTATAGAGAATTACATTAACCTTGTCAACTCCCAAATGCACGATGAAATGAATAACTCACTTTTGATTTCTTCATGCTGAAATTTCCACACTGTATTATTGGGTATAATAATCCATTTATTTATAAGGTGCATATTAATATAAAACAATAATATTTTCCATTATCTCATGTTTTTTTCATGAAATGTGTATTTTTTTAATTTTTTATCATTTTTATGGTGAGGTAAGTCATAATGGACCCTAATCCAGAACACGAGGAGAGATAAGAAATTGAAAATATAGAAATAGATGTCTTTTTTTAGATATTTTTTAATAAGTATTTTACTAGAAATATTTGAATTATAATAGATAGTGAATTATTGGAGTTTAAAAATGGAGGTGGAATCAATTGGTGATGATATAGAAAAAATTGTTATGATTTAATGGTACTCTTATAATTTTATCATTGTCCTTAATAAAGAAATAAACTATTTTATTAGGGTCTTAAAACCATGTCTTTGAATTTAATTTACCTACGATGTACTTTGGTTTCTATGATGAAATTGTTTAATGTTTCTTAAGGTGGAAATAAAAAAGGTATATTCATATTATATTTACAGTTTTTTAGAAAATAAAATATAATAAGACTTTTATAGATACTCAAATTATAAAACCTATAGTGAATAGAAAATTCAACTTCATAAATGATAAGAGTACATGGATAATAATGGTGGAAATTTACACATAGGAGTAGTTAAATTCATCATGATTGATAGAGAAATAAATCTAGTATATAAATACCTAGTTGATATAAAGAGGCTATGTAAGGAAATGGTTATAATGAAACTATATCCTCTTACAAAACCAAAAATTCAATTATAAAATAATATGAAGTATAGAATTTATGGTTACTAGTGAACTAATCTTAGTGTTAAAAAAATAAATGATTTTACAAACCTATAAAACCAAGGGAGAAAGGGGAAGGTTAGTCAATCCAAATAATGGATGTTGGTCTCCAATTTGATGTGGTGAAAGGTATACAAAAAATATAAGCAAGAAATAAAAATTTATAATTTGATTTTTGTTTTACCCACTCCATAAGATCTATATTGTTTTATAAGAGAATTAAATCACCACCATGATTTCTATATATCAAATTATAGGTGAAAAATAATAGTTTTATGATGATTATTTCCCATGTCTATAGTCTTATTTTATTGTTGTTTGTTTGAATTTGATTACAATAAATCCAAAAATAGTCCTTTCAGTCAATTTCTTTGTGATTTTGTGAATGAATTGGATCATTACAGATTGATATCATATAAATTTCTTGAATGGGGAAGTCTTATTTCTTATAAAAACCACAATAGATTGTCAGTGAATAGATTACTATAAAGTACCTAAAGATGTTACATCCCTTTAATTCCATGCTTCATATGATAATGTGAGATGATTATATGATACTTTATAAAAATAAATCAATATTGATGATATATCAGTTGTTTGGGAATATTTCCACATATTTCAAAAATAGTTTCATGGACTTCCCATAAATTAATATTTTTAGTTTTAAATTGAATTGGTTAACAATATGATGATTGTATCAAATTATTATTAGAGAATATATGTAATTTAATTACAAGAATTGACCTAAAAACTCTATCAAAATATAGCTAATGGTTTTATATACATAGTAAAATTACCATCGTATAAACAAAACCACATTCTTAGGATGAAATTTAGATCAATGCATATCTTCATTGATTATCATGAAAATAGAAAGATCATGGAAGACAACAAACATCATCTCTCTTATATTGATTAATTGCAAGAATAAATCTATGGATATAAATAATATTTAAATAGAGAGATCTAGTATGGATATAATCAATTAATTTCTAAAATAGTGGATATAAAGAAAAAACCATTCCTTAAAATATACATACACTAGATTCAAGGTGATTCCATTAAGACATGATAATTCCCCTAAAAATCATCATTGATATAAATTATAGTGTCTGTAGCTATTATATTGATTAATTTTTTGCAATCATTATAGATTATATTATCATATATTACAAAATAATGGAATATCATCAGTATCATTTAATGGTTTTACTGACGACCACATGGAAGTATAGTGTATATTTAAAATTTAGAAAGAGTGAATTTTAGCCACAGAAAGTATAATTCATGTGTATTATAATCATTATCATGTGTATATCTATGGATTATTAAAAGATAGTGGTGACTAAACTAGGAACCAGACTAATCACTATAAAAGATATCCATTTTTTTGATTATAAGGATATTATCAACGATTTGTGGGAAATTATTATTGACTACCACATCTACTATCTATGCTAACATACAAGGGAGTTATGTACCTTTTAACAGATGTATGTGAATAATATTTCAATGATATTAAGAGAAGGTTGATCACTAAAACTATAACCACGCTACCCTGTAATGTATATGGGTCTAGGATATACCGTAATGCATAATAATAGATATTGGGATGCATATTCATACAAAATTATGTAGTGTTAGATTAGGCCTCATGTCAATTTAGGGTTCATATGAAAAAATACATAATTTAAAAAATTCAATGAGTAGTTGAAATAATCACATTAAATATATGGAGGAATTTTCAATATAGTGAAATGTGGGATGTATAAAACAACTATAAGATTCTCAAGTATATATTCCCATAGATGGAATTAGAAATATTCTATAGAATATCATTGGGATTTTTAAAAGATTATAACTACTCAACACATAACCATATTGGGAAGGAGAACAAGTTTACCAATTCTCTCAGAAGTAATTATCGTGATACCTTATCATTCTTATGATTTAAAGGGACCTAATAATCATTTATTTTTTAAGGATTAAACATGACATCATATGATAAAGGGGAGAAATAATAAAATCCTCAATTTAATTTTCAAATATCAATCCATATGATGACCACAAAACCAAATAATGAGGATATATAGGTATAAAATAATGTGAGGAATATTCTAGAGTTAAAAAATTAAAATGATACAATTTTATGATTTTAGAAAACCAAAATGCGTCCCTTCATTGATGGAATACAATTAATTTTTTTATTGATGTTGATTGCTCTTCCTTATCTATATATCCTATAATCAAAAATATAAATAGATATCTCTAGGATTAATATTGGTTGGAGACAGGAAGGAGATATTTCCATTGAATATATCGTAATTCTATGAATACTTTAAAGTTAACTATAAATGAAAATAAAATTTCAAGGGTATGATCCAGACCCATCCAATAACTATATAGAAATGGAAATTGTTTCCATGGGTTCGTTATAGGTCCTCATTAGACTTATAGGTCCTATTTCATGTTGGTTCCAATTGATCTTATTATGAGTTCAACACATTTCATTACTATTTCAGAATATGTCATTATCAATCTATATTACCAAATTCAAATAAAATAAGTGGTAAAGATGTATGGAGTAAAATTTTCTATTTTATTGGACCAGGATCCAAGGAATACCTTGATGATCTAGAGAATTCATTATTAATAACTGAATATGAAGTTGTTCTTAACACCACATATCATCCAAATATAGATGGAAAATATAAAAATTAAATTCACATACAAGAAGATATACCTAGATTATATTCAGTAGAATTTAATCAAAATTTGGATCATCGCTATCCCCTTGAGGATTTATCATATAACTACAGTTTCCATTCTTTCATTGAAATGACACCATATGAGGTTATGTATAGGAAGAGTTTTAAAAATCCATCATGGTGGGACAATGTTGGGAAACATAATACTAATGGATCAGAATAAACATAATAAATGTTATAAAAATTGAAATCATTCAACAAAAGATTTAAAATTCATAAATTTATAGAATAGTTATAAGGATAATCATTAGTGAGAGATAGAGATTGATGTTAGAGATAAATAATTTCCATGAATATCACTATGGAAGACAGTGATGCGATTTTAGATGAAGATAAAGTTTATCCCTAAATATATTTTATCTTTTATATTACTCAATAATGTGTGGATAATAACATATCATCTTAAAATTCCTATTAACCTATATCATATGAATGATTTTTTCCTGGTATGACATTAAAAGAATTATTTACATGAGACATCACTTGTACTAAACTCAGATATTGTAAATTTAGAAATGGTCTCACTTACCAGAAACAGCTAGTAAAAATATTATATCATAGATATTAATTACTATGAACTATGAACCCATACATGGTTAAGGTTTATTGGAGGAATCATATGTTTTAATAAGAAACATGTAAATAAAAATATTTAGTTTGGAAAAATTACCCTCATTTATATTCCTATGAATTATGAAATTTTATGTTTGAAATTATTTTATTGGGGTAGAATTTAACTCCCAATCATTCAAGTATGTATTATCCTTTAAATAAATGTTTTGTGTTTGAAAGAATGTGATACATGAAATACCCTACAAAAAATTTCATTTCATTATTTTATTACGGTAGAATATTGAAATAAAAATGATATAATTAATAATATTTCTAAACAAACATAATTAGTAAAATGACTGAAAATATGAATCCAGAATAATGTAAATTTACTACCCTATTGAAATTATCAATATCCAGATTAGCCATAATGATCATACCACTAATGGAAACTATGAAATTCTTGAAAATGATATTTAATAACAACATAAATTATTTTAGATATATATATATATAAATATCAGTACATATTTAGAAATTCAATATAATTATTATATATATAGAAATTTTTTATATAACCATTGAATATATGGTAACTAGATATATGGTTATTGGTTATATAATAATTTCATATACTTGTATTCAACAGGTAAAACATAATTTGTATGGTTTATAGTTAAAAATTGAAAATTAAATAATTCATAAATAATAAATTATTCTGGAATGAAATAAGAAGATAAAAATTTTATTAAAATATTTGTATATTTCCATTGAATAATGATTTTATTTTTTTTATAAAATTAAAATAAATATTAAGATTGAAACTATATTATATAATTGAATGGTTAGAATATAAATAGTTAATTTTGAAATGATTTGATTAATATTATTTTATCTTAAGAAGGGTTGTTTTTCATATAACTATTTTATGTGTTGTGTGTTTTGACATGAATAATTTAAGTTGAATACTTTTAAAGGACGATTTAAAAAAATATTTTTTATATATACAAACTAATACTAAGTTAATTGTAATTTTTTTAAATAATACTAAGAACACTTAATTTTTAAAAATTCATTTATCTATAAAAACCCATTTTTTTAATATAATTAATTTTTTCATTTAAAATTTAAAGAGTTCATATTTGGAAATTAAATTAAATTAAATGTAATGAAAATTTTTAATCAATATTTTGATATTATGTAATGAGTTTAATTTTATTTTTAGGAATAAAAATAAGATACCATTTGAAATGTTAGCCACTAATTTCAAAACTAAAATATTGTAAAAGTATTAAATTAATTTGAATAGATTTAAAATATCATAAAATTTTACTGTTAAATAAGTTTTTGTTGGAAATATTGTCCTCCTATAATCCTCATTCAATTATATTTCATATTTGTATCGTCATTACACATAAAAAATAGAATCATTACCCTTATGTTATAAGTATTACTGAAAATTCCACTCAAGATCATGATAAATGGGACCCCTTCCCTCAGTACTTGAAAGAATACCATTACCTTTTATTTCACTTGGATATATTGCAAAATTATCCCCCTAACAATTCTATCCCATATTTAGAATCCCCTAACCCTATTAGGGTTTCCTAAATCCCCCCATTTACATGAGGCTCTCTAAGATGAGATTTAAGTATTCAATGCCAGTGTAATCCTATCTTTAATCATTCTTCTTTATCATAATCATCCACATAATCTTAAATATTATTTTACCATTAATAAAAACATATTGAATATTATAATTGAAAGTTGTATTATTATTATGAAATTTCATGTACATACACTCAATTGTTATAAGGTATTCTTGTTTAGGTTGATTTTACCTACTACATGAAGGATGTTATGATGTTTACATCAAGAATAAAGAATAAAAAAATACCATTAATATGAGGTAATAATGATTAACTTAATTTGTTCTATTAATTATATATTTATAATAATAAAAATTAGATTCATTAATTAATTCAATTAATTTGTGAATTCAATAATCCCTAAGAAAGATATTTTTAATCATTCCAAGTGATGAGTCTCCATAAGTTCGAGAAAATTACCTTGTGACTCCATAATTTTACCAAACACATATATTTTCAGTTTATGAAAAATAAATACATTGTAAACCCAAAATCAAAGAGAAAGGATCTGCTCCTCTAAATTGAAGAATGCTTATAAAATGGAACATTTTACACGTGAATATTAATCTTCACAATAAAAATAATAATATATTGATAAAATACAATTATAATTGAATATTCTTAAGTAAAATATTAAAGAATAAGGTTCATATATATATGAAAAAAACAAAATTTATTAAATATTTATTTAGAGTGTGGCTGGCCTATAACAAATCCAATTTAAGCATTTAGTTTGAAATGTCACATTGAAATCAACATTCTTTATGAAAATTTTTAATTGGGGATATAATAATCCATCTCAAACTAAATCCCTATATATTTTCATCCACTCTAATTACATATGGGGTTTATATTTCTTATTACGATTTCCAAAATCTTTGGTTTACAACTCATCCAAAAGGTAGTCTATAAGTGGAGTTATCATATATTATATTTTTGAATGGAAATAATTATACTCAATGTACTTATTTTTAATATTTATTTACTAATTATATTATATAAAATTTTATGATTTCTTAATGTCATTTTTTGGATTTGAAATTATTTATATAGTGAAAATATTGTTTTTTAATATTTTTTCATGGTGTCTTCGTCTCAATACTTTCTTTCAGTATTAATTATGAAGAATCATTTTTATTGTTTTCGTGGTTTTATGGTGTAATTTGTTTTATAATTATTTTTAATATTTTATCCACATAATATAAGGGTTTTAAATTATTTAAGTTAATTTCAACTTATTTTTCATATTAATTTTATAATCCATTTATAAACTCTTTTTCAACACTTTCAATCTAATTTAACAAAACATATGATTCAGTGTAGATATTTTCTAATGATATAATCTAAATTCTCCATATTTATGGATTATGATTATGTATTATGTATTTTATTCATGAAACACGATTCATTCAAATGGTTTATCTACGTAATGATGGAATTATAAATGTTTTCTTGTTAATGTGGAACATATATATATGATTTTTCATTATGACATGGGTAGTTAATAACTACACAGCCCTATGATGTATTTTATAAAGCTATATATCTTATGAAATTAACTGTAAGAGAATAATGAGTGAACCCAATCTGCTGGGGAACTTTTTCTACATTGTTTATGAGAATATTGAGTGATCCTAATCCAATATGGGATATAGTACATTATGTAATGATGCTCTTTTAATTGAGCGTTATCATAGAAAAAATTATCTATGTAAATTTATATTCCCAATTATCATGAATCATATCAATGTTATATAAAATAACAATGTTATGTTATCTTGTGTTATGATTATTGGCTTATGTCTCCACACTCTCATGACCCATGAATTCTATTTTCCCCAAACACATATTTCATGGTTCATGATTTATCATATTTGTTTTATTGGTTATTATTTTCATATATTTTTTTCATACCTAAGGATTATATTCTCATAATTACATGTTTAGCACATTCTCACTTGTGATCTTATATTGTAATACCATTTTTTCACCCATTCCAGAGAATATGATATCACCAATTTTTATGTTTCCATTCCCTATGGTATGAAAAAGTGTATAAGATATAAAATGTGTATAAGGGTATCATATGGGAATATTATTTTTATGAGATATTGAATAATTTTTCTAAACTAAGGTTGTTATATATCTAGTCTCAAATTTCATTAAACCTAAAACATTCGGGGTATGAATTATTGTGATAAGTAATAAATATTTATGTGAACTGGTTTATAAAGTATGTATGTTATGATAATAGAATATTTGGTTAAAATTTTATAATGTTCACGGAAACCTCATCCCCAATAACTAGTGTCACTGGAAAGGGTTAATGTAACCCACCTAGTCATTAGTTCTCTTCCATTATTCTCAAATAGAAATGGCAGTGAGAAAAAACACCCTATGATATCCTTTTCATACACATCCACCATAAAAAAGGCAAATATTTTGATAATTCTTGGTTAACCATACATTCAACACCCATCATGATGCATGCGAATCCTTTATTAATTACCTCCCCATTTATTTGGGGAATACCACTCTTCCATAGATTTATAAATATTCTTCTCCATCCTAATACTATCCTATAATTGGACCATCTCAACTAATCAATTCATGTATTACAAGGAAATCAAAAACATATTTCTAGATAGTCATTACTATATTGACCCATGAAGATGTAACAACTATTGGGGTATAAGCCACAAACTCCCAACCTCCAGACATATCAAAAACCTAATATAAACTTATGCTCATCTATTTAAACTATTCATTGGATATCTAATATCCTTACCCCTATGTATTTTCACTAAGATCATATACGCAAAACTCCCCTTTTGTAGGAAATATTCCTTATCAATGTCGGTAATATCTAAATACTCAACCTAATACCTATATCATGTATTTGTGGCCTATTGGTAGAATATATATATCAAATGCTCTTATTTTCTATCCAAATGAAATCTATCACAAATAGATAATGATTCCATCTATTTAAGGTGTAATAAATAGTTGGAAGCTCCTTGTCAGATATATGGTATTTCCACCCATTGGGTCATTTGTAAAGAGACCCATAAGTGACTACGCATTCCCCCAACATCAGAATTGTTACAAGTACAAGCCTTTAGGTGTTTAAATATAGTTTATAACCATTTAGTGGATAAGGAAAATAAAAACAAAAGTACATGTCAATATTAACTTCAATTAATGTGAATAATCTTCACACAGATAAGTCCACTCAAACAAAATCCCAATCTTGTCAATATAGATAATGTGAAATGAATGGTTGGAGAAATTAAAAAAAAATCCTATAATAAACTTATAGTCAACAAATAACCATGATCATGAACATATTCCTAGGTCATTCCCAAGACATCATTTCCTCCTTCTTTGGAGATACTAAGATCTCCACCTATAAAATCATGTTTAAAAAAGTGTACCATATAATACATAGAATAATATTAGGCTTCCCTAATTATACTCATTGAAACCATTAAGTGATAAATATTTAACTCCAAGGTCCAGTAGTATACAAATTTTTCATCAATAAACCCCATGATGGGGTATTTGTGGGGATGAATAATGTTTTTAATGATATATATAAACAATACCTATGAATTCATCAGACTAAATGGAATCAAAATTAAATAAAAAAACCTACGACTACCCTAAAATTATATATTTTGTATATTATTCAAATTAAATCACAACTAATGGTATCCTATAGGTAGATAAATCTTGGAAAAACCATAGGCATCCCCTCTACTATTCAAGAACACCATCATTACTCAACAATGGATAAATCAAATTCAATGTAAACTACATAATTATTTATTAATGAAAACAAAATTTCAGGATTTCATAATCTATTGTAGTGAATAAAATATGATCACCTAGGAAGAGGTAATCTGGAAAATAAATATCTTTTATTTAAGGGCCTCGAGTAGAACTTTTAACTACCACAACATTATATATTTTATATAATAATAGGATATCAATATTGGATATCCACCCATCATAGGGTCTATCATGAATTTGAACTTATTAGTAGGAGGAAATAGTAAAAAGTCAATGTATGAATATTTCTTATTTTACACCAACACAGGAGGAAATGTAGTAAGATCTATCACTTGGTCAACTGTGTGTACTATAAATACCATATGTGATATAATGGAATCTATCTAAATTAGTTCAAGTCCCACATTACCTGCATTCAAATTTTTGGGATTTGATGACCACCAAAAATTAGAGGCTAAAAAAGAATAAATTACTAAATTTAAAAATATTGAATTAAAAAACATTTAATAATGTAATAACTCTATAAATTTAATATAACATAATATTGAATGTAAAACACCCTAAAATACTACATTGAGAAAATTCTCCTCAAACACATAAAAAACTCAAAATGAATAAACATTCAATCAAAAAAAATGTAAAGGACATAATAATTTAAGTAAAACATACCATAAGTCTTATATCTATTTGAGAATTTTTTTTACCATTCCATTAATTAGATATTACAAAATTAATATATAAATTAATAAGTTGTTTAATTTTTGGATTACAAATGAATAATTGATCATATATGTGTGAAATGGTCTAAAATCACTTTTTTAGTGGGGTCACCTTGTCAATTAATTTCAATTTCCTCCTAAAATTGTGTTGAACCAACCATTTGTCAGGGTAATCCCCATGTACCTATTTATTCCACTAGCATGACATCCATATTTTGGTAGAACATTCATGTTACTATTATGTTCCACTATCTTACTCTTACATATCAACCCAATGACTCCTACACTCCATAATTTTCCATCAAACAATATTCCATAAGCCTTTTTATATCTTTATATGTGGTCATTATATTGTTTATAAAAAATAATCATTATCATCTAGAAAATAGAACATATGTACACCATCTATAGAATAACATCTAGATACCTACCTCTACTGGACTTCTATTATTGTTATCTAAATAGTAATCCAATGTTATCCTCCTAATATTATATTTCCAATCAACTAAATTGAAAAATGAAGTCAATCTTCACCATTACTAAGAATCTCATTCATGAATAATTCCTTCAAGGAAACCATATAAACAACCAAAATGTAAGGAAAATAACAAACACTCAAACTTTTTCAATACAAAATGTGTATCCACCACCTTCGAATTACCCTAGTGCTATCAAGGAACATTTCTTCTTAGCTATTGAGTGGAGAAACCCATAGTGATCATGTAAGACAAATATAATATTATAGATATCTTACATAGATTTTATTTTCAATCCTCTAATGAATTATATATATAAAGATATTTTATATGAAGTTTTTTATCCATGAGTAATCCATAGAGTTTTTAGCCAATGGACCTTCACTATAATAGACAAAGTAGAGGATCCAGCTCTACTGACATCATTTTCTCTCATAAAAAAACTCTCGAGTAAAATCCATTATTTATCGTCTTTCATAATGGAATCATATTAACATTTAATTATGGATAGAGATATCACAAGTTGTATCATTGATATCTGACTAACTACCATTCCCATGAATAAACACACACATCTAGTAGAATTCTTTTATATGTTTCTATCCCTTCAAAACTCTTCACCAATATAACAATATTGTAGATCATTTTTTTAAAAGCATAGAACAATATATATTGATACATTAAAATACTAAATAATCCACTTTACAACCTCTTACACTTATTTCACAAGATTCTCCCTCAACAGAAAGATGAATCCCACTGCCAATTAATTGCTTTGACTTGTATATTCTATTGTGTATATCAAGATATGTTCTACTAATGATAATGGAACATTTTCTATGTAACTAATCTCATATTAAATATTTATAACATTCTATTTTGATTGTTTCAATTTTCTATCCAATAGAGATAAAAATGGTTTATATACAATCATCCTAAGTCATTTTATAATGCATGAGATTACAAAATCCATATTTTAATTTTCCAAATTAATACTATTATCTTTTTTCTTGATCCACACACTACACCGGAATAAACCAAGAAATGATAAATTTATTATTATGATAATAAGACAATACAAAACACATTATTAAATAATAATTATTATAAACAATTATAAATTATAGAAAAATTAGTAAGACAACATAATGATTTTAAAGGGTATTTTTAAATAAAATATATTTTTATTTATATATAGATATTTATTATGTTATTTTATCTTAATTTGTAAACATAATTAGTAAATTGAAAAATTTAAATTTAAAATATGGTCTTCATTTATTAATTTTATATATCAATATTATCCAAATGATATTTTTTATATTTATTTTAAAATATATTAATTGTTATGTAAATAATAAAAAATATATATTTTTAGAATACCATCAAATTTATAACATTATCAAAATAAAATATTTAAGTACATTTTTTTGAAAACACTATCAATGAAAATAAATAATTACCAAGAAAAATAATCCTTTTATTAAAATTATATTTTGAATTTATTAATCTAACATTTAACATTTTGGAAAGTTAGGTAATATTATACTCTAAAAACATGTTTTCATCACTTGTATAAATTTAAAATAAAATTGTATTTAATATTTTATATGCACAACTTCCAAATATTAAAGGAGTTAAATTTCATTTTAATGTATAAAATGATGATTAATAGGAATTAAATTAGATATAATGATAATTGTAGAACAATCACATTCATGAATTTTTTTATTAATATATTTTTATTTTACACTAATAAAATAAATTAGTATCTTCTTAAAATGATCTTAATATAATTATTATTCCTTTGTATAAATATATTATAAATCTTTCAATTAGTAATCCATAATAAAAAAATATTTAGAATTCAAAATGATGAAAAAATATTATTTTCTACTGAATATTATATATATTTATATGTTCTAAATATCATAATTTCAAAGTAGGATTTATAGTTTTCATAAATTGAATTTTATTATTATTATATTAAATTTAGGTTTAGTTAAGATGAATTTTGTTATAAGGTCTAACTTATATTTTTAATAAAATATGAACTACTAGAGTAAAAACTTGTTACCAAGGTAAAGAAATTTTTAAAATTTTAAGAACAAGTAGTAGAATGCTTCAATAATGTTTAAAATATGCAATAAATTCATTTATAGATTCTTTATTGACAATATCCCACCCTGAAATCTGTTATTTTAATATTTTTGATCCAGTAATCAATTAATAGTTCCATACCATTATTGAGGAATATTTTTTATTCCTGAAATTTACTATTTGTGACTTCAAATAAGAGAACACTTACACGCCTTCCTGAAAAAATTATTCCGTATATTGTCACCCTAAAACATTGAAAAATTTCACCCAATCAAATACTCCCTCATTTTAATGAGTTTGTAGTCTTAATTAGTTATCCTAATACATTCATTTCCAAGGATTATTTTAAGAGGAAATTATAAGTCCCAATGGGGGTATTAATTACTCAATAATCCTTTCATCTAAGAAATTATTGTCAAAACATATCTTTACTATAGTATTAAAATGACATAATTATAATTATTCTAAAAAATTTTTATCATATCAATGGAAATGTAACACCTAAAAATTTTAAAGTATTAATTTAGTATTTGATTGCATGTGTGACACGAAAAACCAGGGGTTTAAGGGAATATAACATCCCAAGACATTATTATATATTTATTATTTTAAATAAATTCTATATATCCTATAGTTTTTAATTTATTAAACATTATGTTTAGTTTTTCATTACATGTAATAATGAATTTCTTTGATGTCTTGCCTTACACGAAAGATCGAGTTTTGCTGAATATTATTGATATCATTATTTAAAATGACACATATATCCTAGAAGATAAGGTTGTGGTTAATAATAATATTATTTGTATTATCAAAGTATATATATGAATTCATTGGTTATAAATTTATTATAAATGAAAATAAAAACGGATTGAATATATAGGAAATGTTTAATAAATAACTCTTATTATGCCCCAGTGGAAATCTATCTTAATCAATTTTAGTAATTAATATTGGTGAATGATATTAATGAAATTTATATGTTATATATTATATAATTTTTTTATATTAATACATTAAATTTTATAGTCATAATATGTGAAAAATCTAATCTTTCCCAAAAAAGTTATATTTTCATAAAGGGGGTTTCATCGCATTTTATTGGCGCACTTTTTTTAAAAATAAAAGTTGATAATGTTAAAAGTTTTAATTTAAAAAATAAAAACTATTTTTTAAATACTAATGTCAAAATTATATTATGATTAACTTTTTTTATTTTTCTGAGATGTTTCATTTTCGATGAATAGTAAATAATTATGAATTTTAATTGAAAGCTGCCTTTTTATATAAATAATTTATAAGGTAAAAATATATATTGAATTGTATTTATAATATAATTTTATCAATAATAAAGGTTTTAATTCAATTTAGGAACTTTTAATTATTATTAAATTTAATATAGATGTAAAATAAGTAATCTTCAGAACATTTTCAATTTAAAAACTTTTTTTCTCATCCCATCAGCTTGATTAATTTTAAATTAAATTGTTCATTTTTTTTGATTTATATGGAAAAACATGGAATCCATATTTGGAATAATCATAACTTTTATGTATATTATGACCAAATTATCTTTTTTACAAAAAAATAACAGTGAGGGTAATTAAAATCAAATAAAATGATCATGGTAAAAATGAGTTCACATAGTGGTTAATAATTGATCAAATGGAAACAAATGACCTAGAGACATGTAAAAAACCCATTTATTAAAATATTTTGGCCATATAAAAAAATTTATAAACATTTATTAATTATTGGAGGCACATGGTCCCTAGCAGACTTCCCAATAGTGTTTTTTCTTTTGATATTTACAAGAATGTCACTCCTTCCCCATTATAATACTGTGTTCACCCACCTCACTATTTAAAATCTCAAAAGAATATTGGATCATACAAAAAATATGAAAATAAACTCCAAAAATTTATACCTTCATCCAATATATCTCATTTTTTGATGAAGTCCCTCGAAGGAAGACCTTTCGTCCAAACAAAATGGAGTTACCCAGAAAAGAGGTAAAATTATACAATGAGAAGTTTAATTTTATTTCATTCTATACCGATAAAATTATTATAATATAATTATTATATAAAAACATTAATATCATAAATATACTTATACTTTTTTATATTACGTTTATGATCTATAATCTCACGCACTTCCTTTCAATGGGATATACAATCATCATTCATCTGTATGTCGAACTACAGGCTCATGAACAAATGTTGATATTTCTTCTATTACAACCAATAAATGTTTTAAAAAATCCTTTACTTATAGTTAATATATTATATATATGAAAATTATATTGAATTTATTACTATGCAATTATTATATAACACAATCATTGATTAGTTTCATTTTGAGGAATATGATAACATCATCTGTGCATACTGTGTACTACCACCTTGCGTAGTGATGTGATTCATTCACATGTTAAATGGTATGTATTAAGGATGGTTTTAATATTATTATTTGATATATATTACATTAAAATCATATATTGATTATTATATACGTATAAATATTTTACCTTTATTTCATTTAGTAGAACAATAAAATGGAAACATCATTCTTGTATACGTACTACCTACTATCTTTATTATTGATGTATTTCATTTACTATCAAAAAACATTATAGGTAAATATAAATAAATATATAATGAATATATATGATACTAAAATCATTTTTTACATTAGTTAGATGATGAAATCATGATATAGGTAAGAGGAATACAAAATAACATGTCAAAACATACTCAAAAAGCAAGGCAATTAGCACCTGAAGCAAGGAAAATAATAAAATATTATTAAAAAAAGGGTGATAATATGTTCTGAAAGGATAATATATGATTTTTTAAGAATGTGATAAATTTACACCAAAAAAAACTAAAATTAATATTCTTGTATGATGTGTATGATTATTTCCAAAAATGTGTTACATTTTTACAAACAACAATCACTATGAATGATATATGATTTATTAAATAAATATTTATATGTTTATACCCTTTACTCAATAAAATTATTTGATAAGTAATATTTTTATGAATTAAATACATTTATAGATATATTAATAAGTATTTGGATATGTATGACCCGGTTTGTGGACAATTTAAATTAATCCTCTTGATGCATCAGTAGTCTCATAGGACAAAATCACTTGGAGAAACCCAATATGTTTGTACCATGTATGATTTAAATTATCTTGAGGATATATATTTATAGTAATGGTATCATGTGTGTAGAAAATATGATATCCAATAATTAATTTTTTCCATTATTCAAATTCATTTATTATTATCCATTATATTTTCACTATGATAAAATCAATGGATTGATTTCATATTGATGATTAAATAGAACGAATTTTCAGTTATTTACCTTTGCATATAGATTATTCCTTATCCATATATTTATGTGATTAGTGTGTTTAGATATTTACTCTTCCATATTGATTATTCTCATCTTTTTATAAAATTTTGAGGTTCAATTCCCCGTTATTGAATAAAAATTAAGGAAAACCTCTTATAAAACTAGTAGAAGAGGTATCCCATTAAATGAAAAGAGAACAAATACCTTAAAAAACAGGACCTGAATGCCTAAAAAAGGATCTGAATTTCCATATAGAAGAATAAATCAATAAAATCATCAGAAAATACTTCATCACCCCATTCCATATCATGAAACGTGAGATCCTTCAAAGAGAATCCTTACCCCTACTAAGAAGTTGGGTAATGATGGAAACAAAACATAGAAGATAATTCCTCCATCCTTGATTGAATTTTGGATAGTGGTCTAGATTATAGGTTCCAACATAGCTATCTCTCTTTCGAGCCACCCACCTGATAGCGCATGAATGAATACATAACACTTTCAACCTAATACGAAGATAAACTAAATAGAAATCACAGTATGCCTGATTATGAAGGGTCTTCATCCATCTAAATATATAAACAGATAATGATGGGTGTCATCACACCCATACCCCACTCAATGTTTCCAACCTGATATTTGGTACAAGATACAACAATTCCTTCCAAATTCCATTAGGTAAAATCCAATGCTAATAAATCTATCAGAAATTAATTAGAAAAATATATCCATGCTACAAATGAAAACCACGTTTCCCTAGAAAAAAATAGAGAACTAATGGTTCTACCATAACACCATAAACAGCTCTGCTGCTAACCAAGATACATCCTCAACCCTACCCCTAACTCAATCCACATATATCCAATGTATTCTCTGCTAAAATTTATTCAACCCCAACTGATGGACTGGAGTTGAAAGTGACCACCAGAACACGGAAAACTGCTCCACCAGTTCATAGATCCGGAACCATCACTAGTCATCTGCTTCCCGTCAAACCATAACCACGATTATCATACAACCACAAGATATCCACAGAAAAATTTCATCAGTCGAAACTCAGATCTGAACTAGATCTGGGGAAAATCCAATGATAACAATAAAAACTGGGCTTGAAATTTTGATATTGAGAAAATTATTCAAATATGATTAGAAAAAACCATCATAAATGGATGATTCAATGAAGATCTTCTAAAATAAATGTTCCACTAAACATCCATCAACTCAAATGATTGGTTTGGATGGAAACAAGATGGATCTCAAACCCTAGGATATGGTATCACACTTCTAGAAGACTGCGGAAATATCGCAGATTATTTAAATTGATTCATTATTACATTCATTATACATAACCCCTACTGAAAATTTGTGATCAGACTTATATTTTTCCATTCCCGATGATTCAATGAAATTTAGTAAGATAGATATGGAATAATTAATAGAGGGAATAAAGTTGTTCTCAACAAGAAAAAAATTGTAATTGGTTTATTAAATTTTAATATGAGACTCAAGTATTTTTTTATGTTTCCACGACAACTAATATATTTTTCCATTTGTGATGTGTTTCCTTAAATAATATTCCAATATAATTTTTACAGGAACCAATTCAAGCCTACTGGGTTTCAAGTAACAAAAATTTGTATTAGATAACGATTTTTTATAAATCATGGTATAATGATTTAGGAGAAAAATATTTGAAAACATAATCCTTTGGTTGAATTTGAGGTTATGTATTGAATAACATCCCAAAGAAACAATGTTTTTGATTATGATATTATCTATTATTTCAATGTATGATTTTTATTTAACTACCTTTGAGATTATACATTTTTTTCATAGTGATATAATATAATATAGTGTATGAACTTATTTAGAAATGGCACTAGGAATGAAAAAGGGTAAATTTACTCAAGGTAAATATAAATATTTTCCTAATGAGAAATGAAATATAGTTGTTATTGGAATAAATAAAATCATGTATATATTTGGGTAAATCAATCATTTAGTGGAAAATAACCATTCATGGATGGGGAAACCTATTCCACAATGGGATTATCTGATATTTGACATATTTATATGATAGAATCCTCATAATTTCATGGGACTACTAATCCATCAGTACCTGATAAATGTATTATGTTTTTTGAGAAGATATTTATTCTATTGGGATTTAGTGAAAAGGAAAAAAGTAACAGTAACAGTGTTCTATCTCAAAAGTGATTTTGATTAATTGTGGTCATTGTTTGAGATTACTATAGAGGAAGATTAAATTTATCTCATGGAATGGAATGATTTTATACATACATTCTTCAATAAATATTTCCTTCACAAGAAAAAAACAATCATGGAGAGTAAGTTCCATAGCATAAATAAAAAATAATAACACAATGTTTTGGAGTATTAAGATTACATTTCAGGGTTATTTGGGTATGTTTTAGATTACATATTCAACACATAGTGAAATATTGGATTTTTCTTTAATGATTTTAAGATATGTATTTAAATGGAGTGGGTATCACAATATATTTTGTCACATGATGAAATAATTTTATGTGATATCAATAGGGAGAAACAATTCAATATTTAATATATATTTAAAGAAAAACTTGGGAAGATGATTGTCTTAATGAAAAAAAATGGATATGTGGAGAAGAGAAATATGAATCTCACCTTATGTGATAATTTTGTAAAGAAACACCTTGGTAAATGCTTCAAGGGGATGAGAAATTGTAATAATTATTTAGAAAAAGGTCACCATGAAATAGAGTAAAAAAGATATAATGAAAAAATTTATATTCAGTTTTTTTACTAAAGTGAAATGGGGAAAAGTGAAAATAAATTCCAAATACATTAACACAAGCAATAAAATCAAGGCTAATATAATTATAATGACATGAGTGAAGTGGAATGATTAATGTTTTTATAATTTTTCATATAAGAAAATGATATAAAATTATAATATATAAAATATTCTATTGATTTGAGTTATGAAAACTATAAGTGTTTTACTATAGTACTATTTCATTTAGTATTTAAGAGAACATGTTGAACAATACCAATATCCATGATAAATGATCCAACATAAATTTGAACATCATGAAAAACACATTATTGATGGGAAGATAATGATTAATATGTTTATGATTTTGAGATAATTATGTTGGATAAGATATATTATTCATATGCGTAATTTAAATTATATTTTTCTTAAAAATATATAACTAATTATTGATTTTTTGAAAAAGTGGTTTTTTTCACCACTGATAGAGTTTTCAATATTTTTTTATTAAATAAATATATCCAAAATTCTATATTTTACTTATTTAATAATGTAGAAGTCCTGTTTTAAATAACTTTTTAAGGAAATTTTTTTGATTACCATGTATCAAGAGAATACATGATAATGGTAATTAAATGTTTGGTGAGTTATTATTTAGAATTAATTCATGTTTTTTGTATTAATGATATGTTAAATTATAAAATTTAATATAAAAAAAATCTTTGGATGTTGATATTTTTTAAGGGAAATAAGGATAAAAATATATAAAAAGGTTTATGATTATCATTGGTGAAGGTTTTAGAGATTAATTAATTATATCAACATATGATGAAACATGTGCTAAGAGATGGTGTAGGAAAAACTGAAGGCACAACCAATTGAAATTATTATTTATATTAATTAGAAATGTATCAAGTAAGTACATTTACATATATTATTATATAGTGAAATAATTCATCAATGCTTTGAAAAATCATCCTAAAAAATGTTTTCTTATTAACATCATTTTTATGATATCAACGTCCATTTCTGAAACTGTTGTTTATGGATTTATGGTCTTTAATTTTCTCTGGATCATGTTCTCTATTTATCTCCCTTAGTATTAGAGTTTTATTTTTCTCTTATATGTCTAGTCTTTCCATTCACACCTATGTTATAATATCAGTATCCATAGTTTTGGGATTATTCCAGATGTTTTTTTCTCTATTATTAAGATATAATTTATTTACAACATTTACAATGTCGATTTTTCAAAAAATTAATATTAAATTATAAAATCCTAGATTTTATATATCATGTTTAAATTGAGAGTCTGAAACATAATTAATTATTAATCATTAATCATGATTTTACATGTTTTTTTAATAATAGTAAGGTTTCCCTATTATTTAGAAGATTTTTAGTTTTTAATTTTTTCCAAAGAAAAGGACATTTATTTTCATTTCATGACATAAATAAAAAACTTATTATGGGATGAAATACCTATTTTAAAGATTTTTTTATGAAAATATCATGTTTATTTTTTTATCTTTCTAGATATGATGAAAATTTCCAGTGATTAAATGATTTTATTTCATGATATGAGTAAATGTGATTTTTTTAAATGTTTTAATTTCAAAAATGTTGTTTGGGTGCTATTGATGAATGTGGGAAAGAGGATTGAAACCAAACCTTTGTGGATATATGTTCATTATATAATGGGTGTCTCTATTCATGTCCACCAATGTATTGGGTAAATCATATGAGTAAACTATTTTAAGATAATCCTACGATAATTTGAATGGAATTAAATACATGTATGAATTGAAAAATATAACTAATATAATTTACAAATAAGTAACTTTTAGAGTTATTATTTTATATGATTCCATGTTAGAATTATGATTACTATTGTTTGAAATATGTATTATTTATACATTCCAATGAGTTTTTATGGAAATATTATGATTTCAAAAGTTATTCAATAATTTGATTATTTAAATGAATTTGTATAATCATCTAATGGTTAATTATTTTATTTTATGATAAAATCATTCATGAATTATGATTTCATACCTTTGAAAAAAACAATTATGAAATATTTATGAATTTGTGTTTATTTCATGAGTAGTTAAATGATTTTATTAATCATAGTAGTTTATTATGTAATAAGGAAATATTATTTTTTGGTATTTCATTATTTTGAAATTTATTAATAGGTATCATTTCTTCTTAAATCCCAAATAGAGTTTTTTTAATACTAAATTTTCAAATGTTTTTAATATGGAATATGGATGACTAATAACTAAAATGAAATTTCCCCTAAATAAAGTATATTTACCATCAAAGAATCAAGTGTTTCATGAAGGAAATAGGGATATTAAAGTAAAAATTCTTTTATTTTATAAATAAAATATATATTTTGTGTATGTTTCCAATTTTTTATGAATTTTTTTACATTCTATAAAAATAAAAACCAAAATGATAATTGAAATGTATTCAAATGAAAAACTTATTATAAATCATGTAATTATGGGGGTTTTAAGGTTGTGTGTTTATTAATACACCCTTGATCTGTATACTAAGTTGAAGCTCCTAACACACTGCAATAATATCATAGAAAAACAATATAGTTTTTATAATAAAAAATAATGTATACATAGCTATAGTGTTATTTGGGTGGAATGGAAAACATATCAGATCAAATTAGGTCCCAAGTTATGTCCCGGATGGAACCCAATTTGGGGAGATTTCTCAGGTGGTATATTCTTATTTGATTTAGGGATGTCCATTGACATGCTATTTCTAAGAGTTTGATATTTGAGGTATAACAGTTGGTTGAGTGTGTATCCAGACTGTAATGGATGAGACCACTTCCCATGGTGTTGCACATGTGATGATGATGGTGACAGAATAAAAAACATCCATATTCATGCAATGATGGAAGTGAGGAAGTCCATGGTTGGATCCACTATTAGATATGGAATGGATATGGAAATTGGATGATTGTACGGTGATATTTATCAGAAGGATCTAGGATCTGATATCATAGGCCATTGTGGACAACCCAGACATGTGGTGTGGATGCATGGATCAAGATTTATTGACCTAACAAGGGCCTTGTACCCATGATAGGACCTATGGTTAAGTTTTTTTTCAAGATTCATATAACTCTTCTTCCAAGGTCATATAATTGGATACATAATGGGTCACCCTTTCCTTGAATATTGAGATGATTTATTGAGTTTAATAAAATGGGGTGTTTCCATCATTCTTGATTAAAAAACAATAAACGATTCATTTAACGTACATAAGAATTCATATTTCTCAAAAAAATAAGTCATAAAAAATGTATAAAACATCTATGAAATTCCATTAATTTGATGTTACCATATAATATTCTCAATTGGAAATTAATTTTATTCATATAACATTAATCAATAATCACAAGACACATGTGTAATAATCCAACATAATAATTATTGTGGGCCCAACTTGGTTAACCCATTCCCCAATACTATTAATTTTTTTGGGAAACACTATTGGTGATGGTATATTTGGATTTCCAATAGTTTACCTTATCTTAACAACCAATGTTTTGATTATCATCCAATTTACGCATACATTTGAGAAAGGTACTCTTATATAACACTTCAATGACTTTTATGTTCCATTAGATTTTATAGAATATATATATTGGGAAACATTGTGGGCTATCAAACATGAGACTTATATATAAAATAAATTACAATTATCATCATCTATACAACTAAATGTATTCACACCTTTATACACATAACTTTCAAATTCTTTCTTTCATTGTACTTTTACTATTCATATCTGAACATCAATGTAATACTACCTTCTGTAGATTCCCATTATGTTCAACTGAATGATAACATAAAATAAAACATCACTATTCCAAAAAACATCTCAAACACTCACCTGAAAATTTATAGCCTTCTCATATATTATGTAAAGGAAACTCACCTTCATTAAATATCCATTGAATCCCACATACATGTCAACCAATCCAACTGAAATATGATTTCAAAAATCATGATTTATAGAATAAGAAAATAATGAATTTAAAATGTAAAATACATTCAAGTTATTAAATTGTTTATCATTATGAAATAATTAATTGAGACTATATAACACCACATAAAGATGATAGGTTCATAATTCAAATCTTGTATCGAAAAGGAAGTTTAATATGAGAAACCCCTACCTAGGATTCCTGCTTGGTAAAATCAATTCTAATCTATTGAATAACATCATTATATTTATTATTAATCTATAAAATTTCTTTATTTATATATGAGTATTTCTATATGAAATTTATTAACAATTTATTTTTACCAATTTACACAAAATTCAATATTAAAATATATTATTAAAATGTTAACTATATTTCTTTGTATAATTATTTTGATTTTGTAGTTCTGATTAATAAAAGTTTTTAATAATTTAATCACCTATAAAATTTTAATACTTTTCTATTCATAAATATTTAAGTTAAATACATTTTTACAACAATACATTTAAGGTGGTTAAGTACAATTAGATATTTCATCCATGGAGGCTTTAATCTGTCAGTACTCATGAGTCATATTTTCATTTTTATAATGAATGAAAAAAATAAAGTACATAAGGATTAAAAAAATTATACATATTAGTATAATAAATATAAAATTTATTTATTTAATTCAATATTATGACTAGCCATGTGAGGAGGTGATGAAAAACAAATTACATCACACTGTAGAGGTGGAATTATGTGTGTACACATGAGTGATGTTTCAATTTTCTAACAGATGGGAGAGTATGATGGTAGATTATATATAATATTTAAAGGTAAAAACTAAGTCATAAATAACATATATATTATCTAATTTTATATTTATAAACATCCATTTGAGGCAGGAATTATGAATTTAATAAACCGCTTCCCGGATACAGTATATCATACATACACATGAGAAATGTGTTCATTTACAATTAAATGGGAATTTGGTATAAAATATGTTTTCCATAAAAAATAACTATTTTTTATATTATTGGTTCTTATGTCATTATATTAGGAAATTATTAATATATTTTATTAAGTTATTAGAATAAATGACTTGATGGAATTTTGTTAATGCTTATTCTTCATCCTCACATATCTTCCTTTGGATTACACCTTATGCCTATAAGATTGGTATTTTGTTAAGACCAGGACCTATCGGTCATATATCAGTGTTGTGGGAGCAAACCTGGATAAATTTATTCTTATATAATATAACTTATTGTGTGTTTAGATGTGTAGATAAGATGAGTCTTTTTATATGTGTGGGTAGTGACACCCTTGTAAAAATTAAGAAAATTAAAATAAAATAAAATTATTTCTCATAAATATGGATAATATATTTTTAATTTTAAAATATATTATAATTAAATTTATAAATCCATTCAAAAAGTTTCATTTAGAATTGTTTTAGATATATTTTAATCTTTATCTCATAGTTTAACACCTTTTTAAAACTTTTAACCAATACCATGATGACAAACTTTTACCTGGCTAAATATTCATTAGGATGTAAAATGAAATTGAACTAGATAAAAAATTATAAAATATTTATTAATAATATTTATTCTATTTACTAAAATTAAAATTTATGAAGCGGTTAGATAACTTTTAAAAAATATTTACAAAATGTAAAGAAAAATATTTTCACAAATAATGCTTCTTTTAAGAATAAAAATGATTTTACAACAAAATCATGTATAATATCGATTCATATAGAATTAAATGTATTTTATCAAAAAAAGATCCAATTAGAATTTAATAAAAAATGTAACCATAAATGAACTATGTGAATTGTAGATTAAAATATATGAACCTACATGTTTTTTATTTCAAAAAGAAATTAATTGCTTTACATAAGAAAAACATTGATTTATATGTACTAAAATATAATTTTAAATGAAATTTATTAATTATTAATATTTTATTTTGTATAAAAAATGTTTTTATAAACATCCATGTCAATTAATTATCATCATAATATCATAAATGTGTCAATCAGTAAAATTTGTTTTTTTCACTATTTACCCAAAAATAAAATATTTTATAAATACCCAAAAATTTCAATCTATGATATTTTTTAAATAATTGATCAAAAACAAATGTAAATTTAATCATATTAAATATTTAAGATTCATACATGTATATTTTAAATGGAAATGTAATATATAATGGAAAAATTATTTTATAAAAATGACTTTTTAATACTTCAAGTTCTCACAATATTATTTAATTTGAACGTTTAAATTTTTTACTGTTAATTTTATTTATTAATATGATTTATTAATTTAAAAGAGATAAATTTATAAAAATAGATCAATTTACATATTTAAATCTCATGGTGTCATATTCTCGCACCCAAAGAGTCTCTTGAAGTTATTAATTTCTTTTTATGATGGTCTATAAATCCATGAATGGTAATAAAATCTAATTTATATTATATTATGATGATTAATTTATAAGTATATAATTATAAACCATTATATTTTTAATTAAATATTTCATAAATAGTATATATATATATATATATCATAAAAATACACATATGTTTAAATGAATTTAAAAAACAATACCATGATTGTTTAGCTCTATTTTCCACATAAGGCTTAATAGTTTTATCTCCCTCTAGAACATGTTTTGGAATTATATTAAAATAAAGGAAAGGAACATTATAAAATATATAAAAATTAATGCATTCCATTTCATAATCAAAATTTTATCCTTTTATAGTGTTTCACATAGTATTCACCTCTGCATCATCTAATACTCTAAATGGTAAACAACCATGATGATATTTTCATGCATGGGGAAATAGAAGTTTGTTATATCAGATCATAAGATCTATAAAATGGCGTACATGTTATTCCTCCTATATATATTATTTTACCAAAACAAAAATGGTTATCATGATTTATGATAATTCATAATATGATTAAACATTCATATGAATAAATAATTCAATAATCATTAATTCAACAATTATAACACAAAAATTTCACCTCAAATGTAACCATAATTGTTATTTCAAGGAGTTGGACTCCTCATGTGTTAATCATGTTTTAATGATCACCAAACCTATTACCGTTAATTACTCTCAATCTTCATTGCACATCTTTATAATGCTCTAAAATCTCTATAATAACTACAAATCAGGTTTTAATGATAACAAATCTAATTGTGGTTAATTACTCTCTTTATTATTTACAAGTCTTATGCATGATCAAAAATCTCACATATATTATCACACCTTTATATTTATGATTCAAGATATTTTACTCTCTAATGATTAAACTTAATCCATATTCTGCATATTACTGTCGAAGTCCAAATACAGATATTTGTCTAAGTATCCAGACACCATGAAGGACTCACAGTGACCCATACACCGTGAAGGACTTATCCTTACCCAGACACTGTGAAGGACTCACCGTGACCCAGACACCCTGAAGGACTCACCGTGACCCAGACAACATGAAGGACTCATTGTGACCCAGACACCGTGAAGGACTCACCGTGAACTAGACACTGTGACATGGACATACTGTGAAGCACATACCGTGAAGCACATATTGTGAAGCTCATACCATGACACTCATACCATGAACCACATACCGTGAAGAGGAAACCGATTACATAATCACTATGACACTGTTTCTTAACTATTTGTCAATATTATTTAAATAATGCTAACAGTCATATTTGATATTTTTAATGCAATTAATGTTATTTAATTACAGTTGTTGACATGTCAGGAAACCATATTTCGTACCTATGAAAAGTGATTCATTACTACTTCCAGAACTTGTGGAATATAAGGAAGATTAAGATGCAGTACACGTGTAAGTGGTGTGCAAGTGTGAATATAAAACAAAAAGAACTTACATACACCCAAGAGCATTGTGCTGAACAAGAAGATCAATCCTGAACAAGAAAGAGATTGCAAGTCCTTCAAATAAGTCTCATGAATTCAATCCAACACCTCTGAAGAACACACGACGAATCAAGAGATCATCCTCACTCATGAAGAACACAAGCGGAACTACAACACCCTGTTTTTCAACAGAAAAACCAGAGAAGTACTCAGAAGCATTCCTGCTGAATCCAACGATTCCAGAACTGCATTGATAATCACTAGAGCTTTCTAAACTCTCATCTATCTTCTCTACATGATTTATTTATTAACTTTTGAGCAGTGTGGTGTACTCTATTTATCTTATACACACAATGTATCCTGTATTGAACTAGAGGATATCAAAATCCTCACTCCAAATCTCTTAACTCTTGTTTACCCACATCAACTGTGGAAGAGGTCCTTGTGTGGCTTGGTCTTTTCTTTGTTTCCCACGTAGAACAGTGGTGGAGGTCCCTGTGTGGCCTGGACAGTTTTGTAAACTGTTGTTAACCCTGATCCATGGTGTGGATCAAATTTATATAAATTTGAGAGGACTAAGTCTTGGTTTGAGACTGAACCTCTTGTTATATCTATTTTGCATCTATAATTTAAGTTCAAAGTATACTACATATATCTTATTTATTCCGCTGCTATTACTTTGAAATAAAAAACTATTTTAAATCTACTTTCATAGTTAAATTAGCAAGTGTTTACACTTATTGTAAATCAGTTGATTATTTTCAAAAGTTAGTTTGATCTTGTGGTTAAATTAACTGAGACCTAATCCATCTTTGAGAAGCTAAGTGAACATTTAAAATCTGTAAAAATTCACTATAGTATAACTTATTTTATAAATCGGGGGATTTAAAATAGACAATATTTTAACAGAAATTTTAATTGGAACTCAATTCACCCCCTCTTGAGTGTCCACTCCGACCAACATTTGGTATTAGAGGATTAGTTTTGTTTAATGATTTTTTGGAATACTCTGTTTTTTTCAACTCTGATTTTTGTTGTATTTTAATGTTCTTAAAATTTATGTTATTTCTAAATTTTTATCTCTTTAAATTATCTTTCTAAAATCTAGTTATGGATAATAGACTAGAGGGTGCTGCTACTAACATGCCACCTTTCGTCAATGGTACAAACTATGCTCAATGGAAGCTGAAACTGAAAATTCATTTAGAAATCTTGGGTTTTGATATTTGGACTTCCATAGAATCAGAATATAAAATTCCCACTACTGTTAGATCCACTTGGGATGAACCTACAGAGACTGCTTACAATAATAATTGTAAAGCTATGAATGACCTGTACTGTGCTTTAGGAGATGAATAGTTTAACAGAATTTCTGCTTGCAAAACATCTTTTGAACATTGGGATTCTTTGGGTGTTTCTCATGAAGGAACAACCAATGTTAAAGAAATGAGATTAAATACTTATACTATTAAATATGATAATTTTAAAATGAAGACTGATGAACCTATTTTTGTTATGTATCTCAGGTTTAATGAGATAGTCAATATAATGAATAAACATGGTAAGGTTGTTCCAGCAAAGGAACAAATTATAAGAATCTTGATATGTTTACTAGACTGATGGAGAGGCACATATGTTTCAATCAAATAGTCATGTGTCATTGCTGCAATACCTTTCAAAGAACTCATTGGTAAGCTTATGATGTATGAGGAAGAAATCAAGGTGAATAAAGAGGAAGATGATGAACCTAAGAGGAAATCTGGGGATTTCAAGACTACTGCTTCAAGGACCAAGGACAAAGATAAAGCTCAAATACCTACTGACAGTTCAACCAGGGAAAATTAAGACTCGGATAGTGATGCTGAAATGGCTCATATATCCAGAAGGTTTAATAAGTTTTATAGGAAGAAGAAATTTTTCAGAAAATCAAATTACAAAGGAAAGTATGAAAATAAGGGACATTAGAAGAAGGATTGGAAAAAGCCAGATAAAAGTAATGAAGTTGTTTGATATGAGTGAAAAAGGATAGGACACATTAAAGCAGACTGCCCAAAGCTAAAATTCCAGAAGAAATATGATTACAAGGACAGTAGTTACAAAAAAGCTATGAAGGATACCTTGAGTTCTTCTGAAGATAGCATAAGTGAATCTGAAATGTCTGATTCTGAAAAGAATCATGCCAACATGTGTTTCATGACACACATCTGAGGTAACCTTAGATACTCCTGTTTGAAATTCTTATTATTCTACTGATGATGCAGAATCTGATTCTGATTCTGAAAACATGAATAGTGAGGAATTGTTTGAATATTGTAATATGCTGGAAGAGACAAGCAATGAACTTAAGGATAAATACAACTCATTAAAGAAACAACATGCTCTCACTACTATTTTTAAAACCAAACTTACTATTGAAAAAGAGAAAAATGATCAACTATTAAAGGAGAATACTAAATTGAAAATTTTAAATGAGAAACTTAGAAAAGGATTAGCTAAGTTCACAAATGGAAAGGATACACTAACTCAAATACTAGGAATGAAAGTTGCACCAAAATACACTATTGGATTAGGCTAAAAATCTGGACATAGACAGATTACTAATAATAGATTTATTCCTAAATCTGGACAGAATACTGCTAGTTCTAGTTCTAGACATTCATATGCTTCAACTTGTTATTCACATAGTTATAAATCAAATAGTGTTTATCTTTCACAATATTTTGATTTTGTAAATTATATGAGACCCATAAGACAAATGTGGGTACTGAATGCTTAGATTGATAACCTGTCTGGACCCAAGAAGATCTGGGTACCAAAATCATTTCCTATCTAAATCTGTTTTGCGGGATACTTGCTTGAAGACTTCCCACAAGAAGACATGGTATTTGGATAGTGGATGTTCAAGACATATGTATGGGGATTACTCATGATTCAAGAGTTTAATAAAGGATGATGGAGGTCATGTCACATTTGGTGATAATTATAAAGGAAAGATCATTGGCCTAGGACAAATTGGTAACACTAATTCAGTTTTAATTTCTAAAGTTTAATTTGTTGATGGACTTAAATATAATCTGTTAAGTATTTCTCAATTATGTGATGATGGATTTAATGTGATGTTTGAAAATGATTCTTGCAATGTTTTTAATTCTAAAAATGTTTCAGTATTTTAATATTTAAGAAATGAAAAATTTTATGCAGTTGATTTAAATTCTTTAGCCAACCAAAATTTTACCTATTTAAATTCTTTTCAAAAAGAATCTCACTTATGGTACAGAAGATTAGGACACTGCAATATACACTCACTTAGAAAACTAACTAGGAATAACTATGTTAGAGACCTACCTAAACTTGAGTTTTCTAATGACAAATTTTGTAATCCCTGTCAAAATGGAAAGTAACATAAGGTTTCTTTTAAATCAAAGAAAGAAGTTTCAAATTCTCCACCTCTCGAGTTGGTTCACATGGATTTGTTTATACCATCTAGAGTTTCTAGCATAAATGGGATGCACTATGTCAATGTCCTAGTAGATGACTTTTCTAGATATACTTGGGTATACTTCTTAGCTCACAAAAATGAAGCTTGTTCTTACTTTGTTAAAAACTCTAATTCTATAGAAAATCTTAGTGGACTTATCATTAAAACTCTAAGAAGTGATCATGGCCGTGATTTTGAGAATCATGAATTTGAATTCTATTTCTCACACAATGGCTATAGTCATAACATTTCTGCTCTTAGGACACCTCAGTAGAATGGGGTAGTATAAAGAAGAAATAGAACCCTGGAAGAAATTTCTAGAACTATACTTAATGAATATGACCTGCCTATTTACTTTTGTGATGAATCGTTGAATACAACTTGTTATATTATTAATAGAGTCTTAATTAGACATGATCTTATGAAAACCCTGTATGGGTTGTGGAACAATAGAAAAAATAAATTTAGTTACTTTAGAGTCTTTGTCTGCAAAGTTTTCATTCTTAATACAAAATATAATCTTGATAAGTTTTCTTCTAAGAGTGATGAAGGAATATTTTTAGGATATTATTTAACCAGCAAGGCTTATAGAGTTTTCAACAAAAGAACCATGTGTGTAGACGGGTCTGTTCACATCAAGTTTGATGAAACTGATCCACATGAGCCTAAAACCTCTCTTGAAAATCTTGAAGAAGATTTATTTGTTCTGGACCTTAATGAAAAATCTAATGAACCCGCTATAAAGACAACTAGTTCTGGACTTATTCCAGAATTTTCCCCAAATGAACCCGAAACTAGAGAAGATCCTAAAGTTTCTAGTCCCACCTTTACTAGATCAACTAGAATTCTAAAGATTCATCCTTTAGATGCTGTTGTAGGAAATCTTGATAGAGGGACATAGACTAGAGCTTCTCTTAGAAATTAGTTTGAACATCAAGCCTTCTTGTCACTGCTTGAACCTAAAAACATTCATGATGCTATTAATGATGAAATTTTTGTAATTTCTATGCAAGAAGAACTCAATCAATTTGAAAGAAATAATGTTTGGAATCTTGTTGAAAGGCCTAAGGAAACTTTCACAATAGGCACAAAATGGGTTTTTAGAAATAAAGTAGATGAATATGGAAACATAGTTAGAAATAAAGCTAGGCTAGTTGCACAAGGATATAGTCAAGAAGAAGGTATTGACTATGAGGAGACGTTTTCTCCAGTAGCCAGATTAGAAGCCATTACGATTTTACTTTCTTATGCTTCACATCTAAATTTTGAACTATATCAAATGGATGTCAAGAGTGCATTATTGGATGGATATATTGCTGAGGATGTTTTTGTTGAACAACCACCTGGTTTTTCAAACCCTCATTTTCCAAATCATATTTTCAAATTATCAAAAGATTTATATGGTTTAAAGAAAGTTCCAAGATCATGGTATGATAGATTAAGTACTTTTCTAATTTCCAAAGGTTTTACTAAAGGAATAATTGATCCTACTGTTTATAAAACGAATTTATAAAGAAGTTTTTAGTTGTAAAAATATATGTAGATGATATTATTTTTGGATCTTCAAAAACTACATTATGTATTGATTTTTCTAAAAGGATGCAAAATGAATTTGAAATGAGTTTAACGGGTGAAATTAAATTCATTCATGGATTTAAAATCTTCCAAAATGATGATGGAATTATCTTAACTCAAAGTAAATATACTAGAGATCTTTTAAATCATTTTGGATTGGATAGCACAAAAGGTAGTGGAACTCCCATGAGTACCACCTGTAAGATGGATCTTGATGAAAATGGTAAATCCGTTGATCAAACCACTTATAGAGGAATGATTGGAAGTCTAATCTACCTGACTGCTAGTCATCCTGATATTATGTTTAGTGTGTGTATGTCTGCTCATTTTCAAGCAGACCCTAAAGAGTCACATTTAAATGCTGTAAAAAGAATTTTCAAAAACCTCAAGCATACTCCCAATTTAGGACTGTTCTATCCCAAAGGACAATCATTTGAATTAGCTATTTATTATGATGATGAATTTTCTGGATGTAAGTTAGATAGAAAAAGCACCTCTGGAACATGTCACCATTTAGGAAAGTCACAAGTATCATGGTGTAGTACGAAACAAAATTTGGTTGCATTATCTACTGCAGAAGGTGAATAAATAGCTTTCTAGAAGTTGTTGTGCAAAAATTTTGTGGATGCAACACACATTACTAGACTATGGATATCAGTTCAGACATGTCCCAATAAATTGTGACAACACAAGTGATATTAACATTTCTAAGAATCTTGTTTCTCATTCTAGAACAAAACATATTGATGTAAAACATCACTTTTTGAGGGATCGTTATCAAAAAGGTGATATGACTTTGGAATTAATTGGTACTGAATATCAACTTGCGGATATATTCACTAAACCATTAAATTCAGAAAGATTAGACTACCTCATACATGATCTTGGTATGATTAATAATAAATAAATATCTTACTAATCATAATGTTTAATACTTTACTATACTTTACTTTACGGTTTCACACTCACTATTTTTAAGTTACTGTTTTATGCTCACGGTCACACCGTCAATACTTTATGCTCATGGCCGGTCAACTCACTGTCTCACCGTGACGACTACCAACTGTCTCACTGTGATGACCGTTTTTCATCTCACCGTAATGCCTACTCACGGTCTCACCGTGAAGATTTATTTATATTCTTATTTTAACCCATATCGCCGTAATTTTTATTTCACCGCTATTTGTTTTCCCACGTTTTTATGGCGTTTGACATTCCCAAATGATAAAACATAAGGGTTTCATTTGATTCATTACCCGAACTCTCTCCTAAAC
The DNA here is from genome assembly GCA_963277665.1 of Viscum album. Taxonomy (NCBI): domain Eukaryota; kingdom Viridiplantae; phylum Streptophyta; class Magnoliopsida; order Santalales; family Viscaceae; genus Viscum; species Viscum album. The sequence goes on from OY728160.1 coordinate 732,111,502, forward strand.
CTTCTCTTCCCTCTCGCTTGAACATTCAGTGCATTCCATGGATGAAGCGTCTATCCTCAACTTTTTTTGAGAAGCGCCGCTCTAAGAAACAGAAGAGGATACCGAGGATAGCTCCCGAAGGACCTCTAAACCCAAACCTGGTAAGTCGTACAATTGTAACTGAAAAGGAGGTTTGCCTAGAGTGGTTTCTATCAAGAAGATCTTTAGTTTTGAACATTTTACGAGAACAGGGATGGCTTGAATGGTTTACTGGACAGAATAGACCGATTTACTCGAGATTGGTATCTCAATTCTATCAGTATGTGATGTTCTCCTTTGAGTTTGGAGAAAGCTTTATGGTGACAAGATGGATAAATGGTCAGATGTTCTCTTTCTCTTCATGAATGTAGGCTGCATGCCTAAGAATTCCACATGAAGGAGTTTGTGAAGATTACCAGAGAGACCCTCCTCCAAAAACCGACATCTTTAACCTGGAGAGTGCTTTGGAAACCCTGACTGAAAATGGCACCATGCGGAGGGCCATAGCTGCTGAATTATATAGGGAGACCAGACTTATGTTCAAGTTTTTTCAGAATTTGATTAGTCCATGGAAATGATATTTGGCTGTGATGAAGTATCAGGATGTGTTCCTGATTCACCTGTTGAAGAATGTCCATAAGATCAATCTTTGTAAGTATGTTACCAACCATATTTCTGAGCTGATCAAAGTCACTTCCAAATCCACTTCCTTGTTTTACTCAAGGATGATTTCAGCTATGTTAGTTTCAAAAGGGATGGTTGGACCAAATGAAGAAAAGTTATATGACCTTGATTACTTCCTATCCATGCCTATCATAAGAAGGATAATGATTAGCTGGAATCCCTAGAAAAAGAAATGGGTTGAGGATACCGATCAACTGTATAAAAAGTTTAATCCTGTTGACTATCCAAGAAGGCCTAAAAATCTATCTGATCCTGGTTTGGAACCAGATGAAGTGGCTGAGTATTCAGAAGAAGAAGAAGATGAGGAAGTAACAGCTGAAGTATCTCCTAGAGAAGAAGCTAGAAGACCTCCAATGGAAACAGCTCCTGTTGAAAAAGAAAAGACTGTTGTCCATGTTGTTATCTCTGCTAAAATACCTCAAGGAGAGGAAGTTGGTGTTAGTTTGAGAGAAGAGGAAGCTCTTTCTTTTAGTGCGGATGTAAATGCAGAATGTCATCCTAATACTGCAAGGAAATTGTTCTTTCCTGATTCAAAACAAAAAGCAACCTTATAGGAAGATCCTATTGAAGGGGATCTTTCTATTGAGAGAGAAGAAAATATGGAAGCTCAACCAGTGGAACAATCGGTTCCTAAGATTATTCCCTCTGCTGAAGAGAGGATGGAAATTGCTTTTCAGCTAGCAAGGAAAGAGTTTTCTGAAGAGATTAGGGTTGATCTTGTGGATATTTTCCATGTTCCTGAGCCTAAAGAATCTAGAAGGGAAGCACAAGTTGAGGGGGAGGAACCTCAAAACCTTGATATTTTGGAAGTTGGATATGCTGAAGCTTCTCAACCTTATGTCACAAATTATGTGTCCACTCGGTATGAATTCCCAAGATTTTATGATGTGAATGAGTCACATCATGTGACTTTAACTGGAATGGATCTTTCTTCTCTGCTTCAACTAATGTCTATAGATCATCTAGAACCAGTACCAGAACCAGAGCCCCAACCTCAATCTGAATCAGAATCTGAGTCTGAAGATGACTCTGAAACTCAACTATAATCATAACGACTACCTTTACCTGCACCCCTACCTGAGCATCACTCCTTTGTGACCAAAGATGATATGAAATTTTTTTGAGAGACTTTGTTAGCTGGAGTAGAGAAAATTGTCTCCACTCAACCTCGTCCAGTGACTCAGTTAAGTCAAGAAGATGCATCAATTATCTTGGAAAATAATATCTTGCATATTCAACCAAGGTTGATCCGAGAAATTCCAGAAGTCAGAGTACAGAATAAGAAACTTAGTGCCGATGTTGTAAATATGAAAATAATGGTAGCATGTTTTCAGAATGAGTTATATTTGAGATCAGAGCCTACTCCTGTTTCTGCACCTGCACCTGTTGCTGCTTCTCCTAAGCCAGCTGATTACCTCCTTAATAGGGAAATTGTGTCTCAATATCATCCATATCTACTATATTTGGATGAGAATATTGGAAAAAGACACACAAAGATGCTGGAACACATGAGGGATCCTATAGAAAATCTGAATAAGCGTATAGATGAATACACTGGATGCCTGAAAAAAGTTCTGAAACAGCTCAATTTTCCTACCGAAGCTGTCAAGGCTTCACCTGCTTCTGGTCAGACCTCCACACCTTCTTTGGATGATTCGATGTTGAGATCCATAATCAAGGAAGAACTTCAGATTGGCTTCAGTGGCTTTGATCTATCCTCTTTGACAGAAGTGGTTAAGAATAGAGATAGAGCATTGGACCTGGATAGAATTCATTCTAAGATAGCCAATGATGCTCAACAAGAGATCACCAAGAAAATTGATTTGTATCTCTCCATGATTTTCTCTAAAAGTGATATGATAGATCACTTTAGATATCTTTTGGAAAATGTGAGAATCCCTCCGGTGACTCAATCTTTTAAAGCTCATGTTCATAAACATACAGAGTTCGCCAGATTGTTGGACAGATTTCGGGAGAATAAAGATGATTTTGAAAAGGCTATGCAATATAGTGGGGAAATAATTACTGATTTCACCAATCTTTTGAAGCCGTATCTTCATGTGTAGAGCACTGCTATTGTTTCACCTGCTGCTGCACCCCTTAGACCTGGCCTACCTACCTTAGCCTCAACTGCCATGATAGTTAGCCAAGCTCTTTCTCTGATCCGACCAGTCATTCTTGACCAACCAAAACCTAGATCTTCTACTGCTCCCACTTTGGCTCCATCTGTTTTTGAAGGTCTACACTTACCCTCTTTGTCTACCACATCTATGCCTTCTTCTACTTCAGCACCAGCTCCTGCTGCTGATAAAGGCAAAGACAAGGTGGATCTTTGAAGAGTCTGAGGACTGTATTTCTTTTTTGATGGGATGTCATTTCTTGTTTACTGTTTTTACTTCTCCTGCATGTTCTATTCTGTACCCTATTTAATGCCAAATGAATTGTTTCATTTTATTTTCTCTATTTTTTGATAATCCCAAAAGGGGGAGAAAACTAAATGTATAAAAGGGGGAGAAAAACTACAAGTGTCAGTACTATAATGATTTTTTCTATTCTAATATGCTAGTTTCTTTTATGTTACATTTCATTTATATTCTAACTATATCTGATTTATGATCATAAAAAAGGGGGATATTGTTGGACTCCTCATGTGTTAATCATGTTTTAATGATCAAAAACCCTATTATCATTAATTAATCTCAATATTAATTGCACATCTTTCTAATTCTCTTCATTCTCAATAATAACGGCACATCATGTTTTAATGATAACAAATCATATGGAGGTTAATTAAACTCTTTATTATTTACAAGTCTTATGAATGATCGAAAATCTCATATATATTATCACACCTTTATATTTATGATTCAAGATCTTTTACTCTCTAATGATTAAACTTAATCCATATTCTGTATATTACTTTCTAAGTCCAAATACAGATATTTGTCTATGTATCCAGAAACCGTGAAGGACTCACCGTGACCCAGACACTTTGAAGGACTCGCCATGACCCAACCACTGTGAAGGACTCACCGTGACCCAGACACCGTGATCCAGACACCGTGAAGGACTCACCGTGACCCAGACACCGTGATGGACTCATCGTGACCCAGACACCGTGAAGGACTCACCGTGAACTTGACACCGTGACATGGACATACCGTGAAGCACATACCATGAAGCACATACCTTGAAGCTCATACCGTGAAGCTCATACCATAAACCACATACCGTGAAGAAGACACCGTTTACATAATCATTGTGACACCATTTCATAACTTTTTGTCAATATTATTTAAATAATGATAACGGTCATATTTGATGATTTTAAGGCAATTAATTTTATTTAATGACAGTTGTTGACATGTCAGGAAACCATATCTCATACCTATGAAAAGTGAATCATTCATAATGCTTGAACTTTTGGAATATAAGGAATATTAAGATGTAGTACACGTGTAAGCAGTGTGAAAGTGTGAATATACAACAAGAAGATGTTGTATACACCTGAGAGAACTGTGTTGAACAAGAAGAAAAATCATGAACAAGAAAGAGATTTCAAGTCCTTCAAACAACTCTCATGAATGAAATCCAACACCTTTGAAGAACACACGGTGAATCAAGAGATCATCCTCACTTCTGAAGAACACATGCTGAACTACGACACTCTGTTTTTCAACAGAAAAACCAGAGAAGGACTGAGAAGCATTCCTGTTGAATCCAACGAGTCCAGAGCTGCATTGATAATCACTAGAGATTTCTAAACTCTCATCTATCTTCTTTACGTGATTTATTTATTATCATTTGAGCAGTGTGGTGTACTATGTATATCTTATACACACACTATCTCCTGTACTGAACTAGAGGATATCAAAATCCTCACTCCAAATCTCTTAACTATTGTTTACCCACGTCAACTGTGGAAGAGTTCCTTGTGTGGAATGGTCTTTTCATTGTTTCCCATGTAGAACAGTGGTGGTGGTCCCTTTGTGGCCTGGATATTTTTGTAAACAGATGTTTACCTTGATCCAGGGTGTGGATCAAATTTATATAAATTTGAGAGGACTGAGTCTCGGCTTGAGACTGAACCTCGTGTTATATCTATTGTGCATCTATAATTTAAGTTCAAAGTATACTACATATATCTTATTTATTCCGCTGCTATTACTTTGAAATACAAAACTATTTTAAAGATACTTTGATAGTTAAATTAGCAAGTGTATACACTTATTGTAAATCAGTACATTAGTTTCAAAAGTTAGTTTGATCTTGTGGTTAAATTAACTGAGACCTAATCAATCTTTGAGAAGCTAAGTGAACATTTACAATCTATATAAATTAACTATAATTTAACTTATTTTATAAATCGTGGGATTTTAAATAGACAATATTTTAACATAAATTTTAATTGGAACTCAATTCACCCCCCTCTTGAGTGTCCACTCTGACCAACACAAGGTATTCATAATCAAGATCAAAACCTTAAACTCAGAAATATTTTACCACATATTCCCTTAAAATCATCATATAATTTATCTTCAATATTCATTAACCACTCATAAAATCACATTACGAAAATAAAAATAAATTAATCAAATATTCTCAAAAATATTCTACACTATTAAATAAATAATCTAAATCACTATATATTACCAATAGAAATATATAATCATCCATATGTTAACTCAAAAATTATTCCTCAACTAATATCTACTGGTTTTAAACACAATCTCATAAATTCCTAAAATATCCCTACTACATTTTATACACCTTCTTTTAAAATAACATTAACCAACCAAATTGCCAAATCAAATTTTAATTCCATGTTTATCAATGTAATTAAACAAATACACTAAAAAATATAACAACAATGTATCCCAATTAACTAAAATTAACTTTACAGTAAATATCATATTAATCCTAAAGGTTATATTTACTATATTTATATTATCCTTAATAAAATAACATTATTCCAAAATAACCATCATAGTAAATCCAATGATGAAACTAATGCTTACATATAACTCATCATCTATTAAAATCAGATAATATTCTATCAAAATATCATTAATCACCTTTGAATATACAAAAATATAAACCTTTAAAGGGTATCTATTATTTTGATTGAATGATAATTCTTAAATATTATCAACCTTTAAAAAATACCACTGCACAATAACTCTCCAAAACATATATATTGATATTTCAATCATTAAAAATCATTCATTAACACTTAACCATGATTTTACTTATTATTAATTTTCAATTACATATAATAATAAAATATATGAATCATTTCCAAATATTCATCAATATCAATCTAATCATGTCATCTACTTTAAACATGAGTGAAACTATTAAAATAATCCATAACATTTATATGTTATTCTAAGAGTCGATATCTTCACCTACAAAATAAATGACATTTTTAACAATTTATTTATAAGATCTTGATGGTTCCCTTCTTGATATTTCCCCTTAGCGAACTAATTCACACAATTCCCATCCACCCCAAATTTAATACATTCATTTACAACCTATGTAAAAATATCATTCAATTCCATTGTGTTAACTTAACTATTTATTTATCCCCATAAATTTATTTATTTATTTCCTATTTTTACATAAATAAAAATTATTACTAGTTATTGATACATTTCCATTGGTTATTTTTCAAACATATTTTACAATTAAAAATTTTAAACATCCTTCCTCCTAGCTCTTATTCCACGAAGTTCGAAGAAAATATATTTTTATCTTATTTATTGATTGAGGAAACTCACCAAGGTTAATTTTGTTAATAATAACATGATATAGTTAGTTTTGAATAACCATAACATTTTTCACTCCAACTCCCATACCAGTTTTTCATTCATTCAATTAGCCACCACATTGTCCTTCGATTTCATTATTATGTAGGATCATACTTATTCCATCCATTAAATAAAATAAAAAAATATAAATTTTTAGTATATCATGGTAAATATCAATTATTCATTTTATAATGAGGATAAATATAAATATATACTTTACAAATTTAACTTTTATTCAACTCTTTCAATTTATTCAATAATTACAATATTTATTAATAATATATAAAAAATTAGAGTTAAATAATACATTAAGCTTATTATTCTAGTCCATCATATTAACCCTTAAATTTGAAAAAAAAATTAAATTATACACATATAATAATATCTTATCCTGTAAATTTATCTAATCCTTTAACTGAAACCAATTTTATTAGCATAGACCATTAAACTCAAACAAGATTCTAAAATACACACTCAATACATAGTATCTTTGATTCCAACTAAAGCGATCCAAATTTTACCATACAAAATTTAAAAATTTAAGAAATGATTGTGTCACTTTCATACCAAATACCTTTTTGGGATTAAATACATTAATACTTAGGAAAATTATCAATATGACTAGACTCTTATCATTATTATTAAATTGGACTTTTTTCTTATATACCCAGATTTTCTTATTACATAATAAGAATTCAATATTTCTGAAAAAATTATCCACAAGTTGTTCCCTCATAGATATATTATGTATATTAATCATCTCAAAAATCTTTAGAAAAAGGAATACGAGAAAGTGTGATCTTAAAAACATACTAAGGGGAACTCTTCAATGAAATCTATCATAGATTAAATATGTAATGAATAATTTAAAAGAGATAATCAATTAATAAATATGTCATATAAATAATATCATAAAAGGGGAAAATATCTAGAGATGAAATATGAATTTTTTTACTTACATGGAAAATAGTAAATAGGATCATAATGATAGAATTAATAATGTTTTATATCATAATGATATCATCAAGGCCTTATGCTAATAAATCATAAACCAACAGGAATGTCATATGCCAAATACCCAAGCTAGTTTTTCATATGATATATATGGATGCATCAAGTGGATATCTAATGTCATTTTGAATCCATAAAATTCTAAGACAAATTAATTCTTCATTTTAAAGGAGTAAATTAATAATACAATACATAATAAATATAAACATTCATATTGGAAAACTTTAATATGAAATGTCAATATTTTCCCAAATCAATAAATCGAAGAACATGATCATAAGACATACAAAGAGATAATTTTAAAGGTATCATTAAAGTATATCCCAAGTTAAAAAATAATATTGAAAATATGTTAACACACATTCAAATAAACTTTATAAATACATTAAAAATACTGTTTAAAAATAAGAAAAGTTATACTTATTTGGAAAAACACATTAAGAATAAAAATATAAATAATAAGGGGAAAATAATTATCCTTGAAAAACCGTGGAAAATTTTATATATATCATGAAAATGGATAAAATATATGGTCTTGGGAAAAAAATTTCTTGCGGAAAATGATGAAAAATATTATTTTATTTTTTAAAAAAAATTTAAAAATAACTTGTGCAGAAAACAAAAAGATGGTTATTTTAAATAATTTTTATTGATATTTATAGAATATATAAATATGACTATACTAATCATTTGAATTTATATAATATATCACATAAACAAATTTTTAAAAAATTGATATGGATGAAAAATATTTTTGACAAGAAAAGTTATTTAAAGACACATATTCTTATGAACATGCCTTCAATGATTTTGAGTAATAAATTGAAATAAAATGGAAAGTGTACATAAAAAATATTATAAATAAATAGTGGATAATAAAATAGACTGAGTTTGGATTTAAATACAATATTTATTTTCAAATAAAATTATACATTTACAATCTTCAATAAAAATTTAAATTTATAATAAACTCTTATTTATCTTATAACAATTGAATCAAAATATCATGAATGAGAAAAATTGAAATATAATATTAATAAAAATCATTAAATAGTGTATAATTATATATTATTTTAAATAGTAAAATTATGCACCATATAATGGTTATAAGTACATAATTTGAATCATGTATTAGAGAAAGATGTTTGAAATATGAAAACGAGACCTTAGATTCCTGTTTCGAAAGACATATTCCAAAATACTATACAATAAATTTATATTTAATAATCATCTATATCATATCCATATTTATGTCAATATTTATTTATATAGATTATCGATAACTTCTTTCTACTCATTTACTCAAATTACATTATTAATATCAATTATATTGGTTTTTAGTGTTGTTTTTCTCATGATTGTTTTGTTTCATTTGTTGTGATACGTACACATTTTTTAGTAACTAATAACATAAAGATGTTAAATTTTTTATTTATATCATATTTATACATTATATATAGTTCTAAAACAATCAATTTATGTGGATAATGAAAAATGGGATTACCTCGTTTATGGAGGTGGTAGTCCTTGTATACCCATGTGTGACATTTTTATTAGTGTAATGGATAATAAATAAATAAATAAATTAAATTTTCATATAAGTAATAATCATAATATAATTAAAATCATATTAAATCATTAAATAAGTATTTTCCACCATCAATGTGAGGTTTTATTATAAAATTAATTACATTTCTTTGTGGATGTGGTGTTTTACACGTACTTATGAGCAACATTTCCATTTCCAAATGGATAGGAGAGTAAAATGTTTTTTGATATATTTTATTTCAAGAATCATAAATATTTCATTAATATTACATATTTTTATTATTTAAATCTTTATAACCATATATGATTGGTGGTAATGATGAATGAAATACATCGCTACGTGAAGATAGTAGTCTGTACGTATGTATAAGTGATGTTCTCAGTGCATATTAGATGGAAAAGGGGTATAAAATAACATTTCCATTAACATTATAATATTATTTTATATTAAATATAAAATTTTAATTATATTATTTTGGTTATAAAATATTTTAAGGAGGTATAACAAGAAATAAACTTGATAGAGTTCGATTATGACTTATACATCCTACATGGTAATCTTCCGTGGATAACATGTAACCACGTTTGGGATTGTATTTTCTATTTGATAAAGTCATATAATATATGAATATGTATTTTTAAAGGTTAGTTTTTATATTTGGTTCATTAAAATGGAGATTTTGGTTTGTTTATATGTTATGAGAGGATGTGTTCTTTTATAATTTTTCAGAGTTTCACCTTTGTAATTATTCATAACCTTAAAATTATAATAAATGATTTATTTATGGAAAGTGGTTCCAATTTATTTAAATTTAGACGAAAATATATTATGAGGTCAAAATAATGAAAAAGGAGCCTATTTATAAATGTAATATTTTATATATACACGCATATTAAATCCTCAATTTTTGTTTAAACACCCTATTAACCCTTTAATCATTTAATGTAGTGACAAAATTTTAGCATGGGAAATATATATTATGAAAAAAATGAATTCAAAAACATTATAATATTAAAATATCCTCATACCAAATGATTAATCAATTTTAATATATTTAATTACTATAATTACTAATATTTAATTTTAATATACCTTTAGAAAATACAATGAAAAGTTTTTTTCAAAAAAATGCCATTTTAGTGTATAATTAATATTACACCAAATTCATGATTAATTTTGATTCAATTGTAATTAAATAGTTTTTTAATAATATTTATATTATAATACTTTCATACTAGAAAGAAATATAATGTAACCTTGTGAATAATTTTCATAAATACAATAACCAAAATAGATTTTATTTATAGAAAATCATAAAAAAGATTTCTAAATGTAAAAAATAGATTGATAAGTTCAAAATTATATTTTTAAATGAATTATATTAATTATTATTATAAAATTGGTTAAAAAATTCATAAAATTTCACGTCATTTACTTATCATAGTAACTTTATTAATGTGACATTAATTGTAAAATAACAATTTTCACAATTCACAAAAAATGAACTATTTTATATATATCCAATAATGTCACTTAAAAAAATTATATTTTATTAACAAAAATTATGTGATTTTTATTAAATTAAATTTTAAAAATTTATCATTTTCTCTTTTAAATGAATACAAAAAATATAAATAAAAAAATATTATTATTGAAAAATAACATTTTTATACATCAAGTTCTCATAATCAAATTTCATATGAATTTGTTATTAATTGATTGTTAAATTATTTTTTCAATGATTTAATTCGTCTATAATTTATCAATTAATTAAAATATAGAACACTTTAAAAAAATTAATTTAAAATTACCCTTTTAAAACTATAATGGTTTTAATCGTATCACATTAATAATTTATTTTGTAATCAATAAATTTTGTCATTCAAAAAATAATAAAATATAAATATTGTAATTTACTATTAGGTTTATTTTTACTAAAGGGTTATTATAAATTTTCATCACTCATTTTAGTTTGGTTTTCTTGTGTAACTTAATAAATCAAACACGTAATTTTTTATAGGACATATTGAAATCTTATAGTGTTTCATTTTTTTAATCATGTCTAATAAAGTGTTTATACAATATATTATTCCTTTATATTATTCATTTTTATATTTTATTTATTGAAATTCAATAATTTTTATTCTATTTTTTAGTCTATGAAATAGGTCCCAGCATTACAAGCTCTGTGAGACATCATAATACCCTATTTTTCAGCCACCTTAACCTCACTTTTATATTTAAGATATGAACTTCATAATAGATTTTTAATATAGTTTGGGAATATTATAAGTTAGTTATATCATGAATTAAAATTCTCTTTTCAGTAAATTCTTTATATGGGGAAGGACATGGGGTCATAATACCCACTAACTGAGATTCTTATACCTCGTTCTAAAATGGTCAGGGGTTGACTATCTATCAATCTTGGATTTCTCATAGAGAGATTTGTAATATCATATAATTTTATACCTTTACATTTAAATTTCATTAACATTATGCATAAGATTCATTCCAATATATATTAATTTAATTGGTAGGTTTTTTGGGTAACACTAACTTGTGGGATAGTTATGTAGTTACACATTAATGTGGTGTGAAATCCTAAATTTATTTGATCGAATAAGGACTCCAAATAAATTTATAATCATAAACATGGGAAGATAATGATAACATGTTATTATTTTTTTAAATAATATTCATATGATATATATTAGGATGGTGAGTCATAAAAATAAACCCCCTAAAAATAATTATGGGATTACTTCTAAGGAGTCACATTCAAACACCATGATCACTAAACTGAGTAGGTTTTCTAAAATAGGGTGCTCAAAAATTATCATGGGTAAGAAACGAAATTAATAATGTGACAATAAACATAAGTGCTTCTTCATTAGTGATTCATTTGAGTTACACTAGTTATAGAGAAAATATTTTCAATTATTATGGTCGGAATTTAATTTATTTAAATCTCGCAAAGTTTTATTTCTAATTAAGTTGTAACAATTTATTATATTAGTAGTATTTTTATCTTAAATGATAAAATGGCCTATTATTGATTTTATCTATTTCATTTTATTTCTGTATTAATTCCATAACATATTTCACACAAATATAAATTGAAAATTTATTATTTTCCAATTTTTTTTATTTATGGGATTCATTTTATTTTTCAACACCAAAATATCAATGCACTATTTTATGGCCTAAATACAGATCAAAATTCCTTCCTTGAAAACTTTGCAAATATCTGAATAATTTTATTTTTTTGACTATAACTGATAAATATAAAACCAAATTAAGCTGAAATTTCACATGACATAAAAGATAATATGGGGAAACAACATTCATTAACTTTTCAACATATTATTCCATCATTTTAAAGGAAATAAATTCATGGGAATTAATATGAATAAAAATAAAAATATTCCCCTATCCAGAATATATTTTTTGATATAAATTACTTATATCTCTTACCATACATAGAAAATGATGAAAACAATTGTGAGTAGACATAAGAGACATATACTAATAACATTTATGGAAACTAAATTATCATATTAGGTCACTAAATTTGTATAACATGTGAAATCATTTTGAGTGCCATTTTGGAGAAAAAAATTCACCTCTTCTCCATATAAAATATTGTTTCTTCTTCATTTCACATTTTTTTAAAACATAGGAGTATCATTTTTTGAAAATTTTCTATATTTTTGTAGATTATTTTATGTTTATATTGTTTTGTTAATTTTTAATATATTATAGTATTATACATCATCTCATTTATTTTTATATTTATCTTCTGTGTTTCAACCACTCTTTCTTATCCAATTTGATCAGTTACACACTTGATCATGAGTAACTAACATGAAAAAGTTCCTAGGTTATCAATACAGTATTGAAACCAATTAATTTTACATCCATTCATATTTATTATTATATTATTATAGGTGTGTAAAAATGGAGATCTTAGTGGGAAATGATCCTTTGTGTCTCTATTTTCCACCTTAGGGTTAGCTTTTTATTTGTAAAATATTGTTCCTCAGTTAGGAGGGTGGTATCACTATGAACATTGAGTATATTATATGGTCATAAAATGGGAAGGATAAGTTGTTCATTAATAATATAGAGCATGTTAATTATGTTTATTTGAATATAAAAAGTTGATGATGAAGGATCACTCTGGATACAATCCTTGGGGGGTCTATTTTATATCTAACATCATTTTCATTACATTCATTTTGTCTGCATTATAAAATGAATGTTTAATTTTATTTATCATGAATTATAATTTCTGAAGACTCAATATACTTTTTTTTGATTTTATAAATAAAAAATATTAAAAATTTTAAATATAAGTTGTTATTGATTGACTACAAAGGCTCTCTAAGAGAATAACCTAGGTCATCCCCTATGTTTCACATAGTTGAAATATTTTTAGAGCACACACTCCAATGCTTGACAAAATAGCTAGGAAACCTTAATGGTTAGGATTCTAGAGAAATAATTTTGAGTGAATCCAGATATTGATTTCGGATAAATCATATTATCAACTATAACATTCAATAATCATTTATGATATGATTGACATGATTTTTTTCTACCAGATATAGTCATGTCTTATGTATATGCTCAAACTCGTGTATGATTCTAATGAAAAATAGATCATGTATCACCATATTTATATGATGAATGAGGTCACCAATTTAGTGGAAATAATTTTATTAAAAATACATTATGAGAAGATAAATTACATAGTACTCCCCAATAGATAAATATTTTTTGTAAATTTTGAAACACATCATAATAATCACATTGAGATAAACTATTGGTACAACCTATAATACAATTAGAGATTAATATCAAGGTTTGATAATTGTTTTTAAAGATAAGTGTTTTGAGCATCTTAATTTCAATGATATATGTATCAATTTGATCAACTTTGATTAATGGGTATTTGATACATGGTTTGAATCACACATTTGTGCTAACAAGAAAAAACATAGATATATGATGGGATTTATAATGGATAAAGTATATCCTCATTTTGATAATGTAGAATGAGTATCTACAATACAATTCATCCCTTGTGATATTATTTTATCATGTGGATCGATACATGATTGGAGAACTATTATTATATCCCTATTATAATCTATAAGTTTATTTTTCTTTATTTGGTTATGATATGAATGTATTCTCATTAACTATTTAGAACAGGTGTTATTCTATTTATAAGAATGATATATTTTATGGTGTTGGGAACATGATAATAGTATTATAAATTTTAGATATATATATATATATTCATGTTTATAACAATAATAATAAAAGTTCATGTTTTATCCTAATACACCAACAACCTTTCATATTGTCACCTTTGACATATAAATTAAAAAGGTATAAAAAATAACTATAAAATAGATTTTTAGAATCAGTAAACTATGAATCATTAGGGAATGTTGAGTTTTTTTCCTTGGGAAATAATTCTAAAGAATCAATTAATAGGAAAGTTAAATGGGATAGTAGACTATTGTATCTCATTCATAGTGATATATATAAAAATAAATACACAAAACAAATGTAGGTTTTAGGGATACGCGTATCTTTAATTCACCTAAATTCAATATTATTTATATAAGGAAACTCATAAAAGTTAATAAAAAGGAAAAGAGTTCTATTTTATTTGTGAAATTATATACATAACATAATAATATAAAACATGGATACAATGACATATTTAAAAACTCCACAACATGCCCCCATTATCCATTGATTCTCAAAACCTACATGCGATAACTAGAGGACTTATAAAATAAATGGGTGAGATATAAATTCTAGTATGGGGATAACCAAATTATAATTTGTCGAATGTAATAAATTTTAAAAAATAATTATATAAAGGTGACAATAAATGGGTTATAATCATAAAAATTAACATCATAGCATGATATAAGATGATAATAACAAGGATACATAGGAATATGGAAAAAATATAAAACCTGATATCATAAATATAATTCCATTCTGACCATTGAGACATAAAAACCTAGATTTTTTAGGATAACCTCCCATACACCATAAATTTTATATCAGTAGAAAAAAACATCACTCAATTCAATGGAGGTCTATATAATTCAAGGCCCACCATTCACATTCATATCATGTACATGAATTTGTGTGCCACATTGAACATATGACATAAGAACATATTTCAACAATTTTAATCCCATTGTAAATAATTTTGGGTTACATACATGAATGTAAAATATAACTGATGTATAGATCAATACATGTGAATACCCCTGAGTGGAAATAGGGTGGGTATTCACTATAATATTTTTTTTGCAAAAAAAAAAAATAAAGAGATAGTTTCAATAGAACAACAGTGTAATTTTTCTATTGTTAAAGTAATTAATGAGTGTGAAATATTTTATCTAAATATATTTCATCACAATGATGGTTGAAATTTTCTTTATAAAACATTACATCATGAAAAATTATAAATAAAAAGTCTTAGTACAGAGAAACTAATTGAAATAAAAATGAAATGGAAATGATCCCATACTAAGAGAGAATGGTTATAAACTTTTGATAGGATATTACTAATAGATTGAGAAAAGATAGGTTGGATTTATTGAGGTATTTGGGAATGAAATAAATGATAAAACTATTTTGAGTAATGGGTAGTGTTGGTATTTGTTGGAATTTATAGAAAAAGGTATGGTAATTATTTATTAACTTCTAAACTTTTGTTTTGGCCTCTATATAATAAAATAATTAAGACCACAATCATTTCTATTATTTTTCCCTTTGTTTCATCCAAAGAGGAGAGTTTTTCAATATTTTAATGTTCATAAACCTAAAATTTTAAATTAAAACCATTGGTGATGTTGATGTGATTAATGATCATAAATAATTGATTTTAGGACCTTAAAATAAAATATATGTTTTAGAGGATTCCTTAATAATTTATAAACATAATAAAATGACATTAAAATAAAATTATTTTAAATTAAAACATTAATTTGGTAATGGAGACTTCTTATATCAATTATTATATCATTATAGGGCTATTTTGATATTAAAATAAAGACCATATATTTATAGAATATTTAAATTTTACCCAAAAAATTTACTGTATTGGAAGATTTTGAAAAAATTACATTTGAAAAAAATTTATATCCACTTTCAACAAATAACACATATTTTATCAAATTCATTTAAAAAATATGAGAATTTATACTTTTAAATTAAATCGTTGTTTACAAAAAATAAAATTTTTTAAGAAACCAAAAACGTTCTTACATTTATAAAAATTACATTTGGATTTGTAAAATTATATAATTACATAAATTTAAATAAAATTTTTATAATAATAATATTTTCTAAAAATTAAAATTATTAAAAAACGTCATGAAATTATCGTATATGTATTTTAATTGAGAGTGTATATTTTCCAAATAAATTTGTTTATTTGTATCAAATCTATTTTTTATAAAAAAATACATATTCGTTTATAAAGTGAAAATAATAATAACTATAATAACTATTATTTAAAAAAATTAATTAAAAAAATTCATATTACCATGGTCATGATACAAAACCCCTTATTATATTAGCCCATTCCTTAAGGGTAATTTGTAACACATTGGATCTTTCTTGGGGTGCTTCGATGAACATTGTTTGCATGAAGATGTCAATAAGATTGAACGTCTT
This sequence comes from Viscum album, assembly GCA_963277665.1. NCBI lineage: Eukaryota > Viridiplantae > Streptophyta > Magnoliopsida > Santalales > Viscaceae > Viscum > Viscum album. The sequence continues at coordinate 732,128,296 of OY728160.1, forward strand.
CCCAAAACTATTTCTCTAATTTTTAAACAATTTTCTCTCAACATTGGCTTCATTAAGGGGAGGTACTTGGGATTGTGTCTCCACCAAAATCTCTGGTAAATAGGATTTATAGGGAACAATCATAATGACAGAGACCATAATTTCGTCCATAAATTTCAAATTATATTTTACCATAACGCTTAACATATACTAATTCTAACTATTACATTACAACTTTTAATCAAACCATAAACATATTTCCCCATTCAGAAAATTTAACCCGTTAAATTTTGGTTATAAAATAGATAATGATACTTGTGTTTAATCACATATTCTGGTTACTATGATTCTTCCTCAAATATGTGGTCCCACCACAAAATTTTGTCCAGATGGGTTGTCGTGTTTCATTTAAATTTGTATTTATAATAATAGATCTTAACAACAGGGTCCTCGTATGAATTATCATTCTCCAAGGGTACAACATATTGATTTAGTGAATTTTAGGTGTCTAATACATATTTTCTAAAGAGGGATATAAGGAAATAATCATGTACTTAAGAGAGGTTATGAGGTAGTGCATGAAAATACGACATTACTCTAATGAAATTATGTATCTCAATGGGAATGATGTATCCTGGAATGAGAATTCCATTCTTCCCAAACTTCATGAATTTCTTCAATGGTGCCTTATCTCTTACCTCAAACCGTGGGTCTTGTAAATTGTTATCATCTTATATTTTATATCATCTTTTCATGGATTTCATATTATAATGAATGGATTAACTATTCTCTTTTATATCGTTGATAATATGTGTTCCCATAAGTTTATACTTTCCAAATTCATCCCATATTGTTTAATTATGATATCTCTTCCCATACTAGCCACACAAGGTGACATTTGAATGATAAAATGGATATTGTGTTTATGTAAGGACCCCACTAGTAGAGGGTTTTATTCTAACATAATTATAAATCTACATAAAATGAAGTCATCATATAATCTATAGTTTGAAGGGTTATCTTAAAATAACCACCTGTTTGAAGGTGATAAGATGTGCTGAAATGTAGTTTTATATATACTGATGCTAAAGGATTCTCTAGAACAATAAGGTAAACCTTAAATCTCTATCAGATACTATATAGAGTAGTATTCCATCTATTCTTACCACATTCTATTTTTATATATTAGATAGTTCATCCAGAGAATTATCATCCTTGATAGAAATGAAATGAATTAAATTTCTAATGTGATCAACTACCACCCAGAAGATGTTATTGCATTTAGATTTCTTGGTTATTATTATAATGAAAACCATGGTTATGTTTTCCCATTTTCATATTGTTATGGAAATTTTTTGAATCAGAACCTTGTAATTATACCGTTAATCCTTGACTTATAGGAATTCAAAGCATTGATATTAAAAATCTATAATCTATATCTTTTTTTATCCCACCAGAATATTTTCTTCGGCAACCTATACATCATTGTGCATCTAAAGTGAATAAAACAGGATCATCTTTTCACATCATCTAGAAGTTCCCTCTTTAGTTATGAGTTTATAGGGAACATATATGGGTTCCAAACCTTATAACTCTATATTTAGAAAACTTCAACTCTATAATAATTGATAAATTTGACTCTAACACACCATTATATTTTTTTTCCTCTTTAATTCTATTAGGAATTGGTATATGAAAGTTCAATTGAGAAAGCCAAGATAAATATCTTTTTATTATTCCCATTTCCATCCTTTTCATGTCCAAGAAGATTGGATCTATTTCAATCCTCATCATTGATAGGATTGAATGATGCATTCTACTTAGAGGATCATCTAATTGTTTTTCTTTCATTGGATGGTAAGGAATTGAAAAATCACAATCCCTAATAAAAAATAAGAACATTTGATAAATAATATTGACCTCCATTTGTGTGAATGTATAAATTAGGATTTTATGATTCGTATATATGTCACACTTCTCCCTATTGAGATAGTACCAAAAAATCTATAATGTAAATATCACATTAACCAAATTCATATCATGAATTGGGTAGTTATACTCATTGATATTTAATTAAAGGGGGAATATGTGATAAATTTTTCTTCTTGCATGAGTACACAACCCAATAACTTTTTGGATGTATCAGTGTAGTTGAAAAAACTTTCCCCACTGGTCGTTAATGTGAGAATATTTTAAGTTTTTATCCTATTATTTAACTCATTATTTCTATTCTGTTATAAATTATTCCTAAAAATCATTTGTATCTTCTAGTGAATTAGGGTTTGTATGAATTATATTTTTGAGTTGTTTCTCATAATTTTATTATAATACCCATCCGGTCCTTGGAAACTATAAATCTCCATCATAGATGTTTTTGTAGGACGTACATTTATTTTCCCTATTTTTAGGTATACATAGATACCCCTTTGATGATGATAAAATACCATATTAATTTCCTTATTTCTTCCAAAACTTGCGTTTACTTTAATTCACATTCATATTTTACCTTAACAAGGTATTGAGTAGAAAATTCAAATGCACCGTAGGTTACTTCTTTCTTCTATAGTAGAGAATAATATCATATATATATACACACACTATCACAATTTTATCATTGTAACCCCAAAAGACACAATTCATTAGGTCCATAAAGATATCTGGAGAATTAGTGAGTCTAAAAGGAATCACTATAAACTCTTAATAATTATACCATGTTCAAAATGAAATCATGGGGACATCCTACTTCTTCACCTTTACTTAATAATATCATGAAAAAAGATATAAAATAATGAATTAATTATGTCCAAATAGATGAAAGAATAATTTATAAATTTGTGATAGAGGACATCTTCTTTATCATGAACTTGTTGAACTTATGTTAATTAATGTAATTTTTCATTGACCAATCATTCTTGAAAAATAGTATCGAACAACCCAATGGTGAAGATCATTAATTTATAATCAATTTATCAATATTCTCTCAAAATTTATTCTTTATCTTGTCATGCTCAACTGTGGCCATTCTATATGAAGTCTTGGATATTTTAAATTCTCTCGGTAAAATATTTATTCATAACTGAACATAAAAACATAGAGGAAGTCCATGTTATTCTTTGGGAAATAGATAAAATTATTACATTATAATAATAATGTTATGAAGGATTATATTTTCAATAATACCAATCATTTAAGCTAGAAAGACTTTCATATAAGTAAATAATATCCATTCTTTAGATGATGATACCAGATGAGATTCATCGTGATTCATTAAGTTGTATAGAATCTTAGGGTGATTTAAAATATAGTGTGATTTATTTCTATAAGAAAATTTATGTTGTCCCTATAAAAGGAAATCCAACTCATACGATGAATAGAGATGAATTAAACTAAAGGGGTACCAGAAGGTTTACAGGATTATTCATCTAGAAAATATTGAAAGGGGATATGTTATATAATTGGGATGCAATAATTTCCCCATTTTCTATTTTTATATAAAGATAACCTACCATGTTTTGAGGTGGTGTTTAAATGGTAATACTAAAAACACAAGATCTAAATGAAGTCATTGAACTAGAATCATATAGTATATTTACAATCGTTGAATGAATAACATGAATACCTTTTACCAATTCATCATTAGGATCCACCTCAATAGATGTGATGAAATAAGCTTGGTCTTTCTCCCCAAGCCATAGTTTTTTTTTCACCAGGTATCATCAACAACCTTTTCATAGTGAATTTATTTCCATATATTCCTTAATACTTTCCATTAAAACACTAAATTTTATACTGAGAGTTGACTATAGAATTCAATTCTTCCCTCACATTGGTTGTTTCTTCTATAAGAATTCAATTTATAGGTTCCATTACTTCCTTTGTCTAAATCGTTTCCATATCCCCTTCAGGAAATTTCTATGATGCTTTACCCCTAATATAGAAAAGTGGTTTGTTGTAATTTCATGATCAAATGAGATTTATCCATCACACTAGTAGAATTAAAATCCATTATATTATGAATATATCCAGACCCATTAGACCCTTGATATTCACTGATCTCCATTTCTAATTTGAGGGAAATAAAACAATTTACTCTTATCTATCAAATTTTTAAATTTGTAAAAATATTGGTAGAAAAAACTTTAGTCAACCAAATAATTGTTCAACATTACATTAAAGGGATATGTATAATATAGAGATATATCATACATGAATTTTCATGTTCACCTCATACATCATGTTTTATTTAACAACCATTTAATTGAGTCTATGAAATTCCATCTCTATTTTCGTGTACAGAGTGATATAAATAATATTTTTCAAAAACCATTTTCTAATATTATTTCCACTCAATAATTGAGATCTCTTCCTCAAGATTCAGATTTTTTATCAACTCCCACCATTTATCAGATTATCCTTCCATATGATAAATATCTTGGATAACATTATCTTTCTCATAAAACTAGATGAAAGAGAAATTTTTTTAGCGTAATTGATCAATTATTCTTCAATTATGGGATAAAATAACCACTAAATGTCAGAGGAATTTGTCACATTAAGGTCTCAATTTAAAAAATATTTCATAGGAGGGTGGGTGTGGTTTCCCACTAATTTAATTTTATATTCATGACTTTTGTTTATGGAAAAACTATTTTCATGAATTTGATGACTCATATACCCATAGGGTTGGGCTTCACATTTAGACCCCAATTATAATGCCCATCACATTGTTTATTGATATGGTTACTCCTATTAACACCCACTGATTGAAATAAAGAAATAAAATTGATATTATAATTTTAAAACTGTTAAAAACATAATTGGGAAACTATGTAAATTGATGTGATAAATCACAAATGATATATATTCCATAACCTAAGAATTTCTTGGGTTCAATCTATCAGAAACAAAGCTAGAGCACTATCCAACTCAACACCCGACCTAGTATATGGAATGGATTCAAGGGAGTTATTGATCCCCACATGATGGAATCATGTTCCATGGTATCAAAAAAATACATTGGGAATTATTTTACCCAATTAATTAAACATAAACCACCAACAATAATAAATAAAAAAAGACTTACGAATCAAAACAAAACATTCTATAATAATTTCCATATTCAAGTTTACAACTTTTAATCAAACCCTAAACATATAAAATAAATAGGGAACAATACTCTATCCTAGAAACCACAGTGCTTGAATATGATCATCATCCTCAAGACACCACCAAAACAACTACATGGGAATACCACTAGCATCCTGAACTACCATGTCCAATATACTTTCCATATCATTATCAATCTTAATGAAGTCTACATACTCCCAAATGTGTATGTATGGTGTGATGTAAATCCCAGTAGGATTCCACCGAAAAAATTTATTCCATGCTATAACCATTTTTAGACAAACTAAAATTCATTTTTTATAAAATGACTAGAAACTGTTTTTATTGAAAACAATTTTAAAGGAATACATGCTTTCTTTTTTAATAACCAATGAGTTGAACTATATGTCAATGGTGTTTTAGATATCACAAGAGAGTAATAAATCATGTGAGATCAATATAGGCCCTAGAAAAGAGTGACAACCTATAGAAATTGTATTATAGTGAAACATGGTATGTAAACCACAACCATCTGCATCCTCATGCATGATCCACTAGAGAAGAGTAGAATCTAAAATTATATTGGTCTCATATCATCAGCAATATTTAGTCATTTTTTAATCCAAAATTCTTCAAAGTAAATCCTAGTGAATTCCACATCATAATACAATACTATACTAGTCCTATTACTCCAAGATATTCACCTACAATTCACTTTGTTTTTAGTTCACATGTCACATGCAACATCACATTCACATACACACAATACAAAAAACAAAAACACATAAGAAAACTCTTTTTCCACATCTAAATCAACTTTTAAAAAAAATTCAGATAAATTTAATTTTAAAACATGATTCTCACCATCCACACATTTTATCAAACACCATAAAGGCACAAAAACAGGAAAAATATATGAAACTAACATGGAATATCACCTGTTTCCTTTGGAAACCCATTTTCAACACACACACAACATGAATCATTTTAGAAACACATTAAACACCTAATATATAATAATTAGAAATTTCATATGAATCTAGTAAATAATATTAAAATCACCAAATTATTTTTATGCTTGGAACCACCTAATTCATGTGAAGCAATTTTAATAATTTGGTGTAAATAAAAAACAAGCACCTCAATAATAGCCTAATGTGGAAAAATAGAACCTTAGGCATCATTATCAAACACCAAAAATCAAGACCCTACCATAAAAATTTCACTGTACCCATAGGATATATGAAACCCCAAATGACAGTGGATGAACACCCTATAAAATAGGGGAAAACAATAGATAAGGCACTTACTTGAATATTTGAGGAGGAATCAAACAAAAAATTCCCCCAAAATAGAGCCCACTGAAGATGATATGAACGAGTTGGTTCTCCTATAGTTGATGTACTGGGTAGGGAATGAAATGGTGTTTTAGGATTAAAATTGGTGGTGATAGAATTTTAAAAATTCAATTTTTTCTAACATTGACATTATGCATAGTTTTTCAAATCGTCTAGAAACTGTTAGCCCCTTATTTTCCAATTATTACATGTCACACAGTTATCCCACAATGTTTACATGCAGTGCACTATCCATGAGATACGAATCTATCAAAAAATACCACTTAGCTACAAGATAACCATAACAAGGACCCACTATTTTGAAAATAGTGCACCAATCATTCACACTATGTTATTTACCCAAAAGTTTTTATTCTCCTTAAAATCACATGGAAAATTCAATGTAGAATAGTCTAGAGAAAAAATAAATTCAAAAACCCTCCAAATAAAAACATGGTTGTCACACAATCTATGTTATTTGTGATCTATTTCAAAACAAGAAATCTTATGTACATTTTTATTGCCATCATAATGGTTAATAAGAATATTATAAATTTATTATAGAATATCCACCATGAGTATAAAAATTGGTGTACAGAAAGGCCTTTTTATCACGAAAAAAGTGATGATCAATTCAAATACCAATGTTCTTTTTTTGGCAAATACATTTAAGTGAAATTGTGGCAGATCCACATATAGTTTTAGTATAAATATTTTTATTTCACTGATTAGAAACCCCTTAATCTATAATTTATCAAAATTTTTAGACGTATTCTGATGTTTTGCCTTATTAATAAGGTTTTCACTAGGTTTTTCTAATATTAATCCCCAAAATTAACTAGACATTCCTATGAAACCAATAATAAAAAACAATATCCTTAATAATCATTAATTTATGATTTATTACATAATGAACACATAATACAATACCAAAAGATTTATTGTCCAAGTGTATTTATAGGATTAGAGTCCTAACATAATAAATTGAAATAAGGATAGAATTTAATTATTTAAAAAATGCACAAAATTTTCAAAATATCTATTTATCATCTAAACCTACATAGGATTGCATATGGATGTGCATAAGAAAGCGGTGATCTATAAATCCTTGCAAGGGAATAATTAAGGAATAACATGTTGAGAGTAATATCTGTCAGCTAAGATTCATATATAAGTAACATAGGGTGGGATTCATCAACATGAATATAAAATAATTTATATGATAATGACATCAAGAAAACATAATAATTTGGAAGCAGCATAAAATATAACATCATATACATCATTCAAGGATAACTATTGATACATCATACACATTTCCCTTAGGATACCATCCTGTAAACCATACATGGTATCTCATTAGATAAAATAATTGGGGAATTCATTGAAGGTATATATTATTCTAATCCCACCCATAAAATTAATATCATGTACATGAATTTTTGTTTCATATAGATCATACAATATTTTAATCTATTCTTCCCCTTTTAATTGCATTATTAAGGAGTGTGGGTAACATGCATGAATGTACTCTTTAAAGAAAGTATAGTTATATCTAGGATAATACCCTTGAGTGGAAATGGGGATGGGTATTCACTAAAAAATATTTAGTATGGAAAATCATAGGTTATTTTTGACAACATAGCTGGTATAAAAAATGGTTCAAAGATGTAATGACTCCGACCCAAGATGCCTAGAGCCCATGGTTAATCTATTACACTGGAACTAAATATTAGAAATAAAATCAAGAAGGAAAAAATAGTTTAGTAGTTTGAGAAAACATGATACATACATTAAATTCACATCACATATGAAAACATAAAAAATAAAGGGTATTTTCACTGAGGATATCATTATTTCCTCTATCATAAAAAATATCAATCCGAATACACATCTTGGTATCCTAGGGAACAAAAACATATAATGAGATATAATTAGATTCTCAGTAAGGGTATAAAAATATAAAAAGCTAAATAATTCATGAATATTATTAAATGAAATAAATTATAATTTAAAAAATCCATATAAATAATCACCTGAAATAAAAACATATCTATGGATATATGATCTTTTAAATAATCACATGGATATCAATTACTAATTTCATAATTATGAAATTCCCAATTTTAAACATCGAAAACATACCATCAATGAATCACACCAAGCAGTAAATACTATTATGGACTCATTCCAATGTGTCAATACATTCATGGTCTTATTCCAAGACATCATATATAAATGTTTAAGGCATCGACCAAATATACAAGTTAATTTGTCTCATGAGATCTACTAATCTATCGAGGGGCTACCACATGACATACATGTCACATAAAAATTATAATACATTCATTATATGAAACGGGTGAACCATAATTAATGAAAATATTCATTTTTGAAAATAATTGTATTAAATGTTAATAATTTTCCTGATCATTAGACATTATCATAAACCAAGAAGACTAATATAGAGAATGGTATCAAAATAGTGAATACGAAATAAAAATGACCATAAAACATCCCAATAAATGTGCCGAATGGTATAATTATATACACCATAAACATAATATTCATAAATGTATTTTAAATAGATTAATATACTTTAAAAAAATTACGTAAATATTTTTTCATGGAAATACCCTTTTCACTTTGAAAATAACTTTTTTATTCTTGAAATTTCACAAATATTAAAGAATAAAATATTTTGAAAAAACTATAATAAAATAACGTAATATTAAAATAATTTTCCTTAATTTTAGTGATGAAGTTAATTCATGTTATATTAGTTAAGAAAACATTTCTTTTACAGTTTTGATTAAAGTAATATAGTACCTCATTCAGAAAACGAAAAATTAGATTCCTTCCAAAAAACATTTTGTAGAAATCTAAAATATAGATAAAAACATGTTTACTAACTAAATTTTGGATATTAAAAACTTTCATTAAAATATTTTCATCAAATATAGAAATTGAAGAATATACTCCCCCAACATATATAATCTCAAATAGTGATGACATTGTGAAATAAACCCTTACCATTTAGATAACATCTGAATCGTATTCCATTTTAAAGAAATAAAATTAAATTCCATTAATATAAATATATTAATTATATAATATATTAAATGGGTGGTATATACACCATAAAAATGAGTAATTACTTAATATGGCATATATCTCATAGAATTAAAAGTGAGACGAGAAAGCCTTACCATAGGTTCCACTTCATTAGTATGTGTCCAAAACTCCTGTATAATCAATATATATTTATAAAAATCATATTAAAAACAATAATAATATATATCATACATTATATTATTTACTTATAACCATTTATCACCAGTTTATAATAAAATCATTATTAAAATCACAATTTCTAGTGGTAAGTACATCAATTTTCATATATGTTTTGGTTTAATAGTTTTGGTGCATGTACATTGTTAATGGTTAAAAATATATATATAATTTTAAAAATAAGATACATATCATATATATTCAAAAAATAATTATCTATTTTCAGCCATAAAATATATTAATTGAAGAATAAATTACACTGTTCATTGGGATGGTTGACCATACATTCCTATGAACATTGTTTTCATTATTTTTGATAGATCGGGTGAAATAAAGGTAAATATTAATTCTCCTATAATTAATCATAAAAATAATATATATCATCTATATAGTTTTAAACCAAGAATTATTTTTATCCATGTAAAATTGAAACAAAAAAAGGAATCATAATGCTTTGCGGAGGTGGTAGTCCACACGTAGGCACGAGGGACGTTATCATTTCCCAATGGTATGGAAAGTAATAGGGTATATGGGAAATTATAATTGAAAATGTATAAATATATTATAAATATTTTTATAAACATTAAATATTCCATATTTTCTATCCATAAAATATTTTAATGACAAATAAATTATTTCGCTATATGGAGTCGGTAAGTCTTACATACTCACAAGCGATACATTCAATTCCTTTTTGATTGCAAAGATGGTGGATAATGGTGGTTTAATAATAATTATAAAATTTCATTATGGTTTTTTTTTAATGTTTCACATTTATGATAAATATAATATATTTATAGGATGTAAAATAAGAGGTAAAAAAATGAAAGTTATTGGTTTAGGTGATTACTTTCTCTTTGAAAGAACTTCATTAAATATCGTATATAGGATAATTGGGTTATTATTTTTAAGATACCAAAACATATATAATTTTTATGTGTAATTTTATAAGGGTTTTAGGGCCATGTCAATGTAAAAGACTTAATGTGTTGTAAATAAGTGAGGGAGGAGGTTCCCTTTTATAATTTTCATGAGGGGCACTTTTAGAATTTCATAAAAAAATTAATTTCAATGAGTTCATCCTAAATAAAAAATTATCCAAATTTAAAAATATTAGAACCTAGTGTTATATATTTTTTAGACAAAATAAAAAAACAATTTTGAAAAGATTATGTGGTGTATAAAACCTTTTTTTTTGGTTTAACTCCTTAGTAAACCAATTTTAATATTTTTGATAGTAATACCTTTTTCATTATAAAAATGAAATAGTTTTACATATATTGTAGAATATTATAATAAATGGAAAATTTATAAAATAATTGAAAACATATTATCCACCTATTCATTTTTCAATATAGAAATTATTTTTAAATAATTTAGAGAAAATATTATTTAGATAAATTATCTTTAATGTCAATTTTTACACTATTCATTTAATTTGACTTTAAATACATCAAAAAAAGGTTTATTTTGATTTTAATTCATTTAAAAAAATAATATCTAATATTAATCTAAAAATATTTTAACACTATATATCACTAAAATTATATAACATTTCATATTTTTAAAATCATTCAATTTATTTCCCTATAAATTTATCAAATATTGAATTAACATTTCTCAAGAATTTAAGGTAATTATTTTATAAATGAAAATTTTAAATAAATTATCTCCATGAATATAATTCCATTATTCCAAAAAATTAAATTTCTATTCATGCATAACTTTGTTTTTCCCTATTTGGTTACATTATAAATATTTAAAACTAAGAGTGTGACATTTCGCAACGTTCCTTGATTTAAATATTATATTTTTATTACTAAAACAAATTCCATTAAATAGTTAAAATTATAGTAAAATGTTTTATGGGTATAATTTCATTTATTCAATAATAATTAACATCATATATTATGACTTTATCACATAATTTTATCCTTGGATTTCTAGATTTTCCATTCACTCAGCTAATAAATTTTACCATAGTAACAATTAATATTTACCAACAAATTTAATGGGGAATATTTAAAAAATTCTGACCATATGATTCCAAATATGGAATCCATTTTATAAAATAAAATACTTAGAGGTTCCATAATATAATTTTAAATAAAAATGAAAAACACAATTAAAATTAGTTTTTCAAAAATAAAATTCTTTATATATATATAATAGTTTATACAATATTAAATAATAAATTTTATTCCATTAAATTGAATTTAATTATTAATAATACAACTGAACTAATTGTAGTTTTAAATTATTTTAACATAAAATGAAACTCTATAAATACTTAAATAAAAAACAGATTTTAGTAACAAAAATTATTTTTCATTATGTACTGGAAAAAATATTTTTTTTGATAAATCCAAATAATTCAACTTAAGCTAATTTTTATATAATTATTTAAAATAAAAAATATAATTTTATCAGATCAATTTTCAAAATGTGTATAAAAATATAAATAATATTTATTCACCAATAGTATTTTTTTGTTTGGAAAAAATATTTTTGAAGAATAAGATGAATTTACTAAAAATTAAAATTTTCTTTCATAAAAATGAAGCAATACATTTGTATTGATTGGGTACTTCATATATATTTCATAATTTAGATAATACAATTCGTACACAAAAATTAATGTGATAGGTTATAATTATTAAATATAAATAAAAATATTTTGTGGTTCCTTTAAGCTCACAGTTTCCTGTTGTATAAGCTATCAAACATAGTGTTATTGTAAAATATATTGGTATTATGTTCCCCCCCACCCCGCCATAAATATTTTTTTTTCTTAAAATTAAAACATGTTTATGATAATCAACATTGTGTCATGTGAAACATTCTTTTTTGTAAAACCAACATCTTAAATTTTGTTTTTAAAACATCCTCTTGAAAAGAGTGAATGATGAATAAGAAAGTAATATCGAATAACACATATATATGCTTATAAATTATAGAACATTATTGTGAAGTAAAAATATATACATCTAATAGAAAACTAATTCATAAGGATTAGTAGTGAGTGATAGAGAATATAGGAATGAAAATGTTAACCATCACAAACCCATAAATCTGGGATGGGGTAAAAGGCCATTGATTTATCAATGTGAAAAGTAAATGAATAATAATTTTATTTCAAGTTACTTATTCAAAATTTAATGAATCCTTTTACTATCGTGATAAAGCCATCATGTAAATAAACTAAAAAGATTTATTTCCATGTGATAAGCACAATTTTATCCTCTTGTTGTTCTTTAGTCTATTTCCAGATCATCTCTTATAGTAGTAAATGGATATTCAAGCTGAATTTTTTAGGTCTAAATAACTAAAATATTATTTACATGAATCTTAAGATCCATAATTAATTCCATTCAGCCTTTAAACATTTTCCAAAACCAAAATGTTTACAACATGCTATCTAATATAATTAATAATTCTTTTACCTCAAACAATAATATCAATGTTCTACACAATCCATTAAAGTGGAAATTAACCTCAATTATTATTCATAATATCTATGAAAAAAATTCAAAATTTATAAAATTTTAGGATTATGGTCTCTAAATTTCAAAAATCAACATATTATTAATCTCCCATATAGTTAATCTTAATGTCACATGTAGATACCTCGATCCCATGGTAATAAATTTAATCACCATAAAATCATAATGAAAATATTCATTCTTCCAAGAATTAAATATATTATTATTCCCTTAAATTAGATATATTATTATCATATATAAATCTAAAAATTAATTACAATACTTCTTGAATTACATTTTCATTAAATCACAATCTATTTATAAGATCACAATTATTATACCAGTTTTCTCTTCCTTCTAAATATTCACTTAATCAAAACTAAAATCATTAACTAAATATCATGAAAATATTAAGGGTTATCATTAAATTATTAATTTATTCCATAAAAATATCACCTTAGATCTAAAAAATTATCTTGGTTATTTTTATCATTCAGCAGGTGAAATTAGATCCATGAATAAACCCAAAGTAGTATAATCCTTATAAGTTTTATCATCATTCACATAACAAGAATATAAATGATAAATTACATCTATAACATAATTCATGAATTCAAATACCTATGTAATTTAATTATTCATATTTGGATGTATCAATAGAGTATGATTTACCTCTATCCCTTAGATTATTCTAGCCTATATTCCTTTAATGGTTGATGTATGAATTTTTGATGATCCCCATATCCATTAAATTAAATAATTTAATTTTAGTGGTTTCTTAATTACCCTTTAAATAATTTCCCAGAGTTCCTTTCTCTCCAAACATGAAGAAATCTACCATTCCCTTTAATCACATATCTGGATATTTACTAACAAAATTATCATATGTTGGAAAATTCTAGTTTTTCTTCTTCCCCTTATCCTTTTTTTCTTCTATCATCTTCTTCTCTTTTGTTATGTCAAAACAATGAGACATACAATATTCTATCTCAATATTTATATAAAATGATAATATATCCCCAATTGATGAGAATGAATAAGATACTCTTTCCCTTTTAATTTATGGATTTGATCTATCAAATAAGTGGTCAATATTTTTCAATATATCATGTTAATAGTATGTAGAATGAATTTTTATTTTTTTATTGACAGATTAATAGATAACAATATTTTCGTCTACCTTTTGTATAGAACTCAATAATTTACATTCTATATCTACTCATTATTCATGAAGATAATAGTTTTCCATGAATATTTCTTTAAAATCCTTCTATTACATGATTATTATTTAATCCTCTTATTTATTATTTTGAATCAATGAACACTATTCATCGACATCCTTTGATAGATAATAAAATTTCATAACAAGCTTCAACCATTAATTACTTCCCAATTAAATAAATATCTTTTATAAATAAATTATTTATTTCTCAAATACAAATGGATTCATATATTAGTTTAATGATAGATTTTATTGATGAATATTGTGGACTAACATTGTTACAACACCTTGTGGATTAGCAGGCTTCTCCATATCGGTATATTTTTCTCATAAGGTTACTCATTTTCCATAATATCATTATAATTTGTTTAGCTCTAGATGTAGCTCCTACTATAACATTATTATCTTTTTTGGAGGAAAATAATTACTATAATTACATGCATTGACACAATTCCATTTTTTTCCACTATGAATCATTTCAAAATAATGGCATATACGAAATTAGAGTATAAATTTATTGAATATTATTTTTACATTCAAAATATTGAAACACATCACATAAATGGAAATTTTATTCACAGAAAATCTAAAAATCATAATATTGGTTTCATTGGGAATATTCTCAATGCTATTAATTAGTTTCTGTTACCTAATATTTTTGTTTTTGTAAATCTAGTTCCTAATGTGTCTACTAAACATTCTCTAATACCATATGTAAAAAACCCAACCATATTAGCTCATTATTGGTGGTTACATAAGTAAGTTGAAACTATAAAAAATAAATCATATCCCAAATGTATGAATTGTATAATTGTTTTGAAAAACTAGATACATAAATTAATTTCAATTTACATTTGAAAATATAAAATAAATACTATATTTTTCTAGAAAAAATCCTTATTTTCTCTAGCATGACCTTTCATATCAATCATAATATACCTCATGGTTTCAATTATAATAAACCTAAGAATGGGATGGTTTCTCATTAAGGTTATGCATATAGTGTAATTTTAATAAGTCATGAATAATATGGAAGAGAATAAATGATAATAAAATAATTATATATAAATATTCACAATATCTAAAAATTTATCAATAAAACATTTTATAAAAATAATTACGTGGACATCAAATAATTATTTAATAATGATGGAATGCATATTTTTGGAAGCCTAAAACAAACCATTAGGGTCACAAGAAAATAAATATACACATTAAAGGCCTCATGCAGAGGCATATTACATAGATGGGTAAGTCTGTAACCAAAAATCAATGTTTGCATTTCCCAGGAGACATAACAATGCATTAAGGGGTTATAGCCAGCCATAAACATCATGTAATAATTTTAATGTATCCCTCATATGAAAGGGGTGAAACATAATCAAGGTAAAAATTAATATTGAAAAACTATCTTACAAAATCAAAACATTCCTCAATCAATAAATGTAATCATAAACCATCTAGAGTAATATGGTAAATGGGATAAAAATAGTCAAAATATATTTCTTAAATATATATTGGGGAAAATAAAAATTTCACCTCGAAAATAAAATTTTTTAGTATAAAACATCATACATGTAAATGAAAAAAATTAATATTAAAATGGCCGTAAAAACTTATAATTGTGGCAAAAAATCAGTGAGTGGTCTTGATAGTGGAACATTCGTTTCATGTCCAATAAGATAAAAAATAATTCCTTTTACACTTTCGATAAAACATAAAAAGTTCTTCGTTTGAAAAATAATAATATGATTCATTTAAAAAAATGTAAAAAGTTAAAATATAGATATTATTTAATACGTAATTATAGTATAGAAAATATATTCTCTATAAAATTTCAACATAGTATGGATATGGATGAAAAGACTTACACAATGGATAGAAACCAAAATAGTGGAATGATTTCAAAATAAACCCTTACCACTTTAGTATATTTTTAATCATAATCCACATGAATGAAATTAAATTAAATGGGACATTAAATAAAATGAATTAAAATATATTAAATATATCAAAATATTAAATTCCTATTATCTTCCCCTTATAAAATAAATAAGTGGTGAATAAGGAATATGTCTCATTTAAGTTAAAGTGAGACAAGAAACCCTTACCTCAGGATTATCTTCCTTAGTATGCATATTAACCTCTTATATAATCAATATTTATTTATTATAAATGTATTAAAGAAAAATAATAATATAGTTAATCAATTATATAATATACATATAACCTTTTATCAACCATTTATTAATAATTCTTTATTAAAATCACTTCTCTAGGTGGAAACTTCTTGGTTTTTCATGATTGTTTTGCTTCAGTGGTTTTGGTACTTGTACTTTTTTCATGTATACATCTCCTAAATAATGTTAATAATTATAGAAATATAATATATATCCATTATATACATATTTTTATTTATCTATAAATTTTTGAGATATATTAATGGGTCACATCACTCATAAAGGTTGTAGGTCATACGTACGCAATTTTTTTTTCATTTTTCATCATATAGAATCTAAGAGATTTATTTAATAATTCACCTATTAATAATACATATTAAATAATATAAATCATATATATTTATCAAACCCATTTTTATGACCATACATGTAAAATATAAATGACAACTGAATGACATCACTTCGTGGAGGTGGTAGTCCACATGTAGGCATGATCGAGTTATCATTTCCCAAAGAGTTGTAAGGTATAAAGTTATATATGATAATATAATTATAAAAGTTTAATTTTTTTATATATATCCCAAATAAAAATTAAACCCATAATAATTTTCTTCCAATAATTTTGGTGCGTGAAAATGATTCTTTTTTTAATGTGGTGATACTAAGGCTTGTGTACGTTTGACAGATAAATTATCTTTTGGTTTGATGTAAAAGAGGGTGGATAATTGAGGATTCGAAATAATTAAACCAAATTATATATATTAATATAATTAATTTAAAAATTTAGTTAAAATATCATAGATTTAGTATATGTATATGAAGAATTAAAAATAATTTGATCAGTTGAGGTGATCCCCTCTCTTTTGGAAGAACACCTTCAGTTCTCCTATTAAGGATACTAGGGGTTGCATTTTTGTGGGAAAATGACCTATATAATTAGTATAGTGATGTTTATTAGGGATTTGGGTAGGGTTTGTTTCTTAATATTAGACTTAATGTGGGGTAAATAAGCAAAGGAGGAGATTCTCTCCTATAATTGAGGTGAGGGTCACTTTTTTAATTTCATAAATGTTTAAATTATAAAAATGTTTTTATCAAGCCCAATGAATCCAAATGGCTAGTTATTAGAACCAATGGAAAGATTTAGTTCATGTATAATCAACCAATAAAACATTTATATGTTTATGTGGCGTTTTAAACTGTATCTTTTGGTTTAAATCCTTAGATTTCCTATTTTAATATGAACTGCGATAACATATTTTTTCACACTTACATGTATATAATTCTACATATGATGTCAAAAATGAATCTCAAATGGATAAGGTATAAACTTTTAGACATATATCTTCCACCTTGTCACATTTATACATTGTAATTATTTTTAAATATTTTATTAATATTTTATTTTTATAAATTATAATTAAATTTTAATATTAAAAATATTCATCTTATTTTTTTCGAATACAACAAAAAAAATTCTTTTATATATAATTAATTAAACCATCAATAATATGTAATATTCAACATATGAACTTGTATAAATATAAATCACTCAAATTATATCAATTTTAATATTTCTAATGTCATTATTTTGTTAATTGAATAAATATTGCATTAGAGTTGTGTAAGAATTTAAGGAAATTATATAATATAAAACAATTAAAAATAAGTCATAATAGTTAATATAATTTTCATATTCATAAAATTTTTATTTATATTTGTTTATGACATTACTTTTTCTTTATATGGGGTCATTATAGATATTTTAAACTAATATAGTGAATTCTTTTAACTTTCATTGATTTAAGAATTCTATTTTTAATATTAATTGAAAATTATCATTTTAAAAAATAAAATAGAATCCTAAGTTGATAATGGAATAATTTATTTTATACAAAAATAATTAAGTTGAAATATTTTTAACATGTGACTTAATTTTATCCTTGGTTTATCTAATTTACCCTTTTCTAATGTGGTGAATTTTACCATGACTAACATTCAAATTTATAGAAACTAAATGAAGTCTTTTAAAAAAAATAACCCTTTGATTCAATATATTGAATAAATTTTATTAAACTAAATAACTATAACTAGCATTAATTATTTTCATATGAAAACACAAAATGAAACAAAGAGAAGTTTTTCAGAAAAATGCATTTTAAGTATAAAAAAGATTTTATATCAAATTCAATCAAAAAATTAATTCCATTGAACTAATTATATTTATTAATAATATAATTTCAATATTAAAATTTTTATATAATTTTAATATAAGATGTATCTTTTTAATTTTTTAAAAAAAAAATACATTTTTCAATAAAACGTAGTATTTTTCATTATCCACTGGAAAATGTATCTTTTCATAAAATCCCAAAAAATATCCATAAGATAATTTTCATATACTGATATCCAAAATAATATTCATTTCATTAAATAAATTTTATATAATTACACAAAATAATTATATTATTTTCTCATAAAAATTAATAAAAATCATTTGCGAAGAGACATTGTTTTTGAAAAATAAAATGACTTTACTACAAACATTATTTATTAAAAATTATTAATTTTTAAATTATAACTAATTTTTAAAACATATAATAACTTCATTGGGATTAGATAAATTATATTATCATTTATATTTATATAAATATTATTTAATAATATTATTTTAGTAAAATATCATTTATCTAAAAAATATTCAAATTACAAAAACAACATCTTAATTTAGATTATATGCTTTCCAAATGTAGAATTTGTATTTCTCCAAACCAAAATCTAATTCTTAAAAAACACATTATCCAATAAATCATGATGTAATAATAAAAATTAAAACATATATTCATTAATTTATAAAAAAATTAAACAATAAAAAATAATTTTACTAGGGTCTAGAAGCATAACCCTTTATTACACCACCATACACCATATGTGTAAGGTGTCTGATGGTGGTTCATTCATGTGGGGGATTAAAAAACAAGGTTTGGAACATTATCTCAATAATTTTGAAATTCACCCATAAAAAACATCCCATATGTTTTATTTATTGGATCTTATATTGTTATTGGTCAATTTCAAAGGCTTGTGATTCCATCTTTCTTGGAAACTCTAATAAATGGGATTCATAGGGTACTATATAACTGACTCAGGAAATCTCTTTTTTTTATCAATTGGATTTTAAAATAACCCTTGAAATATACTAATCATAATTGTCATTAAAAAATAGACATATTTTCAACAGTTATGATTCTCAATCTTATTTTAAATCAAACAATATATAAATTATATCAATCTTAAATATCAATTGTATTTCATGTGTTTTTTGTAACTATATTTCAAAATAAATAATTTATTTATATAAAATGTAATTTCATCTATAAAATATTATTTCATTATAGGGTTGAGGTTCTTAATTACCTTTTTAATGAATTATTTGGTATGGATTTGTATTTTTTATGAGAAACAAGTGTAATGATTTTTAAAATTTTAACAAGTTACAAAAAAAATCTATAGAACATACTATGAAATTACAGTACAAATTTTTTATTAGATGAGGGTTGTGAATATATAATCCAAAATTATAATGATCATATGAGATATTGGGTAACTAAATTATAATTCACTCCTCCTATATTTCCATAATAGAATGGTGTGTATGATAGGAGGAATAACAAATTTTCTGACATTAACCAATTGATCATTTGTCAATGTGACCTTATAATTTCATTAAAGTGTTATTATATATATACTACTATATTTTTTTTAAATGGGGTTTCCTATAAAGTAGTTATAAATTAACAATATGTGATATGTACTATAAAAATATCTATTATATCATTTTTTAATATTTTTTGATGAAAATAATTCATATGATAATTTAATTTTGATAATGTTGACTATAAATTTGGAAAACAAAATTGACAATTATCCTAAGAAACCCATGTGATAATATTTCTACAATATTACTAAACATGATTTATTTTTCTCAAATGGTCTTTTTATTGAAAAATAACACCTAAGAAGAGAATTGAGTGGTGGGAATGTTTATCTTATAATGATTTAAGAACATATAATATGATGTGTTCCTGATGTTGATGTGGATTGGATCCCCTAAAGAGTTATTTACTATGAAAAAATTAACAGTTGACAAAATCCATGATAGTTTGGTATGATTCATTAGGATCTTGTGAGTTATGGATTTCTCATTTCCATTAATTATGAGTTAATGTTCATAAGAGATGAACCTAACATATTTTTTAGGTTTTAGAGAGTTTTTATTGGGTTAAATGGTTAAAAACCATGGGATTTTAAATGGAATCTATTTAAACTAATCATGTTTCGAACATGTTCAACGCACCTGAAGATGTAAACCCCATAGTGAGAAAGGGATTTTTTGATATGAAAACTAATATAGATGGTACATTTCATGCCAATAATTCTGGATTCATTATAATTTTTAGATGTAAATTAATTTTGTTTACAATAATGAATCTTTTTCACATATATAATTTGATAAATTCCTTTCTAATATTTCTCTCCAATACAGGTTCTTTTGATTATGAAATATATCAAAGAGATATGAAAAAATATATTTCCTAATAGGGAATTCATAGTTGATGGGTATATGATAAAAGAAAATGGTTTTTAGATAAAAAATTTGATTGTTAATGTATTTAAGATATAATAGTTTGTTTTTAAATAAGATAATCTTTCATGAATATGGAATATTTTTTTATGATGAAATCAATTATTTTTGTTTCAAAACAATTATGGTTTATTCAAGTGTGTAAAATAAGAACAGTGTTAGTGTTTTAGTGTTTTTTATATTGTATTTTTTTTTTGAGAAACCACTTAACTTGAACGATATCCCAAATCACCATTCCTATAATATGTTGTTGGGTATGTGATTCTAGATGAAATACATTGGTGGTGTTTCATGCATACCAGTTATGAAGATATATAGATACAGATCAAAGAGTATTCATTGACTCAACTCAGATAATTGCAATGATAAAATGTTGAATAAGTTTACCAATGAGAACTCCAAATATGTAAATTACCATTGTAACATGGATAAAATATTATAACGATTACAGATATTATTATAATTTATTACCAAGGATGGAAAACATTCTTCATATTTAAATCATAGTTCAATCATGTATGAAATGTTGTATACTCTACCTAATATAGAATATGATCTAATAATAACAAGTAAATACCAATATAATCCCACTGAGATTCACTGAATTACATGAAGAACTTCATTAAGAACATGAGAAATACTGGGTGTATGTTTTTTTCATTATTGTAGAGAATTAGTTCTTTATGAAAGGTTACATAGATGCTAGTTTCCAATATGAAAATGGAGATATGTAATCTCATTCATGATTCTGTTTTTTTCTAAATGGTGGAGATATAAATTTGTTGATTTATAAAAGGAAACCATATCATACCTCACAATTATTGTAGAGTTAGTCACTACAATAGATACTATGATTGAAAAATATTGGATTTGGATATTAATCTCTGAACTAGAGGTGAAACCTATCATTCAGGGAGAAATTGAGATTATCTATACCAATAATGGCGTCATTTCATTTGAAAAGGAAATCTTGTATATTTAAAAACAAAACAAATCCTTATAAAATTACCATATTATATAAGATATCTTTCTTAGGGTTAATTTTAGGACCCCTTTGGTGAATATAGAAAACAATAAATCAAATTAGTTGATGAATCAGATATCACTGAACAAACATAATGTTTATATAGAGTCTCTTGGTATATGATATGTAAGTGAATTATGTAACGATTTAATGATGTAGAATGTTATTTTCATAAATAAAATATCTATTTATCATTCATTCATGTTTATATATGTTTAATTTACATAAATATTTTGATGATAATATACACTTGGAGTATGAATATGTGTTATCCATAACAAATAATATTAATTATTTATTATGGTATATGATGATATTTTATGATTAGTATGCTTATAATCTAGTACTCATTACAAAATAATTAATATGATGTTTGAATAATAGACTCAATGTGTGGGTAGTAGAGACTTATTACTTTGGTTGACCCCCAAAATTATATCACATATAATGTCATACGGTCATTGATATACTAAGGGTTGTGTGCTTATCATCAATCATTCTTCTATGCTGATGGTGAGATAACAATCATATGAACCTGTATACATTGATAAATTTAAATCAAAATATATTACAAATTAACTAATCAGGGGGAGGTTGGGTATATTATTAACTATTTCCTATGTTAGGGAACTACCAAGATACTATTTTCTATAATTATAAAGAGGATATGCATATGTATTTTGATTGAATTAAACTAATGAAATTCCTAGATTTTCTTATTTTAGAAACATATGATGTGTTCAGGCACATGTATGGAGGATATGTTATGTGATGATCTATTAGATGAATTACATGTGGCACATTCATTGACTAGGTTAGTAATTATCCAAGAATCATGAAAACTAGAGATGAATTACGCAAGATTAAAATGTGTCCTGTATAGTGGTCACAACATGCCACAAGAAAAGGGACTATATAATTATACATATGATTTATATGGTTTGTATCAATGTGTACATTTCCCTAAATATATATGACTATATTTTATTTTTATTTCACTAGGAACCTTAGTATCTGGAGTGGCGTTGATGCTTTGATAATGGCAGGTCATGATTTATATCTATGAAATAATAATTTCATATTTTGTTTTCCACGCTACAATGGTCTATAGGGCCACACAACAAGGATTGTTTATAAATATTAGTAACTATAAAAAGTATGTTTTAATATATATATATATATATATATATCATGATAAAACCTTATCAAAGAGTTTATATGGATTGAAATTGATTTGTGAACTTTTTCATAAAGTATTTATAAGATTTTATTGTATGAATAATACTATAATATGTGAACTAGAATATGCATTTGATGTACACTAGACATAAGGATATATAATTTTCAATTTATGCTTAAAAAATATCCAATCATTAGATTCGTACTAACGTAGTCTCATGTTTATATAAGGATACTCAACACTAGGATCAACATAATGTAATGTAGGATTAGTGCATGGTGTTTCCACCAGATTATTCCCCTCAGTTTTCATCAGTTACAAGTCCATAAGATTAATTGGTTAATGATATTCTCATTCATTGTAGTGTATAAAGAACATTATACCCAATTATAAGTATCAAATCATGATATCTTATATACACCTCATTTAAAAATAGCATCTGACATGTACTATAATAGGGAATTTGTTCCCCTTATTGGGTGTTTGGTGGCTGAAGGTGAGATCATCATTTTCATGTAATTCCTGAAGAATATATCTACTCTTGGAAAATAATTTGTCACACAGTGAAGGTGTGATCACACCATCAGCATTGCAAAATCCTGAATAATAATATTTTGTTTCGATCGCTGGTGTATCTCTATTACAGTAATCAATAATTTTTTTCTACTTTATTGATCATCCAAAAAAATTTCACAATATAGGATGAATATGTATATTTTTTAAAAATCAATAAAGGTTTTCAGTTTTCTTACATTTCATATAAATTGGCATTTTCACGGATAGGTCATCTTGTGATTGGGATTGCTTCTGCTTCCTAAAATCATAGGATAATCCCATAAAAAAATATATATGATCTCATCCCCATGAGGCCTATCTAACTAAAGGAACTAACCCCTATGACATATACTACCATTTCTAACCAAGAGTACCTTAACTAAATCTTTAGCCTGAACTCCTAAATAAATCCTTGATATAAGAATGAACTCCAAATGACCATGCTCTTAATGTGTGTGTATTCTTAAAACCTATTTCAAATAAATATTGATAAATATTTTAGTAGAACCACTATAAGTGACCAATCTTACCACATTTTTTGAACTCCTTTAATGGAATCATACATGTTCTTTGAAATTTCCTAGTTCACATATACTAATAATATGAATGGGTAAATTCACTCATATAATGAGAAAAATAATCATTTTATAACCCATATATCTCTCACCACCCTAGTGTTTCTCATTTTAACAATTCTTATTAACACTATAAGAGGCCCTAATTTATTAATAATGTGTCCACCACCTATCCAACTAATGATGGGATGAGATTTACAAAACTATCCTCCATCAATCCCTTACTAATGGTGATAGCCTTGAAAAACAAATTTGTTTAAGAATTTATCTCAAATATACTATCTTATTTACTTGAGACATTTTTAATTTCAATATCATATATTCATTCCTCCAAGGAATAATTCTCCATTAATAATGGATCATATAACACGAAATCAATGAATATAGAAGCCTAGTCATCCACTAATATATACCCATAATGTAACTCCTTAAACTACTATGACATGTCTAGCTTATGTGATCTGTGGATAAATTCCACAAATAAAATGTCATTTAATGTTTTTTAAGATTCCATGAGTTGATTTTATTTACTATCACTAAGATATTGCTGTCGTAGTGATTTGGTTTTTTAATATGTTTTTAGATGAAATAATGGAGTTTCATCCATGAATGAACATTTGGAAAGAATGTATATTTATGAAAAGGGGAGGTGTGAAATTTTTATACTACATAATTATCATAGATAAAAAAATCAATCTATCATCCTCAAATCTACAAATTTTAGAGATGATATGCATGGAAATAATGAAATGATTGTATGACTGAGAAGATTTAGGATTCACAAGAAAAATCAATGAGATTAGAAGAATTTTTCTAAAGGATATTGAACATATTTCACAATAAGATTAAAGATATCTTATATGGATTGTATTTTTGAAAAAAAGAATAAAAATTTTAAATTAAGAGGAGGTAATTATTCCAATTTTTATTAAGGATTATTTATAAAAATATTATTGATAAAGTAGTTTGGATGGTGTTTTAAGTGGAATTGGTGGTAGAGGATGTCCTTGAGATGATTTACCTCAGGTACATGAACCTTATACAAGGATTTATTGAGTTAAAATTTTGAATAATGTTATAAAAATGGTATAATAATGAGCCCTATGTACACCATAATATTGATCATTGTGGAATTTTTAATTTGTTGCGCCTATTTTAGAAATAATAAACTCAAAAAAAACATAGATTTCTTCAACTCTTATAAAAAAACCTAGTTCATAGGAAATTTATTTTAATTTCTAGGACCCATATACCACTAAACAGTGATGTGAGCCTAGTTGGATATATGGCCTCAGTCAAATCACCCCAAACTCTAAATGCAGCTATAATAAAGTGAGGGCCTAGATGAGTTATTAGGGAGACAACTCCCCCATTAATATAGTATATCATAGTAGAAGTCAATTACATTAACTAGAAGAAGTTGGTAAATAAGTATAATATTAGAAAATAAAAAAATGAGTAAGATATAACTAATATAGAAATGTCACATACTCAATGATGTACTAATACATATATCCAGAAAATATAAATAATAGGGAAATGTTAATATAACAGAAGTTACCAAATGAAATAAAAGATAAAAAAGTGTCCCAGCATCACAAGCCTCAACATGGTCCCATGCACCCTTGCTCTAAAGAAACAATCAACAACCTGTGTTAGGGTGGTTTACTCTATTATCATCTACAACCATTTTATCAATTTGGGTCCCCAAGGAGGCCAAAATAGGGTATGATATAAACATCCTTGTAGGAAACAACACATTGATCTATATAGTACTATGAATCACAATTCAATAAGCTAAAACATTTTATGTATGTAGTAATGTAAATGTGAATTCCCTAGGAATATAACTACTACAGTCATGTACTACCAAACAACCTCTCAATTATCCTTACAACAATTTTCATCATCTAATCAGGAAACTATATGAAATATAGATGAGAAACATATCCTTGTCGTACAACTATCCATATCATTTCCACACACCATTTTCGTACAATGAAACCATTTCAAAAAAACCCACAACCTTTTTATATAACCTATTTTGTCATATATCCAATGATCGTGCCATATAATGAACTTTCAACCATAAAAGGCCACATAGAAATTTTCGAATACCAAGGAGTCTAAATTGATTCTAAGGATAATATTGATGGAAAATTTTAATAGGAACCGGTTGGAGTTCTAGGACAATGTGTACCAACAGATCTAATATGATTCCAAGAAAGTCAGATTCAAGGGGTAGAACGACACGAGGCATCCCACAAAATCAAAACCCTTGGATAATACTCTATCCAAGGAATCCACTACTACGTTTCAGATCCATGGAGAACTATCCATGGAATCTAAAGATGAATTTAAAGATTTAATATATAATAATTAAATGATTCTATATGAGTCTACCCACTTATATAATCTATTTATTTTAATTCCATTCTAGTAGTATACCCACTAATATCGTCAATTTCATTTGAACCATGTAATATGGGTATACCCCCCAATTTATCACCATTATCCATATAACACATCACATAGGTATACACACCCATTTATCACAATTCACAATAAATATCTACCCATGGGTATAAAAACCCATTTAATTAATTTAATTTTGTATATTTGATCAACTCAAGGATGGAATAACATAATAGCACAAGCCTAGGAGGTGGTACATCTTTTATTATGTAATTAAATCACATATAAATGTAATTGATCTTCCTTAATTTAGTAAAACTCACGGACACACCCCTTGGGTTGTTTAACATGTCATAATCAAGGGGTTTTCATAAGGTACATCCCATGGATTTCCTTGGTTATGTAAATGGGAATTAACACATCACAACAAATCCTATGGGAATCCCTAATAGGTCTCAATACATCAATTACAAGTGAACCATTCAAAATCGTGGCAATGTAGAAAATTTTGATAGCTCATGTAATAGTCAGTATCTCAAAAAATAATCAAAATTTGAAAGACATGTATAGACCGCCTACCTTCGATTTTTAGTGGATTGATTATCTAGTATCATATCCTGGTTCAAGTTGGTTTAGAAAAAATATGAAGAATTGACGAATAACAAGAAATTTGAGCATATGATCTTAAATATAAATAGAATAATCGATCTTTAAAAGAATCAAGAAATACTATAAAGGAATGTTGGTCATACCAATGTGGATCTGATGATACAAATTTGATTAAACCAGAGATCAAATAGAAATTAGATCTGAAATAATACTTTAGGCATCCAAAGGAGCATACAAATTCCCCTTTCTATGTGAGCGATATAAGTGAATTAGGTTTTTAAAAGAAAATAAAGTAAATAAAAAATTAATAAAACGCCAAAATTATAGGGGTTGAATGGTTTACGCACACATTTTCATGTTTTATAGGGGGAACCCAAATAGTTTACCCATTCATTTTGCAAACCATGTTTAAAATACGAGAAAAGACCCCATCATGTTCTTCAAAAAATAAAAACTTGCTTGAATGGGTGTGAACCTCTTCTTACACGGTTCCCTCAAACTGTGTGGACTATATTCACCCTCTGTACAGCCTCTCATTGTTTAAAGAAACGATGTGGCCTACTCCACATGGTTGGAACAAACCATGTGCCCTGCCATTTTCATCCCAAAATCAGGTTCCGGTCTCTGAACAAGCCCCAAACATTTCCAAAACACACATGGTCATGTTGGATACTCATGTAATTATATATAAAAGCATCAAACATGAATATAGGTCATTTTTACCTCATAAAAGATATATATTCAAACATTATCTGTTCCATCCCATAGATATACATCCCCAAAATAATTTCTAAAGGGTGGTCAAGATTCTTCTGAGAAAAACTATTGCCTTTCAGAACATATGTTGGCCTCCTGCTCCCATGTCTTAATATGTAGATGGTCGTTCTGCCACATCACAGATAATAGTTGAATTGACTACCCTCGAGGAACCTATATTATCCTTTCAACGATACAAATCCGGTACTCATTGAAAGACAGATCTTCCTATAACTCGACCTCCTTAGACTAAAAATAATGACAAATGATCAAATGATAGTGGCACATCTAAGATACTTGGAATATTTCACACATGTATTGGTACCTCTAGGATAACTATAACGAATAGAATATTGACCCGACTCATTCCATAATCTCAAACGACGCGACATATCACAGTGAAATCTTACCCTGTATTCTGATTCTTCTGTGTCCCAACCATAGTGAAACATGAAAACAGACCAAATCCTGGTCCTCTAATTCTATATGTTTTCATTTTTTATCAGTGTAGTATTTATGAAGTGATTGTGTAGTATCAATCCACTTCTGAATCTATCTGACCTTCTCAGAAGTCTCCTTCAAAATATGAGGTCCCAGTAATGCTGCCTCACTGACCTCTAGCTAGCACAAGGTTGATCGGCATGGATACCATATAAATTCTCATAAGGATATGTCTATATTTTCACCTAATAACTATTATTATATATTATATCAACTAGGGGAATTTTCCTCTCCCAAGAACCCCTACAATCAAATATGTGTGATCGCATCATGTCATCTAGAACATTAATCGTACACTCTGATAGACCATCAGTCATTAGGTGGAATGATGTGCTCAGAATCACCAATGTACCTAGAACACTCTAAAAACTCTTATATAAAGGTGATATAATGAGGTATTGCCTTCTTGAAATTATATAACAAGGGACCCCATAAAGTCGTACTACCTCATAAATGTACAACCTTCCCCTCTCATCTACACTGAATTTCTGCTTAATAAGAAATAAATAATCAACCTTCATGAACCTAAAAACAAGATCCCACACATGATTTTTACCTTGATGCAACCTATAAAAGCATGTAATGAAATAAATCACGAAATCCACCAATTTTCACTCCAAAAGGGGTTTCTGCTGTAATATCTCGTCGGGTTGCTAATGTTCTACATTCACCTACTAGATGACGGAAAACCTCATAACAAAACCAGATACATCTCTTTTAATTTTTTTCCTCCATTACTAATGACACAATTCATGGAACATATTGTGGAAATTAGGGTGAACTTCTCAATATGAAACATGAAAATCCTGTATTATCTCGTCACATTTATCAACCGGATCAAAATGTGTCCATGTATATGTATGATCTCATCCTCACATACTATCCAATAATGTGGTGGGTCTTAATATTCCAAACATTCCCACAAGACTAGGCCATCCAAATTTAATATATTCATACTCGTCATTATATATAGTAGGGTAGATGTCACAGTTAAGGATGATAGATATGTTTGTCCCTACCTATCATGCACCTATTTATGTATCTAAGAGAACAAATCCATAAGATGCCACTCGATGTTGGCTTGTTTCACTATATGTATCTAAGTCCTCCTGCTCAGTGCATCAACCACTTCATTTACTTTACCAAGTGTGTAGAAAAGCTCAAATTCAAAAAAATGAAGGTACTCCACCCATCCCTATTTCGTTAGATATAGACCACACAGTGTAAAAATATACTTATGGCTTTGATGGTCTGTTTACACCAAAAAATTCTCTCCCAATAAACAGTGTCTCGAATTTTGATATAGATGAATAATTACATCTACCTAAATATCATGCATTTGGTAATTCCTCTCATGCATTGTGTAATTTCTCTCAATGTCACTAATAATAATGAGAATTGTTGTACGGAAATCATGTAGTAAGAAGATATCCCCAATAAACACTATATATATAAAAACATTATTGGGTTTTTTCTAGTAAACTACATCTCTCACCTTCTCTTGGTCTACTAATACTCATGTCTCCAAGATGACATTACCTAGTATGTTAATTTGATACTTCCAAAACTAGAACTTTTTTAGCTTAAAATAAAATTGATACTCTCTCAGTGTATTCAAAATGGTTTCAAGATATTTGAATTGTATGTATTGAATGTGAAAATAAATCATGATATTCTTCCCAAAAATCATTACAAATGACACTAGGTAATGATGGAACTCATGGATCATCAGTTCCATAAAAATCATTGGAACATTCATGAGAACGAATGAAAAAACCAGATGATTGTATATACCATACATTTTATGAAATTCTATATGAGGTATGTATATAGGTCTAACACATTCCTAGAGATATGCTGACATGAGATCAGTTATCAAGAACACTCGAGCTCCCCAAAGATGATCAAACATTCCATCTATCAATGTAAATGGATATTGGTTTTTACCCATCAGCTCGTTTAGTTTCTAATAATCCCCACATAGCCATAGTGTTCCCTTTCTCCTTTTTGAAAAAAAGTACTAGTTATCCCCATAGAGAAGTACTGGGTCGAATATACCCAATCGCCTCAATGTCCTATAGCTTCCCCTTGAGCTCCTACAACTCCATTATAGACATCCTATAAGGTGGAATAGATACCGCTGAAACTACTATCACTAGTTATATGGAGACCTCTACCCTAATATCAGGAGGTAGACCAAAAAAGTCATATGGAATCACATCGCTGAAGATATAAAAAACTAGAGAATTTTCTTCCAGACTCACTCCCAGATCATCCAGATACAAGCTATTAATATGGGTTGTCACCTCACACAACCCATGTTGTTTCGGTCCATCTCAGTTATCCATGACATCCCATTCAACATTATGAGTATACACTACTCCCTCATGTGATGTAAATGTCACTTTATAGTTATATCAATCAGCATAATCTTGGTATGCTACTAGACATTTCATCCTGAGTATGACATCACACCCTGTCATCTGGAGGTCATAAAGACTCCAAACGAAGTGACACACACTAATCTCAACGGGGAACTCCCAACACCAGATCACCTATTCTGTTATGATCCTCAATGGAGTCTATAGTTCTATAGAATTATCATAATAAAAATTATCAAGACCAAGGATTTTCTCCACTTTTGTGGTGATAAAGAAATTATATGGACATGAATCAAAATGAGAAAATGTAATAGTAGAGGCTACAAGAATCATACATCCCAGTGTAGATGACTCAGTATCCTACTCCTCGATGGAAGGTTGTATATAATAAAGCTGGAATATAGCATGACCCTATGACACAACAACACTAACTGGAGTAGACCCACTCTAAAGTCTTAGTGTAACTGGTGTCTGGATGCATCTTCCCCAGCAACCACTACCTCATCCTAACTAGCCAGCACGACTCCAGCTCCCTGTCTGATGCTAAGATGATGAACCTGATCCGAAAGCTGGTGTTAGATCTGACCCCCTACCACTCACAAACATATGGAATGACTTAAAAAAATGTTTCATGTGGCCCATCCTACTATAATCTTGACACTCAATTGGGTCACGGTTACACTAACTCTTCATGTCGCATCACCTTATACACTAGTGAAAAAACCCTGAACTTCCAATACTCACAACCTTACTGGAACTGATCTCATAGGAAGACTCATAATAGAACTTCCTACCTAAAGGCATAGAACCATTAGGTGGAGTGTGAAAAATTCCCTACTCTAAGACCCTTATTTACTCAACTTCCACTCTGTAATCAGTGCATGATTCACAATCATACTGATAGAAGTCAATATAAATACATTTAAATTAGATTTGATAACACGTTGGAGACCTTACATGAAGCATCTTGATCTTCATATATCATCAGGAATGTACATCAGTGAAAGACTTTGAAACATTGTAAATTGTGTTGAGTACTCCATAACCATCATTATTCCATTCAACAGACACATTAACTCACTTGCATGATCTTCTCTCAGAGTCTCGAGAAAAAAGTAGTCATAGAAGTGGGTCTAGAAATAACTCCAACACATATCTTGTAGCCTAACATTCTAGTCCAGTACATCCCACCATTTCTTTGTTTCATCATGTAACATATATGAGGTTATATTTATCCTACTCTCAAGAGGCATCTCGAGATGCTCGAAAATATATAGCGTGATCTCTATCCACTACTCTAAAACCTATAGATCATAATCCCCAAAAAATGAGAGAGTATGCTTCGACTAGAACACCCAAGCTAGATCATCCATATTCAAGGAAGGTTGTGATGATTCCTATATAGGATGAATATAGTGAAAGAACCCCCTATAGAAAATTATCTCACCACCAATGTTTTAAAAAACATATGGTGATTTTGTTGGAAGTAAAAGAGAATCATATAGTATCCCTTGTCCCACCGCCTCTGGATTTTTGTCACTCCCTCCCTTGTGGTGTACCACTAGAGGTCTTTATGGTGGAATGTCTCTACAATGCAAAAAACACACCTAAAAAAAGAACAATATCAAGGCTCACGACTCATGATCGTAGGATATTTCAAAATCCATAACTACAGTCTACTACACAATCTAAGGCATTATAAGACTTATCCACCAAAAAACACTATAAACTATTGAACTTTCCCACTAATAACCTAGGTCTAGCTAAATTCACTATTCCTATCCTTTTTCATTTTCATTTTTCAGTAATTAGTTTAATTGATTTAACCAATGGTCTACCATGTTCCAATCCATGAAGTAACATAAAAGCCCATGAACCAAAATTTTATTCCCATATAATTCATACTATATCTCATTTATTCAACTTCAACAAAAAGGTCAATAGGTTCATCATTTCCTAGTCCCTAAGGGCCAATACACCTTTTGAATTGAACTATGATGCCACTTCCTCTATCTGATACACAAAATCTATCACAACCGCATATATAAATACTAAAACACTTATCACAATAGAATGTGATAAGTAATCTATCCTAAATGAAATGGCATAATTCATGGAATGGGATTTCTTACAAGGTTCCTATATGATGCAAGAGATGGAATATACTCATATCAACATGTTTCTATAAAAATAAAAAAGACAATTAAAAAAATAGTAATAGCATAAATCAAGTGTTCCACGCAATGGCGTAATCAAATTTAATGGAATAGTCAAAATAATGAAAATAAAAATTCCATTTTAGGAAATTTGGAATTTCCATGTATGTGTGGTAGCTACCCCTGAACACAACATATTACCACATTAAATTTCAATTATATACCAATATATTTTTCCAATTAGTAATTCAAACCAGAAAACAACTACCTCATATGATACCTATATGCACGTCTCAGACCCAGATTCTACTCAATGGTGCCCCGACCCTGGTTGGCTATATGGTCTCATGAGAATCAATGAAAACTCTAGAGGCTATTGACGAGTAGCGAGGGCATAGTTTAGTTATTGGAAACACTATTTCCACATTACAAGAGTATATCACAAAAAAAATCAAATACATGCAATATAAAAAGTAGGTAAATAAGTAGAATAATGGAATGTAAAAAAAGGCAGGAAGATATTGAAAATAAAAAATTTCACATACTCAATGGTGGATATGATACATGTATTTAGAAAATAGCTACAACAGTTCCTTGTAAAGACAGTAAACTACAAGTATCCAAAATGAAAAAATACAAAAAATTGTCCCAACATCGTAAGCCCCAAATTAGACCCATGCTTCCTTACATTAAATAAACATTCAACAAACTATGTTAGTTCACTTTCCTCTATTATCACCTATGGCCATACAATCTGTTTGGGTCCCCAAGGAGGCCCAAATTGGTTGTGGGATAAAAATACCAGTAGGAAACCACCGATAGATCTATATATTTCTAAGCTGAAAAAAGTAAAAATTTATGAATGTGTACATAATAATTAATGTAAATATGAATTCCCAAGGCATATTACTACTATATCCAAATACTAACAAACATGCAATCAAGCTCCCTGTAACAAGGGTCATCACCTAATACGTAACAACCAGATTTTTTATAAGATATATTATTTTTAATTTCTTTAATATCTTCTATTATACGCTACACCCAGATTGTATTATACTATACGCAACACTGTATTATCTTGCAGTATACATAACACTATTCTTGGATCGTGTTACACACAATTTCAAGTTTGTTTGATAGTAGTTATTCTACACAACATTGGCTGTATATATATATATATATATATATATATTCAATGTATAAATGAAATATGGTTATATTTTGTTATACCCAACAACAAATGAGTCTTTTACTACATACAACCCTGACTTGGCTTTCATTACACGCAATCATGACCTTCCTCGATAGCATGTGTAGTACGCAATACAGGGTTTCACTAGACAAAGATATATTGTTGTAATATTATTATGAACTAGATTTTATAAATATTATTAACAAAATTTATAATTTTATAACATTATTATCCATCTTACATATTTTCTAGAACATGGTATTAGAACAAAATAAATTTTTCGGGTAAAATAAGTAATTTTCAAAAAAATGCAGTTTTTTCATCTTTTGATGACACACCAACTTTAAATGTAGTTTTTGACATGTTTATAAGTCCAATTGGACAAAATAAAATTCTTATATGGAATCAGGATATAAAAATTTAATTTGGATAAATTTTTCATATTATTCTAATAACGTTCATATTTTAATGAATAGTAAAAACACGCTATATTTTAATTAAGAAAAACTTTTTTTCATCGTAATAATTTATATGGTTAAATTATAAAATTGACTGGTTTTCAACTATAAATAAAATATATTTTTACGATTTAATATAATTTATGTCACTACCATTAATTTTACATTGAATTCATAGTTAAAAACATTTCAATCTTTGGCAATGTTTTATCTTTTAAAACCTGTTTTCATAACAACTGGTCTAATTTTAAATTAATTACTACATATTATGTTTTTTGAATTTTGAAAAACGGATTAAATATTTGAATTCAGTGGGTCCAAATTATTTTAATAGGTTAATTTTATTTTTTTGACTTTATGAAAAGTAACTACAGTATTTTTTATTTACTACAGTTGAAGATAAATCGTGTAATTAACGGAAAAAATAAGAATATAAAATTACCCTAACACTTTCCAAAAGTCTATTGGATGAATAAAAGTAGTCCCATATCACCTAAGGGTCATAATAGATTAGTTTAATGGACTACTGACCATGAAAATGATATAATTATAATTAAAACCAAAAAATGTGAGAACATGTCACTCTCTTAAATCTTATAAGTATAATTATTTTAATATGGTGATAAACTTCACGAATCATAGAAAATGAAGAGTATACAGAATGATAATAACATCATATACATCATATAAATTTATATATAATTTTTAGTGATTATATAATTATCATTAATGGTGACAAAATAGCGATGTTGAAATTATTTTATTCATTAAAATATCAAATAAATGGTTTTAAAAATATTAAAATAAATATTATATGAACTATTTAATGTTCTCCACTAATTTTATAGATACATATGACATGTTATGAATCTATTGATGCTTTTATTTCGAACATTTATTATGTTTGGAGTTTATTTAAATTCAAATAAATGAATAGTGTCAAAATTGACACTATTGTTATTTTATAAAAATAACATAATAATTTTTTTTTAAAAAAAATTAAAATTATATATTAAAATTTTTATGGTCTAAAATGTCATAAATAATCCAATTATGGATAATTAACAACACATAAGTAATTATTTATAACAATTTAAAATTTACAATCTTATAACCACAAATAAAATTAAATAGATTAAATAAAGATAAATCAAGTTAATAATGTTTAAAATAAATTACCAACATGTCTATATTTTATTGGTTGATGAGATTAGAACCCTATATCATCTATGTTTGTATTTGAGTCATTTTTGATGTTTTTATGTTGGGTTTTAATTTATTATAAATTAATATTTTTGAGGTTTCCAAAGGTTCCCCTCTCCTCCCTTATAAAAGGGAACCTCCTCCCTCTTCTCTTTTCACAATTTTGTGCCTTCAAGCTCAGACAACCCCTACCAATTTACCTTCTCAACTTCCCTATAAACATTATAGAGGTTCCTGTCTCCTTAAAAGACAAACTCTAGTGCCTTATGTAGAGCTTTAGAGGAGGCGCGTCAAAGAAGAGGTAATATCCTTTACCGATTCATTCCAATTTATTTCTTTGTCTACTTATTCATATTTATTTATTTCAACATAAATTAATAACATCAGTATCAATCATACACTGATATTTTATTATAAATATTAAACAAACTTATTTCATCTTCTATCCATCCTATGGAAAACGAAATCACCGCGCATGCGTACGTACAGAATACCATCTCCACGCCATGGTGTAATCTGTTTTCCACCACCACCATACATGGATGGGTATAATGGTGTAAATAAATAACTATATCTTATTATTGTAAAGTGAAATTGATTCTGAAATATTATATATACACTTGAATACAGTTCCACGATCATGGGAATGATAGCATCCCTCGTGCGTACGTACGGACTACCGTCTCCACGAGCGCGATGAGATTCATTTTCAATGATTAACCATTCCAGTATGATTATAAAGTATATATAATAAATAATAATGAAATATATTACATAATAATGATACTGTATTTATGTACATATATTTTTCATTTACTTAATTCCATTTAATTCAATAAGGAAACGAAAACAGCGTTCATGCGTACGTACGACCTACCGTCTCCATGAACGGTGTATTTCATTCCATTTATCAATCTATCATATATATTTATATGATGAATATATAATATATATAAATCATGTTTTAAAATTCTGGAATTATTTAAATCAGGATATAAGTAATAATATCATGAACAACATGTCGAAACACGTACGATAAATGAAACGATTTTACCCAAAATGCTGCTTTAACATGGAATTTAGAAAAGAACAGGTAATATAATGTCATAAGTGAACCATATATGATATAATAACAATGAATATGATTCTTTAATCCATAAATGATAGTATTTAAATCATTATACAGGAGGTTAGTATACATACGAGGCATATCAGACATAAGGTAAGGTAAAATCTCACAATCTCATTTTTTATCCAAGATTGTTTATACTTAAGAATTTACAGGGGCATATTTATCATCCACATCTATGTTTCCTAAATATATAATATTATTTTATTCCTCATAAAATTATTTAAATCCAACTTTACTTATTGGTGAATATTTTTTAAAAGATATGAAAGGAATGTTTTTTCGTTTTCAGTACGAGAGACTTTTTGACTTTTCTGGCCAATGTACGAGAAGAATGTTTTTTAACTTATACGGCATGAACGGATTTTTAAGGTTTCATAAAAACATATTTCAATTAAGCTTCCTCTACAATATTTCATGACTATTTTCAAAAAATCATTATCTATTAAAATTTCTT
The DNA here is from genome assembly GCA_963277665.1 of Viscum album. NCBI lineage: Eukaryota > Viridiplantae > Streptophyta > Magnoliopsida > Santalales > Viscaceae > Viscum > Viscum album. The sequence continues at coordinate 732,166,132 of OY728160.1, forward strand.
GGGATTTTCTAAAATGAAAATTATTTTGAAGAAGAAAGGATATTTTCATCAAGAATTCATTCCAAGTGTTTTATCAAAAAAAATTTCCATCTAAGATGACATTATTTAATATGTGTATGTTTCATGTATAATGTCTGTTTGATTTACATGGTTTAATGTTTCTTATGATGAAATGATATCCATTTTTTTATATGGATTATGTTATGATGAGATGATGTTTATGAAACCATTTTATTCTTTGGGTTATGATTAATGATTTATGATTATGTTGTGGCACATGTAAGAATGATTTCATTATGAGATGGGTGGGACCTATAACTCCCTCCAATGCATTGGGCAAAGATTTATATCTCATGAGATAGACATTTCTGGAATGGTAAGTTAATCTAGTTCAGTGATATAGGACTGGAATGAGGAGTGAACTCAATCCAGAAAGGGACTTTGTCCACTAAGATGGTCTTGGCAGAAATGCCTTGGATACCATGGAAATCATATCAAGTTCTTAATGGTTTCACACAATTATATGTTTTATTCCCATTCTATTTTATCATGATTGATGTTCCTTTATGATATATGCCTTACGTACTTCAATGATTTATGTCTTTGCTCAATATTTTGATGTTTATATTTTATGGTCAGGTTTTTCCATTCAAATGTTTATGGATTTTTTTTTATATTCTCTATGTTTACCCTTAATGGGCCTTTGATATCACCCTTGTTATGTTTTTTTTCCTAGGATATAAAGAAAGGTTTTAGGTAAGAAAACAAAAGGGGAAGATCTTTATGGGAGATGTTGAAGATCTTTCACCATGATTAGAAGAATGTGTTCCGAGTTTCTAAAGACACTAAACTATTACGATCCTTGAGTTTTGGTTTTTTTTATGTATTAAGTATTCCTCAAAAGTAATGTAATGTCCATGTACATCGGTTTGGGGTCTCTATAGTTGGTATTAGAGGAAAGGTTTAGTTAACCTTTGGAAACTAGGATGCGAAAACTTTAGTGAGATCTCTAGAGATATTTCTATGGTCTCTCTAGGGATGATCTTAAGCTTATGTATAAGTATAGTTTATATTCCTAGAATTATGATAACGATCGTGAATAACCTATGATTAAAACTAATATGTTAGATATTGAAATTACTCCCCTTGATTATGTTGTTTTCCTAGTATGATTTTTCCCTCTCACACTATTTTTTTTGGGTTTTAGAAAATGGATGGAAACAGGAAGATTCATGATAATGGAGGACATGATGGACAATGGAATTATATTCTTCATGAGAAACCAAATGTAACAGGATTTGGAAGTCCAAAAAACGTTATTATGCCTAATCAGAAATCATAAAATATGATCAATAATCTTAAATTTGGAAAGTTTCATGACTTAGATAATAAGAGAAATATGGAGTTTCATGATGATCATAGAGGAAAGAAAGTTCAATTTCCATCATGTAAATAATGTGGTAAGAGGAATTAGGGAGAATGTTTCATAGGAACTATAAGATAATTTGGGTGTGGAAAAGAATGACACAAAGCCTATAATTGTAAAGGAAAAGGTTCAGATAACACCATGGACAAGGATAATGGTATTGCTAAGACATCAAGAATGGTTAAATGTTTTAAATGTGGAATGTACGGGCATTATGAAAACCAATGATCTAAGGGAAAATTTCATGAAGAGAATCATCATGGTCGTATGGGTAGTATTTATGTTGATGATGATTAAGAGACTACAAATGATATATGAGATGGAAGAAATGATGAAGCTCAGTCAGTGGTTTAAGAAGGTAGTGGAATGATTGAATGTTTATCAAGAATAATGTTTGGTACAATGGAATAAAGACACATCTAAGGATTATTACACTACTGTTTTTCCTAAAGTATTTGAATGTATATGTTAAATGGTATCGATACCCATGGATGGTTATTTAGATATTTATGGAAATTAGATGATATGAACATAATAAAGCGATAAGGAGATAATGAGATGTTTGATAGTATTAATGAGCTCAGGACTGATATAAGGACAATGTGATATCATGGTTTGAGAATATAGAAATTTTTGGATTTTCGTATTTGAAAAGAGTTAATTTTTTACAGCATTTGGGTTTTTACTAAGGTTCAATGGGTTTTCATTTTTTAATAGAATACATGATTAAGGAATTCACATGTTTGTAATGTGACCAACAAGATATATATATCTTATGATATATGGGAGATAAATGATTTTATTCAATGCTTCGTAGATGACCTTTCTAGTAATCCTTTTATTTATACTATGAGATTGGACAGAAGTATTTTGGATAAACCTAAAGATTGGAATAGATTAAGTTCGACATCAGATAGTATTGTTTAAGGCTAGAAGTTTTTGTTATGTTATAATAGTATAGTTTTAAAAAATGGACATCCCATTGGACGGGAGACAACCCATCGCGTCAGACAAGGTTGTGGGAATTGAACCCACAACCGAAGTGCAACATGCCTTTATCTCCTACCACTGGCCTACAGGAAGTCCTTGGTTAGTAGAAACCAGTTTTATTTTATTATGCAGGATAATAGATGAATTATAAGTCCATTTTGGAACCATATCTGATTAATCTCTCCATAGATGGACTTATGTATATAACTTTTTCTAATTTAGGTTTGAGACAAATGGAATGACCTATCATTCTATCGCATGATCTGTTAAAACTTCGTGAAAGACAATTTCAACTTCATTTCTTTAAGAGATGAAGTGGAAATTGTTCGAGGCATGAGAAACGTTGAGATTGTACCAAAATCAAGTAAGAATTTCTTTTAATTCAAAAATTATTCATCATTTGGGAAATGATCTTGAAAACCAAAAATGTTCTCCTAGTCATCTAATATCTGATGAATCAGATGGTACCTTAGATCATCAAAAATTTATGGCTCTGTAATTGTTGGATTTTTCATAACCATGTTCTTTACCACTGTCCATCAGAACATGAGGGTTAGGTTTCTCTTCCATATCCATATTTTCACATATGTTCTCCTATGTGGAAACCCAGTGATGAGTTAATTTGGGTAACCTTTATGTTTCTTACTTTATTTTTTTAAATTATGTTTTAGTATTCCTTTTTACGATGTGGGTTTATATGAAAGAAACTTTCAAGTAGTAAACCATTTATAACCCCAACAAATTTCGAGGGCGAAATTCATTTTAAGGGGCGTAGAATGTAACAACCTGAGATTTTATAAGACATATTATTTTTAATTTCTTTCATATATTCTATTATACGCTACACCAAGATTATCTTTCACTATACGCAACACCGTATTAGCTTGCAGTATACGCAACACTATTCTTGGATCTTGTTACACACAATTTCAAGTTTGTTTGATGACAGTTATTCTACACAACATTGAGTGTGTGTGTGTGTATATATATATATATTAAATTTATAAATGAAATATGGTTATATTTTTTTATACAAACAACAAAGGAGTCTTGTACTACACGCAACCCTGACTTGACATGCATTACACGCAATCACGACCTTCCTCAATAGCGTGTGTAGTAGGCAATACTGAGTTTCACTAAACAACGATATACTATTATAATATTATTATGAACTAGCCATTATGAATAGTATTAACTACATTTTGAATTTTATAACATTATAATTCATCTTACACATTTTCTAGAACATGGTTTGAGAACAAAATAAATTTTTTTGGTAAAATAAGTATTTTTAAAAAAATGAAGTTTTGCCGCCTTTTGATGAAGCACACACCTTAAATATAGTTTTTGACATGTTTATAAGTTCAATTTGAAAAAATAAAATTCTTATTTGGAATCAGAATATAAAAATTTACATTGGATAAATTTTTCATATTATTCTGATAACTTTCATAATTTAATGAATAGTAAAAACACGCTATATTTTAATTAAAAACAAATTTTTCCATCATAATAATTTATATGGTTAAATTATAATATTAAAAGGTTTTAAATTATAAATAGAATATATTTTTACCATTTAATATAATTTATGTCATTACCATTAATTTAACATTGAATTCATAGGTAAAAAAATTTCAATCTTTGGCAATGTTTTAACTTTTAAAACCCATTTTCTTAATAATGAGATTAATTTTAAACTAATTACTGAAACTTCTGTGTTTTAAATTTTGAAATATGGATTCCATATTTTAATTCAGTGGGTTGAAATTATGTTAATAGGCTACTTTTATTTTTTTGACCTTATGAATAGTATCTACGATAATTTTTATTTACTACCGTTTAAGATAAATCGGTTAATTAAGGGAAAAAATAAGATTATAAAATTACCCTAACACTTTCCAAAATTCTATTGGATGAATAAAATTCTACCCATATCACATAAGGGTCATAATATATTCTTTTCATGGACTATTGACCATGAAAATGAAATAATTATAATTAAAACCAAAGAAAGTGACAACATGTCACTCGCTTAAATCTTATAAGTATAATAATTTTAATATAGTGATAAACTTCACGAAACTTATAAAATGAAGAGTCTCCATAAATATAATATCATTATATAACTCATATGAATTTATTTATTATTTTTAGTGATTATATAGTTATTATTAATGGTTACAGAATAGTGATGTTGAAGTTATTTTGTTGATTGAAATATCAAATAAATGGTTTTAAAAATATTAAAATAAATATTCTATGAACTATTCAATGTTATCCACTAATTTTATAGAAAAATATGACATTTTATGAATCTATTAAGGCTTTTATTTCGATCATCTCATCTGTGTGGATTTTATTTAAATTCAAATAAATGAATAGTATTAATATTGGCACTATTGTTATTTTATAAAAGTGACATAATATAAAATTGTTTAAAAATCACAAAAATATTTAAAAATTATAAATTAAAATTTATATGGTCTAAAATGTCATAAATAATCCAATTATGGACAATTCACAACAAAAAAGTAATTATTTATAACAATTTAAAATTTAGAATCTTATAACCACAAATAAAATTAAATAGATTAAATAATGATAAATCAAGTTGATAATGTTCAAAATAATTTACCAAAATGTATAAATTTTAGTTGATGATGATATTAAAACCATATATCATCTAAGTTGTGATTTGAGTCATTTTTAAGTTTTTATGTGGGGTGTGAATTTATTAAAAATTAATATTTTTAAGGTTTCCAAAGGTGCCCCTCTCCTCCCTTATAAAATGGAACCTCCCCCCTCCTCTCTTTACACAATTTTGATCATTCATGCTCGTCAAAACCCTGACCATTAACCTTATAAACTTCCCTAGAAACATTATATAGGTTCTGTTCTCTGGAAAAGAACAACTCTAGTGCCTTAAGAGGAGGTTATGAAGAGGCGCGTCAATGAAGAGGTAATATCCTTTACCGATTCTTTCCAATTTATTTCTCCTTCTACTTATTATTCTTTATTTTTTTCATCATAAATTAATAAAATCAGTATCAATAATACACTAATATGTTATTATTAATATTAAACAACCTTATTTCATCTTCTATCCATCCTACGGAAATTGAAGTCACCGCGTGTGCGTACGTACGGAATACCGTCTCCACGCCGTGGTGTAATCTTTTTTCCACCACCACCTTACTTGGATGGGTATAATGGTGTAAATAAATAAGTATATATTATTATTGTAAATTTATATTGATTCTGAAATATTATACATACACTTCAATACAATTTTACGATCATGGGAATGATGTCATCACTCGTGCGTATGTACGGACTACCGTCTCCACGAACGTGATGAGATTCATTTTCCATGATTAACCATTCAAGTATGATTATAAATTATATATAAAAAATAGTCATGAAATATATTAAATAATAATGACACTGGATTTATATACATATATGTTTCATTTACTTAATTTTATTTAATTCAATAAGGAAACAAAAACAGCGTTCATGCGTACGTACAACCTACCGTCTCCCTGAACGGTGTATTTCACTCCATTTATAGATCTATAATATATATTGTTATTCTGAATATATATTATATATAAATCATGTTTTACATTCTGTAATTATTTAAATCAGGATATAAGTAATAATATCAAGAACAACAGGTCGAAACACGTACGATAAATGAAATGTTTTTACCCAAAACGCTGCTTTAACATGGAATTTACAAAAGAACGGGTAATATAAAGTCATAAGTGAACCATATATGATATAATAAAAATGAATATGATTTTTTAATAATTCAATGACATTGTTTAAATAATTATACTGGAGGTTAGAATACATACGAAGCGTATCAGAAGTAAGGTAAGGGAAAATCTCACAATCTCATTTTTTTTTGAGATTGTTTATACTTAAAAATTTACTAGGGAATATTTATCATCCACATACATGTTTCCACAATATTTAATATTATTTATATCCTCCTAAAAAATTTTAAATCCAATTTTACCTATTGGTGAATTTTTTGGAAAAGATATTAAAGGAATATTTTGTCGTTTTTAGTATGAGAGACTTTTTGACTTTTCCAGGAAAAGTACGAGAAGAATGTTTTTTTAACTTATACGACATGAGTAGATTTTTATGATTTTATGAAAAATTATTTAAATGAATCTTCCTCTACAAGATTTCATGACTATTTTCAACAAAGTTATTTTTCTTTTAAAATTGATTGAAATTTTGTGAAATGAAAATGATTTTGAAGAAGAAAGGATATTTTCATCAAGAATTCATTTCAAGTGTTTTATGAAAACCATTTTCCATATAAGATGAAATTATTTAATATGTGTATGTTTCAAGTATAATGTATCCATGATTTAAATGGTTTCACTTTTCTTATTATGAAATGATATCCATTTGTTTTATATGGATTATGTTATAATGGGATGATGTTTATGAAACCCATTTTATTCTTTGGGTTATGATGAATGATTTATGTTTATGTTGTGGAACACATAATAATGATTTCATTATAAGATGGGTGGGACCTATATCTCCATATAATTCATTGGGTAATGATTTATATATCATGAGATAGACATGGCTGGAATGGTAAGTTAATCTGGTTCAGTGATACAGGACTGGAACAAGGAGTGAACTAGATTCAGAACGGGACCTTGTCCACTAAGATGGTCTTGGGAACAATGACTTGGATACTATGGAAATCATATCAAGTGCTTAATGGTTTTCCACAATTACATGTTTTATTCCAATTCTATTTTATCATGATTAATGTTCCTTTATGATATATTCCTACCTACTTCGAAGATTTATGTCTTTGCTCAAGATTTTTATGTTTAGATTTTATGTTCACATTTTTGAATTGAAATGTTTATGGATAGTTTTATGTTCTCTATGTTTACCGTTACTAAGAATTTTATCTCACTCTTGTTATGTTTTCTTTTTCCAAGGATATAAAGAATGGTTTTAGGTAAGAAAACAAAAGGGAAAGATCTTTAATGGAGATTTTGAAGATCTTTCACAATGATTAGAAGATTTTGTTCCGAGTTTCCAAAGACACTAAACTATTATGATCCTTGAGTGTTGTTTTTTTTATGTAATAAGTATTCCTCAAAATTAATGTAATGTTGAAGTACGTCAGGTTTATGGTATCTACATAATAAGGCCGCTATATGTCAAAAAAAAGAAACATGGCCTCTCCATAAAACCATCCATATCATGTCCAAATGAGCTTTCCATATAATGAACTTGTATAAAAAACCCACGACCCTTCCGTATAACCACGATTATTATTTAACACAATGTCGTGCCATATAATAATGTGTAGAATATTAAGGGCTAGATCCAAAGTGTCAAAGACCAAGGCATCCTTTTCGAGTCCCATGATCGTCTTTATGGAAACTCGGTATATGTAATGGATATAGTACTATGAGAATGTGTACAAACATGTCCTAGAAGATTCCATGAAATCTGGATCCACATGCCAGGAAGGCCCATGTCATCCCCTTGAATCAAGACCCATGGAGAATACTCTATCTATGAAGTCCAATACATCATTACATATACATGGAGAGGTGTATATGGAATCTATTCAAGAATTAATCCATTTAATATCAGAAAACATTATAATTCCATATGTGTCTGCCCACTCATATAATCCATTTCATTTAATTCCACTCTAGGATTATACCCACTCATATCATCCATTTTCATTTAAACCATGTCAAATGGGTATAACCTTCCATTTATCCCCATTATACATTTAACACATAACATGGGTATACCCCGGCCCCCCATTTATCACAATTCACAATTAATCACTTTCTATGGGTATACCCACCCATTCGATAAATTTCATTAAAGAAATTTGATCAACTCAAGAATTTCTAACATATGAGGATAAGGAAATGAGGTAGTAAATCTCCTAACATAAAATTCAATACCATATAATTATAATTGAGATTACTTAATTTAGGAATACTCAAGGACATTCTAATTTGTTAGATTAACATGGAATAATAAAGGCATTTTTATATGGTACACCTAATGGGTGAACTTGGTTCTCGAAACAAGCATCGACACATCACAATAGATCCTATATATATACCTAACAGGTCTAATTAAATCTATTTCATGTGACCAATTCAAAATTGTGGCCCCACCCAAAAGTTTGGCGGGTGGCGTAATGTCTTGTAGCTCTAAAAAGAACCAAAATCAAAAAGAAATTTAGAGACCACATATAGTGGCTTGATAGTGGAGTTATCATGCAGTTTCAAGTCCAGATTCAACTTGGTTTAGGTGAAATATAAAGAAAAAATGAAGAAATGTAAATTAATTAAAATGAGCATAAATACAAATAGTAAAATTGATTTCATAATGAATCAAGAAATGATAAAATGTAATTTAGGTCATACAAATTTGTATCCGATGAGATAAACAACGCTCAAATCCGAGATTGAATAGAGAGTAGCATTGAAATCCTATTTTAGGATTACAAATGTGATTTTAAGTTCCCCCTTGATATGAGAGATATATTAGTGATTTCAGTTTAAAAAAAATAAATTAAAATAAAAATTAATAAAACCTCAAAATTATAGGGGCTCTATGGGTTCATTCTAGCCAAGGGGCACCCACACTATTTTGAAACTATGTGTAAACTATACAAAAATCCTATATCATGTTATGAATAAACTAAAGTCTTTCTCACATGGGTGTGAGCATCTTCCCACTAGATTTCCTCAAACCATGCATCATGTTTTACCCTTATGTATATCCTCACAGAGTTTACTCAAATAGTTCCCCCCCTGTTCGGTTTGAACTAACCATGCGATAATCCATTTTCAGCCCAAAACCTGGCTTTATGCTCTAAACAAGCCCCAAAAACCTCGAAAACACCCAAGATCCTTTTGTTCTTTCACATATGGTCATATTTGAGCATAAATCATGACAAATATGGGATATTTACCTCATAATAAAACCCATGTTATTAAATTTATAGTGTCTCTACTCTCTATAAAAATCAGATAATTATATGGAATGATATATATGAATAATATCATAATTAAATAGAGAAGTTCATATTAAAAATATAATAAAAATGGATAATAATTTAAGGGAATGTATATAGTTTTCCTAATTTTATAAAAATCAAAATTAATTCATGGATAATGTAATTCAATATGAGTAATTAAGAAAAAACCTTTACACTATTGATCAAGACACAATGTTGTGCAAGGAAGAAAAAATAACTATTTCATGTCTCAATCTTCTTTCATAGAGACCGTTTCAAACACAAATGGAATAAAATTAAAAATAATTAAGAACTAAGTATTCCATGAAGAATTAAAAATAGATATTTTGATATCTCATGAGGAATGAAATACCTGAGTCTTAAGGAAATTTTAATTAAGAACATGACTCAATTTAAATGAATTTAAAGTCTATGAAATCACACTGCTTAATATATTCGAATTGACTTATTCAAAATAAAGAACTAATATCCATGAAATATATATATAAATACCATTCTTTATATGTAGTATAAGATAAATAATTTTTGTGAAAAATGATATAGAGAATTTATTTTGTGAAATTTATTAGATAAAAATCCATTTTAAAATAAGTGAGTATTAATTAATTTGATACAGAATTCGAAAGGAGATTATTGATTCATATCGAATGTAATGTTGATTGAATCAAGGACATCCATGTGAATTATAGAATAATAATGATCTAATATTATCCATATTTTATGAAAACAAATTGAACAGTGGGAATTAGAAACATATTCCTATTTCCTATGAATATGGTGATCAAGGATATAATTAACTTTGAAGATCATGTTTAAACAAATAAAGGGGAATAAGTGAAAAATGCATAATCCATAAAAAGAAAGATGTGATTAATGAAATATTCATGGAAGTATATTTATAATACCCATGGAGAACTTTGGGAGGTAGTATAAAGACCTCATTAGGAGATATCCATATACATTTTAGGAGTACCATCAACTGGGGGGATAATATAAAGAACCCATTGGGCGGAAAGTACTATGTCATATGGATCTATAAATTTTGGGATGTTGTCTAACTGTATTTTTGGGAGATAGATTACACATTCACTATTTCTAATTTATAATGTATAAATAAGGACTACAAACTCAACCTAAACCTATAAAGGAGTAGGCTATCAAGGGTGATCATTGTAAATATCTCTTATTATTGCCTTTGTTTACTGTATAACTCATGTTAGGATGATAGAAAATAGAAATAGAAGATAAAATATTAACAAGACATGGAATTTAGTTTAAATGGAAGAAGTAAAAAAATAGAGTGGTCATTTATTCACACCCTCCACATCATAGAGAATTCACCTCAACTAATTAGTCAATTAATTTTAGTGTTAACCTATTTCCCCTCTACAATATCCAATATCTAATAAAGAATAATCCGGGAGAATTTCAATACTTTCAATAGTATAAGAGTGCACATTTCTATGGAAAACATTTCATTGACAAAAGAAATGAATTCTTTCATATATGTTTTCATAAACAATATTTTACTCCAATTGGGAGAAATAATCCCATGTTTTATGTTGACAATATAAGTATTGAAGTTGATGGGAAATCATTAAATATATTCACATAATATCTATATAAAAATTTCCAGACCAATGTAAAGGAAATTAATACTACCTAGTAGATGTGGGAAATTATTGAGAATGTGTATAATGTTAATGTAATTATTAATGATGTTAATATATACATTTGGAGACTTAACTTTGAGGTTTTATGAATATATAGTGAAGGGACTGTGGAGAACTACATTACAAGGATCGATGATATTATAATCCACATTGTATTGTTTGGGGACAATATAGAGGACTGAATAATTATAAAGAAGATGATGAAAAATTTATTTCATAGATTCGACCTAATAATATATGATCTGGATGTTATATGAGACATTTATCAAGATTATTATAACAACACTATCATGAATTATAAAATGAGTAAACCATACATGTTTTAAAAGAGGGAAAGGTAGAAATTGAATTAAAATCCATGAAGTTATAGAATCACAATTAGATGAATGTTGAATTTTCTTCGAAATCAAAATTTGATGACGAAGGAATCGAACATCATAAGAAATCTGTGAACATTTTTTACATGAACATAAAAAAAGAAAAATTACAATTTAATATTTCATATTTAATGATTTAATTTTTTCGGAATTAAACGTTTTTCATAAAATATCATACCGAATAAATATTCCAAGAATTCAAGTGATGAATAAATAATTTCATTTCAAAAATCTTGATCTAGTACAACCTGAAAATATTTGTAATTCATAAAGAATAAGTTCTCAAAAAATTATTTAAGTAAATTAATGAATTTTGAATTTTTTTTGGATATCCATTAAAGTCTGATTTAGAATATAAATGTACTTAAAAAAACATAAACCATTATTAATTAAGTTCAAAACCACATAGAGACATGAAGAAGTGATGAATAATAAGTAAATATTAACACCATGAATATACTCATCTCACAACTTATTTCCTTCCATAGGATAAATAAGAAACTCAAGAAGAATTTGGAGCTTATTGGTAATTATGGAAGGAAGGTGGGTGAGATATAAAGTGATATCATATTTGAGATCAATATTCCCATTTTTAAAATTACTAAACAATATAATATTCTATGATACCTTAATTTGATAATGGTTTCACTACAAAAAATAGCTATAGAAGAGAAAATCTAGGTGTTGAAAATATAAAAATACTACAAATACAATGAAATACAATTTTGAAATATATTTGGATATTCAAGTTAAATTATCCATATTTTTTGAAATTACTATCCCTAATAAATATTTGAATTCTTGTTTTGTATCACCATTTCATATTGAATATAATCCACATAGATTTGTATAATCTAATACTTAAAAATTGATTTACGAGATAAAGAATGAAATAAAAAACTGCACTCTAATATAAAGATAGTATTGGTATGTCTTAATGATGGACAATCCCCTCATGGTGAAAGATAAAAAATTATGTTTCATGTGGCGAGCAAGAGATTTCTCCAAGGCATACCCATCAAAATTTTGAAAAAATAAGCTTCAAAGGTAATTGTTTGTTTTGTGGGAAATTTTGGGGAAAAGATAACAACTACTGGTAAAAAATAACACTCTAATAAAATATGGATTATTTTTTGGGTATAAATATATATTATAATAAAAAATTCTATGAAACATACCAAAAAATTTAATAATAATGTACTTTTATCAAATATCTAAAAAGTATTTTTACTCATAAATAGTATTGAATCTCCCAATGATATTTGACGATGGTGAGACAAAAAATTAATTGTTATTAAAAATGAATGAAGAATCTCTAGATTGAAATAAAATATTATATGTATTAATTGAAAAATAATATAAAATTGTGGAAACATGACCATCATAGTCATAAATGATTATGTAAAAAGGTTAATTTGAAGAAATATTAACAAAGTGCTTATGGTATTACTATATATTAAATTTCACAAGGGGAAGGAAGGACAATAATAAATTGTTTCCATGTATATTATAAAATATTTTATGGGGGGTAAAAAATCAATACATAAATATAAAAGTTTCTTGAGAAGTCTTATATCCTCATATAATATAAAAATACGGAAGAAAGAGGTATCCACAGATAAGTGTGCCTTTATGTCTCATGATTAGAAGAGGATCCCACATAAAGAAACAGTTCATGAGAATAAAACCACCATGATTCCTCAAGAATAACATAACAAGAATATAAAAATTGGAATCATTATTTATCCTAAAAATAAGTTGGATAAAATTAAAGATCCTAGTTTAGAGGCTTCTATCATGCTTGATGATCGAAATATAGTTATTGGTAACTCCTCTAGGTTCAATGTTATCTCTTGATGTGTATTAAAATGGATCTAATTTTATAATTTTATATTAAGGGAGAGTTATATGTCTCTATCATAGTTTCCTATAATAATAATTTTTCCTTCATGGAGATTTTTAATAAACATGATGTGGAAGAAACCAGTCCATCACATATGGGGGAAAGGATAAAGTCGATTTACCAAAAAGTGTGATAATTCATCATATATGGAATTTATTTAAATCATTTTAAAACTAAATGGAGTGGTATTCAATCCAAAATATACAATCTTATATTGAAACCTCATACATGTTTATAAATTGAGTTATGGTTAAATACTATAATAATAAAAATTCAGTAGTTATTTATTTCTTAATTTAAATAATTGTTATATTTAATGATATAGGGGTGGGATTTATTTTACATTGATAAAATAAGTTTAATAAATCATAAGGTTGTGTTGGTATCACATTAATGATTATATAAGTACATTTATGGTCACTTATTTCACCCATTCTTGTTTTTATTGTGTTTTCCTATGTAGACTAATAGTAGACTGACCAAAGGATCTTGGATAAATCCTGTCTGGGGAAATCACTCTCCAAAAAATTATATATATGTTTTATTTCTAAATAAAAAAGGAGAATATTATACTCCCATAAAGACAAGAAGGATATGTGATATTCAACCCCTAATAATTCTTTTTCATTATTTTCAATATGTGGGAGAAGAAAAAGATGATAAATCAATCATATTAACCTTTGAGGTATTTTGTGGTTTTGATAACCAGAAGGTGGATAAAGAACAAATTCTTTTATTTTATTTTCTCTAAATTAGAAAATTGTTCCATTATTATGTGATGTGTTAGAAATGTATTGAAATTATATGATTGATCTTCTAGTAAAAATATAGAATTCGAATGAATTAATATCTTTGGAAATGGGAATTGGAACATATTTATGATGCTAAAAGAATATAGCTATATGTATTTGTTGAATTTGAATGAATGCAATGATTTTTTATTTTATCTTAAAATAATCCATTACAAGTAATCATCTTTAATAATTGGTACCATCTACAATAGATGCCTTGATTTTGATAGAATTTTCCCAAACAATAGTAACTATTTTTCATTATATTGTGTTGTCTATCATGGAAAACTATTATAATAACTAAATAGATTAGAATAGGTGGAAAGAAGAGTATAGAAACCAGTAAAAGGTTCCTAAGTTTCAATAACACTAAATACAATTATAACCTATTTTGGATTAAATTTTTATTTTACTTAGGGTGATAAATAGGTCTCTAATATATTTTTAGATGAGGATAATTTATTCAATAATTATATGTTCAATTCTATAATATTTGAATTTGAAAAAATATTAACCCTACGATTGAATTCATAGAGTATATGTATACATTATATAATTATTTTTGCATTGTGTAGAGTTAACCACTTGTAGAATTTGGGGTTTTAGTAATGTCATTGACCCTACGTTGAGACTACATTGGGTACACAATCCATCATAGTTTACAGGAACCATGCATCGATCATTTAATAGTTTATATTATGAAATAGTTTTAGAAAATAATTAAGGAATAAACCTTAAATATACATTTTTGTTCATAATGGACTTTGTGTATTTTTCAAATAACTTCATAATTCATAATTATCTGTATGAAAAAATGTAGATTTCATCAAATCTTCTCAAAAATTTTATTTCATATGGAGCATCATAGAGTTTACTCCCATTATGAAAAAATGATAATTCTACATGATGAGAAATATAAATAATCACAAATCTAAATAGGTAACCCTATAGTAATAAAAATTAGATAAATGGATATTAAATTTATATTATACATCCATGGTAGTTAATTTGATAAACATCATAATTAATTTATGTTAATTGTTATGCATGGTGTAAAATTAAAAAAACATCACATTTTGGATCAAGCGATGATAATGTGTACGAATGAAAATAAATGGTTTTTCATTGTATGATACTATCATATTGAACATTATATTCACATGTAGAACAAAATAAAAAAAATAACAAATTAATTTCAAGGGAAATTAAATCATCATATTAAAAAATTTCATAAGGAAAGAAACACCTAATTAGTAATGGAAATTTCAAAGTTATATTGAATTTAATTTAATGAATTTGAAGATTAGAAAATCTACCAACCATATTCCATGGATTATTCATTTTTTAAATTATGTAAATAATATCCATTTAATCTATATATATATACATGTGATTATATGTCGAATATTTATGAACATATGTGGATGTCCTTCAACTGTGTGCTATTTAGTAAAAATAACATCACTAATAAAAGAATCGAATACTGAATTCTAAAGGAGTTAATGGTTTTTAATTAATGGTTAAGTAGATAACATCCACATTATAATTATTTATCAATCAAGAAGAATAATGAACTTGAAATTTACCGTATTGTGTCAAAGGTAAAGAGAAATGTGAGAAGTATGAATATCTCCATGCAACCTTTGAAACATGTGAGTTAAGCTGGTAATCACAATGAAGACTAGGATTCATGTAATTATAGGATAATAAGACCAATATGCATCCTACATCAAGGTTTCCATGTTTTCAAGGACCTATTCAATTTAGAAGATTGTGATACCCCTTGAAAAACAATCAAGAGGTATTGCAAACACCTAACTGAGAGAAATTTTTATAGATTCAATAAGTTGGATTCATTATAATGAACCCATCAGGAGCATGGTATTGAATCACTTGGGAACATTAATTTTAGGAAATTGCTTGACATATTCTACTTGTACTCAATTTTATTTGAGAAACCATGACAAAGAAGTCAAACTAAACTATTCAAGGAGTGGTATATCAAGAGCAAGCCCTGTAAATATTTGTGTTCCTGACATTGTATACTAAATCACTAGAGTATGTATAAGGGACCCAACAATAATAATATTAGACTTCAACGTATCATAAATGTTAGTTTAAAAGGAATAAATCCAAGAAAGAAAGGGATTATCTATTCAAAACCCTTATTTAATGTGATTCATCCACACCTAGTCACTTAATCTTCATATTAAATGCCCTAAAACCTAAAATATTATACAATGACGCATGACCATTTATTGGTAAGTCCCTGATATATATTGGATACTAGATTTACATGTTGGTAATAATGTGTATTTATAGTTCGATGACACAATCAATAACCATTATCTAGTCCAATGAATCCTAATTACCTTCTATACAATATAATTATTAATTATATTGTATCAATATATCATGAAACAAATTAACTATGGTAGGACCACCATAATGTGAAACTCTACCTCCAACTACTGTTATACAAAACAACCCTGTGTGAAGAGTCTCCACATGGAGACCCACTGAAACAACCTCAAGAGTAAGTAAAACTCACCCTCATAGATATCTAGAGTTATAGTATAAGTATTAAAGACATCATTAACACCATTATTATAGTAAATAGGTAGCACACATTGAAATATTCAAGGTATAAGTTACTAAAATTATAAAATAAATACTTGAGGACTAGTTTTGCACCTTAAATCTTATTCAAATTCAGGTTATTAATATGATCAAATGCACAGAAAACCCTATAACAGTTTCCCTCAAGATCTACCCACAACCATAATAAATAAAGACACACTACATACCTAAGATCTAAGATAATATAAATTGTACATTTATGTTAATCAAATATATATATATATAATTATATCCTAGAGTAAAGTAAAGTAGAAGTCTACAATAATGTATTTTAGATAATAATGAATATATTATTATTAAAATTTAATAAATATAAACCTATATCAACCATAGGAAATCAAGCGTATTTCATGTGATCTTACATAAATATTAATTATGTATTAAATCATCCACTATCACAACCCATAGAAAGGGAAAAATCCAAAATGAAAATTAATACATAATAACACTATAAAAACAACATGGAACTATAATATCACATCCAATAAAAGTAATACCACTACCATGGAATCTTGAACATATGCTATACAAGTACTTTTTATACACAGATATGTCTTTTATCTGGATTCCTAACCATCCTATCTCTTTTATTCCAAGTTACCACTCGATCCAATGAGGCCTTGCCCGGACCGGTAGTATAACAAGTGTGTCACCCCAATCATACCTACAACTAGTCAAGGGATAGTTACTAGCACCAATTAGGTGTCTCTCACAGATGGGTGGGATTATCCTGATGAATCTTTATATGCAGAATCCTCAATGTACATCAAATCCATATAGGATAAAAAATGAACTAAACCAAGAAGAAATAAATGAATGTAATAACGTCTATAAGAACTAGAGTGAAGGAATATAAATATAACAAAGGTATAATATTTGAAAAATTATCCACTATATGTAAATGTTTTACTACACAAAAAAATTGAAAAGCAATGTATTTTACATGATCATAGATACCAACCTCCATTCTGTAGCCACCATAACTAAGAACTATTAACCACGAGTTACACTAAACCCACCAATGCCACCATCTAAATATTTTTATTTTTCATATTAAATGACATATTTGGGGAAATAATTTGTTGGGGTTAGTATATAATACCCTGTAGGGCACATTGAAACACAAAACATAAGAAAAATAATAAAATAGACACATTTTCCCATTGGACAAGGAGGGGAACAAAAACCAAATATACATAGGGTCATTAATAAAACTAACTAATAGATAGAGAAATAACAATATTCAAAGCCTTAAAAATAGTGATACTACCAAAAGATACATAGATTCAATCTCCAAAACAATGAATTATGTGAAACCATAAGATAATCAAAATAGATAAATCACACCTCACTGATGGGCACATATGCTGGAGGAGTATCAGCTACCATGGAGGACCAACTCTTTGGCAGAGATCATTGATAGGGGAGTACCAAACCCACATATAGAGGACAAACTCCTATGTAGTGTGGGGGAGTACCAAATCCACCTTAACATATCACATGGGGATTCACAGACTAGAAAATCCATCATTTATGTGAGTACCGACCCTATTATCACTTCTATGAACATTACTAAGGCCTATCATTGGCTAAGAATTTCTATAATAATCATCCCCCTCACATAACCTCTTGTTATATATTAGGCATTGAAATAAAGGCCAGTATAAAATTCCATTTATAATTCATCTTAGATCGGTATACTCACAGACCCAATCCCATTTATTGAATTAGGAGAAACATAAGGTAGAATATCCTTGGAAAGGATCCCAATATACCCATAATTTTACATTAAGTGGATTCAAATTTTCCACCTAGATATGTCCTGTTACCCCATATTGAATGTAAAATTCCACATATATGATGAGTTCTTGGATCCATATGGAATGTGGTACCACTCGGGGTACTGTGTTTTTTCTACATTAACATGGCTCAACAACCTGGGTACAGACACAAGGAATGTGGTCACACCATATGGGAATGTGACCTTTAACTCATCCAGAAAACCTAGACTCTTAAAAAAATAGGACACACAGTGTTCATTCCACAGACAAAATGTTCTGTAGTCATATTTTCGACACTAAATATATATCATTCACTAGAATTAAATTTTCACTTTCAATCATATAGAAAGTCACACATGAAAAATCTCTGGATGTCTTTATCAAGGATATTATAACATTGGAGGCTCATATTTTGACCTATCTACATAAAAATGTTATTCATCACAATATCTCATGATTTCAACAAATCCAAACATGAGGATATACCATTATAATTTTTCAATAAATCTATTTTCATTGTTGTTACTTTTGTATCTAAGCATAATGGTCACCATGTTTTCCCACACATATGTCAAGATGAGTCCTATGGTTAAATTACAAAAAAAATTGGAAATAAATACTCCAAATACCAGTCGATATGGGGAAAAAGGTGATGAACATAATGAAAAATAAGATAAAAACAATGAAATATGAATTCTAATATCTCTATTTGTCGATATAGATCCATCCAATGATAGTCATAGTGGAAACTGAATATTCGAGAATAATTTATCCTCAATAAAAAATAAAAATGATAAATTCTTTAGGCTATGAGAATATGGGGAGACACTGAGATATATTGAGAAAAAATAAATCCATCATAGAAATAAAGAATTGTAGGGTTGAAAAATACATGAATAACAAATTTATACTAGGGGATTACATAGATTTAATATAAAGAATAATTTTATATCATCATTTTTGGAGTTGGTTATGTATAATGAACAACATTGTACTTTGGATTACACACACACACACAAATATATATATTAAATGATTTGAATATTAATATAAATGTTCTATTTCATATTTTATATTATTCTGTGTTACATTGATTTGATAATGTCCTTGAATATCATTTGCATGGATAAGATCATAGCATTTCCCCATTATGATGAGACCCTCGAAATGATATGGAATTATATATAAATATAGTTATGATGTTGGATAATATATTATGATAGTTCACCTAGTTTATACACTATCAGGTACTAGTACTCATAAGTATATGAGCATTCTTATCGTGATGTTTTCAATTGGTAATCACCAAGATGTGAGACTTTGAGAACTCACCTGCTAATAAGAATTCTATTTGTTTTTGTATCTTCAGATATCCCTATATGTGATAATTCTTAATTGTACTTATACATTAAGATTATTAATAATTCATGTTATGACATGTTCATTTATATGTATTTCGTAAACCACGACGACATAAATTCATGAATTAGTTGGATACGCTATCTGGGTCGTGAATGATATGTTTATAATTAATAATTCATGGAAGAATTTTTCCCTTCCATATTTATAGAAGTTGATTTATAAGACATTAAATATAAATATAACGGTTGCATTAATATATATTTCCATTGTGTAACAATGTTTATTTTATTTAGTTAAATAAAGTATTATAAAGAATATAGGTTGATGACACATATGTGCAACCATCTTGATGGGAGATTGATATAATGATATTATATTACATGATGAGAATTCTAATTTGGTTTTCCACATATTATAAGTAACCCATTGATAGAAGGAAATCTTGGATATTATGTAATATCTCCTAATGCTATTGGGAAAGAATCAATGAGTGACACACACTAAGTGCATCAATTTTTCATGATTAAATTCTATATGAATTAAATTACTATAATAATATTGTTATCGATCGAGGAATAATTTAATTCAAGTTATATTATTAGATAACATTATAAATTTAATAAATTATTACTTATTCATTAAATAATATTTTAATTAATTACATGAATATTTATTAACTATTTATACCCATGATTGTGGATAAAATATTTATTTTTATTTATTTAGTGTCTAATAAAAATTTATTTACTAATTTATGAATAAAATATTAATTTAAAATAATCAAATTATTATTCCGGTATTCAATAAATGATGAGAGGTTCGTGTAGAAAAAGATTCCATCCAATGATAAATATTAACTTACAAGCCATTAATATAATATTTATCAGTACACAAGTGAGAACACATCCTAAAATAATAATATTATTATATTCCATTGGGTTTATTAAATATTATAATATTAATTACAATTTGGTACCCAATTAAATAATATTTTAACATAGGCCATAGCTCTTTACATATATGATTAAGTTTATTTTTTATGGTTAATCGAGAAATAGAAAATTGTTCCACAAAACATATTTCACTGTCGAATTAATATTTCTCTCTCCCACTCAATAATGAGAAATCTGATAGATATTCGTTTAGTATTGAAGGATGAGTGATAAAAAATAACACAAGAAAATTCATTTCCCACACTAGCACATGGAAATCATTTGAAAATTCTCATAGATAAAATGATCATGTGTGGATTAACACTAGTTTGATTCTACACATGGATCCTTAATGCATAATGAAGGTAATCCAAAAAGGGTTTTTGGATAATCAACATCTGAATCAATGAAACAATCCTAAGAAAAGGTAAACCAATTTTTTAATATTAATTATATTAATTTTAAATTATATGTGAAAATATCCTCTATTAGTGTATTGATAAACTCTATGATAAAAATATTAATTATAATTCCATGAATCGAACATCTATTACACCCGGGACCACCATGTGGTAACAAATGGGTCACATTTTAAGTGAACAATTATTTAATTGATTTTTGACCTATGAACACTAGTGGTTAGGTTTTTATTACATATTATTCATTATTTAATTCCATTTTAATTAACTTTTTTCTTGACATATTATTCATTTTCATTCATTGATTCGTTTTCTTAAATTTCTATAAAAAGATAAATAACTACCAGATATTCCATTAGGAGGTGTACGGTATTTTTTCTAGATAGCGTTGGACCACACGGTGTGTAGCCATAGTATATTTCTCTTTCCCATGTGCAGAACTCCTAGATGTGTCCTAAAAGATGTGGAAGAACAAGAAGTAAATTACATGTGGTTAATTTAGTGCACACCTTTTCTTCATAGGGAAATCCTTACACATGGGATCTTGGATTATATAGTGTCGATCTAGTGAACAAGATGCATATTATACATGATTTTTCAGTGAAATTTTCACATGTAGTGTGGTTATAAACATAGTAAAACCACATTATATTGGTATCCTTGAATATTCTAGATACATAGTATGTGTATGGAGTGTAAAAAATCTGTAGTTAATTATATCCTATGTCTCAAATTCATGTTGATATAGTTGGTAAGATAAATGGACACATAGAATGAAGAACAGATGATGTAAATATGGATTACACGTCACGTGGTTCCTTGATTGAAAAAACACATTGATTAATTTAGTGGGATGCATGGAAAAATTGGACGAGTAATACAAGTGTATACATTTCTTGTACATATCATGTAGTCCATCTGAGAAACATACTAAAATCGCCGGATTGTAACCCGAATACATCAAAAATGGAGATACATTGAATGTAAATCGTAAGTACACATCATGTAGTGTACCAATTAATGGGTGTATTGAATTACTTTTAACTAAAAATTCCACCATTAAAACCTTATTTTATTGATTATAACCCATTGTTTTTTAAAATTTAATAATAGTTTTAATGAATTTTAAATTTTCTATTAATTTATTATAATAGATATTTAATTATTTTTTACATTTATTTTCCATGAATTACATGAATTTTAGGTATCTCTATATAACATCAGAGATTCATAAATATAAAAGAAAATTAATTAATTATTTAATTAATAAAAGCATTTATGTCTTAATAATAATTAATGAAGAAGAAATAAATGTTATCCAGCTAATTATTCATGTTTTTGCATGTATAAACATTTATGATCTAGAAAAATACTTGATTATGTGTTGAATGCATTAAATTAATTGATTATTGAGTTTTCAATTATTTAGTATTAAATAAAATTTTATGGCCTTAGTGTCAGTCCTCCCTCAATTACTATGTAGGACCTGTGTGTCTATATATATTCATGTAATCACCCATAACCAATAAATTAGTTTCCTAAATATTTGTATGAGTTATAAATACTTGTTATTAATGCAGTATACCAAGAATCATGAAGCAAGTTTAGGAGGGAACCATAATTTTGACAACTTTGGTGATACAATGGTGAACAGTTGGAATGTTACAAATCATTCCAATTCTTGAAAAAAGGAGTATTTACCATAGGTCAACGGCTGATTTATAGTCCACTCAATAAATAAAATGGTTATATAATCTCATGATTAGGTATTTAAATATTTATTTATTTATTCCATGTGCATTATTTATTTTATGGTTTTAAGATCGATGTCACATAAATAAATAAATTCATGTGATAATATAGAATCAAAATAAATGTGTTACCTATATATTTTTTTCAAATTTATTTAATTTATTAAGTATAATACACTAAATATTATCATGTTATGTAGAGGATGAAACATGATAATATTTATTTATAATAAATAAAACAATTTCTTATTAAAATTAATTCATCTTTCCTTCCATCATCTAAATTATGATGAACATATATTTTAATTGTTAGTTCCACCACCATTGGGGAAATATTTAATTATTGAGAAGTTTTAACTATGATTGTGGGTTGAATTATTATTATAATGTTTTTATTTTATATTGGAATCCCCAATTCTAATTCATTCACACTTTTATGTGATTGAAGGTGAAAATGGTTCCTACTGGAGTTTTTTGAGGATACTAACTATTTTTGTTGTAATATGTCAGAATATCTGTCTATAGAGTTGATAATAAAAAAATACATGGATTTATACACTATAATATGTCATCTACATTCAATTGATAAATATAAGGAATGTATATAAATATTTAATATAGTAAATTAACTATATATCAATATAATTTTGATGAATAAAATATAGTTATTGATTGTGATTAGAAACTTTTTTGTTATATTTATTGATTAGAGAAATTAGGATACCAATAGGATAATAAATTATCCAATAATCATGACTAATTATCTATTCCAACAATGTTATCAATATTTTTCCAATCCTTAATTAAAAATGTATAAATTTCTCAGGAAAATTTTTTCTATAATTCAAAAGGGAAATAATGATAGGCTAAAACATGATTCTCCATCCCTTTGGTGAATATTTTTAAACATAAAGGTAATGATCCCTCTACCATTCAAATCCAAGACATCCATTATATAAATAATAAAATATAAAAATTATTCAAAGGTATAAGAATGAAAAATATGATATTTTATTGTTATATTGAAATAGTGGACCCTAGAAATAAATTATAATGAATAAAAGTAGCAAGAATTTGTATTCACATCAAGTGTATTAATAAATTTTCTATCAACCCAATGTTTATTAAATACAATAATCGTACAAGATTCATGTTTTTGAATATAGTGAATGAACAAGAATATAAATGTTATATAGTGAACTCAAAAGCAGTTGATAAAGGGTGATTCTTATGTTAGACAAGGGGGTCCCACTATTAATCATTACCTGATTGGATTTATGAAATTTTATAAAAAGTGTTACCAAAAAATTTATTTGAATGTCTGAATAGAAGCAATGATACATTTTTTTATTTTTATAAATATTTTTTATGGTTCATTTATACTAAATAAATAGTTTAGAAACTCTTGAACCATATGTATCCATTATAATTAATTATTAATATAAAATATAACACACTTACCTGATTATGGGAATGTATGTATTTTTCAAATAAAATAATATTTCTCGATCCACTTATACCCATAAAAGTTTTCTAGTCTTAATTGTGATAAGTTAGTTGGTAACAAAAACCTACTAATTATGATATTGTAAATAAAGAAAAATTTAAAAATAAAGGTACACAATTATTTTAAACTAGTTTTACATGTCCATGCGAAATATTCTAATTATAAATATAAGTTCTTATACTTCATGATATTTCCTTGAAATTTTATAAAATCTCACTGAAGTAATTGAGTGCACTTAGTAAAGATTGGGGAATCTTTGATCTGGATTATTAGAAAAATATATAATCCTAGAAAAAATTGATCATATATGTGGAGAAAATTTATCCCCAACTAAAATTTCATTATATACATAAATTTCATGATGGTAGTAAAAGGAATATCAATAATGAGTCTAAAATACATTTCAAATCATCTATCATTAGTTACAAGAAAAGTTTTTCAAATGGAAATTCAACTACCTACCATATGCCCAATATATTTTATTGTAGAAATCATATCAATTGTGATATGATAATAATATATTATGATAAAAAACATGTTTATTGAAACCAATTTGTTTAAAAGATTTTTCTATCTATAAGTGAACATCAAAACACTAAGGTGAATCTGAGTTAATGATCCTTGGAAAATAAGAATATTAATTCCTTGTCAATATCGACTATATTTCATTAAATTAATCATATATAATTGTGGATAGTAGGATATGTCATAACATTTATGGTTTAATTTGAAGGATTAACATGATATTGAATAAGAATATTAGACTCTACGTAGGTAACTTGAAGGAGTAATTCCCAAGACAGACATTGCAAATGAATTTATAACTAAATAGGTGTTTTATGTTCATCATTTTGAGTGATACATGTATTAATTATTATAATAATGATTCATACAATGTAATTGTAATTGGTAATGTTACAAGGTTGAAAAGTATGTATACACTCAATAAATGTATTATATGTTTCATAATTTGGGGACATGGTATTGTGAATGTTTCTATGTCTTTATATTGCTGGTGAGTATTCAAGAGAAACTGGACATGGATGGTATAAGAAAATACCAATGAATAATGATTTATTTTTGAATGGTCCAGACAAGGATAAATCATATACACCAATTTTCGTGAATAAAATCCACTTTATAATTATATGTTGTTATATAATATTTATATGATCATCATACTAGGTTGTTGATTATCATGGCCACATCACATAGAAGAATCCATATGATATTTTTCTATATAATGAGACAAAAAGGATTCCATATTGTGTACTTATACTAGTAATTACATAGGATTTGTAACATCAATTAATCCAAATAAGATATGAAAATTACAAAAATAAATTCAGGATCAATTCATGCATAGTGATCATTGAATATTTTATTGGAAAGGAATGATTATCTTGTTCCTCTATCTAGTTTTTGAGAGAACTATATGTTTTGAACATAGATATGTTGATAAAATTTGCAAAAAATGCTATGTCTTGCATGTTTTTTAATACTATGAAATTAAATTTCTCTAAGTTTTATTTACATTGGCAATTGAAAACTATAGAAAAAGATCTAAAATATATAAAAATTTGTTTTCAGAACATAATCATAGTTTTTATATTAACAAATTATTAAGTAAAATATATTAAAACAATTAAATACTGATTTTTTGTCGGCATATATCCTTCATGTTGAATATACATAGGCCTAGAAAAATATTTCATAGATTAATATATTTTCACAAGAAAAAGTGTTAGGAATTTATCCCATGTTCAATGATGTGTAGTAAATTTTGTTGTTACTAATTCCGGATTTATTGTATGTAAATATCAAATAGATCCAATATAACTACATCAATATTAAGAAACTACTATCTGAATGTAATTTTGAAAGTAGTATCAGATTAGGTCCTAGTGTCTAGAGAGGTGAGAGAACTAGTAATAAATTGAATGGACCACTTTTCTATAATTGGTTCAATTTGATCGAGTATCACAAAAAAAGTATATGTTAATATATAAGAAAAAATTATTACAACAATTGGTTTCCATATATATTATATCTGAGTACGTTTTAGCTTTTGATGCAGCATAATAAGTGATTTATAAACTTCATGTTCGGATTTTTGGTTATACCAAAAGATATAGATTTATCATTTTATAATAATATTAAAATATGTATTTGGTTACAATGTCAAGATTCTGAATTGAGAAAAAGAAGGGGATACTTGGTTATATCACTATTGTTTTTGTTATTTCAAGATAGTAATGTTGTAGAAAACATATTTTCTATATAGACACATCAACTTACTAATCCTAGACCTGGATGTTTGGTTGGTCTAATAAATATTACTATACATAGCATAAAATGTTTTTAAAAGTGATTAAAAACTATTCATTAGTAGTTGGATCTAGTTAGAGTTGGAGTTTGTGGGAGTTGGTTCCCTAGAACAAACTACTTTATACATTGGATTTCATATCTATATTAAATGAAGTGAATATTAATATAAATTTCTAATTTTTTGTTGATTTTTTTCATCATATCATTGATGTGAAAAATTACTAGAGTATTTTTTGCAATGATAAGGTCATAGTAGCTCCCTGAGAGGATGGAAACCATTAAATGTTATGAAAATATTTTTTTTAATATAGTTCTATATTGGGATAACGTACAATTATAGACAACATTGTATAGAAACTATCAGCTGTGAGTATTAATATGTATATGGGGCTCTTTCTCATGAATTTCATAGTTGGTAAAGTATAAGATGCAAAACTATGATAACTAACCTACAAGTAGGAATTCATCAGGATTCTGTACCATTATATATTTCTATATATGAGAATTTCTAATGGCCCTTTGACATAAATATTATAATTAATTCATGTTATGAATCATGAACATGGATTTTTTAATAAAAAATGAAGATAACAGTTTATATAGAATTTGGATGTGTTGGGAGTGTCACGAATGACATGTTGTTAATTAATAAATCAAGGAAGCCTTTTTTCCTTTCCATATTTATTAACGTTTATATTTGAGCTCTTTTATTGTAATATAATTGCCAAATTAATTTCTATTTCTAGGGGTAATTTCCATTATTTCATATAGTCAATGATTGATGTATCAAAAATGTAGGTTGGTGACATGGATATGCAACCTACATGATGAGATATTGAGGAAAGGGGATCATATTACATAGTGAGTGTTCATATATGCTTTTCAATGTTATGGAATAAAGTTATTTTTTCTAGGTACCATGACTCGTTGCTTGACATTAATGAGGGAATCTAGGAAAGCCCACGTAATGCCATTGAGAAAGGATCCAAGATGGCCACAAACTAAGAACTTCTATTAATGTAGATTAAATTAAATTTTAATATTTTATTGGAATAAATATCATTCTAATGACTGATGAAGAATTTTTTTAATGTTTTATTAATAAAAAAAATTTACATGGTAATTAATAATTATTTATTAATTAAATAAATAATTTATTTAATTATAGGATTTTTTAATAAATATTTATTCACTAGATTGCGGATGACATATTTATTTTAATTATTTAATATGTAATGAACTTTTATTTATTGAATAGTGAATAAAATTTTAATATAAGTGAATAAAATGTTTATTCTTGTATTCAATAAATTTTGAGGAGATCGAGAAGACCAATATCATATTTGGAGATAAATTTTAATTTTCAATCTTGTAAAATAATATTTATCATTTTGTGAGTTAGCACATAGGGTAATGTAATAAAACTTTTATTATTATTATATTTAATGCGTTGTTATTGAAGTGTATAATATTATTTAAGGTCTGGTATGAAATTAAATAGACTTTTAATAGTAACCATAGCTCTATAAATGTATGGTTACATCTATTGTATAGAGTTAATTGAGAATTATAGAATCCTTTTGAACAATATATTTTTATCCCAAATTCCTCCTCCTACCTACCTCTCAAGAATAAGAAACACCAATGAGATTCCATTAAAATTGAAGGATGGTCAATCAACATAAAAATTGAAACAAAATTTATTCACCTATGTATCAACCAAAAATCAATTAAAATGGTTTGGATATCTAAGTAACACATGTAGATCAATAGTGGTGGGTTTCTAAACTTGGATCCGAATAGATAAATGAAGAAAATTCAGAAAATGATTTTCAAAATATGAAAATCTACATCGAATAAAGAATCATTTGAAAAGGATAACCATTTATTCTAATATTAAACAAATTAATTATAAATTTAACCTGAAAATATGCCCTATTGTTGTTTTAGAAAACACTATGTTAAAATAATTTTTAATTTAACATCCAAAATGGTTGTTTAGTTGTTCCCAAAACCTTCCTTTTTTATTAGAGATATATGAAAACTCTATTATTAAATAAGAACATGGAATAAATATGATCATCGATCCTTGATCCTCATTCAATTAATCACCAAATGATCCCCATGGAGACATCTCATCTAGTCAAAATTTTCTAGGGGTTTTCAACTAACCCTATAGATTTATCACAAATAAGATTAAATAGATTCATACCCTAGGTAAAACATTATGTAAATTAAATAAATTACATTTTTAAATTTAAATCATGTTTCTACCAGTGACTACACATTGAACCAAAACCCAAGGAGTACAAAACATAAGTTAGTAATAGGGTAAAATCTGCAATACAGATGTTATTATGGTAAAAAAATTCCATAAGGGTCTCTGGTCCACAAAATGTAATTATTTCCCAATAGATGTGTGTGTGTGGGGATTAATATATTTAATATTTTTAATATATAAATTTTTGGGTCCTCTGAAACACCTTATACAATTCCCACTTCGATTAAATACTCTTTTATATATACCCAAATATCTAAAGGGTCCATACATCATTCTCTAAGTTGTTTCACTCAACCCACATTCATGGATTTTCTCTCAGAAATGAAATAAAAAACATGAAAGGGTGATGGTACTAATCTGTCAGTTGGAACTCATGCTCCCACAAACTCTCTTAGAGCTTCCAATTTTGACAAATAACTCACACAAGATGAATATATTTCTTATAATATATCCTCTCATATTTAACCTTGATGGACACTTCTGTCATTGACATCCAACTTTCCACATTAAAGAATGTGCCATAGTTGATGAACATATCTCCTCAACTATGTCATTTGGAAGATTTTATGAACCCAATCCAACTATAGGAGTAAGGGTAGGAGATATTCAACCACTCCAACCCTATGTAGATCCTAGAATGGCCCAAAGAGCCTTGGGATATATTTCCACCAAGACCAAACCTTTTCGAATCAAATTGTGAAGAGACATTTAAGAACATATGTCTTCCATTATAGAACACTCAGGATCTAAGATATTAGTCTATATATGAATTCCACTAACTCAAGGTGGTGTTCATTTTATCATAGTTCTCTTGGACTTTCCCTATCATTTCCTACACATGTGTTGGGTCTACAATTGAAGAATGAAATATATACATCCAACAAAAGGGTGTCATGTGTGGTCTCTTATATAGATCATTGATTTTTTTAATTATTTTATTAGTGTGATAAATGTAATTTTAAATGAAATATACTAATGTAATGTGATCCATCATATTTTTTTTGATAATTAGAAATCATAGAATCTCATAATATCCTCTAAAACCAAGATGGTTGGTTATATCTGTCCATATTTCTAGTGGTAGAACATCATCATAAATCATAAATATGTCTTGAAAGACACATGGAAACCTCTATAAAACCATGATTTTAACATATCATCTTGGTTACTAACTATCATTATGGGTAACCATGATGTTGGATGATCTCTTACATATACAAGTTCCCTAATATATCCACCAAATGCTACTCCTAAATGGAATGAAATTAATATATCTTTATAACCCAATCAATAACCACCTAGATATCATTATAGAATTTTTAAATTTATGGACATGTCATCACAAAATTCATTCATCCCACTTACACATTGAAATCTCAAGAGGTTGATTCAAGACTTTTGGAACATGGTGTGTTTCCTTCACCTTCTGACATGCGAGGGATCATAAAATTACTCTACTATGTTCTTTCACATACCTACCCAAAAAAATCATCGATTGTCCAATTACATCTTCATCACCTAAGAATATACAAATTAGTGTTATGTAAGGAACTGAAGAATTAACCACTCACACAACACAATTAGAACCATTACCTATCCTTGGAAGAGGATAATGTTATCCCAACCACTTAAAAATATAACATTTTCATCTACTATAGATATCAATTTTTTAGAACATCACAACTGATGTCTCCCAAGTGATGTTATCTCCCATGCTGGAGAAGCAGTGGAGTCACTACTATTAACTAGTAATATTCTACCCCTTCCATTCACCAAGTATAGACAAAATTATGCTATGAAATATGATTAGTCTTCCATTAAGAGGTTCCAATAATTATTATTAAGGTAATCTACCATGATGATTTCATTCTCTTAAGTATAAAAAATATTGAATTCAATATTAAGTATGAAATCTTGAAAATTTCACTATTTCAGGTTCTAGGATATCTTGTAAAATATGTACCTAAGACACTTGTGGCCGATTAAACCATAAACTACTATACTAGAAATTAATTCCTCCATGTGTTTTTGGATAAGGCCACGTCTTATAGCTCTAAGTCATGGGTCATATAGTTCTAATCATGGGGTCCTATCTATCTAGTCTATTATGTTATGACTTTCTACCTGTAGAGAAACACACCCAAAATACCATCTCTAGAGGCATTGTAAGATGCCACATACTCAACACCCTCATCCACTAGCCTTAGAACAAGAGTAATGGTCATGATCTTCCTTATCACCTCATGGGATTTTATTCCATTCAAATTTGATTTAAAAGGGCATGCTTTTAGTGTAATTAATATGAAAGGTAAAAACCAGGAAAAATATTTTTTAAATAATATGATACTACCCTTACAAATCTAGGAATCTATGAACCTCTGATAAACCCTTCGATGGTTCCCAATATTGTATTGACAAAAACTTCATCGGGTTCATGGATGCACCTTACATTGAACTAGAATTGCCTAGAATGTATACCTCTCTAAATGGAAACTGAATCATTGAGATATTACCATATATATAGGGTTCTATGAGTAATTCTTGGTCCATTATAAAATTAAATGTGTTATCTTGCACAATAAAATAGTAAATGAGAATTTCACTAATAAAGTCATTCATGAACTGAATAAATAACTACTAGATGATTTAGCTTATATGTTACTTTCTATCTAAAGGGGTATATTCTTCACCAAAAGGAATCACCAAGAACTCATAATACACATAGTAAAATGGGAATAATTTCATTGGAATATCATTCTCATTAACCCTCAACTAATTGTAGTGGAACTAAATATTTGTCTTAAAGAACCTTCTTTTTCCTTTTTGATGTACAAAGAGGTAATTGATCCTTAACACATGGTATTTATTTTATATCATCACATAATTCAAGCATTTATAATGAATTAATCACCTCTACACATCATCTACCTTCTTAGTGAATATTAATAGAATGACCCAGGAGGACCCACTAAGTCAAACAAAACCCTTATACTAAAGGACCCCCATCTACACCCATAGCTCCATGGGCCTAGAATGGGATATCTAATATGAAGTAGAGGATATCAGTCTAGTCTTTGTGTGAATGTTAATACATAATTTGATCTATTTATGTGTATTTAATCCATGAATACCATTGGGGAAAACATTCATATATTCCAACACTACCTCTAGATGTTAAATATCAAACATGATCATTATACCATGGGCTAAACTTGCCAAATGATGATATATATTTTATAGATTTCAACTCCTAGTCCCCACACGGTTCCACAAAAAAATAAATCTTACCTTTGAAAGATAATCACACCCAATATATCCATAGATATATATCTCTATTTCAATATCAATCTATCATGTCACATACCAATAGTAACCATTCCATATATTTTATTTTCTCATTAAACATCATTGAACATATAATGAGGTTTTAGATGAAGATACATCCACCGAGAACCTTCTCACACTATCTTTTTTTTCTGGAATAGTGGATTCACTCCATATAGGATTCACCGACCACAAATGAAAGGTTAAAGTATCCACTAGAATATATATCTATTTCACATAGAATAAGGAGATAAAAATAATGAAAATTTTATCTGTATATGAGTACTTTTTATATAGAAGATAATATACAAATCATACCATAAATCATCTCATGTATATATGAATCGTATACCTCTATATCATAGAATGGAACAAATCCTCAGCCACCATCTCTCTAAACAAGCCATTGAAACCTGGTGGAGGTTGTGGATGTATGTCATATTTTCGTACTCAAAATTCTAATCCTCCTAATTGGTATTTTAAATCCCCCATGTCAACACTACCCCTAGGGACATCCCTTACCCCCCTTGGGATAACCTGAGTATGACACTTAATCTTCCATAGAGATGCATCAATTGATATTCCACTATCTACATTGTGTCAATATTCTCAATCACACACTACGTGTCAATGACCATCAAATGAAAAATATCATCCATCTCAGGATTTACTAGATCCCCTATGTGATCCTTATGCTGCATACCCCTACATTAGTCTATAATAATGATTATTTCTTCAACATCATGATCATGAACTCTACTGTATACAACAATAAGTAGATGAATATTCTCCACAATATCCTCTTCCATATTTATTATTTTGATACCCCAATATAAGTAATCTATATTACATAATGGATTTTTCTGTCTCTATAAATGTAGTGTGAATTTATAGAGAGATTACACTAGCAGAGATGTTTTTGGGGAGGTTATATTAAAACATCTACATCTGAGAAAATCGATCTCTCACTATAATGAAAGAGTTTTCTAAGAGTTTTTAGATCCTAGAAATATGATCCATAATATCCATATCCCCTTAATAAAAATATATAGAAAAATAATTCACATAGAGAACATCATAAAATTACAATACTAATCATACAGAATGTGTTGAAACTCCTCAAATGAGAGTTTCATAATATCAGAGGTCTATGTGAGAAAACTCCACTAGTTACCTACTAGTCCATGAGGAAAACTATTTACAATGTCAACCATCAGATATTTCAGGTTCTACATAAGTTGTAATCCTAAATCCAATGAAATAATATAATGCACTCCTGCCTGATGGTTGAGATCCCTAAGAAACCTGAGACATATCTATCACAAAAACACACACAATGTTCTAATGCTACATTAATCAATTTCTTATACAAAAATAATAATTTCCTAAAAAACATTAAGAATAAAATCCTCTTGACTAATTAGTGGTAGTTTCACATTCCTCTCATTAGGTGAAAGAATAGATCTCTACCCATAGGGAGGAAACACCTCATGAAGAGGTCCCTACACTGATACCATACCAATAAATAGATCATCATCAAAACCCTATCTTAGTATACTAGTATTTTTGTCATTATCATATCATTCGTAGAGATAAAAATACATAATATGGATACTTGATCATATCTAGGGAATTTTCTCATGAATGTAATTGATGTCAAAGACCCATTATTGTATTAGGCGTGCACCATTAGTTGACATGTAATGAGTGTCTCAGCCAACCAAATCATAATAAACACTATTTGAGTCATAGTGCATGGATACATTGGTTGTGGCACCATCAATCAATTCCTTGGTCTGATATCCAAATTTAGACACCCTAACACAATTTCTCTGAGAACCCTTACCAATAATCACAACACATCTAAAAGAAAACACTATCCCTAGGATACACCCTCGCCAATACCACTTGGTCATGAACATACCCATGGGTCCCCACATGGAGTGGTAATAAGTTAATTGTGGACTCTAAGACAAAATCCAATAGTATAGTGGCTAGTGACATTCACTAAATAGAAATATTTCAAAAAGGAAGGTCATATCCTAATGAACACGTACATAAACACCTTCAACTAGATCATAACCATGTAGTATAAAAGACTATTATAACAGAAGAGAAAACAAGTGTAGGTAATAACATCTAAGAAAAAAAATGTAGAAATATTAATATAATGAAGGAATGAACGGGGAATAATACAAACCCCACTATATATAAATTTATACCCATCCTAACAACAGATGAGGCGGAAGAATGTCTTCATGATCTCCAATACTAACAATGAAACTATGACCACCATCCCTCTATACCGTTAACTCCAGCTACACCAGACCCTCTAAAGTCACTATCAAATAGAATTTTCTATTCATAAGAAATGACACAGTTAGTAAATCACAGTAAGTGTATAAACATAACTATCAAGACACCGCCAAAACCCAATGGGGGAATAATAGAATAAAATAGTTTTCTCAACACATTGATATGGAGGGGAAATTAAACCCAACAATAGATATACCCAAATGGAATCCATAATTGTAGAGAGAGGAATATTCATCTTCACATCTAGATAATAATGGTAATTTTTGCTACATATCCATGTACCCCACACCCAATTTAGAGAAATATGTGAAATCACATAAGAATTATAATGGATGATATGAACCTCATTGATGGGTACCGTAACTGAGGGAGTTCCAAATCCTGTAGAGGGATGGGTCATTGTGAAAGTTCGATGATGGAGGAGTATCATCCTACTATAAATATGGTTTTCAACCTAGTCAAATGGGGAATCACTAACTTTAGCGGTATATATGATATGGGGATCCCACACCATAGAAAACCCAAATTTTAGGGATGTATCAACCTCTATACCACTCTAATGATCACTCTTGATCCCTATCATCATCCATGTGTATCTATACGAAGCATATCACTCATATTACCCTATTTCTAATCATTTTTGTTGAAGAAGAGGACACCATCACAACATATGGGGAATTCATCTTAGAATGGACTGGCGATGAGAAGAAGTCTATGTTCTAATTAAGGAGTTACAAATTATAGAGTATCATAGGAAAAGTGCATGATGTGTCCCTTGAGGTACATAGTGTTTACATACAAATATCTATTTGTTTCTGTACTACTTCAACACATGGAATTTAAAAGTACATGTACATAGACTATGCTAGAGTTTACAAGTTATTGGTGACCCCCAAAGGTTGTCGGACTATTCTCCTTGAACACCACTCCACTAACTAGGTAGATTCAGAAGGAATTTATGCACACCATAATGTCGTGTGACATTTAACTCATCCACAAACACTATCCTACACAAAAATTAAGAATACTAATAATGTGTTACTAAGACCATATGGTGTGTGTTTTTTTGAACCATATACATATTTTTCACTTGAAATTTGTCTCTCTTGTCTATCTCTCCCAAAAAAACTCCTAAGATACATTTAAATGAATCAATTATAGATATTCCATCAGTGGAGGGTAATCTCTTGGCCTCACTTTACAAAAACAAAATTCACCAAAGCACCTCATAATTTATGCACATCTAATCTAAAAGAGAGACCACCCTGACTCATCCATATATACTATTTTCAAACAATTTTCTCAAATCAACAAAAATTGTTATCACCACAATTTTCTTCCCATATTTCAATATGAATCTTAGGTCTTGATCATGATTCAGATAAGATTATATATTTTTGAAGCACAACCTAGAATGTGGCCAATGGAGAAATATATGGAGAAAGGTGGGAGAAACATAGAGAAACAACAATGATAATATCATTGTTTTCCTATATATATCAGATAAATTACTGATATAGTGAAAACAAAATAGAGAATAATACTTCAATATCAAAAAAATCCAAAATATAAAATGACCAGGTAATGAAAATATGGTGAGATTTCAAACCCATGAAAGTAAATTTATTCCATGATAGAAATTAATAAATATAGGTAGGAAAATCCATAAATAATAAATCCCGTCCTCATGATTAGATCAATCAATAATGAAGAATGATTTCACATAATCTTCCTAGGAAAGATCTATAAACTCAATTATTGACGATGAATATCATAGAGATATGTTCATTGATCCTCATGACTTCTTCATTGAATTTTCGAAGGTACCCAATAGTGATGTCTCCCCTAGCTCTCAATATGCTATGATTATAGGGATATAACTAGATATTGGTCATAATTGGGTTTAAATAGACTATAAATGTAGGTTAAACATTAAATAAAATAATTAAATTTATTGTTTATTTAACATAAAACTCCTCTAGAAATATAAAAACAACCTAAACACTAGATACATTCAACCATTATGTTACAACTATTATAAACAAGACAATACTAGCCTGATGAAACATCCCAAACATAGGATTTCTACAAGGACTACCTATTTTCCACTCTCTTAACAACAAAAAAAAGTTAATCACATTTCCCATATTATTTAAATTTATTTTTTAATGATTGAAGTTATTTATCAACCCAACACATTTACATACCTACCAGGTCACCCAATCATTAATCGAGCATAAACATGTCACTCTGGGCCCAATTCATCCAAGAATAAAACCCTACCTCTTAAACTAGAATAAGGTGTGGTATGTATATTACTAAGAAGATTTATGCAAGGATACCCTATAAGGGTTCTTGCCTAAAAAATTTAACTCACCTAGACACTTTCATTCTGATGGATAAAATATATTGGGCATCTAATCCACCTACATGAATGTAAATCCATACAACACAAATAAATTTTATAACATGGCAAGCAGCACCTAGGCTGAGTGTATGGGTTCTCACATTATGCACTCGGTCAAAAATTCAACCCCAACACTCTAAAATATTAAAATTTTCCCAAACAATCATAATTAGGGATACATGATGTTAAAAAATGTAATAGTGAATGAATGAGGAATCTAGGGAATAAAAAATTTTGACATACCAAGAGAGGATCCCCTAGACCATTGAAACATAAAATAGACAATATCAGAGGAAGGTGGATCTTAGAGAGCCATGAGAGATCCTAAAATCATGGTAAGACCATATGAAGGATAAGGGATGTGGAGAGGAGGGTCAAATATTCATCTATGGTAAAATAGTGGATTTTATGGTAAAAAAACTACCCATCATTCCTGTTTTGGGGTGACCATGATGATCAGAGACCAATGCTTCCTTAGAAATAATTTTCA
The DNA here is from genome assembly GCA_963277665.1 of Viscum album. Lineage (NCBI taxonomy): Eukaryota > Viridiplantae > Streptophyta > Magnoliopsida > Santalales > Viscaceae > Viscum > Viscum album. The sequence continues at coordinate 732,203,899 of OY728160.1, forward strand.
TGTTGTAGTCCTTGGGATGATGGGGTAGCAGCCCCAAACTTGAGGGAGAACCGCCAACCATATCACCATTATTGTGTGATCGTATGTCTCACACAGAAATAGGCCACCCTATAGTTGTCTCATAACACAACCCTTATTGTTTCTCTATAAATCTCCCTAACTCCAATTTTTCCTACTGAATTAACCTATACTACCCCATGGATTTATTCCTGATGTATAATTCCATTACAAAACCATTCTAAACCCCTTCAATCAATATCTAGATTAATAATCAACACTTAAAATATCCCAAACTCATCAATATACATAATATTAAAATAAAATAAAATAAAATTCACTGTAAAAAATAAGTGGTGTTACAATATTATGAATCAATGTGGTTATATGTTTAATAATTAATTTCAAATTTAGTTCTCTTAAAAAAATAGTTTAAATTTAAAACAAATTCTATAACTTATTAAATTATGAATTTAATATATATTTTATAAATTAAATGACTTAGATATTACTCTAGTGTTATTTTTATAAAATAATTGAGAAACCTACATGACAAGGTGCTGAAATGGTGTGTGATTCAGAGGCCCGATGTTCTTGGAACAATTTGATGAAAAAATGACCGGTTTTTAATAAAGAACAGGGTAATTTTTTCCCAAAAATAGGAATAACATTTAAACGGGTGTCTAGATTAGAAATATGAGGGCACCGATACATTTAAAATAGTAACATTCCATTATTTGGTGCCTATCATGGATTGTTGTGGGCTGACCATCAAAGTTAGTTATTGGTCGTATTAGTAATAAAATATTTAACAAAATTATTCTATTTCAACCTAGTGACTCATTTTCTTTATAACTGAGATTTTCAGGAATAATGGATCATCATCATAACCTTTGAATTCTTTTAATACAAGTAGACTGAAGTTATATTGATGACAATTATGGATTGGAGATCGAAACATGGATCGAAGATCGACGGATTGAAGAACCCCGATGATGCAGCTTTTCCCTTCTCCGATGACTGATCTAAACTACAGGAGGGTGTTTGATCTCTTTGTGATTTTTCCCTTATTAGATTCAAAAATGAAAACAGAACAACCAAAAAATAAGTTAATCCTTAGTTTGATTGTTCTAGGGGGATGGTAAAATCATGGGGTTTGAAGGGTGGTATATCATTATAAGTGTACATATTTGTTCATCCTTATAAAAATAATGAATCGAGGCCAACATAAACATAGGCCATGATTAAATATTTGGGAGATCATGTGAATTTATTATCTCCCATAAATCTCTTTTGTTCCTCTGGTGTTCTTCATCTTCTCCCCACGCATTGAAACCCCTGTGTGAATTATCGATTATTGAAAACTTGATTCATTGTACAACGATCCTAGATCAATGATATGACCCACTAACGGCACAGTGGATGTGCGATGGGAGGTGTGAAGAAATTTGGATGAGACAACGGTGTGTGAGGGCCGAAGGTATTAGCACACGGCGGTGGCCGGAAGCAGTGACTGCAGTTGGTCCAGGTGAGGGGCATTGCAGGTTGAGGGGGTCGGTCCCAACAGATAGTAGAGGACGAACATGGAAGGTGATGCAAAGAAGGGCATATATATTGAAGGTGGGCCATGTGGAGCCCATGGTGGTGGAAAGGTTGTGGGGTAGGCAGATGTGGTGGTCGAACCCATTGAATGTGGTGGCGCCATGTTCATAGGGATGTGGGAGGTGTTCATGGTGGGCCTCATCTAGCATAGAAGAATGACCCACATGCTGCATGCTGAACTAGTGTAGTGAGTATACACCAATGGCCTAGCATTATCGACTGAGCAACCCAATGGGCTGAGCCTGTTTAGGCAAGATCGGGTGGGGTCAGCCAACCTGTTGGGTCGGGCCCGGACCAAACCTCGGTCAAGCCTTTTTATAAAATTAGCTGAAACATTCAAACCATGTTTCTTTGACCATATGTTTGTGGAATTGGGACCCTTGAAATGAGAACTTCTTTTTGGAAAACTATAATTGTGTTTTTTTTGGAATATGGATTACAACATAATGGATCAAAAAATAGGATATCCTATAATGAGCATGCTATGAGTGGAATCATGTGGCTAGTTGTGACCTAGATTCTCAAAGACCTTGATGCTAGGTTACACCCCATAATGATAAAGGGTCAAATGGATAAATGATATGACTCCTGTCAACAAGGTGAACCTTTCTTTTCGGGAGCCTGTCTGATTAGAACTCCACAGTTAAGCATTCTTGTCCTGGAGTAGTGATCAGGATGAGTGACCTTTTGGGATGTTTCTCAGGGAGTGTGTGAGTGAGGACAAAGCACACTAGAAAGGACATGTGTTGTCTTTTGGGGACTTTTATTAGTCAGATGACCCATTAAGGCATGTGGGTGGGGACCAAGTGTCTGTGGGAAAACTGGTGTACCTGGCTGGCCGAGACCCGATGGCCATGTTACAGCAGGTTGTTTGTGATCTCAGCAGGACCCAGTTGTTACATTTGGTATCAAAGGTGGTACCCAGCCCTAAGTGCGGTGCACTGCCTGGGTTGAGATATAGGGCCCACAAAGGGGACATTGTTCTCTAAGGGGGGGGGGATATTTTAACACCCCAAAATGATAAAGGGTTAAATGGATAAATTATACGACTCATGTCAACAAGGTGCACCTTCTTTTTCGGGAGCCTGCCTAATTAGAACACCACAGTTAAGCATGCTTGGCCTGGAGTAGTGATCAAGATGGGTGACGTTATGGAACGTTTCCCAGGGTGTGTGTGAGTGAGGAAAAATCTCACTGGAAAGAACATGTGTTGGCTTGTAGGGACTATCATTAGTCAGATGACCCGTTCAGGCATGTGGGTGGGCCCCATAGTGGGGACCACATGTCTGCGGTGCAACTGGGGAACCTGGAGGGCTGGGACCCGATGGCCATGTTAAGGCGGGGTGTCTGTGCTATCAGCATGACCTAGTGGTTACATGATTTGTGACCTAGAAGCAATCTAAACAAGAATCTATGTGCATTATGTAGTGACTGTTTGTCTCAAAGTGACTGTATATATTACAATTACTATGTGTCTTACTAAGATTGTGTGTATTATGGTGAATGAGGGTCTCATGGATATTGTGTGTATTATAGCATTGAATATATCTGGACTTTCATATAATATATGTTGTAGACTTATACCTATGTGATATGACTACAATTCGTCTATTTCATTTTCATGAAATTAATGAATTTATAAGTGGTTGAATTTTTGTATTGAATTTTTGTATTTCTTTTTTATTTCATGGAGTCCAACTGGGTATTGTTTTACTCGCCCATGAATGGTCTTTGCCCACATGGGTCATGTCTTATGAAAACATTTGATGATTTGATTGATTCCTAGGTGGACTAAGAATAGGAGGTTCATCATGAGATCAGACAGTCAAGGATTGTTTATATAGCTTCAGATAGTTGTCCCTATACCTAATCTTCATGTAAGGTTTTCGGTGGATGAGTCTTAGGAACTTTTGAATTCATTTTTACATACTCTTTATTTTAGTGGGCTTGTATTTTTGCCCTGTTCAGTTTCCAGTTTCATTTTGTCATACTCTGTAGTCAGTATCTTAGTGTATTCATGCATTTTATATTTAGTATTTATATATTTTAGAATTTTGGGCTGAGGGATGTGTGCGTGAGTACCGGTACATAAGAAAACTCCTCCCATTTGTGGGGTAATCCCACTCATTTCTACTCTGAAACCCCTAACCTATGATAGGATGGCTTGGGGTAGTCATAGCACTGGCCCATATAAGATGGGTTGTAATGAACAAATGTTTTATCAAATGGAATTACCTTCATATAATAAAACATTATAGTATAACCATATTAGTAAACACAAACACATATCATGATATTGAATACTATATGACCCTTAAAAATAATTTTTCCATTTCTATGTCTTGATTTTTGAAAACATGACATTCACATATGCATTCGTGGTGATTTTGGGGGTTTGATGGAACAAAATTACTTTTTGGTGAACAGGAACCGACCATTATGAATATTAACTTACCCTTATGAATACTAATATGACATTTATGAATAGTAAATTACCCAAAATAATAGTAGTCGCACCAATGAGTGTATAAATAAAATTTAGACATCTTATAAGTGTTAATATGACCATAGTAAAAGTATTGGTATGTGTGTAAGTCAGAAATAATTAATTACAATTAAATAATTATCATAAAACAAAGTTTATTTTCCAAAAAGGTGTCCATAAATTTAAAATTTTATGTCTTCTTGTTTAAAAATTATTTTTAAGACATTGTGTTATTTTTGAAAGCATTATAAAATCAGTTATAGTTTTAGAATATGTATTTTTCATTTAAATTATGATTTTATGTAAAAATAAAATTAATCATATTTGAAAAATTAATTTTCAAAAATGGAATTATTATTTTGATTCTACATGTCATAAAATGGTTAGGTTGAATTTTTGAATTTTTTTTTAAAATACTTAAATTTTTTATGAATAGAAAAATATTTTTATTTACATATTTAAAAATTATATGTTAAATGAAATATTCCTAGCAACATTGCTGAGTTAAACCCCCTTGGCTCAAACTCACTAGCACATATTACTATTTTTGTTCATGGAATCATCACTATTTCTTATTTTATGTAAAAATAAATAACTAATTATTAAAATATTGAGAAAACCGTCCTTCCCTCCACTATAAAAAGAACACACACTCCCCTATTCTTTTCACTCCACTCAACCCTTGTGCCTTCCTAAATTCTACTTAAATATCTACCCATGATCCTCCCCCACATTCTGCTGCCCTTGGTCTCTTCAAAAGATCAAATCCTCTCCATTTAAGAGGCTCTCAAAGAAGATTAATTATGGAGTTAAATTCATCTTTTCAATTCATTTACTTTCGTTTCATGTTCTTTTGTTTTATATTCCATACTTACCTATTCTTACCACTCCATTACCTTACAAGTACAAGATTATTTTTATGATGATGCAATAAGTTATTACCGAATATCCTTTACCGTTCTATTATAATTATTGTAAAAACACCATCCAAGATGTATTAATTTAACACATTCAAGGATGTTGAATTTTCAATTTTTATTACCATATTAAATTCTTTTCATGAAAAAAATATTATTGTTGAACCAGAATATAGTATATATATATATAATTTATCATCTATGGTAGTCGAAAATTTTGTACACATGGTTTTGATTTATAAATCAAAAATGTGATTGTCATGATGGAAAACCCACCAATTAACCCAAAAAGGTTATCACTGAAGTTTTTTATAATGATTCAACTTCACTCCATGTAACCAAATTAAATTTAAAACTGTGTATCCTTTTGAATGTTGAATAATAAAATATATCTCAAATTATGTACAACCATCCTCAATTTTCATGACTATATATTCTTGTATATAAGTAAACTAATCCTAAAACAAACAGATTCTAACAATGAAATTGAACCTCTTAACCCATCAAAAAGTCCATGAATGAATATAAAAAGTTTATAATAAATAAATTACATGTAAAAGAGGATTATTAATTATTAATTAATGATACTAATTTGATTATTCAAGTCACCATTATCAATTGCAGAAGTAATGCCCGAGAGTTTTATGAGAAATATTTTGTTTTTATCGAAGGAATCTTTCACTACACACAACACTAGCTTGGCTTGCTTTACACGCAACCACGACCTTCCTCAATAGCTTGCGTCGTATGCAATATCGAGTTTCACTAAACAACGATATGGTATTAGAATATTATTAAAACTAGCCGTTATGAATAGTAATAACCACTTTTTTAAATTTAATTTTTCAAAATGGACTTCATCTTTGGATTCGGAATATCGAAATTATCCTAGGGTGAAATTTTGGTATTTTTCTGAAAACTTTCAATTTTTGATGAATAGTGAAATCACTAAGTGGTAGTTAAAAAAACTGAATTTTTCATAAAACTTAATTTTACCGCTTCTGTGAGTGGAATTTCAAAAATTCGAGAGACACGGTTAATATCAAGGACTAAAATTCGGTTCAATGAGAAGAAAATAATTTTTGATGAATAGTAATTTTTTTCTTTTTTTTACCACGGTTAAAAGTAAATTGGGTAATTAAGGGTAAAAGTGTTATTATTATTACCCTAACACATGTCCTAATTCTATTGGATAAGTGTAATTAGACCAAAAACAACCTTTGGAATAAATTAGGACCATTTAGGCCCACTTGGATTAGATTAGGACATTTATTATTAATTTATTTAAATAAGGGTTAAAATAGATAAAATCAAAGTTTAATAAGTAAATCATATTTAATATGGGGTTATACATAAGATAAATTCGACTATAAATATTCATTAAAAGCTAAAAACATTTCCAATATAATGGTATTTTATTTATAATTTTTAGACATTAAATAAGTTAATTTATTTATGACACAACGATGATCCAGTAATTATCTTATTAATGAAATATTGACATAATTGATGTTATAAATACCCAAATAAATGTAATTTGAGACTTTTTATGAATTAAACTAATTTTAAAGGTTAATATGACATGTTAGTACTGATTTAATTAACTTGTTTCGAACTAATCATTCTGTTATGATTTTTACAAAAATCAATTACTAAATAGTGTCAAAATTGACATAAAATAGTTTTTAAAACAAATATTATATTATTAATTGTTATTTTATTCCTAAAAATCGAAGGTTTGGCCAAATGAATTAGATAAGGTTATATATATTAATAATAAAAAACTTGGGGTTCGTTTGTCTTGTTATAGTAAGTTTATTAACCTTATAGTGTAAGAAAACAAGAAGACACGGTATAAGTTAAATTATCTAACTTAAAGTTAAATTTAAATGATAAGGTTAAACTTGATACCTAAACTTTTCTAAATTCTATTGGATAAGAGGATTTAGACCCATACCCACCTTATATTCTAAATATATCAATTTTGAGCTATTAAAAACCGAATTTGACTTTTTAATAAAATAATATTTTTAGTTATTCCAAAGGTGCCCCTCTCCTCCCTTATAAAAGGGAACCTCCTCCCTCTCTTCCTCACACCACTTTGAGCCTTCAAGCTCAGCCAACCCCTGCCAATTTCTTCTCTCCACTTCCCTAGAGACATCCTAGAGGTCCTGGTCTTCTTCAAACACCAATTTTAGTACCCTAAAATGAGGTCTCAAAGAAGCTCTTCAAAGAAGAGGAGGTTCGGACACTTACGAAGCAAATTGGACCTAAGGTAAGGGATAATTTTGCAAATCTCATTTTTATCTGAGATTGTTTATACTTTGGTATTTTCTGGGGTGTATTTTATCATCCACATCCATGTTTCCTCGATATATAATATTATTTCTATCCACCTACAATTGTTTAAATCCATTTTTACCCTTTGGTGAGTTTATAGTAAGAGATATGAAAGTAATCTTTTGTCGTTTTTCGTACGAGGTACATTTTGACTTTTCCAACAAAAGTACGAGAAGAATGTTTTTTTAACATATACGGCATGAATGGATTTTTTTAAAAATTATTTCCATGAAGCTTCCTTTACATGTTTGAAAGTTTATTTTTTAATCAACTTCTTTTAGTTTAAAATTGTATGACATGTTAAGAAAGGAAAATGTTTTTGAAGTAGAAAGGATATTTTCCTCAAGAATGGAGTTCAAGTGTTTTATCAAAATTATTTTCCATATAAGACAATATAGTTTTCTTTTTCTATCCCTATTATTACATTGATTTGATTATGTTGTGATGGAATTATTTTTATTAATTCCTTTATCTTATATGAATTTTTTTATGATGTCATGTTGTTTATGAATCCCATTTTTATTACATGGGTTTTGCAATGATGTATGATTTATGATTCTGTGGCACACATATGAATGGTATCATTATGAGATGGGTGGGACCTATATCTCCCTCCAATTAATTGGGTAAAGATTTTACATCTCATGAGATAGACATGGCTGGAATGGCAGGTTAAACCGGTTCAGTAAAACAGGATTGAAACGAGGAGTGAACTCGGTTCAGAAATGGACTTTGTCCACTAAGATATTCTTGGCAATGAGTCTTTACTAATAAGAAATTATTCTCTATGATTATGTGTGCATGCCACAAAGTTTCATGTTTTATGTTATGATTATTGGGATTACATTTCACTACCATGATTTATCTCATGTTATGAAATTATGATCTCTTTTGCAGGGTAAGATTTCCAAAAAGTTATGTTTTTATTTTGATGTGATTGATATTTCTTTTGTTTACCCTTACTGAGCATTTGAGCTGACCCTTTTGAATTTTTTCTTTCCCCAGGTGAGGAATAAGGTTATTAAGTAAGATATGCCAAAAGGGACTATAGATATGATGAAATAAATGGGAGACAATGTAGACACTTTATGAACCAGTTGTTTATGTTTCCCAGTTTCTAAAGACACTATACATATATGGTCCTTTAATGGTTTTGTTATTTTTTAATAAGTATGCTTCAATTCTGATGTAATAACAATGTATGTAAATTATGGGTCATTATATTTGGTATCAGAGGAAAGGTATAGTCTAACTTGGGAAACAAGGATTTGAAAGCCTTAGTAAGAATCCTAAGGATAACTCTAAGCATAGAACACAATCTTAGTGTTTTAGAAATGGCCATGAATAACCTAGGATAAGACCACAAGTGTGAATGTTTATTCTTGATTACGTGGGTTTCCTATTATAATTAGTGTTGCTCACACTATTCTTCTTGGTTTTAGTTAATGGCTAGAACCCGAAGGAACCGTGTTAATGCAGAATGCGACAGGCAATGCAATGATTCTCCCCCTGAGCAACCAAACGTTATGGGAGTTGTAATGAAAAATATTGTAGCCATAATCACACAACATTCTCAACCTATGAATCATGCAACACTTTCAAACGAGCAAAGGAAGGAGCAACATTCTATTGAATCCTTCATGAGGAAGTGTCCACCTTCATTCAGTGGGTCCACTGATCCATTAATTGATGAATAATGGATTAGTACTGTTGAAAGATATTTTCAGTTATTCAATGTTCTGAACATGATAAAGTCATCCTAGCAGTGTATCGTTTTGAAGGTGATGCGGATCAATGGTGGAATCTTATCAAGAATATGAGGAAAAGAGATGAAATTGAGTCCATGGAATGGTTCGAGTTAAAGAACTTATTTTTCAATAAGTACTTCCCTCGTATTCTCCGAATAAAGTTGGAGAAAGAGTTTCTTGAACTAAAGCAAAAGGATGATGAATCTGTTGGTACCTATGAAGCAAATTTTACAAGACTTTCAAGGTACGCTTCTGGTATTATTATCCAACCTCAGAGTAAGATCGATTGATTCTTTAGTAGCTTAAAACCCAGTCTTTGAAGGGCCTTATCCATAAGGGACTTCAATAGCTATGAGGAAATCGTTCGATGTGCTCTCAAAGTTGAGATGGAGATTAGAGTAACCCATCAGTCATGTGGGTTTGATAAGAAGAGGAAAATGGAATTCAAAGGAAAATCTAAAGAGCACACTGAAAAGAAGATGATCTTTCCCTTATGCTCAATGTGTGGAAAGAAACATGGAGGGAGTTGTCTTAAAAGGACAAGTAAATGTTTCAAATGTGTAAAGGAAGGTCATCGGGCATTTGAATGCCTCAATGATGGGAAGAAGATGTCTATGGATGCAAACAAAGGAAGGGATAAACAGAATGAACCTACTACACTTCAATGTTTCAAGTGCAAGGAGATGGGGAATTATGCCAACCAATGCCCAAATCCAAGGGTTAATGATGATGATCGACGTCAACAAACTCTTAAGGCTAAAGACAAAGGAAAGTCACATGCAATTTCTATCAGCGATGTGGAGTACGATAACGATGTGGTGAAAGGTACACTTACCATCCACTCTAAAGTAGAAAATATTTTATTGGATTCTGGATCCACCCACTCTTATATTTCTAAAAAAAATTCTAAGGGTATCACCCTATAACCCCAACAATTAGATGTTGATTTGGCTGTGACAACTCCTAATGGCACAACAGTTGCATCAAAAATTTATAATTCATCTCCGATTGAATTTTGTGGGAATGTGCTTCCTGAAAATCTTGTGATCCTTCCTATAGTGGAATTTGATGTGATTCTTAGCATGGATTGGCTTTATTTATATGGAGCTCATATCAATTTCCAAAGAAGGGAAGTCACATTTCATATTCCAGATCAATCTATGATCGTCTATAGATGCAAGGATGAACATAACCTTCCAGTGGAAATTTATTCCATCTTATGGGTCCTGATTCCACTAAATGAAGGTTATTTACCTCAAATGGTTGGTGGGAAACTCACGATTAATAATATTCACATTGTATGGGAGTTTGATGATGTCTTTCTAGAGGAATTTCTGGGTCTTCCACCAAATTGTGAAGTTGTGTTTTCAATAGAACTCGTACCGGGTGCTTTTCCTATTTCAAAGACACCTTATAGAATGGAACCAATTGAGTTGCAGGAATTGAAGAAGAAACTCCAAGAGAATCTTGATAAGGGATTCATACGCCCTAGTGCGTCACCTTGGAGAGCACCTGTTCTGTTTGTTAAGAAAAAAGATGGATCAATGAGACTTTGCATTGATTATCGAGAACTTAACAAAATCGCTATCAAGAACAAATATCCTCTCACACGCATTGATGACTTATTTGAGCAACTAAGCAGAGCTCAATACTTTTCCAAGATTGATCTTCGTTCATGGTATCATCAATTAAGGGTCAAAAGGGAGGATATACCAAAGATGTCTTTCCGTACAAGGTATGGACACTATGAATTTATAGTGATGCCATTTGGTCTTACTAATGCCCCTGCTATCTTCATGGATCTGATGAATAGAGTCTTTACAGACTATCTTGATCAGTTTTTGGTAGTCTTTATAGATGATATTCTGGTATATTCAAAGGGCAAGGAAGAACATGAAGATCACTTGAGAATTATATTAAAGACCCTGAGAAAGAGAAGCTTTATGCCAAATTTACCAAGTGTGAATTTTGGCTTCAAGAAGTTGCATTTTTGGGTCACATAATCTCAAAAGAGGGGATATCTATGGATCCAGCAAAAACAGAGGCTATCGAAAGATGTTCAAGACCAACAACAGTAACTAAGATCCAATGTTTTCCTGGTTTGGCTGGATATTATCGACGTTTTGTGAAAGATTTTTCACGATTATCTAATCCACTCACCATGTTGACTCGAAAAGGAGTTAAGTTTGTTTGGATGGAGGAATGTGAAGAGAATTTCAAGGAGTTGAAAAGAATGTTATCAAGTGCACCTGTGCTCACACTGCCTTGTAGTGGAGAAAGGTTTGTGATCTATAGTGATACATCCAAGAAGGGTATGAGGTGTGTTCATATGCAAAATGATATGGTGATAGCTTATGCCTCACCATAGTTGAAAATCCACGAGTAAAATTACCCAACAAATGATTTGGAGTTAGCTGCGGTAATCTTTGCATTAAAGATTTGGAGGCATTATCTTTATGAAGAAATGTGTGACAATTATACTGATCATAAAAGTTTAAAGTATAGTTTCACACAAAAGGAGATGAATCTGCACCAAAGAAGATGGTTAGAGCTGATTAAGGATTACGACTGCTCAATTCATTACCACCCTGGGAAAGCAAACAAGGTGGCAGTTGTATTATGTCGACCAGACCATGACAGTTTATCCATGATGAGGATCACAAAAGATCCAATATTTATGGATTTACAAAGGATGAATCTTGGAATTATAATGGAAGGGGGAAAATCGTATCTTTCTCAAATTAATGGTCAACCATCTATACATGTGAAGATTAAAGAGGCACAGAAAGAAGATGTAGAGTTGCAATAGAAGGTGATAAATATTCCTGAATTCAACCTTGATTGTGATGGGATAATAATGTTCAGGAATCGGGTTTGTGTTCCTACCATCCCCGAATTAAAGAAGGAGCTGCTGGATGAGGCTCATAGTTCTTCATTCTCTATTCATCCTGGAAGCACGAAGATGTATAGGGACCTAAAAGAGTACTTCTGGTGAGATGACACGAAAAGAGATGTTGTTGAATATGTCTCTCGATGCTTGGTTTGTCAGAAAGTTAAAGCTGAGAGACAGAAGTCTAAGGGGATGTTACAACCATTACCCATACCCGAATGGAAATGGGAAAAAATCACTATGGACTTTGTCACAGGACTTCCTAAAACATCCAAAGGCAATAATGCTATCTGGGTCATAGTTGATCGTCTTAAAAAGTCTGCACACTTCATTGCTATTAGAGAGGATTTCTCTCTAGATCAGCTTTCCAGGATATATGTAAAGGAAGTCGTAAGATTGCATGGTGTACCATTTTCTATTATATCTGATCAGGATCTGAGATTTATCTCGATGTTCTGGCGAAGTCTTCAGCATACTCTGGATACAGAGTTGAGTTTTAGCACTGCTTATCATCCTCAGACAGATGTTCAGTCTGAGAGAACAATTCAAACTCTAGAAGATATGTTGAGAGCCTGCTCTATGGATTTCAAAGGTGGTAGGGATCAACACCTACCTTTGGTGGAATTTTCTTATAATAAGAGCGTTCACTCCAGTATTCAGATGGCTCCTTATGAAGCACTCTATGGAAAGAAATGCAGGACTCCAACTTGCTGGGATGAAGTTGGGGGGAAAAGCTATTAGGACATGATCTTGTTGATGAGATGGCAGAAAATGTCCAATCTATTCAACAACACATAAGAGAAGCTCAGAGTCGATAGAAAAGTTATGTCGATAACCGAAGAAAAGACATAGAGTTTGAAGTGGGTGATAAAGTGTTCTTACAAATATCTCCCAGGAAGAGGGTCATGAGATTTGGAAAGAAGGGGAAGGTGAGCCCTAGATATATCGGTCCTTTAGAAATACTGGATCGTGTTGGAAAGGAAGTTTACCGATTGGTGCTTCCACCGAATATCTCTCAAGTTCACTATGTGTTCCATGTATCTCTCTAGAGAAAGTACATACCTGATCCTTCGCATGTACTTAGCTCGGAAGTTGTACTGTTGGAGCAAGATCTTTCTTATGAAGAACAGCCGATAGAGATTCTGGATCATAGTGAAAAATTCCTACAAAACAAGACCACTTGATTGGTGAAAGTTTTATGGAGGAACCACTAATTAGAAGAAGCTACAAGGGAGCTTGAGTATATGATGAGGGAGAGGTATCCTCATCTTTTTGTTACAATGTGACGAATTTCAAGGGAGAAATTCATTTTATGGGGGGTAGAATGTAACGCCCGAGACTTTTATGAGAAATACTTTGTTTTTATCAAATTAATCTTTCACTACACACAACACTAGCTTGTCTTTCTTTACACGTAACCACGACCTTCCTTAGAAGCTTGCGTCGTACACAATACCGAGTTTCACTAAACAATGATATGCTATTAAAATATTATTAAAACTAGCCATTATGAATAGTAATAAACACTTTTTGAAATTTTATTTCTCAAAATGGACTTCATTTTTGGATTCGGAATATCAAAATTAGCCTAGGGTGAAATTTTGGTATTTTTCTGAAAACATTCAATTTTTGATGAATAGTGAAACCACTAAGTGGTAGTTAAAAAAACTAAATTTTTCATAAAACTTAATTTTACCACTTCTGTGAGTGTAATTTTGAAAATCTGAGAGAAACGGTGAATATCAAGTACTAAAATGTGGTTCAATGAGATGAAAATAATTTTTGGTGAGTAGTAACTTTTTACTTTTTTTTACCACGGTAAAAAGTAAATTGAGTAATTAAGGGTAAAAGTGTTATTATTATTACCCTAACACATGTCCTAATTCTATTGGATAAGTGTAATTCGACCAAAAACAATCTTAGGAATAAAATATTACCATTTAGGCCCACTTGGATTAGATTAGGACATTTATTATTAATTTATTTAAAGAAGGGTTAAAATAGTTAAAATAAATGTTTAATAAGTAAATCATTTTTAATATGGGGTTATACATAAGATAAATTAGACTATAAATATTAATTAGAAATCTAAAAACATTTCCTACGTAATGATATTTTATTTATAATTTTAAGACATTAAAACATTTAATTTATTTATGACACAACGATGATGCAGTAATTATCTTATTAATGAATAATTGACATAATTGATGTTATAAATACCCAAATAAATTTAATTTGAGACTTTTTATGAATTAAACTAATTTTCAAGGTTAATATGACATGTTATTACTTATTTAATTAACTTGGTTCTAACTAATCATTTTTTATGATTTTCTAAAAAATCAATTACTAAAAAGTGTAAAATTGACATAAAATAGTTTTTTTTTTTAAAATATTATATTTTTAATTGTTATTTTATTCCTAAAAATCTAAGGATCGGACAAATTACTTAGATAAGGTTATATATATTAATAATAAACAACTTGGGGTTCTTTTGGCTTGTTATAGTAAGTTTATTAACATTATAGTGTAAGAAAACAAGAAGACACGGTAAAAGTTAAATTATCTAACATAATGTTAAATTTAAATGATAAGGTTAAAATTGATACCTAAAATTGTCTAAATTCAATTGGATATGAGGCTTTTGTCCCATTCCCACGTTGTCTTCGAAATATATAAATTTTGTTCTATTAAAAACCGAATTTGACTTTATAATAAAATAATATTTTTTGTTATTCCAAAGGTGCCCCTCTCCTCCCTTATAAAAGGGCACCTCCTCCCTCTCTTTCTCACACCACTTTGAGCCTTCAAGCTCGGCCAACCCCTACCAATTTCTTCACTCCACTTCCCTAGAGACATCCTAGAGGTCCTGGTCTTTTTCAAAGAACAATTTTAGTGCCCTAAAATGAGGTCTCAAAGAAGCGCTTCAAAGAAGAGGAGGTTTGGACACTTACGAAGCAAATTGGACCTAAGGTAAGTGATAATTTTGAAAATATCATTTTTATCTGAGATTGTTTATACCTTGGTATTTAATGGGGTGTATTTTATCATCCACATCCATTTTTCCTCGATATGTAATATTATTTCCATCCACCTACAATTGTTTAAATCCATTTTTACCCTTTGATGAGTTTATAGTAAGAGATATGAAAGTAATAATTTGTCATTTTTCGTACGAGGTACTTTTTGACTTTTCTAACAAAAGTATGAGAAGAATGTTTTTTAACTTATACAGCATTAATGGATAATTAAAATCATTATTTCCAGGAATCTTCCTTTACAAGTTTTTAAGTTTATTTTTAATCTACTTATTTTAGTTTAAAATTCTATGACATGTTAAGAAATGGAAAAAGCTTTTGAAGTAGAAAGGATATTTTTCTCAAGAATGGAGTTCAAGTGTTTTATCAAAATTATTTTCCATCTATGATAATATAGGGTTCTTTTTCTATCCCTGTCATTACATTCATTTGATTATGTTGTGATGGAATTATTTTTATGAATTCCTTTATCTTATATGAATTGTTTTATGATGTCATGTTGTTTAAGAATCCCATTTTTGTTACATGGGTTATGGAATGATGTATGATTTATGATTTTGTGGCACACATATGAATGGTATCATTATGAGACGGGTGGGACCTATATCTCCCTCCAATGCATTGGGTAAATATTTTATATCTCAAGAGATAGACATGGCTGGAACGACAGGTTAAACCGGTTCAGTAAAACAGGACTGAAACGAGGAGTGAACTCGATTCAGAAATGGACTTTGTCCTCCAATATAGTCTTGTAAATGATTATTGACTAATAATAAATTATTCTCTATGATTATGTGTGCATGCCACAAAGTTCCATGTTTTATGTTATGATTATTGGGATTACATTTCACTACCATGATTTATCCCATGTTATGAAATTATGATCTCTTTTGCAGGGTAATATTTCCAAAAGTTAGGTTTTTATTTTGATGTGATTGATATTTCTTTTGTTTACCCTTACTGAGCATTTGAGCTCACCCTTTTTAATGTTTTCTTTCCCCAGGTCAGTAAAAAGTTTATTAAGTAAGATATGCCAAAAGGGACAATAGATACGATGAAATAAATGGGAGACAGTGTAGACACTTTATGAACCAGTTGTTTATGTTTCCCAGTTTCTAAAGACACTATACCTATAGGGTCCTTTAATGGTTTTGTTATATGTTGTAATAAGTATTCTTCAATTCTGATGTAATAGAAATGTTTGTAAAGTATGGGTCGTTATAGCAGAACACTATTGAACTTTAGTTAAGGGATTCTACCTGAACCAACATTATTCCTTCGGGTTCCTTTATCATTCAATTTACCCCAATAAATTTATATATTCTCTCTATGTATATATTATAAATGATATTTACATTATCCAAACTCATGTATAAATATCCATTCAACATTTAATTTCACGTATATACATGTTTTGAAGTGGTTCCCTCTTCAATACATCCCAATAATCAAACCTTTTTTAAGTGAACATCTCGAATTCTTACCCAATTTAAAGTGCACTCAATAATCTATTTTAATACTTTTTTTAAATCATTATTTTTATTATGAAAACCTTTTTGTTCTACTTATGTTTTATATAAAATATTATACCCTTTTTTATTATAATGGATTTTTAGTGTTTTCCTTAATACAAATTTTTTTTTTAATTCTAAAATTTCATAATTAATATTCTTATAGGTTGTAAATTCTATTTAAAAAAATTTATCATGATATATGTATATTTTCCATTATTAATTTTCATGTATGATTTAATTCCTTTTTTTTATGTACACTTGTATGATATCCCATTCATTATACTTTATGAAATGGGTATGATACCAATTTTGTTCTATGGGTACACTTATGTTTATGTATGATTGATTATGTATGATTCTTTATGTTGAAAGAATTTTCATGAACATGTTAATATGGGTACACCAGGAAGAACTCTAGTGCATTGGTTGAAGTGGAATCTCATTATACACTATGTGGAATGTTCATGGTAGTTAACCTTGACTCATGATACCATGTGCAATGGTCTTGGCAGTTAGCCTTGACTCATACTACCATGTGCATCAGTCTTGGTGGTTAACCTTAACTTGGGATCCTTCATGTACAATGAGCCTTAACTCGTGATAAATTCATTTTTTATATTGCTGCCAAATTATTATGAATCCTTGTTTATATAATCCCATGTTTATATGTTATGATTCCACATGTTCCACGCCTTTTATTATCATTATGTCATGTATTCTAACCCATGTGCTAAAGCTATATTCTTATGATTATTCCATTACTGGGATTTTTAACTAT
Organism: Viscum album; assembly: GCA_963277665.1. Lineage (NCBI taxonomy): Eukaryota > Viridiplantae > Streptophyta > Magnoliopsida > Santalales > Viscaceae > Viscum > Viscum album. Next base: position 732,221,211 of record OY728160.1, read on the forward strand.
CCTCATTGTTATTCTTATCACCAAGTTATCCTATACTAACGTATAAGAACAATGGATGTTAGGATCACAATATGAATTAAAAAATGAAATGTCTTATGTATTAGTTTCCAATGAAACTTGTCTGCTTGATCCTTGGATTGTATTATGATATATAATTAAGCATAAATTTATTTAATGAGATGTGAAAAATGATAGGGTCACTATAGTTGGTATCATAGGATGGTCTAGTTATTTGAGATATTAGCAATAGAGAACATTAGTATAAACCTTATGGATGATACTAAGTATAAGAAAACACCACTAAATTTTGTTAAGTATAGAGTAATTGGTTTTTCATGAAAATAAATCAATATCTGGATACAAACTGGTAGAGGTGGCTCTGCCAGAGATGAATCTAGGGGTAAAACCTGAAGGCACTGCATTGATCTAAACTTGTACAGGAACTGGTGAATGAAATGGGCCTTGCGACACTCTTGGATTTACACTCTTGTGTGTTACGCTTTGGTATACTCACGAGCCTAGTACAAAGAATTAATATGGGAATAAAAAATAGCCCATTATAATATAAGTTAATAAATAGATCTAGGATTACCTAGATTTAAACCTTTGGAATCACAAGTTAGGATATACTTCTCCTTTACATGTTTATACATTTTTGTTCAATGTTTTTTTATTATGATTAATATATATGTATTAAAGCCCTCAAATTTTCTGTTTCATTTCATAGTTAATTGTGGGAGATAGAATATCACATTCTAACAATCAATTTGATAGAGAATGTGATGATTTCCCTAATGATATTACAAATTTGATGGGAAAGGTTTCTCAAAACATCATGATAGTACATTATCAGTGTAACATGTTTTGAATCATAACATGAATCACCTGAAATTACCTCTTCTTCCATGGAATGATATTGTATCCCTAGAATCCTTCATGTTGAAAATTCCTCCCATGTTTAGTTGGTCTTCTGATCCCCTCCTAGAAAAATAGTGGATTAACTCTATTAGAAATATATTTATTGTCCTCTAGTGCTCAGAAAAAGAGAAAGTTGTACTAAAGGACTATTATTTTGATGGGGAAGCTGATCATTGGTGGATCCTAATAAAAAATAAAATGTCCAAGGATGAAATTGATTCTAGATATTGGGTAGAATTCAAGAGAATATTTTCCAATATATATTTTCACTAAACATTCCATCTAATGAGGGAAAAGGAGTTCCTCAGACTCAAGCAGATGGAAGATGAGTCCATCAGGGCATATGCTGTATTACCTGAGAATTATATGATTTTTTTAAAATTTAATGAGATTTTTTTAATACCAGGCTATTACACAACATATAATTCTATGGTTTAGAGTGGCCAGAATGTATTTTTGAACTATTTTGAAGGTTCATTAAATAAACATTCGGGAGGGTTTTTCTATCTTTCATACATGTTCCCGGATCAAAAATACAAGAGAAATGTTGATCTCAGAGTGTTAGGATTCACCTTGAAAGGGCCTAATATTGTCCAGCGCATGCCAATAGGGAAATATAGTTTATTGATATTGTTGAAATAATTATGTACAATTATTTAACTTTTAACTCATAAACTGTAACATGAATTGGAAATATAATAGTACTGTTGAGCTTGTGAGGGTGTGTTTCCTTTTGGTGGAGGATAACCTAACCTAGTGTGGGTCGACGATGACTGTAAATATTTGGAGAACTCAGAAGGAAAATAAAATTACATAAAAAGTTATTTTAATTTATTTTTTTATCGTTTAGAAGTGGAACATCTGCACTGTGGTGAAGCGACGAGTCGATGATGAATCTCATTAATGGACCTCATTAACGAGTCACCATAATGAAACTACTACACAATGTAATGAAGTTGCAACGTAGTGTAACCAAAATGAAGATTCGTGTTTCATCAATTAATAGCCAAACGAGAAATGCATGATGGTCAGTGCAATACTAGAATTGCCTTGAGGTTTTGGTCGGCCATGATGCTAAATGACGAAGGACAACCACTCCCATAAGAACAATACAAAATCAGACGATGGAGACAACTCCATTGGATAGTGGATTTGAGATCAGATATCGATGGATGTGAACAAATGATCAACCTCGAGAAATATCCTTTCCCAAGTAGAGGTATGAATCTATGGGACTGTTTACCCATGTTCTTCCCTCTAAATGATGAACAGAGATCAACTATTTTACAAGTTGATCCATAGTAAGATTTTTTCCTTACAGGGATGGGAAAACATGTTTTTTGTATGATAATGGGGTTAAAATCATAGTTACTTATTTATATACATTGTGTTTCCACTAACGATGAAAAATACAATACGACATGAAAAAAGGATGATTTGTTCCATTAGGGCATTCGTGTGTTCTTCATTACTAAACCTCCAAATTGATGTCCAGGTGACCTCAAGGTTGTTGTGTGGATGGTGGAGACTCAATATGGTTGAGGGAATGTACAGTTTGAGAATTGGACCACCGGAGAAGACCATGGATGACACCTTTGGTGACCTGTGGCAGCGGCCGCGAGTGGGAGGCGGCACGCCCCGATGATGAGTTATGGTGGTGGAGGCTGAGGCTAGCTAGAGCCATGGTGGTGCAGCAGGGTGGCGCCACATTAGATTAGTAGCCCACATCTATGGTATGTGGTGAGAAGGTGTCTTTTTGTCCTTGAAAGTCCTCGTGTAGGTAGGAGGCGACCGACATTAGTCGGCCCCATCACTTCACATGAAGGATGCCTCAGGAGTCTTAGCAAGAAGAAATTTATCTCGTGTTTGTTGTCCGGGCCAGTGGGTTTGACCAGTCTACTAGGTGGCCTGAGCTACGTATAGAACAATCCCACTTGAGCATGTCGGGTAGGATGAAACTAGGTCACAGAGCAACCCGGTGTGCTGGACCCATGCCCAAATCATGTTGGGTTTTCCAAGGCCCAATGGGCCTAGCCTCTAGGACAGACCACACCAGGCTGGCCAGACCCAACTGGGTTGGGTCATGTTGGCCTAGATGGGTTCGATCATGTGGGGCCCCAAGCCAGGTTGGTCTGGTTGGTCTGACCATGTTGGACCGAGTCTAGATGAATCCATCCCCGGTTTACAAAAACACCAATATCATTTAGTTTGTGCATCTGATTGACACGGTGTCTTCATTGTTGGGACCCTTGTGATGGGACCGTCCATTGAGAATAATCTATGTGAGATTCTGTGATGGTCAAAATATGACCAATGGAATGGGGATTATATTCTTTTGGAATTAAGCACACTAGAGAGAGAGAATCCTACAACTGACTAGGAAATGAATGATATGATGGGATTTCATCAGTGGTTCAGCATATGAGCGTTCCTCAGTGGTTCTGCATATGATCATACCTGAGTGTATCAGTATACATGTGTACCATTGTGGGTTAGCATATATGCATTCCTCAATGGTTCAACATATGAGCATACCACAATGGTTCATTATATGATCCCACGGGGCACGAGTGAGTTGGTTATAGGCAGTGGTGTCCTAACCCCGAGGTTTCGGGTTCGAGTCTTCGCAAGTAAACACGCACTATATGCTAAAAACCTCTCATTGGACCCTCTACCCTGTTTGGAATAGGCCTTAGCCTAAAGTTTATCCACCTTGTGCCTCCCTGGGGATATGTGGCGTGTAGGTGGGGAGGCCACCCCAACACCTCGTTACACAATAACACGTTTGCCCACGTGGCACATGTGAGATGGTTAAAGGCGGTGTCATCTTGACCCCGAGGTTCCATATTCGAGTCCTCACAAGGAAACACACACTATATGCTAACAGACCTCTCATGGGACACTCTACACCATTGAAAACCAGCCTAATCCCAAGGGGTTGACACCAAGGGCCTAATTGGGGACCTGCAACGCATAGGTGGGGAGGCCACCCCAGCACCTCATTACCCAACAACATGTTTTCCTACAGGGCATGGGTGAGTTGGTTAAAGGCGGTGGCGTCTTGACCCTGAGGCTCCGGGTTCGATTCCTTACAAGGAAACGTGCACTATATGCTAACAAATCTCTTGTGGGCCCTTCTACCCCATTGGGAACATGCCTAGTCCCAAGGGTTGGCCACCTTGGGCCTCGCTGGGGATGTGCGTTATGCATGTTGGGCGGCCACCCCAACACCTCATTACCCAACAAAATGTTTCTTTGCCCATGAGATTATACCCAAGTGGTGCAGGCTCCTGCTTGGCATCCAAAATACCCAGGATCAAATCCAGGCAGGGAGTAAATTTCCAGGCACTGTAGAAGTACTGTCGCAATGGTGTAACTGTAGTAGCGGTGGTACTGTAGTGGCAGAGGGACTGTAGGAGGTACATCAGAAATGACGATACTGTAGCAGGTACTATAGTAGGGAGGGTACTATAGCAATACTATTCACCGAGGGGTCCTTTGGACCAAAAACTGAGCTTTTAAGCCATGTATTCAATCCACTTCGCCTTTTTCCTTCGGACTATGTAATGGGTCACCGTCTACCCAGTATAAAGAGGTGTTTTATTTAATAATAAATTGTTTCTTCGGCCCCAAACATAAAAAAATCACTCAACCCTACTTTAGTGGTTCGACATACGAGCATACCTCAGTGGTTCTGCATATGAGTGTACCTTAGTGTTTCATCATAAGAGTGTACGTTAGAGGTTTACCAAACAAGATTACCTTAGTGATTTTGTATTTGAGCATACCTCAATGGTTTAGCATATGATCATTTCACAATGGTTTTTCTTATGAGCATACCATAGTGGTCTAGCAGACAAGAATACCATAGTGGTTCTTAAAACTAGCAGACCTCAGTTGTCCAGCACACAAGAGGACCTCAATGGATCGACTGGGATGAGTCTCTCAGTAGTACTATATGATTCATCACTGTATCTGATAAACAATATTTTCTACACTTTTGGTTATACCATGTGTGAGTTGTTTTTCTGTGTCATCTTACTATGTGTTCCTTCTTTGTGGTATTTTATTTTTGGTTTGGGGCACCTATTGAGTATTATGTCACTCAAACCAACATGGTCCTCACCTGAACGTGTCGTGTCTCATGAAGGTGATAAACACTTTGATTGAGATCTTGTAGGTTACAGACCAGGTGGTGCCCAGTGAGACGGGATGGACATGACATACACTATGGAAACCAATATCTATCCTCCACCAACCCTTCAGGTTGGTCTTGACCAGACAGACCTTGGAAGCTATACTATTCTTTGTGGTTTTGGGTTTGTATTCTCACCCCGTTTTCTTTTTAGTTTTTCATTACTCTCAGTAGTTGTCCTAATGAACTGTTTCATTTATATGGGGTTTCGTTCTAGTAGTTTGATCTTTGTTTGTGTGTACAGATTTAATGGAAATGCCTTCACTTTTTGGGATATTCCTTCTTAGTGATAGTTTCTAGACCTTTTCTTATGGAATGAGGGTTTGGGGAAGTTACGGCACGGGCCCTGGGGGATGTGTCGTGATAATGTGGTATCATAGGAGTTAGGTTCTACCAGAAGAACTAAGAGTCTATAAATTTTGATTTGAAAATATTGTTAAGTGTTTTGAGCACTGATTTTAGGCCAGGGACTCCAGTGTTGGTGCAGCAGCCGACATATCCAAATTACAGGATCATGAATTTTGTTGTTTTACATGGTGCAAGAAAACACCAGTTTCATGCGCCTTTGAGTGTTTTTTCATTATATTTTTCTATCAGAGTCATCTCCCAAGGTATAATCTATTGACTATGGTTTATCATGATCTCATTCAGGATTCCCCCAGGCAGACAGCCAACCATGATTCTTGTGTTTGACCACAAGGGTGGTCCACATAGTGATGAGGCATTGGTGAAAGAACCATTTACTAATATTGAACCATCGGGCAGTGTCCTAGTGATACCACCACCTATTGGCTAGAAGTTACCACTGGTGCTTCCGGTATAGGATTCATGTAGACTCAATTCCATACACGAGTTCCAGTGATAGAGACCTCCCAGGTATATGGGAGAGATAGATCCTCAGGTCGTTGATTATTGGCTATAGGTAGTGACATGAGTCTTCCACTGATTGAGGATTCCACTTGAATAGATGGTCGTTCTAGCAGTGAGCCTTATTAATGTCTTAGTTGTGAGATGTTGGAGTTTGATTATCCGGACTCACGGGGAGGCAACCCTCACATGGTCTGACTTCGAGCTACATTTTAGGGAGGCGTTCTTCCCAGTGACATTTCTCTCTCTTTGCATACAAGAGCTTCATCCCATACAACATGGAATACTGACAATGGTTGAGTATTCTATGAGGTTCATAAACCACTCTTGTTACTCAACAGATATTGTGCGGGACCCTTTCTTTAGGGCCCAGACCTTTGAGTAGGGACATCAATGGGAGATCTGGGAATATATGATTTCCCTCAGCATCCCTACACAGGTTGGGGAATTGGAGCAAGATATACTAGTTGAGTGATTTCTTGTTGTGAATGCCTTGATGGTGGGACCTACCTCCAGGCGATGGTTGGATGGGTCATCTTTGTTGGGTAGCTGACAGTTGACATTGTGGCCTAAATAAGCTATACCATTCAAAAGAATACCCTAGGATCAGTGGTGCTTGGATCTCGAGGTAGAGGGATCCATTCGGGGAGAACAGTATGCTACACATATTGATGATTGGGGCACATGGATCAGGATTACCCAACTCACCATGTAGAGGATTTGTAGACCGTTTAGGGAACACAAAGGCAGCGATAGAGACAAGAATATGGCGGTCCTCCATGCGACAGACATGGCAGAGGAGCGGGACGAGCAATATAGGGTGGGTGCAGGTATGGGGTACTACCGCCACCACACCCAAGTGGTCCACCATGGTATCTGGGAGCAGGCTGATAGGGTAAGGCTTTGGTTTAGGCCATTGAGGCCTACGATCCCAACGTCCCAGAGATCATATGAGGTACGATCTATTTATTCTCCAATTTAGTTGTTTTTCATATAGAACCGGATCGAGTCACTGTTTCATTTACACAGACCTTGTTTATATCTCACAGATTCCGATCAATTCGTTGGCTTGATCATTACACATGGAGGATAGAGATTCAGCTAGGATCTCCTAGGAGTTAAGTTGAGGCCTTACGACATCATACTGGGAATGGACTGGCTATCCACGTTTCATGCACACATCTACTATTTTAAGTGCACAGTGTGGTGTGTCCACAGAGATGAGAATAGTTTTTCCTTTATCAGCCAAAAGAAAACTAGAGCAGCACCGGATGGACACCCATGTAGGAGGGTGAAGCTGATCACTCAGTCGTTGGCAATCATGACCCTTAGTGTAATGGATAAGATGAGTCTGTTGTTTCCTACAATGTTGGATGAGTACAAGGACGTATTTCTAGAGGATGTTCCTGGAAAACCTACTCGTAGAAAGGTAGAATTAAGCATTGATGTGTACCATAGGATGGCACCGATATCTACACTTGCATATCGGATGGATCTATCCTCGCTCCAAGAGGTGAGGGTACGTCTGGGGGACTTACATATGAAGCGGTTCGTAAGGCATGTCATTTCACCATGGGAATCCCCAGAGTTGTTTTTGCAGAAGGCAGACATAAGTTTGACATTATTCGTAGACATTCGGTGTATGAACCAGGTGACCATGATAAAATAGTATCCTCTACCTAGTATTTATTACTTGTTCAATCAGATAATGGGAGAGTGACAGATGTTGAAGATAGACCTTAAATTAGGCTATCAGCATCTTCCGAGTACGAGATGAGGACATCTTGAAGATGGATTTCAGATGTCACTATGACCATTACGAGTACATATTGATTATATATGGTGTAAATAATGATCAATTAGTTTAATGGGACTCAAGAACATGATCGTCCACCTATACATAGACTGGTTTGTAGTGGTCTTCATTGAATACATCTTGGTGTATTTAGCATCCAAGGGGGAGCATCAGATACACCTGAGGATGGTTCTAGAATCACTTTGAAAGCACCCATTTTATGGAAATCACTTAAATTGTGAGTTCTAGATATGAAAGGTTCACATCATGAGACATGTCATCTTAGAGAATGGAGTTGTAGTGGATCAAGCAAAGATCGAGGCATTTGGTTCTTGGGATCCAACCAAGAACATTACCGAGGTGATGATTTTCCTTGGATTGGATGGGTACTATTGGAGGTTTGTACCCAAATTATCTAGAGTGTCAGAACCCATGGAGGTGTTGAAAAATAAGGGAAAAACCATCATGTAAAAATAAATATGACATCAATGATTTCACCAGTAGATGCAAGGATTGATAGGTGGTCCTATCATGAAGATTCTATAGGAGGTCACCAACTACATGTTTTTCTGTGACGCATCACGTACAAGGTTTGGTTATGTCCTGATGTATGGAAAAGAAGTCATTACTTATGGATCATGACAATTGAGACCTCATGAACATAACAACGTGACTCAGGACCTAGAGTTGGAAGCTATAGTCTTTACACTGAATATGTGGTGACACTACCTTATGGAAAGAATATTAATAATCTACTATGACCAAAAGTGACTCAAGTATATCTTTTATCCAAAGGATATTTACCTGAGACAATGTATTTGGCTAGAGTTCCTCCATGACAATGGCTTCGAGATAGTCTATACTCTTGGGAAGGTGAATGTGGTGGAAGATTCTCTCACTAGGAGATTGTGTTCAAAGCTACTGAACAAGGCATTAGAGAAGTTAGCCTCACTTCAGATATCCTTTGTGGATAGAGATGAGGAAACTTATCCTTAGAAGATGGTAGTTTCCCCTACATGCTTACAGTGAATCCAGGAGGCGAAACTCGGAGATTCCAACTACAAGACCACATGTTCCCATATGTCCACGTGGAATGCCCCTAATGTATATTCGAATAGTTGGGATCACATCATCTATTTTAGAGGACACATCGTTGAACCAGTTGTGTTATAGGTGGAAGTGTTGTGGGAGTTCCATACATCCCATTTGTAAGTACATCCAGGTGGGACTAAGATGCACAAGAACCTCCAACATCAGTACTGGTGGCCAGGGATGAAAAATGAAGTCGAAGAGTTGGTATCGAGATGCCTCACTTGTTATAAAGTGAAGGTTGAGAAGCAAGTTCCACCATGTTTGACACAACCCCATGAGGTACTAGTGTTGAAGTGGGATGGGGTATCAATGGACTTCATGAAGATCTGAACACATACGTCTAGGGGGGATGTTACCATCTTGGTGATCGTAGACCGATTCACCAAGTCAGAACACTTCCTACCCATTCATGAACATGGTTCAGTAGGGATCTTGTGACCCCTCTACATGCAAAAGATAGTCTGATTCCATGGAGTCCTAACTATGAATGTCTCAGATCATGATGAATTATTTACATCAGGGTTGTGGAAGGGATTATATAAAGCGTTTGGGACCCACCATATCTTGAGCACACCCATTCACAAATAGATGGATGGTTAGATGGAGCAGACCATATGGACATTGGAGGACATGCATTTTTCTTGTGTTCCTGATTTTGGGTGTAGTTGGGAGAACCAAATACCACTGTGGGAGATTGAGTACAACAACAACTACCACTCCACCATCGGTATGACACTGCTATAGGAACTATACAGATAACCATGTAGGTCACCGTTATGCAAGACATACCTACGGGAATCAGCACTTATGGGTCTAGAGATGGTACATGCTACCACTAAGATGGTGCAGGTCATCCGAGTGTAGATGAAGACTGCACAAAGCTGACAAAAGTCCAATGTTGATAGGTGAGGAAGACCCTTTTAGTTCATGGATGGGTACCATGTATTCTTACGGGTCTCTCCCCGATGAGATATTTAGATATTCGGTTGGGGAGAAATGATATCTTCGATGTTCATCAGGACTCTCCAGTTACTACATAGAGTGGGAAAGGTTGTGTACCACTTGACACTACAACCATAGTTAGAGAGGGTGCACAACATCTTCCATGTATCCAATCATAGGATAAACATGAGAGAACCTTATCACATCTTCAACCAGGGTGAGCTAGATATTGAAGATAGGGTGACATTCACCGAGTACCCAGTGAAGATAGAGGATAGATTGGATAGGATCATTTGTGGAATGTCAATTCCTTTGGTGGGTGTTCGTTGGCAGCATGAGAATCTCTAGTAGAGAACGTTGGAATGGGAGTCTCATATTCATGCTCGGTACCCCCATTTGATTGATAATCCCTTTTTGGCTTATGAGGACGAAAATTCTTAAAGGGGGGGTGTAATTTAATTTCCCAAAATTCCATTAAATGTTTTCTAAAATTAAATGGGATTTTTTCAAGACTAGGCTATGATACGATGCAGAATTACAAGGCCCAGATTTGCTAGAATGTATTTTTTGAACTATTTTTATGGTTTATTAAATAAATGTGAAAGTTGGTTTTTATATAATTTATATCAGTGCCTAGATTAAAAATAAGAGAGCACCTTTGATCTCTGAGCGTCAGGATTTTCCAAGAAAGGTCCTTACATTGGCCAGTGCAGACCAATAGTTGAATATAGTTTTTGGCTGAAAATACAATAATTAAGTAACAATTATTATTTTTTAAAATCATTATAACTCAAAAATATAATTATAGATAGGAAATCAGAGAGTTTAATTAATCTACCGAGGGAATGTTTCCCTTAGTCAGAGAACAACCTAGACTGGTGAAGGTCGAGAGTGAATGTTAATTTTCAGGCTTTTTGGATGAAAATAAATTAACATAAAAGTTTATTTTAATTTTTTTCATCATCGTTGAGAAGTGGAATGATAGCACTGTAGTGAAGTGATGAGGAGATTATGAATCTCATTAAAGAACCTCATTAATGAGTCAGCATAACGACACTGAAACGCAACATAATAGTAACAAATAGTCATGTTTTGTCAATTAATTGCCTAACAAGAAATGCCGAATTGTCGACACAATTATAGAATTGGTATGAGGATTTGGTGGGTGGCTATGATGAATGAAGAAGGAAAACCTCTCCAATGACGAACGTTGATGAATTAGAAGATGTTAATGACAACCGTGGAGAGTGGTTTCAGGATCATAGATCGACGTATGATGATAAACGATCATCCTTGAGAAATCTCTTATCCAAGGTAGGGATTTTAATCTGTGTGATTTTCTCCCCATTCTCCCCTCTAAATGAAGAATGCGAAAATACTCTCTATGTTCATCTGAAGATAGTTTTTTTATTGCGGAGTTGGGGAAACATTGTTTCTGGTTGATAAGGGGATTAAAATCTTTGTGATATATTTATATGCTTTGTGTTTCCACTAACATGATCAAATCTAAGCCGACACGAACAAGGGACGGTTTGTTCCATTTAGGAATTTTGTTTGTTCTTCATGAATGAACATCCAAATTGATGGAAAGGTGACCTCAATTTCGTAGTGTGGATGGAGACGACCTTGGAAGTTCAGGTGTGTGGGTGGTTCAAGAATCAGACAATGGGATTAGACTCTGCGGCCCGTGGAAGACATCGCCAGTGTAACAACATTGATGACCAGTGTGGGTCTCCTACAATGACAACCTTAGTAGGGAGGCATTTCAACCTAATGGAATGTCGGGGAGGTGGAGGGAGAGGCAAGTTAGGTTTACAATGGTGTGGCAGGGTGACGTTTCTCAGGCATCGTGTTGGAGGAGAGGCTCGTATCTGTGAGCTGTTGTGTGCAGGTGCCACAGAGTCCCTATTTGACTACGTGTGGGAGGTGGTGGCCAGCCTCAGGCTTCCAAATGGAAGCATGCCTTAGATTCAGTGGGTGTACATGATGGATGAATTTCGGCCCACATTTTTAGGCTGGGCTAGTGGGGTGGACAGGGCCGTGGGGTGGCCTGGGCTACGGACAGAACTGGTCCACCGAGCCGGATGAAACCGAGTTACTCAGAGACATGGCGGGCTGGAAACACACCCAAACTGGGCCAGGTCCCGCAAGGTCCAATGGGATTGGCCGTTGGACTAGGATGAAATGGTTCGGGTCTGGTCGGCTGAAATGGACCAGGTCATGCTCTGCCCCGTGGCTGAGTTGGTCGTGTCGATCTGACCATGTCAGAACTGGTCCAGATGCAACATACCCCTTTTTACTTCGATTCCAATATCATTCAGACTAGGTGTCCAATTGACATGACTCTTATGGAGTTGGTACCCTGTTAATGGTGCAGTCCATTTCAAATACTCTAATTGATATTATGTGATGGTCAAATTATGGCCGATGGCATGAGGAGTAGATTCTTCTAAAATCATGAAAACTGGAGAACGAGAATCCTACAGTTGACTATGACATAGGATATATGACGAGCATACCTCGGTGGTTCATAAAATGATCATACCACAGTGGTTCTATATATGAGTGTACCTTAGTGGTTCAATATACGAGAATACCTCAATGGAACACCATACGAGCATCACTCGGTGGTTCTGCATATGAGCGTACCTTAGTGGTTTTACGTACTTGTGTACCTGAGTGGTTTAGAATTAGGGAATACCTTAGTAGTTTAGCATACGGGTATACATTATTGTTTAGGTATATGAGTGTACGTTAGTTGATTAGAATACTAGTGTAACTCAATGTTTCTGCATACAAGCATACCTTTAGTGGCTCAGCAGACGATCATACATCAATGATTCAAAAAACATGTGGACCTCAGTGGTCCAAAAAAAGATAATACCTCAGTGGATCATTAGGGATGAGTCCCTCAGTAGTTTAAAATGACTTATCTCTACAATTGATAAATCATACTTTCTATACATTGAGTTATAAATACTGCGAGATATTTTTCCTTGTTGATATTGTTTTATGGTCTTAAATTATGATCATTTCTTTGTGTTTTGGGGTTATTACTAATTATTGTGTTACTGATCCCTGCATGGGCCTTTCTCAAACGTTTCTTTCCTTTTGTAGGTGATCAACGCTTTGACAGATACCTTGGTGGTCTAGGAAATTATGGTACCCAGTGAGACAGGAGGGATATAACATACCTCTATGGCTACCGACAACTATCCTCTACCTACCCCTATAGTAGGGCTTGAGTAGATAGACCTTGGCAGCTGTACTTTTATTTGTGGTTTTGGGCTGGTATTCTGGCCCCTTTTACTTTTATTTGAAATATTCTTTTAGTATTTGTCTTAGTGAAAACTATTGTTTACATTGTGTTTAATTTCTGTAGTTTGATATATCTCTCTCTCTCTCTCTCTCTGTGAGTGTATATATATTTTAAGGCAATGCCTTCCCTTTTTTGGAATATGCCATCTTAGTGCAAGTTTCTTGCCCCTGGTCTATAGAAGGTGTCTTTGGGGTAGTCAAGGAATTGGACCTGGGGGGTGGGGAATAACATATAAAGATAACTTCATTAGTATTCAAAAATACACAATTGACATTGTCATGAACAACAAATCCCCAGTGGATCACTTCTTTACCACACTAATGTTGAGTCTAGGAAAACTGTTGGTGATTTGAGTCCTTGAATATAATGAGGAGATTGCCCGTTGTGCCCTCAAGGTTGAAATTGATACCAGAGAATCCTAGTGGTCTCATGGGAATGGTGACAAAAAGTGTAATATGGAGTCCAATTTGGGTGGTTCAACAACTGAATCCCATAATGAAAGGAAGACAAAACATCCCACATGCCAAAATTTTCGGAAGAAGCATCCTGGGAATTGTCTAAAGGGAACTTGGATTTACATGAAATGGGGAAGAATGGGACATCTGGAAAAAAGTACCGAATGGATATAAAGAATCCTACTTATGTGGGTGAAGAAAGGAATGTTCAGATTAACCCTCTCCTAATGGTGTTGTGTCACAACTGCATGAAGCATGGGTATTGTGCGAAACCTTTCCCTAAGCCAAGGGTTGTTAGAGGCTATCAACAAATACATCCAAGGAAACAAGGAAGGGATTATGTTATCACTACTACTGAGGTAGTGTTAAATAATGATGTGGTGATAGGAATTCTAGTTATTAATTCAATAATTGAGAACAAACTATTTGATTCTGGTTATACACAATCATTCATATCGTTCAACTTTAGTAGAACTATTCAAACACCACCTCAAAATTTAGAGATTTGGTTTTCTATGAGAATAGATAATGTAAACATTATTGGTTATAGGGATTATAACTCCTCCCTAGTAATTTTTTGTGGAATAAACCTCCCAGAAAATCATTTCATACTTCCTTTAGCTGTGTTTGATGATATCTTGGGAATGGATTGGAGATATTTCTACAAAAAACCATCAACTTTTAGTTAAGGGGGATCACTCTTCACATCCTGGAACATCCTCTAATTCATTACATGTGTAAGTATTAAGATGAATATCCTTTTGAATCATTCTCTCATGTGTGGATATTACTGCCTTCTGAGAAAACCTGTTTAGCAGAAATCATTATGAAAAATGAGATGATACTTCATGAAGATATTACCATAGTGAGGGATTACGTTGTTGCATTCCCCCACAGGATTCTCGATATTCCTCTTGATTGAGAGGTTGAGTTCTCAGTTTAAAATTTTCCTAGATCCCTATATATATCAAATACACCATATAGAATGGCCACTGTATAACTTGAAGATCTAAAGAAGTAGTTATAGGAGAATTTGGAGAAGGGTTTTATATTCCCAAATACTTCACCAAGGGGTTATGTAGTTATATTCTTCAAGAAGAGGGATAGATCAATGCCACTATGCATTGATTATCTTGATATTAATAAAATCAAGATAACAAAAAAAATTGTAGTTTTTATTTTTGATATATAGAAATACTACAAGAGAAATGAGGAACATGAAGACCATTTGAATACTGTTATAAGGACATTTTACTGGGAGAATCTATATAAAACTTATAGTGAATGTGTGTTCTAAATGGATAATGTATCATTATTGTGGAATGGTACAATGGAAAATGTGATATTTATAGACCCTTCCAAGATAAAGGAAATTGAAAAGTGGAATAGGCCAATATCGGTAACGGAGATCCACAAAATTCTGTGTCTAGTTGGGTATTATCCACGATTTGTGAAGAATTTCTCTTGATTGTCAAACCCAATGACCAAGTTGATATTGAAGGGAGTGAAGTTAGTCTAGACTAATGATTGTGAAAACTTCTTTAATTAGTTGAAGAAGTGGGTTGTCACTGTGCTAAAACTCACACTCCCAACAAGTGGAGAACTCTGTGTGGTATATAGTGGTGCTTCAAAGAAAGGATAAGGATGTGTACTAATGTAAAATTATTATGTGATAGAATATGCCTCAAGATTGCTATAAATCCATAAAAAAACTATCCTACGCAAGATCTAGAGCTAGCAGTTGTGATCAATGCATCAAAAATCAAGCGGAATTATCTCTATGGGGAGAAGTGCGAGATATATAGTGAAGATGGTAAAATCTCACCTTGGATTAGAAATTATCAATCCAATACCATCCTATGATGGAAAATAAGGTGGTAGATGATCTATGTAGAAATTATGCAGCATATTTATCAATGATTAGAATTGAAAAGGATCAAATCTTCTAATATTTTTAAAGCATGTAATGGTAATAATTAATTTAGGAACCTCATAAATCCATTATCAAATAATTTCTCAACCATCCCCTATGGATAAAATAAATGGTTCTCAATGAAAAGTTGTGTAATTTCTAAAAACGGTGGAATCCATCAGAAATGGGGAATCATCTAAGTTCAAGATTGAAAAATTTGTAGTTGTATAATTTGGGTCACGACTATATGTACCATCTTATCGAGAGATACAGAAGGAGTTTTTTAATAATTAACATAGCTTAAAATTTTATATTCACCAAGGGATCACAATGATATATTGAGATATTCAAGAGAACATTTGGTGGGATAATATGAATAAGGGTATTTCTGAATATACATCAAAGTGCATGGTTTGTCAACAAGTGAAGGCTGAAAGACATAGTTCTAAGGGGATTATGTAACCACTACCTCTACCAACATAGAAGTTGGAGAACATAACCATGGAAATTATCAACAAACATCCAAATACATACAGATGAAATAATGTTATATGGTTCATTGTGGATCCTCTTATAAAGACATCTCAATTTATCGGTATTTGAGAGGTATTCTCATTAGATCAAATTGAACAGATTTATATCAATGAGGTGGTAAGGATGCATGGAGTACCACTATATATTGTATATGATAGATTTATGAGATTTACCTCATTGTTTTGGAAATTTCATCAATAATCTCAATGAATTGAACTAAACTTTAGAAATACCTATCATATTATATCTTATGAACAATATGAGAAAACTATTCAGCCACTGGAAGACATGATGAGATCATGTTCCATGGACAATAATGGTGGGTGGGACCATCATCGTTGACTGGTTGAATTCTCTTACAACAATAGTTTCTACTCCTGCATCCCAATTGCACCATATGATTCCCTTTATGGGAAAAGGTGAAGAATACCGGTGTGTTGGGATGAAGTCAGTGAGCCTATGCTGCTAGGACCTGAAATGGTCGAATAAATAGTGGTGAAGGATTATATCATTCAGCATCACATCAAGGAATCCCAAATTAGACCAAAGATATATTAATAAAATCAACTACGAGACCACATATTCAATGTTGGATTCATGGTATTTCTTCAGATATCTCCATGGAAGAAGTTCATGAGGTTTGGGAAGAACAAAATGCAATGTCCTTGGTACATCATCCCCATCATGATTTTTGATCATTTCAACATTGTGGTCTATCGATTGGGACTTCCTCCAACTATATATAAACTTCAAGATTCCTTCCATGTATCCCTCTTATGGAAGTTCATAATAGATCTTTTACATGTACTCTCTATAGAGGTGGTAAATTTGCAGTATGATCTTTCTTTCGAGGAGTAGCCATTGAGGAACTGGGATGGTAGAGATAATGTTATACACAACAAGACCACTCACCTGGTCAAGGTAATATGGAAGAACCATAAGTACGAAGAGGAAACATGGGAATTGGTGGAAGCAATGATGGAAAAGTACCCACACCTTTTTATGGATTTGAATGTAAAATGAAAATTCAAGGGATAAATTTCATAAGTGGGGGGGGGATGTAATTAATTTATGTTTTATCAATGGAATTACATTCTTAAAAAAATTCCTTATGTTATAATCACATTTAGAGATACAATGTTATATCATGGTAACCAATACAATGTAACCATTAAACATAATTTTTTCACCTATATGTCTTGAATTTAAAAAAATCTAACATTCGCGGTTGTGTTTAGGGTGATTTTTACAGTCTAATGGAACAAGTATAATTTTTGGTGAATAGTTAGCTACCCTACATACAGTTATGAATAGTAATATTACCCATATGAATATTAAATAATCAAAAATAATAGTAACCTCATCCTTAAATGTATATATAAAATTTAGGCAACTTATAATTGATAATATGATCATGGTAAAACTATTGGTATTTTTGTATGTCATAAACAATTAATTCCAATTAAATAGTTAATTTAAAAGAAAGTGTATTTTTGGAAAATGGGTTCATAAATTAAAAATTTTATGTATTCTGGTTTTGATAAAATTTTATAAGACCTTACATAATTTTTGAAAGCATTATAATATCAGTTATAATTTTAATATCCGTATATTTTACATAAATTAATAATCTTAATTAAAAACTAAATTATCCAAATTTAGAATATTATTTTTGAAAAATTGATTTCATTTCTGGATTCTACATGTTAAAAAATGTTTAGGGTGATTTTATGAGATTTTTTTAAAATACATGAATTTTGATGAATTGTAAAATATGCTAATTTAACATATATATACATTTTAAGTTAAATTAACTATTCCTAGCATCATCGTTGAGGTAAACACCCTTGGTTAGAACTTATATGCACATATTACAATTTTTTTCATGGGATCATCATTATTAATTTTATTATAGAATAGTTATAAACTAATTATTAAAATATTAAGAAAACCCTCCTCACATCCACTATAAAAACCACCCACACTCCCCTCTTCTCTTCACTCATATCAAGCCTCATTCCTTTCCTAAATTATACTCAAATACCTCCCCAATTTACTACCATGTTTCCATCATCACTTGATCTCATCAAAATACCAAATCAATTACCCTTAATAGGATCTCAAGGAAGATTAATTCATTAAGTAAATTCCACTTTTGAATTCTTTTACTATCTTTTCTAGTTCCATTGTTTTCCTTTCTATCCATACATATCCTCATCAAAATATTATTACAAATCCATCAACTTAAGTGTACTATAATTCTGTTATGATTATGGAATAAAATATTATTCTCTCTCCTTTACACTTCTTTTATACTAATACTAAAAACACCCTTCGTGATGTGTTAATTTACCACATTCAAGGATGATGGGTTTTCGATTTCTATTACCGTCTTCAATTCTAATCATGAAACCATTATTATTTTTGAAGTAAAATTTAATATATGTATAATGTATCATATATGGTTTATTAATCTTTTTACACATGCTTTTGATTGATAAATCAAAATACATCTTTGTGGTTAAAAAACCGCCAGCTAACCCAAAAGATTATCACAAAAGTTTCATATAATAATTCAAAGTCACTCCATGTAACCAAAAAAAGTTTACAAAAATTTAACATTATATATTTTCAATAATAAAATATAACTCCATTTCTGAGAAACCATCTTAATTTTTCATGATTATCCATTCATGTATATAAGTAAACTAATCCTAAAATAAATAGACATGAACAATGAAATTGAACCTCTTACCCATAAAAGGCCATGAAAGAACATAACAGGTGTATAATAAATCATTTAAATATAAAAGAGGGTTTTTATTTACTAATTAATATAACCAATTTTATTATTCGGGTCATTGATATCAATTAGAGAACACGATCGGATTTATGGTAAGGGATTCTACCCAAAACTCCATTATTCCATTAGGTTGCCCTATCTTCCTTTTTTTCAAAATGAAGTTATATGTTCTCTATATGAAAATATTATAAATTATCTTCAAATTCTCAAAACACATTTATAATTATCCATTCATTATTCACTTTTTGGGATATACATGCTTTGACATGGTTCCCTTCTCAATACTTCCCGATTAGAAAACCAGTTTTTAGGAAACATCCCAAATTCTTCCCCAATTTTATGTGCATTCAATAACCTGTTCTAAGACAACGTATTTTCATAAATTCATTATTTGTATTTAAATAACCATATTGGTTTACTTCTAGTTTATATAAAAGATTACAGTCTTTTCAATTTTTAATGCTCTTTAGTATTTGGCTTAAAACCACACTAAAATCATTTAATGAAAAAATTTCTCAAAATACTCTTCATATATATTATCACTTATATTTGAAATTACATACCTTGATATATTCATGTTTTCCCGTATCAAATTTAATGTATGTTTTATTTCTTATTTTTCATGGACACTTTTATGATACACCCAGTCATTATGTTTTATGATATGATTATGATACACATATCTATCCACATGTACCCTCATATTTCTATGTGACTGATTATGTTTGTTTCTTTATGTGGAAAACATATCATGAACATGTTATTATGGGTTCAACTAGATAGTTCTCTAATTTATTGCATAAATTTTAGTATCATGAGACATTTTGGGCAATGGTCTTGGCAGTTATCCATGACATCTTCTACCATGTGCAACAGTCTTGGTGGTTAGCCTTGACTCGTTCTACCATGTCCAATGGTCTTGGTGGTTATCTTTGAATTTTGTTCCTCTATGTGTAAAAATACATAAAACCTAATAAAGTCATATTTTAGGTTTCTTGCTCCTTACTATGAATCCATGTTTATATGATTCCTTGTTTTTATGTTATGATTCTATCTGTTCCATGCCGTTTATTTTCATTATGTCATGTCTTCTGACCCAAGTGATAATTCTATATTCATATTATTTTAAAATTTCTAGGCTTTTTAGATCACATCTTGTTTTATTATATCCCCCAGTTATCATTGGTCGATTTATGGGAACAATGGAGGTTTGGAGCTTACTATGAAAACTAAATAATGAAATGTTTTTTGTTTTCAGTATTATGTTCCTAGTCTTCAAATTCATTAGACATCCTGATCGTTGGATAGTATAGAAATGTATAATTGTACATAAAATCATTTAATTTTATATGTTAGAGGATAGGGTATCTATACAGGTCATGATGGAGTGTTATTAGAGGGAGGTTGTATCTACTTAAGGGCTAGTATTTTTTGAGTTTAGTTTGGGGAGACGGTGTCGACTGTTTCGATTTTGACTTTTTGGAAAAGTAATCCAATGTAGGTATGACGGTTGACATATCCATCCACCAAGACTCTAGACACATGCTTTTTGACTCATTACATGATGACACTGGTTGTATGGAAATAAATGGTATATGCATCATATATGATTTGGGTGTGTTCTGATGTCCTTCTTGAGTCAACTCACCATGTATACTTTATTGATTGTGGAACATCATGTTTCATTTCATTGTTCCTCTAGAAATCCATCCAGCCAGGATTCTATTATGTTATCACAATGATGATCCACGTAGCAATGAGGTGTCAGTATATAGAGTTGTACCGAAGATAGAACCTCTGGGTGGTTTACTAGTGACACCACCACCCATCGAGAAGTAGTTACTACTAGCGCTGCTAGTTGAAGATTCACCTATGATGATTGCATTGCATGATTTCCGTAGGTAGTGAACTATTTGTTTTCTAGGGGAGATAGACCACAGGTAGCTCAGGGTTGGCTGGAGGTAGTTATGTGTGTCTTCCACCATGTGAGGACACCAGCCAACTAGATAGTTTTCCATTATAGGAGTCTTATTTAGGGCTCTACGGGATGGTGGTGGAGAATAGTGACCCAGATACATGATGAGGAAACTCTATCATGGGAAGAGATCGATTGTATCTTTTGGGTGGATTTATTTCTGGCTTTGTTGCGATCAGTTCACATACATGAGATCTTGAATCAGTATTAGGGCAGTCAAACTATGACAGAGTACATAGTAAATTTTAATGATCTTTCACAGTACTCTGCATATATAGTATGAGACCCATTAATCAAGGATCAGACATTCGAGTAGGGAAAACACTAAGATATTAGGTCATCCATGATATCCCTTTGAATTCCTACATATTCTGTGGTACTAGAGCAAGGTATAACATTTGAGATATTTATAGAGGAGAAGACACCATTATTGGGAGCTACCACTAAGAACCAGGTAGTTGAGTCATCATGATAGGTAACTAATAGTAGTTATAGGGACTAAATAAGTTTAGGAAATCTAGGGGAGGAACCCCAAAAATAAGATCAGTGGTGTGGGCCTCCCAGGGGAGATCTAGTCAGCTGAAGGAAAATATTTGTTACTCGTGCGATGGTCAGGGACATCTGGCATGGGATTTCCAGACCAATCGTACAGATGATCAGTAGATGGTCAAGGGACCAATGAGGGAGACATGGATAAAGGATAAAGATGTTCCTCAAGGTAGTGAATGTATCATATCGGTAGGTAGGGAATTATTAGGTTGGCGTATGTTCAATGTATTACCACCACCACCCCCAGGTGGTCTAAACTAGGCTCAGGGAGATGGTGGAAAAGGATGGGGATAGCTACATGCGATTGAGGCTGATGTCCTCTATTATCTAGGGATGATTAGGGGTATGATCTATGTATTTTACACCCTAGATGTAGTTTTGATAGACACAGGTTCCATTCATTCATTTCTTTCCATGGACCATGTTTAGGGATTATGGATTCTAGTTGAATTGATGACTCGACCCTTATACATAGAGACTACTACATGAGGGAATTCAATGATTACAAAATGTGTTAAACACTGTGACCTTAAACTTGGTGGTGATATTTCTGGTCAGGATCTCTTGGTAATGGTGTTGAGGCCTTACAATTTTATTTTTTGTTATGGACTGGTTATCTGTAGTCCATGTTCAGATAAACTATTTTAGGCATAGAGTGCAGCATCTCCATGGTCATGGGACCAGGATTTTACTTATTGGGGAAAAATAAATGCATGAAGTGTAGAATGGAATTAATCATAGGAATATGGAGATGATTACTATTCTGTTATCTAGCCTCACCCTTAGTGTAGTAGATGATATGATTCCTCATTTTCCTGTAGTGGTGGCAGAGTATGATGTCATCTTTCTTGAGGATGTCCAAAAATTACCTCCCCGTAGGGAGGTAGACTTATTCATTGATCTATACTTCAAGATTATTCCCATATATTCACCTTCGTATCAGATTTCTCCCGCATACCATCATTATTTGAGGTAAGAGTTTGAGGTCTTGAAGAAGAAGGGCCTTGTGAGACCTTGTGTTCACCCTGGGCAGCCTAGTGTTTTATCCAAGAAGGAAGACAAGAGCTTGATATTATGTGTGCACTTCTAGCACCTAAATCAGGTGACAGTGAAGAACATGTATCCACTATCAAGGTTCAATGACCCCTTTCATCAGTTTAAGGGTGTGAGCTGGTTCTCTAAGATAAATATTTGATATGGTTACCACTACCCTCGTGTATGAGATGAGGATGTATCAAATACATCCTTTTGATTCTGCTATGACAACTATGTGTTCTTGGTGATGTCGTATTGAGTGATTAATTCCCAATCAGTGTTCATGAAACTCATGAACAAGATCACCCATCATTATATAGACTAGTTCGTGGTGGTATTCATTTATTATAAGAACTATGCGACCCATTATCATGAGCTATTGGAGATATTCTTCACATTTAACATGTGGTGAAACTACCTAATGGGCGATTTGTTTATCATCTACTATGACCAAATGAGTCTCAGGTATATATTCAATCATAAGGATACGAACATGACATAGAGTCAATGGCTAGAGTTCCTCCATGACTATTACATTGAGATTGTCCATTCTATTGGTATGTGGAATATGGGGGTCATCACCCTCATTAGGATATCCAAATTGAAGTTACTGAGCAAGGTTTCAGAGAAGATTTTGGCATTGTTGATATCCTTTGTGGATGGAGTTTGAAAATAATACCTCCACATGATGGTCATTGCCCCTCCACTCTTAAAACGAGTTAGTCATGCATGGATTGGGGATACAAACTACGAGACCCTATCTGTTTGGTTTTCCAAATGGCATGCCCCTAATGGATATTTGAATGACACGGAGCACATTGTTATTTTCATAGGGAACATAGTTGTAATAGTGGAATTAAAAAGGGATGTTCTGAGGGAGTAACACACATCCCCTTTGGTGGTACATCCATGTATGGAGATGATATACCAGGGAATCTCACATCAGTTCTAGTGGTCAGGGATGAAAAAGTAAGTGTCTTACTCTGTATCATAATGCCTCACTTGTCAGCAAGTGAAGAGAAAACACTAGATTCTAGTGGGCCTGACCAAATCCATTATGGTGATAGAGTGGAAGTGGGATAATAAATTGATGGAATTCATAATGGGTTTACCATAAACTTCTTGGGGACACGATACCATCTAGGTTATCATTGACTAACTAACCATGTTGGGACATATCCTACCTATCTAGGAGAAGAGTTCAGTAGGGAGATTGGGACACCTTTACATGTAGGATATAGTTCGTATACATGGAGTGACATCACAAATTTTCTAATATTGTGATTCTGATTTTAAATCTTGATTGTGGAAGGGATTATAGGAGGCTTTTAGGACTCAGTTACGCTTGAGCACGAGATTTCATATCCAAAATGATAGTTAGACGGAGGGAACCATTCAGGTTCTAGATGATATGTTATGGGCCTACATTGTGAACTTAGATTTTATCTTTAATGATAACCTACCACTAGAGGATTTTGTGTAAAACAACATCTACCACTCCACTATTGGTATGGATCCATTTGATGCCTTGTACGGGTGACCATGTAGGTCGCCACTTGGTTGGACCGACCTAGGATAGTTATCACTCATGGGTCCAGTGTTATTGATGGCTACCACTGAGAGGGTATAGATAATCCAGGAGTCCTTCAGGACTGCATTGAGATGGAAGATTTCATATGTTGATAGTAAATGGAGGCCTCTATAGTTTGGGGATGTCGAACATGTGTTCCATTAGGTCTCACCTCATTACAGATTAAATATATTTGGAATTAGTGGAAATTTATCTCCGATATATGTCATCCCTTTTCATTTTCAGTGGAGAGTTAGAGAGATAGAATACCACCTACCTCTACCCCTACAGTTTCATTGGGTATATAATTTTTTCCAGGTGTTGGAGCTAAGGAGGTATGTATATGATGCATTTTAGGCCATCAACATGGGTGAGTTTGGCATTGACGATGGGCCAAATTTTGTGAATTACCCAATGGATATTGAGGATCGATAGGATAGGATCCTTCATGGGTGGTCGATACCTTCATTACAGATTCAGTGGAAGAATAAGAATATCTGGGAATGAACTTGGGAGTCAGAGTCTCATATTCGTTCTAAATTCCCTCATCATTTTATTTGGAGTAGCCCTTGTTTTCACTTTCGGGGATATAAATTCCTAATGTGTGGAGAATTAAATGACTAGTATTTTTCAAATTTTATTTATTATAAAATAATTGAGAATATTCTGAGACCATGTTCTAATATGGCATGTGATTATGAGTCTCGGTGTGCCCAGAACAATTCATTGAAAATGTTCATTTTTTAATAAAAAGCGCATGTTATTTTTATCTAAAACTAGAATAACTCATAAATGGTTGTCATGATAATAAAACTGATGGAACCATTACCTTAAGAATAGTGAATTTACATTATACGGGGCCAAACATTGACCAATGTGGTTTGGACATAAATGTTATTTTTTGGATGTATCAGTAATAAAATATTTAATAGAAATATTTTATTTTGATGCATCAACACGTTTTAATTTTATTGGAGTTTTTCAAGAATCCAGAGAGATCACCATAACTTTGAATTCCCTAGAGAGGATAATAATGATGTCCTCTTAGATGAAATGACAGATTAGAGATCAGAACATGGATCGAAGATCGACGAACGATGATAGTACATCGTCTCCCTTTGTCAATGACCAATCCAAACTCTTGATAGGGTGTTTGATATATTTCTGATTTCTTTTCTCCCTTCTTAGATTCAATGATGAATGCAGGCCAACCAATGAATAGGTTGATCCTTGGTTTGTTAATTTATGCCAGATTGATAAATTCTAGTGTTAGACGTGTGATATATCTTTGTAATTGTCCATCTGCATTCTTCCTTTAACCATGAACGAATCGAGGCTGACACAAAAAAAAGGAAAATATCCAATCATCAAGAGTTCATGAGAATTTATTATATCCTCTCAATCTCTCACATTCCTCATGTTTTCTTTTTCTTCTCCACATTCTTTGGTACAACTATGATAATGATCGATCATTGTACCCCCAATTCATGGCGCAATGATCCTAGATCGAAGGTCTGACCCCGTGACGACACAATGGAGGTGCGATGGTTTGTGTGGAGCGACTTATCCAGGACATGGGAACACGATTGCACAATATGGAGACCATATGTCGCAGATCTGACTAGACCATTAGAACAGTGGCATTGGTCTAGGGGGCCAATCCCGACGGACGGTTAGCCGGCATGCCAAGTCCACAGGCAAAACACTACAGGGGAAATATTACTGTGGGCACGAGCTGTGATAGCCAGTTCCAGCGTTGACCTGGGGTTGTGGTGGGTTGGGGTGATGTTTTGTGGAATGTGGTCTATGTGGAGAATGCGGCTGTGGTGAAGCAATAGGTCTGGCAGACATGGTGGCATACCTCATTGAACACGACGATAATGTGTTGACAGGGAGGTGAGATGAGGTCGGGGAGGACCTCGTCTCGAGCACAGGATCAAACAACATAAAGTGGGATGGAATAGTATAATTAGTCCACTATAGTGGCCCAGTAGGTTGGCCTATTTGGGCCAGACCGGACAGGGCCAGCTCAGACCGAGCCAGATAGGGTCTGGTTGGCCGTTGGGTAGGGTCGGGTTTGGGTGAGACCTTTTTACAAAAAATAAATGTTTCTTTCATACCATGTGTTCATTTGATAATACTTTTGAGGATTTGGGACCCTTTCAATGAGATAATCATTTTGATATACTGTAAATTAATTTTTATGGAAGTTGAAATACAACCTAATTGCTGGAGTTGTAGGTTCTCCCGGAACGAGGGTGCAACGAGCATAATCATGTGGCTAGATGTGACCTAGATGCTTTGTAAACTAGAATATATTTGTATTAATTAGAGACTATGGGTATCATATAGACAATTTGTCTTACAAAGTCTATGTGTCTTACCAATACTGTGTGTCTTATGGATACTTTGTTTCTCATGGAGACTATGTGTCTCATGGAATTGTGTATATCCGGACTTTCTTCGAATATATGTTGTAGACAAACACCGGTTTGAGTTGATTATATTTTTTATATTTATTTGTGATGTATATAGTGTATTTATTTTTGGTATAATTAATTTTTTTCTTTGTTGTATCCCTCTATGGATTAGGGGTTTCCTACTGAGTATTGTTTTACTCCCCCCTGCATGAGTTTTTCCAGCATATGTCATGTATTATTCCAATGATCTATGCTTTGATGGAGTCTTAGGTGGTCCAGAACATGATTATTAATAATGGTACAAGTCAGTTGAGGTGTTCTCATATATCTTTTGATAGTTTTACATGCACATACCCTTAAGGTAGGGTTTTCAACAAATGATGTTTAGGAACATGTTCATTCAAATTTACAGACTCTTTTTGTGGTATTGTATTCGGGCCCTGTTCACTTTCCATTTTCCTACTATTGTACTCTATTATGGTATCTTAGTATATGAATGCATTGTTTACATAGTTTTTTTCAACATTTCATCATTTTGGGCTTGGATATGTGTGCATCTGTATAGGTACTTAGGAAAATTCCTACCATTTGTGTGATATGTCTTCTCAACACTAGTCTCCATCCCCCGGCCTATCAAAGGCGGGTGTGGGCTAGTCACGACAGAAGACCCTAAGTGATGGTTCATGACAATAAAAATTGAAAAATATATGGAATGTATTACAATATTATATATATTTATATAATTATTATTCCAAAATTCAGTATTTATATTCAGTTGGATTAAATTTTGAGTAATAAAGTTGAATCCTTTTGAAAAATAAGAGTTCAATTTTAAAATTAAAATTTAAAACCCATTATTATTTGAGTGTGTAGAATGAAATTAAATATTAAAAAAATATATAAACCATGTAAAAATAATTAAGATACATTAAAAATTAATTTTTAAAGTCAATAGAAGAATTTATAATTTTTAGTGGTTGTGTAAACTAATTAAACTCTTTTTAAATTAATACATTGAGTTCAAATGGAGTTGTTTTTCTTTTTATTATATTATTATCTAAAATGAGGTAGACTAATATGGGGAGATATGGAACTTATATTACTTGATAATATATATATATAATTTTCCTATAAAATTTCTTATATCAATATTTATTAAATCTTATGTCGTGTTCAATATGAAATTTATTACCCACTTCTTTTGCAATATTAGAAAAGTCAAAAATCATATCGTAAATAAGTCATCATGATAATACTGAGAAAAAATAATGATATGAATGGATTTAGTCCGTATGAATGATTAATAATAAATTATTATTATTTAAATATAAATATTTATAGTTTTATAGTAGGATTACTATGCAAAATTCTTAGCCAATATTGAATCAACGCTTACAAAATAACTGAAATGACGAAATTAAGGTTTTTAAAAAGATATAATGTTTTAATGTTTAGATTAATTAAGTAATTTCAAATTTTAGGGATTGTTATAGATTATTTAAATTATATAACTATTAAAAATTCATTTTATAGTGATATTGATATTTTTAAACTCATTTTAAAATATAATCCCTGAAAATCAATATAAATGGGTTTTTGTTTTAACATAATTTAATAGATAATTTAAAATAATAAAACATTTTCAAAATTCATATGTTAGTGGTAAAGTTTTATACATATAGTCTCTTTTTTCATTTATGATCCACATTGTAATTTAAATTATATTTTTTCACACTTAATAAATAAATATTTGTAAAAATTCAATATAATGATTTCTATAAAAGAAGACTCATTATAACCTTCCCAAAATAGAAATAATTTTAGGTTTATCCTTATATCATTCACAAATTTCTCTCTACATGTCCCTATTCATATTTCAAAATATCTTTTTTTCCAAAAGATCGTCCTTTATAAGCTTTAGACTCAATCAAAATGAGGAAACTCAAAAAAATAAGGATTTTGAAGATATACATTCATTTTATACTAAAGATTATTTGGATTTAAAAATATTTCAAAAAAAATTATTTCTCTAAAAATATATTATTAAAATTTTATAAAGACATTATATTTCTATATTTAATGATATATCACCCATTATTTCACATCAAATACTTTTCATAAGTAATTATTATACTAATGGATATGTTTAAAATTCCATGTATATCCATTTATATTCGTTTCGTAACATTAATAATGATTAAATGTTATTTTAAAAAGTTTAGTTATTCGAATTTTTTTTATAAAAATAAAAACTTATTTATATTTGTATTTCCATTAAACTATTTATGAAAACATCATTCACACATTGTGGTTTTACAGTACCTCTGTTATTGATGTTGATAAATTTTCACTTTATATTTTCATTAATATACATAAAAAATTTATTCATTGACTGTAAAATTTAATCAAAATTTATTTAAAATTTATTATTATTTAATTTAAAATATCCAAGAAAATATACATATTAGAATAAACAGTCGAATTATTTTCTAAATTCCCAAAGCAATATTATCATGGAAAATTTTATAAATGGTAACTATATACAAAACTATTAGACATCATTTATTGTGTATTGAAATAAAAAATATATATTGGGGCTTAGTATTCTGATGGATCCATAGAAAAAAGATTATTGACTGATACCATTATGTAGATGTTGTTTTTTGATTATGAACTGAATGGAATCAAAATATCCCACTAAATTATTTTTTTACAATAAATGAATAATACATTAAAATAAATTAATAACAATGAAAAGTAATAATAACAATAGCATTAAAAATGTTTTGAATAATGTAAATTAAAAATATATATTTATAATTCATGAAGTTAGAGGTTGTTCAGTGCAAGTAAGGACTGGGGGTAAGGGGTTTTTGTTTCCCTTGATCTCTATTGTTTTTCATTGATCTTATTTATGGATAGTTTGTTTATTCTAGGTTAATAGTCCTTATGTAATACCATGTCTGTTTTATTTATTTTTCAATTTATTGTGTATTACATATAAAATTTGGAAGGGAATCTTATCTATCTCTTCCTTTATATTTCTCACTCAGCCTTTTTCTCTCATCACTTTATTCTATTTTCATTAGATGGATTCCTTCAGATGTTTTCATATATAATGCTTTCAAGTTACATCTTATTGACTTTAATATAATTTTGGAATCCATTTAATCATATTTTATTTAAATATATATATTTATAATAGACATTTCAACATAATTATTTATAGTCATCATTTTTCTAAAACAAATTTTTCATTTAGTAAAGACTTCTTTTTTTGAAAAATATTCTTATTGAACTAATGTATCTATTGATAATTATTATATGAATATGAAACATTATTCCTTACAATTTGGATTTTTTTAAATCCTTGGATATTGTTCAATTTATTTTCATGGTTTAACATTGATACATATTCTTATGGGTTAAAAATTACCATATTTTTGTGTTTGATTGATGATATGGTTCATGGAAATTATATATGATGATTATGAGACAAATATATAGCCCCCTAAAATTCATTTTTTAATGATTATATTTATTTAGTGAGATAATGTTTGATGTAACTAGGTATGTTATTACACAATTATTATATTTTAATTAACTGGTTATGTTATTATATTACGAGTGATTATGGGTGATATGGTGAGGACGTTTTAAGAAACCTCCATGATTATTCAATTATCTTATGATTTATTAACAATTTTATTTCTTATATTATTTGAATTTAATTTTATTGGAATATTTTAGTTGTATTCAGTGTTAAATATTTTTTTATGATCATATTATTGTTCAGTATTTATTTTAAAAATATTATTCCTATCTTTTATAGAATTTTGGGGCTTTATGAATTTATTCTCTTTGATTTCCCCTAAAAATTATGTGTTTAATCTTATGTTAAAAATATTTTTGTTTTCTCCAAGGATTCATATAAACAATAAAAAATTCATAATCTATGTTTTGGTCATTAATCTTGAAATAAGAAAGTGAAATGTTTTTAATAACTCATGGATGGAAGAAATGAGTGTTCAAGGGGTGTATTTAAGTTGTTCTTTACATGTATTATGAAGGGTTAGGTGTCCAAAATCGCTGAAAATCTAATCTTAGAGGTAGTTAAAATGAATGTGTTGTAATTTTTATTGAAAAACAAGTAATTATTTGATGTTTACATTGGAGAAATGTCAAATACTACATGATAGATGTTATGGAAATGTCATGAACTTTTTATTCGAATATATTACATATATTTGGTTTAAATTTAGCATGGATTTATTATAATTTTGTCATATTTCGATGAGTATTCTGATCTAATGTTTAGGAAACAAATGGTAACCCATAATCAATTTTCCTGAATATTGTTAATGATATTTTCCTATTTTTCAAATAGAAAAATGATTTTTTATTTCTATTGTCTTTAATATTAATAACAATAAGAAATAAATAACAATGTAACTGTTATGGAATATAGTTAAAAGAATTTTACATAGATATATTTGATATTGATATAAAAATTTAAATTAAGTAGTTTTAAATTATAATAAATCTATTTGCTTATATATTTTTCACAAGTGTCTTAATACTATTTTGAACATCTTGTTTGATAGTCATGATATTTTACCAAGATTTTTAAATTTTGGAAAAAAATTTAATGTTTTTTAATGTTATATTTAATTAAAACTTTATATATAAATTATTGAGTTAATTATTTTCGAGAGAAAATTACATTTCTAAAAACTATTTTTGATTTTGATCAACGTGGATAATGTAGAGAATTTTATAAACCCTATGTAAGAGAAGGTTCTAATGTAAAAAGTGATGGTTGGGTATTGTGTAATTTTGATGTAGGAAATGTAAATCCCATGAAGGTATTTATAATGATTCCAACTACGTATAAATTTTTAAAAGTTGAAATAAAAAAAGTTATGTAACATTCAATCATAATTAATGTATGTGAGAATTTAAAAAATCCATAAATCACCAAGACTACAATTTTGAACATAAAAATAGAATAAATAAAAAAAATTAAATAATCTTTTATGACAATGTATGTTTGTGATAAAGTTGTTTAATAGTTTAATAAACTAAAAAAGATACATGTGAATATATACAAATGATTTGTAATACTGAAATATTTAAAAAAATAATATTTCAGAATAATTCAATAGTCTCTACTAAAAAATCATGGAAAAATAAAATATAACTATTTGAAAGTATATCCACTCAAATATATTTGAAGTGAAAAGAGTTTTGTCTTATTAAAACATGTTACATATAGTATATTTATTGGGTTAATAAGATGATCCTGGAAGAAGCTTCACGTGGAATGAATTCAGTTGTAAATTTGAGGACATTGGCTTATTTGTTTGATTATATTGAAGGTTGTGATTCTTATATAAATTTAATGAATCCCATGAATATGAGGTGTTTTTTTCAATGGTATATAGACTCATTTTTAGTCATAGTTCATTCCCTTACATTAATTATGCTCTATTCATGGTGAGATAAACTCCATTTTAGTGGTTTATCCATCTAGTGGAACCAAGATATTCCAAACTCATAAATATAGCCTTTAATTGACTTGTGACTTCCAAATATATTTTTATTTTAGTAATTTAGATAATTAAAATTCCACAAAATTTTCATTATTTTATTCATGATTATTTTCAAAGGGATGCAAAATTTTTTAATAGAATTTTTTAGTTTTTTGTGCCTAATTATCATATGATATTTTCATGAATGATCATATATGTTATGGTAAAATATTTTATTTAATCCATTGGATTAATAAATGATTTTTTATCATATTTTATTGTATTGATAAAAATATTCTCATATTGCATGTTTTTAATTTAAATATCATTTTCCACTATTTTTTTGTATAGAAAATTTAATCTAAAATTATTTTCATGAAAGTATCACATTTCTAGTTTTTAGTGTTGTATTTATGTACTTCCACTATTATAATTTTAAATTAATGATGATGGGAAAATATTTATTTTTGAGAGCTTTTAAAGTCATTGAATTTCAATTCTATGACTCCATTAAATTTTAATACATTTTAATTCAATTTGATTTATTTTGTATAAAAATTACCAAATTAATTCTCAAGGGAAAGTGTATTTTTAGATTCATTAGTTTGGATGAGAAATCATAATATACTTCATAGGAAGTTTTTCATTTCCCAAAATAGTTATGTAACAACATTGTATGATATTTTCATCATGAATCCTCATATCACTTATTAAAGCTAGCTCCACTGACATTTTTATTTAGAAATTTTGAAAATTTATATCTCATAATATATTTAAACTACATTATCATAAGAAAATTATACTACAATACATTCTCATATAATATATTGTGAACCATCGTATGAAGATTCCATTTTTCTATATTTTAGCACCATTGATTTATTGTTGAGGCATGCGAATGAAGCTTTGAACACTTTCACAGTTGCTAATTTCAAAAGATTACTTTTGATCATATTGATGGGAATGAAAATGAATATTAATGATGTGGTGATGAGTCCCAATTTCATTGAAGGGAAATTTGGATCAATAACCCAAGGATGATATCATCATTGATGAATTGGGTTTGAGAGTCTCTATTCATTTTCAACTGTAAGTGAGGTGATCTGAGATTGAAAAGTCACCAGGAAGGGAAAAAAATAAATTTTTGGATCTGGGTGTTGAAAATAAATAACATAAATAATGTTTATTGTAAAAAACCACAACTAATATGAACATAAGCAATGGTGTCTGGATTTGGGTATTACACCAAGAACTGACCTTGACTAACATTTTCTGTGATATAATGTCTATGATTGAAGTCAATTTTGATAGATTTTTAATATGGAATCATGCATGATGATGAAATATAATATGAAATAGTTTCTTTTAAGATCTATTTTGATGAGAATAATTTATTGGTTAGGATTCCTCCTTAAGATACATTCGAATGAGATATAACATGGATAATGATATGGGATTGAGGAATTTTATTCACTATATTTTAATATTCTGTAGGGATGAGTTGAAGGATTATGTGACATTAACTATGTATAAATTGTCATATATGATGTAATGATTCAGTGATCATTAATTATTTGACCTTTTTTCACTTTTATGTCGGTTGAGATCATGGATATCAATCAATTTCTTCCCTGATATAATGTTGTGGATTCCATGTCTGATTCATTTTATTTTCATTTTATGCACTGGTTCATTGGATTTTTATTTAGATTATGATTATATGTATGAATTTTGATCTCAACATTTCAAAAAATAGTTACATTAAAACTTGTCAAATTTTATTGATACTATAAAATCAAATGCATCTTGATTTGTTTTTGAAGGAAAAGATGATATTGGTTAAGATTTCAAAGGTAAAAGAGAGTAGTATGTAATCATTCATAGAGTCTATGTGCATAAATATTTGGATAACATGCATTATTAATTAGTTATTAATGTGAAAAACTAATATCCCATAACAATAACATGAAAGGGAGATGAAAGGAATACATGTTGTTTCTATCTATATGAATGTTACTCTTAGTAAATTTCCAAATCACAGTGTCTTAAATAAATCTAATATATTCTCATGATAGGATATTCATAAAATGGATTACATTATTAAGGAAACTTATGGATTAAAGCTAGAGGAAATCAAATATAAATAGAGATCAAAGGTAAAGTCTGGATTTGGGTTATGATACTGTAGAATATTCCACATCTTCTTCCTCTTCATTTTAATTTCATTTTTCATTATTCAAATATTTTGAATTGTATGATTTCATAATATTTGTTAGATTAATTTAGTGGGGGAAATAAAATTATAATAGTATCTTTCTTTTCCATCTTAATCTATTATGTATTAAATAATTATACAACATCTTTTCCTTTCAATTGATATAAATTTTCTAAAAAAGTATTATTTTTAAAAAAAATTGAAGAAATACATCAATTTTAGTCAATAGATTTAATTTTGTATTGAATTCACTCTTATTAATTTTTAACATAGTTGGAAGATAAAGTTCACTAACTATAAAATTTATCCATCTATTTCAAAGTTATTTTGAGATTTATTATATTATTTCTTTTAGTGGTTGTCATTGAGGTATAAATTTATAACAATGGGGACATATATTTTAATCAATCATTCAAATTTACCACTAGAAATTAATTATTCATTCACTAACTATTTTTTGAAATTATTCTTCTTGTGACATGATTTTAAATTTTCTATATTTCTACTGATCATTACATGTTTTTTGTTACATTCATTTCCATTTAATATTTCATTTTTTTTGAGTTTTAATATTTTTTCCTTGTTCCACATTCACAA
The DNA here is from genome assembly GCA_963277665.1 of Viscum album. Lineage (NCBI taxonomy): Eukaryota > Viridiplantae > Streptophyta > Magnoliopsida > Santalales > Viscaceae > Viscum > Viscum album. The sequence goes on from OY728160.1 coordinate 732,255,935, forward strand.
TTCACTTCCCATGCTGATCGAAAACATGATTAATCATATCTAATTATTTTCTAGGTTTTAATTTGATAAATATAATTGTATTATATCAAGTTTTTCAATTTTTAATTAGTATTTGGCATATCAGGGAAAATAGAAAAAACCACTAAAAACAATAATTTTTATATTTTTATTAAATATAAAATAAAAGTAATTTTCTTCATGGAATGTGAATATACTATTTTATAAAAAAGTTATTATCTATATAATTTTGAAAACCTTTTTAATATTTAAAGTGTTTTATAATTTAAATATGGAAATGATAAATTTTATTGATGCCCGTAGAAAATAAAAGTGAAAATATAGAATTTAATAAAGAGAGAGAGTTTGGTGAAAATGGGAAAAATTCACCATAAAATCTTTGAAGATGATGTTGAGAAGAATAAGAGGAGAGGGTGAAAACTCATGAAAAATTAAATAACTCTATATAATATAATTATTACTCCTAATGAATAAAATTAGGTTAAGAAATAGTCACATATATTAATTATACATGCATTTATTAGAATTCATAATGAGTAATACATTGCCTTTATTTTGGATTTTTACAATATAGTTAAGAAGTATCCAATGAAATATTTGAGTGAAGTGGAGAAAAAATTGAGGATTTCTTTTTTAATAGGAAAATTTTATAAATTGGTTATTTTCTCTAGATGAAAATGATTTTTAATCATGGGAATAAGTTTATATTTCATTTATAATTATATTATTACCTAAAATATTAATGGGATACTTATCAGTAAAATAAAGAATTCTTCCATGTCATTGGAGAATCATTTCATGAGGACTATGATAGGTTTTGGGACATTCTTAAGTATTTCCTTCATCTAAAAAACCTTTCTATATTTTCCTAGATTTTTTATAAAAGATTATCACATTTGTGGTAGAACTATATTTAACAATATACTAGGGGAATTATATTGAAAAATATGATAAATAGAGTAGAAAAATTTTCAATATATAAGATATTAATTCACAATACATAAATTTTGGGAGAATTTGAGAAAATTGAGGAGAAAAATGAGATAATTAATTTCTAAAAATAAACTATCATCAATCTAATATTAATAATAATCTCTAACCAATAATAAATTTGATCTCAACGGAATGTTTATCAAGTGAGGTGTTAGGGTCTAAAATAATATCCTAGCCAACAATTCTCTTATTGTGTTGTGTCAGGGAACAATAAGAACTACTGGAGGTATTTTTATATTTATCCCCCATCGCATGATAAGCATGTTTTTATTGGAAAAATTCCTAGGTTACAAAAAAAATATTATCTATTTTCTAATATTAATAATCCTGTCTATAGGTATAATGATAATTTTTCCTAAAAAGGACATGAAATTCTTAGACAACCTCCTACACATGGTTTCTAAAATTAGTTGAGGTAAAAATTCTCAAATCCACCAGGGGTTAATTATACAAATTTCAATAGGATGTTAGGGTTATGTTACATCAATTATTAAGAGAAATTTGATTAAAAATGGCTCAACATTATTAATATAAAGTTGTGATTGAATCTAGTATACAAAACCATTAGCTACAATTGGGGAATCTTTCGAGATAATTTCCATAATGAGATAATGTAAAAAATCTATGAACCATAAAAAATAACAATTGGATAAGTGATCATGGTTTCTAAAAACTATAAGTGTTTTAAAAACACAATTAGATGTTATATATAAAATTAGGAAAGTTCACATTGATAATATATAAGAACTTATATCTCAAAAACATGCTATCACTAAGTATGAAAGTTTGAAAAGAAACATTGGAAAATGAAATAATTAAATATATTACACAAAAAATTATAATAAATATATACAATGAAAATTTAAAAAGGGAATGATAATACTTAAAATGAACTTTTGGAATTTTCTAATGTTAAAATAAATTTCACCCCTCTAATTCCTTTCACTCAAAGGTCAAATAAAAAATTTAAATGAGGTTTAATTAAATTCCATAGGCTTTTGAATATTATCCATGTTAAAATCACATTTATTCAATCCAGAATTATGATTCAATCCTATTTAAAATCTCTCATGAAAATTTTTACAAGTAAAAAAACCTTAGGGGGTTCTCAACACGCATCCTACTAAAGAGAGTATCATTTTCATTCAAAAAAAAATTCGACGAAAATCTAAATATTCATGGAGTTTTTTTATTCCATGAACCTTAAGAAATAAAGTCCAGTTGTATTTTATTTTTGACCATGGTGTTAGAATTATTCAAAATCCTTTATCCATTTTTATAAGTTGAAATTATCAAAATTTAAACCTAATAATAATTTCCTTCTACTAGTTAATGGATCATTAAAAAATCCATTAGGAAGAGTAAATTAAATTCTTATTGTTGTTGGAATGATGTATTTAAAAAAATGATTTTATAGTTTTGGATATGGAGTGTGATAAGGATGTACCTTTCATCCTTGGAAATTATTTCATTTCCACATTAGGGATTCCATTTATTTGTTTAAGAGCCTATTGATTTTTACATTTATAAAGAAATAAGAAGATTATAATGTTTTTTAAATTATTAAATAATGTATATTTAGTGAGAACTATTCAAGAGTTAAAATATTTGTAATGTAGGACTCATTTAATCATGGAGAATATGTATATAAACAATATTTAACATAAGAAACAATATTGGATATTGAAAATAAATTTCTTACACATAATGAAATTGTTAAAGAAGAAAATATGAATTGTTTTCTAATATAGGGTAAAAACCATGATACTTTTAGGATAATGATTCGTGAAGGTGATTTTTATTTTTTTGATTTACGGGAATTTATAGGTGAACATTAGTATAATATCACTTATTTAAATAAGTAGGAAGATTTTGATAAGTGAAAGAGATGTATTTTGAAATGCTGTGATTAATTTTCTAATAAAGAAATTTTGAGATTATAATTGAATTTGGAAAATAGTAAGATGTCAACATTGGATGGAAGTGAGAAAAAACTCAATTATGGGGTTGAAATTAAACATAAATCCAATATAAATACTCACATTAATAAACAAAATGAATTCATAAGGAAACCTAGGCCTACGAGTCTTCCTTATAGTGAATAGTATCACATGAAATATTCATTTTCTTAATAAGTAATCTTTAATTACTATCTTTATTATAATTAAATGGAGAAATGTAATGAGGAAAAGTTATTTAATATATTTAAAAAGATTAAATCTACTAATGTATGAACCATAGCAAATTAAAAAGTGATTAATTCTTTGTTCTGCTCTTATAATAACCCAAGTGAATTTAATAAGAACATATGAGAAGAGGGATAAATATGACTAAATACCAATTTGATAGGAGTCATAAAAGATTATGTAGTCATGTTGTTAGATGTTGGAATAGTTTACCCCATATTAGATAGTTCTTGGGTTATTTTAGGGAATGTTGTTTCCAATAAGAGTGGTTTCTCTATTACTTAAAATGAAAAAAATGAAAAAAAAAAATTAAGAATGAAATCATATGTAGTGTTTGTATAGACTAAATAAATCATAATAAAAAACTAGTAATGATTTTTTTCATTCGATTCATTGAACAAATCACTAATATTTTATATATAAATGATTTTTTTATAGATGTTTAATTTGGTCATTATAATATTTTTATATCCATAAAAGTCCATAAGAATACATTCTTGTATGTACTAGTTTAGGATAGGTCTAACACTAAGAAGGGACGAATCAATGTTGGGATATTTTTATTATAATTCCGACTTGTCATACATGTACCTCTTATACATATTAAGATCATGATTCTCTTAAAATCCTTTTCCCTTTCACATACAAGTATATGTAATTAGTAAACAAAAAACATGATATTTTTTCAAGGTTAACTATTCAATAAGATGTGCCTAGTCCTTAGCATGGTGTAGAAATAATACTGACCTCAAAACAGCTTGAAAATAATACGTTTAATGTTCCCCAATGAGTGTTATATTCCCATACACTCATGGGGAAATTTGAAAAAAAATCTAATAGTAAATGTTTTAAATCATTTGGTGGGATATTTATATTTCCAACCAAGACTATATCCTCCCTATTGTTAAGTGTTTGTAACACCAATAAATTCTTCCACCATTGTAGAACTGTTGATTCTACAGTACTTCTTTCTTCATCCAAAAATTCTTCACTTTGTTACTTTGTTAGCAGCATGCATTTAACTAATATTTCCCCTTCCTATTATAAAAATAAAAGCTATACCCTTTTCATATTCTTTCGTTATTCATCTTACTTACTTCTTCTGTGAAAAAACATCTGCACATTAATCACTTCTTCATTTTATTTATGAATTCACAAAATTCCTCTATGATTGATAAATGGATGATGATCAGATCATCATAGCATTTTCATAATTAAAGTTCCTAGAATAATATTCAATCTTTAGTTGGGAAAACTCTATTATTATTATTCTTTTTCCCTTCTTGAATTATTATCCCTATCAAATCATATGAACTTCAAGCATTCCATCTAGTGAAATTCAATTATTTTTTGGGTATCTCAAATTCATAATCATTTATGTGAGCTTGATTCTTCACATATGAATGAAATAATTCATGCAATGTTTTCTTTTTATTTTTCTCATTTCAAAAAATGTGTTTGAGTGTCCTACGGTTCTATTAGTGTTCATGATGGCATTCTCTTTCTCATGGTACAAACCATTGTCCCCATTTTTTATCCTAACATAGAAACAATATAATTTTTTCTTCTCATTCGCTTCATTTAATGCACGGGAATTCAAGTAACCCAAATCATTCACATGAGTGCATGTTATTCATGTATACACTCAACACCCTGTCTTCATGTGTTACTCGTATTAGCAAAAAAACATGAAAAGAGTGTATTTCTTCAACATGAAAACCAAATATACCAACCCATGAGCATTGTGAAACTTCTATAATCATATTGGGAGTCTTCGACACAAGAACTGGCTCATAGGTCTAAATATTGTTCATAAACAAGGAGGGATTTTTGGATCTAAGATCATCATGAAAACTATGAATATGTCTAGTGTTGTCCCTTTTCATTGTGAAATGTGGTTCTTCAAAAATCATATTCGAGAGTGCATTTCACTTTTCAATGGATCTTGTTACCCCTATATTCATTAATCCTTGAAGGCTCGCAGATAATTTCATTCCCTTTGACCAACAGAATCATGAAAAGGCTCTATATTTTAAAGGATATCTCTTAGTTATACAAATGGAAGTAGCCTTCAATAGTCATTCTACCTATCCTTTTATATGTTAGGATCACAGACTTTTCACTACGTTCAAATCTCGAAAGATACTTCATTTTAAATTTTTCTTTTCAATACATGAGATCCTAAGCTTTGAAATCTTCAAATGTGGACAAGACATATATAAGGCCCCATCCTTAAACCTTACTTAATATTGAATTAAATGAATAATTCACATTGAGGATCTTTTCAGGTTTAGAGTTTTAGAGAATTAGAACATAACTATTACATCTTAAAATATTACAAAGTAGACACTTCTACTAAGATTCCATAATAAAAAAAACTCTTAAAAATAAAGATGTCTAGATTCCATGTTTTAGATAGCATGACATTCCCTTGATCCCATCCTTGACCTTATTCCACTTTAATTCCTGTGAAAAACATTTCGAAAAACTTGGGGTGAGAATAAAAAGCTCAGTAAGGGATACACAAATAATGAAAACTGTTAGTTTTTAAAACATCAAGTAAACCATATGTACTCTATCAAAGTAATACCATCACCTTCATGAAGTAGTAAAAACTCTTCACTAATTAAAGTATCATTACTTACCTTTTTGTAACCAAAGGATTACCATAAAACCCATAAAAAGAACACATAACATATATAAAGGTAACTTGGTACATAAAAATACTTAAGTGGAATAACCATACGGTCGACATCCACACATATCACTTAATGGAATAGCCATATGGCCAATTTCCATATATACTTAATGTAATAGCCATACGGACGACTTCCATACCCAATGCATTGGAGGTTATAACGTAACCACCCGTCCTGGTATTCACGGCACCACCCGTCATATGGTTTATAACGTACCCACCCGTTAAAATGTCCAAGTACCAGTATAAAATCACAAAACATAAAACCAATATAAAGGAATGATAACATTTCCACATTTCAATCACATTATATCATAAATATATTGACATAATAGAGTCCTTTTTCAAAACCATTTTCAATACCAAAATACATAAAAGAGTATATGGTATTTATTTCATTTTAAAAACATAACGGCTTGTTGAGGAAGCCAAAGACCAAATAATACTCGCGGCGGCGGAAAAGGTCGTTGTCGCCGCGTACGTTAAAAGAAACATTCCTTTTTGTCATTTTGTAAAACGCGTCGTAGAAAAATATTCCTTTTGTATAAAAGTAAAAGTCAAAGGGGTTTATACACCGTATAAAGGAAAGTTGTGTATAAAACGAAATATGCCTCAATGAAAGGAGATTGAGACGAAGTCCCTTACCTCGTATCCGAATTGACCCGACCATTCTTTAATCTCTTGAATAATAAACTTGAGTTAATCTCTACATGCTTATGAATCTTTTTCAAGTTCATTATTCCTTTTATACCATGTTATTAACATCATGTAATCAATTAAGTTAATAATGTTCATTTTGTCGGTATTTGGTTCTTAAGTCAAAAATAGACTTCTTACACTTACATGTTGTTAATTTGGTCAAAGTTTCATTATATCCAGAATGTTATTCATGATGTAGATATCATATATGTAATATATATCCAGTACATACATGTATTTATAATATTACATAATCATTTAGAGGTAATAAATGAAATGAACAGTTCATGGAGACGGTAAGCCGTACGTACGCATGAACGCTACTTTCATTTCTTTGTCATATTAATGGAATTAAAACTAAATAAGAGGTAGGTATATTTTAATTCCAGAATTATATTAATCATTTAGATATATCATTCATTATATATATTCATTATATACTTGTAATTTTAATAGTACATTACATTTGGGGATAAGAAATGAAATGCACCGTTCATGGAGACGGTAAGCCGTACGTACGCATGAACGCTACTTTCATTTCTATCTCATACTTTAATGGAAATAAATAATAATGATATGGAGTTATATTATAATTACAGTATAACATAATATATAATAACTTTAAATACATCCTTTACACGTCCCACATATGGCATTAACGAATCACATCACTTTGAGGGGGCGGTAGTCCGCACTTCCTTAAATGAAGATATCGCGTTTACCCATAATGGAAACCATAAAGGTATGCCCAAAATGAAAAAAACAGAAGCTTAAGGATAACATAAACATATTATATATCATATACAAAAATAGTGACATCATAATGGCCACCTTTGAAGGTGTTAAATTAGTATTGAACAATCATCATTTCGGGAGGCAGATTTTCGCCATCCACGGAAACCGTATGTTCATTATCCATTTGATGTAGTTGTGTGAGAGTGTAGCTCGAATAAATCTTATAACAACATCCTAGTATATTGAAGATACTGGTGTTGTTACAAAAGAAGTAAATAAAAAGAGTTTAGAGGGATGGAGAAGCAAAATAAAACAAATGAACAAGAGAGAATGAATTACCTTTAAAAGTGTAACTCCATTTTGATTTGAGCCTAAAGGCTTCCTTTGAAAGGATTCTGCCCAAAGGGAATCCTCTAGGATGAGGATAGGGATGTGGAGAGAGTAATTGGGCAGGGTTTGGCCGAGCCAAAGGCTTGAGAAGTGTGTGAAATGGGGTAGAGGTGGGGGCCTTTTATAAGAGGAGAGGAGGGACACTTTTGGAAAGTAAGGAAATATTACTTTATTTGAAAATGTTTTTCGGTTTCAAAAGGTCCCACATTGATATAATTCGTGGATAAGGTGATAAGGTTTCGAAATCCACTCATACAATTGGTTTTGGACTTGTGTAAATTTTATATTTTTCATTATCTTTCCATTTTATTTAAATCATCAAATAATGATGTCATCGCTGCATCATTATTATGTCATATATAATTTAATTTATTTAATGTCTAAAAATTATAAAACAAATACTATGATGTAGGAAATATTTTTAGCTTTCCAATGACTATTTATAATCAAAATTTGGACTTTTATAACCCCACTCAAAAATTATTTTAGTAAAACAATTTATGTTAGTGTCATTTTAACATTAACATTAAATAAAAATATATTAATGTCATTTTCCAACTAAAGTGGCTACATGGGGTCCCCAAGTTGTCCCATGTCTTTTCTTGGTCGGCCATGACTCACCCAATAGGTGTAGGACAAGTGTCATGGTGTTTTCACATTCTTATAATACTATTTTTACCTTAAACTACACTAATTACCTCTAATCGTGATTAATGAAAAAAATTACTATTCACCAAAAAATTATTTTAATCTAATTGAACCACATTTTACTTCTTAATGACAACCATGTATGTCGGATTTTCAAAATTCAATACACATTAGTGGTAAACTTTCATTTAACTGAAAAATCAGTTTGCTTGATTACCACTTAGTGGTTTCACTATTCATAAAAAATTGATGTTTTTCAGAAAATTACCAAAAATTCACCCTAAGCTATATTTGATATTCCGAATTCAAAAATGAAGTCCATTTTACAAAATTAAAAACATATATGTCAAATTAATTAATTTAATAATTAATTCCCGCTGTCATGACAAATAGCGTGTTTTTGTGAAACAATAAGTATCAAAAGATTGACACCAGTTTAAGTCCAATTTCAAAGTGAAATTGATTCCAATGACCACCATTGGATTAACTGGTAAAAATATTTTCTAATTTCACTTTAAAAACAATTAAAATAATAATCTAATCATATAAATAAATTAGATTAAAAAGAGGTTTTGAATTAAAACACAACATTTTACACTATTCATTAAAAAATGATCTTTATCGGAAAAAAACCAAAAAATTACACAAAGTAAAATTTGATGTCCCGATTCTTAATAAGAGTTTTATTTGGTCCAAAAGAATGTATAAGAGTGATCAAAACTATATTTAATGACGGTTCACCATTAAAAGGTGATAAGTGAACCTTTAGTGAAAATTAAAGTATATATGCCTAAAATTGAACTCTTTCCGTATTTTAAGCCTTTATCTTTTATTGGGTAAATGTATAAACATTTAAAAACATATATAATCATATTTTAGTTATTTATATCCATTCCCGCCAGTACAACGACTTCTCGTTAACTAACATTTAAAAAATATTATTTTATTATTAGAGTGCAACGTAAGATTTCAATGAAACTCTTTGTTGTGTATCGGGTACGCTATCGAACATAGCAACCCTTTAAAGTAATATTAATACTTTATTCACAAATATGGATAAATATGAAAATGTCTATTCTTCATTTACCTGGGGTGTTACAACATATGCCGAAAATTATGTCATGTTTCCTTTTAAATTTCCATTATTATTCATGGTTAACTGGTTATGTTCATATTATGAGGATAATATGAAACTCATCTTATCCAACACAAAAAACTAAATGGCCACCAATAACATCATTTTTAGTTTGGATAACAAAAAAATTGTGTCACCATCGAGTGGAAGAGGGAGGAATACATTGGTCCTGGTTGATTAATGTGTGCCTAATTTTGATCAAAAATGTCATGGAAGAATCATAAGATCCTGGTTCAAAAGAGAGAGGCATGATATTCGGCAGATGGTGGTGATTACCCCTATTAGATGGCTCTAGTTACATCTGTATTTTTAAAATGGATAAACATTATACATATTTTGTTGTCCCACATCAAAACTGCAATGCAAATGAGCCGCAATATATCTATCAAGCCTCTCTGATTTAACACTCATAATTATCCTATCACCCTCCCTAGTTCCACCCCATACTATTTTGACATGAATGCTTTACACCCACCTCTCTTTGATGTCTTAATCTCACTCTACTCATCGTTTCTTTCCATGTGTAGTCCTTACGAATTATCCACAACACTTCATGCGGCCGACCGGCTGGCCGGGATAGATTCCCTTGGGTGTGGTCAACCAAGAGTCACACACATTCCCTTGGTAGATTCTTGTTAGTTATTTTGGTTGGCTGAATTTTTTCACATAATCCATATAAAAATATTCAACATGAAATATATGACCACCTATGAACATCATTCCCAACCAAACATTCTATTCAAATATAAAACCAACTAACCACCTCTTCATCTTCAACCATAATTCAATAATTATGTGGCATGGTTATCCTTTACTTCATGAAAATCCATTAATCATAATGGAATATAAATTCCAAATAACTACTTTACCCTCTAATGGATAGTACATCAACCATCTTCGTCGTTTTAAACAATATCTCAAATTTTATACGTGTATTCTAAACATAGAACCTATCCATCAATCGTCTTATTTCCCAATATGGAGAATATATCAAGCATTTCATCCAATTCAATGAATCTATAAAATTTCTCCAGCCATCACCTTGAATCTATAAAAACATTATATGCATCACTATTAATCCATATAAATTCTCTATGAATCAGTATGAAACATAATGTCATCAAACCATTCTCATGTTTCTTCAAATTATAATATGTTGAGAAATTCATCCAAGAACCATTAACATTGGAGATGCTTCATCATATTGAATTGAACTCTCATTTGACAATAAATACAATTCATACACAAAGTGGGCTCTTTAATCTCCCCTATTTATTTTTTGGAAATACCCTAAAAGTTTATTCCCAATGAATGTGTCAGTATATGGAACAATTATCTTCTAAATCCACATTAATTTTTAAACATTAACTTCACAATAATTTCATTTTGTCTCCCCCTTATTTACATGAAATACAATGTTCTTTGAAAAAAGGTTATCCATCAATTCTTAAGAAATGATACTACGACCCTTTCACTCTAAGACTACTTGAGATATGCTCGGTGTAGAAAACAAGAGGATTTGATTTAGAAAAAGAGTTGTTTATTACCAACTGATCATAGTAACTTTTAAAATTATTATTCATAAAAATATCTTCTATTATTATTCACTTTCATTCCAGAATAAAATTAATAAATATGAGATAAATATTTTTAAGAATAATAAACCTAAAATTCATTAACTCACATCAACAAACACAATAAAACATTAAAGTGAAATAGGTACAATAAGTGACCGTTGAGCACATCTATTAGCCTTATGTCACTGAATAATTCAATGTATCCCCCTTTTTAAAATGTTTTGTATTTTTAATAAACAAGGACGAGAGAATAAGATAGGCATACCATTGGAAATGACATGATCATCAAGCAATTTTCAAAATAATAATAGTTGATACTAATTGAAATAATTATTCTAGAAACTTCTTCATTTGTCTCCCCTCAATGAAAACATTTCTCATCATCTTCATAATAGTGAGTCTAATTAGAAATATATATTAATAAATAATATCAATCCATTATAGAATCTTCTTAATCCTGGCTATACAGAATAAAACATCACATTCTTCAACTTTTCAAAGATGATCTACTTCTCAGGTTATCCACCTAAGAAATTTCTCCACCTTCAATTCCACATGTTATAAACACAGATAAAATACACAAAAAATTAAGGGAATAAGGGAGATCTTCCATTAATTTTCTATATTCATAGCATGAAAGATATGATTTTCTCACCCAAGTTTCTATATTTTATCTATTATTCATTCTTGCACATCTGAACTTCTTTTTTCAATTATGTTGATGTAGCATGGATATCTTCACATCCACTTATGCTTTGGGTGGAGAGGTTTTCTTGTTAACATTTTTAATGGATGAAACAACATTACATATTTTTAATACTTCATATTATTTTAGTAATAAGGTTAAATAACTTTTTGCAATGTGACCATATTTCTTATATATCTCTAACATCACTTCATCAAAATAAGAGTTTCCTTTTGTTTTCAACCTTTTATTCAATTTTCCTTCTTCATGTGGTATCATTTCATTTCCTTTTTCACAAGGATTATCTTTTTAATATTCATGTATTCTCATTGATTTTAGGTCTTTATGCTATATGACCAACATATTACTAGGAATCATGCTATCATGTTTTCATTTTACTCATGAATTCTACTATGTGTCATCCCTATTAGTAGTAGTATGTTTTGTGAAGTCTCGATATGTATCTTCTAAAGATTGTCTAACTGAGCTTCCAGTTATATAAATTTCATTTTGAGGATGATTTTTTTATCTTTAATCACAATCTTATTCTCTTCATAACACTTATTCATTAGTTAAACTTCAACTTCATGCAATATAACATTAGTTTGTAATAAAGTTAAAAGATCATTGATCTTCTCAGAATTTTCTTCCAAATGTAAAACCTTGACTTCAATGATCTTATTCATGTTATATTTAAGTGAATGGATATTTCATTCTAGAGTCCTTTTTTACTCACCCTATCTCTTAGACTTCATTGATCCATTTTAGGAACCTATATCATGTTCTCTATTTATTTCGTAAAATGTTCCAACTTTTTTGAAGAGCATTAAACATTCATGAATTTTTTCTGGCAGTCCGTTCTCCCAAACATCAATTTATTTCCAAGCTGGGTGAAATTTTCTTACATACATTGAATGAATACAAAAACAAGTGATGCACTTTCATTAGGAAAATCATGTAGAATAATTCTTAATCTCTCAACTAGTGATTTGTGAAATGTTGATGATTGACCAACACCACTAGTGATAGAATTTTTATTATGATTATAATTTTCAAATGTACAAATTCATACCTCCTGAACCATAAAGGAATGATGTTTATAAATATTATTGGTTGATGATTTATCAACATAATCATTACTTTCCATTCCTGATATGTCTTCAATGTTAGCAAGGTGTGGAGAAATAGATACTTCATATTCCATAGATAAGAGGTAATTTTTCATCATCTTTATATTGTTTCTATTTTTCTTATAAATCATGATATTATTTGATATGGACTTCTAATTAGAAATATCCTAATATTTATTAAAGTGGCACATAATTGTTGACATAGGAAATAAAATCAATTCATCAAAAGAGAATAACTTCGCTACAGTGAATCGAATAGAGGGAAACCTAGATCTAATGCCAATTGTATGGAGCCGTTTGAGATATCCCTTAAAATAAGAGGTCTAGAATTAGTGTTGGTGTCTTTTTAGCCAACTTCTATCGATTTCTCCATATATCCATTAGACTTGTATTGATCTTGATTCTTTTATTCTCGGTTTCCCATTTTCATGAAAGAATATGAAAACAATAAAGAAACAACACAATACTTTTATAAGGTTAAATACTCAATATGATTATCTAGTCCTTTTCATCATCTTGAAATAATCCATACCATTAAACCGATAGAAAATAATACTTTTAATGTTGTTATAATGAGTAGTATATTCTCTTACAATCACTGTGATCATTGAAAACAATCCATTAGTGAATTATTTATAGATCTTTGATGGATCGTTATACATCCTCCCAAGACAATATTCTCATTGTCGATAAGGGTTTTCAATGCCATTAAATTATTCCACCTATTAAGACCTCTTGATTCCGCAGTACTACTTTGTTCTTCCACAACCTTCTTTACTTTTTTATTTTCTTATCAGCATGAAACTAATTCTTGTTGCCTCTTTCCAACAACAAACTAAAAGTTTCACTATATTCTTCCTCTCTCTTTATTCATATTCTTTTTCTTCTTCAATGAAAGAATAGCTGCACAATGATCACTTCTTCTTCTTCTTTCTTGAATCACAAAACTCCTATGTGACTGTTAAATCAAAGAAGATCAGATCATCTTATCGTCATCCTAATTAAACATCCTTGAATAATAATCAATCCTGAGTTTGGTAAATTCTATTATTCTTCTTTTTCCCTTATATTATTTGTTAACAGAATCCAATAATATGAACATAATGCATTCAATTTATTGAAATTTAATTATTTTTTGGGAATCTCAAATGCATAACTATTTTTATGTGCATGATTCTCCATGTACGCATGTAAGCATGAATGCAATTTTTTCTTTTTAGTTTTCTAATTTTTTGACACTAGTTTGGGTTTCTGATGGGTGTATGAGTGTTCATACATGCATTAACATGTTTCTTCGTGAAACCTAATATCTACATTGAGTCTGTTAACACAAAAAACACACACACACACATCCAATCTACCTTAATTTTCTTCTCTTTATCTTGATTTCATGCACAAAAATTCAATTATGTCAAATCATGCACATGATTTATTACAACTCATGCATGACCACACCACCATCTGTATTCATGTGTTAATATTATTCTAAAAACACTCCAGAAAATAGTTTAGTTCATCAATATTCAAGTAGGATCACCCAAGTCGCGAGCTTTGTTGATCTCTGTGAAGAATAGTGAGAGTCTTAGACTCAAGCAGTAGATCATGGGTCTAAAGATCATTCACAAACCATGAGGGTTTTTTTGATCATAGATCATCGCAAAATCTAGGAATATGTTTTTTTTGTATTTTTTCATTGCATAATGTCATTCTTCCCGATGAAAGTTTGAGAGTTCATTTCACTTTTTGAAGTCCTATGGGACTCCTATATTTATGAATCATTAAAGGATCATATATCACTACATTCCTTTTAAAAAATAGATTCTTGAAGATGCTTTATGTTTTGAAACAAATTCTCTTAGATTTATGGACAAAAATAGCCTTCAATAGGACCAGTGCCTCTCCTCTTATAGGTGAGGAAAATATAAATTTAACTGCATTCAAATCCTACAAGATATTTCATTTTTAATATTCCCTTTGATTAGAGGAGATCCTTGGCTTTCAAATCTTCAATCATGGACATAATATACACCAAAATCATGGAATTTTTTTTTGTGAGTGGAATTATTATTTATTGGTAACTAATCTCATGCTTTGAATATGGATTTTATGGAACTTACCTTCTCGAATGCATAAAATGAAATGGACTCCTTCATTATTGTTTTTAGATCAGTTGACGACGAACTAAAGGTGTCATCAAGTGGAAACGAGAGGAAGATATTGATTCTATCTTATGAATGCATGAATAATTTTGACCTCTAATGCCTGGGATAATCAGACAACCCTGGTTAAAATAGATAGGCACATTTTTCGGTGGATGATGGTGATTACCCAGATCGGATGACACTAGTTATATCCATGTTTTTAAAATGGGTGAATAATACCCCTATTTATTTCCCACATTGAAACCACAACACGACTAAGAATTGGTATATCTATCAATATTCTCTACATTTTTTCTCCGAATTCTCATCTCCCATCCCCGTTATCACCCCATACCGGAATTGTAGGTTCACTCTGCATCCAACATTCCATGTGGGTTTCAGACCACACTAAGCATCGGTACTTGCCAATTGCACTCCTTACAGTATACCAATAACCCTTCATGTGGATGGCCGACTCGAAAAGATGGCTTCCCTTGGGTGTGTTCAAATTAGAGTCCATCACATTCGCTCTTTTAAGGCATTCTGGTTTGTTTTTTTGCTGCCAAATTTTTTAAGTAAGCTAAATAAAAATATTCGAAATGAAATGTATGGCCACCTTAAACATAAATCTCATCTAAAATTTATCATCAAATATAAAACCAACTAATTACCTCTTAATCTTAAACAAACATTAACTATTTTTTTCATTGTTCTCCTTCACATCATTTAAACCCATTATTCATTTTGGAATATAAATTCGAATAAACTTATTTATCCTCAAATGGATGGTTCTTCAACCATCTTCACTATTTTAAATAATGTATCACATTTGTCACATGTATTATGAACATAGAACCAATTCAACAAATTTATGAATTCCCAACATGGTGAATTTTTGAATCATGGGATCCAATACTGTGAATCTATAACAATTCTCTTGGTATCACTATGAATCCGTAAAAAATCTCTATGAATCACCATTAATCTATAACAATTATCCAGGTATAACCATGAAAATAAATATCTTCAAAAAATTCACAAGCTCCATCAATTTGTAAGACATTAATAACTTCTTCCAATATCCATTTAATTTGGTGATGCTTCATCATATTGACATCAATACTCATTTGACACCATATACAATTCATACAAAAATTGGCCTCTTCTATTTTCAGGCCCCATTGGGACATTTTATTATCATTTAACCTCATTTGGATTTTTTGGTTCACTAAAAACATATAAAAGGGGTATGTTAGATAAATATTTCGATATAATTAATAGAATAATAGACATTTAATGTATTTTTTCTCCATTATTAACTGTTCTTTTGAAATCAATTTGTAAAATCTAGAATATTTCTTATAGTGACTAAATGAAATT
This sequence comes from Viscum album, assembly GCA_963277665.1. NCBI lineage: Eukaryota > Viridiplantae > Streptophyta > Magnoliopsida > Santalales > Viscaceae > Viscum > Viscum album. The sequence continues at coordinate 732,272,350 of OY728160.1, forward strand.
AATTTTTCCTTAAATGAGGAAAAATGTAAATTCATTATTACTGATGAACTTATTCAATTTCACAAGGTTTCTTTGATATTTACATAGGTTTATAATGAAAATATATAGTTCATTAAATATATTCCTCTTCCTTTGAATTTCAAAGGTGTTATAAATTTTTTAACCCTTTTTTTTTTACCAGATATTCATTATATATTTATCTAAAATCATAGGGCAATTATTCTAATTGATGATGAAAGATAAACACTTCCAGTTTTATAATAAATCATTATAATCCTTTAATCATAGTAATGGGAATTCACATATTCACCCATCATCACTACCTCTAACTGAATTTTTTCATCTGAAAAAATTTGTGATGCCAGAGATGTGGTTGTTAGATTAATTTGTTAATATAGGATAGATAAGAGGTTGCATGAGGTGTACTATGATAGTAGGTTTCAAGATGAATCTCAAAGGAGCTACACTACTCCTGAGAAAATTTAATTATAGGGGGTTTTTATTTTTTTAAGACTCTGAAGTACTTTATTTGGTCCAATTCCGTACTCTTCACTGATCATTCCTCCTTGAAATACATTATATCTTAAAAATAAGTTATCCCTAAATTTATTATACATAATGTTTACTATGGGAATTTTATTTAGAGATTAAGGATACGTACGGATGAGAATATTTAGTGTCTTTCCACTTTTCTAGGTTTCTAAATAACCAAACTGATGATCCTATGGAGATTAACACTTCTATTTGAAAGAAAAAAATCATTTTGTATATTTTAAACAAACTACTTGGTATGTATATTTGAATAAATTATTTTCTATTGGACACATTACAAATTATTTTATTCATAACTAAATAAGTAAATTCATTATTTTTCTAAAATAATACTTTTTGGATGACCCTTTTCAATTTAAGAGGTGCGGGGATGATATTCGTCGGAGGGGTTTACTTGAAGAAGATATGTTTCTCAGAACTGAAATATTTCATTATGTTCCATGTTGTGTCTATCATAGAGGAGATAATAAAAATCATAATAAATTACATTATGGTTTATACAATCCTAGAATCTACGGATTATATGATTTTAGAAATTGGTTGCGATAAGTTCCTATGATTAGTGAATATTATTAGGAATAAATTAATGCCTCAAAATGGAATTTTAGAAGTAGAAATTTTTTATTCACGTTTTTTAATTTTCATAGGTCCATTTTTAAATTTTTTTTGGATGATTACATTATGGGGGATTTAGATTATGTATCCAAGTGAGATAAACCTGTTTTAATTCCACACAATCTTACAAATAATGTGTTATAATTTACTAAAACATAAAAAAACAATAATTACAGATCCCAAGGAATTTAATACACACAATGGAACTCTATTTAAGAAATATAAGTACAAAAATTTAATGTAAAAATATGGCTGTTTTCAAATAATTGGAACTATATATCATATAAATCTGGTGGGCAAGAAGAAATTTCAAATGGTGTTTTTAAACATGTTTTACTAAAAAATATCCCAATTTCCAGGAAATATTGGTCTCTGACACTTGAGGATCATTCATGGGACTATATAACAATATTTATAAATCTTATAGGAATGTATCCATATAGAAATTTTTTTTATAAATCACATAATTTTCATATAGAGATACATCATAAATATTTTTGGGCATGAAAGGACCTAAATTATTAGTTTCAATTTGTTGGTGAAAGAAGATTGCCATAGCATAGTGATATTTGTTATATTATGTGAAAATACTCTAGAAATTATAGTATTTAAAAGGAGAGTAATAATGTTTTTCACGAGTATATCATTGAGAATAGTTATTTCCAATAACATTAAAAGGTATCTCGTTTTAATTATAACCATATATCTTTTTTATGGGAAGATTAAATTCACGTTTTCTTGAAATTTTACCCCCTATAGTGTTCTTGTAAGTGTAATTTTTAAACATGTAGGAGAATATATGTTTCCATTTTTAGTTAATTAAAAAATCATTAAAAATTACATTTAGGGGTACATAATGAAAATTTATATCATTTGTCTATTGAAATATATAGTTTTTCCTAAGTTTAAATGATGACATTAAATTTATAATGTTAAGAGAGTTATCTCGTGGTAACGAGTGTTATATATATATATATATTTGTGATAATTTTTTTTGATCTTCTTGTTACACCCTACTTTTTTTTAAAATTTAATTATGTTTTCCTTTATGTTCTTGAACATTTATCTTGTTTTCCAAAAATTTGTGGAAAAAATCACTTATTAATTATGGTAGAATTTCACTTCTTTTATAAATTCAAAGTGGAGTAAGAAGTTGATGAAACCTAAAACCCCTATACATAGTTCCTTAAGATAAATTTATCTACTTGTTAAACTTTTATTTATTTGGTTATAATGTTTACATTTTCACATATAGGTGTTGAATTTTATCACCTAGAGGATTTGTTCAAGAAATGTAGAACAATTATTTTTTTACTATGAATAGATAATAGAACATATAATCGGGGTCATTATTACTTTAAATTATGGTCTTTATTATTTTTATCATATAAAAATAATTATTATTGTTTTTAATTGGAAATTAATATTTTAATTTTGATTGTAAAGTTTTTTTTCATTCTAAAATTCATTTAATAAACATTGCAATTTTATACTACTCGTTGATGTATTTTTCACCATAATCATGGTATTAAATTATTCTTTATTAATATTTTTTAGAATAATTTTATAACATAAAGTGCATTCATGACTCTTTTAGATATACCTTGAATTTATTGGAAAATATATGTATATACCAATATAAATATCTTGTCTGATATGTTTATTTGTATGGGGGAAGCATTTTTATTGTAAACATTATTTTAACCCCATAAATATTCCTTTAAACAACTAAAATGATAAAACATTGTTGAAATTAATTTTAATGAATTGTTTCTTCTACCTTGAAATTAAAAATTATTGAAAATTCTGGGTTTTATGTATGGGGGTGTGGTCTTCAATCTGGTATGATGTATTCTTTATTGTAAAAATATAAAACCATTATAATATTTTTCAAAATTTGTTGTTTTCATGTTCTAGTTTTCATCTAATGTGTTTGAAATTATTTCATAGGATTTATTGTTTTGATTCCACTTTTAGAATGGTAGCATCACATACTATATAGATTCAATTAATCACATCAATTTATTTCCCTATTGATGCACATTCATTTAATAAAATATTAAGAGTAAGTATTATAATTTTCATTGTCTTTGACATTTTTTGTGTGAATGAAACTCAAAATATATGAATCCAAATTGGTTATGAAATTAATATCATAATCTAGTATAATACGTTTGTTTTATTCATTTAACTGATATATGGGTTAATTATTATTGTTCATTAATTATTTTTTCTCAACATCCCATCAACATGAATTTATTCAATCCTTATTTAATTATGTATATTATTCCACCTGGGGTTAAACAAAAATTTTCATTCTAGATGGATCAAAATTTAATTGGGTTAGTTTAATTTAAAAAAAATTATCAATCATCTATGGAAGTCAAGAACCAATCTTTATATAAGAATATTTTAATTTTAGGAGGGTAGTCACATTTTCAAATTGAGAATATCGATGGTTGAAGAAACAATTAAAAATAAAAAACCTTATAGAACATTTGTTTTTTATTATTGATTAATATTCTTATACACTAAATTTGATAAATTGATTTCCTTAGGAAAATAAATAATTATGGGTGGGGGAATTTGATATGGATGTTTATTGATCTGTTCTTTACATAATATTTTTATGAAATTTCTGTACTTTTATAATTAAATGTTATTATAATATTAATTATTTTATTCATGATCATTTTTAATGGGAAATATAATTCCTTATTTTTTGAATAAAAATATCTATTTATGGGTGATTAATTGTGTATTAAACTTTATTTTTTATTTCCTTTATTTTAACGTTAAATATTTTGTTTGAATTTCATTTTTTTAATTGAAATTTTATTTTTCTAAAGTATTCGGGTGTTTGATATACCTTTATCATGATCCATGCTATCTATTTTTGTTATCTATTTTTGGGGCATATTTTATCCTATGTGGTTATTTCTATCAGAAGATTCTTTTTAGAAACCTTCATGTTTATGGTGTTAATGGCATTATTTCTCTTGTTCCATTTTTCTAATTTCTGATTCATGATGATGGGAGTAATTTTAATTTTATTTCTTCCATGTTTTTAAGGATCATCGAATTATATTTTTCTGTTTGTTTTAAAATTTTAATCGATTTTAATTTTTTGTGATGAATCCCATATAACAATTTCAATATTATTTTTGTGCTCATCCAATTTTTGGAATAAGTGGTGCACATGATAAATTTACTTGAATTTTATATGAAATGTTTCTTTTTAATAAAATATAGATACAATGTCTGTGTATGATATTTTCATCAAATAGCCCCATAAATATTTTTTAAGTTGGCTCATAGGTAATTTTCCATTAAAAAGTTTGAAAAAAATATGGTCTATATGATGTTTCATCAACATTATCATAGGTTAAATATCAAATGATCATTTCTCTAATGATATTTTTTGAATTCTTTTCTGCAGTTTACCCTTTTTTATATTTTGACATTGTCGGTGTTCAACTCAGGCTTATTATTGAATATTGTATGTTTTTGAATATTTAAAATATATAGAGACCAAGATCATGTTTGATTAGGGGAATTAAAATGATGATTGAAGACATGGTGTTGTGTATCAATTCCATTGAAGGAGAAAAAATAATCATGGACTAGGGGAGAAATCAGCCTTTATAAATCGGGTTTACGATTTATAAGAAATTTTCCTCTATCTATGAGGTGATTTGAGTTCTATGATCCATTTTCAATGAAAATTGAGGTTATTGTTTTGAATCTATGTTTTCATTCGAATGCAATCTATGGATCAGGATGAGAAAAACTACAACCAATCTATACATGAGATTGGGAATTCAGATTTTGGTTTTCCATTGAGAAGCAACATTGAAAAATAATGTTTGAGCTAAACTGGAAGATATTAATGTCTTGTTTGATTAATTTTAAAGATTCACTCCTTTTATATGATTAAATATAATATGAGCATGTTTCTTCAAAGATATATTTTGATTAGATGAAAATCATTTAAAGTTGTTGAATCCTCATTTAGACATGGTTAAATAACACCAAACATGGATGAATATATATGATCAATTAATATTCGTCCGTTAGATTTTTAATACATTTTTGGGATGAGTTAAATACTAATGGGATCTGGATCATTTTTAGATCTTCAAGTAATTTTTTTTTTTTGAGTTTTTATACACCCAGTGCTTGATAATTTTCCCTTTGTAATCTAGTTGTGAATAAGGTTGTCAGTCAAATGATAGTGTGATATAAGGTTCATAGTTACTTGCATGATTCAATTATGATGAGTTTTATATGATAGTTTATTTGAATTTGAGTTATTCCCCGATTCCGATTCTAAATATTTATTTCATTGATAAATTGAATAATGGTTACATTAACAGCTATGTTATTAGATGTGAATGTAAATAAAAATACTATTTGATTTATGGTTGTCAGTGAAATAGAGATTATTCTAGATGACTGAGGTAAAATAGATTTGTATATAGTCAAGTGAGGATACCATGTTTATCATTAATTTGATTTACATTAATCATCAATTAACTGATGATGGAAAAATTTAGTATGGCATAATGGTCTAAAAAAAGAGATATAAAATAAAAACCTACTGCTTCCACATGGTTGCAAATTACTCTATGGAAATTCCAAAATCATAGGGACATAAGAAGTGTTATTATATTATTAATATTGACATATTAATATATAGGAGGTAATTATTTGAGAGTCTTTCAGAGTTTTTCCAAAGGGAAGTGAGGTTAAGAATGATGTAACTTCCAACCCAAATAATTATCTTGTAAAATTTCAAGGTTCTACTAAGCTTATGTGATATACCCAAGAAAAAAAGTCATGAAATTAATTTCATGGGATTAGTTAATTTTTATTGGACTATTTTAAATTTAAAATAAAAACAAACAACCGAATATTGTGATGCGTAAATTTAAATCAGTACAAATCAAATGAAATTCTAAAAAAATATACAATATTAGAGTAACAACTAATTAAATATACTAGAACAATAAGAAAATAAAATAAATCCTGAATCATCACTAATGTGGAACCTCTCAAAAATAACATGGACATGAAAAACTATAATGATCGAGCATCGAAAATAATCATCAAGAGGAAACACTAGAGAAATATGAAAACTTCCCCTTTCCAATATAATGGAAAATAGTGTCTGTATATTAACCAAAGTTCATATTCTTTTGTTGATTAATGTTACCCTATTGTAATTCCTCCAATATCTTCCAACCCAAGTCACATTGATAAAAAAAAGTTATTTTATAGATCAAAACATAATTTTAGACAAATTATTGGAAAAACAAATACATTTACCAATTTAAAACACTTAAAATTATAAATATAAACAATTTATCCATTAATTACACATTTCATACCCAAATAATTCCATATTACTCATGTAAAAAAGTATTAAAGGTTATATAACCTTACTAATGTGAAGTTACCTATAGATCTACCAATTCAACACTAGGTGACCATTCTATAGGTACTTCTATTCTGAAACAACTTTTGTTGTTTGTAATGGAATGTCCACATCCAATGCAATTTTGAAAACACACCACCCGTATATGAAATATTCTCACATAAATTCATTTATTAAAAAATGATTTCTTTTATTTAAATTAATCAACCATCATTAATGTGGAATATAAAATCCATGATTTAAACAAGGCATAAAATAGAATTTACAAAACGCATTCAACTCCAATATTTGTATATCCTCAAGAAAAGGGGTTACTAATCATAAATACATATGAGTATCAATTGATACTCAGAGAAAATAATTTAATAAAAAATAATAATTCGTGTATTATATCATGTAGAGAAGATAATAAAGCCATCTACCATACAACGAGTGAGAAAACTGAAGAAACACCCAATGAAACCTCAATATTCCGCCACACAATTTCAATTCATCAAAATATCACATAAATATATCATAGAAAACATATCATAGAAAATAAATATATCCATAATATAATGAATATTTTTTCTATGGAGATTATTATATCTAGTGAGGAAATGAGAAATTAGTGTCTTACCATTGATTTTGGATATCCAATGCACTTAGATACATCCAAAAAGGCTTCCAAATCAATGTAATTTAACAAATCCACCAACATGAGTTCAATGGATTGAGATACTAACTATTTTAATAAATGATACTTTTGAGTGAAAAATTGAATTAAAATCAAATTATAAATCCTATTAATGCACATCACTTGGTTAAACAAATACTACACCAATTATGTGAGTACTACTAGACAACACTCATGTGGAAGAAAAAATGTGTTTCTTAGTATAAATTTCATGAATCAATCATTTGAAATTACTATATCCAAAAATTATTGAGATTTGTGAATTATCAAATGTTGTGGAAAAACTATGATCCAAATATTCACTAGTTAAGTACCTACAAGATTCTGTTTCACGGGTTTCTAGAGAATCAATATACTTTTCCATAACTATTATAAAACCACACACCATTAAAATGTCTTCCAAAACACACCCAATGTGACAAGATGATCAAAAAATATAAACCCACAAATTATAAAAGATTAATAAATATAATAAAAGAGTAAAAATGTTCAATATAGGGAGTTATATTCTCCAAATCATTAGGCTTTATTTCAATATAAATCTATAGAGTTTTGGTGATTTTAAAATGTTTTTACATTTTTTCAGCATCTATTTCTCATATTACCTTTAACCTATTGAATTTCATCATGATTCAATTATACTGGAGCCACTAAAATACTTTTTCTACATATGAAACTATAATTTTTTTAAGTTACCAATCGATGTATGAATACATATAGCATCTAGATTAATATCAACATAATTAAATCAAGTAATATGGATAATATTGGTTTAGTATTTCCTTAGTTGAGATACAAGAAATAAATTATGAACCAAAATAAACCATGGTGGTAAAGAAAACCAATAGTAAATATCACTAATTCATTCATGTCTCTCTTAAGATCCAATATTGTAAGGAGAAAATGTTTTCACTTACATAGTCAATGATTTCCTAGACTTAGAGTGAATTTCAAGAACACATTATCTCCTATAGAAAAGGATGTAGATTTTTCATGATTATACATAAAATATTAATGATGGATTTGAGCGAAAAATACTTTTTGTCATTTTATGTTTCTTAGTCACCTCAAAAAAAAAGCTTAGTCCCTATCGTGAAGGATATATTGTCTCTACAAAAAAGGAGAGTGATAATAACTATCCTAAAATTCCTAAAATGGATCCATTTTTAATTTTGACATGGTAATTGTTTTTATATGAGAAATACACTAAGGGGAAATGTTAATCTGATGAGCCAATGCAATTAAAAACACAAGATTAGAGCATTTATACGAGTAAATAAATCATTAATTCTAACATACTATCTATTTTAGGATGATATGTTATACTCATGGTCAGTAGGGTGCCAAAAGATTTCTGAAGTGGTCACAAAATATTATAGGAAAAAAAGAGGACCTCCTTCAGAGATGATTGAAGGGGGTATTCCATGAAATTTTACCTATTCATGGATGTAGATCATTTCTAGGTATTCTACCATATTGGATACATTAAATAGAATGGAGTATGATGACTTTTTGAGTCAGTCTAGAATCACATAGAATAAATCATGCTTCTGAATAGTTCTAAAAATACTATTGTCAAAATACATAGGTATCTACTCATATTTCTCTATATGAATTGTTAAATATTGAAACCTTCTATCTAGTCATTGATGCTTATAATTGGCCTAATAATATATTATGAATTTAATAACATAATTAACCACATTTTTCCATAGCTGGATAAAAAAATGCCTCTATATATTCTTTACATATTTTGGATACCAAGATGATTCCCCACATATAATATTTATAAGAAAATGGATGTTTTCCATGATAAAAGGTTAGCATAACTATTTTATTACAAATAAGAAACATGGATTTCCCATTTTTTCCCCATCAATAAATGGTCTCCACATAATTAAGTTTTGATGTTATGGTATGGTAATTAGGATCCATGTTTTAGATAACCTTGTCTTTCTAATCCAAATCATGTATAAGTGTCGCTGAAGATAAAATCATTGATTAATTCTAGTTAATGAAATCCTAATGTATATCAGTAATTATATTCCCAAATATCAATTTAAAAAAGTATTCTTTGGACAAATTTTATATTAATTTCATCTTTAAACATCATTCATGGAATTTCCTTTTCCTAATGTATAAACCATATGAATGGTGAAAATTTAGAGATATTCCATTCATCTTCTATATCTTATGATTAAATATCATTGTGAAAATATTTTTTTCACACATTTGTTCAAAATGAACACAATTAATTTATCTAAAAACAGATAATGAGGTCAGGATTTCAAATAAAGAAACACCTCAACCAATTCAATGTCATGGGAAAGATAATTATATTTATGAATTCACAGATTTTGTGATTCAAGGGATAATACTGTAGGCAACATAGGCATATCAGAAGTGTGAGAAAATCACAATTTTAAATTTTGGTTTTGATTATTGTTAAAAACACATAATCCACAAAACCCATTTATAATATTTCTCAAATTATCTCATGATATTAAATTTAAGCATGAAAAATAAATTCAAATGAAATCTTAAATAGTTCCTTATTCACCCAAAATCACTAATTTGATTCACTCACCATCTGTGTGTCATTGATAAAATACACCAAGATAATCGTCCCATAAACTTCAAAACATCTGACATTTATCATGGACCATTGATATTTTATTACTGAGTGCTAGCATGGAAAATTTAAGAGTTGTACGATATCCCTTCAATATCATGTAGAATATTGAGTTTCTCAATAATTTGAGATTTATTCAACCATTTTTATTAGTCATTTTCACACTTAAACATTATGGAGTGGAGGTTTCATCTTTTAGATTTATTAAAATTAATTTGAAAACCATTCAAGAGGCTACAATAATCTCTAATAACATGGTTATACTTACTAGAATTTGATGTTTGCCCCTTGAATGTAATTACATTCACACTAGAAACATTTTTACACTAATTTATTAATTAAAATCCTAATTAATGTAATAAAATTTCATAACTAACTTATAAATCATTGACATGTCATGTGATGAAATACAAAACCACTAACTCAGCTCGTATTCTCCACAAATAATTTAAAAAATCAATGAACATGTTATCTTGATTTGAGAAAACTATATTTTCTCATATAGAATTTTATAATAAAACAAAATTTTAGTCACATGATAAATAAATTCAATAATCATTATAAAATAATTTTATAACTTAATTGAAATATTTTACTTAAAATCTAATACACTCTGATATTCACTAACCCTCACACGTGGGGCCCTCTTCGTCCAAAACACATATTCATCTGAATAGGTATGTCATCTAGATATACTTTGTATGTGACCCTATAGGTCCTTATCTCATAAATAGTGAGTCTAAATCAAATACCATGAGTGAAGTATGGAATCCCATCATGGCCCCCAAGATGATAAGGAATTTCATATCTATCACTACCTCTTATGAACACACTTTGTGCAAACTAATATCATTATCTCAGAATATCTCATAAAGTAAGATTCACACTTTTTCATTATCCTTTTAATAATTTTTAATTTTGTTACTCTAATGGGTGGAATTACCTCTTTTTACCAATGATATATATTTAATTAAGGTACTACCATCATGTTCAACCTTGACCCATGATATATTTATTCATCAAATTGAATGTCAAAAAATCTATATTGGTCATTTAATAGAATGTCATAACACCATTAAAACAACCAACACAAGCTACGTCACCAAAGATTCAATGCCATTGTTTTTTATTTCATCAATGTACATGATTAAATGGTAAAAATTTATAATTATAACAAGTCAAGAGACCAATATACATGTTCTTTTATAGTAATAAGAAATGAAACCAAAAACATGTGTTATTCCTATTGGTGGGTTGGTCCTGTTATCTCATCTACACGAGATCACCATCAACAAATATTTGGATAACAAGTCTCAATTCTGTTAGTTCCTACTACCTAATATTCAAATGTCATATATTGTTCTTAATTTTAAGGTATCTAGACTATAAGACCTTTATTTAAGAATATTTTCACAGTATATCAACATTTAATTATAGGTATAACACACTATTACCTTATCATATAACATGTAATCTTATGACATTACAATGTAAAAAGTGGATGTTCATGTTTCAAAACTATTATTGTTAAAATTATCACAAATATATATAAAAATGTACACATGTAATGCTTATTAATTTATATAAATGATTTTTCTCTAGGGAACCCACTCACAACATTCCCACATTCACTAGATCAAACTGCTAAAAATAATCAACTCAGTAACTCAATTATAGGTGTCATGAGTCTACTAACAAATGAATTTATTCATGGGGATTCCATGTTATCCTTTTTTCCCACACCACTAAACACAAATTCTCCTCTATGAAAAATTCATAAAGATTTGATTATTTTAAAAGTATATGTTTTCTCTTCGATTATTACCTTTGGTCCTTAGGATTCACCACAACTGTAGTATAATCACACTATTCAATAATAGGTTCTTCAATGATAGGTAAAATATAAATAATGGAAACAAATCTATATATCAAAAACTATTCTTTATCTACACTAAAATTTCATATATGCAGATATTATGCTATTGAATTTTCATCCAAAGATGACAAAAAGCTTCCCGATCTCTCTACACCCCCATTCTAGAAAATACATAGCCTGATATTTATTCTGAATAATAATGAAATATCATGATGTTAGTATTAGTTTATCCCCTCACAAGTAGCTCCCCATATCCTCTATACACCTGATACATTTAATTTTTACATATCAATTACTTTTGGGTGGTTATTATTGTATTCCAATGCATCTCTCATAGATTGTCTTGATATCAACCTAAAATGATTAATGAAATGGAAACATGAAACCCAGTACATAGTATGGAATTCATGATATATCAAACCACTAATGCATAGTGGATTTTTTTCATTCATTAAATCGCATCATGTTTCTATGGACACATCATCCTTAAGTGATTAATAATGTATGTAACTAACAATGATCCTATCTTGGAATTATATATATTTACCGTTTCAGTACCTTGTCAATATATGTACTTTAATTTATCCTAAGAAGACTCTGAGACCTATCTAGATATATCTTTCTCCCTAGAATACTGGCTACATCACCTAGTTATTTTAGTGAGAGGCATTCATTTAACAAAGTCTTCACTAACTGTAATAACATAACTTAGTTTACTATTTACAATATGTATTTTTAACATCTAAAACTTGAAAAATTATGAAACTCCCACTAATATTCCAATAGACACAATACACACTTCCATTTTTTATGAAACCAAATTTTTTTATAACCTCATAAAAATTAACATTCCACAAAGCCATAAAGTTGCATCTTATATAAATCATCAATAAACATAAAAATTAGTTAATATTTTTTGACATCCCTTTTGAATATTTCATAATCATTGAGGGGTTCCAATTCAAGTAATATTCTAATGTAGTTTTTCATTGGGAATAGATAGAAGGTTTCATCATAGTCAATGACTTTACATTTATAGAGACCATTGATTATTAGTCTCTTATTATAGGTGTGAACTTAACAATCCATATTCTTATTTCTATTTAATACCCATATAGAAACTATTGGTATGACATCAAATGCTAGTTCAACCAAAATTGAAACATAGTCACTATTTCAGAATGTAAGGATTATTTATATTTAGTAGCATCATTTTCATATATTTCTTCTTTATTCTTTATAGTATTAATATTCTCTGTGATTAATGCATCACCAGACCTAGTGATATGGAAATCATATCAATCTAGTTCTATAACCTCTATCGTAAAGATACAATGTACTTGTGTCTTACGAACATCTTCCTCTCTCACACTCTCGTATGGAGATTGTTCCCATATTAAATCATTTTAATTTGGAACATCATCTTCATCATTGTAAATCTTGGTCCTACTGGTTCCATTGGAGATGTGATCCATTTAATAAAATTTATCATTTATTTATACAATAAAATATATTTTATAAAGTGTTATATAGGTAATATCATTTATTCTCTTTAGGAAACATATAAAGGTTAAAATTATGCTCTTAGATTCAAATTTTTCACCTAGTATAGGTTTGAAAAAATCCATGCATCCCCATGCATGTATATATGAAATAAATGATTTATCACTATACTATAAATCATATGGAATATCATCATCCACATAATTTTTCACTCATTTTAGTGTATATGTCATTTTCTATGGTGCATATCCCCAAAAGGATAATGGTTGAGTTGCAAGACTCATTATTGATTTGACCATGTCTAATAGGGTTTGATTTATCATTTCAATGACCCCATTCCACTAAGGTGTATAATGATGACTGAGTTATAAAATTATACCACACTATTTAATATTATTATTCAAACGATGATTATGAAATTCTTCGCCACTATAAAAGATGTGTTTTTAATATTTTTTAGCAATAATACTCTCTTATTCATTATAATATTCCATAAAATTTAAAAGGAATTTAACATTTACCTCATTAAGTAGATATATACCTATATAATGTAGTCATTAGTAAATGTAATAATGTAAGAAAAATTTCCCTTCATCTAATTGAGATGGACCACATACATCAGTATGAACTAATTCCAATGGTTGATTGTATCTGACTCTCTTACCACTGATATGTTAGTTTTTAATTTTTCTTGTAATTATGTATGACATATATCCAAGGGTTTTAAGTCAATTGTGTTTTAAAAACCTACTTGATTTATTTTCTTAAATTCTTCTCATTTACATGTGTGACACTAAAGTTATATAGATGAGTAGAATATTATTTATTCTCAATAAAATTTTCATTTATTTCCAAAATTATTTTTTCTAGTTCAATTAAAAAAATCCTTTTTATGATGTTATATACCATAAAATATATTATACTTGTATATAATAAAAATATTATTTCCAAGCCTGAAATAAAATTCCATAGTGTCTAACCCTGGAACTGATATTATGTATTTGCTTATATATGGAATACAATAAAAGTTATTTTTTACAAGGACCATTCAACCATGTAGGATGTGATGTTAATTTCCAACTTAAAATTATTATAGTCTCAAAAAATATTCTACTTTGAGAGATCAAACTAGTCTTCTAAAATCATCATGAATTTAATTGGTCCCTATATTTTAATAAATCTGTGTGAACAATATGCAATATCCAATACCAAATAGGTATATATAGATATATTTTAGTCAATAAAAATATATTTAAATTAGAATGAACACCCAAATTATTAATCCAAGCATTACAGTTCTCCAAGTGGCCCTTCCCAAAACATGAAAAGAGGAATTCCTCCTTCACATTACTCTCCACCTATATTTTTGGCTTCTTGGAATAGTTTTCAATCGATATCTTAAACATATAACTAGACCATGATTCTTTAACCATTCCTTCCTCTTTTGTTTACTAAAAGTACTGAAAAATTTGAATTATTCATATCCTTATCTTCTCAGTGAACTAAGATAAAAATATATAGTAGTGACTTATTAATGTTATTCCAATTATAGATAAAAATTAAACTCGAGAAGTTATGATTTGAATAGGAATTAATAAGATCATTTGGGTTTTCTCAGTTTAGTTTGAACATATGGCACTCCAATATCTCAATGTACCTGATATTCTTGAGTACATAAGGTTTTTTAACCACTTTTTATAGAATATGTAACGCCCCGACCCTAGTTACCCAGAGTCGGTGCATTATTACATAACATTGGAATGATCACAAGAAAGATAAAATCTCGAAAGACCGATTGGTTTAGTAGCCTTGGAAACACTAGATATATTCATAAGTTTTACATTAAATCATAAATTGAAAAACTTCTACAACAACATATTGTCTCCATAAACCACACTCATATCCCCACGTAATATCCCTGCAGGTCATTCATAATTTACTTCTTCACTTCCTGGGAAAAATAAAACATAGAAAAGGGGTGAGCTCAAATGCCCAGTAAGGATAACAATATAGCGGAACATTCAAAAATAAGCATAAACATTTAAGGCAATGAATTACTAAAACAAAAGCCTTTTAAACTTGAACTTCAACATAGTATGGAAAAAGTAAAATGAAACAATGCCATTTACTTGTTCACATGGATATTCTACTAATCGAATAATCACATGCAATATCAATAACCACTTTCATAATGTTGGAATGCATAATGCCAGACTATCATAACCACATAGGTGAGGCCTTGTGCCAAGACTAAAAATAAGATTTTTCCAAGGCCTTGTGCCAATACACTAGTTTGTCTCATGAGACCTACCGATGCATCGAGGAGCTATAGCGGGTTCCACCCGTCACATATTAAGTCCAATGCATTCCCATATGAAAAGGTTTAAACATAACATAAACATTCGTATTAAAACTAGCATAAAAAATGTCAATAATTTCACCATAAACTATGAATGGTATAAAAATAGCACATCCACAGTCAAACATATCATAAAACCTTCAATACAATATAGAAGTTTTGTATCATAATATATAAACTTCAAATAAGCGTAAAATCCATCAAAGGATGTTGACATAGATGAAATCAAAACTATTTTTAGAGAAATATATCTTTCTATTTTTGAAATCATTTAAGAGCCATATAAAATAAAACATTTTCTTTGAAAATATTCTTATAAGATTTTAAGGAAAACATTGAAGATTTTATAATGGCGGAAAATAACCGCACCCACCGTATAAGTTAAAAAAAATTCTTACCTTAATTCTGTCGAAAAGGTTAAAAAGGACCTTGTTTTGAAAATGACGGAAAGATTCCTCTTATAAAAAGTCAAACAAGGGTATAATTGACTTATCCCATATTCTTGTAAATAATAAAAATGTTTTGCAATACATTTTGAAAAAAAATGGATGTGAATGATAAAGAGATCCCAGTAGATTATTACGTATAAACAACCTCGGATAATGAAGAGATTGTGAAATAACCCTTACCTTGTACTTTTCCTTGGTTGGGGTAGGTTAACCTCCTGTATAATGGTGAAATAATTGTTATTAAATTAAACAATAGTTATATACATTAATATGATATCATATATGATCTTATAATATTGATTTGATAATAATATCTTTGTATTATCGTTGTTTCGGGTGTTAACTTACTTGTTTTCTTTTATATTTTTTGTTACGTAAGCCATGTTTGTAATGAATAGGATGTATATTATTCATATCCAGAATTATATCATGTCCTTAAACATCATTTTTAAATCATCAAATGATAATTATACTTGAATGGATACGATGGAGAATGAATCTCATCGCGTTCGTGGAGACGGTAGTCCGTATGTACGCACGAGCGACAATATCATTCTTTTGATATTAAAATAATATATAAATGGATTTTATATCATATATAAAGAATAATTAACATGTTATATTTATTATTTACATGAGTTAAACATCATTATTATACTCATCCAAATAATAATATATTGAATAACAATTACACCACGACGTGGAGACGGTAAGTCGTACGTACGCACGTATGGTGACTTGTTATTAAAAGGGTGGATAGAATACTGAATATGGTTGTACCATATTTATAATAACATCACAGTATATATATTATACAGGAATTATTATTTTAGAATGGTAACAACAAAGGAAGAAGAAGTGGAAGAAGAAAGGAACATGAAAAGGGGTGGTGAAAACATTACCTCTTCTTCGGGTTCTTCCTTTTGATGTGATCAAAAGGGCTCCTTAGGTTGGCTTTCTGATCAAACTAAGGCCTCTAGGTTGTAGTGAGGGAAGTTGTGAGAGTAGTTGGGAAGAGTTTGGCCGAACCAAAAAGCTTGGAAGGTGTGAAGAAATGAGAAGGAGGAGTGCCCTTTTATAAGAGGGGTGAGGGGCACCTTTGGAAAAGCTAGAAATATTAATTTATAATAAATTCATATTCGGTTTCTAATGGCTCCAAAGATGATTATTTAAATTTTAAGGTGGGTATAGGTCGAAAACAACTCAACCAATATAATTTAGATAGGTTTTGGTACTTATATTAACCTTATCTTTAAGTATTAACTCTAAGTTAATTAGTTTCACTTTTACAATGTCTCTTTGTATTTTTATATAATATGGTTAATAAACTTACTATATACATCCAAGAGACTCTCAAGTTGTCCATTAATTATTAACCTAACATTAAATAAGTCTTTTGTCCGAACCTTAGATTTTTAGGAATTAAATATCAATTAATAATTTAATATTTGTTTTAAGAACTCTTTTATGTCAATTTTGACACTATTCAATAGTTGATTTTTTTGAAACTCATAACAGATTTATTACTTCGAAAAAAGTACGTTAAATCAATCCTAATATATCATATTATCCTATAAAATTAGTTTAATTCATTAAAAGTTTCATATTATATTTATTTGGGTATTTATAATATCAATTAATTTAATTTTTCAATATTTTAGTAATTACTGCATCATCATTGTGTCATAAATAAAATAAGTTTTTTGATGTCTAAAAATTAGTACTAATCTATAATTATCTATGAAATCTTTTTATATTTCTAATGAATATTTATAATCTAAAATCCAACTTTTATAACCCTATGTAAAAATTGTTTTTCTAAAAGATATATGCTTGTGTCATTTTTGTATTCATTTTAACTTAATTAAAATAAAGTGTCCCTATCACCTACAAGTGGCACCATGGGGTCCCCAAATCGACCCAAAGATGCCTATGGTCGAACATGTATCAACCAATAAGGCTAGGACACATTTTAGGGTAATTTAGTAATATTATAATATTATTTTTTAACCCTTATTTACCAGATTTACCCTTAACCATGGTAAATAAAATATTTACCACAGTAATTATTCAAAATGTCTAAAAATAAAAGTTACTTATTTACACAATTTGTACATCCTGATTCCAAATATGGAATCCATTTTTCTAAATTCAAAACACAGAAGTGGCAGAAATTAATTTAAAATTAATTCCCGCTGTCAAAACAAAAAGCGTGTTTTTAAGAGATAATAACTATCAAAAGATTGACACTTGTTTATGTTCGGTTTAATTGTAAAATTATGTCCAATTATCAACATTATATTAAATGGTAAAAATATATTCTAAATATAATTTAAAACCACTCAAATTCACAATTTATCACTATTAATTATTTTGATTAAAAAAGTTGTTTTTAATTAAAATTTAGTAATTTTCACTATTCATCAAAATATGAAATTTATCCAAAAAGTACCAAAATTTCACCTTAGGCTAAATTAGATATTACTAATCCAAAAATGAAGTCCATTTTGAAATATAAAATATATATAATTTCAAAAATTAGGTATTACTATTCATAACGGCTAGTTTGATTGGTTGTGGTGTGTGTTAAAACTCGATGTTGCGTACAACACACGCTACTATATTATTCAAAGGAAAGCGTACCATGGAAGCTTGGGTTGTTTCATTTTAAATTTTTTTATGTCCCCATTTAGTCAAAAAGTTTAAAATATTTTATTTAAAAAGGGTTCACTATTAAAATTTGATAAATGTGCAATACTGAAAATGAATTTGTTCTTGAATTATATCTAAGAAACTCATAATATGGATTCTAAAATTATAAGGATTATATAAAGTTTAAAATTTAGATAATACTATTCATAACCTCTTTTGAATGGATTTTTTTTGTAAGTCATGGTGTGATTGAACTCGGTGTTGCGTGTAGTGCAAGTTATTGAATTATTTTGAAAAAATAACACACTATGAAATCTTGGGGTGTTACATTCTCCCCTCCTTCAATAAATTGCGTCCTCGCAATTTGAAATTGTTTTTCGAAAATAAAAGGTTGAAAATAGAAAATATATTTGTGGGAAAACCTACATCGGAAATTGGGTTACTAAAATTTAGTCTTAATATGAGGAAAAGAGAAATGAAAGGGTCACCACCAAATTATGATCTCGATTAAGAGAACATTGGTGGCAATTAGAGACATATAATTGGAGGAAAAACGTAAATACTTATTGGTAGTGATTGAGGTCATCAATCACAAACAAGTATAAAATTGAGGTCCTTAAAATCATCAATCTATGATGATTTGAAATACCATTGGTTCAACAACACATAGGGTATTGGGATAACACATTTTTGACGTTTCAAAATATCTTAGTTGAAATCCCACATCGAAAAATGAATTAATGAGGCCTCTATTTAAAACAAAGACTGGAAAGTATGATGATTACCAAAAATAACACATACTAGGGTTCCATGTAGGAAAATATGGATATGGAAGAGAAATCTAACCATCAATTATCTGATGGAGAGTGGTAGATAACATGGCTATGAAAAGGCCAAAAATCCCAAAGCCATAAATTAGTGATGATTTAAGGTACCATCTAGGACAACATTTTTGTTCTAAGTTCCTTTTATTAATGTTGAGGAATTTATTTATGAGATTGGCTAAGATCATAAGGAGATATACTTACTTTATAATTAGAGTTTTATCCATTAATAAATTTATACCACAAAATCATCTTTCACTCTAAAAGATAATAGAATGTAATTTTCTTTCTATTTATACTAATCGTACAAGGTTCCAAAATAAATGAATTTATAATTCATCTACCAGATCTTTTTAAAAAAACTACATTATTTAATCCAGGAAATCTCGTGGGCCAGTGGTAGTTGATACACCCATGTCGCCCTTCGGTTGCGGGTTCATGTCTCGCAGCCTTGCCGGGCGCGACGGGTTTCCGCCCGACCTCCAGGTTGTCCTTTTATGGCAATCCAAAATAATCCAAACTAGAACTATCCAAAATACTTCTGTCCAAACTCACAGTCCAACATTTATAAGGAAGGTAAACATAATGTAGATCCTTTTTACCCCGTAATAGCATATGAATACCTTCATCATTTATTACCATATTCCTTATTGATTACATTCATGCTTCCTTATTCCATATAGAATTCTGGATATACTTTATTAATCCGAAAATGTTTTCAACCCCAAAAATGATGGAATATACAAATCATTAATCAGTTCCAAGGTAGTCAAGAATATCCAATATAATTTATCCAAAACAATCACATATTATTCCAAAATCACTACCTCAGTATCAGAACTATATTATGATTTATCATTCTCTCAACCATATATTTTCCAAAAATTTATCCTGTTATTGAGTCACTATTCTTTATTCCACACAATCTCATGTTCTTAATGAAATAGTACTGCAGTACAATCATTATATACTCCATAATTATTATAACAAGTACATTGTTGATACAACACTCAATTGACATAATCCACATAAGAACTCTAATCATTCCTCTTCATCTGTGGTAGTATCATAACTTGATTATTATCCAATAACATCATTTGCGGCATAGTCTGATGACTGGGACATAGGTTTGCGTAGTGTCCAAACTCCTTACAAATGAAGCATTGTACATTTGAAACCATTTTCTTACCCTTGCAGTCATTTACTTTGTGCCCTTTTCCTCCACACTTATAACAAACTCCCATTCCTTTCAGGAAAGTTCCAGGGTGTTTCTTTCCACAGTTACCAAAAATGGGAAAATTCTTCTTTTCCCTCTTCCCTTTATCCATCTTTCTCTCTTCCATCCTTTTCTTCTCTTTCTTACCTTCAAAGCCATAGGACTCAGTAAACTCTTTACTTATCTTATCAACACATGATATTATTTCTTCATATGATGATAATACATGGGAGACTATTTCTCTTATAAATTATAGCTTAAGACCATGAAAGATATGATCCTTCCTTCTCTTTGGATCATGTGCATTTCTGGAGTTCTCATTCCTACTACTAGGTGCCATTTCTAAACAATGGCATAAACTAGATCAGTTTATGAATCAATATACATAATCCCATACTTATAGAACATTTAACATAAATTGAACTATTTATGGATATAATCCATAATCATAAAAATGTCTCCTTTGAGGATGTATATACTCATAAACCCTTCATAATGGTTTGTAAAGAAAATGAGAATTATCCTAAGAATATCCCCCGGGAGTGTCGTAACCAAGAGTGCAGTAAGGCCCGTTGTCATGCACCAGTTCCCGTTTGAGTCTAGCTCAAAGCGGTGTTTTCGGGTTTTACCCCTAGGTACATCTGTGCCAGAGCCGCCTCTACCTGCTCGTATCCAGACAGGGATGTATTGCTCGGAAAACTCACAAAATCTCTACAATACCAAAATTCTAGGAAGTTCTTCTATACTAATCCTCAAAGTTCATCTTAGGTATACGTGCTCTAATCAGAGTTTATCTAAATCTAGCTTCCAAGGATTGTACTAAACTTCCTCTGATACCAACTGTAACGCCCCGACCCTAGTTACCCAGAGTCGGTGCATTATTACATAACATTGTCATGATCACAAGAAAGATCAAATCTCGAAAGACCGATTGGTTTAGTAGCCTTGGAAACACTAGATATATTCATAAGTTTTACATTACATCATAAATTGAAAAAATTCTACAACAACATATTGTCTCCATAAACCACACTCATATCCCCACATAATATCCCTGCAGGTCATTCATAATTTACTTCTTCACTTCCTGGGAAAAATAAAACATAGAAAATGGGTGAGCTCAAATGCCCAGTAAGGATAACAATACAGCGGAACATTCAAAAATAAGCATAAAAATTTAAGGCAATGAATTACTAAAACAAAAGCCTTTTAAACTTGAACTTCAACATAGTATGGCAAAAGTAAAATGAAACAATGTCATTTACTTGTTCACATGGATATTCTACTAATCGAATAATCAAATGCAATATCAATAACCACTTTCATAATGTTGGAATGCATAATGCCAGACTATCATAACCACATAGCTGAGGCCTTGTGCCAAGACTACAAATAAGATTTTTCCAAGGCCTTGTGCCAAGACACTAGTTTGTCTCATGAGACCTACCGATGCATCGAGGAGCTATAGCGGGCCCCACCCATCACATATTAAGTCTAATGCATTCCCATATGAAAAGGTTTAAACATAACATAAACATTCGTATTAAAACTAGAATACGAAATGTCAATAATTTCACCATAAACTATGAATGGTATAAAAATAGAACATCCACAGTCAAAAATATCATAAAACCTTCAATACAATATAGAAGTTTTGTATCATAATATATCAACTTCAAATAAGCGTAAAATCCATCAAAGGATGTCTGACATAGATGAAATCAAAACTATTTTTAGAGAAATATCTCTTTCTATTTTTAAAATCATTTAAGAGCCATATAAAATAAAACATTTTCTTTGAAAATATTCTTATAAGATTGTAAGGAAAACTTTTAAGATTTTATAATGGCGTAAAATAACCGCACCCGCCGTATAAGTAAAAAAAATATTCTTACCTTAATTCTGTCGAAAAGGTTAAAAAGGACCTTGTATTGAAAACGACGGAAAGAGTCCTATTATAAAAAGTCAAACAAGGGTATAATTGACTTTAACCCATATTCTTGTAAATAATAAAAATGTTTTTCAATACATTTTTAAGAAACATGGATGTGGATGATAAAGAGATCCCAGTAGATTATGACGTATAAACAACCTCGGATAATGAAGAGATTGTGAAATAACCCTTACCTTGTACTTTTCCTTGGTTGGTGTAGGCTAACCTCCTGTATAATGGTGAAATAAATGTTATTAAATTATACAATAATTATATACATTAATATGATATCATATATGATCTTTTAATATTGATTTGATAATAATATCTTAGTATTATCGTTGTTTCGGGTGTTAACTTACTTGTTTTCTTTTATATGTTTTGTTACGTAAGACATGTTTGTAATGAATAGGTTGTATATTATTTATATCCATAATGATATAATGTCCTTAAACATCATTTTTAAATCATCAAATGATAATTATACTTGAATGGATACGATGGAGAATGAATCTCATCGCGTTCGTGGAGACGGTAGTCCGTACGTACACACGAGCGACAATATCATTTTTTTGATATTAAAATAATATATAAATAGATGTTATATAATATATACAGAATAATTAACATGTTATATTTATTATTTACATGAGTTACACATCATTATTATACCCATCCAAATAATAATATATTGAATAACAATTACACCACGACGTGGAGACGGTAAGCCGTACGTACGCACGGATGGTGACATGTTATTCAAAGGGTGGATAGAATACTGAATATGGTTGTACCAAATTTATAATAACATCACAGTATATATATTATACAGGAATTATTATTTTAGAATGGTAACAACAAAGGAAGAAGAAGTGGAAGAAGAAAGGAACTTGAAAAGGGGTGGTGAAAACATTACCTCTTCTTCGGGTTATTCCTTTTGATGTGATCAAAAGGGCTCCTTAGGTTGGCTTTCTGATCAAACTAAGGGCTCTAGGATGTAGTGAGGGAAGTTTCAAGAGTAGTTGGGAAGAGTTTGGCCGAACCAAAAGGCTTGGAAGGTGTGAAGAAATGAGAAGGAGGAGTGCCCTTTTATAAGAGGGGTGAGGGGAACCTTTGGAAAAGCTAGATATATTAATTTATAATAAATTCATATTCGGTTTCTAAAGGCTCCAAAGTTGATTATTTAATTTTTAAGGTGGGTATAGGTCGAGAACAACTCAACCAATAGAATTTAGACCGGTTTGGGTACTTATATTAACCTTATCATTAAGTATTAACTCTAAGTTAATTAGTTTCACTTTTACAATGTCTCTTTGTATTTTTATATAATATGGTTAATAAACATACTATATACATCCAAGAGACTCTCAAGTGGTCCATTAATGATTAAACTATCATTATATAAGTCTCTTGTCCGAACCTTAAATTTTTAGGAATTTAATATCAATTAATAATTTAATATTTGTTTTAAGAACTCTTTTATGTCAATTTTGACACTATTCAATAGTTGATTTTTTTGAAACTCATAAAAGATTTATTACTTCGAAAAAAGTAAGTTAAATCAATACTAATATATCATATTATCCTATAAAATTAGTTTAATTCATTAAACGTTTCGTATTATATTTATTTGGGTATTTATAATATCCATTAATTTAATTTTTCACTATTTTAGTAATTACTGCATCATCATTGTGTCATAAATAAAATAAATTTTTTAATGTCTAAAAATTATAAATAAAATATAATTATTTAGGAAATTTTTTTATCTTTCTAATTAATATTTATAATCTAAAATCCAACATATATAACCCTATGTAAAAATTGTTTTTCTAAAAGATATATGCTTGTGTCATTTTTGTATTCATTTTAACTTAATTAATATAAAGTGTCCCTGTCACCTACAAGTGGCACCATGGGGTCCCCAAATCGACCCAATGATGCCTATGGTCGAACATGTATCAACCAATAAGGGTAGGACACATTTTAGGGTAATTTAGTATTATTATAATATTATTTTTTAACCCTTATTTACCAGATTTACCCTTAATCATGGTAAATAAAATATTTACCACAGTAATTATTCAAAATGTCTAAAAATAAAAGTTACTTATTTACAAAAATTTTACATCCTGATTCCAAATATGGAATCCATTTTTCTAAATTCAAAACACAGAAGTGGCAGAAATTAATTTAAAATTAATTCCCGCTGTCAAAACAAAAAGCGTGTTTTTAAGAGATAATAACTATCAAAAGATTGACACTTGTTTATGTTCAGTTTAATTGTAAAATTATGTCCAATGACCAAAATTATATTAAATGGAAAAAATATATTCTAAATATACTTTAAAACCACTCAAATTCATAATTTATCACTATTAATTATTTTGATTAAAAAAGTTGTTTTTAATTAAAATTTAGTAATTTTCACTATTCATCAAAATATGAAAGTTATCCGAAAAGTACCAAAATTTCACCTTAGGATAAATTAGATATTCCGAATCCAAAAATGAAGACAATTTTGAAATATAAAATATATTTAATTTCAAAAATTAGGTATTACTATTCATAACGGCTAGTTTGATTGGTTGTGGTGTGTGTTAAAACTCGATGTTGCGTACAACACCCGCTACTGTATTATTCAAAGGAAAGCGTACCGTGGAATCTTGGGTTGTTTCATTTTAATTTTTTTTATTTCATCATTTAGTCAAAAAGTTTAAAATATTGTATTTAAAAATGGTTCACTATTAAAAGTTGATAATAGTGCAATACTGAAAATGAATTTGTTCTTGCATTATATCTAAGAAACTCATAATATGGATTCTAAAATTATAAGGATTATATAAAGTTTAAAATTTAGATAATACTATTCATAACCTCTTTTGAATGGATTTTTTTTAAGTCATGGTGTGATTGAACTCGGTGTTGCGTGTAGTGCATGTTATTGAATTGTTTTGATGAAATAACAGACTATGAAATCTTGGGGTGTTACAGAATACATTTACAAAAAAATATAAATTTCATATATTAATTATTAAACTCTATCATGTATCAAATCTGGGATATAATATAGTATTTGCAATTTATCTTTTCCAACAAGAATTTTATGTAGCTAACTAGAAATAGTTGAAAACATAAATAACTGA
This sequence comes from Viscum album, assembly GCA_963277665.1. Taxonomy (NCBI): domain Eukaryota; kingdom Viridiplantae; phylum Streptophyta; class Magnoliopsida; order Santalales; family Viscaceae; genus Viscum; species Viscum album. Next base: position 732,298,220 of record OY728160.1, read on the forward strand.
ACATCTAGAGCATCATCAATTTTTTCATCTATTTATCATTATTATTCTTTATTTCTCTTGGAGGGGGATCAACATGTAATGGAGATTCCACCATACAAGGATTCATCTCTTTGTGTAGTACTCTGCATAGGCACGTGTGAAACTCAATGAAGTTATACCCAATTGGGAGATTCTATTAAAACAATATTGATATTAGTGAAATTTAATTGGAATAGGATTAAATTTTATATAAAATAAAAATATATTATTAATAATTTATTTTTATAAACAGTTGAAATTTATAAATTTGTGTTTTAAATGTATCCCAATATTTTATCAAATCATCGCAGGCCTTAACTATAAGATTGGGATTAGAAATTTTCTCGAGTATTCTAGTGTAAAGTATCTGTAACCTCTAATAAGAGGATAATCTATAGTATCACCACAACCCTAAGAGTCTAATGTAGGATTTAGAATTTCTACTCACATTAACTTGAGGCTCCATGATCTATTGAGTGGAGTCTCAACTCTTGAAAATAATTACATAAAATTTTTCAATGCTTTCCATATAAAATTCTAACATGATATATTCTTATACTCTTATTCTATAAAATTTAGTAATGGTTAACCAATACTCTCATAAAAACTCTCTGATAGTAGGAAGAACCCAAAACCAAGAATGAATAGAACCTCAAACAATAGGTTGTATCAAAAATTTGATGGAATATATTTAATGACTCACTATTTTCTTTTGTGGATTTAACAAATTATCTTGAAAAATGAAATCCGTTTCAAATTACAATGATTTTTATATGTGATCAAACTCAATAATTAACAAGGATTTAAATATAAAACACTCAGAAAATATGTTCATTTCATCTATTCATTATTTTTTATTATTATGTAATTTGGTTGTTTATAATAATTAAAAATTTCCCAAAATTACATGCCACAAATATGATAAAATAAATAAACAATGATGTGATCATAAACAATTAATTATTGGTTAATCCATAGAGAAAATATTGGATTAACCAAGACAATAGGGGAATTATTTGTGTTAATAGAATGCCCAAATTGTGGTTCCCACAACACATATACACTTCACTTGTTTGGTTTATACTTGATCATGAATCAAATTGCATCTCCATGAACATATCCAATAATTAATATGTATACTCACACACATGTAAGGTGAACTCAGGGTGTGGAATTATATATTATTAATTAAATGTAGACATGCATGCCATTATACACTTCAACGGGGGAGGGATGATACAGAAATAATCAAAATAAAGATAATTATCACATTTTAATTTCAAATGAAATATTTAATTAAATTAAATACTAATGAAAACATTAATGGTTCACAATCAAATCATGATAATTCAAAAATAAATTAAATTTCAAAATAAAAATTATGACCGTTAAAATTCAACTCAAAGGTATTTTTAATTCGTTTAGTTGCACTAAAACAATTTTAATTAATTTTGCATACATATTTCTACAGCCAAAATAATTTTATTGAAATCTAGCGAAATAAATTTAATTTCTGAATATTTTCAACAATACTTTCCCATTCTGACTGAAATATTATCCTCATTTAAAAATTTAGGGCCTGCGATTGGGTTGATGGGTTAGGGAAATTTGTTCGGGACATAATCAATCTAGCCCAAGATATGGCGAGGCCATGCATCGGCGTTTGGGGTTCGAAATATGTAAAAAAACACATCAAATATATATAATATTATAAAATATAGTTTATATACTATATTATTATATATAATAATATATAATAATATAAATATTAAATTTATAAATGTATTTATATTTTTCCCACCCATCAAAATGGTGGTTATAAAACATCCCCTTCCTATTAAATGGGAGGGGCTAAATCAGACTATGCCTAATTAATCGGCATAGACTTATACCCCATTTTTCATAAATTAATAAATTTGTGTTGTTTCCCCATTTTATCATGAGACATAATGAATGTGAAATCCCCAACCATTATCAATTACCTATCCAAAATAAATCACCCATATATATGAGTAAATACTATTTAATCTCACTTATATATATATATATATTAAGGGGAAAATTTTATTCACAATTTTTATGACACACCAATAGATCTAAAATTATCCATATCATGGTGATAAAATCTCAAGTACACATGTCAACATATTCATTACGATAATATCTAAACTATATTTCTGAGTCCTATAAAATTTAGTTAATTACAATATTTTGGACTTAAATAATTCTATGTAATATCGAATTCCAATTGAAGGAACTTGGAGAATAGTGTGATCCTAAAAAATAGAAATAAAATATATTTTTTGGATCCATGTTACAAACACTGAATCAACAAAACTCCCCTCTCTAATTTCTCAAAATATCACATGGAATTCAATTTAAGCGTGAAAAATAATATATAATGGAATTTAAAATGACAAAATATTCATTTTAATTCACTAATTTGATTCTCTCATAGTGGGTATGTTGGGGATCATAGGTTCCAAGAATAGGCATCCTATTTATCATCCACATGGTCACAACATCTCCTCAATCATCAATATTAATTTCCATGGTGATGGTGTGGGAAACTGAAGAGATTTATGGTATCCCTTGGATCGCATGAAGAACAAAAACTTGATGAAGTAGAAGGGATTGATATAACCTTGATATTACTTTAGTTTCTCACTCCAAACATGAGATCGGTAATGTTAGACTTCTAAAATTAGATAAAAATGTTGAAACACTATTTTAGAGGCTAAAATGATCATTTATACCTATGTTATGCTATTCAAAATCACACTTTGGTTCCTAGAAAATACTATCCTCCATTTTAACACATTTGGATGATAATGAATTTAATTAAAATTCTCATAAGTGTCACAAATATTTTATGTCTCGATTATAACACTTTATCATGTTCCATGATAAAATATTAACCTTTAAATCAGAATTCAATTTCCTGAATTAATTTAATGAACCATGAACATGATAAGTTTATTAGAAATATTATATTTTCCTAAATTTAATGATATGATCAAAATACTTGTTCGTACCTTGATAAGTAAATTCAATAATAATTTTTAAAAATAGAATTAATATATTTTAATTATTTTAATTTTAATCAAATGCCCTCAAACATTCATTGATCCCCACATTTGGGTCCCACTTAATGCCTAACATCTATTCATCCTAATTAGTGGAAGTTATAGATAAACATAGAGTGTGTCCATGTTGTCTGTTATCTTGATATGAGTGAGTCTAAATCAAAGACCAAGAATAGAGTCTTGAAACCCATCAATGTCCCCTATGAAGATAAAAAGGGTAATAAATATAACTACTACTTATGATAACACTCTATGTAATATAATTGTTTTTTCTTGATATCTCATTAATGAGATTTCTCACTTGTGTGATCGTTATTTTGAAATTTTATATATTTTTTCCTTACCAGAGATGCTTACATTCATTTATTATAAAACCCCTCTCTTTATTACACAGTTAAACATGATTTGTTAAATCAACTTCCACTTAAGATAAATTTGATGATTGAGAGGTCTAGTGTCAGGGGAAAATAAGAACATTACAGAACAACTTATAACACAAAATACAACATCCTTATTGAAAACATATTTTATAAGACCACATGCAATCCTATATACCTAGCATTGCATCAGATAACCTGAGGACATGCATAAGAAAAGGGTGAGTTGTAAAGCCCGGTAAGGTAGTAAACAAGGAATAACATGATGAATACAGTACATGTTAGGAAATAGCTTTATAAATGGAGCTTAAGAGAATCATGAACATAAGTACATGATAAATCATTATTATCATTATATGAAAATGTGACATCAACATATAACATGATATTGTCCTGATCTAATGTTCATTACACATGGTGAATGATTAAACCCTCATTTTACATGAATTATCATGATTAAAATATCATTGCACTTGACATATCATTTTACTAATCCTTACCCCATGAATTGGAGAACTGTTAAGGCACACCATTCTTAATAATTTCATGTCATTCATAAGTGTGCCATATAAATCATATAACATGGATTCATTAAACATCATCATTTATTCCATGAAAAAGGAATGTTTAATTCATACATAAAAATATATAATTAATAAAAGAATTTTTATAATGGTGAATACCCTTTATTAATAAATAGGCATGGTATTCCCTACATAATGGCTTTGTCTTGGAAAATCGCGGTGCAATTTCGGTAGCATAACAGCGTGAAATAAGAATTTATAACATTAGATGGTGAGATATAAAGGGATGTGTAATCATATTTATATGAAATTTAAAATAAAGGGGTCATATTGATACATGTCCCAACATATGTAATGGAATTTTGATTCATAATACAAATAAATTTGATGAATTTAAATGAGAAGATATAAATTTCAAACAAACTTTTGGCATTGTAACAGGTGTACATTGGAGGCATTAATGAGATAGAAATTTGTATGTCATAATTAAAACATAAGGATGGGATTATGGGGGAGGTTTGTAATCATATCCAAAAATTTTTAAATGAAAATAAAATGGTATAATTACATAATGAAATTTGGATGAAAATGAGAATAGAAGAAATACCTTACTTGGAAGTTTAATCCCAATGGCTAGTAAGTGACTTTAGAGGGGATTCTTGGGAGCTTGGGGATCCATGGGGGGATTCTAGAGAGTTAATGGAAGGGTTTGGTCGATTTACATATGGATTGAGTGAAGAGGAATGAGATATTGAGTGGGTTCATGTAGGAAAGTTGAGGGAATTCATTATAATTTAGGTTTTTCACACCACACATTAAACTAATAAAAACAAAAAAATCCAATGGTTTCCTCCAATGGATTTTGAATAGGGGGTGGAAAATATTATTTTATAATAATAATGGATGAACTGCTTAAAATATTAGGCTTTATTATGTAGAGGCGAGTCACACTCTCAAGGAAAAGATTTTAAAATGATAAAATGTTTTATAAGTTTTGGAGGGTCCACTAAGGCTTTGAAAAATTAGTCAAAAAAACCTGAAATAACATTATTTTTATGTTAAAACATATATTTTCCGAAAAACCATTTATAGTATTTTATTACATCACTATTTGGTCATTATGATTTCATAGAACACATTATATATTTAAACGGTATTTAATTTTTACCAAAAACTCAATTGTCTTAGAAAATTATAAAAATTTTAATGTTGGTAATTTCGACGTATTGATTAATTAAATAATATTCATTTAATCTAAATAATATTCTATATATGGGATTTTTTTAAAAAAAAAAATAAAAACCGATATTTATAAAAAAAATAAGTGTTTTGACAAAAAACGATTACAGACCCAATTACAAATTAAAATTGTATTCATAAATTATATTATCATTGATATTTAAAAAAATTTAAATTAGTAATGATATTTTATTAAATTATTATTTAATTAAAAAATCAACTAATTCATAAAAATAGATTTATTAATTGAATATTAACTAAAAAATAATATTCGTTCTTTATAAACCATATATAAAGTCCCAAAAAAAGAATGTATATTCATTATTCTATAAAAAAATAATGCACATAATAATAGTGATAGGGTGTTGTTACATAACCCCTTATAACACCCGCATAAGACTGAAGGGTAAGGTGTGCGATGATGACAGACTCTAGGGGAGGCTCAGATAACATCTCTTGGGTGGTAATTTATATTAACATCAACTTATCCCATAGGCAATTCCACTCAAGCTAAACAAGTTGAAGCTCGACATAGGCTTGGTCAAGAGATAATCCCAATGATTCTACCTACTTTCCAAGCTCATGAAAATGGGCTTCAAATGGAGTAATTCTACTAAATGAGGTCATCTCCTCCTTTGTCAGAGTAAATTGGATTTGTTAGAGACCTATATTTATATTAATCATGCGATCACTGTTCAATAGTTATATTAGGAATAGTAAAAATTCCTAACAGTATTTTGAAAATCAAAAACATAAATCCAAGGAAGGGAATATGTTTCATAAAACCATTTTACATAATAATAAATTTAATTATATCAATATAATTTTTCATTAATAAATGTTTGGGTCATTAAAATCTTCCCCCATAAAAATATTATCCATAAAAATTTCCTTTTCCCACCCTAAAAAATAAGAAAACAACTCTACTTCTTCACCTCCTATGATTCCCACATGGCTTCATCAAACTTTTGGTTGTCTGACAATACCTTGATGAGGGGAATTGTCTTATTTCATTGAAATGTTTCTCTACGATAAAATATCTCCACCATATTCTATTTATTGGAGAGTTAATTTTCTAATGGTACCTCCTCTAGATTGAGTTCATGCAATGGGTCAGGAATGTACTTCCTCAAGAGTGATACATGGAATATATCATGTACATGACATAGGTTTGGTGGGAGTTCTAGTTGATATGCCACCGCTCCAATGCGATCAAGGATCTAAAAATTTACAATATACTTTCTACTGAGCATTCCCTTCATCCAAAATATCATAAATATCTGCCATAGTGATATGGATAGGAATACCATATTTCCCACATCAAACTATAGATCTCATCGACGATTATCATCATATCTCTTTTTTTCGACTCCGAGCAGCTTTAATGTACTTCTGGATTGTATTATCCTCGCCCAATATTTTCATTGAACATTTATGGACCTATGATATTTGACTCCCTAACATCATCCCAACATGCTATTTTTTTGAAACTCTTCCCATAATGGGCTTTATAAGGAGCCATTTGAATGTTTGAGTGAAAACTGTTATTGTAAGAGAACTCAACTAGATGATGATACAGATCCCATCCTCTTTTTAAGTCCATTGAGCATTGTCTCAACATGTACTCATGTATTTGGATAGTCAACTTAGATTGGCACCCAATTTGACAATGAATATCCATATAGAAGTTCAGCTTATTATTCAGATCACGTTGAAGATTTTTCCAAAATAGAGAGGTGAATATTTGATCTTGATCTGATACAATTGATAGTGGTACTTCTTGAAGCCTTAACACTTCTCTGATGTATATTTGTTCCAGTTGATCTAGTGAGAAATCCTCTAAAATTTCAATGAAGTTTGCAGTTTTTGTAAGATGATCTACAAAAACCCAGATAGAATTGTTTAATTTGGATGTCTTCGAAAGTTCAATGACAAAATCAATGGTGATGTTCTCCTATTTCCATGATGTTATAGGTAAGGGTTTCATCATCCCCTTAGAATTCTGCATTTTAGCCTTTACTTGCTGATATACTAGGCACTTTTATGTATACTCAATGATCTCCTTCTTCATGTTATCCCACAAACAATCCTCCAAGAGATCTCGATATGTCATTGTGTTTCCAAGGTGAATGGAGAAATTTGAACAATGTGAATCATCCAAAGGTACCTTCTTTACCACCAGATATGATGGAACAAATATTCTTGACCCAAATATCACAATTCCTTCATCATTAACATTGAACTCCAATGATTTCTGTTTTTTGATAGCTTTCACTTTTTTTTTGAATTTCCACATCATCCTTTAGAGAATGATTTAACCTTTCCAATATAGACAGTTGAGAAATCACTTGCTAAAGGATTTATTATGTAAACTTCTTTATGATTCACATGTCCATATTCATAAAATCGAAGAAGATTTGATCCTGTTCAATTATCATCAGTGATGAATCACTGGGTCCTTTCTACATAGAGAATATACCACCTTGTTCACTTTTTGAGTGTGGTAATAGATTGGGCAGTAATAGACATTAACCAGCTCTAATCATCTTCATTGGTTCATATTCAACTCCTTATATGTGAATATATACTTCAGAATTTTGTGATCTGTATATATTTCACACTTTTCCCCAAAGAGGTAATACCACCAAATTTTTAAAATCGAAGATTACTGGAGCCAACTCCAGATCAAGTGTAGGATAGTTTTGTTCAATAACATTCTATTGGCAGAAATCATAGGTAGTGACATTAAAATTTTGCATCAACACAGAGCCCATGCCCTTCTTCGAATCATCACTAAGTACAACAAAAAGTTCTCCACTTGTGGGTAGTGTCAGCATGAGCACAGTGATAATCCTAATTTTCATCTCTTTGAAGCTATATTCCCATTCATCACTATAATGAAACTTGAATCCCTTCTAATTTATCTTGGTAAGAGGGTTCTACAATCATGAGATAATTCCCACAAATCGGTGATAATATCTAGCAAACATGATGAAGCTACAGATATCCATCACCAAAGTTGGACTCAGCCATCCAACAATTGTAGATGTCTTGGAGGAATCCACGTAAATCCCATTTCATTAGATTATGTGACCTAAAAATGAGAATTACTTCAAATATAAATCGCACTTGTTGTACCTTGCATAGATCGTATCCTTTTTCAAGGTCCCTAGTATAGATCTTATATTCTTCTCCTGATCCTCCTTAGTTTTGGGTATATTAGAGTATGTTATATAAATAATACGAAAAATTTGTCATGGTAATCCATAAAGACTCTATTAATCATATCCATGTAGATTTTTAGAGCCTTGGTGAGTCCTAAAGGCATTACAATGAAGTCATAATGCTTTTATCTTGTACAAAAAGTAGTCTTATGGATATGCTCCTCCTTCACCCATACATGGTAATATGTTGACCATAAATCAACCTTGGAGAAGTATTGTGCTCCATGTATCTAATCGAACAAGTCATCAATTTGGGGAAGATGATAATTTTTCTTTGTAGTGATTTTTTTGATCTCATGATGATCTATGTGAAGGTGCATTGACCCATCCTTGTTCATTATAAATTAGACTAGTGCAACCCATGGTGAAGCACTTGGGCATATAAACCATTTTTCCAAATTATCCTCTAGTTGTTTCTTCAGCTCCTCAAGCTCCACAATAGCCATTCTATATGAAGTCTTGGATGTTGGAAATGCCCCATATATAAGATCATTTGAGAATTAAACACCTCTTCTAGGAGGAAGAGAATGCAATTCTTTTAGAAACACTTCAGTGATTTACCTCACAATAGACATGTATTCCAGGATGGTTTATTCCCTAGACTCAATCATCTGAGAAAGATACACATTTTCATAGTGTAGTAATATAAAAGATTGAGATGATGGTGATAAATAAGATTCATCCTCCTCCTTGAAATTGTATAGAATTGGTGGTCAATTATCCATATGGAGAGTGATTTCCCTCTCATGGAAACATATGTTGGCTCAATATAGGGAAATCTAATCCATGCCATGAATTGAATCAAATTCCACAAGAGGGAGTATGTCGATGTTCACTAGGAGGTTCAGACCAAAAATTGTGACAGGGGAGGATTTATATTTATGGATTGCAATTATTTCCCCATTTTCCAATATCACTGTCATATTTACTTCGATGATTTGGGGTGGTGTTGTGATTGTTCTACTAAAAATTTGGAATTTAAAAGAATGTGTAAAATTAGAATCAAAATTTACATTATCTATTCTTGAATGAATAACTATTGTACTTATCACCACATCATTTTTGGGGTTCACTTTGGTGGTAGTGATGGAAAAATATTGTCCTTGCTTCCTTCGAGGTTGTTGGTTGACTCCGAAAACCCTTTGCCTAGGGAACTAGTTTGAAAAGTACATTGGTTTTTTTTCTGTTTCATAAATGAAAAACGCGTTTAGGGTCGAACAAATCATTCCACTTTACTATCGTAGATGTGGGTTTTTCTTGTCTTCAGTTAATGTCTAGGTTACCTTCTCTTCTACACATAATGAAATTTCTCATCCCCTTCAGGCAATTTTCGGGGTTATTCTTTCCACTTCTTTGGCATGTGGGATGATGGAGTTTCATAGCACAATTCGATCTATCCATCATACCATGAGAATTAAATTCCACCTTACTCTTCTTATCCACATGATACCCCTTATATTCACCTATCTCAATTTATACTTTGAGGTCACATTGAAAAATTTATTCATAGCTCTTGATGTCACGGATCGCTAGGACATTCCATAGGCTAGGTTTTAGCCTACCATAGAAGCAGTTAACCTTGATTACGGTGGTAATGACAAATACAGAGGCATATCGTGAAATCCATGTGATGTTTTCCTCATATGTTATGATGGATTCTTCATCCGTTTTCATGAGTAAAAGGATTTTCCATTCCATTTTAAGTTGGAGGGTGAGAGGAAGATATTTGTCGAAAAACATTTTCCAGAAAAAAAAAACCATACCAATGTCTCGATCTCTATCTAAGTCGTTGTATTTTTGATCAATTTACACCATTGATCAGCTTCTCCCTCCATATAATAAGCATCCATACGAATCTTCTCTTGTTCGTAACATTGAATTATGGAGAAGATATTTTTAATGGAGTTGATCCATTGTTTATCAATTGATGGATAAGATTATATATTAAAAGTAGGAGTCCATTGCCTCATGAATCTCTCCATTGTGACTCTTTCTTTCTTATGGTGGGTTGAACATTCCTCTTGACCCATTTTTCTATTAAAAATTTGAGTAAAAGAACCTAGTATCATGACCATTTTTGGAATTCCTACTTCAATCAGATTTGGAATCTCATTTGAACAGTCATCACATTGAACTTCACATCGGATTTTAGCCCAATTCCTCTTATTACAAAACATTGGAAGTAATAAAATGAAAGATAGGGATAACACAGAAAGTGTAATACAATGGAAGAAAGTGATAACATATAAAATACTTTTATTTCCTTAACTTATGTATTTATAGGATTCGATCTATTTTATCCATGATATACTTCCCCACATATATTCTTAGGAAAAAATTTTATTCCCTTCAAAATTTTTCATACTATTCTAATAAATTTACAAAATCATATCCCTCTAGTGTTTTGTAACCAAGAGTGCAGCCCAACCAATTTTCAAGCACCAATTCCCATTCAAGTCTAGCTCAAAGTAGTGTTTTCTGGTTTTATCCCTAGATAAATCAGTTCCAGATCGACCTCTACCTAATCGTATCTAGAAAAAGGATGTATTTTCATGATAAACCACTTACTCAATAATACCCAAAGTATAGGGATGTTTTGATTAATCATAGTCTTATCCCTAAGGATTTCACTAGGGTTTCTGAATCCTAATCCAAAAAATAACTAAACCTATCCTTTGATACCGACCAAAACTACTCTGATCCTTATTACACACACTTAAACATGATTTATTACATCAACTTGATCTTAAGAAAACCCAAAGGATTGAGAGTTTTTGTGTCCTGGGAAATTAAAAACATTATATAACAACATATAACATAAAATAAAACATCTTTATTGAAAACTTATTTTACATGACCACACACAATCCTTCGTACTTAGCATTGCATGAGATAACTTGATGACATGTATAAAAAAATGGTGAGCTATAAATCTTATTAAGGGAGTAAACAAGGCATAACATGAAGAATATAATACATGTTAGGAAATAGTCATATTAATGAATCATAATAGAAATATGAACATAAAGTCAAGATCTATCATGATTATCATAACATGGAAATGTGGAATCATCCTTTAAAATGATATCAGCACGATCCAAGGATCACTGCACATGGATCATGAGTAAACCCTTTTTTCACATGAATTATCATGAGTAAATAATCATTAAACTTAATGTATCATGACACTAATCTTTACCCAATTCAATGGAGTTATATTTAGGCGCACCATTCTTAATCATTTCATTTCATGCGTAAGTGTTCCACATGGATCATATAACATGGATTCATTAAAAATCATAATTTATTCTAGGATAATGTAATGTTGAATTGATAAATGAAAATATATATTCAATAAGTAAATTTCTATAAAGGAGAATACCCTTGATAGATAAATAGGCATGGTATTCACTACACAATGACTTTGGCTTGGAAAATCGCTGTGTAATTTCGACAGCATAACAGGGTGATATAAAATTCATAAAAATGGTTGATGAGAGATAAATGGGTATCTCATCATATGTACATGAAATTTAAAGTAAGGGTGTAATTATATACATGTCCCAACATATGTAACATAATTTATATTCATAACAAAAAATAACTTCTTGAATGTAAATGAGAAGGGAGAAATTCATTATTAAATTTAGACATGGTAATGTGTGTACATGAGAGGCATTGATGAGATAAAAAGAAGTATCTCATTATTCAAACATAATGTGGAGAGTATGGTAGAGGTGATAAATCATACCCCAACATTTTAAATTGAAAATAATGTTGTATATCAACATAATGAAATTTCGATAAAAATGAGAAAGGAAGAAATCCCTTACTTGGAAGTGCAATCACAATGATATGGGACTGGCTGATACATGTCTTCTTGGGATCTAAGGGTGCCTTGGGAGGATTATAAAGAGAGGCGGGTAGGGGTTGGTCAAGCTCAAAATGGTCTGAGTGAAGATGAATGGTAGATTGAGTGGGTTTATATAGGAAATGAGAGGTAATTCATTCTTATTTAGGTTTTGGACACCACACATTAAACTATTCAAAACCAAAAACAAAACCATGGTTTTTTCCCATGATTTTTCCAATGGGGAGTGTAAAATATTATTTTATATGTCCAATGGACTAAATTATTAAAATATTATGCTTTCTTATGTGTAGGTGATTCACACTCTCAAGGAAATTGTTTTATAATGTTAAAATGATTTATAAGTCTTGGAGGGTCCACTAAGGCTTTGTAAAATAAATCTAACAAACCTAAAATCACATTATATTAAAGGTAAAACATATATTGGTAGAAAATAAAATTTATAGTCTTTTATTACATCACTATTGTGTCATTATTATTTTAGAAAAAAATTATATATTTAAACGATATTTTATTTTATCCCAAAAATTTGATTGTCTCAGAAAATTATGAAATATTTACTATTGTATAATTTCGACATCCTGATTCTAAAAATAATATTTATTTTATATAAATAGTTTTCTATGTTTTTGAATATTTACTTTTAAAATAAATACATACATTTATTGAAAATTCATGGTTTTCGAAAAAAATAGCTTTCAAACATCAATAAATATTACAATTTCATTCATAAAAATTATACAATCATTTATATTTAATAAAAATTAATTTAGTTATAATATTTAAATAAATAATAATTTAATTCAAAAATCCATTAATTCTTTAAAATAGATTTCTTAATTGAATATTAACTAGAAAATATTATTTCTTCTTTAAAAACTATTTACAAAGTTACAATAATAAAATGAATATATATTCATTGTTCTATAAATTTTAATGAAAATAAAAATAGTTTATAGGGTATTGTTACATAACCCAATATAACATCCATATAAGACCGAAGGGTATGGTGTGGGATAGTGACAGACTCTTGGTGAGGTTCAAATAACATCGCTAGGTAGGAAATCTCTATTGACTTCCAATTCTACTCTAGGTGGTTCCGCTCAATCTTAATGTGCTGAAGATCATCATGGGCTTGGTCAAGAGTGAAGACCAAGGACACTACCTCCATTTTGAGCTCCGACAAATGGGTTTTGTATAGATCAATTCTACTGGATGAGGCCATCACTTCGTTTGTGTGAGTAAATTCGATTTTTTAATGCCCCATTTTTATAGTCATCATTTGATCACTATTCAAAATCTATATAAGAAATGATTAAAAATATTAACAGTAATTTGTAATCCAAGAACATAAAACCAAGGAAGTGTACATGTTTTATATAACCATTTTACATAATAAGACATTTAATTAGATAAAGAGTAATTTTCTTTAATAAAAGTTTGGGTTGTTACATGTAACAGGGACATGGATTTAATATTGGTAATATCCCCATGTAAACCTACGAACAAAACTATTCACCTGATTTGGGCCATCAGGCCACCGGTTTGGGCCTACGGGTCTCTAGGGCCTTCGGGTCATCAAAGGTGTAACAGCCTGAGATTTTATGAAAAATATTCTTTTTAATTTTATTAATGTCTTGTGTTGTACGCTACACCAAAAGGAGCTTGCACAACACGCATCCTTGACTTGACTTGCATTACACGCAATCGTAACCTTCCTCGATAGCGTGTGTAGTACGCAATACTGAGTTTCACGAAACAACGATACGCTATTAAAATATTATTAAAACTAGTCGTTATGAATATTAATAACCACTTTTAAAATTTTAGAAATTTTAGCTCTCAAAATAGACTTCATTTTTGGATTCGGAGTATCGAATTTAGCCTAAGGTGAAATTTTGGTACTTTTCGGATAACTTTCATATTCTGATGAATAGTGAAAATTACTAAATTATAATTAAAAACAACTTTTTTAATCGAAATAATTAATAGTGATAAATTATTAATTTGAGTGGTTTAAAAGTATATTTATAATATATTTTTACAAATTAATACAATGTTGGTCATTGGTTGTAATTTCACATTTAAACCAGACATAATCAAGTGTCAATCTTTTGATAGATATTGTTTCTTAAAATCAGGCTATTTGTTTTAATAGCGGGATTTAATTATAAAATTAATTAATGCAACTTGTATGTTATGAATTTGGTAAAATAGACTTCATTTTTGAATTCGGAATATGAAATATAGCTTAGGATTAAATTTTGGCATTGTTCTGAAAAAACATCAATTTTTTATGAATAGTGAAACTACTAAGTGGTAGTTAAAAAACTGAATTTTTCATAAAACATAATTTTACCGCTTCTGTGAATGGAATTTCGAAAATCCGAGAGACACGGTGAATATCAAGGACTAAAATGTGGTTCAATGAGATGAAAATAATTTTTGGTGAATAGTAACTTTTTACTTTTTTTTACCGCGGTTAATAGTAAATAGGGTAACTAAGGGTAAATATGATATTACTATTACCCTAACACATGTCTAAATTCTATTGGATAAGTGTAATTCGACCAAAAACAACCTTAGGAATAAAATATGACCATTTAGGCCCACTTGGGTTAGATTAGGACATTTATTATTAATTTATTTAAAGAAGGGTTAAAATAGTTAAAATCAAAGTTTAATAAGTAAATCATCTTTAATATGGGGTTATACATACGATAAATTCGACTATAAATATTCATTAGAAAGCTAAACAGATTTCCAACATAATGATATTTTATTTATAATTTTTAGACTTTAAATAAATTAATTTATTTATGAGACAACGATGATGCAGTAATTACCCTTTTAAGGAAATGTTAACATAATTGATGTTATAAATACCCAAATAAATGTAATTTGAGACTTTTTATGAATTCCACTAATTTTCTAGGTTACTATGATATATTAGTGTTTCTTTAATCAACTTGGTTCGAACATATAATTCTGTTATGACTTTCACAAAAATCATATATCAAATAGTGTCAAAATTGACACAAAATAGTTTTTAAATCAAATATTATATTATTAATTGTTATTTTACTCCTAAATATCTATGGTTCGGAAAAATGACTTAGATAAGGATATATATATTAATAATAAACAATTTGGGGTTCGTTTGGCATGTTATAGTAAGTGTATTAACCATATAGTGAAGGAAAACAAAAAGACACGGTAAAAGTTAAATTATTTAACTTAGAGTCAAATCTAATTGATAAGGTTAAAATAATACCCTAAACTTGTCTAAATCCTATTGTTTGATAGGATTTCGACCCATCCCCACTTTAGCTTCGAAATAAGACCCTTTGGAACCATTATAAACCGATTTTGACATTAATATAAAATAATATTTTGAGATATTCCTAAAGTGGCCCTCTCCTCCATTATAAAAGGGCACCTCCTCCCCCTCCTCCTCACACAAATTTGAGCACTCAAGCTCGGACAAACCCTGCCATTTTCTCCTCTCCACTTCCCTAGAATAATCCTAGAGGTCCTGATCTTCTTCAAAGACCAATCTTAGATCCCTAAGTGGAGGATTCAAAGAGGCGTTCCAAAGAAGAGGTAATATCCATTACCGATCTTTTCAATTTCTTTCTTCTTAAACATCTTATTCTTTAGTTGTTTCATGATAATGTAATAACATCAGTATTACATACATACTGATATGTTATTATAAATATGAAACAACTCTAATTAACCTTCTATCTATCCTACGGAAAAAGGAAATCACCACGCGTGCGTACGTACGGAATACCGTCTCCACGCCGTGGTGTAATCTATTTTCCGCCACCACCTTAATTGGATGGGTATAAAAGTGTAATGAGTAACTATATATAGTTATTATAAAGTGATATTGATACTGAAATAGTATACATACACTTAAACACAATTCCACGACCATGGGAACGATATCATCGCTCGTGCGTACGTACGGACTACCGTCTCCACGACGCGATGAGTTTCATTCTCAATGATTAACCATTCATGAATGATTATAAAGTATATATAATAAGTACTAATGAAATATATGACCTAATAATGATACTGGAATTATTTATATTTATATGTATGTCATCTACTTAATTCCATTCAATTCAATAAGGAAACGAAAACAACGTTCATGCGTACGTACGGACAACCGTCTCCATGAACGGTGTATTTCTTTCCATTTACTGATTTATTATATATGTGTATTATGAATATATATATATATAAATCATGTTTTATATTCTGTAATTAAGTAATCATGATCTAAGTAATCATATGAATAATTACAAGTTAAAGACACGAACGACAAATGAGACGATTTTACCCAAAACGCTACTTTAACATGAATTTACAAAAGAACGGGTAAAATAAAGTCATAAGTGGACCATATATGATATAATAAAAATGAATATGATTCTGTAATAAGTCAATAACATGATTTAAATCATTATACAGGAGGTTCGGACACTAATAAAGCAAGTTGGACCTAAGGTAAGGGAAATATCACAATCTCATTTTTATCCGAGATTGTTTATTCGTAAGTATTTATTGGGGGAGTATTTTATCATCCACATCCATGTTCCCTCAATATGTAATATTGTTTCCATCCACTTAAAATAGTTTAAATCCAATTTTACCCTTCTGTGAGTTTTTAGTAAAGAATATGAAAGGGATCTTTTGTCGTTTTTTCGTACAAGGTACTTTTTGACTTTTCCGAAAAAAGTACGAAGAATGTTTTTTTTAACTTATACGGAATGAATGGATTCTTAAAACATTATTTCCAAGAAGCTTACTTCACAAGTATTCAAGTTTATTTTTAATCAACTTCTTTTAGTTTAAAATTGTATGACATGTTAAGAAAGGAAAAGTGTTTTTGAAGTAGAAAGGATATTTTCCTCAAGAATGGAGTTCAAGTATTTTATCAAAATTATTTTCCATCTAAGATAATAAAAGGGTTCTGTTTTTATCCCTATTATTACATGGATTTGATTATGTTGTGATGGAAATATTTTTAGGAATTCCTTTATCTTATATGAATTGTTTTATGATGTCATGTTGTTTAAGAATCCCATTTTTATTACATGGGTTACGCTATGATTTATGATTTATGATTATATGGCATACATAAGAATGGATTCATTATAAGATGGGTGGGACCTATATCTCCCTCCAATGCATTGGGTAGAGATTTTATATCTCATGAGATAGACATGGATGAAATGGTAGGTTATACCGGTTCAGTGCAACAGGACTGAAACGAGGGTTACTCGATTCAGAAAGGGACTTTGTCCACTAAGATAGTCTTGGAAATGAGTCTTGACTAACAAGAAATGATTCTCTATGATTATGTGTGTATGCCACCGAGTTTCATGTTTTATGTTATGATTATTGTGATTACATTTCACTGCCATGATTTATCCCATGTTATGAAATTATGATCTCTTTTGCAGGTTAAGATTTCCAAAAGTTATGTGCTTATGTATATGATGTGATCGATATTTCTTTTGTTTACCCTTACTGAGCATTTGAGCTCACCCTTTTATGTTTTCTTTTCCCCAGGATATAAAGAAAGGTTATAGGTATAAAAAAAGGAAAATCTTTATGGGAGATGTTGAAGATCTTTCACCAGGATTAGAAGACTATATTCCGAGTTTCCAAAGACACTAAACTATTACGATCCTTGTGTGTGTGTTTTTGTTATGTACTAAGTATTCCGCAAAAGTAATATAATGTCCATGTACGTCAGGCATCGGGTCTATACAGTTGGTATCAAAGGAAAGGTTTAGTCAACCTTTGGAAACTAGGATGCGAAAACGTTAGTGATATCGTTAGAGATATTTCTAAGGTATGTCTAGGGATGTTCCTAAGGATAAGTATACGTATAGGATATAATCCTAGAACTATGGTAACGATCATAGAATTTAACCTAAGATGTTAGATATTGAAGTTACTCTCCCTTTATTATGATTTTTGCCTCTAACACTATTCTTTTTGGGTTTTAGAAAATGGCTGGAAACAAGATGATTCACGATAATGGAGGATATAATGGACCATGGAATGATATTCTTCATGAGCAACCAAATGAAATGGGATTTGGAAGTCCAAACATAATTATTATGCCGAATCATCAATCTCATAATATGATCAATAAAGTAAAATTTGGTAAGTTTCCTGACTCGGATAATAAGAGAAAGATGGAGTTTCATGATGATCATAGAGGAAAGAAAGTTCAATTTCTCATATGTAAATCATGTGGGAAGAGGCATCAAGGAGAATGTTTCAAAGGAACTGGAAGATGCTTTGGGTGTGGAAAAGAAGGACACAAAGCCAGTAAGTGCAAAGGAAAAGGATCAGTTAACACCAGGGATGAGGATAATGGTATTGCTACGAAATCAATAATGGTTAAATGTTTTAAATGTGGAATGTACGGGCATTATGCAAACCAATGCCCTAAGGGAAAGTCTCATGAAGAGAATCAGTATGGTCGTATGGGTAGTATTTATGTTGATGATGATGATGAGACTACAAATGATATGTGAGATGAAATAATTGTTGAAGCTCGGTCAATGGTTTAAGAATGTAGTGGAATGATTACATGTTTATCAAGTGTAATGTTGTATAAGTAATCTCATGGTACTATGGGATAAAGAGACATCTAAGGATTGTTACACTGTTGTCTTTCCTTACGTTTTGAAAGTATGTGATGAATGGTACCAGTATTTTTGGAAAGTAGATGATATTCCCATAATGAAGGGATAAGACGATAATGAGATGTTTAATTGTATGCATGAGCTCATGATTGATATAAGGACTAAGTGATATCATGGTTTGAGTATATAGAATTTTGAGGATTTTGGTATGTTGAAAGTGTTAACATTTAACTGCATTCATGTTTTCACTAAGGTTCAATGGGTATTCAAGAGAATACACCATTACGGCCTTTGAATGTTTGGAATGTGACCAACAAAACATATCTTATGATATATGGGGATCGACGATGGTGTTAAATCTCCGGTAATCGTTTTCACTATGTTATGAGAGTGGACTGCAGTATTATGGATAAGCCTAAAGATTGGAATGGATTATGTTGGACATAAGTTAGTATTATTTAAGGATAGAAGTTTTCTCGATATTATTGATGGGATGTTATAGTAATATAGTTTTAGAAAAAGGACAACCTGCACGACGGGCGACAGCCCATCGCATCGGACAAGGATGTGGGAATCGAACCCACAACCGAAGTGCGACTGGCCTTTATCGCCTACCACTGGCCTACAGGAAGTCCTTGTTTATTAGAAACTAGTTTTATTATATTAAGCAGTTTGATATATGAAGTATAAAGTCTATTTTAGGAACCATATATGATTAATCTCACTATAGATTGACTTATGTATATAATTTTTGCTAACCTTTTGTTTGAGACAGATGGAATGGCCCGTCATTCTATCACATGATCTGCTAACACTTCACGAATAACAAATTCAACTTCATTTATTTAAGAGATGAAGTGGAAATTGTTAAAGGCACGAACAACAGTGATATTGTAACAAAATAAAGTAAGTATTTATTCTAATTCAAATTCTTTAACATTAGCGAAACGATCTTGAAAACCAAAAATGTTGTCCTAGTGATCTTATATCTGATGAATCAGATGGTACCTTAGATCGTCACAAATTTATGGCTTTGTGAATACTGGCTTTTCCATAGCCATGTTCTCTACCACTCTCCATCAGAACATGATGGTTAGATTTCTCTTCCATATCCATATTTTCACCTATGTGGAAACCCAATGATTAGTTTATTTGGGTAACCGTTACGTTTCATACTTTTGTTTTTAAAGATTGGTTTTGATATTCCTTTTTACGATGTGGGTTTATATTAAAGAAACTTTCGAATAGTAAACCATTTATAACCCCGACGAATTTCGAGGGCGAAATTCATTTTAAGGGGGGTAGAATGTAACAGCCGGAGATTTTATGAAAAGTATTCTTTTTAATTTTATTAATGTCTTGTGTTGTATGCTACACCAAAAGGAGCTTGCACAACACGCATCCTTGAATTTCCTTGAATTACACGCAATCACAACCTTCCTCGATAGCGTGTGTAGTACGCAATACTGAGTTTCATGAAACAACGATACGCTATTAAAATATTATTAAAACTAGCTGTTATGAATAGTAATAACCACTTTTAAAATTTTAGAAATTTTAGCTCTCAAAATGGACTTCATTGTTGGATTCGGAGTATCGAATTTAGCCTAAGGTGAAATTTTGGTACTTTTCGGATAACTTTTATATTATGATGAATAGTGAAAATTACAAAATTATAATTAAAAACAACTTTTTTAATCGAAATAATTAATAGTGATAAATTATTAATTTGAGTGGTTTTAAAATATATTTATAATATATTTTTACAAATTAATAAAATGTTGGTCATTGGTTGTAATTTCACATTTAAACCAGACATAATCAAGTGTCAATCTTTTGATAGATATTGTTTCTTAAAAACACGCTATTTGTTTTAATAGCGGGATTTAATTATAAAATTAATTAATGCAACTTCTATGTTATGAATTTGGTAAAATAGACTTCATTTTTGAATTTGGAATATGAAATATAGCTTAGGATGAAATTTTGGCATTGTTCTGAAAAAACATCAATTTTTGATGAATAGTGAAACTACTAAGTGGTAGTTAAAAAACTGAATTTTTCATAAAACATAATTTTACCGCTTCTGTGAATGGAATTTTGAAAATCCGAGAGACACGGTTAATATCAAGGACTAAAATGTGGTTCAATGAGATGAAAATAATTTTTGGTGAATAGTAACTTTTTACTTTTTTTACCGCGGTTAATAGTAAATAGGGTAACTAAGGGTAAATATGATATTACTATTACCCTAACACATGTCCTAATTCTATTTGATAAGTGTAATTCGACCAAAAACAACCTTAGGAATAAAATATGACCATTTAGGCCCACATGGGTTAGATTAGGACATTTATTATTAATTTATTTAAAGAAGGGTTAAAATAGTTAAAATCAAAGTTTAATAAGTAAATAATTTTTAATATGGGGTTATACACAAGATAAATTAGACTATAAATATTAATTATAAAGCTAAACAGATTTCCTACATAATGATATTTTATTTATAATTTTTAGACTTTAAATAAATTAATTTATTTATGAGACAACGATGATGCAGTAATTACCCTTTTAAGGAAATGTTAACAGAATTGATGTTATAAATACCCAAATAAATGTAATTTGAGACTTTTTATGAATTCCACTAATTTTCTAGGTTACTATGATATATTAGTGTTGATTTAATCAACTTGGTTCGAACATATAATTCTGTTATGACTTCCACAAAAATCATATATCAAATAGTGTCAAAATTGACACAAAATAGTTTTTAAATCAAATATTATATTATTAATTTTTATTTTATTCCTAAATATCTAAGGTTTGGCCAAATTACTTAGATAATGATATATATATTAATAATAAACAATTTGGGGTTCGTTTTTCATGTTATAGTAAGTGTATTAACCATATAGTGAATGAAAACAAAAAGACACGGTAAAAGTTAAATTATTTAACTTAGAGTCAAATCTAATTGATAAGGTTAAAATAATACCCTAAACTTGTCTAAATCCTATTGGTTGATAGGATTTCGACCCATCCCCACTTTAGCTTCGAAATAAGACCCTTTGGAACCATTATAAACCGATTTTGACTTTAATATAAAATAATATTTTGAGATATTCCTAAAGTGCCCCTCTCCTCCCTTATAAAAGGGCACCTCCTCCCCCTCCTCACACAAATTTGAGCACTCAAGCTCGGCCAACCCCTGCCATTTTCTCCTCTCCACTTCCCTAGAATAATCCTAGAGGTCCTGGTCTTCTTCAAAGACCAATCTTAGTTCCCTAAGTGGAGGATTCAAAGAGGCGTTCCAAAGAAGAGGTAATATCCATTACCGATCTTTTCAATTTCTTTCTTCTTAAACTTCTTATTCTTTAGTTGTTTCATGATAAAGTAATAACATCAGTATTAAATACATACTGATATGTTATTATAAATATGAAACAACTCTAATTAACCTTCTATCCATCCTACGGAAAAAGGAAATCACCGCGCGTGCGTACGTATGGAATACCGTCTCCACACCGTGGTGTAATATATTTTCCGCCACCACCATAATTGGATGGGTATAAAGGTGTAATGAGTAACTATATATGGTTATTATAAAGTGATATTGATACTGAAATAGTATACATACACTTCAACACAATTCCACGACCATGGGAACGATATCATCGCTCGTGCGTACGTATGGACTACCGTCAGCACGACGCGATGAGATTCATTCTCAATGATTAACCATTCATGAATGATTATAAATTATATATAATAAGTATCAATGAAATATATGACCTAATAATGATACTTGAATTATTTATATTTATATGTATGTCATCTACTTAATTCCATTCAATTCAATAAGGAAACGAAAACAACGTTCATGCGTACGTACGGACTACCGTCTCCATGAACGGTTTATTTCTTTCCATTTACTGATTTATTATATATGTGTATTATGAATATATATATATAAATCATGTTTTATATTCTGGAATTATGTAATCATGATCTAAGTAATCATATGAATAATTACAAGTTAAAGACACGAACGACAAATGAGACGATTTTACCCAAAACGCTACTTTAACATGAATTTATAAAAGAACGGGTAATATAAAGTCATAAGTGGACCATATATGATATAATAACAATGAATATGATTCTGGAATAAGTCAATAACTTGATTTAAATCATTATACAGGAGGTTCGGACACTAATAAAGCAAGTCGGACCTAAGGTAAGGGAAATATCACAATCTCATTTTTATCCGAGATTGTTTATTCGTAAGTATTTATTGGGGGTGTATTTTATCATCCACATCCATGTTCCCTCAATATGTAATACTGTTTCCATCCACTTAAAATAGTTTAAATCCAATTTTACCCTTCTGTGAGTTTTTAGTAAAGAATATGAAAGGAATCTTTTGTCGTTTTTTCGTACGAGGTACTTTTTGACTTTTCCGAAAAAAGTACGAAGAATGTTTTTTTTAACTTATACGTCATGAATGGATTCTTAAAACATTATTTCCAAGAATCTTCCTTTACAATTATTCAAGTTTCTTTTTAATCAACTTCTTTTAGTTTAAAATTGTATGACATGTTAAGAAAGGAAAAGTGTTTTTGAAGTAGAAAGGATATTTTCCTCAAGAATGTAGTTCAAGTATTTTATCAAAATTATTTTCCATCTATGATAATAAAAGGGTTCTGTTTTTATCCCTATTATTACATGGATTTGATTATGTTGTGATGGAAATATTTTTATGAATTCCTTTATCTTATATGAATTGTTTTATGATGTCATGTTGTTTAAGAATCCCATTTTTATTACATGGGTTATGCTATGATTTATGATTTATGATTATGTGGCATACATAAGAAAGGATTCATTATAAGATGGGTGGGACCTATATCTCCCACCAATGCATTGGGTAAATATTTTATATCTCATGAGATAGACATGGCTGAAATGGTAGGTTATACCGGTTCAGTGCAACAGGACTGAAACGAGGGTTACTCGATCCAGAAAGGGACTTTGTCCGCTAAGATAGTCTTGGAAATGAGTCTTGACTAACAAGAAATGATTCTCTATGATTATGTGTGTATGCCAAAAAGTTTCATGTTTTATGTTATGATTATTGTGATTACATTTCACTGCCATGATTTATCCCATGTTATGAAATTATGATCTCTTTTGCAGGTTAAGATTTCCAAAAGTTTTGTGCTTATGTTTATGATGTGATCGATATTTCTTTTGTTTACCCTTACTGAGAATTTGAGCTCACCCTTTTATGTTTTCCTGTCCCCAGGATATAAAGAAAGGTTATAGGTATAAAAAAAAGGAAGATCTTTATGGGAGATGTTGAAGATCTTTCACCAGGATTAGAAGATTATATTCCGAGTTTCCAAAGACACTAAACTATTACGATCCTTGTGTGTGTGTTTTTGTTATGTACTAAGTATTCCGCAAAAGTAATGTAATGTCCATGTACGTCAGGCATCGGGTCTCTACAAAAGGCCTTCGTGCCACAGGGCCTTCGGGTCACGTAGACCATGGAGTAGCCCAGTTCACACAGAAAATGCCCCAAAAGAGGATCAAAGCAAAAGGAGTAGCACCCACCAGATGCAGAGCTAACAGGATTGGATGATTGAGAGGGTATGGCAGCTGCCATCGGGACCAGGGACCATTTAGCTTTGTACGGGGCAATGCTATCCAATCAGTAATTCAAGGTGGGGAGTAAGGTGATCAATGACATAGATAGCTGGGGAAGGTCATTTCAAGTGGGCTGGGCCTACGAGGTCATGTATTTGGAATGGTATGCCTCTAAGCCTTCGGGTAATGTATTGTGGGTGTCTCAGGCCTTGGGCCTTGGGCCTACGCGTCATGTACAGGTTCCCCTTCAACCCTTGAAAGGGGTATTATCCATAATAAAATAAAAAATAAGGCTTTAGGGCCATTCAGGCCAATGAAACACCAAACACACGATACCTCATTGTGACTTCAATATAATGGATTTTCCCATTCATCATTGTACCAGATAAAATGGTACAAATTGATAATAATTACATGTCTAGAGACAAATACTCGTGAACAAAGATAAGAAAAAACAATGACCCCTAAAACATTTTGTGTTTCTATAAGTGGGATGTCCATCATGATCTCATCTACTATAGATCACTAAGTACGAGTATCACGAGAAAAATTCTTAATGCTTATATGAACTCAACACCTCATAGTAATATATCGTCTGTGTCCCATTAGTATGATTACTCTAGCATATATTTCATATTTATTTCTTAATATCACTATATAATGTTTTTTCAATTTTATATAAGAACTCCTATAACCTTTTTATATGATAATAAATCTATGGAAAATACCATATAAACATTGGATACAAAATTATCAACACTACTATAGTAAGAATAAATTGAGTTATATATCGAACTATATACAATTAATGGTAATAAAAGTACATAAAGGATTTGGATCATGGGAACCCACTAACAAAAATGATATGATCTCCATGTCTAAGATAATGGGAGATTCCATTTTCAAATGCATCACAAGAAACTAAATAACCAATAATAGTTATTTAAAATACTACAATTGGTACCAAATTGAGCTTATACTTATGGTCAAAGAAAGGTTTATAAAAATAAAAACACTATTTGAATCTATTTCCCTTTCTCATGATTGTTATAAATGGATATATGAGACATGATATGACCCCAATTAAATTATGATAGTGACCTACTTAACCCAAAAAGAAACATATCTATAACATGTTCTTCAATGGTTTCCATGAGATGAAAACTTCTTGTTCTTAGGATCTGTTGATATTACATTATTTTAACTTATATAGAGCGGTATGTTACCTTCCTAGATCGATAAATAATATTTAGATATTTCTCAAAAAGGTTATGTTCTTATAAGTTTGTCGACAGGATTTATAAACGTACTTCATGGTCTTATCATGTTTTAGAAAACACTAAATTATCATTCACAAATACCAATATGAAGGTGTCATGGTATCATTTATAGATATGATTAATTAATAACATGAATACCATTGGTGTATTTTTTAGACAAAATGGAAGGAGTAGATAATTTTAATGGTTATAACATCTTCTGAAACCTATTTTCAAAATATCATTCTTCCTAACCCTGAGCTAGTGATACTTGAACCATATATAAATTTTTTAAATCTATTGATCACCCTTAAATTTATAAAATATATCATCATTTTATGAAATATGATATCCAATATTTATCATAACCTGATTCTATTTATGATAATTTAAATATAGTCATAACACACCATCTTCCTTCATTACAAAAAAATTTGAGTTGACCAAGGTGATTTACATGGTCTTATAAACCCCTTAATTTCCAATTATTATAATTTGAACAACAATTAATTCAATTATATTATTATCATTATACACCATAATAGTGAAATCAGATACATCCATAGAAGGTGAGAAATCAAAAAATCCACTTCTCTTTTTAGGTGGAAACTAGTGAATTTTTTGGGGAAATATCCAAAACCATTCCTTAATGGTAAAAAAAAGTTCTACATAAATTATTTCATTAGTACCCAAACTAAATGCTAATAATTGATATGAAATAGTTCCAACCATTGGTGTTAAATGTCCTTATTTTCCATCATTAAAATCTTAGTATTCTTTAATGTGTTTCACTATCCCTTTATGATGTGGAATCTTTACTCATCATTTATAAAAGTCGATATGAACCATAGATGAAATTAATAAATCCAATTCCCCGATTAAATTAAATAAATCCATATTTAAAACACGATTGTCTCAATCAAACAGGACATCATAAATGTTTATATAAAAAACTACTCATTTAAGCCAACTATACACTCACTACCCATTAGGTTTCTATATAATCATCACTTGTGGAATTATCTCGATTTTCAAGTCTATTTAATAAGGGAATGTGATGAAATAAAATATTGGAATTCATTCGTGTCAAATAGATGTTACACGATCATCAAGTTAAAAATAAAAGTACCGTATAAAATAAAAAGGCATAATTTATCATCAATGATCATATACTCTTCACAGTGTAATAGCTTACTCACTCCCCTATGTTCATTTATTCCTTATTTTGGTTCAATTTATAATGTTGTTTTGAAGTTCATAAATCACTAAATATTTCATGGTTATTAGGAGGAGAATTTATTTGATGTGATTTTCAAGTGAATGATTAAGATTCCATAAAAAATGATATAAATGTCCAATATCTAATTTTGTATCATGAAAGAAATAAACATAAAAATGGACCATTGGATTAATGTTATTACATACATTGGTTCGTGTTGTACAATGTCACTTCTTATAATCTAATGAAGTAAATTGGAAAAAATATTTCATTTTATATGGGTGTTGAGAAAAATTAATTGATCTATTGGTTTAATTTTGTGATTCTCTGCAACCTTATATTTATGTGTCCCTAGTCATATTATTACCAGAATAAGAGTTAACAAATGTTCATACAAATAAAATCATAAATCCTACAATATGATTGTAATTAATATCCCTTCCTAGAAAAATCACTCCATTAACTATGCTTTTATAACTAATAATACATTACAAAGTTATCATTGAATGAATTTCTAGTTTCAATCCAAACATAAATATGCATTCCTTCAAAGAAATTATAGAATATAATTCATGATCTAAACAAACTATTTATATAAAACATGATATATACTATATTTTTGAAGGATTTTATTACTCAAAACTAAAGAAAAACTAAAGAAATATGTAATTCTTCCTATCATAAATTTGTTCCTATAGAATTTATTGTGGAATAATTATTCAATCCACTTCTATATAAGAAATGGTCAAGTTTATCATGGAAAAACTTAATCCTACCATTGACATGAAAGATCCTCCAACATGTATGCTAATAAATTTACAATTATCGTAGTCGAGGTTCCTTGGAAATAACAAATCTAATTCATTATATTAATCCATTCGTTGACCTTTTAATTTCTTTTTGAATCCACCTAAAATATTGCTGGATTATATTTCTATAACTCAGTAGAATAATTCACTTATCATGGTTTATCCTATTTTTTCCCTCATCTAAATCCTAAATGATTGAACAATTCTTTGAATAAGTTGTTAGTGCACCATGATTTAGGTCGAAAAATATTCTCTATAGCCTCATCTAGATGGTTTCTAGGTTATCCAACCAATGTCAATTTTCTAAAAATAGGAAAAACAACTTAGTCATTAATCATTGGAAACTAAAAGATTACAATATTATAAATCACCCAAATAAACAATCATTATAACAAATTTCAAAACAAATAATCAAATATGATGTAAAAAATGATGTCTTGGTGCTATTTTCATTACCATTTAATGATATAATAAACTCGTCGGCTAAACCCATTAAAATGAGATGATAAACCACATATAAGTGTTTTATAAAAAAATGTGTCCCCAAAAAACCATGGTAAATATATTTTCAGAATAAAGAGGCCTGATGTTTATTTTTAGGAATTAAATTTTATGTTACATCATTTCCCATCTCCTTACTACCACCCCAAAATGACTGAATGAAAAAAATTATACCATTCATAACATCCTTATCCTATCCATTGTCAAGGAAAGGGTAAAGGTTCCACTAATGTTAGGAGAAATTACCAAGACTCCAAAGGTAGAAAATAAATTCAATGATCATTCTAAAATTTGGTGTGGGAGAGGTTATTTTACCACTAAAATAAACATCACATTTTAATATTAAATAACAAATAAAACCAAAACATTCAATGTAAGAAGTGTAAAAAATTCACCTCAAATAAAACTCAAAAAATCCAAAAATATCAAAGTAAAAATGAAAAAATAAACATGAAAAAATATTCAAAATTTAGTATTACTCATTACCAAAGGTGAACTGCTACAAAATCCAGGGAAATTACCAACACCATAGCGCGTAATCAAGATAGCTTCATTAAATGTCACCACTATAGGAAAATTAAATCTTCCCCTTTACTATATCATTGAAAACATCATCTGTATTTTCACCAATGTGCATATGATGTGATTGAGTAATCATACATAGTATTTATTCTATTAAAATCTTCCTCACATTAAATGAGGATAATACTATGTTAGCTCAATGTTCAAGAAAATAATCTTATACAAACTTTTGTAACATTAAAGCAGTTTACCAATTTTAAATAGTTTAAAATTAAAGTAGAAACAATTAATACATTAATTACACTTTCCATACCCATACCACACCCTATTACTCATGCACACATGAATTCCATGAATGATACTCATGAGAGGCTACTCATTTATCCACCACGTAATTACTAGTTGAACATTCTCAAGCTTCCACTATTCTAGAAACTTTCTCTATGTGTTTAATTTCAATCCATGTCCAATTAAATTATGAATACACCCCACCCAAATATGTTTGTTTATAAGAATAATTTATTTCTTAAATTACAATTCATTAAAATTATTATATAAAACACCTTGTATGAGTCTTCTGAAATTCAAAATTTAAAATAAGGATGAAAATAGTTTTTCCAAAAATGATTCAAATCCATGATTTACAAATCATCAAGAAAACGAGTTTCATACATGAAATAATAATTTTATTCCATTAAAATTTAAACAATGAAAATTTTTAAAAATTATGAAATCATATTCACTATTAAGTAGATAAGAGATAGAAAACACTTACCTCACAATTGGTGATAAAACCAAAGAACAACACAATGAAACCATAAGATCTGGGCAAGAAATTTTCTTCCTTAAATGGATAAAATAAGGTTATCACCAAAAAAACATTAGATACAATTGATATAACTGTAATAGAAAAGAACTAAAATTACATGTGGAATGAGATAAAAATATAAGAAGAGAAATCGATACTATGGAAACATTACATTGATTCTAGAGATTCAACGCACAAAGATTTGTTAAAATACACATCCAAATCAGATGGCATTTCCAAATTAAAATAAGCGTGTTCTATATTTTTGGATAAATCTAAATATGACTAAAATTAATTTTTTTGGTGAAAATGGAATTAAAATAAAAAATTTGGATGTTATTTATAATCATAACATGGTTGGGAGACATGGATTAAAAAATGTGTGCAAACCTTGTGAGTGATACTAGAATATACCCAGGTAGTCGTATGTTTCTATCACATATCTTAAAAACTATGTGGTTACTATAAAAATACCATTATCACTAAAAAAATACATATTTTTTGGTTTTCACAATTATTGGAAAAAAGTGTGCCTTCTAAGTAACTCAAATATTACATTTAACAATTCCTTGGAGAATCAATATGGTTTCACCAAACCATACTCAAACTATTCACCGATTATAAGGTTTCAGAAACGCACCAAAAACAAAACATAAGATCTTGTAAATAAAACCAAATGTTATATATCATCAAAATTCATAATAAAAAAATAAAATAGCTGAATCTTTGGATGTTTCACAGCTGTAAATGGAAATAATTGATCATGAGAAGTATATCAAGGAAAGATTCCTCCTCCTCTTCCTCTTCTCTTCATTTTTTGATTTACATAATGATTTTATATTATTTTATTTCATAATTATTATTGGCTAAATTTAGTTTGGGGAAATAGGATTATACAAGTTCATTTATTTTGTCTCTGAATTTAGTAAATTATTATAATTAGAATATTATTTTTCATTTTACATGAAATTAAATTTTGAAATGTATTTCATAAAAAAATATTTTTAGGTAGCACATCATGGATAATCATCTAATTTACTTAGGTGTTTACATCGATATAATTCTTTGGGACTAAGTTGGATGATGTAGTTGATGAACTATAGAATTCAACCATCAAATTATAACTACATAATATAGTGATTACGAAAATAATTTCAGTTGTTGTTGGTATAGTACACATTATAAGAATGTAGAGTTATATATTAATCAGTCATGAGAATTTCTCTTACTCATCCAACATTAATTCATTGCTTGTTTATCGAAATTCTCCCTCATATTAAAAATCATAACATGATCTATATTTATTCTAATTATTATTATTATTTCGTATTACAATGTCCTATAGTTCATTCTATTTATTTTGAGGTTTGGTTTATTTTCTTGTTTTCTCACTCAGAATTTACCATCCATGGGTATCGATAACCTAATTATTTTTAACTAGCTGTTTTTGTGTTTTAAATTTTATAAAAAAATGGTTTATCAGTCCTCATACCTTACCTAAAATTTTCATTTTATTTGGGTTTTTATTTTATGATGAGGTTAATGATATAGTTCACTTCACTATTATACTTATTATATTGTTTCATTCTCAATTACCTTATCCCAATTTATTTGATATATTATGTTATGGGGTGAATTACCAAGTTAGTTTCTATATATTATTGAAACATGAAAAGGAAATTATCTTTTAAACATTTATTACTTGAAAATAAAAATTATTGAATAATATGTTTGATTAGTGAATAATAGTATTGTTTGATCACATTTTGATTTCTATGTGTTATATGATTTTATATAGGAAAATAGGGTTAATGAATTGTGATTAGAGAGTGTCAGGACTCACATTTCATGTCAATGTATAATAACTATAATAGGAAGAGTTATTTTTTTCTATAGATAAAATAATTATCACTCTCTCTAAAAATTTATATGAAATTATGTAATTTCTTACTATTAAAAAATATTAAAACTAAACACCGGTCATTCACACATTCTTCATAGATTAGCTATAAAAAATGACTTAAAAACAAAAATTGATTGTTATTTCCTCCCCAAGAGACAACTTTGTGAAACAATATACTATATTTTTCTTAGGTTTATATTTAATGCTTTATATGTATTTTATAGCATGCATCAATTTATATAAACTGATATATGACCTAATTTTTATCATGATTAAGAGATTTTTGTAATCATAAAATTAAATATTACATATCATGTTTAATAATTTAAATTGTGTTATACTATTCTTATATTCTTTATTTTGAATTCCAGAAATATTATTCCCCTATTTTTTTACTGACCACTTTTTTTTATGTGTTTTAGGTTTCTGAATTATGGATGTCTTGTTGTATTGAGGTCATTGTAGAAAAATCTTGATAAAACTAACTATTAGATATTTTCTCTTACCATTGAAGATATTTAACTTAAGAAATAATTAAATCAATCCCACAACATCTATATTGGGTATTGGTGGAGACGAGTAGGTGATTATCTTGGAGACTATCAAAAACCATCACACGATACCCTCACAAGCTGGTTCCCAACCTAATCATCCACATACCCAAAGGGAATCCTCATTCCCCATAGGACGGTGAGAAGAACCCGAGCATTAACAATAACCAAAGGGAAATATTTCCCCAAACCTAGAGTAAAAGGAATTGAATATATATATATTAAAAGAATAGCCTTATGAAATATATGTCATTATAGAAAAAATTGTAAGAATAATACAACTCAAATAAGTTTTATGAAAAAACCCAAATTCCAAATCCAACTGAAATGGAAATATAAAAAAATTTCTTACTCCATCTAATAGTGTGGGAAACATCCCACATCTCAATACTAACTACCCATACCCAGTGGATGTAAACCCCACTATTTCATAGTTTCACCTTTCCTTTTCCTGTATCAAAAGTTATAACGGGTCCTATATACCATCGAAGGGGTGTGCATGGTGTGGGATAAATAGGTTCATTAAGATCCAACCCAGGTGCTTCATATCTAGTCTCTATAAAAATCCCAATATTATCATTTTAAAAAAGTATATCATGATAAATAATAATGCAATTTATATCAAAATAATGGTAAATATTTACCTTTATCCATTATTCTAAATCAATCCAAAAAAATATCTTCAACGAATAATTTCCCTAAAGATTTTCAAAACTCAATGCAGGAACATAAAATCTCAAACAACAAAAATCCAAGTCATATTTGTATACAATCCAATTATCAAAATAGGTAATTCTATAAGAATACTCATAACATTATAAATGACTAGTGTAAGATAATTTTCATAGAAAAAAAGGCCTCTGGAGTAGGGAAACACCCAATGAGTGACACACCCCCTCCAAAATGTGAAGATAATGTCCCTTGAATGTAGAACTATGGAGAAAATGAACCCCCCATGAGTGAACTACGTATCTTAAAATAAATGATGACCCTAAGAAAAACCTTTAAATTATGTACCTATGGGTTACCATTTGAGTCGTTTTCCAAATCTCTTAAAATGATAAATTCATATTAAATTTTGAAAAATCATTTTCTTTTATCCACCTTCTTGAAAACACATTTATCAATGCAATGAAGATAATAATTTTCCTTTACTGAAACCAAGGGATAAACTATATTTTATTTAAAATCCATTTATGAATATATAAAATTTATTAAAATTTATTTAAAAAATCTAGAAAAAGGTGATGAAAACTACCAACAATGGGATCCACCATCACTATATGGAAACAAAAGATAATAATGTAAGACCTTGAATCGATTTCCACATCATAGAATTGAGTTTCATAAAAACATAGTCTATGGGGTGGTTGGATTAATGCATCAATCATGGAATACACCTTCGAAACCCAAACCCACATGATATTTGTCCCTTCAACAAATTCCCCATGAAGGATCTAGAAAGGATAGAAAACAATTCACCACAATGTAAACAAAATCCAAAAAATTTTATAAAACACCATTGTCATGAGTAATGGAAATAAATAAGTAGAAAGGAAACTTACCAACAGAAATGTAACATATCCACCTGAGATATTAATCATCAAAATAAGTGATCGGAAAAGAGAGGAGACACTAAAAATCCCTTATAAGGGCATAGTCTCCAAGGTAGGGAAGAAAAAGAACTAAAAAATTAGGATTCGTGCTTGTAGTTCATAAAAAACTATATGATGTGAAGGGGTTACATCATAAACTAGGGATTTATTCCATAAAAATCCCCATGAAACATGTACACTAATAAACACATCACCATAGTTTAATGAAAATTCCATCCAACATATCTATGAAATAAAAAAGGTTTAAAACATTAATTGATATATGCTACCCAAAATTTTGAGGACTTGTTCCCCAAAACACATGTATGCTCTCAATAATACATCTATGAAAAAAATGTCCCCTTAAATTTCAGACTAACCTTGGTTCTTTAAAAAACTCTCAAATTGAATCTTCATATCCTTTTAACAAGAATAAAAAACTCTCAAACATAAAATTGGGTTTACATTTTATCAAATATGTTACAATTTCCCCACATTCAGACCTTTAATCCCCTATAAGTCATGCAAGGGAAGGGCTCTCCAGAAAGAGGTGGGGCTATTGATCCCTCATCAATGATTCACACTCTAATATCTTTTGATAATCTAATTTGTGTTAGAATAATACTCTGAAAAATATGATAGACTTCGCCAAATAGACATTGACCTAATAATTAATGATCACCATTAGTTTCTACACTAGAAAGACATCAGGATTCTACATGATATCTTCCAAACAAAAAATGTGAGAGGGATCAATATGGTATTTCTTGAGTAGATATATGTGGAAAAAATCATTTATTCACAACATCTAAACCTAAAATTATGATCGATAAGAAACATAAATGATCCACTTAGTGAACTCAAATAGACTAAAATATCTCAGAGAAAGATTCCTATATTTAACAAGATGGCGTTGAGACAACTAAGGTTTAACATCCATTAAAACCATTTAATCTATATAAAACATCAAAGGATGGTGTTGACGATCCGCATAAAATTTTAGATAACACAAAATTTTACCATGATGTTATTCTATATCATGAATCCTAACTGATTTCTCCTAAATGAGACTATGTCCGACAAGATATGCCTCACCCACATCATCCCAAAAAAGATGTTATAAGTTTGGGAAACCATATATATCCTTAGACAATACCATTTTTATCAATTAATGGTAAATTTTTTTATATGAAAACATAATCAATCCAAAATGGATGTGCCATGATAATCTAAAATCAAATATCTAGGCACAAAGCCTATCCTCTAAAATCGGAATAGCTTGCTACATCAGACCATCCTTCCGTGGATGGTATGGTGTACTCAGCAAATCCTGAGTCCCTATAACCCCATGGAGACTCTTCTTGAACCAAGTTTTAAACCTAGTATCCCTACAAAAAATTATGGGAGAGTTATCCCAATGTAGCCTCATAACCTCTAACACATTAAAATTACACTATTACTCAACATTAGTGGTGTACCTAACTAGAATGAAATGATACTATTTTATCAACTAATAAATCATCACATATATAGATTTCATACAATCAATATTCCATAGTAATCAAATGAAAACTTCTATAGACACTGTATCCCATGCAAAAAAGTTTCTTCTGAAGAGGTTGGAGAAAACACAGGTGTTTTAGAAGATCTTACCTTATCTATTTGGAAACAAATTCTATATTTTCACAGTAAATACCTGGAAAAAATCACCGTATCATTTCGTAATACATCTTCATAGTTCCAAAATGAATGAAACACAAATAACTATGATAGTCATAAAAAATATCTCCTCAAAGATATTGAGATGAAATAATGATTCCCAAAGAAGAGAATAACATCATTAGGGAGAGACCAACAAGAAACTATCTCCCCAACATAAAGGTTTCCTTTGATTCCTCTATAAATATCATCATGTAATTGAAGATAACAAATAGTCTCAATGTGAGATGATGATAACTGAACATTAATCATATCCATTCTTGAATAATCCTCCTTAGTGTTTAGATAAAACATTATAATGAGTCCCATTTGGTTCCACTATTCCATTAATAACATGAAACCTTATGATGGTACATTCATGATAAGGGCATCCAAAACGACATTTACCTTCCCCAGGTTGTTGGTGATATATAATTACATCATTTTGAGGTTTTCCACCACCTCCATTTTCTATGATTCATTTATTTTAGAGAAAATATAAAACAAATACTCTTATTTTCAGAAAAGATTGTGGACCCCTCCTAAAAATTTTAGTGTCACCAAAAATTATTTTCTTGCATAATCAAGGAATATTTGAATCATGATTTGGGTATGTTTTCTCATGTGGCAATTTCTAATGAGAGCCATAGGACACAACATGATCCTCCTAAAAAATAACACAACCAAATCCAAAACCCAATTCAATATAGTAAACAACAAAACATTTACTTGGATTAGGTATGATAATAATAGGTTCTAATGTCAAAATTAATTTCAACTCATCGAATAAGTCAGACACTTTTAATCACATTTGAATTTCACTCATTTCTTGGTAGGAGCTTCCAAAAGTGATTCCAACATCATGAAATCCTTAATGAGCTTCTATTAGTAACCAGTGAGACCAAGGAAGGTCAAAATATCAATGATGATTCATGGATCCTTCCATGAAAATATTTACATCTCTTTCTCATGATTGATATATAAGTTACACATATAAATTAAATTCCCCAAGTGCATAACTTTTTGAATCTAGAAATAAATTTTTAAAATTTTTCCTAAATAAATAATGAGATTTCATGATATAAGGAACCAAACATAGATTTTTCTCATGATCATAATCGAAGCACTAAAAAAAGAAATCATTTATGAAAACAACTAGGCAAGTGTTGAGACACTTATGTAGTATCCCATTCAACAGAGCCATAAAAATTATACGATCATTAGTCATACCAAAATGAATTAGAATATATTTTCAATGGACATACCTACTCCTGAAATCCATCATTGGTATTTCATACTCCAAAACTATGATATTATGATAACCTAAAAAATAAAAGATCATTGAAAACTAATTTTACACAAATAAATGATCAAATAAGTCATATAGTTGGGGAAAATTATACTAATTCTTTACAATCACCAATTTCAATAATTGACAGTCCATGTATAATTGAAGTAAACCAAATTCCATATTGGAATATATCACTAGAGATTCCCAAAAAGAATGAATAGGATGAAAAAAATTATTTTCCATCATATCATCCAACAGGATCTTGATCTCTTTCAGTTCCACTAGATCCATAATATAAGAGGGTATCATGATATGCTTTCCCCCTAATGCCAGATCTATTGTAGACTCTGAATAAATCTATGGAGGAAGACAAAATAATTCATCTATAAAATAATTTGGGATTTTTGAACAACCAAATGATGTTAAAAAATAGAGTAATCCACATCCGGATAAAATGAAACAATTGAAAATAAATACATAAACTCTTGGTAGGAGGGAAAAAAAGACAAATCTTATATCCTGATCTCACCAAAACACCCAAGAGCTCCCATTAGTAGCATTTAATGTTTCACGTTTATAATAAAAATCAATAACTTCATGATGAGTGACTAGAAAATACATCATTATGATGGAATAAAAAAATAGCATTAATATGGAAATAAAATAGTAAATCGACATCATCTATTAATAATGAATATAATAGACACCAAAACCCCATCACATTCCTCATTCAAAGTGGTGTTCTCAACTCCATAAAAGAGGACCTGATATCCATTGGATGTTTTAACACATCAAAAAAAATGTTAGTAATAATGGAGTGTGAGTATTTTTTATTTAATAGAGAATTCATTATAGAATATGAAATAAAAATGGTACCTCTCACTATATCTAGACCCATGTCAACATATTCTAGAAACTCATTCAATGAATGAGGTTGCTTTAATCCCAAGGCTTGTGGCTGGTGCCCTATGGACTTTGAATCTTTTGAATATTCCTTAGTGGAATTTGTAGATAAAAGTCATTGACCATAGTATAAACTTACACATAGACTAAAATAATCTTTTTATATGGTTCTACAGTCCATAAACATTTGAAAAATTCCCATGCGCAAAGAAAGATTTTTATGTGTTCTCAATTATTCATAAATGATAATGTTATATGGGTACTCTACTTACCGTAACTGATGGTGTTGTGGGGAATCACTGCTAATAACCATCACCACCAGTCTTGTTATTCTCATGCCACATTATCTTCTATACCTATGAACCATTGAGAATGCCACTGTGTAAGACGATAGGGATAAGAATTTCCAAAATTTTATTTCATCTTCATAGCTACCATTATATCCATGCATACCACATAAGAATATCTAGTAAAATTCAATATAAATACATGTGATCGGATATCTATTCAAAAACCATTCACATACTTCTGATCTTTTTTCTAATTATACTTCACTACATGTTGATAAAAATTTACTAAATACACAAATATATTTCAGTACACCAAAATAGAAATTGTTCCCTAGTAAAATGTGTGGAACTCTATATATTTTTAGGACTTTAGAGAATGCAAACATATATATTTGATTAATAAAGTCTTGAAACCCTTCCAATCATAGCCCACATGTGTATATTCTTACACCATGGAATCACATCATAGCATGATGGGACCCTGATGTCTAAATAATGTTCACTTAACATTGATACTCTAATGTGTATCCTAGATGTTGAGGATATAATCATTCTTATCCATACATTATTTCTCCACTTTAGGTTCATTAATAAACATAATTTATGGTGTTTTTTCATGAAATAACTGTCGAGAGAAATCCAAATATCTACATGCGTTAGCCTATACCTCAACAATAACATTATATACTTTCAATACATTTTTTTCTATAACACATACTACTCAAATGATTGACTGAATAAGATTCTGCCATGATGATATATTCCCTTGTGTAATGACCCGCCAATTCTCATTGGCTTGAGAGTACAACGAGTCATTACTAGGATTTAAGCGACATCCCCTTGATGCCAAAGGCTGGAAATAAATGCCGAAGGGTTTCAAATATAAGTTGGGGGATGATTTACCCTTTAAGAAATAAACCCATAAACCAACTATAACCAAACATTCACTATATGATGCATGAACAAGTGAAAGACCAACAAACAACTTCATTTATATCAAAACACATCAAAGTACACAATGGATGGAAAACTCAATACTATTAAAAGACACTAAAACTCCATGCAACACATTCTAAAAGCTCCACAACATCTCCCAAGAATCACCACAAGCCACTAGTAATAAGATGCTTTAACTTTACAGGTGTCCCATAATATGACAACTTCAAAAGAACCAACATTCCAAAGTAGGGGTGAGTATAAAACACAGTAGGTTTTTTCGATGGCTTCCCTTCTCACACCACTAGGATACAAGAGTTAGCCACATTTATATAAAAATAGTTATATAAAACATTTTCTCTAAAGAAGTTTACAACTAAATATAAACAAGTTTCCAAGACCATTCACAACCAAAGGCATTCCAAGAGCAATTGAATCCAATTTTCCAGCAAGTTATTTTTCCAGAAAAATAACCAAAAAAGCTTAAGAACCATTTCACAAACATTCCATTTTTGCATACCCAACTATTTCCACAAAACCCATGCAGCCAACCACACATGCTACCGGGAAGAGTGGAGAAGACCTAACCCTTATCCATCCCAACCATGATGGGGGAGACTTCCTACCCTGATCCAACCCAAATGTTCAGGAATGCTTTATGGGAGAGATCCCTAACCCTTATCCATCCCAACACTGATGTGGGAGACTCCAAACCCTTATCCGTCCCGAATGAAATATGAATGATTGAAGGGGGAGAGCCCTAACCCTTATCCATCAGAACACTAATGTGGGAGACTACTAACCCTTGTCCATCCCAAATGAAATATGAATACCCACCACATCTTCCCATAAATCATGCCAAAACACCCTTTCAATAAAACACTTTTTATTGAAAACCATTTCCATAAAAACCATTTCAATGCCAAACCACTTCAATTCCAAACCATTTCAATAAAACTCTCTTTTATTTAAAACCAATTCCATCAAAGTCATTTCAATCCCAATACATTTCAATAAAACAAAATTTTTATTGAAAACCCATTTTTCATCAATCCATTTACAACTTCATCAAATCCATAATTTAAAATCCACATTTTAAATTTAACAAGCCAAATCACATTGCACAACAATTCACCAAGGTTTCACTATCTCATCAAAACCACAATTCATCACTAAAGAAGATTTATTCTATTCTTTTCACAGTCAAATCCATTCAAATAAAACAATTTTAATCTAATAAAATCAATTTCATCTGGAGGAGTTGAGAGTGAATCCTCCTACTTTAAAGGTTTTGATGAAAAAAACAATGATCGAAGAACGCTCAAGAAAACCGGGCCGATTCACCAAGGGTCCTCCTTAGATCTTTTCTCCTAACACAACCAAGACCAAATCTTATCATATTTGGCATCCACACACATAGATCTACCCATAAGAGGAGTATATCTAAGTAACTGAGAGAAGAGGACAAGTAGATCTATGTAGATCTAAGAAACCAAACAAGAACGATCACATGCCTCAAGAATCTGGCTTCAATTCACCAAGAGAAGACTTTAAATCACCTCTGAAATGATGGGAGAATCCTCCTTTACCTTAGGAGAAACAAAATCCCTAGTTTGAGCTGGTTAGGAGAAAAACTGAGCCACTTATAGGCAAAAACGCGTGAGATCCACCTCTATAGGATCTTGTTTAAGTGGCCGCACAGTTTTCTCACACGATTAGAAAAACCGTGCGCTAACCGTGCATCAACTACTGCCTCGACCACCCTTATCGCATTGTTTCTCCACACGGTTAGACAAAACCTGCACTGACCATGCAGAATCTACTACCTCCAAGAACTACTATGCACGGTTTGGATGCACGGTTTAGGCAAACCGTGCGCCACCCGTGCGACATCCCCTATTTCCACAAAACATCATTCCAAGTTCTCCCGACTCTCCCATTCATCGCCTTTAACATTAATAACAATAAAAGAATAAAGAAAGGGTTACATACCAGAAACTGGGGGTACAACATTCTCCCCACCATTGGTCTTTCCGTCCTAAGAAAGCAGAAAACCATTAGCAAACTGAAAGAGTTCCGACCACTGCTCTTTCATTTCCCTTTCACATTCCCAAGTATCTTCATAAATCTTACCATGCTACCATAAAACCCGCACTAGAATGATGCTTTTTTCATGCAATACTTTCTCTTACCTATCCAATATTTGTACCGAGTTATGTATCAACAAAGCATTCGGCTCTAGGTCAACGTGATTCTATCTGATAAAATGGTCAAGATCAGGCCGATACTTTTTCAACTAAGATACATGGAACACATTATGCACCAAACTGAATCGTGGTGGTAATCCCAAACGATATACCACCTCTCCAACCTGTTCCAGTATCTCAAAAGGGCCAATGTATCTAGGATATAACTTTCCCTACTTCCCGAAATGACGATGTCCATGCCTTGGAGAGATCATCAAGATGACAAGATCACCTACAACGAAGGACAACAGTCTTCGACAGTGATCTGCATAAGATTTCTAATGACTCTAAGCCATCTCCGTCCTCTTTCTAAATAGCTGGATATTCTCTGTTGTCTCTTGGACTAGTCTTGGCCCGACTAGAGAAGTTTCACCCATTTCCACCCAGCATAGTGGAGAATGACACTGACACCCATATAAATTTTCAAATGGAGCCATGCGTATCGAGGCTTGATAGCTATTATTGTATGAGAACTCCACTAAGGGTATATGATCCTCCCATGATCCACCAAAATCTATTACACAAGCCCGAAACATGTCTTCCAATGTTTTTATCGTGTGCTCGGATTTCTTATCCTTCTAAGGATGATACGCCGTGCTCATAGTCAACTGAGTCCCAAGGGCTTCCAGTAATGATTTCCAGAAACGAGATGTGAACCTCGGATCTC
This sequence comes from Viscum album, assembly GCA_963277665.1. Taxonomy (NCBI): domain Eukaryota; kingdom Viridiplantae; phylum Streptophyta; class Magnoliopsida; order Santalales; family Viscaceae; genus Viscum; species Viscum album. The sequence continues at coordinate 732,340,086 of OY728160.1, forward strand.
TATCAGAGACTATAGACACCAGTACACCATGCCTCTTTACCACTTCTCAGATATAGATTTTTAAAATATCTTCCACTATATGGGTTTCACGAATTGGGATGAAATGGGTTGAGTTGGTTAGATGATCCACAATCACCTAAATGGTATCGTGTTTCTGGACCATTAATGGAAGACCTGTAACAAAATCCATTGCTATTTGATCCCATTTCCACACTGGGATGGACAAATATTGAAACATACTAGCTAGTATCTAATTATCTTCTTTAACCTGCTGACAAGTTAAGCACCATGAGATGAACTCGGCCACCTTCCTTTTTATGCCTCTCCACCAAAACGACACCATCAATACCTTATACATCTTTTTTGTACCTTGGTGTACAACCCATCTTGAATGGTGATAAGCATGAAGGAGTGGTTCCTGAAAAATAATATGTACAACCATCTGATCTCTGAAACACAAAACTGAAGACCCATCAAGTATCCATCCATCAATGGTCTCCCCACCATTGATTTTTTAATATACAACCAGACATTATGCATTAGATGTGTGTGCTTCTTTGATCATATTTACTAAATCAGGAACAAGTTTAGCTGGAAAGAAAAGAGAAGCATCACCTTGGTCTTCACATTCCACATGCATGTCAGCTAAGACCGACATCAACTACCTTTCATCTGAAGCTACATTTTCTAACTAGGCAAATTACATTCGACTAAATGCATCCACCACCAAATTCCCTTTTCCTGGTGTGTACATCATGTCAATATCAAAAATCTTGAGATACTCCATCCACCTCATTTTCCTTAGATTCAAATCACACTGTCAGAAAATGTGTTTCAAGATTTTGTGATCTGTAAACACAATAAATTTCTCACCAAAGAGACAATGTCTCTAGGTTTTCAATGCATGAACGATTACAGCTAACTCCAAATCATGTGTTGGGTAATTATTCTCATGCACCCTCAAATGACTTGAACCGTAAGAAACCACATGGTCTCTTTTCATGAGAACACAACCCAACCCTATTCCCGAAGCATCACAATACACCACATACCACTATCTTGATACAGGCAAGATCAAGATGGGTTCCGATGTAAGAAGACCCTTCAGTTCCTGGAAATACTTCTGACATTCTTCTTTCCATTGGAATGTAGCATTATTCTTTGTCAGAGTTGTCATTGGTGATGCTAGTCGTGAGAAATCACGCAAAAAGAATCAGTAGTAACCAACTAGACTAGGTAAACTTTGTATCTCGAACAGATTCTTCGGTGGATTCCAAGAGAGAAAGGCTTATATCATTTCCGGATCAATAGAAATGCCTTTATCAGAAATGACATGAGCAAGGAAACGTACTTCCTGTATCCAAGAATCACACTTTGATAATTTGGCATACGAATGATGATCTCTCTTGAGTTGTAACACTATTTCCTGGTGCACCTCATTATCAGCCCTTGTATTTGAATACACCAAGATATCATCCACAAACACCATAACAGTAGAATCTAGATATCGATTAAATATCTGATTCATAAAATCCATGAAGACCACTGATGCATTCATTAGACCAAAAGGCATGACTACATATTCATAGTGGCCATATCTACTTCTAAATTTTGTCTTTGGAATATCCTCCTTCCGAACTCGTAATTGGTGATATTCTGATCGCAACTCAATATTGGAGAACCACTAAGATCCCCTTAATTGATCGAACATATAATCAATGCATGGGAGTGGATATCTATTCTTTATTGTAACATGGTTAATCTTACAATAATAAACACATATCCGAAGATTTCTATCAGCCTTCTTCACAAAAAACGCCGGTGCTTCCCATGGAAAGGACTTGGTCGAATGAGATCCTTACTTTCTATCTCCTCTAACTACACTTTCAATTCTTGTAACTCTACTGGTTCCATCCTATAAGACGGAAGGGAAATAGGAATGGTCCCTGGAAGGAGATCAATCGTAAACTCCACTTCCCTTAGAGGTGGTAACCCTAATAAGTTATTGGGAAAGACATCTAGAAATTGATCCATAACAGCTGGAAAAGTATTTTCATCAATATTTTCCATTGATGCAAAAGTCAACGCTGCCAGTTGGTAAGAGATCGTTCCCACCATTGGTTCTAATATGCTCTTTTCATCTTTCTTTATCATCCTCTCTCTTCTGTAGAGATGGTCGATGTCGTCCTCAGTCTTGAAACTAACTGTTCTATTATGATAGTCGATGTGATCCTTAAAGATTGTCAACCAATCCTTACCTAGGATTATGTCATTGACATCCATGTCTAACATCGGGAAGTCCCATTTTAACTCAGCTCCATCAAAAATTGCATCACATTCTCTACACACAAATGCTTGACGTTCTCTTTCACCAAGATGAGTTTTTAGTTTCAAAACAAGAGGCATCATTTCCAATTTTAAACATAACAAGTCAATAGTACTAGAAGAATTGAAGGAATGCGATGCACCAGTATCAAAGAGCACTTGCACAAGGGAAGAATTCAAATGAATTGTAACTCTCACCATAGATGATCCAACCTAATCATCGACCATCATCTTCTCAGCTCCATACAATTGCTTCGTCGCTGCACTGTTCTCCTTGTTTCCTTGCAGAGATTTCCCTAGTTAAGGATTCATGGTATTTCGAGAATCACCATGGCTATCTCTATTATGCTAACGAGACTGATTCTACAGTCCACATCCTATCAAATCATATGATGCTTGTGACTCCTGAGGAGTCTCACGCGCCCCCGACCTTGGTGAAATCCTACAATAGCATTGTAGATTCCCCATCTGATTGCAATTGTGGCAAGATCTAAGTTGCGTTGTACAATCTAACTTTATGTGGTCAGTCAAACCACATTGAAATCAACCTTCTTTTCTCTGGGGTCGTGGGGGAATGTTCACTGATCCCGCCGTCTGGTTCTGATGTGCACTCAAACCATGGAAATAGGCAACCCTTTTCTTCTTGTTCCCAGCGGTTGAGTTCCCACCGTTTCCCGTAGGTATCATCATTTATCCTCCTATTAGTCCCGAGGTATAATATACAGCAATAGTCACTCTGTTCACCATCTCTGTATAATCCGAAATACAGAGCAATGCAATCTTCCATCGAATATCTTGCCTTAGCCCTGATTCGAAGATGCGTGCCTTCAACGACGCACTCTCCGTGACCTCTGGTGCAAAATGGACTAAATTCATGAATTTAGCCGCATACTACGTGACAGAGAGACTCTCTTGTTTCAGGATTAAGAAGATCGTCATTTTTTGGATCTTGAACGTGTGAGGATAGAATTGTCTATTGAACAATTCTTCAAAGTCCTACCATACAAGGCCTTCATCCAAATTATCCTACACCGCTAAATCCCACCACTAAAATGCAAGATCCTCGAGAATATACTTCACCAACATTATGTTTAGTTCTACTGGTGTGCTGATGAAATAGATGATATCATTCATCCTACTTAGCCACACCTCTCCCTTTTCAGGTTCATCATCACCCCGAATGTTCGATGTATTCTACTTCATGAACTGGATGGTATGATCCACATGCATGGTTCATTCTTCTTGTTCCTCGTATCCACATCATGAAAAGCTTGGAAAATACTTTGAACCAGCTCTTGGTTCACACGTGGTTCTGTTGCAACCAAATTTTCCGCATCTTCTTCGGGTTGGTTTCGATGATGCCTACCGAGTGCCATTTTCTAAACTAACAACAAACTCCATCAATCACACTATCTAGAAACTGATGGCTTAGCATTCAAATTATATCACATCATCTATCACAACAATGTATTTTCAAAAACATCCTTTTTCCATGTTAAAACATTTTTTACAACATTCCTCATGCCTTTTGAAAATCAACCCATTTTCAAAATACATCAAATACCCTGTTTTCAAAATCGTTTACTTGAAAAAAAAATTCTGCATGTTTCAAAAAAATTCACCTTGACCAAAATCCTTACTCATTACTCATTGTGATATATGATATCCTAGTGTGGAGTCATTCCTCTCCAATGCATGTCATGCTCCTCTCATTGGATAAACCCATGGCAATGAGATTTCCAACATTCCAGAAGGGTATCCAAAACCCTAATGTACCCAACACCCTGGAAACATGAAGTTCAGCATAAACTGGTTCGCTACGTCCTTTTATGCTATACATTTCAAGTTCCGACAATACTACTCCTGCCTAATATTTCAACCCAAGGAATATACAAGAATGAATTTAATCTCCAAGACCAAGAACATCATTGACCACTTGTTAGGCACGGACCGAACAAGCTGATACCATTTGTAATGACCCACCAATTATCATTGGCTAGAAAGTAAAACGAGTCATTAATAGGATCTAAGCAACATCCCCAAGATGCCAAAGGCTGGCAATAAATGTCAAAGGGTTTCAAATATAATTTGGGGGAAAATTTACCCTTTTATAAATAAACCAATAAACCAACCATAAGCAAACATTCACTATATGATGCTTGAAAAAGTGAAAGAAAAATAATCTACTTCATTTATATCAAACCACATCAAAGTACACAACAGTGGAAGAACAAACTAAGAATTAATGTACATAGCAGATGAACAACTCAAGACTCTCAAAAGACACTACAACTCCATGCACCATAGTCTCCATGCTCCACAATATATCCCAAGCATCACCATGATCCACCACCAATAAGATGCATTACCTTTACCTGTGTCCCGGAATACGACATCTACAAAATCACCAATGTGATAAAGCATTGATGAGTATAAAACATAGTAGGTTTTCTCCAAATACTTCCCTACTGATGCCACTAGGATAGAAGAGTTATCCACATTTATATAAAAATAGTCATACAAAACATTTTCTCAAAAGCTATTTATAACTAAATATAAACAAGTTTCCAAAATCATTTATAACCAAAGGTATTCCAAGAGAAATTGAATCCATTTTTCCAGGAAGTTATTTTTCCAAAAAAATAACCAAACAAGCTTAAGAACCATTTCACAAACATTATTTTTTTCATACCCAACCATTTCAACAAACCCATGAAACCATCCATGCATGATACCTGATAGAGGGGAGAAGCCCTAACCCTTATACATCCCAACCATGATGGGGTAGACTTCTTACCCTGATCCAACCCAAATACACATGAATGTTTGATGGGGGATAGCCCTAACCTTTATCCTTCCCAACACTGATGGGGGAGACTCCTAACCCTTATCCACCCCTAATTCAATAGGAATGTTTGACAGGGGAGATCCCTAACCCTTATCCATCCCAACACTTATGGGGGAGACTCCTAACCCTTGTCCGTCCGAAATTCAATATGAATACTCACCACATCTTCCCATAAATCATGCCAAAACACCCTTTTAATAAAACACCTTTTTATTGAAACCCATTTCCATCAAAACCATTTCAATGCCAAACCATTTCAATTCCAAATCATTTCAACAAAAATACCTTTTTATTGAAAACCAATTCCATCAAAGTCATTTCAATCTCAAACCATTTCAATAAAACACCCATTTTATGGAAAACCCATTTTTCATCAAACCATTTACAATTTTAGAAAATCCATAATTTAAAATCATCATTTTAAATTCAACACGCCAAATCACAGTGCACAACAATTCACCAAGATTTCACAATCTCATCAAAACCATAAATCATCACTAAAGAATATTTATTCTATGATTTTCAAAATCAAATCCATTCAAATAAACCAATTTTAATCTAATAAAATCAATTATAGCAAGAGGAGTTGAGAGTGAATCCTATTACCTCAAAGGTTTTGACGAAAACCACAACGGTCAAAGAACGATCAAGAAAACCAGGCTGATTCATTGAGGATCCTCCTTAGATCTCTTCTCCATACACAACAAAGACCAAATCTTGTCATATTTGGAATCCACACACTTAGATCCACCCATAACGAGTGTAGATCTAAGAAACCGATAGAATAAAAGAAGTAGATCTTAGAAACCAAACAAGAACGATCTCATACCTCAATAATCCGGATTCAATTCGCCATGAGAATCCTTCGAATCGCCTCCAGAATAATGGAAGAACCATCATTGACCTTAGGAGAACAAAAATCCCTAGTTATGGCGGCTTAAGAGAAAAAACGAACCACATAGAGGAAAAAGAGCGTGAGATCCACCATTATAGGATCTCGTTTTAGTGTCTGCATGGTTTTCTTGCACGGTTAGACAAACCGAGTGCTAACCGTGCATTAGCTACTACCTCGACCACCCTTCTCGCATGGTTTGTCTGCACAGTTAGACAAACCGTGCGCCGAACGTGCGGATGCTACTGCCTCCAAGACCTACTATGAATGGTTTGACAACACAGTTTAGTAAAATCATGCATCGCCCGTGGGACTTCCCCTTTTTCCACAAAAATTCGTTCCAAGTTTTCTCGACTCTCCCATTCATCACCCTTAACTTTTAAACCACAAAAAGCATCAGGAAAGGGTTACATACCAGAAACTGAGGGTACTACACCTTGGTAACTTGTTACACCCTCCTGTAGAACTCATGGGATACTTATCAAAGGAATATCACTAAACACCAAAAATAATAAACATCAGAAAACATCATAATATCATTAAATCTAGAAACCCATAATAAAAAATTTGATTATGATAAAAAACACAACATAAGAGACACACATCCCAACATCACATGGAAACATATGTTTCTTCATTGTAAGATATATATAGACATTCACAATAACCTTCCTCCAATTTTCTAAAATTCTTGTCTCCATTATACTAAATGTCCCCAAACATGGGATCTTTAGGAAAACCCTCCTATCACTCTAATTTGTATTGAACTGGCCAAGGATTCCCTCAATAAATTATTCATGAATCAATATTTCATATAATAAATAGGAAATACAAATCTCCATACGGTAGGGACCACCACCTTGGGATCAACAACAACCATAGAAAATGATTTTTCACAACCAAAACAAGAAAACATGGAATATAAATATATATATATCAAAAAGAAATAGTGGAAGAATAATAAAAAGATATAAATTCAGTAACTAAAATAAAATATTTGAATCCATATAACTCAAAGAATTTAGAACTAAACCCCATATTATAAGAACATTAATAAAGGAAAAATTAAAACCACAATGACTAATCCATATGAGAATGAGGTAACTATCCCACCATCTCACCACTAGCTACCCATACCTTGGTAACGTGAACCCCACCACCTCACTATAGTTCCATTCATTTTCATGCATTAAAATACCTGACTAGGTCTATTCACTAATGAATGGTTGTGAAGGGTGTGAGAAAAATAGGATTAGTAGGATCCAACCCATGTTCTTTATGTCATGTTTCTATAAAAAGAATACTAATATGTTGATTTTAAGGAAAACGTGGAATGTTCAATGATAAATTAGTTTATATCAAAATAATGGTAAATATTTCCCTTTTTCCCCAATTCCAAAAAAAAATCTATGGAAAAGCATCATCAAAGAATAATTTTCATAGAAATTTATTAATGTCCATATAGCTACATCAAATCCAAAAAAAAATGAAAATCCAAAGCACAATGGTAAACATGCCAATGGTCAAAATAGGTTAGGCTTATAGAATACATATTCCATAATCAATTACTAGTGGGAACACAATAACCTATAAAAAATACCCAAGGAGTAGAGGAATACCCCATGAGTTACCCCCCACTAAAATAATTTACCAGAATAAAGGCCTATGTAACATTTGAACACTAAAAAAGTGAACAACCAAAAAGTAAAATGGATTTTGGCCATCAGATACACCTTCCGCCTATGTACCCAAGGATTATCATGTTTTTTATTTTCCAAATCACTTCAAAATGTCTTTTCACAATCAATTTCAACAACCCTTTTAATATATTAAACCATCATGAATAATCCTTTCACAATGCTTTTAAAACACCCATTTTCCAGTACCAAATCAATGGGAAAACATGATGTGTTACAAACCCATTTACGTACAAAAAAATTAATTCAAATTTATTTGTAAAACAAATTATAATACATGATAAGTCATGATTTATTCAAAAATGGCTATATTTGGGAAAGCATACCTCATGTCTAGTCGAGTACCCCTTAAAATTGGTTCCTAGAATAACATAAGGAATTCAAATACAGGTAACATTTTCATATAATTGATTCCCAAAACTACAAATCAAATATATATTAAATAAATTTTTTTAGGAAGGTTATACCTACACATACCTCAAATAATACACGTATCTCACACAAACTAAGGTGAGAGTTATCCTCTAAATAAATATCACAATAAGGATCTTCAAATGATCAGAAAAACATTACCAGAAGTTTTTTTGAGTGATAAACGGTAATTTAATACCGCTACCTTGAACAATGTAAATGAAGAATGATAATAGTTTATTATCAAGAGAGACATAGTGAAACCACCATGAAGATCAAGCATTGAATGAATTAATCAAAAAGGATTGGAGAAATCCAAAATTACCAAGAAGAGACTAATGTTCATGTAGAAAAGTATATGTGATTTTGAATTTGGCTTGATGATTTTAGTGGATAAAAACAAATAGGCCATGAATGGATTGCACAATAAAATAGGTATTTACATAATAAAATCCCCATGAAACATATACCCTGAAAAAAATCCTCCTCAGGTTAAAAATCATAGCCAACATTTATATGACAATAAATTGGGTGTAATGCATAAATATAGTTACTCTGCAAACCATTTTGATGACTAATTCTCCATGAACCATTTACATAGTAAACAATACATTTATTTACTAAATGTGCCCTATATACATCAACATGCCTTTGTTCTATAGAAAAACAACCAAAAATATTCTCGATAACCTACAAACCTAATGAAGATACACTCGAACATAAAACATGATGTACCTTTTATCAACGATGTTATATTGACATTAAAACACTGTTAAAATTGTAGTATATTATTCTTCATTCCCCACTATGTATGAAATCAATTTTATCATAAATATTAAAGGAGTGATGTTTTAAATTTGAAAGTTATAAAATCTTTACACACTAATTTAACCCCTTCTTGGGCCATCTGATTATTAAAATTTGATAACCTATTTTATCAGGGATCAATCTTAACTCCTTAACCATTTAATGTTTAAAGGGATAATATTTTTTATATCAAACAAATTCTCTCATGGAAATGATTTTTATGTATGTGTACTATATTTTAATGAATAATTTTATAGGTATTATTTGATATGTTTTATAATATATATCAATAATTTGTGTTTATAATTAATATAAATTGATTATTCCCTATACTAATCCTTGTGGTGAACATAAATTATTGATTAATACTCAAGATATTATATGTGCTTTTAATTCAACAGATGTGAATGTAATTATTTGTGCCCTTTTTCTAATTTAATTTAATATAATTTCATAATTTTATATTGTATATAAAATATGAGAAATAATTATTATTGGATATAAATTTTCGAAGATTTATTTTTATAATGATACAATATTACAAAAATAACATTTTGTAATTTTAAAAAAAAAATTCATGGAGAAATTATTACTAATAATAACCGAATACATATAAAGTTACTTAAAAATTATATTACATTGAGAACTAAAATGTTGAAGTGAGAATAATCATTGAAATTATTATTTCTTTTACATGCAACATGTAATTGTATATAACTACAATTTGAAAATTTATACCTTTTAATAATTTATAAACAAATTATTTTATTATAATTGGATTGATGTTTAAATAAAAAAAAGTGGATGTTTGAGAATTAATTTGGAGGGAAATTATTTCTTCTTAAATAATCATTTATCAATGTTAAAAATAAAAAAAAATATTCCTAAAGAAAAGGAAATGCTAGTAGGAATTCCCTAGATGAACATCCTCTTCTAACTAGAATTTTTTGTAAGTTAAAAAAGAGGTAAAAGGATTAATAATATCTATTAATAATTTTATGAGAATTTATTTAACTTCAATGTAAGTCAGTTTTTATGAATGTGACTAGAATAGACATATCCATCATAATATCCTTCAATTAAAAGATAAGAATAATTCAAATAGGAAATTGTTTAAGAGATATGATGACAAAATAAAATGAAAGAGTATTATAAATATTATTTTGAGTTCAACTAATAATTTAAATGATGATTTTAATTTTCAATTTGAAAATTATAAATTAATGAAATAATAAAATATATTTTTACGGATAAAAATTAAGGAGTATATTTTCCATTTTTCTAATCCTAATTCTGATGAAATTAAATTCAAAAAATTATTGTCATGGTTGATTAATAGTTGTATAATTTTATTATATTTTGGGTTATTTTATGTTTTTTTGTATTTTTTTATTCTTCAGGTATTTTTATAATATCTAGGGGTTTCCATGCAAGTCAAAGGTCTATAATTGGCCACACTATGGGATGGATCTTTTCATTTTTTATTTTTTAGGGGAAAATGGTGGTTATTCCATCAAGAAAAGGATAACACATGGATGAAGGTTTTTAAGGGAGGATTGAAGCTATGAAGAGGTGGTACATGATGGTTATGAAGGAATGACACACTTCAGGATGTTTTCTACAACATGGATGGTGTTGTTTAAGGGTATATTTTGGATGTTGTTTAAGGGTAATCCATGATTTAGTGTAAGGGTGGTGTGTAATGGTGTAAGGGCGTTTTTTAATGGTATGGTGGTTCTTCAACTTTGTAGAAAACATGTAAATTCCATGGAGTGTTATTGGGATAAGACTCTACACCAGAGCATAGAGGGTTTAACTATATGGTCATGTGGTCGTCTGAAGTGCCCCATTTCTAAAACAATGAGTGTTAGGTAGCTAAAAATCATTCCTTGTATTTTCAGGGTCATTGCAGGGAACATTTCATCATAATTGAGTAGGGATATTCCATAATTCTTAATGGGTTGGGGCCCCTAGTTATTCCTAGTGGAGTTTTTCCATGGAATAATACATAGTCTATGTAATACCTTCTCTATTATTTATTAATTATTCATTTACCCATATCATTTTCCCCTAGATTCATTCTCTACGACATGCCTATGGTGGTTCTAGGGTTTTATGTTAAGTTGGGGTGTTTTATTTTTTGGGAATTTTGCTGTTAGGTCTTATAGTAGCATAATTTTTCGTTCTGGAGAATTATCGGTCAAAGGAAATGACTTCATGATTTAGTTTCATTTAACCATGGTATGGGTTTTTGTGTGTTTCATTTATGTGGAATTCCATTTGTTTCTTGATATTTAGAAAGAATTGTGATTTTATATCTTGAAATGTTATTTTTAGATAGTTTAAAAAAGTAAACTGAACTCTCACTTTTCCTTGGAATGTTACATGGTTTTATTTATTTCAAAATTAATATTGAATTTTAGATATTACAGAAGGTATTTTTGTTTTTTATTGAAATAAGGTAAATAAAGGGGTTTGACACCATTCAGATCATGTGATATATTACTATATTTTTCAAGAATTTTAATTATTTTATATAAAATTGGTATTTTAGTAATTAAATTTAATTCTAGGTAGTTTTAAAATTATTTCATTTCATTGTGTGTTAGAAATGGATTTTTGTCATTGTAGTGTTCTCAAAATCCTACATTAATTTTGTAGGAGGGACCATGTGGTACTTTTTAAATTCATTTTCAGACTATGTGGGTGTGTATTAACCTATTGATCTCCCTTAAATTTAATTATTATTATAGTTTTTAGTCCCACGTATTGTTTTTTTGTACTTTGATAAAAATAATATGAAAGTGGTAGTTTCTTGTGTTGGAGTTGGAGGAGGTCAATATTTATTGTTTTTTCTTTATGATTCTTGTATTTTATGATTGATTTCTTACCTACCGTTGATTCGTTCGTGGGTACACTAGTCATTAAGTGAGTGATCAATATCTATCCTATAATAGGTAGTCACAAACTGCTATTTTCCCATATAGTGGGATATAAGTCTAGATGATTAGTTCCTAATTTGATGTCATGTCATGGCTATTCATGTGGGTTGTGTTTTTTGGATGTTATATATGAATGAAGTTGATCTACTGTGTAGGTAAGGTCTAGGAACATCTAACATTAGGACCTTTTTTTATTCTAATTATTGTATATGACTATATTGGGGTCATTTTTTTATGCTCCCCAATATCATTGGATTATATGTCATTATGTTTCTTTTTTACCTATTTTATTTTATTAGTTACTTGGTGTATTATATATTGATTTATCATTATTGAATTATATTTTTTCTTAATAAAAAGTCATCAAATATTATATAGAAATGTTTTTATATAAATATTTTTTTAATGTAATGAGATAACCATTTTAATAAAGGATACATCGGTTAAGGAAATGTTATCCAATGGAATCTCTTCATTTTTGGAATATAAATATTAATGTTTATTAAATAATCATGGATTTGATATTTGGTTTTTATATAAATACTTCAGAGAAGATTATTTTCAATTTATAATTGAAACTATAATGGATGAAATATCATTTTAATTGAATATAAAAATTTATTCCATTATATGTTACTAGGATTGGATTCACTCACAATGTGCATACATCATTCAGTGTATGCAACTCATATGGTTTTTTTCAGGTTCTATGGATATGGTTTTCCTTCTATTTAATTTTATGGTATGATCTTTGATTTGGGATTTGAATTAAATAAGCACATAATTTTAATAAATTAATATTAAATATTAATATATTAATATTCATTGTGTAAAATTTCAATCCATAGTAGAATTTTTTTGGTCTAGTATATTTGAAAACACGAAAACGTAATAAATTGGATCCAAAAAATATGTTCATTGTCTCCCACTTATTTATTCATAACGAGAATCCAACTTATAACTGTAATAATCAATACATTTATTCATAACATGTTGAAAGGAAACTGAAGAAAAGGTTAATCCAAGATGATCATTAAGGGTAAAAACCAGAAATATCCTAGATAACAAAATTATAACATAAGGATTGGGGTACAAAAACAAGATATTAACATTTGAAAATCACACCCTAAATATAAAATACAAAAATATTAATTCATGGAATAAAATTAGATAGTTCATAAGAAATGAATCATAATAGAATCAAATCACACAAACCAACAAAGCTTAAACTAGTAATAATACATTGATTGGTGGCATACAAATAAGAATGGAAACTAATTTCCTTATTAGTCAAGGCTCATTTCCGAGGAAATCATTGTGGAATTGGTTCACTCCCAAGACCATTGTAGTAGTCGAGGTTCATTCCAAAGACCATTACAGTGTACATTGTCCCTTACTGAACTAAGTTATCTCCCAATTAAATACTTTTGTATCTCATAATATTTAAATCTATACCCAATTTCTTATAGGGAGATATATGTTACACTCATCCTTTTCTATAATGTAACCACCATACTTGGTTATATATTAATCACTATCAATGGTTATAATTTAACCATCATCATTGGATATATCTATCAGCCAAAACATAATTAATATCATACATATGTGCGATATAACATCATAAAGAATTCATTATATCATAACCCATGAAAATAAAAGGTTTTCATGAAGATTTCATCATAACATAACCCATAGAAATGAAATATATTTCATAAAAATATCATCTTTCAATCATAAATATAAACCATATATAGAATGAATAATAATGGAATCCTTGGAACATATCCCTATTAAATATTATATAACATCAAAGGATTCATTCTTCAGTGAAAAATGGTTTTGGAAGATCACAAGGAATAATTCTTGATGAAAATAACATTCACATTTTGAATCACTTTTTTAAAAAATAACACACATATAATGAAAAACAATTTTATTGAAAATAACTATCTAAAAATTTAATGTTAACTTTTATTAAAATGAAATTCATGATGGAGGAAAATATATTTATTATATATAAGGTGAACAAATATTTCTTTTGTTCTTATTTAATAAAAGCAGAAAATTAGTTACTTTTTAATTTAAATTAATATTCCATTAAAATAAATGTATAAAAAGTTAAAATATAGAAAATTACTTTAAACATGCATAAAATAATGGTATAATAGTTTTTTTGAAAAAATTTATGAAAAAATGGATTTGGATGAAAAATATTCCCAACAGTATAATTAAATATAAACAAACCTAAATATTAATATAATTATTATCCATGTAAAATATAAATGAAAAATGAATCATGTCACTACATGGAGGTGGTAGTCCACACGTACTCACGCGCGACTTTGTCATTTATCAAAGGATTGGATGATAAGATTATTGAAATTATATTATTATTACAGAAGTATAATTATATTATAAATATCACATATAAATATTAATCCCATCATAATACCCAACCATAAAATATGTTGGGGAAGATTAGTTGTATCTCTACGTGGAGACAGTGTATCGTATATACGTAGGAGAAATACATTCACTACTTGTTTGATGAAAAAGGGTCTAATTGGTGATGTAATCATAATAATAAAAATTAATCATACTTATGATTCTCAATTTATTATGTTATTTAAAATAACATAGATTTAGAGGATGTAAAAAAGAGAAATAAATAATGTTATCGGTAAGGGCTATTACCACTTCTTCGGAACGAATCATTAAGATCTACTATAAAGGAATATATGGATTGACTTTTAGAAATTCCAAAATAATTAGGATATATATATATCTAATCTAATAAGATAAATTCATATAGCTTGGTTCATCTATAAATCACAATGTTGTGATAATAAGTGAGGGATAAGGTGCCCTTTTATAATTTAGGGTAGGTGAACTTATGGAATTTCGAAAAAGACTAAATTATAATAAATTTATTCTAGAATAGAATAAAACAAAATGTACTTGGATTAGAATATAGGGTATAATAGGGATTTAATAATATTAACCAATATAATATATATAATCTTTTTTGTCCTTTTAAACTTTATCATTTAGGTTAACCCTTAGTTATCTAGGTTTAATTTTGACTATAGTAACCACGTTTTCAATATTAACAAGGTGTTATTTTTACTTATAAGGTGAATATTAGACAATAAATGGATTATTTATTAAAATTTGACCATATATTATTCACCTTGTATAATTTAAAAAAATTTATGATATTTAAAAAATATAATACAAAATTATTTTGAAAAAATATAATTATTATCAATTTTGAAACTGTTCATTTAATTTAACATTAAACACATCAAGATATAATTGGATAAGAATATAATGCTTCAAAACTCCCAAATATTTCCAATAGATAAATAAAATTTTTTCTTCACAATAACTCATTCAAATCATACAACGTTTAAATTTTTAAAAATATTTAATTATATTTTTTATTAAATTGAGACATACTTCATTGATGTTTCATAAGTAATTTATCTCATTATATAATTACAAAAAACTAAAAATATATTTCTATAATGAAAATATCATTATAAATCTCATAATACAAACTTATATTTGTTCATAACAAACTTTTTTCAATATGTGGATACATAATATATTTTAAAAAAAGTGAGAGTTACATTTTGTAACATTATTTTGTTTAGGTAATATATAAGTAATTTTCATGGAAAAGTGTTCCTTAAAAATAAAATTTTAAAAAAATGCGTTGTTAAGGTTATAATTAAAATTATACAATAGGACTTATGATTAATAATTATTTCTTTATCACATATTTTTATTATATATTAACCTGATTTACCCTTTGTTGAGATGATATATTTTTCCATGGTTACTATTAATACCGACAAAAAAAGAGGCCTAATTTTAAAATTTTATCCTCCTAATTAAAAATAAATAATTAATTTTTTTCTAGTTTAATTCATAGAAATTTAATAAATTAGTTTTAAATTATGTGTACAAAATGTCACAATAACAAATTTTTAGAAAAAAAATTCCTTTAAGCATAAAAATGAATTTATTCATACCCTATATTTCATAAAATATTTTATGAATGTTTAAAAATTATAATAAATTAAATAATATATTATATTCATTAAAGTAATTAAAAATTTGTTTTTTATCAAATTTATTAAAAAAATACATAGTTTTTATAAAAACTAATTTTCAGAAAAATATGTCGTTTTCTTTCATATGCATTTTATTTTCATTTATAATCAATAGATAACCATTGAATTAATTATATATATATGTGTAACCCAATATTTTGAAACCATTTTTATTCATATCCATACACTCTAATATAACAACTATGTGATAAATATATATTTAATTAATAATATTATTTATTAGTATATTGTGGTTCATTCAATCTCAGTTTTCCATGAAACTCAAGGTATTGAATAAATTACATTATTTAACAATAAATATTTCATTAAAAATTTGTGGTGTTACATTCTACCCAACATAAAATGAATTTATCACTTGATGTTTTCCAATCACATACAAATAGATAAGGATAATCCTACATCATCACATCCTGAGGTTCCCGTGTAGATTCCTTAAACTGGTTGTTTCACCATAAAAAATTAACAAGTACAGTAGTCTTGTTTTATAATACTCCCTCTATACGATCAAGAATATCGTATACTTTTTCTTTAAAATAATGATTTTTCTCTAGTGGAATGACATATGGGTTCAATACATTTGAGAGATCATATATGTACTTCCTTCGAAGAGATACATGGATGAAATCATGAACTTGAGAGATATTTGGTAGAGGCTCCAATCAATAAGCTTTCATCCTGATCTGAAAAATAATTTCAATAGTACCAATATATCTAGTTATTATATTTCCTATCATTCCGAATTCCATAACCCTATTCTAGGTAGATATTCATATGGATATCTTATCACAAACATAAAATTGACGATCTTTCTAAAAATTCTCAACATAATTATTTTATCGATTTTATGCCTCTTTCATAAGATATTCAATGGCTCTAACCTTATGTTAAATTTAATAAGCTAGATAAATTCCTAATATATTTTTTTTTCAAAATTCTATTAATAATGTTGCAGTTCAAGACATCCTTCCATGGAGGGATTCAGAAGGATCCATTTGAATACTATAGTGAAATATATTAGTGTAGGAAGATTCCACTAATGGAATGTTCAGAGCAAGACAAAATTATAAATTCATAGATAAATATGTAAATATATTATAGAGTTTGAATGGTCCTCTTAGAATTTCTATTTGAATGAGGATGACAAGCACTCAAAAACTATGTGGTAAACCTCAGATCTCGATCATATTCAATTCATAGTGTTACACCATAAAATATTTGAACATCCTTAATGTATAACTAAGTTAGTTGATCAAAGGATAAATCTTAAATATGGAATTGTTGTGTGATTAATTTTCAAGGTTATAAAATATAACCCAAATAGATTTATTCCATTTTATATTTTTTGGGGAGTCTAATGAAAAAATCCATGGTTATGTTGTCCAATTTCAGTTATGGAATGAGTAATTGTAATAGAAACCCCTTAGAAATTTTTCAATCGACCTTGACTTTTTAAATAACCAATCACTAAGATAAACACTCTGTAACATCAATCTTTATACCATACAACCCTAAACACTCTTTCGAATATCTATAAATCATCATACTTATCTAATAAATTTACAATGATGAACATTGAGATTAATCCATTAGCTCCTTAAAGTCTAGAGTCAAATGGATGCATACCTAATTCCTGAGATTTATTATTCTATCATAAAAAAATATTCATACATGGACCCTTTCTCATCTTCTTTTACATCTCTTCATTTTCCTTTTACACCTCATTAATACTTACGTTAATATATAGTTGAACACTCATTTGAGAATAGTGATATTTATCCCTTTCCTTCCAAATTACTAGATCCATCCTCTAATAGTCTTGAAATATCATTTATTTTGTGGTCCTCATCATAGAAAAACAATAATGATCATTTTGACTCATAGCATATGACGCCTTGTTCGGTTTCCTTGGTTGGTAATGTATCATGAATTTATAATCATTAATCAAATCCAACCATATTCTTTTTCACATGTTCATATTTTTTTAGGGAATATATACTTTATTAATTTTTTATCAGTATATATGTCACATATTTATCCATATATATAATACATCCATATCATTAATGAAAAAAATAACACAATTAACTCCAAATCACGAGTTGGGTGATTTTTCTCATAGAGATTTAATTATCAGGAGGCATATGTTATGACCATTTTATTTTGTATGTGGATGCATTCCAATAACATATTTGATGAATTAATATATATGACAAACCCTTCTACATAGCTAGATAGTTTAAGAAAAGCTACCCTGACTACCCTTCTTTTCAGTTTAATAAAATATTTCTCACATTCATCAGAATAAAGGAACATGGATCACTTCCAATTTAACCTGATCAAAAAAATTTGATAGCCCTGAAAAAAATCATAAAATCATTGATAATATCCATAAAAACTAAGAAAACTATGGATCTCAGTTAAGTTTGTCAGTCCTGGGAAATTGTCAACAACTTTTATCACTAAAGGTTCTACTTGTATACCATTAAATGAGTTGATATGTCCTAATAATGAAACTATATGAAGCCCCAATTCACACTTGGTAAAATTTTCATAAACCTT
Source organism: Viscum album (assembly GCA_963277665.1). Classification (NCBI taxonomy): domain Eukaryota; kingdom Viridiplantae; phylum Streptophyta; class Magnoliopsida; order Santalales; family Viscaceae; genus Viscum; species Viscum album. The sequence continues at coordinate 732,358,709 of OY728160.1, forward strand.
CTCATTCTTTAGTTTCATCATTAACATCCTCATGTTATCTTTACGCTATTCATTTTACTTTTAATATACAAAAATATTTATATAAGTAATACCATAGACCATTCAAGGTAATATCAAAAGACTATATTCCTTAAATCCATAGATATAGTTGAGAAATTTGTAAAACTAAATTGTATCACTATAAATTCAAGTTTTCCATACCTCTTGTGGAATCTATTATAGGGTATATCATCCTTCTTTACTCTCAATTTATTATATCAATAATAAATATCAATCATGGAAAATTATTGAGCTCTTGGTAGTTTATGAAACAAGTGATCAACCCACGGTAGAGGATAATATTTTGTGATATTGATCTTTTTATGTTCTTGATAATAAATTAATAGTATCACCGATCCATCTTTATTCTAAAAAATGGAACAGTTATACCCCTTGGTAATGAACATGGCCATATAAATCCCAGGTCAAGATTCCCCCTGATTTTCTTATTCAATTCTTTCAATTCAATTAGCGCTATTATATATGGTGTATTAGAATTAGTTGTAGCACAATGTATGATTTCTATTGAAAAATCAACGTCATTATTTCATGGAATAATAGGAAACTCTTATAAAATTATTTCAATAAAATTCCCCACAATTGTAAAATCATTGATTTTCATTTTTTCACCAAAAATCTTAGATAAACACCAATTTGGAATATGAATCATGACCCATACGATGTATTTATTTTCCCTCATAAGTTCATTATTTCATCACACTAATAAGAGATAATAAGTTATATCATAATATCTAACATAACATATATTTATCAGTAAATAATTTTGGATTTATGTAAATAAATCCAATCCATTCCCAAGACATCATCAAATTAGAATAATGGAAGATTAACAATATTTTCATGATTAAAACTCCCATAAACATCAATCGGATATGATGTATAATATATAGATAGAATAACCATACCATTAGGGTTTTAACATAAAACTAACCATCTATTATTCAAGGTCCTTCTATGATTCCCTTTGAATATTCTTTAGAAAAATGTGTGTGTAGATCCAGAATCAAATAAGACATTCTCTTATCAAGAGTGGATAATAAGTGTACCTTTAACCAAGTCATTCTCATAACCCATTTTTTCAATGACCCAAAAACTTATTAATATGAAATCCTCTTGATCTAATTAAATTTCTTATTATGTAAAAAGGTTATATAACATATGCCCTTCCATGGTTTTATATTTTTGGACTTTAAAATACCATTATTATTTGTGACCTTTTCTAATTGAGATGTTGAATAGTGATCACATGATTAGTATAAATATAGGGATTTACCAAATCCAATTTACCTAGACAAAGGAAGAGATGGGCTCATCCAGTATAATGGCTCCATACGATTCCCATTTGTCAAAGCCCTAAATGGAGGTGGCGTCAATGGGCTTCACTCTTGCATAAGACCAATCATATAATAAACAAGTTAAGATTTAAAGGAACTACCTACAGGAGATGTGGAACTTGATAGATATTACCACTAGAGCGATGTTATCCAAGCCACCCCAATAGTCAGTTACAATCGTACAACTCACCCTTAGGAAATATGTGGGTGTTACAAGGGGTTACATAACAAGACCCTATCATTATGATTATGTGCATTATTTTTGTGTAGAATACTGAATACACATTCATTTTATTATTATTACTTTGTAAATAGTTTTCAAAGCACAAATAGAATTTTTAGTTAATATTCAATTAATAAATCTATTTTGATGAATTAATTGATTTTTGAATTAAATAATATTTTAAAAAATATTATTACTAAATTAACTTTTATTAAATATAAATTATCGTAAAAATGTTATAAATAGAATTGTGATTTTTATTAAGGTTTGAAATTTGTTTTTGTCAAAACAAAAGTACTTTCAATAAATGTCGAATTTTATTTTAAAAGTAAAAAAATTAACATATTTATAAATTTATTTAGATAAAATGAATATTATTTTTTTGAATCAACAAGTTACATTTAACCAATAGTGAATTTTTCATAATTTTCTGAGACAGTCGAATTTTTTGGTAAAAATTAAATATCGTCAAATTATATAATGTGTTTTATGACATCATAATGACCCAATTGTGATGTAATAAAATTGTATAAATGGTATGTTCTATCAATATAAGTTTTAACATTAAAATAATGTGATTTTAGGTTTGTTTTATTTATTTTAAAATTCTTTAGTGGACCCTCCAAGACTTATAAAACATTTTATCTTTTTTAAATTGATTTCCTTGGGAGTGTGACCCACATCCACATATGCAAGACTAATATTATAATAAGTTAATAAATTGGCCTTATAAAATACATTTTTCCACCCCATTTGGAAAAAAACATGGGAAAAACCATGGGATCGTTTTGAGTTTTGATTAGTTTAATGTGTAGTGTCCAAAACCTAAATAGTAAAGAAATATATTTTTTTCATTATAAACCCACCAATGATCCCACATCTATTCCCTAAAAACCCTAAAAACAAGTCCCTACCCTCCCTTAGCCTCTCTAAAATCTTCCCAAGGAGACCCATGCTCCCCTCAAGCCTCTCTCATTCCCCTCCTAATCCTTTGGTATCACACTTCCAAGTAATGGATTTCTTCCTTTCTTATTTTTGTCCAAATTTCAATATGTTGTTATGCCCTTTTATTTTCAATTAAAAATATTATGCTTTTATTTATCCCCTACCCATACTTTCCTCCTTATGTTTTAATGAATGAATAACCCTTTACATCTTATTAATTCCCCCCATTTACACCTATTACTATGCCGAAATTCTGTAAAGGATTTCTCTCTCATCATTTAATTTCACGAAATTATTTTTTATTATGAATCAATGTTCCATTACATATGTTGGGAAATATATTTATATGACTCAAATACATTAAATTTCATGTACATAATATGATATACATATTTCTCTCTCAATAACCATTTTTATTAAATATTACGTCACGTCATCATGTTGCAGAATTTGCACCGTAATTTTTAAAGCCAAAGTCATTGTGTAGTGAATACCATTCCCATTTCTCTATCAAGGTTAATAACGTTTATGAAAATTAACTTATTTATTATAATGTTCCATTTATTAAATCCACATTCCATGTTTGTGGAATAAATTATTCTATTTAATAAATCAATGTTATATGATCCATGTGTCACACTTATGCATGAAATGAAATGATTAAGGAGTGTGTGTCCTAATAGAGCACCAATGCATTGGGTAATGATTAGTGTCATGATACAACAATTTAAATGAGGGTTTAATCATTCTAATTCAAATTTAATTAGGGTTTACACGTTATCATTGAGAAATGATCTTTGAATCATGCTCATATCATGTTAATTCTTGATGCCACAATTCCATGTTATGATAGTCATGCTATATCATGCATTAATGATCATGGTTCTAATACGCTCCACTGATATGACTATTTCCTAACATGTACTATAATATTCATGTTATGATTTTTTACTCCATTAATGTACTTTATAGATTACCCATTTCTTATGCATGTCCTCAGGTTATCCCATGAAATTATATGTACAAAGGAATGTGTGTGGTCATGTAAAATAATTTTTCAAAAAAGATGTTGTGTTTTATGTTATAAGTTGTTATGTAATGTTCCTAATTTCCTAAGACACTAGACCTCTCGATCCTAAAATTTGTCTTATTTGAATATTTATGTAATAAATCATGTTTATGTGGGTAATAAAGAGCCGAGTTGTTATAGTTAGTATCATAGGATATATATAGTTATTTTTGTGATTAGGATTAGAAAACCCAACTAAATTCCTTAGGGAAAATACTAAGTAAAATAAAAACATCCATATATTTTTTTGAGTATTGAGTATGCTTTTTATCAATAAAATAAATCCTTGTCTATATAGGAGTAGGTAGAGGCAGCTCTACCACAGATGTATGTAGGGAAAAACCAGAAAACACTGCATTGGGCTAAATTCAAATGGGAACTGGTGCACGACAACGAGGCTTACTACACTCGTGGTTATGACACTATCAAAGGATATGATTTGGTATGTTCATAATATTAGTAAAAACAATTATTAAGGTGTAAAATTTACCCCTAAGAATATATGTTGGGATGTAAATCATGGATAACATATATTGAATCCTATGAATTCATAAGTTAAGGAATAAGTGTAATTTATATGTTATCCCTTTTTTTATGGATTCCCATTTTTTTGTTACCCCTCACTTTCATTTTACTCCAGCCAATGGCCGATAATAGGAGGACTTGGGCTAACAAATAATGTGAAGATCAATGTGATGATTGTTATAATGAGATTTCCAATCTGATGGGAGTGGGAATAAAAAACTTTGCCACGATACTCTCTTAGTTAACTTATGTTTTTAGTATAATTAGTGTTCCATAGTAATGTTAACCCCCCCCCCTAGAATGAACAAGTTACAATTGAGAGCTTCCTGAGACAAAGGCCTCCAACTTTTAATGGATCATATGATCCCTCAATCTCCGAACAATGGATCAACACCATTGACAATATCTTATCCATATTTCAATGTTCTGAACAAGAGAAGGTACTTATTGATACTTATCATATGGAGGATTAAGCTGATCAATGGTGGGAAATGATCAAAAATAAGAATCTTGAGGAGGAGATCGGGGAATTGGAATGTAATGATTTCCAGAAAAAAAATATTTGGGAAATATTTTCCATGCACCCTCTGAATTAAGATTGAAAGGTACTTCCTTCCCATCATGAAAATAGATGATGAATCCATCAGATCATAGGAGGAATAATTAAAATGTATTGCATGATATTCCTCCTTCTTTTTTGTTATCCCTGAATGCCAGGTTGATCGCTTTATTCGTGGGCTAAAACCTAGAATACATAAATCCCTTTCGATCTGTGACTTTGATTGATATGAGAAATTGTCTAATGAACCCTTAAAGTTGAAATGGAGATCGGTGAATCTCTGGGTTATAATGGGGATATGAAGTATAAGGTGGAATTTAATTCAGTCAGTCTAATGAATTAATCCAATGGTACTTTGAAAATCCAGAACCCTACTTTCCAACGGTGTGGATAAAACCACCCTGAAAATTTCCTGAATGGTGCAAGGAAATGCTTTAGGTATGGATGAGAAGGGCACCTGGCCATTTACTAATGACATGATAAACCTACAGATGTGACATAGGAAGGGTACGCTTCATTTGACCCTCAATGTGTTCTACATTGTTTTCAATTTCAATGAACCAGTTTTCTTTTCAAACAAGTTCCCTAAGCCAAGGTTTTTTGGAGGCAACCAACAACCTCCATGGTAGCAAGGGTGATCTTTTTCCATCACTACTGCCAAAGTGAACCCCATCAAGGAAGTGGTGTCAAGTATGCTAGTTATTCATTCAAGGATAGATAATGTACATTTTGATTCTTGTTCTACACATTCTTTAATATCACGAAATTTAGTAGAACAATCCCAACACCACCACAAATCATTGAAGTAAAGATGTCGGTGAGAAAAAAATGTGAAAATAATTGCAAGATATTAATATAAATCCTCCCCTATCACAATTTGTTCATTGAACATCCTTGAGAACCTCATAATACTCCCTTTGGTGGAATTTGGTTCAATTCGTGGCATGGATTGGGTTTCCCTATATAGAGCTATCATAAATTACTGTGAGAGGTAAATCACTCTCTATATGGCGAATCAACCCTCAATTCTGTACAAGTGTAAGGAGGAGGATGAATATTCCATAGAACCATAATCTCAAGAATAGATATTACTGCCCTATGAGCATTCATATCTTACTCATATGATTGACTCTAAGGAAGCAACAATTATTGAAGACATGCCTATTGTGACGAAATTTGTTGAAGTGTTTCTTGAGAAATTTTCTGGTCCTTCTCCTTGATGTGATATTTAATTATCAATTAATATTATTCCATGGGGATTAAAATATCCAATAATATATATAGAATGGTCGTTTTAGAGCTTTAGGATTTGAAGAAAAAAACATAGGAGAATTTTTTTTAAATGGTTTATAATCCCATGTGCATAACCATGGGGTGCACCAGTTCTCTTCGTCAATAAGAGGGATGATCAAAATGCATTTTGAATGATTATCATGAGCTGAAAAAATAATGATAAAGAACAAGTATCCTCTTACTAGAATTTATGACTTGTTCAATCAGCTACATGGAGCACAATACTTCTCTAAAATGGATTTGGGGTCGAGATATTTCCTTGTAAGGGTGAAGAAGGAGGATATCCCCAAGACTGCTTTTCATAATAGGTATGTACACTATGAATTCATATTAATTCCTTTCCGACTAACTAATGCTGCCAAAATCAACATGAAATAGATGAATATAGTATTTAGATATTACCTTGACAGAATTTTTTATAATTTATAATAATTATTCTGATATATTCCTAAATGAAGGTGGAGCATGAAGTGCATCTAAGAACTGTACTAGAGACCTTGCGAAAGGAGAATCTCTATGAAAAGTATATCAAGTGTGAGTTATGGTTTAAAGAGGTCTCATTATTGGTTCATATCATCACAAGTAATGGGATATATATGGATCCCTCCAAGATAGCTGCATTTGAGGGATGGTTAAGGCCATCATCGGTGAATAATATCTATATCTTCTTGGGGTTAGATAGGTATTATGGCTGATTTGTAAGAAATTTCTCATGATTTTCAAACCATCATACCAAGCTAAATAGAAAGGGGGTCAAGATTTCTTGGATTTATGAAATGGAAGAGAGATTCCTAGAGTGGAGAAGGAGGCTTATCACTTCACCTGTGCTCACATTACCCACAAGTGAAGACTTTTTTTGGATATTCAGTGATTCTTCAAAGAAGTTATTGGGATATTTGTTGATGAAAAATGAAAAATTCAGTTCAGAAGCTTTAAAGAAATTGAATGTTCAAGAGAAAAACTGTCCAACACATGATGTGGAGTTGGTTGCAGTGATCTTCACTTTAAAAATTTTGAGATATTACCTCTTTAGAGAGAAGTGTGAAATATATATGGACTACAATAGAAACAACTATATATTCATAGAGAAAGAGTTGAATATAAAACAATTAATATGGTTATATCTGATCAGTGACTATGATTACTCAATCCATTACCACTGTGGGAAAGCAAACAGGGTGGAAGATTCTCTATTTAGAATGGATCCAATGATTCAATCATTGATGAGAACTAAGAAGTATCCAATCATCATAGAATTGATAAATATGGACATGGTAATAATAAATAAGGGAACACTATCAATAATTTTACAAATGATTTCTCAAGTGTATCTTTTGGAAAGGTTAATGGATGCTCAAAAGGATGATGTGGGAATTCTGGAAAAAAGTAGAAACTATCAAAAAATGGAAACCCTCAGAGTTCAATGTTAATTAAGAAGGAATTGTGATATTTAAGACAAGAATATGTTTTCTATAAAATCTATAGTTAAAGAATGTTCTTTTGGATGATGAAAATAGTTCAAATTTATCAATCCACCAAAGAAACACAAAGATGTATTGAGATAACTGAGTGCTTTATTAATGGGATAACATTAAGAAGGATATCCCTGAGTAAACATCAAAGTGTCGGGTATGTAAGAAAGTGAAGGATAAGAGGAATATGTTTAAGGGGATGATGAAACCATTACACATACTAGCATGGAAATAGGTTAACCTCACCATGAAATTTTTCACCAGACATCTAAAGACATCTAACGGACGTAATGCTATTTGGGATGTTGTGGATCATATTACAATGACTGCACACTTCTTTTCAATTCAATAGGATTTCTCAGTGGTTGAACTGGACTAGGTATATATCCAAGAATTGGTAAGGCTTCATGGAGTACCACTATCGATTGTATCAGTTCGAGATCTAAGATTCACCTCTATGTTTTGGAAGAGACTTCAAGGTGCTCTGAATATTGAGTCGAACTTTAGTACGGCTTATCATTCTCAATCTAATGGCCAATATTAGTGGAAAATACAAACAAATGAGGAACTTTTTAGAGCATTCTCAATGGACATCAAAGGATTATGGGATCAACATATTTCTCTGGTCGAGTTCTCTTGCAATAACAGTTTCCACTCAGGCATCCAAATGGAACCTTATTAGGAACTCTATGGGAAGAGGTGCAGAACCCCAGCATGTTGAGATGAAGTTGGTGATAAAAAAACACCTAGGTCCAGAAAATGGTCATGAAAATGGTAGAGATGCTTAAGAACATCTATCAGTACATTAAAGTTGCTATGTGTTGACAAAAGATCTATGCAACGATGAGACCTATAGTTTGATGTCAGAGAAATGTAATTCCTCTGCATATCACCTTTGAAGAGGGTTATGATATTTGGGAAGAAGGTACATCTTAGTCCAAGGAACATCGGTTATTTTGAGATCCATTATCACATTAGAGTAGTGGCCTATCGACTAGATCTCCCACTGAACCTATATCAAGTACACGATGTATTCCATGTCCCACTCCTAAGGAAGTGCATAACTGACCCATCGCATATAATCAATCCAGAGGTGGTACCATTGGAGAATGACCAATCCTATGAAGAAAAGAAAATGAAGATCTTAGATCGTAGAGAAAAATTTCTACTAAATAAGACAATTCCCATCATTAAAGTGATATAGAGAAACCATAAGTTGGAAAAAGAAACATGGCAATTAGAGGAAGTGATAAATCAAAGTTAACCACATCTATTTTAGTGTGGTAAAAGGAAAATTTGAGGGAAAAATTTATTAAGGGGGAAGATTCTAACAACCCAAACTTTAATTAATGAAAATTCATCTTCATCTAATTAAATGTATTGTTATGTAAAATGTTTATATAACATATAAAATTCCTTGGTTTTTTGTTTTTAAATATTAATATACCGTTATGAAATGTTACCATTTCTAATAAACCCATTGAACAGTGATCACATGATTAGTATAAATATAGGACTTTAACAAATCCAATTCACTTAGAAAAAGGAAGTGATGGCCACATCTAGTAGAATTTCACTATATGAAGCCCATATTCTAGAGCTCAGAAAGGAGGTGGCGTCAATGAGCTTTGCTCTTGACCAATCCAAAGTCGATCTTCAACAAGTTATGTTCGAATGGAACCACCTAGAGGGGATGAATAAGTTGAAAGAGATTACCACCCGAGTGATGTTATCTAATCCACCCCAAGAATCTATCACCATCGTACACCATACCCTTATGTCAAATGGAGGGTGTTTTTAGTGGTTATATAACTAGACCCTAACACTACTATTATGTGCATTATTTCTTTATAGAATAATGAATATACATTTATTTTATTTTTATTACTCAGTAAATAGTTTTTAACGTACAATTAGTATTTTTAGTTAATATTAAATTAAGAAATATATTTTGATGAATTAATGGATTTTTTAATTAAATAATATTTTAATAAACAATTTTTACTAAATTACTTTTTATTAAAAATAAATGATCTTGTAATTTTAATGAAAAAAATTCTTATTTTTATTAATGTTTGATACCTATTTTTTTCAAAGCCCATGAATTTTCGATAAATGTAGGGTTTTTTTAAAAGTAATAATTCACATATTTTGAATATTATTTAGATAAAATTAATATTATTTTTAGAATCAAGTGGTAGAAATTATCCAATGGTGAATTTTTCATCATTTTCTGAGACAATCGAATTTATTGGTAAAAATTAAATATCGTTTAATTATATAATGTGTTTTATGACATCATAATGACCCAATAGTGATGTAATACATTTCTATAAATGGTGTTTTTAGGAAAATATATGTTTTACCATTAAAATTGTAATATTTAAGGTTTAGTTGATTTATTTTACAATGCTTTAGTGGATGCTCCAAGACTTATAAAACATTTTAACTTTTTAAAATGATTTTCTAGGGAGTGTGACTCACCTCTACATAATGAAGCCTAATATTTTAATAATTTTGTCCATTGGACTTATAAAATAATTTTTTCCACTCCCATTTGAAAAAAACCGTGACAAAAAACCACGTGTTGGTCTGTGGTTTTGATTAGTTTGATGGGTAGGGTCCAAAACCTAAATAATAAAGATTTACCTCTATTTTCCTATATAATCCCACTGAAAATCCCACTTATCTTCACTAAAAACTATTGAATCACGTCAATAAACAACCCTACTCTCTCTAAAATCCTCCAGTGGTCCCCCATTCTCCCATGAAGCCTCTCACAAGCCCCTCCCAATCATTCGGGATCACACTTCAAATTAAAGGATTTCTTCCTTTCTCATTTGTGTTCAAATTTATTTTTGTTGTTATTCCCTTTTATTATCAATTACAAATTTTGGTGTATGATTTATAACCTCCCGCATACTGTCCTCCTTATGTTTTATTGATGATATACCCCTTTCCCTCTCAATAATTCCTCTTATGTAGACCTATTACTCTGCAGAAATTCCTAAGGGATTTATCTCTCTTCATTTACTTTCAAAAATGTATTTAGTATTATAATTTGTAGATCACTTACATATTTTGGGACATTTATTTATATGACCCCATTACTATCAAATTTATGAACAAATTATGATAAACCCATTTCTCTCTAATCAGGTATTTTTATAAATTCTTAGGTCACACTGTTATGCTATCGAAATTGTACCATGATTTTTCATGCAAAAGTCATTTTGTAGTTAATACCATGCTCATATATCTATAAATGGTATTCACATTTATACTCATTTACTTATTTATTATATAGATTTATTTATGAATTCCAAATTTTTTTTATCATGTAATAAATGATGATATAATAGGGAAAATGAAAATGTACCCCAAAAACCTGAATCTTCCAAAAGAAAAGATGAGAAATGGGTTGTCAAAAACAAACCATTTGAACAAATGATTCCTAAAAAAGGAAAATCCTGGGCTAATATGGATGATGAAAAAGAGTCTGAAAACCCTGAACATATCCTTCAAATTGACCTTGAGGTTGATATATTCGGAAATGTATCACATCCCCAAGTATCCCATAGAAAATCTGAAACACCTTCAGAGGATACTGTCCTTATTTTAGGCACACCTCTGAAGGAAACAGGCTTGGACCCCACTGAACAGACCTCTCCGAATAAGAATTTAATGAATTCTGCTTTGGAAATGGTTCACTCTCCTTCTTATGACACTTCTTTTCCCTCTTTTTCTACCACACAAGACACTCAATGTATTATCCCTGAAACAGGTAAATCCTCACTAGTTAAACAGGACTTCAAGTCTAACATGTTGATATAGGGATATAAAATGGCTTTGTTGTCCTCTCCTATCAAGAACCATGACAATAAAAACAAGCCTAAGCTGACTGGGATGGATAGATCCCCTAATCTTGATGAAAAATCCTCTCTAGAAGAGGCTAAGAACAAAACATCTACATCTTCTACAGCTCCATGCAAACATATTGAGCTAGATGGTAACAAGAAAGGTGATACTAGACCTGAAAATGTTTCAGTTTCTACTAATACCTCCTTGGAACCCCCCTTTTCAATATATGTAGAACATGTTAATATGAAAAAGGACAACACTATGGCAGTATCAACTAGATCAAAGGCCTCGACCTCTAAAAAAAGGGGACAACCCCACAAAAAATTGGTATAAATGAATATTCTTCTCTGGAACATCCAAGGGATAGAAAACCCTGACAAGATTAATGTAATGAAAAGATTTATTTTTACTCACACAACAAAACTGTTTTCTATTTATGAGCCCAAAAGTAAATTTTCTTCTAGATTTTAGCACGCTTTTCCCCTGGTTACTCCTTAGTAGGGGATTACATTAATCACCTCTCAATTGAATCCTTATTGGTTTTTCCTCACTCTTCACTTTAATATGTAAATTTTTTTAGCACTTGAAATAAATATTTTTCTTGTGATTACATGTTTGAACAAACACACATTTTCACTAATTTTTTCTATGATTATAATAGATATCAGGATAGAATATCTATTTTTGACTGAAATTACCCAGCATAATATCTTGATTCAAAAACCTTGGTTTATTGTTTGGTACATCAATTCCATTCTAGATTCTAGTGAAAAACTGGGCCCACCGCATGCTTACATATCATCTAGGTAATTCAAAGAGTGAATTGAACATAATAAACTTATATAGGTTATCCTAATCGGTGATATGTTTACATGGTATGAGAATAATTATAAAAAGGTTATGGCTAGAAAACTGGGCAGAGCCTTCACTAATGATTTTTCACTTAATAAATGGGACATCATTTCCAGTATCACCCTTAACAAGATTGCTTCTGATCACCACCCAATTCTGGTTAGATTCTCCTACAACTTCATATAACCTAAGTATCCTTTTAAATATAACATTTCCTAGACTTATGACATAGACTGTGTGAGCATTATTAAAAGCTCCTGGACTAACTTGAAAACAAATTAGGATTCTTTTCCCTGTGTTATGAAACTAAAAATGATAAGACAAATCCTCAAAAACTGGTGTAAATAAAAATCAGATGAAATAGATAATAATATGTCCACTTTATAAAATAATCTTAATCAACTTCAAAATCATAACACCTCATCTAATTTTTCTCCAAATTCCCAAAATAAAATTAATATTTCTTCCAAATTGATTACTCTTCTTAACATTAACGATAACCTCAAGAAGAAAATCTTCAAAACCAAATGGTTGAACGATGGGGATAGAAACAAAATATTTTAAAATGATCTTCAAAAAGATAAAAAAAACATGTAAACCTCTCTTATATATTATGTATGGTGTAAATTTTTTGACACTAATAAAAGAATTTCCAACCATGTGGTCACTCACTTTCACAATATCTTCAATAGCCCTAATATTGATAAGGATCTTTAGCCTGATGTTATACCTATTATGGTAACAGATGAGGATAATCTTTTACTAAATAATGTATCACAGGATCAATAGATTAAGGATTCTATCTTTAGTCTTAACACAGACGGTGCTCCAGGTTCACATGGCCTTAATAATGGGTTCTACCTACAACATTGGGATATCATTCAGGATGATGCTTGTTGAATGGTTGAATATTTCTTCTTTAGAGGCATTCTTCCTCATGGAATGAACTCTAAATTCATTTTCCTTATTCCCAAGTTGCAATATTCTAACGAAATCAATCATTTTAGACCCATCACCCAAATAAATTCACTACTTAATATTATCACCAAATTTATTGCCAACTATATTTATGCTATTAGTAATAGAATTATTCCATGGAATCAATTTGGATTCATTAAAGGTAGATCTATACATGATTTTATCTATTTAGCCTCTGAATCCACTAACTTTTTGAACAGGATATCCCGTGGTGGAAATGTGGCCATTAAACTTGATATTACAAAGGATTTTGATACCATTGATTCCAACATTATTTTTAAACTGCTTATAAATTTTGGATTCAATGAGACTTTTATCAATATAATTAGAACACTCATTACATCAGCTCATATCTCTATTCTTCTAAATGGTATTCCTAGAGGTTACATCAATTGTTCTAAAGGGGTCAGACAAGGAGACACCGTTTCGGCTGTCCTATCCTTTATTACTGAAGACTACCTTAGTAGACTCATATCCCAAGCTATTAAAAATGGTAATATTAAGCCTATGCCTACTTCTAGAAATGTGAATCCCCCATCCCATTTCCTATATGATGATTATATAATCCTTTTTTAAGGTGGACAAAAGAAACTTAAGTAAGCTAAAAGTTATCATCTCTCACTACAAAGAAGTGTATGGACAATATATCAACTGGCTGAAATAATTTATTTATTTTGGAAAAAACTATCCCCCTTGTAGGAAAAGTAGCATTATTAATATGATTGGTATTAAGCGGGGATATCTCCCCTTTAATTATCTTGGTGTTCCCATTTTTTGGGATATACCTAAATCAGTTCATTTCTCTTCCATCATTGATCAAACTCTTATACATCTCTTATCTTAGAAAGGAAAAAAATATCCCAATGGTAGGGATAATTTTTCTTGTTAAATCCACAATTTTTTCTAAACTGGTCTATTCCATAATGATCTATAAATGGCCGGATTGTCTCTTAAAACATATCAATGCTTCCATTAAAAAAATTATCTAGACAGGAAGCACTCTGGAAAGGAAATTTTTTACGATACCATGGTACACTTTTTGTAAGATTATTGAAAAAGGAGGTATTGGAATAAAAACCTCACTAACATTAACAAGGCCCTTCAGGCTAAGCATACGTGGAATCTCATTTGTAACAAATCGCCTTCCACATACTTCCTTCAGGCTCATTTTCCTAAAAAACTTCGAAGCAATACACATAATTATTTCACGTCCTCTATATGGAAATATATTAAATGTACCTTCAACACCATTATGGATAATCCTAGATGGACGGCCAACAGAGAATCGAATTTGAATTTTTGGCTTGATAAGTGGACTGGCACACCCTTCATCTCCTGGATTTCTTCCACTCAACTCCCAATGCAATCAAGTGACCCCATCAAAAACATCATGAACTTGCAAAAAACTCCATTTCTTGAAGAGATTAAAATTATTTTTGAAAATTACAATTTCTCTATTAATGATGATTTTCTGATCTGGGAACCTTCACATAATGGGATGCTTGACTCAAAGAGTTTCTATAATAATTTTTACATCAATGATATGAACTACTTTAGCTGGCCTAATAAAATAAATAAAGCATGGATTAAACCTTCATGATTTACTGTAGTTTGATGTATTTCTCATGGTAGGATTCCCACTGACTCTTTTTTATAAACATTTGGAATCAACCTTTTCTCTAAATGTCGTATGTGTTACCAACATCATAATGATATTAACCATATTTTCCTTTCTTGTGATATGGGTACTGCTATTTGGCATTATATCTTTGAAATATTTGAATGAAATTAGTTGTTTTGTAGTTCTCTAATCTCTCATGTTCAAAGATATTTGGAGACATCTGACTCTAAAGAAATCAAGAACCTCTTTGCGGCAGCGATTGCAGAGCTTCTGCATGTGATCTGGTATGGTAGGAATGAATATACTTTTTACAATAGTTCTTTCAATCTTAATGCAGCTAAAATGCGAGTTCGTATCGCTACATGGGAGACGGCATCGATACAGAAGGATCAGTGTAACAACTTGGTTAGAGATTTGGTGATTCTGCGATGTCTTGGGATTGTAAGTAAGTATCCTCGTCCTAAATTAATGATTGATTTTTTTTTTGGAATCCCCTCTATAGGATGGATTAAAATCCACGTGGATGGTTCCTTCAAGGGAAACCCAGGCCCAACAGGTTGTGGATCCATCTTCTGAAATCATCTGGATCAAGTTCTTAGTTGCTTCTATGGATCATGTGTTATTGAGACCTCCCTATAAGCTGAGATGCTCAGCTTCATTCATGCGATCTCGTTTTCCAAGCTACACAACTGGAACAACATATAGATTGAATGTGGCTCCTTTAATATCATATAGGAAATTTGGAAGGATACTATCCACCTATCTTCGAAGTTCACTTCCCACTAGATTGACTGTATGCACTCACTCTCCTCCCTCAGCTTCATTGCTACGAAAGCTTACTGGGAAGAGAACAGAATTTTTGATGCCCTTGCAAATAGGGCATTGATAAGGACACTACCTAGAGAGATGATATTCCGCATGAGCTTATTCCCCTTTATGTTTGAGATTTAAACATAATTCCTTCTGTTCAAATCATGTAACCCCTTTATTTTATATAATAATTTTTGGGTTTTGGTATTTGACCAGAACACTACCTTTTTAAAAAAATGATTATGTTCAATAAATCCATGTTATATGATCCATGTGGCACACTTATGAATGAAATGAAATGATTAAAAAGGGGGCACCCTAACAGTGCCCAAATGCATTCCGTAAAGATTAGTATCATGATACGTCAAGTGCAATGAGGGTTTACTCATTATAATTCAAGTAAAATGTGGGTTTACTCATTCTCTATGTTCAACTAGCCTTATATAATGCTAATATCATGTTAAATGTTGATTACACATTTCCATGTTAGGATAATCATGATATATCATCTATTTATGGTCAGGTTTCTCTTTTTCTCCATTGATATTCCTAGTTCCTAACAGGTACTATATTCTTTATTTTATTCCTTTTTTTCTCCTTTACTGGGATTTATATCTCACACTTTCTTATGCACATCCTCAAGTTATACCATGCAATGTTACGTATGAAGGAATGTGTGTGGTCATGTAAAAAAATTCATTTAAGATGTTGTGCTTTATGTTCTAAGTTGTTATGTAATGTTCCTAATTTCCCAAGACACTGGACCTCTTGATCCTTAGAGTTGTTTTAAGTGCATGTTTATGTAATAAATCACGTTCATGTGTGTAATAAAGATAATTGTTGTTATAATTTTTATAGTCATCATTACATGATATTTTTCTTGTTCTTTGGAATTAGAAGATTTTTTATGTTGATCAAAAAAATTATTAATTCATTCAGTGATTCGAATAATTTCCATACTCATCACATTTGAATCATTAGAGATTGAGTGGTGAATTAGTTGGTGTATTCCACTCTTCCATTATATCAATATGAATTTTCACCATATTTTAACATTAACTGTCTCTATGAACGACCATACCAAATAAAAAATCCTTCTTCTACTCAGGTAGTTCTCATGATGTTTCTCCAAATTTTTATTTCATGCAAGTGATGGTAATTTATTCCAAAATGTTGTTTATTCATGGTATTATGAGTCTCGATTTTATTTTACATTCAATACAATGTGAATGGTGGTAATATATTATCTATATTCTACATTGATTGAAAATCAATTAATTTGTTAATATCTACTAAAGTATATTATAGCTAACACATTTTATAGATTTGGTTTTACGCCACCATGATCAAAATTTTGTCTAGATCTAATGATTAATCTAGAAGCATACGTTTAAATTATTAAAAAAAATTAACTTAATAGGTACCAATATATTCAACATCCTTATTATTACATTTTATAAATTCCTTCTCCATTCTTTCAAAAATAATATTGGTGTAGTAATTATTGAAAAATATTCCCTTAAACACATCCCACTATATATAGTCAATTTATTCCTCTTGTCTAATATTCGGTAATGGATTTCAACATTTATTTGAATATTCTTTCAAATTATAGGAAACTAGAATAAAATTTTCATGTTATGAAAACATTAAAATATAAAATATATTTTTAATGGTAATGACATATTTCGCAATGGATAATGGATTAACATTCCTAGTAATACAAGTTTTATGTTTCCTCATGAAGGAATCAATAGAATATAGTTCAATCCATTACCCTTATGGATGATTATGATGATTAATACATTGATAATGTTGTTTGAGCATAAAAATAACATTTTTCACTGCATCTACCAAAAAATTCAGTTTTATAGGAGGTCTATTAGGGAATTATCAATCACATTCAGTGTCAACATGATTACTTCAGGTTTCAACCATTGACTAAAACCAAAATTTATAGTTTGAGAAACAATCGTCATGGTGGAATGAAATATAATCTTAAAAAATCATTTCTAGACTGTATAAATCATAAAATATTATCCAATGACACATTATTTTTAACCTAGCTCATTCATGATCATTACCAGAACATTAGGATTTTATCAAATACTAATACTTATCCCTGGGGTTCATACTAAAGTTATATCATCTCATATTCCAAAGTATAATTAAACCTTTCTTCAATAAAAAATAATACAACCCATACTTTTTATACATATAAATTACTTCTTAATAGATGAATAATAATTACATCAAATTCCCATCCACATCAAAATCATTCACGTTTAGGATATTTGAAAATTAGAAACCGAAGAAACATGTTCATAAAATATCAACATCATCTCCCACTTTTTTCTTCATAACTATAACCCTTATTTGAAATATAATATTTAATAACATTCTTCATAACCTCGGAAAGGAAACATAGAAAAATGATTTCCTCAGATCCTTAATAATGGCAATTAATGGACATATCATTTATCACATAATCATAACATGAGCATAAGGTTATTAGAATATGACATTATGGTTTAAAAATCATATCTTTTATTTCAAATATCATAATATTAAGTCATCAAAAAAATCATAGTAGTTTATAATATATGAATCAAAATGGAATTAAAGAATATAAACCTAGATATCTTAACATAGGAAAAAAAATTATATTTGGCATATATATAAGCATAAAAATCATTTCTTTAGTAGTCAAGGTGTATTTGCAAGGCTATCATAGTGGAATGGGTTCACTTCTGAACCCACTGAAATATTCAAGGTTCGCTCTAAATAATTTCATAGAGTACATTGTCCCCTAATTAACTAGGTTTAAAACCGTTAAACTATTGTTTATCTCATGAGATAAAAATCATTACCTGATACCTTTAGAGAGAGATATAGGTCTCACCCATCCTTGGTTATAATGTAAGAATCGTCATTGGTTATAACATAACCACCATACACTACCACAAAAACAGTTTTTCCCAGCCCCCCCCCCCCTTTATCAGGGCTAACAAAAAAGCGCTGATAAAGGGGGGGTCCCTTTATCAGTGATGATAAAAGTACCCCTTTATCAGCGCTTTTTTTAGCACTGTTAAAGGCCCCCCACTTTATCAGCGCTTTTTAAGAGCTGATAAAGGGTCCCCCTTTATCAGCGCCTGTTTAGTAGCGCTGATAATAGGTCGAATTAAAAAAATATTAATATATTAATATATAAATATAGTTATATTGATATAAATATAATATTTAATTTTATAAATATATTTTAGATAAGTATAAATGTACATTTACACTTAATATACTTAATATATAAGATATTTAGTGAAAATGGCTTCCTAAAAAATTAAAAATATATTTTAAATTAATAATTTGTTAATTATAATGGAGTAATTGTAACGCCTGAGAATTTTATGAAAAATATTTTTTTTATCAATGGAATCTTTCACTACACACAACACTATCTTGGCTTGATTTACACGCAACCGCGACCTTCCTCAATAGCTTGCGTCATACGCAATACCGAGTTTCACTAAACAACGATATGCTATTAAAATATTATTAAAACTAGCCATTATGAATAGTAATAACCATTTTTTGAAATTTTATTTTTCCAAATGGACTTCATTTTTGGATTCGGAATATCGAAATTAACCTAGGGTGAAATTTTGGTATTTTTCTGAAAACTTTCAATTTTTTATGAATAGTGAAACCACTAAGTGGTAGTTTAAAAAACTGAATTTTTCATAAAACTTAATTTTACCACTTTTGTGAGTGGAATTTTGAAAATCTGAGAAACACAGTTAATATCAAGGACTAAAATGTGGTTCAATGAGATGAAAATAATTTTTGGTGAATAGTAACTTTTTACTTTTTTTACCACGGTTAAAAGTATATAGGGTAATTAAGGGTAAAAGTGTTATTATTATTACCCTAAAACATGTCCTAATTCTATTTTATATGTGTAATTCGACCAAAAACAACCTTAGGAATAAAATATGACCATTTAGGCTCACTTGGATTAGATTAGGACATTTATTATTAATTTATTTAAAGAAGGGTTAAAATAGTTAAAATCAAAGTTCAATAAGTAAATCATTTTTAATATGGGGTTATACATAAGATAAATTCGACTATAAATATTAATTAGAAAGATAAAACCATTTCCTACATAATGGTATTTTATTAATAATTATTATACATTAAATAATTTAATTTATTTATGACACAATGATGATGCAGTAATTATCTTATTAATGAAATATTGACATAATTGATGTTATAAATACCCTAATAATGTAATTTGAGACTTATTATGAATTAAACTAATTTTATATGTTAATATGAAATGTTAGTATTTATTTAATTAACATGGTTTGAACTAATAATTCTGTTATTATTTTAAATAAAATCAATTACTAAATAGTGTCAAAATTGACATAAAATAGTTTTTAAAACGAATATTATATTATTAATTGTTATTTTATTCCTAAAAATCTAAGTTTCGGACAAATGACATAGATATGTTTATATATATTAATAATAAACAACTTGGGGTTCGTTTGGCATGATATAGTATGTTTATTGACCTTATAGTGTAAGAAAACAAGAAGACGCAGTAAAAGTTAAATTGTCTAACTTAAAGTTAAATCTAAATGATAAGGTTAAAATTGATACCTAACCTTGTATAAATTCTATTAGATGAGAGGATTTAGACTCATACCCACCTTATGTTTTAAATATATCAATTTGGAGCTATTAAAAACCGAATTTTACTTTATAATAAAATAATATTTTTAGTTATTCCAAAGGTGCCCCTCTCCTCCCTTATAAAAGGGCACCTCCTCCCTCTCTTCCTCACACCACTTTGAGCCTTCAAGATCGGCCAAACCCTGCCAATTTCTTCTCTACGCTTACCTAGAGACATCCTAGAGGTCCTAGTCTTCTTCAAAGACCAATTTTAGTGCCCTAAGAGGAGATCTCAAAGAGGCTCTTCAAAGAAGAGGTAATGTCCGTTACCGATTCTTTCATCTTTATTTCTTTTTCCACTTCTTCTTATTTATTTTTCTCAATATTAAGTAATAACATCAGTATCACCCATATAATGATATGTTATTATAAGTATGAAACAACCCTATTTCACCATCTATCCATCCGACGGAAAACGAAATCACCACGCGTGCGTACGTACGGAATACCGTCTCCACGACATGGTGTAATCTATTTTCCACCACCACCTTACATGGATAGGTATAATGGTGTAAATAATGACTATATATGATTATTGTAAAGTGAAATTGATTCTGAAATATTATATATACACTCAAATACAATTCCACAATCATGGGAATGATATCATCGCTCGTGCGTACGTACGGAATACCATGTCTACTATGTGATGCGACTCGTTCTAAATGATCTTCATTGCATAATGATTATATAAATGAATTGAATGAATGAATATGATATATATTACACTAATACCATTTTGGAAATGAGGTATCTATAACCTAAAAAGAAAAATAAGAATTTATTCGACAAAACACGCATAAGAACAAAAAGTAATAAACACCCAAATAACAAGTAGTAATGAAATATTACTAATAAGAAGCTATGAATATGACCATATATGATATCATAAAAATAATTATGATTCTGGAATAAGTCAATAACATTATTTAAATTATTATACAAGAGGTTCAGACACTTACGAAGCAAATTGGACTTAAGGTAAGTGAAATATCACAATCTCATTTTTATCCGAGATTGTTTATACTTTGGTCTTTACTGGGGTGTATTTTATCATCCACATCCATGTTTCCTCAATATGTAAAATTATTTTCATCCACCTAAAATTGTATAAATCCAATTTTACCCTTCAGTAAGTTTTTAGTAAAAGATATTAAAGGAATATTTTGTCGTTTTTCATACGAGGTACTTTTTGACTTTTCCGACAAAAGTACGAGAAGAATGTTTTTTTAACATATACGGCATGAGTGGATTTTTAAAACATTATTTCCAAAAAGCTTCATTTACAAGTTTTCAAGTTTATTTTTAATCATCTTCTTTTAGTTTAAAATTGTATGACATGTTAAGAAAGGAAAATGTTTTTAATGTAGAAAGGATATTTTCCTCAAGAATGGAGTTCAAGTGTTTTATCAAAATTATTTTCCATCTAAGATAATATAGGGTTATGTTTCTATCCCTATTATTACATTGATTTGATTATGTTGTGGTGGAATTTTTTTTATTAATTCCTTTATCTTATATGAATTGTTTTATGATGTCATGTTGTTTAGGAATTCCATTTTTATTACATGGGTTATGCAATAATGTATGATTTATGATTTTGTGGCACACATAAGAATGGTATAATTATGAGATGGGTGGGACCTATATCTCCCTCCAATGCATTGGGTAAATATTTTATATCTCATGATATAGACATGGCTGGAACGGCAGGTTAAACTGGTTCAGTAAAACAGGACTGAAACGAGGAGTGAACTCAGTTCAGAAATGGACTTTGTCCACTAAGATAGTCTTGGAAATGTGTCTTGACTAATAAGAAATGATTCTCTATGATTATGTGTGTATGCCAAAAAGTTTCATGTTCTAGGTTATGATTATTGTGATTACATTTCACTACTATGATTTATCCCATGTTATGAAATTATGATCCCTTTTGCAGGTTAAGATTTCAAAAAGTTATGTTCTTATAAATATGATGTGATTGAAATTTATTATGTTTACCCTTACTGGGCATTTGAGATCACCCTTTCGTATGTTTTCATTTCCCAGGTCAGGAATAAGGTTATTAAGTAAGATATTCCAAAAGGAACTATAGATATTATGAAATAAATGGGCGACAGTGTAGACGCTTTATGAACCAGTTGTTTATGTTTCCCAGTTTCTAAAGACACTATACCTATACGGTCCTTTCGTGGTTTTGTTATATGTTGTAATAAGTATGCTTCAATTTTGAAGTTTTAACGACGTATGTAAAATATGGGTCATTATAGTTGGTATCAGAGGAAAGGTTATAGTCAACCTTTGGAAACTAGGATATGAAAGCCTTAGTAAGAACCCTAAGGATAAGTCTATGCATAGAACAGAATCTTAGTGTTTTAGAAATGGCCATGAATAACCTAGGATATGACCTTAAGTGTGAAATTTTTTTCTTGATTATGTAGTTTTCCTATTATAATTAGTGTTGATCAAACTATTCTTCTTGGTTTTAGTCAATGGCTGGAACCCGAAGAAACTGTGTTAATGCGGAATGTGACGGGCAATGAAATGATGGTCCCCCTGAGCAACCAATCATTACGGGAGCTGGAATGTAAAATATTGTAGCCATGCTCACACAACTTTCTCAAGCTATGAATCATGCAGGACTTCCAAACAACCAAAGGAAGGAGCAAAATTTTGTTGAATCCTTCATGAGGCATCATCCACCTTCATTCAGTGGGTCTACTGATCCATTAATTACTGAATAATGGATTAGTAATACTGAAAATATATTTTCAGTTCTTCAATGTTCTGAACATGATAAAGTCATCCTAGCAGTGTATCGTTTGGAAGGAGATGCTAATCAATGGTGGAATCTTATTAAGAATAAGAGGCAAAGGGATGAAATTGAGTCCATAGAATGGGACGTGTTCAAGAACTTATTTTTCAATAAGTACATCCCTCGTATTCTCAGAAAAAATATGGAGAAAGAGTTTCTTGAACTAAAGCAAAAGGATGATGAATCAGTTGGTACCTATGAATCAAATTTTACAAGACTTGCAAGGTACGCTTCTGGTATTATTATCCAACCTGAGAGTAAGATCGATAGATTCTTTAGTGGCTTAAAACAAAGTCTTCGAAGGGCCTTAGCCATAAGGGACTTCAATAGCTACGAGGAAATCGTTCGATGTGATCTCAAAGTTGAGATGGAGATTGTAGTAACCCATCAGTCATATGGGTTTGATAATAAGAGGAAAATGGAATTCAAAGGAAAATATAAAGAGCACACTGAAAAGAAGATGAGCTTTCCCTTATGCTCAAAGTGTGTAAATAAAAATGGAGGGAGTTGTCTTAAAGGGACAAGTAAATGTTTCAAATGTGGAAAGGAAGGTCATCAGGCATTTGAATTCCACAATGATGGGAATAAGATGTCTAATGATGCAAACAATGGAAGGGATACATATAATGAACCTACTACACTTCAATGTTTCAAGTACAAGGAGATGGGGAATTATGCCAATAAATTCCCTAATCCAAGGGTTGTTGATGATGATCAACAACAACAAAATCTTAAGGCTAAAGACAAAGGAAAGTCACATGAAATTTCTATCAGCGATGTGGAGTACGATAACGATGTGGTGAAAGGTACACTTACCATCCACTCTAAATTAGCAAATTTTTTATTTGATTTTGGATCCATCCACTCGTTTATTTCTGATTATTTTTCTAAGGGTATCACCGTATTACCTCAACAATTAGATGTTGAGTTAGTTGTGACAAAACCTAATGTCACAACAGTCGCATCAAAAGTTTATAATTCTTCCACGATTGAAGTTTGTGGGAAAGTGGTTCCTGCAAATCATGTGATCCTTCCTATAGTGGAATTTGATATGATTCTTGGCATGGATTGTATTTCTTTATATGGAGCTCATATCAATTTCCGATGAGGGGAAGTCACATTCCATATTCCAAATCAATCTATGATCGTCTATCGATGCAAGGATGAACATAACCTTCTAGTGGAAATTTCTTCCATATTATGGGTCTTGATTCCACTAAATGAGGGTTATTTATCTCAAATGTTTGGTGAGAAACTCACGATTAATAATATACCCATTGTACGGGAGATTGATGATGTCTTTCGGGGAGGAATTGCCGGGTCTTCCACCAAATCGTGAATTTGAGTTTTCAATAGAACATGTACCGGGTGCTTTGCCTATTTCAAAGACACCTTATAGAATGGCCCCAATTTAGTTGCAGGAATTGAAGAAGAAACTCAAAGAGAATCTTGATAAGGGATTCATACGCCCTAGTGCGTCACCTTGGGGAGCACCTGTTCTGTTTGTTAAGAAGAAAGATGGATCAATGAGACTCTGCATTGATTATCAAGAACATAACAAGATCATGATCAAGAACAAATATCCTCTCCCACGCATTGATGACTTATTTGACCAACTACGCAAAGCTCAATAATTTTCCAAGATTAATCTTCGTTCAGGGTATCATAAATTAAGGGTCAAAAGGGAGGATATACCAAAGATGGCTTTCCGTACAAGGTATGGACACTATGAATTTATAGTGATGCCATTTGGTCTTACTAATGCCCCTGCTATCTTCATGGATCTGATGAATAGATTCATTAGAGACTATCGTGATCAGTTTTTGGTAGTCTTTATAGACGATATTCTGGTATATTCAAAGAGCAAGGAAAAACATGAAGATCACTTGAGAATTATATTGAAGACCCTGAGAAAGGAGAAGCTTTATGCCAAATTTACCAAGTGTGAATTTTGGCTTCAAAAATTTCCATTTTTTGGTCACATAATCTCAAAAGTGAGGATATCTGTGGATCCAGCAAAAACAGAGGTTATCGAAAGATGGTCGAGACCAACAACAGTAACTGAGATCTGATGTTTTCTTGGTTTGGTTGGATATTATCGACCTTTTTTGAATGATTTTTCACGATTATCTAATCCACTCACCAAGTTGACTCTTAAAGGAGTTAAGTTTGTTTGGATGGAGGAATGTGAAGACAATTTCAAGGAGTTGAAAAGAAGGTTATCCAGTGCACCTGTACTCACACTGCCTTGTAGTGGAGAAAGGTTTGTGATTTACATTGATTCATCGAAGAAGGGGCTGGGGTGTGTTCTTATGCAAAATGATATGGTGATAGCTTATGCCTCACGACAGTTGAAAATCCATGAGCAAAATTACCCAACACATGATTTGGAGTTAGCTGCGGTAATCATTTAATTAATGATTTGGATGCATTATCTTTATGGATAAAGGTGTGACATTTATACTGATCATAAAAGTTTAAAGTATATTTTCACACAAAAGGAGCTGAATATGCGCCAAAGAAGATAGTTAGAGCCGATTAAGGATTACGACTGCTCAATTCATTACCACCCTGGAAAGTAAACAAGCTGGCAGATGAATTAGGTCGACAAGACTGTGCCAGTTTATCCATGATGAGGATCACAAAAGATCCAATATTTATGGATTTACAAAGGATGGATCTTGGAATTTTAATGGAAGGGGAGAAATATTATCTTTCTCAAATGAATGTTCAACCATCTATACATGTGAAGATTAAAGAGGCGCAGAATGAAGATGTCGAGTTACAAAAGAAGGTGAGAAATGTTCCTGAATTCAACCTTGATTGTGATGGGATAATAAAGTTCAGGAATCGGGTTTGTGTTCCTCCCATTCCAGAATTAAAGAAGGAGCTTCTGGATGAGGCTCATAGTTCTTCATTCTCTATTCACCCTGGAAGCACGAAGATGTATAGGGACCTGAAATAATACTTCTGGTGGGATGGCATGAAAGGAGATGTTGTTGAATATGTCTCTCGATGCTTGGTTTGTCAGTAAGATAAAGCTAAGAGACAGAAGTCTTAGGGGATGTTACAACTATTACCCATACCCAAATAGAAATGGGAAAACATCACTATGAACTTTGTCACAGGACTTCCTAAAACATCCAAAGGAAATAATGCTATCTGGGTGATAGTTGATCCTCTTACAAAGTCTACACACTTCATTGCTATTAGAGAGGATTTCTCTCTGGATCAGCTTGCCAGGATATATGTAATGGACGTGGTAAGATTGCATGGAGTACCAATTTCTATTATATCTGATCGGGATCTGAGATTTACCTCGATGTTCTGGCGAAGTCTTCAGCATACTCTGGATACAGAGTTGAGTTTCATCACTACTTATCATCCTCAGACAGACGGTCAGTCTGAGAGAACAATTCAAACTCTAGAAGATATGCTGAGAACTTGCTCTATGGATTTCAATGGTGGTTGGGATCAACACCTAACTTTGGTGGAATTTTCTTATAATAATAGATTTCACTCTAGTATTCAGATGGCTCCTTATGAAGCTCACTATGGAAAGAAATGCAGGACTCCAACTTGCTGGGATGAATTTGGGGAAAGAAAGCTATTAGGACTTGATCTTGTAGATGAGATGGCAGAAAAAGTCCGATCTATTCAACAACACATAAGAGCAGCTCAGAGATTACAGAAAAGTTATGCCGACAATCGAAGAAAAGACCTAGAGTTTGAAGTGGGTGATAAAGTGTTCTTATGAATATCTCCCTGGAAGAGGGTCATGAGATTTGGAAAGAAGGGGATGTTGTGCCCTAGATATATCGGTACTTTCGAAATACTGGATCGTGTTGGAAAGGTAGCTTACCGATTCGCGCTTCCACCGAATCTCTCTTAAGTTCCCGATGTGTTCCATGTATCTCTCCTGAGAAAGTACATACCTGATCCTTCACATGTACTCAGCTTAGAAGTTGTACCGCTGGAGCAAGATATTTCTTATGAAGAACAGCCGATAGAGATTCTGGATCATAGCGAAAAAGTCCTACGAAACAAGACCACTCGATTGGTGAAAGTTTTATGGAGGAACCACCAATTAGAAGAAGCTACAAGGGAGCTTGAGGATATCATGAGGGAGAGGTATCCTCATCCTCTTGTTACAAAGTGAAGAATTTCGAGGGAGAAATTCATTTTAAGGGGTGTAGAATGTAACGCCCGAGACTTTTATGAGAAATATTTTGTTTTTATCAAAGGAATATTTCACTACACACTACACTAGCTTGGCCTACATTACATGCAACCGTGGCCTTCCTCAATATCTTGCATCATACGCAATACAGAGTTTCACTAAACAACAATATGCTATTAAAATATTTTTAAAACTACCCATTATGAATAGTAATAACCACTTTTTGAAATTTTATTTTTCAAAATGGACTTAATTTTTGGATTTGGAATATCGAAATTAGCCTAGGATAAAATTTTGGTATTTTTCTGAAAACATTCAATTTTTGATGAATAGTGAAACCACTAAGTGGTGGTTAAAAAAACTGAATTTTTCATAAAACATAATTTTACCACTTCTGTGAGTGGAATTTTGAAAATCCAAGGGACATGGTTAATATCAGTGACTAAAATGTGGTTTAATGAGATGAAATTTTTTTTGGTGAATAGTAACATTTTACTTTTTTTTACCACGGTTAAAAGTATATAGGGTAATTAAGGGTAAAAGTGTTATTATTATTACCCTAACACATGTCATAATTCTATTGGATAAGTGTAATTCGACCAAAAACAACCTTAGGAATAAAATAAGACCATTTAGGCCCACTTGGATTAGATTAGGACATTTATTATTAATTTATTTAACGAAGGGTTAAAATAGTTAAAATCAATGTTTAGTAAGTAAATCATTTTTAATATGGGGTTATACATAAGATAAATTCGACTATAAATATTTATTATAAATATAAAAACATTTCCTACATAATGGTATTTTATTTATAATTTTTAGACATTAAATAAGTTAATTTATTTATGACACAACGATTATGCAGTAATTATCTTATTAATGAAATATTGACTTAATTGATGTTATAAATACCCAAATAAATGTAATTTGAGACTTTTTATGAATTAAACTAATTTTCTAGGTTAATATGACATGTTAGTATTGATTTAATTAAATTGGTTCTGAATAATCTTTCTGTTATGATTTTCACAAAAATCAATTACTAAATAGTGTCAAAATTGACATAAAATAGTTTTTAAAACAAATATTATATTATTAATTGTTATTTTATTCCTAAAAATCTAAGGATCGGCCAAATGACTTAGATACGTATATATATATTAATAATAAACAACTTGGGGTTCGTTTGTCTTGATATAGTATGTTTATTAACCTTATAGTGTAAGAAAACAAGAAGACACGGTAAAAGTTAAATTATCTAACTTAAAGTAAATTCTAAATGATAAGGTTAAAATTGATACCTAAACTAGTATGACTTATATTGGATGAGTGGATTTCGACACATTCCCACCTTATCTTCGAAATATATCAATTTTTAGCTATTAAAAACCGAATTTTAATTTATAATAAAATAATATTTTCAGTTATTCCAAAAGCGCCCCTCTCCTCCCTTATAAAAGGGCACATCCTCCCTCTTTTCCTGACACCACTTTGAGCCTTAAAGCTCGTCCAAAACCTTCCAATTGCTTCTCTCCACTTCACTAGAGACATCCTAGAGGTCATTGTCTTCTTCAAAGACCAATTTTAGTGCCCTAATGGGAGATCTCAAAGAGGCGCTTCAAAGAAGAGGTAATGTCTGTTATCGATTCTTTCATCTTTATTTCTTCTTCCACTTATTCTACATTAGTTGCCTCATTATTAATTAATAAAATCAGTATCACTCATATACTGATATGTTATTATAAGTATGAAACAACCCTATTTCACCATCTATCCATCCTATGGAAAACGAAATCACCACGTGTGCGTACGTACAGAATACCGTCTCCACGCCGTGGTGAAATCTATTTTCCACCACCACCTTACTTGGATGGTTATAATGGTGTAAATAATGACTATATATGATTATTGTAAAATGATATTGATTCTTAAATAGTATATATACACTCCAATACAATTCCACAATCATGGGAACGATATCATCGCTCGTGCGTACGTACGGAATACCGTCTCCACGATGTGATGCGACTCGTTCTACATGATCTTCATTGCATAATGATTATATAAATGAATTTAATGAATGAATATGATATATATTACATCTAATACCATTCTATAAATGAGTTATCTATAACATAAAAATAAAAATAAGAATTTATTCGACAAAACACGCATAAGAACAAAAAGTAATAAACACCCGAATAACGAGTAGTAATGAAATATTACTAATAAGAAGCTAAGAATATGACCATATATGATATCATGAAAATAATTATGATTCTTGAATAAGTCAATAACACTATTTAAATCATTATACATGAGGTTCGGACACTTACGAAGCAAATTGGACCTAAGGTAAGGGAAATATCACAATCTCATTTTTATCCGAGATTGTTTATAATTTGGTATTTACTGGGGTGTATTTTATCATCCACATTCATGTTTCCTCAATATGTAATATTATTTACATCCACCTAAAATTTTTTAAATCCAATTTTACCCTTCGGTGAGTTTTTAGTAAAAGATATGAAAAGAATCTTTTGTCTTTTTTCGTACGATATACTTTTTGACTTTTCCGACAAAAGTACGAGAAGAATGTTTTTTTAACTTATACGGCATTAATGGATTTTTAAAACATTATTTCCAAGAAGCATCCTTTAAAATTTTGCAGGTTTATTTTTAATCAATTTCTTTTAGTTTAAAGTTGTATGACATGTTAAGAAAGGAAAATGTTTTTGAAGTAGAAAATGATATTTTCCTCAAGAATGGAGTTCAAGTGTTTTATCAAAATTATTTTTCATCTAATATAATATAGGGTTCTGTTTTTATCCCTATTATTACATTGATTTGATTATTTTGTGATGGAATTAGTTTTATGAATTCCTTTATCTTATATGAATTGTTTTATGATGTCATGTTGTTTAAGAATTCCATTTTTATTACATGGGTTATGCAATGATGTATGATTTATGATTTTGTGGCTCACATAAAAATGGTATCATTATGAGATGGGTGGGACCTATATCTCCCTCCAATGCATTGGGTAAAGATTTTATATCTCATGAGATAGACATGGCTGGAACGACAGGTTAAACCGGTTCAGTAAAACAGGACTGAAACGAGAAGTGAACTCGGTTCCGAAATGGACTTTGACCACTAAGATAGTCTTGGAAATGAGTCTTGACTAATAAGAAATGATTTTCTATGATTATTTGTGTATGCCACAATGTTTCATGTTTTATGTTATGATTATTGTGATTACATTTCACTACTATGATTTATCCCATGTTATGAAATTATGATCTCTTTTGCAGGTTAAGATTTCCAAAAGTTATGTTCTTATGAATATGAAGTGATTGATATTTCTTTTGTTTACCCTTACTGAGCATTTGAGATCACCCTTTCGTATGTTTTCTTTCCCCAGGTTAGGAAGAAGGTTATTAAGTATGATATGACAAAAGGGACTATAGATATGATGAAATAAATGGGAGACAGTGTAGACGCTTTATGAAGCAGTTGTTTATGTTTCCCAGTTTCTAAAGACATTATACCTATACAGTCCTTTCATGGTTTTGTTATATGTTTTAATAATTATGCTTCAATTTTGAAGTATTAAAAATGTATGTAAATTATGGGTCGTTATAGTAATATTCCTTTAATAACAATTTGAAGACTAAAAAAATTAAAAAAAGATCCAAAATATGTTGAAAACACAACTCAAACTTCAAACGGCCATAAATTTTGATACGGGTGTCTGTTTGAGCTCTACCACATATCAAATCGAAGACTGCGATGAGATCTACATCTCTGTAATTGGTGGATACCCTGATTAAGGGTTTTTGGAGGCCAAAAGAGGCCTAGAAGGCCTCCAAAACTGAGTTTTTAGTCTGGGTACCCCGATTTTTTAACATTTTGTGGATTTTCAGCCTCGTTTAAGGAGGTATTATTGAATTTTTTTGTGGGGACTGAATTTATTTCGTGTTATTACATTAAAATTGATATTATGTCTTTGATATTTTAACGCTATTTATAATTCACTGCTATTTATAATCAAATATATAACAATATATACATATGTTTTATATATTCACACATAAAAATTAATTATAAATATAAATAATAAAATATATTTACATATAAAATATATTATCTTTATCTATATAATAACTAATATCCATTTTATTTAAAATACAAATATATGAATATTTATATACCTATATATTAATCTTACTATATATATATATATTAATCTAGCTATATATATATTAATATAACTACATATATATTAATATTACTATATATATATATCACTATAAATATATATATATTAATATCACTATAAATATATATATTCATATAACTATATATATATATTAATATAAATATATATTACTATACAAATAACTATAACTAAATATATATAAATAGAGATATATATAAATATACCTATATATATATATAACTATATATATATTAATATAACTACATATATATTAATATAACAATATATATACTAATATAACTATATATATATTAATATAACTATATATATATTAATATAACTATATATATACTAATATAACTATATATATATATATTAATATAACTATATATATATAACTATATATATATACATTAATATAACTATATATATATTAATATAAATGAAATAGTAAACAAATCAAAATAGAGTAGTGCTAAGGGCTTAGGCGCGCAGGGGGGAGGTCTCGAGTTCAAAACCTGGTAGAGGCAGAGGCACGCACATGTGGGTGGATGTGGGGGGCTAGCACTGATAAAGGGAGGACATGGTGCATGTGGAGAGCTAGAGGGGTGGAAAGAGCTATTAAAAGTGGGGCTCAAGCGCTATAATAGCCCCCCGGATGGGCATGATTTTTTTAATTTTTTGTAATTTTTTTGTAATTTTTTTAAATTTTTTGTATTTTTTTGACTTTTTAATACTTTTATCAGTGCTTTTTTAAAAACGCTGATAAAAGGGTTCTTTATCAGTGCTAAAACGAAAGCACTGATAAAATACCCCTTTTATCATCTCTTTTTTTAGCGCTGATAAAAGGGGTCTTTATCAGCTCTTTTTTTAGCACTGATAAAGTGGATCCCCCTTATCTTCGTCGACTTTAACAGCGCTTTTCTAGCGCTGTTAAAGGCCATTTTTAGCACTGATAAAGGTCATATTTGTAGTAGTGATACGTGGTTATGACATATCCACCATCAATTTTTACAACATAAACACCATGACATAATGATAATCAAACATATGTGTGTCACAGTATCATAAATAGTTTATCATATCATAACCCTTGAATATTAATGGTTTTTATAAACATTTAATCATAATATATCCCATGGAAAATAAATGGGTTTCATAAAAATTTAATCTATTCATAATAAACATAATACATCCCAGAAAGAAATAAGAATTGAATCCTTGTATTATTCAGTGAAAAAATCTTAAGTTACATCAAAGGATATCATCTTATATGGGAAATTATTTTGAAATATCACTTGGAATAATTCATCACGATAATTACCATTCAATTATGAAATCACATTTTTTAAGCTAATCACATTTAAAGGAAAAAAAATTCAATAAAATAAATAGAAATAATTATGAATGAAGATTAAAAACAAAAATTATTATAGGCATTAGGAGAATCCATTCATACTATACGAGTTTTAAAAAAATCCATCGGTATTTTTGTTATAGAAGTCGCAAAAATGCCTCATTTTGAAAATTAAAATTGGATTCCATTAAAAATAGTTATTAAAAAATTCATCATGGTTAAAAATGAAATAAATAATCAAAGGATAATGGTGGAAAAAATTGTATCATTTTTATAAAGCATATATGTGGAAGATAAATGTCATCTAGGAGAACATTAAAGATAAAAATCTCGAATATTGATGAAATTGTGAGATAAAAACTTACCTCAAGTTCTCCTTTATTTAAAAGAACTCTGACCTCGAATATAATAAATTAATATTTTTAATAAATTTTTACCATATTCATTTTGATACATATAATATCATATATTACCCCTTTATAACTTTTCAATACACCCTTTGTCAATAATCCCTTATCAATATTGTTACTTATGGGCGTTAATTATTTCATTTATCACTAGTATATGAGTTCGGTAGTTTAATTCCTTGTACGTTTCTATTTGTTCCAATATCTAAAGAATTTTTATCTTGATTTAAATATCACATAAATTTATTACATACATATTTAGAGTCATATATAAATGATAAAAGTTGGAAAATTAAATAGACCGTGCATGGAGATGGTAGGTCATACGTATGATTGAATATTTTATTCATTTTTAATGGATTGAATGAATGATAGTTAAATATGAATTAACCTTTTTTAGATTGTTATTATGTAAAATATTTTATACATATCCGTCATATTCATCCTTAATATGATCTAATGAAAAATGAATCAAATTTTTTCTCAGAGGTGGTAGTCTACACGTATACCCAGGAGCCGTTGTCGTTTCTCAAAGAACTATATAGAAAAAGGGAGACATGATAATATAATTTCACAAGTTTAATTTTTTCATTAAAATATTATTTAATTTTTAAACCCATTATAATATCCATCCATAATAGTTTGTGAAGAAAAATGAATATTATTGTTACGTTGAGACAGTAAGTCATAGGTATGCATGACAAATGATTTTTTCTAGTGAACCCGAACTATAGTTGATCTAAATCACTAATCAAATTCATTTATCTTAAATCCATTGCATCAAACACACACTCCCCTTCAGACATTTTTTCTTGGTGATTCCTTTATGATCTCCTCATAATTATTTTTCATCTCTCCATTGGAAGAACGCATCTCCATCATCTATTATGTTTTCTTTTGTTTTCCACATTACCCATCACCACGACATATTAATCCAATCTATAAGGATTTTTTATTTGATTTATTTTAGGGTTTAATCTTAATTCTACGGTTTGGAAGGCAATTATTATACTTTTTAGAGCCTTCCCCATAGATTCTGAAATGTTTTGGACCATCCTCCATTGATTCAATGTAATATTTTACCATGTACCTAATTAAATATTGAATTCATTCAATTTTTTAGGTCTTTTAAAGTGTTTTATCAAATGTGATACATGTAAATTCAAGTATAACATGAAATTCCAAGAATTTTTCAAATGTTTAAAATGTGTATTTAAATTGCATAATGGTTATTTAACACGTTCTGACCTTGTTTCGATCTAAGGTAACATCAAATGGGTGGTGTTCTATTTATTTATACAAATTTGAACCATATGTTAAATTTAGGGGTGGTTTGTTAATCCCCATGTGTTTTATAGTAAATGGAATCAATTTTTAGAAATGATTTCTGTTTTTTTATTTTTTTTTGAATGGAGTGGGTAAAAATTTTAAAAGTATTCTAACATGTTTTCTATTTTTGGTTAAAAATTGGAATCTAAAATGTTGTTTTTAATGATTTTATGAATGGTGGGAAATTCCATGGCCTTGGATGAATTGTATTTTATAGGTTTCTTTAGAAAATTATGTTTTTTTCATATGTGAGGGAGACCCTAATTTATTCACTATGTGATTCATGTGGCAGTTGTGTCTTTTAAACACTTGGGGGATGTTGGCATTATATTCTGTGATTTTTATGTATATATTTGTCTGTGGATTCTTCTTGTGTATATATGAGAGGTTGGGTATGTGTTTATTATTAATTATTTTATATTTCTATGAAATATTTGATTTCTCACCTCTATTGATGACTTTCATTGTAGTATTAAGGATATAGTATAAGACTCGAGTGAGGGAAAACCGTTATGGAGACAGTTGGTCAGAAATGGAGTATTTCCTAGCTACTATGAGATGGATATATTGGAAGGAGTTTCATATATTTATGATAGAGATCTACTTATATCCCATGATTTTTTAGGTTGTATGGGTATGTTTATATGTAGTTAATTTTATTGGGCTACACATAACATGACAGGTTTAGTAGTTCCAACCATGGTTCCTTTTCGATAGTTCAAGTTATTATTACTAGATCCTTTGTATGATAAACATGACCCTATTTACATCTTAAGTCACATTAGGGGATTTCACTTTGTTGATTTATTTTATTCCAAAAGTTATTTTAACTATTAGAATGGTCATTCTATTATAGATTTAGAATTTTTGTTCTATAACAATTTCTTTTGTTGTATGTTCCAATTTAGTGGATTTTTTACATTGAAACTGGTTTTAAAGATTGTTTAATTTTTTTTTTCTAAAATAGAACATGATATTTATTTTTTAATTTATTTTATGAACTTTTTTTAAAATTAATGTTTTGTTAATAAACTTTTCATAGCTTATTTGGGGTGCATGCGATGTTTTTGGATTATCCCGAATGGTTTTAACATCATTATATACATGTTTTGTGTGTTTATTTTAAATTCATAATAGTACATGTTTTATTTATAATATAAAATGGTTTTTATTATAAATGTGTGGGGGTAATATTTTTATATTTTTTTATAAATATTGATTAAAACTATTTATTCTATATTTCATTCAAACTAGACCAAAATGAGTTTATTATTAGAGAATAGGCATTTCGATTGGTGGGCAGAGTCCTACAGAATGCTTATATTCCCGTTTTTCCATAATCATCCCAATTTTTTGTTCTTTTTATTTCTTTTTTCCACTCATTATAGTGTTGAATATTTTATGTATTTTTATTTTTATTTTTATTTTCCTTCCCTATTTGGGTCAATTATGGTTTTACGACATTCTATGGATGAAGGGAAGTGACACTTGATGGTATCTCCAGTAAAGACACCAATAGGGAACACATAATCTAATCAAATTAATGGGATGGAGACTATAGTTCTAATAAGGGATTGTTTATTTACATTTATTTGACGATTTACTTATTCCAACATATCTTATTTAGAATAGAATTCTGATATATAAATGGGACATATAATTTTCTTGTTAGTTGTAATCTGATTATGTTACTCACGTTCAATTTAAAAACAATTCCCTAGTGTGTTCCAGTTATTCTAGGATCTAATTGATATACAATTGGAATAAATAATTCACTTTAGTCATGTGGTATTTCGATATGGGATTCTGTTAGATAGACCACTCGATATGGTATTTTATAGAGAACATAGGTATTCTAAGTCATTATATTTAAAGCATATATGTTCTATCCCTAATATTGAAACATAGGAAATCATAAAATATTTTTATGGTAATTTATCTAAAAGGAAAATCTTGAGTGTAATTAGCTCTTTTTGGTGGGTGATTTCCATGGAAATTGATCTAACGTGTAATTGGATATTCAAACTGGGTTTCATTAAGGTTTTCAACAACATTATCCTTTGGATAGTAATGAATTGTGGGTTTGGGTGTGCTCTATTTCTTGGAATATGATTCCCTGGGATTTTTGGTTGTGTTGGGTCCATTTTAGGATGGTTACAATGTAGTTTGATCATGAAAAACATTTTTTTATAAGTGTGGGTAACTAGGAACCTTTTGTATTTAAATCAGTGAGAAACTTTCAGATCAAGTTTTCCTTGTTTGATTTATCTGGGTGCGGTGTTCTTGGTTGGATTTTTTACTTTACTAGTTAAGTGTATTAACTTGTTGTCCAGATCCCATGTAGTTTCATATTGAGGCTATTTCTGGATGGTTTTGGTTGTTTTTTTCACATTGATGGCATTAAATAGCTTAGAAAAATGTGTTCATATTAGGTTTGGAATCCTTTTCAACGATATATTATAGTTTTGTGGGTCTCAATGGATTTGGTGATACGTGGTGACAAATTTATTTTAGGAGCGTGTATCAGTAATATATCATTATTTCA
This sequence comes from Viscum album, assembly GCA_963277665.1. Lineage (NCBI taxonomy): Eukaryota > Viridiplantae > Streptophyta > Magnoliopsida > Santalales > Viscaceae > Viscum > Viscum album. The sequence goes on from OY728160.1 coordinate 732,395,909, forward strand.
GAATAATTATAACTAGTGGGGAGGCCAATGTTGGCTCACTTATACTTTTAGATCTCAAGTATGTGATTATGGTTTCATTGAGTTGGTAGGAATTTTATAACATTATTGAAATTATTTTTTAATAGATAAGTGGTGTGTTTAAAGTTCACCTTTCTTAAGTCTCCTTTAGTTTTTCTCCCACTGACCCTCCATTTAGGTTAATGTGTTTTCTTTATTTCACCTTTTCATTCTACTTTTACAGAAGAATTTATAAGAGCATCAAGTTGATTTTTGTGGAGAAAGGTCACACCACTATGTCATTTATAACTAATATTTTTTTTATTTTAATTAATATTATCCTATTTTTGGGTTTTCACATGTTTCAGTTCCACTCCATGTGTTTTTTGAGGTACTTGTGATTATAAAGGAGTTTTAGTTTTCCAGAATGACATATTTTTTCTTTAATAGTCCACAGTGTATCATGCCTCCTAGAAATTGTGATATTATTGGGTAAAGAGGTTCTTACACCATGATGTGGAGGCTATGCTGTGGGGGGAGTCGGGTAAGGGTGACTTTGAGATATTTGGAGGTGAAATCTATGTGTTAATAACATTGGACACACCATAGGGATTAGGTTTCAATGTGTTGGGTTTTGTGAATTGTTCTTGTGGGAGTTATTGTAAGGGTCGTGTATAAAGGCGGAAGGTAGTTGTGTAGGGGTATGTTTTTTTGGAGAAAACATAGAAGGAATGACTGCATCATAGAGGGTGTTTAGTGAGGGACCCCAATATTTAGAAAATAGTATTATTTAATAAGGTCCTCAGTTCATTTTTGGTGATCCTATAAAAAATGAGGGGCATGTAGCTACACTTTGACACTAAATATGTCAGGGTTTATAGGATTTTCTTGCGTCAGAATAGGGAGGGGATATAAAATAATTCCTTTGGGGTTGGGAATCCCAATTATTCTAAATGGAGATACTTCATGATAAAACATTTATTTTTTACAATTTGATATCCTGATGAGGTAGCTCTACATTATAACCTTAGGGGCTACACTATTGAGTATGTCTTCTTCGTTCTTTTTAAAGGATGTGATATCACTTTCCCCATTGATACCATTTTATTTTGGGCTATTTTAGTCCCCTCATTTGATACAGATCCAAGAACATTATTATGGAAGTATCTCTCCATTATCCTTGATTTCCAAACAACACCATCCTCATTATTGTGTGGATCTATCTTAGAAATACCTTCATTAATCCCTTCCACTTTATCCATATCCATTGTATTTTTTATCATTATTGATCCTTATAGGTTTATAGGGTAATGTTTATGGTTTTTTGTTCCTTATTCTTGGGTGGTGTGTTAGGGATTAGAGAAAATATAATTTTTTTTTGGATCATTCCCCATAAAAGGCACCGACTTCTTGTCTTATTTTCATTGAACCGAGGTAGGTGTTTTTTGTCTCAATTATTTGGAAGGTCATTTGTTTAATTAGAGATATATGTTTTCTGTTTATAAATTTCAATCTATATGTGATATTTCTAATGGATTTCTAAGAATTGTATAAATCTATCTTTTACTAGGAATATGATTGCTAAATGGTTTTGTATTTATTATAATGTTTTTGAAATGAAAATATAGTTTTTAAGGTATTTTTATTTTTTGTTTAGAAATAAATATTGTAGCTAAAGGGTCTTAACCCCATATGGGCCATGAAAGAAATTATGGTCACTATTTTGGATCTTATATTATTTATATAAAAATGCATGTTAATAAATTTAAATTTATTTAATGCTTAGTTTTTAAATAAATTGTTTGAATTATTACATATTAATTTTTTTACTGGTTATAAATAACACAACATCCTGAGTCAGTTTTTATGAAGACACATTTTCCACTTCGAAATGGATTTTCAAACTATGTGGGTGGGTTTAGGAATTTTAATCCCCTTTAAATGTTGTTATAAATTTATTTTATGATCCAACTGGATATTATTACTATAGAATGATATGAATAATTTAAAATGGGTTATCATTTGTGTGGGAGATACATGTTAGGGAAATTTTTATTTATTCTTCGTAATGAAAGTATATCATGATTGATTCATCACCTCTTATTGTAAATTTTATTGGTATAATTGGAAATTACTAAGAGATACACATTTATTTTACAGTAGATAGTATTTTAATACAATTTACCCATCTAGTGTGAGATAGGATTGAATAGGGAGTACCCCCAATGATGTTCTGTGGAGGCCAGTTGGTTAGATTTAGTTGATTGGATGTATCGTAGAATGGTAGTTAGTCCTTCATATTGGTATGTTATGAGATCACCTAAACCTCAGATGTAGTTTTTTTACATGATACTTGATGAATTCATAGGGGAATTTAGTTTTTGGTGCCCATGATGAATATCTTTTAAATAAAAATATCACCTTTTTTAAATTTTACTTCTTTTAGGATATTGTTCCCTCCTATTTGGTTTATCATTCCGACATTAATTTTTTCTAAATTTTTTAAATTTTCAATAAAAAAATATATTTTACTAGTCATATATGAAATTGGATTTGAATTATTATTTTAATAAAGGAATCTTGTACTGGGGAATTTTTTTCAAAGTGATTATTTTTATCTATGGAAAGTTAAAATGAATTTTTTATGAATAGTTTATGGATTTTATGTTTTCTTTTTATGGACATACGTACAGAGAAAAAAAAATTTATTTTTATTTAAAAAATAAAATGAAATAAATTTTATTTTATAAGAATAACACAAACTATTTTTTGATATCCAACTTGTATTGGTTTTACTCACACCCTGCTTAAAGCATTTGGTGCTTTTATCTCTCATGCTTTTTTTCAGTTGCTTTAAATCCTATTTTCCTCCAATTTTCTGTATGGTAAAATGGTTAGTATGGAATGTGTATCATGACCAAGGGTTTAAGAGGATTATAGTAGAGGTTAGGTTTTAATTCTATTTTTAGGAACATCAATGTAAACCACTTGGATTGGATTTCATTGATATATCACTATGTATATGAGGTGATAGTGAATGATCAAATCAATTTTATTTATGTGGTGTTACAATCACAGATTTGTCTGATTATTTTCTATATTTTTTATGTTTAATTCGTTTTTTGGATTTATTATCTTTATGGTTGAGTTATAATATGATTAGATGTTTTTAATTATTAATTTAGTGAAATATCATTCCCATTAATGTATTCCAAAAACCACAGAGTATGTTACTACCCTAGGGTTATCATGAATGGGACATAGGCCTTGACACGCACCTTCATGTGTTCCCTATTCATGGATGACCATGGTGAAATCTTGGAAATTATTAAAGTTCATATTCTTATGATAAACTCAATATGTATCAATCTATGCTTGAGTGTATGTATTATTATTTTAAGAAGAATAATAAACTGAACTGAAAATGTTACGAATTCAATATTATTGAGAAAAAATCATTATTTTGTTATCATTATAATACAATATTTCTATTAATATGTATACTTTACATCATTGTGATAAAAGTTATGATGATATATGTGAGGTTAATAGTTTTTTTCACAAGTATTATCAAGAGGGAGGAAACATATTATAAGGTATATTATTGTGACCCAGGCTTAAAATACATTTATAATACGTAATTTTAGATATATATTCATTACATTATGAAAATACATTCACGAGGACCATAATTGAGTAGTGTCTTTGGAAAAAAGGAAAAAAATCTTCTATCCTGGTGAAATATCGTCAAAATATACAATGAATATCTCCACCAATATTACATATACCTAGGAAGTTTCCTCATAACTTTAGGGAAGGGAACCATAAGAAATGGGTGAGCTTAGCTCTTAGTAAGGGTAAATAATGGAAATTAATATATATATATTAAACATATGTGTATAAAATATTGATCAATATCCCCAATAGGTCATACCTTTCAATAATATATCATAAATATGAGTTATGGGATAAATCATGGCAGTTCATAAGGTATGAATCTTAAGGAAACATACATCATGATCTGTGAAATCATAACTGAGGAATATGACATAGAATTTTTGGAATAAATATAAGAATAAAAATTTTATTTAGAATATTATTACAAAGACCTTTATAACATGGTATCCTTGGGATGCTACCCGTGTACCTACTTCGGGTAGGGATGACAACCAGTGTACCCTTTTAATTTTTGGCTTGGTCTACGACCCATATAACGTTTTTTTAGGGATTTTTATATAACCCATGTACCCTATTACCTTTATGATTGTGATACAACCCATGTGCCTCCTTTTTTTCTTTGGTATTAAACCCATATACCCTCTTTCTTTTATGCTTGGGCTACAACCCATATACCCTCTTTATTTTAGGCATGCACTCTACATAGTGATACTTCTTGTTTTTAGTCTTTTGATACAACCCACATACCCTAAATTGTTATATAAGACTTATCATTAACCAAGAGATTGGAGGGAGATATATGTCCCACCCTTCTCAAAATAAAATCATTCTTACAAGTGCCACTAGATAATGAAAATTTCATCATATAAATACCCAAAAAAAGATAAAGGTTTTATAAAAAAAATTACCGATGAAATGAAATCATAAAAGTTAAAATTTCATCACATCATAACCTATGGATGAAGATAGTTCACATAATTAATTAATGAAAGAATATTCATGAAAAGAAGTGGGTTAAAAATGCATAAAACATGTGGAAGTGAAATGGGTCTCATAAGAATCATTCTATCAAACAAAAACCATTAAAGAAATAATATAAATGGAACATTTAAATCATTTCCTATAATGTAATTATTAACATCAACAGATATTATCTTAGATTCTAAATAACATGGAAGGATATTTTGACCCCATTTCTTGTGGTATATATAATTTATTCTATGATAAAATGATCCTTAAAACATAAAACCATTTTAAAACCATTTTCCATAGAAATATATTAAAATAATAATTCTTAATAATTAATATTATAGGTAAGAAAAATAAATCATCAATGAATTTACAACCGGTTTGTCCCTACATATCGTATGACATAAAAATAAAATTCCATTTACACTGTAAAAATAGTTGAAAAATGCAGAAATTAAAAATATAAAAGAATACTCTATTGAAAATATTGTTAAAAGACAAAAACAGTTAAAATTTATATTACTTATTTTATGATAATAGTATAATATTCTTGGGAACCCTTTTTAGAAAACCTTTTTTTGAAAGAACACAGATTTCTGACTGAAGGTAGGGTAATGATAGGATTTCTTAAAAAACATTATTAACTTTTTTTGTGTAAAAAATATTGGAAAAATGGTACCAATACAACAATATATCATGAAAACCCACAATATAAGAAATTCATGCTTGTTAATGGGATATGTATCATAATACATCATCAAAATATTCATAATCATTTACAATCTCAAAATCGATGACATTGTTTCCATAAAATATTACCACAAGTTTACTTGGGATCATACTCTTAATTTAAGAAAATAAAATTACATGATGGATAAAATATAATAAAAAGAATTATATTCAATATATAAAATGTCAATTTGAATCATATACACCTAGATAAATAACATTGGTGAACAACAAAACATGGGTCTCAATGAAGGCAATTTGAGACAAAACAACTTTATCGAGTTGGTATCATTTGAAACATTTACCCCATAAAAAATCATATAATGGATAAGTAAATAACCATTAATATAACTATAATAATTAATAAATATATTCATGGATAGTTTACACACTGAAAAAATGAAATGGGTGGTAAATAAATCATGAAACTAATGGAAATAAAAATTGAGATGAAATTCCCTTACCTTCCGTCAAGACTCTCATAGCTATAATTCAAAAATCAGGTATAATAAATATAAATTTATTTTAAATACTTCACAGAATGATATTTTTTTCTTCTAATTCCATATATGGTTTGATTATGGATTTATATTTACTTCTTGTTAACAATTCTATGTTAATGTTTCACATCGAGTAATATCCGCTTTGTTCTTCAAATGTGTCTTAATTTGTTATATCATTGGTCCTTACACATATATCCTGATTTCCAAATGTAAACCATGATTAAAATTAAATTTATATTCATGATATTTATATAATTATAATCAATATTATATATAATTATGAAATGTAATACACCGTTTATTTTGATTTTAGTATGTACATACACATGAACACAATATCCAATTAATTATTATGTAGAAACAAATAAATTAAATGACATAAATGTTTATATAAATGTATATATATCATTAAAAAAGTAAATTTATTATATAATAAATATTATACACATTCACTCAACCCATCCTTAATATATTCCATGTAGTGTATGAATGAACAACATCACTTTGACGAGGCGATAGTCCACACTTCCTCACACGAAATTATCGTATTCACACCAAATGTAAAGTACAAAGATATATGCTATCAAAGGAATATATAAGATTGAATATATAACAATGATAACATATGAAATTTATAAAAAGGGTGTTAATTTTAATTTTTAACAAGAGTGGTGGAAAAAGAAAAATGAACAATCAATGTTTAATGAGGTTGTAGTTCACCATACACATATAATATTATTCATTACACATTATATGGACGTGTGTATAAATTTAGGTCATAAAAATATAACAAAAACATCCCAGTATACTGGATATAACTTTTTTGATATAAACTCATGAAATAAAGACATTGGATAGCATAGGGAATGAAAATAAATGAAAGGATCTTAAGAGAAGATGTTACATCTTAATAAGGTAACACCTTTTGGTTTGTTTCAAAAGGATTGCGTTGATTGATTTATTATATGAAAAGAATTTTAGCTGTAAGAGAGGTATTTTTATATGTTTATTTTTTAGATAATGGAAGAACCTAAGTGGTTTTAAAGGTGAGAGGAAGTGGGAGATGTGGTGGCGATTTATAGGGAGGGAAAATGAATCAATTAAAATTATTGAAAATAAGTTAAATGTACACTTGTTCTTAACTAAAAAAGACATTACAAAACGTAAATATAAATAACATAAGGTTTTTGGAATCAATATGGCCATAAAATGGGTTTTTCAAAAGTTTTTTGGTCATTTTGGCCCTTAATATTATGGTTTAGTCCATAATTAAGTTTAATTTTACCTTAATCACTATTTTTAATTGTAATAACTTTTACTAATATTTTTTGTTAATAAATAACATGATATAATTAGACTATTAATTTTATAATTTTAAAAAAAAAATATTTAAATTTTATTAAAATGAATTAATGTAAGTAACCAAATTTATATTAATGCTAATCCCACATATGGGGCTAAATAACCAGTTTTTAATGTAGAAAAATGTTCAAAAGTTTGTTATGTTTGTATAATAACATTCAAAGTGAAATTATTTATAATGAACTAAATTGAAATATATATGTATAATTGATCTAATTTTACCTCTAAAGAAATTATAATAAAATTTAACACAAATAATTATTTAAATTAAATGGTTGTTATTAAAAAAAATGTAGTATTATTCATTTTTCATTGAGTATTAATGTTTCCTAGAAAAATTCCTAAAATTCACCCTAAGATAATTTCATCATTTTAAATTCAATAATTATGTTTATTCTATAAAATTGAATTTTAATTTGTGTCTAAAATTAATTTTCTTGTTCTTTAGAGATGGAAATAAAAATTAGTTCATTCATGAACATAATATATTTAAACATATGTAAGGACATTATGAAAAAAAATATTTCCCACTATAAATATGTTTTATTGATATAAAAACATTATACAAATATTATAAATAATTTTATTACTAATCATATTAATGTTTTTAATGGGTAGGTTATAAATATATCATTTAAATAATTATAAGAATAAAATGATGTTTTATAGAAACATGGTATTGTGTGTCACATACACCAATTCGGTGTTGCATGTAGCACATGAAAAGTCAGTATTGTGTGTAGTGGAAGCCAAGTAAGGGTTTCATGTAGTGAAATCCATGTTTTTCCCATGTGAAAGTAATGTTTGTCTTAGTTTATGATATATATATATATATATAACTAATTCAAGTGTCATGTGAAATTAATAATATCAAAAAGATAAATTAATAACGTAAAAAATATTTCACAAAATCTCAGGGTGTCGCATTCTGCCACCATTAAATTGAAATTTTCCATCAATATTTTCATAGTTTATCAAAGTAGTAATACTTGAATGTTTATTTCATAGAAACCAACATTTTTAAAATTAATATTATAACCACTTTTAAAAAGGAATATTGTAAAAAAACCGTTACACAAAGTAACATATAACTAGGTTTCCACATAGGAGAACCTAGGTGGGATGTGAAAACATTCACATGGAATAAATATAACATAATCATGTTCTGATGGATATTTATATATAACATTGATTATCATAAGTGGTTGATCACAAAACCATAAATCTATGATGATCTAAGGGACTATTTGATTTATCTAAAATAAAGGTTCTAGGATAAATCATTTTCAATATTCCATTCTAATATTCGAGGATCTATTTTATTATCTAAGAGAATAAGGAAGTGAAATGGGATCCATAAGAATAATTCCATAAAATATAAAACATTAAATAAATAGTATTAATGGAATCATTGGATCATTTCCTATTAGGGAACACGTAGCATCAAAAAATGTTATATTTTATAAAAAATAACATGGATGAATATTTTTAAATCATTTCTTGGGAAAAATATCATTTATTATTTGAAAATTATATTTAAATAATAAAAACGTATGAAAACCATTTTATATAAACATATATTTTAATTTTTTTCAAAAAAAAATTATCCTTTTATATATGAAGAAATCATTAAATAATTGATGCCAGGTAATTATTTTCGTTTCATGTGAGGTAAAAACAACATTACCTTTCATGGTAAAAAAGATAAAAAAATGATTCATTACAAAATAGAAAACAAGATTCCTTTCAATACAATTTTAAGTGACAAAAAGGTAAAAATTAATTTTAAATAATTTATTATAATTTCATAATATTCTTAGGAACCCTTTTTAGATAACATTGTTTTAAAGGAATATAGATTTAGGACCGTAGAGTGGGTAAATTCGGAATGTCTTAAAAACACATTATTTACTATATTATATACAAAATAATTTTAAAATGGAACCAATACATTATTATATCATTAATAACTAAATAAAAATATAATTCATGAGTTTTCTTGAGATATCGATCAAAATATTTCATCATAAGATTCATAATCATTAGTAATCTCTAAAAGTGATTAGATTGTTTTAATAAACTTTTAATACTTGGTTACTTGGGAACATAAACTTCATGAAAGAAAATGAAACTAAATGAAGAAAAAAGTCTTTAAAATAAGTATATTAATTATATAACTGGTAAATTGGAATCATATACACTTCATTATATAACATATGTGCAAAACCAAATATGTGTCTCACTGAATGATATTTGAGAAAAAACTACTTTATCGATTTGGTTTATTTTGAAAAATTAAACACATTTAATAAATATCATGGATTGTATATGTAAATACACATATTGTTTAATATAATAACCATATAATACATACATGGAAATTATATACACCACAAAAAAGGAATGTGTGGTGAATAAAGAATGTATCTCATGGAAATAAAAAGTGAGATGAAATTATTTTACCTTATGTATTAACTCTAATCATACTCATTCAAAAATCCTATATAAAAAATATTTTTTTATTAATCTATAATATAACCGTATTGTTACATATAATACCATATATGGTTTTATTATAGATTTAATTCCCTACTTTTTGACAATTCTATATTAAGGTTTCACTTTGGGTAATATTCGCTTTTTTTTACATGTCTCTCAATTTGTTATATCATTAGCCCTTATAATAATATAATGATTTAAAGAATTTAAAAATTATATAAATATAATTTATATTCAGTATAATTATAATATAATAACCCATTTAATATACATGTATGAAAAAAATATACCATTCATGGATATGGTAGGTCGTACGTACGCATGAATGCTATTTCTGTTTAATTATCATATTGATAGAAAATAATTGAATATGTAAATATAAATATAATTATAGTATTACCTTTATTATATCATATATATATTCACTAATATCATCCTTAATAAATTCCATTTATTTTAGGAATGAATTACATCACTTTGAGAGGGCGGTAGTCCACACTTCCCCAAACGAAATTGTCATATTTACTTCGAATGAAAAGTAAAAGATATATGACTTGTAAAAGGAATAAATACACTTAAATACATAATAAATATAATTTATTAAAACTATATATATATATATATATATTCCATTATAATGGCTTCCATGAGTGGTGGTAAAGGAGAAATGAACAATCACCGTTTAGTGGGGTGGTAATTTTCTGTACACATAAAGAATATGTTTGTTTCCCATTAGATGGTAGTGTGTGTGAATGTAGGTGTAAAACATAGCATAAAAAATCATATTATAATTATGATACTTATTTTTATATAAAATCATGTAATAAATATATTGGAGGGTGGAGAGAAGGAAAATGAAAGAACGAAGCTTGAGAGAAGACGTTACATATTAATCGGGTAACTCCTTTTAGTTTCATCCAAAAGGATTCTTTGGAGTGATTTTTTGACCAAGAAGAGGATTATAAGAGTAATGGAGGGATTTTTATTACTGTATTGGACAATTATATTCCAAACCTAACTGGTTTTAGAGGTTTCAGGAAGTAGGAGGGGTGGTGGCCTTTTTTGGGCTGGAAAAGGACTCACGAGGAATTTTTGAAAATAGGTTAGGTGTACACATGTTATTCACTAAAAAATGTCATAAAAATAAATAAAAATAAATATTTAAAGGTTTATTGACGTAATATGGAAGTAAAATGGGTTTTGAAAATTTTATGGGTAATTTGGGACCCAAAGATTATGGTTTAGTCCCCAATTAAGTATAATTTGACCTTAATTGCTATGATTAATTTTAGTCTCTTTTACTAATATTGTTTGTCAAAAATTAACATGCACTAATTACAGTCTAAATATTATACTAAACGTTGCATGAATATTTTTATAAATTCAATTCAATAAAGTGGACAATTTTTATTAATACGAATCTCAAAGATGGAAAAAACAATGGGTTTTTAATGTTGAACAATGTTCGAAAGTTTGGTGAGTTTTTATATTTAATTTCAAAGTGAAATTAATTATAATGACATAAAATTTATTAATATATATATATATATATATTATTTATATAATGTTAAGTAAAAAAAATTACTGTATAATTTGGAATGAATAATTATTTAAACAAAAAGTTAGTTATTAACTAAAATGAAATATTTTTCACTGTTGATAAAAAGTTGATGTTTCTCAGAAAAATCCAAAACATTGATCCTAAGATATTTGGGGAATTATAAATACCAAAATCATGTTTATTTTATCAGATTAAATATCTATATTTTTCTAATTTTTTTTATTTTTTCATAAAAGGACAATAAAATCAGATCATTTGAGAAAATAATATATTTAATCTTTTAAAGACTTTATGAAAAAAATTATTTAACAATATGTTTTATTTATATGTATTCATTATATTAATATCTGAAAATTAGTTATTGATATTAATATTTCTATATTTTAAATTCTTATTTATAACTAACTTGTTTAAATAATTACAACAATAAAATTATTTTTCATAGAAACTCAGTATTCAATGAAATGTATGTGAAGTTGGTGTTGCATGCACCACATGCCAAGTTTGTGTTAAATGTAGCACAAGCCAATTCATTGTTGTGTGCAACTCTATCCGAGTTGGTTCCATATGAAAGGATGGATATATATTATTTTAATATATATATATATATATAACTTGTTCTGGGGTCACAAGAATTGCAAAATATAAAAAAGATAAATTATTTAAAAAAAAATTCCAAAAATATTGGGGAGTTAGAAATATATAGTGGATAGAAATGTGATAATGAAAATTAATGTATCAAATAATAAAATCCACATCCAATTCAACATAATAAATACATTATTTATGATTATTTTTAAAAAAATTGATAATTTTTTCTATCAATGTAGAAGTTTGGACATTATGCTAATGATTTCAGCCTGAGGTTGGTTCGTCATTGTGGTGTTAATAATGTATATTTTTCAAAAATATAAATTCTGTTTTCCTCATTGATTCTTTTTTTAAAACATATAAAATTTTAATTCCTAATATTTCTAATCCCAAAATTATATATGTACCAAAACATCATGATTCTTATAGTTTTTAGAGGCATGTGATCATGAAAATAATGAAGCATAGTGGTATATTGATATTAGTTATTTTAGGCGTGTGATTGAAATTTTGCGTAAAATTTTATTTCAATTTATAAATTTTATAAATGTATAGTAAATTTTTTAGATAACATTAAAGTAAAATTAATTTTAATTAGTTTTAATAAAAATCACAAAACTATCATCATTCATATCAATTTTTATATTTAAGTATTGATATGTAATATGACAAGAATTTACAAACTATGGGAATATTTTTTTCATCTGTTTTCTAATAATGTCTATTATATTTTTAAAGATAATTTTTTATAATCAAAAAATTTAAAACTGAGAATTTGTAAACTTGATATCTTGATTCTTCATATAGTAAAATAATCATTTAATGAAGGTTAAAATCAATGAATCTCAGGTAAGATAGAGAATATTTATAAATTTTAATGTTTATTATATAAGTAAAATAATTAATAAATTTTTGATCTTAGACCATTCAAATATTATATTTGATTAAAATAACCTATCTAATTCATGCATGATAGTATGAAACACATATATCCATTTAAATAAATTACTATTGATTCAGCTTTTTAGACTTTATAAATTTTCCACATGGATTTAATTGGTCCTTCAAAAATATTTTGTCTTAGGGGAAATCTTTTTTGCTATTGATAAGGATTTATATTAATTTAATGGGTGATTATATTTATATCTTAATATTTATTTTTATATTAAATTCATATAATTGTTAAAAAAAATTTGAATTATATATATAAAGAAAATTATTCAATGGAATCTGATCATAAAGTGAAATGAAAAAATCATGAGTTTCATTATTTTTAATTCATTCAATAAATTAATCATAATTCATTTATTAATATTATTCTTAAAAGTAATTTTGTTGATAAAAGTATATATTATGTTGTACAATAATGTATATAAACAATATTATGTTAATTCAGATTAAATTATGAATACATTATGTCATGATATATAAAAATTTCTAATGATGTATATGTTATGTAATACTCCTTGTGATATATGTGATAGAAAGAAACTAATGTTTTTAAATGTGTTATATTTTTGAAGAATATTTTATACCTTCAATGAAAAAATCATAAGCATGAATAAATTATTCTTAAAATTGATAAATAAAACGTGTTTTCTTATTAATCTAGTTCTAATGGTTATATATTTTTAATAAACAGATAATGTTGGTTAAAAATATCTACATGTAAATTTGGAATAAATTTATCCTTTTTATTCCATGAAAATGTACATTTATGACCAAAAAATTCATTATATCACTTGAGACTTTATTATCTGATAGATATTAAAAATAGATGATTATTTATAACATGTTTTTATATAGTAAAATTTCAAACTTTTTGATACCAGGGGAATTGAGAGCGTATTACCTCGAAAACCGTGATACTTGAGAGAATTTTACATAGATTCCATGATATGTGGTTTAGATAAATGTGTTTTGACTTGGAGTATTTCAAGAAATATATTTATTTATCCTTCATTATTTCTAAATTAGAAACTCACAACATAGAATAAAATTTTTCTAATGAAAGAAATTTTTCTCTCTAAAAGAACAGATAAAATAATTTGAAAGGAATGAGGTGTTCAATTATGTAGTGTGTAACAAATAGTATACTGGTATAAGTAGCACAAGAGCTCTTATAAATAATAACAAATTTCACATTCTTTTTCTTATTTAATAATGGAAGGTTGTTGTCTAGAATATACAATCAAGATGAATTGAAAAATTATGATGAAATTTTTTCTATATTAATTATGGTAAAATATATTATTATAATACTTTATTCAAAACCTTATATAAATTATAAACCTTTTCAGATCGATGATAAATATTATTTTCTATATGGTCATATACTTATAGATATTTATATTTAATAACCTCTATGTTTTGAGAATCCTAACTTTCTTAATTATATTTCTAAACAAACTATGTAAATTTATCGAATTAAAAATAACATACTTAATATTATGAATGGTTGAGTTTTTTTATTATTCAAACTAGCTTTTTAATAGAGAGAAACAACCTTATTTATATTATAAATCCTTTTCAATAGATTCTACTTATTTTTATATATGTTTATGATCTGATTTATGGAATAATAAATCAATGGATTTATTGAAAATATTAAAACAGTATGAAGAAATAGTCTGAAATGAGTTTGATTTGTGATTTTCATTTTCATCTTTCTGTATAGATTATTTTAAATAATTCATTTTTATTTTATGAATAAAAATGAATACACTAATAATCTTTTAAATAATATTTTTCATAAAAAAATAAACCATATGTATAACCTTTTGGCTCCACTATTACTATTTATACAGTTGAAGTAATATTATGGGAGTTGGAAATAAAAATAATGGGGAGGAAGAATTTGGAAAAAAAATGTATTTAATGAAATAAATGAGTCTAGGTTGAGGGTTCTTTTTAAAAGGTTTTCATCATAGTCATACAATGAGTTGATGATCAACTATTTTTAGAGTTATCTTTACTTCAATGATGCTCAAGAAATGGGTATGATTTTCATAATCATATTTTTTCAGAATATGGTTTGATCCTACCCACATTGGGGTTCTATTTTGAAATAGTAGAGATGCATTATAATGGAATAAAAGGAATGTTATCACTTAAAACCACTTTGGAATTGATCAATTTCACCTATTTTTTAGTAGGGTCTTCATATCTTAATTATATCCATATTCTTTTTGACATATATAGTAGGTTTTATAGATTTTATATTCATAATAATTAACATTTTTAGGGTTTTAAAATAAAATTTCATAAGTGGTATTTATATTTTAATATATCATATGGATATTCAATTACTATAGTTTTTTATTATCTACTCCTTATACCAATTCACCCTGTTGTAGAATCACCTCTGATGCAATCAAGAATGGGGATTGGTACTCCAATAACAATTCATGTTGCTACTCAGAATGAAACTCTACCATCGGTGGGTGGATATTCCTAGAAATGGATGTCCCTTCCATAAATTCATTATGTATATTAATTAAAAATCATTCCATAGAGTTTTATTATATTTTTCTATAATATATTATGTAAATTTATTACATTGGTTGAAAAGTTTAATGATACTAAATTTTTGTTGAAAGGGATCCAAAGATTGAGTCATATATGATTTCATCAGGTTGGGATATCTGTATTGAATATAAACACACAAGTGGTGGGTGAATTTTTTCTTCAAAACATTGAATGATTTAGAACACCTCTCTTTTAGTGTAGAATATACGTCGTTTTATCTCAAATATTAGAGAGTAGTGAAAATAAATAATGAAAATTTACACAGCAATATATAGTGGTTCAGGACACATAGATCCCCTAGTCGACTCCACCAACTCTCAAATCCACGAGATTATTTATTTTAACTAGGTCCTCTTACACAAAA
Source organism: Viscum album (assembly GCA_963277665.1). Lineage (NCBI taxonomy): Eukaryota > Viridiplantae > Streptophyta > Magnoliopsida > Santalales > Viscaceae > Viscum > Viscum album. Next base: position 732,411,690 of record OY728160.1, read on the forward strand.
CCTTAAAAATACCGAAACATGTGTATGAAGTTGACAGTGTACAAGACTTAACTGCGCATTGTAGTTATTTTGCAAGGAAACAAATATCAATATCTTAGTATAAGAAGTGTCCACAAAACCCTAATTGTGTACGAGTATCCAAAACACTAATAAATAAAATGATTTTGATTTGTATGATTTTATGGGTTATACTTGACATATTGAATCAAAAAATGATAGATTAAATCAATACATCAATAGTGCAGGAAGGCATATAGATCATCAACATATGCAAAAGATTTATTTAGAGAAAAACAAAGTAAAGACCAGACATATGTTTAAACATGAATGTATCCTTTGTTCATCTTCTCCTAATGATTTGTAGTTCTTCCATAAGATAATGTAACTAATAAATGAAGTATAAGAAAAGAAAAAATAAAAATGAAAATCAGATTTATCTAAACATGTATGTCTCCCAAGTATAGATATAAATGAAATTACATAGAACCGTTTTTGTTTATGAATATGTGTAACTCTGCATATAAATTTTTGATTAATAATGTATCCATATTTATACATCTTTTTGAATAGATATGGGTCAAACTATCTCTATCAATATTGTATAAAAATGATAAATACTTGAATTCATAAATATTGAATAGATTCATAACATTATCTAAGAATAAAAAGCTTTTACTCTATTGAATATTATAATTTGAATCTATCATAAAACATATTTTAATTGATCTTTATTTCTATCAAGATCATTATTGATATCTTAGATAATAGCACTGATTGAAAATTGTGTCATTGATAAGTCGACCATATGGTTCCTTCATGTGATGGGAAAAAACATAATGTAGGGTTGATTACCAAAACATAGTTGATATAAAAAAATTGTTTCCCAAAAAAAAGCGTTCCATTAAAACATAGTTTTGATGAACCATTGTAAAGACTTAATTTTTTCCATTTAATTTTTTTTAATATATGAAATTATTATGAGTCCGGAAAAATTGACAGTGCATGATTCTGAGGTCCGGTGTGGCCGGAATGAATTTCTAACCATTTTTAAGGTACGCTCAGAACACGCACGAGAGGATTTTTCTAACCATTGAAACAACACTATGATTAAAAATACAAGGGCACCGTTGAATCTACAGCATTGGTATTCGCTTAAGGAAGGCTTCACATTGACCACATAAGGTCGGGATACAAAGATTGTTTTGGGGCATTTAAGATAATGATAAAATAAAAATGTTATTTTACTTTTATTTCTCCTTTCCTCAAACAATTGAGATGCGGTGGTGGGACCAACGACAAGTCAAGACATTAAATGGCTTGACTCCTCTTTATTCTTGTAACAACACCGTTGAAATTTTTAAGGTTCCTTCATTAAATGAACCCCATTAATTCCTCATGTGTTACTCACCCTCCCCCTCTTTTATTTATATAGAGCTCGAGGTAGAGTGTTGCACAACTTTAGTAAGCAAAGAAGCTCTGGAGAAATACAACGACCCCAACCACATGAAGGATAAGACCAGTTCCTGCGAGCGGTGATGAGCACCACGGAATCATGAACTGACAACAACAACCTTGGGGGGTTCTGTTGATCGTTATCAGTGAACGTCTCTTCTTGGTAGGGGGTTTATTTTGATGTTGTCTTTGATTAATTAAATATCTCTCTCGCTTGATATCATGTAACATGGAGGTCATGGGACAAACAAACAATTCTCGGACCCTCCACCTCTTTGTTCATGATGTGAACTTCGGGAAACAATTTCCAACTCAATGAAAACGCAAAAAATTAGGTCACAAAATGATGAAAACAACGCGGGAGAACCGTAGGTTCATACTGCACCAAGAACGAACACCAGAGCATGCCCAAGGAACCATGGAGGAAACTATTGGCGCGCCTAGTTGGTGTCGTCTGACGGTGGCCAGAGAAGACCTGTGGCATCCAGTCGCGGGTGGTGGAAGGCGGTGCATGATAGTGCACTATGGTGGCCCATCGTGGCTGGCTCGAGTCAGCCATGTGAGAAAATGGTTGTGCTCGCAAGAACAACCAGTAGAAGTTGTCACGACAAGTAGGCCGTAAAAGGATGTTACGGCACGGCCCCCACTATGCCGCGTTGAGGAAAACCCGGTCAGCCAAACAGACGACTGTTAATTGCTGTGGGTAGCGCCCCCTCGTCTGGCGAATGACCCTCCAAGAACGTGGCCATTCGGATGCAACCATCTTCCATTGGGAGAACGAAGCTTGCGCGAGTCGGCCAATTGGACCGGACCTGCCCAGTGGGCTGGCTCCGCTAGCAGGCAGGGCTGGACCCGTGGCCTTATAGGCCAGCGTGAGAGGGCTGAGCCCCACCTGGCGGGCTTGGCCAACTACGGCTCGGGCCCGCGAACCGAACCAGGCTGACCCTGATAGGCCGGACTCCACGAACTAGGCCAACCCATTACAGGTCAGATCTGGGAGGGGTTAGTTAGACCCAAGGACCCATTGTGTGGGCCCGGTCAGACTGATTCGGACTGAGCCCAGACCCAACTGGTCCCTGAATAAATAAACCAATGTAACTAATGAACCGGGTGTCTGATTGACATGACTTTAGTGGATTTGGGACCCTTTTTGGGAAGTAGTCCCTTTGAAATATTCTAGTGGGCCTGACTATGCTTGGTCGGACCAAGGTGTGATCACCCCCGTTTCATGGAAATTGATGCAACTGAAAAACCGGGCATCTGGTTGACCCACCGTCTATTGTGTTGGAACCCTTAGGACGATCCAGTACATTTGAAATACTCCATCAGAGTTTTGGGGAATGTTGGTGTACTACCATGTTGGATCGATTATAAATCCAACTGGGCCCTCGGCACTAAAATGCCAATAACATAAAAACCGGGCATCCGTTGATGAGTCTTATACCACGTTGGGACCCTTATAACATGAAGGATCATTGGGTAACTTCTTTTTAGGACTTTGTGCCGGTTTAAATATGATTGATGTCTTTTTTAGCGGTTCTCCCAGAATCTAGAGTGCTTTGAGCGGGAATCTAGTGGCTGGGAATGAGGCGGAGGTTGGAGACAGATCATACAGAGGATAGTACCGAGCAATCCTATGTGGGTCAGCACAGATCCTTTGGGGGTCAGATCATGTGTTGGTCAGTACTCAGTAATTTTTTGTGGGTTAGCGCCTAACGATCATGTCTGGGTCAGCGCTCAGCAATCTTGTGTGGGTCAGCACTTTCCAATCCTATATTGGTCAGATCCTGTGTGAGTCAAGGGGGGTTAGTTACCAATAAACTCCGGGTGGGTTGGACCCTGTGTGGGTCTTTCGGGGGTTAGTACCTATCAATCCTATGTGGGTCAGACTTCGTATGGTTTGAAGTATTGCCTCTAAATAGAATAAGATGATCTCACTTCACAACTAATCATATTTAATTATATACTTCACTAATACTTGGTTTGAGTTGAGACTATGTTTGAGATGAGTCTTTTTTTTGTGCTTTTTGATTAAGATCATGATTTTCGGTTTTTCTTTGGTGGAATTTTCAGAGACATTCGAGCATCTCGGGGTCCCTACTGAGTATTATTATACTCACACCTACATGGGCTTTGACCACACCTTGTTGTGTCTTGTGCACAAGATGACCAGCTTGGATAAGGCTTGAGGGAGCCAAGACCAGGATGAATGCAGAGGAGATGGGCAGATATTGGGTGTTGTGAAGATGATCTGTACAAACCCCTCAGGTAGTATCCTCAGTGGATGATCCAAGAGTAGTTTTCTCTTTTCAGTTGTATATTAACTTTTTAGTTGGGCTTGTATTTTGGCCCCTTTACATTCAATGCCCTTATTGAAACATCATTTTACATCGTAGATACTTCTTTTTTAGTTCTTGTATTATGTTTCTGTATAGGTTTAAAGGAAATTCCCTCCTATTATTGGGATATGCCTTTTGGGGGCTAGTCCCAAAACCCTAGACTATGAAAGACGGGCATGGGATAGTCAAAACATGTGCCCTGGGAGATAGGTCATGACAAAGTGGTATCAGAGGAGTCGGTTCTACTGAAGATCTTGGACTCTGATATTTTTAATGGAGTAATTTTATTAAGGTTTTTGAATGTGGTTTTTTGTTTGGGTATTCTAGTGTTGGTACGGTGACTGATGTATCCATACACCAAGACCCTAAAGTATAATTTCTGACATGGGGCACGAAGACTCTGATTATGTGTGTTATGGAAGTGTTTTACTTTTTATCTTTTTGAGTCAACTCACCATGTATAAATTTTTGACAGTGGGTCACCTATTTTCATTCAGGATGTCACCACGGAGATAGCCAGCACAGATTACCGAGTGAGTACACGTTGACGGCCCATTGAGTGATGAGGCCACGGTACATGGCCCTCTTAGAGCGTTAGCAACTTCGGGGGTATACCAGCAACACGACAACCTGTTGGTCAGTAATTTCCACCATCCCCACTAGAAGATGGTGCACGCCGACTGAGGGTGTTGCACGAGTTTCAGCGGTAGAGGCCTCTGAAATTCCATGATGAGGCGGATCTGATGGTGGGTGAGGACTGGATGGAGGTTATGGCCAGTGTTTTTTGCCTTGTTGGGACACCAGCCAACCTCGTGGTGATCCTAGATACCGGTCTATTCCATGGAGCACCATGGATATGGTGGAGCCTGACAGTCTGGATACATGATGAGGTGACCCTCACCTGGGAAGATTTCGAGGGCCTCTTCATGGAAGAGTTCTTCCCAGTGACTCTTTGCTCTGTGCATATTCAGGAGCTCCTACACATACAGCTGGGTAGCTGGACCTTGACCCAATACTCGATGAGGTTCACCGACCTCTCACGCTACTCTACCAACATGGTGCGAGACCCTTTCTTCAGGGCCCATACCATCAGGCAGGGCCTCTAATGGGAGATCAGAGCTTTGATGGAATCTCTCAGCATCTTGACACATGATGGAGTGTTAGAGAGATCACATTTGGTGTAGAGTATCCATGAAGACCAGAAACCGATTTTGAGACCAATGACCAGATGACACATAGAAGAGTCCTCTATGGCTGGTAGTAGGAAGATGATATAGAGGTCGATGTGAACCAGACCTTCTGGTGGATAACCCGGGGATGCAAGGTTGGAGGTGTGGATCTCGCGAGGTAGAGGATGTTAGCTGGGAGGTAGGGTGTGCTTCATGTATGGCGGGCAGGGCCACATGGCTCGGGAATTCTCTACCCACTATACCAATGATCAATAGATGGTCGGGGGACCACCGAGGCAGAGGTAGAGATTTGAGAAAGGAGGTCTGTAGGGCGATGGACGTGGTAGAATATTGGGTCATTCAACGGGTGGTGGATGACAGTTTGAGGTTCTACAGCAACCACCTCCAGTTTGTCCACTGCAACCACTTGGAGGAGGAGGATAGGGACGTGCTTAGCTCTAGGTAGTTGAGGCCTACGACCACATAACTCCAATGATGATTCAAGGTACAATAATTGTCTACTATACCATATCTACAGTAGTTATAGACACAGGTTCCAGTCACTTTTACATATCGATTACTCTCGTTCAGAGCTCGAAGATTCTGGTGGAGCCATTGGCTCGATCCTTACGATTAGTTACTCCTACGAGAGAATATTTGATGATTACACACTGGTGTCAGAAGTGTGAGCATAATCTTGGGGGTGAGAGCTTCAACATAGATATTCTTGTAGCGCCATCGAGGCCTTAAGGCGTTATCTTGGGTAAGGACTGGTTATCTATATTTGATTCTTATATTGACTGTATTTGGCGCAATGAGTGGTGTTTCTACATGGATGGGATGATTTTTTCCTTAACTGAAGAGAAGTGGACCTCTGCAGCATAGGATGGAAATACCCAGAGGAGGGTGCAACCGATCACACACTAGTTAGATATCCTTAACCTCGAAGCAGTTGATGTTCAGAGTCGGAGCTATCCAAAAGTGGTGGACCAGTATGCTGATGTATTCCATGATGATATTTCAGGATTAACTCCTAGCATAGAGGTGGAATTATACATTGAATTGTATCTAGGGACAACACCAATATCTACTCCAGCATATCAGATGGCTCTCGTGGAGCTTTGTGAGTTACGGGTACAACTGGAGGACTTTCATAGGAAGGTGTTCATAAGGCCCATTGTCTTTCCATGGGAAGCCCCTGTTTTGTTTTCCTAGAAGGATGATGGGAGTTAGAGGATCGATATGGATTATCAGTGCCTGAACCAGGTGACTTTGAACAACAAGTATCCACTTCTGAGGATTTATGATCTTTTTGATCAGCTGATGGGAGATCGTTGGTTTTCAAAGATAGACCGTAGATCCGGATATCATCATCTCCGAGTATGAGATGAGGATGTTCATAAGATGAAAATCAGATGTCAGTATGGCCATTTTGAGTTCTTTGTTTTCCATTCGGCCTGAAATATTCCCCTGAAATGTTCATGGGACTCATGAACATAATCTTCCATCGATACCTCAATTACATTGTGGTGGCCTTCATCGAAGACATCTTGGTGTACTCAACGATGGAGGAGGATCATTCCTATCATCGCCAGATAGTATTAGATACACTCAGAGTGCCCCAACATTATGGTAAACTCTCTAATTTCCAATTCTGAATAAGGGAGGTCAACATTCTTGGAAACATTATCTCAGAGGTTGGAGATGGAGTGGATCAGGTGAAGATAGAGGCTGTGCTTTCTTGGGAATCACCCAAGAGTGTGACCGAGGTGCGGAGTATCCTGCTCTAGGATGGGTACTACTGGAGATTCATACCTGACTTTTCTAGATTTTCGATACCCTTTTCAGCATTGATGAAGAAGGAACACCACTTCATATGGAATGAGGGATTCCAGTAGATTTTTCAAGAGCTGAGGAAGATACTCACAAGTGCTCGCATCTTGAGGGTACCAGAAGAGGGCGTTGGGTATATAGTCTACTGTGACACGTCATTGATCGGACATGGAAGTGTCTTGATGTAGGAGTTATTAGTGATCTCTTATGGTTCATGAAAGCTAACACAACATGAGAAGAACTACGGTACCCCTGACCTATAGTTAGCAGTAGTGTTCTTCTCTGTGAAGATGTGGAGGCACTACTTGATGGGTCAAAATTTTATAGTCTACTATGATCAAAAGATAATCAGGTATGTCTTATCACTGAAGGACCTGAACCTGACATATTGATGATGGATAGAGTTCCTCTAGGATTATGACTTTGAGATAGTAAACAATCTTGGGAATGGGAACGTAGTGGTAGACACACTCAGCATGAGTTATGGTTTACAGTTTCTGAGTGAGGTGATAGAGAAGCTAGCCACGTTGCAGATATCCTTTGTGGATAGAGATGGAGCAGCTTACCTCCAGTAAATGACTATCAATCCCCCACTTCTTCAGCGAGTTTGGGAGGCACATCTTTGGGACGTTGATTGCGAGACTCGACACGAATAGATATCCACAGGACTGGAACCTGGTGGATTTTCTGAAGGTGGGGAGCATGTCATCCTCTTCAGAGGACCCACCATGGTCCCGATTGTGCTACGAGAGGAGGCGTTGAGAGAGTTCCATACATCCCCTCTGGAGGAACATCCTGGTGTGGAAACGATGTACCAGGACCACCACCATCGGCACTAGTGGCCAGGGATAAAGAAGGCGGTGGCAGAGTTTGTTTCACGATGCCTCACCTATCAGCATGTAAAGGTCGAGCATCAGTATCCAATAGGCATAGAGAATCCACTAGAGGTACTAGAGTGGAAGTGGGATGGTATCTCCATTTTATTGGTGATAGGGATACCACAGAAGACCCGGGTAAATGATTCAATGTGGGTGATCATTGACCGACTCACCTAGTCGGCCTATATCCTACCCATCTGAGAGCATGGATCAATAGAGGGGTTGGAACATATCTACATATAAGATATTGTACGTCTTAATGGGGTACCATCGACAATAGTATCTGACCGTGAAACACATTTTACATCCTAGTTGTGGAATGTATTACAGGAGGCATTTGGTACCCAACTACGCTTGAGCACCACCTTCCATTTATAGATGGTTGGTCAGATAGAGAAGACCATTCAGACACTGGAGGACATGCTTCAAGCTTGTGTCCTTGATTTGGGATGTATTTGGGAGGATCACTTTCCCTTAGTGGAGTTCTCATATAACAACAGCTATCACTCCACCATAGGTATGGCACCATTTGAGGCCTTATATGGTCGACCATGAAGATCACCACTATACTGGATAGACCCAGGGGAGTCAGCACCTATGGGTCCAAAGATAGTATGGGCTACCATTTAAAAGGTTCATATCATCTAGGAGTGGATGAAGAATGTACAAAAAATACAGAATTCTTAAGTTTACAGGAGACAAAGACCTTTGGAGTTTGAGGAGGGAGACCATGTCTTCTTACGTGTCTCACCTTGATGAGATTTGTGGAGATTTGGCAAGGGCGAAAAGCTGTCTCCAATGTTAATCGAACCCTTTTATCTTTTCAGCAGTGTTGGTGGTGTGGCGTATATCCTAGATCATTCCCCATAGATGCATCGGGTGCATGATGTTTTCCACTTGCCGCAGCTCAGTAATTATGTGCAAGATCTATCCCTCATTATTGACTGGGGTGAGTTGGACATTGATGATGGGGTGACATTTACGAAGGTTCCATTGGATATTTATGATCAAAAGGATGGGGACCCTCATGGATGATCGATACCTCTGGTGCGCATTTTCTAGCAGCATTGAGACCTCCATGAGACCAGATTGCAGTGGGAGGCTCAAATATATGAACAGTACCACCATTTGTTTCATAAGTCTATATTGTATCTTTCTATGATGTAAATCCCTAAAAAAGATAGAATGTAAAGACCTGGGGTTTTTCATGTAATATTTTTTAAATATGTGATAATAATATGATTTCGTAAACAATTGACAGCGCATGACTCTGAGGCCCGGTGTGCCCATATTGAATATCTGAGCTTTTTTAAAGTATGTTCTCTAATTGCGTGGGCGTCAATTTTTATATTTTGAACTAGTGCTCGAATTAAAAATGTGATGGTTTCATTGAATCCAAAGTGTTGAGATTCGCCTACAGGAGGCTTCAATTTGACTGTAGATGGTCATGAGAAAAAGATAGCTTTTGGACATTTAATAGAATAATAAAACAAAAATGTTTTTTTTATTTTCATTTCTCCTTTCCTATAACTGAAGACTAGCAGTGGTGATAACAATAACAAGCCAAGACATTAAATCGATTGACTCCCCTTTATTCTTGGAACAACACCATAGGAATTAGGAATGTTTCTTAATTATATGAACCCCATTAATTCCACATATGTTACTCACCCTCCCCCTCTCCTATTTATATGGTGCTCGAGGTAGAGTGTTGGCATGGATTCACCAAGAAGCAAAGCTCTGGAAAGGTACCACGACACCAGCCACATGGATGATGAGACAGGTTCCAGTGAGTAGTGATGAGTGCCACTAAATCAGGAACTGACAAAAACAATGAAGAGGGGTTTAGTAAATTATCGTCAGTGAACGTCTCTTCCAGGTAGGGGGTTTATTTTGATGTTTCCTTTCATAGATTAATTTTCTCTCCTACTTGATATCAAGTAACGTTGAAGGTGTGTGCCAAATCAAAAAGGCACGGACCCTCTGTTGCTTCGATCTTGATGTCAACATTGAGAAACAATTTCCATCTCGACGACAACACAAAATAGCGGGTGCCGCTATGATGAAGAATGTGCGCGAGAGCCGTAGGTGCAGACGGCACCAAGAACAGAAACCAGAGCATGCCCGGTGACCTAGGGAAGAAACCATCGGTGTGCCATGCTAGTGGTGTCTGCCGGTAAACAGAGGAGACCCACATCAACCAGCTGCAGGTGGTGGATGGTATCGTGTGATGGCGTGCCATGGTAACTGAAGGCGGCTGGCCCAAGCCAGCCATGTGGGACAAGGGCGGTGCCCGCAGGCACCTCGGGTGGAAGTGGCCATGGAAATTTGGCCATGGAAGGAAGGGGTGGAGCAGTCTGCGTCACGCCGCATTGGTGAAACCCTGGCCAGCCAAACAACCGACCATTAATTGAGGTGGCGCAGTGCCCCACCGGCTGGGGAACGGCCCTGCATGCGTGTGGCCAATGGGACACAACTATCCGCGTCAAGGCAGAACGAGCCGACGCAGGACAGCCAAGTAGACCGGACCCTCCCAGCGGGATGGACCCACCAATGGGTCGGGCTGGACTTGCCCAGCATGCCAGGTGGGACCAACAGCCTGGGCCCACGAACCATACTGGGCCAACCCTTACGGGCCACACTTAGTGAACTGGGCCGACCCTTTACAGGACATACCCAGGTGGGGTCAGGTAGACCCCAGTACACATTTTGTTGGGCCGATCTGATCAAGTACTACTGGGCCCTGACCGAACCGGTCCCCAAATGAATAAACGCTCATAATTGACGAACCAGGTGTCTGATTCAGATGCCTTCGGTGGTGTTGATAACTATTTTGGGATGAATTCCCATTGGAATATTCCTGTGCGCCCGATCAATCCAGGCCAGACCGAGGTGTGATCACCCCCATTTTACGGAAAGGGATTTAATTAAACGACTGGGCGTCCAGTTTACACACCATCTATTGTATTGTAAATCTTAGTACGACGCGGTCCTTTTGAAATACTCTATGAGAGTTTTAGAGATAGTTGGAGTACAGTTGGGTGGGATAGACTCTCAATCCAACCGGGGTCTCGACACTAAAAAGCCAATAACATAAATACTGGGTGTCCATTAGATGCACCATCTTTTACATTGGGACCCTTATGAAGTGAAAGATCATCGGTTTAATTCTTCATTGGACATCGTGATTTTTGGAATACAATTGATGGATTGAGGAGTGGTTCTCCTAGAATCATGCATGCTATGAGTGGGAATCCAGTGGCAGGTAGTGAGGTGGAGGTCAGAGCCAGATCATACGAAGGTTAGTACTAAGCGATCCTGTGTGGGTCAGCACTGATATGTTGTGGGTCATATCTTGTGTGGGTAAGAACTCAAAGATCATGTGTTGGTCAGCCCAAAACCATCCTATGTGGGTCTGAACCTGTGGGGGTCAGCGTTCAGCGATCTTGTGTTGGTCAGCGCATACCGATCTTGTGTGGTTTGGATCCTGTGTGGGTCAGCGATGGTTAGTTACGTATCGATTCCGGGTGGATCGGAACCTGTGGGGGTATTTTAGGGGTTAGTACCTATCGATCCTATGCGGTTCAGACTCTGTATGGTCAGTAGTAGTGCCTCTTGACAGAATAACATAATCTAGATTTGCGACTAACCATTTGTACTTCTATACTTCACTAATACCTGGTTTGAGATGAGACTTTGTTTGAGCTGAGTCTTTTTTTTGTGCTTATTGATTGATATCTTGCATTGTGGTTATTCCTTTTTGTAATTATAAGAGACCTTCAGGGTCTCGGGGTCCCTATTGAGTATTTTTAAACTCACCCCTGCATGGGTTTTTCCCACACCTTATTGTGTCTCGTGCAGATAACAAGAAGTCGGGCTAAGGCTTAAGGGAGCCAGGACCAAGCAGAACGCCGAGGAGAAAGGATGAAATGTGGTTATGTGGAGATGATCTATACCAACCATTCAGTTTGGATCCTTTGTGGATGATCTAGGAGATGTTTTGTCATTTCAGTTGTATAAGTACTTTTTAGTTGGTCTTGTATTGCATCCCCTTTACATTCAGTACCCTTCTAACTAGAGCATTTTAGTTCATGGTTTATTCTTATTGTGTTCTTAGATTGTGTGTTTTTATAGGTTTTAAAGAAATTCCTTCCCAATATAGGGATTCACCTTTTTGGTTCTAGTATCCAACCATTGGCCTACAGAAGGCAGGCTTGGGGTAGTCCCGTCACGGGCCCTAGGGGACTGGTCGTGACAACCATACTTTCTGCTTTCTCAAACGTTAGGTTCCATTACAAGCAATGGTTGATTATCCATACCTATTATTCCAAACTTATGGTTTCATCCATAAGATATGTATACCAATTTCGGTCTGAGAAAAATATTTCCAAATATGATAAAACTCATTTTTAGTAGTTCAATTAATATTCCTCATAGATTAAAGTCTTGAATATAATTCCCAAATATAATTTTCAATTAATATTATTTTCCTGAAATTCACTTAAAGTAATTTCATTAGCAATATAAATATCAGTTTTCTCGGATCAAACCAAAAAAAAATTTAAAAAAATTGATGAATCAACACATCTCCACAAAGAAAAATTCTCCCCAAATATAATTATGAAAATCTTCTCATATATTAAATAAAATAATGAAAATCCAATTTCCATATAAATGAGGATAAACACATAATTTTAACTTCTAATCATTTCTCATTCAGAGAACTATAACCTTATCCCCCTTTATTACCCCTTTATAAAATATTTATTTACCATACTTAATAACATTAATCATAAAAACCAAAAACATAAAAATTATCCCCATTTTTTTGTGGCATCAAAAAAGATAATTGTAGTAATTTACTCCTGCTAAATTTATGCTTTATTTAACAGAGATAAAAATAAGTTTAAACAAGGATATTCTATGAATTAAATGATTAATTGTTTTAAAACACTCCCTGCATTATATAATATTAAATTATTTTAATGAAATTTTTTCTTAACTAAAGACAACAAATAGATTCATTATTTTTTAGGGAAAAGTAAAAATAAATTATGAAACAATTATATTCACTAGATTTTAATTAAACAAAAAAAAAAGATATAAAAATTGATTTTTATATGATACAAAATAAAAATTAATATTTTAAAATAGATTAAAATATACCCATGAAACGTTCCAAACTATTAATTCATTCATTTAAACCGGCTAAAAATATTGACATTTCTCCGAATCGTTTTTGAATAACCGAATTTCATTGATAAGATGAATAAATACACTACTCTCTAAATATATTTAGATTATCAAGATAAGGATTTATAATATCATAATATCTAATCATCTCTACTTGAATTAGTATTTCTATTTTTAATGCATCAAAATCTAAATTTTAGACAAAACTATCATTAGTATTATAATACTCCTTTTGTAATTATTCAAAAATAACTTTTTATACGAATATTTTTTTAGATCCTAAAAAGACATTATAACTATATCAAACTCAGTATTCATATTATCTTTTTATTCATTCAAAGTGATAACATTATATAGAATAAATTCCTAAGATAATTGAAATGGAGAAACATACATTTCTTCATAACTATAAACTTCTTTATTTATGTCAGAAAAATATTCACACAAATCATCATCAAATGATATTGGATATTCTTTAAACATGTTAGAAGGATTAAATTTAGTCTTAATATCAGATAAAATTTCTTTTAAACTATATTTAATTGATCACTTCTTCATTCTTTGAATGGGATTTTGGAGTCATTAGAACAATATATTTTTTAAGATGAAGAATAAAAATAAAATATTTTAAGAATGAGATGAAATATTTGTTTCTGAAAAAATAAAGATGACATTTCAATTTTGTGAGATGAATAATAATAAAAATATTTTCATAAAGACATGATATTTTAGAATAATTTTTCAATTTTTCTGAATAAATAAAATTCCCAGAATATTAGATAAATGTTTTTAGAAAACTAAAATAAAAAAAATTCATATAAATCATTTTATTTAGAAAAAATATTTATCAATAATATTATATAATAAATATGTATAAAATAATATTTTTATAATAAAACAAAATATTTTATTCTAATCATTGATAAATTACATTATTTTCATGTATAATACAATTAATTTTCCAAAAGAATAAAAATATTAAAATAAAGTACATCATGAATCAGTGAATTTATTAATGATATTTTTTTATACTAAACTACATAATATTTGTTCACTCCTTCAGTAGATAATTCAATAAATATCTATTAATCAACCACTTCAATTTTTATCAAAATATACTAGTGGTAAAATCTTGAAAATTATCCCAATAAATTAATTTTTGGTACCCATATTTTACTAGGTCTTAAAATTTGGGATATTAAATGTTTCCATAACCATAATTGTTCATAAGTAAGAATTATACAATTTAACAAATATTTTTACAAATAAAAACTATTATTACGATAAAAGTGTGGTTTTCTAAAATATAAAACATTCACTTAATGAATATTAGTTCCACAATAGAAACATTTAGTAGTAGAAATGTTATTACTATTTAAACATGTAGAAAAATAATTTTTATAATGTTTTGTTCTTTCATCATTACATCGTATTAAAATTTCCTTTAAGTATTTTATTTTTTACAAGGATATTATTAACATATTTTTACTATTTTATGTTAAAATACGATAATATTTTTTAAACTAACCGAATTCAACAATTAATTATTTAATATTCATGTTTTGTGAACCTTATGAAATTTTATAATTGTTAGATTTTAAATAAATAAACTCTTTTGATAAATTTTCATTATCTAGTAGAACAATTTAATTAGATTTATAATGTTTTTATAGTCGTTATTTAATTATTAGTGCTTTTTTTTATAACTTAAAATAATATTTACTTAAATCATCATAAGAAATTTTATTAGAATAAGAGTTTTGAGACTAAAAGGATTGTACCTTATCATTATTATCTATTAGTCACAAATATTTATTCAGAGGTTATGAATTTTCAAAATATTTTCTATATGAAATAGATTTATTACTCCAGATGGCTATTAAAAATTTCTTACCTTTCATTTTATAATTGGTTTTCCATTGAGCATTGAGTAAAATATATTTATCATTTGTTGAATTATTTCCCAATATTCTCATGATCTACCATCTTTAGTAACTTTCTTTTTATTTATGTACATATTTTTAGAAATTCCATCATGATATAATATGTTATTATCATGATATGTACAATTTAACTCTGTGGATTCTACATTTGTTGTCTTGAGAGAGGCTTCTTCCCTTTTGATATGAATTTAAACTTCAACATGTATCTCGACTTCAAACATCGTCAATGTATTAACCTATTCCATCATTGTTAAATTCATGACTAGAGTATACAGTAATATTTCACTAGATATTTTATTCCACTTAGGAGGTACTACTTTCAATTCTTTTGGAATTTTATTTGATTGAGAAATAGAATATTATAAATTATAATAATTATTGGAAATATTTTTTTTACCTTAAATCCACTTGATTGATAGTTTCATTCTCATCTATTCTAAAACTATCGAACATTACCTTTTGAGTAGTGCATCATAATTTTCCCACACTTTCTTTTTTATCCATGGAAATAGTAATGGTATGCCACATAGTATATGTTGTAGGTAATTGAGATACTCCATTGAATTATTCAGTTCCTAAACCACACATAATAGAATTCACATATATTTGATTGAGATCATATTGTTTTCCTTAATCATTACTCTAATCATTAAAATCTCATTATAAGATCTCATAAGTTTTAAGAAACTTTAAATAAATCCTTATTCCCTGATTTTTTTTAAATAAATAATCATATGGGTTTTCCATTAACCATAATCGTTACCAATAAAATTGATCGCATGAATCATCGACTTACCTTCTCTAGAGTAATCTATTTCACAATGTATTTGTATAAATCATTAACTCAACATTGTTAGAGACAGTAAAAAAATTGTAAAACCATCATATAAAAAATTTAGTTATCGAATAAGTAAAAGAATAATATACTAGTAGATCCTTGGATTTGAAAGAAAATGTTTGGTCAGGGTGAATATAACTAAGATAAAGACACAAGAGGGGGTGAATTGTGCTTTTCAAATCATCGATAGATTCAATACACCTCTCTTGTAAAGTAATGATCAATTCAATTTCTCTCAATGATGATAAAGTAGTGAAAATAAATAACGGAAATTAAAATAGTGATGTATAGTGGTTTAGGGCATAAGGACCCCATAGTCTAATCCATGAATTCTCAAATCCAAGAGATTGTTTATTTTCACTAGGTCCTATTTTACGAATTCTTTCTAAATCCATAGTTGGGTGTAGGAAATTGACATCATAAAATACTTAACAAAGCTTTTTTGTTCTTTTAAATTGAATTCAATATCCTAATCTAGTAAAAGAAGCAGACACTTAACCGTGACTTAGTATGAGAATAAAAAAATCAAATAAAACAAACGTGTTTTGTATTGTTGGTATGGGTTAAACTTCACAGCTTGTAGCAGTGAATGACAGATTAAATCATATCTTTAACATAGCAGGACAATATATAGATCATCAAAATTTTCATAGGCTTTATTCAAACAGAAAAAGAGAAAAATTATAGATATGGTTAAACAAGAATGTCTCAGTTGTGTATCTTCTACAAATTCTTCATCATTACTGAAGAATAATATGTAACATAAAAAACATAGTAGTAGTGATAGTAACAGTTACATGAAAATCAGATAGATCTAAATATGTGTGTCTCGAAACTGTAGTTTTGAAGGAAATAACACACAAAATTTTTTGTAAATGAATATGTGTAATTATATATATATTTTTTCGATGAAAAATGTATCCATATTATTACAAAAGGTAAAAAAAACTAATGGTCAAACTAATTACACAAATATCCAATAATAAATTGTGAATATTTGAATATAAAAACATTCTATAGATTCATAAATTCCCATAATAATAATAATGTTTTACTTATTTGAATATGATCCTATGAATAAATTGTAAAACATTGTTGAATTGATCTTTATTTCCCTCAAAAATGATTCAGAATTATTAGATAATATCATGGATTTAAAAATCCTTCATTGAATAGTCAAATGTAGGGTTCCTTCATGTAAAAAAAAATAATGTTGGGTTGACAATGTAGGTTTTATTAACAATGTAGGGTTGATGTTCCATATTTTTTTTTCGGTAATCATTTGGTTTCTTCTGATTATAGGGTTAATAAACAATACCTTCCATTTTCTCAAAAATTAGGTTTCCTGACAATGTATGGTTGATTATCCCTAAACTCTATTCTAGACATAGGTTTTATTCCTTATGTTAGGATTAACAGCACAGGGTTGAGAAAAATGTTTCCAAAATACACTAAACCATGTTCTCAATTCATCAACAAATACTCCCCAATTATCAATTTCTTGAATATAATTCTAGAAATAATATTTCAATGAATATTAATTTAATCAACTTCACTTTATGTATTTTTTAATAACACAATTGTGGGTGTTTTCTAGCATCCAACCTAGAAAGAAATTGATTATTTTTAAATCAACTCATTATTAATATATTCTCAGGATCAGAACAAGGGATGGATTAGTTAACTAGAAATGGTGATCATAAAAAATATTAGTTCTAATCTTGGGGAATCCTCAACATTATTTTCTTCTCATAAGGGAACCTCCTTTAGAGATAATGCCTAAGTGAACCTTGTATCTTCTATATCTATCCCTTATTCGCATCCCTCTAATTTGATTTATCTTAGGGAGAATATAGGGGTTCTATTACCTTTATCAGAACCATTTACTAAATAAAATTAGTATCCAAATATGGTTTTGATTCATAAAACCATATATAAATCTAATGGATTTGTGGTGAGTCAAATGGGATATAATTATTTTATTATATTAGATCATTTTGGTTTCAGAAAATATTTTCTGAAACATATTGTATTTAGGAATTTTTTTTGAGATTCAATTTTTTTGAATCATATTCATGTTTTAAATAAGATCATTGAAATGGAAATATATTATTGAGGAAACTCTATCTATTTTCATATATGGGTTACTAATGGGATTAATCATACGTACAAGACATTATTATTATTACCCAACCATCTTGAAAAACTCATGATGTTATTTTATGGCTTTAAGAGGGCTTCCATAATTTGTATAAATTATTTTTTAGAGATGTGTTTATTTTTTATTAAATGTACATGTGACACTATAGGAAAAGGTGTGATAAAAAGGGTAAAAATATATAGTGGTGGCCCAGTTCTCTAACGGATAACATGAAAAGGACTTCAATAATTGTGTTAATTTTAGGGATGCTCTTATAGAGAAAACCATTATGGTACATGATAATGTTGATATAGGAGTTTTAGGGGGACCTTCACTAATTGATGGTTTAAATGATTTGAGAAATTATTACCACACAGCTTATAATGGAAAGTATATGGTTCATGTTATAGAATAAAGCAAGGAACCATACAATAGTTATTCCTTTATAAGTGTTTTTGGGTAGTTACATAATTATGTTCCTAAAAATTAAAAACAACTAGTCATCACTAGAGATGGGTTTACCATTGTACATTAGATGAAAAAAATACTTTTAATGTATCATTATAATATTCAAAGTACTATGATCCGTTGGTTAACATCCATGTTCGAGGAAATAAATAAATGTTTTGTCAATTTAAGGTTATATATAGAAATATTTTTAACTGTAGGCTAAGACATTAATTTTTAATGATCATTTTTCAAGATCAAAACGACATATGTCCTATTTATTTGATATTTTTTCTACATGGTGTTGTTTTTTGTGCATTGGTAAAATGTTTTCCCTCTATAACAAGTGAATAGTTTATTATATTATCTTTTATAAAATAATATAATTTTTTTGTTTTTTATATATCATTACCAGTATATCTAACATCATAGTTTTGTGTGACTTTATAATATATTTTAGTCAAATTTAAAAGAAACTCATTTGAACGTTTCATAATGAATTTTAATTTAATTAAAATGTTCTTTTAATCATATGTTAATATTTATGTAATTTTTTTTATTGGATTTCATTTTATAATAGTATATTTAGAGGTTATTTTTGGATTTGAAGATCACATATGGGAAATATTAGTAATTGAGTACACAATTAGTTTTTTGGTATAGTACAAAACAATATTTTATTAAACATTCAGTTGTTATATCAAATTATATAATATCTAGGAGTTTTAATTTTTTTATTATTATGTGGGAAACACACTTTGAGATATTATTGTTTTAATTTTTACAAAATTAAAACCTTTATTGATTGAAATAGTGCTATAAATATTTCCAAAAAACTAATATTCCATTCTATAACTATATATTGATACTGTGAGTGCCCAAAATTGGTTCTCTCGGATCGAGTGATAAAAATAAAATCCATACATTTATGGATTTGTTTGATAAAAAAAGTTCTTTCCCAAAAACAATATCCAATATTGTTGAATAAAAAAGTTATAAAAATCTGAAATATGTTTATTTGATGTAATCCCTTTTCAAGTAATAATGAATCTCCCGAGGAATCTAATTGATCCAGATCAGATCCAGATCATTCATCCCTTTTTTAAAACATCATCAACCAAGTAATTTATTATAACGCCCTGACCCCAGTTACCCAGAGTCAGTGCATTATTACCTAACATTGACGTGATAAAAAAAGATCAAATCTCAAAAGACCAATTAGTTTAGTATCCTTGGATGTACACGAGATATTCATAAGTTTTACATTACATTATAAAATGAGAATCTAAAACAACATAGTCCCCATAGGCCACACTCATATCCTATAGACTATCTCTGCAGGTTAGTCATAATGCACTCCGTCACATCCTAGAAAACAAACCTAAAAAGGGGTGAGCTCAGATGCTTAGTAAGGATAAAAATATTGCGGAAACATTCATAAAAAAGCATAAACAATTAATGGAATGTATAATACTAAAACAAAATCTTTTTAAACATGAACATCATCATAATATGGAAATGAAAAAATTCAAATAATGCCATTTACTTATTCACATGGATATTCTATTAGTCGAATAATCACATGCAATATCAATAGCCACTTTCAAAATAAAGGAATCCATAATGCCAGACTTCATAACCACATAGTCAAGGGCATGTTCCAAGACTAAAAATAATATTTTGAAAAGGCCATATGACAAGACACTAGTTTGTCTCATGAGACCTACCGATTCATTAAGGAGCTATAGTAGCCTCCACCCATCACTTACTATGTCCAATTCATTCCTCATATGAAAAGGATTAAACATAACATAAACATTTGTACTAAAACTAGCACAAGAAATGTCAATACTCTATCCATAAACCATGAATGGTTTAAAAATGACAAATCCACAGCCAAAAATTACACAAAACCGTCAATAAAATATGGAATATTTGTATCCTAATAAGTCAACTTCAAATAAGATTAAAATCCATCAAATAATGTTGACTTAGATTAAAACAAAAAAAAAATTATATAGAAATATCACTTTGTATTTTGAAAAAATTTAAAAGTAATATAATTATAAATGAAAACATTATTTTGAAAATATTATTATATTTTTTTAAGGGTTGATTTGACGAATTTATAAAGGCGTAAAATAGCCTCACTAGCCATATAAGTTAAAAAAATTCTTACTTTAATTTTGTCAAAAAGGTCATAAACTATATTGTTTTAAAAACGAGGGAAAGATTATATTCAAAAACATATATGGTAAAATAAGGATATAAATGACTTTAAACCGTTGTCTATTAAATAGTAAATATGTTTGGAAATACATTTTTAAGAAAAACAGATGTGGATGATAAAGTGGTCCCAATAGATACTCAGGTATAAAACAAACTCAGATAATATAGAGATTGTGAAATTAACCCTTACCTTGTAATTTTCCTTGGACGAGGGTTCGTAAAATCCTTTATAATGGTGAAATAATTGTTATTAAATTATACAAGAACCATATACATTAATATGATATCATATATGATCTTTTAATATTTCTTTTTTAATGATATTTCAGTAGTATCATTGTTTCAGCTGTTAACTGATTCGTTTTCCTTTATATGATTTGTCACATTAGTAATATTTTTTATGAATAAGAAGTATTTTATTCATATTTAAAATCATATTAATTCCTTAAACATTATTTTTAATCATCAAATGAAAATTATTCTTGAATTGATATGATGGGGAATGAATCTCATCATGTTCTTGGAGACGGTAATCCGTACGTATGCACGAGTGAAAATTTCATTCTTTTGATATTAAAATATTATATAATTGGATAGTATATCATATATAAAGAATAATTATCATGTTATATTTATTTTTTACATCAGTTATACTCATTATTATACCCATCCAAATGATGAAGTGTTTGAATAACAAACTACACCACGACGTGGAGACGGTAATCTGTACGTACGCACGTATGGTGGCTATGTAATTTATAGGATGGATAGAATAATGAATATGGTTGTAATATTTTTATAATTACATCACATTATATATAATTTACTAGATATATTATTTTAAAATGGAAACAACCAAAAAAGTGGATGTGAATGAACAAAAGAACTTGAAAGAGATGATAAAATATTTACCTCTTCTTCGGGTTCTTCCATTTGATTTGATAAAAAGGGATCCTTAGGTTGGATTTAGGACTAATGTAAGGCTTCTAGGATTATGGTAGGATAGTTTACAGGATATTGGGTGAGGGGTTGGACGATCCAAATGGCTTTGAATGTGTGAATTTGAGAGAAGGTGAAGTGCCCTTTTTTAAGAAGGGTGAGGGGCACCTTAAGAAACTATTGAAATATTATTTTATAATAAAATCATTTTCGTTTTATAATGGAAATAAAATGAATTATTTAAAGGTTATGTTGGTTATGGGTCTAAAACTACTCAACCAATAGGTTTTATATAGGTTTGGGTCACTATATAAACCTTATCTTTTAGATTTAACTCTTAGTTAAATAGTTAGACATTTACCATATCTCATTGTATCTTTATATTATATTGAAAATAAACTTAATATAATATACCAAGAGAACCTCTAGTGGTTCATTAATTACATATATAATATTATTGGATCCTTTTTTCTAATCCTTAGAATTTTAGGAATAGAATATCAATTAATAATATAATATTTGTTTTAAAAACTCTTTTATGTCAATTTTGACACTATTTGTTATTTTGTTTCTTTTAAATTCATAACAGAATTATTACTTTGAAAAAAATTAATTTATTCGACCCTAAAATTTCATATTAACCTATAAATTAGTGTAATTTGTTAAAAATATCAAATTATATTTATTTTGATATTTATAATATCAATTATTTTAATCTTTTATAAATAATCTAATTACTGCATCATCATTGTGTCATAAATAAATTAAATTATAAATTTTTTAAAGGTTATAAATAAAATACAGTGATTTAGTAATTTTTTTTATCTTTCTAATGAATATTTATAGTCAAATTTATCTAATGTATAACCCTATATTAAAAATGGTTTAGTTATTAGACATTCATTTTAACTCTTTTAACTCTTCTTTAATAAAATAATAATAAATGTCCTAATCTACTCCAAGTGGACCATAAGGGATCATATTTTATTCCTAAGGTTGTTTTGGGTTGAATTAAACTTATCCAATATAATTAGGACATGTTTAGGGTAATTATGATATCATTTTTACCCTTAATTACCCTATTTACTTTTAACCATTGTAAATAAAAGTCAAAAGTTACTATTCACCAAAAATTATTTTCATCTTATTGCACCACATTTTACATACTGATATTGACCGTGTCTCTCAGATTTTTGAATTTCAACTCACAGAAGTAGGAGAATTACGTTTTATACAAATTGGCAAATGCTTCTAGGAGGTTGGTAAAAGACTGTAAAAAGTTCGATAAAATTTTATATATCTAATCTCATTATAAAATGACATCAATTAATTAAGTTGAACATATATAGGTATTATGTATCTATTTTTACCTAAAATAATTTAAAATAAAATAACTAATTATTTAAATAAAAATTTGGTTTTAACCAAAAACGCAGTGTTTTTATCAGTATTCATCCAAAATTGAACGTTTCCAGAAAAATACCAAAAATTCACCCTAAGATAAATTAGATACTTCAAGTCCAAAAATGAAGTCCATTTTGAAGGTTAAAATTTATAAAATTACAAAAAAGTGGGTATTACTATTCATAAAGGCTAGTTTGATTGGTCATGGTGTGTTAGAATCTCGAAGTTGTGTACAATGCCAGCTATTGAATTATTCAATGGGAAATGTATTGTGGAATCTTGGGGTGTTAAACTTACCTCATGATACACCTGAGTAATGATGTAGTTAAAGGATGAATTTTCATCAATGAAACTACTCCATCTATTAGTTAGATTCCATGATAGATGAATATTAACATTTTTTACCTCCTAAACAACAGTTTTGGAGTCACACTGAAGACACATGTTGAGGTAGACTCATTTATATGACTATTACACAACACTTGTTATCCCATGAATAATGCATAAAGGTATATATTGACACAAAATGGGCCATAGAGACAACCCAATGAATCACCTCTATCATTTATGAAGATTTCAACATAGCTGGAAGGATCTGGATTTCCTCTTAAAGTGATCTATGTTGAATTTTACACAACCCAAAATTGGAGGGATATACATGAAATCTAATGATCGAGAATGAAGATGATAATTACATGTAATATAGTTACTATGAATCATTTTAAAATAATGTATTTAGTTATTACAAAACCCATTTTGGTGTCATTGGCATGCTTCATACCCTCAAGGAAATTTGATCTGGTCGTCTACATACTGAATGTAGTTCCACCATGAACAAGCCTATTTCTTCTTGTCCATATAATTTGGATGATTTCCAAAAAGGTTTTATTTTTATGATTCATCAGTTGTTGTGATAGAGGCTTCTCGATGTTATCCAGCGGGTGCACATGGAATCCTACTGTACGGGGAAATTTTATTTGAAAAAAATATACAATTGCATTCTAGAGTGCAGTGGCTTTTAAAAAACATAGAAACCATTGGTTATTATATTCTCGATGTTGGTTACAATGAATAAATTTTGGTCATAGATTAATTACAATACCCAATATAAAATAATTAGTGGAGAGATTGGAGTACATAACCTTTCAATCAAGTGAGAATCTGTACGGGGATACCCACACATTGTTAAGAACCTTGGCACATCTAATAGGATACCCATGAACTTCCTCTCAGTAGAAATCATTTGATCATAGATTCCCATTTTTGGAAGGTTCCCAAACAATAATTTCACCACCTTGAATAAAGTCAAATTTCTGTACAAAGTTGTTGGCTTCAATAGGAAGCATGTCTATAGGATTATCTATTTTTTAATTGATATACATATTTTTGTTAATTAATTGTTTATAATTAATTATAAGATTTATGTATAGGTGAAAATTTCTAGCATTAAAATCATAGATTTATAGAGTAATTAATTATGGCCAACTAGTGATAATTCAATGATATGTTTGAAAATTTATTTTTCAGAGAAGTCCAAATAGGTGAGCCTATTTAATTTAAATTCTCATACATGAACATATTAAATAATCTAGAGTGAAAAAAATCAATTAACTCTGATTTTTCATTGATAATACTCCATATAAAATTTTCTTGTAAGAGATGTTTGATTGGTAGATATTTTTTAAGCCAATCCCAACTTTAATTATTTGGTTGACATTAAGGTTTCCATGGTACAATTGGGAGACTCCATTGAGGAATTATATAACTCAAGAAATGATTTTTATATAGGTGATGATGATTTTAATTAGGGAATTTGACCACTTATAAACCATTAAAGTATAAAAAACCTAGAGGCGTTATTAGAATTAACATGGAAAATTGTACCAGCTATCATGATCACCTTTCCTCTCAAGGAAGTAAAATTATTTATAACCTAAATCAAAATATTTTATGAATTTCTAACATGAGGTTTTACCAATAACATAAGGATACCATGTTAGGTAAAATGAATAATTCCTTCTTTTATTCCAAGATCATTCATGATTTCAAATTCTCTAGATGAGGGAATATTTTTTACTAAATATAATAATTCATTATTCTAGTAGACATACTTCCCCAAGACTTTTTTATAATTACTAAGAGAATATTTGATATTTTTATGTTCCTTTTATCACCTTTATTGAAGATAATGTTTTCTTCAGTGTAGATTATATGAGTGGGGGAATTAATTACCCTAGAAACTCTAATGGGTTTATGTTTATTAGAAACTTCTGGGTGAAATATCCTTCTAGAGATCCATTAATAAGCATTGATATGTGTTTAGATCCCAAATTTTTTTGAACCATTTAATAAAACATTCATAAAATCAAAAATTAATTAATATCATGCAAATGAATCCCCAGTCTAATGTATCACAGGATATTTTTAACATCAATAATTATAAAAATATTACCACCTGTATAAGAATTATAGAGACTGATAATACACTTTGATATAGTAATAAGGAAATCTTAAATATTTCTTCCATTAATGAAACTGAACTAGTTTTGGAATGAATGTAAGGAACTGAGAATTAATTACTTGTGTCAACTAACCACATTGGAAGAAATAACTTATTGTCTTGCAAACATAAAAATGAATACTCTCCCATTAACTTTGAAATAATGTGTTTGTGAACCCATCTAGTCTAGGAGATATTCCATAGTTAAGACTATAAAATGAATCCTTGATCTCACATTTGAGTGGAAAAGAAATAATTCTTTTATTATCCTCCTTAGTGAAATGTGTTGGAATAAAATAAATCATAATATCTATAAATGTGTGGGGTCTATCAATGAGGTATATGTAGAAATAAACAATATGATCATACAAGTCCACTATTTTATCAAGAAACATCTAATTATTACTGAGAATATCTAGAGGCCTATTGAGTTTCTGAACTATTGGATGAAAATTGAAAATCATGATATTTATACCCCCAGACATAATCTATTTCACATTAAAGGATTATTATTTCATACATTCATTTTGGTTTAAAATAGAATTGGGTTCGTGTATATCCAATTTTTCCAACTCAAGACCTTTGGATAAAGGAAAATAGTTTCCACTCACATTGATGGTGTTAATTAGTGAATCACGTTGAACACTAATTTACTCATGGTGGATAAAACATTCAAGACACCAAATTTTCACTCTTTTATTATGAACATTAATCACAATCATGCCATCAAAAAAATAATTCCTATAACATAAATAATTAAAATTATCTTGAAATATTTTATTACATTTAGGTTGTAATATAAAATCATTATTGAATCCTAATGGGTGATGTTTCTTGGTCACTGAAATGCAAAGGCCATTTAAAATGTGATGATGATCTATGTTAATTATTTTTAGGATAGAGAAATATATGGAGGCCCAAACATGAAGGGCCGCATCATAGAAAAAAATCCTATTAAATTTTATAGCCATAACTTTATTAAGGTTCTTTGTGTTCCAAGTATATTTAACACATATCAGGTTGTTTTCATGCAGTTTTCTAATCTCAATCAAAATAAAAAAGTCTGTTGTTTAAATATAAATGTTTAAAAATCATATAATTTCATTTGGATTAATAATGGAATTAAAATACACAATTATAATCCAATAAATTGTCAATAAGCATACCAAATACAAAATATTCATCCATAACACACTTCTTTTTAGATATAGTTGATGGTATTCATGATGTATAAAAAATGTTTTATTGCCATGAAATTGAAAAACATGTTGATCATACATATTGTAGAACTAATAGATAATATCTCATGCACTCTCAAGTGAGATAATACCCAAAGCCTCGTGATATCATTACTGGACTAACTATTTATTATCATTCGGTATTATATCTTGTTAAGATAATAAATCCCCTCCAAAAAAATTATTTTGTTCTGAGATACCAAGAAGATCAGGATTTTTCTTGTTGGAAAAAATCTAAGAAGAGGTATATAGCATCCCGCCTTTTTATCACATAAACTTTCCTTACATTTTACAAAACCGAGGATCTTTAAGGTTTTGTGTCTTGGAAACTAGGAACATAAAACATGAAAACATAAAACATTTTTCTTAAAAACTTGAAAGGCTTCTCCTCGTGTTCATCCTAGGTTCATTACTGCATCTTATAACCTGGGGACATACATCAAAAGAAAGGGTGAGCAGAAGGCCCAGTAATAGAAACAAGAGAAACATTTTATATGTGAATTTGAGATACTTCAATAAGGTCATGAAAAGAACTTTAAGGCATGGGAAAGAAATCATGAGATATATCATAATAAAAAACATTTTTCATAACTTGAAGATGTGGCGGCAACATTTAATATTGATAATCATTTCGTTTCACCAAGGTCTATCCCCAAGGTGTCATTAAAAATTACCAAGGTATTAGTCTAAAAGGTCATCTCTAGAGATTTAGTCTTTACCCAATGCATTAGAGCGCTAGCTGGGCACACAATTGACATGACTTTATTATCATGTGAGACACATATATCATCATCAATAATTTCATAAACAACCCATATAGAATAAAATAAATGGGTTTCATTTCATAATCATAAAGTTTTAAAAACTGCTTTAAAGACATGATCTTTATGTCACTTTAAACCCACAGAAAGGGAAAACGGGTTTCATGTATGCAAATCCCAGAATTTAATATAGGACATTTTGATATATATGTGAATACCCCAATAGAAATAAGAGATTTTAGTATTCACTTAATAACATAAGATAATTTTTAGAAAAATAGAGAGGCATTTTGAGATGAAAATTCTGTAGCATAACAGCTATGATTCGGGTTTTAGAAAACATTGAAAATAGAGGGGACATGGGTCAAACATTCATAAATGACCCATAAAAGAGTATAAGAATAGAATATAAATTATTTAAGAACATGGTAATGAAATTTTAATGACATACCATATGAAATGAATAACATGAAAGGAAGACAAAAATAATATTTCTCTTATGAAAATTCGGTAGCCTAACGGTGTCACTTAAACATCAAAAAAAAATGAATTGGTGATATCAAATAGGATATCTCATCATATGAACATAAAATATCAGTATGATATATTTAGAGATCATACCCCAACATAATAAAAAGTAACATGAAATACTTGACATGAAAAATAGATCTTGAAAACGAGAAAGGTGAAAGAATCCCTTAAAAATTAGGCAGCCTAACGGCGCCACCTAAAATTCAAAAAAAATGAATTGATGAGATCAAATAGGGTCTCTCATAACATGAAAATAAAATATCAGTATGATAGATTTAGATATCATACCCCAAAATAATAAAAAGGAACATGAAAGACTTGACATGAAAAATAGATCTTGAAAACGAGAAGGGTGAAAGAATCCCTTCAAAATTCGGCAGCCTAATGGTGCCACTTAAACTTCAACAAAAATGAATTGACGAGATAAAATAGGGTATCTCATCATATTGACATAAAATATCAGTATTATAGATTTAGATATCATTCCCCAACATAATAATAAGGAAAATAAAATACTTGACATGAAAAATAGATCTTGAAAACGAGAAGGGTGAAAGAATCCCTTAAAAATTCGACAGCCTAACGACGCCACTTAAACATCAACAAAAATGAATTGATGAGATAAAATAGGGTCTCTCATAATATTAACATAAAATATCAGTATGGTAGATTTATAGATCATAACCCAACATAATAAAAAGGAACATGAAAGACATGACATGAAAAATAGATCTTGAAAACGAGAAGGGTGAAAGAATCCCTTAAACATTCGGCCGCCTAACGGCGCCACTTAAACATTCTTAAAATGAAATGATGGGAGAAAGAGGGGGTATCTCATCATATTAACATGAAAAGGGAATTATGATGAATATAAAATAACATCCTTAAACATAAGATCATGGATCATAAAAGAAATGACATAAAAGATATTACTTGAAAAGAAAGAGAGAGGTCGGATCCCTTACCTTAAAACGTAACTCTTAAGACTCAAATTTTGGGACCTTGAGGGCTTGTGGGAACCTTGGGAGGACTCCTTGGGAGTTAATGAGACCATATATTTGTTGGGGGATAGTTGGGAGTCGATTGGATGAGAGTATGGCATGGTATTTATAGGGAAAGTGAGGGGACAAGGCATTATTGGCCAAGGGACACCTCATTGGTGGTTTTGGCAAAACCATGGGCATTACCATGGTATTTTCCCATGTTATTGGCCACTTGGGACACCTCATACCATATCTTACTATTAAAAAGTCGACCATATTGATTAAATACTTAATATATCATTTAATGATGTCATTAAACACCCGTAACTTAAAAACTGTATTTTCACTATTCATCGAAAATTCAACTTTTTCATAAAAATCCCAAAATTTTACCTTAACCAAATATTGATGCTCTGATTTAAAAAATGAACTCCATTTTATAAAAATAATTTTCTAAATATTTTTAATTTAATTTTTAAATAAATTCACTATTAACTAAAAATTCATTTTTTCAGAAAAATCCCCCAAAATTACCATAACATAATATTGATGCTCTGAGTTCAAAAATAAAGTCCATTTTATAAAAATAATTTTCTAATTATTTTTAATTTAATTTTTAATTAAAAGCACTATTAACCTGAAAAAACTAATACTTGACTAATAATTTATGAAACCGTTATTTACCCATTTTATTGAATCACATTACTTAAACAAGGTGTCTAAATTATATTAAAACATTATTTAAGTGAGATTACTAATCCATTTGGTCACATTACTAATCCTAAGAGAATAATCACTATTCATAATTTACTATTCATCAAAAATCAAGTTGATATTATTAGAATCTAAATTTTGTACTGAACATAATTGTAGAAGACCATTATTTGAAAATCAATAAAAAAATTAATTATTTAAGGTTTACATAAACATTTTTAAAATATTCTTTCTATAAAATTCACCAAAAATATGCATACTATATTTATCCGGACATTTGAAAACTCATAAACATCATCATTAGAAGAAATCAAAACTTTTATTTAAAACAAACGATTATACAAGGCAGTTACGGTCTCATTACATAGCCCTTTATCAAACCAGCATAGGACCTAAGTGTAAGGTGTGCTAAGGAGTGAGAATCTGAGGGCGGCTCGGCCAACATCGCACGAGTAGTAATTTCTATCAGTTTGAACTTCTCACGAAGGCGATTCCGTTCTACCTTCACATGATGAAGTTCAGCTTGGGTTTGGTCCAGATCAAATACCAGTGGTGCTACCTCCTTCCAAAGCTCTGTTAGATGGGCATCGATCAGACCAAGACTACTGGGTGAGGCCATCGAATCTTCTTTCTATATTAATTAACCATGATTACTTGTATTTAGAGACAATAATTGAAACGTTTAGTTTACAGCGGTCATATTGACCAATGGTCATATAACAGTCAAAACCCAACGATCTCATTTTAATTATACTCATGTTATCAAATGAAACATTTTTGTTGAGTATAAAAATAAAATAAAATAACACATAAAATTAAGAAACAATATTTATTCAACATTTTGGGTCGTTAGAATCTTCCCCCCTTAAGAAATTACGTCCTCACAATTTTTTAAAATTGGGTTTTGAAATTTTATTGAAAGCCCCACATCGGGAAAGGATTCAGTAAAACTATTACTTTAAAATAAAGAAAGAGAATTACAAAGGTCACCTGAGTTAACCCACACTAGGATTCCATGTAGGAAAACATGGACATGGAGGAGAAAACAAAGGTTCAAGTTCTGAGGGAGAGTGATAGAAAACATGATTAGGAGAAAGTTAACCATAAAAAATCCCAAACTTATGATTTGTGTAAACGGTCTTTGATTACCTAGTAGGAAACGTAAATCAACAACGTTTTTGTTTTACGTTCATTTTCCTAATTTTGAGGAATTCATTTACTACATTGAACAAAAACATAAGAAAATATACCTATCTTTATGTAGAGTTTCATCTTTTAAGAAGTTTCTACCAAAACTAATATTTCTCCAAATGATGAGCATTCAAAACTACTTGGTCTCATCAAAACACAAGAATCATCTTCTAAAGAATCACATAATCCACAAAAGATTAACTATCTATTTCTTCTATCATTAAACATTATCCCAAAAATAGAAAGGGTAAGGTAAAACAATTCTTCAAAAAGAAATAATCCCATAGGAATGGAAACTACTTTTAAATCTTCAAAGTTCCATGGTACTACCCAAAGTTCATCATAGACCATTCCATAAATAACGGTCCTTAAAATTCCTCAAAATATACCAAAATAAGATTGAAACCCAAATACATGAAGTATTTGATAACATAGTCTTCAAAAATAAACTTCATTGTTCGTCTCCAAACAACATCAACCACTCCTAACATCTTATAACAAAAGTAGCTAACCTAAACATATTTTACCCAAGATAGGTTAATCATTTCCATAAGTAACCTACATTAGAATAAGTCCACCTTAAATTCATCAATTCTTCAAAAATATAAGTAAACCTTAATCCTCAAGGAAAATACCAAAGTAATATATTTATGTCGATCATATAGAGTCCCCAAAATAGTGAACATCTTCCAAAATAATAATAATATCGTAATCCCCTAATCATCTCTATCATATTAATATGGCAATCGTCACATTTCCCATCACATTGGTTGTTGGGACATGTTCTTCCATTTCCCACCATTAACTAAGAAGAGAAAGTATAATTAGGGGCTTGAACACTTAGACAATAATCATGAAAAGTAACATAAAGCATATAAGGATAACTTGTAGAAAAAAGGTATTTTGGTGGTGTTTTCGGGTTTTACCCCTATGTACATCTGTGCCAGAGCCACCTCTACCTCCTCGTATCCAGACAGGGATGTATTTTTTTGGCATCCCATTATTCAATACTCACCAAAATACCAGGAAGAATTCCTATATATATAATTTTCTATAGGATTCTTCCTAAAGTTTTCATATCCTAATTTCCACAAATAACTAAACTATCATTTGATACCAAATATAGCATCCCGCCTTTTTATCACATAAACTTTCATTACATTTTACAAAACCGAGGATCTTTAAGGTTTAGTGTCTTGGAAACCAGGAACCTAAAACATGAAAACATAAAACATTTATCTTAAACACTTGAAAGGATTCTCCTCATGTTCATCTTAGGTTCATTACTGCATCTCATAACCTAGGGACCTACATCAAAAGAAAGGGCGAGCAGAAGGCCCAGTAAGGGAAACAAGAGAAACATTTTACATGTGAACTTGAGATACTTCAATAAGGTCATGAAAAGAACTTTAAGGCATGGGAAAGAAATCATGAGATATATCATAATAAAAATAAAATTTTTCAAAACTTAAAGATGCGGCTGCAACATTTAATATTGAAAATCATTTTCTTTCACCAAGGTCCATCCCCAAGATGTCATTAAAAAATTACCATGGTTATTCACCATGGTATCAGTCTAAAAGGTCATCTCTAGAGATTAAGTCTTTACCCAATGCATTGGAGAGCTATCTGGGTGCGCCATTGACATGTATCTGTTATCAAGTGAGCCACATATATCATCATCAATCATTTCATAAACAACCCATATATCATAAAAGAAATGGGATTTATTTCATAATCACAACGTTTTAAAAACTGCTTTAAAGACATGATCTTTATGTCACTTTAAACCCACGGAAAGGGAAAGAGGGTTTCATGTATGTAAATCCAAGAATTTAAAATTGGAAATTTTGATATATATGTGAATAAACCTATAGAAATAATAGCATTGAGTATTCACTTAATAACGTAAGATAATTTTGAGAAAAAGAGAGAGGCATTTTGAGATGAAAATGCTGCAGCATAATGGCTATGTTTCGGGGTTTTTGAAAACATTAAAAAGAGAGGGGACATGGGTCAAACATTCATAAATGACCCATAAAACAGCAGAGTAACAGAATATAAAGGATTTAAGTACATGGTAATTAAATTTTAATGACATACCATATGAAATGAAGAACATGAAAGGAAGACAAAAATAAGATTTCCCTTATGAAAATTCGGCAGCCTAACAGCGTCACTTAAACTTCAACAAAAATGAATTGACGAGATAAAATAGGTTCTATCATTATATGAACATAAAATAAAAGTATGATAGATTTAGAAATCATACCCCAACATAATAAAAAGGAACATGAGATACTTGACATGAAAAATAGATCTTGAAAACGAGAAGGGTGAAAGAATACCTTAAAAATTAGGCAGCGTAACGACGCCACTTAAACTTCAACAAAAATGAATTGATGAGATCAAATAGGGTCTCTCATAACATGAACATAAGAAATAAGTATGGTAGGTGTAGAGATCATACCCCAACATAATAAAAAGGAACGTGAAATACTTGAAATGAAAAATAGATCTTGAAAACGAGAAGGGTGAAAGAATCCCTTAAAAATTCGGCAGCCTAACTGCGCCACTTAAACTTCAACAAAAATGAATTGACGAGATCAAATAGGGGTTCTCATAATATTAACATAAAAGATCAGTATGATATATTTAGAGATCATACCCCAAAATAATAAAAAAGAAAATGAAATACTTGACATGAAAAATAGATCTTTAAAACGAGAAGGGTGAAATAATCCCTTAAAAATTCGGCAGCCTAATGGTGCCACTTAAACTTCAACAAAAATGAATTGACGAGATAAAATAGGGTCTCTCATCCTATGAACATAAAATATCATTATGACAAATTTATAGATCATACCCCAACATAATATAAAGTAAAATGAAAGACTTGACATGAAAAATAGATCTTGAAAACGAGAAGGGTGAAAGAATCCCTTAAAAATTTGGCAGCCTAACAGCGCCACTTAATCATTATTAAAATTAAATGATGAGAGAAAGAGGGGGTCTCTCATCATATGAACATGAAAAGGGCAGTAAGTTGAATATAAAAGAACATCCTTCAACATAAGATAATGGAGCATAAAAGAAATGACATAAAAGATATTACTTGAAAAGAAAGAGAGATGTCAGATCCCTTAGTTAAAACGTAACTCTTAAAACTCAACGGTTGGGACATTGAGGGCTTTGGGGGAACCTTTGGAGGACTCCTTGTGAGGTAATGAGACCATATATTCATCGGGGGAGGGTTGGGAGTCGAATGGATGAGAGGATGGCATGGTATTTATAGGGAAAGTGAGGGGACAAGGCATTATTGGCCATGTGACACCTCATTGGTGGTTTTGGCAAAACCATGGGCTTGCCCATGGTATTTGCCCATGGTTTTGGCCACTTGGGACAACTAATACCTTATCTTACTATTCATAAGTCGACCATATTGATTAAATACTTAATACATCATTTAATGATGTCATTAAACACCGGTAACATAAAAACTATATTTTCACTATTCATCGAAAATTCAACTTTCTCATAAATATCCCAAAATTTCACCTTAACCAAATATTGATGCTTTGTTTTCAAAAATGAACTACATTTTCTAAAAATAATTTTCTAATTATTTTTAATTTATTTTTTAAATAAATACAATATTCACTGAAAAGTCATTTTTTCAGAAAAATCCCCGAAAATTACCATAACATAATATCGATGCTCTGAGTTCAAAAATAAAATCCATTTTTTAAAAATAATTTTCTAATTTTTTTTAATTTAATTTTTAATTAAAAAACACTATTCACCCGAAAAAACTAATACCTGACTAATAATTTATGAAACCGTTATTTACCCATTTTATTGAATCACATTACTTAAACAAGGTGTCTAAATTATATTAAAACATTATTTAAGTGAGATTACTAATCCCTTTGGTCACATTACTAATCCTAAGCGAAAATCACTATTCATAATTTACTATTCATCAAAAACAATTTGATCTTGTTAGACTCTAAATATCGTACTGAACATAATTGTAGAAGACCATTTTTTGAAAATCATTACACATTTTTAATTATTTAAGGTTTACATAAACATTTTTAAAATATCCTTTCTCTAAAATTTACCAAAAATATGCATACTATATTTATCCGGACATTTTAAAACTCATAAACTTCATCATAAGAAGAAATCAAAATTTTTATTTTAAAAAAAAGGATTACACAAGGCAGTTACGGTCTCCTTATATAGCCCCTTATCAAACCACCATAGGACCTAAGTGTAAGGTGTGCTAAGGTGGGAGAATCTGAGGGTGGCTCGGCCAACATCGCACGAGTAGTAATTTCTATCAGTTTATTCTTCTCTAGAAGGTGATTCTGTTCTAGCTTCACATGATAATGTTTGGCTTGGGTTTGGTCCAGAGCAAAGCCCAGTGGTGCTACCTCCTTCCCAATTTCTGTTTGATGGGCTTCGATCGGTCCGAGACTACTGGGTGAGGCCATCGAATCTTCTTTCTATATTAATTAACCAAGATTACTTGTATTTAGATACAATAATTGAAACGTTTAGTTTACAGCAGTCATATTGACCAATGGTCATATAACAGTCAAAACCCAACGGTCTCATTTTTATTATACTCATGTTATCAAATGAAACATTTTTGCTGAGTATAAAAATAAAACAAAATAACACATAAAATTAGGAAACAATATTTATTCAAAATTTCGGGTTGTTACAAGGTGATTTTTTCTCTATTGTAAAATCCCTGATAGTTCCATAACATGATATTCATTTAAATTTACATTTGGTACTGGAGCCCCATTTTTTCATCATAGTATAGTGGATGTTTCTAGATGATTAAATAATTAAAATAGTTTCCTTCCTATATTTTCATAGACTATTTCAATTGTACATGCATGAACAAGCTATGTCGTAGTATCCCATCTCCAATTTCCCGTCTCAAGCATCACAAACAAGGCTCTATAATATTATCATTATTATTGAACAAACAGTTATAATTTGGGAATTCATCATGAATTTCTTTAGGACAACCTTTCATATAATAAAAATCATATAGATTTATTCCAGAAGGTCATAAAACATTCATTATATAATAACATGTAGAAAATAAATGTATTAAAGAAAAATTTATAATTTGATAACTAATGGAAAATAAACATGTTTTTTAAAAATTTCATCAATTCATCAAAGCATAACCTTAAAAAATAAACAAGATCCCTAAATTTTTTTCATCATAATAATAAGTATCGTATCATCATATTAACAATCCATCAAGATAATTATTAAGGATAGTATCATTGGATTACATCTCTAATAAATATTACTTAATATTCAAGGATGTCATATTTGATGAAAAATTCCTTTAAAATATCACATGGAACATTTATTATGGATAATACCCTGTTAACTTTTAAATAACTTATTTAAAAGCTAATAATTTTCTTAATATTAAATATTTGTTTTGAAAAGAACCTTGAAATATTGTAAATGAATCATCAAATCATTGAGATGTTAGTGCGGTAGGAAATTTGGATTGTGCCATGTATGATAAAAAATATATATTTCTCATTTTTGGTAATAATACAAACAAACATCCCCCATAAAATGATTAAGAGATTCATATTAAACCATTTTTTTAAAATTAATACTTGGGTGAAATTTAAATTAAAAAATAATTAGAGGATAATAATAACATTACTGAAAACCATTCTATAAAACATTGAATTGAAAGAAAAATATGACAAACATATTTGTAATACCACCTTTTCTTCTTAAAAATATTCATCTAGTTACTTTTGTACTCAATGAGTCGAAATAAGGAGAATACAAAAACATTATATATTTTCCATTTATGTACATTTTTCTAATATATAAAAACATATGTCTATTTTGTATTTCTTATGAACAATTTATATTTTTAATCATTATTCCTTGAAAATTTTATTTTATTTATTTTAATGACTTATTTAATTATTTATTCAGTTATGTCTACATTGGTGTTTTTTATGATCATCCGTTCAATGACCCAAAATTACTTCAGTAAGATGAATCTGGTTGAATAGGTATTATTCAATACTAAATATAATAAATTCCATTTTTATATATGAATTATTATTTTTAAACAATTATTCATAAATGGTTGTGAAAAATAAATTCTGTTATAATCATGGAGATGATATTTCATACACACAGATGAGTACCTTGTCAATTTTTTAATGCACATAAGAGAAATAAGGTAAGTGTAATTTTATCCTTATATAATGAAATTTATATAATAAATATAATATTACCTCTTTAAATATTCTTATATATAACATCAATATTAATTTTTTATGAAAAACAAATCACATCACTTCATGGAGGTGGTATTCAACATGTATGCACGAATAATGTTATCATTTTTCAATAGATGGAATGGAAATAAAATTGATGATATATAATCCTTAAAAATACATTATTATAAAATTATATTTATATTTATACCTTAAATCCTTCATTATAACCAACCTTGTGAGGTTGTTATGGAAAAAAATTACATTGGTTCGCGAGGCGTTAGTCTGTCACAAACACAAACGATGGTTTTTTCCCATTTGAGGGAAGAGGAGATGGATATAGTTTTATAAATTAAAATTATAAAATATAAATAAATTTTATATACCTATGTTGTTAAACCATAATAAATCATTAATAGTTTATGGAGGTAATAGATGAAATAAAAATTGAGACCTATAGTTAAAAGTTATACCCTTAGTTGGACAACTTTATTTACATTAAACCTTATGAACCATAATATTTGTATTCTAAACAAGGAAACTCCACAATAATAGGGGAATTGTTTTAGAATGTTTTTTGGTAGGTATGTACTTAAAAATTACTCTTTAAGTGAGTATAGATGTGGAGTGGTGGTGTTCATTTATAAGTGATGGAATGACATTCATGGAATTTTTGAAATTAATAAAATTAATTTTCATTTATTTTCATGTTAAAAAGAATCACGATTTATATAATTTGAACATAATATGTTTATAATTCATTATTATCTTATAAAATAAAGTTTATAAAAGTTTTAGTGATGTTTTCACAATTTTATTGTGGTTTTAACCCACGTTAACCTTTTTGACAGTTATCACAGTAAAAATGTTTTTACTATTTAAGGTAAACAATGTTTCTATAATAGAAAAATAGATCCATAAATGGAAAGTGGATAATATTTTAAAACATATACCATAAAAATCTCCCAATATTTTATTTTATGGAATTATAAATCTTTTAATAAATATTATTAATTATAAAAAATTATAATGCCTTTTTTGGAAGTACATTAAGTATTATAATTTAATATGCATATTACTCATTTAAAATGGATCTAAGGTGATTTATATAAATTTATAGGCATTAAATTATATTTATATAATCATTGATTCAAATTTTGATAGGTCTAGATATCATTTTAAACATTGTCTTTTTGTTTTAACCCATTGTTTTACAAATTTTAACATTAACTATGGTAAAAAATTTATAAATATTAAGGGGTTATAATATTAGCAATAAGGTGATAATTGGTTTTAAATGGAATAGGGATGTAATTTTAGACAATAAATCATAATAATTTCCCTCTTTAAATAATTTTATGATTTCTAAATAATTTCATGAAATATTATTTGACATTAAATAATGTTAATTTCATTTTAAGAACTATTCACGTAATATTACATTGAAAACAAATTAACTGTAGTGGGATTAAAATAAAAAAATTTAGAACAACTTTCATATGTTATATGTAACATAAAAAATAATTTTAATCTTTCAATCACCCAAAATATATTATTTCTACGGGTATTATAATATTTTACACCATTTTTTGACACTTTGCAAATGAATTGTATCAACATTGCATAAGAATTTGTTATAATTATTTAATACCTAAAAATTAATTAAAATTCCCTGTTAAAAAAATAATTCATATTTAGAATAACCATTAATAACTGAACATTCTTATTCTTATCCTTATCACAAGATATTATAGATATTAAAATAGTGAATGTTTCTTTTTTAAGTTATCTTATACTTAAATATTATAATTATCAAAATAAAAATTTAACATAAATAAGATAGTAATATTTTCAAATTTGGATGATTATAGATAAAATATATTGATAAATTAAATTAAATTATACTATTTGAATAAATTTTGAAGCCTTACCAAAATTGTTTAACACTAATTAACCCATTTTACCAATACAATTGTAATTAAATTTGTTATGGTTACTATTCATATTTCCCAAAACTAAAATGAACATATTTAAAATATTTGGACCAAAGGATTAAAAATATTAAATAAAATATATTCAATTTATTGAAGTGGGAAAAAAATTAATGTAAAAATGAAAAAAAAACAATTAAGAACAGTTTTTTAGATAAATGTATTTTTAAGTATAACTTTTTTTGAAACAGTAACAAGCATAAATTTGATTAAATATAACTTAGTTTTATTTCTCAAAATATAATATAAATATTTTTACATTCAATATGTTTCAAAAAATTGTTATTTTTAAAATTTTGGAATTAAAAATACAGTTCCCATAAAAATTAATATTTTTCACTATGCATGGAAAAATAAAACATTTCAAAAAAATTACAATAAGATAACATGGCCATACTGAATTAAAAAATGATATCCTTTTTATCAAATATAATTTATATAATTAAAAAATAATAATTATAGTATTATCTAACAAAAATAAACAACTAATATTATTGAAGAAAATGTATTTTTGAATAATAAAATGATTTTACAAACAAATTGAGTACTTATTTATGAATAATTAATCAATGAATTTTTGAGTGAGGAATATATATATATATATATATATATATATATATATTTCATAATTTGGTAAATTATATTAATAAAAACTAATTTAAAGGATATGTTACGATGGTGAAAATAAAATTTTATTTTTTATTTATGCTCTGTGTGCTGGTTGTGTATGCTACCAAACATATTATTCTGTTAATATATCCATGTGTTACAGATATCATGAATATTTTTTTAATGAATCATTCTCTAAAATGTGTTAATACTCTAAATTATATTAATACTGAACAAAATTTTGAAATTATATTTAAAATTCCTCTTACCTATGATCAATTTTTATTTATTAACATTGAGTTGAATTTTTTTATTTGAGGTTAACGTTTTTGACTTTTTTTTCTTGAATATATTTTTTACATGTTTTTAAATTTTTGTATATTTTTTAGGCATACATATGATTCCTTTTTTAATTTTTAATTTATGTGTGTAACAGAATATTTAGTCAACCTAATTGAACATCCAAATTCCATTTTAATATAGTGTAAATAACTATGCAATATCCATTCATTCATAAATATAATAGTGAGTTTAAATTTAAACAGCTATAATATAATAAAATTCAATTTCTATACATTGGGAATGCATTGTTTTTATCCTATGAAATTGATATTTTATTATTATGTAATATCATTTTTGTATATTTATATTATTTGAACCCAATAAATATTTCTTTTCTTTTCTTTTTTTAACCATAGTTAGTAATTTATGCACATATTATGGGTTCCTATATTATATAAATCCGAAAACTCTTGTTTTCTTATTATAACCCTAAGATTCATTTATATTTTATCTATATGAGCCCTTTGTAATATTATTTAATATAAATATACATTTGATTCTTTTTATGATGTTCCATCATAAAATAAAAAAAATCTAACTATAAAAATAATATTTTTACATCATTGATGAGGAAAAATTCCCGATTTAATCAAATAAATTGTTTTATAATGAAATTATTAAAATTTTAGATGGGATCTTTCAATTTTTATGATAATAAAACTGTGTTTGTAAATGAAAATTAGTTAAAATATTTTTATAATAATGTATAATTTTATTTGCAAAGTATTGAGGATGTTTTTAATCAATGTTCAATCAAAAGCCATTTTAGATCATTGTTTTTTTTAAAACTATGTGGTTTTGTGTAGTATTTGTTGAAAATACCTGAAATGTGATGAATTAATGTCAATGACAGTATTCAAAATATCTAATGGTTAAATAATGAGAAATCATGAGTTTTTCCAAAATTTATTTGATGTTTTTGTGTTTCCCAAAAGTTGTAGAAAGGCTTTTTCTAGTAGAATTAATGAAATGGAGTTATATGGGATGATTACTAAATGATTGGATATTAAATTTTTTTGAGGTAAATTGAGTTCTCTATTTCATTATATTCTAGAATTTTCATTCTCTCTTTGGGAGAGTTATAAGAATAAGGGTTTTATATCAATGAGAAGCTAGAATAAAAATATATTATGGATGTTGAAACTCAAAAGAGGAAAAAATATATAATCCTTATATGTAAGAGTATTTTTGAGAAAAATTGTTTTATAATATAATATTCCTAAATGATGCACTCTATATAAGTAAATGTTACTCGTACTAAAAAGATAAACAAAAAAAAACTAAAAAACTTCAAACGAATACATTAACTTCAAAAAGATTATATTTTAGATTATAGTATTCAATTATTTCATAATTTCAAATAATTATGGGTCATTTAATTTGATATGTAAGATTGATTTAGTGTTGAGTAGAAATTAGTGAATGTCCTAGATAATTTATACTATTATATATATATTTTATTAACATGACACATAATGGTAATGACCGGAAAAAGGGGAAAATATTTTTACCACATAGGAGAAAATGTAAGAGTCATATTAGAAATATAAGGGGGTATATAATGATTCTTACAAAGTAAAATTTGAAGAATTATTTTCATGTTATGACATATCAACCATGTTGTGAAGAAACATAAGTGGATTTAAATGGGTCTATTAATATGGAGTGACTTATACCATATAATAGATTCATGTAGAAATTGTTTTCGAGATCAAGAATATATGGAATTTGATCATTCCATGAAAAAGTGGTTAAACCATGATCAAAGGAGTTATGTTTTGAAACATAGATTGAAATGAAAGAAACTTGTTAATTATTGTTATTATTTGGTTAGTTCAATGATATAAATATTGTTTTAACACAGAAGCACTATGCTAAACCATTATACAACATGTAGTTTAAGAACAAACCAACTAGTCACACTTTGATATATCATTCATTATCATGATTATGATGAAAATAATCATTCATAAAATATTATTGATAATTTATATTTTTTTATTTTTAATAGGATTTATGAAAAATAAAATATAAAACTATTTGTTAGTTATTAATTTAACTTCAAAGGACTAAATATTGTTCAATGGTAGAGATTTAATTGACGATGATATGAGATATAATTTTTGAAGACATGATATTCAAGGAAGTTAATTTTTTGGACTTGATTTAAAAATTTAATGATTCTAAATGGATATTGAGGTTGATGACATGGACTAATGAAGAAAATTTTTTATTAATAGAACCAAAAAAATTTGAAAACAAATATTGAGGAATGGGAATGAGTATTCTATGTAGATAGAGGGAAGAAGAGGTAAAAAGTTTGTGCTTCATTGAATATATGAATTAAATAGGATTGAGTTTCTACTGTATTATATTCTATAAAATATCATATATTGAAGTTCTTGGTTATTTTTCATATCAATGAATATTGGGATGTTAATAATTCATATGATGAAATTATTATATCTAGAGTATTTTAATTGTGTGTATTTTCTCCAGATATATGATTCAACTCTTCTCAAAAGAATTTTATAATATTTATCAACGAAATAAAGATTAGTGAAAGGTATACATTGGTGATTCTCATTGGTAAATATATTACATAATATAAAATCCAAATATAGAATGAACTTCATTTCAATAAAATGAGATGTGATCCAAATGTGTACAATATAATTTCATCTAGAGTTGTGAACAATGGAAGAGAAGGGAGTTTCACTAGGGATTCAATGAGTTATTATATAAACCATTCTATATAAAGCGAGCCTTGTTAAGGAGTGACTTCACATAAACTTGTGCAAGTAGTGAGCATTAGTAAAGAGTGATTCCACACAAACTTGTATTCCAAAAAATTTGAGTTATAGTGTGTTTTTTACATCCTAGTCTAATATTGAGTG
Source organism: Viscum album (assembly GCA_963277665.1). NCBI lineage: Eukaryota > Viridiplantae > Streptophyta > Magnoliopsida > Santalales > Viscaceae > Viscum > Viscum album. The sequence goes on from OY728160.1 coordinate 732,454,541, forward strand.
TATTCCCATTAGATATATCCAAGTTTCGGTTATACGAGTAAAATCTATTTTCTTATTCATGTTTTAGTTTATTTATTACGAATAATACTTAATTCATATACATCTTATAATTATTTTGTATTAAAATGTTGAATAAATTTTCCATTATAGGGAAACAAGATCCAAATGGAAAGGGAATAGTACAAAAAGTTTATTTATACTAGAATTATGGACCCACCTCCTATCATGGTGTCTTTTGTTTAAAAAGGTGGAATCAATACCAAATAATTATTTTCTGTAGAGTTCACCCATGAATATTTTTTATTCAATTTATATGGATTCCATAACTCAAAATGATATGATAACAGTTCAAGAAGGTACTGAATCAAAGGTAGTTGTTAAATTTGAATCATATCATGTGGGTGTTATTTATGAAATAGTAAAATAATTAAAAATTAACTAAATTATTGAATTATTTTTGAAAATTCCAAATGATTATACCTAATAGATAGAAACTTAATTTTAAAAACATAAATATGTTATTTAAAATAATGATTAAATTCAAGTAGAATTTAAATAAGGTACTATTTTGAAAAAAAAAAGATCAAAACAAAAACATTATGCAATGTTTTAGTTCTTTTTTTAAAGAAGGAAATGATATAATTGAGTCTCTCGTGAAAAAATATTCTGAATTTAAAAGGAAGACTTACGAGGATCTTGTAGAAGATAGTTTATTTGAAATAAATAGTTTGGATGGTTTTACCACTGAATGTGAGTAACATATTTATGATCAATGTAATGATGATGAATATCTATATATCATTTCAATGAAGTAAGGTTACGAGGATATAATTAAAAATAATAAATTGTTAATAAAATTGTTAAAATATTTTTATTATACAAATCAATGATATCTATGGTTATCATCCAAAAATAATGTCATGTAATTTTTGTTATTGATAAGTTAAAGTATTGAGAGAGTGTTTATGGAGTTAAATTCATTATGGAGACTCAAAACTAAAAATTTAATGTGGTCTAAAAAGTATTTAAATAATTATTATCAGTTAATAATTATTAGTAAGTTGTAAAACGAAAAAGGATTAAAGAACATGAACATTCATTAGTGTCGGTATAAGAAGTTAATGAAGATCTTGTGAGTCTATAAGAAATAAAATATTATGTTAAAGTAAAGAATTTTTTAAAACAAATATATTATATCATCTTGATCTAAATTTCAAATTAATTTATGTTTAATGATTTTCAAGACCCACTTGCAACAAATAAGAAAATTTAGTGTATATTTTAGGAGTCATCGATAACACATGAAGATAGATTTAAAGGTCAAAGACATGCAGTTCTGTGAAATGTAGAATTTATGTTTGTTACAAAATCATCCTAATAATATAATGAAACATATAGATAATTACAAAAAATAGATAAATGTAATAGAAAAACAGAAATCATTAAAGAAAATAAAAAATTGAAGAATGTGGTAGAATCAACAAAAATGGGTCCAAATAGTGAAATATAAGAACATTTGTTTTTATTGTGGGACTCCATGTTATAAAATAAGTTTTTATGTATATTTTACTGGTTTTATTTCAGATTATTAATGGAAAGGAATATCAAATTCATCCATACCATAAGCGGGAAGGTATAACTCATATACTTTTTATTATCACACTTCAAATAGTTGTTTTGGAAAATTTAAAAACATATAAAATATACATGAAATTCTATTCTTATAATAATAAATTAAAATTACTCCTTTTTTGTAATACGTTTTTATAATTGATATGAAGGTCAGTGGATAGAAACCTTCATAATAGAATTTATGGGCTGGAATCCATGGATGAGAAGTAGAAGTGGCCATTACAATAGAATGTATTCTATATATTTCAATAAATAACATCTTTCAAGGTATTGTAATGTTATAAAAAACTAATGTATGGTGAGGAAGGTCAATTCTTTTATGAAAAATTAAAATCAGTTACATTGAAGAATGGATTCATGTGTTAGAGGAAAGATAATAAAGACTATGATGGGGATCTATGTCATTCATCAAAGGTTGTTACGGTACTGTAACCATTATGGATGTAAAATAAGAAATTCAGGGAATATAATAATAATAAAATATATGTACTTATGGATATAAATAAATATTGAAAAAATAATGAAATATTTTTAAAATATGAAATGAAATGTACATGAATGGACTTTTAGAACTGTCTAAGGGTGTATTTTTTGATATTGTTGGAAAATTTCACAATTTGAATCATAGAAAATATTTCCAAAAAATGAATTCACATTATGTCAAATGTGAATAGGATTAAGAAATAAAAAACTCACATTTAATAATGTATTAGTGGTGTCATTTAAAGAATTAACCATCATAAGTCTTGTAGGAATTATTGGAGAAATATGTTGTTTTTATAATTTCAGGAATAATACTCAAATTGTGGGTGTATAGAGATACCCATCTCCACAAGAACATACTTTTTATCTCATACAACTGAAGCAATGCCAAATTATGTGGGAGATACAATACATTAGTATTATAAATTTAAAGGAGACAATAGTAAAATAATAGAATAAATTCTAAGAGATTGGATGATAGAATTGGGAGTTGAAAAAATCTAACTAGTAGTATTAGAAGCTTCCATTATAGATTTAAAGGAAAATTGGTCCCACAAGATCTTTCACTTTTCTAAATATTACCAGATCATTTTTCATTAAAATATGAAAAATTAAATAGGATTTGGTGATTAATGTTAAAGGTATTATTATACTTTTCCTTGAAAGGTGAATCATTGTGAACAAATAAAGATCATGGATATCATGTGGTATCGGTATTTTATCATAAAATGTTATATAAAATTGCTCCGCATGTGGTAGGATAACAATCTTTGCGATTTATTACTTATTGTCTTCCAATTTTATGTTTGTGTGACAATATTTAGAGTAATTTTGATCTTGAAGGAACATTATTTCTCAATTTGTATAATTTTATCAAAATAAGTTTGATACATATATTAAATTTATATTATTATCATAGAATAATTATTTCCAACAACACATTATAAATTAAAAGTATTTGAGTATTTTTTGATGATACGTTACTAAGTTGTAAATACTATTGCTAAAATTAATTGAGAGGAATGAATCTAAATATGTATATACGTTGAAGTTTTGGTTATAATGAATTTTGAATAAATAAAATTTTTCATATGATATTCAATAGGTGGTTACAGGAATAAAATGTTTTCATGAAAATAGAAATTTTACGAAATCTATGATGTGTGACATTTCTATGAGAACCATACGAACTATCTAAATATTTATTTTTTATTCATGTTGTAAATGAATCTTGGGGTTCATTGATATGTAATCTTATAGTGCATTTAAGTGAATATTTTGTAAGAGAATAGTCTCTCTAGATCTATAAATTCCTTTAATAATGAAATGATAATAATATTTATTGAAAATAAGTTGGAGGAAGATTGTTGAAAAGGGTAGAATGTTGAATTTGGAAAAACATTTACCCTTTATATTTTATTTAAATATTTGAAATAAATAATTCAATTAAATCTACTTTTATTGAGGATCATGGATTGAATGAAAAAGGTCAAGAGGATATCCATATCTTCAAATTATTTATGGGTTTTATGTGAGTAATTCCTACAAAATAAAAATGAGGGTAATTTTAAAACAAGGAGTTTTTATGTTTGATTTGTTTAAAATCTCTTAAGGATGATGAATGAAAACCAATGAAGTAGTTTATAATAATTGAAGGTCAAATAGAAAAAAAATGATGAGTTATTCCAGATGTTTTGTAATGTTTCTATGTTTATTAGATGTTGTGGGATATATTTAATTCAATTGAGGTGTAAAAATTGAGATCTTAGGGATGTTGATCTGATGGTTGCATATATGACTTTTTTTAATATGTGATGTGAGTTCTATACGTTATCATTTATAGTATTTTTTTTGGATTTGGAAGATATACATGTAAAATTATTTGATTTCTATCAGAGATTAGCATAATAATATATTCTAGGTGTCAAATTGTCACAAAATATAGAACATACTCTCATTGTTTATGTAAGATTATTTCTAACAATACTATCATTTTAATTGAAAAGTACTAAATAAGCCACTCTATATAAAAAATGTTAATCATCATTGAGAATAAAAAATCAAATAAAATTAATAAAGCTCCCCTGATTACATAAAGTCCATCAAATAGATACATAATAGAATAACAATAATATTTAGAAATGTATCATGAATAAATGTAATTTTTTTTTGATTCATAATATTCATCTGGTGATGAGAAAATTTTTAGAAAATTCCTATACAAGTATCACAATCATTTATATGGTTCATCAAACTCATTTTTAATGGAAATATCCCAATAGAAGAGTGGAATTTTCTAAAACAAAAGGGAGTACATGTTAAAATAATTTTAGAAACATAGTAAGGATATGTATGGATTCATAGTTATTTGAATTTAATGCACTATTTCTATGACACAATATGTCAGCCACATCATAAAGATACATATATGGATACCATTTTTTATGGAAATTTGGAGCAAGACATGTCATAGAAGATAGTAATTCCACATAAGAACGACATATCAATGATATCTATAAATTGATCATGTTGAGATAATGTGGTTACACTATGATTAATAGAGTTACATTGTGACACTTGGACTATGTAGAAATAAAAAATGCCATGATTATTATGGTTCAATACATTTTTCAATATAAATCGAGCTTTCACAATGATGTGCTTTTCCATGTATTAATTCTACTAGTATTAAATGAATGAACTAATAGGTCACACTATGATTTAATATGACCCATTGTGATTATGATATATATTATCAGTCTTAATCCATTATTGATTATATGGAAATATAGATATTTAAAATAGGATATCTATTGGTTAATTTTGGGAATTATTAAGGTGTTTCAATACAAAAAACAAAATATTAAATAAAGTTAAATGGTGGAGATTTGTTTGAAAAAAATCTATAACATCTCTACACTAAATTTCATGTATAAACCAAAATTTTATTTTACTTTTCATTTTCTTTCACTATGATATCATCTTTTCTCATTGATTTTTTTATTCCATATTTTTTATGTCTGTAGAGGGGTGGAGGGCATTTTCTGAACATATATAAAGAGGCCAATATATGGTTAACTGGACATAGATTAAGGCTGAACAGGATCATATAAACGAAATTACAATAGGATGTCCACAGGATCATTGGTGAGGGCCACTGGCTAGCTAGTAGAGGGAAGATATAAGGATGTACCTATAAGAACTTCACAGGACCACCTGAGGGGCCCACCAGTTGTCCAGTGGAGAATCTAGTTGGGATGGTATTTCTATAGAAACTTTGACCATCTAGTGGAACATTTAAGGGCCCATGGAATATGTTGGCAACCACCAACTATCCAGTGGAAGAAAATAGCTATCCAATGAGGCCTATCTAGCTAAAGAATAGAAAGTTTATTTTATAATTTTGTTCCATTTAATCCCTTTTTTAAAACATAATCCTCCCCCATGAATTCCATTCCACACCAAACACCTTGTACGATCTATATAGAATACTTTTTCTATTCTAACATTGATTATTCATGGATGGAAGTATCATTTAATGAAATGTGTATCTTCTGGTTTGTGTAATGTGTTTTGATTATTAATCTTCCGTTTTCTCATCTCACTCTCACTTTGATATCAGTGTATCCCCATGTAATTGGTGGATATAGATATTGACTTGATGAATTTTTTTTCTGTGTTATTTTTTCATCATTCTAGTCATCCAATATCAATTGGGGTGTCTTGTTTTGGATGATCATTGACCATGTGATCGAGGCAGGTGGTTTCATAAGGTACTTCCTAATGTTTAAAACCGTTGTTTCGTACATAATGTGAATGGAATTTGTGATTTATTTCAAAAACATGATTTTCATATTTAATAATCTATTTTTAAAATGAATGGTTTGTGTATGATGAATTTTATATTAAAATTTATTTTTAAATAAAGTGTGATTTTAAAAAAATTTCATGAATTTAAATTACTGAATGTAAGTATGATTTTAATGATGAACTTCAATATGAAACTTGTGATATGAATTATGATTTGAAATTTAATGATTTTATTTTAAATGAACTAATTTATCATGAGAACCATTTGATGTTGGTTTTGATTATAGATTGAATGTTTTGAAAGATGAACTTGGGGCTAGTTTAATAGCTTGTATGAACTATACGATTGATTCTTTTGACTAAAATGGGATCCTGGGAAGTTTTTCTTTAAGAATCCATCTTTAGACAATATTAGATCTACATTGAAATGGATTTATGATTATAATTCTAACAAAACTATGTTAAGGGTAGGGATTTCATTATTTTGGGTGTTCTTGTATTACACTAGGCCTGATATCTAGAGGCTTGTGCACACCTAGATAGGTATTTCACTAAGATATGTGATAATACTTATACTAACCTAATATTAAGGATCTAAAATATGGTTTGATGAATAAAATTATTTATACATGCCATTGTTTTATAGAAATTATTATTTATTCATTTTTTTAAAGATTTTTATAACTTTAATATTTTAGGGAAATTCACTCTTGTTCCAATTTAATATTACCCTTTTAAATGTTTTGAAAAAATAATTTTTATATAAAAAGTGAAAATATATCCATTCCTTATTTTATTTTTTTTATGATCATTTTTTTACATGACATGGATTTTGTTTGGAATGCTTAGTGAGATCATACATGGCTATATTTCTCAAACCCTACCTCTTCCTTCAAATGTTTTTGAACAATCTTATTCTAGATCAAAGGAATGTAATGAAACCACATAGAGGTGGGGGATGTTATTCATTAGTGGGACCTTGTGAGATAGCAAGGACTAATGGGTCATGTTATCCACATGTGGAATTAAGAATATGGGATATTTTCATGGATGGTTGAAGTGATGTCTTTTGTTGATATACCATTTTGGGTCTTGTATTTTTCTACTTTTCGTACTTTTCTATTGAGGGGTATTTGCTACCATGAATATTTTAGGTTTTATATCTAATTATTTCTTTTTATGATTTACACATATGGAATAATTTATCCAAATTATTAGTTTTGATTTCTAGGAATTAGTCTCCAGCCTTTCAGGATAGGGATTTCCCTTCAGGGTGTGTCATAAATGATTCGGGTACCATTTATGTTGGTTTTGCAAGACGATTTGTGAAAAATTTCTATGAAATGGATCATGTGCTTTCTTGATGTTGGTGTAAATTGTGGGATGTCTAAGTATACATGATATAGGATATTAAAAAAAGGGGTGAGTTATGATTGGGTGGTTCACTAGATTTCACTATAACAAGTCCTATGTAATAATCTGTTATTGGGATATAGTGTATTTTGGGAAAGTTTATGATTTGAATTAATATTTTTCTTCAAATTCATTGATCTAAGATTTGTGGTTCACAGTTGAATTTTGATGGATAACATTCATGATATTTGGCACATAAATGATGTTTCCCTTATTATCAATTAATGTTTTCAGTACCATATCTCTAATAAGATATTTGAATATACCTCAGGAGGGAGCTATTGATAATCTATATAAAGAGAACTCTCCAATTAATCAAAAACCATATAGACTTAATTATTCATGTTTTTCAAGCTCTAGGAAATGTAGCTTTACATTTTCCATTCAGTATGTATAGGATTTATGATGTGGAACAATTTTATCAACCTTTTTCAAAATTCTATTCTTGAATTTAATTTTATTTCTAGAGAAATATTTTGATTATAATGGGGAATTTTTCAATAAATAATTATTATATTATCATTTATTTGTAATTATTTATTTATTAAAAGTGGTTGTTTTTTGGTTTTTAATTGATTTGAAATCTGGTTGTCTATTTCCTTTTTTTTCTAGGAATGGGTTTCTATTTATGATAGGAACATTTAATGGGAGAGAACATTTTATTGTTAACAACCTCAAAAGTTCAGAAGTTACATTGGAAACTGTGTAAGAAAAAGAAAATGAGAATAACATCTACATTTCTTATTTAAATTCAATCATCTAGATGGATGGTATTTTTACATTTACCATGGAAAATATCAAAACATATCATTATGCATATCCTATGTTTGGTAGTGGACATTACTGAATCCCTTAATCGGGTATGATGTCGATATTCTTTTCCCTTTTTCTAAACCTGAAATAATCATCGATGATAAATAGAGAAACCCCTTTGCTACCTTTGTTGATGTGGGAGTCCCCAATTGAACAGGGATAAAAACTAATAATTACTAAATTCTGCACTCAAGTGTATTGAATCTTCTGCCAATTTCCTTTTTATGATCTAGTGGTGAAATTATTTCCAGAAGGTAAATAATACTCCTCCCATAATTGTGGGAATTTTTTTAAAATGGTTGACTGGGGAGGTAACTATTTTATGAGTGATCTATGAAAATATTCCCAAGAAAAAATCCTTCTCTGACGGCAATTCCTTCGGAATTAAATTATTATAATTTAATTGAGGGATGGGTTTAGAAAAATATAGAACAATAAATATTGATACAAAAATAGAATTTCTTATGTAGGGATTAAAATAAATTCATAGTCATATATGTGTTAAAAAATGGTGACATCTTTCCAAAAAGCTATATGATGGGATTCCACTTCATTGATCGAATCATTTTCATTTACGAAATCGTGTATGTGGGATATCGTGTACAAAGCCTAATTTGTATTGTGAATGGAATCATCTTGGTGAATTAATGGTTATGTAGATCATTTAGATATGTTTAGGAAAATGAATATTTGGGAAACAAACAAATGATCAATTCATTTATGTTATTATAAATGATTTTTTTGATCAAATTGGATATGTGGGACTGATTCTATTATTATAGTATTCTTGATGGAAGTCATGTATTCCGGCTAGCTGGAAGTTATACCATTAAAACATGGTTGTAGAATTTAGTATAAGGATTGACCAAACTAATTTTTTTTACTAAAATAAGAGAAAAAATATTGTGTTCTTATACTAACTATAAGGTTCTTCTATGAATAAGGTTTTTTCATGATTCAAGTAGGGTAATTTAAAATGAGAGTCTAAGGGATTGCAGAAAAAATATAAGTAGGAGGAAAGAGGAGTTTATTAGAACCAATGAGGGTCAATATAAGTAAGGGAGAGTAAAAGAAAAGATATGAGGTGACTAATCAAGTTATACCTAATGATAAGAATTTATAGGTATATTATTATTCTTTAATATGGTACTTTTTATGTAGTTTTATTACTCATTGATTTAGGACATAACCCATAGTTCTTCTTCCCCATAGTTCCTTCCTCTATTTTCTATTTTTATATTTTTGTAAATTATGTTTCTTCTAGTTATTCCTCATTAATCTATTGTAATAGGAAATCATCAATAGAATATCCATAATGTTCATATCCAATATCAGGAATTGGAACCCCAACCCTCTCAAGGGGAATACACAAAAAAGGTGATCATCTTATTTCATATGTACTCTAGGTAGACAATGACTTTTTATATTAGGAAGTGAGAGAAAAACCACCCATGGGTTGTGTTCATCACTCTACCACTCTTTAGTGCTACAATTGTATCACTTGAGAGATTGATTATCCACATAGTTAGTTTATAATGTGGGTTAAACCTTCGAGGTCAATGATAGGTAGTAGACGAGTGAATCGACCTAAATCTAACCATTATTCTTGTTAAATCGTATTTTCTGTCTACATTTCTTATACTTTTGTCTCTATTTGTTATTTCTATATTGGTTCACCAATCTATTACCCACTCCTAATGTTATTTTCCACAATACTAGTAGTGTTTCTCTTAGATTAAAAATATATAAAAATAAACATATTTCTTGGAAGACCATTATGACATTCGACAATACATCCTTGAGATCTAAACCATTATTTTCCATTTTTCTATATTTATGTTTATAAATGTTTTTTCAACCATCTTCTTGACAAGTACCTCTTTATTATGCCTCATATGTAATATTATAATGATCATTCCTTAGGTGTCCTTCATTTAAAGCCACTACTTTCTAAGGAACCAATAATCCATACTAGGTGGATGATTGGTTCTAAAAGAATGAGAACGCCTTTTAATATTTGCAGACACTATATTAAATTATTTTAAAATGTGTGATATTCAATCATTAAGGGAATAAACTAAGGTGGTGGGAATATTTTTTTATATTTAAATATTGTGGAATTTGAGTGGAAATAATTTATGTATATTTTTATAAATTAATTCTATCTATAATCAATAGTGTTTGATTTGTAGATGGAGTTCTGTAACATTCATCAAGGTAAATTGATAGTTATGTATTATGCCAACCATTTCTTCCAAATTTTTATTTCTCACCCAATATGTTAATAAATAATAAATTGAAATCATGGGGTTTTGAGATGGGACATTTAGTAGATATATGATCATAGGTTTTTATGATGAAGATCACCCCGTAAGATGATTTGTTTTATAGATCATCGATTGAATAACATGAGTTGGTTGGTTACTTATAATTTATAAAAAATCATATTATCCTAATGTTCGATTGAGTGGGATCTTTAAATAGAATGGGATACTTGAAGAGTCTTCTTGGGGGACAATTTAATTGTGGTTCTTGGAAATAATCTTATTTTAAATTATCTGATGTATATGGTAAAGGACTGCAATCTTGTTTCTCATGTGGAAAGGTAAATAAATCAAATAGATTTATCAAAAAAGAGCCAATGATCTATATATTATATAGATTATGAGGTTACCTATATATTTTTCCCATGTTTTTCACTATGTATAGTGGAATAGGCTCGAATTTCTTTGAGGATCTACATTAAAATTAGATGGTTTAATAAAAAATGCTATATAATCACAAGCTTGATGAAAAATCCATCTTCACATAGTGGAAAAATGTTCAGGGGAAACTGGTATGGGATCTGTGATAGAGATAGGTACCATTACCATTTCTTCATCTTTAATGACTTATTTATTTGATACGGGTTCCCAGTATTCCATCATAATTTCCATTTTCATTGAGAAGTTGAATCTTCATATAGAGAACATGGATTATGTAATGATGATTTCTATGATTATCTTGATGAAGTTATAGTAGGATCTCTATTTACCTTTTTGTAATTTCGAATTATTCGGAATCAATTTTTTTAAACATTATGGTTCTTTATATGAATGATTTTGATATATTTATCGAGAATTAATATATGATCACTCATAAATCTCATATCAATTATTTTTTCGAAGGGTCTTCTGTATGAACAAATATATATATTTTCATGTTTTTAATGGAGATTGGGACCTAAGGTCATGTTGATCCAGAACCCATCTATCAGATTTGGTTATGATGATATTGATTTATTCCTTCAAACTAAAATAGTAATATGTGTGTCATGATATCCTTATATGGGAAGATTATTTTATTTATATGTTTTTATCAATTTTTTCTTGAATATCTCTTGTGAGGGATGTAGTTTTTTCATTCAACTTATTAATATGTACCAAGACTATTTTTATTCCCCTTTACTATATGAAACAATACAAACTAATGGACTTAAGTACTTGGTTAGGTTAATTTTTTTTACAAGGCCATTATTTTACCCAACATTTAACCATGTTAATAATTTGTGTTTTTTCAATAAATATCATATAACCCTTTTCATATGTGCTGTTTACCAAAATATTAGTCATTTCATGGTTATGAAAAACTTTTTAGTACATCATATTTTGGATTTTTTTGAGCATATGTATGTGGAGAAATTGTTATAAAAAATTAGTCTTCAATGAGGTAATCTGCAGATTAGGATCCAGTAGTCAGATATCCCTAAGATCTCTTTTGGGAGTGGTTAAAGACACTATTATTACATAGTTATTCCAATTCACTAACACAGTATCTTTATGTTGTCATGGAATTTATGAACAATATTATTCATCAGTACCTCAATTATTTTGTTTTAGTATTTTTTATGACATCTTGGTTTACTCTTAATCCAATTAGTATCATGTTTATCATTTGAAATAATTTATAAATATCTTGAGATATCTTCAACATTATGATATTATTTATAATTCCCATTTCTATATTGAGGACATAATGTTCTTGGGGTATGTGATTTTAGAATAGATTATTCCAGTTGATCCTGAGAATGTGAAAGCAGTTATGACAAGCAAGGATCCACATTATTTCATTGAAATCAAGAGGTACTTGAGATTGGAATTGTATTACTAGTGGTTTCCAAGGATTTATCAATGTTGGATTCTATATTGAATGAACTAATTTAGAAATGGGTATTGTTCATATGAAATCTAAAATCTCAGTATTCCTTTGATGATTTGAGGTATCATTTGACTTCAGTGAGAATGTTGAATCTTCTAGAGGCAATTCATGGCTATGAGATCTTTTTTGTATGTCTCAGGTTTTGGTGTTTGATGTGTTATTTTATTTGTTGATCAGGTTGTGGCGTACGGTTCATGTCATCTTCTCCATCAAAAGAAGAAATATCCCACACATGATCTCAAAATTCCATTTGTGATACAAACTCTAAAGATGTGGAAACATTGGGTTTTCAGTTAATGTTTTACCTTCCAATTAGACCCTAAAATCTTGTGTTATATCTTCTCAAAAAATAATATGAACTCGAATTAGTGGTGATGTGAAGTGTATATATAATCTTATGAAATTAGAATTTCTTAAACCCATGGGAAGTGTAATGTTGTTGCTGATGCTATGAGTGAGAAATTTCTTCCTAGAAAATGAATGAATATTTTTAGGAATGATATCACATGGATCTCTTTCCTTGTATGGATTTTCTATTATTGGAGGAAAAAACTGATTTTCTTGAGTTTTTAGGTCACATCCTCTAATTTTGCGAAGATTATCAATGATAAAAAACATTATGGTTATATCATAGGCCTTATTGAATTATTATATGGTGGGGAGACCCTCAGAGAATGATGATTATAATCTAAGGGTATCATTTTCTTTAAGAAATAGTATGTTGTTTTTTCCTATAATAATTGTTGTGATATGGGATTTTTATCTTTTTTAGTGAGTGGTATACCAAATAATTATTAAAATATTTTATTATATCTAGCCATAATTATAGTGAAGAAGTATGAAACATTACATTTCTACTTTTATTTCATTATCATACTTTTTAATAGATAATAGTTGGGCATCAGAAGCCTATATGTCATCGTCAACCACTCCTTATTTTTACCTGTAAGTGTGATGATATATCTATGGAATTTTTTTTTGGTTTACATGAAAACCTCATTTAATGAAACTTATTTTTTCAGTGATTGATCAATTGATAAAATCAGATCACTTTAATCCAATTCGTGACACACCCAAAGTTGAGGCCTTGAGAAATCCGTATATGTTAGAGATCCTTAAAATGAATATATATATTTTTTCTTTTACAGTTTCTAATGGGTTTCAAAGGTTCACTTCTATTTCTTGGAGTAGCCTCTAAAAGGTGATTCAATCCCATGTAATGTTTAGTAAGTCATACTATACTTAGACTAATGGACATATGGAATTAGTTAGATAGATTCTACAGGACATGATTCATCCTTGTGTCTTAAACTCTAGAATAGTAAGTATTTCCATTTGGGGAAGTATTTTTTCCTATATAAATAGTCATTAGTCATCATTTATTATAGTACCCTTTTAGTGCTTGTGAGGAAGGATATTTTAATATCAACTCTCTTGGTTTGATATTGTTGAAGCTTCCATGGTTGGACATAGATTTTTCTAAGAGTAAATGAATAATATTCTGATGATTTTTTAGATAAGGGTAAGAAAAATAGCTAAATTATATCATTTAATTATAAATTTAAATTCCCCTTGGAGTTTTTGGTTTTTTAACATTTTTGTTAATCTCTAACCTTATTTGGGTAATCAAAAAAATTGTAAATAGATAAATTTTGTGATTAGATACATGGAATCATTTGATATTATATAAAATATTATAGAGGTTTCATTTCATTTTCCTCTTTCACCTCATCTGAAATTGATCTAATCTGTGATTCATGTTACCTAGTTCAATAATTATCATTCAAAACCATATCATATATTAATTTTTTGGAATCTTGATGTGTAAGAAAACATTACCATAGTAGTGCATCCATCTTTGATTGTCGATTGTCAGACAATGGTATTTCATTGAACGTCCAAATAATCTGTATAGATTGTATGGAAGTATGGTTACAATTAAAATGAGAATATTGAGTTTGAGCCTTTGATGAGTGAGTAGTGGAATCAGATATTTACTATTGAGTATTTTTACAAGATTTATATGGATATAAATCTTTTATATTGGCGAGAATTGTAATATCCTAACACCATATTTGAGGTATGAATGATTTTTTCTTTCCTAGTATTTAACTTTGATCTCTAACTATTTCATTGAATCATGGTGTATTAAATATTATTTGACCACATAGAGGGATTGTGGGTATGTTTTTAACCCTGTTTAAGAGGTTGAAAGATGGATGATGCGACTAAGATTGAGAGTGGACAAGATCTTGTTGCAAAAATTGTTGTAGGAGATCGAATGGCTAGCTGGTGTGGGACACCAAATATTTTAAGGAGATCCTGTAGGCAAACCACTAGAAAAATAGTAGAGAAACTAGTGGGTTATGTAATATTCCTAGCCCACTAAGGCTATAGTGGTTCTATATTTTCCTATGGAATCTTTCAGGTTTCACCTACTTACCGTCGAATTCCAGCAGCTAGTCGATGACAATGATCTGGCTATGAAACAACATGGTAGTTTTATAATTTTGATATGTTTAATTTCTATTTTAACCTTTAATTCTATCTATATAATTCTATTCAACCTTAAAACCCTTAGATTATCCTTAGTGATGAATTTGGATCTTCCAATCTTGATTCTCATTGGATCATTATGTTCATTTATGCATTAGATATTTTTTGGTAAGGGTAATGTCTTTGGAACATGAATTACCCTCTCATAAACTCCCTCCTACATCATTGTGGTCAAGAAACATGCTATTTATATATCTGGATCACGACTTGATAAATTGTTGTTCTATCATTATGCCTTTATATTTCAATCCATCAATTCCTGATTGGTGGATTCCGTGTTAGAGGATCGTTATTATTGTGATTGAGGTGGGTGGTTTCGTAATGTAATTAATGTTAATATATCCCATTTTTAGTTATTAATTTTATATCAATTATTGATTTATGTTAAAAAAAGTATTCGAATCATTGATAATAAATTATGAAAATGTGTGGTCTGCTGTGATGCATTTCCTTTAAAATGTACTTTAATATGATGTTTGATTTCAGGAATGTTTCCTTGAATTGAAATTATTTATTATAAGAAGTATTTTGAAGATGAATTTTTAGATGAATAGTTATGAAATATTTTATCATATGAAATGAAATGAATTTATATTCAGGCTTCCATTTTTTATAAAAACCACCTGATGTATGTTTTTAAAGGACCTGTAATTTTTTGAAACTTGAACATAGGGACAATTGAATTTATTGTTCGAAATGAGTGAAATCCCCAAGTATGATTGACTGTCTGGAAGCACATGTGAGCCTTGTTAGTTATGTGGAAAAACTAATTTTATAGGAATATATTAGCTCTAACTAGAATTGGATTGAAGATTGAAATTATAACTATTCAATAATAAGGCCACTAATTTCATTCTTTAGGTTGTTATCCTATTTACCCTTGTCCTGATATCTTGGGATATGTGAACACCTTGAGCTATATTTCAATGATTTGTGTGAGAATACCTATACTAATGTAATATTATCACCCTTGACCATAGTTTTATCATTATAATTGTTTATATATTATATTGATTCATTGAAATTATTATTCATTACTATTTTGTTATATATGATTATGTATTATTAATTAATAATGATGTATATATTTTCTTTATTTGAACAAAAATAACTATTTATCTGTTTTATTTTACCCTTTTTTTGAAAACATGTATTGAAATAATCATTAAAATATTACCATGAAATTTTTATTTTAAAATGTAAAAAATTGAGTTATTTTATATGTATTTCTTATGGAATAATTCGTGGGATCCTACGATACTCTTTTTATAACATCCAACATTTTACTTCAGGTGTTTATAGTACAAAAAGCATGTTCTTTATTAGAAATTAATTAATGATTTGTTACATAAAATTACACTTAGTATAACCCCAAAGATAAATAAGTATATTGTCTATGGGAATTATGTACATTTCTAATGTGTTTACCATGTGATACAACAACATTTTTCAAAATTTCTTTAACATGCTTCTAAAATTACTTGGTTCTTTAAATTGCATGGGTTAAACGAGGGAAAAACATAAGAAAGGGGTGAAATATAAATCCCTATTAGGTAATACACATGGAATAAGGTGATACATGTTAGGCAATATGCATATAAATTAGTCATAAAAAGAGTAGGAATCATAAACGTTAACAACAAGACTTGATATAGCCTGATAACCATAACATAGGAAATGTGGATGCAACGTAAATCATGGCATCATAAACCAATGTCAAGGCTAAACCACCCAGAAATAATGTTGTAAAAAGTAAAATAAAGTAATCAGGTTAACTCCCAATACCAACATGACTTATAATGATCCCAATCATTACCCAATGCATTGGAGCGCTGTATAAATTTGGGTGCACATATCACATTCATTTAATTACCTTTATTAAGTGTGCCACATAGATCATACAAAATGGATTAATACTTCCTAATAATTTATGTCATGGTCATAATGTGTGAAATAAATAAATGTAAATAAAAAATAAAAAACATTATGTGCATAAATTTGAATGGTATGGTATTCACTATACAATAATTTTGGTTTGGAAAATCATGGTGATGTTTTGACAGCATAACGAGTCACTTAAAGATTCATAAAAATGTATTGATGGTATATAAGTGAGTCTTTAATCACATAGAAATAAAATTCTCTATAATAGGGAAATTTAAAAACATATCCTAACATTAGAAATAGGAAATTGAAGGGATATGTCTGTGAAGAAACGTTAATAAAGAAAGGATTTTCAAAAATATTTCAACATTGTAACAGGTGTACATAAAGGATAACAGGATGATTAAAGAGAGTGAAATGGGGAAATAATCATTTATATATTAAATTTTATGTAAGGGTAATAAACAATTACAAATCCCAACGTAATTAAAATTAATTTAAGGTACATAACATAAAATATGTGCTTGAATTGAAATGAGAAGAGAGAAATCCCTTACTAAATTTTGGCATGATAACATATGTACATAATGGTTTATTAGATGTATTAATGAGAGTGTAAGGGGTATCTAATTATATAAAAAATTACTGGATGGTATCCAGGATATAGAAAAATAAATCCCTATATGAATAAATGGAAATTAAGAATCATATCATAAAAGAAGTTCTTGAATAAATAGTAGCGTTGATGATCCATTACTTGAGTGTGTGACTCCAAATGATAGGGAGGGGATTCATGAGAGCATGGGGGAACATTTGGAGGACTCTATAGAGTGTTTATAAGAGTATGTATGAGCTCTAAATAACTTTAGTGAAGATAAATGGGATCTTGTGTGGGTTTTTATAGGAAATGAGGGGAATATATTTATTATTTTGGTTTTGAAATCTATAAAATAAAATATAAAAAAATACCAATTTTATTATGTTTTCTACCAAATGTTATTTTACCCATTATTTTATAAGGACAAGGCCCAAAATATATAATTTAATTACCTCTCTTATGTGTACGTGAGTAATACTCTTAATGAATTTTTTTTTAACCTAAAATATATTAATAGTTTTCGAGGATTCATAGAGGCTTTATAAAATTATCCAAATAAACATGTAATCAAATTATATTAAACTGAACACATATATTTGGATGTCGATGAATTTTATAGTGTTTCATACATCACTTTTTGGTCATTATGATTTTATAATACAAAAAGTATATTTATATGGTATTTATGTTTTACTCGAAAATTCTATTGTCTCAGAAAATTTTTATAAATTCAACATTAGATTTTTTTGGAAATTCTGATTCGAAATAAAATATAATTTTTTGGTAATTTTTTTCTAAATATGTGACCTTTTTCAGTTAAAAAATAAATCAATACTTATTAAAAATTTCTTGGTTTTTTTACAATATCGGTTTTAAAACCTTTATAAAAATTAAATTTTATTTCATAAAAAATATACGATCATTCATATTTAATTAAAAATATTTAATACTAATATTTTATTAAAATATTACTAATTTCAAAAGAAAATCATCAAAATAAATTACTTAATAAAATTTGAATAATAACCAAAATTGATATTTGTGTTTTATGTGATCAAAATAAAGAAACATTTTTAAAGTAAAAATAATAGGATGAAAATATATTCCATATTATATTAAAATTAATTTACATACTAATATTTTTAGGTTTTTGATACATATACTTTTAATATATTTGAAAACTTCCCAAGGGTAAGGGGCATGATGATGATAATTTCATGGGGCGGTTCGATGAACCTGTTTTGGGTCGTGATCTCGATGAACATGAACTTATCCTGTAAATGGTTTCTCTTGTGATTATGCTGTTGGATATTAGCAAGTTCTTGGTCATGGAAAAATCAATGATAAGATATCTCCCACCAACGATCTGATAAATGGGATTCATAGGTTCTGATCCTACTGTTTGAGGTCATCAATTCCTTTGTCTAAGTGAATTGAATTTGTCAAAATCACATATTTATAAAAATCATGGGAACACTGTTCAATGGATATATAATCAATGGTAATGATTATTTAAAGTCAATTAAATATGATATTATATAATAAAACTGGGAAATTTTATTTGTTTCTATAACTATAGTAAAAAATAATACATTTAATTAAAATGCAATGGGAATTTTATTTACAACAGTTTTGGTCCTTACAATCTTCCACACCTATGAAAATTTAACCATTAAATTTTATTTTCCCAAAATAAAATATTTAAGGGTAACCATGTTTTCCACCTCCTCCAGTTCCAATGTTTCTTCTTAAAACTTTTTATTTCTCCACAACACTTTTAAAACATACATTTTCTAATTTTGCAGATCATTTTATTAATTATCTAAGATACTCATCGGCTGCTCTTCAAAGGAAATATCATTTTAAAATGGTATCACATATATATTGTGTACATTTTTGGGGTATGATATTTACATCATTAATAGGGATAAATTGAATAAGTCACGTACATGAGATAGGTTCGGTGGGACTTCTAGTCAATATACCACCACTCCAAGGTGATCAAGGATCTCAAAGGGGGAAATTTATCTTGGGATAATCATTCCAATCATCCCAAATATCATAACATTATTACATTAATATTTTTGGAGGAATAAAATGTCTCAAACATGAAACTATAGGTCTCATGAATTATTTTTAACATATATCATTTGTTGAATCTGAGCTATTACACCCCAAAAAACATATGTAAGAACCTTGTATTCGATAGCATATATGACATGTGAAACAAAGGATGTAAAGTAATATCTTCATAATTTTTAATATATTTACTATTTAAAAGAGACAATATATATATTTCAATACCCACAACCATGATTTGGATTGTGTTACACGCAAGAGTGGCCATCCTCGATAGTTTTTGTTAATTGCAAGACCGAGTTTCACCAAATAACAATGTATTATTAAAATATTATTATTTAAATATGATATAACTAAGCAGTTATATTTGATGTTATGAACAATATCATGTAAATTATGAAAATACCAGGTTTATATATATATAAAATTAAGTCATGGGTTACTAATAATTGAGAAACTAAAATAAGAAAAAATTGGATATATAAATAAATATTATCATTTTTATCCTTCCAGTGGATTTTATCTTAAAAAAACATAATTTATTAAAATTATTGAATGATTTTAGTGACATATATATGTTATATATTCAATAAAATATTTTGGATACACACACATTGGATTTTAAATGCATAAGATAAGAACAAACCCAAATTTACACCTAAATACCTATATTTTATAAAGACAATATTAACGCCATTTAATGTAGAACACATTTTAAATTTGAATTTTGATACATTAATTTATTTAATGTGTCAAAATAAGCTTTATATTTTAAATAGAAACATAATAATTAGGTTAGTGTAAAATTTTGATATCTTTCTGAGACATTTTATGTTTTTAACGAATAGTTAAAAATACAGAATTATAGTCCAAAACTACTTTTTTGTCTAATTTATTTATAATGAAAAATTATAATTTTAATTTGTTTTAATATTTAATTATATAATAATTTTATCAATTAATACCATTTAGATAATTTTAATCAATTTCACTTTGAAATTCACTTTAAAAACATATCAAACATTTAGATATTTCTACATTAAAAACTCGCATTGTCTTCCCATATGCGGGATAGATTTTAATTTAATTTCAACCACATCATTGAATTTTATTTGAAAAAATGGATGAAATATTTTGAATCAGAGAATTTTATAATGTCTAATATCACCGAATATTTTTTCCCCTAAACTATTAAGGAGAGGGATTAAAATACTTACAATTATTAAGTAAAAATAAGCTCAATAATGGTTTATGCATATAATTTTAGTTCCAAAATGAACTATCCACGTTTCCAAAACCAATTTTATGGAAATATATCTAAAATTAACATTGAATTAATTAGTTGTGTTTTTTTGTATGACTTTTTTTATATAATAACATGTGAACACCTAACTTCATTCCAAAAATTACAAGGGAGACCTTTTCTTTCCCTATAAAATTCTACCAGCTCTCCCAATTCATCACACATCTCAAACCTCTTAGGTTTAGAAAACCACTACCCAAATAGTCTTCCAAAATCTATCCCCTCTACCTATAATCCATCCTTTTTGGAAGAATTAAATACAATGAAGCTTTTCGTTCAAACCAACAGTAGTTACCCAATTAAATGGTAACGTCTTCTCTCAATATTTTTAGTTACATTTCAATTTTCCACCACCTAAATACAATTTTTATTATTATATAACAAAATCAGTATCTTAAAGATATTATGAAGTTTTTATACTATGTTTTCTACACACTATTATACACACATCTATCATATGTAAGAGAACATACTTTTTCTTTGTACGGTGAATTACTACCTCATGAAATGACGATTGTTCATGTTTCCCTTACCACCTCTCTTTGAAGCCATTATGATAGAAATTATGTTTTTATGTGTTATATATTATATTTAATATGTCTATATTTTATTCAAACCATATTTAATATATAAATTTAATACATTATATTTTTCATTAATACGATTACATCTTTGAGAAGTGTGTACTACCACCCCCTCTAAGTGATTTGATTCGTTCACACAATACATGAAATGTATAAATAACGGCTATAATTGAACATAGGAGGCATAAAAAACCTCTATAACATATTCATGACATAATTACCTTTATGGAAATATAATATATAATATAGTTATATATATCATTTTCTATTACACTATCAAACTCTTTTAAAAGTGATAACATCGTTCATAGACGTGTGGACTACCGTCTCCTCGACATGATGTGATTCATTTTACATCACATATATATATATATATATTTGTGTGTGTGTGTGTTTTTGTGTGTGTGTGTGATTAAATAATATTTAATTTATTATATAATGATTATTTTGGAAAGATATAGTGTCACAAAACTTCTTTCTATAATTATCATTTAAAAATGGGAAAATCCCCCCTGCGTATGTATGACCTACCATCTCTATGATCATAACGTTGGATCATTTTCATAATAATATTTAATGATTGATTTTAAAAGAATAATTTAATTAACAATATGATAATTATGTTTTGTTTAATATTCTATAAATGTTATATAATGTCCCATTTGACAAAAGTTCACCAATAATAGTTGTTATAACACATAAACCAAATTAAGTCAAAAACACTCGATGTAATATTAATTATTTTTGTAGTTTTACAAAACATGGAAATAAGTGAAATAAAAGTAATTATAAACAATAAAATGGTTATGAAACTAGTATAAAAATAACATAGTTTTATTATATAATATGTTAATGGATGTTCACCTAAACAGAAACTAAAGGTAAATATTTCCATCTCACTAATAAATTCATGGGATAAATTTCATATTCATCACTTGATTATTTTATGTATTGTAACTACTGAAATTTTTATATATTATATCATGAATTAATTTAAATTCAATTTATTTAGATGTTTCATTTAATTCTTATCAGATTTGATTCTTTTGATTTATATGTATGAGATTTTCATCTCAATTTACATTCCATTGAGGCTTAATTGTTTTCATGCACCTAGTTTCTTTTATATAGTGTTTTTACTTCTATTTATATTGTATATCATGAATATCAATAATCTCTTGATATTATTACTTTCATATAATTTTATACCTTCATGAGTTTAGGATTTAGGATTCATCATATTTGTATGGGAAAATTTGAAATTTTTAAATATTATTTATCTCACGGAGAACTTTAAGGACCATAAAATGGAATTTCCCATCAAGGAAATTGTATAACCACTATTAAATATACCCTTTCATTTTTTTTGGTTATTCATGACCATTTAAAATTATTTTTACCAATATTCTATTCTTTGGAAATCAAAATGTTCAAGAAAATGTTTTCTGAAAACCCAACATTATTTCACTCTTTATTCGAAGAAATTTTTTTCTTCAAAAACCCATTATTTATCAAAATGTTTTCAAAATGTTTTTCAAATAATTTGGTAAATAAATTTTTACCCTTTTTTACTTTCACCGATGTTTTCAATGGAATATTCTTGTATCCTTCTGAATGAGAGATTTTCTAAAAAAAATTCAAAAAAAATGAATATTATTTCATTCACCTCATACAAGATGTACAAATTCATCCACCATCATTTCATTGAAGCCTCCATTTCATGATTACAAAATTTATTTTTAAGGAAAAATATTTTCAAAATAATTTTTAAAGGAAAATGATATTTTTCTCATGAATAATTTTAAAATATAATATTTTATTTCATCAAAAACAATAACCATCTATTTTACTCCACTTTTCTTTTTAGTATTGATACCATCCTTATTCTTCTTCAAGATGGTTTATTATTTATTTGTCTAAAGATATTATTTACATTCACTTCATCTATTAATTATTTATGTCCCCTTGAAATATTCAACTTCATATGATCATTGAGCATTGAATTTATCTTAATTAGTTATAACATTTATCATGGATATTACTATTTCCTAAACCATATACAATTGTACATATGGTGCCTACTTTGATCGTTACTTGATTAATTTGGTAATTATATATAGATTTGTATTCCTAATTCAATATTGTAATTTGATAAGGAATATTATTTAGTAAATATGAGAAATGATTTGAACTGGTAATGATAGTTGGATCCTAGACATTATATATCTCTTCAGTGCATCAAAATGTTCTCATGAGAAGAATAATTGTGAAAATTGGTTTCTACCTTTAGAATTAATCCATTTTGTGAATTTCCTGGATTTTAATAGGTCCTCATGTTACATATACATAACATCTATTAATAAATAATTTCCCTCATTGTAGTTTTAGTTATTATTATTACCTGATATTTTGTGTCAACATATCTATAGATAAATTTCTTTTTAGTTCACTAATTATTGAGATGTGTTTTAGTTTCCTACCTTTACAGATTTATTTTACCATACTTAGTTATTTTAATTGAATGTATTTTAGGTTATTTATATTTGAATATTGACTATTCTCATTAATTAAATATTTCATTTAATATATCTTTCCCTTACTGAGAATTTTAGCTCCCCCTTTTTATATTTCATTCCTCAGGAATCCATGAACCGTGATATGAAAAATACATAGTTTTTTTTAATATCTATTAGAGATTATCCTCAATTAATTTTTTTTGAAGAAATAATATTTGTTAATTAGTGTATCCATTTGTAATAAAATTACCATTTATGTATCTAGTTTTTCACGAATAATAAACTGATCGGTACTTTAGGGTTTGATTCCTTGTAATCATGCCAATGTAATTGATACCAGATACCATATTTGGGATCTCTGTGGCTAGTTCACTATACTTTGTATGAAAGTATGTTTAGTATAAGTATTCTAAACTATATTTAAGAAATAATAGTTTATATAAAATAACCCTATGGTTGAATTTGAGGATAAGTATAGATGGAAGCCCTATAATTTTGGAAAATTATAGATTATGTGGGTCTTTCTTGCAATAAATACATTCCAGGATACTAGAAGTTGACGTGGTTCTGAAAAAGATGTACCTAGGAGTAGAATCTCCGAAAATGTGTTTTGGGCTTGACTCGAAATAACCTGGTAAACAAAAATAGGCCATACTACACATCTAGTTTCACACTCCATGGGGTATTTGATTAGGATAAGACATGTTTTGTTTTCAACACATTAGTAAAAATTAAAAGGCTTTTGAAAATTAATAACCTTGGTTAAATGTTAATTTATTTAGACTGAAAATTAGGTTCCATGATTTTAAATCATACAAATGATATTATAGATAAACCCTAGAACACGAAAGTACATATATGGAAATAAAATAGATAAAGTGTTTATTTGATAAGAATGTAGTGAAAACCTTAGTTCACATGATATTTATTCATTATTATAATTTCAAGGATGTTTATCATATATATTTTGGGAAATTATATTAATATGGTTTTATATGGGGAAGACCTATAATTTGGGGGGGGACTAATCAAATTCAGAAGGCCATGGGTCTTGAAACCATGACAGAATGACGATAAGTGTTTCATTCCAACCATTATCTTACTAAATGTCCTTGTAAATTTTCATTGTTTATTATTAAATAAAATTAATGAATAAATATTAATAATGAACTTGTAGAAAATATTTTGAGTATTTTAAATCAATATAATAAACATATTTATTTTGGGAGATATTTAAAGACAAATAGTAAGACATGTCACTCTTTTATAGGCCTTATGATCCGTTAAAAGTTTGTTTCAGTTCTTCAGGCATAAAAAATCATTGTTGGTTATTAATTATTTGGGAGTAAAGGGATGAATAAGAATTTGATCAAAGCATAACCAAAATTTAGGACTGATCAAATGATATTGAAACTTATCATGTTAGAATATTTCATTATATTCTTGGCCAATAAAATATTTATGCAACATTAGTAAAATCACACATATATAAAAAAAATTCATAAAAAATATTGTTATATTGAATTGATAGAATTATAAATAATCAAATATTTATTGCTTTGAGGCCCACTAATTTCTATTGATCATTCACTATTTTGTGATTGATGAACTAAATCACTCCATATAAATATTTTTGTTTTTTCTCTAAGTATCTCTACATTCAACAAATGTTCTCCAACTTAGAAACCTAGATACATGGTATTCTATGGGACATTGGTGCATTAAATTCTCTATTTTATATAGGATTGTATATAAAAAATTATCACGATTTGGGATTTAAAACATTAGAAGTATTAAACAATCTATCACCATGATCAAGGTGAAATTGCAAGGACGTGATATAGATAAGGTGCAGAGAATGTGATGCCCCAAAAAACATAAGTAAGAACTTTGTATTCGATGGCATCTTTGACAGACATCACCAAGTGTGTAAAGTAGTATCCAATTACTTTTTAATTTATTTACTATTGAAAATATTATATATATATATATATGTATATGTATATCAATTCACATAACTCCCAGTTTGCTGGTGTTACAAGCAAAGGTAACTTTCTTCTATAGTTTTCATTACATGAAATATTTGGTTTCACAAAATAAAAATGTATTATTAAAATATTATTATTCAAATATGTTATAACCTAGCTGTTATATTAGAGTTTATGAATAGTATTATTTAAATTATGAATATATATGTTTTATATAAATTTAAAATTAATTCATATGTTACAAATTAATGACAAATAAAAATAAGAACCAATTATATTTAAAAAGAAATATTATTATTTTTATGCATCCAATGGTGTTTTATCTTAATGAAAATAAATAATTAAAATTAGTGAATTATTTTTAATGATATATATATATGTTATATATTCAATCACATATTTAGGAAATTCATCCATTGGATTATATATATATATATATATGATAATAACAAACCCTAATTTACACATAAAAACCTATATTTCTATAAAGACAACGTTACCACCTTTTAATGGAAAGTCCATTTTAAATTGGAATTTTGATGCTTTAATTAATTTAATATTTGTAAATAAACTTCATATTTTATATATATGAATAATAATTAGGTTAGAGTGAAATTGTTATATTTTTCTGAGATATTTCATTTTATTAATGAAAACATAAAAATATTGAATATTAGTTCAAAATTGCTTTTAATGTTATTTATTTGTAATTTTAAATTAAAATTTCAATTGGATTTAATATTTAATTAGATAATATTTTTTCATTTAATCCAATTTTTGTTCTTTGGAATCAATTTCACCTTGAAATTTACTACAAAAGAGAAAGCCAGCATTTGGACTTTTTTACTTTAAAACCCAGCACTATCGTCGTGCATGTGGGATTAATTTTAATTTAATTTCTTCCCTTTCTATGATAGGAATTTAAAAAAATGAAATAAATATTTTTAATCTTAAAATTTTATAATTTCTTAAAAGGCCAAAAATTTTGTGACCAAAATTATTTGTGAAGATGGTTAAAATAAAATAAAATAATTAATGTAAAATTAAGCTTTATAAAAGACTAAGCCATTAATTCAGGTTTCCAAATGACCTAGACACTGCTCCAAAACCCAATGGATAGCCATATCTCAGACATTAAAATTCAATTATTGAGATTTTTTTTGGATTTTTATGATTTTTCTCTATAAGAACATGTCCACACATAACTTGATTACAGAAATTCCCTGTGTGTCCTTTTCCCTCCCTATAAAAGGACACTGCCTCTCTTGCTTCATCAAACCAATAAAAAATATTTATCTAGGATAAGAACGGCCCCTTTAGTCTTATAAGATATATCCCCTCTACCTATAACTTTATATATTGGTAGAATGAAATCCAAGGAAGCTTTTGGTTGAAACCAAAAGCACTTACCCGATTAAGAGGTAACATCTTCTCTCAAACTTTTTTATTTAATTTCAATTATCCACCCCTAAAAAATATTTTTTTTATTATTTGAAAATAATATCCTAATGATAATAGTATTTTTTTTATTCTACGGTATCTACCTACACATACACGCACCTCCATCTAATGGAAGAGAAAATGCTGTTTTTGTTTATGGCGAACATCTGCCTCACAAAACAATGATTGTTCAATTTTCCCTTACCACCTCTCATGGTGGAATATACGATGGAAACTATATTTATATATGTTATATATGAAATTTAATATGCATTAATTCTTCTTCAAAACATTTCTAAAAATAAATTTAATACATTCAATTTTACATTAATACGATAACATCGTTTGAGGAAGTGTGGACTACTTCCTCTCATAGCAATTTGATTCATTCACACGATACATGGAATATATTAATGATGGTCATAATTAAACATATGAGACATAAAAAACATCTTTATTATATTAAAGATATAATTACATTTATTTATATATGTATATATATATATATCATTTTCTTTATTAACCTTTCACACACTTTATTATAGATAATGTCGTTTGCGGGCGTGTGGACTACTACATCCATGACATGATGTGATTCCATTTACATAATATAATTATATATATAAGTATATATGATTAAATAATATGGTAATTATTAAATAATTATTATTCTTTAATGATATGTTTTTACTTATGTTCATTCCATTACAATCATTTAAAAATGGGAACACTACTCATGCTAACGTACTACTTACCGTCTCCACGATTCTAACGTTGGAAAATTTTTATAACCATATTTAATTATTTATTTTAAAAGTATAATTGATGTAAAAATATGATAATTATGTCATGGTTATTATTCTGGATATGTTATTTGATGACCCCATTAACCATAGTTGACCAATAATAGTTTCATTGACACATAAACTGAATTTGGCCAAAAACACCCAGTGTAAACTTAATTGTTTACATAGTTGTACCAAACACTTCAATAAGTAAAATAAAGGTAATTATAATAATGAAAATGTTTATTATGAAAGTATAACATTTACATAAGTTTATTATAAGATATATTGATGTACATTCAACCGAAATGAAATGCAAGGTAAGGATTTCCATCTCACTTTTTACATCTATGAGATAAATGCCATATTCACCACATACTTATTTTATGTGGTGTACCTACATCCAATTTTCAAATATCATATAATGAATTAGTTTATCATCAGGTTATTTTAGATGTTTCATTTTAATGATTATCACTTTTGAGTCTATTGATTCACATGTAAGGGATTTTCATCACAATTTACATTCCATTGAGGATTAATTATTTTTTTCACATTTTTTATTTTAGGTGTAGTATTGAAAGAACGGATGATTGTTGCCAATATATCAGTCAAGGTTTCGGTGCTCTACTAATGTTTATAGTAGCACTCAGGTTGAATCCTCAGAGATGATACTTTTTAATAGCCAATTGTTTTTAGTTGATTATATTCTGATTGGGGTGTCTCTTTGCAGAGATTATGAAATAATTGATTGATTAATATTGATTTAACAAATTGATAATGATTTAGGTGAGTTAATTATTTGGGAGTTAATCTAGTGTTATCCTTGATCTTTGCTTTATATTGTATTTAAATTAACACCCACTTCACAAGATAACATCAATTCGAATTCCAAAGTGTTAAGGCTTTAATCCAAGCCTTAACTTAACATAGGGTTCTAATCTCAATTAGAGCTTGTTAATGGTAGTGCATTTATGGTTCCAATATTCCATGGAAACCACAGGTTAATCAAAATTTGTAATTAATCTATGATATTATATGTTTAACATACACAATGTTAATTTAAAGAATATCAATCGAGCTAATGATATCAATCAATTAACATCCCCAAATCTTAACTCACTCCAATGGTAGATTTACTCATCCATTGAAATGACTAATAATATTGTTATAAGTAATATGATGATAAATTAGAAAGAGAATAAAAATAAAGAAATAATAAAAATATTGGTGCGTCGAACTCACACGCAAATGATAATTAGAATTAAAAATAGGCATTCAATTAAATGAGGAAGCAAAATAAGGAAATGGGATTAAACTATATTTAAACTATTTTAAGAACATAAATATTAAAATATAGATGGTGGATGATAATTAGAGATATTGATGAATAATCATTCATAAAAACTGAATTACATAGAAAAGACTTACAAGATTACAATAATGAAGAGGACAAAAGTAAAAGGAAGGAAAGAGAGGAGGAAGGGTATCTCACGTAAAAACATGATTATGGAAGGTCTTCCCAAGACCTTGGTAAGGATTTTTTCATGCCAATATTTTCTCCTCTCCTCGAAAATTCCAAGCCCTTTGAATGAGAGGAGGGGATGAATTTATACCCCAATAAAGTGGACAATTTTCATTCACAATCTGTCCCTCCACTTGTATCGCCATTTTGTTAATTCAGATAGCTGAATATAAAGATATGATTTTGTTACAAGTTTTCGATAAATATATCTTCTATCTACATGGAAAATTTGGCATCCATTTGACTTAAGGAGCCAAGGTTATGGCCAGTTTATTAAAAAATGTAAATCTGTCCATTTCACTCCATACATTTTAGAAGGTTGAAATGCGAATGGTTTTATCAATAAGAAGATGCATTCTAGTCTAATTAAATTCTTCAATAATGTATTACTCCTATATCCCTTATTTGACATTGCAAAATCTCCACTTGATTGGATGATTAAATAATGGGATATTTCATGAATGCTGTACAGATTTTACTTCCCGGCCAAAATGGTGGGGTGAATTTAAATGAATCAGTTGGTCCCCTTGTATTTTTATTTGGGTCTTGAATTTTTTTTCCAAGACTCTTTAAATAGTCCCTAGAACATTTGAGGAGAATTAAGGAATTTTCACTTCAATATGGATCCCCGTAATTCAATCATCATGGATTGTCCTGTTTCTTAATAGATTCTATACGCCCTCTTGTGTGGTCTATATGGGCCTTTAAATGGTAGAATTGGACCATGATCTCTTCTAATGATATGTTGTATATTGAATTATTAATCCATAAAAACATGAAACTCACAATATGTATCATTAGGGGGAGATTTATAAATAAAATAGTAAACTAACCCAACTGAACTACTTCTAAAAATTCCCAAAAATTATACTTAGTATTAAAACATAAATATTTCACAAAATTATGCACATTTCATATAAAACATGTAAATGGAGTATATAATAGGTAATGAAAATATTAATAACATAAACTCCCACACACGTAGTCTTGTGAATGTCCTCATTACAACAAATATAAAAACATGACAAAAATCCTTTTCACTCACCATCAAATATTAAAATTTTGTTTTCCCCAATCAGGTAGGTTTAGACAATGTCACTCATACATATTTAATTCCCCCTTAAGTTTTTACAGAAAAAATTTTCAAAAAAACAATTCAATTTTTTTCATGCTCCAATTTAGTAATGGAAAATTGTGGCACACAAAACTTACTCTTCTCAAGATGATACAATTAATTTATGGAGCTTCACTCATTCACCAAGAAAATGTGAAAATGTTATAGATTTAATGATCTATCAACATCCACTCCCAATCCAAAGTGAACTATAATCAAGTGGTATTTTGGTCTTTTGAAGGGGTTTTCCTGTGGCTACGGGACGGTAGGTATATAATGTCCAATATAGAGAAAAATTGGGGTAAAACAGCAACATGGAAAAACAAATGCACACATTTTATTGAAATGAGATATTAAAGGAAATGTAAACACATATTTACGAGGTAATAAAAATGTGAAATAAGACAAAAAAGTGGAAGGAAATATGAAGGGAGTGAGAGGATGAAATATTTAGAAAACCCAAAACTTCTCCCAATGACATAAGAATATAATTCAAATGTTCTTTTTTTCTTTTTTTGTCATTTTTCTGAAAGTTGAACTTTAAATAGATATCACAATCATCTCCCACACCATGATTTATCTCCTTAGGGAAGTGATTGTAATATTTATAACAAGATTAGAGGCTGATAAAAAGATACTTGCATTTTAATTGAAAAGATAGAACATACTCTCATTGTTTATGTAAGATTATTTCTAACAATACTAGCATTTTAATTGAAAAGTACTAAATAAGCCACTCTATATAAAAAATGTTAATCATCATTGAGAACAAAAAATCAAATAAAATTAATAAAGCTCCCCTGATTACATAAAGTCCATCAAATAGATACATAATAGAATAATAATAATATTTAGAAATGTATCATGAATAAATGTAATTTTTTCTGATTCATAATATTCATCTGGTGATGAGAAATTTTTTAGAAAATTCCTATACAAGTATCACAATCATTTATATGGTTCATCAAACTCATTTTTAATGGAAATATCCCAATAGAAGAGTGGAATTTTCTAAAACAGAAGAGAGTACATGTTAAAATAATTTTAGAAACATAGTAAGGATATGTATGGATTCATAGTTATTTGAATTTAATGCACTATTTCTATGACACAATATGTCAGCCACATCATAAAGATACATATATGGATACCATTTTTTATGGAAATTTGGAGCAAGCCATGTCATAGAAGATAGTAATTCCACATAAGAACGACATATCAATGATATCTATAAATTGATCATGTTGAGATAATGTGGTTACACTATGATTAATAGAGTTACATTGTGACACTTGGACTATGTAGAAATAAAAAATGCCATGATTATTATTGTTCAATAAATTTTTCAATATAAATCGAGCTTTCACAATGATGTGCTTTTCCATGTATTAATTCTAGTAGTATTAAATGAATGAACTAATAGGTCACACTATGATTTAATATGACCCATTTTGATTATGATATATATTATCAGTCTTAATCCATTATTGATTATATGGAAATATAGATATTTAAAATAGGATATCTATTGGTTAATTTTTGGAATTATTAAGGTGTTTCAATACAAAAAACAAAATATTAAATAAAGTTAAATGGTGGAGATTTGTTTGAAAAAAATCTATAACATCTCTACACTAAATTTCATGTATAAACCAAAATTTTATTTTACTTTTCATTGTCTTTCACTATGATATCATCTTTTCTCATTGATTTTTTTATTCCATATTTTTTATGTCTGTAGAGGGGTGGAGGGCATTTTCTGAACATATATAAAGAGGCCAATATATGGTTAACTGGACATAGATTAAGGCTGAACATGATCATATAAATGAAATTACAATAGGATGTCCACAGGATCATTGGTGAGGGCCACTGGCTAGCTAGTAGAGGGCAGATATAAGGAAGTACCTATAAGAACTTCACAGGACCACCTGAGGGGCCCACCAGTTGTCCAGTGGAGAATCTAGTTGGGATGGTATTTCTATAGAAACATTGACCATCTAGTGGAACATTTAGAGGCCCATGGAATATGTTGGTAACCACCAACTATCCAGTGGAAGAAAATAGCTATCCAATGAGTCCTATCTAGCTAAAGAATAGAAAGTTTGTTTTATAATTTTGTTCCATTTAATCCCTTTTTAAAACATAATCCTCCCCCATGAATTCCATTCCACCCCAAACACCTTGTACGATCTATATAGAATATTTTTTCTCTTCTAACATTGATTATTCATGGATGGAAGTATCATTTAATGAAATGTTTATCTTCTGGTTTGTGTAATGTGTTTTGATTATTAATCTTCTGTTTTCTCATCTCACTCTCACTTTGATATCAGTGTATCCCCATGTAATTGGTGGATATAGATATTGAATTGATGAATTTTTTTTCTGTGTTATTTTTTCATCATTCTAGTCATCCAATATCAATTGGGGTGTCTTGTTTTGGATGATCATTGACCATGTGATCGAGGCAGGTGGTTTAATAAGGTACTTCCTAATGTTTAAAACCGTTGTTTCGTACATAATGTGAATGGAATTTGTGATTTATTTCAAAAACATGATTTTCATATTTAATAATCTATTTTTAAAATGAATGGTTTGTGTATGATGAATTTTATATTAAAATTTATTTTTAAATAAAGTGTGATTTTAAAAAATTGTCATGAATTTAAATTACTGAATGTAAGTATGATTTTAATGATGAACTTCAATATGAAACTTGTGATATGAATTATGATTTGAAATTTAATGATTTTATTTGAAATGAACTAATTTATAATGAGAAACATTTGATGTTGGTTTTGATTATAGATTGAACGTTTTGAAAGATGAACTTGGGGCTAGTTTAATAGCTTGTATGAACTATACGATTGATTCTTTTGACTAAAATGGGATCCTGGGAAGTTTTTCTTTAAGAATCCATCTTTAGACAATATTAGATCTACATTGAAATGGATTTATGATTATAATTCTAACAAAACTATGTTAAGGGTAGGGATTTTATTATTTTGGGTGTTCTTGTATTACACTAGGCCTGATATCTAGAGACTTGTGCACACCTAGATAGGTATTTCACTAAGATATGTGATAATACTTATACTAACCTAATATTAAGGATCTAAAATATGGTTTGATGAATAAAATTATTTATACATGCCATTGTTTTATAGAAATTATTATTTATTCATTTTTTTAAAGATTTTTATAACTTCAATATTTTAGGGAAATTCACTCTTGTTCCAATTTAATATTACCCTTTTAAATGTTTTGAAAAAATAATTTTTATATAAAAAGTGAAAATATATCCATTCCTTATTTTATTTTTTTTATGATCATTTTTTTACATGACTTGGTTTTTGTTTGGAATGCTTAGTGAGATCATACATGGCTATATTTCTCAAACCCTACCTCTTCCTTCAAATGTTTTTGAACAATCTTATTCTAGATCCAAGGAATGTAATGACACCACATAGAGGTGGTGGATGTTATTCATTAGTGGGACCTTATGAGATAGCAAGGACTAATGGGTCATGTTATCCACATGTGGAATTAAGAATATGGGATATTTTCATGGATGGTTGAAGTGATGTCTTTTGTTGATATACCATTTTGGGTCTTGTATTTTTCTACTTGTCATACTTTTCTATTGAGGGGTATTTGCTACCATGAATATTTTAGGTTTTATATCTAATTATTTCTTTTTATGATTTACACATATGGAATAATTTATCCAAATTATTATTTTTGATTTCTAGGAATTAGTCTCCAGCCTTTCGGGATAGGGATTTCCCTTCAGGGTGTGTCATAAATGATTCAGGTACCATTTATGTTGGTTTTCCAAGATGATTTGTGAAAAATTTCTATGAAATGGATCATTTGCTTTTTTGATGTTGGTGTAAATTGTGGGATGTCTAAGTATACATGATATAGGATATTAAAAAAAGGGGTGAGTTATGATTGGGTGGTTCACTAGATTTCACTATAACAAGTCCTATGTAATAATCTGTTATTGGGATATAGTGTATTTTGGGAAAGTTTATGATTTGAATTAATATTTTTCTTCAAATTCATTGATCTAAGATTTGTGGTTCACAGTTGAATTTTGATGGATAACATTCATGATATTTGGCACATAAATGATGTTTCCCTTATTATCAATTGATGTCTTCAGTACCATATCTCTAATAAGATATTTGAATATACCTCAGGAGGGAGCTATTGATAATATATATAAAGAGAACTCTCCAATTAATCAAAAACCATATAGACTTAATTATTCATGTTTTTCAAGCTCTAGGAAATGTAGCATTACATTTTCCATTCAGTATGTATAGGATTTATGATGTGGAACAATTTTATCAACCTTTTTCAAAATTCTATTCTTGAATTTAATTTTATTTCTAGAGAAATATTTTGATTATAATGGGGAATTTTTCAATAAATAATTATTATATTATCATTTATTTGAAATTATTTATTTATTAAAAGTGGTTGTTTTTTGGTTCTTAATTGATTTGAAATCTGGTTGTCTATTTCCTTTTATTTCTAGGAATGGGTTTCTATTTATGATAGGAACATTTAATGGGAGAGAACATTTTATTGTTAACAACCTCAAAAGTTCAGAAGTTACATTGGAAACTGTGTAAGAAAAAGAAAATGAGAATAACATATACATTTCTTATTTAAATTCAATCATCTAGATGGATGGTATTTTTACATTTACCATGGAAAATATCAAAACATATCATTATGCATATCCTATGGTTGGTAGTGGACATTACTGACTCCCTTAATCGGGTATGATGTCGATATTCTTTTCCCTTTTTCTAAACCTGAAATAATCATCGATGATAAATAGAGAAACCCCGTTGCTGCCTTTGTTGATGTGGGAGTCCCCAATTGAACAGGGATAAAAACTAATAATTACTAAATTATGCACTCAAGTGTATTGAATCTTCTGCCAATTTCCTTTTTATGATCTAGTGGTGAAATTATTTCCAGACGGTAAATAATACTCCTCCCATAATTGTGGGAATTTTTTTAAAATGGTTGACTGGGGAGGTAACTATTTTATGAGTGATCTATGAAAATATTCCCAAGAAAAAATCCTTCTCTGACTGCAATTCCTTCGGAATTAAATTATTATAATTTAATTGAGGGATGGGTTTAGAAAAATATAGAACAATAAATATTGATACAAAAATTGAATTTCTTATGTAGGGATTAAAATAAATTCATAGTCATATATGTGTTAAAAAATGGTGACATCTTTCCAAAAAGATACATGATGGGATTCCACTTCATTGATCGAATCATTTTCATTTACGAAATCGTGTATGTGGGATATCGTGTACAAAGCCTAATTTGTATTGTGAATGGAATCATCTTGGTGAATTAATGGTTATGTCGATCATTTAGATATGTTTAGGAAAATGAATATTTGGGAAACAAACAAATGATCAATTCATTTATGTTATTACAAATGATTTTTTTGATCAAATTGGATATGTGGGACTGATTCTATTATTTTAGTATTCTTGGTAGAAGTCATGTATTCCGGCTAGCTGGAAGTTCTACCATTAAAACATGGTTGTAGAATCTAGTATAAGGATTGACCAAACTAATTTTTTTTACTAAAATACGAGAAAAAATATTGTGTTCTTATCCTAACTATAAGGTTCTTCTATGAATAAGGTTTTTTCATGATTCAAGTAGGGTAATTTAAAATGAGAGTCTAAGGGATTGCAGAAAAAATATAAGTAGGAGGAA
This sequence comes from Viscum album, assembly GCA_963277665.1. Taxonomy (NCBI): domain Eukaryota; kingdom Viridiplantae; phylum Streptophyta; class Magnoliopsida; order Santalales; family Viscaceae; genus Viscum; species Viscum album. Next base: position 732,491,030 of record OY728160.1, read on the forward strand.
AGAGGAGTTTATTAGAACCAATGAGGGTCAATATAAGTAAGGGAGGGTAAAAGAAAAGATATGAGGTGACTAATCAAGTTATACCTAATGATAAGAATTTATAGGTATATTATTATTCTTTAATATGGTACTTTGTATGTAGTTTTATTACTCATTGATTTAGGACATAACCCATAGTTCTTCTTCCCCATAGTTCCTTCCTCTATTTTCTATTTTTATATTTTTGTAAATTATGTTTCTTCTAGTTATTCCTCACTAATCTATTGTAATATGAAATCATCAATAGAATATCCATAATATTCATATCCAATATCAGGAATTGGAACCCCAACCCTCTCAAGGGGAATACACAAAAAAGGTGATCATCTTATTTCATATGTACTCTAGGTAGACAATGACTTTTTATATTAGGAAGTGAGAGAAAAACCACCCATGGGTTGTGTTCATCACTCTACCACTCTTTAGTGCTGGAATTGTATCACTTGAGAGATTGATTATCCACATAGTTAGTTTATAATGTGGGTTAAACCTTCGAGGTCAATGATAGGTAGTAGACGAGTGAATCGACCTAAATCTAAGCATTATTCTTGTTGACTCGTATTTTCTATCTACATTTCCTATATTTTTGTCTCTATTTGTTATTTCTATATTGGTTCACCAATCTATTACCCACTCCTAATGTTATTTTCCACAATACTAGTAGTGTTTCTCTTAGATTAAAAATATATAAAAATAAACATATTTCTTGGAAGACCATTATGACATTCGACAATACATCCTTGAGATCTAAACCATTATTTTCCATTTTTCTATATTTATGTTTATAAATGTTTTTTCAACCATCTTCTTGAAAAGTACCTCTTTATTATGCCTCATATGTAATATTATAATGATCATTCCTTAGGTTTCGTTCATTTAAAGCCACTACTTTCTAATGAACCAATAATCCATACTAGGTGGATGATTGGTTCAAAAAGAATGAGAACATCTTTGAATATTTGCAGACACTATATTAAATTATTTTATAATGTGTGATATTCAAACATTAAGGGAATAAACTAAGGTGGTGGGAATATTTTTTTATATTTAAATATTGTGGAATTTGAGTGGAAATAATTTCTGTATATTTTTATAAATTAATTCTATCTATAATCAATAGTGTTTGATTTGTAGATGGAGTTCTGTAACATTCATCGAGGTAAATAGATAGTTATGTAGTATGCCAACCATTTCTTCCAAATTTTTATTTCTCACCCAATATGTTAATAAATAATAAATTGAAATCATGGGGTTTTGAGATGGGACATTTAGTAGATATATGATCATAGGTTTTTATGATGATGATCACCCCGTAAGATGATTTTTTTTATAGAACATCGATTGAATAACATGACTTGGTTGGTTAGTTATAATTTATAAAAAATCATATTACCCTAATGTTCGATTGAGTGGGATCTTTAAATAGAATGGGATACTTGAAGAGTCTTCTTGGGGGACAATTTAATGGCGGTTCTTGGAAATAATCTTATTTTAAATTATCTGATGTATATGGTAAAGGACTGCAATCTTGTTTCTCATGTAGAAAGGTAAATAAATCAAATAGATTTATCAAAAAAGATCCAATGATCTATATATTCTATAGATTATGAGGTTACCTATATATTTTTCCCATGTTTGTCACTATGTATAGTGGAATAGGCTCGAATTTCTTTGAGGATCTACATTAAAATTAGATGGTTTAATAAAAAATGCTATATAATCACAAGCTTGATGAAAAATCCATCATCACATAGTGGAAAAATGTTCAGGGGAAACTGGTATGGGATCTGTGATAGAGATAGGTACCATTACGATTTCTTCATCTTTAATGACTTATTTATTTGATACGGGTTCCCAGCATTCCATCATAATTTCCATTTTCATTGAGAAGTTGAATCTTTATATAGAGAACATGGATTATGTAATGATGATTTCTATGATTATCATGATGAAGTTATAGTAGGATCTCTATTTACCTTGTTGTAATTTCTAATTATTCGGAATCAATTTTTTTAAACATTATGGTTCTGTATTTGAATGATTTTGATATAATTATCGAGAATTAATATATGATCACTCATAAATCTCATATCAATTATTTTTTTGAAGGGTCTTCTGTATGAACAAATATATATATTTTCATGTTTTTAATGGAGATTGGGACCTAAGGTCATGTTGATCCAGAACCCATCTATCAGATTTGGTTATGATGATATTGATTTATTCCTTCAAACTAAAATAGTAATATGTGTGTCATGATATTCTTATAGGGGAAGATTATTTTATTTATATGTTTTTATCAATTTTTTTTTGAATATCTCTTGTGAGGGATGTAGTTTTTTCATTCAACTTATTAATATATACCAAGACTATTTTTATTCCCCTTTACTATATGAAACAATACAAACTAATGGACTTAAGTACATGGTTAGGTTAATTTTTTTTACAAGGCCATTATTTTACCCAACATTTAACCATGTTAATAATTTGTGTTTTTTCAATAAATATCATATAACCCTTTTCATATGTGCTGTTTACCAAAATATTAGTCATTTCATGGTTATGAAAAACTTTTTAGTACATCATATTTTGGATTTTTTTGAGCATATGTATGTGGAGAAATTGTTATACAAAATTAGTCTTCAATGAGGTAATCTGCAGATTAGGATCCAGTAGTCAGATATCCCTAAGATCTCTTTTGGGAGTGGTTAAAGACACTATTATTACATAGTTATTCCAATTCACTAACACAGTATCTTTATGTTGTCATGGAATTTATGAACAATATTATTCATCAGTACCTCAATTATTTTGTTTTAGTATTTTTTTTATGACATCTTGGTTTACTCTTAATCCAATTAGTATCATGTTTATCATTTGAAATAATTTATAAATATCTTGAGATACCTTCAACATTATGATATTATTTATAATTCCCATTTCTATATTGAGGACATAATGTTCTTGGGGTATGTGATTTTAGAATAGATTATTCCAGTTGATCCTGAGAATGTGAAAGCAGTTATGACAAGCAAGGATCCACATTATTTCATTGAAATCAAGAGGTACTTGAGCTTGGAATTGTATTACTAGTGGTTTCCAAGGATTTATCAATGTTGGATTCTATATTGAATGAAATAATTTAGAAATGGGTATTGTTCATATGAAATCTAAAATCTCAGTATTCCTTTGATGATTTGAGGTATCATTTGACTTCAGTGAGAATGTTGAATCTTCTAGAGGCAATGCGTGGCTATGAGATCTTTTTTGTATGTCTCAGGTTTTGGTGTTTGATGTGTTATTTTATTTGTTGATCAGGTTGTGGCGTACGGTTCATGTCAGCTTCTTCATCAAAAGAAGAAATATCCCACACATGATCTCAAAATTCCATTTGTGATACAAACTCTTAAGATGTGGAAACATTGGGTTTTCAGTTAACGGTTTACCTTCCAATTAGACCGTAAAATCTTGTGTTATATCTTCTCAAAAAATAATATGAACTCGAATTAGTGGTGATGTGAAGTGTATATATAATCTTATGAAATTAGAATTTCTTAAACCCATGGGAAGTGTAATGTTGTTACTGATGCTATGAGTGAGAAATTTCTTCCTAGAAAATGAATGAATATTTTTAGGAATGATATCACATGGATCTCTTTCCTTGTATGGATTTTCTATTATTGGAGGACAAAACTGATTTTCTTGAGTTTTTAGGTCACATCCTCTAATTTTGAGAAGATTATCAATGATAAAAAAACATTATGGTTATATCATAGGCCTTATTGAATTATTATATGGTGGGGAGACCCTCAGAGAATGATCATTATAATCTAAGGGTATCATATTCTTTAAGAAATAGTATGTTGTTTTTTCCTATAATAATTGTTGTGATATGGGATTTTTTCTTTTTTAGTGAGTGGTATACCAAATAATTAATAAAATATTTTATTATATCTAGCCATAATTATGGTGAAGAAGTATGAAACATTACATTTCTACTTTTATTTCATTATCATACTTTTTAATAGATAATAGTTGGGCATCAGAAGCCTATATGTCATCATCAACCACTCCTTATTTTTACCTGTAAGTGTGATGATATATCTATGGAATTTTTTTTTGGTTTACATGAAAAACTCATTTAATGAAACTTATTTTTTCAGTGATTGATCAATTGATAAAATCAGATCACTTTAATCCAATTCGTGACACACCCAAAGTTGTGGCCTTGAGAAATCCGTATATGTTAGAGATCCTTAAAATGAATATATATATTTTTTCTTTTACAGTTTCTAATGGGTTTCAAAGGTTCACTTCTATTTCTTGGAGTAGCCTCTAAAAGGTGATTCAATCCCATGTAATGTTTATTAAGTCATACTATACTTAGACTAATGGACATATGGAATTAGTTAGATAGATTCTACAGGACATGATTCATCCTTGTGTCTTTAACTCTAGAATAGTAAGTATTTCCATTTGGGGAAGTATTTTTTCCTATATAAATAGTCATTAGTCATCATTTATTATAGTACCCTTTTAGTGCTTGTGAGGAAGGATATTTTAATATCAACTCTCTTGGTTTGATATTGTTGAAGCTTCCATGGTTGGACATAGATTTTTCTAAGAGTAAATGAATAATATTCTGATGATTTTTTGGATAAGGGTAAGAAAAATAGCTAAATTATATCATTTAATTATAATTTTCAATTCCCCTTGGAGTTTTTGGTTTTTTAACATTTTTGTTAATCTCTAACCTTATTTGGGTAATCAAAAAAATTGTAAATAGATAAATTTTGTGATTAGATACATGGAATCATTTGATATTATATAAAATATTATAGAGGTTTCATTTCATTTTCCTCTTTCACCTCATCCGAAATTGATCTAATCTGTGATTCATGTTACCTAGTTCAATAATTATCATTCAAAACCATATCATATATTAATTTTTTGGAATCTTGATGTGTAAGAAAACATTACCATAGTAGTGCATCCATCTTTGATTGTCGATTGTCAGACAATGGTATTTCATTGAACATCCAAATACTCTGTATGGATTGTATGGAAGTATGGTTACAATTAAAATGGGAATATTGAGTTTGAGCCTTTGATGAGTGAGTAGTGGAATCAGATATTTACTATGGAGTATTTTTACTAGATTTATATGGATATAAATCTTTTATATTGGCGAGAATTGTAATATCCTAACACCATATTTGAGGTATGAATGATTTTTTCTTTCCTAGTATTTAACTTTGATCTCTAACTATTTCATTGAATCATGGTGTATTAAATATTATTTGACCACATAGAGGGATTGTGAGTATGTTTTTAACCCTGTTTTAGAGGTTGAAAGATGGATGATGCGACTAAGATTGAGAGTGGACAAGATCTTGTTGCAAAAATTGTTGTAGGAGATCGAATGGCTAGCTGGTGTGGGACACCAAATATTTTAAGGAGATCCTGTAGGAAAACCAGTAGCAAAATAGTAGAGAAACTAGTGGGTTATGTAATATTCCTAGCCCACTAAAGCTATAGTGGTTCTATATTTTCCTATGGAATCTTTCAGGTTTCACCTACTTACCGTCAAATTCCAGCAGCTAGTCGATGACAATGATCTGGCTATGAAACGACATGGTAGTTTTATAATTTCGATATCTTTAATTTCTATTTTAACCTTTAATCCTATCTATATAATTCTATTCAACCTTAAAACCCTTAGATTATCCTTAGTGATGAATTTGGATCTTCCAATCTTGATTCTCATTGGATCATTATGTTCATTTATGCATTAGATATTTTCTGGTAAGTGTAATATCTTTGGAACATGAATTACCCTCTCATAAAATCCCTCCTACATCATTGTGGTCAAGAAACATGCTGTTTATATATCTGGATCACGACTTGATAAATTGTTGTTCTATGATTATGCCTTTATATTTCAATCCATCAATTCCTGATTGGTGGATTCCGTGTTAGAGGATCGTTATTATTGTGATTGAGGTAGGTGGTTTCGTAATGTAATTAATGTTAATATATCCCATTTTTAGTTATTAATTTTATATTAATTATTGATTTATGTTCAAAAAAATTATTCGAATCATTGATAATAAATTATGAAAATGTGTGGTCTGCTGTGATGCATTTCCTTTAAAATGTACTTTAATATGATGTTTGATTTCAGGAATGTTTCCTTGAATTGAAATTATTTATTATAAGAAGTATTTTGAGGATGAATTTTTAGATGAATAGTTATGAAATATTTTATCATATGAAATGAAATGAATTTATATTCAGGCTTCCATTTTTTATAAAAACCACCTGATGTATGTTTTTAAAGGACCTGTAATTTTTTGAAACTTGAACATAGGGAAAATTGAATTTATAGTTCGAAATGAGTGAAATCCCCAAGTATGATTGACTGTCTGGAAGCACATGTGAGCCTTGTTAGTTATGTGGAAAAACTAATTTTATAGGAATATATTAGCTCTAACTAGAATTGGATTGAAGATTGAAATTATAACTATTCAATAATAAGGCCACTAATTTCATTCTTTAGGTTGTTATCCTATTTACCCTTGTCCTGATATCTTGGGATATGTGAACACCTTGAGCTATATTTCAATGATTTGTGTGAGAATACCTATATTAATGTAATATTATCACCCTTGACCATAGTTTTATCATTATAATTGTTTATATATTATATTGATTCATTGAAATTATTATTCATTACTATTTTGATATATATGATTATGTATTATTAATTAATAATGATGTATCTATTTTATTTATTTGAACAAAAATAACTATTTATCTGTTTTATTTTAACCTTTTTTTGAAAACATGTATTGAAATAATCATTAAAATATTACCATGAAATTTTTATTTTAAAATGTAAAAAATTTAGTTATTTTATATGTATTTCTTATGGAATAATTCGTGGGATCCTACGATACTCTTTTTATCACATCCAATATTTTACTTCAGGTGTTTAATGTACAAAAAACATGTTCTTTATTAGAAATTAATTAATGATTTGTTACATAAAATTACACTTAGTATAACCCAAAAGATAAATAAGTATATTGTCTATGGGAATTATGTACATTTCTAATGTGTTTACCATGTGATACAACAACATTTTTCAAAATTTCTTTAACATGCTTCTAAAATTACTTGGTTCGTAAAATTGCATGGGTTAACCAATGGAAAAACATAAGAAAGGGGTGAAATATAAATCCCTATTAGGTAATACAAATGGAATAAGGTGATACATGTTAGACAATATGCAGATAAATTAGTCATAAAAAGAGCAGGAATCATAAACGTTAACAACAAGACTTGATATAGCCTGATAACCATAACATAGGAAATGTGGATGCAACGTAAATCATTGCATCATAAACCAATGTCAAGGCTAAACCACCCAGAAATAATGTTGTAAAAAGTAAAATAAAGTAATCAGGTTAACTCCCAATACCAACATGACTTATAATGATCCCAATCATTACCCAATGCATTGGAGCGCTGTATAAATTTGGGTGCACCTATCACATTCATTTAATTCCCTTTATTAAGTGTGCCACATAGATCATACAACATGGATTAATACTTCCTAATAATTTATGTCATGGTCATAATGCGTGAAATAAATAAATGTAAATAAAAAATAAAAAACTTTATGTGCATAAATTTGAAAGGTATGGTATTCACTATACAATAATTTTGGTTTGGAAAATCGTGGTGATGTTTCGACAGCATAACGAGTCAATTAAAGATTCATAAAAATGTATTGATGGGATATAAGTGAGTCTTTAATCAAATAGAAATAAAATTCTCTATAATAGGGAAATGTAAAAACATATCCTAACATTAGAAATAGGAAATTGAAGGGATATGTCCATGAAGAAACTTTAATAAAGAAAAGATTTTCAACAATATTTCAACATTGTAACAGGTGTACAAAAAGGATAACAGGATGATTAAAGAGAGTGAAATGGGGAAATAATCATTTATATATTAAATTTTATGTAAGGGTAATAAACAATTACAAATTCCAACGTAATTAAAATTAATTTAAGGTACTTAACATAAAATATGTGCTTGAATTGAAATGAGAAGAGAGAAATCCCTTACTAAATTTTGGCATGATAACACATGTACATAATGGTTTATTAGATGTATTAATGAGAGTGTAAGGGGTATATAATTATATAAAAAATTACTGGATGGTATCCAGGATATAGAAAAATAAATCCCTATATGAATGAATGGAAATTAAGAATCATATCATAAAAGAAGTTCTTGAATAAATAGTAGCGTTGGTGATCCATTACTTTAGTGTGTGACTCCAAATGATAGGGAGGGGATTCATGAGAGCATGGGGAAACATTTGGAGGACTCTATAGAGTGTTTATAAGAGTATGTATGAGCTCTAAATAACTTTAGTGAAGATAAATGGGATCTTGTGTGGGTTTTTATAGGAAATGAGGGGAATATATTTATTATTTTGGTTTTGGAATCTATAAAATAAAATATAAAAAAATACCAATTTTATTATTTTTCTACCAAATTTTATTTTACCCATTATTTTATAAGGACAAGGCCCAAAGTATATAATTTAATTTCCTCTCTTATGTGTAGGCGAGTAATACTCTTAATGAATTTTTTTAAACCTAAAATATATTAATAGTTTTTGAGGATTCATATAGGCTTTATAAAATTATCCAAATATACATGTAATCAAATTATATTAAACTGAAAACACATATTTGGATGTCGATGAATTTTATAGTGTTTCATACATCACTTTTTGGTCATTATGATTTTATAATACAAAAAGTATATTTATATGGTATTTAAGTTTTACTCGAAAATTCTATTGTCTCAGAAAATTATTATAAATTAAACATTATATTTTTTTGGAAATTCTGATTCGAAATAAAATATAATTTTTTGGTAATTTTTTTCTAAATATGTGACCTTTTTCATTTAAAAAATAAATCAATACTTATTAAAAAATTCTTGGTTTTTTTACAATATCGGTTTTAAAACCTTTATAAAAATTAAATTTTATTTCATAAAAAATATACGATCATTCATATTTAATTAAAAATATTTAATACTAATATTTTATTAAAATATTACTAATTTCAAAAGAAAATCATGAAAATAAATTACTTAATAAAATTTGAATAATAACCAAAATTGATATTTGTGTTTTATGTGATCAAAATAAAAAAACATTTTTAAAGTAAAAATAATAGGATGAAAATATATTCCATATTATATTAAAATTAATGTACATACTAATATTTTTAGGTTTTTGATACATATACTTTTAATATATTTGAAAACTTCCCAAGGGTAAGGGGCATGATGATGATAATTTCATGGGGCGGTTCGATGAACCTGTTTTGGGTCGTGATCTCGATGAACATGAACTTATCCTGTAAATGGTTTCTCTTGTGATTATGCTGTTGGATATTAGCAAGTTCTTGGTCATGGGAAAATCAATGATAAGATATCTCCCACCAACGATCTGATAAATGGGATTCATATGTTCTGATCCTACTGTTTGAGGTCATCAATTCCTTTGTCTAAGTGAATTGAATTTTTCAAAACCCCATATTTATAAAAATCATGGGAACACTGTTCAATGGATATATAATCAATGGTAATGATTATTTAAAGTCAATTAAATATGATATTATATAATAAAACTGGGAAATTTTATTTGTTTCTATAACTATAGTACAAAATAATACATTTAATTAAAATGCAATGGGAATTTTATTTACAACAGTTTTGGTCCTTACAATCTTCCACACCTATGAAAATTTAACCATTAAATTTTATTTTCCCAAAATAAAATATTTAAGGGTAACCATGTTTTCCACCTCCTCCAGTTACAATGTTTCTTCTTAAAACTTTTTATTTCTCCACAACACTTTTAAAACGTACATTTTCTAATTTTGCAGATCATTTTATTAATTATCTAAGATACTCATCGGCTGCTCTTCAAAGGAAATATCATTTTAAAATGGTATCACATATATATTGTGTACATTTTTGGGGTATGATATTTACATCCTTAATAGGGATAAATTGAATAAGTCACGTACATGAGATAGGTTCGGTGGGAGTTCTAGTCAATATACCACCACTCCAAGGTGATCAAGGATCTCAAAGGGGGAAATTTATCTTGGGATAATCATTCCAATAATCCCAAATATCATAACATTATTACATTAAAATTTTTGGAGGAATAAAATGTCTCAAACATGAAACTATAGGTCTCATGAATTATTTTTAACATATATCATTTGTTGAATCTGAGCTATTACACCCCAAAAAACATATGTAAGAACCTTGTATTCGATAGCATATATGACATGTGAAACAAAGGACGTAAAGTAATATCTTCATAATTTTTAATATATTTACTATTTAAAAGAGACAGTATAAATATTTCAATACACACAACTATGATTTGGATTGTGTTACACGCAAGAGTGGCCATCCTCGATAGTTTTTGTTACTTGCAAGACCGAGTTTCACCAAATAACAATGTATTATTAAAATTTTATTATTTAAATATGATATAACTAAGCAGTTATATTTGAAGTTATGAACAATATCATGTAAATTATGAAAATAAAAGGTTTATATATATATAAAATTAATTCATGTGTTACTAATAATTGAGAAACTAAAATAAGAAAAAATTGGATATATAAATAAATATTATCATTTTTATCCTTCCAGTGGATTTTATCTTAAAAAACATAATTTATTAAAATTATTGAATGATTTTAGTGACATATATATGTTATATATTCAATAAAATATTTTGGATACACACACATTGGATTTTAAATGCATAAGATACGAAACAAACCCAAATTTACACCTAAATACCTATATTTTATAAAGACAATATTAACGCCATTTAATGTAGAACACATTATAAATTTGAATTTTGATACATTAATTTATTTAATGTGTCAAAATAAGCTTTATATTTGAAATAGAAACATAATAATTAGGTTAGTGTAAAATTTTGATATCTTTCTGAGACATTTTATGTTTTTAACGAATAGTTAAAAATACAGAATTATAGTCCAAAACTACTTTTTTTTCAAATTTATTTATAATGAAAAATTATAATTTTAATTGGTTTTAATATTTAATTATATAATAATTTTATCAATTAATACCATTTAGATCATTTTAATCAATTTCACTTTGAAATTCACTTTAAAAACATATCAAACATTTAGATATTTCTACATTAAAAACTCGCATTGTCTTCCCGTATGCGGGATAGATTTTAATTTAATTTCAACCACATCATTGAATTTTATTTGAAAAAATGGATGAAATATTTTGAATCAGAGAATTTTATAATGTCTAATATCACCGAATATTTTTTCCCCTAAAATATTAAGGAGAGGGATTAAAATACTTACAATTATTAAGTAAAAAATAAGCTCAATAATGGTTTATGCATATAATTTTAGTTCCAAAATGAACTATCCACGTTTCCAAAACCAATTTTATGGAAATATATCTAAAATTAACATTGCATTAATTAGTTGTGTTTTTTTGTATGACTTTTTTTATATAATAACATGTGAACACCTAACTTCATTCCAAAAATTACAAGGGAGACTTTTTCTTTACCTATAAAATTCTACCAGCTCTCCCAATTCATCACACATCTCAAACCTATTAGGTTTAGAAAACCACTACCCAAATTGTCTTCCAAAATCTATCCCCTCTAACTATAATCCATCCTTTTTGGAAGAATTAAATACAATGAAGCTTTTCGTTCAAACCAACAGTAGTTACCCAATTAAGAGGTAACGTCTTCTCTCAATATTTTTAGTTACATTTCAATTTTCCACCACCTAAATACAATTTTTATTATTATATAACAAAATCAGTATCTTAAAGATATTATGAAGTTTTTATACTATGTTTTCTACACACTATTATACACACATCTATCATATGTAAGAGAACATACTTTTTCTGTGTACGGTGAATTACTACCTCATGAAATGACGATTGTTCATGTTTCCCTTACCACCTCTCTTTGAAGCCATTATGATAGAAATTATGTTTTTATATGTTATATATTATATTTAATATGTCTATATTTTATTCAAACCATATTTAATATATAAATTTAATACATTATATTTTTCATTAATACGATTACATCTTTGAGAAGTGTGTATTACCACCCCCTCTAAGTGATTTGATTCGTTCACACAATACATGAAATGTATAAATAACGGTTATAATTGAACATAGGAGGCATAAAAAACCTCTATAACATATTCATGACATAATTACCTTTATGGAAATATAATATATAATATAGTTATATATATAATTTTCTATTACACTATCAAACTCTTTTAAAAGTGATAACATCGTTCATAGACGTGTGGACTACCGTCTCCTCGACATGATATGATTCATTTTACATCACATATATATATATATATATATTTGTGTGTGTGTGTGTTTTTGTATGTGTGTGTGATTAAATAATATTTAATTTATTATATAATGATTATTTTGGAAAGATATAGTGTCACAAAACTTCTTTCTATAATTATCATTTAAAAATGGGAAAATTCACCCTGCGTATGTATGACCTACCATCTCTATGATCATAACGTTGGATCATTTTCATAATAATATTTAATGATTGATTTTAAAAGAATAATTTAATTAACAATAAGATAATTATGTTTTGTTTAATATTCTATAAATGTTATATAATGTCCCATTTGACAAAAGTTCACCAATAATAGTTGTTATGACACATAAACCAAATTAAGTCAAAAACACTCGATGTAATATTAATTATTTTTGTAGTTTTACAAAACATGGAAATAAGTGAAATAAAAGTAATTATAAACAATAAAATGGTTATGAAACTAGTATAAAAATAACATAGTTTTATTATATAACATGTTAATGGATGTTCACCTAAACAGAAACTAAAGGTAAATATTTCCATCTCACTAATAAATTCATGGGATAAATTTCATATTAATCACTTGATTATTTTATGTATTGTAACTACTGAAAATTTTTATATATTATATCATGAATTAATTTAAATTCAATGTATTTAGATGTTTCATTTAATTCTTATCAGATTTGATTCTTTTGATTTATATGTATGAGATTTTCATCTCAATTTACATTCCATTGAGGCTTAATTGTTTTCATGCACCTAGTTTCTTTTATATAGTGTGTGTACTTCTATTTATATTGTATATCATGAATATCAATAATCTCCTGATATTATTACTTTCATCTAATTTTATACCTTCATGAGTTTAGTATTTAGGATTCATCATATTTGTATGGGAAAATTTGAAATTTTTAAATATTATTTATCTCACGGAGAACTTTAAGGACCATAAAATGGAATTTCCCATCAAGGAAATTGTATAACCACTATTAAATATACCCTTTCATTTTTTTTGGTTATTCATGACCATTTAAAATTATTTTTACCAATATTCTATTCTTTGGAAATCAAAATGTTCAAGAAAATGTTTTCTGAAAACCCAACATTATTTCACTCTTTATTCGAAGAAATTTTTTTCTTCAAAAACCCATTATTTATCAAAATGTTTTCAAAATGTTTTTCAAATTATTTGGTAAATAAATTTTTACCCTTTTTTACTTTCACTGATGTTTTCAATGGAATATTCTTGTATCCTTCTGAATGCGAGATTTTCTAAAAAAAATTCAAAAAAATGATTATTATTTCATTCACCTCATACAAGATGTACAAATTCATCCACCATCATTTAATTGAAGCCTCCATTTCATGATTACAAAATTTATTTTTAAGGAAAAATATTTTCAAAATAATTTTTAAAGGAAAATGATATTTTTCTCATGTATAATTTTAAAATATAATATTTTATTTCATCAAAAACAATAACCATCTATTTTACTCCACTTTTCTTTTTAGTATTGATACCATCCTTATTCTTCTTCTAGATGGTTTATTATTTATTTGTCTAAAGATATTATTTACATTCACTTCATCTATTAATTATTTATGTCCCCTTGAAATATTCAAATTCATATGATCATTGAGCATTGAATTTCTCTTAATTAGTTATAACATTTATCATGGATATTACTATTTCCTAAACCATATACAATTGTACATATGGTGCCTACTTTGATCGTTACTTGATTAATTTGGTAATTATATATAGATTTGTATTCCTAATTTAATATTTTAATTTGATAAGGAATATTATTTAGTAAATATGAGAAATGATTTGAACTGGTAATGATTGTTGGATCCTAGACATTATATATCTCTTTAGTGCATCAAAATGTTCTCATGAGAAGAATAATTGTGAAAATTGGTTTCTACCTTTAGAATTAATCCATTTTGTGAATTTCCTGGATTTTAATAGGTCCTCATGTTACATATACATAACATCTATTAATAAATAATTTCCCTCATTGTAGTTTTAGTTATTATTAATACATGATATTGTGTGTCAACATATCTATAGATAAAATTCTTTTTAGTTCACTAATTATTGAGATGTGTTTTAGTTTCCTACCTTTACAGATTTATTTTACCATACTTAGTTATTTTAATTGAATGTATTTTAGGTTATTTATATTTAAATATTGGCTATTCTCATTAATTAAATATTTCATTTAATATATCTTTCCCTTACTGATAATTTTAGCTCCCCCTTTTTATATTTCATTCCTCAGGAATCCATGAACCGTGATATGAAAAATACATAGTTTTTTTAATATCTATTAGAGATTATCCTCAATTAATTTTTTTTGAAGAAATAATATTTGTTAATTAGTGTATCCATTTGTAATAAAATTACCATTTATGTATCTAGTTTTTCACGAATAATAAACTGATCGGTACTTTAGGGTTTGATTCCTTGTAATCATGCCAATGTAATTGATACCAGATACCATATTTGGGCTCTCTGTGGCTAGGTCACTATACATTGTATGAAAGTATGTTTAGTATAAGTATTCTAAACTATATTTAAGAAATAATAGTTTATATAAAATAACCCTATGGTTGAATTTGACGATAAGTATAGATGGAAGCCCTATAATTTTGGTAAATTATAGATTATGTGGGTCTTTCTTGCAATAAATACATTCCAGGATACTAGAAGTTGACGTGGTTCTGAAAAAGATGTACCTAGGAGTAGAATCTCCGAAAATGTGTTTTGGGCTTGACTCGGAATAACCTGGTAAACAAAAATAGGCCATACTACACATCTAGTTTCTCACTCCATGGGGTATTTGATTAGGATAAGACATGTTTTGTTTTCAACACATTAGTAAAAATTAAATGGCTTTTGAAAATTAATAACCTTGGTTAAATGTTAATTTATTTAGACTGAAAATTAGGTTCCATGATTTTAAATCATACAAATGATATTATAGATAAACCCTAGAACACGAAAGTACATATATGGAAATAAAATAGATAAAGTGTTTATGTGATAAGAATGTAGTGAAAACCTTAGTTCAAATGATATTTATTCATTATTATAATTTCAGGGATGTTTATCATATATATTTTGGGAAATTATATTAATATGGTTTTATAAGGGGACGACCTATAATTTGGGGGGGGGGACTAATCAAATTCAGAAGGCCATGGGTCTTGAAACCATGACAGAATGACGATAAGTGTTTCATTCCAACCATTATCTTACTAAATGTCCTTGTAAATTTTCATTGTTTATTATTAAATTAAATTAATGAATAAATATTAATAATGAACTTGTATAAAATATTTTGAGTATTTTAAATCAATATAATAAAAATATTTATTTTGGGAGATATTTAAAGACAAATAGTAAGACATGTCACTCTTTTATAGGCCTTATGATCCGTTAAAAGTTTGTTTTAGTTCTTCAGGCATAAAAAAATCATTGTTGGTAATTAATTATTTGGGAGTAAAGGGATGAATAAGAATTTGATCAAAGCATAACCAAAATTTAGGACTGATCAAATGATATTGAAACTTATCATGTTAGAATATTTCATTATATTCTTGGCCAATAAAATATTTATGCAACATTAGTAAAATCACACATATAGAAAAAAAATTCATAAAAAATATGGTTATATTTAATTGATAGAATTATAAATAATCAGATATTTATTGCTTTGAGGCCCACTAATTTCTATTGATCATTCACTATTTTGTGATTGATGACCTAAATCACTCCATATAAATATTTTTGTTTTTTCTCTAAGTATCTCTACATTCAACAAATGTTCTCCAACTTAGAATCCTAGATACATGGTATTCTATGGGACATTGGTGCATTCAATTCTCTATTTTATATAGGATTATATATAAAAAATTATCACGATTTGGGATTTAAAACATTAGAAGTATTAAACAATCTATCACCATTATCAAGGTGAAATTGCGAGGACGCGATATAGATAAGGTGCAGAGAATGTGATGCCCCAAAAAACATAAGTAAGAACTTTGTATTCGATGGCGTCTTTGACAGACATCACCAAGTGTGTAAAGTAGTATCCAATTACTTTTTAATTTATTTACTATTGAAAATATTATATATATATATATATATATGTATATGTATATCAATTCACACAACTCCCAGTTGGCTGGTGTTACACGCAAAGGTAACTTTCTTCTATAGTTTTCATTACATGAAAGATTCGGTTTCACAAAATAAAAATGTATTATTAAAATATTATTATTCAAATATGTTATAACCTAGCAGTTATATTAGAGTTTATTAATAGTATTATTTAAATTATGAATTTATATGTTTTATATAAATTTAAAATTAATTCATATGTTACTAATTAATGACAACTAAAAATAAGAACCAATTATATTTAAAAAGAAATATTATTATTTTTATGCATCCAATGGTGTTTTATATTAATGAAAATAAATAATTAAAATTAGTGAATTATTTTTAATGATATATATATATGTTATATATTCAATCACATATTTAGGAAATTCATCCATTGGATTATATATATATATATGATAATAACAAACCCTAATTTACACATAAAAACCTATATTTCTATAAAGACAACGTTACAACCTTTTAATGGAAAGTCCATTTTAAATTGGAATTTTGATGCTTTAATTGATTTAATATTTGTAAATAAACTTCATATTATATATATATGAATAATAATTAGGTTAGAGTGAAATTGTTATATTTTTCTGAGATATTTTATTTTTTTAATGAAAACATAAAAATATTGAATATTAGTTCAAAATTGCTTTTTAATGTTATTTATTTGTAATTTTAAATTAAAATTTCAATTAGATTTAATATTTAATTAGATAATATTTTTTCATTTAATCCAATTTTTGTTCTTTGGAATCAATTTCACCTTGAAATTTACTACAAAAGAGAAAGCCAACATTTGGACTTTTTTACTTTAAAACCCAGCACTATCATCGTGCATGTGGGATTAATTTTAATTTAATTTCTTCCCTTTATATGATAGGAATTTAAAAAAATGGAATAAATATTTTGAATCTTAAAATTTTATAATTTCTTAAAAGGCCAAAATTTTTGTGACCAAAATTATTTGTGAAGATGGTTAAAATAAAATAAAATTATTAATGTAAAATTAAGCTTTATAAAAGACTAAGCCATTAATTCAGGTTCCCAAATGACCTAGACACTGCTCCAAAACCCAATGGATAGCCATATCTCAGACATTAAAATTCAATTATTGAGATTTTTTTTGTATTTTTATGATTTTTTTCTATAAGAACATGTCCACACATAACTTGATTACAGAAATTCCATGTGTGTCCTTTTCCCTCCCTATAAAAGGACACTGCCTCTCCTGCTTCATCAAACCAATAAAAAATATTAATCTAGGATAAGAACGGCCCCTTTAGTCTTATAAGATATATCCCCTCTACCTATAACCTTATATATTGGTAGAATGAAATCCAAGGAAGCTTTTGGTTGAAACCAAAAGCACTTACCCGATTAAGAGGTAACATCTTCTCTCAAACTTTTTTATTTAATTTCAATTATCCACCCCTAAAAAATATTTTTTTATTATTTGAAAATAATATCCTAATGATAATAGTATTTTTTTTTTATTCTACGGTATCTACCTACACATACACCCACCTCCATCTAATGGAAGAGAAAATGCTGTTTTTGTTTATGGGGAACTTCTGCCTCACAAAACAATGATTGTTCAATTTTCCCTTACCACCTCTCATGGTGGAATATATGATGGAAAATATATTTATATATGTTATATATGAAATTTAATATGCATTTATTCTTCTTCAAAACATTTCTAATAAATAAATTTAATACATTAAATTTTACATTAATACGATAACATCGTTTGAGGAAGTGTGGACTACTTCCTCTCATAGGAATTTGATTCATTCACACGATACATGGAATATATTAATGATGGTCATAATTAAACATATGAGACATAAAAAACATCTTTATTATATTAAAGATATAATTACATTTATTTATATATGTATATATATATTTATATCATTTTCTTTATTAACCTTTCACACACTTTAATATAGATAATGTCGTTTGCGGGCGTGTGGACTACTACATCCCTGACATGATGTGATTCCATTTACATAATATAATTATATATATAAGTATATATGATTAAATAATATGGTAATTATTAAATAATTATTATTCTTTAATGATATGTTTTTACTTATGTTTGTTCCATTACAATCATTTAAAAATGGGAAAACTACTCATGCTAACGTACTACATACCGTCTCCACGATTCTAACGTTGGAAAATTTTTATAACCATATTTAATTATTTATTTTAAAAGTATAATTGATGTAAAAATATGATAATTATGTCATGGTTATTATTTTGGATAGGTTATTTGATGACCCCATTAACCATAGTTGACCAATAATAGTTTCTTTGACACATAAACTGAATTTGGCCAAAAACACCCAGTGTAAACTTAATTGTTTACATAGTTGTACCAAACACGTCAATAAGTAAAATAAAGGTAATTAGAATAATGAAAATGTTTATTAGGAAAGTATAAAATTTACATAAGTTTATTATAAGATATATTGATGTACATTCAACCGAAATGAAATGCAAGGTAAGGATTTCCATCTCACTTTTTACATCTATGAGATAAATGCCATATTCACCACATACTTATTTTATGTGGTGTACCTACATCCAATTTTCAAATATCATATAATGAATTAGTTTATCATCAGGTTATTTTAGATGTTTCATTTTAATGATTATCACTTTTGAGTCTATTGATTCACATGTAAGGGATTTTCATCACAATTTACATTCCATTGAGGATTAATTATTTTTTCACATTTTTTATTTTAGGTGTAGTATTGAAAGAATGGTTGATTGTTGCCTATATATCAGTCAAGGTTCTGGTGCTCTGCTAATGTTTATAATAGCACTCAGGTTGAATCCTCAGAGATTATACTTTTTAATAGCCAGTTGTTTTTAGTTGATTATATTCTGATTGGGGTGTCTCTTTCCAGAGATTATGAAATAATTGATTGATTAATATTGATTTAACAAATTGATAACGATTTAGGTGAGTTCATTATTTGGGAGTTAATCTTGTGTTATCCTTGATCTTTGCTTTATATTGTATTTAAATTAACACCCACTTCACAAGATAACATCAATTCGAATTCCAAAGTGTTAAGGCTTTAATCCAAGCCTTAACTTAACATAGGGTTCTAATCTCAATTAGAGCTTGTTAATGGTAGTGCATTTATGGTTCCAATATTCCATGAAAACCACAGGTTAATCAAAATTTGTAATTAGTCTATGACATTATATGTTTAACATACACAATGTTAATTTAAAGAATATCCATCGAGCTAATGATATCAATCAATTAACATCCCCAAATCTTAACTCACTCCAATGGTAGATTTACTCATCCATTGAAATGACTAATAATATTGTTATAAGTAATATGATGATAAATTAAAAAGAGAATAAAAATAAAGAAATAATAAAAATATTGGTGCGTCGAACTCACACGCAAATGATAATTAGAATTAAAAATAGGCATTCAATTAAATGAGGAAGCAAAATAAGGAAATGGGATTAAACTATATTTAAACTATTTTAAGAACATAAATATTCAAATACAGATGGTGGATGATAATAAGAGATATTGATGAAGAATCTTTCATAAAAACTGAATTACATAGAAAAGACTTACAAGATTACAATAATGAAGAGGACAAAAGTAAAAGGAAGGAAAGAGAGGAGGAAGGGTATCTCACGTAAAAACATGATTATGGAAGGTCTTCCCAAGACCTTGGTAAGGATTTTTTCATGCCAATATTTTCTCCTCTCCTCGAAAATTCCAAGCCCTTTGAATTAGAGGAGGGGATGAATTTATACCCCAATAAAGTGGACTATTTTCATTCACAATTTGTCCCTCCACTTGTATCGCCATTTTGTTAATTCAGATAGCTGAATATAAAGATATGATTTTGTTACAAGTTTTCGATAAATATATCTTCTATCTACATGGAAAATTTGGCATCCATTTGACTTAAGGAGCCAAGGTTATGGCCGGTTTATTAAAAAATGTAAATCTGTCCATTTCACTCCATACATTTTAGAAGGTTGAAATGCGAATGGTTTTATCAATAAGAAGATGCATTCTAGTCTAATTAAATTCTTCAATAATTTATTACTCCTATATCCCTTATTTGACATTGCAAAATCTCCACTTGATTGGATGATTAAATAATGGGATATTTCATGAATGCTGTACAGATTTTACTTCCCGGCCAAAATGGTGGGGTGAATTTAAATGAATCAGTTGGGCCCCTTGTATTTTTATTTGGGTCTTGAAATTTTTTTCCATGACTCTTTAAATAGTCCCTAGAACATTTGAGGATAATTAAAGAATTTTCACTTCAATATGGATCCCCGTAATTCAATCATCATGGATTGTCCTGTTTCTTAACAGATTCTATACGCCCTCTTGTGTGGTCTATATGGGCCTTTAAATGGCAGAATTGGACCATGATCTCTTCTAATGATATGTTGTATATTGAATTATTAATCCATAAAAACATGAAACTCACAATTTGTATCATTAGGGGGAGATTTATAAATAAAATAGTAAACTAACCCAACTGAACTACTTCTAAAAATGCCGAAAAATTATACTTAGTATTAAAACATAAATATTTCACAAAATTATGCACATTTCATATAAAACATGTAAATGGAGTATATAATAGGTAATGAAAATATTAATAACATAAACTCCCACACACGTAGTCTTGTGAATGTCCTCATTACAACAAATATAAAAACAAGACAAAAATCCTTTTCACTCACCATCAAATATTAAAATTTTGTTTTCCCCAATCAGGTAGGTTTAGACAATATCACTCATACATATTGAATTCCCCCATAAGTTTTTACAGAAAAAATTTTCAAAAAAACAATTCAATTTTTTTCATGCCCCAATTTAGTAATGGAAAATTGTGGCACACAATACTTACTCTTCTCAAGATGATACAATTAATTTATGGAGCTTCACTCATTCAACAAAAAAATGTGAAAATGTTATAGATTTAATGATCTATCAAAATCCACTCCCAATCCAAAGTGAACGATAATCAAGTGGTATTTTGGTCTTTTGAAGGGGTTTTCCTGTGGCTACGGGACGGTAGGTGTATAATGTCCAATATAGAGAAAAATTGGGGTAAAACAGCAACATGGAAAAACAAATGCACACATTTTATTGAAATGAGATATTGAAGGAAATGTAAACACATATTTACGAGGTAAAAAAAATGTGAAATAAGACAAAAAAGTGGAAGGAAATATGAAGGGAGTGAGATGATGAAATATTTAGAAAACCCAAAACTTCTCCCAATGACATAAGAATATAATTCAAATGTTCTTTTTTTCTTTTTTTATCATTTTTCTGAAAGTTTAACTTTAAATAGATATTACAATCATCTCCCACACCATGATTTATCTCCTTAGGGAAGTAATTGTAATATTTATAACAAGATTAGAGGCTGATAAATAGTGATTTTTGATCTACACAAGAAACAACACAATTTTTTTGGACTTTTTTCGATTTTTTTTATTTTTTTAATTATTATTTTTTGAACACATGTCATTAAAATTTGAACAATATGTCATAAGAAAATATACATTCTCAATCTCCACTGAAGGAAAATCTCTCCTGCACACTAAAATGATTTCTTCCCTCAAGAAGATCATAACTCATTGAAAATCAATAAAAGGGAACCCAAACAATGGAATCCATTACCCCCACACATAAATTTAAAAAAATAATGCAATGAAATTCCATGTTGATATTGGGTGGTATAAGGTATTAGGATTGTAATTTGTCTATCAAATAAAAGGTTTTAATATGCTCGAAAGGGATTTCAAAAGGAGGATTAATGTATGGTTAATAAGAGGATATTTTTCTATTATAATTCTCATGTGGTTCGGAAAATTATTCTATAATTTTAATGCACACTAAAGTATGAAATTCAGATCAAAGGTCCACAAACTCAAAATTCACAAATGGGGGTGAAGAAAACACTCATCTAGAAAAGATGTCCATAGGTGTCCTTGGCATGAAAGCTAATGTTATTCCTCACGGTTCGGGAAAATCATTTTACAAATCAAAAATTGAGCATTCAAAATTTGATGGTTTTGACACAATATTTTTTATCTAAATTTATAAATAAACCAAAAATTTTTTGAGATAAAACTATTATTTTGACTCCAAAAAATGGTTGGGCAAAATTTGAAAATTGGAAGCTGAGTAAATATTACTCTTGTTTGTTCATTTTTTAAATTTTTTAGTTTTTTGATGTTTTTAAATTACACACCCACACAAAAGAGAAAGAGTAAATAAAAATGTGATGAGGAAAGTGGTAAAAAACCAAATGATAATGAGGGAGGAAGAAGAAGAATAATAAGAGAGAGAAAGATAGAGAAAGAGAAGAGGAGTTTAAGGGAAAGAGGTGCCCCTAGTTTGGATTTGGTGGGTTTTTATCTCCATCCAGTGGTGGGTTGACAACAGAAGTTCGGGATTTGATGGAAGTCGATGTGGTACTAGGATCGTGTGTCCTCTCATGGTGTATCTTTAATCGATGTCTATTAACTGTGAATGTCCATTTGGAAGAGGGGTCTTGGACTTTCACGACAATAAATGGGTAAACATGAGAAACCATAAAATGACCTTCCCAACCAGAATTAAGCTTACCTTGGTGAATCTGAACATGAGAGTTGAAAAGAAATACATTTTCACCATCATGGAATACCTTTCTTAGGATGTGTTTGTCCCATAGTATATTAGCCTTTTCTTTTTTCAGATTGGAATTCTCATAGGATTCAAGTTGAAGCTTTTCCAGTTCAGCCAATTGCAAAAATCTTTCTTCACTAGATTTTTCACAATCCAAATTACAGGTTTTCACAGCCCAAAAATACTTATGTTGGATTTAAACTGGTAAATGACATGCTTTACCAAACACTAGCCTAAAAGGAGACCTCCCAATGGTTTTTTTTGGTAGTTATATAGGCCTAGAGTACTTCACCAAGTCTTTCAGTCCAGTCTTTTCTGGTGGGTTTTACAATTTTTTCAAGAACTCTTTTCAATAATCTATTTGAAATTTCATCCAGGCTATTTATTTAGGGGTGATATTAAGTTATTGTTTTATGTACAACACCATTCTTTTTGAAAAGATATTCCATGGTTTTATTTTAAAAATGGGTTCCTAAGTCAGTTATCAATGAACGTGGTGTACCAAATCGATGGAAGATGTGTGTCTTTAAAAACTCCATAACAGTATGTGAATCATCCTTTTTAGTGGGTTTAGACTCGACCCATATGGAATCATAATCAACTAAAATAATAATTTATGATAATTCATTGGAAGGGGGGAATGGTCCCATTAAATTTATGCCCCAAACATCGATGATCTCACAGAAAATTAAAGGCATTTGAATCATTTCATTTCTCTTTGAAATTGTGAAAAACTTTTGGTAAGTGGGACATGATTGAAAGAACTCATGTGAGTCCTTGAAGAGTGAAGTCCAGACAAATCCAGAGTCTAGGACCTTTAGGGTGGTCCTTTGTGGTGCAAAATGGCGACCACCAAGCATTGAGTGACAAAATTCTAAGATGGAGGAATGATCATTTTCATCAACACATCTCCTAATTACCATGTATACCCCTGTTTTCCAAAGTTTATTATCTTCCCAAAAATATAATTTTGAATATCTTGTCAACATTAATTTTTGTTCTTTTAAAACGGTTTCAGGAAAAACACCAAAAACCAAGTAATTTACAATTGGGGAATACCATGGTATTTTTGGAGGGAGAGATGAAAGGTGCTCAGTTGGAAATTCTAGATCAATTATTTCAGAATAAGAAGAATTAGAAATTCTACCCAAGTGATCACCCACATGGTTTTCTTTTCCTGGTCTATCTCTGATTTCAAGTTCAAACTCTTGGAGCATTAGGATCCATATTATTATCCTTGGTTTGGAATCACTTTTCTTAAGTAAAAACTCTATTGCAAAATGGTCTATGAAGATGATGATATTGGAACCTAAGAGATAGGTCCGTAATTTATCTAAGGAAAAAACCACTACTAAATGTTCTTTTTGAGTCAAAATGAAGTGATATATAGTTTCATCCAATGTTTTTGAGGTATAATATATTCCTTGAGGAATTTTTTCTCTTCTTTGACCAAGAACAGCCCAAAAAACTCTATCAGAAGCATCACATATCAACTCAAAGCATGAGGACCAATTTTGGGGTTTGATTATCAGGGCTGATGTAAGAGCAGTTTTGAGTTAAATGAAGGCACTCTTTCAAATATCATCAAAAAGGAATGTGACATAATTTTGGAGCAACTGAGTGAGTGATAGGGAAATCCTACTAAAGTAATAGATGATTCACCGATAGAAACTGGTATGACCAAGGATTAAATGGATGTCTCGAATAGTAGTGGGTTCAAGAAGTGATTGGATCACTTCAATTTTGTAAGGATCGCCTTCAATAGCCTCTTTAGAAACATTCTTCCCTAGAGAAATCCAATTTGCAACCATGAAGTGAAATTTTTCAAATTTTAAAACAAGGTTACACTTGACACACTTTTGATGGACTAGAAAGAGAGAATGATAGAACGATTCAAATGAATCACCATAAATGGTAATGTCATCCATGAATACTTCCATTCAGTGTTCCATGAATTCCAAAAATATACTCATCATACACCTCTGGAATGTTTCAGGAGAATTTAAAAGGTAGAAAATCATTCTTCTATATGAATAGGTTTCAAAGGGGTAATTTAAATTAGTATTTTATAGTTCCTCCAGAGCGATTAAGATTTTGAAGTAGCCATTGTATCCATCAAGAAAGAAATAATGTGACTTTCTGGATAATCGTTCTATCATTTGATCATGGAATGGAAGAGGGTAGTATATCTTTTCGTGTGTCAACATTCAATTTTCGGTAGTGGATGCACACATGCCTTTTTTTCTTCACTCGAGTTGTGATTACCTCTCCATGTTCATTTCTGACAACAGTTTCACACCATTCTTAGGTACAACATGAATTGGACTAAACCATTCACTATTGGAAATTGGGTAGATAATACCAGCTTGAAGAATCTTGATGTTATCTTCCCTAACTACCTCAAGTATGAGTGGATTAAGTCAACTTTTTGGTTGTCTAATTTGTTTGGATGATTCCTCTAGATGGATGTGATGCATGCAATGAGAAGGATTGATTCATGTTATGTCATCTAGTGTCCAATCGAAGGCCTTTTTTATTTCCTCTAACACTTGAACAAGTTTGGACTCCTATGTTTCGGTAAGTGAAGAAGAGATAATGACATCATAAGAGTGATCATGGAAAAAGAATGCATATTTCAAGTGTTCAAGAAGAGGTTTTAGATCAGTCTCATATTTATTTTGTGGGGTATCCAACTCAAGAATAGAGGAAGGTACTACAGTTGATTCAGATTCATTTTCCTTAATACTTTCCAAGGTGGAGTAGTAGAGATCAGAGTTCATGTGGGATTCAAGGGAGTTTTCAAGTTCCACTAGATTGATGGAGTCTATGAATGAGAGTACCACATCAACTTCACCATTTAATACATGGTTAATCATGGTGCAGATTTCATAAGATCCTTTATCATTTGAACATGAAGAACATGATGAATTGTGGTTCAATTGACTCATATAAGTTTACTCAAAATCATGGATTGAGAATGCAGATTGATCCGCAGATTGGTATCACAAGGCTTGGAAAATGTTGAACTTGACCAGCTGGTCACCAAATTCCATGGATTAGATGCCTGAATGTACATCAATCTTTGTTCTAGAAGTCATGAGGAACGGTCTTCCTAGAATTAGGGGCGATCAAAAAAAGTTCATCTCACATTCCATGTCAAGGACATAGAAATCAGCATGGAAGATAAGATCATTCACACGAACAAGGACACCCTCAATTATACCCTTAGGACTAGTAGTGCTTTGATTAGGAAATTTAATGACAACACCCATTGGATGTATGGGACCTAGACCATGGTTGGGGAAGATAGATTTGGGATGACATTAATTGAGTCCCCTAGGTCTATGAGTTCATCATAGATGTTGGAACATCCAATTTGGTATGGAACTGCAGAGGTCCCTGGAACTTTTCACCTTAAGGGAATAGAATATTGGGTAAACTAGTGCAAATACGGTTTTTAACGTCATCGTAATAACATCGGGTTTTTTTAAAAACGACGCGAATAATATGTGTGGGAAATTTTTAGTGTCGGTTTTACAAAAAACAGACGCCAAAAACAAGTATCTGATGATATTTCGCGTCAGTTTTCATGAAACCGACGCCAAAATTTTTTTAAAAAATGTTTCGGTGTTGGTTTTGAAGAAAACTGACGCCGATAATAATAATAAACCAGTTTACCATGTCGGTTTTGAGGAAAACCGACGCCGAAACTAATTGAAAAAAAAAATCGGCATCGGTTTTTAGTAAAACCGATGAGTAAAATAATTTTAAAAAAACATTTCGGCATCGGTTTTCAAGAAAATCGACGCCGAAAATAAAAAAAATAAAAAATTTGCGTCGGTTTTTCGGAAAACCGACGCCATCAGATTTATTTTCGGTGTCGGTTTTCTCTAAAACAGACACCAAAATTAAAAAAATTAAAATATTCAGTGTCGGTTATTTGAAAAACCGATGCCGAAATTTTTTTAAAAAAAAATTCAGTTGCAGTTTTCTCTAGAAACGACGCAAAAAATCTTTTAAAATTATTCGGGGACCAAAACCCTCATTTTTGTTTAATAGTCAAAAATGAGTTCTGTTGCGGCGCTATGGACTCCCGACGACCTTCGAACGTGATTTGCGATCTTGGATGGCCATTTTTGAAGGTTTTGTGCCATTTTCATGATTTCGGGTATGCGTTCTTCCTATTTATCTCTTGTTTAATCTCCCATTGTTTATTTCTTCTTTAAGAACCCTATTGTGCGCGATTTTTATTATTCGTTCGGTTTTAGTTGTAGTTTATCATTATTTTTTGTTTTTATTATCATTGTTGGTATATATTTGTTTGTATTATAATTGTTTGGTTGTATTATCATTGTTTTGTATTATCATTTTTGTGTGATTTTCATTATTTTTTGTATTATCATTGTTGGTATAGATTTTATTGTGTTTCTTCAAACACTATAGTGTTTGTTTGTATTATCATTGTTGGTTTGTATTATTATTGTTGGTATAGATTTCATCACCCTATTTTTGTGTGATTTTCATTATTATTGTTTTTTTATTATCATTGTTGGTATAGATTTTATATTGGTAGTTTATCATTTTATAGTGTTTGTTTGTATTATCGTTGTTGGTATAGATTTTATTAGTTTATTTTTGGTTTGTATTATCATTATTTTTTGTTTGTATTATCATTTTATCTAGAACTGATACTATATTCACCGTCATATTAATATCGATACATGTATTTGTTAGTACATAGGTATAGATCATACCACAAAATCGTCAATAATTTATACATATTTCCATGTACTCCCACATTTCACTTATTGCATCCTTTAAATTAATGTACTCTTAAATATTTTTGACACATGCAACATCGAAATATTGCAACTATGTAAAATTAACTAATAAATTTTAAAAGAATGATATTATAATTAAATTATAATATCAATATAACACACATGTATATAATATGAAAATAAATTGGTTACCCTATTTGTAAACGTGTTTCATATCTGATGTCTCTTATCTGATTATCAATAGTTTTTATTAAATATTTTTTTGTTTACAATTTATCTGATAGATATTTAAATGTTTATAAGTTTTAATTTATTCATCAATTATATTGTCATATCTGGTATTAATGGATCGTAATTGGATTTATTTACGAAGAACCACTAGTGAATATGAAAAAAGAGTTGATAATTTTTTGGAATTTTCTAAACGACATATTCAAAATATTGATTTGATTTTCTATCCATTTTTGAAGTGTGTAAATATGAGAAAGTTAAACTCCAGTGAAATCAAGGATCATCTCATTTGTTATGGTTTTAGCCTTAATTATACACGTTGGATTTTGCGTGGTGAAAGAACTGAAAATTCAACATCCAATGTTGATGACGATATTCATAATGAGGCAGAGGATCATATTGAAGAATTAATTCATGATATATTTGTTGAAACCATCAAAAAAACACCAACTGTTGAACGATTGTATGGAGATTCTGAGAAACCATTATTCCCAGGTTGCAGTAAATATACTGTGTTATTAGTAGTTTTGAGATTAGTTAACTTAAAAGCAAAAAATGGCTGGAGTGATAAAAGTTTCTCCAGTTTACTTGAGATTTTAAAAGAGATACTTCCCGAAGGAAATGGGATTCCATATTCCAATTATGAGGTGAAGAAAATATTATGCCCAATGGGATTGGGGTATAAAAAGATACATGTTTACCCCAATGATTATGTACTGTATAGGAAAGAAAATGATCATTTATCAAGTTATCCTACATGTGGGACATCACGCTAAAAGATGGATGAGAAAGTCAACTCAGATTCATTCTCAGGTGATGTCATGTAACGTTATGAAAAAACAATTTTTTACTTTCAAATGATATCATCCAATATTTTTTGCATACAATTCGGATAATTCAATTCTGGTTTATTTTTAGGTACCAGAATCAAAACTTCCGCTAAAGAAATTTGGTACCTTCCAATAATTCCTCGTTTGAAGCGTCTATTTGCAAATTCAATTGATCCAAAAAGGTTAAGATGGCATTCATATGAGCACATCTTTGATGGAAACTTACGTCACCCTGCTGATTCACCACAGTGTAAGATGTTTGATAAAAAATTTCATGATTTTGGAAGTGAAATTTGAAATCTCAGAATGGGATTGTGTGCTGATGAAATGAATCCATATTGGAGCCTCAGTAGCCAACATAGTCCATGGCCTATTTTGCTAGTACTTCACAACTTGTCCCCAAATCTATGTATGAAGAAAAAATATGTTATGATGAGCTTGATGATTTCTGATCCAAAACAACTAGGAAATAATATTGATGTGTATCTTACACCATTGATTGATGATTTGAAACTACTATGGGAGGAAGGTGTTAAAGTTTTTGATGCATACAATAAAGAGTATTTTCTTTTGAGTGTTATGATAATGTTCACTATAAATGACTTTCCTGCATATGGAAACTTATCTGGATATAGTGTTAAGGGAAATAATGCAAGTCCAATTTGTGAAGAACAAACTTCATATTATCAATTTCAGAATGGAAGAAAGACAGTGTACATGGGACATCGAATTTTTTTGCGAATTGATCATACTTATCATAGATTGAAAAAAGAATTTAACGGTTTCCATGAATACAACCTCCCCCCTCGACCATTGTCAGCTGAAGAATATTATGACAAAGTGAAAGATATTGATTCGACATTTAGAAATAGAAAAAGTTCTGGTTTAAAAAAACATATCTAGAAGAAGAAGTCTATTTTTTTCAAACTACCTTATTAGAGATTTTTAGAGATAAAACATAACATTGATGTTATGCATGTTCAGAAAAACATAATTGATAGTTTGATTGGAACTTTGTTAGACATAAAAGGAAAGACAAAAGATGGATTGCATGCTAGATTGGACTTGATATTAATGAGAAGACGTTTGGAGTTAGCTCCCGCTGAGAAAGGAAACAGAACATATTTACCTCCGGCTTGTCACACATTATGCAAGATTGAAAAGATGAATTTTTGTCAGTGTCTTCATGGTATTAAAGTACCCAGTGGTTTTTCTTCAAATGTGAATAATTCTGTGTCATTGAAGGATTTTAAATTAATAGGTATGAAATCGCATGATTTCCATGTGTTGATGGAAAAAATTATACCAGTAGCAGTGCGTGTTATATTACCGAAAGCTGTCAAAAATACAATCATCAGGTTATGTAATTTCTATAAATCCATTTATAGCAAAGTCATTGATCAAAATTTGTTAGATGTGTTGGAGAATGAAGCAACTCTTATTATTTTTCAACTAGAAATGTATTTCCCACCCACATTTTTTGATATAATGGTTCATCTATTAATTCATTTGGTGCGTGAGATAAGAATATGTGGGCCTGTTTATTTAAGATGGATGTATCCTTTTGAGAGATATATGAAAATTTTGAACGGATATGTTAAAAATCCTTATCGACCAGAGGCCTCTATTGTTCAAAAATATGTATTAGAAGAGGTGATTGAGTTCTATACTGATTATTTGAATGAGGTGGAGTATATTGGTCTACTTGTATCTCGACATATGACAGTTGATAGAGAATGTAGAGGGGTTCGAGGCTTAATGGTAAAGTTCATTCCACATGATGAAGTGATGCAAGCACATTTATTCATTTTTAACAACACAGATGAGGTTCAACCATATATATCCTCACATATTGCTGAATTAAAGTTACGATATTAGAAAAGAAATGAAAAGTGGTTGATGATTGAGCATATGAAGACATTTGTTTCTTGGTTTAAAGAGAAAGTTGCCCAAAATATATCTGTATCAGAAACATTGAAGTGGATAGCAGGGGGACCATCTCATAATGTGATCACTTGGTCTGGTTTTGATATCAATGGCTACACATATTACACAAAAAACCAGGATGACAAGAGTACCGTTCAGAATAGTGTTGTGATGGTATTTTCTGAAGCAGTGCATTTTTTGAGTGCCAAAGATAAAAACCCAATTTCTACATCAACTTCATATTTTGGAGTTATTGAAGACATATTGGAAATTGAATATATTAAATTTTGAGTCACTGTTTTTAAGTGTAATTGGATTGATAGTAATAGTGGAGTGAAAAATGATGAATATGGGTTTAAACTGGTTGATTTGAAAATATTTAATCACAATGAGGAACCATTTATCATGGAGACACATTTAAAACAAGTATTTTATGTCATTGATCCGTCGAATGATCAGTGGTCAGTTGTTTTGCAAGGGAAAAGATATCATTTGGGTGATGAGGATGATTCTGATGATGCTAGTGATTTACATGAGCCTTATTCATCTATTACGCAATTTCTAGATGATTACAATGAATATAAGACAGACATAGTGCATGCAGTATGTGCCGATCATGATGAAGGCTTGTGGAAAAACACTAAATTATTCTCCTAATTTTTCTGGTAAATATTTATATTTTGTGTCAATTTTTAAAACTTACAAACGCATTCCTCTATTTTTACATATTTATTTTTGTCTTCCTTGTTTCTAATTATTCAGTTTTCTAATGATATGCAGGTACACAAAATTTCATTACACTTTCTAGTAGCAATGTCAGATACAGATAGAGAGGACCAGTTACCGAGGTATATCTATTTTGACATATTGTTAAATATTCAGTTATATATTTATTTAATTAAATAAAACTGTTAATTTACAAAAAAAAATTGTAAGACTACTGATGCGTCCTTGGCGGAGGAGACTTCTCCAGTTACTACTCAAAAATCAAGTTCTTAAGTTGGTAAATGTGGTATTACACGTTTACCAAAACTATCACTTTCTCGTGATGATAACAAAGTACACATCCATTTTGATGATAATAATAATGCAGTTGGCCCAAATGTAGATCAGTTTGTTAGTTATATAGCGATATAGAGCCGTTACAGGATTAGTATTTTATATCTTGATTGGAAGTCGGTGGACAGGACGTCGAAGCAACAGATTTGGGAGGCTGTGACGGTAAAATATCATAATTTATTTATTTTATCTCATTTTTTAATATTATATAGTTTAAATGAAATATTTAATATATTCAATTACAAATGATAATAAATTTTGAGGAAACCAAAGAAATTAGGAAAAGACATCTCTATTTAGCGGCGGTTCGATGGAGAGATTTTAAAACCAAACTGACAAAAGATTATGTTTTTGTAAAGAGAAGGTTTGAAATCCCATGTCTTAAGTATCCATATATAGATGAAGAAACATGGAAGCGATTTGTTGACAATCGTCAGGAAGAGAAATTTTAGGTATTGTTATTGTTTTATATTTTAAAATTTATTCTATATTTTCCTTATTACGTAGTAATTTATTTTTATGTAACAGTCCTCCAGGAGATCTCATCAGGAGATCCAGTTGCAAAATGTATACCCTCATACTTTATCATATGGAGGGTACTCATATTTGGAGCAGAAAATGATTGAAGAAAAATTTGAAGCATTAAGAGCTTGATCATGTAGTGGTTCAGAAGAGGTCCAGTATGGTCCTCCATCTCCTCCCACTCGCCATGAGAAATGGAAACGAGCAAGAAGAAAAAAATGAACAATATCTTACAGAGGAATCTCATCAAGTGTCTGATAGAATTGTAAGTAAATATTATTTATTTTTTAACAATTTTTCTATTTTATAATTTATAAACACTAATATAACTTTTTTAGTTTTCATTTCAGGATGAACTTTAGGAGAAAGAGACACATGGATCTTTTATCCCCAAGGGTAGGATGGATATCCTAGCCACTTCTTTGGGAAAGGCAGAACACCCCGACCGTGTTAGAGGATATTAGGCAGGTGTTAGTATTCATAAGGTTTTTGGTAAGAGTAAGAAATCAAGAGACCCGAAAATCGAATCCTTAAAAGAAGAGCTGCATGATATGAAACAGCCTATGGGTGATCAAATTCAAGCAGTAGTATAGAAGGCTTTATTAGAACACTTGGAAATCCAATCACAGTCTGTGTAGCCTTCCGAGGTATATTATTTACTTGTCATCAATTTTTCTTTTTTATAAATTATAAACACTGATATAAGTTTTTTTATTTTTCAACATTCTCAGCCTACTCACTTGGACTACCCTGCCTCATCTGCTTACCCAGCCCCATCTGGGCAGCCTTCCGAGGTATATTATTTACTTGTCATCAATTTTTCTATTTTGTAAATTATAAACAATAATATTACTTTTTAATTTTTCAACATTCTCAGCCTACTCACCCGGACTACCCTACCCCATCTTCTTACCCTGCCCCGTCTACGCAACCTTTTGAGGTATATTATTTTATTTCATTTTTAATCAATTTTTCTATGTTATAAATTTTAAACAGTAATATACCCTTTCCATTTTTCTTCCTTCTTAGCTTGCTCAACTGGACTACCCTTCCCCACCTGCTAACTTTGAGCCTCCACCTCCTCCCTCGGATCAAGACTTATATTGTGAGTTGTTTGGGGGAGATCCTCATGTACATATTGTTGCGTTAGGACAAGTGTATTTTTTGGGGGGCTCGGAACATCATCAGCCTATGCAGATGGGTCCGGTTATAGTATCAGTACTTGTTATTATAGATCCTACTGCTCTACTACCATTTCCTACTGTGGAGATCACCAGTGTTGGGGAATTTATGGGCCATTTTTTACTTTGGCCAACTTCCCTACTTCATTATATTTCACATGAGGTATGCGTTTTTTTAATATTAATTACAAATGATTCCAAATTACTTATTATGTTTTCTGACATTTAACTTATATAGGAATATTTGAAATCAAATGAAATAGTACAAATGCAACAAATTGTTCAGGAACAGTTGGTTGTAGATACTTCTGATATTTCTTATGGGTTGAAATTATTATCTGAGTCCTCTTCTTACTTGAATTTTATCTATGAGTTTTGGATGATGCCCGATAGATGTGGAAGAAATTATCAATTGAGAATACTGAAATAAGATATCATGAATTTAGTTAATTTTGAAGAGATCGGGCTGAATGTGGTGTAGTTGTTTTCCATGTAAGTAAATTGACGTTTGAATTGCTATTTCTTTAATAAAAGATTGTTAAGTCATTGACTAACTATATTTTCTTTTAAATTAGGTATCTACATAGGATTCTTTTATAAAATAAAATAACAAGAATTTACAGCTTTATAGATCCAGAGTACATTTCCATGGAAGTCAAACATGTGAAGAATGAAGAAAGAGTTCAATATATAACCGAGAGATTATCATAAACAGAGATTCAGTGCTGGTTTTTTCCATTTCATGATAAGTAAGAACATCAACATAATTTTGAACTAAAGATCATTATAATTTCATTAATTGTGATCTTTTTGTATTGTAGGAGGCATTGGATGTTAGACGTATTTTTTCCAAATGAATGCACATTATATTGGTTTTGCTCTTTATTAGGAAAAGTGTGTAAACCATTTTCAAACTTATTAAATAGGCAAGTTGTTTTTTATTTTTTTAAGTTTGTTATGTTTAATTTTCATTGTTTACTCAAGTTTTATTAGTTCTTATATAAAAAAATGTAGTTCATGGAAATATTTTACAAAGGAAAACATTTTAGAAAAGAAACCAACGAAAATAAAATATGTGGACATACAGATAATTAGTTTTTATATTTTTTTTATATATTGGTTTTTACTATTAGTTAAATGTTTTATAACTGCAGTTTCATCGTCAAAATGGACATGTCAAATGTGGTTATTATATTCTAAGATTCATGTATGAGATAATTACAACTGGGGAAACTACTTATTTTCATAAGGTTAGTTGTATTAATTTTTTTTATATATTTTCTGCCACTTTTTTCTATTTATTAATTTCATATCATTAAATATTATTGTAGGAATTCAATGATTCACAGTCTTATTCCCAATCTGATATGATCCATATTCAATCTACTTTTGAAATAATTTTGTTAAGTCTAATTAAGATTTTAGGTATGTATATTGATTATGATTTGAGGTATGTATATTCTAATATTTCAGGTATGTGTATTTTAATTCTACTTTACTTTGAGTTCTCTCATGTGCCTCTGAAAAAATAATGTTTGATTGTTTTTGTATACTGTGTTTTTTTTTCAGGGGTTTCTCTTTTTTTGGAAGTGAAATTATAATTATTTTATAAAAAAAATTATTTATTGCGTCAGTTATTTACAAAACTGACGCCGAATGTTTTTTTTAAAATGACTTATGGCGTCAGTTTTATCTAAAATTGACGCCGAAGAATAGATTTCAGGCTTCGGTTTTCTATAAAAACGACACCGAAAAGCATGTCTAAATGAAGTTTCGGCGTCGAGTTTCTTTAAAACCGACGCCAAAACTCATAATCAAATTATTTTTACCATCTTTTTTTGAAAAACCGACACGAAAACCATATTTTTAACACCACCTTTTAAGACGTCGGTTTATAACCGATGTCAAAAATCAATAAAACCCAACGTTAATAAGTTTTTTTGCACTAGTGGTAGAAACAATTTCAAAGGTCCTAAGATTCCTCTTATGAGTACATAACTCCTTGAGAAACATGGAATACATAGGAATTTTTTAATGGCATATAATAGGGGAATGTTGACTTCAACATGTATAAACATGTCAAGCATTTGAAGATCAGATAAAAGGAAATATTTGGCTTATAAATGGCTTGAGGAAAATGAATTGGGTTCCTAAGTGGAATAGAAGGAGGTTAGGGAATGGATTCAGATTCCTTTTCAAGTTACTTTTTCTTTTCATTTTCTAGGTCAACATTTAAAGGGGTTTGGAGGACATATCTTCAGGCATAGAAATTTTCATTCCCTATCTATGTGAAATTGCACCTACATTACCCTTGGAGTTGGATAATGGTTGATCTTGGATTTGGGATGAATTTGATTTTTGTTTCTGGCTCAGGTGGGATGCAAGTTGACCAATTTGTGTTTTAATGTTTTTGAGGCTGAAACGGGTGAAAGAGGCATGATCTTCCACTGCACATTCCCATGGTTTCTTGGAAGAAGAAGCTTGTCCTGGATTGGTATTACCTTGATTTTGGTTTATTGGAAAGAGATTGTGTTGTTTTTTGAATTGGTAAGGCTCACTAGGATTGTGGAATCTAGGAGGAGGATTGTTCCTTTGTTGTTGAAGAACAAAAGGATAAGGTTGTTGGAAGTTACCAACCCCTAGACCATATTGAAACTGGTTTGGGTTTTGACAAGGGAATTGAGGGAGATGAGAGACAGGATTATCATACCTCATGCCTTGATTATAGGAATAAAATAAGGGCTTAGAGTGAGGTTGGTTGAAGTTTATAATGAACTAACCTGATTGTTGAGGGTTGGGGTTCCGATGAACATATGCTGCATTGAGCTCCATTGGTTCAAATGAATCTGATTGATCCTCTTAAAGTTGTGGACATGTGTCAGTTGGATGACCTAGTGACTTTCAGATTCCACAGTCTTTGATAGGTCCAGGAAACATTGATTGTGGAGAAGATGAGGTTGGGGCTTTGGATTCCACAACTAGTTGTCTCACAGGACTTGTAAGTTCACTCATCCACTCGATCATATTCTTCGGCTCTATGGATTTATTTTCATGGACTTGTTTTACTATATCATGTTCTCGAGTATGAAATTGGTGTGTGTTTGCATCCAAGTTGCTTATAAGATCTCTTGTAGCTGTAGGAGTTTTATCAACAAGAGCACCACCACTTGCGGCATCAATGAGAGTTATCTCCATCGCCAATAACCCCTCACAGAAGTATTGGATAAAGAGTTTATCAGGGATTTTGTGGTGTGGATAGGTTTCAAAATTATTTTTGAACCTCTCCCAGTACTCATGGAGCGATTAATTTGGGAATTGATGGATACCTCTTATTTTATTTTTGGATAGAAGCAGTACGAGAAGCTGGAAATAATTTCTCTTAGAAGAGTCACATCATGTCGTTACATGTGGTTATAGAACTAAGATGGAGGTAGTAAATCCATGACTTGGTGTAGTCAGATAAGGAAAAAGTGAATGCTCAGAGATTTATTTGTTCCTTAAAACCCCTTGAGGCCTCATGGTAGAGCACACCACATGGAACTCTTTAAGGTGGATATGTGGATCCTCACCTGCTTGCACGTGGAAATGAGGGAGAAGATGAATCATTCCCGAATTGAGTTCCAAGTCATCTTCTATGATTGGATATTGAATACCAAGAGATTGGTACTTCATATTAGGGGAAGTAAGTTCTTTTAGTGTTTGTTCCCCAGGATTGGTCATTTCTAATTCAACTGGCTGGACAAGGACTAGTTCTTGAATTATTTAATTATCCATAATGTTCCTCCTAAGTTGGCGAAGAGTTAGCTCAATTTCAGGGTCAAACAAATCTGAGTGATTGTTTGGGAGGCTATAGGGAATTCAGAGAGATGTTGGAAGAAATATGAAGATGGGTTTTTCTTTGTGTTTTTCTTTCGTGTTTATGATTTTTATGAGAAGGGGAGTTTTTTCTTTGTGTTTTTTTTTCAATTTTTTTAAATTTTGTTTGTTTTTGTTTTTCAAAAAATAACAAGAAACTAATGACTACATAATGTACATTACCCAGAAATAGATACATTTTAAATCATTTACAATTGTATCTTATCAACCGGTCAAGGTTCTGGTGCTCTGCTAATTTGTATAGCAACACTCGGGTCGAATCCTCAGTGATGATACTTTTTAGTAGCCGATTGTTTTTACTTGATTGTATTCTTATCGGGGGTCTCTTTGCAGAGCTTGTGAAATGATTGATTTATTAATATTTATTTGAAAAATTGATAAATATTGGGGTGAGTTTATTATTATGGAGTTAATATTGTGATATCGTTGAGCTTTGCGTTATATTGAATTTAAATTACCACCCACTTCACTTGACAACGTTCATTGGAATTACTATGTGTTAAGGATTTAATCCAAGCCTTATATTAAAATAGGGTTCTAATATCAAATAGATCTTGTTTATGGTAGTGTATTTATGGTTCCAATAATCCATGAAAACCACAAGTTAAGAAAATTATGTCATTAATCCATGACATTCTAAGTTTATCATACAAAATGTTTATTTAATGAATATACAATTAGTTAATGGTCTCAATCAATTAACACCCCCAAATTATAACTCATACCAATGGTAGATTTACTCATCCATTTAAATGATTAATAATATTTTTATAATTATTATGATGATAAATTAATATGATAAGAAAAAGAAAGAGATTAAAAAAAGAGTGGTGCATCGAACACACACACAAACGATAATTTGAATTAAAAATAGTCCTTTGATTGAATGTGGAAGAAAAATAAGGAAAGGAAATTCAACTATATGTAAAATATTTTAAGAACATAAATATTAAACTACCTAATTTGGATGAGAATAAAAGATATTTACAATGAAACTTGCATTAAAACAAAATTACAAGGAAAAGACATATCATATTATGATAATGAAGAACGCAAAAGTAAAAGGAAAAAATGAGAAGAGGGAAGGTATGTCAAGGGAAAACATGAGTATGGAAGGTTATACCAAGCCCTTGGAAAGTATTTTTTCGTGCTAATATGTTTTCCTCTCTTCTGAAATACCAACCCCCTTGAAGGAGAGGAGGGGGATAAATATATATCCAAAGGAAGTGGACAGTTTGCATTGACAATCTGTCCCTCCACTTGCATCACCATTTTTATAATTCCAACAACCGAAGATCAAGATATGATCTTCTTTAAAGTTGTATATAAATATTTTCTCTGTCTACTTGGAAATTTTTGCGGCCATTGGAATTAAGGAGCCGAAGTTATGGCCCTATTATTAAACAATGTAAATCTTTCAATTTCACTACATACTTTTTAGAAGTCTAAAATGTGAATGGGTTTATCAATAGGAAGTTTATTTGAAATAATATTAATTTATTCAAGAAAGCGGGCCACCTATATCTCATATTTCACAGTGAAAAAATATCAGATTGATTGGATGCATACATCATGGGATATGTCATGAATACTGTACTGATTTTATTTTCCGACCAGAATGGTGGGCTGCATTTAAATTAATCAGTTGGGACCCTTGTATTTAGATTTGGGCCTTGAATGTTTTATCCAAGACTCCATACATTGTCCCCCTAAAATTCTGGAAGAATTAAAAAAAATTATATCATTATTGAGCCCAGTAATTCAATCTGAATGGCTGGTCCAATTTCTTCACAGATTCTTTAGGCCCTCTTGTGTGGTCTATATGGGACTTCAAATGGCAGAATTGGACCATGATCCCTTCTAATGAAATGTTTTATATTGAATTTGGAATCCTAAAAAAAAGAAAAAATTAAATTTGATCAGTATAGGTAGATTTATAAATAAAATAGTAAACTGACTCAATTGATTTACTTCTAAAAATGATCAAAAATTATACTTAGTATTAAAACATTAATATTTCACACAAATTATGCACATTTCATATAATATCACTAAAGGGAGTAAATAATAAGTCATGAAAAATTTAATAACATCATTTATGCATTGAAATTTAAATGATATATCATGAATATAATAAATATCGTGATATTATAACAGTCATATAATTTTATACCTACATGTGTTTATGATTTAGGATGTTTCATTGAGGTAGGGACACTTTTGAATATTTAAATAGTATTAACCTCAACAATAACATTAATGATATTTTAATTTTATTTCCATTCAAGGAATTATATAACCATTATTAAATAAACTATTTCATTATTCTATGTTTATTCGTGACTTTTTACATGTATTAGTACCTATTTTCAATTTATTAGTATGCAAAATGTTCTTGAAAATGTTTTTAGAAAACCTGAATTTATTTCTATATTTAGTTAGAGAACCTATTTTCTTACAAAAACTATTATTTATTAAAATTATATAAAAATGTTTTTAAAATTATTTTGTAAATAAATTTTACCCTTTTAATATTTAACTAATTTTTTAAATGGAATCACATTGTCTCTTTCCGAACGAGGCAGTTTCTAACCTTTTTCGTACAAGAGGATTATTATTTTTTTACCTCATATGACTTGTACAGATTCATCCCTTGTTATATCTATGAAGCCTATTTAATAATTTTAAAATATTCTATTCTCAAAAAATATTTTCAAAAGGTTTTTCAAATGAAATTGATATTTTCATGAAGAATAATTTTAAAATTTAATCATTTATTTCATCATCTACAAAAACCTTATTTTTTACTCCACTTGGTTTGGTTGTTTTTTACCAACCCTTTTCTACCACTGGGAGGTTTATTATTTATTTGTCCTAGGATTGAATTCAAATTCACATACTTGATTCATTAATGAAGTCCCAATAAAATATTCAACATCATATTATCATTGAGAATTTTATTTCTCCTAATTATCCATAACATTAATCGTTGATTTTACTATGGCATAAACCATATACCATTGTATATACAGTTACTACTATGAAATTTATTTGGTTAAATTAATCATTATTGATATATTAGTATTATTCATTAAATAAAGTTATTTGGTAAGGCATATTAATTGTTTTGGTTATTCAATACAAGAAATGATTTGGACTGGCAATGATGGATGGAGTACTGAATCTCTATATCCCCAAGATTAATCAATAGTTTATCATGAGACAAATAATTATGTAAATAGATTTTTAACATAACTTTTAATCCATGTAGTGAATGGTCTTGATGGTAATAGGTCCTCATGCTCTATATACATGAAGTACACTAATAAACCATTTCCCTTGTATCAGTTTCAATTATTATTCATCAGTGAAATTTTGCATCGACATATCTATAGATTAACTTTATTTAAATTTATTTATTAATGTCTTATGTTTTAGTTTCATAACATGCCATATTTATTTTTCCTCATCTTATTATTTGAATGGAATGTATTTATGGATATTTACCTTTCCATATTGACTATTCTCATTGATTTATTACTGATTCTAGAATATTTTTCCCTTACTGAGCATTTGTTCTCAAACTTATTATGTTTATTTCCTCAAGAATCCAATATGCATACAATAAAATATCTATAATATATTACAATGTGGATTAGATATTATTCTCGAAGAATTTTTCTTTCATTAGAATAAAAATATGTTTTAATTACTGTATTCATTGGTAACAGAATTCTCATTTATGTATCTGGTTTTCCAAAACTGTTAAACTGATTTGTCATTTAGTGATAAATTCCATGTAATCATGCCAATGTAATTGATAGCAGACAATGAATTTGGGCTATCTGGTGTAGGGTCACAAAAATAGTATCCTTGATTTTCTTCAGAATGGTCTTATCTTTTTCTAATATTTCCTTGACTGTTTTAGGAACTATTTTTTTCTGTTCCCCAAATTCATCCTATCATGTAGATGTCTAGCACCAATTTGCATTAATAGCTTCATTGGGAGCCATTTGGATGATCAATTTGAAACTGTTGTTGTATGATAACATAACCATTGGAATATTTTGGTCTCATACACCATTGAAGATAATTCAGCATGCTAAAAACATGTACTTAGCTATCTAGATAGTATTCCTAGATTTTCCATCATTTTAATGGTGATAATAAATACTGAAGTTAAACATAGTATTCATATTATGATAGAGATTCATCCAAAACCTAGAGGGAAATCATGGGCCCCGATTGGATACAATTCATAGTGGTACTCCATGTAGCCTTACCACTTCTCTAATATATATCCATACATGTTTATCCAGTGAATAATATTCTAAAATTTCAATGAAGTTTGTAATATTTATATGATGATACACTACAACAAATAGTGAATTATTCCCCCTTGATGTCTTTATATGACCAGTGTAAATGACCATGGTGATGTTTCCCTATTTCCATGTCTGTATGGGTAATGGTTACATTATCCCATTGGATTTTTTCATTCCACATTCACTTACTTTCTTACAAGACATGAATATGTTTACACTGCGATATAAATCTTTATATTATCCAAAAAATAGTGTTCTCATCTTGAACTTGTATCCCACGTTTTAAGATTTCAAAATTCCGTATTTCTTGTGGATTAAAATTTTGATTACCGCAGTATATCTCTAGTATTTTTTATGTGGAAGAAGGATTTTGCTTCACCTATAAAAGTTGGTGTCCCTAGACTCATTCTGTTGCTGAAAAATAATTGAGATAAATCCACATCTCGTGGAGTAGTATATTACACCCTACATGAAGGTTTCTTCCGTGCAGCTTCTGCTTGCATGCAGAAAGGTGATACCCTCATGGTAACCCTGCGTGAGGTTAAAGGAGAACCCATGGACACTGAACAAGTTCATTTCACTCTTGAGGTGTTTCATGATTAATAGTATCATGAATCCATACAAGGACAATGTTTTTCACCTCTTGAGTTTTCACGACACATCCAAAACCATGATGCCTCCTTGGTTCGTGTGTTTTGAGGATTCTTAAAGACAAGTGCACATATTCACTCTCTCATGAGAATAAAAATCAGGGGACCCAATTTAAATATCCAATAGGGTTTGTTTTTGTGTGCCTGAGAGGAAGTAGAGAATCAACAATGGGTTCAGTTTGTGATAAGTGGAGATTGAGAAGATTTAATAACCAGTGAAAATATAAAGAAGGAATAAATCTAGAAATAGTGTATTCATGTTTCATAATACATAAACATGATCATATATAAACTTGTTTATACCCATGAACATGTGTAGAAATAATTCTTTGTGAAAAGTTATTTGAGTATGACCAATATATTCAACTAGAGTTTGTTGAAGCTTCTTGAACAGAAGGAATACTGTCAATCCATTCGAAGGAAGAATTTGAAACTTGGGAGCATAACCAGTTTGTTGAAGAAATAAGATGGTGAAGAGAAGTTGGGGGGGGGGGTTAACCAACATGTAATCAGGTGGTCTAACAAATTAATATTTGTAATCATCTTCTGATAAAGTAAATAATCTGTTACGGGGAGAATAAAAAACATGGAAAGGTGTTTGTCTTTGTACCGAAGCCTGAAAATTTCTATTTCCTGAGATTTTGTTTTACAGAATCATTTGAAGATTGGATCAAGGCGTTTACTATCCATAGAGTTTAAAGTGAAAAAGGATAAAATTAATAAAAATAAAAAATAAAAATCCAAAAATGGAATTACTGATTCATCCCTCCCCTCTCATTGATCCTGCACTGGTCAGGGTATTTAATGTCGTATTAGAGGAAGGTTCCCTCTGTAAGGATCTACTGATTTGAGAAGATAGACATTCTGAATTCTACCAATAGTAGGGGTGTTCCTACTTTATATGGAAATAATTTTAATAGTTTTTAGAATAAGATGTTATCCTATCTTCAATCTCTTGGCCATGAAGATAGAGATGTAGCTACGTTTGGATTCCCACCTATTTCTGATCAAACTGTATTGAATGTTTCAGAGAAAAGAAATGTGGAAGTCGATGAAAAATTTCAAAATTCTATATTAATGTATTTTTAATAAAAATTGTACACAATGGTTATGGGAGTTAAAAATTAAAACAAAATTTGGGACAAATTTGAATGAACCTATGAAAGAAATATGAATGTTAGGGTAGCCAAATTTAAAATTTGGAGGAGAAAATTAAAAGATATAAATATGGGAGAAGAGGAAAACATTGATAATTACTTCACAAGTGTCAATAAGATTTTTTGTAATATTCAGGGATTCAGAGAGAAGTTAGATGAATCAACTATTGTCAAAAAACTAATGGTAAATTT
This sequence comes from Viscum album, assembly GCA_963277665.1. Classification (NCBI taxonomy): domain Eukaryota; kingdom Viridiplantae; phylum Streptophyta; class Magnoliopsida; order Santalales; family Viscaceae; genus Viscum; species Viscum album. The sequence continues at coordinate 732,535,190 of OY728160.1, forward strand.
TCCTGATAGGTCAGATCCCAATGTTTTTACTCTGGGAGATAGAGATGATATTTCTCTTGATGAATTACAAAACATTCTCATTTCATATGAAATTCGAAAGATCTAAGTATTTAAAAAGAAGATCAAAGATGAGATGGATTTTGAGGTGTTGGGAAAACAAAAAATCAAATATGATGAATCCTCTGAATGAAGTGAATATGAAAATTAAGATAAATATGAATAACATAACAAAATCATTGCCCTTATATCAAAAAGATTCAGGAATGAAAAAATTATGGGAAAATGAAAACAACCACAAAGTTGTAACAACTAAAATAACATTGGACAATTTTCCATTAATTTTCCTAATAAAAGGTTTTTTCACATGAGGCAGTAGAAGAAAACCCACAAAAGAAGAAATAAGGTAGAATCACAAAAGACTCAATCATATTTTGTATAATAAAGGAAAATTTCATTCTAGTTGAAAGAAGAAGCTATGTGAGAAAAGAAAAAGATGTTGATCCCCCATCAGGAAGTCAACTAGAAGATAAAACTAATTTCATGGATCATGTGGAAAAAGAGTTTGTTACTTCTAGTACTGAAGATGATGAAAGAGAATAGACAAATCTTGAATACATGTTGAAAAATGTATTATAAGCTTGTCTTGAGAAAAACAGATTTCTCAAGAATGATAATAGGTTATTAATGAATGAAAAAGAAAGGATTACTGAAGAAATAGAAGATTTTATAAAGAATGAAACAATTTTCATTGATGATATCAAAAGACACAAACCGAAGGTAGCTGAAATGGAAAAGATGATAAAAGTCCTTGAGGAGAAACTTCCCCTCAAATAAGAAGTGTAATCAATTACTATGTCTATGTTTCTTAAAGAACAAAACAACTTGAAGAATAAAAAATAAGATTTCAACAAGGCTGTTGAGGTCATGGGATATTAATCACACACTTTTGAAAAGATGCAGGTCAATTCAACCCTACTCAAATATCAAAAATAAATTTGTTATTTTTAACAATGAAAGTTCAAAAAGAAGTCTGAGACATGTTTAGAGAACAATGTCTTGTGAAAAATATATTTTTTAATATAAAGGAATATAGAAATACTCTATGAAAATTTACTCTAGTTCTGGAAAGAAAACAACAACAATATTTCATAAAAAACTCATATCTATGGGAAAGATCAAGGTTTTGATGATACTACTTGTGCTGTGGAGTTTTTGCGAACAAAGCATATTTATGCTGGTATAAGATGTCTCTACCAAATGTGAGGAATAAATCACGGGGTATCTATTCTGATGACAAAATGGTAATGCAAATATCATTTGATCTACAAAATTAGAACAAATTTAACTTCTTAGAAGAAGCTTGTTGAATATGTGATAAGGAAGGTCATAATTCTGAAAATTGCATGATAGTTCTTGAAAAAGCCCTCAATGTCTTGAAAGGGAAAGGAATTCACAAAATGAATATATAAAATTCATGTTTTTATGAATATTCATTGAAATTCAATAGTGAAATCAAGTCATGGATTCTCCATAGTGGATGTTCATCACACATGACTGTTGATTCAAAAATCATAATTAGCATAGAAAATCATGAGGGAAGTGACGTAATATTTGGAAATGATTGTTCTCTGAAAATAAAGGGAGTTGGAAAAGATATGATTGAATAAGAAAATCTGAATTCCAATGATGTGTTATTTTTTGAAGGGTTAAAACAAAATTTTCATACTGTGATACAAGTATGTGATGATGGACATGAGGTGTTGTTAAAAATGTATTAATGTGTCATCAAAAGATCAAAGGATGGAAGAATCATTACTTAGGGAAAAATAACTATAACACCCAAAGATTTTATGAGAAGTATTCTTTTTAATTTATTTGATGTCTTTTGTTGTAGGCTACACCAAGATTATCTTGCATTATACGTAAAACCATATTATCTTGCAGTATACGCAACACTATTCTTGGATTGTGTTACACAAAATTTCATGTTCGTTTAATAGAAGTTATTCTACGCAACATTGAGTGTATATATATATATATATTCAATGTACAAATGAAATATGGCTGGATTCTATTATACACAAAAACAAATGAATATTGCACTACACGCAACCCTGAGTTGGCTTGATTTACACACAATCACGACCTTCCATGATAGCGTGTGTTGTACGCAATACCGAGTTTCACTAAACAACGATATGTTATTAAAATATTATATAAACTAGCCATTATTAATAGTAATACCCACTTTTTGAAATTTTATAAATTTTATCTTTCAAAATGGACTTCATTATTGGATTCAAAATATCAAAATTAGCCTAGGGTGAAGATTTGGTTTTTTCTGAAAACTTTCTATTTTTGATGAATAGTGAAAACAATGGGTTACTATTTAAAAACCGACTTTTTATTTAAATATTTATTTATTTTATTTAAATTTATTTTAGCTCAAAATTTATACATAATACCTATATAAGTTCAATGTAATTCATTGAAGTCATTTTATAATAATTTTAGATATATAAAAATTTTATTGAACTTTTCACCGTCTTTTTCCCACCTCCTAGGAAAATTTAAAAATTTACATAAAACTTATTTTTACTGCTTCTGTGAGTGGAATTTCGAATATCTAAAAGACACTGTTAATATCAAGGAGTAAAATGTTGTCAAATACGACAAAAATATTTTTTTGTGAATAGTAATTTTTTACTTTTATTTACCATGGTTAAAAGTAAATAGGGTAATTAAGGGTAAAAATGATATTATTATTACCCTAAAACATGTCCTAATTCTATTAGATAAGTTTAATTAGACCAAAAAAACCTTAGGAATAAAATATTACCCTTTAGGTCCACTTGTATTAGATTAGGACACTTATTATTATTTTATTTAAAGAAGAGTTTAAAGTGTTAAAATCAAAGTTTAATAACTAAAACATTTCTAATATAGGTCTACACATAAGATAAATTCGACTATAAATATCCATTAGTAAGAAAAAATTATTTCCTACATTATGATATTTTATTTATAAATTTTAGACATTAAATGATTTAATTTATTTATGAACCAATGATGATGCAGTAATTACCATATTAATGAGATATTAACAAAATTGATTCTATAAATACCCAAATAAATGTAATTTGATATTTTTTATGAATTAAATTAATTTAATAGGTTAATAGGACATGTTTGTATTTATTTAATTAATTTTTTTCGAACTAATCATGCTGTTATGAGTTTCACAAAAATCAGTTATAGTATGTTTATTAACCATATAGTGTAAGAAAACAAGAAGACGCGGTAAAAGTAAAATTATTAAACTTAGAGTTAAATCTAAATGATCCAGTTCAAATAGTAACCTAAACATGTCTAAAACCTATTGGTTGAGATTATTTCTACCCATAACCACTTTATCTTCGAAAAAAATTAATTTCGAGCTATTATAAACCGAATATGACTTTATTATAAAATAATATTTTAAGTTTTTCCAAAGGTGCCCCTCTCCTCCCTTATGAAAAGGGCACCCCTTCCCTCTTCTATTCACACCCTTTTGAGCCTTGAATATATTCCTAACCCTGCCAATTCTGCTTCTCAACCTATCTAGTTTTATTATATAGGTTCTGGTCTTCTAAAACTTCCATATCTAGTTCCCTAAGAAGAAGTTTAAAGGAGGTGCGTCGAGGAAGAGGTAATCTCTTCTACCTACTATTTCAAGTTTCATTCTTCTTCTAAATCCTCTTCTTTAGTTGATTAATTATAAATTAATAACATCAGTATTACTTATATAATTATATGTTATTATAAATATGAAAGAACCCTATTTCACCTTCTATCAATCCTACGGAAAACAAAATCACCGCATGTGCGTACGTACGGAATACCGTCTCCACGTCGTCGTGTAATCTGTTTTTCCACCACCACCTTACATGGATGGGTATAATGGTGTAAATAATAACTATATATGATTATTATAACATCATACTGATTCTAAGATATTATACCATCCACACAAATTCCATTCAATAAATATGGGAATGATATCATCCCTCATGCGTACATACGGATTACCGTCTCCACAACATGATGAGATTCATTCTCTATGTTAACCATTCAAGAATGATTATAAACTATATATAATGAATAATAATGAAATATATGACATTATTAAGCTACTGGATTTATATATATATATATATTTCATCTACTTACTTCCATTCAAGTCAATAAGGAAAGGAAAACAGCGTTCATGCGTACGTACGGCCTACCGTCTCCATGAAGGGTGTATTTCATTTCATTTATCTATATTATATATATATATATATACATAAATATATATTATATATAAATCATTATTTACATTCTGGAAGTAAGTAAATCATGATATAAGTAATATCATGAATAACATGTCCAAACACGTACGATAAATAAAACAATTTTACACAAAACGCTGCTTTAACATGGAATTTTTACAAAAGAACGGGTAATATAAATTCATAAGTGAATCATATATGATATCATAACAATGAATATGATTATTTAATAAGTAAATGAAATTATTTAAATCATTATATAGGAGGTTCAGATATGTACGAAGCATATCAGACCTAAGGTAAGGGATAATTATTCCAATATCATTCTTATCCGAGATTGTTTATTTGTAAGTATTTACTGGGGTTATGTTTATCATCCATGTCCATATGTTCTCAAAATATTTTTATAAAATGCTTAATTTTCATTCATGTATGTTTATAGTCATTTTTACCCTTTTTACTTTTACCACTCGTATGGAAGGAATATTTCTTTTGTTTACCATTTGAGGTACTTTTTGACTTTTCCGATAAAAGTACGTGGAGAATGTTTTTTTAAATTATAAGTCATGAATGGATTATTATGGTTTCATAATGCCTTATTTCCATGAATCTTTCTGTACAATATTTCATGATTATTTTCAATAAAATCCTTTCTTTTAAAATTGCATGTGAATTTGTGAAAATAAAATGATTTTGAAGAAGAAAGGATATTTTCCTTAAGAATTCATTTCAAGTGTTTTATCAGAACTATTTTCCATCTAAGATGACATTATTTAGAAATTTTATGTTTCAAGTATAATTTATCTATAATTTACATGGTGTTATTTTTCTTATGATGAAATGATATCCAATTGTTTTATAAGTATTATGTGATGATAGGATGATGTTTATGAAACCCATTTTATTCTTTGGGTTATGATCAAGGTTTTATGTTGTGGAAAAAGTAAGAATGATTTCATTATGAGATGGGTGGGACCTATATCTCACTCCAATGCATTGGGTAATGATTTATATATCATGAGATAGACATGGCTGGAACGAAAAGTTAATCTTGTTCAGTAATACTGGACATGAATGAGGAGTGAACTTGGTTCAGTAATGGACTTTGTCCACTAAGATGGTCTTTGAAGAAATGCCTTGGCTACTATAGAAATCATATCATGTTATTAATGTTTTTCCAGAATTACATGTTTTGTTTCCAATATATTTTATGATGATTGATGTTCTATTATGATCTATGCCTTATGTACTTCCATGTTTTATGTCATTGCTCAAGATTTTGATGTTTAAGCATTATGTTCATGTCTTTAGGTTCAAATGTATATGCTTTGTTTTATTTTCTCCATGCTTACCCATACTGAGAATTTGAGCTCACCCTTTATATGTATTCTTTTCCCCATGATATAAAGAAAGGTTTTAGGTACGAAAACAAAAGGGGGAGATATTTATGGGAGATGTTGAAGATCTTTTACCACGATTAGAAGATTATGTTTCGAGTTTCCAAAGACACTAAACTGTTACGGTCCTTGTGTGTTTGTTTTTTTTATGTATTAAGTATTCTACAAAAGTAATGTAATGTCCATGTATGTCAAGCTTTGGGTCTCTACAGTTGGTATCAGAGGAAATGATTAGTTAACCTTTGGAAACTAGGATGCGAAAACTTTAGTGATATCTCTTGAGATATTCCTAATGTATGTCTAGGGATGTATCTAAGGATAAGTATAATTATAGGTTATAGTCCTAGAATTACGGTAAAAATCATAGAATTAACCCTAATATGTCATATATTGAAGGTAATCCCCCTTTATTATGTTGTTTTCCTAACATGATTTTTGCCTCTCACACTATAAGTTTTTGGGTTTTAGACGATGGTTGGAACCCGAAGGAACCGTTTTGAACAATGTAATGATTGTACTCCTGAACAAACCAATGTTATGGGAGATGGAGTGGAAAATCTAATTGATATACTTACACAAGCTATGAATCATTCTGGACTTCCAAATGAGTAGAGAAACAATATTCTATTGAGTCCTTCATGAGGGAACATCCACCTTCTTTCAGTGGGTCTTTTTATCCACTTGTTGCTGTAAAATGGATCAAAACCATTGAAAAGATATTTTCCATACTTCTCTGTTTAGAACATGAAAAAGTCATTCTGGATATTTACCATTTAGAAGGTGAAGGAGATCAATAGTGGAATCTAATTAAAAATATGAGTCCCTGAGATGAAATTGAATCCATGGAATGGGATGAGTTCAAGAACATATATTTAAATAATTACTTCCCTGGTATTCTTTTAACAAATATGGAAAAAGATTTCCTTGAGCTTCATCAAAAGGATGATGAATCTATTGGTATATACGAAGTGAATTTTACAAGGCTTGTATGGTATGAATCTAGATTTATCATCCAACCTGAATGTAAAGTTGATCGATTCATCAGTGGCTTAAAACCAAATCTTCGAAGGGCATTAGCTATAAGAGACTTCAGTAGCAATGATGAAATTGTGTGTTGTGCTATCAAGGTAGAAATGGAAGTTGGTCTTACATATCCATCTCATGGTTTTGACAAGAAACAAAATATGTAGTTCAAGGATAAATCTTAGAATAATGGTGAAAAGAAGATGAATGTTTTTTTATGCTCAAAGTGTGGAAAGAAGCATGGTGGAGATTGTCTTAAAGGGACTAGAAAATGTTATAAGTGTGTAAAAGAAGTTCATCGAGCAGTTGAGTGTCGAAGTAATGGAAAAAGGGTTTCTAATGATGTTAATAAAGAAAATACTATAGAGAACGCACCACCAACACTTCAATGCTTCAAGTTCCAGCAAATGAGGCATTATTCAAATCAATGCCCTAATCCCAGGGTTAATGATGATCAACGTGAGCATCCTCTTACAAAAAAGGATAAAGGGAAGTCACATGTGATCACAATTTGTGATGTTGAGAATGAAAATGATGTTTTGTAATGATTAAGTGTTTATGTAATGGGATTTCAAAATTGTATCATGGAGTCTCAGTTATGGCATTGTGGAATTTCGAAATATCTATGTATTGGTTTTCCATAATTATATGGTACTGGTAACCATGAAAAGTGATTGAAATTTATTTGGAAAGAGGATGATATGCGCATGATGAAGCGATAAAGAAAAAATGAAATGATCTCATGCCTGATATAAGGACAAAGTTATATCATGGTTTGAGTATATATATTTTGGGATTTTGGTATGTGGAAAGTGTTAAATTTTGACAACATTCATGTTTTCAATAAGAGTAAATGGGTATTCATTTTTCAAGAGAATACATGATTAAAGAATTCACATGTTTTTAATTTTACCAACAAGATATATTGTTTGATATATGGGGGATAAATGATGGTATTCACATGCTCGATAGATGACATTTGTAGCAATTTTTTTATTTATACTATAAGCTTGGACAGAAGTATTTTGGATAAGCCTAAAGATTGGAATGGATTATGTTGGACATAAGTTAGTGTTGTTTAAGGATAGAACCTTTTTCAATATTATTTATGGAATGTTATAATATTGTAGTTTTAGAAAAAGGAAAACCTACAGGATGGGCGACAACCCGTCATGTTGGACAAGGATATGGGAATAAAACCCACAACTGAAGTGCAACATGCCTTTATCACATACCACTGGAATACAAGAAGTCCCTCGTTGGTATAAATTAGTTTTAATTTATTAAGTGGTATGATGAAGTATAAGTCCATTTTAGAAACCATATATGATTAATCTCACTATAGAAGGACTTATGTATATTTAATAAAATTTTGTAACCTTTTGTTTGAGACAGATGGAATGACCTTTCATTCTATCCCATGATCTACTAACGCCTCACGAATGAAAAATTCAACTTCATTTCTTTAAGAGATGAAGTGACAATTGTTCAAGGCACGAACAATGGTGAGATTGTACCAAAATCAAGTAAGTATTTCCTTTAATTCAAAAATACTTCAACATTAGGGAAATGATCTTGAGAACTAAAAACGATGTCCTAGTACCCTCATACCAGATGAATTAGATGATACATTAAATCATCACAAATTTATGGCTTTTTGATTGTTGGATTTTTCAAATCCATGTCCTCCACCACTCTTCATCAGAATTTGATGGTTATATTTCTCTTCAATATCTATATTTTCACCTATGTTGTCCTATGTGGAAACCTAGTACTGAGTTACTTTGGGTGACTATTATGATTCTAACTTTCCTTTTTAAAATGAATTTATAGTTTTCCTTTTTACTATGTGGGTTTCTATGAAGAAAACATTTAAGTAGTAAACCATTTATAACCCCGACGAATTTTGAGGGTGAAATTCATCTTAAGGAGGGTAGAATGTAACACCATGTGATTTTATGAGAAGTATTGTTTTTAATTTATTTGATGTATTGTGTTATATGTTCAACCAATATTATCTTGCGTTATACGCAACACCGTATTGGCTTGAATTATACGCAACACTATTATTGGATCATGTTACAGAAAATTTCAAGTTCATTTGATAGAAGTTATTCTACGAAACATTTAGTGTATATATATATATTCAATGTATAAATGAAATATGGTTGGATTATATTATACACAAAAACAAATGAATCTTTAACTACACGCAACCCTGAGTTGGCTTGCTTTACACGCAATCGTGACCTTCCACGATAGCGTGTGTTGTACACAATACCGAGTTTCACTAAACAATGATATGTAATTAAAATATTATATAAACTAGCTATTATGAATAGTAATATCCCCTTTTTGAAATTTTATAAATTTTATCATTCAAAATGGACTTCATTTTTGGATTCAGAATATCTAAATTAGCCTAGGGTGAATTCTTGGTATTTTTCTGAAAACTTTCAATTTTTGATTAATAGTGAAAACATTGGGTTACTATTTAAAAAATGAATTTTTATTTAAATAATTATTTATTTTATTTAAATTTATTTTAGGAAAAAATTGATACATAATACCTATATATGTTCAATGTAATTAATTGGAGTCATTTTATAAAAATAATAGATATATAAAATGTTTATTGAACTTTTCACCGTCTTTTACCCACCACCTAGGAGAATTTAAAAATTTACATAAAACTTAATTTTACCGCTTCTGTGAGTGGAATTTCTATAATCCAAAAGACACGGTTAATATCAAGGAGTAAAATATTTTTAAATAAGAAAAAAATAATTTTTGGTGAATAGTAACTTTTTACTTTTATTTACCATGGTTAAAAGTAAATAGGGTAATTAAGGGTAAAAATGATATTATTATTAAAAAAACATGTTATAATTATATTGGATAAGTGTAATTCAACAAAAAAATAACCTTAGAATAAAATATTACCCTTTAGGTCCACTTGGATTAGATTGGGACACTTGTTATTATTTTATTTAAAGAAGAGTTAAAAGAGTTAAAATCAAGTTTTAATAAATGAATATTTTTTAATATAGGGTTATACATAAGATAAATTCGACTATAAATATTAATTAGAAAGATAAAAAGATTTACTACATAATTTTATTTTATTTTTAATTTTTAGACATTAAATGATTTAATTTATTTAGGACACAATGATGATGCAGTAATTACCTTATTAATGAAATATTAACATAATTGATGCTATAAACACCCAAATAAATGTAATTTGAGACCTTTTTTTAATTAAACTAATTTTATAGGTTAATATGACATGATAATATTTATTTAATTAATTGTTTTCAAACTAATCACATTGTTATGAGTTTCACAAAAATCAATTACCAAATAGTGTCAAAATTCACATAAAATAGTTTTTAAAACATATATTATATTATTAATTGTTATTCAATTCCTAAAAATATATGGTTCGGCTAAATGACTTAGATAAGATTATATATATTAATAATTAACCACTTGGGTTTATTTTGGATTCTTATAGTATGTTTATTAACCATATAGTGTAAGAAAAACAGAAGACACGGTAACAGTTAAATTATTTAACTTAGAGTTAAATCTAAATGATAAGGTTAAAATAGTAACCTAAACTTGTCTAAAACCTATTGTTTGAAAGGATTTAGACCCATTCCCACATTATCTTCGATATAAATCAATTTTGTTCTATTATAAACCGAATATGACTTTATTATAAAATAATATATTATGTTTTTCCAAAGGTGCCCCTCTCCTCCCTTATAAAAAGGGCACCCCATCCCTCTTCTCTTCACACCCTTTTGATCCTTGAAGCTCGGCCAACCCCTACCAATTCCTCTTATAAACCTCTCTAGTTATATCATAGAGGTTCTGGTCCTATAAAAAGACCAACTCTAGTGCCCTAAGAAGACGTTTAAAGGAGGTGCGTTGAGGAAGAGGTAATCTCTTCTACCGAATCTTTCAAGATTCATTCTTCTTCTACTTCGTATTCTTTAGTTGTTCCATTATAAATTAATAAAATCAAAATTAATTATATACTTATATGTTATTATAAATATAAAACAACCTTATTTCACCTTCTATCCATCCTATGGAAAACGAAATCAACGCCCGTGCGTACGTACAGAATACCGTCTCCACGCTGTGCTGTAATCTATTTTTCCACCTCTACCTTACTTGGATGGGTATAATGGTGTAAAGAATTAATATATATGATTATTATAACATCATAATGATTATAAGATTCTATATCATCCACTCCAATTAAATTCAATAAATACGGTAACGATATCATCCCTCATGCGTAAGTACGGATTACCATCTCCACTACGTGATGAGATTCATTCTCCCTGTTAACCATTCAAGAAGGATTATAAACTCTATATAATGAATAATAATGAAATATATGACATTATGAAGCTACTAGATTTTTATATATATATATATTTTATCTACTTACTTCCATTCAAGTTAATAAGGAATTGAAAACAGCGTTCATGCGTACGTATGGCCTTCTGTTTCCATGAACGGTGTATTTCATTTCATTTATCTATAAATTATATATAAATACAGAATATATACGATATATAAATCATGATTTACATTTTTTAAGTAATTAAATCATTATATTAGTAATATCAAGAACAACAAGTCCAAACACGTACGATAAATAAAACTATTTTACCCAAAACACTACTTTAAAATGGAATTTACAAAAGAACGTGTAATATAAAGTCATAATTGAATCATATATGATATCATAACAATGAATATGATTATTTAATAAGTAAATTAAATTATTTAAATCATTATACAGGAGGTTCAGATACGTATGAAGCATATTTTACCTAAGGTAAGGGATAATTATTCCAATCTCATTCTTATCTGAGATTGTTTATTCGTAAGTATTTATTAGGGTTATGTTTATCATCCATGTCCATATGTTCTCAAAATGTTTTCAGAAAATGTTTAATTTTCTTCCATGTATTTTTAAAGTCATTTTTACCCTTTTTTACTTTTACCACATCATATGGATGTCATCTTTATTTTGTTTACCATATGATGTACTTTTTGACTTTTCTAAAGAAAGTACGAGGAGAATGTTTTTTTAACATATACGGCATGAATGGATTATTATGACTTCATAAAATTTTATTTCCATGATGCTTCCTATACAAGATTTCATGATTATTTAAAACAAAATCATTTATTTTAAAATTGCATGTCATTTTGTAAAAATAAATTTATTTTGAAGAAGAAAGGATATTTTCCTCAAGAATTCTTTTCAAGTGTTTTATAAAAACTATTTTCCATATAGGATGAAATTATTTATCATGTTTAAGTTTAAAGTATAATTTATCTATTATTTACATGGTGTTATTTTTCTTATGATGAAATTATATACAATTGTTTTATATGGATTATGTATTGATGGAATGATGTTTATGAAACCCTATTTATTCTTTGGGTTATGATGAATGTTTTATGTTGTGGCACAAGTAAGAATGATTTCATTATGAGATGGGAGGGCCTATATCTCCCTAAAATGAATTGGGTAGTGATTTATATCTCATGAGATAGACATGGCTGGAATGACAAGTTAATACAATTCAGTAATACAGGACTGGAACGAGGATTAAACTCAGTATAGTAAGGGATTTTGTCCACTAAGATGGTCTTGACAGCAATGCCTTGGCTACTATGGAAATCATATCATGTGATTAATGTTTTTCCAAAATTAAAAGTTTTGTTTCCAAGATATTTTATCATTATTGATGTTCAATTATGATCTATGCCTTACGTACTACCATGTTTTATGTCATTGCTCAAGATTTTGATGTTTAAACATTATGTTCATGTTTTTATGTTCAAATGTATATGGTTTGTTTTATCTTCTCCATGCTTACCCATACTGAGCATTTGAGATCACCCTTTATATGTTCTCTTTTCCCCAGGATATAAAGAATGGTTTTAGGTAAGAAAATTAAAGGGTAAGATCTTTATGGGAGATGTTGAAGATCTTTCACAACAATTAGAAGATTATGTTCCGAGTTTCCAAAGACACTAAACTATTACGGTCCTTGTGTGTTTGTTTTTGTAATGTATTATGTATTCCACAAAAGTAATGTAATGTCCATGTACATCAAGCATTGGGTCTCAAAGTTGGTATCAGAGAGATTTATTAGTTAAACTTTGGAAACTAGGATACGAAAACTTTAGTGAGACCGCTAGAGAAATTTCTAAGGTATGTCTAGGGATGTCCGTAAGGATAAGTATATGTATAGGTTACAGTCCTAGAATTACGGTAAAAATATTAGAATTAACCCTAAGATGTAATATATTGAAGGTACTCCCCCTTTATTATGTTGTTTTCCCAGCATGATTTGTTCCTCTCACACTATTCTTTTTGGGTTTTAGACGATGGATGGAACCCAAAGGAACTGTGTTGATCAATGTAATAGAGAATGTAATGATTGTCCTCCTGAAAAAACCAAGGTTATGGGAGATGGAGTAAAAAATATTATAGCTATACTTACACAAGCTATGAATCATTCTGGACTTCCAAATGAGAAGAGAAGGGAAGAATATTCTATTGAGTCCTTCATGAGGCAATGTCCACCTTCTTTCAATGGGTCTTCAAATCCACGTGTTGCTGAAAAATGGATCAGTACCATTGAAATGATATTTTCTATACTTCACAGTTCAAAACATGAAAAAGTTATTCTGGTTATTTATCATTTAGAAGGTGAAGCAGATCAATGGTGGACTCTAATTAAGAATATGAGGCCCTGAGATGAAATTGAATCCATGGAATGGGATGAGTTCAAGAACTTATTTTTCAATAAGTACTTCCCTCGTATTCTTTGAAAAAAGTTGGAAAAGGATTTCCTTGAGCTTAAGCAAAAGGATGATGAATCTGTTGGTATATACGAAGTGAATTTAACAAGGCTATAAAGGTATACATCTGGCTTTATCTTCCAACCTGAAAGTAAAGTTGATTGATTCTTCAGTGGATTAAAACCATGTATTTGAAGGGAATTAGCTATAATAGACTTCAATATATATGAAGAAATTGTGTGTTGTGCTATTAAGGTTGAAATCGATGTTGGTGTTACATATCTATCTCATGGTTTTGACAAGAAATGGATGATGGAGTTCAAGGAGAAATCTTAGAATAATGGTGAAAAGAAGATGAATGTTTCTTTATGCTCAAGGTGTGGAAAGAGTCATGGTGGAGATTGTCTTAAAGGGACTAGAAAATGTTATAAGTGTGGAAAAGAAGGTCATCGAGTATCTGAGTGTCGAAGTAATGGAAAAAGGGTTGCTAATGATGTGAATAAAGAAAAGACTATAGATAACGCACCAACAACACTCCAATGCTTCAAGTGAAAGGAAATGGTTCATTATGCTAATCAATGCCCTAATCCAAGGGTTAATGATGATCAACGTGAGCAACCTCTTAATGAAAAGGATAAAGGTAAGTCACATGCGATCACTATTTGTGATGTTTATTATGACAATGATGTTGTGTAATGATTATTTTTTCATGTAATGGGATTTCAAAATAGTATCATGGAATCTCATTTATGGCATCATGGAATTTTGGAAAATCTATGTATTGGATTTCAATAATTATATGGTACTGGTAACAATGAAAAGTGATTGAAATATTTATGGAAAGAAGATGATATGCACATAATGAAGTGATAAAGAAAAAATGAAATGATCTCATGACTGATATAAGGACAAAGTTATATCATGGTATGAGTATATAGAAGATCTGGGATTTTGGTATGTGTAAAGTGTTAAATTTTGACGCCATTCTTGTTTTCACTAAGAGTAAATGGGTATTCATTTTTAAAGATAATACATGATTAAGGTATTCACATGTTTTTAATTTGACCAACAAGATATATCATATGATATACGGGGGATAAATGATGGTATTCACATGCTCGACAAATGACATTTCTAGTAATTGTTTTACTTATACTATAATCTTGGACAGAAGTATTTTGGATAAGCCTAAAGATTAGAACCGATTATGTTGCACATAAGTTAGTATTGTTTATGGCTAGAAATTTTTTCAATATTATTGATGGAATGTTATAATAATGTAGTTTTATAAAAAGGACAACCTGTAGGACGGGCGAAACCCCGTCGTGTCGGACAAGGTTGTGGGAATCGAAAACACAACTGAAGTGCGATAGGTCTTTATCACATACCACTGGCCTACAGGAGGTCCCTGTTTGGTATAAATTAGTTTTAATTTATTAAGTGGTATGATATAGGAAGTATAAGTCCATTTTAGGAACCATTTTTTGATTAATACCACTATAGATAGACTTATGTATATTTAATAACTTTTTCTAACCTTTTGTTTGAGATAGATGGAATGAACTATCATTCTATCACATGATTTACTAACACTTCATGAATGACAAATTCAACTTCGTTTCTTTAAGAGATGAAGTGGAAATTGTTCAAGGCACAAACAACTGTGAGATTGTACAAAAATCAAGTAAGTATTTCTTTTAATTCAACAATTTTTCAATATTAGGGAAATGATCTTGAGAACTAAAAACGTTGTCCTAGTACCCTCATACCCGATGAATTAGATGATACCTTAAATCATCACAAATTTATGGCTTTGTGATTATTGGATTTTTCATAGCCATGTTCTCTATCACTCTTTATCAGAAGTTGATGGTTATATTTCTCTTCCATATCTATATTTTCACCTATGTTGTCCTATGTGGAAACCCAATACTGAGTTACTTTGGGTGACCATTATGATTCTAACTTTTCATTTTAAAATGAAGTTTTAGTAGTCCTTTTTACGATGTGGGTTTCTATAAAAGAAACTTTCAAGTAGTAAACCATTTATAACCCCGATGAATTTCTCGGGATAAATTCATTTTTAAGGGGGGTAGAATGCAACACCACAAGATTTTATGAGAAGTGTTTTTTTTAATTTATTTGATGTCTTGTGTTGTATGATACACCATGATTATACTGCGTTATACGCAACACCATATTAGCTTGCATTATACGCAACACTATTCTTGGAACGTGTTACACAAAATTTCAAGTTCGTTTGATAGAAGTTATTCTACGCAACATTGAGTGTTTATATATATATATATATATTCAATGTATACATGAAATATGGTTGGATTCTATTATACACAATAACAGATGAATCTTTCACTACACGCAACCCTGACTTGGAATACTTTTCATGCAATCGCGACCTTCCATGATAGCATGTGTTGTATGCAAAACCGAGTTTCACTAAACAACAATATGTTATTAAAATATAATATAAACTAGCCATTATGAATAGTAATACCCAATTTTTGAAATTTTATAAATTTTATCTTTCAAAATGGAATTCATTTTTGGATTCGGAATATCAAACTTATCCTAGGGTGAATTTTTGGTATTTTTCTGAAAACTTACAATTTTTGATGAATAGTGAAAACACTGGGTTACTATTTAAAAACTGACTTTTTATTTAAATAATTATTTATTTTATTCAAATTTATTTTAAATCAAAATTGATACATAATACCTATATAAGTTCAATGTAATTCATTGGATTCATTTTATAATAATTTTAGATAAATAAAAATTTTATTGAACTTTTCACAGTCTTTTACCCACCTACTAAGAGAATTTGAAAATTTAAAAAAACATAATTTTACCGCTTCTATGAGTGGAATTTTTAAAAAACAAAAGACATGGTTAATATCAAGGAGTAAAATGTTGTTAAATAAGACAAAAATAAGTTTTTGGGGAATAGTTACTTTTAACTGAAATTTACCACGGTTAAAAGTAAATAGTGTATTTAAGGGTAAAAATGATATTATTATTACCCTAAAACATGTCCTAATTCTATTTTATAAGTGTAATTAGACCAAAAACAACCTTAGGAATAAAATATTACCCTTTAGGTCCACTTAGATTAGATTAAGACACTTATTATTATTTTATTTAAAGAAGAGTTAAAAGAGTTAAAATCAATGTTTAATAACTAAAACATTTTTAATATAGGGTTATACATAAGATCAATTCAACTATAAATATTCATTATAAATATAAAAATATTTAATACATAATGGTATTTTATTTATAATTTTTATACATTAAATGATTTAATTTATTTATGACATAATGATGATCCAGTAATTACCTTATTAATGAAATATTAACATAATTGATTATATAAATACCCAAAAAATGTAATTTGAGACTTTTTAGGAATTAAACTAATTTTATAGGTTAATATGACATGTTAGTATTTATTTAATTATTTTTTTAGAACTAATCATGTTGTTATGAGTTTCACAAAAACCAATTACCAAATATAGTCAAAATTGACATGAAATAGTTTTTAAAACATATATTATATTATTAATTGTTATTCTATTCCTATAAATCTATGGTTCGGCCAAATAACTTATATAAGATTATATATATTAATAATGAACCACTTGGAGTTCTGTTTTCTTGTTATAGTATGTTTATTAACCATATAGTGTGATAAAACAAGAAGACACGGTAAAAGTTAAATTATTTTACTTAGAGTTAAATCTAAATGATCCGGTTAAAATAGTAACCTAAACATGTCTAAAACCTATTGGTTGAGATTATTTCTACCCATCCCCATTTTATCTTCTAAATAAATCAATTTGGAGCTATTATAAACCGAATATGACTTTATTATAAAATAATATTTTAAGTTTTTCCAATGGTGCCCCTCTCCTCCCTTATAAAAAGGGCACCCATTCCCACTTCTCTTCACACCCTTTTGAGCCTTGAAGCTCGGCCAACCCCTAACAATTTTTATTCTCAACATCTTTATTTATATCATAGAGGTTCTGTTATTCTAAAAAGGCCAACTCTAGTGCCTTAAGAAGAAGGTTAAAGGAGGTGCGTCGAGGAAGAGGTAATCTCTTCTACCGACTCTTTCTAGTTTCTTTCTTCTTCAACTTCCTCTTCATTAGATTTTTCATTATAAAGTAATAACATAAGTATTTATTATATTCATATATGTTATTATAAATATGAAACAACCCTATTTCACCTTCTATCCATCCTACAGAAAACGAAATCACTGCGCGTTTGTACGTACGGAATACCGTCTCCACGCCGTGGTGTAATCAGTTTTTCCACCACCACATTACTTGGATGGATATAATGGTGAAAAGAATAACTATATATTATTATTATAAGATCATACTTATTCTAAGATATTATATCTTCCACTCCAATTCTATTCATTAAATATGGGAATGATATCATCCCTCATGCGTACATACGGATTACCGTCTCCACGACGCGATGAGATTCATTCTCCATGTTAACCATTCATGAATGATTATAAACTATATATAATGAATAATAATGAAATATATGAAATAATTAAGATACTGGATTTATGTATATATATATTTCATCTACATACTTCCATTCATGTCAATAAGGAAAGGAAAACAACGTTCATGCGTACGTACGACCTACCGTCTCCATGAATGGTGTATTTCATTTAATTTATCTATCAATTATATATATATATATACTGAATATATATGATATATAAATCATTATTTACATTCTGTAAGTATGTAAATCATGATATAAGTAATATCATGAACAACAAGTCCAAACACGTACGATAAATAAAATGATTTTACCCAAAACGCTGCTTTAACATGGAATTTACAAAAGAACGGGTAATATAACATCATAAGTGAATAATATATGATATGATAATAATGAATATGATTCTTTAATAAGTAAATGACATTATTTAAATCATTATATAGGAGTTTCGGATACGTACAAAGCATACCACACCTATGGTAAGGGATAATTATTCCAATCTCATTTTTATCCGAGATTGTTTATTCGTAAGTATTTAATGGGGTTATGTATATCATCCATGTCCATATATTCTCAAAATGTTTTCATAAAATGTTTAATTTTCTTCCATGTATGTTTAAATTCATTTTTACCCGTTTTTACTTTTACCACATCGTACGGATGGAATCTTTCTTTTGTTTACCATATGAGGTACTTTTTGATTTTTCTTACAAAAGTACGAGGAGAATATTTTTTTAACTTATACGGCATGAACGGATTCTTACAGTTTCATAATGCCTTATTTACATGAATATTCCTATATAATATTTCATTATTCTTTTCAAAAAAATTCCCTCTTTTGAAATTGCATATCATTTTGTGAAAATAAAATGATTTTGAAGAATAAAGGATATTTTCCTCAAGAATTCATTTCAAGTGTTTTATCATAACTATTTTCCATCTAAGATGACATTATTTAGAATGTTTATGTTCCATGTATAATGTAAGAAATGAAAACTGATTCAAAGTTCACACATAGGAGTGGATATCCTATCCACTAGGCCACTCGAACTTATTCATACATACATATGTAGGCTAACGAGACAAATGTCTACAAGAGGTGATCTGTATTTCATTAAATTTATTTATTATTAAACTCAAATGAATAATTTAATTTTTATTAAACACAAGTCAGAAGCTACCACAATGTTCAAAAATTTTGGAAGGAAAGAAGAGAAGTAATTGGGTATCTATATCAATAAAGTGAGATGAGACAATGGTAATGATTATACATGCTATTCTTTTGAAATCTATCTCTATAAGAACAGAATCAAGAATCAATACAACGCGCCCTATAATCCACAAAGAAATGTAGTAGCTAAAAGAAAGAACCAAATCATGGTTGAAATTTCATAACTATGTTGGTGGAACATAACATCTCAATGTTTTTCTGGAGAGAAGATATATGCAGTTCCATACATATACAGAACAAATGTCTTCTCGGACCAGAAACACAAATGATTGCTTTTGAACTGTGGTACAATATAAAACCAATAGTTAAATAATTTAGAGTTTTCAGAAGTCCCAACATCATAAATATTAAGAACATTAATCTGTGAAAATTTGAAGAAAATGAAGAGGAAGGGATCTTCATGGGCTACCTACCTGATGGTAAAGGATATAGATGTTGGAACAAAAGAATGAACTAGTTGGTTGATTTTACTGATGTCAGAATTATTGAAAACTATATCAAATTAGATATTGATAAAAATGGTGATTTAGAAGATTTGGTAGAAAATGACGTGACTATGGAACAAAAGAACGATGAAGTAGCTGGGATAGAATAAGAAAATGCTGACATAAATTCTAAACATACCAGCGATGAAGAAGAAGATGATGAAAATAAATGAAAATTGTACAAAAAATTAAGGAAACATGTTGAGATAGAAAAATTATATTGGTAATCTATAATCTCTAATGAAAATAAAAAGAATATTGATAACTGGAGATCAATCTGCACTCATTTCTCAAGTGGAACCTCATACAGTGGCTAAGGCAGATGAACATGAGGAATGGACACAAGATATGCACGGGGAGCTTGATCAGATGGAGGAGAACATCCCATGGGATCTTGTGTCAGGACCAATGAATAAAAAAGTTATTGGCACTAAGTCTGTTTTTCAAAAATAAGCTAAATGAGAAAGGGGAAGTTTCATGAAACGAGGACATACTGGTATGCAAGGGATAATCACAAATGGAATGAGTTGAAGTTGAATAATCTTTTTCTCTAGTATCATGACTAGAAACCATTAGAATATTCTAAGGAGTTTCACAACACAAGCATTATATGGTTTATCAAATGGATGTGAAATCTGCATTTCTAAATATAGATCTTGAAGAAGAGGTATATATCAAACAACCATATGGTTTTATTCTAGGAAAAGATGGTGTAATGTGTTTCTTGTTGAGAAAAGATCTACATGGTTTAAAATAGGCCCCTAGAGAATAGTACTCCAAATTTTATGGTTTTTAAGGGATATTATGTTTTTCAAGGGTACAATTGTCTGTAATCATTATGTTATGGAAATGGAAACTGGAACTCGCATAGTCATTATATATGGTGATGACATCATCTTTGTGGGTGAAATGGACGGTTTATGTGATGAATTTTCTAAGGAGATGAATAGAACCTTTGAAATGTCCTTGCATGCTCAAATTACATATTTTAAAGGATTTTAGATTGAACAGAAACAAAAATCCATATTTCTATCACAAGAGAAGTATGCGAGGGAATTGGTGAAAAATTTTGGAATGGAAAATTCAAAAAAAGTTTCACCACCCATTTCAGTAGGAACCAAATTAATCAAGGATGAAAATAGAAATATTGTTGATTAGAAATATTTTAGAAGAATTATTGTGATCCAACTTTATCACACAACATCATGGCCAGATATCACTTATGTAGTAACTCTATTTTCCAGATTTCAGTGTAATCCAAAAGAATCTGACTTATCAGCATCTAAGATAATTTTGATATATTAAAAAGGAACATTGAACAATGACCTATTATAAAAACATAGTGGAGACATGAAGCTATTGTGGTTTGCAAACACTAATTGGGTTAGTGATTGTAAAGATAGTTTGAACCATATTTTCGGGGAGAAGGATGTGTTTGTTGGTACCGCAAGAATAAAAAATTAGTAACTTTTAGAATATCTAAGGAATGTATGTGGCAGCCACACATGCATGCACAAAGATGATTTGGATTCATGTATAGCTAGCAGAGTTGAGATTTGAAACTGATAAGCCTCTAAAAATTTTATGTGATAATCAATGTTCCATTGGATTATCTAATAATCCCATAAAAAATATAGATCTAATCATATTGATATCAGATATCATTTTATTAATGAAAAGGTGGCAAGTGGAGACATTAATATTCTATAAATCACTACTCAAGATCAAATTCCAGATATTTCCACTAAAGAAATATCGGCATAGAGGCTCATTGAGATAAGGATGAAACTTCATGTTCATCCTTCCCCTCTAACTTAAATACCATTAATAGGTTCTTCCTTACTCCCTAAATCTATATATATTATTTTACTCTAATTTTCAAGGAATTTAAGAAGATGAATTCATCCCTTGAGGGGGATCATTGTCTGTTTAATTTTTGTGCAGGCTTTTTTCATTTCAAAGAAAAATTTGTTCTTTTCCACCCCCTTGAATATGAGTTAATTCATTCTGAGCATGATTTCACATGTATGGTTTTCGGTTAACAGTATTGAAAACCATGGTTATATCTATCTAGTTTTCTACATCGGGATAGACAACGTAGACTTAGTATGGATTAACTACATGCTCTTTCTCTAAAAGAACCAAGTGATGTCATCCCTTTTCATTTGATTTCCAATAAGGGGGAGAAAAAATCACAACACACATATTCACTCTACCAA
Source organism: Viscum album (assembly GCA_963277665.1). NCBI lineage: Eukaryota > Viridiplantae > Streptophyta > Magnoliopsida > Santalales > Viscaceae > Viscum > Viscum album. The sequence goes on from OY728160.1 coordinate 732,557,252, forward strand.
ATAGTTCTTAAGAGATATTAAAAAAAATTCAATGGGGGGATATTATTGATCCCAGTGATTGTATTTGTCGTCAATAACATGTTAATGTGTTCCTGATGATTGAATGATTGAAGAAATGAATATTGGTTCCCACTAAATCTGAGGATTGTAGGACTGATACTATGTTCCAAATGCTTGTATCAAAGTGATATATGTTTTCACCATCACAACGAAGTCTTTGAATTTCTCAATTTCATGAGGGGAAAGAAGATCTATCAAATTGATTCTAATTCAATGAAGGTTGTGAATTATATCAGATGATTGTTTAAGCTAGTCCTCAAAGTCCAAGACATGTGGTAATGGAGAACACATACCTCACAATAAGAAGATTCCATGAATTTTGTCTTAATGAATGAGAAATGAATAAATTATCCATGCATCATCCATGATAGGATTAAATGAATATTGAAGATCTTAGATTAATTATTCCCAAAATAAAAACAATTTAATGTTTGAAGATGAAAATGAAAGGAGGAAGGGATTAGTATGGAAGCTACTAAGTATATTTCCCATGCATGGGGTTTTAATGAGTAAGGTGGCAATGCATTCTATTTGTATTAGGAGATTGGTTTGTAACAATGTATATGGACTTCCTTAAACAAAAAATATGGGCCAACCATTGAGAACCAACAATGGTCCTCACCCCAAGATCATGATGGATCTCAGGGTCGACCGTGCTTGAGGAATCCCACAAGGCCATCCCTACATGTGGTAGGGTGTGTGGGATGTGTGTAAGCCCGCAGAGCATGCACAGTGATGAACCTGTGCATGCTAGGATGCATAGTGGGCTATAGCTATGCGCTCGAGGAGTAGAGTGGAAGCATTGTGTATGCCCGTAGGGTGAAAACGGTACGGGGTGGTACCGTAGAGGGAGGAGAATTAATCTGAGCCAAAGACTCCATGGATTGATATTTAAACTGAACGAAATATGTGCCCTGTTTTGATATGGGATGAAATTTTAAGAACAAGGATGTAGTTCTGGCCGCTCATCTGATCTCACGTGAGATGTCGACCGCACACTCCATCCCACGTCCTATTATCTAATCACCACCGTTTGTGATTAATTCAAGCGGATCCAATGGCCGGGGAGATAACCCGAGGTCATCTTCAACCTCCGAACATCCCGTGAAGCTCCCTTTCCAACTGCAAACCAATGATGATCTAGAACCCCGATCACATCACTCCAACCACCGTTTGTGCTCAATCTAAGATCATCTGGATCATCCAGACAAAACAAACACATTCATGCATTAAAATATTCCTGCATACATCGATATAAAAGGATCATTTGTTGGCCCATGAAAATAGAGTTCCAAGGCCACTCAAAGCCTTTTGAGAATGGATTTTCATGCATTTATATATGCATGCACATGATGATCATTCTATAAAGAATAAGTCAACATTTGAAATAAATATCCCAGGAATCTCGTCTTAAACATGTATCCAGCATTTTATGATTTCAAAATTTTGTATTTATCATGCATGAAAATATTGATCACCATGGCATATCTCATGTATTTTGGACGTGGAAGAAGGGTTTTACCTGGCCTATAAAAGGAGGTTTCCCTAGACTCATTATGTTGTTGAAAAATAATTGAGAGAAAACCACATCCTGTGGAGCAGTATATCGCACTCTATGCAAAGGATTCTTCTGCGCAGCGTCTGCTAGTGCACAGAAAGGTGATCCCTTCTTGGTAACCCTTTGATAGGTAGAAGGAGAAAAATGGACACTCAACAAGTTCCTCACACTCCTGAGTTGTTTCGTGAAAAAATTGAATTTTCAATCCATACAAGGGCAGTGCTTTTCACCTCTTTCGTTTGCATGACACATCCAAAACCATGATGCCTCCACGGTTCATGTGTTTTAAGGATCCTAAATGACAAGTGCATATATTCAATGTATCAAGAGAAGAAAAATCAGTTCAACCAATTTAAATATCCAATCGGTTTTGTTTTTTTTTTTGCTTGAGAGGTAGTAGAGAATCATCATTGGGTTCATTTTGTGATAAGTGGATATTGAGATGCTCTTAAAAACCAGTGAAAATATAAAGAAGTAATTAAGCCAACTATTGTGTATTTGGGTTAAATAATACATAACCAAGATCATATATGAACTTGTGTGTACCCATGCACATGTGGGGAAATAATTGTGTGTGCAATGTGATTTGAGGAAGACCGACAGATTCAACCAGTGTTTGTTGATGCTACTTGAATAGTAGGAATACTATCAATCAATTTGAAGGACAAATTTGAAACTAGGGGACATAACCAGTTTGTGGAAGAAAGAAGAGTGTGTAGAGATGTTGCGGAGTTTAACCAACTTGTAATTGCGTGTCTAACCAATTACTTTTTGTAACCATCTTCTGATATAGTGAAGAATCTGTGTTGGGGGGAATAACTAACAAGGCAAGGAGTATGTATTTTTACCGAACCTTGTACATCCCTACCTCTTGTTCTTTTTTCTAAAACATCATTTGAAGAGTGGATCAATTCTTTAACCATACACAAAGGTTGAATTTACAAAGTAGACAGTTCATAACAATGAAAAATTAAAATCCAAAATGGGGATCACTGATTCACCCCTCCCCTCATAGTGATATTACAATTTTCTGGGTATTTCAGAATGGTCCATAGATATCTCATTTTGTTTGCTGATATTCCCCACTAACGAGACTTCCTTCAACCAAAACTCCCATTATTGGTACTTCGAATAAATTTTCTCATTTCACATGGTCATTAGCGTAGTGCTCAGATGCTCATCATGGTCCTCCTTGATTTTGGATTATATTATAATATCATCTATAAAGACTACCACAAATTTGTTAAGTTAATCACTAAATAATTCATTCATCAAGTCCATGAATATTTCTTGTGATTTAATGTGTCCAAATGGCATTACTATCAACTCGGAGTGCATGTACCTTGTACAAAAATCGGTCTTGGGGATTTATAACTTTTCCAACCTTACAAGATAATATCCAGAACAAATATCCATGATAGAGAACTATTGTTCTCCACATAGCTGATCAAACAAGTCATCAATCTATTACAGAGGATATATGTTATTTCGCATGATCTAGTTCAGATCATGATAATTAATGCAAAGGCACATCATCCCATCCTTCTTCTTAATGAATTAGACATGTTTACCCCATGGTGAGGTACATGGGCATATGAACCCTCTATCTAGATTCTCCAATAGTTAATTCCTCAACTTCTAAAATTCAACTACATCTATTATATTCGGAGTATTGGAAAATTGAGATTCCCTAGTTATAATATCTATTATAAATTATTCCTATCTCCTTGGAGGAAGACAAATAAATCCCTCTATAAATACATCATCATATTCTTTAACAATAGTAACGAATTCTAGGATGGTTATTTCCTTAGAATAAATCATTTGATAAATAAATTATTACTCATAGGGTAATAATATCAATTCTGGTCACTAAATAATACTCATTCTCCTCCCTTCACATGTATAGAATCAAGGGTCAATTCACATTACAGGGTGTTTTTCTTTATCATAGCAATTTATGTTGGCTCTATAAAGGGAAATCCAATATGTTCCTAGAAATAAATAAAATCCCAATAAATGAATTATGATATGGTTATTTGGGATGTCCATTCCCCAACCTAAGATAGGGGAGGAGTTATATACTTGGGATTTAATAATTTCCCCAATTTCCATTTCCAATTATAACTCTACTTATAATATTTTTGGTGGTGTTTCAATAGTTATACTAAACATTCATCATATTAAGGAATGTGTAGAAATAGAATAAAAAAATACCTTCTCTATCATCTAATGAATAACAAGGGTACCTATCCATAAATATTTTTTGGGATCAAACTCAATAGTTATGATGGGAAAATATCTCTCTTACTACATTGGAGGTTGCGGGTGTCTCTGAAAACCCCTGTCTTAGTGCATTGGTTTTAAATGATCCCTAGTTACTTGTATTTGAACCAATGAAGGATTTCTAAAGGGTTAAAAATAGAATTCTTATCTTCCATCACAATAGTGGGTTTCTACTCTCGGCAATCGTTAGTTAGGTTCCCTTCCTTCCCACACAAAAATCATTTCCTTTTCCCCTTTAGGAAATTTCTAGGGTGCTTCATTCCATACATTTGACAAGAGTGATGTTTAAATTTCATGGAACAATTATATTTCTCAATCCAAAATCTAGGAATTAAACTCTAATTTACACTTCTAATTCCTATGATACATTGGATATTTTATAATCTTTATTTTTACATTGATATCATATCAGGTAGTTTCCACATAGATATCAAAATCATGGATCACCAGGGCTTTTCACAGGATAGGTTTTAGCCAACAAAAAACTGGTAAACCTTGTATTATGTAATGAAAATGATGTAGGTATATCATGAAAACATTGTGTTGTTTTACTCATACACCATGATAGATCTGTTTTATATTATCTTGAGAGTAATAAAATACCTTTTATTTTTAACATGGAGAGTTTGAGGAAAATATTTATTGAAAAACATTTTCTGGAATTCCTTCCACTAAATCACATTGATATCTTCCTTGGACTTCATTTTCTTGATATGTTTCCACCACTGACCAGTTTCTCTTTCAAACTATTAACATACAGTATAACTTTTCTTCTTCGAAACATTGAAGGCTGGAGAAGGTCTTCTCAATCATGTTAATCCATTGTTCAGTGATTTAGGGATCAGATGATCCAATGAAGGTAAGAGAACATTAACATATAAAGTTTTGAATTGTATCTTGTTATCTATTTGGGGGATTTGGATGCTTCCTCTCATATAGGATTTTATTTTGAACCTGATTTATATAATAGAGTGTTTTCATGTTGTTTATAATTCCTACTCCAATCATGTTTTGCATCTCGTTGGGGCAGTCATCACATTGCCCACCGTAGTGTTGTTTCACCATATTCCCCCAATTTCCTGTCATCTTATAGAATAAATAAAAAATTAAGGATAAGTATTTTTAAGATATTAGACACATAATTTTGGAATCTAGTGAAATGAAAGGTGTAACTTAAATATTTTCAATATTTCCATAACTTAAATATTTATAGGCATCAATCAATGTTATGCAAGATCTACTTTATAACATATACTTTTATGGGTATTTTTTCAACTAATAAATGTTTGTAATGATATTATCAATATACCAATGAAAATACCCTGAGAGTGTCAATCTAGGTGCATATTATGGACTATTTTCATGTCCCATGTTACACTGAGTGAAGCCGGACAAACCTTATCATAATTGTTACCCCAAGGTACATCTCTTCCTGAACCACATCCACATGTAGAATCCAAATAAGGAATTATATTCTTCATAAACAAATTACTTGATTATTAAAAAAAATTAGGGATATTTTCTTATACATATTCATATCCCTAACACTTTCCCTATAGTTTTCTAATCCAATTAAAAAAACTAAATATTTTTTTTCTCATACAAACTATAAAAACCCTATTTTTATTACAAATTTTTCATGGTTTATTATATAAAATTAGACATAATAAAAATTAAAAGATAAAGAAGTATAGTGTAATTTGGAATTATGTACATAGAATAAAATCCTGAACATATGATATGAGAAATTGTTTGAAAACATCTATAACATGAATATAAAATTCAATGGATTTTCAAACTGCATTAGATAACCTACAGAAAAACGTAAAAAGGTGAGATATATAAATCATAGTATAGAAATAAACATGTAATACGGTGATAGATGATAGAAAATAGGAATTTCTACAAGACAGAAATGATTATTCATCATTAACATGAAAAATGATATATGATATAACATGATTATCATAACATGGGAAATTTGGGAAAAACTTAAAACACAACATCATAAACATATGGAAAAGTTAAATTGGAATGATATCATGGGGTATGATTTTCCATGAATGAATTTTGTTCACTCCCAATCCCAATATGAAGTCTCATGAGACTAAAAATTATCCAATGCATTGGAGCACTATATAATTCCAGGTGAACCAAAAAAATTAATTTCCTTTTCAGGGTTATTTTTGCCTCATAGATCATAAAACATTGATTCATTAATCATCATAATTTATTTCATGATCATGAAATGTGAAATACATATATGTAAATACCAAATCAAAAATTATATCTTTTATAATTTTAACAGAGTCGATATAAAATGGGTATGGTAATCACAAAAAAATTCTAAGGGCATGAAAAGTCATGGTGAAATTTCAACAGCAAAACAATGTCACTTAAAGGTTCATAAAAATAGGTTGATGAGACTGAAGAGGGTATATCATAACATAAAAATATATTTTTTAGTAAAAATGAACTAATAAAATAGATCCCAATATTAGAATTTGGAAATTGAAGGAATAAGTTAATGAAGAAGCATGAATAACTAAAATAATCCTAACTATATTTCAGCCTGGTAACGGGTGTACCTAAAGGATCATGGGACGATTAATGAGAGTGAAAGGGGGATAACATAAATTATACGTAAAATCGAATCTAATAATAATATTTAAGGACATATCCCAATGGAATCGAAAAAAATTAAGAGAAATAATATAAAATAAGTACTTGAAAGGAAATGAGAATAAATAAATTGTTTACTAACTTTTGGAATGGTAACAGGTGTAGATAACTATTCATTAGAAGGATTAATGAGAGTGTAAGGGGTATATCATTATATAAAAGTAAAAATTATATTAATTGGGATATTGAAAAAAGTATCTCTATATGAGAAAATTCAAATTAATAATCATAACATAAAATAAGTGATTGAATAAAAATGAGGTTGGAATATCCCTTACATGAGTATGTGACTCCAAATTTTTGTGAGGGGATTATTAGGAGCTCAAGGAACCATTGAAGGACTCTAGTGAGTGGATGGAATATTATTGATGTTTTAAAAGTAGTCTGAGTGATGGTAAATAAGAAATTGGCTGGGTTTGTAAAGTAAATGAGGGGGATTTCTTTATTATTTATTTTTTGGACTCTACAAAACAAAAAAAACCAAAACCACCAACATTAATAGTGTTTTTTCGAAGGTATCTAAAAAATCGGAGTGCATTAAATTATTTTATATAGAAAAGGGACGAACATAATAATGTAATTCCCTTTCTTATGTAGAGTTGATTCGTATTTTTGAAGAAATTATTTTAAAACCATAAAATATTTTAATGGGTTTGGATGATTCATAAAGGATTTATAAAATATTCAAAAATAAACATACAATGAAATTATTTTAAATTAAATAGATATATATTTTTATGGATTCGTTTTATAGTATTTATTAATTCACTTTTACGTAATTATGATGTCATAATTCACAAAACATATAAATAAGGTATTTGATATTTAACTAAAAATTCGACTATCTCAAAAAATAATGAAAAATTAACCGTTGGATAATTTAGGAATTATGATTCAAATAAATAATGTACATTTGATCTATATAAATTTATAAATATGTGGATTTCAACATTTAAATTAAAAAATTGACATTTATTAAGAAATTTTTGGTTTTTTGATAATAACGATGTCTAAAATCTTAGGGAAATTACATTTGAATTTATAAAAATAATATTATATTTTATATTTTTTAGAAAATATTAAATTATAATATTTTATTATAATATTATTCATTTCAAAAATCCATTAATTCATCAAAATATTAACCTTAATTGAATTTGAATAACAACTAAAAATTACATTTGTGTTTTATAGAATAAAAATACAAAAATTTATAATGTAACAATAATAGGAGGAAAATATAGTTATTATTTTATAAAAAATAATATACATAATTTCATTTCTAGGTCCTTGATTCATATACCATTAATAATCCAAAAAAATCTCTAATGGTATGGGGCATGATGGTTGGACTTTCATTGGGAGGTTCAGCAAACATGGTTTGTGTCATCATATCAATGAGCTCAAACATCTCTCGTAAACGGTTTTTCTCATGCTTAAGTTATCAGATCTCATCATGGGAATGGACATGAGAAAATACTATAGATTCTCTATCCCTTTTAAGCACTAATAAATGGAGTTTATAGTGTAGGATCCAACTTCTCAAGGTCACCACATCCATTGTCTATAATAATTTGATTTTTTAAAACCCAATATTTATACTAATCATGTGATAACTCTTCAATGACTATATTTTCAATGGTAATGATTCTTAATGATAAATTAAATTCAGTTTCATAAAATAAATCCTAATAAGTGCATGTGTCTTCTATAACCATATTATATAATTATACATTTAATTAAAACAACAGGTGAATTTTATTGGTAATTGTTTGGTCGTTACATATAGAGTTTCTTATCCATGATTCTAGGAAATAAAAGGAACTACTTTGAGTTGGTGGAAGTTATTAATTAAAGGGACTATGGGAGTTGGAAATGATCTGTATAGGTTGTGATACATGTGTTTCATAATGATTCTGGGATGGTGAATTTGAGGGATGATGTGATGATATTGGATGAAGAACCATTTTGGAGAATTTATCTATCTATTTTAGTACGTACTTTCCACTTCATGAGTGTTTCAAATACCAATTTATTATTATTTTATATACACAAAATTTATTTAATGGGTTATTATTGTTGTGAAATAATTCCCTCTTTTTTTATGTCCACGTGATATCTTTTAACCCATTGGGATTAGGATTTCCCGTCGAGCCTTGTTGACATCGGTTCACGTACTATTTGGGTAGAATATCCGAGTTAGTTTGTGACATTACCTAAGAGATGAGTTTGAAGAGATTAATGTCAAATCATTTAATTATTTGAACATAAATTTCAAAATATAATAATCTAACTTGAAATTTATGGTGATTATATAAAAATAATATTCAAAAATTATTTTAAAAAAACAAGACAAATAAATTGAATATAGATGAATGAAACTGTGTATTCCATAATGCTAAAGGGAAGAAGAACAATGTTGGTAACATGAGATTCGTTTAATATTATAATTAAATAATATTAAATTTATTTTGGAATTTATTTTTTAAAATAGTATATTTGCATATTTTTGGTCGTTGTTAATATTAGTTAATATTGAGAAGTGAATAATTCATATGCTGGAATTATTATAACATGAGTTTTTCTTCTGTGTGATGTTTCATTGAAGATAAAATATTTACCAATTCTCATAATTATTTGATAATATGGAATAGGAAGTATCACAACATATACATTATTTCATCACATCATAAATTGTTATGAATATTACAAATATTGAATATAGATTGACCTTCATCCCAATAAAATGAGAAATGTCATATACTTCAAAAAAAATAAATCTTATGAATCAATTTGAATTGAAATAAAAAGGAGTAATCCTTCAAAGGTAGTGAGACATTGAACAAACTATTTTATAGTTTTTTGATCCATGGTTAGGAAGGAATTCTCCTAAACTATAAATTTTTGGATATTTTGGGAGGACTGACTTCACCTAAGCATGTATCTGTAAAAAATTGATTTATAGAAAAAAAATTCTACACCAACACAATTTTCACTATTTAACGCTCTGATGTAGCCCAATGTAACAGATCCAAGTTGAATCTATGAGTTAATGCATGTTTTAATTTCTATTGTGTGTATAATACTTGATATAAACACATTTGATAAAGATAATTTAATCATTTATTGGATAGTGTTTGTTCTAATGTTGAAAAAGATTCAAAGGGAAAGTTAATATTTCTTAATGTTCAAATCTATGAAAACCCTAATTCGTCTCCCCCTGTTAGGGTGTCTTGGATTATAACACTATTTGAGATATGAGTAAATATTTTAAGGTTATCTATGAGGGATGATTTTTATTAAATAATACAATAGATAATAAGGGTGATATTAAAGAAAAGGATTTTATTATTCCATATTTATAACTATTGTTTTAAAAAATATTAAAACATATAATTCTAGAATTCATAGTTTTTAATAAGTTTATTAAATCAATAATTAATCCCAGGGAAGGTGTGTTTGGTAAAATCCTTCTCTTGGAAATGTATTTGATAAAAATATATATTATTAATGGGAAATCCTTCCAATTTTGAATTCTATTTCGTATATGTGATGTAATACAGCAACTTCTGTAAGAGGTGATTAAACTATTTCAAATATTGTAGAATCATAACCATATTATTTTTGAATATCTTTTTTTAGAGACCCGAATCTTGACGTAAATGGACATTACATTACTTTTGCAGAATACTTAGTACATTACAAAAACACACAAACAAAGACCGTAATAGTTTAGTGTCTTTGGAAACTCGGAATGTAATCATCTAATCATGGTGAAAGATCTTAAACATCTCCCATAAAGATCTTCCTTTTTTTCTTACCTAAAACCTTTCTTTATATCCTGTGGAAAAGAAAACATAAAAGGGTGAGCTCAAATGCTCAGTAAGGGTAAACAAAAGAAATATCAATCTCATCATATTCATAAGAACATATCTTTTGGAAATCGTAACCTGCAAAAGAGATCACAATTTCATAACATGGGATAAATCATAGTAGTGAAATGTAATCCCAATAGTCATAACTTAAAACATGAAACTTTGTGGAATACACACATAATCATAGATATTCATATCTTATTAGTCAATACTCATTGCCAAGACTATCTTAGTGGACAAAGTCCATTTCTGAACCAAGTCACCCTCGTTTCTGTCTTGTTTCACTGAACCGGTATAACCTACCGTTCCAGCCATGTCTATCTAATGAGATATAAAATCTTTACCCAATGAATTGGAGGGAGATATAGGTCCCACCCATCTCATAATGATACCATTATTATGTGTGCCACAAAATCATAAACCATACATCATAGCATAACCCATGTAATAAAAATAGGATTCTTAAACATCATGAAATCATTAAACAATTCATATAAGATAAAGGAATTCCTAAAAATAATTCCATCACAACATAATCAAATCAATGTAATAATAGGGATAGAAACATAACCCTTTATTATCTTATATGGAAAATAATTTTGACAAAACACTTGAACTCCATTCTTGAGGAAAATATCCTTTCTACTTCAAAAAAATTTTCCTTTATTAACATGTCATACAATTTTAAACTAAAAGAAGTTGATTAAAAATAAAATTGAAAACTTGTAATGGAATATTCTTGGAAATAATGTTTTAAAAATCCATTCATGCCGTATAAGTTAAAAAAACATTCTTCTCATACTTTTGTCGGAAAATTCAAAAAGTACATCGTACGAAAAACGACAAAATATTCCTTTCATATCTTTTACAAAAAACTCACCGAAGGGTAAATTTGGATTTAAAAAATTGTAGGTGGATCGAAATAACATTACATATTGAGAAAACATGGATGTGGATGATAAAATACACCCCAGTAAATACCAAAGTATAAACAATCTCGGATAAAAATGAGATTGTGATATTTCCCTTACCTTAGGTCCGATTTGCTTCGTATGTGTCCAAAAATCCTGTATAATTATTTAAATAATGTTATTGACTTATTACAGAATCATACTTTTTTTTTATGATATCATATATGGTTCACTTATGTCTTTATATTACCCGTTCTTTTGTAAATTCCATGTTAAAGAGAATTTTGGGTAAAATCGTTTCATTTGTCGTCCGTGTTTTGACTTGTAATTATTCATTTGATTACTTAGATCATGATTACTTAATTCCAGAATATAAAACATGATTTATATATAATATATATTCAGAATATACATATATATAATAAATCAGTAAATTGAAAGAAATAAACCGTTTATGGAGACGGTAGACCGTTCGTATGCATGAACACTATTTTCTTTTCCTTATTGAGTTGAATGGAATTAAGTAGATGACATACATATATATACACATAAATCCAGTATCATTATTATGTCATATATTTCATTATTACTTATTATATATACTTTATAATCATTCATCAATGGTTAACGTGGAGAATTAATCTCATCGCATCGTGGAGATGGTAGTCCGTACGTACGCACGAGCGATGATATCGTTCTCATGATCGTGGAATTGTATTGGAGTGTATGTATACTATTTCAGAATCAATATCACTTTAAAATAATCATATATAGTTATTATTTACATCATTATACCCATCCATGTAAGGTGGTGGTGGAAAATAGATTTCACCACGGCGTGGAGACGGTATTCCGTACGTACGCACGCGCGGTGGTTTCGTTTTCCGTAGGATGGATAGATGGTGAAAAAGGGTTGTTTCATACTTGTAATAAAATATCAGTATATTAGTGATACTGATGTTATTACTAAATAATGAAACAACCTAAGAAGAAGAAGTGGATGAAGAAATAAAGATGAAAGAATCGGTAACGGAAATTACCTTTTCTTTGAAGCGCCTCTTTGAGATCTCCCTTTAGGGCACTAGAATTGGTCTTTGAGGAAGACCAGAACCTCTAGGATATTTTAGGGAAGTGTAGAAGAGAATTTGGCAGGGGTTTTCGGAGCATGAAGGCTCAAAGTTGTGTGAGTATGGGAGGGAGGAGGTGCCCTTTTATAATGGAGGAGAGGGGCACCTTTGGAATAACTGAAACTATTATTTTATTATAATGTAAAATTCGGTTTTAAATAGCTCCAAATTTATTTATTTCGAAGATAAGGTGGGGATGGGTCGAAATATTCTCATCCAATAGAATTTATACAAGTTTAGGTTCCTATATTAACCTTATCTTTTAGTTTAAACTCTTAGTTAATTAGATTGACATTTACCATGTCACTTTGTACTTTTATATTATATAGTTAATAAACATACAATATACATCCAAGCGACCCTCAAGTTGTGTTTTATTAATATATATAATATTATTTAAGTCATTTGGCCGAACCTTAGATTTTTAGGAATAAAATAACAATAAATAATATAATATTTGTTTTAAAAACTATTTTATGTCAATTTAGACACTATTCAATAGTTGATTTTTTTGAAACTCATAACAGAACTATTACTTCAACCAAAGTTAATTAAATTAATCCTAACATGTCATATTAACCTAGAAAATTAGTTTAATTCAAAAAAAGTCTCAAATTATACTTGTTTAGGTATTTATAATATCAATTATTCTAATTTTTCACTATTATGGTAATTACTGCATCATCATTTTGTCATAAATAAACTAAATTATTTAAAGTCTAAAAATTAAAAATAAAATATCATTATGTAGGAAATATTTTTAGATTTCTAATGAATATATATAGTTGAATTTATCTTATGTATAACCCTATATTAAAAATAATTTACTTATTAAACATTGATTTTAACTATTTTAACCCTTCTTTAAATAAATTAATAATAAATGTCCTAATCTAATCCAAGTGGGCTTAAATGGTCATATTTTATTCCTAAGGTTGTTTTTGGTCGAATTACACTTATCCAACAGAATTAGGACATGTGTTAGGGTAATAATAATATCATTTTTACCCTTAATTACCCTGTTTACTTCTAACCGTGGTAAAAAAAAGTCAAAAGTTATTATTCAATGATAATTATTTCCATCTCATTGAACCACATTTTAGTCCTTGATATTAACCGTGTCTCTCGGATTTTCTAAATTCCACTCACAGAAGTGGTAAAATTATGTTTTATGAAAAATTCATTTTTTTTAACTACCACATAGTGGTTTCACTATTCATCAAAAAATGAAAGTTTCCAGAAAAATACAAAAAATTAGGCCTAAGCTATATTTGATATTATGAATTCAAAAATGACGTCTATTTTACTAAATTCAAAACATATCAGTTACATTAATTAATTTAAAAATCAATTCCCGTCGTCAAAACAAATAGCGTGTTTCTGGGAGATAATAACTATCAAAAGATTGACACTTGTTTATGTCTGGTTTAAATGTGAAATTACATCCAATGACCAACATTGTATTAAATTGTAAAAATATATTCAAAATATACTTTAAAACCACTCAAATTAATAATTTATCAATATTAATAATTTCTATTAAAAAAGTTGTTTTTAATTAAAATTTAGTAATTTTCACTATTCATCAGAATATGAAAGTTATCCGAAAAGTACCGAAATTTCACCCTAAGCTAATTTTAATATTCCAAATCCAAAAATGAACTCCATTTCGAAAAATAAAATTTACAAAATTTCAAAAAGTGTTTATTACTATTCATAACGGCTAGTTTTAATAATATTTTAATAGCATATCATTGTTTAGTGAAACTCGGTATTGCGTACTACACACGCTATCGAGGAAGGTCGTGATTGCGTGTAATGCAAGGAAAGTCAAGGATTCGTGTTGTGCAAGCTCCTTTTGGTGTATCGTACAACACAAGACATGAAATTAAAAAGAATATTTTTCATAAAATCTTCGGGTGTTACATTCTACCCCCCTTAAAAATGAATTTCGCCCTCGAAATTTGTTGGGGTTATAAATGGTTTACTATTCGAAAGATTCTTTAATAGAAACCCACATTTTAAAAAGGAATACCAAAACCAATCTTTAAAAACAAAAGTATGAAATGTAACGGTTACCCAAATAAACTAATCATTGGGTTTTCACATAGGTGAAAATATGGATATGGAAGAGAAAGCTAACCATCATGTTCGTATGGAGAGTGGTAGAGAACATGGCTATAGAAAAGCCAGAAATCACAAAGCCATAAATTTGTGACGATCTAAGGTACCATCTGATTCATCAGATATAAGAGTACTAGGAGAACATTTTGGTTTTCAAGATCATTTCCCTAAAGTTGATGAAATTGGAATTAGAAGAAATACTTTCATGATTTTGGTATAGTCTCACCGTTTTCGTTCTTTGGACAATTACCACTTCATCTCTTAATGAAATGAAGTTGAGTTTTTCATTCGTGATGTGTTAGCAGATCATGTGATAGAAAGATGGGTCATTCATCTGTCTCAAACAAAAGGATAGAAAAGTTATCAAAAAATACATAAGTCCATCTATAGTGAGATTAATCATATATGGTTCCTAAAATGGATTTATACTTCATATATCATACTGCTTAATATAATAAAACTAGTTTCTACTAAACAGGGACTTCCTGTAGGCCAGTGGTAGGCGATAAAGGCCAGTCGCACTTCGGTTGTGGGTTCAATTCTCACAGCCTTGTCCGACGCGATGGGTTGTCGCCCATCCTATAGGTTATCGTTTTTATATTACTATAAAATCCCATCAACAATATCAAAAAAGTTTTATACTTAAAAAATACTAACTTATGTCCAACATAATCCATTCCAATCTTTAGGCTTATCTAAAATAATTCGGTCCAAGCTCATATTATAGAGAAAATGATCACGTGAATGCCATCATTTATGCCTCATATATCTTGTTCGTCACATTCCAGTCATGTGAATACCATAATCATGTAATCTCTTGAAAAATGAATACCCGTTGAATCTTAGTGAAAACATGAGTGCTGTCAAAAGATAACTCTTTCCACATACCAAAATCATCAAAATTCTATATACTCAAACCATGATATAACTATTTCCTTATATCAGTCATGAGCTCATGAATACTATCAAACATTTAATTTTCTTCTTATCCCTTCATTATGCGCATATCATCTACTTTCCAAAAATATCTGAATAACCTTTCATGGATACCAGTACCATTAATCATACAGTTTCAAAACTCAAGGAAAGACAACAGTTTAACAATCCTTAGATGTCTCTTTATTCCATAGTACCATGAGATTACTTATACAACATTACACTTGATAAACATGTAATCATTCCACTACCTTCTTAAACCATTAACCGAGCTTCAACAATTCTTTCATCTCACATATCATTTGTAGTCTCTTCATCATCATCAACATAAATACTACCCATACAGCCATACTGATTCTCTTCATGAGACATTCATTTAGGTAATTGGTTTGCATAATGCCCGTACATTCCACATTTAAAACATTTAATCATTTTTGATGTCGTAGCAAGACCATTATCCTCATCCCTGGTGTTAACTGAACCTTTTCCTTTGCACTTACTGGCTTTGTGTCCTTCTTTTCCACACCCAAAGCATCTTCCAGTTCTTTTGAAACATTCTCCTTGATGCCTCTTTCCACATGATTTACATAGGGGAAATTGAACTTTCTTTCCTCTATGATCATCATGAAACTCCATATTTCTCTTATTAGCCGATTCAGGAAACTTACCAAATTTTACTTTATTGATCATATTATGAGATTGTTGATTCGGCATAATAATGATGTTTGGACCTCCAAATCCCATTTCATTTGGTTTCTCATGAATAATATCATTCCATTGTCCATCATATCCTCCATTATCGTGAATCATCTTGTTTCCAGCCATTTTCTAAAACCCAAAAAGAATAGTGTGAGAGGAAACAATCATAATAAAGGGGGATTAACTTCAATATCTGACATCTTTGGTTTAATCTAATATTGTTACCATATTTCTAGGACTATATACTATACATATACTTATCCTTAGGGACATCCCTAGATATACCATTGAAATATCTCTAGGGATCTCACTAACGTTTTCGTATCCTAGTTTCCAAAGGATGACTAAACCTTTCCTCTGATACCAACTGTAGAGACACGAAGCTTGACGTACATGGACATTACATTACTTTTGCAGAATACTTAGTACATTACAAAAACACACACACAAGGACCGTAATAGTTTATTGTCTTTGGAAACTCGGAATGTAATCATCTAATCATGGTGAAAAATCTTCAACATCTCCAATAAAGATCTTCCTTTTTGTTCTTACCTAAAACCTTTCTTTATATACTAGGGAAAAGAAAACATAAAAGGGGGAGCTCAAATTCTCACTAAGGGTACACAAAAGAAATATCAATCACATCATATTCATAAGAACATATCTTTTGGAAATATTAACCTCCAAAAGAGATCATAATTTCAAAACAAGGGATAAATCATAGTAGTAAAATGTAATCCCAATAGTCATAACTTAAAACATGAAACATTGTGGCATACACACATAATAATAGAGAATCATATCTTATTAGTCAAGACTCATTGCCAAGACTATCTTAGTGGACAAAGTCTATTTCTGAACCGAGTCACCCTCGATTCAGTCCAGTTTCACTGAACCGGTATAACCTAACGTTCCATCCATGTCTATCTAATGAGATATAAAATCATTACCCAATTCATTGGATGGAGATATAGGTCCCACCCATCTCATAATTATACCATTCTTATGTGTGCCATGAAATCATAAACCATACATCATAGCATAACCCATGTAATAAAAATGGGATTCTTAAACATCATGAAATCATAAAACAATTCATATAAGATAAAGGAATTACTAAAAATAATTCCATCACAACATAATCAAATCAATGTAATAATAGGGATAGAAACAGAACCCTTTATTATCTTAGATGGAAAATAATTTTGACAAAACACTTGAACTCCATTCTTGAGGAAAATATCCTTTCAACTTCAAAAACATTTTCCTTTATTAACATGTCATACAATTTTAAACTAAAAGAATTTGATTAAAAATAAAATTGAAAACTTGTAAAGGAAGATTCTTGGAAATAATGTTTTAAAAATCAATTAATTCCGTATAAGATAAAAAAACATTCTTCTCGTACTTTTGTCGGAAAAGTCAAAAAGTACCTCATACGAAAAATGAAAAAAAATTCCTTTCATATCGTTTACTAAAAACTCACCGAAGGGTAAATTTGGATTTAAACAATTGTAGGTGGATGGAAATAACATTACATATTGAGGAAACATGTATGTGGATGATAAAATATACCCCAGTAAATACCAAAGTATAAACAATCTCGGATAAAAATGAGATTGTGATATTTCCCTTACCTTAGGTCTGGTTTTCTTCTTATGTGTCTGAACCTCCTGTATAATGATTTAAATAATGTTATTTACTTATTACAGAATCATACTTATTTTTATGATATCATATATGGTTCACTTATGGCTTTATATTACCCGTTCTTTTGTAAATTCCATGTTAAAGAGCGTTTTGGGTAAAATCGTTTCATTTGTCGCCCGTGTTTTGACTTGTAATTATTCATATGATTACTTATATAATGATTACATAATTACAGAATATAAAACATGATTTATATATAATATATATTCATAATATACATATATATAATAGATCAGTAAATGGAAAGAAATACACCGTTCATGGAGACGGTAGACCATTTGTACGCATGAACGTTGTTTTCTTTTCCTTATTGAGTTGAATGTCATTAAGTAGATGAAATACATATATATACACATAAATCTAGTATCCTTATTATGTCATATATTTCATTATTACTTATTATATATACTTTATAATCATTCATGAATGGTTAACATGGAGAATGAATCTCATCGCGTTGTGGAGACGGTAGTCCGTACGTACGCACGAGCGATGATATCATTCTCATGATTGTGGAATTGTATTGGAGTGTATGTACACTATTTCAGAATCAATATCACTTTAAAATAATCATATATAGTTATTATTTACACCATTATACCCATCCAAGTAAGGTGGTGGTGGAAAATAGATTTCACCACGGTGTGGAGATGGTATTCTGTACGTACGCACGCGCGGTGATTTCGTTTTCCGTAGGATGGATAGATGGTGAAATAGGGTTGTTTCATACTTATAATAACATATCAGTATATTAGTGATACTGATGTTATTACTTAATAATGAATCAACCTAAGAAGAAAAAGTGGAAAAAGAAATAAAGTTGAAAGAATCGGTAACGGAAATTACCTCTTCTTTGAAACTCCTCTTTGAGACCTCCCTTTAGGGCAGTAAAATTGGTCTTTTAGGAAGACCAGAACCTCTAGGATATTTCTAGGGAAGTGCAGAAGAGAATTTGGCAGGGTTTTTCCGAGCTTGAAGGCTCAAAGTTGTGCGAGGAAGAGAGGGAGGAGGTGCCCTTTTATAAGGGAGGAGAGGGGCACCATTGGAATAACTAAAACTATTATTTTATTATAAAGTCAAATTCGGTTTTAAATAGCTCCAAATTGATTTATTTATATGATAAGGTGGGTATGGTTCTAAATCCTCTCATCCAATAGAATTTAGACAAGTTTAGGTTCCTATATTAACCTTATCTTTTAGTTTTAACTCTTAGTTAATTAGATTGACATTTACCATGTCACTTTGTATTTTTATATTATATAGTTAATAAACTTACCATATACATCCAAGAGACCCTCAAGTTGTGTTTGATTAATATATATAACCGTATATAAGTCATTTGGCCGAACCTTTGATTTTTAGGAATAAAATAACAATTAATAATATAATATTTGTTTTAAAAACTATTTTATGTCAATTTAGACACTATTCAATAGTTGATTTTTTTGAAACTCATAAAAGAATGATTACTTCGAAAAAAGTTAATTAAATTAATCATAACATGTCATATTAACCTAAAAAATTAGTTTAATTCATAAAAAGTCTAAAATTATACTTATTTTGGTATTTATAATATCAATTATTCTAATTTTTCACTATTATGGTAATTACTGCATCATCATTGTGTCATAAAAAAGTTAAATTATATAAAGTCTAAAAATTACAAATAAAATATTATTATGTAGGAACTCTTTTTATCTTTCTAATGAATATTTATAGTCGAATTTATCTTATGTATAACCCTATATTAAAAATAATTTACTTATTAAACATTGATTTTAACTATTTTAACCCTTCTTTAAATAAATTAATAATAAATGTTCTAATCTAATCCAAGTGGGATTAAAGGGTCATATTTTATTCCTAAGGTTTTTTTTGTTCGAATTACACTTATCCAATAGAATTAGGACACATGTTAGGGTAATAATAATATCATTTTTACCCTTAATTACTCTATTTACTTTTAACCGTGGTAAAAAAAAGTCAAAAGTTACTATTCACCAAAAATTATTTTCATATCAGTGAACCACATTTTAGTCCTTGATATTAACCGTGTCTCTCAGATTTTCGAAATTCCACTCATAGATGCGGTAAAATTAAGTTTTATGAAAAATTTAGTTTTTTTAACTACCACTTAGTGGTTTCACTATTCATCAAAAAATGAACGTTTCCAGAAAAATACAAAAAATTAGGCCTAAGCTATATTTGATGTTATGAATTAAAAAATGACGTCTATTTTACCAAATTCAAAACATATCAGTTACATTAATTAATTTAAAAATTAATTCCCGTCGTCAAAACAAATAGCGTTTTTTGAGAGATAATAACTATCAAAAGATTGACACTTGTTTATGTCTGGTTTAAATGTGAAATTACATCCAATGACCAACATTCTATTAAATTGTAAAAATATATTCTAAATATACTTTAAAACCACTCAAATTAATAATTTATCACTATTAATCATTTCTATTAAAAAAGTTGTTTTTAATTAAAATTTAGTAATTTTCACTATTCATCAGAATATGAAAGTTATCCGAGTAGTACCAAAATTTCTCCCTAAACTAATTTTAATATTCTGAATCCAAAAATGATGTCCATTTTGAAAAATAAAATTTACCAAATTTCAAAAAGTGTTTATTACTATTCATAACACCTAGTTTTAATAATATTTTAATAGCATATCCCTGTTTAGTGAAACTCTGTATTGCGTACTACACACGCTATCGAGGAAGGTCATGATTGCGTGTAATGCAAGGCAAGTCAAGGATGCGTGTTGTGAAAGCTCCTTTTGGTGTAGCGTACAACACAAGACATAAAATTAAAAAGAATTTTTTTCATAAAATCTTGGGGTGTTACACTTTGTCCCGTTAATGGGTGCATATTCTAAAAAGACACCTCAATGGAGTAACTTTTCTTATGGTGTTCTTAAGAAAATGGGTTATACATGGAATAATCCATTAAACATGATAATCTCTATTATGGTTAATGTTGGAGATAAATAAATGAGTAAAACTATTGATGGGTTTGACCCAATGATTTTAAAGGTAAGATTATGTTATACTGAATAAGTTTCTTACAAATTTACCTATTATGGGGGGATAAAAATACCCTTATTGAGGTAAATGACCTCATATATGATAGTTATAAATAATTTTGAAGTATTTTTATGGATACTATGATGGTAATAAAATAATAGTTGGATTTCATAATGCTAATAATTTTGGTAAATATGGGTTAATGTGGATGATTTTGAGAAATGGTAAATTCAAAATTCATAATATTGATGAGTTTTTCAATGTGACTAGCACAGAAATTTCTGAAAATAATGTTACTGAGGATACTAAGTGGAAATTTTGAAAATATATGATCTTGTTGAATTTTAAAAACTATTATGAAAATGAATTAGTATACTTTTTTCTAAATCAATATAGTAAGGGATATTTGTTTTTTTTAAATTAAAAGAGCTAAAATTAAGATGAGAGAATATATTTATTATATAGTTATTGTTTAAATTGATTATAATGTTTTTATTATTGATGATAAAAATTATATATCCATATGGAAATTATAAAATTAATTTTGAGGATTCATGAAATTATGTAGTTTAATTTAAAATGGAAAAAAACATAAAACTTTATTCTGAATTAACCCTTAGTGGATAAAATGATAAATGTAGCAAAAATATTTTTAATGTGTTTGATATTTTTATGTAATGAGTTTATAAATATCATGGTGAAAATAATATAATTATAGCTAACATTTTTTAAAAATCAATGTTTGAAATTATATAATTTTATATGTTTATTTAGTGAAAAATTAAATATATAAAATATTAAATTAAAAAAATAAAATTTTCAATAATTATTGAATAATAAAAGAGTTTGGAATGATAATTAATTACACCTCCAATTTTTTTTAAAACATGAAACAATACAAGATATTAGAAAGTGTAATTTTGAAAAAAAATTAAAAATTTGTATTAATGTTTTAGTTTCTATAATGCAAGACACTATTATAACAAAATATTATTTTTCTGAAAATAATATGGATTATTTATAATATTATTATTTTATAAATCATGAAAATTATATTATAAAAAAATTATATCGAAAAAAAAACATAATTGATGAAAAATGTAGAGTTTTATGAGTTTCAAAAATATTTGGTTTCTAAAATATCTTCCACTATAATTCATTATTATCAATATATTTTTTCTGTTGACATGCCAATGGATTAAAATATTATTACATATTTAAATACATTGATAAAATATATATATGTTTTGATAGATGATATTGATCAAAGGTTTGAAATAGTAAAATGTTATACATCTTCTTTGGTTTAATTTTGATGAAATTAATATGGATGCACAAATATCTCCATCTTCAGTTATTTATTGTTAAAATTTTGTTGTAGTTGATATTTTATTGTTTGAAAATAATATTAAATATTTATATTTAATAAAATATCTTAATTTTTCTATGGATAATATTGATCAATGGTTGGAAAATGGAAAATTCAATACATCTTAATTGTTTACGAATCTAATTTTAATGTTAAAAATTTAAATGGATTAAATAAAAGTTGTAAGTATCAGTGATATCTTTCTATTGAAATGAAAATAAATTTAGAGAAATGTAAGAACAGTTTGAAAGATTGAAATCCCATACTTTATGTTTTTGTTAAAATTTTGAGACATAAAGAAAATAAATCCTATGAAATTTTAAATATACAGTATCCTAAATCAGACAAAATTATTTTACTTTTTTCTAATTATATTTTTAATAATGAAAAAGTTATTTAGATGATAAACGATATCTCTTTAAGTATAATATATTTGTAAAATTCCGTTATTGATTACTATAATTTTTATTTTAAAAAATATATAAATTATAAATAAAATTTTCTATATAATCAATGTGAAAACAAAATATTCTTTGTCTAAAATTGCCACATTTTATGAAGTTTCGTTTTGTATTTTTTAATATTTGTTTTTGAAAATACAATAAAATTTTTGATAGGTCATTCAAAATATATACCAAAATTTTATTTAGGATCATAAATTAATGAAATATATTATCCACACAAACAAGTTCCCTGAATGAAAGGTTTAAATATAATTTTACTAATTTTTACTAACCCATTATTTACTATTGTTTCACAAAAAATTAATTAATATAACAATAAAACATATTCTAAGAAAAAGTGAGAAATTATATCCATATATTCTAAAACATCATAATCATCTTCTTATCCAAATTTATTCTTTTTTGGGTTGTGTCTTTAAAATTTTATATTATTGTGAATTATTTTATTTATCTTTATTCCATTTTTGATCAATATAGGCCCATGTTTTAGAATTAATTTTCATTAAATGAAGATAATTTTTCTACATTAACTCTGTATTTTTTATTGACTAAATCCTCTTTGGTACCACAAATATGCGAAGAATATATTAAAAAATGTATTATTATTTTGAAATATATGAAATTTTAATTAATTATTTGAGGGTTTTATCATTAATGGGGTTTTAGAGGAGCTTTTTATGATTTATTCTAATCCCAACTTATCTAAATTATGATTCTCATAAAAAAAAATTTAGTTGATTCTAATATTTTATTTTATGTATGAAAATTTCTTCTAATTTTTATCAAAAAAATTTTTTAATGTATTTCATTTATGAAATTATAATATTTATCTTAGATTAATATTTATTAACTGAAGGGAAATTTTTTTACATGTGTTTTAATAGTTTTTCACATTTTATATAACTACATATAACACTTACATAAGATTTATATTTCAAGGATTTCATTTAATTAAGATGTTCATAAACATAATATAGTTTTTATTATATAATGTTAAAGTTGGGAAATATAAATTTCATGAGTTTATATTATATATATTAACTATTTCATAATATAAATAAATGAAATGTTACCCTTATGTATATATAATGATTTTAGGTTTACTCTATTGGGTGTCCCAATTTTTTTTTCCTATTACACACTGACTAGATTCCATGGTTACACATAAATAACTTGTATTCCAAATAATATACTCTTATACATGACACAGTGATACTAAAATGGTATTTTTTTGTTAAACTAATGTTTTCAATTAAAGATAATTTTTTTAAGAATTTCATTATTATGTTGAGCTAATTTTTATGGAAGGTACAACTTATTATTGTAGAATTTCATAAATATTGTTGACGATTTTAACCTAGATTTTTCAATGGTAGTTCAAGATATAACATTTAGGTTACTGAATTCTATTTTTTTGATAATCATTCAATTAATATTTAGAGACATATAAAGGTATAAGTATGAGTATTCAAAAAAGAGAAATTTGAGAATGAAATATATTTTTTAATTTAATTGTATTGACTTACATAATGTTATTTATAATTGTATTATAGTTTAGGTAAAGAGGTTCTGAAATATTCTTATTATATGTAAATTACCATTTATTATTTTTTTAACTATAATCAAGAAAAATTGTGTACTTTATTTTATATTCCTAAAATATAGTTTTTTTATTTCCATTAAGTACACACATATTATACAATGTGTAGGTTTAATTCTAGGGGGAGCCTGGTTATATTAATGAAATTGTGGATGTAACATCATAATAATATGTTTCAATTTCATACAATCATCTTTAGAAATATTTGAAAATTTTTATTTTGAATTTAAACTCCCCAACAATGCATTTGATATTAATTGAGAGGAGTGGGGACTTGTATTGGAATGCCTAAACCTCTATAAATATTCACAAGAACAATGTTTAATTTCTTTTTCACAATGCATAAAATTGGTTTTCATACATTTTTTAAAATAATAAAGATGTTTTAATTTAAGAACGTCTTTATTTATTGAGAACTCAATTCTCCCCCTCTTGTAATATTTGATTATTTAATTAGTAAAATAGTATTTTCTATAAAGAATCGATAATACCATCACTAATTACAGGATGCATACTAATTGTGGGAAGGTGTTCTTGTGGTCTATCTTGTCTCTTATGCAATAATAATAATATCATGGTCTCTGTTATTAAAAATATATTGTAATCAATATCTCATAACACCATAAGAGGGGAGATTTAGGTGACAATTATATAATATAAATATCATCCATTAGATATTGTTCTCATACTAGAAGTAACTAATTATTTTTTTATGCGTACTATATAATAATATTAATCAGGTAAAGGAAATTTAATAGCATGAAAAATGGACTTTTTTTCTCATAATACCCAATTGGATGTGTCTAAGGAGCATACAAATGGAACAATTTTAGTGTACCAATGATTAAAAAATCCAATATTGAGTGATTATAATATATATTATTGGTTCCCTAATTAGTCCTAGAAACATTACCTCTTGTTATCTCTCTACACACCATGATTAACAATCTTATTACAAAGGAACTAGCTCATAAAACCATTAAATGAATAATAAATTATATTTAATATAATAAACCAAAAATATTCTTCCATTCAACACCATGAAAAAATTATTTATATCCTTATATATATATATTAAAATCAGTACGGTAAGGCCTAATGGATTATAATATGATCATAATGAATTCAAACTATCTATATTTTTTTATTTATTCTTATATATTCCTATTTTTATCTTTTTTATAAAATACATATATCTAATTCGTACACATTATCGAATAAAAAATATAGGCTAAAATATCTCCAAAATATCCTCCAAGTGGAAACCCATTAGAGAGTAACCAATAACATTCAATTAATTATATCCATACCTCCAAAAATAATGTTCACTACTTTAATGTTGAATGATATGTGGAGCTATAATTTTTTATAATCATTTTAAAAAATATTGTGTGTTATTTAACTCCTTTGGTGTGGTATTTTATTCAATGTTTTGGACCCTCACTTTAAAAAATTAATCTCTTTCTGTGACGTCCAAGACCTAGTTGCCCCTTAACACGAGCCCTGATCCCGGTTGGCCACATGACCCCTGGCTCATCTCCCCATATGCCAGGGGCTACCTACTAGAAGTGGGGGTGTAATGGTAAGTCAGTAAGGAGACTGTACACCCTCGTCAGAGTATAAATCGGTATAGCAACAAGTGATTAAATATCAGAAGCACAACTAATGGATAAACTGGAGAAAAAGAGAAACATACAAACCAAACAACAGAAATATTGAAAACCCTGATAAATATAAAAAATCCACAAAGGCAGTGTTTGATACAAAATGGTTGCATGGAATGCGGATACAATTGAAATATATGGAAAACATGTTATACGGTAATACAAAAAAAAGAACAATGAATAAAAGTAGTCCACGAGCATCTCTAGCTGTAACACCCCGAGATTTTATGAAAAATATTCTATTTAATTTCATTAATTTCTTATGTTGTACGCTACACCAAAAGGAGCTTTCACAACACACATCCCTGACTTGGCTTTCATTACATGAAATAATGACCTTCCTCGATAGCGTGTGTAGTACGCAATACCGAGTTTCACTAAACAAGATATTATTATAATATTATTATGAACTAGCTGTTATGAATAGTAATACACACTTTTTGAAATTTTATAAATATTATCTTTCAAAATGGACTTCTTTTTTGGATTCAGAATATCGAAATTAGCATAGGGTGAAATTTTGGTACTTTTCAGATAACTTTCATATTCTGATGAATAGTGAAAATTACTAAATTTTAATTAAAAACAACTTTTTTAATATAAATAATTAATAGTGATAAATTAATAATTTTAGTGGTTTTAAAGAATATTTCGAATATATTTTTAACATTTAATAAAATTTTGGTCATTGGATGTAATTTCACATTTAAACCAGACATAAACAAGTGTCAATCTTTTGATAGTTATTATCTCTTAAAAACACGATATTTGTTTTGACGACGGGAATTAATTTTTAAATTAATTAATGCAACTGATATGTTTTGAATTTGGAAAAATAGACATAATTTTATAATTCATAATATCAAATATATCTTAGGCCAAATTTTTGGTATTTTTTTGGAAACTTTCATTTTTTGATGAATAGTGAAACCACTAAGTGGTAGTTAAAAAACTGAATTTTTCATAAAACCTAATTTTACCGTTTCTATGAGTGGAATTTCAAAAATCCGAGAGACACAATTGATGTCAGTAAGTAATATGTGGTTCAATGAGATGAAAATAATTTTTGGTGAATAGTAACTTTTTACTTTTATTTACCACGGTTAAAAGTAAATAGGGTAATTAAGGGTAAAAATGATATTATTATTACCCTAACACATGTACTAATTCTATTGTATAAGTCTAATTCGACCAAAAACAACCTTAGGAATAAAATATGACCATTTAGGCCCACATGGATTAGATTAGGACATTTATTATTAATTTATTTAAAGAAGGGTTAAAATAGTTAAAATCAATGTTTAATAAGTAAATCATTTTTAACATAGGGGTAAACATAAGATAAATTAGACTATAAATATTCATTAGAAAGATAAAAATATTTCCTATATAATGGTAATTTATTTATAATTTTTAGACATTGAATAATTTAATTTATTTATGACACAAAAAGGATGCAATAATTATCTTATTAATGAAATATTGACATAATTGATGTTATAAATACCCAAATAAATGTAATCTGAGACATTTTTTGAATTAAACTAATTTTCTAGGTTAATATGACATGTTATTATTGATTTAACTATCTTTTTTCGAAATAATAATTCTGTTATGATTTTCACTAAAATAAATTACCAAATAGTGTCAAAATGGACATAAAATAGTTTCTAAAACAAATAGTATATTATTAATTGTTATTTTATTCCTAAAAATATAAGGTTAGTACAAATGACTTATATAAGGTTATATATATTAATAATAAACAACTTTGGGTTCGTTTGGCTTGTTATAATAAGATTATTAACCTTATAGTGTAAGAAAACAAGAAGACACGGTAAAAGTAAACTTATTTATCTTAAGGTTAAATCTAAATGATAAGGTTAAAATAGAAAATAAACTTGTCTGAATTCTATTGGATGAGAGGATTTCGACCCATCCCCACCTTATCTTCGAAATAACTCAATTTGGAGCTATTAAAAATCGAATAAGACTTTATAATAAAATAAAAGTTTTAGTTTTTCCAAAGATGCCCCTCTCCTCCCTTATAAAAGGGCACCACCTCCCTCTCTTCCTAACACCACATTGAGCCTTAAAACTCGGCCAAAACCTGCCAATTTCTCTTCTCAACTTCCCTAGAAACATCCTAGAGGTCCTGCAATTCTTCAAAGACCAATTTTAGTACCCTAAGTGGAGGATTCAAAGAGGCGTGTCAAAGAAGAGGTAATATCTGTTACCGATTCTTTCAATTTTCTTTCTTCTTAAACTTCTTCTTATTTAGTTGTTTCATTATTAATTAATAACATAAGTATCCCTCATATATGGATATGTTATTATAAATATTAAACAACAATATTTCACCTTCTATCCATCCTATTGAAAAAAAATCACCATGCGTGCGTATGTACGGAATACCGTCTCCACGTCGTGGTGTAATCTGTTTTTCCACCTACACATTACATGGGTGGGTATAATGGTGTAAATAATAACTATATATGTTTATTATAACATCATACATATTATGATATATTATACCATCCACTCCAATTCTATAATTATGGGAACGATATCATCGCCAGTGCGTACGTACGGACTACCGTCTCCACGACGCGATGAGATTCATTCTCCATGATTAACCATGCATGAATGATCATAAAGTTTATATAATTAATAATAATGAAATATATGAAATAATAATCCTACTGGATTTATGTATATATGTATGTATGTCATCGATTTAGTTTCATTCAATTCAATAAGGAAACGAAAACAGCGTTCTTGCGTACGTAAGGCCTACCGTCTCCATGAACGGTGTATTTCATTCCTTTTATCCGATCTATAATATATATGTATATGATGAATATATATTTTATATAAATCATGTTTTACATTCTGTAATTATGTAAATCAGGATATAAGTAATAATATCATGAAATGAAATGTCGAAACACATATGATAAATTAAATGATTTTACACAAAACCCTACTTTAACATGGAATTTACAAAAAAACGGGTAATATAAAGTCATAGGTGAAACATATTGTTTCGGTGCGGATGTGCGTCGGGTTTCTGTTCTGACGTTGTTCCGCCAGGACGCGTTCGCGCGTGCTCCCGTCGACCCGAGGGGATGGGGGCGCGGCTTGTGGCCCCGCAGTCCCTCTTTCCAAAGGCGGGCGGTATCCGTCCCTTATTCAGGGACGTCTACTCCTTGATCGAAACCGGGATGATGGGATGTCGGCTCCTCCTTCCTTGGACGTCTCCTTGGAACTCATCGCCTAATCCGGGTCTCCCTCATAGATTTAAGACATGCTCGTGAATCTCGTTCCCGGCGCCATATCTTCATGGACACCAGTTAATTACACTGCTTCCGCCCGGACGCTCCAAGGAGTCTGGTCGGGGTAGCAACCTGCGGTGAGGAGACCGGGTGGCTCTGGGTGTTGGGGGCGTTTCTTAACACTGTGGCTCTGCATGTCTTTCTTCCATCCCTAATAGGGCTTCTCGAAGGTGTGATGGCCTGAGGCATCCTACGCTGGGTGCGGGGAACTGCGTTACCTGAGGTTTTCCTCAGCTTCCCATGTTTAACACGGGGTATGCCGCGAGTTTAACGTCCAGCGAGGACGGCATCGGACTGATCAACACGAGGAGTGGATCAGATGACAGAACCCTTTGCGGGGAACCTCCAACGCCGGGGCCAGCACATGGGCGGCTTCCCGAGTGAAGTGGAGTGGAATGAAATGGCATGACCCCACCGGGATGTGGCGGCCCGGGTAAGGATCAGGATGGATGATGGAGTGAAGAGCTTGGCCCTCGTAGAGGCTTCCTACGTACCGCGCGTTAGCGCGGATCAAAGTCAGCGTAGTTCGGATATACAGTTTAACGTCATGCTAGACGTTGGCAAGTCGACTCATGAAGAGGTCGAGGCCGCCGGGCGGAGGATTAAACCGAACCACCTCGCACAGAGGGGGATGGAACGGCCGGGTGGATCACAGTTTCACGTCATGCTGGACGATGAAAGGAGAAATAGAAAAAAGGGCAGTGGGGAAGCACAATGGAGATACACACGTGCAGTCTCCCACAGGGGCGGATTCATAGGTGAATCGACGCAAGTGTGAACCCAGGAGGGGTCCACCGATGGACGAACCGACGTGAATACGACTGGGACGACCAGGTGGTGGGCTTGAACCTCAGGGAGGCTTCCTACGTACCCTGTTTAGAAGACAGGGATCAAAGTCCACGTAGTTCGTTCTGTCAGGACTTACGCACTTGAGGCAGCCCGGATGCGGAAAAACTCAGTTGGAAGGGGACTTGGGCCGAAAGTAGGAGACACCTCGATCCCAGTCACACCCTCTACTGGCTTCGGCAGTGGGGAAGCGCAATGGAGATACACATGTGCAGCCCCCCACAAGAAACTAGGGGTTTATAATACCCTACCCCCATGGGGAAAGGCCGCTCTAATTAAATCGTCCCTAAAGAGGGGCAATCCCGACATCCCTGCAGAGACGAGCGGGTGGGGGCCACATCCAAACCGGGGGGGACCCTGCGTGCGGGGCACAGGATCGGGTGATGCGGACGGTTTAACGTCTTGCCGGACGAAGTACATTTTAACGTCGTGTGTTGAGGACGAAGCGGACGGTTTAACGTCTTGCCGGACGAAGTACAGTTTAACGTCGTGTGTTGAGGACGAAGGTGCTTGGCAGTTTAACGTCTTGCAGCGCGGACGATGGAGGCTAGGCAGTTTAGCGTCGTACAGCTTGGACATGGGAGGCTAGGCAGTTTAGCGTCGTACAGCTTGGACGTGGGAGGCTAGGCAGTTTAGCGTCGTGCAGCTTGGACGTGGTGGTGCCGCCGATGGGTCCGTGTCACTTCGCGCGAGCCTGGAGGGCCGCACGGAAAGACAACGCACGGTGCGGGCACCCAGGATGAAGATAATCGGGCGCCATGCAGGCGGGTACCCTCAGGGGGTCAAAGGGGGCGACCCCGGCGGATTGCGCGCAAAAGAGAAGCTTGGCGCGCAATACCGCGGGTCGGCGCGCAAACGGGAAGACTGGCGCGCAATTGGGCCAGCGCTTTGCGCGCGGAGGATTGAGATTGCGCGCACCGGGCTTCGGATAGCGCACGGGGGCAACGGCTCATTCTTTAAAGAATGGCCACTTTAGTAAGGGGGGGTGCGCGCAACCGGGCTGGATTGCGCGCACCCGGGGGGAAATTGCGCGCAAAGGACTTCTTTTGCGCGCGAATGCCTCTGAGTGAAGGTTGATTCAAAGGAAAGGAGCCAAAGGGATTGCGCGTGAAGGCGAACCCCGAGGCTTTCTTGCGCGAAAGAAAAGAGGTTACCTGAAGATCGGAATTGCGCGTGGAGGGGGTTGGATTGCGCGAACGAGCGACTCTTCGAATTCCGACCACCTTTAAAACGTCGGGGGTCGCCTTGTATTTATAGGCAACCCCGGGCGCGGAATCTCGTTCGCGGGCGCGGAATTTCCTTCATGGGCGCGGAATTGGGCCCGGCGTGCAAGGGAGTCGCGCGGCCACGGGCGCGCAAAATAGCGCGCTGGCTCAGCGCATTGCGCGCATCCCGGGAGGTTTGCGCGCCTTGCTTCAACTTTGCGCGCGGGTCTCCAAAATTCCGCGCAAGACCTCCGGGCCCTCCGAAACGTGCCTCTGACTCCAAATATGACCTCGCTTTCCGCATCCGGAGCTTCGTTTGGGAACAACAGACTTTTATGGCGTCTACAAAAGCCCCCCCTCGGAATCTGATCGGCGAGAGGACGCAACGATCGGGTTCCGAGGGAGACGTCGGAATGCCGAATTTCTGGGTGGCGCGGGACTGTGGCGCGCAAAAAGGGCATCGGGCGCGAAATTCGCTGCCTCGGTCACGCAAAGCGCTTTCCGCGCAGCGCGGACACCCGGTCTCGCCTATAAATAGGGGCCCTGGGTCCCCCGCACCGTACACTAGCCTTCCGCGCGATAAGCATCCAAGCTCTCGTGCGCGAAATTGCCCTTTCCGGCGCGGAATTCACCCTTTCGTCGCGTAAACCTTTCCGGATTTCGGCCTGTTTTTGCGTGAACACACGGGGTTTTACGCGACAGACTTCCCAATTGCGCGCTGTCCACTAGGATTGCGCGCCAACTCTCAAACTTCTCTACCAGCCTCGTCCGATTCCGCTCGCTTCATCCCTTAACCCACTCGACTCCCGGAGCTTCTGAGATGGCCGCGAATCAAGGGAATGAGGGGGATGCCGCCATTCGCAGAGCTGAGATGGCGGCGAACGAGGAGGTCTACAGAGCCAAGGAGATTGTTTCCAACAATAAATCCTTGTTCGACTTGCTGACGCCGGCCCAGAAGACATATCCGCTGTCGGACAACCTGCCGCTCTGGAACTTTGGCATCCTGGATGAGGTTCCGGTGCCAGGGTTCGAGGTTGATGCGCCACAGACCTGGGTGACTCGGGAGGACGAGCTTCCCCGCTATAACATCACCAACAATGGGCATCCGGCCAGGGAGACCAGACACTTAGATGTCTATGTCCTGAACCCGAGGACGCGAACCATCGTCGGGAGTGAGCCTACTGCGGAGAACTCTCCAGCCCTCTACTCGAGCACATACCGCTAGAGTGTCACTGACGACACCAAGGGCTGGCTGAAGGACTGGGACTTGCGGTCTGGGGGAAATTTCACCAGTGAGTGGGCCTGGGCGTTCTGGGTACGCCACACCTGCGATCACTTCGCGGAAGAGCTGCGGTACATCGGCCTGTTTGGGGCGGTGTGGACGTCGCAGTTCCACTTCTACCAGCAGTCCGAGCTCGGGCCGGAGCTGTTCACCCGCTGGTCCTCGGATACCAACACCTTCCATCTTCACCATGGGGAGGTTAGCATCGGTCTCTGGGACATCCACTGCATCAGAGGAATCCCGCTGGAGGGTTACCAATACGATGAGTTCCTGCCCCCGAAGAACATCTGGGAAGACAGGTCACGGACTCCCATTCTGACATGGCATCTGCTGGACCTGGATACGCAGCGGCTTGGGATCAAGGACTTCCACAAGGACATAGCCTACAAGGAGTGGTTCGGCCAGTTCTTGGATCATGACCCAGCGGTCAAGATGCCAGGCAGGGGGAAGCGGTGCCCGACCGCAGCTCTGAGGAGCCGGAACGGGTCGTACTGGTGGGTCCTAGAGACGGGCGACTACCGCTCATGGGGGTACCGCGTCATCGAGGACCAGGACCCAAATGTCCGGTACGCGGCGTTCCTGGCCGCCTTTCTGAGTGGGTGGCTCCTGCCAGTGCGGGACGCGAGAATGGTCGTCCGCCCGGCGACACTGGCGATGGCGGGCGCCATGGCCGCCAACAAAAGATACAACCTCGGGGTCCCAGTGCTGGCTAAGTTGTACGCCATCCTGGGACGCATCTCGCGAGGGGGGTCGCCACGAAGGATCTGTGGGCCCTTTCAATTCTTCCACGGCTGGGTGGCTGCTCACCTCGGTGGGTATACGTTTCCAAACGTCATCATTCCTCCAGGCAACGGACTGTGACCCTCCCTGCTGAACATCACGGGGGTCACTCCGATGACCCTAAATGAGGAGGGCGTGAGGATTCGGATTGGCAATCACGCCAATTTCAACTTCAGCCCGTTCCCCACTCCCGTCGGCCAGATGATCGACAATGGGCAGGGTCCGCTGGAGCAGCACGAATACTTCCTGAACATGCGGGGCGGGGTGCTCGTGGCTCGGATCGACGGGAAGGTGATCTGCGAGCCTTACGTGACAACCCGGTTCGCCAGGCAGTTCAGGTGCCTTCAACGGATGCCGAAGAGGGTATTCACTGCTGTCCGGGAGGAGACGAACCCTTGCGTCCTTCGCCAGATGTGGCTGATGTTTGCCGCTTTCGGCTCTGGCGACGTCATCACTCTCCCTCCTATCGGGGTCGACGCAGGCTTGGTAACCGAGTATGCCGAACCCTGGGCCATCGCGTACCCCGAGGGGCTTCTACGGAAGCCAGTTCGGCGGCTCGAGGTCACCCGTGCGGAGACCGAGCGTCAAGGAAGGAGGCGAAGCGCCGCCACACGGGGGAGAACGGAGGCGCGCCAAGTAGCGGAGCCGGCGCGGGCAGGGACTTCAGCGGCGGGCACATCGCAAGCTGCCGCCACGACTTCAGCGCCCGGAGAGGGGGCACATGCGGTGGTCGAAGAGCGGCCCGGGAAGCAGGTAAGGCGTCTGCTTGAACCCTCCCACGATGCAGTCTTCCCAGCGTTGTGGTCAGCCTGGATGACTCTGTGGCAGTCACTGGGGACCGAAGCCATCTGGCGAAAGCTACTCAGAGAAGGAATCCACTTGCCAGAGGTCGGGTGCCTCCAGATCGACGACAGGGTGAACATCCACCGGCGGTATGCATATCTTACGGCCATGGACGAGTACGCGCGCCAACGTGGTCAGCGTGCGGAGCCATCCCTTCTGGTGAAGGTGATGCTCGGTCGAGAGCCTGCTCCAGAACAGATGTCGCCGGAGGAAGATAATAGTAGCGATGACTCCGAGGAAGAGGAGGAGACGGGGGAGGATGAAGGCTCCGAGGGAAGGTCCCATCAGGGGAGCCCACGGGAGAGCGGCGAGGTGGCCGGCTCTGGCAACATTGATATCACCGAGCTCCTTGAGGTCCGCTTCTATCCCTACTCAACCCGCTTCATCCATTCTCTTATGCAGCTTCTAACCAGTCTCTCCACCTTTCTCAGGAGTGCACGGATGTTAGTCAGGCGTCCTCCGTAGGAGTAGGAGAGGCGCCAACAGGACAAGGCGGGGGCCAGACACTCATCATTGAATTGACAAGCGCAGAAGGGTCCCCTGCTGCAATCGCTCCTGCGGCGGCCGGGACAGCGGAAGATGACGCCTTGGATTCCCGTAAGTCTCCTTACCTTACTATCGGTGCTTGCCGTTGACGATCCGTGACTAACCACGGCATGCCCTGCGCAGTGATCTCAACACTTGAGGCTCGTCGGGCTGCCGAACCCGGGCCATCCACGAGTGGACCAGTGGTAGACATGCCGCCTGCTCCGGAACAGACTTCCCACACCGAGCCGGCCCCACCAACTGCTGATCAAGGGGCTGCGGACGCCGGTGGTGCTGCCATCGGAGAGAGGTCGGGGGCTGACGAGGGTGTCAACGCCGCTGGGGCGAGAGAAGAAGGTCGCCCAGATGTTGGGGAACCTATCCCCCGTGAGGACATCCCAGGGGCGGACCCTGCAGCAGACCTGCTGGCTGCCTTCCCTGCCTACCGGCCTGCCGACCCCGAGGAGATGGACGACTCGGATGCGGAGGCGGTCGAGGAGAGCCGGATAACGCGACGCAGGGGGTGGAAGTGCATCCAGCGCTTCCTCAAGCGAGACCCATCGGAGTGGCTGGGGCGCATGGGATCACTTCAAACCTGGCTTCGCTTCCTGTGCGCCGGGGGAGCTGATGCTCAACGCCTCCATCTGACGGTCTGTGATTTCATGGCCGAAAAGATGCGCGAGAGCCGCCGGCGTGCCGACGTCGCACAATATCGGGACATGTCGGAGAGCACTCGGGCGCTCCTCGTGGCGGAGCAGGAAGTCCGGCGTCTCAAAGGGCAGGCGGCAGAGAAGGAGGCCTTCGTCGCAGCGTGTGCTGAGCTTGTGGAGCAACTAACGGCCCAGCTGGATGACGCCCGGGTACAGCTGACGGAGGCGGGCCAACAGATGGTCACACTTCAAGTCGAGCGGGAGCGTGCACAAGCCAGGATCATCGAACTGCGTGCTACGACCGCCGACGAAGAGACGGAACGCAGAGAGCGAGAAGCATCTTTAGAGGCCGCCAGCCAAAGGGTAGCGGCGTTAGAGAGACTTATTCAGCACGCTAATCCCTAGGGGCTTTGTTTTTTCCAATCCCAGAACATTTTGCTTCCGCTACTTTGATCCATTTGTATGAACCAATATATTTATCTGCATCTTTTGGCTTAACATGCTCAACCACAATCCATTGTCTCGCGGGAGCGTTAACCAAGCTTCAGACATCCACAATTGGGCCTGGATTTCTAAAGAAGAGAGGGAGGCCATTCCTAGGACAGGAGACCTCAGACCTAATCAATGTATCATCCCCCCAACTTGTTCCGACACACGAGCGGGACAACGCTAGGGGCGTTAAGATTTTATCCGAACATAGGGAAATGAGAAAGGGTGAATCGCATGTCCCGAATTCAGAAATCCACGACGATCGGCCTTCCAGGAAATGCCCCAAGACGGCAAGCGGACAATGGATCAATCGACCATACTACTATAATAGACGGACCGAAGGTCATCATTCATATTGCAGGAGGCGGATCACATGTCATCATCAATGCCGCTTTGGGGGTTCCTTCAGGCACAAGGGTGGAAATCCAAATCAACAGGGCAAGCGAAGCGTGGGGCGAAGTGACGATTTGTTCGGACAGAATCTAACGCTCTCAAAATTGCGCCACCATGGAGAAAGCGTATTAGGCGGATGCACTAATCTGGCCGTGAATCACCCCAATTATTAGACAGCACCTCTTTGACGAGGAAACCGTCGCTTCCCACCATTGCAATGGGGCATCCCAAGCTGAATCGGGGAGAATATCACAACTTCACCACTCTACCAGAAGCCAGGCCAGACGGCTTGCGACAAGGAGGGGCGGGACTTAGCGATCCCTGAGGCTGGACCTGAGTCGAGATGCCCGGGCGTTCCTACGTACTCCATCAGGCTGGGGATCAATCCACATGTAGTTCTGAGAGTGCAGTTTAACGTCATGCAGGACGTAGAATCCCGTTTGGGGAGATCTTAGTTTAGGGTCGTAGAGCTTGGACCATAGGGGTAGATCTTAGTTTAAGGTCTTAGAGCTCGGACCATAAGGGTAGATCTTAGTTTAAGGTCTTAGAGCTCGGACCATAAGGGGAGATCTTAGTTTAAGGTCTTAGAGCTCGGACCATAAGGGGAGATCTTAGTTTAAGGTATTAGAGCTCGGACCATAAGGGCAGATCTTAGTTTAAGGTCTTAGAGCTCGGACCATAAGGGGAGAAATCTTAGTTTAAGGTCTTAGAGCTCGGACCATAAGGGCAGATCTTAGTTTAAGGTCTTAGAGCTTGGACCATAAGGGTAGATCTTAGTTTAAGGTCTTAGAGCTCGGACCATAAGGACCTCAAAGTACGCCACATCGTGATCCTATCCCCTGGATATGCGAAGATGCACTGAAGGATAGTGTCATGAGTGTCGAGGTTTCGCCTGGTCAGAATGGGAGGTGGAAACTTTAATGTGAATCATGCGGCCATTCACTCAAGGACTGGGGGCACCGGCGTAACGATATGGGAGTACTGCCGACCGTGGCGGAAAAGCAGCATCAATATCGCACTAAACGTTGATGGAATGAGGCAGCAAACGAGCATCGACCGCTCAATCGCAGGATTCATATCGATTTGCTGCCCGAGGCCACTGGGGGCACCAGCCCGAGTCGGTGGGAGAGCACTAAGGCATTGTGTCCGAACCGTTCACGGGGGCTCCACCCAGGGCGTAGGCGATGGGTCCGAATGAAAGGGAGCACGAAGCCTGAAAAGTGGAAGAAACCTGACCAAGCTGAACCTGACCCTCCTGGCAATAAACCAGAGTACTCTTGACACCAGTGGACCACTGCAAGGGGTCGAGGGACACGCCTTGAGGGAGACCCGGATTAGGCGACGAGTTCCGAGGTTTCGCCTGGTCAGAATGGGAGGTGGAAAATGTAATGTGAATCATGCGGCCATTCACTCAAGGACTGGGGGCACCAGCGTAACGATATGGGAGTACTGCCGACCGTGGCGGAAAAGCAGCATCAATATCGCACTAACCGTTGATGGAATGAGGCAGCAAACGAGCATCGACCGCTCAATCGCAGGATTCATATCGATTTGCTGCCCGAGGCCATTGGGGGCACCAGCCCGAGTCGGTGGGAGAGCACTAAGGCATTGTGTCCGAACCGTTCATGGGGGCTCCACCCAGGGCGTAGGCGATGGGTCCGAATGAAAGGGAGCACGAAGCCTGAAAAGTGGAAGAAACCTGACCAAGCTGAACCTAACCCTCCTGGCAATAAACCAGAGTACTCTTGACACCGGTGGACCACTGCAAGGGGTCGAGGGACACGCCTTGAGGGTGACCTGAAGGCGGCGGATTCCCCAGGGAAGGGGGAATCTCTAAGAGGTGGGGGGCTGGACCCGAAGTTTCAAACATCCGGGCATTCCTACGTATCCCATAAGGATGGGAATCAAGCCACACGTAGTTCTTGAAGCACGGCGCAACACAATCGGGCACCAGCGCGGGGAAGGGTGCGGGTCTGACCCTCGCACACAGAAGAAGCGGTATTTGATATTTCTTGTTTGTCCTTAAAGGTGGATGGTTTTTATTTGTGCGGCGACATGCCTGTGATTGAGAAATCCCTGGCGTCGCCACAATAATCAAGCCATGAAAGGCTTTGATAAATGGCGTGGTTATTAACCAGCGCCCAACATGAGTGTCCCCTGAGAGGAACATCACGATGCAGTGCCGTTTCTCGTCGGGCGGCCAAGACGATCACAGTTTACGGTCGTGTGGTAGGACCAGACAACACAGTTTAAGGTCGTGTGGTTCGGACCATGGAGGAATCCTCTTATTGCGATATGGCGGACCCAGCGGAGGTGGGAACATACCCAGCCCTGCGGTCACGCACGATTCCAGGAAAAGGGTCTTGGGATAGGGGTCTGCGTATGTCCATCACCCGAGGGGCAGAGATGCTAGCCTCCAGCTATGCTGGGCCCAGAACGCGATTGTTCGGGCGACTCCTTCCTCCTTATGGGGACGAGGGTCCAGCTATGCATGGCCCTTAGGGAGGACATCCGCATATATCCTTGGTGCTCAGACCATGGGAGCCTCGAAAGACACCATTACCCTGGTTGGCCTGCCTAACGTGTAAAGGTATACTGAAGGTCAGTATGAAGAGAGTGTCGAGATTCCACTACAATGCCCAAAGGCGGAGTGTGATGAGGACTGCGCAACCAATGTTCTAAGCCTGAAAGAGCCGACATGGCGATCAAGGATGTCTCTGACCATATTCGCAACACAACATCCGATCGCGTCAGCCTAGGATGGGGCAAGCAAACGAGCATCAACCGCTCAAGCGCCGGATTCATATCGATTTGCGGCCCAGGACCCGCCGGTAAATCAACCCGGAGCGGTAGGAGAGCACTGAGGCATCGTACCCAAACCGCTAACGAGGATCCCTTTGAGTGAAGGCTCGAACAAGAGGAAGCTCGAGGCCTGACAAGCAACACAGGACTTGTCGGGATTGAATCTGACACTATGAGTCATAGACCGAAGTACCCCAAACATATTAACAGATCACCGGAGAGGGTCGGAGGACTCACCCTGAGAGCAACCAAAAGAGGGAAGATCCCCGTGATCAACCAAGAGACGGGGCTGGACCAGAAACACAAGCGTCCAGGCGGTCCTACGTATCCCATAAGGATGGGAATCAAGCCGTACGTAGTTCTTGAGAGGCAGTTTAACGTCATGCAAGACGATGAGAGGTGTGAGGTAGTCCTACACACGGGGGAGGCGTATGGCGCAGCCAGTAGACTGACGTGAATGAGGACATAATCCCCCGCTCACGCGTTACGCCTCGCACAAAAAGGAGGGGAACTTGGGCCAGAGGCCCAACGTGAGATAGAGATTCCCAGGAAATGGGGCTGGGCCTGAAACATGAATGTTCAGGCGGTCCTACGTATCCCATAAGGATGGGAATCAAGTCGCACGTAGTTCTTAAGGTGCAGTTTAGCATCATGCGGGACGATGTATAGTTTAACGTCATGTTGGACGAATGCTGAGCAGTTTAACGTCTTGTAGCTTGGACGTGGTGCAGTTTAGCGTCATGCGGGACGATGTTCAGTTTAACGTCATGTTGGACGAATGCTGAACAGTTTAACGTCTTGTAGCTCGGACGAATGCTGAACAGTTTAACGTCTTGTAGCTCGGACAAAGTATAGTTTAACGTCATGTTGGACGAAGCACTTGGCAGTTTATCGTCTTGCAGCGCGGACGCATGCTGAACAGTTTAACGTCTTGTAGCTTGGACATAGTGCAGTTTAGCGTCATGCAGGACGAAGCACTTGGCAGTTTATCGTCTTGCAGCGCGGACGCATGCTGAACAGTTTAACGTCTTGTAGCTTGGACGTAGTGCAGTTTAGCGTCATGCAGGACGAAGCACTCAGGCAAAGTACTGCTTGAGGAACCTAGCGTTGGTGGGAGGAGTGACACGCTCACCATCCATAGTCGCTAGGGAGTACGCGCCATTGGGATAGACCTTGTGGACAACGAAAGGTCCCTCCCACTTGGGCTCCAACTTGGCGGCTTCCTGCCGGGGATCATTGGCGCTTACAAGGCCAGTACTAGATCACCCTGCAGGAAGGAGCGGAGGCGAACCTTCTTATTGAAAGCTCGAGCCATTCTGCTTTGATGCCTCTCCAAGTTGTGCAAAGCGCGAAGCCTATTCTCATCTAGTGCTTCCAACTCGACTAGACGGGCTTCAGCAACTCTGTCCGGCGCTTGCTGGTCGTAGACCGCAGTGCGAAAGGACGGTAACTGGATCTCGATGGGCAGGACGGCCTCAACTCCATACACCAGGGAATAAGGAGTCATCTGGGTGGAATTGCGAGTCGTCGTCCGATAGGCCCAGAGGGCGTTGGGGAGCTTGTCCGGCCAACTCTTCTTGTTCTGACCAACCATCTTTTGTAGAATGTTAGAGAGGGTCTTGTTAAACACCTCAATCTGTCCATTCGCTTGCGCATGATAGCGAGATGTATGGTTCGAGCGAATGTTGTACTTGGCGTACACCTTCTTCAACTCGGCTGCTCGGAAATTGGCTCCGTTATCCGTGAGGATAGCGTGAGGCACTGCAAATCGATAAATGATGTTGGAGGTCACGAAGTCAGCGATCGAACAGGATTTGACCTCTCTGAGAGGAATCGCCTCTGCCCATTTGGAGAAGAAGTCTGTGGTGGTCAGAATGAACCGGCACTGGCGAGCCGTCGCCGGCGGGTAAGGTCCCACAACGTCCAGTCCCCAGACTGCAAAGGGCCAGGAATACCTAGTGGTATGGAGAGGCTCCGGCGGCCGATGCACAAAGTTCGCATGAACCTGGCACGCATGGCACCTCCTGGCATACTCGATGCAGTCATGGATCATGGAGGGCCAGAAGTATCCCAACCTCCGAATCTGGTGGGACAGCTTCGGCCCAGTCTGGTGGGCGCCACATGAACTAGCATGAACCTCTTGCATGACTCGTGGGATCTCAACTCCTTGAAGGCAACGGAGGAGAACACCATCAAACCCGCGTTTATAGAGGATCTTCTCCAGGCTGGGACTGCTCTGGAGGACAAACTGCGATGCGCGGCATCGAACTCGCTCGCGCTCGGCCCGATCCGACGGGAGAATGCCATGTCGGAGGTACTCAACCAAAGGCGCCCTCCAATCAGAGGCTGATTCGACTTCCATATCTGGGGTACATGGGGCTCCGGGCGCAGGGGCAACCACGGTGAGATTACTTACCGACGGGCCGCGATCTCCCTCCGGGATAACGGGAGCGATGAGCCTGCGGTGCGTCACGCGAATGATCAGGTCGTCCTGTTCAGGCTCTGCGAGTGACGCAGCAAGGCTGGCCAAAGCATCTGCTCGACCGTTCTGCGACCGGAGAATATGGACAATTTCTGGCCGAGAAGGGAACCGGGCCATCAGAAGGAGGGTGCACTCCAGCAATGGCACAAGTTCCGGCTTCCTGACAACATAGTCGCCATTGATCTGCTTAACGACCAGCTCAGAGTCCCCTTTCATGCACAGACGGGGCGCGTCGATCTCGAGAGCTAACTCGAGGCCAGTGATGAGGGCATGGTATTCCGCCTCATTGTTGGTACAGCCCTCTGACAACAGGAAAGAGTATGGCAGCACGGCTCGCTCCGGGGTAATGAAGACGATGCCCAAGCCTACTCTGTTGAGCTTAGTATTATCGAGTCTTCTATCGGTGGGGCTCCGGGAGGCACCGTCAAAGTGCATCTGCCAGCATGGATCGGCATGATCGACCGAGAGAATGGTCTCATCAGGAAAGCCTAGATCCAGCGGCTGATCCGCGGAGGTCGGGTGAGCTGCCAGAAAGTCTGCCAATGCTTGCCCTTTGATGGCCTTCTGAGACACATACCTGATGTCGAACTGCTGGATAATCACAGCCCACCGCACTAGACGGCCAGTCAACATAGGCCGGCTCAGGATATATTTCAACGGGTCTACCCGAGAAACCAACTGTACCTC
This sequence comes from Viscum album, assembly GCA_963277665.1. Taxonomy (NCBI): domain Eukaryota; kingdom Viridiplantae; phylum Streptophyta; class Magnoliopsida; order Santalales; family Viscaceae; genus Viscum; species Viscum album. The sequence continues at coordinate 732,599,675 of OY728160.1, forward strand.
ATTGTGCTGCTAGTAGTGCCGTAATTTCTGTACGGCGAATACGAGCGCCAGGCAGCTCTTCTCGATGGGGGAATACCTAACTTCCGCATCGAGGAGCATGCGACTGAGGTAATAGAGGCTATTCTCTGTTCCCTCGTTGTTCTTCTGGGCGAGAAGGGCACCCAGGGGCCGTTCCAGGGCGGTCACATAGAGGACCAGCGACTTCCCGGATACAGGCGGCATCAGAACCGGAGGTTGAAGCAAGTACTTCTTGATTTCCTCGAAGGCGGTCTGACACTCTTTATCCCATACATAGGTGGCACCTTTCTTCATGAGCCGAGAAAAGGGCTTACACTTGCCGGCCATATTCGCGATGAATCGGCGTATATAGGCTAAGTGGCCTTGGAACCCTTGCAGTTGCCAGATGTTACCTGGGGGAGGCATCTGGCTAATCGCCCTGATCTTCTCTGGGTCGATATCAATACCCCGGTATCTTACCACAAATCTAAGGAACTTTCCGGAGGTGACCCCAAAGGCACACTTCAATGGGTTCATCTTCAGGCAGCGTGACCGGAGGAAGCCGAACACTTTCTCAAGATCTTTGAGATGGTCCCGACGCTGGCGCGATTTGACCACCAAGTCGTCGACGTAGCATTCCACCAGTGTGCCGAGGATTGGCTTGAATATGCGGTGCATCGCCCGTTGATAGGTGGCACCTGCATTCTTCAGGCCGAAGGGCATGACCCGGTAACAAAAGATACCTTGGGGGGCCCTGAAGGCAGTGAACTCCTCATCCTCAGGGGCCATCCGAATTTGGTTGTATCTGGAGTATCCATCCATGAAGGAGAGGGCTTGGAACCCTGTTGTGGCGTCAATCAATAGCTCTGTCACTGGAAGGGGAAAATCATCCTTCAGACAGTGGCGGTTGAGATCGCGGAAGTCGATGCAGACTCTGATCTGCCCGTTCTTCTTCCTGACCGGCACAATGTTGGCCAGCCATTTGGGGTACTGAACTTCCCTCACGAAGTTGGCTTTGATAAGCTTGTCAACTTCAGCCTCAACCATGGCACCGTGGGATGGGTGCATCTTCCTGGGAGGCTGCTTGAACCCGCGATGGTTCGCCGGGAGACCAAGGCGGTGGACGGCTACCTGAGGATCTAGCCCCGGCATCTCGTCGTAGCCCCAAGCGAACACATCACGGTGCTGCCTGAGAAAGTCCACATACTGCTGCCGCTCCTCAGAGGGCATGGCGGCACTGACCAATGTGGGTCTTGGATCTGCCTCGGTTCCAAGGTTCACCTGTACTAAATCATCGACCGTGGCGGGGACGCCCTCCTCAAAGGCTGGGGGTGCATCTTCCACGTCCTCTCCACTCGGGGAGGGATCGTCCACGGGAGAGACTGCGTTGGAAACTGCATTGGGGCTACCAGATCCTGCTGGGCCGCTGGTGCTGGCACGGGCGGTCGCGGTCATCTCATTAGGAGACTCACAGGCCGTCGAAACCATGGCTACGTCCAACCGTTGAATCGGGAGGATGTAAGCGTCATCCAAACTGGCCCAGGGATCACTTGCAACAGCAACAGGCTCAACCTCACCTGCCAGGATCTGCTTATCCTTGCTCTTGTAATAGTCCGCGTCTAGATAGCGGGCTTCACATGAGGCAAAAGGAGAGGCATCTCCCTGAAGCACGCCTACTCGACCGTTAAGGGAGTATTTGAGGCATTGGTGGTATGATGAGGGAACCGCCGCATGAAGGTGGAGCCATGGCCTGCCCATCAATGCGTTATATGCTGTGTCCTGAGAGACTACCATGAATTCGGTGTTGGCAACTAAGTCACCGAACTGGGTCTTCAAACGTATCTTGCCGACCGGAGTTTGCTCGGTGCGGTCGTATCCCTGGATCCTGAGGTCGGAGGTAATCAAGTCATCCTCAGACAACCCCAATCTCCGGAGCGTCCGAGTGGGAATCAGGTTAATCCCGGACCCCGTATCGACAAGACAGCGCCGGACTTCAAAGCCGTTGAACTGGCCAGTAACATACAGCAGACGAATGTGTCCCTGTATAGGAGGGTCTTCATCCTTACCAGAGAACGAGATAACTGCCTGACATTCGGCGTCCTCGATCGTTTCGGCGTGAAAGGCCTCTGCAGCCGCAACCTCTGTCTCAAACTGGAGGGGGCTCTTCAGGGCTTCAGCGAGTGCCTCGCGCATCTCAGATGACATGCGCAGAGCCTCAATGATGGAGAGCCTTGCTGGGATGTCGGCCAAGTGCTTCAGGACATCATACTTTTTGGCCAAGCGCGAGCCCCTGGTTGCAGGAGGTTGATCTGCGGTTGGAGGCATGACGGGCCTTGCCGGTTGGACCGGTGGCCGACTGGTACTTGGCGCATCTCGCTGTTCATCGGTTGAAGCCCGGAAAGTAGTCACCGCATTGGGGTCAGGTGGCCGGGATGGACTCGTGGCAGGGCGGAGCTGGTCGTGACGCGGCTGAGGCGGTTCTGCCTGGTCCCACACCACAAACAGTGGCGGAGGCGAATCCTTCATCCCCAGATGGGGGGGCTGCGCGCGCTGAGCTCGGTTTTGAGCCTGCTGCCTAGTCTCAGTGGCGTGCACGGCCTGGTTGGAGGTACCAACGGCTGTGCCCCAGCGACTCCTGTTGCTGCGGTTCTTCCGACGGTGGCGACGACCGGGGACACTAGGGAGGTTCACCTGGTGTTCTTCAACGTCGGGAACCGAAAAGGGATTTACCAGCTCGACGGTATTAACCGAAGCATACCCAACACTGTCATCGGACGAATCATCAATCACCGGGCGGATCCGAGGAGGGACCCCCATTTCCGGGGGCATGAAATCACCGAGAGTGCGGGATAGTGGCGGAACTGGCGGGGCACGCTCTTCCTTCTTGGGCCGCCGCCGTTTTCTCTTCTCGGAAGAGGCAGGCAGGGACGACGATGCCAAAGCAGCACCCGCAGATTCTGGGGGCTCAGGCTGATTCAAGCACGCACGGATGATTCCATGGGCGCGAATGGTCGTCTTGCGGGCCATCCAGTTATTATACTTCTGGGATCCGCGGTCGGAGACCAGCTGCCATTCGTCCTCGTTGCCACTATCGTCATCTGATCCCACGAACACGCCCGCCACTTGTGCTGGAGCTAGGCCCAACCTGATTACATTGTTGTTAATCTGGTCTTGGAGCCAATCCTTAAACACATAGCACTGCTGGATGGTGTGCCCCAGGGCCCGATGATAAGGGCAGTAGCGGGGGTTATCCGTGATATGTGCCTCCTCTGGCCTCCAACACTCAGGTAGTCGCACAATCCTCTGCTCCAGGGCGCTCCGGAAGTAACCGGGGACCTGATCCTCGTGGAATGAGTAAGTCAGGTATTGCGGGACCCTGGGAGCGTGGTCTTGACGAGGGGCTGGAGGGGCCTGCCGAGGAGGTGGACCCTGATTATCTCGCCTGGGTTGTGGTGGTACATTACGCGGAGGGGCCGGCCGGTTCTGGGGCTGCCGCTGCTGGGCCGGGAACTGAGCCCGTGGAGGCGGATTCCTGTGAGGCTGTGGAGCTGGCCTCGCCAGCAGCAGCTCCAACGGCCTGGGGGCCTCTATCTGGGCAACAGCAGCGGGCTCAGCCCTGCTGACTCTCCTTGCAGGAATCATAGGAGGCAGCGGGTGTGCCTGACTGGCCTGTTGCAGGGCTTCCTCAAGACGTTGAGCTTTGTCTGAGAAGTCCCTGAACCCTCCGGGGTAATTCTGAGTGATCAAGGAAGGGACCAGCTCGGTCTTGACGTTCCCGACGCACATTGTCAGCAACTGCTCCTGAGTCAATGGCATGTCAAGGGAATACGTAAGACCCTTCCATCGGGCGATGAAGTCCGCGACTCGCTCATTAGGCCTCTGCTTGCACTTGAAGAGGTCTGTGATACTCGTCTTCCGGGTCGTGGAACTGAACTGGTAGAGGAACTATCTACGGAGGTCCTCCCAGCTAGTTACCGACCCGACGGGGAGCTGGCTGTACCAGACAAATGCTGGCCCTTCCAGTGTCTGGACCAAGCAGCGAAGCTTAGCGGCCTCCTGCTGCGCCGGAGTCCCTAACATAGGCCCGCACCTCGAGTTGAAATGGGACAAATGTTGTGGCGGATCTCCAGTCCTGTTGAAGGGGGCGAAAGTGGGATTCCTGAATCCCGGAGGCGCCGACATGTCATCCACCCATGCTGGGTATGGCTTGCCGTCCGGTGGGATCGCCACCTGCCGAGTCTCCAAAGCTTCCAAGCGAGCGATGAGCGCCGCCATCGGATCGTCCGGACATGGGTTCCAGTCCTAGCGAGGATCTCTAACCACGAACGCATTGCATGGCCCTTCAATCGGGTCGTCGACCGGGTCGTCGAACTCGGCAGCTCGTGGGATGGCGGGCGGAGCGGCCCTTGGGGTAGCGGGAGGAATCCGAGCGGGGTCTCTCAGGTAGTCACGCCGCTCGGGAGGGTGTGGTGAAACATACCGCGCCCTCTTTCCATAGGCAATGGACTCTCTCCTGTCGGCGAACACGGCATATTCACGGTTGCCCGGGAGAGTCTCATCGAGGGGTGGTTGTTCTTGTCCCTGTTGTCCTGGCCTAGGATCACCGTAGTCAGGCCGCTGCTCTGCAGTGCGCTCGGCGAGGAGCTGGTCAACTAGCTTCTTCTGCTCGGCGAGCTGTTGACGTAGCATGGCCTTCTCGGGATCCTCCTCTTCCCTCTGCATGGAGGCAGATGGGTCGGCGGGCTTCACAGCCCCGCCGTGCTCTTTACCTTTACTGACGTTTCGGCTCAACGTCAGTGCTTTAGTGGGTGGGGGAGACCCAGGAGGTTCCTCTGGTGACGAGTAACTCTCACCGATGGATCTAACGACGGCTTGTCTTCGGGGGGGAGCCCCCGTCGAGAAGTTCCAAGTCGTTCCCTTCTCCCGACAGGTCAGCCATATTGACCGTTTCCGTCCCTGGGGATGTACCCTCAGGGCCACCCAACGAATCGGGCTGTCGGCGAATCGCACTGAAGCGTAGGGCAGCGTACTGCCCCCATCCACGGATATACACGTGGGGAGTGGCTTCCTCGATAACCTTGCGGAGTACTTGAAAACACTCGACGCATCGTTGTTGGAGGGTCTCGTGGTGCCCAAATGACCCGGGGCGCCGAACCGCGGGGAGCGTGGCCAGGTCAATTTGACGGCACTACTCACCAATATCCTCCAGGTGAACTTGACTCCCGGGATATGGCATTTGTAGGCGGTGAAGACGGGAGTGAGTCTCCCGGAGTGTTCGGTGGAAGCATTCGAACTCATCCGGGGTGAGTGATTCGGGTGCATCAAAGTCCAGTCCTGCGACTGGCCAAAACTTCTCAGGGAAGTGGCCCTCTGCAAGGACGGTCCAGAAGCTCCATGACTCAAACTCGGGACCCAGGTCTCCTCGGTCCTCTTCAATGACTAGGAATGGACGGGGAACCGGCAGTGGTGCCGAGGCGGGCCGTCGGGCCGACGGGCTGGCCGACGGTAAATACGGCGAGCAGGCCGATTGGCCTCCATATCCCGGGCCGCCATCTGAGGGTGGCGGTGCCCCAGCTACCACATCATGATAGGACGGGCCGGCGAGCGAACATCCTGCCGTAGCGTCGGTGCTCGCCGAGGGTGCACTAGATCGTGGTTCGACCGTCGGTCCCCAGAAAAAGTCTCCGGCCTCTCCGATCGAGGCGGAAGGCACTTCCGGAGGGGCCGGTACGAACCGCAAGCTTGATCCTTGGGGGTCTACCAGGCCCTCGCTACTCCGGATATTCCTTTGGAGAGAAGCGGGGATCACATCGATCTCGCTCTCGGGGAGTACGAGGCTGACGTGCCGCATTCCTACCCCTGCCCTTGACTGGCGGGATTGGGGGGAGGGCTCTGTCGCCGAATCGTACTCTGCCTCTGTATCAGAGAAACGAACCGGTCGGATCTCTGTCCGGAATTCCCTAACATTCCTCCCTCGGCGTCGACGCCTTGCCTTCCTGCCCCTGGGTGGTTCTTCGGGGCAGGGCTGATCTCTGTCCTGGCGTCCTCCGGCGGCACCGGTGCTGGGGCCAAGAGGACTGAAAACCAAGGTGCGAGGGGCACCGGGATAGATATCGAAGGGGACGCGGGGAGAGATGATTCCGGGCAGGCCTCCGGGCCGGGATCGGAAGGTGGGATGACCCATGCCTCCCGGATCGGCCACACAGAGTAGACCCTGCTGGTGAATAGCGCTACCGTGAGGTGGTCCGCGGTGGCTACTGCCTGTACCAGCAACCGGGAGAGTCGACCCAACCTGTCTTTGGGGCGGTCGGGGCCTCGATCCAGGTCGGGCATAGACGTGCCCCTGCTCAGGATGCGCATGGGACTGGTGACTGGAGCCAGCAGTGGCCTGGGCCAACGCGGCCGCTGTTACTAGGGCCCCAACGTGGGCATCCTCTTCCGCTCGTGCCCGACGTTGGTGTCGGGACAGACGAGTCGGGATGAGCGGCGCGGGCAGGTGGAGAGCCCGCTCTTCAACTTGAGAGGCCTGGCGGCGGTGTCGCCGTGGCCTGGCGGGAGCCCTTATCACGGATCCCTGGAGCGAATCTCGGATAGGGTGGTCCCGGGCATCTTCCACCTCATCCGCATAGGGAAGAGAGCTATCGGAGCATTCCGAGGATAAACCCCCGAAGCGGTTAGACGTCGAGGTAGGCAGCGGTGCCTCCCTGCGCGGCCCTCGGGGGCGGCGGTGGCGGCGAGGTGCAGCTTCCTCGAGGTCTAGGCGAGCCATGTCCCTGGTGGGGATGACTCTCTCTTCCTCATATCTCTGCCCCAAGTTGTTGATCACCCTTCTCTGGATGACCTCCGAGGGGGAGAGAGGGCGTGGTTGCCCCGCAGCTGCGGCTGCTGGGACGACTGTGGAACGGGCGGGACCGCGCGAAGTAGCCGCGTCGGTGTTTCCCCTACCCCTGCGCCAGTGGGCAGGCGGTGATCGGGCACTAGATCGGACGACCTGATTCCTGAAGATAGGGAGAAGAACCCATTAAAACTGACAGGAAAAGGAATCGACTACCAATCATTAGTGCCACAATTTCTTCCGTGGGGGAAACCCAGGCCATCGACGTCGTGAGACGGAGTGCCCGATTTCCCCTCCCAGCCCCTGGCGGGTCCCGTTCCCCGGTGCTAAATGCTCGGCCGGGCAACATGCCAATCTTCCAACACCTCTGAAAGCCATCGGTCTTCGTATTGAGGAGAAGAGATTCACGTCGGGTTCACCATTTTTCTGTTTCGGTGCGGATGTGCGTCGGGTTTCTGTTCCGACGTTGTTCCGCCACAACGCGTTCGCGCGTGCTCCCGTCGACCCGAGGGGATGGGGGCGCAGCTTGTGGCCCCGCAGTCCCGCTTTCCAAAGGCGGGCGGCATCCATCCCTTATTCAGGGACGTTTACTCCTTGATCGAAACCGGGATGATGGGATGTCGGCTCCTCCTTCCTTGGACGTCTCCTCGGAACTCATCGCCTAATCCGGGTCTCCCTCGTAGATTTAAGACATGCTCGTGAATCTCGTTCCCGGCGCCATATCTTCATGGACACCGGTTAATTACACTGCTTCCGCCCGGATGCTCCAAGGAGTCTGGTCGGGGCAGCAACCTGTGGTGAGGAGACCGGGTGGCTCTGGGTGTTGGGGGCGTGTCTTAACACTGCGGCTCTGCATGTCTGTCTTCCGTCCCTAATAGGGCTTCTCGAAGGCGTGATGGCCTGAGGCATCCTGCGCTGGGTGCGGGGAACTGCGTTACCTGAGATTTTCCTCAGCTTCCCATGTTTAACACGGGGTATGACGCGAGTTTAACGTCCAGCGGGGACGGCATCAGACTGATCAACACGAGGAGTGGATCAGATGACAGAACCCCTTGCGGGGAACCTCCAACGCTGGGGCCAGCACATGGGCGGCTTCCCGAGTGAAGTGGAGTGTAATGAAATGGCATGACCCCACCGGGATGTGGCGGCCCGGGTAAGGATCAGGATGGATGATGGAGTGAAGAGCTTGGACCTCGTAGAGGCTTCTTACGTACCGCGCGTTAGCGCGGATCAAAGTCAGCGTAGTTCGGATATACAGTTTAACGTCATGCTGGACGTTGGCAAGCCGACTCACGAAGAGGTCGAGGCCGCCGGGCGGAGGATTAAACCGAACCACCTCGCACAGAGGGGGATGGAACGGCCGGGTGGATCACAGTTTCACGTCATGCTGGATGATGAAAGGAGAAATAGAAAAAAGGGTAGTGGGGAAGCACAATGAAGATACACACGTGCAGTCTCCCACAGGGGTGGATTCATAGGTGAATCGACGCAAGTGTGAACCCATAAGGGTTCCACTGATGGACGAACCGACGTGAATACGACCGGGACGACCAGGTGGTGGGATTGAACCTCAGGGAGGCTTCCTACATACCCTGTTTAGAAGACAGGGATCAAAGTCCACGTAGTTCGTTCTGTCAGGACTTACGCACTTGAGGCAGCCCGGATGCGGCAAAACTCAGTTGGAAGGGGACTTGGGCCGAAAGTAGGAGACACCTCGATCCCAGTCACACCCTCTACTGGCTTCGGCAGTGGGGAAGCGCAATTGAGATACACATGTGCAGCCCCCCACAAGAAACTAGGGGTTTATAATACCCTACCCCCGTGGGGAAAGGCCGCTCCAATTAAATCGTCCCTAAAGAGGGGCAATCCCGACATCCCTGCAGAGACGAGCGGGTGGGGGCCACATCCAAACCGGGGGGGACCCTGCGTGCGGGGCACGGGATCGGGTGATGCGGACGGTTTAACGTCTTGCCGGATGAAGTACAGTTTAACGTCGTGTGTTGAGGACGAAGCGGACGGTTTAACGTCTTGCCGGACGAAGTACAGTTTAACGTCGTGTGTTGAGGACGAAGGTGCTTGGCAGTTTAACGTCTTGCAGCGCGGACGATGGAGGCTAGGCAGTTTAGCGTCGTACAGCTTGGACGTGGGAGGCTAGGCAGTTTAGCGTCGTACAGCTTGGACGTGGGAGGCTAGGCAGTTTAGCGTCGTGCAGCTTGGACGTGGTGGTGCCGCCGATGGGTCCGTGTCACTTCTCGCGAGCTTGGAGGGCCGCACAGAAAGACAATGCACGGTGCGGGCACCCAGGATGAAGATAATCGGGCGCCACGCAGGCGGGTACCCTCAGGGGGTCAAAGGGGGCGACCCCGGCGGATTGCGCGCAAAAGAGAAGCTTGGCGCGCAATACCGCGGGTCGGCGCGCAAACGGGCAGACTGGCGCGCAATTGGGCCAGCGCTTTGCGCGCGGAGGATTGAGATTGCGCGCACCGGGCTTCGGATAGCGCGCGGGGGCAACGGATCATTTTTTAAAGAATGACCACTTTAGTAAGGGGGGGTGTGCGCAACCGGGTTGGATTGCGCGCACCCGGGGGGCAATTGCGCGCAAGAGACTTCTTTTGCGCGCGAATGCCTCTGAGTGAAGGTTGATTCAAAGGAAAGGAGCCAAAGGGATTGCGCGCGAAGGCGAACCCCGAGGCTTTCTTGCGTGAAAGAAAAGAGGTTACCTGAAGATCGGCATTGCGCGCGGAGGGGGTTGGATTGCGCGAACGAGCGACTCTTCGAATTCCGGCCACCTTTAAAACGTCGGGGGTCGCCTTGTATTTATAGGCAACCCCGGGCGCGGAATCTCGTTCGTGGGCGCGGAATTTCCTTCGCGGGCGCGGAATTGGGCCCGACGTGCAAGGGAGTCACGCGGCCACGGGCGCGGAAAATAGCGCGCTGGCTCAGCGCATTGCGCGCATCCCGGGAGGTTTGCGCGCCTTGCTTCAACTTTGCGCGCGGGTCTCCAAAATTCCGCGCAAGACCTCCGGGCCCTCCGAAACATGCCTCTGACTCCAAATATGACCTCGCTTTCCGCATCCGGAGCTTCGTTTGAGAACAACGGACTTTTCCGGCGTCTACACATATATGATATAATAACAATGAATATGATTATGTAATAAGTCAATGACATTATTTAAATCGTTATACAGGAGGTTCGGAACCATACGAAGCATATCAGGCCTAAGGTAAGGGATAATTTTGCAAATCTCATTTTTATATGAGATTGCTTATTCGTAAGTATTTACTGGGGTTATTTATATCATTCAAGTCCATGTTTTATAAAGGTTTTTTCATGTATGTTTAAATTCATTTTTACCCATTTTTACTTTTATTACATGGTATGTATGGAATCTTTCTTTTGTTTACGTTACGAGGTACTTTTTTCAATTTTCCGGTAAAAGTACGAGAAGAATGTTTTTTTAACTTATACAGCACGAATGGATTTTTACGGTTTTATAAAGCCTTATTTTTATAAATCCTCCTCCAAAATATTTCATGACTATTTTCAACAAAATAATTTTCTTTTAAAATTGCATGACGTTTTGTAAAAAGAGAATTATTTTGAAGAAGAAAGGATATTTTCCTCAAGAATTCATTTCAAGCGTTTTATCAAAACCATTTTCCATCTAAGATGACATTATTTCATATGTGTATGTTTCAAGTATAATGTCTCTATGATTTACATGGTTTCACTTTTCTTATGATTAAATGATATCCATTTGTTTTATATAGATTATGTTATGATGGAATGATGTTTATGAAAACCATTTTATTCTTTGGGTTATGATGAATGATTTAAGTTTATGTTGTGGCACAAGTAAGAATGATTTCATTATGAGATGGGTGGGACCTATATCTCCCTCCAATACATTGGGTAAAGATTTATATCTAATGAGATAGACATGGCTGGAACGGTAAGTTAATCCGGTTCAGTGTTACAGGACTGAAACGAGGAGTGAACTCGATTCAGAAAGGGACTTTGTCCTCTAAGATGGTCTTGGTAGCAATGCCTTGGATACTATGGAAATCATGACATGTGATGAATGGTTGCCACAATTACATGTTTTACTTCCCTTCTATTTTATCATGTTTAATGTTTCTTTATGATCTATGCCGTACGTACTTCCATGTTTTATGTCATCGCTCAAGCTCTTGATGTTTAAACATTATGTTCCTGTTTTTAAGTTCAAATGTATATGACTTGTTTTATTTTATCCATGCTTACCCTTACTAAGCATTTGAGCTCACCCTTTATATGTTTTCTTTTCCCCAAGATATAATGAAAGTTTTTAGGTATGAAAACAAAAGGGGAAGATCTTTATGGGAGATGTTGAAGATCTTTCACCACGATTAGAAGATTATGTTCCATGTTTCCAAAGACACTAAACTATTACGGTCCTTGTGTGTCTGTTTTTGTTATGTATTAAGTATTCTACATTAGTAATGAAATGTCCATGTACATCAAGCTTCGGGTCTCTACAGTTGGTATCAGAGGAAAGGTTTAGTCAATCTTTCGAAACTAGGATGAGAAAACTTTAGTGAGATCCCTATAGATATTTCAAAAGTATGTCTAGGGATGTCCCTAAGGTTAAGTATAAGTAAAGGTTATAGTTCTAGAATTATTGTAACGATATTAGATTAAACCTAAGATGTTAGATATTGAAGTTACTCCCCCTTTATTTTGATTTTTTCCTCTCACACTATTCTTTTTGGGTTTTAGAAAATGGCTGGAAACAAGATGATTCATGATAATGGAGGATATGATGGACAATGGAATGATATTCTTCATGAGAAACCAAATGAAATGGGATTTGGAAGTACAAAAATCATTATTATGCCATATCATCAATCTCATAATATGATCAATAAACTCAAATTTGGTAAGTTTCCTGACTTGGCTAATAATAGAAAGATGGAGTTTCATGATGATCATAGAGGAAAGAAAGTTCAATTTCCCCTATGTAAATCATGTGAGAAGAGGCATCAAGGAGAAAGTTTCTAAGGAACTGGAAGATTCTTTGGGTGTGGAAAAGAAGGACATAAAGCCAGTAAGTGAAAAGGAAAAGGTTTAGTTAACACCATGGATAAGGATAATGGTATTGCTATGACATCAACAATGGTTAAATTTTTTAAATGTGGAATATACGGGCATTATGAAAACCAATGACCTAAGGGAAAGTCTCATGAAGAGAATCAGTATGGTCGTATGGGTAGTATTTATGTTGATGATGATGAAGAGACTACAAATGATATGTGAGATGAAAGAATTGTTGAAGCTCGGTCAGTGGTTTAAGAAGGTAGTGGAATGATTACATGTTTATCAAGTGTAATGTTGTATATGTAATCTCATGGTACTATGGAATAAAGAGACATCTAAGGATTGTTACACTATTCTCTTTCCTTAACATTTGAAAGTATATGATGAATGGTACCAGTGACCAGGAAAGTGTATTCAGATATTTTTTAAAAGTAGATGATATGCGCATGATGAAGGGATAAGGAGAAAATTAAATGTTTCATTGTATTCATGAGCTCATGACTGATATAAGGAGAAAGTTATATCATGGTTTGAGTATATAGAATTTTTGGATTTTGGTATGTGGAAAGAGTTAACTTTTAACAGCATTCATGTTTTCACTAAGGTTTAATGGGTATTCATTTCTCAAGAGAATACATGATTATGGTATTCACATGATTGGAATGTGACCAACAAGATATATGGGGGATAAATGATGGTTTCTTGATGACATTTCAAGTAATTGTTTTCTTTATACTATGATCTTGGACCAAAGTATTTTAGAAAAAGATTGGAATGGATTATGTTGGACATAAGTTAGTATTGTTTAAGGATAGAACTTTATTAGATATTATTGATGGATGTTATAGTAATGTAGTTTTAGAAAAAGGACAACCTACAGGACGGGCGACATCCCATCGCGTCGGACAAGGCTATGGGAATCGAACCCACAACCGAAGTGCGACTGGCCTTTATCGCCTACCACTGGCCTACAGGAAGTCCCTGTTTAGTAGAAACTAGTTTTATTGTATTATGCAGTATGATATATGAAGTATAATTCCATTTTTGGAACCATATATTATTAACCTCACCTTAGATGGACTTCTGTATATTTGATAACGTTTGCTTGAAACAGATGGAATGACCCATCATTCTATCACATGATCGGCTAACTCTTCACAAATAACAAATTCAACTTCATTTCTTTAAGAGATGAAGTGTAAATTGTTCAAAGCATGAACAACAGTGAGATTGTACCAAAATCAAGCAAGTATTTCTTCTAATTCAAAATTTTCAACTTTAGGGAAATGATCTTGAAAACCAAAAATATTGTCCTAGTGCCCTTATATCCGATGAATCAGATGGTACCCTATGTCATCACAAATCTATGGCTTTGTGATTGTTCTATTTTTCCTAGCCATGTTCTCTACCACTCTCCATCAGAACATGATGGTTAGATTTCTCTTCCATATCCATATTTTCACCTATGTTCTCCTATGTGGAAACCCAGTGATTAGTTAATTTGGGTAACCGTTACGTTTCATACTTTAGTTTTTAATTCCATGTTTTGGTATTTCTTTTTACGATGTGAGATTCTATTAAATAAACTTTCTAGTAGTAAACAATTTATAACCCCGACGAATTTCGAGGGAGAAATTCATTTTAAGGGGGGTAGAATGTAACACCCCGAGATTTTATAAAAAATATTATTTTTAATTTCATTAATGTCTTGTGTTGTATGTTACACCAAAAGGAGCTTGCACAACACGCATCCCTGACTTCGCTTGCATTACATGCAATAATGACCTTCCTCGATAGTGTGTGTAGTACGCAATACCGAGTTTCACAAAACGAGATATTATTATAATATTATTATGAACTAGCCGTTATGAATAGTAATACCCACTTTTTAAAATTTTATAAATTTTATCTTTAAAAATGGACTTCTTTATTGTATTCGGAATATCGAAAATAGCTTAGTGTGAAATTTTGGTACTTTTTTGATAACATTCATATTCTGATGAATAGTGAAAATTACTAAATTTTAATTAAAAACTACTTTTTTAATCGAAATAATTAATAGTGATAAATTATTAATTAGAGAGGTTTTAAAGTATATTTATAATATATTTTTACAATTTAATAAAATTTTCGTCATTGGATGTAATTTCACATTTAAACCAGACATAAACAAGTGTCTATCTTTTGATAGTTAATATCTCTTAAAATCACGCTATTTGTTTTGACGACGAGAATTAAATATTTAAATTAATTAATGCAACTGGTATGTTTTTAATTTTCTAAAATAGACATCATTTTTTAATTCATAATATCAAATATAGCTTAGTCCTAATTTTTTGGTATTTTTCTGGAAACATTCATTTTTTGATGAATAGTGAAACCACTAAGTGGTAGTTAAAAAACTGAATTATACATTAACTTAATTTTACTACTTCTATGAGTGGAATTTAAAAAATCTGAGAGACACGGTTGATGTAAGTAAGTAAAATGTGGTTCAATGAGATGAAAATAATTTTTGGTGAATACTAATTTTTACTTTTATTTACCACGGTTAAAAGTAAATAGGGTAATTAAGGGTAAAAATGATATTATTATTACCCTAACACATGTCCTAATTCTATTGGATAAGTTTAATTCAACCAAAAACAACCTTAGGAATATAATATGACCATTTAGGACCACGTGGATTAGATTAGGTCATTTATTATTAATTTATTTGAAGAAGGTTAAAATAGTTAAAATCAATGTTTAATAAGTAAATCATTTTTATCATAGGGTTATACATAAGATAAATTAGACTATAAATATTCATTATAAATATAATAATATTTACTAGATAATGGTAATTTATTTATAATTTTTAGAAATTAAATAATTTAATTTATTTGTGACACAAAGATGATGTAGTCATTATCTTATTGATAAAATATTAACATAATTGATGTTATAAATACCCAAATAAATGTAATCTGAGACATTTTATGAATTACAATAATTTTCTAGGTTAATATGACATGTTATTATTGATTTAATTATCTTTTTTCTAACTAATAATTTTGTTATGATTTTCACAAAAATCAATTACCAAATAGTGTCAAAATTGACATAAAATAATTTTTAAAACATATATTATATTATTAACTGTTATTTTATTCCTAAAAATATAAGATTAGTAAAAATGACTTATATAAGGTTATATATATTAATAATAAACAACTTGGGGTTCGTTTGGCTTGTTATAGTAAGATTATTAACCTTATAGTGTAAGAAATCAAGAAGACACGGTAAAAGTAAACTTATTTAACTTAAGGTTAAATCTAAATGATAAGGTTAAAATAGAAACCTAAACTTGTCTAAATTCATTTGGATGAGAGGATTTCGACCCATACCCACCTTAGCATAGAAATAACTCAATTTTGAGCTATTAAAAACCGAATATGACTTTATAATAAAATAAAAGGTTTAGATTTTCCAAAGGTTCCCCTCTCCTCCCTTATAAAAAGGCACCTCCTCCCTCTCTTCCTCACACCACTTTGAGCCTTAAATCTCGGCCAAACCCTGCCAATTTCTCTTCTCAACTTCCATAGAAACATCCTAGAGGTCCTGGAATTCTTCAAAAACCTATTTTATTACCCTAAGTGGGGGATTCAAAGAGGCGTGTCAAAGAAGAGGTAATATCTGTTACCGATTCTTTCAATTTTCTTTCTTCTTAAACTTCTTATTATTTAGTTGTTTAATTATGAAGTAATAACATCAGTATCCCTCATATACTGATATGTTATTATAAATATGAAACAACCCTATTTCACCTTCTATCCATCCTACGGAAAACAAAATCACCACGTGTGCGTACGTACGGAATACCGTCTCTACGCCATGGTGTAATCTGTTTTTCCACCAACACCTTACATGGATGGGTATAATGGTGTAAAGAATAAATATATATGGTTATTATAACATCATAATGATTATGAAATATTATACCATCCACTACAATTCTATAATTATGGGAACGATATCATCGCTCGTGCGTACGTACGGACTAGCGTCTCCACGATGCGATGAGATTCATTCTCCATGATTAACCATACATGAAAGATCATAATGTTTATATAATGAATAATAATGAAATATATGAAATAATAATACTACTGGATTTATGTATATATATATATTTATGTCATAAATTTAGTTTCATTCAATTCAATAAGGAAATGAAAACAGCGTTCATGAGTACGTACAGCCTACCGTCTCCATGAACGGTGTATTTAATTCCTTTTATCGATCTATAATATATATATATATATATGATTAATATATACTATATATAAATCATGTTTCACATTATTGAATTATTTAAATCAGGATATAAGTAATAATATCAAGAAACGGCAAGTCGAAACACATACGATAAATGAAATGATTTTACCCAAAACGATACTTTAACATAGAATTTACAAAAGAACGGGTAATATAAAGTCATAAGTGAAACATATATGATATAGTAACAATGAATATGATTATTTAATAAGTCAATGACATTATTTAAATCGTTATACAGGAGGTTCGGAACCATACGAAGCATATCAGACCTATGGTAAAGGATAATTTTCCAAATCTCATTTTTATCCGAGATTGCTTATTCGTAAGTATTTACTGGGGTTATTTATATCATCCTAGTCCATGTTTTATAAATGTGTTTTCATGTATTTTTAAACTCATTTTTACCCATTTTGACTTTTACTACATGGAATGTAAGGAATCATTCTTTTGTTTACGTTATGAGGTACTTTTTGACTTTTCCGGTAAAAGTACGAGAAGAATGTTTTTTTAACTTATATGGCACGAATGGATTTTTACGGTTTTATAAAGCCTTATTTTTATGAAGCCTCCTCCAAAATACTTCATGAATATTTTCAAATAAATCCTTTTCATTTAAAATTTCAGGACATTTTGTAAAAAGAGAATGATTTTGAAGAAGAAAGGATATTTTCTTCAAGAATTAATTTCAAGCATTTTATCAAAACCATTTTCCATATAAGATGACATTATTTCATATGTGTATGTTTCAAGTATAATTTCTCTATGATTTACATGGTTTCACTTTTCTTATGATGAAATTATATCCATTTGTTTTATATGGATTATGTTATGATGGAATGATGTTTATGAAACCCATTTTATTCTTTGGGTTATAATGAATGTTTTAAGTTTATTTTGTGACACAAGTAAGAATGATTTCATTATGAGATGGGTGGGACCTATATCTCCCTCCAATGCATTGGGTAAAGATTTATATCTCATGAGATAGACATAGATGGAATGGTAAGCTAATCTAGTTCGGTGTTACAAGACTGAAACGAGGAGTGAACTCGATTTAGATAGGGACTTTGTCCACCAAGATGGTCTTGGCAGCAATGCCTTGGCTACTATGGAAATCATGACATGTGCTGAATGGTTGCCACAATTACATGTTTTACTCCCATGCTATTTTATCATTCTTAATGATTCTTTATGATCTATGCCTTACGTACTTCCATGTTTTATGTCATTGCTCAAGATTTTGATGTTTAAACATTATGTTCATGTTTTTAAGTTCAAATGTATATGATTTGTTTTATTTTATCCATGCTTACCCTTACTGAGCATTTGAGCTCACCCTTTATATGTTTTCTTTTCCCTAGGATATAATGAAAGGTTTTATGTATGAAAACAAAAGGGGAAGATCTTTATGGTAGATGTTGATGATCTTTCACCACGATTAGAAGATTACGTTCCTAGTTTCCAAAGATACTAAACTATTACGGTCCTTGTGTGTCTGTTTTTGTTATGTATTAAGTATTCCGCAAAAGTAATGAAATGTCCATGTACGTCAAGCTTCGGGTCTCTACACTAGCCAAGCTCAGTCCTTTGCTCTGGAAGTCCAGCTAGAACATGTATGTATCAACAACATGAAGCAAAGCCCTTTCCCCTACTAGTACCTACAGCAGCAAAGTCTACAAGGGTGCTAACGACCGCCCGGGTAGGGTGTGAGACAAGTCTCAATAGGCCACCACCAACGGTGTCTATGTGTAATCCAAATAGGTGTTGGCCAGTAATAGTGAGTAATATAATGCAAGAAAGTAAGAAAAGTAAATAACCAACCCTCCTGCCCAGGTTCCAAAAGGACACCTGGTGAGTCTACCAGCTTTAGCTTATAGCTGGTAGTATAAACAAATCACCAGAGTGTAAGTACAGAGATATAGGTTATCACTGGCGCAAGGTAAGCATGACTCTTGTCCATTCTGGTCACGTACATATAGTCATCACCGACATGAGGTTTGAATGCCTCTCATCCTCAACTGGCGTGGGGAAGAATGTCTCCCACCAATAAAGGATATATAGGCACAATTTATGAATGCCTCTCATCCCATTACACAAAGATTCAGATGGAATGGGGTAAGAATGCCTCCTTCCCACACAGGAAGATTCAATTGGCATGGGGTAAGAATGTGTCCCTCCCACACACAGGTTATCACAAGAATGTCAACAAAGTATGGCATAACCATTCACATCACAATATATAAGTAAATCCATCTTATATCTTATCACATTAACAAAGCATGGCATTTCCATACTATAATATCACTTAATCACATCTCATGGAAACAAATATTTCAAATCATTCAAGGGTTTCAGGCTGTCTCTCCCTATCCAACCTTTAACCAAGTCATCTCATTTTCCTAACATTGAAAATGCCTTTTCAAGACATATCGTTAAGGTCCAAAGGTGAAAAAGGGACAAATCTCAAGGCATATCACCTATGGTTGACCAATCCCAGTCGAGAACTCATCTTAATACCCTAACAAGTTTAGATTCATCAATCTCATACCACACAGGTCATTTAGACATAAAGCGGTCAATATAAATAAGGGGTTTGGTGAACGGAAAACCACGACATAACGATATAACCTCAAAACGGAGAAAACCCAAATTAGAAACCACGTAACCACATACCTGAGAGATGTAGGTGTAGGCTCTCCTGATATCGACCTCAGATTCGCAATAGGATGGAAGAGATCTGAGTTTCAGTCCAACGACCTGAAAATAGGGCATATGATCCTGCATCAAAATAACAATACGAAAGGCACGATTCACTGAGGAAAGAAGGGTGTGTGAGGTATTCCTTACCAAGGGTGATCCAGCTCCTTCGACGGATCGAGGATCAGATTCTGGATGAAGAATCCCCCAAGAAATTAGGGGGTGGAGGGCTTTGGAGCTCAAAAAAGGGCTCCCTCGGTTCTGTCTGCTGAAAGAAGGAAAAAGAAAGGATTAAGGCCTTAAAAGATATTTAAGGGGAAAATGGTAAATTAACCCAGAACAGAGTCACAAGGTTTAGGTTCATGGTTTACCCAAATAATGCGCAAACCGTGCGCACCTCACTACCTCCCAGAAAAAAGCTGTCGGGCTGTGCGTCCTCGTTCGCATGGTCGTGCACCCCTACAGGTGCCCATGTCTTCAGCAACACAGTTTATCCCAAACCGTGCGCAGACCATGCATAGGCCATGCGCCACTACCTGTAATCCCATTTTTCAAACTCTCGGGCTCCGAACCAATCTCGACCACTCTGCGGACCTTCCTTAGGATGTTACACACATAAAACATGCTTAAAGGAAAGATTTGAATGAAAAACTAATGATTCATACCTTTGTCAAAGACTCGGGTCATTACAACCTCCCCTCATTAAAGCAACTCATCCCCGAGTTTCCCTTCCGAGGGTACTGAGGTGTCATCAACAAAAAGCTCTTGCCATTGAGATCGTATATCAGCCTCCCACTCCCAAGTCTCGTCCGGTACCCAGTCGTGTTTCCGTAGAACCTATACAAGAGGAACAGACTTTCCACGGAGTTTCATTACGCTCCGGTCAACAATTCACATCAGATACTCCTCGAAAGAAGCATCCATATCTAGTTCAACCTCATTTGGTTGAAAAACATGAGTCAGATCTGAAAAGTACCGGCATAGCAGAGATACATGAAAAAAATCATGCATGGCCTGATATCTCTATGGAAGTGTGAGCTGGTAAGCTACTGGTCCGATCTGCTTCATCACCTCAAAGGGTCCTACAAACCTCGGTGAAACCTTACCCTGATTCCGTATACATATTTTCCCCATCCTCGGTGAGACCTTCAAGAAGACCCGGTTCCCAACCTCGATCTCAAGAGGTCGCCAGTTCTTGTTAGCATAGGACTGTTATCTATACTGAGTTGTCTACATACGCTTCTTAATAAGATGTATCTGCACTGTAGTATCCTGCACAAGACATGGTCCTATAACAGCTGCCTCCCCTACTTCAAGCCAACACAAGGGCGAGTGACAAGGCCTACCATATAAGGCTTCATAGGGAGCCATCTCAATGGTAGCATGGATTCTATTGTTATAACTGAACTCGATTAGAGGATTATGTTTCTCCCATGAACCTCAAAAATTTAGAACACATGCACGTAACATATCCTCTAGTACCAGTATAGTCTGCTCGGTCTGTCCATCAGTCTGCAGGTGATAGGCCATGCTCAAAAGTACCTACGTACCCAAGGCCTCAAGTGAACCCTTCCAGAACCGAGATATAAAATGAGGATCTCTTTCCGAGACAACAAAACGAGGTTCTCAATAAAGGCGCACTATTTCCTTGACATACAGTCTTCCCATGTCATCAACCGTGAAGGTCTCCCGCATAGGTAAGAAATGTGTGACTTTCGTCAGACGGTCGACGATAACCCATAATACATCATTTCCACAAGGTGACCTAGGTAAAATGGTTACAATGTTCATAGAAAACAACATCCCATTTCCACTCCAAAATGGAAAATGGATGCAAAAACCATACCGGACACTGATGTTCTGCCTTCACCTACTGACAGGTGGAACAACGCCTGATAAAACCAGCTATCTCCCGCTTCATGTTAGGCCACCAGTACTGTCGTCGCAAATCATGATACATTTTGGGGATGCCTAGGTGAACATCCCATGATGTGGCATGGAAATCTCTCATCAACTCCTCTCTGATGTCTAATGGGACCCATACACGCCCACAAGAACAATAAAGTATCACCATCATCCATGGTCCAACCTGTAGAGTCATCATCATCGACACTTTCTCGTAGAACATGGACTTCCGGATATGATAATTGTCTTGCCCTAAACCGTTCCAAAAGATTAGATGTCACCGTTAAGGCTGAGAGAGCAGTCTGACCTGACCCTCCTGAACATCAACATGCATCTTTGAAAATAGGGCCATTAGTTTCCACTCCTCATTGGATTCCCACACCACTTGAAACTGAGTTTTCCGACTCAGCGCATTAGCTACTGAATTTCATTTCCCATGAGTGTTGGCTAGTTTGAAATCAAAGGATTGAAGGTACTCGAACCACCTGTGTTGCTTGAGATTTAGATCCCGCTGAGTGAAGATATATTTGAGGCTTTTGTTGTCAGTGAATACCATAAAATTCTCTCCCAACAAATAGTGTCTCCAACAGCGTAAGGTGTGTACAACCACTGTGAGCTCAAGATCGTGTGTTGGATAATTCCATTATTTAGCCATTAAATGATAGGAACCATATGCAATGACTTTCTCGTCCTGCATCAAGACATCTCCAAGCTCGACACCTGATGAATCACAATAGATCATATAAGCTCTGCCCAGCTCCAGCAAGATCAGTATCAGTGCTGAAGTTAGTCAAACCTTTAGTTCCGGGAAATCTACTTCACAAGGATCAGACCAACCAAATCTCACCCCTTTTTTGGTCAAATATGTAATCAGTGCTTCTAGTCATGTAATTTTCTGAATGAACCGCCTATAATATCTGGAAATCCCCAAGAAACTCATGATATCAAAGACATTCTTGGGTTGTTCCCATGAAATTACAACACTCACCTTCTCAGGGTCAACTAAAACTCCAGACTAAAAAATAATGTGACCAAGGAAGTGAGCCTAATTTATCCAAAAGTGGCATTTACTGAGCTTAGCATACAGCTAATTCTCTCTTAGTGTATTCATCGCGATATCAAGATGGGTTTCATGGTCACGTCTTGAGCGTGAATAGACTAAGATATCATCCACAAATACAACCATAAAATAATCACGGTAAAGGTGAAAAATCCAATTCATAAGAGCCATAAACTCTTTAGGTGCATTCATATGCCCAAAATACATGACTAGGTACTCAAAGATACAATACCTTCTCCTGAACATCGTGCGAGGTACGTCTGATGTCCTAACATGTTCCTAGTGATAGCCCGACCTCAAATCAATCTTTGAAAACACCTTCTCACCTCAGAGATGATTGAATAGGTCGTCAGTTCGAGGTAGAGGATACTGATTCTTAATAGTCATCTGATTTAACTTATGATAATCCATGAAAAGATGAAGGGTACCTTCTGCCTTTTTGGAAAAGAGACCTGGTGATCCCCAAGGAGAAGTACTGGGACGTATAAAGCCTTTCGCTCCCAGGTCCTCTAGCTAACTCTTGAGCTCTAGATGTTCCTTAGGTTCCATCCTATAAGGAGGAATGATCACTAGTGATGCTCCTAGTATAATCTCAATAGTAAATTCCACCTCTCGCACTGGAGGTAGACCAGAGAAATCATCATAAAAGGAATCACTGAAATGTTCCACCATAGAAGGATAAACAGTGGGTTGGAACCCTTCATCATCAAGATAAATACTGGAAACCTATGTCGTGACACCACCTAAAAACTAGAGTTCCGGTCCTACTAGTGTCACACTAAGATCCCATTCTCCCTTATGTATATACATGTCGCCCTCTGGTGACGTAAATGCAACCCTTCAATGATAGCAGTCAATCAAGGCTCTATAAGGAACTAACTAGTCCATCCGAATTATTACATCAAATCCTATCATATCTAGAACATAAAGGTTCCACACAAAAAGGTAACTGCCCACCTTGAGGGGAAAATTGTGACAATGACGAATGCCCTCTGAATAGACACCTAAAGGGTTATCTAACATGATCATACCATGATATGACTCAACGTCGAGGCCCAAACTTCCAATAACCGCCTCCGATATAAAAGAGTGAGAAGTGCCTGTGTCAAACAAAACAGATACTAACGTAGAGGCAACTAGAATCATGCCTTGTACAGTCGATAGTCTAGCATACTGCTCCTTTGGCGTAGGCTCAACTACATACAGTTGTCCAGTATCACTGCCCTATGTCATAGCATGGCTACCCTGAGCAGACCCGCCCTGCTGGAAGTAAGAGTCATACACCTAATTTCCTCTGCCTCGACTGCCACCAAGGCCTGATTGGCCAGCTGTATTCTATCCACCAGACTGATGTGATCTTGCTGATCCAGTACCAGATCATGGAGTAGGTACAGATCCCTACTCACTAGGCCCTTGTGGAAAAGTCCTTCAGAAATAGTGGAGATGTCCCAACCAACCACAACCTTTTCACTCCACTGGATTTCGCATACACTGCCTCCTCATATTTCATGGCACCCTACATTGGTGACAGATAGAAGTACGACTTTATAAAAGCGTTTGACCACCACTAACACCATTAGAGTACTCAAAACGCCGCTTCTTCCCAGAAGAAGATCCACTGGAACCCTTAGGTGCCGAACCGCCCTGGTTCACACTGTCTGATTCTCTCAAATTCTACTCTGTGATCAAATCCTGATTGAAAATCTCTGAAATGGTCTTCATCCTGAACATGTTAACTTGTGACCGGATGGCATAACACAACCCATCCACAAAACGCCTTGCGGCCATGAGATCATAAGCATCTAGTATTGGAGCAAAATGCTATAACTCAGTGAATCAGGATGAATATTACATGAATGTCATGGTCCCTTACTGTAGATTCATAAACTCCCTAGCTCTGTTAGCCCTCAATGTATGGGGAATGAAATAATCATAGAGGATGGTCTGGAAATCAGTCGAGATCATATCTCTCTGGTGTGCCGACTGTGTGATGACATCCCACCACCTCCTGGTTGAACCAAGTAGCATATAAGCTATGAGTATGAATCTCTGCTCTAGAGGAATCTCAAGGTGCATGAAAATGGTAAGAATAGCTTCCAACCATGACTCCACAGTAAGTGGTCCTCCATCTCCCATATATGTATGAGGATGCTATCACTAAAAGTCAGGGGTCAGCTCTGCCATACTTGGGGCAGGTCTCACTCCACCTTTCATACTCTGAATCATACACAAGAAGCCCTCACAGAACCGGGCATCAGCTCCCATCTTAGGAAATAGCAAGAGGACCCACAGGTGGATCGATAGGAAGATCACCTGGTGGCTCAGGGCCTGCCACCTCAAGAACGTGATTTTGGCCGCCATCAGTGCGCGTGACTTGAGGATTTCTCGAAGGAAGAGTGCTACATTGCAAAATGAACGTCTCGAAATAAGAAACCAAAAAATTAAAAGATGAAACTCTGGAAGCTAGGACAAGTACTAGGCCTTGCTACATCTAAATCACCTATCCACACCCATATGAAGTCTTAGTAAAACCTGCTACTGTTCGAATTTAACTTAATCGAGTTACATGGAATTTCCCAGCCCATAAGGGCCCATACTCCTGATGAACTAAAATATGACACACACTTGGGTGTCATTTCTCATTTACTTGTGCTAATCAAGTATTGGAATTTACCTTAAAGAAAATGATTGGTTTAGTTGGAATTTCATTTTCTGATCCATAAGGGCACATACACCTTATGAACCAAAGAGCGACACCCACCAAAACCACATCATTCCCCAATTCACAACCTGCAGGAAGGGTTAGCACAGTTTCACTAATATTAACAAGGCATGGAAGTAAACAACAAGAAATGCTCACTAAAAATTTAACGTGGCATGGAAAGATTCATGACCTAATCATATTGTGCCTATCGTGATGCATGTTCTAATGCATAACCCTCATTTCATTAGGTCAAACCCTGAAATTCAAATTCCAACATTGCAAATCTCATTAAAATCACAAAACATGTGAAGTAGCCAATGGTGAAATGATATCAACAGTAAATAGCAGAATCAATAATAACATAAAATTGGAAACATAGCCCATAACTTGTACATGGGTTCGCGATGCCCAAGAACTACTCATGGCTAAGTCCCTAAGAATTCCTAGTCTCCAAGTCTATCGTCGCCAAATAGTAAAGCAAGAAAGAATGAAAGCCTATGATACCACTTTGTGACGTCCCAGACCCTGCTGCCCCTCCACCCGAGCCCTGAGCCCTGTTGGCCACATGACCCCTAGATCATCTCCCCATATTCCAGGGGCTGCCGACTAGCATTGGGGGTGTAATGGTAAGTCAGTGGGGAGACTTTACCCCCATGTCATAGTACACAGCGTTATAGTAGCAAGTGATTAAATAGCAGAAGCACAATGAATGGATAAACAAGATGTAAACATACAAACGAAACAATAGAAATAAGGAAAACCCTGATAAATATACAATAGCCACATAGGAAGTGTCTGATACAAAATGGATGCATGGCATGATGATACAATGGAAATATTTGGAAAACATGATATACAGTAATACAAAAAAAATAAAAAATAATAATATTAGTCCATGAGAATCTCTATCCATGAATGGTCCTCTACTCTGGAACTCTAGCAAGAACATATATGTATCAATAACCTGAAGGAGGGCCCTTTCCTCTACCAGTACCTATAGAAAAAAAGTCTACACGGGTTCCAACGGCCACCCGGGTAGGGTGTGAGACAAGTCTCAGAAGGCCACCACCAATGTTGTCTACGTGTAATCCTAATAGGTATTCGAAAGTAACAGTGAGTAATATACTAAAAGCATGTAAATCAAAGTAAATAACTAAACCTCCTGCTCAGGTTCCGAAAGTACACCTGGCGGGTCTACCTGCTTCAGGTCATAGCTAGTAGTATAAAAAAATCACCAGAGTGTAAGTACATAGATATAGGTTATCACTAGCACGAGGTAA
The DNA here is from genome assembly GCA_963277665.1 of Viscum album. NCBI lineage: Eukaryota > Viridiplantae > Streptophyta > Magnoliopsida > Santalales > Viscaceae > Viscum > Viscum album. Next base: position 732,625,553 of record OY728160.1, read on the forward strand.
GAATGCCTCTCATCCATGCATCTCACATACGTATAGTCATCACCAGCATGAGGTATGAATGCCTATCATCCACAAGCACTGTAGCTGGTGTGGGGAAGGGTGACTCCCACACATAAAGGATATATAGGCACAATGTATGGATGCCTCCCATCCCATTACACAATGATTCATCTAGCACGAGGTAAGAATGCCTCCTTCCCGCACACGGAGATTCATCGGGAACAGGGTAAGAATGCCTCCCGCCCACACACAGGTTATCACAAGCATGTCAACACAGTATGGCATAACCATTCACATCACAATATATAAGGCAATCCATATTATATCATATCATATTAAAAAATAATGGAATTTCCATATTATAAAATCACATAATCACATCTCAAGGAAACATACAATGTAATTCATTCAAGGGGTTCAGGCTATCTCATTCTAGCTAATATCTAACCAAGTCATCTCATTTGCCTAACATGTAAAATTACCTTTAAATACATATTGTTAAGGTCCAAAGGTGAAAAAGGGCCAAATCTAAAGGCATATCACCTATGGTTGACCACTCCCAGTCCACACCTCATCAAAATTCCCTAAAAAGGTTAGATTCATCAATATCATACCACACAGGTCATTTAGACATATAGAAGTCAATATAAATAAGGGGTTTGGCAAAAGGAAAACCACATCAAGATGATATAAGCACAAAATGGTGAAAACCCAAAATAGATACCATTTGACCACCTACCTGAGAGCTGTATCCATATGCTCACTTGATATCGACCTCAGATTCGTAGTAGGTTAAAAGAGATCTGAGTTTCAGTCTAATGCCCTGAAAATAGGGCATATGAGCCTACATCAAAATAACAATAGGGAAGGCATGATTCAACGAGGAAAGAAGGGTGCATTAGGTAAGCCTTACCTTGGGTGATCTAACACCTTTGAAGGATTGAGGATCAGATTTAGAATGAAGAATCCACCATGAAATTAGAGGGAGGAGGGTTTTGGAGCTCAAATAAGGGCTCCCCCGATTCTGTCTGCTGGAAGAAGGAAAAAGGAATGCTTAAGGCCGTAAAATATATTTAAGGGGGAAAATGTAAATTCACCCAGAACAGGGTCGCACAGTTTAGGTGCACGATTTACCCGAACCATGCACAAACTGTGTGCACCTCACTACCTCCCAGAAAAAAGCTCCATGGTCATGCGGCCTTGTCTGCATGGTCGTGTGCCCTTGCAGGTGCCCCTATCTGCAGCCGCACGGTTGTTCCCTAACCATGCGCAGACCGTGCGTAGGCCATGTGCCACTACCTGTAAGCCCTTTTCTCGAACTACCAGACTCTGAGGCAACCCCGGACACTCCCCAGACCTTCCTTAGGATGTTACACACATTAAAAAATCTCAAAGGAATGATTTCAAAGAAAAACTAACGATCTGTACCTTTTCCAAAGAGTTGGGTCATTACAGTTTCTATACTAAATTATTTTTCATATATTTTTTTATATATTTTTCTCTCTGAAGAGGTTCGGTGTGGTTCCTTTTGACCAACTTGTCACTTATTTCACTGCATGTAGATTTCCTCAAAACACCGAGTGGTTATCTTATGCCATTTTATGATTATATTAAATATTTCAAATCCCTTTTTTTGATAGTGTGATTTTAATATTTTTTTAAACAATTAATGTGTCATCGCGTGTTTTTATAGTCACCTTTAGTTATGTCATATTATTCAATATATCGTTTTTCACAAAGCAAATCATCAAAACATCATCATACACCATGACAATATCCATAGTGCATTCCCAAATCAATTTTATTTTATCCAATGAGTTCAAATTTACTCATTTTAAAATTTATTTAGATTTCAGCAATATTAATTTATCAGGTTGTTATTATCCTTACTATGAAATAGTTTTCTAGTAATTTTTATCTTAAAATTTATATCTCTAACATGTCTAAAAAACATAAAGATGTCCACTAAAATGATTCGTGTCACATCATTATTAAAACTTATTTTACAAAAAAACTTATTTCATGTTTATCTTATATACAATATTATTTATTTAATATCCCTTATATTATTGAAGGTATTCTGGTTAAGGGAATCCATTTTTTGGATGTAAAATAAAGTATGAATTATGGAGTTTCATGGCCACTATGAGGGGATAAGGATTACACTGGTTTATGGTATCCTAGGAGGACATATGTTTATGATATAATTCCATGATATAAAATAAGGATTAATGGTTATATTGGGGATTAGGGTCTCCAATAATGAATTAATGTTATTTAATTAGTGATTTTTTGTGTAGTGGTATTTAGATTTAGTCTATGCTAGTTTATTTTTATGTATCACTTTGAATGGAATAAAACTCTTGTTTTTAATTTCTATATAATGAGATAAATCATAAACTTTATGTTTAGGTGGAAATGAATATATTATTTCAATTTAAGGAGAGTTTCTAAGACTATTGATGAGAGTTTCAAGGTGATTAATCCTTGATTATTTTTGTTCCATTTAAATCCATGTGTCCAAAACCATTGTATCATAAATTTTAAATCCATAATACTATGACTGCTTCTGAGAGATTGAGATTTATATTGAGTATAGTAATTTCCTAAATAACCCAATAAATAATTTACCATAGGTCTATTGAATGAATTTAAATTTTTTAGTATTGTATTATAGATGAGTTAGGTGAAAGAATAAGTCTGACACTGTTTTAGAGCATCTAAAGGCCCAATTTCTCAAGAAAATTTGGTGAACACATTGAAGGACTACCTAAACCTGGTTTCCTATTTTAATCAAAAACCTAAAAGATTATAATTATGTATGGGGGAGAAAGACCGGACACATAGTTATTTAATACTAGTGGGAAAATTTTGGATTATGACATATCAACATTACATTTTACATACAGAGAATGAGTTTGTGGAGTTCCATGAAGTGGGATATGTATATGAATCCCACATAATGTCATTTATATTAATCTTGAATGTTTCTAAATTGATCTAGATAAAAATTTGTCAGAGTTAGTTGAAACTCTTTCACATTAGGGGAGCACATAATGTTAGTGATCTTAGAAAAATAAACCTTTGTTTTGGGGATTATTAGTAAGAATCATGAAATATGATAACATACACATAATTTACCTAGAATAGTTATAAATCCATAAATTATGTAAGATGGAACGAGAAATATCCTATAAAAGGATAAATCCCTTTGTTAAAGGGGAATTCGATCTTGTAAAAAATCACTTCATTCCATGGGAGTGAGGAATTATTTCTTTCTGCATCCTTATATGTTGCATGCCTACAAACATGCTCATCAAAGGTAATAGATGCTATGCCAGTGTTATGATCCTTATCAAACATTAGAACCTTCACATAGTGCATGAAAACATGATTGGTTATATCCATTTTCAGTAACTTTTACATGTGTACATGGAGTATAATTCCCTCAAGGTTCCTCCAGTATAAATATAATAAGTAGTTCAAAAATGATCCTGGTTTACTATTCCCTTTTTAATACGTACTCCGGGTGCAACGTTCTCTGGGGTCCCTTGTTCTAAAATGAAATAGGAAAAAAATGAGTCTATAGTGAATATCAAGTGTTGTCATTCTACGAGGCATTCCAAGTTGTTGGGTGTTTTAATTTAGTGATATTATATCTCCCAATGTATTTATTTCATTTACTATAATAAGTAAATTATACTGCCACAAAATTCAATTTTCTAGGGGTATTTATGGGTATTTTGGGCCTAGTGTGTCAAGATGATGATTGAGGATCCAAAATCATCAATAATAATATAACGATGGTGTGATGTTATATTTTATGATGAAATAGATATTTTAGAATTATATATATTAATAAACCCCACATTTTAGGAACACATTATATCTTGATGCAACCACTTCACCCGGTAAACCATCATAACATGACTTGTGAGTAAGGTGTGTCGCATCATTTTTGATAATTTTGTGTGTATTAATAATGTGAGTTTCCAACCATGAATATATATTCTTTATGTTCCAACAAATATTTAAAATCCAATGGCTACTAGAGAGATCCTTGTTGTTTCATTTTTTATAAGAGGTTCCTATAATTACCCTCATTGTAATGGGTTAGAAATTTGTAAAGGAATTTTAATTTTTTCAATTTGGTAGACAACTAGTTTTGATAACAGAGACTCAAAATGTAATAATGATAGTCTTGAAATCCTAATGATATATCCTCTGAGGGTTTTGGGGCCCCATAGGTGTCTCGGTTTTTTAGAAGAAAGATAGAGATTCCCTAAGGTGTTTTGTTTCATAACTTCAATTGTAGAGTCCACCTAGTATATAGGGTACTAACTAATTTCTAGGAACCTTTAATGGGCCCATTGGCCAACCAATAATCTAAAAACAAACTAGTAGGGCCCTAGAATTTCAGTGAGGCCTAGTTGCTGAGTAGTGGGGTATTAGTTGTATTTATTTAGTGGTGTTTTATGGTAAATATAGGGGGTTCCTACAAGAAATCCCCATGGGCTCCTCCTACTCCAGCCACTTGGGAGTATGGGGGATAACCACCTGGTATTATCCTTTGATTCCCTTTGTTAACCTTTAATATGCGTAATTATAGAGGTTTTAGTTGCTCAAATTTGAGTTAGGTGTCAAATATTTTCTCCCTTGTTATCCACCCTACTTTTCACTAATTTGTATTTTTTTTGTATAGGGTTCAGATGAATGATTTCAATATAGAATTGATAAATGTTTGTAACTAAATAATATTTTATATAGTGCTCATACTCAATGTCATGTGATTCAAAAAGAAAAATTTGAGTATCATCTTCCATAAGGTATTATTCCGTATATAAATCTTTAGGATTCCACTGAATTTATATGATAATTTACATCATTTGGAATTTATAGTTTTGGATATTTTATTTCGTAGAATCAGGGGTTATTCAATAGTAAAATACAGTCAGTTTCTCATTATTCAAACACTATTTGATTTCAGGAGGAGATTAATTCTTGTGATTCCTTGTTGGAATACTGATTTCAATTAATTATTATTTTTATTTCGATGATGACCATTGATGATCCAGGTATTCGTGGACTTAATGAAGGTTGGCATGATCCTTGAATGAATATAATGGATTTCCCATCGTCTTTTTTTTTTGTTTTTGAATTTTTTTTGAATTTTATTTGTTAATTTTATGTCATTATAATTAATTTCTATGTCACCCTTGGTGTGATATAGGGACTTGTAAAATGATTAAGTGGTAGGTAGATCCTATAAAGTGATGGTCGTGCTAGGAAATTAAAGGAAATAGTCTTACTTGTTGTAGGGGTCCTTGAACTTACTATGTATCTTGGTTAATTGGTTACATTGTTTTAATAATCCTTCATCAGAATACATTAATTCATTTTTATATCATCTAACATTCTTAATAATGGGTGTATAGCTCATAGAATAAAAAAATCAACTTGGATTATATAGATTGTTAAATGATGTGATGGTGGTAACTTGGTCAAATGAGGGATTTGTCCCTCATTATGTGTTTTCTAGAGGCATGTATTGTTTTTTAATAATTAAAAATGATTTTATTTTTAAAATCCACTTTAAAAATATTAATTTTATAATATAATTATTAATAGAAAAGTGATTATTTGAAAAAGGTTATTTAAATGTAATTTCAAAATATTATTTTGATCCTTCATATATTTTGGTAAATGGATTAGAATGAGTAAAGTAGTGTGTTACTTTTTTAATATTAATTTTAAAAGGTATATTTGAGTATTTTTTTCCATTCGATCTCCTAAAAGAGATTCTGTATTTTCAACTATTTTTGTTCCTTTTATTATTTATATTGTTTTTATTGATTACGGATTATGTATTTTTTCTTAATAGAGAATATTTTGTGTGATTGGATTTATGAGAACTTTTTTCATGATAAAGACACATGTGTAATGTGTAGCACTGTAAAAAAATTTATATTTTTATAAAAGTTTTTGGTTGGTTTGGATAGATGTTATGAACCCCTAAGATGGTAAGGAAGACTATTGGAATGTGTTGGAGTCACAAGACTTAGTCCCCATGGACATGTACCCTAGTGGTGAGTTGGTGAACATTGAGACCAGTTATGTGACCTAATGTTTTTTTAATCATGTTCTTTATGTGTCCTCCCTAGTGTCTACGGATATGGGGTGGTGTGATTATTATTCCATAAATAGGGTATTAGTTCTAGAAACATTCAAGATATTTCTTGGATTTATGTGTATTACATACACTAGGACATTCTATATGTAATAGGGTTGTAGTTGAAGAAGTCAAGGTTTCCTTGAGTTGGAAGGTCTAGATGTCCACATATTGATAACAAGGGTGTGGTTTAATGTGTCCCATATAAAATTTACATCCCAATAGTGAAAATATATGTGTTGAGTCGCTCAGTAATACGACCATACCCTGATCCCTTATGTAGTGGGTTAGGGTTTTGGACAATACCCCACCCTGAGTCTTTAGGTGTATGATGGGAATCATTGGTTGACACCAAACCTAGCATCCTAGAGTATGGTTTAGGATACAGAATGATTTGAAATGATTCTAAAATAGTGTTGATGTAGGTATCGGAAGGTTCATGGTATGATATGAATTCCAGTGTGGTTCTAATGTAATTATGGTACATGATGTGGTAAAAAGTAGATCCTGACATAGTGATGAACCTTGTATGATTGTATCATTAATTTTTCATTGTGTGTTGTATTATGGGTGGGTGTAATGAACAGACACGACTGTACCAATTATTTGTATTTCATGAAAATCCACAAGATTATAAAAACACTTAGTGTCATTGAGGAACTTGGGAAACTTACTAGGTTTTTGGACTCACCCCTACCCATGTGCATGAAAAGTGATTCATTCTAGTTGGGTATACATTCATATTATCTATTAGAACATAGGTATTTCATTGATATGGACACACAATATAGCTCTGGTAGGTTATGGAGGCCAAGGATCCAATTTTTTGTCGTATGTGTTGGGTAGGAGGTCATATATCAGGTTTTCAGTTTCTGTTCAACATATGTTCTAGGAATTTGTGTCTTTTTTATTTATATGATATCATGTATTCATTTATACTCTATTTTATTTTAATATATCATATGTACTATTTTTTCCGGAAATTCTAGACTGTGGGGGGCTTGTGGGATCCTACCATTATTTCCACTTAGTTTTGGGGATGTCTGTTATATGGATGGGTTATAAATAATCTTCAATATATTTTGGTTTGACACAACAGATTAATTTTAGAGGTAATTGTTACCCCATTATTTTTTTATTCACTCAATAAATTTTGTAATCATCTGATGTATGTGGAAGCACACATAAGGCCACATGGCCCTCCACACTCAGGGATAGTTTAGGTGGATGAATATATTGCATTATAAAATAGTATCAATTTGTTTTGGATGGTATTCTATAGTTAGATATGCGGATAAACTTCCAGGGCATGAGAGTTAGATCAGGAATATGAATGGCTTCCATGATATCATTTCAAACATTAGTTTCCATGTGATGTCTAGTTTTTGTATTAGGAAATATAGCTTGATGATGTTTTTTTTATATATCAATAATCCCAATGTGACATGGATAGGACATAGGAAGACTCATAGGTATTTCCTTGGAGAAAACAATTCATTAATGTATCATGATAGTGGCTTCTAAGGGGATTAATACAAATGATTTTGGGTGGTGTTGTTTGACAAGACACAACATCAAAATCGTTAATAATTGAATCAAACTATAATATACATGATATTTTCTAATATATATTATATAGGATGAGATAATTAATATGGATAGAAATGGGATTCATTTATTTATTGTTATGTGATTTTTTAAACACTGTGAAATAAATGTATTTTGGGATTTTGGAATTTTGATAAAAAACCGGCATCAAAAGTAAAAATTGTTCCATGGAATGATGTTTGAATAAAATAGTATTATTAGTTGGTTTTATTTTAAATGGATCATGTATTTTATGATTTTGAAATTGTTTTATTTTTTTTTTCTGAAAAACATGAGGGAATTATTTTTGAAATGATATTTCAAGGTAATTTTTAAATTGATTCCAAAATGGATTTGTTAAAAATAAGATTATTTTTAGGGAAAAGTGACTGGCTAGGATAAGTTTTTTTTATTTTGGTTTTGGTGAAATCTTTTGGATGCTAATGTTTGTTTTGAACACTCTGGTTAGATTTGGTGTGTGTAGAAAAATTAACAAGATTTATAAAATTAGAAATATGTTCCATGTAAAATTTGTCTTCTATGTTTTATGTGTGATATCTTGGAGTTCATGGGGTTAATTAATTTTTTTGTTTGTATTTTTTGTCATGTATCATAGAAAACCACATGGTGAAGTTAGAGGCTATGTGTTAATTATCTTATGAAGGGTGGAAAAAATTTGTACATATGTAGACTTGTTTGATGGATTTGAAATGGTTATGTGAAATAGAATATGTTTTTTGGTATGTTCTTTCAATAGGTATGTTGAGGATGTTTTGAAAGATCCACATATATAAACTCGTTAGTGGATGTTTTAGGTTGTATCGGGTAGCCAAATGTATTTTTCTGGGTTCAAATAATCTACCTCTTGATTTTTCAGTGATATTTTTCTTGAATGTGTTTTTTATGTTTTTAAAATGGTGGGGAGAACCCTTGGATGGAATATATCAATCAGTAGTGGATTCATATAGTGGGTAGCACTATACGATTGGATGAATTAGTTGTTAACACATCGATGTTTTCATTCGATGGGTGTGGTTTAGAATCTTCTTGGTGATTAGTAATTAATGCAACATTTTTTGAATCATATTTAGATCTATAATGATTCATGAAATTATTCGCAAGCTGATCCATGATCCATGATATCATTCCATGGGAGAAACCCAATTTATGTGATTTAGGGTGTGAATCATTTGATGAAACATAATGAAAGTATCATTTTGTATAATCTAAATAGCTTTCTTAACTAAAATGAGGAATGATAGTACTTATCAATCAAGAATTATTATTTCATGGAAAACCTTAAGAGTTTAATTTGGTGTGAGTGTAAGTATTTCCTTTTGTTGGTGGATCGGATTGATATATCTCCATGGAGATTACAATATTGAAGGTTTGTGTGTAGTTTTTAGTGGAGTCTTTGTGTAGTGATGAACTAATGATTATTGGATGGATTTGGGGTTCTGGAATCATGTTTGAAGTTGGGGATGACATTATCTAAGGGTGAGTTACATCGAGAATGTTTATGTTCTCATGGTGGAGTATGATGGTAGAAGTGGTTTTTTGGGAAACTAACTTAGGGATTAAAATGAGTTTAGTGGAAAGATCTCAACATTGGTGGTTGGATGATGTGATGAAACCATTTTGATTTAGGAATCATGTTTATGTGGTTTGGGGATTCCCTTGTAGTTTAGGAATCATGGTTGGTGATGTAGTGGTTCCTTAGCAGGTGAGCCCAAGCATTTTCTAGGAAAATCACATCGAGAGAGGATGGACTGGTGGTTTTTATCCTAAAAAAATTTGGTGAGTTGGAAAACACATAGGGAGTGAAATTTTGTATTTGATTAATGTTTTATGAGGATATAACCATCTGTTTATAAAAAATTTGATGTCTAGTATTGGTGTTAATGTGGGTCCATGAATGTGTTTTAGGTATTTTGAGATGGTGTGCATAATCTTATTGATGAACTTGAAAGTACAGTAGGTTCGAATTCATTGTTAGAGGAATACCATGGCTACTCAAGGACAATAATATTTATGGTAGGGATTTCTTAATGAACCATATCAGTATATGTCATAAATTATCAAGGTAATTTAACTTATTTCATTCGGTGGAAATTGATTTGAGAACCGAGACTTAGAAAGATATTCCATGAGTTAAAAAGACATATTTTTTTCTTTTAGATGGATTTTCAGGGCCAATAGATTTTTTATCCATTTGGGGTAATTGTAAAGAAGTATCAACATGGAAATGATATGAAATGTCTACAATAGAGAACATTAGCTAGCCAGTAGGCCACCACTATCAAATGATCAATTTAACTAGTGCACAATTACACTGGATTTATGCATCGACCAAACAGTGTTCCATCATCTTGATGGTGAGTTCTAGTGGATTTTATGTTTTCATTGGAATACTTTTTTGGGGATATTTTTTTATGTGAAATGGGTTCCTATTTGGACCCCCCCCCCGGGACTCCGACTAAACCATACACAAGAGAAAATCGAGAAAACCCCTCTTGGTTATACCATTCCTAAACCTGTGTTCCCCTTAAATTTTGGTGATTTGGGGGGGGGGGTCATCAAACTATTTTGATAAATGCCTCTCCATTATTCTCTCATTTTCTCCTCCCCACCTTTCCTCTAATTTCCATTCAGTTGTGGTAGTGTTTGGATGAAAAATTTCACTGGATAATGGAAACAATATTTCTTATTGAGGGGAATTTATATATGACTCACATAAAATGTCTAAATATTACATAAAAATTTTGATAAGAATTTTCATTATGGTATTCCTCCATCGTTATTTATTTTGGTCAAAATTGAATATTTATGAAAATGGCCGTCATTTCAGGTTAATGTTTTTGGATTTTATATCTCCATAGATATCAAGTGTATTTGGAAAAAACTCACACCGTGGTTTCCATGATTTTGACACCATTGAACTGGATGAGGAGCTTTACACTAGTTATTTTAAGTTCAACGGTAGGTCTAATTTATTTAATGAATTTTTTTTAGACTATCATGGATGAGTGAAGTGTTCATGGACTAAGTAGAGGTTGCAATGAACCTCATATGAATTTATTGGATAACTAATGAGTGTTTCAAAATTATTCCTAGTCTTTTAATTATGTAATTATTATATATTAGTATAATTAAATTTTTTGTGAATCTCAATGTCTGATTGGGACTCTAATGGTGAGGTGGTGGTTGGGAGAGCCTAAGTAATAATGGTGAGGATATACTCCAAAATCCCAGGAACTGGTCAAACCCGGTCCTAAGAAATTTAATAATAAAAAAAGAGAGATTCAGGCAACCAGGGGATTATTACAGAGTCTAGAGTGCATGACACCACACATGTCTAGCTCAACCATTGAGGCATAATAGCCAGGGGCCATAAAAGACCACATCGTATCCATAACTAAAATAGCCTACTTAGATAAAGAATCTGCTACCTGATTGTCTTCTTGATAAGCATGTGAGACTGCTAGCTGTAAATGAGCAACTTGGTTGAGGCATTCAACCCAGTGAGGCATCACTCTCTAGTGAACATTGCACGATCGTGACTCCAATGCATGAACCACTAGCTGATAATCTAATTCAATCCATAACAAGTTCCAATTATACCAATTAGAGTACCTAATTGCATGAATTATCCAAAATATTTCATCTTGATAGGCAACTCCAACATCAGTGAAATGATATAAACATCCCTTAATAAATCATTAGTATGTGAGAAAGAAACCACCACACCCTGATAATCCTGGTGGACCATAATCTCCTCCATCAACCTTAACCTTGACCCATGAATTGATTGGAGTTATCTAGCGAATATAAATAAGATATTTGGGTTTCTGTAGCTGATGAGAAACATCAACCAACCTATGATCCTGTAGATCAAAGATGTTGTTGTGCATCATAACAGTTTGAATCCTAGAAGCAGCATGCACTCGCCTATGGACAACCGCCATTCCATGCTATATAGGGATGCACCTACTGCCAAATAGAATCACATTACGAGCAACTCATACGGCCACAATCAGGGATGAAATAGACATTATCAGAAGGTTCCCAATTTGTTCGCTGCATGTGACCCCGGACAGCCCTGCAAGAAGGTCCTATAGTAGCAAATTCTGGTCGAAGACTATCCCAAATAGGCCTTCAACATAATCCCACAATCGGCCAACATAGCTGCACTCCACAAATAGGTGCTGAACATGATCCTCGGCGGCCAGGAATATGTGAAAAGATGAATCAAAATGAAATCTATCCTGCTTGAGTTGATCATGGGTAGGCATCCTATTTTTCTAGATTCTCAAAATCAGAAGGAATTGAGAAGGCTGGATAAAGAGGGAAAGGAAATTTAGCAGCCAGGCATGTGCATGACCAGATCCTCCACAAACTAGCTGGTAAAAATCCCTACTAGTGAACTGCCCATTCCAATTATGTCTCCATATCACCAAATCATTATAACACCTCAATCTTCCACGGTACGCTTCTCTTTGAATAATACAATACCGTGTGTTGTACGCAACTTCGTGTTCTAACACACACCGCAACCAATCACTATAGCCATTATGAATAGTAATAACCACTTTTTAAAATTTTATAAATTTTATCTCTCAAAATGGACTTCATTTTTGGATTCGTAGTATCGAATTTAGTGTAGGGTGAAGTTTTTGTACTTTTCGAATAACATTTTTATTTTGATGAATAGTGAAAATTACTAAATTTTAATTAAAAACAACTTTTTTAATCAAAATAATTAGTGGTGATAAATTATGAATTTGAGTGGTTTTAATGTATATTTATAATATATTTTTACCATTTAATACAATGATGGTCATTGGAAAAATATTTCACAATTAAACCAGACATAAACAAGTGTCAATCTTTTGATAGTTATTATTTCTTAAAAACACGATTTTTGTTTTGACAGCGGAAATTAATTTTAAATTAATTTCTCCCACTCTTGTGTTTTGATTTTAGAAAAATGGATTCCATATTTTGAATCATGATGTAAAAATTTTGTAAATAGGTAACTTTCATTTTTAGACATTTTGAATAATTACTTCGGTAAATATTTTATTTACCATGGTTAATGGGTAAATCCAGTAAATAAGGATAAAAAAATAATATTATAATAATAATAAATTACAATAAAACGTGTACTTACCTTATTGGTCGATACATGTTCGAACATGGGCATCTTTGGGTCGATTTTGGGACCCCATGGATCCACTTGTAGGTGATAGGGACACTTTAAATTAATTAAGTTAAAGTAAATACAAAAATGACATGAGCATATATATTTTAGAAATACAACTTATACATATGGTTATATATGTTATATTTTCAAAAATAAATATTAATTAGAAATATAAAATTATTTCCTATATAATGGTATTTTATTTATATTTTTTAGACACTAAATAATTTAATTTATTTATGGCACAATGATGATGCAGTAATTACCTTATTAATGAAAGATTAAGATAATTGATATTATAAATACCCAAATAAATGTAATTTGAGACTTTTTATAAATTCCAATAATTTTTTAGGTTAATATTAAATATTAGGATTGTTTATATTAAATTGTTTCGAAGTAATAATGGTGTTATGAATTTATCAGCAACAAAATACCCAATAGTGTCAAGATTGACATAAAAGAGTTTTTAAAACAAATATTATATTATTAATTGATATTCAACTCCTAAAAATATAAGTTTCGTCCAAGAGACTTATATCATGACATTTGTATCATTAATGGACCACTTGGGGGTCGATTTTATGTTTATAGTAAGTTTATTAACTAAATAATATAAAAATACAAAGTGACATTGTAAATGTCAAACTAATTATCTAAAAGTTAAAACTAAAATATAAGGTCAATATAGTGACCCAAACCTGTCTAAAACCTATTGGTTGAGTGGTTTTCGACCCATACCCACATTAAAATTTAAATAATCCTCTTTGGAACCATTAGAAACCGAATATGAATTTATTATAAAATAATATTTCTTCATTTTCATAAGGTGCCCCACCTCCCCCTTATAAAAGGACACCCCTTCTAACCAATTCTTCACACCTTCAAAGACTTTTGGTTCAGCCAAAACCTTCCCAAATACTCTCTCAACTTCCCTCAATTAAACCTAGAGGCCTTAGATTGATCATAAATCCATCCTAAGCAGCCTTTTTGATCAAATCAAAAAGAAGAACCCGAAGAAGAGGTAATGTTTTCACCACCCTTTTTCAAGTTCATTTCTTCTCCAACTTCTTCTTTATTTGTTTTTTAATTTCTATAATAATAACTCCATTGTATTCTATATAATGTTATATTATTATAAATATGGTAAAAACATGTTCTATATTCTATCCACACTAGTGCAGAAAATGTTTTTTACGTCGGTTATTTTTAATTTTTTACGCCGGTTTCTAGCCGACGTTAATACGTGCGACGTTATAAATAAGGTTTTTCACGTCGGTTATTTAAAAACCGACATCAAAAACATAAAATCGCGATGTTTATCACTTCGGTTATTTTATAACCGACGTGATAAAGGGGCCTAGAGAATGGTTTATCACATCGGTTATTTTAGAACCGACGTGATAAATGGCCTGGAGAATGGTTTATCACGTCGGTTATCGAAGAACCGACGTGATAAACTTCCTGGATAATGGTTTATCACGTCCGTTCTTAACCAACCGACGTGATAAACAGGGGTGAGGGGGTTTATCATGTCGGTTGATATAGAACTGACGTGATAAACCGGGGTGAGGGTGGTTTATCACGTCCGTTCTATAAGAACCGACGTGATAAACCGGGCTAAGCGTGGTTTATCACGTCAGTTCATAAATAACCGACATGAAAAACCGGGGGAGGGGGGTTTATCACGTCGGTTATTGTATAAATGCCGTGATAAACCGGAGGGGGGGGGGGTTTATCACTTCGGTTAGTCAATAACCGATGTGCTAAACCATTCTCCATGCCCTTTATCACGTCGGTTATTAAATAACCGACGTGATAAACCATTCTCCAGGCCTTTTATCAAGTCGGTTATTAAATAACAGACGTGATAAACAATTCTCCAGGCCTTTTATCACGTCAGTTATGAAATAACCGACGTGATAAACCCAATTTTTTTTATGCAGAATGCAGTGATCTTCTCTCCACCAAAATCAACCAGAAAATAAATCAAGAAATCGTACCACAAAAACAGAAGTACATCAAAATTAAGCATGTACATAGATAACATATAAAACTTACCCACAAGACAGCATCCACCCTCATTTATACCCCATGGACAGCCCTCCCCCACCCCGTTAGAGCCCTCACCCTCATGTATACTGCCTGGACAGCCCTCCCCCACCCCTTTGGAGCTCCCACCCTCATGAATACCCCTTGGACAACCCTCACCCACCCCATTGGAGCCCCCACCACACTCCTGGACTGCCCCCTGACCCCCGGACACCCCCAAACACCCCTCGACAACCCCCACCCGCCTGAACAGCACCTCCTCACCCCCCCCCCCACCCCACTTGACGGCCCCCACCACACCCCTGGACAACCCCCCCACCCCTGGACAGCACTCCCACACCCCTGGACTGCCTTCTCACACCCCTGAACATCCCTGCTACCCCCCAGAACTGCCCCCACCACATCGGACAGCCCTCCCAGACCGCTGGACACCCCCAACACCACTGAACACACCCCCACACCCTTGGAACCCCTCCCCCATAGACCCAAATCCATACCAGAAGAACCATCAAAAGTAGACCAAAACAAGAAGTATAGCAAAATTAAACATTCACTTATATAACATTCAATTCTTACACTGTCAACTTCAAAAAAAAACTAAATAAAACCTAAAAAACTACCAAATACACAATTAAAACGACAATATTCAAAATTACATTTTACATTACAAACAACTAAAATTCAATCAAACCTGTAAAATAATTTGACCACTCCACTTGTACGTGTTTGATGTCTTCAGCAGTATAGGGTTGAGGGTCATCAAAAAGATACAAATGAAAAAGAAGATAGTTAACGTGTATAATGAATAAATCAAATTAAAATATGATGGAAAAGTTTAAGAGGAAATCGTACCAGGTCAAAATTCACAAATGTCCCAGTTGTTATTATTTCATACATAAATCTTAACATATAATATCTGCATTCAATGAGGCCTTATTGTTCATGACATTTCTGTTTTGAATGTGTGTAAATTCAATATATTATTTTTATGTAATAAATCAAAAAGTACAAATTATAAATGGAAATTTACCTTCGCATTTATATATATGATCTTTGCATTTCTTTTCTTTGGGTTTTTTCGAAAGTAGACCCATGCACTCTTAGAAAATAATACGAATGGGGTAAATTTAAAATTCATTATAATATATAAAACTATTGAGAAATTGAAACTTACTTTTCCAATATATTCTTAAAACTTTCCCGCACATCACCATGAACAGAGCATATCCAATAAAGAGCTTTCTCCCTTGGGAAAAAAAATCCCTAACATCCAATGATCGCTAATAAAAGGAAATTTAATGTTAGTGGTTTTTTATGTTAAAAGATAATTAACTCTTTGAGAGAAATGTGTTTCATACCTCTCACAAAAAGGCATCATCCAACATTGTTGGATTATATTCTTTTCAAATCTTTTAGCAATATAAACCATTCTTTGTTCCTCGGTCAATGCACATGCTTCAGGGGAAATCAATTGCGGGTCCATGAATCCATATACTTCTGTCAATTCATTCCTCTCAAAAATTTTATAAAGATACCTAATACAAAACATATATAAGTATACATTTTTAATAAATATAACGTAGGTAAAAGGTGTTAAGACTTACAAGGAAAAAAATTTCACCACGTTGATGCCCAACTTATCTCCAGTAACAAGCTCCATGAAATCAGATTTTGTAATCCCCACGCTTATTTCACATCCACAAACATGAGATTCCATTGAAAACTCATAAAAACCCAACAAAAAATGTGAATATCTTGACAATCTGTCAAGACCACTGGAATCAGTATCTGATGTCATAGCCTGTTGTCTTTTTTGTTGTCTATACAGTATTTCTTTACCTTTGAAGTATTCCTGTGAAAGAAAAATTGAGAATTATAGTAGTTTTCAAATGATAAAACCGCTTTAATAAAATAATAAAATAAAAGATATAACATTCATACCTCTATGGTAATGAGTCGAAGAAGTCTGGATGGCCAAACTAAAAAATGGCCGATACTCTTTCCAACTGTCTCCACCTCATCTGTAGGTATTGGTAACCTAGCTGATCTATCTATAATATCCTGTACAGTGACCCTCTGATTCTCTACCTCTAATTGTTGATGATGAACTGTATCTCCTATACAATATACCAACTTGTATGCTACTATTTCATGTTGAGAATCATCAACATACAACTCGCAATATGTAGGAAGCTGTGGCGGAGGCGTAGGATAAAAAATGGGGTCCTCAGGATGAGGTGGGGGAGTGGGAACTACTGGCGGAGGTGGAGGAAAAATAATGAGGTCTTCAGGGGGAGGTGGAGGAGTGGGAGATGCAGTCTGAAATTGACTTTTCATTTCTGCAAACATAGACTGCACCGAATCTCTAATCTTGTCTTACATCGTCGCATTAATATTTTGAACTTCAGCCTCCAAGGATTTAATTTTTTTATAAACCGCCTCAATGTTAGAAGTTGAAGAACGTGGAAACACTTTTCTTACCGATACACCTGTCGGATATCCTCTTACACGACCAGGATGTTCGGGACTTCCCAATGATGCAAATAAAATATCTTCCCTCCCAGTAGCTGTAAATGTCCCCTCTAAACTCTGCTCCTCAAGAGAGTCCTGTATTAATTAATTGAACATTTCTGTAATGATTGAAACTTATATGAAGAAAAAAGTTAACTTAAATAAATTAAATAGATATCTTACAATCCTCTCAGCTATGATTCTCGATTCTTCTGAAAGATATTTCCCTTTTTTTCCCTTCCGAGATCTCTTCCATTTTTCATGTCTAGAAGGAGGGGATGGAGGGGACACCTCTCCAGAGCTTGAAGACTCATCTCTTAGTTGTTGAAATTTTTCCGCTATCATTTTTTCTTCCAATAATGTATACCCTCCCCGAGATAAACTATGAGGGTATACATTTTTAGATTGGATCTCTTGATGAGCTTTCCTTGTTTACTGTAATTTAAGAATAAGAAATCATTAACAAAACATTAATAAAATCATTTATATAAGAAAGTTTATAAAAGTTTACATTGCCCTTACCAGAAATGACTCTTTTTTTCTACTTTCAAAAAACTGTCTCCATGTGTCTTCATCTATAAAAGGATATATACGACATGGATTGTCATGACTCCTATGACCATAAATGAAATCAGATGAGAGGGTTGATTTGAAATCCCTTCATCTCCTGGCAGCCAACGATAAGCATTTCTTCCTGACTCCTCCAGTGTCAGGAATATAAAATGTCATCTGATAAAGAAGAGGTTAAACATATTATATATACTAGAAAAATTAGAATAATGGTCAAACAATGACAAAAGATCTTACCAAAATCTTCTCCCACAACTGAGAGATAATCTCTTTATCCACACCTCTCCAATCATCATACAGAATGCTTACTTTGGTCTTATCCTGAGTTGCAACAAAACTCTTAAAACCTTTGGCATTCGGACCTCTAGGAATATCATCATCATCAAACTCAACTACTATCCTCTGATCCTGCGTACAAGCAAGTGATAATTTTGGTAAACGTGTGCACCCACGTTTACCAACCTTTGAACTCTTTGTCGTAATAGGAGCATGTGAATGTTCATCCCCAGAGGTATGACCAGCAATATGCTCCTCTCCAGAATCATGTGGTTGATCATCTGAATGATCTATCATTATCCTTCAAATCAAAAAAACAAATGTCAGTTCACAAATATAAAAATGCAAATATTTTAATACTACTGTAATCAGAAAATAGAAAACTGTACTAGGTTACATAATAGTAAACATTGGTAATATGGTAAACATGTTAAACAATGGTAAAGATGTCAAAGATGTTCAAGATGGTCAAGATGGTCAACATGGTAAAAAATGGAAAAAATGGTAAACCTGGTAAACATTGTAAACATGGTAAAGTAATTGTCAGTGAACAAATATACAAATTAAAATATTTTAATACTACTATAATCAGAAAATAGAAAAGAGTACTAAGTTACATAATAGTAAACATTGGTAATATGGTAAGCATGTTAAACAATGGTAAAGATGGAAAAGATGGTCAAGATGGTCAAGATGGTAAAAATGGTAAAAATTGTAAACCTGTTAAACATTGTAAACATGGCAAAGTAATTGTCAGTGAACAAAAATAGGCATTTTAAAATTCATGTAATGGTTATAAACATGATAAAGTAAACTAAACAAACTTAAAACAAACAAAAACATATACTTATTTTATTTTAAAACTTGTTTTAATAAATAAAAAACTTACAATATCTAACATTTATGGAAAAAATAAATTTAAACAAGAAATAAACATATGTTACCTGTAATTTTAGGAATGTACAGATTGATTGTTTTCCCAAATTCCTTCGTCGTGATCGTTCCTTATGGAAGAAACTATTTCTTCAACATGATCGTCATTATGTTCTGTTAATATTTCCATTGAAGTAGGGATCTCACATAAATCAGTATATTCATCAAGTTCATCCTCACCAACATATTGTTTCTTCCCTTGTAAAACAACAGCCCACTGCATATCTGATTGTTCTACTACATAAAAAATTTGTTTTTCATGTGTTTCCATTATAAAAGAATCAGCTGTGTCTTCCAATCTATTCAGATTAACAAGTGTCATTCCAAATTCATCGCGTCTGACACTGTTGTTACCGTTAAACCATTTACAGTTAAAAACGAGAACTTTAATTTTAAAGTAATCAACCTCCCATATGTCTTCAATCACTCCATAATATGCATTTGATTCATAAATTGGGTTTTTGTCCTTAGCACTCGAAAAATGCATTGCTTCTGCAAACACCAATACACCACTATTCTGAACAGCACTTCTGTTGTCCTGAGCTTTTGTATGAAATGTATAACCATTAATGTCATAACCAGACCATGTTATCACATTTAATCATGGACCACCCACTATCCATTTTAATGTCTCTGATACATCTGATCTACCAAGCAAAGTCTTTTTAATCCATGACAAAAAAGTTTTGTTGTGCTCATTCAAAATCCACATTTCATTCTTCTTTGGATGAAATTGTTTCAACTCATTAATATGCAATGTGATATATGGTTGAGCATCAGCTATGTTATTCAAGATGTATGATTCTAACTTCTTCATCTGTTCAGCTGAAAATGATTTGACTTTCAAGCTGCGAATCCCCTTTCCCTCATTATTAACTCGTTCATGGCGAGATGGAGGCAAACCTATGTGTTGCGCCGCAGCCAAGTAGCTCGTACAAAACTCTGCTACCTCCTCAGAAATATACTTTTCAATAATGGAGGCTTCAGGTCGATATAGATTTTTAACATACTCCTTTAATATTTTCATATACCTTTCAAAGGGATACATCCAACAAAGATATACAGGTCCAAAAAGCTTTATTTCTCGAACCAGATGAATCATTAAATGCACCATTATATCAAAAAAAGTTGGAGGAAAATACATTTCCAATTGACAAAGTATAAAAATTGCATCCTTTTCCAAAATGTTCAAAGCATTCACATCAATCTCCTTGTTACAAATTGAATTGAAAAAAAAAACACAACTTCATTATAGTCTTTCTAACACGAATGGGAAATATTCCATGCAATGCAACTGGTAGAATTTGTTGCATCATGACGTGAGAATCATGTGATTTCATACCTATCAACTTCAAGTCCTTCAATGTGACAAAATTTTTTACATTAAAAGAATAACCTTGAGGCACTTTGGTATCATGAAGACACTGACAGAAGCTAATTTTCTCCCTCTTCGATAATGTATTACAAGCCGGGGGAAGAAATGTTCGTCTTCCTTTAAGAGTGGGAGATAACTCCAAATGTATTCCCATTGATAGTAAGTCTAATCTTGCATTCAACCCATCTTTAGTCTTTCCTTTAATATCTAACAATGATCCAATCAAAGAATCACAGATATTCTTCTCCACGTGCATGACATCAATATTATGTTTAACTTCATGATACCTCCAATATGGTAGCTCAAAAAAAATTGACCTTTTCTTCCAAATATGCCTATCATTACCAGATTTCTGTGTCTTTCCCAATGTCACATCAAGGTTTTTCACCCTCTCAAAATACAGATCAGGGGATAAAGGTTTTGGAGCAGTATCAAACTCTTGTGAGCCATTAAATGCCTTTTTACTCTTTTATAAGGGTGTTCCATAGGCAAAAACTTTCGATGACCCATTTACACTGTTTTCCTCCCATGATGAAATTGACAATAGGACGTCTATTGTTCGCAAATTGGACATGCTTTATGCCCTTTAACACTGTATCCAGAAAAATTTCCATACTCTGGGAAGTCATTTATAGTGAACAGAAGCACTGCATGCAGTTGAAAATATTCCATTTTATAAGAATCATACACCCTAATACCTTCAGCCCATAACAGTTTCAAATCATCAATCAACGGTGACAAGTAAACAACAATATCATTACCGGGTTGCTTTTGACCAGAGATCATTGTACTCAACATTACATATTTGCGCTTCATACAAACTTCAGGAGAGAGGTTATAAATTACTAATAAAACAGGCCATGAACTATGTGTGCTACTGAGTGTTCGGTATGGATTCATTCCATCTGTGCACAACCCTAGTCTGAGATTTCTTATTTCATTTCCAAATGTAGAATACTGCGCATCAATTTTCTCCCATTGTGGACAATCAGCTGGATGACGTATTTTTCCATCACATACCCGCTCTTCAGCATGCCATCTTAACCTTTTTGAATCATGTGAATTAGCAAATAAACGTTTGAAACGATTAATTATAGGAAGATACCAAAATACCTTTGAAGGGAGATTTGTAATCTCTACATCACCCTGTGATTTTTCTTTCACCTTATACCGTGATGTCCCACATTTTGGACACTCTGATAGAAATTCATATTCCTTCCTATATATAATGCAGTCATTCGGACAGGCATGTATTTTCTTGTATCCCAATCCCATCGGGCATAATATTTTCTTGGATTTGTAATGTGAATCTGGAAGATCGTTATCTTTTGGAAGAATGTCTTTCATCAATTGTAGCAGCTCTGTAAAACTTCTGTCACTCCATCCATGCTTCGCCTTCAGGTTAATCAATCTTAACACCGCTGACAGAACCGTAAAATCTGTACAATCGGGATATAATGGTTTTTCAGCATCACCATATAGACGTGCAACTATCGGTTCTATCTAAATTTGTTCTGCTACAATATCGTGAATCATTTCTTCAATTCCATCGGAGTTACCATCTTGCGAATCATCATCATCAGTGACATTCCATCCAGTTTCACCTTGCCAAATCCAAGGGCTGTAACTCGGATTAAAACCATGACATATCAGACGATCTTTTATCTCTCTACTTTTCAACTTCTTCATATTCAATCATTTCAGGCATGGACAGAAAAAAATGTCACTACTTGGAACATTTCGTTTTGCAAATTCCAAAAAGGCATCAACACCTTCCTCAAATTCATTGCTCATTCGATGTGCCGTAATCCATCTTTGACTCATTATTACCTATAACAAATATCAACAAAAAATATATATTTTTAAGATAAGACAAATACATGTTTATATGAAAAAAATCATAATTTGAATGTAAAACAATTTAATATATAAAACAAATCTATAGGTATTTAAAAAAATATGCTTGAATATTATTTTTAAAACAAAATATAGTTATATGTAACTGTTTAAAATTTCATTGAATCAATGAAAACCATGACGCCTAATGATTCTCCAAATAAAATATACATCAATAAAACATAAACAAAATGATTTTTATCTGGAATAAGTGAATATGATCAGATGATACACATTTATAATAATCTCATTCCAATATACTAATAAACATGTTAAAATATAGGAATACCTAATGGATCATATAACATGTGTTATTCATGCTTGTTGTTCAATAATTATGATCTAAAGTAATCAACACTTTCAAGTGCCAAAATCTTGAAAGTAGTAGTTGTTTTCATAAGTACCCAACACCAAATAGCTATAAATCGTAAGTGTCATGTTAGAAATATGAATATAGAC
The DNA here is from genome assembly GCA_963277665.1 of Viscum album. NCBI lineage: Eukaryota > Viridiplantae > Streptophyta > Magnoliopsida > Santalales > Viscaceae > Viscum > Viscum album. The sequence goes on from OY728160.1 coordinate 732,648,584, forward strand.
CATTTGTTTTATGTTTAATAATATTGTCATATTATCTGATCATTCTGATTATATATTAGAATTACTATATCCTTTTGATCCCATATATAATCTAAGGATTAATATTTCTTTATAAAAAGTAATGTTAATATCATTGTAATGTAAAAAAAAGTATATGTCGAACTATATATATGTAATACCAATAAAAAAATACATATGTGTTTGGCCTGGGTTTCACACATAAAACAACTCATCTCACAGATTAAATTTTTGAATCATCCTACATAATACTTATTTTTATAACTTAGGGAATGAAAATAATAAAAGTTTTGATTTACGATACTCATTATGGGTAAACATGATATATATAAATATAATATATAATCTCATAAAAAGATATCCATGGGGGTATAAGAGCATACACAAAGCACATGATCAAAAAGATAAGTGAAACAGTTCTATATAATCATAGATCATAAAACCTGAGACCAAGTATAACAGTTTTAGCATAACATAAGACATGATTTATATGATAGTGGGAACATGATTTAAAAAACCTTATTCACAAGATCACAACATTGGTATGTGGAATAACATAAGAGTGTGGCACAAAAATAATCATATAAGTCATAACATATGTCAAAGGAAAACATAGTTTCATTCACCTCATATTGGGATATGTTAATCACCTTTCCTATAATTTATTATAATATTTCTTACGAGACACATCACATAACACATTGGACATTGTATAACCATCTGTATCCCATATTGATCTATGATATATAATGCATTGTCGAATGCATTAGAAGGATATTATGGACCCAAATGTCACATAATGACTAACCATATATATGGGTGAATCGTGATCATCAAATCATTTATAACACTTTCGTAGATCAATTAACTAACAAAAATGAAATGGGGGTCATAATTGTTTTTACAAAACATAATAATTATTAATACATAAAAATGTGTTTGGATGGTAAGATAAGATAATATACCTAATCAAATCTAATTATCATTAAATTATTTCTACCTAGATAGAAAAGACCTTTATAAAAAATATAATTTAACTTGAGAATGAAAAGAAAGTACCCTTTACCTTTTTTATAATGAAAAATCTGAAAAGGATGATAATAATATTTAGGTATTATAATTTTTTTTATGAATTATTAATAATAAAAGAAATCACCTCACTTGGTTTTGTTGAAAATCGGACATACCATCGTATTCAAGAAATCGGATACACTTTGCATGAAAAGGTCCATCATTTTTAGGAGATGACTGAAAGAAGAAATGTATTATCAGACTCACCATGAGTCCAGAATGAAATATTTGATTGTAATAGGTATGAATTGATATTTTTATGAATGCAGATGAAAACAGATGATGGTTTTCTGATCTAGGAGTTCTAAAAATCATAATTTTTTGAAAAAATATTATGATGTAAGAATGTTGAATGAAATTTTAAGGATAGGTATTACCGATTGTACCTGGTCCAATTTCATTCATGAAAATCATTTTCTGGACAATCATATTGAAAATATGATTTTAAGAAAATAAGTACTACCAATCTTCATCCAGAAAGACACATTCCAGCTAAGTAGGAAATAATAATGTTGCTGGAAGAATGGAACGTTACAGTACCACCCATTATTTTTCAGATTTTGCTGAAGCTAATCCTCAATGTTTTAAAATTAATTATTCTTTATAAATGATTGAATAATTTGAATGGTTGTGAAGTCAAATAGCTATGTTCTCATGGTCATAGTAATATTTTTATCAGATATTTATTTATTCAGATACTTAAGAGGTTGCTCGTAAGCGTATATCAGAATGAAAATCTAGAATAAGAGTTAAAAATAGTCTTATCCAAAATACACCTCCTTGAATGTTGCGAGTTGAATGTTTTGAGTTGAATGTTGCGAGTTTAATGTTGCGAGTTGAATGGACATAATAACCATTTGCAATGACAAAAAATTCCACGAGATTCAAAAACGAACGAAAAGCACATCAAGAATCGAAACAAAAACGAAGGAAATAAATTCGTGGAAGGCTTACATGAATGTCGCGAGTTGAGATGATAGATCCGAGAGAAGTAAAGATGATAATCAATGAATCCAAAATGAGTTTAATGCATGCGATCGACGAGCTGATTAGGGTTTACCGCGCGAGAGAGAGACGAGCCGGCGACTGTCAATCGAAAAATCGTAAATGACAGAACACGTGCTTTAATTTTTTTAAATGTTTTATAACGTCGGTTATTATATAACCAACGTTATAAACTATCTTTTAGATTTTTTACGTCGGTTATCCTAAAACCGACGTAAAAAATCCCCCGCGCTTTGGTTTTTTACGTCGGGTATTTTATAACCGACGTAAAAACCCCCCCGAGGATTTGTTTTTTTACGTCAGTTATAAGATAAGCGATGTAAAAAACCAATGCGCGGGGGGTTTTTTATGTCGGTTCCCAAATAACCGACGTAAAAAAACCCAATATCTACGCGTTTTTTACGTCATTTATTTGGTAACCGACGTAAAAAACCCGATATCGACGCGTTTTTTACGTCATTTATTTGGTAACCGATGTAAAAAACCCGATATTGATGCGTTTTTTATGTCGGTTATTATATAACCGACGTAAAAAACCAAAGCCCCCGGGGTTTTTTACGTCGGTTATTTGATAACCGATGTAAAAAATGCGTCGATATCGGGTTTTTTTACGTCGGTTACCAAATAACCGACGTAAAAAACCCCCGCGCATTGGTTTTTTACGTCCGTTTTAAGATAACCGACGTAAAAACCCAACAGGCGCGATTTGTAACGTCGGTTATTAAAATAACCGACGTGAAAAATCTACTCGCCGCATTTTTACGTCGGTTATATTTAGCCGACGTAAAAAATAGTGACGTAAAAAACGATTTCTGCACTAGTGCCATCCTTTGAATGACATGTCACCATACGTGTGTACCTACGGCTAACCGTCTCCATGTCATGGTTTAATTGTTATTCCAAATATCATTATTTGGATGGATATAATAATGATGTGTAATTCATGTAAATAATAAATATAACATTATAATGATTCTGTATATATGATATAACATCCAGTTATATATTATTTTAATATCAAATAAATGATATTGTCGCTCGTTCGTACGTACGGACTACCGTCTCCACGAACGCGATGAGATTCATTCCCCATCGTATCCATTCAAGTATAATTCTCATTTAATGATTAAAAATAATGTTTAAGGAATTTATATTATTCTGAATATGAATAATATACAAACCTATCCATAATAAACATTTCTTATATAACAAAACATATAAAATAAAACGATTAAGTTAACTCCTGAAATGACAATAATACAAAGATATTATTAACAAAGTAGTGTTAAAATATGATATATGATATCATATTAATGTATATGAATATTTTATAACATAATAAAAAATATTTCACCATTATACAGGAAGTTATCCTACCCTCAACCATGGAAAATTACATGGTAAGGGTTATTTAACAATCTCTTCATTATACGAGGTTTTTTATATGTAATTATCTACTAGGACCTCTTTATCATCCACATCCATGTTTCTTAAAAATTTATTTCAAAACATCCATACTATTTTACAAAATATGTGTTAAATTCTTTTATACCCTTTTTTGACTTTTTATAAGAAGTTTATAAAGGAATCTTTCCGTCATTTTCCAAACAATGTCTTTTTTAACCTATTCGACAAAATTAAGGTAAGAATGTCTTTTTAACTTATTTGGCAGATGCTGCTATTTTATGCTATTATAAATTCATCAAAGCTTCCCTTGCAAGATTATAAGAATATTTTCAAAGTAAATGTTTTATTTAATAATTATGGGTCTTTTAAATGATTTCAAAAAAAGAGATATTTCTCTCAAATAGTTTTGATTTCATATATGTCAACATCCTTTGATGGATTTTAAGCTTATTTGATGTTTATTTATTATGATACAAAACATCCAAATTGTATTGATGGTATTGTGATGTGTTTGACTATTGATGTGTTATTTTTATACATTTCATGGTTTATGAATAAAGTATTGACATTTCGTATGCTAGTTTTAATACGAATGTTTATGTTGTGTTTAAACCTGTTCATATGAGGAATGAATTAGAATTAATAAGTGATGGGTGAAGCCTGCTATTGCTCCTCAATGCATCAGTATGTCTTATGTGACAAACTAGTGTCTTGGTACAAGGTCTTGACAAAATCTTATTTGTAGTCTTGGCACGAGGCCTTGACTATGTGGTTATGATAGTCTGACATTATGCATTCCATCATTATAGAAGTGTTTATTTATATTTCATGTGATTATTCAACTAGTATAATATCCATGTGAATAGGTAAATGGAATTATTTTATTTTATCTTTTCCATATTATGCTGAAGTTCAAGTTTAAAAGTATTTTGTTTTAGTTATACATTTCCTTAAATGTTTATGCTTATTTATGAAAGTTTCTGCTATATTGTTATCCTTATTGAGCATCTGAGCTCACCCCTTTCAATGTTATATTTTTTCCAGGATGTGAAGAAGTAATTTATCAATGACCTGCAGGGATAGTATGAGGGGATATGAAGACAAGTTTTTTTGTAGTAGTTTTCACTTTATGATGTAATGTAAACTTTATAAATGTATCTAGTTATTCCAAAGCTACTAAACTAATCGGTCTTTCGAGACTTGATCTTTTGTGATCATGAAAATATTATGTAATAATCCACCGACTCTAGGTAACTGGGGTCAGGGAATTACAGTTGGTATCAGAAGAATTTTAGTACGAACCTTGGAATTTAGATTTAGATAAACTCTGATTGGAGCACCTAGACTTAAGATGGACTTTGAGGATTAGTATAGAAGAACATCCTAGAATTTTGGTATGGTAGAGATTTTGTGAGTTTTCCAAGAAATATATCCCTGTTTGGATACGAGCTAGTAGAGACGGCTCTAGCATAGATGTAACTAGGGGTAAAACCCAAAAACACCACTTTGAGCAAGACTCGAACGGGAACTGATGCACGACATTGGGCCTTGCTGCACTCTTAGTTAAGACACTCCCTGGGGATATGCCTAGGATAACTCTCATTTTCATTACAAACCATTATGAAGGGTTTATGTGTATATACTTCCTCAAAGAAAACATTTTTATGATTATGGATTATAATCATAAATAGTTCAATTTATGTTAAGTGTTTTATAAGTATTGAATTATGTATTTTGATTCATAAAATGATCTAGTTTATGAAATTGTTTATAAATGGAACCTAGTGGAAGAAATGGAAACTGTATCAATGCACGCACTCCATGTAGGGATTTCCCACCTACTCAGGATAATTATAGGGGAGCTGGTGATACAACTGGTGCTGATCATCTTATCACCATACTGGGACAACTCAATCAGGTTATGAATAATAACCTTACACGTATGGAGCACCCTGATCCACAATGTGGAGGATCAATGTTAGATAACTTCATGAGGCAACAACCACCAACATTCAATGGGAGTACAAATCCATTGGAAGCTAAGGAATGGATAAGTTCCCACCAGAAAATAATTCAGGCTTTGGGGATTAGTGAAAGGGAAAAAAGTTATCATGGTAGTTTACCGCCACACTGGAGATGCTGATAAATGGTGTTCGTTGATTCAAAAAACGAAGGAATATGATGAAGTATCAAATATGGAATATAGGGAGTTCAAAGATCTGTTTTTAGAATAATAATTTCCTTGTGACCACCAAGTAGATATGGAAAGGCAATTACTGAGTCTGAGACAATAGGAGGATGAGAATGTCGCAATGTATGAGGCTATCTTTACAAGGTTAGAAAGGTATACTAGAGATTATATATGTAACCCATGAAGTAAGATTTATCGTTTCTTTTATTGGTTAAAACCATTTCTTCATCGAGAATTAGTGTCACAATCCTTCTCATTATATGAAGATATTGTCTAATGTTCTATTAAGACAGAAATGGAATTCTCTAAATCTTATGAGTTTAAAGCAAAGCAATAGAAGAAGAGATCTTATGATCAATTTGGGAATGGAAATAATGGGATGAATAGAAAAGTTGAATATCCATCCTGTAGTAAATGTGGGAAGAAACACCCTGGTACTTTCTTGAAAGTAATGGGAGTATGTTACAAGGGTGGTGAAAAAGGCCACCAAGATCGTGATTGCAAGGGGAAGAAAGAAGCTACTGATGTTCAATGCTACAACTGCAAAGACATGGGGCATTATGCAAATGAATGTTCTAAGAGTCAGAAGAACTTACCTCAGAAAAGGCCAAGGGATCATGGACAAGCTTATGTTATCACTACTGCTGACGTATAAGCTCCGAAAGACGTGGTGGAAGGTAATTTAATGGTTTCCTCAAGTTTAGAAAATGATTTATTTGATTTTGGATCATCACATTGTTTCATATATTCCTAGTTTTCTAAGAAAATTAGATATTTCCAATTTGATTTAACAAGGGAGTTGTCAGTTAAAATCTTAAGGGAAGTATCATTGCAAGAATGTTTTGTGAATTTGTCCCCATTAGAGCACATAAATGTACTTTATCCGCTGATCTCATCGTCATACCTATGTTTGAGTTTGATATAATCCTCGGTATGGATTGGCTTTCGGACCACGATGAAAAAATCTATTATAAGAAGATGGAGGTTACTATTTTTTATGATGATGATAAGGAACACCTTATCTTTAGAGCGGAATCATCACCACCAAATTCTTGCCTAGATCCACCCCCTGTTGCTCAACTAAATTCAATTATTTGGGAGGAAGAGAATGAAATAACTTTGGGTGACGAAAGGAATGTCCAAATAGAGGATGTACCTATTGTGAAAGAATATGTAGATGTGTTTCTGGAAGATTTACCTAGACATCCTCCAGAATGAGAAGTTGAGTTTCCCATTGATTTAATTCCTGGATCAAGGCCTATATCGAAGACCCCTTATAGAATGGCCACTATAGAATTAGTGTAACTAAAGAAACAACTAGAGTAATTGCATAACAAGGGATTTATTTGCTCTAGTGTTTCTCCATGGGGATCCTCTGTTATTTTTGATAAAAATAATGATGGATCTATGAGGTTTTGTATTGACTACCGGGAGATCAATTCTATAACAATAAAGAACAAGTATCCCCTACCTTGCATTGATGATTTATTTGACCAACTGCATGGAGCTCAATACTTTTCAAAGATTGACCTCTGATCTGGATACCATCAGTTGTGTGTGAAGAAGGAAGACATTCCGAAAACAGCATTTCGAACCAGGTATGGGCATTACGAGTTTACAGTATTACCTTTTGGGCTAACTAACACACCCACTGTATTCATGGATCTAATGAATTGAGTTTTCAAGGAATATCTCGATGATTTTGTGGTGGTATTTATTGATGATATCTTGGTATACTCCAAAAGCTACAATGATCATGAAAATCACATGTGCATTATCCTAAAGACAATGAGAAGACATGAATTATATGGGAAGTTTAGAAAGTGTGAATTCTGGCTTCAATAGATTTCTTTTCTTGGTCATATTGTCTTTAAATATGGAATCTCTGTTGATCCTTCTAAGACCATGGAAATCCAATAATGGACTACACCGATGAGTATAACTGAGGTACGCAGTTTTATTGGTTTAGCAGGTTATTATCAACGTTTCATCCAGAATTTCGCCCAGTTGGCTACCCCATTAACAAATCTCACACGTAAAGGGGTTTAATTTGTTTGGAAAAAAGAGTGTGAAGAATGTTTCTAAGAACTAAAGAGAAGATTAGTAAATGATTCTATATTGAGTCTACCATCGGGGAATGATTGGTTTGTTATTTATAGTGATGCATCGAAGAAAGGACTTGGTTTTTTCCTTATGCAAAATGATAGAGTTATTGCCTGTGCATCACAACAGTTGAAAATTCATGAGCAAAACTATCCTAGTCCTGATCTCGAGTTAGCAGCTGTTATATTTTCATTGAAGATATGTAGACACTACATCTATGGTGAAAAATGTGAGATTTATACTGATCACAAGAGTTGAGGTATATTTTCTCACAAAAAGAACTCAACATGAGGAAAATGAGATGGCTTGAATTACTCAAGGATTATTATTTCACGATACACTACCACCCAGGGAAGGAAAATAAGGTGGCAGATGCTTTGAGCAGAAAAGATCATGGAGTTTTTAATAATATGAAAATTGAAATGGACCCAATTTTCTTGGATCTAGTGAAGATGGACATTGGAATAACCATGGAAGGTGAAACATCATTGCTTTTTCAAATAGTTTCCAAACTATCTTTACTAGAAAGTATTAAGAGTTCTCAAAACAATGGTGAAGAATTTCAAAAGAAGATTAATGTTGTGAATGATGGGAGATTGAGAGACATTGTGTACGAAGAAAGAATTTTAAAATTTGTGAAGAGACTTTGTGTTCCCGATATACCTGATCTAAAAAGAAAATTGTTAGATGATTTTCATAGCTCCAATTTATCTATACACCTTGGGAGCACCAAAATGTATAGAGATTTGACAGATCATTTTTTGTGGGACAACATGAAGATGAAGATTGCTGATTTTGTGTCTAGATGTATGGTTTGTCAACAAGTGCATGTTGGAAGGCAATATCCTGGAGGAGTCACGAAACCTCTTCTCATACCGGAGTGGAAATGGGACAATATTACGATGGACCTTGTCATGAGGCTACCAAAGACTCCTATAAGGGATGATGCAATATGGGTTATTCTTGATCATATTACCAAGACAAAGCATTTTCTTTCTATAAGAGAAGATCTACCACTGGAACGTCTGGAAAGACTATATATTAATTAAATTGTGAGACTTCATGGAGTACCTATATCGATTGTTTCTGATCGTGATCCCTGTTTTACTTCAAGATTCTGGAAGAGTCTTTCGAAGGACTTAGATATTGAACTTCATTTGAGCACTGCCTACCACCCTCAAACAGATAGACAATCAGAACAGACTATTCAAACCTTAAAAGACATTTTGAGATCTTGCTCACTTGACTTTTAGGGTATGTGGGATCAATATTTACCTCTGGTAGAATTTTCCTATAACAATAGCTTCCATTTGATTATTCAGATGGCACCATATGAAGCGTTATATGGAAAGAGATGTCGCATACCATCCTGTTGAGATGAAGTTGGTGAAAGACAACTCGTAGGTCCAGAACGGGTGGAGGAAACGATGGAAAAGGTGAAGGTAATCCAAAACCACATCAAAGCAGCTCAACGTAGGCAGAAGAGCTTTGCCGATAACTGATGGAAGGATTTGGAATTTAAGGTAGGAGATCATGTTTTCGTGAAGGTATCTCCATGGAAGGGAGTTATACATTTCGGTAAGAAAGGTAAATTGAGTCCCAGTTACATAGGACCTTTCGAAATTCTAGAATGAATTGGGGTTGTAGCTTACCGTTGGCAATGCCACCAAATCTCTCTAAAGTTCATGATGAGTTCCACGTATCACTGTTGCGAAAATACATGCCTGACCCAATGCATGTACTCAACTATGAGAAATTAGAACTGTAACCCAATCTTTCTTATTGAAAATATCCCGTCAAGATTCTTGATATGAGAGAACCAGTGCTGAGAAACCAGACGACTCGTCTGGTAAAAGTTCTATTGAGAAACCATAAAATGGAAGAAGCAACGTGGGAATCCAAGGAACTTATGATGAAGAATCACCCGAGACTTTTAATGCGGTATAATTCATAAAATTTTTAGGACAAAATTATTTGAAAGAGGGGATAATATAACACCCCAAGCTTCCACAATACGCTTCTTATTGAATAATACAGTAGCGTGTGTTGTACGCAACTTCGAGTTCTAACACACACCACAACCAATCAAAGTAACCGTTATGAATAGTAATACCCACATTTTGAAATTTTATAAATTTTATCTCTCAAAATGGAATTCATTTTTGGATTCGGAGTATCAAATTTATCCTAGGGTGAAATTTTGGTACTTTTCAGATAACTTTTATATTTGGATGAATAGTGAAAATTACTAAATTTTAATTAAAAACAACTTTTTTAATCAAAATAATTAGTAGTGATAAATTATTAATTTGATTGGTTTTAAAGAATATTTTGAATATATTTTTACCATTTAATACAATTTTGTTCATTGGACATAATTTCAAAATTAAACCAGACATAAACAAGTGTCAATATTTTGATAGTTATTATTTCTTAAAAACACGCTTTTTGTTTTAAAAACGGGAATTCATTTTAAATTAATTTATTCCACTTATGTGTTTTGAATTTAAAAAAATTGATTCCATATTTGGAATCAGGATTTCCAAATTGTTTAAATAGGTAACTTTCATTTTTAGGCATTTTGAAAAATTATTTCGGTAAATATTTTATTTACCATGGTTAAAGGGTAAATATGGTAAATAAGGCTAAAAAACATAATATTATAATAATAATAAATTACACTAGAACATATCCTAACCTTATTGGTGGATAAATTTCTGAACATGGGCATATTTTGGTCGATTTTGGGACCCCATGGATCCACTTGTAGGTGATAGGGACACTTTATATTAATTAAGTTAAAGTAAATACAAAAATGACATAAGCATATATCTTTTAGCAAAACAATTTTTACATATGATTATATATTTTATATTTTCAACTATAAATATTAATTTGAAATCTAATATTATTTACTACATAATTTTATTTTATTAATAATTTTTAGGCATTAAATAATTTAATTTATTTATAAGACAATGATGATGCAGTAATTACCGTATTAATGAAAGATTAATATAATTGATATTAGAAATACCCAAAAAATTTAATTTGAGACTTTTTATAAATTAAAATAATTTTATAGGTTAATATGACATGTTAGTATTGTTTATATAAAATTTATCAAAGTAATAATGATGTTATGAATTTATCAAAAACAAAATATCCAATACTGTCAAAATTGACATAAAAGAGTTTTTTAAAAAAATATTATATTATTAATTGATATTTAATTCCTAAAAATTTAAGGTTCGGCCAAGAGACTTATATCATGATATTTTTATCATTAATGGACCACTTGGTTGTTTCTTGGATGTTTATAGTAAGTTTATTAACTATATAATATAAAAATACAAAGTGACATGGTAAATGTCAAACTAATTAACTAAGAGTTAAAACTAAAAGATAATGTTAATATAGTGACCGAAACCTGTCTAAAACCTATTGGATGAGTGGTTTTAGACCCATCCCCACCTTAACATTTAAATAATATAATTTGGATCCATTATAAACCGAATATTAATTTATTATAAAATAATATTTCAAGATTTTCCAAAGGTGTCCCTCCTCCCCCTTATTAAAGGACACCACTTCTAACCAATTCTTCACACCATCAAATCCTTTCGGTTCGGCCAAATCCTTCCCAAATACTCTATAAACTTCCCTCAATTCGACCTAGAGGCCCTATTTTTATCATAAAGCTATCCTATGGAGCCCTTTTTATCAAATCAAAAGGAAGAACCTGAAGAAGAGGTAATGTTTTCACCACACTTTTTCAGGTGCATTTCTTCTTGAACTTCTTATTTATTTGTATTTTCCTTTCTAAAATAATAAATCCATTATATTCTATATACATTGATGTTATTATAAATATGGTTCAACCATATTCAGTAATCTATCCATCCTTTGAATGACATGTCACCATACGTGCGTTTGTACGGCTTACCGTCTCCACGTCGTGGTGTAATTGTTATTCTAAATATAATTATTTGGATGGGTATAATAATGATGTGTAATTCATGTAAATAATAAATATAACATGATAATGCTTCAGTATATATGATATACCATCCAATTATATATTATTTTAATATCAAAAGAATGACATTGTCGCTCGTGGATACGTACGGACTACCGTCTCCACGAACGCGATGAGATTCATTCCCCATCGTATCCATTCAAGTGTCATTCTCAGTTGATGATTAAAAATAATGTTTAAGGACATGATATCATTCTAAATATGAATAATATAAAAACATATCCATAACAAACATGGATTATATAACAAAACATATAAAATAAAACGAGTAAGTTAACACCTGAAAAGACGATAATACAAAGATATTTTAACAAAGTAGTGTTAAAAGATCATATATGATATCATATTAATGTATATGATTTTTGTATAACATAATAAAAATTATTTCACCATTATATAGGATTTTAACCTACCCTTAACCAACAAAAATTACAAGGTAAGGGTTATTTCACAATCTCTTCATTATCCGAGGTTGTTTATACATAATTATCTACTGGGACCTCTTTATCATCCACATCCATGTTTCTTAAAAAAGTATTTCAAAACATTCTTACTATTTTACAGAATATGGGTTAAATTCATGTATACCCTTGTTTGAATTTTTATAAGAATTTCATAAAGGAATCTTTTCATCGTTTTCCAAACAAGGTCCTTTTTAACCTTTTCCACAGAATTAAGGTAAGAATGCCTTTTTATCCTATATGGTGGATGCGGCTATTTTCGGCTGTTAGAAAGTCGTTGAAGCTTTCCATACAATATTATAAGAATATTTTCAATGTAAATGTTTTATTTAATAATTATGGGACTTTTTAATGATTTCAGAAAAATAGACATTTCTCTCAAATAGTTTTGATTTCATCTATGTCAACATCCTTTGATTGATTTTAGGCTTATTTGAAGTTTATTTATTATGATACAAAACGTCTATATTGTATTGATGGTTTTGTGATATGATTGACTATGGATGTGTTATTTTTATACCATTCATGTTTTATGAAGAAAGTATTGAAATTTCGTATGCTAGTTTTAATACGAATGTTTATGTTATGTTTAAACCTATTCATATAAGGAATGCATTAGACTTAATAAGTGATGGGTGGAGCCCGCTATAGCTCATCGATGCATCGGTAGGTCTCATGAGACAAACTAGTGTCTTGGAATAAGGCATTGAAAAAATCTTATTTGTAGTTTTGGCACGAGGCCTTGACTATGTGGTTATGATAGTATGGAATTATGCATTCTATCATTATGAAAGTGGTTATTGATATTGCATGTGATTATTAGACTAGTAGAATATCCATGTGAATAATTAAATGGAATTATTTCATTTTATCTTTTCCATATTATGTTGAAGTTCAAGTTTAAAAGTCTTTTTTTAGTTATACATTGCCTTTAATTTATTGCTTATTTATGAAAGTTTCTGCTATATTGTTATCCTTACTGAGAAACTGAGCTCACCCCTTTCAATGTTTTATTTTTTCCAGGATGTGAAGAACTAATTTATGAATGACATGTAGGGATAGTTTGAGGGGATATGAAGATAAGTTGTTATTGTAGTAGTTTTCACTTTATGATGTAATGTAAACTTTATGAATTTATCTAGTTATTTCAAGGATTATAAACTAATCGTTTTTTCGAGACTTGATATTTTGTGATCATGAAAATATTATGTAATAATGCATCGACTCTGGGTAATGGGGGTTGGGGCATTATAATCACAGTCCATAAAGGGATAATTTTGAACTTCCTGCTCCACCTGAGAGGGGAACACACTACCAAAAAGATGCATGTGAGAAATAAAGTCAGTAATAAAGAAATGACATATATCAGTAGGGATAAAAATGTACTCCTACAGAGGCCCCTCAAGCCATATCATACTCCAACACTTAAGATGAGATTCCCTGCAAACCATCCACTTGATGTCATGAGAAATTTTCCTAAAATAATTCTTGGGATATTCCAAAATAGATGATTCAATATAGTTTTTATGACCAATAATTAGCCTTCCTTTAAATCTATTTGTCAAAAAATCACTATACCCATCCTTGGAAATCAGGCCCCATGTGAACTTACCAATGATACCATCATTAAAAATCTTGAAATCTTTAACTCCAAGGCCACCCAATTCAAACACCTTGATACATTCCTTTTATGCTACAGTGACAAGCATCCTCTCAGGGACTCACCCTTTCCAAATGAAATTTCTAATCATGCCTTGATGATCATTGATGAGACCTTTAGGCCATCTATAGAGATATAAGGAATATAAAAACATGGGGGTGATCACCGAGTTGACAAGGAAAACCCTCCCAGCCATAGAAATCACCTTCCCTTTCCAACTAGCAAGTTGATTCACAATGCTTGATTAAATTCCCTCTAGATACTGCCTATTCACCTTTCCTGAAAATAAAAGAACCCCTAGATATTGAAATGAAAAAGAGTCCATTTTTACCGCAATACATCTTATTATCCTGTTCTTCTTACAAACCATGACTCCATTTCCAAAAACAATAAAATACTTCTCCAAGCTAATTGCTTGACTAGACACCACTTCATAGTGTTGAAATAGGGATTTGATGGAAGAAATGGTTCTCCTTGAAACTTTCCCAAGAAAAAGAATTTCATTAGCATATAGCAAGTGGGATGGAGAAAAATCATTCCTACCAGCCTTGATTTGTTTGTTGAAACCCATATTATAATGATCATTAATGAATTGGAAAAGACAGTCTTCAGCAATAGAAAACAGAATGCTAGAGAGCGGATCGCCTTACTGTACACCACTGGGGCAGGGAGAAAATCCTATGGGTGTGCCATTAATGAGGATGGATATCCATAAATAACAGATAATGGTTCTAATCAGCCGGATGAAAGCATCGGAAAAACCACACCATTTAAGATCATCCAGAAGAAAAATCCATTTTAATGTGTCAAATGCCTTTGATATGTCAATTTTTAGAGCCAAAGTGTAATCCTTCGTCTTCCTCTTCATGAGATTGACACTCTCCGAGGTGGTAAAGTGACAATTCTGAATTTGTATCCCAAGAAAAAATCCAAATTGATTCGCCGTGATCATGTCACCAACTAACCTTCCCATTCGATTCATAAGAATATTACTAATGCGATTGGGGATAGTGTTCCAAAGTGAAATATTCCTAAAATAATTGATATTAATAGCATTAACATTCTTAATAAATAAGGAAATGAAGGAAGATTTTATCCTAAATGGCCAGAAAGAGTGCGAGAAAATTCTTTTATAGCTCGAGTAATATCATCCTTCAAAATGTCCAAATAAGATATGTAAAACTTGTAAGTAAAACCATTCGGACTAGGAGCACTATCCACATTAATAGTGAGAAGATATTCATGGATTTCCCCCTGAAGGGGAGGGGTGAAAAGATGTTGATTATCATGCTCACCAATGCATGGGGTAATCTTCCCAAACATCTTTTGGGTGTTGTCCTTCCCATCATCAGAATATAACTCTTTAAAATGTTCCATCACCGCCAAAGAGATCTCATTTTCAGATGTAAACAGATGCCCTTGTATGCTTATTGCTTTCCTCTTTCATGTATATTCTTCTCTCTATGTAGACGGTTGAAAAATTTAGAATTCTTGTCACCCTCTTTGAGCCATCTGACATTCAGCAGGTTTCTAGACAGCCTTTCCTGGACCATCAAGAGATCATCATGTTTATTATGAGACATGATCTCCTCACAAGATAGAGAAGGATATTGCAGGTGAAGAATCTAGATACACGAAAGCTTCTCCTCAGTAGCCTTAATTTCGCAGTCATGCAGAAAAAAGGATTTTTTTCCATTCCTTGAGAAGCGTATTAAGATGTTTTAATTTCCCAGCCAACATCTGGAGGGGGCTACCAATCTGTTCAAGCATCCATGCCTCAAGCACAAGTCCCCTGCATCCATGCTCTATAATCAACCCATTTTTGAATCGAAATGGTATAGGGCCTGACCGTGCCAATTGTGTATTTAAATCCACAACAACACGATTATGATCTGAGTAATGTTTCGTTAATGTAAAACCAGAATCTACTTGTGTAGCACCACGATCAGCCATTTGAACAAAACATATATCAAATTTTCTTGCCTGCTTCCCCATCCAGGTATAAATACACCATGTGAATTCAGCTCCATCACGAGGGACCTCAACAAGATTGCACTGGTCAAGGAAAAAAGAAAAATATGTAGCTGCAATCCTATTAAAATTACCTCCAGTCTTCTCCTTAAGTCTCAACACATTATTAAAGTCTCCAAGAGATAACCATCCTTGATTCATCGGCCCAGAAACCTCTTTTTTATCTACCTATAACCCCCTTCTTCTAATATATGAGGTAGAAGCATACACAAACGAAGCTGAAAATTGATTATCATCAGTGCAGCAAGAGATTAGAACACTCTGAGGCCTCTTAAACCGGAAATGACTTGAATGGAGTCCTACTGTGGAACCCACAAATGATCTATCTCAGAATCATGCAAGTTTCTTGACACAAACCGATACCCAATAGAGCGCTACTTGAAGCCATTACAATGATTAAAAGTAAGAATCAGTTTAGTAATACCCAAAAGCAAAGGATTATGGGCCACAATAAAATTCCTAAAGGCCTTGGCTGTTTGGGAATTTCCAAACCCTTGACAGTTGCAGAAGAAGATCTTCATTATAAATGGGCCATTACCCTTGTTTGGGGGCACCCTTTGATACCATAGTTTTTTGAGTCATACCTTTCTTTCCATTTCCCTTATTTCCTTGCCCTTTTTCATTGCTACCGACCTCAGGGTTCATAATGGGTGAATCCCTATCAGCACTTCCCACAAGAACCTGTAGAGAATCATCACCAACCTGCTTTCTGTCTAAACTTTGCATATTCTACTGGTATCATCTGATCAGAGGGTACAACTCCTGTATCAGTGGTGTTCACCTACATCGAATTGTGAGCATCCAACACGATACTCTGGGTATTTAGTGATATTGGCCGATCATAGAGGAGGGGCCCTGTATCAGTAGGGTTAGCCTGCTCTAACTCAGTAGGTTGAGGATATTCAATGTCATCTGACTAAAAAATTACACTCAATTGTGTGAACATACACTGTGATTTTAAATGAGTAGGGTCACTGCTCAGATGAATATTTCTTCAGGCAGCCTTGGCGGGAAGTGTCGTCACAAAATCACCCCCCTCGGATCAGATGCAGCCAAGGTCATTCCATGGTGATCTTCACATGCACCATCATGAGATGGTGGCACGGGTGATTCCGTCTAAATATTAGAACCATGCACATCGAGTGCATCATCCTGTGACTAAGAAGCATCCTGCTCAACATGTTATTTATCCAGGCATGGAAAAGGGTCCACCAACACTATATGATCAGCATGTGCTACATTAAAGATCTGAGCATTGTCACATGCTTGAGCAACATCCCCCCAAAGAAATCCCTATCATGCCATTGGAGACCACCGACCCTAAACCAGTGGCTGCTAGCGTAGGACCCATTTGGGATGGAAACCCTCTTTCTCAGGTTCCAATCTGTCAAAAGCAGTAGAAGGCTATCCAAGGCTAGATCCCTCCTCATGATGAGTAGACAAGGAAAGCCCCTCCACCACCTTGATAGCAACAGTCCCATCCCTGACCTGCGGACTAGGTGGACACTTTTTCTTTCCCATCTTCCTTCTACATGTATCATCTTCATGCCCTATCACTTTTCACACACTTAATTATTTATCCCTTTTAAAAGGTTAGGTGACCAAAGAACATAAAATTGATACATAATTTTGGATTCCATTAATAGATGATATCTAACTTCATACTATCATCCCTTACTATGAGAACAATTTGCTCAACAAGGGTGCTAGCCATATCTACTTCTTCCAATATCCAGGAAATGTGAACAAACATAAGATTATTTGTCCGCTGATCTAACTGAATGGGGTTGTCAACAGGTGAGGCAATATCCCATATAATCCATGGGTGCCAATAAATCCAATTCAACCAACAGATTTGGACCCATATTTGAGCATGGGTATTCCAGACATTCCACGCCCTTCACTTGCAATTGTCTGATGGAAAGAAGACCTGATTGTATCCCCTTCCCATTGAAATAATTTTCCAATCGTCAAAAACCCATGCCTCAGCAATCCAGTCAGTCACCTCATTGAATTTCCAAATATTCATACCTTTTTGTGTCAAAACACGAGCAATAATTGAGAAATGACAAAGACTAACCCGTTCATCCACCGCCTCCTGATTTACTGACACATGATCAATCCTCCCCATTTTTAATCACCTGTCCAGGAGGAGCATCAAAGGACAAGGACATCCTAGAGGCATCCTTGACAACATCAACAAAATTCTGCACTGGACCAGCAACATTGGGAGAGAACCCCATGTCGTCGTTTGGATTCTTCACAACTACAAATATTTCGGAATGACTAAGACATTAAGCTATATCTCTTGACCGATCCTCCTCGTTCGAACTTATCTCTGAATTGAATCCAACAAAATCACCTGGATCACCAGGTTTGGGGTTTCTGCCTACTTCCCCCTGCACTGCCATCCTCTCCTTGGATCTCATGTCATGGTGAGGATATAGAATTGGAGGTAATTACATTATTTTAGTAAAGGGTCTAAGAACATAAAATTTCTATATTTAAATTAGTAACATTATGATCATGTACCTTTATTGGTATTCCAGTCGTAATGTTTAATATTTTTTTGAGTTCCCCATATTGTTGAGATATGATTGTATCAGATTAATTTTAAACATTTATCGCATTGTTTTCTAAATGGTTTAATGGATATTCTTTTTTCAAATGAGTTTTGGTGGATCTTATTATATATTTTTCTATGAATGCAATGATTTTCAAAAATAAAAATGGACTTGGTTTTTATAATGTATTTTTAAAATATTTTTTTCAAAAATTATATTTTTTGGAATGGTGGTAATTTAAAAATGGGTTTTAAATGTAATTTCAAAAAACATTCATGAACATGATTTGATTTTATCCAATGGATTAACATGAGTAAAAAAATGTGACATTTTTTTAAAATCGACTAAACAAGGGGGATATGAATTGTTTTTTATTTTTTTCCTATTAGGATTTGTTCATTATTTCCAAATATCATTTTCATGTTTTAATTCCCATGTGTGTGTTATTATAAATTGAATATTTTGGTGAGTGATGATACATGTATGATTTGATCATCCTCTTGAGAATTGATTTTCAACATAATGATGCATTTGTAGTGCATAGACATATGGGAACTTTATAATTGTTTAAATGTGATGGTTTGTGGGGATTGATGTTATAGGCCCCATGGAGGGTCAAGGTTACAAGGATAATGTGTTTGAGACATTGGAATAGGTCCCTATGTACCAGTCTCTTGGTGGGGAGTGGGTGAGTTATGGCATGGGCTGCATGTCACTATTTTTGTTACCATTATATGATTCATGGGGCATCGCTAGTGTATATGAAGATGAGTTAGTGTGATGATTTATATTTAAAGAGGATATTAGGTTGAGGACCATATCATAATTGGCTTGGTCTAATGTGCATGAACGAATTTGAGGAACACTATGAGTGATAAGGAATTGGTTGTAGACGGGGAAATTTCATTCATTGAAAAATCCTAGATATAAATGTCTTGAGTGAGAGGGAATGTGTTGATGTGATGCATGGATGATAGACCACCCTTAATTAATAAGGAAAGGTTTATGGATCAGGGATATATGATCATACCCAAATACATTGAGGAGTGGATCAACGTTTGGGATGAAACCCCACCATATGCCTTCAGGTACAAGATGGAAAACATTGGTTTATATCTTACTAATCATCTTCGGTTATGGGTTGGGTTTTGTAACATGAAGATATGATTCATTCATGGTGTTTAGGAATGAATTTATGGTTTATAGTACAAAATTAATTTTGTAATGGCATCGAATAAAGTATTTTTTGGGTTGGGGAATAAGCTGTATCATGGTATACTTCTGAAGTATGTATTCTTATGAGAATGTTTTTCAATTGCTTGTTATATATTGGGTCGGTGTATTTTACATACAATACTTCACCTATTATATATATTCAATGCACATCCCCTCTCTCAAAATTTCACTTAGTATCATTGAGGCACTAGGGTTATGTACTTATTCATTGCACTCACTCCAAAACATATATACGGAATGTGTTTTATTTTAAATAAGTATAATTTTATATTTTCTCATACGAAATGGGGATATTTGGGGATGGACACACATTATAGGTTTGTTAGTCCATGAATTTTATATTTATGGATAGTAGGTATTTGAGTTGGGTAAAAATCCATATTTCTTATTCATTGTTTATGTTCAGCATATGAATTGTCCAATTTTTTATTTTTTATTTAAATAATTACATGTATCTATTATTTCTCTATTTTTTTACTTGATTACATATATTATTTAATATCTCTACATTCTAGATTGTGGAGTCCCTATAGGTGCCAAATGTTATATCTACATGATTTTTTGGATTTCTGTTATATGGATGGGTGATGAAAAATTTTCAACTGATTCATACTAGATCCTAGGGATTAATTTTAGTGTGAATGGTTCCCATGTGGGAATGTTAGGCCCTCTCCACAAGTAGGTATTATTTATATAATGGAGAAGTGAATTGAGGAAATTAATTTCTCCATGATCAGGCACCGTTCTGTCAGCTCTAGTTGAGGATTTATTGTTACACAAGATAAGATTTCACTAGTGATCTCATTAGAAATAAATATTCCCCCAGTATCTCCTCAATAACATCCATTCTCAACAACATCACAAACTTGTGTTTCTCAACCTATTATACATTCTTTTTCAAATTGTTTTCATATTTCATTGGATGTCACATCACTTAATCTAGTAGGGATGACTTTACCTCCCATATTACCAATAATGAATCTAGATTAGAGGATCCTACCTAATGGGTTGTTCAAAATGAACATTTTTGGATATGAAGCTACTCTTCCATGAGCCATATTCCATTGATACATCTATTCTTTTTTTTTCCAAAAGAATCAAGAATCTATGGAGGGTCCTCTATAATTTTAATTTTCTCTATTTGAGATCAAATTTATTGATGAATATCATAAGTGGTAATCAATTTTGGATAAAGTCAACCTTTCCTAACAATTTTTAACAGATTTATAAGATCATTAAATTTTAGTTTCGTGATTCCTTCTCCATTAAAATAAAAAATCATTCAACATTTAACTATTTTAATAGATATAATTTATCATATATTGGGAAAGTGAATCAATATTTAATGAGAAAATAGAATTTCATTAAATCCACTAGACTCATAATTTTTATAACACCATATGATTCTACAATACGCATCTCTTGGAATAATGAAATAGCGTGTGTTTTACGCAACATCGAGTTCTAACACACACCACAACCGATCAAACTCGCCGTTTTGAATAGTAATACCTAATTTTTGAAATTTTATAAATTTTATCTCTCAAAATGGACTTCATTTTTGGATTTTTAGTATCGAATTTAGCCTAAGGTGAAATTTTGGTACTTTTCGGATAACTTTAATATTTTGATGAATAGTGAAAATTACTAAATTTTAATTAAAAACAACATTTTTTAATCAAAATAATTAACAGTGATAAATTATGAATTTGAGGGGTTTTAAAGTATATTTAGAATATATTTTTACCATTTAATACAATGTTGGTCATTAGACATAATTTCAAAATTAAATCGAACATAAACAAGTATCAATCTTTTAATAGTTCTTATATCTTAAAAACACGTTTTTTGTTTTGACAGCGGGAAATTAATTTTAAATTATTTTCTGCCACTTATGTGTTTTGAATTTGGAAAAATGGATTCCATTTTTAGAATCAGGATGTTTAAATTATGTAAATAGGTAAATTTTATTTTTAGACATTTTGAATAATTCCGTAAATATTTTATTTACCATGGTTAAAGGGTAAATCCGGTAAATAAGGGTTAAAAAAATAATATTATAATAATAAAAAATTACCCTAAAACGTGTCCTAACCTTATTTTGTGAAACATTTCCGACCATGGGAATCTTTGGGTCGATTTGGGGACCCCATGGTGCCACTTGTAAGTGATAGGGACTCTTTATTTTAATTAAGTTAAAAAGAATACAAAAATGACACAAGCATATATCGTTTTGTAAAACAATTATTACATAGGGTTATATATGTTGGATTTTCAACTATAAATATTAATTAGAAGTATAAAAAGATTTCCTACATAATGGTATTTTATTTATAATTTTTAGAAATTAAATAATTTAATTTATTTATGTAACAATGGTGATGAAGTAATTACCATAATAGTGAAAAATTAAAATGATTGATATTGTAGATACCCAAATAAATATAATTTGAGACTTTTTGTAACACCCCAAGATTTCATAGTGTGTTATTTCTTCAAAATAATTCAATACCTTGCACTACACACTACACCGAGTTCAAGCGCACCATGACTTACCAAACAAGCCGTTCAAAAAAGGTTATGAATAGTATTAACTAAATTTTAAACTTTATATAATCCTTATAATTTTGGAATCCATATTATGAGTTTCTTAGACATAATGTAAGAACAAATTCATCTTCAGTATTATAGTTTTACCAACTTTTAATAGTGAACCCTTTTTAAATAAAATATTTTAAACTTTTTGACTAAATGGGGACATCAAAAAATTTAAAATAAAACATCCCAAGCTTCCACGGTACGCTTTCCTTTGAATAAAACAGTAGCGTGTGTTGTACGCAACTTCGAGTTTTAACACACACCACAACCGATCAAACTAGCCGTTATGAATAGTAATACTTAATTTTTTTGAAATTATATATATTTTATATTTCAAAATGGACTTCATTTTTGGATTCGGAATATCAAATTTAGCCTAAGGTGAAATTTTGGTACTTTTCGGATAACTTTCATATTTTGATGAATAGTAAAAATTACTAAATTTTAATTAAAAACAACTTTTTTAATCAAAATAATTAATAGTGATAAATTATGAATTTGAGTGGTTTTAAAGTATATTTAGAATATATTTTTACCATTTAATATAATTTTGGTCATTGGACATAATTTTACAATTAAACCGAACATAAACAAGTGTCAATCTTTTGATAGTTATTATCTCTTAAAAACACGCTTTTTGTTTTGACAGCGGGAATTAATTTTAAATTAATTTCTGCCACTTCTGTGTTTTGAATTTAGAAAAATTGATTCCATATTTGGAATCAGGATGTTCAAATTGTGTAAATAGGTAACTTTTATTTTTAGACATTTTGAATAATTACTGCGGTAAATATTTTATTTACCATGGTTAAGGGTAAATCCGGTAAATAAGGGTTAAAAAAATAATATTATAATAATACTAAATTACCCTAAAACGTGTCTTAACCCTATTGGTTGATACAGGGTCGACCATGGGCATCTTTGGGTCAATTTTGGGACCCCATTGATCCACTTGTAAGTGATAATGACACTTTATTTTAATTAAGTTAAAATGAATACAAAAATGGCATAAGCTTACATCTTTTAAAATAACAATTTTTACATAGGGTTATACATGTTGGATTTTCGATTATAAATATTCATTAGAAATCTAAAAAGATTTCCTACATAATGATATTTTATTTATAATTTTTAGACATCAAATAATTTAAATTATTAATGACACAATAATGATGCAATGTTTACCTCATTAATAAATCATTTAAATAAATAAGATTATAATGATTAAAATATTATCTAAAACCTGTCCAATTCTTATTGGTTGATGTTATTTAGAATATGAGTCATCTTATCTTCGACCTAAATGATTTTTGGACCATTATAAACCGAATATAATTATATTATAAAGTAATACTTTCACTCTTTCCTAAAGAGCCCCTCCTCTCCCTTATAAAAGGAGACCACTTCTACTCATTCCTCACACCTCTCAAGCCACTTTGCTCATCCAAACTATGCCCAACTAAGCTCCCCACATCCCTCTCCTCCTCCTTGAAGCTTCCCCTTAGGCAGAAAACATTTCAAGAAGTCCTTTGGTTCCAACCAAAGTGAGTTACCTAAATTAAAGGTAACATTTTCTCTTAAATTATTTTCAATTATTTTGCTTCTCCAACCCCCAAACTCTTTTTATTTCCTTTCTTTTGTAACAACACCAGTATCAACAATATACTAGGATTTTGTTATAATAAGGATTAAAACTACACATTCACACAACTCCGTCTAATGGATGATGAACATAATGTTTCTGTGGATGGCAAACTAATGCCTCACGAAACGATGATTGTTCAAATACATCTTACCGCCTCTCATGGTGGCCATTAGGATGGCACTGTAATTAAATATGATATTAATGATATATATTTTATATATAAGCTTCTGTAATTCCATTTTATTTCATACAATTATTCGTTTCATGTTGTATATACATACGATAATTTCATTTGAGGAAGTGCGGACTACCGCCCCCTTAAAATGATATGACTCGTTCATACCACACATGGAACGTATAAAGGATGGTGTTAATGAACTTAAGTAACATATATAAAATATTATATTTTAATGGAATAGTAATATACCTATGTATCATTTGGATTCGATTTTTTTAAAATAAAAATTAAATGGAAGTAGCGTTCGTGCGTACGTACGGACTACCGTCTCCACGAACGCGATGAGATTCATTCTCCATCGTATCCATTCAAGTATAATTATCATTTGATGATTTAAAAATGATGTTTAAGGACTTGATACCATTCTGGATATGAATAATATACATCCCATTAATAACGAATATGGCTCACATAACAAAGAATATAAAGTAAAATGAACCCGTTAACACCTGAAATGACGATAATTCTAAGATATTATTAACAAATCAATGTTAAAAGATCATATATGATATCATATTAAAGTAACGGATTCTTTTATTATTCAATAACAATTATTTCACCATTATACAGGAGGTAAACCTACCATCGACCAAGGAAAAAGTACAAAGTAAGGGATTCTCTTATCTCACTTTCAATTCCGTGAGATTTCCATTGTTCGCTACTGAATTATTGAAAGTGGTGTATTGTGTACTTCCATTTGATATATATTATCATGATTCACTGTATATTCATGTTATTCTGTAAATCATTTGGTGGTTATTAACTTTTGGCCATGCGACTCAGTTGATTAACGTGGTAAGGGGTTTCTTGTCTCACTTTTAATTCCGTGAGAATTCCATTGATCACCACTTAATTATTGCATGTGGTGTATGTGTACTACCCATGATTGTATTCATTGTGTAATATACTTTATTTTATGGGTATTTACATCATCATGGTATGATCTTTCTTTCATGGGTGTTTGTTTCTTAAGTTACCTAATCAATAAGGGAATTTGAGATTTCAATTTCCACTCATTTGGCTTTACGCATATTTCATTGATTATATTACTCCATGATTATGTGTGGAATCACTATTCATTTGATTATGTCATAATTTCCACTCCCCTTCCTGTGGATATAAGTTTGATACACATAATCACTCCATTGATAATTCTCAATTCATTGATATGAATTTGATAAGAGTAATTTTAACTCATTCTCCATTTGTTGAGTTAAACATCCAATTCGTTGGTATTGTTTTTACAAGAATATGTGTGAATATCCTTTGATTGATTTACACTGAATATCCAATCATATTTAGTGTATTTATATTTGTCACACATAATTATGTCGTTGATTTATCCTTAACCTAAGGATACAACCTTTATGAGAAATTTCATCTCAATTTACATTCCATTGAGACTTCTTTGATGATATACACCAAATCACTTTTATGTGGTGTATATAATGTAGTTTGACATAGTATATCATGAATTCCTTTATTCTCATGATATTACAATGTTTTTATTACCTCAATTATTTGTATTCAAGTGTCTCTCTTTTGGTTAGAAACTCTAACAAAAATACCATTTTAAAATGTTTTAAAGAATTATTCTTCTAAATCATGCTCATTAATGTCCATATTTTAAAAAATGGTTTTAAGGATTTATTTTTATGGGCATTAAAGTTTTAAATTTAAAAATACTTTTAAAAGTTTCAAAGTGGTATGGGACACTTTGATTCAAAAATCTATTTTTGAATGTCTTCTTGACAAATAGTGTGACTTTTAAAAGTTTTCAAGAAAAGGGGGATATTTCTCTCAAATAGTTATGATGATTATTTTCATCTATGTCAACATCCTTCATTATTCATGATTGAGGTTAATGTGATACAATACAATCTTTCATATTGTATCAAATGAGTTATGTTTGACTGTGGATGTTCTATTTTTATACCATTCATGGTTTGTGGTTAAAGTATTGACATTTCGTATGCTAGTTTTAATAAGAATGTTTATTTTATGCTTAAACCTATTCATATGAGGAATGCATTGGACTTAATAAGTGACGGGTAGAGCCCGCTATAGCTCCTCGATGCATCGGTAGGTCTCATGAGACAAACTAGTGTCTTGGCATAAGGCCTTGGCAAAATCTTATTTGTAGTCTTGGCACGAGGCCTTGGCTATGTGGTTATGATAGTCTGGCATTATGCATTCCATCATTATGAAAGTGGTTATTGATATTGCATGTGATCATTCGACTAGTAGAATATACATGTGAGTAAGTAAATGGCATTATTTCATTTTACCTTTGCCATTTTATGCTGAAGTTCAAGTTTCAAAGGCTTTTGTTTTAGTTATAAATTGCCTTAAGTGTTTATGCTTATTTATGAAAGCTTCTGCTATAATGTTATCCTTACTGAGCATCCGAGCTCACCCCTTTCAATGTTTTATTTTTTTTTCCAGGATTATGAAGAAGTAATTTATGAATGACCTGCAGGGATAGTATGAGGGGATATGAAGACAAGATGTTTTTTTATGTAATATTTTATGGATGTATCTAGTTATTGCAAGGCTACTAAACTAATCGGTCTTTCGAGACTTGATCTTTCTCATGATCATGCCAATGTTATGTAATAATGAACCGACTCTGGGTAACTAGGGTCGGGGCGTTACAGTTGGTATCAGAGGAAGTTTAGTACAAACCTTGGTAGCTAGATTTAGATAAACTCTGATTAGAGCACGTAGACCTAAGATGAACTTTGAGGATTAGTATAAAAGAACTTCCTAGAATTTAGGTATTGTAGAGATTTTGTGAGTTTTCCGAGCAATACATCCCTGTCTGGATACGAGCAGGTAGAGGCGGCTCTGGCACAGATGTACCTAGGGGTAAAACCCGAAAACACCGCTTTGAGCTAGACTCGAACGGGAACTGGTGCACGACAACGGGCCTTGCTGCACTCTTGGTTACGACACTCCCGGGGGATATGCTTAGGATAATTTACATTTTCTTTACAAACCGATTTAAGTAATATATACATAAGATGAGAGTAAATGACCTTGGTTAATCCTAATATGTTTCAAATTGAGAATATGGTGACATTTTAATCTCTAAATGATTTTACTGCTACTATTACTCACACAATGCTTTCTGGTTTTAGTCAATGGCTGGATTCCAAGGAAGTCATAGTGACTTTGAGAATGATGTACAAGGTGGGAACGGTGGTGGCAATGAGCAACAAAATGAAATGTTGATAGGCGTAAAAGATATCGTCTTTATGCCAAATCAGTTTTCCAAAAATATGATCAACAACATATATATTAACCAACTCCCAGACTCAACAAGGAAGAGAAAGGTGATAAATGATAAGATCTCCAGCAATGGAGACCATGGAGAAAAGAAACCTCAATTTTCATCATGCAGGAATTGTGGAAAGAGACACCCAGGAAAGTGTCTCAATGGGACAACGAAATGTTTTACGTGCGGGAAGGAAGGACATAAAGTGAATAATTGCCGAAGAAAAATGAAGAGTACTATGGAAGAAGATAAAAATGGTCCCAAGAGTCCATTTACAGTCATTTTCCGTAAATGTAGGGGACCTGTCCATTACCCGAGTGAATGTCCTATTTTATAGGATATTTTCTTGCTCAAAGAAGAAGCTATGTGGAAATAAATGGTTGGAGAAAAATTTAAAAAGTATTAGCACTCCTTGTTGATGGGTTTACTTTGGAATAATTTTCTCTTGTATTTGTAACCCCTCAGTTTGCCATGTGAGAATGATATTTGAGGAATAATTGTCTCTTCTCTTGTGGATATAGGTATAAATAACCATTTGGTTTTATATGATCATTGGGGTTTGAGAAAATGATAAGTTATTATAATTTGAGATGAAAATGAAAAGTATGATATAACATTTGTGGTTAAATTATGTTATTTTGAAAAATTTATCTCATTCTGGTAATATTATAGAATATTGTTTTTGAAAAAGGACAACACGTAGACCGTGTGACAACCCGTCGCGTCGGACAAAGCTGTGGGAATCGAACCCACAACCAAAGTGCGATTGGGATTTATCGCCTACCACTGGACTACGTGAAGTCCCTGGTTAGTATGACTATTTTTTTGTTAAATGATTTTATTGATCAATAATAAGATGATTTTGGTTCTTATGTCTTATCAAATGAATACCCTTGGTATAGGAAAATGATTTGGTGATTAAGTGATAAATGTTATTTTGGAAGATGTTCGTTTTGTTAGGAACACTATATGCCCAAGGAAAATAGAATACAATGAGGTTTCATTTGTAGAGTAATGGTGGATTTTTATCTACATTTTTATTGTTGATTTATAGTGATCTGGATTATTTATGGAAATGATTAACCTATAACAGAGAATATCTGATGATGTTAATTACTTTTAAGTATGTGACTTTAAGAGTATTTGATGTCATTTGGAGATACAATGTAACATGGGAGACTACATAATCAAATTCTTCTATGTTTTGGGTTTCAATATTAGTTTGGATTATATTAAAGGATTTTAAGGACAATTGGTTATTGAATGGTATCTATTTAACTTTGGGGTATTGTTGGTTTAATTTTAGAAATTAAGATTAGTGCATATTTATCTCAATGAATATCCTTTTGGGGGATCATTAGATCATTCACTAACCATTTTGGTTTTGATTAATCTTCAAAGATAATGTAAATATATGGTTTATCCTGCATGGATCATGTGATTCTATAGAAGTTTATTCTAGCTCTTCCAGTGTGACCAAGTCTTCTTGATTACTCATCGTTTAAAAAAAATTGAGTTAGTGGTGGAAATTTATTAAAGAATGAAAATCTACTTAAAATTTAAGTATATCTCATAATGTTCTTAGTCAATATCATAATTTAATTCCTCTTCCTTATGTAAGGTAACTTTAAAAAAAATGTTGTCCTAGATGGTACCTTAAATCATCACTAACTTATGGCTTTGGGATTGTTGGCCTTTTCATAGCCATGTTCTCTACCACTCTCCATCAGATAATTGATGGTTAGATTTCTCCTCCATATCCATATTTTCTTACATGGAACCCTAGTATGTGTTATTTTCGGTAATCTTCATACTTTCCACTCTTTATTTTAAATAGAGGACTCATTAATTCATTTTTCGATGTGGGATTTCAACTAAGATATTTTGAAATGTCAAAAATGTGTGATCCCAATACCCTATATTTTGTTGAACCGATGGTACTTCAAATCATCATAGATTTATGAGTTTAAGGACCTCAATTTTACACTTGTTTGTGATTGATGACCTCAATCACTACCTATAAATATTTACGTTTTTCCTCCAATTATATGTCTCTAATTGCCACCAATATTCTCCGAATAGAGATCATAATTTGGTGGTGACCCTTTCATTTCTCTTTTCCTCATATTAAGACTAAATTTTAGTAAACCAATTTCCGATGTGGGTTTTCCCACAAATATATTTTCTATTTTCAACCTTTTATTTTCGATGAACAATTTCAAATTGCGAGGACGCAATTTATTGAAGGAGGGGAGAATGTAACACCCCAAGATTTCATAGTGTGTTATTTCTTCAAAATAATTCAATAACTTGCACTACACGCAACACCGAGTTCAAGCGCACCATGACTTACCATACAAGCCGTTCAAAAAAGGTTATGAATAGTATTAACTAAATTTTAAACATTATATAATCCTTATAATTTTAGAATCCATATTATGAGTTTCTTAGACATTATGTAAGAACAAATTCATCTTCAGTATTATAGTTTTACCAACTTTTAATAGTGAACCCTTTTTAAATAAAATATTTTAAACTTTTTAAATAAATGGGGACATCAAAAAATTTAAAATAAAACATCCCAAGCTTCCACGGTACGCTTTCCTTTGAATAAAACAGTAGCGTGTGTTGTACGCAACTTCGAGTTTTAACACACACCACAACCGATCAAACTAGCCGTTATGAATAGTAATACTTAATTTTTTGAAATTATATATATTTTATATTTCAAAATGGACTTCATTTTTGGATTCGGAATATCAAATTTAGCCTAAGGTGAAATTTTGGTACTTTTCGGATAACTTTCATATTTTGATGAATAGTAAAAATTACTAAATTTTAATTAAAAACAACTTTTTTAATCAAAATAATTAATAGTGATAAATTATGAATTTGAGTGGTTTTAAAGTATATTTAGAATATATTTTTACCATTTAATATAATTTTGGTCATTGGACATAATTTTACAATTAAACCGAACATAAACAAGTGTCAATCTTTTGATAGTTATTATCTCTTAAAAACACGCTTTTTGTTTTGACAGCGGGAATTAATTTTAAATTAATTTCTCCCACTTCTGTGTTTTGAATTTAGAAAAATGGATTCCATATTTGGAATCAGGATGTTCAAATTGTGTAAATAGGTAACTTTTATTTTTAGACATTTTGAATAATTACTGCAGTAAATATTTTATTTACCATGGTTAAGGGTAAATCCGGTAAATAAGGGTTAAAAAAATAATATCATAATAATACTAAATTACCCTAAAACGTGTCTTAACCCTATTGGTTGATACATGGTCGACCATGGGCATCTTTGGGTCAATTTTGGGACCCCATTGATCCACTTGTAAGTGATAATGACACTTTATTTTAATTAAGTTAAAATGAATACAAAAATGGAATAAGCTTACATCTTTTAAAAGAACAATTTTTACATAGGGTTATACATGTTGGATTTTCGATTATAAATATTCATTAGAAATCTAAAAAGATTTCCTACATAATGATATTTTATTTATAATTTTTAGACATCAAATAATTTAAATTATTAATGACACAATAATGATGCAATTTTTACCTCATTAATAAATCATTTAAATAAATAAGATTATAATGATTAAAATATTATCTAAAACCTGTCCAATTCTTATTGGTTTATGTTATTTAGAATATGAGTCATCTTATCTTCTACCTCAATGATTTTTGGACCATTATAAATCGAATATAATTATATTATAAAATAATACTTTCACTCTTTCCTAAAGAGCCCCTCCTCTCCCTTATAAAAGGAGACCACTTCTACTCATTCCTCACACCTCTCAAGCCACTTGGCTCGTCCAAACTCTGCCCAACTAAGCTCCCCACATCCCTCTCCTCCTCCTTGAAGCTTCCCCTTAGGCAGAAATCATTTCAAGAAGTCCTTTGGTTCCAACCAAAGTGAGTTACCTAAATTAAAGGTAACATTTTCTCTTAAATTATTTTCAATTATTTTGCTTCTCCAACCCCCAAACTATTTTTATTTCCTTTCTTTTGTAACAACACCAGTATACACAATATACTAGGATTTTGTTATAATAAGGATTCAATCTACACATTCACACAACTCCGTCTAATGGATGATGAACATAATGTTTCTGTGGATGGAAAACTAACGCCTCACGAAACGATGATTGTTCAAATACATTTTACCGCCTCTCATGGTGGCCATTAGGATGGCACTGTAATTAAATATGATATTAATGATATGTATTTTATATATAAGCTTCTGTAATTCCATTTTATTTCATACAATTATTTGTTTCATGTTGTATATACATACGATAATTTCATTTGAGGAAGTGCGGACTACCGCCCCCTTAAAATGATATGACTCGTTCATACCACACATGGAACGTATAAATGATGGTGTTAATGAACTTAAGTAACATATATAAAATATTATATTTTACTGGAATAGTAATATACCTATGTATCATTTGGAATCGATTTTTTTAAAATAAAAATTAAATGGAAGTAGCGTTCGTGCGTACGTACGGACTACCGTCTCCACGAACGCGATGAGATTCATTCTCCATCGTATCCATTCTAGTATAATTATCATTGATGATTTAAAAATGATGTTTAAGGACTTGATACCATTCTGGATATTAATAATATACATCCCATTAATAACGAATATGGCTCACATAACAAAGAATATAAAGTAAAATGAACCCGTTAACACCTGAAATGACGATAATTCTAAGATATTATTAACAAATAAATGTTAAAAGATCATATATGATATCATATTAAAGTAACTGATTCTTTTATTATTCAATAACAATTATTTCACCATTATACAGGAGGTAAACCTACCATCAATCAAGTAAAAAGTACAAAGTAAGGGATTCTCTTATCTCACTTTCAATTCCGTGAGATTTCCATTGTTCGCTACTAAATTATTGAAAGTGGTGTATTGTTTACTTCCATTTGATATATATTATCATGATTCACTTTATATTCATGTTATTCTATAAATCATTTGGTGGTTATTAACTTTTGGCCATGCGACTCAGTTGATTAACGTGGTAAGGGGTTTCTTGTCTCACTTTTAATTCTGTGAGAATTCCATTGATCACCACTTAATTCTTGCATGTGGTGTATGTGTACTACCAATGATTGTATTCATTGTGTAATATACTTTATTTTATGGGTATTTACATCATCATGGTATGATCTTTCTTTCATGGGTGTTTGTTTCTTAAGTTACCTAATCAATAAGGGAATTTGAGATTTCAATTTCCACTCATTTGGCTTTACGCATATTTCATTGATTATATTACTCCATGATTATGTGTGGAATCACTATTCATTTGATTATGTCATAATTTCCACTCCCCTTCCTGTAGATATAAGTTTGATACACATAATCACTCCATTGATAATTCTCAATTCATTGATATGAATTTGATAAGAGTAATTTTAACTCATTCTCCATTTGTTTAGTTAAACATCCAATTCGTTGGTATTGTTTTTACAAGAATATGTGTGAATATCCTTTGATTGATTTACACTGAATATCCAATCATATTTAGTGTATTTATATTTGTCACACATAATTATGTCGTTGATTTATCCTTAACCTAAGGATACAACCTTTATGAGAGATTTCATCTCAATTTACATTCCATTGAGACTTCTTTGATGATATACACCAAATCACTTTTATGTGGTGTATATAATGTACTTTGACATAGTATATCATGAATTCCTTTATTCTCAGGATATTACAATGTTTTGATTACCTCAATTATTTGTATTCAAGTGTCTCTCTTTTGGTTAGAAACTCTAACCAAAATACCATTTTAAAATGTTTTAAAGAATTATTCTTCTAAATCATGCTCATTAATGTCCATATTTTAAAAAATGGTTTTAAGGATTTATTTTTATGGACATTAAAGTTTTAAATTTAAAAATCCTTTTAAAAGTTTCAAAGTGGTATGGGACACTTTGATTCAAAAATCTATTTTTGAATGTCTTCTTGACAAATAGTGTGACTTTTAAAAGTTTTCAAGAAAAGGGGGATATTTCTCTCAAATAGTTATGATGATTATTTTCATCTATGTCAACATCCTTCATTATTCATGATTGAGGTTAATGTGATACAATACAATCTTTCATATTGTATCAAATGAGTTATGTTTGACTGTGTATGTTCTATTTTTATACCATTCATGGTTTGTGGTTAAAGTATTGACATTTCGTATGCTAGTTTTAATACGAATGTTTATTTTATGCTTAAACCTATTCATATGAGGAATGAATTGGACTTAATAAGTGACGGGTGGAGCCCGCTATAGCTCCTTGATGCATCGGTAGGTCTCATGAGACAAACTAGTGTCTTGCCACAAGGCCTTGGCAAAATCTTATTTGTAGTCTTGGCACGAGGCCTTGGCTATGTGGTTATGATAGTCTGGCATTATGCATTCCATCATTATGAAAGTGGTTATTGATATTGCATGTGATCATTCGACTAGTAGAATATCCATGTGAGTAAGTAATGGCATTATTTCATTTTACCTTTGCCATTTTATGCTGAAGTTCAAGTTTCAAAGGCTTTTGTTTTAGTTATAAATTGCCTTAAGTGTTTATGCTTATTTATGAAAGCTTCTGCTATAATGTTATCCTTACTGAGCATCCGAGCTCAACCCTTTCAATGTTTTATTTTTTTTTCGAGGATTATGAAGAAGTAATTTATGAATGACCTGCAGGGATAGTATGAGGGGATATGAAGACAAGATGTTTTTTTATGTAATTTTTTATGGATGTATCTAGTTATTCCAAGGCTACTAAACTAATCGGTCTTTCGAGACTTGATCTTTCTCATGATCATGCCAATGTTATGTAATAATGCACCGACTCTGGGTAACTAGGGTCGGGGCGTTACACTTTTTATGAATTAAAATAATTTTATAGGTTAATATGACATGTTATGATTTACGTAAGTAACCTTTTTAGAAGTCATCATTATGTTAGGATTTTCAAAAAAATCAATTATTGAATAGTTTCATAATTGACATAAAAGAGTTTTTAAAACAAATATTATTTTAATAATTGATATTAAATTCCTAAAAATCTATGGTTCGGCCAAGAGACTTATATAA
Source organism: Viscum album (assembly GCA_963277665.1). Taxonomy (NCBI): domain Eukaryota; kingdom Viridiplantae; phylum Streptophyta; class Magnoliopsida; order Santalales; family Viscaceae; genus Viscum; species Viscum album. Next base: position 732,683,275 of record OY728160.1, read on the forward strand.
TGATATGTTTGTCATTAATGGACCAATTGGGGGTCTCTTGGATGTATATAGTAAGTTTATTAACCATATAATATAAAAATACAAAGAGACATTGTAAAATTGAAACTAATTAACTAATAGTTAATACTTAAAGATAAGGTTAATATAGTATCCCAAACCTGTATAAATTCCATTTGTTGAGTGGTTTTCGACCCATACCCACCTTAAACTTTAAATAATACACTATAGATCCATTAGAAACCGAATATGAATTTATTATAAAATAATATTTCTAGCTTCTCCAAAGGTGCCCCTCACCCCTCTTATAAAAGGGCACTCTCCCTTCTCATTAACTCACATCATCAAAGCCTTTTGGTTCGTCCAAACTCTGCCAAAATACTCTCTCAAATTCCCTCACATCATCCTAGAGGACTTCCTTTAGTCAGAAAGCCTACTTATGGAGCCATTTTGATCAAATCAAAAGGAAGAACCCGAAGAAGAGGTAATGATTTCACCACCCTTTTTCATGTTCCTTTCTTCTTCCACTTCTTCTTTCATTGTTATTACCATTCTAAAATAATAACTCCAGTATATTATATATACTTTGATGTTATTATAAACTTTTTTCAACCATATTTCAGTATTCTATCCATCCTTTGAATAACATGTCACCATACGTTCGTACGTACGGCTTACCGTCTCCACGTCGTGGTGTAATTGTTATTCAATAAATTATTATTTGAATGGGTATAATAATGATGTGTAATTCATGTAAATATTACATATAACATTATAATTATTCTGTATATATGATATATCATCCAATTTTATATTATTTTAATATCAAAAGAATGATATTGTCGCTCGTGCGTACGTACGGACTACCGTCTCCACGAACGCGATGAGATTCATTCTCCATCGTATCCATTCAAGTCTAATTATCATTTGATGATTAATAATAGTATCTAAGGACTTGATATAATTCTGGATATGATTAAGATACAACATATCCAGGACAAACACGAGTTACGTAACAAAACATATAAAATAAAATGAATAAGTTAACACCCTAAACAACGATAATACTAAGATATTATTAACAAATCAATGATAAAAGATAATATATGATATAATATTAATATATATGATTCTTTTATAATTTAATAACAATTAGTTCACCATTATATAGGAGTTTAACCTACCCCAAACCAAGGAAAAGTACAAGGTAAGGGTTTATTTCCCAATCTCTTCATTATCCGAGGTTATTTATACATAATAATCTACTGGGATCTCTTTATCATCCACATCCATGTTTCTTAAAAACGTTTTTCAAAAAATTATTAATATTTTATAGAATATGTGTTAAAGTCATTTATACCCTTTTTTGACTTTTTATAAGAGGTTTATAAAGGAATCATTCCATCATTTTCCAAACAAGGTGCTTTTTTACCTTTTTGACAGAATTAAGGTAAGAATGTTTTTTTAACTTATACGGCGGGTGCGGCTATTTTCCGCCATTATAAAATCGTCGAAGCTTCCCATACAAGCTTATAAGAATATTTTCAAATAAAATGTTTTATTTTATATTACTCTTAAATGATTTAAAAATAAAAAGATATATTTCACTAAAAAGAGTTTTGATCTCATCTATGTCAACATCCTTTGATGGAATTTAAGTTTATTTGAAGCTGATTTGTTATGAAACAAAACATCCATAATGTACTGAAGGTTTTGTGATATGTTTGACTATGTATATGTTATTTTTATACCCTTCATGTTTTATGGTGAAAGATTTGACATTTTGTATGCTAGTTTTAATACGAATTTTTATGTTATGTTTAAACCTTTTCATATGGGAATGCTTTGGACTTAATATGTGACAGGTGGAGCCTGCTATAGCTCCTCGATGCATTTTCTAGTCTCATGAGACAAACTAGTGTCTTGGAACAAGGTCTTGACAAAATCTTATTGGTAGTCTTGGCACGAGGCCTTGGCTATGTGGTTATGATAGTCTGGCATTATGCATTCCATCATTATGAAAGTGGTTATTGATATTGCATGTGATTATTCGATTAGTAGAATATCCATGTGAATAAGTATGTTTAATTATTTCATTTTATTTTTTACATACTATATTGAAGTTCTAGTTTAAGATGCTTTTGTTTTAGTTATACATTGCCTTAAATGTTTATTCTTATTTATGAAAGTTTCCGCTATATTGTTATCCTTACTGGGCATTTGAGCTCACCCCTTTTCTATGTTTTATTATTCCCAGGATGTGAAGAAGTAAATTACGAATGGCCTGTAGGGATAGTATGAGGGTATTAGAGTGTAGACTATGGAGACTATGTTGTTGTAGATTTCATTTTTATGATGTAATGTAAAACATTATGAATATATCTAGTGTTTCCAAGGCTACTAAACTAATCGGTCTTTCGAGATTTGATCATTCTTGTGATCATGACATGTTATGTAATAATGCACCGAATCTGGGTAACTGGGGTTGGGGAGTTACAGTTGGTATCAGAGGAAGTTTATTACAAACCTTAAAAGCTAGATTTAGATAAACTCTGATTAGAGGACATAGACCTAAGATGGACTTTGATGATTATTATTGATGAACTTCCTAGAATTTTGCTATTGTAGAGATTTTGTGAGTTTTCCAAACAATACATCCCTGTCTGGATACGACCAGGTAGAGGCAGCTCTGGCATAGATGTACCTAGGGGTAAAAACCAAAAACATGGCTTTGAGCTAGACTCGAACGGGAACTAGTGCACGACAACGGGCCTTGTTGCACTCTTGGTTACGACACTCCCGGGGGATATGCATAGGATAACTCTCATTTTCTTTATAAATGGTTATGAAGGGTTTATGAGTATATACTTCCTCAAATAATTTTTTTTAGGAATATGGATTTTATCCATAAATAGTTCAATTTATGTTAAGTGTTTTATAAGTATGGATTTATGTATTTTGATTCATAAACTAATCTAGTTTATGCCATTGTTTAGAAATGGCGCCTAGTGGAAGAAATGGAAACCGTATCAATGCACACACTCCATGTAGGGATTGCCCTCCTGCTCAAGATAATTATAGTGGAGTTGGTGATGCAACTAGTGCCGATCAGCTAATCACCATACTGGGACAACTCACTCAGGTTATGAATAATAACCTTACCCGTATGGAGCACCCTGATCCGCAGAATGGAGGATCAATGTTAGATCGATTCATGAGGCAACAACCATCATAGATAAATAAGAGTACAAATCCCTTAGTCACTGAGTAATGGATAAATTCCCTAGAGAAAATATTTCAGGCTTTGGGGAGTAGTTAAAGGGAAAAAGTTATCATGGTAGTTTACCGCCTCACTAGAGATGCTAATCAATGGTGGTCATTGATTCAAAATATGAAGGAAGATGATTAAGTATCAAATATGGAATGGAGGGAGTTCAGAGATCTATTTTTAGAAAAATACTTTCCTCGCGACCATCAAGCAGATATGGAAAGGCAATTTCAGAGTCTGAGACAAAAGGAGGATGATAATGTTACAAAGTATGAGGCTAAAATTACAAGGATATCAAGGTATGATTGAGATTATATATGTAACCCAAGAAGTAAGATTGATCATTTATTTGAAGGGTTAAAACCATTTCACCGTCGAGAATTAGTCTCACAATCCTTCTCGTCATATGAAGACATTGTCTCATGTGCTATCAAGACAGAGAAAGAATTATGTAAGTCTTATGACTTTAAAGAAAAGCAAGATAAGAAGAGATCTGCTTATCAATCTGGGAATGGAAATAAGGGGAAGAAGGGAAAGGTTGAATATCCATCCTGTGGTAAATGTGGGAAGAAACACCTCAGTACTTGCTTGAAGGGAACGAGAGTCTGTTACAAGTGTGGTGAAAAAGGCCACCAAGCTCGTGATTGAAAAGGGAAGAAGGAAGCTACCAATGTTCAGTGATACAATTGAATGGAAATGGGACATTATGAAAATGAATTTCCTAAGCGTCAGGGGAACTTACCTCAGAAAAGGTGAAGGGATCAAGGCCAAGCTTATGATATCACTACTATTGAGGTAGAAGTTCTGAAAGACGTGGTGACAGGTAATTTAATGGTTTCCTCATGTTTAGAAAATGGATTATTTGATTCTGGATCATCGCATTGTTTCATATCTTACCAGTTTGCTAAGAAAATTAGATATTTTCAATTTGATTTAACAAGGGAGTTGTCAGTTGAAACTCCTAAGGGAAGTATCATTGCAACAAAGTTTTGTGAATTAGTCCCCATTAGAGCACATAAATGTTCTTTATCTGCTGATCTCATCGTCATACCTATGATTGAGTTTGATATAATCCTCGGTATGGATTGGATTTCGGACTATGATGTGAAGATTTATTATAATAAGAAGGAGGTTACAATTTTTGATGATGATGATAAGGAACACCATATCTTAAAGCAGAATTGTCACCACCTAATTCTTATCTAGATCCACCACCAGTAGCTCAACTAAATTCAATTATTGGGGAGGAAGAGAAAGAAATGACTGTGGGTGAGGAAAGGAATGTTCAAATAGAGGATGTACCTGTTGTGAAAGAATATGTAGATGTATTTCCGGAAGATTTACCTGGACATCCTCCAGAACAAGAAGTTGAGTTTTCCCTTGATTTAATTCCTGGATCAAGGCCTATATTGAAGACCCCTTACAGAATGTCCACTGTATAATTAGTCGAACTAAAGAAACAACTAGAGGAATTTTGTAATAAAGGATTTATTCGCCCTAGTGTTTCTCCACGGGGATCCCCTGTTCTTTTTGTTAAAATGAAAGATGGATCTATGAGGTTATGTATCAACTACAGGGAGATCAATGTTATAACAATAAATAACAAGTATCCCCTACCTCGCATTGATGATTTATTTGACCAACTGCATGGATCTCAATACTTTTCAAAGATTGACCTTCGATCTGGATACAATCAGTTGTGTGTGAAGAAGGAAGACATTCCAAAGACAGCATTTCGAACCAGGTACGAGCATTATGAGTCTACAATAATGCATTTTGGATTGACTAATGCACCCTCTGTATTCATGGATCTTATGAATAGTGGTTTCGAGGAATATCTTGATGAATTTGTGGTGATATTTATTGATGATATCTTAGAATACTCCAAAAGCTACGAAGATCATTAAAATCACTTACGCATTATCCTGAAGACTCTGGGAAGACATGAATTATATGGGAAGTTTAGAAAGTGTGAATTATGGCTTCATGAGATTTCTTTTCTTGGCCATATTGTCTCTAAAGATGGAATCTCTGTTGATCCTTCTAAGGCCAAGGCAATCCAAGAATGGCGAGAACCTACGAGTATAATTGAGGTACATAGTTTTATTGGTTTGGAAGGTTATTATCGACGTTTCGTCCAGAATTTTGCCCGATTGGCTAACCCATTAATGAAGCTCACGCGTAAAGGGGTTAAATTTGTTTGGAAAAAAGGGTGTGAAGAATGTTTCGATGAACTAAAGAGAAGATTAGTCATGCTCCTATATTGACTCTACCAATGGGGAATGATGGGTTCGTTATTTATAGTGATGCATCAAAGAAAGGACTTGGTTGTGTCCTTATGCAGAATGATAGGGTTATTGCCTATGAATCACGATAGTTGATAATTTATGAGCAAAAATATCCTAGTCAGGATCTTCAGTTAGCAGCTGTGATCTTTTCTTTGAAGATATGGAGGCACTACCTCTATGGTGAAAAATGTGAGATTTATACTGATCAGAAGAGTTTGAAGTATTTTTTCTCACAAAAAGAATTCAACATGAGGCAAAAGAGATGGCTTGAATTACTCAAGGATTATGATTGCACGATACACTACCACCCGGGGAAGGAAAACAAGGTGGTAGATGCTTTGAGCAGAAAATACCATGGAGTTTTGAACAATATGAGAATTGAAAGGGATCCAATTTTCATGGATCTAGTGAAGATGGACATGGGAATAACCAGGGAAGGTGAAACATCAATTCTTTTTCAAATGGTTGTCAAACCTTCTTTACTAGAAAGGATTAAGAGTTATCAGACCGATGATGAAGACTTTCAAAAGAAGATTAATGCTGTGAATGATGGGATATTGAGAGACTTTTTGTATGAAGATGGAATTTTGAAATTTGGGAAAAGACTTTGTGTTCCCGATATACCTGATCTTTAAAGGGAATTGCTAGATGATGGTCATAGTTCCAATTTATCTATACACCCTTGGAGCACCAAAATGTATAGATATTTGAAGGAACATTTTTGGTGGGACAACATGAAGAGGGAGATTGCCGATTTTGTGTCAAGATGTATGGTTTGTCCACAAGTGAAAGCTGGAAGGCAACATCCTGGAGGAGTCCTGCAACCTCTTCCCATACCGAAGTGGAAATGGGAAAATATTATAATAGACTTTGTCATGGGGCTACCAAATACTCCTAGAAGGAAAGATGCAATATGGGTCATTGATGATCGTCTTACCAAGTCAGCACATTTTATTTCTATAAGGGAAGATTTACCACTTGAACGAAAAGAAAGAATATATATTAATGAAGTTGTGAGACTTCATGGAGTACCCCTATTGATTGTTTCTGATCGTGATCCCCGTTTTGCTTCAAGATTCTGGAAAAGTCTTCCGAAAGCCTTGGATACTAAACTTCATTTGAGCACTACCTACCACCCTCAAACAGATGGACAATCAGAACGAACTATTCAAACCTTAGAAGACATGTTGAGATCCTACTCACTTGACTTTCAGGGTATGTGGTAACAATATTTACCTATGGTAGAATTTTCCGATAACAATAGCTTCCATTCGAGTATTTAGATGGAACCATATAAAGCGTTATATGGAAAGAGATGTCGCACAACAACCTGTTGGGGTAACGTTGGTGAAAGAAAACTTGTAGGTCCGGAACTGGTGGAGGAAACGATGGAAAAGGTGAAGGTAATCCAAAATCACATCAAAGCAGCGCAAAGTAGGCAGAAGAGCTATGCCGATAATCAAAGGAAGGATTTGGAATTCCAAGTCGGTGATCATGTTTTCCTAAAGGTATATCAATGGAAGGGAGTCATGCATTTTGGTATGAAAGGTAAATTGAGTCCCGGGGACATCGGATCATTCGAAATTCTAGTACGTATTGGGGTTGTAGCTTACCGATTGGAAATGTCGCCAAGTCTCTCCAAAGTTCACGATGTGTTCCACGTATCTCTATTGAGGAAATACATGCCTGACCCAACGCATGTACTCAACTATGAGGAATTAGAACTAGAACTCGATCTGTCTTATTGCGAAGAGCCCGTCAGGATTCTTGATATGAGAGAACAAGTGCTGAGATACTGGACGACGCGTCTGTTAAAAGTTTTGTGGAGAAACCATAAGATAGAAGAGGCAACGTGGGAACCTGGGGAACTTATGATGAAGAACCACCCGAGTCTCTCAAAATGGACTTCATTTTTTGGATTCGTAGTATCTAATTTAGCCTAAGGTGAAATTTTGGTACTTTTCGGATAACATTAATATTTTGATGAATAGTGAAAATTACTAAATTTTAAATAAATTTTTTTTAATCAAAATAATTTAATAGTGATAAATTATGAATTTGAGTGGTTTTAAAGTATATTTAGAATATATTTTTACCATTTAATACAATTTTTGTCATTGTACATAATTTTACAATTAAACCGAACATAAACAAGTATCAATCTTTTGAATGTTATTATATCTTAAAAACACGCTTTTTTGTTTTGACAGCGGTAATTAATTTTAAATTAATTTCTGCCACTTCTGTGTTTTGAATTTTAAAAAATGGATTCCATATTTGGAATTAGGATGTTCAAATTGTGTAAATAGGTAACATTTATTTTTAGACATTTTGAATAATTACTTTAGTAAATATTTTATTTACCATGGTTAAAGGGTAAATCCAGTAAATAAGGGTTAAAAAATAATATTATAATAATAAAAAATTACCCTAAAACGTGTCCTAACCTTATTGGTTGATACATGTCCGACCATGGGAATCTTTGGGTCGATTTTGGGACCCCATGGTGCCACTTGTAAGTGATAGGGACACTTTATTTTAATTAAGTTAAAATGAATACAAAAATGTCACAAGCATATATCTTTTAGAAACACAATTTTTACATAGGGTTATATATGTTGTATTTTAGACTATGAATTTTAATTAGAAATATAAAATAATATCCTACATAATGATATTTTATTTATAATTTTTAGACATTATATAATTTAATTTATTTATGACACAATGGTGATGCAGTAATTACCATAATAGTGAAAAATTAAAATGATTGATATTGTAGATACCCAAATAAATTTAATTTGAGACTTTTTATGAATTAAAATAATTTTATAGGTTAATATGTCATGTTAGTATTGACTTATGTAACATTTTTAGAAGTAATTTTTCTGTTATGATTTTCACAAAAATCAATTATTGAATAGTGTCAAAATTGACATAAAAGAGTTTTTAAAACAAAGATTATATTATTAATTGATATTAAGTTCCTAAAAATATAAGGTTTGGCCAAGAGAATTATATCATTATAGGTGTATCATTAAAAGACCAATTGGGGTCTCTTGGATGTATATAGTAATTTTATTAGCCATATAATATAAAAATAAAAAGAGACATTGGAAAAGTGAAAGTAATTTACTAAGAGTTAATACTTAAAGATAAGGTTAATATAGTAACCCAAACCTGTCTAAATTCCATTGGTTGAGTGGTATTGGAACCATACCCACCTTAACCTCTAAATAATACCCTTTTGAGCCATTATAAACCGAATATGAATTTATTATAAAATAATATTTCTAGCTTTTCCAAAGGTGCCCCTCACCCCTCTTATAAAAGGGCACTCTCCCTTCTCATTAACTCACACCTTCAAAGCCTTTTGGTTCGGCCAAACACTGCCAAAATACTCTCTCAACTTCCCTCACTTCATCCATGAGGCCTTAATTTAGTCATAAAGCCAACTTAAAGAGCCCTTTTGATCAAATTAAAAGGAAGAACCCGAAGAAGAGGTAATGATTTCACCACCCTTTTTCAAGTTTCTTTCTTCTTCCACTTCTTCTTTCTTTGTTATTACCATTCTAAAATAATAACTCCAGTATATTATATATACTTTGATGTTATTATAAACATTTTACAACCATATTTCAGTATTCTATCCATCCTTTGAATAAAATGTCACCATACGTGCATATGTACAGCTTACCGTCTCCACGTCGTGGTGTAATTTATATTCAATACATTATTATTTGGATGGGTATAATAATGATGTGTAATTCATGTAAATAATAAATATAACATGATAATGATTCTGTATATATGATATACCATACAATTATATGTTATTTTAATATCAAAAGAATGATATTGTCGCTCGTGCGTACGTAGGGACTACCGTCTCCACGAAAGCGATGAGATTCATTCTCCATCATATCCATTCAAGTATAATTATCATTTGATGATTAATAATAGTATCTAAGGACTTAATATCATTCTGGATATGTTTAAGATACAACCTATCCATGAAAAACACGATTTACATAACAAAACATATAAAAGAAAATGAGTAAGCTAACTCCCGAAACAACAACAATAATAAGATATTATTAACAAATCAATATTAAAAGATCATATATGATATCATATTAATATATATGATTCTTGTAAAATTTAATAACAATTATTTCACCATTATAAAGGAGGTTAACCTACCCCCAACCAAGGAAAAGTACAAGGTAAGGTTTTATTTTTCAATCTCTTCATTATATGAGGTTGTTTATACGTAATAATCTACTGGGATCTCTTTATCATCCACATCCATGTTTCTTAAAAACGTTTTTCAAAACATTATTAATATTTTACAGAATATGTGTTAAAGTCATGTATACCCTTGCTTGACTTTTTATAAGAGGTTTATAAAGGAATCTTTCGTTCTTTTTTTCCAAACAAGGTGTTGTTTAACCTTTTCGACAGAATTAAGGTAAGAATGTTTTTCTTAACTTATACGGTGGGTGCGGCTATTTTCCACCATTATAAAATCGTTGAAGCTTACCTTACAAGATTATAAGAATATTTTCAAATAAACTATTTTATTTTATATGACTCTTAAATGATTTCAAAATAAAAAATAGATATTTCTCTAAAAAGAGTTTTGATCTCATCTATGTCAACATCCTTTGATTGAATTTAAGATTATTTGAAGCTGATTTGTTTTGAAACAAAACATCCATATTGTATTGAAGGTTTTGTGATATGTTTTACTATGGATATGTTATTTTTATACCCTTCATGGTTTATGGTGAAATATTTGACATTTCGTATGCTAGTTTTAATACGAATGTTTATGTTATGTTTAAACCTTTTCATATGGGAATGCATTAGACTTTATATGTGATAGGTGGAGCCCGCTATAGCTCTTCGATGCATCGGTAGGTCTCATGATACAAAATTGTTTCTTGTAACAAGGCCTTGAAGAAATATTATTGGTATTCTTGGCACGAGGCCTTGGATATTTAGTTATGATAGTCTAGCATTATGCATTCCATCATTATGAAAGTGGTTATTGATATTGCATGTTATTATTCGATTAGTAGATTATCCATGTGAATAAGTAAATGGAATTATTTCATTTTATTTTTTCCATACTATGTTGAAGTTTGAGTTTAAGAGGATTTTGTTTTAGTTATACATTTCCTTAAATGTTTATTCTTATTTATGAAAGTTTCCTCTATATTGTTATCCATACTGGGCATTTGATCTCACCCCATTTCTATGTTTTATTTTTCACAGGATGTGAAGAAGTAAATTATGAATGACCTGCAGGGATAGTATGAGGGGACAAGTGTGTAGACTATGGAGACTATGTTGTTGTAGATTTCTTTTTTATGATGTAATATAAAACTTTATGAATATATCTAGTGTTTCCAAGGCTACTAAACCAATCGGTCTTTCGAGATTTGATCTTTCTTGTGATCATGACAATGTTATGTAATAATGCACCAACTCTGGGTAACTAGGGTTAGGGTGTTACAATTCTCAATGGTACTGGAACTGGAATTATCTATTCTATAGATTATGTTACATGTGATCCTATTATCATTCAATAAATAGTAAAATATTATTCAAATTTTCAATTCTTTTTAGGATTATTTTTTAAGGATATAGTTACTCTGCTGATAGATAATACCACGAATCCTCGGATAATCATGGAAATGGATTTATCATATCCCATTAAAGATATTATTTTTCATACTGGCCCAAGAATCACATTATTAAAAAAATCTCTATCCATATAAATTTTTTCTCAAACTACCACCTTCATGGTTGTATCATCTTAGTGGATAGAATTTGGATCCATTAAAATTGATTTTTATTGGAGTATAATGCTCATTTTTATTTTCCTATTTGGAAGGATCCAAATCTCAGTTTACCTAAATATGGACATATGGACTCCAAATATCTATTAGATTATGGTTATGAAAAAAATTAATCTTTCTCAAAGAACATGTAATAATCATATTCATATATATCCTCATCAACTCTAACATTTATTCCTTTCCCCTAAAAAAAGGTCTAAATGTTTCTCATGAAGGTATGTTACTTTCTTAGGGGGACCATTAATCTTTAAATATGGTGGAACAACCAATTATCACTAATATTAATGAATATAAAAACCATTATAACAAGCTTCACACAAACCTAGTAATTTTTTATCTACCACCCCAAATTCTTGATTTGATTCTATTTTAAATAAAAAATTGAATGGGAAAACTTGTTTCATGGATCCAATTTATTTTTAGTTTTTTAGTGTAAATTTTTCTTCAGTTGTCTCTTCAAAATATCACAAAAGATGTATATCCTTCACTATTTTTCAAAGACAAGGTGTCCCAATGTAATTATATTCCATTCTACCATCATGATCAAAGAGTTGTGTGATGCATCACCCACTTCAGGAGATCTTCCTCCCTCTCACAATTCCTTTATGTTTCATACATACATTAACACTAATCTATAATTTTCTATATCAACAAGTGGAAAAACAAAGAAGAATAAAAAAAATCTTCTTCCATGGGGGGTGAGGAGTAATTTTTAATCTAAATATTTCACTGATGATGTATCCTCCCATTTCATAGGAAACATAGGTGTCTAAACCTACTTATCATTCTTTTATTACTATCAAGGTGATTTGGATGTATATGAATTATTTCAAATATAATATATGCATATATATATAAAATTATTAGGTGCAGACACATTTTATTTCTTGATGATCTAGATCCAATGTACAAAGAAATGAATATTCGAAATTATTCTCTCAATATATTTATTGCGAGACACAATCATTTTATCTTAATTAATGAGAATATTTGAATCATCCAAAATAACCGATTGTATTTTGATCACATTAATGCTTCTTCATAGTAATTTACTATCAAGTATAATGAATCATCTAAAACTTTTTCATGAGATTTGTTTACAAAATGTCTGTCGTAAGTTAAAAGGAACGACTCTAGAAGAATCTATATTCCTAAAAACCAGGATCAAATTCATTTTTTATTGGTGGGAATTTAAATACCATTATTTATCAATTAGAAAAATAAAGTATTTACAGATTACATGATAAAGACAATCTATTATTTTTGGTTTTTTTTCTAAATGTAATATCATGGACCAGAGCTTCAATGTTGAAATATTCACATGGTAAAAAACAAAAGAGGTGGAAGTAGAATATAGAGTTTTTTGGATATGTTTTGACTTAATTGTGTGTCATTATAAATTTATCATGAACATTTATATCCCAACAAAATAATTACTTATCTGACCCCTCTCTACAAAAGCTACAGATTCAAGGGTCCATATACCATATTCGTATCTTCCTTCTAATAAAAGTAGGATTTTTAAACATTTTATAAGGTCATTAGTCAATAATTTATATAATTCCCCCTCATAATGGAATTCATGAGTTTTGTTTTGAAATAATTTTTTCAGTTTTAAGTTTTCTATTTTAGAATCTATGATTAATCAACTGACCGCTGGAAATTATTTGGAATAAATTCAATTGAAGATGAGTTAGTTTAGTGTAAGTCTTTATGTTCACTAGGATGATGAATTTTTTTCTATTGTCAAGTAAACATATACTCTTTGAATAAATTTTTTCTCACCATATATTAGAATCCATGTGAATGGTCTCACATCATAAGGCTATATAAAGTTGAGTATAACATATAATATTATCTTACACTCATAAGAGATTAAAAAAACTATATATATTACATGAACGCGGTTCCCATAGAATAAATGTAGAGACCATAAAAATATTATCTTCCCTCCATTAAATGTTGACAATAGCTTTTCCTCATCATTGAGTGAGATAGGTTCAATCATCTAAATAATATGATTATTTTTTTTTGATACAATTCCACATATATTGATATATTGTTAATTTTTTTTGAAATCCATCATTGAGGACGATGAAATATTTAATTATGTTAAATTAACCAAGCCTAATATTGATCCTTGTAATGATGTATTTTTAGGAAAATTCTACATTACACCATGTTATTGAATCAATATTGATTTGGTTAGGGAAATTCATGATTACCTTTAGGGTCCTCGCCCTATAAATACCACTTACACTATATTGGTGTTCATCCCCAAGGTGAACCATTTCAGTATAACCTTAAAATTTCAACCCATTAGTATTTGAAAATGTTCATATAAGTTCCTTTTAATACATAAAAATATCAAATTATCCAATATTTTTCATCAATAATTATCAAATTAATAGAATAGTTTTCTCAAAGATATAACCATATATAGGTGATTAGATAGAATCAATAAATGATAGAAGAATTTGATTACAACATGTTCGTTTATAATTCTATGTTCAAGATCTACATGTAGAAATAATAAAATGGAATAGATTAACATTAAACTTTCAAATTTCTAAGGTGGTGTGGATTCTCGAAATGTGTATGTATCCTTTTTTCACTGATTTTATTTTTGTTGGTTCATTATCTTAGTTATGTAAAAGAATATTTTAATTATTAAATATATTTTAAGGCCTTATCTAAGGATTTCCACTTTCTCCAAGCCTTTTTAACATATACCAATATTGTATTAGTTGGAACTTGAAATATAAAATTACATAATGGAGGATGAACCCAATAAATGGTCATTATAGTTTCATTGGAATATATCATTTTTGGGGGATGACATGGTTCCCTTAATTAACAATTGAATAAACTCAATTAAAATGATTGAAGATATATTAATTGAGTGTTGTAACAAAAATTTATAAAGAATTAATGTTTAAATAATAGTTTCTATATTCCCACTAAATTATTAGGAAGGAAATATAGTACCAACCAAGATAGGCTTGGTATTTTTGGATGTAAAATATAAAATTACCTGGTGGCTATATTGTTAAAAAACGAGTTCTCATTAACTATTTTGAATGTATAATAAATATTATTATGAGACAAATAACTAACTAAAAAAATGATTCCTCAATTCTGGAGGTAAGATAACCGTGATTAAGTATTTCATCTCTTTCATCTCAATGCATTCCCCTAATGTTTCATGTAACTAAAATTCCATTTATAGGAGACCTTGTAGTTCTTACGAGATAATCATTCATGGTTTACTTTCACCCGTCATTCTATGTGGGAAATATTACTTTAAAAAAAGTGTTGATCATCTCCAGGTAGTTATATTGATCCATTTTTCAATGGTTCATACTCATAAAATTGGATTTTTCACTCTATTACCGTCATCCATGATAATTATAGATGGATAATTAGTATGGTGACATCCTATTTTTAAAAGATAACTAGTGTTGTAATTGTTTATTCTTACAAGAATACCAAATATATAAAAATAGATCCATTCCGGTGTGTATGCATCCAAAAGTTATTGAAATATTTCTTGACTAGAATTAATGGATCACTCTATCATATACCCATAGTAATGAAGATACTGATGATTATTTATTCACTAAAACTTACTCTAGTTTATCCAGCCCTTCCACATTTCACAACATCATCCATTTGAGGAATATTGGGGATACATGTGTTAATCAGTTACCATTAAAAACAATTCCTAATAAGATTAATTAACATATTTTTCATATTATGAATCATTCATTTCTTAAGGAAAAAAAATATATAATAAGGGAATAATTATTGTTTTCAAATGATTATGTTGTGATATTTTTATAATAGAATTTATTATAAACGAATTTTATGAAGGGTGGTGGGACCTCTAAATATTGTTTTCAAATCAATGTATGTAGGGAGGATTAAAAAATCATATCCAGGTATCATTTTATATATTTATATTTTCAGAAAAATATAGGAAAACCTTTAAAATTTAAGGAAAATATGCTAATTTTTTATAGCTACTAAATGATTTAAAAAATATGCAATGTTGGTATCCCAAATAAAACCAAACCATAAAAATAAATATCAAAAGGAAGGTTTTATTCTTCTATAATAGTATTCTTATTAATGTCCAAGAAATATTGTATCTCATTATCCATCAATATTGGAATTGTTCAGACCATTTCCTCATGTATTTATATTTTTACAGAAGGATCTTGACAATAGGTGTATTGAAAAAAACATATCTAGGGATAAAAAATTATATATAATGGTTCCATTTGTGTTGGAATAATGTATATAGGTGGTATAATTTAAAATTACTTGGGATTTATGATTATTTTCAAGTAATAAAAATTATATTGATGATTATAGTGTAAATTTTTTTATATGTAGAGGTGGAGTCATTTAAAATTATATAGGATCTATAATTACCAATTTTGTGTACTACTATGGTGGTTGTAACTCCCTTATTACAGAATCTCATGCGTTATTCTATATTTTAACTCTCTACTCATTCAAAATTATTTTATTTTATGTAATATAAGTGGATTTATCATTATTTTCCTATTATGTTATTGGGAATCTTCATTGATAGTGGAGAGTAAAATACTTTATTAGAGCCTATAGATCTTTCATTTACCATGTAGTGGAGATTCTCAACATGGGAATTATGAAATTTTTCTCACCGATATCATGGCATCCAAAAAATACATTAATGATATTTTAATAATTTTCTCAAGTATCAAATATCTACCAAGGGATTTCAGGTATTTAAATTTTGATGACTCCCTCAGTCATCATCAATTCAATCCACTATGATATTATTGTTTTCTATGCTCTATAACTACATTACTTTTCATAATAAAATGATTCAAATTCTCATCCACTTCATGGGAGTTTACATTAGTAGTTTCTTAGTTTGGGAATTCACATTAATGTATGAATTTTTTCTTTAGGTGGTATTCAATTCGTACACATATCATATTTACTTTAATTTGTACATAATTAGTATTTCCAACCTCCTTTTTATATTATTTATATCAATAATTACATTATCCATTGAGATATTTTATATTATTTACTTTAGTATTTGTTTGAGTTAATGATATAATAAACTATTTTCATCTTCAAATATGAAGAAACATGTATTTTCACTATTACCCACTGAATATTGATTATAATTGGTTATTCTCCGATAGATTAAATCATTAATATTATTAACTTTGATCAATAATACATTATTTCTCAAAAACAATTATCATGGATTGAGAAAAGTGACTAATAATTAAGAGACTATGATGGATTCAATCAACCAAGAGTAGATTTGATCACTTTATTTGTACTCTGACTATCATTTTCATTCTTTCTAATTTTATTTTTAACACTCTACCATTTCCAATTTAAAATCCTTTTCCTTTATTATTATTCAAGTTTTTCATCATGTTTTCTTTTCACATCATGTTAGATAAATTACTGTTTTCGAGTATCTATGTGGAACTATTCTTTCATTCCATCTGAGATTGTTCATATAAGTATTCATTCAATTACATTATCTATTAATTTTATGACATTCAATAAGTGATTAAGAACTATTGTAATTTATGCTCTCTCTTTTAATATTTCATGATGTTTTCACATATTTGATTTCTCATCTCCTTCTCCATCAAAATAATTAATTATGTTTGTGGTTGGAAAAATGATATGAAAACTTATTTTAAAAAAAATTCATTTGTTGTATCTAATTTTTATTATTATTTTATTTTATTTAATTAATTATTAATACATGTAACTTCTGAAAACTTTTTAATATTTCATTATGTAAACAATGTGTTTAAAAATAATCATTTTCACAATGAAAAGGTATTTTTATTTCTCCAGTAAATTTAGCCTAAATAGATACCAAATTTCAGAACAAAATACCCAATTTTTTAGATTCATTATCAACATATTTCATCATGGTTACTAATAATCCTTCATTTTTAGTCTTCACTATTAGTTATTTGAATTATTCACTTTCATATCCAAGACCATTCATATCAATTTGAAAGGCCCATTTCTTTCTCAATAATTTCTTATATTATGTTATATATAATTTTTGTATTTTCATTATCTATCTCACTAATTATTCAATAAAATTATATATCTTATCAATATTTTATTTTAAAACATATTCTTTAAAGTGACCACCTCTCATTCCTGAGATTTAATCCTCCTGACTCATTTTACAATACTAAAATTTATATCATCAATAAATCTATATCAGTCTTCAATTTTTATAGTAACTATTTTATAAATTATAAATATTCATGATAAAAAAGGATCCTCAACCATATATTCTAGCCATGTAAATTTACCTTTAACCTAATTGAAATATTTAGATTACTCATTAAACTGTCCACCAATATACATGTTCTTAATTATTTAGTTGTTCACTCCAAAAAAACACATTCAATATATAATTTTTGATCCTAATATTTTTTAGTTGTTAATTATTAATGATTTCTATTTTATCCCTTTTAATTTTTCAGTCAACGTTCTTTCTATGTTAGTTTTGAATAAAATCTCTTCATCTTTATGTAATGATTGATAATCATTTTTTGTCTTTCTTGGAAAAATACTTATTTGATGATTTTTTATTATTGAATTTAGATTTATTAATTTTTATATGGGTAATTTTTTTATTCATTATAATAAATAAATCTCAACCAATTCATCATTTGATATTTCTATATACCTTGTTATGATATGTAAACATTTCTTGAAAAAAATCTTACTGATGTATGTTTTACATCAAACATACCATTCCTTAACTTTAATTTTTACACCACCAGTGATAGTAATTCATAGTTTATGTCTTAATTATCTTCCATGTGGATAAAATACAAAAATATCCATCATCTTATAAAAGATATCTTTGGATGTTAGTCTTAATATTCATTCTAAATTCACCTTCATTTCATATTACATGAAGTTTTTTTGTAATACATTAAGTAGTATTTTAGTTAAATCGTATTATTTAAGATTCAAAACCATTCAATTATATTAAGGTGATTTTCAACTCATCATTTTACTGTTTAGTTCTAGAATCTTAAATCATTTTTATAAATCCTCACATGGATCCAACATCATCGTTGGTGTTATTAAGATATTCATTTATGACATCATTAGGGTGTTTCATAATGTATCTATAGGTGTTGTGAAATACTAGAATATTTTATACTATTAGATTTTTATCTCCACTAATATCTAACTCTAGATTAATTATATCCCATATTTATAATGAAAACCATATTTTAGAAAAATTTAGAAAGGTATTTTGAGAATTATTGTTGGAATTATAATAATATTTTTTAGTTCATCTAATGATAACTCGTGAATTATTAAGGATAAAATGCATAGAAAAAAATTTATATATGTGATAACATTATTTTATTTTATATTCAATAGTTAGGCCACACCTAATATTGGAAAATATTTTCATATTCCAAATTTTCACCATGTAAATAAATCATCAATTGAATATTTTACAAGAATAAATCTTCCAGCTTTAATAGAATTTATTGAAAAAAAGATCACAAAATACCCTAAGAGGGGGAGTGAAAAAATGGTTTGGGTTCTTTTAATTGAATTCCCTTAGTAGGATTTTGTTACAATGTTAGAAAGAGTTAATAATTTTTCATTCATAACAAATAATTATACAAACAATTCAAAGTATATAAAATTAATCAAATGTGGAATTTTAATTTAATACCCAATGTAATATGCTTGATGAGAGTATATATAAAAATTATCCATTATACAGGAGATTAATCCATCTACTGTACAGTTATTGGATAGTTTAACAATGGTTTACTACTGAGTCCAAGAGACACTTATTTTTATCTCTTTATGAACTATTTTGAGACTAAGATTATAGAGGAATTGAATTTCATACCATTTTAATAATGTTGTGTCCCTAGTTTTTGAACAAGTCAGAATTCCAAGGTAAATTTTGACATTCATGTTTGGTGGATGGTGAAATTATTGAATTGGGATTTAGAGTGTAATTCCAAGAATTATAATTCATTGGAAAGTTTTTCGTAGATTGGGTTTATCTCCTCATAAGTGTCTTGAAGGTCCTATTTTGTTTTGATAGTTTCAGGCTTCAAGAACAAAAGTTCATGAGACACTACACTCGTCATATAGTTGTCACATAGTTTTGATAACCATGCGTCCCAATTTGTTAGGCACATTTGATATAAAGAATAGTTATAAAAAACTATGTGAGGTGTCCAGAAAACTGTGTGATCAACCTTCAAAAAAATATTTTGTCTACACATGGGATTTTCATGGTTTGAAAAACTTTTCATCCTATCTAGCACAATGAGAGAAAATTAGGTAGTGATTTTGAACGGTTGTCCTATAGTTAGTCCAACCGTGAAACCAAACCATGTGACCCTTTTTTAAAATTGGGTGTGCACTAGGAATTGGTACCACATGGTCTTCATATAGTTATCCAAACATTGCAGTTCATTAAAGGGTGTAAAATTAAAAAACTATCCCTAGA
This sequence comes from Viscum album, assembly GCA_963277665.1. Classification (NCBI taxonomy): domain Eukaryota; kingdom Viridiplantae; phylum Streptophyta; class Magnoliopsida; order Santalales; family Viscaceae; genus Viscum; species Viscum album. The sequence continues at coordinate 732,703,246 of OY728160.1, forward strand.
TTTTATTTCATTCTTCTATTTTCTCCTCTCATTCCTACACCTCCCTCTAGTTAGTTCCTTTAGAAGTTAACATTCAATATCTGATTAAAGTGTATTTATGTACATTAGATAGCTAGTTATAATTCTACAATTCATTATTCTTCTATTCATATTTTATCCCACCATTTGAAATGTTAATTCCATTCGAGCTCATATTCCCGATTTTTTGGGTGTTTGTCTAAAATCCTAATTTCTCTCATTTTGTTATAGATTAGACATTTTTATTCAATGAGTGAGCTCTTACAAGCCTATGTTATATGGTTCCTATATTTCTATGTTCTTATACACATGTTATGGGACGTTTACTAAAATATGTTGGTGTTAATTATTCAGTTGAAACTACTATTAATTAGGGATTTAATTGTAATCGCTGAATTATTTTTTTGAGATACCAATGGTAATTCCCATGTTTATTTAAATGTAATAAGTGGTGTTTTGGGATTTTAGTTTTTTTTGTAGTTTATGTAAATTTTTTTAATTTCTTTATTAATATTTTCATATAACAAAATTGGATTTATAGGAATGTGTTAGGCATGTCCTGGTGAACAAGGGGTGATGTGATCACTAAAATTGTGAAGATGAGGTTAATCAGGATAAGGGGATTCCTCGAGATGTGTTGGATGGTTTTGACTATTAAATTTAAGGTTATGTGATAGTTAGGTTTATGGGGATGGTGATTCCCATCCCACTAATGGGTGATGAGGTTTGCATGTGGTAATTATGTTTCCTATTTGGTGGCATGACCCATATTTTTATAGACTTTATTTTCTCAAACAAATTAATTTTCATTGATATCTTGCATTACACTATGTCAAATATTTCATTCACATGGAACAGTCTTGGATTTCACAAAATGAATCACCATGTTAATCATAAACAAAATGGAACATAACATTTTGCTTACTCTACATGAAACATCGTGGTTAGCTCACGTTACATGCAAGTCAGACGTTCCTCGATGACTTGAATGACACACCTCACCTAGTGTTTATGAACAATAATACATTCTTAAAAATAATACTATTTAATAAAATAAGATATAACATATACATTAAATTGAATATTATATTATCATATTACTTGTGAATATATATAGTTGAATTCATTTGTTAGCTATTAATTATAAATCAAAATAGAAACCAAATGAATATAATGGGAATGATTTTATTAAAGACAATTTTTCTAGGAAAATGTGATATTGATAACATAAATTAATTAGTACTATTGAATTATATTAATTAAATATATATGTTATATATTTTTAATTAATCTAATTGATTTTATGTGAATAAGATGATAATTGGCCCAATATCACACAAAAAACATATATATTTTCTTAAATATTTTTTACAATATTTTAGTGGAAAAACTATATTAATTATAAATTTTAGTACAGTAATAAATTTTATATGCCAAAATAAACATCCTATTTTAATCAAATCATAAAAATTATGAACGGGTGAATTTTTTTTATTTTTCTCTAATGTATTATTTTTTAATGGATAGTGAAAAGTGATGAATTTTAATTCAAAACTTCTCTTTAATCTAAAATATTTAAAATGTTATTCAATATATTTAAATAGTTTTAATGTTTAATAATTTTAATTTTTCATCAATTAATCCAATTTATGATAATGGAACCAATTTCAAAATGAAATTTCTTATAAAAACCTAGTAATCTTATGATCATTTTTACATTAAACACTCATAGAATCATCTCATCTATGATATTTCTTATAATTTAATTTATTTCTATTATCTGATTTAAATTTATAATAATGGATTCCTTATTTGGAATTATAATAATTTAAATTTTTTAATTATGTTAACTTAGTTTTTGACCCAAAATATTAGTGAATATAATTAAAATTATGTTCAATGATTAAGGTGAAACTAAGATTAACGAAGAACAAAATACTAATCATAAGGTCCCAAATGGCCAATCCATTTTTGAAAAACCCATTGGATGTCGTAAATTCGGTCATAAAAAATCCATTATTTTTTTGGTTTTTATGACTTTTTTTACGTAAAAACATTGATACACCAAACTCGTTTCAAAAAGTTCCAAGCATGTCCCCTCCTTTCACTATAAAAATAATACACCTCTCCCCCTTCATAAAACATATCAAAACACTTAGGATCATCTAATATTTTACATATACACTTTTGGCCATCCCTCCCTTCCTCCATGAATATTTATTTTTGTTAAAATTCTAATCACGTAATCCCTTTGGTGAAATCCATAATAAGTTACCCAAAGAATAAGTAACATCTTTTCTCAATACACTTTATTTAATTTTCATTCTAACTACGTCAATTAATCTTATTCCATGAACACATAATCACCCCATTACACTAAATTTACTAAAATAGTTTTATGTTCAGGGTATTAACTAATCTTAAACAAATTTCTATCTTTTGGTTAAAAAACTTATCATTCTTGTATACAGCGAACTACCACCTCATGAAATGATGTTCTTCATTTTACCTTTACCACCTCTTACGGTTGGGAAGTATGATTTAAACTCGGTTTTATATGATATATATAATATTTATGATGTATATATACATATTTATTTATTATATAAATCATATCTTTATTATCTATATATTATGTATATTTGATAACTTCATTTGTGGAAGTGTGGAATATCACATCCTCAAAGCGATGTAATTCATTCACACATTACATTGAATGTATTAGGAATGAGTGTAGTAAACTTATATGATATATATGACATAAAAATGTTACTTTAATGATGTTATATACATACATACATACATACATATATATATATATATATATATATATATTTCAATTACATACTTTCTTTCAAAAGACTATGAAGAATAAAATAATGTTCAAGCCTATGTATGGCCTAATGTATCCATGAATGGTGTGTTCCATTTCATATATAAATATTTTATTGATTATTATTAATGTTTATATGGTAAATATATATAATTTATTTTTTACGTTTTTGAAATAATGAAATCATTATTTAGGTAAGCGGATCAAGAATGATATGACAAAATATGTATGATGAACAAAGCGGTTATTATTAGAAACCTTACATTAACATAGAATTGTCAAAAAACAGGTAATAGAAGGTCATAATAAAATATTATATTGTAGTATATATATATAAATATTAATATGGATAATTGAATTTTATTAAAAAATATAATACTTATTATACATGAGTCTTTTACGTATGTGATGAATGTCAAGACCCAATATAAGCAGATTTCATCTCACTTTTTATTTTCATGAGATACATTCCTTGTCACCACTCATTTATTTTGAGTGTTATATATAAAGAACATTAATGTATTATATTTATCATATACATAAATTTATTCATATTTACATATCCATTTATGATCATTTTCTCATGATGTTTATGTTTCAAAAGATACCAAATCAGTAAAGTAATTTCGTCTCAATTTTCATTCTTTGAGACACATTCCATTTTATGCACCTTTATTTTTCTATGAGGTATATATACAGATTTTGAAATGAAATATCATGAATATTATTTTTTAAAAATTATTCTTAAGATCCATGTAATAATATTTTCATACATGTGTAATATTAATAAGAGTTACCATGTGGTAAGATTTTATTGAAATAGTCTCATCGTTCATCGAGACCATTTAAGATTATGTTTCAATTGATGAAATATTATGATCCATCTTCCAATAACACTGATGTGTTTTCTTACACTAATTTTAATCATGTTATATCCATATAGTTTTTCCATTTTCCACTCCCTGTTACATATGATGATCAAGAATTTGTTTTTATGAAAGTCCAATATTACCTCTCCCTTCAATCGGAAATCTATGTTTAATCAAAAAATGTCATAAAATAGGTTTGCAAAAATATTATAAAAACCTCATAATATCATTAAAAATGTATTTAACCATGTTTCACTATTTAAACAATATTATTTAAAATATAATATTCTTTCCGTTTATTGGAAATTGAACTTTTTCTATATTATTTACGGTGAAAATTTATTGTCTGGAATGTTTAAATTTACCCATTATCAGGACTGATAATCCCTTTAATATTCTATTACAAAATTAATTTTTGTTAAATAAAATGTTTTTTTAATATTCAAGAAATTTTTATTTTTAAATTGGTTTTCAAATAAAATGTTTCTTTAATATTTTCAAGCTTATATTATAAGTTTTCAAGGAAATTGTTCTTAAAAATAATTTCAATATCTATTTCTTTGTTTTCAATGTAATTTCTATAAGAATGGTTTGCAAATAGTTTCATGTTTTAAAGAGTCTTTTTTAATGAAGAACATATATTTTTATGGAGAAATTTTTTTAAAAAATATTTCAAAAATATTTTCTATTTAAGATGACATCTATGGATATTACTCATTTCCCATGTGGGAAAAGATCCAAATTTTCCATTTATATTATTTTTTAATATGTTTATATTTTTATGTAATGTTCCTTATGGAATCTGTTTCTATTACATGGGTTATATGGTTATTAAACCTTCCTATTTTCGTGGGTTATTTTTTAATAAAATGATTATGAAACCTCTCTATTTTCCATAGGTTTTTCAGTGATAAAATTTTAATGAGACCAATTTTATTTCTGGGGTTATCATTTAATGTCTATAAAACCCCTCTCTCTGTGTGGATCATGATATGATAAATTTTTTATGATATTCTGGATCATTTATGAATGTTTTTTATGATATGGGCGGAAACTATTTCTCCCTATAATGAATTTGGTAATGAGAATTTGTATATGATCAGAAAGGTTACACGCATTATTGCATAAGCCTGAATGTAAAAGGTAACATGGGTTGTATCCAATGATTGAAATTAAGGTAATGTGGGTTTTAGCACCAGCATGAAGTTAAGAGGGAACAGAGGTTGTATCTCATTCCTAAAAGTAAAAGGGAAAATGGGTTGTATCCCAAAACTGAAATTAAGGGGGTATATGGGTAGTAGCCCAATCCCGAAAATATGAAGGTACCCAGGTTGTAGGCCAAGCTGAAAAATAAGAAGGCACACAGGTCGTATCCCATGTCTAATAAGTTATATAGGTCTTTCTAGGTATCCTTGTCATAATATATTCTATTATTATGTGTATTACAAAATTTAGATGTCTTATTCCTCAATTATGTCTTCATGGATTATGCTCTTGATTAACTTATGATCCCTGTATTATGAATAGCACACATTTATTCCATGATTCATTTTTTATGATCTTTGATATAGAGGGTTTTATCATAGATTTTTTTGATTATTTTCTTTTACATGTATGTTCATGATATGATTATGTATTTTCTTTATTTACAATTACTGAGAATTTGATCTCACCCCTTTATTATGATCCCTTTCCCTAGGTTATGATGAATTCTATTTAATTTGGTGTAATAAGGTGTATGAACTTTTTGGGAAATATTAAAGATCATTCACTGAGTTAGAATAATTTTGTTACAAGATTTTAAAGGAACTAAATTAACATGGCCATTAGGAAACTGCTTTTTTAATTTATTATGTATTTCACAAATGTATTTTAATATTAATGTACTATAATAGAGGGTTTTTATAATTGTTATTAGAGTAAATGTTTAGTCATCCATTGGAAAATATGTTGAGAAAAAATTATTAATTTCCCTAGGAATAATTCTATGTATATCTCTAGGGATTTCTCTAAGGATAATTTTATGGCGGTGGAAAAGTATTGGAAAATTTAATGGAATTTATGTGAAGTATAGAGTAACTAGTTTCCTAGAAATAAACCCTTTTAGGATAATATATGTTCATGTTGTTTTAGCACTTATGTACCCAGGTGTAACAACTCTAGAAAGGTGTGCCCGTCCTAGATTTTCATAACCTAGTAAAAGAAAATGATCATTATTTCACTCCTGGTTTGACACTCTCGGATGATATTCTTTGGGAATGAAATAAAATCATCATGAAACATCATTAAAGTTTTTAAAAAAATATTGGAAATGAAAAACCTAGGATAAACATAGGGTGCCATAGATTATAGAAGGTGCCTTAATTTAGATTTCCTATAAGAGGATTTTCATGATTATGTGGTTCCTCACTATAAAAACGTTTCATACTCTATGTTTTCTTGTTTTGTTCAATGGTTGAGACCTAAAAGAAGTACATTAATGGTGACTGTGATAGAAAATGAAACATCTTTTCTCATAGTAATTTTAATTCTATTATAAATGGAATAAAACACCTCGTTACTATGATCACATAGCGTTCTAAAAATATGAATCATGATATGATTCCAAATGATCAATATAAGGAAAAATATCTTCTAGAGTTTGTAATGAGTTAACGTCCGCCTTCTTTTAGTAGGTCTTGTGATCCAATTGTTTTCCAAACAATGGATCAGTACAACTGAAATTATATTCCCCATCCCCCAGTGTTGGAACATGAAAAATTCTTTCTAGTAGTTAATCAACTGGAAGGTGAAGCAGACTAGTGGTGGACTCTAATGAAGAATACAAGGAAGCAAGATGAAATTCAATCCATGGATTAGGAAGAGTTCAAGAACTAAATATTAAATAAGTAATTTATTTATATTCTTTATATGAAGATAAAAAAGAGTTATTTGATTTGAATAAAAGAAATATGAATCAGTCGGTACCTATGAGTCTAATTTCATTATCCTTGAAATGTGCACTTCTTGAATTATCATCCAACCAGAAATTAACGATGATAGTTTCATTAGTTTATTAAATCAAATTCTAAAAATGGAATTTCTTATATGAATCTTTCTTAACTACAAAGATATTGTGCGTTGTGTAATCAAATTTGAAATGGTGGTTGATTTTTTGTATCAATCTCTATGTTTTAACCATAAGAGGAAGATGGAGCTCAATGGGAATTCAAAAAAAAATATAGATATAAGAATATGGACCTTCTTTTATGCTCAATTTGTGGAATAAAGGTTGAAGGGAATTATCTTAATAGGGATAGTAAATTGATTTTGTGTGTAAAGGATGGACATTGAGTGGAAGAATTTTTGAGTGATTAAAAAAAGATATATAAATATGTAAAAAATGATAAAACTCCACAAAATGAACCTCCCACACTATTGTGTTTCAATTTCTAAAAGTTTGGTCATTTTTCCAAAAAATATCCAAATCCAAGGGTTAATAATGGTGATCAATGCCAACAACCTATGATAACATAGTTTAATGGGAAATATTATGAAATCACAAAAGATGAAGTGAGAAATGTTAATTGGGGAACTCTATAGTGGGGAATTTTCAGTTGGATTTTGTAAAAATAACATCTAGGGAAATATTATTGTTCATCCATTAGTGAATCATGATATGAGTCTATTCATAGATTATCACTCTCTAAATGATTTTTGGATTACTGAAATTGTATTTATTTAATATATTATCAAGGATGATTCCAAGATTCCCAAAAGAAAATATTATATAGATATGATAATATTAGAAGAATGAAGGGTGAATTTTCTTTTATATGAATAGATTTTTTAGATAAGGATTTTTGGAAATTCGGATATTCTCATGTTTTAAGAGAATACAAGATGATATCATTCATATGTTTGGTATGTGATGACTTTTGGGGGATTAATGTAAATATTATTTTGTGACCTTCTTTCTAATGTTTTATATTTTCTTCATTATGAAGGCTTATAGGGTTAATCTTTTATGGAATTTTCATGTTAAATTTTGGTTTAATTTTGGGAGATTAATGTATAATCTCACCACATGAGGATTTACATATTTTGGATAAATTTTTCAATTAACTTTCTACTGATAGTTACTAAAGAGATATGGGATGATTTATCAGGGATCTCATGATCTGTTAATGCTCCAGGAAAGGAAATTCACATTCATTTTTGGAGAAATAGGTGGAATTGAAAGTGATTAAAGAACAAAAAAGGGTGAGGACTTCCTGGACTCATGTAATTAAATCTCTTCATCTTTTGGAAAAGGAAAATGAAATAAAATGATTTCATATTATCATTCTTATTGATGATGTATGACATATTTCAAGTTTCTTCACTTTATTGTTTTGTGAATTTTGAAATTATGTAGATCACCAAATTTCTTATGATCTGATATCTTCATCAATCACTATGATTATTTACTCTTTTCGTACTTTTCCAATCCCCCATTCCCACCTATAATCTCATGTGTGGAAACCAAGTTATGTGATATTTTGGGTAATAGTTCTGTTTCTCACTTTTTTTAATAACTGTTATAGTATTCATTTTTATGATGAGAGTTTATATGAATGTGACTTTCAAGTATTCAAACATCAATATCCCAGGTTAATTTGAACAGAAAAATTCATTTTATGGGGGGTAGAATGTCACACCATGCATTTTTATGGGAATTTGTTTCTTAAATAAATTAATTTTCATTGATGTCTTGGGTTTCACTATGTCAAACATTCAATTCACATGGCACCAACTTGGATTTTGTTGCATGAAACACAGTGTTAGTCGTAAACTATATACAAAATATTTTTTAACATTCTCTACATAGAGCACTGAGTTTATCTTATGTTACACAGAAGACTGAATTTCCTTAATTACGTGCATGGAAAACAAGAATGAGAGTTACTGAACAATATTATATTTTTAAAAATATTACTATTTAATATTACAAGATAGAAAATAGTTGTAAAATTGATGATTATAAGATTAACTAACCTATGTATATATATATATTTGAATACATTTTTTAGCTATAAAAAGGAAATGAATCTAAAACTCAAATGATATAATGGGAATGATTTTATAAAAGACTATTTTTATGTGGAAATGATATTTTTCATAATATGCTAAATAAATTAATACTACAGAACAATATTAATAAATATTTTATGTTATATTTTTTTTATATTCATATAATTGATTCTATATGAATAAATTGATAACACACCCAATATGATACATAAAAACACACATTTTTAGGCAATCCATTTTACTGCATTTTAATTTAGAAAATATTTTAAATAAAATTTTTGGAACCTTGATAAATATTATATGTCAAATTAAAATTAATTTTAAATGATAAAAATTGAAATTAGGATACAGTTAATCTTTATTATTTTTCTATAATGTTTTATTTTATAAGGAATTGTGAAAAATAAGGAATTTTAATTCAAAACAACTTTTTCCTCTAATTTTATTATCAAAATAAATTATATTTTTAAAATGTTTTAATTTTTAATTTGTTTATTTTTTTCAATTAATCCAAATTAGGTCATTGTATCCAATTTCACATTTAATGTGAACATAAAAACGTAGTGAATTATTGATCATTTTTTACTTTAAAAACTATCAGTATTATTCCATCTACGAGATTAATTTTAAAATAATTTCTAGAACATATTTGATTACAATTTGGAAAAATTGATTCCATATTTGGAATAATCATAATTTGTAATTTCTAATAATTTCAACATAGGTTTTTTACCTAAATTATGATTGAAATTAGATAAAATTAATTAAAATGACTAAGGTGAAATTAATCTTAACAATGGATTAAACCTTAATCTTAAGGGCCCAAATGACCGATTACCTTGTCTAAAACCCATTATATAGACATATTGCATCGTAAAACCTTCAATCATTTTTTTGGGTGTTTATGACTTGTTCTAGTTAAAAATGTGGTTACACCAAACTTGTATCCATAAATTCCAAGTGCATCCTCTCCCATCCCTATAAAAGGAATCCACTTATCCCCCTTATTCAAACCCCTCAAACCAATTAGGATCAAACAATATCTGCAAAATAAACATCCCAAAATCCCAACATTTCACCTTCAGTCCCCCTTTTGGGTAGAAATCTAATCATGGAATCCCTTTACTACAAACCAAAAGTAGTTACCCAAAGAAGTGGTAACATCCTTCCTCAAGATCCTTTCTATTATCTTATATATTCACCACCCCAATTATTATTATTCAATTAAAAAAATAGACTCTGTATACTCAAAATAATGAGAAGTTTTTATGTTATGTTTTCCACCTTAACAAACACAATCATCCATCTAATTGGTTACTAACTTACCGTTCTTTAATACGATGAACTACTGCATTAGAAAACAATGTTGTTCATTTTACCATTTCCACCTATTATGGTTGGTATTTATTTTAAACACTATGTTTTTATATGATATATATGATGTAAAGACCCGTAAAATTCAAGGAAAATTATGGGTCTTTACATTACCCCAACCTCAGGGATTTACGTCCCCGTAAAGATACATCGAAAACTAGGGAAACAAATGTGGGTACTGAGCACGAATCTGAGCCTCCCGCTCCCAAGTGCTCTCCTAGAGGTTCTCGTGCAGCCATCTGATTCGCACTAGAGGAATCGACCGTCCACGTAGGACCCGCTCCTGTCGATCCTCGATCTCCACTGGGACCTCCGCGAAAGTCGCCCCATCATCAATGTCGAGCTCCCCATGGTCAAAGATATGTGTCGGGTCATGCACGTATCTCCTCTGCTGAGACACGTGGAAATATTCGTGCACCTGGTGCAACTGAGGTGGTAGAGGAAGATGATAAGCCACCTCACCAATCCTTTCGTGGACCTGGAATGGTCCGATGAAGCTTGGAGACAACTTGCCGCCTCAGCCAAATCTCTGTAATCCGCGTCGAGGTGAGACACACAAGAAGACGTGTTCACCATCCTCGAACTCTAGTGGCCTCTACCTCCTGTCAGCATATGACTTCTACCGGCTCTGAGCTGTCCTCATCTGCTCCTGGATGACCTGGACCTTCTCTGTCGTGGCCTGGACCATCTCCGGTCCCACAAGTGCTGACTCCCTAGGGTCTGTCCAGCACAAAGGAGATCTACTAGGTCGGTCGTACAACTCCTCGTATGGTGCCATCCCGTTGGTGGAGTGGTATCTATTGTTGTACGCGAACCACACCATGGTTAGGTGGTCCTCCCAACTACGACCAAAGTCGAGGACACATGCACAGAGCATGTCCTCTAGAGTCTGAATGGTCCTCTCCATCTGACCTTCCGTCTGAGGGTGAAAGGCTGTGATCAGATGTAGCTGCGTCCCGAACACCTCCAACAACCTCTTCCAAAGCCGGGAAGTAAAGCGAGCATCTCGATCGGAGATGATAGATGATGGAACAATGTGAAGCCGTACAATCTCCTCAATGTAAAGTCGTCCCAAGCTCTCCACTAAGCCCTGCTCTCTGATGGGTAGAAAGTGCACCGACTTGGTGAGTCAGTCGACAATCACCCAGATGGAGTCGTGACCTATGGAAGTGCATGGAAGTCCAGTCACGAAGTCCATAGATATCCTATACCACTTCCACTCTGGGACCTCTAAGCGTTGTACCAAGCCTGCTAGTACCTGGTGCTCAGACTTCACCTGCTGGCAGGTGAGGCATCGAGAAACGAACTCTGCCGCATTCTTCTTTATGCCCGGCCAACAGTGCTGTTGTCTGAGATCCTGGTACATCTTCACCACTACAGGATGTACTGCCAAAGGAGAAGTGTGAAACTCTCTTAGCACCTCCTCCCGTAAAGAAACTGGTACCAAGGTACGTCTTCTGAAAAGGACGTCGTGCTCTGCTCTAAAGGAGAAACCATCAGGTGCCTGTCCTGAGGAGATCTGTGCACGCCGCGTCTCACAGTCAGCATCCCAATGTTGTGCCTCTCTAACCCATTGTAGTAGTGGAGGAGTGACTGTGAGATATTGGAGAAAGGCTGCTCCATCTCTATCCACGAAGGATATCTGCAAAGAGGCTAGCTGCTCTGTCACCTCCTCAAGTAGCTGAATGCCCATCCTCCTACTAAGAGAATCGGCTACCATCTTCCCCTTCCCAAGAGTATAGACTATCTCAAAGTCATAGTACTGGAGGAACTCAAGCCATCGCCGCTATCTCAGATTCAGATCCTTCTGAGAGAAGATGTATCTGAGACTCTGATGGTCAGAAAAGACTGTAAAGCGCTCGCCCATCAGGAAGTGTCGCCATGTCTTCAGAGCAAAGACCACTACTGCTAACTCCAGGTCATGGGTAGCATAGTTTTGCTCTTGCGGCCTCAACTGATGTGATCCATAGGCGATCACGGCCCGCTCTTGTATCAGGACACATCAGAGTCCGGTCCCTGATGCATCGCAGTAGACTACGTACCCTACTCCCTCCTCAGGCAACCTCAAGATAGGTGCACTGGTCAATCTCTGTCTCAGTTCCTGGAAGCTATGCTGACATCTGTCTGACCACACGATGGGTTTTCCCCTTCCTCCTTAACGTTCTGCAAATCTGCAAAGATTTCTCCTTTTCTGAAAAGGGAAATCTGGTCTCATTACCTGGATGAACCACATTCCTTGCCTAATACAATCAATCCTTTCATGATTAGTTAATTCATGGCATGGATGACATCGTAAGGCATCGACGCTGCTACTAAGAGATCCAACCATTACTCCCACCTCCAAGGGTTGAGTCACACTGTCGGCATCAGTGTGTGGTCACTGGGTCTCCTCTCGTAAGAATCTCACAAGTGAGGGTCATGTCAACAGTTTTTAACCGGCACCTATTAGTAATAACATAAAAAGACAATAAAGCAAACATCACCATTGCAAGTTTCTTTTATTACTTCAACTCAAAGTACAAGGACACAAGGCAACACAAAATACGAAGCTAGAGGCATTATGGGAAAAGGCCTCTATGCCTAGAGCTAGTCCCGCACTAGTCCACCCGCTTCTGGAGCTCCATGATCGTAAGCTTCAGCTACCTGAAGCTCTGCTCTCCCCTATGGTCGGGGTGGACCTCCTGGTGGTGGTGGTGGCAGAGACTCAAAGCGTCACCCAGCACCTGCTGCTCGGCCTGCTCCTCTGCCTCATCCACCTGCTCCCTGCGGACCGCCACGGTCAATCCTCTGCCTCTACCTAGGTGGTTTCTCAACCGTCTGCTACTCCTCTGTACGGCGGGTGGCAGTCACGAGCCATGTGGCCCTGCCCGCCGCATGCATAGCACTGTCTTCCACTCATAAGACAGGTTCTGCTGCGTGTGCCCCGCACCTCTGAGCCAGTATCCTGTGGTCGTCCTCCTGTTGGCCTGGCCCGCATGAGCCTCGGCAACATCTGTCTACTACAATCTGCAGAAGACTCCGCCACGTGTCGCCCTGCGGTAGGTCTCGCCGCTGGTGTAGACTCAGCAAGAAAACTCTTGATCAAAAGGGCTCGCTCCAGTCCTCCTTCTTAGGTCGGAATGCTGAGGGAGATCAGCGATGCCCTGATCTTATGCCTCAATCCCTGCTCAAAGGTCTGGGCCCGGAAGAATGGGTCTCGTACCATGTCTTTCGAGTAGCGCGAGAGATCGGTAAATCTCCCCGAGTACTGGGCGACTGTCAAGCTGCCCTGCAACAGCTGAAAAATCACCTAGATGCGCACCGCACAGAGGGTGGCTGGGACGAACTCTGAGAAAAAGATGCTCTCAAATTCCGTCCAGAGAAGAGATGCCTCAACTTGCACCTAGAGTATCAAGCTCCACCATCGGCCCACTGCCACATGCAGTTGGCTCGCTGTGAGGATCACTATGAGGTCTGATGGTGTCCTCACTAACCGAAAAACTCGTACCACTTCCTCCAGCCAGTCCTCGGCTGCCTGGGGGTCCGTCTCCCTGTGGAACCAAGGCAGTCGCTGGCGCTGGAACTCATGTAGTGCACTAAGGTGACATGCGTCGTCAGCGGCTGGGGCTGGAAGCATCAGTGGCTCGGTGGGTAGAGCTACCACCGGTGCCACTGCTGACAAAGGGCCCTGCACTGAGGCCTCGTCGCTCGGTGGGCTATCATCACGTTCAACTCTCGGAACCCTAACTGGCTGCCGTCGTGGGGCCATCCTGAAAAGGAAACAGGTGCGCCACGGTCAGAACAGTATACCTGGTGAGATGATACCAGTAATCATGAAGAAAACTTGAAACACACATGCAATCAATGTTTTCGTGCATTAAGTCAGAAATCAGAAGTCAGGGTCCTGGTGTACGGATACGTCGGCCGCCGCACCAAAACTGGACTCCCTGGACTGATAACCACACCCAATACGCTAAACACTATTTCTTCACATAGAAAAAGATAAGAGTCCCAAGTTCTGCGGTAGAACCTAACTCCTTTGATATCAATTTGTCATGACCCGTCCTTGGGGCACGTGCCGCGACTACCCCAAGCCCGCCTTCCATAGGCCAGGGGCTGGCGACTAGCACCAAGGCGTAAATACTAGTAAAAAGGGAAGGCATTTCCTTTGTAAAGTAAACTAACACCACAGAGTAAACAAGCAGTAGAAGTAAACACCAAGTAAAAGCTGGTATAAGATTAAGTGCGGAAAAGTAAGTGGGCCAGTATACAAACCCAAACTGAAAGTAAAGTACAACATGAAAGGGAAAACAACAATTGAAAGGTAAAGCCTCAACGACGAGCTGTCCACTTGGAATCCCACCTGAAGGGTGGGTACAGAAAGCCTCCACTGCTCCTCCTGTCCAGCCTACCGCTCTGAGTACGACCCACCCAGTGGTCCACCTCCAGATACCGTCCTGCTCCGCAAGCCTCCACCACGATCAGTGTTGTCCGTCGTCTGCAACCAACACAATATAGTTCGGGCATAGCCCGTGCAGGGGTGAGTATAGGCTACTCAGTAGGGACCCCGAGACCCCCGAAGGTCTCACAAAATCCATAAAGGATAAACCACAAAGGAAAGATACAATCACAAAGTAACAACTGGCACTGCTTAGGTATATGCCCATACATATACCTAAGTCATCAATTCCAATACACTCAAACCTCTGAGCCCATGTACAACCCAGTCCATACATGAAAGCATACATATTCCACATAGGAAAGCAAAACGTAATCCACACAGGATAGCACAACACAATCCACATAGGAAAGAAAAACATGATTCAGCTCACACTGGAATACTTCTTCGAAAGACGATAGAGATGATCACTGATCCATCTAAGTCGTCGGACCCACAAAGGATCGATAGGTACTAACCCCCGAAATGACCCACACAGGATCAGACCCACACAGGATCTGTAGGCGCTGGCTCACACAGAACCGCTTAGCGCTGACCCACACAGGATCAGACCCACACAGGATCAGTAGCACTGATCCATGTAGGATCGCTAAGTGCTGTAATTGTCACCGTCGAATCCACTGAGGATCTCTGTACAGTCGTCGTCATCACAGTAGCATTCACAGCCAGCTCTAGGGTTCCCGCATACAACAAGATCGTTCGGGAGGGTCCACTCCATGAGCTGAGAGGCTGATACATCAACTAAAACATATTCCAGATTTGATGTTTCCAAAAGTTCCATATCGTCAATAGTAACTCAACGTCGCAGACAGCGCGTCAATCGGACGCCCGGTCTGAGCGTTATTAGCTTTTTCGTCCCAGGGGTCCGGTTGGTTTTTAAGGCAAAATCAACCCAACCATACTCCACCTGCATCCAAACGTCGGGCACAGTAATCCAAAAGATCCGTCTCACTTAGAAGAATTCAACAAAGTTTACGGCACGTCAATCGGACGTCCGAAGCTCAAGATATGAGTGTTTCTGCTCTGAGGGCCCGGTTGGTTTCGTGTACGAACCAACCCGGACTAAGTCAAATTATTCTGAAACCTTGAGTGCGATATACCGAAATGACCTTCTTGATCCAAGGATCTAATTTCAATTGATGGTGCATCGATCGGAGACCCATAGCACAAGTTATGGGCATCCGACCGAAAATTGTTTGGTATTAAGGGGTTCGGGCGCGGTCCGACCCGGCCCGATACCCCCGGGGTCGACCTGAACCGGGTCGACCCGAACTGGGTCGAGGCCCGGCCTGGCGGACCGGCCAGGCGACCGGCCCGGCCTGGGCACAGCGCGCTGGCAAGGCGCTTGGCCAACCGGCTGAGCCGTTTGGCAAGGGGGGGGGGGGGGGGCCTGCCCCCCTAGTGTAACAGTGGCCCCCAATTATGGGGGCCATTTTGTGCTGGCCGGCCGGTGGAATTAATTCCCCCGGTTTCCCTTTGTCCGGCCGGCCCACACCGGCTGGCCGGTTTTGCCAACAAGCACCGGCGACGGCCGGTCCTTCCTCCTTCGCCGACACCGGCGGCCCGGAACCGGCTGCCAGTCACCCTGCTCCGCCGCGGCCCGGAACCGGCCACGGCCTGGTTTATCTGGCGCGGTGCGATGGCACCACGCCCCTCCGCCGCGGCCCCGCTCCGGCCGCGGCATCTTCAGTTTTCTTCGACGCGGTGCGACGGCATCGCGTCCTTGTTCAACTTCACGGCACGGCGCGACGGTGCCACGCATTACTTGTCGTACGATCCCGCGTGGTGCGACGACACCACTCCATTCCGTCCCAACCAAATTAGAAACAACATTCAAATTGGAGGAGGTTCAGCCATGTTTGTTCGCTCCGGCCCCCTCTCGTTAATGGATAGCGACTGGTCATAAATTCACGAAGGACGAAAAAGTAGAATTCACGAACGAAAATAATTAAATAATTTAAACCCCTACCATGATAAAAGAGATGACGAACGTCGGCGTCGCGAAGCGAGGATTCAAAGATGTTGACGGAGATTTCGTCGTGGAAAACTATCGTGAAAAGAGACGTTGTGGAAGAAAAACGTCGTGGAAGAAGACGTCGCGTCGCGGGTCGATGTCACGGAAGACGGTCTCCGAGGGCTCGGCGCTCCACGTCGGAGATCGTTTGTTCTTCGCATTCTTCGTCAAAGGGAATGAAGAACTCAATACTTCCTTAGCTTTTTCTCCAAAGGCTCTCAAACAACTAAACACCAACCTAATAAAATAAGTTCTTAACTTATTTTATTAACACATCAAGGCTTTTGAAATTCAAGTGTTTCAATTCCACAATAACTCACCTCATTAATTCCATAAGTTAATAAACTTAAGTTAACAAAATTAATGGGAGTTGAGGAGGTTATAGGATATGAAGGGGTGGGGTTCATGTGGGACCCACCACCCTCATAACCTCCCAAGGGAGGTTGGGTAGTTACCCAGCTTCCATCCAAAGGATTAAACACATAGAGTAGAAATAAAAATTGTTGTTAAATTTTTATTTTTAACTTCCACAATTTTTATCAACTTCTCTCGTGTAAACGCAACTCCGTATTAAGCATTCCTAAGCAATTACCGGCGCTATGGTTCCATCGGTGCCCTCAGAATTCAATTACAAGCACCGGTTCAAAAGATAGGAATTCCCGCTCGTTCGTTCACTGAACGTACCCGAGCTAAACTTCGGATAGAAATTCTGGGCACACCGGGCCTCGGAATCAAGTGCCGTCTGAAAATGCATTCTTGTAAAATTCCAAAGAAAATTAAGAAAACATTTCCCTTGAATTTTACAGGTCTATACATATGATATTTATTATTCATTAATAATTCTTTAATTTTTATATTAATCCGACCTTCATGATTTCCATTTTATGTAAAAATGATATCTTTCTTTGTGTAAGTGTGGAATACTACTTCTTAAAAGTGATGTGATTCATTGAAACGTTATATGGAATGTATTAAATATGAGTTTAATAAATTTGTTTGATATATAAAAAATAATAATGTTACTGTAATTATATTATATTTATATAAATTTATTTCATTTACTTGATTCCGTTCAAAATTCCATGAAAATGTAAACGATGTTAATTCGTACGTATGGCCTACTATCTCCATGAATTGTGTATTAAATTTAATATATCTATATTTTATAAATTATAAAAAATGTTTATACAAATAATATATATGATATATAATACATGTTTTCCATTTTTTAAATAATTGAATCACTCAATTTAACTAAGAGGGTAAATAATGAATACAAAAACACGTATGATAACTAAATAGGTTATTACATGAATTGTATATTTAACATATAATTGTTAATAAATGGGTAATAGAGTGTCATAAAGAATTATTTTATTTTAGAATATATATGATTATGGTTCAGGGATAAATTTATAATAAACTTATACTTTTTATAAATATGGATTGTACTTGTACGATGAAAGTCATGACATAATGTTAGGTGATTTCATCCTAGTTTTTATTTTTGTGAGACAAATGAATTATAAATAAATAATTTATTTTTTGAGGTATATATAATACTAAGGAATTTGTAATATTAATCATAAAATTAAATTTATTTCCATTTATATATATTGAATCTTATTTTATGATTACAAATTCCTTAGTATTATATATACATCCCAAAATATTAAAAATGAATTATAAATATATTGGAGCTTATTTTATTTTTTTCATATAAATTATTTCCAAATTTACTTCAAGAATTTTTTTTATGTTTTCAAATTAATTTATATTAAAATGGTTTTAAAGAGGATTTATTTTTCAAATATATTTTTCCAAATAATAAATGATACATTCCCTAAAAATGTTTTCAAAATATATTTGAAAATAATTTTCCATCTAAGATGACATATATTGATGTTACTCGTTCCCTTCTGGGAAATAATCTAATGGTTCCATTTATATTATTTCTTTAATGGTCTATATTATGATTGAATGATTCTTATGTAACCTATTTCCCTTCCACATTTTATATTTCTTTTGAAACACACTTCTTTTAATGGGTTATGATTTAAGGAAATGATTAGGAAGCATATTTATTTTCCATAGTTTATGATGTGATGAAATGTTAATGATGCTGATTACATTTCAGGGGTTTTGATTTGATGATTATAAAACCTATATCTTTTTATGGGTCGTGATATGATGAATTTTTTAATATATTGTTCCACATATATGAATGATTTCATTATGAGATGGGTGAGACCTATATCTCACTCCCATGCATTGGGTAAGGATTTGTTGTATACGATTTCAATGCGTACATGGGTTTTAGACCAAGCCTAAATTAATAAGGAACATGGGTTGTAGCCCAATCATGAATGTAAGATTGTAATGCCTGGACCCTAGTTTCCCAGATTCGGTGAATTATTTTAATACATTAGCATGATTACGTGGAATCATGTCCTGAAAGAGCGATTAGTTTAGCAGTCTTGGAAAATAGATTACATTCATGAACGTTACATTACAATTTCTAACATAAAACACACACAAAAATAATTTTTTGATAATTCCATTGTTCCCTTAGATTAACCCTACATCACAAACATAAAACACCTCTTGGGATCCTGTAAAAATAAAACATAATAAATGGGTGAGCTCAGATGCTCAATAAGGATAACAATATAGCGGAAACATTCATAAATAAGCATAAACATTTAAGGAAATGTATAATACTAAAACAAAAGCCTTTTAAACATAAACTTCAGCTTAATATGGAAAAGATTAAATTACATAATTCCATTTAATTATTCACATGGATATTCTATGAGTCGAACATTCACATTCAATAACTAATTTTATAATGAGGTAATGTATAGTACCATACTTTAATTTAGGTGAGAAGGTCTTGTGCTATGACCTATGGGATAACTATAACCAGACCCAAACCTATAGAGCCTCTATAACTGGACTCCATCCCGGAGATCCTCTATAATGGGTCTCCAACCCAGAGAGCCTCTATAACCAGACTCCTACTTAGAGGGTTTCTTGTAACCGGACCCCAACCCGAAGGGCTTAAATTTACCAGTCCCCAACCCAAAACATACTAGTCCAATACATTAATCATATAAAAAGTTTGAAATATAACATAAACATTTGTACTAAAACTAGCATACGAAATGTCAATACTTTATCCATAAACCATGAATGGTATAAAAATAACACATCCACAGTCAAATATATCACAAAACATTCAATACAATATGGAATATTTTTATCATAATAAATCAACTTCAAACAAGTTTAAAATCTATTAAAGGATGTTGACATAGATGAAAATGATCAGTAAAATGCTTTGAGAGAAATACCCCTTTTTCATGAAATTGTTTAAAATTATCACAATTTATAAAGGTATTCATTTTAAACGGATTTTTGAATCCAAGTGTCCCATAACACTTTTAAACTTTTTAAATTAATTATCATTTCTAAACATTCATGTCCACATAAATAAATCCTTAAAATCATTTTGAAAACATGGACAATAATAAAAAGGGTTTAGAAAGATAAAACATTATAACATTTAAAATGATGAGTTAGTTAAATAGACCCTCCCATAAAACATTTAAATATTCATTTTGAAATAATTTCTAAAAAATATGGGTATATATAATAATTATGTACAAGAAAATAATTATACATGAACAATCTCAGATAATAATGAGACTGAAGAAATAACTCTTACCTCGTTGTAATCAATCGAGTCGTATGAACAATAGTCAATAATCACCAAATGAATCATAGGATATCATGAATATAAATAGAATCATGATAATATATATCATATGGCAGTAAACAATACACCATATGCAATAAATTAGTGGTGAACAATGGAAATCTCATAGAATTAAATGTGAGATAAGAAACCCCTTACCTCGTGTCCAAATTGACTCGCTCGTATGTTCCTTGTTCTTACTGAATAATAAACATAAGAAAATTTCTACTTGATTAAGAATATTTTAAAGTTTATTATTCATTTTATTTCACTTATTACCTTGCTATAACAATTAGTTAATAATTTTAGTTCATATCAGACATTTTGTCGATGTTCGGAACATGAGTCAAAAATGAACTTGTTATAATTATAAATTGTCCATGTGGTCAAAAGTATATTATCTATAGAATGATATTACTCATTTTTATTTCATATATATCATATATCTCCATTATATATTTATTTATTTATAATATTACATAATATTTGGAGATAAGAAATGAAATTCAATGTTTAGGGAGACGGTAAGTCGTACGTACACAAGAACCCCACTTTCATTTCTATTTTGTATTTTAATGGAATTTAAAAATAATTATACATAGATATATTATAATTATAGTATAATATTATATATAATATCATTAAATCCATACTTTATACATCCCACATGTGTCTTTAACGAGTCATATCACTTTGAGGGGGCGTTAGTCCGCACTTCCTCAAATGAAATTATCGTGTTTTACCCATAATGGAAACCATAAAGGATTGATATAAAAGGAAAATAAATAAGTAAAAAGAATAAATAATCATAATATATATATTATATAGAAATAAATTTCCATCTTAATGTCCACCATGACAGGCGGTGGGAGATAATCAAACAATCATCGTTTCTTAAGGCGTTAGTTTTCAAACCACAGAAATAGTATGTTCTTCACCTATTAAATGGAGGTTTGTGTAAGTGTAGTTATAATCCTTCCATAACAACATCATAGTATGTTGAGGATACTGGTGTTGTCATAAAATAATGTAATAAAGAGTTTAGGGGGTTGGGGAAGTAAAATAAAATAAAATAAAATAAATGAATTTAATAGAAACTATTATCTTTAATTTGGGTTACATTGATTTGAACAAAAAGGTCTTTTTGAAGAGACTTCTGCCTAAGGTAATTCTTCTCAATGTAAGATAGGGATCTTTAGAGCTTATTTGGGTATGGGTTGGACGAGCCAAGGGGCTTGGGCGGTGTGTGGAATGGGTTAGGAGTGATGTTCTTTTATAAGGGGGGGGGAGGGGCTCTTTAGGAAAGTGTGAAAATATTATTTTATTATATAGTGATATTCGGTTTATAAGGGTCAAAAACTAATTATAGATTATAAGATGACTCATGGTCGAAATAAAATCATCCAATAAAAATTGGACAGGTTTTGGATATAGTTTTAATATTAATAATCTAATTTATTTAAATCATTTATTAATGAGGTAAATACTACATCATTATTGTGTCATAAATAATTTAATTTATTTGATGTCTAAAAATTATATAAAAATACCATAATGTAGGAAATATTTTTATATTTCCAATGAATATTTATAGTCTAAAATATTACTTATATAATCCCATGTAAAAATTTATTTACTAACAGATATTTGTTAATGTCATTTTTGCCTTTACTTTAAGTTAATTAAAATAAAGTGTCATTATCAATCATGAGTTTCTCCATGGGGTCCCAAAATAGACCCAATGATTCCCATGGTCGGACATTACTCATTCAATATGGTTATAAAAAGTGTTAAAGTAATTTTGAATTATTATAATATTCTTTTTACCTTGAATTACCATATTTATCTTAAACCGCTGTAAATAAATGTCAAAACTTACTATTCACCAAAAATTATATTCATCATATTGAACCACATTTTACTTACTGAGGTTAACTGTGCCTCTCAGATTTTTGAAATTCAACTCATAAAAATGGCAAAATTATGTTTTATGCAAATTTACAAATTCTCCTAGGAGGTGGGTAAAAGACGGTAAATTTTTTTATATATCTAAACTTATTTTAAAATGACTCCAATGAATTATATTGACATTATATAGTTATTATGTATCTATTTTGACCTCAAATAAATTTTAATAAAACAAATAATTATTTAAATAAGAAAATAAGTTTTAACCAATAACTTAGTGTTTTTCACTATTCATCAAAAATTGAAAGTTTTCAGAAAAATACAAAATTTTTAGGCTAAGATAATTTTAATATTCTGAATTCAAAAATTATTCCTATTTTACCAAATTCAAAACATAGAAGTTTCATTTATTAATTTAAAATTAAATCCCGTTTTCAAAACCCAAAAGCGTGTTTTTAAGAAATAATAACTAACAAAAGATTGATACATCTTTATGTTCAATTTCAAAGTGAAATTATTTCCAATGAAAAAAATTGGATTAAATGGTTAAAATATAATCTATTTATACTTTTAAACCATTAAAATGTATAATTTAACACTAAAATTTATTTTGATTAAAAAGATGTTTTTAGTTAAAATATAGTATTTTTTACTGTTCACCCAAATATAAATGTTATCAGAAAAACACAAATAATTTAATAAAACTAAATTATTATGTCCCAATTATAAATAAGAAGTTTATTTTTGGGAAATTGAATATATAAATGTTTCAAATATTGTATTGGAAAAGGGTTTTCCATTAAAAGATGGTAAAATAACATTTGTTTTAAAAGAAATTCTTTTATCTGAAAAATGAATTTGATTTTTCATTATATCTAAGAAACTCATAATATGGATTCTAAAAATATAAGGATTATATAAAGTTCAAAATTTAGTTAATACTATTCATAAACTCTTTCGAACGGCTAGTATGGTATGTTTTTTTGCACTTGAACTCGATGATGCGTGTAGTGAAAATTATTGAATTGCATTGAAGAAATAAAGTACTATGAAATCTTGGGGTGTTACATTCTTCCCTCTTTAAATAAATTTAATCCTCTCAATTTTAAATTTTTCTTCGAGAATAAAAGGTTGAAAATAGAAGATACCATTGTGGGAAAACCCACATCGAAAATTGGGTTGATAAAATTTAGCCTTAATGAGAGGAAAAGTGGAATGAAAAAGTCACCACTAATTTATGATCTTGATTATGAGAACAGTGGTGGAAATTAGGGAAACATAATTGGAGGAAAAAAGTAAATATTTATAGGGAGTGATTGAGGTCATCAGTCACTAACAATTGTAGAATTGAGGGCCTCAAAGCCATCAATCTATAATGATTTAAAATATCATCATTTCAAAAAAACATAAGGTATGAGGATATCACATTTTTAGTTTTAAGACCTCTTACCTAATGTTTAAGAATTAATTTCTACATAGAATAAGAAATGAAAATAATATATACTTTACAAGTAGAGTTCCATATTTTATCTAATTTCTACCACAAACTCATCTTTTACTCTAAAAGATAATAGAACTTAAAAACATATTCTATTTTTCCTATTTGTATAGGGTTCCAAAAAAATCAATTATAATTCATATACCATACCTTTTAAAAAAACTACATTATTCAATCGAGGACATCACGTGGGACCGTGGTAGCTGATACACCCTTGTCGCCTTTCAGTTTTGGGTTCAAGTCTCACGACCTTGCCAGACGCGATGGGTTGCCGCCCAACCTCCAAGTTGTCATTTTTATGGAAAATTCTAAAAAATATCAAACTACAGTTAACCAAAATACATCTTTCCAAACTCACAGCCCAAAATTTATAAGGAAGTTAAACACAATGAAGATATTTTTTTCCATAATAACATGTGAACACCTTCATCATGTATTCTTTTAAATAACTGCAACATCATGAATTACTATAAAACCATACTGATTAAATTCATGCTCCCTTATTCCTTATAGAATACTGGGTATATTCCTTCTATCAAAAAATGTTGTAAACTCCAACAATGATGGAATATACAAATCGTTAATCAGTTTCATGGTAGTCAGGAATATCCAATATAATTTATCCAAATCAATCATGTACTATTCCAAAATCACTACCTTAGTATCATAACCATATTATGGTTTATCATTCTATCAACCATATATTTTCCCAAAATTTAACCTGCTATTGAGTCAATTTTCTTGGTTCCCCACAATCTCAAGTCCTTAATGAAATAGTATTGTAGTAAAATCTTTATATACTCTATAATTCTCATCACATGTACATCATTAATACAATAATAAAATGACACAATACATTAATAACAATGTAAGAAATATAATCATTTCTCTTCATCCTTGTCAGTATCATAACATTATTATTATCCAATGGCATCATTTGGGGTACACTCTGATGATTTGGACATTGATTTGCGTAGTTTCCCAACTCCTTTCAGATGAAGCATTGTACATTTAAAACATTTTTCTTACCCTTACAATCACGTTCTTGGTGTTATTTTTATCCACACTTATAAAAAAATATTATTCCGTTCAAGAATTTACCTAGGTGATTCATTCTACAGTTATCACATATGGGAAAATCATTCTTTTCTCTCTTCTCTTTATCCACATTTCTCTCTTACATCCTTTTCTTCTCTTGTTTCCCTTCCAAGCCATAAGACTAAGAGAATTATTTACTTATCTTATTAACACATGATCTTATTTCTTCATATGTTGAGAATACATCAGAGACTATTTCCCTTATAAATGTTTTATTAATACTATGAAATATATGATCCTTCTAACTCTTTGGATCATACGTATTGCGGGAGTTCACATTCCCTCTACTGGGTGCTATTTCTATAGAATGGAATACACTAGGTCAGTTTATGAATTGCAATGAATAATTCCAAACTTGTAAAATACCTAATGTAAATTGAACAAATTATGGATAAAATACATAATCATAAAAAAATTATTTGAGGAGGCATATACTCGTAAATCCTTCATAATTATTTGTAATGAAAATGAGAATTATCATAATAATATCTCTTGGGAGTGTCGTAACCAAGAGTGAAGCAAGGCCCGCTATCATGTACCAGTTCCCGTTCGAGTCTAGCTCAAAGCGGTTTTTTTTGGGTTTTACCCCTAGGTATATCTGTGCCAGAGCCGCCTCTACCTGCTCGTATCTAGATAGAGATGTATTTTCTTGGAAAACTTCCAGAATCTCTACATTACCAAAATTCATGTAATTTATTCTATACTAATCCTGAAAGTCTATCTTAGGGTAAGTTTCTCTAATCAGAGTTTATCTAAGTCAAGTTTCCAATGATATTTCTAAACATCCTCTGATACCATCTTTAATGTCCCGACCCTAGATTCCCAGAGTTGGTGCATTATTTTAATACATTGGCATGATTACAAGTAATCAAGTCCCAAAACACTGATCAATTTAGTAGTCTTGGAAAATAGATTACATACATGAACGTTACATTACACTTTCTAAAATACAACACAAAAAAATCCTTTAAGAATGCCATTGTTCCCTTATATTAACCCTACATCACAAACATAAAACACTTCTTAGGATCCGGAAAAAATAAAAAATAATAAAGGGGTGAGCTTAGATGCTCTGTAAGGATAGAAATATAGCGGAAACATTCATAAATAAGCTTAAACATTTAATACAATGTATAATACTATAACAAAATACTTTTAAACTTATACTTTAGCATAATATGGAAAATATACAATTAAATAATTCCATTTACTTATTCACAAAGATATTATACTAGTTTAATAATCACATGAAATAATTAATTTCATAATGAGGTAATGTATAGTAACGGACATTAATTTATATTTCAAGGCCTCGTGCTAGGACCTATAACCAGACCCAACCCCGGAAGCCTCTGTAACCGGACTTCATCCCGGAGAGCCTCTGTTACTAGACTCTAACCCGGAGAGCCTCTGTAACTAGACACTAACCTGGAGGGACTGTTGTAACCAGACCCCAACCAGGAGGGAATACTTTTACCAGTCCCCAACCCAGAGCATACTAGTCCAATACATTCATCACAATAAAATGTTGAAATATAACATAAATATTTGTATTAAAACTATCATATGAAATGTCAATAATTTATCTATATACCATGAATAGTATAAAAATAACATATCCACGGTCAAACATATCACAAAAAATTCAATAAAATATGGAATATTTTTATCATATTAAATCAACTTCAAACATGTTTAAAATCCATTAAAGGATGTTGAAATAAATGAAAATGATCAGTGAAATTATTTGAGATAAATACTCTATTTTCATGAAATCGTTTAAAATTATCACAATTTATAATGGTTGTCATTTAAAAGGGATTATTTAATCAAAGTGTCCCATACCACTTTAAATATTTTTAAAAGAATTATCATTTCAAAACATTCATGTCCATATAAATAAATCCTTAAAATCATTTTGAATACATGGAAATTAATTAAAATTGATTAGAATGATAATTCATTAACACATTTAGACTGATGATCTAGTTAAATAGACCCTCCAATAAAACCTAAAAAGGTTGGAGGTTTTTCATTCATGGATTGCGATTCGGGTATCTATAGAATAATTATATGAAAGGGTTGGATTTCCCATGTATCGGCCAATCAATAAACTGTTGAAGAAAGGGTTAAACTGTGTATGTTCTCCATCATCGCTCGTGTGGTGATTCCAAAAGGTGTGTGGCCATGGAAATTTCAAGAGCTTGTAGGTAGATTGGCGGAAATATGGGTTTCACTAATTGGAAGATGATGGAAATGGAGCATGGATTCTATCATTTCATCTTCCCATCTAATGAATGAAAGATATGCACATGGATTATGGGCTCGGTCCCTCTGCACCCTGGATTTCTCATAATTCATTAATGGAAATGTAATTTTGATCCAAACACAGTCAAGAACACATTTTCTTAGGTATGGATTCACATTCAAAAGATAATCCAGTTATATTGGCTTCCTCAAATATTATGGGACATTGCATCTTCTGTAGGTAATCCTATTAGACTTGATAAGAAAACTGATAACCCTAATTTTGGGCACAATGATCGAATTTTAGTGGAGGTGTACATGTCAAGTACACTTGTAGAAGTCGTTGTATTCACCACTAAAGATGATAGCATTAATCTAGAGATAGGATATGAAAGAAAAGCAAAGTTATATCTTAATTGTCATATTTTTGGACATAATCTATCTGAATTTAATTGGAATAAGGTGTGTTCTGCATGTAATTTCCATTGGCATCATGTGGGTACTTGCCGAAGGAAGACAATTGAGCAGGGATGTCTCAATTCAGATGTTGGAAACACGGTGCATGTAGAGAATAAAGATGAGGAGGATCAGTGTGGAACTGTGGATACAGTTGTTGATACTACCCCCATTGCTATTAGTGGGGAAATTTCAGGGAAACCCCCTCAGGATCCACCTAATGTGATGAATGATGAAAACGAGGTAGGCAATAAGGATTCAATGAGACTACTGGATGATAATACATACTCTCAGGCATAACAGAGTACTGATAATGGGGAAAATGCAGATGAAGCATAGCTTGTTTATTACCATGCTAATATAGGTGAGGTGTCACATGAGTATGGGACCCTTGAGTTACCAAATGTGGACCCTGATGTTCAACAGGTGCTTGACTCACTATCTCATGAGCCCCCGTTGGGACAGGATCAACCATGAATCAAAATTGAGGGAACTATAGATGAGTACTCTCAGATATCAGTTTCTAATATGGCTAAAAGGAAGCTTACTGCAACCTTAAGTATTCATATCAGTTCTGAAAATAGGTTTACCCCTCTTTCTGATAATGATAGTGAATCCTCAAAGCCTGAAGATGCTCCAAGTAAATAAATAGACATTATTGAATCTGTTTCTAATGAATGCCTAGATAGAAGCTGTCTTGGACCCTGCACAAGGAAGTGGTCTTTAAATCAATGAAGATACAATTATGTATTTTCTAGGGTCTTGGGAAATCTCCCAGAAGCAGAGCCCTTAAGCATTTGATCATGACCAATAAGCTCATGTTACTGGGTATTTCCGAACCAAAAATGAACTTCTCACGATGGTTGGCATTCAATTTGAATGCTATTGGGTATTCACTGGTTACCAGCAATTAGGTCCAAGATGGGAATGAATCCTTATGGGTCCTCAAACACAACAACATTATCATAGAGTCCCATCAGATTGATCAGCAAGTTGTGACTATATCATGTTTTCATCAGTCTAATTAACTTTTTGTAACTTTTTTTATGACTTCAATCAATACATCATAAGGAGATATCTTTGGAATAATTTACTCTCAATTTCTGGGAATATGTCCAAGAAATGGATCTTTCTTGGTAATTTTAACACAATTCTAAGGCCAGAGGAAAAGACTAGAAGAAATTTTTTTCGGGCCTCAGCCAAGGACTTTCATTATATTATTGATCAATGCCAATTGAGTGAAGTTACTATATTAGGTGCTGACTTCACCTGGAGTAGATATACTATCAATGGAAGTTAGGCTATCAAGATGGATAGATGTCTGGTATAGATGAAAGATAGAAGTGATATAATGGATGTTTCTGGTTTAACTCTTCCAAGGTTGCAATCATATCATAGCCTTATCCTGGTTGAGTTATGTTTTAGTACTTTGAGGTCAGATCCTCTACCCATTAAATTTAAAAATTCATGGTTAGTTATTCAAGGATGTAGGTAAATTATAATAGAAGCATGGGGATCTGATGTCATTGGGTTCTCTTCACACATATTGATCTCGAAATTTAAAATTTTCAAGGGCAGACTCAAAGATTGGAGCAGAAAATCTTTTTCCATCATTGTCAATGACATCAGAGGGGATGAATCTAATCTCTTAGATTTCCAGTAAAGGAATATGCAACAGGATCTCCCATCATCAGATGAGATACAAGCTGCCTCAAATCTTGATAGCCTATTTTCCCTCAAGGAAAATATGGACCGAAATCAGTTGAATATCAAATGGCTGAAGAATGGGGATATAAATACAAGATTTTTCTATTTTTTCCCTAGGGATAAAAGGATTAATAAATCTCTCAAGGCTCTTATGATTGATGGTAATTTACTCACATCTGAAAATGAAATTGCTAATGCTGTGACTGGTCACTTTGAGAAGTTATACTCTTATTCTGGTGTGAACAATTCAAGTTAGATTTCCACATGTGTTGAATCAACTCTGGATGAAACTCAAAACAAAATACTCACTGACATCCTATCCTACAAAGAGATCCATCATGATTTATTCTCCTTGAATATGGATAGTGTTGATGGCCCAGATGGCTTCACTAATAAATTCTATATGTTCTACTAGGATATCATCCATGTTGAGGTTATTAATGTTGTCAATGAATTCTTTCAACATTTTTTTATGCCATTTGGTATGAACTCCAATTTTATATCCTTTATTACAAAGAAGGAGAATGCATTAGATGTCAAGGATTTTAGGCATGTTGCTATTGGTAATTCTATTCATAAAGTTATTATCATGATTTTTTCTCTTCGTTTAGGTGAAGTAGCTGGGGATCTCTACTCTATAAATCAGTTTGGCTTTTTTGCTTTGTAGAAATATTCAGAACTGTCTCTTTACTACATCAGAATGCATCAACATCATGAAAGATAAAGTACATAATGGGAATATGGCCTTGAAAGTTGACATTTCTAAGGATTATGACACTATACGATGGGACTTAATTTTCACTATTCTCGGGAAGCATGGATTCTAAAATAAGTTTATTTATCTGATATCTTCTATTCTAAGAAGTTCTAGTCTCTCTATTCTTGTTAATGGATTCCCCAGGGGTTTCGTTCAGTGCTCAAGGGGGGTCAGGCAAGGTGATCCCTTATCTGGGCTCTTGTTTTCTCTGGCTGAAGACTACCTCAGTATTTTTCTGAATGATCATGTCAATACAAGTGTTTATCAAAGAATGAAAGCTGGTATGAATCTTTTTCCCCCTCTCACTTACTGTATGCTGATGACATCCTTCTGTTTTGTAAGGAAAATAGAGGAACTATATCCTGCATCAAGATCATTTTCTCACATTATGAAGAGGTTGCAATTCAGGAAATCAGCTGGAGTAAATCCTTTGTTTTTTTTGGGGAAGGATTTCCAATTGTGAGACAAAATATGATTTCTAGAAAACTACAGGTTAAGAGAGGGGATTTTCCATTTAATTACCTGGGCATAACTCTATTTTGGGGAAGAGTGAAACGGGTTTATTTGGATGAAATTGCCTTAAAAATCAGAAATCAGTTGGCTAGCTGGAAGGGAAAGAATATGTCTCGGGCTAGTAGAATCTATCTTGTCAATTCGGTTATCACTTCTATGTTTGTTTATTCTTTATCCTTCTATAGATGGCCAAGATCCTTTCTCAATGAGATGAGTGGTTTGGTTCAGAATTTCATTTGGATTGGATCAACACAGTAAAGGAAACTCATCACTGTCTCCTAGTAAGAATGTATTAAACTAGTTAAAATGGGGGGAATGAGAGTTAAGGATACTAAATTATTCAATGACTCATTACTTCAAAACTTCACATAGAGGCTTCTTTCCAGGCCTGATTATTATATGGAATTCCTTGTTGGCAGGTTTGTTGACAGATTGCATAACAAGAAGTGTTTGTACCTTAAATCCTTAGTTTGGTCTTCGATAAGAATCACATTCTAAAAGATCACGGTTCAATCTCAATGGATGGTCTTCCCTAGTTCACATTTGAATTTCTGGGCTACTTCATGGCTATCCTCCCCCATCAAGGATTCTGCCATTATTCCATTTTCAATGAAGAACCTGTCCATATCTGATCTACATGGGAATGCTGATGTTTCTGCATTTATTCCAGCTGCTCTTTATGATGAGATTTGTAATTATAAATATGTTGATTCTAATGTTTTGATTTGGAAACCATATTTTAATGGCTATTTCTCTAGCAGGGAATGTTACAAACTCATGTGTGGTCATCAATCAAGCATATTTTCATGGGTGGAGGCTGTTCACAAGCCATATATATTTCCTAATGTTTCTATACACATCTGGAAAATCTGGAAAAACATGTTACCCACTCAAGATGCTCTGCAGCAAGCAGGTATCACCACTGTTCTAGTTTTTTTTCTCTATATGAAGGAAGATGAATCCCCTATGAACCTATTTATTCAATGTGATTTTGTTGTGAGTTTAGGGAGTTATCTGGAAGCTGTTTTTCAATGCTACCTTGATTTTTCCTTTATTGCTTCCCTGTTCTGCTCAATTTTGTATTTCTCTTTTACTGAGAAGCTCAAAGCATTGCTACTTTCTGCTACTGTTTTAGTTGTATCATACACATGGTAGTCTTTTAATAGACTAATCTTTAATAATGTCATGTCCAGCCATCATGAAGGGATAATGGTGATTCATCAATTCATTAAATTGGCTTCGATGAATCAAATAGGTTCCATGCATAATGAAATTTCTGATTTTCTACTTCTGAGATCTATTGGTGTTAGTGGCAGGGATAGGAAACCAAGTATGCTGAAATATATTCAATGGATTCCCCCTATCTATAACTGTTTAAAGGTGAATTATGATGGGGTAGCCTTGGGTTCACCGGGCCCTCCTGGGTGTGGTGGGGTGTTCAGAACCAATAGGGGTTTGGTTAAGGGATGGATTTTTCCATTATGTTGGCCATGTGCATGCGATTGAGGCCGAATTGTGGGACATGATTAACGCTATCAGGTACACTGTTCGTTATAGATGGGATAGGTTATGGCTGGAATCAGATTCTTTAGTTTCTATCCAGATTTTGAAGGACCGGTCCCAGAATGTCCCATGGAGGATGATGTCTGCCTGGATCTCTTGTTAGAAGCTTTCTCAAAGATTACTCCTTGATGTTTCTCATGTCTACCATGAAGCAAAACAGGTTGTTGATGCCCTTTCCAAAAGGGTTTTTATGGAGGTTAGTTCCTTTTGGTCTTTCATTCTTCCCAACTACTGTGATGGTTAGGTTAGGGATGATTGTAATGGTGTGATGCACACATGGATTTGTAAGGCGCCCCTCTTTTGAGCTGTTTTGTAATGTTTACTTTTTATATAATAATTTTTTGGGAGAAGGTTTTTGCCTGTCTCTTGGACCTTCTGGATATATATCAAATGACAGTACACAATACACAACATGCAATAAATAAGTGGCAAATAATGGAAATCTCATTGAATTAAAAGTCAGATAAGAAACCCCTTACCATGTGTCTGACTTGACTCGCTTGTATGTTCCTTGTTCTTCCTAAATAATAATCATAAGCTAATTTCTAATTTATTAAGAATATTTTCTTGTTTATTATTCATTTTATATCACTTATTACCTTTCTATAATGATTAGTTAATAATTTGAGTTCATATCGGACATTTTGTCAATGTTCAGAACTTGAGTCAAAAATGAACTTGTTATAATTATAAATTGTCCATGTGGTCAAATGCCCATTATCTATAGAATGATATTACTCATTTATATTTCATATATATCATATATTTATAGTATATATTTATTTGTTTATAACAGTTCCTAACAATTGGAAATAAAAAATGAAATACACCGTTCATGGAGATGGTAAGCCGTACGTACACATGAACGCTACTTTCATTTCTATTTTATATTTTAATGGAATTAAAAAATAATTATACACATATATATATATATATATATTAATTATAGTATTATATCATATATAATATCATTAACTCCATTCTTTATACATCTCACATAAGTCATTAACGAGTCATATCACATTGAGGTGGGGGTAGTCCGCACTTCCTCAAATAAAATTATCACATTTTACCCATAATGGAAACTATAAAGGTATGATATAAATTGAAAATACAGAATAAAAAATTAAACATAAACATAATATTTATAATTATATATATATATATCATATATAAATTCTGTGCCATCATAATGGCCACCATGAGAGGCCGTAGGAGATAATAGAACAATCATCATTTCGTGAGGTGTTAGTTTTCCAACATTAGAAACCATGTGTTCTTCACCCATTAGATGAAGGAGTGTGTAATTATAGTTCGACTCCTTCCATAACAACATCCTATTATACTTAGGGTATAGGTGTTGACCTAAAATAAGGTAATAAAAAGATTTTATAGGGGTTGGGAAAGTAAAATAAAAGA
Organism: Viscum album; assembly: GCA_963277665.1. Classification (NCBI taxonomy): domain Eukaryota; kingdom Viridiplantae; phylum Streptophyta; class Magnoliopsida; order Santalales; family Viscaceae; genus Viscum; species Viscum album. The sequence goes on from OY728160.1 coordinate 732,736,767, forward strand.
AAATGAAAGAAAATAATTTAAGAGAAACTGTTAACTTTAATTTGGGTAACTTCCTTTGGTTTCCACCAAAAGAACTTTTTGAAGTGACTTCAGCCTAAGGTAAGGATTCTTGGTGTAAGATAGGGATCTCGGGAGCTTATTTGGGTAGGGGATGGATGAGGCAAGGGGCTTGAGATGTGTGTGGAATCGGTTAGAAGTGGTTTCCTTTTATAAGGGGGAGGAGGGTCTCTTTAGAAAAGTGTGAAAATATTATTTTATTATAAAGGGATATTCAGTTTCCAATTGTCATAAAATAATTAAAGTCGAATATATGATGACTCATGGTTGAAATAAAATCTTCCAAAAAGAATTGGACATGTTTTGGATATACTTTTAATATTTATAATCTAAATTATTTACATCATTTATTAATGAGGTTAATACTACATCATTATTGTGTCATAAATAATTTAATTTATTTGATGTCTAAAAATTATTAAAAAATTTAAAATAATGTATAAATTATTTTATCCTTCCAATGAATATTTATAGTGGAAATTATGACTTATATAACTCCATGTAAAAATTGATATACTAAAAGATATTTGTTTAGGTCATTTTTGCCTTTACATTAAGTTAATTAAAATAAAGTGTCATTAGCATTCATAAGTGTCTACATGGGGTCCCATAATAGACCCAAGGATTCCCAGGTTCATCCATGACTCATCCAATAATATTAAAATATGTTTTAAGGTAATTTCATATTATTATAATATTCTTTTTACCTTGAATGACCCTATTTACCTTTAACCACGGTAAATAAAAGTCAAAAGATACTATTCACCAAAAATTATTTTTATCATATTGGAAAAAATTTACTTACTAAGGATAACCATATCTCTTGGATTTTTTAGATTCAACTCACAGAAATGGTAAAATTATGTTTTTTTTTCAAATTTGCAAATTCTCATAAAAGGTGGGTAAAAGACGGTAATATTTTTTATATATCTAAACATATTGTAAAATGAATCCAATGAATTTTATTTAACATATATAAGTATTATTTATCTTTTTTACCTAATATAAATTTAAATAAAATAAATAATTATTTAAATAAAAAGTCGGTTTTAACCAATAACTCAGTGTTTTTCACTATTAATCAAAAATTTAAAGTTTTCGGAAAAATACCAAAATTTCACCCTAAGCTAAATTTGATATTCTGAATTCAAAAATTATGTCAATTTTACAAAATTTAAAACATAGAAGTTTAATTTATTAATTTTAAATTAATTCCCGTTTTCAAAACCAAAAAGTGAATTTTAGGAAATAATAACTAACAAAACATTGATACTTTTTATGTTCAATTTCAATGTGAAATTATTTATAATGAATAAAATTGGATTAAATGGTGAAATTATAATCTATTTATACCTCAAAAAAATTAAAATTTATAATTTGACACTATAAATTATTTGGATTAAAAAAGTTTTTTGCAGTTAAAATATAGTATTTTTCACTATTCACCCAAATATGAAAGTTATCAGAAAAACACCAAAAGTTTATTGAAACTAAATTCTTATGTCCCAATTATAAAGAAGAAGTTTATTTTTGTCCAACTGAATATATATATTTTTAAAATATTGGATTGAAAAAGGGTTCGCCATTAAAAGGTGGTAAAATTGCATTTTTTTTTAAAAATACATCTTTTATCTGAAAAAAATGAATTTGTTTTTTCATTATGTCTAAAAAACATGTAATATAAATTCTAAAATAATAAGGACTATATAAATTTCAAAATTTAGTTAATATTATTTATAACCTCTTTTGAATGGTTAGTTTGGTAAGTCGTGGTGCACTTGAACTCGGTGTTGTGTGTAGTACAATTTATTGAATTACTTTAAAAAAATAACGTACTATGAAATCTTGGGGTGTTACAGATGTTATATAAGTCTTGGACAACAGCCTTGAAATAAGATTCTCTGTGCTTATTTGTATTCCACAAATTTTATGTCTTATTACTCAGTTATGTTTTTACAGTGAATACTCTTGATTCACTTATTTTTAATATCCTATGAACTTCGAACATTTATTCCATGATTCATTTTTTTGATCATTGATGTGCATGAATTGATTTTAGAATGTTATTATCTTGTTCACATACACCTATGTTCATATTATTATTATGTATTTCCTTTTTTACAATTACTAATAATTCGAGATCACCCCATTCTTTTGTTAACATTCCCCTGGTTATAAATTAATGTATTTAATAATGATTACTAAGGGGGTATCATTGTGCGAAACATTGATGATCTTTTACTAAGTTAGAATATTTTTTTTCAAATATTACAAAGGAACTAAACTATCATTGTATTTAGGAATCTGTTTTTGTAATGTATTAAATATTATTAAAATGGGATGCAATGTTAACATATGAAAATAAAGGGTCACTATTTTGTGTGTGGCTTAGATATGGTTTGTGATTTACAGTCACCGTGATTGGCTAATAGTGTTGTTTGAGTCTTCCTAACACTAATAAGGACTCAATTGTGGTGGTTTTGACAACTCATTGTGAGTGGATACCTTCCTTGAATTAGTGCCTTCAGAGAGGTTTTGGACAATTAATTAAGGAAGAGGTTCTCACCCAACAAATCCATGGTTGATGGTTAGTGAGACCATCATATTAGGGATGGGGCTTGCTGTGACCTTAATGGAAAATGTGCTATAATTATTAGATTATTTTCTTCACCATGCCCTAGGATGTCACTTTGTAGAGATGATAGTAATTTAATATTCATGTATAGAAGGATCTAACTATGTCCAGGGATAATAGGTTATTGAGCCGATGGTAATCATTTCAGGGGAAGTCATAGTGACTTGTGGTGATTTATTGGATATTCCATTTGGATTCTGGTATTACTTGATAAGTCACATAATGGAATCAGATGGCACTAGATATTTGGTGACATGAATGTGGATGAGATAGTGAGGTTCTTCTATTATGAATGACCTTGGATAAATTGTTCCACTCGAGAATTGGCTGAAGAAGTTAATTCTTCTCATATGGACGTTGAGTATGAGTAAAGAAGATTATATTACTTATGTATGAGTGAAAATGCTATTAATTAGGTAGGTATCATCCAACCTAAAATGGATGTAAGATAGGGACATGATGGTGGAGGTATATTGAGTTCATACTCATACCCTACATGGATACCTTGACACACATGTAGACATTATGGTTTTAAGATTAGGTAAGGGAATATATGTTGGAATGGACTATAGTGAACATTGATTCAAAGGTGTAACACTATATGTTTTTTGTGTTTTTTGAATAAATTAAATTTTTTTGACATATTTCATTACATAAAACACCAATTTGTGATCTTTCTACACAAAACAATGGGATTTCATGGGTTACACACGACAATGAGTTTTAAGAAATCCATTGCATACTTTGAATATCGTTAATTAAACACAGCCACCATAACATAATTCACTATACATATGGATATGAGTAGAAAGAAAAAAATTAATTATTATTTATAATGGAATCATGTAAAAGAAACATATTTATAAAAATTTACATAATTATTTGTATTCATTATCTGTTTCGAAAATACTATTTTCTAAAAAAATGTTTTTTTATTTTTCTAAGAAATAATCATGATTAGTATTTAAAACATATTGAAAAAAAATCAACATAAAAATAATTTTACATATTAAAATTTACAAATAATTTTACAGTGAATTTTAGAGTCTTTTCTAAAAAGTATCATTTTTTATGAATAATTTGAAATATAGAATTTTATTTAAAAACATCGTTTAATTTATATAATTTATAATGTGACATTATATTTTAAATTTAATTTAAAAATAATATTAGTTAAATTATACAAATATTAATCCAATTCAGGATATTTTAATCAATTTTATATTTAGATTTTATATAAAAACATTATAAACTTTAAAACATTTTCCCATTACAATCTCTATTTCTCGTCACTTATATAGGATTAATTTTAAAATAATATCTTCCACATTATTGAATGGAATTTAAAAAAAATATATTCTATGTTTGAAATATTCATAATAAATATTATTTAATAATGACATCATAATTTAAAAAAAATAAATATTGAAACTATAAAAATTATTTACCTTGGTTAATGTAAAAATGGGTTTATGATCGGGGGTTATACAAAAAAATAGGATTAAAAATAACCCAAAACATGTCCAAAAAAAAATCAATCCATTTTTCACCATTACATATTCTATGATTAACATCATATCATTATTGGAGCCTTGTGACTTAAAAAGACATGTGTGCAATTCTCTATTTCAAAAATGAACAATTATGCCACTTAACTCACATATAAAAGGCCACATTATATCCACTCCACTTAAAACCATAAAAAAAATTTAATCTAGAAGATAATTGAATAATTAACTTCCCAACATTCATCCTCTGGTCCTAGGATCCTTAGTTTGTACATAAATCCGACCAAGGAAGTATTTTCATGAAAACAAAATGGGGATACCAAAAGAAAATGTAACATTCATCAATTAGTGTTTTTTTATTTAATCCCCTACCTCCTTCAATTATTATTATACCATGATGATATAATAACCTCAGTGTATCCAATATACTAATATGTTTTTATGTCATGTTCATAATGTACTATTTCTAACAAAACCCTTTTTTCTAGATGGTGGATTGCAGAGGAATGATTTTTGTGAAATCATTGTATTTAAGCAAACTATTTTTGAATTGCTTATAAAGGGATTTATTTCTAGATCTAGAAACAACCAAAAGTTCTCTATCCATGAGGGACCTTCTATTCAAGTGTAGGTGGACCTTGGGAATTTTAGGCAATAATACATAATAACACCCATTAGTCATGAATTTGGGAGGTCAGGCTCATCACACCCTTTTAGGGGAAATTGTTTCCTACTCTAGGAATCTATTATATATTTATGATATTATCAATAATCCTTCATTAATTACCATGTATGATGTTGGTTAACCTTAATTTAAAAATCAATTATTAGAATGTATGGATCCTATAATCATATTTGTGTATATGTTGTTCCTCATCAATGGATATATCTATATGCAACTGAGGTTCTCCATAAAAGTTATCATATTATGTAATTATTATACATTTATAGGTAATTATTTCCCCGATGTTGGTTTTCATCCACATATCGGGGCACTCTTGAGTGAATCATCTTTCAGGGAGACATGAGTTTTATTAATGTTGGGATCAGACCCCTGAGTGGGATTCCTATGTATCCTTTTGAAAGGAACTGTAAACTATGTAGTTCAGCACCACATAACGGGTCACATATTCAATTTTATGTCCATGTGATATGGACCAAACAATTTATTTTAGTGTCATGTGGCAAGGACAACTAAGTATAAGGTTCTTAGTCAAATTTTGGTGTGGGACTTGTGTCGATGAATCCTTGGTGACCTGGAAGGGATATGGATTCCTAGTTTGGGTAAGACCCTACTAGAAATGTGTAAAATTTAGAATTGGGTTGATTTTGGGGTGTTGGGTTTGGGGCTCTAAGTGGTTTCCAACATATCTCATTTGGATGAGAACAAATCCCACAAAGTTTTAGTTGTGAGGACCCACGCTAATGGGGTCCCTCGAGTTTTTCTCAAAGGGATTTATGGAAACATGAGAGGATTAATATTGGGGATTACTCCTGCTAGGGATGCCTTGGTGATTTGATAATTTTTCGGGGCTTACCCCATAGTAGGATTCCCAGATGAATGAGTATGGTTTATGAGGGGTTACTCTAGTAAATGATTCCCTTGTAAAAGAATATGTTTTTATATAGGATTTACTTTTTTGGAGGATTCCCTAGTGAATGTTTATGATCTGAAATTAAACCAAATTGGAGGGCCATAACCACTACTAGAACAATTACTTATAGCCATGGACATATTACCACTGTTTTAGAGATCAGTGGATATGGGTTACTTTATAGCCACAGTTAAATTGAAACCTATGGATGTAGGGTTAGATCATCTTGTGGGTTCATACTTTGTGTAACCTCCTCTCACATTACCCTCTACGCATAACCCTCCTTCTCTAATATTTCCTCTCATGACCACTACTATCCCCGAACCTCCTCCCCTGATGGTGCCCCTCAAAATGCTACCCCTCACTACCACTGAATGAGGTAACCCCACAATAAGCTCTCTTCTCTAACCCTCTACTCCCGATGCTGTCACCGAAAAAGGACCCCACACCTCCCCCAACTGATGCTTCTCCTAGTTTTCCTCCCCACCTCTTTATCTAGAGCACATCAAATACAACCACCCCCTCCCTGTGGTCATCCTAATCCTTGCAGATCCACTCCGGTAACATCTCCTGAATTTTCATTCCCACAAAGGAATTTAATATTTTCTCTTCGTTTTTTAGTGCCTTAGATTACATATCATTGTACCCCAGAATATAGGCCTTAAATGGTTTTCATTCACTAAAACATTATAAAAACAATTAATGTATGAAACCTAACATTCTAGTAGAAATAATAGTAAAAAAAATATTGGTTTCTTCCTATGTGTTTTATTCCAGAATTATTTGAAACCATTATTCTTATTTTGAAAATTTTACGAGGAATAAGAATTTATATACTTCTTGAAATCTACCATCATTGGTGTGGGGGGTCTATCATCACCCATATTCATTCATAACTATCCAGATTTTGATTTGAAACCTACATTAGTAGAGGAAGCAGCATTAGTACAAACAGATTTATTTGGGAGAAATGAGTACTCTGTTTGATGATCCTTTTGAAGTTTTCTAGAATATAATATCAATATATTCATTTCATTATAAGATTATTTTTGTAAAAAATACACTTTTCAGTAATATCTGTGTAAATAACTATTTTTCTCAAAAACATTTGACGATTTAGCATTGTTCCTTTCAAGATTTCTCAAATTCAAATCTAACAAAAGACACATAAAATTTAGAGATTTTGACTAGACTTAAAGTGTTTTCAACAATTCGTTAGATTTACACTACAGCTTTTATGTCTGATATTAATAAACCATTATTTTATCCAATAGAGTTTCTTCATGTTTCTTTGTCTTCATTAATTTAATTTCTAGTTGATCATCAATTAAATTTATTTAGAATCTATATAGCTCTTGCACTTTATAAATATAACATTTAAAAAAAACATTCAATCCATTCCTTCTCAAATAGACTTCTTTTAAACTTTTCATCAATTAGTTAAAAAAATTTGTTAAGTGACATAGATTTATTCTTTAAATATTTAAAATCACTAGATTTTTTCCAATATAGATTTAATTTCTTATATTAATCTATTATATGTTGTGTGAAAACATATATTTATGAAACTTCTTGGTCAATGAATTCTCCATTTCAATATCCTCTGGTTCTAGATATGATTTTTTACAAAATATTTCCATCATAAAACTAGGTATGTTGGTTACTTACTCAATAAGTAAATTCTTCAAATAATAAATAACATGATTGAGGAATTATTTAATATTTTTTATAGAATCATATTACTCAAACTCTTTAGAACTCAAACTTCCCCTTCAAGAGGATCAAAATCCAAATATTGTTCACATTGACACTAATCACATCAATCAACATCTAGTAATAATTTCTCTTCTTTAGATTTTTATAATTTAAATATTTCTCTCTCTATCTTCTTTTAGTTTTCTAGTCTTTAAGTTGAGACTTCCACATTAGCTAAAACTTGAGTAGGGACTGAATTCTACAAATGAAGTTCTCATGTAAACTCTAAAAATATGAACTTCATATATTTTGATAAAATTCATTGGGATAAAAAAAATTAATCAGATCAATAAATAAGTAGACATATGTGATATAATTATGATAAAAATTAGATAATGTTAATGGTAACCATCTACTATGATACTAATTGAGGTTCCCATTTGATCATATAGTCACACTAAGAGGGGGTAAATTAGGTGTGACTTGATTTTACCAATTCATTATCACTAAAACTAATACCCATTTTATTTCAATCCATGGACACATATTAGGATGAATATATATGTTTATATTACACTGTCACATAGACCACATACAAACATAAACTAAATGAAACACAATGTATAGTATTTTTATATTATTCACCCCCAAGGAGGGTGTATATGTCTTACATAGGTTTATATAAATATTCAATAAATTGATTCTTCACATGTAAAACAAAGTGATTACAATAGAAAATATCTCGAAATTCATTAATAGAAATGATTATAATGGGTTATTTCCTATTGGGTTATTTATATTGGCATCCCAATAGTGTTCTTTATACTGACTCATACCAGTTGGTGTTGTCATCAAAAAAATTGGTTTATTTTGTGAGCATACCACTATTCCTTCATTAGTATTCTACCCACCACTGAATATCTATTCAATATGCAGTAGACAATAATAGTGTGATATATTATTTCTCTTATTCAGAAACGAACTCACTAAAATTCTGTAATTTAGTAAAATAATAATTCCTCACCTATAATATGTAGTTGAAATGTCATTATCTTCTAAATAGATCATTATAATTTCTCACATCAGCACACCACTATAGGTATTTGACTTATTCTGAATGTAATTAAAAATATTGCATTTAATTTGGACTAGTACTCCTCATAATTTTTATAAGATAACACTTATAGTTTAGGTCATAGTAAATGTATATCACATCACCACATTCATGAAATTCATGAAAATAATAACATTTTTACCTCTATATTTCTCATTTTCAAATTGCATTGCATTATGTAATAACTATATTTGAAAATATTGTTCATTACAAAATATAAAGGCACCAAAACCATTTTTCATAAAGCTATTAATCTCATGGAACAATAATTATTTTTAACATAACGAAGTGATAATGTATTACCCATGAACTATCTTGAAAAATCAATCTTCATATAGTCATTTATTGAAATTGGTCGATAAAATAATACATTGTTCTCTTTCCAAAATACAGATCTCTTCCCAATTTGTATTTATTTCTCAATATTTGAACCATAAATCCATCCATATTTGGATAAACAATTAATATCAAAATCAATACCATTAAGTATTTTTCGTTATTAATTATTTTCTGAAAACCATTTTTGGTATCATTTAGATTTCTACATTGAGAATTTAATCAGTTAATGTGTTATTTCTATTAATGATTTCCACAGGACCCTGAAATCAAATATTTCATTCGTATAATGTCTTTATTATAAATGGTATTATAGATCATCCACATAAGAGAATATATAATTGGAAATTTTAGATGTATTTTGTTAGTTGAAATTGTTTCTTTTATCAAAACTATGAAAAGATTATTCCCCTTTATATAGAACACATACATAAAATTCATATGTTGGATCATAATTCATTAATTAATCCAAACACCAAAACATGTTTATATTTTTATTTTATTTAACACATTACAAATTTCTGTGTTCAAAATTGAAGAACACAAGATAATCATATTGAAAAAATTGATAAAATGGTATCCAATATCATTCCCATTTTCACCATTATGAAGTGTTATACTACATGATTAAAAAAAATGGAATGGTGTCCTTAAACATACTACAGTATTTTGGTGTCCTTCTACATAATATGGTATATAATATGGTTTATATTATAAAAATGTCTCTAAATTTTAAAAACTCATTATAGAATTAATAAAAAACCTCATAATTCATTTTAAACCCATGAAAACAATTTTGGAAATTGATTATTATTTTCTATTAAATCCATAAAAACTATTTTTACTATAATAATTCCTCATTCTTGGAACTTATGTGTGACTATTCTTGAATATTTATAATTTAAAACATTTATTCACTCCCTAAACCATAATTTTAATATATTTGTTATGATTTTTTTATGAACATTTTATTAATGATTACTTATTATCTTATGAAAAAATACATATCATGTTAATTTATTTTATTGAAAATTTATTTAATATATGTTTCTATGCCTCTGAATGGATAAATAATGGTTAAAAGTTTTTGATCAGATCAATGATGAATTTCAGAATGAGTTACAATATTTTTTGGACTTTTCATTGACTGTTGATGTAGATGGTGCATTGATTCGGTGACTATGTTTTGATTGTGTTGGAATACTATGGTTAAATCACGAGCATGTGAGTTACCATATCACTATAAATGGTTTCAAAAATAATTATCATGTGTGGTATCACAATTGGGGAAAATATCAAGTGGTGAATTACATCAATTTAGTAGAAAGGATTGGTATGAAAAATATGATTTCGGATCAGTTTCATTTTGTTTCTAAAGCCAACTCCTCGTGTAGAATAGCATGAGAGTAAATGAATACCAGAATATATATTTCGTCTATCAATTAGGATGATTATGTTTAGGGTGTTATAATGTTGATGGAAAATGTGAATACCTCAGTATATCAGGCATGTGGAAAAAAGATAAAACATGAGTTTTAAATGCAATTATATCATGGGAAAACAATGTATCGATTTAATAATATTATGGTTGACTATGTACTTAAATTTATTATGTATTTACTCTCTAATGATGAATGTATTTTAGAAAATGATTACATGGGATCAAATTTGGTTGTCAAATTTGGATTATAATCAATTAAGATTCATTCTTTCCCCAAATATTGTTTTCTGTTCTAGAAACAAAGTGTACAGTTGAGTCAGTGAAAAAACTATATAACATCAAGGAGGAAGACTAATAAAGATGGAACTCTATATCTCATACTAGAGAAAATTATTTATCACTTCAATTTAATTTCCTAGAATAAAAAACATTTTATGTCCGAAAAAATGGAAAATATTATGAGATGGCATGAAGATGAAATAAATAAGGATGATGATTAAATATTACATCCTACAGATGGGTTGACTTGGAATAAATAAGATTTATTACATCTAATTTTTGCATATGAACCAAGAAAAATTAGATTGGGATTATCCTGTTATGGCTTCAACCTATTTATCCAGATGTGTATTACACATAGTACATGGCATGTTTTCATTCACATTTATTACATTCCTTTATGGATGTGTATGAAGAAGTCATTTAATATCATGATTATATTGATATCATGACCTAGTGATCCTAGAAATGATATTTATATATACTTTTATCCATTAATATATTAGTTAAAAGAGATTTGTATTGTTGGTGCACAAGAATTTGATAAATTTTGGAATGAATAATTTATGTTATGTGCAAGTTTATATGGTCTATAAATTATTTCCCTGCAAATGGAATGATGTTTAGTTGAAGTACTAAAGGGAAATTAATTTGCCCTATTTTTATGAAAAATACATGTTCCCAAAGATTTTTGTTTTAATGAAATTTCCCTTTCATAGGCCATCGACGATTTTTACCGACGGATCATCCATGCAGAAAAAACCAAAGATAGTTCGATTATTCCATTGAGATAGATGAGACACCTCAATGAATTTAAGGGATTATATTATTAAAGAACATAATTATTTTAATTTTTTTCTTAGAAAAAGTCAATCAAGTATCAGAAAGAGAAAGAATGTTAATTCAAATTCCAATATAAATTGGAGAAAGAAAATAATATTCTTTGAGTTTTTATATTGGTTATCAAATTTATAGCATCATTTTTTGGATGTAAAGAATACCAACAAAAACATTTCGGAGATGTTACATTCTACTATTTGAAATTTAAAAGGAAAAAATAAAAGTTGATTTGAAGTCTCTTCATGATATGATGGATTTGGGTATAATATAAAGACTTCTTCCTGAGTTAATTGGTCAAAATAAGTGGAAAGTCCCTTTTTCTTATTTTTTGATGAAAAATGTGGAGAAGAATCAACTTCCTCATGTCATGTCATGTTTTAAGGTTCTAGATGGATTTTTATGTAATATTTCCAAATGGGTGAATTCATAATATATGAATCTAAAGTCTCTTAAAACCCTTGATTACAATGTATTTTTTACATGAGTTGATTCCCATTTCAATTAGACATTAACATTTATATAATTTTAGAGTTTTTGTGATGATGTCTTTTCATTTTTAACAAGACATTTTTTCAAAAAGGATAAGAAGATGTGTTGTTCAGAAGGTGTAGAGAGGTGCACCGATTATTCATTGGTAATGGGAGAAAATTTTCCCACCATCATTTTTCACATGTGTGTTACTTATGACTATGAATCTTCCTACATAAGTTATATTAGGTGGTCATGTTTCGAGTTTTTGGATGTATCCTACAGAAAGAATGATGTTTACATTTAAATCATTTGTGTGAAATAAATATCATTATGAAGGCTCTGTTTAGAAATGCAATTTATCACAAGAATTCATCGATTTAAACTCATCATACTTGACTAACATCACAATGTGGTCTAATATAATAATATGAAGTGAATATGAGAAATATGATCCCATTGTTCCCACTTGTTATTCACTTCCCCAAATAGGGGGGATATCTAGATCATACTAGTTGCGTACATTAAGCAGGGATGAGTGGGAAATAGCTCATTGTACAGTATTATTCAACTATGGTGTTATTGATGATTATATAAAATAAGTAAACTAATAAATATTCATTTTCATAATTTTCTAATTTCTTCATATCTTCTAATATTTTAAATCATTCATATATATAGAGAACATTTATAAATTAGAAAAAAGTGACATCTCTCTCTATCTATTAAGAGGAATAAACTATTGCACAATAAATAATTTGATACTTGGTTAATGTAAAATTTAATAGATTTATTTTCTTCTTGTCATAACATAATTTCATTTCACTTTTTAATATTCGATTTTGGTTTCTTTTATATTTTTACTCAACTAATGAATGAAGTATGAGATTAAATAAAATCATTCTCCTTTGGTACAAATTATGTGGTACATGATTGTAAGGAAATGTTTTTCAATGGATTTAAATTATTTTTAATTATTTTTAAAATAAAAATAAAAACACAACATGAATGTGTCATGATAACCACCATAATATATTGTTATATGAGTGCATCGGATAGACAACCTCAATTAGAAAATATATCATATTATGGTGTTGTTGAAAAAATCATTTTATTTGATTAATCTGCACATGGTCATGTCGTAATGATGAAATTCAAGTGGATTGATTCAATGAAAAGACAAGGAATGCATATTGATAACTGTGGATTTATAGTGATTGATGTGAACACCATATTCAAACTTATGAACCTTGTATTGTTGCATTTTAAGAATGATAGTCATTTTGTGTAACTGACCCATTACAACAACAATTGGGTTTTATTTTTGTTGTCATTCCTAGACATATATTTGATGAAGACATGGATGACAATGATTTTTTTGATGAACACATTGATATTTATTTGAATTTTTCATTTAGTGAAAAAGATGATTCAATTGTTAAAACATATTGTACATGAGAAATTTCCACACAGAATACATAGTGATGACACATTTGTAATTATTTTCCTAATATTATTTCGATATTGTATGTTTTTTAAAACATTAAAACATGTTATAAAATTAAATAGTATATTTTATACCATTTTCGAATATAAAACAATAAGTTGCCTAAAAAATTTATGTTTAAGCACATCTCTTATAATTTTTGAATATAGAAAATTCATGATATTTTATCAATATAAATATGACTCATTAAAATGCAACTATTTTTTTATGATTAAATTTTGTTTTTTAAAATTTTTCATTATTTATATATAAATGAGAATATTATTTTGAATTTCTATGGAAAAATTTTTTATTATGATTTTACTAGAAGAAGTATAATAATACTATGTAATAAACAATATATTCCTCCTTTGGGATCCTCCGTATGTAAAATTTATTTTTGAGTTATAATTGATTTTATTTGGGCATATATGATATTTTAGGCTACATCATCAAGGAGATGGTTGGATTATGCCACAAAGGAAAATAGTATGGAAGGGGGTACTGCTTTGACTAATTATATATTTCATCCTACTACTATGCCGCTTGAGTCATCTAGATGTCATCCTCCCATTTTTACACCTCCATATTATCCATACCCAACTTTTTCATATCCCTTTTCACCCAAACCCACATCAGATGGTACTTCTAAGACTCGCATCCCTCATTATTTTCCATTCCAACTATCTACTATACAGGGAACTGCACCCCAATATATCCCACCGCCATAACCATATCCCTATCCAACCTCATATTTATATGTTTATAATTTATTTTTCTCCATCCATCAGTACACTTATCATTATCCACTATACAGTGTACTCCTGCTGTAGATATCCCACCTACCACTGAGGTCACTCCCCCTCCTCTAGATACAACACATCAGGGATCAGTAAAAACCCATCTCTTAGTATGTGTTTAAACATTACTATTAGTGATTAATGATAAAGACATATATATATTTGTTTCCTTTATTTTATTTCCATGATTAGCTCCAACCTCTAACAAACGATGAGGATGCAAAAAAATGAAAGTGGTCTAAAATCGACTCATGCATATCATGGTCTCATAAAATGAGGATAGTGCTATCATTGAAAAAAATGGCATGGAATTTCTAATTCTTATGGGAACACTTTTTGGACACAACAATATCATTCCGATTCAAGAAATAAGTTGGAGGGATGTTGGAGAACAAATAAAGAATAATGTCAGGGTATAGATATTGGTATGTAATGTTAATCAACTTATATATATATATATATATATATATATTAATTTATAATATTTTAGTAACAACTATTTTTTTCATTATAGATCTGATATAATTTTCCTGATGGTCAAAATGCTATGGCTTCATGGTTAATGGAATTAGGTGAAATGTGTAGAGTGTACAAGTATGGATTATATGTTTTTTTTGGAAATAAGGAGTTAGTACGAATCCTAATGAAATATTGGTGATTCATGATTGACCAGTATCACAATACAAAGATATGATCGACAATTGGATGATTCAAGGGTTTAAGGTATTTTTTAAATATATATATATATATATATATATTCTTTTTTTATATGAAAATGATTTTAAAATTATAAATTAATTATTTTATTTATGTTAATCAAATTATATAATTAATTTTCAGATGATAAATCAGAAAGAAATAAATGAATTAAGCATTGAATGAAACATGTTTATTGTCATGGAAACACACCACTGCCAGATCATGAGAAAGCATAAAATATTTGACATTGAAAATAATTATCTTGGTTTAGATTATTATTATTTTCTTCCATTTTTTATTTATTTCAAAAAAATTTCTAGAAAAAGTAATTTAATATTGAGGGTTGTGTTCCTCACTCTACCTCTTCCAGATTTTGGAGGCGTGATTATGCCCCAGGGTGTGGGATCTGTGCTGAGTTATGGGTTTTTCGTCGTATTCCCTTTCGGGTGTTTGTGATATGGGTAGATCTGGTCATAAGGAGTGATTCTGAATGTGGCAATGGGTTTTGCTTCAATCATTTGTTGTTTTGTGCTGGATTTGGTGTTAATGCCATTTAGGTGGTGATGTGGCATGCTTGGCTCTTGAAGTTTCTTTTCTCTAAGGAGGTGATTTCATTCTGGTATGTGTTTTTGTTTTGGTTTTTCTTGTCGCGTCGGTGTGTCTGGCGATGGACTGGGTTTTCTTCAGGTGGAGTCATTTCTCCCCGATGATCTGCGATTTTATATTTTGTTGTGCGGTGGTGATGATGATTTGTTGTGGTTTTGGAACTGCGGTTGTTGTTCTGTTTTCGTTCATTGTTCTGGTGGTGTCACTTCTGGTATGGTGTTTGAGCTTGCTGAGGCGAGGTGGGAGGTTTTTTTTCACCTACGCCGTTGGATTTTTGGAGGTGTTAATGATTGATTGTGTTCTGCGGAGGAGGTTCTAGCAACGACACTTCTGATGGTCTCGCTGGCGACCCACAGTGGTTATGTACATGATGCGATGTAGTGTGATGGCGTTCGACCTGCAGTGATGGCGATGTAGTGAAGGCGACGTGTGATGATGGGTTCAAGACTCGAGGTGTGGCATGTGGTGTTTGAAGGAAGTGTTTCGACTTGAATTTAAATTTTGAATTCTGGAATTTGGGAACTGTTTTTATGGGTACTGGGAACCCATATATCGGTGTTTGAAAAATGAAAAAAAATGTTTCGTGCGTATTGTAAAAAATACCGACTTCAAGAAGTTGATTGTGTATATATTTAATTTTATTTTATTTTGACTTAATTTAATTGATTATATTTTTTTATAATTTTAATTTATGATATATATAAATCAATATATTTATTTGGAGACATTGTTAGAAAATGAACCTGACAATTTGGGCCTTAATGCTCGTCTACATCAGATATTAGGAGATGAGCATCAGGGAAGAGTGCATTGTCGTCCTCAGAATAAGATTGTACCATCTCGATATTGGTCTTTCGAAAACATTTCTTGGAGTACTATTTTTTGTTGCTCATAGTGGAATAAATGAATTATGTAATCAAAGAGGACGCTCAAAAATCAAGAAGGGCGATAATTGCAAATATGATGAAAGTTATGTATGCCCTTTCTTCTAAAATTCAACCAGAAGTAGCTACAATAGTTGAATCATATATAATGTCAATGTGTTATACTTATGTATATTCCTCTTATATAGCTGGAGCCAGTTCCAAAGATAGAGTTGGACCTAGTGTCAATGTTGGTGCCGGTACAGATAATGATTTTGATGATGATGCTGGTTGTGTGAGAGGTGGTGATGGTGTTTCTATAGGATACACAGATGAGGGTTATCAGGATTTTGATGATACTAATATTGATACATAGCCTGAATTGCCCGATGGACATCATTTTTATTTATTTTTGATAACACCCCTTTTAAGGGATGAGGGGGAAACCTTACATGGCCAGTAGGCTCATAGATTACATGGCTCGTAGGCTTAGGATATTACATGACCCGAAGGTCTTAGGGAATTCAACCAGACAATCTACAAAAAACAACACCTTTCCAACATCTGCATCATGGTAGTATCTCTCCACTTTCACATGGAAATCTGTCTAGGCTTCCTGTACAAGCACATGCTAGTCCTGATGGCATATCCATACCCTCTCATTCTAACAAATCAATTTGGCTCTACCCTGGTGAGTACACCAGCTCTGATTCCTCTTCTGTGGATGTTCTTTTTTTGTATTGTTTCTGGGGTAACTACATTTGGGCTAAAGGACATGAGGTGGCCCAAATACCTTAAATGAGGCCTAAAATCCCTACTGACCTAAAGGCTTGGGTGGCCCTAAAGCATTAAGGACTCCAACCCCAAACCGTTGGCCCATAGTGAATAGTACTAGCTCCTACAATACCGAACAATACCTACTACAGTAACTGTTGTAGTAGCTGGTACAGTACTCGAACAGTGTATAGTTCGATTATAGTGCCTATAATGTGTGCAGTTCTACTATAGTACCCGCACAGTGTACAGTACTTCTAGATTCCCTGCTACGGTACTGCAACAATACCCGGAAATATGCCTCTACCTAGTATTGAACATGGGTCTTGTGGATGCAATTAAGGATACCTCACCAACTGGGATGAGGCTCATGTACAGATATAGTAATGATGTAAATTTTATTGTTGGGTTGTTAATATGTTGAATTTTATTATGCAGTTAAGTTTCATTATTGTAATATTGAATTATATTAAGTTGTTTCTATCAGTTTCTACATATATTAAATTTTTGTATTATTATGTATGTTTTTTTATGTACTAGATATGTTTTTCTATTATATTTAATTGTATCCTCCACCAACACAACCAGTGTACCTCCTTGCTGATGGAGCTTAGAGGAATCCCCTCTACCTCATCCATTGGACCTCCGATAGTATGTAGTTTATATTTCTGAATTTTTATGATTATTTTATCTTTATACAGTTATTTTCTCCCACTAATTTTTGTATCTTCTTAATTTCTTCAATATGTTAACCCATCCCGTAACACCTCCGATGGTATGTTTTTATTTCATGAAACATTGAGGTCATAGGATTATTTACAAATATAAAAGCATCCATAAATATGTTTAATTTCTGATTTGAAACTACATTTTTTTCAACGATAATATTATCTTTTTTGTTCCAGGATTATTATAGTTGGGATATAGAAATATCTAATCGAGAAAAAATGTTTAGTCATACTAAAGATGCTGAAGAGTTGTGAAAATAGGTTGTATTTTTTATGAATTCTTGTCATTGAATTTAATTCACATAAATGTTATATAATCAATATTCCTATTTAATTTAAAATGCTAAAGAAAACTATGAAAGAGTTGTAGAATACAAATGGAATAGTCCCCTACCATGTCATAAATATATATTTTTTCTATTCATATTTGATTATGTTTACATTTATAATCATTTTATATATTAATATATTTCATATAAATATAGGTTCTTGAATAATATTAGACAATCCCAAGGAAACCATGAGAGATAGACATGAATTATGGGGAAATAAGATGAGAAGAATACCATTAGAGTTACAAAAGAAGTCTCAAATAATATAAATGGTGTCTGGACGAGAAATTAGAGAAGTTATCCAATGTATGAGTCATCTAGGACTATGTATGATCTAATTCAATTTCAATATATATTTATCTTCCCTCAATATATGAGTCATTTCAATCAATGTATGATTAATTTAATATAATTTATGTGTCACTGGTCTCTATGTATGTGTGATTTTGAGTTGGGTATGTGTGATTTACTCTGTTTATGTGGCATGAAACACATAGGAAAAATTCGTAAAATGATTACAAAAATATGTTATTTTGAGACTGAATATCCAAATAATAAATTATTTTCGAGGCTTCTAATATTTCTTTAGATGAAAAAAATTCCAAAATAAATTTGGATATATTCTATGATTGATGGAGGAGTTGATCATCATATTTATTTAAATAAGATCAAAGATACATGAAGATTTCAAAAGATATTTTAATGTATAAATGATGATAATTCTAGAATTACTTAATTCTTATAAAATCTATTAATATGATACTTGAGATATTCTAAAAATATTTAAATATCATGAAACTATGTGATTTCATTATCCAATATTGGTTTGAATGTTGATCCATCAAGTAGTTCTTCATGTAAATAGTTGAATTATGAAGAAATGTTTTAGGTGGTTCAGTGAGGAAGATGAGTTGGATATTTCAAGAAGGGATAAGTCATGAAATAGTACTAGAATAATCAACAATACATGGTGTCTAGAAAAAATTAGAAGAGTTTAAATGTTGAGGGAATTCCTAGAATTTCTTATGGGAAAAAAATTGAAAGAAAAAAAAATTGTATCATGGAGAACTCCCATACAAAAATATTTTCATTGTTTTTTTCTACTTCTATTCCTATATGTGTCATGCCATATGGGATCTCGTCCATGCATGTCAAACAGGTCAACAACTAACATGTATGGCCATACTGCATCAAATATAGTTGTAGGAAACAATATTGAGGGTGAAGTAAAAAAAGATTCTTGATATGGGTGGTGGCATTTGGGAACGATATATTTTTAATCTTCTAGTATTATACAGGTGGGTAGAGGGGGTGTTGTTTGGTGGGGTGGGGGTGAGGAGGTGATGGGGTTCTAGGGGTGTAGGGTGGTGTGGGGGGTGCTGGTGGGTGTTGGAGGAAGGGGTGATGGTGTTTTGTAGGGTAGGGGCAAATGAGGTGATGGTGGGTGGGGGTGGGGGTTTGTAGGGTGTGGAAGGGGGATGTTATTATGCAGGGTGGGGGATGAGGGGTTGTAGGGTGCAGTGATGGTGGGGTGTTGGAGGGGGATGGTGTTGTGGGGGGGGGGGGGGATAGAGAGGGGGCATAGGGTGTGTGTTCATAGGGGGTACTGTAGGGTGGGGTGGTGGTGGGTTTTTGGAGTGGGGTGGGTGCTCGTGGGGTGCTCGTAGGGGGATGCTAGTGTAGTGTTGGGGTTTTTGTTGTTGTGTAGGGGGTAGAGGGGGTGTAGGGTGGGGGTTAATTATGGGGGTGATGGGGGAAGAGGGGGTACTGATGGGGTGTTAGAGGGTTGTCGGGACTTGTGTTGTGTAGGGAGGGGAAGATGTGGTGAAGGGTTTCTTGGGTGTTGGGGGTGTCTGAGGGGGATGTTTTGTAGGGGGTAGAGGTGGTTGTAGGGTGCGATGATTTTGGTGTGTTATAGGGGGTTGGTGTTGAGTGAGGGGGTGAAGGGTGGGCTGTAGAGGGGGTATTAATGTGTGGGGGTACTAGTGTGGTGTTGGAGGGGGTGTTGGTGCATTGTTGGAGAGGTGGGGTATTGTGTTGTTTGGGGTGGAATAGAGGGTGCATGGGGGGAGTAGGGGTGAAGGGTTCGGAAATTGTGGGTCATGTCCTAGGTTATAAATACTTTAACCTCTAATTCACACCCTTTATCATGTTCCAAGAATTATGAAGTTTTATATTTTGGTATTGCACAGACATGAAATATGTAAAAACCTATGTAAAATCTAAAATATTACTAATTTCAAATCTATATGTGTTTCCAACAAAATATATGTAATATATTATTATCTATTATTTAGTATTCTGCCATTAGGTATATAAGATGTATGGTTCATGGTGATAGATGAAGAAAATGTGGATGAGGAAGATAAGATTACATCAGAAGTGATGGGAAATGCTTCAGATATCATCATGGGTATGGAGGGCCACACTATATCCCATTACAACCTAGCTTTTATGTATATAACTAGTTTCCACCTAATCACCCCTCCCATTCCAAATTTTACTAGAAAGATACCTTTCATGGAAGTCACTCGTCACAAAGTTCACAACACCGGTCCTGATTCTAGTTCCATTGTCACATCCTAGCTCACTAAGGTAATTTTTAGAATCTATCTATCTAATATTATGTGTTCTTGCCACAAATGTATGTTATAAATGTTTTGTGGAATTATTAGGTAAAATGATTTTTGAGAAACTGATATTGAAAAAGTGTACATGTATACTTCCTATCACCTTGGTGACATATTCCGATCTTTAGTTTGTTCTCTTAGAGATAGAAGGGATTATTTTTTATCTATAGTTAAAAATTGAACAAGATGATTTAACTGTTGAGTGATTTGAAAGTGAATTAATGGTTCCCTTTACCGGGATAGAGATTTAGTTCCCAAAAACAATACAGGTGGATCACATGAATCTAACCAAGGTGACGAGCCATTATTGGCCAACATTAACTGTGTACCAAACAGTAGTTGGTTATCCATCTGTTGTTTCTTATACTAGTTGTAAGCACAATTTTTTATGTTATGTTTTTCACATGACAACATAAAACTGAAATAAAATTATTATTTTTTGTACTATTAATGTTTTTATAATTCAAATTTAATATCCATTAACATTTGTTTAATTACCCATTATAATTAAAAATCACAATCACAATTTATTCTACTCCAAAATTAAAAACATCTACAAAAATCAACATATCCGATTCAATAGATTATTAATACCCATTTAATGTGATGAACATGATAATTGTATTTCCCTCAATGATGTTTAAGGTGAAAATGAAGATGGAAATGACTCTTCTGATTCATTGTCGATCTATCCTCATGTTGTAGTGGCATCGGAGGCCTCACTCAAGGGAGGAAATGAAAGTGGGTGGTGGTGGTAGTTTCTTCCTCAATATTTTTTATGTATAAAATGGTCTTCCCATAAAATAATTATTTCTAAGGTTCTCATCACATATTCACGTCAACTAAGTTCCACATAATTCAATATATTCCATTAATGGCATGGTGGTTTTTAGTAATTTTACTTCTATTAGCTTTTTTAGAAAGGTGAATAAGTATCAAAAGTGGATTCCAAACTAGTTGGTGAGAATTGTTTTCTTATTCTAGAAATAATTTAGTGATTTTAACATATATGTTAAAATTCATAATGTATGGAATGAGGAAGGGTTCATCACCACATGAATTTGGGTTCGAGGAAGCTTACAAGATGGTTCTTCATGGGTCCACCCATGTACATGACGATGAGGTATGTGGGATGAATTTTTTTTGTTTTCTAGATTATTTATACTATCTAAATACCATTATTATCCAAAGGATCATATATTAGAATATTTTTAGTGCAATGATATTGGATTTACTCTATTTATATAGGAGACTTTCCTCGTGGTTCAAATCATAAAGTTAAAATGATCATATAATATGATGGCTATTTTTTGGATTCATTTATTTATACGATTGATTTTAATCACTATTAATCTATTGTGGCTACCTATTTAGTTCTGGTTTCTTTGAATGTCTTTGGTCGGTCGGCGTGATGGTATACCAATTGGAAAGGGATGTCCAATTGTCTTTCTAGGAGGGTTTTCAATGTTTATTCTCCACCAAATCTAATTTTGATTAGTCATTATATATTTATAGGTTTCCAATAAGCCTCATCATTGAGCTGAAATGTATAATAAAAAAATATTATCTAGACTGGGTAAATGATTGAATGAAACTTGGTCAAATTATCCTGTAAGGAGTGCATCAAACCCATAGTGATGTAAGGACTTGGCAACAAAGATCTGAAAATTTTCAATGATGGTTCGATTATAAAATTTACATGGAACCTATTAACCACTAATGACCCCTCCTATGATTTTTTAAAAAGTTGGTTCAAGGGATGGCTGATGGTTGGGTACTCACAATATCGCGGGTAATCAATTTTTTCATCTGTCAAGTACTCTATAAATAAAATCATATAGAATACCAAATGTATTTATTGAAGTAAATATGACCTCAATTGATGGAATACATGATGGCCTGAGTAACCACTCAGAAACATGTTTGTTATCCCTTCTAACAGAATGCAAATGATTATCTATGAAATTAAGGCACAATATAATATAATTTTTTGTATTCCCTAATGAATTCAATGGAATTTCAATGCAATACTTTCATTGACAATGATACACTAGTCTGGAGTCTTTATAGCAGTGGATTGTTCAATGATAAGGATTATAACCTGAAATGAATTGTGTTATCCACTAGAATACCATATTGTTTTTCCTTATTAGAGGACATTTTATATAACCATTTATATTTTTCCTCCTATAAGGAATCTTTAAAAACAAGCTACCAACATATGTTCAGATGATGAAAGTTGGATAATGCATTTTCTCTCTTCACCCACTATGTTTAAGAGCTACTAATAATATGAAATTTTTCCTGTTTTATATTGAATTATCTTAGATCCATTGGTCATCATATAACATTATTCCAAATGAGTTTTTGTTTCCATGATTTGTATTATTAGTTTTTTATTTCACTATTGTATTTTTGTGGCTACCTATTTAGTTCTGGTTTCTATGCCATGGTTTGGCTGGTCAGTGTGGTGGGAAACATTGTTTAAGCCTGCTATGGATATAACAAGAATATGATATCCTTTGGATGTCATATAAAATGTTAAGATAAATAGTTAATCATATTTGTATGTCCTATATTTTCTTATTTCATTCCAGTTTTGTTTTTTATATTCAAGTTTTGTTCATGTTTATTCATTTTTTTAGTTCTGTTATGATGAATCATGCTTGTTAATTGTGATTCATTGTGGTGGAGCATTGGTGTTGATGAAATTTTGTTTTTTTAATAGTACATTTGTTTCCTTTATATTATTTTTATATATCTACATCCATTTATGTTTCGAAGATGAAATGACCTATTAGGGATGATTTGAAGACGCAGCTATGGAGGATTTGAAGATGTAGTGAGGTATTTTTTAAATGGAATGTGGGGTCTGTTTCCATAGTTTGGAACTTTGGAAATATGTATATGGACACGATTTTAGTCATGGAAATAGCCCTATTACCATATTTTACAACCAATGAATTAGGAATTGTCTGGCATATGATTATTCTATTGTTTAAGAATCACTCATATTGGGATTGTCCTAAAGTCATGCCAATACGAGCAACATTTTATTAAACAATGGCTATAACCTATATCCATAGTTCTTCATCCTATAGTCACAACTAAAACCCCTAGATATAGACATATTTTTTAGTTGTGAATATTAGATTACAAGTCTTATAACATATAAAAGGATTACATTTTGTGAGATTTTGGTTCTTATACCAAGTAGGAGGCCCAAAATTTTAAATGGGAAAAACACTTGGAATGATGTCGAAAGTGTTCAGGATCATGTGGATGGAATTATCACCACCAAACTCAAACCTACATGATTCACACTCAGTGTGAGAAATAAGAGGAATTAGTAAATTATGGTAACCAAAAAATTTACTTTTCCCTGAGGATGGATATAGGGCCTTGAGCACCCACACCTATAGAGGCACTCTGAAGGAAGATGATAGGAAGATCCGAAAAAAGATTCCCTTCCAAAAAAGCATATGACTATATAGATATTACGATCATGGTTATCCTATAAGACCATGTGATTCATGATAATTCATAATTGAATATGAGAAACCATAGGAAGTAGAAGATCTGAAAAACCACATGATCCCTCTTCCACTGGTGGAAGATGTTGGGGTGACGTCACTTCCCTCATGACTTTGTGCCCTAGACCCAATGAAATATATATATGGATTTGAAATTTCAATATCTCCTATTATTTTAATATCCATGATAGTAAAATTTAGTGATCACTCCGACTATATTCCATGGGTACGAAGACATGGGAAGGAATGATGTATGGGATATCCTGTAAGAAAGGATCGGGTCTTACACCAGGAGGGATGCCCTGGTGATTGAGTATGTATTTGGTTGGGGATTACTCATGAGGATTATTCCCTAGTGAATAGTTATAATTGTGTAATACACTAAATAATAGGCACATAAAATTGGATTTTCGGGAATATACCATATAGGAAGATTCCCATTTTTGAGCTATCGATTCCTATACCAAATAAAAAGACCCAATATTAGTTTAGTACTTACAC
Source organism: Viscum album (assembly GCA_963277665.1). Classification (NCBI taxonomy): domain Eukaryota; kingdom Viridiplantae; phylum Streptophyta; class Magnoliopsida; order Santalales; family Viscaceae; genus Viscum; species Viscum album. Next base: position 732,761,687 of record OY728160.1, read on the forward strand.
ATTGAATGATGAAAAAGGTGTGTAGGATAGTGTGACTATCATGATCATCACCAAAATCTAATCACATGTGATTCATTCTCTATGTGAGAAATAATATGAATTTATAAATCCAAGGAACCACACAAGATACATGACACATGGCCTTGAGAACCCATTCCAATAGAGACACTTTGAAAGAAGGTGAGATTAGGATCCAAACGTCAATTACTTACCAAAACATGAATCTAAATATGTGTATTTCTTGATCAGTGCTAACCACTAATACCATACTTGTCATGATGAGTCATTATTGAATGTGAGAAATAAAAGGAAGCTGAAGATCCAGAAAACCACTTGATCACTCTTATGCTGGTGGAAGAGGGGTGATTGATAGAAATTACCTCCCATCATTTCCCATAAACCCAAATAGAGATAAAAAAGGATTTAAGTGATCATTCTCATCATAATTTGATATCTAGGATAGTTTCAATTATTGATCTATCCATCTAAGATCCATGGGTATTAATATAGATGAATGAATGAAGAAATTCAGATCCAACATGAAAGGATAGAGGTTTAATCTAGGGGTAATTCTTGAATGTTGGTTCCACGGGGAGAGAGGAGAATATCATTCCAAAAAAAGGTAAAGGAAATCATGATCCTCACCATCCCCATCAAGAATCGATGGTTCCATTTCTTATAGAAAACTATGGATGAACATGTTCCCAACCCTTATACCTGATACTATGAGTTCCCAAATATATCCCCCCAAGGATGGGGTCCTCGTGACCGTGGGAATTCGTATCTATATGTACCCTGAAGAGAATACTCATTAGGAAAGACATGTTCATGAAACCTTTTCCAAATGAATGAATATACAATTTAGAGACACGTTGGTGTACCTATTTCAATGGTTTTCCATGTTCAGATGATTTAGTAGAGGTTTAAACTTCATCTCACCCAAACAAGGTAGAAACAGAACGATTGGACCTTCTATTATTGCATTAAAAGAGGTAATGAGAAGTGGATCATATAGGATATAGGTTGGTTATGCCAAGGGTATATCATGTAATGTATGCATGGGCGACATAAGAGTTCTTCACATAGGTAGTCTTGAACGAGTTGAGAGTACTTCACCCATGTAGGCATGTGAGAGATAAAGGTATATTGTGTGAAAACCGACCGATGATGAAACACATGGGTGAGGGTTTTATCAAGGTTCCATGGGTTTCCATAGGTGTTACCAGAAGATACTCACATGGGTTCCTAGATTGGGAACATGACCACGTGATAGTGTTTTCCAAGTAAGTGGGTAGTCGTTTCCTCTCTCATGTGTTATACATTTTATTACCTGGGAGGCCACTGATTCTAATAACCCCGATAATTACCTCAACTTAATGTTTTTTAGGAAAACCTAGAAGGGTTCTAAGGGCCTTGGATAAGGACTAGGATGATTAGAGTGTCAAAAGTTCTTCGGGAGTTTTCATCCATATAAATAATGATCCCCATGATTCTATTTATTGTCAAATATGGGACCCTGGGAAATGGAGATTTCTGGAATAGTAGTGTCAGGTTGGCAGATGCATAGGTTAATCATGAACACCAATGAATAGGTACCATGTCTACTAATTAGTATGTTGAGGCCCATATTTTATCATATACAAAGAGAGTGTTGGCACAATTTATCCCTAGGGTCAGGATTGTAACAATTGTCTAGCATAGAAATCTAGGTAGAAATGATCATCTTTAGATAGAAGACGTTTTATCTTCCCTATTCGGTTATTTTAAACATTAAAGGGTTAAAATGAAAAGTTGAAAAGTTCTCCAAAACAATTTCTTGCATGGTTCGGTATACCACTAAGAATCAAAAGGGCCACACCAACTAAGGCTGATCCTTGATGTTCTTTTCATCTTCTTCTAGAAGATACAAGGTCTCAATTTTCCCATCCTTCAAATGTTACAGAGAGGGTTGGAAAGCTTGTGAAATTGAATATTATCCAATAAGATTCATTTTAGGCTTGAACTGGATTGGAATTAGGCTGATTGGGGGAAATATAATTTTGTTGTACATGCCTTCTGATGCTGAAATTGTATAGTCAATTATTTGTACTGGTTATGGATTCCAACAATAGGATATGATTGAGCCCCACCAAACCTTTTCTTTGACAATAATCCCACTAAGGTGGGGATTTATATCATGGATCATGGGATTATTATTTATCAAATTGACTACAAGATCCCTACTATGAGACAGGTTCATGACATATAGAGATGTGGTGTTGATGGAGATGTTGACCACCTGTCTTATATGGAATGGATTGACTAAATCAATTTTGAGGGTGTGTGTTTCCTTTTTCGTGTCTCCTCCATTTTTCCTTATTTTATCTTAAATCAACTGGTCATTGATGGGGGGAATGTCATTGTGATTTTTATCAGTCCAGGGGGAACTCATCTCAGATTTCATCACCCAAATATATCTCTATGGAATCCCACATGATACTGATTAATAACTTATCAAACTGAAAGAGATATCCCTAGGATAGATAATAACGGATGTTGATATGGAGAGAGAATTTACACTACCACCTCTAATACCTGTAATTAATGAGGATGGTTCTATCTTTCCTATGTGAAAAAAGAAAGAACATAGAAGAATAAAATTATTCTATAAGCACCTATTCACTAACGGTAAGTCTCCCTTGTATCACCAATCTATGTTTTATCAATAATAATGGGGAACCCTATATATGGCTGCAGAATCTCCTTCCCTATCCTCTCTTTAGGGTATTGGAAACTAGCCTCTCAAAAACTGAGGAGGTTGAATCAAACCTAATAGAAATTTAGGATGGTTAGACAACTCCCTTAATATAATAAGTGTCGAGGTTTGGGGATACATTATCAACATCGATCACTAAATATATCACTAATCCTGTTGCTACATATAGGTTGGAGCATTATGGTAATTCCAAATGTGTATCATAAGGTGTCATATTCTGACTGCTGACATTTACTTACTATTATATTTTTTTATCTCATGCACCAGAGGATCCATGACCACCAACACTGACACTGTGACTATCTCTAATGAAGCTATTGGGGGTATCGGTTTGTCAAAAGGTGTGATGTATAAGGTCTTTAACTAAACGTTTCATGAATCTCCATGGGTGACTCTACCATGGGGGTTAGGAATTTAATTTATTCCACAATACATCATGACATGAAATATGATGAAATTATTTATTACATTGATTTTCCAACCATTAAGTAGATTTTTTAGAATTTAATTCAGAATTTCATGGATTTGATTCTATATTATTTTTGTTCAACCAATTTTTATACCTCATTTTTTTATCGTGAATTGTTGAATCGCTCAAATCCATCCATGAAAAATGTTGCAGTGCCAGTTCAAAAAAAAGGTGCCAATGTCCATCCTTCTTCCACTATTGAGGGGGACTAGATCATTTGGATCATATAATGGGGAGCCTTCCTCATCCTCCCATGAAAATATCAAGGAATACCTAGGAGAGTGACCCTTGTCAAGATGTCTTGGATTAAACTTCTAAGGTAAGTGATGTCAGAGTGGAATCTACCCAATCGACGGACCCATCAATAGGTGAGTTTTAGAAACTACATTAATCATCCCCCACCTCTTCCTTTTGTTATCCATTTTAGGATAACAATAAATATTATCTATGTCCACTCATAGTATCTTCTAATGTAAGTCCTAAGGGAGGAAATTCCATGTAGATTCAAAAAATACCAGAAAGTGAGGTTATTACATACCTAGAGGGAGAAGGTAAGGGTGCATCATTGAGTGTACTTATCTCAGAGTATACTCCTCCATATGATAGTGTATCTGATTCAGATTTGGTGACCCAAAATGAACTATGCTTCCCACCGTGTGTCTTAGCATTATATCTTGAAAATAATCTATGAGATGTCCTTGAAAGACCCTCCATTACAATTATGTTGACTTCTATTCCTATTTGGTATTCGAGGACACATAGTATTTTACTATCACATGATTCATGTCACTGTGAAGTAGAAAATTTGTATGAGGGAGTGAGAACAGAAGCTTCAAAAGAACCTCATAAAGGCGAATCTACTTGTCAATACTGATGATCTCTGAGCTATATTGTCCCCATATGTGCAAAAACAAGAAAATAATTTGGTTAATTTAAGAACATATTAGTGAGAATTATGTTAAAAATATCATGCCTTCATTGAGAACTATATTCCACAAAAGGGGAGCCCATACAACATCTCTCTTTTCTAGAAGGATCTTGAAATGAAGGGTAAACTGTTATTGGGACCTTTTTAAGAGGAACTTTATAAAGATAAAGAGACTGAATCTGTTCAGTTTATTAGGTTTTGATAGGCTACTAATTGGAATCATGAGGCTATTAAAAAAAATGTATAGTTATTTTTCTGGTATTTTGTAAAGTGTGACATTGAGACCTCATCTTAAGGTTCCTCTTGTTATTTTTTTGTCTCATAAATGAAAATAAGACATTTTATAATCATTTATTTCTTCATCCATGTTTTCAGTCTATGATCATAGCATAACATTGAATATTATTTTCATTAAAATTCCACATTGTGTCATCTACCCATAACCACAATGATAGGGATGGGTAGACAATATTTTTATTCTTAATTTATGGTCCTAAAGAGCATAGTTTGACTATTTCTAGGAACATATGGATAACCCTAAAAACATTTTGTCTTTTTTTCCATCATCCTAATTTTTTACAAAGTCCATTATAAGGAAAACATAATGGGAGAGACTTGGGTTTTTCTTATACATCCCCTTTTTGAGTTTTCATCCTCACAGTTTTATTTCCTATTTCTTTTTATTGATCAATTTTTACCAAAACCACATGGAGTAACATAATAGTGAGCTAAGACTCAACCTTTTTTGAATGATCCCTTTACTGGTTTTCATCCAAGAATGTATTATCTCAATTTTATGGGTATTTTCAAGCCTTTTAAGTCGAACTAATGAGACTTATGTTTCATGTTGAAGAACATTGGCCATACGTTTTGAAATGATAAACAAAACAATTATTGTTACCCATAATGTTTAAACAGTAATTAGATATTTTTTTGGGGAATTTTAACAAATGTTTTTTTGGTTCCAAAATTTGAAACATTATAATCCACAACAGAGGAGTTCGTTCTTGGGGATGATGGTACAACAAGTTAAAAACCCCATTTATTGGGCTATTTTACAAAAAAACCCAGTTGGGGTGTGTTACTATATAGTCCAATAGTGACATCCTTTGGTTGACATGACATGAATTTTTTTGGATGACAAATGAAAATAAAACTAGGGAATGTTATATTATAGTCAGTAAAATGAGTTCATAGTAATTATTACATTCTATTATGGAGAGATGAAATAAATTTATGAATACCTGAACATCTCATGACTACATGGGTGGTTTTTCAAAAGGAAAATGTATGAGAGTGAAGAGAGAATTTGTTTTATAATTTTGAATGAATGAGAAACCTCTCTTATGTGAATATGGAATGTGTTAAAGTGTGTATATTTTATTAGATGACTAATGTGAGGGGGACAGATTCTTTCTGAAATGGTTAATGCATCATGTAGTTTAATGTCATGTGACTCAGTCACTGGCCATGTTTTTTAATGACATATGGTTAGGATGTTATTGTACTATTTAACAACATTGTGAATAGGATGTTATGATTTTAATTTAATGTTTATCATTAATGACATGATGCTATGAAGTTTAACGACATACAAAAAGAACATTGGAGGCTATAATTTAATTTCATTAGCATTGACCAAGAGGCTAATAATTCTCCCCTTTTTCCATATTCTATCCATGAATTCTCCACCACAATCATGAATTATGAGGGGAATATTTTAAGATATAATTTAGGGATTTTAGAATCCAAATAATGGTATGGATGAATGTTCTTATGGTGATAGGTGAGGTCTCTCCTGAGCATGAAATTATTGTTGGTTTAAAAATTCATTTCATTATGTAATTTTATGAAATTATAGTGGGAGAATGTTACAAAATAGTCATATAACAGTATCATATTCCTAGAAAACCATTTTGTGGGAAACATTTGGTCTATCCAACTCTGGCATGTTACAACATATCCATGAAGATAATTTCTCATGAATTCCTACATTTTACTAATGGTTGACAAAATCTTATGGAGATTTCCATTTCCTTATAAAATGGGTCTAGTGTTATGTATGGAATGTAACTAAATATGTAAAGGGAATTTCATGTCACCATAACACAATAAATGGAATAATTGGTTCCCTATGAAGGTATAACCCAAATGCAGAAAATAGTGTGCTTGTAGTTTTAGGTCATATAACTAAGACCATATCATTATGTAAATGATAGTTAATACATGGATTACCATACCTATTTCATTCTGGAAAACATTGAACCTGATGGGGGAAATTTAAATCCATGGAATTAGGGGTTCTCAGATCGTAAGAGAGGATATGGAAAAAAAATATGTGATGGATGGGCAAATACTAATTAGAATCATAGATTCCAACATAATTAGGTCAATGCTTCTAAGGATATATGATTATTCTCCCAAGTATGATCTTACAACATGAGTAAAGACCCGTTTTCTATATAATTTATACAAATACAACCAGGGCATGTAATTGCGTAGCCAAATAGTGGAATCCTCTAGCTGAAAACACATTTTCAAGGAGACATTACGCGTAGCCAACTATGGTGTGTTGTTGTATAGTCAGTAAAAGGAGTCCTTTGGAATCATATAATCTCTCACTAGATTCCATAGAAAAATTATGAAGTCTTAAAAGTGTCCATGATTAGGAGTATGACTTGTGGAAGGGATATGTCTCAATATAAATGATTCATTTTTTCCAATTTTTTCAATGAAGTGTAGAGTCATTTTCATAGATCTAACTCATATTTAGTATCATTAATCCATGTTTCCTTTGGCCCCCTTAATGAGTGGACCTAAATTAAGAGCACCTGTATAGATTTTTTTTGGTGCACAAGCGAGGGGATATGTACTTATTTCTATATGGTTTGGACTAGGACATGAGGCTTATTTGTCTCTATATATCTCAATGGGATATGAATCTATCACACATAGTTCATGAGGTACCATGATGTTTAAACTCATGCATCCACGACATTAGCCATGTTGTTTATTATCTTCTGATAAGGACCTATAGGTAAATTTTACCTTAATGTGATTGTGGCTAGGCCAAGGTATAGGACTTGGTCATCACTATTTATCTTGTTGGAGTAGTAATAAATACACCCATAATTCTATAATAATGATCCCCCACACTAATTGAATTCATCTATAGAAGAAAATAGTTTTTTTGTTTTGAATATGATCTCACGTATAGGGTGAGAAATCATATTAGATACTATCATATAGATTTGACTCATACACAGGAGAGAGTGGGACTTCTCAGTATTGTGTTGCGGATCATCCTAGGAATGAAGATCTAGACATTAGTACATATCTCATTGGAATGAGAATCAAGCCACACATAGTTCTTGAAGAAATCACGCAATTTATTATCATGATATGTGTACATCTATGTTCCCTTTATGGTCTTCCATACAAGACCATGATATCCACAATGTTAATTGATATGCCTTACTCATATTGGGAATTCTTCTACCAAAACTCATAATGCAGTATTTTCTTCGATCTATGTGATAAATAACATGTGGAAAAGGATTCATCTACCACAAAATGGAAAAAAAATTAAAGTATATGGGGCAGTTAGATTTTTTAGTGGTTGGACTGGGTTGTTAGATCCATAAATTGCTATGTTTATCAACAGAATGAGAATCAAGACTTATGTAGTTCTAAAAAACCATGTAGTTTAATGTCATGTGGTGAGGATGATGATGTATCAAAGTTAAAGAGTGTAAATTTTTAGTCCGTTCTGAAGGATATAAATTTTGGAATCACTACGTATCATGTAATGGTATGAATCAAGAAGCATTTAGTTCATGGATGATCATGTCATTTATCACTATTCAATGAGGATTTTTTACATGTAGTTTAAATTCAGGTAGTATGGACATAGGTCACATGATGTGGAATGGGCTATTTCAGTTGGACAAGGGAATATGACCTAGGTGTCACTATGTATCTTGTTGGATAAAGAATCGATCCATATGTTGTTCTAAAAAATATTTAAGAACATCGATTAATGAATAACGTGGGGAAAAGGGTGATTTTATATTTTTGAGAATCATAGATGGGCCAAGAACAATAGTTATATTAGTCACTATGTATCTCAATGGAATGAGAATCAAGAATGACATAGTTCTCCAAAAGACCGTTTTGTTTATCATCATGAAACAATGATGTAAGCCATTTAGTTTTATGTCATGTGGAGAGCATGTGATATTGTTTGGGATTATAACAATAAAGTGGGTGCAAGTTCCACTATAGAGACACAATTTTTAGACTAAGGCTTGTTCAAGGGATATGATCATCCTTTCCACCTCATGTCTGGCCAACAGGGCATATCGACCTGCTAAGGGTTAGAGGGATTTGATTGGGGCTTACACCTGATATGGAGGCCCATATTTAAAGGACCATGAGAAGTGTATTAACTCATATTATTTTATGTTTTTCATAATGTTAAATGAGAGGTATGTAAACTATGTAGTTTAATGTCATGTGGGGATCAAAAATGGTGTCTTATATCTTTAGGTCATACAACTATGAAAATATATCATGAAATTTTTCATCATATGACAAGGAAAATGAATCCAAGATGTTTAAATTCATAATGTAAGAATGTTAAGTCAATCCATTAAGGGTCATATAATGAAGAAAAACTACATATTTTATCATATTTCATCTGAGACAATCATCATGTTATGAAATAAACTATTTCTTTTGGAATCTTATATTGTTTGGGTTTTTTATGATCCCTCCATCCATATATATCAAGTAATAATATCCTTAGAGTAGAACTCATGTATGGAGTAAGGTCCCTGCTACTATGGTTTGAGATTTTATGGATTCATTCCTGGTATCATTGGATTCCTAAGGGCCAATACTAGTTATCCTTGGAAGAATGAACAAAGGTGGTCCATCTTGTTAGAGTATCATGATGTCTAATTTTTATAAACATCTAGGTGATGAAATGTATGTAATATTTTCTCATCATGTCACTCCAGTTCATCCAATCATTTATGGGATTTCTCATCGGTGGATATACTATCAAAAATTGAAATATAGTGTGATTGAAAATGTTCCTCAATGGGTAGGACTACCTATGTCAGTACATGAGAGAATATGAGGTCGCTTGTATGGTGGTATAGGTTTTATTATTGTAATACCTTATGGACTAAAATATATTATCTTGAAATAAATGTATATCTTTATCTACCAACATCTGGAGTATGTTGGATAGGGTCTTGTTGAGGGCCTCTATCTGTTTATTAGCCACTATATGAGAGCAGGATGAAAGGTTAGATCTGATACTGTACTCCAGGTATAGATTTTTTTAACTCAAAAAAATAGATTTTGGTGCGGTTTTTTGTTAGTATTGTGTGAGGTACACCAAATATTTTAAAGATGTTTTCTTTCATAAAGCTAAAAATGATTTTCCCAGTCTTTTTTGAGGGGTATAGCCTCATCCCATTTGGATAATATGTTAGTATTAGTTAGGATGTATTTGAATTGTTTTTTTGTAGCTAGTGGGTATGTCCTCACAACATCCATTACCCATATAGAAAATGGAAAATAATTTTTGGAAATATGTGTCAACTTTGGTGGTTAATGGATGATGTTAGAATACACATGAAAGGAATAAAATTTCATGGTGAGTTTGGGGAAATCCTATTTCATACATGTTCAGGAGTATCCAAGACATTATATTTGGTTAGAAATAATGTATGCATACTAGTGGAATCAATAAGATCCCACATATACTACTCTAATAATAGATGAATTATCTTCTCCATTGATACATCTGATAAGGATACCATCATAGCCTTATTTGTAGAGGACTTTATGGTTATTTGGTTTATCTTGAAGAGGAAAGTTGTTTACTCACTATTTTATTTTCTATTTCCTATCTAGGACCAATATAATTGTTCCCTTTTGGTGGTATTCCATGAAGGGTATTATCCAATAGTGGTATGACCATATTGTTTAGGGTTAGGGATGATTTCATTAATCAGTTCCATTCTAACATGATTTAAAGACAGAACCATCCAACACTGTGTAATTATGATGACCATTTCATCCTAGATTGGATTTTATAGAATAATATATACATTAATTAATAGTATTCCTAGTCATTATATGATTGTGGGAAGTGATTCAATGTTGGTTAGGTGGGAACCTCTACCATTAACCCTTGAACATAGTTTAGAAGGGTTTTATTTCTTCTTTTCATATAGCATATCCTTCTTTGATCTATTTTATTATCTACTCTGAATTGAATTTCACCTCTATGTGGCCCACTTGAATTTGGAGTACAAGTTCTAGGCCTAAAATTAGGGCCTTTTATTTTCCATCATTTTTTACAGCCTTCTAACAATAGAAATGAGTAAGGTAAAACGACCTTTGAGGGGGAATGAAGCATGATCCATAACTCAACTATTTTGATCTTAGGGACATAAATTATATTCCCTATTGAGAACCTGGAGGTGTTTTCAAATTAAATTTCCCAATTTTGGGGCCTTCATTAATAGAGAATATATCCTCATTTGGAAAATGAATATTTAATGACATTGTGTTTATAGATGATTTGTTCTTGGAGAACATATTTTAAGTCATGTCCTTTCATTAATTTCTGAAACTTGACTTGTATATCAAAATAATGCAGAATATCTACCCACCATTCCAAAAAAGTGTATCAAAATATGATGGATGTGGATGTATTTGAGTAATTTATTGTGAGAGACCAAATGGACATCATGGTGTTGTCGGTAGTGCCTTAGTTTCTAATCATTGAAGATTAATTACATAAATCTCTTCTCTATATCTGAATAATGATTCTCATTATTTATCATTTTTCTACTAAGATTATAAATTATTTTTTCATTCCTAGTGTCATTCTCTACTTCATGGAAGGAACCCATTGATTTCTCTAGGGATATTAAATATAAAATGAGAATCTTTTCTTCAACATGTGTAATTAATACATGTGTTATCAAGAGGTATTAATTTGGTTTTTCAAATGCTTCCTTGAAGACACTGTTCTACTGATATGAGACCCCCCATCCTCAATTTATTGAAGTGAAACACTTTCATGTATGGTTGACTATGAAGAAACAGATATTTTTTAAGATTCCTTGAATTCATACGAAATAATTTAGTTTTCAAGGAAATGAAATGTTGAGGATAGATATTGTTTTGATAGCATAATATTTGCAATTATTATGGTGTACGATGAAGGCAATAAACATTCCTATAGTTCCCCCAAAATTTCATTTTATGGGGTTTATATTCAGGCTATGTTATCAAATAATATTGAAAATGGTCTCTAGTTCATCCAAGTGGTTAGAAAAGTTTTGGGAATTAACCAATATATCTCTAATGAATCAATCAACAAACCTCCACAAATGTTTTTTAAAGATGCGATGCATGGTACATTGGTATGTGGCACCAGTGTTGTTCAAGCCAAAGGGAATTACCCAAAAGCAGAATACTCCACGTTGGGACCATAAATTTTTTGTTTCTTCATATTTTGAGAACATAAAAATTTATTTTTACCATTCAAATAAATCCATGAATAATAGGACATGAAAACCATTCCTCACCTCAATCAGTAGTTTTACTATTAGAACTGGGAAGTCATCATTTATACAACACTATATGAGATATCTGAAGTCATGGAAAAATATGATTTTAACATTATTATTAACTATAGGGATAATTTTTTCTAGAAATTTCATATGCTTTACTCTATGATTAATATTTCCTTGATGATTTTATCCACTTCATCCTGAATTATGGAGGTGTGGGTTTGTGTGTCCTTCTGGATTCTTATTTGTATCTCTAATATTCTTTTAGAAAACCCAAGTGATTGGTGTTCGCATTGGGATTTTGTCCTAGAATATAATTTTAATTCCAAGAAAACACATCCTAAGGTATCATTGAGAATTGTTTATATCCCTCCTATTATTCATAATTCATGGAAACACTGATCATATCAGGTTAGGGATCTTCATCTGTAACCATATTAATTTCTATAATTTCATCTAAATTGGTGGATACACAGTCCTCAAATGCTTTATGTGCATCACCAAGGGATTCCTCCTCTTCCTACCCCTCATTATTTACCTATTCCAACACTTCCTTTTATGTTTCTGATGAAGCATATTTCTATGAGTTATGGTAGGAGTCGACATTTGGTCATCTAGAAGATGAATCCACCATTTCTATCTCAATTGATATTGAGAGGCATTTTAGGAGCTCCAAAGGATAGACAAGGGACTAAGAATGAGCATATTATTTTTCTAAAATTGAAAAAATGAATTATTCCAGCCTAGAGAATGGAAGAGGGATGTGTTGAATAATGGGGATGGACTGAATAAATTTTTATCCAAACAATCATTACTAATCAGAATGTTTACAACATCTCTAATTTTATTGTCCTGGTTTTCAAGACCTTTATTATAGAAGTTATTTAATGTGTGCTTGAATTTTGGCCCAACCTTTATATTTAATTTATGGGTAGAAGATACTCTGTATTTATTTTCTTGAAAGGATTAGCTGGAATATTCTTTATACTATTTGGGGCCTTTATTCGGGAGACAACATCAGTCAATGATCATTTTCTCTCCCTCTGGTAGATTCCTAGATCAATTTACAATAAATAAAAGTTTTTGAGTGGGTATTTTCCCCATGAAATGTAATTTTTTCCATTAAATGATTATTTGAGGTATTGGTGGTATAGCAATGGGATAGTCCCATGCTGATGTATCCAAGGTCTTTCCAGCAGAACGTTATAGGACATATCCTAACTAACATCCATGAATTTTTAGTGGGACTCCAAATCCCAAAATTGAGTTATGAGTTTTATTCCAATTTGATTATTTTTCTCATTATTTTTATAAATATGTAATATGAATGTGTAGTGGGGAAGTTCTAATCATTGAATCCCATTTGAAAAAGTGTTATGATTAGAATGATGTTGGATCCTAATCCATTTTAAATAATATATTTTCTAATTTAAATGTTATTTATCTTTCTAGATATATTCAAGGGTTTGACGTGACTTTATATAATGGAATCCTTGGCATGTTCTATGAAAGAGACGGATGTGTTTCATTCTACAAGATCATTCTTTGAAAAATACAATTCGGCAGTAGAAACCTCAATATAAAATTCCATATGGATCATCAAGGCCTCAATGTGTTTTTATTATAGGGATTTTGATTGACTCAAATCCTACAGGATTGAAAACATGCATGTCACTGGGGAAAATTATGTAAAAACATACTTATGATCCAATGATTTTTGCTTCCTATAGTGGGGATTATCTTTTGAAGTTCCCTTATGATCTAAAAAACTTGATGTGGATGGATCTACCCTTAGAATAGGAGCTGATGGTGCTTCTACTTTCAGTGTATTATGAATACTAGGTCTTCCTACATGATGAGTTTTATTTGGAGATAACATATACTCTAGTGGATATTTTAGGATGACTAATTTAGGAAAGACCTTCTCATGTGTGGGGTAACATAATTTCTTATACTGAGATCATTGTAGAGATATACAGTGAGTTTTAGCTACATATTCGACTCGATTATGGACATGGTTAAAGTATTGAATCCATGAATGACCCCATCTTCATATGTATACTTAGCTCACATGGACTCTACCCATGTTCTGTAATATAATGTAGGGAGTTTAGGTTCATAATCACACTCATCATATGAGAAAGGATCCATTGTGTTAATAATTGTAATGAAACCAATGATAAACTCCTCATCTTATAGAGATTCTATTTAGTAGGTTTAATCTTGATATACAATTTGATGGGGGAGGTTTACAAGCTTATATAACTGTAGGCGTGAATTATAGTAATGTAAAATCAAGATTTGGCCTTCTCATTGGCTCATCATCCTAGGTTTTCTTCTTTCTCTTCTGGAAAAGTAATTTTTTGGAAGACTGGACTTTGTATAACTATATTGTCAATGGATTCATATATGCTTTAAAAAAATAAATTGAAGTCATAATTGGATATTTTAACTATTTTCATATGATATCATTAGTCTAGTTGATCATATATCTAGCCATACAACTAGATAAATTCTTCTTACCCTTTCTGGTAACTTCTAGACATTCATTTTTCTCTTCTGAATCGATAGGGGAGTCAGATGGTACATGAGAATGTGGCCTTCCCATCTTCACTTTCCCAGAGTTCACCATCTTTTTATGATGTATTTTAAAAAAACTCATAGATGTTGTGTCGCAGTACATTATGGAAGAATAATTTTTTTGGTAGGACTTCTTAATGAACATTTATGGTCTTCATGGGCTTTGTAAACATGATCAAGTCGTTTTCCAATCCCGAGATGAAGTAGTCAGGGACTTGGTCACTCCAAAAATAATAGATATTATTTTTCTTCTCCTTAAACTATTTACTCATTTTCCCTCTTTGAACACAATAACGAGGTAGGTTATGTTTCTGATGCTTAGGGAAAAGACCACAAGATATGGTAAAGGATTTACAGTGGGAGTTGATACAGAGGCTTGATTAAGTTTAATAGTTGTATCATATTCTTTCCATGTTCTCCTCCCTGGATGTGATGTAATTTCTCAGGTCTTGGGGTTTGTCTATGTGATAGAGTCTTTCACTATTTTATAAATCTCAATGAGGTCTCAAAAACTCTCCCACATATTTCACAGGGATTAATAGTGTGTGAAAATCATCATGAAGATTCACTATACAGATGGAAAAAATGCCTTCTTCAGGATGTTTTAATTTTAAGGAATATATCATTCCCTTTCAATGAGAAATGAAATATGAAACCCTCTCATTCTCCCACTATTTTCATTTTAACAGTAAGAGGACTGTTGTATTATATTATTTCAAGATTAATTGGAATAGAAAATTTCTGTAGATATCTTCCAAACCTTCAATTGATCGAACTAAAAAGGTATTATAAAATTCAAAGGCTATTCCCCACAAAAATTTGACGAAGCACATGAGTTTCACTACTATATGTTTTTACGGTTTATTATGATTGGATCACTACAAGAGACAAAATTCATCAATTTTTGTTTCGGTTATCTTGATCCATTGATAATTTGGAATATATGATTCCTGATGTTCGGTAGTGGAAGAGTCAAATCAATCCATTTTGGGTAAGTATTATTTTTTAGATGCATTAGTCGTAATTGTTACTCCCTGGGTTCCAATTGATATGTTATAAATTCAATATTATTCATGATCCCTTGAGGAATTTTTAGTTGTGTAGATGCTTAAACTGGTGTAGTGAACGGTTGGTCCATCTGTGGTGGCACTACTGGTATCTTATGTGCATGCGTAACCTATAGGGGAAGAAATGTATGGATGTGTATAGTCTTGTTCTGGATTTAAATCCAATAGAGGTAACTCCCAATCTACTATCATGGGATCTAGTTATATTTTTTTAGTATCCCACATTGATCAGATCTTCTAGACCAACTTCAGTCTCTACCGTGAACTCTATTTATTGAGGTACGCTTGTTGGGAGTTCATATTGATGATCTTCTTACAGAACATTTTTAGCTAGATTTATACTGCATAGTAGTTATGCATTGAGTATCCTAATTTCTTTCACATCTTCCTCATTTTGTGAAAATATTTCTTCACATGAAAGGGGATTAACCTCTATAGCAGGTAAGTATGGCACAAACATACCTTTTATCTTTTCTTTATTGGGTTCTCTCTTAATAATTAGTGGTAGTGTGGATGAGGAACTCTTAGATTCATGGTGAATCTCTAGTTCAGGTTATGCATATCTCCTTTAATCATTTTATTTTTCACCATATTCTGAATCAAAACGTCCTCCTCTAATTGCTCCTCTGAATTAGCTTCATGCTCTATAGGGGTTGTAGGGGTAGTGTTAATGACATTTACTGATGAGAAATGTATTGCGAGAATTCTGTTAGTATCTTTGAGAGACTTCCATTTTTTATTCTCTCAAAGAAGCCTTATCATATCCTTCACTACTTCCCAAAGAGTAATTTAGAGTATAGTAATCAAAATATAATCTACATTGTGTTCAGTATTGCACATCCCAAATGAGTGTACTGGATCATTGAATAAGAAAAACCAAGAGAATGAATTCTCTTGTGTTCCCCCTAATTAGAAGATTACTGAATTCCACTGGTTAAGAGGTTGATAGGGTGAAAAATCCCCATACCCAAAGGCTGGGGAGTTTTTCATTCAACTATCACAACTCTTCCGGATTGTTTTTTGTCTTCAATGTCAGTGTTAAAATATACCCTTACCCTTTGAGCTAGGGTTTCTCAAGAACTACCATTCCTACAACTGACATGGATTCTCTTTTCAATTTATATATATTTTTCTGAACGTGTTATAGGTTCATCATTTGGTATGAACCTAAATAACTCACCTTTAAATATCATTTCACTTTTCCCAACATTTTTTCTATCTGATCATTGAATTCCTCTATATAGGAGACTTGCTGAATTTTTTCAGATTCCTAATGAAAATGTATCTCAACAACATAATATCCTCTAGCCCAATGTATTTGAGAGCCATATTGGTCCTTCTTTTGTTGATCATGTCATTTTTTGTGAAAAGTGTCTATTTGTTGAGGCCCACTTGAAGATATGACATTTTACGATACCATGTTTGGAATACATTTTTTTATTGGGATCATAGTGAATGTAACTATACATGTTCACCCCGTCTTATTATATGAATATCATATGGGGAATCTATGATCATATTTCACAATATTTTTAACATTTTGAGGTGTACACATTAATGGGATCAATTATGATTCTAAAACATTGGATTTCATGTTTGTGGTAGGGCCTCTAAATAAATTTAGCATTTTATCCCTCCAATTAGAAGTATCGTTTCTGCCGATGTGTTATTTTCGGCAATCAAAATTCGATTATCCTAACAAGTATAGTACAATTTATTGATTGATCCACATGGAAGGGAGTTATTTTTGTTATAAAATATTTAATTAATATAGTAAGGTTTTCTGAAAATTGGGAATTTATTTTTTTAGTGTTATGATAATGGTGTGATTGGGTTTCAATTTCATTACAAATGACATGAAAGATAAATTAAAACACAAAAATTTGGTTTGGATGAACATTTTGAGCGAAATGTGTTGGGGTTATGGATTTTAACGGCTGTTATTAAATCAATTTTTATATAAGTTTGTGTTGTTCATGATAATTCACATATCTTGTTTATGAATGTAACAGAACCCCTTGGTCTGGTGAGTTATTTATAAATCAATAGAAATCAATCCCTCAATCTAAAATTTATTTTCTTGAAATTTTATTAATTGAAGCCCTCTTTTAGATGATTAAGACAACCAATGGTTATCGATTTTTTTAATCCTAATTCCTTAAATATACTTTGAAATCACATTCTTGGTCTGATGCGAGGTTTCTAGTGATATATGGAAAGGAATTATGAAAGAGAAAAATAAACAACACGATTACAATATCACAATAGAAAAATAAAAACACATAATTTTCGACAGCCCCCACACATAGGTAATTTAGATACACATAGAGTAGCAAGTAATTAAACTCCTTCAAATACCTAAATTGATCCTCTTGAATTCTTTGGAGTGAAGGTCATTGGGATGGTATCACAAAAGCACCTCTTCTCCTCTCTTCTATCCTATTCTTTCTCTCTATTCTTCTCTTCTTTTCCGTCTCTGGGGTGCTCCCCCTTGGAATATCTTGCAATGAATGAAAACTATATAAATCTCAAACTTTGAGGGCTTGCCATCCATTAATAGATTTTTGTAGTACACAGCGTGAGCACTAAAGTACAAGGTGTTTACCCTAGTCAATGGGTTTTGGCAGTCTTTTCATATCCGTTAGGTGAGATTACACACCATCCTTGACTTTGAACACGATGCCTCCTAGTAAGTTGAGGTACACGGTGTGTACCACCAGCCCACAGGGAGTGTAATATCATTCATCATCCACCAACAGATTCTAGAAGGGCCACATGGTGTTTATATGGGCGGTATATCACGTGTATGCTTTATCCCAAAACATGGTCATGTATCCAGTCTTCCTAATCCACATCTGTGCAATAGTACACAATGTATATATAGAAGTACACAGTGTGTGTATTTGATATTTTGTTCTGATCGTCCCGGAATTCTGCTTTTCGCTGGAAATATCCTGAAAATTATCACAATCACCAAAATAACGTATTTTATCTATAAAATCAAATTTATTTAGTGGAAATAAGTTTTTATGCTAAATAAAAGGTAAGAAAAAGTATACCAAAATCAGGCACATCAATCTCCCCCACACTAAGTTGTTTGATTGTCCTCGATCAAGATCTCAACATCAAATCAATATAATCCATACTTTAAAAAGAGAATAATTTAACTTATTATAACTGTAAATTATATAACCATAGAAGAATATTTTTTAAAAGGAACAAAACAAATTCTAATTCCAAATATATTCTAATCTTGCCTCATATATGATTTAATTTTAAATCTACATCCTCATTCATCAACATTTTTTTAACTTTTCATAAACATACATGCCACTGGATGATTTACCTCCCCAAAAGATACCACACTCATCACTGAATATTATTGAATCAAATTTATGCTAAATATTAAGTATATTGACTCTATATATAGGCTTTCAAGTATTCTCATTCTCCACTTTTGAAATAAAATCAAAAAAAATCCCGAGGGATTTCAATAAGGTTCAAAATATTCTAAGGCTAAGGGGTTATAGGTAATGATAAAAATTAATATCAGAGGCTTGAAATGGAGGCTGAATTCTTAAACAATAATGAATTATATTCAAGATAATGCTTACAGAAAATGCTCCCCCAATTAAAATATCTTAAATAAGATATCATCACTATGATTGTCCCTTTCCAAAATGGGCCCATAAATGATCAATAATATGTAATAAAGAATCTAGTCCCTCTTTTGAATATTTCTTTTTTGAGAATAATATTGGGGGTCCACTAAGAATAAAATGGAATGTAGGCTCTCATATCCTTTTTCTCAAATGGAAAAAGTGGAAAACTCCCCCACACTTAAGTTCATGGTTTCTCACCCAAATGTTCTATAATAAACCAAAGTCCCTCTTTTCAAAACTCAAATGAATTATCATGAAGGATTATAAAAGAATTTTGGTAGAAATTATAAATAGGCATGTAATATGGCTTCCTATCAAGGAAGTTCATGGTTTCTAAGGGTTTACAAAGATCAGATGTAGGTTAGGTCTCAAGGTCAAAGGGGCTGAAAAACAATCAAATTCATCAATCCTTTTAATGTGATTTGAAAATAATCATGTTTTGAAGAGAAAACAAAAAAAATATATAGTAGTTATTTATATACCATTAATATCTCAAGAAAGTGGGTATAAAGAAGAATATGTCAAAATGGTTTTGAATACCTCTTGGGAATGGGAAAAATAAAGGGGTTGACTAGATCATGAAGTTAATACAAAATGATCAGTATAATACGTGTAAATGTCCAAGGCATAAAAATATAGAATCACAAAATATCATCAATCATTTTAATTTTTTTGAAAATTGAAATAAGTTTGTAATTTTTAAAATTTCCTTTTATTCCTTAATTATTGATAATTATAATTAATCAATAAAATTCGGAATTTAAAATATATCATCTCTTAACATTGTCTCCTAAATTAGTTTAACAAAACTTCTAGTGTAATAAAAGGCTATCCCCAACACTAAATACATCAAATGGTCCCCTAAATGAAATACCAAGGAAGAGGATAAAATATGGCGAAACAATGGGTGAAAGAAGATGGTATGTAGTGGAATAATTGAACCCAAAATATTATGGAAAACGAAATAATGAAAAATACTCACCATATAAATAGGGATGACCAAGTCACTTCGTGGTACCTATAATAGGCGATAGAGTGGAAAAAGAAAACGACATTCATATAAAATAGAAAAACCAAATAAAAGTACAAAAAATACAGATACAATGAAAATAAATGTGCTAAAAACTAGTCCTGGGGTCACCACAGAAGAGGCATCATCTATAATAAGAGGAAAATGCAGTGAAGGCTCGACTGTTGAAGTGGAGGCCACAGACTCGAGATCTGTACAAAAAAGGGGAGCCATACCAGTCAAAGACTCAGGAGAAGAACTCACAGTGGGTGGATCTATAGTGACACCAGGGCCAGCAGTAGGAGTGGGAGTAGCTTGGCTAGTGGTGGAGAGGAGATATGAATCTATGGACAGAGCCGGGATTGGTGGTGGAGCTACTGAAGAAGAACCTAGAGCTGAGGTAGGAACAGGTGCCAGGGGGAGAGGAATGCCATGATGCTGAATAAGAAGCCCCAAGATTTTCTCAATACTATCTAAAAAATTATCCAGATGAACATAGTGGTTCTCTACCATGGATAGAAAGATGGTGAAGGGGAGATCAAATGAGGGTGAGGAGGGAGGTGGCAGGTGTAAGGCTTAAATGAAGAAGGGATGGTAGTGGATAATGATGTAAGGATAGAATAAGTGGATGGGGTGGTAAGGGGAAATCCGCTGGTGGATGGGGTGGATCATGAGTAGTAACACCAGTGGGATTGGGTGGGTCATCCCTCACCCTTTCAAGAGTAGGGTCATCCTCCCTAAGAAAAAAGTGCTTCCCCCTAATTATTGACCAAACTCATGCTGATAAGAATCAGGAACAACATACTCTGAGGACAACCCATGTGATCATTAGGGAGAGACGGCTCAAAAACTACAAAAATGTGTTCCAATAGGGTGGAAAAGAACCCACCGTTTAGGTTTCCATGACAGCCATTGATCATATATTTAAATTAAAAAAGTTTCAAGATAGGGTAGGTCTGGGTACTCGTTCCAGACGATACAGGTAAGAATCTCCATGTCCCGTCCGAACACAACACCCATATCCTTGTGGCGTGGAAAAAATAGTAGTGATAATGCACAGATGAAGGAAATGAAGTGGGGGGTCAATAATGAGTGTGCCCTTCTGTGAGGTGGGTTTTTACCTATGGTCGTCCCAGAAATCACAAGCCACTTCGTAACTAGATCATAGTGTTCGGGGCGCGTTAAAGTGGAGACAAGAGGGGGTGGAATGATGGGGATAGAAGTTGAACCTTCATCGAAAGTCAGCCATTGTAGGTGAAAAAGGTGACCCTTTGCTGAAAAAGAACTTGGTGAGCTGTATCTGTGGGCGGCTGGCAGTATGATCACCCGTCAAACAAGATGGTGTCCATGAACTCCAAAAATAAATTGAGGTAAGTAGTATTGTTTTCCTAAAAAGTATCCAGTAGCGGGGTATGGACCAAAATCCCCTTATAATCTTCAAAAATGCCAAGGTGTTGCGACAGTGAAATTTCAAAGAATCAACTGCTCGGTTGGATTGTGTGGTTGGAAAACCATTGAAATCTCGCTACCATAGGATGGCCCTTAAGAAAAACTAGGTAGGGATGTAGAGGAGGGAGGGCAGTAGCTGGTGCAGGTGGTGGTGAAACTGCTGGGGATAGATTAGAGGGTCCCAATGTTGAGGAAGAAAATGAAGCAGTGGATACCTGAGTGGGTTTAGAAGGTTGTCCAGTAGGTGGAGGTGTTGGCTCGGTCAGATCCACCACTAGTGTGGAGGGTAGCTCTGAGGAAAGGGAGCTGGAAGAAGTGGCACCACTAGAGCTCTCGACCTCATTATATGGGATATACGCTGCTGCAAGAGGACCAACAATATAACGGGCCACCTAAATGGATGGATCGGTAGATGTCACAGTGGGAGGCACCATTAGGAAAGGAGGTAGAGCAGCCAACGCTGGGGGTTATAAAATAAGAAAATATATTGTTGTCTGCTTGGAAGATCGAAGAAAAATCCTATGGAGAGGATATTGATCACCCTTAGTAGTGGAAGCAGGCTGATTCCCACCCAATTGATCTCGATCTTCCATACCTGAAATAAAAGAAAACAAAAAAAATAAATGAAAGGAAAAAGAAATTGAAAATGAAGAAAATGCGAGAAAACTGGAAAAGTAGTGGAACACTGTGTGTAGATCTGGGGTAGATGATGTGTAGTAAGAGCTGTGTATGAACTTGTGTACCTTGGATAGACATTCCGTGAAAACATTTTTAGGGAATAATTTAGGACACATTGTGTATCATAGTGTACATGCCGTGTACCTCAACATGGTATGATGCCCGTGTAAGGAGCCAGACATGGCTCGATGAGGGCAAGGGGAATGGAAAAAACACGTTGTGTGGACTCGATACACGCCGTGTAAGTAAAAAACGTGTGTGTGGAGTGTAGATCACCCACATTAAGACCTCCTAACAGTTTGAGGACACAACCTATCCTGAATGGACAAGTCATGTACGTTGACATGGCATAAGGTCGTATCCTGAATAGACACAGTCACAGGCAGATGGTAATGGGAGTCATGGTACACAGCGAGTATTGAACGTACACACCCTATATCAGTCAAATGGAGAAAATGTTCAGTTTGTGGTCAAGTATAGGAAGTACACAATGTGTGTTCTTCTCACACGTTTTGTGCTTCTTAGGAAGCCAAATGTTCGGCCGATTGGTAAAACACCCTAAATACTATGAAAACCGATAAATAGAGGCTGTAGAAAGGTGTTCCTAGACCAAGGATCACAATTTAGAAGAAATCTTGATAATAAATGAACTAAAATGTTAGATTCAGATCAGGAGGAGGAAATAGTATCTGGAGGAAGAAAATGGGGAGATAGGGGTGTCATGAGACACAGGCTCAGGCAGGTTAGGGAGCTACTTTTATTGCCACGGGACACAACTTGTACCTGGAACTACACATAGTGTATCGCTATGTTTTTTTAAATAACATATATAATAAAATTATTATAGTAAACTATATAATAATTAATAATAATAACTCAAATAAGAAGAAAGATATATGTAAATTATTTATAAGAAATAAATCTATACACCTAATGTATCAAGAAATACATGTTGTGTGTTCTAAAATTGGATACAGAGAAGTACAACCTTTGGGCTAGTGCTTATGATGAGGTTTGAACTGACGATCAACTAAACTAAACGTGATCCCTCAACCAGTGGAGAAAATTTTATACTACTTATCCTATTTATTAATTATATATATTTAATGTGTAGATCCAATACTACATAGGATGAATAAAAGGCATGACATGTTGTTTTTAATTTGAATAAAAGGTATGAAGCAGGGAGATTAGCCGAGTTTGATCCCATGTCTTTTGGATCCAGGGCCGAGACTCTTCCAATCTTCCAACTTTACCCGTATGTATGTTTTTATTTCAAAAACTATTTAAATCATTGAAAACATGGAACACATGATGTATATAGAAATTCACACTGTGTGGTTTTATTAATATGAAAACTGATGTAAATGGGCCGGTTATCAGGATTCGAACCCAGGACTTTTAGTAACCGCTAAACGACCTTGGCCAGCCGGTCCAACTGCATCATGGTTTTTGTTTTATTTAGTAAAACTTATATATTATTCTGAAAAATTACACACATGCCATTTAAAAATGCACAAGTATATAAAAAGGATGATCCTCGTGATGAAGGTTGATATGGGGGGATTCGAACCGATGATGGTGCGGATAAATTCGAGTGACCTTACCATTGGAACCGCCATCATTCCATTTTATGAAGTTAGTTAATATGTGTAATTGTAATATTAGGAATATAAAATAACAAATATCAGTACATGCAGTGTATATAGGTGGTACATGGCGTGTATCCTCTGTGTTGCCTCCTGGGAAGATCCTTTGCTTTATAGGTCAATTTCCTGACCAAACATATGTCATGTTACTAGAAACAAATGGTGGAGATTGTCCCCACCATATCCTCAATGTGATGATAAATATTTAGGCATTTTCTATTAACCTTCAAAGGTTGTCTGTCTTCACTATAAATTTCCACTACACTGTGGTGGAAAACATTGAGAACATGGAATGGTATCAACCATTGAGACTTCAACTTTCATAGAAACAATCGCAGCTGTGAGTTAAGGATAAATACCTGATCATCAGGTTGGAAGGTTTTGTGGGAAATCAGTAGGTCGTAGATCGCACGTGTCTTTTCTTTATAAAGACTGGAATTCTCATACTGCCCCATTGGATCTTGGCATGCTATGTCTGCCAGAATTTTCACTTTTATTCGAAAGCCTTTAAATCAAAAATTAGGGCCGTGATGGCCCAGTATGATTTCTGCTCTAGCTCCCATGGTAGGTGACATGGATTCCCCTAGATAAGTTAAAAAAGAGACATACCAATAGGTGTCTTGAAGGAGGTCCGGTATTCCCATAAAGAATCATCATGCCATTTGGACCAGTCCTTCCTTGAAGCTCACACCATTAACTCTAGGATCTATTTTAGATAATGATTTGATATTTACACATGTACAATAAATTGGGGATGATGAGTTGTTACAATGTGATGCTTAACCACAAACTTATGTAGCACACTCATCATTATGGAATTGTCAAAATATGTTCCGCTATCACTGATCACACTCGAAGAACAACAAATCTGCGGAATATGTTTTTCTTCAAAAAAGCCACAAATAACATGGTTGTGTCATGTGTTATAGTATTGTCTTCCACCCACTTGATGACATAGTCTACACAGATGAGAATGTATGATTTGCCATATGATGGGGGAAATGGCCCCATGAAGTCAATTCCCCAGGTGTCGTAGAATTAAACCTCTAGGATGGGGTGTTGAGGAATATCTGATAGTCTTCCCATATTCCCTATTATCTAACATTGATCACATCTTGTAACAAAGTATCGAGCATCCCTATTGATGGGAGGCCAGGAAAATCTAGACGAAAGGATCTTCCCTATCGTACGGTCAGGTCCATGTTGTCCTCCAACTGGTGAGGAGTCACAAAAATTCCGTAACTCTTTGAACATCATTCTTTGGGATGTAAAACTGATTCATCCCATCGCCACATGATCAAAAAGTATAGGTTCGTCCCAGTAGTACATCTTGATATCACATAAAAACCACATCTCTTGGTGGTAAGTGAGATCGGGGTGAACTGCTCCTGTAACCAAATAATTTTCAATATCTGCATACAAAGTTTGAGGTGTTCCTTATATTGTGAAATTTTTCTCATCTTGGATGTTTTATCTGATGTGTTTGTCATCCTCCTTCTCTAAATGAGGCAGTTTCTGCTAGGAGAGGTGTTGAGAAATAACATTATCACTACCCTTATTGTCCTGGATTTCCTAGTTGAAATCTTGGAGGATAATCACCCATCATATGACTTATGGCTTCACCTCCTTCTTGTTTAGTAAATAATTGAGTGGTTAATGTTCATTATATACAATAACATTGGACAACACTAAATAAGAATTAAACATGTTAAATGAAAAAACTATTGTATGTTTTTCTTTCCCCATGGTAGTGTAGTTTCCATGTGCTTCATTCAATGTTTTTTTGACCAAGTAAATTGGCTGGAATATGAAATCCTGTCATTTCCCCAGCACAACTCCCATCGTATAGTCACTATCATCACACACGAACTCGAATTGTTCCTCTCAGTTAATAGATATCATAACTGAAGCTTCCACCAGTTGTTTCTGCATATGCTGGAAAGTTGCGGAACATGTCTCATCAGTCTCAAAGATGGAATCGTGGGAGAAGATATTTTTGAGTGGATGGGAAATATTTGAAAAGACTCATTAAAACATATAAAGAAACCATTATTCCCCAAAAATATTCGAATGTATTTGATAGAAGTTGGAATGGGTAGATTTGAAATGACTTCTATCATTGAAGGATCAACTACTATCCCTTTCATAGAGATCTGGTGTCCTAATATGATACGACTATCCACCATAAAATGAAATTTATCCTAGGTTAAAACAAGGTTAGTGTGCTCGTACCATTCCAAAACCAACTACATATTCTACAAAAAAAGGGGCGTAGTCTTTTCCATAGATGGATAAATCTTCCATAAAGACCTCAACGATTTTATATTCCATGTCAAGGAATATTTCCAACATACATCGTTGGAAGGTGGTAGGATCATTGAGCATCCCAAAAAACATTATTTGATAAGAAAACGTACTATAGGGGCATGTGAAGGTTCAATTTTCTTAATCTTCAGGGGAAATGGGGATTTGGTTATATCCAGAATAACTATCAAGGAAGCAGTAAAATTCGTGCCCTTCCAGTTGTTCCAACATTTGATCCATGATGTTTAGCAGGAAGTGATATTTCCATGTTTCATCATTCATCTTCCTGTAGACTTCACAAACTCTCCAACCTATGACTGTCTGTGTAGGTATTATTTCATTCATATATTTAGATACCACCATGATACCCCCACTATTTGGGTACCACTTACAGAGAACTCACCCATGGTCTTTCTAAAATGGGGTATATGATTTATACATATAACAATTTTATTACCTCCTTTTTCACAAATTCCTTCATGGGAGGTTTTTTCCATCACTGCGGTTGTTGTGAGGGATTTCCTCCTTCGAGTTTCACCTTATGGGTGAAAATGGTGGGACTGATTCCCATCAGATCAGTATTTATCCATCCAATGGCATGATTTCATTCCTTCAGAACCTATAGAAGTGCGTCTTCATTATTTTGAGATAGAACTGCATTAATTATAATAGGAATTGTTTGTTGATCACACAAACATACATATTTTAAAGATAAATTATTATGTTTTTGCTCATGTTGAGGTGACATTAGGATTGAGGGAACAATTAGTTTCACCTCTGCTCACTTTAAAATTTTTGGAACACCTCTGTTTTGCCATTAATGACCACCCTGGCCTTAGAGAAACTTAAACTCCTTGGGTGTATCTTGGATATCTCTGACAAATTGGTTAATAATGATAAAAGAACTTACCATACCATATTCCTTACAGATGAAGTTCTCATCCATTGTTGTTACCCCATAATTGTCCTCATGATCTAGTAATGATGTCGTCTTGAAAACATTGAGGATTTTGTATGAGACTCTTTAATCACCTACTCTAAAGATCAGTTCTCCCTGGTGTACATCAATCAATGCCTTACCAGTGGCCAAGAATGGAATTCCAATAATCAAAGGTGCCTCATCGTCTTCTTCTGTTTCATGAATGTTAATTTTAGCAGGTAGAATTAACCTACTTACATTTACCAGCACATCCTCAAGCACCCCCATTGGATATTTGATGGAGTTATCTACTAGTTGGAGGGCCACTCGGGTGGTTTTGAGATCATTGAGTCCTAGATTCTTAAAGACTCCAAATGGAATCAAGTTAATGTTGGAACTTAATTCATGGAGAGCTCTCCCAAACTTTCAAGATCCAATGGTACATTGGATTGTGAAACTACCTGGATCATGGAGTTTTGGGGGATGTGAGCGATGTTCCACTACTGAGAATTTCTTATTTTGAGATATGGTTCCCAGATCCTCCATATTTATTTTTTTAGCGAATCTCCTTCATGAACATTGTGTATGTCGACATCTAAGTTAAAGATTCTACAAAATATGTATTGATGTGAATCTTGGAGAATACCTCCATGAATTTTCAAAACTAGTGATTCATCTTCCTTTGCTTCATCCACTCTTGAAAAGGTTAGGCGGTCTCAATAGGCTTGACCACCTCTTTTGCATTACCATGTGATTCCTACTTATCTTTTGATGGTTATTTTGATGAGGTGGGGTCCTTCACTGTTGTTTTATTAGCTGTAGAGGGTGAAGGTTGACCTGGATTAGTATCCTCACCTTGATTTGTAGTTAGTATCTTAGGAAACTCCTTCCAACATCATAAGATAACTGCATGGGCCTCTTCTCATGGGTTATTTTTAGTGATACCTGGTAGTGCACCGGGTTTCCTCAAGAAAAGATGTGTTTCTAGTTTCAAAATATTATTTTCTAGTATTTTAATGGAGGATTACTAATAATGAAATCATGTTTCAGTAATGATAATACATTTTTTCATCATTTATTTCATTTTTATTGGGTGTTATTGCTGAGATTGTTGTGCAGTAGGTGGAGGTGGTGGCCACCTTGGGGGTTGAGGGAAAGGGTTTTGGTTCCCTTGCTTCTGGTAATTCCCATGTTGTATCTATCTTGGATAAGGGTTCTAGTATGATTGTTGACCATAACATGATGGACTTTGGGGAGGAGGATTTTCTTGTGGCTACTAGAAACCCATGTTTCTATGTTCTCTCCATGCGGGGTTCTGGTATTACAGATACATATTCGGCTCTTAGTTCTATGAAACGTAGCTCACCTCACTTGTTGAAGGGCCCATAGTTGACCCTGGGCAATCACCAATGTTGTCGTTGTTACCACATTTATTTCATGTTGCAAGGTTTTCTACCTTAACATAGTATGCGTTCTTCAGGTTCTATGTATCAATTTTCTTGGACACTGCATCCAATTGGGAAATAAGCATAGTCGTGGCATCAATATTGGCCATACCTCACTTTTTATTTCTCCACTCCGAATTCCACTAGATGTTATTGGATGACATGTCATCCAAGAGGTCAAAACATTCCTATAGAGATATCCTCATTACTGTTCCTCCATTAGTGGCATCCTCCACGAATTTGGTGTTTGTGGTCACGCTACTGTAGAAGGGTTGTACTTGCATCCATATTGAATGTTCGTGGTGAGGAAATTTTCATAGAATCTCTTTGAAGCACTCCTAGGTGTCGAATAAGGATTCTGAGTCATGCAATAGGAAGTTGTGGATCTCATTCTACAATGTCACCATCTTCGATAGTGGGAAGTATTTGGACAAAAATTATGGGTTTAATGCCTCCTAGGTTAGGATGGACCATTGAGTTAGTCCCTTGATCTAGTATTTCCCCTTATCCCTTAATGGGAAGGGGAATAGACGAAGAAGGATGAAATATTATAACACACTGTGGTAATAGAAGGTGTCACTGCTCTCGAGGAAGTTGGAGAGATGAGTGTTCAGGTCCTCACTTGGTAAACCACTGAATTACATCATATTTTGGATCAACTTCATATTAGAAGGTTTTATTTCGAAGTGTTGGTCCTGCACAGGTGGTCGGATGATTCTCATGGCTTCCCCCTTGGATGAAGGGGAGACCGTACTCAATATGGGTTCATCGTGGGGGTATTTTCTCTCAAGGGGGTAGGGGCACATGTTGTTGTTCAAGAGAAAAATATGGCCCCTCACCTAGCTTCTGTTATGAAGACTGCTCTGATTGAAATGGTTGGAGTCATTGTGGGCCATAGTCAGGATCAATTTGGGTCGGTTTCATTTGTTTCTTCTAGTTTCTTCTAATCCAAATGATTGTCCAGCTCTTTGGAGAGCATCTCGGTCTCCCTCTTCTATATTCTCCGTGGGTGTTCTTTGGTTGAGTTCATCCAAAAGTGCACATTTTCTCCTCAAGATTGTTCGTTTGATCTCTAGGTGAATCGGAAAATGATCTAATGACTCAACACTCTTGGAATGGGTGATGTTGCCACTCATGCACCTGTGAACCTACACAATTCTTAACACACTAAGCGTAAAAGAGGAAGTCAAAAAGTAATAAAAATATATATGAGAGTAATAATATATTTTTTAGAATTTTTGATTTTTATTTTCACTAAAATTGATATAAAATAGATTGAAACAAAAACAATATTGAATTATGATCCCCGACAACTGCGCCAAAATTTCGTATCGTTTCTGTTGAAGTGTAATTTTTGACAATAGAAATTCAATTATCCCAAAAATTATAGTACCATAATGGGATAGATCCATAGGCAATAGAGATATTTTTTAATGAATTTCAAATTTATTTAGTGAGGTTTTCTGAAATTTAGAATCAATTTTTTTAGTTTTTTTGATAAATAAGTGATTGAGTTTCAATTTCTTAACAAATTACTTGAATGATGAAGACAAAGACAAAAAATTGGTTTGGATGAAAATTTAGAGAGAAATACATTGGGGCTATGGATTTTAATGGTTGTTATTAAATCAGTTTTCTTATTTGGCTGTGTTGTTCATGATAATTAACATTTCTAGGTTAAGAATGTAACAAAACCCCCTTGTCCCAATGAGTTTTTTTAATGAATAGAAATCAATTCTTTGTTTGGGAATTTTATTTCATTAATTTTTATTAATTTTAACATTTTTTAGATGATTAAGACACCCAATGGTCCTGGATGTTTCTAATATTAATTCCATAAATATCCGTAGAAATATATTTCTTGTCCTAATACATGGTTTATAGTGATATATAGAATGAGTTAATAAGGATTAATGAGATAGAAAAATAAACAACATGATTACAATATCATGGATGAAAAATTACAACCCATAATAGTCCACAGCCCCAAAACATAGTTTATTTAGTTACTCAAGGAGTAGCTAGTAACTATACAATTTGAAATACATGAATTTATCCTCTTCAAATCATTGGAGTGAAGGTCATCCGGAAGGTAGCATGGAAGCACCTTCTCTCCTCTCTTATCTCCTTTTCTTTCTCTCTATTCTTCTCTACTTGGAAATCTTCAGGGTTCTCCCCCATTGAATATCTTGAAATGTATGAAAATTTAATGACACCCGAATGTGGAGGTAATGGAACCTGTTTATAGGATTTATTTGTACACAACATGTACCCTAAAGTACATGGTGTGTACTCTGGTCAATGCGGTTTGGCCATCTTTTCTCTGCCGGTAGGTGAAAAAACTCACCATCTTTGACTTTGAACATGGTTTCTCATGCTAGGTGGAGGAACACAGCTTCTAGTTCCTCCCCACATGGTGTTTAATATCATTCATCAGCCACCAATCTCTTCTCTAAGGGCCACACAATGTGTATATGGGCAGCACACAGGGTATATGCTTGAGCCGACCACATGGGTGTGTATCCAATCTTCCCGATCTGTGTCTAGGAAGTAGTACACGGTGTGTATATAGAAGTACATGGCGTGTATATTTGAATTTTTTTTGAGCTGCCCTAATTTTTTCTTATTGATGGAAATATACTTAAAATTATCATAATCCCCAAAATAAATTATTTTATCCATAAAACAAAATATATTTTGTGAAAATAAGTTTTTATACTAAATAAAATGTATGAAAATGTATACCCAAATTGGGTACATCAATTACCATAATATGAATCTAATTTTCATCATTATTTAATAATTTCTAACTCATGTGATGATGAGTTTTCCATATATTGAGGTAGATTTCGTACACACAATATTCCAATAACACTTTTGGAATACTAAATTGTGTTGTGGATAAAGGACAAAACATGTCTCAAATATCATCACTAGCTAATTTTTTTCTCATGTTCAGCATGTCATCTTCATCTTTTGTTCAATTCTCCTAAAATTGGTCCAACTAGAGTCACTATTGGAAATATCACCGATACCCACGGTTTTAAACCGTCGGTATAGCCCTTGAAACCGTGGGTATAGGATATACCCACGGTTTTAAAAACCGTGCGCTACAGTGCCATCGCAATAGGTCTATACCCATGGTTTTCTGAAAACCGTGGGTATATCCCACTCATATTTCATCTTACCAATGGTTTACAGAACCGTGGGTATACATTTTAAAAGCAAAAAAAATAGATCCCAAAAACAGATGCAAAAACAGAAGCAGTTTTCACCCAGAACCCAATAAAAGAAGCAAGCCAGAACACTTTGCTTTCACCTTGCTCCTGGAAACTAGAATGAAAAAGCCAAAATGAAAAAAAATGGAATCTCAATGCATTGTTTCAACCTATTAAAACATAAGAAGAGATTTCCAAAGTGTTCAAAGAATAAAAAAGTTCTTACCAGAAAAGTCTTAAAAAAATTCTTAATGATGAAGCATCACAATCATTCATCTCTTATTGAATCCAAATAAAGTCTTATAGAGGATGGAAAATTCCTAGCTAAGAATTAATAAAGTTATTCTGATATTAAAATAAATAGAGCATCCACTGAATCTAAAAATGTCTCAAAGATGCCCAGAGGAGAAACCCTTGGGAGGCCACCTTGTTTAGAGTCTTGCTTTCGAATATTTCCATTCAAGCCACTGTAAAACACACAATAAATGATGGATAAGAACTATAGCATAAATAAAATGCAGCAGGTGGAAAATTAGAAGACAAATTACATACATACCACTTGATACTGGTTTTTTATGGATTTTCTTCTTATGTATTTTTCATCATTGTCATTTCATCCTGACCTTCATCCAGATTTGATCCTCTTTTTCCCTGTCTAGCTTCTAGTTTCTTTGACATGTGCATCAATAGTTTCTGATTTCTCTACCTCACATCCTAATATTCATTCAAACTATTGTTAGACCCATAATAAACTCCAATATTTTGATAATAATTGCCCAAAACATTCATAATATGTGCTGAAGAACTGATTAAGGATACCGGGTTGGATTATGAACTACTTTGATTGTTGCAGTTAATGCAGGTTAAGCTTTTCTTGTGCCACAGTGCTAAGTAAAACACCATGCTACAGAGTTCTAACACCAAGAATAATGATATAGAATAACTCAACTCCAAAACATAGTAACCAAGAAAAATGAAGAACTAGTGAAACTCAACTCATCTCCCCAGGCACCTAGCCCCACCCCCCGCACCAAGCCCCAACCCCTGCACTCCCTCCCAACCTGCACCCATCCCCCCTCACCCCGCACCGAGCCCCACCCCCTGCACCCAGCCCCAACCCCCCCGAACCCATCCCCCACCCCTACACCCAGCCCCTCCCCCCGCACCCAGCCCCCACCCCTACACCCAGCCCCACCCCCGCACCCAGCCCCCACCCCCGCACACAAAACTCCTCCCCCCACACCCAGCCCGACACCCCCGCACTAAGCCCCCACCCTCTACACCCAGCCCCACCCACCTGCACTCCCTCCCAACATGCACCCATCCCACCCTCACCCTGCACCTAGCCCCACCCCCTGCACCAAACCCCACCCCCTGAACCCAGCACCCCACCCCTTGCACCCATCCCCCCCCCCCCTACACCCAAAACCCCTCCCCCCACACCTAGCCCCACACCCCCGCACCAAGCCCCACCCCCTGCACCCAACCCCACACCCCTACACTCCCTCCCAACCTGCACCCAGCCCACCCTCACCCTGCACCCAACCCCACCCCCTGCACCCAGCCCCGCCCCCTGAACCCAGCCCCCACCACCTGCAACCAACCACCTCCCCCCACACCCAGCCCCACACCCCACACCCAGCCCCCTCCCCCAACACCCAGCCCCCACCCCCACACCATGATCCCACCACCTACACCCAGCCCCACCCCCTGCACTCCCTCTCAACCTGCACCCAACCCCCCTCACTCCGCACCCAGCCCCCCTCCCCATGCACCCAACCCCACCCATCCGGCACCCAGCCCCACCCCTGCATCCAGCCCCCACCCACTATATATAGATCATAACTCCCTATACCAATAGGTACTATACCTATCCTAGATACTATAAGTTCAACTTTCTCCTGTAAACCATAATAAAAACCCCAAAACATAATATAAAAACCACAAACCAGAATATAAAAACCGCAAACCAGAATAAAAACTAGAGCAAACCAGAATTAAACATCAAAACAAAAAATTTATCCAGATATAACCTTCTGATCAGGAGAAATAATAGGATCATCCATCCTTAGATAGCTTGAAATTTTGCTCAGCAAGGCAGTATCACCATCAGAAGAGCAGGTGTAATGAAAAAATGAATCAAAAACCTCATAATTAAACATCAGAACAAAAAATTAGAACTGCTAAACGGGTCCATATACCAGTATAGCATAAAGTATCCATCCATAGAGGCTTTAAATTTCCACATCAAGGAAGAATCCCATCTGTAAAGTAGGCGAAGTGAAAAATGAAGCAGATAACCCTAGGTGTAATGAAAATAAGAATACAAAACCTCAGAATTAAACATTAGAACAAAAAATCAAAACTACTAATCAAGTCCATATACGAGTACAACATAAAGGTTCCATCCTTAGAGGCTTCAAATTTCCACAGCAAGGAAGAATCCCATCTGTAAAATGGGTGTAGTGAAACAGGAACCAGAAAACCTCATAATTGAATAGCAGGGCTAAATCAGAATTGCTGAACAAGTCCACTTAAACCAGAGTAACATAAAAGATCCAGCCAAACAGGTTCCAAACAGAAGTGGAAACTCTATATTAGATCCAAAAACCATAAACATTTCAAGACAGAACAATCATTAAAGCATCAGATCAAAAGAATCTCAATCATCATTACTAAAATGAAGAATTTACAATTATCAGACTAGTCCTAAATAGACATAGATTGAATAGGTTGTGCAAGACATAAAGTTTTCTCATAGAGACAAAGAAGGAACAATCATCATACTCGGATTAAGCCCTAAATTAATCAGAATATAGTGAAGCAATATAGGAGAACATAAAAAAAGAATATGTTATAAAGTTCTATGTAGTAAATAGAATCTGAAGAAAAAAAACATTGATATCCAAGAATCCTAATATTTCAAGCATATACAATATGATATATCAAATGATTCTATGATCAGTATAGAGAATCATAGTTTTCAAATCAAGTTCATTAGTGATGTTAAATAATTCACATCTCATTGATCATAAAATTTTAGTGGAAAAATAAGGTGATGTTGACTGTTTGAAGTCGATCTGTTCACTGCTTTGGAATAGGATTCAAGAAAAATAATGGGATTATTAGTTTAAATTTTTTTTAGAACATTCTATCTAAATCTAATCATGAATTTTTATGAAAACCTTGAGTTATTACCTATACAGGCAAGCGATACAGTAAATTAAAGTATAAATGGGGGAGTTTTAGAATTATATTCAAAGCAATAGGAAAAGTGTTTAAGTGTGACACACAGTAAAGAGTATAAAGATTTTCAAAGTTAATATCCTATTAACAATAAAAAATTTGAATTTTATATTGCATTTGATGAGATCACTTGAAATGGGACACCTAGAATACCCACTGATGATGACTTGAGTGGTGAATATAGGCTCATGATTAAGTTTATTTAGTATGTAATATACCCACGAAAAGGATTCTTTAGTATCCCGAGGCATCTATACCTCTTTTTCTTATTTTTTTATGTAGAGAAGTTTTTAAATAGACCATTAAAGATATGTAATGAGACACATGGTTGAGATCTGCAAGCCAGCCAAAAGTTTTAGTTCCATACCATATCCTAAGATAATTTACGCCTTGTTATAATACAATGGATTAGTTCCTCAAGGGGAGGGTAAGATAAATTCTTCAAATAGATTATTTCTTATTGAATAGATTTATAAGACAATGAAATTAAAATAGAATCCATGGAAATAGGAATGGGTGGATGACCTATATAAATTGTAAAAACAATTAAACCGATAGAGTATCTTTTTAAACCCAGAGTTCTAGTAGATCCAATTCTTTTACCCAATGAGTTTATAGATTACCCAGATGATAATGAGTCTCTTTATAGAGAATAAGAAGATTAATATATCGAAGAAGAAGAATAAATAGAATTTGTAGACCTTAATGATGAATCTAGGTTAGCTTATGGGGATGAGATACAATGGGATAAATAATTTATATATGATAAAGATATGTATATATT
The DNA here is from genome assembly GCA_963277665.1 of Viscum album. Taxonomy (NCBI): domain Eukaryota; kingdom Viridiplantae; phylum Streptophyta; class Magnoliopsida; order Santalales; family Viscaceae; genus Viscum; species Viscum album. The sequence goes on from OY728160.1 coordinate 732,797,450, forward strand.
ATAAGGATCTCCTATTATTGGGAGAACACTTAGAAAGCCTACACTAGATAAACCATTTAAGTGAGAGAAGTCCCCTAGATCAATTGGATTTGGCTTATAATATCCTGATTCTGATGATGAAGATCATGGTGGTGCTCCACCTGGTGGAGGTGGACTTTCCTAGAATATCACACGATTTACCATGAAAACTGATGAATTTTCATGTTGGAGAGGCCTATAATCCCCTAAACTAGGATGAAAAATATAGGGTTAATTTAGTGAACATGAAAATGGGGCCTATGAACTCCAAATTGTAAGGGATTTCTTGCATTCAGACGAACATGTGCTAGAGACGATTTCTCAGAGTAGTATATATTACGACTAGCATGTTTTTTACAAGGTAATATACATGTGATGAAAATAAGTAACCATAAAAAATACTTATATGCCTCGCATGATCAACACAGATCACATATTAGAATTCTGGTTTGAAATACGAAGGGCATTCCACAGACCATCTTGATTAAAATTGATTTAAATAAACTATCATTGAATGAATCTATGTAATTTGTAATATAGGGTTTATAAAGAAGATAAAAGGTGGAATACATAAAAATCATGTTTGATGACCCCATGCCCTTCATGCGATCTATCACCAAAGATATAGCTTAAAAAGATACTGTTTATATGGACATTTTAGAGTAGACAACATTGTTCCCTTGGGTATGTCACTTTAGTTCTAGATTCCCTCCTTCCCAATACTTTTATGTCCTTCAAATACAACTCATCACTAGTATTTCATCCTAAATTAGTAGTCTTTGTCAGTTATATCGAAATAAAAAAATACAATAATATAAAACATTTTAAATGAAAATAGATGTTGCAATAATAATCATAGGTTGTAAAATTTACCTCTAATATGAATTTTGCTTTTGAAGAAGGTGACATGGATTGGTATCCCAATCCATGCCGGAAGTAAATTATTAAATAAAATGTTTACATATAAATCCTAATGTATAATGATCTAACACCATTTGAAACATAGAAAAAAACCAAAAAAATGAAGCTTTATAGAACTGGGTAATCAACATCAAACGGCTCAAAGTAGATGAACTGCACGATCAGCCAGCAGCAGTCCAGGTGAGTGCATTAACAGAGAATATGGAGATAGCATTAAAGCCAAATAAAATAGAAAAACATGCAGCAACTAGAGAAATACAGATAAATTTAAGCTTCAACAGTCTTTCAACTAGGTTAAAAATATGTAAATGACTTCAAAGCTGGAAAAAAATAACCAGTGCAAGCTTTCCAACCCTACCATCAACATTACTACTAGAAACCATATAAAATCAAACAGAAGATAGATAATCAAAAGGACTATATGGAGGTAGACCATAAAACCAAAAAACCAAGGGTTCAGTCGAACCCAAATCCAGATTCCAAAATGCAGTCCAGTAATGCAGGTAGATCGGCTCCCAAATAGACCAAAGAACAGAAATAAATTAAAAAAAAATTCCCCAAAGATTTAGAAAGATTGCTAGCTGGCTCAAGACCTTATACTAAATTTACAATTATGATTAATGATTATTGAATAAATAAACAATGAAAAAGATAAATTGTGTAGTGATATAAGACAAAGTGATTAGTTTAAAAAGAATAAAAAAGATAAGGAGAAGAAATTATATACCTATATGGAATGAATTGGCCGGGAAGTTGCCGGAGGAGAGGGAGCTGAGAGGGGGGGAGCGGGGACGTCACCGTAGCTGGGGGTAGCATGGTGAAGGCTGGGATGTTGAGTCGGAGGCAATGGACCGGAGGTCCAGGTCAGGTGTGGAGGCGGAGCTGGGAGGTGGAGGCCGGTGAGGGGATGAGATGGTCGGGAGGCAGAGGTCGGATGGATGGGAGTTGGAGGTCGGAGAGGGGAGGAGAGGGCTGAGCGGCGGAGGTCATATGGCCGAGAGCCGGTGGTCGTGGAGGGGAGGATAGGGTTGGGAGTCAGAGGTCGGGGGAGGCTAGGGTTGAAGGGGGGGAGCGCGATGGAAGTGAGGAGGAGCCCGATGGCAGGATCAAATTAGGGGTTGAATACCAACGATTTTAAAAAAACGTGGGTATTGATAATAAAAAACATTCTATCCCCACGGTTTAAAGAACCGTGTGTATAGATCTGTGGGGATAAACCCCATTTTCAGTAGTGAGTGGATGTTTTCCTCCCTCTTTCACAGAAGTAGTTGGATTGTTGGGAACTTCCTCTGTTACATTGGGAGACATGTGATCCATGTGTTGTTTGGGGAGTGATGTTGCCTTGGGATGTATCCAGGTTGTAAAATAAATTTACTTTTCAATGACATGGAATCTAATATGACTTTCCCTATATTCTCAATGGAATCCTGGAACCATGGAATTCACATTACAATATCACCAATGGGAGGATCCTCCTGAGGAATTTAAACACTACTATGGAGAGAACTTTTGCAGTGAATGAAATCATGGGGAGGACTAACATTGTGGATTATAGAAAGGGAAATACCCCCTTGATCATTTACCTTATATACATACAAAGGGATATCATGACTCTCATTGGAACATGGGATCCAATGATCGATTAGATTATAGTCATAAAGAAATACTTCAAAGAGAAGTGTATGAGGAGGACCTTCTAAATTACTGTTACTGCTCCCATAATTTTTTAATGGAATATATGATTTTGATCTACCATTGAAAGGATCATGTGGTCTTCAATAATTGAAAAATTAATTATTAGAATCATAGCTCAACTCTTCCTTTTTTAGGGATCTCTAGCCAAGATTATTTTTGATTTCCTTCTTATGAGTGACTATGTTAACTTTCTGGGAAAATTTATTTTTTGGTACAGATTTATGCTTGACTAGGTCCCTTTCTACTACAATAATTTTTCAATAAGCTTATTGGATGTTTAATATGGGTTTGTGATTACCTTGGTGTGGCCATTGTAATAAGATAATTACTTCCTATTTCAACGAGTGTATGTTCTCAGTTTAGTTGTCTGTATTTCATAGGGGAGTTTCTCCTGCTGCCCTATAGGATGGGAGAAGAGGTATGTTTCTACTCTGTTGTGACTTATAGATGAGACACCCCACTTATGGTGATGAAGATATTTTTTCATCCTTTTGAAACAATTTTTTTTTATGTTATGATGTCTTTGAATGTCTATAGGATTTCTCCAAGTATTTGCATATTCCCTTTCACAATTTTCGAGATTATCGTGGTGACTTAATTAATTGGAATGAGAATATATGCACATAACACATCTAGAAAAGTAATATGTGCCTAATATTTTCATCCATTTCATTGTATAAGATATTGACAGTACTCGGGTGTGTAGATAGGGTTTTGAGTCTAAACTATATTCATATTAGGTACTTTTCAACTAATCTCCCTAAATGTTTCTAGATGAAACTAATAGAAGGATTGATGAATGTATACAGGATTGCGTGTTTTCTTATAGTTTTTTTAAAATATGGCTAGAGGGATTCATTTAACACTTCCATGTTATGATTCTGGAAATCTTGATGGATGTGGGTATGGATTTGTGTCATCTCACAAATTGATAATGAATTCAACTGGCATGATTTATTGGTGTGGGTAGGTGTTTCTTCCTTCTTGCATGGTGACAAAATATTTGGTTTTCTGGATTCTTTGGGGGCTTCCAGAAATTTATACTAGTAGGAATTATTAGTAAAAAATGGTTGTATGTTCCTTCTCTCTATGTTTCATTGGATTTTAATAGAAGGTATCCTTGGATTCCACCATGAATGTCTGTTGGCTAGATTAATTGGGGTGGGTGGTTGTTTGTGTCCTCTTTCTATCAAATTTTATTGGTGAGATTTTTAGGAGTGGATATTAGTATGTTCCAACTACATGTTTTTATGTTTCTTTCCTTAGAGGTCCATCTTGTTCATCTAGGTCTGGGTGACATAGGATAGACTTCATAGTCGACACCCTTATCATGTTGGGCAACATTAGTGGTATCGACTGCTTTTAGGATCCCCTTAAAATAACCCTTCTATCTTTAGGATGAGTTCATTCAAGGACTCTAGATATACCTATCTTATTTACTGGGGTACCCATTGTGGTGTTTTTCAGATAATCTCACAAAATGGTGGAATATGGAAGTTGGTGTTGTTTACTTCTAGACTATCAGCTATAACTGATTGGATGATCAGTGGGCAATTGTGTCATGGGGGCATAACAGTGGGACTCTATGGTCAGTATAGTATTGTTATGATGATACTCCCATACCAATACATTTGAGATAGATTGTTTATGAATTTGGCTTGGTGACAGTTTCCTCTTCATGGGGGAAGATATGGCATGAGCAGCAGCCTGGGAATACATTGATGAGATATGGTATGATTTCATTTTAGATTGATGGGAGATCTAGTTTGAATTTCCAATAGTATAAGTGAAATTCAAAAACAAAATCCAACAAATTAGCAACTAACTTTAATGAACACATTCAATACTTTTTATCTTGTGTTCTCCTCTTTCATTTTGAGAGTAGAATGGGCCGGATATGTTGGTAAAACTATCATCTTGGTTAATGATTTACATCGGTTTCACCATTGTTAGTTTCATACGAAAACCATTTCTCCTGATAATGTTTTGTAGAGGTGTGAGTTTTGTGCAACCAATCACATTGAGATAAATATTTTGCAAGGGATTCCAATGATAGTTTTTCATAATGATGAAAATGACCAATGATTCTATATCCATGATGGACCTTCTTTCCAATGGAAGGTGCTCATTATGAATTTTTTCAAATGATACTTTCGAACTCACATTGGTTGATATGATGGGAGGTTAGGCTCGTCACACCGTTTTGGGGGGAATTGATTCCTAATATAATACACTCTTATTTATTTCAATATTTTTCATGAATCATTCATTAATTCTCGAGTATGACATGGGTCACACATGAATTAATAATCAATTATTATCATGTATGATTCTTTGAAGCATCTATATGTATCCCTGGTTCTTCCTCAATAGAGATATGAGTATGTATCTGAAGTTTTCTATCAATGGTATCCTCTTATGAAATGATTAGGGATTATTTGTTTCATTATTATGGTAATGATGTATTTCATCCACACAGTGGGATGATCTAGAGTGTATCATCATCTAGAGGTATGAGATTTGTTTTGGTGTTGGGATCAGACCTATTAGATTGTCTTTAGACATGTCCTTGTGAAATGAATCATAACTCATGTAGTTCTATTCCACTTAATATGGTACATCATACATTTTAAGTTCATGTGATAAGGGTTAAACAGAGGAGTTTAAAACCATACGACATGGATGTCTAGATTGAGGGTTCATATTTAATTTTTGGTGTGGGACTTGTGCCGAATTAGTCCAGGGAACAAGGAATGGATTTGGACTACCTTGTTTGGTGAGACCCAACATGGAATGTGACCCCTAGAAAATAAGGTTTATTTGGGGTTTTTCTGTTTGGACCTCAGAGAGGCTTCCTATAAATCTTATTTTCATGGGAATCAAATCCATTGTAGTTCAGTTTTGAGAACCCGCACTTATGGAGGATCTCAGGTCTATATAATAAGGGTGTATGGCCCTTGGAGAGGATTTTTATTGGGATTACTTCTTAGTAGGATTCCCTAGTGATTTGATATTTTATTGGGCCTCACTCATGAGGAGTATTCTCTTGCGAATGATCATGGTTTGTTCAGGGCTTACTTATAAGGAGTATTCCCAAGTGAATGAGTATGTTTTTGTATGGGCCTTATTCCAGATGAGTATTCCCCAGTGAGTGGTTATGATTGGGGCTTACACCAAATAGGAGGACCATAAGTTTGAAAATTAGTGCTTATACAATGTAATAGGGTTCCCCTATGTAATATGGTGTACCTTATATCAAGTAGGAATCCCAAACGTTTTGGTGGGGACGTACACTTGGAATGATTTCCAAGGTGTTCAACATCATGTCTATGTCATGATCACCCGTAACTGTTAAGCCCGTAAGAGTGATGTGCGGTGTGAGAAATCAGAGGATGTGATAAATCAAAAAAACAACATAATCTTCATATCCTTATTGATGGATACATGTCCTCCAGGACCCATTCATATGGATGCACACTTAATAAAAATGGGAGGAATATCATAAAGAAGATTCACTACCGAAACGTGCATTTCAATGTGTGGGTGTCATGATCATGTATATCCTCTAATCCTACATGAGTCATGTCGAGTCATGCTTGAATGTGAGAAAAAATAATATAAATATGATATGGAAAACCACATGATCTATATTCTGTTGGTGGAAGAGGATGGGCCAATGGAACTTCCCTCCCATCATTATACCCTAGACCCAATGGGAGAGAAAAGGGATTTGATGTTACCATCTCTCCTATTATTTTGATTTATAGGATAGTCACGTTTTTATCTATTCGAGTATAACCCATTGATTTTGAGAATTTGGAAATAATTAAGCATGAGGGATACAATAAGAAAGTCTAGGGTCTTACTCTAGGGGGTTCTCTATAGAATGAGAATTGTTTTGGTTGGGGATTACTCATAAGGAGGATTCCCTACTTATTGGTTATGATTGGGTTTTTCACCAAATAATAGGCCCATAAGGTTTGATGTTGTGTATTTAACCATGTATGTGGATTCCATTGTGCAAGATGTTGGGGATTATGTAAGATGGAGGCCCAACAGATTCAATTGGGACTTAAACATTGAATGATGCCCGAGGTGTTCAGAATCTTGTGGATTTCAAGATCCCCACTGAGATCTAATCCCATGTGAGTCATGCTTAGTGAACGAAATAAGAGGAAGGGGTAAATCTGGTGAACCAAAAAATCTACATTTACCTATGGTTAGATACAAGTCCCTGTGGACTCATCATTATAGAGGATCTCTAAATAAATGTGATAGGAGTATCTGAATGAATATTCTCTTCCAAAACGTGCATCTTACTATGTGTATGTCACGATCGTGGCTATCCTCTAATCCCACATGAGTCATGATGAGTAATGTTTGAATGTGAGAAACAAGAGGAAGTAGAAGATCTTGGAAACCACATGATCCTTCCCCCACTAGTGATATAGGATAAGGATATGATACATCCCTCCCACAGTTGTAACCTGGATCCAAAGGGAGAGAGAAAGGGATTCAAAGTGCCCATATCTCCACTTATTTTGATAGCATATAAATTCAAATTTGGTGATATATCATGCTATGGATCATGCTTCTAGAGATAGAGGAAATAATGGAGTATAAGAGATCCTACAGGAAATTATAGTGGCTTCATCAAGGGGGTATTACCTAAAATTGGTCCCATGGAGAGAGAGGAGGATACCATTCCCAGTCAAATTGAATGGAAAACAAGATCCTAAACCTCCCTCCCAAGAATCATAGGCACTGAATCATAGATAAAACAATAGAGCACATAGTCCTAACCCTAGTACCCAAGAGCTGGTGTTCACAGACTCCTACCCTAGGGTTAGGGTCCTCATGAACATGAGAATGCATGTCTACATAAATCGTGAGGACCATAAACATTATTTAGGACATGTGTGCAACACCTCTAGATGATGGAAAGAAAATAAAAATGAGTAACAAGATTATATTCATCTTTCCGTGGTCTAGAATGTATAGAGGCTTTATTTGAGGTTTATATTTGGTCCCTCTCAGAAAAAGGATCCAAAGTAATAGAGTCCCTCCCATTGGTGGATTGGAAGAGGTCCTCATAAGTGGGTCACATAAGGTAGAGACTGGTTGAGACAAGGGGATATAACGTGGTGTATGCCTACATGTCCTATCAGTTCATAGCACATATAGTCCAGCGCTAGATGGGATTACTTCACATAGTTAGGAACGTGGGAGCTAAAGGTACTCTCGAAGACATACCATGAGGGAAGAAACACTTAGGTGAGTCTTTTCTCAAAGCTCTAAGGATCTCCACTTGTATTCCTAGAAGTATCTCACATATATCTTAGGTTAGGGAAGATGACCACATGACAATATTCATCAACCATATAAGGAGAGGGTTCCCACACATGTTTTATCAATTTTAGACCTTTTGAGGACATTTATTCAACCCCCTTCTTATTTCTCTCTTCTTCAAATGTGGTAGTTCTACCAGGAAGGTTTTGGATGACTTGGATGAAGCTTTTGGGTGAGAAAAGGATCATGATTTCTTCAGAAATTTACATATGTAAAAAATAAGATCCCTATGTTTTTATTTATATCCAAAGATTCGACCTTGGGTTAAGGGGATTTCTCACATAGTTGTGTCGCAAGGGATGATATTCAAGTTTGTCGCACTGGCTGATGTGCAGTTACCCTGTACACGGATGTTGTTTTGGGGTAGCTGCACTGAGGGCCTTTTCTAATGGGTGTGGAATGGGAATTCATAACATCCCTAAATTACTTATACATAAGGTATCTTCATTTTTAAACCTTTTCATAAATGTTAAAAAATGTAGTTTCGACACCAACAACCATTCCCACTTCCACCAAATGGGTTACAAAATCATTGTTCATTGGTATGATAGTCTACTGCCTCCCGAACCATTGTCATTTAGTTTTCCTTTAACACCGATCAAGTATTGAAATAATGATTTATTTTTTATTTTTTATAACATATTTGTGTTATTATTCTAATTTTATTGTTATTATATTACACATATCATCATACTCTTAATATTGTGGGAATGTGATAACATTACTGGTGTGTATGGAAGACTACCGTCTTGTAAAGCGATGTGATTCATTCACATTTGACATGGAAGGTATTAAGGAAGGGTTTAAAGAAAATATGTGATATATATGAAAAAAAAATAATTTTTTATTATAATATATCTTTTACCATTCTTTATTTCAATCTGAAAATAAAATGGAAACATCATTCATGCATTTTTTTCCTAGTTTATCCATAAACAATGTATTTCATTTTCTAGCAATACATTTTATAAATTAGAATAAATAAATTTTTATTAATATATATGATATTTATATCTTGGATAAATTTATAATATTATGAAATCATGATCAATGTAATTGGACCAAAAATAATAAATCAAAACATATATTATAAACCAAGCAGTTATTACTCGAAACACAACTTTAACATGGAATTGATAGTAAATATGTAATAAAAGGACATAAAAACAATATATTTTATCATATATTTAATTATAATTATATAATATATGTATATTATTCTTATATTAATTATACATGAGGTTTTAACATGTACAATATAAGTCATGACATAAGATAAGGGGTTTTTGTCTCAATTTTCCTTCTTTGATACATATGCTATGTTATGCACCAATTTTATTTAATGAGGTGTATATATATCACATTTGAAATGTAATATCATGAATTTATTTATCTTCAGGGTATTTTAATTTCCCTTTTATGTTATTCCTTCATGTGGATTACACATCAATGATAGAAAAGTGGTAATGATTTTAGGCTATAATCTAATTGTTTACCGAGATTGTTTATGATTATTCTTAAAATGATAAAATTTTATGATATATCTATAAAAAAAATATATTAATAATATTATTCTATATTTATTTATGTATAACTCATCTTTTCCCGTCAGTTTTCGATATTAATGTACTCAAGAGATCACAAAAATGTTTTTAGGAAAAATCCTCTTTCTTTCTCTCTTTGGTCGAAAACCGTTTTTCTTCCCAGAAACTATTTTCTAAAAAGTTTTTATTATTATAATATGATTTATAAATGATATTTTACCCATTGTTTAAGTTAAAATAAATTTAAAGTAATACTCATGTCATTTTACAAATAATTCCCATTTTTATTTTTTCTGAAATTATGAATGGAATCTTGGTTTTATTGTGTACGATATGAATGAAACATCCCATAATGATTAAAATTATTTTATTTCAATATTACATTATAATTTTTAAAATTTGTTTTAAAATAAAAATATTTTTGAAATGTTTTCTATTTTAAAAAGATTTTTTTAGGTAGAAATGATATTTTCCTCAAGATATGTATTAAATTATTATCTAAATTAATTTTCCATCTAATATGGAATCTATTGATTAAACACAAGACTGATAAAATATATGATCTAAGAATATCCTTCTTATTATTTCTCTGAATGCATTATTTTTGTTATGTAATTATTTTAATTATATAATTTTTTTTATGAAATTCATTTCTCATCCACGGGTTATACCATGATAGAATTAATAGGTAACTCATTTCTTTTCCACAGGTCATGCTATATGGAAATGGTGAAGTGATTATGAAACCTACTTATTTTCTATAGGTTATGATCTGATTAAATGTTTATGAAACCAATTTCCTTTCTTGGGTCATGATATGATTAATTTTTTATGATCTTTTACCTCACATACATATGATCATCATTATTTAATAGGTGGTACCTATATCTACCTCCAATGAAATGGGTAATTATTTTTATCTCATTGTATTGATAAGTATATAATGGGGAGTGAACCCTATTTATCAAGGTAATTTTTATACTATGATGATATTGGGAGTGAACCATGAGTTCTATGATGGTTTGGGGGGGTTAACATATTACTCTATGATTTCCTTGGCAATGAACCTTTACTAATATTGAAATTATCTTCTAGGCTTATGTGTATGCCACGAATCAATATTGTATTCCAATGTTATGTTCTCATGGATCATTTTAATTTATTATATTTTGATTCATATATCTAAACTACTAAAATTTATTACTTGATTGAATATAATGGTATTTGATATGCAGTGTATGGTTTTCAAATGTTATTATCATGATCTGAAACCATTATTTTCATTTTATGCATCTGTATCTCCCATTTTGCCTTACTGAGTATATTTGGTCACTATTTCAAATTTTCATTTCCCCAAGTAATAAAGAAATGTATTACGTATGATTTTTCTAATAAGGGTTATATTTATGAATATCATAATGGGTGTTGTTGTTGTTTTTATATGGACTTGTTGTTTGTGTTTCCATGTTTCAAAATAAATAAAACTATTACGACCATCAAGCATTTTTTGTGTAATATAATGAATATTCCAAAAAAAAATGATATAATATATATTTATGATATGATCAGGTCACCATAGATGGTATCCTAGGATTGGTTTAGTTAAGATTAAAAATATTGGATGATAAAACCATACTGAGATACCTAAGGACATGTATAAGGATATATCAAAGTTTGGGTCAATATTTATGAAATTTTCCATGAATTTTGGTGAAGGATATAGTGAGTGGTCACCAAGAAATTACATCCATGTATTGATACTACAAGTGGATGTGTCACTAAAAAAGAGGTATATAGCTGTAATATCATAGAAATGGGATTATTGAGCTTGACTCAGTCATTATCTAGTGCATGAAAATGGGCCTTGCTACACCCCTATTTTGACACTCATGGGAAATATGCTTTGGAAATTCCCAAACTCCTTATGATCCATCAAGAATTATTTAAATCAATTATTACAATTAATGACCTAAGATAAACTATTTTATCATATATTAAAGATAGTTTCAGGATTTAGACATCCTAAAAGATATTTTTTATTATTATGTGGTTCCCCATAATGATTATTATTTCATACAAGGGGATTTTTTGTGTTCATCAATAGTAATAACCAAGAGGAACCAAGTTATGTTGAATAAGATGGATAATGAAATTATTTTCTCCTGAGAATCCATGTTTATGGGTGTTGGAATGAAAAATCACATTGTTATGCTCACACAACTTTCTCAAGTTATGAATCATGATGGACTTCCAAATGAAAAAATATGGGTAAAAATTATATTGATTCTTTTATATAGAAAATCCTAACTTTTTCTAATGGTTCATCTTATCCGCTGGTTTCTAAAAATGGATTAGTACCACTAAAAAGATATTTTCCATTCTCTAGTGTTCAGAACATGAAGAAGCCATTTTGGATGTCTGTCATTTTGAATTTGGATTGGATCAATGGTAGAATCTAATCAAGAATATTAAAAAATGTTATTTAATTGAATCCATGGACTAGGAAGAGTCTAAAAACATGTTTTTCAATAAATTCCTTCATTTTATTTTTCATAAAAAGATGGAGAAGGATTTATTTGAGCTAAATAAAATGGATAATGAATCTATTTAGTCTTGTGAGTAAAAATTTATAAGACTTTTAAGGTATTATTTTTTTTTTGTTTTCAACAAACATGAATGTATGGTTGATAATTTATTATGTGGCGTAAAACCATGTCCTAAAATGATGTTACCCATAAGAGTCTTTAGTAGATATGAATAGATTATTCTTTTATGCTATCAAGGTGGAAATGGATCTTGCACTTACATATCAATCTTGTGGATTTGATTAGAATAAAAAAATGGAATTAAATGTAATTTCCTATAACCATGGAGGGAAGAAGATGAGAATAACTTTATGATCAAAGTGTTGGAAGAAGTATTGAGGAAATTATATAAAGGTTACTAGTAAATTTTTTATGCGTAGAAGGGATGGTAATTGGGAAATTGATTTCTGAAGTGATAGAAATAATTAAGATAAGTTTTAAAATAGATAAAAAGGTCTTCACAATATACCACCAATACTCCAAAATTTCAAATTCATTGTGTATGGTAAATATGCTGACTAGTACACAAATCTGATGGTTAATAATGATGATCATCAACAACAACCTCTTAAGTTGAGATCTAGTGGGAAATATAATGAGATCATTTTTTCTCATGAGGGGTGTCATAATGAATTGGTGTAAGGGACACTTACCATCAACTATATAATATATAATGTTTTATTTAAATTTGGATACTCTCATTCTATCATATATAAATATTTTTTAAGGGTATTAGGATGCCAACCAAAACATTATGTGTATAATTAGTGGAAAAATACATAATAGTATGATGATAAAATATAAATTATATGATTCCTCTCTGGTTTATATTGGTTGTAATGGAATTCATATAAATATTTTAATTATTCATCTATTTGAATTTGATGTTATCTTAGGCATGTATTGTATTTTTAAATATAAATCCCTCATCAATTATTAATGATTGAAAGTCATCTTTGATAACACAAACCAACCTATGATCATATGTTAATGCAATAATAAGTATGAACTTATGATTTATATCATATCCATTATATGGGTATTAATTCCCAATAAAATTGGGTGATTATCTCTAACTTTAGGGGAGAAAATTGACTTCGATGACATTCCTATTTTGCAGTGATTTTTTTATTACATTATGAAAGAGTTTCCAAGATTTCTAAAACAATATGAAGTAGTCTTATCAATGGAACTCATACCTTGTGTAATACCAATTTCGAAGACTCTATATGTAATGGCCCAAAATGATTTTCATAAATTAAATAATAAAATCAAAGAAAAAATTGTTAAAGGATTCATTTATCCATGTGTTTCACCTTGGGATGCACCTAATATTTTTAATAAAAATAAAGATAGGTAAATGCGACTCTAAATTGATTATCAAGATCTAAACAATATCATAATTAATAACAGGTATAATCTTACCCAAATTGATGAATTGTTTGATATATTTTTTGTATCTCAATACTTTTCAATGATTTAGATTTATTCTGTATATCATCAATTGATGGTCAAGAAGGAGGATATACCCAAGGCTACAATCTAAATTTGTTATGAAAGTAATGAATAATTTTTTTCATTTTTTTTTTGAAGAATTACCCCACTAACATCACAAATTTAATGAATAGAGTATTTAAAGATTACATTTACTAGTTTTTAATATTCTTTAGAGATGTTATTCTAATCTACACAAAGAGAAAGTATAATCATGAAGACCACTAGAGTGTTTTTCTAAACACACTAAGGAAGAAGAAAATATATTAAAATTATAAAAAACATGAATTTGTTTTTTCAAAATGTTTCATTTTTGTTCATATAATCTCAAGATACTGTATATAGGTAGATCCATCAATGATGTAGGTCATTAATTGCTGACCTAGACCAACCTTGGTGTTTGAGATCTGTAGTTTTCTGGGTATAACTAAATATCATCGATTGTTTGTTGAATATTTCTCAAAACCATATAATCCACTCACTATTCCATCTAGTAAGGGATCCACGTCAAAGATTATGCCTCTTGAAAATTGATTTTTCATTATGAAAATTATAAAACTCATGATTTGGAGTTACCTAAGGTAATATTTGAATTAAATATATAGGGTTGTTATCTCTATGGAAAAAATTGTGATATATATACTGATCATAAAATTTTGAAGTATGTATTCACAAGGTGGTAGTTGAATATATGCCAGATAAGGTTGTTATATATTATTAAATATCAGGCCTGCTAAAAAAATGACCACCCTAGGAATGTGAACATGGTTGATAATGCTTTGAGTTGAAAGGATCAAGCTATCATATCCAAGACGAGGATTAAAAAGGTTACTATATTTATAAATTTACTAAGGATCGATATCTAAATCCTGAAGGAATGGAACAAGAATATTATATTTCCAAATTTAATGTTCAAAAAGCTATCAAATTAAATATTAAAGAGGTAAAAAAGGAATATATAGAGCTATAATAGAATGTTATAAATTTTATTGAGTTTAACCATGACCACGATTTTGTAATTAGGTATAGGAACCATGTATTTGTTCCTTAAATAAAAAATTTGGAGTTCTTTTTGTTATATTATCTCATAGTAATTCATACGTTATTCATCCAGCAAGTAATAACATATATAGGAATTTTAAAGTGTACTTTTAGTAGGATGGAATAAAGAGATATATCATAGGTTTTTAATCTCAGTTCTTAGTATGTCATTAATTTAATGCTATTGAAAAATATATATGGGGACGTTACATCCATTAACCATAACATAATTGAAATGGGAAAACAACATCATTGATTTTTCCATTAGACACCACAAAATTTCTAATGCTCTTAATGTTATATGGGTTATGCTTGATCACCTCACTATTTCAGCACATGCAATCTAAATCAGAAAAAACATTTCTATATATCAAATTTCCATGATATAAATTAATAAAGTGTTAGGGTTTTATTGAGTATCATATTCCATTGTGTTTCATCAATATCAGAGATTTATCTCAATTTTCTAGAGAAGTCTCTAGAAATATCTTAATAGGAAGTTGAGTTTCAGTACTCTGTATGATCCTCAGAATTATGTATAGTGTAAGAGAAAAATTAAAACACTATAGTATATGTAGAAACTTTTTTATTTTGAGTTCAAATGAGGTTTGGTTAAATTTCTTCCTCTAGTTTAGTTCTGATTCAACAATAGTTTTTACTAGAGCATTCAGGTTGCTCCTCATGAAAACCTTTGTTGAATGAAATAATGGAATCCAATGTGTTGGAATGAAGTTAGAGAAATTAATTTATTGGGACTTGGGATATATGTAGTAATGAAATATAAGTTTAGAGTAATTCAACAACACATAAAGGGAGCTCGGAGATGGTAGAAATGTTTGGTAGATAATCACTGGTGCGATATAGAATTTGATTTTTTTTAAAAGTTTTTTAAGAAATATTTCATTGAGAAATGTGGGGAGATATGAGAATAAAGTGAAACTGATACCTAGGTATATAAGACCCTCTAAAATTCATGATCATATCTGGACCATATCATATCACTTGGTGCTTCCACCGAATATCTATGAAGTCTATGATGTGTTCCATGTGTCCCTACTAACAATGTACATATTAGACCCTTCACATATACAAATCTCTGAGTTCATACCATTAGAACACATTCATTCTAATGAGGAACAATTGGTGGATATTTTGGATCATATTGAGAAAGTTCATTGAAACATGACCATTCACCTGGTCAAATTTTTGTGCTGAAACCACCTATTTGGTGAAGATACATGGGAATATGTTGAGGAAGAAGTATTCTCATTTTTTTATCTGAGTGAAAGATTTCGAGGGTGAAATTAATTTTTAGGGGGTATAATATAAATACTTAAGTTTTTGTGAATTTTTTTAATTAAAAAAATTTCGTTTGTATCTTTCAGTATAGGCTACACCAACCAAATCTTGCACTGCACAAAACATTGGGTGAGCACGCATTAAACACGACACTGATTATTAACCAAGCAATGATATATTTTTAATATAGATAATTAAATGAATCTATTACATCCTTACCTATAAAACAAATTTATAAGAATAGTAAAAATAATTTTTAAATAATAATTATAATGTTTTTATATAAGGTAAACATATTGATTGAAAATGGTACTTACTTTTCATGAAAGTCTTTATATGTTTCAAAAATACTATTTATTTTTAAATAATACTTTTTTTAGAAATTTAATAAAATTAATTTACAACACATTAATAAAATTAGTTTTATAAAATAAAAATCGTTTTTAAAATGAAAATTCCAAAATTATCTTTCCATTCATATTTTTTATTTTTCTAAAAAGTTCAATTTTTTATTAAATTGTCCAAAATACTGAATTTTAATTAAAAACTGCACATTTTTTTAATTATTTGTATTGCTCTATTGAATAAAGAATTTGGATTAATGTAAAAAAAGTTCAATTTTAAATCCCTTAATATAATCTTGGTAATTTTAATCAATTTAATATATAATTTTGATATTAAAACATTGTACACTTTTGAACATTTTCACTTAACGAACTCGCTTTCACTTCGTGTCTGTGAGATTTATTTAAATTTAAAATCATCAACATCGGTGAATAGATTTTTAAAAAATGGATTCCATATTTGGAATAAAAATAATTTATATTATTTAAAAATTTCCATTTAATTTTTGACCAAAATTAATAGTAAAACGGGTAAAAAATATTTATTATGGTTAAGGTTAAAACAGGATTACCAGGGGGTTGAACATAAAAGATAAGGGTTAGAAATGACCCCGAGCCTTTCCAAAACCTATTATATCTATATATATTTCTTCCTTACATATTCTATTATAAATAATTTTCTTATATTTAATCCTTTTGACATGAAAATAATGAGGCTAGAATTCCATCTTTAAAAAATTTACAAGTTTACCACTCACCTCACTTATAAAAGGCCACCCCTCTCATCTCCACTTAACACCATAAAACCCTTTTGATTAGACAAATTACCATACCAAAAAATATTCCAAATTACTTCCTCTAATCCTAGAATTATTATGCTTATTATAAATCAAACAAATAAAGGCTTTTTGGGGAAACCCAAAGGAGAAGACCTGAAGAAGAGGTAACATTTGTCTAGGAGTGTTTCTTATTCCACCTCTTTCAATTATTATTATAACATTATGATATAATACCCATAATATCTTACATATTTTTTTATTTTTTTTATGTTAATGTAATTACATTAAACCATACCAACTTCCATCAAATTGGTTAAAAAATCAACCTTCATGTGTATAGAGGACTACCGCCTCACAAATTGATGTCCTTCAATTTTCCATTAAAATGTATAAAGGCTAGAAATAACGATATATTTATTATTTATATGTCATATTTTTTAAATTTTTATATTTCTATAAGTATTATACCACAAATTAATTCATACTCATCATATCACGGGAATACAATAATGTTACTCGTGTGTATAGAAGACTACTGACTCACAAAGCAATGTGATTCATCAATATTTCAAATGGAATGAAAAAAGGATGGTTTTAATGAATATATATGAAATATATGAAATAAATTATATTAAATAATATTAATATATCACATACCTTTGTTTATTTGGATCTGAAAATAAAATGGAAACGAAGTTCATGCATATGTATGGCCTACCATCTCCATGAATAATGTATTTCATTTCCTTTCACTAATTGTTTTGGATTAAAAAAATAAATATATACTATATAAATATTATATATATATACACATATATATATATATATATATATATAATTTTTAGAATATTTAATATCATTAAATCATAATCAATGTAATAGTATAAAAAATAACAATTCAAACCATATATGAAAAACCAAGCTGTTATAACTTGAAATGTATGTTATATTATGCACCTATATTATTTCCTCATGTGTATATAAATCCCCTTTTATGTGTAATATCATCAATTTATTTATCTTCATGATATTTTAAGTACCATTTTATGTTATTCCTTCATGGGGATTACGATTAAATTTACCCAAGTGGTGATTATTTTATGTAACATTCTCATTGTTCATCGGGGTTGTTTATGATTATGTTTTTAATGAAAAAAATAATATAATACATCTATCAATAATCTCATGTATTTCCTTATCATCTATTTTTTTTATTGAGAGTTCATACTTTCCCTTCTTTTTCTACTCTTTTTCTACTCAAGATTTCAAATAAATCTTTTTAAGAAAAAATAATCTTTATTTCTCTATTTATTCAAATCCTATTTTTCTTCCAAAAACATGTTTTCTAAAAATGGATTCATTTTTTTACTATTATAAATAAAAATTAAAAGCCTTTTTTCTATTTTTTATTTTTTTTAAAAATTAAAGTAATACACATGTAGTGATCCAAATAATTCATCTTTAGATATTACAAAAAATAGTAAGGGAATTTTTGTTTTAACATGTATGAAATGATCAAAAAATCACGATGTCATGAAATTTTTTTTCATTCAACATTCTTTCTCAAATTTTAATGGTTATCTTCAAATAGAAAAATATTAAAATGCGTCAATTTTTTAAAAAAAATTAAAATAATAATGAATATTTAATACAAAAAATGTTTTCAATTATCTTTCAAAACCATTTTCCATATAAGATGTCATCTATTGATGTTACCTATTCCTTAATGGGGACATGATCCAAGGATAACATTGTTATTCATTTTATGAATGTTTTCTTTTTATTATGGCATGATTTTTATTAAACCTATTTCTTTTACGTGGGTTATACCGTGATAAATTTTTTAGGAAACCCTCTTTTTTCCCCTAGGTTAGGAAATGATGAAATAATGAAATGATAATGAAATATATCTATTTTCCATAGATTATTATGTGATGGAATATTTGTGAAACTATTTTCATCTCATGGGTTAGGATATGATTAATAGTTTCTAATCTTGTGTAACTCATACATATGATTTTCATTATGTTATTGGTGGGACATATATCTACCACCAATACATTTGTTAAAGATTTATATCTCATTAGATAATCAATATTTCAATGGGTATTGAACATAGTTTAGTAATGGACGTTGTCTTTTATGATGGTCTTGGAAGTGAACCTTGAGTATAGTGATGGTTTGGGAAGTGAACTTGTCACGAACCAACCCTGGTCAACCCTGAACCGATCACCCAAGCTAGTCCGTGACATGGCCCGAGAGGCGTTCCCGATCCTCCCGAGCTGGTGACAAGCATCAGGGCATCAATAGAGGCTATGGGAACGATTTCGCCCAACATAAATAAATAAGACAGCGAAAATAATACAGAGCAGCGTAGAAAAGATAAACCAAATAAAGTGACTAAACAGGAACAAACAAGAATTAAACTAACCAAACACGACGTCCGAACAACTCCGTGCGACCTCGCGGGTCACTCTCTGACTCAACGATCAAGCGTCGCCCTAGGAGAGCGCACTCAAGCTATAGCCTGCACAAGCACTAAAAATAGAAAATAACTATAGGCGTGAGTATTAAAACTCAGTAGGCTAGCCTGATATCTATTCCCAATGCACTACCTTTAAAATAAAAGACACATCATTTCAAGTTTGAACTAAAATCTATAATAGTATGTTTTTAATAATATTCTACTTAAAAACAAAGTACAGACCATTGCCCTTTACCATTTCCAAATTCGGGTTTATTTCATTAGTGTCAATGACATTTCAGGAAAGGGGAAAGTGGTGTTTAAATTTTTTCAAATTTGTACAAAGGGGATTAAACACTTTCATTTGAAAACAATTTTTAGAAACCTAATCAAATGAAAATTATCACTTTCCAAGGAAAACAATACACCAGAATGCACAAAGTAAAACATACAAAAAGGGCAATGTAGGTATACATGTGAGCAATAAAAGCTGAATAGACATGGGTGAACCTAGGAGATTGAGAATAAACCAGAAGACACCAATACATGAGAAATCATCCTTATCGACATGTCACGAAGAAATCTAAACACACAATACGCTAAACCATCCTCTCTCTGACAGGTTGAGGGAAAATCCCATAGTAATAAACCCAATATTTATCCACCTACTATGGGCCACTGGTTAGTACCATAACCTACCAGTGTAGCAATCATTCTTAGAATATTCTCTCAATATGCCAGATTTCCATGTCTCAATTGTTTGGAAAAAGGGGGTGAGCCAACCGATGCCAATCGAGCATCCAATTAGATATATCTATATATGAAGCACAACAGGCATTCCTCGAGCCACTCCATGGGAAAACCTCTTGCCTTTAACTACTGAAGTACCCGGGAGCCTCTAAGCACGGCCTCCCAAACAATCAATTGCAACCAAGGAATGAGAGTCGTCCTAAGAGGGTTTTTATCAAAACATTTTCATCGCTTTACATAAACTTCCAAACGAGCATTTAATACATTTCACAAACACTACTCAAAGAGAGGTACAACTTCATTATGAGACAAAACCCATTTTAAAACCGTTTAAAGAACCCCAAAAACACTACGTCACAGGCTGACAATATTTTTATAAACCAAACCAAACCAAAACATTTTATTTATTT
Organism: Viscum album; assembly: GCA_963277665.1. NCBI lineage: Eukaryota > Viridiplantae > Streptophyta > Magnoliopsida > Santalales > Viscaceae > Viscum > Viscum album. The sequence continues at coordinate 732,818,143 of OY728160.1, forward strand.
TATTTCTTCCAAATAACCTTTAAGAACCAACCAGAAAACTTCTTAAAAGAACCAAAGTACTTGTTCACACTTCAAAAGAAATCATTTCTCATTAAACCAGAACTCTATTTTATATTCCTTAAATTATGTTTAAAAGCCAAACGGGCATTCTTTCAAAATTGGGTGTCCGCTCGTCAAAAGGATGTTTCATGTGTTGTGTATAAAATAAACGGATCCTTTTTACACTAAATAACCATTTAAAAATTAACTATTTTATATTAAAAATTAATTATCATATATTATCTCTAATTTATTTAAATTAATAAAATATTTATTTTGAACAATTAGGGTGTGCAAACAGCATGAAATAATATAACTTAAATTTTAAGAGCAGTGCAAAGGGAACCTACCTCAAGATCGAAGCGTGACGAGAAAACAACTTTGGAACCAATGCATGAAGGCACAACGTGTGTCCGAAGCTACGTGATAAAGTCCAACACTCTAAATAGTCTATACCAAGGACTCAGACACATACAAAAACTCACTAGAGCATGCGAAACCAAGCGGCGAGAAGAAACACTCACCTCGAAACTGAAGCGCGACAACAACGGAACCTCGGAAACAAGGCGTGGCGATGGCGCTCACTCGGAAACGCCCTGTGCGGGTCCTAAAAGTGCTAAGCCAACAAATAAAAACCCACCATCAATTAAAACCCATGATCCAACAAGAGTACTGTAACGACCCTAAATTTTAAATAAATATTGTTTCCTAATTTTATGTGTAATTTTATTTTATACTCAACAAAAATGTTTCATTTGATAACATGAGTATAATTAAAATGAGACTGTTAGGTTTTGACTGTTATTTGACCATTGGTCAATATGACCACTGGAAACTAAACATTTTAACTATTGTCTCTAAATACAAGCAATCTTGGTTAATTAATATTGAAAGAAGATTCGATGGCCTCACCCAGTAGTCTTGGACCAATCGAAGCCCATCTAACAGAATTTGGGAAGGAGGTAGCACCACTGGGCTTTGCTCTGGACCAAACCCAAGCTGAACTTCATCGTACAAAGCTAGAACAAGATCGCCTTCATGAGAAGTTCAAACTGATAGAAATTACTACTCGTGCGATGTTGGCCGAGCCTCCCTCGGATTCTCTCACCTTAGCACACCTTACACTTAGGTCCTATGCTGGTGTGATAAGAGGCTATGTGAGGAGACTGTAACTGTCTTGTGTAATCCTTTGTTTTAAATAAAAATTTCGATTTCTTTTATGAATTTTCAAATGATCGGATAAATATAGTATGCATATTTTTGATGAATTTTAGAAAAAGGATATTTTAAATATGTTTATGTAAACCCTAAATAATTAAAAATGTGTAATGATTTTCAAAAAATGGTCTTCTACAATTGTGTTCAGCACAAAATTTAGAGTCTAATAAGATCAACTTGATTTTTGATGAATAGTAAATTATGAATAGTGATTTTATGATTAGGATTAATAATGTGTCCAAATGGATTAGTAATCTCACTTAAAGAAAGTATTAAAATAATCTAGGCACTTTGATTAAGTAATGTGATTCAATAAAATGGTTAAATAAAGGTTTCATAAATTATTATTCAAGTATTAGTTTTTTTCGGATGAATAGTGTTTTTTAATTAAAATTTTAATTAAAAATATTTAGAAAATTATTTTTATAAAATGGACTTCATTTTTGAACTCAGAGCATTGATATTATGTTAAGGTAATTTTTGGGGATTTTTCTGAAAAAAATAAATTTTCGATGAATAGTGTTTTTAATTAAAAATTTAATTAAAAATATTTAGAAAATTATTTTTATAAAATGGATTTCATTTTTGTAATCAGAGCGTTGATATTTGGTTAAGGTGAAATTTTGGGATTATTCTGAGAAAGTTGAATTTTCGATGATTAGTGAAAATATAGTTTTTAAGTTACGGGTGTTTAATGACATCATTAAATGATGTATTAAGTATATATTCAATATGGTCGAATTATGAATAGTAAGATAAGGCATGAGGTGTCCCAAGTGGCCAATACCATGGGTAAATACCATGGGCAAGCCCATGGTTTTTCCAAAACCACTAGTGAGGTGTCCCTTGGCCATTATTGCCTTGTCCCCTCACTTTCCCTATAAATACCCACCCTTTCCTCCTTTAGTTTTCACTCCCAACTCTCCCCCAACGAAGTTCTGGTCTTCTTACCTCCCAAGGAGTCCTCCCAAGGTGCTCCCAAGCCCTCAAGGTCCAAACCTTTGAGTTTTAAGAGTTACATTTTAAGGTAAGGGATCTGACCTCTCTCTTTCATTTCAAGTAATCTCTTTTATGTCATTCCTTTTATGATACATGTTCTTATGTTGGAGGATTTTCTTTTATACTCCTCTTACTTCCCTTTTGATGTTAATATAATGAGAGATCCCCTCTTACTCTCATTATTTCGTTTTATGAAGTTTTAAGTGGCGCCGTTAGGCTGCCGAAATTTTTGTAACAGATTCTTTCTCCCTTCTCATTTTTCAAGATCTATTTTCATGTAAATTATTTCAAGTTCCTTTGTATTATGTGGGGGTATGATCTCTAAATTTATCATACTGATCTTTTATGATCATATGATGAGATACCCCATTTGATCTCTTCAATTCAGTACTTTGATGTTTAAGTGGCGCCGTTAGGCTGCCGAATTTTTAAGTGGTTCTTCACCCTTCTCGTTTTGAAGTTCTACTTTCATGTCAATTATTTCAAGTTCCTTTTTGTTACGTTGGGGTATGATCTCTATATCTATTATACTGGACTCTTATGTTCATATGATGAGAGACCCCATTTGATCTCTTCAATTCAGTATTTTGATGTTTTAAGTGGCGCCGTTAGGCTGCCGAATGTTTTTAGGGGATTCTTTCACCCCTCTCATTCTTTTCAAAGTTCTACTTTCATGTCATGTATTTCAAGTTCCTTTTTAATTATGTTGGGGCATTATCTCTATATCTATCATACTGAACTCTTATGTTCACATGATGAGAGATCCTATTTGATCTTTTAAAATCATTTTTGTTGAAGTTTAAGTAACGCCGTTGGGCTGCCGAACTTTCATAAGAGAAATCTAATTTTTGTCTTCCTTCCATGTTTTTCATTTCAAATGGTATGTCCTTGAAATTTCATTACCATGATCATGTATCCTTCTTATTCTGTCCATATACTATTTTATGGTTCATTTATGAATGTTTGACCCATTTTCCCTCTCCTTTTAATGTCTTCTAAAACCTCGTAACATAGCCGTTATGCTGTAGAATTTCCGTCTCAAAATGTCTCTCTTTTTTTCTAAAGTTCTTTTATATTATTAAGTGAATACTCAATGATCTTTCTTCTAAAGGGGTATTCACATATATACCAAAATGTTCTATTTTAAATTCTGGGATTTACATACATGAGACCCACCTTCCTTTTCTGTGGGTTTTAAAGTGACGTAAAGATCATGTCTTTAAAGCAGTTTTTAAAACATTGTAATTATGAAATGAAACCCATTTATTTTATGCTATATGGGTTATTTATGAAATGTTTGATGATGATATATGTGGCTCACAATATAATAAAGGAAAATTTAAGGGTGCACCCTGATAGCGCTCCAATGCATTGGGTAATGATGTAACCAGTAGAGATTACAATTTTCACGATACCTTGGTGAATAACCTTGGTAATTTTCAAATGACACCTTTGGGATGGACCTTGGTGATATGTTCATGATTTTCTATGTTAAATGATGTAGCCACATCTTTAAGTTATGAAAAAGTTTTATTTTTATTATGATATGCCTCATGATTTCAATTTCATGCCTTAAAGTTCTTTTCATGACTTTATTGATGTATCTCAAGTTCATATGTAAAATGTTTCACTTGTTTCCCTTGCTGGGCCTTCTGCTCAACCTTTCTTTTGATGTATGTCCCCAGGTTTTGAGATGCAGTAATGATCCTAGGGTGAACATGAGGAAAAGCCTTTCAAGTGTTTAAGAAGAATGTTTTTTTTTGTTTCATGTTTAAATTTCCTGGTTTCCAAGACACTAAACCTTAAAGATCCTCGGTTTTGTAAAATGTAATGAAAGTTTTTGTGATAAAAAGGCGGGATGCTATAGTTGGTATAAAAGGATGGTTTAGTTATTTGTGTAAATTAGGACATGAAAACTCTAGGAAGAACCCTATAGAAAAGTTTAAATATAGGAAATCTTCCTGGTATTTTGGTGAGTATTGAGTAAGGGGTTGCCAAGCAAATACATCCCTGTCTGGATACGAGCAGGTAGAGGTGGCTCTGGCACAGATGTACATAGGGGTAAAACCCGAAAACACCGCTTTGAGCTAGACTTGAATGGGAACGGGTACACGACAACGGGCCTTGCTGCACTCTTGGTTACGACACTCCTGGGGGATATGCTTTGGTAAATTCATAATCTTGGTATGAACCATTGTTAAAGGAACAAAGATAAAATAAAATAAAGATTCACATAAGAATATATGATCATGGATAACCTAGATGGGAACCTAGGGGATCACAAGTTAGGGTATTCTTTTCTTCTACAAGTTATCCTTATATTCTTTAAGTTCCTTTTCATGATTATTGGTTAAGTATTTAAGCCTCTAATTATACTTTCTCTTCTTAGTTAATGGTGGGAAATGGAATAACGTGACCCAACAACCAATGTGATAGGAAATACGACAATTTCCGTATTAATATGACAGAGATGATTAGGGGATTAAAAGATGATTATTATTTTGGAAGACTTTCATTATTTTGGGGACCCTATTTGATCAAGGTAAATAGATTACTATAGTATTTTCATTGAGTAAGGTTGACTTATATTTTGAAGAATCGATGAATTTAAGGTGGCCTTATAGTAATTTAGGTTACTTATGGGAATGATTAACCTATCTTGGGTAAAATATGTTTAGGTTAGATACTTTTGTTATAAGATGTTAGGAGTGTTTGATGTTGTTTGGAGATGAACAATGAAGTTTATTTTGGAAGACTATGTTATCAAATCCTTCTTGTATTTGGGTTTCAATCTTAGTTTGGTTTATTTTGAGGAATTTTAAGGACCGTTATTTATGGAATGGTCTATGATGAACTTTGGGTAGTACCATGGAACTTTGGAGATTTAAAAGTAGTTTCCATTCCTATGGGATTCTTTATTTTTGAAGAGTTGTTTTACCTTAACCTTTCTGTTTTTGGGATAATGTTTAAAGATAGAAGAAATAGATAGTTAATCTTTAGTAGATTATGTGATTCTCTAGAAGAGGATTCTTGTGCTTTTATGAGACCAAGTGTTTTTGAAGTCTCATCATTTGGAGAAATGATTAGTGTTGGTAGGGACTTATTAAAGGATGAAACTCTACTTGAAGGTAGGTATATTTTCTTATGTTTTTGTTTTATGTTGTAAATGAATTCCTCAAAATTATGAAAAGGAACGTAAAACAAAAACGTTGTTGGTTTACGTTTCCTACTAGGTAATCAAAGATCGTTTACACACATCATAAGTTTGGGATTTTCTTATGGTTAACTTTCTCATAATCATGTTCTCTATCACTCTCCCTCAGAACTTGACCCTTGGTTTTCTCCTCCATGTCCATGTTTTCCTACATGGAATCCTAGTGTGGGTTAACTCGGGTGACCTTTGTACTTCCCTTTCTTTCTTTTAAAGTAATAGTCTTACTGACTCCTTTTCCGATGTGGGAATTTCAATGAAATTTCAAAACCCAATTTTAAAAAATTGCGAGGACGCAATTTCTTAAGGGGGGAAGATTGTAAAGACCCGAAAATTTAAAGAAATATTGTTTCCTAATTTTATGTGTTATTTTATTTTATACTCAACAAAAATGTTTCATTTGATAACATGAGTATAATTAAAATGAGACTGTTAGGTTTTGACTGTTATTTGAACATTGGTCAATATGACCACTGGAAACTAAATGTTTTGACTATTGTCTCTAAATACAAGCAATCTTGGTTAATTAATATAAAAAGAAGATTCGATGGCCTCACCCAGTAGTCTTGGACCAATCGAAGCCCATCTAACAGAACTTGGGAAGGAGGTAGCACCACTGGGCTTTGCTCTGGACCAAACCCAAGCTGAACTTCATCGTACAAAGCTAGAACGAGATCGCCTTCATGAGAAGTTCAAACTGATAGAAATTACTACTCGTGCGATGTTGGCCGAGCCTCCCTCGTATTCTCTCACCTTAGCACACCTTACACTTAGGTCCTATGCTGGTGTGATAAGAGGCTATGTAAGGAGACCGTAACTGTCTTGTGTAATCCTTTGTTTTAAATAAAAATTTCGATTTCTTTTATGAATTTTCAAATGATCGGATAAATATAGTATGCATATTTTTGATGAATTTTAGAAAAAGGATATTTTAAATATGTTTATGTAAACCATAAATAATTAAAAATGTGTAATGATTTTCAAAAAATGGTGTTCTACAATTATGTTCAGTACAAAATGTAGAGTCTAATAAGATCAACTTGATTTTTGATGAATAGTAAATTATGAATAGTGATTTTATGATTAGGATTAATAATGTGTCCAAATGGATTAGTAATCTCACTTAAAGAAAGTATTAAAATAATCTAGGCACTTTGATTAAGTAATGTGATTCAATAAAATGGTTAAATAACGGTTTCATAAATTATTATTCAAGTATTAGTTTTTTTCAGATGAATAGTGTTTTTTTAATTAAAATTTTAATTAAAAATATTTAGAAAATTATTTTTATAAAATGGACTTCATTTTTGAACTCAGAACATCGATATTATGTTAAGGTAATTTTTGGGGATTTTTCTGAAAAAAAATAAATTTTCGATGAATAGTGTTTTTAATTAAAAATTTAATTAAAAATATTTAGAAAATTATTTTTATAAAATGGATTTCATTTTTGTAATCAGAGCATTGATATTTGGTTATGGTGAAAGTTTGGGATTATTCTGAGAAAGTTGAATTTTCGATGAATAGTGAAAATATAGTTTTTAAGTTACGGGTGTTTAATGACATCATTAAATGATGTATTAAGTATATATTCAATATGGTCGAATTATGAATAGTAAGATAAGGCATGAGGTGTCCCAAGTGGCCAATACCATGGGTAAATACCATGGGCAAGCCCATGATTTTGCCAAAACCACTAGTGAGGTGTCCCTTGGCCATTATTGCCTTGTCCCCTCACTTTCCCTATAAATACCCACCCTTTCCTCCTTTATTTTTCACTCCCAACTCTCCCTAAACGAAGTTCTGGTCTTCTTACCTCCCAAGGAGTCCTCCCAAGGTGCCCCCAAGCCCTCAAGTTCCAAACATTTGAGTTTTAAGAGTTACATTTTAAGGTAAGGGATCTGACCTCTCTCTTTCACTTCAAGTAATCTCTTTTATGTCATTCCGTTTATGCTACATGTTCTTATGTTGGAGGATGTTCTTTTATACTCCTCTTACTTCCCTTTTGATGTTCATATAATGAGAGATCCCCTCTTACTCTCATTATTTCGTTTTATGAAGTTTTAAGTGGCGCCGTTAGGCTGCCGAAATTTTTGTAAAAGATTCTTTCTCCCTTCTCATTTTTCAAGATCTATTTTCATGTAAATTATTTCAAGTTCCTTTGTATTATGTTGGGGTATTATCTCTAAATTTATCATACTGATCTTTTATGATCATATGATGAGAGACCCATTTGATCTCTTCAATTCAGTACTTTGATGTTTAAGTGGCGCCGTTAGGCTGCCGAATTTTTAAGTGGTTCTTCACCCTTCTCATTTTGAAGTTCTACTTTCATGTCAATTATTTCAAGTTCCTTTTTTTACGTTGGGGTATGATCTCTATATCTATTATACTGGACTCTTATGTTCATATGATGAGAGACCCCATTTGATCTCTTCAATTCAGTATTTTGAAGTTTTAAGTGGCGCCGTTAGGCTGCCGAATGTTTTTAGGGGATTCTTTCACCCTTCTCATTCTTTTCAAAGTTCTACTTTCATGTCATGTCTTTCAAGTTCCTTTTTAATTATGTTGGGGAATTATCTCTATATCTATCATACTGAACTCTTATTTTCAAATTATGAGAGATCCTATTTGATCTTTTCAAATCATTTTTGTTGAAGTTTAAGTAACGTCGTTGGGCTGCCGAACTTTCATAAGAGAAATCTAATTTTTGTCTTCCTTCCATGTTTTTCATTTCAAATGGTATGTACTTGAAATTTCATTACCATGATCATGTATCCTTCTTATTCTGTCCATATACTGTTTTATGGGACATTTATGAATGTTTGACCCATTTTCCTTCTCCTTTTAATGTCTTCTAAAACCTCGTAACATAGCCGTTATGCTGCAGAATTTCCGTCTCAAAATGTCTCTCTCTTTTTCTAAAGTTCATTTATATTATTAAGTGAATACTCAAAGCTCTTTATTCTAAAGGGTTATTCACATATATACCAAAATTTTCTATTTTAAATTCTGGGATTTACATACATGAGACCCACCTTCCTTTTCTGTGGGTTTTAAAGTGACGTAAAGATCATGTCTTTAAAGCAGTTTTTAAAACGTTGTGATTATGAAATGAAACCCATTTATTTTATGCTATATGGGTTATTTATGAAATGTTTGATGATGATATATGTGGCTCACATTATAATAAAGGCAAATTTAAGGGTGCGCCCTGATAGCGCTCCAATGCATTGGGTAATGATGTAACCACTAGAGATTACAATTTTCACGATACCTTGGTGAATAACCTTGGTAATTTTCAAATGACACCTTGGGGATGGACCATGGTGATATGTTCATGATTGTCTATGTTAAATGATGTAGCCACATCTTCAAGTTATGAAAAAGTTCTATTTTTATTATGATATGCCTCATTATTTCATTTTCATGCCTTAAAGTTCTTTTCATGACTTTATTGATGTATCTCAAGTTCATATGTAAAATGTTTCACTTGTTTCCCTTGCTGGGCCTTCTGCTCACCCTTTCTTTTGATGTATGTCCCCAGGTTTTGAGATGCAGTAATGAGCCTAGGGTGAACATGAGGAAAAGCCTTTCAAGTGTTTAAGAAGAATGTTTTTTTTGTTTCATGTTTAAATTTCCTGGTTTCCAAAATACTAAACCTTAAAGATCCTCGGTTTTGTAAAATGTAATGAAAGTTTATGTGAAAAAAAGGCGGGATGATATAAGTACGATGACGAAGATAATAATAATAATAATAATAATAATAATAATAAAATAATGACAACAACAGAATAATAAAGATAATAAAAATAATAATAATAATAATAAAGAATAATAATAACAAAATAATAATAATAATAATAAGATTAATAATAATAATAATAATAACAATAATAATGTGAACAATAATAATAATAATAATAATAATAATAATAGTAACAACAAAATAATAATAATTATTATAATAAGAATAAAAGTAATAATAACAAAATAATGGTAATAATAATAATAATAATAATAACAATAACAACCATAATAAGAATAATAAGAATAATAATACTAATAATAAAAGTAAAAATAACAATAATAATATTGATAATAACAATAATAATAATAAAATAAAAATAAAAATTAAAACAAAACAAACCTTTACAGGGGGAAGAGAGCGGGTGCAGGGAAGGGGTGAAGGCAGGGGAGGCCGAGCGGGCTGGCCGGGGTGCAACAATGGACCGAGCAGGGCAGGAGGCAGAGGCCGGGGTGCGCCAGGTGCGTGATGGCTGAAGGCGGCAGGAGGGAAGGGGTGATGCGGCTACAGGAGGAGAGGGAGGAGCCGCAGCACTGGCTGTTGTGCGTAGGGAGAGGAGTCTGAGGCAGCGGACATCGGCTGTAGGGCAGGGACGCGGTGGGGTGCGTCGGGTCTTAGCGGGGAGGCAAGGCTGAAAGGGAAGTCGGCTGGTCACGTGCAGGGGAGCCGGAAGGAAAGACTGATTAGGAGGAAAAAAACAGCGTGGAGAAGGAAGAGCCGACGAGGAGAAAGAAAAACAGGGGCGGTTTGGTCTTCGGTAGACAGAGGCTGGGTTGCATAGCGAACAGGGGGGAGTGCGCCGGGATCTGCGTCGCTGCGGCAAGGAGAGGAGGAGGTAGCGGGTTGCGGGGCACCTGCAGGTAGAGGAAGAAGGTTGGGAGGGTCGGGCCTAGACCAGATCGCATGGGAGTGGGGGTATGGTGGCGCGCTAGGAGGAGGAAGGATTGGGAATGGGGTTGCCGCAAACCCTACTAGAAAGGGGGTATATATATATATAAGAATAAATCAAATAATTGAATAAATAAATAATGACAAAAAAAGATAATAAGGACAATAATAATTATTATTATAATAATTATAATGTTGGTGATCAAAGCATTAATAATAATGTAAAAATGATAAGAATACAAATGATAAAAATATTCATTTCGTCTTAAACAATAAAAATAATTATTAATAGCCATAAAAATATTAAAAGACAATCTAAATTGACATTTTCTAATTTATTTTAATTCCTCTATGCCGAAAAGTCCACACTGTTGCATGGGCGAAGCTGCGCGGTGTCGCGCTCCGCCCGCGCGTCCGACGACATCGAACCCAAGATGCGTAATTTTTATAAAAACTCAAAACTTTCATCTGAGACTGAACATGAACCACAACAAAAATAATTTAAAGCCAAAGAAATCATAAAATAAAATAAATACTCAGTTCTGGTTGCGACAATTCTCCCCACCATAACGCTTTCTGCCCCCTGAAAGCAAAAACACTATCCAGCCAATCGATCAACACCTAAGGATTCCATAGAACACGATCCAGCCTCTTATCTCAAGGATGTCACAACGACTACCAGTGGGACTGAACCTCATTGCCTGAAGTAAATCACCAATAGAGGGGAGGCCTGAACAGGATCCCCACAAAAAGATCTCAACTAGCATTCGATAACGACTTAAGAGAACACCCAAAGAGATGGTGGGTCTCCCCACCATAAAGAACTAACCTACTAGCGCCCAACCTGAATACTAACTTAGACATGGACCTAGCCATACTCAAGCAAGAAAGAGCACAATAAGGACCTTTAAACCACCTACTCCCGTCCGAAAGGGATTGGAGCATAAATGGATACTTTGTGCAAACTAAAATCCTTAACCCCTCGGGCGGGGAGGGAGGGCCCAAGGACTGGATCACTGAAACTACGATGTACAACTACTCACGACCCATCACTTCGGAATGGACACAAACCAGGGCCGCAACTGATTTACATCAGTGGCCCATGCAAAGTCACTGATCAACAACTTACATCCAAAAGGAACAATTCCCAACATTACGTGAGGGGTAAGTCCATTGTGCGCTTTGCGACAAGAGAAAACTACAACGACAGAGAAACCAGAGCAGCAACACCAGAACTATCTCTCTGCAAGTTAGAGGCACAACTTTTACCAGACTCCTTAAAATTCCCCAGGGGTTCCTGACTACGCGCTGGCTTCACTCCGAGAGCTTTTGGCTGGAGCTCTAATGGATGAATCATCTTCTTCCTTGAATTCAGGTCCTGATTATCCCAACAAGAAACATACATCTTTTGATCTGACAGATTGAAGGACAAGATTTTAAAATTTAAAAACATACCATCATTGAAAGGTGAAGTTCATCAAAAGACCCAAGACATTCCAATACATTTCAATCCCAAAACACCATTATTACAACTACAAATATAAAAGATCCCTTAAACTGAAAGTAATAAAAGACACCAGAAACTTTGAACAAACACCCAAAAACACATCACTTCTGAGAACTTCCTCTGCGACGCTTTCTTGCAACGCCCCGAAAAAATCATTGCAAGTGACCAAGACGTCCACATGCATCGCAAGGCTTCGGAGTGCTTGGGCACGATGACTTCTTGTGACCCCGATTTCCACACGGATAACACACAACAATCTCTCGCTCCGAAGAGGTTGATGAATGATCCCGAGGCCTCTTGATTCCACGACCTGCTCCATCCACTTTCATTTTCTTACACACCTCCTTTCCATAATCTTCACCACTGCTCATAGGGATCGAAGGAGGGAGAACTACTTCGAGCACTCCTGTCATCGTAGATTCGACATAAAAAGCTTGTCTCGCCACCTCGACAAAAGAAATTAGTTTGGACTCTGACACCTTCGACTGTAGATCAGGGCGGAGACCTGCCTCGAAGCGTCGAACCTTCATGGGGTCATTCATGGAATACTCTGAATCATAAGGGACTAGCTCCACAAAGAGATGGAAATATTCTAACACGGGTCTGTCGCCCTGCTGCAGATAACACATCTTCATCCCCTTTCTCACCCTTTCTTCCTCAGAGAAATACTGACAAATGAACGAGGCCTTGAAAAACTCCCAAGTAATCTCTTGAGGGGTCTTGTTCAGAGACACTGACTTCCACCACATCCACGGTGAACCTTCAAGCATGAAGGTCACAAACTTGACCTTCAACGACTCGGGAAACTCAATGAGGCTAAAGTCCCTTCAATCTTCTGCATCCACTCCTCTGCCACGGAAGATTTTGTTTGACCATAAAAGAGAGGTGGATCCAACTTCGGAAACTCAAGCATAAAATCCTTAGGTTGATCAACCGCACTACGATCACCCATCAATGCTTCAATGGGATAACCGCTGGACAAGGAAAAGTCGAAAACCCAATCAAGGCCAACTCAATGAGTGAATAAAAACCTCAAAATCATGCACTGCATAGGTGATAAGTTCAAAACACAAGAAAGAAAGTTATCATAACATCAAAACATTTCTCTTTGAAAACATTTTTAATTTAAAAAAAGATTGGTGAGTTAAACCCTCGCCATTGGTATCCCTTAGAGTCTCAAACACATGCATGTATCCATGCCACCCTGGGAATCCATCCACCATAACAGAAATCCATCCACATTTCCAACATACCACAATGTATGTGAGCACTCATCGGAACACCATGGCCCAAAAGAAGCAAATTCATTTTCCAAAAACAATTCATTCATACAACTTCTTTTAAAACCATCCACAAATTAAACATGTCATTTCAAACAACAATTTTTTTAAACCAACTTTTCTGATTCAAACCACTTTCAAAAATCAAGGGGAACCCAAAACAACTCAAACAGGGAACTAGTGTCAGTGGGTGGCTTGACCATATGGTTGGCAGCCATATTCCAAACACGTCACTGACACAGAGAGCCTTCTTGGACTATGCCCCTAGCTTTGAATGGCTTGCCAGACCGTGCGGGTTGGGAGGACTAATGGCCCAAACTCCCTTAGTCGTATCCCAATCGCAAAACCTTTCCATAAAAACCCAAACAAACAAATTAGACTGGACTTCCCCTGGAAACCTGAGGATCGGTACGGGCAAGATATCGCGATGCTCTTCTCGCAACTACCCCCTCAAGTCCCGACAATCCTACCCCATCTACCTTGACATCCCAAATAAAAAAGGGCGCTCTGAAAAGTGAGGTCTACTAAGAGCTGACCTCCTCTAATACCATTTTGTCACGAACCAACCTGGGACAACCCTGAACCGGTCACCAGAGCTGGTCCGCGACATGGCCCGAGAGGCGTTCCCGATCCTCCCGGGCTTGCAACAAGCCCCCGAGTATCAATAGAGGATGTGGGAACGATTTCACCCAATATAAATAAATAAGACAGTAAAAATAATACAGATCAGTGTAGAAATTATAAACCAAATAAAGTGACTAAACAGGAACAAACAGGAATCAAACTAACCTAACACGACGTCCGAACAACTCCATGCGACCTCGCGGGTCGCTCTCCGACTCAACGATCAAGTGTCGCCCTAGGCAAGCACACTCAAGCTATAGCCTGTACAAACACTGAAAACAGAAAAGAACTATAGGCGTGAGTATTAAAACTCAGAAGGCTAGCCTGATATCTATTCCTAATGCACTACCTTTAAAATAAAAGACACATCATTTCAAGTTTGAAATACAATCTATAAAAGTATTTTTTTAATAATATTCTACTTAAAAACAATGTACGAACCATTTCCATTTACCATTTCCAAATTCGGGTTTATTTCATTAGTGCCAATGACATTTCAGGAAAGGGGAAAGTGGTGTTTAAATTTTTTCAAATTTGTACAAAGGGGATTAAACACTTTCATTTGAAAAAAATTCTTAGAAACCTAATCAAAAGCAAATTATCACTTTCCAAGGAAAAAAATACACCAGAATGAATGAAGTAAAACATACAACAAGGGAAATGTAGGTATACATGTGAGCAATAAAAGCTGAATAGACATGGGTGAACCTAGGAGATCGAGAATAAACCAGAAGACACCAATACATGAGAAATCATCCTTATCGACATGTCACGATGAAATCAAAACACACAATATGCTCAACCATCCTCTCTCAGGCAGGTCGAGGGAAAATCCCATAGTAATAAACCCAATTTATATCCACCTACTATGGGCCACTGGTCAGTACCATAACCTACCAGTGCAGCAATCATTCTTAGAATATTCTCTCAATATGCCAGATTCCCATGTCTCAAGTGTTTGGAAAAAGGGGGGCCAGCCAACCGATGCCAACCGAGCATCCAATTAGATATATCTATATATGAAGCACAACAGGCATTCCCCAAGGCAAGAGAGTCATCCTAAGAGGGTTTTTATCAAAACATTTTCATCGCATTACATAAAGTGCCAAACGGGCATTTAAAACATTTCACAAACACTACTCAAAGAAAGGTACAACTTCTTTATGAGACAAAACCCAGTTTAAAACCATTTAAAGAACCCCAAAAACACTACGTCACAGGCTCACAATATTTTTATAAACCACACAAAAATAAAACATTTTATTTATTTTAGTTTTTCCAAATAACCTTTAAGAACCATCCAGGCAAATTCTTAAAAGAACCAAAGTACTTGTTCACGCTTCAAAAGAAATCATTTCTCATTAAACCAGAACTCTATTTTATATTCCGTAAATTATGTTTAAAAGACAAACGGGCATTCTTTCAAAATTTGGTGTCCGCTCGTCAAAAAGATGTTTTATTTGTCGTGTATAAAATAAACGGCTCCTTTTTACAGTAAATAACCATTTAAAAATTAACTATCTTATATTAAAAATTAATTATCGTATATTATCTCTTATTTATTGAAATTGATAAAATATTTATTTTGAACAATTAGGGTGCGCAAACAGCATGAAATAATATAACTTAAATTTTAAGAGCAGTGCAAAGGGAACCTACCTCAAGATCAAAGCACGACGGCAAAACTACTTTGGAACCAATGCGTGATCGCACAACGTGTGTCCGAAGCTACGTGATAAAGTCTGACACTCTACATAGTCAATACCAAGGACTCAGACACATACAAAAACTCACTAGAGCATGCGAAACCAAGCAGCGAGAAGAAACACTCACCTCAGAACTGAAGCGCAACAACAACGGAACCTCAGAAACAAGGCGCGGCGATGGCGCTCACTCGGAAATGCCATGTGCGGGTCCAAAAAGTCCTAAGCCAACAAATAAAAACCCACCATCAATTAAAACCCATGATCCAACAAGAGTACGATGATGAATATAATAATAATAATAATAATAATAATAATAATAATAATGACAACAACATAATAATAAAAATAATAATAAGAATAAGAATAAGAATAATAATAACAAAATAATAATAATAACAATAAGAATATTAATAAGAATAATAATAATAATATCAATAATAATGTGAGCAATAATAATAATAATAATAATACTAATAATAATAATAGTAACAAAAAAATAATAATAATAATTATAATAAGAATAGAAGTAATAATAACAAAATAATGGTAATAATAATTATAATAGTAATAACAATAACAACCATAATAAGAATAATAAGAATAATAATACTAATAATAAAAGTAAAAATAACAATAATAATATTGATAATAACAATAATAATAATAAATGAAAAATTAAAATTAAAACAAAACAAACCTTTACAGGAGGAAGAGAGCGGGTGCAAGGAAGGGGCGAAGGTAGGGGAGGCCGAGCGGGCTGGCCGGGGCGCAGCGACGGACCGAGCAGGGCAGGAGGCAGAGGCCGGGGTGCGCCGGGTGCGTGATGGCTGAAGGCGGCAGGAGGGAAGGGGTGATGCGGCTACAATAGGAGAGGGAGGAGCCGCAACACTGGCTCCTGTGCGTAGGGAGAGGAGTCTGAGGCAGCAGACATCAGCTGTAGGGCAGGGACGCGGCGGGGTGCATCGGATCTGAGCAGGGAGGCAGGGCAGAAAGGGATGTCGACTGGTCACGTGCAGGGAAGCCGGAAGGAAAGACTGATGAGGAGGAAAAAAACAGCGTGGAGAAGGAAGAGCTGACGAGGAGAAAGAAAAACAGGGGGGCAGCTGGGTCTTCGGTAGACAGAGGCTGGGTTGCACAGCGAACAGGGGGGAGCGTGCTGGGAGCTGCGTCGCTGCGGCAAGGAGAGGAGGAGGTAGCGGGTTGCGGGGCTCCTGCGGGTAGAGGAAGAAAGTTGGGAGCGTCGGGCCTGGACCAGATCGCATGGGAGTGGGGGTATGGCGACGCGCTAGGAGGAGGAATGATCAGGAATGGGGTTTCTGCAAACCCTACTAGAAAGGGGGTATATATATATATATAAGAATAAAATAAATAATTAAATAAATAAATAATGACAAAAAAGATAATAAGGACAATAATAATAATTATTATAATAATTATAATGTCGGTGATCAAATCTTTAATAATAATGTAAAAATGATAAAAATACAAATGATAAAAATATTCATTTCTCCTTAAACAATAAAAATAATTATTAATAGACATAAAAATATTAAAAGACAATCTAAATTGACATTTTCTAATTTATTTTAATTCCTCTAAGCCTAAAAGGCCACACAGTTGCATGGGCGAAGCCGCGCGGTGTCACGCTCCACCCGCGCGTCCGACGACGTCGAACCCAAGATGCGTACTTTTTATCAAAACTCAAAACATTCATCCAAGACTGAACGTGAACCACAACAAAAATAATTTAAAGCCAAAGAAATCATAAAAGCTCAGTTCTGGTTGCGACAATGTGACAACGGGGCCCCAGTGACAGCCCAACCACCCCGCCTTAACATGGTCGTCGGGTCCTAGCCCACCAGGTACCCCGAGTTGCCCCGCAGACACGTGGGGCCCACCCTAGGGTCCACCAACATGCCACGTGGGGCCCACCCTAGGGTCCACCCACAAGCCTGAACGGGTCATCTGACTAATGAAAGTCCCCACAGGCCAACACTTGTCCTTTCTAGTGTGCTTTGTCCTCACTCACACACACCTTGAGAAACTTCCCAGAAGGTCACCCATCCTGATCACTACTCCAGGCCAAGCACGCTTAACAGTGGAGTTCTAATCAGACAGGCTACCGAAAAGGAAGGTGCACCTTGTTGACATGAGTCATATCATTTAGTCATTTAACCCTTTATCATTTTTGGGTGTTACAATCACCCCCCCCCCTTTAGATCACAATGCCCTCGTTGTGGGCCCTACATCTCAACCCAGGCAGTGCACCGCGCACTTAAGGCTGGGTTCCTCCTCTGATACCAAATGTGACAACCGGGCCCCGGTGACAGCACAGCCACCCCGCCTTAACATGGTCGTCGGGTCCTGGTCCACCAGGTACCCCCAGTTGCCCCGCAGACATGTGGGGCCCAACCTAGGGTCCAACCACATGCCTGAACGGGTCATCTGACTAATGATAGTACCCACAGGCCAACACCTGTCATTTCCAGTGTGCTTTGTCCTCACTCACACACACCGTGAGAAACTTCCCAAAAGGTCACCCATCCTGATCACTACTCCAGGCCACGCACGCTTAACTGTGGAGTTCTAATCAGACAGGCTCTCGAAAAGGAAGGTGCACCTTGTTGACATGAGTCATATCATTTAGTCATTTAACCCTTTATCATTTTGGGGTGTTACAGAACTCATTACACAATAATTGTCTTGTCAATGTTCATTGAATAATATGGTAATTATTTTCTATTCTTAGATGTATTCCATGAAACCATATCTGTGAAATGTTTATGATCTCCTGGATTATGTTTTTTGATTCTCTTATTAATCATGTATTATGAACAACCAATATTTATTCCATGACACAAGATTATTATCTTCTATATGTTGGGTATGGTTTAAAAAAATATTTCCCAAGTTATCATACCCTTATGTTCATGTTTTTATTATATATCTCACTTGTTTACCCTTAATGAGAACTTGAGATTACCCTTTTGTATGATTATTTTCCCCATGTTACGAAGAAATTCATTACATATGATATGTATAAAAGGGGTTCGAGCTACGATGATCAAAGTGAGTGATGATTTAGTTTACCTATGGACAAGTTTTTGTGTTTCCAATATTCCAAAGACACTAAAATATTATAATCCTTCAGTGTTTGTTTCTGTAATGTAATGAATATTCATAAAAAATGATGCAATATTAATGTATTATAAGTTTGTTTCACTATAAAAGAAGGATGATATAGATGAATGATGGACCATGGAGTTTATTTTCATAGATAGGTATTTCTTTTGGGGCTTTTGAGTAAGTCCTTTTATAATATTCTTGGAGAAATTTTCTGTGTGTATATTTTTGTATGACTATCTAGAATTAATCTACTTGTATGATTTTGTCTTGTTATTTCCTATGTTTAATTTATTTCTTATTCCTAGTTTTTTTATTTCTTTCATGGTGATATTATTTATGTCCTTTATAATTATCATCACTATAGGGTATAGTCTACCCCATAATCACTTATTTAGATCCTGATTAGTATATGTCATCCTTTAGCATATAGGGAGGCATTCCTAATGCTTAGTGAACCTCTGGCCCAGATCATTGGTTAAGTGACTCTTAGGTCATAGTTTTACAATTAGTGTCAAAGGAGTTTATTTTTCTTTTACCTAATTATTTTGGTTATGCTAGACCCTAGAGTGGGGTCTAGTGGAATTGGTTAAAGATCTCATTATTGGGTGCTTGAATCCCGATACATGTGGTTAATCTAGGATTCTCGGGGTGGGAAATTGATTTTATGGTTTTCTCCTTTATAGTTGATTAATTTTTGGGTGTGATGTAACTGTTTTATGGAATTATTACCCTTCTCCTAGTATGTCAAAGGAGGTGTATTCATACATCCAGATAGGCACTTAGTCTCATATGATATGTCTACTCCTATGAATATTTTCTAGAACATGGAAAACATGAATATGGATTTGAATGATTAAAGAGTTAATAAAAAATTAATCAGTGTTTTCATGAATGGATTTTTTGTAGAATTATACTTATCCTTCATAGGTATGTGGTTTTTGATGAGATTATATATGATCTTGTGTGTATTGTATGTATATTCCTGATTCAGATATGTTTAGTAATGAATAATGTAATAGGGACAATTTTTTAAAATCTCAGAAAAATGCCAATTTTTTCTAGCTTAGGGTTTTTTGGAATTTTATGTAGTCTCCCATGGTTGATGACATTTAATGTGCATGATATGTGTCACCTAACATTGATATGTGTAGTTAAGGGGCCATGAGGCCAGATAATATGTGATGAGTGTGACGTAGGAAAGTGTACAGGAGGTGATATGAACTTCTTATAACATATTTCCCTATTTTTGAGATATATATATATATATATGTATGAAAACTATTTCTATAATCCACCATTTTTCTAATCATTAGCATGATTCCACCTATATAGGATCTGGTGGAGTGTCTGGTAGGAAAAGATATGGGACCACATGAGTGCTCATTGGATGAGTCCCTTCAGGGATCGAATGAGGACCTTGATGGTCAGGATGATCCAGATATCTAGGTAGAGGCTATGATATAGGTGGGAAAGCTGCAAAAAATGCTTGATTTTGGGCCATGTCTAAACAATCAACATAGGAAGATCTTGGTATGAGTAATATATAGTATTGATTGGGGAGCTTAGGCAGATGATCCATCCATGGTATATTAGGAATGAGAGTTCCAGTCTTATCAATCACCATTGTTTTAGGGTGAGGATGGGCCATAGGTGGTAGAGAACTTGATCAAGTCTATGAAGATGATATTTCACCATCTCGAGACACCCCCATACCAGAGGGTGAAGCTGGCTAACGATATGATTATTGGAAAATATATTCATTGGTCATATGTATTGGTATATGGTGGTATATATGAGGTGTTGACATTAAAGGATATAATGTCCAGTTTTTTCAATCATCTATTCTTAGAGACCTTGAGGTAGGACTAATTCCATAAATTCATAAACCTAAAATTCGGGGAATCACCTGTTATTGATTATGTTGTGAGGTTCTCAGACCTATCCTATTATGAACTTTCTATACAAAGGGATTATATATCCTATGTGAGGTAGATTTAGGATGGTTTTTTTAATTCTATCGGGCTTCAGTTATAAATTTTCATGAGGAACATTTTCTCATAGGCAATGACCAAGTCATGAATATTTGAGGGAATGTTGATAGATAGGACTTACTCAAGTCGAGTAACGGTGTCAGGTGAGGATGGAATTGATGCTTTGGGTAGCCAAAATCTAGGTTTTGAGGATTCTATGAAGGTTGATCATGAATGAGATTCAGTTAGACCACTAAATAGTGGGTCATAATTCCTTTCTTCTAGTGTGTACATATAGGTCTTGTTCACACCGAATGTATGTGACCTCTAATGGATTGGCAGTTGTGCGACTAGATTGTTCAGTTGGAGAGCCTCTATAGGTAGAATTATTAAAAAACTCGGAGTTTTGTGTTTGGACATTCTCAAGACTCTAAGGTAATACTATTATTGGTAAAAATATTTAGAAGCAAGGATTATACTACAAACATAGGTCATGGTAGAGAGAGATACCCTTCAATGGGGTCAGTGGATGGTAGTTGGTGTAGCTCCACTAGGATGTCAGGCCTCAGGTAGTTGAGCTTCAGGCCATGTGCATGTTGTTGATCTGGTATGTAATACTGTTTGATTTTATGAGATATATTATTTTAATTTCATTGATGTATTCTTTAATATGATACACCAATATTATATTGTACTATACGCAACACCGTATTAACATGCAGTATACAGAACAATATTCCGAGCTTGTGTTATACATAATTTAAATTTCTTTTGATAGAATTCATATCACGCAACACTGAGAATAGATTTTGTTCAATTTATAAATGAACTATGTTTGAATTATGATATATGAAACACCAATGGAAGCTTTCACTACACGCAATGCTGACTTGGATTGCGTTACACGCAAGATCTACCTTCTTCGATAGTTTTTCTTGTACACAATACTGAGTTTCTCTAAACAAAGATATATTATTAAAATATTATTATTTAATGGGGATATAAACTCACAATTATGAATACTATTAACCACATTTTGAATTTTATATTACATTATCATTCATGTTTCCATTTTTCTAAAAGATGATATGAGAACAAAATAAAGATTTCGATAAAAGAAGTATTTCAAAAAAATGTTGCCTTACTGCCTTTTGATGGCTCACCAATTTTATATCTATTTTGTGAAACTTTTATGAGTAAAATTCTACAAAATAATCATATTATTGTTAAAAAGGATATGAAAATTAAATTTTAAATTTTTTTTGTTTTTTCAAATAAAATTAAAATTTTAATTAATAGTGAAAAATACTACATTTTAGTTCGATGAATCATTTTTATCTATTTTTTATACAAATATATTATCATATTAATTGGTTTTAATGTGTGATTGAATAATATTTTTATCATTTAATCAAAGTTTGGTCATTGGATGTAATTTCACTTTTCAATTGGACATAAACACATGTCAATCTTTCGATAGTTATTACTTCTTAAAACCCCGCTTTTTGGTTATGCCAATAAGAATTAATTTACAATTAATTACTGCAACTTCTGGGTTTCAAATATGAAAAAATGGATTCTATATTTTGAATCAGGATGTAAAATTTTTGTAAATAGGTATCTTTTATTTTTAGACATTATGAATAGTAACTTATTTAATTATTTAATTTACCTTCGTTAATGGGTAAATCTGGTAATGAGGGTAAAAAATAATATTATAATAATATTAAACAACTCTATCACATGTCCTAATCATATTGGATGATATATTTTAGACCATAATCATCTTTGGGTCGATTTTGGGACCCCATGGAGCCACATGGAAGAGAAAAAGACATTTTATAAGAGTTAATTCAAAATAATGAAAAATATAACATAAAAATTTATCTTCTAATAACAAAATTTTAATGTGAGGTTATATAATAGATTTCATTGATTATAAATATCCATTAGAAGAATAATAATATCTCCTACTTCATGATGTTTTATTTATATTTTTTACACATTAAATAACTAAATTCAATAATGACACAATGATGATATAGTGATTGCTTCATTAATTAAGGACTCAAATAAATCTAATTATAAATGGTAAAATAAATGTAATTAGGTTAATTTGATTTCATACATGATTTTTCTGGATGATTTTGGCATATTATATTTGATTTAATGCCTTAAGTTTGAAGGAATCTGGTTTTTATGTTTTTTTAAAAAAGTCAAGTATGAATACTGTCTAAAATTGACATAATTCATAACTTAAAACATAAAATATTTTATTCAATGATATTAAATTCCTAAAAATATAATATTCATTAAAATGGTTAATATAATTCCAAATATATCATAAAGAAATTTTTTTGGGTCATTTTACCTGATATGGTAATTACATTGACTCACAATATTAAATAACACGATATCACTGTGAGATTAAAAAAGGTAAAATATGGGTTGGATAAAAAATATTCAAAACATGCCTAAAAATTATTGGACTATGGGTATTAGAACCAAAGTCATCTTATATTTTAATTAAATTATTTATGGATCATTTTTAATCTAAATTGAATTTATAATAAATTAATATTTGGAGATTTTCATAAAGTGAACCTCTCCCATCTTATAAAAGGGCACCACCTCCCTATCATATTCACTCTATTTTGAGCCTCCAATCTCTGCCAACACCTGAACTTTTCAATTTTAAACTTCTCTATATACACTCTAGATGTGCTGGTCAGCACATATTTCCCTATGTGGAAATTTAATGGAGGGACATCGAGGAAGAGATAATCTCTTCTACCGATTCTTTCAAATTCATGTATTATTATACATCATCTTCATTAGTGGTTTACTTATAAATTTATTTCAATATAAATTAATAAAATTCGTATCACTCATATACTGATATATTATTTTGAAACAACTCTATTTCAACTTATATCCATCTCACTAAATATGAAATCACCGCATGTGCATACGTACGACTTATCATCTCCACACCGTGGTGTAATATGTTTTTCACAACCACAATACATGGATCAGTATAATGGTGGAAATAATAACTATATAATATTAATATTAAATGATAATAATTCTGAGATATTATACACCATCCACTTCAATGCCATTCAACAATTATGGGAACTATATCGTCACTCATGCGTACGTACGACTTACCATCTCCACGACTTGATGAGATACACTCTCCACGTTAATCATTCAAGAATGGTTATAAAGTATATATAGTAAAGAATAATTAAATATATGAAATTATTATTCTAATGGATATATATATATATATATCATTTACTTACTTTCATTCAATTCACTAAGGAAACAAAAACAACGTTCATGCGTACGTACAACCCACTGTCTCCCTGAATGGTGTATTCCATTTCATTTATCTATCTAATATATAAATTTATATACTGAATATATATGATATATAAATCATTTTTTACATTATATATTTCAGTAAATTATGATCTAATTAACAATATCATGAATAACATGTCCCAACACATACTAGAAATAAAACAATTATTAATCAAAACGCTGCTTTCACCTGGAATTGAAAAATGAACAGGTAATATAAAGTGATAAGTAAATCATATATGATATCATAAATATTATTATAGTTCTTTTAGAAGTTAATAATATGTTTAATCCCACTATACAATATTTTAGGACACATATGAAAAAAATTGGACCTAAGGTAAGGGATAATTTTGTAATCTCATTTTTAGATGAGATTATTTAAATGTAAGTATTTAATGGGAAACAATTTATCATCAATGTACATATTTTCTAAAAAATAATAAACTTTTTACTATTATTATATGTATGTTTAAATTCATTTTTACCCATTTTTTACTTTTACTACATGGTATGGAAGGAATCATTTTTTTGTTTACCATACGAGGTACTTTTTTACATTTCCAGAAAAAGTATAAGGATAATGTTTTTTAACTTATGCAGAATGAATGGATTTTTTATAGTTTAATGAAAAGATACTTCCATGAAGCTTCCTCTACACTATTTTAATTTTATTTTCAACCAAAATCTTTTCATTTAAAATTTCATGGAATTTTCAGAAAAGAAAATATTTTTGAATAAGAAATGATATTTTCCCCAAGAATTAAGTTCAATTGTTTTATTAAAAGTATGTTCTATCTAATAGGACTCTATTAAATAGGGTTATGGTTCTATTCCTATTGTTATTATGATTTTAATTTTTTTTAAGGAATGATCTTTTATATGGATTATGTTATTATGGAATGATGTTTAAGAACCCCATTTTATATCTTGGGTTATGTTATGCTGAATGATTTATGTTTTGTGGAACATTTCAGAATCATTTTATTATGAGATGTGTGGGACCTATATCTCCCTCCAATGCATTCGGTAATGATTAATATCTCATGGGATAGACATGACTGGAATGGAATGTAAATCCAGTTTTGTAATATATAGCTATAATGGAATGTAAACTGGGTTCAGTAATGGACTTTTTCCACTATTATTTTCATGGAAACAAGGCCTTAGATTCTATGGAAATCATATTATGTTATTATTTGTTTTCCACAATTCCATTTTTTATACCAATTATATTTTATCATGGTTAATGATTATTTATGTTCTATGCCTCATGAAAACCCAATATTTATTTCATCACTCAATATCTTGATGTTTAAACATTATGTTATGTTTTTACCTTCAAATATTTATGGTTTGTTTTATGTTCTCCATGTTTACACTTACTAAGAATTTGATCTCAAACTTTTTAGGTTTTCTCTTCCCCATTATATAAACAATGGTTTTAGGTAGGAAAAAAATTGGGTAATATTATTATTGATGTTGAATATCTTTCACCATGTTAGAATATTATGTTCAACATTTCCAAAGTCACTAAAGTAATACAGTCATTGGGAATATATTTTGTGTAATGTATTACGTATTCCTAAAAAGAAATGTAATGTCCATGTACATCATGCTTTTGTTGTTTGAGTTGGTATCAGAGAAAAGGTTATTCAACCATTGGAAACTAGGATGTAGAAACATTATTGAGATCCCTAAATATATTTCTATCGACAGTTACAGGGATGTCTTAAGGGAAAGAATACGTATAGGTTACAATCCAAGGGTTTTTGTGATAATCATGATGAGACTAAGGTTCAAACCAAATATATCATAGTTTTAAATATTTTAAGTAATTTAACGTACTTATGTGTTTTTAATATCTCACATGTATTTATCACACTTTTCATTATGGTCCTAGTCAATATCCAGAACCACATAAAACATGGTTAACCATTGAATGATTCAGATGTGGAAATTATTTGAATAATGAAGATTGATTTCCTATGTGGAAATATCATGAAGAGAATCATGATGATTGTATGAGTATTGGTTATAGTGAGGAGGATAAATGGATTTTAAATGACATGAGACAGGTATGTGATGTTCGTCCATTATTGTTTACATTAATCCTAATATGATCAAGGTTGAGAATCCCCATGTCGTGAATCATATTTCAGGAAATACAATGATGATGGATCATGAGTAATGTTTTTGGAATAATTTTGGATGATGGAGGTGTATAGGTTTTAGAATTAAAGGATTATGTTATATGAATCATGAAATAAGTTTTTCATTAATGATTCAAAAGGATACGGTGAATACTTATAAGCAGCAAAAATAGTGATTTAAGGATATGGTGATATAATTAGAGAACACATGATTAAGGGAAATATAACCCTTATTATGGCCCTTAAGTTCCAATCATGATTGTTGGATAAATATATGTTTGATTTGAATAAGTAAATTGCATGATGGTAGTTTCTTGGGAGCTAATTATGGAGTTATTGGCAAGTGGGTTATTCTATCATGGATGAAGTATACATCTTTTTTTACTTAAGGAACACATCCTATTAGTATTGGATTTAGGAAACATGCCTTTTTTTAATAAGTATATATAGTAATTTATGTTGTTACCAAGATTCAAGAGAATTAATGATGATGTAATTAAAATTTTTGGAATGTGAACGATAAGATATATCTTATGATTTATGGGGTATAAAAGAAGGTATTCACATGCTTGTTATATGACATTTCCAGTAATTTTTTTAACTATCTATTTGGACAGATGTATTTTTGATAATCCTAAAGGTTGGAATAAATTATGTTGCACATAGAATAGTATTGTTTGGGTATAAAACAAGTTTTTAATATTATTTATATAATGTTAAAATAGTATAGTTTTACAAAAAGGAAAACACAAAGACAGATGACAACCCGTCGCGTCAGAGTAGGCTGTAGGAATTGAACCTAAACCAGAAGTGTGACATGAATTTATCTCCTACCACTATCCTATAAGAAGTCCCTAGTTAGTATAAATTAGTTTTATATTAATTTGTTTGATAAATTATGTATATTTACATTTTTGGAACCACATACGATTAACCTCACCATAGATGGACTTATGTATATTTGATAATTTGTTCTAACCTATTTGTGAAAAGACTTATTGAATGACCTATCATTCTATTTATGGATCACATGATCATCTAAAACTTTAGGAATTAAAAATTCAACATCATTTCATTTAATAAGAGTTGATGTGGAAATTTTTCATGGAATAAATGTAGAACATGGTGTTGCGTTTTTGTTAACAAGGAGTCTATTGTCAGTAGTTTGTCATTATTTGATTACAATAGTGATGATAGAAGTTGTGACAATGATTGTAGTGTTGAGGTTATTAATTCAGTGAAGATCCCGGTTTGATTATGGATTATGATTGACGACCCAATTCAGATGATTGAATAACTGATCTAATGTTCCAAATAGTGTGTCAAAGAATGACACATTGTTACAACATTTGAAGACAGCCATTAAATAATCCATTTCATGAGGATAAATAAGATCTATCCATTGATCTTAAATGGATGAACATTGAAGGCCATGCAATACATAATTTCATAATGACTTTAGAAGATCTATCCAATATCTTTTAATTGGATGAAGGCTATAAATTAAATCAGATGATTGATTGTGTTGATCCTCATTGAGAAAGACATGTGATTTAAAAAGAACACAACCCTCATTAAAAAATTGAAAACCATTTATTATTACTTAATTCATGAGGAATGAAGAAATCATCCACGCATCATCCATTATTGTATTAAATGAATGTATTTATTATATTTAGGTTTTATGATCTAAAAAGAAAGGAATGGATGATGTTTAAAGATGAAGAAGAGAGGAGGAAAGGATTAGGGTGGAATTGTAAAGACCCGTAAATTTCAAGGAAATTTTTTTCTTAATTTTCTTTGGAATTTTACAAGAGCGCAGTTTCTGACGGCACCTGATTCCGAGGCCCGGTGTGCCTGGAATCATTTTCCGAAGATTGGCTCGGGTACGTTCAGTGAACGGACGAGCGAGTTTTTCTATCTTTTGAGCCGGTGCCCAGAATCAAATTCTGAGGGCACCGATGAAATCGAAACGCCGGTATTTTCTTAGAAACGCCTCTTCCGGAGTTGCGTTTTTTCGGGTGTGGTTTTTAATTTTTGGGCTTAAAGTTGAGAAATAAAATTATTTTACGACAACTTTATTTTATTTCGCTTAAGCCACTTGGAAGCCACTTGAAGCCACTTAAAGTTGTCTTGAACTGAGATAAAGCGAATAGGATGCTATCCAGAAATATCCTACCCCCCTTGGTAGGATATTTGTGAGGTGGGGCCCGCACGAGCCTCGCTGTTTCTTTCTGCTAAGAAACGCACCCGCGAAAACCCGTCTTAATGAAAGTCATCTGACGCGTTTCTTAAAATCATAACAGACCATTTAATTGGGTGGTTTATTTCGTAAATTAAATGGGCTGTTTCTTTCGTTGAATTAATTCAACGAATTTATGGATCGTTTCTTAACTAGTTTTCAAATTTGTTGGCGTAATAATAAAATAAGACCAACGCTCGACCTCTGGTTATTTTCGCTTTGAGAAGATTTGAGAGGACCCTCGTATCTTCTTATCCCTTGTGAAGAACGCGAAGAACACGAAGAACGCGAAGAAAGCGAAGAACGCCGAACCCGTAAATCGACGACGCTTCTTTCCGAGATGTTCATCCACGCTCCGATCTCCGATCACCGACCGTTTGAGGTGAGTGATTTCGGATTTCCTCTCAAGGTTATTTTCTTTTGGTTTTAAACACAAATTTAATTATTTATAATTTAAATCTGTTGTTCTTGGTCCGTTGAGCTCGCTGACTCAACGCCGGATTCCGCGACGACGCGACGATCCCTCTCTTCCACGACGAGCTTTCCCGTGAAGAACGCCCGTGCACGACGATCAGCGAGGTAGGGATTTATTTTGGGATTTACCCCTTTTTTTAATTATTCCCGTATGTGGTTCTTTAAAATGTTAAAGAACCGGTTTCAAACGAACAATTTTATTTAATTAAAATTGGCGGTTCATGTGTTGAACAAAATTCTCCCGTTGTTTATCTCTAACGCGGAGGGTGCGGGCCAAACGAACACGGCCAGACGACCCTCCGCCGTTCTTCATTTTGTTCGGATTTGACGGGCGATGACGGAACGTACCGAAACGGATGTTTGACAATCCCGCAATGAAGAACGAGTCCCGGGAGGATCAATGGTGCAGACGGGAAGAGAATCGGACCACCGGAGCGATCCTGGTGGCCCGCAGAACTCACCGGCGGTGCGGGCCGCCGGCGCGGCGGCGCCGTCGGCAGGGAGCGGCGGCGCCCCGGCGCGCCCCCGGACAGGCCGCCGCGGCTGAAGCCGCGACGGCGGCGGCATTCGCGGACCCGCGGCCACGCGGGTCTGGTGCCCTCGGACGCGGCTAAAGCCGCGTCCACGATACAGCGCGGCCCCACGCTGGGGGCCGCGGCACCACCAAGCCGCGGGGGCGGCACCCCGCGTGCCTCGGCCGTTCGGCCGTTCAGCCGAACCGGACCAAGCCGGTCCGACCGGCCGGGCCGTCCCCTGGCCGGACCGGACCGAGTGGGACCGGGTTGGGTCGACCCGGTTCGGCCGACTCCCGGGGGGGTCGGGCCGGGTCGGCCTGGGCCCGTACCCCCGCCTTCGGACGAACTTCGTTCAAATAGACGTATCTTGATCTAAGGGCCTCCAAACGACCCGCCGTTAGCGGCAACACGATCCTTGGATCGAGACAGTCGTTTCGGTATATTGCACTCAAGGTTTCGGAATACTTTGAGTTCGGCCGGGTTGGTTCGTACACGAAACCAACCGGGCCTTCGGAGCGGAAACGCTCATATCTTGAGCCACGAACGTCCGATTGACGTGTCGTCAGCTTTGTTGTTTTCCTCTAAGTGAGACGGATCTTTTGGCATACTCCGCCCGAGGTTTGGACGCAGGTGGAGTATGGTCAGGTTGGTTTTTCCTTAAAAACCAACCGAGCCCCTGGGACGAAAAAGCCAATAACTCTCAGACCGGGCGTCCGATTGACGCTCCGTCTGCGACGTTAAGTTCCTGTTGACGATACAGAACTTTTGAATACATCAACTTCGAACTTTGTGTCAGTTGATGTATCAGCCTCTCAGTTCGTGGAGCAGACCCTCCCGAACGAGCTTGCTGTGTGCGGGAACCCTAGTGCTGGCTGCGACTGCTACTTCGACAGCGACGACCGTGCAGAGATCCTCAGTGGACTGCGGCGACGACTGTGCAGAGGTCCTCCGTGGACTCCGACGACGACCGTGCAGAGATCCTCAGTGGACTGCGGCGACGACTGTGCAGAGATCCTCAGTGGACTGCGACGACTACTGCACTCAGCGATCCTACGTGGATCAGTGTTACAGGTCCTGCGTGGGCCCAGTCCTGTGTGGGCCCGATCCTGTGTGGGTCTGATCCTGTGTGGGTCAGCGCTCAGCAGTTCTGTGTGAGCCAGTGCCTACAGGTCCTGCGTGGGCCCGATCCTGTGTGGGCCTAATCCTGTGTGGGTCCGATCTTGTGTGGGACATTGCGGGGGTTAGTTACCTATCGATCCTTCGTGGGTCCGACGACTTAGATGGATCAGTGATCATCTTTATCGTCATCCGAAGAAGTATACCTGTGTGAGCTGAATCTTTTTTTTACTCTCCTTTGTGGATTGTGTTGAGCTTTCCTGTGTGGATTTACTGTTTACTCTCCTTTGTGGACTGTGTTGTGCTATCCTGTGTGGGTATACGTTTTGCCTTCCTGTGTGGACTGGGTTGTGCTTGGGCTCGGACGTTGGAGCCGAACGGGGAATTGAAGACTTAGGTTTATGTATGGGAATATACCTAAGCCATGTCAGATGTTACTTCGTGATTGTACCTTTCCTTTTTGGATTAACCTTTGTGGATTTCGGGAGACCTTCGGGGGTCTCGGGGTCCCTACTGAGTAGCTTATACTCACCCCTGCATGGCCTATGCCCGCACTACGTTGTGTTGGTGGCAGACGACGGACAGCGCTGACCGTGGTGGTGGCGTGCGGAGCAGGACAGTACCAGGAGGTGGACCACTGGGCGGGACGTACTCGGAGCGGTCAGGTGGACCGAGGAGATGTGGAGGCTATCTGTACCCACCCTTCAGGTGGGACTTCCAGAGGACGGCTCGACGCTGCTGTTTTCCCTTTTCAGTTGATGTTTTTCCTTTCAGTTGTACTTTACAGTTGGGCATGTATTTCCGGCCCCTTTTACTTTTAGCACAGCTTGTACAGTTTTTACTTAGTGTTTACCTTTCTACTTGCTTACTCTGTGGTGCTTGATTACTTTTCAAAGGCAATGCCTTCCCTTTTTGTTGGGATTTACGCCTTGGTGCTAGTCGCCAGCCCCTGGCCTATGGAAGGCGGGCTTGGGGTAGTCACGGCACGGGCTCCGAGGACGGGTCGTGACAAATTGGTATCAGAGGTGGTCGGTTCTACCGCAGACTCTGATCTTTCTTCTGTGTGAAGCAAAAGTGTTTAGCGTATTAAGTGTGGTTATCAGTCCAGGGAGTCCAATGTTGGTGCGGTGGCCGACGTATCCATACACGAGGACCCTGACTTCTGATTTCCGACTTAATGAACGAAAAAATTGATTGCATGTGTGTTTCAAGTTTTCATCGTGATTACTTGTGTCAGCTCACCAGGTATACTGTTCTGACCGTGGCGCACTTGTTTCCTTTTCAGGATGGCACGACAACAGCAGCCAGCTAGGCTTCCTAGAGTAGAGCGCGACGACAGCCCGCCGAGCGATGAGGCCTCGGTACAGGGCCCGTTGAGAGCAGAGGAACGGGCGGTACCTTTACCCGCCGAGCCCCCGATGCTTCCAGCACTGGCAGCTGACGACGCACGATGCCTCGGAGCTCTGAACGAGTTCCAGCACCTGCGACCACTAAGGTTCCATGGGGAGTCGGACCCCCAGGAAGCCGAGGACTGGCTGGAGGCAGTCATCCGAGTTTTCAGGCTTGTGAGGACACCAGCAGACCTCATGGTGATCCTCGCGGCGAGCCTACTGCACGCAGCAGCAGGGCGATGGTGGAGCCTGATGCTCCAGGTACATGATGAGGCCTCCCTCATCTGGATGGACTTCGAGATCCTCTTCCGCTCAGAGTTCGTCCTGGCCACACTCCGTGCGGTGCGCATCCAGGAGCTTCTTCAGCTGCGGTAGGGCAGCTTGACGGTCGCTCAGTACGCGGTGAGGTTCACCGACCTTTCTCATTACTCGACAGACATGGTATGAGACCCCTTCTTCCGGGCCCGGACCTTCGAGCAGGGATTGAGACATGAGATCAGGGCATCGTTGATCTCCCTCAGCATCCCGACCCAGGCAGGAGTACTGGAGCGAGCCCTCCAGATCGAGAGCTTCCTGGTTGAGTCCACAGCGAGACCTACCGCAGGGCGGCAGATAGCGGAGTCTTCGGCAGTAGGTAGCTGACGGATGACTCAGGGTTCCAGGCAGACCAGGCCTTCCGGCAGACAACCCCGGGACACTGGCTCAGCGGTGCGGGGCACACAGCGCGGAGCCAGCCTTCCGAGAGGCAGACAGTGCTACGAGTGCGGCGGGCAGGGCCACATGGCTCGTGACTTCCCAACCCGTCGTACCGAGGGGCAGCAGACGGTGGAGGGACCACCCAGGCAGAGGCAGAGGGTCGACCGTGGAGGTCCGCAGGGAGGAGGCGGATGAGGCAGAGGAGCGGGCCGAGCAGCAGGTGGTGGGCGACGCTTTTAGGCTCTGCCACCACCACCACCAGGAGGCCCGCCCCGACCACAGGGAGCTGGCGGGCAGAGACAGGCTCAGCTCCAGGCAGCGGAGGCCTACGACCACGGCGCGCCAGAGATGATTCGAGGTACGATCTGTGTCTATTCCACCCATGATGCAGTTATGATTGACATAGGAGAGAGTCACTCTTTCATATCCACTTCCCTTGTTCGGAGCTCAGAGATTCCGATGGAGTCGTTGGCTCGATCCTTACGGCTAGAGACTCCTACGGGAGCAGAATCGACAATTATGAATTGGTGCCGGCAGTGTGAGCTTACTCTAGGAGGAGATAGATTCGGCTGGGATCTTCTTGTAGCGGCGTCGAGGCCTTACGACGTCATCTTGGGCATGGATTGGTTATCTACGGCCCATGCTCAGATTGACTTCATTTGGCGCAAGGTGCGATGTGTGATCACCGACGGGTGCAGGTTCACCTTCACCGGTGAGAAGGGAGCCTTAGCAGCACAGGATGGACTCACGTAGAGGAGAGGTCATCCAATCACTCATCAGTTGGCTAGCCTCATCCTGGGAGCAGTTGACGTGCGGATTCCCAGTTTTCCTGCAGTGGTGGATCAGTACGCGGACGTCTTTCCCGACGACGTTCCAGGACTACCTCCTCGCAGAGAGGTAGACTTTTATATTGACCTGTACCCCGAGACAGCCCCGATATCCACTCCAGCATATTGGATGGCCCCCGCTAAGCTTCGGGAGTTGTGGGTACAGTTGGAGGACTTGCAGGGAAAGGGGTTCATCTGACCCAGTGTTTCGCCCTGGGCTTCCCCGATATTGTTCGCCCAGAAGGTAGACTGGAGCATGCAACTGTGTGTCGATTATCGTCGCCTGAACTAGGTGACAGTGAGGAACAAGTATCCGCTACCCAGGATTGATGACCTCTTCGATCAGCTCAAGGGAGCACGGTGGTTCTCGAAGATAGACCTCAGGTCAGGCTATCATCAGCTCAGAGTTCGAGATGAGGATGTGCAGAAGACGACATTCAGATGTCGGTATGGCCACTATGAGTTCTTGGTTATGCCTTTCGACGTGACCAACGCTCCAGCAGTGTTCATGAGCCTCATGAACAGGATCTTCCAGCCATTCCTCGATCGATTTGTCGTAGTCTTCATCGACGACATCTTGGTGTACTCGACCACCGAGGAGGAGCACGCCTACCACTTGCGTGTTGTACTAGACACACTCCGAGAGCACCAGCTTTATGGAAAGCTCTTGAAGTGCCAGTTCTGGTTACGTGAGGTCCACTTCTTGGGGCACGTCATTTCTGAGGCGGGAGTTGCAGTGGATCCCGCGAAGATCGAGGCAGTGCTAGCTTGGGAGCAACCCAAGGGAGTGACAGAGGTGCGGAGTTTCTTGGGCCTAGCCGGATACTATCGGAGGTTTGTGTCGGACTTCTATAGAGTTGAGTCCCCACTCTCAGCGTTGACGAAGAAGGGGAAACCCTTCGTGTGGTCAGACAGATGTCAGCAGAGCTTACAGGAGCTAAGGCAGAGGTTGACCAGCGCAACTATCTTGAGGTTGCCTGAGGAGGGAGTTGGATACGTAGTCTACTGCGATGCATCATGGACCAGACTCGGGTGTGTCCTGATGCAGGAGCGGGCCGTGATTGCCTACGGATCACGTCAGTTGAGGCCTCATGAGCAGAACTACGCTACCCATGACTTGGAGTTGGCAGCAGTGGTATTCGCCCTAAAGACGTGGCAGCACTATCTGATGGGCGAGCGCTTCACAGTCTTTTCTGACCACGAGAGTCTCAGGTACATCTTCTCTCAGAAGGACCTGAACCTGAGACAGCGGCGATGGCTTGAGATCCTCCAGGACTATGACGTTGAGATAGTCGATACTCCTGGGAAAGGGAATGTGGTAGCTGATGCCCTCAGCAGGAGGACAGGCATCCAGCTACTTGAGGAGGTGACAGAGCAGCTAGCCGCCTTGCAGATATCCTTCGTGGATAGAGACGGAGCAGCCTTCCTTCAGTCTCTCACAGTCCCTTCTCCACTTCTACAGCGGGTCAGAGAGGCACAGCGTGGGGACGCTGACTGTGAGACACGGCGTGCACATATATCCTCGGGACAGGCACCTGATGGTTTCTCCCTTGGAGCAGAGCACGACGTCCTTTTCAGAGGACGTACCTTGGTACCAGTCGCTTTACGAAAGGAGGTGCTGAGAGAGTTTCACACTTCTCCTTTGGTAGTTCATCCTAGAGTGGCGAAGATGTACCAGGATCTCAGACGACAACACTGGTGGCCGGGCATGAAGAAGGCTGTAGCAGAGTTCGTTTCGCGGTGCCTCACCTGCCAGCAGTTGAAGGCAGAGCACCAGGTACCAGCAGGCTTGGTACAGCCCTTGGAGGTCCCGGAGTGGAAGTGGGACGGGATATCTATGGACTTCGTGACTGGAATTCCACGCACTTCCAGAGGTCACGACTCCATTTGGGTTATTGTTGACCGACTCACCAAGTCGGCACACTTCTTACCCATCCGAGAGCAGGGCTCAGTGGAGAGCTTAGGGAGTCTCTACGTTCAGGATATTGTACGACTTCACGGTGTGACATCGACTATTGTCTCCGATCGGGATGCTCGCTTTACTTCCCGGCTTTGGAAGGGGTTGCAAGTGGCGTTCGGGACGCAGCTACGTCTGAGCACCGCCTTTCACCCTCATACGGATGGTCAGACGGAGAGGACCATTCAGACACTCGAGGACATGCTCCACGCATGTGTCCTCTACTTTGGTCGCAGCTGGGAGGACCACCTACCCTTGGTGGAGTTCTCGTACAACAACAGCTACCACTCCACCATCGGGATGGAACCCTACGAGGCGTTGTACGGCAGGCTTTGCAGATCTCCTTTGTGCTTGACAGACCCTGGGGAGTCAGCACTTTTGGGACCAGAGATGGTCCGGGCCACGACAGAGAAGGTCCAGGTCATCCAAGAGCGGATGAGGACATCTCAGAGCCGGCAGAAGTCATATACTGACAGGAGGCGGAGGCCACTAGAGTTCGAGGATGGAGACCACGTCTTCTTGCGGGTCTCACCTCGACGTGGTTTGAGGAGATTTGGCCGAGGTGGCAAGTTGTCTCCACGCATCATCGGACCCATCCAGGTCCTCAGCAGGGTTGGCGAGGTGCCTTATCTCCTGGCTCTGCCACCTCAGTTGCACCGGGTGCACGACGTCTTCCACGTATCCCAGCTGAGGAGATACGTGCACGACCCGACGCACATCATTGACTATGGGGAGCTAGACATGGATGATGGGGAGACTTTTGCAGAGGTCCCAGTGGAGATAGGGGATCGACAGGAGCGGGTCCTACGTGGGCGATCGATTCCTCTTGTGCGCATCAGATGGCAGCACGGGAACCTCCAGGAGAGCACTTGGGAGCGGGAGGCTCAGATGTGTTCTCAGTACCCACATTTGTTTCCCTAGTTTTGATGTATCTTTAAGGGGACGTAAATTCCTGAGGTGGGAGTAATGTAATGACCCGTAAATTTCAAGGAAATTTTTTTCTTAATTTTCTTTGGAATTTTAAAATAGCGCAGTTTCTGACGGAACCTGATTCCGAGGCTCGGTGTGCCCGGAATCATTTTCCGAAGATTGGCTCGGGTATGTTCAGTGAACGGACAAGCGGGTTTTTATAAATTTTGAGCCGGTGCCCGGAATTGAATTCTGAGGGCACCAATGAATTCGCAGCGCCGGTATTCGCATAGAAACGCCTCTTCCAGAGTTGCGTTTTCTCGGGTGTGGTTTTTAATTTTCGGGGTTAAAGTTGAGAAATAAAATAATATTGTGACAACTTTATTTTATTTCGCTTCAGCCATTTGGAAGCCACTTGAATCCACTTAAAGGTGGATTAAACTGAGTTGAAGCAGATAGGATGCTATCCAGAAATATCCTACCCCCCTTGGTAGGATATTTGTGAGGTGGGGCCGGCACGAGCCCCACCATTTCATTCCGCTAAGAAACGCACCCGCGAAAACCCGTCTTAATGAAAGTCATCTGATGCGTTTCTTAAAATCTTAACAGACCATTTAATTGGGCGGTTTATTTCGTGAATTAAATGGGCTGTTTCTTTTGTTGAATTAATTCAACGAATTGATGGATCGTTTCTTAACCAGTTTTCAAATTCGTTGGCGTAATAATAAAATAAGGCCAACGCTCGACCTCTGGTTATTTCCGCTTTGAGAAGATTTTAGAGGACCCTCGTATCTTCTACTCCGTTGAAAAGAACCCGAAGAATGCGAAGAACGCGAAGAATGTTGAACCCGGAAATCGACGACGCTTCCGTCCGAGACGTTCTTCCACGCTCCGATCTCCGATCACCGACCGTTTGAGGTGAGTGATTTCAGATTTCCTCTCAAGGTTCTTTTCTTTTGGTTTTAAACACAGATTTAAGTTTTTATAATTTAAATCTATTGTTCTTGGTCCGTTGAGCTTGCCGACTCAACGCCGGATTCTGCGACGACGCGACGCCTCCCCGCGATGACGCGACGATCCCCCTCTTCTGCGACGAGCTTTCTCGTGAAGAACGCCCGTGCGCGACGATCAGCGAGGTAGGGATTTATTTTGGGATTTACCCCTTTTTTTATTATTCTCGTATGTGGTTCTTTAAAAAGTTAAAGAACCGGTTTCAAACGAACAATTTTATTTAATTAAAATTTTCGGTTCATGTGTTGAACAAAATTCTCATGTTGTTTATCTTTAACGCGGAGGGTGCGGGCCAAACGAACACGGCCCGACGACCCTCCGCCGTTCTTCATTTTGTGCGGATTTGACGGGTGATGACGGAAAGTACCGCAATGGATGTTTGACGATACCGCAGTGATGAACGAGTCCCGGGAGGATCAATGGCGCAGACGGAAAGAGAATCGGACCACCAGAGCGATCCTGGTGGCCCGCAGAACTCGTCGGCGGCGCGCGCCGCCGGACAGCCCGCCGCAGCTGAAGCCGTAGTGGAGGCGGCATCCGCGGACCCGTGGCCACGCGGGTCCGGTGCCCTCGGACGCGGCTGAAGCCGCGTCCACGATACAGCACGGCCCCACGCGGGGGGCCGCGGCACCACCAGGCCGCGGGGGTGGCACCCCGCGTGCCTCGGCTGTTCGGCCGTTCGGCCGAACCGGACCAGGCCGGTCCGACAGGCCGGGCCACGCCCTGGCGAGACAAGACCGGGTCGGACCTGGTCGGGTCGACCCTGTTCGGGTCCACCCGGTTTGACCGACTCCCGGGGGGGTCGGGCCGGGCCCGTACCCCCCGTCTTCAGACGGACTTCGTTCAAATGGCCGTATCTTGAGCTACGGCTCTCCAAACGACCTGCCGTCAGCGGAAACGCGATCCTTGGATCGAGGCGGTCGTTTCAGTATATCTCACTCAAGGTTTTGGAATACTTTGAGTTCGGCCGGGTTGGTTCATACACGAAACCAACCGGGCCTTCGGAGCGGAAACACTCATATCTTGAGCCACGGACGTCCGATTGACGTTCTGTCAGCTTTGTTGTTTTTCTCTAAGTGAGAAGGATATTTTGGAATACGAAACCCGAGGTTTGGAGGCAGGTGGAGTACGGTCGCGTTGGTTTTTCCTTAAAAACCAACCGGGCCCCTGGGACAAAAAAGCCAATAACACTCAGACCGGGCGTCCGATTGACGCGCTGTCTGTGACGTTAAGTTCTTGTTGACGATACAGAACTCTTGAATACATCAGCTTCGGACTTTGTGTCAGTTGATGTATCAGCCTCTCGGTTCGTGGAGCGGACCCTCCCGAACGAGCTTGCTGTGTGCGGGAACCCTAGTGCTGGCTGCGACTGCTACTTCGACAGCGACGACCGTGCAGAGATCCTCAGTGGACTGCGGCGACGACTGTGCAGAGATACTCCGTGGACTCTGACGACGACCGTGCAGAGATCCTCAGTGTACTGCGGCGACGACTGTGCAGAGATCCTCAGTGGACTG
Source organism: Viscum album (assembly GCA_963277665.1). Lineage (NCBI taxonomy): Eukaryota > Viridiplantae > Streptophyta > Magnoliopsida > Santalales > Viscaceae > Viscum > Viscum album. The sequence goes on from OY728160.1 coordinate 732,856,696, forward strand.
CGATGACTACTGCACTTAGCGATCATAAGTGGATCAGTGCTACAGGTCCTGCGTGGGCCCGGTCCTGTGTGGGCCTGATCCTATGTGGGTCTGATCCTGTGTGGGTCAGCGCTCAGTGGTTCTGTGTGAGCCAACACCTACAGGTCCTGCGTGGGCCCAGTCCTGTGTGGGCCCGATCCTATGTGGGTCTGATCCTGTGTGGGTCATTGCGGTGGTTAGTTACCTATCGATCATTTGTGGGTCCGACGACTTAGATGGATCAGTGATCATCTTTATCGTCATCTAAAGAAGTATACTTGTGTGAGCTGAATCTTGTGTTTACTCTACTTTGTGGATTGTGTTGAGCTATCCTATGTGGATTTATTGTTTACTCTCCTTTTTGGACTGTGTTGTGCTATCCTGTGTGGGTATACGTTTTACCTTCCTGTGTGGACTGGGTTGTGCTTGGGCTCGGACGTTGGAGCCGAACGGGGAATTGAAGACTTAGGTATATGTATGGGCATATACCTAATCCATGTCATATGTTACTTCGTGATTGTACCTTTCCTTTTTGGATTATCCTTTGTGGATTTCGGGAGACCTTCGGGGGTCTCGGGGTCCCTACTGAGTAGCTTATACTCACCCCTGCACGGGCTATGCTCGCACTACGTTGTGTTGGTTGCAGACGATGGACAGCGCTGACCATGGTGGAGGCGTGCGGAGTAGGACAGTACCTGGAGGTGGACCACTGGGTGGGACATACTCGGAGCGGTCAGGTGGACCGAGGAGCTGTGGAGGCTATCTGTACCCACCCTTCAGGTGGGACTTCCAGAGGATGGCTCGACGCTGCAGTTTTCCCTTTTCAGTTGCTGTTTTTCCTTTCAGTTGTACTTTACAGTTGGGCTTGTATTTCCGGCCCCTTTTACTTTCAGCACAGCTTGTACAGTTTTTACTTAGTGTTTACCTTTCCACTTGCTTACTTTGTGGTTCTTGTTTACTTTTCAAAGGCAATGTCTTCCCTTTTTGTTGGGATTTACACCTTGGTGCTAGTCGCCAGCCCCTGGCCTATGGAAGGCGGGCTTGGGGTAGTCAATTCACGGGCTCTGAGGATGGGTCATGACAGGAATCTAATAAGTGCATTGCCTATGAATGATATTTGGATGAAAAAGGTGGTTGTGTAGGGACTCTTGTTTTTAAACCAAGTATATATGGCATGAAATTAAAAAATAAAGTGGCCAACCATGAATGCTAGTTTAATACCTCACCCAAGGAAAATGCAGGACTCAAGGGTCTACTACACCTAAAGAAAAGGCCTCTAAGACAACCCACAAGTCGTGAAGGAGTGTGCGTTTTGTATAATCCCATATAAGCATGCACAATGATCAACCTGCGTGTGCAAGGATGCATAGTGGGTTCTAGGAGTTCGCCCAAGGAGGTAAGAGTGGGCACAGAAGCACGTCTTCAAAACCCCAGGAAGGGGTGGCACTGGGAGCGGGGGAGAGAGATTTATGAGTCGAGGATGTCATGGCTTGATATTCATAGAAGCAACAAACCGCAAAATTTTTTAATGTGGAATGGATTTTTAACCCGTGGAAGCAATCCCCACTGTTCTTTGAATCTTGCGACGATTGCAAGACAGACGCTCCATCCCGCGTCTTAATCATTGTCGTTCCTTATCAATCTGAGTTGATCCAATGGCTATGGAATTGTCTTCAACCTCCGGCCACATGGAGGGTCACCCGATGTTGTTTCTCTACATCACCCCTACCGATCCACCTTGATCGAGCTCTCTGTTAGTGTTGATGAAGAAAACTCCTGCATGCTGATCGTCCAGATGAAACGAACACCCATGTTCATTAATAGTTTCATACATGCATTTAAATGATAAAAATCACAGGAGACCGAGGAAAATGAAGTTTCCAAGGGTGCACTACAGGTTAGATGTAAAAATATATGGTTTTCATGTGTATGAAAACACATTCACATGTTGTTTTCAATTAAAAGAAAGATCCCTTGGTGAGCAGAACAAAACCAAGATTTGTGCATATCTCAATCCCACAATTGAATATTTAAAAGACATAGATCACAAACATTAAATGATTTGAAACCTCTGGCATATTGCATGGGATTTGAACTTAGTACAACGGGAGTCCTCTACATATAAAAGGATGAACACCTTGACTCATTGTTGTTGTTGAAGATATTCTAAAAGAACATGTTTTTTGAGAAATAATGTATAAAGACCTGGCCTTAAACATTACATAATCTTGAGTTAAATTTATAATTCACACTGAGGACCTATTTAGGTTTATAGTTATAGAGAATTAGGCATAAAAATTACATTACATCTCAAAAATTTCAAAGTACACACTTCTACTCAGTTTCCTTTTTTTTCATAAAATAAAAACTTTTGAATAAAGGAGTCATGTCTAGTTCCATGTTTTAGACAGCATGAATTTTCCTTGATCCCATCCATGACCCTATTCCACTTTATGTCCTGTGAAAAACATTTAAAAAACTTGGGATGAGTATAAAAATCTTAGTAAGGGATAAAAAAATAAGGAAAACTATTTTTTTCAAAACAACAAGTAAACCATGAATACTTTAACATAAGTAATACATTTCACCTTTATGAAGTAGTAAATACTCTTTACTAAAATAATATCACTACATAACCTTTTGTAACCAATATATTACCATAAAACCCATTTAAAGATTACATACCATATAAAGGTAAGTTGGGACATAAACAAACTTAAATGGAATAACCATACGGTCGACTTCCACACATATCACTAAATGGAATATCCATACGGTCGAATTCCATAGGCAATGCATTGGAGGTTATAATGTAACCACCCGTCCTAGTTTATCACGGTACCACCCGTCATTTGGTTTATCACGTAACCACCCGCCAAATGTCCAAGTACCATCATAACACAAAAAATATTGCAAATATAAACATTTCACTATTAACATTTCATTTGAAATCACAATAAGTTATTTCAAGATATTGAAATAATCAATCTAATTTCATAAACCATTTAAAAGGATATTTTTGAATCAAAGTGTCCCATAACACTTTAAAGATTTTAATGGAATTATAATTTTAAAACATTATTTTCCATATAAATAAAAACTCAAAACCATTTTTAAAACATGGACATTAAAGATAAAGATTTAGAATAATAAATCGTTTAAAAATTAAAAACGATATTTTAGTTAAATATTTTTTAACAAAATGAGAGACTCTTGAATAAAAATAATTGAGGAATAAAATTTAATCAAAACTTTATTATATCATTAGAATAAATGGATTCATGATATAATAAGACAAAGGACCGTATATACACCATATAAGAGTTAATTTGTGTATAACAACAATGAAGCCTCAATAGAAATGCAAATTGAGATGAAATCCATTATAAAGATGGTATCCTTAAATTAAGGATAAATCAATCACATAATTATGTGTGAAAAATATAAATACACTACATTTAAGTGGATATTAAGTGTAAAACAATTAGATTTGATTCACACATATTCATAGGATGACATATTCTAGAAGTACAAGTTTAACCCAATGAATTGAAATTGGGTTAAGAAGTTTCCTTGAAAAAATTTGAAAGCCCGACAATGTCACTTTAAAATTAAGAAAAAGAGTTGATGAGATAAAAAGGGTATCTCATCACATGGACATAAATTTTATATCAATAATTATATAGAAGAACATATCAAAACATAATAATATGTAAATTAAAAGACATAACAGAAAGAATTATTTTAAAAATAGGAGGGAGAAAGGTTCCCTTAATTATTTGGTAACTTACAAAACATACACCACATGGAAGAAGGATCATAAAATGAATTTGTAAATACTATTAAATGAAATTTTATTACACCAATAGTAAAATCATGGGCAGTATATACACCACACAAAAAGAAAATAGTGGAAAATATAGAATGAATCTCACGAGAATAAAAAGTGAGATCAAACCCTTTACCACGTTGTAATCAACTGAGTCATATGAAGAAAAGTTAATAACCACCAAATGAATCATATAATACCATGAATATAATGAGAATCATGATAATATATATCAATTGTAAGTACAAAATACACAACATGCAATGAATAACTGGTGAACAATGGAAATCACATTGAATTAAAAGTGAGATAAGAAAATCCCTTACCTCATGTCCAACTAGACTCATTTGTTCCTTGTACTTCCTGTATAATAAACTAAAATTAATTTCTACTTTCTTAAGAAACTTTTTTCAGTTTATTAACCCTTTTATATCACTTATTACCATGTTAGAAACATTATGCAATCATTTAAGTTAATAATAGTCGTTTGGTCTATATTTGGTACTTGAGTAAAAAAATGAACACCTTTTAATTACAAGTTGTCCATGTGGTCAATAGTCCATTATCTCCATAATGATATTCATGATTTAGATATCATATAAATAATATATATCCAGTATATATATATATGTATTTATAATAGAACATAAAATTTTGGATATAAGAAATGAAATGCACCGTTCTTGGAGACGGTAAGTCGTACGTATGCATGAACGCTACTTTCACTTCTATTTTTTATTTTAATGGAATTAAAACATAATGATACATAGGTATATTATAATTCCACTATAATATCATATATAATATCATTAACTATATCCTTTATACATCCCACATATAGAATTAACGAGTCATATCACTTTGAGGGGGCGATAGTCTGCACTTCCTCAAATGAAATTATTGTGTTTACCCATTATGGAAACCATAATGGTTGGATATAAATGTAAAATAGAGAAGAAAAAAAAAATATAAACATAATATATATCATATATAAATACAATTCCATCTTAATGGACACCATGAGAGGCGGTCGTAGATAATCTAACAATCATTGTATCGTGAGGTGTTAGTTTTCCATCCACAGAAACAGTATGTTTTTCACCCATTAGATAGAGGTGTTTGTATGTGTAGTAAAAATACTTCTCATAAAAAATTATAGAATATTGAGTAAACTGGTGTTGTTATAAAATAAAGGAATAAAAATTGTTTAGGGGTTGGATAAGTAATATAAAAGAAAATAAGTTAAGAGGAACTATTACCTTTAATTTGGGTAACTTCATTTTGTTTGACCATAAATGACTTCTTGAAGTGCCTTTTGCCTAAGGTAAGGATTCAAGGAGGAGGAAATGGATTTATGGAGCTTAATTGGGCAGTGTATGGATGAGAAAAAAGGCTTGATTGGTGGGAGGAATTGGTTAGAAGTGGTGTCCTTTTATAAGGGGGAAGAGGGGCTCTTTAGGAAAGTGTGAAAATATTATATTATTATATAATGATATTCGAGTTATAAAGGACAAAAACTAATTAAAGTAGAATATAATATGACTAATAGTCTTAATAAAATCACAAAATAAAAATTGGATATATTTTGGATTTTATTTTAATATTTATAATCTTATTTATTTAAATTATTTATCAATGAGGTAAATACTGAATCATTATTTTGTCATAAAAAATCAAATCTATTTGATGTCTAAAAATTATAAAAAAAATATCATGATGTAGTAAATAGTTTTATCTTTAAAATGAATATTTTTAGTCAAAAGGATAACTTATATATCCCCATGTAAAAAATAATTTACTAAAACATATTTTTTTGTGTTATTTTTTCTTTTAAATTAAATTAATTAATCTAAAGTGTCATTATCACTATTAAGTGGATCCATGGGGTCCCAAAATAAACCCAAATATGCCCATGGTCCGCCATGACTCGTTTAATAAGGTTAAGATAAGTGTTAAGTTAATTTTGTATTTTTATGATATTCTTTTCACCTTAAATTGCGCTATTAACCTTTAATCGTGGTAAATATAAGTGAAAAGTTACTATTCACAGAAAAAATTATTTTCATCTTATTGAATAAAATATTAAATAATAATAACAACCATGTATGTAAGAATTTTGAAATTCAATTCACAAAATTTGTAAAATTTTATTTAAATGAAAAAGTCAGTTTTTTAACTACTACTAAGTGGTTTCACTATTCGTGAAGTTATTCAGAAAAATACCAAAAATTCAGCCTATGATATAATTGATATTATGAATTCAAAAATTATGTCTATTTTAAAAAATTAATTACATATAAGTCACATTAATTAAATTAAAATTAATTCCTGTTGTCAAAACAAATAGCGTGTATTTAAGAAACAATAACTACAAAAAGATTGATACTTGTTTATTCAAATTTTAAAGTGAAATTATTTACAATGATGAAATTAGGATTAAATGGTAAAAATATATTCTAATTAAACTTTAAAAACAATTAAAAATATAATATAACCATATATATAAATTCTTTTAAAAGGCACTTTTGAATTAAAATACAGTATTTTTCACAATTCATCAAAAAATGAACTTTATCAGAAAAATACCAAAAATTTACCCAAATTAAATTTGGATTCCCTGAATCTAAAGAATAATTTTATTTTGTCATATAGAACATATAAAAATGACCAAATCAATATTTAAATATGGTTTACCATTAAAAGGTGGTAAATCGAACTTTTACTGAATATTAGAGTATTCATGCTTAAAATTAGATTCATTCATATTTTAATCCCCTAACTTTAATTGGATAAATATAAAAACATTTAACAGACATGTATAATCATTTTTTAGTTAGTTCTGTTCATTTAGTCCATTACAATAACCATGCGTTAACTACCATTTAAAATAATAATATTATATTATTATTTTTCAGTACAACTAAATGTTGTGTGCAACATAAGATTTCAAAGAAACCTATTGTTGTGTATCAGGTACGTCATCGAACATAGCATCCAATTTAAAGTAAAATTAATATTTCAGTCCCAAAAATTAATAAATATGAAAAGATTCTTATTTCTTATTTATCTGGGATGTTACATTCTTCCCCCCTTTGGGGAATTGCATCCTCGCAATTTTAAAACTGGGCTTGGAAACTCCATTAAATGTCCCAAATCGAAAAAGAGTCAGTAAAAACTATCACTTTAAAAGAAATAAATATAAGTACATAGGTCACCTGAGATAACAGATACTAGGATTCCATGAATACATGTATATGGAAGAGAAAACAAACCATCAACTTCTGATAGAGAGTTATTGAAATCATGATTAGGAGAATGTTAACAACTAGAAAATTACAAACATGTGATGGGTTAAACAGTCATTTATTTCCCAGTAGGAAAATTTAATAGAAAATTTTTTTGTCTTAAGATACTTTTCATTGAGGAATCTATTTATGAGCATAACTAAAAACATGAGGAAACATACTTACTTGTCATTTAGACATTCATCCTTTACTATATTTCTAACACAAACTCATATTTCCTCCAAATGATGAGTATTCAGTATGACTTGTTGACATTAAAAGTTTTATAATAAACTTAGAGAGAATCACATAACCCACAAAAGAGGAACTATATATTTCCCTTGTCTTTAGATATTAACTAAAACCAAAATCGTTAGTACGAGATCATATAATCCAACAAAAGGATAATACTTTATAAAAAGAAATACTACTATTAATCTCCAAAATTATTAAAAAAGTACCCAAAGTTCATGGAAGACCGTGAAATACACAATTGTATTTAAAATTCAGAAAAATAATCAAAACTAAAATTGAAACCCAAAACGCAGAAGGATTTAAATCACATAGTCTTCTACCGTAAATCATAATATTTATCCAGAAAAACATCGACTACTCTTATAGTCTCATACTGATGTGTAATTAACCCAATCAAATATTATCTATGATATTTAATCATTTCCATAAATAACCAAAATCACCTTATTTCCACAATAAAAAAATATATTCTTCCAAAATAATATTTCAACCATTACTCCACAATTTAAACCCTAAGTTATTCTATTTTCCTTAAGCATATAGTGTTCCCAAAAGAGGGAATGTCTTCCAAAATATCATTTATCACTTAATCACCCAATAATTTTCCTATACTAAGAATGTCCATTTTATTAAACATATAATCCCAAATAAACTTATTAATAATCAATAAAATCATTTAACTCAAAATAATTAGTGTTACTAACCAGGGACATCATGTAGTCCAGTGGTAGGCGATAAATCCCAATCACACTTTGATTGTGGGTTCGATTCCCGCATCTTTGTCTGACACGACGGGTTGTCACACGGTCTGCGTGTTGTCCTTTTTCATAAACTCTACAATTCCAAAATAAAGAGTCAAATTCCTCAAAAATAACCATAACATAATTTATCCTCAAAGATTATCTAATACCTTTAATTTTTCACCCCAAAATTTAATAACCATTTATCACTTCTAAAATAACTATGACACATTCTAAAATCCTAACCACTATGGTAATGTCAGTTATGCTTAAATAACACCCTAACCTCTAAAGTTATCGAAACCAACCTTTGATACCAACTATAAGTACCCGTCCTTAAACATTACATAATCTTTAATTAAATGAATAATTCACATTGAGGTTATTTTCAGGATTAGAGTTTTAGAGAATTATGCATAAGAATTACATTACATATCAAAAATTTCAAATAGACACTTCTACTCAGTTTCCATTTTTTTCATAAATTAAAAACTCATGAATAAAGGAGACATGTCTAGTTCCATGTTTTAGACATCAATAATTTTCCTTGATCTCATCCAAGACCCTATTCCACATTATGTCCTGTGAAAAACATTTCAAAAACATTGGATGAGAAATAAAAATCACATTATGGGATACACAAAGAAGGAAAACTGTTTATTTTTTAAAACAAAAAGTAAACAATGAATATATTATCAAAAGTAATAATTTTCACCTTAAATGAAGTAGTGAATACTCTTCACTGAATAAAAGATCACTACTTACACTTTTGTAACCAAAATACTACCATAAAACGCATATAAATACCACATAACATATAAAGATAACATGGGACATAAACATACTAAAATAGAATAACCATACGGTTGACTTCCACACATATCACTAAATGGAATAGTCATATGTCCGACTTTCATACCCAATGCACTGGAGGTTATAGCGTAACCACCCGTCCTGGTTTGTCACAGTACCACCCATCATTTCGTTTAACACGTAACCGCCCATCAAATGTCCAAGAACCATCATAACACACAAAATATTCCTAATATAAAAATTTTACTAATAACATTTTATTTTCAATCAAAAGAAGTAATTTCAAGATATTGAAATAATAAATCCATTTTCATAAACCATTTAAAAATAGATTTTTGTATCCAAGTGTCCCATACCACATTGAAAACTTTAATGGAATTATAATTTTAAAACATTACTATCCATATAAATAATGACTCAAAACCATTTGTAAAACCTGTACATAAAAGATAATGATTTAGAATAATAAATCCTTAAAACATTTAAAACAATATTTTAGTTAAATATTTTTTAACAAAATGAGAGACTGTTGAATAAAAAAAATTAAGGAATAACATTTAATCTAAACTTTATAATATCATGAGAATAAAGTGATTCATGATATAATAATACAAAAGATAGTATATACACTATATAATATTGAATTGGTGTATAACAACAATGAAGTGTCAATGGAAATGTAAATTGATATGAAATCCCTTATAAAGATGGTATCTTTAAATTAAGGATAAATCAATCGCATAATTATGTGTGAAAAATATAAATACAAAAAATATAAGTGGATATTATGTGTAAAAAATTATAGGTCATTCACACATATTCAAAGGATGACATATTCTATAAGTACAAGTTTAACCCAAAGATTTGAAATTTGGTTAAGAAGTTTCCTTGCAAAAATTCAAAAGCCTGACGACATCACTTTAAAATTCAGAAAATGATTTGATGAGATAAAAAGGGTATCTCATCACTTGGACATAAATTTTACATCAATAAGGATATATAAGAACATATCACAACATAATAAGATGTAAATTAAAAGACATAATAGAAATAAGTCTTTTAAAAATAGGGGGTGAAAGGTTCCCTTTCTGATTTGGTAACTTACAAAACATATTCCACATGAATGAAGGATCATACAATGAAGATATAAATACTCGTAAATGAAAGTATATTATAAAAATAGTATAATCATGGGCAGTACATACACCACACAAAAGGAAATAGTGGCAAATATAGAATGAATATCATGGGAATAAAAAGTGAGATGATACCCTTTACAATGTTGTAATCAACTGAGTTGTATGAACAAAAGTTAATAACCACCAAATGAATCATAGAATACAATGAATATAATGAGAATCATTATAATATATATATCAAATGTCATTACATAATACACTACATGCAATGAATAAGTGTCGAACAATGGAAATATCACGGAAATAAATGTGACATAAGAAAATCCCTTACCTCGTGTCTGACTTGACTCGTTTGTTCCTTGTTCTTCCTGAATAATAAAATAAAGTTAATTTATACTTGTTGGAGAACCTTTTTCAAGTTTATTATCCTTTTTATACCACTTATTACCATGTTATCAACATTATGCAATCAATTAAGTTAATAATGGTCATTTGGTCGATATTTGGTACTTGAGTCAACAATGAACACCTTATAATTACAAGTTTTCCAAGTGGTTAATAGTCTATTATTTCCAAAATGATATTCATGATTTAGATATCATATAAATCATATATTGTCATGACCCGTCCCCTGGGGCCCACATCATGACTACCCCAAGCCCGCCTTCCATAGGCCTGGGGCTAGCGACTAGCACCAAAGGCATAAATCCCTAAACAGGGAAGGCATTACCTTTATAACTATAAACAAACAAATCAGAGTACACAATCGGAATCCAAAAATACTAAGTAAAACTATAAACAAAAGAGGTTTTGGAATGTAAATGGGGATGGAAATACAAGCCCAACAGGAATGTACAAGTACAACTGAATGCAAGTACAACCGAAGAAAAGTAAAACAGCTACTAGGTCGTCCTCTGGGGTTCCTACAGGGAAGGTAGGTACAGATGGCCTCCTCAGCACTCCACGTTCGTCCGTCTCCTCCATGTACCGTTATACTGAGTGGTCCACCTCTGGGAACTGTCCAGTCCTGCTACTCTCTACCACAGTCAGCATTGTCTATCGTCTGCAACAAACACAATGAGGTGCGGGCATAGCCCGTGAAGGGGTGAGTATAACGATACTCAGTAGGGACCCTGAGACCCTCAAGGTCTCTCAAAATCCATTAAGGATATACGAAAAAAGTATGAAAACAACAGATAAACATTACTTAGGTATATGACCATACATATTCCTAAGTTATCTTGTAACCCATCTCAATCATTAAGAAAACACAAAACTCATTGACTCATCTCAAACCAAGATTTTTATTAATCTGGACCCTCAGTTGTTGGAGAAATCCTCCTCTATCAAGTACAGTGGGTCTGACGTGTCACATAGAGGCACTTCCCACTAACTTGGACTGCTGAGGTAATCCTCCTGTCGAGTACCGTGGATCTATTGTGCTCACTCAGAGGTGCTCTCCATCGTGGGTCTGTTGCGCTCACACAGAGGCGCTCCCCTGGTATCCTGCTGAGGTACTCCACGTGTCGAGTATCATGGGTCTGCCACGCTCACCCAGAGGCTCTCCCCACCTTGGGTTTTCTGCACTCACACAAAGGTTCTCCAAACTATGGATCTGTCGCACTCACACATAGGTGCTCCCCACTAGGCTAGTCAAATCACTCCATGTCGAATCGGTCAGCATTGGTCAAGTCTCTGCCAGCTTCTAGGTTCCCACACAAATTCCTTCTTGTCTCTAGAAGATCAACCCCACAAGCTACTAGAAGATACTACAACTATCATGAAGTCCCATGTAGAAATATCTTAATGGTCCTCCACATCATAGGGGTCTCAATGCAACAGACTGTGTATCCATCGGACACCTGGTCAATTAGTTATTATCCTTTTAGTCCCAGGGGCCTAGTTGGATTCGTGTACGATCCAACCTGACTGTATCTCAACTAAACCCCGAATTTCGGTGGGGTATTCTCAAAGGGACAGCTTCACTCCAAGAATATCGGCACCGCTGAAGGTTCATCAAATCGACGTCTAGTGCCAAAGATATGGCCCAAGAAGGTAATGGGTCAGTAATGGGCCCGAGTCCAGTCTGACCCGGTTGGACCGACTCGGACAAACCCCGTCTGGGTCAACCCGGTCTGGGATGACCCGGTCAGACCTTCTGGGTCTGAACCGGCCTATTGGGCGGGTCATCCCACTATGTTTTGGCCCGGTCCACTGGGCCCGACCCAGCGGACTGCGAAGGAGGTTCGACAAGGCGATTTCCACGTAGGCGACTCGGCCTGAAGGTCGGGACTGGTTCGGCCAGCACCACGTGGGGCGTGGCTCGGGTGACTCGGCTCGAGAGCCCAGACCTGTCAGTAGACCAGCGAGAAGGTTGCGCGGAGCGCGGGCTGGCCACGGGTGCGCACTATACTGTGCGGCAGGGGCCGAGCAGGCCACGGGGGGCACCGGCAAGGTTCTGGACAGGCAGCGGGGACACTGGGCAGGCAGTGGCCAGGGCCGGACAGGCCGTGGGGGCACTGGGTAGGCCGCGGCAGGGGTCAGCCAGGCCGTGGGGGCACCGGGAGGGCACTCGGCATGGCGCGAGGGGGATGGGAAGGGCACGGGGGTCGTGGGAAGGTGGTCCGCACACCGGGCATGGCACTGGGAGGCCGTGGGCAGGTGGGCCGCGCGCTGGGTAGGGCGCCGGGAGGCCGCGGTTAGGCGGGCCGCGCACCGAGTGGGCCGGCGGTGTTCGGCTGGAAGCAACAATGTGTCGCGGGGGCGGCACGATTTGCGGAGGCCGCGGGTTGCTCGGCCTTCATCTTGCCTACTTCTTCGTTGTCGCCTCATCACCAAGTCGTAGGACTCCATAAGAAAGAAGGATCGACGGAGGATGTTAGTCCATGTTAGGTTGGCCTGCATCCTCCGTCTTTAAAGTGAAAACAATGGGTTCATCGAAATAGGAAATACGAACATAAATTATTTATAACCACACAACTATTTCTTTTCAAACAATGATGACAAATGAAAAGGGATAAAACACAAGGTAAACCCCCTACCTTTGATTCGTTGATCGATGTTCGTCGTTCGTTAACGGTGTTACAGATAGAAGATGATGGAGTTTTTCGTTCGCCACGTTCGTTATGCACTCCCAACCCCGAGCTACGTCGGCTGTGGAGGAAACTCCACGTTGGTAGGATCCGAGGGAGGAATTCAAAGAAGGTTGTTGGCGGCGTTCTTCAGGTTCTTTGTTCTTTTTTGGGAGAACTTCTTTTCTCCCTAGCTCTCCTCTCAAGCTCCTACCAAATGAGATGTTCCATGCCAAAAATAATATAAGTTATCTATTATTTTATTGGCACAACAATTTCAAAATGGAGGAATAAATTAAGAGTCCCCCCTTAATAAATTACATGTGTTGGCGTAATTGATTAATGGGGAGGTCAAGAGGCTCCCCTTAATTAAATTACACATGTTGGCATAATTAATTAAAAGGTCAAGGTGCTACCAATTAATGTTAGAGGAGGTCAAGGGAATCCCCCTCATTTGTGTGGGGAGTTGAGAGATTGTCCACCCTCCCATTATTTGGGGGGGTTTAGTGTCGTGTGGTCCCCACGACGTAACCTCTCACGGGTGGTTATGTTCGGGTGGGCCCCACCACCATAACCTCTCATGGGAGGGTAGGGTGTGTTTGTCCCACCTCCAACTCCCAAGTGTTGCTTTTAACCAACAACCAATCACACTCATGGAAGCTTAAAAATAAAATAAAGTGTTATACACTTTATTTTTTTATTTTTTTATAAAAATCCAAAAACTTACTTTAATTATAGACCATCTGTTGTAGAGGTGAAAGTCTTATTAAGAGAATATCAGGACTGCTAGTTCAATGGTGCCCTCAGATTTCAGTTCTGAGCACTAGTTAAAAAGTTTTAAAAACATGCTTGTACGTTTACAGAACGTACCCGAACAAAACATCGGAACTTGATTCCGGGAACACCGGCCCTCAAAATCAAGCGCTGTAAAAATTCATGAACTCGTAAAGTTCCCATGTCAAAAAAAATTCTGTGGGATTTCTAGGTCTTTAGATTCTCCCAACCATAGGGCTTTGTGTCTTCGTAAGGTATAACTTAAACTAATGAAATAAATGGGGGTACTGAGCACGCATCAGAGTCTCCCACTCCCATGTACTCTCTAGGTGGTTCTCGTGCTACCAGTCAACGTGAACCAGAGGTATCGACCATCCACATAGGACCCGCTCCTGTCGATCCCCAATCTCCATTAGAACCTCCATAAATGTCTCCCCATCATCGATGTCCGACTCTCCATGGTAGATGATGTGGGAAGATTCATGCACATATCTCCTCAACTGAGATATGTGGAAGACATTGTGCACCTAGAGAAACTGAGGTGGAAGAGCTAATCAGTAAGACACCTCACCTACTATTCTGAGGACATCGAAAGGTCTGATTAATCTCAGAGATAACATACCTCCTTGAACAAATCTTTGTAGACCTCATCAAGGTGAGACCCGTAGAAAGACGTGGTCGCCATCCTCAAACTCTAGAGGTCTCCGCCTCTTGTTGGCATATGACTTCTGCCTGCTCTGTGTAGTATTCATCCTCTCCTGGATGATATGCACCTTCTCTATAGTAGCTCATACCATCTCTAGTCCCACTAGTTCTGACTCCCCAGGGTCATTCCAGCACAAGGGGGACTTGTAAGGTCTCCCGTACAAGGCCTCAATAGATGCCATACCTATGGTGGAGTGATAGGTATTGTTGTAAGAAAACTCCACCAAAGGAAAGTGATACTCCCAGCTGCATCCAAAGTCGAGGAAACATACACGTAGCATTTCATCGAGGGTCTAAATGGTCATCTCAGTCTGTCCATCTGTCTAAGGATGGAAGGCAGTTCTCCAGAGAAGCTATGTCCCAAAAGCCTCCTGTAACCCCTTCCATTGCTGGCAAGTAAATTGTGTGTCATGGTCGAATACAATATAGGAAGGTACTCCATGTAGTTTCACAATATCCTACACATAGAGGTGTCCCATGCTCTCTACTGAACCATGCACTCTGATCGGTAGGAAGTGGGCCGGCATGGAGAGTTGGTCAACGATCACCCAAATCAAGGATTGACCCATGGATGTATGTGGAATACCTGTCATGATGTCCATGGATATCCCATCCCACTTCCACTCCAGGACCTCTAAAGGTAGAACCAAGCCTGCTGGTACCTGGTGCTCTGCCTTCACTTGCTGACATGTGAGGCACCGTGAGAAAAATTCTGCCCCTACCTTCTACATACCTGACCACCTGTGCTATCATCGAAGGTCCAGGTACATCTTCGCCACTCCTGGATGTACCGCTAGAGGGGATTTGTGGAACTCCCCCAACACTTCCTCCTGATGTTCCACTAGTACCAAGGTACATCTTCTGAAGTGGATGATGTGTTCCCCACCTTCAAGAAATCTATCAGGTGACTCCCCTTTGGATATCTCAGCACGTCGTGTCTGGTAGTCAGCATCCCCAAGCTGTACCTCCCAGACTCTCTAAAGAAGTGGGGGATTGACTGTAAGAGACTATAGGAAGGTTGATCTATCACTATCCACAAAGGATATCTATAAGGCAGATAGCTTCTCTGTCACTTCGCCTAGCAGCTATATACCAGATCTCATACTGAGTGCATCATCAATAATGTTCCCCTTCCCAGGAGTATAGACTATCTCAAAGTCATAGTCCTGGAGGAACTAAATCCATCACCGCTGTCTCAGGTTCAAGTCCTTTTCAGAGAATATATACGTGATACTCTTGTGATCCGATTACACTATAAAACGCTCACTCATTAGATAGTGTCGCCACATCTTCAAGGTGAAGACAACTTCTACTAACTCTAGGTCATGGGTAGCGTAGTTATGCTCGTGTTGTCTCAGATGCTAAGAAACATAAGCAATCACTTCTCACTCCTGCATCAGAACACACCCAAGTCTGATCCCTGATGCATCGCAGTAGACTACGTACCCTACGCCCTCCACATGAGGCCTCAAGATGGGGGCACTAATGTGCCTCTATCTCATCTCCTGAAAGATCTACTAGCATCTATTTAACCACATGAAGGGTTTCCCCTTCTTTTTCAATGCTGATAGTGGTGCTGCAACTCTGGGGTAGTCTAGAACAAACCTCCGATAGTATCCAGCCAATCCCAGGAAACTTCATACCTCTATCACACTCCTGGGTGGCTGCCAAGAAAGTACTACCTCGATCTTTGCTGGATCCACTACAACTCCAGCCTCCGAGATGACGTGTCCCAAGAAGTGAACCTCTCGAATCCAAAACTGGAACTTCAAGAGCATACCATAATGTTGGTGCTCTGGGAGTGTGTCTAGTATTACCTGCAAATGGTAGGCATGCTCCTCCTTAGTAGTCGAGTTGATCAAAATGTTGTCGATGAAGACTAAGACAATGCAATCTAGGTATGGCTGGAATATCTACTTCATGAAACTCATGAACACTACTGGAGCATTGGTTATGCCGAAGGGCATAACCAGGAACTCGTAGTGGTCGTAATGACACCTAAAGGTCGTCTTCTGCACATCCTCATCTCGAACTCTAAGCTAGTGATAGCCTGATCTGAGGTCTATCTTCGAGAACCAACATTCTCCCTTCAGCTGGTCAAAGAGGTAGTTGACAAAAAGCCTCAATATCTTGTCTACCTTCTTGGAAAATAGAATCAGGGCTGCCCATAGAGAAATACTGGGCCGGATGAATCCATTCCCCTATAAGTACTCTAGCTATACCCTCAGCCCTCAAATCTCAGTGGGAGCCATCCGATATGCTGGAGTAGATATCGGTGTCGTCCCTGGGTACAGATCAGTGTAGAAGTACACCTCTATATGAGGAGTTAGTCCTGAAACATCGTCATGGAAAACATCCACGTACCGATCCACCACTACACGAAAAGTTGGACTCTCTACAACAACTGCTCCAAGGGTAAGGCAAGCCGACTGGTGAGTGATCGGCTTCACCCTCCACCGAGTATGTTCGTCATGTCCTGTAAGGGATCCCTTCTCACCGGTGAAGGTAAACCTGGTGTCATCCGTGCTGACACACTACACTTTTTTCCTAATACAGTCAATCTTGGCATGAACTATAGATAACAAATCCATACATAAGATGACGTTGTAAGGCCTCGATTCCACTACTATGAGATACCAGCCAAATCTCACGCCTCCTAGAGTAAGCTCGCACTACCGGAACCAGTGGGTAATTGTCGAATATGCTCCTGTATGAGTCTATACCAATAAGGATTAAGCTAATGGCTCCGTCAGAATCTCCGAGATTTGAACTAGGGTAGTGGAAATGAAATAGTGAATGGAACCTCTGTCTATTAGAACTTCAGCTAAGGTGGAGTAGACACAGATCGTACCTCGAATAATATCTGCCGCACCGTGATCATAGGCCTCAGCTGCCTGAAGCTGAGCTCTCCCCCATCCACCCGCTCGTTGTGGTCGGGGTGGGCCTCCTAGTGGTGGTGGTGGTAACAACTCGAAACGTCTTCCACCACCAGCTGCATGTCCAGCTCCTCTGCCATGTATTCCTCTTCCCTGCGGACCACCTTGTTCAAACCTATGCCTCTACCTAATAGGTCCCTCAACTGTCTGTTGGTCATCTGTACGGCGGGTCGAACAGTCACGAGCCATATGAACCCACCTGCCACATGAGTAACACTGCCTCCTACTGGCTTGTGTGTCTCTTCTCTATGTGCCCCACACAACCGATTCTGAGTCGTGTGGTCTTCCACATGTAGGTCTGGTCCTCTTGGACCTCTGCGACATCTGTCTACTACCATATACAAAAGACTCCACTGCATGTTGGCGAGTAGTGGGTCTCGCTACTGGTGATTGCTTTGCAAGGAAACTCTCCACTAGGAGAGCTCTCTTTAACACCCCTTCCTTCTTCGGGATGCTGAGTGAGATCATTGACACTCTGATATCCCATATGAGCACCAGCTCGAAGGTCCGGGCCATGAGGAATGGGTCTCGCACCATATTTGTGTAGTAGCACGAGAGGTCGGTGGACCTCGCTGAGTACTGTACTACTGTCATGCCGCCCTACTGCAGATGAAGTAGCTCCTGTATTCGCATCGCACGAAGGGTGGATGGTAAAAACTCCTCCTGGAAGAGGATCTCGATGTCTGCCCAGATTAGGGTCGCCTCATCATAAGCCTTCGAATGAGGCTCCACCATCTACCTACTGCTGCATGAGGGAGACTCACAGCAAGGATCACCATGAAGTATGCTGGTGTCCCTACAAGCCTGAAGACTCTCACCAAATCCTCCAGCCAATCCTCAGCCACATGTGGGTCTATCTCTCCCCTAAGCATGGGTGGCCTATGGCGCTAGAACTCTTGCAACACGCTCAAGCGGTGTGCATCGTCTGCTACTAGGGCTGGTGGCATCGGTGGCCCAGGAGGAAGTAGTACCGCTGGTTCCTACGCTGGAAAAGGACCCTACACCAGGGCTACGTCGCTCAGTGGGATATCAGTACATACGACTCTCGGGGCTCTAATTGGTCATCCGCAGGGAGGCATCTTGAATGAAACAGATGCGACATGGTCCAATGATTATACCTGGTGAGCTGACCCAGTTGAGTTGACTTAAAAAAATTTGGAAAGATGAACACAATAAATGCTTTCGTGCACTGAGTCATAAATCAAGAAGTTAGGGTCCTGGTGCATGGATACGTTGGCCGCCCGCACCAATACTGGACTCCTTGAACTGAAAACCACACTTAGTACCCTTAACACTATTGTTTCATAGAAAAAAAAATCAAAGTTCTTTGTTATGTGGTAGAACCGACACCTCTAATACCCATTTGTCATGCCCCGGGGCCCGTATTGTGACTACCCCAAGACCTCATTCCATATCCCAGGGGCTAGCGACTAGCACCAAAGGCGTAAATCCCTAAACTGGAAAGGCATTGTCTTTATAACTATAAACAAACAAATTTGAGTACACAACCGGAAGAAAAAAATGCTATGTAAAACTGTATACAAAAGAAGTGATGGTAATTAAAGGGGGCCGGAAATACAAGCCCAACAGGAATGTACAAGTACAACAAAATTTAGGTACAACTGAAGAAATGTAAAATAGGTAATGGGTCGTCTTTCAGGGTTCCTACCTGATGGGTAGGTACAGATGGCCTCCTCATCACTCCACGTCTGTTCGTCTCCTCCGTGTACCGTCACAATGAGTGGTCCACCTTCAGGTACCATCCAGTCCAACTAATCTCTGCCTCAGTCAGCGCTGTCCATCGTCTGCAACTAACACAATGAGGTGTGGTATAGCCCGTCCAGGGGTGAGTATAACTATACTCAGTAGGGACCCCGATACCCTCAAGGTCTCACAAAATCCAACAAGGATAAACCACAAAGTTTGAAATCAGCAGATAAAAATTACTTAGGTATATTCCCATACATACACCTATGTTATATAGTAACCCATCTCAATCATGAGGAAAACAAAAAATTCCTTGACTCAGCTCAAACCAGGATTTTTATTAATCTTAATCCTTGGATACTGGAGAACTCCTCCGCTATCAAGTAAAGTGGACCTTCCGAGTCACATATAGGTTCTTCCCACTAACTTATACTTCTGAGGTACTCCTCCTGTCAAGTACTGTGGATCTGCTGCGCTCACACAGAGGCGCTATCCACCATGGGTCTGCTACACTCACATAACGGTGCTCCCCTGGTAGCCTACTGAGGTACTCCACGTGTCGAGTACCATGGGTCTTTCATGCTCACACATAGGGGATCCCTACTTTGGGTCTGTCGATCTCACATAGAGGCACACCCTACTGGGTTAGTCGAATCACTCCAAGTCGAATCAGTCAGCAGTCGTCAATTCTCATCCTACTACTATGTTCTCACACAAATGACTGCTCGTCCCTGCATGATCTGCTCCACAAGCTACTAGTCAATACTCCAACTGTCACAAAGTCCCACTTAGAAGTATCACAATGGTGTGTCATGTCATAGGGGTCTCAATGCAATAGACAGCGCGTCAATTGGATGCCCGGTCAGTAAGTTATTAGCTTTTTTGTCCCGGGGGCCCGGTTGGGATCATGTACGATCCAACCAAAACGTATCTCAACTATACCTCGAACTCCAGTGGGGTATTCTCAAAGGGACGACTTCACTCCAAAAATATGGATGCTGCTGACGGTTCGTCAAACGGACGTCTGGTGCCAATGATATGGCCTAAGAAGGTAATGGGTCAGTAATGGGTCCAAGGTCCAGTCTGACCCAGTCAGACCGACTCGGCCCAACATGGTCTGAGCTAACCCAGTCTGGGTCGACCCGGTCAAACTCACTAGGTCTGACCCATCCCGCTGAGTTTTGGCCCAGTCTGCTGGGCCCTGCCCAGCGGATTGTGAGGGTGGTTTGGCCCAGAGGTCGTCACATAGGTGACTCGGGCCGAAGGTCGGGGCCGGTTCGGCCAGCACCACAAGGGGAGATGCTTGGCTTACTTAGCCAGGGAGGTATGGCCGGTCAGGAGACCAGCGGACACGCCCCACGGAACGCGGGATGGCTGCGGGTGTGCCGGGTTGGGCGCGACAGGGGTCGGGCAGGCCTCGGGGGGCGTCGAGCAGGTCGTAGGGTAGGCCGTGGGGGCGCTGTCCAGGCCACGACCGGCTGCAGGGGCACCGATAGTGCGCTGCGAGGCTGTGGGTAAGTGGTCCTCACACCGGGAAGGGTGCCTGGAGGCCGCGGTTAGGCGGGCTGATAGTGTACGACTGGAAGCATCGGGGCGCCGCGTGGGCGGTGCGATTCGCAGAGGCCACTGGTAGCGCGACCGTCATCGTTGCCACCTTCGTCGTCATCACCTCATCACTATACCGTATAAAGCCACAAGAAAGAAGGATCAACTGAGGATTTCGGGCCATGTTAGGATGGCATGCATCTTTCATGTTTAAAGTGATAACAATTGGTTCAATGAAATAGGAAAGATGAACATAAATTATTTACAACCAGACAATGATTTTTTTCGAACAGTGACGAGAAAAGAAAAGGAATAAAACACAAGGTAAACCCACTACCTTTGATTCATTGATCGACATTCATCGTTCGTTGACGGTGTTGCAGAAAGAAGATGATGAATTTTGTTGTTTTCCGCATTCATCACACACTCCCAACACTAAGCTGTGTCAGCTGTGGAAGACACTCCATGTCCGCAGTATCCGAGGAAGGAAGCCGAAGAAGGTTGTTGGCGGCATTATTCGCGTTCTTCATTCTCTTTTGGGAGAACTTCTTTTATACCAAGCACTCCTCTCAACCTCTCACCAAATGAGAATTTCCAATCCAAAAAAATATAAGTTATCAATTATTTTATTGGCACAATAATTTCAAAATGGAGGAATAAATTAAGAGGCTCCCCTTAATAAAATAAATGTGATAGCGCAATTAATTAAAAGGGAAAGGTGGAACAAATTAATGGTAGAGGAGGTCAAGGGACTCCCCCCTCATTAATGTGGGGAGTTGGGAGATTTTCCACCCTCTCATTAATTAAGGGGTTTTAGTCTCGTGTGGTCCCCACGACGTAAACTCTCATGGGAGGTTGTGTTCGGGATGGCCCCACCACCATAACCTCTCATGGAAGGTTAGGGTGTGGCGGTCCCACTTCCAACTCCCATGTGGAGGTTTTAACCAACAACCACTCACACTCATGGCAGCTCAACAATAAAATAAAGTGTTGTACACTTTATTTTATTATGTTTTTATAAAAATCCTAAAACTAACTTTTATTCTCGACCATATTCCATCAAGGTGAAAGTCTTCTTAAGTAAATATCAGTGCTGTGAGTTCAACGGTGGCTCGGATTTCAGTTCCGAGTACCGGTTAAAAAGTTATAAAAACCTGCTCGTACGTTTATTGAACGTACCCGAACAAAAAATCGGAAATTGATTCCTGGCACACCAGGACTCAGAATCAAGCGCTGTAAAAATTCGCAGACTCAGAAAATTTCCGTGTAAAAAACAATTTACACCATATTTTTGGGTATTTACATATATATATATATAGTATATATATGAGTTTATAACAGTACATAACATTTTTCGATAAGAAATGAAATGCACTATTCATGGAGATACTAAGCCATACGTACGGATGAACGCTACTTTCATTTCTATTTCTAATTTTAATGGAATGAAAACATAATGATACATAGGTATATTATAATTCCAGTATAATATCATATATAATATCATTAACTATATACTTTTTACATCCCACATATGGCATTAATGAGACATATCACTTTGAAGGGGCGGTAGTCTGCACTTCTTCAAATGAAATTATCTTATTTGCCCATTATGGAAACAATAAAGGTTGGTTATAAATGTAAAATACAAAAGCATAAAGAAAATATAAACATAATATATATCATATATAAATACAGTGCTATCTTAACTTCAACCATGAGAGACGGTTGGAGATAATCGAACAATCATCGTTTCGTGAGGCATTAGTTTGCGATCCACAGAAACAGTATGTTCTTCACCCATTAGATAGAGGTGTGTGTAAGTGTAGTTAAAATACTTCTTATAACAGCATCCTAGTATATTTAGGATATTGGTGTTGTAATAAAAGAAGGAAATAAAAATAGTTTAGGGGTTGGAGAAGTAAAATAAAATAAAATAAGTTAAGAGGAACTGTTACCTTTAGTTTGGGTAACTTCCTTTGGATTGAACCAAAAGGTCTTCTTAGAGTGTATTCTGCCTAAGGAAATGCTTCTAAGAGGGAGAGAGGGATGTAGGGATCATAATTGGGCAGAGTTTGGATGATCCCAAAGGCTTTATATGTGTGAGGAATTGGTTAAAGGTGGTGTCCTTTTAAAAGGGGGAGCAGGGGCTCTTTAGGAAAGTGTGAAAGTATTATTTTATTATATAATGATATTCGGTTTCTAAAGGTCAAAAAAAATGTAAAGTTGAAGATAAGATAACTAATGGTCTAAATAAAGTCATACAATAAAAATTGGACACGTTTTTATTGTTATTCTTATATTTATAATCTTATTTATTTAAATCATTTATTAATGAGGTTAATACTGCATCATTTTTGTGTCATAAATAATTTAATCTATTTGAAATATAAAAATTATAAACAAAATATATTATAGGAAATCATTTTTTCTTTCCAATGAATATTTTTAGTCGAAAAGGTAACTTATATAACCCCATGTAAAAAATTAATTAACTAAAAGATATTTGTTTGTTTTATTTTTTCCTTTACTTTAAATTAATTAATCTAAAGTGTCATTATCACACTTATGTGGCTCCATGGGGTCCCAAGATGGACCCAAATATTCCCATTGTTGTCCATGACTCATAAAATAAGGCTAGGACAATTGTTAAGGTAATTTGGTTTTTTTATGATATTTCTTTTACCTTGAATTGCCCTATTAAGCTTTAACTGTGGTAAATAAAATTCAAAAGTTACTATTCAACAAAAATTATTTTAATATTATTGAACCAAAAGTTACTTACTAATAAAAACCATGTCTGTCAGATTTTCGTAATTAAATCCAGAGAAGTTGTAAAATTTCATTTAAATGGAAAAGTCATTTTTTTAACTACTACTAAGTGGTTTCACTATTCATCAAAAATTGATGTTTTTCAGAAAAATACCTAAAATTCATCCTAAGATATATTTGATATTCCTAATTAAAAAATGATTCCTATTTTATCAAATTAAAATCATATAAGTATCATTAATTAATTTAAAATTAATACCCGTGGTCAAAACAAATAGCGTGTTTTTAAGAAATAATAACTACCAAAAGATTGATATTTGTTTATGTCCAATTTTAAAGTGAAATTAATTACAATGAAAAAAATTTGATTAAATGGTAAAAATATATTCTAATTAAAATTTAAAACCAATTTAAAATATAATATAACCATATAAATAAATTATATTAAAAGGCACTTTTGAATTAAAATACAATATTTTTCACTATTCATCAAAAAATGAACTTTATCAGAAAATAGCAAAAATTTACCCAAAGTTAATTTTGATGTCCCGAATCTAAAGAAGAATTTTATTTTGTCAAATAGAACATATAAAAATGAACAAAACTAGATTTAAATAGGTTTCTCCCACAAAAGGTCGTAAATCGACCTTTTACTAAATATTAGAGTATTCATGCTTAAAATTAGATCCATTCATATTTTAAGCCCCTAAATTTTATTGGATAAATGTCAAAACATTTAACGAACATGTATAATCATTTTTTAGTTAGTTTTGTTCATTCTGGCCATTACAACGACTATGCGTTAACTACCATTTAAAATAATAATATTATATTATTATTTTTCAGTATAACTCAATGTTATGTGCAACGTAAGATTTCAAAGAAACCTGTTGTTGTGTATTGGGTACGTCATCGAACATAGCATCCCCTTTGAAGTAAAAATAATATTTAAGTCACAAAAATTAATAACTATGAAAAGTGTTTTATTCGTTATTTATCTAGGATGTTACACAGTGCACAATATACAAGGTTCCACGCAACCTTACTACGCAAAGAAGTTCTGCATTTCCCTTGCATGAAGGAGACCCATGAACCACATTGGTTTGAAAAAGATGAGATCTTCACCCTTTGTGTGAAGTGAAAACACTTACACATGATAAGTTTTTATAAACTATCTTCATGATTAGTGGAGGTATTCTTGCAGGAAAAAAACCATTTCACACGCTCCCTTTTTGCACCTTCATGAAGATAGAGCCATGAACCATTATTGGATCCTTGAACAAGAACTGTGCTTATAGTTTTTCACCAAGAAGAGGAGGTGAGAACTCTCACCTCTTTTCACAATCCATCAGAGATCACAGACACATTCTAATTATACCCATTCCGGTTTTATGGGATAGAAGAAGAAAAAGGGAGTGTGCATGCATTAAGAATCAAGAAGACAACACACACATACACGCATGTAAACTCGTGGCCTCTTGTTTCCAAAAAAATAACACATTCATGTGGCCAAGGCTTTAATAATATCTTGAGATAGTGTGTGCACATGTGATGAAAGGATGAAAAACCATCCAAAGGCATACACGAATTCGGGATTGAAGAAGAACACAGACAAAACATAAATTCATTTAAACCATGTGTGTGAGAAGAGAGAGAAAGAGAACAAGATAATGAAGTGATATTGAGTTTCACCAAGATGAGAATACAAGAACATACATATCACACATTGAAGCCAAATTAAATAAACAATTGTGTTTGTGCTAAAAAAAAGGAATTGTGTGCATTTTGAGAAAGAAAAACATCAGTGGAAAGTAAATTTTTAATTATAGGACACACACACATTGACCATTACACATTAATATAATAGAATAGTGTGTTCTCAGGTTTACAATAAACACATCATACATGCAAGAATACATGCATAAACACATGCACATGTGAAGAGAATTGAGATAACCAAAACAAGCGTTATTGAATGCCATGAAATCCATCTATGAAGAGAATGAGAACTCAAACTGAATCCATCCAGAATTAAAGAAGATCTTTTATCTGAGTTGACAGTGTTTGAGAATCTAAGAAGAAATACATTACTTATATTGTGAAATATAATTCTTGAATATTATATTCTTGAAGATGTTGTGTTCACCATTTTCAAACATATTATTGAGGCCAGGTTATCATCAAATGAATAAATAATTTCATGAGCATTGTTGAATTGAATACTGATCATAGAAGTGATCATAATTATTGAGCAAGACCAACATACCTTACAAAAGGCTGTTGAAGATTCATGAAAAGATGCACAAGGAGTTTTGATTTTGTAAGCCTATATAGAGTGAGAAGAATATCATCTATAGTGAATCAAGAAAAAAAACATGGAATCCAGTTGTATGACTCGAGATCCATAAGAACCCTGTGAGATTCATGGAGGGGAAGAAGTCTTTAGGGGAACTCTAAAGTAAGAATGTAGGACTCTGGTAACACTGTGGGAAGATATATAAGGATCCTTCTATGGGACTCTGGAGAGATACACTGTTACTCTATATACACCATTGTAATTACTCACTAAATTGTAGAGGAGAATCTATGTTGGGGAGAATAAACAACCCAGCAAAGAGTATGTCTTTGAATCAACCCTTGTAAATCCTTCTCTTTAGTGCCTTTAAATATACTACACCATTTGAGGTAAGGATAAGATACCCAAGATGAATGGATAAAACATTTAAACATCCATATAGATTTAATTTAAAATAATCAATTATTTTTAAGATATAAAGGGATCACTAATTCACCCACTACCCCTCTCAGTGATTCACACTGATCTGTGCACTTCAATTGTTATCAGAGCGAAGGTCACCTCTAAATGATCAATGTGAGGATTTTGTGAAGTGAATATTTAAGGAGATAAGTGAGAAATATAAAATTGATATTTCTGCAAGACTCAGAAAAACAGAAATAAGAAAATGGAAAAGAATATGGATAATAAGCTTACTACCAATGGGGAGACACCTTCTACTAAAGGTAATCTGAATGGTACAACATGTGATAATACTTATTATTCTTATGATGAAGCCATTTCAAGATGTTATGATGATAGATCAATTAGTGATATTCAATTTGTACTTAATGATCATATGAATAATGTCCCTAAAGAGGTGGAAATAGACATTGCTGAAAGAATTACTAAACATCAAGATGAAAAATTACAGCTGGAAGAAGAATCTGATGCCATCGAATATGCATTTCCTAAAAGTCTTGGCATATCCAAAACTCTTTCCAAACATGTGAAAGCAATGGATGAAATAATTTCTCTTTAAAATGAAAAAATTGGTGATGTTCTGAAAAATTTTAAGGAAGTATATGTGAGAAGGAATTATTTGAGATTGTGTTTGTAGAAGCTTTCCATGAATTTTAAAAGTTGCACATTGTATCTATGGTTGTCGAAGCTGCTCAATTGGATGAAAAAGCTAACAGGGTAAAATATCTTGACATTTCTTTTCAATAATTCAAAATAAATCATGAATAGAAAATGATAAATCTGATGGAGAATTGGGAAATAAAAATGAGATCAGTTGTGGATGAGAGGAACTCTCTCAACAAGAAATGTTTCGAATTGGAGTTGATATTGATGAATCAGCAATAAATCCAATCTGAAACTCCCCAACCAGCTAAATGAAGAGATATTTCAACGCAAGTTTTCATTGAGAAATATTCCAAAAGGAGTACTAAATCATTCTTTTATTTAATGGAAATATCCTCTAAGGAAAATGTACCATCCATACTATCTTGTACTCGTGTTTTTAAATGTGTTACCATAAAATGTACAGGTTGGAAAAATAATTACAAACAATTATTGATGAATAATGGTGATAAGAAACCAACCACCATGACTAGTGTGGATATGAAGAAGATGTTTGAAGATGGATCCACACAGAGAGCACAACACATCAAGAAGGAAACTCAACAATCTCTTGCAGAATATATAAAGAAGTCAGGATTTTTGGGAAGATTTTGGTGTTTCCACAAGTAAGGGCATTATTCATTATAATGCTGGTACAATACTCTAAATGAAAAATCATAAAGGAACCCCAAATCAAGGGGGGATTAAGTTAGAGAAAAGGAAGAAACATCCACTGATCCAAAAGCATCTCTACACTTAAACAGATTTGGAATACTTGATAATAATTTTAATGTATGTAATAGAAGTCATCCCATGGTTGGTACATGTCCATCCTAATATATATCCAAATAAAATAAGAAAATAATATCACAGAATCTGAATATGAAAGAAAATACATCTTTGGGATGTAAGTAGAAGAATGGGGAAAACATTCTCCCTATAATATTTGAAGACGTAAGACTGAGAAGACCTTGGACTCCTGATCCGTGAAGTTTTAGGGGGATGGATCCAAAAGCATAAACAATAAAAAATAATTCTACTATAGAATGAAAGTTTATACTATGTATCATGGAAAAAAATCCATGGAAATGAATGGAAGAAAGATGAACATAAAAAGACAATCAATCCATGAGAAGACGTGATTGATTGAAGACATTCCCGAAGAAAAATTTAATAAGTTTCTTAAGAAAGGTAACATGAAATCATTGAAGAAGCCATGTGGAACCTCTATGATGGAAAATTCCAAGACGGAGTGTTTAGTAATCTACCCCAATCAATTGAAAATTCCTAGAGAACTAAAAAAATATGAAAATGAATTACTAGATAAAGATAAATAAAAAGGAAAACATCTCATTCTACATGAAGAATAAATATAATTTCATAAGAGGTTATCCAAGAATGACAACCCATGTGTCTCACAAGTACTGTGTGGGAGCTTCAAGAAGGTTGGACAAAATGAAAACAAATTATTAACTATTTTACCAGGCCAAATGGAGTATATTGAACAACATGAACCAATAAAAGCGACTTCACTAATGATAGAATTGAAAAAAAAACAATCCAAACAAGTTTAAGGTCAATGGAAGTAAATCATAAATGCTGAAAATGAAAAATAAAAATTCCAAATGGAGAGTAGATAACAATATGAAGAGTACCAAATAGTTTACAGCTTCATGGAATAGAGTTCTTGGGTTAAGAGAAAATTTTCATCCCCTGTGCATCTATTAAGAAACTCACAACTGTCCAATATTATTCCCTAATTTTTTTCTATATACATGCGTATACATTTCAGGGAATTAAAGGTTATTTTCATCCTTGGGATGGAAATTGGATTAGAAAAGTGTAGAAAAACAAGTTGGAATCATTATTCATGATTTGATAATTACTTGAATTGATCCACAATGCAAGATTATTAACAGGAATATCTTCAATATTATATGATGATATTCTACACCATGGGAAATCTAATGGTAGTGAACCCCTTTTGGGGGAGAAAAAATGAAGGATATGATATCAAGGATTTTGTCTGATAAAAACCTAGAAATTCATATCAACTCATGAATTTCACGTTGAGGTATTCCAGTCAGACATTCATCCCATGTTCTTAATTGTATTTCTCATTTCAATTAAGGCAGAGTGGTTGATTAATGAAAAATGAGATGAAAAGAGGATATTTATCTTTTCACTTGAAATTTTTAATTTTTTGATGAATTATGTGTAGGATTTATCATTTCGTTGATAAATTTGATTATATCCAATCCCTTGGTCATGAATTGATTAGCTCTTATCATTATTTCACATGTTTGTTTGTTTATGGACAACATTGAAAACCATAGTCATTTATCATTTGTTCACTACACTAGGTTAGCCCATCTAGACTTACAGTTGATTAACTAAAGGCTATTTTCTAATTGAACCATGTGACGTTATCTCTCTCTTAGAAATACTCAAGAATATAATATTCAAATGGAGGAGAACATTATTTTTAAGAGGACCCCACTAAAACATTGCATTTGGTTTCCAATAAGGGGGAGAAAATATTGGCATAAATATTAACCCATTCAATGTGTTCTTGTGTAATATTGACAACATAATAAAAAGGGGGGGTGTGGAGCATTGTGTTTCATTTTTTCAATAAGGGGTCAATAAGGAGTCAATTATCCATTGGTTGTCAATATGTGCATGCAAAGGTGTGGATAGAAGTTGTGCCGATAATTGAAGTGGTGAGGTTATTAATTCAAGGTAGATCCCACAGGGATTATGGATTATTATTGAGGAACAAATTTAGATGATTGTAGATATGATCTTATGTACCAAATCATGTGTCAAAGAATGACACATTGTTATAACATTTCATGTCCACCATTGAATAATGTATTGCATGAGAAGAAAAAAGATCCATATATTGATCATAAATGGATGAATATTGTAGGCCATGAAATACTTAATTTCATGATGAAATTGTAAGATCCATTCAATAGCTTCTAATTGGATGAATTTTGTGACATAAATTAGACAATTGATTGTGCTGATACTCAAAGAAGAATACAAGTGTCCTAAAAAAACACATCACTCATTACAACTTTGAAGACCATGCATTATGATTTAATGCCTAAGGAATGACAAAATGATCCATGCATCATCCATGATTTTATTAATGGAATGTATTGAAGGTATTTGTTATTTATGATATAAAAAGAAACGAATGGATGATGTTTGAAGATGAAGAAGAGTGGAGGAAGGGCTTAGTGTGGAATCTAGTATGTGCATTGACCAAGAACGAGATTTGAATGAAGTAGGTGGAAATTCATGGACACATGGTTTTTAACCATGTATATATAGAATTAAATTACAAAACTAAGGGTAAAAATATGCAATCCAGCTGAAGTGCTCACCCAGGGCATATGTGGGACTTTAGGGTCAACCCTGCCCAAATGGATGGCATGAAGCCAGCCTGGAAGAGTTGTAGGAGTGTGGGACATTTATAACACTATAGGAGCACACATGGTGATCAACCCAGACACAAAAGGATGCATATTGGGTGATTGGAGTGTGCCCGAGGAGGAATGAGTGGGTGCATAAGTGTGTCGTAGAACACCGGTGCAAGGCGGCACCCAGAGAGGGGGAAGGAGATTTCTGTTTTGAGGATGCCACAGGTTGATATTTAATGAAGCAACTGACTATGGCACGCTTCAATGTGGGATGGATTTTTAACCTGTAGAATCAATCCTTACCATTCATCTAATCTCATGACGTATCTGAGCCACACGCTCCATCTCACATCTAAGGATATAATCGTGGTCGTCTGTGATCAATCTGAGCTAATCCAATTACCATGTCATCGTTTTCAACCTCCGGCCACATGGAGAATCACCTGACGCTGCTACTCACCATCTCCACCACCGATCCATCGTGATCGACCTCCTGGTCAGCGTTGATGATGAAAAATCCTACATGGTGATCGTCCGGATGAACCGAACACATGCATGCATCAAAATGATGATAATAAAAGGAGACCGAGGAAAATGATGTTTCTGAGGGTTCACTACTCTTTTAATGTTCAAATATATGGTTTTCATGCATTCAAAATCACATGAACGTGATGTTTTCTCATAAAATAAAGATCCCATGGTGAACAGAACAAAACCGAGATTTGCACATATGTAGATCTCGTGTTTGAATATTTCAATGTCGTTGATAATGAACATTTAAATATTTGAATCCTGTAGCATATCTCATGGGATTTGAACTCTGTGAAATTCGTTACCTCTTCGTTTAAAATTAAGAACACCCCAAATCATTATTTTTTTTGAAGATATCATAAAAAAATCTTGTTTCTAGAGAAATAAAGCATCGTATACAGGGTTCTGTATAGCCCTGCTAAGTGAAGATGTTATGTGCATCCCTTGCATGGAGGGGAATCGTAAACCATCTTCGTTCAAGATAGAGGAGATCTTCACCCTCTGTGTGATGGAAAAAAACTAAAACATGATAGATTTTTACAAACTCTCATTGTGATTAGTGGAGGTATTCCTGTGGGTAAACAAACGGTGTACACACACCCTTGTTTCACCTTCACAAACATAGAGCCATGAACCATTCTTGGTTCTGTGAAGATGAATCATCCTTCCTATTTTTCATGAAGAAAAATGGGTGATAACACTCACATATTTGCAAGATCCATCCGATAACCCACGCACATTCTTATTATACCAATTTGGGTTTTTTGAGCTAGAAGTAGAAGAAGAAGGGAGTCTGTTTTCATTATGAATCAAGAATACAGTAAACACATACACGCATGTGAACTCGAGGCCTCATGTCTTCACAAAAAGGAACAATGGATGAGGACGAGGCTTTGATAATCTCTTAAGATAGTGTGTGTGCATGTGACTAAAGAAGGAAAAATCATCAAATAGAATACAACCATTCAAGTTTGAAGAAGAACACAAATAAAACATAATGTAACCCAAAACATGTACATGAGAAGGGAGAGAAGGAGAACCAGAAAAAGAAGAGATTGTGAGTTTCACCAAGATGAGAACACATGCTCATACATGACACACATTGAATCCAAATTAAAAAAAACAAGTGTGTGTGTGAAAAAACTAAAGGAATTTTTTTCATATTGAGAAATAAGAAATTGAGTGGAAAGTGAGTGTTTAATTATATGACCCACACACATTGAACCAAACACATTGATACAAGAGAATGGTTTGTTATCAAGTTTACAATAAACACATCATACATGCTGGAATACATGCATAAACACATGTGCATGTGAAGAGAATTGAAATACCCAAAACAAGAGGTATTGAACGCCATGCAATCCATGCATGGGGAGAATTTTAACTAAGACTGATGCCAGATAGAATTAAAAATAGCCTGTATCTGAGGTCACAGTGATTGAGAATCCAAGAAGAAAGACAATACTGATATTCTAAATCATCATTCTTGCATATTATATTAATAAAGAGGTTGTGTTCACCACTTGTACACATATTAGTGAGGCCAGGACTTCATCAAAAGAAGAAATAATTGATTGAGGATTGTGGAACTGAAGGCTACTCAGAGAAGTGATCAAAATTATTGATCAAGACCAACAGACCTTAACATAGGATATTGAAGATTCTTGAAGAGATACATGGGAAAGTATGATTTAGAAAGACTATGTGGAGAGAGAAGAATATAATCTATAGTGAATCAAGAAAGAAAAAAGAAGGAATCTGCTCATGTGTCTTGAAAGCTATAAAAACCCTATGAGATTCATGGAGGAGAAGAAGTCTTATGTTGAACTCTGAAGCAGGAAAGTGGGACTCTGGTAAAAATATGGGAATCATTATAAAGAATCTCATATAGGACTCAATAGAGATACAGTGGGACTCTATATCGAACATTGTAATTTTTCACCAAATTATATTGGAGAATCTATGTTGGGGAGAATAACCAACACGACATTGAGTCAGACATTGAACCAAACCTTATAAATCCTTGTGTTTAGTGAAATTAGATTTACTATCCAATTTGAGGTAAGTATTAGAGACACAAGAAGTGTGGATTGAGTTTTTAACCAGACATATATGTTTAATTGAAAATAATAAATTAATAAAAATATCTTAAGG
Organism: Viscum album; assembly: GCA_963277665.1. Taxonomy (NCBI): domain Eukaryota; kingdom Viridiplantae; phylum Streptophyta; class Magnoliopsida; order Santalales; family Viscaceae; genus Viscum; species Viscum album. The sequence continues at coordinate 732,889,803 of OY728160.1, forward strand.
GGTCACTAATTTACCCCTCCCAATATTAGTGATTCACCCTGATCTGGGAACTTCAATGACCAACCATGAGATTGTACTCAAATCAAGTAAGTATTTCATCTCATGTTATTCAACAGTAGGAAAAGGAAGTTGAAAACCAAAAATTTAATCCTATTACCATCTCATTTGAGGAATTATATAGTTTTTAAACAATCCTAGATTTATTTCCTACTGTTAGTTAACTTTCTCCTAACGTTATCCTCTATCACCATACATAAGAACATAATGGATATATTTCCTTTCCATATCAATGTTTTCAATTCCCAGCTATGTTATCCTATATGTAAATGCATTGATGAGTTACTATTATGTTTCTAAATTTCCCTTAGAAAAAGTAGTTTTAGTATATCATTTTACGTTGTGGGATTCCAAGATAGAAACATTCAAGTAGTAAAACACTTATTACCACGATGAATTTCAAGGACGAAATTAATTTTAAGGGAGCCAGAATGAAATAACCTGATATTTTATGAGATCGATTATTTTAATTTCAACGATTTATTGTGTTGTACGCTACACCAAGATTATATTTTACTATACACAACACTACATTATCTTATAGTATACACAACACTATTGTTGGATTGTGTTACAAACAATTTTATGTTCTTTTGATAGAATTAATTTCATGCAATTCTGAGTATGGATTTTGTTCAATGTGTAAATGAACTAGGTTTCGATTATGTTTTACGCAACACCAATGGAATATTTCAATACATTTAACACTATCATGGATTGTGTTACATGAAAGAGAGACCTTTTTCGATAGTTTTCATTGTATGCAATAATCAGTTTCACTAAAAAACAATATATTATTAAACTATTATTATTTAATGGGATATAAACTAGCCATTATGAATAGTATTAACCACATTTTAATTTTCTATAACATTATCATTTATCGTACACATTTTCTTGAACATGATATGAGAACAAAAAATTGTTTTTGATAAAAGAAGTATTTTTTTAAAAAAATTGCAGTTTCCCACCTTTTGATGAAGCATGCATTTAAAATAGAGTTTATGAATAATATATAAGTTAATTTTGATAAAATAAACTTCTTATTTTGATGCTGGACATAAACATTAATTTATTACTTTTTTTGGTATTTTTCTAATAAAATTAAAATTTATATGTATAGTGAAAAATACTACATTTGAATTTGAATCTTCCTTTTTATCTAATATATTTATATTGTTAGATTATATTTTTAAGTTGTTATAAATATTAATTGGATTATATAGTTATCATTTAATCCAATTTCGGTCCTCAGAATTAATTTCACATTTTAAATTGGACATAAAAGCATGTCAATCTTTTAATAGTAATTAATTTTTAAAAACCTGCTTTAGTGTTTTTACAAAGGGAATTAATTTTAAATTAATTACTTAAACATCTGTATTATGAATTTGTAAAAATATATTCCATATTTGGAATTATGAGGTCCAAATTTTGTAAATAGGTACCATTTTTTAAAAAAAATTATGAATAGTAACTTGAGTAATTATTTTATTTAACTTGGTTAACTGGTAAATATGGTTAATAAGGGAAAAAAGTAATATTATAATAATAATAATCTACCATAACACATGTCATAATCCCATTTAATGAGATATGTCTAACCTTGAGAATCCTTGGGTCGATTTGGGGACCCAATTGAGCCACATGGATGTGAAAATGACATTTTATAAGATTTAATTTTAAATAACCATAAATATAACAGAAACTTTTATCTTTTACTAATATTATTTTAAGGTGAAGTTATATACTAGATATGTTGAACTATAAGTAGTAATTATAAATATAAAAATATTTCCTACATCATGATATTTAATTTATAATTTTTATAGATTATATTATCAAATTTAATAATGACACAATGGTGATGCAGTTATTGCTTCAGTAACAAAGGATTAAAAAAAATATTATAAATGTTAAAATAAATGTAATTTTGTTATTTTTATGTCATCCACAAGTTTTTTTATGATATTGAAATTTCCTATTTCAGTTAATTCCTTATGTTTGACGGAACCAGGTTGTAATTTTTTTTATAAAAATGTCAAGTATCAATAGTGTCAAAATTGACATAATTCATAACATGAAACATAAAATAGTTTATTAAATGATATCAACTTCGTAAAATTAAAATATTAATCCAAATGGTTAACATATGTCCTAATTTTCATAAATTACTTTTCTATGATCGTTTGACATGATAGGGAAATTACAATAACCCACAATGTGTAAATAACATGATAGCCTAGGGAGATTAAAAAGGGTAACATAAGGGATAAAAAAAGATAAGGATACAAAAGTAATCAAAACATGTGAATAAATTATTGTATGATGGGTATTTGAACCAAAATCGTCTTATATTTTAACTAAATTAGTTTTAACCATTTTTAATCGAAATTTAATTTATAATAAACTAATATTTTGAGAGTTTCCTAAATTACCCCTCTCCCCTCTTATAAAAGGGAACCTCCTCCCTCTCCTCTTCACACCAATATGATCCTTAAAGATCATACAACCCCTACCCATTTATCTTCTAAACAATTCTAGTAACATTCTATAGGTTCCTTTTTTCTCAAGAGACCAAATCTATTACCCTAATAAGAAATTTAAAGGAGGCACGTTGAGGAAGAGATAATCTCTTCTAAAGATTCATTCAAATTTCATTCTTCTTATACTTCATCTTCATTATTTTTTTCATTATAAATCTGTTTAATTTTAAATTAATTATATCAATTTCACTCATATACTGATATGTTATTATGAAACAATGATATTTCACCTTATATTCATCCTACCGAAAATGAAATCATCGTGCATGTGTACGTATGACTTACCATCTCCACACCATGGTGTAATCTGTTTTTCACCATCACCTAACATAAATAGGTATAATGATGAAAATAATATCTATATATGATTATTATAAAATAATATTAATTCTATGATATTATACTCCATCGACTTCAATACCATTCCCAAAATATGGGAACGATATCGTCACCCATGCGTATGTACACCTTTCCGTCTCCATGACCTGATAGAATTCATTCTCCATGTTAACCATTCTAGAATGATTATAAAGTATATATAAAAATAATCATTAAATATATGAAATAAAAAATCTACTGGATTTATGTACATATATTTCATTTAATTACTTCCATTAAATTCAATAATGAAATGAAAACAACGTTCATGCGAACATACAAGCAACCATCTCCATGAATGATGTATTACATTTCATTTACCTATATAAAAAAATATATATATATATATAATGAATATATATGATATATAAATCATGTTTTAAATTATATACTTATTTAAATCATGATCTATATAATAATATCAAGAATAAAAAGTCCAACCACATATGATAAATAAAACTATAATTACTCAAAACATTACTTTCACATGGAATTGAAAAATAAAAGGGTAATATAATGTCATAAGTAAATCATATATGATATAATAAATATTATTATTGTTCTATTAAATGTTAATAATATGTTTAAATCCACTATACATGAGTTTTGGACACACACAGAAGAAATCACACCTAAGGTAAGGGAAAATTTTACAATCTTGTTTTTATTTGAGTTTATTTATACGTAAGTATTTTCTGGGTATATATTTATCATCCATGTCCATGTTTTCTATTTTTTTTAAAAATAATATTATTCTACGTATTTTTAAAGACATTATTACCCATTTTTACTTTCACCACATTGTATAGAATTAATATTTTTTTGTTTACCGTATGGGGTACTTTTTGAGTTTTCTGAAAAAAGTAAGAGGAGAATGTTTTTTAACTTATACAGCATCAGTGTATTTTTAATAGTTTCATGATGCCTTTTTTCTATTAAGAATAGTATATACTATTTCATGTTTATTTTCAACTATATTATTTTATTTTAAAATTTTGTGGTATTTTGAGGAATGAAAACAATTTTTAATAAGAAATGATATTTTTATGAAGAATTAAGTTCAAGTGTTTAATAAAGATTATTTTTCATCTAAGATGACACTCTTAAATAAGGTTATGTTTCAATCCCTATTGTTATTATGATTTTACTGTGTTAATTATGGAAAGATTTTTTATGTGGATTATGTTATTATGGAATGATTTTTAAGAAACCCTTTTTATTTCATAGGTTAAGCTTTGATGAATGACTTATGTTTTGTGGTACATGTAAGAATGATTTCACTATAACATTGGTGGTACCTATACCTCTATTAAATGCATTGGGTAAATATTTATATCTCATGAGATATACATTACTAGAAAGATAAGTAAATCTGGTTCAGTAATACATAGCTGGAATGACAAGTAAACCCAGTTTAGTACTGGACTTTTCCACTATGATGGTCTTGGGAACAATTCCTTGGTTACTATAGAAATCATATTATGTGATTATAGGTTTTCCAAAATGTCATGTATTATACCTATCCTATATTTTTAGGGTTAATTTTATTTTATGATTTATGACTTAAGAACTTCCATGATTTATTTCATGACTCGTGATTTTGATGTTTAAAATTTATGTTCATGTTTTTACATTCAAATATTTATGGTATTTTTTATGTTCTCCATGATTACCCTAAAAGAGAATTTAATCTCACCCTTTTTATATGTTCTTTACCCAGTATTTCAATAAAGGTTCTTGGTTGGAATACAAATTGGTAAGATTGTTATAGGAGATGTTGAAGAACTTTCACGAAGTTAGATGATTATGTTCTGAGTTTCCAAAGACACCAAACTAATATAGTCTTTGGGAATATATTTTTTGGAATGTATTAGGTATTCTGAAAAAGAAATGTAATTTCCATGTTTGTCAAGCTTGGTTCATTAGATATTAGGGTTAGAGAATGGTGGGTATTAGATTATGTATATATTTATGCAGTGATTATAGGCGTATCCTATGCTTTTGGAATGACTAATATGGGTACATGGTGTTCAAATGTTGTGAATAAAAGAACTAGATGTGAGTTATTATGTGTGAATCAGGTAATATTTATGTTATTTATGTGATAAGTTTGCATCATTACATTTTATCGGAATGCATATATATATATATATGATGAAGAGTTTTGGGAATCATATGTTATTTAGGGACTCTTGGGAATCGATGTAATTAAGGGACTTTATTGGTGTCAAATATGACGAGGGTAATAATTGAGCATCTAATATGGTGAAGGAATGCTAGTATTTAATATGGGTAATTTTATTTCTATTGGGTGATTGGAGGAACCATTAAAAAGTTGTTTTGGTTCTATGAAAGATCAGGTAGTTAATCCCTAAGGTGGGGATCCATGAGATGAATTGACTTGTGGTTGTTCGGCCTGGGTAGATCGAGGTGATGTTTATGGGATTTACGTATTAAATATATTCTCAACATAGAAACAAATAGCTCAAGGATAGTATATCTTATTATGGGGATGTTGTAACATCTTCAGTTTCTGAAAGGGTCAACATTTCTATGTAATTTTAAATTTTCATGTTTGTGGACATGCCAACATTGGAATTTGGATTCAGAGTGTAATTTCCAAATTTAAAATGTGTTACTGATTTTTTTTAAAATATCCTATAAGGAATACAAAATTTCTTAGGGGATTTTTTTGGTTTAGAGAACATCGATCATAGAGAACCAAAGATCAGGAGACACAACACTGGGAGCATGGTTGATGTAACACCCCAGGTAAATAAAGAATGTGACATTTTCATATTTATCAATATTTTTGAATAAAATATTAATATGACTTTAAAGGGGACGCTATGCTCGATGGTGTACCCAACACGCAACAACGAGTTTCTTGGGAATCTTACGTTGCACTCTAATAATAAAATAATATTATTTTAAATGGTAGTTAACATGTAGCCATTATAATGGAGGGAATGGATATAAATAACTAAAATATGATTATATATGTTTTTAAATGTGTTTACATTTATCCAATAAAGGATAGAGGCTTAAAATATGGAAAGAATTCAATTTTAGGCATATATGCCCTAGTTTTCAATAAAGGTTCACTTATCACCTTTTGATGGAGAACCGTCATTAAATATAGTTTTTTCACTCTTGTACATTCTATTGGACCAAATAGAACTCTTCTTAAGAATTGGGACATCAAAATTTACTTTGTGTAAATTTTTGGTACCATTCCGATAAAGTTCATTTTTTTAATGAATAGTGTAAAATGTTGTATTTTAATTCAAAACCTCTTTTTAATCTAATTTATTTATATGATTAGATTATATTTTGAATTGGTTTTAAAGTGAAATTATAAAATATTTTTACCATTAAATCCAATAGTGGTCGTTGGAATTAATTTCACTTTGAAATCGGACTTAAACTAGTGTCAATCTTTTGATACTTATTGTTTCATAAAAACACGCTATTTGCTCTGACTGCGGGAAATAATTATTAAATTAATTAATGTGAATTATATATTTTGAATTTTGTAAAATAGACTTCATTTTTGAATTCGTAATATCAAATATAGCTTAGGGTGAGTTTTTGATAATTTTCTGAAAAACATCAATTGTTTATGAATAGTGAAACCACTAAGTGGTACTTATAAAAACTGATTTTTCCATTTAAATGAAACTTTTCCATCTTTGTGTTTTGAATTTCAAAAATCCGACATACATGGTTGTCATTAAGAAGTAAAATGTCGTTCAATGGGATAAAAATAATTTTTTGGTGAATAATAACTTATTAAGTTTTTAATCGCGATTAGTGGTAATTAGTGTAGTTTAAGGTAAAAATAATGCTTTAATAAAATAATATGAACTTGAAACATGTAATACCCTCATTGTTTGTGTCATGTCCGACCAAGACAAGCCATGGGTCAACGTGGGGACCCCATGGAGCCACTTTGGTCGGTAAATGACAAATATAACTTTTTATTTAATGTAAAAGTAAAAATGACACAAACATCATATGTTTTACGAAAACAATTTTTACATGGGGTTATAAAGATCAGATTTTTGATTATAAATAGTCATTGGAAAGATAAAAAGGTTTCCTACATCATAGTATTTGTATTATAATTTTTAGACACTAAATAAATTAAATTATTTATGACATCATGATGATGCAACGATGACCTCATTATTTAACAATTTAAATAAAATGGAAAGATAATGTAAAATCTATGAACTAAAAATGTCCAAAACTTATTGGATGGGTGGATTTACAACCCATAACACCTTATCCACGAATTATATCAATGTGGGACCTTTTAAAACCGAAACACATTTTCAAATAAAGTAATATTTCTTACATTCCAAAAGTGCCCCTCCTCTCCTCTTATAAAAGGCCCCCACCTCTACCTCATTTCACACACTCCTCAAGCCTTTGGATCGGCCAAACCCTGCCCATGTACTCTATCCACATCCCTCTCCTCATCCTAGTGGATTCCCTTTGGGCAGAATCCTTTCAAAGGAAGCCTTTAGGCTCTAATAAAAAGGAGTTACACTTTTAAAGGTAATTCATTCTCTCTTGTTCATTTGTTTCATTTTGCTTCTCCAACCCCCTAAACTCTTTTTATTTACTTAGTTTGTAACAACAAAAGTATCTTCAATATACTAGTATGTTTTTATAAGATTTATTCGAGCTACACTCTCACACAACTACATCAAATGGTTAAAGAACATACGGTTTCTGTGGATGGAGAAATTCTACCTCCCGAAATGATGATTGTTCAATACTCATTTAACACCTTCAAAGGTGGCCATTATGATGTCACTATTTTTATATATGATATATAATATGTTTATGTTTTCCTTAAGCTTCTGTTTTTTTCATTTTGGGCAAACCTTTATGGTTGCCATTATGGGTAAACCCGATATCTTCATTTAAGGAAGTGCGGACTACCGCCCCCTCAAAGTGATTTGATTCGTTAAATACCATATGTGGGATGTATAAAGGATGGAAATATGATATTATATATGATATTATTCTGTAATTATAATATAACTTTATATAATTATGATTCCATTCTATAAAATACGAAATAGAAATGAAAGTAGCGTCCATGCGTACGTACGGCTTACCGTCTCCATGAACGGTGCATTTCATTTCTTACCTCTAAATGATTATGTAATGTTATAAATGCATGAATGTACTGGATATATATAAAATATATGATATCTAAATCATGAATAAAATTTTTGATATAATAAACATTTGGCCACACGAACAACATGTAATTGTAAGAAGTCCACTTTCGACTTAAGAATCAAATATCGACAAAACAAACATTATTAACTTAAATGATTACTTAATGTTTATAACATGGAAATAAGTGATATTAAAGGAATAATGAACTTGAAAAAGGTTCTTATGAAAATAGAAATTAACTCCAGTTTATTATTCAGGACATTAAAGAACGATCGAGTCAAGTCGGACCCGAGGTAAGGGATCCTACTCCTCTCTTTCTTTTTAAGTACACTCTTTTATGTTTTTTCTTATAAGATCATATTTCTTGTTATTGGGATGTTATTTTATATTAATCATACTTTAATTTTAATGTTCATGTGATGAGAGACCCCATTCTCTCTCATCAATCCATTTTGGAAGTTTTGAGTGGCGCCGTTAGGCTGCCGAACTTTCATCAGAGATCTAACCTCTCTCTTTCTTTTTAAGTACTCTCCTTTATGTCACTTCTTTTAAGCTCCTCTTTGTAATTTTGGGGATGTTCTTTTATATTCCTATTGCTGTAAATTTTATTTTAATGTTATGAGATACCCTATTTGATCTCATCAATCCATATTCGGAAGTTTTATGTGGCGTCGTTAGGCTGCCGAGTTTTAGTAAGGGATTTTTCATCTCACTTTTATTCCCGTGAGATTTATGCTACATTTTCCACAAATTCCATTGAGTGGTGTATGTACTGCCCATTATTCTACTCTTTGTGTAATATACATTCGTTTATGAGTATTTACATCAATGATCTATTGTTCTTCTTTCATGGGGTGTATGTTTTGAAAGATACCCAAGTCGGTAAGGGAACCTTTCACCCTCCTCTTTTTTAAAAGACTTCTTTTGTTGGGTCTTTTAATTTACATATTGTTATTATGTGATATGTTCTCATATATCCTTATTGATGTAAATTTTATGTCCAAGTGATGTGATACACTTTTTATCTCTCATCAACTCATTTTGATGTGATGCCGTTAGGCTGTCAAGGGAACTTTTTAACCCAATTTCGATTTCTTTGGGTTCAACATGTAGTCATTGAATATGTCATCCATTTAATATGTGTGAATGACCTTTTATTGTTTTACACATAATATACACTTATATTGGGTGTATTTATATTTGTCACACTTATTTTTGAGATTGATTTGTCCTTAATTTAAGGATACCTTCTTTATAAGGGATTTTATCACATTTGACATTTCTATTGAGGGTTCATTGTTGTTATGCACCAATTCACTCTTATATGGTGTATATACTGTCCTTTGGAGTATTATATCATGAATCCATTTATTCTCATGATATTATAAAGTTCTGACTAAATTTTATTCCTCAATTATTGTATTCAAGTTTCTCTAATTTTGGTAAAACCCCTTTAACCAAAATATCATTTTAAATGTTTTAATTATTTGTTCTTATTAATATCCATGTTTTCAAAATGGTTTTAAGTATTTACTTATATTGATATTAATGGTTTAAAATTTTAATCTTCAAGGTGGTATGGGACTCTTTGATTCAAAAATCTCTTTATTAAATGTTTTAAATGGTTTTGGAAATGGTTTCTTTTTGAATGGATTCATTTTTTCAATATACTAAAATGTTATATTGTGATTGAAATGTGGAAATGTTATGTTTCCTTTATGCATGTTTTATGTGACAAATTTATGTTATGGTTCTTGGGAATTGTTATGAAAATGGGTGGTTCCGTGATAAACTAAGGGCGGGTGAGCCCGATATAGCTCTCCAATGCATTGGGTAACACGATGGAGTGAAACGTTAAGGTTTCTCCGAATAGATTTAGGGAATATACTGTGATGGGTATTCCAAACGTAACCAAGAGGGTTACTCCCTACGTAAGAATGTTATGAATGCCTCAAGTTACCTTTATGTCTTATGTTTCCTATGATTTATTCATGGTTTGATGTGGTATGTTAAAGTGCCTATGTTTTATGGGTAAAGTATGATTTCATTCTTATGTATATATGAACTCATGTTTCCTTTCCATATTTTTATAACCCTTACTGAGCTTTTTATGCTCATCCCATGTTTTTGAAATGTTTTTCACAGGTCAAGGGAAAGGTACATGATGTGATGATAGTGTCAAGGATGTGTCAAGAAAGAATCCGTGTTTTATTTTAAATATGTTTCCGTTGATGGGAAGAATGAATACTGCCTTTTATGTAACCACTTTGTTTAAATGTGGAATGTAATGAAAGTTTCATGATCTAATTCTCTAAAAATATAAACCTGAAAAGATCCTCAATGTGTAATCTTGTAATAACTCAAGATTATGTAAGGTTTAAGGATGGGGCCTTATAGTTGGTATCAAAGGTCGGTTTAGATAAATTTAGAGGTTAGGGTATTCTTTAAGCATAAGTGACATTACCATAATGGTTAGGATTGCAGAAAGAGTCCTAGTTTTAGATAAAGTGAATGAGTAAGTATATCTTAGTGTTTATCTTACTCATTAGTACATGATGGTTTTTTTGATATACTCCCACTGACCTTTTTGGTTTTAGTAAATGGATGGATATAGCAGGCACCAACGTGACAATGGGTTTGAAGGAAACTATTTTGGTTCTCTGATTTAGAGACTGGATGAGATGGGGGATTCAATGAGGAATCTCATGGTTGTTCTAAACCTACTATCAAGGAGTCATGATCAACCACTTCAACCTTGGTGAGTTCTCTAATGCATCATGTACGAGATGGCCAACTCGATGTGGAAATTCAGGTAATAATTATTAAGGTAACCATTAGGGTTTATATGATCCTTACTTTTGAGGTAATTATGGGTTATTATATGATATGATGGAAAATGAAAGGAATGAGATAAACTTGAGGTTAAAATATGTTATGATCATCTTTGAAGATTTTATCTCATTTTGGGGAATTTTTTAAAAATTATATAGTTTTGGAAAAAGGACAACACGCAGACCGTGTGACTACCCATCGCGTCGGACAAAGCTGCGGGAATCGAACCCACAACCAAAGTGCGACTGGTATTTATCGCCTACCACTGGACTACGTGAAGTCCCTGGTTAGTTTGACTGATTCTTTCTAGTTATATGATTTTATGAATTATGAGTAAGATTATTTTGGGTTATTTATGAAAATTATTAACCTATCATGGAGGATATGTGATTAGGATAATTACTTTTCAATGCGAGACTTTAGGAGCGACTGATGTTGTTTGGAGATAAATGTTACGATTTAACTTGGAAGACTATGTGAATAAATCCTTCAAATATTTGGGTTTCAATCTTATTTTTTTTTAATTTGAAGAATTTTATGGACAAATTGTTTATCGGATGGTCCTCATTGAACTTTGGGTTATGTTGGAAAAATTTTGGAGATTAAGAATAGATTTTCTTTTTATAAAGTGTTATCCTTTTATGGATTATCTGATCTTGTACAAACCTTTTGGGTTTTGGTTTTGGTTAAAGTCTAAAGACATGGGAAGTATATAGTTCTCTTTTTTTTTGGGTTAGGTGATTCTCTAGAAGTTGATTATAGTACTCTTAATGCGAACAAGTCTCCCTAAATAGTCATCTTTTGGAAAAAAATATGAGTTTGATTAAGGAATATAGTAAAAGTTGAAAGTCAACATTATAAGTGATTATGTTTCCTTATAAATAAATTCCTCAATAAAAAGTAACTTAAAACAAAAATGTTTTCTATTAACTTTTCCTACTGGGGAATCGAATACCGTTTAACCCATCACAAGTTTGTGATTTTCTCATAGTTAACTTTCTCCTAAACATGTTTTCTATCACTCTCCATCAGAACATGACCCTTTGCTTTTTCTTCCATGTCCATGTTTTCCTACACGGAATCCTATTATGGGTTAACTCGGGTGATCTTTGTACTTATCTTTCTTTATTTTAATGTGATTGTTTTACAGACTCTTCTTCCGATGTGGGACTTTCAAGGATGTTTCCAAGAGAAATTTTAAAATTGTGAGGATGCAATTCCAAAAAGGGGGGAAGGATGTAACACCCCAGGTAAATAAAGAATATGACATTTTCATATTTATCCATATTTTTGAATAAAATATTAATATGACTTTAAAGGGGACGCTATGCTCGATGGTGTACCCAACACGCAACAACGAGTTTCTTGGGAATCTTACGTTGCACTCTAATAATAAAATAATATTATTTTAAATGGTTGTTAACATGTAGCCGTTGTAATGGAAGTAATAGATTGAAATAACTAAAATATGATTATATATGTTTTTAAATGTTTTTACATTTATCCAATAAAGGATAGAGGCTTAAAATATGGAAAGAATTCAATTTTAGGCATATATGCCCTAGTTTTCACTAAAGGTTCACTTATCGCCTTTTGAGGGCGAACCGTCATTAAATATAGTTTTGTTCACTTTTATACATTCTATTGGACCAAATAGAACTCTTCTTAAGAATTGGGACATCAAAATTTATTTTGTGTAAATTTTTGGTACCTTTCCGATAAAGTTCATTTTTTTAATGAATAGTGTAAAATGTTGTATTTTAATTCAAAACCTCTTTTTAATCTAATTTATTTATATGATTAGATTATCATTTGAATTTGTTTTAAAGTGAAATTAGAAAATATTTTTACCATTAAATCCAATAGTGGTTGTTGGAATTAATTTCACATTGAAATCAGACTTAAACTAGTGTCAATCTTTTGATACTTATTATTTCATAAAAACACGTTATTTGCTCTGACAGCGGGAATTAATTATTAAATTAATTAATGTGACTTATATATTTTGAATTTTGTAAAATAGACTTCATTTTTGAATTCGTAATATCAAATATATCTTAGGGTGAATTTTCGGTAATTTTCTGAAAAACATCAATTTTTGATGAATAGTGAAACCACTAAGTGGTACTTATAAAAACTGATTTTTCCATTTAAAAGAAATTTTTCCATCTTTGTGTTTTGAATTTAAAAAATCCGACATACATGGTTGTCATTAAGAAGTAAAATGTGGTTCAATGGGAGAAAAATAATTTTTTGGTGAATAGTAACTTATTAAGTTTTTAATCGCGATTAGTGGTAATTAGTGTAGTTTAAGGTAAAAATAATTCTTTAATAAAATAAGATGAGCTTGAAACATGTCCTACCCTCATTGGTTGTGTCATGGCCGACCAAGACATGCCATGGGTCAACTTGGGGACCCCATGGAGCCACTTTGGTTGGGAAATGACATAAACAACTTTTTATTTAATGTAAAAGTAAAAATGACACAAACATCATATATTTTACGAAATTTTTTTTTACATGGGGTTATAAAGATCATATTTTTGATTATAAATATTCATTGGAAATATAAAAAGATTTACTACATCATAGTATTTTTTTATAATTTGTAGACACTAAATAAATTAAATTATTTATGACATCATGATGATGCAACGATGAACTCATTATTTAACGATTTAAATAAAATGGAAAGATAATGTAAAATCTATGAACTAAACATGTCAAAGACTTATTTTATGGGTGGATTTCCAACCCTTAACACCTTATCCACGAATTATATCAATTTTGGACCTTTTAAAACCGAAACACATTTTAAAATAAAGTAATATTTCTTACTTTCCAAAAGTGCCCCTCCTCTCCTCTTATAAAAGGCCCCCACCTCTACCTCATTTCACACACTCCTCAAGCCTTTGGCTCGGCCAAACCCTGCCCATTTACTCTCTCCACATCCCTATCCTCATCCTAGAGGATTCCCTTTGGGCATAATCCTTTCAAAGGAAGCCTTTAGGCTCAAATCAAAAGGAGTCACACTTTTAAAGGTAATTCATTCTCTCTTGTTCATTTGTTGCATTTTGCTTCTCCAACCCCCTAAACACTTTTTATTTACTTATTTTGTAACAACACCAGTATCTTCAATATAATAGGACGTTGTTATAATATTTATTCGAGCTACACTCTCACACAACTACATCAAATGGTTAAAGAACATACGGTTTCCGTGGATGGAGAAATTCTGCCTCCCGAAACGATGATTGTTCAATACTCATTTAACACCTTCAAAGGTGGCCATTATGATGTCACTATTTTTATATATGATATATAATATGTTTATGTTTTCCTTAAGCTTATGTTTTTTTCATTTTGGGCATACCTTTATGGTTTCCATTATTGCTAAACGCGATATCTTCATTTAAGGAAGTGCGGACTACCGCCCCCTCAAAGTGATTTGATTCGTTAAATACCATATGTGGGACGTATAAAGGATGGAACTATGATATTATATATGATATAATACTGGAATTATAATATAACTTTATATCATTATGATTCCATTCTATAAAATATGAAATAGAAATGAAAGTAGCGTTCATGCGTACGTACGGCTTACCATCTCCATGAACGGTGCATTTCATTTCTTACCTCTAAATGATTATGTAATGTTATAAATCAATGAATGTACTGGATATATATTTAATATATGATATCTACATCATGAATACAATTCTGGATATAATAAACATTTGTCCACACGAACAACATGTAATTGTATGAAGTCCACTTTCGACTTAAGAACGAAATATGGACAAAACAAACATTATTAACTTAAATGATTACTTAATGTTTATAACATGGAAATAAGTGATATAAAAGGAATAATGAACATGAAAAATTTTCTTATGAAAATAGAAATTAACTCAAGTTTGTTATTCAGGATGTTAAAGAACGATCGAGTCAAGTCGGACCCGAGGTAAGGGATCCTACTCCTCTCTTTCTTTTTAAGTACACTCTTTTATGTCTTTCCGTCTAAGATCATATTTCTTGTTATTGGGATGTTATTTTATATTAATCTTACTTTAATTTTTATGTTCATGTGATGAGAGACCCTATTCTCTCTCATCAATCTATTTTGGAAGTTTTGAGTGGTGCCGTTAGGCTGCCGAACTTTCATCAGAGATCTAACCTCTCCCTTTCTTTTTAAGTACTCTCCTTTATGTCACTTCTTTTAAGCTCCTCTTTGTAATGTTGGGGATGTTCTTTTATATTCCTGTTTCTGTAAATTTTATTGTAATGTGATGAGATACCCTATTTGATCTCATTAATCCATATTCCGAGGTTTTATGTGGCGCCGTTAGGCTGCCGAGTTTTTGTAAGGGATTTTTCATCTCACTTTTATTCCCGTGAGATTTATGCTACATTTTCCACAAATTCCATTGAGTGGTGTATGTACTGCCCATTATTCTACTCTTTGTTTAATATACTTTCTTTTATGAGTTTTTACATCAATTATCTATTGTTCTATCATGGGGTGTATGTTTTGAAAGATACCCAAGTCAGTAAGGGAACCTTTCACCCTCCTCTTTTTTAAAAGACTTCTTTTGTTGGGTCTTTTAATTTACATATTGATATGATGGGATATGTTCTCATATATCCTTATTGAAGTAAATTTTATGTCCAAGTGATGAGATACACTTTTTATCTCTCATCAACTCATTTTGATGTGATGCTGTTAGGCTGTCAAGGGAACTTTTTAACCCAATTTCGATTTCTTTGGGTTCAACATGTAGTCATTGAATATTTCATCCATTGAATATGTGTGAATGACCTTTTATTGTTTTACACTTAATATCCACTTATATTGGGTGTATTTTTATTTGTCACACATATTTTTGAGATTTATTTGTCCTTAATTTAAGGATACCTTCTTTATAAGGGATTTCACCACATTTGACATTTCTATTGAGGGTTCATTGTTGTTATGCACCAATTCACTCTTATATGGTGTATATACTGTCCTTTGGAGTATTATATCTTGAATCCATTTATTCTCATGATATTATAATGTTGTGACTAAATGTTATTCCTCAATTATTGTATTCAAATGTCTCTAATTTTGGTAAAACCCCTTTAACCAAAATATCATTTTAAATGTTTTAATTATTTGTTCTTATTACTATCCATGTTTTCAAAATGGTTTTAAGGATTTACTTATATGGATATTAATGGTTTAAAATTTTAATCTTCAAGGTGGTATGGGACTCTTTGATTCAAAAATCTCTTTATTAAATGTTTTAAATGGTTTTGGAAATGGTTTCTTTTTGAATGGATTCATTTTTTCAATATACTAAAATGTTATATTGTGATTGAAATGTGGAAATGTTATGTTTCCTTTATGCATGTTTTATGTGACACATTTATGTTATGGTTCTTGGGCATTGTTATGAAAACTGGTGGTTCTGTGATAAACTAAGGGCGGGTGAGCCCGATATAGCTCTCCAATGCATTGGGTAACGCGAAGGAGTGAAACGTTAAGGTTTCTCCGAAGAGATTTAGGGAATATACTGTGATGGGTATTCCAAACGTAACCAAGAGGGTTACTCCATACGTAAGAATGTTATGAATGCCTCAAGCTACCTTTATGTCTTATGTTTCCTATGATTTATTCATGGTTTGATGAGGTATGTTAAAGTGCCTATGTTTTATGGGTAAAGTATGATTTCATTCTTATGTATATATGAACTCATGTTTCCTTTCCATATTTTTATAACCATTACTGAGCTTTTTAAGCTCATCCCAAGTTTTTGAAATGTTTTTCACAGTTCAAGGAAAAGGTACATGATGTGATGATAGTGTCAAGGATCTGTCAAGAAAGAATCCGTGTTTTATTTTAAATATGTTTCCATTGATGGGAAGAATGAATACTGTCTTTTTTGTAACCACTTTGTTTAAATGTGGAATGTAATGAAAGTTTCATGATCTAATTCTATAAAACTCTAAACCTGAAAAGATCCTCAATGTGTAATCTTGTAATAACTCAAGATTAAGTAAGGTTTAAGGGTGGGGCCTTATAGATGATGCACATTTAGTAAAAATAATGGGGCTGAAACTATACAACCCAATTGAAATGGAGCATGCATATAAAATATCCTGATTGGTTCATTGAAAACCGTGGGAGGAAACTTAAATAAATTTCAAAGGGTGAACATAATATTTTTACGGTTTGACAAACCGTGT
Source organism: Viscum album (assembly GCA_963277665.1). Classification (NCBI taxonomy): domain Eukaryota; kingdom Viridiplantae; phylum Streptophyta; class Magnoliopsida; order Santalales; family Viscaceae; genus Viscum; species Viscum album. The sequence goes on from OY728160.1 coordinate 732,907,049, forward strand.
GGCATACCAGCACACATAGTACCACATAGTAAGTCAGTGTGTGGAGTTGGTACAAGGTTATCCAAATATAGGAACAAAACCATGAAAAAAAATTTAATAATGGGTTCCATTTATATAGAATTTTCATATTATTGGTGAATAGTTATCTAAACTATGCATCCTAACCATGCAGATCATTAAAGGGTGTCAAATTAAAAAACTACCCCTCCATTCTATTTCCTTTTTCTCCCACTATTCTATACTAATTTCTGTGACACCCTTTAGTTTTGGATCATCCATTACCACTATAATATATTCATTTTGAACATTGAAATGTGCGATTCAATTCTAATAATGTTAGTTATATTGGATTGCTAGCGATAAGGCAACGATTACTCATTCTTTTATTTTTCTTTTTTATCGCTATTTTAAATGTTATTTAAATTTGATCTCATTTTTACTATTTTTATTGAATTTATTTAGAATCATGATTTCTATCAATTTAGCTCAAATTAGAGGGCTTATATTTGATGATCGAGTGCCTAAAAGTGTACGGTAGGTGGTCCCTATCATTCTCTAAGAATATATGCATGTTATAGGATGTGTTCCTAAATATCCATGTGTGGTTTGTTGAGGTGAAGACCTTATTAATTAATTACTAAATTTAAATAATTTAATTGATTTAGTGATATTTCTAAGGGTGTGGCCTTTTATCTTTGAATGTTTAATGTAAGTTTTGAAGATTTTATTTGGTTGGACAAGTTGTATTGATTGTTTTAATTTAATTATTTATATTATCATATGACATAATTTGTTCTATGGGAACATGTTGGGCTTGGCTAAGAGTACATGGGGTGACATGATCTTCATGATTGTGATGATGAGGATAATCATGTTGATGTAAGGGGTTATGATATGTGGGATGGTGATAAACATCGAATTTATGGTGATGTGATCATGGAATTGAGGAAAATGGTGATGACCATGCCACGGACCGGGGGCAAGTTTTTCATATAGAAATGAGGGTTCCACTTGGTTTGTCTTAGGTATGTTGGTGAATTACTATAATTATGATTGGATAATATAACTATTGGAGCCATGTTCACATAATTATAGACTCAATTGAGGTTGTGATTACCACTCATTATTGGAGGATGCCTCCATTGTATTAATAGATTTGGGGATAGTGTTGACCATCTGTTAAATAGGTGGTTCTATCTCTAGAAAGACATAGATGATGGTCAATGATACCATAAGATAGTTTCTTTGAAATCTATGGAATTTATGGATGATGGTACATAATTATGGGAGGAAGGATCTTGATGTTCCTTGGATTATTGTGCTATTGAGATGATTTTGAATTTTTTTTCATTTAAGGATGGTTCTCATCATGCGTTGGGATGTCGAGCTTCTAAGATGATAGTGATTATTTATGTAGAAGTTTTAGGGACTTGTTATTAATTTATTATGTGTTTTTTATGACACTTGTTTTACATGATATGTGATTTATATGGTATTAGATGGAATGAGGTATCAGGCGACATGTATGTGGATGAGATACATGGGTTTTTCGGTACAATTTACTATGGATACATCATTACACTATGGAATTTTTAAAAGTAGGTAAATACTTCCTTGATTTTGTTGAGAATTATTAATGTGGGTTACATAATTCATGAATCAAAGTAGTTTTTTTATTTAATTAATAATCAACCTGTATAAATATGGATGTAATATAGATTCATGTTGGTGTTGGACTATTGAGTTAATACTTACACCCTACGCAGCCCCCTTGGGATGTGTGTAGAATTTTTGGTTATGAGATTAGGTAAGGGATCAAATTCAAGGTTGTACCTTAGTGATAAAGGATTCATGGGTTCATGGTATGGATGATAGATGGACCATGGAGGTTATTTGCACTGACTTTGAGTTCATTTTTACTATTTTGTTTACATAGTTATATAATCGACCATGGGTGATTATGAATTACTTTTTTTGACAATATTTAGTATGTATCTTGTTGTATATTTTTTTCCTGTTACTATCAATGTTTCATTTATTGAATATTCCTTGTTATTTAATTTCTTAAATTGTGTTGTATTTTTTATGACCTTTTTTATTATCATCACCATATAGAATAGCCTCCCCAATATCACCTAATTAGACCCTAAATGTTATTTATTATCCTTTTTCATACTGGGAGATGGGCCTTAGACCTAGTGGCCCTTCATCTCGAAGAACTAATTAGGTGGATCCCAATTAAGGGTGCTAAAACAAATAATAAATTTTAACTAATACTCTATCTGAGAAAAAGTGTTTCCATTAATATACATGAATAATTTTGTCATCTCTATATGTTATTTAAATCTTCAATTCAGTATTATTAGTATATATGTATCATAATAAGTTCATTGTGCATTAAAACTATTTGTATTTATCAATTTTTAAACATATATATTTCTCTTGAGTTCTTTGATATTGAAATTACCCAAACAAACTACACCATGATATTATTCAATTTATTCATTTCCCCCATGATTTGGTTTTTCATTATTCCCCTAGAAAATGTCTCATGATTGGAAAGGTATAAAAAAACATTTTAGATGGGTGATCCATTCACGTCTTCTAACCAATATGGGGTTCTACAATCCACCCATCTTAGGACTCATTACATTTACTGGAACACCGATCTAGATACTTGATATTATGGAATTTTTAACATCCAACCATAATATGAATATTCCACTAAAGTGAAGAATTTCTTTACTTCAGATTTACTCCCCGATCACCAGAGTTGGTGATTTTAACTAAGGGATTAAAATATTTATTGGGGATTGATTTATCCACTAATGGTCGATCAAAATAATAAAAAAATTATAGTACCAATTAATAGTAAAAAATGATAACAATATCAATAATTCAAGATAACATCCGAAAAATAAATATATTTACCTTACATCCAAACAATATCTCGAAATAAATCCTATGAACTGAAACATGAAAAATATGATAGGAATAAAAAAATAATTTAAGATACAGATAACCCCTAAACACGACTCAAATTAAATAAAAAAAAGCTCCAAGATGGCCCCAACATCATATCTTAGTTAATGAGGCCTCATGACTTTATAAAAAATACCATGGATATAATTTTTATGCACTTGTGGTTTGTACACACATTGAAGTGAACTAAATCCTAATTAGAAAGTTCCACATCCTCAAACATCACATGAAGTATAATGTTCTCACATATAAATGGTGTAAGGATATTAACATTTGTATCATCCTTGGACGAATTAGCCAAAGAAATGGATCATGTGAGTATTATTCCAAACACATGGCATGGAATATAACCTCATTCCTAACAAAATTCTTATCAAAAACATATATCTCATATATCATGATCACATGATATATCCAAACCCTATGTTACTTTCATGTTATTGAACTTCATGGTCCTTCAACTATAAAAACATTAATCCATAATATCATAAATAGATCATAAAAATTCAACAAATAATATTATAAATCAGAATCTATTTATCCCACATTATAGTATTATTTATATAATAATCCTTTATAAAAAATTTTCTCATTTAAAAAATAGTATCATATATTAGTAGAAAATTTCATCAAAAATATTTCATATAAAAATTCCTAATTTAATCTCCATAAATAAATTATTTCCATTTAACAATAATTAACTAATAATTCTCCATTTCATTCCCAATTTTTATCTATGTTAGTGTAATTTATAAAAAACATAAATCACATTACAATATAAAAAACTTCTTTTAAATTTAGTAGAATATATTAGGAAATTATTTATCTCATTATAATGATTTTGAATAAAAATATATACCATATCATGTAAAAATAAAACAATTCTAGTATTAAAACTTAATCCAACCAATTATCAATTGAATTTTCGATTCTCACTAATTCACTAAAATTCATACACTTATAATATGAACCTATATAGCAGTTAACGACATGATAATGCAATAAAAATATTAAAATATCATGTTTGAAGACAAAATATCATTATGTATTCTGTTATTAGTGATAAAATTAATTTCATAATTAAATCCTCTCTTTCTCTCATTTGTTAAACAATTTCCCTATATAATTTCACATTTTCATTCTCAAAACATATTTTTAATGTATGTTTAACACTTTACAATTCATGTGAAATCCTGTTAAATCAATTCAACAACACTATCAGGATAGTAAAATCACACATTACATTATATTGTAATAGAAGTTCACATTTAATATATAATCACTCAATTAAATGAAAAAGATCATGTAAGGTAATGTAAAACACACTCAGTAAATTAGATTCACCAAATATAAAAGATTGATCATTCCCCTAGCATAAAAAATCCATAATATCACTAAAATAGAAAAATTTGAGGAGAATTATAAAGTTATGGATATATATTTAAAATTTCAATACTTAATATCGTGATTCTATTTAAATAAATTTGATTTAGATGGCATATTTCAATACATTCTAGACTGATTTTAATCAAATCAAAATATTATTATAAAATATTATTATTAAATTATGATCATCATAACCTACCAATTAAATTTTTAGTATATATAGTAATATCTATATTATATAAAATATTTAAAATGTTTTAAAATAAATTAAATGGATTAGTGGATGAATAAATAATATGTACACAAAATTCTGTAAATTCATTATATGCTTTAAAGATAATTTTATATAAAAAACTATGACAGAGTATTTTTATATATTCATAAAATTTTGAAAATTTGTATTTGATAAAAGGATATAATTTTTTCATTAATCATTCCAAAAATAAAATAGGATAAAATAAAGTTATTTTCTAAAAATATTTTTTCAGTCAATAATGATAAATATAAATTTTATGTAGGATTGTCATTTTTTATCAATTTATCAAATAATTTATAAATATAATTCTATTATGGATATATTTTATAATTGAAATAATATCCATTTTAAAAAATATATTCTTAAAAACTCTATATTAATAAATATTATATTATAATTTGGTATGTGTTTAGTTTATTACTTAAAATAATATTTTTCATAAAAATGTTTGAAGTGGATGATGTTTTTCAGTTTAATTAATTAAAATTAATCCTAATGAGAAATAATTTAAATTATATTTTTATTATATATATATATATATTTATATATTAATTAAAATTCAATTAAATATGAGTACATGTCATAGAGTTAATGTAGGACCATATTTTTCATGATAAATTTATTTTCCTGAAACACCACTTTTTATCATGCTTTGTGATTTTAATTTTAAATTTAATTCATCTAATTTTTTGAATTTAATTTGATAAAATGGATTCCATATTTTAATTTATAATAACTAATATAATTTATTATGTTCAAGATATTTATTTTCATTTTGAATAGTCATCATGCTAAAGAATTTTCACCACATTAAAAGAGGTAATCTAGGTTAAAACTATATGGTAATGTTTTAAAATAACACTAAAACATAACTTTATCCTATTTTATAAGTCATTTTTGACAATGTTTAATCTTAATGTGTTAAATAGTTTATTTTAAATCATTAATATGAATTTTGGGACCCTGTATTTACTTTTTTGAAGAAATGTTGTAATTTTTAAAAAAGTAATAACTATTTTTTGGTTATTTTCTTATTATGGAATTCTTGGAAGTAGAAATTTGGTTTTAGAAATATTAAAAAGTTAAAAAATATCTTCAGTTCATTATTCAACCAAAAAAATTTGTCTATATAAATTTATTACTTTATTATAAGGTAAAATTTTTTTACACCTAAATAAGGTGTTTTCCTAAAAAGATATTTCCATGCGTATTGTTTTAATATAATAAAATTAATTTCTAACACCTATAGATATTGAATATTATAAAATGGAATAAAAATATATATTAATTTTTTTTTTAAAAAAATCACTTCAATTTTATAGTCAGATAATTATTTTATCGTGGTAAAAAAGTCCAGTTATCATGGATAAGGTTAGAATGAGTTTAAAGTGGCTTAATTAAATGATATGGCATAAAATATTTTTAAAATCTAGAAAAATATAATTTTTTTTATTTATTACATTTAAAATATGATTTTTGAATTTGGGTTAGCTTTTTTGAACTTGAAAATATTGTAATATATATATATATATATATTAATTAATATTTTTTTGTAATTCCACGTGTGTAATTTCCCTCCCCTATAAAAGGAAACCACATATCCTCCATTATCAACACATTATTAGACATTAGGATTAGAAAGTAAATTCTATAATACAATACTATATTCCTTCACCACATCTTATAGATTATTTTTTTAAAAAAATACCATCCTTTCAAGGAATCAAGTGTAATACAAAGTATGTTTCTCAATAAATAGGTACAACCCCCAGTCAAGTGTTACCAATTTTACCACTTCTTATACCACATATAAGTTTATCGAATAAATTATATAATAATTAATTAATTATATTAAATATATTAAATTGTTTTTATGGTTATTTAATAAAAATTATCTACCCTTTTCACGCAATAGAAAGTGGAAACATGACTCGTGCAAACATACAGTTTTCCATCTTCATATACTGATGTAATTATTTTTTTCATTACCAATTTACCTGGATGAAAAAAATTATGGGTTTAATAAATATATATGTTTTTTATTACATTATTATAATTTTATGATGTTGAATTATTATTCATTATTCTTTCATTATATCTGATGAAAAGTGAAAACAATGTTTATGCATACGTACAGTCTACAATCACCATGAATAGTGTAATTCATTTTTCTATCTCTACATTATATGGATGACTCAAAATATATATAAATTAATATATATATATATTTATTTATATATGATATTAATATAATTATTAACATTCGATAGATGATATTACCATAATAAAAGTACAGATTTTAGGATTGGATATTCGAAACATCTGTGAAAAATAAAGTAGATGTCACTTGGAACTGGTATTTTAATAAAAACATATTGATAAAAGGGTGATAATATGTCAAAATTCACTCATATATAATATGATATATATTATTATGCTTATGATATATATATATATATATATAATAAATCTATATTTATTATACAAGGGTTTGAAATGCATGTGAAGTGAAAGGAGGCTTGAGGTAAAGGATTTTTGTCTTTCTTTTACATTTGTGTGACCTATTTCATATTCACCACATATTTGTGTTTATATACAACCAATGAATTTATTTTATGATTCTTCTCATTAAATTTAATTTTATTTTAATTCCCATACATGGTGCTCACTTTCATGATGTTTTGATTCATACATTACCAAAGCAAAAATGAAATTATTTTTTTATCCCTTTACAATCTAGTTTATTTATACTTGAATTTCCTTTACAGAAATTATATGATCCTTATCTAATAAATTTCATTAGTTTTTCTCATCCTATACTTATTTTTTTATTATTTATTTTTTTATAATTTCCATCTCTTTGGAAGTCAAAATTATTCAAAATATTTTTTAGGAAAATATGATCATATTTCTCCACTTTCGAATTGATAAATATTTTATTTCAAATAAAAAATTGATATTAAATTATCAATATTTTTTTGGCTTTTCTCCATTAATTTTTTGGTTTCATCTTCATCAATTATATATGCTTTACAATATTTTTTAAAATCATTCTTCTTTTAATTTTCCAAATGTGGTACTTTTTACTTTTTACTAATATTTATGGTCAAAAATTAAGTTGGTATTGTTTGACCAAAAATATTATACTGATTAAAAGATTGTATTCCCATTTTTCAACATTAAATTCATAGAAGTGGGAAAATTAGGATTAATGCTAATCTCTCACACATGGTGAGAAATATGGGTTTTAAAGTTAAAACGTTCAAAAGTTCTACAAGCATATATATCAAATTTAAATATAAAAATAATTCCAATGAACTGAATTGGATTAATATATGTATAATAAATCTATTCTGACAATAAGATCAAATTTAAAAAATAATTTGAAGCTAATAATTATTTTAACAAAAAGCATTATTATAATTAAAACACAATATTTTTACCATTCATCAAAAATGAAACTTCTCATAAAAACACAAAAAAACACTCTAAGATAATTTTGACATTAATAATTCAAAAATTATGTTCATTTTGAAAATTAATATTTCTTAAATTTCTAATATTTTGTTTTAAAATAATTGTTCTATTAAAAATATTTAAAACACATTCTTGTGTGTAATGCAAGCTAGCTCATTGTGGTGTGTAGAATAAGCTTAACATGGTGTTACATATAAAGGGATAAAAATGATATTTATTCTAACATGAAAGTATTTTTAGATCTTGTGGTGTTACATGGTTGTATGCTCCCATTTGTTTCAAATGAATTTTCCCTTCAAACCCCCCATTGATATCCCACTATCCTCGGTAAATATAATTGTTTCGCTCGAGATATGTAAAAGACAATCTCCATTAGTAGTAATAAATGTTGGATAATAATTCTACTAATTATTCCATAGCAATAATTAGGTTGAATCCTGGAATTTTAATAATATAAATAACCCAATACAAACGATTCTCCCCAACCTTGAGAGAACATCTTTTTCACTAATAGATGTCTCTAGACCGTACTCCCAATTGTGTATCTAGCATCATCACCCCACTCACAAAATCCACTATCAGTATCAACAAATTTATGATGTTGGAGGATATAAAATAATGAGAGGAACTAGTATCAAATAAGGAACTAGATAGCATAGAATATATTATAATAGTACCTGTAATAATCAATGGCCCACCTCCATTATCCACTAGGGTAGTCTAAATGGCCTGTAAATTACCTATATTTATTACCTGCGATTCAGTCGAAGTCCCCTGAGCTGCATCGATAAGCTAATTATGATTCAATTTCTCTAATGCACCATGTCTAATGCCTCTACCTCCATCTCTAGTAGAACTCCATCTACCATACTATTACAATATACAAGATCCCCTTCCCACACTGTAACACCCCGAGCTTCCATGATACGCTTCTCATTCAATAATGCAATAGCTTGCATTGTACGCAACTTCGAGTTCTAAAACACCGCGACTAATCAAAGTAGCCGTTATGAATAGTAATAACCACTTTTTAAAATTATAGAAATTTTATATTTCAAAATGGACTTCATTTTTGGATTCGGAATATCGAAATTAGCCTATGTTGAATTTTTGGTATTTTTCTGAGAACTTCTAGTTTTTTATGAATAGTGAAAAATACTTTAAAACAACTTTTTTAATAAAAATAATTTATTGTGATAAATTATACTATTTAGTGGTTTTAAGGTATAATTAGAATATATTTTTACCATTTTATCCAATGGTGGTCATTAGAATTATTTTAACATTGAAATTGGACTTAAACAATTGTCAATCTTTTGATATAAATTGTTTCTTAAAAACACGCTATTTGTCGTAACAGCGGGAATTAATTATAAAATTAATTAATGCAACTTATATGTTTGGAATTTTGTAAAATAGACATCATTTTTGAATTCGGAATATCAATTATAGCTTAGGGTGAAATTTTGGCATTGTTCTGAAAAACTTCAATTTTTGATGAATAGTGAAACCACAAAGTGGTAGTTAAATAACATATTTTTCGTTTAAATGAAATATTACCACTTCTGTGATTTTATTTTCAAAAATCCGACATACGTGGTTGTCATTAAGAAGTAAAATGTGGTTCAATGAGATTAAAATAATTTTTTGGTGAATAGTAACTTTTAAGTTCTTAATCGCGATTAGAGGTAATTAGTGTAGTTTAAGGTACAAATAATGTTATAATAATATGAGATGAGCATGACACTTTTCCTACTCCTATTGAATGAGTCATGGCCGACCACAACAACCCATGGGTCAACTTGGGGACCCCATGGAGCCACTTTAGTTGGAAAATGACATTAATATATATTTATTTAATGTTAAAATTAAATTGACACAAACATGAGTTGTTTTACTAAAACAGTTTTTAAGTGGGGTTACACAAGTCCAAATTTTGATTATAAATATTCATTAGAAATCTAAAAATATTTCCTACATCATAATATTTTTTTTATATTTTTTAGACATTAAATAAATTAAATTATTTATGAAATCATAAAGATGCAGCGATGACCTCATTATTTAACGATTTAAATAAAATGGGAAGATAATGCAAAATCCAAGGCTTACACTTGTCCAAAGCCAATTGGATGAGGAGATTTTGAACCCTTATCACCTTAACCTCGAATTATATAAGTTTGGGACCTTTAGAATCCGAAAATAATTGTGTAATAATGTAACATTTCAATCTTTCCAAAAGAGCCCCTCCTCTCCACTTATAAAAGGCCCCCACCTCTCCCACCTTATTCACACCTTAAAGCCATTTTTCTCGGAAAACCTCTGCCCCAATACTCTCCCAACATCCCTCTATTACTCCTAGAAGACTCACTTTGGGCAGAACTCTTCCCAAGGAAGCCTTTGGCTCAAATCAAAAAGAGTTACCCGATTTTGAGGTAATGTCTTCTCTAATGTTGTTTTGGTTTATTTTTCTTCTCCAACCCCCTAAAATCTTTTTATTCATTTATTTTGTAACAACACCAGTATCCTCAATATACTAGTATGTTGTTATAATAAGGATTCTAGCTACACTTACACACACCTACATCTAATGGTTAATGCACATACGGTTTCTGTGGATGGCGAATTTCTGCCTCACGAAACGATGATTGTTCAACACTCATATAACACCTTAAAAGGTGGCCATTAAGATGTCACTATTTTTATATATGATATATAATATGTTTATGTTTTACTTATGCTTCTGTATTTCTCATTTATGGCATACTTTATGATTTCCATTATGGGTAAAACGCGATAATTTCATTTTAGGAAGTGCGGACTACCGCCCCCTCAAAGTGATGTGAATCGTTAATGTCATATGTGGGATGTATAAAGGATGTAGTAAATGATATTATATATGATATTATACTGGAACTATATTATACCTTTATATAATTATGATTTCATTCCATTAAATATGAAATAGAAATGAAAGTAGCGTTCATGCGTACGTACGGCTTACCGTCTCCATGAACGGTGCATTTCATTTCTTACCTCTAAATGTTACGTAATATTATAAATGAATGTATATACTGGATATATATGACATATATGACATCTAAATAATGAATATAATTCTGGAGATAATGGATATTCTACCACATAAACAACTTGTAATTATAAGAAGTTTATTGTTGACTCAAGTACCAAAGATCGACAAAACGACCGTTATTAACTTAAATAATTACATAATGTTAATATCATTGTAATAAGTGATATATAAAGGATAATGAAATTTAAAATGGTTCCTAATAAGGTAGATATTAACTCTAGTTTATTATTCAGGAGGTTAAAGAACAGTTGAGTCAAGTCGGACACAAGGTAAGGGAAATTCTTAACCCAATTTCTGTTCTTTGGGTTAATCTCCTACTTTCAAATTAGGTCGTGATATTATTATGTCTTATTTTGTATTCTTTATGTGTACCTATAGTGAATACACATAATAGATCTATTTTATTTTAAAAATGATCTCTTTAAGGACTTCGTTTCAATCTCCTTTCATTGAGGCATATTTTATTTTATACACAACTTTCTTTTGTACGGTGTATAAACCCCTTTAACTTTTACGTTTATTCAAAAGGAATCTTTTTTATACGAAGCGATTTGCTAAACGACAAAAGGGAATGTTTTTCTTTCCGTACTTATGCGGCGACAACGACTTCTCCGCCGCCGTGACCATTATTTGAGTTTCGGCTTCCTCTACAAGCCATCATTTTTTAATGAAAAATAAATACAAAGTTTTAACTTTCTTTTATTTTGGTATTGAAAATGGTTTTGAAAGCGTTTTTATTATATCAATGTATTGTATTGATATCTTGTGATTGAAATGTGGAAATGTTATGTTTACTTTATGCATGTTTTATGTGATACGATTATGTTATGGTTTATGATATGTTTAAACCTATTCATATGAGGAATGCATTGGACTTAATAAGTGACGGGTGGAGCCCGCTACAGCTCCTCGATGCATCAGCAGGTCTCATGAGACAAACTAGTGTCTTGGCACGAGGCCTTGACAAAATATTATTTGTGGTCTTGGCACGAGGCCTTGGCTACGTGGTTATGATAGTCTGGCATTATGCATTCCATTATTATGAAAGTGGTTATTGATATTGCATGTGATTATTCGACCAGTAGAATATCCATGTGAAGAAGTAAATGGCATTATCTCATTTTACTTTTGCCATATTATGTTGAAGTTCATGTTTAAAAGGCTTTTGTTTTAGTTATACATTGCCTTAAATGTTAATGTTTATTTATGAAAGCTTCCGCTATATTGTTAACCTTACTGAGCATCCGAGCTCACCCCTTTCAATGTTTTAATATTTTCCAGGATGTGAAGAAGTATTTTATGAATGACCTGCAGGGATAGTCCGAAGAGGATAGAAGTGTGGACTATGGAGACTATGTTATTGTAGTTTTTCACTTTATGATGTAATTTAACGTTTATGAATGTATCTAGTGTTTCCAAGGCTACTAAACTAATCGGTCTTTCGAGACCTGATCTTTTGTGATCATGCCAATGTTACGAAGTAATGCACCGACTCTGGGTAGCTGGGGTCGGGGCGTTACAGTTGGTATCAGAGGCAGTTTAGTACTAACCTTGGAAGCTAGATTTAGATAAACTATGATTAGAGCACATAGCCCGAAGATAGACTTTGAGGATTATTATAGAAGAACATCCTAGAATTTTGGTATTATAGAGATGTTATGAGTTTTACGAGCAATACATACCTGTCTGGATACGAGCATGTAGAGGCGGCTCTGGCACAGATGTACCTAGGGGTAAAACCCGAAAACACTGCTTTGAGCTAGACTCGAACGGGAACTGGTGCACGACAACGGGCCTTGCTGCACTCTTGGTTACGACACTCCCGGGGGATATGCTTAGGATAACTCTCATTTTCTTTACAAATCATTATGAAGGGTTTATGAGTATATACTTCCTCAAAGAAAACATTTTTATGATTTTGGATTATATCCATAAATAGTTCAATTTATGTTAAGTGTTTTATAAGTATGGGATTATGTATTTTGATTCATAAACTGATCTAGTTTATGCCATTGTTTAGAAATGGCGCCTAGTAGAAGAAATGGAAACCGTATCAATGCACGCACTCCATGTAGGGATTTCCCTCCTGCTCAAGATAATTATAGTGGGGCTAGTGATGCAACTGGTGCCGATCAGCTAATCACCATACTGGGAAAATTTACTCAGGTTATGAATAATAACCTTACTCGTATAGAGCACCCTGATCCGCAACGTGGAGGATCAATGCTAGACCGTTTCATGAGGCAACAACAACCAACCTTCAATGGGAGTACAAATCCTACAGTAGCTGAGCAATGGATAAATTCCTTAGAGAAAATATTCCATGCCTTGGGGAGTAGTGAAAGTGAGAAGGTTGTCATGGTAGTTTACCGCCTCACTGGAGATGCAGATCAGTGGTGGTCGCTGATTCAAAACACAAAGGAAGATGATGACGTATCGAATATGGAATGGAGGGAGTTTAAAGAGATTTTCTTAGAAAAATACTTTCCTCATGACCATCAAGCAGATATGGAAAGGCAATTTCTGTGTCTGAGGCAGAAGGAGGATGAGAATGTCGCAAAGTATGAGGCTAACTTTACAAGGTTAGCGAGGCATGCTTCCGATTATATACGTAACCCAAGAAGTAATATTGATCGTTTCTTTGATGGGTTAAAACCATTTCTCCGTCGAGCTTTAGTATCACAATCCTTCTCATCATACGAAGATATTGTCTCGTGTGCTATCAAGACAGAAAAGGAATTCTCTAAGTATTATGACAACAAAGTAAAGCAAGAGAAGAAGAGAACGGTGGAACAAGAGACAGATAAAGGGAAAAAGGGAAAGAAGGATTTTCCATTATGTGATAATTGTGGGAAGAATCACCCTGGTACGTGCCTAAAAGGAATGGGAGTTTGTTATAAATGTGGAGAAAAGGGTCACCAGGCTCGTGATTGCAAGGGAAAGAAAGAGGCTGTCAAAGTTGAATGCTACAATTGTAGAGAAATGAGTCATTATGCAAATGAATGTCCTAAGCGTCAAGGAAACTTACCTCAGAAAAGGCCAAGGGATCAAGGCCAATCTTATGTTGTGACTACAATTGAAGCGGAATAATTATTGTATTTGTGTTTTTGGACTCAAGAACTAGATTATGGTTATAAGAATAATGTGATATATAAGGATTGTACTGCAGTACATGTTGTTTTCATTAAGGATTTAATATGATGAAGGTAATCATATTTTTAGTATGTGACAATAAGAGAAACTTTACTTTGTTTGGGGAATCTGAGGTTACAATTGATTTTGGAATTTTACGACCCTTTAGAAAAAGTCTGGATGGAGGTATTTTGGATAACTATTAAGGTTGGAATGGATTAAGTTGAACCATGGATAGTATTGTTTAAGGTTAAAGAATTTATGAAGATTATTTTTGGAATATTATGATACTATAGTTTTACGAAAAGGACAACCTGCAGGGTGGGGCATAACCCGTCACGTCAGACAAAGCTGCAGGAATCGAACCCACAATCATAGTGCGACAGGCCTTTATTTCCTACCACTAGCCTACAGGAAGTCCCTGGTTATTACAAAATAATTTTACTAATCTAAATGGTATGTGTTAACATTTGGAACCTTATACAATTAGGATAAGTATAATATTTTTGAGTTCTATTATCTTTTTGAGTGAAAGATGAGTTGAAGGTTGAAACTCTAATTGTCAAGCATAAATATATATATACCTATCTCTTATTCAATGAATGAATTAATTCTTAAACTTTAGTAAAGGGATATTAAAACAAAAAAAAATGTGTTATCCAAATACCTTATGTCTTGTTGAACTGATGATATTTTAAATCAACATATATTGAAGGCTTTGAGGCCCTCAATTTGACAGTTGATTGTGATTGATGACCTCAATCACTCCCTACAAATATTTACATTTTTCCTCCAATTATATGTCTCTAATTTCCACCAATGTTCTCCTAATCAAGATCATAATTGGGTGGTGACTTTTTCATTTCCCTTTCCCTCTTATTAAGGCTAAATTTTATTAATCTTATTTCCGATGTGGGTTTTCCACAAAGGTATTTTCTCTTTTCAACCTTTTATTTTCATAGAAAAATTTCAAATTGCGAGGACGCAATTTATTGAAGGAGGGGAGAATGTAACACCCCGAGCTTCCACGATACGCTTCTCATTCAATAATGCAATAGCTTGCATTGTACGCAACTTCGAGTTCTAAAACACCGCGACTAATCAAAGTAGCCGTTATGAATAGTAATAACCAATTTTTAAAATTATAGAAATTTTATATTTCAAAATGGACTTCATTTTTGGATTCGTAATATCAAAATTAGCCTATGTTGAATTTTTGGTATTTTTCTGAGAACTTCTAATTTTTTATGAATAGTGAAAAATACTTTAAAACAACTTTTTTAATCAAAATACTTTATTGTGATAAATTATACTATTTAGTGGTTTTAAGGTATAATTAGAATATATTTTTACCATTTTATCCAATGGTGGTCATTAGAATTAATTTAACATTGAAATTGGACATAAACAATTGTCAATCTTTTGATATAAATTGTTTCTTAAAAACACGCTATTTGTCGTAACAGCAGGAATTAATTATAAAATTAATTAATGCAACTTATATGTTTGGAATTTTGTAAAATAGACATCATTTTTGAATTTGGAATATCAATTATATCTTAGGGTGAAATTTTGGCATTGTTCTGAAAAACATCAATTTTTGATGAATAGTGAAACCACTAAGTGGTAGTTAAATAACTGATTTTTCGTTTAAATGAAATATTACCACTTCTGTGATTTTATTTTCAAAATTCCGACATACATGGTTGTAATTAAGAAGTAAAATGTGGTTCAATGAGATTAAAATAATTTTTTGGTGAATAGTAACTTTTAAGTTCTTAATCGCGATTAGAGGTAATTAGTGTAGTTTAAGGTACAAATAATGTTATAATAATATGAGATGAGCATGACACTTGTCCTACTCCTATTGGATGAGTCATGGCCGACCAAGACAACCCATGGGTCAACTTGGGGACCCCATGGAGCCACTTTAGTTGGAAAATGACATTAATATATATTAATTTAATGTTAAAATTAAATTGACACAAACATGAGTTGTTTTACTAAAACAGTTTTTAAGTGGGGTTACACAAGTCCAAATTTTGATTATAAATATTCATTATAAATCCAAAAAGATTTCCTACATCATTATATTTTTTTTATAATTTTTAGACATTAAATAAATTAAATTATTTATGACATCATGATGATGCAGCGATGACCTCATTATTTAACGATTTAAATAAAATGGGAAGATAATGCAAAATCCAAGGCTTAAACTTGTCGAAAGCCAATTGGATGAGGCGATTTCGAACCCTTATCACCTTAGCCTCGAATTATATAAGTTTGGGACCTTTAGAATCCGAAAAGCATTGTGTAATAATGTAACATTTCAATCTTTCCAAAAGAGCCCCTCCTCTCCACTTATAAAAGGCCCCCATCTCTACCACCTTATTCACACCTTCAAGCCATTTGTCTCGGCCAAACTTTGCTCAAATACTCTCCCAACATCCCTCTCTTACTCCTAGAAGCCTCACTTTGGTCAGAACTCTTCCCAAGGAAGCCTTTGGCTCAAATCAAAAAGAGTTACCCGATTTTGAGGTAATGTCTTCTCTAATATTGTTTTGGTTTATTTTTTTTCTCCAACCCCCTAAACTCTTTTTATTCATTTCTTTTGTAACAACACCATTATCCTCAATATACTAGTATGTTGTTATAATAAGGATTCTAGCTACACTTACACACACCTACATCTAATGGTTAATGAACATACGGTTTCTGTGGATGGCGAATTTCTGCCTCACGAAACGATGATTGTTCAACACTCATATAACACCTTCAAAGGTGGCCATTAAGATGTCACTATTTTTATATATGATATATAATATGTTTATGTTTTACTTATGCTACTGTATTTCTCATTTATGGCATACTTTATGATTTCCATTATGGGTAAAACGCGATAATTTCATTTTAGGAAGTGCGGACTACCGCCCCCTCAAAGTGATGTGAATCGTTAATGCCATTTGTGGGATGTATAAAGGATGGAGTAAATGATATTATATATGATATTATACTGGAACTATATTATACCTTTATATAATTATGATTTCATTCCATTAAATATGAAATAGAAATGAAAGTAGCGTTCATGCGTACGTACGGCTTACCGTCTCCATGAACGGTGCATTTCATTTCTTACCTATAAATGTTACGTAATATTATAAATGAATGTATATACTGGATATATATGACATATATGACATCTAAATCATGAATATAATTCTGGAGATAATGGACATTCTACCACATAAACAACTTGTAATTATAAGAATTTTATTGTTGACTCAAGTACCAAAGATTGACAAAACGACCGTTATTAACTTAAATAATTACATAATGTTCATATCATTGTAATAAGTGATATAAAAAGGATAATGAAATTTAAAATGGTTCTTAATATGGTAGATATTAACTCTAGTTTATTATTCAGGAGGTTAAAGAACGGTTGAGTCAAGTCGGACACAAGGTAAGGGAAATTCTTAACCCAATTTCTATTCTTTGGGTTAATCTCCTACTTTCAAATTAGGTCGTGATATTATTATGTCTTATTTTGTATTCTTTATGTGTACCTATAGTGAATACACATAATAGATCTATTTTATTTTAAAAATGATCTCTTTAAGGACTTCGTCTCAATCTCCTTTCATTGAGGAATATTTTTTGTATACACAACTTTCTTTTGTACGGTGTATAAACCCCTTTGACTTTTACGTTTATTCAAAAGGAATCTTTTTTATACGAAACGATTTGCTAAACGACAAAAGGGAATGTTTTTCTTTCCGTACTTATGCGGCGACAACGACTTCTCCGCTGCCGTGACCATTATTTGAGTTTCGGCTTCCTCTACAAGCCATCATTTTTTAATGAAAAATAAATACAAAGTTTTAACTTTCTTTTATTTTGGTATTGAAAATGGTTTTGAAAGCGTTTTTATTATATCAATGTATTGTATTGATATCTTGTAATTGAAATGTGGAAATGTTATGTTTACTTTATGCATGTTTTATGTGATATGATTATGTTATGGTTTATGATATGTTTAAACCTATTCATATGAGGAATGCATTGGACTTAATAAGTGACGGGTGGAGCCTGCTACAGCTCCTCGATGCATCGGCAGGTCTCATGAGACAAACTAGTGTCTTGGCAAGAGGCCTTGACAAAATCTTATTTGTGGTCTTGGCACGAGGCCTTGGCTACGTGGTTATGATAGTCTGGCATTATTCATTCCATTATTATGAAAGTGGTTATTGATATTGCATGTGATTATTCGACCAGTAGAATATCCATGTGAAGAAGTAAATGGCATTACCTCATTTTACTTTTTCCATATTATGTTGAAGTTCATGTTTAAAAGGCTTTTGTTTTAGTTATACATTTCCTTAAATGTTAATTTTTATTTATGAAAGCTTCCGCTATATTGTTAACCTTACTGAGCATCCGAGCTCACCCCTTTCAATGTTTTAATATTTTCCAGGATGTGAAGAAGTATTTTATGAATGACCTGCAGGGGTAGTCCGAAGTGGATAGAAGTGTGGACTATGGAGACTATATTATTGTAGTTTTTCACTTTATGATGTAATGTAACGTTTATGAATGTATCTAGTGTTTCCAAGGCTACTAAACTAATCGGTCTTTCGAGACTTGATCTTTTGTGATCATGCCAATGTTACGAAGTAATGCATCGACTCTGGGTAGCTGGGGTCGGGGCGTTACACACACTATGATTCAAACAAGCTGCACAATCAGTACCAATATGTCATGGGTTCTTGAAGAATCTCTATAGATGTCTCATCCAATCACAATCTTGGAACCCTACCGATGGTAAAGGACAATTCCCACATATGTATCATGTTCTACCTCACCAGTTTCAATGAACAAGTATTGGATAATAAGTAACTGATTCATCCCCCTCTCAACAGTTCTTTCACATGATCTAGTAAGCCTTATCATAGGGGTACATCCTTATTTCGAAAGGTGTATCTCTTAATTAGTAAATAGAAACCACATATCATCCTTTGGAATCCTTCTTCATTTTTCCCTCAATAATTATAGCTTGATCTTACACCTTAGAAAACATCTTTAAACCAAAGATGTTAACTGTGGACTTAATTTCACATTTTAATCTGTCACGGAAATTCTTTATCATAGTTTTATCATCCCTTGTCAGCACTACAGAAAAATGATCCATGTTAGTAAATCATCCAACATAGTCTATTAGAGACATACTCCCTTGATTATACCACATTACCTCTTCTTCCCACACTTATCTCAGATCATTTGGAAAAAATTTATCTATAAAAATATCCAAAGTTCCATCAATACCATTCCATAAGCCTACTCAGTACAAGCCTAAACATACAACTAGTACTTCCCTGATCCTTGTAATGTATAAGAAGCCAACTAGACCCGATAATCTATAGGAGTGTCCAAATGGTCAAGTATAGTCTGGATGGACTCAATACTAATCTCTTCTACCATAGGTCTACTCTATCCCGTGAATGTAAGAGGTTTATACCACGACTCATCCCAAAGGGTCCCATGCCGTGACTCCCCATGCCTACCTAAAATAGACTAGGGGATGGGGACTGGAACCATGTTGATATATCCCTGACATGGGAGGCCTTATCCTTTGTACCTAGACAAACACACACACATATCCAATCTTATAAAAATATGATATATAAAATTATCTAAACAAACATTTGTGAATACATATAAATCCCACTACAAGAGTACGGCAAGAAGTGAATGAAATGAAATAGGGGAGAATAAGATCCCACAAAAAATTCTATATCCAACCTAAAAGTAAAGGTATTTTTTTGACATACATTATAAAAAAATATTATTTTATCATGTCACATTGAGTGTTATATTATCTTAGTCCATTTAGAAATCTATCAGTAGGACAATTGTCTGCACAAGACATGACACCTGTTGGAAAATCTCATGTTAGGGTGTGTATTCAAATACCAATTAAGACACCCTGAAGCCACAAGGAATACAGAAAAAGTAAAATAAAACCATCTATAAATAGGTATATTCTTATTTCACATATTACAAGAATATCCATATATACTCAACAAATACCCACAATCTAGAGGTAATTGATTACCCTAATATACCAGCATAGGTTTCCAGATCAAAGATTCAATATAGAACTCATCAGGGAGAACGCACTACTAAGCATGACAGTACTGATTACATTTATCTAAGAGGTATTTATCATCGGTTCTCTCCATTATAAGTACATTCTTATGGTATAAAGATATTACGATACACAGATGAGGATCAGAGCCATGGCCTTAGGGTTATAGCACAACAAAATCTTGATTAACCTACTATGTAAGGGTTTGGTTATTATGTACTGACGGTCATGATGATATGAAGAACTCCTCTTAGGGAATTAAAATTAATAGAGGATATCACTTTGAGCCTTATAGATGTATTCTAACCACTATTTCCATGATTTCCTATTGAAGCGATTATAGCCCTAGGAGTAGGAGATGATTCCATACTAACCCTCATTGAAAGGATAAGAGGAAAAAAACATAATGAAACA
Organism: Viscum album; assembly: GCA_963277665.1. Taxonomy (NCBI): domain Eukaryota; kingdom Viridiplantae; phylum Streptophyta; class Magnoliopsida; order Santalales; family Viscaceae; genus Viscum; species Viscum album. The sequence continues at coordinate 732,927,941 of OY728160.1, forward strand.
TGTCCATGATTTTCAGGTCATGGTAACTTGGCCATGTTTAAGAATGTATACAGTGTGTATAAGGGTTACATGTCATTCCCTTAACCCTGGATCCTGCCTATGTAAAATGCGCGTGTCTCAAGTTGTGTCTATGTATCTGTAGAAGTACATAGAATACAGGTTGTTCTTACACTCTACCCAAGTTCATGTACATAGATTTATCATGGGTAATTGTGAATGTGTATTGGTAGACGACTTAGCCAATGTACATTGGTCGAGGCCACGTCGATGTAGGGGAGTACAAGGTGTGATCCAACCCGTGTACTCCCACTTATGTTCATGCACACATTGAGGTACATGTAGATTTTACAGGGAGGGACCACAAGACATGTGAAAGGGGTTAGACTCTTGGTAATAATTTACTTCCTTTGAAACCCTATCTACAACACAAGGGTCCCAAAAAACATGTTGATCATGTTTACATGCCCTATAATGGAATTTTCCAGATATCCAGATCTAGTTCCATACAACATAGTATCTCCTCCAACCATTTATCTAATGATTTTTTATCACTCTAAAATCATATATTGGTCCTCATAAATAAATTACATTACTGAAAAAAATATATGTTCATTCAATATTCATGAAAAATGGATTTATAAATCCATCTTCATTGTGATCTGAAGAAGGCAAAAATTGGGTACCAAAATACCATTTGAACCATCGTCGCTCTTATCATTATACTATATTAATCCCGTTATGATCCTGGATCAGAAATACAGGATCGTTGTGTCAGGAAATTGATGTGACAAGATTGATTGCATTGGTATACATTTAATTGAGGGCCAAATGAAGAATGGCCATGATGAATGGAGATTATAGGAAGAAAATTACAAGAACAATCATGATAAACGGTCCTTGATCAATGTTCATGATGATATCAGTTCGTTTCCAATGGATCAACAATAAAATAATGAAAAATTTAACTCATTAAGAAATTATTTCCAAACCCGATTAAACTAAACCATCTCAAAAAACACATCATATATGAATAAATACGCCAGTTCATTGACTCGTGTTCATCATAGAAGCAAATAGAGTAGATGAAATCAAAATAAAAAATGACATACCTTAATTCATATCAATCAATGATGTAGAATAGGGTTGTGTTGTGATATTTGGGGACCTTCTGGGAATCTATTGTGTATTGATCATTGATCCATGATTAGTTCGTCTTTTCTCTTATAAAAATCCTCTAATTATCTCTCCAACTACTCTCCAATGGTTTCATGGGTATGAAACTAACCCAACAATTATAACATAACATCATATTCAATGATTCTACAATAACTATGTAAATAAAAAGAATTAAAATAATTTATTTTATTATTTAATTAATTTCTTCACCTGTGATGAGTATTATCAAACAACCCATAGTGACAAATGTTAAATCCCACCTAGGGTAAAACACACATTCTAAACTCATAGGTTCCCTCATATTTCACATTTGGTAAACCATTTAGAATTCATTTCACTTTCTTCAGGAAAATTGTGTGTCTGCTATTTAATATATCTAATATATCTAAAATATTTCTTCAGGCACATTGGGACTCAAAATCACATGTCGTCTCATCACCTAATATGGAAAATAATACATATAGTATCCAAAAATAATACATGGAAAATATGATTCATTAAATTCCCCCCACCCTAGGGCTTTACATCCTCAAAAACCCTAAACAATGGCTATACAAAACAATGTGGGTACTGAACACGAATCTGAGACTCCCAATACCATGTCATCTCTTATAGATTCCTCTAATTCCATTGGACATGAACTATGTGAATCACTAACTGAAGAATGACCCTCTTCGAACGATCCTTAATCTTTATCAGGTGCTCCGCAAATGTCTCTCCATCCTCGATGTCCATATAACCTGAGTCGATATTGTGTGATCGATCACGCACATACCTCCCCAGCTACGAGATGTGGGAGACTTCATGTACCTTGTCTAACTGTGGAGGCTGAGCTAAGAGTCACTTCACCAACTCGACACAACATCTGGAATGGTACAATGAACCGTGTAAATTGTTTTTCTCCCTAAAAAAATATCCATAATCCATATCGAGGTGAAACTCATAGGAACACATGGAATATTTATTCAAACTCCATGGGCCTCCTTCATATATCATTATAATAAATAGAATGGATCTATGAGTTATTATTTATATACTAGATGATCTACTCCTTCTTAGTTGTTGCTTGAACTAGTTTTGGGCCCATTAAGGCTTTGATTCATGGGTCAGTTAGTATTGTGGTGACCTGCAAGTTTGCCTCTACAAAACCACAAATGGTTCCATACCAATGGTGGAAGGGTAAATGTTTTTGTACTTAAACTCCACCAGTGGTAGGTGATCCTCCCAAATACATAAAAATTCAAACACAAAATCTCCTAAAATGTCTTCTGGAAGCTAAATGGTCCACTCATTATGGCCGTTAGTTTTTGTGTCAAATGCTTTACTCAAGCATAACTGAGTCCCAAAAACCTCTTGTAATCCCATCCAAAACCAAGATGTGAAGGGAGATTCATGATCAGATACAATAATAAATAGAATTCTCTGGAGTTGGAGTATCTCCATCACATATATGCATCCAAATATTTCTACTTAACTCTTCGCTGGAATTGAAAAAATTGGTCCTATTTGGTGAGTCAGTCTATAATCACCAATATGGTATCGTGTCCCTTGTACGTATAAAATAATCTATTCCTAATGTGCATGGATACCCCATTCCAATTCCATTATGGGACCTCAAAAGGATGAGCTAAATCTATAAGAACTTGGCGCACAACATTCACTTTTTAAAATGTAAAGAATCCAGAGACATACTTTATGAATTATTTCTTCATCCATGGCCACCAAAATGAATGTAAGAGGTTCTAGTACAATTTTTACACACTTGGATGTACCCTCAAAGGATATTTATGAAACACTCTCAAAACCACCCCTTACAACATTAATAGTTCCATTTTGCCTACTCTAAAAATAACAACATGCTCCCAAAATTTCGAAAATCCATCAAGAGATTGTCCAGTGGATATCTAAGAATGTAGGGTCTCACAAGAGGTACCCCAAAGCTATGAACCCATGACTCAATATAATAGTGATGGGTGTGACATCTGATTACTAGAGGTATGATACTATATCTCCATCCACAACAGATAACTGCAACGAGGTCAACTGCTCTGATGCCTCTTTCAAAAACTATGAACAAGATCTCCTACTGAGAGCATCTTCAACCAAATTTCCCTTAACAGGAGTATAGAGAATTTTTAATTCATAATTCTGGAGGAACTACATAAATTACCTCTATCTCAAGTTAAGATCCTTTTATGAGAACATATAATTGACACCCTTTTGATTAGATTAGATGATAAACTAATCAATTTTTAGTTAGCGTAACCACATATTTATTGAGAATACTACCACTGCTAACTCATAATTGTGGGCTGCGTAGTTTTTCTCATGAGGACTCGACTAAAGTGAAACATTTAAAACCACTTCCTACCTCTTCATTAAAATACAACCACACTTGGTTCCTGATTCAACATAGAACAATATGTACTCGACTCCCTTGTCTTGATATCTCAATATGGGAGGGATCATCAAACACTATCACAACTGTGGAAAATAATGCTTTCACCTCTCAACCGACACTAATGGATTCCCCTTTTAGGTCAAACCTATCATGGGAGATGATATTATTTAGAAATCAGGTCTAAATCTCTATTAATATCCTACCAATATAAAGAAGATTTTTACCTCCATCACACTCTTAGGTGCATCCCAAGATAACACTACCTCAACCTTGGATGGGTCCACTTCCACTACATATGCTGATATAACATGTCCTAGAATATGGAAATTCTTAATCCATAACGAGCACTTCGAGATAAATATATAATGTTGGCGATCTCAGAGTGCATCTAGATATATCCTCAAGTGTCTCTTGTTATCCTTCATGGATTCCAAACACAAAATGATATCATTGATGAAGACTAATATGAACGAATCTAAGGAATGAAAAAAGATAAGGTTCAAGAGTCTCATAAATAATGATGGGGAATTATTCAAACCAAAGGGAACCACCAATTACTTATTCTAACTGTAACAAAATCTGAACACCACCTTCGATAAACTCCCATCCCTTACTCACAGCTGGTGATAGCCTGATCTGAGTTCAAACTAAGAGAAACATTTTTTCCCTATAAAATTATCAAATTACATAATGGATCCACAGTAGTGGATAATTCTTCTTCATGGTCTAAAGGTTAAAGTGATGGTGGTTTATAGACAACCTCATTCTCTTTTATAACTTTTGGAAATCAATACTTGGGCTACCTAACGTGAAATAATGGATCTGACAAACACCTTCCTCTGTAATTTCTCCAACTACACCCCTATCTCACAAAGCACTATGGGACCCATCTGATATACTAATGCAGATATCAGTTTTGTCTTCAGGTGTACATCAATGAATAATTCTATCTCAGGGTAGGGAGGTAAACCTGGAACATCCTCAGGGAAGACGTACTCATAATCCTCCACTACTAAAATTAAATGGGAACTCATGTTATCTCTTAAAATAATGGGCATGATAGATAACATATGTGTAATAGGTTTCATCATCCTATTCATGATTCTATCATTAAATGCATGGGTTTCCTTTTCATCATAATAAAAGAAAATTATGTTCCATCACTACGGAAACACTTCATCTTCCACCAAAAATAGTCAACATGGGCATGAACAATGGATAACCAGTCCATACCTAGGATAATGTCTTAAGGACTCATTTTTACTACAAAAAGATCCCAATAGAAACTCTTACCTCCTAGAGTCATGTCACACCATCATCATAAGTGCGTGATCACTAAGTCTTCTCTAGTATGATTCTCCAAGCATAAGGGTAGAGATAAGGTCTCAATAAGAATCTTTATGTAACATAATAGGTATTAGGAATGAATGGAATGATAGGAACCAATGTCTATCAGTAAACCATCTAAGGTAAAATAAAATACATATATTGTACCTAAAATCAATCCCAGAACATCTGGGTTATAAGATTAAACAACCAACAACTTTCTCTAACCCTATCCTCCATCTTCCTAAGCATGGATTGGACCACCTGGTGGTGGTGGTGGTGACAATGTAATGTGTCAAACACCTCATGATCATCTCCCAGCTCATCTACCAAGTTATATACTTTGAGAACTACTTACTCCTATTATTTACTATTCCTTGGAAGCCCATCCATGGTCTCTCAATCAGTTATATGGTGGGTAAGATAATATGATCAATGATTTCCCCAACCATCACATATGTAACTTCGCTAATCTCTAGGATGACTGGACCCACCTAGTGTATCATTAAACTATGTCCCTTTATCCTAAAACCTCCGCCTAATATTTCTCACATGTCTCGGTCCCTGAGACTGATATCATCTCCCTTCTACCATGGTATCATCTACTATATTCTCTCTACTGAAAACCATTAGTTGTATCTTCTCAACAAGGAAACTCCCTACCACAAAATATCCTTCATACACCCCCATTATAGTTCATAATTTATATAGGGATAACACATTATTATATGTGTCTACGCACACCCCACTCGAAGGTCTCCAAATTGAAGAACTGGTTGTGATCCATATCCATGAAGTACTTTATGATGTTAGTAAACCTCAATCAATACTCAACTACCTTCACACTTCCCTACTATAATTATTGAAACTCATTGATATGTGCATCTCTTAGTGTAAATGGTTAGAAATCCTCTATACAATAACACACCAACATTGTCCATGCAAGAGACACCTCGTCATAATACAGGGTCACTAGCCCCCACCATCACCCTATTGAGCCATGCAAAAGGAACACCACTAAGAAACCAACCTAATTAGCTAGTGTTCTAAATAGATGGAAAAACTATGTTAGACCCTGAAGAAATTCTTCATCCACCAAGGGGTCGGGATCACTTCAGAACATGAGGGGTATCGATAGTAGAAACTCATGAAGTGTGCTCAGCCTGTGCACCTCATCTGCTGATACTGGGGGTACTATGTGATGCTCCACATTTGGTGGTATATCTATTGCACCACCCGGAGGTAACATCTAGGTAACTAGTCCATGTATCGACACATCATCACTAAGGGGAAAATCCACATGATGATCATGAATCCTAGCAGGAATACATCATGAAGGCATTGTGAAAGTATACAAGATGTACCATGGTAATTGAGTATATCTATAGATTTGACTCACGAAGGACATGTAAAGGTAAATCGAGTCTTATATGATGCATGTTTCATTATTTTCCTTCAAACAAATATTCTCACATACCGAGTCAAAAAATGTGATCGGTGTCCTATTTTATGTATATGTCACCCGTCATAGAAAAACTGGAGTCCATGGCCTAAAATCTAAACTCAAAACACTTAACATTGTTTCCCCAAACCAATACCACAGACTCCAGTTCAATAGTAGAACTGACCACTTTGATACGACTCTATCATGACCCATCATAAAGAAGCTTCTTCTATGGCACCAAAATACGACCTCCAATAGTCTATGGGCTAATGACTAGTGCCAAGTGGGCATATAACTGATATGGGAGGCCTTAACCTATGTACCTACACATACGCACACATCTCTATCCCATATAATGATGAAATGAAAAAAACTGAACAACCATGCATACATACATCTAAATCCTACAACAAAAGTACGATATGAAGTGTATGAAAGTAAACAGGGAAAAATTCATGCCTACAATAAACTCTAAAAACATTTCCAACATGAATGTAAGGGGTCTTATTTCAAGGTCCTTCAAGAACACACATCAGTCTATCCAGTCTCACATCACATCGTCTAGTCATGTTATATCTATGACTCTATCTAAAGGTAAATCCTTTGAAGAATACATGACATTTGTGGGAAAATAAAATGAATGGGTGAGTATAACATTACCCATTAGGCCACCCCGAAACCAGAAAGCATTCAAAAAAGTAAAATACAACCAGATCAACATAGGTATATTCATAAAAAACATATAATATGAATAACTATATATAGTCAACAAATACATACAATCTAAAGGTAATTCACATTCATAATATTCCAGCCTAAGATTTCATCTCAATGATTACACATTGAACTTGTCTTATAGAACACACTCTTGGGTCTAAAACCAATTATGACGTCTGTCCTAGAGGAAGTTCCTATAGGGTCTCACCATTATAAGTTCACACTGCTTGTCTAAAGATAATAAGATACATAGATGAGGACCACTAACATGGCCATGTGGTGATATCAATAACCCAATATTGATTAACCTACTACGTGGAGAATCAGTGCCCACATAGTTTTGGTCATGACAATACCCTGAAATCAACTTAATGAATGAATATGAATATAGAAACTCACATTGAGCCTCATAGACGGGATCCAACGACTGTATCTAAGATTTCCTACTGAAGGGATCATTATTATAGGAGTAGGAGATGATTCTATACTAACACTCGGGGAAATAATGAGGGGAATTAACCCTAATTAAAAATTTCTATGATACAACGGAGAAGGGGTCAAATCCATGTTCAAGGAAGTACATGGTGTGTATAAGGGTTACACGTCATATCCCTAGATTGCAGGTCATCCCCATTAAAATGGATGGTGTCTCAAGCCATGTCATTATCCATGTATATGTACATGAAGTGTATGATAATAGTGTACTATACCAATGTTCAGGTACATGGATTAGTCCCATGTACCAATTTTATGTACCAATAAAAGGAATATCCTATGTACATTGTTCCAGGTCATGTCTGCCTAGGGAGTACACAGAGTTCCCCAACCCATGTTCTCTAACCCGTGTCTATATACATATTGAGGTACACGTTGAGTCAATAGGGATGGACCACACACCGTGTGATAGTGGTCACATTTCATATGGAACTTAAGGTCTTATAAAACCCTATCTACTGCATTGGGTGACCCACACTATGTGTTGATATGATTTACATGTCGTGTAACATATAATTCCCCAGAAATCCAATTATAGTATTGTGTGTCCCGCCTATTTCCCCTTCGTTTGATCTAGTGATAATTTATACAAAAATCCATATATCAGGCCTCATCGAGTCATGCCATCATTGAATAATAATATTCAGTCCTTCAATTCATTTGAAAAACAGATTTATATGTTGTTCTTCATTATGCTCCGTAGAACACGAAATCGGTGACCAGGAAACATCCCATCCATTACCCCTCCCATGTTGGAAACATAGTCACGTCCTCACAAGACCAAATCTACAATATAAAAACACTTCACCAAGAAACAAGTGTGAAAAGATCAATTCCATCGGTATACATCGAACCACATGCCAAACGAAGAACCCCCATGATTAATGAATAATCAAGGGTGAAATGAAAAAGAAAAATAAAGTGGAAAGTACATAAATCGATGTTAATTTAAATTTTAGTTCATTTTAATTATAATAAAAGTCTATGAATAAACAATTTAAATGACAAAGGAATTCCCCCGATTCTAGATAAAACTAACTAATCCCACAAAACTTACGATGTGTAAATAAATCTATTAGTAGATTGATTCATATTTGACATATAAATTGAGAATGGGGATGAAATCAAAATAAAAATTCCCATCCTCAATTCATATTGATAATCAATCACTAATTTGGATGCCCCATGATCATTTGTGAGACCTTTTGAATTCATTTCCAATCGATCATCTAATGACGATCCAGTCGTCATTCGTCTGAGGGAAATCATACAACACTCTCTCTCTTGGCTCTCAAACTGTTATAGGGATATGTGGATAACCCTAGAATTATAACACAATAGCCTATTTAAATATTCTCCAATCACTTCATCAAAGAAATTAATTAATATAATTTATTGAATTGTTTTATTGATTTCCACAGTTGCAAAAACATTTATGTAAATTCCCTGTGAAGACAAATGATAAATCACAACTAGGGTAAAACGAATATTCTAAACTCAATGGTTCCATTAGATTTCTAATCCAATGACCCATTTAGAAGTTATTATAAATTTTCATGAATAACTCATGTGTGTGATTTTTAATATATTTAATATATTTCTAACATTTATTCTAGGCACACCGGGCCATAGAATCACACAGCATATTTGTTCTTGGTCACCAAAATACTTTATAAAATATTAAAAAGTAATACTTTGAAAATAAAAGTCATTATTGGAGTTTCATATAATACTCCTACATCAGGTCAAACATAATCTTCAAAACCTGGTCTATGTATCTTTCTATAAAATTCTTAAATCGAGAAAATTTCTCATAGAATTTCTCCCTGACTTCCTCATCTGGCACTAATGGTGTATCAGGTTCCACTACTAGAGCATCATTTCAAGCCACATCCTCATGTATTTCTATCAACATATGTCTTCATGAACAAATAAATATACAATTACAAACCCAATACTTTGGAATCACAACACAATACTAACTAAATTAACAAGAGGGTTTCACAAAATCTATAACAAGACTTTCACACAAACCCCACCACATGTTCAAAACGATGGTGCTATCACTACCCTTAACTATCTCACATCTATTTAATGTCTAGAAAAAAGAAATACACATTTTATTCATTCATGTTTCTCATTAGACACCCATTTTTCAAAAATAGCATCATTTTTTAAATTTTAAATTTAGCATTACGCACCCTTTTCATTAAAAACACACAATAAACCAAAAAAATTATAATTTAAACAACTTACCCAAAAATCTGATTTTCCACATGTGTTCCTAAATTGATGAATTTCACATAATAATCATGAGTATCTATAATGATTCATGCATACTCAACTCTTATTCCATGACCGGAAATGAGTCAAATATAACAAAAATATCAGAAATAACAATAACGTCACACAATAAGATCACGAATCATGGTGAAATAACATCCAACTATAACAACACTCATTAATAAAAATAATCCCACCCAGGGAAAATGGATTTTACCCTCGTACATGAGCCATCAAATCCCATGAATGATCTCTTATTAATGGACCAAATCATCCTTCTCTCATGTATACCTTTCCCAAATAATAAGAAAAAAGAAAATAAAATAAAACACCTCTGATACCACTTTGTAACATCCCGACCACGGTTCCACACATTGGTACCCCAATCCAATCGGTCACATGACCTCACGATTTTCTCCCAATATGCTAGAGGATATCGACTAGCAGTGAGGATCAAATATCAGATATCAAGCTATTATACCCTCTTTATCAAAGAAGGAAAATAGTGGGAATAAATAACAATACCCAAAATCTCTAACCATAACCTGAATAATATCAAAATCCCATGTTGAATGAAACCATATTACATTATCCAAACGAAAACAATAGAGATTTCATTCCATTTCCTTGTCATGTTTCAATATGAAAAATCCAAAATAAATGAAGACATGGAAAACATCCAAATGGGTCTTGAATTATTGTTGTCTCCCTCATCTATTCTATATCCCAAGTATACCATCTAACATTGAAATCATTCCTTTATCTTGTCCCTAAAACATGAAGTAAATTCATGTACCTATCTAGAAACCCAAAGTGGTTGTGAGTACCACTCAGTAGGCCACCACTAATGGAATTTAATGAAATATCTAGTAATTTACAATTTATGATGTTTTATAAATAATGAAGTAAAATATCTAATTAAATAGTTATCATATTTTCAATTATACATTAATTAACCACAAGACCCTCAATTTCTTCATGACACCTGAACCCTCAATTCCTAACTTCATCCAACTTCGGAGTCTAAAACATATCACCTTACCATGTTCATCATTTATAATTTTTGTCAAATCATATCACAGTTAATTGGAACCATAGTCAAACGCAAACTCATTGGTCTAGACCATCATATATAAAACCCTGTTGTTTTTAAGAGCCTCTATCCCAATCTCACAAAACAACATTAAATGTGTATTTGGAGCCTCAATCCCTCTCCCATACTCTCTATCTCATATGGGTATTTTGCACCTTAATATCTATCCCAAACCGAAATATTCATGTGTGTTTGTATCCTTAGTCAATGTCCCACACCTCAAAATCACATATGGGTATTTGTAGCCTCTATCCATATCCTAAACTCATTTATCACATAATGGTATTTGTAGCCTCATTCTGTTTCATGTACTTATATATAAATCAATCACACTTATATCATATACATCACATCAATAGGGGTTAATGAATTTTAACCCTCTGATCACATTTTACATCTTGTCTGTCCTCATAAACTATCAAAATAAATAATGATTCAAAAGAATAATCACATGGAATAATATGATACACTCTCAATTAAAATATTTATCAAAATTTTATCATATTAATCACAAACCCTTAAAGGTTATTCCAAACTTCAATTAATCCACATTATAGGTTAATTCATAAACACATTAATTGACCAATCATACAACACAAATTTATCATCAATTATTCAATCACCACATTCCATTCATTAACTAAAAAATTAATTAATCCAATTCCAAAAATTAAATAATAAAAAAATTACAATTAATTATTTCACCAATTAATTTATCCAATTCAACACTTACAGATTCACAAAAAATTACATTAAATAATTAAATAATTAATAAATCCAATCCAAAAATTCAAATTTTCCCGAATGTATCCCAATTCATCATCACATGGAAATTACTTTAAATCAATTCCACATTTCATTTAATTATTTAATAAATTAATTTACTCAATTAATGTTTCAATTTCCAATCATTGCGAATGAAAATTCACAACACATACATGAAATTTTAATTTAGGACTATAGTTATTGAATTTAGACCACCTATGTGAAGTATTTGATGAAATTTCTCCATAGGAAGTGCCTAATTAAAATAATAAAACATCGAATAAAGATATCTGGATCAAAAACAAAAATCCATGATCAAACATATCAGATCTATTAAAAATATATATATCTATCATAATAGGTAAAAAAAATTCCTTTGACGTATTAGATAATGATGAGAGACAGAGAGAGAGAGGAAGCCACATGGGTTTAAGAGGACTTACCAGGAGAGGTGCACATCTTAAATCTGGACATAAAATTGTCAGTGAGAGATGATGTAAATCCATAAAATCCAATCTGATAACCTCCAAAAATTAAGGAAATAGATTTAAGGATGAGATGGTGTATCAAAGAACATAATACGTGGGCTTTGGGAAATTTTATTCTAATTTTTAGTGGTTTAATATCACGTATGAATAGTTCCCTACTAAGGGTGCATCGTTTCCCCTAACTATGTTCCTAACTGTGAACCTCCTCCTAGGGGGCTAAAAATTTTATACTAAAAGGACACATAATTTTACATACTGTGAACAATCCATGAAAATACCCTCAGTTTGGGTTTTCATAGTTATTTGGGCTAGGTGCATAGTTTGGGAAAACAGTGTGCCAAATCTGTACTGCCCCTCTTCCTTCCAAAATTCTTCAAATTTCCCAAAAAATCCCCCAATGTAAAAACAAAAAAAAGATATAATCAAAAAAGGAAAAATGGTGCCTAAAAAAGATAGTAAATAATTATAAAAGTTTGAGATCATACAAACTGTAGTGAAAACTATAGGGATAAGTCTATGTATAGAATAAAATATTGTTTTTTTAAGGACAATAATATGAGATTTTATTTGAAATACTTACATGTATTGATAATACAAGTAGAAATAGTATTATAATATGTAAATCTTGGGGTAATAACCATTAAAATACTTTTTTGAATATATCTTGACCATCATACTGATGCACGGTGACTGATCCCTTACCGTTCACATTGTTTGAAATTATCAAAGGACATGCTAGGGTTAATTAAAATTCTATTTATAAACCATTTGATGTGTTTAAATAAATGATTAACATGAATGACCAAGTTTAAACCTAAGGTTTCATTGATTAGAAAGAAGGTATCAGGATTTAGACAATCTATAAATCAATTTTCATAATCTCTCATTATGATATATTTTTTTTCAAACAAGGGGTTTTGGTTTTAGAAAATAGATTGAACAGTGAAGATTCATGTTAATTCTATTCGTGATGGAGAATTGGATGATTGTAATCATGATATACTATATAAAATAGGTACTATGAGGTGAAACATTTTTATTATTACTAATTATTTATCAGGATATATGATAATAAATGTAAACAACTATGAGTTTATTATCATGTCTTGTTGATGTAAAATGGACTTTTATGGATGCTTAGTATGTAATGATCAAGGAGGTATGAAAGTAAAATCTCGCTTTTTCATGAATGTGCGAAAGATAATCTAATAGTATGTGGCAAAATAAGGTGAAGATGAATTTTATGTGGAAATGAAGGTCACGTAGTCAAGAAATGTTTTAGGAATTCAAGGACTTTTCTATTCTGACCAGGGGCATTATCTAATTCAATTCCCAAATCTAAGGGTAAACACCTAGAATAAAGAAGTAACTCAGTTATACTAATAATTTAAGTGAAAAGATAAAAGTGTTTGTTTAATGGGATTTAAGAATTATGATATTTTAGTTATAGGAATCATGAAACATATAAAGAGTGTTCTCTAAAGGGGTTTCATAATGGATTTTGAAGAATAAGTTGAAAAGTGTAGATAACCAAAGGTATGTTGATATTTTCAGAGAAAACATGGTTAAGTTAATGATACTTATTAATATATACCTGATTTTGAGTAAATAATTTTATGTTGGGATAAATATATGATTGGAATTTGATAAATTTAATTAGATATTATTAATTTCATAGGAATTTATTAGTTATTTGATGACAAAGTGGTTTATTTAATTTTTGGATTTAAAGATGATATTTGAAAATATGTTACTTTATTTAAGGAATAAATTAATAGTCTCATTTTAGAATAATTTATGTTTTGGATTATTTTTTTATTATTTCATGTGCTCATTGTGGTGGGTTTTTCCCCATAACCCTTTTGGCTTCCCATCAACTTATGTTATGGAATATCTAAGACTCCCTAACCCTACTCTGGCCCCAAGTGATTATGTGCCTATACTAATAAATTTTGGTGTGGTTGTTACAACAAGACTTTAGGTTATGTGGTTCCATAGTCTATGGGTTTTTAGGCGCTACCATAGTGGGTTCATTTTTGTTTCTTCTTCTTTTGGATTTCATCCTTTTCGACGAAGATACCTCAGATGATAAATGATCTACTCTAACCTCACAACCCTTGATGACTATCCCAATAGGATCTAGTTAAGAGGTATCTTTGGTGTTTTTGGGTCTGCGGTGTGGTGGTCGTCAAGGTTCTAGGCAGGATCAAAGTCCATTTGGTCTTTTGAAGAAAGATTCAGGTTTGATAGATTAGCCCAATGTTTCTTCTTCTATGTTCTTGTGACGTTGTTTTGTGGTATTTTTTGAATTCAAGTTCTTTTCTCACTTGAGGAAGTTATTGATTTTTTATGTGGTTCAGTGAATTTCATTTAAATTGTTGTGATGGAGTCAATATAGATGGTGATATCAATGGTGAAGTGATAAGGTTTCTTCAAGTTTGAATTATTAAGGATGAATTGTCTTCAGTGGATCTGATTATGGTATTTCTTATTGGAATTGGTATAGTGGATCAGGTTTTGAGGATCTACGATGATCGGTTATAGGTGGTGGTATGGATGATGGTGGGTTTTTTGGTGTGTCAAAGTTTGGGGCTCGAAACTCCAGCTAGCATTTTTCAGGGCAATGTAGTGGTACATCACATTTTTTGTGAATTTGATGAATCTCGATAGTTGGCATGCCTTATTTTTTAATTTTGTGATGTTTTTTTGGGGTGTTTGGATCTGTTTTTGAATCAGTAAGGTGCCCACTCATCCAAAAAGTGGTTATGGAAAATACCCAAATAAAATTTTCGGGTTTGATTTCATTGATTTTTAAGGTGATTTAGGTTATTACCATGTTTTTCTGGAATATTTGATCATGGAATACACATATTTGGTATGTGGCATTAAAACTGCATTATGTTATTTGGGGGATTAGTTTTAAGTTTATTTTTTAAAATTTAGTGGCATTCAGTCTATTTTTTTATTTAGAATTTATTAATAATTATTTTGGATGTATTTTTTGTTCATCTATTGGTATAATATATTAAGATGAACTTCCAGTTTTATTGGTACTATATTTGAGAATACTGTGTTATATTTATCCATATTGAATAACATGTTCCAAACATTCTGAATTTGGGAAACAATTGAGGTATAATTATTGATCTATAATTCTTCTATGGATCTTGCGATCCTTTAAAAATTAATTTTAATTATTCATGAATGAAAAGTTAAGATTGAATATTCATTTATTATAGTAATAGATAGAATGTAAATTCATGAAACAAAAACAAAATGAGGTATTATTCTTATGAAATATAAATAAATTAAGTAAAAATATTTTCTAATGTTCTATATGTTGATAGTAAAATAATCCAAAAACATTATAAAAAGGATCCTCAAATTAAATTTTATCATTTTTTCCTTCATTTCTGATGAATTGTTGTTTTTTCTCCTGGATGTTTTATTATTTTGTGGACATTAACTTTTTCATGACAATGTTATCAGTCTCTCTTTATTTATCATTAGACGGTTGTTCCCTACTCCCTATCTATATATTAATTTCATTATAATGTCCTGCTTATCTTTATACCTAGTTATATTCTATTTCAAATAACCTTTATTTTTCTTATGTTCCTTTTCAAGGGATGTTTTATAACCCCATAGTAAGATATAGGGTTTTTAAAAAATGTATTTTAATAAATTGAACCTTTGATGGCCAGGATAAAATTTCATAGCCCTAATTTATTTAAGGGGAATATAATGTAACACCTACAGACATTAAAATATATTTTTAACAGATAAATTTTATTTATTTGATAGGTCTCATTACACAACAACCCTAGATTAAACAAACTGTGATATACTATTAAAATATTATTATTGGAATATGATTATTATAAAAAAGAAATTAAAATTTGTGGTATTAATATGAATAATTTAATTTTGAAAAATATGTGTGAATGTTTTATATAATTAATATAAATTAATTAATTGAAAATAAATAAGTACTCATTTTTGAAAATGTTATTTTATGCTTCAAATATACTTTTTCATCAAAAATTGTTAGTGAATATTATTATTACACTATAGAAATTTTAGAAATTTATATCATAAAATAGATTAAATTTTTGTTTTAATCATATTAAAATTTAATTTAGAGGAAATTTTTGAATTTATTTGAAAATATTTATTTTTTAGTGAATAGTGCAAAAACTTATTTTTTTTGTGTGGAAATGTCAATTATTTTCCTAAAATAATGTAATTTAAATTTCTATTTTTATTTTGGATATAGTTTAAATTTAAAATAATATCCATTATAAAATATTATCTAATTATTTCCCTAGTAATAAAAATTATGTTTGATTTTGGTGTAAGTTTACTTTTATGAATTAAACAAATTTTTTGTAAAACTATTTTAGGTACTTAATGTTTTTTATATTTTAATTAATTAAAATAACCCATAAATATGAATGATATAACTTAAATATATGGATTATATATATTTATAAATTAATTAAAATTAATATAATGATGATTACTAGTCATAGTGTAATTGTACGAACATATTTGTATTGAAAATTGAATTTTCCTGAAAATCCCCTTTCCATCGCACTTTGATGGTATGATTTTAAATTATATTTTACAATTTTATTTATTTGAATTTTATAGTATTGATTAGGTATTTCTAGTTATATTTATTAATATAATTGAATATGGACAACTAAATTTTTTTCATTATAAATTGTGATGATGGTAAATAATTGTCTCCTCGGTAAAAGAGGTAAAACTAGGTTAAAACTATAGGGTAAAACTTAAATTTAACTATAACTGATCCCTTTATCCTAATTTATGAGACTTTTTATAATAAATTTATTTTTAGGTATTTATATAATTTATTTTAAAATATTATTTTTAATATGTAAACCCTAGCATGACTTTTGTGAATATAAGATATATTTTATACCAGTTAAAAACTATTTTTTTGGTATTTTTAGTTAATAGCATGGTTGGATGAATCAATTTTGGTTTTTATTGATCAAAAAATTTAAAAATATTACCTATTTTCTAATTTAATCATATAAAATTTGGTATATCAATTAATTAAATTATTTCTAGGTGAAATTAATTTTACTCTTAAATCAAGTATTTTCCTTAAAAAACGGTTTTCCATGCGTTTTATGTTACTATATTAATATTAATTTCTACAACCAATGTAAATTAAATATGATAAAATATATTAAGAATTTATAATAATAATATTAATTTTTTTTAGAATTAACCTTTTACTTTTGGTCATATAATTATGTTATGATCGTAAAAAGGTTAAGTTATCATTTTTAATGTTAAAATGGGTTTAATTTGGTTTGTGTAAAATATAAGGAATAAGATACATCCAAAAATTATTCAAATTTTTATGGTTGAGTTAATTTCAAAAACATATTATATACCTTCAAATTTGGGTTTCCTTGGTGCCACATGACATGATTATGATATGTATATATGTATATATATTGATATTTTATGTAATTTACCTTGTGTCTTTTTCCTCCATTATACAAAGAGAAACCTCTCCTATCTTATTCACACGCAATGAGACATATATATAATAAAATACCTACATAAATAAATTCATATATTCCTTTTACACATCCAATATCTTTTATTCCTTCCAAAATACAATCCTTTAAAGGCATATGGTGTAAACCAAATGTGGTTTCTCAACAAAGAGGCATAAACCCAAACAAAATGTTTTCAGTTTTACTTCCTCTTATACATCAAATAAATAAATAGTATACATTATTAAATATTTAATTTATTATCTTAAATATAAAAATATTAAAATTAATTTTTAACCACCATTCTGCACTTTATTTCCTTTTAATAAGAAGAAGAAACATCACTCGTGCATGCATATGACTTACCATATTCACATAGTAGTGTATTATTGTTTTCATCACCAAATTACTTGAATTGATATAATTATGGATATAATAAATGTATTATTAATTTTTTATATTATTATTATTATTATATTTTTTTTTCATCCCTCGAAAATTGAAAATAATTTTCATGCATATGTACGGTCTACCCTCTCTAGGAACAGTGTATCTTAATATTATTAACATAGCTAATATGGATTAACAGAAACTTTTATATAATTAATATGTATGAAATTTATATCATGATTAATTTTTTTTATTTTCAGCCATTATTAATGTACAATGACTTGGGCTATAGAACCAAAACATGTATGAAAAATGAAAGAGATATCACATGAAATTGTGATTTTTATAAATATTTTTTAATAAATTATTGATGAGATGTTAAAAGTAAATAATATATGATATCATATATATTATTATATTTATTTAATATATATTTAATGAATATATATTTATTACATATGGGATATGAATTCATAATAATTGAGACAGGTCCCCAGGTAATGGATTTCTTACTAGCTTTTACATTTTTCTAGACAGATGCCATATTCACCACTGGATTCTTTTGTATAGTGTATATAATTTAGATAAATATAATTTATTATTCCTCTCATTAAAATTATGTGTATTCCAATTCACATATAGGTATCTCTCTTTTATGAAGTTTTGTTATATGATTACAAATGCGGTAATGGATTTATGTTTCAATCTCATTTTATTCAGGATTGCTTATTCTTGATTTTTTATTGGGGAAATTATATGATTCTGATATTATAAATAAAATACAATTTTAATCATATTGTTATTTATGTATTTTTTATGATTGTTTTATAGTTTACCTCTCTTTGGTACTCAAAATGGATTAAATGTTTCTTTAAGAAAGGTCGAACATATTTCCCCTCTTCTGATTGGACAACAATATTATTTCCTATTCAAATTCTCTAAAATGTTTTCTTGAATGTTTTTAACTATTAACCTATGAATGTTTAAATTAATTATTTCCCATGATTTAATTTTCAAAAAATGTAAAAAATTAATCTTTTTATCATTTTCAAAATGATGTACTCTTGACATTTTCCTAAAATGTGAAATGAATCAATATTTTAATGTACATGACATGAATGGAATTCCTCACCACCATGAACACTCAATACATTCAACATTACTTTACCTGTTTCCATAGTAATTTTCTAGAATAATTCTTCAGTAAAATTTGGTAATTTATTATATTTTAATCAACTTATTTAAAAAGGAAAATCATATATTCTTAAAGAACTATTACAAGTAGTATTTTAAATGAATTTAAATTTATGATAAAATAAATTGATGTTACTTATGATTTAATATTGAGATGATACTGGGAGACCATTCTTATTCATTATATGTGTGGTTTATTATTATTTTTATGATATTTTTATGGAACACATTTATTTTTCATGGGTTATGTAAAGATGAATTCATGAAATGTTAATAAAACATGTTTCTTTTCCATGGGTTAGGATATATGATTTATGATCTTGTGGAACTCCTATGAATGTATTATGATTATGTGGAGGGTTATCTCAGAATTCAATATCCATCCAATTATTTGAGTTATGATGGATAAATTGTGAGATAAATACATTATGCGCTTAACATATATCATGATATTAATTTTAATTATGTACTAGGTTTTAAAATCCATAAGATTATGTGTGGACATAGTTTTCATTTAAACATTATTATGCATGGGCATAGTTTTGATGTCCATTAGATTATCTGTACACCTATTTTCAAGTCCATAAGATTATGTGATGGATTAATTTAATTATCTTAACATTATAATTGAACCTATTTCTATTTATACCTGTTCACAATGTTATAATATATGTTTTTTCCACATCGTATGATTGTGTTACACACTCATGGATCAAGAATGATTATTTTTTATTCCACACCCTTTTGAATATTGTCTTTTATTATGATAATGTTTAATCCATGACTCATTTTTATGATCAATAAAAGAGTAGGTATGAGATTTTTAATTTATTACCATGATATCAAACCATTATTATTATATTATTCTCATTGATTGATATAACATTGGATTACCCTTAATGAGAATCTAATATGAACTTTTATTTTTTTTCTTCCCTAAGTTATGAAGAAATTTTTCAAGTAGGCTATGCATAAGAAGAGTTCTATATGGGAGACGTTTATGATAATTCATGAAATAAAATGATTCTAAAACTAGTGTCCAAATACTCTAAATCGTTAGAATTCCATAATGGATCCCTCTTTTTTCTAATGAATATAAATCATTTAAGATGTAATATCCATGTATGAAAATATTGGGTCACTAAAAAACAGAAATTAGTCCTTTTCATAAACAAATAGGGTTTTTGTAGATCTCACCAAGATCATTTGAACACCACCAATAAATATCCATTAGTTTAATGAAGGAATAATTAATTTAACCATGAAGTTAGAGAGGAACAATGATATATGGTAGAGATCAAGTTCTATCCAAATAATCAATTTGTAAATCATAAGAAAGGATTTAATCTAAATTACATAACTGTGAAATAATAATAATTTCCATGTTAACAAATCACTGAAAAAATTAGGTACCATGTGACTATCCACAAATCAGATAATGTCCAATAACCTCCCAAATCCTATTCTAGGGTTCCTATAACATCACCACCAGTACTGGGTACCTTATAACTTACCATTGGTTTCCCAATGGATCATATTGAAGAAAATTATGCAATATCAACAAAAATCTAAAGGAATTGGGTGCATTTTTAATGTAATAAGTAGTAAAATTTAATATAAATTGACTAAATATATTATGAAACTATAGATATAGTGTAAACATTTTCAATTTTATATATCCTTAATGTGTAAATAATTTTATGTACAACAAAAAAATATGATAGATCAATTTATTCAAACACCTTAGTGTGTTTCACTCATTGGTGGTGTGTTGTGGATCAAAGGATCCCACTAAAGAGTACTACAAATCATCCACATGTGAATCATAGATATTTTTTTATCAACCATATATTCCTTTATTATAACATAAGTGGTCTATGCATTTTACAATGATGTTTTGTTCACATGATGAACACATACTTGATCCAAGAATATTGGATCAATCCAATCTTGTTATTATACAGTATATTTCTTTTAAAACCATCCAATAATACTAGAAATGGTGATTTTTTTGAATGAATATATAAATTTTATTTTATTTTTGTAAAAGTACCTTAAATAGATTGGTTTATGTCTCCAACAAATTTCTTTCATCCATTGAAGAAACATAAACTTCATATTTTACCCATCATGATATATATATATCCTAATTAACTGAACAAAAATTTCACAAAAATTTCATACACCACACGTAACACTCTAATATGTCTCATGATGAAATAAGAACCTTGAAAATCTCTTTTATCCCTTAATACATTTGAAAACCCATAAATAATTAATATTCATTATGAAATTGCTTTCTCATATTCACTTATTTTAACACAAAAAACTGGTGAATTACTTGAGAATTGAATGCAGTCTTCAATATTATAAATTTAAATAACCTATAATTGAATTATTTATATTTTTACTTTTGATTTTTCACACTCATAGATTCATCAGAACAAAAATCTGGGGCCTCCTCATCATGAACTCTAATTCATCTAAATTGGTGGAACTTATAGGTACACCATTATTATAACCCTTTACGTAATTATAAAAGTATTAGTGAGTCAAAATAATATACAATGAGTATTATCTAGATATACTAACATTCCTTAGAATGATATAAGGATAATTCATAACTACGATAACCTCCTTTGTGAAGGTTCTATCAGAAGAATAAAAGCTTATTGGCCAATTCCCAATACCTTTTTTTTGATAATTTCATCATAGAAAATATTTATAACTTCATACATTTCACCCATGAATATTAATAGAGATGATCCCTTCACATATAATTTATAGATAATTTTTAAATAAGACTAATATCATAATAGTTATTAATTGTTCACTATCAAATTTGATTAATGTTTTTTATCATACTGTCATTACAGTGAATAATCCAATGAAAATTTCTCTAACAGTATCCACACATCGAAAAAAACAATAAAAATTACACCGTTAGATCTGTATGTGCTGGTATAAAATATCTAAACATGTTTCATGATTCATAGTTGATCACAAACAAATCCCTTCAACTATGATGGATTCCCCTAGTTCTCCTGGTCTAAAGAGGGATGAGGAAGAGGATAAACTCTCTTTCTTGAGAGTTTTCTGGATATATTTTCTCTCAGTATTTATGATAATTATTTCCATAGAATAAAATTTCTCATAATAAAATTATACCTCCCAAAACTATATAATTAGGTTATGGAGCATATAGTTAAATAATAAATAATTGTGTAAAGGCCCTTATACATTATTTATCTCCAAAGAAACCACAAGTTAAATAATAATAATAATACTATTATATTCAACTAAATGAAATACATTTACGATAATTAAATATAATTTCTTAAATAAATAAATATTTATTTATTTAAATGAAATTAAAATTATTTATATTATTTCATTTGTAATCGTAACACAGCCCATCAATCCACCTCAACATTTATTGAATATTGAATAATATATTTTTAGTTAAATAAATATATATCTCAATATTTTTTTTCATTAAATAAATAAATATATATTTACTTAATAGTGAATAAATATTTATATAATATTTAACTCATATATATTAAAAATTGAAATAACTGACTGAAAATTATCATTTTATTATCAAAACACATTTAAAGAAAATATGAGAAACTGCAAGGTTAAGCAATTGAAGGAAATAACAAAGACATTAAATTAAAAAAATTAATTCTGTTGTAATCTATCTCCCCAAATAACTTCCATGTGACAGTTTTAACTCGAGTATATGGATAATTGTTTAAAATTATTCAAATTGATATGCCATCTTTTTCCAAGAATACCTGAACTTATCATGGATGATCATCTATTTGTTGAATCCCCTTGAGAAAATTAGAATTTAACTAGAATTTAGGATACACAAAATTTTTAAACAACTAAGTCCCTTTATCAATGTAATTTGGTGAGCTAACCTAAATTACATGATTATCATCTAGTAACAAGTCAAGGAACCCATAGATAATGTGGTTAATAAGGAAATAAAAAAACTGGTTATGAATGCTTATTAGGTAATATAATCCTTTTATATAAATATTTTATAATTTTGGTTCTATAATAATGAAATAAACCAATATGCTTGATATATCTTTTTATCTACCTGAAATGCACACATAAAAAATATCATTGGATGTGGTTTTAGTTAGAGATTTCATTTCAATCAAATGTAAATAGATATTTACTTCCACTAAAAAATATTGGACAAATCTTTTCTTGAATTATTGTTTAGTTTCATATCACTTTTGATACACCCATCATATTCTACTTCCCCACGGGAATATGAAAATATAGTTTTCATAAATATATAGATGTGTCAATTAATGATATATATTAATGATAATATAAAGTATATAAACTAATACACATTTTTGAAGATCAAAATATCCAATGACACATATAACATTTTAAATTTCTATTGGTGATTATATCCTCATTACCTCCAATGTGGATATTACCAAGTGTGAAACATTGTTAGATGATTTCTATTATAATTATTATAATCCATTGCATCATTTTTCTGATATTATATATGTTTTGTTATATTATATCATCTAGGCCTTAGGAAATATGTTAAATAATATTTTCATAGATTTTGCAGGTTATCATCATATCGAGAAACTGTTATGACCTTTCAATGTGTTAAATACTCAATATACATTACCACATAAACATTAAATGGAAGAAAAAAAATATCATATAATAATATATTTATTAAAAATTTAGGTATTTTAATATATAAGTAATCAAAATTGCAATTTAATTTGGTTCTACATAATTAAATCCAATAAACTCTCACTTTCACTAGAGCCAACTACTAGTAACATTTTTTCCACTATCTTCCAAATGATGTTCATGATTATACTAATATATGGATTTAGTGAATGGGTTTTCCCTGTTTTCCTCTATGGATGCTTAACTTATCGAGATGAATAAAATTTGTAAATAAACCCTCAAGATGGGCTACATCTGATGTCAATGATTCATTCATTGATATGACCTTGACTCATTTACTAGGACCACCTCTATAGTATTACCACAACATTATATGATATAATATTTAATTTTTGGTATCACATAAATATCATATGAAGTGTTTCATATCAAAACATATTCTTTAGCTACACTAGAAGCCAAAATATACTGAAACTCTTTTGTAGAATCCGAGACAACTAGACATTTTGGATGAAAAAAGCTCACAAATCCTCCATTGGGTTACAATAAACATCTTGACTATAAATTTAGATCATTATAGTCTATCTATAAACTATAAGATGTGTTACCGTAATGAATAGTTCCTCATATTCTTTATTCATCAAGAACATATCATGAGTACACCTCAAATACGTCAATATTTCATTTCATGTAATCTAATTTCTCTCACATGGGTTTCCTTAATATCTTCCTTCCATGAATAAGGCATACACATCATCAACCGTTATGTATATCGTGGTTTACATGACAGATCATATCATTGATTCATAAAGAATCATAGTAATTCAATATCTCTGCTTTTCAATTGAGGTCACATTTTCATGGAGAGATGTATATAATGTTACAGTGAAAAAAATCCCATGATGGATTGTACCACACTAAATATATTGTGTAAAAAATGAATGCGTGTAACCTGAAGTAGTCCAAAAAATATATTAGATATAATATTATAGATCTTGAACCCTATAATATAGGTCACTTACCCTATTTATTTCGTAGATAATTATTTTTTTAACCTTGTCAAAGAAAATTATAAGACATTGATCTTGTCTCCAACCAGTAATATATCACCAGCATATACTGGTAAGAAAAATACAATACTCCCATTAAATAGTTTATATACATAAGTCATACATTAATTCTTTTTGAAAATAAATTTTCTTATGTATTCATCAAAATATTTTCCATGCTTTGGATCCTTATTTATATATATAAATGAATATTAGTAACATGTATAACTTATTACCATCCTTCTGATTTAGTAACTTGTCAATTTGTGTCATATATACATCTTCCATAACATTCTAGTTAGAAAAATATTTTTTAAATCCATTAACTATATATCATAATTAAGGAAAGATTATATGCAATGTATTATTTTTATGTTCTTTGTCATAAACACTTGTGAAAATTATTCTTCATAGTCTACAAGTTAATGTGTTTTAATCCTTTAAATAACCTATCTTGCCTTATAGGTACTGAATTTATCTTCCATGTTCGGTTTCTTCTTGAATACCAATTTGTACCTAACATGATTTACATCCAATAGAGGATCTACCATAACCCCAACATAGTTCATATGCATGGAATCCGTTATAGAAATTGTGATTTATTTCCTCATTGAAACATTTAATATTCTTACCACTTCTGTATAGGTTAAAGGTTTATCATTATAAACTAATAGTTATTCACCATCTATGATGACTAGAAAACCATATCTATCTAGCACACAAATTTTGTACTTGTGTCTCAAAAACATCCAATTCCATAGGGATTTATTGAATTTTATTTTGTGACAACTATTATGTATTCTGATCCTTCACTTCATTAAAGATGATCTTCTCCAACTCTGACTTTCATTCTTGTTCTCCCTCTCAATAAAGGTGGGGTGACTTTCATCCATGTTCATTTTTTCTGAGGAATATTATAGATAATATTGTTTAGTTTACATAAGGTACCCAATAAAGATAAACATAGTTAGATAGGGTGATAGTTTATATCTAGATGCATCCATAACAAATGTTTCATCTCTTATCACTCATATATGTGATAAAACATGATTATTCACATACCAAATCTCATTTGAATGTTGGTTTTTTCTTTTCATAAAACTCGGTTTAGTATATGTATTTTTTGAAATAATGTGTATACAGGAATGTATTATAGATGACCTATATGCATCATTATTTGTAACACCACATAGAATAGGGTGTGATTCCACAATTCACTTACAGTATTCTATTATGATTTATAAGGAGTTTTTAGTAGAGATATTATCCCAAACTTCATTCCAAAATAGATAAACTCAAAATTATGATTTTCTTTACTATGGTATGATCAGAGTTTCTTTATCTTCTTACCAATGTTATTATCTATATCATTCTAGTATTTAGTTAAATATCTTAACACAATTAGACTTTTACAACAATAAATATTTATTTCCATATCTAATTAACCAATTATTAAAATTTATGAATTAAATGTGTCGAATTATAGATTTAACTAGAATGTACCACAAATAAATTTATATACTTATTCATGAATATTTTTAATATTTCACAATTTCTATTGATTTTTTTTTCATTTTCCTTTAAAGAAGAATGACATTTATCAAGAGGTATTAGTTCAATAGAATTAAAATACCCTTCAAGATATTGATATATAAAATGTTTCTAATTTACATGACCATATCAGTGATGCCAAAACAAGGTATGATATGAGTCTTATCAATTCAATTTGTTATCGATTTCTAATACTTTTTTTCATATTCATGTATATAAAGGCCATTTTCAATATGCGTCATACCATGACATTAGTATCTTTATAAAAGTAGTATCTCTTATTCTATAATTAAAGAATAAATAAATCCATGTCTAAAATAGATATAGATATTTTTTTATGGGTTACAATAAGAATAAAAAATTATTTATTAATAAATTAATCTCATAGGAAACATTAAGTGGTAGTCTCTAAAATCCAATGCAATCAGTCTTGATCCATTGGTAGCTCAATGATCCACCTCACCTCAATAAATAATCCAAATTCTAAATAGTTTGTTTATTTGGATGTAAATATGAGCACCATATGCTATATCTACTATGAAATTTATTTATGTTAAGAGGTTTTATTCAATAGAAAAAACATCAAAATATTCCCATTACATCTCACTAAATTGTGGTTATCCTTCCAATATCCCCTCATGAAATATAAAAGAAATAATACATCTTCTTCCACAACCTACCCCTTGATATTTCTCCTCGTGGTGGGGAGATCTGAAAAAACGTATAAATAATGTTAGTCAAGGTTATTTTTAGCTTTAAAATTCTATTTTTCACTATATGAAATGATGTTTCTAAGGATTAGGTCATTTCCTTCCTTGGGAACCATAATGTGTAGTTCAGGGTGATACATCTCAATATTGTTCAAAATAAAAATGACAATAAATTTGGAGAATATTTGAGGAATTAAGGAATAAAAGAGGACTGTGAAATTTTATTTTGGCTTCTTGGAAGACAAAATTTTGAAATGATCAATATTACAAATCATCTAGGATACATGAGGTCAAGTTGGAACACCTTCCAAAAAAAATTATGTAAAGATTTCCATAGAGATATCATACCTATCTTTTCATAGAATCTAATAATAAAGGTCATAGATATGTAAAAAAATGGTGTATACATCCATGTCTTTAGGAAGATTCAGGATCTCAACAAACTTGATTGATAACATGATGCATCAGACATACAATGCATCATCAATATTTTTTCAGATGATAGTATGAACTTCCTAACTTTCCTCCTAATAAGGATCATTACGAATTGGGGACCCCTTCATGAAATTCATCAAATATTCTTGTAGTACAACACATAATTTATTTTTCAACTCCTAAATGATCATGTCAGTTTACATATTTTGTTTTTGTATTATTGATCACATGGTTATTATTAAGGTCCAATTAATTTCCAATTTCTACAAAAAAATTAAAAATCACTATTAAGAACGTTATTCTGATTAAAAAATATGACTTAATGAATTTTCTTTTTTAGAATCACACTAATTTATTGAATCTCAATATCCCTCTAAATTGAATTTTAAATATAATGTCATGTGGATAATCTAGTCAAAATGATCCATATTTCCCTTCTCATAAACTAGAATATGACCATGAAAACTATAATATGTTATATAGGGAAGAGGCCTTTCTAAAAGGATTAAATTTTATTTTTATGATTCGTTGAATAGAATCCCCAATCATAACATTCTAGAATCAAATTTCGTCAACATGTGACCTCAAATGGTATTGAAGAGACCATGGCTATTACACATAAACCAATTTGGTCAATTCAACCCATTATCATTTTTACGACTCCCAGATAAATTTAAATTGTCTCCTACTATGTGATGACTATAAATTTCAATATGGTAGTAACTTAATTCAAAATATGGAAGGATTTTCATATATTATATTTTTTTGAGGGATTATTTTTAACTTATACTGAAATGTTAATTGTATCATTATTTTACATGATTTTTAATATTATAAAAAAATTACATAATTAATTAACATTTATTGATAAAAAAATTAATGCATATTTCATTAATTATAACTCTACATTATTTGAGTTTTAATTTATTTACATTATGTGATCATGTTTAAATATAAAATACACTTCACCATATAAATAAATAAGAAATTTTTCACTGGAAAAATAATATTAATATAATGTATAATGATGATATTTCAACTACCGGTTTATTTTTCAAGTGATCAATAAACAAATCCTTAACCCTAGGTTAACAATTCCTTAAATAGGAATGAGCTAATTTTTCATTATTCCACATTTAACCTAAGAATTTAGTTGGTTAATCTTACCACAACTTAGTCTAGAACTGTATCCTATAACCTAGGAGAACATTCTGTAACATATGTCTACTCACATGCAGGTGAGGGGAACTAAGGGTTTAGGGTTATAAAAAATAATACATTGAACTAAACCCCAATTTGTAATAATAAGGAATTTTTGATATTCTAATAATCATATTTAATTTAATAATAATTTTACTATAAATAATGCAAAAAATAATTAAATAAAATTGAAACCCATCACATACATAGATTGATCAAGGTCATGATTATCCACACATGTAGTTAATATTAATTTAAAAAAGAAATAATTAATTTCAATTCATTCTTTATTAAGATAATATTATTGAATTAATAAATTCGAAAATTAATAATGAAATAATTCCATTTATCTCAATTATCAATATTAAAATACCTCGATATTCCAATACTCAATAATTATTAATAAATTAAATAAATAATTAAAAATAAAATTAATTAGTACAAGGGGTATTCTAATAGGGCATATGGATTTTAACCTTCCAGTTAGTATTAAATTAATTGTAAAATTTAATAGACATGGTTTATGCTAGAGGCTACATGGAATGTATCCTTAGGCTCCACATTATGAATATTTCAACTGACATGACATGTGGGTTACATTATGCAGTCTTTAATATGTGCTTTTTAAATACACATAATGTATTCCTACACAGCGTGTCATGATATTACATGCGGTGTGTTTTCGTGGCTCAAACCATGTAATCAGCATGGCATGTTTCACCATGATATATTCCATAAATATATATAGTGTGTACATATTTTTATTCTTTGGAAGTACATAGTTAGTATGACACCCCATGCATGACCTATATTTTAAAAAGACCATAAATAATAATTATGTTAATCATTTAATTCCCAAAAACCCATTGAAAACCACTCATTATGTATTTAATTTGAAAACCCCCATCACACATTGTGTATGACTAGCTATACATCACGTAGTTTGAATTTTCTATAAGTATTTTTTCTTAACCATGTTTTTGATTGACATGACACTTCTATCTAAATATTTACCTTGTAATATTATGTATGTGTTACACATGGTAATCACCCAACTACACATTGTGTACTCCATTTCTCGGCACTCGCCTGATGGGTCTAGGGACTCGATGTGTATTTTGTGTATGATATTATGTTTCACTAGGAATAAATTCTATATGCATGTATTTTTTAAAATATATATTTTTTCATGGATTGAAGTCAATACAAATTGTGTATTGACTATATGATGCATAATTTTACCACACAACTTCTAAAACTCTTATAGGGTCAAACCATGTCAGGTTACACAATGATTAAACTATATAAATTATATAAAATAAATTAATTATATGTTATACTTGGTGACAAGTACATGATTCCTAATGTTGTCACATACTAATCTCCGACATGATGTGACAATATTTTTTCCTCTCGTCTTAGTTTGTTTGACCATGGGTATATGATGTGTACTTTTCCATTACATTTCATGTATTCATCTCCAAGAGTTGGAATTCTTATCACCTCTTCAAGGTATATTCAAGGATTATTTAATTTTTATTAACATTTTTTAGGAAATATGAAATTGAATAATCTTTTCACAAATATCATATTAAGAATCCAAAATCAAAATAAAAAACTAAAAAAAATAAAATAGCATTTTTATCAATAAATTATAAAAAACTGAAAATTATTATGTGAATACTATAAAAGAAATAATGGTTCTGAGGATGCATCAAATGTTTTTAGGACTATAACCAATTATTTTTTCGTTTATTTATTTATATTAAATCTTTCGAACACGATAAACTCACCTCTATAATATTAATTTAGAGTATATGATCATATTTAACATAAAATTCATTTAAATCGAAGAACAAACTTGGAAAAATAATTATTTCTTTATTTATCAATTTTGTTGAAATTATTTTCATATCAACTATGCCGTGAATAATACAAAATTCAATTCCTCTACCAGTATCCATGTCTTCTCAAAAATTATCATAATATTGTTGTTGCAACTTTGGGTGTTGGAAAAAATCGAAAAATCCATGCATTGTTGACCACTAATCACAACAATAATCCCTTCAATCTTGAAAAATTCTCTTGAGTTCCCTTATTCTTGAGGGGGAGGAGGCGGATGAACAAATCTCACACTTGTGAGTGTTCTTGAGATCATTACTTTATGACTTATGGATAATTACCTTAAGAGAATATAATTTTATAGAATAAACCTCTACCTCTACAAATGATATAAATGGGATAATATACTAAGGTTTAGAAATTGAATAATTTCAAAGAGGATATTATTTTATTGTTAAATAAAAATAAATCCCATTTCAAATATTTTTATTATTCTTATTATTATATTCCATCATATATGCTAAATCATGGGTAGTTAAAATGACTCTATTCTCACCCAGAGGGATCCGTCGAGTGTTTTTCTCCCCAACAAAGGGTTTCTTCTCCCCTCATGATAGAGTGATACCTTTCAGCCTCTATTTCATTATTTAATCAATATAGTACTTCGACTCCATTTCTGTCCTTGTTTTTTTCATCCTCAGGCTCTCTCTTTCATGTGGATATATCTCCATTGACAATCATGATTTCTAATGCACTTCCTCAATTGTGAGTGGACCTTTTCCTTATTGTTCATTCCTTCTTGGGGATTATGTGTCCAGTTTTTTGTCCTTAAACTACGAATCACACCTTCACAACCAACATGATCTAACATACTATACATTTTTTTTCTTTTCAACGTTCTTCTTGGTGGTTTTGGATGTTTTGTGGTTTGTGGTCATGGAGCTATGTTGATGCATTTCCCAGTTCTTCCATTATTATATTGGCTTCCAGTATTTTCCTGTTATTTTGTTTTTTCTTCCTTGATGTTAACATCTTCATCTAGTGATGGTTTTTTTTCATGTTCATGTTGATTTTTTATTATTTTTGGTTTTCTTCGTCTCGAATGTTACGATTTATTGTTTGGTCTCCCTAAAAAACTGTCTTTTTTTCTCCATTATTCTACTCAACTAAATCCTAGATTCAAAATCATACACTCCAATCCAAGATGAACCGATTCATTGGTTTTTATGGTTCTTTTGGAGTTGTTGTTCAAGTGGTAGATCTATTTTCAAGACATTATCTAGCATGGAGTTTACATTATTTTTTCTTATCTGGTCATGTCTGATGACTAGTTCAACTCTGAGTGGAATTGTAAAAGAATAAAGATTGATTTATTCCATTTTTTATTCAAGTTTTGTCTTTCTATAATGATGATGATGGTTATAAAGATCAAGGAAAATGTATTCCAGTGGTTTTTGGTGGTCTTCCAAACTATTTTGGTGTTTTACAGTGGTCATGTTCTCTGAAAACTAGTGTGGGATAGAGAAGATGGTGAGGACTTGATGGAAATATCGATAGTGGGACTCATGATGATGATGGAATGTTATATAATATAAAATTGGATGTTGTGTATATACATGGATTTATGTCTCCTTGAATGATGTGAATGTTTTTTTGAATTCTGGAACTTTTTTTCGTTGTTTTGAACTTGTATCTTGCGCTATACATTTTGGTTACTGCTAAACCATAATGAAAATACAATAAAAGAAAATTTTCAGTCATTGATATTGAAATATCATTTCTTAAATAACTAAATCACTATTTACTTAAATGATATTAAATAAAATATATCAGTTCATTAGGACCGTTAATACGACTTATCAATATTCCTCTTCATTTATCAAACCCTGAATGGATTTTTTTATTAAAATAGGTAAATAAAATTTTATTAATAATTTAGCATATTAATAAATATTATATTCGTTAACTCTGAAATAATTATTTATTATATATTTAACTCTCATATATTTCAAACTCAAATAAATGACAATTGAATTTACGTGATGAATATAACTTGAACAATTATAATTCCTTAGTATGAATAATAATATTTATTTTAATATTGAATTCAATATAAATTAACTGAGATTATGGATATAATTAGTGTGTGATCCTTTGGGATTATTTCTCATTAGCATTAGGATAGATTTTCTAAAGTAAAAAAATTATCATTTTGGAACATTTCAT
Organism: Viscum album; assembly: GCA_963277665.1. NCBI lineage: Eukaryota > Viridiplantae > Streptophyta > Magnoliopsida > Santalales > Viscaceae > Viscum > Viscum album. The sequence goes on from OY728160.1 coordinate 732,960,952, forward strand.
GGCACCCATAGATAATGAAGTTAATGTATTGATGAAAAAATACATCATACATACCATTGTTTTGTAATATAATCATTTTTCTTCATATCTAATTAACAAAGTTCTAGACTTGACCCCATCAACTTATATACATGATATTTCATTCCATGACTAACTAATATGAACTCCTAAAAAACACCCTAAACATATTCTTAATCAAACACTTCTATTTCAATAAATGTTTTAGAGACATATTATTCCATTTAAATAGAGGGAAAATCCTTTAACTTATTCATTAATGTCATATCACTTACGATGCACCCAATGAATTATTCTTTGTCATATATATATATATATATATATATATATGTCTTCAATGTTTTTATTGATGTATTAGAGTAGGAATTCATGATTTAAATTAATAATAATCTCAATTCTTTGTACAAATACATGAATTTGTAAATAGGAATATATAGTGACACATAGAATATATAGAATTATTATTGTTGGTTCTATTGTCATAACCTTATCTATTTGAGATTTCTACTTTTGAAAAATCATGGGACTAATATTGATTCTCTTAAAAAGTATCTTGAAGCTGAGAGTATAAACATAGTTTTTCCTTATTAGATTCATTCATCCAATCGATAGGATGTAAGTTTAAGAAATTTCACATAGAATTTCATGTTTCTCATCATACAGGGGAACTATTATGTCATTTTAATGCAAAAATTACTCAATGTGAATTATCTCATTAATATTACATAGAATAAAAATCATCATTTGATAAGATATTTATTAAAAAAATGTCTCAAAATAAATATTTAATCAAAATTAAAAAGAAATTTTGTTCTAGCGCACCAACTACATCACTAAGAACATTTTCTATGTAACATACCATCATAAAAATTAGTACTTTATTAGGGACCAAAACAAGGGATCCATATAAGTTAAGGGATGATTAAAATAATGAAAAACATGCATCCACTCTAATTTTGTCCACAAATTAGATATTAAGGGATCACAAATTAGAGAATGTGATGAAATTATCCTACAGATGACACCTTGAACCAAGAAAATCAATAACCTTGTTACCTCCAATACAAGTGTGGTGCACCTAAACCCGATACTATAGAATAATTTCAATTTTACATATTTGATAAATGATACCACATGAGAAAATGGATTTACTTGGAGGAAATTTTTTTAAAATAAAGGAATATATTTCAAAAAACCCCGGATGAAAATTTGTATCTAAATAGAGATTAATAACACTAAGTAGCATATAGGCCTCACCCTTATGTGATTTACCATTACTAATGGTATTGTAGAATGTAACATCCATAGAAACCATATTTTTAAATACCATGCCACCACCACACATGAGGATATTCATGAAAGAACGATCATTGTTAAGATTAGGACCATATCTAGGGAGGAAACATTTAGCTCATCTTCGCTACACCTCTACCCTAATTACCGATGGAGTGAATGATGTTATATCTAAAATCATTCTATGGGAAGGATAATTATCCCTGTATTTTAGAGGAATCCCATGATCAACCTCACAACATTATGATCATACAACCACATCCACATATGAACAGAATATACCCCCATGCAAGACATATTCCTCACACACAAGATATCCGAACATCCAACCTTGAGAAGAACTTACCTATATTTTTTTATGTATTTTTCCAAAATCCATGAAACTAGATAAAGAGAAACTTTTTGATACTACCATTCTAGAGGTTGAATCTAATGATCTCCCAAATCTTTTTCCACATCACTTTAAACCACTACACATTGAATAAAAGGTGTAGGGTATTATATTCTTTCATGTTTATGTAACATGAACACTTAGTTGGGAGATAAATTCAATTGTGCTTGACCAAATTATCCATTAATATAGAATGTGCTCTAATATATCAGAGAAACAAATTATAGGGATATCATGACAAAAAAGGACACACCACCCTACATATACTACTTAGAGGGTTTATATCCAACATTGAATTATTCCTTGACTGAGAAGAGGTCGAACAACGATCTCCGGATCAATATCCTATCGCATTCATTATTTACCATGATAATAATGAAAATATGAAACTGTTGAAGACTCAGAATAGAATGGATAAGCTTTTGTTGTCACCTAGCTTGGGGGGGAGAAATATTTATGTCTGGTATCTTGGAAATCTTAGTGTGGTTCTAATTTAGCTCTAAATCTTGATGTAGATTCCACTATATCCTATTATCCATGATGAATGGTTTTGATTCTCTTGAATAGGGTCCTAAACGATTTTCCATAACTCTATGTTCTAATAACAAGGCTTGTCCATAATCGAACCATATTTCCCCATAATTAACGTATCCCATATGAAGTACCATTCCAAAACATCCCATGATAATTTTTCTTTCATGTATTACATATTATCTTCCAAACTCCTTAGACATATTTCCCCTACCTCTTTCTCATTTTCCATCCACTCTGATGATTCCCAATGATATCAACCATCTTAGTGTGCTTCCTATGTAAATGTATCCCTGATTTTCTCCATTGTCCATGTCCCTCTTTTGTTCACTCTCAGTGTAGATAATACATGCTTGTGAATGGATGTTTGAATACTCTTCACAAGGGTAATGTGACCCCTAAAAAAAGAAAATGTTTTTCAAAGGATTCAGTTTGAAAATTTATCCACCATCTAAACAAAATGATGGATTATAACTCTAACTAATGAAATTGGGGATCCCGAGTATTCCATGGGAAACATATTTATAAGAATACCTATATAATTTTCAATATTTTTGGCCCTCCTACTTGAGGAGATTTTAGAAATATAAACATTTCTTTTTTTTTCTTGTTAATAGTCTTATCACTCCATTTATTGTACTCCTCTAAATCCTTTTTGATATTTCAAAATTTCATTCTATACTCATTGATAAAAAGTAGAAAATAATCCACAAAAATTAGATGATAAATACCAATAAAATTCGGTCACCATCTGAATCATGTGATATTTCCATTTATAAAACTCATTTTGATGTATCTTTTAGGAGGATCATGAACCAGGATAAAAATACTAGGTGAAAAGAGGTCCCAATCCTTAGACCCATAAGGCACATGAAGAACCCAAAATTTTCCCCTAAGTGTCATAAAAAGTCACGGGGATCTAACAATTATAAAAAAATAGACCAGTCAACCAGGTAGAAAAATCCATTCTATACATTACCTTGATATGGAATCTAAACTCCACTCTATCATGGGGAAAGGAAGAAAAATAATGGTGATATAAAATTCTCAAAAATGGTTACATACATCATAATCTGTCATGAATTAATAAGGCATAAACAATATAAAAATCTAAATAACTGATCACACGTTACATTTAATAACATGACTATCATTATTAGATAAGGAATAATCTATATGAAAATTTAAATAACAAAACATTCATGTTGTTTAATTCAAAGATCTGGTTACAAAATTCACCCTTGTATAATATCAATGCAATAATCTAAGTTATTATAATAAATAAATTTTCAATGAGGTAAATTCATAATATTAGTCACTATGATTTTGTAAATCAAGGTATCTATACTATCAAGACCAGTCATAATAAGGTTTAAACCTATATGTGATAAACCATTCAATTTTTCTAACTGATTTATCTCATGAGACCTAATAATTCATCAATGGGAGATATAATATTAAGATCCAACCATCACAAAAATTTCATATAAATTCCTCATATCTCTAATGATCAATTATATTCATGAATAATTATGTTATTAATAAATATCAGTTTAATGTAACATATTTCTATTTATCAATATTCTCCCAATTAATAAAATAACATTAAAAGTAAGAAGGATATATAAAAATAGTTATGTTCTATGAAGAAAATAATATACATCATACAAGAATATAGATATTTAAGAGAAAATTAATTTACAGTGAAAAAATCCCAAAATAATATGATTATCTCAAAGAAAAGTTAACATTCACAAAATTAACTCACATATCATAGGTGACCATCGGTTCATCAGGAATATAAGTTTTCCAATAAAATCTTATCCTTTATGAGAATAAATGGAATGGAAGTGAAAAGTTAAAATAATCACTCATAAAATAGTAAACTTTTTAAAACCATTTAAAACATATATAAGAATCTACATTTCATAAAATGGTTATGGTGGCATGCATGTTTTTTATCACTATATACATTAAAAAAATTACTTTTGACTTTCTTCAAAAACTTATATTTATCAAATATTAGTATTCCATTCAGAATAAATTTAAATTCAATGATAAAATAAAAAATTAAAAAAAAATGAGTAAATAAAATTAATCTTTTACAATAATTTTGGAAAACATGGACATAGAATAAAAATAAGTCTATTTTATTGAAAAATAAAATACATTATAGTTTTAAAATTTTATTTTATTGATTAAAATACCAAATGGGGAAAATTTTGGATTAAAATATGGAAAATACCTAAATTTTATGGGGAAAAGGAAATTATTTTATCATGTGACTAATAAATGATAAGATTCCTTTAATGAAATTAAATGTTATACCAAAAAAATTGAAAATATAAAATAGATTATTACCTATAGGTAACTTTTAAATTGTATCCACATTAGAAAATAAACATGAATTGAAACAGTAATCATCATGAATATGTATTTATTAAGGTTAAACAAATCAAACTGGTAGTATATACACTAAAAATGTGAATAGGTTCATATTAACCATTATGTCTCAATGGAATGGAAATTGAGATGGAATCGCTTACCACATGATTCCCTTTAATTGAATATTATTTAACATCATTTATAATGGTTTGAAGAATTAAACTAATTGATACTATCACAATAATAATATTTTTAATATCATATAATATTATCTTATGAAATTTTATCACGCATTCATTAAAAATCTTTTATTATTAATATTTTTTAGGTGTTAATTGCATTGTTTTCACTTGCATGTATTTTAATGAATGTTATTGTCATTTTTTATAGTATATAGTTTCATCATCTTAAGAGTTATATTAATTTTATAAATATAATATTTCATCAATAAATACATTTTTATAACCATTATTGAATATTCATCATGGAAAATGAATTGCATCGCATTATGTAGATGATAGGTCAAACTTACACACAAGAAATGATATCATTACCTTAATGGATGAAAGGGAAAGGAATTGGGAGGTATATTAATTTTAGTGAATTAATATAATATCATATGTATAATATATATTTGTTATTTACATAATTACTACTATCCTGGTGATTTGGTGATAGAAAAAAAATTGCCTTTACTTAGGAGGTGGTAGTTCTCCAAAAACAAAAGCGATAGCCTTTTCCCATTTGATGGATAATAATATGTATAAATATTATTATATAAACATAATAAAATATTATTATATTGGAGACCAATTTTTATTATATTATTTTTAATTCATAATTTATGGTTTTAAAATAAGAAATAAAAATGAAGGACCTTATTTAAGAGAATTACATTCTCTTAATGAATCTCTTTTGGATATCATATAAAGGAAAATATGCATAGTAATTATGGAATAATATAACAAATATTATGTGGATAAAAATGTTGAGGTGAGTTTGTTTCATTGTTTTTTATTCCAAATGGCTTGATAAGTGTGAATATGTTGGCGAGGGTGTTCTTTTTTTAATTGATAAGGTGTGTCATTTTTGTAAATACCCAATACCATTCAATAATGGAAAGTCAATATCCCCAAAAGAGCCTTAAAAAATAATAAATTATCGATTTTATGGATTTTAATTTTAATAAAAATATCCATCACATAAAAATAAATGATTTTTAAATATGTTCACCCCATATCTTTTTTTTCATACATTTACAGTTTTTATTTTCACCATGGTAACAAATTTTTTGACCAATATAATTTATATATTATGACTATAATAAAATGGTCCTTATTATATAATTTGAACCCATTTTTTATAAATTTTAAAAATAATTTATCAGATTAAAATTATATATCTTTTCAAAATTAATTTTAATACAAGGACATGAAACATGAAAAATATTTTCTTAAACTTAACCATGCTAATTAATTAATTACTACTTTTCTAATAATTTGGACCAAATATTAAGGTAAAATTATTATATAGTATTTATTACTTTTATAAAAAATATGGAATCCATTTTATCAAATACAAATCATATAAGTGGGATAATTAATTCAACATAAACCCACAAAATGCGTCGAAAAACAACTTTTCAATAAAAGTGTTTTTCAACATATGTTGGTCTTATATTTTCTATATAACTGGTAATAATAAATATATATATTTATATTCATGTAGTTATATATATAACCTATAAATTTCAATAAATAATTCATCGTTTAATATAATTTAAATTATTCAAAATGGACATTCAATATATCATTCTAAACAAAATCTATTTTCAGAAGAAGAAAAATTGGTTTACTAAAAAATATCACTTTTAACTAAAAATATTATTATTTTTATTCATATAAAAATATTATTAAATAAAATTCTATTTACATAAATAAATTTCTATAAATAGAAACTAATAGTTTCAGACTATATTTTTTTATTATTTATACAAGCCTATTTCTAAGAGAAAAATTCAAAAAATCATTATAGGATTATTTTGAACATGTTAGTTACAAATAATTATCCATCCTATAAAATATTAAATTTTCAAGTAAGTATTGGAATGTGCATTGTATTATAGTTTTATTAATATATAATGTTCCCTATAATAATTGAGTCTCCAGTGTAACATTCTTCCCTCCTACAAAAAATCCTTCTTCAAAATTTCATTGATATTACCTTCTAATAAAATGAGGGTACTTATTCTTCAAAAAATATTGTACATCCAATGATTCATTATCAATTTTATGATTTATCCAAATATACCTTACTATTGTATTCATCTATTTACTCAGTAAATTATCTATAGTATCAATAATCTAGATGGGTTATTCATAGTAGAATAGATTAGGATCCAATTCCATTTCTTCAGTGGTGAGAACATGTGCTAGGTTTGGCATGTTCATCATAAAAAGGAAATATAGAACTCCTCATGTATTTTAGAAAGTCATGGTGTCATTAATAATAGATAATACATCAATCTAATTAATTACATAATTTCAAATGGTATTTTGTACATCAGGATTAGTTTTCTCTTCATACCAAACATTATGAGACCCTTCCAGGGAGATATTATTAGAAAAACATGACCCCCCACCTTAAATTACAAATCCTTCCTTTGATAGTCATCATTATTCGTTTTCATACTTTTATATGGTCTAATATGATCCTGAATTTTCTTTTTATTTATCACTGAATCATAAATATGTTTTTATCCTACATGTTTCCTTTCACAAACTCCATCCCAATAAGATGGACTTCTTTATCTATTTCAATAAAATGGTTTACAAAGTTGCATTTGAATACTTGAATGTAAAATATTATGATAAGAAAATTATACTAAAGGTAACTACTGATCCCACAGGACATGAAATTCATATAATAAAGACCTTAACTTGACTTCTAATGTTTGAAATGTCATCTCGGACTGTCCATCTGTTTGAGGATGGTAGGAGATTCTCAAATGAATTAATATATTCTCATATATAAGTGAATGGTTCATATTTTTTTGGAATAAAATACCCATATTGAATCATTCCTTCAAATAATTTTGGGTATTGATGTGAACAAGTACATATTAATTTCATCCCATTCCCAAATAAGAAGTGTAAGAGTTTTTATTAGTCATCTAGGATGTTGTCTCTTGTATTTAACATGTTCATAAACCAAAAAAATGAATAAATAATTATTACTTTCATTATTCATGTTATCCCACTAGAAATTTTTCATCAAAACCGTATACATCCTGGTGCTACTTGGGTGTATAGAGAAATTCCACCTATGATAATCATCCAAATATTCCCTTTTTTCTATGGTATAATGTAACACATAGTCACTTTATACAATTTAGGACTCCATCTTCGCAAAAACAATTCTACCATCTTCCCATCATTCAATACATTTATTTTATTAAAAAAATTCTCATCATAATATTGAGATTTTTTTTTAATAATTATGATTTCAAGATAATTTTATAAAATATTGATGTCTCCCTTTCTAAAAAAATTCATATATATGTCTTTACCATATTCATGAACATAATTTCTCTCTCATTTCTCATTTAGATTAGAACTCCATGATCCTTCCTAAGTAATGCATACACTACCTTATTTTCCTTCCTTTGTGGCTGTTTATTGAAATATCAAAATCCTTGAGTATCTCAAACCATCGTATTTTCCTCATTTGGAGATATTTTTTGTGAAACATTTGTATTTAATGGAATTATGGTGTATTTATATCTCAAATAATTCACTATAGAGATAATATGTCTATATATACAAAGAAAACATCATAGTTTCTAACACAAGATTGTGGGTTGGATATTTATTTTTATGATTCTTTAACTATCTTGATTCATAAAGAATAACATTATCATTTTTCATAAGGAATCAACTATTTATATTAATTGATGCATCAATATATATCCTAGAACCATTATTTCATGATTTTAGATTCAAAATTAGAGCATTGTATAATATCCATTTTAATTCATCAAAACATTCTACACATTTCTTTTTTTTAAATATACTTAATCCTTTATGTATTTTCTTGGTTAAAAACTTATCCAATCACAACAAATTTTGAATGAACCACTAGTAGCAACCTACTAAGCCAATTAAATCAGTAAACATGGTTATATTTGTTGGTGTATTCCATTATTTGACTACTATTTTCTTCACAAGATCAACTGATAATCCATCATTTGAGACATTATATCCAATAAAATAAACTTCTTGGATCCATTAACCTTACTTTCTAAATTTCCAATATAACTATTTTATTTTATGTGTCTCAAGAATGATATTAATGTGATTCTTAAGGACCTAAATGATCTTAAAATATACCAAGATATCCTCAATTAATACCATACAAAAATATTCAACATATTTCTTTTAAAAAATATTCCTTAGATCCATAATAATTATAGGGTGAATTAGTAAATCCAAATAGAATTACAGAAAACATGTAAAGTTCATACCATGTTCAGAATTCTATCTTTTGAATGAAACCCTTCATTAATTAAAATTAATGATCCATAGAACAAATATTAATATTTGAAAAATAATGAGTTTTGTGAAGTCGATCAAATAAGTCATCATTGTGATTCCAAGGGAACATTTTATTTTTTATAATGGAACATATTTCACTATAATCAATGAACATCCTCAATGGTCTATATTTTTTCTTGATGTAATGAATTGGGGATTTCCATAGTGAAACACTAGGGAGAATAAATATCAAATTACAAAATTCCTCTAGTTATTTCTTCAAAAACACTAATTACATAGTGGTAATTCTATAGGGAGTTTTGATATTTTCCTTTCTTCAAGTATTAAATTTGCAGAAATTATTAATTCATGGTCTAGTTGATATCTAGGTAATTCCTCAATAAATTTGTTAATGTATTCCTATACTATAGTTAGATCCTAAATTTGAAGAATACCTTATTTATCCATGGAATTATTTTCTTCTTCACCAATAATCTAATTTAGAAGAGCTATTGTGCGTGGAACTAGACATGACTCAGATGATGAATTGTCCTCTCTAAATATATGGAATTCATCATCTTCATCATGAGTTATAGATTCATTTTCCTTGAAATATTTTTTTCCATCATACATTTAAATCTAGTTTATAAAAATTATTATATCAAATTTCACCAAAAGTATTATAATAAAATTAGAACATAGAGAATTTTTAGGTTTCCTAATAGATACATCCAAACATATCCTTATTGTGGTGAGAGTTCCACCAGATTTTTTTTACTAAAAATTAAAATCTTATGTTTCTAGGGAAGTATCTAGTTTTATTGGAGTGCATATAAGATATAAAAGACTATGAAGATCCCGAATAAAATAAATCATTAGATAAATTTGATACTAGGATTAAAGTACCTACCTCCACATCATTGAGTACTTTTACTATGGTTATTGTAATCACGAAATCTTGGTATTCTCCCCTTGAAATATTTTGTGCTAGATTATCCTAAAAATTGGAAATTATTGTTAATGATTCCCCACTTCATTACAAATTAAGGACTATTAATCATTTATTGGGTTTTACCCCTTGCATTCATGAGCCAAATAACCCATTTCACCAAACTAGTAACAAACTCTCATGGCCTCTAAACCTTATTCCATGACATTTCTTTTTTCAATTTTCTAATGAATGAAATTGGTTATTGTTATTATTATTCATTAAAAAAAATTCATGCCTCCTGAGGTTAAAATAACCCTTTCTTCTCTTGATTCCCCTTGAATACATAAGATCTAGGTACTTCCTTCTGTTTTTTGATGGAATATATATCTATTTCATCATATGATGAAATATTTTCAGAGACGAGTGACATTTGGAGACTTGGATTATGCTATTAAAATAAATGGTATTCCATTAATTCCATATTGACCCAGTAATATTTATCACACATGTATATCCTTGTAATTGTTTCCTCATAATTCATTGCACTTTCATAATAACTTTTTTATAGTATGTAACATAATTTTCATTTAATTTCATTTCTCATGAGTGAAATATTTATTGAATAATGTTAATTTGAAATATTTAAATTCCATGTGTTCCATTTCCACTTCCTCTTTTGTATTTTGGATCAATGACCACCATTGATCAATATCTCCATTGAGACAATATGTGAAAAGTAGAAAATTTTCCTTTTCACTTCAACCCAATTCGGCCAATATCTTATTAAGGGAATTATTATATTTCTCACCTTCCACAAGATTAGTAGTCCCATTAAATAATGGGTGATTATATAACATGATGCAATAAAACATAGGGGAACCACATTGTAGAACAATAGGATGCCCCATTTTGGAATGTTTATTGTAAAAACCTGATTAATCTTCCATAATATAGCTATGTTCTACTCAGTTCCAATACCAGCTATATTTGATTTCTCAATATGGAAATCGCTACATTGGTGATGACTATCGATACCCTTCTTTCTTCCAAGTTACATTTTGAAACAATTCAATATACTATATTGTCTAATAATATTAGAAATTTTTAAAAGATAATTCTAATTTTAGAGTAATAGTTAGAATAAATTGAAAATACATGTAATTTTTAATTGTAGAATCATAAATGTGTTTTTTTGGAGAAGTGTATTTTCAAATATATCAAAATGTTTTGTAACGAAAACGAAAATTATCTTAAGAATATCCCCCAAAAGTCAAAAATCTATTGTATATAGAGGTCCATTTTCATGCACTAGGTGATGATCAAGTCAAATACCAATGCATACTTTTTAATGTTATTAAACCTATAATCATGTCAAAACCAAATCAACTTTTAGTATCCAGATAAGGATGTTTGGATTGTAAAACCAACAAAATTTATATGTTAAAAAGCATTAGGATGTTCTTATATAATTATCCTAAAATCATGTCATATTGTTAAGTGACTTAATCTATGTTTTCCTTCATTTAGTTCCCAAAGATTCCACTAAGCATCCTATGATACCAAATGTATCAAACTCATCACTAGTTGCTGGGTCCAATGTCTACATTATAACATTGGCATAGCTACATGTGGAAAAACAACAAATGAATAATAAATTTATAAGTTTTTCTGAACTAGATACATACATGATGCCCATTTTACATTGGAAATATAAAATTATAATTTGTAAGGGTAAACATTTTGAATCATTGAACTCATTAAATGTGTTCTTATTCATCTCTTGGAGAACGAAAAAAAAAACAGGTGTGAGTTAAAATGATCATTGAGGGTTACATAGAGTATAATCTATCATGAATCAGTAATTCATCATCAATATGGAAAGTTAATAATTGAATACACATGAAATATAATAACTCAACTATCTAGATTAGATAATGCATAATTAGTATGGAATGGTAAATAACTGAAAACACATGTCATTTAATTCATTAAATTTAACTAAAAATGCTTCCATGGATAATATGTATGAAGAAATATCCTGCATAATAATAGTTGAATTATCAATAAAGGAAATTCTTAATATTTAAGGCCATGATATTAGACATCATAGAATCTATACTGTCCATATGTTACATAATACAAGTTTAAAATATTGGTAAACCTCCATTTAATTTGTTCCACAGATTTGTCTCGTGTGCCCTACCAATGCATCAAGGAGCTATATAATTCTTCCACCCACCCATAGCTTCATGTCCAATGCATTACTCTTATATTGAATGAAAAATTTAATTCATTAATAAATATTCTTTATCAACATATTTATATATTGAGATAATGATATGTATTTATCAATATTCCAATAGTTAATTAAACAACATTAATATTAATAACAATAAGTTATAGTTTTATACAGTTTGTGAAATAATCATATCCATCATACAAGAATATTTATATTGATTAGAAATGAAATTTATATATAAAAAATTTCACAAGAATGTGATTATATCAAAAAAATGTTGAAAACCTCAAAATTAGTCAAGAGATGATAGGTGACAATTGCCTAATCAGGAATATGGGTTCTTTAATAAAATAATATACTATGCAAGAATAAATAAAATGGATATGATATATTAAAGTAAGATTCAATTTTTTTTGTAAAATATATGAATTGTTTTAGAACAAGATACATTTTAGGAAATGATTATGGTGGCAGGGATGTCACAACCCCCTCCCCTCAAGTTTTACCCCTCCTGGGCGATAATGAGGGAAGATACATAGTGACCCCCAGAGTCCTGCTTCCAATAGGACCTATGTTTCAAACTAGTACTAACTGTATAGAAAACACATAAAAGGGAGGCTTTACCCTCTAAGAGAATATATGAAAATGAGAGAGATAAGATAGAAACAAACCAAATCTTTCTCAGACTAAAAATTAATTGAATCCCATCTATATATATGTAATTTCATAAAGAACTACTACAACTAAAAAGGCAAAAATCCAGGTAACAAAAGAAAGTAAAATGGTAGCGACCATGAGTCCTAAACAACTCCTGAAAAACCACAAGATAGTAGTAGCCCTCATAATCTCCAACATACACCAACTGAACTGAAAAATAGTTTAAATACATCGGGTGGGTATAATAGTATACTGAATAGGATCCTCCCCATATCCTCTCGTTCAAAAGGAAATAAACCATGGTAAAGCATAGTGAACAACAAGTGAAACTAACTCATTACCTTAATAGGTATAATATGTTCACATCCTCACCATGGATACTCTCACATAGTATATCAAACAAGAGTATATAATGTAATAATGAAGGTAAATTGTACCTCGCTACCACTTCCCCACTTGTTTTCCCCATTCACCAATGTCGCACGTTATGAGAATCTATCTCCAAAAAGGCTATCCTAAAGACACATGTGTGAAGCACCACCAAATGAACCTCATGCAATACACCACCACATATAATTAACCAAAATTAAACTGGTAGACTCTAAGAGACATCATATCCCGCATAATATGTACCAAACAACGTGTATTAAACCTAATACATCACAACTCAAGCACTGAGTGTAACACCCCGAGATTTTATGAGAACTATTATTTTTAATTTCATTGATTTCATTTGTTGTACGCTAAACCATGATTATCTTGCACTATACGCAACACCGTATTATCTTGTAGTATACGCAACACTATTCTTAGACCGTGTTACACACAATTTCATGTTCATTTGATAGAAGTTATAATACGCAACATTAAGTGTATATATATATATATACTAAATGCATAAATGAAATATGGTTGGATTCTATTATATGAAACAACAAACGAATCTTGAATTACACGCAACCCTGACTTGGCTTTCATTACATATAATCACGACCTTCCATGATAGCGTGTGTTGTACGCAATACCGAGTTTCACTAAATAATGATATGTTATTAAAATATTATATAATCTAGCCTTTATGAATAGTAATACCCACTTTTTGAAAATTTATAAATTTTATATTTCAAAATGGACTTCATTTTTGGATTCAGAATATCAAAATTAACCTAGGGTGAATTTTTGGTATTTTTCCGAAAAAGTTCAATATTTGATGAATAGTGAAAACACTGAGTTATTGTTTAAAACTGACTTTTTTATTTAAATAATAATTTATTTTAGGTCAAAATAGATACATAATACCCATATAATTTCAATGTAATTCATTGGAGTCATTTTATAATAATATAGATATACAAAAAGTTTATTGAACTTTTTACCGTCTTTTACCGACCTCCTTGGGGCATTTGAAATTGTACATAAAACATAATTTTACCACTTCTGTGAGTTGAATTTCGAAAATCCAAGAGACACAGTTAATATAAATGAGTAAAAGGTGGTTCAATAAGATAAAAATATTTTTTTCTGAATAGTAACTTTTTACTTTTATTTACCACGGTTAAAAGTAAATAGGGTAATTAAGGGTAAAAATGATATTATTATTAAACAAAAACATGTCCTAATTCTAATGTTTAAGTGTAATTCGACCAAAAAAACCCTTAGAAATAATATATTACCCTTTAGGTCCACTTGGATTAGATTAGGAAACTTATTATTATTTTATTTAAAGAAGAGTTAAAATAGCTAAAATCAATGTTTAACAACTAAAACATCTTTAATATAAGGTTATAAATTAGATAAATTCGACTATAAATATTCATTATAAATCTTAAACGATTTCATACATAATGGTATTATATTTATAATTTTTAGATATTAAATAATTTAATTTATTTATGACATAATGAAGATGAAGTAATTACCTTATTAATTAAATATTAACATAATTGATGTTATAAATACCCAAATAAATGTAATTTTAGACTTCTTATTAATTCCAATAATTTTCTAGGATAATATGACATGTTGGTATTGATTAAATTAACTTTTTTCTGAACTAATTCTGCTGTTATGATTTTCACAAAAATCAATTACCAAATAGTTTCAAAATTGACATAAAATAGTTTTTTAAAACAATATTATATTGTTTATTGTTATTCTATTCTTAAAAATCTATGTTTCAGCCAAATGACTTAGATAAGATTTTATATATTAATAATAAACCACTTAGGGTTCTTTTTTCTTGTTATAGTATGTTTATTAACCATATAGTGTAAGAAAACAAGAAGACATGGTAAAAGTTAAATTATTTACCTTAGAGTTAAATCTAAATGATATGGTTAAAATAGTAACCTAAACTTGTCTAAAACCTATTGGTTGAGAGGATTTAGACCAATACCCACTTTAGCTTCTAAATTAATAAATGTTTAGCTATTATAAACCTAATATTACTTCATTATTAAATAATAGTTTAAGTTTTTCCTAAGGTGCCCCTCTCCTCCCTTATAAAAGGGAACCTCCTCTCTCTTCTCCTTACACAATTTTCATCTTTCAAGCTCGTCCAACCCCTACCCATTTCCATTCTAAACTTCCCTAGAAACATTATAGAGGTTCTGGTCTCCTCAAAAGACCAACTCTAGTGACTTAAGAGGAAGCTTAAAAGAGGTGCGTCGAAGAAAAGGTAATCTCTTCTTTCGATTCTTTCATGTTTTCATTCTTCTTCAATTTATTCTTCTTTAATTGTTTCATTATATAGTAATAACATCAGTATAACTAATATACTGATATGTTATTATAAATATGAAACATCTCCCTTTCACCTTCTATCCATCCTACGGAAAATGAAAACACTGCGTGTGCGTACGTACAGAATACCGTCTCCACGCCGTGGTGTAATCTGTTTTTCCACCACCACCTTACTTGGATGAGTATAATGGTGTAAATAATAACTATATATAGTTATTATAACATCATACTGATTCTGAGATATTATATCATCCACTCCAATTCAATTCAATAATTATGGGAATGATATCATCACTCATGCGTACGTACAGATTACCATCTCCACGACGTGATGAGATTCATTCTCCATGTTAATAATTCAAGAATGATTATAAAATATATATAATGAATAATAATGAAATATATGACATGATAAATCTACTGGATTTATGTATATATATTTCATCTACTTACTTCCATTCACGTCAATAAGGAACGGAAAACAACATTCATGCATACGTACGGCCTACCGTCTCCATGAACGGTGTATTTCATTTATCTATATTATATATATATATACTGAATATATATGATATATAAATCATGATTTAAATTATGGAAGTAATTAAATGATGATATAAGTAATAATAATATCAAGAACAACAAGTCTAAACACGTACAATAAATAAAACAATTTTACCCAAAACGCTGCTTTAACATGGAATTTACCAAAGAGCGGGTAATATAAAGTCATAAATGATCCATATATGATATAATAACAATTAATATTATTATTTAATTAGTCAATGACATTATTTAAATCATTATGCAGGAGGTTCAAATACTTATGAAGCATATCGGACCTATGGTAAGGGATAACTTTTCCAATCTCGTTTTTATCGGAGATTGTTTATTCGTAAGTATTTACTGGGGTTATATTTATCATCCATGTCCCTATTTTATAAAAATGGTTTCATGTATCTTTAAAGTCTTTTATAACCATTTTTCACTTTTACTACATCATATTTAAGGAATAATAAATTTGTTAACCATACGAGGTAATTTTTGACTTTTCCAGAAAAAGAACGAGAAGAATGTTTTTTAAATTATAAAGCATGAATGGATTTTTAAGGTTTCATAAAGCCTAATTTTCATAATTGTTCCACCATAAGATTTCATGAATATTTTAAAAATAATAATTTTCTTTTAAAATATCATTGCATTTTTTGCAAAGAAAATAATTTTGAAGAAGAAATGATATGTTCCTCAAGAATTCATTTCAAGTGTTTTGTCAAAACAATTTTCCATCTAAGATGACATTATTTCATATGTGTATGTTTCTAGTATAATGTCTCTTTGATTTACATGGTTTCAGTTTTCTTATTATTAAATGATATCCATTTGTTTTATGTGGATTATTTTATGATGGGATGATGTTTATGAAACCCACTTTACTCTTTGGGTTATGGTGAATGATTTATGTTTATTTTGTGTCACAAGTAAGAATGATTCCATTATGAGATGGGTGGGAACTATATCTCCCTCCAATGCATTGGGTAAATATTTATATTTCATGAGATATACATGGCTGGTATGGTAAGTTAATCTGGTTTAGTGATACAAGACTGGAACAAGGAGTGAACTCAATTCAGTAAAGGACTTTGTCCACTAAGATGGTCTTGGCAGCAATGCCTTGGCTACTATGGAAATCATATCAAGTGCTTAATGATTTTACACAATTACATGTATTATTCCCATACTATTTTATCGTGATTGATGTTCTATTATGATCTATTCCTTACGTACTGCCATGTTTTATTTTATTGATCAAGATTTTGATGTTTAAACATTATGCTCATGTTTTTATGATCAAATGTATATGGTTTGTTTTATTTTCTCCATGCTTACCCTTACTGAGAATTTGAGCTCACCCTTTATATGGTTTCTTTTCCACAGGATATAAAGAACCGTTTTAGGTAATAAAACAAAAGGGGAAGATCATTATGGGAGATGTTGAAGATCTTTCACCATTATTAGAAGATTATGTTCTGAGTTTCCCAAGACACTAAACTATTACAGTCCATGAGTGTTGGTTCTTGTTATGTATTAATTATTCTGAAAAAGTAATTTAATGTCTATGTACGTCATGTTTGGGGTCTATACAGTTGGTATCAGAGGAAATGTTTAGTTAACCTTTGGAAACAAGGATGGGGAAACTTTAGTGAAACCCCTAGAGATATTTCTAAGGTATGTCTCTAAGGTTAAGTATACGTATAGGTTATAGTCCTAGAATTATGGTAACGATATTAGAATTAATACTAAGATTTTATATACTGAAGGTACTCCCCCTTTATTATGTTGTTTTCATAGCATGATTTTTTCCTCTCACACTATTCTTTTTGGGTTTTAGAAAATGGCTGGAAATAGGAAGATTCACGATAATGGATGATATTATGGACAATGGAATGATATTATTCATGAGAAAAAAAATGAAATGGGATTTGGAAGTCCTAACATCGTTATAATTCCTAATTAGCAATCTCATAATATGATCAATAATATCAACATTGGTAAGTATCCCGACTCAGCTAATAAGAGAAAATGGAGTTTCATGATGATCATAGAGGAAATAAAGTTAAATTACCCTCATGTAAATCATGTGGGAAGAGGCATCAGAGAGAATGTTTTAAAGGAACTGGAAGATACTTTGGGTGTGGAAAAGAAGGACACAAAGAAATTAGTTACAATGGAAAAGGATTAGTTAACACCATGGACAAGTATAATGGTATTTCTAAGACATCAACAATGGTTAAATGTCTTAAATGTGGCATATACGAGCATTATGAAAACCAATTTACTAAGGGAAAGTCTCATGAAGAGAATCATCATGGTCTTATGGGTAGTATTTATGTTGATGATGATTAATAGACTAAAAAAGATATGTGAGATGAAAGAATTGTTGAAGCTTGATCAATGGTTTAACAAGGTAGTGGAATGATTTATGTTTATCAATAGTTATGTTGTATAGGTAATGGTATTATGGAATAAAGACACATCTAAGGATTGTTACACTATTCTTTTTCCTAAAGTATTTGAAAGTATATGTTGAATGGTACCAGAAACCATGAAAGGTTATTCAGATATTTCTGGAAAGTAGATGATTTGCACATAATGAAAGGATAATGAAATAATGAGTTGTTTGATAGTATTAATGAGCTCATGGCTGATATAAGGACAAAGTGATATCATGGTTTGAGTATATAGAAATTTTCGGATTTTGGTATGTGGAAAGAGTTAACTTTTGATAGCATTCGTGCTTTCAATAACATTCTATGGTAATTCATGCTTCAAAAGAATATATTATTAAGGTATTCACATGTTTGAATGTGACCAACAAGATATATCTTATGATATATGGGGGATAAATGATGGTATTCACATGCTTGGTTGATGAAATTTCTAGTAATCGTTTTCTTTATAATATGATCTTGGATAGAAGTATTTTGGATAAAACTAAATATTTGAAATGGATTATGTTGGACATAAGATAATATTGTTTTTGGATATAACCTTTTTTCGATATTATTTCTGGAATTTTATAATAATGTAGTTTTAGAAAAAGGAAAACCTGTAGGATGGGCGACAACCCGTCGTGTCAGACAAGGTTGTGGGAATTGAACCCACAATCGAAGTAAGGTAGGCCTTTATCACCTACCTCTGGCCTACAGGAAGTCCATGTTTAGTATAAACTAGTTTTATTTTATTAATCGATATGATAGATGAAGTATACATCCATTTTTGGAACCATATACAATTAATCGCACCATAGATGGACTTATGTATATAACTTTTGATAACATTATGTTTGAGATAGATGGAATGACCTATCATTCTATCGCACGATCCACTAACACTTCACAGAATACAAATTCAACTTCATTTCTTTAAGAGATTATGTAGAAAATGTTCAAGGCACAAAAAACAATAAGATTATACCAAAATTAAGTAAGTATTTCTTTTAACTTTAGGGAAATGATCTTGAAAACCAAAAATGTTTTCCTAGTGCCCTCATATCTGATGAATCAGATGGTACCTTACATCATCACAAATTTATGGCTTTGTGATTTTTGGATTTTTCATATCCATGTCCTCTACCACTCTCCATAAGAACATTATGGTCATATTTCTCTTCCATATCTATATTTTCACCTATGTTCTTCTATGTGGAAACCCAATGATGAGTTAATTTGGGTAACCAATGCATTTCATACATTAGTTTTTAAAATTAAGTTTTAGTATTCTTTTTTACGATGTGGGTTTCTATGAAAGGAACTTTCAAGTAGAAAACCATTTATAACCCCGACGAATTTCGAGGGAGAAATTCATTATAAGGGGTGTAGAATGTAACACCCCGAGATTTTATGAGAATTGTTCTTTTTAATTTCATTGATTTCTTCTATTGTATGCTACACCAAGATTATCTTGTGCTATACGCAACACCATATTATCTTGTAGTATACATAACACTATTCTTGGATCGTGTTACACACAATTTCAAGTTTGTTTGAGAGAAGTTATTCTATACAACATTGAGTGTGTGTATATATATATATATATATTAAATTTATAAATGAACTATGGATGGATTCTATTATATGAAACAACAAAGTAATCTTGCATTACACGCAACCCTGACTTGGCATGCATTACACGTAATCGCGACCTTCCACGATAGCGTGTGTCGTACGCAATACCGAGTTTCACTAAAAAATGATATGTTATTAAAATATTATATAAACTAGCCATTATGTATAGTAAGACCCACTTTTTAAAATTTTATAAATTTTATCTTTCAATATGGATTTCATTTTTGGATTCGGAAGATCGAATTTATCCTAGGGTGAATTTTTGGTATTTTTCTGAAAAAGTTCAATTTTTGATGAATAGTGAAAACACAATGTTATTGGTTAAAACTGACTTTTTATTTAAATAATATTTTATTTTATTTAAATTATTTTTAGGTAAAAATAGATACAAAATGCCTATATATGTTCAATGTAATTCATTGGAGTAATTTTATAATAATATAGATATACAAAAATTTTATTGAACTTTTTACCATCTTTTACCCACCTCCTAGGAGCATTTGCAATTGTACATAAAACATAATTTTATTGCTTCTGCGAGTTGAATTTTGAAAATCCGAGAGACACAGTTAATATCAAGCAGTAAAATTGGTTCAATAAGATAAAAATAATTTTTTGTGAATAGTAACTTTTTACTTTTATTTACCACGGTTAAAAGTAAATAGGGCAAATAAGGGTAAAAATGATATTATTATTACCCTAAAACATGTCCTAATTCTATTGGATAATTTTAATTCGACCAAAAACCACCTTAGAAATAAAATATCACCCTTTAGGTCCACTTGTATTAGATTAGGACACTTATTATTATTTTATTTAAAGAATAGTTAAGAGAGCTAAAATAAAAGTTTAATAACTAAAGTATTTTTAATATAGGGTTATAAATAAGATAAATTAGACTATAAATATTCATTATAAATATAAAACTATTTCCTACATAATGGTATTTTATTTATAATTTGAGGCATTAAATAATTTAATTTATTTATCATACAATGAAGATGCAGTAATTACCTTATTAATTAAATATTAACATAATTGAAGTTATAAATACCCAAATAAATGTAATTTGAGACTCTTTATGCATTACACTAATTTTATAGGTTAATATGAAATGTTTTTATTGTTTCAATTAACTTGTTTGGAACTAATCATGCTGATATGATTTTCAAAAAAATCAATTACCAAATAGTTTCAAAAATGACATAGATCGTTTTTAAAACAAATATTATATTATTAATTGTTATTCTATTCCTAAAAATCTATGTTTCGGAAAAATGACTTATATGAGGTTATATATATTAATAATGAACCACTTGTGGTTTTGTCTTATTATAGTACGTTTTTTAACCATATTGTGTAAGAAAATAAGAAGACACGGTAAAAGATAAATTATTTAACATAGAGTTAAATCATATTGATAAGGTTAAAATAGAAACCTAAACTTGTCTCAAACATATTGGTTGAGAGGATTTCGACCCATCCCCACTTTATCTTCTGAATAAATAAATTTGGAGCTATTATAAACTGAATATGACTTTATTATAAAATAATATTTTAAGTTTTTCTTAAGGTCCCCTCTCCTCCCTTATAAAAGGGCACCTCTTCCCTCCTCTATTTACACAATTTTGAGCTTTCATGATCGGCAAACCCCTACCCATTTCCCTTATCAACTATCCTAGAAACATTTATAGAGGTTCTGGTCTCCTCACAATAACAACTCTAGTTCCATAAGAGGAATCTTAAAAGAGGTGTGTCGAAGAAGAGGTAGTCTCTTCTTCCGATTCTTTCATGTTTTCTTTCTTCTTCAACTTCATATTATTCAATTGTTTCATTATAAAGTAATAAAATCAGTATCAATAATATACTGATATGTTATTATAAATATTAAACAACCCCATTTGACCTTCTATCCATCCTAGAGAAAATGAAATCACCGCGTGTGCGTACGTACGGAATATCATCTCCACGTCGTGGTGTAATCTGTTTTTCCACCACCACCTTACTTGGACGGGTATAATGGTATAAATAATAACTATATATAGTTATTATAACATCATAATGATTTTGAGATATTATATCATCCACTCCAATTCAATTCAATAATTATGGGAACGATATCATCGCTCATGCGTACGTACGGATTACCATCTCCACGACGAGATGAGATTCATTCTCCATGTTAACCATTCAAGAATGATTATAAATTATGTATAATGAATAATAATGAAATATATGACATGATAAATCTACTGGATTTATCTATATATATTTCATCTACTTTCTTCCATTCAAGTCAATATGGAAATGAAAACAACGTTTATGCGTACGTACGACCTATCGTCTCCATGAACGGTGTATTTCCTTTATCTATCTATTATATATATATACTGAATATATATGATATATTAATCATGATTTAAATTATGTAAGTAATTAAATCATGATATAATTAATAATAATATCAAGAACAACAAGTCCAAACACGTACGATAAATAAAATGATTTTACCCAAAACGCTGCTTTAACATGGAATTTACAAAAGAACGGGTAATATAAAGTCATAAGTGAACCATATATGATATAATAACAACAAATATTCTTCTGTAATAGGTCATTGACATTATTTAAATCATTATACAGGAGGTTCGGATACATACAAGTCATATCAGACCTAAGGTAAGGGATAACTTTTCATATCTCATTTTTATCCGAGATTGTTTATTCATAAGTATTTTCGGGGGTTATATTTATCATCAATGTCTCTGTTTTCTAAAAATGGTTTCATGTATGTTTAAAGTCATTTTTACCAATTTTTTACTTTTACTACATGGTATGTAAGGAATCTTTCTTTTGTTTACCATACGAGGTAATTTTTGACTTTTCTGGCAAAAGTACGAGAAGAATTTTTTTTAACTTATACGGAATGAATTGATTTTTATGGTTTCATGAAGCCTTATTTTCATGAAACTTCCTCTGTAATATTTCATGAATATTTTCAACAAAATGCTTTTCTTTTAAAATATCATGTAATTTTCTGTAATGAAAATAATTTTGACGAATAAAGGATATTTTCCTCAAGAATTCATCTCAAGTGTTTTGTCAAAACAATTTTCCATAAAAGATGACATTTTTTCATATGTGTATGTTTCAAGTATAATTTCTCTATGATTTAAATGGTTTCAATTTTCTTATGATGAAATGATATCCATTTGTTTTATATGGATTATGGTATGATGGGATGATGTTTATGAATCCCATTTTACTCTTTTGGTTATGATGAATTATTTATGTTTATTTTGTGGCACAAGTAAGAATGATTTCATTATGGGATGGGTGGCACCTATATCTCCTTCCAATGCATTGGGTAAAGATTAATATCTAATGAGATAGACATGGATGGAATGGTATGTTAATCTAGTTCATTTATACAGGACTGGAACGAGGAGTGAACTCGATTCAGTAAGGGACTTTGTCCACAAAGATGATCTTGGCAGCAATGCCTTGGCTACTATGGAAATCATATCAAGTGCTTAATGATTTTTCACAATTACATGTTTTATTACCATGCTATTTTATCATGATTTATGTTCCATTATGATATATTCCTTATGTACTACCATGTTTTATTTCATTGCTGAAGATTTTGATGTTTAAACATTATGTTCATGTTTTTAAGATCAAATGTATATGGTTTGTTTTATTTTCTCCATGCTTATCCTTACTGAGAATTTGAGCTCAACTTTTATATGTTTTACTTTCCCCAGGATATAAAGAAAGGTTTTAGGTATGAAAACAAAAGGGTAAGGTCATTATGGGAGATGTTGAAGATCTTTCACCATGATTAGAAGATTATGTTCCGAGTTTCCAAAGACACTAAACTATTACAGTCCTTGAGTGTTGGTTCTTGTTATGTATTAATTATTCTGAAAAAGTAATGTAATGTCCATGTACATCATGTTTGGGGTCTCTACACTGAGTAAGGATCCTCAAGAATCATATCCTATACATGTTACACCGACAGCAGTCTGTAAGAAACTATATCCATAACATATGTGTGTGATATAACTATAGGAATTGCATCCCTCTACACACATATATGGGGAAAATAAACCTTCATGCCTACTAGCACAAGTTACTACCAAGAGAATATTTTGGGGTCAACAGGGGTAGTCATCCATCCATCCTCCCAACTTTATGTTGGGGAAAACACCCCCCCCCCCCCCCCGAAGGCTTAGAATCCACAGGGTGTCTGTTTCCAAAACTAATAGGGTAGAGTAACATATATAAGCACAAAAAGTACGAGATATAATATTTCTCACAACCACACTGTGGGTGTAACCTAGTCTTACACTCCACTGTAGCTAACCTCTCTCGGACTCCAATCTACCAATACTAAAAATAGATATCCTATAAGTAGAAAACCATCTTATAGAGATTCATTATGTTACTTTATCCATTCTAACTAATTTAACTTTACGTTGATTAATTCATAATACATTAGTTAACCATTATAAAAAACCACATTACATTCCATTTTCATCATAACAATGATCCATTAACTCTAGGAATAACCAAACTGAGTTCATGGATTCTTGGAAACATAACCTCAACAAAACATCCTAGAAATCTTCAACCCCATGGGTTAAACTTTCATTCATTTATTAAAAATATTATAAATTTCCATATTTACTCATATTCTAGGATAACATACTAAGCTAGGAAACATAATGGGTTCAACATGATGAGTAGATGAACTACCCATAAAGTATTTTCCACCTATTTAAAGAGTGTAGAACCATCCATCCTAGAGAATCCAAACACAGAAATCACCTGGAATACCCTGTGCATCTTCACCTATTTTAGATTGAGGGTGAGAAATACTGTATACCTCAAGCGGTGGGGAGAGTAATGTAGGTAAAAAAACAACTGAGTAAACATGCATCCAACATTCATTTAAATGGTTAATCCCATCTCCAACCAATTCCATCACCTATAGTGTCCTCCCGACAGAGATATGCATAAACTGATGCATCTCACCACTCAAGGCATAATCTGTTTCCACAACCACTGGGCCTCTCTACCCCCATATAACACATAATCCATCCAGGGCCAAATATCCTTAGCTCAAATCACATTACAAGAAGAAAGAAACAATCAAACATAGCAACCAGGATCTTAACCCTAAACATGGCATAAACCCTTCACACCCAACGAAATCTCATGGCTCCAAATAAGATGACACTTCACATTTACAACAAGAAGGAAACACAGACCATACAAAGGTTTATATTTTATTCATACAACTGGTTATTACTCCATCATGAATTAACTGATTCATTATCATAGGTTCCAACTATAGGAAACCTAAGGAATAAACTTTTCATGCTATCACAAATTAATTAAACAATTAATTTATCATGAATTTAATTATTTTATCAATAAGTATTAGTATAAATCATGTTCATTAACCAATTAAGTAAACATTCATATCTACATCAATTTTATTATCATCAAATTACTATAGAAACCGTATTCATTAAAATTCATATTTAACCTGTTATCCAATTAATCATCGATTAATTCCATATTTATTTTCTTTACTGATTTCCATAAAAATGGCATGATTACAAGTAAAGAATAGATATCACACTATCTAGAAAACCATGAGGTAATACCATCACCATGAAATTGATAAAAATTCCTTAATCTGGTTCCAAGATTTATTATGTCAATTTATTTTTGATCTAATGGAAAAAATCAAGATAACTCTACGATTTCACATAAAAAAGAGAAGTGAAATATCCCCCAACTCAAAAGGTATCTGATATTCATTTCATGAGAATGGGAAATGCAACAGATCACGATCTCCTCTCTCACAATGGTTAAATCCACCCAAGGATTTCATGACACCAACACACCAACCAATAACTAATAAATATCTATTTGAAATATGGAGATCACATTTTATCTCATGTAAATAAGAAATAGGGGGAAACAAATCAATGAACCAAGAAAAATGGGGATATAACATAATTTATATCAAAGAAGGATCGACACTTCCTAGTTACACCAAAACAGGGGTTGCATATGCAATAGAAAAAACTCTAGGGGGAACATAACCCAAGGCTACAACACAGCACACAACTCCAAAGGGAGGAAAAAATATGGGCATCCTATAACAAAAAAAATAAGAACAATAGTGGGAGTTATCTTGGATTTTTTAAAATCTAAATGGATAAATGGTTTAGATATGATTTATATTTTCCATTAATGAATGATATGATCAATATTGCACATTTTGATAGAGTAAAGGCACATCGACCCTTAATAAAATTTACATAGAAGTTATGGTAATTGAATCGAACTTAAATCCCATAAAAAATAATTTGAATTCATTTTATTTTAGAGAAAACTTCAAATGGGGAAACATTAGAAAACTAAAAAACTGTTGAAAAATGAAAATTTGAAAAACTATTGGAAATGACTCCCCGTTGAGTGAGTCACCCTTGAGAGTCACTGGTGGATGAGATACTAGAGGATGAGTCACTACTAGGTCACTCACCATTGGATGATCTACCACTGGATGACTCACTGTCACGATTCACTGGTGGGCATGTCACTGGTGCGAGCTACAGGTGGATGAGTCACCCTCAGGTGACTCACTATTGGTAAAGTCACCGTTGGAAGAGCCACCGTCGAATGAACCATTGGTCAATTCTGTATTGGATGACTCACCCCTGGTGACCTACCATCATGACTCACTAGTTTGAGTCATCATTCTAACTCAACGTTAGTGACTAACCATCATGAATCATTGTTGGCGAGCTACCAGTGTGAGTGGATGTTATTAATCACCACTGCAACTCACCATAATGACATACCCTTTGTGACCTACCATTTCAGAAACACTATTTTAAAAACTATGTTATTTAAAATATCATTAAATGAGTCACCTTGACCTCCAAGAACAACTCAAACAACACATATCAATGAAGGAATGGACCAAAGAGGTCTGAGACATTATATTTGATTCCTATTAAACTATTCTCACCATTGATAATCCAAAACCAATGTAGAGAGGAAAATGAAAAGGGGTCATCTAAACTACCACCCCACGAGATACCTCCCAAGGCTCTTTCAACCATAGGATCTCAACCGCTTAATGTAAAGAACAACGCCAAATCACATGACAACCACAACCAGCTCCTAAACAATCTCTCGGTGGAAAGACCACTCAACAGTGATAAATCCACAATATTTAAAAAGGGAAATCCATCTCATAAATGGAAATCATCTATAACCACCAAATGAACAATGTTACTAGAGTAGAGATAAACATCAAATATCTCTGGGTACTAAGTAAATATTTGTGACTCTTGTTTTCAAGTACTCTTCTATACACCCCTATGCCACCACAAGACATAAACTAAGGAGATACCATGCCCACTAAACACCATCTCATTATGGACCTATATCTCAGCAGGCCACTCCTCGAAGTTCACACCATTATCATCATTGATCTCTCCCCAATAGATGACATGAGATTCTTCATGAAGATAACAATGGAAATTAGACAAATGAAAAAAATTGTGTTTTTGGATCATCTATAGGGTTTGTGCTACCTGATACGCTATCTTCCCAACACAAGCCAACACATCTAAAGGCGCAACAAAATAGGGAGAAAAATTATTTCCTTGACCAAAACATCATTTACCATGATGTTCAGTCACCTTTAGAAACATGTGATCCCAAATTCCAAACTCTATAGGTCTCCTCCTTTGATCAACATAGGACTTGTAATGATCTTGTGCTTCCTTCATCCACTCATGAATCACCTAAACCCACTATGTTGTACTTTGTACCAGTTCCAGTTAGAGAATTATGGACTCTCTAATCCTATTCCATCACAACAGATAAGGGAGAATTCATCCATACGAAGCCTCAAATGGCTTCATTCCAATGGTGGAATGAAAAATATTGTTGTAAGATAACTCTACCAGGGTATGTTCCTCATCCGCAGACCTCCAAAATCCAGAACATAAGAGTGAAACATGTGTTCAAGATTCTAGATGTTCCATTTGGTCTAATCATCTATATGTGGATGAAAAGAAATACTAAGGGATAATTGAGAACCAAAAGAATGTAGGAGACCTCTCCAACCCCTGGAGGTAAAATGATGGTCTAAATCGAAAATGACCATCCTCAAGAATCTGTGGAATCTCATCACCTCTTCCAAATATTTCCATTGATCAAACACCACTAACCAAGAATCCTTGATTTCTATAAAGTGGGATGATTCCATAAAAATGATCCACTAATACCACTATAGTGCCATAGCCTCCCTGGGTTCGAGGTAAACTGGTAAAACAATTCCTTCAAGGTGTCCTCACACTTCCACTAAGAAATATATAATAGCTAGAGAAAACCATATGGAACACGGTGCTCAAAATTCACCTTTTGGCAGACCAAAAATTGAGACACAAAATATGCTCCAAATTTTTCAAATCAAACCACCCAAACTGACTCCTC
Organism: Viscum album; assembly: GCA_963277665.1. Classification (NCBI taxonomy): domain Eukaryota; kingdom Viridiplantae; phylum Streptophyta; class Magnoliopsida; order Santalales; family Viscaceae; genus Viscum; species Viscum album. The sequence continues at coordinate 732,989,828 of OY728160.1, forward strand.
AATGATCAGTAAAAATTTTTCTTTCTAGGATGTACCGCAAAGGGAGAACTATGGAACTCTATGATAATCATCTCATTCATCCCCAATGGAATGAAATGTATTCCATAAAACAAGACCTGGGGTTTTTCATCCTCAGAACAACCCTCATGGGCCATGCCATAAACAACATGGTAACTCTAGACCTCCACATCAAGATCCTTCAACTGGGACTCTTCTACCTACTGCACCTGAGATGACTGCACCGTCATCTAAAAAAGACAACCTATTCCCCCAATATCTCCTATATCCATATGTAATGTTTAATATTCTTCCATTACTCTTAACGAATCATATTATTTACGCACTACATTGCTGCGTGACTTCCTGTTCTGCACATCAGTTAAAATATTCCCCTTTTTAGGTGTATATGAAATTTAAATGTTATAATCTTGTAATAACTCCATCCACTGATGTTGTCTCAGGTTAATGTAATGTTGGGATAAAACATACCTTGTTCTCTTATGAATAGTGAAAACCACAAAATGATTTCCAATGAGGTAATATCTCCAAAACATCAAGGAAAAAACCACTACCTCTAACTCGAGATCATGGGTTTTATAGTTACTCTCATGGGGATGAAACATCTGAGAACCATAAGAAATGGGAAATCTATTCTTCATCAGAACACAACCTATAAATAGATTTGAGTCATTACATAAAATCTCAAACTAAACTCCTTCTACTTGTAGAAAAATAACTGGAGTACTGGCCAACTTCTCCTTCAAATACACGAAAGTTTCTAGATACTAATCAGTCCACACGAATGCCTGATCCTTTCTAGTCAACGCTGTTAGAGGAGTCTCAACATGAGTTAATTGGGTACAAACCTCCTATAATAGCCTATGAGAAAAAGGAAACATTGAAACTATTCCACAATCCTAGGGGATTCCAAACACACAACTTCTTCTATCCTTTATGGATCAACAGCTACTTCCTACTTGGATACAACTAGCCCTAATAAAAGGACTTCTCGAGCCCAAAACTCACACTTTGACAACATCCTAGATTGTTTCATACTACTCCTAAAACATGGACTACATAAGGATTTCATCGATGAAAACCACCATGAACTTATCCATGAACTTATGAAACATAGTTTTCATCAACCCCTTGAACACATATGGATAATTTGTCACACCAAACAACATTACAACGAAATCATAATTCCCATGAAAACAATGGAAATCAGTCTTTGAGATATAATCATCGTTCACATGTATATGATGGTATCCTAACCACAAATAAATTTTGAAGAACCCACTTTTACCCTTCCATTGATCAAAAAATCACCAATCTATTGAAGAGGATAGCAGTTCTTCACTGTCACTCAATTGAAGCGACAATAATCAACACAAAGCTACAAACTTCTATCATCCTTCTTTATGGAACAAATTAGTGCACCCCACTGTGACATTCTTGGCCAGAAAAAAATTCACTATAATAGACCATAGTGACATATAAATTGCTCTTGAAAATCATAAGTCGCCATACTATATGGGAACATCAATATAGGAGCCACGCTTGGCTGTTGCTAGATCACAAACTTGATCTCATAATGAGGGGGTAATGCTATAACCTGTTCGGGAAAGACATCAGGGTACTATTCCATGACACTTTGAAATGCTGACTGCTAAACCTATGGTGTACTCCAAAACAACTCATCCATCATGGATTATAAGGATGGAACACACCTCTAACACGTATGAGGGTCTCTCTCGCCAAAAAACATTGCTGGAACTGCATCAACATTAATGAAAACCAATTACCTCCAAAATTAATCCACAATATCCTATATCAAATATAATTATTTCATGTTGTGGATGGAATCATATGGTTGTATTCATAAAAATATGAAATCTCCCCAGGGGTACTTATACCCCAACACTAGCTCAAAGTATCTACAAATTTCGAACAAGTCAGCTCGACCTCTAACTGGCATAGTCTATGCCAAGGGCATTGGATGCCTCTCTACATCAAGCCCCAAGGCATGGACTAGGGATGGTGATATAAAGGAGTGTGTCACTCCATAATCAAAAAAGGAATTCAAACATGTAGAAAATATAAAAGGGCACCTCGAACGACATCTAGTTCACTTGATGCTAGAAACACTAAGGCTAGAAGTTTACCATGACCTTCTCCATGACCTCTTTGACCATTCTGAAAACAAACTCCATGACCATGATCTTCTCTCTGAGGACAGGGAGTTTCTCTATTCTAACCTTTGATTGACCATTATTTTCTATGCTGATCAAAAAATGGTGATACCTACTCCTACTACCTCACCTGGAACTTCTTCAATGAAGTAACCTGAAGCAGAACAACTGGAACACACTGATCACTCTGAAAGGTCGGGAACTCATACCATTGATGACCTCAACCTCCACAAGGTAAACAAGAACCTAGCCCCATTTCATTGTACTGAGAGATACTACCCCTAGAGAAATGATAAATTTTGGGTGAGGTCATACCCCCGACTAAATAGAAAATCTTATGCCCTAAAAACTGGGAACCCCAAACAACATCTCTACATTGTGATGAATCGTGATGACTCCACTCTCATGGAAATCTTATTTTGGATAATGTCCTCTAAATGACCTCCACCATCCCCAGAACCTCTATGTACATCTTTAGCAAAAATTGGGTGACCTGACACTAGATCTATAGATTTAAGGCCTCCTCAAAATGCCACACCCAAGACTCCTCACCTGGTAATAGTTATGATGCATATCATAGAAGGTTCCTAAAATGGATATCAAACTCTCTTACACTAGAGATCATGTGCCGAAGGATATGAATCACCTAGAAAATGGACACCTTTTCAGTTTAAGAAAAAAAAAATTATTTGAACTACTCTAAGAACTTCTCCCATGAGGATTCTGACTCCTTTTTATCCCTAAGTAATAACAACCACCACTACCTCACTACACCACACAACATTTCCCCAACCGGTGATTCCCAGTGCTCCTTTGGAGCATGAATCGAACTAAATTATATCTCAACGTCATCCAACTTTTATTCCATGACTACATCTGAAGTAGATCCCTCTTACTTCTACCAACATTAGGCCAATAACTCTTAGTGTCCTCCTCCATGTGTTGTCATCATCACCCTCTACTATGTAGTGATCTTCGGTTGCAACCACCTAATCATCCTCTATTTAAACCTGATAAGGAAACTTTCCTAGAGCCATACCTTCACAAGAATAAAAATATAATGATATTAGACCTATAATATGGATGAGATAAAATTAATTAAATATTTTATTTTTTTCATTTTATGTTAACCTATATAAAGGACTACCCATTCAAACACAGGTGAAATGAAGAAATATGGTTGATAATTTCATAGGTTTCTACCCAGAAACATGTACCTCCTCATTTAGTAGACACTGTAAACAAAAATGTATATTAATTAGATCACAGGGGTCCCTAAATACCCATGTCTTGGTTGATCTCTCATTTTTATAGTTCTTTCTAAACGTAGTAGAAATTTTTTCCCTACCAAACAATGAAACCTCACATGTGAATCACTCCAAACTCCATCTTATCCATCAAATAGGCCTCCGGTACAACTCTTTCATGACCCCCCCCCCCTCATGGTGCACCCCTCTTGGGTTGGTAATGGGAGAAGAGAGGTAGTGACCCCCTGAGTCCAACCTACAACATGCCTTGGTTTGGTGACTAGCACTAAGGGTATAGTAAATATAGTGACCTGTACTTTTCTTACATTTCTATTAAATTATATTAAAGATAAACAACATAATAGTATTACACATATAGGATCAAAAGGTTTAGTGTCTTGGGAAAACTATGACCGTACATAACAATTACAACATCAAGCATAAAAATTTATTTAATTTCTTCTTATCTAGCTTCTTATTGGCACTAGTCCCCTCCTTAGTGCATGTAGCCACCTGAATATATACATAAAAAGGGGTGAGATAAAATCCCAGTAATAGGATAGATAAGAACAATATATCATGGTGTGAGCATAATCATAACATGGTAAATGATCATGAACATGGTAGGAATCATAAATAAAAGACTTGATGTGTGGAAATGCATACAAATGAAACATCATGTCTTAGTGGTTAACTACCACACATACTTGTGAACAAAACCAACATCTTGTTCAAACATCATTTCACATTTACACAAAAGATTAATTACTTTACCCAATTCATTGGATCCCTGTATAATTCCGGGCGCACCTGTCACTCTAAAACATTCATATTGCGCTATATAATTCCAGGCGCACCCGTCACATCATAACATTATCATTATCGTGCTTTCCACATGGAACATAAATCAAAATTGAACATAAATAACCCATGGAAAGTAATGGGTTAAATCTCATAATAACACATTCGTAAACTTTGGGTTCCCAAAATAAATAGGGTAATAACATACATGTTTTAAGAACCATCCACTTTTAGTGAGAAGTAAAAGGTGTGTTCTTAAAAGAAGAGTTATTTTGGAAAAAAATTTGTTTGACATGAAAACTATTGACAAACATTTATATCCTAGAAAAGGAATGAAATTGATAAATAAATGATCTTTATGGAGTAACCATATCAAAAATGGGGTGAAAGAGGGAGAACCTAAAGGATGAATTTTGGGTTCATGAATTTTCCCTAACCTTGTTTCAGAATGCTTCTTCTCTTTAATCTCATGTATAATTAAATTATATTAATTAATTAGAAATATAGAACCTTTTTACATTAATATAGTTCATTATTGTTTCATTAATTTATTTTATGTGCCTTTGGATGAGTTATAGAGTTTAAAAAACATTATTCGGGAATGATTGTTTTTATGGTTTTCTTGAGTGGTTCACTTGTATACTTAAATTGATGTTTGGGTAGAACATGGTTAATCATCCAGAACTGATATTACATGTAATTAATGATATTAACAGATATTGAATTATATTATAAGGAATCATATTATATCCATGTGGATGAATCATTATATTAAATGATGATTATTTGGGTTAATTTGGGTGGTTTTTCGATCATAACGAACCTGTTTTAATTTATCACTTAGTAATATGGCCCTATGTTATTTCTAGAACTTTAAATAGGAAATAATACATATACAAAATTCTGGTTCAACCATAAAAATGGATTCATGACTAGATATGTAGGAAGAAATGGAAGAAGAAAGCATTTCGTTCTTGAAGGTGATAAATTAACACCTCGCGAACAATGTTCTCTTTAACAAAATAAAAGGAAGAGGGAAAGGGGGTTGGATGATATAATATCCCATTATCATCATAAAATCCCATTATATGTATAATAATATAGTTAAAATACCATTTTGAAGAATATAGGTGGGGAGAGATCAAGAAATTAACTTGAACTTGAATGGAAATTAAAGGAGAAGAGGGAGAGAAATTACATCTTAAATCCTCCTCTTGAGATTCTCCTTAAGGAAGCTAGGATTGGTCTTTTGATGAGACCATAAACTCTTGAACATGTGAGATGGTATATGGAAGATGTTTGGGCAGAATTTAGAGAAGTCTTGGAGCTTGAGAAGTGTGAGGAAATGGGGGTGTTAATGGTGGTTTTTATAGTGGAGGGGAGAGGGGTTTACTTAAATTAAAATTCATTAGTTTATTAATTTCTCCTAATATAAGGAATATTGAGTATTGAAGGATCACGAATAGTAATTTTATCATGTGATCTCGAACCAAGTGGGTTATATCAGCATAACATCACACATGACTCTATAATTAGCTTATTTAGCTTATTTTTGTAATTTACGGTATTTCACTATTCATAAAAAAATCAAGTATTTCAAAAAAATCCCAAAACAATACCCCAATAATTTTTCAATGTGAAGAATACAAAAATAAACCCATTTTTAAAAAATAAATTTCATAATTATGATTAATTTAATATTTAATTAAAATCATGGTTTATTACTGAAAAATAGTTTTAAGACATTCATTTACTTATTCTAAAATATAGGTACATCATACTTTCTATTGAATATTATTTTTATATTATCATAGTTAAGCTTACTATTAATTACGGTATATCACTATTCATAATGGTATCTTACTATTCATAAGGGTAGGTTACTATTCGCCAAAAAACTATTTTCGTTTTATTAAACTCCAAAAATTATCTTGAACACAACTGTGTATGTCAGATTTTCCAAACACAGAAGTGACAAAATTATGTTTAAAGGTCACTTATCACATAGTAGTTCATTATGTTGTGTTTTCAGGTTATATTATCACATAATTATTTGGTAATTTCCATTTAAAAACATTGAGTCGTTACAATCTTCCCCCCTTAAGAAATTTCACCCCCAAAATTTCACTTTACACAAACAAGTGACATTATTTCTACTTCATTGCCTCTTCTGGTTCCCAAGTTACTTCCTAAAACATATGGTTCCTCCACAATAATTTGACAAGATGGTTTTTCTTGTAGCGTAGAACCTTATCTCTCTCATCCAGAATCTTTACTGGCTACTCCTCATAGGAGAGATCATCTTCTAGCTGCACCACCTCGGAGTTTAGTACATGTGAGGGATCAGTTGTGTACTTCCTTAAGAGTGATACGTGAAAAACATCACAAACTTGATACATATTCAGTAGAAGTGAAATCTGATAGGCCACGACTCCTATTCTGTCAAGGATCTCAAAGGGGCCAATATACCTTGGGATTAGCTTCCCTTTCTTCTTGAATCGCATGACTCTCTTCCATGGAGATATTCGAAGGAAGTATTTACATCCAATGTCAAATTCCAAGTCCCTTCAATGGTTGTCAGCATAGCTCTTTCTCCAACTTTGAGCAGCTTTGATGTCTTTCTGGATGACTTTATCCTTCTCTGTCATCTCTTGAACAAGATCAGGTCAAAGTATCTTTCTTTCTCCAACTTCATCCCAACAGGTTGGAGTTCTACATCACTTTCCATACTGAGCTTCATATAGATCCATCTCAATACTCGAGTGGAAGCTATTGTTGTATGAGAACTCAACCAATGGGAGATGCTGATCCCATCCACCTTTGAATTCTAGAGAGCATGCTCTTAGCATATCTTCAAGCATCTGAATAGTTCTTTCAGATTAGCCATCATTTTGGGGGTGATAGGTCGTGCTGAAATTTAATTTAGTACTCAAAACATGTTGAAGGCTCCTCCAAAATTTAGATATGAACCTTGGATCACAGTCAGAGACCATTGAGAGGGGAATACTATGCAGTGTCACCACTTCCTTCACATATATATTTGTAAGTTTTTCAAGCGAGAGATCTTCCCAAATAGTGATAAAATGGGCAGTCTTGGTGAGTCGGTCAACCACAACCCATATCGCATTATTTTCTTTCAACGTCTTTGGGAGACCCGTGAAAAAGTCCATAGTAATATTTTCCCATTTCCACATGGGTATAGAAATTGCTACAACATACATTTGGAATTTTTTTGCTCAACTTTATCTTGCTGACATACCAAGAACCTTGATATATATTCCGCAATCTCCTTATTCATGTTATCCCACCAGAAGTGTTCTTGGAGATCACAATACACTTTGGTACTCCCAGGATAGATAGAGAATGTTGAGATTTGTGCATTATCCAATATATCCTTCTATATCAGTTTGCATGAGCACGAAACCCAGGACTTTCTTTAAAGCATCACTGTATATCACAAAACTTTCTCCACTTTTCAGTAGTGCGAGTACAGGTGTTGTGACCAACCTTCTCTTTATCTCCTGGAATCTTCCCTCACATTCTTCTATCTAGGCGTACTTTACCTCTTTCCTTTTTAACTTTGTTATCGGTCTTTACAATCGTGAGAATTTACTCAAAAAACGTCTGTATTACCCTGCTAATCCATGAAAACTACGGATTTCTATGACACTAGAGGTCTTGGGCCATTCCTCAATCACCTTTGTTTTTGAAGGATCCACAGAAATTCCCTCACTTGTGATCACATGTCCCAATAACATGACTTGTTTCATCCAAAAGTCACACTTTCTGAACTTGGCATTCAACTTCTTCTTTCTTAATGTCGCCAACACAAGTCTTAGAGGTTCTTCATGATCCTCCTTGATCTTGGAGTAGATGAGAATATCAACAATAAACACTACCAAAAATTTGTCGAGGTAATGACTGAAGACTCAATTCAACAAATCCATGAAGATTGTAGGGGAATTTGTAAGTGCGAAGGGCATCACCAAAAATTCCTAGTGCCCATACCTTATATGAAAGGCAGTCTTATGAATATCTTCCTTCTTCACATTTATCGGATGATATCCAGAACAAATATCTACCTTTGAGAAGTATTGAGCTCCTATTAACTGGTCGAACAAGTCATCAATCCTTGGGAGAGGATACTTATTATTTATGTGATCATGTTGAGTTCCTAATAATAGATACACAACCACATTGTTCCATCATTCTTCTTCACAAAGAGCACTGGTTCACCCCAAGGTGATGCACTAGGGTGTATGAACCCTTTGTCCAGATGGTCTAGCAGCTTCTTCTTTAACTCCTCCAGTTTGATAGGATCCATCCTATCGGGACACTTCAAGATAGAAGTAGCTCTAGGTATGAGATCAATTGATAACTCTACCTCACAATACGGTGGAATTCTGTGTAACACTTCGGGAAATACATCTTCGTATTCCCTCATGAATGGCATTTCCTCGAGGTTGGAAATTTCCTTCAACTCAACCATTTGGGATAGGTATGCTTCTTTATCAGAAATCAACACCCATACTAATGATGGATTTTTCAACGGAGATTCATGATATTCCTTGCTTTTGTAGAGGATCATGGGATGGTTCAGAATATGAAAAGATATTTCCTTTTCTCAAAAGTTTATATGTGCTCTATATAATGATATCCAATCCATTCCCATTATAGCATCAAATTCCACCAAGGGAAGTATTATGAGATTTGCTGAAAGAATATTCTCACAAACACCTACAGGAGAAGAGTCAAACACTTGGGTTTTAATGATTGCACAACTTAGTGTTTTTACATATTTCTCTACTTAAAGGTTTCAAGGCTTCGATTCTATAGTTCTATCAAACTTGAAAGATATAAAGGAATTCGTAGAACCAGAATCAAATAATACTTTTTCCATTCTTGATTGAATAGGAAGTGTACATTGAACAACTTCATTATCATTCTCCACCTCTACAATAGTGATGGAATAAGCCTTCCCTTGTTCCTTTGGCTTTGGTGGTTGCTGACATTGATTAACCTCGAGAACTCGAGGTTTAGTGCACTGACTTGCATATTTCCCTAGCTCCCTACAGTTGTATCATTGAACCATGAGTGGTTCTCTTCTTTCTTCTGATAGATTCTCCTTCTTTTTTGTGTCTTTTCGACACTTTTTTGCATGGTGTCCTTATTTCCCACACTTGAAGCACTTCCCCATCCCTTTGAGGCAGTTCCCAAGGTGCAACGTTCCACATTTTTAACATGTGGGTCTTTGAGTTTTCATCCCACCTTTATCATTAGATCCTCTAGCTTGAAACTTTATCTTTCGTTTCTTATCACCATAGTCAGGGGAACATTCTCCAAACTCCATCTCCACTTTGAGAGCACATCAATAAACATCTTCATAACTCCCAAAGTCTCAAATTGAAAGAGCCTTTCAAAGGTGTGGTTTTAATCCACTAAATAATATGTCAATTTTTCTATTATTGTTGATAATAAAACTTGAAGCGTACCATGCAAGCATTTTGGAATTTGCTACATAGGTTGTGACATATTCTACTTCTTTTTCCCTTAAGATCTATGAATTCTATCTCTATCTTCGTATGAAGAGTTTCTGGGAAATACTTATTAAGAAACATTATCTTAATGTCTTCCCATACCATCTCATCATTTTCCTCCCTTGGCTTGGTGTTCTTAATTAAATCCCACCATTGATCGGAATCTCCATATAGACGATAAACCTCTAGGGTCACCATCTCCATCTCAGAACAATGAAGAATAGAAAAGATCTTCTCTATGGAGTTGACCCACTGTTCCGCAGCTAGTGGATCAGAATATCCATTAAATGTTGGTGGTCATTGCCACATAAATCATTCGATATCCAGTTTCTCCCTCTTTGGTGAAGGAGGATGTTCCCCAATATTATGGTTATTGTACATAACCTGAGATAATTGGGTAATCATCTCTAGAAAGTTTTTAACTCCACCTCCCAAATCATTGGGGATGTCGTTCGGGAAATCATTGCATTGTCCCCTGCATGAGTTGTTGGCCTGATTTCTCCGGGTTCCCACCATTTTCTAAAATAGAAAAGGGTTAGAACAAAACATAGGTAAAAAAATTAGGAATAACATATTCATTTAAAAAATTTATACAAAAAAGATAACATATGGGATCCCTATGTAAATATTCTTGTGTGCATATTTGTACTTAGTCTCATGCTATAGGTTTTATCTAGGGTTCACTAATCCTAATTCTAAAATTAACTAATCCATTCCTCTGAAACCTACTATAGCGACTCAGCCTTTTCTTACGTTACTATTACATTATTTTAAAGATAAAAATATATTTTTATTACACATAGAGGATCCAAAGGTTTAGTGTATTGGGAAAACTAGTACCGTACATAACAATTACAACATTAAGCATAATCATATATTTAATTTATTTTTCTCTAGATTATTATTGGAACGTGTCCTCTCTTTAGTACATGTAGCCACATGAAGATATTAAAAAAAGGGGTGAGATAAAATCCCATTAAGAGGATTGATAAGAACAATATAGAATGGGCTGAGCATAATCATAACATGGGAAAAAGATCATGAACATGACCACAATCATAAATAAAAGAATTGATGTGTGGCAACGCATAAAAATGAAACATCATGTATTAGTGGTTAACTATCACACATACTTTTGAACCAATCGAGCATCTTGTTCACACATCATTTCACATTTACTCATGAGATTCATCATTGTACCCAATTCATTGGAGCACTGTATAATTCCGGGCGCACCCATCACATCATAACATTATCATTACCATGATTCCCACATGGAAAATATATAAAAAGTGAACATAAAGAAACCATGGAAAATAATGGGTTACATCTCATAAGAACACATTCGTAAACATTGGGTTCCCCAAAAAAAGAGGGGAATAACATACATGTTACAAGCACCGTCCACTTTGAGTGAGAAGTAAAAGGTGTGTTATCAAAAGAAGAGTTCTTTTGGAAAACATTTTGTTTGACATAAAAACCATGGATAAACATGTATATCCCAGAAATGGAAATACAATGATGAATAAATGATCTTTATGGAGTTACCATATCAAAAATGGAGTGAAAGAGGGAGAACCCGAAGGATGAAAGTTGGGTTAGAGAATTTTTTCTTACCTTGTATCTGAATGCTTCCTTCTATTTAATGTCCTGTATAATGAAATTATATTCATTAATTATAAATAAATAACCTTTTGTACATTAATATGGTCTATTATGGTTTCATTAATTGATTTTATGTGCCTTTGGATGAGTTATAGAGTTTAAAAAACATTATTCGGGAATGTTTGTTTTCATGGTTTTCTTGAGTGGTTCACTTGTATTCTAAAATTGATGTTTTGGTAGAAAATGGGTAAACATCCAGAACTAATATTACATGTTATTAAGGATATTACATGATATTTAATGATCTTTTAATGAATCATAATATATCAATGTGGATGAATCATTAGATTAAATGGTGATTATTTGGGTTAATTTGGGCGGTTTTTCGATCAGAATGAACTTGTTTTAATTTATCACTTAGTAATATAGCAATAAGTTATTTCCAAAAATTAAAATAAGAAATAATACATATAGAAAATTTTGTTTCAACCGTAAAAATGGATTCATGAGCAGATCTGAAGGTAGAAATGGAAGAAGAAAGCATGTCATTCTTGAAGGTGATAAATTAACACCTCATGAACAACTTTCTCTTTAATAAAATAAAAGGAAGAGGGAAAGGGGGTTGAATGATATAATATCCCATTATCATCATAAAATTATACTATATTTATAATACTGGAGTTACAATACCATTTGGAAGAAGATATGCGGGGAGAGATCATGAAATGAAATTGAACTTCAAAGGAAATTAAAGGAGAAGATGGAGAGAAATTACCTCTGAAATCCTCCTCTTGAGATTCTCCTTAAGGAAGCTAGGCTTGGTCATTTTATGAGACCATCAACTCTTGAATGTGGGAGAGTGTCTAGGGATGATTTTTGGGAAGAGTTCAAATAATTCTTGGATCTTGAGAGGTGTGAGGAAATGAGGGTGTGAAGGGTGGTTTTTATATTGGAGGGGAGAGGGGTTTCCTTAATATAAAATTCATTAGTTTATTAATTTCCCATAAGACAAGGAATAGTGAGTCTTGAATGACCATGAATAGTAATTTTATCATCTGATCCCGAACCAAGTGGGCTTAAATCATCATAACATCACACATGACTCCATAATTAGCTTATTTAGCTTATTTTTGTAAATGACGGCATTTCACTATTCATCAAAAATTCAGGTATTTCAGAAAAATCCCAAATATTTACCCCAATCACTTTTCAATGTGAAGAATCCAAAAATAAGTACATTTTAAAAAAATAAATTTCATAAATATGATTAATTTAATATTTAATTAATATCATGGTTTATTACTAAAAAAATAGTTGTAAGACATTCATTTACTTATTCTAAAATATAGGTACATCATACTTTCAATTGAATATTATTTTTATATTTTCATAGGTAAGGTTACTATTAATTAGGGTATATCACTATTCATAATGGTATGTTACTATTCATAAGGGTAGGTTACTATTCACTAAAAACTATTTTTGTTTTATTAGACTCCAAAAATTATCTTTAACACAACTGTGTCTGTCATATTTTCAAAATTCCAAACACAGAAGTGACAAACTTATTTTTAAAGGTCACTTATCACATAATAGTTTATTATGTTGTGTTTTCATGTTATTTTATGACATAATTATACGAAGGAAATTTCCATTGAAAAACTTTGGGTCATTACAGTAAACACACAAATAGAAGGCATTACTCCCTAAGAGAACACATGAGAAATATAGAGATAAGATAGACACAAACAAAATTATACTAAGACAAAAAAGTAAGAGAAACCATAGTGCACATTGGAAATTTCATGAAAAAACTACTACAACTAATAATAGAAAATTACAAGTACCAAAATAATATAAAACTCCATCGAACATTAATCCGAAAAAGAACCTACAAAACCCCATGCTAGTAGTAACCGACATGATATCCAACATGATCTAAATAACCTGAAAAAAGTTTATATACATAGGCTGAGTTTAACACAATACTAAGTAAGATTCTCCCCAAATCCACTTGTGAAACAGTAATAAATGAATTCTAAAGCACAATAAAGAACTTTTGAAACTAACTCAATACCTAAATAAGTATACTACGTTCCCAGCCTCACCATGGATACTCTTACCATATATCACATACAATAGTATATAATATAATAAATAATATCAAGGTTACCCTATTTAGACATCCCCACTAGTTTTCTACTTTTCCCCAATGTCACACGTCCTAAGTATCTCTCTCTATAAAGGCTAGCCAAAAGTCACCACTGTGAAGCCCCACGACATGAACCTCATGCAACTCACCACCAAATCCACATAACCAAAAGTAAACTGGTAGGTTCCAGGATCCAACACATCCCACAAAATTTGTGTCAAACATTGTGTATTAAACCTCAAGCCATCACAACCCATAAACCGATTAAGGATCCTCAAGCCATCACAACCTATAATTGTTACACCTATAGTAGTCTGTAATACACTATATCCAAAATATATGGGTTTGAAATAACCACAATACAATAAATCCATCTACACAAATATATGGGAAAATAACCCTATTTTGATACCAATACATGAAACTACATAGAGAAGTTTGTGGGGTTAAAGGGGGAAGTCAACCATCCATACTCCAAACAAGATGATAGGGAAAACACCCCTAGGGCTCAGAATACATGGTGTGTCAGTTTCCCAAACCGATAGGGTGGATTAGTGTTTTGAAACACAAAAATTACAGGATTTTATATAGCACACATCCACATTATGGGAATAACCTAGTCAAATAATCAACTATATCTAACGTCTCTTAGACTCCCAGATTCCACTAATAATACTAGATATCCATTAATTACACGACCATTTTAAATAGATTCAATAAGATACTTTATTCCTTTTCATCAATTGAAATTTATGTTAGTTAATTATTAATCCATTAATTAACTATTGTCAAAAACCACACTACATTACATTATTATCACTACAATGATCTGTTCCCTCTAGGAATAACCAAATCAAGTCCACGACTTCTCAAAAAAGAACCTTAGCATTGTATCCATGTATGTTCCAACCCTATGGGTTAAAAATTTATTCATTTATTAACATCATTTTCACATTCCATATTTCAAGGTATTGTATGGAAACGTCATATGCTACCAAACACAGGGGGATCAACATGTTGAGTAAATGAACTATGAATTTATTCTTTTACACTTATAGTCATAGCGTGGATCCATCCATCCTTAAGATGCTAAACATGGAAATCATGGGGCATACCCTACATATCTATTAATATTTTAGAATTATTGTGAGAAAGACCATATTCCTCATGCAGTGGGGAGAGTAAAGTAGGTTAACAAACAGCTGGGTCAACATGCATCCAACATTCATTTCAATGGGTAATCCCATCTTCAACCTGTTTCATCACCTCTGGTGTCCTACCTAATACCCCTATGCATAAACAGGTGCATCTTACCACTCTAGGGGTCAACTACTACCACAAACAATGGGGAACCCTACCCCCACAAACCACAACTACCCTCTAGGATCTTCCATCCCATGTACACATCACATCAAAAGCAGCGGGAGATAAACAAACACTGAAATTGGGCTCCTAGTCCTAAACAAGACATTCAGTCTTCACACACTACATGATATCACTACTCCAAAGAAAAAGGCACTCAGTCTTTACAACAAGTTGGTAAATTCATCCCAACAAAATCATTATAATTTATTCATTCAATTGGTTATTATTCCATATTTAATTAACTGGTTTATTTTCATAGGTTCCAAATATTGGAAACCTAAGAAACAAGCTTCTCATGATATCAAAAATTAATTAAAAATTAATTTATCATCCCTTTAATAATTTTATCAACAAGCATAAAAATGATTTAGTTTCACCAACCAATTTACTCAAACATACATATATGTACCAATTTGATTATCATAAAATTACTACAACAACCAGATTCATTAACATGTATATTTAAAGAGTTATCCAATTAATTATAGATTAATTACTACTTTTCATTGTTTACCAATTTCCATCAAGAACAACATGATAAAAATAATAGATATCATGATATCTAGAAAATAAATAGGCAATAAAATATCTATAAAATTGATACCCATACATTAATCTGGTTCAAATATTTTGTATGTCAATTTAATTATAATCTAATGGTCTAAATATTGCTAACTCTAAGATTTGATGTAAATAAATTACATAAGCAATAAATCCCTTAACTCAAAAGGTTTCCGATTTTATATGAATGAGAACAGGAAACACAATGGATCATTATCACCTCTACATAAGGGAAACATCCACCTAGGGATGTTGTGACATTGTCACACCAACCAACAACTGAGAAAGCACCCATAAAAATAAGGAGTTCACATTCCATAACATGGAATGTACAAATGGTTGTAAGTAGACTAAGTAACTCAAAAGAATGAAGGTAGAGTAGACCATATTTTGAAAATGGATAAATACTTACTGGTTACACAAAAATAGGGGGTGGGCTTACAGTAGGAAAAACTCTATGGGGAACACAATCAGATGCTACAACATAATGAACGACTCCTATGGGAGGAAGAACATTGGGAATCCCATACCAAGGGAAAACAATAATTATGAACAAATTTTGGAGGTATCTCATTCTTTTGAAAATAAAAATGGATCATCACTTTAGATATGGTTTATATTTTCTATTAAAGGAAGATTGAGTGAAGATTATGTGTTTCTATAGAGTAAAGGCACCCTGACCCTTAATAAATTTTATGTTGGAGTTACGAGATTTGAATCAGCCTTAAATTCCATAAAAAAGGCTAGGAATATATTTTATGCCAAAGTAAACGTCAAAGGGGAGAACTACAAGAAACTGGAAAACTGGAGAAAAATTAAATTTTTACAAACTATTGTAAATTACTCACTATTTCAAGTCACCAGCGGATGAGCTACCGATAGATGATTCATCATTTGGTGACTCACCATTGTAATATATACTAACAGACGTATCACTATCATGAGTCCTTGGTGGGAGAGACACTAGTGGATGAGTCACTGTTGGTGACTCGCTGTTGGAAATGTCACTGTTGGACATGCCCCCATCGGATGACTCACCATTGGTTGAGTCACCGATGAATGAATCTCCACTGGAAACCTACCATCAAAACCCACTGGTATGGGTCACCATTGAGACACATCATCAGTGACTCACCGTCGGGAGTCACCATTAGAAAGATACCAGTGCAAGTCACTGTTCTGACTCACCAATGTGACTCACTATGTTGAATCATTGTCGCAACCTACCTTCAGGGACCTACTATTCTAGAATCACCATTGGAAAATTTTGATTTTTGAAAAACTCTTCAAATGAGCCACATTTCCCTCCAAGAACACCTTAACCGCAAAATTTCAACAAAGGAATGGACCTGAGAGGTCTGGAAAATTAAAGGAGAATTATTTTATCACAGTATAAGATTAAAATCATTTCATTTGACTTTTGTCAAAAATTTCCATTTAGAATAAAATAGAAAACCTCCTTTAAAACCCTTTTTAAAAGTTAAGGACAAGTGAAAATATCCTCAAAAATTGTAAGAGTAAATAATATGACTTTTGTAAAATAGTATTGGAATACATGGTCATGGAATAAAAAATGTATATTTAAAAGATAAATAGAATAATTTTTCATTTAAAATATTTTTTTCTTGATTTGAGAACAATAGATTGATATTTTTTGATAAAAATATAGAAACTCTTTAAATATCTAAAGAATAATGAAATTATTGAATCATTTGAAAGTTAAATTATAATATTCCTTCAATAAATCTAAAATATTCCCCAAAGAAAGTTATATTTTAAAATAAATTCATTTCTCTTTGGTAACATTGAAATAGTAATGACATGAAAGAATAAAATTAAAGTTAAACCTTACCCATACTTAATAAATATTTATTCTTGTTAAATATATCAAATGTTTTTTATACACATCACCTAAAATAGAAGAAGTTCGTATTAACCATTATGTATTAGTGGAATAGAAATTGAGATGAAATCCTTTACTTTATGTGTTCCTCTAGTTTATGGTGTTATAACATCATATATATTGGTTTTAAGCATGTTATTAATTGAAAAACTATATTCATATTTACATTATCATATATGATCCTATAAAAACATATTACTACCTCATCATTAATAATTTGTTATTACTACAACTGTTTCGGTTTTTAATTGCATCGTTTTCTTAGGCGTGTTTTCCATGACGATTTTAGATATTGTGTATTGTATATTTTTCTATAATCAAAATAATTATAATAATTTTATAAATATAATAATTAATTATTAAATATATTTTTATAACCATTATTTTATTTTCTATATATAAAATGAATTGCATCACTTCAATTAGATGGTAGGCCCAATGTACACACGAGAAACAATATCATTCCCTTGAGG
Organism: Viscum album; assembly: GCA_963277665.1. Taxonomy (NCBI): domain Eukaryota; kingdom Viridiplantae; phylum Streptophyta; class Magnoliopsida; order Santalales; family Viscaceae; genus Viscum; species Viscum album. The sequence goes on from OY728160.1 coordinate 733,007,664, forward strand.
GGTGAAAGGGTAAGGAATTTAATGTATATTAATTTTAAATAATTAATATAATTTCACATGTATCGTATATTTTTATTATTTCTTTAATTATTACTATCCATGTGAGTTTTTGATGTATAAAAAATTACTCGAATTCGTGAGGTGGTATTCCGCCATACACATGAGCGATGGATTTGTTTCCTATTTGATGAAAAATAAGAAGGTAAAATTTTATGCAATTAACATAATAAATCTAATTTATATGTTCGATACTTTTTTATTAATTTTTATATATTGAGGCAAAAGTTATGTTTGTCAAAGAAGAAATAAAATGAAAGATATCCATTCAAACGATTACCTTCTCCTAGTGAAACTGCCTTTGGATATCTTCTTAAGGACACTAGGGTTGGTATTTTTGGAAGAAAATAATTTATATAATAGGATTTTGGAGTGATATTTTTTTCAATCCAAATATCATGAGAGGATTGAATTTGTGAGGTGAGGTAGACCCCATTTATAATTTAGATGGAGTGGAATGTCTGTAAATACCCAAAAAGTTTCAATAATGAGAAGTCAATATCAAAACAAGTTCCCCCAAAATTGATAAATAATGTAATAGATTTAATTTAAGGTCTATCAAAACCTCCACCACAAAAAAATTAATAATTTTCAAACCTGTTCTTACATTATCTTCTATTTTTATATATTTTTACCATATTAGTTTTTTCTAGGGTAACTGGTTTTTTAACCTAGGTAATTTATCCATTAAGCCTAAAATGTAATGATACTAATTATAAAATTTAGACCCAACTGTTATAAATAATAAATCCAATTTATAAATCAAAAATTATATGTTTGTGAAAAATTAATTTTATCACTATTGCATGTTACACACAAAAACCTCATTTAAACCATAGCCATGTTAATTAAATTATAATTATATTCACTAATAATTATGAAGAAAATATAATTTGGACTTATTAACTGATAATAATTTTTCATATACCAAATATTTAATCCATTTAATATAATTCAAAAATCATAATTGGAAAATTTTAATTTAATATAAACTCGCAAAAATGTGTCGAATTTTTTTTTCAAGAAATGCATTTTTCAAGATTAAGTTTGTATTGTATTTAATATATTCCTATTAATAAAAAAAATATTTTAAATTAATATATTTAAATATAAAATATATAAATTTAATTATAATTATTATCATTTAAATACTTTTATAATTAATTAAAATAGATAGACATTATGACATCTTAAATAAGAAAATATTTCCGAAAAAAATATTTTCTCTGAAAAATATTCACTTTACCTCAAAATTTATTCTGTTTATTTCCATAAAATTTTTTGTTAATATATTTTTAATTAAAAATATTATAATAAAATATTATAAATAAAAATAAAAATTCTAACTTACTATATTTTTTATAATTCGTAAAATCCTATTTCTAAGGGAATGATTCAAAAATTCATTCTATGTTTATCTTAACTAAGTTCAAAATTGATATTCAGTCCCTAAAATTATAGTTTTTGTGCAATAAAATATTAAAATTATCATTATATTATAGTTTTATTAAAATAGATTTTCACCTACTATAATTGAACCTCGGTTGATACAGTAACAATAAATCATGTGTAACAGAATCATTATACATGATATAGGAATATAAAATTACTACACAAGTTAGATATATGTCACCCACTCTCACAAAAAAATAACCTCCCTTCTCCATACATCACCTAAAATTATAAAAATAAATTCAAAATATATTTTATTAAATCCAAAAAATCGAAAAAAAATAAAAAGCATGCATCAAACTCAAAGTTACCACAGAACTACATGATATGTATAAAATTAACACTCATTAAATAATAGAAAATATATGTTAATATCCCACTAATATATCCTCCATGTATTATAACTATTAATTATTAGTCAATAATATTTTTATAATATCTTTCTTACTTCTTATAATAATCTATATTATTTCAAAATCTAAAAGAGATATAAATCTAAGGTTCATTATCAATATTATAAAAATCATAATATAATCTACCTCTCCATAGAAATTGTTTTCAAGTAAATTATTTGACTCATTATTCTTGAAAGTTTATCTCTTTTAACAACTAATATATAGACTATTTCAATTATATAATGAAATTACATCTATTCCACCATGACATGGTTTATGAGTCTATGAAGTGGTTCCTCTAAACCTAGTTGTTAAAAAAAATATCCAACTAAATTATTATTGAAATTTATTAGTTCCACAAGACTTCTCAATATAATTCTATATACCACATTAATATACTATTTATAAGTATTTTAATATTATTAATATCCCAATACATATTTCTAGAAATAACATTAGCCATGATGTATTATTTGATAAATTATATTTCAAAATAGATCCACTTCAAATATTTGTTATACACCATGAATCTATCAATAAATTTGATCTATATCGAATCTATTTTCATCTAGATAATTTTAAACAACAGTTCATTTAAATTTTAATGACTGCCACATTTTTTCTTTTCTATAATGTGGAAATATTTACTATAATTTTTCATTCCATGTATCATTTGAAAGAACTCCATATATATAATATGTATTAAAACACTTGAATTATGATCACTACAATGATTTCTGGAATGATATAATTTTTCTTTCCTCAAAAAAAATATTCTTTAATTTCATTACAATATTATTTATAAGAACACTTTATTTCCTTTTATGCTAGGAACACAACACAATTTCACTGAGGGGAGTGAATCAACATATAACTTTTTTCTGAATCTTTTTTACGTTTTCCCCTAAAATCAACCTCAGAAACATGTTAATATGAATGAAAAACCATAATTGTTTTCTATTTATTAATTATTTAATTCTAATTTAATCTTTATAATATAAATAAAATCCTTAAATACATCATTGAAACAATTAAACATGAAAATCACATGATAATATATAATGTTTACTGATCATAATGAATAATTATCTCCTTTTTATGATTTCAAATCACCTGGTATCATACAATAAACTAGAATTATCTTATGAAAATAGTGAGAGGAGTATATTATTTCACTCTTATATAAACTTGCCTCTTGATGATGTAGGGAAAAGTAATTACACTAAAACATCTATGAGAAGATACACTTCAACCTCCTGACATCAAAATAATAGAAATTTCTTCTTCAATTAATTTTTAGTATCATAATATTTTTAATCCAATAATATATTATTGAATCCTACTTCTTTATTTATTTATTTTTTCAAATAATAGAAATTATTTTGATCAATATTTTCAGAAAGTGAATAAGATCACAAATATTTTGAGACATTTTCTATTCTTTAACACACTCTAAATGTTTGAACATATCATATATTTTTTAAATAGATAGTGGATAAATTAACTCCAATTCTTCTTCTTATTATGTCTCTCCATTTACCCCCAATTGTTTTTTCTCTATCCTAAATTTATCTTCATAATTTAATTATTTTATCTATCACACAATGAGTGGAATAAAATATTTTGTAATATTGAAAAATATATATGGTGTTTTATCCAACATTGGGAATTTAATTATAGTAACATAAGTCACAACTCAATGACATAAAACTAACTTTTTTATTTATCTAATTTTTTTTCTAACAATGAAATGATTTAATTTCCATATAACAAAACCTATAACTAATGGTGTTTTTGCTCTATGGAAACCATCATAACTGATTCTACAACACAATATTAAAAAATTATGTGTTTAATTAATCTTATCATACATTAACATCACAAAAAATGAAGTAGTCTTGATTAATAAAATTTGTTTTTTTAATCCAATATACTATGTTGAAACCAAACACATGGAATTTTTACCTAGAGCACCAAAACATTATATTTCACATTCTTATTCATATTAAAATTATACTAAATACTCATAGTTATTCTAAAAAACCTAAACTAACTAATTTAAGTTCACTAGGATTTAATAAAAATTGTTTTTCATTGGTTGATAATAAAATAAAACACACATAAGATCATATACCCAGGATATGTATTTTTCACATGAATACAAAAAATTTATTATATTTCCACACAAATTATTGTTTCTTCATAAATTTTATCAACAAAAAAACATAGTAATATTATATATTCATAATAATCAATAAATTTATAATTAAAATAATACCAACTATCACTATTTCTTAATAATCAAACACTTATAAAATTCTATAAGATATTACAACATTCTCCTAAATTATTCTAACAACAATTTCATCTATGTGACGTAGAGAGTTTTCATTTTTTAATTCAGTGAGTTAGATGTGTAGATATTTTGTTAAAAATTATAATTTATACCATGTGATTTATATCCAACCAGTATATAATGGAAACCCATGTCGCATGGGGAGTTCAACATCATGTGTATGAATTAGTGGTTATGGTTACATGTTGTTCAATAAATTAGTAGTGTGAGTGTAATAGGGAATCACGTTAAATTTGTATAATGTTTGTGAGAACATATTATTGAATTATTCATCAATCATGTAATTTATTGTTGGAGAATGTTGGATTGTTAATCCTTATATATGAATGTTTTTTATTCCAGGAAAATTGTGTTTCAATGTTTGAATTGTTAATGTTTTTCTACAGGGGAAGAATAAAACATTAAAATGAATTTAGAACTATTATAAATTTTAATTTCACCTGAAATGGTAAAAAATAAATTTAAATAAACTAGGAAGACCACATTGTTATCTCTATAATTACTTTTAATATATAATGTAATAGTGAAATTTTATGTTTTTTTAACATGGGAATATTTTTTTTCTAGAGTTCAGAAAATATATCTAAAAGAAAAAAATTTAAAATGGATATATTTTTCCATAAATATCATATATAAATAATATTTTCATGGAAAAAATTATATGAAATGATATTTTTTAAAACCCCTTTATAGATTTTTTTATGTGAAATAATATTTGGACATCTTTTTTTTTTCAATGGTCCACATTACGCCAAGTATACGAATTTTAATGATTTTTTCATATATTGTGTTATAGTTTGGAAATATTATTTCAACAATGATTTGGAAATATATGTGGGTACATTATTTTTTGAACTATAATTAAGGGTATTATATGTGGGTTTTTCATGAATATTATATTTTAGAAACTATGGTTTTGATGTGATTTGGGTAATTTGGGAATTTTTGTTTGTGAATGTGATAACTCATTACATTGAATGTTTATTTTGAACTAGTATTAAGTTTATGTGTTGGATTTTGAAATATCTTACATTAATAAAGGTGGTAAATTTATGTATGGACCCAATATTGACCTAGTCGGTCAATTAAATGTTATTGGAGTCCATATGAGCATATTTTGATTTGCTTTCTTACATTACTAATTCTATTGACTGTTTTTCTTTATTTTCATGTAATTAAGTGAAGTCATTGTGGTGGTAAATTTTATAACAGGGTATGGTTTATAATAAATAATTTAAAAGATCTAAATATTGGAATAATTATATGAGTTGGATAGTGTCTTAGGAATTGATAAAGTAATATGGTTGGGAGAGATATGCTATGATTAGTTAATGGTTTTAGAAAAAATATTATATTTAAATTGGAGAGAGAGATTGAGAGTGTGAAAAAGGAATTTTTGGAATAATAATAATAACAACTCTATGTTATATCCTAATACGAAAAAATAATTATTATTGGGAGATAGTAATATACAATTATTATTTATTTAATTAATTTTTTTAAAAAATTTAAAATGTAAATGAAGATGGTTAAATTGAGATTGATTTTTTTATTTTAATTTATGAATAATTGATTGTAATTCGAATGAATTTCAATTTTCATAAGATTCATAAATGAATTTTTAGATTTATCATTTATAAGTGAGGAGGTTTTAGGTGATGTTGAGAGAGAAAAAAAGACCATAAAAATGTAAATTTTGAGCCACGCACAGTTTTGGGTGCACAGTCCCCAAATTATGTGACAGTAAACTCATACAAGAATCATATATGCATGGTTTATAATTAATGTATCCTAAAAAAGAATTAATTAACTATATATCCTTTTTAATTTTTGATTCCCCATCTCCCTCATTTCCCCCACTCTTTTCCTCCACTTATACTATATAACCATGTCGGAGTTTCTATTACTTCCATCGGAATTTTCTTATGGATTTCTACATCATTATCATTTAAAATTGAATTTAAATATATCAAAATCTCTTAATTTTATCTTCTTCATTCTTTTATTTCTATATTTTTGAAATGGATTGAATTATATAGAATTTATTTAAGGGGATTTTACCTAATTGTGTTGAAACCTTTATATAGATTAAAGATTCTGTGTGTGGTGGTTCGAGAAGTTCTAGATGATTAGAATAAATTCCATTGCTATCTTGTTTAGAACTATCATATCACCCAATGATTATTTTATAAATTTCGTTTTTTGGTGTAATAATGGAATTATATATTAATGATAATTATTTTTTTATGTATGATGTTTTGTATGAAAATGTTGATGGAATATATATTGGTAATTAAAATTATTGATATTGTACTAGGGAAGTGGTGTCACTTTCTTGGGTTATTTTTTATATCATGGGATAATGGGAATTTTATACTTTATTTATGTATTATTATTTTATATTTATGATGTTTTTTCATCTGATATATTAGGTTTTTGTAAGTAAAGGGGCCTATAAAATTCACCAAAAAAATCAAATAATGAGAGTTAAAAATATTTTTCTATTGATAATTCAACTAGTAATATATTATAAATCAATCCATTGGGGCCATCGTGATTATGCATATGAGTTTTATCAATATTAATTTTACATGGGGTGTAATTAGAATTTATATTTTCAATTAAATTTTTTTAAAAATTATTTAAAAGTGAATTTTGGTTAGTAAATTTTGAACCCATGAATGCATGATATTTAAAATTAGGTTTTAATTTTTGGATTCTGTTTTATAAAATGGATTTACAATTTTTTGGATGTATTGGTTATTTTAATAGATTATTATGTGGATTGTTTCTTATGAAATTATTTAAGAATGGATTTATTGAATGATATTTTAATTTATTACCATAATAATATTGCATTATTAACCATTGTTCTGAATCTTGTTTATTATTGGTTTTTTTAATTATGGGAAAAACTTCATTCAATGATTTTTTTATCAAATTCATTTTCACAGGAAAAAGGAATTATGGGGTATATTTTTTATTTCTGTTGTTCTTTAATTATGAATAAATGATAATTTTCATAAAATATTTGTAATTTCCATTCAAATTTAATTTGATGGAGATATATAATTCATTGGTTTTGAAATTTATATATGGTTTAAAAATTTAATATGTGAATGGTTTTTCAATTTTTTTAAAAATTATTTAATAATAAACTATGTAAATCAATTTAAAAATTGAATGAAAATAAAAATTATATTTTGATTTAATTGATTCATAATTTCATTTTTTAGATGGTTGTTTAATTTTTTTTCCTTTATGATTTTTAATTCAATTTTTGTTATATAAATATAAGAACAAGTTATTTTGAATATTTCAATGTATCTTTAAAATTGAAATTAGCTTAACATAAAATTTTCATGTTTTTAGTTTTCAATGGGAGTTGGGTTGAAGGATTGTTTTGGTATTTGGAGTGTGAGAGCTTCATGATCAAGTTATTGGAAAAGATTATAATTAAATAACCTAATGAGGGACCTCTGTGAGTAAATTGAACCCTTTTTGAGATTAGATAATGAAATTTATAATTAGAAACATAAATTAATTCAATATGAAGAATATTATATGGAATATATTTATTGATTTGTATGAATATCATGAACTTTTTATGTAAATTTTAGTAGAATGGGTGATTTGTTTCATGATACCTGGTTTCTTGGGGCCCTTGCATTGATTTTTTCATTATTTGATAACCACGAATGTCGAGAAAAAATATTTTCATAGTTTTGGTGTCATTTAGAAATCATAAAACCTATTACATATTTTTTATTTTTATATATTTAATTGTTTTTCATACAGTTCCAGTGATGAATGTGATATAGACCGAAATATGAATTTGATGAGGGAAGTGAGAGGGTAATATTCCCTGGGAAAACATTACGTCCCTAATAAAAATAAATAATTTTTTATTTATAATTTTTAGGATATTTTACCTTTTAGACTTGTTGTAAAACCATAAGATGAATGAGGGAATTTTTTGACCTCTAGGTGTAGTGGTTGTTTCTAGGAAAACAATTCCATGTGGTTAAAGAATGGGTTGAATATCATTGCCATTATAAATTGTGTGGGATGTTATTTGGGTTTGGTTTTTATGATAGAGTGGGTTTTCTATGGTTTTTATTTTAGGAATTATATAACATGTTAGGGATGAGGATGAATTTCTTGATGGTTCATGTACGTTTATCCTAGGAGGATGAGTGGTCTTATTTATTGGGAATGTGGATTGTGATTTAATTATGTTCCCCCATTTTTTTTGTGCGTAAGAGTCATGTAATGAGGTATATATATATATATTAACATTGGATATATGGTTGAATACCCTATGATTATATATAGGGATAAGTTAATATTTGTATTAGCTTTTCATGTGTGGTTTTATACTCCATGTTCATATCGATATGTTGGTTTTACATTGACCTTTACATAATGTTTTTATAGTCCACATTTAGGTATATAGGTTGAGTTATATGCATTCCTGGACATTTCCTTCATGTTTTTCATTATCCATGTCCAAATTAAAGTGTTAGGGAAAAGGGTCTAACACTGAGTCACCATTCATATTCTCATTTTTTATTTTATCTTGTGTTAACTTTCTCCCTATAATTTTGTTATGGATAACCAATCTATCATTGGGTACACTTTTTTTCATAGTAGTTTTGATAAAATTCATGATGTGTGGGTGACTAATGATTAATATTATATGATTGTTATCTTTGGTTGATAAAAAATATTATCTTAGTTCTTAGTGTAACAATCCCTGATTTTTGTATCTGTTTTTACATAAAATTAATATTATTGTATATATTGTTCAAAAAATAATACCAAACAAAGCAGAATTGTGATATATTTTGTTAATATCTAATTATAATTCTTAAATGTAGTCATTATAATTAATTTTTTGAATTTTAACATATAAATTAAAATAACTGAATTTTAAAATCCATGTATAAGTAAGAGAATATTATAATTTTTAATACAAATTCATTTATAAAATTCAATTTTCATATTTAAATAACAAATAATATTATTTTATGACTAAAATTGTTTGTTATTATAAATTTCCATTTTAGGCACTGTGTATTTTTATTTTTATAAAATAAAAATATAATTGTAATATAATTATAAGAATTATTTTTGATATGAATAATAAATTAACCTTACATTAATTATTAATTCATAAGAAATGATAATAAAAATAGTTCATATTGGAATAAATCTTTTCTCTTTAAAAAAAGATTGTTTAGTTTATTATTTATTTCGATTTAAAAGTTAAATTTATAAATTTGAAGATTTACATTTTTTGAAATTAAATTAATTTATGAACTCATCATATCAAAATAGGCATATGTTGAATTTTGTTTTATTTTTTTGAACGGGATATTTTTTTGTTATAGTGAAAAAATGATTTTACAAGTACAGTAACTTTTATTACATCATTAATTAAGTAATTAAAAAGATAGAATTGGTTTTGAATTTATTTTAAATCCATATTACTTTATTATTTAATTTTAAATAAATAAATTTCATTATAATTTATTATATACATGTATTTTGTGTAAAAACATTTTTATATTAAATTTAATTTTTTCCCAAAAAATGTTCACTACTACGTTTTTCATACTTATATTAAAATTGATTTTTATCATCTATAGTAATTGAATATTTTAAAATATATTCCATATTTCGAATCATGATATTCAAATTTTTTAATAGTTCCTAATTTATTTTTTAGCCACATTGAATAGATTCCATGGAAAAAATAATTTCAACATAGTAAGGGTTAAATAGGTTAATGAGGGGTTAAAATAATATATCAGCCATTAAATATAACTAATAACTATATATATTTGATTTTTTAAGTTTATATAGAACATACATTATCATTTAATCAAAAATTATCTTCGGTGTAACTTTCCAATAAAAATAACATTATGTTATTTGTAGTTAAGGGTATTTATAGGATTAACACTCCCAACACTTATAAAAGGACACATAGTATTCTAAATTATAAACTCTAATTGATAAAATCATATTGAACATTATCTTCTAAAAAACCTTTATATAACCCTTATGCATGACTTATAGTTCCTTTTTCACAAATTAAATATATATAACTTTTTAAGGTGTTTTTCAATTGAAATTATTAGAGGAAGAAGTAAAGTCTCTTACCAAGTAGTTCAAATATTTTATATTCTTAAGTATCCTAAAAATTTTCTAATTCCTTTATAAATAATTAAATAAGTATCCTTAATATAATTAAATGTGGTTATTTTAAAGGTAAAACTATTTTTTTATCCCCATTTCGTTTCATGGAATAATAAAATTTCACTTGTGTGTACGTTCAGATAACCACCACCACAGAGTGATGTAATACATTTTTCATCGCTACCTATCACATAAAAAAATATCAATTAGGATAAAATATTATTTATATTTTATTCTTTTCATACATTGAAAAATTAAAACATCACCTGTGTGTATGTGCAGACTACCACCACCACGATGCGATGTAATTCATTATTCAACACTACCTTACAATGATGGATATAAAAATATATTTTATGAGTATATAGGATATAAATCATTAATATATGTCATGAATAATATTTTTTTAAGTTAACACAAAAATTTATTCTCGTTATTATGTTACCTATTGATATCATTAATTTAAATGAAAACAAGCTCATTATTGGTTTATTCTTTAAGAATAGTACATAATAAGTCATGGAATAGAATTGGAAATTTAATAGTGATAATAAAAAATATATTAAATTTCCATAACATATTATTATTTTTCATTCCAACCATTTAAAATTAAAATCATCACTTCTGTGTACGTGCAAACTACCACCTCCAAGAAGTGTTTTGATTCATTTTTCCCCACTTATTTATATAGATTGTTATAAAAATACAATTTATGAATATATATGATAATAAGGATTAAAATATTTCAATACTATTATTAAATAATGTTAATATAGTATTTAATTATTATTATAATTTAACCTATTTATATTGGTATGTTACCTGAAAACATGCTCATCACTTCTTTAATCTCAAGAATCATAAATAAATTTCACTAAATCAAATTATTACATTATTAATCATCATAAGATAAAATAAGATAGAAATATATGTTAAATAACCCATACATGTGTATTATATAATTATAATAAAATATAATAGAAGATAATAAATATGAATAAGGATCTAAAATAATTCATTAAGAATGTATTGTTTATTATATAGGAGTTTAAAGTCCTTTCATAGAAACTGATAGTTAGGGTAGGGTTTTCATGTTTGACTTTTTTAATTTAGGCATTTTTCAAATTCACAAGTCATTTCATATTGGGGGAAGTAGATACTAAACTATGGAAGTTTTTATCATAATTTCATGAAGTTAAATGGATTTACAATCCTAAATCAAGTTTTATCTTTTATTGGATTTTGATTCATAAGATACCAGTATTATAAGTGCATCTCTATCACAACTTCATTTTATTAAGATGTATTATATATTCACCTTATTATTTATTTTTTTGTAAATTATTCCCATTAATGAATTTTATGTTACTTTTCATGTAATTATTTAGATTTATTAATCTATCTAAGGTTTTCTGATTCATGAGATATTAATTCAGAGATTACAAAAGATGTAAGTGTTTATGTTCCAATCTCACTATTAATCAGAATTAATTATAATTTTATCTCATTAAAAGTAATTATATATTAATTATTCCATAAAACTAAACTATTTTATTCTTATTAACTTATTTATTCATTTTCAAAATATTCTTTCCAGTTTATCCTCTTTGGTACTCAAAATTAAGAAAAAAATAATTAAGTGAAAATGTATTTTTTTTCATTCTTTAGATCTAGAATATTTTTTTCATAAAATAATTTGTTGAATTTTTTATACATACATTAATTTATGATACTTGGATTTTATTTTATCTTTGGCTATTTTATTACTTATTGATGTAATATTTTCATATGTTTCCCATAAGACTCATTATTGACCTTTTTTGAAAATTCTAGAATGGAATGTTACTTTTAACATTTATGGATCGACCACATTTTCCCTCCCTCATGCCATATATTTTTATCGATCAAATTTTAAAATTTTACATGGTTTCCAAAATAAAATTATCATCCAATTTTTTTTACTAATCTTATTGTTTTAAAATTACGAAAATAAAAGTATTTTCTGTTTTTATTGAGGAATAATTCTAATGACTCAATAATAGAATTTTTTTAATTATATAACCATCATTTAAGTATTTTTCTGCTTCAGTAGGGATATTATCTAATGATAAAATACACTTTATCTCTATATATGTATTATGATTATTATTTTCTATGAATTTTTTTATAAAACCCATTTCCTTCCCACAAGTTAAAGAAGTAATGATATAATGATAAACACTTTTATGATCACGATGAAATCATATATAATGTATTCAAAATGTGATTGGTGGGCCCATAATTATATATAATTCCAATAAATTCGGTAATGTATTATGTTTCATTTGATCAATAGGGTACATGGTATGTTTTCTAATGCCCAAGAGGGTACATGGGTTGTTTCTCTAAACCAAGAGTGTATACGAGTGATTAGCCCAATCCCAAGAGGGTATAGGAGTTTATAGAAAAATCTTTATAAGGTACATGTGTGGTTAATAAAACCTTACTATATGATGAAGGTCATGGTAAAAATTCTGAAAATAATTTTTCTATTCTTGATTTTATACAAAAATTTTACACAAAAAAATGTTGTCTTATATTTATAATATGCACTCATGGATCATGAATAATTATTAATGATTTTACACTCTTATTATTGATGTATTATGTTATGTAAAATTTTATTCCATTACTAATGGATTTTGATACATGTTTTTTTATAAATATCTAAATATTTGTCCATCCACTTTTATTATGTTTTCATACTCATTTTATTATCATATGCTCACTTATGATCCTCGATGAATAAAGCCTAAATTTACAGATAATGAGAATATAATCACTCCCTTATTATGCTACCTTTTCCTAAGTTTATTAATAATTATAGTATCTAATATATTCCTATAATAGTATCATGAGTGGAGAGTTTTTATGATAAATGATAAATACTTTTATAAAATTATAAAATATGGGTATAATTTGAAAAATGTCCAATAAATGGGAAATACATGGGTTTTGTTAAGTAAATATTTTTCCTAGTTCTATGAAACTCTAAACCTAAAATGATCATGGGTACGTATGTGATTTTTTCTCTCTGGATATTGTATTTAGAGATGGTAAAAGTTGCGTTGCTTCAGTTGGTATCAAATCCAGTATGTAAAAAATATGTTCCTAACATTAAATTTATGTGTACAAGTTCGGGGTGTTATACTTTGATTATTCTTGTTTCCATATATATTAACCTGAAATAGATTGGGTGATGTTAGATATATCATGTATTGGTTGATGGTACTTGATTTTGTTTCCACAGGCATGGATTAGTTACTTTTACTTGTTTCTACTACTATTTATTTTGATTAATTTGAACACTCAAGTTAATTGTTATTTTTATGTGTTTTACATAAACATGGATTATTTTGGTTTCACCCATAAATTTTTTCACTTGCATTCATATTTTTTACAAAAACTAAATATATTTAAATAAAAATGGTTAATGTTATTTATTCTCTTTTAAGAAAAACCCTACTACCACACTTGGTGAAGATTTTGTGTGAATGGGTAGACATTATTTGAAGTATATGTACATGTTTTGAATATTATATTGAGGGTGTTACTTGTAGTGAGTAGTGTTTTATTTTGTAATGATAACTAGAAAATATTTATAATAGTTTGGATATCATTTTTTCAATGTATTTATTTAATGTATCAAACTCATGACCTTACCAATTTATAGTGTATGGTGATTATAATAGGGATAACTTCAGTTATGAATTTTCATTTATATGGTCAAGTTTATTATATATTTAATTTTCAATTAATTTTGTGAGATCTAAATTAGACTAATGTGGTTTTATAGTGAGGTATTTTCTTTTATAATATAAGATATGTCGATGTGTCATGTCAAAATTTAAAAAAAGACAAAAGTATTCACTATTCAAGTTATCTGGTGGCTAGTATCCTTAAAATTATAGTAATAACCTTACCAATTTTCTTCATTCCCTAACACATATAAATATTCAATTAAGGCCTGTGACATTTCTCACTCATGACCAAACATATCTTGGACTAGGGAATTACAAATATAGTAAATAAAATGATTATTATTGAAATAATTATGTAAATAAACAATACATTTTGGATATCATGGTCAGGAATGAATGATAAAAGATTATTTTTTATTAAAATTTTTGATACATTCATTTTTAATGTACATAAAAGGTTTAACATTGAATAATACAACAGAGTATTTCTATTAGTGTTACTTGAATTTAAGTTATGATGGCTCAATATTTATATTCAATTTAATTAATAAAATGTATAGCTAATATCTCATATATACATTCCACATGATTTTATCGAGTATTTAATGTTTTTTACTCATTCAACTATGATTTTTTTGATGAGAGATTTAATTTATTTTTTTTATTGTACACTACAACCATTAAAAAGGGTTAGAGATTAAATTTCTCTAAGTAGTTGACCTAAGAAAATATGGTTTTTTGAAGTTGTAATATATTATTTCCTCTTGGGTTGTATTTTTGTGAAATTATGATCTTGTTAAATTCATTAGGATATCGAATAATTATTAAATAAATAAATATATTTCTTGTTAGTGTGTGATTAGAATCAATCTATGGTGATCTACGTATCATTTATAATGGATTTTAATTTTTTAACAATATTATTATAGGTGTTCGTGAATATGGATTTTATAATTTTAGCATTGTGGGATTCGGAAAATAAATAATATATTAAATATATTTATATATTTTATTCAGCTATGTGAGAAAATTAATAACTCCAAAATGGATTCTTGAAGTGACATTTCAACATTTTGATTTTGTCCAGAATTAGATTTTTTACATAAATGATGTATAAATTATGTTATGAGGTTTCATTCCATAGAGTGTAATTGTTGCATCTTTATTAGTATTTTTAGTTATTAAATTATTTGGTGGTGTTGACATCGCCACATGGTAGTGATGTAGTGTTAACATGCCGCATTGGTGAGGACATGGAATGGATGAATATAGAAAGTAGTACTTTCTTAAATTCCATGAACTTTATGGGCTGGTTTAAATCATGATATTATTAGGGTATTTTATTTTTTTTGTAATTAATTGTGATTTATGGTAAAAGGATTATTTTTTCTCTAACTCAACATTTTTCCATTAGAAGATATCATGTATCCTTCTCATTTTTCAAGGGTGGGGTAAATTTGTGAATTCATCCCCCATACTCTCTTCACACAATGAATGCTGTTATTTATTATTCCTTATAGCGGTGGAGACAATGATGATCAAAGATATTGATAAGACCAATAAGCATTAGTCATGAACCATCAAAGTTAGACTTCTTATTATTTCATTCACCTCATTTATTTTCTGTGATTTTATCTCATTCCACTAATATTTGTCTCACCTAAAACCATTATTATGATGAAATGAATTAAAATCATTAAGGGTTTTAAAATTATATTAATAATCAAATCATTGTTAATAATTTGAAGAAATCATTCTTTTCAAGGAAAAACTAGATTATTTGGTTTCCCATTGAAGAATTTTCATTTACAATATAAGGATAAATAGTTTCTTTAAAATTCCTTTTTTCCACGATACATTTTTCCAAGATGAACTTCATTATGTGTGAACAAATTAATTAATTAAAAATTAAAAAAAATTATTTAAATAGATTATTCTTTTCTCACTCATGAAATGTCAAACAAAAAATATATCTTTAGTCAAACATATTCGCAATAGAAATATAATTATTTTAAGATATTTGTACTATTAATATAAAGAAGTTATTTAAAAAAACAATAATATTAAAAAATGAATTATATTATTTTCCAAATTTATTATGAAAATTACATCTTTTACATCAATTTTATTTCTCCCCCGATCAAGCAAGTAAATTTTTTTAAATGTTTTTTCTATCATAGGGAGCGCCTAAGTATAAAATATACATGTTTATTATTTTTTTGGTTTCAGGTATGTTCCTCGTATTTTTTATCATACAAAGATTGTTCTTTATGATAATTATTTATAATTGTAATTATATTTGATAAAAATTATTATTCATTAAATTATTTCCTTTTGAAATTAAATTTTGTTCATATAATCATAATCCATTGAGAAAATTTTCCTTTATGAATAAAAAATTTTAAATATTATCATATACACATGTTCTGAAAAAAATGAAAACCCACTCTTGATTGGTTGGGTATTCCTCTAGAAATAAAAATTTTGATTATTCTTCTCCAATTATTCATGATTAATTTGAAATATATTTTCATGATTCTATAATAAGTGAATATAAGAGTCACAAGTTTGGTCAATCTATAATAATAGTTTTGCGTGTGGTTTTACCAAATTATGGAGAACATTGTATGTTAATATACCCAATCAGGTGAAATTATATGTTATGTAGAGGTGGTTTTAGACAATAGTGGATTTTAGGTTAAAGTTGAAGGTGATATTTGTAGTCATGTCCTAAAAAATAGGGTTCCTCGAATTTCGTGATTATAAAATGTATAGTACCTAACTATATATTGTGTAGGTATCCATCCATAGTTTTGTTTGAATTGAATTTCACATTACATATAATCCCACTGAAATATTGTTATGTTACTTTTCATTTGACATAGGTTGATCTAATGTGTAATTTTAAATTTCCCAAACCATTATTCACTTTATTACACACCATGCATTGGAAAACTAAGTATCTAAACTTGTACATCATGTACAAACCAAACCTATGTGACAAGACCCAATAACCTAGTACAATATCCATACACATAATATAACAAATTATTCATAAGAATAGTCAAAGGTTCCATTTCTGTATGTAATATTATACTTTTCGAAATAAACATTTCTTATTTTTTGAATACACTGTTTACAAATAGCTACATGTCTTTTAATTAATCACACACTATGTAATTTATATAAGGATAACATTAAAATATTTATTAATTTATCTTATTAGATAATTTACCTCTTATCCGTCTATACTATATACCCTTCTAGTCATACTATTCATATTTATGTCATATGGCTTGAGTAGGTTCAATGCATGACCATCCCAATATAGGATCTTACATGCCATGTACCCTATTTTAAACGCCATATACTTGGGTATCTGTTATGTTATTCATGATTAATCAATCGGATTGTAGTATTTGATTTATTTTTAGTTCATATTGATTATTTTATCATACAACTCTTTACATTATATTACCCTTAGTTATTGGATAATTTTCATGAAATGTTTTTGATAGTTTGATTTTCTTTTCTCTAGTGGGAAGACGATAGTTGGTGGATCAGATGTCTGGAGTAAAGATAGAGTTAAGACCCCCCCCCCCATTTATTGAGTTATGATCCTATATATATAAAGATTAGGAACTCCCATGGAGACATAAACATGGTAGTGTGTGATCCCGTATATGATAATTAATGTTTATGTACTCTCTTATATACTAGGGTTGGGTCCTCCCTCAATGGAGTCATTGCTTTCTCATGTGTTGGGGAAGGGTCCTCCATCAGTGGAATCAGTAATCTCATGTAATTCAATGTGTGTTTCACTAAATGGGTTGGGTAATCCCTCATTTAATACACTTATATCTCATTGAGGTACATTCCTCTACTACATTTTATGAGTGGGGGAATGGAATTAATGGAATCGTTGTAGATCATAAGTCATAGAACATATAATGTATCCACATGTAGATGAATTTGGTATATTAAAATCTTTTGATCCATTGTGTATTCCTTCTAGTTATATTCTAAATCCATATTTTCATTTATGGGTATTTTTAAAAAGTTACACTACCCTTGGTATCACTGTTTTATTGTGTTATATTATCCTTTTTGGATTTGAAATATGATGATTATTTTCTTTTCCTTCTTTTAGTTGTATTATAATTATAGCCTAATTGGTTCTTTTTAGGGAAAAATTATTTTATTCCCTAATCTTCAGATTCAGATTAATTATTAGTGTATATTTACATTTTATTTTTTATGTTCCATACTATGTATATTTATACTTATCCATGCATGTGCTTCCCACACCCCCACATATATTGTTTCTATGGAGATATTTCATAGTTTCAATGATGGAATTATCATAAATGGATCTTGTGGAGTTAGAGGACTTTTTTTTAGCTGATGATGGATCATGGTAGAGGTAGTGTTGGATAGAGTGTGTTCAATGACATCCCATAAATAGAAGGTGTCATTACATACATGATGTTCATTATACTATATGGTTATTCTCTTAGGCATATATATTTTCTCATTTATGATTTTTTTCTAAATGGAATTGTGCATGACATTATATTCACAAGATTACATTTTATAAAGTTTAATTTTATACACATTAACTGATATGGTTGTCGATGATTATGTATTGGAGATTCATTTATGATACAGGTTATTATAATCTAATGCCACCCATGTATGGTAACACTATCTTGGTACCTATCATCCACCCTTATCCTATTGAATATGGGATTGGGGCAGAACACTCAGAATACCACCATCCAAGGTTCGGACTTCTACAAATTATAAATCCTTTTCAATTCCCATTTCAAATGAATAAGAAGACTGATTCCAAAATTTTTCATTCACCAATTTAGGGTAGTGGAAACATTATCTAGTGGAGGAAATTTGTTCAGAAAATGTGTTATTATATTGTGTTCCTAATAATCATTGATATCATATTTGTGAAAAAAATTATGAGTTATACATAGGGTTCTCAAAATGATGTTACATTGAAGTGTTATTCACATAGTTTTGGGGGGAAGGGTTTAGAAAGTAATAATCATTATGAGTAATATTCACATGATTACATTTTATAAAGTTTAATTTTATACACATTAACTGATATGGTTGTCTATGATTATGTATTGGAGATTCATTTATGTTACAAGTTTTTATAATCTAATGCCCCTCATGTATGGTTACACCATCTTGGTACCTATCATCAACCCTTATCCTATTGAATATGGGATTTGGGAAGAACACTCAGAATACCACCATCCAAGGTTCGGTCTTCTAAGAATTATGAATCCATTTCAAATCCCATTTCAAATGAATAAGAAGACTAATTCCAAAATTTATCATTCACCAATTTAGGGTAGTGGAAACATTATCTAGTGGTGGAAATTTGTTCAAAAAATGTGTTATTCTATTGTGTTCTTGATAATAATTGATATCAGATATGTGAAAAAAATTATGAGTTATACATTGGGTTCTCAAAATGATGTTACATCGAAGTGTTATTCACATAGTTTTGCGGGGAAGGGTTTAGAAACTAATAATCATTATGAGTAGTATAAGGGTAAAATTAAATATTCACAATAAGTTATCAATCAGTGATAATTCTCTTATAAGGAATTGATGGTGGAAAAGTGCAATAGTTGGTTACTAACATGTTTTTTGGTCTATGAAACTTGACCAGCTTCTTGGTCCTACTATAATGGTTGGGTAGTACCACTTATTCACATGTTATGATGTGTAAAATGAAGTGATTTTATACTGGTTGTAATTAAAAATTGTTGTTATTTATTCATTATATTATTTCATTAAATTAAAATGGAATCAATGTTATATCATATATGTTGGGGTTAAGTTAAAACTATATAAAATCATGTTCATTACTTTACTATTATTTTTAACTTGTTTAAATTTTTATAAGTATTTGTGTGAGTGTATGGAAAGATATCATATTAGTGTGGGGATTTTGGGTGTGAAAATGTATTCCTAGGTTGTACTACATTAATTAATGGGATTCCTTTATATTATAGATGATTCATTGTTTCTATTTCCACTATATAGATATTTGAATGGAAACATTTCATCGATATAGGATTCTAAAAATTCATAATAAGTGGTTTCAGAACTTATGTACCAATAATCAGAAACATGCACTATGTAGACTCAATTAACATTTTCTTTCTTTATATGTTTTTATTCCTTGGTATTTTACATGTATCAAATGGTGTGGCATCATAAGAAGTTATGTTTAGAGTAGAAAAGACTGATGGGAAAAATAATGGACTCTTGACAATACATATCATGGATTATCTCATTCAAAAGGGTCTGTAAGTTAGGTTGGAAAGAGATAGACTAGATATGATAGAGAACATGTAATGGGAATAGTGGGTAAAGAAAACACTTGATTTTCTTAGGATTTCAATAGCATATAATGAATCATTTAACATACAAGAGGTGATGACCTTGGATAAGTTGATTAAAGCTCTCGATGAAATTTTTGGGAATCTGAGAGAATCGAATAAATATTTCACGATGTGATGTATTTTTGTTATGATATTATCATTAGGTTGACCTATGATAGGCCATTTTAATGAATTTTACATGATTCTATGGTAGATCGAATCAATCAAAGTAATTTTTTATGATTTTTGGGAATTTTAATTTTTATCATCACTACTATAATGTTGTTTTCTATTGATAATTGTCATAATAAACCCTTATAGTAAGACTAATTTGGTGTGTTATGATGTAAAAAGTATGATTCAAAATGAATAAATAAAATATAAAAAATTATTTGAAACTTATAGAAATGTGCTAAATACTGAAGGAACGTGATGGTCAACTAAATATAAAAGTCATAGAAAATAAAAACATAGGTGAAGATAATGTAATTGAGGAAAAACAATTGGCGCTGTCCATACATGTTGGAAGAATATATATATGACATATATCAAGAATAAGTGTATAGATCATAGGGAAAATTATAGAACAAAATATTTAATAATTTTTAGTTTCATGAGATCAGTTTAGTGGAATATAAACTTATTGAAAATTTTATACACTTTGGTAGAGTAATAGTCAATTTATTTTGGTTCATCATTTCACTCAATATTAGATAATGAATTCATGGTAAATTAGGTATATAAAAGACTCTACAAATTCATTTGTAGAATTATAAGGATATTAATGTAGTAGGGAAGGTAAATTTAAATATTAGGTTGGAAAACTATTACATCATGAAATTTAAAGAAGTGGGATAAATATCGAGGATAAAGAATAAAATAATATAAAGGAAACATGATGAGATAGGGTTTATTAAAATATTTTCTAATAGATAAGGTTATATTAAATGAGAAACATTAGAGGTGTCCAAAGGTGTCAATGATTGTATAATATATCTGATTAGAATATCATATATAGCAATAATTATTGGTTATCAACTACTATGAGTCCAAGGTTTAGAAAAAATCATCTCAAACAACATATTGAGAAGAACATGATAGTTCATGTGTAAAATTACATGGTAAACCTTGATCACATAGAGTTTTCAATTTAGGAGTACTATGTTCTTGGGCAGTTGAAAGGGTGTCATTAAAAATAAATAGAAGTAATACTCAACCATAGAAGTTATAATTTTTTCACATGGATGATTGGGATCTATCCCTTGTACATTCTCAAGGAGGCTCTCATTAATTTTTAAACATCATTAATTATACAACAAGTAATTTATGTTTTCCCATTCTAAAAGACAAATTCAAGGTGTGTTGAGTGTTTATTAAATGGAAGTCAATTGTGTAAAGGTTAACTATTAGTAATATAAAGTTCATAAGAACCAATAATGGTGGTTATTATATTGGGATATTTTTCTAGAACTTTTATCATAAGGAGGGTGTCAAGATGGATAAGAATGTTCTTGATACACCATAATAGAATAGTGTGTCTAAGTGAATGAATTATAAATTGATAGAGACGGTTTGAAGCATGATGTTACACTCAATAATTGAAAAGGTAATTTCAATAAAATTATTCAAAACACAAATATAATTCATTAATATATATTCATCATATCTATTAAGTCAATAAAATCCATAGAATCCATGGTCTAATGAACCCACAAGAGGTTAGCCACCAAAACTTTTTTGATATATCATCTCCTATTTTCTTGTTTATGGAACCGATATGAAAATATTGAGGAAAATTTTATGGAATTTTTCTTTATGGGATATTGTGAAAAATATTTATATCCGATATTAATAATAATGATAGTCAATTGATAATAAACATTCCATATTTTCTTATAAATGATAATGTATTTTGTAAAAGTCTAAAATATGGATGAAAAGGAAGTTGAGAATAAATATTTATATAACCAAGACGTAGTTGATTCATGATGGATTTTAGAAACAACAGAAGTTAAATAGAGTTTTAATGGGGAATTAATAGTATATTAGATATACCAATAGAAGTTCAATGTCAAATTTTAGCGATTTATTAGGGTCCAGAATCCCATTGAAAGGTTTAAAAATGACACGAAATTTACACTTATGACACATGGTCGAGAACCTGAAATACATAATGAGATGAAACACTCCTAGTGAATCATGAATGTTAGAGTAAGTTATTAAATAAGAAATTTATTTTCTAGATTCTAATGGAGCATGATGAATAACTATCTTATAGTAGGGTAAGATAAAAATAGGTATTAATTCTGTGTTTTATTTGAAGAAAGAACTTTGTTGAAGGAAAGGGTACAAGGAATGGCATGTTTTAAAGGGATTTTGATAAAATAAAATTTTCAAATTATTAAAAATAATTTTATTATTAGTTACACATAATAAAATCTAATAATATCAAATAATGGTTACTATTGATGATTTTTACTTAAATTAGGAGGATGAAAATTCAAAATTTCGATATGGATTCTTATTGGAAGAGATTTATATAAAGCATCTTATGGGTTTCATAGATCAATGGAATAATGAATTAGTGTATCAGTTACAAAGGAATACCTATGTATTAATATAGGTAGTAATATAGTGGAAATATAAATCTTATACTATCATAGCTCATGAATATTTCACTCAATGTCTTACAGATCACTATTTATTCCTAATGATGGGGAATGATGGGGATTTTCATTCTTATCATGTATGTGGATAATATGATTCTATAGGGTTTGATAATAAAGTGTATTTATGAATTGAAGTGTGTTTTTATGGTATATTTGATATGAAAGATCTTAGTTGATCCAACAAAATCTTTGGAATGAAGATTTATAAAGATAAAAATATGATAATTTTTATATATTAATGACACTACATATAAAATATTTATGAATATTTTTTTAATATCGTGATGTAATAGATTCTCAAATAAATTGGAAAGAGAAATCAAATTTTATAAATAGAAATCACAATA
The DNA here is from genome assembly GCA_963277665.1 of Viscum album. Taxonomy (NCBI): domain Eukaryota; kingdom Viridiplantae; phylum Streptophyta; class Magnoliopsida; order Santalales; family Viscaceae; genus Viscum; species Viscum album. Next base: position 733,031,300 of record OY728160.1, read on the forward strand.
AATATAAGATATGGGAAACTATGTAGGAAATGTAACATCTGAATTAGCGGTAGGAAGCATGATGTACTCTAAAGTGTTTTCTAACCTTGAGATAACATTTTCAGTGTGATTTTTCAATTGGATCATGAAAAATCCAAGTAATGAACACTAATAATCCGTTAAGTGGATCATCTGGTATCTAAAAATCAAAAACAGTAGGTCTATACTTTGGTATAGATAATCCATTATAGGGTTATGTTGATACTATGTATTTTGGGGATTTAGAAACATTGAAGGGATCCATACTCTTTTGGTTCACCTATAGATGAATGGTAATAAGATATATTCCATGTATAACACCTATAATTTCATTAAAAAATAAAAAGGAAATTTACATCATGCAAATAGATGAAGGGATTGAATTGGATTAATTTATGTTCTTGTTAATGAATATTGTAAGAATTCAAGAAGGTGGAGTGTTTTACTACGACATTTTTTATTGCAATAGATGTGGATCTGAATCCAACACATCACATTAAAAAATCATGTTGACCTAAAATCCCATTTCATATAGAAAATTCTGGAGGATAGAGTACTAGAATTTGGAATAAATGTAGAAAGAATAATCCAACTAATATTTTCATCGGTGTGATAATCCAAGAAATTCTGAGGCAACATTGTGCCTTAATAGAACATGGGTTAACATATCATGTAGGATATCATTAATTTTCGTTTCAATAAAATATAAATGGATGTTTCTCTTTGTATGAGGCTTCCATGGGTTTCTATTAAGTAGTCTTCTAGTGTTAGGCTATTAGGAATGCTCCATCATATTCAAATATAGATTCAAATTATCTTAAAATGTTATTCTAGAAGTTAGTTTCACAGGGCTTAATTAAGTGGTAGCTTAAACAGTCAAATGTAAGATGTTTAGAACATGTTATCATCCAATGGTTGTGTTTTAATCAGTATTTATAAAGATTAAATTGAATGTTACGAGTTCTATTTTGGGTTTTATAATGATGTTATATGAACTTTTTCTCCTCAAGATTTTGTAATAAATTGGTTGGAAAGTGAGAGTTATTCATTGAAATATAAGTGATAATTACACTATTAACCAGATGATTATGGCCATGAATAAAATTTTTATAGTGAGCCAATGGTCACCAGATTCAATGATGAGTACCCCATAAGATTGAAATACCGGTGAAATGGTGTTATCAGTTTCACACAATTTTAATGGTATGGGGGGACACTTGTACATTTGTTTTATGACATAGAAAAAAGTGACGTGATATTAGTTATAGATATAAATTCTTATTAAAAAATCATTATAACAATTTATTAAATAAAAATTTTGTTGGTGCTCTCCCATATATATATGACAGAATTTGAAACAGTATAAAATATAATGTTTTTTACTTTTATGTTAATTTTTTCTTTTATGAATTTTTTTGAGTCTTTGTATATGTATGTGTGTGGATGTTACCTTTCTATGGTGATTTAGGGTGTGCCATTTTCTTCTTCCATTCCATTATATCAAGTCATTTGGTCTTTTGGATAAAGGGAGTTATGGAGAATCTATTTCTTCAACACGGGGATTTCAGTGGGAAACTTATTGAGATTAGGGTTTCCATGTGTTCTTAGTAGGGTACCAGTTGGCTGGGTCATGTCAGAACTGTATCAGAGGAGTTCGAGTGTTCGAAACAAATTTTTTAGTTATATTTATTTTAATTTTAGGTTCTGTAATGCAGGAAGATATATTAAGGGGTTGTAATTTTTGTTATTATATAAGAGAGATTTGAATAGGTGTGTTTGTTTATGTATCATTCTTCGAAGAGTCTAATTACCTGTTATTCAACTAAAAACTCTATAGAATAATTTATGAGGTATATGTAACTAGATTTATTCATCATTTAGTAGGAAGTCATGAAGTTACACTTCCTTATTGTGTCAGCTCATCTAGATATGCTTTAACAATCTTCATCCTCTCTTTTCTACTTGAGGATGTTTTTCATATATATATAGATCTTATTTTGATACGTGGTCATGATGTTCATGTGTTATTGTATGAATATATCATTTCATATCAGTGGGGTAAATATGCAAAAAATAATATACATATTATAATGTACCTTTATCATATTAGTTGATAGAAGATGTATCCCCTTATATATGACTAGTTAAAATTACTTTATAGACTGGATGGTAGTTCTATCTAGGATAAATAGTAAAATCTATAGTTTGAGTGTGTTATGTGCACTGAAATGATGTGAGATATATACTTTGATATATGTGTAAACCAATGATAGATTCCACATGTTTTTACATAGTGATCATAATTCTTAGATGTTAAAGGATTGGTTGGAGTCTAATATTTATACTACCGATCTATCAAAGAAATAAATCATCCAGACAAAAATTATGCATTTGATTTACCATTGTCGATGGTAAAATCATTGATTGATGAATTTTGGGACATATGGTTGTACTATCTTACCATGATCAATGTTTGATATTATGATTTGGTTTATGGGTAGGTCACATACAGATAGAAATTTTAAATTCATTATTATGATAAAAGGATTTCAAATTCATCTTATGATATGAGATTAAAAATAGGGTTTCTAGATCTCTAGTATCCAACATCTTCACTAGATACCTGAGGTGAGTTATTATCTAATGAGATTTTCCCAAAATAATAAACATTAAAATTTTTAATAGAATAATTATTTCATATAGATAGTCAAAGCATTTTCGTGGATGGATCTCAATTAGGAGGGTTTCTTTGAGATTCAAAACATCCCTATATAATCCATGAAAATATTTCTAGGATCTGGTTCTATTATGCAGTGTTTTACACATAAAAAACATTTATAAATGGATAATATTTCATGTAATATTCATCGACCACCATCAGGTAATCCTCGTCATACCAAGAGTGTTGATGATTATACACTGGATGTTTGTGTGTGCAGTATGACCTTGAGAAGGTGGTAACCAATATGGTTGGATGTATGATTTCTACTTTATTCAAAGAGACTCATGCTCACCAATTTCATATTGATCCATTTTCCCCTTATAGTGTATTTCTCAAGTTTTTTATTATTCTATTAGAGCTCTATAAATAACCTTATTGACTAAGACTCATACTAATGATGGACTTCTTTTGTTCACAGTTATTGAAAGTGTGAATCTCCCCTATAGCATGGAATATATTTTTTAGGAGTTTTATAAACCTATCATCATTTAGAGAGATTGTCAAATTGAGATATGTAATATAGAGTGTAATTTTTACCCATGTTGGTGGTTGGAATAGATAACACTATAATGGATTATAACTCAGTGTTAAAAACATCAAGTATTTGGATATTGTGTCATCCCAATTTTGATGATACAATGATATTTCATACTAATTATCAAATATCCTAGATTATCTCAGAGAAATGATTTTTAATTGATATACATACTAGAGAATGGTTTCTATTGGTCTTTTTGTGATTTTCCTAATTATTTGTTCCTGGATATTAATATTAGGTCTATTTCTTGATAATGACACTCGGTAGGAAATGTTTGAGGGTTTTAAGTTATATCTCAAATATTTCAATTATGGTGATGGTTGTATTGAATTAAATTTAGTGATTTTAATAAAAATAAATTTCTTTTAGAGAAATTCATTTACTCCAGCATCATTGGAACTAAAATGAAGGTCTTTCATAATGGGTATATATAGATTATTTTTTACCTACTTCAAGAACACCAATGATGAAAAAACCCTCTAGGTGTGAGTTTTTGTTTTGACAAATCCATACAATCACGCATGATATTTGATATAGTGATTTAGTGACTTGATTATGTTAATATCAAGGTTGTACCAGTATAGGATGTCAACATGATGTAGTGGCTTGAGGGTAGCTAACACCCCAATCTAATTTTATTAAACTTTCTGGATGTTTAAAAGATCTATGAATCTAGCCTCAGTGGTTATTTTACATAGAAAATGTTGTATATCTTTCACAGGTTCATTGGGTTTCGCGTCTCTATGATTGTGAAGGACCATATGTGGAATCATTCATTTTGGGATCCTATGGAATATGGTACACATGCATATTTATTCTAATGAATTTCATTAAAAGAGGCGAGTACATCATCTTGATTCATGAATTGAATAGTGATGTAATGTAATGACTCATCTTAGGTGGTGATTTTTTGTGATCTAGGGTTACCTAGTGAGTATAATACCCCTTTGGTAGTGGGGAAGTGGTGTTTTTTGTGTAGATATTTTTTTCTATTGAATAATGTTTTTGAATCTATGGTTTGTGGTTATAGTCACTTGATATGAAAAATTTTATTCTAGATATAGAGTTGAAAAAGAAAGATTATCTAAATGTTTGGTATTATGCGCTTTGGATTATAGTGAATTGTGTGAAAAATCATCATTAGGATGATTGATTTTTAGTTTGAGGAAGTTTATTTTATTAATAAGAATTCTTTATAGTCACTCTTGTATATATTGACCATAAAAAACCAGGTTACATTCAGTATTGGATGTGAACATTTGATTATTTCATTTCTAAATAAAGGTGGGGAGTGTGATTGTATGCCTAATGGTTCCTATAATTATATGAATTTATAATGGTTTCAGTTGGGTGTTGAGGTTCTCTTTTTTCAATATGGGTAGATGACTTATGGTTGTAGAGACTTTAGATGTGTAATATAGGAAGAAGTTATGTGCCACAAGATTAAACCCTTTTATAAGGACATATTGGGATAGTCTTGAGTTGGGAATTATTTCTGTACAGGTGAAGGATGCTTTCATGTGTAGTTTTACCCTATGTTTGATTTGGTACTAGATTCTTATGGGTGGATTGTGTATGCATGACGGTGGGATTCATTTCATTTGAGTTAGTTTGATAGTATTTTAATTACAATATTAAGTGGTTTTTTTTATAATATATAAGTTTAATATGGGGAGGATGAACTGGCCCATATTTTTCATAAATTAATAATAAATAATTTTGATGTTTTGCAGGTTTAATCACTTAAATAGGGTGAAATAGAAATTTTTGCTTTGAGTTTACATAAAAATATAATCTAATGTTAATGGTGAATTCCTAACATAGAATTTATTATTGGGTTGAACTTTGGTGAAATTTGAACCTACTTTAATTAATTGGGATGTATAATATTTATTAAATAAATAAATATTTATGCAATGAGTGAAATATAAGGACCTATTTGTGGTGACATTGATCTCAGAAATAATTCCTTATTAATTAAAATAATAATATTTATGTATATGGTTGTTAAATTGGTTCTTTTAATCATATCATTTTGGTATTTCAAAAATAAATAATATATTAACTATGTTATTTGATCCATATATGTTATAATAGTTAATAGCTCATAAAAAACGTCCCAAATTAAAATTTTGCAAATAGAGTGATTTCAGGAATGGGTTTTTTCTAAGTAGAAGTAGAAATTATAAAGGAGTTTTGATTAATAAACTGTCATTTTAGGTCTTTATTAATTTTTAAAAATTACAATATTTTTAGGTGGCATTGGCAGGGGCATATAGAAGTGACATGGCATCAACATTTTAATGGTGTAAATGATGTCACATGGATAAATCTAGAGTCAAGTAAATTTTGTAATTTCATGGACATTATGGGAGGGTATACATCATGTAATTACGAGGGGAAATCAATTAGGGTAATTGATGTTGATTTATAATAAAATGATTATTTTTACTGTTACTCAACCTATTTATCTGTAAGAAAATATCATTTCTCCTATTTTTTCATAGGTGAGAGAAGTTAGGGTGTCTATATCCCATTCATTCGACATAATAAATATAGTTTATTGGGTGTTATTCACATTCTACATAGTGGGGAAAATAAAAAGGATTGGGGAGTGATACATGATCATTGAGTGTCGATGATATACCCTAAAATTATAACTAGTTATTATTTAATTAACTTAATTTATGTTTTGCAATTAGATCTCATTCATCTCATGATTGATTCATTTAAAACCACTATAGTGATGAAATGAATAAAAATCATGAAGGGTTTATTATATAATTAATAATTAGTTCTTTATTGGTAATTTAATTAGAGGTTGTATTTTAAGGAAAAAATAGATTTATTTGTTTTTATTCAGTAATATTTTATAGTAGAAATAAAACGAAAAAACTCATTCAAAATTATATATTTCCAAAATAAATTTTACCATGGTGAACATTTTAATGTTCCCAAAAAGTTATAATTAGAAAAATGATAAATATTTAAATAATTTTTTTATTTCACTCTCAAGTAACGTGCAATGAATGTATTTAACTTTCTCCAAGAATATTCATTGCAATAATTCAATTAATTAAGGATTTTTATTTCATGAATTGAATTATGTTCTTTTAAATGGAGTAATATTGAATATTTAAATTTTATTATTTTGTAAATATACGTTGAAAATAATATTTTTACATAATTTTATTTCTCCCTTGATCATGTTTGTTTGTTTGTTTAAATATTTCATTTTTATCATTTTATGGGCATGTGGATGAACCCACCACATTTTTCATGTATTTTTTATTTCATGAACATCTATTGGATTATTTCTCTAACACTATTAGTTCATGGTGAAGATTATTTATAATACAAGTTAACATTTGTAGAAACTTATATTTTATTAATTATTTATTTATTAAATAAATCATTATTCATTTTATTATAACCTATTGAGAAACTTTTACAAAAAAATAATAAATTATAATGTTTTCTGATACTAATATTCCTTGATGAACATGAATTTCAGCTTCCTCTTATGTGGTTAGACATTCTACCAACCACTATCAACATTAATATTGTTCTATAAATTATCACAAATTAATTTGAAGATGGTTTAATGAATATAAATTAAATAATGACTTAAGAATCATGGTTCCAGGCATATAGTAGTGACGATTAAAATATTTCAATTCCAATTTGATGAATTGACAAACAATAAAAATTTATGATTAAGGTTTCCTAGTAATCATCCTAATGGTGTTTTATAATGATTTATGATGGGATGGGTTCAGCTATATATAGAGGCATGATCAAAGTTAATAGTGAGAGTAGGAGTCATGATGCCTAAAATAGAATGCCTATGAAATTCCTAGGTACACGACATATAGCCATAGTTAACGTTTCAAGTAAATATATATCCTTACATCTTGTGTAAAATTAATTTCCCATGGAATTTATATCCCCTAGGAATATCATTATTCTACTTACTATTTGAATCACATTAGTTGGACATAGAATTTTGGAAGTCACACATCATGTGACTCCTAGTCACATGTCCTATATACCCAAACCGAGTTTCTCAATGTGTAGCCTGCATACATAACAAGACCATGTGAAAAGTTCCACACTCCATATATATCGGTCACTAAATTCATTTAACCAAGTATGTATATGAATAGTCTGATGTTACTTCTACATAAATAAGATTATGGTGTGTGGATTAAATGCTATGTATTCTCAAAATACATTATGTATAGTAGATACACGTCATGTAATTCATCACAAAAAACATAGTATATGTAAGGATATCTTGAAATTACATCAACATAAATTATATTAGATCATTAATATCTTATCTATACATGTCATTTTTTCTACTAGACGCTTCATGTTAGTTGATTTCACATGATTTGAGATAGGAAAATACCTGACAATCCTTGATAGAAGGCCTTACACATCGTGTAACCTACTATAAATATCTTATAAAAATTAATATTACTATTTTTGATTTATTTCACAGACTATAGTATTAGAAAAATGAATAATTCAACATTAACATATTCTCATGTATAGAATGATAATACAATCTGATCTGTCTTGGGAGATTGTTTGTGATGCAATGTTTAAAATTTAATGATTTGATATCTAATTGAGAGACAACAATAGGTGGGGAGATATTTGAACCCTATATAATGTATGGTACTCCCACCTGTTTTGGTGTTGATTTACTCCCCTTTCTACATACACATGATAGGAAATAGTTCACTATTTAAATTATAGAGTTTAGGTACTCCCACATGTTCCATGGAAAGGTACTCTATCTGGGGAGCTAGTTCCCTCATGAGTTTTGGGAAGGTTACTCCATTTGTAAACTAATTAATCCATCATATGTCTAGTTGTGATCATCACTAGGTGTTTGGTACTCCCACAGTCAATACACATATACCTCGATGTGGTGTGGACCCCCACTATAGTTCCATAGAAGTGTTATAGATGTTATATGAGAATAGTATTTTTGGATTCTTTGAATTTATGATATATAAAAAAGAAAATACCTTTTAGATATTAGTGTCCTTTTGATACTTTGTGGATAACTTTGGATTACAATTTACAGTTTCACAAATGACTGAGGATACTGAGGGACATACACTGCTCTAGGTATCATAAGTTTCTTTAGTGATAAGATCATTTATTGATATGTGATATGAAGACTATTTTAATTAATTTTATCAGGATATCCTTCCATTAGAAAATATATAGTTCCATTTTAGATACCGTATGTTATTCCCAAATCTTCTAGTTGATCTATCATATTAGTTTAACTTTTTGTTTTCAGCGTATCCTATTAGGATTGTTTATACACACCCATACATTGGATTCATTAACACACACGTTGTGTTCGTGAATATAATTTACACTTTGAAGAAGGATTTGGAATACATGGAGGTAGTGGAGTTAGTCATGTTATTTTTATTAGTTGATATGGGATCATCATAGATGATTTTATGGATAGAGTCATTTTGGGAGACTCTGTGAAGAGGAGGTGTTGTCTGATACATATGTTCAGTTTCACCTAATGGTTATTGTCTCCTACATAAGTATTTTACATTTAAATATTTTGAATCAATTTCATTTCACATGACATTGATGTCACAGGATTATATTTGATATGGTTTTATTGTTACACTCATTTTCTAATATTTTTGTCTATTTTTGTATACTGTAGATGTATTAATGTTACATGTTATGATAATATAAGGCCTCAAATTTATGGATATGCCTTCTGGGTGCATTTTTTCATCCCCTATATTATTGGAGGCAACCATAGGATGATACACCCAAATTACCACCGGCCTAGGTAGGTACCTAGTGGGTCAAGTTGTGTTAGTTAAAAAAAATTCACTGAATTTTCATGACTTGATTTCACCAAATCCCCCATAATTTAACAATGATAAAATGATATGAATCTGTAAGCCAACCACTAATGATCCATGGATTAGAAACTATCACTAGGAGTATAGAACACTCATAAATGAGAGGTATTACACTCTATAAAAATAAACTCAAACAAATCACATAATTAATATTAGAGGGAATGTATGAAAATGTTTTCAAATGTGTTATATCAATGATAAACACTAAATTAACCATATAATGGAAACAATTAAATATATCACAACATATATATACCTCAAAATAAAAAGGCAACAAACAACACCAATCTTTAAATCTCTAATAATTGAATTTAATGACCACCAACACAACCACTTATATGTTTCTTTTAATCAAAATAATATATATATATATATAATAGGGATGAGAAATAAATAATCAATAAGTTATACCCACAAAACAATATTTCTCAATATGAAAGATCATTCTAATTTAACTCTAAGATGATGAGATAAGAAAAATAATACTCGTTTTTTTTGTTGTCTTACAAGTCTCACAAAAAACAATCTCACCATAAAAATATAATATCTATATATAACTAAAAACTAGAGTAATTCTCAAAATAAAGGACCCTACATACCAACTCCCACCAACTATATCACTATATATCCCATCATTAAAAAATTATCTACATTAACTAAAATTTGATCATTGATGATGGTGGATTGAAATAAACTATTTTTTCATCAAAAACTTTTATCTCCCACTAGATGTTGATAAATCTAGACCTCAAAACTAAAATGGTTGTAGATTAGTAAATGATGAGTCTAATCACTGTTAAAATATCACAATCATACAATGTATACATAGAATTATCATTCATAAAATAACCATAATTCATATATTCATATATCCCATTTAAATACATTTTTACTATATATTTATCCAGAGTTTTACAGTTCAAATTAGTCAAAATTAGTCATAAGAAAAATATATAATAAACTAGGAGAACCATCATTAATTACCCGATGTTAAAATCACCCTGCCTAAAATAATATCACCAATAACATTCACATATTCACCCATATTAACATCAACTATTATCTTAAAAAACATTAAAACTTCCATTATAATGTTCCATCCTAATAATTATTTGTAAACCACCCAGATCAACACTAATAGTTATCTAGTATATAATTTTCAAGAAACATCCTAAACTTTACTTATAAACAAAAAAAATTACATCAAGAAATATAACAACTTGTTCATATCCTATAAAACTTTTCATAAGAACCTAGTTTAATTTAAGGGAATTTCATAATAAGTCAAAAGGCTTTATGTCCTCATACTACATTTGGATTGACTGCATGTTAAAATGGCATGTCATAGTAAGATGTTACACCACCTTATGTAACACACAGCCTAGAGTATCGCATTTACTTAATGTTTCATGACCTCATCATAATGTGGAAAAATCCGTGTATCTATCCCCCACTATTCCCGTATATCCCTCTTTGAAAATTCAATATTCCTTTCTGGTAAGCGGCATGGCCCACATGTCATATTTCGTTGGTCTAAGGAATGTTTTTAAATTATAATATCATGTATACAATGTGTTTTTATTTATTTTCATGATTTTAGTCTCTTAATTCCATTTGGAAAAAATACCAATTATCATATAATAATCCAATACCATATTCCAATATTAAATACCATTATAAATAACACATCAATTAATTTTTACATGAATAATAATAATCCATCATTGAAAAATAATTTCACATCATTAGGGTATATGGTCATAACCAACTATTATATAAACATATATTTTTTCAATTTTTAATAGAAATAGTCCTTATTCAATTTTTTTCATTCTTTAAATTTCCATAGGTATGAAAAAAACATTCCAATTATGGAAACCATTATTTTTCTGATCATGATATCTTTTTGTTATCATAAACATGTCATCAACTAGAAATAATAAGAAAAATAAAATTCTATAGATAATCGAATAAGTAAAAAAAATTAATGTCAACCATCATTCTCTATGAAGAGATGAAATATTATATTTCTTAAGATAAAATATAGTTTATAAAATAATGGATATAGTGATACACTTAGTGAAATAAATGAATCGGATTGGTCAATCCTATAATTTCCCCCACCATTATTGCATTACAACTCCCCCATTAATTCCCTACCATGTATCCCCTCTATATTCCCATTGAATCCCCCTTTAACTATAAATTAATACAAACATTTAAATTTCCATAACATCACATATCATCCATATTGATCTTTTTCACATGTTATTCTAATATTCTAGGTTATTTCCATGGTGAACAATATCTTACACACCACATGATAATTTAGTCCAATAATCCTCTATAAAATAAGTAAATAAATATTACAACTAACAGAGAACCATAAAATCCATGTGCTCATTAAAATTTTTACCACTGTATAAAATTATCCAAATTTATTCCATGGAGAAAAATAATATCTGAAATCTAATAGTGTGATTGAAATCTCAAATTGATAATATATAAAATTACTCTTTACACCTTTACAATATAATTTTCACAAAATTTCAAAAACTCTTAAACATAAAAATTTCATTTCTATATATGATTAATTGTCATGAATATCCACTAATAAATGATAAAAACATATATTACATTGTTTTTTAATAGTGTTAAAAAATTATTTCATTATAAAAATTACATTGAAGTTAGTTTTTAATCAAAAAAGTAGCATGAAATTAAAAAAAAATAATTCCCCCAAGGTTGTTTTTGGTGTTGTAAACATCATTATAAAGTAAAAATATTAATTTATAAGTAAACATATATGTATCAGGTCATCTAATGAATCAATATAATTTTCTATATAAGAAATACTATTATTTAAATAATTGTAATATTTTTCATTTTTTAGAACAATAAATAATAATTTTTTAAAAATGCACAAAACTATATCTTTTTACTGATCAAAACATATACATAGTTAGTTCTATATAAAAAAAGAGATTTTAAATAGAGAAAAAAATGTATAGCTATGGAGGATAATATGGTTGATCAACTAATTAATTTGGAACTATAGTAAAAGTATAATAGTCATATTTTGGAATTTTATATTCAATGCATTTTTTATTTTATTTTGTGAGAGGGGTAGATGTTAGTGTCATTTCATTGAATCTAATAATTTTATAATTTCATGAGAAATATTTTATATGACATATTTATTTTTTAATTTTCACAAAAATTCAATTATCTTGCATTGTTTTTTTATCTCTATAATTGTATGAGATATGAAATGATAATGTAAACATTAAATGTAATATTTAAATTTCTCTATATTTGTTGTTTATCAATATTAAGAAATAATTGTAATGATATCTAAATAGTAGAATGTATATGAGTACATATTAAGGTACATATCTAACTCAATGGGGAACAAAGTTTAAACATATAGATCACACATATGACAACATAACTATTGATATTCTAAAGCCATACAATTTTAATGGTGGTATATTCACAAAATTACACCAATATATTTTTTGATTATCATTTTTTGTGTTGTTTCAGAGCTGAAGTTACTTGAACACATTTTCAAGGAAATACAGTGAAGCTGACCTCTGTAGATAAGTTTATCAAGATCTTTGAAATATGGTATTGCACAACCATGGATCACGATATTAATTTGAAATATATAAGAAAATTTTCATTATTAAAACTATATTTGATTTACAGTTTCTGAGAACAATGTGTTTTTTATCCTTGTACTTGTGTGCTCTAAAAATAGTAACATTTATTCTACCACTCTGCAAACATAATAATTTTTCCCCAATCACATACTGTTTTTTTCAATCAGTTTTAATTTTATATTTTATGATTCATTATTTTTTATTATTAACTTTATTCTAAAATTTTATTATTTTTAGGGTATCTATGGAATAATACTATCACCCATAGCTGATGAACATATATATCTAGTCCCAAAATCCACTCATAATACCACAATTTACAACAAATCAAAAATAAGTTTATTACATTTTATATTAATTGTCATAATACTGATTATTCTCATTGTAAAACACATGATATTTTATTTTTCTTATCCTCAATCAAACAAATCTTGTAAAAGAATTTAGAAGGAGGATTATCCTGAAATTATTCTTTGAAAAATATGTAAAATTTTGAGATATTATTATTTATGGAACTGAAAATAAAGTAAATTTTTATAGAAATAGGTAACGCCAAATACTCAATAATTATATGTTTTTATAAGGGTGTTTCTCTTCCCTTTAAATAACAATTCCCTTTTTTGGATCCCACCCCTCAAAAAAATAGTGTCATCGTACTTCCAGCAGTGTATTTTTTTTCTAAAAAATATATTATAACTAAGCCTCCCCTGGACCTGGACCTATCTATATAACTATATCTAACTCCCATAACACACTACGTAGTAAAATATTATTAAAGGTCAAAATTCATGAAATTATTTTAATTCATGTGCACCTAATATTAGGGTTCTTATTCAGGATTCTCTTGAAAAGAAAGGTGTAAATTTTTACCATGGATAATATTAATTAGTCTTTATTTTTTCGTAGTTTATAAAATCTAGGAAAAAAATTATATATTATTAAAAATTTCACTAGTATTATTCTTGTAGAAATTAATAATTTGTTATTATCCATGATATTATCATGGTTTATTATATGAAAACCATTATATATTAATTTTACATCATTCTAATGTTTGTCTTATAATTTAATGATTATTAAGCATATGTAGTAATTTTATTAATCAATATGTAATTTATCCACTTATATGAAATGCACATGGTCTGTAATATTAATTAAATAATATTAATATAGTGAATTATTATGCATAAATGTAAGTCATTATATTAAATTCAATTCTTATGATGAAATATTCTAGAATTGAATAATTATGATTTAAGAAATAAAATATTTATAGGATCAATGTCCCATAACTAAACTAAATGTTATGGATAAAATGTTAAATATTACCTAAAACAAAATATGATTTGATTGCATTAACAAATTTATAACTTAGATAACAATGATATGTTTCTAAATATAATTCCTTATGATTATTAATAAACATTTATAAGCATTTATAGTATTATAAATGCTCAAGAATTCACAAATAGTATCTAATTTAATATGGATCAATAATATAAAGAGTGGAAAATGAGTTTGATAGATAAATTATATTTATTTACATTATTAAATTATTGTATTATTTAATAAATTAAATAACTATTTTTTAATTTAGCTAAGTATACAAGAATATGTTTAATGATATTGTGGTTATACATATAAAGTTGTTCGTGTGATAGGAATCATTAATGCCAGATTAATATTATTATGTAAAAAAATTATTGCATAAATTTTTTGTAACATAATTATTTCTTGGGGTTTTATAACACATCCACTATCTTTATAGATAAATGTTTTTTATTTGGATAAAATAATCTTCTACCCAACATTTTAATGTATTTTAATGGTGAAAAAATTCTCACGTTAAGGTGGTCAAAAATATATGGAATTTTTAGATTCCATCATTGGTAGAATAGATACCAAATAAACCCAGCTCATAAAATGCCAATAAAATTTATCACTTCCCTTCATTTGAAAAATCAACCAAAAATTTCATTGAGTATCTCCTTATGTTACCTTAATCATCTGTTCTTCCCCTTTATCGCAACTATATGTATCCGATGCTACATTGAGATACAAAATATAATAATTCTAAACCACTCAAATGAAATCATTCTAAAATATTTATAGTAATTTCATGTGTGTTTTAACAGTGATAATTCACTGTTAAATATAAAAAAAATGACCATTAAATTTATTTCCATTATATACCAAGGATTTTTGAACCCCCATAATACCCTGATGTAACTTCCCACACCAGATTCCAATCATCAGTGTTCGGAGATGGTTGGCCACAATACCTCAAGTGAATCTCCCAAATGAAAAAGGTTGTCGACCAGTAGTGAGGACCTTCGGTAAGTATTTGGGGAGAATATTCACTCATTGATCAATGTATACCAAAGTAAAAGAGATATAATAAACATTATAAGCAACAACCCATAATAGATAACATTGGAAAGCATTGTAACAATAAAACAGGAAATATAAACAAATAATAAATGGAAATGAAATAAATAACTGATACTATCATCATGATAGTATTTCAAATGTCTATACAAAAATTAATCTATAGAGGCAGAAGATACAAGAATATACAACATGCTGAAATAAATACCTAATCCAAAAACTACTATAGTTGGAATCCCAAGAATATGAATAGTCCTCCGCTCCCAACTCCATCCTAGAAAGTAAAATCAATCATTACAAGATTGATACTTTTCATTATCAATACATACAATCATTAATCCTACTTGGGTATGAGATGTGTCCATTTAGGTTGTGAGACATAATCTCTATAGACTAAAACTCATGGTGTCCAGAACAATCCTTCTCATTCATTATATATATAAGTATTGATTCATAATAATTTAATTGAATAGGGAATAATTAATTAAAAGAATTAGACTGGTTTCCATTTGGAATCCTTCCCAACTACCTTCTTTATCCTAATCTAGTGTTTCTGAACTAGGAGAACCTACAAGGGTTAGGTGATATGTGTAATATGCCTGAATAAAGACTGTTTTATTCTTTTTCTTGGGCTCGGAGTACAGCTCCTAAGTTTCTAATACCAAGGGTCAGTTTAATTTTCAAAATATTTATTTTCCTTTAACATTTCATTTGAAAACCACATATAAAACATAGAGATACACCCATACCACTTCCTGAAAATCCAAGAAAACATGCCAAGTATAGCTTGAGGGATTGTCCCATAACCAATGAAAAATAAATTGTACATGGTAACAAAAGAATGATGTCCCAAATTATAGCATCCCATCTTTTTATAACATAACTTTCATTTCATTACATGGAACTGAGGATCTTTAAGGTTTAGTGTCTTGGAAACAAGAAACATAATACATGAAAAGAACATAAAAAATTCTTCTTAAACACTTGAAAGGATTCTCCATAAGTTCATCCTAGGTTCATTACTGCATCTCATAACCTGGGGACATACATCAAAAGAAAGGGTGAGCAGAAGGCCCAGTAAGGGAAACAAGAGAATCATTTTACATGTGAACTTAAGATACTTCAATAAGGACATGAAAATAACTTTAAGGAATGAGAAAGAAATTATGAGATAGATCATAATAAAAATAACATTTTTCATAACATGAATATTTGGCTGCAACATTTAATATTGACAATCATTTCTTATCACCATGGTCCATCCCCAAGGTGTCATTAAAATTACCAAGGTTATTCACCAAGGTATCAGTCTGAAAAGTCATCTCTAGAGATTAAGTCATTACCCAATGCATTGGAGAGCTATCTGGGTGCACCCTTGACATGTATTTATTATCATGTGAGCCACATATATCATCATCAATCATTTCATAAACAACCCATATATCATAAAATAAATGGGTTTAATTTCATAATCATAACGTTTTAAAAATTGCATTAAAGACATGATCCTTATGTCACTTTAAACCCACGGAAAGGGGAAGCGAGTTTCATGTATGTAAATCCAAGAATTTATAATAGAACATTTTGATATATATGTGAATAACCTTGTATAAATAAGATCTTTTAGTATTAAATTTATAACATAAAATAATTTTGAGAAAAGAGAGTGAAATTTTGAGACGAAAATTCAGCAGCATAACGGCTATGTTACAAGGTTTTAGAAAACATTGAAAAGAGATGGAACATGGGTCACCCACTCATAAATGATCCATAAAAAAGTAGGTGGACAGAATATAAGGGATTTAGGAACATGGTAATGAAATTTGAAAGATATATCTTATGAAATGAAAAACATGGAAGTGAGACAAAAATAATATTTCTCTTATGAAAATTCGGCAGCCTAACGGCGTCACTTAAACTTCAATAAAAAAAGATTTGAAAAGATCAAATAGGGTCTCTCATAATATGATCATAAGAGATCAGTATTATAGATATATAGATAATACCCCAACATAATAAAAAGGAACATGAAAGACTTGACATGAAAATCGAACTTGAAAAATGAGAAGGGTGAAAGAATCCCTTAAAAATTCGGCAGCCTAACGGCGTCACTTAAACATTCATAAAACGAAATGATGAGAGTAAGAGGGGATATCTCATCATATAAACATGAAATGGGAAGTAATATTAATATAAAATAACATCCTCTCACATAAGAACATGGAGCATAAAGGGAATTCCATAAAAGAGATTACATGAAAAGAAAGAGAGAGGTCGGATCCCTTACCTTAAAACGTAACTCTTAAAACTCAAAAGTTTGGACCTTGAGGGCTTGGGGGAACCTTGGGAGGACTCATTGGGAGGTAATTAGACCAGAACTTCATTTAGGATGGTTTTTGAGTCGAAATGATGAGAGGAGGGCTTGGTATTTATAGGGAAACTGAGGGGATAAGGCATTAATGGCCAAGGGACACCTCACAAGTGCTTTTCTCAAAACCATGTGCTCTCCCTTGGCATTTACCATGGAGTTAGGCCACATGGGGCCCCCAAAACAATAATTCATCACCTCTGGCCGGCCAACCCTTAAAATATCTCATGAAATCATCATGACACAGTTATGATGTCATTGAACATACCGAAACCCTAAAACTATATTTTCACTATTCGCCGAAAAATTCATCTTTCTCAGAAAAATCCCAAAATTTCACCTTAACCAAATATTGATGCTCTAATTATATTTATGAACTCCATTTTATAAAAATATTTTTCTAAATATATTTAATTTAATTTTTAAATAAAAACACAATTCATCGAGAATTCATTTTTTTCAAAAAAATCCCCAAAAATTACCATAACATAATATCGATGCTCTGAGTTCAAAAATAAATTCCTTTTATAAAAATAGTTTCCTAATTATTTTTAATTAATTTTTTAATTAAAAAACACTATTCACCCGAAAAAACTAATACTTGACTAATAATTTATGAAACCGTTATTTACCCATTTTGTTGAATCGCATTACTTAATCTAGGTGTCTAAATTATATTAAAACATTCTTTGAGTGAAATTACTAATCCATTTGGTCACATTACTAATCCTAAGCGTAAAATCACTATTCATAATTTACTATTCATCAAAAATTATGTTGATCATATTAGACTCCAAATTCCTTACTGAACACTTTTGTAGAAGACTATTTTTGGAAAATCATTACACATCATTAATTATTTAGGATTTACATAAATATTTTAAAATATCCTTTTTTTCAAAATTCATTAATAAAATACATCCTAAAATTATCCGGACCTTTGAAATTTCATAAACATCACTAAAGGAAGAAATCGCAATTCATTCATCCCAAGGGATTACACAAAGAAGCTAGGGTCTCGTCACATAGCCCCTTATAACACTGGCATATGACCTAAGTGTAAGGTGTGCTATGGTGAGAGAATCTGAGGGAGGATCAGATAACATTGACCTAGTAGTAATCTCTACTAACTTGAACTTCTCTCGCAGGCATTTCCATTCAAGCTTGACACGCAGGAGTTCGGCTTGGGCTTGGTCCAAAGCAAAGCCCACAGATGCTACCTCCTTCCCAAGCTCTGATAAGTGGGCTTCATATGGTTCGAGTCTACTGGATGAATCCATCGACTCCTCTTTCTGCATTAACCATTAACATCTCTATTAAATCATTAAGGGTAAGTTAATATAATACTCAAAAAGATTGGGTCGTTACATCCTTCCCCCCTTAAGAAATTTCATCCCTGAAATTTTATACTTGAGGCCTAGTCTAAAAGGTGACGGTACTTTTGCTTCATAGTTTCCTCTGGCTCCCAAGTCTCATCTTCATATTTATGATTCCTCCACAAAACTTTCACAAGGTGGGTAGTCTTGTTTCGTAGAACCTTTTCTCTACAGTCCAAGATCTCCACTGGCTGCTCCTCATAAGAGAGGTCATGTTCCAGTTGTACCACCTCTGGGTTCAGTACATGCGAAGGGTCGGGTATGTACTTCCTCAAGAGAGATACATGGAAGACATCATGAACTTGAGCTAGGTTCGGTGGAAGTGCTAGATGATAGGCCACTACTCCTATGTGATCAAGGATTTTATAGGGTCCAATGTACCTAGGGCTGAGCTTCCCTTTCTTCCCAAACCACATGACTCTCTTCTATGGAGAAATTCTAAGGAAGACTTTGTCACCAACACCAAACTTTAAGTCCCTTTGATGATTGTCATCATAGCTCTTCTGCCGACTCTGATCAGCCTTTATGTGTTGTTGTATGGCATGAACTTGTTCTGTCATCTCTTGCACAAGATCAGGCCCAAGAAGCTTTCTCTCACCAGTTTCATCCCAACAAGTAGGAGTTCTACATCGCTTTCCATACAGAGCTTCATAGGGTGCCATCTGAATACTCGAATGGAATCTGTTGTTATAGGAGAACTCAACTAATGGGAGGTATTGATCCCATCCACCTTTAAATTCCATTGAGCATTATCTCAGCATGTATTCGAGTGTCTGAATAGTCCTTTCAGATTGGCCATCAGTTTGAGGATGATAGGCCTTACTAAAATTCAATTCAGTATTCAGAGCATGTTGAAGACTTCTCCAGAATTTTGATGTGAATCTTGGGTCATGATCAGACACGATGGATAGTGGTACCCCATGCAGCCTTACCAATTCCTTCACATATATCTTGGCAAGCTGATCCAGAGAGAAATCTTCCCGAATAGAGATGAAATGGGCTATCTTGGTGAGACGGTCCACAATAACCCATATCGCATTGTTTCCTTTGGATGTTTTTGGGAGACCAGTTACAAAGTCCATGGTGATATTATCCCACTTCCATACTGGTATGGGTAGCGTTTGTAATACCCCCTTAGGAAGTTGTTGTTCTGCCTTTACTTGCTGACACACCAGGCACCTTGTGGTGTAATCAGCAATCTCCCTCTTCATGTTATCCCACCAATAATGATCACGAAGTTCTCTATACATCTTAGTGCTTCCCGGATGTATAGAGAAAGTAGAGCTATGAGCTTCATCCATCAGTTCTTTCTTTATCTCCTGAATAGATGGAACACATAGTCTTGTACGAAATTTCAATACACCTTCTTGATCAATATTGAAATCAGGGAACTTCCCATCCTTTACAGCCTCAAACTTCTCCTGCAGCAAAGGATCTTCTTTTTAATCCTTCTTAATCTTCTCTAGTAATGAAGGTTGAGAAATCATTTGGGATAGGGTTGATGATGTCCCTTTCCTTATAATTCCCATGTCCAGTTTTACTAGATCTTTAATCAAGGGATCTACTTGGATCCTCATTGTTGCCAGAACAACAGGGTCTTTCCTGCATAACACATCCGTGACTTTATTTGCTCTTCCAGGGTGATAATGAATTGAACAATCATAGTCTTTAATAATATCCAACCGTCTCCTTTGTCTCATGTTCAATTCTTTCTGTTTGAAAATATACTTTAGACTTTGTTGGTCAGTGTATATATCACATTTCTGCCCATAAAGATAGTTCCTCTATATCAATAGAGCAAAAACAACTGCCGCCAGCTCTAGATCATGCGTAGGATAATTCTGCTCATGAATCTTCAACTGTCGAGATGCATAAGCAATTACCTTGTCATTTTTCATGAGGATGCACCCAAGACCTTTCAGAGATGCATCACTAAAAATAACAAATCCTTCTCCGATAGAGGGTAGTGTTAACACAGGTGCAGTAACCAATCTCTTCTTCAGCTCTTGGAAACATTCCTCATATTCCATTGTCTAGAAGAACTTAACCCCTTTTCGAGTCAACTTGGTTAGTGGATTAGAAAGCCGTGAAATTTTTTTCACAAACCTCCTATAATATCCCGCTAAACCAACAAAACTACGAATCTCAGTTACTGTCGTGGGTTGAGGCCACTCCTCCACAACCATTGTCTTGGCAGGGTCAACCGAGATTCCTTCATTAGTTACGATGTGCCCCAAGAAAGCCACTTGTTGTAACCAAAACTCACACTTGCTGAACATTCCAAAGAGCCTCTCCTTCCGCAGAGTTTTCAAAAAAACCCTTAGATGATCTTCATGCTCCTCACGACTTTTTTAATATATCAGAATATCATCAATAAAAAATACCACAAAGTTATCAAGGTAGTCCTTAAAGACTCTATTCATCCAATCCATGAAAATAGCAGGAGCATTAGTCAAGACGAAGGGCATAACAGTAAACTCATAATGCCCATATCTTGATTGGAAGGCAGTCTTCGGAATATCTTCCTTCTTTACCCTTAGTTGATGATAACCCGATCGAAGGTCAATATTAGAGAAGAATTGAGCCCCACGATGTTGGTCAAATAAATCATCAATTCTTGGAAGAGGATATTTGTTCTTCACTGTGATCCCATTCAGTTCTCTATAATCAATGCATAGCCACATTGATCCATCCTTCTTCTTCACAAAGAGAACTGGTGCTCCCCAAGGAGACACACTTGGTCGGATAAACCCCTTCTCCAACAAGTCTTGGAGTTATTTATTTAACTCTTCTAGCTCCACATTTTCCATTCTATACGAAGTCTTTGATATCGGTTGAGACCCAGGTACGAGTTCAATGGAGAACTCTACCTCTCTTTCGGGGGGAGGTCCAGGTAATTCCTAAGGAAATAAATCCATGTATTCTTGAAAAATCGGAACATCTTCTATTTGTATGCTCCCTTTTCCTTCTTCATCATCACCGATTAACTCCATAAAGAAAGCTATAGGAGGTGCTTCTAGATAGGGATCAGTTCGGGATATCTCTCCTTGGAAGATAACTGTAGGTTGTGTATTCAAGACTACTGAGATTTCCTTACTTCTGCATTTGATCTTAGGATTATAATTTGAGAGCCAGTCCATCCCTAGTATAACGTCGAATTACAACATGGGAATGACTACTAGATTTTCAATAAGATTCTGCTCACTAAAGTTAACACTAGTGTCTCTAAACACTGTTGATGCATGGATAATCCCACTTGGAGTCGTAAATAACAACTCTACCTCAAGAAATTCCGAGATTGATTCTATATTCTTTGAAAATTTGTAGGAAATAAAGGAATGCGTAGAACCAGAATAAAACAAAGTTGTTGCTAGTTTTGAGGGGACAACATGAGTACCTGCTACCACGTCATTTGGAGCTTCAACTTCAGTTGTTGTGAAAGAAAAAGCATGAACTTTCTCCCCTGGCCTTTAATGAGGTTTATGGTGATTCCCCTCCACTGCCCTTGGATTTGGACAGAGATTAGCATAGTTCCCAATCTTTCCACGCTTGAAGCAATGGACTTAGGGTAAGTCCAGAACCATCTTTCCTCTGTCATTAGTGTTGGGGAGTTGAGGCTTCACCTCACTATGACAATTCCGATCAATATGGCCTCCTCTTCCACACTTGTAGCACTTGCCACTTCCGACCAAGCAGTTCCCTGGATGCTTATTCCCACATTTATTTCATGTGGTAAGTCGAATTTGCTTTCCACCTCTTCCCTGATCAAAAGTCTTCCCTAAACTAGGCTCCAACGATCTCTTCTTTTCTTTTGATTTATGAGACCACTATGTCTCACCAAACTCTAGCTCGACCTTCATTGCACTCCGCACGATCTCCTCGTAGCTATCGTAGTCCCGGTTGGCTAAATTCTTCCACAGATGAGGTCTCGGTCCACCGAAAAATCTATCAACCTTCCCACTTGGATCCATGAAAAATCTAGAGGTATATCGTGAATGTCGGGTGAAGTTCATCTCATAGCTTCTGACAGATTCGTTCTCCTTCTGCTTCAGCTCGAGAAACTCTTTCTCCATTCTCATTCTCATGGATCGAGGGGAATAATTGTTAAAGAATATTCCCCATAATTCTTCCCACTCCATAGCTTCCATCTCTCCTCTAGGCTTCGTGTTTTTGACCAATGACCACCACTGGTCAGCTTCTCCCTCTAGGCGATAAACAGCAAAGGTGACCTTTTCTTGTTCCGAACAAATGAGTACAGAAAAGATCTTTTCAATGGTGCTTATCCATTGTTCCGCAACCAAAGGGTTAGTAGATCCACTGAATGATGGTGGTCGTTGACGCATGAAGGACTCAACAGAGTGTTGTTCACTTCGTGGTGAGGTCGGCCTCTCAGCTTGATTCAAGTTATTACTCATAACTTGAGTCAGTTGGTTCATCATTCGCATGAATGTTTCCATTCCGACTTCCATCGGAGGGCCGTCAACACATGGTGCATTGCGATCACCATCGGCAAGGTTCCTCCTATTGTCTGCCATTTTCTAAAATAATAAAACCTTAGTGAGAAACTTATTTCATTTATGAATATTTTAACTAACACTTTATGCTTAGACAATTACACTTCTCTATAATTCCTTCATAATGATTCATAAAATGCTTGTGATTAACCAAACATATCCCCCGGGAGTGTCGTAACCAAAAGTGCAGCTAGGCCGATTATTGTGCATCAGTTCCCATTCGAGTCTAGCTCAAAGCGTTGTTTTCGGGTTTTACCCCTATGTACATCTATGCCAGAGCCGCCTCTACCTGCTCGTATCCAGACAGGGATGTATTTGTTTGATAAACCACTTACTCAATACTTACCAAAATACCTGGAAGTTTTCCTATATTTAAACCTTTCTATTGGGTTCTTCTAAAAGTTTTTATATCCTAATTTCCACAAATAACTAAACCATCCTTTGATACCAACTATAGAATCCCGTCTTTTTATAACATAACCTTCATTTCATTACACGGAACTGAGGATCTTTAAGGTTTAGTGTCTTGGAAACAAGGAACATAATACATGAAAAGAACATAAAACATTCTTCTTAAACACTTTAAAGGCTTATCCTTAAGTTCATCCTAGGTTCATTACTGCATCTCATAACCTGGGGACATACATCAAAATAAAGGGTGAGCAGAAGGCCCAGTAATGGAAACAAGAGAAACATTTTACATGTGAACTTGAGATACTTCAATAAGGACATGAAAAGAACATTAAGGCATGGGAAAGAAATCATGAGATACATCATAATAAAAATAACATTTTTCATAACTTGAAGATGTGGCTGCAACATTTAATATTGACAATCATTTAGTTTCACCATGGTCCATCCCCAAGGTGTCATTAAAATTATTAAGGTTATTCACCAAGGTATTAGTCTAAAAAGTCATCTCTAGAGATTATGTCTTTACCCAATGCATTGGAGTGCTATCTGGGAGCACCCTTGACATGTATTTATTATCATGTGAGCCACATATATCACCATAAATAATTTCACAAACAACCCATATAGCATAAAAGAAATGGGTTTCATTTCATAATCATAACGTTTTAAAAACTGCTTTAAAGACATTATCTTTATGTAACTTTAAACCCACGGAAAGGGGAAGCGGGTTTCATGTATGTAAATCCCAGAATTTAAAATATAAAATTTTGATATATATTTGAATACCATTGTATAAATAAGTGCTTTTAGTATTCACTACATAACATAAAATAATTTTTAGAAAATAGAGAGGCATTTTGAGACGAAAATTCAGCAGCATAACGGCTATGTTACAAGGTTTTAGAAAACATTGAAAAGAGAGGGAACATGGGTCCCCCACTCATAAATGATCCATAAAACAGTAGGGGGACAGAATATAATGGATTTAAGAAAATGTTAATGAAATTTTAAAGATATATCATATGAAATGAAAAACAAGGAAGTGAGACAAAAATAAGATTTCTCTTATGAAAATTCGGCAGCTTAACGGCGTCACTTAAACATCAATAAAAAAAGATTTGAGAAGATCAAATAGGGTCTCTCATAAAATGATCATAAGAGATCAGTATGATAGATATAGATATCATACCCCAACATAATAAAAGGTAACTTGAAAGACTTGACATGAAAATCGAACTTGAAAAATCAGAAGGGTGAAAGAATCCCTTAAAAATACGACAGCCTAACGGCATCACTTAAACTTTCATAAAACGAAATGATGAGAGTTAGAGGGGATATATCATCATATAAAAATGAAAAGTGAAGTAATAGGAATATAAAAGAACATCCTCTCACATAATAACATGGAGCATAAAGGGAATGACATAAAAGAGATTACATGAAAAGAAAGAGAGAGGTCGGATCCCTTACCTTAAAACGTAACTCTTAAAACTCAACGGTTTGGACCTTGAGGGCTTGGGGTCACCTTGGGAGGACTACTTGGGAGGTAAGGAGACCAGAACTTCGTTGAGGATGGTTTTTGAGTCGAAAGGATGGGAGGAGAGCTTGGTATTTATAGGGAAATTTAGGGGACAAGGCATTAATGGCCAAGGGACACCTCACAAGTGCTTTTCTCAAAACCATGTGCTCTCCCTTGGCATTTACCATGGAGTTAGGCCACATGGGGCCCCCAAAACAATAATTCATCACCCTTGGCAGTCCAACCCTTAAAATATCTCATGACATCATCATGACACAGTTATGATGTCATTAAACATACCAAAACCCTAAAACTGCATTTTTACTATTCACTGAAAAATTCATATTTCTCAGAAAAATCCCAAAATTTCACCTTAACAAAATATTGATGCTATAATTATATTTATGAACTAAATTTTATAAAAATATTTTTCTACATATTTTTAATTTAATTTTTAAATAAAAACACTATTCATCGAGAATTCATTTTTTTCAAAAAAATCCCCAAAAATTACCATAACATAATATCGATGCTCTGAGTTCAAAAATATATTCCTTTTTATAAAAATAATTCTCTAATTATTTTTAATTAAATTTTTAATTAAAAAACACTATTCACCCGAAAAAACTAATACTTGACTAATAATTTATGAAACCGTTATTTACCCATTTTGTTGAATCACATTACTTAATCTAGGTTTCTAAACTATATTAAAACTTTCTTTGAGTGAAATTACTAATCCATTTCGTCACATTACAAATCCTAAGCGTAAAATCACTATTCATAATTTACTATCCATCAAAAATTAAGTTAATTTTATTAGACTCCAAGTTCCTTACTGAACACTTTTATAGAAGACCATTTTTTGAAAATCATTACACATCATTAATTATTTAGGGTTTACATAAATATTTTAAAATATCATTTTTTTTCAAAATTCATCAATAAAATAAATCCTAAATTTTTCCGGACCTTTGAAATTTCACAAACATCACTAAAGGAAGAAATCTCAATTCATTCATCCCAAGGGATTACACAAAGAAGCTAGGGTCTCGTCACATAGCCCCTTATAACACTGGCATATGACCTAAGTGTAAGGTGTGCTATGGTGAGAGAATCTGAGGGAGGCTCAGATAACATTGCCCTAGTAGTAATCTCTACTAACTTGAACTTCTCCCGCAGGCGTTTCCATTCAAGCTTGACACGCTGGAGTTCGGCTTGGGCTTGGTCCAAAGCGAAGCCCACAGATGCTACCTCCTTCCCAAGCTCTGATAAGTGGGCTTCATAAGGTTCGAGTGTACTGGATGAAGCCATTGACTCCTCTTTCTGCATTAACCATTATCATATCTATTAAATCGTTAAGAGTAAGTTAATATACTAATCAAAAAGATTGGGTCATTACACACATCTCACTCCGAGAATGGTGAAAATTCAAATACTATCCTCTATGTATGCACTTGATATCTCACATAGGGGATTTAGACTCTCTCTAGACCTGGTTTAACCATATGTCCCTTAGATCCCGTCTAAGGGGTCCACCCTAGGGAATTATCTTCACTCTCCTAATGGTGAATATGGACAACACTTAGTGACCCCATCCTAAATATAGTTGGTGTCTATCTCGGTGTGGTTAAGAAGATTTTACAATTCTAATATGGTGGCATTAGATTCAACCCAAGGGGTCCTTAAGATGGAACCCCCTGTTTCTCCCTCAACTCTAAATAGAATGTTCCAAATAAGAATTTTATATTTATAAAGCATCAAATAAAGTAATATTACATTTAATTAAATACAATAAATCATAATAGTCAAATTTAACAAATCATTTAATTGGGTTAATCTGCTTAAGACATAATGAACAAGGAACATAGCCTACCATATTATCCAATTCATCAAATCTAGGAAACTCACCCATAGAATGGGGTATAGAGGCTTACACATGTGGCTTACCACCCAAAAAATTTAACTAGTTTCATAAGGAATTGGTTTCATTAAAATAAATCTCAAGGGGTGTTAAATCATTTTGGAAAAAATAAAAATGGACCTCTATGGTATAGTCACCCAAAGAGGTGGTATAAGCCAAGTCAATCCCCTTTTAGGTGATTCTCCATCAAATAGGTTCATAATACATGTGAAAAACGTCTCATAATTATTTAATTCATTTTTTGGTGGCTTCGCTAGAATGACCCGGTCGACGGTGAAATGGAAAAACGTATGGACTGAAATTAAATGATGGGAAAAGAAGATAAAAACCTACATTAGTTTCATAGAGCTTTCCTCAACCAACGCCAACCTTTGATTCCTACTAGGTTGGAAGAAATTGATGAAACAATTAAATGATTAAAAAATTTGGAAAATAATATTATACCAAAATAGCGTAATGGATAGGATAAATAACTACAAATATATTACAGTGGATTCAATACCATAATGTTATCCTTCCATAGGATCTATCACTGGGAGAATCTATGTTCGAACGGAGTAGTGTATTGATTTTTTAGCTTGATGGAGGATAGGGAATTCCCATGTGAGGAGAATCACCCGGTCATTAAAAAATATTGGGAGACGAAAATAGGAAAGCCTTTATTTCATTAAATAGGGGAAAATAAGTAATTTCACAATGTTTTACACTACACAAAATTTTTCTGCTTGGTTGGAAAATGGTGTGCCTACAATGTGGCACTCACTACTACTAAGGGGAACCTCACATGGGTTTTCACATAGTTTGAATTAATTTGTGAAAACCATGAAAAAATCATACTATCACAAAACCTAAAACACTTGCATCGTCATGCACTCTGGGTTACGTGGTTGGAGACAACCCATGTGGCCAATTATGCTTCTTTTTGTCATTCTCTAGACATCGAACAAGCCTCAGAAACCCTTGAATCCTCATTGAACCTTTTTACAAAAATAAATATGGTCATTCGATGTAATTTGAATAAAAACATTAGTTCTAACCTTTGGTAAAATTTTGGATGTTACAACCTTCCCTCTTTAAGAAAAATTTCCCATGAGTTTCCCTTACGAGGGTAGTAGAATATCATCTGAAAAGTGTTCTAGCCACTACACACACACATCAACCTCCCACTCCCAGGTTACATCCTATAATCTTCTATTATTCCAATATACCTAGACCAAAGGAAATGACCTACCATTTATAATCGTTATGCTATGATTAAATATACATATTGGATGCTCCTTGAAGGACACATCTGTCTCAAAGTCGATATCCTCTTGATCAAATGATTGAGATGGGTCTGGATGATACTTTCGTAGTTGAGATAAATGGAGGAAGTCATGCATGGAAGGTAGATATGAGTAAATAGAAACCAATTTAATACTATACCAATTCTCTCCACTGTCTCTAATGGAATAACATATCTTAGTGAAAACATTCCCCATATTATGATTTGTCTTTGACCAAATCTTGGTGATATGCATATAAAGACCTAATGTCCCACCTTGAACTCTGGATGACTATAGTAATGATAAGTACAAGACTTATTCAAGTACTGTGAAGTATAAATATGCTTTAAAATTAGTTTTACTTATTATGATGTCTCTTGAACTAGATAAGAACCATATATAGCTACCTAACCTGAGACTAGCCAGCATAGAGGTGACCAGCACCCATAGAGGGCCTCATACCAAGCCATATGACTTGTTACGTGAAATATTTTTTATAAGAAAACTCAATAATATGAATATACTTATACCAGGAACCTCAAAAAACAAGGATATAGGCCCACAACAATTTCTCTAATAATAGTATGATCTGCTCTGACTGCCCATCGGTTTGAGGGTGATACGCAGTGCTCAAGATAACCTAAGAACCCAATTACTTTTGAAACCATTTTCTGGGCCATGATGTGAAATGGTAATATCATTATGATATATAATAATGGGTTACACCATGTAGTCACACTATCTCCGGGATTTATAGCCTTGAAAGCTCATCAATAGACGAGGTATCCTAAATCCGTCATAATTTCTCAACCATAGTCATCCTTTTGATGATCATCCACACCGCATCACTTCCTTTAAGAGTTATAATCAATACTTTCACTATGTCTATGTTGAGTTTATTTAATTTACACTCATGAATGGAGAGAGTAAGTAAAAGTCTAGAAGTTCATTAGTTCTCTGCCTTGACCTTTTGAGAGGTGGAGCAATGAGTAATAAAGCATACTATCTTTCTCTTTATACATATCCGCCAATACTGATAGTGGATGTCTCTTTACATATAGTTGAAACAACGATGGACTAACCATATAGTGGAATTTGATTACCTCATCATCTCTTACAGTACATATGAAGGCACCCATACATGTCCACAGAAGAGTATGATATCACTCCCATCCACAACAAAAAAGGAGGTGGGTTCCCTTCTATGTTTATCTCTCTTAAAATGAGTCCCTATGAATCAGACAACTGACACATCCAAAAATCATTCCAAAAGATAATACTTCAACAAAAAGATGCTAAGAATGGATTACCAGTTTGTTCTTGAACATCTTGGTTTATCTCAAAAAACAACTCCATAAACATCCACTCACAACTAAATTCATTCATGACTTGTGTCTATATTTTCTGGCTTAAGGATCAGCTATAGAATTACCCTTTGCGTGTGTGTAAGAAAGATCAATGTTAAAAAACTACAGGTATTCAACCTACCTGTGCTTCCTTAAATTCACGTCTCACTATGTAAGATGTATTTGAGACTCTTATGGTCTGAGTAAAAAAATGAACTTCTAACCCAACAAGTAATGCCTCCAACAACACAAATAATAAACCATAGCTTCTAGTTCGAGGTCATTCATATGATAGTTCTTTTCATGAAACCTCAGATGATGGTATCCAAATAACACAACATGATCACCCTGTAATAGAATTACACATCTCCCAGTCCCAAAATCATGACAGTAAAATATTTAAATTCTTCATAGATTAAGAAAAAATGGAATTGTAGCAGGGGTGAGTCTCCCCTTTACCTCTTGAAAATGTGTCTCAGAGTATTCCATCCAATAAAAATTAACACCCTTATTGATCAATCCCAGAAGCAGTGCTTCAGGCCTAAGATGTCCAGGATTTATTTCCAATAATATACAACTAACCCTAAAAAGATGCCTATTTCAAACACATTCATGGGATGCTCCCAATATACCACAACACTCACCACCTCTAGGTCAAACAAATGTGTCTGCCTACAAAATTATAGGACCCAATAAGTGAACATTGTTAATAAAAAAGTGTAATTTACAAACCATCGCATATATCTGATTAAATCTTAGTGTACTCAACATGATATCAAGAAGATTTTCACACCAAGATTTTAAATACACTATGTTTTCATCTACGAATACTACCATGATGGAATCATGATTTTGGTAAAAAATAGGAATCATTAAACTCATGAAGAATATCGACACATTCTTCATACTGAATAGAATAACCAAATACACAAATATGACATACCTACTCTGGAACATTTTATGTGGTATATCTTATGGCCTTACATTAACCTAGTGTTATCCTGGCCTCAAATCTATCTTGGGGAAAATAGTTTCTCCTCGAAGCTGGTTGATGAGGTCATCTATCTGTGGATGTAGATACTTTCTCTTCACTATATGAATATTTAGATAGTTGTAATCCACACATAATCTAAGGGTGTCATCTTAGTTCATAGAGAATAATATTGGGGAATTCCTTAGCAATGTGATGGGTCTGATAAAACCCTTAGTCTCTATGTATTCATGATGCTTCTTGAGTTCTTGGTTTTTTATAGGTGATATAATATATGGAGGAACGAACACTGGTATTGCACCGGGCACAATCTCGGTGGTGAAATCAATATTTCTCTCAGGAGATGGGATGGCAAAATAATCTGGAACATGTCCCTCAAATGATCCAAAATTGGAGGTAATTATGTTAATTTCAGCCAAAGATCACTCATAAAGATACTGACCATATGGGTTTTCAAACATCCTAACCCATTATGATTGAGTCATGCTCGACTACTCTATAGATTCCATTCAACATTATGGATATAAGTGTTGTTTTCCAGTTATTTGAATGATACCCATCAATAATAGCAATCCAACTATGCTTAGTAAAGAAAATTCCATTCCATGATGATAATTATATTAAAGCATGTCATCTTGAGGATGTAAAAACTTGATAGAATATAGTACCCACCTATTTCAAGGGGAATTCAATGTACTGGTGTATACCATATGCCCAAACTCCTAATAGTGTGTCAATGGTCATAAAACCACTGGATTACTCTACCACTAAGCCTTAAATTCTTATAGTTTTTGAGGACAGAAAAGGAGTGAAAAACACCAAAATCAAATAAAGAATATACTAAAGAAGTGGACAACATGATTTTACCTCTAACTATTGATGGCCCTAGGATTTTCTCCTCGAGAATAGGCTAAACAACATAGATATGACTTGACTTGTGGCCCTAATATGCTTCCTAAATAGCCTGACTAGGCCCACTTGGCTGACAATATGACATTGAAGTCTGACTTCATTGGATATGACCACCTGCTCAGCCTGAATGCCCTAAATAGGAAAGATTCCTACTTATTTAGGTGTCTCTAATCCTTCAATTGACGGAGGTACTGGAACATAACCCAATTCACATGGAATGAAATGAAGAAATTGAAATAAACATTGTAGGTGTCTCATCCTTTTGTAAGCCTGACACTGGATCGGGTTCCTCATACACTGAGACTTTTTTACCCGGTATGCTTCACTAGTGAAACGCCACAATGTTTTTAGTGGTACCTCCTGGATGGTACTACCCCCAATTTCACCCTCAATTTTTCTCTTCTTTCTTTGCAAAAAACATTATTATTCTTCCTATAAGATAAACTATAATGTTTCATGTGGCCTAACTCAATCAGTCCCCTCTCTGTTTTGAGGGACTAATTCACAATCTCTGAAACTCTAGTGAGTTTAATGAAGTTCACATGTGGGTGAATTGAATATGGAATCCCATACTTGATGTTCCTCTCAGTAGTCATCTCATCATCGGTTAAGAACAATGAAAAATTAAGAAATTAAATGAAGCGAGATGAATATTCCATTCGAGACTTATCAACATTCTCATGGTGCATGAATTAAAAAAAATTATTAGTTCTCAGGCTATGAGGAAAGTTGTAGTCATAAAGGGAAAACTAGAAATCTACCCAAACCATTCCCTGATGTTGACCAACATGAGTCAGTTTATCCCGTAAACACTTAGCATAGTTGCATAACAGATATGTCATAGTCTTCATCCTCCACTTGGGATCCTTATTGATGTACTCAAAGATTGACACTATAGCCTTTAACTAGGATTCAGCAACATGAGGTTTTCTATACACTGAGAAGGTGGGAGGATACTACTATTGTAACTCATGGGTCATCTCTTCTATAAAAGGGGAAGGATGAGGATTATCTTGTACTATTTTCATGAAGAGAACGAAGCTATAATGATACATGGCATCTACACCTAGTGGAGGATCTATAGTAGGTTACCAATGTGTCACTAAAGAAGGTATAACTGGTTGATCAGGTCCTGCCACCCCATGGTGCAATAGCTCTAAAAATTACATGTTCATTCCTCAAACCAAATTTATAGTAGCTAGGGAAATATCTAAGAAAGGGTAGTCACAAATATTCCCTACTATGGATGTACAACCGTATTATTTCTCTAAGAGCCAAGACTTGATGGTCAGAATCAATCATATATGGAAATAATCAGATACAAGGCCTACCTCCCACTACCAAGTTGGAGTATGGTCAAGTTCTCTTATATAAGTAAATCATTTCATTTTAAGAATTGTATTAATTTTATACTTTTTAGATTCATCCTTATTTTTTGGGTTATTAGTAAGATGATTCAAGAAATGAACTCACCAATTTCAATTTATAAGGGCTAATACACATTATAATTTGAATTTTTTGTATAAACTAACTTCATCCTGAACCTTACAGAAGACAACTATTGTAACATATCATTGTCTGTGTTTAAATTTGATTAGAATCCCATGAAACTCGCCATTAAAAAAGAATTATGTGGAATAATTTGTCAATTGGGAATTTTTTTTGTCAAAGATAATAAAAGAACACTAGAAGAAATAACTAATAAGACATATATAAGATCACATGCAATACAAGTAATTCATTCCAAATGTAATGATGGTATATGATGATGCAGGGATATTTAGTAATATTATTCCTAGTATGATGCATTGTTCCAATGTTCCCCTATATAATTGGGAATGGGATAAGAAACTAATTTAATTAAAATCAATTATAATAATTTCATAAATCATGTTTTTCACCAAACGGTGAAATCTATTGAAACCATAATATGTGAATGAAATAACAACAATTCCCCATCCCCAGAAATTTGGGTTTCCCCTATTCAAGTGGTAGATACACTCAATAAAATGTTCTTTACCAAATTAAATTATCATAGTCTGCTGTTTATACATAAATGGTAATAAAAGAGTAAAACATTCTCTAACATCACATTATAGAATCTCGCCCAGAATTCCATTCACCGGTGCTCCAAGTTTGTTTTCCATAAGACCTCAACCCTAGATCCCAAACACTAGAGGCTGCCAACTAGCATCGAGGGCCATGGCTATGTTAGTGGAGAGACTATTCCCTCATTGATCATAGTAGAGTGTAGAAATAGATAAAAAATATATACATTAAAAGAAACAACCCCTAATTGATAGTAGTAACAATATATGTAACAATAAAACCTAAAATAGATATAAATAATACGTGAAATAGAAATAAATAACTGATACCATCATGATGATAGTAATTCATATTTCAGTACAAAAATATGTAAATAGGGGTAGGGGATACATGAATATACTACATGCTGAAGAAAAGTAATAAAGACAAAACTTCTTCAATAAGAATCTCGATCATAGGCTTGTTCCACTACTCCAAACTCCATCCTTGAAAGTAAAATCAATCATTGGAAGCTGGATACATCCCTTTATTAGTACCTATGATAATAATGTCTACTTGGATACTAAAGGTGCCCGAGCAAGTTGTGAGGCATAATCTTAGTAGGTCGGCACCCATGGTGTCTAGGACAATCCATTTCATGCATTATAGATATATGCAAAGTTCTATAGTAATTTAATGCAACATAGAATAAATAATTAAAATAATTGAACTATTTTCCATTTTGACACCAACCTAGAAAATTTCTTTAGCCTAAGATAGTGTGTTGGAACCGAGAGAACTAGAAAGGGTAAGGTGATATGTTTAATGTTCTAGAAGATAAACTATCTTAATAATGTTATTGGGATTCGAGGATAGATCCTATGTTTACAATACCAAGGGTCATTCTCATTTTCAAAACATTCATTTCACATTTTTATTTCTTTTGAAAATGACTTATAAAACATATAGAGACACCGAAAGGCCTTCCTTTAAAATTCGAGAATACTTTCCAGGTATCGCTCCAGGGATCATCACATAATCAGTGATAAGGAGCTCATACATGGTAAGCCAAGGATAATGTCTCATGTATCACTCCAAGAATGGTGAAAAGTCAAATAGTAGCATGTGATTCCATACATATTATCGCACGTAGGGTCCTGAGACTCTCTCTAGGCATGGTTCAACCATACATTCCATAGATCCCATCCTAGGTGTCTCCCCTAGGAAATCAGCATCACTTTCCATGAGGTGAATATAGAAAACACTTAGTAAATCCTACTTAGTAATAGTAGGTTTCACTCCCAGTGTGGTCACTAAGTTTTAAAAATTCTATCATAGTGGCATGATAGTGCATCCAAGGGGTCTATAAGCCCGAACCCCTTGTTTCACCATTGTTTCTAAATCTAATGCACCAAACAGGCATTTTATATTTATCAATATAAATTAAAGATCCATTACAATTAATTCAAACCATTATATCATAATAGGAATATTTTTATAGAATTTCATTAGGTTATTCCTCTTAATCCATAAGTCACAAGAAACATATGCTAACCAATTATCCAATTAATATAATATAGAAGACTCACACATAGCGAGTGTATAAAGGACTATGCACAGGGATCCCTACTCCAAAAAAATTACTTAATTAAGGCATTTTTCATGAAAAACCCCTTAAGGGGTGATATATAATTCTCAAACAAATGAAAAATAGTTCTCTAAGGTACACCACACCTGAAAAGGTGGAATAATCCAAGGCGATCCAACTCTAAGATGAATATCCATAAAATAGAATCATAATACACATAATAATTGAATTGAAATTATTTGATTCGAATTTTGGGGGATTCACGGGAATGTCTTGGGGAGAAGAGAAACAACAAAATTTATGGAATGTAACAAAATGATGGAAATTACCATGACCACCTATGTTTGCCTCATAGAGATTTCCTTGTCAAGCGTCAATATTTGATTCAAGCTAGTTTGGATGAAATCGATGAAACATTCTAATTACCCATAAATGGGGAAAGCGATCATCCACCCAAATAGCTAAATTTATGGGATGAATAACAAGAAATCAACATTATAGGATTCTATATCATGACCCAATATTTCCATAGGATCCGACAGCGGATGAATCCGATAATGAACATTAGAGTGGCATGAAATCTTAGTTTGATTAAGGATGGGGGTTATTTGGGGAGGAGAATCACCCAACTACTAGAAAAGAGAGTGAGATAAAAAGTGTATGGACATTAATACATTAAAGAGGGTTAAAAAAGTTACTTCACCAATTATTTCACTGTTCATGGTCTGGTCACATGGTTAGAAAACCGTGCGCTGACCATGCACCACTCAAAGCTACTAAGGGGAACCTTGCATTGTTTATCGCATGGTTTTACTAACTTTGTGAATACTTTGAAAAAAGGTTCTATCAAAAAACCCAAAACACCAACACGACCATGCGTCCTAGGTCTCACGATTGTAGAAAAACCATATGTCCCATTATGTTTCTTGTTTTTCATGCTTTGGACTTCAAACAACCCAAGACACCCCCAAAGCCTCCTTTAACCATTTAAGTATCTTAAATATGGTCATTTAAATTAATTTGATTAAAAAACTAATGGTCAATACATTTGAGAAAAGTTAGAATGTTACACATGACATGGACGAATTTAGAGATTATAATAAAACATTCCTTAAGATGGTTGATTATAAATTAATAATGGAGCCACAAGACTTGGGGACAAAGGTTCTGAGGATGAAATATGGGTGTTTGGATCATAGTGTTAAAAATACCAATGGTGTAAAATGATATAATCTTTAAAATAATTTATATATATTTTGGTTCGACCATATTTTATTCATTTTCTTGTAATATAGTTTTATCTCTATATTTCCATTTTATGGAGTTAATTATATAACAACCCAACTATATAAACCCATATCTGATGCCTTACATTATTACATTGGCATAGATAAAAGGAGTTAAATCAACTAGGATATACCAGTTTATTAGTTCTAGAGAAATATATACATACATGATAGCCATTTACATTAGGATATGAAAATAAGACATAACATAAGAAAAATTCACAGAATCATTGAAACTCATTCAAAGGATTCATCTTCATAACCTATGGAAAGGAAATAAAATAAAGGTAATCTCAAAATCTCAATAAATATTATTTATAGTGGAAACTATCAAGAATCAATGAGAATAATCAATATGGAAAGGTAAATAAATAAAAAACATTCTATTTAAATTAATGACTATCATGATAAGATAATAGGGAATATATATGCCATGGTAAATAACTGAAAACCCATTCCATTTAATAAATAATTGATAATGAACTACATATATAGAAAATATCAAATAAAAAATCTCATGGATAATGCTAATAAATTAATTATCAATAAAGGGAATGATTATTTATTGTACATCATACCTCAGAAACATGACACCACTACCAACAATTCCATTCACAATATGGTTTAAAACTAATGGTTACAACCCTATCTAGTTTGGCTGACTATAATTATACCATAAATACCTTTCACATTATAGTTTAAAACTACTGGGTACAAACTCAAAGAGTATGGCTAACTACTTTTCTCCTGAGACATGTCAACGCATCGAGGGGTTATTTATAAAAGGAACCACCCCTATAATAATTACCAAATAATTCATCAGATATTAAATAATTTATTTATTTTATGATCATTGTTCTTTATCATCAAAAATAAGTATTGGGTTAAAGGTACGTATTTATCAATATCTCCATATAAATACAAAAACATTTAATGTAAGAATTGAGTGTAAAAATTGTATAATGTTTATAAAATAATCATTTCCATAATTAAATAATATGTATTTTTAATAGAATTATAATTTCCATTGACAATTATAAAAATAGTGATTTTTTAATATAATTATAACAATCATAAAATTGATTGATATTGTACAATAACTTTTACCACTTGGTAATTTTTAAGTTAAATCCCCTTGGAGGAAATGATACAAATTAAATTATAAAATACTATGAATTATGAATTAATCATGATATTACATGCCAATGGGGTAATATATACACCACATAAAATTTAATTGGATCATAATAACAAATAATTCTATATGGAATGAAAATTGAGATGAAATCTCTTGCCTCGGGATTCCAATTGGTTGAACGTTATTTAACATATAGTATAGTGTTTTTAAACATGTTATTAACATATAATGATCCATATTAATATTTATAATTTCATATATTATTTTTTTATGACATCTTATCACTCATTTGTTAATAATCATTCATTATTTTCATTGCTTTGGGTGTTAATAACCATGTTTTCTCATTCAGTATTTGTCATAAAAGTTATGTTTCTTGTGAATATTATATTGATTTAACGTATTAAGAATAATAATAATAATAATGACCTAATTATAATAATTATACACAAACTATACTTTTATGACCAGTCATGAAACATGGTTTTGATAAATGAAGTATATTACAATTATGGATATGGTACGTCGTACGTACACATGAATAACATTTCTATTTTCCAATAATCATTATGGATTGATGGTAATTAATATATAAAATTTAAATAATTATAATAATATCATATATAAAATATTATTTATTTAAATATAATTATATATATCTTCCATTTTGTTTGTTGATGATAAGAGAGTCACATCATTTCCTGAAGGTGGTAGTCCACACATACATGAATGATGCTATAAATTTTCAATGAGTTAAAATGTAAGAAATAAAATGATATATATTATCTATTAAGAATAATAAATATGTTATTAATATAAAAATTATTCCATTTATATCACATATAACCATTAACATTATCCTTATCACTTTCCATGTCAAGCAGTAGTGAAAGAAGAGTCACAAATCTTCTTGAGGCGACAATCTGTCGTATAGATGATTGATGTTATGGTATCCCTTAAGGGATGGAAAGTAAAAAAATGTGTACAATATATAATTACTAAAATGGTAGAACTATGTTATAATTATCATATATACTTTATATCCATTATCATAACCAACCATGAAAGATGGTAATGTAAAAATGAATGAAGTCGGTTCTCAATGATGTATTCCTCAGTACACACTGTTGGATTAGGATTTAACAAATATACACAAGATGGGAGTAAATTGTGTCTTTTACAAATTCTTTTCGAAATCATGTTCTTCCCTTTGACATTAATCAGATGGATTAATGCAGTGGAAATTTAAATAGCGGGGAAATATGATATATAGTGGTTAAGGGAACAGAAGACCTCTAGTCAACTCCACCAACACTCTACTCTACAAGCTTGGTGATTTTCACTATATAGTACTCTTTCCAATATAACATTCCATAACTGAGTACAGGCAATTGACACATTTACAATCTAATGAAAAACAAAGCCTTTTGGTCTAATCACAGAACCTATACAGCTTAGTACGAGAAGTCGATCACTCAAGAATAAAAAGAACTATATTTGTACATTGAAAATACATTCCCATTGTTCTTCACAATTAAAATAGAATGCAAATGATAGTAGATGGATCGTCTCCTTTAGAAATAATGATCTTCTAAGAAGAGTCATTCTGATTCGATCCTATTGTAGTAGATATCGAAATATAATTCTCAACTTTAGCAGCAGTAGATTCACAGTAGATCTTCGATGTAGAATGAATGAATCTTATATCATGATTCTACTTCTTCTTCAATAAACAGAGAATTGTCACTCTTTTGAATCAGCAGATCTATGTTCTTGATAGTCTCTATTTTTCTTCTCTTTTATATGTATTCTTCATTGTTGTTTGGAAAAAACATGTATATATTTTCTATATAAATATCACATATATATAATAATGATGAGCACTTCTCCTACAAATTTAGATCCACAAAAGTTGCCTTCGGACTCATGATAGTCAAAAATTTAAAATAACAGAGTAGTCATAAGTTCCCTAATGATTCGTCATAAAAATCTCATTTTAAATTAAACATTTGAATCATAGATAAAATAGCTTTGAATTAGTCAAAAACACACTTTAAAAATCAACTTTTAATACATCTTGAAATCATCCTAATAATCCACTTGCAGAACATTGCATAATAATATTGTCTTTAATTCTCTAACTTCAATCCTAAGGTTGAACTATATATCATGGATCTTTCAAACATAAGGTTGAACACAAACGTAGGGTTGATGTCGCATCCTTCAAACGTAAGGTTGATTACAAATGTTGGGTTGATGTCGCATCCTTCAAACATAAGGTTGATTACAAATGGAGGGTTGATGAACCATAATTTTATTTTCATCAATAAAACTTATTATTAATGATCGATACTTTTAAAAGATTCCAAATATAAGGTACATGATCCATACTTTTTGATGAAACATAATTTTGTTTCCAAAAGTAAGGTTATTGAACCGAACTTTTCAATATCCAAAACGTAAGGTTACTTCCTAATGTAGGGTTCCTCTTCCATAATTTTCTGATAACATATGGTTTATTTACCATACTTTTCTAATAACTCATAAAGTATACACTACATTTCATACTTATGCTTTGTTTCTCCTCATAGGGTATGAACAGTGATTCAGGAACATTCTTAAGCAATTCTCGAACACGTAATGCATGAACAGTGTTTCCATAACATGCTAATGTGAATTAAATATCATTGTTCAAGAACATAAATATTTCATTCATAAATAAACATATAATGAATAATAAATTCCAAAAATATAATTAAAATAAAATCATTAGAAAACAACTAAGGGTATTTGTGAGCATGAAAATCATCATAGAGATAGAGTATGGTTCTCAAAAATCTCCCCCTCTTAAAATAAAAATATTATGTATTCTTGAAAACAACACTTGCTAGACAATCTCCCCCTTTTTGATGATCACAAAACCCACAAAATAACCAATTAAATTAATATACAAAATTAATTACATATATATTTGAATTTTTAAAAGATAAATACAATATTTGATTTAACTTAATTTATCCCCCTTAAAGGATTAAGATAATTCTTAATATTTATCCCCCTAAAAAAATAATGTACAATGTGAAATAGTTAAAATAAAATGTTGTGTTTATCCAAATTTCTCCCCCTTTTGTGATATCAAAAAGAATGATATAATTTGGAATAGTGCAGATTTAAATATAGCAGTGAACTTAAGTAAATGATATTATTAACCATTTGTCAATAATTGAAAGTGGATTACTGGCATATTTTAACAGAGGAAGTAGAACAAATAAAAACACAAAAATATAGAATATGGAATAACATTTCATTAAAATAAAATGTTACAGGTAAAATTTTGATAAACTCAAGAATCATGGTGTGGTAAAGGTATGTGATAGGGTCTATCTCCTCTGAACAACGACCTTGATTTCTGTCAACTGCTCCCTCAGTCTTCTCATCATTCCATCTCCTAGCTTGATAATAATATATCTATTCTCCTGAGTCATATGAATATCTTCTATCATATTTAATCTGAAAAACTCATGAAGTATCTCTTCCTTCTCCATAAGCAGATTTAACTTCTCTGTGAACTGAGTCAACACATTTCTAATACTTCGTTTACTTGAGGTCAACTGGTCAACGAAAAATCTCTGATTATCTAATAAAACTGATAGTGGAGCACTATTTCATTGCAAATTATGCAATCTGTCATTCATATTGCTCATCGCTACTCTGAGATCCTGAAATCATCTAATTAGATCAGGTGAAGTACCTAATCCACTAGCATCACCTGTCTCAACAGATGAAAACTGTGTCTCCATATAGTCTTTAAACTCTGACAGATCTGAGTTCATCACAATATCTGAGGTCAACATGAATACTTCTGTCAAAATAATATTCATTAAAGTTTCAAATTCCTTCCTTGAAACTGTACGATATTTAAGTCTCTGAAATTTCAACTATTCTTTCTCTAGGGATCTCCTCAGAGTTACATTTTAAGATTTCAAATTAGGAAACTTTCTATACAGCTTTTCTACTTTCTTATTCACTGAATCATAGGAACACTGTTCTTGATTCTCATCCTCAGATTGTACTTGTCACAACAATACTAATGGAAAAAATTTTGCATCATATTTTTTTGTTGCTTCCTCCTTTGCTGGTTAGTCCATAGACATGTCCTCAGAGGCTTTTCCAGACTCTTCCATAGAGAAATCCAAATTAATTACCTCTATATGAACTTTAGAAACATTCTCATTTTAAACATTAGTAATCATTTCTTCCACTGGATTTTCCAAAATGATATCTTATTGATTTTCCTAAGGACTAGCCACTTCTTCATCTGGCTCTTCCTCTTTTTAATTTTCAATTGTAACTGCAACATCAACTATAATTTGAGGTTCAATTTTAGTTACAACCACATCTTGTTCCTGAGTCTCAGTTTTATCTTCTTCTTGAATATTATTTTTTACTTGAGGAGTCACATTAATTTGAGCAGTATCCTCTTCTTGTGGCTTCTCAAAAGCTCCTCTGGAAAAATTGTATGTGAGTAAATCTCTTGATGATAAATCATGTGAACCAAGTTCCTCATGAGCATTATAATTTATTTTCCATTGAATCTTAAGTCCTTCATGACTACTTTCTTCTTGAGTTTCTTCAATTTCAAATCTTATTATTCTTACAGCAGTGCTCAGTCTTGATTCAACCTATTCCTCCTTGGATTTAGCAGATTGAGCCTGAGAACACTCTTACTCTTCTTCAGCTCTTACTAGAAAAAGTTTTCCTCTCAATGTGCTTCAGATGTAACCAATATTTCTCAGGGATCCAACACCAAAAGTGTTACTATGATGGAATCTAACTCTAGATTCAACCATACTTACCATATCCTTTTTGAAAAAAAAATTTGATATGAGTCGACCAAACAGATAAAAATTCATGCACACTTCTGTTTGACAACAATATGAACGTACCTTACCGTGTACCTAGGAAAATTAAGTCTTATAACACTCATTAATATATACATTAAATACATGTATTGATATAAGATTTTCTCCAGCTCATACATCCTCGGTGAAATCCCTGTTTGCACAAACTTCACAAGAATTTTCTGATCTAGCTCCAAATACTTTATGAAAATTTTCATTATATATGTAGAACCAAAAAAGAGAAGACATAATATTTTCAGACTATTGTACTAAATCTCCAATATTCTACAAATCAAAATGAAAGACTCCTTCCAGAGGGAAATTCAGAATCCGACCAATCTCTGTAGAGGATATCGAAACATCTCGATCTTCAATCTTAGCAACCATAGTATCCTCATCTTTCCACAGACAAAAATAAACATATTTTATGAAATAATGAAGTTCTAACTCATATAGAAACTCCGTTAAATCTCTATTAAACTCATTTTCAAGGTTTTTTAAAGCAAGAGCTTTCTTCGGAAATAGGTTCTTCTAATATAACCATTCCAGATCTATGACCTTGCCTTGAAAAATTTTCCTTCCTTCGGAGCACTGTCTCTTCGCATTACTGGTCTCAGCCTCATCGGTTCTCTTGTTCATGTCCATTTCTTTCAAAAAATATCTACAGGTTCGAAAGAGGATTAGGGTTTCAATGGTTTAGTTTCGAATAGACGAAGAGTGGTAAATCTCCATGGGTTCTAAAGGTTTTCTGGTACAAATGAAACGACTCAGAATTTTAATGGTTTCTAACATCCTTGATTCATGTCTCATTAATAAATATTACATGGATTTTAAAAAAATGAATAAAATTGATCGTGCGAAGAAGAAAGAGAAAAAAAGATTATTCTATTTGAAAAACAAATAACTAATTTATTTTAAACAGTATTAAAATAAAGAAATAGCATAATAAAATAAAACTTTTTTAAAATTAAATAAACCTTTCTCCCCCTTAATAAAATGAATCCTTGTAGTTGGAAGTGGTCTGCTGAAAATATCGTCTAATTGAATGTCAATATTTATAAATTCTAATAATATATCCCTTTTAATAACATGGTCTCTTAGAAAATGATGTCTGGTATCAATATGCTTAGTCTTGGAATGACTAAAAGGATTTTTTGAAATATTTAAAGCACTAGTATTATCACATAAAATAATAATACTATTAAAACATAGTCCAAAAGCCATAAGTCTATTTTTCATCCACAATACTTGTTCACAACAACTTACAGTAGATACATATTCTCCCTCGGCTGTTTACCAGGAAACTGAGTGTCATTTCTTACTTGACCACTACTCTAAAAATTTTCCTAAAAACTGAAAAGTACCAGAAGTGCTTTTACTATATAATATAAAACTTCCA
Source organism: Viscum album (assembly GCA_963277665.1). Classification (NCBI taxonomy): domain Eukaryota; kingdom Viridiplantae; phylum Streptophyta; class Magnoliopsida; order Santalales; family Viscaceae; genus Viscum; species Viscum album. The sequence continues at coordinate 733,075,521 of OY728160.1, forward strand.
AAGTCTATATCTGAATATGAAATTAAATTAAAATCAGGCGTTTTAGGATAAATAAGAGATTGAAAAACATTTCCTTTTAAATATCAAAAAATTCTATTAATAGTAGTTAAATGGGATTCTTTAAGATTTTATTGAACTCTTGAACAAATACATACCGAATACATTATATCTTTCCTACTAGTAGTAAGATATAATAAAAAACCAATCATACCTCTATATAACTTATTGTCAACTGATTTTCTAGTTTCATCTAAATCATGTTTTATATTAGTGCACATAGGAGTTTTCTATGACTTTCTATTTTCAAGTCAAAATTTCATTAGTAAATCAATAATGTATTTGCTTTGATTTAAAACATTTCCAAAATCTTTTTGATAAATTTGAAGACCTAAAAAGAAATTCAATTCTCCCATCATAATCATTTCAAATTCTTTTTGCATTATATTTGAAAACTCATGACAAAGAGATTTATTAGTTGATCCAAAAATTATATCATCAACATAAATTTGAACCAATAAAACGTTAGAATTTTAAATTTTTTTAAATAGTGTTGGATCTTAAATTATAAAAGTAAAATCATTTTTCAAAATAAAAGAGTTTAATATTTCATACTAAGCTCTAGGTGCTTGTTTAAGGCCATAAAGAGCATTAGTAAGTTTTAAAACAGAATCTGGTTTTTGAGAGTTTTCAAATCCAGGAGGTTGGTCAACATAAACTTCCTCCGTTAAATAACCATTAAAAAAGGTAGAATTATCATCCATCTGACATAATTTAAAATTCATATGAGATTCATATGCTAAGGGGATTCTAATGGCTTCTAATATAGCTACATGTGCAAAGGTATCATCATAATCTATACCTTTTTCTTGATTATATCCTTTAGCTACTATTCTTGCTTTATTAATCATTATGATTCCTTGATCATATTGTTTATTTCTAAAAACCCATTTAGTTCCAATCAATAGTTAATTTTTTGGTCTTTCAACTAATTTCCAAAAATCATTTCTCTTGAACTGGTTTAATTCTTCTTGCATTACTATCATCCAACTTTCACCGTCTAAAACTTCTTCTATAGACTTGGGTTCTAATTGGGATAGAAAGGTATAAAACTCAACAAGATTTATGATGTTCTATCTAGTTTTTATTCTTATTTATAAGTCTTCTATCACAGTTTCTAAAGGGTGATTCTTTATGGTCATTGAATTTCTAGTTAGTACACTTATAGGTTCTTCAGTGTCATGTTCTTCTGGACTAGACTGAATTTCATTTATATGGTTTTTCAAAATCATCTTTCATGTTCTCAAGTCTCATATTATCATTATAACCAGACTCATCTATTTGATTTGTCATTTTCTCAAAGGGATCAATTTCATTAAATTTCACATGAACCGATTCTTCAAAAATCCTCAACTTTTTATTAAAAACTCTATAAGCATTGGAAATAGCATAATATCCTAAGAAAAGGCCTTTATCATATTTCAAATCGAACTTACCAAGATTGTCTTTGTTGTTTAAGGTATAAACCTTACATCCAAAAACGTTAAAGTATTTTACTTATGTTTTCTGTTATTCCAGAGTTCATAGGGTGTCTTTTTTAATATTGGCCTTATAAAAACTCTATTCATTATATAGAAGGTTGTACTTATAGATTCTACCCAAAAATAGGTAGGAAGACTATATTCATTTAGCATAGTCCTAGCCATTTCCTAAATAGTCCTATTTCTTCTTTCAACAATTCCATTTTGTTGAGGTGTTTTTGGTACAGATAAGGTGTGTTTAAGACCTATATTTGAGAAAAAGGAATTAAATTCTAGATTCTCAAATTCTCCACAATGATCACTTCTTAATGAAATTATTTTTAAACCCTTTTCATTTTGAACATCTTTGCAAAACCTTTCAAATAATGTAAAAGATTCATTTTAAAATTTTAAAAAGAAAATCCATGTAAATCTTAAATAGTCATCAACTAAAACATATACATATAGTTTACCAGCCAATCTTGCTACTTTTTAAGGTCCAAAAATCAATATGGATGAGTTCTTGAGGTTTAGATGAAGCAATTTTATTAACAGATTTGAAGGATAATTTTTTATCTTTTCCTAGTTGATCTGAATCACAAAATCAATCACTCTCAGATTTAAGACAAGGTATATCAGAAACTAGTTTCTTGTTGGATAATTTATGTAAAGAATATATATTGCAATTTTTAATTCTTCTATGCTAGATCTAGGATTAATTTATCATAGTTTTTAAGTATTTTACTTGTTGTTTATACAAGGAATTTAAATCTAGGGTATACACATTGTCAGTTCTAGGTGCTCTAAATTTAAGCAGTTTATTTTTGAAAACAGAACAACAATTGTTATAAAGATCAACATCATACCCATCATCACAAAGTTGAGAGATACTTATCAGATTGTGTTACAATCCTTGTACATAATGTATATTGTTGATTAAGACAGCTTCTGGTTCTCCAACTATTCCAATGCAAATTATTTTCCCTTTGTCATTGTCACCAAATGTGACACATCCACCATCTTTTCGATTGAGAATAAAGAAATTAGATGAGCTTCCACTCATATGACTTCAGTAGCCACTATCCATATACCATATAGTGTTTTTGCTTCTATGACCTACTTACTACAAGGGAATTTAATGAAATTTCTTTGGTACCCATATTCTATTGGGTCCAGTTGTATTTTCCAGCAAAGATCTGGGAATCCAGACTTTCTTTCTTTTCTAAATTCAGCAGAATCAAATAAATTATTGGAGACAAAAGATTTCCTAATACCACTCATTTGAGGTCATCTTAGGAAATAGTTTTTATAAATATGTCCCTTTTTTCAACAATAATTACAATTTTATCTCTTTGTGCTTAGAATAAAATAATTTTTGTGTTGCTTAGTTTTTTCACCTTTACATCCAATTCCAAATATTTCTTTCTTAATGACATTGTTCCCAAGAATTTCATTCAAAGAGTTTTCTCCTTTAGTAAAAATGAGGGCTTCACATTTATATGTTTCTACTTCAGATTGCAGTGTTTTTATTTTAGCTTCATGATCTATATGGTCAATGTTAATTTAATTATACTTATCAGTTAACTCCTTAAATGGATTTAGTATTGTATCACTTTCATCTAAAAAAACCTTGTGAATTTTTTTATGACTTATTCTTCTTAATAAGATGGTCATATTTTTCTTCAAACATGTTGCATTAGGCTGCATGTTTTCCATTAGAATAACTTGTTTTAGAACTAGAGTCTGATTCAGAATAGTAGTATGTTTGTACCTCATCTTTTTCTACCGTAAAACTCACGTTGTATTTCATATTTAGTTCTTCCTTCTCTGAGTCTGATTCTGAAGAGATACTGGAGTCTTCAGAGACACTCTATGTAGATTTTATTTCCTTCTTGTCTTTTTTCTCATAGTCATTAATTTTGAAGAAATTTTTCTTCTTGATTTATTTTAACTATGGATAGTCAGGTCTGATATTACCCATCTTCTTGCACTCATAACATCTGACTCCCTTTTCAACCTTTTTTGAATGTTTTTCTAAAACCTTTCTTCTTTCTGTAGAATTTAGTAAACATTCTAGCTAACTAGGCCAGTTCTATATCAGAATTTGATGAATCAGAACTTTCTAATTTCACCTTTACTTATTTTGTCTTTATCTTTATGATTTTCCCTTGAGATGACACTTTTAAGGTAGTGTCTTCTCTCTTGATCAGAACCTTATGCTAAATTTCTTAATCTTTCATCTCGGCTTCATATATCATAAGTTTTCCAATCAACTCTCTCATGGTTACATCCTTGAGAGGTGTTAACTACCTGATTTCAGCAGAGATTCCATTCTATTTAGTATATAGTACTCTCTGTACTTTTAAAGCTTGATCAGCTTGTTTGGTTGGTTCTCCCAATGAATTTATATTTTTGACAATTTATGTCAATGTTCCATTCATTTGAGTAATGCTTTCACCTTTAAACATTCTGAATATATCAAATTTCATCTTAGTAGTAGCATATCTCATTTTCCGGACACTGTCAGTTCCTTCATAAGCAACTTCAATAGATTTCCACATCTCTATGATGCCGGGCATTGAGATACTCCATTAAATTCATCAGTTCCTAGACCACATATAATTGCATTAATTTCCTTTGAGTTCATATCCTATTTTTCTTCATTGGTAGTACTCCATGTTTCAAGTTTCTTGGGTATTTCATATAGAGTCAGAATCTTAGAAAATACTCTATATCCAAGGTTTTACTGATATATAATCATTCTTGATTTCCAGCATCCCTAATTTTCTCTATTAAAGTACGGTGCTCTGACCATATAAATTCTTTATCTTGTATCAGTCATCTTTCTCTATGAATAATACTTAATCACATTCATCTTGTTAACGCTTTATCGGAGAGCTCCACCTTTGATACCAATTGTTGGATCGGGATATACCAAATATACACAATAGGGGATAAATCTTGTCTTTTACAAATTCTTTTCGAAATCGTGTTTTTTCCTTTGACTTTAATCAGAGGGATTAATTCATCGGATATTAGAATATCAGGGATGCACAATGTACAGTGGTCCGTGTAAAAGAAGGACCCTAGTCCACTCCAGCAACACTCTACTCCATGAGCTTGGGGATTTTCACTATCTAGTCATCTTGTCAACAGACCATTCCACAACTCAGTAAAGGTATTTGACACCTTTACAATCTATAGAAATACAAAGCCTTCTGGTTCACTCACAGAACTTATACAGCTTAGTATGAGAAGTTGATCACTAAAGAATAAAAATAATGGTATTTTTACTTTGAAAATACTTTCCAGTTTTTCTTTACAATTACAAGAGAATGCAAATGACATTAGATGGATCATCACCTTTAGAAATAATGATCATCCAAGAAGATTTGTTCTGAGTCAATCCTATTGCAGTATATATGTAAATATAATTCACAACATCATTAGGAGTATATTCACAGTAGATCTTCGATGTAGAATGAGGGAATCATCTATCATGATTCTTATTCTTCAATAAACAGAGCTTTGTTGCTGTTTTGAATCAGCAGATCTGTGTTCTTGATAGTCTTTGTTTTTCTTCTTTTTTATAAGTATTATTCATTGTTGTTTAGAGAAAACATGTATATATTCTCTATTTAAATATCACATCTATATAATAATGATGAGAACTTCTTCTACAAATTTAGATCCACAAAAGTCGCCATCTGACTCACGATAATAAAAAATTCAAAATAACATAGCATCGCAACTTCCCTGAAGATTCTGCATAAAAGGATCCTTTTAAATTAATCCTTTCAATAATAGATAAAACATCTTTGAATTAGTCAAAAATTTTCTTTAAAAAACCACTTTTTATCTGGCTTGAAATCAGCCGAATAATCCGATTGCAGACCGTTGCATAATAATATCATCTTTAATTCTCTGACGCCAATCTTAAGGCTAAACTGTATAGCATGCATCTTTTAAATGTAAGGTTGAACACAAACATAGGGTTGATGTAGCATCCTTCAAACATAAGGCTTATTACTAATGTAGGGTTGATGTCATATCCTTCGAACATAAGGTTGATTACAAACGTATGGTTGATGAACCATACTTTTCTTTTTAACAATAAAATGTATGATAAATGATCCATAATTTTAAAATATTCCAAATGTAATGTACATGATCCATAATTTTGATGAAACGTACAGTTGTTTACAAAATTAAGGTTGATGGACCATACATTTCTATATCCCAAATGTAGGGTTCCTTTTTAACATATGGTTCATCTTCCATACTTTTCTGATAACATATGGTTGACTAACCATACCTTTCTGATAACTCATAAAGTATACACCACATTTCATCCTTACGCTACATTTCTCCACGTAGGGTATGAACAATGATTCCAGAACATGCTTAAGCAATTCCGGAACACGTAAATCATGTACAATGTTTCTAGAACACGCTAATGCGAATTAAATCTCATTATTCAAGAACATAAATATTTTTTCCAGAAATAAAAATATAATGAATAATAAATTCCATAAATATACATAAAATAAATTGATTAGAAAATAATTAAGGGTATTTTTAGCATCAAAATCATTATATAGATAGAGTATTGTTCTCAACAATCTCCCCCTCTTTAAATAAAATTATTATGTATTGTTGAAAACAACACTTTCTCAACACACACGAATGGTGATTTAAAAAACCATTTTATTGAAGTTTAATTTTATTTGGATCATTACCATAAAATACAAAAAAAATATCTATTATTATTATATTATTTTTATGACCATGATTTGAGTATAATATAATAGGTGGATGAATAAATAAAATAAATACACTCATTGAAGAACGTTACATCTTTTACGAGTATCCTCTTTGGTTTCCGCCAATGAGTTCGAAGGTTGGATTTCATCTCAATATAAGGCTTCTAGAATGAGAGGATGAAATTTTGGAATTTATTTACATTCATATTTACTAGTAAAAAAGGGTGTGAGTATGAGAAGAATAAAGGAAAGGGGTCACCTTTTATTAGTGAGGTGAGTGGCACACTTGTACTTTTTTGAAATGATTCAATCATACCAACATTTTTATCACGGTGAAAGCCTCCAAAATGGGACATTATAGAACCTAGAGGAGATAATTTCAAAATATGTCCATACAATAGGTTTTTAACAGGTTTTTAGGTCATTTCTAACCCTTATCCTCATACTGTAACCCCCCAGTAAATCTATTTTACCGTAACCATTGTAATTAATTTTTAATGCTTTCACTATTGATTTTGGTAAAAATTATGTTGAAATAATTATAAATTATAAATTATTCTTATTCCAAAAATAAAATAATTATTCTAAATTAAATTCATATAATTTTCTTAATTTAATTTAAATTTATTCTCATTAATGTTATGAAAATGTGTATTTTTTAAGGGAAAATTTTGAGTGGATTACAAAGTTTTTATATCAAAATTCAATATGAAAATGATTCAAATGAAATAAATTTTATTAAAATATATATATATTAATTCATTATACATTAAAACAAAGTTAAAATATAATTTAACTTTATAAATAATTTAAATGAAGAGGAATATTTCAATTAAAGTTTAATATTTCTCACTATTCGTCTTAAAATGAAACATTTTAGAAAAATACCAAAAAATCACCCTAATATAATTTTGATATGATGATTTAAACATTATTTTTATTTTTTCCAATGAATTTTCTAAAATCTTTAAAAACTAATTTTAAATTATTTTCTCAAAGGGTGACTAAATCTTCTTCTAGAAAAAAAATATAGTTTTTGAAAAACACTGATTTTTCTTTTAAATGATTCATTTTTTAAATATAATCAACAGATAACCATAATTATCATAATATAGTTATTATTATTAATACCTACCAAATTATTATCAAGGTGATAACTATAATATTAAATATTAATATTTTAATAACACACCATGTTACATTTAAACTCATTGTTCCATTCAATACAAGATAAACTCGATGTTTCATATAATGCATGATAAGATCGATGTTTCATGTAATAAAACTTATTAAGGGGATTGAGATTATTTAAAAATAAATATAATGTAAAATCATGGGGTGTTATATTTTCTTCCAAGCCTGTTGTTTATTTTTTTAAACATTATCGGTCATAATGTTCTTATTTTAGATGTTTGGGGTGTCATATTCTACCCACCTTAAAAAATTACATCGTTACAATTTAAACGTGATTGGGTTAATCATGGGTTTTTAATTTCAAAATACCACTATTGAAAAACCCATAATGTAAAAAAGGTTCAATAAAAAATGTTCTTAAAAAATAGAAAGGTACATGGGAAATTCATTTAGAATAATAAATATAAGGTTTCCAAAATATGATAAAATATGTGTGAAAGGAAAACATGGACATAAAAGAGAAAAATAAAACCCAAATTCTAATGGATAATGACAGAGAACATTGATCACAATAATGTGAGTTAACAATATATGTTTAAAAAATAAAAACCCATTAATTGAGGAGGAATGAAAAAGGTAATTTATATCATTATAAATGGTGTTAAATAAGTTACATTTTACTTCAAGATTTTGTTTCCAATATTTGAGGAATTAATATTCTATATAGATTGAGAATATATGAAAATACACTTACTTGATAAATTTCTATTTCATAAGAACAATTTAATCATTTGGTTGTGCTTGAAAAAATTTATGCTTCATCTCTTAATCTATGAAATGAATATCCCAAAAATAGGTTTTCTATAACTAGTGAACTGAAATTATGTTTTAATGGATTATAATATCAATAAATCATTTAAAGTTATTTATATCTGTCACTAATTAATTTTTAAATACAATGTGGTGAGAAAAATTTATCCAATATGCCTAATTATCTATATTTTGAAGTAATATATTAATCTATAAAACCTCATCCAAAGATAAATATAACCCATTTCATAAATTCTTAACCTTATGATCCTTCCAAAATATTATTATCCAAAACATTAAAAAAGTATACCTGAATTTACAAGATAAAATTATTATTAATCCCATCAACAAAAATTGGTTTTAAATCATCACAAACAAAACCTGTGAATACCATTATCATGTATTCTCTTGAAATATGTTAATAACATGAATTACCATAAAATATTATCAAAAACATGAATGATTCCTAATTACGTGAATAAAAAATATATTATTTTATGTATTCCATAAATCATTTTTTTCACTTAATCGATTCTAGCATAAACCACATTGTCAACAGATCATTAATTAGTTCCATGGGATTCTACACTATATAATTTAATTTATCTATATCAAATATATATTTATAAAAAAATATTTATGATTATATAATTAAAATAATAATATTTATCTTTCCCACAATCATGTGTTTCTAAGAAGTTCAAAATTCCACTAAATCACTTTTATTTGTATCATTCATTGCGTACTTTAAAATACATCATGAAATAGTAATGATACAAAATCCTTATAAATTTCATAATTCTTTTCACTAAGTTATCATAAATAAACAAAATTACAACATATTCCATTGATCTAAATACTAAATCATGTTATTCATTCCACTTCGGTTGTATCAAATTTATAAGATTCTCCTAGATCCCTTAGGTTATTTTGTGGTATATTCCCTTAATGTTTGGGATATTCATTTGAATAATTACACATATACTTAAAATTTAATAATTGAACATTAGAAACATTCTTATTTCCCATGAAATCAATAGCATAGTGGTCTTCCTCTCCCCACAAATTGAAACCTCCCATTACCTAAATGCATGTACCATGGTGTTTCTTTCTACAATTATCATATGTAAGAAAATACATTTTTCCCTTATTCCCCTTATCCATTTATCTATATTCTCCTCTTCTCATCTAGATTACATTCAAATCCATAATACATAGACAATTATTTCTCTATATTGATAGAACATAAATTCTTTTTTCTATGTGTTGAAAAATATTGAGTGAACATCATCATGCAGAGAATAAACTTAATCACTTCAAAGAAATGGCCAATAATGCACTTATTATTTCATATTTAATCTATAGATTACATGGATAACCTTATAAAGGTATCCTCATACTCAAAAATGGTTTCTTCAAACATTTAAATTGATCTATGTAACATTATATTCTTTTCAATTTTTCTTCATGAGGGAAACACTTGTTGTATAATGTCTCCTTAATAGATTTTCTTTCCATGATTTCGATTTTATTTTCATAACTGATGTTTTGGATAAATGATAACCATTATTTATAATAACTTTTGAGAAAATACACTGAAATTGTAACCATTTATTTTTCATTGCATCCTGACACCATAAATATCTTCTCTAGAGACTACATTGATTGATCATCTGTTATTTGATTAGTATACCCAATTAATGAAGAGATCTTCTATCACATAATATAATCTAAAAAAGGACAATAACAATGTTGAATGAATTTATCCATTTTGTAAAGGTTATTTTTCATAACGTTATTATGAATCCCTAATATAGCCATAATTTTTACAATTCCAATACCAAAAATATTAGCTTTCCCATCTATGAAATATCTATATTTTCCATGAGTACTAATACCATTATTCATTCTAGTTTCAATTTCTAAATATTGGAATATACTGGATTAGCTCAAAAATTGTCAATTTAAAATCATAATGTTTTTTCCAATATGATGTAACACATAACATAATTTAAAATTTAAGAATTATTAATATTAGTATCAAAATTGTGGTTTATTCAAGGATTTAATTATTTTAAAATCCTTCAGAATGGTTTATAAATAAAATTTGAATTATTCTAATCATACACCCTAGGATTTTCAAACCAAGTGCATGGTAAGGACCATTATCATGCACTAAGTTTCCATTGGTATTATCCCAATGTGCCCTTTTCTGAGTTATTAAACATAATTACCACTATCTTAGAACCATATCAACATTTACTTTCCAAATAGGGATGTATTTCATGGAAACCCCATAAAATATCTTCTTTAAAAAATGACTAGGATGTTCTTCTGTACATACCATGAATTTTCTGTAATGGTGTTATGTTATCTGATTTATGTTTCCCTAAATTTAGTTCCAAATGTTTCTACTAAAACATACTATAATACCAATAGTAATGGAATTACTCCATTAACTTGAATATGGTTGATTACATTATTACATTATCATAGATACAGATCGTCAAATCTTGAAAGAAGAATTGATTTAGCAATTTAGGATAACTAGATATATATATGATACCCATGTTATATTAGAATAAAAAATAAAACATAAAAAATTACTCATAATACTTGAAACTAATTCAATGGATTCTTTATTCATAACTTGGTGAATGGAAACAAAATAAGGGTGACCTCAAGTGATTAGTAAAGGATAAGTTCAGTGGAAGATATAATAAATCAATTTGAATAAGAAATATGGAAGGTTAAATAACTATTCCCATATTCGATTTGAATAACATTATTATCATGATTAGATGAAGAGAAATATAAATTTCATGGTAAAAAATAGAATAAAACAAGTCCTTTCACCAATAATATATAATGAAATTCATCTAGAGAGAATTTCATAGAAAAAATACCATGGATAATAATAGTAACTGAATTCTAAATGAATGAAATTTTTAATAATTGGATTTCATTTACTAGTAACATGATACGTCTTCCATAAAAATGTGTTTTTAAATGACTAGGTACAAACTGATCCAGTTTGGCCAACTGTACAACAACATTCAAGACCATTCAAAAGACGGTTTAAAACAATTCAGTACAAACTCAGATGGTTTGGAAAACTGATTTTTCTCAGGAAAATAATCGATTAATAATGGGAATATATATAAAATTCCCCACCCATGGATGAATTTCCAATTAATTATTCATACATTAAATAACCAATTTAATTACTAAACAATATCCCTTATCATCAAAAATACATATTGAGTAAAAGATAAAAATTTATCAATATTACCCAAATAAAAAAAACTTTTAATGAAATTTCCATATATATAAATGGTATATGGATTAGAAAATATTAATAACCATATTTAAATAATTTTTAAATTTAAGATAAATTTAATTTACAATGAAAATTGATCAAAATAAAGTGATTTTTTCATGATAATGTTAACAATCAGAAAAAAAAGTGAAATTGTATCGTAACTTTTACTACATAGTAATATTTCAGGTCAAATCTTTTTTGGATGACGTGATTCAATGTGAAATATAAAATATCCTGAATTATGAATGAATAATTATATTACATATCAAATGGGTAGTATATACATCACATAAATGTGAATTGGTACCTAATAACAAATTAGTCAAAATAAAATGTAAATTAAGAAAAAATTTCTTCCCCACGATTCCTTTTCGTTGAAAATTTATTAAACTCATGTATAGTGGTTTTAAAATGTTATTAACTTATAAAATAACCTTATTAATGTTTATTATATCATATAGTATCCTTTTATTACTTCCTATCAGTAATTTTTAAATAATCATTTATTATTCTCAATATTTCAGGATCTTATTACCTTATTTTCTAATTCATGGTTTTTCCTCAAAGATATGGTTCTTATGAATATTATATATATTCATCATATCCATAATAATAATAATAATTAAAAAATTTGAACAATTATACAGAAATTTTTAAATTTTATGCAGAATTGGGATTGGTGATTTTTTGAAATGAAATATGTTACGATCATGGATATAGTGTGTTGTAAGTACGCTTGAATAAAGTTTCCATATTGAAATGATAATTATTAAAAGAAAGAATGTCATGTATTATTTTTAACGAATGATAATAATATCACATATACTATATTATTTCTTTAAAAATATGTACATATATCATCCATGAGGTTTGTTGATGAAAATATACTCCCATCATTTTGAAAAGGCGACAATCTACACTTAAATGAATGACGTTATCATCATTCATTGAGTAAAAAAGGTAAGAAATTAAATTATATATATCAGCCATTCAGACTGATAAATATTTTGATATTATAATACTTATATAATTTATATCACATATAATCATTAAATTTATCATTATCACCTTTCATTTAAAGCGTCCGTGAAACAAGAATCACATCACTTCGCAAGGTGGTACTTTGTCTTATACACAAGCAATGTTATTATATCCCATATAGAATGTAAATTACAAAGTTATAAAGGTTATATAATTACTCTATAGTTCAAATTATGTTTTAAATATCACATATATAATTCATATTCATCATCATATGAAACCATTAATGGTGGTAATCGAAAAACCAAAAACATCAGTTTGTAATGTGGTGGTATTTCGTACACATGAATAATGATTTTCTAACCCCTTTAATGTAATTAAAAGTTTTTTTGTCCATGAAAAAAATATAAAAATATATCTCTATATTTAAAAAACAAATATTATTATATCAACATGTTTTAAAAATAATTTATGTAGGTCCATGAAGATATAAAATAAAAACGATCGTGGAAAAATGTTACTTCTTCTTCGGGTATGCAATGTAGCATTGCACTAAAGCATTCTTATATTGGATTTATTCCCAAAAAAGGATTCATGAATTATAATAGGGAATATGGGAAGTGTTTTTTCATCTACTTTTATAACCAAAAGGTTTTTTTGTTGTGACAATGTGAGGAGAGTGGGTGATATAATATAATTGAGTTGGGTGGCATGCTTTTATTTTTTAAAAACATCCATTCATACAAACATATTTTTTCATGGAAAAGGACTATAAATAGGATCATTATCGAACCAATAATTCATAATATCAAAATATGACTACAAAATGGGTTTTGGACAAGTCAGTACGCCATTTTAACCCTTATCTTATTAGTTTAACATCCTAGTAAATCCATTTTACCTTAACAATAGTGGTTAATTTATACTCATTTCACAATTTATTTTATTCAAAAAATTAATTTGACCTTATTATATATTATAAATTACTCTAATTCCAAAAATAGATTAATTTTTTTAATTTTATTAACATAATTTTCATAATGTAATTTATAATTAATCCTATTGAGCGTATGAGAAAGAGGGCTTTTGAAGGGAAAATGTTCAAAAGAATACAATGTTTTAATATAAAAATTTAATATTAAAATGATTAAAAAGAAAGAAATAATATTAATTTATATATAAGTTACCATGAAATAAATTTAAAATATAATTTTTCTTAATATATAATTTAAATTAAAAGCCATTTTCAATTAAAATTTAGTATTTTTCATTATTCATCAAAAAATGAAATATTTCCAAAAATTAATAAAAATTATCCTAAGATCACTTTGATATATTGATTTTAGAATTGACGTTTATTTTTTACAAATAAATTTTATAAAAGTGTTTGGAATTAATTTTATATTATGTTCTCAAAACACAACTAATCTATCTTTTAGAAAAAAATAGAGTTTTTTGAAATCATTTTTTCTTCAAAATGAATTTTATTTTATTTCTAATAAATAGATAACCATAAATTTTATAATATAGTTATTACAATCAATACCCTCCATTTAATCAGCTAGGTGATCACGATCATATTAAATATTAATATTTTAATAGTATGTCATGTTTCATTTAAACTCGGTGTTGCGTGCAATGCAAGCTAAACTTAGTGTTTCACATAACGCAAGATAATATTAGTGATTCATTTAATGAAATATATTTAAAGGATAAAATTTATTTAAAATAAATATATCCTAAATCTTTGAGTGGTTATATTTTATTTAATTCTTGTTTTTTGTGTCATATTCACTATTAGACATAAGGTTCTTATTTTAGAATTCTTGGGCGTTACAAATTAGGCGTGTTTACATGATCCCTTCATAAGTTATGATTTCATACTATTTCATGAAGATAATATATAGTGATTTATTAATACGGTCAAAATGATTATGGTAATCGCAATTGATAAATTTTTTGACACCTTTCATTTTCAATTGGTTTTTATATAATTATTGGAATCACACTTTTCATACCTAAATATGGAATAATGAAAAGATATTTTTTTAAATATTAATGTTTTATCTAAATTTATACTCAAATATAGAAGATATATTATTATAATTTAGACCTATAGTGGGAGTAAAGAATGATCTTAATTAATTATAAATTTTCTTCAATCGGGTATTAATCATTCTCATATCACAAACTAAAAGAAATAAATGATACCTTTGACTCTAAATGATTCTTACATCACAATTTTATTATTTAAAAGTATATCCACCTTGTATTTATACAACATGTTTTAGTTACAAAGGTTTAGTATCACCTAATTTTTATTTATTATCTTTCCTCTTTTTTCATAATCTATGTGTGTATTTATTGACATAAAAGTTACAATATCAATGGAGTTGTGTTTGTAATACATAACATGATAATTATAGAGTTTCATTTTAAAATATCTAAAATACTATAAAATTTAAATTATTTTATCATCATATTATTGAAATATTATATTCTTTGGTATTTATTTGAATTATTTTCCTCAATACACTTCAAAAATGTTGTTTCCAAGAAAATTGCTCATCCACTCAAGCGATCTAGAGATGGTTTCTATCATATCATGTTTCTATTATAATGGGTTCATGATTTATTAAAATGATAGGGAGATTTATTAGTTGTGTATATAGTTATGGGTAGGTAGAAATAATGTAAATGTTTGGTGTATGTTTTACTCATTGTAATTTTTTTTTGATAATCCAGGTTGTGTTGGACTAAAATTTTGGCATTCTCAACCCTTTATAAATAAGTATATAGAGATATTTTATTATTTAACCTACCAAATTTTTAATAATAATTAATAAAAACACCCTTTAAATTTCATCTATTTTTAATAAATTTAATATATTCATAGGATTCAATATATAAATTAAAAAATAACTATACAACTAGTATCAGTGAGAAAAAATAGTTTGGGTGACCATTTGAAAAATATATCCCTTAATTTTCATCATGGATATATTTTTTTATTCCCTAAAATATATGTTTTCCCTTTAAATAAGTTATCCTTTACCTTGTTCAATGTATATAATAATGATTTTTTTTATTTTACCTACATAAAAAAATTTAGAAAATCAATTTTTATTCTTTATGCATGTAGGAAAAATAAACTTTTTTTAAAAAATATTATTTTATGATATATTTTAAAAAATTCATGGACTAAGAATTTAGTTTAGGGACATGGACACTAGTTGTGTAAAAATGGTTCATCGGCTTGACAAAATAATTCAACATTTTTTGTGGTGAGCCGTATTCTAGATATCATTTTATGGATGAGTGTCATGAATGATCCAACCCGTGTATAGTTCAACCCAAACCATTGAAAAACATATTAATGTTTGTGGTATATTATGATACATTATGTAAATAACAAATTAATATTTTATTTCTTTTATTTTTATGGGATAAATCCCAACCATACAATCCTTAAAACACGGGACACTAGAAAAACATAGTGGAGTGGGTATTTGGATTAAATCAATTGGATTTTGTTTGAATTTATATCATTAATGAACATTTAATACAAAATTATTTTAATAATATATAATTAAAACAAGTAAATCATAAAACAAATTATGGTTCTCTTTTTATTATTTTTGAAATAAGTAATATAGATATTTTTTGGAAAAAATACAATAAAACACTCATCAAAAAATATATTTTTTCATTTTAAAAATTAAAATTAAATTTGAAAATGAAAAATCAAGTAACTACTAAATTTTTTGTGCCTTATTTTATTGGATGTTTATTAAAGTATATAATACAGGGCCTTGTAACCCGTGCCAGTTTTTGTTCATTGGTTTGGTCAATCCAACTCAGTTAGTACTTTAAACCCAATTTGGAGTAATAAATGAAAACTAGTATAAATTAAAATTAGGGAAAAATATATATTTAATATTTTAGAATACTTCCAATAACAATGTGAAAGGGAAAGTGACTATCATAAGAAATAATAGGAGAATGCGGTATTTTTGAATGTTCCACCTGTGAAATTGTTTTTTGAGATCTCGCTATATAGATGACACCATCTTCATATATATAATTTAAATAATATTTATATTTTTTTATATTTTGAATGATTTTGACAAAAATATTTCCCAAAATATTATCCAAATTCTACCGAGAACTTCACATTTATAAGTGAGTATTTATTGAATTATTACTAATATTTTCATCTTTATATTCATTTTACTATTTTATACAGCTAGAATATTGTGGGTCATCATTATTATTCCAATGTGACACTCATTACATAAAATAGATGAACTTTTTTACATAAAAATATTTAAATTCAAATTTTTAATATTATTAAATAAAATTAATTAATGTAATTATCGTTATTTATAATTATAATTTATTATTAAGGATGATAATAAAAAAAGTTAAAAATTATAGTTCAAGTATTATTTTTAATAATTATTATAATTATATATGATAATAATGTAAACATGATATTTATTATTTTATATAAATATTTAATTTGACTATTATTAATAACAATTTAATGATTACAAAAAATTAATTATTAATCATAAATAATATGGATAATTATTCGGTAAAAATAATGTTATAGATCCATGAAATAGATAATTGATAAACATCGGTAGGCCACTTCTAGAGGGGTGATTCAGAATATACGGTACAAATACCCTCATAAAAATTTTATACTTAATTTAATAAATTAGAGTAAAATATTAAGCTATGAGGTGGATAAATATAATATATGGATACATAAAAAAATATCATGAATCTGATGGATAATAAATGTTTAGGAAATAAAATTCCATATAACTAAATCCATACCTATTGATTCGAAATGGTCAGTTATAATTGGAATATATGAAATGTAATAAAGCGATAATGATGAAAGATATAAAAGGAAAATATTTTGAATAGTCAGTGAATGATTCGGGATCATTATTCGGAATTGTTATTACTCTTGTATTTATATTAAATTTAAATTAAATATGGAGACATTTCAAATTAATGAAGATAAAAAAAATACTGTGAATAATAATGTTATAGTATTTTATTATAATAAATCCTTGTTTTCATTATTTTATATTATGTATAAGTTATTGTACTTAAAGATATATTTCCTTTTTATCCAAAGAGGTAGAAATATCCTATGACCAGTTCTATACAACAATCAGTACAAGAAGTTCCCACTTTTCAATGATACAAATAATCCATTATCATTACGAATTATTTGATGTTGGATTATTATAAGAAAAGTATTCATCCTAAGAACTTATATGATCACAAATTGGATAACAAAATTACCTTGTCCCCAAGACATATTGGATTAAAATAACATAGGATAGATGGTTTGAATAGAATGTTGTTTCTTGTGTCATTTTGAAATGAATATAAGACAATGATGGTGTATAGTGTAAGTGAAGATAAAGAAAAGAATATACATAAAAAATCTCTTTGAAAGGATGACAAGAAGATCAAAGGGAGGTGTGGTGATACATAATATTCTCTCAAATGATATTCTATATTAGGTCTATTTATAATCTAATGAATCAATTTTTCAAATAATCTCTCATAAAACCATTATATTGATTCAAAATATTGATATTGAGAAATTTAGTTATTCGATCACTGACATGGATTTTTATCAAAATATCACTCATTTTAACATTTCAACCCTCAGGGATTCATCTATATCCATTTATATATTCTAATTATTTTAGTTGACATGGATAATCATATGACCATTAGATGTATCATTTATTTGGTGATAACATAGGTATTTTTTGTTAACTTTTCAACATATAGACTACAACTATTAGAAGGAGATGTTGATCTACAAAAAATATTTCCATTTCACTTTCTTATAAAGTTATCATAGTATATGTTTTACAATTTCAATCATCATAGTATTTAATTAACTTCTAGTTTTTATTTAACAGTATTTGTATAGTATTTAATAGATATCTTGGCTAGACTTCATAATTTTATTATATAAACTAATATTCTTCCACATTGTTTTTCCATAGTATGTTATTCATGTTGATAATGTTGGGATTATTAAAGTTCAATTTTATAATAGTAATCTTAAACCCACATCATAATTAAATCATTACTCAAATTTTTCTTAATTATTCAGTGATAATTAATGTTTTTATGAGTTGGGTGATTATTTATAAATATTTTCCCATATTCTACTTCATCCATTTATTGTTTCACCTATATTATATTATGTTTCATCTATATGATAATTAGTTATTATTTGTTAATATATTTGACCATTTTCCTTTACCATTCATTTAGATATCCTGGGACATCATTCTTTTGTACTTCTATTGATATAAATCATTGAACTTTTTTAGTCAATAGGATGGCTATTAATGGTATAATTACTTTATTTTACCAGGTATCTATTATTTTTTATTTTTTAAATTTAAAAAATATATATGTACATTAAATAAAATTATTACAGCCATGTGATCATTAAAACACAAAATTCTAGAGGTTTGGAATTGGTGGATTTGAAGGATGACCCAATAATATTCCCATTTTTTTATGATCATAAGGAATAATACGTTAAAGAATAAAAATATTAAAAAAACTTTATATTTTGATCATTAAAACTCCTAAATTTTAATGATAATAATGGTGGTATTTAAAGTATTACATATCTTTTAATTTTTTATGATAACACGATACATTACATTAAATTATAAAAACTAATATAAAATAAGTTTTAGTAATATAAATAATAAAATTTCTATAGTATTTAAAACCAAAAATTTAAATATATTGTATTATGTGATTATATATGGATTATGGTTTCAATTAACCCCCCCCCCCCCCCCAAGATTGTTAAAAAGTTAGGGTCATAATATAAAATTTTTATTCTCTTAATTGATTAAATTATACCACATTAAGATTGAAGGTTTCAACTAAACTCACTTCCTTAGTGGATTGGACGGAGAATAAAGTAATTATCACTGAATAGAATAAAAGATAATATCAACCACAATGAAAAATATAATGTTTTTTAATTAATAACATTAAAACACCCACATAATATAGTAGAAAAATTACCAAGATACAGTGTAGTCATTATTTTTAATATAGATGAAATAAATTCAACATAATGTAAGAATATATAAAATATTTAATTAAATAGATAGGTGAAGTTAAAAATATAAATGAATATGAAATGTTTTTCAAGGAACTTAAAGGAACTTTCTGTTTACAATCACATTTTTGAAAAGAGTTGATCATATTTATTTGTTTTAAAAAAATTTATTTTCTATTAAAACACCCCCAATATTAGAAAACATATTCTCTTTTTAGATAATGTGATTGAAAAAATGTATAATTTGAGTTTCATAATGTTTAAAATTTATTTATTACTTGGGTTTTGTATATTTGATACAAAAAAATTTAGTTTATTTCAGAGTGTTTTATTAAAATAAAATATCAAAGTATGATATAATTTTTTATTATTACTATTGGGTTTCATTTTTTATCACAAAACTTGTGTTTTCAATATGATTAGTGATATATATATGTATACATATAAAACAAATAAAAAATAGTGTAGTCTGATAGAAGTAAGAAATGAAATTTTAAAAAACTAATTGAGTATAGGATGGTATAGTATATAAAAAATGAATGAATGTAATATAAAAAATAAATACGAATTTACTAATCTATGGAGATTCATATATATATTTCCCATTTCTTTATCATTTTTTTGATTTATCCATTTCCATCCTCATTTTTATATTCTTTATCATCTAATTTTCTTTCTAGAATGAGAAGAAATAGAACCTGAATAGAAGAAGGATTATCTGACCAGAAACCATATTCTATCTTAAAGTTTCATTCATTAACTCCATGATATTCAAGTTCCTTATAATAGAATGATTATATATATATATATATATTGAGACTCCCTAGACCTATACACATGGATCTAGTAAAATAAATATTCATTACATAATGGATTTGATTGCAGAAAAAGTGAAAAACAAATTAATCGTCCCTAATTATAACATCAAAACATATTATTGATTCTCTTATATATCCAATAGCTTTTTAAATTCATAGAATTATGTAATTAAGAAAAACTTTACTTAAAAGAACCCATATCATTCTCCTCCAATAAAAATTTTCCAGCTATAATTGGATTTCATTATTTTATAATAAGTCTTAGATACCTCCCATGAAATTATCCAAACATGATACCCATCTATATATATCATATGAATTACAATTATTCATAAACTGAGAAAATGGAAACATAAAAATTGTGATTTTTAACACTAAAAAATGGTGGATTTTAGTAGAATATATCATAGACAAAAAAACATGATTAATATGGTAGAGCAAATAATCAATAATTATTTTCTATAATAAATAAATTGAGTTAAAAACATACATGGATGAAATAAGAATGTGAATAATCACATGGATATCAATAATTTCTACTATAGTGATGAATTGAATAATGTTAAACATATTATTCTTATCATCAAGGCTTCATTCCAAGACATTGTATGTACCATCAAGGTATTATGAAAAGACATCTTACATACCATAAAAGGCGCATGCATGGGAAACTTATATACTATCATGTACTCATTCCACGTTTTTAAATCACCTTTAAGCCATTATTCCAATACATTATCATTGAATGGTTATACATACACCAATAAACACCCATTTTAGTATGTCTCATGAGACTTATCAAATTCATGAAATAGATATATAATTCCATGACCTCTCAACCACATTAATATTTCTAACACATTCATAATTAAAAATGAATGGATAAATTATACAATACATAATCATTATACCATGATAATAAATAATCATATGTTTTAAAATAACAATGTTTCATGGCTTCCCATTACATAGTCAATATTCTTTTAACAATGAATACGCATCCATATAGAATTAACAATTATATGGATTATACATATTCTCTCGATTAATAACATTAGTACTTTTCTTAATGAACACCATCCAATTTGATTTATGTATGATATGGTATTCACACCATATTGACTAATGGTTATATGTCTAATTAAGCACTTTAAATGATATAAAATGCATCCCGAATAATATATAATATATACATGAAGTAGACTAAAACTACGCCCGAAAATAAGTTGTTGTGAAAAATAAATTTCCTTTAGTAAATACGGAGGAATGAAATCATTAAAAAAAATTTGTAAATATTTTTTAATTTTTTCTATAAACAAATTCCAATATAAATTCCAAAACTCTTTACCTGAGATTTCAATAACTATGTAAAAAATTAATTTTATAATAATTTATATTATTGTAATCTTGAAAATAAATTATTATTATTTAATTATGTTGTGGGTAAAAGATTAAAAGATGCATAAGTGGAATGAAATCAATTTTAAAAACATTTAAGGCAATAATATCCTTTTATTTATAAAATTTATAGATTTATGGGAAAATATAATACTTTTTAAATACACAAAAATGTAAAAATGCATCTAAATATTTAATAATATTCATAATAGTAGAAAAATGTGTTCCTATAGTAAATTAAGAAAAATATATTCTTTTTATATTTTTGTATAGAATGTCAAAAATGACGTACCTAGAAATTTTGAAGAATTATAAGTTTAAAATTTTCTAAATAATGGAAAGTTTTAAATAATTAACCATTATAAATGATTTATTTTTATATAAGAATTTTTTTAATAAAAATTAATGATATAGATATGTAGGAAAAAAATTCATATCCAAAAAGAAAAAATAAGATCAATATTTCTTTTAAACATTTTTTTAGCAATTTTGAGTAGAAAATATAGAAAAAATGGAAAGAATAATTTATAAATATATAAATAACTATAGTATAATAAAATAGATGTGTTTTAGGAGATAAAGAGCATTTTATTCCTCGAATTTATCTAAAAACATATGAAATCCCAATAAAAAATGAGATTGTAGAATAAACCATTATGGATTTGGTATCATTGGACTAGTAAACCTTATAAAGTATAAAATTATATGGTTTTTTAATTTTCATTAATTACATGAAATAATATTCAAAAATATATTAATTTGTCTTTAAAAACACTATATAGAATAAAATAAGGTGTTCCAAATTTAACATGTCACCAAGTGTTAAAATTTAGACCCAGAACACTTATAGATCATATAACACTTGAATCAAAACCTCTTAAAAGAGAGAAGTTGAAATGTTACATTATTTTTCATTATTAAAGAGTGTATCAAGATATAGTAGTTATAATAGTAAATATTCACACCTTTTAATGTAAATAGGTTTACACTTTAAACCATGTCTTGAAGTATTTGTTTTTAGACGATAAACTCTTATCGTGGATTCATGCTATGTAGGTAG
This sequence comes from Viscum album, assembly GCA_963277665.1. Lineage (NCBI taxonomy): Eukaryota > Viridiplantae > Streptophyta > Magnoliopsida > Santalales > Viscaceae > Viscum > Viscum album. The sequence goes on from OY728160.1 coordinate 733,098,459, forward strand.
CACTATAACATCCATGTAGAGTAAAATAATGATTTATTATACATATATATGTTTAAATTATTTATATTTATCTAAATATATACCATACACTTATTATTTATTTTACTAACATAGTAAAATTTCATTCTTAATATCAATAGTTTTTTGTTAGATATACAGTTTTGCATGCATGTTATGATTTAGTGGTTCCAGTACTTTCACCATGGAAATTATTTCATCATAGCCATAATTTGGATGAAGTTTTATACTAATGTTTCGATATATTTATGGAGTAAATGGTCACATTATTGAATTAATAGTGACGATTCGCATGGAAGGATTACAATTCTATTTTTTTTGAATTTTTTATTACAAAAAAACTGATTTTATTATGGAATAAAAATATGTATGAAACCATTAAAAACTGATAAAATGTTTTATATATCATATTTATTCACTAACTCTATTTTCAATACAATCTATATCATGTTGTTTTATAAACGGAAGTATGACATTCGTGGAACCCGCAGTCTGCACGTACGCTTGAGTGATGTTTCCATTTTTAAATGGATATAAAAGAGATGGATAATGGTTATTTATATTAAATTATAACAAATAAATAAAATAATTATTATTATATTATTATTTTAATTTTGTTATATAATATCTATGGAAGGTTTAATAGGAATGAAACTTGAATGAACTAAGTTAAGAAGATTACCAATTCTTTTGATATCCCCATTTTGATTAAACATGAGGACGTTGAAAGATATGTTTATAGTCACACTGGGTGATTTATAACATGGTATGGAAATTGTGTGGAGGTATTTTGGAATAATTTTTAGTGAACACTAAACTAATATTTTTCATTGAAAATGTTATGTTGATTCACATTTTATATTATTTTTTTAAAAAAATAATCTATAAGGGTCAAGAATTTAATTAAAAATGGAATATAATGACCCAAAAATTCATATTATTAATTACCTTATGAATGAATAAATTAATTTTTAATTAATATTGTTAAAGAAAACACATGAACTATATTAAACTCATTATTTTGGACCATTATAAAATATAATAATAATTTAGATTTCAAGATTAAAATATCATTAAAAATCATAACCATTGGTAATATAGACATTGTAAAGTTATCGTTAAGATTATAATATATTATTGTTATGAAAATTTCTTAATTGATACAGATAGAAGTGGAGATGGACATGACCAGTAGGATCATCCCTTATAAGTCTCATTTATCGACGCTTCTAAGGGATAGGGAATCATTAGGATTTATGATAAACTAAGACCGTGATGGGAATCAATAAATTAAACTCAATATAAACCATTTTTAAGAAAACATAAGCTTTTTGAGATCATGTGTTGAACCATGTTCATCGAACTACCCCAAGAATGTCCCACCATCCCACAACATACACATAGGGTGTATGATGATATAATAAGTAGTCACGTATCTTTGTCCTAGTTTTATGAATTTATTTATTTTCTTATAAAATAAACATTATATTTCTCCATTATCATATATATATATATAGTTATATAATTATATGAATACATATTTCATTTTAGTGGAAAAAATAAAAATTATATTTTTGGGAAATATATATTTTCAATTAAATTATTTTTTTCTATAAATAAAATAATTTATGAAATAGATCTTATTATCATGAAATATTCTTACTAAATAATATTTATTTAAGTATAAATGATAATATAATTTCATGAAGTCCAATGTTATTTTTATAAGGTTTAGAAAGCTGTTAGTGTCATAAACACTAGTATTTCCTCATATATAGGTTTCTTAATTTGAAATAAAAAATTCTTATATTTATAAAATTAATTTCTTAAAGGAAATATTTTTTTGAAATTATAATATATAAATTAGTTATTAGTGAATTTTTTATAATTTCTGAATATAATCGAATTTTTGGGGAAAAAATTAAATACAATATAAATGTATGATGTGTATTGTGAAATCACAATATCCTAACATTAATGTAATGAATATTATAAAGGAAATAATATATAAAAAATTTATTTATCCTTTAAAATAATTTTTTATTTATGTAAATTATTTAATTTTAAAAATCTATAATGAATCCTACACAACATATATTATATTTTTTGGGTTTAATAAATAATTATTTATAAACATGACACACTTCTGCATCATAAATGGTATTGTTTTAATTAGTTCAGTTAAAAATATATTAAAATAATTTAAACCACTACTCTTTGTAAAAACCCATTATATGGTCTGTTGTTTTGATTATTTTATCACTTCGAGTTTGAAACCTATGTATTGAAATTAATAAATAATTCCCCTAAATTTTGATATACATACTGACCCAACCTCAGGTTACTCATTACTAAAAACCTAATTTGTATGGATTTATACTCCCTCTCCCTCTCTAAATCCCTCAAAAGGTGTTAAAAATCTCATAAATTTACCATACAATGCTTTTATAGGAAACCTCTTAAGGTAAGGTATTTTTTACTCTTTTTTTATTCAATTTCTTTCTTTGTACAAATAATTTTTCTTTCTAGTGTTTCACATTTTAATTTGATTTTACACTTTAATTTCATATTCTTGTGATGATATATAGTTATATACCACCTTTATCTCTCATTAAACCATTCTTTGAACCTTTACATACACATATTATGCTACCAAAACATTCCCATGCTTTCAATGAATAACATTTGTTTTTATGAATACCCATACCAATTTCCACTCAAGGGTATTTTTCTACAAAAAAATTTAATTCATTGGTTAGGGAAATGGATATATTTATACCAATATCTTTAATCATTGGATTAAAATTTATGAATTATGATTCTATGTTGTATGGACTATGTGGAACATAAATGCATGTTTGTGATATAAATGTGACAGGTCCACTCAGAGTTATATATACCTACAATATATTGGGTAATTCATTGATCTCAAGAGATACCATGTAAGGTTCGTGATGCCTCATCCTAATCACATTATGTTATGATTCTTTGGTGGTTATCCAAGACATATGCTTTGGATGTTATGTTTTATATTATTTCATCATTCCTATAATGCCTTTCTGTTATCATATTTTTTATGATTTTATATTCATGAATATTATTATCACATTTAATGTCACCCTGTTATTCCCCTTGACACTCATGTCATTATTTACTTCATTCTTTTCTTTTATATTACATTAATGTTATTTATATCTCACCCCTTTTAAATGTATATCCCCTGGTTATCTCGTGCAATTCTAGAAGATCGATGGGATTTTTACGGCATATAATATAGTTTTTAAATAATTTAATTTCATCCATGTTTCTAGTTGTTTTGATATGTATATTATTACCCAAATATATTTTTTGTCTCTATATTTTGGGATTTTTGTTATGTATCTTAATGTAATCGATCATTAAATAAATGTATTAAAGATATGGGTTTTCATAGTGAATGTGGTTCATGAATGGACCATGTATGGTATTATCAACCATTTCTCGTCAACAAGAGTCAAGATAATATTTTCTTATTTTTAAATAAATCATTAAAATATTTTTTAACAATAAATACCCTTTAAATTCATTTTCAATACAACTCACATTATTTTTTTCAATGGTGTCTAGATAAGAATTTAGTTAAAATTTAACCATTAAAATTAATTTATACCCATAATTATTATACCCAATGTTCATTGAAGTATCCTTTTAATAAAAATATTATTACCTTGATATTTGTAAAACCATTTACTTGAATTTTGTTACTACTTTCACCAATGTTTTATCGACGATCCATAAATGTTTTAGATCATTATACTGTAATTTAAAATTCAAAATATATTAATAATATAAATATAATATCCAAATCAACATTATTTTCTTCTATATTCTTTCATAATGTAATTTTTATATTTATCATTATCATAAAAATATATTGAAAATATTAAATGAGAGAGATTAATATTTTTCTAAATACTCTCAACTTAAAATAAAATAAATACAATATCAATATAATGTGTCACAAAAATGGAATCATGAAAATATAACACCATGTAAGTTTGATAATAACTACATCCACATATTTCATGATATTTATTTTGATATTTAATAACTTTTACAGTTAATAAAATTGTTTTAGTTGTTTTATTCTTTACTGTGGGGCGAATATTTTACCTTGGTGATTGATTTTTTATTATTAAAAATTAAATAGACCTTATTATCTAATTTTAATATGATGATTAAATAAATGGAAATAATTTTACCAAATATAATTTATAAAGGTGGAATAAATAAATTCTAATATCGGTGAAAAAAATTATAAAACACATTATTTGAAAAAAAAATCTAAAGAACATAATTAAATTATGATCATTCCATTTAATGTAACAACCGTTAAATGATTTGGAATTTTTCTAATTGATCATATTATAAATATATTTCATCCAAGAAATTTATAGATAGAGATTAATTTAATTTATTAAGATAAAAATACATTATTCACATAAAAATATTTTTCTAAAAATTATACTTTTTTCTACCAAAATTTTCCATCTTGATTTCAAACCAATTAATAAAAAACAAGTTAATGTGTTTTAATTGGTTTATATCTATAGACAATAATTTTCAATATGTTCAATACTCTAAATAATATAAATTTATATTTTTTATTGGAACATTCAATAAATGATACAAATATTTTTAAAAAAAACGTCCATATCTATCGAAGAATAATTATATTCATATTCCTTAAAAATAATTTACTATTTCATGGATATTTGTAAATAATTTTCACAATTTTTTATTTTATCAGTTTTATTTAACTATTTAATAATTTCATTGACTATATAATATAATAGAGAATTATTCACTTAAATATAGTTTTGTATATAACACAAGATATATAACATACTATTTTAATTTAAAGGAAAGTATAAAATGAAATATAATGGTATTAAATTCTACCCACATTAAATAAATTTCATCTTCATAATTTTAATTTTCTATTTCTAATAGGAATGTATCAAAACAGAGTTATAATCTAAGATCAATATAAGTAATTTTTATATCAGAACCAGGGAACTTAGTATTTTATAATTAAATATTTCTAAAACAATTTATGTGTTATTTTAAGACTTGTACTTGGGAATAGTTTTACAAAAGGATTCCTTGACAACTTAGTAATAATTTCAACATAATATTTGTTATATATATCTTCCTCTTTCTTGATTTTGTGGAATAATTTTACTATCAAGATAGTGAATGTGAGAAAATTCACTTATATGATTATTTTCTATTCTATAAGAATAAATTCATTCTTTGGATATCTTTTGATTAGTTTTACCTCGGATTAATCTCCCATTAAAAATTATTAATTTAAAAGAAAAATTTTCATTTCTAAAACAAAAAAATAAACATATAATGTCTCATGATATCCCTAAAATAATTCCATGTTATTCCTCTTATTTATATCCATTTTCAAAAACTAAAACAATTAGCACATGTTAAGATTATACACAATATGAATAAACATTTATGTGATAATGAAATAAATTAATATTTAAAAGATCGATAATAACTCCCAAATTTAGAAATAAGTCATTCTAAAAACTATTTAAAATATTCTTCACAAGAAATAGAAAATATTTGAATCTTTATTATTCCAAATTAAATGTAACTTTATCTTAAGTATTATTCAAACATAATAACCAGAAAAATTATTCAATAATATATCCTAAACCCAAAAAAACATGGAAATATATTCTACCAAAAATAAATTATTATACCCCCATAAAGAGATGAATCACTTTGACATCAAATTACTCTTTATTCTCCAAGGTTATCCATGTTTCTCACCATACTTTCCCAAAAATTAATTATTCAATTATATTAATTAACTATAATCCACACACACACACACCCTAACTCAAATCATAATCAATACTATGATCATGTATTCTTCTGAAAACACAATAACCATTTCCTCAAATATCATTAATAAGCTTAGAATATAATCACATATAGCCTCAAAAGTGTAGATATACCTTTGAAAACATGATCATACCTAAACTCATTGAAAGCGCAGCCGATTTTCGCCTATCGACCATTCAATTTTCTAATTCTCTCCTACTGTGTATATCAATACACAGGTCGAATCCTCGACGATGATATTTTTTAATAGTCGATTGTTTTTTATTGATTGTATTTTGATTGGGGGTTTTTTGCCGAGCTTAAATTAATTGATAAATGATTGGTTTTTGATTCAAAAATTTCATAAATAATAGGGTGTGTTCATCATTAGGTATCTAAGATTGTGATATACTTGTGCCTTACTTTATATTTCTTTAAATTAACACTCATGTCACAAGTTGATGTTGATTTGAATTCCAATGTGTTATGTCTTTAATCCGTGACTTAACATAACATGGGGTTCTAATCTTAATCATATATTGTTTATGGTATTGTATGTATGGTTCCAATATTCCCTGGAAACCACTTTTTAATAAAAAAAAGTCTTTAATCTCTGATATGTTAAGTCCAAGTTACACAATGTTAACTCAAATAATATTCATCGAGAAAAAGTTCTCAATCACTTAACATAACTAAATTATAACTCACCAAAATGATAGATTTACTCAGATATTGAAATGATTTGTAATATATTTTATTATGTTTATTATGTTCAATTAATAAGATATTAAAAATAAAGGTATAAGAAAAGAGTGGTGCGCTGAACACACACACGAGCAAGAAGAGAAATAACAAAAACACACATTTTATTGCATGAGAAAATGAATAAAGAGAATGATTTTCAAATTGATTTATAATATATGAATAAAATTAATATTAAAATATTCAAAGTAGAAGATAATAATATATTATAAAGCAATAAACATGCATTAAAACATAATTACAAATACAAATACTTACGTAATTACAATTGAAAGTGAATAGAATGAACTTGAAATAAAAGAGAGGAGAAATGGTATCTCATGTGAAAACATTTGTTTGGTATGTACTCTCATAAATTTTTGAGATCTGTGGTTGTTCCAATTGATCATCCTCTATTCTAAATTTATATCCCTTTTGAAAGGAGATGAGGGGAAGTATTTATAGCCCAAGGTGGTGGACTATTTGCATTCGAAAACTACCCCCCCCCCCACTTGGATTGATGATTTGGACATCCAGACAACTGAATCTAGAGATATCTCCTTAATAGTTATATATAACAATGTGGTTCTTCTACTCTCAAAATTTGGAGTAATTTGAACTTAGTGTTTAAATGTTAAGGAGGATTTAATAAATAATTATAATATGTCCATTTCAATCCAGACTTTTTAGTAGCTGAAATGTTAATGGGATTATCAGTAGGACGATGCCTTAAAATCTGAAGAAAATTTTCAAAATCTTTTTCCCTCCATATCATGGATTTCATACTGAAAAATATTAGCTAGATTGGATATCATGATTAGGAGAAAAGAAAGGAATAATGATCAGATTTTAATTCCTGGCTAGAATGGTGGGATGAGATTAAATGAATCATTTGGGCCCCTTGTTCTAGGGATTGGTCTTTGAAATTTTTATCCAGGATTCCATTAGATGATCAAGAAAAAAATATAGAGTTTCATCAAATTTGGGATTCTGGATGGAACCCAGTAATTCTATTATCATGGCAGATCCAGTTTCATCAAAGATTATTTAGGTCTTCTTATGTGGTCCATATGTCCCTTTTAATGGATGATTTGGCCAAAGGTCCATTCTAATAAAACGTTTTAATTTGAGTAAGGAACCCAAAAAAATAATCAATAAATTGGGATATTTAGGGTGAGAAATATAATTAAAATAGTAAACTTACTGGATTGGATTAATTCAAATAATTCTCAAAATTATATTTAACATTAAAACTTGAGTGTTTCTTTCCAAATATGCACATTTCATTAAAAATCAGTAATGAGAGTAAATAAAAAGAAATGAAAATATTAATAACATAAACTCCCCCACACTTATTCTTGTCCATTTCCTCATATTAAAAATATATAAAAAACATGAGAAAATCATTTTCACTCACCAACAAATATTAAATTTCTTCCCACAATCATAGGAGGGTTAGAAATTTTCAATCATTCATATTGAATTCCACCACATGTTGTTACAGAAACAATCTTCCAAAAACAATTAATTTTTTTCATTCTCAAATTTTGAAATAGAAAATGGTAGTAGAAAATACATAATACTCTTAAGATGATAAAATTAATTTATGGAGCATCCCTTATTCACCAACCAAAATTTAAAATCATATAATTTGTAAGAGCTCTATGCTTCCACACCCGATCCTAATGTTCTTAAGAATCATGAGGTATTTTAGTGTTTTTTAATGGATGTGGGATAGTAGGAATATGATGTCCAAAATATAGGAAAAATGTGGTAAAACACCAACATGGAAAAAGTATTGAACATTTTTTTGAAATGAAACATGAAAGGAAATGAAAACACATAATTACAAGGGAATGAAAATGTGAAATAAGACACAAAATAGTAATGAAATTTGAAGTAGATGAGAAGATGTAATATTTACAAACCACAAAACGTCTCCTAATGACCTAAGTGTCCATTATTTTCTTTTTGTTTTTTGTATTTTTTTCAAAAGTTGAACTTGAAAATGATCTCAGACTCATCTTCCAACCCACGTTTAATCTCCTCATGATACGAATTATAATTGTTATAACAAGAAAAAAGGGTTAATAAAGAGTGATTTTTGATCCACCCAAGTCACAACCCATTCTTATTTTCATTTTTTTATATTTTGATTTTTTTGAACACTTTTCTATATAATTTTTACAAGACAAACATATATACATTCCCAGAAAAAACTGAAGGACAACCTATCCCCCAAACATGAATTGATTCTTTCCCTCAAGCACATGATAATGTGTTTAAAATCAACAAAAGGGTACCGAAAATGAATTCCATTCCCCCAACACATAAATTTCAAAAAAGTATGAATTGAAAATCCATATTGATATTGAGTGGGATAAGGTATTCAGCTTATAATTTGGATATGAAAGAAAATGGTTTCATAGGCTCCAAGGGGTTGTGAAAAGGAGGACTAATGTATGCTTAATGGGTTGCTATTTAGATATTATAATTCTTATGTGGTTCAAAAATGACTCTATCATAATAATACACACTAAATTAGGAAATTCAGCATGATGGTCCACAATCTCAAGATTCACAAATGTGGGTGAAAGACACACAATTTGAAAAGATGGCCATAGGTTTCATTGGAATTAAATCAAATTTTTTTCCTCATGGGTAGGGAAAATCATATTCCAAATCCAAAAATTGAGCATTCAAAATTTTTTGGTTTTGACACAATATTATTTTTCCAAATTTATGAAGAAACTACGAAAATTTTGAGATTAAACCATGTCTTTTGACTCCCCAAAGTGGTTGGAAAAATTTTGAAAATTCTAAGGTGAGTAAGTATGACTCCATATTTTTCATATTTTTTTTAAATGATTTTATTTTTTTTAGGGTTTTTTTATTTTTTATAAAGACAACAACTCAAAATATAAAGGGTAAATAAAAAATTTTTAGGAGTAAAGTGGTAAAAAAATAAAATGAGAAAGAGGGGGAAGAAGAAGAAATATAGAGAGTGAGGGGGAGAAGATGAGTTAAAGCGAAAGAGGTTCCCCCTGGATTGGATTTAGTGGGTTGTCATCTCCATCCAGGGGTGGGTCAATTGTAGAATTTGGGGATCCAATGGAAGTCAATTTGGTTTCAGGATTGTGTATCTTCTCAAGGTGATGATTTAACCGATGTCCATTAACTGTGAATTTCCATTTGAAGATGGGTTAGCGACTTTCACAACACCAAATGGGTAAAAATTTGTAACAAAAAAGGACCTACCCAGTGGGAATTAAGTTAGCTAAGTCAAGTAGAAATTGAGAATTGAAGAGAATTACCTTTTAACCTTCATGAAATACCTTTATCAGGATGTGTTTATCATGGTGTACCATTGAATTTTCTTTGTAGAGATTATAATTCTCGTAATAATCAAGTTTAAGCTCCTCCAGTTCATTCAATTGCAATAATATTTCTTTACCAGATTTTTTAAAATCTAAATTACATGTTTTCACAGGCCAAAATGACTTATGTTGGATTTCAACCGTTGAATGACATTATTTACCAAAAACTATCCTAAACGAGACATCCAAATGTGTGTTTTATAGGAAGTTTGATTATCCAAAAGTGCTTCACCATGTCTTTCAGGCCTTTCTTTTCTAGTGGGTTTTACAGTTCTCCCAAGAACTCTTTTCTCTTTACTATTATAAAAGTTCATACACGCCATTTTTCAAGGGGTGATATGTCATTTATGTTTTATGTACAACCCCATTCTTTTTCAAAATATATTTTGTGGTTGTTTTACAAGAATGGGTTGCTAAGTCACTTATCAAGGCATGTGGTGTTCCAAATCACTGGAAGATGTGTGTCTATTGGAACTCAATAACAGTATGTGAATTATCATTTCATGTGGGTTTGGCCTTGAACCACCTAGAAACATAATCAAATTCAATAATAATGTATGAGAATCCATTGGAATGGGGAATGGTTCCATGAAATTTATTCCCCAATCATCGAAGATATCTCAAAAAATTAAAGGCTTTTAGGGAATTTCATTTCTCTTTGAAATAGTTCCATATTTTTGAAAGTGGGTCACGAATTAAAGAACTCATGGGAGTCTATTAAGAGTGAAGGATAGAAGAATCTAGAGTCTTAGGACCTTTTTGGGAGGTCCTTTGTGGTCCAAATTGGAAACCATCGGCCATTGAGTGATATAATTCTGATATAGAATAATGTTCATTTTCATGAACACATCTATTAATTACTATGTCTTCCCCTATTTTCCAAATATTATATTCAACCCAAAATTTTTGTTTTGAATCGCTTTTGAGCATCATTTTTTTCTTTTGAAAAATATTCAGGGAAAACACCAGAAACCAAGTGATTTACAATTTGGGAATACCGTGGTATTTTTGTAGTGAGAGATGAAAGGTGCTCAGTTAGAAATCCTAGATCAATTATTTCAGAATGAGAAGAATTATATATTTTACTCAAGTGACCAGCCATAGGGTTTTCATTTCCTAGATTATCATTGATTTCTTGTCTAAATAATTGGATCATTAGGATCCATCTTATTATCATGGGTTTGGAATCAATTTTCATGAGTAATAACTTTATAGAAGAATGGTATGTGAAGATGATGATTTTGGAACATAAAAGATAGGGATGAAATTTATCTAATGAAAAAACACTATTAAAAGTTCTTTTTCAGTCACAGTGTAGTGAGATTGAGTTCCATCAAATGTTTTTGAGGCATAATAGATGACATGAAGAATGTTTTCTATTCTTTGACCATGAACATCACCAACAGCTCTATGAGAAGCATCACACATCAACTCAAAGGGTAAGGACAAATCTGGGGGTTGGATTATTGTGGAAGATGTAAGAGCTGTTTTGAGTTCAACTAAGGGTCTCTTGCAATCCTGATCAAAATTAAAAGTGACCTCATTTTTGAGAAATTGGGTGAGTAGTAGGTAAATACTACTAATGTTCTAGATGAATCGATGATAGAAACTATCATAACCGAAGAATGAATAGATGTCTTGAATAAATGTGGGTTCTGGAAGTCATTAGATCACATTGATTTTGGTAGGATAAACTTCAATACCCTATTTTGAAACTATGGCCCCCAGAACAATCCCATTGGCAACCATGAGGGGACAGTTTTTAATATTTAACACAAGGTTACACATGAAAAACTTTTGAAGGACTAGAGAGATTTAACTCAAGAAAGATTCAAATGACTCCCCATAAATGGAAAATTCATCCATGAATACATCCATGTAGTGTTCAATTAATTTAGATAAGATACTCATCATACACCTCTGGTATGTTTCAGGATAATTGAAAAGTCCAAAAGGCATTCTCTTATATTCATATGTTTCAAAGGGGTGAGTAAAAGTAGTCTTTTCTTAGTCCTGATGTTTGATTAGGATTTGGAAGCATCCATTGTATCCATCAAGAAATAAATAGTATGATATTTCAGCTAATTATTCTAGAATCTAATTAATGAATGGATGAGGGTGTTGATCTTTACCTATTTCAACATTCAAATTCCTATAATCGATGCACACATGCCATTTTTTCTTTACTCGAGTTGTGACTACCTCGCTTGGTTTATGTGTGACGAAAACATATCCCACCCTTCTTTGGTACAACTTGAATTGGACCAACCAGTTCACTATCAGAAATTGGTTAGATAATACCAGCATGAAGATGCATGGTGATCTCTTCCATAACTACCTCATGTATGAGTGCTTTGATTCTTCTATGTGGTTGTCTAATTGGTATAGATGATTCCTCAAGATAGATTTGATGGATCCAAAGGGTTGGGTTGATTCATGGTATATAATATATAGTCCATACTAGGGAATTTTTGTTTTCCTCTAACACCTGAACAAGTTTGGACTCCAAGGTTTCTGTAAGTGAAGTGGAGATAATCACATGATAAGAGTGATCATGGAAAAGGATTTCATATTTCAGGTTTTTAGGAAGATTTTTTAGATCAGTATCATCTCTCATTTGTGGGTTAGATAACACAGGAATGGAGGAAGCGCATTTAGTTACTTCAGATTCATTTTCCTTAATACCGTCCAATGTAGAGCATTAGATATAATAGTTGATGTGGTATTTAAGAGAGTTTTCAATGTCCTCTAGATTAATGGAATCTATGAATTAGAGTTCCACATAAACTTCACCATTTATGACTTTGTTAATCATGGTGCATATTTCACAAGATCCATTGTCACTATAAAATAATGAATATGATGGATTGGGGTTCAATTGAATCTAAAATGTGTTCTTAGAAGCATGGATTGAGAATGTAGAGTGATCCTTAGATGGGTATCGCATGGCTTGGAAAATGTTGAACTTGACCAGTTGGTCACCAAATTCCATGGATAAGATGTTGAAATGGTCATCAATCTTGGTTCTCACTGTCATTAGGAATGGTATTCCTAGATTTAGGAGAGATTGAGAAGGCTTTCGATCACTTGATATTTCAAGGGCATAGAAATATGCAAGGAAGATAATATCATTCACACAAACAAGGAATTCTTCGATTATACCCTCAGTACAAGTAGTGCTTCCATTGGACAATTTAATGACAACACCCGTTTCAGGTAAGGGACCAAGTCCAAGGTTGTAGAAGATGGATTTTGGAATGGAATTAATTGAGGCTTCTAGTTCTATGAGTGCATCATCAGTGTGGGAACTTCCAGTTTGGCATGGAGTTATAAAGGTCCCTAGATCATTTCACTTTATTTGAATTGACTACTTGGTGGAAACATTTTTTAAGGTCTTAAGTTTCCTCTTATGGGTGCACAATTCCATAAGAATCATGTCACACATAGTAATTTGTTTAAAGGCATCTAAAAGAGTAATGTTGAATTCAAGACGTCTAAACATGTCGAGCATTTCAGGATCGGGTTCAGAATTCTTTTTAGTCAAAGAAATAGCTTAAAGAAAAGGAATTGGGTTCCTATATGGAATGGAAGGAAGTGAGGGAATGGATTCAGATTCCTTTTCAAGTTTCTTTTTCTTTTCATTTTTTATGTACAAATATAAATGGGAGTGGGAGGACATATCTTTAGGCATTTCAATTTCCATTCCCAATCTATGTTCAATTGCAGTTACATTACCCTTGGGGTTGGGTAATGGTTGAGTTGGGATATGGGATGAATTGGATGGTTGCTGCTGACTAAGGTGGGATTCAAGTTGACCGATTTTTGTTTCAATGTTATTGAGGCTGGAACGGGTGAAAGAGGCAATATATTCTACAACACTTTTCCAGGGTTTCCTGGAAGAAAAGGATTGTCCCAGATTGGAATTACCAGGATTTTGGTTCTTATGAATTTGATTATATTGGTTTGGGAATTGGGAAGGATCACTAGGATAGTGTAATCCCAAAGGAGCAGGAGGATGATTTCTCCTTTGTTGTTGTGGAACAAAAGGATAAGTTATTTGGAAGTTACCAACATTATGGCCATATTAAAACTGGTTTGGGTTTTGGGGTGGGAATTGATGGGGATGAGAGACAAGATTACCATACCTTAGGGATTGGTTATAGGGAAAAGAGAAGGGCTCAGAGTGTGGTTGGTTGAAGTTTATATAAAAATGACCTGATAGTTGAGGGTTGTTGTTCTATTGAGCATAGGTTTCATTGATCTCCATTGTTCTAGATGAATTTGATGGTTCTTCTTGAAGTTGTGGATAGGTGTATATTTAATGAGCCAGTGAGTTTCAGAATCCGTACTTTTTGACAGGACTAGGAAACATTGATTGTGGAGAAGATGAGGTTGGGGATTTGGAAGCCACAGCTAGTTGTTGCACAAGACCTTTAAGTTCACTTATCCACTCAGCCATCTTTTTCGGCTCTATGGAATGATTCTCTTGGACTTGATTGACATGAACATGTTCTCGAGTATGGAATTTTTGTGTGTTTTAAGCCATGTTTCTTATTATATCTCTTGTAGTTGTATGAGTTTTATCAACAAGAGAACAACCACTTGCGGCATCAATGAGAGTTCTCTCCATAACCAATAACCTCTCATAAAAGTATTGGATCATGATTTGGTTAGGGATTTGGAGGTGTGGGTAGGTTGCAATAAGATTTTGGAACCTCTCCTAGTACTCATGGAGGGATTCATTTGGGAAATAATAAAGACCACTTATTTCCTTTTGAATAGATGCAGTAAGAGAAGCCAGAAAACAATTCTATGAAAAGTCACTTCATGTCATTCCATATAGTTATGGAACCAGGAAGGAGGGAGAAGAGCCATGACTTGGGGGATTCATCTAAGGAAAAAGGGAATACTCGATGTTTGATTTGTTCCTCAGAAACCCCTTGAGGCTTCATGTTAAAGCACACCACTAAGAACTGTTTATGGTGGATACGTGGATCGTCACCGGCTAGCCCGTGAAAATGAGGTAGAAGATGAATCAAACTCGATTTGAGTTTGATGTCAGAAAATATATTTTCATATTTAATACCCAGAGTTTGGTAAGTCATATCAAGTCCAACACGTTATTTAAGTGTTTGTTCCTTATTATTAGCCATATCTAGTTCAATTGGTAGGACAATGACTGGTTCTTGAGTGATTTTATTATCCCTAATGTTCCTCTAAAGTTAATGAAGTGTTCGCAATGATTTATTGTCCAACATATCTGAGGTATTTTTAGGGAGGATATGAGTCATTATGTAATTTTTTTAAGGATGAAGAATAAGGGTTTTTCTTTTTGTGTTTTTTATAATTTTTTTATTAAAATTTTTTTATAATTTTTTTTTGTTTTACAAAAATTAAAAAATAACAACTAATTAATGAACTATCCCCAGTAAGGGATCCATTTAAAATCATGGTTAATTATTTCCTATTGACCATTCAAGGTTTTGACACTCTGTTAATGTGTATAGAAGCACTCGGGTCAAGTCCTCAGTGATGATACTTTTTAATAGTCGATTTTTTTAGTTGATTGTATTTTGATTGGGGTGTTTGTTTGCAAAGCTTAAATGATGTGATTAATGATTTGAGTTTATTTAATAATTTGGTAAATATTAGGGGCATTTCATCATTATTTAGTTAAGCTTCTCATATCCTTTAGCCTTTCATTAGATTTCAGTAAATTAACACCCATGACACAAGCTGACGTTGATAGGAATTCCCAAGTGTTAAGGATTTAATCCAAGCCTTAAAATAACATAGTGTTCTAAAATTAAACATATCTTGTTTATGGTAGTGTATTTATTGTTCCAATAATCCATGGAAACCACACTTTAAACAAAACAACTCATTAATCCATCACATGTTATGTCCAAAATACACAATGTTAATTTAAAGAATATTCATCGAGAAAAAGTTCACAATCTCTTAACATACCTAAATTATGACTCACCCCAATGAGAGATTTAATCGTACATTGAAATTATTAGTAATATGATTTATTATATTTATTATGATTAATTAGTAAGATCATAAAATAAAGAGATAATAAAAGAGTGGTGTGTCTAACACAAACATGAGCAATAAAGGGAAATAAAAAACACACTTTTTCTTGAATGAGAAAGAGAATGAAGAGAATGATTTTTAAATTTATTTATAATATTTGAAGAAAATTAATATTTAACTATAAAAGGTATATTATAATAAGAGACTATGAAGATATAAACATGAATTTAGATAGAATGAAAAATAAAAACACATAGGAAATTAGAATTGAATGTGAATGGAAAGAACATGAAATGAACGGAAAGAACATGAAATCAAAGAGTAGAGTAAGGGTATCTCAAGTGAAAACATGAGTTTTCATGTCCTCCCAGGCCATTGGAAGAGACTTGGTCATGTAAATTGATCCTCCACTATTCTGAATTTCAAACCCTTTTGAATGGAGAGGAGGGGATGTATTTATAGACCAAGGTGGTGGACTGTTTGCATTCCAAAACTACCCCTCCACCTCGCTCGAAGATTTGGACATCTGGAAAGCCGAATCTCGAGATATCTCTCCTTCAAAGTTGTATATAAAATTTTTGGTTGTCTACTCTCTAAAATTGGAAGCATTTGTATTTAGTGAGAAATATTTATGGTGGTTTTAGTAAAAAATTATAATATTTCCATTTCAATCCATACTTTTTAGAGGGACAAAATGTGAATGGGTTTATAAGTAGTAATATGCCTTCAAATCCAATCACTTTATTCATAAACGTTGTCACCCATATCTTGACTTTCACACTAAAAAATATTATCTATATTGGATTTCTATATCCAGATACAATTCATGAATACTATACTGATTTTAATTCCTGACTAGAATGGTGGGCTGAGATTAAATGAATAATTTGTTCCCCTTGTTCATGGGATTGGGCCTTGAAATTTTTATCCAGGATTCCTTTGGATAATTTCAAAAAAACTCTGAAGTATCTTCAAATTTGGGCTTACGGATTGATCCAAGTAATTCCATTATCATTGTTGATCCAGTTTCTTTGAAAATTCATTAGGCCTTCTTATGTGGTCCATTTTTCCTCCAAATTAATGATTTGGCCAAAGGTCCCTTCTAAAGAAACGTTTTAATTTGAGTAAGGAGCCGTAAAAATAAAAATCATGAAATTGGGAAAATTAAGGTGATAGTTATAATTAAAATAGTAAACAAATTCTATTTGATTAATTCAAATAATGCTCAAAAAATACATTTAATATTATAAATGAGTGTTTCTCACCAATTATTAACTTTTCATCAAAAATCAGTAGTTAAAGTAAATAAAAAGCTGTGAAAATATTAATAACATCAACTACCCCACACATAGTATTCTATATGTCCCTATATGCAACAAATATAAAAACATGAATAAATTATTTTCACTCAGCAAAAAATATTAAAATCTTGTTTCCCCATTCAGATGAAGTTTATACAATTTCACTCATCCCTATTTAATTCCACCACAAGTTGTTACAGAAACAATTTCCCAAAAACAATTTATTTTTTCATGCTCAAATTTACAAATGGAAAATAATTTCACTAAAAAAAACTCCTCTCAAGATGATAAAACTAATTTATAGAGCATCACTCATTCACTAACCAAAAGTGAAAATATAAGAGTTTGTAAGAGCTCTAAACTTTCACTCCATATCCTAAAGTGCTCAAGAATCATGTGGCCTTTTTAGGGTTTTTTGTGGCTATTGGAAAATAGGAAGATGATATCCAAAAAGATAGGAAAAAGGTGGTAAAACACCAATATGGAAAAACGTAATGCCCATTTTTTGAAATGAGACATGAATGGAAATGGAAAGACATATTTATGAGGGAATGAAAATGTGAAATAAGACACGAAATTGGATGTAAATTTGAATTGTTTGAGAAGAATAAATGTTTGCAAACCATTAGACTTCTCCCAATGACATAAGTGTTCATTTTTTCATTTTATTTTTAGATTTTTTTTTGAAAGTTGAACATCAAACAGATCTAACACTCATTTCCCAATTCATATATGATCTCCTCACGATACAAATTATAATAGTTATAACAAGAAAAAATGTTGAGAAAGGGTGATTTTTGACCCCCCCCATGTAACAACCCATTCTTATTTTTATTAAATTTTTTATATTTTTTTGAACACTTTTTAATATCATTTGTAAAAGATAAACATATATACATTCCCAAACCTAACTGAAGGACAACCCCTCCCCCACACTTAAATTTATGCATTCCCTCAATAATATTATAAAATGGTTATAATCAACAAAAGGGTACCCAAAATGAAATCCATGAACCCCATACATAAATTTCAAAAAATTATTCTATGAAATTCATTTTGATATTGGGTGGGATAAGGTATTATGCTAGTAATGTGGTTATCAAATAAATGGTTTTCATAGTCTTGAAGGGGTTGTCAAAAGGAGGATGAATGTATGGTTAATGGGAGGATATTTGTCTACATTAATTATCACATAGTTCAGAAAATGCCTCTATCATATTAATTAACACTAAAGTAGGAAATTCAAATTGAAGGTCTACAAACACAATATTCATAAATGGGGTTTAAAAACCCACATTTTGAAAAACATTCCATAGGTGGCCTTGATATGAATGCAAATTTTATTCCTCACGGGTAGGGAATATCATATTCCAAATCAAAAAATTGAGCATTCAAAATTTGTTGGGTTTGAAATAATATTATTTATCCAAATTTATGAAGAAACCACAAAATTTTTGTGATGAAACCATGTCTTTTGACTCCCCAAAATGGTTGGAAAAAAATTAAAAATTGGATGGTTGGTAATTATGCCTCATGATTTTTCATATTTTTTTAAATGATATTCTTTTATTTTTTAGTTTTTAGGGGTTTTTTTTGTTTTTTGTAAAGACACACCCACACAAAAGAGAAAGAGTAAATAAAAAAGTGTGATGAGGAATGTGGTAAAAAATGAGAATGAGGGAGGAAGAAGAGAGACAGAGAGAGAGAGAGAGGGAGAAGAGGAGTCAAAGTGAATGAGGTTCCCCCAGGGTTGGATTTGGTGGGTTTCCATCTCCATCCAAAGGTGGGTCAACTACAGGAGTTGGGGATCTAATGGAAGTTGATGTTGTTCCAGGATTGTGTTTTCTCTCATGGAAATGCTTTAACCGATGTCCATAAACTGTGAATGTCATTTTTTAAGAGGGGTCTTGGACTTACACTACACCAAATGGGTATGTGTTTTTAATAACAAAAAGACCATCCCAAATAGAATTATACTTACCTGGGTGAAGTTAAAATCATGAATTGAAGAGAATTACATTTTCCACCATCATGAAATATCTTTCTCAGGATGGGTTTATCATGGGGTACCATTGATTTTTTTTATAGAGATTAGAATTCTCCTGAGAATCATGTCGAAGCTTCTCTAGTTTATCCAATTGCAACAATCTTTCTTCACCATATTTTTTCAAATCAAAATTAATTTTTTTCATAGAACAAAATGAATTCTATAGGATTTCAACTGGAAAATGACATGCTTTAACAAAAACTATCCTAAAATTATATATCCCAATGGGTGTTTTATAGGAAGTTCTATAATCCCAAAGTGCTTCACAAAGAATTCCAGGCCAGTCTTTTCTTGTGGGTTTTATAATTCTCTCAAAAACTATTTTCACTTCTCTATTATAATGTTTAGTCATGCCATATGTCTAGGGGTGATATGTGGATGAAGTTTTACGTACAACCCCATTCTTTTAAAAAAAGATATTCCATTGTTATATTATAAAAAATGGGTTCCTAAGTCACTTATCAAGGCACGTGGTGAGCCAAATCGGTGGAAGATGTGTGTCTTTAGGAACTCATGAACAGAATTTGAATGATCCATTCAAGTGGGTTTATCTTACACCAACCTAAGAACGTAATCAACCACAAGAATAATGGATGAGAATCTATTAGAAGGGGGGAATGTTCCCATTCAATCGATTGACTAAACATATAAGATCTCAAAAAAATTACAGGCTTTTGTGGCATTTCATTTCTCTTTGAAATTGTGCCAATCTTTTGACAAGTGGTACATGATTTAAAGAACTCATGTGAGTCCTTGATGAGTGAAGGATATAAGATTCCAGAGTCTAGGACATTTCAGGAGATCCTATCTGGTCCAAAGTGGCCACCACCAGGCATTGAGTGATATAATTTTAAGATAAAAGAATGTTCATTTTCATCCACACATCTATTAATTACCATTTCATCCATAATTATACAAAGATTATTTTCATCCCAAAAATAGTATTTTGAATCACTTTTCAACATAATTTTTTGTTTTTTGTTTTGAAATAAATTACAGAAAAATACCAGAATTCAAGTAATTTACAATTGGGTCATGCCATGGTATTTTTGGTGTGAGAGGTGAATGGGGCTCAGTTGGAAATTCAAGATCAATTATTTCAGAATGAGAAGAATTAGGATTATAATCAAGTGATCAGAAAAATGGTTTTCATTTCCTGGTCTATCTTTGATTTCAATGTGAAACTCTTGAAGCATTATGATACATCTTATTATACTCAGTTTGGAATAAATTTTCTTGTGTAATAACATTAAAGAGGAAAGGTCTATGAGGATGTTGATTTTGGAACCTTAAAGATAGGGAAAGAATTTATTTAAGGAAAAAAACATGCTAAATATTCTTTTCCGTCTCACTGTTGTAAGATTGAGTTTCATCCAAATTTTTTCAGGCATAATAGATGATAAGAGAAATGTTTTCTCCTCTTTGACCATGAATAGCCCCAACGACTCTATCAAAATCATCACACATCAACTCCAAGGATGAGAACCAATTAGAGGTTTGGATTATCGGGGCAGATGTATGAGCATTTTTTATTTTAACGAAGGATCTCTTGTAAACTTCATCGAAATGGAATGTGACATAATTTTTGAGTAAATGAGTGAGTGGGAGGGAAGTACTACTGATGTTATTGATTAATCTACGATAAAAACACTAATTACAGAGGAACGAACATATATCTCAAAGAGATGTGGGCTCTGGAAGTGATTAGATCACTTTGATTTTGGCAGGATCAACTTCAATACCCTCTTTTGAACCTATGGGCCCAAGAAGAATACAATTTTCAACTTTGAAGTGACATTTTTACAAAATTTCAAACAACTTTACAGTTGAAACACTTTTGATGGACTATAGAGAGTAAACTCAAGAAAATTTCAAATGACTCTCCATAAATTGTAAAGTCATTCAAGAATAATTCCATGTAGTGTTCAATGAATTCTGAAATATTACTCATTATACGCCTATAGAATGTTGTGGGAGCTTTGAAAAGGCAAAATGGAATTCTGCTATATGCATATGTTTCAAAGGGGAAAGTAAAAGTAGTGTTTTCTTGTTCTGAGGTGCATTGGGGATTAGGAAGTAGCTGGTGTATCCATCATTACTTGAATTGGACTAACCGATTCACTATCATAAATTGGGTAGATCATACCAGCATGAGGAAGTTTGGTGATCCCTTCACTAAATACCTCAGGTATGTGTTGATTGAGTCTTCTTTGTAGTTGTCTAATTAGGTTGGATAATTCCTCAAGATGGATGTGATTCATGAAAAGGGTAGGGTTGATTCATGGTATGACATCTAGGGTCCATCCTAAGGCCATTTTTCCCTATAAAAGCTGAAACATGTTAGTAATCCTCGGTTTCAGTAAGTGAAGTGGAGATAATCACAGGATAAGAGTGATCACGGAAAATAAATGCAAATTTTAGGTGTTTCGGAAGAGGTTTTAGATCAGTATCATCTCTCATTTGGGGATTTGGAAACTCAAGAATGGAGGAAGGGCTTTAAATTATATTCGATTCATTTTCCTTAATATTGTTCAAGGAATAGTAGTAGATTTCATATTTGATGTTGTATTTAAGAGAATTTTCATGATTTACCAGATTAATGTTAATGGATTCTATGCATGAGAGGTCAACATAAACTTCACCATTTATGACATTGTCAATCATGGTGAATATTTTACAATATTAATTATCACTATAACAAAATAAACAAGATGGATTGGGGTTTAATTGACTGTCAGAAGTGTTCTCAGAAGCATGGATTGAGAATGTAGAGTGATCCTCATATGGGTATCGCATGGCTTAGAAAATGTTGAACATGACTAGTCGGTCACCAAATTCCATGGATAAGATGTCAGAATAGTCATGAATCTTGGTTCTCACTGTCATTATGAATGGTATTCCTAGAATTATGGATTATCGAGAAGAGTTTTCATCACCTTATATTTCAAGTACATAGAAATCAGTAGGGAAGATAATATCATTCACACGAACAAGGAAATCCTCGATTATCCCCTCAGTACTATTAGTGCATCAATTGGACAATTGAATGACAACACCCATTTTAGGTAAGGGACCAATTCCAAAGTTGGAGAAGATAGATTTGGGAATGAAATTAATTGAGGCTATTAGTTCTATGAGTGCATCATTGATGTTTGAAATTCCTATTTGGAATGGAACCGTAAAGGTCCCTGGATCATTTCACATTATGGGAATAGACTTATGGGTGGAAACATTTTCTATGGTCCTATGTTTCCTCTTATGGGTGCACAATTCCTTATGAAACTTGGAATACTATGGTATTTTTTTGGAATATTAGAAGATAATGTTGACTTCCACACATCTAAAAATTTCGATCATTTCAGAATCGGGTTCAAATGAATTTTTGGGAAATAAAATCGATTGATGAAAAGGAATTGGGTTCCTAAGATGAATGGAAGGATTTGAGGGAATGGATTCAAATTCCTTTTCATGTTTCTTTTGATTTTAATTTTCTATGTCAAAATTTAAATGGGAGTCGGAGGACTTATCTAGAGGCATGGAAATTTTCTTTCACGGTCTATGTTAAATTTTAGTTACATTACTCATGGGGATGGGTAATGGTTGAGCTGGGAGTTTGGGAGAATTGGAAGGTTACTACTGAAAGATGTTGGATGCAAGTTGACCGATTTGTTTTTCAATTTTTTTGAGGCTGAAATGGGTGAAGGAGGCAACATCTTCTACAACACGTTCCCATGGTTTCATGGTAGAAGAGGCTTTTCCCAGATTGGGATTACATTTATTTGTGTTCATGTGTAATCAATTGAATTGGTTTGGGAATTGGGAAGGCTCACTATGATAGTGGAATCCTAGAGGATCAGGAGGAGGATTTCTCTATTGTTGTTGAGGAACAAAATGACAAGGTAGTTGGAAGTTACCAACACCATGACCATATTGAAACTGGTTTGGTTTTTCAGGAGGGAGTTGATGGTGATGAGAGATAGGATTACCATACCTTAGGCCTTAGTTATTGGAAAAAGAGAAGGGCTTAGATTGAGGTTGGTAGAAGTTTCTAACAAACTGGCCTACAAGTTGAGGTTTGGTGTTCTACTGATGATATGCAGCATTGAGCTCCATTGGTCGAGATGAATCAGAAAGTTCATCTTGAAGTTGTGGAAATGTGTCTCTTGGAAGAGTTGGTGAGTGGAAGATTCCACGGTTTTTTACACCTCTAGTAAACATTGATTTAGGAGAAGATGAGGTTGGGGATTTGGAAGCCATTTCTAGTTGTCACACAATACTAGTAAGTTCACTCATCCACTCAAACATCTTTTTCGCCTCTATGGACTGATCCTATTGGACTTTTTTGACTTGAGCATGTTCTCGAGTATAGAATTTTTGTGTGTTTTTAGCCAAGATTATTATAAGATATTCTGTATCTGTAATACTTTTATCCACAAGATCACAACCACTTTTGGCCACAATGATAGTTCAATCCATAGCCAATAACCCCTAAAAGAAGTATTAGACAAGAGTTGGTTAGGGATTTGGTGGCGTGGGAAGGTTGCAACAAGATTTTTAAACCTCTCCTAGTACTCATGGAGTGATTCGTTTGGGAATTTATGAATACCACTTATTTCCTTTCGGATAGAAGCTGTAATAGAAACAGTAATGAATTTTTCTAAGAAAAGTCCCTTCATGTCATTATATGTAGTTATGGAACTAGGAGGGAGGTAGTAGAGCCATGACTTGGTGGAGTCATCTAAGGAAAAATGGGATTCTTGAAGTTTTATTTGTTCCTTAGAAACCCCTTGAGGCTTCATGGTAGAGCACACCACTAGGAAATCTCTATGGTGGAGATGTGGATCCTCACCGGCTTCCCCATGTAAATGAGGTAGATGATGAATCAAACCTGATTTGAGTTTGAAATCAGCCTCTATGTTTGTATATTGAATACCAATAGGATGGTAATTAATATAATTGGAAGTATGTTCTTTAAGTTTTTGTTCCATAGGATTAGTTATACCTAGTTCAATTGTTTGGACATTGACTGGTTCATGAGTGATTTAATTATCCCTAATGTTCCTCCTAATTATACAATGTGTTCACTCTATTTCATGGTCAAATAGATCGGATGGATTTTTTAGGATTCTATGATGCATTTAGTTATGTTTTTAAGGATGAATAAGATGGGTTTTTCTTTGTTTGTTTTTTAGATTTTTTTTATTATAAATTTTTTAAAACTATTTTTTATAAAAATCAAAAACTAACCACTAATTAAAGAACTATCCCAGGCAACTGTGCCATTTAAAAGTGCAACCTATTTTCACCTATCAAACTTTCAAGTTTTCAATTCTCTTCTAATGTGTATAGAAAAACTCGGGTTTAATCTTCGGCGATGATACTTTTTAGTAGTTGATTGTTTTTAGTCGATTGTATTTTGATTGGGAGATTAGTTTTCAGAGCTTAAATGAAGTTATTAATTATTGGTGTTTTATTTATAAATTTGATAATTATTGTGGTGAGTTCATCATTAGGTAGTTAATATTTTTATATCATAGATCCTTTCATTATATTTCATTAAATTAACACATATGTCGCAAGTTGATGTTGATTGGAATTACCAAGTGTTAAGGATTTAATCCAAGCCATAACATAACATTGGGTTCCAATATTAATCATATATTTTTAATGGTGGTGTATTTATAGTTCCAATAATCCATGGAAACCACTCTTTAAAAAAACAATTAATTAATCCATTACATGTTTTGTCCAACACAGACAATGTTAATTCCAAGAATACTCATTGAGAGTGGTTTACCGAACACACACACGGGCAACGAAGAGAAATAACAAAAATAAACTTTTTCTTGAATGAGAAATTGATTGAAGAGAATGATTTGGAAATTTATTTAGAATGTTTGAAGAAAATTAATATTAAAATACAAAAGGATTATGAGAATATGAGATTATGAAGAAATAAACATCAATTTAAATAGAATTACAAATACTGACACTTACAAAATTACAATTGAAAGTTAACGAAAAGAATGTGAATTCAAAGAGAGGAGGAAGGTTATATCAAATGAAAAAATGAGTTTGGAATGTCCTCCCAGGACTTTATCAGAGCCATGGTCATTCCAATTTATCCCCCTCTATTCTGTATTGCCAGCGCTTTTGAATGGAGAGGAGGGGATATATTTATAGCCCATGGGGGTAGACTTTTTTCATTCCAAAACTACCCCTCCACTTGGCTCGATGATTTGGACATCCAAACAACTGAATCTAAATATATCTCCTTATTAAATGTAGTATATAATAATGTTGTTTGTATAATCTTAAAAGTAGGAGTAATTTGGATGTAGTGAGAAAATTTTATGGCGGTTTTAGTAAACAATTATAATCTGTCCATTTCAATCCATACTTTTTAGAAGGGTGAAATGTGAATGGTATTATCAAAAGGAAGATACCTTAAAATACAAAATCATTATTAACAAATTTTGTATTCCCATATTATTTATTTCACACTGAATAATATTAGCTACATTGGATGTCTAGATCAGAACAAAAGTCATGAATACTATACATATTTTAATTCCCATTCAGAATGGTGGGCTGAGTTAAAATGGATCAGTTGGGCCCCTTGTTCTGGGAATTGGGCCTTGAAATTTTTATCTAGGATTCCATTGGATAATAACGAAAAAATTATAGAGTATCAAAAAATTTGTGATTATAAATGGAGCCCAGTAATTCCATTATCATGGATGATTCATTTTCTTCACAGATTCTTTAGGCCTTCCTGTGTGGTCCATATGTCCCTTCAAATGGACGATTTGGCCAAAGGTCCCTTCTAATGAAATGTTATAATTTGATTAAATAACCCTAAAAAAGAAATAATCATGAAAATGGGATAACTAGAGTGATATTTATAAATAAAATAATAAACTGACTCTATTGGATTAATTAAAATAATTCTGAAAAATTATATTTAATATTAAAACAACAGTGTTTCTCACCAGTTATGCACTTTTAATTGAAATAAGAAGTTAGAGTAAATAAAAATCTATAAAAATATTAATTAAATCACAAATCAACCCTTGATGTTACTCATAAATCCAATATTATCTTCAATTAATTTTATCATATCCCATGAAGTTTTCTAAACACTTTTATGATGCAAATTGATACTCCCAAGACCCATACACATAGATGTGGTGTTGAAAACATATTATTTACATACCATAATTGGTTTCAACTGAAGAGACACAAATTTTAAATATCAATAATTGAAATATAAAAAAATTATTGAGTCACATGACTACACAAGACATTCTTAGTTTTAGAGTATTACAGAATTAGGATAACCAAAACATATCAAAAACCACATCTTTCTCACTAAGTGAAAATTTTTCCACTATACCAAGATTTTATTATTTCATAAAAAAGTAATAAAAATGACAAAAAAATTATTCACAGATGATAATCATCTTTATATATCATATATATTACTATTCATTATAACCCTAGGAAATGAAAACATAATAATGGTGAGTGTAAAAACTCAATAAGGGTGGTGTTCAATAGAATCTATCATAGAGAGAAAAAACATGAGTAATTTGGAAGAGTAAATAATAAATAAATATTCCATATAATCAATAACATGAGAATTAAATATATCAAGGTATGACATAATAATGTAAATATTAACATCGACATATATTATTGTCTTCATAGGGATGAAATAAATAATTCCAGACAACTTTACCTTACTACTATGGCGTAATGCCAATACGTCTTATATACCGTCACAACCACACAAAAATACATATTATATACAATTTAGTCCTCTTTTAAATATGTATTACATACCATCAAGATCTCATTTCGAGAGGTCTTATTTATAATTAATGTATTTTTCCAATACATTATAATTGTATGTGCTAGCATACATCAAATGATACCAATTATGGTTTCTCTCATGATGACTACCTGATGTATCAAGTTGTTATATAATTATATTCCCCTGCCATCACTTTAAACAGTTTAATGAACTTATCATTTGAAACTCAATTGATAAACTATAAAATACATAATTTATAAGCCTTAATAATCAATAATCATCCATATTTAGATAATAGTGTAATAACCCAATATTTCCATGAAATATTCCTCCATAAATAAATATTATGTTCAATGGAGTTCGTCACATGGATATCAAACATCAATAGACCATGAAAATTTTAATACATATGATATTTATCACCTTAGGATAGTCTTTAAATGAGCGGGTATAAATAGTTGTAACCACAATTATGAAATAATGGTTCAATTCTATGTAGTTTAGACCATTATTTATATGAAATTAATAAAATATATAATCATTTAAAATTTAATTTCAATATTGTATATATTTATAGTTTGATATAATTTTCTTATAAATAATATCTTATCATTAATTTTAGAATAAAAGTTAATATACCTAAATAATTATTTCCTAAAAAATCAGTTTTCACCAAACATTATGATTATATTTAAATGATAAATTTATGAATTATGGAATTATAATTTAACAAAATTAAATTATTTTGTTTACTTATAATTACATTATTTTCAAAATATTAAATTTTAGTATTTTTCTAAAAGACTGATTTTTATGCGATTAATGAAAAAATTCTTTTTTTAAATATATCCCGACTTTAAAAAATTATTTGCATAAAAGAATGTATTATAAGTGTAAGAAACTATTATCTTGAAAAAAATTATAAATTTCATTACCATATTTATTATAATTTTAAAATTTTATTTTATATTTTAGAAAATAAGTCATTTAAAAAAATATTAATATTTTAATTATTTTTTATATTAAAATTGAATTCCATCACTATTTAAAAATGAAAATAATAAAGTGGATATAATTTATGTAATTATGAGGTCAAAATTAGGTTATATGTACTATTTTATTTTAGGTTATAAAGGATATGTTACCTTTTTCAGATAACTACTTATCATTGTACAAAAATAAAATGGTCAAAAGAGGGTATCCACGGGGATTATAATAAATAATATATTAAAAACATGTAACTAATTAACTGGTTTTGTAGTAGATAAAAAAACATTTCTCTACTCAATTATTGTCCATGTTTTGATCCATATTAAATTTTTAACATGTGGTCCCTTTATATTAAGTGTTTATAATTACAAAAGTATCACTCCCACCCCTATAAAATAGGCCTATCATTACCCCTTCAAGACGACTAAATGAAATCAATTTCCACTGAAAACCTTTCCAATTATCATTACTTTATAACCCTATTTCTTTTCCTTGAGGATCTAGACACAAAATAATTTCTTAAGACCTTAATTTCCTAGGAGTCTTCCAAGAGAAATCCTAAGCCCTCAACATCAGTACCTTTTGTCCAAACTTCTTTTCTTTTCTTGCTCACCTTACATATGTAATTGTCTAACTATTATATGATTATATAAGTATTGTCTTTAAAATTAAATTTTTTATTCCTAAAAAAGTATTATTATCCACATTTTCTGTTTTCTATTAAAAAATGATGTCTTCATTCGTGCATTGTGTAAACTATTGCATCCATGAAGCGAAAAATTTCATTTTTTCACTAGTACCTCTCTTCATTGATTATAATGGTGAAACTGAAGTATAATTGTGACATATATAATATAATTGTTTTTAATAGTTGAAATAAAAACGTCTTTCTTTCCCTCTCTTTCGTCATGAAATGAAATTGTTAATTGTGTGTTGTGTTGACTACCACTAGTATATAAATAGGTGAATTATGAGGATTTTATGGTTTTCAACCAATTGTTTTATAGGAAAAATTATTATAATTGATTTAGTAAATATATTTTAAATTTAGATTATTGGAAACTAATGTGTAAATAATTATTTAAAAAAATACTTTTGATGTTAGTTTTTTTATAACTCATGTCTATATAAATTTTAAACATATGTTTATTATATCCAATTTCAAAAATCATGTTTGAAATAATTTATAAAAAAATATTTTATAGTGTATTTTATAATTTTTAGTATGAAATACAATGTTTAAATTGTTAAAATATTTTTACAAAATATTTTTATTTTTATTACTATCGTAGAATAAAATCAAATCATCTACATAGAAAATTTCAAAAACTAAACTAAATTAATGAAATATATATTAAATCATAGAATTATTTTCAGTACTTCTTTTGGTTTCATTTGACATAATTTTTAGGAGAATATATTTCAGTAATAATCTAAAGATCGGGTATGTATGGTATTTTAAAATTCGGATTTTCAATCTCACATCGAAGCATTCAATTTTTACACAATTCAACAAAGTATTCTTACACATGACAAAGAGAAACATTAAAAATATTGATTATGTAATTTAATTATAAATAAATTAAATAATTTCAAAATATGTATTGTTGAAAATGTGTAATAATTGTCAAAGAACCTATTGAAAGAAATATTTGAATCAATAGAGTATTATAGAAAAGAATAAATAATGAGTGTAAACACTTACCTATGACCCATGTAATGGTTTTACATGTTATTATAATTTTTAGGATTGACATGATAATTCAAATTCACAATATCAAAAAATTGAAACTTCATTTTCACATATTTTGAAGTTTCAGTTTTAACAACATTTATATTAATAACTAATTTTAAAAATTCCTAATCAAAATAGTGTTAGTGTTGTTTATATAATAGTCAACAATAAATATGATTTTTAACTACTTTTGTTAAATAATTGTCTTTAAATCCTACCATGGAAAATATATTCACATATACTATATAAATAACCAATGATAAAAAATATATTTAACATTGGATATTAAAATATTGACATTAAAAATCATATATGAAGGAAATTGTTTCTACTAATGTACCACCACCACAAATTTAAGTATATAATTTTTACCTAGTTTATTTATTAACTAATTAAATATATTAAATTATGATTCAACATGTTAAATTTATCAAAAATAATATCCTTATTCTTTTTTAATAATGATATTATTCTTAAATAAACCTATTTGATAATAATAATCATCAATTAATTAATGTATGTTCCTATTTTTGTTTGTTTAACCACCTGCAGTCTATCCACCTACTTGAGAAATACAATAAAATAATATAATGTATGACTATAAGAAATTATTTATTTATAATAAATTATATGAACAATAAAATAAACTTTTTATTTCTATTTTTTAGTGTTAAAGTTATTATTAAACTCATTAATTAAGATTCTAATGCATGTTCATTAAAATTCAATGAAACATGCTCATCACTAATTTCAAATATAATGATAATAAAATAAACTCCCATATAAATAAATTATAAAATTATAAAAAAAATATAAGAATAAATTATAGTACCTTTTATTTTATAGGAATGAAGAAATTTATAAGATGAATGAATAACAACACCATTGTTATGATACTACTTTAAAATGATCAAGATTACTCACATCCCAAATAAAAATATAATAAAAAAACTAATATACATGAAGAGAATAATTATCAATTATGTTTATAAAAGATCATGGTAATGAATAAGGTTCTAAAATAGGTGATTAAGATTGTTATTTTTTCATACAAAATGATAAATCACATCTGCTGAAATCAATAATAATGGTAAGGTATTTTGTAACAAAAAATTATTCCATTGAGTCATATGAATTCTACTTCAATTTATTTTCCCAATATTTAATAAATTCATTAATTTCTCGTTTTAAATGAATTAAAATATTTTGTATCTTGGGTAAAAGAGTTTTAAATTAAAATCCACTTTAATGAAGGGTTTTCTTTTTTTACATTTATTTTGAACAAATGATACTTTTTAAAAAGAGACTTATGAAAATGACTTTTACATCGATCATTAAAAATTGTTTTTCAAAAAAATATTTTACCTTTTGGTTTTAATTTTCCTCACAATATTGAAAAATATAAATCTTCATTGGAGTTAGGTTTCGTAATTCACCCTCCATTTTCTTCAATTATGCCATTATTTTTGGGTGATTAAATTTTCAATGTTAATCAATTTAATTAATGTTTTTGTACTATTTTAAATCTTATAAAACCCAATTTTATTTCCATGGGATCTTTATGATATTAATGGTTAATTATTTTACATTTAATGTTTTATTAAATCAATTTTTATTTATGTGGGTTCTTTATGAAAACCGAATTATTTTTATTTAAAATAATTTTGAAACCAATTTTATTTATAATGGTAATTTATTATGTTATATGTAAATTAATTTCAATTTTAAATAATAATTATGGATGATGATGGGTGAGATAATATATCACCCTCTAATTAATTGGTTAAAAGTTTAAATCTGATTAGATGTGTATATGTGGGACCCGCTTTTTTATTGTATTTGTGGGTGTAATTGTGTGACCCACAAATATAGTCTATACAAGGGTACAATTAATTTGTCCCATAATAATGGGTGAAAGTGTGTGACTCATTAATGTAATGTTTCCCCCAAATAATGTTTCTAGAATGAGTTAAAGATGATATGTGTTCCAATCATAGTAATAAAAGGAATAATAAAACCATATAAGAATCATGAGGTATGTCTTTGGTTATATCTCCAAATATAAACAAAATGTTGACTATTTATTTATTTGTTTAAAATCAAGTCAGTAAAATTCATAACCCATAAAATAATTTAGAATCTACAAGTATATTTTTCAATGTGTAATAGAGATATAGATTGTAATAGAGGGTTTTCATTATTTTAGAGATAATAAAGGAAATGTAGAATATCAAGATAACTTTGACAGAAATTAACCTGGGGGGAATGATATTTCAACCCCATTCTTTCCCAATGTGTGGAAAGAAACACCCAAGTAATTTCCTCCAAGGATCTGGGAAGTGTTTTATGTTTTGAAAAGTAGTTCACTAATACCACAACTATCAATGTAAGTCTAAGAGTCTTAATAAATCCATAAATGAAAAGAAGGTCCCAGGTAACGAACCACCCACACTATAATGCTAGAAGAGCAAGTAGTTTTGAAATTATGTGAATCAGTTACCCAACCCTTCCCCCAATAAAAAAAATACACACCAAAAACCTCCCAAGTTGATGAAACAATGAATTGAATTCATGATCACTACCTCTAAGATATATCATGATAATGAAATGATGAGAGGTAAATCAGATCATTTTTTATATATGATAACCCTTTATTTTATTATGATTTGATAGATTCGTTTAATTCACAC
Source organism: Viscum album (assembly GCA_963277665.1). Taxonomy (NCBI): domain Eukaryota; kingdom Viridiplantae; phylum Streptophyta; class Magnoliopsida; order Santalales; family Viscaceae; genus Viscum; species Viscum album. The sequence continues at coordinate 733,131,099 of OY728160.1, forward strand.
AATTTTTTTAAGATGTTGAATCATCACCTCAAGCAATGGATATTGAAATTTCTATGAAACAACTAACTAGCATAATGATTGTGTCTGGGATATATAAATATTCCCTTTTTTAGATTATTGGGGGGATACTTCTTATACATTTAATTCATTATTCTATGGTTTAATTTGAAATAATATTTAGTTTAGTTTAGATTTCCCTACATAAATAATATAATAATTTTTGGGGAAAATAGATCTTATCTCATACCATGAATCGTCTTATTATCAAGTATCATTATAAAAATAATAATAGAGTCTCCTTGGAATAAAATTCTATAATATAGGTCATGATACCAAAAAAAGTTATTTATTGGTTAAATGATCAGTGTAGAATTAGACATTGATGGAATAACTATTGCATAGGATTACACTATGGTATTTAAGGATAAACTAGTTGGTCATCCCCCAGAGTGTGAGGTCATTTTTTTGTATGAACTCATAAATGGATACATGTCTATCTCAAATATTCCATATAAAATGCACCATAATAAATTAGAATGTTTTATGAGAAAAATCATGAAAATATGAATAAGGGATTCATATGCATGAGTGATGTATCATGGGGTTCACCAGTATCCTTTGTCAACAAGAAGAATTGATCAATGTTCCTTTGAATTTAATATCCTAAGATTAATAAAATCATGACAATAAACAAGTACCCTCTACCCCGTATCAATGATATGCTTGATAAACATTAAAGACCTCAATACATCTCAAATATTTCCATTTAATCTGATATCCTCAATTAATGGTCCAAATATAGTATATTTTGAAATGAAAAATTTTTAAATAATGTATGGAATCTATTTTTTATAGTGATTTTATTTTTTCATAATAATTTCCAATAGTTTTTTTTGGATTTCATGAAACAATTCATTAGTTATTACCTTGAAAATTTTGGGCTACTCTTTATATATTATATTCTCATATATTTTATGAGAAAGTAAGAGCATGAAGAATATTTTAGGGTTGTTTTTAACAACTAAAGAAAGGATAAACAATATTAAATGTTTTAAATGTATGATTTTTTTCTATAGAATGTATCTTTCTAGGCCTCTCTCGGTCTTGAACCCTGGTTTGTATAGGATTCAATTTCTGGTTTTCATTTTCCTCTCCTTTTACATCATGGTTATTCATTTAAATTTTTTTATTAATTTTATGAGAAGAAAGATTATTATTTATTTCTAGAAAAATTTGTTAAATTTTGACTATAGAGGTTATAGTTTTCATGCCCCTCAATTGATAAAATATATTAAAAACAACATACAAGAACTCATAAATTAATTTTTTAATTAGTTATTTTTAAACAAAATTTTTATACATTCTTTATTTTTGTGTATGTTTTAATATTAATTGGTTTTTGGAATTTATTTAACTATTTTCACATTCTCTTACCAGAAATGTCATAAAATGTTTGATACATACAGTCATTAACATGGTAAAATTTAATATTTATAAAAACCAATATACAACTAGTATATTATAAAATTGTGTTATAATATCTTCAAGGAATGATATTTGGAAATATGTGTCTAAAAAAATAAAAATAATAAAATGGTGAATGTGATGTGATGATTGTGATTGTGTGAAATATAATTGAAAACAGTTACGAAAATAGTGTATAAGGTGATCATGTAGGGAAATAGTGATGCACAGGGGGAATAAAAACTAAAGATGATGGTAGGCTGATTGAAAAATAATGAATGAATTTAAAATCATTTTTCCAAGCATCAGTATAATATAACTGTGTTAGTTCCTATGAATAAAAATGTGTTGAATAACCTAAGTATTATAAATAATATCCACAGTTCATTGAACTCTCCTGAGAGATTGATCCCTTAATTAAAATTTTGGGAATAATTAGTTCAATAATGGAATATATAATTCTCAAGATTTTTTGTTTTTGATACTTTGGAGGACATTAAAAGCTTAAAAAATTTATAACTATCTCCTGTTGGTACATATTGTAATGTAAATTAATACTCATTGAAAAAAAATTTAAGAACACGTGACATAAAATAGAACTAACACAGCTATTAAAATGATATAATGACATATTTATGATATTAACTCATTTCAATATATTTACCTTATGAAAATAAAGTACACATGTTGATGATTTTTGAAAAAAAAATATATTCAAAAATAAAATTTTAAAATAGGAATACATATATTGAGAGGGATAGAGAGAGAGTGAGAAATGAATCTTCTCTGTCAAAGTCACATTGTTCGCCTACTCCAGATCCTTCAACTCCTGAGTCTATATTGTTCTCACTCATGATCATGTGGATTCCCACTCTATGTTTTCTATTGGATATTTTTTGGAATAATTTGATATTCTAAAAATGGTTTAAAAACCATCTCTTATTTAACTCTAACTCAAATACAAACTACGCTACCTAATTTAGTGATATCAAAATGATATATTTTCCATTTTACATTAAATCACCATTATTGAAATGTTTAAAAAAAATATAACTATTTATATTTCACTATCAATTAATTTTTCTATGTAAATCAATCAAAATTCCTAAAAGGAAGTCTATGTGTAACTGTTTTTCTTAGTTATCAAAAACATTGATATATTATTATACACTTGAAACCACCTTCCTTAGATTCTCATTTAATCTATAAGATCTCATCAAAATATCCTTAATTTCATGTTCTTACTTCTAAATGTTTACAATAGCTGAATGACATCGATCCAATTTTTTCCTTAGGATTTCATAGGTGCAAGTACAATAATCCTTTCTAAAAAAGATTACCATCAACAACCACAACATGGTTCTCAAAACTTGTACAGTCACCACATACAAATCACCACACTATAATCACATAAATCTCATAGATATTATATTGAGTAACAGGCCTTCATCCTCATAAATAACTTAAATCAAATAATACGATATGGATAATCTCCTATACATCTTCGTTGTCCATGAAAAAGAACACATCCCAGAAACATGATTTATATAGCCATTTATTTATCATAATCAGTTGATGGAATTTATCTCAACGGTGATGCAATAATCAAATTTAGTGAACACATATCCCATATTCCATGTTACAACATTGGTCTCATTTTTATCAATAAATAACATTACAAACGTGGATATTTCAACTCTATGTGACATCAGGTGTCTGAAAATCAAAACTGGTAAACAAGACCCAAAATATTCATCCATATTCTTCATCAAAATCTCCATGCACAAATGTACAACTTGATTGAAATAAAAATCCTAAAATAATATAAATTTTTTGTCACCTCATATCCTGATCTCAACTTAAACACATGCAACTTCCAATAAAACTCTTCAATAAGAATTGAAATCTATGAGTTCAGATTCATGTACTATTACCTTCGATCTTTTTTTACCTTAAATGATGCACCTCAACCGACCTTCCTTCATATCAAGTTAACATTACCAGATCTTGAATCTCAGTTTTTCCTTGAATTATTGATTTGTTTATATATAGTTTGTTTTATCCCAACATCTTCTAAATGAACCATTTCTAGAAAGATTTTTTTTATTTCCATAATCTCAATCGACTTGGGTTTTCTTGAATGATTCATGTCCTAATCATATATTAGTATTTATTTGATATATTACATGATGTTTGAGTTTGATAACAGGTTCATTGGGCACATTTATACTTCTCCATATAGTTCCCCAAACCCAGTTTCATAATTAAGATATTATTCCATGATATCTGGTTCATAATACCATCATAGATTTCTGCTTCAAAATATAAATTCAAGATCATATTATTTTCATTGTGGGGAATCTTGTAGAATGGTAAATAGAAAGATCATATGAGGCCCTACCAAAATATCTGACAAGGAAAGCTTGTATTATATTTATCCCATGTGTTAAGTGAAACATTCATATGTGATAACCTCTAAAATTATAGAAAGTAAATACTCCTATAGTGAAGAATAAGAAACATCGTGTGGGATAAACTTATAAAAATAATTATCATATAGAAACTAAAAATTCCAACAAAAACACTAGTAATTTAAATATAAATAAAAGATAAACTTTTAAGGGGAAAAAATATATACAGTGAAAAACAATAAATTAAATTTTCAAAGCACAAAAAAAATTAAAAAATAATATTAAAATAAAATATAAAACATTAATTATTTAAATATTAACAATAATAATGAAATGAAAAAAAGTATTATTGAAAAAAATACACTAAAAATGAAAATTCAAAATAACAAAATAAATTGAAATTCAAAGAATTTAATAATTAATCATTTAAACATAAAAAACCAAATTTAAATAGAAAATTAAAATATTTAATATTTCGAAACTAAAATGAAAATTATGATATAATTAACTGATAATAGACATATATAATCATTCAATACAAATTTTGTACAATAAAAATGATGTGTAATGACATATTAAGTAAATTCCACATCAATTACTTTTGAAATATTCATAGTATTCATTATATATAATATTCTTCTTTATTCTAATAGTTAGGAAGAGCATGAAGATCATTTCCATGTTGTGATGAACACCTTAAGAAGGGATAAACTATATACCAAGTTTAGAAATCATGAATTTTTTCTATATGAATTATCATTCTTGGGTTATGTAATCAAAAGGGAAGAAATATTGATAGATCAATCAAATATGGAAGTTATCGAGTAATGGCCCAACCCAACCACTATAATTGAGGTATATAGTATTCATAGGTCAATCATATATTAATGAAAATTTGTGATAAATTCCTCATGTATATCAAATCCATTAACCATTTTAACATGGAAGGGGAATCTATTTTTTGGATAGAGGAATGTGAAAAATGCTTCAAGGAACTGATGAAGTCGTTTTCCCTCATACAAATACATACATTACCAAGTAGTGAGGAAGGGTTTGTAATATAAAATGATGAATCAAAAAATTGATTCGGATGTTTCCTCTTGTATAATGATGCAGTAATTGATTTTTCCTCCAATAAATTAAACACTTATGATAAAAATTACATGATGCATGCTTTGGAGATAACATTGTGGATCTTTTCATTAATGATTTTTTGACATTATCTCTATAGATAAAAGTATGATATATATACTAATCAAAATATATTTAAATATATATTAACAAAGAATAATTTTAATATTTCCCTATGGATATGGTTGGAATTGATAAAATATCATGACATCTCAACATTTTTACACTTGAGAAATGAAAGCAAGGTGGCTGATTCTTTAAGCATGAAAGATCATGTTACTTTATCCATGATGTTGATTTAAAAATAATAAATACTCAAGGATTTTCAATGGATTAATATTTAATTCATAAGGGGGGATAGAAATACTATATTTCTCTAATGAATTCTCAATCATCCATTCACGTGAAGATCAAAGTAGCACGTATTGATGAATTACAATTTTAAAATAATGTAGTAAGTATTTTAGAGTTAAACTTTGATAATTATGGAGTTAATATGTTTAGAATATAGGTATGTGTTTCATAAAAATTGAAATTAAAGAGGAAAATTTTGGAATATTCTCATAGAACATCCTTATCAATTTATATAAGACTCATTAAGATGTATAAATACCATAAGAGATAATTATAGTTGAATAACACAAAAATAGAGATTATAGAATACATATATCAAATATTGGTATTCCATAATGTTATGAATGAATTATATAGGTATAAGGGTATGTTATAACCATATTGTACACCAGTATAAAAATGGGAAAACATTACCCCAGATTTTATCATAGGATGACCATTAAATAAACTGGTGGAAATAGTACTAACTATATTATCAAATAAAGATCAATTTTAATGAAATTTAAAATTGTTACACTAATAATTTAATAAATTATTTTTATACGTAATTTTTTCTTTCTAAATTTTATATTTTAAATTTTGATATATTTTTAGTAAAAAGATTATATTATTTTTAATTTTATAATAATAGTTCATATACCTAAATAAGGATTTCTTAAAATAAAATTTTTCACCATACATTATTATTTTTTATAAAAGTAAAATTTATGAATTATAGAATGATAATTTCAATAAATAAAATTAATTTTTATAATTATCATAAAAATATTATATTATGCCTAATTTTTTGGTTTTTCACTAAAAATGATTTATTTGTGAATAGTGGAAAATATTGTTTTTACAAATAGCATGACATTCAAAAAATTATTAGTATATAATATGACTTGGAAAATTATGTAACTAATTTATAAAAAATATATTTTTTTATAACTTAATGATATTTATTTTTAAATTTTAAATTAATATTTTACATTTTAGCACTTCAAATGTGTTTTTTTTCCAAAATTAAATTACTACATTATGCATTTACTATTTATAAATTGGAATCCATCACAATTGGAAAATGAAATTAATAAAATGGATTTAATGAATGAAATTATAATATCAAAATTATCTCCTTAGAACCATTTTATTTTATATTAAATGTGACAAGATTCTTTTGTAAAAAATCTAGTTACCATAGAAGAAAACCAAAATTATAAAAGGTTTAACCTATGTAGTTAAGTTAATGACATGAAAAAACATATTTATAACTATTTTTTGAGGTGATTATCAACAAAAACATATCTATACTAAATTATTATCTATTTTATGAGCCATTATACATGTTTTAGATTTTCTCTATTCATATTAAGAATTTATATTACAAAAAATATCGTTCTCACAAATTATAAAAGGAGAACCTCACCACCCCTTCAAGACAACTCAGAAAATTAGGTTTTCACATTAAATTATTAAAAATATATTTTATTTTTATCCTTATTCCTTTTCTTTTAGCCTCTAGTCAAAAGATATTAGCTTAATACCTACAATTTCAAGGAATATTCAACAGGAAATCCAAAGTTCTCAAAATGGGTTCTTTTTACAAACTTATTTTCTTTTCATTATTACCATACAAATATAATTTTATAATTACATTATAATGAAATAAATATTTCGTTTATATTTAATTTAATTATTCCTTGGTAATAACTATTAATTATCTTGTTCTATTTCTATTAAGGAAAAAATCGTCATTTGTGTATTGTGTGGATTACCACCTCCACAAAGTGAGGACTATAATTTTTTCACCACTTCCAGTATTCCATAATTATAAGGGGAAAATTTAAAAAATGTGAAACATGTAATATAATTATAATTATTATGAGAAAAATTATAATCAACCATCTTTCCTTCTCTTTCTCTTAGAAATTAAAATGTTAGTTGTGCATTATGTGGACTACCACCTCCATAAAGTAACATATCTTACATTTCATATAGTTTCATTATTATATATTAAACTCTATTAAAATATGATCCTTAACCATAAAATTTATATAAAAATATTAATATGATTATATATTAATTATATCATTCCATAATAATCCTCTTTAATAATCATAATCATCAATTAATTGTGATATGTTATTGTTTTTGTTGGTAAAACCACCTAGTAGAATAATTCTATAAAATAATATCATGAATGAATATTATAACATAATGAAAAAATATAAAGGCTATAAATACTAAAAATAATATTTTATTTTTATTTTGTAGTGGTAAAGATTATATTAAACTCATTAATTAGGAAACCAATGCAATATTTTTTATAAATCAATGAAAATTTATCATTGTTTATATCACCCTTAAGTATCATAACCAAAACACAAATAAAATGAAAATATAAATATATAAATAATTAAAAATAATCAATTCTTGTACCTTTAATTATCTTTTAATGATAAAATTTTGTATATAAATAAATAAGAACACCATGATTATGAATCTTATTCAAAACGATCAAGATTAAAAATACATAAAATTGAAATTGGATAACAACTAACTAATACACATGAAAATAATAATTACAAATTATGTTTATAAATGGTTATGGATAATAATATGGTTCTTAAATATTTTATTTAGATAGTTATTTTTTATATAGAATTTCAAATCAATTTTATATAAATCAATAGTAAAGGAATGTGATTGGGTAACTCAGACATATTCCATTGACATCTAAATATTATTAATGAATTTATTTTCCATATATTCACTAAAATAATTTATTTTAATTTTTAGATGATTTTATATCTTATATCTCCATGTTAAATGATTTTTTAATTCAAATAAAATTCCATTATGTGTTTTCTTTCATAATTTATATAAGAAAATAATGGATACATTCTTAAAAGTGACTTAAGACTATGAATGTTAAATCAATGATTACAAAGAAAATTAAAAGAAACTATTTTCTGAATTGATTTTAATTTTAGATATTTCATTAAAAGGATCTATCACCAATGGAGATATGTTTCATGTTTTCAACTCTATTTTTCTTTAATTTTGTAGTTATTTGAGGGTGATCATGTTTTACGTGTCAACTGTTTTAATTAATGAAGTTATAGTATTCAGAAATGTTATAAATCCCTGTTTCATATCCACAAGATATTTACTCTATGAAATTTGAATAGTATTCCTCTAAATTTTTTCGGATTCCATATTTTATTATTATTGGTTCCTTGTGAAAGTTGAATAATTATTATTAAAGAATTTTATAAAACCTATTTTATTTCAATGGATTCTTTGTAATGTAATAAGTGAATGATTTCTATGCATCCCTCATAAGTATGGATGATGACAAGGGGTCCTATATGACCCTCAAATTAATTTTTTAGAAGTTAAAATCTCTTGAGATATGTATATTTGTGTACAATTTAGTTGATTGTGTGTGTAGGTGTATGTGTGTTAATCATAGAGGTGTTTTATATGTGGATACATTTATGTTTTATCAAAAGAATGGTTCAAATTGTGTGACTCACGAAAATAATATTTCCAAATGATAATTTTTTCCCATACGTGATAGATTACATGCATACTAATATTATTCTCATTTGATTTATGTTTTATGTTAGATATTTTTAATTCGTTCTTTGATTATTATGTTTCCTTATAGATATTTTATGGATTTAAGTTATTATGTTATTTCACATGAAGCTCACTAATGTTTCATGATTATCACTCTTGATGATATGATATTTATATTATGTTCATTTTTTTTAACTCATCCTTTATGGAATTTTTATTCATCCATTACTTATTATTTGGGATCAATACTTTTATATTTTCTATCCCTATGTTATAATCATTATTTTTACTAATGGGATGTTTATAAGACAATATATTATAGTCAAACTAATAATTTATTATAATAATTATTGAAAAAAAGCTTATTATCTGTTTAGTCTCAAAATAAATTCAACTTATCAGTCCCTAGGATATTAATATTGTTATTTATAAAATGTAACATTTATATCCTGTGAAAGATATAAAATGAAGTTATGTTGAACTTGGGCTACGGTAAATAGGGTGTCCATGTTTCCCAATATATAATCAATATTCATTTAGGAATAAATATTAATATATATGTAATTAACATGTAAACATATTATCAATATTTTTATAGTCAATAACTTAATAATATTTCCTTCTAAACACCCTCTAATATGATTTATGTATGATAAGGTATTAACCTTGTATAGAGTAATGATTATATGGATATTTCAACACTAGAAATGATATTTGAAAAATGAATGATTATAAACAACATTAAAATGATGGAGAACATCATTTAATCTTAAACTATGGAATTACAGTATGGATAATTATTTTAGAAAATCGAGTGTAAAATTGAAGTGATGATTTCAAAAATAATTTTCCATAATGATCATATAACGTTAATATAAAAACAGATTTAAAGTCACTTAAAAACTCCTTTCATCATATTTCGAAAATAATTTTAAAATTTTAATTTTAATATAATTTATAGTAATGTAATTTTGAAAATAAATTATACTTAAGTAATAAATTTTGGATTGAAAGTTAAAAATATACATCAGTAGAATGAAACCAATCTTATAACCTTTTATGAAAATAATATTATTTTATTTTTAAAAATTAATAGTCTAATGGGAATATATATTAATTTTTAAAACCATAAAAACATAAAATGTAATATAAATATTGAATAATGGTCATGGAGGTTGGAAAATCTATTCATAAATGAAATTTTCAGAAAGTGATTCTTTTCAAAATTTAGTAAAGAATGGTAAAAATAGATTATACCAAAAATGATAATAATATTCATTTTAATCCTTTTTAATTAATTTAAAATTAAATATATAATTAAATTTTGTGATAATTTATGTTTACATAAGATCATTATTGAATAAAAATAAATAATATATATAATAATAGAAAAGATTCAAGGCCAAAAAATAGAAAGAAAGTTAGGCTTTCATAAAGCATTCTTTTAGTAGTTTTGAGTTTCAAAGAGAGTGAAAATGGAAATAATATTTTAAAAACCTATAAATAACTTTATTAATGGAAAACATATGGGTTTTAGGAGATAAATTACATATAATTCACCCAATGTAGATCATAACATATATAATCCAAAGAAAAAGTTATATGATAGAATAAAACCATATGACATTCATAACATTGGATTTAAAATACCAAAAAATTTATAACATTATGTAGTTATCTAAATAAAATGAATTATAAAAAATAATAAGTCAAAATATATTAATGGGTAAGTAAATAAAATTTATATATGGAAGCATCTCGTAAAATTTGTAACATGTCTCAAAGATTTGAAATCGATAGCTATAACACATACAATAATTATAACACTTGAATCAAAACCTCTTGAAAGATAAAACATGAAATAAAAAATTAAAAAATATTATTAATGAGTGAATAATGAAATTATATTTAAAATATGTAATATATACATATCTTATTTTAAATGGGTGAGTAATTCAAAACATTTCTCAAAGAAGAAATCCTGATAGGAGAAACTCTTACATTAGATTCATGAATAGTCACAGGCTCTCTAAAATCATTGTATAAAAAATTGATATTGATTATATAACATTATAATAACCATGTTTATATTTTTCTTTCTAGATACCATTTTATTTTCTATCATTTACCCACTTAATAATAATTATTTTTTCAAAAAAATATTTTTATGATAATTATTTATTTTCCCATCCATATTCAAATGGGGTAGTTATGAACCTTGAAGCTTGATAATAATATCATCATATAAAAATTTCCACAAAATTTTATAGTATTTTTTATATATTTTTGGAGTCCCATAGTCACTTTATAGATGTTGTGGTGATGATTCACTTTTAAAAAATCGTTTTTAGTAATTTTGATTCTAAGAAAAGAATTGAATTTATTAGTGAATAAAATCTTGTATACAATAATTGTGAGACCTTAGTAATTTTATAAATATAATATTTATATACTTAATCTATTTTATTACCATCAATTTTAATTAGTGATGTAAAATATGATACAATTCTTAGGTAGGTAGTAGTTTTCATGTATAAATGAGTGATGTTTTCATTTTACAATGGATAGAAGAGTGGTTGATAATTGCCATTTAACCAATATAAAAATATTTTAGTAAAATATTATTATTGAAAATATTATTTTAATATAGTTAAATAATATTTCTTGGAGTTTTAATAAGAAAAAACGTGAATGATCTCGTTTAAGTTGATTACTTCTATTTATGATATACCACTTCGATTGAACTTATAGCCTTTTTAAGAGAGGTTTATGGATGCACTAGAGGCTTGCGAACATATTGTTATAATTTTTCAGATGTATTTGGGTATAATTTTTATTGAAAATTGAAATCATAATTTTATTTGAAAATTTATTTTGAGTCCCATTTTATTGAAAAAACAAATGTTGTTTTCCAAAAATTTTAAATATTATGTGTCAAAAAAGTAATTTAAAAAATCAAAGTGGTTCATAAATAGACAATATATAGTATGGTAAATCAATTATCATATAATTTATTCAATATAATATTATAAATGTTTTTAAATAAATTAATACAATATTTTTTAGCATTAAATACATTTTTAAAGTCATTTTCAATACTAATTACATAATTTTCAATCAATCATATCTAGATAACCATGTAATAATAATTTATTCATTAAAATTACATCTTAAACATAATTGTTTTATAAAAGTATTGAAAAGAAAAATATTATCCATATATTATTAATTTCAATATTTTTAAAATCATTTATTTTTAATTTTTTACTTACACAAGATTTGTGTCGACGGTTCATAAGTGTAAAAGTAATTACAAAAACAAATTAAATTAAAACTAAATTATTAACATAAATATAATTTAATAATCATAATTATTTAATTTTGATTTTTTAATAATGTAATTTTATTCTATTCATTATCATAAATAAATTATTTAAAATATTATGAGGGAGAGAGTGAAATTTTTGTAAATACTCTTAACTAAAAAAAATTAATGGTCATTATCAAAAGAAAGAGGAACTAAAATTTCCATCAAGAGAATATAAAACCATGTGATATTGATAATAACTTTATCTAAACATTTTAAGATTCACTATCTAAAAAATACTATACCATTGTTTTCAAACCATTGGTATATCTCGAAAAACCATTGGTATAGGCTATAGCAACTATTTTGGTGGTCTTTGGATTTTCTGGAATTGGTATATGTAATGTGAAATACCTATACCAATGGTCTTCCAAACCATTGGAATAGATAATTAAAAAACACTTTGTATGTTTTTATCCCCACACCTTCGATTTATATTTCAATATCTTAACCACAAATCTTTACTGATTTTTGGGAATATAATATGATAAATATTTATATTTATATTTTATGGTAATTTAAGTATTGATTTATTAGATAAAAAAATTCTTTAAAAATAAAAAAATCGATACAAATGGTTTTCCTAACCATTGGTGTATGTATTTTGATTTTTGGTACCTATAGAAATGGTTAGGGAAAACCCATTGGTATAGGTTCTTTCAATGGAAGTAAATTCTTTAATTTAGATTACTCTAATGAGGAAAGTAAGTCAAACTGGCCATGAGGAGGAAACTAAATTGGAATGAATCTGATATGGAAAGTCAATCATACTGACTCAAGGGAGGAAATTCAACCAAACTAACTTTGATAAGGGAAATCAATCAGGATAGTTCTGAGAACTATATTCAATTAGTCTAACTCTAATGAGGAATGTGAATTTAGAATGAGATGAGGAAGTTCCATCATAATGAGATAAATAAGTTAAATCATAATTAGCTTCAAAATTTCCATCATACTAAAGAAAATTTATGAATTTCAAGAGGTATAATTATTAATAACACTCAGTATGATTCACAAAGGTTATATAATAATTGAAGTATCAAAACACAAATATCAAATAAGAGTAAAATTTTGGGGGTTTTTTATTTGATTAATAGGGAATAGTTTTTTGGTTTCACTACTTTTCCATTCTGGGATTCCTATAAATATATACACATTACATTCATAGATTGAAACCTCATTAATTTAGGAAAAAAGTCAAACATAGCATATTTTGAGTCTGAGTTACTTTTTTGATTAAAATCTCATTAAATATCATATAGTTTAATGTTTTTTTATTGTACTAAGGAAGATCAGACTGAGCAGTTGAGTAGTGTTTAAGGAGAGCAGTTTTAGAAAAGTATTCTTTTTAATGAGTTATACAAAGTAAATTCATCGTAAGAAGTCAATATTATTGATGTAGTCAGACCTAGGGTCATTATACTGAGGATTCAAAAAGTGTTTTTAGGAGAAACAATTTTGGTGAACTTTTATTTTTTAGATCAATTGTTTGAGAGAAAACATTGTAAACTATCAGGATTTAGTATAATCACTCCTATCAGTATATATAAGGAATCTAATGGGAGTTATAATAATTTCTATTCACTTATACATTACATTAACATTCCATATAATAACCGAATTGGTTATGGAAAAGATAAGGTTATCACACTAACATCGAACCTTGTGAAACTCATGATCATTACATGCTTTCCAACTTTTCATGAATGAGTATTTTCCAAAATATGATAAGGATATGAACATTAATAGGTTTCAAGGGTTATTTTTTAAAACAAATTGAAATGTATAAATGTGAATACTGGATCCAACCCCCCCCCCCACCTCATTTGTTATTCAATTCTAGGGAACAATAATTATTATCAGAGAAAATTTTTCTTTATTGAATTCTTATCATGAATAATATTAATTCTATAAATATCAGATTAATTCCTATGTTTGATGTAAAAAGGTATTATGGATGGAAATATAGGATTATTTCTTATCTTATATCTCTTGTCTAAGAAGTTGTCGATGCTACTACAATTGGGTTTCCTATTATTTTGAAATATTCGCCGATGAATTTTCTGATAAGAGAAATAATGAAGTTGATAGAAAAGATAGGTATTATACTATTATTTCTCTTTTATAAAATTTTATATGAAGTTCATGGATCTAGAAATATCAAAGAATATATGGGACAAGCAGTAAAGAACTTTATAAGGGAATAGTAAAGTGAATGATGTAAAGATACAAATATGGTGAAGTAAGCTTGAAGACATAAGAATTAGAGATGAAGAAACTATTGATGAATAATTCACAAAGGTCAATCAAACAATTTTGCACATAAGAGGATTTGTGTTATTTTTTATATTATACAATAATAATTAAACTTATGAGAAACATTTTGGGTATAATCGATTCAAAAATTTGATCTTTATATGATAAAGAAGATTTATCTCCTGATGAGTTACTTAAATTTCATGCTTCTTATTAAAGGATAAAACATCCAATGAATAAAAAAAGGGAAACGATGAAGTGTATTTTGAATCAATTAGAAAAATGAAGATTTAATATGTTGAATACATTAATCCTTATGATTCTCAAGATAAAGAGGACGGTGAGTTAAATGATAATATTAGTCACTTATTTTTAATAATTATCAAAGAGGAAGAGGAATGTATTGAGGTAAAATTACAATAAAATGTTTTGATTTTTGTGGAATTAGACATTTTTCTATGATTTTTACCATCATGTATGTTGGAGAATATAAGGATGATTTTTTTGAAAACCCTCGATGAGAGAAATGGAAATAAATTTCTTAAGAAGAAAAGTCATCCAAAATATTTAAAAAGATGTTTACTAAAAATAAGACAAGTATGTTGAGTATAAAATATGAATTAGTCTCAAATAAAAAATCTTCAAAACATTAATGTTAAAAAATGGATAGAACATTAATTTGAAAAGTTGATAATATTAGACTATCATCAAATAGTGAAGAAGAATGAGGTGAAGAATCTGATATATGGTATCTACTCATAATAAAATTTATTTCATATCTTGAGAAAAATAGATCACTCAAGAAATAAATCATAGTTATATAGAAATATTGGGGAAATTTTGTTGAAGGTGAAATAGATTTTTTTAAATAAAGAAAAGAATTCGTCCTGGAGATATTAAGATACCATCATAGAATTAATGAACATGGAAAAATGGTTGAATATACCAATAAAAAGATGGTAGCTAAGGAAAAAAACTTAATAAGTTTCAATAAAAATTTATTGATTCCTAATTTAGCTTGAGGAAGTTTAATGAAATTTTTTTAAAAAAAGCTTTATAAGTAAAATATGATACTTCCAATGTCATTGAAAATGTTCAAATAAATAATCATTTCAAATCCTTACCCACCAAAAATATTATTCCATATGATTTTTCAAACATTTTAGTTGAGAATAAAAGTTTTAGGAAATAATGGGTAGAGAAGGGATGTGAGAAACCTATCATATATAAAAAATAAGAAAACTCCCCTAGTATGAATGATGGTCAAATCCTAGAGTCTGTTAGAGAAGAAAGAAGTTATCAACTTAAAAAATGTTTCTGAAGAAAATGATCTTACATCAATATAAAATCAAAAATTGATGGTTTTTTCTGGTTCTATGAAGCTATGGCCATATGGCTTATAATTTTTGACATAAATTTTCACTAATTGATAGAATGATTAATAATAGTGGAAGAAATAGTGAATGTAAAATGAGTAACATTTCTAACCTTTAAAAAGATGAAAATTGATTTCTCAAGATGTTGGAAACTTTCTAAATAAGTATCATTTTTACAGCTTGGAATATGTTTGTGTATATTATAATCAACCGATTCATATTTCTAAGGTATGTATGATTACACTTCCAAGTAACGTTTTTATGAAATAAATAAAAATTTTGTAGGAAAGAAGAAGTTTTAATAAATATGATTTATTATTGATATTGCTTCAAAATAAAGTAAAAAAGAACCAACCATGAATACTTTATAGTGGTTGTTCTTTGTACTTGATTGGTGTTTTAAAAATCGTGAAACAGGTTGGAAATTATGATGGGGTGTTAACTTTCAGAATGATAACAATATAAAAATTAGTTGAATTGGAACAGCTGATATTGAATCTGAAGAGTTTAAATATATGGAATTATTGTGGGTTTATGTACTAAAACATAACTTAATTAGTTTAATTCAACTTTGTGATAATGGAAAATAAGCGATATTCACAAAATATTCTTCTGTTATAAAAATGTGAAAGAAGAAAATGTTATTACAAAAGTAGAAATAACATGTGTAAATCTCATCCAAGTAGAATAATATAACAACTCATGTTATGTAAGTGTTGAAGATCAAAATTTTTTGTTGTACCAAAGACTTTTCTACCTTGGTAAGAGAAACATGAACAAACACTCTAAGGTTGATAATGTTTTAAACTTTCAATAATTAGAAAGAATAGAATAATATGTTTTGTAACTTGTTAGAATGTTAAGATGACTAATAATAGTCATAATAGAGTTTAGAATCATTCCACTAGACATCTTGAACTTATTCATTATTTTTTACGTTGTCTGATGAGACATCCATCATGAAAAAAGGGATTTTTACTTTGTCACTTTTATTAATGATTTCACTTAGACGAAAAACCTCATGTCTATGAGACACAAGTCTGAGGCTATATAAATTTCTATAGTCTTTTAATAATATATTGAGAAATAAATTGGAATTTATATAAATAGGATTATAACATATAATTGAAAATATTTTACTAAAAATAAATCTAAATCATATCCAAGAAATTATTGAATAAAACATTAGAATAAGGTTCTACATGAAACACAAAAAAATGGATTAAAAGAAAGGGAAAGTAATAGTTTGGTTGAAATAGGAAAGATCATGTTATCATAACACAAACTCTTAATGTTAAATTGTAAAGAAGATGTCAGTACTATATTACATGTTTTGAAACGATTATTTTTATGGAAATCATTCAACATAACTTATTATGAAATGTGGTATGACAAATATATTCATTGATGTACTTCAAAATATTTGATGTCCATTTTTATTTAAAATTAAAATATTGGATATGATAAGGATTTATGAGATACTAAGGAAGGAACATTTATGGGTTATTCACCCAATTTATAAAGTTGTTAATATTGGAAAAAATGTTTTAATTTTTTATTGGAATCATATTATGTGAAACTTATGATTATACAACTTATGTAATAATTGTTTTTACGAATTTTGATGTAGAAAAACTGAAAATATCCATTTAAAATGAAAGTGATAAAAGTAATGTGCATGGATATTCATATGAAACATGTAATGAGGAAAGTGATTCTTGAAAAGGAAGTCTAAAATTTACATCTTTAAAGAACATGTTGAAATCAAAAATATTCTTGGGAATCTTAAGGCTCCTATTCAAATCATAAGAAAGTGAGATTAAAAAATAAAACATCATTCATATCAAAAGATGAACAAGAATAAGTTTCAGAATCTATTCATAAAAAATAATGGGTGAACGTTATTAATGAAGAGTTGGATCAAATCGATTAAAATAAAACATGGAAATTTGTTCCAATTATGAAAGGAAAAATATTACCAAAAAATGGGTTTACAAAAACAAGTTGAATGACTAAGTAGAAGTTTTAGGAAAAAACATGGCATGTTTGTAAAGGATATGTATGATTGGAAGTTGTGGATTTGGTGAAACATTTCCCCCTTTTTCAAGGTTATAAACTATTATAATATCTCTAGTAGGTGTTGATCGCCATAATTACAATTTATGTAATGATTTGTAAATTTCTTGTAAAATTGTCTTTAAATTATTTGGGAGTATTATGAGTCTGTGAAAATTAACGGCGCTTGATTCCAAGGCACAGTGTGCCAGAAACAAAATTGTGAACATTATTTAAGGTACTTTCAGTAAACGTACGGGCGACATTTTCTATCTTTTGAATCGGTTCTTGGAACTGAAATATGTGGACACCGTTGAAAATACAGTACTGATATTATCTTAAGGAAGGATTCACTTCGATCACAGATGGTCGGGAGAAAAGGTTAGTTTTGTGGACTTTTAAATGAATAATAAAATAAAATGTTATGCTATTTTATTCTTCCTAACATCACTTGAGTAATAGTGGTGGGACCCACGGGGATGGTCGGGCATTTAATGAGGGAAATTAAATTCTCGATTACACAATGATGTGTAACCACATCTCGTGTAATTAAGGTGATTCATTAAATTCACTATTTAATGAGGTTTTTATTGAAAGGGGGTTTCATCTCATAACCCATCCTTTTAAATTAAATCATGTTTGTGGGTTTTGGAAACCCACAGGAGAAATTTGACAATGCGCCGAGGAAGAGCCCTCCCAACGAAGAATAGAGGAATCAAACAAGGATTAAAAAATGTTGGTGGCTTCCACAAACAAGGATTCTTCATCTACCACCACGAAGTCCCCAATGAATCTTGAGGTAGGGGTTTATTAATTAAGTTTATCTTTTATGAATTAAATTTCTATAGCTTGTTAAGATTCTAATGCGCAGGGCGCGGGAAAAACAAACAAGGTCTGTACCCTCCACTGCTTCGTTCAAGTTGCATTCTTTAGGGGAAGACTTGATAAATTCGAAAAACCCTTGAATCCTTCAGTCGTGCAATGATGGTGGCATCTCGGGAGGCCCGTAGGCCTAAGTGGAAGGGAAAACAGACCATCAATTCTCAATTGGTGGCCCGTAGAAGATCCTTCAGCGCGGTATCTGCGCTTTGGAACCAGTGACTGGTGCCAGTGGAGAAGGCGGTAGCCGGCGCTCCCCAGGAAAGGAAGGGGTCGACACCTCTCAGCTCTATAGGGGATGGACATGTGGCCATCTTTCGGCCGACCACAGAGATGGGAGGCTGTGTGCCGTTAACCAGTGTGGTGAGGTAGTCCGTGGAATTGATGTTGTGGAGAAGGGAGGAGACCCACTCCCTATGGGTCCTGCGGACAACTAGGTGGTGCCACCCGGTGCAGCCAATTATGAGTTGAAAGGATCTTTGAGCCATTTAGGAGGAAGACCGCATGACCCTCGCGTGGATTACACCAACCGGTGTGCCTAACAACCGTGGCCCAACCCTTCTGGGCTGAGCTGGTCCGCGGCCCAACAGGTCAAGCCCGCGCCGGCCCAGGATAGTTCCGGCCAGGCCTAGTCGGACACGGTTTGGGTCGGGTCGGACCGACCGGGTCGGACCAGACCAAGATACCTTTTGGGCCCAAATATGCTTAAAAGGTTGTATCTTACAAAACATACATTTGTTTGATGAACCTTCTGCATCATTGGAATACATGGGATGAGACGGTCCTTTTGAGACACACCACTTTGGTGTTTGAGAAAATTGTTGTATGGCCGGGTAGGATCGTACCCGAATCCAACCGGGTCCTCGGCACTAAAATGCCTATAAGTCACAAACTGGGAATCCAATTGACATGTCATCTATTGAGTTGGAAACCCTAAGAGATGATGGTACTTTGGGTTTCTCTTTTGTGGTTATTTTTATTAGATGAGTCATGCCAGATATCAAGAGGAATATATTCTATGGAACTCAAGTTCACCGGTTGCAGGGAATCTTGTGGCTAGATATCATTTGAGTAGAAACGATGTGTGGATCAGCATCATGGAGACCCTGTGTGGATCTGAATCATAGTGAACCTATGTGGATCAACATCATTGTGATCCTCTGTGGATCTGCATCATAGTGACCCTAAGTGGATCAGCATCTAGAAACCCTGAGTGGATCAGCATCATAGCGATGCTCTATGGATCAGCATTTTAGTGACTCTGTGTGGATCAGTATTGCGCGACCTGATGAGGACCATCCATAGAATGAATCGTCGAGGATTAGTGATATAGGAACCTATGTGGATCGACAATGGATCAAATCCTTTTTGTTTCAGTTGTGGAAACATCTTGATTGAATAAAATGATATAGATTATGATTAGTCATCTTTATTCCCGATCTCTGAGTTGTATACCTAATTTGAGATTAGTCATTTCTTTGTTCGTTGTGATTGAGATCATTCATTGTGGTTCTTCTTATGGAATTATGAGAGACCATCAGGGGTCTCAGGGTCCCTACTGAGTATTTTTATACTCACCTCTATACGGGCTTCGCCCCCACCTTTTTGTGTCTTGTGTAGACGACGAGTAGCTCAGATGAGTCTATAGGAGCTAGGACGAGGCAGTACATGCCAGTGATGGTTGACGTGGAGAGATATAGAGAGGATTTTTACCTACCCTTTAGTTTTTATCCTTGGTGGATGATATTAAGAGTTTTTTACCATTCTCTATTATAGATGTATCTTTTAAGTTGGGTATGTATTCCAGCCCCCTTAATTTCCGTACAAACTTTTACTACTATAGTTTAACTTCATGGTTGCATCTTGTTTTGTTCTTGAACTATTTGTGTGTATAGGTTTAAAGGAAATTCCTTCTCATTTTAGAGATACTCCTTTCTGGTGCTAGTCACCAACCCCTAGCCAATGGATGTTGGGATTGGGGTAGTCACAGAACGGGCCCTGGGGGATGTGTCGTGACAAAGTGGTATCATAGTAGTTGGTTCTACCAAAGAACTAAGACTCTGATCTTTCCAATGGAACAATATTGTTATGTTTTTTGGGTGTGGTTTTTAGTTCGAGGATTCCAGTGTTAGTGTGGCGGCCGATGTATTGATACACCAGGACCCTGAATTCTGATTTCCGACTCAGTGCATGAAAACACGGATTACTTGTGTTATTTAAATGTTTTACTTTTGATCTCTTTGAGTCATATCACCAGTTTTAACTAATTGACCATGGAAAACCTGTTTCATTTTAGGATGCCTCCATGTATACATCCAACCAAGATTCCAAATAGAGTTCATGATGACGGCCCACCAAGCGATGAGGCTTTGGTGCAGGGACCTCTTACAACTATAGCACCTTTGGGTGGTGCACCAGCAGCAGCACCACCCATTGGGTAGCAGTTTCTACTAGCCCCACTAGCGGACGGTGAACACCGACGGAGCATGTTTCATTACTTCCAATAGCAGAGGCCTCTAAGGTTTTGAGGCGAGACAGATCCCCATGCAGGTGAGGACTGGATAGAGGATTTGGCACATGTTTTTCATTTATTAGAGATATCAT
Source organism: Viscum album (assembly GCA_963277665.1). Taxonomy (NCBI): domain Eukaryota; kingdom Viridiplantae; phylum Streptophyta; class Magnoliopsida; order Santalales; family Viscaceae; genus Viscum; species Viscum album. Next base: position 733,152,563 of record OY728160.1, read on the forward strand.
GAGAGAACATGGTGATCCTAGCCGGTTGCCTCTTCCATGGAATGATAGGGTGATGGTGGATCTTGACAATCCAGTTACATGACGAGGCGGACCTCACCTGTATGGAATTCAAGATCTTTTTCAGGGCTATGTTTGTCCCAGCTCACTACACTCTATGAGTATTCAAGAGCTCCTTCACTTACATTAGGGCAGCCTGATAGTGTACCAGTATCAGCAAGGTTTACTAACCATTCACACTACTCCACTGACATGGTACGAGACCATTTCTTCAAGCCCTAAACCTTGGAGTTGGGTCTAAGGTGGGAGATCAAAGCATCGATTATATCGCTCAGTATTCTGATGGAGGCTGGATTTCCTGAGCGAGCGTTATAGGTGGAGAGCTTATTAGTTGACTAGGAACCGACGGTGAGAGCCACAACCAGATGAAATGTAGCCGAGTAATCTTTAGCAATAAGTAGGCAGATGACGCAACGGTCCATGTGGGATAGACCTTCCGGGGGACGACCCCAGTATGTAGGGTTAGTGGTGAGGATTTCACGAGGTAGAGTAGGCCAGCAGAGGAGAAGGTTGTGCTTCACGTGCAGCGGGTAGGGCCACATGTCTCATGAATTCCCAACCCACCATACCAACGATTAGCATATGATAAAGGGAACACTGAGATAGAGGAAATGATTTGAGCGAGTAGGTCTGTAGGGCGGTGTTTGTGGAAAAGGAGAAGGTCGTGCAATAAGAGGTGGGTAGCGGTTTTTGGTTCTACCTTCACCACCTCTTGGTGGACCACCCCGACCTCAAGGAGCAAGCAGACATGGACGAGCTCAGGTTCAGGCTGTTGAGGCCTATGACCATGGTTCTCCAGAGATGATTAGAGGTATGATCAATTTTTATTACACCCTAGTTGTATTACAAATAGACATAGGTTGCAGTCACTTTTTTATTTCAACTACACTCGTTCAGAGCTCGGAGATTTTGGTAGAGTTATTGGATCAATCCTTATGATTAAATACTCTTATGGGAGAATATTCAATGATTACACAATGATGCAGGCAGAGTGATCTCACTCTAGGAGTCAAGAGCTTCAGCTAGGATCTCATAGTATCAGCGTCGAGGCCTTACAATTTCATCTTAGGTATGGACTAGCTATCCATTGTCCTTGGTCAGATCAACTGCTTTAGGTGTAATGTGTTGTGTGTTCATGAGGATGGGACAAGGTTTTCCTCCCCCAACGATAAAGAAACCATTACATAATAGGATGGAATTTCATGAAGGAGGGTGAATCCAGTCACTCATCATTTGGATAGTCGTACCTTTATAGCAGTTGACGCGAGGAGTTTGAGTTATCTTGTATTGGTGGACCAGTATTCTGATGTCTTTCCTGATGATGTTTTGGGACTAACTCCTCATAGAGAGAGAGACTTATACATCGACCTATACCCAGGGATGACACTGATATCTACTCCAGCATATTGGATGTCTCATGTAGAGCTTCATGAGTTTCAGGTATAGTTAGAGAACTTACAGAAGAAGGGGTTCATAATGTAACGACCCAAAATTTTGAATAAATCTTGTTTCCTAATTTTATGTGTTATTTTATTTTAATACTCAACAAAAATAATTCATTTGGTAACATGAGTATAAATAAAATGAGACTATTGGGTTTTGACAGTTATTTGACCATTGGTCAATATGACTGCTGGAAAATAAACGTTTTGATTACTGTCTCTAAATACAAGCAATCTTGGTTAATTAATATAGAAAGAAGATTCGATGGCCTCACCCAGTAGTCTTGGACCGATCGAAGCCCATCTAACAGAACTTGGGAAGGAGGTAGCACCACTGGGATTTGCTCTGGACCAAACCCAAGCTGAACTTCATCGTGTGAAGTTAGAACGGGATCGCCTTCGCAAGAAGTTCAAACTGATAGAAATTACTACTTGGGCAATGTTGACTGAGCCGCCCCAAGATTATATCACCCTAGCACACCTTACTCTTAGGTCCTATGCTGGTATTATAAGGGGCTATGTAAAGAGACCGTAACTGCCTTGTGTAATCCTTTGTTTTAAATAAAAATTTGGATTTCATCTTATGATAAAGTTTATGAATTTTCAAATGACCGGATAAATATAGTATGCATATTTTGATGAATTTTAGAAAAATTATATTTTAAAAATGTTTATGTAAACATTAAATATTTAAAAATGTGTAATGATTCTCAAAAAATGGTCTTCTACAATTATGTTCAGTACGAAATTTAGAGTCTAATAAGATCAACTTGATATTTGATGAATCATAAATTATGAATAGTGATTTTATGATTAGGATTAGTAATGTGTCCAAATGGATTAGTAATCTCACTTAAAGAAAGTATTAATATAATCTAGGTACCTTGATTAAGTAATGTGATTCAATAAAATGGTTAAATAACGGTTTCATAAATTATTATTCAAGTATTAATTTTTTCGGTTGAATAGTGTTTTTTAATTAAAAATTAAATTAAAAATATTTAGAAAATTATTTTTATAAAAATGGACTTTATTTTTGATCTCAGAGCATCGATATTATGTTAAGGTAATCTTTGGGGTTTTTTCTGAAAAAAATGAATTTTCGGTGAATAGTGTAATTATTTAAAAATAAAAATTAAATTATTTAGAAAATAATTTTTATAAAATTGAGTTCATTTTTGAAATCATAGAATTGATATTTGGTTAATGTGAAATTTTGGGATTTTTCTGAGAAAGTTGAATTTTTAGTGAATAGTAAAAATACAGTTTTAGGGTTTTGGTATGTTTAATGACATCATAACTGTGTCATGGTGATTTCATGAGATATTTTAAGGGTTGGCCGGCCAAAGGTGGTGAATTATTGTTTTGGGGGCCCCATGTGGCCTAACTCCATGGTAAATTCCAAGGGAGAGCTCATGGCTTTGAGAAAAGCACTTGTGAGGTGTCCCTTGGCCATTAATGCCTTATCCCCTCACTTTCCCTATAAATACCCACCCTTTCCTCCTTTCGTTTTCACTCCCAACTCTCCCTCAACGAAGTTCTGGTCTCCTTACATCCCAAGGAGTCCTCCCAAGGTTCCCCCAAGCCCTCAAGGTCCCAACCTATGAGTTTTAAGAGTTACGTTTTAAGGTAAGGGATCTGACCCCTCTCTTTCTTTTCAAGTGATCTCTTTTATGTCAATTCTTTTATACTCCATGTTATTATGTTGGAGGATGTTATTTTATATTCATTATACTTCCCATTTTATTTTCAAATGATGATAGACCCCCTCTTACTCTCATCATTTCATTTTATGATGTTTTAAGTGACGCCGTTAGGCTGCCGAATTTTTAAGGGATTCTTTCACCCTTCTCTTTTTTTTAAGTTCTATTTTCATGTCAAGTCATTCGAGTTCCTTTTTATTATTTTGGGGTATGATATCTAAATTTATCATAATTATCTTTTATGATCATATGATGAGAGAACCCATTTGATCTCTTCAATTCAGTATTTGAAGTTTTAAGTGGCGTCGTTAGGCTGCCGAATTTTTAAGTGGTTCTTCACCATTCTCGTTTTGAAGTTCTAATTTCATGTCAATTCTTTCAAGTTCCTTTTTGTTATGTTGGGGTATTATCTCTATATCTATCATACTTATATTATATGAACATATGATGAGAGACCCCATTTGATCTCTTCAATTCAGTATTTTGAAGTTTTATGTGGCGCCGTTAGGCTTCCGAATTTTTAAGTGGTTCTTCACCCTTCTCGTTTTGAAGCTCTACTTTCATGTCAATTATTTTATGTTCCTTTCTATTATTTTGGGGTATGATCTCTATATCTATCATACTGGACTCTTATTTTCATATGATTAGAGACCCTATTTGACCTTTTCAATTCAATTTTGTTGAAGTTTAAGTGATGCCGTTTGGCTGTCGAATTCTCACAAGAGAAATCTTATTTTTTCTTCCTTTCATGTTCTTCATTTCCTATGGTATATTTTCAAATTTCATTACCATGTTCTTAAATACCTTATATTTTTTCCCTATACTGTTTTATGGGTCATTTATGAATGTTTGACCCATGTCCCCTCTCTTTTCAATGTTTTCTAAAAACCTTGTAACATAGTCGTTATGCTGCAGAATTTTCGTCTCAATGTGCCTCTCTCTCTTTTCTAAAAAGTATTTTATGTTATAAAGTGAATACTCAAAGCTCTAATTTCTACTGGGGTATTCACATATATATCAAAATGTTCTATTTTAAATTCTGGGATTTACATACATGAAACCCTCTTTCCCTTTCCGTGGGTTTAAAGTGACCTAAAGATCATGTCTTTAAAGCAGTTTTTAAAATGTTATGATTATGGAATGAAACCCATTTATTTTATGCTTTATGGGTTTTTTATGAAATGATTGATGATGATATATGTGTCTCACATGATAATAAAGGAAAATTTAATGGTGCGCCATGATAGCGCCTCATTGCATTGGATAATGATGTAACCACAAGAGATTATAGTTTAAGGGTGCACCCAGATAGCACTCTAATGCATTCGGTAAAGACTTAATCTCTAGATATGACCATTTTAACGACGCCTTGGTGAATAACCTTGGTAATTTTTAACAACACCTTGGGGATGGACCATGGTGAAATGAAACGATTGTCAATATTAAATGTTGCAGCCACATCTTCAAGTTATGAAAAATGTTATTTTTATTATGATGTATCTCATGATTTCATTCTCATGCCTTAAAGTTCTTCTCATGTCCTTATTGAAGTATCTCAAGATCACATGTAAAATGTTTCTCTTGTTTCCCTTACTGGGCCTTCTTCTCACCCTTTCCTTTGATGTATGTCCCCAGGTTATGAGATGCAGTAATGAACCTAGGATGAACATAAGGAGAAGCCTTTCAAGTGTTTAAGAAGAATATTTTTTTTGTTTCATGTTTTAAGTTCCTGGTTTCCAAGACACTAAACCTTAAAGATCCTCGGTTTTTTGTAATGTAATGAAAGTTTATGTTATAGAAAGACAGGATTCTATAGTTGGTATCAAAGGATGGTTTAGTTATTTGTGGAAATTAGGATATGAAAACTCTAGGAAGAACCCTATAGAAAAGTTTAAATATAGAAAATATTCCTAGTATTTTGGTGAGTATTGAGTAAGGGGATGCCAAGAAAATACATATCTGTCTGGATACGAGCAGGTAGAGGTGGCTCTGGCACAGATGTACATAGAGGTAAAACCCGAAAATACCACTCTGAGCTAGACTCGAACGGGAACTGGTACACGACAACGGGCCTTGCTGCACTCTTGGTTACGACACTCCCGGGGGATATGCTTTGGTAAATTCATAAGATTAGTTTGAACCATTGTTAAAGAAACAAAGATAAAATAAAATAAATATTCACATAAGAATATATGATCATGGATAACCTAGATGGGAACCTAGGGGATCACAAGTTAGTGTATACTTTTCTTCTACAAGTTATACTTATATGCTTTCATTTCCTTTTCATGATTATTGGCTAAGTACTTAAGCCCCTAATTATGCTTTATCTTCTTAGTTAATGGTGGGAAATGGAAGAACATGTCCTAACAACCAATGTGATAGGAAATGCGATGATTGTCGTATTAATATGATAGGGATGATTAGGGGATTAAAATATGATTTTAATTTTGGAAGACGTTCACTATTTTGGGGACCCTATATGATCGAGGTAAATAGATTACTACGGAATTTTCATTGAGGAGTAAGGTTGACTTATATTTTGAAGAATCGATGAATTTAAGGTGGACTTATAGTAATTTAGGTTACTTATGGGAATGATTAACCTATCTTGGGTAAAATATGTTTAGGTTAGCTACTTTTGTTATAGGATGTTAGGAGTGGTTGATGTGTTTTGGAGATGAAAAATGAAATTTATTTTGGAAGACTATGTTATCAAATCCTTCTTGTATTTGAGTTTCAATCTTTGTTTGGTTTATTTTGAGGAATATTAAGGACCATTATTTACAGAATGGTCTATGATGAACTTTGGGTAGTACCATGGAACTTTGAAGATTTAAAAGTAGTTTCCATTCCTATGGGATTCTTTTTGAAGAGTTGTTTTACCTTACCCTTTCTGTTTTTTGGATAATGTTTAAAGATAGAAGAAATAGATAGTTGATATTTTGTGGATTATGTGATTCTATAGAAGATGATTCTTGTGTTTTGATGAGACCAAGTAGTTTTGAATGCTCATCGTTGGGAAAAAAGATTAGTTTCTGTAGAAACTTATTAAAGTATGAAACTCTACATGAAGATAGATATATTTCCTTATGTTTTTGTTCTATGTTGTAAATGAATTCCTCAAAGTTATGAAAAGGAACTTAAAACAAAAACATTGTTGGTTTAAGTTTCCTACTAGGTAATCAAAGTCTTCTTACACAAATCATAATTTTGGGATTTTCTGGTGGTTAACTTCCTCCTAATCATGTTTTCTATCACTCTCCTTTAGGACATGACCCTTTGTTTTCTCCTCCATGTCCATGTTTCCTACATGGAATCCTAGTATGAGTAAACTCGGGTGGCCTTTGTACTTCCTTTTCTTTCTTTTAATGTAATGGTGTTACTGACTCTTTTTCCGATGTGGGACTTTCAATGAAATTTCAAAACCCAATTTTAAAAATTGCGAGGACGCAATTTCTTAAGGGGGGAAGATTGTAACGACCCGAAATTTTGAATAAATATTGTTTTCTAATTTTATGTGTTATCTTATTTTTATACTCAACAAAAATGTTTCATTTGATAACATGAGTATAATTAAAATGAGACTGTTGGGTTTTGACTGTTATTTGACCATTGGTCAATATGACCACTGGAAACTAAACGTTTTGATTACTATCTCTAAATACAAGCAATCTTGGTTAATTAATATAGAAAGAAGATTCAATGGCCTCACCCAGTAGTCTTGGACCGATCGAAGCCCATCTAACAAAACTTGGGAAGGAGGTAGCACAACTGGGATTTGCTCTGGACCAAACCCAAGCAGAACTTCATCGTGTGAAACTAGAACGGGATCACCTTCGTGAGAAGTTCAAACTGATAGAAATTACTACTTGGTCAATGTTGACTGAGTTGCCCCAAGATTCTATCACCCTAGCACACCTTACTCTTAGGTCCTATGCTGGTATTATATGGGGCTATGTAAGAAGACTGTAACTGCCTTGTGTACTCCTTTGTTTTAAATAAAAATTGGGATTTCTTCTTATGATGAAGTTTATGAATTTTGAAATGACCAGATAAATATAGTATGCATATTTTGATGAATTTTAGGAAAAGGTTATTTTAAAAATGTTTATGTAAACCTTAAATAATTAAATATGTGTAATGATTCTCCAAAAATGGTCTTCTACAATTATGTTCAGTACGAAATTTAGAGTCTAATAAGATCAACTTGATTTTTGATTAATAGTAAATTATGAATAGTGATTTTATGATTAGGATTAGTAATGTGTCCAAATGGATTAGTAATCTCACTTAAAGAAAGTATTAATATAATCTAGGCACCTTGATTAAGTAATGTGATTCAATAAAATGGTTAAATAATGGTTTCATAAATTATTATTCAAGTATTAATTTTTTCGGGTGAATAGTTTTTTTTAATTAAAAATTAAATTAAAAATATTTAGAAAATTATTTTTATAAAATGGACTTTATTTTTGAACTCATAGCATCGATATTATGTTAATGTAATTTTTGGGGTTTTTTCTGAAAAAAATGAATTTTCGGTGAATAGTGTAATTATTTAAAAATAAAATTAAAAATATTTAGAAAATTATTTTTATAAAATGGAGTTCATTTTTGAAATCATAGCATTGATATTTGGTTAATGTAAAATTTTGGGATTTTTCTGAGAAAGTTGAATTTTTAGTGAATAGTAAAAATACAGTTTTAGGGTTTCGGTATGTTTAATGACATTGTAACTGTGTCATGGTGATGTCATGAGATATTTTAAGGGTTGTCCGTCAAAGGGTGATGGATTATTGTTTTGGGGTCCCCATGTGGCCTAACTCCATGGTAAATTCCAAGGGAGAGCACATGGTTTTTAGAAAAGCACTTGTGAGGTGTCCCTTGGCCATTAATGCCTTGTCCCCTCACTTTCCCTATAAATACCCACCCTTTCCTCCTTTATTTTTCACTCCCAACTCTCCCCCAACGAAGTTATGGTCTCCTTACCTCCCAAGGAGTCCTCCCAAGGTTCCCCCAAGCCCTCAAGGTCCCAACCTTTGAGTTTTAAGAGTTACGTTTTAAGGTATGGGATCCGACCCCTCTCTTTCTTTTCAAGTGATCTGTTTTATGTCAATTCTTTTATACTCCATGTTATTATGTTTGAGGATGTTATTTTATATTCATTATACTGCCCATTTTATGTTCATATGATGAGAGACCCCCTCTTACTCTCATCATTTCATTTTATTAAGTTTTAAGTGTCGCCGTTAGGCTGCCGAATTTTTAAGGGATTCTTTCACCCTTCTCTTTTTTTAAGTTCTATTTTAATGTCAAGTCTTTCAAGTTCCTTTTTATTATGTTGGGGTATGATATCTTAATTTATCATACTGATCTTTTATGGTCATATGATGAGAGACCCCATTTGATCTCTTCAATTCAGTATTTGATGTTTTAAGTGGCACTATTAGGCTGCCGGATTTTTAAGTGGTCCTTCACCATTCTCGTTTTGAAGTTCTACTTTCATGTCAATTATTTCAAGTTCCTTTTTCTTATGTTGGGGTATGATATCTATATCTATCATACAGATCTTTTATGACCATATGATGATAGACCCCATTTGATCTCTTCAATTCAGTATTTTGAAGATTTAAGTGGCGCCGTTAGGCTGCCGAATTTTTAAGTGGTTCTTCACCCTTCTCGTTTTGAAGCTCTACTTTCAGGTCAATTCTTTCAAGTTCCTTTCTATTATGTTGGGGTATGATCTCTAAATCTATCATAATGTACTCTTATGTTCATATTATGATAGACCCTATTTGACCTTTTCAATTCAATTTTGTTGAAGTTTAAGTGACACCGTTAGGCTGTCGAATTCTCACAAGAGAAATCTTATTTTTTCTTCCTTTCATGTTCTTAATTTCATATTGTATATTTTCAAATTTCATTACCATGTTCTTAAATACCTTATATTTTTTCCCTCTATTGTTGGATGGGTCATTTATGAATGTTTGACCCATGTCCCCTCTCTTTTCAATGTTTTTTAAAAACCTTGTAACATAGTCGTTATGCTGCAGAATTTTCGTCTCAAAGTGCCTCTCTCTCTTTTCTTAAAAGTATTTTATGTTATAAAGTGAATAATCAAAGCTCTTATTTCTACAGGGGTATTCACATATATATCAAAATGTTCTATTTTAAATTCTGTGATTTACATACATGAAACCCTCTTTCCCTTTCCGTGGGTTTAAAGTGACATAAAGATCATGTATTTAAAGCAGTTTTTAAAACGCTATGATTATGGAATGAAACCCATTTATTTTATGCTTTATGGGTTGTTTATGAAATGATTGATGATGATATATGTTTATCACATGATAATAAAGGAAAATTTAAGTGTGCGCCCTGATAGCACCCCATTGCATTGGATAATGATGTAACCACAAGTGATTACAGTTTAAGGGTGCGCCCAGATAGCGCTCTAATGCATTGGGTAAAGACATAATCTCTAGAGATGACCATTTTAATTATGCCTTGGTGAATAACCTTGGTAATTTTTAACGACACCTTGGGGATGGACCTTGGTGAAACGAAATGATTTTCAATATTAAATGTTGCAGCCACAACTTCAAGTTATGAAAAATGTTATTTTTATTATGATGTATCTCATGCTTTCTTTCTCATGCCTTAAAGTTCTTCTCATGTCCTTATTGAAGTATCTCAAGATCACATGTAAAATGTTTCTCTTGTTTCCCTTACTGGGCCTTCTGCTCACCCATTCCTTTGATGTATGTCCCCAGGTTATGAGATGCAGTAATGAACCTAGGATGAACATAAGGAGAATCCTTTCAAGTGTTTAAGAAGAATGTTTTTTTTGTTTCATGTTTTATGTTCCTGGTTTCCAAGACACTAAACCTTAAAGATCCTCATTTTTGTGTAAGGTAATGAAAGTTTATGTTATAAAAAGACAGGATTCTATACATAAGGCCCTGTGTTTCTCCATAGGAATCCTAGATTTTGTTCGCCAAGATGTAAGATGGGATTCTGAGGATTTTTGTGGACTATCGGCACCTAAACTAGGTGAAAATAAAGAACAAGAATCCACTCCTGTGGATTGAGGACCTTTTGGACCAGTTGAAGGGAGCTCAATGGTTTTTGAAGATAGACCTCAGATTAGGCTATCATCAGCTTAGGGTACGAGATGAGGATGTATAGAAGAAGCCATTAGATGTCAGTATCGACACTATTAATTCTTATTGATTCCCTGAAGCAAAAACAATTCTCTATAAATGTTCATGGGACTCATAAACAGGATCTTCCATCCATAACTTAATCTCTTCATGGGGATCATTACTGATGACATCTTGATATACTTGGAATCAAAGGAGGAGAATTCCACACACCTATAGATAGTTACAAATACACATAAAGAGAACTAGATTTATGTAAATCTCTCTAAGTGATAGTCATGGATACGAGAATTCCACTTCCTTGGGCACGTTATCTCGGAGTCTAGAGTTGTAGTGGTTCCAGCAAAGATAGAGGATGTGATTTCTTGGGATCCAACCAATAGTGTGACTGAGGTGCAGAGTTTCCTGGGATTGAGTGGGTACTACCAAAGATTCATACCTAACATTTCCAGATTTGTGACACCCTTTTTATCTTGGACACTGATGGAACTGCCCTTTATGTAGATGGAGAGCTGCTTGTATAGTTTTCCAGAGATAAGGTAGAGACTAACGAGTGCCCCCATCTTAAGGCCACCAAAAGAGGGATTTGAATATATAGTCTATTACCACACATCAGGGACTATACTAGGTTGTGTCCTGATGTAGGAGAGAGTGGTCATTAACTATGGCTCCTAGATGTTAAGACAATATGAGAAGAATTACACTACCCATGACCTGGAGTAAGCAGCAGTGGACTTTGCACTGAAATGTGGCGGCACTACTTGATGGGTGAATGATTTATTGTTTACATAGATCACAAGAGTCTCAGGTATATCATATAATTGAAGGACCTGAACCTAAGATAGTGGTGATGGCTAGAATTCCTCCTAAACAATGACCTCAAGATAGTCTACACTCCTAGAAAGGGGAATATAGTAACATGCACACTCAGCATGAGGTATGGTCTATAGTTGCTGAGTGAGGAAACATAGCATCTAGCAGCATTGCATATATCATTTGTGGATATAGATGGAGTAGCTTATCTGTAGTATTTGACTGTCTATCCCACTCTTTTTCACCGTGTTTGGGAGGCTTAGCTTGGGGATGTAGATTACAAGTCCTGACGAGTTCAGATATCCTCCGGACAGGCTCCTAATGGATTTTATTAAGGTGGGGTGCATTTCATCCTTTTCAGAGGGCGCACCATCTTACTAGTGACACTATGAGAGGATTTGTTGGGGGAGTTCCACAAATCCCCTTTGGAGGAACATCATGGAGAAGCAAAGATATACCAGGACCTCTGGCGTCAGTACTGGTGGCCAGGGATGAAGAAAGCAGTGGTAGAGTTTGTATCCTGATGCATCACTTGTCAGCATGTGAAGGCCAAGCCTCAAGTACCAGTGGGAATAGATCTGCCATTTGAGGTACCACAATGGAAGTGGGATGGTATCTCCATGGTCTTCATGACAAGGCTGCCATATACGTCAAGGGGCCACAATTTCATCTTGGTGATCATTGACTGACTCAACAAGTCGACCAACATCCTACCCATCTGGGAGTAGGGATCTGTAGAGATCTTGGGACACCACTACATACCAGAGATTGATTGACTTCATTGGGTGCTGAAATCGATCGTCTCTGATCATGACACGTGTTTTACATCCTTCTTGTGGAAGGGGTTGTAAGGGGCGTTCGGGCCTCAGCTACGCTGGAGAACTACCTTTTATCCTCAAATAGATGGTCAGATGGAGTGGACCATATAGACACTCAAGGACATGCTTCGTGCTTGTGTCCTCTATTTTAGCTACAATTGGGAGGACCACCTACCACTTGTGGAGTTCATATACAACAACAGTTACCACTCAACCATAAGAAAGGCTCCATTTGAGGCCCTATATGGGTGACTTTGTATATCACCCCTATGTTGGACAGACCCAGGGGAATCAACACATATGGGTCTAGAGTTGGTACAGACTACCACAGAGAAGGTGCAGATCATCCAGGAGAGGATGAAGACTACATAGAGTCAGCAGAAGTCTTATGATGATAGGATACAGAGACCCTTAATGTTTGAGGAGGGAGATTGTGTCTTCTTATGGGTCTCACCTCAATGAGGATTACAGAGGTTTGTCTAGGTTGGGGAGTTATATTTGAGGTTCATAGAACCATTATAGATCCTCAAAAGAGTAGGTGAGGTGGCATACCATCTCGATCTACCCCAAATGATGCACTGGGTGCATATCTTTTTCCATGTGTCGCAGCTGAGGAGGTACGTGCATGATCCATAGCATGTTACCGATTGGGGCGAGCTAGAAAAAGACAATGGAACGAGGATTGAGGAGTTACCAGTATAGGTAGTGGATCGATAGGAGTGTGTCCTTCGTGGGTAGTCGATTCCTCTTCTGCGTGTTCGTTGGTAGCACAGGAACCTTTAAGGGTGTATATGGGAGCAGGAAGCTTTGATGCATACTCAGTTCCCCCATTTGTTTCTCTAGATTTATTGTATCATTCGGGTATGAAAAGACCTAAGGAGGGGATAATGTAATGACCAGAAAATTCCATGTAAATATTTTTTAAATTATTTGGTATTATTATGAGTCTGTGAAAATTGACAGCGCATGATTCCAAGGCCAGTTGTGCCCAGATCATAATTTTGAACTTTTTTTAATGTACGTTTAGTAATCGTAAAGCTGATGTTTTCTATCTTTTGAACTGGTTCTCAAAATTCAAATATGAGGACACCATTTAATCTGAAGTGTCAGGATTTACTTAAGGGAGGATTCACTTTTACCGTAGTAGGTCGGTTGAAAAAGATAGTTTTGCAGACTTTTGAAAGAATAATAAAATAACATGTTATGTTATTTTATTCTTCCTACCATCACTTGAGTAATGGTGGTGGGACTCACATGGATGGTTGGTCATTTAATGAGGGACATTAAATGCTCAGTTACACATTGATGTATAACCAAGTCTCATGTAATTAAGGTGATTCATTAATTGCACCATTTAATGAGCCTTTTATTAAAAGGGGGTTTAGTCTCTTAACTCATACTTTTAAATTAATTCAATGGTGTGGGTTTAGGAAACCCACAAGAGAATGACGACGAAGTGCCATTGAAGAACCCTCCAAACAAATACTGGAGGAATCGTTCCGAGATCGACGAATGCTGGCAGCTTCCACGAACAAGGATTCTTCATCCAACACCATGACTTCCCCAGTGAATCTAAAGGTAGGGGTTTTATTTTATATATATATATATATGATGAAAAAAATTTCTACCACTTGTTGAAATGATAATGCAGAGGGAACGTTCCAAACAAATAAATCCCAGAACCTTCGCCAATTCATTATTGGTGTGTTCTTTGTGGGAAAAAGCTACCGATTTGATAGAAAAATGATGCTAAGATCCCGCAGAAAAAACAGCATCCCAGAAGGCTTGTTGGTGCAAGAGGAAGGGAAAACAGACCACCTGAGCTCACCCAGGGCCCACGGAAGATCTGCCAGCATGACACTGGAATAGTGGCTCTGACGACTAGTGGTCGGCACTGAGGCTCTGAAAGCCGGCGCTCCCCATCCGTGGAAGGGGGAGATTCTGCTCAGTGCCATTGTAGATGGACATGCGGCCAGCTCTTGGCCAGCCACTGAGATGGGAGGTGGCGCACCGTCATGCACCGCAGGGACGCAAGCTGTGGTTTCGAATCCACGGCGAAGGGAGGGGATCTGCTCCCTATGGGTCCCACAGACAACCATGTAGTGCCACTAATTGAGATCAATTCAAGATACGGACCTTGTGACCCTTTCGTGGTTCACACCAACTAGCGGGCCGAGCCACCATCGCCCCACCCATCCGAGGTGGTCCGAGCCGGTTCGCTGCCCAGTGGGCTGCACCCACGGTGGCCTCACCCAGCTGGGGTGGGCTGGGGCGGTCCGCAGCCCAGCGGGCTAAGCCAGCCGCGACCCCACCGAATAGGTCCATCCTAGACTTGTTCGAGCTAGTCCGATTCCGACCTAGACCAGGTCCGGTCATCCCAAACAGGGTCAAGTTGGCCCAGGCCTGGTCGGGCTGGGCTAGTCCTCTTTCGGGCCCAAATACGCATAAAGGGTCATATCTTACAAACCAAATGTATGTTTGATGAACTGTCTATGGTGCTTGAATCCATGGGATCAGATGGTCCTTTTGAGACACACCACTTGGGTTCTGGAGAATGTTGGATTATGGCTATGTTGGATTGTAACTGAATCCAACCAGGGCATCAGCACTAAAATGCCTTCAACACACAGACTGGGCATCCGATTGAAGCAATGTCTTTTGCATTAGAACCCTTACCTCATGAAGTTAATTTTGGTTTCTCTTTTTTGGATCATAATAGATGTTGAGGATGACTGATATCCAGAGGACCAGATACTACAGAACTAAAGTGCACTGGGTGTGGGGAATCCTGTTGCGAGCTATTATCTGAGTAGTGACCCTATGTGGATCAGCATCATAGAGACCCTGTGTGGATCGACATTACAAATACCCTGTGTGGATTAGCATAATAGCGACCCTATGTGGTTCATCATCATAGAGAACCTATATGGATCAACATCTAGTGACCCTGTGTGGATCAGCATCATAGCTACCCTGTGTGGATCAGCATTCAAGCGAACTTGTGTGAATCAGTAGTACGTGACCCGATGAGTCCCATCCTTAGAGTGGCCTGTCATGGATCAGAGACATACATCCCTGTGTGGATCGACAATGAAACAACTCCTTCTTTGTTCAAATTTGGAAACATACTAATGGAATAATATGATATATCTTAAGAACAATCATCTTTATTCATAATCTCTGAGTTGTATACCTAGTTTGAGTTGAGTATTTGTTTTATGATTTATGATTGAGATCATTCATTGTGGTTTTCTTTGTGGAATTATAAGAGACCTTCAGGGTTCTTGGGGTCCCTGTTGGGTTTTTTATACCCACCCCTACACAGGATTCTCCCATACTTTTTTGTATCTTGTGTGGACGATGAGCAGCTTGGCTGAGTCTATAGGAGATAGGACCAGGAAATACACGGTGGTGACGGTTGACGTGGAGAGCTATGGAGACGAGTTGTACCTACCCTTCAGGTAGGATCCTTGGTGGATTATCTCAGGACCTTTTTACAATTTTCTATTGTAGTTGTATATTTTTAGTTGGCCTTGTATTCCGGCCCCTTTACTTTCAGTACACACTTTTACTACAGCAGTCTTACTTCGTGGTTTCATCTTATTGTGTTCATGGACTATGCGTTTGTACAAGTTTAAAGACCATACCTTCCTGTTTTAGGGATACACCTTTTTGGTGCTAGTCACAAACCCCTAGCCTATATAATGTGGGCTTGGGGTTCTCATGGCATGGTTCCTCAGGGGACGGGTCATGAAAACGCATATCATATGGGTGTAAATTCATCATTTCTAAATAGAGAATTTCAAGATGATGTTTAATTTAAAACACTTCTTGGTTTCTACATGATGATGATGGAAACACTTTTTGTAGATTAAATAATACTTTTCATGGTTGGAAAACAAGTTTCACATTCCTGGTATTATAATAATTTCAATTTTCTAAGAATATCAAATTTTTCTAATGTAAAAGTTGATAGAAACTTATATGGGAATGATGTTGACTCCATAACAATAATTTTAACAATTTATGATGATGAAGTAATTTTTATGGTGACAGTGACGTTGTTCGAAAAAAAAATTGAAACAAATTGAAAGGAACATTGAGATGTAATTATTATAATATTTAAAATTATTCATTAGTTAAAAATTTCATAAAAAAGAAAAATAAATATTTTATCTAAAGAAAATTATATAAGGGAATTGTTACGAATGGTTTGTAAGGAATATTCCAAATAAGTTTCTACTCCTATATCATTTGGGATGAAGTTGAGTTAATATGATTTTACTAAAAGTATGAATTAGAAATACTTTTAGAAGCTGGTAGGAAATCAATTTATCCTTACAACCTCAACCCTTGATATTTTTTATATTGTGAATTTTTTTTTAATTATCTTGGTAATCCAAAATAATCCCATATGGTGGCAGCGAAGAAAATTCAGATATATGTAAAATGAAAAAATTCAAATGGGTTGTTATAAAAATGAAATTATGAGATGAATTTTCATGGTAATACCAATGATGATCGGGCTGGATATTTTAATTAGAGAAAATAAACCTCAAGAGGAGTATTTGTCTTTAGTGAATGTTGTTTAAGTTGGAATATTAAGAATAAAAGTTCAGTAACTTCGAGCACAATAGAATCAGAATATATTATGGCTACTCAAGCTTTTACTCAGATGTTCTGTATTAATGTTCATCTATATTATTTTAGAGTTAAATTTTATAAACCATTAAAGATACTTTGTGATAATAAAGGAGAAATTCATCTTTCTAAAATCCTCATCCAAAATTAAATAACAAAAAACAGTGATATAAAGTTTAACATTATAAAAGATAAATTTTTGACAAGATATGTTTTTCTAGAATATATCTCAATTAAGTATAAATTTGTTTATATCTTCAAAAAAGTAATTCCAAAAGAACGGTTTTTTGATTTGAGGTTTCAACTTCATTTTCAACATCCTAAAATGAATTGTAAAATATCATAAGGAAATCCCCCTATAACACCCCAAGATTTCATAGTACGTTATTTCTTCAATGTAATTCAATAACTTTCACTACACGCAACATTGAGTTCAAGCGTACCATGACTTACAAAACTAGCCATTCAAAAGCTGTTACGAATAGTATTAACTGAATTTTGAACTTTATATAAACCTTATAATTTTATAATCCATATTATGAGTTTCTTAAACATAATTTAAGAATAAATTTCTATTTTTCAGATAAAAGAAGTATTTTTTTCAAAAAAAATGTATTTTTTTCTCCTTTAAATGGAGAACCCTTTTTAAATCCAATATTTGAAAATTTTATATATTATATTTTACCAAAAAACTTCTTGTATAGAATTGGGACATAAAAATTTAGTTCCAATAATTTTTTGTGTGTTTTTAAAAAACTTTCAATTTTTGATGAATAGTGAAAAACACTGAGTTATTAGTTAAAACCGACTTTTTGTTTAAATAATTATTTATTTAATTAAAATTTATTTTAGGTTAAAATAGAGACATAATATCTATATATGTTGAATATAATTCATTAGAGACATTTTATAATAAGTTTATATATATATAAATTTTATTGATCTTTTTACCGTCTTTTACCCACCTCCTAGGAGCATTTTCAAATTTTCATAAAACATAATTTTACAACTTCTATGAATTGAATTTCAGAAAAACGAGACACACGGTTGATATTATTAAGTAAAATGTGGTTTAGTAAGATAAAAATAATTTTTTTTGAACATTAACTTTTGACTTTTTTACCATGGTTAAAAGTAAATTGAGTAAATAATTGTAATAATAATATTATTATTACCCTAACATGTGTCTTAATTCTATTGGATAAGTGTAATTCGACCAAAAATACATTAGGAATAAAATATGAACCTTTTTGGTCCACTTGGATTTGATTAAGACATTTATTATTATTTAATTCAAAGAAGAGTTAAAAGAGTTAAAATCAATGTTTAATAACTAAAACATTTTTATTATAGGGTTACACAAAAGATAAATTCGACTATAATTATTCATTAGAAATATAAAAATATTTCCTACATAATTTTATTTTAGTTATTGTTTTTAGACATTATATAATTTAATTTATTTCCGACACAATGATGATGCAGTAATTTCCAAATTAATGAATGATTAAATTAATTGACATTATAAATATCCAAATAAATGTAATTTGAGACTTTTTATGAATTAAACAAATTTTTTAGGTTAATATGACATATTAGGGATGGTTAGATAAATTTTTTTCGAAGTAATAATACTATTATAAATTTAGAAAAAACAAAATACCAAATAGTGTCAAATTAGACATAAAATAGTTTCTAAAATAAATATTATATTATTAATTTATATTCTATTCCTAAAAATATGAGATTCAGAAGAGAGACCTGTATAATAACATTTTTATCATTAATGAACCACTTGGGGTTCTATTGGAAGTATATAGTATGTTTATTAACCATATAATATAAAAATGCAAAAAGACATGGTAAATGTCAAACTATTTAACAAAGTGTTAAATCTAAACGATAAAGTTAATATAGTGACCCAAACCTATCTAAAACCTATTGGTTGAGTGGTTTTCGACCCATCCCCACATTATCATTTAAATAATCCTTTTTGGAGCCATTAGAAACCGAAAATACATTTATTATAAAATAATATTTCTAACTTTTCCTTAGGTGCCCCTCACCCCTCTTATAAAAGGGAACAACCCCTTCTCTCTTATTCACAGATTAAAATCCATTTGACTCATCCAAATCCTACCCAAATATCCTCCCAACTATCTTTAATTCATCCTAGAGGCATTCCTTTGTTTAGAAATCCATCCTATGGAGCCCTTTTGATCAAATCAAAAGAAAGAACCCGAAGAAAAGGTAATGATTTCACTACCCTCTTTCAAGTTTTTTTTTTCTTCCACTTTCCATTTATTGGTTGTTTACATTATACAATAAAAACTCCAGTATCTTATATATACTGTTATGTTATTATAAAATTGGTACAACCATATTCATTATTCTATCCAACCTATAAATGACAACTTCACCATACGTGCGTAAGTACAGATTACAGTCTCCACGTCGTGGTGTAGTTTTTTATTCAAACACTTCATTATTTGGATGGGTATAATAATGAGTATAATATATGTAAATAATTAATATAACATGTTTATGATTTGTTATATATGATATACCATCCAATTACATATTATTTATCCATAAATAAAATGATATTGTCGCTCGTGCGTACGTACGGATTACCGTCTCCACAACGCGATGAGATTCATTTCCACATTCACCATTCAACGATGTTTATAATATATATATATCATTAATAAGTATTTAATATATGACATAATAATGATACTAGAGATATAAATATATATATATATATATATATATATATATTTACTTACATATATCTTAATCACTTATTTTCGTGCAATACGATATGAAAACGGAAATAGCGTTTATGCGTATGTATGGACTACTGTCTCCATAAATGGGGTTTCCCATTTCATATATATTTCTATTAAATATATTTACATTCTAAATATATATGATATATAAATATATTTTTTTATTCTAGATGTATTTAAATCTTAATCTATTTGATACAATCAAGAGTAACAAGTTAAAACACATACGATAAAGAAATAGATTATTACCTGAAATGTTAATTTAACATGGAAATTACTACTAAATGGGTAGTATAAAGTCATAAATGAATCATGTATGATATCAGAAATATTAATATGGTTCTTTTATAATCTAATAACATACAATGGTCATTATACAAGAGGTTAAACATACCCTCAACTAAAGGAAAGTGCATGGTAAGGGTTAATTTCACAATCTCTTTATTATCTGTGGTTGTTTTTACGTAAGTATCTACTGGGAAATATTAATTATCCATGATCATTTTTCATAAAAGTGTTTTCAAAGGGATTATTTTTAAGGGACTTTTTACTAAAACATCATTTTAAATTTTCTAAATATTTATTCTTCTAAATCATTCTCATTAATGTCCATGTTTTCAAAATGGTTTTTAAGGATTTATTTATATGAACATGAATGTTTTTAAAAAGTTAATTCCTTTGAAAAGTTTCAAAGTGATGAGGGGCTATTTTATTCAATAAATTCATTAAATGTCTTCCTTTTTAAATTTTGTGACTTTTAAATGTTGTAATGAAAAATAGATAGTTCTCTCAAAGTGTTTTACAAATCATTTTCATCTATGTCAACATCCTTTGATGGATTTTAAAATTGATTGAAATTGATTTATTATGATGAAAATCTTCCATATTGTATTGAGGGATTTGTGATATGATTGAATATGGATGTGTTATTTTTATACCATTCATGATTTATAGATAAATTATTGAAATTTCAAATGATAGTTTTAATACGAATGTTTATATAATGTTTCAAACTTTTCATATGATGAATGCAATGGACTTAGTAAGTGACGGGTGGAGCCTCCTATAGCTCCTTGATACATCGGTAGGTCTCATGAGACAAACTAGTGTCTGGGAACAAGGCCTTGACAAAAAATTTATTTGTAGTCTTGGCATAAGGCCTTGACTATGTGGTAATGATGTCCGGCGTTTGGCATTCCCTCATTATAAAATTAGTTATTACATGTGATTATTCGACTAGTAGAATATCCATGTGCATGTTTATATTGTAATTTTTGATTTATTTTTTCCATATTATGTTCAATTTTATGTTTAAAAGGATATTTTTTTATTACACATATTTCCTTAAAAGTTTATAGCTTCCGCTAAATTATTTACCCTTACTGAGCATCTGAGCTCACCCCTTCTTATGTTTTATTCTCCCAGGATCACAAGAAGTGTGTTGTGTTTGGGATGCAGGGATAAGCTATGTGAACAATGGAATTCTCAAAAGATTTTTTTTGTGTTGTATGTTAGAAAGTTTAATTTAATGTTCATGTATGCAATCTATTTTCCAAGACTGATAAATTGATCAGTCTTTTGGGAATTGATTCCTTATAATCATACTAATGTATTAAAATAATGCAACGACTGTGGGAATCTAGGTATGGGGCGTTATTGTTGGTATCAGAGAAAGTTTAGTACATGTCTTGGAAACAAGATTTAGATAATCTCTGATTATAGCACATAGCCCTAAGATAGACTTTGAGTATTGTTATAGAAGAACTTCCTAGAATTTTTGTATTGTAGATATTTTTTGAGTTTTCCAACAAATACATCCCTGTTTGGATATGAATAGGTAGAGGTTTCTCTAGCATAGATATACCTAGGGCTAAAACCTGAAAACACCGCTTTGAGAAAGGCTCAAACGAGAACTGGTGCAAGATAATGATCCTTGAAATAATCTTGGTTTTCGACACTCCCGGGGGATATTCTTAGGATAATTGTCATTTTGTTTACAAACCATTATGAAGGTTTTATGAGTATATACTACCTCAAAGAAAAAAAATTTATGATTGTGGATTATATCCATAAACTGTTCACTTTATGTTAGTGTTTTACAAGTTTGGAATTATGCATTTCGATTCATAAAGTAATCTAGTTTATGACATTGTATAGAAATGGAACCCACTAGAATAAATGATAACTCAAGTAATACGTATTATCCAAAGAGTAATAAGGATCATATGTTTAACGTTATTAATCAAACATTTAGAAGGGAAATAGTCTCCCATGTATTCTCAACATATGAAGAAATAGTATCATGTGTTAATAATATAAGTAATGAATTCTCTGAGTCCTTTGACCTTGAAGGAATGAAAGGGAAGAAAAGGATGGAAGAGAGAATGATGGATAATGGGAAGAGGGAAAAGAAGGATTTTCCCATATGTGATAACAGTGGAAAGAATAAACTTGGTAAATGATTGAAGGGAATGGGAGATTTTTATAAGTGTGGAGAAAAAGGACACCAAGTACATGATTACAAGGGTAATAAAAATGTTCCAAATGTACAATGCTTCATCTGCAAGGTATTGGGACACAACGTGAATCAATGTCCCAGTTATCAGAGTATAACATAAATGATGATATTGGATAATAGTCAAGTTATGATACTACCTCAGATGAAGAGGAATGACTAGTGTTCTTATGTTGTTATTATAAAATTATTTTATTTGAGTGTTGTATCAACAATATACTGGTTATATGAATTATGGAGATAAATAAGGATTGTACTACAGTACTATTTTATTGAGGATTTTAGATTATATGGTTCTAAGAAAAGTGACTAAATATTAAGCTACACATTTTGTAAAAATGGTTGAATGAATGGTACTCCTTAATATGGTCTTGATAATGAGGTATTGATTTTGGAATAAGAGATGGTTGATTTGGATAAATTATATTGTATGTTATTGACTTCCTTATAACTAATTAATAGCTTTATTATTTCATCATTGTTGGAATATTCAATATTAATTGATAGAAGTAGTATATTCATTATTCTATAAGGAATAAAGGAGCATGAATGTAATCAATAAGGTTAAATGGTAATTCAAGATGTTGCAGTGTTTTAAAAGAATACATGATGAAGGTGTTCACATGTTATTACATGGGAAAAAGGATCTTCATTGTGTTTACCTTCCTTATAAATTTTGGACTGTGAGTTTGGATAGAAGTATTTGGGATAAGTCTAAAGGTTATAATGGATTAAGTTTGAAATTGGATACTATTGTTAAGGTTATTTTTGGGTTTTTAAAAAAAGGACAACACACAAACCGTGTGACAACCCGTCGTGACAGAAAAAGCTGCTGGAATCGAACCCACAACCATAATGCGATTGGGATTTATTACCCACCAATGGACTACGTGAAGTCCATGGATTGTATATTGTAGTTTCTTTTTTTAAAGGGTATGGTTGGTGAATTATAAATTCATTTTTTTGGAACCCTATAAGAATAGGATAAATAGAATACTTTTTTTAAGTTCTATTATCTTTTAGAGTGAATGATGAGTTTGTGGTAGAAATTAGTTAAAGGATGGAACTCTACATGTCAAGTATATATTTTTTTCATCTCTTATTCTATGAATAAATTAATTCTTAAACTTTAGGTAAGGGGTCTTAAAAATAAAAATATGTTATCCTAATACATTATGTTTTGTTGAACAAATGATATTTTAAATCATCATAGATTTATGGCTTTGAGGCGCATAATTCTACAATTGTTTGTGATTGATGACCTCAATCAATATCTATAAATATTTATGTTTTCCCTCAAATTATGTGTCTCTAATTTCCACCTATGTTCTCCTAATAGATATCATAATTTGGTGGTGACTTTTTCATTCTCATTTTCCTCTTATTAAGACTAAATTTTATTAACCCAAATTCCGATGTGGGTTTTCCCACAAAGGTATTTTCTATTTTCAACCATTTTTTTCGAAGAACAATATCAAAAAACGAGGATTCAATTTATTGATGGAGGGTGGAATGTAACACCCCAAGACTTCATAGTATGTTATTTCTTAAAAGTAATTCAATAACTTTCAATACACGCAACACCGAGTTCAAGCGCACCATGACTTAACAAACTAGCCGTTCAAAAGCGGTTACGAATAGTACTAACTGAATTTTGAACTTTATATAATCCTTATAATTTTACAATCCATATTATGAGTTTCTTAGAAATAATTTATGAATAAATTACTTTTTTTAAGATAAATGAAGTATTTTTTTCAAAAAATTCTATTTTGTCACCATTTAATGGAGAACCCTTTTTAAATCCAATATTTTATGATTTTATATATTAAATTTGACAAAATAAACTTATTCTTTATAATTGGGAGATAATAATTTAGTTTCAATAAATTTTTGGTGTGTTTCTAAAAACTTTCAGTTTTTGATGAATAGTGAAAAACACTTAGTTATTAGTTAAACCGACTTTTTATTTAAATAATTATATATTTAATTTAGGTTTATTTTAGTTCAAAATCGATAAATAATATCTCTATATGTTCAATATAATTCATTATAGTCATTTTATAATAAGTTTAGATATATAAAAATTTTATTGAACGTTTTACCATGTTTTACCCACCTCCTAGGAGCATTTGAAAATTTGCATAAAACTTAATTTTACTGCTTCTATGAATTTAATGTTAGGAAACATGGGAGACATGGTTGATATTAGTATGTAAAATTTGGTACAATAAGATAAAAATAATTTTTGGTGAATAGTAACTTTTTACTTTTATTTACCACGGTTAAAAGTAAATTGAGTAATTAAAGGTACAAATATTATTATTATTACCCTAACACATTACTTTATTCTATTGGATAAGTGTAATTCGACCAAAAACAACCTTAGGAATAAAATATGATCCTATTTCATCCACGTTGATTAGATTATGATATTAATTATTATTTAATTCAAAGAAGAGTTAAAAGATTTAAAATCAATGTTTAATATCTAAAAAAAATTAATATAGGGTTTAACATAAGATAAATTCTACTATAAATATTCATTAGAAATGTAAAAATATTGACTAAATAATGGTATTTTATTTATATTTTTTAGACATTATATAATTTATTTAATTTATGACACAATGATGATGCAGTATTTACCAAATTAATGACTGATTAAAATAATTGACATTATAAATATCCAAAGAAAATTAATTTGAGACTTTTTATGAATTACACTAATTTTTTGGTTAATATGACATATTAGGGTTGGTTAGATGAATTTTTTTTGAAGTAAAAATTATGTAATAAATTTAGCAAAAACAAAATACGAAATTGTGTCAAAATTGACATAAAATAATTTTTGAAACAAATATTATATTATTAATTGATATTCTATTCCTAAAATTTAATATTCTTCCAAAAGAATTATATAATAATATTTGTATCATTAATTAACCACTTGGGTTTCTCTTGAAATAATATAGTATGTTTATTAGCCATATAATATAAAAATACAAAGAGACATGGTAAATGTCAAACTATTTAACTAAGAGTTAAATATAAAAGATAAAGTTAATATAGTGACTCAAACCTGTATAAAACCTATTTATTGAGTGTTTTGTGACCCATCCCCAGATTATAATATAAATAATATATTTTGGATCCATTAGAAACCGAAATTTTTTTATTATAAAATAATATTTCTAGCTTTTCCTAAGGTTCCCCTCACCACTTTTATAAAAGGTAACTCACCCTTCTCTCTAATTAACACATTAAAAGCCATTTGGATCGTCCATCACCTAAAAAAATATCCTCCCAACTATCCTAACTTCATCATAGAGGCATTATTTTGGTCATAAATCCATCCTATGTATCCCTTTCGATCAAATCAAAAGGAAGAACCCGAAGAAGAGGTAATGATTTCACCACCCTCTTTCAAGTTATTTTATTCTTCCACTTCCTCTTTCTTTGTTGTTTACATTCTAAAATAATAACTCCATTATCTTCTATATATGGTGATGTTATTTTAAAAATGGTATGACCATATTCATTATTCTATCCATCCTATAAATTTCAAAGTCACCATACGTGCGTACGTACAGATTACCGTCTCCACGTCGTGGTGTAATCTGTTATTCAAACACTTCATTATTTGGATGGGTATAATAATGAGTATAACTATTTTAAATATTAAATTTAACATGTTAATTATTCTTTATATATGATATATAGTCCAATTACATATGATTTCTCCATCAATATAATGATATTGTCACTCATGCGTACGTACGGATTACCGTCTCCACGACGCGATGAGTTTCAGTTCCACGTTCACCATTAAACGATGATTATAAAATATATATATCATTAATAAGAATGTAATATATGAAATAATAATTATACTGGAGATATAAATATATATATATATATACTTACATATATCTTATTCACTTAGTTCTGTGCAATATGATATGAAAACGGAAACATCGTTTATGCGTATGTACGGACTACCGTCTCCATAAACGGTGTTTTCCATTTCATATATATGTCTATTATACATATTTATATTATAAATATATATGATATATAAATCATGTTTTATATTATGTAGTTATTTAAATCTTAATCTATGTGATACAATCAAGAGTAACAAGTTAAAACACGTACGATAAAGAAAGCGATTATTACCCAAAATGTTAATTTAATATGGAAATTATTATTAAATGGGTAGTATAAAGTCATAAATGAATCATGTATGATATTATAAATATTAATATGGTTCTGGTATAATATAATAACATACAATGGTTATTACACCAGAGATGAAATGTACCCTCGACTAAAGGAAAGTGCAAGGTAAGGGCTAATTTCACAATCTCTTTATTATCCAAGTTTGTTTTTACATAAGTATCTACAGGGAAATATTAATTATCCATGTGCATGTTTCATAAAGGAGTTCAAAAGGGATTAATTTTAATGTAATTTTTACTAAAACATAATTCTAAATGTTTTAAATATTTATTCTTCTAAATCTTTCTCATTAATGTCCATGTTTTCCAAATGGTTTTTTAGGATGTATTATCATGAATGTTTTTAAAATGTTAATTCCTTTGAAAAGATTCAAAGTGGTATAGGAAACTTTGATTCAAAAATGACATTAAATGTCTTCCTTTGTAAATTGTTTGACTTTTAAATGTTTTCATGAAAAATATATATTTCTCTCAAAGTGTTTTACAAATCATTTTCATTTATGTAAACATCCTATGATAGATTTTAAACTTGTTTGAAGATGATTTATTATGATACAAATCTTCAATATTGTATAGAATGATTTGTGATATGTTTGACTTTGGATATGTTATTTTTATAATATTAAAGGTTTATGGATGAAGTATTGACATTTCATATGATAGTTTTAATATGAATGTTTATGTTATGTTTCAACCTTTTCATATGAGGAATGTAGTGGACTTAGTAAGTGACGGGTGGAGCCCGCTATAGCTCCTTGATACATCGGTAGGTCCCATGAGACAAACTAGTGTCTGGGGACAAGGCCTTGACTATGTGGTAATGATGTCCAGTGTTAGGCATTCCCTCATTATGAAATTAGTTATTACATGTGATTATTATACTAATAGAATATCCATGTGCATGTTTATATGGTAATGTCTGAATTATTTTTCCCATCTTATGTTCATGTTTATGTTTAAAAGGCTATTGTTTTTATTACACATATTTCCTTAAATTTTTATAGCTTCTGCTAAATTATTTACCCTTACTAACCATCCGAGATCACCCCTTTCTTATGTTTTATTTTCCCAGGATCCCAAGAAGTGTTTTATGTCTTAGATGAAGGGTTAAGCTATGGGAACAATGGAATTCGCAAAGTATTTTTTGTGTTATATGTTAGAAAGTGTAATGTAATGTTCATGTATTCAATATATTTTCCAAGACTGTTATACTGATTGGTCTTTCGGGTCATGATTCCTTGTAATCATGCCAATGTATTAAAATAATGCATCGACTCTGGGAATCTAGGTTCGGGGCGTTATACCCCAAACGTGTATTGGGTTATGTTGTTAAATGGGGAGAAAAACTAAAAAAATCTACTCTGTAATAATTTTTTACTTATCTTTATTTTGTGAATTTAGAACTGTTGTTATAAAATAATGGGGATAGGAAAATAAAAGTTACATAAAAAGAGAAGTGAGAAAGGATAAAAGTTACGGTGAGTTTATCTAAGAATATCCAAAAAAAAATCATGTCACGAAGGGATGGAATTACAGAAAAAAACATTACATTATACATTTGTGCGGTGTTAGGAAACTTTATGTTTATAATTTTTTTTATTTTTGTAAAAGTCAAAAAAATTGAGTTGTTTAAAAAAGATGGGTTGTGAAAATTTTCTGAGAGTTTTAGAAGTTTTTAATGATTGTTGTCAACAAATACAAAAATTGATATTCAAGAACGTTTTTAATGTTTTTTTGTTTAATAATGTATTGTGTTTTTTGAAAACTAGAATATTGTAAAATAAGGTTTTTGAAAAACATTTGAATATTTTTGAATGTTTAAACCAAAAGAAAAAGGGGGAGAAATGTTTCGTCCCGGATAAAGTTGTTTTTTGGACATATTGTATAAGACCATAAAGAACCAGATGTAGAATATGTCAGAAATATGATGTTTATGATGAGAAGAAACATCGGTCTTAGAATCATCTCGATGATATTAATGATCTATCAAGACATACTGATTTTTAGAATTTCAGTAGTTGTAGTGAACAAAATTCAAAATGTTTTTGAAGCCTGAAAACTATGTTTCAATGGAATTATGAGTAAAAAGATCATAAAACTTCTAACCGTATCTTTGAAGATGATTTATCAATCTTGATGTACTAAAAAATGATGAAAAATATCACAGTAAAAAAATTTCATGGAATGGAGGAATTGTCAATATTTTATGGTTTCTAGGAATCAAAAAACTTTTTTCATCAGTTCCAAAAGTACTAGGCACAATATTTTTTATAAGTCATACTGAGTTATAACTAATGAGTTTAATTGATTTTTAAAGTTTAAGAGTATAGTTTACATTGTAATGATAATTCTATCATAATGAAAATTCCATAACAATTATAATATCCTCATAATGAGAATTCCATAATTTTGAGGATTCCATCATAATGATACTGAGAAGGTAGGATAATCAAACTGACTCAAAGGAAAAACGTAAATGGAACTGAATTTGAGGTACAAATTTAATTAGACTAGATCTGAGAAAGAATTTCAATTAAACTGAAACTAATAATAAAAGTCAATCAGACTAACTTTGAGAAGTAAGGTTAACCTGATCGAATCAATGAATGAAATTCAACCAAACTATCTTTGATGAGGAAATTTGTTTTGGAATGAGATGAGGATGTCCCATTGTAATGAGTTGAAGAAGTTTCATTATAATGAGTGGAAGAAGTTCCATCATAATAAGGTATGGAATTTCAAATATTATGTTAAATATTATTCAATAATACTTAATGTGGTCAAACTCGATGTTCAAATATGAGGTAATTTTGAATGATTTTGAATTTGAGTTAGCGGGAAATGTGTTTTAGTTTCTTATCTAATTCATAATGGGATGCCTATCAATATATTCACATTACATTCATACATTGAAAACTTTTTCATGTGAGAAAAATTGGGAGCACTGTAGAGTTTTAGTTAGAGTTACTTTCTAGATATAGATGTCATTTGAAGATCAGACAGATAAAAGTTTTCTTACCAGTCTGAGGAAGATCGAACTTAGGAAGATCAGAGTGAGCAGTTTAGTAGAGTTTGAGTAGTTTATTTTTATATAAGGATTCATCATAATGATTTCATCATATGTATTTCATCCTAATGAGTTCATCATATTGAATTCAGAAAAATGAGTTAATTATACTGTGGAAATCGGACCCAAGGTCCTCTCACTAATGTTCTAGATATAGTTTTGTGGAGAAAATGGTTTTGAGATCTTTTATTTTGTATATAAATTGTTTATGAAAAGAAATTTTTGAGTAAATGTAGTCATTATAATCATTCCTATCATGATATAATAGTTTTTTAATGGGAGTTTCTGGATGTTGTATTCACTTCTTTATTATAGTGAATTTCAATAGACCCACGAGAGTAGTTATGGTAAGGATGTGGGTTCTCACACTGAGACCAAACCTTGTATATCTAATGTGGTTTATTTTCTTTCCAAATTTTACATAAAGAAGTATTTACTAAAAGGTAATAAGGATATTTAATTTTATAGGTAGAAATGGTTAATCATTTTAAAAGTATTGAAACATATAAATGTTAATAGACGATTCAACCCCCCCCCCCCCAAGTTGTTATTCAATCCTTTGGAACATAAATAATAAATTTAAAATAATGAATATTCAATCATATATCAAGAACCTGTGTGCTAACTAAGCCACCAGAATCCATGGTCATACCTTCCACAGCTCCATGCCAGGAGTATAATCATATGGATGTCCAAAGTGATGAATAACAAGCCATAAAATTGGTGAACATATCTCTCAATGATCCCAAGGCATCAAGTCAGATTGGGACACAATATTATTATTTTCCTTCTTCATCACAAGTCTCGCCTCTTGGATGTTGTGTCCAATCTGCACCATCTGTCAGGATACAAGGTTGTTGTTCCCCTAATGACACTAACATTGGTCAGGTCTTATTATCATAATTTCCATGCCGTATGTTTATGAGCTTTATCTCCAGCATCGTTTGTCGAGTGTGCTCCCCCTTAAAGAGATTACCATATCATAATGTTCCACCTGTCTATGTACCCAAAAAATTCCTCTAAATGGAATTGAACATCACATAATATGGTAGAGCATACAAGGGTATAGCATATCATTGAATCATTATAATCGGTAACAACATTCAAATTCAAGTGATCAAAATGAAACATGAATAAAAAGTTACATAAGGATAATCTTAGAATCAAGAATCATATATGGGTCTCATGGGATACACATTCATAAACAAGTGGTTAATATCAATCGTGATCAAATATTATATTACAAAAAAATAATCATATCAAGGAAAAAAAAGTATACAGAAGATCCCCAAATTATAAGGAACTCCCTACCATAATATAATTAAGGAATTTATCCAATATTTTTCAATTTATTGAATCCTGAAAATTGTTTTGCACACAATAAAAACTATTATTCATGTCAAGGATACCTATATGAGGCTTTTTCATCAAATAAGTTGTTATGAAGAATACATATAAGTATATTACATCTTAATAAGGGTACTTATAAAACCACATACCTCATGGCTCGCATCAATAGAAAACGTTTTTGAGATATGTTTAAGCAGGGGACATCAATTCAGTAAATCCATTTTCAATTAAACAATTGATCATGAAATAAATTTCAAATCTAGAAGAAAACATCATGTATAGTAAATGAACATATATCACCATAAATTTTTAATTGGAATTGATATCCAATATGATATTAAATAACAATAAGGTCTCGTGATGGTCGATCCATGATAACATGCTCAGAAAGGTCCATTGTTCATGAGACATGTAGCTCCTATAAAGGGAATTCCAATGAAATATTGAGTCCACCACCATTTAAGAAAATATAAAAGAATTCATCATTGGATTTAATCATATCAATATAATGGGAAATTAATTCATGCTTTATGATTTTATTTCAGGGGAAAAGTGGAAAGATCTAGAAGAAAACCAAAAATGGAATTTTTTAGATCACACACCATAATTCTTGATCAAAGACACTCTTTTAACTACTATAATAAATATTCTTTTGAGAGGACATTAATGAGGAAGTATAGAGGAAACTTGATATTTGAGAGTGATTCACATAGAAAAAAAAGGTTAAAATGAAAAATTAATGGATGTTTAAGGGTATTTTTAGATCTTCTATTAACACACACGTAGTTTGGAAGCACAGTGTGAAAACCCATATACCAACCATGTTAGGGATTGTCTTATCCTAGAAACCTCTATGGTTTGGGTGCATGATTTTTGAAACCATCCACCAATCATCTCATTTTCCAATAGAGGGTTTCATAAGGTATTTCATGTGAGTCCACATGGTGTTTCAAGAAATGTTCCTTAACCGAGTACTATCCCTTGAATTACAACCACTAGGAGAATTGTTTCAGGGATAATCATCATGGTTTTGAAAAAACATGCTCTGTATGTAACACCCCAGGTAAATAATGAATATGAAATTTTCATATTTATCCATATTTGTGAATAAAATATTAATATGACTTTAAAGGGGACGCTATGCTCGATGGCGTACCCAACACACAACAACGAGTTTCTTGGGAATCTTACGTTGCACTCTAATAATAAAATAATATTATTTCAAATGGTAGTTAACATGTAGCCGTTGTATTGGCGGGAATGGATAGAAATAACTAAAATATGATTATATATGTTTTTTAAATGTTTTTACATTTATCCAATAAAAGCTAAAAGGCTTAAAATACGGAAAGAATTCAATTTTAGGCGTATATGCCCTAGTTTTCACTAAAGGTTCACTTATCGCCTTTTAATGGAGAACTATCATTAAATATAGTTTTTTTCACTCTTAAACATTCTTTTGGACCAAATAAAACTCTTATTAAGAATCGGGACATCAAATTTTACTTTGTGTAATTTTTTGGTATTTTTCCGATAAAGTTCATTTTTTTAATGAATAGTGTAAAATGTTGTATTTTAATGCAAAACCTCTTTTTAATCTAATTTATTTATATGATTAGATTATATTTTGAATTGGTTTTAAAGTGAAATTAGAAAATATTTTTACCATTAAATCCAATAGTGTTTGTTGGAATTAATTTCACTTTGAAATCAGACTTAAACTAGTGTCAATCTTTTGATACTTATTGTTTTATAAAAACACGCTATTTGCTCTGACAGCGGGAATTAATTATTAAATTAATTAATGTGACTAATATGTTTTGAATTTTTTAAAACGGACTTCATTTTTTAATTCGGAATATCAAATATAGCTTAGGGTGAATTTTTGGGATTTTTCTGAAAAACTTCAATTTTTGATGAATAGTGAAACCACTAAGTGGTACTTATAAAAGCTGATTTTTCGTTTAAATGAAATTTTACCACTTATGTGTTTTGAATTTCAAAACTCCTACATACATGGTTGTCATTAAGAAGTAAAATGTGGTTCAATGGGATAAAAATAATTTTTTGTTGAATAGTAACTTATTTAGTTTTTAATCGCG
The DNA here is from genome assembly GCA_963277665.1 of Viscum album. Taxonomy (NCBI): domain Eukaryota; kingdom Viridiplantae; phylum Streptophyta; class Magnoliopsida; order Santalales; family Viscaceae; genus Viscum; species Viscum album. Next base: position 733,185,270 of record OY728160.1, read on the forward strand.
ATTAGTGGTAATTAGTGTAGTTTAAGGTATAAATAATGCATTAATAATATGAAATGACCTAGACACATGTCCCAACCTTATTGGTTGTGTCATGGCCGACCAAGACAAGCCATGGGTCAACTTGGGGACCCCATGGAGACATTTTGGTTGGGAAATGACATAAATAACTTTTTATTTAATGTAAAAGTAAAATTGACACAAACATGATATGTTTTACTAAAACACTTTTTAAGTGGGGTTATTCAAGTCATATTTTTGATTATAAATATTCATTTGAAAGATAAAAATATTTCCTACATCATAGTATTTTTTTATAATTTTTAGACATTATATAAATTAAATTATTTATGACATAATAATGATGCAGCGATGACATCATTATTTGACGATTTAAATAAAATGGAAAGATAATGTAAAATATATGAACTACACATGTCCAAAACTTATTGGATGAGTGTATTTCTAAGACTTATCACCTTATCCACGAAGTATATCAATGTGGGACCTTTTGAAACCGAAACACATTTTCAAATAAAGTAATATTTCTTTACTTTCCAAAAGTGCCCCTCCTCTCCTCTTATAAAAGGCCCCCACCTCTACCTCATTTAACACACTCCTCAAGCCTTTGGCTCGGCCAACCCCTTCCCATTTACTCTCTCCACATACCTCTACTCATCGTAGAGGAATCCCTTTGGGCAGAATCCTTTCAAAGGAAGCCTTTAGGCTCAAATCAAAAGGAGTTACACTTTTAAAGGTAATTCATTCTCTCATGTTCATTTGTTTTATTTTGCTTCTCCAACCCCCTAAACTCTTTTTATTTAAATATTTTATAACAAAACCAGTATCTTCAATATACTAGGATGTTATTATAATATTTATTCGAGCTACACCCTCACACAACTACATCAAATGGTTAAAGAACATACGGTTTCCGTGGATGGTGAAATTCTGCCTCCCGAAACGATGATTGTTCAATACTCATTTAACACCTTCAAAGGTGGCCATTATGATGTCACTATTTTTATATATGATATATAATATGTTTAAGTTTTATTTATGCTTCTGTATTTTTCATTTTTGTCTTACCTTTATGGCTTCCATTATGGGTATACCCGATATCTTCATTTAAGGAAGTGCGGACTACCGCCCCCTCAAAGTGATTTGATTCGTTAAATACCATATGTGGGATGTATAAAGGATGGAAATATGATATTATATATGATATTATACTGGAATTATAATATACCTTTATATCATTATTATTCCATTCTATAAAATACGAAATAGAAATGAAAGTAGTGTTCATGCGTACGTACGGCTTACCGTCTCCATGAACGGTGCATTTCATTTCTTACCTCTAAATGATTATGTAATGTTATAAATGAATGAATTTACTGGATAAATATGACATATATGATATATACATAATTAATACAATTCTGGATATAATAAACATTTGTCCACATGAACAACATGTAATTGTAAGAAGTCCACTTTCTACTTAAGAACCAAATATCGGCAAAACAAATATTATTAACTTAAATGATTACATAATGTTTATGACATGGTAATAAGTGTTATAAAAGTAATAATTAACTTGAAAAAGGTCCTTAAGGAATTAGAAATTAACTCAAGTTTATTATTCAGGAGATTAAAGAACGATCGAATCAAGTCGGACCCGAGGTAAGGGATCCTACAACTCTCTTTCTTTTTAAGTACACTCTTTTATGTCATTTATTTTAAGCTCATCTTTCTTATGATTGGGATGTTCTTTTATATTACTCCTACTGTAATTTTTATGTTCATGTGATTAGAGACCCTATTCTCTCTCATCAATCCATTTTGGAAGTTTTGAGTGGCGCCGTTAGGCTGCCGAACTTTCGTAAGAGATCTAACCTCTCTCTTTCTTTTTAAGTACTCTCCTTTATGTCACTTCTTTTAAACTCCTCCTTGCGATGTTGGGGGATTTTCTTTTATATTCCACTTTCTGTAAATTCTATTGTAATATGATGGGATACTCTATTTGATCTCATCAATCCATATTAGGAAGTTTTATGTGGCGCTGTTAGGCTGCCGAGTTTTCGTAAGGGATTCTTCATCTCACTTTTATTCCCGTGAGATTTATGCTACATTTGCCACAAATTCCATTGAGTGGTGTATGTACTTCCCATTATTCTACTCTTTGTGTAATATACTTTCATTTATGAGTATTTACATCAATGACCTATTGTCTTTCTTCATGGGGTGTATGTTTTGAAAGATACCCAAGTCGGTAAGGGAACCTTTCACCCTCCTCTTTTTTAAAAGACTTGTTTTATTGGGTATTTTAATTTACATATTTTTATGTTGGGATATGTTCTCATACATCCTTATTGAAGTAAATTTTATTTAAAAGTTATGAGATACACTTTTTAGCTCTCATCAACTCATTTTGATGTGATGCCGTTAGGCTGTCAAGGGAACTTTTTACCCAATTTCGATTTTCTTTGGGTTCAACTTGTAGTCATTGAATATGTCATCCATTTAATATGTGTGAATGACCTTTTATTGTTTTACACTTAATATCCACTTATATTTGGTGTATATATATTTGTCACACATATTTTTGAGATTTATTTGTCCTTAATTTAAGGATACCTTCTTTATAAGGGATATCATCACATTTGACATTTCTATTGAGGGTTCATTGTTGTTATGCACCAATTCACTCTTATATGGTGTATATACTGTCCTTTGGAGTATTATATCATGAATCCTTTTATTCTCATGATATTATAATTTTCTGACTAAATTTTATTCCTCGATTATTGTATTCAAGTGTCTCTAATTTTGGTAAAACCCCTTTAACCAAAATATCGTTTTAAATGTTTTAATTATTTTTTCTTATTAATATCCATGTTTTAAAAATGGTTTTAAGGATTTATTTATATGGATATTAATGGTTTAAAATGTTAAAAGATTCAAGGTGGTATGGGACACTTTGATTCAAAAATCTCTTTATTAAATGTTTTAAATGGTTTTGGAAATGGTTTCTTTTTGAATGGATTCATTATTTCAATATCCTAAAATTTTATATTGTGATTGAAATGTGGAAATGTTATGTTTCCTTTATTCATGTTTATGTGATACGATTATGTTATGGTTCTTGGGCATTGTTATGAAGAACGGGTGGTTCCGTGATAAACTAAGGGCGGGTGAGCCCGATATAGCTCTCCAATGCATTGGGTAACGCGAAGGAGTGAAACGTTAAGGTTTCTCCGAAGAGATTTAGGGAATATACTGTGATGGGTATTCCAAACGTAACCAAGAGGGTTACTCCCTACGTAAGAATGTTATGAATGCCTCAAGTTACCTTTATGTCTTATGTTTTCTATGATTTATTCATGATTTGATATGCCAATGTTTTATGGGTAAAGTGTGATTTCATTCTAATGTATATATGAACTCATGTTTCCTTTCCATATTTTTTTGTAACCCTTACTGAGCTTTTTATGCTCATCCCAAGTTTTTGAAATGTTTTTCACAGGTCAAGGGAAAGGTACATGATGTGATGATAGTGTAAAGGATGTGTCAAGAAAGAATCTGTGTTATATTTTAAATATGTTTCTGTGATGGGAAGAATGAATACTGTCTTTTATGTAACCACTTTGTTTAAATGTGGAATGTAATGCAAGTTTCATGATCTAATTCTCTAAAACTCTAAACCTGAAAAGATCCTCAATGTGTAATCTTGTAATAACTCAAGATTAAGTAAGGTTTAAGGCTGGGGCCTTATAGTTGGTATCAAAGGCCGGTTTAGATAACTTTAGAGGTTAGGTTATTCTTTAAGCATAAGTGACATTACCATAATGGTTAGGATTTCAGAAAGAGTCCTAGTTTTAGATAAAGTGAATGAGTAAGTGTATCTTAGTGTTTACCTTCCTCATTAGTACATGATGGTTTTGTTGATATACTCACACTGACATTTCCATTTTTAGTGAATGGATGGATCTAGAAGGCACCAAAGAGACAACAGGTTTGAAGGAAACTGTGGTGGTTCTCTGATTAAGATACTAGATAAAATGGAGGATTCAATGAGGACACTCGTGGTTGTTCTAAACCAAATATCAAGGAGTCATGATCAACCACTTCAACCTTAGTGAGTTCTCTAATGCATCATGTACGAGATGGCCAACCCGATGTGGAAATTCAGGTAATAATTATTAAGGTAACCATTAGGGTTTATATGATACTTAATTTTTAGGTAATTATGGGTTACTCTATGATATGATGGAAAATGAAAGGAATGAGATAAACTTGAGGTTAAAAATGATATGTTTATTTTTGAAGATTTTATCTCATTTTGGGGAATGTTTTAAGAATTATATAGTTTTGGAAAAAGGACAACACGTAGACCGTGTGACATCGCGTCGCGTCGGACAAAGCTGCGGGAATCGAACCCACAACCAAAGTGCGACTGGTATTTATCGCCTACCACTGGACTACGTGAAGTCCCTGATTATTTTGACTGATTCTTTCTGGTTATATGATTTTATAAATTAAGAGTAAGATGATTTTGGGTTATTTATGAAAATGATTAAACTATCATGGAGGATATGTGATTTGGTTAATTACTTTTCAATACGAGACTTTAGGAGCAACTGATATTGTTTGGAGATAAATGTTACGATTTAACTTGGAAGACTATGTGACTAAATCCTTCAAATTTTTGGGTTTCAATCTTAGTTTGGTTTACTTTGAATAATTTTATGGACAAATTGATTATAGAATGGTCCTCGTCAAACTTTGGGTTTTGTTGGACAAATTTTGGAGATTAAGAATAGATTTTCTTTTTATAAAGGGTTATCCTTTTCTGGATTATCTGATCTTGTACTAGCCTTTTGGGTTTTGGTTTTGGTTAAAGTCTAAAGTATGGGAAGTATATAGTTCTATTTTGTGGATTAGGTGATTCTCTAGAAGTTTATTATAGTACTCTTAATGTGAACAAGTCATCCTAAATACTCGTCTTTTGGAGAAAATATGAGTTTGTGTAAGGAATCTAATAAAAGTTGAAAGTCAATATGATAAGTGATTATGTTTCCTTATGAATAAATTCCTCAATAAAAAGTAACTTTAAACAAAAATGTTTTCTATTAACTTTTCCTACTGGGGAATCGAATACCGTTTAACCCATCACAAGTTTGTGATTTTCTCATGGTTAGCTTTCTCCTAAACATGTTTTCTATCACTCTCCATCAGAACATGACCCATTGTTTTTTCCTCCATGTCCATATTTTCATACTTGGAATCCTATTATGGGTTAACTCGGGTGACCTTTGTACTTATCTTTCCTTTTTTTAATGTGTTTGTTTTACCGACTTTTGTTCCAATGTGGGACTTTCAAGGATGTTTCCAAGCGCAATTTTAAAATTGCGAGGACGCAATTCCCAAGAGGGGGGAAAGATGTAACACCCCAGGTAAATAATGAATATGAAATTTTCATATTATCCATATTTGTGAATAAAATATTAATATGACTTTAAAGGGGACTCTATGCTCGATGGCGTACCCAACACACAACAACGAGTTTCTTGGGAATCTTACGTTGCACTCTAATAATAAAATAATATTATTTCAAATGGTAGTTAACATGTAGTCGTTGTATTGGCGGGAATGGATAGAAATAACTAAAATATGATTATATATGTTTTTTAAATGTTTTTACATTTATCCAATAAAAGCTAAACGGCTTAAAATACGGAAAGAATTCAATTTTAGGCGTATATGCCCTAGTTTTCACTAAAGGTTCACTTATCGCCTTTTAATGGATAACTATCATTAAATATAGTTTTGTTCACTCTTAAACATTCTTTTGGACCAAATAAAACTCTTATTAAGAATCGGGACATCAAATTTTACTTTGTGTAATTTTTTGGTATTTTTCCGATAAAGTTCATTTTTTTAATGAATAGTGTAAAATGTTGTATTTTAATGCAAAACCTCTTTTTAATCTAATTTATTTATATGATTAGATTATATTTTGAATTGTTTTTAAAGTGAAATTAGAAAATATTTTTACCATTAAATCCAATAGTGGTTGTTGGAATTAATTTCACTTTGAAATCAGACTTAAACTAGTGTCAATCTTTTGATACTTATTGTTTTATAAAAACACGCTATTTGCTCTGACAGTGGGAATTAATTATTAAATTAATTAATGTGACTAATATGTTTTGAATTTGGTAAAACGGACTTCATTTTTGAATTCGGAATATCAAATATAGCTTAGGGTGAATTTTTGGGATTTTTCTGAAAAACTTCAATTTTTATGAATAGTGAAACCACTAAGTGGTACTTATAAAAGCTGATTTTTCGTTTAAATGAAATTTTACCACTTATGTGTTTTGTATTTCAAAAATCCGACATACATGGTTGTCATTAAGAAGTAAAATGTGGTTCAATGGGATAAAAATAATTTTTTGTTGAATAGTAACTTATTAAGTTTTTAATCGCGATTAGTGGTAATTAGTGTAGTTTAAGGTATAAATAATGCTTTAATAATATGAAATGACCTAGACACATGTCCCAACCTTATTGGTTGTGTCATGGCCGACCAAGAAAAGCCATGGGTCAACTTGGGGACCCCATGGAGACATTTTGGTTGGGAAATGACATAAATAACTTTTTATTTAATGTAAAAGTAAAATTGACACAAACATGATATGTTTTACTAAAACACTTTTTATGTGGGGTTATTCAAGTCATATTTTTTATTATAAATATTCATTTGAAAGATAAAAAGATTTCCTACATCATAGTATTTTTGTTATAATTTTTAGACATTATATAAATTAAATTATTTATGACATAATAATGATGCAGCGATGACATCATTATTTGACGATTTAAATAAAATGGAAAGATAATGTAAATTATATGAACTACACATGTCCAAAACTTATTGTATGAGTGGATTTATAAGCTTTATCACCTTATCCACTAAGTATATCAATGTGGGACCTTTTGAAACCGAAACACATTTTCAAATAAAGTAATATTTCTTTACTTTCCAAAAGTGCCCCTCCTCTCCTCTTATAAAAGGCCCCCACGTCTACCTCATTTAACACACTCCTCAAACCTTTGGCTCGGCCAACCCCTGCCCATTTACTCTCTCCACATCCCTCTACTCATCCTAGAGGATTCCCTTTGGGAATAATCCTTTCAAAGGAAGCCTTTAGGCTCAAATCAAAAGGAGTTACACTTTTAAAGGTAATTCATTCTCTCATGTTCATTTGTTTTATTTTGCTTCTCCAACCCCCTAAACTCTTTTTATTTAAATATTTTGTAACAACACCAGTATCTTCAATATACTAGGATGTTGTTATAAGATTTATTCTAGCTACACCCTCACACAACTACATCAAATGGTTAAAGAACATACGGTTTCCGTGGATGGTGAAATTCTGCCTCCCGAAACGATGATTGTTCAATACTCAATTAACACCTTCAAAGGTGGCCATTATGATGTCACTATTTTTATATATGATATATAATATGTTTATGTTTTATTTATGCTTCTGTATTTTTCATTTTTGTCTTACCTTTATGGCTTCCATTATGGGTATACCCGATATCTTCATTTAAGGAAGTGTGGACTACCGCCCCCTCAAAGTGATTTGATTCGTTAAATACCATATGTGGGATGTATAAAGGATGGAAATATGATATTATATATGATATTATACTCGAATTATAATATACCGTTATATCATTATTATTCCATTCTATAAAATACGAAATAGAAATGAAAGTAGCGTTCATGCGTACGTACGGCTTACCGTCTCCATGAACGGTGCATTTCATTTCTTACCTCTAAATGATTATGTAATGTTATAAATGCATGAATGTACTGGATATATATGACATATATGATATCTACATAATGAATACAATTCTGTATATAATAAACATTTGGCCACATGAACAACATGTAATTGTAAGAAGTCCACTTTCGACTTAAGAACCAAATATCGGCAAAACAAATATTATTAACTTAAATGATTACATAATGTTTATGACATGGTAATAAGTGGTATAAAAGTAATAATGAACTTGAAAAAGGTCCTTAAGGAATTATAAATTAACTCAAGTTTATTATTCAGGAGATTAAAGAACGATCGAGTCAAGTCGGACCCGAGGTAAGGGATCCTACAACTCTCTTTCTTTTTAAGTACACTCTTTTATGTCATTTATTTTAAGCTCATCTTTCTTATGATTGGGATGTTCTTTTATATTAATCCTACTGTAATTTTTATGTTCATGTGATTAGAGACCCTATTCTCTCTCATCAATCCATTTTGGAAGTTTTGAGTGGCGCCGTTAGGCTGCCGAACTTTCGTAAGAGATCTAACCTCTCTCTTTCTTTTTAAGTACTCTCCTTTATGTCACTTCTTTTAAACTCCTCCTTGCGATGTTGGGGGATTTTATTTTATATTCAACTTTCTGTAAATTCTATTGTAAAATGATGGGATACTCTATTTTATCTCATCAATCCATATTCGGAAGTTTTATGTGGCGCCGTTAGGCTGCCGAGTTTTCGTAAGGGATTCTTCATCTCACTTTTATTCCCGTGAGATTTATGCTACATTTGCCACAAATTCCATTGAGTGGTGTATGTACTGCCCATTATTCTACTCTTTGTGTAATATACTTTCGTTTATGAGTATTTACATCAATGACCTATTGTCTTTCTTCATGGGGTGTACGTTTTGAAAGATACCCAAGTCGGTAAGGGAACCTTTCACCCTCCTCTTTTTTAAAAGACTTCTTTTATTGGGTATTTTAATTTACATATTTTTATGTTGGGATATGTTCTCATACATCCTTATTGAAGTAAATTTTATTTAAAAATGATGAGATACACTTTTTATCTCTCATCAACTCATTTTGATGTGATGCCGTTAGGCTGTCAAGGGAACTTTTTACCCAATTTCGATTTTCTTTGGGTTCAACTTGTAGTCATTGAATATGTCATCCATTGAATATGTGTGAATGACCTTTTATTGTTTTACACTTAATATCCAATTATATTGGGTGTATATATATTTTTCACACATATTTTTGAGATTTATTTGTCCTTAATTTAAGGATACCTTCTTTATAAGGGATTTCATCACATTTGACATTTCTATTGAGGGTTCATTGTTGTTATGCACCAATTCACTCTTATATGGTGTATATACTGTACTTTGGAGTATTATATCATGAATCCTTTTATTCTCATGGTATTATAAAGTTCTGACTAAATGTTATTCCTCGATTATTGTATTCAAGTGTCTCTAATTTTGGTAAAACCCCTTTAACCAAAATATCGTTTTAAATGTTTTAATTATTTTTTCTTATTAATATCCATGTTTTCAAAATGGTTTTAAGGATTTATTTATATGGATATTAATGGTTTAAAATGTTAAAAGCTTCAAGGTGGTATGGGACACTTTGATTCAAAAATCTCTTTATTAAATGTTTTAAATGGTTTTGGAAATGGTTTCTTTTTGAATGGATTCATTATTTCAATATCCTAAAATGTTATATTGTGATTGAAATGTGGAAATGTTATGTTTCCTTTATTCATGTTTATGTGATACGATTATGTTATGGTTCTTGGGCATTGTTATGAAGAATGGGTGGTTCCGTGATAAACTAAGGGCGGGTGAGCCCGATATAGCTCTCCAATGCATTGGGTAACGCGAAGGAGTGAAACGTTAAGGTTTCTCCGAAGAGATTTAGGGAATATACTGTGATGGGTATTCCAAACGTAACCAAGAGGGTTACTCCCTACGTAAGAATGTTATGAATGCCTCAAGTTACCTTTATGTCTTATGTTTTCTATGATTTATTCATGATTTGATATGCCAATGTTTTATGGGTAAAGTGTGATTTCATTCTAATGTATATATGAACTCATGTTTCCTTTCCATATTTTTTTGTAACCCTTACTGAGCTTTTTATGCTCATCCCAAGTTTTTGAAATGTTTTTCACAGGTCAAGGGAAAGGTACATGATGTGATGATAGTGTAAAGGATGTGTCAAGAAAGAATCAGTGTTATATTTTAAATATGTTTCTGTGATGGGAAGAATGAATACTGTCTTTTATGTAACCACTTTGTTTAAATGTGGAATGTAATGCAAGTTTCATGATCTAATTCTCTAAAACTCTAAACCTGAAAAGATCCTCAATGTGTAATCTTGTAATAACTCAAGATTAAGTAAGGTTTAAGGCTGGGGCCTTATAGTTGGTATCAAAGGCCGGTTTAGATAACTTTAGAGGTTAGGTTATTCTTTAAGCATAAGTGACATTACCATAATGGTTATGATTTCAGAAAGAGTCCTAGTTTTAGATAAAGTGAATGAGTAAGTGTATCTTAGTGTTTACCTTCCTCATTAGTACATGATGGTTTTGTTGATATACTCACACTGACATTTCCATTTTTAGTGAATGGATGGATCTAGAAGGCACCAAAGAGACAACAGGTTTGAAGGAAACTGTGGTGGTTCTCTGATTAAGATACTAGATAAAATGGAGGATTCAATGAGGACACTCGTGGTTGTTCTAAACCAAATATCAAGGAGTCATGATCAACCACTTCAACCTTAGTGAGTTCTCTAATGCATCATGTACGAGATGGCCAACCCGATGTGGAAATTCAGGTAATAATTATTAAGGTAACCATTAGGGTTTATATGATACTTAATTTTTAGGTAATTATGGGTTACTCTATGATATGATGGAAAATGAAAGGAATGAGATAAACTTGAGGTTAAAAATGATATGTTTATTTTTGAAGATTTTATCTCATTTTGGGTAATGTTTTAAGAATTATATAGTTTTGGAAAAAGGACAACACGTAGACCGTGTGACATCCCGTCGCGTCGGACAAAGCTGCGGGAATCGAACCCACAACCAAAGTGTGACTGGTATTTATCGCCTACCATTGGACTACGTGAAGTCCCTGGTTATTTTGACTGATTCTTTCTGGTTATATGATTTTATGAATTAAGAGTAAGATTATTTTGGGTTATTTATGAAAATGATTAAACTATCATGGAGGATATGTGATTTGGTTAATTACTTTTCAATACGAGACTTTAGGAGCAACTGATATTGTTTGGAGATAAATGTTACGATTTAACTTGGAAGACTATGTGACTAAATCCTTCAAATATTTGGGTTTCAATCTTAGTTTGGTTTACTTTGAAGAATTTTATGGACAAATTGATTATAGAATGGTCCTCGTCGAACTTTGGGTTTTGTTGGACAAATTTTGGAGATTAAGAATAGATTTTCTTTTTATAAAGGGTTATCCTTTTCTGGATTATCTGATCTTGTACTAGCCTTTTGGGTTTTGGTTTTGGTTAAAGTCTAAAGTATGGGAAGTATATAGTTCTATTTTGTGGATTAGGTGATTCTCTAGAAGTTTATTATAGTACTCTTAATGTGAACAAGTCATCCTAAATACTCGTCTTTTGGAGAAAATATGAGTTTGTGTAAGGAATCTAATAAAAGTTGAAAGTCAATATGATAAGTGATTATGTTTCCTTATGAATAAATTCCTCAATAAAAAGTAACTTTAAACAAAAATGTTTTCTATTAACTTTTCCTACTGGGGAATCGAATACCGTTTAACCCATCACAAGTTTGTGATTTTCTCATGGTTAGCTTTCTCCTAAACATGTTTTCTATCACTCTCCATCAGAACATGACCCATTTTTTTTCCTCCATGTCCATATTTTCATACTTGGAATCCTATTATGGGTTAACTCGGGTGACCTTTGTACTTATCTTTCCTTTTTTTAATGTGTTTGTTTTACCGACTTTTGTTCCGATGTGGGACTTTCAAGGATGTTTCCAAGCGCAATTTTAAAATTGCGAGGACGCAATTCCCAAAAGGGGGGAAGGATGTAACACCCCAGGTAAATAATGAATATGAAATTTTCATATTTATCCATATTTGTGAATAAAATATTAATATGACTTTAAAGGGGACGCTATGCTCGATGGCGTACCCAACACACAACAACGAGTTTCTTGGGAATCTTACGTTGCACTCTAATAATAAAATAATATTATTTCAAATGGTAGTTAACATGTAGCCATTGTATTGGCGGGAATGGATAGAAATAACTAAAATATGATTATATATGTTTTTTAAATGTTTTTACATTTATCCAATAAAAGCTAAAAGGCTTAAAATACGGAAAGAATTCAATTTTAGGCGTATATGCCCTAGTTTTCACTAAAGGTTCACTTATCGCCTTTTAATGGATAACTATCATTAAATATAGTTTTTTTCACTCTTAAACATTCTTTTGGACCAAATAAAACTCTTATTAAGAATCGGGACATCAAATTTTACTTTGTGTAATTTTTTGGTATTTTTCCGATAAAGTTCATTTTTTTAATGAATAGTGTAAAATGTTGTATTTTAATGCAAAACCGCTTTTTAATCTAATTTATTTATATGATTAGATTATATTTTGAATTGTTTTTAAAGTGAAATTAGAAAATATTTTTACCATTAAATCCAATAGTGGTTGTTGGAATTAATTTCACTTTGAAATCAGACTTAAACTAGTGTCAATCTTTTGATACTTATTGTTTTATAAAAACACGCTATTTTCTCTGACAGTGGGAATTAATTATTAAATTAATTAATGTGACTAATATGTTTTGAATTTGGTAAAACGGACTTCATTTTTGAATTCGGAATATCAAATATAGCTTAGGGTGAATTTTTGGGATTTTTCTGAAAAACTTCAATTTTTATGAATAGTGAAACCACTAAGTGGTACTTATAAAAGCTGATTTTTCGTTTAAATGAAATTTTACCACTTATGTGTTTTGAATTTCAAAAATCCAACATACATGGTTGTCATTAAGAAGTAAAATGTGGTTCAATGTGATAAAAATAATTTTTTGTTGAATAGTAACTTATTAAGTTTTTAATCACGATTAGTGGTAATTAGTGTAGTTTAAGGTATAAATAATGCTTTAATAATATGAAATGACCTAGACACATGTCCCAACCTTATTGGTTGTGTCATGGCCGACCAAGAAAAGCCATGGGTCAACTTGGGGACCCCATGGAGACATTTTGGTTGGGAAATGACATAAATAGCTTTTTATTTAATGTAAAAGTAAAATTGACACAAACATGATATGTTTTACTAAAACACTTTTTAAGTGGGGTTATTCAAGTCATATTTTTGATTATAAATATTCATTTGAAAGATAAAAATATTTCCTACATCATAGTATTTTTTTTATAATTCTTAGACATTAAATAAATTAAATTATTTATGACATAATAATGATGCAGCGATGACATCATTATTTGACGATTTAAATAAAATGGAAAGATAATGTAAAATATATGAACTACACATGTCCAAAACTTATTGTATGAGTGTATTTATAAGCCTTATCACCTTATCCACGAATTATATCAATGTGGGACCTTTTGAAACCGAAACACATTTTCAAATAAAGTAATATTTCTTTACTTTCCAAAAGTGCCCCTCCTCTCCTCTTATAAAAGGCCCCCACCTCTACCTCATTTAACACACTCCTCAAACCTTTGGCTCGGCCGACCCCTGCCCATTTACTCTCTCCACATCCCTCTACTCATCCTAGTGGATTCCCTTTGGGCAGAATCCTTTCAAAGGAAGCCTTTAGGCTCAAATCAAAAGGAGTTACACTTTTAAAGGTAATTCATTCTCTCATGTTCATTTGTTTTATTTTGCTTCTCCAACCCCCTAAACTCTTTTTATTTAAATATTTTGTAACAACACCAGTATCTTAAATATACTAGGATGTTGTTATAAGATTTATTCTAGCTACACCCTCACACAACTACATCAAATGGTTAAAGAACATACGATTTCCGTGGATGGTGAAATTCTGCCTCCCGAAACGATGATTGTTCAATACTCATTTAACACCTTCAAAGGTGGCCATTATGATGTCACTATTTTTATATATGATATATAATATGTTTATGTTTTATTTATGCTTCTGTATTTTTCATTTTTGTCTTACCTTTATGGCTTCCATTATGGGTATACCCGATATCTTCATTTAAGGAAGTGTGGACTACCGCCCCCTCAAAGTGATTTGATTCGTTAAATACCATATGTGGGATGTATAAAGGATGGAAATATGATATTATATATGATATTATACTCGAATTATAATATACCTTTATATCATTATTATTCCATTCTATAAAATAAGAAATAGAAATGAAAGTAGCGTTCATGCGTACGTACGGCTTACCGTCTCCATGAACGGTGCATTTCATTTCTTACCTCTAAATGATTATGTAATGTTATAAATGCATGAATGTACTGGATATATATGACATATATGATATCTACATAATGAATAAAATTCTGGATATAATAAACATTTGGCCACATGAACAACATGTAATTGTAAGAAGTCCACTTTCGACTTAAGAACCAAATATCGGCAAAACAAATATTATTAACTTAAATGATTACATAATGTTTATGACATGGTAATAAGTGGTATAAAAGTAATAATGAACTTGAAAAAGGTCCTTAAGGAATTATAAATTAACTCAAGTTTATTATTCAGGAGATTAAAGAACGATCGAGTCAAGTCGGACCCGAGGTAAGGGATCCTACAACTCTCTTTCTTTTTAAGTACACTCTTTTATGTCATTTATTTTAAGCTCATCTTTCTTATGATTGGGATGTTCTTTTATATTACTCCTACTGTAATTTTTATGTTCATGTGATTAGAGACCCTATTCTCTCTCATCAATCCATTTTGGAAGTTTTGAGTGGCGCCGTTAGGCTGCCGAACTTTCGTAAGAGATCTAACCTCTCTCTTTCTTTTTAAGTACTCTCCTTTATGTCACTTCTTTTAAACTCCTCCTTGAGATGTTGGGGGATTTTATTTTATATTCCACTTTCTGTAAATTCTATTGTAATATGATGGGATACTCTATTTTATCTCATCAATCCATATTCGGAAGTTTTATGTGGCGCCGTTAGGCTGCCGAGTTTTCGTAAGGGATTCTTCATCTCACTTTTATTCCCGTGAGATTTATGCTACATTTGCCACAAATTCCATTGAGTGGTGTATGTACTTCCCATTATTCTACTCTTTGTGTAATATACTTTCGTTTATGAGTATTTACATCAATGACCTATTGTCTTTCTTCATGGGGTGTACGTTTTGAAAGATACCCAAGTCGGTAAGGGAACCTTTCACCCTCCTCTTTTTTAAAAGACTTCTTTTATTGGGTATTTTAATTTACATATTTTTATGTTGGGATATGTTCTCATACATCCTTATTGAAGTAAATTTTATTTAAAAATGATGAGATACACTTTTTATCTCTCATCAACTCATTTTGATGTGATGCTGTTAGGCTGTCAAGGGAACTTTTTACCCAATTTCGATTTTCTTTGGGTTCAACTTTTAGTCATTGAATATGTCATCCATTGAATATGTGTGAATGACCTTTTATTGTTTTACACTTAATATCCAATTATATTGGGTGTATATATATTTTTCACACATATTTTTGAGATTTATTTGTCCTTAATTTAAGGATACCTTCTTTATAAGGGATTTCATCACATTTGACATTTCTATTGAGGGTTCATTGTTGTTATGCACCAATTCACTCTTATATGGTATATATACTGTCCTTTGGAGTATTATATCATGAATCCTTTTATTCTCATGATATTATAAAGTTCTGACTAAATGTTATTCCTCGATTATTGTATTCAAGTGTCTCTAATTTTGGTAAAACCCCTTTAACCAAAATATCATTTTAAATGTTTTAATTATTTATTCTTATTAATATCCATGTTTTCAAAATGGTTTTAAGGATTTATTTATATGGATATTAATGGTTTAAAATGTTAAAAGCTTCAAGGTGGTATGGGACACTTTGATTCAAAAATCTCTTTATTAAATGTTTTAAATGGTTTTGGAAATGGTTTCTTTTTGAATGGATTCATTATTTCAATATCCTAAAATGTTATATTGTGATTGAAATGTGGAAATGTTATGTTTCCTTTATTCATGTTTATGTGATACGATTATGTTATGGTTCTTGGGCATTGTTATGAAGAACGGGTGGTTCCGTGATAAACTAAGGGCGGGTGAGCCCGATATAGCTCTCCAATGCATTGGGTAACGCGAAGGAGTGAAACGTTAAGGTTTATCCGAAGAGATTTAGGGAATATACTGTGATGGGTATTCCAAACGTAACCAAGAGGGTTACTCCCTACGTAAGAATGTTATGAATGCCTCAAGTTACCTTTATGTCTTATGTTTTCTATGATTTATTCATGATTTGATATGCCAATGTTTTATGGGTAAAGTGTGATTTCATTCTAATGTATATATGAACTCATGTTTCCTTTCCATATTTTTTTGTAACCCTTACTGAGCTTTTTATGCTCATCCCAAGTTTTTGAAATGTTTTTCACAGGTCAAGGGAAAGGTACATGATGTGATGATAGTGTAAAGGATGTGTCAAGAAAGAATCCGTGTTATATTTTAAATATGTTTCTGTGATGGGAAGAATGAATACTGTCTTTTATGTAACCACTTTGTTTAAATGTGGAATGTAATGCAAGTTTCATGATCTAATTCTCTAAAACTCTAAACCTGAAAAGATCATCAATGTGTAATATTGTAATAACTCAAGATTAAGTAAGGTTTAAGGCTGGGGACTTATACTGTACACCATCAAAATGACCTATAAACCTCTCTAAACCCAATCATAAACCCTTGGAAATCATCATAATAAAAAAATTGTACAAAAACTCATGATTAAAGAACTAAATTAACTCATAACACACCTAAAAAATATAAGGTCATTACAATATCCCATTTTAAATATTTATCACCTTTTGGAAGCCTCTTTGGGATTATTGTTTGGAAAATTCATGCCACTGTGCTCAAATATCAAAATCTTAATCCCAATTTCCCTTGAAGATTCATCCATAATTCCATAGAATCTATAAATAGTAATTTTATTATATCACAAACTAGCATGGGATTCCATCCAACCGAACACCTGACTCGGTCTAAGACATGGACCAAAGAGCATTCCCAATCACCATTGGATGGAAACTAGTGCCGATCATCAAATTAAATGCATGTGGAAAAACATTCATCCAAAAAAAACCATGATAAAATAAATAAACCTGAAAAACTGAGCACATAGCAATAACCAACAACAGAGTATCAATAAAAATATTCAAATAGATTCAGTTATAAGATACAGTTAGACAAACCAAAAACTAAATACAAAACCAAACCAAACTGCCACTCACATGATCTCCTTGTGACCACATGGTCACCACCACCCACAAAAATTACCATCCACATGGCCAACCATCTTCAATGATGATCACTTGAACCAAAAAACAAGAACCTCCAAAACAAATTGGATCTACCGACACCGAATTATAAAAGTAGGGTGTGACATAGATATCTCAGTAGGCAATCATCATAGAATATTTATATTTCCTTTCATGAAATAATTCCATTAACAATAGATTGAAATAAATTTATAAAAATAGGGTCTTCACATCTTTATCAAATAAACACTTTTCTTTCCTTTCTTTAAAACTATGCACACTATGTTTCCAATTTCCAAATAGATTTCCATTTTTAAATAAAAACCCAATTCCAAAATTACCAGAGTTATTGTGAAAATAAATAAACTTAGAAACTGAAAAATATGTGTATAAAAAAGTAAACATGAAATACAGAAAATAAAAATGGGTGATCCTAAACATCCCTAGAATGGCCCTTATGAGTACTCGATTTGGAACCACCTACTAGCATATCGTTAATCCCTTAAGTCAATAAACAACTGGCCACCCTCAACTAACCAATCCATTATCATTTCCTACCTAGCCTCTCAGTGATCCAGGGGGCACCAACCCATCTAATCAGGGGTGGAAAGATACCTTCACCCAATCCTCAAAAAGATGTCGAGTAACCCACAGTGGTAAAAATATTGTGTAAGTGGGAGGCCATCATACACATGACTCACCTAACCTGTTTCCACCACACTAGCCTACCCCAAAAATAGACAGCACTATATGATAACACATAAAGTAATATATGTCTTATAGTGTTTCCCACTATATACATTTATATATATATATATCGCTTTATTGAAGGTGACAATTAGGTTGTCATAACACTTAAGAATTCAACTCTTTCATTAAAACATGCAAATTTCCAAATGGGATCTTAACAATAGATAACCAAATGCATTTATCAAAAAAATTTAAAAAATTATTTCCAAAATAAACAACAAACACTATTTTTTATTTTTTCGATGCCAAACTGGCCATTTAGTTCCAAACAAACATCCCAAATAAATCTAAAATTACCAAACAACCCTTTTCTCATTTCAATCTCCAACCAAAACTTGTTTCAAGCCCAAAAAAGAAAAACATTAAGGATTTCATTTATGGTTTCATTTTAAAAGTTCATGAAACAAAAAATTCTAATTTTAAATCCATGGAACCATTTTCAGAAAAGAGGAGGAAGTATAGAAGATAATCATTCAAGGGAAAGGTTCCTTAGAGTGCAATATTCATTCAAATGCACATATATGTGTGCACTCTATGCACCCATGGATGTGCCACCATCCAATGGAACCCTCCTTCTATCTATGAAACCATTTTGAAACCATTTACAAAATCACTAATTTATTTTTAATCAAAACCAATAATCCCATTTAATTTCAAAAGCATAACAACCCTTTCGAAATAGGGATAATCCTTTCAAAAACATGGATACCCTAATTCGTAAGACATAAAATCTGCTCAAATAACACATTCTTCAAGGTACACATTTCAAATCCAATTTAACAAAACATAAAAAGGGATGAATTTCAAAATAATCGTTAATTTCATGTTTAGAAAACAATAGTCATTTTATCGAACACCTTGTGTGCTTACTATTATAGGTATAATAAAATAAACCCTTGGAAACCCATTTTTATCAAATTCTATCATCATGAAACCACAAAAATAAATAAAATAAACATATCAAAGGAATGAGAAACACATATATAAATTATATGAATGAAACATGGAAAGCTCATGAATCAATGGAATATTCAAA
The DNA here is from genome assembly GCA_963277665.1 of Viscum album. Taxonomy (NCBI): domain Eukaryota; kingdom Viridiplantae; phylum Streptophyta; class Magnoliopsida; order Santalales; family Viscaceae; genus Viscum; species Viscum album. Next base: position 733,204,447 of record OY728160.1, read on the forward strand.
AAAGGAAAAAATGTAAACACCTACCTTAACGTTGTGCGAATGCATGAATCTCTATGGGAGGGAAAAAACACCCCATATAATGATCCACACACTAAAACATCCAACAAAAACTACCTACACATAAACCCTAGCTTCTAGGGTTTGGAAAAGGTTAAACCCCACCAAGAGAAACCAAGAAATCATGAGAGGGCAATAAGGGAAGAGGAAAGGGAACGATTTAATGAAGAAATATTGAATAATCACTAACATTTGGTGAGAAATTTTCCAAAAAGTGTCCTCAAAAAATGAAGAGGGAATGGGGGATACCTTAGATCGATATTCCATACATAGAACTTCAAATGGGAGGTGGAATCACTTAAATCATATTTTTAAAATAAATATTATTTATGTTTTAATGGGCTTCACGGTTTTACTACACAGTTTTGTAAACCGTGCACTAACTATGTGAATGCTACTTGAAAAGTTTTACAACATTCATTTTTAGGTGTCACGGTTTAGTAATACCAAGCTTAAACAGTGTGACCTGAGAAATTTCCCAAAACACTCAAATTTTACAACAAACACTAGTTAATACAACCCAATGATACTTGAATGATTTAAACACAATATAATGACACTATGGGTTTCACAAACTCTCAACCATTCCACATTCTCCAATACCTTTCACAATAACCATGAATTGTTCTAGAAGCACAAAAAACCCACAAAAAGTCAATGAATATGGTCATACACTCAACCCAAAACACATCCAAAGTATCCAAAATTTAGAAATAAAAAAATAAACTCATGGTTCGGGTGTGACAAATATCTCCACCAAAAACACTTTCTTCCCCCATAAAATCACCCTTCCAAATAATAAAAATTACTTTATCCCAAACTTGAAATAAAAAAAACAAATCCATGAACCTCTGGGTGACCTTTCATTTCACAAGTCACACCCAACCCACTCTAAGAGAATCCATAGCATGATAAATAATTGAAGAACACTAAAGGGTTCTCCCTACCACAATATCTTAACTAACATGGAAAATTTTAAACCCAAAAATCACTACTAGAACTTAAATGAGGAACCCACCACATGGAAACCCGGAAAATTGGGACCTCTGGATAAGGGAAGTCCCTACAAGAACAAAAAAACCCCTACATGAGGGTGAATAAAGACACTACCAGAACTAATAATTTCACATTCCAGTCTAAGACTCCCAACACAATGAGAGGGTAACACATGAAAAGAAACTCAAAAAAAACTATGAACCAGAAAAACATCCATCTATTCCAAAACTCTTATCCATTTCCAAATGATCTCCACTAAAACTGAGACCATCCCACAAAATGGTGAAACACACTCTAAGAAAAAGGAATGATTCTAGAAGCCCCATCCATATGAATACAACCACTTTGATCAAGAAAAGAAAAGTACATCACACTTTTACGATGAAAATATGAACTTACAATAATTGAAAAAATATATAACAGAGAAACATCAAATTTCCCCATACCAACACATAAAAGAAAACCTCGATCAATGTTTCACACACCCCTGACACTCCTACCTATGAACAATATTCACTCTGAGACCTGTGGGTAGAGTTCTTATGGATGAAGCATAAACTGCCTCATGGTCAGGTACAGGAATACTTTGATCAATACCTCTTCTTTAGGAAATGATTCTTAAAAAATTTCCATATATGACCCAAGTAGCCACAATGGTAGTAGGTCTTTGGGGGGTTGTAGCAAGATTGATTCACATGCCCAGGTCGGCCATACTGATGGTACCCAAATGAATTTTTTATCAAACTAGAATCCATACCAAATGAAGGGGGCTCTGCAGAGACTTGTTACTCTGGCATGCACTTCTCACGATATGGGAAACCTTTACTAGCAATATGGGACACTGGATTTCCATCCACCTTTTCTATGGAACTAAAATCAACTAGGAATGCTTCATCCACCCTCTTCTCAAAATGAAGGTCCTTAGAAATGATGACCAACTCGATGATCTCTGAGTGAAGACCCCCAATTAAAATAGATGTATTCCTCAGATCTTGTGATCCCTCCTCTAGAGAAAAGGAAACTAGGTCCTTGAAGTGGTAAACATAAGTCTAAATTATTTCGTGTTCTTGTTGTATACACATGAGCTCATCCTTTTTCATCACCTTCACCTCTTATGGTATAAACCATCAGATAAAGACAGACATGAACACTTCCCACATCATCCCAAAAAGCATCAATGGTGGGGAAAACAGCTACCATTCATCCAAATCTATACCCTCAAACAAACCCAGAATAGCATGATCTCTAACAGATTCTAGAGTTACCAATATCTGAAGACACCCTCAAAATCCTCAAGAAAAATCTCTACCTCTAACGAACCTCAATCACCATGAAAGATAGGAAACAACTGATAAGAATAAAGAACAAGGCATGACTCAGTAGAAATTTTGGGGGCCTTTATGGGAAACATATTCTGAACAACATAAAGAATAATAATTCAAAAACCAACATCAATATAATCCCAAAAGACAATTGACAATAACGTATCAAGTCAAAAAAAATCCCCAAAAGCCAAGAATATTCCAATACTACTGAAAATAACCATTCCAAAAACATTTATTTAATTTAATTTTCAAAACAACCTTCTTTCATGGCCACTTTTGAAGAACCAATACCCAATATTTACAAAACCAAACCCACATTTTAAAACAAAAACCAATTTACAGAATCATTTTTCTCTTTTAGAATCACTTTGAAAAAACACGGCCAATCCTTTGTTATCAATCACCCACCCATGGAATCACATGAACCATTGCATATGGGTCCTTCCATTTTTTATCCACACATTCCAAAATATACTTTCCATGCATACCCACACATATGAAACCTATCATAAGTAATAATGAAGGTTACACTTAACCTCTCATTGTCAAAACCATAGAAGTTACCAAATTTTCATTCCATGATATTTTCCATTTAAACCAATATTTCCAATCTGAATCTATTTGAAAGAAATCATTTTCCATTTTAAAAAAAAATTATTATTAAAATCTTATTCACATCAACCAAGACCAAAGGGAAACATGACTTATGTTTAACTACTAGGATGAGTAACTAGTATCCACATCCATCGAGGTTATATTGTAGTGGTCCATTCCCCATGTAAGAAATAACACTAAGAGAATTTTGAACCATGCACTCGGATTCCACATGGGTCACTACTCTATGTGGGACCATGAAGTGACACCATCTCACCTCCATTGTCATTCCTCAATCTAAAACAAAACAAGAAAATAAAAATTCTCAATTCCCAGACTACCCCTAGTAACTAATGTCTCTTCAGGAGTGATGATGATCAGGTACGGACCCATAGCCTACCTCATATTCCCTAACAATCCAAATCTCTAACTAACAAACACCCCAAATGAAAAGGGCCTTATCCGATACAATTTTTCAATAAACCAGCATGGGATTCCATCAAACCTAACGCCCGACCCAATCTAAGAAATGGTCCGAAGGGAATTCTTGATCCCCACAGGATGGAAACTAGTGTCAGACATCAAATGAAATCCTAGTGGGAAAGATTTATGCCAAAATAATAACAAGGATGAAATAAATAATCTTGAAATAATTAGCTCATATCAATAACCAACAATTGAGACTCAATAAAAATATTCAAACAAATCGGGATACATAATACAACTAGAAAAACTAGAAACTAAATATAGAACCCAACCAAACTACCACTAACATGATCTCCATGTGACATAAGGGTCACCACTTCCCACTATCAATCAGCCACATGGCCATCCTACACCAGTGATGAGCACTCAAACCAGAAAACATAAACCTACAAAACAACTTGGGTCTACAGACAACAAATGGTACAATTTGGGTGTGATCTAGATAGATTGGTAGGCAATCACCATAGAATTCATATGTTAATTTTCCCAATAAACATCCATTAGCACTATGTTAGATACTTGTATAAAAATAGTTTTTTCATATATTTATCAAATAAAAACCTTTTTCCCTTCTGAATAAATATGTACACTATGTTTCCGCTTTCAAAATAGATTTCCATTTTCTTTAAAAACCCAAATAAAACAATACTAGTGCTATGATGAAAATAAATGAATTGAAAAAATGAATAATTATTGCAGTATAAATTAAACATGAAATACATATAATAAAAATGGTTGATCCTAAACATCCCTATAATGATCCATTGGCATTCTCGGTTGAAAACCACATATCAACATATAGTGAATCCCCTATGTCTATAACCAACTGGCCACCCTCAACTGACCAATCATGTGGAACACTCTTCCAAGCCTCTCAGTGATCTAGGGGGGACCGACCAATCTAACCGGGTTTGGAATGATACGGTCACTTGATCCTCTAAAATAAGTCCAGTAACCCATGGTGGTAATAATATTGTGTAATTGGGAGTCCCTCACACGCAGGACTCACCATAAATGTTTTCACCATACATGTAATCCTCAAACACAAACACCACTTTATGATATCCCATAATGGGTAATCCCCCTAATATAGGTTCCCGCTATATACATGTACATATATATCGCTTCATCGAGTGTGACCACTAGTCCGTCATATCTCTTAAGAATTCAACCCTTTCTTTAAAACATTAAAATTTCTAAATTGGATTTTAAATTTATATAATCAAATTGTCACGACCCATCCTCGGGGCCCCTGCCGTGACTACCCCAAGCCCTCCTTCCATAGGCCAGGGGCTGGTGACTATCACCAAAGGCATAAATCCCTCAAAAAATGGAAGGCATTTCCTTTATAATAGTAAACAACACAACAGAGTACGTAATAGATGCAAACACAAAGTGATACTGAATACAAAATTAAGTGATGAAAGGTAAATGAGCCAGAATACAAAACCTACTGAAAGTACAATACAACTGAAATTCTAGTACAACAGCAGTAAAGTAAAGTAGCAACCACCGAGTCGTCCTCCAGGAATCCCACATGAAGGGTGGGTAAAGATAGTCTCTCCTAGAACCACAGTTCCATCTATCTGTTCTTTGTATGTCATACCATGTGTTCCACCTCCGTGTACCATCCAGCTCAACAAGCCTCTACCACAATCAGTGATGTCCGTTGTCTGCATCCAACACAACGTAGTGCAGGAATTTCCCATGCATGGGTGAGTATAACTATACTCAGTAGGGACCCCTATACCCTCAAGTATCACTAAATCCAACAAGGATAAACCAAAAAGAAATATCATAACATATATCCTTTACTAAGGTATATTCCCATACATATACCTAATTTATCAAGTAACCTATCTCAATCATGAGGAAAACACAAAGGTCATTGACTCAGCTCAATATTGGATTTTCATTATCGAAACCACAACTGCTAGAGAAATCCTCCTCTCTTGAGTATAGTGGCCCTTTCGTGACTCTGAGGCGCTACTCACTATCCTTATACTGCTTAAGTACTCCTCTGGTCGAGTATCGCGGGTCTACGGACAAATCGGGTGCTCCTCCGCTGTGGGTCTGCCGCCAAACTGGGTGTTCCCCCTAATAGCCGTCAGAGGTACTTCTTCTGTCGAGGACTACGGGTCTGTTGCCAAAATAGGTGCCCCATTCACTGTGGTTCTTCCGCCAAACTGGTCACTCTTTCCACTGGGCTAGTCGAATCACTCTGAGTCGAATCGGATAAGTAGTCGTCATGTCTACAGCTACTAGGTCTTTGTACTCTATCTTCTTGTCTCCATGAGTATCCGCTCCACGAGCTACTAGTCGATACTCCAGGTGTCATGAAGTCTCACGTATAAGTATCAAAAAGGACCACCTCATCATTCGGGTCTCAACGCAATAGACGGTGCATCAATCGGACGCCCAGTCTGTGAGTTATTTGCCTTTTTGTCATGGGTTCCCGATTGGTTTCATGTATGAACCAACCCGACCATATCTCAATTGTACCCCAAAATCCAATGGGGTATACTCAAGGGAACCATTTCTCAATGAGATTACCAACACCGCTGACGGATCGTCAAACGGACGTCTGGTCTGAGTGTTATTGGCTTTTCCATTCCTGGGGTCCGGTTGGTTTCTAAGCTAAACCAACCTGACCATACTCTAACTACATCCAAATCTCAATTGGATTCTTCCAAAATAACCTTCTCAGCATAAGGAATCCAACTTAATTGACGTCACGTCAATCGGACGTCCGATCCTTAAGTTATAAGTGTTTCTGCTGCGAGGGCTCGGTTGGATTTGGGTTCGAACCAACCCGGCTATACCAAATATTCGCCAAAAACTTGATTTTAATAGACCAAAATTACCATCTCGATCGAAGGAATCCTACGCAACTGACTATGAATCAATCGGAGGTCTATAGCAAAAGTTATGTGCAATTAACCAAAAACGGTCCGAAAAAGGGGGATCTGGGCCCGGTCCGACCCGGCCCAACCCACTCTGGGTCGACCCGAACTGGGTCGACCTGACCTGGGTCCGGGTCCGGCCGGGCTGGGCGCCACCCGACCCATGGCCGGCCACGGCTCGGCCAGGCTGGCCGGGGGGGCTCGTTCAACTAGCGCGACATTAAGCCGCTCCTCCCCATTTCTGAGACGGCTTTGCCATTCCGGTTCCACCCGCCGCCATGGCTCAGCCATGGCGGTCTGTGCTGGCAGTGTGCTACCACTGCCGTGCCAGCATGGCGCACCGCCGCCACCTTCCGCGGACCACCGGTCGCGCTCCGGTGGTCCGTTTCACCCACCGTTTGCACCTAAGATCATCTCGGGACCCGAACTCCACTATGAAAGTTCCAAATCGCCGTTGTGGGCCCGTTTCATCATCGCCAAACATTCCGCGCATCTAGAACAATACAGTGATTATTCCAGACTTGTTCTTTAGTCCGTACCCACCGCATTAGTGGTTCAAATAATCACCCAACAAAAAAATGCCCATGCTCAAGGGTATAAATCACATACAATAAAAATTATACAAAAATTCCCCTACCTCAAAAAGACGTCGCACGTCGTCGAACCGCGAAAGATGAACATAGCGATGGTCGGGCGTCGCAGAAGAACGGTGTAGGTTCCATTGACGTCGGAGGAAGGTCTATCTTCGTTGGCGACGTTCCCCATGGTAGTGTCTCCTCCCTTAACTTGGAGGAGGAAGAATATTGAATAAGTTGCTTCACGTCCTTCGGTCGTGGAGCGTTCTTCGTGTCGTGGTGTGTTCTTTGCCAAAGGATGAAGCTCTCTTTTAATCCAACGGTTCCACCAAAATATTTTCCCATCAAATATTAAAATGAGGCTTTCCCCAATTTAATAAACTTTCCATGTATTCAAAATAATTCAAACTCTTACCAAAGAAAGTAAATAATTTTTCGTGGAAAAATTATTAATTCAATTGGTTGTCATATTAATGACCAAGTGAAAGGCGAATAGTCTAGCAATTAAAGGGGGAAGTTGCCAAGAATTAAACAAGGTTTTAAGGGAGTTTGAGGGGAGTTATGGGGAGATGAAAGGTTGGGGCTCGTGTGGGCCCCACCTCACAAATATCCACACATGGGAAGTTATGGGGGTGTGGGCCCCACAAATAACCTCTCCTTTGTAGGATATAACTACCATAGAAAAATAAAATTTGTGTTCTACAATTTTATTCAACTATTTCCAATTTCCCCAAAAATTAACCCTCAACCCGCATAAAACGCAACTACGGTAGAGGTCCCCTTAAACAATTACCAGTGTTTTGAGTTCATCGGTGCCCTCAGATTTCAGTTCTGAGCACCAGTTCAAAACATAGAAATACCTACATGTACGTTTACTGATCATACCCGAAAAAAATTTCAGAAATTGATTCTGGGCTCACCGGGCCTCGAAATCAGGCACTGTCAGAAACTACAGACATGAAAAATTCCATATAATTTAAGAAAAAAATTTCCTTGAAATTTTGAGATATTTACATTACTCCCACCTTGAGGTTTTATGTCCCCATAAAGCTTTAACACTTACTAGGAAAATGATAGGGGTACTGAGCACACATCTGAGCCTCCCTCTCCCATGTGCTCTCCTGGAGGTTCCTGTGCTGCCAGCGAATGCGCACCAGAGAAATCGACCGTCCTCGTAGGAACTGCTCCTATCGATCCTCAATATCTACTGTAACCTCTGTGAAATTATCCATGTCATTGATGTCCAGCTTCCCATGGTCGATGATGTGGGATGGGTCATGCACGTATCTCCTCACCTGAAATATGTGAAAGACGCCATGCACCCGGTGAAACAGAGGTGCTAGAGCCAAGTGGTAAGCCACCTCGCCTATCCTTTTGAGGACCTGGAAGGGTCTGATGAACCTCGGAGATAACTTTCTGCCTCAGCTAAATCTTCGTAGACCTCGTCGTCGGGAGACCCATGGGAAAACGTGGTCGCCATCCTCGAACTCTAGAGGTCTCTGTATCTTATCTGCTTAAGACTTTTTCCTGCTCTGTGTTGTCTTCATCCGCTCCTGGATGATATGCACCTTCTCTGTCGAAGCTCATACCATGTTTGGTTACTAGGAAGTGGGACGACTTGTTGAGTCAGTCTACAATTACCCAGATAGAGTCGTGTCCCTTGGATGTATGTGTAAGTCCAGTCATGAAATCCATGGATATCCCATCCCACATCCACTCTGGGACCTCTAAGGGTTGTACCAATCCTGCTGGTACTTGGTGCTCTGCCTTCACTTACTGACAAGTGAGGCATTGAGATAAAAAATCTGCTACATCCTTCTTCATACCTGGCCACCAATGCTGTTCTCTGAGGTCCTGATACATCTTCACCACTCATGGATGAACCGCTAGAGGGGAAGTGTGGAACTCCCTTATCACCTCCTCCTGTAGTGAAACGGGTACCATAGTACGTCCTACAAGAGCTGTAAAGATTTCTCTTTTACCAAAAAGATAAATATGGTCTCATCCCCTGGATGAACCATGCCTATTGCCTAATACAGTCAATCCTTACATGAAAGGTGTTAATTCATGTCATGGACGACGTTGTAAGGCCTCGACGCTACTACAAAGAGATCCAACTGTTACTCTCGCCTCCAAGGGTTGAGTCACACTATCGGCATCAGTGCGTGTTCACTGGGTCTCCTCTAGTAGGAATCTCGAACGTGATGGTCAATTCAATGGTTTTAACCGAAACCTCTCAGCATCAAACATAGAAAAAGGCGGGAAAGAAAATTTCATAAGGACAAGTTTCTTTTATTACTGCATCTCAAAGTACAAAGACAGAAAGAAACCACAAAAACAACATTAACAAAGCTAGAAGCATCATGAACAAAGGAATTTATGCCTGTAACTAGTCCCACTCATGTCCACCTGCTTCCGGAGTGCGAGGTGAACCGCCTCGGGGTAGAAGTAGTAGTGCTTGATGACTCTGACCACCATCCCTGAAGCACTAGCTCCACTGCCTTGTCCACTGCTGGGCTGAGGCTCTAGCTCCCACCATTGCCTCTATCTTGGTGGCTCCTTCATCGCCTGCTGATCAACAGTGTGGGACGTCGGACAGTCACATGCTCTATGACCCCGTTCCCTACAGGAATAACAGACACTTCTCTGTTCGGGTCTCCCTCGGCGTCGGGTGCCCCGCACCCCCGTTGCCACATCTTGGGGTCGTCTGTCAGTAGGTCTAACCCACTCATGCCCCTGTGTCATCTATCTAATGCCTACAAAAGATGACTCGGATACTGACGGAAAGACCTGCGGCAAGATCACAAGGTCATGAGCACGCACATAGTGTAGAGTTGCTGGTATAAACTCCACCCTAAAAAGACCCTTGAAGTTTCCCCAGGTGAGGGTCGCCTCATCGTAAAACTGGAGCATCAGCCTCCACCACCTCTCAGCTGCTTCCTGAAAGAGACTAACATCTAGGTACACCATCATGTTTGAAGGTGTACCAGCTGTGTGGAAAAATCGTGCTACAACCCCCAGCCAGTACCCAGCTGTTTGTAAATCTGTCTCACCTCAAAACCTTAGAGGCTTATGTTGTAGGAACCCGTGAAACACATTCAAGAAGTTGACACCCTCTGCAGTTGGGACTGGTGGTAACGGTAGCGCGGTAGGTAATGGTACCGCGGGTGCCTCTGCTGTAATGGGGCCCTGCATCGTGGCCTCACTGCTCGGTGGGCTAGCATCACGCTCTCCACTCGGAACCCGTGCTGATTGACTAGATGAAGACATCCTGAAAAGAAACAGGTGCAACACAGTCAAAAGACTATACCTGGTGAGCTGACGTGGTTTGAGTTGACTTAAGGAAAACTTTTGAAAACACACACAAAATCAGTGTTTTCGTGCACTGAGTCGGAAATCATAAGTCAGGGTCCTGGTGTATGGATACGTCAGCCACCGCACTAACACTGGACTCCTTGAACTGAAAGCCACACTCATTACACTTGACACTATTGCTTCATAGAAAATAAAATATTAGAGTCCTAAGTTCGGCGGTATAACCGACTCCTCTGATACCAATTTTTCATGACCCGTCCTCAGGGTCCATGCTGTGACTACCCCAAGCCCGCCTTTCATAGGACAGGGGCAGGCGACCAGAACCAAAGGCATAAATCCCAAAACAATGGAAGGCATTGCCTTTATAATAGTAAACAACACAACAGAGTACACAACAGATATAAACACAAAGTGATACTGAATAAAAAAGTAAGTGCGGAAAGGTAAATGGGCTAGAATACAAACCCAACTGAACGTACAGTAAAACTGAAAGTCTACTACAACAATAGTAAAGTAAAGCATCAACCACCAAGTCATCCTCCAGGAATCCCACCATAAGGGTGGGTATAGATAGTCTTTCCCAGCACCACAGGTCTGTTCGTCTACTCTGTGTACGTCACACCAAGTGCTCCACCTCCAGGTATAGTCCAGCTCTACAAGCCTCTACCACGATCAGCGTTGTCCGTCGTCTTCATCCAACACAACGTAGTGCGGGCATTGCCCGTGAAAGGGTGAGTATAACGATACTCAGTAGGGAGACCGAGACCCTCAAGGTCTCACTAAATCCAACAAGGATAAACCAAAAGAAATATTTCAACAGATAACCTTTTCTTAGGTATATTCCCATACATATACCTAAGTTATCAAGTAACCCATCTCAATCATGAGGAAAACACAAAGGTCATTGACTTAGCTCAAACCAGGATTTTCATTATTGAAACCACAACTGCTAGAAAACTCATCCTCTGTCGAGTACAGTGTCTTTGTCACGACTCTGCGGTGCTACTCACTAACCTTAGACTACTGAGGTACTCCTCCTGTCGAGTACCGCGGGTCTGCTGCCAAACTGGGCACTCCTCTGCTGTGGGTCTGCCATCAGAGGTACTCCTTCTATTGTGTACCGTGGCTCTACTGCCAAACCAGGTGCTCCGTCCGCTGTGTGTCTACCCCCAAACTGGGTGCTTCATTCACTGGGCTAGTCGAATCACTCCGAGTCGAATCGATCAAGCAGTCGTCAAATCTACAGCTACTAGGTCTCTGCACTCTATCTACTTGTCTCTGAGAGGATCTACTCCAAGAGATACTGGTTGATACTCCAAGTGTCATGAAGTCTCATGTAGAAGTATCACAGAGGACCGCCTCATCAAAGGGGTCTCAATGCAACAGAAGGCGCGTAAATCGAGTGCCCGGTCTGTGAGTTATTAGCCTTTTTGTCCCAGGGGCCCGGTTGGTTTCGTGTATGAACCAACCCAACCATATCTCAACTATACCCAAACTCCCATAGGTTATACTCAAGGGAACCATTTTTCAACGAGATTACCAACGCCGTTGATGGTTCGTCAAACGTAAGAATGGTCTGAGAGTTATTGGCTTTTCCGTTCCAGGGGCCCGGTTGTTTCTAAGCTAAACCAACCCGATCGTACTCCAACTGCATCCAAACCTCAAGTGGAGTATTCCAAAAGAACCGTCTCATCATAAGGAATCCAATTTAATTGATGGCACTTCAATCGGACGTTCGATCCTTAAGTTATATTCGTTTTCTCTCTGAGGGCCCGGTAGGTTTCGGGTTTGAACCAACCCGGCTGTACCCAAAATTCGCCAAAAACATGAGTGTAATATACCAAAACTACTGTCTCGATCCAAGGAATCCTACACAACTGACTATGTGTTTATCGGAGGTCTGTAGCTCAAGTTATGGGCAATTAACCAAAAACGGTCCGAAAAGGGGGTGTCTGGGCCCGATCCGACCCGGCCCAACCCACTATGGGTCGCCCAGAACAGGGTCGACCTGACCCGGGTCCGAGTCCGGCCCGTAGGTGGCGAGGCCTGGCCCGGTTGGGCACTGGCCGAGCGGGGGGGGGAGGGGGTGGGTCCTCTGTCAACTGGCACGGCATTAAGCCATGCCTCCCCATTTCCGGAACGGCTCTGCCGTTCCGGTTCCACCCGCCGCTACCGCTCAGCCGCGACGGTCTACTCCGGCGGCGCAGAGCCGCCACCAGACGCCAGCGCCGCCGTGTCGGCGTGGTGTGCCGATGCTACCTTCTGTGGACCATCGGTCGTGCTCCGGTGGTCCGTTTCACCCACCTTCTGTGCCTAAGATCATCTTAGGGCCCAAAATCCATTGAGAAAAATCCAAATCGCCATTGCGGTCCCGTTTCGTCGTTGCCAAAAAATCCGCGCATCAAGAACGATACGGTGATGAGTCTAGTCTTGTTCATTAGTCTGTACCCACAAAGTAAGTGGTTCAAATAATCACGCAACAAAGAAATTCCCATGCTCGAGGGTATAAATCACATAAAAGAAAAATTATACAAAAATTCCCCTACTTCGAAAAGACGTTTCACGTCGTCGAACCACGGAAGATGAATGTCGTGGTGGTTAGGCATCACAGAAGAATGGTGTCGATTCCATTGATGTTGGAGGAAGGGCTGTCATTGTTGGTGATGTTCCCCGCGGCGGTGTCTCCTCCCTTGACGTGGAGGAAGAAGAAGATTGAAGAATTTGTTTCACGTCCTTCGGTCGTGGAGCGTTCTTCGTGTCGTGGTGTGTTCTTTACCGAAGGTTGAAGCTCTCTTTTAATCCAAAGGTTCCACAAGAATATTTGCCCAGAAAATATTAAAATGAGGCTTTCCCCAATTTAATAAACTTTTCATGTATTCAAAATAATTCAAACTCTTACCAAAGTAATTAATTAACTTGTGGTGGACAAATTATTAATTCAACGGGTTTTCATACTAATGACCAAGTGATAGGTTAAGAGTCTAGCAATTAAAGGGGGAAGTTGCCAATAATTAAACAAGGGATTAATATAGTTTGAGGGGAGTTACGGGGAGCTAAAAGGTTGGGGCTCGTGTGGGCTCCACCTCACAAATATCCACACATGGGAAGTTATAGGGGTGTGGGCCCCACCAATAATTTCTCCTTTGTAGGATATAACTACCATAGATAAATAAAAAAAATTCTACAATTTTATTTAACTATTTCCAATTTCCCTAAAAATTAACTCTCAACCAGCATAAAACGCAATTACAGTTAACATCCCCTTAAGCAATTACCGGTGCTGCGAGTTCATAAGTGCCCGCAGATTTCAATTCCATTCATCGGTTCAAAAGATAGAAAAACTCGCATGTACGTTTACTGAACGTACCGGAACGAAACTTCAGAAATTGATTCCGAGCTCACCGTACCTCGAAATTAGGCACCGTCAAAAATTGCTAACTCATAAAATTCCAAATAATTAAGAAAAAATTTACCTGAAAATGTCTAGGTCTTTACACAAATAAATTTACCAAAAAAATTAAATAGTTTTTTCAAAATAACATCAAACACCATTTTTATATTTTCAATTCCAAACAAGCCCATTAGTTCCAAACACACACCCAAAACCCATCATAGATTACCAAACAGGCCTTTACTCATTTCAATATCCAATAAAAATATTTTTGAAGGCCATGAAATCCAAAATATATGTATCACATTTATGGTTTGATTTTCAAGTTTCTAAAAACAACACTTTCCCTTTTTGAAACCATGGAACCGTTTCAAGAAAAAGGAGAGTAAGGAGGGAATAGAATCTTTCAATGGAAAGGTGGTGTAGAGTGCCATCATCATTTAAATTCACATCAATGTGTATAATCCGTGAACTAATGGATGTTCCAACATCTAAAAGAACCATCCTTATATTTTTGAGTCCTTTTTGAAACCATTTGAAAAATAAATAAATTATTTTTATACCAAACCAACAATAACATTTAATTACAAAAACATAACAAACCTTTCAAAATAAGGATAATCCTTTCAAAAACATAACTACCCCAATTCTCAATCCATAAAAGTTGTTTAAATCACACATTCTACAAATTTTGAACATTAAATATAATTAACCAAAACATAACAAGGGCCAAATGTCACAAAAAGTCTTAATTTCGTATTTAGAAATCGATAGGCATTTTATAGAACACCTTTTGAGAATACATTCATAGGAATAATAAAAGAAACCCATAGAAATAAATTTTTATCAAATTATATCATCATTAAACCACTAAAATAAATAAATAAAACATATAACAAGTATGTGAAACACATTTATAAATTATTTTAAAGAAACTAAGAATGATCAGGCATCAATGGGATATTCCAGAAATGAAAATAATTGAAACACCAACTTTGACATTGTGAGAACAAAAAAAACTCCAAGGGTGGGAAGAACATGCCCCAAAATTTGATATGTAGACCCTAACATCAAATAAAAAGGACCCACAACTCAACCATAACTACTAGGGTTTGGACAAGCTGATAACCCACCAAGAGACTAAGAAATCAAGAGGGGTAAGAGAGGGGAAGAGGTAAGGGAATGATTTGATGAATAAATCATGAAGGATCACTAACCTTTGCTGAGAAATCTCAGAAAAGGTGTCCCAAAAATAATAAGAACTAAGTGGGGAACTATGGTCAATAGCCAATATATTGGGATGAAAATGGGATGTGGAATCACATAAGTCATATTTTTAAAATAATTTTTTTTAGGAATTAATGGGTACACGATTTTTTAAACCGTGTTCAAACCATGAGAATGCAATTAGAAACGTTCAACAACTTGTAGGTTTATGTGCCATAGTGTGGGAAAACTTTGCTCAAAATGTGTGACATTAAAAACTAGCCATGCCCCTCAAATTACACCACAAACACTAGGTAATCCCACCAAATGATCCTTGAATTATTTAAACACAATATAGAGACATTGTGGGTGTCACAAATTCTCCACCATGCCAATTTCTCCCAGCACCTTTCACAATAACCATGAAACGGGCTAGAAGCACAAAAAATCCACCCAATTTCAATGATTATTTTCAGAAACTCAACCTAAAACTCTTCCCAAATATCTATCATTCATAAGTAAAAAAAAGAATCTCATGGTTGGGGTGTGACATATTCTCTTATATGAATTTATCACTTTGTTCTACAATTCACATTAGGCTTTCTGGATATGATGTGTAATGCTTCATCTCAAAAACATCATTCTCGATAACATGTGTAGCATCAATCATGATGAATTTATCTCCAGATCTAGGACAAATGAAACAAATCTTGTATACATTCATTGTGAGGATAATGATCCAGAAATAATTCCACTTTTCTCGTCATCTCAGTTATCTCAAAGAGTCCAAAATATCATAGTGTTATCTTCTCTTTCATTCTTAAATATTGAAGGCCTAATGGAGGAGTCACTCTTAGAAAATCTAGGTCACCAATAGAAAACTCTAAATGTCGCCTCCTATGGACAACCGAAAATCTCTTCTTTCTTTAATATATTGTTAGAATATTCTAAATAAGATACACTCTCTTGGATTCCACATATACCAGACTATTCCCTACAGCCACTACCTCACTAGTCTCATTCCATAAATGTGGTGAATGACATGGACAATATGAATATCCTCATAAGGTTACATATGAATTGAATCATGAAAACTATTATTTTATGTGAATTCAACAAAGGATAGGTGAACATCAGAAGATCCTCCAAAATACATGACATAAGATCACTGAATATACTCTAATAAACAATTCATCTTCTCTGATGGTTCTTATGATTGGGGATGGTATGTGTTTCTCAATTTTAGGTGAGTCCCTAAGGCCTTCTAAAAAACACTTCCAGAATTTTATTGTAAAATAATTTTCTCCATTAGACACAATAGTCAAGGTAACTCAAAGAAAGTGTAAAATCTCATGGAAATACATATTTACCATCTCATCTACTATGTGAATATCATGAATTGATATGAAATTAGAAGCTCTAATTAGACGATAAATAATCACCCAAATGGCCAAAAATATAATTGGGGTTATGGGTAACCCCATAACTATGTCCATCATATTTTCCTCCCACTACCACATAGTCATGTG
The DNA here is from genome assembly GCA_963277665.1 of Viscum album. Lineage (NCBI taxonomy): Eukaryota > Viridiplantae > Streptophyta > Magnoliopsida > Santalales > Viscaceae > Viscum > Viscum album. The sequence goes on from OY728160.1 coordinate 733,220,824, forward strand.
ATGTGGTTGGAGGAAACCGCCAAGATGCTAGTGTTTGGCCTTTATCCTATGATAGGTAAGGCATAGGGAAATGAATCTACCTTTGTTCTTCTTCATCCATAGAAACATGAACTTCTACCTAAATTCATAGAACATATTTTTCACTCTCTGAAGCACCACCCATGAGAGGTATGGATGTCTCTCATAAGCTCTTCCCTGATCGAGGTAGGGACTAAAACTCTCCAATGTACTAGGATCACATCATTGTTTCCCAACAACCACCCAAGTATCGAGCCACCATATTCTACCTATTCCCACATCACAACACAATATGGGAAAGATTCATGATTATCCTTCATATGGAATACTAAATAATAAATTATCATTAATAGATATTATTTCATTATTCTAAATTCCTTCAATGAATTAACCCTCTAGTTATTAGAAAACATTATCAAGTGACACTACTTCTCTAAAGAGCATTCCCAAAGCTTCTAATCTACATGTGTCTTATTGATAAGAGTATCTTCAATTATGTTACCTTTTCTAGGTGCCTAGTCAAACTGATAGTTGAACGTCTTCAAGCACTATACTCAATATATCTACCAAAAATTAAATCTAATTGAGACAGGATATAACAAAGTGTCTTCTATTTATTGTAGATAATAAACCAAACTCCAAGGAAATAGTGTCCCAAAAATTTATATAATGAACCAAAAGTACAATATCCATGTCATCGGTAGGATAGTTCCACTCATGGGGTAATAACATATGTGACCCATAAGATACTACCTGATCTAACTACATTAATAATTCTCCCAAAAAAAATCTTGATGCATCACAAGATATCGCATAACCAATCCAAGGATCATGAAGAATTAACACTAGAGTTGTAGTCAACATCCTCTTTATCTACAGAAAATCCTCACCAAACTGGTATGGCCCCTAAAATTCACCCATTTAATTGTTAATGTAGTCTTTGGTAGTGATAAATGGGAGAATTCCTCAATAAAATCTTGAAACTACCCCGATCAACCTAGAAATATCTTGATCTCAAATACAATCTAGGGACATATCCAGGAAAAAACCATCTCAACACTCTATAGGTACACTAATATAGCAATCTCTTAATCCACATTACCCAAGAATATCACCTTTTATATCCAAAAGTTATTCTATGATATCTTGGAATAAATATGAATTTATAGAAGTGTAGTTAGTACAATTTTGATATATTATATTATCGCTCTGTGGTTGGTGAGTGTATTTGAATATTTTCAATGAATACAAAGTCTAAAAAGTAAATATAAGGGTGGAAAATCATATTCATATGATCGAATAAAATTCCTAGTGAATTCATCAATCCAAAAAGAATCACTATATACTCATATATCCCATACTTTCTCTTAAATTCCATCTTTAGAATTTCCTCTTATTTAACCAAATACTAGTGATAGCTCGTTCAGAGATCAATCTTAGGGAAACATTGGGCTCCCTACAACTAATCAAAGTCATCATCAATCATTGGTAAATGTTATTTATTCTTCACAATCACCATATTTAACTTTCATTATTCTATAAAAAGTTAAAGACTTTCATCAACTATAATAGCCACAAATCATCCAATTTTAGATCTTGTGCTAAAAACATAAACATTATATTTATGACTTTTATACTGGTAATTGTGACGATGTTTTTTCAATCGAAATATTAAAAATTCAAAAAGAAATATTGCATCACATAGATACTGAAGTACTATTTAGGTTTATAATTTTAGATAATTTGGAAAAAATATTATATATAATGGAAAATTAAATAAATGGTTCATAAAAATCGATATCATCTCCCAAAATTTTGTCACATCTTTAGCCCTTCATATACATGTCCTACATAAAATCTTTCTTTATATCCTTGGGTATGGAAACCTAAGAAAATGGTGATATTAGATGCTCAATAAGGGTGAAAAAGGGAGGTATTAATGATTACATAAGAATAGCATGAGGATAAGTGTATAAGAACATGAACATAGCTTTTGATAATTATACCTTGGATATCGAATATCAAAATCTTGATTCATGTAATAAATATTGGAAGTTTGAAATACATGATTAATAAAAGAATCAAAGAATATTGAGAGCATAATATAGAATTTTGACATACACATAATCATATTATATCATTTACTTAATATTAAATTATCTATACAAGACTATAATAGTGGTATGGGATAACATTCACAATCACCATAGTAGAAAACGTTCACTCCCAAGATCATTATAGCAGACAAAGTCCCTTACTGAACCATGTTCACTCCCCACTCCAATACTATCTATCTCATGAGATATAAATAATTACCCAATGAATTAGAGGGAGTTATAAATCCCACCTGTCACATGAGGGAAACTATAAATATGTGTTTCATAAGACCATAAATTATTCTTTATATTATAATTCCTGAGAAAATGGGATTTGTAATCTTTTCATTATAGTATAACCAATGGAAAAGAAACACGTTTCACAAATATCATCAAATCATAAACAAAAAATAACCACAGAAACAGTAAGGATAGTATCCTTGGATCATATTCCGATAAAATCATAACTAAAATGAAATAATTTTATATTATATGTAAATTGATTTTGAAATTTCACTTGAAATAATGTTACACTTTTTTTTAATAGCTCTTGCATTAAACTCGAGCTATCGAAAAAATAAAATTATTTAAATTGAAACATTTCATCATAATATCATGTTGTTAAATCCCCCCCACCCAATAAATTGTTTCCTCTTAATTTTTGACTGTTAATTAATAGTTTTTTTCATTTGAATGTTCATTTATGGAAAAAAACATTACAACAAGGTCTAATAAAACATCTTCTTGAATTGGGAGTAAGGGAACTATGAAATTAATATTAGATTATAGATACCAGGATTTCAAATATGAGAACATTAGTGGGATTTGAGATAAATTCTACATATAATTTATCATAATAAATTGTATGATATAGATAAATGTGACAATCCTAAAATCATAAAACAAATATGTGGAAAAGACCATCCATTCATCAATATTGAATGTTATAGGACAAAACATTTGTTTTATGATAATTTTACATATGATTAGGAATTATATTACTTCCTAGCTTATGTACATGATGAAATATACTTACATGACAAGTATAGTTTATTCCTTTAATCAGTTTCCTCCACAATTTCATAATTTTATTCAAACGATGTGCATTAGAGAGGCATTTTACATGCCCAAAGCGCTAAAATAAAGATTTATTCGATCTTATAATATATAAAATAAAAATAATATTCCTCCTATATTTATGAACTAAAAATGTTCAAAATGTTTAGAACATGTTAATATTATTTTATAAAAATAATAAACCCTCGCATATTGAAAACCAATTTTATATTTAAATTTCAATAGTAATACACAAAGTACAACATATATCATTAAATTAATGAATATACTTAAAATTACTAAATATATTCCATTTTAAGATAGAAATCCAAAAAAAAGATTCATTTATCCCATATAATTCCATGATAAATTTAGTATTTATCACCCAAAATGTACACGCGCTAAACATATGATCTCCAAGATACGCTAACCATTTCAATAAATAATGTGAATCACCATAAATACACAATAAAATTGTATAATACTCCAAATATAAATTTTACAACCATTTACTCAAATAAAATTTCTTAATATTTGGTTTACTTTAATCATATAGGGTTCCTGGACTTTTGAACATCGTCTAAAATAACATTAATCACTAAATCAATTTATAATACCATGTTTATCAATATGATAAAATATATGTTCCTTAAATGAACATAAACATTATATTTAAAATCATTTAAATAATGGAAAATAATTTCATACATAATGGGACATCACATAGACCAGTGGTAGATGATTCACCCTTGTCGCACATCAATAGTGGCTTCAGGCCTCGCGACCTTTAAAGATCTGATGGGTTGTCACCTCACCTATGTGTTTTCCTTTTTATAAAAAACTTCTAATATAATCCTTATAAAATTAAAAAAAAAATTGATAAAATTAAACAATAATAAACATGAAATATTCGACAATATTGAAAATTTTTAACCACAAAATTCTTCGCACACATTTCCTTTTATATACCCAAAAAAATTAATCACCCATAATTACCTCAAAATAAAAAATATCATATACCTCCTAAAGTTTATCCATACCATCAAATGAATATCCCCAATATTAAAACCCGATTATTCGTCAAATAAAATTTTTACATGATAAACTTAAGGTTTACATATACCTAAGTATCAATAAAAATGTCTCCTAAAAAAACCAATATTCGCCTTTAAATTCCATCCCATAAAACCTAAAAAATTGGTGTCTAATTCCCTAAACAGATGATCAAACTCAAACTTATATTCCCATAATAATATCTATAACTCTTAATATAACCTGACATGAAAACAACATAATATCCAATGTTATCTAAACCATGCACTAGTAATATCTTTAACAACCCTGAATCTCGTTCTTCCAAATCTAGTGTTAAAAATATAATCCTTACATTTTTTACTTTGATAAAGGGAAATGTGACACAATTTTATACATAAAATTATTACAACCTAAAAATGAAATATTCGAGGACTTACAAACCTAAGGACATTTTAGGTTTAGAAATTTAGTGAATTTGGTCAAACTCTTACATATCATGGAAAATTAATAAACTTGTTATTAAAAATCTGTATCATATCCCACGATTTAATCACATATAACACCCTTTTTAGACATATCCTACTTAAAATCATTCTTCATATCTCAGGTAATGGGAACATATTAATAGGGTGAGCTCATATGTTCTGAAAGGGTATACATGAGAGATATCAATGATTATATAATCATAACATCAGCATAAGGTTAAAATAACATTAAAATAACATTTGAAAATTATACCATATGTATAATCTATCTTGATTTTGATTCTTAGAATAAATCTTGGAAGTTCATAAGACATGAATCACAATGAAATCCAAGAACATAAGCCATGAGAGCATAACATGTAATTATGTAATTCACATAAGCATATAAAATGATTTTTTATATAGTCAAGGATCGTTTACATGACAATCATAGTGGTATGGGATCACTCCCCAAACATCACTGTATTAAGGGTTCAATCCCAAAACCATCATAGTAGAAAAATTTCATTACTGGACCTGGTTTACTCTCCATTCAAGTCCTATCTATCTCATGAGATATAAATCATTAACCAATTAATTTGAGGGACATATAGGTCTCACCCATATCAAAATGAAAACAATACATATGTGTTCCATTGGAATATAAATAATTCATCATATCATAACCCATGAAAAGAAATTGTTTTCAGAAACATTTCATCATTGTATAACCTATGGAAAAAGAATAATTTTCACATATATCATGTAATAATAAACATAAACCAACAATATAAAGAGTAAATATTGTATCATTGGATCATATTTACAGTATATCATAAGTAACATCAAATAATGTTATATTATATGGAAATTATTTTCAAACATCACTTGAAATAATTTAAGAGGAAAATATCATTTCCATTTTGAAATCATTTCCTTTTAAAAAAATACCTGAAATTATAAAGGACTTGATTATATTTGAAAATAATATTGCATGATTATAATAGATGCTTCAAAATAGTAAGGATTCATGATGATAGAAAAACTTATGATGTTGTATAAGTTAAAAAACATTCCTTTTATATTTTTATCAAAAAATACACAAATAACATCATTTTGTAAATGGAAAAAGATTTATAAACCAACTATTTTTTAAAAAGTAAAACATCTATAAAAAATTTTTTTTGAAATTTTAGTAGAATAATAAAACTATATTTTATTTTATTTTTGAAAAATGTTCGTGGAAGTGAAGTATTCTCTATATGAGACTTAAAAATGAATTATTTTGAATAATGATGTTATTTTGAAATAAATCGTTACCCCCATTTTAACTCTAATAATCCAAATTAAATAAAATGAATAATATGGATAAATAAATACCCAAAAGTTTCATAAGAATAATCATAAAAACTATTAATGGGATGTATATACATTACGCAAAAGAAATAAATTGTGAATATGGAATGTGTTTCATGGTAATTAATGTATCACTAAAATCCTATACCTCAAGTATCATAATAGAGATAATATTTTCATAATTAATTATATGTTTTTAAATGATTAAATCCCTTCCCATAAATCATTTTGAGCTTATATGCATCATTTCATGATTTTTGGTGAGTTTTGAGCTTAAGTGTGAAAATTGGTTAATTCTGGACATTTAACAGTTTTATGTTTCCTCTATATTTAGAGCATAACTATTACATTGTTAATCCAATTCATCTGATTAAAATTTTGTAGGATGTCATGATTCGTAGGCTACATATATGTCTTCATAAACAAAAGCCAATTAGAACTCCAACAAGCCAAAATAATTCGGTCAATGTGAACATTTATTCTGGCCGGTAGAATAGACTATGACATATTCAAAGAATCATATCTCGTCCAAACGACCTCCAAATTTCATGGTTACAGCTATGTTCGAAATCTTACTAGAAGGGTACGATTACCAAAAAATATCAGAAATAAATTCATTCATTAAGGCCACCAATTCAATGGTCAAATAAGGGTTGGTGGAATAGTGTTTGGCATCCAGGAAAAGTCTCTTCCATTTAGGCGGCTATAACTCCTTCCACACGTCTCCAAATGACTTCACACTTCTTTGGTGACGGAAAAATCCATTCCTCACCTCCTATAAGAAGGTACCTCAGCCTCATTCGGCCAGGAGAGGGTAGAACCAAAGCTGAACTTCTAGTGAACTGAATCTGGATGAGAAAATTCTGTTCTTTATTTTAACTTCTTTCTTCTTCTTATTTTTGTAATGCCTTCATATTCGTAATTATTCTCAATTACCCTTACCAAGGTGGGGTAAACATATTAGGTTATTGAGGGAGGGAAGGTTTTATATTTTTAATTCTTTGAGTTCCTACATTTTATTGAATAAAAACTCTCTCTCTCTTCTGTGAAGTTGTTTTCAAATTCTAAAAATAGAATTTATTATCTTATGCGATCAAATTAGATTTTCTATTCTGTTGTTATTATTGCTTTGATAAATGATAATTTTTATCGATCCATTAGCTTCTGTTATATATTCAATAGAATAAATATCAGGGCTTAGTTGTGAAGTACCTAGCGATCGCTAATACGTGTGGGAGGGGTGGTGAATATTCAGGATTATTTAGGATAAACAATACTCGATTGGGAATTGCCTTATATAATTGGGGGTTTTCACTACAACTCTATCACACAAGGGAATAAGTGTATACCAAAATATAATTTTGTTAAACCATTTAACCAAAGAAGTGATTTATTGTAATTATGGAATCTCACTTAAATCAACTTTGCAGAAGAGGATTGAATAAAATGGAACAAGGATAGTATTGCAATTATAAAACCAACCCTGACATGATCAACCATCTCATAAAATAGTTTTTAAATCACTTGAATTCAATATTTTTCTTAAATCACTTCCTCAATTTCTTCCTTTTGTTTAGTTTCTCTCTTTGATTTTAAAACCAAATAATTTCAAAAACACCCAACGTTTTCTCTAAATAAAAAGTGAAAAACTATTTTGTGTGCACTCCTCATCGGAAGACAACCTAGGTTAACAACTATATTATATTTTAAATTAGTAAATAGATGTTTTTTACACACCCCACGACAGGTGTGCATCAAACTTGGCGCCGTTTCTGGGGAGAAAGTGCCTCAAAACACGAATAAACTAAAAAAAAAATCTTGAATGACCCATAGTTCAAATAACCCTTTAATTGAATTTGATCAGGAAATTGATCGTACAATAACCCAATTGAGAAAAAAAATTCAAAGAGAGTTTGAAGAAATACACCTAACGGATTCAAGTGATACTTCCAGTGATCACTCTGAACCAATAATAATGGCTGATAATCCCAATCAAACTCTGCATGATCTTTGCACACCTCAATTTGCAAATCAAAATAACCAACTTACTATCCCTGATATAGAAAATGATTTTGAAGTATGCATTAATATGAATCAAGTGATACCAAAATTTCATGGTCTTATAGGTGAAGACCCAAATCGACACATCCATGAGTTCACCTATGTCTTCTCAAGCTTCAAACCCCGAGGAGTCGTAGAAGAGAAAGTAAAGTGGAAGGCATTCCCTTTCTCACTTGAGGGAGCAGAAAAAGAATAGATGTACAATCTCCAAGCAGGGGAGATAAATGATTGGGAAGATCTCAAAAGAAGCTTATTGTAGAGATTCTTCCCTACATCCAGGAGTACAGTAATAAAAAAAGGAATTTATGTCATACATCAATTGACTGGAGAGACTCTCTATAAATACTGGGAACGTTTCAAGAAACTTTGTTCAAGCTTCCCACACCAAGAAATGGAAGAGAACCAATTTATTGTGTTCTTATACCAAGGATTGCTTGACAGTGATCGCAATTTACTAGACACCTCATATGGATGAGCCTTGATCGACAAGTCACCCGCAGATGTTAGAGGCCTAATTGAGAAGATTGTGCAAAACTCACAGTAATTCGGAACTAGAGGTACGAGCACTAGAGGAATCCATGAGGTAAGAACGTCTAATTCATCCTCACCATTACTTGAAGAAACACATCAGGAAATGACTAGTGTGATGAGACAACTTGCTGTGAACAAATTGAAGGAACAAGAAGGCCCGAATCAGGTATGTGGTTTATGCTCTTCTAGTTATCATTACACTGATCAATGTCCAGAAGTGCAGAGGACAGAAAATTGTGCAGCTGCCTATTAAGAAAGGAAAATCCAGTCAAATAAACCATGTCAAACCCAAAAAAGATATGGATTCTGATACAACCAGGATAGGCCTCCATTTCAAAATCAATACCAAAATCAACCTCCATTTCAGCAGCAGCAATACCAGAATCCTCCACCATTCCAATAACCCTATAAACAGTCATACCAGCAAAAACCATATGAAAAACCTTCAACAAGTTCTCATAAGAACCACCAAGAAATGGAGATTTAAGATCTAAAGAATACAGTGAAAAATTTAGATAATAAATTTGAAAACCTTATGAATATTCTAACCAAAAATCATGGAAAACTCCCAGCACAAACTGTTCCCAATCCCAAAGAAAGCATGAGCGTCATTACAACAGGAAGTGGAAAAGAGCTAATGTCACTTGAAAAAAGTGAGGATGATGATTATAAGAAACCTAATGAGGAACAACGCATCTATCCAAAATAAGTAGACCAAAATAACCAAGGAGAAAGAATCAGGTTTAGAAAGGAAAGGCCAGAAACACCATTGAAAAAACAACAAAGGGAGAGAAAGGATATCCAAGCATCATTCCCATCTGCATTAGTTGAGTCAAATAAGGTTGAAGAAGGGAGACTTCAAAAATAAATCCAGGAAACTTTTCAAAAATTTGAGATCAATATCCCACTACTAGATGCAATCAATGAAATCCCGAAGTATACAAAATATTTGAAGGAGTTATGTGCAAAAAGAAGGCGATTGGATGGAAATGAGAGAATCAGCTTAGGAAGAAGTGTCTCAGCACTAATCACACCAATGATACCACAAAAATGTCAAGATACAAGGAAATTCTCTGTTCCCTACACTATTGGTTCTTTAAATTTTACTGATGCATTATGTGATCTAGGACCTTCAATAAATGTTATGCATCACTTAGTATTTTCATACTTGCAGATCAGAGAACAAAAACCAACTCAAGTGGTGGTCCAATTAGAAAACAGATCCACCGTTTTCCCAGCTGGAGTTATAGAAGATGTACTCATTGGAGTAAGTGGATTGATCTTTCCAACTAACTTTTATGTCCTTACCATGGAAGAAGATAGATCTTTAGTCCCCTCTCCCATCATCCTAGGGCGACCCTTCCTTAAAACAGCAAGGATTATCATCAATGTCCATGAAGGAACACTCACAATGGAAGTTTGAGATAATAGAGTACACTTCAACATTCTTGATGCAATAAAGCATACTTCCAGTAATCACTCACTTTATGTGATCTCCCATGAAGAAGGAATAGAACCAATTGAAGATTCAGGTATACTTCTTGATTTCTTATCATTAGGAGAACATTATTCTTTTGAAAATTAGAATTCCCAAGAACCTAAAAATCCTAATCACATGTTAGAGGATGAGGTAAAATATGATTTTTTTTGATGATTTGTTAAATGAAAATGAGATGATACCTGAGATTCTAGCCTTAGGAACAGGAAACCTTAATTCAATGTCATCCCTTGAACAACCCCCATGTCTTGAACTTAAGCCATTTCCAAGTGATTTGAAGTATTCTTACCTAATGGAAGGAGAAACATTGCCAGTAATAATTGCCAATAACCTATCCCATTCACAAGAGTAAACTCTAATTGACCTACTCAAAAGAAATGTCCAAGCTGTAGGATGGAGTTTAAGTGATATACCTTGAATCAATCACAAGGTCTGTTCTCATAGAATATTTTTAGAAAGTGATTCCAGACCAGTTAGACAACCTCAGAGAAGACTCAATTCCACAATCATGTAGGTTGTCAAGAAAGAGATATAGAAATTTCTAGAAGCTGACATCATTTACCCAATCTCTGATTCTCAGTGGTTTAGCCCCATTCATGTAGTCCCAAAGAAAACCGACTTAAAAACTGTCAAAAATAAAAGAAATGAATTGATCCCCATGAGAGTACAAAATAGATGGAGAGTGTGTATTGATTATAGGAAGCTTAATCAAGTTACACGAAAAGACCACTTCCATATTCCGTTCATCGATCAAATTCTATAAAGGTTAGCTGGAAAAACCCATTACTATTTTTTAGATGGATTCTCAAGATACTTTCAGGTACTGATTGGACCAGAAGACCAGGAGAAGACAACCTTCACCTGTCCATTTGATACATTTTCCTACAAAAGGATGCCTTTTGGGCTATGCAACGCCCCAGGTACATTTCAACGGTGTATAGTGAGTATTTTCTTAGATCATATTGAGGACTGCTTGGAGGTATTTCTTAATGATTTCACGGGTTTTGGTAAATTCATTTGATCATTGGTTAAGAAATTTGGAAAAAGTTTTGAAAACATGCATTCAAAATAATCTTGTCTTAAATTTTGAAAAATGTCATTTCATGGTTGAAAAGGGAATAGTTTTGGGACACAAAATTTCACAAAAAGGGTTTGAGGTTGATAAATCAAAAGTTTAAGTAATAAATTCCTTACCATATCCAACTTGTTTAAAACATGTTAGATCAGTTTTAGGACATGCAGGATTTTACAGAAGATTCATCAAAAAATTTAGTAAGATTTCTCTCCCCCTCTCAAGATTACTTCTAAAAGAAGCTGACTTTAATATTGATTATGAATGCATAAAGTCATTTGATGAACTAATGAAATGGTTGATCACACCTCCAATAATGCAACCACCCAACTGGGATTATCCTTTTGAGTTGATTTGTGATGCATCCAACCATGCAGTGGGATCAACTCTATCACAAATAATTAACAAAAAGTCTCATGTAATATTATATGAATCAAAGACCTTGGATACTACACAAATCAATTACACAACCACCTATAAGGAGTTCCTTTTAGTTTTCTTTTCACTAAATAAATTTCGATCATATCTTCTTGGTACTAAAGTTGTTGTTTTTTCTGATCATGCAGCTCTTAGGTATTTAATGAAGAATCCGGATGCAAATCCAAGGCTAGTAAGATGGATGCTACTCTTACAAGAGTTCAATTTGGAAATTAAAGATAAAAAGGGAAGTAAAAATCAGGTGGCTGATCATCTAAGTCGACTACCCCATACTGCTGAAGGAGAAATCCCAAACCAAAACCCACCTAATGATGAGCTTCCTGGAGAACAACTCTACACCATCAACAATGAAGTTACATGGTATGCCAATATGGTCAATTATATGGTAACATCTCAAGTCTCATCTCATTTAAATTCCCACCAAATTCTAAAGATGAAATCTGAATCCAGATATTATATCTGGGATGATCCATTTCTTTGGAAGATTTGCAGTGACCAAGTAATAAGAAGATGTTTACCTGAAAGTGAAATTAATTCTTTCTTTGAGTTTTTCCTCACATTTTCTTGTGGAGGCCACTTTAGACCTCAAAGGACAGCAAGAGAGGTTTTAGAATCTGGACTTTATTGTCCCACCCTTTTTAAATATGCTCATGATTTTGGTTAAAGGTGTGAAAAATGTCAGTTTTCTGGAAATATTTCAAAGAGAAAAGAAATTCCCCAACAACCACTTAATTTTTGTGAAATATTTGATGTTTGGGGAATATAATTTTTGGGGCCTTTCCCAATGTCATTTTGAAATTATTATATCTTGATTTCTATTGATTATGTTTCCAAATGGGTGTAAGCAAAATCGACTAGGACTGACGATGCTAAAGTGGTTTGTGATTTTGTCAGGACTAACATATTTTGTAGGTTTAGAGTAACTAGAGCAATCATTAGTGATCAAGGGACTCACTTTTTCAATAAAAGAATAGAGTATTTTCTGAATAAATATGGTGTGCATCATAAAACATCAACTCCCTATCATCCACAGACGAATGGACAAGCTGAAATGTCCAATAGAGAAATCAAAGGAATTTTGGAAAAGACTATTAATCCAAATAAGAAGGATTGGAGCCAAAGGTTGGAAGAAAAATTATGGTCTTATAGGATAGCCTACAAAACCCCAATTGGATTGAGTCCATATAGGTTGATTTATGGGAAAAGCTTCCACCTACCTGTGGAATTGGAACATAAGGCATACTGGGTTGTGAGGAAGATAAATTTGGATCTTGAATGTGCTAGGAAAAAGAGACGATTACAGTTGCAGGAGCTGGAAGATATTCAAAGGGAATCTTTTGAAAACTCCAGGATTTACAAAGAGAGAACAAGAGTGGCACATGAAAAGTTGATCCAACCAAAAAACTTCCATCCTGGAGAGACAGTGCGGTTATTCAACTCAAGACTCAAGCTGATGCCAGGTAAACTTCATTCTAGATGGAAAGGTCCATTTATAGTTACTCATGTACATCCTTTTGGTTCTATATAGATTATAAAGTATCAAGATAATAAGCCATTCACTATTAATGGCCATCGGTTGAAGAAATTCCTTGGGACCATGCCATCAGACCTAGTCGAGGATATAACACTCGTCCAACCAGTTTATCAATAAATCCATCAGTTTGTACCTCTCCTTAACACTTTCTTTCTTACTGTGATTCAATTTAAAATCAAATTACATGTTTAATACAATTTAATGCATTGAGGTTATTGCATCATTTAATTTTGGGGGAGGGAACCTTTGTAGTTAGGATTTTCATTTGTTGTCTGTTTTCTTATTTAAAAAATCTTTTTTAGTCAATATGTGTTTTTATTTTTCAAATTTTTGTGTTTTTCTAAAAATATTGAGCTAAAATGAATCTCATTGATATTTTAAAAACCCATTTCATTGAGTGAAACAATTTACTTGATGAAACTGAGCTTAAATGAATGCAGAAAATGACTTTGTTTCATGTTCAATTCTTTATGAATTTCATGAAAAATACTCCGAATTTTGAATCTCATGCCACATATCATTGTCCTATATTTGAAATCACTTTCCTGTGAGGCTTATAAACCTATTTTTCATTCTCTTTTATTTTATCTCACTTCTTTAGAGAACCATACCATGCTTGATTTAACCAGAATTTTATTTATTCCTATCAAAACATGAGGGTTTGAGGTACATGTGTTTTAAATGATTGAGGCATTTCTTTAATTTTAAATCCCCCTTTTCAAGATAATCCGTTTTATAATGGCACACCTTATGAATTTAGTCCTTGTATCCCATAGAAGCCATGAAAATTCTATTAGGTTAGCCACATTACAAGCCAATTTTCCATATCCAACCTGCTCTTGAAGTGAAATTGCATAATCTAGTTGAACTTAAGTGTGGGGGGAGGTTGACCTTTGTTGTGATACCTCATTTGAAGATACTTTGGGTGGAAAATAAAATTTTGAGGCAATGTTCTTGCTATTGAAAAAAATAATTATGTTGAAATTTGTGCCCTATCTGGAACTTTCATGTAAAAGAAGTTGTGCCTTTCTGGAGCTTCTAATGAAAGGAAAGATGTGCCTTTTCTAGAGCTTTAAATAAAAATCATGTTTAAGATGATTGAAACTTTTGCTACTGAAATGATTAATAGTGTGTAATTTCACTAATTTTCATGTTGTTGGAGCTGATTTACTCTTGAGGTGAGTGAGGAGGAGACTACACTTGAGTAAATATTAGAATAATGTAATTTTGCTTCAAAATGAGCCAAGAACTCCTTATTCAGCCTCCGAATTTTTCACATCTAAATCTGACCTACCTAAAGCCACAGAACAACATTTATAAAGTCCTCATGATAAAATTGTGTCCTTGACTCACATCGGGTGGATATGTAGGAATTTACCAAACCTATGGTGACCCTTGCATGAGTATTGGATGAGAAAGACATTTCTTAAAAATTGAAATTTGTGTGATGAGAGAAAATGCAAGTGAGGTAAGTGTTTTGTGTGCATGGGAGAAGAAATGAAGCGGAAATATATTTACTAAACTGAATTGAGAACTTGAAATAATTATTTTTTATGAGGCATTATATATTTTGTTTCCTGGTATTAAATTGTTAGATCTCATGATTATGTTTTTTAAACTCGCTTTGATTTAATATCGATGTTTACTTGTCCAGGAGTCCAAGTTCTACGTGTGGGGGAATTGATAGAGATAATATTATCATAATTAATTATATTTTTTTAAAATGATTAAATCCCTTCCCATGAATCAATTTGAGCTTATTTTCATCATTTCATGATTTTTGGTGAGTTTTGAGCTTAAGTGTGAAAATTGGTTAATTCAGGTCATTTAGCAGTTTTATGTTTCCTCTGTATTTAGATCATAACTCCTATATGTTTAATACAATTCACCTGATTCCTTTTTTTAGTATGTCATAATTCGTGGGATATATATAAGTCTTCATGAACAAATGCCAATTCGAACTCAAACAAGCCAAAAGAATTCATTCAATGTGAACATTTATTATGGTCGGTTGAATAGACTATTATATATTTAAAGAACCATATATCGTCAAAACGACCTCCAAATGTAGTTGTTCTAGCTGTTTTAGAAATATTACAATAAGGGTCAGATTACCACAAAATATCAGAAATAAATTCATTCATTAAGGCCACCAATTCAATGGTCAAAAACGGGTTGGTGGAATAGTGTTTGGCGGCTAGGAAAAGTCTCTTCCATTTAGGCATCCATAAATCCTTCCACACTGCTCCAAATACATTAAAACTTCGTGGGTGGATGGAAAACTCCATTCCTCACCTTCTATAAGAAGGTACCTCAGCATCATTCGGCAAGGATAGGGGAGAACCGAAGATAAACTTCTAGTGAACTGAATCTAGAGGAGAAAATTATGTTCTTTATTTTCACTTCTTTATTCTTCTTATTTTTGTAATGCCTTCATCTTCCTCATTATTATCAATTACCCTTACCATGGTGGGGTAAAAATATTACGTGTTTGCGGGAGGGAAGGTTTTATATTTTTAATGCATTGAGTTCATACATTTTATTGAATAAAAACTCTCTCTCTCTTCTGCGAAGTTGTTTTCAAATTCTAAAAACAGAATTTATTATCTTATGCGATCGTATTCGATTTTCTATTCGGTTGTTATTATTGCATTGATAAATGATCATTTTTCTCCCTCCATTATGTTCTGGTCTATATTTGATAGAATAAATATCATGTCTTAGTTTTGAAGTACCTAGTGATCGCTAGTACGTGTGGGAGGGGTGGTGAATATTCAGGATTATTCAGGATAAACAATACCCAATTGGTAATTGCCTTATATAATTGGGGGTGTTCACTACAACTCTGTCACACAATGGAAGAAGTGTATACCAAAATAGAATTTTGTTATACAATTTAAACAAATAAGTGAGTTGAAGTAATTAAGGAATCTCACTTAAATCTATTTAGAAGAAGGAGATTGAATTAAATGGAACAATGATAATATTGCAATTATAAAACCAACCCCGACTTGATCACCCATCTCATAAAATAGTTTTTAAATTACTTGAATTCAATATTTGTCTTAAATCACTTCCTCAATTTCTTCCTTTTGTTTCATTTCTCTCTTTGATTTTAAAACCAAACAATTTCAAAAACACCCAACGTTTTCTCTAAATAAAAAGTGACAAACTATTTGATGTGCACTCTTCATCGGGAGACAACCTAGGTTAACCACTATATTATATTTTAAATTACTAAATAGAAGTTTTTTCTACACCCCATGATAGGTGTGTGTCATCTCACCTTTCCTTGTTAATGTTCAAACCTCTTGTCTGTTAAACATGGATTTATTAAACATTTATTCCATTATTATATATCGTTCATACAATGTATTATTTATTTATAACATCTTACCTCCAAATTATTAATAGTTTTTTAATTAAAATCACTCTTCTAGGTGATAACTCTTCATTTTCCAAGCATGTTTCAGTTCATATGTACCCGTCAATATACATTGATCATGATATCATAATTTTAAAAATGTTAATTTTAGTATAAAAATCATATATATTTATTTTATACGTCTATATAATCATTCATAAAATTATATATAGAAAGATTAATTATACCATTCTTGGATAAGGTCGATAGTACATACCTATGAACACTATTATCATTTATTGAATGATTGAATGAAATAATATTTAGTAATAATTAATCATTAAAAATCATTATTATATCATATATATCATATATAATCAAAAAATTCATCCTTATTTCCATCCAAGTGGAATATAAATGAAAATAAAATCACAATGCATCGTGGAGATGGTAGTTTATACCTACGCTTGGGTGACATTATTATTTCCCAAAATTTTGGAAGCTAATAAGGTATACATTATATTTTCATTCAAGAGGAATAATTTTTTCAAATGTATCATATATAAACTTTAATCCCATCTTAATTCTCATCTATAAAATATGGTGATGAATAGTTTATTATATCATTAAATGGAAACGGTAAGTTGTATGTATGCATTAGCGATACATTAGATTCATATTTGATGTAAAAGAGGGTGTGTAATTTTTTTTTAAAAATAATAATAAAATTTAAGAATATTTTGGATACATTATTTTTTATTTTTTTATAGATATTATTGATTAATTATAGAAAAATAATATATGAGAAATTATGTGATTGGTTAGAATGATTACATATTCTTTAAAATGAATCCTTTAAATTCCCTCTAAAGGGATATATGGCTGGTATTTTGGGAATACCAGAACAACTAGAATGTGGATTCGGAATTTTCGAAGATAATTTTTTAGAGTATGGTCGAGATAGAAGACACAAATTAGTGAAATTAATGGAGGGATTTGGTGTCCATTTATAATTGATGTGAGGATAACTTTTGGAATTTCTCAAAAGAATAATTTATGATAAATTCACTATCAATAGAAATACCTAAAAATGGGATGGAATTAAAATATAATGTGGAATAGAATTGTAATCCCACAAAAAATAGATTTTATAAATTCGTTGGTGTAATATTAAGCATGATCATTTTTATTTACCATTAACTGTCATATTTTGGTTTTAACTATGGTAACAAATTTTTCAATATTAAAAGTATGTAATTTTTTCTTATAAGATGTCAATTGGCCAATAAATTTCCAATTTATTATATTTATACCATATATTATCCCCTATTTTATTATTTATGAATTTTTTTAAATAATTTAATAAAATATTATTTTCATAAAATATCATTATTATTAATTTTGATATTATTCATTAAATTGATTTAAAAAACTTCTATAAAACATATGAAATTTGAAATAACTATTTAATTATATCCTAAATATTTCTTTTTCACTTATAGATTTCATTGATCAACTTACAAATCTCAAATTATGCTATTTTTAGTATTTTTAAAATATCTTATCTGATTCGTACATTAATTGAATAATTATTGAATCATCAATGAATGAGTATTTATATTACTATTTCATTTCCTAAAATTTTTAAATAAATTATGAAATTTATTATATTTTCATTAATAAAAAAATTAATATTAATACTCAGTCATAAATATTTTCCCCCTATGTGAGCACATAAAATATATTTAAGACTAAGAGAGTGACATTTTCTCAGATCAATTTATTTAAATAATATTTAAGCCTTTTTCATGGGAAAGTGTCCATTTTATTGCCCAATTTCAAACCTTAGTTGTTAAGGGTCTATTTTTTTAATCTAATAAGATTATGATGAAGAATTATGGGTTTATCACTTTTTTAGCCAAAGATTACCCTTTACAACGGTGATAATAGCTACTAAGGTTACTATTCATATTCACAAAAATAAGCGCCATATTTAGTAAATTTTGACCACCTGAATAAAAATATGAAATAAAATTTTCAATATTAAAAACTTATAAGTCGAAAAAAAATTAAATTATATTTTAAAAATGCAATGAAAAATAGTTTTCCAAAAAATTCCCTCTTATTTATAAAAATGATTTTATACTTAATTAAAGGATGAAATTGAATCTAATTGAATATAATTGGTTTATTGATAATATAATTTAATAAATTTACCTTTATAAAACTATTTTTAAACTAATTTATATGTTTCATATGGTTGAAATTAAAATAAATTTTTCAATAAGAATAAATATTTTTTCTTAATAACTAGAAAATAAAACCCTTAAAAAATAAAAAAAATACCATAAGATAATTTTGATATGATGATTTCATCAATGAAATTATTTTTATAAAATATAATTTTAATAAATTCTATATTTTAATTATAATATTTTCTCAATAATAATAATTGTTGTAAAAAAGTATTTTCAAAGAGTAAAATAACATTTCTGAAAATTCAATACTTATTTCATAAGAATTAATCAATAAATTTGTTACTGAGAAGGTTATATATATATATCATAATTTTTTAACACTATTTATATGCCCCAATTTAATGTCTAGGTTATAAGTTTCACATCATATTTTAATAATTTTGGGTGGTTTTTTTAAACTCGCTCTTACATACAGCACAAGCTATTGGTGAAATAAATTTATTTATGGAGAAATTTTTCATAAAAATATTGGGGTGTTACATCAGCATTCATGGGTAAAAAATAAGTTCACATCATAGTGATGTACCCATCCAAAATAATCCTGCTGTTCCAAATCCTCAAGTTGTATTAGGAGCTCCTTCAACTTGAATGTGCCATATGATAAGGGGGTATCAAAATGGGTTACACACTTGGCATGTGTTCACTGTTAAACTCAACTCCTATATCAGTGGGAACCCTGTGAATTCATCTATGATGATGTCCAGATAGATATCAATGACATGAGTATAACATGATGGAATTACCACTAATTCTGTTGAATGATATAAGCCTACAATTGGCATTTTAATCATCCCATGATAGCTCATGTTTTGATGCATGCTACATTCCCCCAAGTTCCAATAACTAATAATCATAAACATCTCACCCTTGTGAGATATATAAAATAATTTCCTTTGATAGTAATCAATGTAGGTTATATAAATTGGTAGTTAGTCTATGCCATGAATCACCTCAAATTTCATCATTACTAAAATCATGATGTGACATAGATGTATATAACTAGAAATTATAATAGGATACTTTGTGCATCATTAAATATGGTCCAATTTGTTTCCTGATGGTGTATCAGTGGAATATAACTAATAAGTTAACTTTATGGTTAAATTAATTCTAGAAATAACTTCTATTGATGTAAAGTAATGGGAATAATCGGTATTAAAAAAAATGCTGAATTGATCCAGATTGTACCCCGAAAAGAAAATAATCCCTCGCCGCCAATTGTTAGATCATGTTCCACTTCATACACTCATCATGCCTCCGATCAACGAACTTGAGACTAAATTACCTGACTCTCCTATGTAATTATCATCGGATCATGATGCTGGGGACCCTAGCTGGATCCCTGGATCATAGATCATATCGTTCTTACATAGCTGTGTAAACCTAACCCCAAATATTTGGAGAAGAACTACTATAAATTCCCTATATTTCTACAATTCCATCTCTTTGTCTAAAGTGATATAAAAAATATCGATAATTTCTAACCTTCCCATAGTTAAATTATTTTTGAACTCCTCCTGAGGTTGTTGAAGAATCCATACTCTACTCAACCAATTTGCCACTACCCAGCAACATGTCCTCAGTCTTCCTATTCATACAACCAGAAGAGGCACTCACTATAGTATTATGAGGTAATCCTACCTATGTGATAAATTTTGGAAGAAGAATATTGGTTGATCCTCATCTAGAACCTTCTAAATATTCATGTCCATGCATAGAACCTACGGTCTTATCGTTAGGTCGAAACTCCTAACCTATCATCTAATATCAGGATGAGGACTAGTATCAAATTACCTATCCTTTTGTTCCTTGATTTTGTTCAATATAAGAGAAAAATAAATAATTTTAAAAAAAATATGGATATGATGACATAGTCATAAATACCTACTAAATATCTACGAACTCATGGTCATGATTTTGATTCAGCATATTGGGAAATAATTTCCTAAATAAAATGTTCTCAAAGGACACCTAAGAAAGACCATTAAATCTAATTTCTTATCCCATGATACTACACAATCATTGAGCGGGTCCCTAGAGCATAAACAAACCCAGATTCACCCATTAATACTTAGGTGGCTCAACAAAATCAAATATTCCCTATAATTATGCAAAATCATTCTTCGCCAACATGGTGTCCCTTATGCCATGTAATACTGGAGGATGTTGGGACTATATGTTATGGACATATTTAACCATATTTAAATGTACTCATCCACCTTTTGAATATATAATCCAAAAGGCTATAGGATAGAGTGGATCCAACACATGAACCCCATGAGCATGTATAAGAGGATACTCACGTGCATCCTTTTTTCAAGTTTATGGTGCAACTAACCTGTCGTCCCTCGTGGGAGAATTCAAGAATCTCAAGGGTGGAATTTTCTGTAATTCCATATGAACATTTAATAATATAAATCAAATAATAAATATCTTAATCATTCTATAGGAACACAAAAAGATTATTCTTGGAGGCTAAACAAAATCCAAGGTATATCCCACCTAAAACTACCCATGGTTCTCCATAAACACAAATTAGTCTCAATAATATATTTAAAAAACATAACCGAATTATCATGTTCACCTAATTAATTCAAAAAAACTTATAGAAAATCAAAAAATAATACATATATATTTATCATCAAATAATACAAGTCTATCCTGAACAGATAGCACAATGAAATGAATTAAATTAATAAACTACTATGAAATCCACAACTGATATATATATATATATATATATATATATATATATATATATATATCTGTTTTCAACATGTTATACTACATGCCTACTCATAATACATGAAATCAACCATATCCTATAGGACTATTTGAACAATCTTGTTAATGGTATCTCATTGGTCCGTTACACATGAGTTGGGAAGGCACATAGCAGCTCCCCTACCCGACACAAAATATATCATGTCTACCATGTCCTAGGTTATAAAATAAGAAAATAAAAAAACATAGGATCTAATAAGTTTTTTCAACTCCTTCGTCTGAAACACTGGGTTTGAGCTAAAGATCCATAATACCTAATTCAAACCTTGACATACACAAGAGGTTTTTGACTAGTAGTGAGGGACTGAATTGTATTAGTGGAGGACTATACCCATAGTAATCTTAGTAATATGATATAAACATAAATAAAATATAATAATCATAATATGAAATAGAATAATAAGTATCATAATTCAATAAAAAATGGAACGCAACTCAACAATGCAAGGTTTAATTAATAAAACCTAGTAGAACACTACCAATGTGTCCTTAAAATGTGTGCACAAGTATAATATGTGTATAACATAATATAATAAATGGGAATAAAATAATAGTCAATATTATTTCTAAAACTCATTTTCTAACTAAGAAACTACAAGTCCCGATCATACCCTCCACGACTATGAGCTATAAGTATAATTATAAAGATATCATAAGTGATGAAGAACTACCCACCAGACTGGGGAATGTATCTCTTAGTAGTCCCAAGGCATCAAGTCAGATCATAACACAGGATCATCAAGTTTTTTTCTTCATAGGATGGTCCTCAATGAATTTTTATCCTATCTATGGCTTGGATCAGGCTATAAGGTCATCATACCCCCGATGTCTCTACCATGGGTTCGGCCTCATGGCCAGAATGTCCCTTCTATTTGTTCTTGAACTTCTTCATCATCATCTCAGGTTGAGTTTACTCTCCCTAAAAGAGATTATTATATCATGATGGTTCTCCTATGTAAGTAACCATGAAATTCCTCCAAAATCAAGGTAACAACACATAACAAGGTAGACCATACATGGGTAGAGAATAACAGATCATCGTAAGAATTAGTACCAATATACTAGTACATGTGATCAATATAAAAAATTTCTAACAAGCTATATAAGAATAATCATGGAATGAAATATCATATATGGGTCTCATGGGATATATACACACCATAGATCAATATCAAGCATGATCATAGAGTCTATGAATACACAGTAATCATAATAAAGAAACAAGTGTATACAAGGGCCCCAAATGGTAAGGAACATCCTACCTCAATTTCATTAACAATGTAAATCAATATTCAACAAATTATTGAATCATAAAACATGGTGTTCACCCCTTCAAAATTATTTCTCATCTTATGGTTTCCTATATCGGGTTCTGGTTCATCAGATAAAAGGTTTAGAAAAAGAGACTTGGGGAGATTCTGTGCCATGAAAGTCAGTTCTAGAATCATATACCTCATGGATCCCATCAATAGAAATTGTTCCAATATAAACAAAACAATATTAAATCAATTCCATAGATTAATTTTCAATTAAATAATGAATCATTAATTCCTTTTCAAATCATTATGTGAGCTTCAGGTATTGTCAATGAACATTGATCACCACTAATCCATCATAAAAATATATATCCAAGATGTGATTCATGAAGAAGAAGGTATCAAGATGATAAATCTATAACAAAATACATAGAAACATCAAATGTCCATGACATATCTAGACCCCATGAATGTTTCTTCATTGACACATTTAATCCACCACCATTATTGGAAAGATCAAATAATTCATTGTTTGATGGAATCACATCTGTAGATCAGATAGCGACATGTCGGATCAAGGATTTGTTTCAAGGGAAAAGATATATGTCTATAAGAAACATTAAGAATTGATATTTTCATACAAAATATAATATTTCATGATCAGAAACACAGGTTGGTGTACTAAAATAATGATTATGAGGGGAGGGAAACATTGAGGAAGGTCATAGGAGCCTCATGACTCAAGAGGGTTTATTTAGAATAAATAATAGTTTAGAATAAAAAATTAATGGATATTAAGCTGGTTTTTTGGATATTAAATTAATATGAATATAGTTTAGTCACACAGTTTGGAAAAGTGTGCTCTAACTGTGTTAGGCAGTATGCATCTCATATGAACCCACACGGTTTGTGTGTATGCTTTACTGAATTGTACAACAACCATATTGTTGGACACTGTAGTGATTCACATGGTTTTTAATTGAAATTATACATGGTTTTTTAAAACATGTACCCTAACCTTGTACCACCCCTTGATATAATTCCATTGAGAACATGTTTTTTATGAGATTCATCCCGGTTTGGACAAAAAGTACTCCATGCAAATTGTAAAATGTCTCCAAAACTCTCAAAACCCCCCTATTAACCCATATAACTCAAACAAGTTGATTCATATTTAAAAACACCGTTATTAAAGATACAAATCAACTCATAATGAACCCGAAAAATATGAGTTCATTATAATATCCTCCTATAATGATTTCTCATCCCTATGAAGCATCTTTCAGCATCTTTCTTGAACAATTCAGTCCACTGGTCTCAAATATCAAACTCATTATCTTAAGTCTCGTACAAGATCCAACAATGAATCAATAGAATATAAATTTTTTTATGATATTACCTTAGATTACATTCCCACTCTAGTCTTTAATCCTCACAAGTTGTTCCATGTATGTTATATTAGGCTCTATCTCAACATTCTCTGAGTCAATAATAAGCGTGGAATTGGTCATGGGGCATGTGCCTTTAGATTTGAAACACATGAGAAAATTTTTGTATAAATTTGTTGTGAGACGAATGATCTAGATGATACACCACCATTCCATTCCACAAGGATATCTCCAAAGGTACAACATATCACGATGTTAGATTATCTTACATTTCCGGTTTGGGAGGCATAATCAATGTGTCTCTCTAACAAAAACTATTGCACCTAAAGATACCCCTAAATGTCTCTTAATATGGAAAACATAATATATCTGAATAATTTGAGCTATGATAAACCTATTATAAATTATTTTCACACTCTTAGAGGTCTCTATTACTATACTAGTCGACACAACCAATGCCTGGCTAGCCTCAAGGCACCATAGCTATGAATGACATTCCCTACAATGAAGATCCTCAAAATGTTTCATCAAAATAAAATCATTTAAATTTTTTTTATAAGAACAAAATAATTTCTAGGTAATAATACCAAGATCTCAAAAAATATAAAACAATGTACTGAAGCATATCCTCCCATATATTATCTATCTAATCTAACTATCTCTTTTTCTAGGGATGATACGTTTTTCTCAATATCAATTGAGCACCTAATGCATTCTGTAAACCCTCTAAAAATAATGATGTAAAAAATTAATTTATATCAGATAAAATCCTATAGGGGACTCCATGAAATCATAAAATCTCATGGACATGCATATTTCTTAACTCATCTACTGATATTGTTTTAGGGATCAATAAAAAATGTACATTATTCATTAGTTGATGAAAAATCACCCAAACAATGTCGTAGATCCTTAGGGTCCTAGATTAACCCATTAAAATTATATCATGATGCCATATCACTTATATATGGTCATATAAATTAGTTGTAAAAATCATAAGTAGAATAGATCTTATCTATTATCCACTGACGGGTAAGGTAATGGGAAAAGAATCTAATAATGTTTATCTTCATCCCTAGAACCCAAAACTGTTTCCTAAAGTCATATTATTTCTTTTTTTCTCTAGGATTCACTACTAACATAGAGGTATGTAACTACCTCATTATATATTCCTTAATAGTATAAGGTAATACTATACTACCATTAACAAAGATCACATCATCATTTATAAATGGATATCCAAGTATATGGTCACCACCTACTAGCTCTTCCCACAACACAACACACTCGAGATAAAATTCAGGATTTTATTTTAACCTATCTACTAAAAAAAGAATGATCATTAATGGGTCACATATCATTGATTCCTATCCCAAGAAATAAACCATCTTCCAGTTAGATAAAAATCTCATTATGTTCCATTATTCCTCAGAAGGCCATTAACAATATTCCTAAGATACTTGTGTCTTACAGATAACAATATCTACAATATTCTGAACATTACATTGATAATTGGACACCTCATAGTCAAAATTCAACAAGAACTCTACTTAAAACCTTCGAATGAAATTTAGATCCCATTGTGAGAAGATATAACAGAGCATCTTTTGGTCTTTGAAGATGACAAACCTATCACCTATGAAATAGTGTCGCCAACATTTCAAAGAATAAGCCACAGATGCCAGCTCCATGTCATGGGTAAGAGAGTTCATCAAATGGGATCACAAAAAACATGAACCAAAATATAATATAAGATAATCCTATATGAATACAGTAACACCAAAACATTTTTAAATAATAATTTTTTCGATAGCATATCAAACATGAAACAATGATCTTAAAGGATCCAAAAAATCTTATTATTTTATGATCGTTATAACATTTTTGTTGCATTAATAGGAAATAATATAATTAAATAGATTGTTAAATGTAAATAATGTTGATAAACGATTAAAAGTGTTTCTAAATTTTTAGGAAATTAGAACTAAGTTATGTTTAGTAACATCATTCTATTCTTCAAAATATGTTTTATTCAAATATGGTTTTAAATACATTTTTGTGATAGAATATTATAATTAAATTTTATAACTTTAGAAATTGAATTTGATAAAATAATATCATTATTAAAATCACCACATCAAATCCATCTTAGGTAAAAATTTGGTTTCTTTTATAAAAATTGGATATTCTAATGAATAATGAAAAATACTAATTTTTATTTAAAACTATATTTATTTTTCAATAATTTAAAAATAAAAA
This sequence comes from Viscum album, assembly GCA_963277665.1. NCBI lineage: Eukaryota > Viridiplantae > Streptophyta > Magnoliopsida > Santalales > Viscaceae > Viscum > Viscum album. The sequence goes on from OY728160.1 coordinate 733,247,292, forward strand.
TCTTTTAAAGATGGTTTTATAGTAAAATTATTTATATTATATTATTAATAATCAAATATAGTTCATTTTAATTAATTTTATGGTTGAATTTGGAATAAAAACATTTTTATACATAAAAATGCAGTTTTCAGGAAAACTGTTTTTCATTATGTTGTGTTTTTATCTTACTTTAATTTCATCCACATGTATAAATTGAATCGTGAAAAATGGTTTCCATTTTTTTTAATAATGTGGTACATATTTTTTAAATAACTGTATTTTATTTTTGTTCATTATGAATTGTAACCATAGTAAATTTTTATTACCATGGTAATAGTAAAATGTGTTAATTATGGTAAAAATAATGTGATAAGGCATAAAATTCATTTAAAAATTTTATTATTTCATTATATGAGTATATTTATTTAATAATTATCCAAAATTATAAATTATTTCTTTTTTCCACTTAAATGTGATATTAACCTTTATAATATTTAAGAAGAACATAAAGTCAAACATGTCACTTTTTTGCTTTTAATATCTATAATATTTTGTGAAAGATATAAAAAAAGTTCATTTATTTATAAATGTTTACTTGAATCATGAATAAATTTCTTCTATCATGTTAATTTTTTAAAATTTGTATTAATGGAATACTTATCATAAATTCTTACACAATGCCAACACAATACTTGTGCAAGAAGAATAGAATCATAAAAAGGATTTTAAAAACTCTAAAATTAATATTTCTTGGGTAAAATATAGTTCCACAATAATTTCATATATTTATACATAATATTAGGGATTTTTTAAAGGTTATAATTGAAATTAAATTACTATATTGATTACTTTAATTTCAAAAAATGGGAATTGAGTCCAAAATGAAATTAATGATATTTTATGGAAAAATTTATTTCATTATATTGATTATAAAACATAAAAAACATGATATAGGAAAAGTATTATCATAAAGGGTAAAAATTTTATATTCTGGTCATTTAATATCAAATTTTGAACTAATAAGTAAAATCATAATCCCTTGTGATTGAAATATTCATCACTACATTTAAGTTTAAAATTGGTTAACGAATTTATTAAACCAAATGATATAGTTTTAATGACAAAAAATATTATATAAATACTATTAGATGATGATATTTTGACAATATATACATTTTATACTAATTAATGGATTTTTTTAATCCTTTTACTTGATTAATACATTAATTATATTTTACTATTTTATATAAGTTTAAGTGAGTCATTCCCCTCTGTTAATAAAGGACACCCCATATTTATCTTATTTACACCAATTTCTAACACCTAGATCTAATAAATAATTCCCAATTATCTAGTGAACTTTTTAGACATGAATTATATATATTTTTTTTCTTATAAGATCATTCCAAGGGTCCTTAATTAGAAGATTAAGGGAATCCTATCGAAGAATAGGTAATCATCCAACCCAACCACATTCAATTTATCTCTTCTTATACCCTCCTATAAATAGGTGTTATTTATCTTAATATAATAACTCTATTATCCACAATATAGTGAAATTTTATTACAATTATGTAACAACAATTATTTTCCCTCTTTTTCATCAAATGAGTAGTGAAACTATCACTCGTGTGTGTGTGTGTGGACTACCACCTCCACATAGCGATACAGTTCATTTCTCATCACCGTTTGAAATGATTATTATTATGATGGGTTTAATGTTTATAAATAATATATATATATAAATTATTATTCTTCTATTATAGTATCATATATACCTTATTAACTTCCAATCTATTGTAAAATGTAAATGTGGCTCATATATATATGTCGACTACCACCTTGACGAAGTGATGTGGTCTGTTTTTTATTTCTGATTTACATGGGTGGAAACCATAACAGATTTAATAAATATATTTGATATAAATGATATAATAATTATTTTATAATGGTGAATTATTATTTATCATTACATTTTTCTATCCTTCAGAATGTGAAAATAATGTTCTTCTGTATATATGGAATATCGTCGACATGGATGGTGTAACTAATTTTTCTATCTCTACTTTTAAGGTATTTATTTAAAAATATGTATATATATAATGAATATATATATATATGGAATTAATATTTCAATTAAAATTATAGAGATTATAGAACCATGATCAAAGTAAATGTACCGAAACTGTCATCCCAAAATTCCCATGAAAATGAAACAATTAACACCAAGAAACGATGATTTTAATAAGGAATTATAAATATATATGTGTTAAAATGTAATAATTCCGGAAAGATTTGATATTATAAGTTCCTACATTACTTTTTTATATAATTATAATTTAATTTAATTTTTTATACAATAGGTTAGAGAACTTTTGAAGCAAGTCAAACATGAGGTAATAGTTTCTAGTCTCACTTTTATTTATGTGAGGCATATTCCATATCCACCACATGTTTCTTTTGTGAGATGTATATAATAACAATTAATGTATATGATAATTATTTTGATGAATTTTATGTAGATTAAAAATTTTGTATAATTTTCTCTCTTTATGCGTTTTTTTAAATTTCCAATGTTCGAAGGGTTATTGTTTCATCTTGTATTCTTTGGGACATATGTTATGTTAGTCAACAATCATCATTTATGAGCTATATATACATAACATTTGAAATGTTATATAATTAATACCCTTATGTTAATGATATTTAATTCTTAACAGTATGTTATTATTTCATTGGGATTATGATTCAAATGTTTCTAAAGTGGTAAGGGATCTATGTTACAATCTCATTATTTATCAAGATTATTTATTATTAAGCTTCCAATGATAAACTTATATGACATATATCTATATAATATCATGAATTTTTTTCAACTATGGTTATTTCTATATAATACATGTTTTAATTTCATTTCCCTCACTTTATGTACTCAGGATACTGAAATAAAATTTTTAAGGAAATCAGAAATAATATCATTATTTAGTCAAAAATCATTTTTCCTCCATGTCCATGTTTTCTAGAAATATTTTTAGGAATTTCTTATTACTATACATTAATATTTTAAATTAATTATTACCCATGATTCATTTTACAAAAAACAATTAAATATTCTTGTCTTTTTTTGAATGAGGTAATTTTGACTTTTATTCAAAATGTGAAATAAATTTCTATTTTAGCGTATATGACATGAATAGAATTTTCTACCCTCATAAACACAATATATTTTGAATAAAAACTTAAAAAAAAATTCAAAAAAAATTCCTATAATATTTTTTAAATTTTTATATTTTCAATATGTGAATTAAAAATGAAATAGTATTTTTCATAGGAAATATTCCAATTGATATTTTAAAAGAATTTCCACTTATGATAACATCCTTTATGACAATTGGGATTTACTAGGGATATGATCCAATTATATCATCTATTTTTTGTCTTTTGATGGATTGCGATTATAATGATTTAAGGATGATTCTTTAAAACCAACTTCTTTATCATGGGTTAGATAAGTTAAGATGAAACCATTATGAAGATCATTTCTTTTCCATGGGTGATTCTATTATGAAATGAATAAATTTTTATGAAAGTAATTTCCTTTCCATGGGTTATTCTATAATTAAATGGTTAAATATTTAGGGAAACCTTTTTGTTTCCAGGGGTTATAATATCGTGAATGATCTAGATCTTGTGTAACAAAAATATATGATTTTAATTTTGTGATTGGTGGGACATAAATTCTATACACCTCGAATTTAGTAGGAAAAAATTGAAATCTCATGAGATAATAAGGATAGGAATGGGGAGTAAACCTAGTTTAGAAAGGGACACTATCCAGTATGTTATTCCAAGGAGTGAACCTTGACTAAGAATATGATGGAATGAGGAGTGACCCCAATCCCCTATTACAGTCTTGGAATTGATTCTTGACAATGTAAATAATTTTCTATGACTATGTGTATTCCACAAACTTATTTATTATGCTAATATTATGATCTCATGGCTCATGTTCTTTAGTGAATTTATGATTCATCTCTTATGAACTAACATTATCTATTCCATGATTCAAGATAATGATATATGATATTTTGGGTATGTATTTTTAAATGTTAATCTCATGTTCTCATACCCTTATGCTCATGTTATTTTTATGTTTTCATTGATATATCCCATTTTTCCCTTACAAAAAATATTATCTCACCCATTTTTATGTTTCTATTCACAAGGTTATGAAGAAATATTTTCTTTAGGGTGTGTCAAGAATGGTACTAAGTGAGAAAAAAATTATTAGAAATTTGGGATAATGTACATAAATATTTTGTTTGTGTATTTATTCTCTAAAGACACTAAACCATTATATTTAAAACATTGATCATAATGTTATGTATTAAATATTCATATAAAAATATATATTATTTATATATGAAATGTTTAGGTAATTATATGTTTTATGAGAGTAGGGTTTAGTCAATATTTCATGATTTTTGTTATAGAAATTTGGTGAAAAAACTATAGATAAGACAATGTATAATACAACATCAAAAAAATTTGGAAATATCGAGATTATTTTTTTTTTCAAAGAAATACATCCTTGTATGGATAATCCAAGTGGATTTAATTTTAGAATATATTAATCTGTGGGTAATAACTCATAAAAGAGTTGGTTGATTATATCTGGATCATCATTATCATGTATGGTGAGTGTGATCTTATCATACACTCGGGCACACGGTTTGACACTCCCATGGGATATTGTTGGGTTAATTCACATTATGAACCATTATTGATGATTTTATTACATGATAACACATAATGCCCAAGATTAAACCTATAATGATATAGATTTAAAATAAGGTTTCATGATTTATGAATCCTTTGAATGATTTTTCTGGATTATATGATTCCAAAATGTGACTATTGTGTCTAAAACATTAATTTTGTTTAATCGATTGAACTAGGAGGATTTTTGTTAACCTAGAATGTGATGGTAAATTGAATGATTTTACTCATGAGAAACCAAATTAATCAAGACATACAAGATCAAACCTTTTTATTATGCCTAATCAGTTTTATTTTTTTGTTACTAATAATCTCTAATTTTGTGAGTTTCCTCAAACACCTTATAAAGGGGAAATTGATTTTCATGAAGCCTAGAGAGGTGAGAAGATTCATCTTATAACATATCAACTATGTGGGAAAAAGCACACACAGAAATTTCTCAAAAGGATAAACATGTGTGTTTGTGTAGAAAATAAAGGCATAATGAAATTAATTACTAAGAAAAAAAATAATATTTTGATAGAGGGATGTGGATTTCATAGTGAGGTACAAGTTATAGTTCTCTGTCTTATGTGTGGATAATTTAGTCATTATCTGAGACAATTCCCAAATCCAGGGGTTGGAACATAGACTAAGGAAGGAACAATTATATTACAATAATTTAATTTAAAAGAAAGAAGTGTTTATGTATTCATTATATTATTGTTATCTTATAGAATTATTTTATCAATGATATTATGTTTATAAGATTCATAAAATATATAAGTATATTTTCATGGTATTTTTTCTTGAAGGAATTAAAACCATATATGGAATAGTGTCGATAAACAAGAAAAGTAATTTAGTGTTAGGGTGATACTTTTTGAAAACATGTGATTAAGGGAATTATAACACTTAATATTTACCTGATAGTGAGTTAATATTATTTATATGGGATAAATATATTGGTTGTATTGATTAAGGTAATGGGGTTGTATTGGAAAACTTGAAATTAGTTATTTATTTAATGAAAATGTGATTTAGGTTATCTCTGATGATGTTTATTTCATTTTTGGATTTATTAAGTTAATTGAAAAAATTTTAAGCATTTATTTTTTCATTGAGTTTTTATGTTATGTGATTCGGATGAATAATGAATCTTTTAACTGATTTTCAGGAAGAATACTTTTCTGAGGTTATATATGATTTTATGTATAGTTATTTATGGCCTATTAGATAGTGGGATGTAGATAATCTTGATCGTTGAAAAGTGATTCATTGACAAGGTGATATTTTTGGAGATATTTATGTGCGGGCTAAAATTATCTTTTAGGTTAATATATAAATTTTATTAATGATATTTTAAATAATTTCAAAATATTATATGATTATATAGTGGCATATCATAGTGAATAATGATATTTTGAGATATTTTTCATTGGGTTTATGTATATACCCTTTGGTTAAACATCTAACTTAACATAAAATATTATTTGGGAATAATACCATAAAAAATTTTGGATGTAAGATCAAGTGTATGATTTCAAATTTAAGGCTAAAACACTGATTAATGTTATGTTTATTGAGTTATTTTAGGATATAGGATGATTTATACATGGATGGATCTAAGTTGAACCTTTCATGTTATTTTGGAATTGTTTTGAAAATTTTATTATTTCTTCATATCATGGTTTATATATTTTTTATATTATCTTACCATGTTTTAACCATTTAGTATTTGCTAATATTTAAATATAGGAGGAATGTTTTAAAATCATTTTGTGGATAATTAAGTTGATTTTAGTGCTTTATAAATGAAAAAATCATCTTTAATATTCATTAATAGGTGAAAATACGATATTAAGGTGGAAATTGATTAAAGATTGAAATTATACAAGTCATGTAAGTATATTTTCTTATGTTCTTAGTAAATATGGTAATGGAATTCCACAACACTAGGAATAGTATCTTGAAAAAAAATTATCCTATAATATTCATTTTTGATGAATTTATGGTCTTTTTAACACCTCATTGATTTGTGGTTTTTATTTATTTAATTGTTCATGAGAATTCTCATTCTTCTGATCAATGTTCTCTATCACTATCAATCATTATTTGAATAGTAAATTTTTCTTCCCTGTCTATATTTTCACTTTTTACTAATGCTCTTCTATTTCGAAACCTAGCTATGGGTTATCCCAAATGTCCATCGAATTCCCCTTTCCCAATTTTCAAGAGGATGTTTTATTAACCATTTTAATGATGTGATATTCTTTCAGATGAATTTTAAAATATAAAATCCCTGGATTCTGATAAAAATTTGAAATTGTGAGGATGAATTTATTAAATGGGGGGAGAAAATAACATAATGATATTTTTAAATAACACTATGTTTTATATCATATAAAACTCACAAAACTGAATTTTAACGGATAAAAAAACATTTTTATTTTATAACCATTATTACACAGCGATTCAATTGAAGGGTATGAATATAAGTAACCAAATTATGAAATATATATATATATATATATTTCATATTAAATAAAAATGTTTTGATAAATACATATAAAATACTCACCAAATTCTTTTAGTGAATTTGTTTAATTCTACAAATTACATTTTCTTTCAAAATAGGCTTTATTGATTTTTTTCGGAAAATGTTATATTTATATATTTTAAATTGTAGATATTTTATTTGATAAAATAATATGTTTTTTAAAATCATCACATAAAAATTATCATAGATTGAAATTTTGGTATTTTTCTAAAAATATTCAGGTTCCCCTTAATAGTGAAAAATAATGATTTTTATTGAAAACTATTTTTCTCAACAGTTTAAAAAGTAAAATTTGGTTTTTAAATGTTATAAAGGAAAACTAATTTATAATATATTATTAAAAATACATTAATTTAGATTAGAATCAATTTTATTGTTCAATTTTGTATAAAAAAATTTACATAAAAAGAATCTCTTTTAAAAAATAGGTTTCCTTGGGTTTTGTGTTTCTATCTTAAATTAACATATGAATATTCTAAAATTTTAATCATGAAAAATGCATTAAAAAATTGGAATTATTAGTTCAAAATTTTAAAATAGGTCCTTTTTTATTTTTCTACATGAATACTGAACATAAAAAAATTATTACAATGGTAAAGTTAAAAAAGGGTCAATTATGGTAAAAACTTATGTGATAAATTGTCTAATTCATGAAAATCATTCCTTTATTTAATTTTATGTGTCCATTTCATCCATAAACATCATAGAATCTAAAATATTACCAATTTCCCATTTAAATTAGATTTTTACCATTTTAATATTTAGGTAAAAGACAAAGTCAAAAATATCACTTTCATAATTTTAATATATATAATATTTTCTGTTGGGAATAAAAAAACATATGTTTTTTTAGTAATGTTTATTTTAATTATTAATTATTTTTTTAACATGGTACATTATTTTTAGTTTTTAGTGATTGAATAATTTCTTTAAATTCTTACACAACACTAACACACTTCTTGTGTAATGTGTAGAAAAAATCATGCAAATGATTTTAAAGACACTAACTGTAATACAATTTTGGTGAGTTATATTCCCAAAAAAATTTCATGAATTAATAAAACCTATTAGGTATGTTTTAAAGGTTTATATTTGAATTAAATTACAATATTAAAGTCATTAATGCCTAATTTAGTTAACAGTGTCCAAAATGGAATTTATTATATTTTATGAAAAATTATATTTTTATTAAATTATTTAAAAAACATTTATATAATGAAAGGTAAAATGTATGGTGATAAATGTTATAAAATCTCATCTATTTTATATTTATTATCCAATTTATATCTTATAAGTAAATTATAACCATTTAATATTGAAAAATTTGTTAATGTAGTTATTTTTAAAATTGGTTGATGGAGGGGTTAAATCCAATTATAGAAGTTTAAAATAACATCAAAACCTAGAAAATTTTCATTTTATGATTATATATTTACTTTAAAATCTTTATATTCAAATTAATTTCAATTTTTAAGTATTATACTTGATAAATAATTCATTTATATTTAAATTCATTTAGTAATCCCAAGTGTTTAGTTTATATCAATTATAAAAGAACACTAAACCTTTATCTTCTTTAAACCTATTTAAAGTATCTACATTAACCAAAACATTATAAATTATATTATAAACATATCTATACATTAATTAGAGGTATTTAACTTCTTAAATGTTTACTATAAGGTTCCATACGAAGGGATCTAAAGGAGGCCAACTAACGATGAGATAATCTTCCTACTCAACCAAATTTAATTTATTTAATATTACCTCTTAAAAATCTATGGTATTTAACATAAAATAATAATTTAAATATCATAAATATACTGAAATTTTTTTATTATTATTTAACCACAATTTTTCATCCTATTTTTGGTCAAATGGGATGTGAAAGTATCGCTCGTGCATACATGTGGACTACCACCTCCACATAGCAATACAATTAATTTTACATCACCATATTTCATGTATGTTTATTATTATTAGTTTAAATATTATATATAATATTTATTAAATATTTTACAGTATATAATTATAATATCATTTCTCATAACCTTACAATTATTTATAAAATGATAACATCACTCATACATACGTGTGGACTATCGCCTCCAAGAAGCGAAGAGAGTCATTTTTCATTTATGGTTTAAATTGATGATAATAAGTATATTTAAAATTAATATGTATTATATATATGATATAAAAATGATTATATAATGGTGAGTTATTATTTACCATTATTTTGTTCTTTCCGTTGAAAATTTAAAGAAGCGTTCATGTATACTTCTGTCTTACCATCTCCATGAATGGTGAAATTTATTTTTATGTATCTAAATTTTATATATATATATATATAAGTATGATATTTATATAATTATTAACCTTTATTATATGACAAAACAATGGTAAAATTATAGGTACCAGAACTACTAAATTGAAATTCGCATGAAAACACAATAATTAACTCCCAACAATGATGATTTTAATAATAAATGATAAATTAATGGGTGTTTGAATTATATAAGTGAATAATATGTTATTTTATATATATTTAAATGATTTTATTATATAATTATAATAAATTTAAATTTTATATAAATTAGTTTAAATCACTTTTGAAGCAAGTCTAACATGAGGTAAGGGTTTTGCATCTCACTTTTATTTCGATGAGACATATGTCATATTAACCACCTTTTTCATTTGTGTGGCATATATACATCCCATGAATATATTTTATTATTATTTTCATCACAATTATAAATATTTAAATAAACATATAATTTTATTTTATCCATGAGGTTTTTATTTAGAGATTACCAATCTTTTAGGGGGTATCATCCCAAATTTCTTTATAGGGACATATGTTATGATTTGTACGAATATAATCTTATAAGGTGCATATACATACCAATTGAAATGTTAAATAATGATTATCCTTATGTACAATATATATACTTTTTAATTTGAAAATATTTTTTCATGGGTATTATGATTCAAAAGCATCAATAATTGTAAGGGATTTATGTTAGAGTCTCATTATTTACCCGGATTGTTTATGAATAAGTTTTCAGTAATGAAATTTTATGACCTATATCTCTCAATAATTTTAGTAAATTTTATAAACTCTTTTTATTTCTATAGAATACATATTTTCCTTTGATTTTCCTCACAATAATTACCTAAGAGATAAAAAAATGTTTTTAATGAAACCCTACTTTATTTCCATCTTTGTTCGAAAATTCATTTTCTTCCCAGTCCATGTTTTCTAAAAATGATTCAATAATTTTTTTCTATTTTTTTATTATTTTTTAAATTCATATTTACCCATGATTGAATTATTACAAAATATTTTAAAAGGAATCTTCTTCTGGTTTCCCTAAAGATGTAATATGTACTTTTAGTGGAAATGTAATGGGAAACGTTGATTTAATATACACTTCAAGGACATTATATCCTATAGTAAGGACCAATAAATATTTTTAATATTCCTTTAAAATTGTCCATTGATATTTTAAAATAAAATTTTCCCCATAAAATGTTGTAAATTAATATGTATTAATGAAATAATTTCAAAATGAAAAGGGTAATTTATTCAATAAATGTTCCATGTGATATTTTTAAGGAATTATGATCTATGATAACATACTTGATGTTACTTACAATTTATGGGGGAAATGTTATAATGAAACAATTAATAATATTTCATTGTATAGAATATTCTTATAATGACTTAAAGATTATTCTATGAAACATTTTTCTTTCCCATCGGTTAATTATGTTATGATTAAGCTCTTATAAAATTAATTTCTTTTCCAAGGGTTATGATATGATGAAATGATGAAATGGTTATGAAGCATATTTCATTTTCAATGTTTATTCTATCAGAAAATAATTAAATTTTTATGAAACCTGTTTCCTTTCCATGGGTTTTTCTGTGGATAATTTTGTATAATCTTGCGGAACAAAAATATATTATTTTTTTTATATAAAGGGAAGGCCCATAATTATATATCCCTCTAATTAATTGGGTAAAAATTAATATATCATATAATAATAAGGATTGTAATATGACTTTAACTAATTTTAGTTAAGGACATTATCCCCTATGACAGTCTTGGGAGTGAATCATGTTGAAGAATATAATGGAATGTGGAGTGAACATAATCCACTGTGATGGTATTGGTAGTTTTCCTTATCTCAAGAAATGATTTTCTATTATTATGTTCGTGCCACATTCTTATGTCATATTCAATTATTATTCTCTCATGGATCATGTTATTTGATTACTTAATGATTAATGTATTATGATCAACCAATCATTGTTCCATGATTCAAGAATATCATCAATGATATTATCATAAATTTTATTCTCATTTTCTCAAACCCTTATGGTTATTTTATGATTATAAGATCATTGATATCTACCATATTAATAATTATTGATGACATGAGCTCCCACCTTTATTATGATTCCTCTCCCCTTGTTTTAGGAATGGTTTTATGAATGTTATGTCAATAAGGGTACTATGTGAGAATAATGTTGTGAGAGATGAAAAATAATCTACCTAAATAAAATTTTTATATATCTAGTGTCTAAATACTAAAAATATTTATAGTTATTTCATGGATTGTAATGTTATGTATTAAATATTAATCTAAAAATGTGTAATATTTAGGTTTAAAAATTATGTGTCACTTTAAATATTTCTCCTGACTAAATCATGATGCATCATAATATATCACATAACCAATCCCATTCTCAAGAATAATTAACACTATATATATAGTAAAACCCCTATAAAACTCAATATAAAACTACTCACATAGGTTAAACCACTATAAATTCACCCATTTTGTCTTCATCACAATCATGGGTACTAATAAATAGGAGAAGTAAGGGATAAAATTATAATATCACCCTATTAATCCTAGAAAAATCTTGATCTCAAACATGTTTTGAGGACATTTCTATGATATTATCCCCTCAACAATCTATGGTTCCACCGATATATCATTCATAGAAACTACATTCCTTAGCAATTTCACATTCGGGATCCAATAGTAAAACCTCGAGAACATGTCATGAACATAATGTACTCAATATTAACTCATAACTATCTCTAGATTTTAGGTATACTTCTATGGTTTAAGTGAGACAATGAGGATATTTTTAATGAACTCCATGATGAACAGTTCAAGGTATGGTTATAAGATCTTTTTCTTAAGATCCATGAACAATTTTAGTGCATTTCTCAATCCAAACTGCAACACCATGTACTTATAGATACTATACCTTATCTTAAAACTTTTTTTCAGAATATAATACATTTTAACCTGCAACTAGTGATAACCCAATTAGAGATCAATCTTAGAAAACCATTATAAATATAAAATAAATATTTTTTTTTTGAAGGTATCTATTCATTATAATCACATGATTCAATATCCATTAATCAATGCAGATTAGAATATTTCTATCTATATTCTCGGTGAAAAAATAAGTTCCACCCATGGTGGTGTACTCGGTCAAATGAATGTATTCTATTCTATTTTCCAATTATATATTGTTTTTCTTGAATTCAAAAAATTCACAATAAGGGAATTCAAAATCAGTTTCACACCTAGTATGAATTCTATATCGAACTGAAATTTTCTATTAGGGGGGAGACCTACAAAGTCATCTAGGAATTCATACAAATAGGGATTTATAACTGGAGGAAAATATTAGTATGTTACTAAAGAACCTACTAAATTATCCAACCCTACAATATATGCTCTATTCATCCCAATTTGTCTTAGGTCTAGACCCACTCTCCCTTACCCCAACTACCACTAACTAGTCATCATGAACTTTTAAACCTTGGGTGATGTAAATGATACATGTCTCTGATAGAAATAAATTTGTTCTCTATAATGTGGAATCCATTCCATTCCAATAATGACATTAAAATGTTCCATCTCCCTAATCATGAACTGTAAAAGATTTCCAAAACTAAAAATTACTGTAGTACAGTCTGGAAATCACTGAAGATGGTCCACTTCCTTTCGCAATAGTGTTAAAAGGGAAAGCATCTTATAAGATAACATGACAAGTATGTCAAATACAAAAAATAGATATAATTTAATAGGAAGAACCATTATCAAATAATGTAGTGGAAAGAAAAGTGATCATTATCATAACATGAATAGAATACAGTCCCTTTCCACCATTTACTAGAGCTTGGTCCACTACATACGCTCGGGATCCCTCAGATCCATGGCCAAGAACCTGAGGATTATGACTCACCTCTATAATTATCATTTCAACCTACTATTAAAGACACAATATAGATCATTTTTTCATGTATAGATACTTTCTATCACCTATATAGAAATATAACCTCAAATATTTAGAGAATAATTTATGAAGATTGCTTACCATTCCACACTTTCAACACTTATGATGAGGTTTTGTATATAAAATTTCATAATATTTAACCTTCCAAGAGTTAAATCACTCTAGAAATCCTTTTGAGGGGGATTAATAAGCTACACTATACTAACCCTTATTTCCATAACCCTGATTCAGATAATCATTATTCCACATCTAGATACTAGAAGATACACATACTACATCAATATGAAGTCCACAATTCTATGATTAAAAGAATGGTAGTAGTCCAATAGATATATCCTACTCTAGGCCCTTATAAATATTCAAACCCTTTCATATAACCTCTAGGTATATCATTAGGTTGAAACACAAAACCTTTAATTTGATATAAAAATAATAATCTCAGACAACCCATCATATCAAGACTTATTAGCATAAAGAATAATAGAAAAACATAGTTTTTAGTTAAACCAGTGGAGTATGTTGACAATGTCATGGATCCCTACTAAAGCTCCATTAATTTTAGGGAATAGTCAGGATTTAGAATATTTGGAAAGAATACCTTAAAATGGGTTCTTAAAGTCTTCCAAATAAGGACCATATTGTCTATCTGGTTTTCCCATGACACTCCATGATCACTCTGTAGATACCTAGAGAATAAATGTCTCTAGCTTCTCATTTTGGTCCTCTAGTGTCTCAACTAATTCAAAAAATACCTCAATTATGTCTACCAAATCCTCAACATCGTGTAGTCCTCTAGTGCCCCGAAATGCTGGTGGATACTGAAGATATAAGTGTTGGTAACAGCTAACTATGATCCTCTATACTCCTCCACCATGGGTAGGTTTAATCTGAAATTCCCCAGGATGGAGTGACTCCAACACCTGACCCATTTGAGTAGGTGTGGAAGCATACTCAGGTTCATCCTCTTGCATTACCTATGGTGGAACTAACATTTCAACTATAGTTTTAGAATTAAATAAACTATAATTTGGAGTTTTCAGAAATTCCAAATGAACATTTATTCACCTAATGAGGTTAAGATAATTCCTTATTTGTAAATGGGATCACCAAATGTTTATCCTATGAGACTATCCAAATAACCCATGGTATATCCCTCCTTAAAATACCAAAGGTGCTACATAAGTACATGGTAGTCTCAATAATTTATATAAAAAACATTATAATATTCTCAAGTTCAACAAAATAATTCCAAAATAGATATATCACATCAGAAAAGGATACACATATTTCACATATCAAATAATATATGTCCATCCAGAACAAATACACAAATCTAGTCATTAAATTAATGAACTAATATGTAGAATGTAATATATACATACATATATATATATATATATATTAGTGTGTGGCATGTAATCCTTTATTACTACTCATGATGCATGAATTCACACAAATCCCATAAAATTATAATAGAATTCCGGTCAGTGGTAACTCATAGGTCCATTACTCATGAGCTATCCAAGTACATGGAAAATCTCCTACCTAAGTTTTATATGGCCTATATATTTTTACCATATCCTAGGTTATCCAAATATAAAATAAAGTAAAATCACCTTCTAATACCATTTTGTAACTCCCTAACCTGAACAACCAAGTCTATGATAAAGATCCACAAGGACTCATGCACACCTCCTCGTATGTAAGAGGTTTTCAACTAGTAAAGAGGCTTTGAATTCCAATAGCGGGGAGAGTACACTCTAAATAATAATCACTATACACCATAAACATAAATAAAATATAATAATATGAATATCAAGAAGAACTATACGTATCAAAATGTAATTAAAAAATGTCACACAAGTCATCAGAATAAAAACCAAGATCCCAATGTTGAAATCCAAAGCATATTCTGGAAAGGTATAAAAAGATAATAAAAGAAACACTACAAAAATAATCTTGGTTACATACTAGTATCACTACCATCACCACACACCATATCTCAAAAATCTAATGCTATAAAATTTCCCTTACTTTTATCCAAAATATTTTTGTATACACATGAATCAAGATACTCATCTATGGTGTAAATAATAAAACCCAATAAGACACCATCAATGCCTCCATAAGATGTGTTCACTAGTATTACCAGTTTATTTCATAATTTGATAAAATTTAAAGAAATAATAATAAATAACATATCTAGAACTTATATACATATCAAGAATGTATCAGCCTCAAAGTTACCTTCCACCGATTCATGTCGGAAGGATAATCATAAGGTTATTGGAAGTGAATAAGGACTAGCCAAAACGATGGTGAACATATATTTTCAGATTTGTAGGGAATTTAGTCAAGTCATTCCATAGGTATGTCACATTATATCTCTATTATAGGTCAGACCTCAATGTTTCTGTTTACTATCTCTGCCTTGGGTCATTCCAAAAGGATGTTGGTCCCCCGATTTTACATCCATAACTCTAGCCTTATGGCCATCATGTATGTACTCAATGTTTAGGTTCTTCATAATCATCATTATGTATCGAGTTCACACCCCTAGGATTTAACTATATAATGATTGGCCACCTTTCTATGTACCCATGAAATTAATCCAAAGGAAAGGTAATAACACATAACAGGGTAAAGAATACAATTGTATAGCATAACATGGAATCATGAGAATCATTAGCAACATACAAGTATATGTGATAAAAATCAATAATGGATAACCTTATATATATGAATACACGTGGAATAAAACATCATATATAGATCGCATGGTGTACACACTTACACACATGCAATCACTATCAAGAATGGTTATGCAATCTAGGCCAACAAAAGATTTATATCAAGGAAATACGTGTATAAAAGGGCCCCAAATGATAAGGAAATTCCTACATCAATCTAATTAATGATTTTATTCTATAATTTTCAAAGTATTAAAGCCTGAAACATATTTAAAAGCCATGAAATACTATTTCTCATGTCATGGATACATATATTGGGTTCTAATTAATCAACTAATATGTTTAAAAAGAGACCTGAGGAGATTCCATGCCAAGAATGGTTATTCTTGAATCACATACCACATAGATACCATAAATATAACTACATACACTATATGTTGAATAATAGTATTTAAATTGTCGAGATCTAGTGTACATTAAATAATGGATCATGAATTACTATCAAAATCTTAAAGAGAACCTCAAGACTAGTAAACAAAAATTTATCATTATTAATTCATCATCGGGATAGAGATCTAAGATGATATTCAAGAAGAATTTAGTTTGAAGATAATCCATATATGATAAAATACATGGAAGAATACACTATTAATTATATATCTATCTCTAATAATGGGGATTTCAATGACACAATGAATCCACCACAATTAAAAAAAATCCAAGAATTCCTCACTATATGGAATCAGAATCCATATATCAGGAATAAGAATGTCAGATATATGATTTTTTCCAGGGAATGTAGGTAGATAAAAAATAATCATAAATAATGGATATTTTTTTATCATATAACTTAATTCCCTATCAAAAACACTATTGGATGTGTTGGAATTAATATTGGGAGGAGAGGAAAGAATTGACGAAGGTTAGAGGAGTATCATGATTCGAGACTGTAAAGCATAGAAGAAATAACATGGAAAATGGGAAATTATGGGATGTTAAATGGGGTTTCCATATATTTAATTTACATATATAGGGCTTCATCACACTTTTTGGAAAAAAATCAGTAACAGTGTGAGGCCTTTTGGCTCTCCTAGTCACCCACATGGTTTGGGTTCATGGTTTTTCCAATCATGTTGAAACTATGTTATTGAACACTATAGGGTGTCACATAGTTTATTAAGAGAGGCATAATGTTTTTTAAAACCAT
The DNA here is from genome assembly GCA_963277665.1 of Viscum album. Lineage (NCBI taxonomy): Eukaryota > Viridiplantae > Streptophyta > Magnoliopsida > Santalales > Viscaceae > Viscum > Viscum album. The sequence continues at coordinate 733,264,820 of OY728160.1, forward strand.
TTTACATAACCTTTTTCCACCCCTTGAGTTATTTCCACTATGAACCCGGTTTCATGGAGAGTCATCATAGTTTATAAAAACCATTCTCAAACCATGAACCTTTAAAAAGGCTATTAAAACTCTCTAAAACCCACTACAAACCCCTATAAATAATCTTAATCAATTCGTAGTTTAAAAACTAGTTGTTAAGTTATTAAATTAACTCATAACATATTTGAAAATTTTGAGGCCATTTTTTATTCATTTTTAATCCTAAAACTATCTTCTATGAACTTTCTAGAAGATGATTCTTTGGAATTTGTTATTTTCCAAGAAGTACAGACTTTTTCACAGAATCATTTCATTATTTAGTATATAGTAAATTTAGTTTTCCAAACACTAATTATAAACCATTATAAATCTTGAGATTCTTATCCTTTTATTTTTCAAGCTCTAGCTCCAGTTTAGGTATATAACTATTAATCTTTGTGAGCTTAGAGAAGGAGTATTTATCTTCATCATAGTTATTCGTCCTTGAATCTATAGGTATTTGAGGATGAAAAATATCAAATAAAATACTCATTGTTTTTATATTTTCTTTATTGATGAGTCAATTTTATGATTTATATCTAATTCTCTTCATCTTTAGTTGTTGAATATTTAATGGTTATATCATGCTTTATCTAACTTGGAAAATTTTAGAAGGACTTCCCTAGAGAATGTTTTCTATTGGAATCTGCATCACTATCTAATGGATTCCTATAAAATATAAAATTAATAAAATTATATAATTTATGATAAATTTAAAGTTAAGAAACAATTTTCTATATATCACTACCCATACCAGGGATTAGAATATTACAAAAAAAATATTTTAATTAAAATTTGAAATTTCCTCATGAGTAAAGTAATTTATCTCCATCATAAGAATGTAACATGATCTCATAATTATAATAAAAAAATATATACTTAATGATATATAAATTGAATATATTAAGATGATATAAAATTCATCAGGATAATTCAATAGTGGTTTCAATAATAAAGTATGAAATGAATCAATGAAAATTATGGAAACATAAGTGGATACATAAAAAGATATGTAATCAGTATTAAAATAAATTATTGTGAAATATATTTCAATATTACTACATCCATAAATTTTAATTCGAAATAATCTATTAGAAAATGAATATTTAAAATATGAAGATGTGTAAAATCATACAAATATTGAAGTAAACTCTACAGAATGGTGATTTTATACAAAAAGATCACTCTCTAGACTTGGTTATACTCAATTAAATATTAAAAATTTAAATTAGGTAGGTATGTATTTAAATTGAAGTATATAAATAAAAAAGTGTAGATTCTAAATGCACAAGGTATAAGAAATATTAAAAAGTTTTTAGAAAATAAATACCTATATCCCCTATTTTATAGTAAGTATAGGTTCTTATACATAGAAACATATTTAGTTATAACCCAAAGTGGTAATATTTTCTCAAAATTATATTTGGAAAACACTAATTATACTTAGTTCCCACTTTTCAAAAAAATGATATCTATAGTACTTATTCAATCTAGGATTCACAGTATATAATACCATATACACAATAATTATTCATTTGAGGATTGAAAGAAGGAAAATACCTATTCCTAGGTCTTATTTAAGAAAAATAATATAATATGTATAGAGTGAATAAAATGGAGTACCTTTTTCCATTTTGAAAATAATATAATACAGAAATAGATCCTGAATAAAGTGAAGATAATAATAATAAAATTATAGAAGAAATATTTTTCACTTTGAAAGAGAGGGAAGGGAAAAAGGAGGATAACATGATTCATGATATCCTCTAAAATTCCCCATTTTCTGTTTATTAGGACCATTTGTAAACTATATAACAGATTCACTAAATGAGATCTTGTTGAATGTTTATATAGATTTATAATCCAACCATTGAGAAAAGGAGTTAGTGTATCACGACCATTGTAGTAGAAATGGATAATCTTTTGACTATTATATCATTTATTTATTTACTGGTTTCATGGATATTATTTATTCACATATCAATATGTTGTGTATAACCAATAGAATAAATGATGAGCTGGACTAAATATATGAATTGTACATCCTTTTCAAATCATTAGAGTCTAGTTATTAAGATATTAATCATCATAATTTTTAATTAATCATACTAATTTTATAGCATGGTTAGGTTATGAAGTTAGATAAAATTATTTTATGAATTTTTTATTTTCATCGATTCTCTATGATTATTCCACTATATTTTATCCCTAGTCTTATATTCTAAGAGATAATGTAAAAAACATTAAATTTTATTCCATAAATATTATATTCTAAATTTGAATCATTTTTTCGGAAATTCAACTGTTTGTACTAATGTTTTACTAGAAATTGAAATCAGGATGAGTGGAATGATTTAATAGAAATCATTTCCCAAATATGAATTCATATATTAAATGTTTTATCTACCTTATTCTATGTTTTTTCAATATATTATCAAGTTCTAGTGTGTTGAGATCTTAAAACCTTTTCCTTTACTATTTCTTTAGATATCTTTATACTTTATTCTTATTCAACTACTTCTATTTTATTTTTGTGATCCTCTATTGCCTTGTAGGATATTAAATCATGGTATTCATCCTTTGTTTCACCACATATCTATTGTTTATTATTTCATACAATGAAACATTTATGAAAATTCATTGGATAACATAGTGAGTACTTTATGATAATTAAAATATGTCATTTCAAGGGATTTGGATTGTGGTAGCTAAAGGATGACCCCAAAAAATATCCCACTCATAAAAAATTATTAAAAAATGTGTAGAGTTTTCATGGATAGGTTACATTCATGGGTGTAAAGGTCACCCCTAAAGTGAGGCATATAAAATTAAAATGAAATTATTCAAAATTATAAATTTCCAATAAGATAGTACAATAATAATAATAAATTAAAATAATGTTAGTATATTAATACCTCTATCTATAAATTTGTTTTGAAATATATTGTGTCTCAATGATAAATTTAAAAAATTCATTACACTTAATAAACATCATCTAAAGAACTAGTAAGTATTTCAATATTTGTATATGAATAAAATAAATGGAGTCCATTAAATCAAAAAAAATTCTCAATCATATTATTTATAATATTTCATAGCATGTATGAAACCCCAAATAAAAGGTATAAAAATAATATATTTACCAAGGATGTGATAGAATATACATTTAATAAATTGTCTAAAAATACATCACATCATCCATTTCAACTGAGTGCACCAATCATAGCTCTTTTAGTGTTTAGTTCAATCTATAGAGGTAAAGGAGGGATCCGTATAATATAAATAATAATAGTTGGCTTCTTTGGATTACCTTGGATTACAATTAAATGATTAATAAAAATTCATGGCGTATCATTGTTCATTCACCTTGCTAATTCATGGAAATAGATTTCACATTTTTATAAATTTATAAAATGAATCTTTGTAGATAAAATTACTACCGATCAAATTTATATCATTCTTTAACACTCTATATATATTTCAACAAAAAATGATACGGATATTTTTAAACATATTAATAATATATATTGAATATTTAATATTCATAAAAATATTCATATTCTATAGTGTAATAAAATAAATCTAAAAAAATATTTTTAATATTTTCCTATGTAAACAATGAAAATTAGAAATTTAAAAAGATAATTTCTGTTATTTTAAACATTATACAATATAATCAGCATACCATATATATGTTGAAGCAATATTTCTATACATTATTATCATTACATAGAATATTTTATATATACTATTAAGAAAAAGGTATCCACTTCATGAAATGAATCTTTAATTGAAGCCAAGTAGTAATTTCATCAATGATATGTGTTTTCCAAATATGAACTTGTAGCACAACTTCATAGTGATAAATATGCTTCAATAATTGGATTTATCTTTCTCAATTGAGTCATTATTCATGTAACATAATACATTGATAATAATTAAATCAAAAACCAACTACAAACTTTCCCATGATTCATCAATAGTAATCACTATGATGGTTTAAGGGAGAAGGAAAAGTTAAAAAAACTTTTAATATTACTATTTTTATGAAAAATATTATATTGAGATACATTGAACAACACCGAATTTCAATGAAACGTAATATTTTAATAATGAACATCTGTGGGAGGAAAAATATATAAAAAATATACAAAATATTTCCCTCTACAGTTAATCAATAAATTTCGATCTCAAATGTTATTAGACTCACTAAAACATGATTTCAAGCTCCAATTATAATTAACTATCAAACAAATATAATATTGAGATTATTTTTTAGATAAATTCCTCCCATGTTAAAAATATTAATGCATTATTCTTATAGATTCTCACAATCCATATAAAATTTATAATAAATTATTTCATGTTATTAATTAACATCATTGGAACTTTTTTACCATAGAAAAATTAAGAATACATAGTTGTGATAAATAAAATTGACAAGGAATATTTTATCAGATTATGAGAGACTATATATTTTCTCGCTTGAAATTTATAATATCCCTCATCAGATCAACAATGTTTGCTATGGACCTGGTCAATAGAGCACCTCAGTTATATCTTCTTCTGTACCAATGGCTTCTGACTAGTAGTTAGAGTCAATAATATCTCCTGGGAAGAAAATACACTTATTATTAAAACCAAAAAATAATAATAAATCACAAAAAACATAAAAAAGTTTACAACATAAAATTAATTTATGTAATTCATGGTAGAAGTCGTACCATAACAAAAAACAATATGATATAACATATAAACCTATAATTAATAGTGTGATTCATCCATAAAAAAAAGTTCACCAAATATATTGATCATATACAAAACATAATAAAAATAATAAATAAATAAAGATAAAATTCTAAAAGGTAATAGATATAACCTTTGTAAAGTCTCATCATCATTTTCATGATTACACCAGATAAATCACTTATAGTAGTTCTGTTTCCAAATCCTCTATGTTGAAAAAGATATTTACATGCTTTTTGAGGTTCACATATAGGTTGTGAGAATATATCTTAGTATTACACTACCTATGATGTCCCTAAAATAATCTATTTTATAAAAAAGTTCAATTATAATATAATTTTTAAAGTGGTAACAATAAATATTCGTTACACATATCAAGTCATAATGCACATGAAACCCAACCCTACTTACTTCGATTAGTACTACTAATTCAGGATGGTATTTCCTAGGTAATGTAGTATGGAAATTGGTTACCAAGGTTTCATCACATGGGTATAAGTTTAAATTCTATGAAATTATTGGAACCCTTTTTTTTCTTGAAATTTATTTTCCATATACGTATCTTGCTCTAGGTTATACTCAATAGTGGTATGACTACAATGATACTGTTATATCCCGATTGGGGTTGATTTTCCTAGAGGTTAATATCATAATAATGGAAGGGTTTTTATATAATGGGTAGTTATATAATGGGAATTGGTTTACCAGATTATGATCATTAAATAATGGTAATATATCAAGGAAATAGTTATGACTATAGTGGGAGAGAGTTTCTAGGATTCTGATCACATGAGCATGGTCGTGCCTCTCTAAAATGGTTGTCCCATGGGAAGAAGTTTTTTATGGTCAAAATTTATTTTTCTTCAAATAACATGACAAGAAGGTCTCGGATATATCTTTAACATCGATAAATAAGAGAAACTGGGAATATGATTAGATATAGCCATAAAACTTATCTGATGAATGTATAGGTTCTCTGTCAAAACTATATGGTAGATGGGGTCCTCAAAATAAATTTTTTTATCCACACCTCTTCCTTTTAGTAATAACTAGAGTATCCCATAGTAATTCAAAAAGGATTTATTTAAACCATTATAATCACAAAATTAAATGTTATTGGTAAATCACTAAACCTCCACCAAAATTTAATGAATACCTTTAATTAATTTCACTAACCCACCGTTTAGAGAGAAAATGGATACAAAGGAATCAATCTGAACAAAAAATGAAATCTCACAGGTGATATTGGAACTTATCCCCCCACACATAAATTCACGTCCATGAAGTCATGGTGTAGTCCCATTTCCTAACAAAAAATTTGGGCTTCTACCCTTGGTAGGTTTTTTTCATAAACATTGAAGACCACCCAAAATCTACACAAGTTAGAGACAATAATATCATGAGTTACTATTTAATTGTGAGATAATCCATAGAAATTATTATTATCCATTATAAAATCAAGTCCCCACAAAGAAAAAAATACATTGATGGATTCCAAAAATATATATATACCCTACATAGATCCTAAAACAAGGATACACAAGGTTATATGTGTCCTTATATAATAATCTCATAATAAAATTATAAGTAACCATTATCAAAGAACATATTCTTCCAAGTATTTTAACTTGACATAGCCCATAACTCGTAGATGGCTCACCACTCCCGACAAAGGATTAATATATTTAAACAAGAACCTATAAGGTCACCCAATTCCTAAATTATATAAATACACCCTATATTTTCCCCTCTTTTAATTTTAGAAAAATTCATTGAAAATATATATTTAAGTGATTTTACTAAACCACTATCTCTCCATATGAATTAGATTCATCATGGTTCTAATAATCCTTACACACTCTCCCACAGACCCGCAAGCATTATCATTATGACTTACAATTATTTATACCTACTCACTATAATCCCATAATTATAAGACATAATGAAAAACATATAAAATGATATAAAATTAAAAGGAGCACATACCTTATGATCATAGAAAATATATTTTTCATTATTGTATCTTGATTCGTCATTTTTTTAGTGAAATTAGAAAAACCATCAAAAAGACCAAATTAGGGATCTATGGAATATCACTAAAAGGAAATGGGGAAACTAATAATAAAAGGATTCATGAGGTTATCCTTATTAATATAAATTCACTATTATAAAATATTCCTTGATTAAATAATAATTCTAGGAGTTATAGCTTATAGAATCTAATGGAGGATATAGGAGTAGAGAAGGAATCCACTTTACTACTCATTACCAACTAAGATAGAAATGAAAGTGTCCAAATTTTATGAAATTTTTCCTAAAATGATTAAAATTACACCCAGTTAAACTCTAGATCGGGGGTAATACTGAGACTCTAGTGACTCTCACTAGAGTTTTAGTGGACCATAATGTGTCTATTGATCACCATCAAGATCTCGGTGGAGGGTATTATACCCACTAGATGGACATTAAAACCAGGTGACCTCCCATTAGAGTTTTAATACCCTCTATTGAAGCTCAAATAATGGGTTTTAAATTTCAAACACCCAAAAACTAAAACTATACCTTTATTTGATCAATAATACTCTAAAAAATACTTTTTAACATAACAAATAACCCTAAATATCCTAATATCAAATCAAAACTAAAAATTTAACAACTATCCATGATTAGATCCATTAATATCTAACACTTTCTCCCACTTCACAAATACATGATTATGTGGGTCTTTATAAACTCATAGCACACCTCTTCTCATCATCAAGATAAATCATTATCATTATATAATACACTCCAACTACTAAAATTACACAAACAAACTTTTCATGGATTTAATAAAACATACTAATCATTCTTCATATAGTATTACAAATTCCAAAATCATTTCGTTATAAATAATGATGCATAAAAAGTGTTAAACAATATTTCACCATATCATTTCCCTCCAAATACTGAAATGTTTTGGACGGGAGAACCATTCTCCAAATATAGTAATATAATCTTCCATAAATCAATTGTCCAAAAGATACATCCATTTTAGAAAATTAAATACAATTAATAAATACTGTATCTTTACACTGTTAAAATATTATTTCCAGTCTATTTTACATAATATTGATAGGGAAAACTAAGAAACATATAATTGATTCTTTTATAGAATGGTATCCATAGGTTTTTGTGAATATACTAGTGATTGGGGAGGGTTTCTTTCTGGATATGGTCTTTCTAGAACCTGAAGTTAACTTCTTGATCTTCAAATTTTGATTTTTGCATAATTTCTACTAATATTCAAATGAAACTCTATGTACATGGATTAATCATATTTGTGTATCCATAAAAGTATTTCATTTAATCTTAAAAATTTCTACGATTTTCATACATTGATAAAAAATTTCACAACCTTTTAATCAATTAAAAATGTTTATAACACTTGTATCAAAATTATTGAATATTGAATAATTGATTTTTGAAATTCAAACTCCTCAGAATATAATAATATGATATTCTGAATCAATTATGAATTCCTTAATAAATAATTTTACATTAATATCACCCTCTAAGAAGTCATTAATACTACTCACGGTATAAAGGGATATTTTATGGTTTCTATCAAACCCATTCATCTTCATAACTATAATGAGAAACTATATCATGTGCACATATTAATAATTATATAATCCCTTTATAAAATATATTTAATAGATTTATATCCTATATATCCTACACATATATTTATAACATATTTGTTGTAAAATAATCATATGGATGAAAATATCACATTTCATTCACCTAGATGGATAATCATATCATATACCCCTCACCCAAATTGATAAGTATATAACATGTCACTTTTCTAGGAATGGTCGTACACTTCCTCAATCTATCACAATCAAGGGCCTATACGTAATAATCATCATTCAAGATGACAAATACTATCTTTGTTAAACCTCAAATGATGTTATGATCAGAAAAATAACAGTGATGTCAACCACCCCAGACCACTAATCGGTGCTTCTACCGATAGTCACCACATGACTTTAGGTGCACCGCCCCATATGCTAGGGGATAACTACTTGCAGTGCGGGTGTACAGTGGTATTGTGCAGAGACCATACCCAATTATCATTGTAAAATAATAGTGAAAATGAAGGAAATCATATGAAAAATCATAATATAGTAAATATACCTCTAGGAATTTTCTAAGAAATAATCAAACATAGACAATGTTATATAAAAATGATACTATACAATAAAATTTCAAGGAATCATACATAAGTGGCATGTCACATACGATAAAACCAAAAATAGAACAAAATATCAAACAATTAATCCCAAAAAATGGTCTTCATTCGAATACTATTCCAAAATAAACCATATCATATCAGTCCAAATCAATCATCAATCATTGGGATCCTGACCGAGTCTTGTCCTGCAAACACAAAGTCTACTCGGGTACCCAATGGTGGCCCGATCAGGGTGTGAGTGTGAATCAGTATTCCACCAAAAATATTTCTATAAATATATCCATTATAGTAAATATGGTTAATTTTTATGTGTATAATACATAATTAAATGCACAATATAAATAAATGGACCACCATTAATCATCAGGATCCATGTGAATCTCAGGATAGATCGTACCTTTTTTAGACTAATCTAGGCGTCTCTATCCATAAACCCTATAAAGGAACAACTGGATATATGGTAAAATTCCCAAATATCTAATACTAATAGTCATCCTAGATCAAAGGATCAGATACAATGTATCCCAAATCATTATCATAATGAGACCCAAATGAATCCATGGAAGAAGTCCAAGACATTCCAAACCAGTTTTCATCACAAATACAAGTAAACCCAGCTAAAGGAATTCTAAATCAACATCATCATAAATCCAAGGGGGGTTTTAAGAATACATTATAAATTAGAATCATAAATAATAAAAGGTTAATTATCATAGGTAATTATAAATCCATATCATCATAAATATAATGGGGATTTCACCATGTCTTTCCAAATCAGCATCATAATGAATCCTCAAGGAATTTCACTATGGCCTTCCAAATTAGTATCACATAGAATCCAATGGGGATTACCACATGTAATTTCAAATATAAATAAAAAAGGACAAGTTATTTTGTAATTATTTTACCCATTATTTAAATTCATTTTCAATAGGTCTCACATACAACCACTTAAATTTCATCCTATTTTTGAAATAGTGGGTTCCCTAGACCCAACTATTCATTGATTTTGATTAACATATCATGTATACAGTTATCTATAATTTATTTCATCTTACCATTATAGTGTATAATTTTCTACATCCACTATTGAAATGGTAATGTCCAAATATAAATTTTTGTTTCAAATGGTTAGAGTATATACCAGGCTATAATGAGAACCTCTAGATACTATGACATTAATAATAAATATATGATCTCTGTTCTAGACACATCTTACTGATCAGACATGGTAGATGATTGACTATTAGGTGTTGGGGGCTCATAATCATTGAGACTTCCTCTCACGAAGTTATCACTTGGTGATCTCTAGTAGTGAGATCATGAGAACAGACCCTCCAATAAGAAAACCACAGGTTTTGGGTGTCATTAGATGTTCTTATATACGATAAGGTTTATTGGTATCCTAACATGAGATCATTTCAATTTTATGTTATTTGATCTTGTACTTTAATGCAAGATGAAAACCATGATGTTGAAATTATGGCGAGGTATTTTGTGTTGGGGGCACCATTTATGGAATGACATTGGTTGAATGTTCAACAAAGGATTTGTCACTTCCAGGTTATGGATGTAACATAACTTGGGACATGTTTATAAATATGTTAGTACCTTCATAAGACCATGTCCTTGGCAGTCGAGGGTTAGTTCATCCAGTTATATCAAAACATAATAAAGCAAGGAAATGGAGATGATATCTGATGGCATAGTACTTTATGATATATTAATGAAAAAGATATTATATTACACATTATGTATTCGTAGGTTGGTTATCGCTATTTTCATAATCCTTATCACTTCAGGGGACATGATGGGTTTATTTATCCCGCTCTCGGTCTGTGAATACTATCCACTGGTATCAAGATACGGTCCTAGAGTGTTACATAGAATAGCGTACTTGAGAATCTTCCTTATTCAGATGAATGGGAGTTTTGGACATAGTGGGTCCCAAAAATGGGGTCTAGGATTTGTTAAATGTTAACCAATCACCAATACAATAAATAAATTCATATTATCATGTTAAGAATTATGGAAATTGAATTTATTTATTAAATTTATTTACAATTTTTAAGTAAATACAAGAAAAATATTATTTGAATGAATATTAATATATTCAAGGTTTAATTAATACATGCGGGAGTACGAGTAGAGTTAATGTCTTAGGTATTATCACGTAATATATTTGTTATAGTTGAGTGATAATAAAATGATTAATATTTATGACTTAGTTCAGTAGTCAAAGTATTATTTATAGTGTGATTAATTGTATGGGGGTCGGGCCGAAATTTCTGGGTAATTTCATTTCACTCTATAAATAGAAGAGGGGAGGAGTTTTCCATACACTATTCACTGCCTCTCTCTCTTCTGTCTTTCCCATATCTTAGAGAGAGGGGCTTTGTATCTGAGGAGCATGGATGGAGATCTCTCTCAATCATCGCAAGTAAAGCGATGCAGTGATCATCAGAGCATCAAATGCTTAGTTATATCTCCACGATATCACTAGTAATTAGATGATCGGTGCTCTTGTGGATTCCTTGAAGCATGTGTGGATGATCTAGAGGAATTAGAATTAGGATTTTTTAAGTAGTGATTGCCAACGATAAGCAAGCATCGTGTGTGACTACGAATTTAAACTATGTATTTTAAGGATTTATTTTGTGCTTAAAACTATTCATGTAAGATCATCGGCTTAAACTGGGATGCTACTCACTAAAGTCGATAAGATTATGTTGATCGCTAGTGAAATATTATTAAAATCCCACCTATTTGGGGATTCTGCTGCACGCCCTATTACTTCATGTTATATCAGAGGGATGCATGATGATTTTAAGTCAATTGAAAAAATTAAATTTTCATAAATAAATAAATAAGAGGGCATCGATATAGTCACAATTCCATTGACCAAACCTTAATCTGAAATTTTATGACTATTCTGTGGTCATCCAATGTTTTATGTTCGGATTAAAAACCGGTTGTTTAATGAGGTTTTAAATTACTAAACCATTGTTTTATTATCTAAATCGCTTTACAGTAGAAACATATTTTCTGGTGAGGATTATTAATTACTATATAATTATACTTTTATACTAATAATAATAATAATTTTATTATAATAATAATTTAATTATTATATTATTTTATTACAATAGTTTTAATATTATAATAATTATAATATTATTTTCCAAAGCCTAAATAGGCTTTAGAAAATTTTAATGAAAGACCTTCTTTACAAGTCTTGGTCAAAATAAAAAGAAAAAATGAAAAGAAGGGAGCAGGTGACCTGTTTGCAGGTTATGAAAAAAAAAATAGGTAGTGACCTGCATTGCAGGCCTCTAAGAAAAAGTACTTTTCTTTGGGGGTGGAGCCCCCCCCCCCCATGTTTTTTTTCTCCCTCATGGAGCTGCCTAGGAGCAGTGACATCCACCCCACGGTTGCCCCTCTCCAGGAACCTCCCTTCCTAAACCCCATGGAGCACCCTCCCACATCTCGCTGGTAGGATGGTACAGCTATACACCCTGCAGCACACCCAGCTGCTTCTAGATCCCCCTATATTCACCTCATTACACAACAGGCGCCGACATCACATCTCCCCACACCGACCACAACCAGCTGGACCGCCTCCCTACCATGGATAGTGTTGGCCACCCACAATTGACTACTCTCAGTAGACCCCCCCCCCCACTCCTAGCAAGCCTCCTCTGGCTGCAGCACCCTACTCTCGTCATGTCGGGTTCCACCCTTATCGGACCACTTGCAGCCTGGTGCCCCATCAGACTACCCCTTGCCGGACTGACCAGCCGCCCCACTCCCTCCAGTAGTGTCGTGCAGTACCAAGCCTACCATGTAGGACCACTCTTCTCCAGCTAAGTTGAATATGCATTGGAAAGTCTCCAAAGAAACCTTCCTTGGCTGCTAGATTGATAGAGAACACCATGTCGGTGCTTCCATAGGAGCGAAACACCCGCACAGCCAAAGCTGGTCTCTATGAGGTAATACCTCAAGAATTTTGGACTTGGATTGACCCAAAACATGCCTGAGTAGGTCTTATCATCTTGGAATATGCTTTAGTCGGCCTACCTAAACCAGAACACTCCTACACGGGGTTGTCACAGCCCGGACTAGGCCAGTGTGGGTTTTCCCCGAGCCACATAGGCCCTTCCTAGGGTTTCAGGGGCTTAGGTAATTTTAATTCAATCAAAAATTAATTAATTTAATTAATTTAATTTTAGTTGATAATTAAATTAATTAAATATTGATTTTTTGTTTATAAAAAAATGTGGCATAATTAATTTAATTTGATGCTTAAAATTAAATTAATTAATTAATTTAATTCTTAGTTTTAAAGTTTAATAAATTAAATGTGACTGAACGATGTATTTATATTGAATTAATATTAGTGTGAAATTTTAATTCAATAAAATAAATCCTTTTAATTATTTAATTTCAGTTTATTTTTTATTCCATATTTAGTTAATATGTGCGAGTTAATGCGTACATTGATCATGAGCTAGAGACGGACCAATGCATGTCTGGTTATTGATTATTTTTTTAATTTAATTAATTATTGCATGGTTCTGTAATTATTAGTTTATTTTTATTAATAGATAATATTTGTGTAGTCTCTGATTCATTATACGTATAATGGCCTGTGTGCCCATTGTTAGAGTTCTATTTTCATAACCCAAGACCCCCTCGACTTTGTGCGATTTTTATTGTAAAATGATGATATTACTGAAGTAGTTCATGACATGTCATGGCGACATACTGGAAAAAGGATATCATGCATTGGAGGTGCATAGACTTCATTTCGAGTTGCAGGCTACGCGACTCAAGGTATATCTTCTACGGTCTAGCTTGGTCCATTATTCACTAAACGGATCGACCATTGGTACTATATCATGATAAGTTCATCATTTTTTTCAGGGTTTATTATTTGTTGGTGAATGTGTAGTTAATGCATGGTCACATAATATTATATTAAACAAGAAAGAAAGATAAAATGATCATGTGACATGATATATTTTTTAATTTCATGCATGGTCATTTGTGAGTGCGATCACATAGTATGTCCTTATAAAAATTGATAATTATTTCTTTTTACACACTAAAATTAATAAAACCCTCAATGTATTATTAATTCATACCCACCTTCCATCATTCAAATTTGGAAAAAACTGGGTGTTTGGGGTGTTAGTCATGTCATAGCTGAGGGTTCCTCTTACTACTGGGGTGTCCTTATAAGAGTGACGGGTCGATTTAACTAAAGTTCTAGTAAGGATTATTCATAGATTACTTTCTATCATTTTATAGAAAATCATTGAGTAAATCAGGTTCTTATTTTAAAATATGGGAAATCACTCAACAGATCAAGGAACTACATGTTTATGTGGTTGGCCATCCAAAAGCCTACCTTGAACCCTCCAAGTATTGGTGTAGCCATAACTTATAGATTATGGTGATTTTTTAGGGATCCTTGCCACTAGAATTCTCAAGAGATGGAGTATTCTGATTCTAGCACAGAGGGTTCATAGAATCTGATAAAATAGTAGTGGACATTGAATGAATTAAGTAATTAATCAAAATTACTTAACTACTAATCATGATAAAAGAAATAATCTTCTAAAATTCATTTTTGTAGAAAAATGGAATGTTATACCACAAGTTTAAAATCTATGACATTATATTGGAAAAATTAAATTTACACACGGAAATGAGTATCCAAGAATAATACGGGTGTTTGTGGATAATATTATGATGTAAGAAACTCATGGTGCAAGTGTCCCCAACACTGTTAAACTACCTCAAAAAGCGAGGGTGAAATTACTTATAGGAGACTAATGTACAAAGAATATGATAGTTATATCATATTGGTTTCATCAATGCCTCGTTTTAGTTTTGGTCACTACACCAGGACATTGATGATATAACAAAAATATTCTTCTCTGAGAAGTTTTCAAGGAGAAAGAGAAGCAATGATTTGAATAAGGCAATGATTACACTAGCATGTGTAAATTGAAAGATGGATCATGATATTTAAATGTATTTCTTTATCATATCATTTTCACCCCTTTACTGAAGATTTTTTATAAGATATACAATGGAAAAGTGTTGAGTAAATGCTTTATTACCTATGCAGGTAAGGTTCGCTAAGTGAATAATAATATCAAAGACAATTTTATCTTTAATTTTTATGGAGAATAAATTGAAAGATAAGATGAAAAATACAAATGGTAAGTAATTCCAATGGAACATTCACGATGTCCTTCAATAAATGAGGCATTAACTAAGGTTATTTGCATTAAATATTATAATATAATACAATTGATGTTTTGAAACAAGTTACCTGCTTCTTCTTCAAAAATATTCATCAATTTTAATGTTTCAGTTTTACTACATTGGTATTAAATATAATATGCTGGTGACATATGTGTATTCTAATATAGTAACCAAATAAGTATAGAAACCTTATTAGAAGATAGGTGTATTCTCTAAGTGGATGTGAAAGGGTGAAACACAAGTACTTCCCCAGAAGGACAGTGGTGAGAAGTACACGATTTCTTAATTTCCATGTGAATGATTCATGTGGAAATATTATTTACAATAACCACAAATATTAATCTCATGTGTCCTTTGACATAAGAAGACATTCTTCTAGGTGTAGGAATTAATTTTTTTCTTTTTATCTAAAACTCAATAACCAGTTCAGTAATACATGAATCATAGGCAATGAGTGATGAATATAAATTTAAGACTTATACCATGTTTTGGAAAAATATTTATATGTTGAGAAAAACTAAAATTTGACATCAAGAATATACCAACTATGTTATTTAGTCTTGGCACAACTAAAAAGCTTTTGTATCATTGACATTTTTACCTTCGAATATGAAGCCTTTAGAAATAAAGGTATGTCACAAATCTTTTGGAAATAGTTCAAAAATTGAACATGAACTATTCCAATGGTAAAATAGAGGTGTATATATACTTCATAAGATTAAATTATGTAATTGCATGGTCATAATATATGTGTTTCTTCTGGTCGTCATATCAAAGAATATCTTGACCCATAATTCATCGATCATGACAATGTTGTGTGGAGTGATTCCTAAATTCACATTACCTCATCCACATCATGAAATTGATGTTAATTAGGATGATCGATGATGAAGTCTTACATGTTAACATTGATAAAAAAATATAGTGTGGATTAATTCCTAAACCCACGTTTTATACATCACAATAATGATATATGGAGTATCAATGTTTCATGTTGCAGAAACATCCATTATATTTCATGATATTCTTTGAAAATAACATTATTATCCCATAACCATATGCCAACTATAATAAAGATGTATATCATACAAGTCATAGTATTATGTAAACCCATTATGTCATAAGGAAATGTGTTTGGATGCATTGAGTTTGTGAGGATACCAATAAACTTGCATAAATGATAACACATAGTGCATTTAGGGTAATAATCCTAATGGTTCCTTAAAATATTACATAAATCATTAAGATAGAAAAGTAGGTAGTCAAGTAATAGACTACACTTATATATAAGGGTTCGCATCGATATTGGAGATAGTGGGAGATATATTGACATGGGTTTAGTTAATGCTTTAGATGAAAAAATAGTTTTCATAGGAGCTAGTTCCACAAGTGCATGTGGAACAAAGTATGCTCTAGAGACACATACTGTGTAGGGAAGATTAAACTATAGTGATGGTTTTTTATTCACCATGGTCAGTGATTGATTATTCATTGTGAATAATATTTCCTATAGGTAAGAAGTATATTACAATTAACTAAAATTGAAAAAACCAACTAAAATTCAATTAATGGATTCCATGTATCAAAGTGCAAAGGGGTGTTATTATTTTGAATACTATAGTGGGTATTCAAGTGACTTGATACATGGAATGTACATGTCTTGTACCAATAAGTCATGATTGGTTTCACCAAGTAATTTTTTCTAAATCCTTTAGAATTTTACTTATCATAGATGATATCTATGATCTAATTATTTATCATTGGATGTCATGACCACAAATAGATAATGGTGTATATACCTTGCAACAAGAAAGGGATGGTCACATCACAGAATGCTAATATATGTTGCAAATTACTGAAATCCAGTTTAGGATTAAAGTAAGAAACAATATCATAAAAAATTCATAAGGAATGAATGTTTGTCATGTGTCTACTAAAGTTTAGTGGGAGCGCCATTGTTTTCCAAGAGAAAAAATGTTTGGAAATATTTAGAAAATAGACATGGTCTTACAGTTAGTTCAAGATTAAATTTATTCTATAGTGACTAACGTAAAGTAGAAACCTATGTTCTAGAGAACATGATCTACTAATGTATATCTAAAGGTTTCATGAACCTATTGAATCATGAATATAGTAACATAGTATTGAAAAAAATACAAGATGGAATAATTCAAGAGTTGAATTTTTTCTTATGTCACAAGGCATAGTCTCTCAAGGTTGACATGTCCAAGACATATGAGGAGATAAACATGATGAGTTAAATCCATATGTCGAAGCTATGGATCAATAATGTATTCCATGATATGTAAAAGAACTTAAATTTCCATGGAATATTTTATTGTAGGAAAATATCAGTTGTATCCAAGAGCACTACAAGGGATGCAGTCAGAACTATCTAATTTTACCCCGTCATGTAAAAGAGTTATGTACCATGTAAGTGAAGAAGAAAGGATACTAGTTTTCAGGGATATAAACTAGTGTTACATAGATCTATGTGATCTACTATCATATTTAGGCTAAATACAATGAGCGAGTCAAGCTCATATAAGCCAGTGGTAGTCATACCTACAAAGATAGAGTAAATTGTAGATTCTAAGGCAGTTATGAAGTAGTTAAACACAAGAATTTGTTCTAGTTTGTAAAATTACACCTACTAAAGAATTGATTATCATAATGTCAATTATGATATTCTTACTAGCTAAGATGTCAAGTTGTGACATTGGAAAAGTGGGATATAATTGTGATACCATCTCTTGATAAGTTTTACACATTGATACGAGGTTACAATAGAAGAATAGACATGCAATGGAACTATGGAGGACCCAGTAGATAATTCATTACTCAACAGAAACTTGATTTTCAGCATGTTAGTAGCTAACTAGTTTGGTTAGAAATTTGGATCTATTGTTAGTGGGAGTGATGATATATTGGGTTCCCTAAACCCAACTATTAAGTGATATTTATTACCATATTGTGTATATATTTAGCTATAAATGATGTCATATTACCATTATAGTGTAGAAATTTTTTTCCACTATTGAAATGGTAATGTACAAAGATTAGTTGTTGTATTAAAAGGTTATAGAAGATCCTAGGATATAATGAGAACCTCTAGATAATGAGACATTAATCTTAAATATGTATTATATGGTCTAGATACATCTTACTAATCTAAAAATGTATATGTTTGAATATCGGGTGTTGGGGGCTCGTAAGCATTGAGACTTCTTCTCATGAAGTTCATACAATGTGATATATAGTCGTGAGATCATGAGGACATACCCACCAATTAGAATGCCACATTTTTGGGGTGTCATTGAATATTCCTATCTATGATCATGTGTAATGGTCTCCTTACTTGAGATCATTGTCTATGTTTGTCATTTTATTGTGTACTTTGGTGCCAGATGAAAACCATGATGTTGAAATCGTGGATAGGTAGTTTGTGTTGGGTGCAACATTGATGGCATGATATTATTTGAATGGTCAAGAAAGGATTTGTTGCTTCCATGGTATATAAGTAATATATCTTAGGCCATGTTGATTAGAATGTTAGTACCTTTATAAGACTATGGCCATTGTAGTTGAGGGTAAATGTTTCCAATTAGATCAAGTAATAATAAACCAAGAAAAGGGTGATGACACATGAGTGAATCCTTCATTATGAGATATTAATTAAAAAGTGATTATATTACACAGTTCATGTTCATAGGTTGGTTTTCACAACTATGAAAATCCATACCTCTTCAGGGGCCATGATGGGTTACCATATCTCACATTTGGTCTATGAATAGTATCTACTACTATCAAGATAAGGGCCTAGAGGGTCACACACAATAGCGTATTCGAGAATCTACCCTATTCGGTTGAATATGAGATTTGGATATGGTGGGACCCACCACAGGGTTGTGAGATTTGTTCAAGGTTAAATGATCAACAATACAATAAATAAATTCATATTATTCAAGTTAAGAATAATGGGAATTGATATTATTTATTAAATTTATTTACATGTTTTAAGTAAATACATGAAAAATATTATATGAACGAGTATGAATATATTTTAGGGTCAATTAATATTTTCAAGAGTACGAGAAGAGTAAATGGATTGAGTATTATCACGTAATATATTTTTTACAGTTAAGTGATAATAAAATGAAGAATATTTATGACTTAGTTTAGTAGTCAAAATATTATTTATAGAGTGATTGATTGTTTGGGGGTTGGGCCGGAATATTTGGGTAATTTTATTTCACTATATAAATAGATGAGGATAAGATTTTTCCATCAACTATTCATTGCATCTATATATCCTCCTCTCATTATCACTTCCAAGAGAGAGAGGCACCTGATCTAAAGAGATAAGATGGAGATATCTCTCAAGCAGCGCAAGCGAAGCGATGCAGTGCTCGTCAAAGCATCAGAGGCGTCATCGGATCTCCATGCTAGCACCCAGAATTCGACGATCGGAACTCCCGCGGATTCTTTGAATCTTGTGTGAATGATCTTGAGGAATTTGACTTTGGATTCTTTGAGTAGCGATTTCCAACGACAGGAATACATTTTTGACAACTTTAGGTTTAAGCCAGGTATTTTATTATTTTATTTTGTGCTTAAAACTCTTCACGTGTGATCCTCAGCTAAAACTGAGCTGTTATTCACCGACGTCGAAAAGATTAAGTCGATCATTAGTGAAATTTTATTAGGATCCCACCTATTTGGGTCTTCCACTGAATGCATGGTTCCTTCACCTAGATCATGACCTAGGCTTCAAAAAACATTCTCTCTTGGTTATTTCCTCATTACCAAGAACCCTTAAGGTCACCCTTTTCAGTACCCATTTATTTTATGAAGTCAAGAATGCTAAAAGTGGAGGTTAAAATCCAATTATACTTGACAATGTGTTGTTCATGGCCCATGGTGAAGTTTAGTTTCATGATTTAAGGCTAAAAAAAATTAATTTATAACATTATTTTTTATGCGTGGAAATGTTATTATAAACACACAACACACATAACCAAAAATGGTAAATGACTTGTGAAAGATCATAAAAAACACTTTCCTTATACATGAACAGTTTTTCCCACCTGTTATAAGCATTTTATTTGAGATAAACTCATAAAAATAAGAATATAAGAAGGATACCATGAAAATGGGGGGTGTAGATAAATTGTATGTTCTCGCTTGATAGCATACGAAACGAAAAAACTTATGAGAGGGAAGGTAATCCATACCAATGTTTTTCAATCATAGCTTAAGGGGAATGATTCCAATAAAAAATAAAAAAGATATCCTCTTGAATAATAAAAAATAAAATATACTTGGGGTAAGGGTTTTTCATGCACTACTAGACAAGGAAGATTCCCCTCCCATTTGGAAAAACTCTTAAATAAATATAATTAAATGAAAACATAAAAAATATGTATTAATTATTTTCATGGTTTGAATAATAAAATCAAAATATGTGCTTTTTAGGTTGGGGGATCCTCTCTTATTCCCACACATTACACGATGAGACACAAGCTGTCATGTTTTTAAAGGCTACAGTTTATAGTTTTTCAATTGAAAATCAGTTTGACATCATCGAAACTCATCATAAGCCACTTATAAGCCCTGAAAAACTAATAATTAAGTAAAATAAAAGAATTAAAATAAAATTTAAAGGAATTAACCTAATAAAGGTGGTGGGGTTTTACAATACCCATACACCCATGATTTTCTCAGCCTCATGAATGGTGTGAAAAAAATATCATGCTATGATGGTTCTTATGCTAGGTACATTATCAGTCTCTAGTATATGGGATTCAATATAAAAAATAAACCCTTGATATACCAAATATATAGTGTATTAATGTCCATGTGGTATACTTGGTGGGCCTTCCAGTGCATAATTTTTGTTTTTCTTCCTGAGTATATTTTATATCTCTTTAAAAATCCTAGCCTAGGATAATCTCTTTATTTAATCACTACCAGTAATAATCTGTGATGATCATAAATTAGGGATAAATCAAAGGCATAGTATTGAGATAAATAATCATTTCAGTTTATATAATATATACAGCCAACGTGAAAGAATAAAAATTTTGAGTCTTCCTTTTTATTGAAAATTATATATTATATATATTCAAAAAATATTATAAAAAATATTAATAAAACCATAAAAATGAATTATCCAAATAATATCCCATCTAATAGGCCACAAGATAATCCATATGTTTGTTTCACTTTTAAGGTTTTGTTATACATGCTAGATCCCAGTGTAATTCTGACCACATATCTAGGAAACCAAATAATAAACCCCCCCACTAATCTTCTTCAATTAGATGAAATATATAAAGTTATGTTTTTTTGAATAATAGTGATATTCATATTTTTAATTCTCATGATCAACCCTTTGAATATATTATTCAAAAATAATTACTTCATAGTATCTAATATTATGATGTTAACAACAATTGTTACTCTCTATACTTAGAACTAAAACTATGTTTATTTTCATCACCATTTAACATTTCCTTTATGAATTTTATATAATATTATTTTTTTAATAAAATTTAATTTAAATCTTTAAATAAAACCCTATGTTTCTAGAGAAATATTATTGAAATAAAATTTTATTCTATAAGATATGACACTATTAAGTGGTATGAACACTTTCTTTCATATTTTACAAAATGACCTGCATAAACTCTTTTATACTATATAAAAATCCTTTTATACTTCTCTTATTTTCAAATATTTTATATAATTAAACCCATCATATCCATTTTATGAATTACCATCATTTTATGTTATTTATAAAAACAACTATATATAAACAGTTTCACTTTTAATATAGAAAAAAACATTAAAATTCATTTTAATTATTTTGATCCACTAGATCTTTGAATTAATTCACTATATCCACATATGTGATGTAGAAACCATTTTCATAACCACATGAACACATAGTTAATCTTATATTTATCAATCCTTATTTAATTTTAAACTCATATACATACTCATAATATTTTTTCAATATATAATTGGTACCATATACATATAACACTGGTAGAATTTATTTTTAAAACATTAATACCTTATGTAAACTCTATATAGAATTTCTTTTACACCTTTATGTATTTTTTAAAATTTCATCCCAAATGTTTGTGTTTTCCATAGTGGAAACGTTGACCATTCTTATAAGATCTGTCCTTCAATTTAAAAGTTGTTGGTGAAGACACTCCACAACCAATATTTTTTTTCTTTATAACAGATATTACTACCATTTTCATTTCACATCATCATCATTATAATTGATCTTGGATCTCCAATTTATTTCTAAAAAATACTTGGTATAATAAGAAGACCATGTGAAATTTTTCTAAACTCATTCATGTTATAATATATAATAACTACCAAAACATTTCTAAAAATAATTGAAGAATTAATTTTTTTTGTCTGATTATGGTTGACATGAAACCCCAATCTCTCAAAGTCATTTATATACAAAAGAATATTGAGTATATGAGTTTAGAATAAAGTATCCTCTATAATATTACACTGAAATTTAATTTAGAAACTTTTTATTTATCATATGTGGCTTTTTCTTGATATATTATTTTCATTTAGCCTATCATCCCAAATTCATTCATATTCTATTATTGATTTTAAATTTTGAGATCCATTGAAACAAGAATAAAGTTAGTTATTTACCAGAATAATTTAAATTTTTTTTATAATAATATTTTTATCTTGGATAGCTTATTTTGTATAATATATTTTAATAGTTTTTTCCTCTAACAGAAAGAACATTTTTCTTTTTTAAGAACAATTCTTGAATTTCCATTCCAGTTTATGAAGGTTCTTCTATTGAGATTATCTCGTTCTATAATTGATCCCAAAGTAATTTTTTGTTATGATGAATCCATTATCTCTACAAAAAAAAATTTTGTTATCAAATGATTGTTTTGTTTCATAATAATTTGATAAGAAATTTTATTAAACATCCCCAACAAAAATGATATTACCTTTTAATGTTTCATCATTAACATTAATTGTATATAATCATACATTCTTTGAACAGTTCGGTTTGGTTTTGAATTTCTTTCATTGATTAGCTATTTGTGTCGAAAATTATGAAAATCATATCAAATATGACTCTTGTATAGTTGATTGGAAAACTTAGTGCTAAAATCAATCATAAGGATTATCCCAATTATATTTCTATAGTGTCCAAACATTTAAGGTTTCCTATCTAATTTTAACTAGAATAAGGTGATAAATATAAGAACCTTATCATATTAGGGTCACCTATATCTTTCTTTCCTCAAAAAAAGGTTAACCTTTTCCCCTTTCATTAATAGAACCAATAAGTTTGGATGATATAGTACATTTTAGGTGTTTGATTTTGATGTAATCTAATATATAGTAATTTAATTAGTTTTAAAAATATGATGGTCTTATTTCAAATTTTCCATTTATATATGGATGATTCAAAGGATTTAGTCATTTATTTCTATACCTCCTACCAAATTAATATATTCAAAACATTTTAATTTATAACACATTATACAACTTATTTTTTTTACTCACCCAAAAATAAAATCTAATTATATTTACACATATATAAATGTGTTCCATGTATAAGTTATATTAAACCTTTTCATATATAGGTTTAGAATTATATTAAACAAAAATACTTAAAAGATAAATCATATTGAAACAAGTTGTTATTCCCCTCCATTCTTGATAGGGCCTTAGACCTCGGTATGTTGAGTAGTTCGACACAATGTCTCGTAGTCCATGGATCAATACTAGATATAGGCCCCAATTCCAATATAATTAAAAAATTTAATACATACAATTCATAACCAACCTATAATATCATGTTCATGAATCTATAAACATATAATAGTTGTGGTTGAATGCAACTAGATATTTTAACTTGTTTAGCATGTAACTTCTTATATGCATGGAGTGGCATTTTTGAGAAGTTTTTTTAACACATTGAACTAATTCATGTGTGTATATATATATTAATGATATAAAGATTTTATATTCATGGATAATAAATTATGAAATAAATTAAATTCGTGAATAGTTCATAAATTTTGATACACTATGAACATTTACGGACATTTCATAAATATTCCATTATAATCCCTTTATAATGAGGCACGATTTATGGAAAATCAACAAAAAAATAAATATTAAAAATTATATTTATATAAAATATATGAATACATCATATTAAATATTTTACATGGAATTTAATATAATCATATTTATACTAAAAATATATGATATTTTCAAAAAAAATTACCTATTTAAAATTTTATATTTTATGTAAACGTTTTCAATAAATGAAATATAAAATATTTAATTTATTTAAACAAAAGTAAACACTCATAAAAAAACCATTTTTTCATAGTTTTAATAAGTTTCTAAATAATTCTTTATTTAAAAAACAAATATTTCATTCTATTTTATCATTAATTTCTTTTATTACATGTAACACTAACTTGGCTTGTGAAACATGCAAGATAGAGTTTCCTCGAAACAACATGTTAGAATTATAATTATTTAAATGTTATATTTATAACTTATCTATTAAATTTAATAATATAAATAGTATTATTTAATTATTTAATTTTAATTATAGTGTTCTCACATAAATAAACATATTTATAATGAAATTTATATGTTTCGGTAAAATAATTATTTGTTTAGAAATACTATTTTCTTAAAAGAAATGCATTTTATATAATTTTTCAAAAAAAATAATTAAATAAATTTTAAACAGTAATAGAAAATTAATTTAGTAAAATAGACATAATTTTTTAATTTAGAATATCAAAATTATCATATAGAGAATTTTTGGTATTTTTTTGAAAACATTCATTTTTTTGTGAATAGTGAAAAACACTGCATTGTTTTTAAAAAAATAATTATTTCATTTAAATAAATATATTAAATTAAATTTATTTTTATGTCACAATATATTTATAATACATATATTAATTTATATTAGTTCATTGGAATCTTCATTATAATAGAATTATATATACAAATAAATTGAACTTTTTAACGTCTTTTTACTCGCCTTCTAACCACATTCTCATATTAGCATTAAACATAATTTTACCGCTTCTATGAATTAAATTTTGAAAAATATAAACACATTATTTTAATTAGTAAGAAATATTTGGTTCAATAAGATTGAAATATTTTTTGGTGAATAGTATCTTTTGAATTTTATTAACCACGGTTAGAGTTAAATAGGGGAATTAAAGGAAAAATGTTATTATAGTAATATAAAATTACACTAACACCTATCATAATTTCATTGCATAAATATTTTTTGACCCAAATATGCCTTATGATAGAAATATTATCCTTTTTAATCAACTTCTGTTAGATTACGACATTAATTATATTTTATTTAAAGAAGAGTTAAAAAAGTCATATACAAATTTTAATCACAATTTCATTTTTAATATGAGGTTTCATAAGTGATATGTTAAACTATAAATATTATTTATAAAACTAAGAAATTTATCTCCGTCATTATAATTTAATTATAATTTTTAAAAATTAAATAATTAAATTAAATGGTGACACAATGATGATGCATTAATTATTTATTTAATTGAGAAATTAAATAAAAGAAATTAAAAATAATAAAATAAATATAATTTTACTTAATTGATGAAATAAACTAATTTCGTTGACAATTTATACATGTTAGTGAAATATTGGATGTATTGGTTTGAAGTTACCATATAAGCTTGATATTTTTAAAAAAGTAAAATATTGGACAATATTAAAATAAATACTATTTTATTAAATGATTTAAAAGACATAATAATATATGCTTAGTCCCACTAAATTGGATAATGTAAAATATGTCATAGATTATCTATTTGGGGTTATTTTGGAATTTTAGTGTAACTATATTAACCCTATAATGTAAAAATAAAAGAAGAAACAATAAGAGCTAAACTGTTTAACTAGGGGTTAAATCCCAAAAAATAAGGTTAATTTTATTACCAAAACAAGTCTAAAATTAATTGGTTGAAGGGACTTCAACCCATCCTAAAATTACACTTAAAATAAATCACTTTTGATCTATTTGAAACAAAAAATCAATTTATAATAAATAAATATTTTACGGTATTTGAAAAGATCCCCTCACCTCTCTTATAAAAGGATGTTTCTCGTTCTCTATACTTAACAACTCCAAAGCCCATTATATAATCCAACCAATCCTCAAATATCCTACCAATATACCTAAATTCATCTTATAATCCTAAATATGGGCATCAATCCCACCTATGTAGTATTTTATTTCAAATCAATAGGAGACCCTCGAAGAAGAGGTAATAGTTTTACCAATTCAATTCAATTTATTTTCTTCTTCTACTTCCTATTCCTATGTTTTTTCCATAATAATGTAATAAATAAACAATATAATATATGATGATATGTTTTTATTATAATGTTAAAATCATATTTCTTCATTTACCCATCCTTAAAAAACAATATCACTATTTGTGCGTGCGTACGACTTATCGTATTCACGTCATGGTGTAAACTTCCTTTCATCTACACTTTAATTATATGTGTATAAAGATGAATATAACGGAAGTTAATAATAAATATAACATAATATTATTTCGTTAAAATTCATATTCCATAAAATTTCATACCATTTAACCAGTAAGGAAATGATATCGTCACTCGTGCATACGTACGGCTTACCGTCTCTATGACATGATGAGATTCATCTTCCACGTTCACCATTCAAGAATAATTATAAAAATATATATTATAAATACATATTAAATATATGCCATAATAATTATACTATAATATATATATATATACATATACTTCATTCACTTACTTACATTCAATATGATAAGAAAACATAAACAAAGCTCATGTGTACGTACGACCTACCATCTCCATGAATAATGTATTCCATTTCATATACCTATCTATTATATATATTTATATTCTGAATATATATGATATATAAATCATTTTATACATTCTATAATTAATTAAATCATGATCTATGAAATACGATCAAAAATAACAAATGAAAACATGTACGATAAAGTAAACAATCATTACCCGAATTGTTTATTTAACATGGAAATTATTATTAAAAGGATAATATGAAGTCATAAATGAATCATATATTATATCATAAATATTATTATTATTATTATTTTATAAGTTAATAATATTTTTAAAACTATAATATAGGAGTTTTGGACATGTAAAGAGAGTATCGGACTTAAGGTGAGGGAATTTTGTTTCACTTTTAATTTTCATGAGATATAAGCCATTTTCACAACATATTTCTTGTGTGTACTGCATGTAATACCCATATTATATTTTATATCATGAATAAATTTATATTAATGGAATTTAAATTTTCATTTGAAGATATTGGGATTATTATTTAAATAATCAAATTGGTAAGGGACACTTTGAATATTTAACAAATTAATCCTTTCTCTATTTCAATATTCGTGATATCATCACACATATTTATTTATATGTATAAAAAGGATTTTAAATAAAATTTTATTTCTATTTAAAATTTCATTCAAATGTTTTCAAAAGGAATAATTTTTTTATGTAAGGGACTTTATAACTAAAACATCATTTTAAATTTTTTTAAAAAATATTCATCCAAATCATTCTCATTAATGTCCATGTTTCTTAAAAAGTTTTTTAAAATGTTATTAATATTACTTAAAGTTATTTTTACCCATTTTTGAATTTTTATAAAAAGTTTTAAAAGGAATCCTTCCATTTGTTTCCAAACAAGGTACTTTATGACCTTTTTTAAAAATTAAGGAAAGAATTTTTTTAACTTATACGTTGCAAGTGGTAATTTCTACCATTCTGAAGCTTACATTAGAATTTTAAAAAGTAATTTTCAAAAAAAAAATCTTTTATAATTATATGGCTTCTCAAATGATTTCAAAATAAAAAAATGGATATTTTTCTCAAATATTTTTATAAACTTATGAGATTATTTTCATCTTTTTCAACATCCTTTTTCATATTTTGTACTTAATTGACATTGATTTATTATGATACAGTCTCCCATATTTTATTGAATAGGTGATGATATGTTTGATGTGGATTTTCTATTTTAATACCATTCATGGCTTAGGGTTAAATTATTGAAATTCTGTATGCTAGTTTTCATACCAATTTTTATTTTATGCTTTAACCTTTGCATATGAGGAATGCATTGGGCATGGTAAGTGAAATGCGAGGCCTAAAATAGAACCTCGATGCATCAGTTGGTCTCACGAGAAAAATTAGTGTTTAGGCACGAGGCCTTAATGGTATGGGTAAGTATAGTCTTTGCACAAGGCCCTGATAGTGTAGTTTTGATTTCCAGCATTATGCATTCCATCATTATGTGATTATTTATTGATATTACACATGATTATTCAACTAGTATAATATCCATGTGAATGATTATAAATTATTACTTGATATTATTTTCATGGTTATGTTTAAAAGGCTTATGTATCATTTTTATACCTTTATTTAAAATTTTATGAAAGATTATGTTGTATTTTTTATCCTTAATGAGCATTTTAGGTCACTACTTTCATGCGTATTTATTCTCCTAGGATTCCAAGATGTTTTCATGATTGATATGCATGGATAAGTTAGGACAATAATAGAGTTATCAAAGGACTATCTATATTGTATTTTATGTTCAAAATTATAATGTAACATTCAGGATTGTAATCTATTTTCTAAGATTTCTAAACTGGTCAGTCTTTTGGGATTTGATTCATTGTAATCATGCCAATATTTTAATGCATTGGATCTTGGATTTTTGGTTTGAGGCATTATAGTTGGTATCGAAGGACGTTTGGAAACAACTTTGGAAATTGATTTTGAAAACCTATATTAGGGATCGTAACACTAAGGTAGACTTTTTGATTAAGTATAGAGAAACAACCTAAAATTTTGGAAATGTAGATATTATGTGGGTATTCATAAAAAATACATTCTTGTATAGATACTACAAGTGGACATGGTTCTAGAAAAGATGTACCTAAGAGTAATAACTCTGACAAGGTGTTTTGGGCTTGACTCACTATAACCTGGTACACGACAACAGGCCTTACTGCACATCTTGTTTAACACTACCGGTGTAACACCCTATGATTTTGAAATTAATTTTAATATTTAATGCATGAAGCAATGAGTCTCTAAAAAACACCACTATCAAATAACCTAACCAGAAAACCTAATTTTTCAACCTCTTTGATTTGAATTTCAAAAAACTAGCATACACTGTTGTGTTCAGTAAGATATTTAGAAGTAGAAAAGACAAAGATAATTTTTGGTGAATAGTAACATACCCTTATTAATAGTGATATGAATAGTAATATGACCCTTATGAATAGTAATCATAATATTAATATTTTTTAGGTTATAAGATGATGAGATCTTGATTAATTTTTCAATGAGATATAAAATAAATTCTAGTTTTAAAATTGTTATTTTTGAAATAAATTATTATTCTATTTTTAAATTAAATTAATATTAATTAGAAATGCATTTTCAAAAAATGGATTTCATTTTTTAATTTTATAGGTTGAAAAATGGTTAGGGTGATTTTCTAGGATTTTTCTGAAATACTCAAATTTTTTATGAATAGTAAAATATGGTAATTTACCATATATCTACATTATTAATTAAATACACTATTCCTAGCATCATGTATGTATTAAGAACACTTGGTTTGAACTCACATTCGATAATTACTATTATGGGTCACATTAATCAGAAATATTGTTTTTCATGAGGGAAATAATAAAATAATGAATAAGATATTCAAAAATCACCCCTCTCCTCTATTATAAAACCCCCATCACTCCCTCTTCACTTCACGCTTCTCAAGCCTTGTTCCTTGCCTAAATTGTTCTCAAATATCCTCCCAATCTCCTCCCACACTTCCATTAGACCTTTTTCGCATAAAAAGACCTAAACCTTTCCCCTAAGGGGTATCTCAAGGAAGACAACTCAAAGAGGTAAATTGCTCTTCTATTTTCTTTTATTTCAAGTTCCTTTCTTTTCTATTTCTTTATTCAACTACTTTCATCGAAATTTTTTGATGAATCCAGTACATTAAATTTACTAAAATATTGTTATTATAAAGTAAAAATTATTCATCATCTCTCCTTTCCCCTTTTTTTATACTAGAAAATATAACACCATCTGAGATGTGTTAATTTACCACATTCAAGGATAACAGGTTTTCAATTTCTATTATCATATTCAATTCTGGTCATGGAACATTTTTGTTGGTTGAAAAAGACTATAATATATGTATTATAACTTTTTTAAGGTTATTAATTCAAATTTTTAAACATGATAAAAATTTATAAATCAAAATGAGTTCGTTGTGAACAAAAACCACCAATTAACCCAAACAATTGTAATTGATGTTTTATAAAGATTTATCTTCACTCCAAATAACCAAATGAATTTTATAACAATTTAATATTCAGTTTTTTCACTAAAAACATACAACTTGTATTCTGGAAAACCATTCTCATTCTACATGTTTATCGGTACATGAATTTAAGTAAACCAACCATCAAAACCAAGGAAGAAAACACTCCAAAACAATGAAATTAAATCAATTAAACCTTAAAAAGGCCATGAATGAACCTAAATAATGTTATAATAAATAAAAAATTCATATGTGGTTCTGGAATCATTAATTTATGTACATAAAGTTTATTATTCAGGTCATTAAGATCAATTGAGGAATGCCTTCAGACTTAAGGTAAGGGTTTCCTACCTGAACCACCATTTTCATTTGGGTTAATCTAATTATCTAATTACCTCAACTAAATTAATTTTTATTCATATTTACCCGTCATATATTCTGTGATAATGTTCTATATATATGTAACTATCAGAAAATTTCTTTATTTTTTGGGGAGTGACGTGTTTTAAAAGGATATTTCAAAAATCTTTCCTGACAAACTAGCCTGTTTCAACAGAATTTCCGAAATTCTTACCTATTTTCAAGGAAACTATATAATATTTTTTTAGAAATCATTAACTTTATAAAATCAATCATTTTATTACAAAAATACTATCTTACTTCACTAATGGTTTTATACAATGATTTTTCCAAAATAAATCTTCTTTTCAAAATAAAAGAGTGTTTTTCCATGAATTACTCAATGATTTTACAAAAGTTTCCTTGTCTATTTCAACACTCTTATTAATTATTATGATTTATAGGGATTAATATTTTATTATATCATCTACCATACTTAATTGAATGATTTGGGATTACTTTTACTATGGATGTGTTATCTTAAAACCATTCACCAATTTGATCTAAATAGTTTGTGTTTATGCTTAATGTTAGGAGAACATTATTGAAATTTTATATATTAGTCTCTATATGAATGTATATTTTTTAATGTTTATCCATTTTCATGTGAGGAATTTATTGGAATTATTATATTATGGGTGGGTCCAACTATATCCCCTCTATGCATCGGTAGGTCTCATTAGACAAACTATGATTGTGGCACAAGTCCTTCACAAAATGATTATTTATGATCTTGGAAAGAGGCCTTGACGGTATGGTTATGATGTCTGGAATTAGGAATTCCCTAATTATGAAACAATAAATTCATATTTCATGTGGTTATTAGACTAGTATAATACCAATGATTATGTTATATAAAGTCAATAATTAATTATCTCATATTCCTTCTATAATGTGTTCAATTTTATTACTCTTTTGAAGGCATGTGTTTTCAATTATTCATTATGCCTAATTTTTATATTTGTGATATCTTCTGCTATATTGTTTACCCTTACTGAGAATCTAAGATCATCCCTTTTATGTTTCATTTTTTCCAAGACATGAAGATGTATATTAAGAATATTAGGCAGAAATAAACTTGTATTCATGGATGTTGTCAAAGAAGTTTCAAAATTGTATTCTATTTCAAGTAGTAATATTGAAATTATGTATGTATATGGATTTCCAAATCTACTAAAATATTTTCTCCTTCATGATATTAATTTCTTGTAATCATGCAAATATAATGTAATAAGTCACTGGCTCTTGGAAATTGGGGTCGAGTATTTATAGTTGGTATCGATGGAAGTTTAGTAGAAAACTTCGAAACTAGATTTAAAAAAAGTAGATTATGGAAGAAAACCCTAATATATTCTTTGAGGGTAGTAATACAAGAACATTCTATAATATTATTAAGGAATAGATTATGTGGATATTTCTAGAAATATATATCCATGTCTGGATACTAAAAGTGGACATGGTTCGGGCCCAAATGATCCTAGTAGTGAAAAATCTGACATGGAGTTTCGAGCTTAACCTAGGGCATCCTAGTACACGAAAATGGGCCTTACTGTGCACCTAGTTTGAAACTACAGGGAGCTATTCTTAGAATAATTCACATTTTATTTTTAATCTATTATAAAGGATTTAAATTTAAATTTTCCCTCAATGAAACCATGTTTGTGATTATGAGATTAGCTATGTATATAATTTCAATTTATTTTAAGTATTTTTCTACATTGATATTATATATTATGATTCATAACCTAATCTAGTGTATGCCATTATTTAGAGTTGGTGCCTAGTGGATGTAATGGAAACTATATGAATGTGGTTGTCCCATGTAGGGATTTCCCTCTGAGGAAAGATTATGATGTTGCCTCTGGTGTTGTGACTAGTTTTGAGCAACTTATAACTATACATAGACAACTGAATCGGGTTATAAATATTAACCTTATCTCTAAGTATTATCAAGACCCACAACATGGGGGAGTTATGTTATATTTCTTTATGTGACAACATACTCCATCATTTAATGGGGATAAAAACTCATTTGTAGTGGAGTAGTGGATAAGTTAATTAGATAACTTATTTGTCATTATAGGAGGTAACGTAAGAGAGAAGGTTCTCATGGTAGTTTGTTGACTATCAGGATATGAAGATCAATGAAGTTCTTTAATCCAAAACACAAAGAATGGGGAAGAAATAAAAGAATTGTAATGGAGGGATTTTAAGGAAATATTCTTACAAAAATACTTCCCCCATGAACAATGGGAAAATAAGGATAGACAGTTTTTGAATCTCAGGAAAAATGATGGTGAGAATGTTGAAATATATGAATCCAACTTCACAAGGTTATCAATACATGATGCAGACTACATATGTAATCCAAGGAGCAATATTGATCTATTCATGGATTGTTTAAAACCATTCCTCTAAATTGATCTAGTCTCCTAAATATTGTCATCATACAAAGATATAGTCTTATGTGGTATGAAGATGGAAAAGGAGTTTTCTGTGTCCTATGACTTCCAAGGAAACCATGATTAGAAAAGGGTTGCTGAAAAATCGGGAAAGGGAAATAAATAAATGTGGATGACAGGAAGAGTTGAATTTCGACCCAGTGATAATTGTGGAAGAAAACACCATGGTACCTGCTTAAAAGGAAAATGGGTGTGCTACAAGTGTGGATAGAAATTCCCCCCTTCATGTGTTTTCAAGGGGAAGAAAGAATCTATTGATGCTCCATTATATAATAATATGGATATGGGACACTATTCTAATGATTGTCCTATGCTTCAAGGAAATGTATATTAAAAGGGCCAAGGGAGAAAGGGCAAACTTTTAATGTCACAACAGCAGAGGTTGAAGTTCCTAACGATGTGGTGGAATGTACATTAATTATTTCCTCAAACTTATCCAATGCTTTATTTGATTCCGGATCATCACATTATTTCATATCTTCCTAGTTTTCTATGCAAATTAGATATTTATAATTTGATTTAATAAGGTATTTGTCTGTCAAAACTCCTATGGGATTTATCATTGCCACAATGTTGTGTCAGACAGTCCCTATTATGGAATATCAATGTTCTTTATCTGGTGATTTTATTATCATACCCATGATTGAATTTTACATAATCCTTGTTGTGGATTGGATTTTGAACCATGATGAAAAAAAAAATTTCAAGAAGTTGGAGGATATATTTTTTAGGATGATGTGTAATCCCTTATCTTTATGGCAGAAACATCACCATATGATTCTCTTCTACATCCACCCTTAGTAGCTCTACTAAATTCAATTATTGAGGAGGAAGGTAATGCAATAACTATGGGTGAGGAAAGTAATGTTCAAATAGAGGATGTACCTATTATGAAATAATAAGTTTATGTTTTTCTATAGGATTTACCTAGACATCCTCTAGAGTGGGAAATTGAGTTTTCCATTGCCTTAATTCCAAATTCATGGTCCATATCAAAGACCCATATATAATGGCCACTATAGAATTAGTATAATTGATGAAACAACTAGAGGAATTGAGTGATAAAGGATTTATTCTACCTTGTGTTTCTCCATGGAGAGCCCATATCATTTTCATTAAGAAGAATGATTGATCTATGAGGTTATTCATTGAATATTGGGATATCAATGTTATAACAATAAAGAATAAGTATCCCCTACCTTGAATTGATGATTTAATTGATCAAATTCATGGAGCCAACTATTTTTCAAAGATTTAATTTTGATATGGATATCATTAGTTCTGAGTAAAGAAGGAAGACATTCCAAAGACAGTATTTTGAACCAAGTACGAGCATTATGAGTTTATAGTAATGCCTTTTGGATTCACTAATACACCCTTTGTCTTCCTGGATCTAATGAATAATTTTTTCAAAGAATATCTTGATGGATCTGTTGTGGTATTTATTGAAGATATCATGGTACACTCTAAAACGTACAAAGATCATGAAAATCACATACACTCTATTCTGAAGTCTCTTAGAAGAAAAAAATTATATAGGAAGTTTATAAAGTGTTAATTTTGGCTTCAATCAGTTTACTTTATTGACCACATTGTCTCTAAGGATGGAATATCTACTGATCCTTCAATGAAAATGGATATTCAATAATTTCCTACTCAAATGAACATAAATAAGGTATGTAGTTTTATTGGTCTAGTAGGTTATTATTGGGGTTTCATTCATAATTTCACTCATTTAACAAACACAATGAACAAGATTACATGTAAAGGGGTTATGTTCATATGAAATAAAATAATTTGAGGACTATTTTTAATAATAGAGGATCAGATTAGTGATTCATTTGTTCCTAAATCTACAATCGAGGAATGATGGGTTTGTGATATATAGTAATAAATCAAATAAAGGACTTGGTTGTGTCCTTATGTAGATTGATAGTGTTGTTTCATATGCATCATGGTAGTTAAAAAATCATGAACAATACTATCCTACTGATGATGTTGAGTTAGATGCTGTGATCTATTCTCTAAAAATATGGAGACACTATCTATAGAGAGAAATATGAGATATATATAAAGATCACAAGAGTCTGAAGTATATATTCTCATAGAAAAAACTCAACATGAGGAAAATTAAATTGCTTGAACTACTCAAGGATTATTATTATTAAACAAACTACCACCCTATAAAAGAAAATAAGGTAGTTGATGCATTGATCAGGAAGGGTCATGGAGTTTTAATCAAAATTAGGATTGAAAGGGATCATCTATTCATAGATATAATAAGGATAGACATGGGAATTTTCAAAGAAGGTGAACCATTATTACTTTTTTAATTGGTTTCCCAACCATATTTATTAAAAATTATTAAAAACTATCAGCCTAATGATTAGAACCTTAAAATGAAAATTAATGTTGTGAATGATGGGAAGTTGGATGACCTCATATGTGATTATGGAATTCTGAAATTTGGGAAGAGGCTATGTGTTACCTCTTTACCCAAGCTAAAATGGGAGTCATTTGATGATGATCATAGCTTAAATTTCTCTATACACCCTAGTAGCACTAAAATGTTTAGAGATTTAAAATAACAATTCTGGTGGGACAACAGGAAGCGGGAAATCACTAATTATTTATCAATATGTTTAGTCTGTCAATAAGTGATGGTCGAAAAACGAAATCCTAGTGGAGTCATGAAACCTCTACCTATTCATACATGGGAATGGGATGAAATCACTATGTATTTTTTCACCATATTACCCAAAACTCCTAGATTGAAGGATGAAATATGGGTAATTTTGGATCGACTTATGAAATCTGTACATTTCCTCACTATAAGGGAGTATTTTCCACTATAGTTCCTAGAAAGACTCTATATTAATGCAGTTGTGAGAATTTAGGGAGAACCTCTCTCAATTTTTTCTAATCATGATCCAAAATTTACATCAAAATTATAGAAAATTCTTCATAAATATTTGGATACTGAGCTTTGATTGAGTACATCTTATCACCCACAAATTAACGGGAAATCAGAAAGCATGATCAATACCATAGAGGACATGTTGAGATCATGTTAACTTTACATTCAATGTATGTGGGTTCAATATTTACCTTTTGTAGAGTTTTCCAATAATAATAGTTTCCATTCAAGTATTCAAATGGTACCATAAGAAGCATTGTATGGAAAGAAATGTTGTACAACAACATTTTGGGATGAAGTTAGAGAAAGGAATCTTGTGAGACCAAATCTTGTCGAGGAAACAACAAAAAAGGTAAAAACTATTCAATCCCATCTCGAAGCTTCTCAAAGTGGGAAAAAAAATCTATGCTGACAATTGAATGAAGTATTTGGATTTTCAAGTGCGAGATCATGTTTTCTTAAAAGTATCTCCATAGAAGGGTGTTATAAGATTTCAGAAGAAAGGGAAACTAAGCCCTAGGTACATAGGACCTTTTGAAATTTCTGAAATAACATGAGATGTTTCATATCATTTGGATATGCAGCAGAGCATTTCAAAAGTATACAATGTGTTCCATGTCTCATAGCTTAGAATATACAGGCCAGACCCAACCCATGTCCTCACTTCTGAAGGTATATAATTAGAACCAGTCCTATCATACTATGAAGAGCCTATCTAGATTCTAGACAGTAAAGAATAGGTGTTGAGGAATTGGATGACTCTACTAGTAAATATAATTTTTAAGAATCAAAAAATCTAAGAGGCAACATGGGAGCCTGAGATTCTTATCATGAAAAACTACCCAAATCTTGTTATGGGGTGACATTTTGGTAATTTCAATGTTGAAATTCTTGTAAGGAGGGGATAATGTAACAACCCAAGATTTTGAAAAAAAATAATTAATATTGAATACATGAAACACTGAGTCTCTTTTAAACACCACTTTTTATACCCTATCCAGTAAGCATAATTTTTCCACCTCTATGATTTGAATTCTGAAAAACTGATATAGACAATTGCATTAAGAATTATTTTTAGAGTCTAATAAGACAAAATTAATTTTTGGTAAATAGTATCATGCCATTATAAATAATAATATGAATAGTAATATGACCCTTATGAATAGTAAATCATTTTATTATTTTTTGATTAAGTTTATAAGATAATGATATCTTGATTAATTTTTTAAAGTGATATAAAATGAATTATAGTTTTAAAATTGCTATTTTTCGAATAAATTATGAATATATTTAAAAATTAAATTAATAATATTTATAAAATTATTTTCCAAAAATGGAGTTAATTGTTTAATTTTAAGCGTTGAAAAATGGTTAGGGTGAATTTTTGTGATTTTTCTGAAATATAGAAATTTTAATGAATAGTAAAATACGGTAATTTACCATATATATACATTATCAGTTAAATTCGCTAATAATTACATCATGGATGATGTAATCACACTTGGTTTGAACTCTCATGCTATTTTTACTATTATGGGTCACATTAATCAACATTACTGGTTGTCTTGAGGGAAATAATAAAATAATGAATAAGATATTCAAAAATCACCCCTCTCCCACACTACAACATCCCCCCCCCCTCACTCCCTCTTCTCTTCACTCCTCTCAAGCCTTATTCCTTGTCTAAATTATTCTCAATTATCCTCCCAATCTCCCCCCCCCCCATGTCCAATATCCCTTGGTCACATAAAATACCAATACATATCCCCTAAAGAGGCTCCTAAGGAATATTACCCAAAGAGGTATATTCCTCTTTTCTTTTCTTTTATTTCGAGTTCCTTTATTTTCTATTTCTTTATTCACCACATTTCATCCAAATTTTGTGATGACTCCAGTACCTTACAGTTGCTATAATTTTATTATTATAAAGTATTAATTTTCATTATCTCTCATTTCCCCTTCTTTTATAATAGAAATGAAAACACCATTCGAGATGTGTTAATTTATGACATTCAAGGACGACATGTTTTCAATTTTAATTAAAATCTTAAATTATTTTCATGAAAGCATTTTGATGGTTGAACTAGAGTATAATATATGTATTATAACTTATTTATTTTTATATAATCAATTTTCAAACATGATATTAATTTTTAAATCAAAATGAGTTCGTTGTGATAAAAAAATACCAATTAACCCAAAATATTGTCAATAATTTTTTATAATGATTCATCTTCACTCCAAATAAGAAAAATAATTTTATAACCATTTAATATTCTTTTTTTCACTAAAAACATACATCTTCAATTCTGAGCAACCATTCTCATTCTACTGGTTTATTTATACATTAACATAAGTAAACCAATCGGGAAAACCAAGCAAGAAAACACCCCCAAACAAAGAAATTGAATCTCTTAACCCATTAAATGGCTATGAATGAACCTAAATAAG
Organism: Viscum album; assembly: GCA_963277665.1. Taxonomy (NCBI): domain Eukaryota; kingdom Viridiplantae; phylum Streptophyta; class Magnoliopsida; order Santalales; family Viscaceae; genus Viscum; species Viscum album. Next base: position 733,303,870 of record OY728160.1, read on the forward strand.
GATATAATAAATAAACTAATTGTAGAGGACGTTTTTTAATCATTAATTTATGAACCTATATTTGATTATTCTATTCATTAAGATCTAGTGAGAAACACCTTCAGACATAAGGTAACGATTTTCAACATGCGCCTCAATTCTCATTCGGGTTACACTTATTCTCTACTTACATCAATTAAATTATTATTTATTCATATGTACACCTAATATATTCTATGATAATGTTCTATATATGTGTACCAACCATTATCCTTCTTTATTTTATGGGTATTTACAATTTTTAAAAGGATCTTTCAAAAATCCTTCCCGATAAACAAGCCCATTTCAATGGAATTTATAAAATTTGTACCTATATTAAAGGGCACTGTATAATATTTTTTTAGAAATAATTATATTTATAAAATCAATAATTTTATTATGAAAATAGTATCTTTCTTTTCTTTTGGATTTATAAAACTATTTTTTCAAAAGAACTATTTTTTTCAAAATAAAAAAGTATTTATCTCAAGAATTACTCAATGGTTTTATAATAGCATCTTCTTATATTTCAACACTCTTGTTGGTACTTTTGGATTATAGAGGTAAATATTTTATGATACCATATATCATATTTAATTTAACATTTTTTTGATTATTTTGATTGTGGATGTTCTATAATAAAACCATTCACCAATTTACTCTGAATGGTTAGTGTTTATGCTTAGTGTTCTGGGAATGTTATTGATATTTCATATGATAGTTTCAATATGAATATATATTTTGTTTATATTTATCCCCATCAATATGTGAAATTAAATGGACTTGGTAAGTGATGGTTGGGTCCGCTATATCCCTTCAATGCATCACTAGGTCTCATGAGACAAACTACAGTCTCGGCACAAGGCCTTGGAAAAATGATTATTTATGGTCTTAGCATTAGGCCTTTATAGTATGGTTATGATGTCCGGTATTATGATTTCCCTCATTATGAAGCTAGAAATTCGTATATCATGTTGTTATTCGACTTGTAGTATACCCATGATTAATATATATTATGGAAATAATTACTTAGCTCATATTCCTGCCATAATGTTTTCAGGTATATTATTTTTTAAAGGCATTTGTTTTCAATTATTCACCATACCTACTATTTATGTTTATGATATCTTATATTGTATTTCTTACGCTTACTGAGAATCTGATCTCACCCCATATTTTGTTTCATTTTTTCCAGGACATGAATATGTATATTATTAATGACATTCAAAAATAACCTAGGAGTTATGGATGTTGTCAAAAGAGTTTATAAATTGTTTTACCATTCAATTTGTAATGTTGAACTTATGTATGTATTTGGATTTCCAAATCTACAAAAAATTTCTTTCCATTGGGAAACAACTTTCTTGTAATCCTACAAAAGCAATTTAATAAGGCACCAACTTTGGGAAACATGGGGCTGGTCTTTACACCCGGGGGATATGATTAGGATAATTCATATTTTATTTACCTACCTTTATGAGTGATTTTGATGTAAAGATACCACAAAGTTTCCCTAGTTTATGATTCTTGGATTTATTTTCCAAAAATTAATGCTATATATTATACCATATTTATTGTCATACAATTTTCATAAATTTATAAGTTAATCAAGTATATTCCATCTTGTATATTTGGAACCTTTTATAATTAATGATAACTCCAATAGTGCACATGATCCAAAGAGTAATTAGGATCAAATCATTCATGGTCTTAAGATAATAGTTCAAAGGAAACTATTCTCCCATGTATTCTCACCATATGAGGAAATAGTATCATGTTCTAATAAAATACATAAATAATTATATGAGTCATATGGCTTCTAAGGGAAGAAAGAGAAGAAGAGTATAGAAGAGAAAAAGATGTATTGAGGGAATAAGGTAATGAAGGATTTTCCCACATGAGATAACTATGAAAAGAACCAATATGGTATTTTCTTGAATGGAATGGTATTTTATTATAAGTGTGGAGAAAAAATTAACCATGTTATTTATTGAAATGTTATGAATAAGGTTTCCAATGTACAATGCTTCGGCTACAAGGGGGCACACCAGGCTCATCCCACTAGGCCACAGTCTAGCCTGGCCTACAAGGGGGTGCGGCCTAGCACACAAGGGAAAGGCCTGCTAGTCTCGCGTGGCCTGCCAGGCTCATGTGGCCCGACCCATGGAGGCGCGGCCTGCTAGGCTCGTGCGGCTCAGCCTGTGGTGGATCTTGGACCGTTGGGCACACACGGCCCGCTAGGCACACGCGACTCACTGGAATGGGACCCACCTAAGCTGGCATTTGTGGGGGGGTCCCCCGTTTGGAAGGAGGAGCGACAATGTCCTTTGGTGCTACTAGGTCACCCAATGGATTCACCCCCGCAGCTCCTCCGGTGGCTTGCTGTTGCATGCCGCTGCCTCCTCCTATGGCCAGCTGATGTTGGCCTCCATGTTCGACCCTACTGTAGCTGAAATTCCAGGACCCCTCTCCACCAGTGGTGCGCAATGGCACACCGCATCACCACCATGGCCGGACGATGCAAGCCGCTCTACTGACCTCTCTAACATAGTGTTGTGATCTCCTCCTATGGTTCCCGACGGCACGCTGCCTCCATCTCAGTAGGCCGGTGCCAACTACCCTCATCATCTGTCATCTCAGGACTTATCCTACCTAAATATAATGTTTGCAATGAACGCACCAAAATTCCAACAAGGGTGGAGGATCCGAGCCTTGTTCATTTGGCTGTGCCCTCCACATTATCTTGATAGTAAGAGGGTAGAAAGAAATAATCATCAAATCATTCAAACAATAAAATATTAAAACCCTACCTCGAGATCGTTGGAGAATTCCCTCAATTTAGGAAGAGTCGGTATCTGTCGCCCCCACAACAAGCTGCCAATGATGTCGCTCAATCGTCTTTCTTTGGTTCGGGGTTCAGTGTTTCTCCTCACCACTCGCTGAAACAGGTTCCATCCTTCATGTTTTGCGCATCGCGACACTTTACCAGAGATTTTTCACTTGGGGAAGTCATGCTAATACCTCCCCCCAAACTCCATATAAATAGAATAGGGGGAGGGTAAGTAACGATCATGGAATTTATGGGGGTTCATTTAATAGGAACCGTTCTAAATTACAACGATGCTATTACTTAGGATTTATAGGGTCAATACATTTAATGTCTCGACACTTCACTGATCCCACACTACCACTTGTCCGTTGGAGGAAAATATAGAAATAAATAAAATAACAAACTTATTTTATTATTGTTTAAAAAATTCCCAAAATTGAACTTTTTCTCCAGATTTATTATGGTTGAATTAATGCCTCCCTTAACTGAATCCTGATATTGTGGATTTAACGATGCCCTCCGATTTTTAATCTGAGCACCAGTTCAACAGATAATAAAAGCCTCCTATATGTTTACAGAATGTACATTAAAAAAAGTTCAGAAATTTATTCAGGGCACACCGGGCTTCAGAATCACACACTGTAAATTTTCACAGACTCATAATAATTCTATATAATTAAAAACATTACATGGAAAAATATCGGTCTTTACATTCTCCCCACCATAGGGTTTTTCATCCTCAAAATCCAAAATATAGACTAAGGAAACAATTGGGGGTACTAAGCACGAATCTGAGCCTCCCACTCCCATGTGCTCTCCTGGAGGTTCTCGTGCTTCTAGTGAACGTGCACCAGAGGTATCGATCGTCCAAAAAAGGACCCACTCTTGTTGATCCTCAATCTCCCCTATAACCTCTATAAAGTTCACCCCATCATCAATTTCCAGCTCTCCCCAGTCAATGATGAGTGATTGGTCATGCACGTACATCCTTAGCTGTGACACGTGTAAAACATTATGCACCTGGTGCATCTGCGGGGGAGGATTCGGGCAACAAGACACCTCACCAACTATACTGAGAACCTAAAATGGTCCGATGAACCTTGGAAATCGATTTCCACCTCAACCAAATCTCTACAAACCTCATCGAGTTTAGACCCTTTGGAAGATGTGGTCTTCCTCCTCAAACTCTAAAGGTCTCCATCTCAGGTCAACATAAGACATATGCATACTCTGTGTAGTCTTTATCGCCTCCTGGATGATCTTCACCATCTCAGTGGTAGCATGTACCAACTCTAGACCCATAAGTGCTGACTCCCCTGGGTCTATCTAGCAAAGAGGTGATCTTCATGGTTGACCGTATAAGGCCACGGATGGTTCCATACTTATGGTGGAGTGACAACTATTGTTTTACGTGAACTCCAACAAGGATAAGTGATCTTCTTAACTATGGAGAAAGTCTAGGATAGAATGAAGTAGCATGTCCTCCAGTGTCTGGATGGTCCGCTTCGTCTGACCATCCGTCTATGGATGAACGGTAGCGCTCAAACATAGCTGATCCCCAAATTCCTCTTGTAATCCCTTTCATAAAAGGGATGTAAAACGTGTGTCATGGTCAGAGACGATCATCGATGTAACCCATGTAGTCATAAAATCTCCTATATGTAGAGGCATCTCAATCCCTCTACTTATCCATACTCTTGGATGGGTAGGAAGTGGGCTGACTTGGTGAGTCGGTCAACGATCACCCAGATGGAATCATATCCCCTAGATATACGTGGAAGACCAGTCACAAAGTCCATAGAGATACCATTTTAATTCCACTCCAGCACCTCTAGTGGTTGCACAAAGCCTACAGGAACTTGATGCTCGACCTTCACTTGCTGATAAGTGAGGCATTGTGAAACAAACTCAGCCACTGCCTTCATCATCCTTATCCACAAGTTCTAAAACCAGAGGTTCTGGTACATCTTCGCCACACTAGGTTTTACCGCCAGAGGGGATGTATGGAACTCCCGCAACACCTCTTCCTGTAGCTCCACTGGTACCATGGTGCGTCCTTTGCAAATGATGAAATTCTCCCCACCTTCATAAAATGTATCAGGTGCCTGTCCTATGGATATATGAGCACATCATGCCTCACAGTCAACGTTCCCATTCTAAGCCACCCAAACTCATAGAAGAAGTGGGGGAGTGATAGTCATAGACTGGAGGTAAGCTGCTCCGTCTCTATCTACAAAGGATATCTGTACCGCTGCAAGCTGCTCTGTCGCCTCACTCAGAAACTATAGAATAGACCACCTGTTGAGTGTGTCAGCCAACACATTCCCTTTCTTAGAAGTATAGACTATCTCGAATTCGTAGTCCTAGAGGAACTCTATCCATCGTCGCTATCTCGGATTTAGGACCCTCTGTGAGAAGATATACCTAAGACTCTTTTGATCAGAGTGGACTATAAAACATTCACCCATCAAGTAATATTGCCACATAATCAAGGAAAATACAATTTTTCTAACTCCAGGTCATGGGTAGCATAGTTCTACTCATGTTGTCTCAGCTTCCGAGATCCATACGCGATCACTCCTCACTCCTGCATCAGGACACATCCAAGTCCAGTCCCCGATGCGTCGTAGTATACTACATACCCAATGCCCTCTTTTAATAGCCTCAAGATGGGGGAACTCATCAGTCTCTACCTCAGCTTCTGAAAACTCTGATGGAATCTCACCATCTACACGAAGTGATGTCCCTTCTTCGTCAATGCTGACAAGGGTGTCACCACTCTAGAAATGTTGGGTACGAATCCCCTATAGTACTATGCCTACCCTAGGAAAGTCTACACCTTGTTAACACGCCTGGGTGGCTCCCAAGATGGAATAACCTCTATCATTACTGGATCTATTACCACTCCATCCTCCGAGATAACATGTCCCAAAAAGTAAACCTCTCATATCCATAATTTTCTCTTCAAGAGCTTATCATAATGTTAATGCTCTCGTAGTGCATCCAGAACTATCTAAAGATGATAGGCATGATCCTCCTCCATCGTTGAGTACACCAAGATATCATCGATGAAGACCACCATAAATCAATCGAGGTATGGCTTGAAGTTCCTTTTCCTGAGTCCATGAACACTTCAGGGGAGTTGTTCATGCCGAAAGGCATAACCAATAACACATAGTAGCCATAACGACTTCTAAAGGTCGTCTTCTACACATCCTTGTCTCGTACCCTGAGCTAATGATAACCTGATCTGAGGTCTATATTTGAAAACCATTGATCTCCCTCCAATGGATCAAAGATATCATCAATCATCAGGAGTGGATAATTGTTCTCTGCGTTCACCTGGTTTAGGCACTAATAGTCCACAAAGAGTCTCAAACTCCCATCTGCATTCTTAACGATCAAAATTGGGGCTGCCAATGGAGAAACACTGGGCCTTATGAACCCATTTCTCTGCAAGTCCTCTAGTAGTACCTATAACTCATGAAGCTCTACAGGAGCCGTCCGATATACTGGAGTAGATATAATTGTCATCCCGGGGTACAGGTCAATGTAGATGTTAAAATATCTATGATGAGGTAGTCCCAAAACATCATCTGGGAAGACATCAGAATACTGGTCCACCACTACCGGATAGCTCGAACTCTCAACATCATCTATTCTGAGGGTATGGATAGCCAATTGATGTGTGATCGGCTAGACCCTCCTTTGGGAAAGTCCATCCTATGATGCCAAGGTTCCCTTCTTACTATTGAAGGAGAAGCTGGTCCCATCTGTCTGGACACACCAAACTTTGTGCATAATACATTCAATCTGAGCACGGATTATGGATAACAAGTCCATACCCAATATGGTGTCATAAAGCCTTGACGCCACTACTAGAATATCCAAGCCAAAGCTCTCACCACCTAGAGTAAGCTCAAACTACCGGTACTAGTGTGTAATTGTTGAATCTTCCCCCTGTAGGAGTCTCTAGCCACAAGCATCGAGCCAACGGCTCCGTCGAAATCTCTATGCTCCGAACGAGGGTTGTGGAAATAAAAGAGTGACCAGAACCTATGTTTATATGTAATACATCTAAGGTGGAATAGACACTGATCATACCTCTAATCATCTCTGGAGCGCCATGGTCATAGGCCTCAGCTGCCTAGAGCTGAGATCATCCCTCTCCTCCTACTCCTTGTGGTCAGGGTGGACCACCAGGAGGTGGTGACAGAAGAACCTCGATTCGCCGCCCACCGCCCACTGCACGGCCAGGTCCTCTGCCACGTTTTCCACCTAGTGGACCTTCACACTAAAACCTCTGCCTCTGCTGATCGTTGGTATAGTGGGTAAGGTAGTCACGAGCCATGGGACCCTACCCGCCGCACGAGTAGCATTTCCTGGTCCCCAACTGTCCTCCTCTTTCCCGTGAGTCCCTCACCACAAACCTTGTATCATGAGGTCTCCCACCATAAGGTCTTTCCTACTTGGGACCCTATGTCATTCCCATACTATGTACTGTGTTTGACTCGAATACCTGACATTTGGTGGTGTCTCTCGCTGTCGGTGCTTGCTCAGCTAGGAATCTCTCCCCCAAAAGCGCTCGGTCTAGCAACCCATCACACACCGGAATGCTGAGTGATACCATAGATGTTCTGATCTCCCGTCGAAGACCATGATCAAAGCTTAAGACCCTAAATAAAGGGTCTCATATCTTGTCGGTGGATTAGCGGGAGAGATCAGGGAGCCTCGCCAAGTACTGGGGAATAGTCATGATATCCTTTTGTAAGTGCAGTAGCTCCAATATACACCTTGAGTGTAGATTCGCTGGGATGAACTCTACCCTGAAAAGGAACTCGAAGACTGCCCAAGTGAGGGCCGCCTCTTTGTTTAACTAATGTGTCAGACTCCACCATCACCCAGCTTATCCCTAGAAGATACTGGAAGCTAGGATAACCATCAAATCAGCTCGTGTCCCAACATAGAGAAAAACTCTGGCCACAGCCTCCAGCCAGTCCTCAACTGCTTTCGGATCCATCTCGCCTCGGAACCTCGGAGCTCTCTGCCGCTGAAACTCATGCAACAGGCTCATTCAGCATGCACCATATTCTAATGGGGATGGTGGAAAAGGCTACCCAATGGGTAGTGGTGCTATTGGTACACCACCCAAAGGTGTTAACACTGTAAGAGGGACCTGCACTGAGGCCTCATCACTCAGTGGGCCATCGTTGTGTACTCTCTCAGGAATCCTAGATAGCTATCTATGTGGCGACATCCTGAAAGAAAACGGGTGTCTCATGGTCAATAAGTTATACCTAGTGAGCTGACTCAATGAAATCAAAAGGGAAAAACTTTTCAAAAACACACGCAATTAGATTTTTTTTTTCACTGAGTCGTAAAGCAGAATTCAGGGTCATGGTGTATGGATACTTCAGCCAGCACACCAACATTGGATTCCCCAAACTAAAAACCACACTCATAACTCTTAAAACTATTGCCACATTGAAAATATAGGAGTCCTAGTTCTTTGTTAGTACCGACTCCTTTGATACCACTTTGTCACAACCCATCTCCTAGGGAACATGTTGTGACTACCTCAAGCCCTCTTTCCATAGGCCAAGGGCTGGACACTAGCACTGGAAATGAGTATCCCTTATCCAAAAGGTGTTTCCTTTAAACCTATACAAACCAAAAAATCCAAGAGCCCACAAAGAAGAAACCACGAAGTAAACTGAAATAGTAAGAAGTGTGCTGAATGTAAAGGGGGTCGAAATACAATCCCCACCGGAAAGTACAAGTAAAACTGAAAAGGGAAAAACATATCACGTATCGTCCAACGAGGATCCTTCCTGAAAGGTTGGTACAGCTCACGATCAGTAGTCTTGTGTCACACCACGTCAAGTGGTCCACCTTTGAGCACCATCTAGTCTTGACTCCCTCAACCTCAATCAATGTTATTTGTCATTTACACAGTACACAAAAAGGTGTAGGTGAAGCCCGTGAAGGGGTGAGTATATCAATACTCAGTAGGGACCCCGAGACCCTTGAAGTTCTCCTAGAGTTCCACCAAGGAAAAAACCACAAATAAATACCTCAATCACAAAGCATGAAGCAGTAATCAACTCTACATAGGTATATTCCCAAACATATACCTATCTTATCAAAATATAATCATCTCATTAATGATGGAAGAATATCACAAAGTTAACACCACGAAGGTAACACCACGAAGTTAAAAGTACCACACAAGTAACAGCATGAAGATAACACCATGAAGGTAAAAGTACCACACATGTAACACCATGAAGATATCACCACGAAAGTAAAAGTACCACACATGCATTACCACAAATATATCACCATGAAGGTAAAATTACCACATAGGTATCACCACAAATATATCACCACCAAGGTAAAAGTACTACATAGGTATCACCGTGAAGGAAAATACTCAGGTCACAGTAGGTATTAGTTATGTATATAAGTACATACGATTAGTCACGAAGCTAGATCATCTTATTCTGTCAAGAGGCACTACTGCTAACCATAAGGAGTCTGGACCACATAGGATCGATAGGTAATAACCCCCGCAATAATCCACATAGAATCTGACCCACCTAGAGTCGATATTTACTAACCCCTGCAATGACCCACTAAGGATCTGACCCACACAGGATCAGTACGCACTGACCCACACAGGATCGCTGAGCACTGACCCACAAAGGATCTGACCCACGTAGGATTGGTATGCGCTGACCCACATAGGATCACTGAGCACTAACCCACACAGGATTTTACCCACATAGTATCGGTGCTGACCCACACAGGATCGCTCTGCACTAACCTCCATATTTTCTATCTTCAACCTCCACCTCACTGCCAGCCACTGTATTACCGCTCATAGTACACCTGATTCTTGGATAACCATTCCTCAATCCATCATTCATAAATCATCCAACACAAATCTTCACAAATAAGTATTCCAACGGACCTCCATGTCATAAGGGTTCCAATGAGACACACATTGCGTCAATCGGACGCCCGGTCTGTGACTTATAAGCGTTTTAGTTCTGAGGACACGATTGCATTCACGTTCGATCCAAATCATTCATAATTCAAAAGTTTCCAAAACTCAATTGGAGTATACCAAAAGGAACTTCTTTTTCTAAGGTTTTCAGCACCGTATATGGTTCATCAAACGGATGCACGGTTCTCATGTTATGTCCCTTTAAGAAAAACTGGTCCCAGAAGGGTCTGAGTCAGGTCCGAACAGACCAGACCCATTTTGAGCTAACTGACCCAGTCCGGGTCTAACCAACCCTATCCAGGTATAACCCGTTAGGTCTGGGCTGCAGCAGGATCAGCCCTCTGGGCCGCGGTCTGGCTCGACCCACAAGGGGCCATGGCCTGCAGGGCTCACGTGGCCCGGTCCATGGAGGCGCAGCCTGCCGGGCTGGTGTGCCCCGTCCTACGGTGGCATGGCCCACCGGGCTCACCCAGTATATACTGTAGTGGAGAACGACCCTCTAGGAAAGTTTGGCCCAACCCATGGTGGAGCGCGACCCAGCAAGAACGCGCGGCCCGTTGGATTGGATCCCACCGGAGCGGGCATGGGGGGGGGGGGGTTCCCGTTCAGAAGGCAGAGCAGCAGCGCCCATTGGCGCTGCTAGGTCACCCACAGGACTCGCTGCAAGTCCCGCCACCATAGCGTCAGATTCGTGGATCCTCTAGCGGGCACTGCTGCGTGCTTCTTCCTCTTCCTTCGGTCGGCCGATGCAAGCCGCCCTGTTCGAGCCCGTCACGGCTAAGAATTCACGGCCCTTCTCCGCTGGAGGAATGCAACAGTGCACCACATCACCACCTCAGTCGGTCGGTGCCGGTCACTCTTCTAATCACCACGACATGGTGTTGAGGCCTCCTCCTACGGTGCCCGATGATGCGTTGCCTCTATTTTGGTCGTCCGGTGCCATCCACCGTCATCATCTTCCATCCTGGGTCTTGTCCAACCCGAAGTTAATGCTTGTGAAGAGCGCACCGAAGTTCCAACAAGGGCGGAGGGTCTGGGTCTTGTTTGTTTGGCATGAGCCCTACATGTTAGCTTGATAGAAAGAGGGTAGCAAGAAATTTTCATCAAATCATGGAAACAAAAGAAAATTTAAACCCTAACTAGAGATTGTTGGAGAACGCCCGTGATTGAAGAAGATTAGGAATTTGTTTCCCCTACAACAAGACACCAACGATGCCGCTCAATTGCCGTTATTTGGTTCAGGGTTCAGTGTCAATCATCGCCGCTCATAGGAACCAATTCCATCCATAAATTGTTTGGTGTCACGACACTTTACAAGAGCTTCTTCGCATGGTGAATTCATGCCAATACCTCCCCCCAAGTTCCATTTAAATAGAATAGGGGGAGAGTAAGTAACAATCATGGATTTTATGGGGGTTCATTTAATATGATCCTTCCCAAATTCCAACAATGTTGTTACTTAGGATTATAATGGTCAATCCATTTAATGGCTTGACTTGTCACTGGTCCCACACTACCGCTTGTCCGTTAGAGGAAAATAAAGAAATAAATAAAATAACAAAGTTATTTTATTATTCTTTTAAAAAGTCCCAAAATCTAACTTTTTCTTCAAACTTACTGTGGTCGAAGTAAAGCCTCTCTTACGCGAATCCCAGTGTTGCGGATTCAATGGTTCCCTTGTATTTTTAATTTGAGCATTGTTTCAAAAGATATAAAATGTCAGTCACATGTTTACTAAACGTACCTTAAAAAAGATCAGAAATTTATTCCGAGCACACCAGGCCTCAGAATCAGGCGCTGTCAATTTTCCTAGACTCATAACAATTCTATATAATTAAAAGAAATTAACATGAAAAAATCTGTGCCTTTACAATTTGGGTAATGTTAACTATTTTTTTAGATTGGGTTTCTCTAAATCATTTCCATTCAAGTGGGTTTTGTACCCATTTTTTTAGTTTTGTTTTGTTCAATGTTGTTTGGGCTAAGTCTGGTCAGTGTAGTTTTATTCATGTCAACATAGATTGGGTTTTTAGGGTTGGTTTGATTTTAGTATTGTTTGATGCTATATAGTTTAGTCTCATTTATTTTTCTATTGTTTAGTTTGGTTTTTTATGACTCATGTTGTTTTTTTTTTGATTTCTTAGTCAAGTTATTTTTTTATTTAAATTTATAATTAAGGTTTTTTGAGGTCAAATCTTTTCATAAAAAATAAATTTAGTTCAGGTAGGATCTGAATATAACTATAGATACTCGATCTTAACCAAATAAAACCAACCTAAATCATGGAAATCAAATGAAAACCAAACTGAAAAAAATTTAATGAAACATAATTGAATGAAAACAACCATACTGGTCAAATATTAGCTAAATAAAACCTGAATTTAATAAAATAGCACTCAAATAAATGAATCCAAATGTAAACAAAAGGAATACAAATATGATAATGAACCAATCCAAATTGCATTAAATAGACCCAAACGAAAATAAACTAGTATGAACTAACCTAAAAAACATGAAACAAATATAGGAAAGCCTAAATAAAACCAAATTAATTAGGATCAAAAGAAATTAAATGATAAAAAAATAAACAACATACCCTATAGTTTTAGATCTAAAATTAAAATGACATTAATGGTTGATATATTACCTGATGGATTTTTATATCACTGATTTAATATTGAATAATGAAACTAAACAAAGAGTAGATGAGAAATTTCCATAGGTAGGGAAGAAACGGTTAGATCCACTAGGTCGAATACCCTGAGAGGGGGGTGAATCAGGGTATAATAGATTAAAACTTTCTCATATTTGGATCTTGTTTCGTTGTTAGACAAAAATCCACTCTTTCTTCCTCTTGTAGAAATGTAAGAACATATATGAAATCATGCACAAGACAAAACGATTTTTACTTGGTTCACCTTCATTTTGCTACGTCCAAGGAGCATACAATGACAATGTACCGATGTACCAAATTCACCAAGGATCACTGCCAATAATGAGTACAATGTCTGGGCTCAATCTTATACTCCCAGGCTCACTTCCATTACAAGGTTTTGGGTCTGCTCTATGTATTCCCAAGGGTCACTCCCTGTGCCTCTTTCTCTAGATCACTACAGGTGGAAAGGGTCATCGTCTTCCTCTTCCTTCGCACACTGCTCTTGGAAAGTAATACACTCACAGTTTATTAAATTTTAGGTCAAAAATAGTTTATGGACATGTTGGTACCTTCATTCACCAGAATTTTTTCATCCTCAATTATAGATAGATGCTCTGTTGAAGTTCTGTTTTCACCAGTAGATGAACTCCACATTCCCGGTTACTGTTAAGTACTGGAAAATACTTTTGCAAACTGAATTTAAGCTCTTGCATGCTTTCTTGTGAAAATCGCGAAACACCTTCCTCTCTCGTGTACTAAGTATAGGGTTTGGTATGTGGAACATATCTTCCCCGTACTACTACCGTTACAAAGAAACTACCTTCATTTGTGGACTACCTCCACTTTCGCAATCATGTATTGCTACCAAGTACTGATTCCATGAACCTCCTCTATGAAATCCCTCCTGTCCATGAACTATTCTCTATTTGTAGACTATCTTTGCTTCTGTGTACTGGAGCTCTCCCTCTACATACCTCTTGTGGAATTATCCCTCTCACGTACTAAAGATTCCTCCTCTCCCTACTGAGTCTAAAGAGAACACAACTTTCTACTTAAATCCTTCGCTAAGATATCTTCCACGCGAACCACTTTAGCCTTCATGGGATTATCCCTCATGAACATCCCTAGGACTTTACCAAAATCCAAGATAAAAATATATTCTCTAATGATATTCAATATTCATAGAAATTAGTGGGATTATCATTTCTTATATAGGAAAAGATACATGCTTAATCTGCTGAATCAAGATTTACCAAATCATCGAACCTCCTTCCACCACTTACCGATTCTTCTACCGCCACGAACCACAAGCCACTTGTGAACTGTTATTCCATGCCATCCGTATAAATCCTTTTCTATTACGTGTTTGATTTCCTCTGCCAACACCAAGCCATCTTGGTACCACACTGCTGCTTAGCCATGAACCATTTTTGGTTTTGCAAACTACATCCGTGTACCATTGCCAGAACATGGTATGAGGCCCATGAATTATGGTACGTGGTTCTCACCCAGTGCTTATTTTTTCAATTTTATTTATACAATTCACTCGTATTAATAATTCCTTCTTTTTACAACATCAAACTCCCAATTTTGAGGCCCTAGAAATTTGGAAAACACTGGGAAAATACACCACCATAAAAATATGTCTTGGGTAATCACCAATCATTCTCATTCTCAATCATCTAACTTTGTCAACAAACACAATCACACCCAAAACATTCTGAGAGGAAATCTTGGGGGATTTTTTCCCGAAAATCTCACCCTTTGGGTTTGTTGACAACTCTCCTCATAAAAATTCTTTGCATTTTGATATTTCGTTAAATCTCTTGTCATCTTCAACCATAATTCACTTAATGCGATTTAAGATTGCGATCAAAGATTTACTCAACAAATACTCTAATCACACATGAGTCATGCTCATCATGAGAAACAAGAGTATAATGAAAATTTCATCAATTAATAACTTAATTTCAAACCACCATTTACTGATACTACACTAATACCAATTAAATGATTTCATCACGAACCACATCCATCATAATATCTAATCGTTGATCAATGAATTCTTGAATTGTAAGATTTAATGATCCCCCTATCTTATTATAGCTCTTCCAAACTGCTTCAGATCAGCTTCTATACACCCTATCTTAGCCGTCGTGATATCGAATCATTGATTGGTCACTTCTAGAATCACCAGATTTAATGCTCCCCCTAACTTATTATAGCTATTCCAAACATTTTTAGGTCATCTTCAACTCCCCGTATCTCACTACTCCACTTAACATATTCTCCCCGTGTCTTTTATCCCCCAAGAAGTCACACATTCTCCCCCTTTTTCAGCGAACCTGAAGGCCACATCAAGGTTGTCTTCAACAGAGTAAAGAACACATATCATCACATTAGGGAATGAAACATCATACCTTGGGGATAGGGGGACCCACATCAACACTTTCTCAAGTACGGGAAGTCGACTAGACTCCCAAAGCCAGTCGAGGCCTTTCAAATGCTTACTTGGGAAAGGCCTTTGTCAGAATGTCTAAAACCTATTGTTTTGTAGGCACAAATTCCAAAATCTTAGGCCCTTTCTCCTCCTTCTCCTTGATTCAAATGATATTTGATTTCAATTTTCTTTGTCCTTGATTGATGGACTGGATTTTTGCTAGGATTTATAGCACTTGAATTATAGCTATGGATTTCGATTGGAGATTTCACTTCAATTCTCATATCTCCAAGATACCCCTTCATCCATAATAGCTACATGCAAGCTAGAGTGGCCGCAATGTATTCAGATTCTACAGTACTTAATGAAATGTAATAATGTTTCTTACTTAACCAAGAAACACACAACCCTCCAAGATTAAAGGCACCTCATGATGTTAACTTTTTATCATCTGATAAACCATCCAAATCCACATCTGTGTATCCCAATAACACTGGCTAAGATTTTTCATTATATATTAGTCCAAAATCCACTTTTCCATTGATATACTGAAGAATCATTTTTACTGAAATCATGTGGATCTCTTTGGGATTGATTTGATACCTCGCTTCTTAGCATGTGGAAAATACAATATCTGGACTTGTCATTGTCATGTATTATATACATCCAATGATTTGCCTAAATTTTGTGATATTAACTACCTATCCTTCATCAGCGTGTAATAGTTTCATCTGGGTAGCAACCATAGTCTTTAACTCTTTCGAATTATCCATTAAAAATATTCTCAAAACCTGATGAAAATATTTATATTTAGAAATAAATGTGCCATTTCATCCTTGCATCACCTTTAATCCAAGGAATGATGTTAGCTGACCAACCATAGACATTTTGAACTCACTTGTTATGAATTCAGAAAATTTTCTACATTGTGCTTCATCTGATCCACCAAAGATTATGTCATCGATATAAACTAGCACCATCATCCTTTGAAAATTTCCATTATTGAAATATATATTTTAATGAACTCCACCACACTATAAATCGAGTTTATTTAGAAACTGATCAAGCCTTGAATACCATTCTCTTGGTGCTTACTTAAACCATATAAATACTTCTTTATCCAACAAAATTTTTTCTCATCTTCATGAATATGAAAACCATATGGTTTCTTAATGTATACTTTTTATTCTAGAACCTCGTTAATAAATTATGACTTTAAATCCACCGAGAAAACATTAAACTTTCTTTTAACTTCTATAAATAAGAAGAATCTAATTGTATCCAGCCTTGTAAGGAGTGAAAATATTTTATCAACAGAAATACCCTCTATCTGAGTGAACCCTTTTCAAAAAAGTCATTATTTGTTTTGAATAAAAACACCATCTTCAATCATTTTGTTGTGAAAGGCCCATTTTTTTCCAATGAACTTATAATCATCAGGACTTGAAACAATTTCCAACATTTGATTCTTCTGAATTTGGTCAATATATTCATTCATTTCCTAAACCCAATTCTCATCACTAGTTTCTTCATCAAATCAATTAGGCTCTACTTATGATAAGTATGATTCATGCTGTAGAGACTTCATCCTTTTTGTATGCACTAATGTTTCTTGATCACCAATTATTTTTTGCCTATCAATTTCAGCTCTTCCTGCTGGTCTTTGGGAAGATACTGATTTATTTTCATCATGTGAGTCGTAATCTGAATCATTAGCTGGAGCTGGATCATCTCCTGATTTGTTTATCTCTTCATCATTATCCTCCTAAGTCTAATCTTGTATTTTCTGATGATTATGTTCATTTTATACTATAGTCACATCATTACAATCAAATATCTTTCCCAACTGCTTATTGAAGCATTTATATGCTTTTCTTTTCTTTGAGTAGCCAATAAATATCCCTTCATCCCCACGAGATTCAAAAATTTTATGTTTCTCCTTAATGAGAATGAAACATTTACTTCTAAATATTTGAATTTACTTTCATGATGGCTTCATTCCATACCATAACTTGTATGGAGTCTTCTCCTCTTTTGGAAAATGTAAAGCTCAATTTGAATTGTATACTACTATCATCACTACTTCTTTACAAAATTTCTCTGGATGGTCTTTCTCAATCAGCATTATTTGGGCCCTGTTGTTGACAATCTGATTTCTTCTCTCAACTACTCCATTCGACAGTGGAGTTCTTACTGTTGAAACTTGATTTTGTATCTGATTTTTCTTGAGATAATCCTCCACTTGACTATTTGTGAACTTTGTTCCGTTATTTTTTCGAATAGTCTGGACTTTCAAACCAGGCATCTTTTCACACTCCCCTTGATATCTTATAATACAATTGAACACTTTATATTTGTGGGTGATTATTGAAACCCACTCTATTATGTTATAGTCATAAATGAATAAATCCAAATATCTCATCCCATCAATACCCCTAGGGGAAATTGTCCTACACACATCAATATGCACCAGCTCAAGCAGTCTTGTTGACCTTTTCACCTTTTTCATATATGTCTTCCAAATTATCTTCCCCTATTGACAAGCATCGCATGTATGAGTACAATAACGTGATAATCTAAGAATATTTTGAGGTGCATCATATTTTACCAGATATTCTAAAGAACATTGGATTGTGTGCCCAAGATGCTTAGGCCATAACTTGTTTTCTTCATCCTTGGACATAAAGCACATATCTTCTTCTCCACTCATGAGGTAGAGATTCCCTTTTATACGCATACCTTGTAACACAAAATCACCATCCTTTGCATTGATGATACATAATTTATTGTAAAATCTTATGGAATGTCCTGAGTCACACAACTGAATAACACTAAGTAAGTTGTGACTAAGCCCCTTAACAACCAATACATCTGCTCGTCTCTTGTCTTTTCCTCAAAACTTGGCTTTTCCAGAACCAATAAATTCTAGGCCCTCATCATTACAGAATTTATTGTACCTTCATTATCATACTTGATTACAGTTACAAGTTCCTTATTTTCTATCATATGGGAAGGGAATCCACTCTCAATTATTTTTATCCCTATGTGATCTGATGCCTTGAATGCAATTTCTACAACCACAGCCTACTCAGTCCTTTTCTCTATTACCCATGTCTTTGAATTCAAACCCGACATGGAATGATAATCGTAATCTTCCTCAGTATATGATGTACCAACTTCAACCTACAGGGCTATAAATCATTTTTTAATTTCAACTCACTTGAAGAAACATTTGGCTTATTTTTTGGAATAAATTCAGTCTCCCTTGCCACATTGTTTCTACATTATTTATGTGCAATATCATTCCATATGTCTGAGTCCTTTACACTTGAAACAATGATCATAAAATTATGACTTGTAATTGTGAGCTTTGTATGACCACCTATGTTGGTCTTGTTCCCTTTGGTACCTCTAAGTAATGTAACATACATTTTTAGAGTGTCCCATAAAACCACAACAATAGCATCTTATGTGAGGTACATTTCAATGTGGCATTGATGCACCACTTTTTTGTGCATTGGGTTCTTGGAATCTTTTAATTCTGTTTTGTACCCAAATCAATATTCAATCTTGGAGTGGGTTCTTGTTGTTTGACTTGAACCATAACTACTTTCTATTTTAGATCAATCCTCATACCAGCCTTATTATTTAGAGTGTATTTGTGCTTCTGTTCTGATGGACCACTCTGTTCAAATATAATCTTCTCGGTTACCTATATGATCTTATTTCCTAGCAGTTTCTCCTGAACTTCAATTTTTCATCCCTGATTGAAAACTTCTTCTTCTTATTGTTTGATACATTTAATTTTATCCTTTACAGTTTTAGTCAAACAATCAATTTCAATTTTTTGTTCTTCAATTTTGATTTTGTAGTCAACCACCTTTTCAGAGCCTTTTGTTATTGAATACCTCAGCTTTTCAGTTTATTCATTCAGATTAGAATTCTCTTCTTCTTACTATTTCATAAATAGTTTTTTCTTCATGAACAACTCTTTTATATTTCTTCATATTGGCTCTTAAAATATCTATATCTTCATGGGAAGCTTCTAATTCAGCATGAAGATCAATTCTTCCTCCAATTTCTCCTTCATCATTGTCACTTTCTTCTCTTGTTAATGAATTCTTTACAACTACCACTAAAGCATCTATTTTATGATCTGTCCTATCCTCCAACTCTTCTTCCTTAGATTATTTTAAACATTCATCCTCCCTTGAAAGAAGATTCTTCTTTTTGTAGAAATTTCTTCTAGTACTTCTTCTCTCATTTGATGAGTACTTCTTTTGGGGAATTTCATCATTTTATTCATTTTCATCATCAAACTTCTTAGAACAATTTGCTAAAAAATTCCCAATCATTCCTCATCAAAAGCCTAAAAATGGAAGTTTGCCATTGAAATTCCCTTTTCCTCTTTTAATATTAGAGGAGATAAATAATATTTTATCATCTGTATTGTCCTACTCAGGACTGTCTTAAAAAGAGAGATTCTTTATGGCCTTGAATACCACTTCCCTAGAGTTAACTTTTCCATTACATCTTTATCATCATTTCTCATTTCATACACTACAAGGGTACTATTTATGTTATCTAGTGTCACCTCTTTCAGGTCTTTGTCTTCCAATAATGAGACTTTTGGATTGAATCGTGGTGGAAGTTTCCCCAAGATACATTTCACAATATTTATATCTTCAAAAACTTATCCAAGACCCCACATTTCATCCAAAATAATATTTATCATGTTTAAGAATACATCAACAGTCTCATTTGGATTCATTTTGAGATCACCATACTTATTTCATAGAACCTGCACCTTTGATTCTCAGTCTTTTGAGTCACCCTCATGAACATTCAACAATTTTTCCCAAATTTCATGTATTGTTTTGTAGTACATCACCTTCGTATAAATCTCATTTGATAGGGATCCCCCTAAAGAATTTATCCAATTATCATCAGAATCCCATTCTCATATTTCATCTTTGGATAAAGTACTACAATTAATGTTAGCAGATATTCCATGCATAGTTGATGTATAGTCATTCATCCCAATGGATTGGAAATAGTGTTTCATCTGATTCTTCTATAGTTGAAAATTATTTCTATCAAATATCGGAATTATTTTATGATTGAACACCTCCATTTCTTCTTCTTGAGAGAGAACCTCTAACTTTCATCCATTCCCTTTGATACCAATTTTTTGGTCCACTAGGTTGAATACCCTAAGATAGGGGTGAATTAAGGTATGACAGGTTAAACATTTCTCATGTTTGGGTCCTGTTTCATTATTATAAAAAACTCAACACTCTCTTCCTTCCATTGAAATGTACAAACAGATATGAAATCATGCACTAGATATAATTATTTTTACTTGGCTCACCCTCACTGGGCTACGTCCAAGGAGCATACAACGACAATGTGTTGAAGTACCAAATTCACAAAGGCTCGCTGCCAATAATGAGTACAATGTTTGGGCTAGATATTTTATGCCCATGATAACTGTCTTTACAAGGGTTAGTGTCTAATAACTATATTCCCAAGATTCACTCCCTATGCCACATACTCTGGATCACTACCGGTGGAAAGGGTCACTTTCTTCCTTTTATTTCGCTCACTAATCTTGGAAATGAATCCACTCATAGTTTATAAACTTCTAGGTAAAAAATAGATTATGGACATATAGGTCCCTTAATTCACATGAATTCATGCATCCTCAACTATAGATAGATGCTATGTTGATGTTCCTTTTTCACCCATAGATGATTTCCACCTTCTCAAGTACTGTTAGGTACTAGAAAACACTTTCACAAACTGATTTGAAGCTCTCACAAGCTTCCTTGTAAAAATTGTGAACCATTATCATCTCCCGTGTACTGAGTACCGGGTTTGGTATGACAAACACCTCCTCTTTGTACTACTGCCTCTGCTATGAACCCCACTTCTTCGAAAGACTACCTCCACTTTTGTGATCGTGTATAGCTACCACGTAATGATTCCTCGAACCTCCTCTGTGAAATCCCTCATGTTAGTGAAATGTTCTCTTTTTGTGGACTATATTCACTTCCATGTACCGTAGCTCTCCCTCCGTGTACTGCATGCATAATTATCCCTCTCATGTACCAAATATTCCTCGTCTGTATAACGAGTCTTAAGAGAACACAACTTTGTGCTTATATCCTTTGGTGGAATTTCTTCCGTGCGAACCACTTTAGCCTTCAAGGGATTATCCCTCTCGAACATCATTCAGACTTTTCCAAAAATCTCAAATCAAGAAATATTCTCTATTAATATTCTATCTCCATAGTAATTGGTAGGATTAGAATTTATTATATAGGTAAAGATAGCTACTTAATCCACTAAATCATGATTTACCAAATCTTCGAACCTGCCTCCACTGCTTATCGATTCTTCTACCGTCATGAACCGCTAGCCACCCTAAAACTGTTTTTCCTTGTCATCTATGTAATGCCTTTCCTCTCACGCAATCAATTTCCTTGGCCGACACCAATCCATCTGCGTACCGCACCGCTACTTAGCCGTGAACCATTTTTGGTTTTTTGAACTGCATCTGCGTACCATTCCTGGAACATGGTACGCAGACCATGAATTATGGTACGTGGTTCTCACCCTTTGCAGATTTTCATCAAAGTTCTTCATAAAATTCACTCTTATGAATAAATCCTTCATTTTCCAACATCAAACTATGAATTTTGTGGCCCTATACATTTGGAAAACACTGGGAAACTGTGACACCATAAAACCTTGTCTTTGGAAAACACCAACCATTCTCATTCACAATCATCTAACTTTGTCAATAAACACAATAACACCTAAAACATATTGAGAGGACATATTGAGGAATTTTTTTCCCAAAAGAAACCATAATTTCAAACACTAGTACTAGGGTTATATGGATGATAATTTAATGGGAGGAGGTTTTCCCACACTTGTGTGTATTTGGGGGAGTTTTATCTCAATGGTTTTTAAAAACCGTTGGTATAACTAAAATATATCACAATAGTTTTTTAAAGCTGTTTGGATATGATTTATATAAACAGCCTATCCCAATGGTTATCCTGAAGCATTTGGATAGTAAAACCTATAAAAATGGTTTTTTAAAACCATTGGTATAGTCCCATTGGTATATCCCACCATTCTAGTAGTGATCAAATGAGAAACTAATTTATCATCCGTTTTTACTACAAACTACCACATCATGGACCAATATAATTCATTTTCCATCACCATCTTGAAAGACTTGATATAATTATGGACTTAATTTTTATATATTATTTTCATGATATATTTATCATTATGTAAATATAATATATAATTTAAATTCTTATCGTTCCATGCATAAAAAAATGATAACATCATTCGTACTTACATGGGAATTATCACCACCACAAAGCGATGTGATTTTTTTCACCACCAAATCACATAGATGATATATATAAGTATATTTAAATTATATAAATTATATTAATGATATTATGATCATTATTTAATTATAAAATTATACTTACTATTTTTCCATAATTATTATTGAAAATGGAAATGTTACGCATGTTTAAATATGACCTACAATATCCATTATTGTAATATAGATCATTTTTCATAACCTTGTTTAATGGATGGATTTGAAAATATAATTAAAATACGGTAATAATTATTTCATGAATATTATTTTATAGATTATGTAATAATGACCACTTTTATTAGAGACATCATACCAATGTTATTTTTGACACAAGTACCAAATGTCATTAAAAAGTCCAACGTGAATTTAAATAATTAAGTCACTGGTATAAGATAGTAATAAGTAAAATTAAAGTAATAATAAACATGAAAATGGTTCTCAATATAGTAAATAATTAACCTATTTATTATTTTGGAAGATAAATAACATACAAGAAAACCCATACCTAAGGAAAGGGTCTCTTTATCTAAAAACCTTATCTTAAATGATTTAAATATTTATTTTCTAAATATTTCTCTTTCAAGTCCATGTTTTTAAAATAATTTTAATGAATGTATTTATATGGAAATGAATGTTTTTAAAAGTTAATTTTCTAATTTCTCTCAAAAAAATTTAAAATGTAATCTTGTTATTATGGTATGTAATCGAATTTCTATTAAAAATATTCTTTTAAACTTCCTCTTTTAGCTATTTTTACAAATTTCAAAAGAAAAGTTTTTTAACATTTACATTTGACACCCACCAATGAGCATCAAAAATTATACAAGGGAAGAAATACTAGAATAAGTGTATAATGTTTTCCACAAATAAAAGTATGGAAAAAAGTTTCCATGAATCCTGGATCACATAACCTTCAATATGACATGTGGTTGTATGACCTTCAGAAGGTCACACGAACAGTCATGCACAGTGCATTACATTATAGAAGATCTCACATATCCCATTTAAAAATCCCTCCTTATTCTTGTCAAGGTTTTTGAGAAATTCTTGTCCCTTTATATGGATTATAGATAAGTTTCTATAGATCACATTCCTTTTCCTTAGGCGAACACCTAACAAACTATCAAAAAATAATTTTAAATTATGGGAAAAAGGGAAAATGTTAAGAGCCTATTTTGGTCATAAAACATCACACAATATGACCATGTGGGTTCACAAGACTTGGAAGAATACTTAGAGTCATGCTAGCCTCATCACTCAATAGCCTACTAGTATCTCACCCTCATCACATGAAGGTCCATAGACATGTCCAGGATGTCCTTTTTCCCCTTTCGACCCCAAATACAAATAGATGTTTTTTCAATGATAATGGTCACACATCACCACAAGACCTTTTGGTGGTCACACAAAGCATCACTAAAGTGAAGAGTTATTTTCTTCAATAAAACACATACGGACTTCTGAGATCTCAGCCCTTGTATAATAAATATGGAAATAAAAATAGAAATGACAGGAGCTTATTTCAAGAGGAAAATATGTTAATATTATGATGTTGGAGTTATGTTTCCCAGGAGATCACCATGGATCATGTGAGCCTCCCTCAACAAGACAACCTAATCTCATCATATCCCCTGGGAAAACCACCTTTGTCTCATAGATGGTCCCGACCAAATTATCTCACATCACATGAAAGCCTTTCAACTATCATCATGATCTTGAGAAATTCCCAAGACATGTTGGTATGAAATTGTAAAATCCCTATGTAATGTAAGCATTATTAGTAAATACCCCATTCTATTGTAAAATATCCATTAAATTGGGATTTTATGGGATGGTATTTTGGTTGCTAAAAATCATGTGATGCCTAAGGAATGATTTCACGATGCATGTGACGCCAAATCCCTCCACCGACTTTAGCAAGGATCTGTACAATATAAACCATGAAAAGAAGAATATAATCAAAATGGTGGGGCCTATAAATCCCCCACCTTTTCATGAAAAATTAAACTTTTGGATCCATGCAATGGTGCACCTAGGAATCAGACTATACATATCGGAGTGACCAATCTCATGACCATAGGCTATTTTGCTAGGTAAAAATATGGGGAACAACCTTGAAGATCATGAGAGATACATAGGAACTTCATGTGATCACTCGTAAATCACATGAAGGACCTCTATATGTTAATTAGTTTGACATCCTATGTATATGATGAATCGTATGAGACTTAAATAATCTAACAGTGAACAAATATAAGGCACATATGCATGAAAAATAGAATAAATATTAAAAAATGAGAGACTTGGGTGAAGAAAATATACACTATTCCTTATGAACTTTGAATAAATCATCTAGATCATGTGAAATCATTATTAAATGTCTCCCCAGTCATGAAATGGCCACGTTACATACCTTTTGGGTTATGAAATTTCTTCCAGACACTTTATGAAAGACGCATGGTGCCTCCAAGCATGCCACAAGAGTCTCATGAAGCCCTTCGGGCCCACCATCTAGATCATGTGATGTCCTATAGACATATGTATGAAGATATATGGTGAAACCATTATATGTTAGTTATTCCCTGTGAATCCCTCTAGGATTACCATCCAGTTCTAACAACAACTTTCTAGAGTGTTTTCCTAGTCTCATTATGGAAAAAGGATATGCCAATGCTGATTATGAAATTCCCACCTAGCATGTGAGTTGAGATCATTTGATGGCCCACAGGAAAAGTCATATATGTCTGGCAATGTACTCTATAAAATTTTCCCTTAATCATGTGATGGTCTTTAGAAATTCTATTCATATTATGTTATGTCATTCATACAAGTCAATTGAAACATGTGATTCTCTTTTAAAATGTTCATAATATATCTACAAATGTCCAGACAGCCTCTCATATGACTGATAGAAAATCAAGGCTTGTTAGGAAGACAATCTAGTAGGTCAAGAAGACAACCATTCTAGATCCTTAAGGCACCTCAGGACATGATAACCTTTCCCATCCTCTATATTATTGAGTCCTCAGTGTATAATCCCTATTCGAACTCAGCTATGAGATCTATGATTTCTTCCATAACCAGAATATGTAGGATACCTTCCTATGTCCTAAGAACTGTGTTAAATATACAAAGGTTTGTCTCAACACATAAGTAACACACCCATAAGTAATGAGAATAACTAATTTCTATCCATTGTTCCTCACATAGTGCATAGATCACATGGGCTTAGAGAGTTTCAATGTTCATATCACTCGAATCGTGAACCTCTAGCAGAGAGGGAAACCTCAGTGTGTAAGACACAATCTTCATCATAATATGATATGTCCTCTAATATAAGGGATGTATCAGTGTATAATCCTTATTCAAACTAAACTATGAGAACTCTGATTCTTTCCATAACCAAGATATGTTGGATTCCTTCCTAAATCCTGAGCTCTATATTGAACATTTAACGGGTTGTATCATAACGTAAGTCCCGCACCCATAATCAGTGAGAGTAAATACTATTTTCCCTTATTTCGCATATCAATTATAACTCACATGGGATTAGGGGGTTTTAGTGATCATATCACTCAAATCATGAACCTATACCATATAGAGAAACCTTAATTTATAATCCTAGGTCTGTGGAATAAAATGGTATGTCCCCCGATATAAGGGAAGCCTCAGTGTATAAGCCCCATTAAAACTAAACTATGAGAACTTTGATTCTTTCTATAACTAAGATATTTAAGTTGCATTCCTATTTTTTTATCCTAAATGAGCATCCAACTTAGTATAAGTTTCTCCATGTCTCCAACACTTCTTCATTTGGGACTCAATCTCTTCTATAGGGTGATCATTCTTCTCTAACCATCAGTAGACTTGGGAATCAACTAAACTATCATAAGATGGATTCTGACAATAGCTAGGATACATAGGATACCTTCATAAGGCCAAAGCCCCAATAGAAATTTACCTTAGTGTATGTCACACCAAGTCTATAACACCTCAACTATCGAGACCCAAATACTCCTATGGGATAATCATTTTACCTCGTCCATCAGTGGACAAATGAATCAACTAAACTAATATGAATTTGATTACTTGTATAAAAATGATATGTAGTACGCATTCCTAAGGCCAAAAATCCAAGATAGACATCTTAAGGGATCTCCCAACGTATATTCCATGTATCCATATGAATTGAGGCCAATTACTTTTTATCCTTTATTTCCTGCACCGAGCATAACTCACATGGTCTTTGGGTGTGGAAATAATCAAACAATTTGTATCATGAATCTCCACTAGCTAGGGAATCCTTGGTGGGCATGACCTAATTATTGGCATGATATAACTACCCCTATATTTGGGTATCTACCATGGATCATGTCCTAAGGGAAAGATTAAACTATGGTAACTTTGATTCCTAACCTAACCAGGATATATATGGTACCTCCTTGAGGCTTGAGCTCAATATCTAGTTCCCAAGTGCCCCTATATATGTTCATTCCATATGGAATTAAAATAAACAGGTTTAAAGAACTATGTGGGTTTTGATTTCTGTTATAAACCAGGATATGCAGGATGACTCATAGTGAATCAATCCCATCCTAAAAATATTAACCACCTCCCTGGAGGACAACAAACTCTAGAGCTCATAGTTCTAAGGATACAACATAAAAGTACAACCCTTAAATATAAAATGAATAAAGAACCTTTGATACATACATATGGATTCACTAATAATATTTCCCCAATTGAATATAAATGGATTTAACCGATGATCATTTTTAGTGTAACTTGTCTTGTAGAGGTATTTGTAATAGATTCTCAAACATATCTTAAATCTATAATAGAGTCCTGAAGTAGGAAACAATTTCCCCCTAAAGGGTGTGATGAGACCTACCTCCCATCAGCTCAACCAATGTGAGTTCCTATTTTCCATTGGTTCTGAAACCTCAATTGACCACCTTTCTTTGGAAATGAAGCATTTACCCAGCTATTGATTTCAAAATCATTAGGTGTTTAATTAAAAGATGAACATGAATGGTAAACCCAAATTGAATTAATCTAAAAAACATTACCCCCCCCCCACGCAATCAAATCATCTGGTCAATCCATCCACACCATTCTGGAAAATAATAGTGAGAAACCCAATGCAAAATCATTTATCTATAAGATATCCATCCAAAGATAAAAAGGATAGACTGCCCAGTTATTGTTGAACAATTTTGTTCTCGCTAAATGGGTGATCACTAGTAACATGTATCATCTTTCCTCATAACAAAAATAGTGAATCTGATTTGAATCTCTCAAATAAAAAAATGATTGGTAGACATGACATGGATCTTATGGTTGGTCCTATATATCTAGGTTCCCATGAAATAACACCATCCTCAATTTGACAAGTCCACATGAGCGGAATGGATGGATTATGAATAAAAGGATAATTGTGTTACACATCCATATCTGATTGAGCACATATCATGCCTGCAAAGGTGTACTGATTGGTTCCCTTGTTCCTTATTGTCTTCATGACTGCATATACTACTCTCACAAACAACACTCGACCTGAGATAATTTCTTCACCCATATTCCTTTATAGAAAATAATCTATGGTTGTGACCCTCTCAAGACATAGAATGACCTCACATTCTTAAAACATTAAATTTTAGGGGGGAAATGAAATGTTCTAGGAATACCATCAACATGGTATGATCCCAACCCTTTAGGCTGCTTGATACGACCTCCAAAATCTAAAGCTGATGGTTCTACACAATCTAAAGAAAGTTGCAGTAATAACATTAGATCTCATTTCTGTAACCAATTTCTTCATAAGATTATCCTTGATGTTTGAAAATAAACACCTTCAGTATCTGATGAATGTGGATCAAGGAGTGAACTATGGATTCCTTCCGGTTTAGGGGTTGTTGAGGAGGTATCCTACCAATCATTGTCGCCAGCTCCATCCTGTTGGTACCCTTCAGTCGCATATTGGGGGTACCAACCGAAACATTCCCACCTTTAATCCCCATGCAAGGGAAACAAGGAAGACACATCGGGCTTATAAGGCTCTGGATAATCATAAGTGGGATCATTTCCCCACTCAGGCATAAGATGTATTCTTGTATATTCTAGTAGTAACTTGTGGGCAGGCTCATATCCTTACTCACTCAGAGCATGTTTATGTGCATATTCCAACAGTAAGTATGAGGGAGGAACATACTCCTACCCACATGCATGAAGCACATCGGCATATTCCAGTGGCATAAGGAGAATAACAAGTTGACTCATATCCCCATTTTAATCGAAGATATCTAATAATACATAGTGGAGATAGAAAATTTGAAGGCTTACATCCCAACATTCACATTTTTAATGTTTCCTTACATCTTATAAATAACTGAAGAACTTTGTCATCATATTCTAGAAGTGGTACAAATATGGTGATAGATCCATATTTATATCCCTACTGTCATGGTAGCACCACACTTTGATCAGTATGAACAAGGGGTTTCTCTAGAGAAAGAACACATTATTTCCCACATCAATGATTATTATTGATAAACTATGATAAAGGAATAGAAACCAAATTAGGATTACATTCTCATTACAACTGATGCTCACTAGGTGAGAGTGGAACATGCCATAGGACAGCGGCACCTTCGTGATGAAAAATATCAGCAGTATATTTCAAAGGCCCACGATCAGGTCCATATCTCGTTTCATGTCATGGATCACCAAATTATAGTGTCACATGCCTTAGAGTAGGCTCATGTTCCTATCAAATAAAACTAGTAGCATACTCCAAATTCCCATGATCAGGCTCATGTCCCCGTTCTAGCTAGGGCTCACCAAGTGATAGTGTCACATGCCTTAGGTAAGGCTTTTATTCCTATTAGTGAATATACCTAGAATATTCAAGTAGATCATGAAATCTAGGTGTATATTCCTACTTCTACCAATCAATTAATTCACCAAATTAATTATGAGGCCATACGATAGGAAGCTCATATTCCTTCAACCATTATAGAGGTCCATCTGAATATTTTTATGGGGAATGGCTATTTGGACAGAACTCATAATCATGTTCAAACATAGGCTCACAAAGTGAGATGAGAAAGGCTCATACCACTATCGAAAAAGGACTAAAATATATTTTAAATGCTCAAGATCTAGATCATATCCTCCTTTTGACCAATTATCACCAAGTGAGAGAATCACATGCCTCTGAGAAGGCTCATATTTCATCCAATAATGAAGAATATAATTGGTATATTCTAGAATCTTCTCTATCGTGTACCAATACAAGAAAAAGGCAATTTCCCAGTGGTTTTTTTTGAAATGGCGGTAGTTTAAACCACCTCTATATGGTTCTGCGGTGGTATTTTGAAACCACCACTAAAGTGTGTGTAAGCATACAATAGGTGGCGGTTTCTTGGATTTAGAAACAGTTTATGGTAACCATCGTAGTGGGTGAATTTCACGGTGTTTAAAATCATCGCAAAAAAATACCAGTTTCTGTCAGGGGAAACCGGCGCTAAAAAAATATCAGTTCGCCAGAAAAAGCTGCTGCTAAAACCATTAAATCCACCATGATATAATAAAGTAATATGAAAACTATTTAGCGGCGGTTAAAACTACCAATAAATTATTGTCTGTAGTGGTAGTTTTAACAGTTGTGATAAAATTATACCGTAATTGTAGTAGTGGTTAAAACCACCAATAACGACATATTTACAAAAAAAATGGATTTGATACAGCAGGCCCATTACCAATGCCCTGAAAAAACCCATTCCAATAGATAAAACATATGACACATCATAATTACAACACATTGCAACCACTAATCTCATTTTAATAACTATTCAATTCAATGAATAAAAAGACTCCTTCAAAAACCACCCAACAAAGAGGAGAATTATCACTATAATGAAATATTAAATATAATAGAAAGAAAATAAAGGGGTAATGGTTAAATAAAGGGCTACCATGAATCAAATAACTTCAATCTAATTGATCCAATATGATCTAAGTGGTTTTAAACACCATGGTAGGTTACTGGGGTAGGGTAGGATGGGTAAGGGTCAATTAAGAATTGAGGTAAAGTCAAAAATTCAAAACAATGGGCTAATAAAACTACTATTTATAAGTGAATCGTAGTGGACTCTACTAAAACATGGTTAATATCCAAAATTCATGTGGTGGGTTTGGTAAAATTGTGACCTGGAACCCTCATTGTCGTTTTATTTTTTTCCCATTTTAAAATGGAAGTTGGCCTCCCACAAATCTTAGAACAAGGAGTGTCCTAAACCATAGTGGTTCTTCTATATTCTTCCATGTATATATTCCATGACCTATTTCCAATTTCCCAACCATTTTACCCTTACCATTCCAAAGGATACAATTTGGTGAGCTTGGGATTCCTATTTTGGACAGCTGGTCCTCCGATATTCCATGCCCACCCAAAGGCATTTAAAAATTCTCATGGTCCATCTTGTAAGACTTGAAACTTCTTTGAGCATTCTACCTATTAAGACCTGTCTTCTTATACATATTATCCGAATCTACATAAGGATCCATAGAATTTTTTTCTTTATCCATAAACCAATGTGATGAAAAAATTGACTCTTACCCGAGGAAAGAACCTAATACGCATAGGGGTAATATATAAAAACTATATGTGGATTTATTCATGATGTTTCAATATATGTAATGATGTTGGGATCTCCTATAGTAGACCTTGGTGTAAAATATAATCAAACTAGTTATACCCAAAAGGTGAGACTCTTCCCATTCACATTAACTTTTTTATTTCTTTCTAACATAATGGGTCCCATACATCTCATCCTTCTCCTCCTATATAGGAGATAAATTTTTATAGAGGACCTTTTCCAAGAACTATGAATGGATTGATTCCTGTTACAATAGGTTATGTTTTTTATCATTAATACTTGGGTAAAAAAAGTAACAAATTTTGAAAAAATGAATCATAAAACATGATTCATGACAAAAAAGAATCGACATATATGAGGCATACCACACTTGAGAAATCAATACAAAAAAGGAAACATCATAAGTCAATAAAATACAAAAAAGGAAACATGATCAATCAAGAATTATGTAAGGTCATGAAAATGTTTAGTGGAAACGATGTGCCACACATGATACATATACAAACCGACTATTACTATATTTTTCCAACAGATCAACAAAACAACTAGTCACAATCCGATGATGAACAAAGCTCGTCACCCTCTCCACATCCATCTATACTTCCAGCTACCACCTAAAAGAACATTATATCAAAAATTAAATATTGTTCTATATTTATATTTAAAATTATAACCAGTAAAAGTTTTAAAACTAAATGATTTTAAATTTTAGTGATTTACCTGGTCAACACCAGTCGATGCAATGCCTCCAGGGGCAGATCCGGTCATCTTCTAATATAAATCATTCAACTCTTTCTGCAAAGAAGATATCTGAGTCCCCTGGTCATGAACTTTGTTTTATAGAGAAAAAATCTCTCTTTGAGTCTATTGGGGTATGAAATGACTACATCCATGAGTATATACAGCTGAAATCCCCAGTGGCCTACCAAAGACCTCAGATAGTACGGGTCCCAAACCCATTACGTACACTCTACCAGGATGCTCCTTCCTAAGGACTTCAGTAATCTGGTCATCCTTGGAGACTGAGTATTGCTGCTCATGATTGGAATCCCATGGTTATTTAATTTTTACATATAAATCAAATAGGAGTCATATTTGATGAAATATATATATTAACATAATAAAAGCTGATAATATGTTTTTATAATGAAAATTTAGTTCATATGAAAACATATTTAGATGGCTCACTAACAAAAATTCCATCAGATTTTTTGTGAACATTAAACCACACTTCTGTTCGGGATTCTTCGTGCCCTAAACTCCATGACTGCATTAAACAAACATAAATCAATAATTTAATATATTAAAAATAATATTTTATTTTAAATATTTAAACTAATGAAAATATTACTAGAGCATATTGGATTCTAGAAAAACTCTTTGTCCCCACATTGTGAGGGATGACATGCTTATCCCGGCATGATGCATTCTTTCTTGAAATATCCTGAAATAAATAAAATAAAATTTTATATTAATGTTTTCAATGTCATTTTCTCTTCATATACACGTATAAATGTAAAATGAAATTATTATAGTAATATATATTTAAATATCATCTGATTCTCATCATGATGTCGGTCAACTAAAACATTCCACTGCTATTTGGGTACCCCATCGGGTAGCTTATCATACATCTGTTGGGCGGTCAACAAAGTATCATTGACATCACCCCAGAATCTCCATTTAAAGTCTTTCCGTTTTTTCCAAGATTTTAAAAAATGACACTTTCATGATATCACATCAGCAACCATAAAGTAGAAAAACATCTGTACTCAAAAATTCATTTTGAAAATATTATTAACATGAAATTCAATTAAACCATAATGTATGAAAATTACCTTTATTTGGGAATCAGAAACATCATTTTTCTAACTTGTAGGTATATGTCTCCAATCATCATATGAACTAGGATGGGAAATTGGCTTCACAGCCAGTTTCCCTAAAATCTGGCCAAGTTAACCTATGGAGTCATCTGTAGGGATCCTATATGAATCAAATGGGATAACTATCTTCCATCCATTCAGAATCCATACATCTGAACTTTTTTTTGTCCACTATTTCATTTTTTCCATATTTAATGAAAAAATTGTTAGTATAAAAAATGTGCAATAAATTTATTCACACTAAAATTTGTACTGATAACAGTCACAATCCAGCATCCCCTTGAAGAACTAGAAGTGGCGCACCGCTCCCCCACTATTGAGGCTCCTGAAGAGGGGTGCGACGACTGAGATGCTGAAGGGCCGCTCATAGAGGGTGTGAGAGATGGTGCAGTGGGAGATAGTGTAGGGGGGTAGGTAGATGGTGGCTCAGATGTCGTAGGGAGGGAGAGAGATGGATTTTCATCTGTTGTAGTGGTCGATGAAACAATATCTCACTTCCTCCTGGGAATTACTTTCATTTAATCAAATAAAATTAAGTTTAGAACATATAATTCCAAAAAATTAAGCAGAAAAAAATTAAAAAATATAACATATGCACAGTACTAAAAAACAAAATATACAAAACCATGGTAATGAATCATTATACAAATGAAATAAGTGGCTGCTAAATTAATGCATTACTATACATACAATCATTTTCCCTTTTAATCATGTTAGTTTCCAGCTCCATTACATAATCCACATTATTTATCCTTGCTAGACTAATATTTTCAATATCATGGGGGAAAAATAATTCAGATTCTTGTTGTTGATGAGATTCTATTTTAGAGGTCAAATCTTCCTCTTTATCACACATATAATAAAAATCTCTATGTTTTACGTGAGAAACTACACTCCACCCTTCATCCACAACATCATTCACATAATATACCATTTTTTGTTGCGATGATAAGATATATAGATCATGCAGTTTAAAATCACCGACATCCATCATGTGAGATAAGTTCACAGAAGTAAATTGCAAGGAATCTCTTTTAACAGCTCTCATGATATCAACCCAATTTCATTTGAATAAACAAGTGAAAATTTCCATGTAAGTTTATTTTAATAATATCGGTCATCTTTCCATAGTAACCCACTTCAGTAAATGTAAATACACAACTATTCTGTGTTTTTAAACCCACTTTTTGATCTACTATATGAAATATAAATCCATTCACATTGTAAGCGTCGAAGTTTCTAACTAGTTTTAGAGGACCTTGAACAAGAAACATCAAATATTCTAATAACTCTACACAATTATCAGTATTCATGATCTGAAAAAAAGAAATATACTTTATTAGAATTAAAAAATATATGTGTCAACCTAATATTCGTATTTACTTCAATATTTATGAACTTGCACATCATGAAAACCATTCTAAAAGCTCTTCATTAGTAGCTTTCATTATATCTTTCTCATTTCATGTTCGGACTCTCATTGGTCTCTTTTTTTTGTATCCTCAACTCTTCAATAAATGGATCTGAAATTTCACTATTCTGTAGCACATATCTATGTGCCTGTAATTATTCAATTTTTGTTAGTGTAACATTTGAGGTCCTCCCAACTGATCGGCCTATAGGAGGAAATATGTTTGATTTCCCATATATTTGATATTGAGTCGATGTTTTGTCAACACGTCCAACTCGATTAAATCTCGTCTCAATATCATCCAAGTATCTAGAATAAATGGTAAGACACTCTTCGGACAAATAGCCTTTATCCATAAAGCCTTCTGGTTGAGATTTATTTCTCACGTATGATTTAAAATGCCCAAGATATATGTGAAATAAAAAATAATAATTATTCATTTAATTTGATGGGAAATTTTTTTTACTTAACTTAGAAACATATAAATAAAGTACCTCTCAATTGGATACATCCATAGATAATGAACGGGGCCTCTAAATTTAGCTTCCTAAACCAAATTCATAGTTAAATACATCCTGAAAGTAAGAAAAGATAGAGGAAATATCATCTCCATTGCACAAAGTATCAATAAAAACCTCTCATGAAGGTTTTCAAGATCAAATGGATGTAGATATTTCTCACATAGTTTCCGAAAAAATGAGAAGAATTAGAGAACAATAGTAGTAACGTTTTTAGGTAATAATGTATGAAATTCCAATGGTAGTAACTACTATAACAAAATATTTGAATTGTGACATTTCAATCCATGTAACATACAATTATTTAATTCAAAACACCTCAAGATGTTACTTGAATACCCATCAGATACTTTCACATGCTTTAAAATTTAAAGGAATGTATCTTTATCCATATTTTTCAATGCAAAAATTGTCAGAGCATACTTTTCATTCTCATCTAGCCAGAGATCACATTTTATGTTCATTACTTGTAAGTTATTCTGAGCATTGAGATGATCCTTAAACATTCCATGCTCATTAAGAAATGTAAAGATCAAATTGTCATAGACATTTTTCTCAATATGAATCACATAAAGATTATTACACAACAAATTAAATTTCCAATACGGACGTTTGAAAAATATACTTTTTTTCTTCCATTGTTACGTTCTGATTTCACTTAATGATACACTTCGAACCCGTTTTATGCTATCATTAAAATGATAAACTTCCCAAATTTTGTTTCAACTTTTCAGGTTATGTCAATATTTCAGAACCAATTTACAAATTTAGAGGTGTTCTATGATCAATGAAACCATTAAATTTTGATTTGTTCAGCTGAAATCAATGAGATGCATCGAGAAATATTTGATAGCACCAGAAGCACCATTTTCTACTTTGAGGTATCCATTTGGGATCAAAATAAAAGTTACAAACAGGAAAAGAAAAACCCATGTAAGTGTTCCAACCAGATAAATTCTCAAGCCTAGGGAATTCATTAATGGTCCACATTAAAATAAGATGCATTTTGAAAATTGTTTTAGAATAAGCATTAAATGTCACAACACCGTTGCTCCATAACTCCTGTAATTCATCAATTAAAGTTTGAAAGTATACATCAATAACATTTCTAGGCATTTATTTTCAAGGAATAATCATTCAAATGATAAAATGCATTTTTTGCATACTCATCCACAGAGGCAGATTGTAAGGGATCAAAACAGCTGGCCAAATGCTATAACTGGTACTCAAAGTCCCAAATGGGTTGAATCCATCAACAGCCAATCCCAATCGAACATTACTAGGATCTACTGAGAAATATGGATGTAATGAATCAAACGACTTCCACTATTGTGAATCTCATATATTTCACATTATCCCATCACTATTATTATCTACAGAATTCCACTTCATGTGTTCGGAAGTTTTTAATGACATGAATAATCATTGAAATCGAGGCTTTAAAGGAAAGTAATGAAAAACCTTTGCAGGTGTGTTCTTTTTCTTCCTCTTCATGGTAGTATGTTGATCCAGACTTCCAACATCACCCATTGAGTTCCATCTAGAATAAGATCATTTTTCTGCAATCCTATCTCGATGAATCCTATCACTAATAAAGCATACCATAATTGGGACACACATTAATTTTTGTGTAATTCAAAACAATCATGTAAACAAATTTTTTCATATCATAAAAAGACTCAGGGATGTTTTCTTCAGGAAATGAATCATGCAACAATTCCAATATCATGGACATTACCTTATTTTTAATTCCACATATACATTTGATATGGTACGACTTTAGTAAAAAAGTAATTTTTGAATATTTCAAACATACACTATAAAACTCTTGATTTCCATCGTCAACTAAATCATGAAACATATTTTCCATAGTGAAGTTTTCTCATACATTAGTTTCTAGATAATCAATAGGAGGATCCACTAATATGTTACAATCTTCATCTGGTTGTCCAGAAGTCTAAAAAACATCACTTTTTATGTTTCTATTTTTATCACCCTCATCTGGTTATTCTAATATGTTTTGATGTTGATGGTGGTTTCTTGCAGTTCCAAATGCATCATTTATAAAGATTTTCATTTCATTTCCCATTGTCGATGATTTTAGGAGCTCATTCTATGGATTTAAATTAGTTCTCAGCCATTCATTAACGTTCTATTCTCCATGCCAAATCCTAAAAAAATATTGGCTAAGGAATTTCTTCAATATTAAATTTTCATAAAATTCATCTCTCTTTAACCATCTTCTAAATTTACATTTAGGACATGGATATATTATCCTCCCTTCAACAGATTGATTAGAAATTGCACAATCTAAAAACTCCTCCAAACCCTTAACATACTGAGGTGTATTCCTCAGTAATGTGATCCATATTTTATCCATATAAATCACAATGTTCCTACAAAATATTAAAAAAATTAAAGCACATTACTATTAATAAATAGGGAAAGAGATTCATATATAATAGTTGAAAAAATATATAAATATGTTAATAATTTAGAAAAATTCTAGGATTAGATCAAAAAAATACTCAAAGGCAATTTTTTCCAATATCCCATAGTGGTTATTAGGTAGAAATAATAGGATAGAGGAATAGAGAATCTAATAAAATTGAATGATCCAAACAAAAAATCATATGAAATGAGTGGAAATATCCATAAAATCTGTGATATATAATGGATATAAATTTTTATGACGAACCTCATCATGTATAGTGGAAAGCTTCATAATCCTATTGAATAGAGGTTTGTTTGATAATTTCCTCCGCTAAGTCTATAAACTAAAACTAAAAGGTGATATCTGAAAATTACTACAAAAAAATATATTAACACACTTAACAAAAAATAAAACCAAATAGAAAATATATATTTATTCAGTTTGGATAATTCTATACATCTATGGGAGAATACTAAAAATATATTCATTATAAAAGATACAGGAAAATAAAAAAATCATCACACACATCCAACTTATTATAAATCCTCAAAATATTAATCTAGAAACTTATAGTATTCAGCATAATCTTACATAAAACTAATTTGGATGGAGCAATTTGACAAACTATTCTAGATGGTAAAATTACCATAAATAATACTATCGATATTTAAATAATTTATATCAACAATTTAAATTAAAAACCCCTAATTAATTACAATAAATGGTTGATATAGAGTAAGAGGTAACGACATAAAGACAATGTATATAAGAGATAAAGGTAAGAGTAGAAAAAACCACCTCCATGATTCAAGATCTTATGTAAGAAAAAAATTACATGTGGTGCAGTGATGGTGACCGAGATACCTAATGAGTACTAGGATGGAGCAATATATGACCTCATTTTCACCTCTCAATCACCAAAGGCTCGATAATAGAATCAGGGTACTAAGAAGACCAGTGGGATTTGGTTTATCCAATTTTATTAATAAACTAAAATACAAGAAAACTAAGATGATCCCAATAGAGTTAATTCCATATGATAAATATTTACAAATCACATAAAGGTCAATAGTATAAAATAATCCCTGAAACCTATGGCTAAATGAAAAATTCAATCTCCCATATCCATTTACAACACTAAATGGAACACGATTCATACAAAAATTAACCATGCTTTGAAAAAACAATTCATCCAAACATGTACTTATGCCAATAAGTACCCAAAAAATAGACCATGAAATATCATGTCCTCCCTAAGTGTATATGCTATGTGTGCACATATAATAACCAGTAATAAACCACTTAGTTTCTAACTTATATGGAATATACATACATATGTTCCTTATATCAATATAAAAATTTATATATATTTATATAAAAATGAATTTACAAATGGTTATCAATAAAAACATGGAAGCATCAGATAATGGAAAAAATCATAAAATGGAATCAATTATAAACAAATAATACTTATAATGGGAGGTTCAATACCTAACATAATTTCTTTGATCCTAGACCTGGATATGAGGCATCGGGTCAAGGAATCCATGATTCCATTCCCATAAAACTAGATCATAGCAATACTTCTCAAGGTTGAGTCATGGGAAAATCCTTGTATTTTTGAAAGAGAAAGGTGTATACAAGAATAAAATAATTATCATCACATGAATTTAGGGATAGGTGAAAGGGGTATAAAAATTCAAGTCATTTTGATCCTATCCCATTCATCAATATCCATATAATACATACAAACCGACAAGTTATACAATAGAAAAATACCCCCCATAACATACTCGTTTTTTATCAAAACAATATCCTTGGTCAAGGATGAATTAATATTTATAGTAATCAACATTATTAGTATAAAAAAGTAAAAACAAACTAAACATATCAACGTAACAGTCATGCTTATGAAATAATTCCATTATATTGATTCTAATTCTCAACAAAACAAAAGCTAAATTTTCTTGAAGATGATATATTAACTATAATATCAATAAACCATAATTCCATTTTACACATTATCACAACATAAAACATGAATAAATAAAGAATATTATATTATTTAATCCAGAAAGGTATAAAAATAACAAGTTCTCACTATTAAAATACAACCTATGATCAAATATGGCATTTTTCATAACCATTTTGATAAACTACCTCTGAAATGGGCAAGGTGGCGATGGGTGAGGCAGCAAGGCGGTGAGGTGGTGAGGGGTTTAGGGGTCACAGGGGGGTCGTGGGGGGGGGGGGGGGGTTGGGGGTGGGGTGGGGGGAAGTGTCAGGGCTGAAAAAAGGTTTTAGCAGTGGTTTTTTAAAAATTGTTGTGAAAACATTAATAAAAAAATTAGTGACGGTTTAGTAAACTACCACCAAAACCCCACTAAAAATTGAGATTAATGTTGTAGTGTACTCATACTCCAACTTTACCTAATGGTTATCAATAAATTTCATCATGCCTCCTACAGTAGTCTTGTATCCCTATACAATTCCAAAAGGTGGATCGACATATTCTGTCCATGATGAATAATGAGGATCATATACCTATTTTTCTCAATGATAATATCCTTATGTTTTTTAAAGACACATTCTCAGCACTACAAGGTTTCATTGACTATTAAATCAAAGTAGAATATGATCATAACTATAATAGTCCTCCTCATGGTTCTGTAGAGATAGATCAGAGGGACCCTACTCATGGAATACGTCATGGTCATCCTCCCCATTATGATATCTCTAAAGGATAATGAAATCCCCGCTTGTACAGAAACATCTATATAGATAGGTGTTCAAAACTAAGACACATTTTAATAGATAGGTGCTTGAATAATTGGGTCCAACCATATATAGTTCCCTATTAACTTCCAATAATACATCACTCTGGTTAGTAGGCCCCCGAAAGAAGAACCTTATATGGTCTGGTTAGATGGACTCATATATGTTTGATTAAGGGGACTATCAAATTAAAATATAAAGAGATTTATCTATAAAAAAACATCCCACCATGTTTTGGACCCTTTCTACTTTTGATTATGAGATCTCTGATGAGCTAGAAAAGGAGTTCATTCATTATCTACACAAAAATATGTGGGATACTCATCAGTGAATGAAGGATAGACACCTCCCTTATCTTGGATATGAGGATCTCCATCAGATTTTCAAGATACTTTATTGTTAGCTATACTTGGCTGATATATCCATTGCTTGGGACCCAAAACTGGAATAACACATTATAAATCTACAACACGCTTTCTTCTATTGTATCACAACTCTTTAGAAACTGATAGTTGATTCCTCATTATGCATTTGTATTTGATGATGGGGGAAGTATGTAGTGTTTCATTTTACCTCACTCATATAATAATAGATCCCCTTATATACAATATCCAAAAATTTCATATCCTCCAAAAAATTCGTGGGGTCGGGTAACGCTCAAGTGAGTTGGTCACTATAATGGAATTCCGCCACTTCAATAGTGCCAAGACATCATGAATAGAAGAAGAGGATGGAAAAAAAGATAATTAAACTAAGACCCTTGAAGAAATAAGAATTCATTTGAAACATAGGATTTGAAGTTATGATCAACTCGATAACTTCCCATATAAACTGACTCATGTCAGGGGATTTTATTGTTCCAAGCTCTTACATGAGCATAGTTTTACCACATCAAACAAGTCACAGTAGAAGCTTCCATAGTAGTCTTATTAGAAAGAACCCAGCCCACTGAGATGGGGGGATATATACCACCATATCCACACTTGGATCATTAATTCATCATAGGATTCAAAACATATTGGTAGTAGCTACAAAAAAAACCCATACCATTAGGTTGGGGGAATTTTTTTTTCTCAATCGTCATCACCAGCTTCATCATCTCCTAATAGGGTCCTAGGAAAATCAATGGTAGTTCTAGACCAACACCATTCCACTGGGTTGGGAGAATTTATATCTCAATTACCATCCCAAGAATCATATTATCCTCAATAAAAATCATCAGATCCTTAACAAGAAGATCAACCAATACCAACTGTGGACCCCGATAATCCCAATCCTAAAGGATGGGGGAGTTTTTTCATCATCATCACCACAGAGGTCATCAAAATTATCTAGGATTAGAGAAAATCAATGGTCGATAACCCATCTATTCCTCTGACTGTAGGAAAAACCTCTACTATTCAGAGCTCTTTTAGAAATCATGACTGGAAAATCCCTCAATGTCACCATTCAAAATTAGATATGGGAGGATTTTACGATGAAGGAAACCAAACCCTTCCAGGGTCACAAGAAAAAATGGACCAATATGGACTAGGTAGTAAAAATGACCCTAATGCGGGTAATGAATACTCATCCTGTTGCATTGAAAGTAATGGGATAACTA
This sequence comes from Viscum album, assembly GCA_963277665.1. NCBI lineage: Eukaryota > Viridiplantae > Streptophyta > Magnoliopsida > Santalales > Viscaceae > Viscum > Viscum album. The sequence continues at coordinate 733,345,518 of OY728160.1, forward strand.
CCATTTCCTTATACACCTCTGTAAATTTCTTTACAATAAACATAATAGATAATGAGGATTAAGACACAAATTTATAGGGATAAAACATGGAAAATATAATCCAAGAGGAAGGTCTAGATGCACCCATTGAGGATGCACACACCCCTAACTAGAGGAGGATCTAGAACATACCACCACCTAAAAATACTTTTAAACCTCAACCTACGAACACTACCAAGGATAAAGGGAATGGTGTGGACACGTCCCAATCATATCCAAGAATAAAAAAAATCTCTCCATAGAGGAATAGTTATCAAGATATTAGAGTTAGATACAGACTCTCAGACAGGTAAATGAGGGTATACTCAGGGGAAATATTCCTATTGGGTATCATCTTCAGGATAAGGTATTACTCCTCCCAGAAATTTAGAAAGAGGAAATATTCCTAATTGAGAAATACATGAGCGCCAGACTAGCTCTAGGTCTAGGTAGTCTATCTACATAAATGAGGAAGTCAAAAATGATCTTGAATTCTATCTCTTGTTGTTATATCCTCTCCCTCTCCAAGGTGATCATTATTTATTAGTATGGACCAGGAATCTATAGGATTTGAGAATAGTTCCACATCATCAGGCCTTACCCACTCCCTATAAAAGGGAGGTGGCTTAGATAGTAGTACCTCCAGAACTGCTCAACTCCATTGATTCCATAGACACTCATATAGAATCCATGAAGGGGTGATTTCAACTGATGGATTCTAAGAGGTATCCATATTCTGAATGGGTGGATGACACTTTTCCCCCGCCCAATTTCAGAAATCCTACCTTTTCCACCTCATATGGTGTGAGAGACCCTAAAAAATATCTCACTCATTTAGTATCTAGATGTTTTCTGATGATGGGCCCTCGAGACCAATAAGGGGTGAAAAGGCTAAGATTTTTTGTATGAACTCTGGTAAGGATATACTTTTTTTGGTATATTAGCCTTCCTCCAAGATTTATTGTAGGATGGGAAGACCTTCATCATCAATTCATTTACCAGTTCCACTCCATGTTGAGGAAAACCACAATTATCATCCTAACTAACTACAAGAAATGTGAAAATGATATATATAATGACTTCATAGCCAGGTGGAAGACTTTAACCTATTCATTCAAAATCCCTCTATCATAATAACAATTTTTGGAACTATGTGCTTAAAATTTCCAGGATGAGCAATAGAAACCTATGATCCAAATGAATTATCTTGGTGGGTTCCATGAGTTAAAAAAAAATGAAACAGTATTTGCAATATTCAATTCAGTGTACTCAAGATAAATCTAATCTCATTCGTTCATCAAAGGGGAAAATTCTCAGTAAGAAAGAAACTGCTACTATTGTCCTTAATCTAATAGTAATGCCCACTCAATCACCTAGGTATGTCCCGAACCACCTAGCACTTCTTTTCGAGTGGAAATAACCACAAAATATCCCTTTTCCAGAATCCAAAAAGATATAAGGTTAACTCATGATTTGAGGAATGGATGAATAAAACTACTCCTTATGAAATGAACAATTACTAGTTATTTACTTATAGAAATGGACAATAACCTACTCAATCTACCTCATCCTAGGAATCCCAATGAGGTCAACCTCACCGATCATCCAAACTACTACCATTTCCATAGAAGGATGGGTTATATCATCAAGAATTGCTTCCTATTCAAAAATATTCTCCAAGACATGGTCTATTTCAGATAGGCGATTTTTGATAACTCCTTAGAGTAGGTGGCCTGAAAACCATCACCCAACCAGATGAAAAAGGATATTGGTAAAACAATATTGTTAGGAATGGAATGAAGTTCAATAATAGGATTATTCAAAAAGAAAGTGATTGAGATCATTAAACTTTGGGAGTATATATTCATAGACCCACAATAGTTACTCCACCCAAGAATATGACAATGGATATGTCTCCCAAAGGTGTATGTAACAATGAAAAATAAGAGGATTATTATTTTTATCTAACAAAAGTTCTAACTATTGTATATTTATTTGATGAAATATTCAAAGAATATGAACCACCCCACAAAGATGACCTATCATTGGATGAAGATCTCATATTTTTTTCTAATAATTTATTAAACATGGTAGAATCACTCTCTAATTATGAGTATTTCTATGAGTATGAGTTCCCAACACCTAACCAAGGAACAAGAGGTTGCATGTGATGAAACCAAGGATACAGGGGATAAAATAATAATGGCCAGACCCAAAACTTTTTTCATGTCCCCACTGAGGACATATATATAGCTAAGACCCATGGTATAGTGCACTAGTCATCCTAGAAGAGACATGGAGGTTTTTCTGAACCCTCTAGTTGTTGTCCATTCCCAGTCTTCCTAAATGACCGCTTAGTAGGGGTGGGATTATTTAATAATCTTAGGCAATGGGGAAGGCCAAAATGAACTTCACCACTAGAAGTAGACACTCCCTTGACCTATTCACAAGGACAAGGACCAAACACTTCAAATTCCTCATCCCTGGAGACATGGAATAAGTATCATCCCTACCTCGAAAAGCACCGACATATGCCACACATTTATGACATTCTGAAATAGAGTGAAATTTTCCTATCCAATATTTCAATATTGAATGCACTCCATCTTTAAAAATAACTTACGGAGTCACTCAATGAAGTCCTCCAGATTGCACAGTAGTTCAAGATAGAATTATTTGTAGCATAGGTCCATATAGTTGAGACCATGCCAGCAAAATCCAATGCCGCTATCTCATTCAAAAATCAAGAATAGGACGAGGTCATCTAGGGAAACATTAAACCCCTATATGTTTCAGGTAGGATAGATAATGTTGACATCCAAGGGGATCTGATTCAAAATGGTATCGGGATCAACCTCATCCCAATTCAAACCCTTAGATGTTTGGGTTATAAAAAAAGATATTTGTCTCCCACAAAGGTAGACATTCAATGGTATGATAAGAAAGATCAAATTTTTCTTAGGGGGTCAAGCTAAAATCTTGTTTGGGGAGGTCACATTTGATGCTGATTTGAGGGTTATCTTGAAAAATTCCACATAAAATGACCTTATCAAAAGTCCCTGGCTCCATATCCATGTGTTAGTGCCTTCAACATTCAATAAATGTTTATAATTCCACATCAATTGAAATTTCAGTATATTACATGGTTATAGTCCCCCTTTGTGACTTTTTAAGTCACATATGCTGAAGCTGTTTTCTAAAGAAGATAAGGAAAAAAATGGTGGGTAATGGTATACAAGATGCATCTCCCAACGGCTTGGAGATCACTACTACAAATCCTTGGAGTATGCTTGACAACAACTATGTGCTCCCCATAAATCTAGATGAGGTAATGGACTCAATCCCAAATGTCCAAGACCCTTATGTCCCCAGCAATAGTGAAAATGACAATCAGTTCCAGATTCTCTCTACAATGACTCTGATAGGGGGGGAAGATAATGTCTTCTCACATGGAGCCTCTCACCTCGTTAATAACTGATATGCCCCTAATTGCTGACTTCATCTGAAAATTCCTGTAAAGACTCATAGGTGGAAGAAGAATATAAGGATGACCTCTGGAACACCCCTACCACATTCAAGGAAGCCATATCCACCACCATTGATAAGCTCAGGTAGGGAAATCTGGAAATAGATGAAAACCCACATCCTACATTGATTACTACCTAAATTCCTAGCAAGCACCGAGATATGTATATTTAATTTTTAAAGAAACATCAATATGTTTTCCCTTGGAATTATACATAAATTACCAAATTGAATCCATAGGTGGATATGCACCATCTTATCTTACCCAATGACAAATGAGGCTTCAAGTAGGTATCCAAGAGGATGCACCCCTTGAATGAAACCGATTTAGACGTAAAAAATAACAAATTGATCAATGATAAGTTTTTTAGAAGTGAAATACCGAAAATAGATCACCAATATAGTTCCTATCAAGAAAATGAATATGAAGATCAGGGTCTTCACAGATTTTAGATACCTTAATAGACATTATCCAAAGGATGATTTCTCATTTCCGATAACAAAACACATGATCGACGGAAATGCCAGATTCCAAGACCTTTCTTTCATTTGTGGGTATTTAAGGAACAATCAGATAAATATGGACCTTGAGAATGAGGAATTAAATGCCTTAAGATCACCCCAATGGATCTTTTACTACCATGTCATTCACTTTGGCTTAATGGATGCTGGTGCTACTTAATAATGGACTAGGTATCATATCATTATGTCATTACTAGGAAGAATAGTTGAATATTATGTTGAAAACCTTGTGGTCAGACATCTAAAGTGACATGATCACATAATGTATCTTCAAATAGTATTTGACAGGATTTGAAAACATAGGATGAAGATGAATCCATTGAAAAAAAAAATTCATGGTAATATTAGGGAAGTACCATGGATTTGTGGCATGCCACTATAGCATCGATTTTGACCGAAAAAAAAGAATAGTAATATTTTTTTCAATGTTATAAACCTATAAATATCAGATAACTAAGGGGTATCTAAAGGATCCTCCCCTATATTTATCATTTCATAGCTATCGAGGTGGTATAATCTCTCCACTTTAACATGCTAATGAAGTGGTAATTGATTATCAATGGAAATGGATGTCCATGAAACCTTTTATAGTCTCAAGAAGTACATAATATTAACACTAGCCCTAATGTCACTAGTGAAATGAAATAAAATAATTTTATAATTTTTCTCCATGGGATACTCACTTCATTCCCTCCACTCATAGAAGATCGATTCAGTGATTGAGAACTGTCTAAACTACCTCAACCAAATGATTCTAGGTTCTGATCCTCAATACTCTGATGTCAAGAATAACCACATTGCACTAATATTTTTAGTGAAAAAGATGGGGAATTACATGAAGCAACCTGAATTCCATCTATTCTCTCATATTTATATACTTAATTTCATCTTTGGTGATCCCATGATGATGAAACATTTGGTTCGATGGGTGGTCATTGTATAACAATATAACATTTTGTTCATGACATAAAAGTTAGTGGTAATGAAATCCAGAGTAGTTTTCCTCATGAAACATCCCACCCTAGAAATTACACTAGTGGAATCCAATATCCTAAATGTGGAGTTTTTCTATTCCCAAAAAACTCCCCAAACATGATAGATGTTATTTGATGGAACCTCCTAAATTCTTATCAGAAATAGACAAGAAAACCTGAGACTCAATCGGGTTGGATGAGGGATTTTATTTGTTTCTCTAGATAAAGAAATTTTTCATTAATCTTTCTCACCATTTGAAAGATTCACAAATAACTAAGAAGAATACCAATCCCTAATCCCTATCTTAGAACTGGAAATACAACTTCGGGTAGCCTACCTGAATATCAAAGGGGATTCAGAGCTAGTTATAAAGAATATCAATGGAGAATATTCCATTTAAAAGGATGAACTAGCCCTTATCAATAGATACATCAGGGGACTAATTTAATAGTTACCTTTTGATCATATAATGGTTTTTTTGATGCATTAGGCAATGAAACAAAATTCTCGGCCAACCCAGATCAGTATAAAGTAAGCTTTCATATCACACATTGAATAATTTTCTCATCAATTTTAATTTGTGATTTTGAAAAAATTGATCAATTCAACACCACTCTGGATCATGATAAACCAAGGTCCACCCTTGGATTGATAGATCCCATAATTGGTTATCTATAATATAGGACACTCTGGATAGACCAAGATAGAGGGGAATATATTTAGAACCAAGAAACAAACTTTACCCTACATGGTAGTCCAAATGAAAATAAATCCGTATAAAATAGAGTATTTGACAGAAACCTCCTTAGATTCATAGAACAAATAGATATTCTCCCTATCATGGAAGAATTCAATGTGTTATCCTATAGTGCTCATCAATCTGGGACCAATATCTCCCACCAAATAAGAAAACTGGGTTACTTTATGAAATCCATGATAAAAAACTACGTCAAATTATCTAGGAAATTTCATGCATGAATTATACATGAAAACTTCATCCACCAACTCTCATAATTTCTACATATATATAAATATTACGGGACATTTTCTATTTTGGTAGTAGATCTTGTGGAGATATATACCCTATCCAAAGCTAAGAAGATCAAGTATATCCTTACTACTACTGAATTATTCTTCTAATGGGGTGAGGAAATACCCCTCAAGGAATTTGGGATATATAATAATATGAACTCCGTAAAGTCCTATATCATCACTAGTATTGAGGTCCCTCGTGTTATATTGATGAACAAAAACCCAAAATTCTATTCAACAGAGTTGAATAAATTTTTCCATGATTACAACATCAAGTCCAACCACTCATCCTGATATTAGGTAGTGGTGACTATAAAAATATAGTTCGTCAAAAAGACTCTATCAAATAAACTCTAGAATATGGTGAATGATGACAATAAGGCCTGGTCAAAAAATATCATCCATGATTTATGGGTCTACTGTACCACCACACATTCTTCTCCATAAGCAACACCATATTCATTAGTGTACGGAACTAAGGCAATTTTACCCATAGGATTCCAACTACTTTCACTATGAATATCTATTTTTGGACAAATCTTTGATGACGAAAAATCACAAAACTGGTTGGATGAGCTAGAGCGACTCGATGAGAACTAGTTGTGTATATTGCACAGCCATGAATTTCATTAGAATCGAATCACATAAGCCTTAAATGTAAAGGTATACCTTTGTAAATTTCTTTAATGAAAACTGGTATTATATCTCATAACCCTAATGATTCCAGGAAATAGCCCTCTATAAATGGAACTCAAATGGGAAGTTCCTTATATCATATATATGGTATATTCTAATGGAGCCTACTCATTGACCACAACGATGGGGAACGTGCCACCCCCCCCCCCCACCACCAATGAAAGATTCATCAATAAATACTATGAATAGTTTCCATGAATTGTCTATCATCCTAGAATAAATATTTTAAACTATAGAGCATATCTTATCCTGCATTCATGATGTCAAACAACAAGAATAAGTCCTAGAAGAAATATGTTAAACTTCACAACATCTCTCATCCTAAAAACATGAAGTTAAATTGTATAGAGGTCATCCTGGTAGTAATATGATAAACTGCACATCATACTTTGTAATTACCACTTAACGTTAAATTTTATAGAATATTTCCTCCCCTCGTGACCCAAAACTACATGGGAATCATCATTTCAAAATCAATTCACCATAAAAGAGCTATATCTATGCGCAAGAGGAATTAAACTCCCTAATCCCTTTATGAGAGTCAAATCCAAATAGGGAATATATTCATCAACGAATTATTTGTGGCTTGATTCTTTCCATCAAATTATACATAGTGACACCAGAACCTATATTCTTGGGCCCAACCAGAGTATTGATTTCCTTTCATATCGGGTGACCTGTGTCCCTACCGAAAGACATTAAACTGTACGGATTAATCCCTTTCCTCATGGAACTAAACTACAATGTCTCTAAGAACTATAAGTGGATTGATTCTCTCCATCACATGATGCGTAGAAACACCTAGATCTCCATTCTTAGTCCCAACCTCAACCTTTCTCTTCACATTGAGTCACCATCATCCTTACTACAAGATGTTGAACTACACAACTGATGTCCTTTCCACACAAAATTAAATTTAATAAGTTTCTAGAACTAAATACAGGTTGATTCTCATTTTAATAAGATATTTATGGATTCCTCGATCCTATTTCATGGTCTATCAACCACGCGATAAAAAATTCCCCTGTCCTTTGTCTTATTTTCTCCATGTCATGAGGAACCTTTTACATTCATTGTTTCTCACATATATCATATCTCACATGTGATTAGGATCATTGGTAAGTTACTCCCCCCATGAAAAATTCATATAAGCTCATGAAAAGGTTATCATTGTCCTAAGTCCTCACAACATGATGACAAACTGCACAATTGATGTCTATTGAAAGAAATAAAACTACACATTCTTATGGACCATGCCTGAGAGGAAAGATGTTGTTAGTATTGGCCTCTCTCCACACCTTAATTCAAGAACTACGTGTTACATTATTCTTTCCATCACTTGATATGTAGTGACACATGGATCTCCTAACTCAGGTCCATTCAGAACGAAGAAACCATAAAAATTGCCTCATCCACACATATGATTCAAAACTATACAGGGAGCCTTCATCTGTGAACTACAAGTGGATTGATTCCTACTACCATGATATACATAGTGATGTCCATATCTCCATTATTAGTCCCATCCATTATACTCCTATTTAACATCAGGGAGCCCACAACCTTTCTAAATGATGTTAAACTGCATGGCTTCTCAATAAATACATGAGTCTTGATTCCTGTAATCACAGGATATGTAGTAATGCCTAGATCTCTGATTCTGGTTCCATTACAATAATCAGTGGGAAAATTCCCCCTCTATGTACGAGTCAAACCTATATATAGACTTTCTCATTCAAGAACTATTTTTGGATTGATTTTTTCTAACACGAGATAAGTATTGATGTCTGGATCTCCAATACTAGGTCGAGCTATATAAATTAATTGAAAAAATTCATTCCAAACTACAAAAGGGTTGAGTCATATAAACTAATTGTCCCTACATATGATTTATATCTAAATACGAATTTCTTGTTCATGTAATATATCTTGCACAATTTTTTCACTTTGATTCCCACATTCGTACTACATGACGTTAAACTACAAGGCAACTATCACAGTTTTATGACATTAAAACTACAAAAAATACATCTTCAATATATAAAGTTAAAATGTGAAATCCATCACCCATTATCATCCCTTTTCAAAGAGCCCCAAGAGCCTTAACCTAATCAAGAAAAGTACAGGGTGCTTCCTCTATATTTTTAACACCATAATTTATAAGTCACATTTCATGTCTTAATAACCTCGGGTCACCATAAATCTTACATGGACCTTGGAAAAAGATACCTGAGTTCAAGGGATATTTTATTTTACTATAAATTTATGCCCATGGATTCTGCATATGAACCTATATCCATCATCCAAATTCGTCACTCTACAAAAAGGTCTCTCTAATCCTTGTGATACCTGACATCATTGTGCAAGAACTCCTCACATTAGTGTGGTTAATTCCATTCCCTATATGATAGTCTTATATCATTACTTGTCACTTTATAACCTTGATTCATGATTTACAACATTTTCATCTCTTGCTCAGAATAGTTTCACAGTACTCTTGACCATGAGCGTCCAAATTAGGATCTTGTGTAACATTACGCTCATATTAGGTCCATGTGTCTCATGACCATAAACTATCATCACATCAATAAAAAAATTTTGACATTAAACTATATCCTCTAATGATATAAATATAAATACCTTATTCTTCTAATGAAAGAGACACAAAACTTTTCAGGTTGAAAACCATCAAAGGATGGTCATAGAAAAAGTCAAGTCTTTTCTCACAGAACTCTTCATATCCAGAGTTCAAGAAAAATTTAAAGATTAATTTAATAAGGCATAAAGCTAATAAAGCCTAATTTATGTCCCTTGTAAAAACAAATATATGCTCACTGGACACCCTAGTCCAAGAAAAAGTTTTATTAAATATTTTTTCGCATCAATTTTCCATGATAACATGTTCTCTAAGTAGTGTCACAAGTTTCTAGTTGCTTGGACCCTTCTTGAATATTACACTTTCCACATATCAAAATTCATTATTTGAGCATCTCGAGTCATTATTAATAATTTAGTGACCTTGTAAAATGATAACCAACTTTAAAATACCTTTTATTACTATGAATATAATCCTATTGAACCTACAAATGTTCCTACAGTCATCAAAAAAAATTGTCACTCTACAAAAGGGGGTTTCTAATCATTGTTTGCACTGAAGTCACTATTGAAGAATTCAACACCTTGGTGTGGTTTGGGAAATTCCTGGTATGATCTTCTTATACCATCCTCATAAATTGAATGTTTTGAACCATGATTTAAAATCCCCATAAACAAATTATTCTAGTGGATTCGACATCCTAAACATCATTTTTTGATGTTTTTCACCCTTTCTCATAGAAGGAATGTTTCACTCCATTCATGAACCTTTTTATGGCCCATACCCCATGATTTAAAACCATTGGGCATAGGGATCGGGTTTCTCATAAGAGTCAAACTAACCTGGGGTTCTATGACCCTTTCTGGATAGCATTTACTCTATAACCAACATCATCATTAAGGAATTTGATTCTTTGTAAATAATTTATAGAGCTTTTAAAGTAGTGGAGACACCTTTGTTTTACAATGATATCAATTTTTAAGGGCTTAGAATTACCAACTCGAAGCATCACCTCCTTCAAAAAAAATTCTTATCCCTGTGAGGCCTGGTAACACCATGGAAGAACCTAGAACCTTAGGGTGTTATGGTTCATCCCCATCATGTTTACCCCATCCCATATTCCTTGACTTAAACTTTGGGGTTATGTCTTACTCAACCCATGATCTAATTATCTTGGTGGATCTGACTCCCCGATGCTTTTTCCATCTGATAATATCACCTCCATAATCTTCCATGGCCCTTGAAAAAGAGTGGAGACACCTCTTTTTGAACATGATATCAATGCCTAATGTCTCTGACCTACCAATTATTAGTATCTCAACCTTCTATGAAAGGACCTCCAATCCTCATGATCCCTCGAAACACCACGGAGGAACTCAGAAGCTTTGGGTGTATCAGGTCATCCATGGCATGTATGTCCCATATTCCATATTCAATAATAAGAGGTCTAACCTAAAAGTCTCTAAACTACATTAATAGAATGTGTAAGCTAAAATAAACTAAACTAAAATGATAGAATATCTGAGATAAAATAAACTAAACTACAATTATAGGAGGTTCGAAATAAATTACCATAAACTAGAAAAATAGAATTTCTGATATAAAAGAACCTAAAATAAAAAATATAATTTTTAAGCTAAAATACCCAAAAATATAGTGACATAAATTCCGATCTGAAAGACTATAAACTAAAATAATAGAATTTTTGAGCTAAAAGACCTCAAACTATAACACATCGTAAATATATTCTGCAATAACGAGAATGATAAAAATCCTTTTAGGGATACTATATAACCCTAAAAAAATATAGAAATTCTCTAGATGGACAAGAAAAAGATAAATCACTCTCCCTCTTGGGAATATATTCTACCCAAAATAACATTTTTTGAATTATGTAATCTCAAGATATCTATAACAGATATTTCAATGAGGAATATCATGTTGGTGGTAATTCATGAGAATTTCTAGAAAAGAATCTATAATAATTTAAAGTTTCAAGTCCCATAATTTATGTTTACTTGATATAAATCAAAGGATGGGTATCATTGATGATTCATGAAACATTGTATCAATGAAATTTCATTCACATCATGAGTAAAATATTTCTAGATAGCAACATCGAAGGATAAAAGATCTATTTATTTATATAATATAGAATGATTAATCTTTCCATATTAGAGTATCTCCCATTAATATGAAATCAAAGTAAATGTTGAAAAATTAAAAGTCTGTCACTGCATGTGATCAAAGGATTCCTTGATATTTTAAAGTCGCTGCTTCAAGAAAGTAATGGACTAGTGTAATTGATCAATTGATTGATTCTATCCCTCTCCAATTGGGTTCAACTCCTCTACCTTGGTAATGACATCAAGTATGTCTTTCTCTTCTTTGTTAATAATTACCTATTGATCTATAATAGTTTTCAATGATATCTGAATAGCATGCTGAAACTGGGAATTTTTTTTAGGATGACCAATTTCAGATAGGAGAAGGAAAATCTCAAACTTCTCGACACTGAACACATTCTGGGGAGCTACCACCTTCGTTGTATTCCTAGAATAATCATTTAAGGCCTCATCCTACCTTTGATTCACTGAAGAGGAAATCTTAGTGGCTACCGCCCTCAATTCAAGTGTCCTATTATACTCTCTAGGGGAAATCACCTCCTTTACCCATGAATGAATTGAATTATATTCAAACCCCTCATAACCAAGGGTGGAAAATATAAACCAGAGGTGACCCAAATGATCCTTATGCCCTTCGAGAGGGGTCTTTGAAACTAAAGTACATATATTCCTCTATATCTATTTCCACATAGACTAATAAAATGATGCATGTGTGGATCCTTGATCTAAGACCATCATGTGAATAGGAATACATTTCAGGACTAGGTTACTAAGATAAGGAGGTGTGCTCGTATACTCCAATGAATAAGGAAGGTATTTAACCACTAATTTGGTTAAATCAGTTACTGGGATCCCCAAGAGAGTAGATGCTAGAACCTATGAGATTCGGGGTGAAGACACTACAATAAGGGGAACATTGGTTTATCATCCAAAGAAAAAATGATATGATATCATAATCTAACCAATGGATACGGCCAATGTTAGAAATATACCTCTCTTGTTTGCATCATAGGAGAAATACATTGCCCCAACCCCATCCTCGGGTGAAGAGGAAACACCCTATTATGATGAGTGGCTTCTTGGAGCTTCTGGAGCTTTCCCAAAAGATGGGATTCACATTCCACCCTTGAGGGATGCAAGAACAAAATATAATTTCATGAGGCATGACAACAAGGTGTCCAGTTTTTGAATAATTATTCACCTTCTCCAAAACTCACCTCCATTAGGGATAACTCAGTAGTATAACAGCCAACAATATCAACATACTTTAAAAGACTCATGTCCCTTGCTAGTCAAATGGTGTGACCATTGGGATATATGTAGTAATAAATGGGAGAAACTGAGTCAAAACCTCATCCATATTTGTTTCTTGATGGTTCGTTCCTCACAATGAAGGGTCTTCTAAAATAGTTTAATGCTCGACCGCATCCTCGAGAGTAGATACATTCCCCTATAAGCACATTCAGTGGGGACTTGAACATTTTTTTGCAGATCAAGATGTGATATTAGGAAATTTCAAAACAAAAAAAAATTGACATGTAACACTTACTTGGGGATTATGTGGGATAAGGATCTAGAAAATCAGGGCACTTCATTTTCCCCTTCCCTTATAGGGAAGGCCCCCCAAAAGGTGTTAAATCCAAGTTTTTCACTCTAAAAATGGAAATTGTTTCCCTCATCCAGGCCAGTAAACCAAACTATCCCTCATCATCGGTCCCCCAATCACTACTAAATCCATATCGCGCAGCCATACCCTGAAGAGAATGTATAGAAGATAGTAGGACTGGTCAATCGTCTACGGCCACCAACTATATGAAAAAAACACAATTGACATCAATATGGTTTTAATTGAACCACAAACCTTTAAAAAAATTTGTTAAGTTTATCCTTACCACTGCCTACACAATGGAATATCCTTGTTCGTCCATGGAAATTTTTAGTGTGTATCAAGCCACCATTTTCTGAACCAGAGGCAAGTAGAAAACATGCCCCATGATACTTTCCAATAATATGTCAAGGTATCACAAGAATTCATCGATCTCCTCAATATAGTTTTGGAAAGTGATGCTCTAAGGGGAGGTGAGATGATATAAACCTTCTAAAGGTTGTTCTTACTGGAATATTATGCCCCAAATCTTAGCCTCTGAGTTTATCCTTATTCAAGTAAACCACTATTGATATGTGATATTAAATAATGAAACTAACATGGAATCACTTTCTTGAACCACACTCATCATGACAACATCGATTTGTGCTTCTTCTAGAAATAAGGGAAATGTTAAATTCCTTCTTTCTTTATGTGGTGTTAGTAGGTTTGTTGGAATGCTCAAAAACAGTTTCTTTCCAAGCCTAGGATTTTCCTCAGAATCTAATGGTAATTGTAAGAATTGCTTACTAGTTTGGATAAATTCCAATTAAGATATGAAAGGATCCAAACCTCAGTATAATGTCCAGACAAACCAATTTTGGCAGCACTAGGAGGAAGGATTATCTCGACCCGAGTCTCCTACCTGCTAAACATCACCCAAAATTGGAGAGCCACTATCAGATACTCCACAGATTAGACATGAATGGTGGATGATATTTTTATTAGTTATAGAGGAACTATAGGATAAGCCATAATGGTGAATACTAGTCATAGAGAAGGTCACCATCAATTTGTGTTGAAAGGATTCCCTTGTTAAGTTATATAATGTAGGCTCGAGCTGCAAGACTTTACTCCCCAATTTAAACCATATTACCTATCAACACTCACTTATAGTGTCTGAAGGGGAAATAGTCATAATGGATCATAAAATCCTTGACTTCAAAATCCTTTAGTGTAATAGGTATTACCCTCCTAATACACAACAAATATGGTTTTAGATTATTGTTGGGGATGCTCTAGATGTTGCGATATTTGTAACCTCCTAGATGAGCCTCCATCCAACCCCATAACACTTGAAAGGGGAGTGAGAATATATGATGGTATATTCCCTTATAAATATGGAATAGAAGGTGATAAATTATGGATATCATAGGGATGAAGATCCCCATATGCTACCCCTTTCCGTTGAGGTCACCATCATGAATATAGAGACTCTAACTCCAACTTTTTATTTGGTTAGAAGTATGTACCCACTCAAGAACATAGTACTAAAGATGGTAAGCTTGATAGTATGGTCAATATCAGTTAGAACCACCCATACCTAGTTGGTAAATTTCCATTCTTCAACCATTGGCCAATAAATACCATACTCACTAAATGAGTCATTTATAGGACAAACCTTTGGCTTCTTGGTTTCTTTGCCTCTGGCTCGTACTAGGATTTTTAGATGAAGTATCTCATTAGTGTATTGAATGGGATATCTTCCCCATGAAGTGGATCCATCAGAAGTGCCTTTTAACCAACCTAATCAACTCTTAGATAAGGGGGGACTCCTCTCTAAATTACCCCAAGAAGACTATGGATGAAAAAAACTCATCATATGTCCCATCCAATATGGGTTCAATGCATATCTACTCAATGTCTGAGAGGATGATAACCACCTCACCATGAATGAGTTGAAAAGTGTTCATGTCTAGACCCCAACAACTAAAAAAGTCTACATCTGGCCCTTTTTATAGTTGGAAAACATTTGTGAGATCCAAACAGCCTTGAAAATCTAGATTTTCTTTAACTCTATGGAAAACATTGAAGCAATATATTTCACCCAAATGGGGACAACCATAATCCATTTCTCAACTTCCCCTAATCAAAAGTCTCAGTTGGGAACCCACCCAAACATATGGATATAGGTGGACGTCTGCATTATCGAGAAGTAAATATGGGTATCAGAATTTGGTTCATGATTGTTATTTTCAAGGTTTGTGGGAATGAATGTCAGTATATGCCTATCTTATGCTCTTCCTCAGAATCAAAATAGACATTATAAGTGATGATCTCTAGAAATGTGTTATGGGTTTTCTAAACACAAGATGCGGGTATGAATGATGATTGCGGTGAAGGAATGAGAGTGTCATTGGTAAGACCAAACCCATATATGGGAAGATAATAAAAAGGGAACATTACCCAAGTTTCACTCTCATCATCTCTACAAGAATCATTTGAAATGACCCAAAAAAATGGTGGAAAGAAGCATCTTCACTGTTTACAATATCATCTAGATGAACCATCACTATTTTTTTTGTATTTATTTGAAGACTAAAGGAAACTATAATGAGAGTTGGAATCCATGTGAATAGAAGTAAATGGAAGATGTAAAATAGAAGAAAACAAAAAATCAAAGGAAATTCATAAATTTGGAAGCCTCATGCGCATCACTTAAATCATAAGATGAATTTGTGTTTGCATAAAAGACTCGAAAATCACCTAGACCATAAAATATTTCATGGACTGAATAAATTAGTAGAACATTGGGAAATGAAAAATCAGTCATAAGACTCATGATCACATAACCCTCACAGTGTCATGTGATTTTCATAATATTCGAGTGGTCATGCGGCCGATCCAGCAGATCCTTTAAAACCTCCAAAGACAACACTAATCCATGTACCCAAGGTTAAACTAATTACTAAAGATAGATTCATGGTTAGTTCAAATAATTCATGGTAAAATAAATTCTTTTGAAAAAATATTCATGAAAAGTTCTTGTGAATGCATCCAATTGTAAGTTCTTATGAGCAGTCTTACGAAAGGATCACATGGTGGATGAAAATCACGAGAGTTCTGAAAGTTATGTATCCCATGAATAATAGACCCTATGTCCACCTATTTATATGGAATTATTTGGAATACCAAACTTCACCTAGAATAACTAACACCACCCAAGACACTTATTATTGAGAGCACTAAATCCTTATAGGGTAATTACATTCCTCAAAACTGAGCCCATGTCAACATCGACGTCACTCCTAAGGGAGGGAATTTTTTGACATATTCTGAATGATAATCATAAAATATACAAGGGAATAAATACCCAAATATGGGTTTTATTTTCCCTTAAAAGAAAAAAAAAATTCCATGAATCATGGATCGTGTATCCTTCTGAAGGACATGTGATCGCATGACCTTCAAATGGTCATGCGAGCAGTCATGTGTATCGTAAATACTGATAGAAGATCGTACAAAGTCCATTTTTCAATACCTCCTTGTTCTTATGAAGATTTCCAAGACATTTATTGCTTGTGTGGAATCTAAAAATGTGTTTATTTGGATCATGTAACTTTTTAGTTGACGAACGCCTGACAAACCATCCAAAAATCCTTATAAAACAAATAGAAAAATATGAAAATGTTGGGAGCATCTTAAGGTCATAAACATTCATGAAATGTTACCATGTGGGTTCTAAAGACACCATGTAATACCATGAAACATTCCATCCTTTTCACTTAATATACCATTTGCATGTCATCCTCGTCACACGAAGGGTCCCAGAAATGTCCAGGTGGTACTGTGTTTCCCACTCTGACTCCAAAGAAAAATAGAAGGTTATTTCATGATAATGCTCATGCATCACCAAAAAAATGCCATGTAGGCCATGTGACACATCAGAAATGGGGATAGTTATTTTCATCAACAATACTCATACAAACCCAATATATACCATCCCTACTGATATAAATAATGAAATAAAAAGGGAAATGATGGGAGCTTCTTATGAGGGGTAGATACACTGATCATAAGTGATCAGAGTTATTTTTCCGAAGATATCAACATTGATCAAATGAGGTCCCCTTGAAAATACAACTTAATCTGCTGAATTCACATTATAAACCCACCTGTGTCTTTTAGAAGGTCCCATAAAAAGTATCTTAGGTCACATGAAAAGCATTCATCATGCACCCTAATCTCAAAATATTCCCTAGAAACGTCATCCTGACATTATAAAATCCCCTTATAATGTTTACATGATTAGTAAATACCCCTTTAATTGAAAAAAAATCCAATAAATGGGGTGTTGATAGGATTGTCTTGTGGTCACTGAAAATCTTGTGACACCTACAATAGGATTTTGCGAAGCACATGACACTAAAGACCACATTGAATTTAGAATGGATCTATGCAACATGAGATGCACAAAAATATACATAATAGGGGTGAGAGGCCTATAAATCCACTACACAAGCATAAAAATTAAGGAATCTTTTGGATCCATCCTCCAGTGCACTTAGGCATTAGAGAATACCTCTCAAAGTTGAAAATCTCATGATCACAAGGGTTTCTGTCGGGTAAAAATCTGGGGAACAACCTAGTGGATCGTGCAACATGCATAGAAACTTCACATGATCATGCATTGAGTATGTGAAAGACCTATGGTGGGTTAGGAGAAGGACATCTGACATATCTGATGAATCATGTGATACTTAAACAAGCTAACACTAAACTAATCTAAGGAACATATTCATGAAAATTTGAATAGAGACTAAATGATGGGAGACTTCTGAAAAGAACATATATGATAATCCTCATGAAATTCAATTGAATCATAATGATCATGTGATATCATTAGGACATGTCTCCAAATTCATGTGATTTCCCCTTGACATACCATTTGGATCATGTGATATCTTCCAGACACATCATGTAAGTAACACATCAACCTCCAAGAATGCCACCAAAGTCTTTTAAATCCATCTAGGATCACCATACAGATCGTGTCATTTTCAATAGATATGTATCCAAATATAAATGGTGACACTAGCGTATGTTAGATGGGTCTTGCGAAGCCCTTTCGGCTTACCATCCAGATCTCAGGACACCCTTCAAGCATGTCAACCAGGTCTCATGATGAAACCAGGACATGCCAATGCAGGTCACGTGACGCCCTCCAGTAATTTCAGTAGATATCATGTGATATCCCCAATGATTGTTCATCTAGGATATACGATGTCCCCTATGAAAGTTTAACTTTATCATGTGATTGTATTCAAACATTCCATTCAGATTATGTGATTTCCTTTTGATAAGTCAACTACATCATGAGATTGTATTTGGACATGTCTATAATATAGAAATACATGTCCAAACACCCTTAAAAGTGTTAGGTAGAGAATCAAGGAATATTAGGTAGACAAGTAGGCATGTTAGGAAGAAAATGATTCCAGATCAAGTAGTCATCCTAGGGTATGATAACCTTGTCTATCCTCCATATTAGGGTACCCTCAGTGTGTAATCACTCTACAAACTAAATAATGGTAACTCCAATTCTTATCATAATCAGGATATGTAAGATGTATTACTAAGGTCTGAGCTCTATATTAAACATCTAAAGGGTTGCCTCAGCATGTAAGTCTCACATCCATAGGAAGTGTGACCAATTAATTAATATCCCTTGTTTCTCACACTGAGTATAGATCACATGGGCTTATTGATTTAGAATAATCATATCACTCACATGGTGAACCTATATAGGATTGGTAAACCTTAGTGTGTAAGCCTCGATCAGTGGTATAATATGTTATTTCCCCACATATAAGGAAATCCTTAGTGTGCAAGCCTTATTCAAGATGAACTGTCGACACTCTACTTCCTACCATAACCTGGATATATAGGATGCCTTCCTAAGTCCCATACTCTATATTAGACATCTTAATGGTTATCACAGCATGTATGTCCTACACCCATAACTAGTGTGAACGATTGCTTGATAAACCTTATTTCTCACATTGAGTATAGATCACATCGGTTTAGGGATTTGATATGATCATATCACATGCATCATAAAACTCTACTAGATAGGGAAATCTTAGTGTGCGATCCCCGATCAGTGGCACAATATGATATATCCCCCAATATAAGGGCATAATCATTGTGTAATACTCATTAAAACTAAACTATCATAACTATAAGTCATGACATAATAAAGATATCTATAATGAATTTCTATGTCTCAAGGCCAAATGGGCATCCACCTTAGTGTAAGTCATGCAGTGTCTCCAACACTTCAACAATTAGGACCAAATCTCCCCATGGAATGATCATTCTACCTTATCCATCAGCAGACTGGAGAATAAATAGAACTTTGAGAAATCTAATTCCATCCATGATCAGGATTTATTGGATGCATTCCTTAGGTCCAATCACAAATGTGAATCCTTATTAGTGTTCATCCCACCATGTTTCCAACACTTCAACCATCAATACCCAATATCTCCAATGGGTTAATCATTTTACCGCATCCATCAAGGGGCTAGCGAATCAACTGAACTGTGATGAATATAGTTTTTTCCATAACCAGGATACGTAAGAGATATTCCTAATTCCAGATCATCATGTTAGACATTTAAAGGTTTGTCCCAACATGTAATACCCACATCCATATGTAGGTATATTGAATAAATTATATCCCTTGTATCCTTCACTGATCATAGATTACGTGGCATTAGAGAGTTTAAATGACCACATCATTGGCATCATGAATCACAACCATCTAGGTAAACATTAGTGTGTAAGCCTTGATCAGTTCCATGATATAACTGCACCTATATTAGGGTATCTACCTTGGGTAAATTCCAAAGGGCATGACTAGACTAAGATAAATCTGATTCTTTCCATAACCAGGATATGTAGGAAGACTCCTTGAGGATTGATCTCAATATCTAGTTCCAATGTTATATCATATATTTCCTTTATATATGACATTAAATTGTATATGTTTATAAAAACTATGTGGGTTTTGATTCCTATTATAAATCAGGATATGTAGGATGCCTCATAATGCCTCAATCCCATCCTCAAAATATTAACCACCTCCCTAGATGACAAAAAACTCCAAAGTAACTGGATATATGGATTAAACATACAAGCAGTTACCCATCAATAGTAAATAGATAATAAGCCTCATATATATATATATGGATTCACCAATAAGATCCCGCCTTTTTGAATATAAAATTATTTATCCTATGATCATTTTGTTAGGGTAACTGGTCCTGTATTGGGATTTGGAAGAGATTATTGAACATATCTTAAATCTATAAGATATCCCCACAATAAGAGATAATTATTCCAAAAAGGTTCTGATTAGTTAGACCTCCGATCCTCTCGACCATGGGGATTTCTTATGTGCCAACTGCTTTCCTTTCGAATGTTGGCTGCTACCTAGTTATAGATGTGGGAACCATTGGGATTTTCTATGAAATATTTACATGAATGGTAAACCTAACATCAATAATTCTACAAAAAATTAACCCCCCCCCCTCCCAAACAATTTGGTCAATCCATCCACAATATTATGGAAAAGAAATCTGATAGACCCAACATGAAATCATTTAACTATTACATCTCCTTTACAAGATAAAAATAATACACTTCCTAGTAACTTTCAAACAATTATGGTCCCTCCAAATGGATGATCACCATCAACATGTGTCTATTGTTTTTGAAACATATATGGAATGAATGAATATTCTAGATATCATGAACCTTTAATGATTTAGTGTTTCAATTATAATTTTTTACAATTATTTTCAATGAAAATTATTTCATTATTATATGGGAATTTTTTATTTTGAATGTGATTTTTTCAATAAAATGGTATCATTATATCAAAATGTGTTTTAAACATGGTTTTAAAAAAGTTTTCAAGTTTTTTATTCATGATATGGTCCTTGGACATTATTTATGTTGGGTACACCCAAATAGCACTGGGTGAGCCCATTATATCTTATATGATGGGTGTGCTCAGAAAATTCTTAAATTAATTGGTTTCCCTAGAGAAAGAATTTGACCATATTTTTTATTCCATTTGTAATTGTGATATGGATAATGATGTCCCAAGACAGCTAACTACCTTTTATATGCTTTCTAATGAGTTTTCATGGAAATCATATTATTTTTAAAAAAATAGGACAGTGATATTTTAGAAAAAATGATTCATTTTTCGGAGTAAAAAGGTATGCTTTTAAGAAAATGTTTTCATGGGTTTTTATTAGACTTAAAAGTTTCTTTATTTTATAACCATTACTGAGATTTTGTTCTCATATCATGTTTTAAAATGTTTTTATAGGATTTAAGGAAGATTTTTTATAAGGATGATTTTAATGTAAATTGTGAATATTTTTTATAAATAGAAACCATGATTTATTTTAATGACTTTTATTATATGAAAAATAGATAATATGTATAAGTTTACACTTATAATGTATGGGTTTAATTTATCAGAGTTTGTCTTATTTCTCTAAAATGATAAACTGAAAACATCCTCACAATTTTAAGAATGACAATTCTAGTTTAGAAACACTATAATATGTAATTATTAATGATGGGCCCTTATAATTGGTATAAAAGGAGGGTTTAAACAACATTTAAGAATATGATATATTTTTATGTGTTATAAATATCATCATAGGTTTATAATTTTAAGGTTTATCATAAGATCAATTTATAAGAAACCCCTTTTCAGGATTTATATTATGAAATTTTAAGGTGACTAATGGTATTTTTGGATACATTTATTTGTAAGGTAGTTATGGGATGAAAAATGAAATGTATAAGATAAACTTTGACATTGAAACTATTATTTAATGTTGAATATATTCTGGTTACATTTTTTGATGATTCTATAATTTTATAAGGATAATATTAATATAGTTTTAGAAATGGGAAAACCCGCGTAATGGGTTAGAACCCATTGCATCTAGAAAGGCCGTGAGGTTTGAACCCACAACTGAAGGGTTAAAATAGTGAATCAACTACCATTGGCCTACATGAAGTTGTGGTTAGTATGATTTTTTTTATTTTTAGATAAATAGTTTGATAGAGTTATAATATATCAATTTAGGTTTCATATGTTTTATTATAGAGATAATCATGAAATTAGAAAATTATTTGGTGATTAAGTTATTAATGTCATTTCATAAGATGTTTACTATTTTGGGAACTCTATATGATTAAAGAAAATAAAATACTATGGAATATTATTTTAGGAAAAATGGTTTAATTTTATTTTGGAATCTTATTTTATTTTATTTTGGATTATGGTGATTTGGGTTATTATAAAAATGGTTAGCATATCTTGGATATTATGTTATTTTGGAAATTACATTTTTGGTATGATACATTAAGAGTTATTATTGTTATTTTGATATAAATTTATCCCGAAATACTATGTGGTAAAATCTTCCTGATATTGGGGTTTAAATATTGTTCTAGAATATTTTTTTATGAAATTCAAGGCCAGATATTTGTTTAATTTTTTGTATTAATATTTATTTTTTGAGATTAATTCTTATTGTGAATTAAATTTTATTATCATAAACATTTTTGTTTTAGTTAATTTCTAATTATAGGAGGAATATATAGTTTTTATTTTGTTTATTTTGTATCCATAGATGTTGATTTTAGTGCTTCAGACATGAAAAAATTATACTCATCATTTGGAGAAATAGTTGAGTTTGTGGTGTTAATTTATTAAAGGATGAATTTATTCTTATCAAATAATAATATTTCCTTATGTTCATAAATTATAATGTACCATAATATTGAAATAAGAAATGTTATCTACCTACTTTTCTTACCTAGAAATAAATTTCATTTTAAACTACCATTGATTTTTGTTTTTGTGATTGCTAATGTTCTCATGACCATGTTATCAATCACTCTATATCAGTACTTGGAAGTTGTTTTCCTCTCCCATTACCAAGCTTTCCTACATGGAAATCTATTTTTTTATCTTAGGAAACCTTAATTCTTATTTTACTCTATTTTCCAGAGGATGTTTTATTAATCCTTCTTATAATGTATATTTTAAAAAATGGTATTTCGAAAAGTAAAACCCCTAGCTTTTTATACTAAGATAAAATTGTGTGGATACAATTTAATAAAGGTGGGATATAACATCTTGAGTTTTTTTAAACTATGTTTGATAGTATACAAGATACGACACATTGATCATAAATGAACTAATAAATATTATTATTTAAATGTGATCGTTCTAAACTAACCGTCAAATTGGTGGGTATAAATAGAAATAAATTAATTAGGAAATAAATATATATTTAAAACTAATTATTAATGTAGCAGTAAATTATTATATAATTGCACTATAATAAAGTAATTTTATTCTTTAGAAATATGTTTTCTTCAAAAATAGCATTTCTTCTTTTCGTGAATGATTATTATAAGTAATTTATTAATGTTTTAAAAAATTAATTTCATAAAATCAATTTTATTTTTGGTTTCATCATGTAAAAATTATCTTAGGAGTCATTTTTTATTATTTTTTAAATATATTTATCTTTCAATGAATAGTGAAAAATACTGGTTTTATTTTAAAAAATCTAATTTATTTGCACGGTAAAACAATTTTTTGGGTCATTTTAAAAATTTAACTACTTCATTTTAATTTAAAATAATCCAATTATGGTTTTAAATTGGACTTTATACATAAATGTTGTATAAAAAATTTATTTAAAAATGAAATTTTTCCAAAAAACATGTTTTCATTGCATTTTTCTGATATAATTTTATATTAAATTCTAAAACTTCTATATTTTGAATTTTTAAAAATGGTTTACATATTTTTAATAAAAAAAATACAAATTTCATAAATAGTTTTCTTTTATTTTTGAACAATATTAAATATTACTATTAGTAATTTTTAATACAACCTTTAACAATAAATTTTCTAATTAAGGGTAAAAATAATATGATAAGGATTAGTATTTTACCCTAACACTTATCGAACTTTTATTATATTATTATATTTTGACTAATATGATGCATGGGTCTTCTTTATATAACTTTGGAGCCACTTGGATGACTTTAAGTCCCTTATAATATTTTTTACGAAAAGTCAATCTGTCACACTATGGTTTTTAATGAGTATAGTATTTTTAATAAATGTTCATCCTGAAGATATGTTTTACCATAAGTGGTATTTTTAAATATAAAATATTTTTATTCTTTAAGTTAATTTGTTTTTTTATTTTTAGGTAAGAAATAATTACCTGAATGGTTTTCAAAACGCCGATGTAATATTAATTAAATTAATGGAAAATCTAAATAAATGAAATTAAAAATATTAAAATTAATATAATTTCAGATAATTAATGTAATAAAAGAATTTTATGTATTAAATTTATATTTTTGGGATATAATAAAATAATTTTTACGAATTTTAATTATTTTCATGATGTTTTTAATTTCAATGTACAGAATAGTATCAAATTTTACAATAATGATATTGTACAGAATTACTATTTTATTAAATTATTTATAAATGATATAAATATTAATTAAGAAAAATTGGATAAAATGTGGTAGAAAATACGATCCCATGTGAATTTATAGTCCATTTTTAAGTCTTTGGATCTAGAATGGTCTTAATATATTTTAATCTTTTGAAGAATTCCTAGAGTTCCCCTCCCCTCTATTATAAAATGGAACATATTCTTTTCAATCTCTCAATATTATAAACCATTTTTGATGTACATAATCTTCCAAAGTCCCTTCATAAAATATCTCCCCTCATTCTAAAAGATTATTTTATGCATTACACCAACACTAGTGGTCCTAAGGTGTTAAGAAAAGGAGTTTGTCCGAAGAAGAGGTATCATTTTTAATCAAGTGTTTCTATTTTTTTTATTCTTCCAAATCAATCAAACCTTATTCAAATATACTAAAACAATAAATACAGTATCATAAATATAATTATATTTTATTAGGTCAGTGAAATAACCTATATCCATCTCCACTTCCATCAAATGATAAAATATTTTTTCATTCATCTGTATCATCGACTACCGCCTCGCAAACCGATATAATTTGTTTTGCATAAAAATCTCAAAATACTGGATATAATTATGGAATTAATTTTTAAATATGATATAAATGTAATATTTATTATTATGTAAAGATAATATATCATTTATTTTATTATCTTTCCCTATAGGAAAAAATGATAACGTCTTTTATGTGTACATGTGAATTATCACCACCACGAAGCGATGTAATTCATTTTTCATCACCACATCAAATGGATTAAATATATAACTATTTTTAAACAATAATTATTATATTATTTATGTTATAATAATTCTTTTAATATTCATTTATACTTTTCATATTTCCATAATGGTCATTGAAAAATGGAAACGTTACTCATGTGTACGTATGACCTATCGTCTTACAGATTCTGATATAGTTAATTTTTATAATCATATTTAATGGATGGATTTAAAATTATAATTAATGTATAATAATAATTATTTCCTTAATATTAATCTCTAGAAAATTTAATAATGACCACTTTTACTAGAGACATCATACCAATGTAATTTTGGACTCAAGTACCGAATATCGTCAAAATGTCCAACATGAAATTAAATAATTATTTAATTATTATAACACAGTAATAAGTTAAATAAAAAGAGAAATAAAATTGAAAATATTTCTCAGTATAGTAAATAATTATAGTAATATTATTATTCAGGACAATAAATAACATACATGATGAATCATACTCAGGGTAAGAGACTCTTTAACTAAAAAACCACATTTTAAATGTTTTAATGAATTATTTTATAAATATTTATCTTTCATGTCTATGTTTTATTAAATATTTATATGAATGTATCTATATGGACTTGATTGTTTTAAAAATAAAATTTTCAAAATTCCCATAAATGTGTTAAAAAATGGGTCTTTTAAGGTTTTATATAAATGGCTTTCTTTTAAAAATCCTCTTTAAAATTTCCACATTCAACTCTTTTTAGAAAGGATTAAAGAAATATTTTTTTAAATATACAGATTGAATGGAATTTCCAAATTTCATGATGCATTAATGATTTAATGTTTACTTTATAATGTTTCATAGTTCTTTTCAAAGAAAATTGTTTCTTTATGTTGTGTGTAGTTTTTAGATTTTGAATGTGATTTTTATAGGAAAATGGTATTTTGATACTTGAAAGTGTTTTAAACATGGGTTCAAAAGAGATTTCAAGGGTTATATTCCTGATATGGTCCTTAGGAATTATTTTCACTGGGTGTTCCCAAATAGTGTTGGGTGATCCTTTTATATCTTATATGAAGGGTGCACACAGATAGACATGGGTGAGCCTGTTATAGATATATGATGGGTGTGCTTAGGTAGCCCTTCAATGAATTCAGAACTCAAGAGAAGAAAGTTGGCCATATTTGTTATTCTATTTGAATGTGTGATATGGATAATGATGTCCCAATACCCCTACATGAATTTTTATTCTTATTAATGAGTTTTTAGGGAAATCGTTTGATTTTAAAATGGTATGAAAATGATATTTTTTAAAAGATAATTCATTTTTAGAGTAAAAAATGTATGTTTTTTAGGAAAAAAAAATTTGGGTTTTCACTAGACTAATAGTTTAAATACTTTAATGTCCCTTGCTGAGATTTTTTTCATCTCAAATTTTAAAATTTTTTCCATAGGGTTTAAGGAATAATAGGGAAAAAGATGATTTAACGGTAAAATTGTGAAGATTCTTATAAATAGAAACCATGATTTACTTTAGTTAATTTTATTTTAATGGAATAATAAATACTAATTATATGTGTAGACTTGTAATGTATGAGTTTACTTTGTAATTTTTCATCTTATTTATCTAAAACTATTAACAAAAATTAACCTCATAATTTTAAGAATGATATTTCCAGTTCAAAAATACTAGAATATGTAATCTTTAAGGTTGGTTGCTTATAATTGGTATCAACAGAGCATTCAGAAAAATTTGGAGACTAGGATGTATTTTTAAGAGTTATAAATATCACCATATGTATATAGGTTTTAGGTTGATCATAATATCAATGTCTTAGAAACCCATTTTATGAATTTATGTTATGAAATTTTAATGTGACTAATTGTGTTTTGGAGATATTTATTATTTAAGTAATTATGTGATGTGAAATGAAAGGTATGAGATATCCTTTTAGGTCAAAACATTAACTTATTTGTTAATATATTATGGTTATTTTTTAGTATGTTTATGGAATTTTATAAGGATTATATAAATATAGTTTTAGAAATAGGATGACCTACTATATGAGTGAGAACCCATCGCATCTAGAAACACCATGTGTTTTGAACCCGTAACTAATAGGAAACAAGGGTGAATCACCTACCACTATCCTACATGAATTCCTGGCTAGTATATATATTTTTTTAAAGATTATATATGGAGAATAATTTTATTTAATTAACATATGTTTTATCATAGATATAATCATGATATTGGAAGATTATTTTGTTACTAAGTGATTAATTTTATTTCATAAGACGTTCACTATTATGGGAACTATATGTAATTCAGGTAAACTAAATACTATGGTACTTTATTTGAGGAATAATGGTTATATTATATTTTTGAATCATATATGATTTTATTTTTTCTTTTAGATATTCCGATTATTTATAAAAATTATTAGCATATCTTATAGATTATGTGATTTAAAAAATTACATTTTTGGTATTATAAAATAATAGTGATTGATATTATTTGGGGATAAATTTATCTTGGAATACTATGTGATCAATTCCGTAGGATTTTTGGGTTTCAGTCATAGTATAGAATTTTCTTTAAGAATTTCAAGGATAGTTGTTTATCAGCTTTTGGGTATTGCTATCAGATTTTGGAAATCAATTATTTTTTTGAATTGTATTATATTATCCTAACAATTTTTGTTTAAGTTAATTTCTAAATACATGAGGAATAATTTTTTATGGATTTTTTTGACGTATATAAGTTTATTTTAGTGCTTCAATCATGAAAAATTAATACTCATAATTTGTAGAAAAATATGTGTTTCGGGTGGAAATTTATTAAAAAATTAATTTATTCTTATAAATTTTGTATATTCTCTTATATTCTTATATTAGAAAATAAATTAATCTTAAAATAATAAATGTTATTTATCTTCTTTTCTTACCTAGAAATCAATATTCTTTTTACCTATCACATATTTACACAATTCTGATGGTTAAGTTTCTCATGACCATGTTCTCTATCATTCTATATTAATACTATGAATTAGTTTTCTCTTCAATTTCCATGTTTTACTATATGTAATCCTAGTATGTTTTATATCATGTGTCATTTATACGTCCTTTACACTCTTTTCAAGATAAATTTTTATTTATCTGTTTTATGATGCGACATTTCAGAATAAAGGTTTTATGAAAAGTCAAACCCCTAGTTTCCTATCCTAAGTTAAAATTGAGCTGATGGAATTTATTAAATGGGGTAGAATCTTAGATCCTTAGTTTTTAAAATGAAACTCGTTGTTTGATAGCATACGAGATACACCATATCGAGCTTAAAATACTAAATATTATTATTTAAATGTGACCATTATGACTTAGTTGTTAAATTGGTGGGTATAAAAAGAAATGACTGATTCATGAAATAAATACAAATTTATAACTATTTATTACTTCATTGGTAATTGATTAGATAATAATAATATAATAATGTAACTTTAATCTTCAAAAATAGGTTTTATTTATTTTCATGAATGAATCATATAATTAATGACATGATATTTCAGAATTTTTTTTTGAAAAAAGTAATTTAAATTTTGTTTTCAGCATGTCAAAATTTTCTTAGAATAATTTTTTGATAAGTTTCTTAAAATATGAATTCTCCAATGAATAGTAAAAAATACTGATTTTATATTTAAAACATAATTTTATTTTCAAATAAAGAATAAATGTTGGATTATTTTTTAAATTTAATTTGTTTTTTTTTGGAATTTAATATAATCAAATTAGGATTTTTTTTAAAGTATTTTATAACTAAATTTAGTATAAACCGTTTTATAATTAAAAATATTATTTTTTTAAAAAAAACTTGTTTTCGTTGCATTTTTTCATTTTAATTTCAAATTAAATTCTTCTACTCATGTGTTTTGAATATTTAAAAATGGATTTATTATTTGGAATAATAAGTTCCAAATTTAACAAATATGTCCCTTTTATTTCTGGAAAATATGTATAGTAAACTAAGTAATTTTTATTATCATGATTAATGTTAAATCAGGTAATTAAGGGTAAAATGAATAGGATATGAATTGTTAAATAACCCTAAAACTTGTCCAGATTTTATATTATGAGTAATTTTAAACCAAAATAATCCATTTTTCTAATTTATGACCCTTTTGAGCCAATTGGTTGACATTAAGTCCCTTATAGTATTTTATTTTGAGAAAAGTCAGACCTGTTACACTATGGTTTTTAATAAGTAAAACATTTTTAATATGTGCTCATACCAAAGATATGTTGGACCGTAAATAATATTTAGAAATATAAATTATTTATCATCATCTAAGTAAGTTTTTTTCAATTTTTAGGGAAGAAATAATTATCCTAATGGCTTTCAAAATGTTAATGTTGTATTTATAAAATTATTGGAAAAATGAAATAAATCATATTAAAAATATTAAAATAAATATAATGTTAAATATTTAATTTAATATATGAATTTTATAAATTAAATTTACATTTTTTGGATATAATAAAATAGCTTTTTTGAATTTTACTCGTTCTCATGATGTTTTTAATGTCTAAGTAGTGAATATTATCAAAATTGACAATAATGATATTTTATGGACTTAATAATTTATTAAGTTATTTAAAAATACTAAAATATTAAATAAGAACTATTAGATATATTATGGTCTAAAATTTTAATCAATGTGCATTTATAGGCCATTTTAAAGTCTTTGTCTCTATAATGGTCTTAATATATTTTAATCTTTTGAGAAATTCCAAGAGTCTTCTTCCCCTATCTTATAAAGAGTACATATTCTTCTCATTATAACACACTAAATCCACTTACTATAGTACATAAACTTACTCTAGAGACTTTATTTTTAGTAGAACACCAACATTAGTTGTCTTAATGTGTTATGGAAAATGGTTTGTCTGAAGAATAAGTATCATTTTTAATCAAGTGTTTCTATTTTGTTTATTCTTACACATAACTAAAACCTTATTAAAATGTGATAAAATATTAAATAAAGTATCCTCAATATAATTATATGTTATTATGTCAGTGGAATGACCTATATCCATCTTCAGTTCTATAAAATGTGAAAATAATTTATCATTTGTTTGTAGGATGAACCACCGCCTTACGAAGTGATATAATATTTTTTCATCATTTTCTAACAAGACTGGATAAAATTATGGAATTAATGTTTATATATGATATTAATGAAATATTTATAATTATGAAAAGATAATATAT
Organism: Viscum album; assembly: GCA_963277665.1. Lineage (NCBI taxonomy): Eukaryota > Viridiplantae > Streptophyta > Magnoliopsida > Santalales > Viscaceae > Viscum > Viscum album. The sequence continues at coordinate 733,376,208 of OY728160.1, forward strand.
AATTTATGTTCTTATATTTCCTTGCACAAAAAAATGATAACGTCGTTCATGAATACGTGTGAATTTTCACCTCCACGAAGCGATAATATTCATTTTTCATCATCACATCACATGGATTATATATGTAGGAATATTTAAATGATTAATTTTATATTAATGATATTATTATAATTTTATAAAGACAAATTTATATTTTCCTTCTTTTTATAAATATCGTTGAAAAATGGAAACGTTGCTCATGCATACATACGACATATTGTCTCTATGATTTTAACATAGTTAATTTATCATAACCATATATAATGGATGGATTTAGAAGTAAAATTGATTTATAATAATAATAATAATTTCATTAATATTATTCTAGATATGATTTAATAATGACCACTTTTAGTGGAGACATCATACCTAAGTCATTTTTCACTCAAGTAATGAATATCATCAAAGCGTATGATGTGAACTTAAATAATTATGTCGTTTTTATAACTTGGTTGTAAGTGAAATAAGATAAATAATAAAAATAAATATGGTTATAAAGATATAAAATAATAGGCCTAATTTTTTTATTTAGGAATATAATGAACGTATGTGATGAATCAGACTCATGGTATGGGACTCTTTAACTAAAAAACCATTTTTTTTTAATCTTTTAGAGAATTATTTTATAAATAATTTTTTTCATGTCCATGTTTTTAAAATTACTTTTAATAATATATTTATATTTATATGAATTTTTTAAAAAACTTATATTCTAATTTTTCTCAAATTTTTTCAAAAAGGAACATTTTTAAGGTTTTATGTAAGGAACTTCCTTTTAGAAATACTCTTTTAAAGTTCATCTTTCATCTCTTTTTATAATGGTCAAAAGAAATGTTTTTTAGTATATACGACATGGCTAGAATTTCCTGATTTCATGATTCTTTTTTTTAATGTTTAATTTATATTTTTTATAATTATTTTCAAATAAAATGTATTCCTTATTATGTGTGTAGTTTATATATTTTAAAAGTAATTTTTATAAGAAAATTGTATTTTGATATCTGAAAGTTTTTTACGCATGGGGTTAAAAGAGTTTCAAATGGTTTAATTAATGATATGGTCCTTGTAAATTATTTCTAATCAGTGTTCCCAGATAGTGTAGGTGATCCCATTATATCTTATATGATGGGTCCCCCAATATTGCATCAGATGATCCCATTATAGATTATATGATGGGTGTGCCTATAAAGTGTTTCAATGCATTGGGTACTCTAGAGATAAAATTTTGGAATATTATTTATTCTATTTCTAAGTGTGATATGGATAATTATGTTCTAAGGAACCTACATGACATTTATATACTGGCTCATGAGTTTTCATGGAAATAATTTTATTTTCAAATGGTAATATGATGATCTTTTTTAAAATATGATTAATTTTTTACAGTGAAATTGTATGTTTTTAAAAAAAATTCTTTTATGGGTTTTTACTAGAAAAACCTTTTCTTTATTTTATGTACCTTATTAATATTTTTGTTCTCATCCTATGTTTTCGATTTTTTTTATAGTGTTTAAGGAAGTGTTGGGAGAAGGGTGAGGTTAAGAGAAAATAGTGAATATTTTTCATAAATAGAAACCATTTTTTATTTTGAATGAAAATTTTTATGGGAAAAATTGATACTAAGTATAATTATTCACTTTTAATATATGGGTATACATTGAAATATTTTCTTCTAATTCTCTAAAATCATAAACTAAAAAAATCTCAAAATACTAAAAATGTGATTTCTTGTTAAAAAACATGAGAATATATAATATTTAAGGTCAGGTACTTACAACCATTATCTTTTCAAATGGTAAATTTCATTTTTCCCTAGAGATATTACCTCTATTAATTAATATCCTCCCCTTTTATTAAATTCTTCATAAAATAAAAGCATGATTTTTAAAATAATAACTCCTATAATTTCTTTGGGATATTTCTTTTCTATGTCCATTTTTTACCTATCAAAAGTGTTATTTATAACCCAAATATGTTTCACCACAAGTGACCTTAAAATTTACCTTCAAATATTTTAAAATGAAATATTTATTATCCTTTTTATGATGTCAGTTTTATTGAATGTTTTTATATGATTTTTATGAATTTAAACATAGATGGTTTTCAAAAATGGTTTTCCTTTCAAGGAATATTATAAACATTATAAAATATATTTCTTAAATATTGTTTTAAATATATTTTCAAATTATTATTTTTCTTTAAAATTGTTTTAAAATTATATATTTTAACATTTTATACATGGGTCACTATCGATGGAAGAAAAATATTTTAAAATTTTCCTTATTAAATATATTTTTTCCATCATTGTCATTTTCTAAGAGCCTTTCTCTCTATTATTTATTATTTTCATTATGAAAATTCATATCTTTGTGGTATAATAAAATCTTCAATTTAATTTTTTTTCAATTTAAAAGAAAAATTATTATTTTAAAAATAATTTTCAGAATTCTTATAAGAGTGTTCTTCATCTATGTTGATTGCTTGATCACGGGAATTCTTCAAATGATACCATCCACATAATATATTTGGATATCTTCTGAAAATATATTTTACATCTTTAGTATGATCTTTCACAATTTAGTTTTCCTAATCATCCATTTTAAAGTAATTATTTACTTCCAATGTCATTGTTAAAAGAATTCTATGTGATCAATTACTTGATTAAAGGGTGTTCATCCTAATTAGAAATGCATCGATTGAATGGGAATCTTTTTCTAAACCATATATCTATTTATTATATTGTGTAAATACCATATGTGTAATCATATTTTTTGAGTGGTATTTTCCTAGAATTATACATAAATTCATTTCATGAACATTTATTATCCATGGATTTATTATAGTTCCCTCAAACCCATGCTCTTAGATATGATGTTGTAAACACATAAATTAAAACATTGGGATTGATAAACATATATGATTACAAAATATTTATTGAATTTAAAATCCAATAACCTTTTAGTTTGGAGTTTTACAAAATTAGTAAAAATAAATAACTCATAATTCTCAATTATTCTCATAAAATAGAAACTTTTTTCAACTTTAAAAGCAGTTAATGAATATATAAACAATAATCAATGTCATCCATATGTTTTCCACACAAGAAACAATTTTAGGCTTAACACAGTTAATACTTTATTTAAGAACCTAAAGAAATAGAGACAAAAAAAGGGGTGAGATCAAACACTTAGTAAGGTAAACATAAAAATAAATTGTAACATTATAGACAAGATGCATAACAAGATATCGTAATGGTGATGATTATAAGCCTTGAATCATTGAATAAAAATATGGAATCATGTGTATATGGATTAAAAAATTCTCATAACCTAAGATCATGATATCATAGGAATGTGAAAACAATATAAATATGGCATCACAATCAAAAGTCAAGGCTCCCCACCTCATTAAAATAGCATTTATGTCTAGGATAACTACCCACACACAATAGTGGGCTAGGATCACTACCAACGTACCATGATATCTCATGAGGTAGAAACATTACCCATTATATTAGTAGGATATATAATTCCAGGCCCACCAATCATATAATGAAAATAAACCCATTTTTTATAGATGGTTTAAATTAATATATCATAAAAACCTAAGGAAATAAAATAAATTTTATATCTTTTTCAAGTGGTTACCTAAAGAATAATTCATGATTTCATCAATATACATAACATGATAAACCCATGGAAAATAAACAAGTATATAATTAATTTATTCATCATCATATGTAAATACCACTATAAAATATTTTTACACATATGGTATTTACACTGTAGGAAATGGATATATAGTAAAAACTACAATTTCCCTCATTAATAAATGTTTTGGACATCTAGATGAACAACCTTATATCATGTAATTGAACATAATTCATTCATATAGGAAAGTAATTAGAAGTAAATAATTCATATAAAAATGGATTATTGGGCAAGGAAAACTTATTTATGGATCATACATTATATGTAAATATTTAATTTAATTATCATTATCGATAAAGAAGTTGGATATTATTATTTGAATAACTCCCTTTATCAGGTATATTAAATAGTTGAATAACACTCATAGAGTAATGAAGAAACATTATTTAAAAATGATAATATACCTTATTATTTTTAAAAAATAAGAATGAATATAATATTAAACCATGTGAATAATAATTTATTTTTTTAAAACATAAAGGTTTATATATAAAGTCTCTTAGAAAATAAAAAAGGATGTAGAAAGGTATTTTCGCATATAAGCATGTATACGAGATTCATTTTAATGAAAATTTTCTCATATAGAACCATTTGAGAAACACAATTTCAAATAAAATATAAATTCTTGATTATTGAAAAAACCCTTTTTAAAATAATTTTGTAAGAAGTAATTTTAGAACATTTTAAAACATTACATTAAAAAAATATTTTTGAAAATTAATGACATGGAAAATGTTTAAATTTTATTATAACCATTTAGTGAATCCAAAATAATAAAAAGGATGATAAAACAAAAAAATTATAATATTTTATGATAATTATTAATGTGACTTAAAATATTATGGAAAATAATTTTGATAGAAAAAACATGGATATAGGAAAAAATATATCCCTTGGAAATTATAGGAGTTATTCTTATCAACATAGTTATTCTATTTGAGGAAGAATTTCATAAAATGGGAGGATATTATTGAATTGAATTATTTACTACATAGAAAAAGAAAATTAACCATTGAAAATATAATGGTAGTAAAAGAGTGACGTTGAAGATAAAAATCATGAAGAGATTTCAGAGCTCACCGGATAAAAATCATGAGTCAGGAAAAACATTCTGACATGAGTAACATTTTAATCAAGACCATTTAAAGAGTAAGGTATTAAAAATGAACCTCAAATACCACTAATAAAATATAATTCATGATAATATATGAATTGGTAATAATATAAACCATATAAAGTAAATTGGTGTATAACGTAAAATGTGTCTCAATGATGAGAGTTTGAGACAAAATGCCCCTTACCTTATTTTCCAAATTAGTTGACCGCACTCTAAATTCTGGTAAAATTACTATAACTAACTTAATAATCTACTTTTTATTGTTATTCATGTCTATAACCCTTTTATATATTTAATTTATAATTATTTACTATAAATATAGTGGTTCATTAGAGCTAATTTTTACCATCAGTCATTAACACTTTTAATTTTCGTGTACATGATTTGTAATGTAAATGATAATACCAAATATTTTATATCAATTTAAAAATTAATATATTACCAGTTTTTTTCAATTTATAACCCATGATTATTTATATTTTTTCACTTTCATCCCATGAGTGTTTTAATTAGGACTCTTAAAGATGGTGTCAAAGACAAATTTGTTTCAAGAGTATTTAATGAATTTAGATGATATATTGTTAACATATTTAGATATTAATATAATAAATATAAAAAATATAAAAAATATTTAATACCTTATTATTAAATTTTATAAATAGTATATAAAATTCCTTTTTTATTCACTATATAAATATTATAATATTTCTTAAGAAGAAGGTAAACTATCAAAAACAAAAGTTTTTCCTAATGACCAAATGATTTATAAAGTGATAATACATAATGTTAATACATATTTACATAATCTTATTCATGTAATATATATCATATATATTCATAAAATCCATCATTAGGACTATTAATGATAGGTGGTGTTAAAAAATGAAATTAATCATTCATGGGGGCGGTAGTCTACACGTACGCATGATAAGAGACCTCATTTCTCAATGGATGGACAAATTGATCCTATATTAAAATACATTATTTTATACTTATATTAATTTTATCAATATAATATTATTTAATTAATTATTATTTTATGACCATCCATGTTAGTTGTATAAGAGAAATAAGACACGTCGTTTATGGTGGCGCTAGTCTACACAAAGGCCTGATTAACGATCTGGTTCATTAAAAAATATATAAAATGAAGGTAAATGTAAAAGTATACTATTTAATAATTAGTGAAACAAAAACCCTATTCAAAAAACACATCCTTTATACCATCACTAAGAGGTGGTGATGAAAAATGAACTATATCGTGTCCTGGAGGTGGTAGTCTGCACATATGCACAATCAATGCATTTGTTTTTCATGACTTATGTTATGAAATGAATGAATTATTGATTTTAAATTAATATAATGAAATTTTATAATATATATGATACTGAATTAATTATATTAATAAATTTGTTTATTTTTATGATGTGGAAAATTAAAAAAAATACTAAGAGGAGAGTAATACTCACGTTGAAAACTCTAATTTTCCTTGGAATTGTACATTGAAATTAAGGGAATAAAATAGTTAAGGGTGTCCAAAGGGTATTTTTAATGGTATATAGTTCTATTATTTATAAATGGGTAGAGTTTAACTAAGTAATTCAATGGAATTCGGGTGTAAATAAGGGGTGTAAGTGGTCTATTTTATAAGTGAAGAGAAGGGTAGTTTTGGAATTACCCAAACTTATTAAATTATTTATTTATGTTGTTTCATGTTAAAACACACCAATATTTCTAAAATATGTATTTTCTTATATTTTTATGTATAAACCCCTCCCATAAACCAATTTTCGATACAACCATTAGTGATTTAAGGTCTTTTACTTTTACTTTTCACTTTTCCCAATTGTACTTTTACCAAGGTAAATTTTCTTTTCACCCATGCTAACTAACTAAAATGATCTCAATTAGTATTCATATTACAACTAAATTTTAGTATTATAAACATAGATACAATATTATTTTTATCAACTAAAATTATTGTGAATAATAAAATTTAGTTTTAAAATAAACTCGTTTAATGATTCAATATGGTTTTTAAGATAATTCTATTATTAAGCATTAAATTTATTTTTCAGTTAAAATTATTAATGTGAATAATTTTTTTAATCTATATTTATTTATTATAAAAAAATTATATTTATTTGAAATTTAAATCAAAAAATAACCAAGTTTTTTAAAAATATTATTTAATTAAATAAAGAAATAAAATAGTTTTCTTTATTAAATTATCCTTTTACTTATGATCGAAAAAAGTTTTTCATGATTTTTATAAGTTAAAATATTATTTTTAAATGAATAATGTTATTAATTAATTTCATATTTGATCAATTGATTAGTTTTATGACCTTCTAGTTCGTTATTATATATTGATAAATTTACAAAAATTAAAATTTTCATAAAAACCGCATTTTTTGCTAAAAATCTATGTTTTCATAAAATTATAAAAACATAATAATAAGTGGTTTTTGATATTATAAATTAAAAATAAAGTTAACATTATCAATTTATATTTTTTAAAAATTATATATTTAACTTTTAATATAAAATAAAAAATTTAAATATAAACTAATTTTATTTAAAAATAATCTTCTTAAACATTAAGTCTTTCTATTATTATTTCATGATATTTTTATAATTTAAATAATTATAATATTTCATTTCTTATATAGATATATTATATGTTATCATAATGATATTTTAAACAAATTTAATTCAATTTAATAATGTATCATGACTGTTGTTTTAGAGTTTGTGATGAAAGATATCGAACTCAGTATTATTCAAATGAAAATATATATACTGAAGTCTAGGGATGTCAAATTCCCCCTTCCTTAAATAAATTAAGTTCCCATAAAATTTTATAAAAAAATTAAATAACTATGTCAAAATAAAATATGCATGACATAAGATCAAATTAAATTAAAATCTCTACATTGATATCTTAATTAAAACAAGAATATAATCCTTCTTCCCCTATCAAGTTAACTAAATTATTCATTTTCCCTTGGTATATATATGATTTATTTACTCCTTTTACACACATAAATCATTTTCTAGTTCTTTTGTGACATTCTTCAATGTGATTCATCTCAAATTTTTAATATGGAGAATATTTTATATTTTTTCTTTCACCATCTTTGTCACCCTAATTTTCATGAGAATTCATCCTTCTCTTCTTTGGTGTGATATGGAATTCAACAATGTTAAGTTTTCTAATAATATTTTTTAATAGTTAATTTTGTATAATAGTAATATTTTTAAACATGGTTCTTATCCTTATAGATTTCACGTTAGGGTAATCACATCATTGTCCATTCCAACGACTGTTAGCTTAGTCCCTCCTTTCTTGATCCATTAAATTAAAATAATGTTTAGGGATTAGAATACATGAATAAATAAATATATAAAAAGAATTATCTATGAAAAAATAATTCATAAATTGTGTGAATAACCTAACTTATAAGTCTTTATCTTCAATCTCGGTAATCCATGGACATTTTATTATTAGTTCCTTCAATCTAGTTAACATTAATAAAATAATATGTTAAAATCCTTCATAATAATTTCCTAACTACTATGATTTTTTCATATATTCCATCATAATATTTTATAGATTATTTTGGGAGCTAGGTGCTGAGACAGATTGAGATTTAAATTCCAGATGAGCTCGAAATTAATTATTGAAATATATAAAATATCACACAAGAATAGTTTTCATGAAAAGGTATAATAACTTATAAAATGAGTCTCGGATTGCATATATGATGCCACCATTCAGTTCAGAGTATATGTTTTACTATAGAGACCCTAACTTTTCATAAATTAACATTACATTATATTTTTGTAATACCTAAAACATTATACAAACAGACATCCAAATATTTTACTGGTCTAGTTCCTTTCGAAACATGGAAACATAAACACGCGTACATAAATGGGCTATATCATCTCCAATCAGGTTCTTCTTGACTCGTACCCTTCTTAGACACATAAAACATAATACAAATCTTCATAACCTGGGGGAAGGAAACATAAAAAGTGGTGATATTAGATGCTCAATTAGGGTAAGCAAGAAATATATATAAGAATAATCATGAAAATTTTGGTATGAGAACACGATCATAATAATATAATATCATATCTTACATATCAAAGATAATAAGCATGAATCATGCAATAAATATTGGAAGTTCATAAGACATGAATCATAAGAAAATAAAGAACATAATCCATGAAATCATAAATTAGGAATTAAACATGGAATTGTGTCAGACACATAATAATATATAATGATTTACATAGAAGTCAAGGGATTTCTTCAAAGTCCATCTTAGTGGACAAAGTCCTTTACTGAACCGGGTCCACGCCCTCTTCCAGCCCTATGATACTGAACCGAGTTCACCCCTCATTTATGCCCTATATTAATTAACCAAGTTAATTTTCCATTCCATAGAAGTAATATTAAACCAAGTTTATTCCACATTCCAATCATGTCTATCTCAAGAGATATAAATCTTTACCCAATGTATTATAGGGAGATATAGGTCTCACCCATCTCATAAAAAAAAATCATACATACAAGATCCAAAAGATCATAAATAGTAATATCATTACCCAGGAAATTAAATGGGTATTATAAATATCTAATCATATCATAACTTGTGAAAAAACACAAGTTTTATAATAATTTCTTCATAAACAAAACACGTGAAATGAAGCGGGTTTCAAAAGAATATAACCTCTGAAAGAGAAATGAGGTTTATAAACATCATGCCATAAAAACATAATACATTAAGAGAAATAATATGATTTTAAGAATTGAATAATTTCCCCATAAAGGAGTAGGTATCACCAATGGATGGTATCTTATATGTGAAATAATTTTGAAAGATCTTTTAAAAACATTTATTGATGAAAATATCCTTTTTTCATTGAAATTTTTTTTTAAAACACAAACCCTTGTTGAAAAAAAATATTTTAAATTAACATTGAAAACTCATAAAAATAATAATTTAAAACAAAAAAAACATTTTTAAAGTCCTTTCACCTTGAAAATTGGCTGCAAATATCTTTTGATTTTTTTTTGAAAACAAGTTTTTTAATATAATAGATTTACGACCGGAGAGAGAGATGGTCATATTTTACATAAAAACAATATATTGTGTAAAAAATAGTTGAAAATGGTAATAATAAATGGATATATCATGAATAAATAAAGGATAGGAAAAATAAGGATTTTTCTTGAGATATGGTTCATAATACTTCATTGAACGAATCATAAAAATAAGCAATCTCGAAAAACGATGAGATTGTTTCAATAAAATCTTATAACATGGTAACATGGTATCATACTATCAATGTAAGGAAATAAAATTACATGAATCATAAAATATCAATAAAATAATTAAATTATTGATGTAGCATGTAATATGAAATTATATACACCTCAAAAAATAATTTAGGTGCATCACAAAACACGAGTCTCAATGAATGAAAATTGAGAAAAACCTATTTTACCGATATGGTAGCTTTTGAACCTTCAAACGCATGAAAGAAATATCATAAAATGGTTATATGAATACCCATAAATGTAACTATAAGATATATAGAAGACAATAATGTGCAGTTCATATACCACACAAATGGAAAGAGTGGCGAACATAGCACGTACATCACGGAATTAAAAAGTGAGATGAAATCCCCTTACCCTGTGTATTGACTCTCATCGTACTCATTAAAACCTACTATATAATAAATATAAATATATTATACATATTTTACTGAACCATATTATTATATCTAATACCATATATGGTTCAATTAAAATCTTATATTATCTGATTTAAACCATCCTATGTTAATGTTTCACTTCAGATTAAATTCTCTTTGTTCTTTGTATGTGTCTAAATTTTTTATATGTTTTGTTCTTATACTTATATAATTATTCTAGAATTTAAAAAATGATATAAATATAATTTATATTTAGTATATTTTTATTATAATATTCTATATAATATATAATTAAAAAATGGAATACACTGTTTATAGAGACAGTAAGTCGTACGTATGCATAAACGTTTAATCTGTTTTTATAATCATAATGAAAGAATGTAATAAAATGTCTAATATGTATATTTTTATATAATATAATTATCTTAAAATCATAATATTATATATATATATATATATAGTTTAATTTCCATAAACCCACCATTAATACATTCCATGTAGTGTGTGAATGAATCACATCTCTTTGAGTGGAAGAAGTTCACACTTCTTCCAACTAAATTATCGTATTTACACCAAATGTAATTTAAAATATATATGTACTTAAAAAGGAATAAAGAAGCTTAAATACAAAATAAATATAACTTATAAACATATATAAACTTATTTTCCATCATATTTTCAACCAGGAGAGGCGGTAAAGGAAAAATAAACAATTATTGTTTAGTAAGGAGGTATTTCACTGTACACATAAATTGTATGTTCATTACTCATTAGATGATGGTGTGTGTAATTTTAGATTGAAAAAATAGCATAAAACATTCTATAATATTTAGGATACTTGGTTTTTAATATATGAATGGAATAAATAGAGTGAAGTGGGTTGAGAAGTAAAATAAAAGAAATGATCTTAAGAGAAGGTGTTACCTTTTAATCAGGTAACTATTTTAGATTGTGCCAAAAGGCTTCTTTGGCAGAATTTTTCCCAAAATCGTGGATTAAAGGAGTAAGGGAGGTATTTTTGGATGTTTTTTGAAAATATAATAGATTTACCTAAGTTGTTTTATATCTGTGGAGATGAGGAAGAGGTGGTGGCCTTTTATAGGCAAAGGAATGGACACACTGAGAATTTTTTAAAAGAAGTTAGGTGTATCCATGTTTTTACGTAAAAAAGTCATAAAAACGAAAAAAACTCAATAACAGAAGATTAATGGATGAATAATATCTATATAATGGGTGTTTTAAAAGTTTATAATTTTTTTGGGTCTTTAATTTAAAGTTTAGTCCTTAGTTAAGCTTAATTTTACCTTAATCGATGTAATTAATTTTAATTACATTCATCAAACATTTTGGTCAAAAACATAGTTGACTTTATTATACATTACCAATTATTATGATTCCAAAATGGAATCCATTTTTTCATGTTTAAATAACATAAGTGGTAGAAATTAATTTAATATAAATCCTGCAGTCGGGTCGACAATGCGGGTTTTTAAAGTAAAAATGATCCAAAGTTTGCTAAGTTTTTATATCCAATTTCAATATGAAGTAGGTTCAAATTACCTAATATTATTTAATTGATTAAAATATAATATAATTAAACTCTTCAAGAAAAATAATATATAATTTAACCTTATAAAGAAATTAGATGAAAAAGTCATTTGGAATTAAAATCATATATTTTTCACTATTCATCAAAAATGATGTTTCTCCTAAAAATCCAAAACTTTCACCCTAAGATAGTTTCAAAGTTATAAATTAAAAACATTAAGTTTATTTTATAAATTTAAATTTCTAAATTTGTCTAAATTTTTTTTTTCACTAAAGGGCGTTAAAAGTAGTTCATTCGAGAAAATAATATTTTTTAAAAATAAAAGGTCTTTACCAAGAACTATATCCTTCATTATAAATATGTTTTATTTATATAAAATAATAATAAAAAACATTTTCCAACTTTTTCTTTATATTCATAAATCTATTTCTAATATATAGGTTATATTTATCTCATATAAATTACTATAACAATAAAATGATGTTTCATAGAACTATCGGTGTTGCATGTAATGTACGCCAAGTTGGTTTTTCATATAACATATGCTGATTTTATCCCAAGTGAAAGGAATGTTTGAATTATTTCATTTAAATACATTAATAAAAATATAATTTATTCGAGAAAAAAAGTTCATAAGAACTCGATGTATTACATTTACCCGTGGATTTTCATATCCTTGAAGCACGTCAGACGTTTGGGTTTAGTGAAGTCATGGGAAAATTAATAAAATAAATAAAATGAATTAATTAATTTATTATGTTGACATCTTGAACTATTTTCTATCAATAAATACATTGTTATGAGAAAATATTAGGTTTGGTTGTTTAACCGTGGAGACCTAGAGGTCAATTGGAGGAGGGATTTCTTAGAGGATGACATCAGATTAGATCTGGATCGAGGATCATTACGCCATCAAAATTCATGAATCTCACCAAAGAAAGAATCAATGATTTTTTCTTCATACGATATTGATCTATCTTGAGGTAGTAAATTGTTTTCAGTGGATTTATCCTAGTTTATTTATTTCTATAATAGACACAAATTAATCAATTAAAGAATTGATTCACAAATCGTGTGTATTGAGGGTATGGGATAGATCATATTTGGGATTAGAGATTTATTTTTTGATTATGTTATATCCCTTCATTCATCATTCAAATGGTTACGAATCTAGACCAACATGAACATTGTTTGAGGTATATTCCATATATTTGTGGTTTCTGCACTTCTCCCTCTATTCTTTGTTCATCATAGGTGATTACTTTGGCCCATGGTTTGATGAATACTATCTAATAAATCAATGTTCCCCCATTTATTGGTGAAAGATATGGATACTATAGATCTTGGTTTAGATTGATTATGTGATCGATCTACAATTATGGGTAGGGATCGAATTTGAGAACTTCATGTGGATCTTGACATGCAGAGACCAAGAGACGTGATGGGTAGTTCTCCCAGGCGAACCAGATGGTTGGATTATAGTGAGTGGATACAAAAATGGTTTTATGGAACAGATACGTGCTTTATTGTGTGATTCAAAACTGTATTGTAGGATGGTGAAGAAGAAAATTATGAGTGAAGTGGACCTATAGGTTTTGGAAAATCCTGATATACAAAACATGCAATATGATAAAACATGACGTGTAAAGCCACAGATGTAGCACTAGGGTTTCCGTAGAGGAGATAAGTATGAAACATTGTGTGACCCATGTAACATGGAATGTTAACCTTACTTGGAAACTCAAAATGTATCACAAATTATAGAAGGCCAACCATATAGGGACAGAACTAGCCGTACTTGAACATGGCCAGCTAGACATAGACACGGGGAGGAGTACATGGGCCTGGACACACCATATACTCAGACACAGACATAGAAAGGTGAATGGTACATGATACATGAGTAGGATATTGCACCAAAGAAAAACAACATGTACTCCTTAAAAATGGATTGAATCACATGTCCTCTTCATCCTGGAAATGTTTTTTAGGTACGTTACCTAGATCCATTCCTCGAGGGTTCAGTTTAAAATCACCTACTATGCATAGGATAAAAATTCCATCAGAGGAGCTACAGTCTTGGATAGAGTTGTGGGAATCCATCAATTAGGCATGCAGTGATATCCTCTATCATCATAATTTACCTAGGTGTGGTTTTGGTATCTTTATGACAAAAAATATATTGTGTTTGACCCCTAATTAGCAGGTTAATATGAATTGGTTTATTGGTATATCCCATGGACTTAAGTTTGAGCCCCATCTATGCATTATTCTCTTCAAACATTCATCAAGTAATTCATTTTGTGAGGCCTTATGAGAATGAAATAATGAATGGACACAGTCATTGTTATCTAACTCTTGTAGTTTTTTCTAGTATAATGAGTTCTATGTAGAACCTTTGAGAAAGAATATTAGGCTGGAAATAAAATTTTGATCTTACTTGAGACTATGTGAGTACTCTGAGTATTTCTAGATGTTCATGGTATATTTTGTTGACATATACATTTTTTTAGTTTCTATTAATCTTGATGCTATATTCTTAGTTGTTTCAAGTTATTCTACTGGGTATTATTATAGTCACCCCTTTGTGAGCTCAACCCACACGTGTCATGTATTATGAATATGATTGACCTTTTGATGGAGTCCTAGAGGGGAAAGGACTGAGAAAATATTAATAAGCTGGAATGACCATGTTTTGTTACTATGGATAAATTTCTATAAGTCCACACCCAAATTACATGTTGGACTTGTTTTTATCTTCTTTACAGTGGGCTTGTATTTTTCCTTTTTTCTTTGTAGTAATTTATTTTTTCAAACTTGGATAGTGGTATTTTAGATGTATGCATTCATGGTTATTAGTTGTTTTACATTTCATCATTATATGGTCTTGTATAGGTTTTTATTTGTACATTTATGTTAAGATAAATCCTCCAATGTGTGTGATATGACTACTCAATAATGGTATCTATCACCAAGAATATTGGAATCAGTCTTGGGGTAGTCAAGGCATGGGACCCATTGGGACAGTTCATGATAGAGTGGCATCAAAATAGTTAGTTCTACCTTAGGACTAGATTATGTGATATAGGTTTGGGGGAACAATGTTAAGTGTTTGGAGTTCATCTCTTAGACTAGGGACTCTAGTGTGGGTGTGGAAAATGACATATCTATACACCGGAACTATGATAGTCTACTTATTGACTCGATACATTTGGACACTAGTTATAGGGAAAACATTTTAAATGAATCATATTGGAAAGGGTTATGGTTTCCACGTCCATTTTGATTCAACTCTCTAGTTATACTCATTGACAGTGGTACAAATAGTTTATTTAAGGAAACCTCTACAATTTTTTTTATTAATGTTTTAATAATAGTATCACTAGGATGATCCCCTTGGTGATGAGACTACAATACCAGGACTCATTCCGGAGGTGTTACCTCAACGTGGTGCACCAGTCTCACCACCACCTGTCAAGTAGCAGATGGTACCCGTGGTTCAAGTGAAAGAGGTGTATAGGTTGAGAGCACTTCATGAGTTACATAAATAGTGACACATCAGGTTCTGAGGTGAGACCAACCCCTAGGTTGTTGATAACTACCTTGAGGTGGTTATGTGATTCTTCTATCTTTTTATGACTCATACATACCAAATGGCTATCCTAGTAGAGATAATTCCCCATGGTTCTGCATAATGATGGTGAGGGTTAGGGATATAGTCATATGATTAGATTAATCTGGTGTGGTATTTGTTTGAGAACCACTTCATAGAATATTTATCTCTATCTATATTGATTAGTTTTTCACATATAGGAGCTTATACAGCTTCAGCATGGTGGTATGACTGTGGCAGATTATTCAACCAGGTTCACCATCCTCTCTCAATACTCAATGGATATGATTTCTGATATGTTATTTTGGTATCATACCTTCAATCAGGGGCTATAAAAATTCATCTAATCTAGAATATACCTCAATGAACTCCTTCCTTTGGTGGGGTGATTTAGAATGCTTTGGTGGTTGAATGCTTCTTAGCTGAGGAGACGTAGATAGTTGATGATGAAAATGGGCACATAGGAGCTAATACATTGGTGGTAGGGAGATGATAACAAACATAGGGACCTAGATGTGTGAGAAATTTCATGAGTCTGACCCAGGATAGATGGTATATGGTTTTGGACTCATATGATGGATCCGGTTACTCTATAGAAAGGTAGTGATACACTTGTGACTTTCATGGAAATCATCCATGAGATTTTCCTACCTAACATATAACTAATTGATAGATAGTATATGAGAATAATATAAATTAGAAGTGATATTTGAAGGGATGTTTGTATGGTATTGGACATGTAATAAGAGATAGGAGATCAATTGGTGGTGGAAGGCGTTATGACTTTTTTCCACCACCACACCTGGGTGGTCCGCACCAGGCTCAGGGAGCTAGGGGAAAGGGGTGAGGGAAGCTACAGGTGATCAAGGATTATAACCTAGAGGCTCCATGAATGATATGAGGAATTATCTGTGTCTTATCTACCTTAAATGTAGTACTAATAGACATAGGTGCAAGTCATTCCTTTATTTCCACCTATCTGGTTTGAGACATTGTGATTTTGGTTGATCCCTTATCTCAACCCTTACGCTTGGAGACTCTTATTAGTGGTGAATCAGTGATTATGCACATCAAATGATTGTGTGACCTTAATTTTGGATGAAAGATATTTTTTTGTGATCTCTTTACAGAATTGATGAGGCCTTACGATGTCATTTTCGGTATGGACTGGTTGTCTAAAGTTCATCCCATATTGACTATTTCAGGTGGAGGATGTTGTGTGTATGTAGTAATGGGATGAGGTTATCCTTTGTGGGTAAAAAAGAAATTATAGGTGGATTATGATATAATTATTCAAAATAGGGTGAATCCGATTACTCATCTGTTGGCTCGCATTATCATTGTTGTGTTGGATGCTATGATTTTTCAGTTTCCTGAAGTATTGGTGAAGTATGAGGATATATTTCTTAAGGAATTTCCAGGTATACATCCCCACCAGGAGATAAACTTATACATTAATCTACTCTTTTTTATAGCCCCTATTTCTACACCAGCTTATCGGATGGCTCCCACAGTACTTCACATGCTACGGGTGTAGTTGGAGTACATGCAGAAGAAGGGATTTGTCAGGCCTAGTGTTTTACCCTTATCCACCACAGTATTGTTTTCCCAGAAGGTTTATGTGAGATTGATGTTGGGTGTGTGTTATGATTTCCTAAATCAGGATACCATAAAGAACAAGTATCCATTTTCAAAGATCGATGAACTCTTTGATCAGTTGAGAGGCGCATGATGATTCTTGAATATTAACCTCAGATCAGGTTGTCTTTAGTTGTAAGTATAGGATGAGGATATATCAAAAATAGATTTAAAATATCCTTATGGTCACTATGAGAACTTGGTGATTCAATTTGGTATGATGAAATCCCCAGAATTGTTCATGGGAAACACGAACCAGATCTTTCATCCTTTCTTAGATTGGTTTTTGGTAGTCCTCATCGATGATATTCTAGTGTACACAACATCCAAAGAGGAGAAAGTGAGAAACTTTAGGATGGTTATGGATATACTCTGAGAGAACCATATTTAAAATATGATCTAAAAGTTCATATTCAAGATTTAGGATTTCCATTTTCTGGGGCATGTTATCTCATTTGATGGTGTATAATTGGACCTGGAAAAGGATGAGGTAGTGTTAGCTTGGGACCACTAAAGAGCATGATTGTGTTATGGAGCTTCCATGGGTTTATGGGATACTATTGGAGAGTTTTACCTAGATATGATCTCCCTTGCAATATTTTACTTGAAAGGTGAATCCTTTCATGTTGATAGAAAAGTTCTTTCTAGATTTCCAGGAGTTGAGTTCGAAATTGATGAGTTCTCCCATATTGATACTTCCAAAGGAGGGTGTCTAGTACATTGTTTTCTACGATGAATTAGGGACCAAAATTACTTGTGTTCTGATTTATAATAAGGTGTTTATTTCATATGGTTTACAATGGTTGATACCTTATGATAATAAATATGTGACCCATGATCTTGAGTTAGTATTGGTAGTCTTCGCACTGAGGATGTGGTGACACTACCTGATGGGAGAGTATTTTTTGATCTTTTTTTACCACAAGAGTATCAGGTATATCTTCTATTAAGATGATATTAACTTGATATAGAGGTTATGGATAGAGTTACTATAGGATAACGACTTCAAGATTGTCTATACTCCTAGGAAGTGTAATTTTGTAGAATATTCTCATAGAAATTGATCTTGTTCGCAGCTACTAAGTGGGGAATTAGAGGAATTGGCCTTGTTATATCTAACCATTGTAGAATGGGATTGATCATCTTATATCCAGTTGATGTTTTTTACCCCTCCACTTTTACAGTGATTAAAGGAGGCATAGTATGTGGATACCTACTGTTAGACCCTATATATTCATAAATCCACTGGATATGCTCTGGATGTATTCTCTAAAGGTGGAGAGCATGTCATTCTTTTTAGAGGATGTGTCATGGTACCGGTATTGTTATGTGAGTAGGTTTTGAGGTATTTTAATACATATCCATTAGTGGTAAATCCAGGTGTGGAGAAGATATACCAGGACCTATGATATCATTTTTGATTTCCAAGGGTGATGAATGGAGTTGAACAGTTTGTCCCACAATTCCTTACTTGTCAGCAAGTGAAGGTTGGGCACCAGGTTCTAGTAGAATTAGATCAAAACCTTTTAGTATCCATAGTTTAATTATGATGGGATATCTAGGGAATTATTGAATGGGTTTCCATGTATTTCCAGGGAACACATTGTCATCTAGGTGATCATAGAATAACTTGCCAAGTTTTCCCACATCCTATATATTTGATAGAAGAGTTATATAGAGACATTAGGAAGCCTCTATGTGAAGTGGATAGTATGAATCTATAGAGTTACATTGATTATCATTTATATACCGGATGTTCTCTTTGTATCTTCGTAACAGAAGGGTTGATAGGAGGCCTTTGGGAGTCAATTTCATTTGAGCGTGAAATTTCACCATCAGAATGATGGTCATACCAAGAAGACCATTCAGGTCCTGGAGGACATTTTTCAAAATTACATGTTAGACTTTAGATATAGTTGGGAGGATCACCGAATATTGGTGGATTCTATGAACAATAATAGGTAAAAATCCACCATCAGTATAACACAATTCTAGGCCTTCTATGAGAAACCCTATAGGTCACCACTATGCTGGACCTACCAAGGAGATTCAACATTTATGGGACAAAAGTTATTTTGAGCCACTAAAGATAAGGTTTAAATCATCTAGGAGTGTATTAGGAAAACACATAGTCTTCAAATGTCTTATGTGGACTAATGATGAAGGACTTTGGAGTTTGAGGAGGGAGATCAAGTGTTCATAAGGGTCTCACCTCAATGTGGGTTGTGGATATTAAGATGAGGCGAAAAACTTTCTCTGTGATTCATTTGATCTTTCCAAATATTATGATGAGTTGGTTATGTGGTGTACCTCTTAACTCTACCATCGTAGTTAGACAGATTACATGATGTCTTCTATGTTTCACATTTGAGGAGGTACGTGCATGACCCATCAGATGATGTCGACAGGGGTAATCAGGACATCAAGGATGGGGATAGCTATACCAAGTACCTATAAGATATTGAGGATCAGTTGGAGATAATCCTTCATGGGTGAAACATTCCTTTAATAAGTGTCTAATGGAAGCATAAGAATCTCCAAGGGATTACCTCGGAGTTGGAGACCAAGATGCATGCTCAATACCCACATCTCGTTGTGTAGCATTTTTTTTTTGCTATCTGGGACATAAATCCATAAGGTCCCCATATATTACTTTATGATATTTTATGGATTGTTTTTTTATCCAGGCGCTCAGACAGAATGATATATTGTGGCTCAGTGAGCCCAAAATTAATTTTTAAAATATATCAAATAAAAGTAAAAATAATGTATACACAGTTTTCCTAAAAAAGTTGAAAAACATGTAAATGGAGAATCAGATCAGAAATATGATTCCAACATTGATTTAATAGCATGGGTTTTACCCAAGTAGAGACTTAACCTTGGAAAATGTTGGACATTTGGGTTGAGAATAATCGATAGAGAAATAATAAAATAAATAATTTAAAATTTTTATTTTATAATGTTGACGTAGTGACCCTTTTTTACTCTATAAATACATGGTTATTAAGAAATATGAAGGTTGGTCTTTTAAACTTGGAAAACTAGAGAGCATTTGGAGTGGAGAATTCTTAGTGGACAACATTAGATAAGATCGGGATCGGGGATCGTTGTGCCAACAAAATTCATGGATATCACATACAAAAATGTTGTGTATTTTTTCTTAATTAGAAAAAAATTCATATTAGGGAAGGAAGTTGATTTATTTTGATTTTTCCCGTGTATTTATTCCTATTATTAACGTTAATCAATAAACTAAAAAAAATTTCAAGAATCGTGTGTATTACTGTTATAGGATTAATATTATCCAGGATTTGTTATTTCATTATTGATTATGTTATATATCTTCATTATTCATTCTAATAGTAATTAATGAAGGCCACAACAAACATTCACCAAGGTTCATTCCTCATGTTTTTGTCTTGGTAATTTTTACTCCATTCATTTTCAATCACCGGTAATTTTGTTAGATAGATGTTTGATAAATACCTGATAATCAGTGTCTGGAACCCATTTCATTGTGTAATGGATTGATACCATATATCTGTGTTCAAATTGACAATTTTATCAATATATGATGATCAATCAAGATAGGATAGGAGGTATTCATGTGAATCATTATGTTCAATGATCAGGAGATGTAACTGATGGTTTTCCCTAGAAAATCAGATATCTGGATTCTAGAAAGTGGCTATGGTGTGACTCGGTCAGACCATATCCATGGTTTTTAGTATTATTCATGGCTTTACGAGAGGCCATAGGAGTAGAAGAAAATTCATGAACTGGCTCAAAGAGTTCTAGAAAATACTAATATACATGTCATGTAATCTTAGAATACACATAGTGTGGGCCCTTGCTACAAAACTAGGGTTTTTTCAGAGGATATAAGTATCACACAACATGTGACCCATGTCACACAGCATGTGACCCTTACATGGAGATTTGGTGTATATCATGGAGGATACCAATCTATCCATACAAAGACATAGCTATTTGTACATAGACATGACCATTCGTACATGGACCCAATCAAGAGTACCCAAGCTCAAATATTTCATGTAATTGGATATATACACAGACATGGGAAAGATATGTCATGCATGCGTAATAACTCGTGTCGTTGGGACATGCCATGTAATCATTAAATAATGCATTGAATCCCTTTTTTATTTTCATCTTGGAAAAGTTTTGTTTGGGTACATTCCCATGATCCATTCTCTAAGGGTTTAGTTTGGAGTCATGTTGTATAAATCGGATGGTGATCCCCTCTAAAAAACTCTTGTCTTGGATAGAGTTTTCAAAATCCATCCATGAGGACCATAGTGAGATCCTCTATCCTAATCATTTACCTAGGTGGGTTTCTTGGTATCATCCATCCAAAGTCTTTTTTTATTATAAAAAAAACACTTTTAAGGAAAAAGTGAGAAACCCCAAGAAAAAACAAAGTTGTTAAAGTAAAACTTAAGCTTATTGACATTTTTATCCTTAATAAGTTCCAAGGAGAAAGAAGTTGATGATATTTCTGGATCATCCTTTTTAAGGTGTTCAAATTGATGCACCAGTCAGTCCCACACTTGTGTGTATTCCACTTGGTTGATGTTCCCTACCTTGAGACCTCTTAATAGGGTACGATTATTCTTTTCAATCTATTCCTTTTGTTCTGTATTTATTACCAACACTACATAGGCATTGATCGCCTAATTATAGGGTTAATTCAGATTGGTTTATTAGTATAACACATATACATCAGTGTGATCCCCATCTATGTATCATTCTATTTATAAATTCAGCATGTAAATCTTATGGAGAGACCTGATGATCATGAAATCCAAGATTGGTTCCATTAATGATATCTTACTTAGGGAGTGTGTTCCACATGACAAGTTCTATGTGTAACTTTCAATCAGGAATCCTAGGCTGGAAATACAGGTGTGATCTTACTTGAGACTGTGCGTTTTCTATGTGTATATCTATATTTTCTTATTATATGTTGTTGATATACACCTATGATGAGATAAATATTATTATTAATGTTATATTATTAGTGAATTTGTAGTTTTCTACTAGGTATTTTTATACACACCCATACATGGGCTCTACCCATACCTATTGTATCTTATGAAAGTGATCTACCTATTGATGAAGTTCTTGATGGACCAGGGCTAGGAGAAGCTTAGTGAGATATAAATATGATGGTGTGTTCATGTTGTAGAATTTATATAATCCCTCACCCATTTTACATTTTTTACATTTATAAGGTTTGTTTAGTGGGCATGTATTTTTTCCTTTTTCTTTCAAGTGTTTTTTTGTACTCTCATGGTGTGATTTTAGATGTATACAGGCATGGTTATCAATTGATTTACATTTCATAATTTAATGTTATTGGTGATGTGTGTGTCTGTGTGTGTAGGTAAATTTGGCTAAAGCCTCTCAGGTGTATGATATGCCTACTCTGTGTTGATAACCAGATCATGTCCCATTGGAGGATATCTTAGGGTAGTCATAGAATATGCCATGTTAGGATGGGTTGTGGTAGGTTTGTAAAGATAATGTGAATTTACCTAAGAATATCCCTCAAGATTGTCTGGATAGGTGAATAGTTAGGTATCATTCACCATGCACTAGAATGAGGGCCTAGATATAGCCAACCAACACTTTTCATGGTATTACCTTAAGACACCATTATTCTAAAATTTTATACACTTTCTATCATCTGAATAGGGATGTAATTTCTTGGATAACCATAGAATCTATACCTTACCAAATTTTGGGAGATTATACCGTACATAAACTTATACCTATGTATTCCACTAATGTTCACTTATCCATATCCCTAAACAACATAAAATATATGAGACTTCAAAAATAATGTTTTATATATAACATTTAAACCAAGAAAATCCTTAACTAGATAACCCATTGTTTCATTCATAAATATGAAGTATTTATCAAGTAAAAACATCCTAATTTCTAACTTTATGTAAACACTACTATGATGCTAACTGTTGGGCCCCTAAATCCATTCTCTCGGACCTACTGATAAAAAAACATAACTCACAACAGTGTCTTTGATTCACATATATAATTATAAAATAATTCTCAAAATTATAATACAAGGACTTTTTATTTTAGAGTTATAGATAATTATGAAAAATCACAATCTAAAATATCACAAGGATTATCATCAAATGGACACTTTTATACTATAATAGATTCTAATAAATACATATTGTTTCTTCAACGTCACCCATAAATTATCCACATAAGAGACTCTTCTAGGATTACCATATTTCATACTTTATTCCATAAACTGGAGAAATTTCAACATAAGGGGTGAACAAAAATTATTAGTAAGGATAAAAATAACATAAGATATGTTATGCATAAAATGATATCATAATGTGGATAATCATAAACATGGATTCATGGAATAGAATAATGATATCATATATACCTGGATTAAATAATGATCAAATCATAATAGCATGGAATCATTGGAATATGGATAAGGAATAAACATAGGATTCTAATAATAATTCAGTTATTTCAACCTCATTAACATAACATAGTTGGCTACGATAACTACCCACACACAACAGCTTTCTAGGCTCTCTACCCACTCATCGTGATATATCATGATATAGAAACGTTATACAGTGAATTCGGGGTCTATAAATTACAATACCACCAATCACTTAATGGAAATCATAAATATGTGTACCACATGGTTTCAATTGACATATCATAAAAATAAAAGGAAATAAAATGGTTTTTATATCCTTTTCAAGTGGTTTCATATTGTATCATTCATGGTTTCATCAATAGATTTGACATGATAAACCCATGGAAAATAAATGAGTATCAAATGACATTAAGAATCATTCTTCATAAATACTACTCCAAATAATAGGATTTCACATATGGTATCCACGCCATCTAGAAATATTTATATTGTTTAGACAATAATTTCCCCAATAAATTTATTTATTCAAAATCTAGTTGACCACCATTTAGTCGTGTAATGGAATAAATGTTAATCACATAGGAAAGAAATTGTATGTAAATCATTTATATATAAATGGATGATTAGGAAAGATAGAAATAGGGATGGATCATACAATATAAGTAAAGAAAATTTTATAATCCATCCAAATAAAGAAGTTGGATGGTATCATTTGAATAATACCCTTGATCGGGCATATGAAATGGATGAAGAAAAATCTTAGAATAATTAGAAAAATTTCATTAAAAATGATAATTTCCCTTTTCCATTAATAACATTTAAAATTGAATATTGTAATATACCATGAGAATAATGATTTCCTTTTTTAAAACATAAAATAATAGAAAGGAAGTATCTTAGAAAATGATAAAGGATATGGAAGGATATTTTCAAATGGAAACATATAAAAGTGATTCATTTTGGTCAAAAAATGACCCATATAGGAATATTTAGTATATTTACTTTTTTAAAAAAAAAATTGAAATTAATGTTCATTGAGAATTCATTTTTTAAAATAATTTGGATTGAAAGAATTTTGGAACATTTTAAAACAATAATTTTAAAGAAAACATTTTAAAAACTTATCATATAGAAAACATTAAAAGTCTGTTAAAACTATTTAGTGAAACCCGCATCCTATGGGATTATAAAACCTTTCATTGATAAGAGGTTAAGATAAATTTGAAGTTAACATAGATCATTATATAAAATATGTTTTATATTTAAAACATAAATATGGAAGAAAAATATCAATTTCAAAGTATATGAATTATTCTTATCAACATTATGATTTTATTTGAATAATAACTTCAGAAAAGGGGAATATATTAATAAAAAATAAAATAAAATTCATAGATAATAATTAAATCTACCATTTGAAAAGATAATATTTCTAAAAAGAGACTTGGAATTTAAAAAGAAAGAAAATATTTCATGACTCACTCAAAAAAGAACATGAGTCGAGAAAACAAGAATGACATGAGTAACATTTTAATATAAACCATTAAAGGGGGAATCTCACAACCCGTCCCTCAGGGCCCATGTCATAACTACCCTAAGCCTACATTCCATAGGCCAGTGGTTTTTGACTAGCACTGGAATAGAATATCTCTAAAATGGGAAGGAATTGTCTTTAAACCAACAAACACACAAACCAAGAATACAACAAGAGAAAACCACGTAGTATAACAGCTGAAAGTAAATGTCTGAACTGAATCAGAATGAGCCAGTATACAGAAACAACTAAAAGAAAGTATAGAAAAAAAGGAAAAACATCTCTTGAGGTCATCCACCAAGGATCCTACCTGAAGGGTAGGTATAGATCATTAGTGAGGCTCTCCACGTCAACTAGTCACCTCTGTACACCATCTAGTCAAGGCTTCCAAGTCTCAATCAAAGCTTCATTTCATCTGTATAAGACACAAAAAGGTGCAGTAGAAGTCCGTAAACGATGAGTTTAACAATACCTAGTAGGGACCCCAAGACCCCTGAAGGTATCTCAAGATTCCCCAAAGGAAAACCCAAAAAGCATGATCTTAATCACGAAGCACAAGTAAAAGACAGCTCACACCATGTACGTAAGTTAAAGAACAAGAATAATGATGATTATTCATTAAGCTAAATCATATTATTCTGTTGAGAATTTATACTACTAAACCATGATGAATTCATTCTATTGCTTATCCACATTGGTTCGTAAGTCACAGATCCACACAGGGTCATAAGTCATTGATCCACATAGGGTTGTAATTCATTGTTCTATGACGAGCTGCTCTAAGCATGGTCCTCATCGGGTCGTGATACTACTGATCCACATAGGGTAGTAAGCCGGTGATCCACAGAGGGTCATAATTCACTCATGCACACAGATTCATAAGTCGATGATTCACAAAGGGTCCTAATTTATTGATCCACACAGGGTCGTAGGTTTGTTATGCCGATCCACAAAGGGTCTCTCTCCACTTGAAAGCCAGCCACAGGATTCCTGCACATGGTGCACTTGAGTTTCATTGATTCTTATCCTCAATCAATTGGTCATACCTCAACTGCCAAGAAGTCCCACGAAGAAGTAACCTGAAGAACTGTCATGTCATAAGGGTTCCAACGCAATAGATGGTGTGACAATCGAATGCTCGGTCTGTAAGTTATAGGAATTTTAGTAATGAGGGTCTGGTTGGATTTGAGTTCTTTCCAATGTGGTCATACTCCATCTTTCTCCAAAACCCAGGTGAAGTATCTCAAAAGGAATACCTCATCCTAAGGGTTTAGGTGCAGTAGATGGTTCTTCAAACAGACGTCAGGTTTAGAAGTTATGGCCATTTAAGTGAAATTAGGTCAAATTGGGTTCGGGTCCAATCTGCCCCAGCCGAACTGACCCACCGAACCCGGTCTAGGCCAACTCGACCCGATCTGGGCTGACTCGAACAAGTATGGGCTGACCCGACCCAGTCCGGGTCAACATGATCCGACCCGCTCGGCCCTGCCCGAACTTCCTTGGCCCGGCCAGGCCCACCCAGATGGGCCTCGCCTTGCCCACCGAAATTGGCGGGGGCCGCCAGCTAGGAGTGGGATTCACTCCCCTCCCAAATGGACGTGGTCCATTTCGGATCTCCAATCTACAGTTCTAGGCTGGCATCACCCCTCCATCTAACTAGTCTGGTGGACCAGTTTAGGGTGGGACCCACGGACGCGGGTCCACCACCGCCACGGCCGGAGCCACGGTGCCTCATCCATGGCACAATGTTGTGGCATGTTTCCCACCTTCAACACAGACGATGATGGTCGGTTGCCCCCTTTCCACTGCGACGCCTACGGGCACCACCATCCTCTCGCGGCCTGCAACATCTGACCACCACCACTAGTCGTCAGTGCAACCGCACCGATGGTGCCGGGCCAGCGGTGCCTCTACGGGCCACCATTGAAGCTTCGGTGGTGAGATGTCATTCTTATCTATGAATATGGGCCTCCCGTGTTGCAGCCTTCACTGTGTGGCCCTCAGTTTCACCTTGACATCATGTTTCTCGGTTTCCCATGAAGAACACATGAAATCCAAGATAGGAAGAGGGTATGGGCCTTGTTCGGATAGTCCCACGCCCTCCGCATTAGCATTATATCATGGGAAGAAAATCAATACAACACCAAGATAAAGTTTTAACCCAAATCAAGACCCCATAAGATCCTCCCGTAGATTCAATCGAATCACAGATCCACTTGTTAGTCGGTTGATCAGCGTTCTACATATTGTTCAAGAATGTGGTAAGATGAATCTTTAAACATGTAAAAATATTAATTCCCCTAACTTGAAAACGTTGTATTAAATGATGAAGAAGGAGGAGAATCCGTAATTCATAGGTGTTCATCGACGTTCGCTGATGCTAGATCAAATCATCATTCTTCGTTGGAGTGGTTTTTTGTCAGCGCATCATCAAGAGTTCTCCTACGGTTGTCCAATAAATTGCACCAATATTTTGTTTAACATTAGAGTTAACGATTTTAACTCTCCTCTTATCAATGTGATTCGTTAATGAATTAATTAATGAACCCATTAATTACTCTAAGGGGTAGTAACACAACCATGTGTAACAAATTATTAAATTACATCTTAACTCTATGGTCTCAGCACCATCACTCAACGGTTTTAAAGAAAGAATAAAATATATTTTAGTTATTTAATTACATTTTTTTAAAAGTCCAAAATTTAACTTTTTCATTTGACCCTTTCAGGACGATGTTAATCTTATCCTAAGTGAATCCCAATGTTTTGTATTCAACGGTGCTCTCAGATTTTTAATCTAAGAACCAGTTCAAAATATTGAAATCCCCACTCACATGTTTACTATACGTACCTTAAAAAAGGTCAAAATTATTTTATGGGCTCCCCCAGCCTCAGAATCACGTGCCATCAATTTTCACATTCTCATAATAATTCCATTTAATTAAAAATATATATATATATATATAATTTCTGAGTCTTTAAATTCTCCCCACCTTAGGGAATTACGTCCCTGAAATCCACAACAAATGATAAGAAAACATGTGGGGTACTGAGCACAAATCGGAACCCCCCTCTCCCATGTGCTCTCCTGGAGGTTCTGGTGATTCCACAGAACTCACACTAGAGGTATCGACCGTCCTCAAAGGATCTGCTCCTATAGATCCTCTACCATGACTGGGAACTCTGTAAAAGTCACCCCATCGTCAATGTCCAACTCACCCTAGTTGATGACATGTGATGGATCATGAACATATCTCCTTAGCTGCAACACTTGGAAAACGTCGTGCACCCTGTGCATCTGTGGGGGAAGATCTAGTCAGTAAATCACCTCTCCAAATTGGTTGAGAATATGTAAAGGTCTTATGAACATCAATGATAGCTTACTGCCCTGGCCAAATCACTGTTATCCTCATCGAGGTGACACCTGAAGGAAAACATGACCACCCTCCTCAATCTCCAAGGTGCTCTGTCTCCTGTCAGTATAATAATTATGCATGATCTGTGTATTCTTCATCCGCCCATGGATGATGTGCACCTTCTCAGTGGTAGCTCATACCAACTCTGGACCCATATGTGTTGACTTCCCTGGGTCTATCCAGTATAGAGGATATCTGCATGGTCACCTGTAAAAGGCCTCAAATGGTGCCATGTCGATGTCGGAGTGATAACTATTATTGTATGTGAACTCTACCAAGGGAATGTGATCCTCCCAAAAGCGGAAAAAATCAAATATATAAGCATGAATCAAGCCCTCAATCCTCTGTATGGTCCACTCCGTCAAACCATATTTTTGAGGTTTAAAGGCGGTGCTGCAGCGTAGCTGAGTCCCGAACACCTCATGTAATCCCTTCCACAATTGAGATGTAAAATGAGGGTCACGATTTGAAATTATCATCAATGGAACTCTATGTAGTTTTATTATCTCTTGTAAATAGAGGTATCTTAGACCCTCTACAAATCTGTTATCTCGGTTGGATAGGAAGTGGGCTGACAGGGTGAGTCGGTCAATGATCCCCAGATGGAATCGTGGCCCCTAGATTTTTGTGGTAGACCTTTCATGAAGTCTTTGCAGATTCCATCCCACTTCCATTCTGGCACCTCAAGAGGATATGATAATTCATATGGAACCCAATGTTCAGCCTTCACTTTCTAACATGTGAGGCATCTTGATACGAATTCTTCCACTGTTTTCTTCTTCATTGGCCGACAGTACTAATGCCATAGGTCCTGGTACATCTTCAAAACACCATGATGTACCACCAAAGGAAATTTATGGAACACCCTCTAAACCTCCTCTCATAGCATCACTCATACCATGGTGCATCATATGAAAAGAAAGTCATTCTCCCCACCTTTATAAAATCCTTCAAGAACCTGTCCTGAGGATATCTGACTATGTCAGGTATCGCAATCAACATCCCCAAGTTATGCCTCCCTGATTGGCTGAAGGAGAGGGGGAGTGACTTTCATAGACTGGATGTAGTCTTCTCCATCACTATCCACGATGGATAACTAAAACGTGGCTAGCTACTCTATTTCCTCACTCAGCAACTGTAAACCAAAAATCCTACTTAGTGTGTCGGCCACCACATTCCCCTTCCCAGGAGTATAGACTATCGCAAAGTCATAGTCTAGGAGGAACTCTATCCATATCTACTATCTCATGTTCAGGTCCTTATATGAGATGATATACCTGATAATATTGTGATCAAATTAGATAGTAAACTATTCACCCATCAAGTAGTACTTACACATCTTCTGGGAAAAGACCAATGTTGCTTACATCAGGTCATGGGTAGTGTAGTTCTTCTTGTGTTGTCTCAACTGTTGTGATTTGTATGCAAACAAAACATTATCCTACATTAGAATGAATCCAATTATGGTCCCTGATGTGTCACTATAGACTATATACCCAACACCCTCTTTTGGTAGCCTCAATATGGGCACACTCGTCAGTATCCACCTTAGCTCCTGGAAACTCTGCTGTAATATCTCTATCCACAAGAAACATTGTCCCTTCTTTTTCAAAGATGAAAAGGGTGCTGATACTATGGAAATGTAATGTATGAATCTTCGGTAGTACCCAGAAAAACCCCCGGGAAACTCCTCACCCCGGTCACACTACCGGGTGGCTCCCAATAAAGCACGACCTATATCTTCGCCAGATCCCCTGCAAATCCATCCATTGAGAAAATGTGTCTCAGAGAGTGGAATTCTTGTATGTAGAACTAGCACTTCAAGATATTACCATAAAGATGGTTCTCTCCGAGTGTATGTAAATATATCTCCAGATGAGTGTTATACTCATCCTCCAATGCTGAGAACACAAAGATATCGTCAATGAATACCACCACGAAGTAATCGAGGTATGGCTAAAAGATCGTATCCATGAGTCCTGTGAACACTTATGGGGAATTGTTCACACCTTAAGGAATCACCAAGAACTCATTTTGGCCATACCTGAATCTGGAGGTCGTCTTCAGTACATCCTCATCTCGTACCCTAAGCTTATGATAGCCTGATCTGATTTCTATCTTCGAAAACCATTGAGCTCCCTTCAGCTGATCGAAGAGATCATCAATCCTCAGGAGAGGATAATTTTTCTTCACAGTCAACTATTTCAGGCACTGATAGTCCACACAATGTATCAAACTCTCATCTTCCTTCTTGGCAATCAAAATCAGTGCTGCCCATGGAGAAACATTGGGTCTTATAAATCCCTTCACCTGCAGGTCCTCCAGCTTTACCCACATCTGAAAAAGCTCCTTGAGAGCCATCCCATATACTAGTGTAGATTTCAATGTTGTCACGGGGTACATGTCAATGTATAATTCTTCTTATCTACAGGGAGGTAGTCCCATAACTTCCTCAGAAAATTCATTAGCATACCATTCCACCACTACATGACAGATCAGACTCCTATCATCAACCTCTCTAATAGTAAGGCTAGACAACTGATGAGTGATCGGATGCACCCTCATTTGAGAAAGTTCTTCCTAATATACAATGGTTTCCTTCTCACCAGTAAAGGAAAACCTGGTTCCATCCTCCCAGACACACCACACTTTGCACCTAAAAGAGTCAACCTGAGCATTGACCGTGGATAACCAGTCCATATACAGAATGACTTAGTAAGGCATCAACATGACTAATGAGAGATCCTAACAAAATCTCTCACCTCCTGAAGTAATCTCACACTGCCGGCACCAGTGTTTAATCACCAAATCCTCTCTTGTATGAGTCTCTAAAAGTAAAGATTGATTCAACGGCTCTATCAAAGTCTCCAAGATCCAAATGAGAGCCTTGGAAATAAAAAAGTTACTGGCACCTGTGTCTACTAGAACTAAAACTAGGGTGGAGTAGACACAGATAGTAAGTCGTATAATCTCTGGAGACCCAAGGCCATAGGCCTCAACTGCATGAAGCTGAGCTCATCCCTGTCCACCTAATCCTTGAGGTCAGGGTGCACCAGCAAGAGGTGGTGGAGGTAGAACCTCAGATCGCCTCCCACCACCTACTACATGGCCATCTCCTCCTCCACGTCCACCAACCTACGGACCTCCCCTCTCGAATATATACCTTTTCATTGATGGTCCCTCAAACGGTTGCTAATCATTAGTGCAGCTGGTCGGGAAGTTGCGAGCCATGTGATTCTGCCTGCCGAATGAGTATCACAGTCTGCTCCTCTACTGACCTCCTCCGTCCTGTGATCTTCACACCTCGGACACTACATCATGGGGTCATCCACAAGATGGTCTAGCCAACTTGGGCCTTGGCGTCATCCGCCTACTACCTACTATAGATGACTCGACTACGTGTCATCCTGTGGTGGCTCTCATTGTCGGTCCCTGCTCAGTTAGGAAGCTCTCCACCAGAAATTCTCTCTCTAACACTCTTTCCTAAGTCGGTATTTTGAGCGAGATCATCGACACTGTAATATCCAATTGGAGACCCTACTCAAAGATCTAAGAGATGAAGGAAGGGTATTGTATCATTTTATTGGAGTAGCGGGAGAGGTCAGTGAATCTCGCCGAGTTGTGGGATACTGTGAGGTTGTACAGTTGTAAGTGAAGCAGCTCTTAAATATGCACCGATCATAGAGTTGCTGGAACAAACTCTGCCATGAAGAGGCTCTCGAAGTCCAACCATGTGAGGGTCGACTAATTATTCAACTAGAGTGTCAGGTTCCACCATCTGCATGTTGTGCCCTGGAAGATACTAGAATCTAGGATCACCATATGGTCTTATAGTGTCCCTACTAGGTAGAAAACACTAGTCACAGCCACCATCTAGTCCTCAATAGCCTAAAGATACATCTCGCCTCTATATCTCAGAGGCGTCTACCACTGGAAATCATGCAGTGCGCTAAGTTGGCGTGCACCGTCTTCCTGTGGGGTTGGTGGAAACTTCTTCCCTACCGGTAGTGGTGCTACTGGTACACCACCCGATGGTACCATCACCATAAGAGGTCCCTGCACTGAAGCCTCATTGCTAAGTGGGCTATCATCATGATCTATTACTGGAATCCTGGATGGTTGTCTGTGCGATGACATCTTGTAAAGAAACAGGTGCGTTATAGTTAATTAGTTGAACCTGGTGAGGTGAATCAAAAGAGATCAAAATAAAAACATTTTCAAAAACATATTCAATCAGTGTTTTCATGTACCGAGTCAGAAATCAGAATTCAGGGTCCTTGTGTATGGATACGTCAGCTGCCGCACCCACAATAGAGTCCCTAAACTAAAAAACGTTCTCCAAACACTTGACACTATTTCCCCATTGAAAATATCAGAATCTTAGTATATCATTAGAACCAACTCCTCTAATACCACTTTGTCATGACCCGTCCCCCGGGGCTCGTACCATGACTGCCCTAAGCCCGCCTTCCTTAGGCAAGGGGTTGGAGACCAGCACCAGAAAGTTATATTTTTAAAATGGGAGGGAATTTCCTTTAAACCGACAAACACACAGACTAGGAACATGACAAGAGAAAAACACGTAGTAAAAATTCTGAAAGTAAATGTGTGAATTGAAGTAGAATGGGTCAGTATACAAACCCAACAAAAAGAAATTATAGTAAAAAGGGAAAAACAGCTCCTGAGGTCATCTTCCAAGGATCCTACCTGAAGGGTGGGTATAGCTTGCCACTGTGGCCCTCCACATCAATTGGTCACCTCTGTACACCATCTAGTCCAGGCTCCCAAATCTCGATCAAAGTTGTCTATCGTTTTCACAAGACACTATAAGGTGATGGTGAAACCTGTGCATGGGTGAGTATAACAATACCCAGAAGGGACCCCAAGACCCCAAATGTCTCTCATAATTCCACAATGGAAATACCACAAAGAATGTTATTAATCACAAAACATAAGTAAAATAAATCTCACACAAGGTATATAACATAAAGAATAAGAATAATGATGATTAGTCGTAAAGCTAAATCATCTTTTTCTATTGTGATGTTCCATAGATGAAGCAAGAAGAAGTCATTCTATTGCCAATCCACACAGGTTTGTAAGTCACTGATCCACACAAGGTAATAAGTCATAAATCCACACAAGGCCATAAGTCGTTGTTCCATGACATTATGCTCTAAGGTTGGTCCTCATCGGGTCGTGCTACTGGTGATCTACATAGGGTCGTAAGTTGTCGATCCACCGAGGGGCGTAAGTTTCTGATCCACGATGGGCCTCTCCAATCCTGGTCCTCGTTGGTCCATGCTACTATTAATCCATACATGGTCATAAGTCATGAATCCACACATGATCTTATATTGCTAATCCAAATAGGGTCGTAATTATCTGATCCACATAGGGTTGTAAGTTGCTGATTCCAATCCACAAGGGGTCGCTCTCCACTTAACAGCCATCCATAGGATTCCCACACATGGTGTGCTTGAGTTCCGTAGATTATGCTCCTCGAGCTATCGGTCGTACATCAACTACCACATTGTCCAACGAATAATTAACCTGATGAATCTTCATGTCATAAGGGTTCCAACACAACAAGTCGACACATCAATCGGACACCCAGTCTATATGTTTTAGGCATTTTAGTACCGAGGGCCCAGTTGGATTCGAATTTGATCCAACATGACCATACTCCATCATTCTTCAAAACCTAAGTGAAATATCTCAAATGACCACATCGTACAAAGGGTTCTGATTCCATAGAAGGTTCATTAAACGGATGTCCATTTTTGAAGTTATGTCCCTTTAAGTGAAACTAGGTCAAATTGGTTCCAGGTCTGGTCCAACCCAACCCACAGGGCCTAGCCCAAACTAGTTGGGCCTAGTGTGGCCCGTCGTGTCGTAGAACCAGCCAAGCCTACTAGTTGGGAATGGGGTCCTCTCCCCTGCTGAGCTGACGCGGTCCGTTTGGGTTCTCCAACCGGTGGCACCAGGCTAGTGTCACCCCTCCAGCTGACCGGTCCGATGGACCGGTCTAGGCCAGGACCCATAGACGCGGGTCCACCACCATTGCGGTTATAGTCATGGCACCTCCTCCGTGGTGTGCCTCCCACCATCAATGTGATCGGTGATGGCTAGACACACCCTGTCTGTCGAGGTTCCTATGGGCGCCGCCACTCTCTCGCAGTCGAGGAGAGTCTGTCATCGCCACCACCTTTCACTAGTGCCACTATGTAGGTGGTGCTTCCGCGTGCAACTTGTAATGCTCTAGTGGTCCAATTTCATTCTCATAAATGCCTACAGGTCTCCTGGTATGTCTCCTTCACTGGGTGGCCCTCAGTTTATCCTTCTCACCATGTTTCTCATTTAGACCTGAAGAACACATCAAAACCAAGATTGGAAGAGGGTCTAGGCCTTGTTCCGATCGGCCCACACCCTCCGCGTTAGCATTATATCATGGGAATAAAATCAAAACAACACCAGGATAAATTTTTAACCTGAATCAAAAACCTGTAAGAACCTCCCATAGATTCATGTGAATCGCAGATTAACTCATTAGTCAGTTGATCCACACTTGGTATATTATTCAATAAAGAGGTAAGATAAATATTTAAATACTTAAAATGATTAATTTTCTTACCTTGAACATGTTGGATTCACTTATGACAAAGGAGGAGAATCCGTTGTTCGGATTTTTTCTTTGGCGTTCATTGATCCTGGATCAAATCCTTGATCTTCATTGGACAGGTTTTCGACCGGCACTTCATCAGGAGTTCTATCACAATTCTCCAATCATTTTTACCAACCATTTTTTTAACATAATAGTTAAAGAGTTTTACTATCCACACATCAATTTTATTCATTACTGATTTAATTAATGAACCCATTGATTTTTTGAAGGTTCGGTTACACAACCAAGTGTAAATGGTTATTAAATGGCTTGTGAACTCTGCAGTCCCACCACCATCACTCAACAGTTTTAAAGAAAGAATAGAAAAACATTGAGTTATTTTATTATTTTTTCTAAGAATTCCAAAAATTAACTTTTTCTTCTAACCCTTTCCCGTCGAAGATAAGCTTCTCCTAAGAAAATAGTGGCACTGCGAATTCAACCGTGCTCTCATATTTTCAATATGAGAACCTTTTCAAAACATAAAAATCCCCACTTTCACGTTTACTGAACAAACCTTAAAAAAGATCAAAATTCCATTTTGGGCTCTTTGGGCCTTGGAATCATGTGCCGTCAATTTTCATTGTCTCATAATAATTCCATTTAATTAAAAAAATATAAGGAATTTCAGGATATTTTTAAGGAATAGATTTAAAATGAACCAAAAATAACATTAAATAAATATATTTCATGATTAGATATCAATTGGGTTTTATATATAGCATATAAAAGTAAATTGGTGTATAAATTAAAATGTATCTCAATGAAGGGAGTTTGAGACAAAAATATATTACCTTATTTCCCTTCTCAGTTGATCTCACAATAAATTCCTATAAAATGTCCATAAATATATTAATAATATATTTCATAAAATTATTCATATATATAAATATTTTACATACTTTTTTTATAATTATTTACTATGAAAATAGTGGTCTATTATAGCTTATTTTTAACATCAGGTGTTAAAACTTTTTGTTTTTTTACACATGTTTTGTAATTTGAATGATAATACATGATATTTGATTCCAAAAAAGTAATTATTGTGTTAAATATAGATCTATAATATATATACCATGATTATTTATAATTTTTTACTTTAATCCTAGAAGAGTTTTAATTACGACTCTGGAAGATGATGTTGGAGATGAACTTGTTTCGATAGTTTTTAATGAATGGCGAGGATATTTTATTGACATGTTTAGATATTAATATTATAACTCAATAAAATTTAAAAATACTTAATGACTTATTATTAAACGAAATTAAAAATATATAACAGTCCTTAATCATTCACAAAAAAATATTAAAAAAAACTTAAGTAGGCCCTAAACTAATCAAAACAAAAGTGTATTGTAATGATAAAATGAGTAACAAAGTGATATTAAATAATGTTAATGTAAAACTTATAGAATCTTATAAATTTAATATATATCATATATCATCATAAAATTCATATTTAGGATAATTAATTATGAGAGGGGTTAACAAAGGAAATTAATTTTTTGTAGTGGTGGTAGTCTGCACATATACATGATTAACGAACTCATTTTCCAATGGATAGATGGAGTGATATAATATAAAACATAATTATTTCTGAATTATAATAATTTTTAAAAAATAATATTATTTCATTAATTAAACTTTTAGATCCATCCATGTTAGATGGTTATGAGAAATAAGACACACCGTTCATGGATGCGGTAGTCCACACATAACCAAGATTAACAATCACATTCCATAACGAACTGACAGAATAATGGTAAATGTAAAATATAATTATTTCATAATTAGTGACATATAAAACATAATTTTTCATAAAAACCATAATAATATT
Source organism: Viscum album (assembly GCA_963277665.1). Classification (NCBI taxonomy): domain Eukaryota; kingdom Viridiplantae; phylum Streptophyta; class Magnoliopsida; order Santalales; family Viscaceae; genus Viscum; species Viscum album. The sequence goes on from OY728160.1 coordinate 733,413,521, forward strand.
ATCCATTATATGTGATTATTAAAAACAAACAACATCGTGTCATGGAGGCGGTAGTCTGCATATACGCACAATCAATGCGTTTTTTTTTCTTGGAAGATGCTACATAATGAATGAATAATTGATTTTTCATTAAACTAATGAAATTTAAATAAATATCTATATATATGATACTGATTACATTATTTTAAAAATTCATGGATTATTAGTAAGAGTAAAATTAAAAAGAAATACTAAGAGGAGAGTAATACTCACATCAGGAACTTCGATTTTCCTTGGAATTATCCTTAGTAATTAAATGCTTAATCTAATTAAGAGTGGAAAAAAGAAATTTTTTATGGTAGAGGTTTATAGGATGAAAAAATGGGTGGATTTTAAATTATGATTTTTGAATAAAATATTGTGTAAAGAAGTGGTGTAAGTGGTCCCTTTAATATGTGAAGGGATAGGATGTTTTGAATTACCTTAAAATATTAAATTATTTATTTACACTATGTCATGATCAAAGACTCAAATATATTTAAAATATTAATTTTGGGACATTTTAAGTTGTAAAATCCTCTCATACACACATTTTGGAAACAAACCTGAGTGATTTTATGGGATTTAACTTTTACTTTTCACTATACTAAGGTGTACTTTTACATATGTAACTATTCTTTTATCCCTTGTTAACTAATTAAAATAATATCAATTATTAATTATTTTACCAAATTATTTGAGTATTAAAAACCAATATATGATATTAATTTCATAAATTAATATTAATATTATTAATAAATGTAAATTTTATAATAAGCATTCTTAATTCATAAAAATTATTTTTAAGATAATGAAATTCATAAGCATGAAATATATGTGTGAAAAAATATTATTCATTTCAACAATTTTTTTGAAATAAATTGAATTTTATTAAATAAAATTAGTTTTATATGTAATTAATATCAATCAATAAAAAAATTTAAAATAAATATTAATTAATTAAAATAAAATATAAAGTAGTTTTTTATTAAAGTAACCTTTTACATTATTTCTAAAAATGTTAATCATGGGTTCAAAAAATATTTTAAAATGAATAATTTTGTTTCATATATTCATATTTGATTTATTAAATTGTTTTATGACTTTATATGTCATTATTATATATTTAAAATTTCATGGAAATTATAATTTTCATAAAAACCGCATTTTCAACTAAAAAATAATATTTCTAGAGAACGCTAAAAAAGTCATACTAAGTAAATTTTGTTATTATAAATTTATTAATAATGATAATTTTACCAAATTATATTTTTATAGAATTATTTTTTTATATTTTAATATAAAATAAAAAATTTAAAGGTAAAATTATTTTATTTAAAATTTTAATTATTAAACATTATGTGTTTCTAGTATTATTTCAGATAAATTTTTTAATTTAAATAATTTTTAATATTTTAATTCATATATAGATATATTATATGTTTTCATAATTATATATTAAAGATTAATATTTTTATTTAAAAATGTATCATGGCATTTTTTTTAGTGCATGAGAAGAAATATAATGAACACAATATTATTTAATGGAAAATATATGTTCTAATATCTTAGGATTTTACATTTATCATGTCATGTTTATTGATGAAATAATAAATAATTCCTGAAGTAACCACTTAAAAAGGATATTAAAAACATTTTAATTCCTTTTGTTTTCATGATATATTGATTGAAACCATATAGCACATGTATATATGGTTTTTATTCTGTAACGGGTGGGGTTAGAATTATATAGCCTTCTTATGTATTGGGTAATGTTTCCATATCATGAGATGTCATAGTGTGTGGGTAGTGAGCCTAGCCAACTATATTCCATCATTAGTGATCCTAGCCAACTATGTTATGTAAACAAGGAAGGGGGCCTTGACTTATGCTTATGATTTCATATTTATATAGTTTTTAAATTTATATGATAACATAATCATATGTTATAAACATTTTTTAAGCCATGTTTATATGATATGATCTCTCTAGTTAGTGATTCCATGCTTATGATCATCTTAATTATGGTATCATTTTATTCCTCGTGTCTCTTAAGTTCTTCATTATTATTATTTCTACCCTTATTGAACATTTTATCTCACCCCTTTCTTATGTTCATATTTCCCAAGATTATGAAATAATGTAGTAAGTATGTTAATCCTAAAAGAATGTCTTTTGTGGAGAATTTATGGGGGTAATTTAAGACTCATTATGTTTTTATTATCTTATTATATAGTGTAGAAATATGTGTCCATTTGATGATAAGACTCTAGATTTATTAGTTAGTGATTTAACCTGTTTCTCTAAAACTATAGACAGAAAGGTACATGGACTTTAAATGTGTGAAATATATTTTAATCATATATGTGTATCAATTATGGTTTGGTAAGTTATGTGTTTTTAGCACTAGATCTGGGAGAATGGGTTTTGGGGTACAATGATCCTTAAGGAACCTTTTTTTGATCATATCTCGCACCCAAATTTCCCTTTATTCTACTTCCTTAATGCCCAAGATATAATAGCATATCATGGAAATAGGGAGATTCCCACCCAATCATTAGTCTATTTGGTATATTTTTTTATATTCCATAGAGGGGAGAGTATATTGGTTGTTAATTATAGATATTTATCAAGAAAATATTGAATATAAGAGAAACAATGATAAGGTATATGTTCTCTATTTATATTTTATATTTTATTTTGGTTTTCATAGTATAGCGGTATTGGGATTTAAGATTTCTTTTTTTCTTTCATTTCCTGGAACAAGTTTTATTCTATTTTTAGAAACCTAACAATGGTAGCAATGCTTCACCATGTTTCTTGACAAATGAAATCAAGTTGAGAAGTGAAGAAATATATATATCATATTTGATGTCATTTTTTAAATCATTAAAAAAATATATAGAAAATATATTATGGATTTTATTATGATATTAGATATCATAAAATAAAATTGGTTCACTACATATGATATGTGATATTATAGTGAGTGGTTCAGCATACTCCCTCAATTTTTCAATATGTCATAGCATAAAATACGAGTGTCATGGCTTATGATAGTGTTTGTTTGATCTTATCAAAATAATAAAAATAGAAAATTGTATCATTCTTATAATATATTTGATATTATAAGATATGTTACCCAAAATACCAAGGGATGTGCCACAATCGAAGGTTATCTACCATAAAATATTATAGATAATAACACATGTTGAGGCTTATGATATATATGATATCGTTGATTATGATATACATGAAAGAAATTATTTTTTAGAATTTCAATAGATAATTGAATTATATAATTTAAGAAATGTCTATAAATTATAGAAAAAGGAATTTTGAGATATTTATTTAATTTATAATGTGTCTATAATTTAATTAGTTTTAATGTGCTAATAATTAATTAATTAAATTTTTATGAAACATTTATTAAATAAATATCTACAATGTTAAATGTTAATATTAAATACATTATGATCTTTTATGGAATTACTTATAATTTGGATGTAAAATATTAATATGGTAATTATAAGATTAATTTATAAAGTATCTATAAATTATAAAATAACATAAAATATAATGTATATTATATTTAATATCATTAATATCTTGTAAATATTTAATTTTATATGTTCAAATCAAAGGCTGTATTTGAAAAAAATAATTTAAACAATATGAAAAATATTATTGGTAATTGATTTGATCAAGGTTTAAATAATATTAAATGTGTGATATTTTAAAAATTTACAAGATATATAAATAGTTCATTTATATAATTTTTATATTTGAAATATTTTATATTTAAAAAATACCATATAAAGGAAAATATTAATTGACAATATTAGAAGTAAATAAATAGTATTTATATTTATTTTTTATGGAATGTTCAAAATACATGAAATAATTAAGAAAATTATAATATATTTGGTGATAAATTTTTTAAAAATAATTTATCTCATGATTAAACATATAAATTTTTCAATTATTATGTTTATTCTCTACTTTATTCATGAATATAATTTTTATATTATGTATTGTGATATATACTTTAGTTTAATGTATTAAATTTCTTGTATAAATTATAATACATGCATATAAGTTATGTTATAGGTATTTGTAACATCTAATGATTTTATAAGATATTTTCCTTAAATAATATTATATTTCGTATCGTGTGTCGTATATAATACAATGCTTAAAATGAATTGCGATATACTATTAAAATACTATTATTTAAAAATGACCATTATAACCTAGTCATTGTATTAGTTGGAATGAATAGGAAAAAATGAATTATTAAATATATATATAACTTATTTCCTTAATAAAATTAATAATAAATCATACATTTATTATTAATGGGTAGTAAATAAAGATGAAATATTTTGAAGTTAAAATAGACAATTTTAATTAAATTATTTAAATATATATAATTTATTTTGATCTTAATTGATTTAATTAATTTATATTGACAAATGATTATAATAAAAAATTTATTTTATATATCCAATGGAGTGAAATAACATTCTTTTAATTATTTTTATAAGACATTAAATGAGAATAAAGTGAATTTATGCTTCAAAAATACATTTTCCTAAAAATTGGTTTTTATTGCATTTTATGTGTGGGTATTATAATAAATTTCTATCAATTTTATAAATTTTATTTTAAAAAAAGGGTATAATTTTTTAAATAATTTTTCTATTATATACTTAGAATTATTTTTGGGTAATTTTCAGAAAATATAGATTTTTGTGTTAATCGTGAAAACACTGATTTTCGTAAAACACATATTTCATTTCATTAAATTAAATAATTTAAAAGCCCCATGATATTTCATATTTTGTTAAAATTAAAATAATATACTTTTTATTAAACCTAATATAATTAATTCTATAAGAATAATAATTATACTTGATTTGGAATAAAACCATTTTTATGCTCAAAAACACGATTTCTAAAAATTATTTTTAATTATGTTTTATGAACTTATATTATTATTCATTTCAATAAATTGTAAAAATTGAATATTTAAAATTTTGTTTTATATAATTAATAAAGAGGTTAAAGTTTAGTAAATTGTTAAATATCATTTTTTTATATTGAATAGTGAACATAGTAAAAGTTTATCGCCATGGTAATGTGTAAAATGGGTTAATTAAAATTCACACTATGATAAAAGGTGATAAAATCAACCTAAAACATGAATTTGTTTCATTTTATAGGTTTAATAAAACCAAAATTACTATACATTTGAAAATATTTCGTTATTTTCACATCGCTTGGATTATGGCCTTATCATATTATTTTAAGTTAAAAAATTACAAAATTCACTCTCTCTCTACCTATTTAAATATATAAAATGTTCTTTCACAGGGATAAAAAGGATATATGTATGACTATAAATATTTATTTTTTAGATAAATAAATTATTTTTTTGATATTAATTTATTTATAATTTTTAGAGATGTTATAATTGCATTGAATGCTTACGTAATATCGATGCAACGCTTGGGCAAGCAGTAGAAAGTTCAAGTAAATTATTTTAAAAAACTTAAAAGTAACATTTTTTGGATGAATTATCTTGTTCCAGGAATTTAATGGTTTATTTTATTGTATAATATATTGTGAAATTTTTTTATATTATAATTAAATTTTTATCTTGATGAAATTGAATTCAAGATGTGTGAATAGTCCAAAAAATAACACTAAATGGTATTTAATGTTTATAAATTATTTTTAAATTATTTGAAAATTATAAAATTCTATATTGACTCAATTGGATGGTAAATTATCAATCCAATCAAGCATGTTTCATTTATGTATCACGTGGATGTTTTAAATTAACTTTCATGACTCTTAAATAGTGAAACATTTGTTTATACGATTAAGGTTAAAAAAGGTTAACGAGGGGGTTAAACCAAAATATATGTTTTAAAATGTCACCTAAACTTTTCTAAATTTAATTTTATCTGTAATATTTCATTCATATAGTTTTTATCATTAAATATTTGTAACTTTTGATCAATTTTTTATGAATTAGACACATTTTATATTGACATTTCAAATATTTACAATATTGTCTCCCACCTCACTTATAAAATGGCGTCCCATCTCCACCATTTGTTCACAAAAATTGAGAGACATAGCTTAGAAAATATATACAAAAAATATCATTCTACATTATTTCCCCATATACTAGATAATGCTTTTCCCTAAGAACATCCTAAGAAGTTTTAAGTTTTAATCCAAAAAAGGATTCCAGAGAAAAGGTATAGCTCTTAATCAGGTTATTTCATTTTATTTCTTCTATTAACTCATCAAATTGTATCCTAAACTTTCTTATATAATAAAATTGGAATTTACCATATACATAAATTTTATTATTGTTGATGTGAAATATTTTATCCACCTTCTTTCAATCAAATTAGAAAAAAAAGCATCACTTATGTGTACGTATGGACTATCAGTTCCAGGAAAAGATGAGTTTTTTTATTCATCACTTCCTCACAAGTCTATTTTTTATAATGTATTTAAGGAATATATGTTATATTAATTACATAATTATTATTTTTTAATGATAAGATATTACTTACCTTCTTACCATTTTATCTATTAGAAAATTATAATGTCACTCATGCGTACGTGTGGACTACAATCTTCATGAAGTGATGTGATTATTTTTTTAGTTATACCTTTAATGACTCGTTGAAAAATTATATTTATGTATAAATATTAAAATTATATCATGATTAATATTTTTTATATGATTTTACAATGAACCCTTTCAACTTGTTTAACCCAGCGAAGTGGTTTTGGGGTTATGAACTAAACATACACAAGGCGTCTAACATGAAGTTAATCAATTCAGTAATTATATAGTAGATGAAATAAAAGGGATTATAATAAGATAATTAACCTAAAATATTTTATTAATAAATCAAATAAATTATTTAATTTTAATATATAATATTTAAATATTGTATGTGTCGAGTCGGACTCACTGTAAGAGATTTCTTGTCTCAATTTCTTTTCTTTGAGACTCATTCCATTTTCATAACATGTATAATTATTGGGGTTCATGTATTACTAGATGGATATATTTTATAATTCATTTATCTAAATTAATGTAATTTACTAAATGTTTTAAATTTCTCTCCTTCAATGATCATTTGATTTAAAAGTTACAATAGTGGTAAGGGGTTTTTCTTTAAATCCTTATTTTAATTTATTCCTTTATAATATTTTTCCACCATTTCCATGTTCGTCAAAATGTTTTCCAAAAATTTATTAAAATATTTTATAAAGAAAATTTTAAATATCCATGGATTTTTATAAATGTTTTAAAAATTAATCATTCAAATGTTTTCAGAACGGGTCACTTTTAACTCTTTCTACCAAATTAATAATAATGTTATTAACACATACAACATGCCTAGAATTTCCCACCATCATGTAATTTATTTTTTAGTATAATTAAATCTTAAGTTTCAATGTTTTTTTATTTAATTTAATTTTCCTTTTTTCTAGGGACTTTTTGTTATTAAATTATATCAAAATAAATGGATTTATCTTCTCATTTTTATGATATAACTGAAATTTGTTTTAATTATGGGTTGATATTATAATTTTATGGCTTTATGATGAAATATACCTATTATAAAAAATTAATTATTTCATGATATGATGAAAATTTCAAGTAATAGTATGGTTTTATTTCAATATATGATGAAGAGTTCATGTAATAAATTATTTCGATTTCAATATATAATGAAAAGGGAATGTTATTAAATGTTTTAATTTTAGAACCTGACACATGGGAATTATTGATGAATGTGTGAATGTGGAGTGAACCCAAACACTTATTGGACTATGTCCATTATGTGATGGGTGGGTATGTTAAATTACTTTGATGAATTGGGTAAAGAAATGGATTTGACTGAAATGAGTTTCCCCTAAGAGAATGTGTATATATTTAATTATTCCTATGAAGTGATGGATTTAAGTGATATAAGTTACTCCTATGATAATATTGGAATTATCATGTAAGGTCATTCCCTGATTAAACTATGATTCCTCGTGTTTCATAAAAAAATTCTATAATTTTAACTGGGTTGTCCTAGAAATATTTTTATTTCAAAAGGAAATCAATAAGTTTATGATTTAAAATAATCTTTAGGATTCTATAAATATTAAAGGTTCATTTTCATGTTAAATATTTCATGAATTACGTTTTTTTCCTTCATTATTCTTTAAAAAATGTTTTACGAAAACTTGGGGACTCTTTGTTTATTTCTTGAGTATGTATATGATTATTTTATGAAAATTGTTTATTATGTAAAAATGAAATCTTTTGTATGGGTTTTCTGTAATTTCAACTAGATTAAAAAGTCTCCTTTATTGGTTTATATTATTGATATTTTTTGGCCATCCTATGTTTTCAAATGTTTTTCACAAGGCCTCAGGAAGGGTAGGAATTGTTATGAAATCTATATGTGAATAAATGAAATTGTCTTTGAACAAAGAATGTGTGTCATAAATGAAATAGGATTATGATATGAATAATCCTTTTCTAAAAACAAAATGGACATTTTGTGGATGTGAAAACTTATTTATGAAAGTTATTTCTAAATTCTCTAAAAATATAAAATAAAAAGATACTTTAAATGTAATAAAGTGAGACTAGTGTTATAAATCATTTAATTATTGGATGTTTGAGGAATGAGTCATTATAGATGGTATAAAATGTTAACTATAGATAAATTAATAGTTCATGGTGATTTTTAGATGAGGATAAGTTAAGATTTTTAGATTCCCTCATAGGTTAATAAATATACGTTTTTTCATAAGTTTAAAGTCATGGATACCATTTTTTATTTATAAGAAGGTATTTTAATACAATTTATTGTATTTTAGATGACATCTATGGAAATTTAATCCTTAATTTAAAATTATGTTGTTGTGAAGAAGAATTATTTTATATTTTTTTTGAAATGAGTTTAAAGTTATTGATATCCTTTAGGGTTAAGATGATGATTGATGTTTAGGTTATTATGGTTAATTGGTATAATAGGTTCATTAATATTTAGAATAGTATGTTTTATAGTATATCTAAACATAGGGTTGAAAATTAGTTTGGTAACTATTAGATTAAATTTTTGTTTTTGAATAATTTCCCTATGTTGTGAACATTATATGATTATTTTAAATGGAAATATTTTTTGCTAATATGGGATTTTATCTTAATAATAAAGGTTAAGTTATCTTTTTGGAAACATATGTGATTTTATTGTGTCTTTATGGTTATTCTTCTTATTTATGGTAAAGATTACAATTTTTTGGAGATTATATTATGAGTGTATATTCATTTTGTGTGTGTGACTTTTTTAGTGATTAATGTTGTTTAGATATCAATATTAAATTTATATTTAAAGAATATGTGATCAAATATTTATAATTTTTTGGTGTTCAACCTTTTTATGAATATTTTGAATATTCTTAAGGTTACTTACTTATGGAATGATTTAATATTATCTTTTGGTGTTATTGTTGAGGTTATAGAGATTAAAGTTGTGTTGTTTCATATTTGATATTTTATTATCTTGTTATACATTTTTTGTGGTTAATATGTAATTATATTTTTAATAACATTTCATCAATTTAGGGATCTTACAGTTGATTAAAAGATAATTTTGGTGCTTCAGACATGAAAAATTAATCATTAAAAATAATTTCATGGAGTAATAGGTGGGGTAGAAGTGAAAAATGATCAAAGAAAAATGAAGGATGAAATTCAACTAATGAAGTGGAAATAAATAAAGTTTATGAATTTTATTAAAATCTATATCTCACTGGTAAAATAATTTCTTAAATCTGTTGAGTTTTATATGGAAAGTAGAACTCAACTATTAAGGTACACTTTTATTGACTGTTTTACAAATACAAGTCACATGATGGTAAATGCATGGTTTACGAAATAGTTAAGAAATTGTGAGTTTCCTTATCTTATCATAGAATCTAAGTTTATTTTAAAATGGTAACATTATCAATGTGGATTAATTGATAATTCCTACCACTTATGTATATTTTATTCCACTCCCCTTTATTTATCAAACATGAGATAAAATTGTGATTATATAGTTTTTTAAGGGGTAAAATGTAATACAAAAATATTTTAGAGTTTATTTTCTTTAAATAATACTATATTTGATGACATTTGTTATACACAACACTGACATTAAAATGAACTAAAATATATTATTCTAATTTTACTAGTTAAATATGATCATTAACACCAAGTTGTTAATTTGGCTGGCATGAATATGAATAACCATATTTTGAAATATAAGTATAAATATTTTCCTTAATAAAATTAATAATCAATCACACATTGATTATGAATTGGTTTTAAATGAATATAAAATCGTTTAAAGGTGAAAGATATTTTTATAATAAAACTAATTTTTATCTGTACACTATATTTTTATCATAATAGAAAAAATAAATTATAATTGATAAATAATTATTGTGAAATAATTATATTATATTTTCAATTTAATTAATTAATATTCATTTCATTATGTTTATTATGAATGTATTGAGACTAAATTCATTTTATGCTTCAAAAATTCATTTTCTTCAAATATGGGTTTTTTTTCCTTTTTTGTATGTATATTATAATTAATTTATAAAATAATAAAATATTTTGTTTGAAAATATGGATATTATTTTTGAAATAATCATTTCATAATAGGCTTATTATGGGTTTTTTATATCTTTTTGAAACAATTTATTTTTCACTGAGCAGTGAAAACACTGATTTTTATAAAACGGTTATATTATTTTCTTTAAATAAAGAAATTTAAAAGTAATATTAAATTTGGATTTGGTTTCAAAGTAAATTAATATAACTTTGATTAAATATTATCTTATTAATTCAATATTATTTATCATTATACTAGATTTGGTATAAAATCATTTTTATGATTAAAAATACATTTTTCTAAAAAACATTTGTTTCATTTTTACCACAAATAATAAAACTTATTTCTACCACTAATACAATTTGAATATAAAAAATTAATTTATTATTTTGAATCATAAGCTTCAAATTTGGTAAAAGTTTAATTTCATTTTTGTTCATAATGAATAGTAAACATGGTAAAATTTTATCACCACGGTAAGGAGTAAAATAGGTTAATTAAGGATAAAACTATGGGATATGGTATCAAAATCAACACAATACTTGAATTTATTTCATTTTATGGGTTTAATTCGAACATAACCATAATAAATTTAAAAAAAAATATGTTATTATCTTCCATGTCACTTTGATTATGACCATTATATTATTTTAAGTTAAGACAAATTACAAAAGTGTTACTCTCTCTTTTAATATCTCCAATATTTTGTCATTGGAATTAAATGAAAATATGGATTATTATAAATTATTATTTTAATAATTAAATAAATTATGATTTTTATTTTTATTTTTATTTTTTATAGATAGTTTAATTTTCTTGAACGCTTATACAACACTGATGCATCACTTGTGAAAGTAGTAAAAAAAGCTGTTAAATTATATTAAAAACATTAAAAGTATAATGTTGAGCATTAATTACAGTGTTATAGAATTTTATTGTATGATTTTAAATCCTATTATATGTTTAAAGATTTTATATTATAATTCCATTTTTATCTTTATTTCTTTAAATTCAAGATATGTGAATAGTCCTGAAAATGACCTTAAATGGTTTTTCATGTTTAAATAGTATTTAAAATAATTATAAATTTGTAAAAATATTATATTCAATTAGGTGGATAGTAAATTATAAATCCTATAATTCATGTTTCATTTCACCACTCCTAGTATTCTTGAAAATTACATTCATGACTCTTAAAGAGTGAATTGTTTCACGATGGCTACAGTTGAATATGTTTAACAAGGGGGGTAAACCGAAATATATGCAGGGGCAGGATCCAATCACCATGACTATAGAAGACAACCACAATGTGATCAGAAGATATACTTTGATTGAAATCAAAGATCAGAGGCTGGAGGGTATACAGGATGATGTTTTTGGGAAGGAGACTAATTCCATGGTTGTGGAAAAAGATACTACTGAGGAGGGGCATATACCTGTGATGGAGAGTAACAATCTAGACCAGAGGCAGGGGAACAACGCTAGGAGTTCTAACTCTATTTTGGGGAGTGAGCCGGTATAGGAAGGGAGAGTTCTGGGGGAGGGGGAAAATGTGAGTATCCCAGTCACTCGTTCATTCAGTGATGTTGTTCAATATGGGAATCATAAGATGGCTACAACATAAGGGTATTTTTCTGCTACACAAAGAAGATGTCCATGGAAAGATTACTCATATCTTTTGTGGCCGATGCAGACTCAATCTACCTCTAAGTGGAATAGCAAGGTGACTTCGGCTTTTCAAAAGGGTGGCGTGGTCAAGAAGGAATCTCCAGAGCAACCCGTACTTGATCAGCTTAGGATTCAGGTTCAAAGTGAAAGCTTTTGGAGGCCTCCAGAATGGGAAACGTCTACGGGAGAAGATGACTCATGCATGGGATGCGGGGATGAGTATGGTTATTTTGATGTGTAATTATATGTTGGTATGATTTGTCTGAAGTTTGTGTTTCACTTTTTTGTGTTTGTTTTTGTATGTTTGGGTACTAGAAACCCATAAACTGGCCTTTAAAAATGAAAAAAAATGATTTTCAGCATATAAGTTGATTATTTTTAGAAATTAAACTCCTTATATTAAAATATATGTCACTTTAGAGAAATTTTACATGATTTAGACACATATTATCCACTAATATTACACGTATTTACTTGATTTTCATCCACCACACTTATAAAAGGGCACCTTATCTTCAATATTTTTTTAAAAAAATTAATCCACTTAAATTGATAAATCCCTAAAAATTACCCTGTTATATTCATTCCCTATAACCTATAAAATCTTTTTTTTCCTGGACACCATCCTAAGAAATCATAAATTGTAGGCCGAAGGAGGATTCATAAGAAGAGGTATGGCTCTTAACCAAGTTATCCCAATTTATTTATTTTTCTACATCCTTCAATTAGGTCTTAATCATGTTGATATAAGAACAAAATTATATTCCAAATACTGAAATGTTATTATGTTGATGGAAAAAATTTATCCACCTACTTTCTATCAAATGGGATTGAAAGCATCGCTTGTGTCTACATGTGGACTTCCACATCCAAGAAGCAATGTGATTCCTTTTTCATAACAACCACACAAGGTGGGTTATTATTATGAATTTAAGTAATATATAGTTTATTAAATAAAAAATTCTTATCCTAAAATTTTAAAATATTACTTACCTTTCTACCCTTCAATATTCTAGAAAATGATAATGTTTCTCATGTGTACATGTTGAATACCACCTATACAAAGAGATGTGATTAATTTTTCATGTATGACTTTAATGAAGGATTTTAAAATTTATTTTAATGTCTAAAAATGATTAATATTTCATGATTAATATTTTTTATAATATTTAACAATGAACCCTTTGAACTTCATCAACCTATCGAACATGTTTTGGGATTATAAACCGAACATCCTCTATATGTTCAACAAGAACTTAATCGATTTAGTAACTATATAATACATGGTAATAAATGAAATAAAAGAAACTATGATGAAGTAATAAACCATAAATAATTTATTCAAGTAGTAAATATTTCATATAAGTTTATTATATTGTATATAAAGAATTTATGTGGTAAGTTGGACTCAAGGTAAGGGGTTTCTCATCTCAATTTCCTTTCATTTAGGCTCGTACTATTTTCACCATTTGTTTTTTGTGTATACTTCCTTAAGAATTTATTTTAAAATTCATTTAATAAAATTCATTTGGTTTTCAAATCCTTTTATATTTTTCTTCTTCAATGATCTTTTCATTCCAAAGTTCCCAAAGTGGTAAGGTATTTTCTTTAAAACCTTGTTTTAAGGTATTCCTTTCAAATATTTTCCCTCCATTTTCATGTTATTATAAAAATAAATAATTTTATCAAATGATTTTCAAACTTTTATTTTATTTATTCTTGATTTTTTATAAATTTATTACCAAAGAATCTTTTAAATGTTTTCAAAATGGGTCACTTTTGACTCTTCTTAGCAAAGTAAAAAAAGAATGTTTTTAATGTACATAGAAATACCATAATTTCATAACATCATGTTATATATTAATAATAATGGTTAATTAAAATTTTATTATAGTTTTTATAAAATAAGATACTTTCCCATTATTCTAGGGATTTTTTGTTTTTAATTTATTTTAAAAGAAAAGGAAATTTCTTAGAATTTTTGTGACACAAATTAATGTGGTTTTACTTATGAAATAAAATTAAAATTATATGTATTTTATAATAAAAATTTAATGTTATAAAATGGTTTTATTTCAAGATATGGTGAGAATTTCATGTTATCATATGTTTTTATTTTCAATATATGATGAAATGTACAAATTATTAAATGTTCTTATTTTAAATAATGAAACTTGGGAGTTATTAGTGAAAGTGGTAATGGGGAGAAAATCCAAACCCTTATGGGACTATGTCCATTATGTGATGGGTGGGTCTATTAAACACATATAATGAATTGGTGAAAGTGGATGAGTTAACTAATGTTAGTAACTCTAAAGAATGTGGACGGATTTAATTACTTCTATGAAGTGATAAAGTTAACTAATATGTAGCTTCTGATATAATGATTGAATTATTCCATTATGTAATTACATGATGAATATATGATACCGAAAGTTTCCTACACTTTTTATCTATACTTTCAAATGGTTTTTCAAAGAACATTTATCATCTTTTATAGGTGAATGGATTGTTTTCAAAATAAAGATTTCATGAGTTATGATTTTTTCCTTTATGATTTATTATTAAATGTTTTATAATAACATTGGGATTTGATGATTATTTAATGAGTAGGTAAATTTTAATTTTGAGTTAAAAAGTTTATTATGTAAAAAGAAAAACATATGTATAGGATTTTAGTAATTTAAAATTTATTAAAGACTTTTCATTATTTTTATATTCCTTGATGAGATTTTTGTGCTCATCCCACTATTTCAAATGATTTTAATTGGGGATAGGGATGAGTATTATCTATAATGAATTTTATATTCAAAATAAAAGAATTTTTCCCTAAAAAATCACGGGTTTCATGAATGATACATGACTTTGTACTTAAAAATACTTTTTGTGGAAAAAAATCGACATTTTTTGAATATTTCAACTTTGGTATGTAATAGTTTTTCATAATTCTCTAAAACTCTAAATGTAAAATATCCTTAAAATTTATTAAAGTGAAACATAATTTATAAATCATGTAATTATAGATTGTTTAAGGAACAGGTCATTATAGAATGATAATTGATTTTTTTTTTCTTCCTTAAATTTATCTTCTACCAGGTTATGAGAAAGAATTTAAAGGTTGATTATAGTTTATATATATCAAGTATTAGAATTATGATGGAATTAAGGAATATATTAAATAATTTAACCTTTTTTAGAGTGAATTTGGGTTGAACTGCTTACCAAATTGAAGACTTATACCATTCCTATTAAAGTAGGGGTTAGTTTTTTGTAATTCCAGGATTAATCTTAAAGGTATTGTTTATTTCATACTATTTTAAACCATTATATGAAAAGAACCCATGTAACTTTATTATTAACTAAAACTGGATAATATTTATTGTTAATATCTTTATATTCATTATTCCAAAGTCCATAAACATTGTTTTTAGTGCATTACATAAATAGAACTTCAATTCTCATCTTAATTGCAATTAATGTTTAAAATAAAAATTTGGGACCAATAATTAATCTGTTTTTGGATAGCATTATATTAATTTTATAAATTTGATATTTTGGTATATGATTTATCACTTTATTTCTAACATTTTATCTTTTTGGTTCGATGGATGAATCCCAAGGGAAGTTGAAGATTTTTGCGCCTGAATGCAGAAATTTACTGGAAAAAGCATAATGGGCCTAAGGCCCATCAAACTAATGTGGGGCCCACAAACCAATCCCAATGAAGGTAAACTTTTTACATTATAAAGAGAAAAATATGAAGATAATTTTTTTCAACAGTGGACAGAGCTAATTCTGAGGTTTTCATGGAGATATATGGATCTAAAGTTTACATTTAAACAGTGGGACCGATATGAACGCCCATAAATTATTCTCACCATTTTGGTAATAACTTTCAAAAGGTTGAACCAAATGACCTGATATTTGTAAAATTGATATAGGACACATGGATTAAGATATGTTTCATCTACGACCACTGATTATTCGGCCATATTTAATGTAAAATTCGAACGTCCAAATGGAGGATGAATCTGAATAGATTTCTAGGTCAACTTTGAAATGTCAATTTCCTTTTGATTCTTCACCCACCTTTTGACTCTCTTAATTGTTTGGGGGAGAATTTATTGTTGGCAGGTGGACATAAGGCTCCTTATATTCATATATAAGGATCTTTTGGTGAAGGTAATAGGCATCTCATATTTTTTTCATCTTGTGTTGCTTGTTTCATTGTAAGGCAATGCTTCCAAATTTCTTTTGTAATGTTTTCCATTTCCATGTAAGTTTCTTTTTTGTATCTCTATGTTCTTAATAAACTTATTTATCTTTAATATTTTCCATTTATTTTATTAAATCTTTATTATCACAAATCACAGTGATATCTCTATGTTGTTTTGAATTAGTTCACACATAGGTTTGAATTTCATTCACACACACAGAGGAGTGCTCGTTATTTCCACAGTTTCAATTTCTTCAATCCAATTTTTGTTAGCCATATTCCGCCCACCATTGAGAGTATACCATCAATGGAGGGATAACCCTTTAATGGGTTGATTGTAGTATGATGCAATGTCTGGATTGAATTTTATTTTAAGAACAAATTGTTGTTAATTGGTTAATTAATTTAATACTTCTATTCTCCAGTAATTTCTCTTCTTCATCATCACTGTGATTAGGAAATCTAAATTCAAGTACTAAATGACAATATGCCTTGGATACATCATGAATTTGGGTATATAAGTGTATGGGGGATTAGTAATTGTGTTTAGTTAGCACAAAACCAAAAAATGATGACGGTGGTGTTATTTTTGAAGAATGGATTCATCAAGAATTAATAAAACCAAAATTGTCTAAAGAAGTAAAATTCATTCAATCCACCCCAAGAATAATCCAAAGATCAAATCATTTTCATGGAATTAAATTCACTTAGTTTTATTAGTGTTCTTTAAAACTATCCAAAATCAAAACCAAAGTTGGCCACTTTACAGCCCATCCTCCACAAATTCATAACGTCTCAAGGTTACTTCTTCGGTCCCTGTGGATTTGACCCCTACATGTACTACATCGTCTACTTTTACCAGTAGGGTAAATTTGGGCACAACTAAATTTTGGCGCCATTATCTGGGACCAAGTAAGTCACCTTATAATATCTTTATATTCTCCCTCATTTCTCTTTTCCCATCCCCATTTCTCTTCTCTATTCCCCTTTCTATTTTTTCTTAACACCTAAAAATCACGATTCCAAATTTCCAAATGAATTAAATGGACTATAATCAAAAATATCCCTTCACAAACTTAGTATTGAATCAATTTGAAAATACACATTTGGAATCACCATCCTTTTTTAATTACTTTGATCAACCTTTGAATGAATACCCCACACCAGATAACATGAACGATATTTGTAATGATGAATGTTTAAAAGATCATTTTCCATACCAATCAATAATGATTGAAAAGATAAATAATGAGTATGTCTGTGATGTAAAATCATCTATCAACTCTAATCTAAAAAAAATTATTGAACAATTGTGTAATAAAATGGAGATAATGAATTTTGAGGTTTCATCTTTGAGGATAGAACTACAAAAATTTAAAACATGTGAGGAACTAACTTTTGAATTTGGGAATTCAAAGTTAGATAATGAATTAAATTGGTCGGGTAATGTTGAAATTCTAGCTGAAGAGTGTTTAAATCAGAAAGAAATTGATTTTTTGAATTTAAAAGATAATAACTTGACATCATGGATTGAGTTTCCTGAACATGGATCCATTAATGAATTTTTAGGACCACCAATCACTGAACCATTTAAAGAAATCCAAAAAATTGAGCTCAAACCCACTCCTAGAATTAAAATGGACACTTTTGGGGATGAATCATTTTTTTATAAGGAACCTATTCATTCTAAAAAAAATTTAGAAGAAACTGATTTTGATTCAAATTGCCAATATTCTTTAAAAAAAATTCAATCAACACAAACTCAAAATCATTGTCCTTCCATCCCCACTTTAGTATCCCATCATTTGTGTTAAGAAAGAGCATGGGGTTTTCATTAATTCATCTCATGAAACCCAAAAAGGGGGGGTTGATCTTTGATTTATTAGGAAAGACTACAGAAGAAAAAAGATCTACCATTTCTGATATTCCCTGGATTTTTTCACTAATTTTAGAAAATATGATTGTTCATGAATCAAATTCAAAATCTTTTTACCAACCATAAGGGATAAAAATTCTCAATCATGTTTAAGTGGAGAAAGATGAGGACATTAAAATTTTTAATGTGGGAATTGGATAATTATGGGGGTTCAAGTCGAGATAACAGTATTAAACAAAAGCGCTGCATGGGAGGCAACCCATGGTTTTCATGCTTCCAATAATTTTGAATCATTTTATTTTTCATATAATAAATTACCATAGACTTTTAACCTCTTATTCTTTAATGTGTAAGGATGGTTATGAAAGGGGAGCTCCATATTCATCCGTGTCATGTGGTGTGATCTCTGAGTAATACCTTACCCAGATATTAAAAAATAAGACAATGTATCATCAGTTTATTTTGTTTTATTTTTATGTTTTATAGGTAAAAGTATAAAAAAAATTAAAAGGACATGTCGTAGGACATGGGGAAAAGCCCTTCACAACCATCCAAGCCACTGAGACTTGAAACCTAGATTGAAGGGAGACTGTGGAATGCACTTTCATCATCAACCACCAGGTGACTTCATTCCATAATTATCATTTTCAATTTCTTATTTTATCACCTCTCCCATACCACCTTCTAAGTTTTCTTTAAACACTGGAGACAATGTTATTCTATGTTGGGGGGGATGAAATAAAAAATGATTTTTTTTAATAAGAACATGCTTGGAAAGAAAAATTCCATTAACCTTGAACATGATAACACACATTTCAAACTCTAAAATTGGATATCAAAAAATTTGGATTCCTTGATTCTGATTTTAATGCAAGTTTAAGTTCATGAGCATAGTTTTTGAAAAGTGTGGTTGTCCGATGTGATTTTTCAAAGTTTACATTTTCATCCAATTAAAAAAATGCCCCAATGATCATCTACTGGATCTTGGGTGTAAATTTT
The DNA here is from genome assembly GCA_963277665.1 of Viscum album. NCBI lineage: Eukaryota > Viridiplantae > Streptophyta > Magnoliopsida > Santalales > Viscaceae > Viscum > Viscum album. Next base: position 733,433,001 of record OY728160.1, read on the forward strand.
AGTTTGTGGGTCTCCTTCATTATAACATAAGGTTCTAAGTTCACTTTTAGTTTAATTTTATTATCCAAACAAAAATTAAAAAAAAATTGAAATAAAATAATTACCTCATAGAGAAATGTTTTTTCCAAATGTGTGGCATCCGACACATGGGGGGAGTGAATCCACAGTTGTCTTGACAAGAGTTAGGCTTTATATCTCTATTGTAGAGAATGGAATTGACAATATGTGTGGCATTCGGCACTTGTGGATCGTGACTCCATAGTTGTCTTGCACAGAGTTTGTTTTTTCAAATCTATTTTGGTTAAAAAAACAAACAAACGAAAAAATAAAAACAAAATTTGGATACTCATCTTAAGGTTTAATGTGATTCCCACCTAGCACTTCCATTTTTTCCCTTGAATAATAAAATGGGCCCCATATCTTTTGTGATGCACAACACTTTATCATACTTAATTGAAATTGGATGAAATGTGGAGATGAATTTGAACAAAGGAATGGGCTTGGGATTTGGATATTCTTATGTAGTTATCTTGTTATAAATGATGGATTTCATAATTTTTTTGTTATTAGGTCTTTGGGTGAGCAATGTGTATTAAAATGTTTTTGGAAAAGGGAATTTGAATTTCCTGTTTGTAATATATTTTGCTCCGGACTAGAAAAACTCAAGTTGTGGGTGTGATTAGTCACTAAAAGTTGCTAATATTCATTATTAATATCTTTATATTTATTTTTCCAAAGTCCATAAACATTTTTTTTATTGCATTACATAAATATAACTTCATTTCTCATCTTAAATGCAATTAATGTTTAAAATGAAAATTTGGGCCCAATCATTAATATGTTTGTGGATAACATTATATTCATTTTCTGAATTTGATATTTTGGGATACTATTTATAACTTTATTGGTAACATTTTATCTTTTAGGTCTGATGGATGAATCCCAAGGGATGATGATGATTTTTTCACCTGAATGCAGAAATTTACTGGAAAAAGCATAATGGGCCTAAGGCCCATTAAACAAATGTGGGGCCCGCAAACCAATCCCAATGAAGCTCAAATACTTACAGTAGAAAGTGAAAAATATGAAGATAATTTTATTCAACTGTGGAAAGAGGTAATTCTGATGTTTTCATTGAGATATATGGATCCGGAGTTTTCATTTAAATGGTGGGACCGATATGAACGCCCATAAATTCTTCTCACCATTTCAGGAATAACGTTCAAAATGTTAAACCAAATGATCTGAAATTTGGACAACTGATAGAGGAAGTATGGAAGACGATATTTTTCTTATACGACCTCTGATGATTTGGCCATATTTAATGTCAAATTCGAACGTCCAAATAGAGGATGGATCTGGATAGTTTTCTGGGTCAACTTTGAAACGTCAATTTCCTTTTGATTCTTCACCCTCCTTTTGACTCTCTTAATTTTTGCGGGGTTAATTTATTGTTTGGGGGTTGATATAAGGCTCTTAATATGCCTATATAAAGATATTTTGGTGAAGGTAATATGCATCTCATATTTTTCTTGTCATCTTGTGTTGCTTGTTTCATTGTAAGGTTATACTTTCAAATTTCCATTGTAATGTTTTCCATTTCCATATAAGTTTTTTTCCCGTATCTTTATGTTATTAATCAACTTCTTTACCTTATATATTTTCCATTTCTTTTATCAATTCTTTATTATCACAAATCACAGTGATATATCTGTGTTTTTGTGAATTAGTTCACACATAGGTGTGAATTTCCTTCACACACACAGGGGAATGCTCGTTATTTCCACGGTTTTAATTTATTCAATCCAATTATTGTTAGCCATATTCCTCCCACCATTGAGAGTATACCATAAATTTATGGATAAAACTTTAATGAGTTGATCTTAGGAGGATTCAAAGGATGGATTGAATGTTATTTTATGAAAGAATTGTTGTTAATTGGCTAATTAATTTAAGACTTCTATTCTTTAGTAATTTATACTCTTCATCTTCACTGTGTTTGAGCAAGCTAAATTCAAGTACTAAATGACCATATACCTTGGAGACATCATGAATTTGGTTATATAAGTGTATAGGAGATTAGTAATTATGTTTAGTCATCACCAAACCAGAAAATGATGAAGGTAGTGTTATTTTTGAAGAATGGTTTAATCAAGAATTAATAAAACCAAAATTGTCTAAAGAAGTAAAATTCATTAATTCCACCCTAAGAATAATCCTAATATCAACCCATTTTAATTGAATTGAATTAACTTAGGTTTCTTATTTTTCTTTAAAACCATCCAAAATCAAAACCAAAGTTGGCCACTTCACAGCCCATCCTCCACAAATTCATAGCGTCTCAAGGTTACTTCTTCGGTCCCTTTGGATTCGACCCCTACATGTACTACATCGACCGTTTTTACCAGTAGGGTAAATTTTGGTGCAACCATACCTTATGAATGATATTATTTTTAATATATATATATATATAGTTTGATTTTAATTTAGATTAGTAAACAAGTTATGGTCTGAGTAAAGGGATACACTTCAATATGGTTTGAACATATTAACTCATTGGATAGAATAAGGATCAAAATCTAAATAATTAAAGGAGTAAATATATATAAATGGAATAAAATGATATAATATGGAAAGATTAAATCCCTTTTAAAAATATTAAGTTTCATATTCCTTCTAAAGAAGGCACTTATCGTGACCTTGATCATTTGATTAGGTAGGGTTCACCAAAGTAGGGTGCCACTGAAATATATTTTGTAAGGAAATAAAGTGATGAAGTGACCCTAAGACTTAGGTGCATTATTTTTAGAATATTATTTAGGTGAAACTTATATGGAAAACTCTTTGTAAGGATACCAAGGGAATGGTTTTGAGTTTATTCTGATAATGGATTAAACAAAGAGTTGTTTTCTCAACCATTAAAGGTTAACACATGATATGATTAACATGATGGCCTACCTAAATAGCTAATTTATGATATGAATACCAAATAAGTATCATTTAATATTGGTATATGGATATTTTTATACTAATTGATATGATGAAATTTAAAAGGATTCATCATGTTAATGGGATAACACTTAAAAAACTCTTTATTAAATGAAATTAAAACAACATCCTCAAATGCTAAAAGCATCTATTATAGATAAATAGAATTATAATCATACAACCTAAAACTGAGATAAATCCTGCAAAAAGGAAAATTAAAATGTAATCAACTTCTTAGACCAGTAAAAAATATAATAATTATTTTAAAGAAGTATAAAAAAAATATGTGTTGGAGAAAAACATTCTCAAGTCACCAAAATTTCAAATTGTTCAACAACTAAATCTAGAAGCTTATGAGAATAATCTATGAATTCAGATTGGGTTAAAAAAGAATGAGATGCCTAAAAACTAAGGTAACTATAGCCTGTTCTTGTGTATTCAATATAATTAATTGTTTCAATGACTTGGAGATATTGATGGTTTAATTTAAGACTTGATCTAACTATGAAATTAAATCTAAAATCATGATTTTAAATTTTCTGAAAATATGAATGAGTTAAATGAAAGTTCACCCTATTTTCTCAATTTATTGAGGATAAAAAATCTTAGCATCACTGATGATGGTATTTTCCAAGATATCTTAATGGGTTTGAGTAACTCCATTTAAAATTCTATATCTTGTATCAAAGTCATAGAAATCATTTTTTTAATTTTGATGGGTATATGATACCAGTTCCATATTTTCAAATCTTATAAAAAATAAAAGAAGTTCAAAATAAAGGTAAGAATTGGAGGATAATGTAGTTTGTATTAAAATGATGAATCTGGTGGTTTTTAAATAATTGTGAAGAAAAGGATTGCTAAATCATGTAGTTAAATACAATGAACTATATCAAGGTTGGATAGATATATATAATGGATATGTATTTTCAGCTTATTTTTTTTATTTTATATGAGACGTTTTTTATAAAAAAAAAAGAGTGATTATGAAAAATATGGGATGATTTTTTAATATGAATGAGTGATGATTCATAAAATTGTATAACATACTTGAAAATAAGGTGAGATAAAATGTGTTTTATCAGGGATAAAAAGGTTCTTCTAGATATTTTTCAAAATATAAAGGATATGATTCATGTATACATAAGTTGAATATTTTAAAGATTAAAATCTTATTTTCAAAATAATAATCTAAACACGTAGAATACAACATATAAAATATGGATAATATAATTTTTAAAAAATATTATCACTTAGGGAAATAAGTGTTATTTCCCAATACAAAGGAGTTTGTGTATGTTAGCAAGATATTCTGAAGTTAATATTGTTTTCAAGAGGCTATTGGGTGTATATTTGTACTCATAAAATTAATGGGTGTAAATAATAAAAAGTTATTCTAGTAAAAATACAAAGGGAATGTTTTTTAATATTTGAAAATATTTAGTGTATATCATTAAAAAAATGTAAATAGGTACATTATTTAACCAAATTATCTCCATGAAAACTTTTGATAGAAAAGGTTACAAGAAAGATAATGATAATGAAATTAGAAATAGTTTTAAGTCAACAATAGAAGTTATTAATATTATAACATTACATGATGTGAAGTAAAGGGTTTTTTATACTTATTCAACGATTTGAACATTAGGAATAAAATTTCTAGGTCTCACTATTATCAAAACACACTTTTTCATGTATGTTACACATTAAAAGAGTTTAGTGGGAGTGTTTTATTAGATGGACACATTGAGATGTGGAAAGAATTACATAGTGACATAGTGAGTATAACAAACCCTAAGATTCCAATAAATATAAGGCCGATCTAGTAGTCTCTCATATGTGAATAAATTTTAACAATTTATTAGAGATTCCCAAGATCAAGGAAGATGATAAAAGTGGAGGCATGGGGAATCATCCCTTATAATGATCTTGTAGTCATTCTGTAAGGAACCAATGATATAATATAAAATAATACTTTCTCTAGGATTCCCTCTAATGTCCAGTGCATCATCATAAAATCTCCCTTCCCTCAAAGTGTGCCTAACCCTAATTCCTTTCTATATGAACACATATCTATTCCTAATGAAGTATTACTATTCCCAAGTTGAAATTCCCTTACCGCAAAGGTGGTTAACCAAAACATTGGAAACCAATTCATCTTCTGTGGCGTTGATGTTGTATATCCTAAATAAATATAGACTTATAGAAAAGTCTGTAGATTATACACTAATTAAGTTACCTAGGTTATAATAGGTGTAGAAGGTGAAGACCATTGACCCCCTATTTTCCCAAACAAGACCACCTCTGTTCATATCCCCGAGTTTGCAGGAGCTATAAACATTCAGTTTTAAACCAGATCATGGATGTTTCTACTTAACCCACCTCCCCAGACCATGCCTACCTACCTCTCCCACTAAAAAGGACAACCATGGGAGGATCATTTTAAATAATAATGAAATCCCCCTCCATTAATGAGGGTTCTAAATTCATCCTCTAGATATTTCATACAAACCTGAAAATATAAATGTGAGCATTGACTATCATCCTTCACCTTGTTCTTGGTATCCCAAATCACCCAGAAAAATACTGTAAAATTAAGACAACGAATGCTATGATTTGCACCATGTTGTCCTGCACCTTAAAACCACCTAAAAAAAATTCTAAAATCGAACTACCATGTTCCTGAAGACCTGTTCATTAGCTAGTGAATCTCTAAATTCCAAGAGCCCATTCAATTTTAAAGAATAGTTTCCAAACCATTTCTATGATCATAATTGATCAATATCGACCACATGAATCCATGAAGAATCATTTTCTATAAATATTATCATCGGTGGAAAGTACCTGGTTCCTCAAATGCCACACCAGAAAATTCATTTTGATTTGAATATCTGCACACCATAGTTTTTTCCCACTAATCTCTCCTAGAACCTGCTTGTACAATGCCACTATAATTTCAACCATAGAAATTAATAGTAGATGAATATGAAATAACACACCTATTAGGCTCTTCAGGCAAGATGATATTATCATAAAAGGACTTATGATTATAATCAAGTGTCACTGTAATCATTCTAGGGAACGTATTGGATTACTTTAATGGAATATCTGAAGTTGGTCAGCCTGGGAAGAATAGTGTATCCCTGACCCATTTCACCTTCCAATATCTAACACCATCTCACCCCAAAACCCAGTGAACTTTCTCCTCCAGTACTTCCAAATGCTCCGTTAAACAGCTCATCAAGTACGATAATCTCCCCAGCCTCTCCATCCAATTTCTCTAGTCCTCTCCATACCTATTTTTCATGATCTTCCCCATAATGAAGTCCCCTCAATAACAACCTAATAATTTTTCTCTTGCATGTTATTCATGTCTTCTGACAAGATACATGGATTAATACTTCCTTCTTACTCTAGTTTTTTCATTTTTTCCAAGGTACCCAATGGTATCTTCCATATTTATTAGCATCCCAAATAAAGTAAGTCATAATTTTTTCCAATTTCTAAAACGTTCCATTAAGAGATTCGATGACTAACATAACATACATAAAAATATAAGATATCACAATATTCACTATGTTGATCCACCATCTAAACGAAATGAAGCATTTCTTCCAGTTAAATATGCATCTAGTGATTTGACTGATAATATCTTCAAATAAAATTTCCTTAATCCTACCATCTAAAATGGGTGCATTGAGTCACTTAATTGGTAAATTATTTCATTCCATAGATAGTTTCTCTTGGATCATCCTACTATGACTTTTTAAAATCTTTTGGAAATAAAAACATATATTTTCCTCTGATTGATTTTCAAACAACTCCAGTGGTTGTAATCTTCCGAGATATAATTGAATCCATTGACAAATAATAGCATGTATTTATCAAACATAATATGTGGAACAATGGTATAACCTGCCCTATCTCGGAATTATTGGACTATCCCCTCATCTAAACCATGTTTAATATTCCTTATAGGGGCCTCCTAAGCCAAAACAGAAAGACTTAGGGATATGGCGTCTCCTCACCTTAATCCCCACATATATTTAAAGAATTAAAAACCCTTTCATTTTCTAGAAATAGAAATCCATGGAGATGCATTACACCTGACGAACAGGTCACAAAACCACTCATTGATCCCAAAATCACTCATGACCTTAACAATGAATTTTCATTCCATCCTATCATAATCCATCTAAATATACACTTGGATCATAATATTAGATCGTATAAAAATTATATTAATATCCTCCACCACCCCTTAAACAATCCCCATCACTCCTTCAATACTCCTTCTATTAAATCATGACTCTCCTCCAAAACTAGATTTTGAATCACATGACTAATCCTTTTGTTCAACAGGAATGTGAGGATCTATATGTGTGAAGTTACACTGAAATATTTCTATGTATTGATTGAGAATTGAGGATTCCTTCACCTTAGTAATAAGGACCATTGTGGGCACACACACCTCCATATTAAGTTCCCCTCTAATGAAATAATATCGCATGGAATCCTTGACTTTCCCCTTTATAATATCCCAAGATTCTAGGTATAATGAGCCTAGAAATCCATCAGGCCTGAGACCACTTTAAAAATTCTTGATTTCTACTACCTCTTTGATTTACTAATCATTCATCACAAATTTTATAAAAAGATTGTTTTCATCCTCCATAGGTCATGATATTTAGCTTAAAAAATATCCTCCTCACTTACATAGGACTACCTTCCTCCATTTTGTCCTACCCCTCCTGCAAGAAGTCCCTCAAAATGATCCAAATCTAGATTCACAACAATATCAACATACAAGGAATAAGATCCATCCTTAAACATAAAATTGATTCTCCTTGAAACCCTCATCTCCTTTACATGGGCAGAGAAAAAGGCTATTTTCTTACCTGCCCCCTCCCTCATTCAATGAGCTATTGACCACTTCTTGGACACCCTTTCTACCTCCAAAAAATTTTATGCCAATAAATTTTATTTCTCAACTAGATTGAAAAACAACTCATCATCCCAACCCCCTTGTAGAATCTCCATCATCGATTTTATCTCCTTTTTTAGCCCCTCTAGGATTGAATCATTATCAATGCTATTACTCGACTCTAGCATATCATTTTCAAGTCATTTAAAAATGCCTTCTATGATGCTCCTAAGAAGTAGCAGTCTATAATTGATCCCATGATTCTCTTACCATGTTAAGGAAGCCCTCGACCAGATTTTATGTATTGGAAAACATTAATTGGTTATTCCTTTTATCCTCCTTGATTTTCACCACCCGGGGAGAGTGGTCTAACTAGGTTCATTTAATATTTCTAACCAAATCCTATGGAAAAGAGTCAGTTCCATAAAATAGGGAGAGGCACCAATCATGCCAACTCAAAATCCTAATATTCCCTTTCCGATGGTTTCACCAAGTGAACCTTATCCCTAAGAAACCTATATCTAACAAACCATTTGAGTTCGTAAAGTCTCTAAAATTCTACAAAACCTTACAAAATAAAGCATCAAAAACTATTTTCTTAGTAATTTCAACAATAGAGTTTAATTCACCACTAATAAACCAGGGTAGTATTTTAGGATAGAAGGCAGATAGTTGCTGCCAAAGTTCCACTCTAGCCAAACATCAAATTTTCCATAGATAATGGAGAAGACAATTTCAAAATTCCATGAATTTACATTTTTTGAGACATGTTAAGATGATGTATTCCCCAAATCATATGTAGTATTATGATTACAGAAAAACTAGATATGTATGTTACATGGCCCTGTATGCATGAATTCTAAAAACCCATACTCTTGTATTAGACTCTACACATTTTAATGCTCAAAAATCATGTTTAATATATCACAAATCATGTAAGAATATTTTAAACTATGTTTAATTTTGTTCTATTTTTTTTATTGTTATAATGCTTTTGTATAATCCATTCTATGAGTATTTCTTCTTAAGGAAGCTTATAGATTTTTGAATAATCCTATGAAACTATAACTTTGCTACCGGTTCTAGATTTTCACAAAGTCTGTGACACCGTAAGCTTGCTACCAGTTCCATATTTTCACAAAAGGACCTAAAACCATTTCCATGCTACCATTTCTGAAAAACTGTAACAATACATCATCCAGAATTTTGATAAAGGACTAGAAACTATTACCTGAGACATTGTCTTCCTAACACCGCAGTCCTGCTACTAGTTCCAGAATTCTCAAAGTAAAAGACACTATAACTATGTTACCGGTTCCAGATCTCGATGCAATTATGGAACCATGACTGTCTCACTGTGATTGTCTCACTGTGACTGTCTCACCCTGACTATCTCACCATGACTATATCACCAAAACTATGACATCATTCCACACTTGACCATTGTTATGACTTTTGCAATTTAATTTTAAAGATATTTCTAATGGTCATATTTGATTCATTTAATGACACTGGCATAATTAATGATTTTTTTATAAATTTTTCTCCATGTCATCCATAAAAAAGACATCCCAAAGATAAAACACATGGTGGTACATGAGCTGAAAATTGATCAAGAAGTGAAAGAGACAGGAAAATGAGAGTAGAACACATGTATGCAAAAATATAAACTGAAGAACACATGACATACTCTCAATTCCTGGAGGTTGAACTATTGTGGATCAGAACCTCAAACATCCTTGCAGCAGTAACTCTAAGATAAAAAAGAGATAAAAATCACATCTCATGGAACTAGAAACTAGAATACCAGATTCACAACACTTTGTTTCTATAAGAGGACTTAAAAATCCAATTTTCTACATCTTACATGTCCAGAGCTGTATAGAACAACACTTAGAGCATTTATAACCCTTTCTTATTATCTTCTCTCTACTGTGTAATATTTTATTAATCTTTCCTAGAAGTGTGTCTGTATATATTAAAAATAAACACTATCTCATGTACTGAAATGGAGGATACAATATATCCTCACTCAAATATCTTTTACACCTTGTTTTACCCATGTATAACTGTGGAAGAGTTCTTTTAAGACATGATTGTTAGTTTTCCCACATAGAATAGTGGAAGAGGTCTTGTAACCTGGATAGTCTTGTGTAATATTTTTAACCCCGATCCAAGGTGTGGATCAAATCTTAATATATATATTTCGTGGTGGAAGGTGATCACCAAGTGGAGTGGATTAGGTTTTGGATTAGGACTGAACTACTTGTTTATCCATTATGTATTTAAATTTAGTCTTTCTCTATTTTAACTCATATTTCAGAAAACTAAATTTTTCTTTCATATTTAGTCTTGTAGAGTTGTCATAATTGTTTTTCCTTATTAGATTTGTTTCAAAATACGTATCAGTATCTCATATTTTTATAACTGATAATTAATCAATCATTTGAGAAACTATTTGAATAGTCAAACTATTATAATTTTACTACCTTGATTAATTGGCCTATTTTATTTTTAATTGGGGTAATATTTTAAATAAATTTTTAAAAGAAATTTTTATAGGAACTCAATTCATATTCCTCTTGAGTTTCCTACTCCGACCAACATTTGGTATCATATGAGTTTTTAAAATCCCTATTTTTTTAATTTTTAATATGTTTAAAATGTTTTTCAACTGTGGTTTTAGTTATAGTTTAAAGATATCAAAAAATTTGTTAGTTAAAAATTTTTAGTTCTTTAAAAAGTCTAAACTTTAGTCTTTAGTAAGGATAATAGATTGGAAGGTGATTCTACCAACATACGTCTATTATTTAATGGACCAAATTATGCACAATGGAAAATTAAAATGAAAATACACCTAGAAAGTATGGGTTTTGAGATTTGGTCTTCAATTATAGATGAATATAAGATTCTTGATACTGATAGGAATACTTTGGATGACCGAAGTATAGCTGATTATAAAAATTATTACAAATCCATGAATGCCCTATACTGTTATTTAGGGGATGAAGAGTTTAATAGAATTTCTACATGCAAAACAACCCATAAAATTTTGGATACTTTATCAGTTTCACAGGAAGGAACCAATAGTGTTAAGGAAATGAGACTTAACACATATACTATTAAATGTGACAACATCAAAATGAAGAATGAGGAGCCTATTTCTAAATTATATCTCAGGTTTAATGAAATTATGAACAATATGATCTCTAGGGGAATAGATGTTACAGCCAAGGATCAAATTATAAGAATACTTATATGCTTATTAGATAGATGGATAGGAATCTCTGTCTCAATTAGAGAATCATGTGACATCAACAAGTTACTAGTAAAGGAGATGATAGGAATGTTGATGATGTATGAGGAAGAATTAATAGTCAAAAAAGAATAATAGGATAACCCCTAAATTAAATATATGGAACTCAAGACTACGACCTCTAAACACAATGAAATGGAGAAATTTCACACCCCAAAAGAAAGTTCCTGTAATGAACCATCATCATTAGATAATGATGGGGAAATTGATCAATTAGCTAGACAATTTAAGTAGTTTTATAAAAGAAAGAAATTTTTCAGAAATCCCAACTTCAAAGGAAGATATGATCACAAGGAAAACTGGAAGAATGATTGGAAAATAAGTGACAAATCTAATGATATATTATGCTATGAATGAAAGAATAAAGTACATGTAAAGTCTGATTGTCCCAAGATAAAATATATGAAGAGGTATGTGGAAAAATATATAAAGTATAAAAATGACATGAAGGCAACGTAGAGTTCTTATGAAGATAATTCATGTGACTAAAAGTCTTCACCTAATGAGAAGGATGAAAAATCCAATATGTGCTTTATGAAAAACACACCTGAGGTAACCCTTAATAATCCTATAAAAAATATTTACTATTCAAGTTATGAAAGTGATTCAAAATATATAGAAAATGAAAAAAAAAATTGAATACTTACAAATACTAAAAGACACTTTCAATGAGCTAGAATATAAATACAAATATTTGAAGAAACTATATTCTTTGAATACTACTTTAAAATCAGGCCTTACTGTAGAGAAAGATAAAATTGTTCAATTTCTTAAAGAGAACAATGAACATAAGTTATCTAATGGGAAATTGAAAAAGGAATTATAAAAATTTAACAATATAAAATATACTCTTACTCAGATTTTTGGTAAATAATTTCCCCCAGATACACTACTAGTATAGGATACCAACCCAAGAAATGAAATATCACCCAAAACAAGTTTGTAACTAAATCTAGATTATCTATTTTTCTACCTAAAAAAGAATTTTATTCATAGTTCATGTTCTAGAAAATATTTTACTACCTCCAGTTTTTCTAGACCAAATAGAGTCTATTTTTCAAATAAGTTACATTATTATTATAGGAAACCCTTGAAAAAGATGTGGGTTCCTAAAGCACTAATTACTATTTTTACTAGAACCAAACAAATCTGGGTACCAAAATCTATTTTTGATTGATTAATTCATAGGAAGGTTGTTTAAAGAGATCCTGCAAAATATTATGGTACGTGGATAGTGGATGATCAATAAACATGATATGAGATTACTCATGCTTGATGAATTTAATAAATATTGATGGTTGGAATGTCACCATCGGTGACAATGCTAAAGGAAAAATAATTAGCCTCATCCATATTGGTAACTCTAACTCAGTTTTAATTTCAAAAGTAATTTTTGTTAATGGATTAAAATATAATATTCTTAGTATCTAAAAACTATGTGATGATGGAATTCATGTAAAATTTTAAAATGATTCATGTGATGATTTTAACTTTAGAATTGAACTAATATTATCTCCATTTGGAAGTGAAAATGTTTGTGTTGTTAATTTAGATTCTTTAATCTCTAAAATGTGTTCTTGATTAAGTGTATTTCACAAAGAATCTTGGTCGTGGAATAGGATATTAAGACACTATAATATACACTCACTTTGAAAACATACTAGAAAATGTTTAGTCAAGGATCTTCCCAAACTTTAGTTTCCAAATGTTAAAGTCTGTAATCCTTGTCAAAGGGGTAAATATCCCAAAATTTCTTTCAAACCAAAAAAAGAAGTTTCAACTTATAAAACCTCTTGAGTAGCTTTACATGGAGTTTTTGGAACTTATAGAGTCTCATGAATTAATGGGAAGCACTATGTCATTGTTCTTGTAGATGAATACTAAAGATACACTTGGGCCATCTTTTTGGTTCACAAAATTGAATCCTACTCTCATTTTACCAAATACTCTATGACTGTAGAAAATCTTAGCGGTATTAGAATTAAATACTTAAGAAGTAACCATGGTCACAGGTTTTAAAACAACGATTTTGATTCCTTTTTCTCAAAAAAAAATGGATATAGTCATAGCTTCTAAGATACTAGGACACCCCATAAAAATAGAGTTGTATAAAGAATAAATTAAACCCAGGAAGAAATTTTTAAAACCATGATTAGTGAGTATGACCTATGTATATACATTTGAGAAGAAGCTATTGATACATCATTCTATATGATCAATATATTCTTTATTAGACTAATCCATAAAATAACTCCCTAGGAGTTTTGGTATAATAGAAAACCCAAGGTTAACTACTTCAAAGTTTTTGGTGGTAAATTCAATATCCTTAATACTAAGGATAATATAGATAAATTTTCCTCTAAGTGTCATGAAAGAATATTTTTAGGTTATCCAATATCTACTCAAGCCTATAGAGTCTTCAATAAGAGAACCAAATGTGTGGAAGAATGTGTACATATAAAATTTGATGAAACATAACCACATGAAATTAAGACCTCACTAGAAGATATTGAGGATGATATGTCAAATCTGGACATAAATTATAAATCTTCTGACCATCCTATGAATGAATCTGGTAAAACTTCCAGTTTTGGAAATTCTCCAGATTCGAGCCATAATGAACTTGAACCTACCGAAGAACCTCAAATAATTGTCCTTATTTTTCTAGACCTGTTAAAACTTTTAATAACAATACATTAGATACAATAGTTAGAGATTTAGATAAAGGAATATAGAGTAGAGATTCTCATAGAAATCAGGTTGGACATTAGGCCTTTCGATCACATCATTTTCTGAAAAACATCAATGATGCAAGAAATGATGAGTTTTTGGTGATGGCTATGCAAGAGGAGCTAAATCAATTTGAAAGGAATAAAATTTGGAAACATGTGGATAGACCCAAAGATACCTAATGGTTGTTTAGGAACAAATTAGATGAAGCTGCTAACATAGTTAGAAAAAAAGCTAGATTTGTTGCACAAGGTTATAGTCAAGAAGAATGAATTGACTATGAAGAAACTTTTTCACCAGTTTCTAGATTTGAAGTAATTAGAATATTACTTTCATATATATCACATCACATTTTTAAACTTTATCAAATGATGTCAAGAGTGCATTCCTAAATGGTTATGTAGTTGAGGATGTTTTTGTTGAAAAACCCCTGGTTTTAAAAGATGTCACCTTCCAAATCATGTTTTTAAATTAACTATGGGTTTCTATGGATAAGGCAATCTACAAGATCCTGGTATGATAGAATAAGTAGTTTTCTTATTTCCAAAATATTTACAAAAGGTATATTGGATCCTACTCTTTTTATAAAATTTATTTCTAAAGATGTTATAGTTGTTAAAATATATGTAGATGCCATTATTTTTTGGATCTTTAAGAAAATCATTATGTACTGATTTTTTTGAAATGATGCAATGTAAATTTAAAATGAGTTTAATGGGTGAACTCAAAATTTTCATTGAATTTAAAAATTTTAAAAATAATGAAGGTATTATCTTAAATCAAAGAAAATATACAAAATATCTCATAAAACATTTTGTCTTGGATATCACTAAAAGTAGAAATACTCTAATGAGTACTATCTATAAGATGGATCTTTATGACAGTGGTAAATTTGTTTATCAAGCAACTTATAGAAGAATTATTGTAATTTTACTCTACTTAACTTCTATTCATCCTGATATTATGTTTAGTTTTTTCATGTGTTCTTTTTTTCAAGAAAATCCCCTAAGAGTCTCATTTAATGGTTGTGAAAATAATTTTCAAATACCTCGAAAATACTACCAATTTTGAATTGTTCTATCCAAGCGGAAAACCTTTTGATTTTTTATGTTATTATGATACTTATTTTGGTGGTTGTAAGTTATATAGAAAAATATCCTCTGGAACACGTCACTTTTTGGGCAAGTCACTAGTTTCTTGTTGTAGTAAAAAAGAAAAAATTTATTGCATTATCTACTATCGTGGCTGAATATATAGCTACTGGTAGTTGTGTGCAAACGTTTTGCTGATGAAACACACTTTAGTAGATTATGGATATCAATTTAGACATGTACATATAAATTTTGACAATACAAGTGCTATTAACATTACAAAGAATCATATTTCACATTCTAGGACTAAAAAAATTGATGTAAGACATCACTTTTGGAGATATAATTATCAAAAATGTGATATCAATTCGGAATTCATTGGAAATGAAAATCAACTTGTTGATATATTCACTAAGAAATTAAAGTATGAAAGGATAAATTACATCATACATGAGTTAGGGATGATAATAATTAAGGGAATAGTTTACCGTTTCATAGTTTACAGTTTTACAATTCATGATTTCACAAGTTATTATCTTATAGTTACTATCACTCAGTTAAGGTCTCAAACTTGTGGTCTACGATCACACCATTTAGAGTCACACCATAATACAGACAATGTAAAAACCTATTCTAGTCAAACAGTAATGAATCAAAATTCTATTTTTAATATTTTATTTCATGAATCTCTGTTTTTATTATTTTATTGATTTATATTTTATATTTATATTTGTGACATTTGAAATCCCTAAATGATAAAAACATGATATTTCAACTCCTCTCTTCACTCGAGCTCTCTTCTCTTAAAAATGAAACCCTTCTCTCTCAAATGGTTAGCCCGCAATCATCTTTTCATCTTTATCAAACCCTCATCGGATGCCTAGAATGAAGCATCTATCTTCATTGACTCCTGAGAAGCATAGGTCACCAAAGAAAGTGAAAAAGGATCTAAAAATAATCCTTGAGAAACTACTGAATCTAGGCCTTGCTGATCGAACAGTAGTGCCAGGGAAAGAAGTTTTTCCAAAGTGGCTACTGACAAGTAAATCACTTGTTTTGGAAGAATTGGATGAACATGGATGGTTGAACTAGATCATAAAAGAGAAAAGACCAATTTCTCTAAATCTAGTTTTTGAGTTTTATCATTTTGTTTAGTTCATGTTCAATTATAAAGATGATTTTTTAGTAAGAAACTGCATATGTGGTCAAAGATGTACTTTTTCTTCGAGGTTTTGGACTTCCTACCTAGGAATTACTCATGAAGGGATCTTTGTGGAATTCCAAAGAGGTGATACTCCTCCAAGTGATGAGTTTAGCCTAGAATAGGATTCAGAAATTTTAACTGTAAACAAAAATAAGAGAAGGAAAATAATAGCTAAGTTGGATGGTGAGACAAGACTATTGTATAAGTTTAATCAACATATAATTTTTCCATGTAAAGGTGACTTCACCACCCTTATGTATCATGATTTTTTATTGATACATCTTATGAAGAATGGGAACAATATTAATATGTATATGTATATTATACTTAACATGTGCGATGTGATCAAGAAAACTTTAATTATTCAAGGTTAATTTCTGTAATTTTGTTATCCATGAGAGTATTTGGTCTAAATTATGAAGTAGTTGAAGGTTATGAGTTTTTTATCTCAAATTATATAGTTATAAGAATTATAATTAGCTGGAACCCATGGAAGAAATATTCGGTGAAAGATAATGAATGAATTTATGAAAGTTTCAACCATGTTGAAAACACATCAAAATATATGAATGTATCTGATCATAGTCTAGAACCTGATGAAGTTGTTAAATACTCAAAAGAATAGTTGGATGATACATTATTTTCAATTTAAGAAGTAACGGTCATAGATGAAGAAGAAAATGGCCTACCTCTCCCACAAGAAGTAGTTTCAAAATATGTAGTTGCTGCTAAATGAAGTATTGATATAGTGGAATAGCTTGTTGTTGGGGAAGATATTGTTATTGTGGAATAGACAGAAAAATATCTTGAAACTGAAATAATCTTATCTTTTGTGGAAATAATTGGATAGGCTTTTCAACAAGCTATAAAAGAGATGGGTGAGCCTGACAGAGCTGAAAATTTATAAATAGGTCAGGAGAGTGAATATCTTAGTCGTAGAAAAGATTCACCTATTGAGGGGGAGCAGAACCCAAATTTGGGAAGAATTGAAATGACCAACCCTATGGATATAGGTTCAGTGGATACCTGGTATATATTTCTAGAGTATTTTTATGTTGCTGATTCTCAATGAGTCTCAGTTAAATCAATTGATCCATGCACAACGTTTAATCTCAAACCAATCTTTTCTAAAGAAATTGTACCTTCAATATAATCAAAACCTATATCAGTTTCTACTTTTGAACATACCCAAGAAACTCTTTCTTATCTAAGTAAAGACTATTTAAAATACTTTGAAAACACCTTCTTATCTGGATTTGAAAAGGTTAGGAAGTTACAGCCTACCCATGTGACTAATCTCTATGAAATAGATATTGCCCTACCATTAGAGAAAAGTATTTTCCAGATTCAAACAAAGGTGATTCGTGAAATTTCTGATGTTCATATTGATAACACACAGTTTAGTGATGAGGTGATGTCACTAAAATATATGGTTGAATATATTCATAAAGTCTTGAAAACTGGTCAAGCTTCTGTTGCTCATCCTGTTGAGGATTTTGGTGATAAGATCCCATGGAAGGTTGTATTTATAACTCAACCAAACCCGATCACTATATATGGTTGAGAACAACAACACGATAGCCAATGAGATGCATGTGATGGTGGTTGGACTCAATAATCTGAACGATGAATATAAATGATGTTAACAAAAGGTTCTAAATCAACTTAAATCTGTCACATTAACTATTATAGCTTCATCTTCCTCTGGACATCCATCTCAGCCAATAGAATCAGATCAGTTGTCAGAGAAGAGCATCAGTCAGTATTGAGTGGTGTTGATGAAGAAAGTATCTTTGTTTTCATAATGAACATTGACCATGTTCCTGACTTGGTAAGGTTCCATTCCAAGATTTCCAATGATACTCAAGATTAAATCACCAAGAATGTGGACTACTACTTCAAAAAAAATATTCTAAACATGACCTGAACAATAATATAAAATATCTTGTTGATAATTGGACCATTCCTCCTATCACTCAAGCCTTCAAGAAATAAGTTCGGAAGCTGAATGACTTCACTCCTCTATTGGACAAGTTTTGGAAAACAAATATGACTTTGGGAAGGCTATGCAGTATGAAGGTGAGATCATCATTGATTTGATTAAGTTTTTGAAGCCCTGTATAAATGTGAAAAGTAATGTTATTATCTCTCCTTTTGCTTCCCTTTTGTGGTCTGGTCCTACTCCTTCCTCCACTACCTTTTATCCTTCTACCATGTCTGTATCTCAAGCTTTGAGCCATATTAGGCCTATTATTATTGAAAAATCCTTGCCTCAGTCTTCAACCTGACCATCGATTTCACCCATTTTCTTTGAAGGAGTTCATTTTCCTTCTCTCACAGTTGGATCAATCCCTTATGCCACTTCTACTTCCGCTCCAGTGGATCCTTCTGATGTATCTGACAAGGGAAAAGAAAATATGGATGTCTCTGAAAGAAAGTAAAGGATGTATTTTGATAGGGATGTATTGTATTTTTCCTCATACTTGTACTAAACTCTCTCATTCTATTCAATCCAATGTGAACTATTGTTTTTTATTCTCTTAAATTGTCTTCCTTCGGTGTTTCTTTTTTTTGATAATCCCAAAATGAGGAGAAATATAACACATCATTTATAGAAACATTTATAGAAAAAGGATCTTCATGGGAGAAGAATAGTTTTTATATATCCTATAAGATATATACTAAAATATCTTGTCATTACTAAAATTTATGGATTAAAAATTCCATTATTTTTTATCATAAAAAAGTGGATAGTGTTTGAATCCTCGTATTTTAATGCTCACAAATCATATTTCATATTTCAAAAATAATGTATGAATCTTATAAACTATGTTTAATTTGGTTCGATTATGTTTCATAGTGATAATACTTTAGTCTAATCATTTATGTGAGTATTACATCTTAATACAGCTTACGAATTTTTGGTTAAGTCTGTGAATCCATAACTTTGCTACCAGTTCCAAATTTTCATAATGTTAGTGACACCGTAATCTTGTTATCGGTTACATATTTTCGAAAAGTACCTAACACATTTTATTTGCTGCCATTTCCAAGACATTGTTCAGAATTGAGACAAAGGACTAAACATCGTTACCTGATACTCCATCTTCCTGACACCGTAGTCCTGCTACTAGTTCCAGAATTCACAAATGACTATACACCATAACTATGATACAAGTTCCAGATCTCAACGCAAATATGTCACTGAGACTGTCTTACTGTGACTGTATCACCATGACTGTATCATTGCGACTGTGACACCGTTCCACACTTAACTATTTTTTGGCCTTTTTCAATTTAATTTAAAGTCTATTTCTATGAGTAATATTTGAGTAATTTAATGAGAGTGACATAATTAATGATTTTTTGTAGACATTTCACCTGATAGTATGAAGTACGAGGTGTGTAAATCATGATCCCTATCGGCAATGACAAAGACATCATAAATATAAATCACATGGTTGTACATGAGCTACAAATAGATCATAAAGTGAAAGAGACTAGAAAATGAGAGTATAACACATGCATGAAAAAAAAAATACAGTGTAGAACACATGAAGAACTCTTGATACCTGGCATCTGAATTGTTATGGATCATAACCTCGAACATCATCGCAGCATCAACTTTATGATGAAAAAGACCTACAAAGCACATCTCATTGTACTGGAAACTAGAACGCGGGATTCACAAAAATCTATTTCCTCTAAAAACACATCTTCTACATCATACAAGTCAAGATTTTCATAGAACAACACTCAGAGGATTTCTAACCCTTTTTTCATTATCTTTTCTCTACTGTGAACTATTTTATTATTTTTTATGAGAAGTGTGTGTGTGTCTATATTAAAAACACACACTGTCTCTTGTACTGAATGAGAGGATACAATATATCCTCACTCAAATATCTTTTACACCTAGTTTCATCCATGTATAACTGTGGAAGAGGCCTTGTATGAACTGGTTGTTAGTTTTCCCATGTAGAACAGTGGAAGAGGCCTTGTGACCTGGATAGTTTTGTGTACTATTGTTAATCCTGATCTAGGGTGTGGATAAAAATCTTTTTATATATATTTCTTGGTGGCAGGTGATCACCAAGTGGAGTGGATTAGGTCTCGGCTTGAGACTGAACCACTTTTTTTATCTGTTATGTCTTTCAATTTTTTCCTTCTCTGTTTTAACTCATATTTCAGAAAAATAAATTTTACATTAATTATTAGTCTTGGATAATAGTTATAATTTCTTTTCCTTATCATATTAGTTTCAATAGTTTCATCAATATCTCATATTGTTATAATTGAGAATTATTCAATCTTCTGGGAAACTATTTGAACAGTCAAACTATTATAATTTTACTACATTTATTAACTGGCCTATTTTATTTTAAATTTGTGGAATCTTTTAAATAAAACATTCAATTGAAATTTTTATATGAACTCAATTCACCCTCCCCCCACCTCTTGATCATTATACTTCAACCAACATCTTGGAAAAAGTGTAAATGTGATCTGCACATTGTTTTGGATTCAGAATAGAAAAAATCAATATATGACGACTATGAGCATCCCTAAAAAAGGAACTCTTATACCAAATACCTAAAAGACTATAATCCTATATGAGAAAAGATATCACTAAGAAATAGAATAGATGACCTTTAAGCTTAATATATAACCTTACCTTGTTGTCGAGGTTGAAGCAAAAGCCTCTCTTACTTTGGCATGAGTGAGGGGGTGTTATTCATCATAAAATGTGGATATAGTGATCTAATTGCATCCAAGAGATCAAGAGAAGGTATATCACCATATATACCTTGAGTCCTTATGAGAATTTTTCCTAGAGGGTGATCAAGAAGAAGAATAAAGATAACCTGACATCACCTCCAATGAGAGATAAATCTCTCTCTTACCATTCTCTAGGGATCTCGAGCCCTAGAAAGTTGACAAAGATGCTCTAACATCAAGTAAAAGACTCTTCTCAGGTAAGACTTGGTTAGAAAAAGAACTATCCCCCATAAGATTTTCACTGACTGCACCAAGAACCAGGAGAAGTGGAGACTCCTACGCCAAAGAAATATTCATCTTTTCATGTGAAGAAACAGGGGAGGAACCACCCTAGAAGAACTGATTTTGGGAGGCAATGAGAACCCCGTATGAAAATATCCAACTTCAAAGATGACACTAGGTTCTTCGTCTCCTACGAATGGGACCATAAGAGATTCCAAGGTAGGAACGGAACCTAGGGTGCACCCTACAAACAGAATAGATGGGTCAGGATTCAAATTTGAAACATTCACCTTAAATTTCAGACCAGACCCAAGACCTGGAGAGGAAACTTGCAGCTCCGAAAAAGCTAAAAATGGAGAACCAAACTTCAGACCCTCATCCATGGACTTTCCAGGAAGAGATGTAACCTCACCCAAGGAAGAACAATCCATGGTATTATTCAATTTGAGACAAAAACTCATATTCTACATATGTCAACCAAATTCCCTAGAAAGAAACATTCCTCAAAAAACCTTGGAAGTGCCTTGTAGAATATACACTTCCATTTTTAAAATTCATCATCCTCCCTTATGAGAACACACAGTGGAAGCAGATTCAATATATCTACCGCTATACAAATACATAGGCTTGATGCCGCCTTAAAAATGGAAGGATTATATAGCGGGATAGGGAGACCAGAAAATTTGACCCACACGGTAGCCGAGCTCGATAGTTTTCTGAAATGAGATTCCCGAGACTAGTGCAAGATATTAAACCACTATACACATAAATTACACTTGTTAAAAATGAACCTTCATGTTTATTCCAATGAAATATTACAATTTAGTTTTATTTTATTGATTGTTACATAGAATTTCTACGTACGTGGTTTTCCGGGTTTTGGTTCGTCCTTTATTTTATAAACCTATGGTGCACATGATCTGATTCAATGTTTTCATTACCAATTAGAATCCATATTCTGAATTATTGATTATTGCTGATTCAACGGTGATGGTGATCCCTCGATGTGTTTCTTAGGCCAGCATGGATCCTCTCTTTATGTTTCCCAAACAATCACATCGTTCCATCTGTCTTATGCTATATCTATTACGATTAGGTGAATTTCCCCTTTTGATCTTGGCCATCCACGCGGCCTTTATCCTGTTCCTCTCCCCAACTGAGTTATGGATCTCTATTGTGCATTGATTGCACAGTTTTTATAGCATCCCGCCTTTTTATCACATAAAATTTCATTACATTTTACAAAACTAATGATCTTTAAGGTTTAGTGTCTTGGAAACCAGGAACTTAAAACATGAAAAGATAAAACATTATTCTTAAATACTTGAAATGATTCTCCTTATGTTCATCCTAGGTTCATTATCGAATCTCATAACCTGGGGACATACATCAAAATAAAGGGTGAGTAGAAGGCCCAGTAAGGGAAACAAGGGGAAACATTTAACATGTGAACTTGAGATACAACAACAATGTCATGAAAAAGAACTT
Organism: Viscum album; assembly: GCA_963277665.1. Classification (NCBI taxonomy): domain Eukaryota; kingdom Viridiplantae; phylum Streptophyta; class Magnoliopsida; order Santalales; family Viscaceae; genus Viscum; species Viscum album. The sequence goes on from OY728160.1 coordinate 733,455,743, forward strand.
TAAGGCATGAGAATGAAATCATGAGTCATATCATAATAAAAATAATGTATTTAATAACTTGAATATGTGGCTACAACATTTAATATTGACAATAATTTCTGTTTCACCAAGGTCCATCCCCAAGGTGTCATTAAAAATTACCAAGGTTATTCACCAAGGCGTTGTTAAAAAATGGTCATCTCTAGAGATTAAGTCTTTACCCAATACATTAGAGCGCTATCAGGGCGCACCCTTAATTTGTCTTTATAATCATGTGAGACAATAATGTCATCATCAATCATTTCATAAACAACCCATATAGCATAAAAGAAATGGGTTTTATTTCATAATCATAACGTTTTAAAAACTGCTTTAAAGACGTGATCTTTATGTCACTTTAAACCCACGGAAAGGGAAAGCGGGTCTCATATATGTAAATACCAGAATTTAAAATATAAAATCTTGATATATATGTGAATAACCCTGTATAATAAAGAGATTTGATTATTCACTTAATAAAATAAAATAATTTGAGAAAAAGAGAGAGATTTTGAGATAAAAAATTCTGTAGCATAACAGCTATGTTTTGGGGTTTTAGAAAACATTGAAAAGAGAGGGGACAAGGGTCACCCACTAATAAATGATCCATATAATAGTAGAGGGACATAATATAAAGGTTATAAGAACATGGTAATTAAATTTTAAAGATATACCATAAGAAATGAAAAACATGGAAGGAAGACAAAAATAAGATTTCTCTTATGAAAATTCGGCATCCTAACGGCATCACTTAAACTTCAACAAAAATGAATTGATGAGATCAAATAGGGTCTCTAATAATATGAACATAAAAGATAAGTATGATATATATAGATATAATAACCCAAAATAATAAAAAGGAACTTTAAATACTTGATATGAAAGTATAACTTTGAATAATGAGAAAGGTGAAAGAATCCCTTAAAAATTTGGCAACCTAATGGCGCCACTTAAACTTCGACAAAAATGAATTGATGAGATCAAAAAGGGCCTCTCATCATATGAACATAAAAAATAAGTCTGATATATATATATATCATACCCCAAAATAATAAAAAGGAACCTGAAAGACTTTAAATGAAAGTAGAACTTTGAAAAATGAGAAAGGTGAAAGAATCCCTTAAAAATTCGGCAGCCTAACGACGCCACTTAAACTTCCACAAAAATGAATTGATGAGATCAAATAGGGTCTCTCATAATATGATCATAAAATATAAGTATGATATATATAGAGATAATACCCCAACAAAATAAAAAATAACTTGAAATACTTGACATTAAAGTAGAACTTTGAAAAATGAGAAAGGTGAAAGAATCCCTTAAAAATTCAGCAGCCTAACGGCGCCACTTAAACTTCAAGAAAAATGAATTGACGAGATCAAATAGGGTCCCTCATCATATTAACATAAAATATCAGTATTATAAATATAGATATCATACCCCAACATAATAAAAATGAACTTGAAATACTTGACATGAAAGTAGAACTTTGAAAAATGAGAAAGGTGAAAGAATCCCTTAAAAATTCGGCAGCCTAACGGTGCCACTTAAACTTCAACAAAAATGAATTGACGAGATCAAATAGGTTCTCTCATCATATGAACATAAAATATAAGTATGATAGATATAGATATCATACCCCAAAATAATAAAAAGGAACTTGAAAGACTTGACATGAAAGTAGAACTTTGAAAAATGAGAAAGGTGAAAGAATCCCTTAAAAATTCTGCAGCCTAACGGCGCCACTTAAACATTCTTAATACGAATTGATGAGAGAAATAGGGGGTCTCTCATCATATGAACATGAAAAGGTCATTAAGAGGAATATAAAAGAACATCCTCCAACATAAGAACATGGAGAATAAAATAAATTACTTAAAAAAGAGTATTTGAAAAGAAAGAGAGAGTTTGGATCCCTTACCATAAAACGTAACTCTTAAAACTCAAAGGTTGGGACCTTGAGGGATTGGGGGCACCTTGGGAGGACTCCTTGGGAGGTAAAGAGACCAAATCTTCGTTGGGGGATAGTTGGGAGTCAAATGGATGAGAGGATGTCTTGGTATTTGTAAGGAAAGTGAGGGGACAAGGCATTAATGGCCAAGGTACACCTCATTGGTGGTTTTGGCAAAACCATGGGCTTGCCCATGGTATTGGCCACTTGGGACACCTCATAACATATGTTACTATTCATAAGTCGAACATATTGATTACATACTTAATACATCATTTAATTATTTCATTAAACACCTGTAACTTAAAAACTGTATTTTCACTATTCATCAAAAATCCAACTTTCTCAGAAAAATCCCAAAATTTCACCTTAACCAAATATTGATTCTAGGATTTCAAAAATGAACTCCATTTAATAAAAATAATTTTCTAAATATTTTTAATTTAATTTTTACATAAATACACTATTCACCAAAAATTCATTTTTTCAGAAAAATACCCAAAAATTACCTTAACATAATATCGATGCTCTGAGTTCAAAAATGAAATCCATTTTATAAAAATATTTTTATAAATATTTTTAATTTAATTTTTAATTAAAACACACTATTCAATTGAAAAAACTAATACTTGACTAATAATTTATTAAACCGTTATTTAACCATTTTATTGAATCACATTACTTAATCAAGGTGCCTAGATTATATTAATACTTTCTTTAAGTGAGATTACTAATCCATTTGGTCACATTACTAATCTTAAGCATAATATAACTATTCATAGTTTACTATTCATCAAAAATTAAGTTTATCTTATAAGACTCTAAATTTCGTACTGAACATAATTGTAGAAGACCATTTTTTGAAAATCATTACACATCTTTAATTATTTAAGTTTTACATAAACATTTTTTAAAATATCCTTCCTCTAAAATTCACCAAAAATATGCATACTATATTTATCCGGACATTTAAAAATTCATAAACTTCATCATAAGAAGAAATCAAAATTTTTATTTAAAACAAAGGATTACACAAGGTAGTTACGGTCTCCTTACATAGCCCCTTATCACACCAGCATAGGACCTAAGTGTAAGGTGTGCTAAGGTGAGAGAATCTGAGGGAGGCTCGGCCAACATCGCACGAGTAGTAATTTCTATCAGTTTGAACTTCTCGCAAAGGCGATTCTGTTCTAGGTTCACACGATGAAGTTCAACTTGGGTTTGGTCCAAAGCAAAGCCCAATGGTGCTACCTCCTTCCCATGTTTTGTTAGATGGGCTCTGATTGGTCTAAGACTACTGGGTGAGGCCATCAAATCTTCTTTCTATATTAATTAACCAAGATCACTTGTATTTAGAGACAATAATCGAAACGTTTAGTTTCCAATGGTCATATTGACCAATGGTCATATAACAGTCAAAAACCAATGGTCTCATTTTAATTATACTCATGTTATCAAATGAAACATTTTTTTTTGAGTATAAAAAAATAAAATAACACACAAAATTAGGAAACAAGATTTATTCAAAATTTTGGGTTGTTTCAATCTTTCCCCCTTAAGAAATTACGTCCTCGCAATTTTTAAAATTGGGTTTTGAAATTTCATTGAAAGTCCCACATCGAAAAAGGAGTTAGTAAAACTATTACTTTAAAAGAAAGAAAGGGAAGTACAAAGGTTACCCAAGTTAACCCACACTATGATTCCATGTAGGAAAACATGGACATGGAGGAGAAAACAAAGGGTCATGTTCTGAGGGAGAGTGATAGAAAACATGAGTAGGAGAAAGTTAACCACGAGAAAATCACAAACATATGATGTGTGTAAATGGTCATTGATTACCTAGTAGGAAACGTAAACCAACAAACTTTTTGTTTTACGTTCCTTCTAATAATTTTGAGGAATTAATTTACTACATAGAACAAAAACATAAGGAAATATACCTACCTTCAAGTAGAGTTTCATCCTTTAATAAGTTTCTACCAAAACTAATCTTGTCTCCAAACGATGAGCATTCAAAAACACTTGGTCTCATCAAAACACAAGAATCATATTCTTGAGATTCACGTAATCCAAAAAAGATTGACTATCAATTTCTTCTATCTTTAAACATTATCCCCAAAACAGAAAGGGTAAGATAAAACAACTCTTCAAAAATAAAGAATCCCATAGGAAGGGAAACTACTTTTAAATCATCAAAGTTCCATGGTACTGCCCAAAGTTCATCATAGACCATTCCATAAATAACTGTCCTTAAAATTCCTCAAAATAAACCAAACTAAGATTGAAACCCAATTATAAGAACGATCTCATAACATAGTCTTCCAAGATAAACTTTATCGTTCATCTTCATATAACATCAACCACTCTTATCATCTTATAACAAAAGTAACTAACCTAATCACATTTTCCCCAAGATAGGTTAATCATTTCCATATGTAACATAATTACTATAAGTCTGCCTTAAATTCATCGATTCTTCAAAATATAAGTCAACCTTTACTCCTCAAAGAAAATACCGTATTAATCTATTTACCTCGATCAAATAGGGTTCCCAAAATAGTGAACGTCTTCCAAAATAATAATCATCTTTTAATCCCCTAATTACCTTTTTTTAAGAAGAATAGATTCACTACATCAACATGTGGTACATAACAATAGATGTTTTCCTTAATGATATAAAATCATCTTAGGTAGTGACTCGATGATCTTATAAAACATAAAATATATTCTCATAGATCATGAACTAAAATACAACATGACATAGACAATTATTGCGAAGAAGTTACATGTACTTAAGTCATCATGATCCATATTAGCATAGGACTTGAATTGTTCCCTTGTACTCGAAGATTGTTGATGCTCATCATGCTTCTCATCCATTCCAAGAGAGCATTGCCTTGGATAATTTCTAACTTCTCCACATTTAAGGCATCGAAATGTATAAGTTATATTAGATCGAACCTTATCTCCATTCATCACATTATCAATTTTTTTAAAGAAATTGGCTACTTTATGCCCTATCTTCCCACACTTAAAACATATCCCAGTTCCTTTGTGACATTCTCCTTGGTGCATCTTCCCACACTTTTTTCAAAAAAAAAAAATTGGGTCTTCTTTCCCTTATCAACATTATCATATGAACATACTTGAGACTTTGTCTTCTTCCATGATGAATTTGGGCATTCAACTAGGTACCAATTATTAATTGTGATTTTTGATAGCTAGTTTGGCATAATCAAAATATGTTCAACTTGATATTTCGTCATCTCTGTCACATTAATATGGGAATCGTCACATTTCCTATCACATTTGTTGTTGGGACATGCTCTTCCATTTCCCGCCATCAACTAAGAAAAGAACGTATAATTAGGGGGTTTAAATACTTAACCAATAATCATGAAAAGGAAACTTAAAGCATAGAAGGATAAACTTGTAGAAGAAAAGTATACCCTAAATTGTGATCCCCTATGTCTCAATCTAGGTTATCCATGATCATATATTCTTATGTGAATCTTTATTTTATTTTATCTTTGTTCCTTTAATAATAGTCAATACTAAGCTTATGAATTTACCAAAGCATATCTTCTGGGAGTGTTGTAACCAAGAGTGTAGCAAGGCCTGTTGTCGTGTACCAGTTCCCATTCGAGTCTAGATAAAAGTGGTGTTTTAGGGTTTTACCCCTATGTACATTTGTGCCAGAGCCACCTCTACCTACTCGTATCCATACAAGGATGTATTTGATTGGCAACCCCTTACTGAATACTCACCAAAATACGAGAAATATTTTCTATATTTAATCTTTTCTATAGGGTTCTTCCAAAAGTTTTCATATCCACATTTCCACAAATAACTAAACCATCATTTCATACCAACTATAGCATCCCACCTTTTTATCACATAAACTTTCATTACATTTAACAAAATCGAGGATCTTTAAGATTTAGTGTCTTGGAAACCAGGAACATAAAACATGAAAACATAAAACATTATTCTTAAATACTTGAAAGGCTTCTCCTTATGTTCATCCTAGGTTCATTACTGAATCTCATAACCTGGGGACATACATCAAAAGAATGGGTAAGCAGAAGTCCCAGTAAGGGAAACAAGGGGAAACATTTAACATGTGAACTTGAGATACATCAACATTGTTATGAAAAAGAACTTTAAGGTATGAGAAAGAAATCATGAGGAATATCATAATAAAAATAAAATATTTAATAACTTGAAGATGTGGATAAAACATTTAATATTGAAAATCATTTCTATTTCACCAAGGCCCATCCCCAAGGTGTCATTAAAAATTATCAAGGTTATTCACCAAGGCGTCGTTAAAAAATGGTCATCTCTGGAGATTAAGTCTTTACCCAATGCATTGGAGCTCTATCTGAGCACACTCTTAATTTTTCTTTATTATTATGTGAGAAACATATATCATCATCAATAAGTTCATAAAAAACCCATATAGCATAAAATAAATGGGTTTAATTTCATAATCATAACGTTTTAAGAACTGCTTTAAAGACATGATCTTTATGTCACATTAAACCCACGAAAAGGGAAAGCGGGTATCACATATGTAAATACCAGAATTTAAAATATAAAATCTTGATATATATGTGAATAACCCTATAGAAGAAATATATTTGAGTATTCACTTAATAAAATAAAACAATTTGAGAAAAAGAGAGTGACATTTTGAGATAAAAAATTCTGCAGCATAACGGCTATGTTTCAGGGTTTTAGAAAACATTGAAAAGAGAGGGGACATGGGTCACCCACTCATAAATAATCCATAAAACAGTAGAGGGACAGAATATAAAGGGTATAAGAACATGGTAATGAAATTTTAAAGATATACCATATGAAATGAAAAACATGGAAGTAAGACAAAAATAAGATTTCTCTTATGAAAATTCGGCAGCCTAACGGCATCACTTAAACTTCAACAAAAATGAATTGATGAGATCAAATAGGGTATCTAATCTTATGAACATAAAAGATAAGTATGATATATATAAATATCATAACACAAAATAATAAAAAGAAACTTTAAAGACCTGATATAAAAGTAGAACTTAGAAAAATGAGAAAGGTGAAAGAATCCCTTAAAAATTCGGCAGTCTAACGGCGCCACTTAAACTTCAAAAAAAATGAATTGACGAGATCAAATAGGGTATCTCATCATATGAAAATAAAAGATCAGTATTATATAAATATATATCATACCCCAACAGAATAAAAAGGAACTTTAAATACTTGACATGAAAGTAGAACTTTGAAAAATGAGAAAGGTGAAAGAATCCCTTAAAAATTCGGCAGCCTAACGACGCCACTTAAACATCAACAAAAATGAATTGATGAGATCAAATAGGGTATCTCATAATATGAACATAAAATACCAGTATGATAGATATAGATATAATACCCCAACATAATAAAAAGTAACTTGAAAGACTTGACATGAAAGTAGAACTTTGAAAAATGAGAGAGGTTAAAGAATCCCTAAAAAATTCGGCAGCCTAACGGCACCACTTAAACATCAACAAAAATTAATTGACGAGATCAAATAGGGTCTCTCATAATATGAACATAAAATATCAGTATGACAGATATAGATATCATACCCCAACATAATAAAAAGTAACTTGAAAGACTTGACATGAAAGTAGAACTTTGAAAAATGAGAAAGATGAAAGAATCCCTTAAAAATTTGGCAGCCTAACGGCGCCACTTAAAATTCAACAAAAATGAATTGACGAGATCAAATAGGGTCTCTCATAATATGAACATAAAATATCAGTATGATAGATATATAGATCATACCCCCACATAATAAAAATAAACTTTAAAGACTTGACATGAAAGTAGAACTTTGAAAAATGTGAAAGGTGAAAGAATCCCTTAAAAATTCGACAGCCTAACGGCGCCACTTAAACATTCTTAAAACGAATTGATGAGAGAAATAGGGGGTCTCTCATCATATTAACATGAAAATGTAAGTAATAGGAATATAAAAGAACATCCTCCAACATAAGAACATGGAGCATAAAAGAAATTACTTAAAAGAGAGTATTTGAAAAGAAAGAGAGAGTTTGGATCCCTTACCATAAAACATAACTCTTAAAACTCAAAGGTTGGGACCTTGAGGGCTTGGGGGAACCTTGGGTGGACTCCTTGGGAGGTAAAGAGACCAGGGCTTCATTGGGGGAGAGTTGGGAGTCGAATGGATGATAGGATGGCTTGGTATATATAGGGAAAGTGAGGGGACAAGGCATTAATGGCCAAGGCATTAATGGCCTTGGGACACCTCATTGGTGGTTTTGGAAAAACCATGGGCTTTCCCATGATATTTTCCAATGGTATTGGCCACTTGGAACACCTCATACCTTATCTTACTATTCATAAGTCAACCATAAGATTACATACTTAATACATCGTTTAATGATGTCATTAAACACCTGTAACTTAAAAACTGTATTTTCACTATTCATCGAAAATCTAACTTTCTCAGAAAAATCCCAAAATTTCACCTTTACCAAATATTGATGTTCTGATTTCAAAAATGAACTCCATTTTATAAAAATATTTTTCAAAATATTTTTAATTTAATTTTTAAATAAATACACTATTCACTAAAAATTCATTTTTTTCAGAAAAATCCCCAAAAATTACCTTAACATAATATCGATGCTCTGAGTTCAAAAATGAAATCCATTTCATAAAAATAATTTTCTAAATATTTTTAATTTAATTTTTAATTAAAAAAACACTATTCACTTGAAAAAACTAATACTTGACTAATAATTTATGAAACTGTTATTTAACCATTTTATTGAATCACATTACTTAATCAAGGTGCCTAAATTATATTAATACTTTCTTTAAGTGAGATTACTAATCCATTTGGTCACATTACTATTCATAAGCATAAAATCACTATTCATAATTTACTATTCATAAAAAATTAAGTTGATCTTATTAGACTCTAAATTTCATACTGAACATAATTGTAGAAGACCATTTTTTGAAAATCAATACACATTTTTAATTATTTAAGGTTTACATAAACATTTTTTAAAATATCCTACCTCTAAAATTCACCAAAAATATGCATACTATATTTATCCGGACATTTTAAGATTCATAAACTTCATCATAAGAAGAAATCAAAATTTTTATTTAAAATAAAGGATTACACAAGGCAGTTATGGTCTCCTTACATAGCCCCTTATCACACCAGCATAGGACCTAAGTGTAAGGTGTGCTAAGGTGAGAGAATCCGAAGGATGCTCAGCCAATATTTCAAGAGTAGTAATTTATATCAGTTTGAACTTCTTGTGAAGGCGATTTCATTCTAACTTCACAAGATGAAGTTCGGCTTGGCTTTGGTCCAGAGAAAAGCCCAGTGGTGCTACCTCCTTCCCAAGTTCTGTTAGATGCGCTTCGATTGGTCTATGACTACTGGGTGAGGCCATAAAATCTTCTTTCTATATTAATTAATCAAGATCACTTGTATTTAGAGACAATAATCAAAACGTTTAGTTTCCAGTGGTCATATTGACCAATGGTCATATAACAGTCAAAACCCAACGGTCTCATTTTAATTATACTCATGTTATCAAATGAAACAGTTTTGTTGAGTATAAAAAAATAAAATAACACACAAAATTAGGAAACAAGATTTATTCAAAATTCTGGGTCGTTACAGTTTTCTCCCCAGTGATGTGGATACTTCATTAGTTTTTTCCCTGGTTCCAAGAGCTCCCGGTGTACGTAGCTTTTCTCTGGATCTACGAAGTAGAAGAAGGACTATTGTAAGATCCTCCGAGCACCTGTACTCCCTATATCCATGGTACATACCACCTCCTGTAACCAGAGTACTTCTACAGTGGAGATTCAGTGGGAATCATCTCAACACCGGGTATTTTTTTTGCTACACTTCAAGTGGTAATAGGCTTTACATTATTTTATAATCGTGACCTTGTTGTGGTTTTTAGATCTTGGTTATGTAATGATTTATCTTTTCTTCAATATGTATGTTGTTGTATCATACTTGCATGCGTGTGTCAGTCCATAAAAGAGTGGATGGGGCTAACTCTACGTGACAACATTGATCACTTCCACGTAGTTTAGCAAGCCCAGCCACCTCGGATATTTTCGGTAGTCCTTTATTTTCTGCATTAGTGTCTATAATTTCTGCTTGTTTCCGTTCTTTCTTTCTTAATGAAATAGTTACCTTGGTGGTGTTCTCACCATGTACGAAGGTCCCCTTGGGGATGAATCACGTTATATCTATTGTACTATTTACATTCAGACACTAAATGTTTATTATTCTTGATTCGTTATAGTTATAACGAATCTGTTAAATAAACACGCCATTTTTATCTCCATCAAAACCGAACAGTGGATCTAGGTTTATTAAGGGTTTAATTAGTTAGCCCCAATAAGTGGTATCAGATCCTACTGTTTCATTTCAATGGGTAAAACTATGTTTTATATTGATAAGTTTGATGGTGAGAATGATTTTAATCTTTGGAGAATTAAGATTATACCCTTTCTAGACCACAATGATCTAATAGATTCCATTTCATGATATAGGAAGAAAATCACCACCACTTCCCCTGATGGGAAGGCTACTGCCTCTTTTGTAGATGTCCTTAAGAAGTCCCTTAAGAAAGACCATAGTTTAATACTTTTACCTTTAGGAGACAAAGTGTTAAGAGAAGTCATATATGAGTCCTCTGCCGCTGGTATATGGTCTAAATTGGAATCCCTTTATATGACTAAATCTCTTGTTGGTAGAATGTATAAGAATATAATATAATATACATTCAAAATGCACCCTGCAACTGTAGTCATGATATACATTGATGAATTTAATAAAATTATGTTACCCCTAGCCAACATTGACATTAAAATGGATGATGAAGACCAAAAAATCATATTATTAATATCATTAAATGATTTTTTTAACTCTGTTAAAGACTCTATGTTGTTCGGGAAAGAAAAAATAACTCTTGAAGAAGTGAAATATGATTTTCTCTCTAAAGACCTTCAAATTAAGGGTAGTGTAAAAACTGAGGCTGAGGGTTTAAATATTACGGAAAGAGGTTAATCTAGAGGCCGAAGTGAGTCAAGGGGTCGGAGAAAGGATAGGAGACAGTCTAAGAAATATATAAGAAAGTCTATAAATAAGGTAATAAATTGTTTTCAATGCAAGTAGTCTAGACATATTAAAATAAATTGTCCTAATATAAAGGGTGACTATAAAGATAGTAATAATGACCATTCCCTATTAGTTGAAGAAGACATTGACATTGCTGATGTGTTAAATGTCACTGACATTACCATCTTTGATGAATGGATCCTAGATTCATGATTTTCATTCCACATATGCCTTAAAAAAATTCTTTACTTAATTAAGGGAATTCAATACTGGTAAGGTCTATCTAGGGAATAATAGGAGTTGTCGCATCATGGTAATAGGATCAATTTTATTAGAGCTTCATGATTGGTTTGTTAAAAATATTGAGGAGGTTAGGTGGGTCCCCTAATTAAAAAGGAAATTAATATCCCTAGGAACCATTGACCAGAAAGGGTATGGCTTCAAGTCTAGACCTGGAAGCCTTAGAGTTTCCTGACGATCCCTCATAGTAATGAAAGGAACCCTTCACCATGGCATGTATATATTACATGGAAAGGTGTATATAAGTCACTTTAACTCCTCTTCATCTTCATAAGATTATTCCACTACCTTATGGAATAGAAGAGTAGGTAATGTTAGTGTCTAAGGTCTTAGTGTGCTTAGGAAGTAGGGCCTTTAAGTAATATCACTCCTAGTAGTTTTTCATTTTGTGAAGACTCTATATATGGGAAGTCTAGGAGATTCAGTTTCAGGTTGTCCATGTATAATGATAAATAACCTCTTGAATGTGTACATTCTGATTTATAGGGTCCCTCTAGGGTTACCTCGCATAGTAGAGGATTATACTTTGTGACCTTTACTGATGATTTCTCTAGAAGAGTGTGGATTTATATACTTAAGAACAAGTCAGATACCTTTCATACTACTACGAAATGGAAACCTACAGTTGAGAGTGAAAGTAATAGGATGCTTAAGTCCATAAGAACTGATAATGGTTTATAGTATCTTTCAAATGAATTAATTTAATATTGTGAATCTGAAGGAATTAAAAGATACCGAACTGTTGTCGAACCCCTATAACAGAATGGGTTTGCGAAGAGGATAAATTGGATTGTTCTTGAGAGGATGAGTTATATGTTATCCCATTCAAAACTCCCCCAGGTCCTTTTGGGCCGAGGCTGCTATGACAATAGTGTACCTCATTAACCATTTTCCATCTTCTTCTAACTCCTTTAAGAAAACTAATGAACTTTGGAAGGGCACACCCCTCAATCTATCTCACCATAGGATATTTGGATCCATAGATTATGCTCATACACACAATGATATGCTACTCAAAGGGATATTAAGTGCATATTCATGGGATATTTAGAGGTTGTTAAAGGATATCAATTATGGGTAGATAAACTATGTTATCGTAAATGCATCATTAGCTGCGATGTGGTCTTGCGTGAATCTAGTGTGACCAGTGGGAAGGAACCAGAACCAGTTCCAACTTCTGATAAAGCAGTAGGACCCTTAGAAGTCCTAACACCTTTAAGTTTTGGAGTTCATTTAAGATCATGTGACCAACCCTAGTCCAGTGTTGGTCTTACTCCTCCAGTTCCCCAAGCCTAGTCGGAATCAAATTCCATTTTGGAATCAGAACCCGAGAGGGAACAATCAGATGACCTGAGTAGCTATCAACTTACTAGATATAGATAAAGGAGGGTTATTCGACCTCCAACATGCTTCAACCAAGCATACATTGCTTCCAATTCCTTTTACATTTCATAGGACTTGTTTAATAATGACCCTTAAACTTATAATAAAGATAGTAAGTCCAAAGAAGCCAGTAATTGGTTTAGAGAAATGCAAGAAGAAATGAATTCCCATCTTAAGAGCAACACCTGGGCTGTTGTTCCCAGACTCAATAACCATAAAGTTATAGGTTCATGATGGATTTATAAGAAGAACGAAAATAATGTTGGAGAGCCTAAAATTAAATTCAAAGCTCATATGGTTGCTAAAATTTTTCTACAATGTGAAGGAATTGATATTAGTGAAATATTCTCTCCTTTTTTTAACCATTCATTCATCATAATTCTACTTTCTTTTGTTGCCAAACATGATTTTAATGTTGATAAACTTGATGTAAAAATACTTTTTTACATGGTAGACTTGATAAAACCATTTATATGACTCCTCAGAAAGTATTTTCAAAACCACTCAAGCCTAACCATCTTTATCTTTTTCAGAAGTCCGTGTATGGTCTTAAACAGTCTCCCAGACAATGGTATAGACGGTTTGATTCTTTTATGATTGAGAATCAATTTTCTAGAAGCATATTTGATGCATGTGTGTATTTTAAAACTATTAAACATGAGTTTTTTACCTATTATTATTTGTTGATGGCATGTTTTTAATCTGGGAAAACATAAAGATCCAATATTTGGTAAACCATCAGCTTAACTATGCTTTTGAAATTAAATACATAAGGCATGGAAACCAAATCCTTGGGATTGACATAATTAGGAATACGAAGGCAAAAACCCGGTACCTATCAAAATTCTATTTTGTTAGAAAGGTATTAACTAAATACCTATTTAATCACATTAAACATATTAATATTCATTTGGGACCTCACTTTAAGCTATATTTGAATCAATCCCCTAAGAATAAACATGAACCAGCCTTTATGAATGGGATTCCATATGAAAATGTTGTAAGAAGTCTTATGTATGCAATGATCTATTCTAGACCAGACACAACGTTTGATGTTTGTACCTTGAGAAGGTTTATGGGGAATCCTAGTAAGGCTCATTGGAATGAATTAAAATGGTTGTTAAGGTATGTTTCAATGTCTGATAAACTATGCATTAGATATAGCCTAAATGATAGTTTTAATGATGATATAGTTGGCTTTGTTGATTCTAGTTATGCTTCAAACATTTATTCTCGTAAGTCCATCACTAGTTATTTCTTTCTTTCATATGGAGGACCGGTCTCCTGGAAATGCAATATGAAATTAGTGGTTTTACTTTCCACTATAGAGGCTGAGTATATTTCCCTGACAGAGGCAATTATGGAAGCCATTTGCTTAACAGGTTTGCTTTCAGAATTATCATTATCTATTGATATATAGTATAATGGTATACTGTGATAGATAGTCTACTTTACATTTATATAAAAACTATGTATTCCATGTTAGATATAATCACATTAACATTAGATTACACTTTTTTATAGATATTATAGAATATGGGAAGGTAAGTGTCACTAAGATTCCCACTGGAGATAACATGGATGATAGTTTGACTAAGGTCGTTCTGTTATATGAATTCATGCATTGTATTAAGCTCATGAATTAAGTCCCAATTCTATAATCTTGGTTGCGAGAACATCATCACTGTATTTTTTTTATTTGATTGCACTGTGGATATTTGTTAAACATTCACCTAGATGTTGATGGAAATGAAATATTACAATTCAGTTTTATTTTATTGACTGCTGCATGGCATTCCTACGTACGTGGTTTTTGGGTTTTAGTTCAGCCTTTATTTTATAAACTGGCAGTGCACATGATCCAATTCAATGTTTTCCTTACCTATTAGTGGCCCTATTCTAAACCATTGATTATTACTGATCCAATGAAGATGGGGAGCCCTCGGTGGGTTTCTTCACCCATAACATACCTGCTCTTTATTCCACCTAACCAATCGAGTCATTCCATCTATCCTCGATGATATATCTATTACAGTTATGTGAACGGACCCTTTTGTTCTTATCTGTCCATGCAACCTTCAACCCATGCCTCCACCGAACTGAATGATGGCTCTCTGTTGCGAATTTATTGTGCAGTTTTCTCCTCGGGGATGTGGATACTTCAGTAGTTTTTTTCTCTGGTTCCAAGATCTCCTGGTGTGTGTAGCTTTGCTCCGAATCCATGAAGTATAAGAAGGATTTTTCAAGGATCCTCCAAGCACCTGCACTCCCTGTATCCACTATACGTGCCAACTCCTACAACTGGAGTACTTCTCTGATAGAGATTAAGTGATAATCGTCTCAACTATGGTTATTTTTATGGCTACACTTCAAGTGGTAACAAGCAATACATTTTTTTATAATCGTGACCATGTTCTAGTTTATAGATCTTTATTTTGTGACAATTTATCTTTTCTTCAATATCTATGTCGTTTTATCTTACATGCGTGTATGTGTAAGGCCATCCAGGAGTGGACGGGGCTAACTCTATGTGACACCATTGATCACTACCACCTAGTTTATCAAGCTTGACCTCCTCAGATAGTTTATGTAGTCCTTTAATTTCTACATTCACCTATATAATTGCTTCTTGTTTCCATTCTTTCTTTCATAATGAAATATCTTCCCTGGTGGTATTCTCTCTGTTCACTTAGGTCTGCTTGGGGCCAAAGCACGTTATATCTATTGTCCTATTTACTTTCTTTCACTAAAATTTTATCATTCTCGATCCAGTACAATTGTAACTAATCTGTTAGTTAAACTCACCATTTTGATATCCATCAAAACTGAATAGTGGATCTTGGTTTATTAATGGTTTATGAAATTAACCCCAACACCACTCCTCCATATACTAAGCCTTAAAAAATACCTCTTGGATAAAATATGAATGTATAAAGCCGATCTAGAAAGGGATGACACTACCACCGATAGATCAAGTCCCCACAATCTCATAAAAGACCTAAAGAAATGAAGAGTCATATTCTCATAGACAAACCTCTCCATCATAGATAGGATATTAAATTTTCTAGCTCCACCTCACTCTTCAACCTAAAGGTCCACAATTGGGCACCCATCCGGGTGATTATTACCCCGATGGACAATTATTATTGCCAGAATACAGGGGAAATTAAAAAGAAAAGCAGCCATAAAGGGCCCCAAAAGAACATATTTACATGAACTATCCCCTATTACACCTTCTTGATAAGAGAACATTAGAGGAAAAAATGACACCACAAAGAGAGGAGAACCACCTCCCTACGGCGGGGGCAGAGGCCTCACCAATGGGAAATCTTGAAGGGAAATGGATGAAAAAATGAACCAACATCCAAATATGCCCAGAACATTCTCTTTGAGAGCCATCACAACCCGTCTATCATATGTGATATTATTAAATAGGTTTTAATGTTTGTTTTGTTAAAATTCATAAAAATATTTTAAAAATATAAAATATATCATGTTATACAAAAAATAGTACCCACTTTATCATTTTTTACATTGACTGTATATATTACATGAACTTAAATGATAATTGAAATCTCAAAGTATGATTTTGAGTTATCCCAAATTCATGTTCATCATGGAGTATTAAATGATGTGATAAAATGGAAAAGTTTTTATGGGTATAATTTCATATATAGATATGAAATTTGATCACAAATCCAAAAACATGTTTTTTTCACTAATAACCCATGAAGTATACTGCATTAAATTTCAAGAACTATGTCTTTAGTATAATAAGTGTGTGTGCTTCATATTTTTATTTTCCCATATTTGAGATTATAGGGATTTCAAACATGAGAACCTTTATACCTTAATACCATTCTTAAGAAATCCCTAGGTCTTAGATAATCAATGGGGTGGTTGGGTATATTGATTATCATTCCATAAATTAGTGCTTATCCAAGATGTGATTTTTCCTCTCATATAATGAGTATGACATATAATCCTTTTATTGATATAGATTATCAGAGAGTATATTTATAATTTGAAAATAAATGTGATGTGATTATCTATTGGGTGAGGGGCATGTGAGGTGCTTGTATATAAGGGTGAATGGCATATGACGTATTCATAATCTATTCAAACTTTTTTTGGAGAATTGAGAAGGTATAAGTAGCTATATTGGATTTAAATACTCTGTGTCTAATGGGTTCTCTATGTCTTGGACAATGGAATAAATAAAAAAATATTCTTTTATATAATACAACTGGTGGAAATAGATATATAGATAATTGTGTTTGATATAGATCATACCATATCACTTTATAGCTTAAGTTGAATGGATGTTTTTCTAGAGTCTATTCTTTTCTTATAATAATTAATTCAAGAATTTATATTTGTTTTCAACACAGAAAAGACCAATGGGGTCAGAACTTTTGATTTATTGAACGGGGATTGAGTTTCACAAAATTCAAAGAGCATCTCTAAATGCATTTTTGGAGTTTATTCAAAAGTATTTTTGGATAGATATTCACAATTTATTTCATATGATGTGATATATAGTGAATTTGATGATATACTACCAATTGTTTTTAAATATATCAAAATGATGTTTTAGATATGGCTTTGTGAGTTATTATATATGATAAAATATAAGGTGCAATGGTATTAAGTGTAGAAGTCTTTAGTGAAAGTGGGTGATTGATTGATATATTCCCTTTACACATATATTTTTTTATTCATCATATATTAAGGTAAAATATAGCTATCTCATATGGTATAACATATATTAACCAAATTCATAATGGTTTTTTTCCTTTTGGAATGTCATTGACTAAGATATAGCGATAACAATAATGGTTTTAGGGAACAATGAATGCAATTGGGTATGTTCCCAACAATTGGTCTCAATGTTTTTTATAAAATCATCATAATTAGATGAACACAACCACAAAATATTCATAGAGAGAAGATATTACGTATAATTTATAATTAATTTATAAATAAGAATTACCTTTCCTTGATAATTATTTCTTCATTGATGAATTCAGTTACCCTTTTTGTATCATCATTATGATGAAGGATCTAAATTTTAATCCCTCTAGTTGTATCTATGTGTTCTCAAAAAAACTTGGAATTTCTTCATTAGAACTCTAGGTTCTAACACAGATAATCCAAATTGTATTACATAATTCATCATTGATCGCAACAATAATATAATAGGTATTAAAGGATTATTTCTAGTTATTCTGATCTAGAGAAGGAGGAAGAGGATAATCGCCTCTCATTCTTGAGAGTATTCTTGAGAGAGTTATCCTTAGTTTTGAGATAATTCTCTTGAAGAGATAATTTATATGATGTGTATAATAGTTATTATCCATTTCTAGAAATGATATAAGTTAGGTTATATATTTAGAATTAGAAATTAATTATTTCACAAAGTCCATAAACTATTTTCATTATTCTAATTAAACCCCATGTTTAATAATATAATAATATTACTATTATTTCATCAAATGAAAAAACAAAAAGATAAAAAATATAATTTATAACAAATTATTATTTATTTTGATAATAATAAATAAACTATATCATTTCATTCTAGCCCTTAACTTGGTATTCAATCCTTCTCAAGATTTATTGATCATTGATTTATAATTATTATTATTTATTTAATAAATAAATGTCATTATATTATCTATTCAATAAAAAGGATTTTTTTTAATCACTAGACTGTGAATAAATATCTATTTAATATTCAACTCACATATATTCCAAACATGAATAATGAGTGATTTAGTCTATGTGATCAATAAAATCTGAATATTTTTGGTTACTCATTTTAGAAAATTATATTACTTTTAACATAAAATCAAATTGAACTCAACTGAGATTGTGGATACACTTAGTGCCTGACCCTATTTACCTATTTCTTAGTGAAATTAGAAAATTTGGCATAAAATACAAGATTAAAATATTGAAACAAATCAAGTCACAAATAAATAAAAATGTTAATGAATCAATAAAAAACCTCATATGGATGCTTATTATGTAATATAATCTCTTTATCTTGATACCTCATCAAGAACATTTCAGAATTGTGTCATCAACCTATATAGTTAATATATATTTCTTTTAATACCTAAAATGAACTCCCCAAAAACCCACTATATCCATGGAATTAATCATATTATTCAATTTAAATCAAATTTCATGAGATATCCACTTTTAATCTTGGAATAGGAAAATATTTTATTAACTTATTTATAAATATCATATCAACCCAATGTATGCTACTTCACTATGAGCATATGTCATCATGGGTTTCATTGATACATCCAAGTATGTGATTCATGATATACAGTAATAATGATATCAAGTATAAGGATTAATATAAAATACCAAAATTATGAATATCCAATGACACATAACATGCAGAATTCATATTGGAATGTTTTGCCTCATAACCTCCTCTCTTGGAGATTAGCAAGTGCAAAACATCATGAGTTAAAGCCTCGACCACTTAATATCATAAAAAAATTAATATTATAAACATAATATATAACTTATTAGATGATTTTATCCAAACCACAATGCATATATTTTAGGAAATTTTCAAATAATTCCTCAGTTATCATCATAGCAAGTAACTATTATGACCATTCAATGCAACAGATGCTCTAAATATATTATCACATTAATTCTACATAGAATAAAATTCATAATGTGATATGATATTTATTAAAATTTAGTTATTTTAATATATATATATATATATATGAAATAAAATGAAAAATAATTAAGTTAGTTTTAGGGAACCAACTCAAAAAAATCTCACTTGAACTAGAATCAATTGCTAAAAACATTTAGTCCACTAGCTTCCACATGATATTCATTATATTTTTGAGATAAGTGTTTAGTCAATTGGTCAACCACATTATCATATTTGAAAAATATTCTTACAATGACCTCATGTAGCATCTCGTAACCCACTATTAGGTATTTCGCTTATCTCTTTTAATTTCTCACTTTATGTGGGTGTAATTTGGTACTCCTAAGGATAAAGAGTCTTTTATGGGGGGAAATGAAACAATGTTCAAGGTTGTATATTATTTGATTTATTGGAGTCTACTTATAAATATTTTAAAGGATTTGTGGTGTATGTTACCATATTTATAGAAAAATAGAGTTGGTTTAGGATTTTGATCTCAATTTGGAGTTTTTATTGTCTGTTGGGTGATTACATGTGGTGTAATGATTACATTTTGTGAATGTTTTACACTATATGTTAATTTTTCATGTTGTGTATTGGTTTCTAGGTTTATTTCGTTAGTTGGGTTCATGTAATTTAATGATTGCACACCTAGAAAAGTTTACACGTTGTGAAATGGTAAAAATTTGGGCTTTCAATATGAGGCAACAAGATATTCAGTGGGACATCATAATCATGAATTATACGATGTTAAAGGAATATAAATTGTTTAATTCTCATGTCCTAAACTTTTTAGGGAACTACATATATGATTTTTTATTCGATAGACTACATGCCTCTTCTGTCTTAACCTAGGAGCTCTCCCAATAAATTTTGGGGACCTCTGTTCTTTTTGAATCTCTTCATTCACAGATTTATCTCTGTTATAGTTGAAATATATTTCTATGGGTGATTAATACCTATAATTATTCATTACTATTGATTGTGGTAGAACCATTATGTTGTTTTATTGGATCCATTGATCTGTGATGATAATTCGCTTAATCCTTTCTAGATATTTTTTTTCTTCTATTTTTCCAATGAAGGCTAACCGCTATGTTGGTTATGGTACAAAGTGTGAGTTTCTTTGAGGTATGTTGTGATACATCCTCTATGATGACTATTTTTCTCGTCGAATTGATTTTGATATGTAGGGATTCATTCTAGGTCCCCTGTCATTGTCTATGTGTTCTTCTATGTTTGTTGATCCCGTTATGGTTGTGTGTGACCTGAGTTGGAGGTGGGTGGTTCCATATTTAGCCTATGTTGGATAAACTGTATTGATATGGTTTGATATCTTGTTTTATAAAATGATTTTCATAACTGAATTATGTCTTTGGAAATGTGTTTTTATGAAAATATGATTTTACCTTGTTTTGGTAAAAGAAAAGTTGATTTCTAAGCATTATGAAATGAATTTATGTGATGGTTTTCAAAGATTTTTTTTGATGAAATGGTTTAAAAATTAGAGCACATGGGAATTATTGGGTACTTAGGTGGAAGGTGTGGTATTAGGCCTCATCCATTGATATTATTGGGTGTTCATTTATTCATTGTTCCTTTTCTCCCTAGGACTATTGTTCTAGGGACATGAAAGACACTCTGGGGAGGTTCAATTTCTGGTTTGTTCCTATTCTCTCAAGATTCGATGAATATGTCTAGATACATGATGTGGGTGATTATTGTTGTCTTAGGTATGAGTGTCCTAGATATCATAAACTATAGTTATATTTTGTTTGATTTGTTACCTTGGATTTAGATTTTACTATTTAAATTTTCCCTTGATATGTGATGCATGATTTTGTTAATTTAGTTGATTTTATGTATATGAAATGCTTTAAAACTATTTTACCAAGCATTTATTGGAAATGTGGGGAAAAGAACAATTAATTTTTTTCATTTTTTTATGTAAAATTGTTAAACTATATATTATGCCTTTATTTCATTAGATTTTATCATTTTCAGATAATGATATAGAGACGTACTATGGAAAACCTTGGTGGGATCCTATTGAGCCTATTAGCTCACACCCTACGCACCCCTTCAGTAGTGTGTAGACCATTGTATGTATTAAAATGGAGGGAAAGGGAAGGTGCTTCAGTGAGGTAGTGAGGTTTTGTTATCTCATTATAGATATCTCTTAGTGATATGGTGGGATTTTACCCATGCTATCACATGGAGTATTCAATCTTTTGTTTTAGTAATCCTTTGATATTAGAATTGTACTCTGGGATGTTCTGAAAATTGTTTATTTTTATCATTTTTGTTGTCTTCTTCCAGTTATGGAATATGTTATCTATTCCACTATTTCACTCTATTATGTAAAATATTATATATATATATATATATATATTCCATGATATTGCTTCAGGTTGGGAGAAATAGTTCCCTCTAGTTTTTTATTGATGTCTTGTTACTTGTTGTCAGCCTGTGGGGATCGGGAATGCCCTTCGAGTTTGTGGAGATTTGAGTCAGGAACTAGTTTGAGAGGGTATCCAAGTTGAATTCATCACACCTCACCACTTCAATAAAAATCTCTTAGGAGATTATACATTCAAATTATATAATTTTTCTATTAATATTTTCATGACCCGACCCATGTTGGGGATCGATCTATGACTACTCCAAGCCTGGCTATAGGCTAGGGGTTGGCAGCAAGTGCCAAAGTCATAATTAAACATGATGATTCATTTTCCAAAATTAAATGTACACACTCACCCAAAAACACCTCAATGAAATAGTGAATAGATATAAAAAGATGAAACTGGAATGAATATATGGATCTATCCCAAACTAGATCACAACTGATGTGTTGAAGTTAAAAGGGGAAAAAATAGCCCACAAAAAGAAAACTATAAAAGTGTTTGACCCGCTCAGGAGGAGGGGATAACTTCCAAAAGGCTCCTTGGCCCAGTTCTGGTAAACACCTCAGTCATTCTAGACTGCTAAGCTCCGCCTACCTCAGGTCCTCTGTGGACTCCATCGAAAGGTATGTGGTCTGTAGGGGAAAAAAACATGTGAGGGAAAATCCCATGAAGGGGTGATTATAAGAATACTCAATAGGTTCCCCAAATCCCAAAATAAAAGGGAGATACAGAAAGGTTACAATCCACTCGACCTATCCAGTGGGAACCCCATCGAGATAGAAACTCCTTATCGAATCATCCTTAGCTGTACATGACTATTAATCTATGTCGAAGAAGAATCCCCAATAAGAGTGTAAGGAAAAAGACTTTGTCCCATAGTTCAACCTAATAAGGTAGTGAAATAAAACTCGTCCGAACACAAGGAGCTCAACATAGTGAGAATATGAACTTATCATCGAGTTGTTGTTGCCTATAGAAGGAGAGTGGACTCATCCAACCACGAGAAGTTAAACATGGAATGAATTTGGCATACCTAGTGAATCTCTACCTCCCATGTATAGAGATTTAACAAAGATAAGGTGTGGAAACCAAAGTGGTAAGTATGCTCAGTCCTCAAGGGGTGTCAACCCAAAATGTTACAACACCGCATGGGCTCCTAGAAATCACACATATATACTCGTATAAGACTCCAAGTCTCATGAGGGTCCAGCCTCATAGCCAATAATAAGATTATATTTGAGGCTCTAAAGGTAAACACAAATCTAGGAGAACAAACTCCATGAGTTCTGCCATCCCAAATAGTACCCATCTGAGAGATACACACCATTGAGAATAGATCTACCATTCCAAATGGTACTTTAATGAAAATGTTTTCCATTATGAACAACCTATATAGTCCATCTCTAGTTCCTAGCACCATAGGTTCTTCCATCGTTAACCTGTGTCGTAAACAAGACTAAAGAAACTAAGTGGAGAGGCCCACTTGTCACCACTTCCCTTATGTTGAGGGATCACTACTCCACGATATGCACTGCATACATCCTCTCTAGAAAGAGGAAATTTAAGGACCCACACCTTTCCAATATCCCATAGTCTAGGGAGTACTATCTCCTAACTAAAACATGAAGACTTTATCGCTCTAGTATGGAGTGGCCTGCACATTAGTACATCAGGGGACTGCAAACTCCTAAAGATCATAACACATATCAAGTGGAGGGTCCTTCTCCCCAAATCTATACCCAAAGGCCGAGGGACTTCCAACTCCAATAGTATACCCTCTCCCCACTGCAACTCGACGACGGGGGAGTGCTACTTCGTAAATGAGGACACACACCCAGGAACAATAGGGGAGTACAACTCAGAGAAAGAAATACCAACACCTGGATATGATTGGGGAGTATTGACTCCATGGATTGATGAACCACACCATAACTTGGTACAAAAGTACCACTATATGAATGAAAATCATTTGTTTTCATTTTTAAAGCCCGTTTTCTGGGTTTCTGGTACCCCAACTTACAACCAAAAACACAAACAAGTGAAAAAAAAACTTTAGACAACTCATACCAACACAGAATTACTCATCATAATAACCATAATCATCCCAGCATCCCATGCAAGATTCATCTTCTCCCATAGCTGATTCCCATTCTTGAGGCCTCCAAAAGATTTCACTTTGAACCCAACTCCTAAGTTGATCGAGTACAGGTTTCTCTGGAGATGCCTTCTTGACCACGCTAACCCTTTTAAAATAAAAATTCACCTCGTTATTTTTCTTAGAGGAACATCGAGTTCGCATCGGATGTGGAATATATGAGTAATCTTTCTTTGGTCATCTTCTTGGAGTAATAGAAAAAGACCCTTCAGTTGTAGCCATATTTTGACTCCCACTTTGAACAGCATCACTGAAT
Organism: Viscum album; assembly: GCA_963277665.1. Classification (NCBI taxonomy): domain Eukaryota; kingdom Viridiplantae; phylum Streptophyta; class Magnoliopsida; order Santalales; family Viscaceae; genus Viscum; species Viscum album. The sequence continues at coordinate 733,480,068 of OY728160.1, forward strand.
GAACAAGTGACTGGGCCACTCACATTTTCTTTCCCTCTGCCAAAACATTCCCTTCCAATATAGGCTCGCTCCCCCAAAATAGAGTCAGAACTCCCAGTGTTGTTCCACGCCTCTGTTTTGGAGTTTTACTCTCCATCAAAGGTATATGACCCTCCTCAGTAGTAACTTTTTCCACAACCATGGAACGAGTATCCTTCCCAAAAACTTCAACATGTAGACCCTCCCACTTCAGATCCATGCTTTCCACCAAAGGATATATCCTGATCACATTTTGGTTGTCTTCCACAGTCATGGTGACTGGATCCTTCCCCCTACAAACAACCTGTTGATCCTCCCCAACCTCCTTACAGACTGTAGCTGGTTCATGCCCCATACCCTCATCCTGTTGACCCTCCAAGACATCTGCACCACCATCCCCTCCTACAAAAACATCCTCCTCCAGTCCTGCGACCAACATATCATCAAAAAGACCTTGAAATCTATTACTCAAAGAAATAAAAGGCTTAGCCAGAGGATCCATACCTTTAGAATACCTAGCACTGGATGTGATAACCACATACATAATGTTAGAATCCCTTTCTTGTCCAATCTGTTCTGTACCCAAACTCAGCATGGAACTAGCATGTTTTTCTAAGTCCTGCCTTAACCTGTGAAGAATCTCAGAAACCTTCATATTAGCCTAAATCCCCTTAACATCGGAAGCCCCAAGATCCTGGTATTTCTCAAAAGAAACCTTATGAGACCTAGCTGAATTTCCATCCATAACCGAACCAGACACATAGGAGACCCTTCCTCTATCAACAGGCTCTGCTGTTCTCGAATCCAGACCCACCTTCACACCAACCTTCAAATCTTTTCTCCTAGACTCATCCTTATTGTTCACATAAGTATATTTCCCCTTACAATGAACCTCCATCAACTGTGAAGAGAGTCTACTTCGGCATACCTCAACTGAGTGTCCCAATCTCTTGCAAGAACCACAAAACTTAGTCCAATTTTCATATACAACCCTCTATTTGTAACGGTATTTTTTTCCGATCGTGATCCAAAAAAAATCAAAAAAAAATGTGAGACACATCCATTAAAACACACACGCGGGGGTTTACTGGATGGAAAACCACCTCGGTATGACTATTAGAACAGAGATATTGACCTTCTAGTTTTCCCAACATGCGAATAATCGAAGGGTTTTTGAAATGGCGAAGGAAGTTTGGGGAAACTTACCCAAACCACAATGGAAGGAGAGTCGCGATTCATATGAAGGTCGAATCACCAACATAATAGAAGAAAATGAGATCCATTGAAGTATTCAGGAGCCCTCAACCAAGATTAGATGAGATATGCCTCTGATTCGAACCTAATCATGATTTTTTTGATGTCTAGCAATCCAACCACTTCTTGTTCATGAAGATCCCAAGATCCAAAGAAAAATCGGTCAAATTCATTGACCGATGGACTCTTGTGCTTGAACCGAGCAACTAGGGTGAGATTTAACAAGTTAGAGGATTCTATAAACCTAGATGATGAGATATGAAGGTTCGGAAATCTGTCAAAAAGATCTGGAACTTTATGGTTGATCGAGGATTTCGGAAACGGTGGTAGAAACTCTGAGTTGGATAATGGCTGAAAGGACCTTGCTCTCCCATGCGATGATGATTCCCCCTCCCCCACCAAGGGAGGGAGGAGCTGGCGTGGAGGCTGCCATCATCATCGGAATGGAGAGTGCATCGAAGGTTCGAGGAGCCTCCCAAAACCTGTATATGTCATCGTCAAGAGGGGATATCAGTTATGGTAGTAGTACCACTATATGGCTAGAGGAACAGCACCCTAGTATGACAGGAGTGTACCGACCCAACCAGCAAGTTTACGATGGGGTACACACACCCTATTACAATAGGGGATTACTGACCCCAAGATAAAGGACCCACTCCCTAGCACGATAGGGGAGTACCGACTCTGCTAGAAAATCAGGTATAGAGGCTCCACACCCTGTAATGAAAATGGATTTCTAACTCCAATGATAGAGGACCCACACCCTATCCCGGTAGGGGAGTACCCACTCTACCTATATGTCACATATAGAGGACCCGCACCCTGAAATGGAATGCGAGTACTGACTCCACGGATAGAGGACCCACACCCTATTCTAATGGGGGTGTTCCTAATCTATTTTTTAGAAAGTATTGAGGGATCACGCCCTAGAATGATAGGGGAGAATTGTCCTACTTTATGAATGATGTAGGGAACCTATTCCCTAAACCACTAGTGGAACCTGTAGTTCAAAAAAATCCATCAACGATGCCCAACGTCACACGTTTACACCCTAAACACACAATTCTAAGTAACTCAAACACCACAGCTTGATTATATCCACTTGGGCCGACACTAACTCACCCATAGTATTTTAGGTCATGTCACAAGGATGCATCTTAGTGGATAAAGTGTTCCTCTTCCTTCTGAGTCTATGTCTACTCCAAACCGTGTCTAATACTAAATAACTATACATAGTTAAAATAACTCACACCCACAGCATGGGGAGTATCATCTATAATATAGAAAAGAGGTAAGGGAAACCCATTCCCTGATTCCACATTAGAGTACCAGTCCCAACTTCTCTCTTCAAGAACCATACCGATCTCTATCATCGGTCAAGCGCTGCTAAGAGGAGAGTCATGCTTATCATACTTCGTGTAATAAAACCATAATGGGTAGGGGATCCACATCCTGTTCCAAAATAGGAGAACCACTCTACCAGTCTAAATAGTCCAAATGGACCCACATCTCAAATTCTAAGGGAAAGGTACAGACCCAAACATCAACCTAGTGATTCACCCTGATCACTACCCATGATTTGCACCGCTACACAAGAGTCTTGATCGAAATGTGCCACATCATAACTCTTATACTGAAGCAATGGACACCATCATGTTCTACGTGAAAAATCACATAGTAAATACAACTCACATGCATGAATATGAGTCCCAGAGAAGAAGATATGGAAAGTGGAATATCTAAAGGAGATTAACTAGGAGTACATGACGTGCACCGGGGGAACACGAGATGTGTGATCCCACCCAAGCACTTTTCCATGTATCCAATCTATATGGTTTCCAGCCCATGTAGGGTCACACGGTATGTACAGGAGGTACACGATAATTTTTGATTCACCTGACCCCTCTTCATGTAGTTTACTTGTGTTCATGTACTGGACTCCGTGTCTGTGTACTTTTATTGTGTGTTAGTACATGCCCTTGTGTTTTCACATGGCTTCCCAAGCCATGTCCCATATCCACAAAGAATGGGGCACTACATGGCCTGTAACCCCAGTACATAGTTTCTAGTCCCCAAATTATATCTTCCCTAATTGGGAAGGGCTACACAACGTGTGTGACTAAACTATATGCCGTGTTGACAGTAATTCCAGTCACGAATCACCTATTAAAACACCTAATTCACCTTTATTCGACCCAAAACCCATAGATATACCTAGCATGGATCATAAACAATTGTAACAGGGCATTAGAACATTATAACAATGTAAAATGAATGGGATCAGGACTAAAACTCAAAACTGCCTACCTCAAGGAGAAAATGTCAAAGCTTCGATTAAAGAATGGTGTTCAGATCGCTTTGGTTCTCGATCTGGTGACGATATGCTTAAGAAACAGATATCGAAGGCACCTTGCTTTGATGATTTGGTATCAGTTTCATTTTTCACCAAAGGGGAGAATATGGGAGAACAAGAGGTACAACTCCTTTGGGTTTGAGTGTACCAACATGAGGGGAAGGGTTAGTATTAGGTTAGTTTTGTAATTAGTTAACCAAATTATTATTTAATTAATTAAACCAACATTTATCACCCCGTCCAAAACTCCTAGTGCAGATAAATTATTATTATTCCAAGGGTAAACATAATGTTCTAGACTAACACATATCCTCATAGATCCTATTCAAGAATCCAGGTGGGAGTTATTCCTCTTTTCAAGTGAAACTACATGTGTGAAAAAAAATATAATATTTTTAAAATCACCACGTTGAGGATCTCTGGGCACCAGATTCTTGTGGTGACTTGTCTCCTACCTTAGGAAATATTCATTAAAATACTCCAAAGTATTATAGGTCAAAACTTGGGTCTCAACATCACTACCACCTTCAAATCATTTCTTCCTCATAAAGAAAAATGGCTTGGAATAAGGAAAATAAACTTAGATCTATAAGGGAACTCATGCCAGCGAGCTCACTAAGGGTTCCCATGCAACTTCCAAGCACGCACTTAGGGGAAGCACTATGTCTAAACCACTCGTATGTCCAGCTTCTACCAGGAAAACATCATGGAATTAAAGGGAACATGTTCCCTTAGCCGAGATAGGTGGGAAAGCACAAAGAACCACAATCCATCTACAGTCATGGGGTCTAGTGGTACACCACCTAGCTAACCTGACATAGATGCTAAAAAAACCATAGTTTACCTCCACCCTTGAATGAAATGCCTCATGGCCTCCTCAAGAGTCTTACATTCAAGATTCTTTTCGAGCACACAAGGGTACAAATGAAAAATAGAGGGGGTAAACTCATCCATCCTCAGGAAGCTAGACACGAAAAGCACATGACATGCCCTGTTTGTTATTACTCCTCTTAGAAGGAGTGTAACCCTAACCAGAAACACTACCAAACCCACTAGTGGAATCCTAGATCAGTACAGACGGTATGCAACCAATATATAATGTGGGAATATCATATGGTCTAACTCTTCTATGACACAATGATTATAAGAAAGGATCTATGCTATTCATCCTCACCGTGTACACAATAATCAAAAGGACACTTCCACCGCACCTCAATAATGTCCATTTTGGGTGGCACTGACTTAGCTATACAATTTTATTCATGTAACAAAAACACATCTTGGTGGGGGAAGGATGTCTTTTTCTTTTGAAATTGAAGCTATATCAATCAACACTAACACCGGGTTCTACCGACACCCCGTGTTACTCTAATTTAACCATCGAGAAAGAAGAAGAAAGAAAATATTACCCACAAAAATGTATAACAATTTCTATTGTTGAATGTAGAAAGGACACAGGGGATACCTATATTCATCTTCAGATCTTATAGGATGAAGGCCTCTATAACCTAAAGTTATCCTCATCCACATACCCCCTCTCCCTAAGCATGGCATGGACCACCTCTTACGGTTATACCAGCTCATACACCTCATATTCCATCTCATGGAACTCCGTGCTCCAAATGATCCTTCTGCCAAGGTGGCCCATCGTCCGACTCCCTCTCAGTAGCACGAAAGGTGTGAAAGTTTCTATCAAGATGTCCCCATCATCGACAGCGTAACACCGCTGGCACGTGCATCGCAACACATGAAATTTTTTAATATTTATTAACCTACCAACTACTGTAGAAGTGGAAAGCAGAGTCAAAACACAGAGAGAATGTGAGTAGACACTAGAAGTATCTTCTTAGATGAATTATCGAGAATATGGGTTTTAATTGTGATTATATAAAAATTCAAAAAAGTGAATGAAAATTTAATAAAAACTATTTAAATTAACTAAAAATTATCTAAGTGAACTAAATTAATTTATGGAATGAAATAGTAGAGAAGGAAGTTTCATAGTCATGACATCCGTTCAAGTGCATAGAATTCCAATTATTTAATTCCCACATCTGAATATTTATTTATTCAATTAGTACTTATTCCGAATTTAATCAAAATATTTTCTGGTCTCATTCTCTGATGTTAGAAAGTATTCTAATTTTCACACAAATTATCTTTCATTTCATTCTTTATCCTAATGAATAATTTTTGTATGATTATAGCACTGAATCACTTGGTGAAATACAATGACCCGTTTCTCACAACGTCAAAGTATCTACCTTTGTCAGGTTTTCACACATGAGATTATTGATTAAGTATCACTCATGCAATTTTGAATGAGAGCACATAGAAAATGTTAATTTTTTCAGTGAATATATTTATTTATTCATAATTCACTCATGCTCTTGATCGAATTCCGGAAAAAATAAATTATTTGATGAAGTCCCACTCGTGATTACCTTTTAGGTATCACATGAATGGGCACCAAATCATGTGTGCAGATCCAAATGAAAATTAAATTAAATGCAGATATAATTATTAATTAAACATAAAATTAAAATTAATTTAAAAGGCAATCAAACATGAGAATAAATTAAAGACATGCAATTACCGCCACATTCATCACAATCCCAACACCAAAAACATTATCCAACTATCGTGCAAACACTACGTGAAAAATAAATAAAAAAATTCACCAGGTTTTTGTTGATGTGAGGACCACCGCATGCCACCATAGACGATCAAAAAATAGTAACATTAAATATGTCGATCACCGCAACATCAAAACACACCATCATACCACTATAAAATTGTTAGATATGTATTACCTCCTAGCGTGCACTACCGATCTCCAAAAGTGAACCAAACCTCCACAGATGTTGATGATGCATCTGGATCACTACTATACTCCAAGAATGGGGAAGGCATGGTTACTGCCCATTATGCTGGCAATGGAGGAGGTTGGTTCGGCCGATGGTTTTCCACTGGTTGATTCTGAGAACCTAATAAGAGGGGGGATAGTGAAGTGGCGAGGGGGAGGAGGAGGAGGATGGGTGTAGAGAAACTGATCGAGAGGGGATAGGGGGTGGATAAGGGGGAGTGGAGGGGTGGGTTGGGTTGGATGGTGTGAGGTGAGAGGGGAGGTCGTTGAAGGTATAAGGGAGTGAGGTGAGTGGGGTGGTGGGGTCCACAGGGTGAGGGGAGGGGTGTGTGGTTGGAGAGGGGATTGGAGAGAGGGGAGAGGGGTAGAGAGGTGTGGTTGGTTGAGTGAAAAAAGGATATGGGGAGTGGGTAAAGGGAGGAGGGTGGATAAAAAATTAATAAAAGATCATTTGTTAAAGAAAATAAATTGAAGTATACATTTAATTTCAAAATGTAAAATAATTTATTAATCAAAAAGTTAAATAATAATAATAATAATAAATATTAATATGAATTAAATTTTAATGTGAATGTATTCAAATATAACACTATTATTAGATATATTAATAAACTAATAAAAATACTATTTTATTAATACAAAGAATTAATGAAATAAAATAAAATACAAATAGAAAATTAAAATATATACAAACTATTAATAATAAATAAAATAAACTAAAATAACATTAGAGAAACTAATAATAATAATATAGTTTTAAATATATAAAATTAATACAACTTATAAAAATAAAAAATTACTAATATAACTATATAAATTAACTTAAAATTATCAAAATATCAAAACTACTACAAAAATACAAAAATAAACTAAAAATATAAAAAATTCTTAAACTAATTAATTAAGACTAAGTTATAAAATTATAAGAATACATGATAAATCCATGTACGTAAAATCCTCCACACATAAAATTTGGCACCCCTCAACAAAACAATCAGAAAGAAAACACAAGTGGTCCCATAGACAAATCAAAACATCTAAATTACATGTTATAATTTTTTTAATCTATTTTACCCATAAAATATCATGCTTCATTTAAAACTAAAATTTCTGAAAACCATTTTCCCCCACTCACATTCTTTCCAAAACAAGTATTGGATCTCATGCATCATTTGAACCAACTCTCCATCACTCTCATCTCTCAAAAATATTTTACCCCAAATATGCTCAATTATCATACACATGAATGCCTACCACATGTTTTCCACGAATTTCACATATCCACTAGTGGAAATCAAAATAATTCACTAATATCATGGACTTTACATGAGGTTCAAATGTCCCTAAGGTTGCGGGATGGTGGGTCCTAAAAAAATATGGCAGATTTTTTTTAAAAATGAGGGTTGAATATTGAAATAAATGCATGATAAGTTTCAATCCAAATTTCTCCCTAAAACTCACACCCCCCCCCCATAATTAAAAAATTTATTATTACCAGGAATATGATAATACAATGTTTCACTCTTTTGGTCTATTTTTTCCTCTTTTTTTATACCCAACTCTCTCAAATAAGATGATAAAGAAAAACTAGTGAGTTGCATTTCCAAAGCCCCATGAAATAATTGTCAGACAAAAATCCAAAATAATCGTACATATAGAACGTACATGGTAACATATCAGTGAATGTAGGTCATATAGAAAACTCTCTATCTCTTGGATTAATGGATCATCACTTTTATAGGTATCCCTAAAATCAAGGGTTATCGCATAATAACTACCAATGTACTCATCATTGGAACCAAAAAAGATTCAATATTTCCATAGAAAAATACTTGTAATGAATGTGGAAACAATGAAATATAACACATATGTTCATGAGGATATAATGTTAGTCCATGCGCATCAAATGAATCACTTCTCATCAAACAACCCTCTCCATGAGTAAACCTCTCCCCCACACTTTGAATGAAAATCATCATGCAAATATTCAAGAAATGGTTAAGGAAGGGTATTGGCTATCTGATAATCCTAAAAGGATTCTTCATGGATCTTAATGAATATATGATGGAGAAAATGTATTGGTCCCTCAGTGGGTCAGTGGGGATAATGATCAAATAAATGCCTCAGTCATTTATGTGAAACTTTCAAAATTCCTATCGCTTTGATAGAAAAACATGGAAAGTTCTAAAAGACAAAACATGGTCAAGATTCTCTCAAGAAAAAGATAAACATAAGAGGATGTAAAATATGAAGGATTCATCACGGGTATAGAAATATAATGTTGGACTACATAGATGAGTGAAAAGGTTTTTGAAAAAAAAATTCAACGTATGAAATAATATAAGCAATCATCTAATTCATGAGATCAAGGATCAAAGCATTCCAAACAAGAATCATGTGCTCAAACTGTCTAAGGACACAAGTGGTATGCCCCCGACTATGTTACTACAAAAATTAAGTGTCTTTCATGTGGGTTCATTAATGAAAATAATGTTAGTTTTTTTGTTAGATGTTTTACATGGGGTTTTTTTAAAGCATAAAATATGACAAAAATAAAACACTTCCCTATATAACTACAGATAGATATGGAAATGCTTTTTGTATCTGATGATGCTCCAGAAATGGTATACCTATAAAACCTACACATTGATAGCAAAAATTCACATCATATCAAATAAGTAACACCATAATAAAAATCATGTGGATGACAAAAATTTGTATGCTTAATTCAAATCCACTATTGTTCCATGAGAAAACAGAATGTAGTAAATTCATTCCATTTTATTTTATTTTATTTTTAAATAAAACTAAATGAAATTAAATTAAATGAAGTGAAAGGAAAACAAACAAATTATGGGGTTCCTCCCATTGAGAACTAAGTTTAATATCATCTTTATCCATATGTTGTTGAAAATCCACCAGGATTGAACGAAAATGTAAACCATGCATCTGCTTATTTTTTAGTGGGAGTGTGGAATAAATTCATTGATGATGAGATTATCTGATAGGATGCACAATATCTCAATGGAATCTTGTTAGAAAATTGGATGTGCATAATGAAATAAAAATATTCCAACTCACAAGGGAATGAATGTACCACACCTGAATAAAGACTCATCGAATAATTTAATTTTGGGAAATGGTATTCATTAAAAAGATCAAGAAGATTACCTCATTGAACATATAGAGGTTAAAAAGTGCATTTACCATACTCCTTCAATGGTCATATTATATCCATCACATCCTTGAATGCATTATCTGGGTTGATTATGTATCCCAATTCATTTTTATCGCTAACCACTAGCACAGGGAAATATACTAGTTTCCAACTCAAAGCATGCTAGAGGCATGAAGCAAGAGGGGTGGGGTCAAATGGAGAAGATGACTCCATTGTGTCAATAAGGACATCTTTTTCTAAAGTTTCTTCTATATTGACCTCATCATATTTCTCAGTTGGTACATGTGTCACCACGAAATCAGGATCCTCCAGGTAACACCATTCTTCCATTGTTTATATAAAATTTTGAGTGTTCTCTACCACCATTGCTGAATGATTATTAGACTCCAAAAATGTTTCAGATGTCTCCATTTTAAAAAAAGTTACGGAATCACAAATATTTTCAAAATAAGGTGATTCTATTTCATTTGAAGTGATTTCCTCTAGACTGTGGAAATCCACTATCTCTTGGTTCTATTCTGAATATATCATGGTAAAGAAGGGTCCTATTTCAATGTCCTATTCATCCTCAAAAGGTGAAATTTGATAGACATAGAATGTGTCCTTTTTTACTTTGGGGTGGCTGTGTTGTGAACTCATAGAAGGAGGTCATTAAATCACATTTTCCGAGGGACCATTATGGTCGATATGGTGGAAGACTAAGCTCTCATATTCTTAAAATGTGATTAGTTTGGAAGATTTATTTTGTGATGGAGGGGAGCCATCAATTGTATGAAAATAAGGTGGATAAATCTCATTATCAGACTCAGGATATGTATGTTGTTAAAATGTAACCTCTATTTCATTCTCCTCAAAAGAATTGTTTTGAATTGGATCATCAAGAGGCAATGAGGAGGAAAATTGGACAAGATGAGTTATTTGATTTTCCATATTCTTCATTGATAAAAGAATATTTTCATTACGTTCATCTTGAAGTTCAAACATCCTATTTGTCTCACTAATAACAGATGGTAACATGTTCTCAATTATTGAATCATTTTTTCACATGAATTATTGAGTTCGAAATTTTCAAGAGTGTATTGACTTTGCAAATTTTTAACAGGTAGGTAGGAACTAGAAGTAGAATATGGATCATAACAAGTACTTGAATTATAATCATAGAATAAAGAGTAATACCTAAATAGATCATGTTCGGTGAAATATTGTATTCCATACGATAAAATGTTGGTGGGTAGGGTGTGCACTGGTTGTAACTGTGTTGTGCGGCCCATGTCATTCTAAGCTTCTGGGTGTTGTGAAAATTCCTACAATGAAAAATTCATAGAGAAGTAAACTATTTTTTATTGGCTTTTTTATTATTTTTATTTATTTTTGACATGAATCACTCTTTTAAAGTAATTCTTGATGATATTATTCTCCCCAGCAATACTGCTAGAAATTTGGCACACACGTCGCAACGCATGAAAATTTGAAATATTTATTAACCTACAAAATATTGTAGAATTGTCTTGAAGGGTCAAACCATAGATATAATTTGATTAGAAACTAGAAATATCCTCTTAGATGAATGTTCAAGAATATGGGATTTAATTGTGATTAACTAAAAAATCTAAAAAGTGATTGACTATTTAAAAACAACTATTTAAATTAACTAAAAACTATCTAAGTTAAGTAAATTAATTTATGGGAGGAAATAGTAGATAAGGATGTGTCATATTCATGAAGTCTATTCAAGTGCATGCAATGCCAATTATATAATACCCACATCTGAATATTTATTTATTCAATTATCACAAGTTAAAATTTTAATCAAAATACTATCTGCTCTCATTCTCTAATGTTAGGAAGTATTCTAATTTTTATACAAATTATACCTCATTTTGTTTTCAGTCCTGAAAAAATAATTTGTGCATCCTTAAAATACTAAATCACTTGGTGAAATACAATGACCCATTTCTCAAAAAGTCGAAGTATCTACCTACGTCAGGTTTGCTCACATGAGATTACTGATTATGTATCACTCGTGTAATTTTGAAGGAGAGTGTGTAGAAAATATTAATTTTTTCAATGAATATATTTATTTATTCAAAATTCGCTTGCACACTTGATCGAATTCCAGAAATAAAAAATACCTTGATGAACTCCAACCAGTGATTACTTATTCGTTATCACAAGAATAGGCACCAAATCATGTGTGTAGAGGCCAAATGACAATTAAATTAAACTTATATATAATTAATTAATTAAACATCCAATTAAAATTAATTTAAAAGGAAATCAAACATGGGAATTAGGTAAAGACATGAAATTACTGTCACTTTCATCACAATCCCGACACCAAGTATATTATCCAACCATCATGCAAACATGAGGAAAAAAGTAAATAAATAAAGTCGTTGGGTTCGTGTTGATGCGAGGACAACCACAAGCCACTGTAGACAATCACAAAATAATAACCTTCAATATTTCGATCACCGTAACATCGAACCACACCATCACACCTCCACAAAAATGTTTGGATATGTATTCTTTCCTAGTGAACACTGTCGATCTCCAAAAAGTGAACCGAACCTCTGTGGATGTCGATGATGTGTCTGGATCACCGCTATAGTCTGGGAATGGGGAAGTCATGGTCATTGGTCGTTATACTAGTCAACGAAGGAGGTTGGTTCGGCCGGTGGTTTTCCGCTGGTTGATTCTGAGAACCAAAGAAGAGGGGGGATTGTGAGGTGGCAAGGGGAGGGGAAGGAGGCTGGGTGTGGAGCACCTGGATGATAGTGGATAAGGGGAAGCTAAGGGGGATTGGAGGGGTTGGGCGGGTAAGAGGGTGTGAGGTGAGTGGGGCGCGGGGCGCGGGGTCTAGGGGTGAGTGGATAGGCGTGAGGTTGGGGAGGGGATTGGAGAGAGGGGTGTGGGTAGGGATATGGGGTTGGGTGAGTGAAAAAAGAAGAGGTGGAGAGGGTAAAGGGGGAGGGAGGATAAAAAGTCAAAGTAAGATAATATATTAAAAAAATAAAAGTAAAATCTAAATTTAAATACAAAATTTATAGTAATATATTAATCTGAAAGTTAAATAATAATAATAATACTAATAATAAATAGTAATATGAATTAAATATTAATGCGCATTTATTTAAATATAACACTATTTCTAGATATAGTAATAAACTAATAAAAATACTGTTTTATTAATACAACAAGGTAATAAAGTAAAAAAAATAAAAATAGAGAATTAAAATATGTACATTCTAATAAGAATTAATAAAATAAAAAAACTAAAATTAGTGAAACTAATAATAATAATATAGTTTTAAATATATAAAATTAATATAACTAATAAAAATTCTAAATTACAAATATATCTATATAAATTAACTAAAAATTATCAAAATATCTAAACTACTACAAAACTAAAAAAATAAACTAAAAATATAAAAATGGTTCAACTGGTTAATTTAAACTATGTTATAAAATTATAAAAATACATGCGAAATCCATGTATATCAACCACATCTCCTGCAATTGACCCGATCCTTGGTGATGCTTCTGTGCTACAGGCCCACTTGCTGAAGTTTGGGCATGGGTATTTCTCCTTCACCGCAATCCTATCACATGTCATCTTCTAGTTGTTATAGACACCTCGGATTCATGACTACCTCCTTGGGCCACATCCACATGTTCCTCCAACATGAATATCTCTACTACGAAAGATCCCTCTAGTAAACGAGTATTGGTAGGAATGCACAATGGAATCACAAACTCCCTGATCTCTCCGCAGAATCCATACTCGAAGGTCCATGATATAAAAAATAACCTCAAAACATATCTAGGGAGTATCACAAAAGGTATGTGAACCTTTTCAAAAACTCTGATACAGTACTGTTTCCATGAAGAAGATGTAAAAGCATCTGGATACCTACTAATCTCAGAGTCTCTAGGTAAAATTCTTCCCTGGATAGTTGATCAAAATCAACCAAAGTGAGTGCCACATCATCATGGGGTTACATCAATAAACTACACCATCCCCCTACCAAACCCAATTGAAGGCTCGTTTCTATGACCACTATCTGATTAAGAGGTGTCCTCACTAGATAGAAAACATGCATGACTACCTCAAGCTAGTCATCAGCTGCCTTAGGGGTCTGAATCACCATAGTAACTCAGATGTTGTTTCCTATACAACTCATGCAATGAACTCATCCTGTATGAATCCTCATCCTAAACATCCATAATAACCATCATCTCAATGAGTGGAGTCTCATCTAGCTAACCACTCGTAGGTAACGGCTCAAAACTAGTTCCATGTACTGAAGTCTCATCACGGGGTGTATCAACACCACAACCATTCCATTGAATCCTATTTTTTTATCATCGTTGATGCATCCTGAAATTAAATCAATATGAACCATGGTCAAAGAGTATATCTAGGGAGATGACTCAAGAAGGAAAAGGAAATAAAATCCAAAACCCAGTCCTATATGATGCATGTACCATTTAATTTCACCTGCTACTATTTTCCTATTGTTCCAAGTTGAAAAGATGGTTTTCAGAGTCCTAGTAAACGTATACGTCAGCTGATGCACCAATACTAGAACCTCTTTCTTGAGATCTGAACTCAAAACATCCTAACACCATCACTATGAAACCCAACCAAAACATTTTTAATGGGAAAAGTATGAAATACTTCCCAGGGAATGAACTTCCTTTGATACCACTCTATCATGACCTGGCCCAAGCTGGGGCTCAAGTAATGACTACCCCACACCCACCTCCATAGGCTAAGGGTTGGAAAAAATCACAAAAGTAATAACTAAACTCAGGGAGTCCTTTTCTTGAAGTACCTGTATGCACACACCGACAAAAAAATCAATGAAACAGTATAAAGATATAAAAACATGAAACTAAAATTCATGAATAAATCTATCCCAAACCAGAGTAAAATAGAATCAATGAAGTAAAAAAGGAAAAAAATAATTACCCATCAAAAGAAAACTATACAAGCATCTAAATTGCTCAGAAAGAGTAGATCGCTTCCAAAAGTAACAAACAGAAAGCTCCTTGAACCAAATATGGTAAAAACCTTGATCAATCTACCTCTCTAAGATCCACTTATCGTGAGTCCTCTATAGACTCTTCAAAAGGTACTATGGTATTTATAATACACAAAACAAGTGTAAGTAAATCCCATGCAAGGGTGATTATAATAATACTCAGAAGGCATCCCAAAAACCAAAAAGAAATGGGAGTGGCTGAAAGGTGACAGTTCACTTGACCTAGCCAGAGGGAACCCCATAGATAGATAAACTTCATATTCAATCACACATGGTTGTACATGAATCGTCATCCATGTCAATGAAAAATCCCCAAAAAGAGAGTAAGGAAAAATAATTTGTCCCATAGCTCAACCCAATAAGAGAGTGAAATAAAATTCATCCAAACACAAGGAGATCGAAATGGGGAGAATATGAACTTCTCATTAATTCTTAACTACATATAGCAAGATAGTGGAATAATCCAACCATGAGAAGATAAACATGAAAATCACATGTAATAACCCACTCGTCTTCACGTCCCATGGAAGGAGACTAACCAAAGGTAAGGTATGGGAACTGAAGTAGTATGTATACTTAGTCCTCAAGTGGTATCAACCTAGAATGTGAAAAAATCACAATGGATCTTAGGCATCACCTAGATATACTCGTATTATACTCCAATTATCATGAGGTTCCAACCTCATAGCCAGCAAAAAGATTATTTTCAAGTCTCTAAAGGTAAATAAAATACCAAGAGAACACGCTCCACGAGCTTTGTCACCATAGATGGAACCCATCTGAGCGATACAAACCATCGATAATATCTCTACCATTCTGAATGGTATGTCCCAGAGAACATACACCATCATTAAAACCCTATATGGTCTAGCTCTTGAGCCCAACCCCAGAGGTCCTTCCACCGCTAACCTACATCGTATGCAAGGCTAAAGAAACCAATTGGAGGGGACCACTCCTAACCACTACCCTGCAGTTGAGGTAGAACTGCTCTGGTATATGCATCACATGCATCCTCTCTACCAAGAAGAAATAGAGGGACCCAAACCTCACTACTGCCCTATAGTTGAGGGAGTACTAGATCCTAACTGACAATGAAACCTTTTTCACTCCTGTATAGAGTGGGAAGCACCTCAGTCTGTCGAGGGGGAACAAACTCCTAAATAAGAATCGCACAAATCATGTGTAGGTTATTTCTCTTTAGATCTATACACAATGGAAGAGGGATTTACAACTCAAATCGAAGACCTAATCCCCACTGCTACTCAGATACAGGGGAGTTCTACTCCAAAGATGAGGACCCTCACCCTGGTATTACATGGGAGTACTAACTCCATGGATCGAGGACCCACACATTAACCTAGTGGGGGTACCAATCTAGGCTAGAGGACCCAAAACCTAGTACGATAGGGGAGTAATGACCCCAGGCTAGAGGACATGATCCATGTCATGGTAGGGGAGTACCGACTTTACCATAACATCCCATATAGAGTACCCTCACCCTAGAAAAATAGGAGAGTTTCAACTCTAATGATAGTGGACATACAACCTATCTCGGTAGCAGAGTACCCACTCTACCTATATGTCACATATGGAGCACCCGCTCCCAAACACGATAGGGGAGTACTGACTCAACAGATATAGGACCTTCACCTAATTCTAATAGGGTAGTTTTTACTCTATCTATCCAACAAGTATGGAGGGCATGCACCCTAGCATGATAGGGGATCACTATCCAAATTTAGGAATAATATGGGGAACCCACTCCCTAAACTATTAAGGGTGTACTAATAGTTTCAAAATTCCATAAATGATTCCCAACATCTCACATTTCTACCATGAACACCTAAGAATAAGGAACTCAATCACCACACCTTGATACTATCTTCTTTAGCAGACACTGACTCTCTGGCATGATTTTAGTTTTCGTCATAAGGATTTGTCTTTGTGGGGAAATAGTTCCTCTTCCATTTGAGTCCAAGGCTATCCCAAACCATGACTCATCCCGAAGAACTAACCATGGGTAAAAGAACCCATGCCCACAATGTGGGGAGTCCCATCTCTACTAAAGCAAGGAGGTAATGAAAACTTGTTCACTAATTCCATAGTGGAGAATGATTCCCAACAAATCTATTCAAGAACCATACCAATATCTAGAAACAGTCAAGCGCCGATAAGAGGCGAGTAAAACTTATCATACATTATGTTGTAACACTATCATGGGTAGGGGACTTGTACCCTATTACAATAGGTGATAACTAATCTATTGGTATAAAGATTCTAGGGGACACACATCCTAAAGTCAAAGGGAAAGGTACTGACCCTGACGTCAACCTAGTGATTCGCCCTGATCACTTCCTTAGATTTGCATTTCTATACAAGAATATTGATTGAAACACACCAAAAGATACACCATATACTAAAATAGATGAAACCATCACATTCTGCACACACACAAAAACTCAGGATAAGTTACTCACAATCCTGAATATGATTCCCATATAGGGAGATATGGATGGAGAAAGATCTCAAGGAGATCCACTAGGAGTATATGGTGTGCACAGGGGCACACACGACATGTGAGTCCACCCAAGAACATGTACATGTATCCAGTATACATATTTTCCAACCCTTATAGGGGTAAATATCATTTACAATAGGTACACGGTGTGTTATGATTCACCGAGCCCCTAGCCGTGTAGTTTACCCATGTTCATGTACTGGTCCCCATGTCCATGTACTTTAGTCATGTGTTAGTACAAAACCATGTTTCATAACACGACTTCCCAAGACATGTCCATAGCTACATAGAATGGGGAAATACATGGAATGTAAACCCGATATACGACATGTATTCTCCAAAGTTCATCTTCCCCAAAAAGGAAGGGCTACACAATATGTGTCACTGAACTAAAAATCGTGTAGACCGTAATTCCAGTCGGCAATCACCTGCAAAAACACCCAATTCTCCAAAATTTTACCCAAAACCCATATATCTACCTAGAAGGGTTGATAAAAATTTGAAATAGAGATCTATAACATTAAAAAAATGAAAAATGAATGGGATCAATAGTTAATGGAATTGTAAATTTTATATAGATAAAAGAGTAAAAACAACCAGAAAGTGAGAAAAGTAAAAAAGGGATTAAGGAGGTCTAAAAAAATGAAAACTCAAAGAATAAATTATAATAATTCTCATACACACCAATGGGATGGTGCTGAGAGTGGATAATTAGGTGATCATTTCATTCTGACAATACCTTACTTCAATGATTCAGGGTCTGTTTCATTTATCGCCAAAGTTAATAAGAGGGTACAACATGTGGCGCGACTCCTTTGGGTTTGGGAACACTAACGTGAGGAGTGGGGTGAGTATTAGGTTATGTTTTTAATTAATGAATTAATTAAATTCTAATTTAATTAATTAAACCACCATTTAACTCCCCATTCATAACTCCTGGTGTTGACAAAATTATGATGCACCTAGGGTAAACATGATGTTCTGGACTCAATTTCGGCCTCAGAAATCCAATCTGAGTCTCCAAATGGATGTTATTAATCTTTTCAAGTGAAAATTCATGGATGTGAAAAAATTTATTTACTATTTTTAAAATGACCATGTAGAGGCTCTCTGGTTCCTAGATTCTTCTACTAACTTGGTGCCTAGCTTTGGAAATGTTCTTGAAAATATTCTGATGACTTACATGTCAAAACTATGGTCTTAATAGAAATGTCCTTATCTCCTTAGTGAGGTACACCACTATAGTAGTATCAGAACACAATGTGATATCATCTTTACTATTAGGTACCTCATCAAAATCCTAGATTAAGTTTCATATCCAAACACCTTATTTATCTATATAAAAATCCATAATATACTCATAATCTACTATAAAATAAGCTACCACAAGTTATTTTGAACTCTTACAACACATAGATCCTCCAATAAGGTAAAATTAATATTCCAAATATGATTTTAGATCATTTTTATCCATTAGAAAACTAGAATATATGTATCCCCTAATGAATAATTCTTCATTTCCTCTATATATTAGGAACATAACCTCAGTTTACCACAGAAACATCAGGATAATCTTAACAATCATCCAATGTTTTTCTCATGTATCTTCTTTATATCCTTATATTGTATTCAAGGTTTATGAAACATCATTCCCAAAAAATTGCATGTAATATATGATAGATCCCATCTCAAATGTGTAAGAAATCCTTTCCATCCTCTCTCTACCTCTCCTCTTGTGTCTAAAGACACATTTTCATAGAGAGATGCATACTATGAGACATTGGAAACCATCCCATCTTGGAATGTTCTATACGGAATCTCTCCAGTACCCTGGAAATTATTATACACTATCATAGTCTAAGAAACCTCTTAGATCAATCATGATGGATATTCATCTCTATAATATAGGTTTATTCACCAAATTATTTAATGGAAAAAAATTCATTAAAAATATATTAAATAACTATAAGACTAGTATCACATTTCCCAACAGTAACCTATCATCAACATATAGTATAAGAAAAAAACTACACTATCATTAAACCATTAATAGACAGAGGTCTCAAATTCATTATATATGAAACTAAATTATATAATGGATTCAAAAAAATGATTTTTATATATTTATTTTCTTTCTTCAACCCACAAATGGTTCTCTACATATTACATACACTTATTAGCATCCTTTTTAACAATAAACCCTTTTTGTTGTGTCATATAGATATATTTCAAAGGGTTCCCATTAAAGAATCTATTTTAACACCCATTTTTCAAATATCAAAATCATGGTAAACTAATGTAGTAATAATAAATCTTGTATATTTTGAAATTCTTACTGGGAAAATATTTTTTCATAGTCTATTCCTTGTTATATCTTAAACCCTATAGTGACTAGTCATGATTCATAGGTTCTTATCTTACCATCCATGTATAGATTATTCTTGAATAAACATTTTCACCCAAAAGTATTCACATCTATTAGAGGATCTACAAGATCTTATACATTACTCTAATACATGGAATACATTTTTTGATTCATGGATTCCAGACACATTGAAAATTCTGAGCTTCTTTATAATTCTTTATAAGAAAAGGATTCATCATTATCAACTAATAAATAGTAAACATAATCAGTGATTATAAAACCATATCTCTCTAGTTATCTAACCTCTCTAATACTCCTATGTATTTCATGTGTCTCTATAACAACTTCTTTCATGGGGTTTAGTTAATGTTTTCTTATGAAAACTCATATGAATCTTGATTGTTGACTCCATAAAATTCAATATTTATCTCACTATAACTTTTGAAGATGTTACCCCTATCAATAAATACAGGATTCCAATTTTCAATCCTCTTTTTATTTAATGGGTTATATTGATAATATCCCTTAGTTTCCTCATGATATCCTATAAGGTTACAGTTAACTCATATAGGTTTAATTTTTTTCTAGATATCACCTTAACAAATTCTTTACATCCCCAAACACATATATTTTCAAAAATGGATTTCTCCCTACTCCATAACTGGTATGATATTATTTGTTTCTTCAGTCATCACTCAATTAAGTATATATGCTATAGTTTGTAATGAATATCCTTAAAAGAATAGTTGAAGAGTATCATGACTCGTCGTTGATCTAACCATGCCCAGTAAGTTATGGTTCCTCCTTTCACTGAAAAAATTCTATCATTGTGTATAAGGAGGAATGAGTTGAAATGGATCAAAAATTATCTTATATAATCGATAAAAAATGGGTTTATATATTCTCTATAAAAATATATGTACAATTTATTTATATTAATTACATGTATTTTCTCTACTTTTTTATTTCATTCTTAAAATTTATTAAACGAGTTAGAATTATAAATCATTGATTAGAAATATCAATATATACTAAATTCATTAATAAAAGTTATGAAATAAGATTATTCACCCCAAAATTTAACTAGAAAAGGTCCACACATGTATTTATAAACTAATTCAAGAAGCTCTATGTTTCTTTCAACCTTTCCAGAAAATGGAGATTTGGTCATTGCCCTTGAAAACAAGCTTGACATATATCAAGTTTTTTTAGTTCAAAAGAATCCAAATTCCATTATTTATATATATTAGTAATATGCTTCTCATTTACAAGAAAAATATAGATATTCTATATTTGGGCTTGATATGATTCATGTGTACTTGATTCGTTATCAATTTCTAATAATTTTTATATATTCTAGTACATAAATAGCATTATTAATATGTTTCATACCATAAAGTATAATATCATTATAAAATTAATATATTTTATTCCAATACCTGAAAAGAATATATCCATATATAAACTAGATATGGATATAACGTTTTTTGGTTACACTAGGGGTGTAATAACAATTCTTTAGGACTAAAATAAATATTATCATAAAAGTTATATGGGAGACTTAATAAATAGTATATCCAGTCGTTCTCTATTAACATCTATAAGACCCACTTAACGTAAAGAAATATTATGAAATATGATTTCTTTAAATACCATTTTTATTTTATTTTTGTAAATAAATCCATATTTGAGTTGTTTAGTGGGAATGTTGTAGCCATAGATCTAGTATAAACCAAAACATTAAGACACCCTAGATCAGATTCCTCATCAACAAGACATCCAAAATAAAATTCAATTAACAATTAGATCCAAGATAATTGTAACTATATTTCTATGTGAGAAACTTGATGTCATTTTTTGTGTGATGATTTTAATTTTCATTGAATGTATCTACTATGAAATTGTATGTGTCTATGTAATAATCAAAAAGTCTTAGGTTAAAATCTAGAAGGAAAATATAATATTGTCAAATAAACCATTTATAATTTTTTTCATTGATCCCCATTATATCTCGTACATTAGTTACTTTGTAAATGTATTTTGAATATAGATCTAAATTTTTATACTTTTCCATAATTCATTCTTCCTCAATAGACTTACAAAATTTTTCATCGACTATTTTCATCCTATCAGTGAAGTGGGTTGGAAATGATAATTATGTGGTCCTTTTTCTTTCAAATACATCACCCTACATAATATGGTTCATTAAAGTAACCTATATAATAGGAAAAATAATCTTTACTATAAGTACCTAGTATTCTACCATAGTACATTTTTTTGAAGTTCCTAGCCAATAACTTTATGGACATTACTAACCACCTCTTTAAACAATGTTTATTTGTTATCTAATCATGATACTTGTGGAATAAGCAATGATTAATACTTATTTTGTGCCCATGAATTCTTAGATACCATGGATATAAATTCTATTAATTCCACTATTGAATACTTAATTTTATTATAATTATCTCCATAATAGTTATTAGATAGAATATCATACTTATACATTGTAAAACAAGATTACATCTCATTTTTCTCAGACTCACCGCCTCGCATTTCCACTCCTAATAGAATATCACTAAAATTCCAATAGTAGACTGATTCCTCCATATAGAACATGAAATATTCCACCCCTCGTTAGCATATTTTTTTCCTTTAATCATCTCCCAAAATTTCAAACTAATTCATGAGAGCTACACCCACAACAACACCCTTCTCAATTCCTTGTATGTTGCCTTATTAACTGCACATTCCCCTACAATCACTGGTATAATAGAATGCATGATATCACCCTACATAGAACCTATCTTTTAATCCATGTCCTTTGCGTGATCACTTCTTAAAAAATAAGGTGATACACTGATTGAGGAAAGTTATTCAAGTATTATCACCCTCTTATTATATTTTGATATCCTTAACTCTATATCCAATTCCACTAAAAAATGAATAACATAATCTATATAAGATTTTTTTCCATCATCTATTCTACTAGCTACTACAATTTAACTAACCACAATATGACCCTATTATTACTTGTTCTACTCGACCAATGGGGAACCACTTCTTCTACATTAGTAACCCTAAGAAAGGTTAAGTTGATAGTTTTATGAGTAAAAAAACATAAAACCATGATTCATAGAGGATAAAATTGGTGTACTGATACTCTATCTAAATTAGTCTTGAAAAAATCCAATTTGGGTTTGGAAACATCAAACTCAACACACATATTTGGTTTGATAGGATGATAGACCAATTAGGTCCTATGATATAATAAATAAAACTATCCTATAAGATTTTTAATCATTATAATAATAGAGGGATATTGGAAAGGTGGTGGTAATACTAGAATAAAAAACTAGTTCACCAAATACATTAGGTCATGGTTCATGTGAAACACAAAATATTGTCTGATCAAGTAGAAATAGATTAACATAAAAAACTTCATGTCATAGGACCATGCACAAATTAGGAAATATTCTAGAGAAAAACATTAAAATGTATATTGATCACAAATTAGTCCAACCACCAAACATTATTACATCCCCCATTAATCATTAACAATGTATTCAAAAAAATTACAGAGAGTCTATGTTGAATAAAATGAGAAACTACAGAAATATCATGTTGTGATAATGATTTAGTGTATTCAGTATGAGAGATAGTCAGTGAAGGATAAACATGATATAATATAGAAACTTTTCAGATAAATGATATAATTAGTAATTATGGAAGAACATCAAAGTCCATTAAAGGAGTAAAGTATTTGGGGATAAACTATGAGATTCATTTAAGGGAGTAGGGAGACCATACCTTTTATAGGGGGAGGTATCACTGATCCATAAAAAATTCAGTATGTGGTTGGGGAGGGTTTTACAAAGTTTTTGTATATATCCATGAGTTTTAAATCTACAAGGTTCTTATTTTTTCAGGCCCATGTGTGCACAAAATTCTATATCCAATACACAATTAGTTGAAATAGATATGTTTCATTTGATAAAATATACACCTAAAGATTCCCCTTAATTATTAATTGATTTGTTGTTCTTTTTTCCCATGGACCTTCTTACCACATGAAAATTCTTTACATCTTATTTCTTATCTTTCCCCTTGATTCTCCTTATCTTGGTTAGGAATTGTGAAGATAAATTAGACTTGGTGTTATTCTTATTGAATTTTTTTCTTCCCCTTACTCTTATTCACCATATAGACTGATGATTTTTCATGCCTCGTATTGTTATCCACTAAGAGAATTAAAGTCAGGTTCTATAACATCATCACTCATCACATTGTCTTCGACTGAGTTGGAGGTGCTACTAACCTTAGTTGAAATTCCATTAACCCCAAAGGAAGGAAATAAATGACAATATTGTAAACACAAAGATACAATGGGGAAATGATTTACCCTATTAAATGTACCCAAAGAACCTTCATAAGAATATGCTAAAATAAAAAAAAACCAATAATGTTTCCATAATTGATACTCGAAAGAAATCCCATCAACAATAAATGTAATAAGATCAACTATACATAATTAATCCAAGACCCACATCACAATAATAGTGAAATGGAAATAATAAGAATACCAAATACTCAAAAGTGTTAGAAGACTCTAACACTAAAGTGTCACCACTCCAAATCCAAATACTAACTACTCCAAGATCGATATCCACTAACCAGAATAGTGACATCAATGGGAACCACTAGAGAAGTAAAAAACTTAACATGTTCCAATATCATGGTAAACAACATCTAAAAATGTACCAATATTACTAATAAGGGGATGAGTATAACACTAATTAGGTAATCTCCAAATACTTTCCAACACATTCTACTAAGATAAGAAACAGTAATCATATTTTTTATAAATTATGTGAGAAGCATATAAATATTTTTACACAAATCCAAAGATGATTTTACTATAAGAAAATATTAATCAAAACATTTTAACTTTCCTTACCACTTGTCATATCCATCCAATGTTCACACACACACACACACATAAATTCCATGGACCTCTCTATACTCTTGAGTGATCAATCATCCTATTACCAATTTGTCTCTTGGCAACGCACATTGACGATGGTACTTCATGAACATCCTCCATACCAAATTGAACATATTCCAACTGAATTATTCCAAGATACCAATTAAATCATTCATTGAAATCAATTTTTCATTAAGATATTTTAGAAAACAATTATGTGTCTATATTTCAAAATTTTCATTTTCATATCACTCAAAATAGAGATTTCAAATATATATTTCTCAAAAAAATTCCTTGAATAACATAATAATTATTTATTAACAACCATTAAATCATGTTCCAGAATAGTAGAGTGGGTGAGAATCCAACTACCTCAGCGTTTTCAATTGTACCATATAAAACTAAGGGGGAGGAAAGACCACAACATTAGAAATCATTCTCCCAAAAATACCGACTAATTATCTATAAGAAATTGTTAAAGGTTCACCCTAACAAAGATATAAAAACACCCAATGAAGGAGGAAAGAAAGGGTTATAAAAATTGAACTCAGCTCACAAAATACAATAAAAGCCTTCAAAAAAAGATCATACATGAATCCAATGAATTTCCCCGAAGATATGTACAAAGATCATCCATTTCAAAAACCTAGTAGATCATCCCCAAGTCCTGGTGAAGCTAAAAATGGGAATTGTGCCTTTTGATTGTCGACATGTGAGAGATATCCCACAGTTAGCCCACACACCCTGGTGTACATACCTGGGCTATTTTATGCCCACCATTCCCTAGATCATGGCATGGTGAGGCCTCTATATAATTTTTAAAAATAGAGCCACTTAGGGTTCCATACCCATAATTTGAACATATTTAGATTTTTTATGTTTCATAGTGACATGATTAATATAAAACACCCAGTAGCATGATAATTTTGATAGCCGTGGGGGACCTAGAAATAAAAAAACTCTTAAAACTCTCTAATAAAATCACCTAAGCTCTTGAACCCAACAAAAATCATGAATCATATTTGAAACACTACGAGTATAAGGATATAACTCAAAGTAGGGGTATTAAATTCTCCCCACCATTAGGATTTGCATCCTTGGAAAGTTAGATATTTTAGGGCTATAAAAAAGATTGGGCCATTATTCCCGCATTTCGTTCTCATGTTCCCATGTTTCCCCCTAAATATTTACATAATTCCATAGTACCCATACTAAAAGTATATTTTTTACACATAGTATCTTATCTTTTATATTCAAAATATAAATCAGTACATGGATAAAAATTCCATTCAGATCTAGAGTAACATGCTCCCAACTAATCACATGATTGGGATCTAGTTGGCACTTCCTCAATTGAGAGATGTGAGATAAATTATGGACATCACTATATATCAGTGGTGATAATAAATTATAAAAAAACTCATAATCCATTCAACAATTTTGAATGGTCCAACAAATTGTAGAGGTAACTCCAATTATTTTCCAAGAATTGATGACCAAGTCTAAATGACACTTTCATGAAGATTTTTTCACCCACATTGAATGTTAATAGTCTATGATGACGGTCTATATGAAATCTTTGTTAGATTTGATCCATGTAATTATACTTCTAGATCATTTTGATGTTATTTATTGTCTCATAGACTTAAATAAGTCCAATAATTGATGTTTCTACAACTTACACCCAATACAAGGGAGAATGAAATGGACTGACATATAATGACATGAATAATTCTATATGTATCATTTCATGTTACTTGTTATTGTAGAATAATTTCACAAAAATCATATGATCTTCCCATGAGCGGAAAAAATCCATGACATATTTTTTGAGTATATTTTCCAATATTTTAATTGTGCATTCTGATTTCCCATCCACTTTAGGATGATATGTCCTTCTCATGGTAAACTGAGTTCCAAGAGCTTGATTTAATGATTTTTAGAGTTAAGAATTGATTCTAGGATCTATTTTATAGATGATAAAAACTAAAACTCTACACAGCTTGAAAAATTATTTAATATATAACTTTGTCAAATTCTCTAATTTTTCGGACTCTCTGATTAGGAGGAAGTGTGCTGACTTGGTGAGTATGTCCGAAATTACCCAAATAGAATCGTTCTTATGAATCTTACTTAATAGAATAGTGAAAATTCCTTTGATATTTATTCCCACTTCTATATAGGTATGAGAATATATTGTAGCATACCAATAAGTCATTTATGATTAGCCTTTACATGCTATCAAGTTAGATGTTTTATAATATACTCTACAATATTTTTTCATACCCAACTACAAGAAATGATCTTTCATTGATTTGTATATTTTTTGAGTACATGGGTGAATATCTCATTTTATATGTTGATACACTGATAAAAGTTGTTCTAAAAAAATACCAAGGGATCATAATTCATTTCCTAAAGTGTAACAAATAGTTTTCATCCTCTGTGTAATCATCAGAAGTCTTCCCATCATTTAGGTTTGACCTAATGGTAATGTAATTAGAAACCTATCTCTGAGCATCTTTAACAAGATCAACCAATTAGGGAACATAATTAACTAGAAATAAATTTTAATTCTAATTTCTTTAGGCATAGAAAAATATATGGCAACAATTATGCTAATCAATATTCATTGTTCATGAGATTCCTTCGCCACTTCACTATACAATTTCTAAGTCAAAGCATCTTCCACATAATTGCCTTTCCCTAGTGTATACACTAATTTGAAACCAAACATCAAGAGGTACTCAATCCATCATCATTATATTAAACTCAAAGTTCACTAAGAGAATACATATTTAAAATTCTTATGATTAGCGATGAATATGAACTTTTCTCCAAAGAGATAATGAAACCGGATTTTTAATTCATGGAAAACCATATCTAATTCCATGTGACACATTAGATATATATTACCAAGTGTTTGAAAGTACCTAAAACCATAGGCCATAACATTATCTCTCTATATCTGAAAAAACCATACTACATCTATATGAATCAAAATATACCACATTTCCCTGACATTGTTCCATAAATATTAGAATGGATGACATGGTGAGATGAGATTTATGTTATAGAAATAATTTATGATAGTAGTAATTCTATGTGAATGGAATTCCCTTTCTAATCAGAACATTCATTAGATAATAAATTCTTTATAAATATTGAATAATTTGATAATGATAGACTATTAATCTAAAAAAACATTGTATCTCAAAGATAATCTTTGGTGGCATCCAAGAGATGATTGATTCAACCATTTCAATGTCAACTGATATTCCCTCTTAAAAATGATGTGCCTGAATAAATGTAATTCTTATATCTAAAGGCCAAACATAGAAAACATGTTATATAATATATAATCACACAATGTTCTCACTAAAATTTTGATGTGATTCACATGGTCATCTATCATTGAAAATAAACCAAAATATCACAAAAAAATACCACAAAAAAGAATCAAGGTACCTATAGAAGATAAGGATCATGGAGGCCATGGAGATTATAGGTTCATTCATTAGAACAAAAGGCCTAAAGACATATTTTTTTGGCTATAACGACTTTGGAATACAATCATTTAAATAACCACTCCTCTAACTCTAATTTTATATTATCCTAAATGTAGATCAATCTTGGAGAACCACATAGCTCCCATTAATTGATAAAAAAAATTATTTATTATGGGAATAGAATAATAATTTTTTTATCATAAATTATTTTTGTTTATGATAATTAGTATATAAAAAAAGGGATCTATCTACCATATTTATGAATTAATTCAGTTCAAACCAAGGAAATGTACTGGTCTGATGAATCCTTTACTCTCCAACTCTTTTAGTCACACCTTTAATTCCTAAAACTATTTCAAATACATTCTATAATATAGGAGTAAAATAGGTCTTATTCCTAGGATTATATTGATAAAAAGATTGATTTCCCACTCAGGTGGTAACCCATATAAATCGTTCGAAAATTCAACAAGGTATCGATCCACTATACAAAGAAGTCTCATATTTATAGTTTCATCCACAACACCTAGGGTCATTGCTGATAAATGAGTAGATATGTTTCCATACAATAATTTTTAGGGTCTATATCTACTTTTATTTATATCCTAATCCCCCTTTAATACATGAATAATTTTATATGAGGATATTAATAACATTTTCAGAGTGTTGCAGTCAATATGTACTTTGAATTCCACCATCCAATCCATCCCAAACATTATATAAAAAACATAAATATTTAGGACCATAAAATCATATAGAAATTATACTGATTCAATGGTAATGGAACATACCATGAAAATTTATCCAATACACTCCCACTATCCATAGGGTATATTGATATTTATGATGTTAGAAATCATTTCCATGCATAATCACTATTATTTAACCACATAAGAAGCAAAAAAAACAATTAAATGAACGAGTATCAAATAATAATTACAAAAGATTTGGGTTCAAAAGGTTGGTACCTTGAACTATAGAGGGACATGATTTCTTAGTCATGACATCTTTCTCTTCTTCATATAGTTATCAATCAGCTACTACATGATATATCTTGCTTCCATACTGATGTGTTGAATTAACAACAAAATTCTTCCTAGAGGTATCTCAGTTCACCTTGGACTATAGATGAGAAACGTTTTTATGGGATTGTTCCATCCATGTATATAAATCGTGAATCATATTCAAGCTAACTCCACCTACTGATTTTAGAATTTTATGAAAATACATCTTGAAACTCTTTCTCATTTCAAAGTGGTGTAAATTCTTCAATGGTGTAATAAAATAATTATTTCTATGTGTATTAAATACAAACGGAAAATAGAATTTTTAATTACAATGAAATGGTTGATTAGAGACTGATCCATAAGATTGAATCCCTAATTCCTTGATAAATTAGGAGTTCCCCTCCTTATTGTGTGTATTCCATATGCCAAAGTCCCCCCAGCACTTGAATAAACAATGGTTTCCCCACAACATGGATTTTACATAACATTTTTTTCTCTAATCAGTGAATTATTTTCTATTTTTTCATAGCTAGTAATACATATAATTACTACCATAAAAAAACATCAAGTTAGAGAAAAAACGCAATGATACGAGCTTTCAGAATCTTTTTTTTAGCGACTTCCAGTGAAATTAAAATAGGATAAGTGTATTTATAATAATATTTAGTTTCCCGACATACTTCCTTGTTTATATTGAAATAATTCTACTTTTTTTATTTGTATGGTTTCTTGAAATAATTTTTAATTAAATAGTTCCAAAAATCCTTTCAAAGAGAGGTCTCAATCCAACTTATCTTGAACAACTAAGTCTCACCATGATAGCATCAGGTCCTCAAGTGTATCTGTTTCTAGATTGACCTTTATTTCATCTATAATCCCCAAGAAGTAAAAAATCTCAATCATCCTATTTATCCATACCTATGTGTTCTTAGGTCAAGAATCACTATGAAACATATGTTGGTTTTTCTATTGAATTTTTTTTAATTGATTCACCTGATGATGTTCCTCGGTCCTAGGTCCATTTTTGACATATTGAAAGGCTTTAATGATACTCTAAACCAAATCCTATTCAACATATGGTTTGGTTTAAATCACATCTTCTCCATCTTACTGGTTTCTTGTTCTCCTTACTAGTGGTATTTCCATTCTATAATTCATTCAAGTATTCAATAATTTATCCCTTTTAATATTCATCCTTTCAAGGTTTTGTTTTATATATCAATAAAAAACACAATATCAAAGTAAAAAAATAATTTAATCATGTGGATAATAAAATATTAGTGGGAAGTATCTTTACTAATACACGATTACTAACAATCATCAATTATAACCATGAGGATGAGTTGAAAACACACCTATAAGTTCTTAACGATGCTTTTTCTACCCAGAAATCCATAGTAACTTGAATTTAAGCATAACGAGGATTGATATATATTTTTATTCTATACATTTCTTGTCCTGATTCATATTGTATAATTTCCACAATCCTAACTCAAATAATGGACAAAATGATACCATTTGTAACATCCATGTCCAATACATTAGATTCAGATGGGTCAGAGGTGCTACTAACCTTATGTGACATTCCCCAAACACTAAAGGATGGAAATAAATTCCAAGGGTTTAAACACAAAGAATAAATGGTAGAATGATTTAACTTGTATGAAAACAGACATACAACCTTCCTAATAATAATTTGAAAGAAATAAAACAAAAACCTCTCTAAAAATGATTCATGCAATAAACCCCATCAATAATAAATATATCATTTCCAATGATAGACAATGAATCCAAGTTCCATAATAGAGAAAAAGTATAATAGAAAAAATAAGAATATTAAAAACTCTAAAGCAGTATAAGACTCAAGGACTAAGGTGGAACCAATACAAATACTTACATGAACTACACAAAGTTCTATCTCCACTAACCATGATATTGAAATCAAGGATCAACACTATGGAAGTAAGAAACCTACTCGTTTCTTGTACACCAATAAACAATATCTGAAAATTCATAGAAGTTACCAAGTATAGGTGATTATAAAACTCATTTGGTGATCCCCAAATATTTCCCAACACACGCCATTGGGATAAGAAAAAGTTAACACCTTCTATCTAAAAAAACATAGAAGAAGAAAAACTATATAACACAATTCCATACAATAATTCTCTGTACAAAAATTAATTTAATTATTTTATAATTATTTACCACTTTGAATATCAATGACATATTAATGAACAAAAACACATGAGTATGTGCATTAAATGGATCTCCAAATACTCATAGGTAGTGTGTCATCCTATCATCAATTCGTCACTTGGTGAACCACATTAATGGTGTTAATTCATGACCTTGATCCATCCCACATTATTGGTGGTACTTAATGACCATGAGTCATCCCAAATTGAACACACACAAACCCAATTACACTACAATACTAATTAATTCATTCATTGAAATCATATTTTGATCAATTTTTTTAGGAAAAAATGTTTCCATATTTCAAAAAATATATTTGGAAATTATTCCAAAATAGGTATTTTCAATATTTATTTCTCAAGGAATTTTCAATCAGATCATAATAATGATTTAGGAACAACCAATGCATCATGATATAGAATAGTAGAGTTGGAGATAATCCGCCTACCTCAATTCATTCAATTCCACAACACAAAATTGAGAGATAAGAAATAACACTACACCATCAATTGGCCTCCCAAAAAAATCCAAAAAATGGCCTATAGTACATTATTCAATGTTCAACATAAAAAAAACACCCAATGAAGTAGAAAATCAAAGGGTTATAAGAGGAAATTTATTCTCAAACCCACTTTAAAGTCCCTCTGAAAAATATTGGTTTTGGATCCAGCAAGTTTCCCCCAATATACGCATAAAGTTAAACCATTTAAAAAACTATGTGGAACATCACCACACCTTCATGAATCAAAAATAGTTATGGTTCCTTTTTATGGTTGACATTTGGGATACATGCCATGTCTTTCCAACACACCCCGGTGGACATACCCAGGTCATTTTAGGCTCACCATGCTATAGACCATGGCATGGTGAGGTCACTATAATATTTTTACATTGAAAGACACATATTATGCCATTCCAATTAGTCAGGAATTTAGGCTTAGCCTTGTTTCATAGGGAAATTCCCACCACCATGTCCATTTTAATGGTTGTAGTGGTCCTAAAAAGACAAAAAAACCCTCCAAAACAGTCCAAGAACCTCAAAAAAGATCCAAAATGAAACTATAACCATTAAAAGCGATTAAAACACTAGGATTATAAGGACATAACTCAGTCTGGGGGTGTTATTGGTTCTCTGGGAGATATGTATCAATATTTTTCCTTTTAAATTACACCATAAAATTATAGAATCCCTATAAAAGTGAGCTGGGTATGAACATAGTTCATAATTAATTAAGTATATTGAAATTGAGAATTTAAAAATTCTAAATATTTCAAATCATCTCAACTATATTATGTCTAACTAGAAAAACATCTCCATGATTTCTCATAATGAGTTCCTTGGAGATATCATACCTCTCATGTATCACCCTCTTGATATAAAGATCTAGAATATGGGACAACAGAGTGTGTGAATCTATGTCCTCATGAATATTTTAGTGCTCAGTAATAATGGATGATAACATAATCCATTGGAAATCCAATACATCATCCACATGTTTCCCAAATATAGTGTGACCCATCTCACTCACCACCTCAGAAGGCTCAACATGAATTGGAGACTCAAACATGTAAAACTTTTTACCATGAAATAGAAAAATGTGTATGCTTCAGTGCCACTCTTTGATGTTCACATTAGTCAGAAGATTTTATTTCTATATTATTAGTCCCAAGGATGATGTTGAGGTCGTATTTCATGAAATTTTATACAATAAATAAAAGAATATTTTAATAATTTAGCATGATTACCAAATGTGACATAATAAATGTAATTTATTATTTTTTCACTATTTTGAAACATCCCAATAACCCTCACTATTTGTTTTGGAAAATCTTATCATGTGGATAATCTAGTCTAAAGGATCCTTATTTCTCTTCTCATAACCCAAACCCTAGCCATGAAAATTACTCAAAATTATTTTAGAAGGTGGTTTTTTCAACTACATTACCTTGTATCTCTTTGATTCATTAAGCGGACTCCCTAATCCTAAAATAATAAAGTTGTGTCTCCTCAAAACATGATTCCAAATGATATGAAGTAGAATTTTTTTCATAACATTTAATTCTAATTTATATAATTCAATCCATTACATTTATTAACTCTCCTCGATAATTGATAAGTGCTCCAATATTTTTCATATTGAATACTTCACTATGGGAAAATATTAACTCATAATATGGATGGAATTTTTAATTTAATATTTCCATAACAGAATTCATTTATATTATGCACAAATATCCTTTATTTTGTCATTTACATGATTTTTAATAAAAATTTGATTTTATATAATTAATTAAGATTATATTATTAAAATAATTTAGGTATAATAAATATATTTTATTTTATCATATATTGATTCTTATTTCATTTAATTTATGTTGCAATGTTTAAAAATAAAATTTATGTTAATTGCATAAATATATAAATAACTTGCACTAGAAAAAATAAAATCAAATGGTGGTGTAAACATGATATTTTAGTTCCGGTTGGTTTATTAAGAAGATAATAAACTGAATTTTTACCTTAGTTGAATAACTCATTATAATGAACTGGTATTGAGTTGAAACATTCCATATTTCACCTATTTATATCAATAACACCTAACAGATAAAAGTATGATTTAATTTAAGCTTGTTTTTTCATTTAAGTTATTCTAGAGTTTTTTGGGAAACAGGGGTGGAAAATATGAAATTTTAGAGAAGGAAATCCAGGAATACGGTTGGATCATGGTTAGTACTAACCATGTGATAACCATGTGGGGTTTATCTATGAGGATAAATATGTGTTTTCATGTTTCGAGAATGGCTAGTATAACCATATGACTCACCAAGGAAACCATTCAGAGTCTGAGAGATTATTTAGTGTTATCATATGTATTGATCATAGGATTCCCAAACCATGTAGCTTTTCCCAAGAGACGGTGTGTCAAGTCTTTCAAATATATTGTATCCATGCATGGTTGGTGTATGGTTAGACTAACTGTTCATCCTAACCAAGTGCGTCCCTCTGAGCCTTTTAAAAGTTGGAATTTACCCATTTCCCTTATTTTTTTATAACTAATATCCTTCTAATCCTCATTAGGCTTGATCTAAACCTTCACTAACACACTAGAGACAACATCCATTATAGTCTTAGTAAATTTATTTCCTTCTTAATGGATCTATCATTGTATGTTTATTTTTTTATTTGGTTTCCTCTTCCTTTATTATATCATTGTTAGATCTCTCCTCCCCTTGTCTCCTTGGTACATGATTGGGATATTGATTCCAAATATAAGGGGTTTCATGGATCAATTTTCTTTTTTCATTTGGATATAGGATCATGAAGGCCTAATCTATTCATTCCTAATCTTCATTTTTAAAGGTAATTAGTTCTCCCTCTATCCTTGATATAGGTGTCTCCATACAATGGTTATAACACATGAATTTCTTTATATTATTGTAAATTACTTTATTTTATTCTAGGAAATTGATTTGTGTTTAATTTTAATGGTTTTATTGGAGTCAAAATGGGTTTTAAAGGGTATTTTATTTAAAAATAGATTTCATCAGATCATGTGTTCAATGAAATTATTCAATGTAGATTTTGGTTTAAAAATGGGTTTTCAATAATGGATGTTAATTATATATTCAATGAAAATGTCTTATAAAATGTGATTCTGTATTTTAAATAGATTTCGGAAAACTTATCAAATTGGGTAACATTGGGTGTGTCAGAAATAGACATGTCACTTTAGTGTATGTAATTACACTAGAGGTTTTTTGTCACATTAGTGTATTTAATTAAAATAGAGGTTATACCAGTTGGATGCACCATTGGAATATTTATAATATATACATTAATGTTTAGAATATATTCCTATAGTTCAAATCCCAAATGGTGTGCTTTTTCATTAATTATTTATTTATCATATGATGGTATTTTCATGGTTATTTACTCACCTTATTATCATATATTGTATCCATGGTTAGTTTGGATTATGAATTCATGCTTATGATGTGTACCTGTTATATTCCATTCTTTGTGAATATTTATGGATTTTTATAAAAACCAAAGGATTAGGTATGAAATGGTTTTATCTTATGAAAATTATTTATAAAACTGATGTTTCATAAATCTATAACTACCAAATTATTCACATTAGAATTTTATAGATTCTTTAGTAAAATCCCACCAGGATTTGTGATCACACCCTACTTTTACCTTCGGTAGGTTTTATAATTTGTTTTCCAGGACTCAGGTAAAGGGAAGAGCATTTTTTAGCATGCCAAATTCTCTTGTTGTTGTCTTCTTCATAATCGGATTTTCTAGAGGTGAAATTTGGTCACATAGAGACTTGTTGGTCTTGTCATGTTTTACTTTTTTGGATTTTAGCTAGTTTTTCATTGCCTTGTATATACCTTGTATATTTATTCCATTATTTCATGGTTTAGTATGTTTCATCTTCAGTTATACATGAGATTTTCATTCTTTGTTTTACCTCACCATGTGGAAGACCCTCTCGAGTGGCTTTACTATTTAAAACTGGTAGGTTAGTTATAGAATATTATCAGAGGAAATACCCAGACTAAAGTTTTATGAAACATCCTATCTTTGGTTTCATTTCCTTGTTAGATAGGATTTAGGATTATCAAAATTTGGACAGAAATTATAGGGAGGGATTTCTGGCCATCTAAGTTCCATATCTATACCCCAGTTACCGTGTCCAGTTAGGGATTTATACCAATCATGAGATTTTTTTTGAGGTCATTTGAATAAACTAAATGTGGGGTTTATTTATATGGACCTTTTCTTTTTTAAGGTGTGGTCTCACATCCATCGAGTTTATCATTTCATAAAATTATTTGTTTTTAAAGGAATTAATATATATTTTGGAGGTTGGTATTTTGATTTTGGGATTTTTTATGAAACTGAATGGTTATTATCTTGTGTTAATTAGACAATTACACCTAAAAGACCTATTCCAAATATGATTTATGAAGATGTGAGATAATTTCCACATGAGAATCCTCTAGTGGAACCATTGTTAATAGAATTTGTAATCCAAACTATTTAGACTCTAGGTCAAGTGGGTGTTGGGAACCTAAGATGAACATTGAATCATGGATAAGAGTTTACCAAGTAGAATCCACCCATATTACTTGGTGAAAAAGGACCCCAAGAATCTGAGAAGAAGCTTTAGAATATTGAGAGGATCATTAACGTACTGAATACTCATAATGAATCTAAGGTTGGGTTTTCCATGTACAAACTTGAGGGACCATGAAGGATATGGGGGGATCTATTGTTAAAGATATGTTTTACAAGAATATTTCTAGTATTAATTCAAGAAAATATGAAACCATTAGTTTCATAAGAAAAAATTTCATGTGGTGAATACTTGATAGTTTTTCACATTAGAATAATGGGAGAATATTTTAATGGATCATTCAACCAGCTTTGATGAGTTGGTGCACATAGCACCAAAGCTGGTCACCAATGATTAAAAAATTCTCAAAGGTTTGAGATGGGATTGAGGGATGATATTCAATCAATGTTGATTCTCATGTTCCTTATAAAATTTTTTTTTAGTTGATAATATAGCTATGGAGGAGGCAGACCTATATTGGAAGGTGAGTTTGGGGGGATATTTAGTTGGTGCAGTTGTTATCTAGAATGTGTCTTCTGGCCAGAAAAAGAAGTGAAAAGGTATATGGTTTTCTTTAGGACCAGTTTTTGGGGATTGTTCATGAAAACATTAGTTTTTCTACTATCAGTGTGGATCATGTTTTCATACTAACTCTAACTGTGTGGAGGCTCTCAATATTTTTCATATTTGGGGAAAATATGACCATCTGAGGCATTTCTATCGAAGGATGTCCCAATTAAGTAAGGTTAGATCCACTACAAACAAGGTTTTACAGGTTTTTTATGAACCTTAAATGGGTGGTGGGTCTAATACTCATGACAAGTGGGTTTTCATGTGGCTTAAAAAGCTCAAGGGGAGATAAAAATAGACACCTTTTCATAGAGGATTATACGCTAAAAGAATCTGAAACATGGTCGACTACTGTTAGAAGAGAGGTGTTTATTTCATAATCGATGGTACTAGATTTATTTTATATAGGTTCTAGTCATTCTTTTATATTTTCAAAAAAAATATAGTTTTGGGCTTTCATTATGATCTTATTATATTCTTATTGGATATTTTCATTCCTTTAGGAAGGAGGTTCAAACATGGTTTCAAATGTACCATGTTTTAGTTGATGTTATCCAACTTCAATGTGGTATGGGATTTCTTGGTTATTGGTCTTAATATATTCAATATGATTATTGGAATGGATTTTATGATTAGAGTTATGGGATATATCAACTATTATCTTCATCAAATTTCATTTATATCTCACAATGGAGTCACTCATGTCTGCCAGGGTGTGTATGATTCTAGATTGGGAATGGTGGGGCTTGTGGTTTTCTATTCTAGAGTAATATCAGGAAAATTATTGTTCAAATTACTATAAATTGTTTTTCTCACACGATCATCCCACAAACAATGGTAGTGTGGTCATACCTTGAGGTCTTTTCGGATGATTTTTCAAGTTTACCACTACATAGAGTGGTAGAGTTTTCCATCTACCTGCTTCGTAGAGTGATTCCCATTTCTATGTCATATCATTATATGGAACCTAATATGTTAATAAAACTTAGATTCCATCTTTAATATCTTGAGGCTAAGGGATTTATTCATTCAAGCATTTCATCATGGGTGTCTCATGTCCTCTTTGATTAGAAGGTAGACAGGATCCTCATACTTTGTGTAAATTATTGAAAGATAAACCAAGTGAACGTTAATAACAAATACTCATTTCCCATGATTTATTTCTCCTTGATCTACTCATATGGGATAATTGGTTTTTAAATATTGACCTTAAATCATGGTACCACTAGTTGAGGTTCCAAGAAGAGGATATACCTAGGATAACTTTTAGGATCTGGTATAGTCAGTTTTAGATTTTAGTTATAACATTTAGTCTCACTAACACTCCAACCATATTTATGGAATTGATAAAGATAATCATTCATCGGTTCTTAGAGACTTTTATTGTTGTGATCAAGGATAATATTTTGGCATACTACAATATAGAGGAGGATCATATGGACTATCATGAACCAAGTCGGGGTTCCATCCAACCCGACACCCAACCCAACTCCAGACAAGTCCTGAAGAGCATTACTAATCTCCATAAACTGGAAACTACTACCAGTGTATCTACAATAATGTTTTGGGAGGAATTTTACCCAAGATAACCAACCATAAATAACAGTAATTAATAAATAATCATACTAATATCGATATCCATAACCAAAATAAGTACAATTATATTCTGATTCAGCATTTAACAACATTAACCAAAATGAAAAATGACACCACGGAAAGTGAAAAAACCAATGAAAAACTCAATAACCCCCATGAAATGAGATGTACATCACCCTCAAGACACCACCACCGATACCTACAAGAAGTGGAACATAATAAACTAGATCCATAATCACCACCACGGAACAACTAGCCTTTACTTTCATCACACATAACAAAGTCCACATACACCCAAGGATGTATGTAGTGTGTGATCCAAATCCTAGTAGGATGGAACCCAAAAAGAAAGATTCCATGCTATAACATTATAAGATAAATCACTATGTATGTTTTAAGAAATAACATGGAAATTGTTTTAAAAAAATTTAATGAAAAAATTTCTAAGAATGACTTTTTCAAAAGAATCTTACATTGAAATTAAAATTTACACAAGGTATATCATATATTGATGAATAACACCACGTTATAAAACATCACATCACAAGATATCACTAAATAATAGAAAATACCTATAGGCTCAAGCTCTAGTGGGACCCTAGGAACCTTATACCTCAGTGATAAGATCCTCTAATAAAAATCCACATCATCCTCATTCATGATCCAATATAAGGGAACACATCCCAAGATCTAGTGCTCTCCAAATATAAACCAAAACCCATATATTACTTATAAAAAATAATCCATAGGGGAACCATCCCAAGGTCTAGTTTTCTCCAATCACATCACATGTTTAGTTAGTGTTGTAGCATCAATCCTATTAGAATATACCGGGTCTCAGACCTAGTAAATCAACTAGTGTACTAGTTCTACTTTACGCACCATGATACTTGATATTACCTTTGTGTCCATTTTACATGTCACATAAATCATCACTTTCACATAAACATGTGAAGCATCCTGAACACACGTGAAAATCCATCTCTTTTTCAAAAGTACTTTCACCCAAAAATCAATGCTCACATGGAATCCACCATTTTTAAATAATCTAACCCACTTTAAAATTCAAACACACACAAAATCCTTTTAGAAACACATTTTCACTACTTGTCTAATTTATAAAACCCATTTGGAAACACTACAAGAAGAGAAAACATGAAATACAACTGTTTATGTGGGAAAATCCCCTTTCAAATCCAAAATCACACCATATCTATTTAAAAATGTTATGTTTATCACTTGAAAAATTCATGTGACACAAATAAGAAATACAAAAAATAATATTACATGAAAAAAAAATACATTTATTTTGGAAAAAACAACTTATAACACATTTTCACCTAAAATCCCTTTGGAAACAAATTTCACACCAAAAAAATAATCCATAGAACAAATTTATGAAACAAAGAAATCATTACAAAATTAAATAATAATGTAAAAGCATGGAAACAACTACCTCAGTCTTGGAATCTTCTGGAATCTGATGAGAACACACAACCACACATCAATAATAACCATCAATATTTTACTCCAATAATAATGATCAGACCCTTATTTGGTCAAACAACCCACTAAAAAAGGAAAACCCAACAAAGGGGGGAGAATTACCCTAGAAATATGGAGAAAATAAGGAACAAATGACTTACTTGCTGATTACTTGAAGAAATGAAGTCCAAACCCACACAAATATTAGTGCTCAAGGGGTCCAAGAATGGATGAAGGTGGCTCCTAGGGCTGTAAATCTCATATGGATCAGACTATAGGTGATTTCAGTTTAAATTCAAAGGGGTAAAATAGTAAATTCTTAATTTTTAAGGACCTGGACAAGTCGTATGGTTATCCTGAATAGTTTTCTAAATTGTGTGGCAAATGTGTGTCTCTCTCTGTCCAATAGGAACGAGGTTGTACGGTTTCTTGGGGAAGGTTGCATGCACTTTCAGCCTTCCAGGTGGTCTGGATAGTGCCACTATCCTAGTTTAAAGGTTTTCCTTGGGCTGGCACATGGTTTCCACTAATTGTGTGACAACCGTGTTCCACCTACTATAGGGTCTAAAATTTCCATTTTTTCCCAAAAACTCCCAAGAAAGCAAAGGGTTAAATACAAGGACAAACATAAACAAAATAAAACCACAATATGAAGTCATAGATGTGACTTGGACCATTTGGATATCATACTTTGACCTTTGAGAGGAAATAAATTATTTGTAAAGCTTTTTAAATTTGAATATTTTATCCAAGAGGTTAAGTATATTGGGGAATGTTATATCTCCTAGGAGAATATTAGTGGATCCTAAAAAGATAAGGGAAATAATACCCTAGGAGTTTCCGAGAAATGCGTTTGATATATATAGTTTCTTAGGTTTATCTTGTTGTTACATCTAGTTCATTCGGTACTTTTCCATGATTATATCTTTGATGAAATCATTAACCCATAAGGTTGTAAAGTTTGAGTGGTGTGAAAAATGGATGAGATATTTTGTGTAAATAAAGGTGAGGTTGACTTCATCTTCAGTTATGATTCCTATAGAACATGGTTCATGGTATGAAGTTTTTTTCCGATGCTTCTAGTGTGGGTTTTTGGTGTGTCTTGCTATAGGATATGAAGATGATGTCATATGGATCTATCTAGTTACACCCTCATGAGAAAAACTAACCTACCCATGATCATTAGCTGTAAGATATTATGCATTCAGTAAAAATATTACACCAATATCTATTTGGGGAGTGGTTCGAATTATATTATGATCATAAGATTATTAAGTATATTTTCACTCAGAGAGATCTAATCTTCTGAAAATGATTCTAGGTTAAGTATCTCCACACATTTTATTTTAATATTTCTAGTTCTTCTGGGAAAATAAATGTGGTCACCGATGATTTGAGCAGAAAATTACAGACCCAAACCATGAAGGAATCAATGTATGAGTGGACTTAATTGAATCTTTTTTTGAGATAATATTGAGAGTGGAAGAGGTTAGATGAGAGGAATTATTAGCCTCAATAAAGACTGACACATTATTTGATGAATGGGTTCGACTCAAATAGTTATCATATGATTATTTTAAATGTTTTAGTGAAATTCTACCTGGTAGAGAGATCTATGGGGAGTGGTCTCAATCTATCTTGTTATATTTGTGCTTCTGAAGTTGGTTGTTCATTCTTATTTCTATGAGGTAGGAGTTGATGGACAGTAGAAACTGATCATATTAGTCCATGCTCCCAGAGACTTCCAAGATGCATCATGATATGATATTTTGGTATTGGTGTCCTAGTATGTGATGATCTATTACAAATTTTGTATCACGGTGCCTTACATTGCATAGAATTATGTTAGATAACTAAAGTCATGTAGGTTTTTTTGCAACCTATACCCATTCTAGAAAGGAAGTGGGATTTTTTTGGATTTTTTTATTATTTTACTATAGAATACTATTGGTAAGGATATGTTTTTGTGATCATTGAATAAATCATGAAATCATCACATTTCCTCTGTATCAAAGAGATGAAGAAGGTAGAATATCTCAATCACATGTATGTTTGAGAGGTTTTGAGACTTTATTGGGTTAAATTTTCAATTTTTTTTACAGGGACCTGAGGCTCACGTCCAGGTTCTATAAATTTTTATAGGATTAAATGGGTTTTCAGTTGAAATTGAACATGACATGTCATTTTCAAATAGATGGATGTATAGAGATATCTTTTTAGATTCTTGATAAAATGCATTTTCCTCCAATTGAATTTTTCTATAACAATAGTTATTAGGCCTCGCTAAAGATGGTTCCATTTAAAGCATGGTATGGTCAGGCATGTAGATCTCCCTTATGATGTGTAGAATTTGGAGACAAGTCCTTGGTTGGACCAAGCCTTGTTCAGGATATGATGGAAAAGGTTTATTTGATCCGGAAGATATTGTTCTCAGCGTATAGACATTATAAATCTTTTGTGAACCTCCATTGTAGTATATTCTAGTTTGAGGTTAGTGATCATATTTGTCTTTGGGTTTCACCTCGCTTGGGACATCATTGATTGAGTAAGTAGGTTAATTGGACACCAAGGTTCATTAGCCTCATGGAAAATGTATAGCGACTTAGAAAGGAGGTTATTAGTCAGAATTACAATCTCGTTTGGCATTGATCTCTCAGTGTATGTTTTTTTGGTATATTTCCTCTTTATTTCATAGATCCTTGCTAGATATCTCCTCCCCTTGTCTCGTTGGAACACTAATGGGTCTTAGATGCTAGATATAAGGAGATTCATGGATTGTTTTGTTTGTTTTTATTATGGATATATTATCAAAAGGGGACAATCTATTCATTATAAATTTCTATTTTCATATGTGATTTTTTTCCCATACATTCATGAGGTAGGTATC
The DNA here is from genome assembly GCA_963277665.1 of Viscum album. Lineage (NCBI taxonomy): Eukaryota > Viridiplantae > Streptophyta > Magnoliopsida > Santalales > Viscaceae > Viscum > Viscum album. Next base: position 733,523,034 of record OY728160.1, read on the forward strand.
TTATACAAAGGTTAAAACATGTGTATTTATTTAGGTTCTTGTAAATTATTTTAGGTTGTTCCATATAATTTATTTATGTGTGAGTTTAATGGTTTTAATGGTGGTGATTTATGAATTTAAATGGGGTTAAAATTAAAAATTGATTTTTTTCACACCATGTGTTTAATGAAATGATTTAATGGTGGTTTTGGTTCAAAAAATGGGTTTAAATCAATGAAATAGATTTTATTTTCTATGAAAATGTTTTTTAAATTTTTATCATAGATTTTAAAAGGATTTTGGGAAAATTATCACATTGGGAAACCTTGGGTGTATCATGAATAGCCTTATCACATTAGTGTGTGTAATAACACTAGAGGTTTTTGTGTCACTTTAGTGTGTGTAATTCTATTAACGGTTATACCAGTTAGATCCACCTTCATCCTAGATTTATTATTTTATTTAATTTATTGAATTTATTACCATAGTTTATATACCAAATGGTCTTCTTTTTAATTTGTGATATATTTATCTCATGACAATATTTTCATGGTTTTTTGTTACATGATTATCTTATTGTGTATCCATGGTTAGTTTTGATTATTTTTTCATGCTTTATCACATGTACTTATTATATTGCCTAACTTATGAATATGAAAGGATTTTTATGAGAAAAATGGTTTATTTATGAAATGGATTTATGTTATGAAAATTATTTCTAAAAATGGAGTTTTATAAGTGAGAACTACATCATTATTGACATTAGACATTTTATAGAATTCTTTGGTTAAATCCTACTGTTCTTTTTCTTCACACCCTACTTTTTCCATTGTTCAGTTGTAGAAGTTGTTTTTATGGACTCGAGTAAAGGGAAGGTCATTGTGTATCATTTTAGATCCTCTTTTTGTCATCATCTTCATGGAAGGATGTTATGGTGGTGCTGTTTGGTCACATGGAGACTTGTTGATCTTATCTTATTTTACAATTTGGGTTTAGATTTTTTGGAATAGATTTTTATGTCTCATGGGTATTTATTCTTTTCTTACATATTTTACTCTATTTTATCTTTAGTTTTACATGATACATATCTTTCATTGTTGCACCTCACCATGTGTCAGACCCTTTTGGGAAACTTGTCTAGTTGACCTGGGTTGGTTTGTGAAAATCTCTTTGGTTGGTTTCACCTTGGATCCATCTTAAACCAAATATATTAGTTCTTATCTCTATCATATACATATTATTACTCACACATATGTTATTATAGATAGATTTTTTTTACAAAAATAAAGGTTGGACATACATGCTCATACATAATGTGATGGAATGGATGATACACATGTCATCTTATTTAATTTAGTCATTATTTATCAAAAAACTCATAAAATAAATAATTTTATTAAATAGAAACCCAAAAAATAAATAGGCCATTCAATATAATGATCATCCACACATGTGACAGCTATGTATTTAAACTAGCTAGCATTCATTAAAGTTAATTCTTCATTAAAATAAAATTATTAAATTAATAAATTAATTATCTGATTAATTAATTATTTCTTTTATTTTAATTGGTCATCCAAACAGTCCTGAAGATTTTAATCCACTGTAATTTTAAATAAATTAATTATGAAATTTAATATACTAATATATATCATGATGTGTACTCTTACGGTCAAAATAAAATTTAATTTAGAATTGGATAAACATGGAATGTATTTAAGGTAACATAAAATGTACCACTCGACATTACATGGTGTGCACTATCACTCACATGGAATATGACTTTCTCTCTCTATAGTCCTTAATATGTTCTTATATATCTTATATTTCTATGGGGAATGTCATGATATTATAAACTGTATTATTCTATGGGTCAAATGGAATAGTCATTATGGAAGATATGACCACACGACATACCAAGAATATACATGACGTGTACCACTGGTAATTATTATGAAGTACACAACATGTAAAATTACCATAAAATCATTTATTTACATGATAAAATATAAAATAATTAATATATTCATTTAATTTCACACAAAATGTTAAAAATCACTCGGTGCGTAGGTGGTAGGAAAAACCTATGTGTACAACCAACTGCACTATATATAGTTTTTTTGATCTAATTTCTTTTATTTCTACATATTTGACTCACATGGAATGCCTCATGTATCATAATATACCGTTCCTAAGTGGGTAAAAGTTACATGACATTTGTAGCCACATATATTCCATGTACTCCATTTTGGATTCCCATACAACACACCTAGGGAGTCGACATGTATTCTACACAAGATATTATGTGTTACAGAGTGTGAAAGCTAGATGTAAATCATATAATCACATATTTATCATGTTTCATGAAAATAATTCAATAAATGTCACATATTAAAAACATGTTTCATTCTTTTACAACCCAAATACTATGATTCTAATAGGGTATAACTCTGTGGTCTTATATGTTGTGTACACAAACTACACATCATGTAACCCCATATTGTCACATTATAACTAGTATAAAATAAAAATCATGTAATGAAGCCCCAAAATATTCTCCCACATGACATTCCATGATTTTTGAGGATCATTCTAGTGTGGTTATCCCTGGGTGGTATGTACTTTTCTATTACACACCATGTATCTATTTCATTTAGCCAAAATTCTCATCACCCTCAAATAGGATCTTCCAGTGTTATTCATATATTCTTGTATTATTATTGGATATTTGAAATTGAAAAATTATATTATCTTATCTTTTAGATCAATAAAAAACTTGAAATGAAAAACTAACAAAATAAATATAGAATTAAATCAATAATTAATAAATAATTATAAATTAATATGTGACCACTCTGATGCTACATAAAGGTTATGGGTGTAACTACCCAAGATTTTATGAGAATTATTCTTTTTAATTTCATTTATTTCTTTTGTTGTACGCTACAACAAAATTAGATTCTACTATACGCAACACCATATTAGCTTGAAGTATACGCAACACTATTCTTGGCTCATGTTACACACAATTTCAAGTTCATTTTGTAGAAATTACTCTACCCAACATTTTGTATAGATTTTGTATAATGTATAAATGAAATAATTTTTGATTATGTTATACGCAACAACAAAGGGATCTTGCACTACACGCAACCCTTACTTGGCTTGCATTACACACAATCGTGACCTTCCTCGATAGCGTGTGTAGTACGCAATACCGGGTTTCAATAAACAACGATATATTGTTATAATATTATTATGAACTAGCCATTATGAATAGTAGTATATAAATTTTGAATTTTATGACATTATAATTCATATTACACATTTTATAAAACATGGTATGAGAACAAAATAAATTTTTCAAGTAAAATAAGTATTTATCAAAAAATGCAGTTTTGCCGCCTTTTGATGGCGCCCCCACATTATATTTAGTTTTTGACATGTTTATAAGTTCAATTTAACAAAATAAAATTCTTATTTTGAATCATGATATAAAAATTTACTTTGGATAAATTTTTCATATTATTCTGATAACTTTCATATTTTAATGAATAGTAAAAACACGCTATATTTTAATTAAAAACAACTTTTTTCATCGCAATAATTTATATCGTTAAAATATAATATTTAATGGTTTAAAATTATAAATATAATCTATTTTTACCATTTAATATAATTTATTTCATTACCATTAATTTTAAATTGAATTCATAGGTAAAAACATTTAAATCTTTGGCAATGTTTTAACTTTTAAAACCCGTTTTCTTAACAACGGGATTAATTTTAAATTAATTACTGCAAATTCTGTGTTTTGAATTTTGAAAAATGGATTCCATATTTGAATTCAGTGGGTCCAAATTATTTTAATAGGTTAATTTTATTTGTTTTATATTATTAATAGTAACTACGGTAATTGTTATTTACTGTAGTTAAAGGTAAATCGGGTAATTAAGGGTAAAAATAAGATTATAAAATTATCCTAACACCTTCCAAAATTATATTGGATGACTAAAAGTCTGTCCATATTACCTAAGGGTCAGAATAGATTCATTTTATGGACTTTTGACCATGAAAATAATTTAATTATTATTAAACCCAAAGAAAGTGACAACATGTCGCTCTCTTAAATCTTATAAGTATAATAATTTTAATTTAGTGATAAACTTCATGAAACATAAAAAATTAATAGTCTCCAGAAATATAATATAATTATCTATATCATGTGAATTTATTTATAATTTTTATGAATTAAATAATTATCATTAAAGGTGATACAATAGTGATGTTGAAATTATTTTATTGATTGAAATATCAAATGCATGGTTTTAAAAATATTAAAATAAATATTATATGAACTATTTAATGTGATCCACTAATTTTCTAGATAAATATGACATGTTATGAATCTATTAAAGCTTTTATTTAGAACATTTCTTCTGTGTGGATTTTATTTAAATTTAAATAAATGAATAGTGTCAAAATTTACACTATTGTTATTTTATAAAAATAACATAAAATAAAATTGTTTAAAAATAAAAAAAAATATTTAAAAATTATAAATTAAAATTTATATGGTCTAAAATGTCATAAATAATCCAATTATGGACAATTCATAACACATAAGTAATTATTTATAACAATTTAAAATTTAGAATCTTATAACCACAAATAAAATTTAATAGATTAAATAAGGATAAATCAAGTTAATAATGTTTAAAATAAATTATGAATATTTATAAATTTTATTAGTTGATGATATTACAACCCTATCTCATCTATGTTCGTATTTTATTCATTTTAGAGGTTTTTAAGTGGGTTTTGAATTTATTATAAATTAATATTTTTGAGGTTTCTAAAGGTGCCCCTCTCCTCCCTTATAAAAGGGCACATCCTCCCTCTTCTCTTTACACAATTTTGAGCCTTCAATCTCAGAAAACCCCTGTCCATTTCCCTTCTTAACTTCCCTAGAAACATTATAGAGGTTCTGGTATCCTCAAAAGACCAACTCTAGTTCCTTAAGAGGAGGTTAAGAAGAGGCACGTCAAAGAAGAGGTAATATCCTTTACCGATTCTTTCCAATTTATTTCTTCTTCTACTTATTCTTATTTATTTGTTTCATAATAAATTAATAACATCTGTATCACTCATACACTGATATGTTATTATAAAAAAGAAACAACCCTATTTAATCTTCTATCAATCATACGGAAAATGAAATCATTGTGCGTGTGTACGTAAGGAATTTCGTCTCCATGCCGTGGTGTAATCTGTTTTCCACCACCACCTTACTTGGATGGTTATAATGGTGAAAATAAATAACTATATATGATTATTTTAAAGTGATATTGATTATTAAATATTATACATACACTTCAATACAATTCCACGATCATGGAAATGATATCATTGCTCGTGCGTACGTACGGACTACCGTCTCCACGAACGCGATGAGATTCATTTTCCATGATTAACCATTAAAGTATGATTATAAAGTATATAAAATAAATAATAATGAAAGATATTACATAATAATGATACTGGATTTATGTACATATATGTTTCATTTACTTAATTCCATTTAATTTTATAAGGAAACGAAAACAGCGGTCATGCGTATGTACGGCCTACCGTCTCCATGAACGGTGTATTTCATTCCATTTATCGATCTATCATATATATTTATATGCTGAATATATATTATATATAAATCATGTTTTACATTTTGTAATTAATTAAATCAGGATATAAGTAATAATATCAAGAACAACATGTCGAAACGCGTACGATAAATGAAACGATTTTACCCAAAACGCTGCTTTAACATGGAATTTACTAAAGAACGGGTAATATAAAGTCATAAGTGAACCATATATGATATCATAACAATGAATATTATTATTTAATAATTCAATGACATTATTTAAATCATTATACAGGAGTTTCGGATACATAGGAAGCATATCGGACATAAGGTAAGGGAAAATCTCACAATCTCATTTTTATCTGAGATTATTTATACTTCAGAATTTACTAGAGCATATTTATCATCCACATCCATGTTTCCTCAATATGTAATATTATTTATATCCTCGTACAATTTTTTAAATCCAATTTTACTAATTTTTTAATTTTTAGAAAAATATATGAAAGGAATCTTTTGTCGTTTTCAGTACGAGATACTTTTTGAATTTTCTGGCCAAAGTACGAGAAGAATGTATTTTTTTAACTTATACGGCATGAACGGATTTTTACAGTTTCATAACAAATTATTTCAATGCAGATTCCTCTACAATATTTCATGACTATTTTCAACAAAATCCTTTTCTTTTAAAATTTCTTGGCATTGTGTGAAAAGAAAAATATTTTGAAGAAGAAACGATATTTTCATCAAGAATTCATTTCAAGTGTTTTATCAAAACCATTTTCCATCTAAGATGACATTATTTCATATGTGTATGTTTCAATTATAATTTATCTATGATTTATATGGTTTCACTTTTCTTATGATGAAATGATATCCATTTGTTTTATATGGATTATGTTATGATGTGATGATGTTTATGAAACTCATTTTATTCTTTGGGTTATGATGAATGATTTATGTTTATGTTGTGGCACACATAAGAATGATTTCATTATGAGATGGGTGGGACCTATATCTCCCTCCAATGCATTGGGTAAAGATTTATATCTCATGATATTGACATGGCTGGAACGGTAAGTTAATCCAGTTCAGTGATACAGGACTGGAATGAGGAGTGAACTCGATTCATAAAGGGACTTTATCCACTAAGATGGTCTTGGCAGCAATGCCTTGGCTAATATGGAAGTAAAATCAAGTTCTTAATGGTTTTCCACAATTTCATGTTTTATTCCCATTCAATTTTATCATGATTTATGTTCCTTTATGATATATGCCTTACGTACTTCCAAGATTTATGTCTTTGCTCAAGATTTTGATGTTTAGATTTTATGTTCATGTTTTTGCATTCAAATGTTTATGGATTGTTTTATGTTCTCTATGTTTACCTTTACTGAGAATTTGAGCTCACCCTTGTTCTGTTTTCTTTTCCCCAGGATATAAAGAAATGTTTTAGGTAAGAAAACAAAAGGGGAAGATCTTTATGGGAGATGTTGAAGATCTTTCATCATGATTAGAAGATTGTGTTCCGAGTTTCCAAAGACACTAAACTATTACAATACTTGAGTGTTGGTTTTTGTTATGTATTAAGTATTTTTCAAAAGTAATGTAATGTCCAAGTGCGTCAGGTTTGGGGTCTCTATATTTGGTATCAACGGAAAGGGTTAGTTAACCTTTGGAAACTAGGATGCCAAAAATTTAGTGATATCTCTAGAGATATTTCTATGGTATCTAGGGATGTTCCTAATGTTATGTATAAGTATAGGTTATAGTCCTAGAATTATGATAACGATCGTGAATAACCTATGATTAAACCTAAGATGTTAGAGATTGAAAGTACTCCCCTTGATTATGTTGTTTTCCTAGTATGATTTTTTCCTCTCACACTATTCTTTTTGGGTTTTAGAAAATGTCTTGAAACAGGAAGATTCATGATACTGGAGGATATGATGGACAATGGAATGATATTATTCACAAGCAAACAAATGAAACGGGATTTGGAAGTCCAAACATCGTTATTATTCCTAATCAGCAATCTCAACTTCGGTAAGTTTCCTGACTCAGCTAATAAAAGAAATTTGGAGTTTCATGATGATCAGAGAGAAAAGAAAGTTCAATTTCCATCATGTAAATCATGTGGTAAGAGGAATCAGGGAGAATGTTTCAAACGAACTGTAAGATGATTTGGGTGTGGAAAAGAAGGACACAAAGACAGTAATTATAAAGGAAAAGGTTTAGTTAACACCATGGATAAGGATAATGGTATTTCTAAGACATCAACAATGGTTAAATGTTTTAAATGTGGAATGTATGGGCATTATGAAAACCAATGCTATAAGGGAAAATTTCATGAAGAGAATCATCATGGTCGTATGGTTAGTATTTATGTTGATGATGATAATGAGACTAAAAATGATATATGAGATGAAAGAAATGATGAAGCTCAGTCAGTGGTTTAAGAACGTATTGGAATTATAGTTTGTTTATCAAGAATAATGTATGGTACTATGGAATAAAGAAAAATCTAAGGATTGTTACATTGTTGTCTTTCCTTGAGTTTTTGAAAGTATATGATGAACGGTATCGGTAACCATGAAAGGTTATTCAAATATTTTTGGAAGGTAGATGATATGTGCATAATGAAAGGATAAAGAGATAATGAGATGTTTGATAGTATTAATGATCTCATGACTGGTATAAGGACAATGTGATATCATGGTTTGAGTATACAGATTTTTGGGATTTTGGTATGTGGAAAGAGTTAACTTTTGACAACATTCAAGTTTTCAGTAAGGTTCAATGGGTATTCATTTTTCAAGAGAATACATGATTACGGAATTCAAATGTTTGGAATGTGACCAACAAGATATATATATCTTATGATATATGGGAGATAAATTATTGTATTCAATGCTTGGTAGATGACCTTCCTAGTAATCGTTTTATTTATACTATGAGATTGGACAGAATTATTTTGGATAAACCTAAAGATTGTAATAGATTAAGTTCGACATCAGATATTATTGTTTAAGGCTAGAACTTGTTGATATGTTATAATATTATAGTTTTTAAAAAAAAGGACAACCCATAGGACGGGCGACAACCCGTCGCGTCGGACAAGGTTGCTGGAATTGAACCAACAACCGATGTGCGATAGGCCTTTATCGCCAACCACTGGCCTACAAGAAGTCCCTAGTTAGTAGAAACTAGTTTTATTTTAATAATCCGGATGATAGATGAAATATAAGTCCATTTTGGAACCCTATCCGATTAATCTCACCATAGATGGACTTATGTATTTAACTTTTGCTAACTTATGTTTGAGATAGATGGAATGACCTATCATTCTATCGCATGATCTTCTAAAACTTCGCAAAAGACAAATTCAACTTCATTTCTTTAAGAGATGAAGTGTAAATTGTTCGAGGCACAAGCAATGTTGAGATTGTACCAAAATCAAGTAAGAATTTATTTTAATTCAAAAATTCTTCAACATTTGGGAAATGATCTTGAAAACCAAAAATGTTTTCCTAGTGCTCTAATATCTAATGAATCAGATGGTACCTTAGATCATCACAAATTTATGGCATTGTGACTGTTGGATTTTTTCATAGCCCTGTTCTCTACCACTCTCCATCAGAAATTGACGGTTAGATTTATCTTCTATATCCATATTTTCTCCTTTGTTCTCCTATATGGGAACCCAAGTGATGAGTTACTTTGGGTATCTGTTTTGTTTCTAACGTTCATTTTTTAAAATAATGTTTTAGTATTCCTTTTTACGATATATGTTTCTATGAATGACACTTTCAAGTAGTAAACCATTTATAACCCTGACGAATTTCTAGGGAAAAATTCATTTTAAGGGGGGTAAAATGTAACAACCCGAGATTTTATGAGAATTATTCTTTTTAATTTCATTGATGTCTTGTGTTTTATGCTACACCAAAATTAGCTTGTGCTGTAAGCAGCACTGTATTAGCATACAGTATACGGAACACTATTCTTGGCACATGTTACACACAATTTCAAGTTCGTTTTGTAGAAATTATTCTACGCAACATTATGTACAGATTTTTTTTAATGTATAAAGGAAATAAGTTTTTATTATTTTATATGCAACAACAAAGGGATCTTGCACTACACACAACCTTGACTTGGCTTGCATTACACGTAATTGCGACCTTCCTTGATAGCCTGTGTAGTACGCAATATTGGGTTTCACTAAACAATGATATATTGTTATAATATTATTATGAACTAGCCGTTATGAATGTTAGTATCTAAATTTTTTATTTTATGACATTATAATTCATCTTACACATTTTATATAACATGGTATGAGAACAAAATAAATTTTTCGGGTAAAATAAGTATTTTTCAAAAAATGTAGTTTTGCCGCCTTTTGATGGCTCACCCACATTAAATTTAGTTTTTGACATATTTATAAGTTCAATTTAAAAAATTAAAATTTTTATTTGGAATCATGATATAAAAATTTACTTTGGATAAATTTTTCATATTATTCTGATAACTTTCATATTTTAATGAATAGTAAAAACAAGCTATATTTTAATTAAAAACAACTTTTTTCATCACAATAATTTATATGGTTAAATTATAATATTTAATGGTTTTAAAGTATAAATAGAATATATTTTTACCATTTAATATAATTTATTTCATTACCATTAATTTTACATTGAATTCATAGTTAAAATCATTTCAATCTTTGGAAATGTTTTAACTTTTAAAACTAGTTTTCTTAACAACGGGATTAATTTTAAATTAATTACTGCAAATTCTATGTTTTGAATTTTGAAAAATGGATTCCATATTTGAATTCAGTGGGTACAAATTATGTTAATAGGTTGCTTTTATTTTTTTTATATTATGAATAGTAACTACGTTAATTTTTATTTACTGTAGTTAAAGATAAATCAGGTAATTAAGGGTAAAAATAAGATTATAAAATTACCCTAAAACCTGCCAAAATTCTATTGGATGACTAAACGTCGACCCATATCACCTAATGGTCAGAATAGATTCATTTTATGGACTTTTTACCATGACAATAATTTAATTATTATTAAACCCAATGAAAGTGACAACATGTCACTCTCTTAAATCTTATAAGTATAATAATTTTAAGTTAGTGATAAACATCATGAAACATTGAAAATGAATAGTATACAAAAATATAATAAAATTATCTACATAATGTGAATTTATTTAGTATTTTTAGAGATTAAATAATTATCATTAAATGTGACACAATAGTGATGGTGAAATTATTTTATTGATTGAAATAACAAATAAATGGTTTTAAAAATATTAAAATAAATATTATATGAACTATTTAATGTTATCCACTAATTTTATAGATAAATATGACATGTTATGAATATATCAAATCTTTTATTTTGAACATATCTTTTGTGTGGATTTTATTTAAATTCAAATAAATGAATAGTGTCAAAATTGACACTATTGTTATTTTATAAAAATAACATAATAATAAATTGTTTAAAAATCAAAAAAATTATAAATTATAAATTAAACTTTATATGGTCTAAAATTTCATAAGTAATCCAATTATGGAAAATTCACAACACATAAGTTATTATTTATAACAATTTAAAATTTAGAATCTTATAACCACAAATAAAATTAAATTGATTAAATAAGGATAAATCAAGTTGATAATGTTTAAAATAAATTAAAAACATGCATAAATTTTATTTTTTGATGATATTACATCCCCATATCATTTAAGTTCGTATTTTAGTCATTTTGGAAGTTTTTATGTGGGGTTTTAATTTATTATAAATTAATATTTTTGAGGTTTCCAAAGGTGCCCCTCTCCTCCCTTTTAAAAGGGCACCTCCTCCCTCTTCTCTTTACACATTTTTGAGCCTTCAATCTCGGAAAAACCCTTCCAATTTTCCTTCTAAACTTACCTAGAAACATTATAGAGCTTCTGGTCTCCTCAAAATACCAACTCTAGTGCCTTAAGATGTGGTTAAGAAGAGGCGCGTCAAAGAAGAGGTAATATCCCTTACCGATTCTTTCCAATTTATTTATTCTTATACTTCTTCTAATTTATTTGTTTCATCATAAATTAATAACATAAGTATCACTAATACACTAATATGTTATTATAAATATTAAACAACCCTATTTCATCTTCTATCCATCCTATGGAAAATGAAATCACCGCGCGTGCGTACGTACGGAATATCGTCTCCACGTCGTGGTGTAATCTGTTTTCCACCACCACCATACTTGGTTGGGTATAATGGTGTAAATAAATAACTATATATGATTATTGTAAATTGATATTGATTCTGAAAACTTATTCATACACTTCAATACAATTCCACGATCATGGGAATGATATCATTGCTCGTGTGTACGTACGGACTACCGTCTCCACGAACGCGATGAGATTCATTTTCCATGATTAACCATTAAAATATGATTATAAAGTATATATAATAAATAATCATGAAATATATTACATAATTATGATACTGTATTTATGTACATATATGTTTCATTTACTTAATTCCATTTAATTCAATAAGGAAACGAAAACAGCGTTCATGCGTACGTACGGCCTATCGTCTCCATGAACGGTGTATTTCATTCCATTTATCGATCTATCATATATATTTATATGATGAATATATATTATATATAAATCATGTTTTACATTTTTTTAATTAATTAAATTAGTATTTAAATAATAATATCAAGAAAAACATGTCGAAACATATACGATAAATGAAACGATTTTACCCAAAACGTTGCTTTAACATGGAATTTACAAAAGAACGAGTAATATAAAGTCATAAGTGAACCATATATGATATAATAACAATTAATATGATTCTTTAATAAGTCAATGACATTATTTAAATCATTATACAGGAGTTTCGGAAACATACGAAGCATATCGGACATAAGGGAAGGGAAAATCTCACAATCTCATTTTTATCCGAGATTGTTTATACTTCAGAATTTACTGGGGTATATTTATCATCCACATCCATGTTTCCTCAATATGTAATATTATTTCTATCCTACTACAATTTTTTAAATCCAATTTTACCTATTGGTTAATTTTTTAGTGAAATATATGAAAGGAATCTTTTGTCGTTTTCAGGACGATTTTCTGGCCAAAGTACGAGAAGAATGTTTTTTTAACTTATATGGCATGAACAGATTTTTACGGTTTCATAACAACTTATTTAAATGGAGATTAATCTACAAGATTTCATGAATATTTTCAAAAAAATACTTTTCTTTTAAAATTTCATGGCATTTTGTGAAAATAAAATGATTTTGAAGAAGAAAGGATATTTTCATCAAGAATTCATTTCAAGTGTTTTATCAAAACCATTTTCCATTTAAGATGACATTATTTCATATGTGTATGTTTCAATTATAATGTCTCTATGATTTAAATGGTTTCACTTTTCTTTTTATGAAATGATATCCATTTTTTTATATGGATTATGTTATGATGGGATGATGTTTATGAAACCCATTTTATTCTTTGGGTTATGATGAATGATTTATGTTTATGTTGTGGAACACATAAGAATGATTTCATTATGAGATGGGTTGGACCTATATCTCTCTCCAATGCATTGTGTAAAGATTTATATCTCATGATATAGACATGGCTAGAATGGTAAGTTAATCTGGTTCAGTGATACAGGATTGTAACAAGGAGTGAACTCGATTCAGAAAGGGACTTTGTCCACTAAGATGGTCTTGGCAACAATGCCTTGGCTGCTATGGAAATCATATCAAGTTCTTAATGGTTTTACACAATTACATGTTTTATTACCTTCTATTTTATCATGATTGATGTTATTTTATGATATATGCCTTATGTACTTCCAAGATTTATGTCTTTGCTCAAGATTTGGATGCTTAGATTTTATGTTTAAGTTTTTGCATTCAAATGTTTATGGATTGTTTTATGTTCTCTATCTTTACCCTTATTGAGAATTTGAGATCACCCTTGTTATGTTTTCCTTTACCTAGGATATAAAAATAGGTTATAGGTAAGAAAACAAAAGGGGAAGATCTTTATGAGAGATGTTGAAGATCATTCACCATGATTAGAAGATTGTGTTCCGAGTTTCCAAAGACACTAAACTATTACGATCCTTGAGTGTTGGTTTTTGTTATGTATTAAGTATTCAGAAAAAGTAATGTAATGTCCAATTATGTCAGGTTTGGGGTCTCTACAATGGGGTATAGAAACAGAAGTTTTTCTTATTCCAAAAAATGGATTTTAAATATTTATTTAGATAAAATCCTCATAATTCGATTCACAAAATCCTAAAATATTAATAAAAATGATCTTTTCACATACAATTTATAATTAAATTAACAATAAAAATTTCCTCAGAATGATAATTGGTTCTCCATTGACGAATTCGATTAACCATATTATAATTTTGTTATTGGGATAAATAATCTAAATCAAAATCCTTATAGAGGCATCCAAATGTGCTCCATAAACCTCATAATGTCCCCATTGGATACCTAGATGCTATCATAGATGATATAAACATTTTTCATCATACATTTTTTATCACAACCTGAATCACTTCGATCATGAAGGGTTATTTTTAATTATATAATTTTGGATAGGGATGAGGATGAGGATCACCTACTATTCTTGAGAGTGTTATAGAGAGAGTTCTACATAGTCTTGGGAAAATTATTTTGAAGAGAAAATATATATGTTGTGAATGATAATTCTTCTCTATTTCTAGAAATGATATAAATTTGGTTATATAATTAAGGTTATAAATTATTTATTTCATAAATTCACTTAAATAATTATTTTATTATAATTAAATCCCACATCTAATATTATAATGTTATTGTTATTATTTCATGACATGTACAAACTCACAAATATAAAATATCATTTATAAAATAAATATGATTTGTTTATTTAAATGATATTAAACAAAATAAAAAATTTCAACTTGGACCTTAAATCAGTATTTCAATCATCCATAAAATTTATCAAAACATAAATAATAATAATAATAATTTCTTTAATAAATAAATGAAATTTTATTATTTATTTAATAAACATATATAAATAATAATCACAAGATGGTGAAAATATATCTATTTAATATTCAACTCTGATATATTCTAAACTAGAATAACTGGAGATTGAACTTGTATGATCAATATATTATGAATAATTTTTAGTCCTTTTTCTAGAGAATAATATTTATTCTAATACAAAATCCAAATATAATTCCACTGAGATCATGGATACACTTAGTCTATGACCCTTTATACCTCTTTATAAATGAAATTAGGTGAGAAATCTTAAATACAAATATCACTATCTAACAATGCATCAAGGAAACCATAAATAAATAAGGTAATGTTTCAACAACAAAATTCCATACAAATTATTATCATGTAATATAATACCTTTATAATGATATATCTTGAAGATGTTTGAATACTTTTGTTATCAACTAATATATTTTATATATATTTATTTTACTACCTTAAATGAACTCATCAATAACCCTCCATGACTGTGGACTTAATCATACATTTCTATTTTAATCAAACAACCTGATTCATCTACTTGTTGTCTTATAAAGTAAATATATGTTCATTAGTTATTTATTAATGTTATATAACTTATAATGCAACCAACATATGATAATTAATTGTGGGTATATACCATCCTAGTTTCCATAGATACATCAAAGTACACAATTCATGATATCCATTACCAATAATCTCATATCTAAGTTACAATACATACATCCACATATAAGAATATCTAATGAATCATAACATTTGTAATTATTATTATAAATTCTATACATATAAACAACACTCTTAGAGATTAAAATGTTCAAGATTTCATGAGTCAAAGACTTGTATTCATAGTGGAATCTAGTACTTGATAGTCTAAATATCCTTCATATCAAGAAATATGATGTTATCCAGACTATAGAATATATGTTTTAGAATATTTTCATAGCACTTCAAGGTTATTATCATAAACACTAACTATTGTGACATTTTATTGAGAGGAATACTCTATGTATTCTATCAAATTAATGTTACAAAAAAGAATATACATCATGTGATAAGTTACTTTTTAACATTTAAGTCTTTAAATATAAATTTAATCATAACTATAATTTAATTTTGTTATAGGGAAATAATTACAAAAAAACATATCCATTGCCTTTGATATATCATAATATTTTAATTCATATTGTACGACAAGATTAGAGTCTTATGATTATTGAGATAAAAATCATTAAAGGTTAATTTTTAAATATCTCATAAATTGGCTATCATTATTATAAATGTTTCATAAGATGAAGCATCTTCTAGAATGTAATTGGATGAAATTTAATAGGTGTTGTAATAATAAAAAAATTTCTTGAACATTACGAAACATTAGAGTAAATGAAGTGGAGGATTTTAAAATATCCCATGGATTATATAAAGGTTGATTAACCATTGAGTTGGTGAAAAATTCTTAATAAAGATGTTCCGAATTATCTCACTCTCCCAAAGATCTCTTTCTTTTCCTTCATTAGTTCCCAAGAGATACTAGAATATATTTTAATTGAGGATAACCACACCCAATTTTTAGATAATTCTGTTAATCTATGGATACACCATGGAGGAAATATTCTATTGGTTTTTTCATAGTGATCTTCATCAAGCACTGATCAATGATAGGAGAAAAAGTTACAAAGTACATTTTCTTTGTTTATATTTTATACACAAATTTATTTTTCCAAGAATTATAATCTTTTGATTTTATTTTTTTGTTTTCTTCCACTTCCTTGAGAAGGTATTATTTTATCCTTATAAACCTAACATTTTCATGTCAATTTTATGATCACACACCTAATAAACCATTCTTGTAATCCCATCTATCTACCATTTTCCAATAAATTATCTATAACAAGAACTACCAAATATTTCATCCATATACATAGTCAATGAAACTCATATGTCTAGATTAACCTCGTAAGGATATCCCTAACTCATACACATACCTTGATATTATTGTAATAATAAATATTAAAATCTATCTCAGGAATAAATAGATAAAATTCCTTAATACATTTCTACCATACTTGAATCACACTACTCTGAGTCATGCCTCATCATTACTAATAAACCCACCTAATATATAGACCATATATCCCTAATTAGTCCTAACTCATTAAAAAACACCTGATACTTCCATAATCACAAAACATAAGGTATATCTTATTAACACACTCATACTTGGGATCTATCTATCGGGTTATCCATATACACATACCTTCCACCCTAGGTTTTCCTTCATATCCATATATATATCACAAATATATCACAATAAATCCATTTATATCACAAAATCAATCTTGATTGACTCAATTCATTAATATTTTATTAATAAATTTTTCATGAAAACACCTAATAATATTTTTGACATTTTAATTAATTGACCACATTTTTTTAATTTATTTTTTCAACCAAACAAAAGAATGAATAAATCATATAAAACTATGTTTCATGTATGATTCATATATGTATGTCTCTTTCCATCTCATACAAGAGTAAAGAAATAAACCAGAGCCCAAAACATCATACTTTTGAAAACATAAATCTATAATACACAAAAACCCAATAACCAAAATATAACAACCTTAGTGACTTGTATTTTCACCAAATATGTGTTATCTGAGTATAAGGCCCATGTCAATCCCAAATATTGAATGATCCCTTCACCATCTACTATGTCCCAAATAATTAATCAAATAAAATGATTATCTTATACCATTTCATAACATCCCTATCCTGATAACCATCTTTCAAACCAAACTTGGTCACTATATTATCTCAAGAGTACCTCCCCATACACCAAAGGCTACTAGCTAGTAGGGTGGGTTGGTAATATCTCATGGTAAAATATACTCTCAGTATCAAGACCATAAAATAAAAGTAAATTTCTAAAAATTATAACACAACTAACCATATCATATTATAATATAGAATTTATAGTGGAAGCCATACCATAATAAAAAAAAATAAACAATATAATAAAGAAATTAACCCATAATGAAACATGAATTTCATACATCAAATAGTTAACTCTCAATGGTAAAATAATATAAAGATCATACACCAAATAATAAAAAGGATAAAATATTATAAACTTTTCTAAACATCACCTGGGTGCTATCACCTTGGATATTTCAATAAAACTCTAACTATATCTCATATATTGGGTCCACCACCAAAAACTCCATGTCCATAAAAGTTTCACATATCCACTAAGGTGATTTTATAGAGTTTCAGTACATAAACCATAAAGACAAAAATAGTGGTGTCACTAAAATAATTGGGTATATATAAAATCTCATGCATTGTATAATATAAAAATTAGTAACATCAAATACAGAACACAGATTCCAATACATTGTGTTCTAACCAATACACCTTGAAATATAGATCTATGTGCATCATCTAATGTTGGTATTTTGGGATGTCTATTCCAAGGTAAAAAATCTAGGACAAGGTTTCATAAGGTCTGATAACATAAGTATAAGTGGGACCACCACAAAATGAATCACCCCATGTTCCACTATATATCATGTTGGTATATGCATGTTTGACTCCAATACAAATTGAATAGAGTTAGGACTTCCATGTAGGGATATCTCTAATCGGATGGATTTTCCTAAATTTTAATCACATAAGAATGGTATGATATCCATTTAATGACTAACCCTTTAGTTGGATGAAGATTCCTACAGTTTTATCTCAAAAGGTAAGACCATCATGCAATTGCCCTCCCCCCCAATGGGATGAGGTTTCCCAAAGTATGATCAAGTAAGTGAGGTAGGATTGTTATGAAATGGTTGGACCTGTAGTGGGATGGAGTTTCTTATGGTTGGAAACACTTCCACAAAAATGATAATGAAAGTTAAAGATATGGTTCAACCTCTTAATCTTATTGGAATGAGAAAATATATATAGGGTTAAATGTAGCCTCAAAATAATGTTCTTAAATATAGGGACACATGATCTTTACTACATAGTATGAGGGGTCCCTATAATAGTGGCCTGGAATCTATTCCACTTTTTTATAGTAATGAATAGATTATCACAAAATAATACAAAATACTATAAGTAAGAAGACATAATTAAAACATAAAACAACATATAAAAACCACCAAACCTTTTTTAATTCCTATTAAGTCTCACGAATCAAGAACGCTGAACTACACTTTACAAATATCTTCTATCTTTGAAAGACCAGGAATGCAAAACTTTTATCAAACAAGTGACATATGAACCTATCTTTCTACATATCAATTTTCCATCTTAAGGTCCTGATTCAGACCCAAATCCAGAGCAACATTATAGTCCCATATCCATGGTATGGTATCTTTACTAAACATTAGATATCACCATTATTCTAGATAAGTAATCAATGATCATTTAAAAAATCATCCTTTAATGTTGACATAAACCTTACAGATCATTACTATCATTTCCATACTAGAGGCCCCCTAGAAAAAACACACATTAGTGGCTACCAAATAAAATTTTCCTCAATAGATTCTCACCTAAGGATACAAAAGTCCTCAAAAGTCCTTATATAAGAATCTCATACTAATATCATGAATCATCACTCATGAAGAACTTATTTTTTCAAGGATTCCCATCTTAACTTACATCATAACTCATATTGGGAGAATCACTCTCAATGAAGGATCCAAATACTCAAATCGTACCCTATAATTTCACCCTAGTCTTAACTTGTCCATAGACAAACTTCATGGGTCTATATTTTAATTTTTTATAATTCCCTAACATTGAATTAATCACTTGAAACCTATAATCCCAAGGATCATCATGTGTAGTATGTATTTCATGGTTCTAATAATACATATGCACTCAAGCCTTATTCGCTCAATTTTCATTCTACCATTCCTACTTACTCAAAGTAAATAAATTATACATTGTATGGAAACACAAATAAAATGAGAGAAAATACTAGGTACCACCTACCTCATGCCCATATGTTTTTCATATTTTATTACAATATGATTCATCCATGTTTTCTTGAAATCAATGAAATGAAAAAAATAACCAAAATTGGGAATTTATGGCTAAACACTATAAAGTAGAGAAGGAAACCAATAAAAAAACATTACATGATATAAAAAATTACAAAGAGAAAATCAATTCCATAGATGAATAATCAATTGGAAAAGTGTATGAGGATAACAATATTTGAAAATCTATGCTAGAAAAGGGGATAATGAAAATTTACTAATTACTAAATATAGAAAATTAAGGGATAAAGTATATTGGATAAATTTTATTAAATTTATCATGTAATGAAAAAAAAAATCTGTTGTAAGAATTGGGGGGGGGGGTTAGGGGCACCATTGGGATTCTGAAATCCCTCACCGGTGTTTTATTAGACCACTATATTTCTAATTCCAACCATTGGGAACTCAAAGGTGTGTTTTTAACCCATTAGACAGCCACTAAAACCTGTGTGGCCTCTACCCAAGATTTTGATAGACTATACTAAAGTAAAAAAAATGAGTTTTAATTTCCCAACACCCAAAACTTTTATTTGAGTCATTTTAATTGGTTCCTTCACCTATGAAACATCAATTTTAACAAACCAAAACATCTTAATTATCATTCTACCTAATCCATATTTTAAATTTCAAAACCACTTGAGCTCTAATCCATTGATATTTGACACTTTCACTAACTCCACTAACATAGGGCAATGTAGGTCATTACAGAAGCTAGCGTGTAACTTTAGAAACTATGGTTTATAAGTTGATAACCTTACCTCTAGACAAAAATTGGAATTAAAAGGTATCTAAAATTAATATCTCTTTATTTTAATATTTATTTATTTAATAATTTTATTTTTCAATCAAATTATAATGACTTTGTTAAATTATAAATATTATTTATTTAATATGGGATTACATAAGCACACTCTCTATGAATAAGGATGAATTCATTTGTTTCAAGTTTATGTTTATCCCCTAGAAATAAAATCAAGAGGTCGTCAATATAAAGTAGGTGAAATAGTATAAATATGTACCTTGAAGCCATTGTGTGTCTAAAAATCACAATTTAGGTAGCCTTTCACAGGAATATTCTTAGTTAATCTTCTTTAAGTCTATACAAAAATGTACATGGAGGTTCACAATGACTTACACCCCTTTATAATTTAAAATACCCCATTGGGGGGTCCATTGTTAGGCACAAATAGTCTGGTATTATTTTAAGTTATAACAATGAATCTATTGTAATCATTTGAAAAACAATAAGAATATATAAAATAAAATACCAATAAATTGTCTAAAAATATTTATATATGTTATGATTTAATGTTAAATTTATATTCTTGGATTTATTTTGAATAAGATTAGTACATTCATAAGTAGTAAAAAATAGTATTGAATTTTTTCATTATGAATGACCCCATATTGATTATATGATATCATTTTAAAGGTAAGATACCCCAATAATAAATCCATAACCTTCCCAATAATTTTGGGCAGAGTATTTTCCATTTTAGTTATTCTAAAATAGTTTACATCTAAAGTAAGATTAATTTTAGGAATTAAAGAGAAGAATTGGTAATTAAATTAAACAAGCATATGAAAGGTGACAAAGAAATATTGAACATCATTCACAGCCTCATCATGCATAATATCCCAATATTTTATAATATTTTTATTTGTAATGATATTAGGCCCAATAACACTATTAGAGTTAATTAAAAATATAGTGTATTAGATTTATCACAATTATTATTAAAGGATTATAATTAAATAATAATAATTTATTTGATAAAAATAAACTATGTTTTTTTAATAATGATATAAATGAAATTAATTAAATGTAGTAGTAATAATAATAATAATAATAAGTTAAATTGTTATTAAATGCAAGTAATATCCATTATTACTATTACATTTAATTTTTTTATATTTTTTATCCCCTATGTGGTTTCAAATTATTAAATAATTATAGTTAAATAATGTAAATTTTATTTAATTATAATTGTAACATACCAAGTAATTAAATAATAATATATTCTACTATCTATGTCTATTTATTAATTATATAGTGTTTTAAAGGCTTAAAATGAAAAAAAAAATCAAATCTTAAGCATAGAATTCTCTAATATTTTTAAAAGATTGTTTTACCGCCTTTTGATGGTGAACCATTTTTAAATATATCTTTTGAAAATTTTATAAGATCTATTTGTCAAAATAAAATTATTCTTTAGGATTGGGACATTTAAATTTACTTTGGATAAATTTTTGTTATTTTTCTGACAATGTTCATTTTTTAATGAACTGTGAAAAATACTACATTTTACTTCAAAACTGATTTTTCATCTAATTTAATTATATGGATAGATTATATTTTTAATTGGTATTAAAGTTTAAATATAATATATTTTTAGCATTTATTCCAATGGTGGTCATTTTAATTAATTTCACTTTTAAATTGGACATAAACACTTGTCAAACTTTTGATAGATATTGTTTCTAAAAACCCCGCTATTTGTTTTGACAACGGGAATTATTTTTAAATTAATTACTAAAATTTCTGTGTTTAGAATTTGGTAAAATGGATTCCATATTTGGAATCATAAGGTCCAAATTATGTAATTAATACTCTTTTGTTTTTGGAAATTATGAATAGTAACGACGGTAATTATCTTTAATTATCGTGATTAATTAGTAATCGGGTAGTTAAGGGTAAGAAAATAATATCATAATAATAACAAATGACCCCAAAATGTTTCCTAATTCTACTATTTGTTTCATGGCCGACCATGGTATTCCTTGTTCTAACTTAGGGATCCCATGGAATCACTTTTCGGTGATAGTGACACTTTATCATTTTATTTTTAAAGAAAGGAGAATATCACAAAAGTATGTAACACCTAAGTAAATCAATTTTAATTTTGTATAAATAATTGATATCTTAGACTATAAATAGTAACTGGAAAGATAGAAATATTTCCTACAACATAGTATTTTTTTATAATTTTTAGACATTAAATAAATTAAATTTGGTTTGACACCATGATAATGCAGCGATTACCTCATTAATGAACGATTTAAATAAAATGACAAGATAATGTAAAATCTAAGACTTTAACTTTTCAAAGACCTATTAGATGGGTGTATCTCAAACCCTTATCTCCTTATCCTTGAAATATATAATTGTGGGACCTTTAAAATCCTAAAATCATTATATAATAAAGAAACATTTCTTGAATTTCCCAGAGTGCCCCGTCTCCCTCTTATAAAAGGCCCCCACCTCTACCACCTTACCCACACCTCTCAAGCCATTTGATCGGCCATTCTCTGCTCATTTTATCTCTCCACATCCCTCTCTTCATCCTAGAAGCCTTACCTTAGGCAGAAATCTCTTCAAGAAACCCTTTTGGTTCAAACCAAGTGGAGTAACCCGATTTAAAGGTAATGTCTTCTCTAATGTTATTTTGTTTTATTTTGCTTCTCCAACCCCCTAAAATCTTTTTATTAATTTATTTTGTAATAAAACTAGTATCTTAAATATACTAGGATTTTTTTATTATAATTATTTTATTTACACTTACACACACCTCTTTCTAATGGTTAAATAACATATTGTTTATGTGGTTGGCGAATTTCTGGATCATGAAACGATGGTTGTTCAATCTTATTTTAACACATTTCATGGTGGAAATTAAGATGTAACTATATTTATATATGATATATATTATGTCTATGTTTTCCTTATGATTTTGTATTTTTCATATATGGCATACCTTATGGTTTCCATTATGGGTAAACGCGATATCTTCGTTTTAGGAAGTGCGGACTACCGCCCCCTCAAAGTGATTTGATTCTTAAATGCCATATGTGGGACATATAAAGGATAGAGTTAATGGTATTACATATGATATAATACTGGAATTCTAATATACCTTTATATCATTATGAATTCATTCCATTGAATACGAAATAGAAATGAAAATAGCGTTCATGCGTACGTACGGCTTACTGTCTCCATAAACGGTGCATTTCATTTATTACCTCTAAATGTTATGTAATATTATAAATGAATGTATATACTGGATATATATGATATATATGATATCTACATCATGAATATAATTCTGTATATAATGGATATTTTACCACATGAACAACTTGTAATTATAAGAAGTTTATTTTTGGCTCAAGTACCAAAGATCGACAAAACGACCGTTATTAACTTAAATAATTACATAATGTTCATAACATGTTAATAAGTGATATAAAAGGAATAATTAACTTTAAAAGGTTCTTAAGCAAGTAGAAATTAACTCTATTTTATTATTCAAGAGATTAAAGATTGATCTAGTCAAGTCGAACACGAGGTATGGGACTTCGTCTCAATCTCCTTTCATTAAGGAAAATTTTGTTTTATACACAACTTTATTTTATATGGAGTATAAACCCCTTTTACTTT
This sequence comes from Viscum album, assembly GCA_963277665.1. Classification (NCBI taxonomy): domain Eukaryota; kingdom Viridiplantae; phylum Streptophyta; class Magnoliopsida; order Santalales; family Viscaceae; genus Viscum; species Viscum album. The sequence continues at coordinate 733,547,245 of OY728160.1, forward strand.
TACTTTTATTCAAAAGGAATCTTTTTTATATGAAGTGTTTTACTAAATGAAAAAAGTTATTGTTTTTGTCGTACGTATGTGGTGACAACGACTTCTCCGCCGCCATGAAAATTATTTGAGTTTCAGCTTCCTCTACAAGCCATAACTTTTTTTAAAATTAAAAATAAATACCATGTATTAATTTTCTTTTATTTTGGTATGGAAAATGGTTTTGATAATGTTTTTATTATATCAGGGTGTTGTATTGATATCTTGTGAATGAAATGTGGAAATTTTATATTTCCATTATGCATGTTTAATATGATATGATTATGTTATGGTTCTTGGGAATTGTTTAAGAAGATGGGTGGTTCTGTGATAAACTATGGGTGGGTGAGCCCATGATAGCTCTCCAATGCATTGGGTAATGCTAAGGAGTTAAACACTAAGGTTTCTCTGAAAAGATTTAGGGAATATACTATGATGGGTATTCCAAACGTACCCATGAGGGTTCCTCCCTATGTAAGAATGTTATGAAAGCCTCAAGTTACCTTAATGTCTTATGTTTTCTATGAGTTATTCATAAATCTTATGATTTCATGAGGTATGATAAAGTTATTATGTTTTATGAGTAAAGTATGAATTCATTAATTCTTATGTATACATGGACTAATGTTTTCATTCCGTACTTTTAAATCCCTTACTGAGCTTTTTATGCTCATCCCAAGTTTTTGAAATGTTTTTCATAGGTCAAGGGAAAAGCACATGATGTGATGATAGTGTCGAGGAAGTGTCATGAAAAAATCCATGTTTTATTTTAAATATGTCTCCTTTGATGGGAAAAATGAATACTATCTTTTATGTAACCACCTTGTTGAAATGTGGAATGTAATGAATAATTTATGATCTAATTCTCTAAAACTCTAAATCTGAAAAGATCCTCAATGTGTATTCTTGTAATAACTCAAGATTAAGTAATGTTTAAGGCTGGGTCATTATAGTTGGTATCAAAGGTCGGTTTAGATAACTTTAAGAGTTAGAATTCTATTAAATGATTATCTAAGAATATTTTTTTATACTCAAATTGGAATGATATAGCATTTGAAGATTACCATGTTGCTTCATATAAGACATGTTTGTTCAGAATGGTTTTCCACAGAGGAAACAGGGAAGCAGCGCTAGGAAGGCATACAGAAGGAAATGACCTTCCGAATCAGCATCCTAAGATGGTTGGAATTGGAACTGAACATTTTGTGGTAGTAATGGCATATTTGACTCAAGAGATAAATGGTGGTGGCATCCATGCACGAGCTCAGCTAGATCAACCGCAGAGGAACATGTCAGTGGTGGAACATTTCATGAGGCAACATCCCCCATCATTCAGAGGATCATCTTACCTTGTGCTAGCTAAAGGGTGGATTAAATCACTGGAGAAGATTTTCGATGTCAAGGGGTGTTCAGACAATCAAAAAGTTAGTCTTGTTGTTTACCATTTGGAGGGTGAAGCAGATCAGTGGTGGTCGATGGTTAAAAATATTAGGGATGATGATGAGATTTATTCTCCTAACTGGGATGAATTCAAAGGTATGTTTCTTGAGAAATATTTCCCTAAGGCTATTCGACTTAGGATGGAAGAAAAATTCTTGGAATTGAGGAAAGAGGACAACTCAGTGGCTGCTTATGAAGAAAAGTTCACTCGATTGGAAAGGTATTCTCCAAATTTTATCCGAGACCTTGATAGTAAAATCAATCATTTTTACTCAGGATTAAAGCCAAAATATCGAAGAAAATTAGATTCTCATGAGTTCAAAAGTTATGAAAATCTTGTTCTATGTGCTGAGAAGGTGGAAATGGAGTTTTTTGATGATCATGTGTTCTATAAAAACCAATAGAAGAAGAGACCGAGGTGATAGGAGAAAGGGAAGAATCACTACTAGAAATTCTGGCTATAGCCACAGTTTAAAACCATGGCTATAGGTAGTAGCCACTGTTTGACAAATAGTGGATAAGTTTGGCATGGTTATAGGCCTAGACTTATATCCACAGTTCCAAACTATGGCTATAGGTCTAAAGCCACGGTTCAAACCGTGGCTATAGGTATACAGCCACAGTTCACACCGTGGTAATATCTCTATAGCCACGGTTTAGAACCGTGGCTATACAAGAGGAGTGATACAGTTTATTGCCACGGTTAGAAACCGTGGAATTAGACCTTTAGCTATGGTTTGTAACCGTATCAATAGACCTATATCCACCATTAAAAACTGTGGATATAGGGTCTGGAAAACCATAAAAATATCCCCCCACCCCCGTGCACACCCCCCCCTGTAGTAGCCCACCCCCTACAGACCCCTCCATCATGGACACTGGAAACCCCCCCAGAAAGACCCTGGACACCCCCTAGACAGACCCTGGACACCCCCCCCCCCCAGACACACCCTGGACACCCCCCGAACAGACCCTGGACACCCCCCCAGACACACCCTAGACACCCCCCAGACAGACCCTTGACACCCCCCCAGACACACCCTAGACACCCCCCAGACACACCCTAGACACCCCCCTCCCCCCAGAGAAACCCAGGACACCCCCCAGACCCTGGACACCCCCCAGACAGACCCTGGACACCCCCCGGACAGACCCTGGACACCCCCCAGACAGACCTTGGACACCCCCTAGATTGATCCAGGACACCCCCCTGACCCTGGACACCCCCCCCCCCAGACCCTGGACAGATCCCCTGGACAGCCCAGACCTCCACTCCCCTAGACAGCCACCCCCCCACTCCCCTGTACAGACCCCTCCTCCCACCCTCCAGTATATACCCCCCTCTCACCCTCCTGGATAGACCCTGCCACCCCCCCCAAACCAACACACCCCCAAGACCCTGGACAGATCCCCTGGACACCCCCCCCCAGAACCTGGACACCCCACCCCTTTCACCCCCTACCAGTTATCCCCCTCCCCCCTGCCAGTCCCCCCTACTAGTCCCCTCCCCCTGCTAATTCCCCCCTCCCCCTTCCAGTTCCCCCCTCCCCCTGTCAGTCCTACCCCACCCCCAGAACCTGGACACCCCACCCCTTGCACCCCCCTTTCCAGTTACCCCCTCCCCCTACCAGTCCCCTCCCCCCTGCTAGTTTCCCCCCCTCCCCTTACTAGTTCCCCCTGCCAGTCCTACCCCCCCCCCCCCCAAAAAAAACCTAGACACCCCCCCCCCCAGAACCTGGACACCCCACCCCTTGCACCCCCCTTCTAGTTACCCTCTGCCAGTCCCCCCTACCAGTCCCCTCCCCCTACCAGTTCCCCCCTCCACCCTACCAGTTCCCCCCTCCCCCTGTCAGTCCTGCACCCCCCCCCCCCAGAACCTGGACACCCCACCCCTTGCACCCCCTTTTCTAGTTACCCCCCTCCCCCTACCAGTCCCCTCCCCCTGCTAGTTTCCCCCCTCCCCCTGCTAGTTCCCCCCCAGCCAGTCCTGACCCCCCCCCCCCAAAAAAAACCTAGACACCCCCAGAACCCCTGGACAAATCCCCCCAGATAGACCCTGGACATACCCCCCAGGACATACCCCCCCCCCCCCAGACCCTGGACCCCCCCCCCCCAAAACCGGGACACCCCCCAGACCCTTTACATATCCCCTTGGACCCCCCCCCCCCAGAACCTGGACACCCCACCCCTTGCACCCCCTTCCAGTTACCCCCCTCCACCTGCCAGTCCTTCGAGAGACCAACCCAACAGAAAAGAAGATTTATGCATTGAAAAACCAACAACAGCCCTTGATGACATCAAGGAAAACAGCAACATTATTAACATTAGAATGGTTAGATTTGAGTAACTCGATTGAGGAACTTAAACAGCAGCAGGGGAAATTAGAGGAGCAGAGAGAATCGTTGCATGTTGACTATGAAAAGATTCTTGCTCAATTCGAGTGTTAAGAAAAATTGGAGAATGTGAAACTGGACTTGCCAGAGCAGGCCTCCCCATCCTCTTCGGAGTGACTCTATTCTAGTCAGCTGACCCTATTGTTGATTGTATCATGAATATCTTCAAGAATAATACATCACCTAAAGATTCAATGCGGTCAAGAAAACGAGAAATGACAGTTGCAACTCGAGGCACTTATATATCCACCGACATGCAGGGTGCAACAAAAGAAATGGCAGCCATGAACGATAAAATGGAACCGTCAAAGCAAGTGAAAGTGATCAAAGAATTCCAAAAGTTGTCATCTCATATGGATATGACAATTGATATGATGTCAGATTCTATTGAAGATACTTTAGATAAAGACGAGGCTGAAAAGGAAACGGAGGATCTCACCAATCAGGTGCTAGATGAAATTGGTGTTGGAGTTGCATCACAATTATCTTCTGCTCCAAAAGGTTGAATTGAATCAAAGAAGGCTGAAAATTTTGTCCCTAGCTCTATGTCTTCTGACGTGGATGATCTTGAGAAGTAGTTGGCCTCTCTCCAGCACAGCTGAGCCAAGAAGCTGAGAAGCCGAGCACAAGGGTCGTAGGTTGAATATACAATAGCTGAGCTTGGCTGTACTCAAGTTTTATGGAGTCTAAATGCTTAATTTTCTATGGTTAAGCCTAATGTATGTATGGTCGGCAGTTTACTTGTCTTTGTTCTACCCATTTGATTCATTTTCATCATATGCTTATTTTATATTCAAATCTGTGTGTGAAACTGGTTTCGGATAGTTTAGTTGCAGTCAAGATGGAGAATTCTGGTTTGGGTGGCAGCCGGCCAAGAGTATATGCAAAAAAATCAGTGAAGCAAAAGCCTAAGGTGGATTTACCGGCATGTGTGCCTTCATATCTTAAAATCGACGGCGAGTCTCCTACTAGTGCGACTCGTTTTGGATGGGTAAAGTGGTGTGCTGATCTGATATTTAATAATTCTTATGAGAAGCTTGCACAGAGCAATGATGGAATGCCTTCAATATCTGAATTTAAAGATGAATTTTGTGCCACAACGGAACATTTGAATCAATATAATGGATTTGAAGAACAAAAGTTGGATGAAAATGGGGAGGAAGGCAATGGTGAAGTGAAGGAGTGGGTGAATGAGCCGAAAGTAATACTTGAAGTTCCTTCTACTGTTAAATAAGTTTTGAATTTGATCTCAGGAATTAAGGCTGATGCAAGTGAAGGTTCTTCCCATTCACATACTAAGCCAGGGTTTTATTTAGACAAGAGAAAGAGATCTAAGGGAACCTTTTCCAGTAAAGGTGTTGATTCTCCTTCCAGGCGGTTGGAGAATAAGAAGAAGAGGAAACAAGGTGAATATGCAAGCCAGAATCTATTTAAATACATAGCTACTGACAGGTACAAGTCCTCATGTGGTGAGAAGTATGGTTGTTTAACGGGTTGGGTGAAACCTGACATGGACTCAGCCTGGGATAAAAAAATTGTGCTTGGTCTAGTTTGCATGTGGACCGGCCTAGCCGACTGGTCCACTTAGCCTGAAAGCTTTTTTGGGTTTGTCTGTTCTTTCTCATCTGGAAATCAGATTTTTTCTAATCCTAACCCATTCTATTAGTGTGGGCCCACACTACTGCCAATTATTGGATCCACATGTATTCTTACCTGGTCTTTTAATGTTCCACTGAACTGTGCATCTCTTTGTAGTGTTGACAGGAAGGGTGATTCCATGGGCCTATTGCCGATTAGAAATGCAGACTTGGCATGACTGATTGGGAGAAGTTGAATTGGTGTTGGTGACAATCTTCTTCATTGAACAAAATCATGTACAAAAAGAATCAATTTTCAGTTGTAAGTTTTTCATAGCTTTTTGGGGCCTAGTTTAGTGATTTGGTGGTGATTTTGGTGCTTGTGTTGTGATTGGGTTGCTGTTATAGTGTATATTGTTTCTCTGATCTGTTCATTTTCTTGCTGTTTGTACTTCTGATATAAATACATCATTATGTGTCAGGTTTTGTAAACTTTGAATTTTTTTAGTGTACCTAAAAACCATTTAAAGATGAATACAATAGGTAATTCATATAATAGATTATGGGTGTGGGAAATTTTGTACTTTCATCATTACTTGTCCATCCAAGAAGGTACCCAACTATAACCTCACCAAAAATGTTGAACCCACACTGGGTAGGAGGGATACAATATCTCCACCTGTTCACATAAAAGTCAATGATTACAGCTTAAGCACTGCAACTAAGAAAAATGTTGATCATTTTCTACAAGATGTGGTTGAGAACCTGGACACCCCACCCCTTGCACCCCCTGCCAGTTACCCCCCTCCACCTTCCAGTCCTTCGAGAGACCAACCCAACAGAAAAGAATATTTATGCATTGAAAAACCAACAACAGCCCTTTATGACATCAAGGAAAACAGAAACTTTATTAACAGTAGAATGGTAAGATTTGAGTAACTCGATTGAGGAACTTAAACAGCAGTAGGGGAAATTAGAGGAGCAGAGAGAATCGTTGCATGTTGACTATTAAATGATTCTTGCTCAATTCGAGTGTTAAGAAAAATTGGAGAATGTGAAACTAGACTTGCCAGAGCAGGCCTCCCCATCCTCTTCAGAGTGACTCTATTCTAGTCAGCTGACCCTGTTGCTGATTGTATCATGAATATATTCAAGAATAAGACGTCACCTAAAGATGCAATGCGGTCAAGAAAATGAGAAATGACAGTTGCAACTCGAGGCACTTCTATATCCACCGACATGCAGGGTGCAACAAAAGAAATGGCAGCCATGAACGATAAAATGGCACCATCAAAGCAAGTCAAAGTGATCAAGGAATTCCAAAAGCAGTCATCTCAGATGGATATTACAATTGATATGATGTCAGATTCTATTGAAGAGACTTTAGATAAATACGAGGCTGAAGAGGAAACGGAGGATCTCACCAATCATGTGCTGGATGAAATTGGTGTTGGAGTTGCATCACAGTTATCTTCTACTCCAAAATAGTGAATTGAATCAAAGAAGGCTGAAAATTTTGTCCCTAGCTCTATGTATTCTGATGTGGATGATCTTGAGAATCATTTGGCCTCTCTCCGGCGCATCTCATCCAAGAAGCCGAGAAGCCGAGCGCAAGGGTCGCAGGTTGAATATACAGTAGCTGAGCTTGCCTGTGCTCAAGTTTTATGGAGTTTAAATGCTTCATTTTCTGTGGTTAAGCCTAATGTATGTATGGTCGGTAGTTTACTTGTCTTTGTTCTACCCATTTGATTCATTTTCATCATATGCTTATTTTATATTCAAATCTGTGTGTGAAACTGGTTTCGGACAGTTTAGTTGCAGTCAAGATGGAGAATTCTGGTTTGGGTGGCAGCCGGCCGAGAGTATATGCAAAAAAATTAGTGAAGCAGAAGCCTAAGGTGGATTCACCGGAATGTGTGCCTTCATATCTTAAAATCAACGGCGAGTCTCCTACTAGTGCGACTCGTTTTGGATGGGTAAAGTGGAGTGCTGATCTGATATTTAAGAATTCTCAATAGAAGCTTGCATAGAGCAATGATGGAATGCCTTCGATATCTAAATTTAAAGATGAATTTTGTGCCACAACGGAACATTTGAATCAATATAATGGATTTGAAGAACAAAATTTGGATGAAAATGGGGAGGAAGGAAATGGTGAAGTGAAGGAGTGGGTGAATGAGACGAAAGTAATACTTGAAGTTCCTTCTACTATTAAAGAAGTTTTTAATTTGATCTCGGGAATTAAGGCTGATGCAAGTGAAGGTTCTTCCCATTCACATACTATGCCAGGGTTTTATGTAGACAAGAGAAAGAGAGCTAAGGGAAACTTTTCCAGTAAAGGTGTTGATTCTCCTTCCAGGCGGTTGGCGAATAAGAAGAAGAGGAAACAAGGTGAAGATGCAAGACAGAATCTATTTGAAGACATAGCTACTGACAGGTACTAGTCCTCATGTAGTGAGAAGTATGGTTGTTTAACGGGTTGGGTGAAACCTGACATGGACTGGGCATGGGATAAAAAAATTGTGCTTGGTCTGGTTTGCATGTGGACCGGCCTAGCCGACTGGTCCACTTAGCCTGAAAGATTTTTTGGGTTTGTCTATTCTTTCTCATCTGGAAATCAGATTTTTTCTAATCCTAACCCATACTATTAGTGTGGGCCCACACTACTGCCAATTATTGGATCAACATGTATTCTTACCTGGTCTTTTACTGGTCCACTGAACTGTTCATCTCTTTGTAGTGTTGACAGGAAGGGTGATTCCATGGGCCTGTTGCCGATTAGAAATGCAGCCTTAGCATGACTGATTGGGAGAAGTTGAATTGGTGTTGGTGACAATCTTCTTCATTGAACAAAAGCATGTACAAAAAGAATCAATTTTCAGTTGTAAGTTTTTCATAGCTTTTTGGGGCCTAGTTTATTGATTTGGTGGTGATTTTGGTGCTTTTGTTGTGATTGGGTTGCTGTTATGGTGTATATTGTTTCTCTGATCTGTTCATTTTCTTTCTGTTTGTACTTCTGATATAAATACATCATTATGTGTCAGGTTTTTTAAACTTTGAATTTTTTTTAGTGTACCTAAAAACCATTTAAAGATGAATACAATAGGTAATTCATATAATAGATTATGGGTGTGGGAAATTTTATACTTTCATCTTTACTTGTCCATCCAAGAAGGTACCCAACTATAACCTCACCAAAAATGTTGAACCCATACTGGGTAGGAGGGATACAATATCTCCACCTGTTCACATAAAATTCAATGATTACAGCTTAAGCACTGCAACTAAGAAAAATGTTGATCATTTTCTACAAGCTATTGTTGAACCCAGCTGCTCAGATATGATTTCTAGACAGAACCAAAAACCCTCCCTACTGACTTCTACTGATACTCAAGAGATAATAAATGGGACCAGAAATCATAAAAATGGATTAGGTTCCCTTCCCCATGTTCAAACAGTGACACAATCAAATATCTCCAAGGTTAATTCTGGTACTAAAGGACTGTTCTGAATAGCCTGGTATTCTGTTAAATAAAAAAACACCACTTCTTTGATGCTATGTAATACAAACAGAACAGACTCAATTATGAATGCTTCAAGAAATGAAACTACAAAGAAGAACCCTATCACTGCAAACAATGAATAGGAACAGACCACTAACAATAACAATGCTCCAAACATTAGAAAGTATTCTAGAAATAAAGGCTCTGGAAAGAAGAAAAATGGAGTTCTAACTCCAAAAACAAGTTTAAATGAAGATTCTTTTTTGGAATTGTTAGGGTATTGCCAACTCTGACACGTTCAATATTCTAAAAATAATTTTTAACACTCACCATCCCATGTTATTTGCTATTGCTGAACCAAAAATTGCTTATTCTCCTAAAAACTCTCACTTGTGTCAACACAATTATATCTTTACTGGCACAATCTCAAATACCTATAATACTAAATCTCTTTGAATTTTTTCCCACTTTTACAAAATGTTAACACCTTTAATGTCTCTGATCAAATCTTTACTTGCAATTTTAATACTGATGGCATACACCTCTTCTGCTCTTTTTTCTATGCAAAAAAATAGATACCAAGAAAGGAGAACTCTTTGGAATGACCTTTCTTACCTAAGAATTAATATTAATGACCCTTGGTTTATTCTTGGAGACTTCAATGACATTCTCAACTCAAGTGACAAAATTGGACATTCCCATGCCTCTATTTCCATGAGAGAATTATTTCCTCAATTGAAGACAACAATATCATCGAAATTAATCTCACTGGTGTGAAATACACTTGGTATAGAAAAACAGTACAATAGAGTGGTCGCTTCCAAATTAGATAGAGCCTTCACGAATGTACATGCTTTAGAAAGAGGTTAAGAGTGCCCTTTTTTCTCTAAATCTTGAGAGTGTGGCTGGTCCTGATGGGTTCAAAAATTAATTCTTTATGTTCTATTGGGACATAGTTTGTGATGAGCTCCTTAACACTATGAGGGGGTTCTTTAACCATGCCTCAATGCCCTATGGAATCAACTCAAATTTTATTGCCCTGATCCCAAAGAAGGAAAATGTTGTGGATGTAAAGGATTTCAGACCTATTTCTATTGGGAATACCTTTCCAAAATCATTAGAAAAATTATTGCAGGTGGGGTTGTTTTGCATGTCGTAGAGAGATGGAATTAGTGGGTGGGGCTGTTTTGCAGTTACATAGGGTTGGCATGAGTGTTTTGTAGGGGGATGGGGGGTGGTGGCTGGTGTGGTGGCTAGTGCGGGCTGGATTGCAGGTGGATGGGGGATGGTGTGGGCGCGAATGCAGGTGGAAGGGGGATGGAGAAGGGCCAAATCACGGCATGACTGTAGCGTGACCGCGGCATGACTGCGGCGTGACCGCAGCATGACTGTAGCGTGTTGGCTCGGTCCAACGATATCCGCAGGGCAACATCTTCCGGCCAGAAGAGAAGGGAGTGAGATGAGGCGGGGAAACATTTCGATAGTCGCCCCACCGATAGAAATTGTGATTAGCCAGTCTCAATATTGATCACAAGACTCATGGAATACTATCATTGTGAATTGCCACAGGGTGTCGTCCTGGAGAAGGACCAAATCACGGCGTGACCGCGGCGTGACCGCGACATGTTGGCCCGGTCCAGCAACATCCACGGGGCATCATCTTCCAGCCAGGAGCGAAGAGAGATGGAGGAGGCGGGGCAACATACCGGTCATCGCCCCGCCGGCAGAAATTGTGATTAGTCAGTATCAACATTGATCACAAAACTAATGGACTATTATCAATATTAACTGTCGTGGGGTGTTGTCCTGGAGCAAGGCCAAATCACGATGTCACCGCGGCGTGACCGCGGTGTGACCACGGCGTGTTGGCCTAGTCCAGCGACATCCACGGGGCAGCATCTTCCGACCAGGAGCGAGAGGAGGCAGGGAAACAGTCCGGTCGTCTCCCCACCGGCAGAAATTGTGATTAGTCAGTCTCAACATTGATCACAAGACTGATGGAATACTATCCCTATGAACCGCCGCAGGGAAACCTCCTATAGGGATATAAAAAGAGGGAAACCCCCTATAGGGATATAAAAAGAGGGAAACCCCCCCCCCACTGGCACTTAAAGAGTGTCTTGGTTCAAACAATCGTTTTAATAAAAAGAGGAAAACCCCTACAGGGATATAAAAAGGGTCAAGTACGATGTGTGATTTATGACTAACAATGACATTAAGTATAAGGAAAACATCAGTGCAATAATGTTAAGCAAGTTATACCACTGTGAGTTTTTGCAGACATCACACCTCTGTTGGAGGGGTTTTATTACAAAACCATGACTTATTTATCAAAAAAACAATTATATTAACTAACACTTATTCAAGAATTGAAATTTAATATAAACATGCAGAATTAAGAAGTCAACTAAATGAAATTTAAAACATTCTTGAATTAAAGAAGCCAGGAGAGGGACCCTACCTCAACCTCAAGGCATGTTTTCTTTTGACGATGAAAACTCGAATCTTCCTTTTTTCCGCTTGCACGCATATTCTACTTCACATATATATAAGGACACCTAGACCCTATGTACATATTTTCATGTCCAAATACACACAGGGGGGTCCTTAGATATATATTTATACTTTCATATACCCCTTTACACTTACACATGTATGCATTTTTCATATCCATATATAAGCACACCTAGCCCCAATATATATATTCATACTGCCATGAGTGAATATATATAAAGGGGGAACTTATATATGTATATTCCTACCTATGCATACACATGTAAGCCTTCGTCAATGGGGACTCGAATCCACCTCAACGAAATCCAAAATGCACTGAAAAAATATAAGGAACCCAAAAATAAAAAATTCCCTAATTAAAATTGGGCCAAAGAATAAAAACAGAATAAACCTTACCCAAATCCGATGTTGAACTCATTGTCATCGATGGTGGTGGATAGAACCGAACTCATCATAAGAAACCACCTATAAGAAAATAGTGGAAAAAATGAGATATAATGACTTCTTATATATATGTGATCAGTGTGTCAACTGTACATGATAAATGATACATGAATCCATAACCAACAATGAAAAAATAATATTCAGATTGATATGTACATCCCAATACTAAATAACGTGATCATTAATAAACATCTTTACATTTCAAACATAACCTTCAATTGCCTATTCAAAAATCAAAAATCACCAAAATATGGGAATAAAGTAAACTTCCATCAACACTTAAATGCGAAAAACAGATATTAGACATTGTTCTTAACCTAGAAAATCCATTCCTTGAACAAGAGTTCTCTGTTTTTCTTTTCAACAATAATACAATAAACCTTTTGTATATTTCTTTCACAATATCATTGTTACAAAAGAACGCTCAATAAAAAGGTAGTTTAAAATACTTGTATATTTATGGCTATTATAATCCCCTAGAGTGATAGTATTGGGAAATGAGCAACATGGTAATCCTCTCATGATAACAGCGGAATGATTCAATTATTTAACTCCTGGTTTTTTAAAAATAAAAAACAGGTCTCCTGTTTTCATCAAAATCCCTTTCCATTACAACGACCTATAACTAAAAAAAATACACTCTCTCATAAATACTTGGAAAACCAAGGAATCTTCTTGCATTCACCAAGCTTACATCTTCACCAATCACCCCTTTTAATACCTTTTTAGAAAATAATTTCAATAAACAATTAAAAATAAAATTACTCACCCAATTCTCAAGGGCGCATCCCACCCCAGAAATGCATCTCCATTGCCTGCACACATGCATGTGATTCTCACCACTAACTGCATTAAATTAACAAAAATCACAACATTCTTGTTAGTGAGACATTTTAATCAAAAACAAAAAATGTCCAAAATTCATATCATAATTCATTATGTAAACATTTCTCAACCAAACGTGTCAAGTTCAATAACTTCACCTTTTCAAATACAGTCTCCCCCATTCCTATTTTGTAAAGCTCACACACCATTGCTGTCAAAAATATTCTACCGAATTTGCAGCAGTTTTTCATTACCTACATTAAAATAAAAACAACTGACAAGAAATTGGGAAAACTTATAATGAACCATTATCATAAAAAACATTGAAAAAAAAGTAGAAACATGAACCTGGATGTTTGTTTATGCTTCCAAAAACAGTATGATTCGATCTTCAGCAGGTGCATGAGGTGTTTTCCAGCTTTTTTTGTGCCCAAAAAACACAAGAAAAATGCTATTAAATAGTAAAATAACTAAAGGAAATAAAAGAAAAGAAAAGGGAAAAGAATTTTTAGGTTTCAAACCCCAAACAGGGGTTGTTGTTAACCTGTCCATAGATGCACCCCTCCACCCTCCCCTACCCCCGGCCCCCTCCACCCTGCCCCCCTTCCCCCTCCATCCTGCACCCTGCCCCCTGCCCCCCTCCACCCAGCCGCCAAGCATGCACAGCCCCCCTGTCCCGTGCCCCCCTCCACCCTGCCCCCTGCCCCCTGCTGCCCTCCACCCTACACTCTTCCCCCTGCCCCCTACCCCCTTCCCCTCTCCACCCATCCCCCTAGCCTGCATAGCCCCCCCTGCACCCCCCTTGCACCCTGCACCCTGCCCCTTGCCCCCTGCCCCCTGCCCCCCTTCCCCCCTCCACCCATCCCCCTAGCCCCCTATCCTGCACAGCCCCCCCTGCACCCCCCCCCCCCCCCCGTCATCCATTCCCAGTTTCTAAATAATGTTTTTGTATTATGTGCAAGTGTTTTATAAACCTAATTTTCCTATGATACTAAACATTTAGATCCTTCAATGTATTATTATGTTATTTATCTTAAAATTTCTGTAATAGACATGTACAAATAGGTTGGTTTTCTATATAATGACATCCCAATGTCCCTTTATATTTTACATGAATATGATAAAAAATACCACTATAAGCACAATACATTATTGAGTAAATATCATTGTATACATTAAAATTCCAACACCTGAGGAATATGGAACTTTCTCCATGTATTGGCACTCATCTTCCATTGTGAGTTCTTATTACTTGGTCAAGTTGAAGTGGCATGCAAGATGGGTAGTCACTATTTCTCATCTATTCATGACCAACCTATTGATGATCCTATTGATATGCTCCTTCTGGGTTATTACTAAATCTACATTCTTATTATCTATTTCTATACTTATCCAGAACGCGTTGTTGGTTCCCTTCATCGGACGATCGTGCTACCGAGGTTTATTTGCATCAGACGCCTCGTGTCCAGCAACGACACACTCAGCCACAACTCATTAGACGGGGTGCGCACCCCCAGGTGGATTCCTGAATTGTTTTTCGGGAAGGAAAAAAAAGATTGAGTGTGGAGCTCAATATTTCCATTGAAAAAACAAGGGGAGATAAACAGGGTATTCTGAGTTTTTTTTTGGAGGAGAGTATTGATCTCATGGGATGATGAAGATATCGAGAGATGAGGTGCTCCAGCAACTCAAGAAGCTTCAAGAGACTCTCATCTCGATCCAACGATGCCAGATAGACCATGAACTGGTGATGAATTTCAGAACTACAGTTCGAGAATTCTTCGAAGCTATAGGACGTCTCTAAAAGCTGATGTCGCAGCTCGAGACAAATGTCTGGGCAAAGTTCTTGGACCATAAATTTTCTTCTGGGCCGCAGGTGCAACCCGAAGATCACCTAGAGCCACCTCCACCGCCTCACTCCTTTGCACTGCCTTCAGTACATCCCAGGATGTCTAGTGATTTAGAGGTTCAGAAGCGTGTTGCACTGACACTGTCTTATTTGGTGACAATGGTGGATTCAATTACGCCGGATACAACAGTTCAGTCCTGGGTTGATGACTGAGATGCACCACTCAGGAATTTATGAATTTTGTGACAGAGGAGGGATTTGGGTTCTAGCTCCGTAGAGAAGGACCACATCATATTTGCGAGCATTAGGGACGACAAATATGGGAGATTTCTTAGCACCAAGTGCATTCAAGATGTTTTTTCAAGGACTTCAACAACAGATTCCTCTATTATCAGTGTTGGGCATCTAGCTGATGTTTGGTACTGCTCAACACATATGCGTACATAGAATAATTTGGATGATCTCCTGACTCGTTTTCATACAGGACACCTTTCCCCTGTCTTGAGTACAAGACTACTTTTCAAGGTGGTGTGAGTGATAAACACCTGACTATAGGAGAGCGAGGGTAAAAACGTCATTATAGTTGAGGAATATTATTTGTTAAAATGTGGTTAGTATTTTTCTAGTATGGGACCATGTGAAGGTAGGGGGATATATTATAAATAAGTAGCAAGGGGTTGAGAGGATGCATGGAGAATTAACCTGGAATCAGCTTCTGCTTGGATCGACTTTCTGGATGGGGCGAGGAGTACTTGCCCTCTCGAAGTGACCTCTTCATTCTTCTTCCACTCCACTGTAGTTATCTGATTCTATTCAAAAATATATATACAGACATTCTTCTTCTCCTATCACACTCTTTCACTTTTCCTTCAATATTTTCTTTCCCTATTTTAGTAGTTTAGGTTTTAAATAAGCCCTTAGACTCTTATCTATCTTCCCTGTGGTTCAACCATAGTTGCTACTATCTAGTAAGAGCATGTGATATAAATTTTATTTGATAGTACAAATGAAAAGCTATAAAAAATATGGAATCATTTTCGAGGAAGGTTTGGTGATGAGTGTCTAGGGTAAAAAAACAAATAAAAAACCGCTGCTGTTTTTGGGCCTAAAATTCTTAAAACTGCCATTAGAAATTGTTTCTATCTTCTGTAGTTGCATTTACATCTGTTTTTCTGTGTGAATTTTCTGTTGTAGAATCTGTTTTCCTTTTAATAACCACTTTTAAATTTTTCAAAAATGCATAGAATAACTAGTCAGAGACATAGTCACCATAGGATCTTGATCACCAATTTCATTAAAGGGTAGCAAGGAGAGATTTAATGATGCATGAGATAGACTTAATGAATTTTTTATTCAATGTCCATACCATAGTTTTTCCTTGAGAGTCTTGTTACATTCCTTTTTGATGGATTAGATGATGACAAGAAACATTATTTGAAAAAATTCACTCAAGGGTTTCATGTGTATCACAGTGATGAGAAGTTATGGAAATTTTATGTTGATCTAGCTAGAAAAGATAGGAATAACTCCCAAATTTTTAATGATAAAATCTCATTTTGGATTCTTCAAATGAAAAATTATTAGAGCTGGTGATTAGTGAAATACACGCATTCTCTGAACTTATCAAAGCTAAAATCTCTAAATTTGAGGAAAGAACTATGATCTTGAAGTAGATTTGTGAAAAAATGATCAAATGTCCAACACTTTTAAGAGTTTAAGAGATAAAATATTTCAAGAAACTCAAACTATAATTCAAGATTTTCAAAATAAAGGAGGAAAAATTGATCAAAATATGGAATTTGAAGAGGTTCAGATAAGTGATCTTGCTTTGGAAGACAAACCCACCTCCAAAATCTGAAAATGAGGTATATAATAAAATGTTTGTGGAGTTTGTCTTAATGGAAGATTAAATGGAACCCTTTAGTCATTTATCAATAAAAAACTTTATATTTTCCACTAATTTGGGAACCAGGTTGGCTAAATTTGTTTTTGAAGATGAGATAAAAGTGGAAAAGGATTTTAAATTCATTTTAAATGCACATAAATCTTTTCACATTGATCTTGAAAACCCTCTTCCTGGATTGTTTTTTCAAAACTCAGCCACTTTCACATTTTTTATTGAAAACTCAGAGGTGAAAATGTGGAAGCTTCAAGAGGGTATGGAAATCATCAGTTATTAAAAAATTCTAGAACTGGACAGCATGCTTTCCAGCATTGTTAAAGGGTACATTCAGGGGTATTTTGCTGCTGTTAAGGAATTTAGTTTTATCCGTAAATAGCATGAAGCAGAAATAAATAAATTCTCACCTAAAAATGAATGGACCAAACATATATGGTGGTTTATAGATAAAAAACTACACCCCCAAGTGACTATGGATAGCTTTTTAGTAGTGTCCAGTTGGGGACTTTAAACCTATCATTGCATGAGAGTAAACTCATAGTTTATTATTATTTTTTTGTTTGTTTCTTTTCTTTCAAGTAAAAATCATTCCCTGTTTTATTTATCTTCTCTCCATGCTCTCTCATTTCATTCATCAATGACTTGGATTAATTGCTATATCTTCTCACCTTTTAACTTGGCTTTATTTTTTTGACTTTCATTGGTTGGATTAAATGTTAATATTTTTCACCCTTGTTAATGGATAGTCCAAGCAGATAATTTTTCAGGAGAGTTTCTAACTTGGCTATTTTAAAGAAAATAACCAACTACAAATGGAGTCTTCTTGATCATTTATACTGAATTTCAACTATTTAAGTTAATGAAAAATTCCTTGATATGATTACTTGAATTCCCAGTAATGTGTCCCCATGTAGGAAAATCCATCTATTCAAAAACATGGTTATAAAACCCTTCAGCGGAAGGCTTGGGGATACCTCTAGTCTTAGTAATTAGCCCCATGTGGTATACTCCCTAACTTCAAGGATGGACCAATAAAATCTTGTTCTATTGTGAACCTATTAGGAAGAGAATCGATGAGGGTGTATAGCAGTTGGTAGAGACCTGTTGTGGTAGAGAAATATATTAATCCAAACCTTAAAAGAAACAAGTGACTGTAGGTTCAGATCCTTCCTTAAATTATCCTTAACAATGGTGAGAATATACCTTTCCAATATCAAATCTCGTGAGGTGTAATCCCAAACATCTTTAACTGGAATATTTTCTTCATACATCTCCCAAAGAGGAGGTATTCCACCCAGTCAATAAAAATGCCAAACATCAATCCCTACTTTTCCATGGGATAAAAGGAAAGAATTAGTTCTAGGAAACCAATGGATAATTATCTCTTTAAGTTTTTATTGATGATACATGATGAAATGAGAAGTCCATACTACCTCATAAATATATATAACAAGTAACTGGTCAGAGAATTATGATCATCTCTTCCAAACCTAAAAAGATCATGCACATTCATCATAGAAGTTACCTCTAGGTCATAAGTCCCACTTAGAGATCCAACCACTTGTAAGAGAATTCAAGGAGGAGATGAGTGTGCTCAAATAAATATGATCAATTGGTTGGTGGAAAATATTTAAACCTTCTAGATCTCGAGGGGAGTTAACCAACATGTAGGATAACCCATGGAGGATTGGTACAAAAAATTGAGTGTCTTTAGAAATCATTGTTTGAATAAAATCAAGGGGATATGACAGTCAGTAAGATGAAAGATTATAACCATGTGAAGGAGTGTAAACATCATCCAGTATACTGAATACATTCAAATAAATTCAGTGTAATAGGGGATATCTCTTATTTTCTTGAGGTATAATCCCTTTAAAATCCTTTTTGGTAGATAACACATCATAATGAGGGCTGAAATTTGATTCCTAGTAATCATATTACTATGTATGGTTACGTTGTAAGATTTCTATGAACTGGAATACATCTATATGAACACAAGAAACACATATATTTTATTATCAATAATTATTATATCACCATCATTGTGTATGGTTCCCTTATATGTTCAACATCATCACACCAATATGCCTGCAATTTCTACTCATACTCTACCCATGTCTTCTATAAATACAAGAGTAAGGTAGATCTAAATAACCATCACATGAAATTCAAATCACAGTATAACCTTAAAATTAGAACATTCATGAAATAGTATGGTATAAAATACCTCTGTGGATTGGAAGCTAGTAGGAGGGCGCCGTGGTGAGAGAGGTCTCCAGGGAGGAGGGTGCTGTTGTGAGAGAGTTCGTCGGGAGGAGGGCACCGCGGTGAGAGAGTTCGTCGGAGAAGAGGGCACCACGGTGAGGAGAGGACGGGGAGGAGAGGTCAGGGAGGAGAAGTCGTCAGGGAGGAGGGCGCCGCACTGAAGAGAAAATGTCGGTGAGGAGAAGTGATTGGGGGAGCAGGGTGTCGCGGTCAGGCAAGGTCGGGGAGGAGGGAGACACGGTCAGGCGAGGTCGGGGAGGAGAACTCGTCGGGAGGAGAAGAATCCTGGAGGAGAAAGAAGTCGGGAGGAGCGTGAGAGTAGAGAATAGGGGACCCCGATATCAAATTGGAAAAAACGTTGTATAGCCACGGTTATTAAATTAAACTGTGGAAATTAGGAAGATATAGCCACGGACCAATAAAACTATGGATATAGGTCCGTGGCTATATCTTTAATTTGTAGTAGTGGTAATAATTATCAGGGAGGAAAATACCAAACATAATATATAAATTTGATCATCATTCAATATTTCATTTCACATTTTCCAAACAAGAAGATGAATATATCAATAAGGTTCTATGTTTTCACTAGGGATAACTATGATACACAATGTATGTTCAAAAATTTTCATGCATTTGAGGAGGGCGTGACACATCAACACTAGTAGATCATTTAATCACATAATCTTCATTTCACTACTTGTCTCCTAGATCTTCCACATCACAACCTAGCTTTGCCAACATCCTCCACTATGTGCAGGAAAATACCTGAAGAGTGATAGTGGAATTTTTATTCAAAACTACTATTGTTAGTTCTCATAATAATGATCAAATAAATCTATGTCTCTAGAAATGAATCAAACATTGAATCCAGGAAAACAACACACATTGATATCATTCAATCTATATGTTTGACCATCATGTTCTTGGTGTTGTAGGATTAATTTATTCACAATCTAATCATATAGATGTTATTTGTAAAATAATTCTGAATGATCGGAATTTATACACACATTTATAATAAATAACATCAAAACATATCTCAAGGAAGACCAGTGCACACTAAAAAAGTTCTAGGAACCCAAAAATAACAAAAACCCTAATTAAAATTGGGCTAAAAGAAAAAGGCAGATGAAAATCAACCTCAAAATGGTGGTGGGAAATCCAAAACAGTCTGATTTGCTTCGACTTCAGTGGAAAATGCTGAAACATGGCCTTAGCCAACTCAAGAGACTCATTTCTTTCCCTAACAAAGAACAAAATCAAAATAATCTGGTTAACCCGTGAACTAGGGTTCGACTGAACAAAATAGGGTGACAGGGAGAATAAAAATCGGCCAAAAGAGGAAGAATAATGGAAGAGTATAGCTTACCTCGAGACGCTGACCAAGAAATCAGAATAAATCCTAAGAAATCACAGGAAGAAGAGGACTTGGGAGAGGGACGGTGGTACGTGTGGCTAGAGAGGAGAGGGAGGAGATGGTCATGCGAGACGGGAACCAGAGATTCGGTGGGGAGGAGGTGACGGGAACTAGAAATTCAGAGGGAGGAGGAGAAGGCAACCATAGAGGGTGGAGGGATCGATCTTGATCAGGAGGGGATAGAAGTCAGGAGGAGTGAGAGAGTAGAGAATCGGGGACCCCGATATCAAATTTTAAAACACAATGTATAGCCATGATTATTAAATTAAACTGTGGAAACTAAGAAGATATAGCCACGGACCAATAAAACTATGGCTATAGGTCTATGGATATATCTTTAATTTGTAGTAGTGAATCCTTCAAAGAGGTAAGATGGTAAGAAAACTAATTTTTTAGTTTGTGATAAATGTGGTAAAAGGCATGCTGGGGAGTGTCTTTTGAATTCTAGAAAGTGCTATTGATGTGGTAAG
Source organism: Viscum album (assembly GCA_963277665.1). Lineage (NCBI taxonomy): Eukaryota > Viridiplantae > Streptophyta > Magnoliopsida > Santalales > Viscaceae > Viscum > Viscum album. The sequence continues at coordinate 733,567,872 of OY728160.1, forward strand.
ATGGGACATAAGGCTCGTGATTGCACTGAAAAAGATCAGGGTGATGGTAAGACTAAATTTGATTTACAATTAGTGAAATGTTTCAAGTGCAATGAGATGGGTCATTATGCAAACGAGTGTTCGACAAATAGCTCAAATTATGGGAAGAAGTCAGACTACAAGCGGAAAGGTGTGGTGAAATCCTTTGCCTCATATCGATGATTTGTTTGATAAGCTCCAGGGAGCTCAGTATTTTTCAAATATTGACCTGAGATCGGGGTACCATCAGTTGAAGGTAAAGGAAGCAAATGTTATGAAGACTTCATTTCGTACAAGATATGGCCATTATGAATTTTTAGTAATTCCTTTTGGGATAACCAATGCACCTGCTGTATTCATGGACCTTATGAATAGAATTTTCCATGAGTTCTTGGATAATTTTGTTGTCATTTCAATTGATGATATTTTGGTGTTTTCTAAAAGTAAAGAGGAGAATGAAAGTCATTTATGGGTTATTTTGAAAACCTTAAAAGAAAAGAAATTGTATGGGAAATTCAGAAAGTGTGAGTTTTGGTTGCAACAAATTTATTTCCTTAGTCGCATTGTTTCTAAAGATGGAATAATTGTTGATCCTGCAAAAACAAAGGTTATTGAAGAATGGCCAAGACCCACAAATGTAATTGAGATTCGTAGTTTTCTTGGTTTGGAAGGCTATTACTGAAGGTTTCTTAGAAATTTTTCATGGTTATATAGTCCAATGACTAAGATAACTCAGAAGGGTGTTAAGTTTATCTGGACAAAACAATGTGATGATTGTTTTCAGGAATTGAAAAGAATATTGGTGAATGCTCCAGTTTTGGAACTACCTTCCAGGAATGGTGAGTTTGTTATCTATAGTGATTCTTCATTAAAAGGACTTGGTTGTGTCCTTATTCATAATGATCAAGTAATTTCTTATGCTTCACGTCAGTTGAAAAATCATGAGGTAAATTACCCTACACATGATTTGGAATTAGATGCTATTTTTTTCGCTTTAAAAATTTGGAGGCATCATTTGTATGGTGTAAAGTGTGAAATATATACTGATCACAAAAGTATAAAGTATATATTCACTCAGAAAGAATTAAACATGAGATAGAGGACATGGCTATAATTAATCAAGGATTATGATTATACAATTCATTACCATTCGGGAAAAGCAAATAAATTGGTTGATTCTTTGAGTTGAAAAAGCAATGCTTCATTAACCATGTTATGTTTGGAACGTGATCCTTTGGTTAAGGATTTGATGAACTTTGGCATAGAAGTTTTTGGTGTAGGATTTTCTTCTGTTTTGTTTTAGGTGTCAGTGAGATCATCTCTATCAGACAGAATTAAGCAAGCTCAGAAGCAAGACAGTGAGTTGGAGAAAAAGGTAGAGCTGGTTCAGAAGGGTATGTTACCTGAATTCAACATTGATAATGTATAGTGATCTTCGGGATTGTTACTCGTGGGATGGAATGAAAAGAGATACTGCTGATTTTATTGTGAAGTGTTTGACTTGTCAATAGGTTAAAGTAGAGAGGCAGTTACTGAAAGGGATGCTTCAGCCTTTACCAGTACCAGAGTGGAAATGGTAGAATATATCCATGGACTTCATTGTTGGATTTCCGAAGACACCTCAAGTTAATAATGCAATCTGGGTTATTGTTGATCGCTTGACTAAATCTGCTCATTTATTTCTATACGAGATACTTTTTACCTAGATCAACTTTCTCATTTGTATCTTAAAGAGATAGTCCGATTACATAGAGTTCCCCTGTCCATTGTATCTGATCGTGATCCCAGGTTTACTTCTAACTTTTGGAAAGGCCTTTAGAAGTTCTTGGGTACTGAATTAAATTTTAGTACAACATTTCATCCTCAATCAGATGGGCAGTCAGAACAAAAAATTCAGACTTTGTAGGATATGCTACGTTATTGTTCGATGGATTATCAGGGAATTTAGGACCAACATCTTTCTTTGGTTGAGTTTTCTTATAATAACAATTGTCATTCCAGTATACAGATGGCACCATTTGAGGCATTATATGGGAAGTAGTGTTGAACTCCAGGTTTTTGGGATGAAGTGGGTGAAAGTAAGTTGATGGGACCAAAATTGGCAGAAGAGTTGGCAAAAAAAGTTCAGCTGATACAGAAACACATGAGAACAGCTCAGAGCTGGTAGAAAAGTTATGCGGACAACAGGAGGAAGGATCTCTCTTTTTAGGTAGGTGATCATGTTTTTCTCGATGTTTCACCATGAAAAAGTGTGATTCGATTTGGTAAGAAAGGAAAGCTAAGTCCAAGGTTCATTGTACCATATGAAATTCTGGAGAGAGTTGGATCAGTTTCATACCGAGTGTCTTTACCTTCGATTTTATCTTAGGTACATAATGTTTTTTCATGTTTCAATGTTAAGGAAGTACATGCCAGATCCATCTCATGTTTTGAGTCCAGAGGTAGTTCAGCTGGAAGAGAACCTCTCTTATGAGGAACAACCAGTCAAAATTATTGACCATAGGGAGCAGGTATTGCAGAATAAGGTGATTAATCAAGTAAAGGTTTTTTGTAAAAACCACATGATTGAAGAGGCAATATGGGAATCTGAAAATGCAATGAGGGATAAATACCTCCACTTATTCGATAAGTAAATAAATTGTGGGGACGCAATTTTCTAATGGGGGAAGGATGTAACATCCCAATTAAGTAAAGAATAATATATTTGCATATCTATTTCTATTTATGAATTATATAGTGTTTTAAAGGCTTAAAATGAGAAAAAATCCAATCTTAAGCATAGAATTCTCTAGTATTTTTAAAAGATTTTTTTTCCGCCTTTTGATGGTGAACCATTTTTAAATATATCTTTTGACAATTTTATAAGAACTATTTGTCAAAATAAACTTATTCTTTAGGATTGGGACATTGAAATTTACTTTGGATAAATTTTTTGGTATTTTTCTGACAATGTTCATTTTTTAATGGATAGTGAAAAATACTGCATTTTACTTCAAAACTGTTTTTTCATATAATTTAATTATATGGATAGATTGTCTATTTAATTGTTATTAAAGTGTAAATAGAATATATTTTTACCATTTAATCCAATGGCGGTCATTGGAATTATTTTCACTTTGAAATTGGACATAAACAATTGTCAAACTTTTGATAGATATTGTTTTTAAAAAACCAGCTATTTTTTTGACAATGAGAATTATTTTTAAATTAATTACTACAATTTATGTGTTTGGAATTTGATAAAATGGATTCCATATTTGGAATCATAAGTTCTAAATTATGTAATTTATACTCTTTTGTTTTTTGACATTATGAATAGTAACAATGGTAATTATCTTTAATTATCATGATTAATTAGTAATCGGGTAGTTAAGGGTAATAAAATAATATCATAATAACAAAAAATGACCCAAAAATGTGTCCTAATGCTACTGGTTGTGTCATGTCCGACCATGGGATGCCTTGTGCCAAATTAGGGACACCATGGAATCACTTTTGGGCGATAGTGACACTTTATCATTTTATTTTTAAAGAAAGGAGAATATCACAAAAGTATGTAACACCTAAGTAAAAAAAATTAATTTTGTCTACATAAGTGATATATTAGACTATAAATAGTCATTGGAAATATAAAAAGATTTCCTACATCATAGTATTTTTTTATATAATTTTTAGACATTAAATAAATTAAATTTTGTATGACATTATGATGATGCAGCGATTACCTCATTAATGAACGATTTAAATAAAATGAAAAGATAATGTAAAATCTAAGACTTACACTTTTCAAATACCTATTGGATGGGTGGATTTCGAACTATTATCACCTTATCCTCTAAATCTATAATTTTGGGACCTTTAAAATCCGAAACTCATTATATAATAAAGTAACATTTCTTGAATTTCCAAGAGTGCCTCTTCTCCCTCTTATAAAAGGCCCCCCACCTCTACCACCTTACCCACACCTCTTAAGCCATTTTCTCAGCCAATATCTGCTCATTTTATCTCTCCACATCCCTATCTTTATCCTAGAAGCCTTACCTTAGGAAGAAATCTTTTCAAGAAACCCTTTTGGTTCAAACCAAGGGGAGTAACCCGATTTAAAGGTAATGTCTTCTCTAATGTTCTTTTGTTTTATACTACTTCTATAACCCCCTAAAATATTTTTATTACTTTATTTTGTAACAAAACAAGTATATTAAATATACTAGTATTTTTTATGAGAAGTATTTGATTTACACATACACACACCTCTGTCAAATGGTTAAAGAACATAGTGTTTCTGTGGTTGGTGAATTTCTGCCTCACGAAACGATGATTGTTCAGTCTTCTTTTAACACCTTTCATGGTGGCCATTAATATGTCACTCTATTTATATACGATATATATTATTTCTATTTTTTCCTTATGATTCTGTATTTTTCATTTATGGAATACCTTATGGTTTCCATTAAGGGTAAACGTGATATCTTCATTTTAGGAAGTGCGGACTACCGCCCCCTCAAAGTGATTTGATTCGTCAATGCCATATATGGGACGTATAAAGGATGGAGTTAATGGTATTACATATGATATCATACTGGAATTCTAATATAACTTTATTTAATTATGATTTCATTCCATTGAATATGAAATAGAAATAAAAGTAGCATTCATCCGTACGTACGGCTTACCATCTCCATGAACGGTGCATTTCATTTATTACCTCTAAATGTTATATAATATTATAAATGAATGTATATACTGGATATATATGATATATATGATATCTAAATCATGAATATAATTCTATATATAATGGATATTTTACCACATGAACAACTTGTAATTATAAGAAGTTTATTTTTGGCTCAAGTACCAAAGATCGACAAAATGACCGTTGTTAACTTAAATAATTACATAATGTTCATAACATGGTAATAAGTGATATAAAAGGAATAATGAACTTGAAAAATGTTCTTAAGAAAGTATAAATTAACTCTAGTTTATTATTCAGGAGATTAAAGAACGATCGAGTCAAGTCAGACACGAGATATGGGACTTCGTCTCAATCTCCTTCCATTGAGGCAAAAAAAAATTTATACGCAACTTTCTTTTATACGGTGTATAAACCCCTTTGACGTTTACTTTTATTAAAAAGGAATATTTTTATACAAATAGTTTTACTAAACGACAAAAGGGAATGTTTTTTTCATACGTATGCGGCGACAACGACTTCTCCGCCGTCATGACCATTGTTTGAGTTTCGGATTCCTCTACAATCCATAACTTTTTTTAAATGAAAAATAAATACCATGTATAAATTTTCTTTTATTTTGGTATGGAAAATGGTTCTGATAATGTTTTTATTATATCAATGTGTTGTATTGATATCTTGTGATTGAAATGTGGAAATGTTATATTTCCTTTATGCATGTTTTATTTGATACGATTATGTTATGTTTCTAGGGAATTGTTTATGAAAACAGGTGGTTCCATGATAAAATATGGGCGGGTGAGCCTATGATAGCTCTCCAATGCATTGGGTAACGCGAAGGAGTTAAACTCTAAGGTTTCTCCGAAGAAATTTAGGGAATATGCTATGATGGGTATTACAAACGTAACCATGAGGTTTACTCCCTACGTAAGAATGTTATGAATGCCTCAAGTTACCTTTATGTCATATGTTTTCTATGATTTATTCATAAATCTTATGATTTCATGAGGTGTGATAAAGTGATTATGTTTTATGAGTAAAGTATGATTTCATTAATTCTTATGTATACATGGACTAATGTTTTCATTCCGTACTTTTATATCCCTTACTGAGCTTTTTATGCTCATCCCAAGTTTTTGAAATGTTTTTCACAGGTCAAGGGAAAAGTACATGATGTGATGATAGTGTCAAGGAAGTGTCACGAAAGAATCCATGTTTTATTTGAAATATGTATCCTTTGATGGGAAAAATGAATACTGTCTTTTATGTAACCACCTTGTTGAAATGTGGAATGTAATGCATAATTTATGATCCAATTCTATAAAACTCTAAACCTGAAAAGATCCTCAATGTGTATTCTTGTAATAACTCAAGATTAAGTAATGTTTAAGGCTGGGGCCTTATAATAATATTATTAATAAATTATTATCAATAGTAATTATGATAATTATTGAATGTAGTAATAATCATAATAATTAATAATTAAATTATAATTAAATGTAATAAGTATTTTTTTCCTATAATTAAATATAATTTTTTATATAAAGGGGTGATGGATTTCAATCCCCCCTTCCTGATACCCCAAACTCAACATCATGTTACTCCCTCAAGTTCTATGGAGACCACCTTCCATAGGGATCACTAAAATTGTTATTTCTCCCATGTGGGAAATCAAACCAATGACTAAGGTATCAAATGAGTACAATTGAGCTACTTGAATACCCATATAAAATTAATATTATAAAATATAACTATTATTATTTGTGGTAATAATTATTAAATGTAATTTTTATTTCTGGATATATATATATTATTATAATAATGACAAAAAATAATGATGATTTTAATTATAAATAGAAATGATAATTCTTCATTACTAATAATACTTATAATTATTAAATATAGTAGTATTAATAATAATTAATGATGTAATAATTAATTAATGCAATTAATATCTTAAATTATTATAAAATGTAATTATTATTTTATATTATAATTAAATGTAATTATTATCAATATTAATGATAATTTTTTTTTGTAATTATTAGTTTTAGATTTATCATTATTATTATTAAATAATTTCAATTAAATATTAATAGTATTATTTGATAACAAGGATAATGGTTTTTAATTATAAAAATGATAATATTAAATTTTGTAGAAATAAAAATCACTATAAATGAAATTATTATTAAATATAACTAATAATTTAGATCATTAAATGTAATTATTAATAATTTTAATTATAGATAATAAATATAATTAATAATTTTGAATTTATTATTACTATTAAATATTTATAATTGTATACTATTAAATTTATTTAATAATACTAATAATATTTATATAGTTTTAATGAAATTAAGACATTCTTGAAAATATTAAATCTCTCAACCTCCAATTATAAATTTATTAGGTAAAATTAAGAATGTGTTAATTATAGTATTGGGTGTAAATATCATCTCGAATATTTAAATTTGTAAAAAAATATAACATTATGGTTAAACAAAAAAAGATCCATCTTTACAGTGAGAAATGTATTCTTTGAAAGAGAATCGATCACCTGGATCCAATTATTGTAAATTCAAGACACCATAATTTTAATCAAATTCATAAATATTATGTAACACTATCATTCAATAAGAATATTCCAAGGAATAATCCGTGATATATGTTTAAACAACATAACAACTTACACAAAATCAATTTCAATCAATGAGTTATTTCATCTATAATATTTGGAAAATTATAATATACAAATCATAACATAGATATCTACTTCCTAATCAAGAAAAAATCATGTTTATTAAAGTATAATAATTTTATAAAGCCTCTTATGGGTCTAAAAAATATTCACATTCTACTAACCTTGGTGATCCCATGGATTCCCCATTCAAATTCACTTCGATCTAGTTGGGTAATGATATTGCCCACTTGATTTGTTTCTTCTTCAAATGTGACACTTAACATACAAGGCATGCCCGACATTTTTAATAGTACAAGTTTTAGAACTGAATTATACATATCCCCCTTTTGAATAAAAACTGAATGCCTAATAAATATTTTATTTTATTCAATATAGTCTTGTGATAACACCACATTTTAATTTTGTATTACCAAAAAATACAATAATAAAATAAAATTTTCATTACTTCATAATGATGAATTATAAAATAAAAGATGGAAATTCTCTAAAACATATATATGTAATAATATATGATATAAAAAATGAATAATCTGAATACAAGGTAAAAATAACAAGTATCATAGACAACAATAAACATGAAAACTATAAGAAGTAAATTATAAATGAAAAACAATACATGTTGCTAAATAAACATTTTGGAAGAATTAAACTTGAGAAGGAGATATTTTATTCATTCAATTTTTTATAGAATGAATATATATAAAGTAAAGTGGTAAAATATATTATATGATAAATGGGCATTATGACCATTGGTAATACAGTTTTTATAAAGTGATTTTTATAATTGGTTTATATTAATGAGTATAATGGAATAATTTTATTTATTTAAAAGGTATAAACCATAGTTTTGAATATTATGAATATACTATATGAGGTATATTTATCTGATCTTAGGAATGAGGTAGCATACCTAGGGTTTTTTCTAAATCAATATCAATATAAACATCATTGATTGTGGTTTTAATGGAATCAACTCTATGATAATTTTAACAAGTAAAAATCATTAAGAGGGAGATGTTGGTCAAACCACCACATAAAACTACCATCATTACATACATTACCTTTAAGTATTATTCCTAAGTAATAATTGGTTATGTATTTAATAATTAAGGTGGTATATATGTGTAAATTATGTTAATGATAAAATGACATTTATTTGGACACTACGACTTTGATTTAATGTATCTTCTATAGTTAGAAGATACATTTCTCAGAATTAGATGATTAATTTAGTAAAATAGATTTCATATTTTTAATTAAAACATTTATATGAGTATAGGGATAAAATTTCTCAATTTTTGGTGGAAAATAAAAAATTATTAAAGAATTATAAAATAAAATAGAATACTATAAATATAACATAAAAAGGAAAGATAGTGATTAAAATATATCCAAAATAGTGAACTTTTTCTAATGGTAGAACTAAAAAATTAAGTGGTCCATTGAGTGGGTGTAGTTAATTATTATGAGATATAGTATAACACATGAGATAATTATAAAATGAAATATTTAATTTTCTATTCCAAAAATTTCACTCACCTCACTTGAAAATACCCACCCTTTATATCATTTATTCTCACAAATCATAACTTCACTCTTGTTATATCTATTAAGGATAATTTTTTTAAAATATTTATTCAATTTTTTTATAGGTTATTAAGGTTGTTTTCAAATTAGGAATCTTAAGTGAGGTAAGAGTTCATATTTTTCTTTCATTACTTCTTACTGTAATTATTTTATTATGATATCTTTTAAAATTATATTTAATATGAAATAATAATTTTATATCCATTGAATTAGAATTATAAATATGTATTATTCATTATATATTTCACATTGAATTTTTTTTATATCCTTTTTAAAAGTGATTATTATGCCAAAATAATCTCATGATCCATGAAACTCTGCAATGCTCCATAATCTAAATCCCTATGTATGTCATATATTTGAAATTATAGAGATATTAAATTACTAAGAGTGATTATCTATCTATATTAGACTAATATATATCTATTTATCCTTTTTAGGGACCCAACCATGTGTACTCCATATATTAGAATAATTAAACCTTCGGTATTTTTGTAATCGACATTGGGAGGTCTTTCATGCTATATTTCATATCCCCAATACAAATCAGATGCGCTAAACATAGACTTATTTTTAGAGGTTATTTCTCTATCACTAAATTAATATTTCTTTATTATAATCCTTTTTAAATTGTCAAACATTCATAATGACACCCTTCCCACCAATATCATTCCTTATATTTTATTTATAAGAGTAATTCTTATCCATCAAAATATCTAAACAGATGTTAAGGATTATTTTAGAAAAGAAAATTATGGACAAATAGGTTTTTCTCAGCCTCTATGGATTTTCAGGGAATGATCACATTTCATGTACAATCTCTATCACGGTCTCTTTTGGATTGATGGAAATGAATTATCCTTATATAATGATATTTTTGATTGGTACCATGAAAAACCATATATATGATAATTTTTAAAAACATCCCTATATAAACTAACTTTATCTTATAACCTTCACTATAGATGTTTAATAATTTATTATTTTGATTGAAGTATAGTCATCTATATATCCATACAATTCTAGTGATTGGAGAAAATTATCGGCATTTTTTTATATTACTTCATGCGAACAAGCATGATAAGTCAATCATTATTGAATATTATTCAATGTATTTAAGATATTTACTATTGAGAATGATTCCAAGTATTACGTATTCCATTTTATTCTATGATTAAATTATTTGTATGATATATGTGATGGGTGGGGATCAAAATTATATACCCCCTAGGTACATAATAGGTCTTCAGAGATAAATAAGTTTGGGTAATGTGAGAATCCTTACACTATATATATTATGTCTTCACTCAACCTGCTAGATTTTTACTAATCTAAAAAATATATAAAGGAAGAATACCTACACATGATACTCTTCATGGGGTAGGGATTTAATTGGAATATTCCTATAATTTTTTGTATGAAATATGTGGAGAAAATTCAACGTATATTTGTTTAATGTTATTTTAATTGAAGGTTATGGGATTATATTGATGCTCTATTATGTGTTTCCATTAATATTAGTGGTAATGGTGAGATGTTGATAAAAATTGTTGTGGTTATTGGTCCTTTTAACAAGCATGTGTATAATTTTCTGCTGGTTTTGGTTTGATCAGTGATTACTTTCACTTGGACAACATGTAACTCGACACTCTTTGACAACCACATGCTGAGTGTTCATAGAGGGAAAATGTATATTCATAGGGATGTTTTTGTTGAATCACATATTCAAAGATGTTCTATGTGAAATTAATTTAGTGAGCTGAAATTTCTCAGACTGCATGTTGTGTATGGAAGGGAGTGTAGCTTGGTTAGTGTTAAGTTCATTCATTAGATTCCCCATTTCAATCTTTGAATATAGGTAAATGTTGATGGTGATGCCTTTGGTTCTCCTAGTCCTCCAGGTTGTGGCAGGGTTTTTCATACATACCGAGGTTTTGTGAAGGGGTGTTTTACTCATTATATTGGAAGTTTGACTACCCATGAAGTTGACATATGGACTATTATCATTGTTTTGAATCATGTTATTCATCATAAGTGGAGTCATTTATGGAGTGAATCTTATTATTAGCTATTTATTAATGTGCTTAGATCTGGGACCATGGAGGTACCCTGGAGGGTCTTTTCTAAGTAGACTGAGTGGATTCATGTTATTAATCAACTATTCTATAGGGTTTCTCATGCTTATAGGGAAGATAATTATGTTGTTGATGCTTTGTCAAAGAGGGTTGTTATAGAGGCATGTTTTATATGGTCATTTAATGCTCCTGGTTTTTTATCATCAATGTGTGATGCAGATATGTGAGGTGTTTCACATTCATGTCTATCTGGTTAATCTCATGGATTGTGGATGTTTTTTTTATTGGTCAGTTTGGAAGGAGCGGAGTGGCATGCGTTTTGCATATGAAGATCATTGATGCACCTACACTATGGATCATTTTTTGTTTCTATTGAACCCTTATTCATCTTCTTTACTATGTTTTTCTCTGGCACTAATGAGTTTATCCTGGTCATGTTGTGTTGTTCTACACCTGCATCAAAGACATCGACCCTATTGTGCTAGGATATAATGAAACTTCATCGATCTATGGTGATACTATTATGCTTCATTGTTGGAAAAAATGTTTCTTCCCTTGGTAAATCATGGGGATGTGCTATGTGATGGTTCTTCTATTGCACTTAAGGCATGGTTCTTGATATGTATCACCTTTTATGCACATGGAAAAGCATGGGTCTGCTATTATCTGAAGGCATGGTAGGTCATGTTGTATTGCACCTGGTATGTGAAGAATTATCAAATTGACCTATTTCTATTTTTATTGGGAGGTTTATGTTATATTATTGTGAAAATTTTGACTTGAATTTAAACACCAACATTGTTATTATTTTAAGGGTGTTGTGTGTTTTTTTATTATTGTATGCTTGTACTGTTTACTTTTTATTAATAAATTTTAGGAATGGGTTCGCTCGGGTCCTGGAACTTTTGATTATGTTATCCATTGATTATGTTACCCATAATTATGTATTCATCATGATATGATCATGTATTATTTTATATGAAACTATTTTGATTATATGTTATATCTTTTGGGAACGTGAAACCCGAATGACTATCCATACTTGAGGCTCTATTGAGTGGAAATGGGTCCTATAAAAGTTTGCATCCCACAAATGAGTATACCAGAAGTAGGTAGAATTATCACCCTACTCACCATAATAATTAATCCTTTAAACACCCATGAAAACTCAAAAACATTCAATGAAAATAGAAATACATCTGATATAAATACATGAATGTAGAAAATATCTTAATTGATTAACATAATTCATACAATGAGTTATATGTGCACAAGAGAAGAAATTTTTATTTATTTTTATTAATCCAATTATAATTCCATATTTTTATATTTTCAAAGAATCACTTTATGGATAAGTGAGAACCTCAAAAAAATAAAAAAACCAATACAAAATTCAAAAAAAAATCACCTTCCATCCTCTTCAAGAAACACCAAGGATTAAAATTTCAAAAGCATGTAATTAAAATTAATGTAGGAAGACTTTAATGCCTATGAATGAGAACTGCCTAGAGCCTCACACCCTGGATATCACCTTCCCGAGGCTTTCTGTATCATCATTGTTGAACTTCCATCATATAACCATAAATGAGATCATCTCCAACTATCAACCATTAATGAGGATCCATAAACCACCATGCCCAAACAACCATCCCCAAACGGAAAATTCCATGATAATGAAAACACACTAGAACTCCACCACTATGAGATTCAGATCACCATTTAGAGCCACCCAGAGGAATCCATAGTTGTTGTTGCTGATACACCATCGTTGTTGCCATATCTGAACCATCACTAAGAGAATAGCCTACGAACCACCACCCCCATAGGGAATGTTAATCGAATGTAGAACCAGAAAGTAGGAAATCATCACCATCCTCACGAAGAGATTCTAAACAAAACTAGCAACCGGATGATCCAAAATTAAAATAAAAAAGAAACCATCATAACTGAAACCATAGAATGTTGGCCACACAACCAGAAACCCGAAGCCATGATGAGACTAAATAGAATCCAGAAAATGGGAATGAACCACAATAAATACAGAAACCAAGAAAGGGGAAATACAAACCCTATAGAGAAAAAAGGAGATCGAAAAGTAAACCATAGAAGAATATCCTTCATTCCTACCACCATCACCATATAAAAAACACTAAAACTTAAACATTATTGACCTGAAATGGGATTTTTCAAGGAAGGTAAGGAAATAAGGGTAGAGGAGGATCAATGATGAGAAATACCAAGAGGGGATACTAGAGATCCAGCTAAAAGGAACAAAAAAAAGTGAAACCGGGAGGTGAGATGAAGAGGATGTTCACAAAAGAACAACGAAAGGAAAGGATGAAAGAAAGAAAAAAATCTTACAAAAAAACATAGGAAACCTCAACAGATTCCACCCACTTATATAGAATTTTTATTTGGTAAACAATTTAAATCTTATCCCTTAAAATCTCAATCAAAACAACTTTACCACCATAGTTATTGTAATAAACTTTTAAACACTTGTACTTCAATAAAATTTCAAAACATCCCTAGAACTTCATGAATCCATTGGAAGATGTGAAATTCTAGTGGTCTATCTACACATGGAGTGATCCTACTACCATTGTATATACAATGATCTAAGAACCTTCCACTAAAAAATTCTGATAAATGAAATTCTAATGAACTTAATTTCCATTGAACTAAAATAGACTTTACCTCCCAATAATATCCCACTTGAATAATTTTTTTAGGGAACCTCAGTAACTCTCCAGAAATATAGAAAACTACATTATTCTTTTGATTCATGTAGTGTTCCTCTATATCCTTATGTATACCCAAGTCCCACAGAGGTATGATGCTACCTCAGAAATTCTTAAATTGTCACCTTGGTGAACATGCCTATAGGATTTTATATTTTTCATATCTTCCATAGATCTATCTCTTTCTCCTACAATAAAATTTAGATGAAATGAAACTTTATATTAATTTTTTTTGTTTGAGCTTGTTACACTAAATTTCTAGTTAAATGGATGATACGTTGACTATATCATAAGGCTAATCCTTCCATTTGATCCCTTCTAAGATCCTTTAGTAGTTGTATCAACTTGATAATTTCATTCCTATATTCCATTGTAGCTATATATTATGCTTTAGTTGTACTTAGAGTAATAATCATATGTAGGACTCAAATCTAACTTACCAGTGTTCCTCATTAGGTAAACCCAAAACATGTTGTGCTCTTCTAGGTGTCTGAATCACCAATAAAGTCAATATCAAAATATCTATTCAAAGGATAATCCATACCATATAATAGGGTTATATCTTCTATTACTTTAAAATATAAAAAACCTTTTTGATATCCTCCATGTGTACCTATCTCAGATTCTCCATGAATCACCATACACCTTCCACCATAAATACAATGTTTGGTCATGTTCAAATCATTGCATACATTAAACATAAAAATGTTGATTCATATAACACTTTATCCAAGTAAAAAACATCACCCTCAGTCTGGATAAATTAATCCTCAGTTAGTTTGAATTTTCCAACCAATGGAGTCGGGAATGACATTCTTTCACAAATTCCAAAAATCTCAATAAAAATTTTGATATAATCCTTCTAAGATAGAACCAAAGTTCTAGATCTCCTGTCTCTATCAATATATATCCCTAAAATATTTTAAGAATACCCTAAATCCATAATTTCATATATTTTATCTAAATAATGTTTTATATTTTTTATTATTCTATTGTTGGTTTCAATTTACAATATTTCATCCACATATAATAGAAATGTGATGAATTTAACATTACCCCATTACTTTAGGTAGCAATAATGATTTGAGTTTCATTTTTTGAAACCTAATTATGAAATAAATAAATCAAATTTCAAATTCTATTTTATTGGTTCCTTCTTCAATACATAAAAACCATTATTCAATTTATATACCAAATTTTATTTTTAAAACATCCATGAAACCTCATTGATGATTTGTTTAAATTTATTCTTCTAAATAACTATGAGTAAAGAATGTCATTACATCCATTTTTTCTAATTAAATATTTTACAATACAACCATACTTAGAACCATATAGATATTTATATATTTGACTATATATGAGAATATTTTAAAGAAATTAAAAACCTTTCTTCAATTTAAATCCCTTTTCAAAAAGCCATTATTTTTAATGATTTTTACCATCCCTCTCTTTCAATTGAAAAAACCAATTTATTCTTTAGTACCTTATTCTCTTCCTGTAAGTTAGTAAGGTCACAAGTTCTATTTAACTTTAATAAATACATCACATTATTCATTAATAAAGTCCACTATTAGAAATAACCAAGTGGTCCTACCTCTTCTAGGATCTCTATATCTACTACATCCATTAAAAGAATAAATTTCATATCATCCCAAATAACTGAATATGATTTCTAACATTGGATGATCTCCTCGACTAAGTTATTGCAATATACTTCTTGAATCGTAACTTCCTTCTTGTACCAAAATATATATTACTCTAACTATTAAATCCCTAACTTCCAGTACTATCACTCTAGATTCATAAATCCTTGAACTTTCTTTCACATCTTCTACTAGTCTCGACATTGGACTCTCAGTGCTTTCATTTGATTTATTTGAGTTTTTCTCCATTTTGGTTTTATTACATGGATCCAATTGTACATTAATAGTGGATTTAATTCTATAAAATTATCTATAAAAAAAGTTATGGACATTGCAGAAATTTCTTTCATTGAAGTGAACATCTCATCTTTTGATATATTATCTATTGTATTCATCCCACAACCTATAAAGGAAGTTCTCATCACTATATCCAATAAAAAAACAAACATTGTACATGAACCCAAGTATTTACATTCTTTTTCATTAGTAATCATTTATTAAAGTTTATAATGATTCTACAGTTGATAAATTCCTACCATTTATTAGACTATAGCTCCTTTTGAATTTCTCACCCAACTACCAATACTAGACTCTTGTTGACAATATATGTTATTGTGTTGAGTTCCTATTCCCAAATTCCTTTAGGAATTATTAAGTCAAACCTAATAATTATTTCATTATCCCTCAAAAATTGATTCATCTATTTATAAACTCTATTTTTCATATATATATTGGAATTATCTTATCATTCCTTGTCTCCTTCTTCATAAGAATGTTCTAGAAGTTGTATATAGTGTACTCACCACCATTTTCAAAATGTATCATTTTAATTTTTGACTTCTAAACCTTTACACCCAAGCATTGAATTCAATTAAATCCTAAATTACATCATAATTATAATTAAAATAATAAAACTATACTTTAATTATATAATCATTAATAAAATTTACAAAGTAAATTGAACCTATGAGGGATTGAATAGAGAAGGTCCATAAACATAAATGTGAACAAAATCTAAATTCCAGGATTTAGGATTTCATCTATCTAAATTGAATTAAACCCACATTTTTTCCCAAAACACATATTTCACACATTCTTATGTTCATGTGATAATGTTTCAATATGCCTTTAGTTTTTTTTAACATTCATGTTGTTATAACTAAGATGACCAGGCCTATAATGCCAAACTTTTGGAACTACTAATTTTATGCTTGTATATATTTTAATAATGTGTGTCCTTACATTCAGATATAGGATCCCATAATTGAACCATTTTTCAATCAGTATGGATCCTCAATTCACATTCCAAAATACTCTATCCCACTTCATCAATCTCCTCAATGGAAATTATGTTCTTATAGAGACCCATGATATGTCTAGCTTATTTTATCCTCAAGACTCACCCTTTATTAATACATATATTTATATATCCATTTACAATGATCTCCAATAATTCATAATCTACTAAATGTACATTTCTAAAACTTCTAGACACAAAATTATTAATGCTTCCCTACTCTCATGTTGAATGGAATGACACACCTGATTCAACTACACATGAATCCATTTGAATGTTGACACTCAACAAAAATTCACTAACTTCATTCATTATACCATCATAATTTGATCTTATGAAGGTTTTTTTCTTCCAAATATTTTCTTGAAACTCTTGAAATCCTTCTTAAATTATCCTCTTTTCCCTCACATCCAACATAAAGTTCCAACACTAAGTCACATTCCGTGGATCTTCTATCATGGATTATCTTGTGATGTTTTCTTCTAATTTATTTTCTTAAATTGAGGTAATAATCCTCCACCATCGATATTAATTTAATTAATGAACGGTTATTAGACTTTCCTCCACCTAGGATCCTCATCAGGATTGGTTTCTGGATATCATCTAATACCAAAACAGACTTTATGCAAGAATTACTGATAGAATTCACCATCAAATCCCAAATCTCCCAAAATGATGATAGTAATAAGAGTTCACATGCATCAACCATGAACTTGACCTTTATCAATTCAAGATACACTCAAATTATATTGAAATCATTTATGAGATCTTCCATTAGTCTCTCTTTTGGTAACCTTAGGTATAATCGTTGCTACATCATGAACACATTATTCAATGTTGTTGATTTCTCATAGATATCCATCAGGGACTTTATTACATCCATCATTTTCTTTATTTCATGAATGTGTAAAGTAAAATTAATTTCTAAGGACATCCTTACGATCACTAAATCATTCATGTCCATCTAGTCTCATTCATCTCTTTACATATTATCTAGAAAAACACCAATATGTGGAACATCCAAGTACTCTTGAATAAAATGACCCCCCATCTATATTTTATTAAATCCAAAAACTTTTCCATAAATATTGTCCACATAGTCCTTTATATCATCTAATTCCATAACTTCCAATGATTATAGAACACAATGAAATATAGATATCATTAAGGAAAGAGAGAACTCGATCTTCTTTAACCTTTTTCTCGGATTACACTTATTGGGAAAGTAAAACCCCAATGACCATTCATGGTTGTGGTAAAACCACTAGAAGGAAAATACTTGGTCTACCAGAACTTCACATGCTGGAGGCACTACACTGTGGAAATTAGATCTCTAGAAGTTCACTTCCCATGAATTAGTATACCAGGAGAATTTAAAATTTTTTACCCTACTCGCCATATTATGTAATCCTTTCAACACTCAGGTAAACTCATATAAATTAAAAGAAATATAAATACATGAAAGAAGAAAATAAAACAAGAGATTCATGTAATTCAGACAATGTGTCCAACTTGCAAGGGAGAAACACTAGTTCTTTCTTTATATTCAAAAAAATAAAGTTTATTAAAATAATATTACTAAGTATAAATAATATATACAATATTTCATCAATCACTTTGATCTCTTTCTATGTAATAAATTTTTTTATGTTCACACTTACTTATATGAATATTTCATCGGGTTAACAAGTTAAACAAGCTCCCCTAAAATCTCAATCAACACAAATTGACCACCATTGTTGGTGTACTAATTAAATAACCCTATCGAAATATTTAAACATAAAAACCCTCATTTCCAAATCATTAATCCATTAGAAGATGAAATTTTGGGATTGTCTTTTACCTCTTGAGAGATCTTACTTCGGATGTCTACACAATGATTCAAAAACCTTATATTGAAGAATTTATGGTAAATGAAAATTTATTGAACATAACTTCTTCTTAAATGACACATTATTCACCTCCCAAACCAATACATATTATGTATATCATGGTTATATATGTCATTTCATATCTTATCCCTTACTAATCATCTTATATTACCCGATTCTATTATTTCCTCATTTTTTAGGTAATAAAAAATAATATTATATTTGATTAACTAAAAGGATTGAATCAAGAAATAATCACTCATACTTTGAGGATGTATTTTTTAAATTATGTAATGTTTAGGTATATAACCAGCCTATTAAGGATACAAAAAAATTAATCTTTTGTAAACATTGATGTAATCAATTTACCATGAAATGAATAACTACTCGATTTAGATAATCAAAGTCAGGGAAAATACACATTAAATATAAATTTATTCCTTTATATTTTCATGAAATATATAATAGAGGTAAAAATCGGTAAAACTAATTTAAAAACTTACACACTTCTCTAGATAATAAAAAAAATTCAAAAACGTATTAATAAAGGAAATATAATTCAATTTTTAATCAATCATTTATTGTAAATAATTTCAAAACATCACATGAAATATAATAATAAAAGAAAACAAGAATCTTAAAGTCGTATACTTTCAAACATATAAAACATCCTAAACATAATTGGTACCCAATAAATATTATATTATTATCAATTTGTAATTTATGTTGCCAAATTATATATGATCTAACGTAAATTATTGGTGGAATTAAGGGATCTCTAAATATAGAAATCTATTTAGGCCTTGGAACAGGGGAACTTCATTGAAATTTATAAAATAATTTATCGGTGAATGTTTCATAACAAGTTGAAAAATGAAACATATTGTCTTGGTCCATAAAGGAGTATCAATATATTTTATAAATGATATCACTTGAGAGGAATTACATTGGTTACACATTATTATTATTAATGTATTTAATTATGTATTTTTTTAAATGTGTTGGAATTGTAAATGATCCGACAAAATGTTCACATGTTCAATGGGATATCATGGTATTTTATTGAGAGGGATTAGTGGGAAACCATCTATACTATAACATAATCTCCTAATAAAATATTCTAAAAACAGTACAAGGGGAATAATTAACAACATATAAGATATTAAACTATATTTGGTCGATAAATATTCATCTCATATGAAATATTTCCACTCATTTTTTAATATGTATATGGCTAGTATAAGATAATATTGGAGATTAAATTTCAATAATATTATTTTATTAATATTTATAATATTATACCTCTTATTTTACTTGGTGTGGAACTTTTCAACATTTTTTAATAAATTGGATTTTTTGGAATTAATTATTAAATTTGGTTGAAATATATATTTGTTTGATTTGATATTTTTATGAGATTAAATAAAATGATTGAACCATTATTTTTCATTTTTATCAACATAGTTGAGATATAAAATTTCAATTTATCATATAAGATTAAATTATAATCACATAAGTGACTATCAAATATTGCATGAGAATAAACTCCAGTTTTATAAGTGTGATTAGGAAACTTCACTCCTCATGTAAGATTGAAATGATGGATACAAAGCCTATATAATTTTGAATAGAGGTTGTGTATGTGGGTTAAAAATTTGAATGAGTCATATAATAATGAATTAAATATAATTTTACTATATAATTTTTATTTAAAACCTATAAAAATGATAATTAATATTCACACATACTATGTAAGGGTTGGATGTCACTACGTAAGATCTAAAATAATTTGTGTATGTGAAGATGTAGCTTTTTAAAAGCTATATAATAGTGATTATAGTCCACTGATAAACACCCTTATCCATATTGGTATGGAAATATAACTAAATTAGGAAATAATAATGGACCACCCAAATGGTCCCTTTAGGCATAGAAGAGAGAAAATATACTATAGATCATAGGAATTAACTAGATTTTATTTTGTTGAGGATGAAGAAATTTTGGGATAGTGAAGAAGATTTAGAATATTTACTCATCCACATGGAGAAATAAAAATACCCTTAGGTATATGTTGAATGATCCTAAAAACATCATATATTTATTATTTTTTCTATATAATTCAATGAATTAAACCCCGTGAAATTTATAATTTAATGGAATTTATCACATATTTAGTTTATAGTCAAGTTTTGTAATTTAATAAAAAAATGGAATAGAATGCGATTTTTAATGATTTGTTATTATTTTAATATTAATTAATTAAATCCCTAAAATTTAATTAGACTTTCTTTGTTTGATATGTGTCTATAATGTTGGTAATGTTAGGATATAGTAAATTCTTGAAGTATTAGGATTAAATTCTCGAAGATATTGAAGAGTTAATAAAGTAATAAAGGGGAAAACATTAGATTTGGATATAACTGATACAAAATAGTTCCTGGACATACTGTATGTGATTTATATTAATACATAAAAACCTCATATTTAGGTAGGATGATATATATGTGTTTTACCACTGATAAGTAATTTAGAGGATTGGAAAATAATGGGATTTATAATGAAATCTATTGATGCTTAATATTTTTTCAGATCATACCTAATCTATCTTCCATTCATCATAATAATTTTTTTTCTATTTTAAGTGAATATTCAAGAATTTCTATGATACAAAGTGTTTTTTAGGGGAT
Source organism: Viscum album (assembly GCA_963277665.1). Classification (NCBI taxonomy): domain Eukaryota; kingdom Viridiplantae; phylum Streptophyta; class Magnoliopsida; order Santalales; family Viscaceae; genus Viscum; species Viscum album. Next base: position 733,589,197 of record OY728160.1, read on the forward strand.
TATAAGTGTTTTTACAGGTTGGTACATAATGAATTTTCCTTTTTCACTAGATTAATTTACCTCTAATATGTAAAAGTACCATGTGGTATAAGTACTATTAAATGGAAATACATTTTTTACAAAAGAGAATAACCCTAACATAAGATGTTGAAGATGATAAATGAAGTTATGCCCTTTTTTAAAATCATGGTTTAGAAAGAATGTAATTTAAAACAAGAATTATATATTTTAAAAACACACTTAAGAAACATATAATAATAAATTGTCTATGTGTACATTGGTCCTGGAAAAAGTGGAGGATAAGACAGAAGCACTGGAACTCCTAAAAATAAATGAATCACATACCACTGCTTACATAGAAGGATCGTAATTCTCATGCTAATCTAATCTATCCTAATTCACATTTGAGTTTTCTAGTTGTTGTTATTTAAATTATATTTTCCTTTCATTTTAAATATATTCAAAAACCCTAGCCCTCAACTAATCATTGATGATACTTTAGGGTTTTTACTTTATTTTGATCTGGTAATTCATTATGCATTTTCAATTAATGTTTTCATTTCTCTATATCTATATTTTAGAATTTTAATTATGTATTTCCATTTTGATTTATAATCTTAAAAATAGTATGGAGATAACCTATGAGATATCCCATGGGAAGAATCCAATGATGAACATGGTTCAATTTTTCATTTATTTTTATTATTTAATAACTACTTTGGGGGTTCTTTCAAGGATGATTAATTATGAGGGATGGGGATAACATTCCCTCATTATAGTTATCTTATTATGAGGTTGTTATTATTCAATTATTCTCCCTCCCATCACTTGATCATCAGTCTACATAATGGAGCTCTAGTGATTAAGTATTTAATTGTGGAAATTTTATAATAGGAAGGTGTGATATGGGACTCAATAAATTGGGGATTACTCTATCTCTATGTAGGGGGTGGATGCGAAGTGTAATTAGATATTATTAAATACATTATATATTAAAAACTAGGGTAGATGTGGATGAACACACAAAAAAATGTAGTGTGAGCATTGAATATGTAATAGAATAGTATAGAGGCAATGAAGGTTCACTTAGGTTAATTCTTCAGGGAGTATCTCATTTCCTTCCATCCTCATTCTATTTACTTCTACATTGAATGTTATCTTTTTTTTCATTCCATTTCCTACCCCCATCATTTAAATTTGTTTCAAAAAATATTCAAAATAAAAAAAAATATTAATGTTATTGGAATAGAGAGAGATCTAAAATAGGATCCTTGAGAGATGACCCAGGTTAGCCGTAATATTTTCTAAGAGTAATATAAATTATATTTTATACCACCCTATGATAGGTCTATAAAAATATTGTTCCATTATTAGTTATTTAATTCGATCACTTACTATTTATTTCATATTTTAAAAATAATTTTTATTTTTTTATAAAAAAACATTAAAAAATCTATATGTTTTTAAGGAGAACCATAATATGTATTTAAAAATTACACTCATGTATAAGAACAAGAAATCTATGATCAAAGAAGTTTCCAGATTTTTCAAATATGAAATGATATACTGGAACTAATGATGTAATTGATACAATTGACTGATATCTTCCAAGCACACAATGAACTACAAATGGATCTATTAGAGAAATAGAAAATAGTTTAATAAGTTGTCCCACTTATTTTTGAAGTTTAATAAATTTTCTATGTTGAGAAGAAACAATTGGAGCATAAAATATCTAGCCTCAATTTACTCTTTCTAGAAGAGACTATTGAAGAAAACATATCATTTGATACATATATGGGAGATTAATAAGATTTGGGTAAATTCTAGAATTATTTTATAAGAAATGAAATGTAACGTGATCCTCTCATATTTAATATTGAAAAATCACCACTCTTATATCTTTCTCTGACCATAGAATAAGAAACCACTAAAGAGGTTGAATCTAATGAGAGATTGTAGCAGATTGATGACTCACCTACAACATTATCCACACAACTAGTATAGGAATTTAGTAAATAATAAGAGTTAATAGTCAAGGCAATATAGGGAGAAAGTATAAACTAGAACTCATTTCTATCTAATTTTATTAAAAATTAATTTTTAATTAACTTCCTCTATTTTAAATTTTCAAATTTCTCCAATCTATAGATTTCTGTAAATATTGAAAATAAAAAATATGATTCACCAAAAAAGTAATACAAGAAGATCCCCAAACCCATTAATATTTTTTAAAAGATTGTAAATGAGGAGTTCACAATGTCCTTCCTTGAAGAGAGAGAGTCTCAGTAAGACCAAATTAAGGGGGAAGAATCTAAAATAAACCCATATTGTTTTAATTTTATTAAAATCAAATTATTCCATGACATGAACTACGAATATTTTAATATAGTACCACTATATTAATCCATTGTGTTTGAAGAAGAATACACAGAAGTAGTGTAAACATTAGAGAACCCTTAATTTCCTCTACCCCCAACTTAAGAACAACACAAAATTTTAAAGAGGTGGATATATTGTACTCTATTCAAGGAGAAAAATATAAAAGATATGAAGGGATAAAAACTAAAAGGAAATTAATTTGGTGGGTTATGTTAAATAATACTATCCTACAATAATATTTTGTATAATAGTTTGAATTACATCACTAGGGGAATTCAAAATCTAGTACACACTTAGAGGGTCTAAGTCAAAATTCATTCATTTCATTATTTTTTATCTTTCTTTTAATAAATATTTTACCTATTTTTTTTATAGGTTTTTATAAGGTAGTAATTATTACCTTAACTTGTGATAGAACTATCCAATAACCATCAGGGTGTATCACCCTTTATCTTTATTTTTTTATTAAACAATTAAAATTTTATTTAAAAAGTGATCATAATAATTTGTGAACTATAAAGTGGGTAGTAAATCGATATGTTTTGTTGAATGGTACTAGAATGTTTAGGACCTATATATTTTTTTCTTTAAAATTTTTGGAGTGTTATTAGGATCCATGAGTATAAATTGAATACCCTAGTAAAATTCAGATCCTCTTGGTGTTTTTGGGGAAAATATTGATTTTAATATCTAAGGATTTTAATAATTAATGAAATGGATTTTCCCATAGATCTAATCTATACATAAAATGATATTTGATAAATTGTAAAATCTATGTTCACAAGCAATGTTTAATTTTAAACATTCCCAACCTGATAGGTCTATAAGATTATTTCAAATCCTCTTAAATTTATCTTTTTATTAATATTAATAAGTCATGTTATGAAATCTAAAAATATTTTTCTAATTTTAAAAATTGTAAATGTTCATGAATTGGGTAAAAAACATACATCAACATTTCAAATCCCTTTTTACTATAAAATTTTATTATATCCTACCCATAACATTTAACCTTTATTTTAAGCCCCATGGAATCCACGAATAGCCTTATAGGTAGCCACATTACATGTTTATTATCCCTACCTACCCAAATCTTGGGTAATTTTCATGATTACATAAGAAAAAAGTTTTTTTTAAGTGATTGTTTCATTGGATTCATGAGTTTGACGTTTTAATTTTTGGGAAAATGATTTAGTTATTCCATAATCAATTGAGTAGTAGAGTTAAAAACCATTCATTTTAATACATTTTAATCCTATTTGTCTATATAAAAATAAAAATTTGAAAACTATTGTATAATAATAAAGTAAAAGAAAAAAATGAAGAGAGTAGAAATAATAATTCTATACTAGATATTGTTATGTGAACCTTCATAAAAGGGAAGTGTGTGGTGGATAAATCAACTAAATGGGGATTGAGTGAGGGACATCCACTAAGTGTCACATATATTTTAATTATCAATAGTTCTTAAGGAGTTATTCCCCCTTATTCTTTCTAAATATTCTTGACATTTAAACCCACCAACCATAACTGAAAGAAAAATATATACCAATTCATCATGATTGATACATAATTATAAATCTTTTAAGTGGACATAGTAGGATGGTAGAAAATCTATGGAAATCATGCATGACCTTAAGAATGAGAAAAACTTCATATAAAAATCCTTGAGTGAAGAGATATACATTTTCAGGAAGGTAAGTACAAAGTGAACATGGGGATTAGCATGAGGTTGAATGTATTTTTAGGAATAATAAAGAAATAAAAATTTTATAACAATGTATGAAGAAATATATTTATGAATTTATGAAATTTTAAATGTGATACCAAATTTTTGTATAGTTTTTTATTTTACCTTGGTATTAGATGATTTTCGAGAAGATAATTTTGTATGTGTAGGGGAATTGATTGAGATCATATATTCATTATTTTATATATGTAATTAAATAAATTAATTTTCATGCATTTCAAATTTTAAGGGGAATTATTAAATTAATATGTTATAGGTTTGTTTTTGAATTTTTTTGAAAATTTGATTTTAGCGACTTTATTATTATTCAGTTATTAATTTAAAAAATTTAAAAATATTAATTTAGGTGTTTTGAAGTTTATACAAGTTTTATGAAGTTATGAAATGTTTGGAAGCAGGGTGATGAATTTTCAAAAGATATTAAAGAAGTTAACAAAGGACTAAAGGGGAATACATTATGCATGGATATAGATAATACATAATTTTTCTTGGCCAGGATAAATGTGATTTATATTCAAAGTAGAAAACTACATTTGGGGGTTAGCTGATATGTTTGAGTTTTACTATTGAGAAAGAGTTTGTTATACTTTTAAAGTATGAGATGCATAAGGAATTCCAATTATGCATAATATATTCCAGATCATACATAAGATATTCACTATAATAACCCTTTCTTTTCATAAATTGATATTAAATCTTTATAAATGAATATTCAGTACATTTCACAATAATACCCACCCCAGGATAATAAATGTTCACTTTATTTAGATACTAGATACATAAACTTCTTTTTAAAGTAAAATCTTCATCTTCTTAAACATATTTCTTTATATAAGGTACCCTTATAGACTCATCAGTTTTAGAATCTTCCATCAAGACTCGGGGAAGGAAAACATATGAAATTGTGATTATAGATACCCGATAAGTGTAAATGTGGGATATATCAATTATTAGATCATAATATGATCATAAGGGAATAATAACATATTCGAGTTCACACTATAAATTTAAAATGTTAATACCCAGAAAATATTAAATCATAATATACATAACCATTTCATTTCAATAAGTATGATCCATAATGCTGTCAAATCATTAATCATTATTTGAGAGTCATAAAATAGGCATGGTGCATCATAAGTATAAGAAATCATAATATTTTGAGCATAGAAAAATGAAATCATCTTCATTCATAATCTTGTGAGTATATCTAGAAAGCAATCATACTCATGCATCCAAATGTGAATAAGGCTATTTTCAATCATTTCCATGCATATTCTGATGGGAATAGCTAGAATAAATCCTACCCACACATCAATATGTGAAAATAGATATCTAAAATGATGTCCATTATTTTCATCGTCATCTCATGATATATCAATATCACATTACCCAATGCATTGGAGATCTATAACATACCCTACTATCCCATAATCATTATCCATTCATATAAATTTAACAATAACATAAAACATTCATCATATCGTTATATCATAACCCCTGGAAAATAGAGAAGTTTCATAAACATCCCATCATTATAATAAAAGACCATCCATATAAATAATAAGGATGTTATAGTTGGATAATATCCCCAGTACAAAATAATTAACATCAGAGGATTTCATTATAGATAAAATATTTCTTTAAAATGGCTCTGGAATAATTCTTAAAGAAAATACCCTTTCATTTTGAAATCATATATGTAAAATCTAAAAAAAAATTACAAATTTTAAGAAAAAAAATTTCTCTAAAAATAACCATGGGAAAGGTTTAAATTTAAATTAAATGCATTCAGATTTCATTATGGTGGTAAATTTTATTCATGTTTTGTATGATAAAAAAATATTCCTTTCACATTTTTTTTGTAAAAACTCAAAATTACCTCATTCAAAAAATGACAAGAACATTAATTTTAGACCATTTTTTAAAAATCAATTCAAGGGTAAAAATATATTTAAGAAAATTTAGTACAATAATAAAAAAATTACTAAAATCGTTTTAGATAAAACATGAGCATGAAAGAAAAATATTACTAACCAAAGAGGAAATAATTTTTGTTTTTCTTAGAAACATTTTCTCAATCATTTTAAACACCAAAGAGATTAAAATGGTAATATTACATGAAAATTACATGAATAAATATAATAGAATAAAATTAAATGTATTTATCAAATAATTATATTATATTTTTCTCAATATAAATTCAAATATAAACAATCCCCATTAAAATGGGATTGAAACATCAATCAATTAACTCAAGTTTTGTCTTAATTCATACACATTATAACCTACTATATAATAAATATATATTAAATTTAAAATTTTATTGAATTATAATCATATATATCATACCATATATGATTTACTTATAACATCTTATCACCCATTTATTAATTTTTTTATTAAATTAGTTTTTTAGGTGATAACTGCTTCATTTTCCATGCATATTTTGATTCAGAATTCTTGATCCTTGTACATTGATCATGGATAAATTATATATATAATTTTAATAATTATTTAAGTATCATATATATTCATTATTTATATATATAAATTCATCCATAAATTGAGAGATAGATAAATGAATTAAACTATTCAATGAGATATTACATTGTATGTATGCATGGACGTTGTTTTTACTTTTTGATGAATTGAAAAAAAATAAAGTTAAATAATAATTCACCATTAAATAATTATTATTATATCATATATATCATATATATTAATTAAATTTATTCTTATTACCATCCTTTTAAAATATAATTAAAAAAATAATCACATCTCTTTATGGAGGTGGTTGTCCACATGTACGTACAAGCGACATTATCATTTTCCAACGGATCATATGAAGGTGTATAATGGTTGTTACATCACCAAAATAAAAAATATTCATATTTAAGATACTGAATTTAAAATTTTATAATGGATACCATTGATTTATAGTTGTTATAAAAATAAATAAAATTAAAAACCATTGGTTAATAATTATACATCTTCATTGAGAAACGTCTTTTTTTTTATAACTTATGACTTAAAATGATAGTATTTTGGAACCAATATAAGATATATAAAATTTTTAAGTATGTTGTAAAGTTATTATATTATTTATTTTTTGATATATAATTTTCATGAATTGTTGAGAAGATAGGATAGGTCGTATTCTTTTATAGGGGAGGGAAATGACACACTTGGGATTACTTAAAAGATTAAATAATATTTATCATAATACTTTAAAGTGGTAAAAGTCACCAAAAATTGTATTATAAAATGTCACGGGTTTCAAATAAACACAAAAAATCACATTCAGACATGTTTTGCATACATTTTAAGCCGTATCTTCTATTTAAACCACTTTTAGCCCTTTTTAACATTAACTGTGATAAAAAAACTTTTTACCATGATAAATTAATTATGTGGCAAAAAATAAAAAGGGTTTATAAAAAATTAGGATATTTTGATAAAAAAAAATTAATCCATTTTATCATATTTAATTTATATTTATGGTTGAAATTACTTTTAATATAAGAACATCAAACACATGGAAATGGATGTTAAGAAAATACCAGATTTAAGAGTAAAAATGATTTAACCTTGAAATAAATTAATAAATTGGTTTCCATGATTTTTCTGTTAAACTATAAAATATTATTTTTTTTTATAATTTTGGGGAAATTCATAACTTAAATGAATCCCCTAACCATTCCATTAAATTCAAAGACCCAAAACTAGTTTTTAATTTCAATTAAATATAACTTATCTTAAAAAACTCAATTTAGAGCTCCCAAATTTAAAATAATGTTCTATAATACATTATTTAACTCCATAATAATGTATTTAGTTTAACATTACTCATCAAATATAATAAAGTAAAGTGTTATGGTTATTTTAATGTTTTTCCTCCATGGTTTTAACCTAATTTTACCTCTTTTACCTAGGCGATGAATATTTACTATGGTAACTATTCATAACGAAAAATTTTAAATTTTACATATTATATTATATTAATTATTTTAATTCCAAATATGGAATAAATTTTAAAAATTTCAATTTATAGAAGTGGTAGTATTTAATTTAAAATTAAACCAACAAAATATGATAAAAAGCGATTTTGTTGAAAAAAACATTTTCTTAAGTATAAAAGTGTTTATATAAAAATATAACATAAAATTTATTACAATTAACATATTTGTAATATTAATTATATAAATGAATTAATTTTACTTTGAAATGTTAAAAAATTATATTATGAAAATGATCAAAATGAAAAGGCAGTTTTCAATAAAAATCTCTATTTTTTCAATATTCATTGAAAAATAACTTTTTTTAGAAAATTCTAAAAAAATAATTATGGGATAATTTTTAAATTATAATTTCTAAAATTAATCTCATTTTATCAAAAGAAATTTAAAATTTTCAAAAATTAATTATTTTATTTATTCACAAAAACAAATAAAAATATTTTTGTTTAAGGTAAAATGTATTTTCGAAGCATATAAAAAAATTTAATATAAATTGCGTAGATAATTATCAATAGGTTCTATTTATATAAAACCTTTACACATATTTTCTATTATGTTTTTAAACAAATTCTTTCTACTAATTATAATAGTAATTTTATAACAACTGCTTTTAAATAATAATATTTTATAATGCGGTTTGTTTAGAATTTATGTAATATGTTATAAGATCTATCAAAGAAATAAAATTTATTTAATGATAAATATATTCTAGAATATTAAGGTGTTACATGTACCCAAGTATATAAAGAATTTCACTTTTTCATTTGAAGTGAACATTCGGGCACCGCAATGATATGTAAGGTTTCCTTGTGGATATATAAGAGTTCCCAGTGACTGATACATAATGAATTTTCCTTTACCACTTGAGTGATTTACCTATAATAAATAATAGTACCCAAAAACTCGAGTGATATGTGGGGAAAATGATTTTTTAGTAGAATAAAAAATCCCATACATAAGATTTTGAAGATGATATGTGAGGTTCCATCCTTTTTAAAAATCATGTTGTGTGAAGAATAAAATGTCATGAAAGAATTACATATTTTAAAAACATTATTGTTAACAATAATAGAATTTTTTTTGGAAGATAGTTCTAGGAAAATTGAAGGATAAAATAAAAGCATTGTAACTCTGAAGATTAAGAAATTTAAAGCTCGTTGATAATATGGAAGAATCCTTCTAGATGAGTTCATATGTTTTATCCCCATTCATATCGAGTTCCTCAGATACATATATTTAAATTAAATTTTCCATAAATTAAAAATAGATTTACAAACTCTACCCTATCAGCTGGGAAGTGATGATATTTCATGGTTTTTACTTCATTTTCATTTATAGTTCATTATTCTTTTTAAGTGAAGTATTCATTTTTCTTTATCTCTTTATTTTTATTTGTGTATCTTCACTATGATCCCTAATCTTCATAATCATAAATAAATCACCTTAGGGGTATCCTAGGGAGGAATCTAGTTATGAAACTGCATCCTTATTCATTTATGTTTAATTTTCTTTATCTATTTTAGGTTCTTTCTAGGGTGACCAGTGTTAGGGAATGGTAATTATATTTCTTCACTATAAATTTATTTAGATGATTTTCTTATTATACTAGTATTCTCACTCCATTCACTTAATTATCTGGTAATATGATGTAATCATGGTGGTTAAGTTATGAATAGGTGTGATTTCATAATTGGGATATGGGATAGGAGGAGCTCTCGATTGAGGGGCCCTCTATCTTGCAGGCCCGAGAGGAGGTGGATGTTCATTGTGCATGGAAATTTTTAGGTGCATTTTATATTCATAACCATGTAAAAGTATTATAACCACACATATTATAGAGTGTGATCCTTGATTTGGTAAGATACTTTCATAAAGGCAATTAAGGTTCACTCAGGGTAATTCTTTTTTGAATATCTTATTTCATTCAACCCTTTTTCTTTTTACATATGTACTATAAGTTTACATTATATGTGTATAAAATTTATAAAACTCCTACATATTTTACATTATTTTCATAAAATATATAAAACATTAAAAAAAATACAGTGATTAGAATAGTGAGTGATCTAATATAGGATCCTTGAGAGACAACAATGGTCAGTCACTATGTTGCACTAGGAGTAATATAAATTATATTTTATACCATGCTATGATGGGTGTGTTAAACCCAAAAAAGAAATAATAAATTAAAATAAGGATATTTTTAACTACTATAAATTAAAATGGATTGACCATCAAGGTAATTAGATTTATTTTACTATATTTTTTATTTTGGTCACTTTTCATTCTTGCATATCTTTGAAAACTCTATATATAAAAGGGATAACCCTTAATTATTAATATAATGGGAATAATTGAATATTTTTTATTGAGCCTTATGTATTAATTTATCCACAATTTCTGGTTTTAAATTATTTACTTTAATTATTTACAATGAGTAACTTGAGTTAGGAGGAAATTATTGTCACTTTATAAACCATTCAAAGTATTTTGTGTTTATTTTTCAATATATAAACCATAATACTAATGTTTATTTAATCCAAACATCCAATAATAGTGTTAAAAGTATTATATAAAGATAATTTTGTGATCACAACCAAGTTTTTTATAATGAAACACTTGGGTCTCAATTTTTAATGAATACATTACTTTATTAGGAGTTGTTCTATGAAGTGGAATCCAATGTATCCTTACTCACTCATAATACAATAGAGTTTAGTGAAAATACTACTTTTTAGGAGGATATAAAATTTATTTCATGTGTTATTATAGTGTTATTATTCTTAAGAGATAGATAGTGATAAGTGGTTTATTGTGTAAGTTTATAAATTTAAAAAGAATAAAAAACATAAATAAAAAATGCAATGAATGAATAAAAATGATTATTCACACAAGGAAAATATATTATTATAACAAAAAAATCATTTCATTTGAATATAATATTGATGTGATAATCATGAAGATCCTTATTATCATCAATATAAGATCATTTTTTGGTAGGTCAATGCATTTTACACATCTTTTTTTGTCTTTGTCCCCTTTTTTGTTTCTTTTTTTTCAGTTATGTTTTGTTGAGTCAGCACAATCCCGCTAGTATAAATTTTCATATGATACTCTGATAGAATAACTAAGTTTTAATAAACCAAAGTATTGATCAAATACTTAATAGATCAAATTAGTGACATAAATTATTTTCCATGGTTACATAAACAATAAATTTATGTTAGATATCACTACTAAAAGAATCATCTTCATGTTCACCATTTTAAATGGTAAGATAAATTAAATTATAACTATATATATCAACTTCCCCATTTTTAGAAAATCAAATCAAATCATTAATGACATGTTGAGATAAATTTTCAAGAGATATATGGTTGAGATGAAAGAGAAAATGAAAAAAATCAATATAGATTTCATCTAGTCTTGATGAAAAGATATATAAAAGGTCTGATAAAGAGAAATAATCAATATAGGAATAATAATAATCTCATATATATTTGACATTTAAGAGGTGGATGAGAAGTTATAATGGTTCAATTCAATTCTTAGACTTATAGTTGATCTACCATTGGAATGTCATGTAAAGAGGAATCTAATAACCTAGGTATTTGATGATGTTAAATCAATTTAATATTAATAAAAATAACATTTTATACAATAATAAATAAAACTAGACCCTCCCTACTTTATCATTGAATAATTAAATCATTTACCATATGATTTGGTTAAGGATTATGAAAAAAAAGTCACATAAAAGGTGGATGGATTTTAAAATAATGTATATAAACCAAGTATACTACCGAATAAATAATTTGTGGAGGTTATCATTAAATTCAATTTTAATAAACACTAATTTATTCATGTTTAATTGGAAGAGGATCCACTTCTTAGAATAGGCAATAAAAACATAGTGAGTTGAGCAGTTCCTCGTGTTTAAGTAAAGGTGGAGGACCCCAACCTTTTTTTACCCTCCTAAATTATAATATTATCATTAAAGGGGGGGTGGAATCACTCAACTATATACATGGGGACAACTAGAAGATTTTAATATGGAATATTTGTAGACCTATAAGGATATGGTGGTTCAAAATTATAAAATAATAACTTCTATAAGATTTTGGATAACATATAAATTATCTAGCTGTATATAATATAAATACAACATTTCTGGAGAGTATACAAATGGTTTTATATAATTATTTACATTATATTTTTTAAAATTTATTTTTTTTTATCTTTAATAATTATTTTATTTATTTGTTTTTCTTATAGGTTAGTAGACATCTAACTAGGTAGAGGATATATTTTTCAATTTATCCACTGAATAATAAGAATCGTGTTGTATACATCCAACTCATTAGTTTTCATATTATTTTTTTTTTTTGAACATTTCCATGATCATGATTGAATTTTATTAAGGGCATGTAGTATATATGTGTGGAGGATGGGATATATATGGTGTTAGGGATTTTTTTCATGTGTGTTTTCATTTTGAGTTGTATCAAAAATAAAAATAAAAAATATTATCTTAATGATAACTTTCTAAGGTAAGATTACTAACCATAATGAGTAACACTTTAATTCTAAAATATAGGCTTTATAGGATTTATAATATATTTCATTTTCTTTAATTTCAATTTTATGAAACTTGTATCAATTAACAACATATTTTAATCCATTCCATTAAGTGATTGTCCAACATATTAAAGTCTAATCCCTAATATAAAATCTAAACTACATTGATATATTATTCCTTGTACAACCTATATGGAGACTTTCAGGATATATAGGATTCTAGAAAATTCCATTATTATTTTCTAAATTATTGGATTAAAGTGAATTAATATGTTTGAGACCATTATTATTTCAAATACATTATAAGTCTGCGAAGATCAAAAAACATTCTTATACATATTTAAACAATTAAAACCCATTAAAATACAGGTAATGAACATTTATAGACTATTATCAAATATCTACCCAAATCATTATATATTTCATAATACATATCATTTAAGTATGGGGAAAAGGTTTGTTCCATGGGACCTATAGTGATAAAGATAATTATATGGGAATAATGTAATTTTTCCTTTGTTATGGGTTGAATGTGTTCTTGGGTTATATTTTCCTATAATATTACTTTCCCTGTATTTATTTAAAAGGGAAAAAAAGTTCATATTTGAATAAATTATGTATAAAATTTTAAAAACTATATAGAGAGAGAAGAAATAGATTAATGGTTTGTTTTTTCACTTTCAGGGATTTATACCATTAAAAATTAGTGAGATAATAGAGTTGGGTGATCCAATTATGGGGATGTAAATAATTATTTTCACCATTTTTAATTATATAACATGAAATATGTTTTAGATTCTAACCTTCTTATTAAATTCCTTAAATTTTTATACCATCACACACCTTTACAAATCCTTACAATAACCACTTAGAAGTCCACATAACTGATTTTAACTTTTCCTTGAAAGTAGAGAACTTAAAAAAATGAAATGAATATGGAATAATTTATTTGATTAAGTATTTATCATAACTCTAAATATGTTAAAACTTTAGTGATAAAATAAAATTTATAGAAAATTGGTACATTAATGAGCATGAATAATTATAAATGGTTAAAATATTAGAGTAATGGGGAATATCAAGAGAAAATTAAATAAAATATGAACCATGATAAGTCCAATCATAACTAGAAATCGAGGTATTTTTTATGGTACAAAATAAAATGGATCCCATCAAAAATATTTAGTGGCTATTGAATCCTGTTACGATTGGAAAATGGCTAAAAATGGTGTTTTAAATGTTTTTTTTATGGTCCATTGCATTTTCTTCAAGGAAAAAATATTCCCCATAGTAAAATTTTTTTTGCAACATATAAGACAAATGATCATTTTGGATGGATATGGGATTCTGTCACTATAGGTGATCTATGATGGATATGGATTTCTGTAAAAAATAACCTATTGTGGTGGAATTCTATATCCATCACCAAAAAAATTGAAAATAAAAAAAAATTAAAAAACATATTAGGAAAATTAAAAAACCAAATGTATAAAAATGTAAACATATTAATTAATAAACATATTACACATAATTTGTTCATTGAAAACATATCATAATATTTTTTTCAAGATAATATATCATTAATCGTTGTGAAGGTGGTGGATCATCTAGAGGATCAGATGGAAAGAAATACATCCCTATACCATGTATAATTCATTACATATACTCTATCATCATCCCATTTTTCTACTCTTACCATTAACGGTAATGCCCCTCCTACTACTTCTAGAGTCAATGAATATACTCCTGCTCCCTATGTGTGTTATCTATAACCTCATTATGATCTTGTAACTTCTCCTCAAACTCTATCAATGATTATGATTACTCTACATGATCTCCAGTCAATATGGCTGATGGTCACATAGATGTACCATAATAACTGAAAAGTATCAATCAAGAACTGATAAATCATCCTTTCTCGATTCCATACTCGGTCATTTTTTTCCAAGCTACCTCACCAAATTCTAACTCACCAGTGTCTTGAACCTCAGTATTATCCTCACTTTCATCATATGTGTGATAATTGTCAGCCTCATATGCCTCCTTTAAATTCAATATGAAATTAAATTAGATAAAAAAATTCAATTTGGTTAATTTTAAAATTTGAAAAAATTATACTAACCATAATCATATGTTGTCAGTCACCAGTAATCACTACATTAGGAGGACCAGTATAAATATTCTCCAAAACATCGAACTCCATAACATTGGAATTATCAACTTCCTATATGAATATAAAATAAATATTTAATACTGAATGTATATAAAAATTATTGAACAAATTTACTTACTATATGTCATTAATGAATACTAAATATATGACTAACAACTCTATGTGTGACCTATTGTCTCCTTTGGTTCTACTGGACTGATGATGAACACCTCTAAAAACTATCTATCATCCAGTATGTGTACAATCCATCACAAACATTGGATGATAAATAATTAGGACAATGTTTATAGCATGATGGATAAAAAATTGTGTCTTTAACTCTATCCATGGATCTCTTTCTTGAATTTTGTAAAAAATGATGACAAAAATCATGCATAAAAATATACCATGACCACGTATTCTTCCTCTCATGATATCATTGATGGGACACCATAAACCCAATAAATAAATAATAATTACATGTAAGAAATAAATATATATCAAACTAAATATTATTTATTTATGTATCATCCAATGATCAAACATGCGATGTTGAACATCAGTGGGAATCATATCTCATGTCTCTCATGATCTAAAAAATAATTTCATATAACCACTCCCCCTCTCAAATTTCTATATATTAAAAACTATGTAAAAAAAGAAAAAAATCAGTTAATTAGTATATAAATAAATCAAGGAAAAATAATAAAAAATAACTAAAATAAAATAATAGAAGGACCTTTGCATGCATGGATCAAAATCAAGATGAAAACGTATCTCTATAATAGGGTCATGAATCATTAATATCACTATATCATGACCCCTATGAGTCAAAAATGTACCGATAAAAACTTGTAGGTCAGATGATGAGGCATCAGGGATGATCACCACGAAGCATATAAACTTTGAGGGTATGGACACCTATAAATTTGGGAAAGATCTATCTATGATTTTAATTTATATTTAATCATATAAGTTGTGTCCAAAACTGTATAAAATGTGTTATAAAAACATTTCTTCTCAATATTCATGAAATAAAACATCTTTCAGAACAATATAGAAGATCCAAAAATATAATATATTTTCTCCATCAATGATCCTTCCAAAATCTATCTATTTTTAATGGTTTATTGCCATTATAAAGGTAACATAAGGTAATAAAGAGACAATGTTTTAAAAAAATACCTAAAATAAATACTGAAGGTCCATCTCTTTAAATTTTACATTTTCTAAAATTATTTTGGTTCCTTCGTAATGGATTTCCTTTATGAAGAAATCTATGATCTGTCCTCGGCTTTTTTTATCCAACGGTCTTCATCATATTTTCTTCCTTTCCACTTAATTATTATTTTGCAATATTCATCCTGATTAATTCCAACACTGTTGTGATCATCCCTTCTTCCTTCGTTTGATGCATTTTTTTCGCTCCTTGTTGTCTCCTAGATCTGGCCGACTCTGGGTCCGGTGAGGTTCAAAGCACTCCTTCCACTTTCCGAGGACTTACGGGTGGTGTTTTCATCATTCTAGAAATGGATTTGTTTCATCCTTACATTCAAATCTATTTTCCAATATGTGCAACACCATGTTGGATAATCTTGTGTTTTACGTTGGCCTTCCATGCTCCTAGTGGTGGAGTTTCTTCGAGAAGCATCTTCAACGCTCCTCTCCACGAAGGTGAAGGACTCCGAGTTGCTTAGGATCCTTCGAGCAGTGGTCTTAGATGGATCAGTGGAGGTGTGTGGATTCTATTTTGGGGGTTAGTTTCTTCAGTCTTGTCATGATTCTTTAGTCTCTACCTTCTCTGGATTTGATGTTGTTTCTGCTTGATTGGTGACTTTTCTTCCTTCGAAGGTTTTTATTTGGTTGATGGATGCAGTCTCTTTGGATTGAGTTTTGGTGCTTGGTTTTCTTTTTTTTTATGTTGTGTGGTGTTCTCAGTTTGGTTTTCAGGAGTGATTCATTAAAATTTCATCATATTTTTCATCTAGACTCAATGGATTTGTTTTCTCTTGAAAGGATGATTTTGTTGTGAGCCCTTGTTTTCCTTGTTGCATTTGGTGTGGTGTAGCTTATACATGTGTTATTTGGTGGGAGGACTCAAATGAGGGATGGGTGTGTTGACATCCATCATCTAGCCATTGGTCATCATCTTGATGGACAAATGGATGCATTTACATTGACATTTTCTCAGTGTTTTCTTGTATGTTCTCGCATCACATCAGGTGACATTGCTTGATTTCATGCTTTGTCTAGGTGGAAGGGTCTTTTGAGAGAAAGGTGTGTTGGCACCTTTCATCCGGATCTTCTCCACACTCATGTGTTTGTCAGAGAGGTTCTCTGACACGTTTTATTGCCATCCCGGTGCAACTTCTTGACATAGGGGATGATGCAACATTTAGACTGATCTCACTTTTGCACTATCTAGTAAGGTGGGAAATGAGTCTTTCACTTGTGCTTGCTTGGATTTTTGCTTCTTTTGAACTTATTTCTCCATTTTGACCTTCTGTCTTATTTTGTTTCCTTGGAATTTTCACTTCTCTTAAATAGGTTCCCTCTTACCTAGTTGTAAAAGAGTTTCTTTGTTCAATAAAGAGGGCTTGACCCTCAATATTTTATAAAAAAATATGCTATAAAGTCACTTATTATTCTAAATGTTGTAAATTTCATTATTATTTTTTAAAACTACATCATATTTATGACACCATTACTCCACAATAAAGCTTACTGATTAATAAATAGACTCAAATAAACATAAATATTCTTTTTTGTATGTCCTGGAATTAGAAATATCAAAAGGATATATGGTTCATTCATCAACATCCAAGAAGGTAAGTTTTATGTAGTTATAAATATGGGACAAAAAGTGTATTGACTACTATAAGAACTAGATACACACAAACCATCTATAGTAAGGCCCAATCACATGATACAATCTTGTAAATAAAATTAAAAATGCATGTGGTAAAAATGTTTCATAAATCACCATCATAAGGATGATTAAATATTATTCCGATTAAAATATTGGATTTGTGCCATTTTGTCAATGATAATATGTTGTGAGACATAAATAAACATTATAATCTTATTATAAGTGAGAAATGCATTAACTATTTAATAGGAACCAATATGGGATTTTTCTATTGTGCCTTTTTATATCTCAATTGTCCACATTTATGAAAATTCACTAATGAATCATTTTCACCATAATATAGGATGAAATAATTTAAACATGCATGAATATTGTGATAACCAAGACCCAAACTACATAAAAAACTTTTCCTTTTATATAAATGTTTAAGAAACACATTTTTCTTAGGTAATATTCATTTAAAAAAATGAACTATTTGATCAAAATAATTATTTCTTATTCTATTTTCTGATATAAAAGCCATAAATTTAGTAAAAACATCAAATTTAATTATTTTACAATCGAGATATAAGGCATCCTCAACAGGCTTAAATAACTCATAAAATTGATATAGTTTTAACTTGGTAATTAAATCATCATTCTAAGTTTCTATTTATTGAAAAGGAATGCCATCAACCTTATGTACAAATTTTTTGAAATTGTGATGGATTTGGAAAAAAATTGTTTGTATTATATACTAAATTGTTCTCACTGTGTTCATACCAAAAAAACATAATATTTCTGAAATTAAAAATACAATAAATGAACCCCATAATTGCGAAAATGTTTCAAATATTATTAAATCATATATCTTCAATGGACACTTAATTATCCCTTATGAAAAGAATTATGGTGTTGATGATACATGTGGTAAATGAGTTTTGACACCCTAAATATATATATATCTGATTTATACTAGAACAATTTGGATTTAAGTAATAATTTATCAAATCATAATATTGCTATAAAACATGATGTTTTCATCCTTATTCCATTATATTATAAAAAATATAAAATAGAAATATTTCTTATAATTAATGTAATGACCCCAACCCTAGTTTCCCAAGGTTTGTGCCTAACTTTATTACATTGGAATAAATACATGATTCGAATCCCAAAGGACCTTTTAGTTTTGTATTTTTGGAAAATAGATTACATACTTGAACCATACATTACATTTTAAAACATAAAATAAAAATAGAAAATACTTTGAGAACGCCATTATTATCCTAGATTAACCTTGTATATCAGTCATAATAGATATCTTGGCATCCTTGGAAAAATAAATAATAAGAAAGGGGTGAGCTCAGATTCCCAGTAAGGGTAAGCGTACAACAGAATCTATTATAAATATATAAGCATAAACCTTAAATAATGGTGTATAACTGAAACACAATCCATTTAAACAAAAATTTTAGAATAATATGTAAAAAATAAATGAAAATTAAAAAATTCTATATAAATTATCCTATAGAAATTATACTAATAAAATAATCACATGGAATATCAATAAATAATCTCATAAAGGGAGAATACATAATGTGGGACATCTAAAACACACCATCAAGTGTTCGACCAAGACACTATACATAAACAGGTAAGACATAAGACAAAACTCTAACTAGTTTGTCTAATGAGACCTATCATTAGATCAAGGGGTTTTAGCGGGCCCCGACCATCACTTACTAAGTCTAATTCATTCCTCATATGAAAAGGGTGAAAAATAAACAACATAGACATTAATATTGAAAAAATAGCATAAGAAATGTAAAAACTTCAAGCATAATCCACGAATGGTATCGAAATTGCACATCCACATTCAAACTAATCATAAAACATTAAATAAAATATGGTAGATGGTATCATAAGAGATCAACCTCAATTGAGCATAATATCCAACAAAATATATTGACATACATGAAAATACTATAATAAAATCATTAAAAATTTATTGATAGAAATACTCATTTTTTACTTTGAAATTATTTATTTAAAATGATACATAATTTTTAAAGAAAACAATTTCATTGAAAAGAGTCATATAAACTTGTAAAGATGTCTTGAGGACATTAAAATATCATCACTTTGGGGAAATTCTCTCATTTTTTAGAAGTTAAAAAAATATTCCTTCATATTTTTTGTTAGAATACTCAAAGGAACTTTTTTAGAAAATAAAACAATATAAATTTTAAAGAATTTTTAAAAATTTAAAAAAATTTAAAAATTACTTTAAACAATAATTTTATAATAGTAAAAAAATTTAATTTTTTTAGAATACTTGGACATGGAGAAAAATATGTGATATTTAAAACATTAAACATTCAATGTGTCCCATACCACTTTGAATATATAAATCAGAATCCCAATGAATGAATAAAATTAAAAAAAAAACATTATATATCTTTATAATAAATAAATTAATGACATAATAATTTAAAGGGGTTGTATATAACCCTCATAAAATAAGGTTTTTGTATATCATCTAACAATTCCCTAATGACATGAGATTGAGACGAAGTCCCTTACCTCATACTTTCCTTTAGATGAATGTTTTTAACCTCATGTATAATGGTTAAATAATGTTATAAACTTATACCATAACCATTATTATATTTATAATATCATATATTAACTTTTTATAATATCCCGTTACCTTTTTGTTTATAATCTTCCATTATTTTCACAATTTGAGTGTTAATTTCCTGGTTTTCTTAGTAGGTTTTGACTGGTTACAATTAATTATAATATGATTTTATCATATATATAATGTAAATAATGATTTAAATATATTATATATTCAGTATATATGTATTTATAACAATCTTTAATATTAGTAGATATGAAATGAAATGCACTATTCATGGAGATGGTAGGTCATACATACGCATGAACATTACGTCCATTTATTTTTCATATTTAAAAGAGTGAAAAGTAATTAAGGAATATAATAATTAAAGTATCATATTTATTTCATATATGTCACATATTTTTATTAAAATATTCCTTAATGCATTCTATGTATAGTGTGAATGAATCACAACATTTTGATGAGGCGGTAGTGCACACATCCACAAACGAAGTTATTGTTTTTACACAAAAAGGAAAGAAGGAAGGTGAATGTAATATAATAATCAAGAAGCATAAAGACATAATAAATATGATATATTTAATATAAAAACATAGTGTCAATCATAATTTCCAACCATGAGAGGTGGTAAAGGAAAAAACAAACAACATCATTTCATGAGGCGGTTGTTCGTCGTACATGAAAAAGGTAAGTTCGTTAAAAATTATATTGAAGTGTGTGTAAGTGTAAGTCAAATACTTAATATGAAAGAATATCAATTTTTTGGGGATATTTAATTTATTACAAAAACATAAAATAATTAGAAATTAATTATTGTGGAAATAAATAAAACTAAATCAATCATTTAAGAACATTACCTTTTTTCGTGTAACTCCTTTTTGTTTATACCAAAAAACTTCCTAGCATGTTTATTCCAAATAGATGCTACTAGGGTTAGAGGATGTAATTTAGAGGAAATATGGGAAGGTTTTGGTCAAACCAATTAAGGTTTTATTTGTGGATAGAAGAGAAGAATATGTTTCCTTTTATAAGAGATGGGAGGGGCTCTCTAGGAAATCTTCAAAATATTAAATAAATATAAATTAGTTTAATAATCCAAATTTCTTAAATGTGAGATATTTAAAGATAATATGAGTGTGGGTCAAAAAATTCTCAAAATAATAATTTTTATACTTGTTTAGTTCCCATTATTACCCTTATCTTTTGGTTTTAACCCTTTGTTAATCCCTTTAACTCTTACCATGACAACTTGGATTTTTTACTATTTAATGAATAATATAGTTACTATAGAATACCAAAAGAAGTTAAAATTAGTCATGAATAAAATTTATTAATTTATTCCAATAATTTTTCTTATTTTAAGACCTTTATTA
Organism: Viscum album; assembly: GCA_963277665.1. Taxonomy (NCBI): domain Eukaryota; kingdom Viridiplantae; phylum Streptophyta; class Magnoliopsida; order Santalales; family Viscaceae; genus Viscum; species Viscum album. Next base: position 733,610,946 of record OY728160.1, read on the forward strand.
ATTTTATATCACTTAATAAAATAATATTTACTTTAAAATATCATTAGTTTCAATTTTTACACTATTCATTACTTGAATTTTTTTAAAATTACCATAAAAAGTAGATAAAATAGAAAAAATAACTCAAAAACATCACTAAAATTCAAAATTCATCTAAATATCATGGATGACATTAATTATGTCAAATTATATTTTTTTATATTTTTAATATCATTTATTTGATCTTTTATTTAGTTAAACAATTACTACATCATAAATGTTTCACCATTTAAGGTGGATATATTTTCCCAAAAATTAAAAATAAATTAACATGATGTATAAAAAAAATTATATTTCCAAATAATATTTATTTTTTGATATATCCTTTATATAACCACACATTAAAAATATTTCTCTTGTTAAAAACAAAACTATGAAAAAATTGACTTTCCTTTGAATATAATGTTATAAACATTATATTCTTAACCAAAATTCCATAAATGATCTCATAATAGATCGTTTAATTCTTAATAACGAAATATACTCATTCAATGAAATTAATAAAAGTGTTAGTGTAATTTCATAATATTATATTTACCCTTAATTACCTGACTTGCCCTTAACTGTGGTAATAAATAATATTACTAATGTTACTATTCATAATGTCAGAAAATAAAAGAAACCTATTAACTAAATTTTTATATTATAATTCCAAATATAGAATAAATTTTTTAAAATTAAAAACGAATAACTTTCATTAATTAATTTAAAATTAATCTCTTTGATGAGATGAGAAAATGAGTTTTCAAAATGAAGACATTCAAAACATTCAATGTTTTTTCTATCTAATTTCTATGTAAAATTGATACAAATTACCTAAATTGGATCAAATGATAAAAAATAATCTAATTATACTTTAAAAATAATAATAAATATATTTTAACACTATAAATTTTCTCAATGAAAAAAGTTGTTTTCAATTAAAATTTTGTATTTTTCAGTATTATTCAAAACAAGAAACCTACCAGAAAGATAACAATGATTAAACCAAAATAAATTTATATATCTAGATTTAAAATAAGAACTTTATTTTTTTTCAAATAAAGTATATAAACGTGTAAAAATTGTCTTTAAAATAGTTTTTCCATTAAAAGGCGGTAAAACGGCTTTTATATAAGTATAGGTTTCTTATGTAATATTGGGTTTATTCTTATCTTATGCCTATAAAATCTATTGGATGAATATAAAAAATATTTTATTGAATTTATAACATATATATTTCCTTAATTTCATTCACTAATAGTAATTTATTAAAGATAAAATGACATTGTTATCCTAAAAATAGTTCTTTATGAAAACATTTCATATATATTCAGTTGGTTTCTATATTCATTTCTAATTAATTTGTAAACAATGAATTCAACCCTATATTTTCATAAGTTATTTAATACTATTCATAACCACTAACTTAATGACTATGTTATATCATCTTATTTTAAAGATTAATATTTTAATAATATATTTTTGTTTAGTAAAACTCGGTCTTGCATGTAATGAAAGACAACTCATTATTATGTATAGAATAAGCTTAAAATGGTGTTATAAATAAATAATTATAGAAAAAACTTTAAATTTATTCAAAAATAATAAAATTTAAAAGTATTGGGTTCTTACATTCTCTCCTACTTCAATAAATTGCATCCTCTCAATTTAAACTATGGATCGAAACCTAGGGGTTTGAATTTTAAAAGTATCATTCTTATAATCACACATTGGAAAAAAGAGTAATGAGACCTACACATTTAAATAAAGAAAAATAAGTACAAAGGTCACATTAGATAACACATACAAGGGTTCCATATAAGAAAACAGTGTCATGAAAGAGAAATATAGCCATCATGTTCTTATGGTGAGTGATAGATAATAGGGTTAGGAGAAAGTTAAAAATAACAAGGCTATAAATTTATGATTATCTAAGGGTCTATTTGATTTCTCAGAAAAGAAGTTATTAGGATATATTTTTTGGTTACATGATCTTTTCCCCAGAGTTAAATAATTAAATTACTTATTAGACTAAGAACATAAGGTAACATACTTAATTGACAAGTAGTGTTTCATACTTTAATAAATTTCCACTACAAATTCATATTTTTCACCAAACAATGAGTATTTAAGATGAATTTTTATGCCTAATGATATTGAATCAACATATAAGGATTAAAAATCTACAAAAGAATAACTATATATTACTCCATTCATTACACATTAACCAAAACCAAAATGGTTGGGATACGATAAGATAATTCCCCAAAAAGAGTCTTGAAAATTCAACAGTAAATCCAAAATTTCAACATAGATCATTTAGAAAATAAATATCCTTCATAAAAAATATTCTATACTGATATTGAAATGGAAAAGTCAGATTTATTTGATCATAGTATTACAAATAACATCAATAACTCTTAATTTCTTATATTAAAAACAAATATCCAAAATCACATAATCTATAATATATGCTAACCATTTTCATAAATATCATAAATCACTATAATTCCCCAATAAAATCATATTTGATTATAAAATATAATTGAACCTTTATTCTTCAAAAATATTATGATTACCTTAATATTATAGGATTCCCAAGATAATGAATATCTTCTGAAATAACATTAATAACATAATCACCAAATCAGTTTCCAATCCCAAGGTTATCTATTTGATAAAAAATCATTTAAATAAAAATAAACTTCATCTATTAGATATTTTAACTAAAAACAATTCATTATTACTAGTACTTCATAAAGTTTAGTGGTAGGAATTATACCCTTTCTACCCTTCGGTTATGGGTTCAAACCTCACGATCTTGTGAGACGTGATGGGTTATCACTCGACTTGCATGTTTTCCATTTTATAAACTTCCAAAATAAATATGATGAACAACTTTTAAATAATATTAATCACTAAATATCCTTTTAACTAAGTATTTAAATACAAACTCAATACATAAATACTACTTCCATTAATTTTCACATTGATCCTTCCTTATCTAGAGTTTGTCCAAGGTCTTTCATTTTCATTATCTATTCAAATCCTTCATAATGGTTTGTAAAGAAAATTTGAATTATTATAATCATATCCCCAAGGAGTTTCAAACCAGGTGCACGGTAAGGCCTGTGGACATGTACCATGTGACATCAAGTTAAGCCCAATTCACCTTATCAGAGTTTTTACCCCTAAGTACATCTATTCCAAAACCATGTCCACTTGTAGAATCCAAAAAAATATATTTATAGGAATACCCACATAATATCTACCTTACCAAAGTTATAGGATGTTCCTCAATACTTATCCTCAAATTCAATCTTTGTGTTATGTTCCCTAATTTAAGTTTTTTAAATTGTGTTTTCCAGGTTGCTTTTATACTTTCTTTGATACCAACTGTAATGACCCTAACCCCAGTTAATCAGAGTCGTTGCCTCAATATATTACATTGGAAAAGATAAATTATTCTAATCCCTAACGGAAAATCATTTTAGAATTTTTGGAAGATAGATTACATACATGAACTATATATTAAAATTTAAAACATAAAATAAAACATAGAAAATCCTTTTAGAATGCCATCATTCTCCTAGATTAACCCTACACATCATTTATAAAACATATTTTGGAATCATGGTAAAAATAAAACATAAGAAAGGGGTGAAATCAAATTCTCATTAAGGGTAACAATACAATGGAATCTATTATGAATAAATAATCATAAACCTTAAGGCATAATGCATAACTGAAATAGAAGCCATTTAAACATAATCTTAAGAATAATATGTAAATAATAAATTAAAATAAAATAATTACATATAAATAATCACATGTATATTATACTAATTGATTAATCATAGGTAATATCAATAACAAGTCTCATAATTAAGGAATTCATAATGCGGGACATCTAAAACTCATCGTCAAGGCTTCGACAAAGACAACATACATAAACAGGTAAGGAAAAATCCAAAATCCAGACTATTTTGTCTCATGGGATCTAATAAGGCATCATGGTCCTTGACCATAAATTACTAAATCCAATTCAATCTTTAAATGAAAAGGGTGAAACATAAACAATATAGACATTCGTATTGAAAAACTAGCATACTAAATATTAATACTTTAACCATAAACTGCAAATGTTTTCAAAATAGAATTTTCATAGTCAAAATGATCATAAACCCTTCAATAAAATATTTTAGATGGTATAATAAGATGCCAACATCAATTTGGCATAAGATTCAACAAAGGTTGTTGACCTAAATGAAAATACTTTAATAAAATAATTAAAATTTTCTTAAAAATAAGTACTCTATTTTTACTTTGAAATCATTTATTTAAAAGGCCACACAATTTTTAAAGAAAAAATTTTTATTGAGAAGAGTCTTGTAATATTTTAAAATAAGATTCAATAAATTAAGGTGTCATGATGGGGGTAAAATCATCTCATTCCAAATAAGTTAAAAAACATTACTTCCATATTTTTTATAGAAAAGCCTCAAAGGTCCTTATTTTGAAAATGAAAAAATATACATTTGAAATCAATTTTTAAAAATTAAAAAGTGGTTAAATATAAATTTATACAATCCTTATAGAACAGTAAACACATTTTTGAAAATATTTTTTGAAAACATGGACAAGGATAAAATGATGTGACGATTGAATTTTTAAATATTCAATGTGTCTCATACCACTTTAAATATTTAAATCATAATCCAAATGAAAGAATAAATTCTAAAAAACATTATTTATCATGATAATAAATAAATTAATTACATTATAAGTCAAATGGGTTGTATATAAACCTCATAAAATAAGGTGGGTTTATATCATCAAATTATGCCTCAATGAAAGGGAATTGAGATGAAGTCCATTACCTTATACTTTCCTTTATATTAATGTGATTTAACCTCTTGTATAAGGGTTTTAATCAAGTAATTAACTTATTCCACAACCATAAACTTATTTATAATATAATATATTAACTTCTTATAATATCTCATTACCCGTTTGATTACAGTCTACCATTATTTTCAATATTTTGGGCGTCAATTGCCTAGTTTTCCAAGTAGGTTTTGACTTGTTACATGTAGTTCCTATTAATTATATCATGATTTAATCATATAAATAATTTAAATAATAATTAAAATATCATTTAAATTAATTATATATTTATTTATAATAATCCATGATATTTGGAGATAATAAATGAAATGCACAGTTCATAGAGACGGTAGGTCATACGTACGCATGAATGCTACTTTCATTTATTTGCCATATTTAAAAGAATAAAAAGTAATTTATGCATATAATAATTACAATATAAAATTTATATCATATATTTCACATTATTTTATTAAAATAATCCTTAATACATTCAATGTATAGTATAAACGAATCACATCGTTTTGAGGAGGCGGTTGTCCACATGTCCACAAATGAAGTTATTCTATTTACAAAAAATTGAAATCATGAAGGTGAGTGTTATATAATAGTTAAATAATAATAAATTCTTCATAAATACCATATATATAATATAAAAATATATTTTCCATCATAATTCTGACCCATGAGAGGTGGTAAAGGGAAAGCAAACAATGTCGTTTCGTGATGCAGAAGTTCGTCGTGCTCAAAAACGGTAAGTTTGCTACCGATTAGATGGATGTGCGTGGAAGTGTAGGTAAAAAAATTAATATAAAAAAATATAATTATATTTAGGATACTGAATTTATTATATAAATATTAAATAATAAAAAATTAATGAGTTTTGAATGAAATAAAACTAAAGCGATCATTGAATAATGATTCCACTTTTTCGAGTAACTCCTTTTGGATTATACCAAAATACTCCTTTGGTTTAATTTATTCCCAAATAGAGTATTCTATGATTATGAGAGTAAACATGGGTGTATATTTTTATTGGATTTGGGTGAATAAAATATCTTCAACAGTGTTAATAAAAGAGAAGAAGATGTACCCTTTTATAATAGAAGGGAGGGTCACTCTTGGAGATCTTCAAAATATTAAATTAATATAAATTAATTTAATAATAAAAATGGTTGTAAAGTGTCTAATTTATAATATAATATTATTATGGTTCTAAATACTCTGAACCAATAATTTTTAGACAAATTTTTTTCTCATTATTACCCTTATCTTATAGTTTCAACCATTAGTTAAACCCATAAACTCTTAGCATGAAAACTTAGATTTTTTACTATTTAAGTCATAATATAGTTACTATAAAATTAAAAATGAACCTAAAATGAGTAATTTATAAAATTTATAACTTTATCTCAATTATTGGGCCTAATTTATGTTTTTTATGAATTTTATATCATTTAATAAAATAATATTTATTTTAAAATTACATTAGTGTCAATTTTTACACTATTCAGTACTTGATGTTTTTCAAAATATCATAACAATAATATAAAATAGAGAAAATAATTCTAAAAAATCACTAACATTCCAAATTAATATAAAAAATTCATTTATGACAATAATTATATCAAATTATATTTATTTTAATATGTTTAATATCATTTATTTGATCATTCCTTTAATTAAACAATTACTGCATCTTAAATGTGTTACCATTTAAGGTAAATATATTATAACTAAAATTTATTAATAAATTTCCATGAACTATTAAAAAATTTAACTTTAAAAATATTATTCATATTCTAACATATGCCTTATATAACCCTACCTTAAAAATATTTCTCTTATTAGAAACAAAAGTGTAACAAAATTGACTTTCTGTGGATAATAATATTATAAATGTTATATTCTCATAAAAAAGGTAATAAATGGTCAGATAACCTATCCTTAAATTATTATGGATGAAAAATACTCATCCAAGTAAATTAGGATAAGTGTTAGGTAAATTTTATAATATTATTTTCACCCCTAATTACCTGACTTACCCTTAATCGTTGTAATAAATTTTTTTACTAAGGTTATTATTCATAATATCCAAAAATAAAGTAAACCTATTTAATAAATTTGGATCTTAAGATTAAAAATATGGAACCAATTTTTTAAAATTCAAAACACATAAGTTTCAGTAATTAATTTAAAATTAATCACGTTGACAAAAATTAGAAAATGTGTTTTTAAAGTGAAAACAGTCAAAAGATTGAAAGGTTTTTATATTCAATTACAATGTAAGATTCATTAAAATAATATACATTGTATTAAATGATAAAAAATAATCTAATTATACTTCTAAACCAATAAAAAATATAATTTAACACTATAAATTATTTCACTAAAAAAAGGTTGTTTTCAATTAAAATTTTACATTTTTTAATATTCATCAATACATTAAACTTATCAAAAAATACCAATAATTCAACCAATGTAAATTAATATATCCCTATTTAAAATAATAATTTTAGTTTTTAAATAAATTATATATTAATATGTTAAAATTTTGATTTAAAATAGGTTTTCCATTAAAATGCGGTAAAAATTCTTTTATAAAAATATAGGTTTTTATGTGTAATATTGGATTTTTTCTTATCTTATGAAAATAAAACCTAATGGATTGATAACAAAAATAATTTATTTAATATATAACATATATATTTGATTAATATAATTAACTAATATTAAATAATTTAATTTATTAAGATAAAACGAATATGTGAGCATAAAAATAGTTCTTTATAAAAACATTTCCTATATACTCAGTTGGTTCCTATATTAATTTATAATTAATTTTAAACCAATGAATTAAACCATATATTTTCATAATTTAGTTAATACTATTCATAACTACAAACTTAATGACTTTTTTTATATCTTATTATATTAAATAATAATATTTTAATCGTATAATATTATTCAGTAAAACTTGACATTGCGTGTAATGAAATCCAACTCATTATTGTGTTTAGTGTAAGCTTATCATGGTGTTGTGTATAAATAATTCTTGAAAGAAAATTAAATTTATTAAAAAAAATATACTATTGTAAAGTATTGTGGTGTTACATTCTCCCCTCCTTCAATAAATTGCATCCTTTTAATTTAAACTCAAGATTGAAAACTAAGGGTTTGACTTTTCAAAATACCTTTATTGAAATCCGATATCAGAAAAACGATTAATGAGACCTCTACATTAAAATAAATAAAGGGAAGTTAAAAGTTCAATGGATATAACAATTACTAGTGTTACATATTGAAAAACATGGATATAGAAGAGAAATATAACCATTAGGTTCCCAGAGAGAGGGATAGGGAACACAGCCAGGAGGAAGTTAACAATCACGAGGCTATAAATCTATGATGATCTGAAGGCCATTTTATTCATTGGAAAATAAGGTAGTAGGATAAAATTTTTGGTTTTAATATATTTTCCCCAGTGTTTAAGAATTCATATACATCATGGACTAAGAACATAGGGAATCATAATTAATTGAAAATTAGTGTTTCATCCCTTAATAAATTGCCCCCACAAACTCATTTTTCTCCAATCGTTGAGTATTTAAGATGAATGTTTCATCCTTGATGATTTTGAATTAAATTATTCGAATCAAAAAATAAAAAAACTTATAATTTTATATTCCTCCTGTCATTATACATTTACCAAAACCAAAATGGTTAGGATAAGATAATATAATTCCCAAAAAAGAATCATGAAAATTCAATAGTAAAACTAAAAGTTCAACATAGATCATTCAAAAATAAATATCCTTTATAAAACATATTCTATAATAAGGTTGAAACCAAAAAATCAGAAGTATTTGATCACAGTCTTCGAAATAACAGAAAAAACCTTAAATTTTTCACACCAAAAATTAATTTCTGAAATCACATAATCTACAAGATATGGTAACCATTTTCATAAATATCCTAAATCACAATAAGTCAACAATAAAATAATATTTTAATACAAAATAAATTTCAACCTTTATTCATCAAAATTATATGTTTACCTTAATCTTATAGGATTCCCAAGATAGAAAATATCTTTCTAAATAACATTAATAATATAATCATCAAATTATTTTCCAATCCCAAGGTTATCTATTTGATAAAAAATGTATCTAAAATAAAAATAACCTTTATAAATGAGATATTTTAACAAAAAATAATTCATGCTAACCAAGACATCACGTAGTTGTTTGGTAGGCATTGTACCCTTGTCTCCCTCTGATTATGGGTTCAAACCCCATGGCCTTGCTGGACGTGATGGGTTGTCACTTGGCATGTGGGTTGTCCTTTTTCTAAAACATATAAATTAAATATGATATACAACTTTTAGATAATATTAATCACTAAATATCCTTTTGACTATGGTTTTTAGTATAACTTATATACATAAACACTTCATTCATTTATATCTAAATAGATCCTTCCTTGGTCTACATTTTATCATAGGTAATTTATTTTCATTATAAATTCAAATCTATCTCAATGGTTTACAAAGAAAATGTGAATTAACCTAAACATATCCCCATGGAGTGTCAAACTAGGTGGACAGTAAGGCCCGTTTTCATGTACTGAGTTACGTCAAGTCAATCCCAATTCACCTTGTTGAAGATGTTACCCCTAGGTATATATCTGTTAGAACAACATCCATTTTTTGCATCGAGAAATGGATGTATTTCTAGTAAAACCCATATAATATCTACCTTACCAAAATTTTAGGATTTTCATCTATACTTATCCTCAAACTCTATCTTAGGGTTATGTTCCATAATCTATGTTTTCTAAATCTAGTTTTCATGGTTGATTCTAAACTTTATCTAATACCAATTGTAATAACCCCAACCCCAGTTTCTTGGAGTCGGTGCCTCACCTTATTACATTGGTATAGATACATGATTCAAATCCAAAAGGATCAATTAGTTTAGAAGTTTTGGAAAATATATCACATACATGAACTATATATTACAATTTAAAACCTAAAATACAACATATTAAATCCTTTGAGATTTCCATTATTCTCTTAGATTAACCCTAAATATCATTCATTATACATATCTTGGTATACTAGGAAAAATAAAACATAAGAAATAGGTGATATTAGATTATCAGTAAGAGTAAGAATATTGTAGAAACTATTATCAATAAATAAGCATAAACCTTTAGGCAAGGTGTAAAACTCAAACCCAAGACATTTAAACACAATCTTGATCATAATATGTTAATAATAAATGAAAATAAAAAAATTACTTATAAATAATCACATGGATATTATAATAATCGAATAATCACATGAAATATCAATAACTAATCTCATAATGTGGGAATGCATAATGTGGGACATCTAAAACTCACCATCAAGGCTTCATAGAAGACATTATACATAAATGGGTAAGAAATATGCTAAAACCCAAACTAGTTTGTCTCGTGAGACCAATTGATGCGTCGAGGGGATATAGAGGTCCCCAACCGTCACATTCTAAGTCCAATCCATTCCTTATATAAAAAGGGTGAAACATAAACAATATAGACATTCGTATTAAAAAACTGGCATACAAAATGTTAATACTTCAACCATAGACCATGAATTGTATCAAAATAGCACATGCACAGTCTAACTAATCATAAAACCTTCAATAAAATATTATAGATGATATCATAAGAGATCAAACTCAATTTAGCATAAGATAAATTAATGTATTTTGACATAAAAGAAAATAATCTAATAAAATCATTACAAAATTCTTATGATAAATACTATTTTTTTACAGTGAAATCATTTATTTAAAAGGCCACACAATTTTGAAAGAAAATTTTTTCACATAAAAGTTTCTTCTAAACTATTAAAGTAATATTTAAGAAATTAAGGTTTCATGAAGGTGGAGAAATATTCTCATGTTGTATAAGTTAAAAAAACCAATCCATCCATATATTTTATTGGAAAACCCTCAAAGGACCTTGTTTAGAAAACAAAAAAATCATTTAAAGAAATTCTAAAAATTAAAAAAGGGTTAAAATGACTTTAAATAATCATTGTATATTAGTAAAAAAAATATAAAACATTTACATGAAGACAAAGTTGTGAAAATTAAGGTTTTAAACATTCAAAATGTACAATACCACTTTGAATATTTAAATAATAATCCCAATGAATGAATAATTTTTTTTAAAAAAACGTTATATATCATGACAATAAATAAATTAATGACTTGATAACTAAAAATGGTTCTATATAAACCTCCTTAAAAAAGTTGTGTGTATATCATCAAACTATGCCTCAATGAAAGCAGATTGAGATGAAGTACATTACCACATACTTTCCTTTAAATAAATGTGACTTAACCTCTAGTATATTAGTTTAAATCATGTTATTAACTAATACCATAACCATAATCATATTTATAATATCATATATTAACTTCTTATATTATCTTGTTACCTCTTTGTTAATGATCTTCAATTATTTTCACCATTTTGGGAAATAATTTCCAAGTTTTCCGAGTAGATTCTGACTTGTTACTGGTGGTACCTATTAATTAGATCATGATTTTATTAACTAAATAATGTAAAACATGACTTAAATATCATATATTTTCAGTATATATGTATTTATAATAATTCATAATAATTAGAGATAAGAAATGAAATGCATCGTTCATTAAGGTGGTAGGCCGTATGTACGCATAAACGCTACATCCATTTCTTTGTCATATTTAAAAGAATGAAAATTAAATGATTTATATAATAATTACAATGTCATATTTTTTTTATATATGTCACTTATTTTTTTAAAAATAATCCTTAATACATTCCATGTATAGTGTGAATGAATCACATCGTTTTGAGGTGGTGGTCCACACATCCACCAACAAAGTTATCGTATTTATACAAAATGGAAATCATGAAGATTCCTATTATTTAATAATTCTAGAAGAAAAAAATAAAAAATACTATATATATCATAAAAAATAGAGTTTATATCATAATTATCACCCATTATAGGTGGTAAATGAAATACAAAAAACATCATTTTGTGATTCGGTAGTTCGTTTTACACAAAAACGGTAAGTGTGTTACCCATTAGACAGATGTGTGTGTAAGTGTAGGTAGAACGTTTAGTATAGAAACATATCATTATATTTAGGATACTGAATTTATTATATAAATAAGAAATAATGATAAATTAAGGAGTGGGGAAAGAAATAAAATTAAAATGGTTGTTGAAGAACGTTACCTTGTTTTCAGGTAACTCCTTTTGGTTTATACCAAAATACTTCCTTGCTTGGATTTCTTATCAAAGAATTGTTTCTAGAATTATGGGATTGAAGTTGGGAGGATATTTGGAGAGGGTTTTTCCAAACCAAATAGGCTTTAATGTGTGAATAAAAGAAAAGAATATGTTCCCTTTTATAAGAAAATGGAGGGGCACACCTGGAAATCTTCAAAATATTAAATTAATATAAATTAATAATATGATCCAAATGACTCAAAAGTGATTTATTAAAAATATAATATTAATATTGCTCTAAATCCTATAAAACCTAATTTGCATACATGTTTAGGTCCCATTATTAACCTTATCTTTTGGTTTTAACCCTTCTTAAACCCTTTATCTCTTACTGTGACAACATGGATTATTTACTCTTTAAGGGATAATATAGTTACTATAAAATTCTAAATGAACCTCAAATGATTCATGGACAAAAATTCTAAATTTATCTCAATCCTTTGAATGAATTTTATATGTTTATGAATTTTATATCATTTAATAGAATAATATTTATTTTAAAATAACATTATACTTGACTTTTTGAAAACTATCATAACAACAAGATAAAATAGAAACAACAATTATAAAATATCCCTAAAATTCCAAATTAATCTAAAAACGTTTTTTATTACATTAATTATATCAAATTATATTTATTTTAATTTTTTCAATATCATTTATTTGATATTTATTTTAATTAATCAACTACGGCATCATCAATGTTTCGCCATTTGAGTTACATTTATTATCACTATAAATTATAAATAAATTACCATGATGTTGAATTTTTTTATATTTATAAATATTTTTTATATTCAAAATAATCCCTTATATAACCCCACATTAAAAATATTTATCTTATTAAAAAAAGTGACAAAATTGACATTCCTTTGAATATAATATTATTAAGATTATATTCTCATCCAATGGGACATAAATGGAATTATAACAGATCCTTTAATTCTTATGAAAAAAATAATCATCCAATAAAATTAGGATAATTTTTAGGGAAATTTTATTATATTATTTTTACCCTTAATTGCCCGACATACCCTAAACCGTGGTAATAAAAAATATTACAAAAGTTATTCAGAATGTCAAAAAAAAAAGAAACCTATTTAATAAATTTGGATATTCTATTCCAAATATTGAATGAATTTTTAAAAATTAAAAACATATAATTTTTATTAATTAATTTAAAATTAATCCCGCTAATAGAATAAGAAAATGAGTTTTTAAAGTGAAAACCATCAAAAGATTGAAAGGTCTTTATATCCAATTTCAATGTAAGATTTATTTCAATGACATAAATTGGATTAATTTATGAATTTAAAAATATAAAATTACTTTAAAAATAATAAAAAATATAATTTAACACTATAAATTATTTCGATAAAAAAAAGTTGTTTTCAATTAAAATTTAGTATTTTTCACTATTCATCAAAACATGAAACTTATCAGAAAAATACCAATAATTCAACCAATGTAAAATTTTATATCCCAATTTAAAAGAATAAATTTATTTTTCTCAAATAAAGTATATAAAAGTGTAAAAAATTGGACATAAAATAGGTTCCCTATTAAAAGGCTGTAAAATCGATTTTATAAAACTATAGGTTTTTATGTATAATAATGAGTTTGTTCTTATATTATGCCTATAAAATCTATTGAGTTAATATGAAAAATATTTTATTGAATATATAACATATATATTACATTAAAATCATTCACTAGTAGTAATTAATTTTATTTATTAAGATAAAACGATTTTGTGAGCATTAATAGTTCTTTTTAAAAACAATTCCTTTATATTCAGTTGGTTCCTATATTTTTTTCTAATTAATCTGTAACCAATGAATTAAACCATATATTTTCATATGTTAGTAAATATTATTCATAACCACGTTCTTAACAACTATGTTATATCATATTATATTAAATAATAATATATTAATAATATATTATTGTTTAGTAAAACTCCACCTTGGGTTTAATGCAAGACACATCATTATTGTGTGTTGTGTAAGTTTAACATGGTGTTGTGTATAAATAATTCTTTCAAAAAAATAAATTTATTCAAAAATTAAAATGTTGTAATGTCTTGAGGTGTTACAATTAATCTGATAGAAGGGATGATCTGATAAAAAATAATAAAAATAACAAAATTACATATTACTTATAATCATTAACAATTATCAATAATTACTAATAATTAAAACTAAATATTGGAAATTATTACATTTTAAAAAATAATAGATAAATAAAATATTTCATAAAAATTATTATTATTTATTACTAATTATTATTTATTACTAATTATCAACATTTATTGATAATAATCACTAATTATTACTAATTATTTTTATTTATTACTAATTATTACTATTTCTTCCTAGTTATTAGAAAATAAAATTTTTGGAAATTATGGATAATTATTACCTTTTATTGGTAAATATCGATAATTATTACTAATTATCGATATTTATCATCAATTATTACTATATATTTCTAATTATCAATAAATATTACTAATTATTGTTAATTATTGTTAATTATTGTTAATTATTACTAATTAATGAAAATTAATGCTAATTATTACTAATTATTGTTAATTATTACTAATTATTAATCAGTATTTTTTATTGCTACTGATTATTACTAATTATTGATAACTATTTCTATTTATCCGTAATTATTACTAATTATTACAAATTATAGATAACTATTTCTAAATATTACTAATTATTACTAATTATCAACAATTATTAGTAATTATGGGTAATTATTACTTTTTTTAAAATTATTGTCAATTATTAAAAATTAACAGCAATTATTACTAATCATTAGTAATTATCTGTAGTTATATGTAATTATTGGTAATTCTCGATAATTGTTACTAATTATTAGTAATTATTACTAATTTTTGTTAATTATAACTTATTAGCAATAATTATTACTAGTTACTATTTATTACTAATCATAATTTATTATTACTAATTATGGATAATTATTCCTAGTTTTTTGTAATTATCTATAATTATAACTAATTATCAATAATTATTGGAAATTATTGCTAATTATTGGTAATTATTACTACTTATCGGTGATTATTACTAATTATCTATAATTATTACTAATTATCGGTAATTATAACTATTTTTTGGTAATTATTGTAAATTTTTAATAATGCTCAATATTTATCGGTAATTATTACCAATTATTATTAATTATTAAAAATTATTACTAATTATTACAAATTATTGTTAATTATGAATAATTATCACTAATTATAACTAATTGTAAATAATTATAGTTAATTATTACTAATTATTCAAAATTATTTATAATTATTACGAATTATTAGTAATTTTTACTAATTATGGGTAATTATTGCAAATGTTTTTGGAATTTATTGGCAATTATTACTAAATGTCAATTATTATTACTAATTATTACTAATTGTTGATAATTATTACTAATTATCTATAATTAATTCTAATTGTTAGTAATTATTAGTAATTATCACTAAGTATTACAAATTATGGGTAGTTATTACTAATTATTACTAACTATCGTTAATTACTACTTATTATTACTAATTGTCGGTAATTTGTACTAATTAGCAGTAATTACAACTATATTTTTATAATTATTGGTAAATATTGATAATTATTACAAATTATCAGTATTTATCATTAATTATTACTAATTATTACTAATTATTAGCAATTGCTACTTATTATCGGTAATTATTATTAATTATTACTATTTTTTATAATTTTTTCTAATTATTTATAATTATTACTATTTTCTGGTAATTATAATAATTATTACTATTTATTATTTATTGTATCTATCTTTTACAAACAGTTACTATTTTTTTATAATTATTATTAATTATTACTAGTTACTACTAGTTATTATTATTTATTACTAATTATTGGTAATTACTGTTAATTATTGATAATTATTACCAAATATTACTAAATGTTACTAATTATCTAAAATTAATGGAACAATGTTGGATGATCAGGGATGTGGTGCTCTATCAATTCCATGGGATGGTAAAGAGATTTACGGTTTCTTGGATTCGAATACAGCACTACAGGAAAAATCAGTATTTGCGACGGGTTATTTGCGACGGGAAGAAATCTCATCGCAAATAACCCGTCTAGTAAGTTATTTGCGACGGAAAAGTAGCCCGTCGCAAATAACCAATTATTTGCGATGGGATTTTGTCTCCCGTCGCAAATAGATTGGCGCAACTTGTGCGTCAAACCGCGCAAATATTATTTGCGAGGGGGAGATGTCTCCCGTCGCAAATAGTTTGGCGCGACTTGCGCGCCAAAACGCGTGGTTTGCATGCCCAACCGTGCAGGGGTATTTGTGACGGGTCTCATCGCAATTACCCAGCAGCGGTCAATACCTTTTTGCGATGGGATGTCATCCCGTCGCAAAAAGACTGTCGGCAGGTACTATTTGCAACGGGACCTGTCGCAAATAAAAATTTTAACCGCCGACTGTAATTAATGCGGGCGAGGGTATTTGGGACGGGCCCCATCGCAAATAATCCTGTCGCAACTAATCTAACCTATATATACCCTCATCTATTTTTTCCCAAATCATTCAGATCTTGGGATCTCTCTCTCTTTATTCTTTAGTTTCAAAGAGAAATTTTCTTTTTAGTTGAAGTTTTTTATACGAGAGCAATCGGAGGGCGTCAATATCTTCAGAATATCAAAGTTTAAGGTATTTTTGTTTTATTTTTTTATATTTATTTTATTTTTTTATGTTAATTTTAATTGTTGTTTATTATTTCTAATTTAATTAGATTTCAATTAATTTTTATTTATATTTAGTTTTACTAAAAAATTGATATTGTTAGTTATAAGTATAAGTAATTAGTTATAATTAATATTAATTAAATATAATTAGGAATAAATAGACATAATTAGAAATAAATAGTTATAATTAGCAATAAATAGATATAATTAGCAATAAATAGATATAATTAGCAATAAGTTGATATAATTAGCAATAAGTAGATATAATTAGCAATAAGTAGATATAATTACCAATAAGTAGATATAATTAGGAATAAGTAGATATAATTAGGAATAAATAGATATAATTAGGAATAAATAGATATAATTAGGAATAAATAGATATAATTAGGAATAAATAGATATAATTAGAAATAAATAGATATAATTAGGAATAATTAGTAGTAATTATGTATAATTAGTAGTAATTATGTATAATTAGTAGTAATTATGTATAATTAGTAGTAATTATGTATAATTAGTAGTAATTATGTATAATTAGTAGTAATTATGTATAATTAGTAGTAATTATGTATAATTAGTAGTAATTATGTATAATTAGTAGTAATTATGTATAATTAGTAGTAATTATGTATAATTAGTAGTAATTATGTATAATTAGTAGTAATTATTTATAATTAGTAATAATTATGTATAATTAGTAATAATTACCAATAATTAGTAATAATTAGTAATAATTACGAATAATTAAGAATAATTAGGAATAATTAGGAATAATTGGTAATAATTTGAAATAATCAGTAATAATTAGTAATAATTAGTAATAATTAGTTATAATTAGAAATAAATATTAATAATTAGTAATAATTAGTAGTAATTAGTAATAATTAGTTATAATTAGTAATAATTAGTAATAATTAGTAATAATTAGTAATAATTAGGAATAATTAGGAATAATTATGAATAATTAGGAATAATTAAAAATAATTACGAATAATTACGAATAATTAGGAATAATTAGGAATAATTAAGAATAATTAGGAATAATTAGGAATAATTAGCAATAATTAGGAAAAATTAGGAAAAATTTAGAATAATTTGGAAAATTTAGGAAAATTTAGGAATAATTAGGAAAAATTAGGAAAAAATAGGAAAATTTTGAATAATTAGGAATAATTAGGAATAATTAGGAATAATTAGAAATAATTAGCAAGAATTAGCTACAATTAGTAACAATTAGCTATAATTAGTAATAATTATCTACAATTAGTAACAATTAGCTACAATTAGGAACAATTAGCTACAATTAGGAACAATTAGCTACAATTAGTTATAATTAGCTACAATTAGTAACAATTAGCTACAACTAGGAACAATTAGCTACAATTAGGAACAATTAGCTACAATTAGGAACAATTAGCTACAATTAGAAACAATTAGATACAATTAGGAACAATTAGCTGCAATTATGAACAATTAGCTCCAATTTGGAACAATTAGCTACAATTAGGAACAACTAGCTATAATTAGAAACAATTAGCTATAATTAGGAACAACTAGCTACAATTAGGAACAATTAGCTACAATTAGGAATAATTAGCTACAATTAGGAACAATTAGCTACAATTAGGAACAATTAGCTACAATTAGGAACAATTAGCTAAAATGAAGAATAATTAGCTACAATTAGAAATAATTAGCTACAATTAGGAATAATTGGCAATAATTAGGAATAATTAGCTACAATTAGGAATAATTAGCAACAATTAGTAATAATTTGCAACAATTAGGAATAATTAGCAACAATTAGCTGTAATTAGAAACAATTAGCTATAATTAGCAACAATTAGCTATAATTAGAAACAATTAGCTATATTTAGCAACAATTAGCTATAATTATCAATAAATAGCTATAATTAGAAATAAATAGCTATAATTAGGAATAAATAGCTATAATTAGCAATAAATAGCTATAATTAGCTATAATTAGATATAATTAGCTATAAATAGGAATAATTAGCTATAAATAGGAATAATTAGTTATAATTAGGAATAAATGGCTATAATTAGGAATAATTAGTTATAATTAGCTATAATTAGCTATAATTAGCTATAATTAAGAATAATTAGCTATAATTAGCTATAATTAGCTATAATTAGCTATAATTAGCTATAATTATCTATAATTATCTTTAATTAGCTATAATTAGATATAATTAGCTATAATTAGATATAATTAGCTATAATTAGATATAATTAGATATAATTAGCTATAATTAGATATAATTAGATATAATTATTAATAATTAGGAATAATTAGTAATAATTAGATATAATTAGAAATAATTACCAAATAATTAGCAATAATTAGCAATAATTAGAAATAATTAGTAATAAAAAATCATATTATCAATATTTACGAAAAAACATTATTAATATTATTAAAATAAAATAAAAATTATAATATATTAAAATTATCAATATTCGCAACAGGATTTGCTCTATTCTTAACATTTTCAAATCTCAATGGGTTTCCAATTGTCAGGTCATGTGCAAAAAAAAATTTGTGTCGGCCGTGTCCAATGTAAACTCTATAATTGTCCTTGCATGGTTGATCACCTCGCAAGTAGTGTTGCAATCGGACAAACCAAGTCATGCCTTTATTATCTATAAGAATTATCTCACATGAACCTTTACATAGACCATTCTTCCTTGAAATTTTAAGGAAAAAATAATGATATCCCCTCAAATTTTTAAGTAAGAATGATCTATGTAAAGTGTCATATGAGATGATTCTTAGAGACGAGAACGTCATTAATTTGGTCGTCCTATTGCAACACTACTTGTGAGGTGATCAACCATGCAAGTACAATTATAGAGTTTACATTGGACATGACTGACACAAAATTTTTATTGCGCATGACTTGACAATTGATGACCCTTTGAGATTTGAACATGTTAAGAATTGAACAAAGTCTGTTGTGAATATTGATAATTTTAATATTTTAAATTTTTTTAATTATTTTAATAATATTAATATTGTTTTTTCATAAATATTGATAATATAATTTTTTATTACTAATAATTAGTAAATGAAATGTTCTTGGATAATGAAGGGAAAATTTGTAATCATCTCCATAATGATGATTACCAAAATTTACTTTCATTATTCAAGCAGTTTTCCTTTTGCTAAGTATTGCTAAGTATTGCTAAATTAGTAATAAATAGTAATAAATTGTAATAATTAGTAATAATTTGTAATAAATTGTAATAAATTGTAATAATTAGTAATAAATTATAATAATTAGTAACAATTAATAAGAATTTGTAATAATTTGTAATAATTAGAAATAATTAGGAATAATTAGGAATAATTAGCAACAATTAGCAATAATAAGTGTGAGAGAGATGCAATTAAATGAGCTGTCGGACAAAAGAGTAGTCATCAATCCACTGGAAATTGTGTCACCCTTAATTAATGATAATTATTAAGTAGTTGTAATTATTTATCTTCTTTTTCAGATAGTGTTTTTATAATTTCAAACTATTCAAAAACAGTGATGATTTTATATTTTATGTAGAAAAATATGGAACAAGGAAGTCGACATTAGTCATTATTAGATGATCGAGCTTGGATAAATCAGCACAGAAATCCAAATGGTTTTGGTTTAAATAATGTATATATTGAGGGTGTTGAAGCTTTCTTAGCATTTACATCATCAAAACCAGAATATGTTTCAGAAGGCACAATTAAGTGTCCTTGTAAAAAATGTGCTCTGAAAACATTTGACAAGGTTGAGTGACATCTCTTACGGTTTGGTTTTCAACCAGATTATGTTTTTTAGTATCAACATGGTGAACACAGTTCCAGAGAAGATCCTAACAACTTGATTCCGGATCCATCACAATTTCAAAATTTAGTAAATGATGTTGCAGGTCCATCCGTGCAACAAACTAAAACTCACGATGATATTGATTTAACTCCTGAGTTGGAACCATCTGAATTTTATGAGTTGTTGAGGTCTGCTAAGGATGCATTATATCCTGGTTGCAAGATAAGAAAATTAGAAGTGGTTGCAAATTTTATGGCTATTAAATCAAATAATGCAATGTCAAACAACTGTTTTGATCAGAAATTTTCTTTGGTTATAACACGGTTACCTGAAGGAAATGTGTTTCCTGCAAATTACTATGAGAGCAAGAGGTTGATTCGTAATTTGGGCCTTAGTTATCAGAAGATTTGTGCATGTTCAAATGATTCCATCTTATATTCTAGAGAAAATGAGTCATTGGATATTTGTCCCACATGTGGAAAATCGAATTATAAAGAAGCTCAACCAGGGAAGTGTAGATCGATTCCAGTATAATATTTGAGATATTTCCCCCTTACACCCAGGTTGCGGTGTTTATTTACGTCTCAGAACATAACATCAATGATGTCATGGCACAAAACCAAGATTTCAACTGATAAAAGCTTGAATCATCCATCTGATGGTGATTCATGGAAACATTTTGACCGTATGCATCCGTCTTTTGCTATAGAAGCCTAGAACATGCAATTGGGTCTTTATACTTATGGTTTTTGTCCATTTGGTTCTTATGGTAGTTAGTATTCATGTTGTACTGTCTTTATAACTCCGTACAATTCACCTCCATGGATGTTGATGAAGGAGCCTTATATCTTTTTGACTATATTAATCCCAGGACATCTGAAAAAGAATATTGATGTTTATTTAAAACCATTGATTGATGAGTTAAATGCACTATGGAGTGATGGTTTTAATACATATGATGTTGCTGCGAAACAAAATTTCATATTAAAAGTTGCATTGATGTGGATGATTAGTGACTTTCTGGCATATGGCATGTTATCTGGTTGGAGTACACATGGTCTGAAATCATGTCCTTACTGTATGAAAGAAAATAAATCCTTTATGTTGGTCAATGGAAAAAACCATTCTATTTTGATTGTCACCGTAGATTTCTTCCAACCGATCATCCTTTTCGGAGGAAAAAATCTCATTTTAGAAAAGTTACAATTGAAAGGGATGAACCTCCAAAGATGATCTCATGTACAGAGTTAAAATAGTTTTATTTTCATTACCCCCATCACATTTGGACCAACAGTAAACCAACAAAAAATTCATGGCTTTGGGAAAGAACATAATTTGATAAAATGGAGCATTTTTTGGGATCTTCCGTATTGGTCTGTTTGTTAGTCCGCCACATGTTGGATGTTATGCATATTGAGAAGAACTATTTTGATAACTTATTTCATATAGTTTTTGATACACCAGGTAAGACCAAAGATACTATTAAGGCACAATTAGATCTTTCCCTAATTTGCAGGCAACCATAACTTGAATTATTTGAAAATGTCAGATCACAGAGGTTAATGAAGCCAAAAGCATCTTATACACTGTCCAAAGAAATTTTCTTATTATTTTGTCAGTGGATTGTAGATTTGAGACTTCCAGATGGCTATGCTACCAATTTGGGTAGATGTGTTAAGAATGGTTATATTACTGGATCAAAAGTCATGATTGTCATGTTATAATGGACAGACTTATGCCGATTGGATTCAGAGGTTTGTTGAATTCTATGATTTGGGATTCGATATCAGACATATCATTTTTTTGAGACATTTGTGCAGTGAAAACAGACTACGATGAGCTAAGAAAACTAGAAGAAGTTGTTGATGTAATTATATGTAAACTGGGAAAAATATTTCTGTCATCTTTCTTTGACTCAATGAAACATCTGATATTACATTTACCACATGAAGCTAAATGTGGAGATCCAGTACAGTTTCAATGGATGTACCCATTCTAGAGATGCATGCATAAATTGAAGAAAAAAATACGTAACAAAGCATCAGTTGAAGACTCAATTGCTGAAGCTTATTTGCAAGAGGAAATTTCTTTTTTCTACTCTCATTATTTTGAATCTCAATATCCATCAAAACAGAATTGCATGGGATGAAAAGGGGGGAATGTTAATGACTAAATGGACAATCAATTAACAGTTTTTAATCAGCCAAATCTTGGTTTCGGTGGAGTTCATGAACAATGGATTTCAGATGATGAACATCACAGAGCTCATACATACGTTCTGCTCAACTATGAAGAAATGACATCATTTTTACTATGAGTGCTTCTATCACTTATTCTATAATTTATGTTACAGTATTTAAACTTATTTTATTTGTAGTTTATATTATAATCATATTAAAAAACAACTTCCACAAATTACAGCAGCTGCTCCGGAAGAACGCAGACAAAAAAAAAATTTCAATGGTTTCAAAAACTAGTAATATAAATTATTGATGGTTTAATATCAATTACGTTTATTATTTATTATATTGATAATTGTTTTACAAATTTTCAGGTGTCTCAATATGCTGATAAAATTGATAAGCAACTGTTTATATTGAGTAACCCACCATCCAAAATGTTTAAATCTTATAATTCATATGTGGTGAATGGTTTTCGATTTCATACACATGCATACGGGGAATCAAAAAAACAATGAACAGTAGAGTTTTCTTGAAAGGATCACATCATAGAGAAACTGAAGTTGACTTTTATGGAATTTTGGATGAAATTATTGAGTTGTGTTATCTAGGAAAGAATGACATAACAATATTTAAATGTCGGTGGTTGGATACTGAGAGAGGTTTGCGTGTTCATATGACTCATGGAATCGTCGATATTAAATATAAAAGTATTCTTGCAAAAAATGAACTATTTTTACAGGCTCAAAAGGCACATCAAATTTATTATGCAAAGTACTCTTCTACTTCAAGATACTTGAACGATTGGTGGAGCATAATAAAAATGAAATCTCGGGAAAATCGGTTTACTTAAACAGAATGTGGTTCTGCTGAAGTGGAAGGGATTGAAATTTTTCAAGAGACGGCTCAAAATCCATCTGATTCACTAAGAGACGTGAATATCGACGACGACACCCCGCAATTAAGGATCGATGGTGATAAAGATGTTAATGATGTTACAAATGAATTTGAAATGACAAGAGATGCTGAAACTGAAACTCATATGAATATTGATGATGCTGAGGAGGAAGATAAAGACATTGACATTGACATCTATGGAGAATAGGATGAAGATGAACATTGAAACAGTTAAATGTTGGTTATAATCATAACTAATATATATCTATATATAATAGTAATTTTCAACTATCTGCTAACAATAATCATTTTTAATTTCAGATGGACTCTGATCTATTGCGTGAGTTAGAGGAGGCTGAGCTACCTTTGGATGATGAGGATGTGGGATCAGCTGACCCTCAACCTAATGGTAGTTCAGTAGGTATGTGGAGGGGGCGCGGTCTTGCGTGATTGATGATTCCTGACCCTATCCCCGAGCAACATCCGCATCTTGGTTTCGAAACACACAGAGGTATAGTAACCTGTATATTTTAGTTATATTTCATTAATTTATTTATATATATACAAATTTTTTTATTATTTATTCATTTTTCACAGTTTTCAGCATGTACCTATTGGACAGGGGAGCACTATATTGCGCAATTATTTTTCTCAGCCATGGATCACATGGGAACAGATTCCCGTTGATTTGCGACATGACATGTTCCAGCATTGGCTGGTACGTAAATAAATAATATTTATTTTGAAATTTATTTTATTAACAACTTGATATTGTAAATTATTTGTAGGGTTTATGGCATCTTATCGATGATAGCATGTGTGACGCTATCCACGCGGTATGGCAGGTTTCTATACATGACCGTTTCCGCCAGTTTTTGCATAATTTGAGAAGGACATCCATTAAGAAATCAAGGGTGAAAGAATTTGATGAGTCGTGTAGATTCCACCAACCAGAGTATATTTAATCTCAAGTTTGGGATGGATTATGTTTACACTCATTGGGTGGTGGATTTCAGATGAGATACTCAGTGGGATAACAGAACTGGGGGAGACATAAGGTGACACATCGAGCTATTATTCGTACATTCAATCTGCATAGAGAGCATTTGGTAAGTATATTTTTAAAATATTTTATATAACTTTAAATATAAATAGTTTATTTTATATTTCTGTAGGCATTCGAGTATCCTGATATTACGGAGTTCGACGTTTATCGGAGGATGTACAGTGATCTATCCACTGGAGAGATTAGAGGTGATCGCCAATGTCAGATTGTGGTTAGTATTATTTTTTCAGTTTAACAATTAACTTTATATAAAATTTTGACAATTTTAATTTTAAATTGGAATTGAAGGAGTCAGATAAGGCTTATAACTCTCATAAATAGGCTGAGGGTCAGGACGAGACGGCTGAGCAGACCAGTGCTCACCATTTTGATGAGGCGGCATGGATGCAGGCAACTCAGTATGGCTTTGAGAAAGGCAGAGTAGTTGGAATCATCTTTCATTTGACTCCTGGTACTTATTATGGTACTGTTTCTATGTCGGCGTCCAGCTCGAGAGGAGCTTGTGGAGAGGCATCATCTTCTGGCTCACAGTATCAGGAGCAATTGTGATCTCAGGCTGAGCATATAGAGACTTTGTAGAAGCAGCAAGAAGATATGTGTCGGCAGCAGCAGTAGTAGGAGAAGCATTATGAGGAGCAGATGTGTTGATGGTAGCATCAGCATCACGAGAAGATGGAGTAAATACGCTGTCTGACTCGTAGTTTAGGGATGGAGTTTCCTCCACCAGCTCCTTCATCTCCTCCACCTCCTCTAGAAGATGACCCCCCAATGATTTTTTTATGTTACAAACATTTGAATTTAACATTGTAATAGGATTTATTTACATTTTCTGTCTTTTATATCGGTGAAAATATTACATAATTTAATTTTTAATATTTTATTATTATTTTTTATATTTTTTTGTGAATATTGAGAATTTTAATATTTTTTATTTTTTTATTGTTTTAATAATAGTAATATTATTTTTTCATAAATCATAATTTTATTAAATTTTATTTTTTAAAAATTTATTTATTATTTGCGATGGTACCTTTTGCGATGAGGTCCCGTCTCAAATAGTCTAACTAAATATTTTTAAAAACAGATTTGTGACGGTACTACTTGACTGTCGCAAATAATTTGTTGTGACGGGACCGTCGTAGAAAGTGTTATATATATATATATATATATATATATATATATATATTGTGACGGGATGAGAGGCCTTCGCAAAAAGTTTTTGCGATGGGCCCATCGTGAAAACGTTTATGTATATATAATACATATAATCGGAAGCTTATTTGTGACGGCGATGTTTCCCATCGCAAATAACATTTTTTGCAATGGGCCCATCACAAATACTTGTATTTGCGACAGCGTTTTCTACAATGGGCTATTTGTGACAGGTCCCCGTCACTAAATCCTATTTGAGACGGTATCCCATCACAAATAGCTCATCGTAATTATTAAGAATTCTAGTAGTGCAGCTAATCAGAAGGTGGTTGACGTTGAGGTTGAGGATCTTGCGACTTCAAAGTATGAGAGTCATTAAAAAATCTGGGGCCCAAGGACCCTATTGGTGTTGTGGCCATAAATTAGCTTGATTACCCTGCTAAATATGCCTCTTGAGGCCCTCAAACCATGTTGGTGATTCGAGAAAGCATATAGATGATCTTCTGATTTATAGGACTTCTAATTCCAAGAAGGGAGTTTCTTATTCCTTAGAATAGATATTTGTGGGGAGTCCTGATGTGAAACCGATCGACTCTTTAACAGCTACATCAGATAGAAAATCCTTGAACACTTCTACTATTTTAGGGAACAGGGTAGCAGCAGAAGTTATCATTATTGTTCGAGAAAAGGTAGGAATTGATAAGCCGCTTGATTCATTCCTTAACCTTTTGTCATGGACTTTGTGTGTTTTGGATTCTATCGCGAATCGAATATCCTTTGAGGGGTTTCATAATGAGTACAAACATCTTTCAAGGAAGATAATGAAGAAAGGGGACACAACCTTCATCCTAGCCAACCATCACATTATTGCTCATAAGATGTAAGAATGTAAGTTTTCTATTATTGTGCATTTATCATCACTGTCACATGAGGATTGCTGGATCATTTTTTGATCTCAGTAAATGTATGCTTGACATCTGGGGATTCGATGGCTGGAGAATTAAATCCCTTGGTAAGGAATATTTCCACATTTTCTTCCCAATAAAGGATATGAAATATAAGTCTTAAGAGCATGTTCTAGTGAATTTGAAGTCTATCTTCCTATGTATTCAAGACTGGGACCCTTCCAATATTCCTTTTACTTTTAAAAATTAAATTTATCTATCGATGATAGAATCATAGGGAAAAGCTGGTTCTTATAGAATCCAAAAATTCTATGGGATATTTCCTTGGTAATTGGATCCCCTGTAAAGATGGATAGGGAAACTAAAAAGTCTAGATATGTCCATTTTGAAATATTGTTAGAGGTTGATCTCAACACTCCAATGATTAAAATTTTTGTGTTAATAACTGACTATTATGAGTTTGATTATATTATTGAAAATGAAAAAGAACATGATTTTTTAATGGAATGTCATAATATTGGACATATATTTGGTAACTATCAGAAAAGACTTGTATTTACTTCTTATTGGTTGAAAGGACACAATACTAAGAGGTTTCAGATAAATGTTACTGTTGAAGTGAATGGTGGTGCTACTCAACCATTGAAAGATGAGTAGGGTGGAGTGAAGAATAACCTACTTACAAAGATGCAACTTTGAGGATGAAGATGAATCCTTGGATGGGCTCAACTGTAACATGTGATCCTCATTAAGGAGCCTCTGATTTGGCCTTTTCTTTTCGAAACCATGAAAAAATAGAACCAATAGCATGTGGTTCAAAGATGGATGTGAAGGGAAGAGATCAAAAAAGGGACCTTATGGCGCCTTATCAACCCAATATTAGGTTGAACACTATTGATGGACTCCAATTTTTTATTTTATCTAGAAATAATAATAAGGATTTCATTATCCCTCATGAGACTTCTTCTAAATTTGTGACTGAACTGGATGAGTCCAACCTCCAAGAAGACGTGTACCTTATGTCTGGTAACAGTAAAGGGAGAGTTAAACAAGTTCCTTCTTCTCACATCTCACTAAGGAAAAAGATGAAGGTAGCTTAAAACCAATGCATGGGTAAAATTATTTCTATATAAAGATGTTAAAAAAGTAAGGCTAAAACCTCTCTTAAGGTACAGTAAACTTCTATGGGTACTCAAGTTGCGGTTGGAATACCTTCTCCAAATCAGCATCTGGACCAACCTAGGAAAGAAATACAATACTTTTTTCTCCTATTTCAATGGTCGATGGCCACATTGGATATGGATATGACTTCCTACCTATTATGATGGAATCTGGTAAGGTTGGATGTGTTCATCCAAGTGAGGCAAGATTGAAAAAGACACTTATAATAAGGCCTAATGTAACAGCCCGAGATTTTATGAAAAATATTCTTTTTAATTTTATTAATGTCTTGTGTTGTACACTACACCAAAAGGAGCTTGAAAAACACACATCCTTGACTTTCCTTTCATTACACGCAATCGCGACCTTCCTCGATAGCGTGTGTAGTACGCAATACCGAGTTTAACTAAACAACGATATGCTATTAAAATATTATTATAACTAGCCGTTATGAATAGTAATAACCACCTTTTAAAATTTTAGAAATTTTAGCTCTCAAAATGGACTTCATTTTTGGATTCGGAGTATCGAATTTAGCCTAAGGTGAAGTTTTGGTACTTTTCGGATAACTTTCATATTCTGATGAATAGTGAAAATTACTAAATTATAATTAAAAACAACTTTTTTAATCAAAATAATTAATAGTGATAAATTATTAATTTGAGTGGTTTTAAAGTATATTTAGAATATATTTTTACAATTTAATACAATGTTGGTCATTGGATGTAATTTTACATTTAAACCAGACATAAACAAGTGTCAATCTTTTGATAGATATTGTTTCCTAAAAACACGCTATTTGTTTTAACAGCGGGATTTAATTATAAAATTAATTAATGAAACTTCTATTTTATGAATTTGGTAAAATAGACTTCATTTTTGAATTCGGAATATGAAATATATCTTAGGATGAAATTTTGGCATTGTTCTGAAAAACATCAATTTTTGATGAATAGTGAAACTACTAAGTGGTAGTTAAAAAACTGAATTTTTCAAAAAACTTAATTTTACCGCTTCTGTGAATGGAATTTCAAAAAATCCGAGAGTCACGGTTGATTTCAGTAAGTAAAATGTGGTTCAATGAGATGAAAATAATTTTTGGTGAATAGTAACTTTTTACTTTTATTTACCACGGTTAAAAGTAAATAGGGTAATTAAGGGTAACAATGATATTAATATTACCCTAACACATGTCCTAATCCTATTGGACAAGTGTATCTCGACGAAAAACAACCTTAAGTGTAAAATATTATCATTTAGGCCCACTTGGATTAGATTAGGACATTTATTATTATTTAATTCAAAGAAGAGTTAAAAGAGCTAAAATCAAAGTTTATTTACTAAAAAATTTTTAATATAGGGTTATACATAAGATAAATTCGATTTTAAATCTTCATTATAAATCTAAAAAGATTTCCTACATAATGGTATTTTATTTGTAATTTTTAGACATCAAATAAGTTAATTTATTTATGACACAAATATGATGCAGTAATTATCTTATTAATTAAATATTGACATAATTGATATTATAAATACCAAAATAAATGTAATTTAATTCTTTTTATGAATTCAAATAATTTTATAGGTTACTATTATATATTATTGTTGATTTAATAAACTTGTTTCGAACATATAATTCTGTTATGACTTTCAAAAAAAATCATATATCAAATAGTGTCAAAATTGACACTAAATAGTTTTTAAATCAAATATTATATTATTAATTGTTATTTTATTCCTAAAAATCTAAGGTTCGGCCACATGACTTAGATAAGGATATATATATTAATAATAAACAATTTGGGGTTCGTTTGGTATGTTATAATAAGTGTATTAACCATATAGTGAAAGAAAACAAAAAGACACGGTAAAAGTTAAATTATTTAACTTAGAGTTAAATCTAATTGATAAGGTTAAAATAATACCCTAAACTTGTCTAAATCCTATTTGTTGATAGGATTGCAACCCATCCCCACTTTAGCTTCGAAATAAGACCCTTTGGAACCATTATAAACCGATTTTGACTTTAATATAAAATAATATTTTGAGATATTCCTAAGGTTCCCCTCTCCTCCCTTATAAAAGGGCACCTCCTCCCCCCTCCTCCTCACACCAATTTGAGCACTCAAGCTCGGCCAAACCCTGAAAAAATCCCTTCTCCACTTCCCTCGAATAATCCTAGAGGTCCTGGTCTTCTTCAAAGACCAATCTTAGTTCCCTAAGTGGAGGATTCAAAGAGGCGTTTCAAAGAAGAGGTAATATCCATTACCGATCTTTTCAATTTCTTTCTTCTTAAACTTCTTCTTCTTTAGTTGTTTCATGATAAAGTAATAACATCAGTATTTATTATATACTGATATGTTATTATAAATATGAAAAAACTCTAATTAACCTTCTATCCATCCTACGGAAAAAGGAAATCACCGCGCGTGCGTACGTACGGAATACCGCCTCCACGCCGTGGTGTAATCTATTTTCCGCCACCACCTTAATTGGATGGTTATAAAGGTGTAATGAGTAACTATATATGATTATTATAAATTGATATTGATACTGAAATAGTATACATACACTTCAACACAATTCCACGACCATGGGAGCAATATCATCGCTCGTGCGTACGTACGGACTACCGTCTCCACGACGCGATGAGATTCATTCTCAATGATTAACCATTCATGAATGATTATAAAGTATATATAATAATTACTAATGAAATATATGACCTAATAATGATACTGGAATTATTTATATTTATGTCATCTACTTAATTCCATTCAATTCAATAAGGAAACGAAAACAGCGTTCATGCGTACGTACGGACTACCGTCTCCATGAACGGTGTATTTCTTTCCATTTACTGATTTATTATATATGTATATTCTGAATATATATATATAAATCATGTTTTATATTCTGGAATTAAGTAATCATGATCTAAGTAATCATATGAATAATTACAAGTTAAAAACACGAACGACAAATGAGACGATTTTACCCAAAACGCTACTTTAACATGAATTTACAAAAGAAAGGGTAATATAAAGTCATAATTGGACCATATATGATATAATAACAATGAATATGATTCTGTAATAAGTCAATAACATGATTTAAATCATTATACAAGAGGTTCGGACACTTACAAAGCAAGTCGGACCTAAGGTAAGGGAAATATCACAATCTCATTTTTATCCGAGATTGTTTATACTTTGGTATTTACTGGGGTGTATTTTATCATCCACATCCATGTTCCCTCAATATGAAATATTGTTTACATCCACTTATAATAGTTTAAATCCAATTTTACCCTTCGGTGAGTTTTTAGTAAAGAATATGAAAGGAATGTTTTGTCATTTTTCGTACGAGGTACTTTTTGACTTTTCCGACAAAAGTACGAAGAATGTTTTTTTAACTTATACGGCATGAATGGATTTTTAAAACATTATTTCCAAGAAGCTTCCTTTACATGTTTTCAAGTTTATTTTTAATCAACTTATTAGTGTTTATAATTGTATAACATGTTAAGAAAAGAAAAGTGTTTTTGAAGAAGAAAGGATATTTTCCTCAAGAATGGAGTTCAAGTGTTTTATCAAAATTATTTTCCATCTAAGATAATAAAGGGTTCTGTTTTTATCCCTATTATTACATTGATTTGATTATGTTGTGAGGGAATTATTTTTATGAAGTCATTTACCTTATATGATTTGTTTTATGATGTCATGATGTTTTTGTTACATGTGTTATGCGATGATGTATGATTTATGATTATGTGGCACACATAAGAAAGGATTCATTATAAGATGGGTGGGACCTATATCTCCCTCCAATGCATTGGGTAAAGATTTTATATCTCATGAGATAGACATGGCTGGAATGGTAGGTTATACCGGTTCAGTGAAACAGGACTGAAACGAGGGTGACTCGGTTCAGAAAGGGACTTTGTCCACTAAGATAGTCTTGGCAATGAGTCTTGACTAATAAGAAATGATTCTCTATGATTATGTGTGAATGCCACAAAGTTTCATGTTTTAAGTCATGATTATTGTGATTACATTTCACTGCCATGATTTATCCCATTTTATGAAATTATGATCTCTTTTGCAGGTTAAGATTTCCAAAAGTTATGTGCTTGTGTATATGATGAGATTTATATTTATTTTGTTTACCCTTACTGAGAATTTGAGCTCACCCTTTTATGTTTTCTTTTCCCCAGGATATAAAGGAAGGTTTTAGGTAAAAAAAAGGGAAGATCTTTATGGGAGATATTGGAGATCTTTCACCACAACTAGAAGATTACGTTCCGAGTTTCCAAAGACACTAAACTATTACGATCCTTGTGTGTGTGTTTTTGTTATGTACTAAGTATTCCTCAAATGTAATGTAATGACCATGTACGTCAAGCTTCGGGTCTCTACAGTTGGTATCAGAGGAAAGGTTTAGTCAACCTTTGGAAACTAGGATGCAAAAACGTTAGTGAGATCCCTAGAGATATTTCTAAGGTATGTCTAGGGATGTCCCTAAGGACAAGTATACGTATAGGATATAGTCCTAGAACTATGGTAATGATCTTAGAATTTAACCTTAGATGCTAGATATTGAGGGTGCTTCCCCTTTACTATTTTGTCTTCCCTAGCATGATTTCACCTCTCACAAAATTCTTTTTGTGTTTTAGTTAATGGAGGGAACCAGAAGGAATTCGGTTAACATTGAATCCAATGGACAAATTGGTGACTATGAGCAACAAAATTGTGTAATTCCTAGAGATAAAGATATTGTGATTATGCCGAATCAGTCATCGCAATATATGATTAACAAGGTGAAATTTAGTGGTATGACTAATTCATCAAAGAAGAGGAAGATAAACTATTATGCATGTTCGCATGTTGAGGAGCATAAAGAAAGGAAGATTGAGATTTCTAAAGAAGGGAAGAAGAACCTTGAGGAATACCTCAAATGGAGGGACCGATGTTATCTGTGTGGAGAAAAGGGTCATAGAGTGACAGATTGTTATGGAGTTCAATGTCTTATTTGTGGAGAACATGGGCATTACCCAACTCAATGCCCTGACCTAAAAAGATACTTCTAAATCAAGGAAGGACTTATTCCAGGATAATCATTGAAGTGGATGGACTGAAGTGTTTATGTATTGGCATTCAAGAATAATGTTGTTGAGGTACTTTTATGTTGTACTGAAATATTTATGTATTGTTCTATTGTGGTTTTCAATAATTTTAAGGTACCGGTAACCATGAAAAGTGATTAAAATATTTTGGAAAGTAGATGATATGCGTATAATCAAGGGATAAGGAGAAAATGAAATGTTTGACAGTATTCATGAGCTCATGATTGATATAAGGACTAAGTGATATCATGGTTTGATTATAAAGAATTTTGAGGATTTTGGTTTGTGGAAAGTGTTAACTTTTAACTGCATTCATGTTTTCACTAAGGTTCAATGGAATACATGATTAAGGCCTTCGAATGATTGGAATGTGACCAACAAGATAGGAATGCAGTCTTACGATATATGGGGATCAACGATGGTATTAAATCTATGGTAATCGTTTTCACTATGTTATGAGAGTGGACCGAAGTATTTTAGATAAGCCTAAATATTGGAATGGATTATGTTGGACATAAGTTAGTATTGTTTAAGGATAGAACTTTTTTTTTGATATTATTGATGGGATGTTATAGTAATGTATTTTTAGAAAAAGGACAACCTGCAGGACGGGCGACAGCCCATCGCGTCGGACAAGGCTGTGGGAATCAAACCCACAACCGAAGTGCGACTGGCCTTTATCTCCTACCACTGGCCTACAGGAAGTCCCTGGTTAGTAGAAACTAGTTTTATTTTATTAAGAGGTATGATATATGAAGTATAAGATCATTTTTGGAACCATATACGATTAACCATAAGATGGACTTATAACTTTTGCTAACCTTTTGTTTGAAAGAGATGGAATGACCCATCAATCTATCACATGATCTGCTAACACTTCACGAATAACAAATTCAACTTCATTTATTTAAGAGATGAAGTGGAAATTGTTCAAGGCACGAACAATAGTGAGATTTTACCAAAATAAAGTAAGTATTTATTCTAATTCAAATTCTTTAACTTTAGGGAAACGATCTTGAAAACCAAAAATGTTGTCCTAGTGATCTTATATATGATGAATCAGATGGTACCTTATATCATCACAAATCTATGGATTTGTGATTACTGGCTTTTCCATAGCCATGTTCTCTACCACTCTCCATCAGAACATGATGGTTAGATTTCTCTTCCATATCCATATTTTCACCTATGTGGAAACCCAGTGATTAGTTTATTTGGGTAATCGTTACATTTCATACTTTAGTTTTTAAAGCCAAGTTTTGGTATTCTTTTTTACAATGTGGGTTTCTATTAAAGAAACTTTCGAATAGTAAACCATTTATAACCCCGACGAATTTCGAGGGAGAAATTCATTTTAAGGGGGGTAGAATGTAACAGCCCAAGATTTTATGAAAAATGTTCTTTTTAATTTTATTAATGTCTTGTGTTGTACACTACACCAAAAGGAGCTTTCAAAACACACATCCTTGACTTGCCTTGCATTACACGCAATCGCGACCTTCCTCGATAGCGTGTGTAGTACGCAATACCGAGTTTAACTAAAAAATGATATGCTATTAAAATATTATTATAACTAGCCGTTATGAATAGTAATAACCACCTTTTAAAATTTTAGAAATTTTAGCTCTCAAAATGGACTTCATTTTTGGATTCGGAGTATCTAATTTAGCCTAAGGTGAATTTTTGGTACTTTTCGGATAACTTTCATATTCTGATGAATAGTGAAAATTACTAAATTATAATTAAAAACAACTTTTTTAATCAAAATAATTAATAGTGATAAATTATTAATTTGATTGGTTTTAAAGTATATTTAGAATATATTTTTACAATTTAATACAATGTTGGTCATTGGATGTAATTTCATATTTAAACCAGACATAAACAAGTGTCAATCTTTTGATAGATATTGTTTCTTAAAAACACGTTATTTGTTTTAACAGCGGGATTTAATTATAAAATTAATTAATGCAACTTCTATGTTATGAATTTGGTAAAATAGACTTCATTTTTGAATTCGGAATATGAAATATAGCTTAGGATGAAATTTTGGCATTGTTCTGAAAAACATCAATTTTTGATGAATAGTGAACCTACTAAGTGGTAGTTAAAAAACTGAATTTTTCAAAAAAACATAATTTTACCGCTTCTGTGAATGGAATATCAAAAAATCCGAGAGACATGGTTGATGTCAGTAAGTAAAATGTGGTTCAATGAGATGAAAATAATTTTTGGTGAATAGTAACTTTTTACTTTTATTTACCACGGTTAAAAGTAAATAGGGTAATTAAGGGTAACAATGATATTAATATTACCCTAACACATGTCCTAATCCTATTGTACAAGTGTATATCGACCAAAAACAACCTTAAGTGTAAAATATTATCATTTAGGCCCACATGGATTAGATTAGGACATTTATTATTATTTAATTCAAAGAAGAGTTAAAAGAGCTAAAATCAAAGTTTATTTACTAAAACATTTTTAATATAGGGTTATACATAAGATAAATTCGATTGTAAATATTAATTAGAAAGATAAAAAGATTTAATACATAATCATATTTTATTTATAATTTTTAGACATCAAATACGTTAATTTATTTATGACACAAAGATGATGCAGTAATTATCTTATTAATGAAATATTGACATAATTGATATTATAAATACCAAAATAAATGTAATTTAAGGATTTTTTGAATTCCACTAATTTTATAGGTTACTATGATATATTATTG
This sequence comes from Viscum album, assembly GCA_963277665.1. Taxonomy (NCBI): domain Eukaryota; kingdom Viridiplantae; phylum Streptophyta; class Magnoliopsida; order Santalales; family Viscaceae; genus Viscum; species Viscum album. Next base: position 733,647,021 of record OY728160.1, read on the forward strand.
TCTATTTAGTCAACTTGGTTCGAAAATATAATTCTGTTATGACTTTCAAAAAAAATCATATATCAAATAGTGTCAAAATTGACACTAAATAGTTTTTAAATCAAATATTATATTATTAATTGTTATTTTATTCCTAAAAATCTAAGGTTCGGCCACATGACTTAGATAAGGATATATATATTAATAATAAACAACTTGGGGTTCGTTTGGCATGTTATAGTAAGTGTATTAACCATATAGTGAAAGAAAACAAAAAGACACGGTAAAAGTTAAATTATTTAACTTAGAGTTAAATCTAATTGATAAGGTTACAATAACACCCTAAACTTGTATAAATCCTATTGGTTGATAGGGTTGAGACCCATCCCCACTTTAGCTTCGAAATAAGACCATTTGGAACCATTATAAACCGATTTTGACTTTAATATAAAATAATATTTTGAGATATTCCTAAGGTGACCCTCTCCTCCCTTATAAAAGGGCACCTCCTCCCCCCTCCTCCTCACACCAATTTGAGCACTCAAGCTCGGCCAAACCCGGACAAAATCCCTTCTCCACTTCCCTAGAATAATCCTAGAGGTCCTGGTCTTCTTCAAAGACCAATCTTAGTTCCCTAAGTGGAGGATTCAAAGAGGCGTTTCAAAGAAGAGGTAATATCCATTACCGATCTTTTCAATTTCTTTCTTCTTAAACTTCTTCTTCTTTAGTTGTTTCATGATAAATTAATAACATCAGTATTTCTTATACACTGATATGTTATTATAAATATTAAACAACTCTAATTAACCTTCTATCCATCCTACGGAAAAAGGAAATCACCACGCGTGCGTACGTACGGAATACCGTCTCCACGCCGTGGTGTAATCTATTTTCCACCACCACCTTAATTGGATGGGTATAAAGGTGTAATGAGTAACTATATATGATTATTATAAATTGATATTGATACTGAAATAGTATACATACACTTCAACACAATTCCACGACCATGGGAACGATATCATCGCTCGTGCGTACGTACAGACTACCGTCTCCACGACGCGATGAGATTCATTCTCAATGATTAACCATTCATGAATGATTATAAAGTATATATAATAAGTACTAATGAAATATATTACCTAATAATGATACTGTAATTATTTATATTTATGTCATCTACTTAATTCCATTCAATTCAATAAGGAAACGAAAACAGCATTCATGCGTACGTACGGACTACCGTCTCCATGAACGGTGTATTTCTTTCCATTTACTGATTTATTATATATGTATATTATGAATATATATATATATATAAATCATGTTTTATATTCTGGAATTAAGTAATAATGATCTAAGTAATCATATGAATAATTACAAGTTAAAAAAACGAACGACAAATGAGACGATTTTACCCAAAATGCTACTTTAACATGAATTTACAAAAGAACGGGTAATATAAAGTCATAAGTGGACCATATATGATATAATAACAATGAATATGATTCTATAATAAGTCAATAACATGATTTAAATCATTATACAGGAGGTTCAGACACTTACAAAGCAAGTCGGACCTAAGGTAAGGGAAATATCACAATCTCATTTTTATCCGAGATTGTTTATACTTTGGTATTTACTGGGGTGTATTTTATCATCCACATCCATGTTCCCTCAATATGAAATATTGTTTACATCCACTTACAATAGTTTAAATCCAATTTTACCCTTCGGTGAGTTTTTAGTAAAGAAGATGAAAGGAATCTTTTGTCGTTTTTCGTACGAGGTACTTTTTGACTCTTCCGAAAAAAGTACGAAGAATGTTTTTTTTAACTTATACGGCATGAATGGATTTTTAAAACATTATTTCCAAGAAGCTTCCTTTACATGTTTTCATGTTTATTTTTAATCAACTTCTTAGTGTTTATAATTGTATAACATGTTAAGAAAAGAAAAGTGTTTTTGAAGAAGAAAGGATATTTTCCTCAAGAATGGAGTTCAAGTGTTTTATCAAAATTATTTTCCATCTAAGATAATAAAGGGTTCTGTTTTTATCCCTATTATTACATTGATTTGATTATGTTGTGAGGGAATTATTTTTATGAAGTTATTTATCTTATATGATTTGTTTTATGATGTCATGATGTTTTTGTTACATGTGTTATGCGATGATGTATGATTTATGATTATGTGGCACACATAAGAAAGGATTCATTATAAGATGGGTGGGACCTATATCTCCCTCCAATGAATTGGGTAAAGATTTTATATCTCATGAGATAGACATGGCTGGAACGGTAGGTTATACCGGTTCAGTGAAACTGGACTGAAACGAGGGTGACTCGGTTCAGAAAGGGACTTTGTCCACTAAGATAGTCTTGGAAATGAGTCTTGACTAATAAGAAATGATTCTCTATGATTATGTGTGAATTCCACAAAGTTTCATGTTTTAAGTCACGATTATTGTGATTACATTACACTGCCATGATTTATCCCATGTTATGAAATTATGATCTCTTTTGCAGGTTAAGATTTCCAAAAGTTATGTGCTTGTGTATACGATGAGATTTATATTTCTTTTGTTTACCCTTACTGAGCATTTGAGCTCACCCTTTTATGTTTTCTTTTCCCTAGGATATAAAGGATGGTTTTAGGTAAAAAAAAAAGGGAAGATCTTTATGGGAGATATTGGATATCTTTCACCACGATTAGAAGATTACGTTCCGAGTTTCCAAAGACACTAAACTATTACGATCCTTGTGTGTGTATTTTTGTTATGTACTAAGTATTCCAAAAATGTAATGTAATGACCATGTACGTCAAGCTTTGGGTCTCTACACCTAAACATACTGTTAATTTACAGGTGACTGAGGTTGTTTTGGATTATCCTACTACCAAACCTAGATCTAGGGTGCTACTAAAGCTTGGGTTGTGAGTCTTGTCATTAATTTTGTTATTGGGGTACCTATTCTTGAATATAGGTTGCGACTGGAGCACAGGATCATGGTGTTTCTCACATTTTTCTAATACTTTTCTTATTGAAGCTTCTTCTATACAAATGTATATCTTCTATTATGTGACTAATCATCCATGATGGTGACTCTCTACTTACGTTGAAGTGAGGATTCCCTCAAGTAAAAAGGTATTTCTAGTAGAAAGGATACTTCTTTAAGATCTGGGGTGGCAGAAATTATGAATGGTCCAACTAACTCCAACAGTAAACAAGCCTTGAGTAATGCCCTACAAAATAAGGAGATCTTTATAGAGGTTAGTAGTCACAAAAATCCTTTAAATTGACTTAATGAGGCTACTTTAAATCACAATAATGAAAAATTTAATGAAGTTACTTGTATTTTTACCTGTATTGATAATTTAAATAGGTCTAATACTAGGGAGGCATTACGGAAGAAGGATACCAAGTTGGAGAAAATGAATCTGGTAGATGTTTCTTCTATTTCGAGTAGTTCTCCTACCAATGGGGAGGATTCCATATATTAGAATAAAACATAATTAAAACATCCCTCCAATTGATATAGGAGAGGATGAAACCTAGAAAGTCAGGGTGGTCCCCAAAATAGAGGAGGCAAACACAGGAAATGAATATTTTATTGGCTAAAATCTACTATTATTTTGTTACTTTTGGGTAGGTGTACCATTTATTTCTCTATCATTTGTATAATGTGTGTGTGTGTTCTAATTAATTTTCAAGGGCCATCGGTTTGGACTACTAAGAAAATGGTTTGATTCATTTGGGATAAATATTAATTACTATTAATTACTTATAATTATTGAAAATTATTATCAATTATTACTAATTGTTACTAATTATCTATAATTAATATTAATTTCCATTAATTACTTCTAATTATACTACTTATAAGAAGTTAAAACTAATTATTCCTAATTATTCCTCATATTAACTAAAACAATCATGTTAAAAAAAATATTAAAACAAATACCATAAAAACAATGTTTTTTCATGTGATCATGAAGACATCTGTATAAAAATTAATGTTTATACAAAGGGTGGTTAGAGAGAAACTATAAGGGAAGATCCAAAATTGGGATGGAATGATGTTATTTGGGGAGGTGTATATATAGGTTATATTAGATACGATAGACTATTTGAGATGGAATTTCCATCTTAAATAAAATTATTTGTGATGGTGATGGTCTCAAATAGTTATCATCATAAATATATATACAGTCTGTCGAAAAATTATTTTTTATGGATTACCAAATCTAGCACAAGTTATACACACTATAAATAACCTTAATTCACTCTTCCCATAGAGTATTTTCAATGGAAAAACAAATTCCATCATGCATAATATATTTATTTTTCATTCATAGGTATTTTCGACGATATAATGTCCCATTAAAAAAATTATTTTTTATGTAAAGGCTTATTCTGTCGCAAATAAGACTTTATCATGTTATGGCACATGTCAACACCAAAATTATTTTCAATGGAATATGATTCCCATCACAAAAACTATATAATTTACTACTATTTCTTATGAGAAACTTATTATGTCACAAATAAATGTTTTTCGATTATTTGGGATAGGCATCTATTTTTTCACAGTTTTTCCTTCACAAATAATACTTTTTCTAGAGTACATGATTAATGATTTATCAAGGTTATATTATATATGTCTTTCATAATTAAGTTTAATTGGATAATCTTGTTTATTTTGAATTCATTGATTTTATTTTCATAGGAGTGAAAAGGTTAAGTACATGGGGATTTATAAAACTAAAAATAGCATGATTTTATCATGTTAATCAATGTAATATCATCCACATAATTTATTTACTATGTAAGTTTACTATATTTTATAATCAACTGGTTTTCTTGGAATTAATTATTAAATTAAAATAAAATATGGTTTTAATTGATTTAATATAATTTTAGGATTTAACTGAATATTTTTTCATTTTTATAGATAGGTGATATGTGAAATTTCAATTATTTGTGTAATATTGAACTCTAGTCCCGTAAGTGGTGATTGAAGAAAAAGTAAGATTAAACTCTTATGTCATAACTGTTATTAATAAAATTCACTATACATGTAAAATAGAAATGGTATATACCAAGGCCATGAAATATTGAATAGAAGCTGAATATATGGGAATTGAAAAAAAAGAGTCATGTAAGAATGAATCACATGGAAAAGAAATCTATAACTATTATCCAAAGCTTCTATAAATGATAAATGATATTTATATATGGTGCATAAGAGTTGGAACACACTATGTAACAATTATTAAACATTATATTAGAGTTGGAGGAAGATTCATAAGTAAAGATTGAGTTTTGTAAAAGTTATGTAACAATGATTTTGAGCTATTAATATATACCTCAACCAAACTAAAGGATATTACTTAACCGAGTAAGAGGTGAAAAATACCAGTTTGGTTGTTGATGTGTTATTTTATAAGACGTTTTTACCACATCATTTTTATTGTGTAAACTATGTTTTTAGTGCTAATTATGTCATTGAATTAGTTAATTATTGTAAGTGTTCATTTAATTTTTAATGTACTATATTAATGATTTTGATGGTTAAATATATATTTTTTATTTTAAGTTTTTTAATTGTGTTGAGATTTGAATTTTTTATATAATTATTATTATTATTTTAAAATATTAATTCTAATGTTTTTATTTATTTTATGTGTTGATTAATTTAATATTTAATTTATTTACTTATGATAATTAATGATTTAATCAATCATTTAATTTAATTTTTATTTTATTTTTAATATATCATTTACTTATTTTTAATTTTTATTCTTTTGATTTTTGATGTTCAAATGTTCAGTTAATTTAATTTATTTGCATGTTTTCTTTATTTTTGTATTTGATATAAAATATTAATTTTTTATTTTTTATTTTTTTTTAATTTAAGTTATTCCACCATGAGATCATATTTTACACTGTCAAGGTTATATCAATGGTTCCCTTGCCCCTGCTACTATATACTTATCCTACTACTATGTCCTTCTTCTGCTACCATCCTTCCCTGCTACCGTGAGGATAATTATACTAACGCCACACCTTAATTTTGGTCCCAATCATCCTTCTATCCAAATTATTCCTACCATATATTAAAGGATATAATAAAAAAAATTGAAAAATCAGAGAAACTGGCTAATTTCAATGAATAAATTGCAGACTAAAATTGAGAATCAGAACTGAAGGAGCCTAAACTCAGATGAAACTAAAACCACCTAAAAATGGAGACCAACAAAATCTTTGGGATTTGAAGTATCAGTGAATCATGGAAAACTAAAATTTAAGTATGAGATAATGGGTTCCAAGATGAATCATCAAGATGCACCAAGTGTGTATCAATCGAAACTGAATCTATGTATGAGGTTTTTTTATGTTGATCGATTGAAAAATAGGGAGTTCATATAACACTGTTCATCAAACAAATATGTGAGGACCAAGCCACTCAAAGTTTTTGTAGGATAGATTGAGTTTAATCATGATGAATAAAGTTTATGGATTCCAAGATCTCATAAACCTTAGCTTCCATCGATTACTGATAACTTCAGCTAGTGTTTTTCATCTGGGCCGAATCACGATTCGAAAATTTCAGAGTTGAATAAGATGAAGCAAGGGTTACACACCAACTGGAGGAATAAGGATTGATTGAACCTAGTTCAACTGAGACCCAAGATTATATAAGCAGGTTGGGGTAGATCTTTCCACTCCTGATTACACAAGTTTCAATGCTTGGAGCTCATGTGAACCAACTGTTCGGTAAAATGAATATATAGGTTTTATAATATTTTTGTTTGATCTTGATCATTTTTATTACCATTGAGGGTTGGATCTTGGTGAATGTGAGAAGATTATATAAACTTCTAGAACTTGAATGAATATTCAATAGTTTATTCCTCACACTTAGTGTATAAATAAAGCTACATGTGGCCTTTTGTGGCAGTTATAAAAGTAAAAGTACCATTACATGTTGGTCAACATAACAAGAGAGGAAAGACTCATCATGTTTTTTCATCTGGAAAATTTTCTATGATATAATTCAAATCAGTTGGATTTTATTTTGAAATTTAATTTTGATTGTGAAACACAATAAAAAAATTATCATTCAAAAATCACATAATAGAGATCATAAATAAAGCTAGGGAATTCACTAGGAGCATAGGGTTAGGAATTGGAGCTTCAGAAACTTTCCTTTCTAGAGAATCTTCCACCTATATTACTCTTACTTTAATGAATTTTTTTCTTCATATGAATTCATTGTATAGAATTTCTACTTTAGAAAAAATTTGGGTCTAATTAATTTAGTAAATTATAGACTATATTCAGTTGATTATATTTTTCTTATGTTTGATTCTATTAAAATCATAAAATATGTGATTTTTAGGCCTACTTCACTACAATATTCCTTCCAACTTCTCTAATTTTGTTATATCTGAATCTTTTTCATAGTTAAAAATTATTTTAACTTAATATAATATCATATTGTGTATTCTTTCCTCAGTGATTTCATCTTTAAATCATAATGAGTGTCATATATACCTTACTCCAAGTACTAAAAGGTGCAGAGTAATGAAACTTCTTATCATGAAACCTCAACTGAAGTACCCCATTTTAAAAATATTGAGTTTGATTTTTCTTCATCATGGATTATCTATATCAGTTGTGATGGATATTTCAATCCTCAGAGAAGATCACTGGGCATGTTTATTCACATAATTATAGTCATGTGTTTTACCTTTATTTACACCACTTTTGTTCACTTTAATGGTTGAAATTGATTCTAGAATGGAAACTAAATTTTCAATCTAGTCATTCTAGATCTCTCTTTTTCAACCTTATTCAACCTTGTTCTACCTCATTCTATTTCATACTTTCTTACTATACACTCATCATCACTTTATATCTTTAAAATATCATATATCACCATCAGCTCTATATTTCCATGGTTTTTTTGTTTTTGTTTTTAGTTTCACACCCTCACTTGGCCTTACCTATGAATATGACACATAATCATCACTATAAGAGTTTGTTGTATTAGGGTAGAAAAATAATGAAATTCGACCAGATTTAATGAAAATTTCATGATCAAATTTTTGATTCGTTGTCGAGGAAAGCACATGAGATAATTAAAAAACAAAAAAAAATCTAAAAAAATGATTTTTTAAAAAATAAAAAAAATCACTAATAAGAAACTATTTTAAAAAATATAAAATCTTCTTATTTCTCACCATTTCAAAATTTTTAGTGTTGTTCTGAAAATTTAACTAGGGTCTTATCAATTGTTGTACTTAAAAAATTAATTCCTTAAATTGATGGGAACTTTGATTCCCCAAAATAGAAAAATAAGAATAAATAGAAAATTAGTAAATTGAAAAAATAAAAACATGGATGAAAATATGGAAGAGAACATTAATCCACTATCAAGGATTTATTTTTTTGAGAGGCCTAAACTTAGAGACTTTCAATTCCCTGCCAATTTAGGAAATCCATATTACAACATGCTTTCTTAACAATCTTGAAATTATGAACTCAAGAAAACCTACCGGTCACTACTGCCAAATTTTTATGGATTTCCTGATGAATACACTTTTCCTTTCATTAAATAATTTTATAGTGTGGTTCAGAAGTTGTCTCTTCAATGATTATGTGATAATTAGATTATAATGTGAATATTCCCATTCAGCTTGAAAAATAGTGCCAAAAACTAGATTTATCATTATATGATAACATATTTGAAACTTTAACCCAACATTATAAATATTTTCTCATGAAATGTTTTCATAAGTGATTTACTAGGGAGTTAAGAAATAAAATCATTAACTTCCTTCAAGAAGAGTGTGATTCATTCCATGACGCATGGGAAATGTTTCAGGGTTTCCTCAGGAAATATCCCCATTATTAATTATATTCCCATATTTTATTGTAAACATTTTATGAGTGTCTTTTACTATCTAATCAAGACATAGTTAACTAATCAGACGGTGAAAATTACGCAGATAAAACTAATTAAGAGTAGAAAAAAATTAGTACACTTACCCAAAAATCACAAACTAAATCATAATACAGGTATAAGGTCTATAAAGATAACAACACTGGTTAAGGTCATTAAATGAACATAAAATTTAAAAAAATTCAAAAAACAATTTCAATATTTGATGATTCAAATAACCAAAAAAATTTCATGTAAAAAGTAAGTTAGTTCTATTGGTGAGTAATGTGATCTATGTTGGATTCATGGGAATATTTGTACTGTATATCCTAACATGGAGATTCTTGTACTTCCCATTGATAATACTTTTTGTTGATTTTTTTTGGTTTAAAATAGGGAAAAATGAACCATATTTAATCAATTACTATTCTGAATACAAAGATCACAAAAACATTCCATGGGGAGGCCATGAGATAATTCAACAAACTACTGTATCTAGATGATCTGATCTGCCAAAAAAATTTTAAATTGAGGATGATCCTTCACATTCCCTTAGGAATTTATAAAGGATGATGCAAAATTTAATGAAACAATTTGACTCACAATGAGATCAAACTGGTTCAAAAATTTGTAATCTATAAAATCAATTGGGAAGATAAAGGTAATGATGAGTTTTCAAGAACCTATAAGATGATATTTAGGTATAATGTTGTTACACCTCAGAGGTTGTTTGTTTACGGACATCATGGAAATGGAACGATGAGAATCATCACCCATACCTTTTTCTATAGAGATAGGTTCTATTCAAATTTAGCATTCCTTTGTTTCGACTCGTTCAGTGTCATTATCCTTTAAAGAAGGTTGAATTAACCCTGTAGGAACTGTTGGTCCTAGTGGGAGATTGCTTGGGGTTTGAGCACTCATAAAATCAGTACTTCTCAGACATAACTTCCTCGTATGGTCTCCAAAGAGTTTACTCGTAGAACCAATAATTCCTAACAACCCTGGTATCCATGATTAATGGGCCTTCTTTCCAAAGGAAGGCACTTGTTGGTTGACGATTTGGGCAACGACACTTAAGGACTCCATTGGTTGAGAGGATGGGAGGTCAGGCTCACCTTACCCTTCCGGGTGAAATTTGTTTCCTGTTTCGGGACTCTCTTATAGATTTAAGCATTGTTAATATGTTTTTGAATCCTTGGTTTATTCCCTAAGAGTGTGTCCACGAGATACCCTTGGTTTTCAAGATCGTCGTAAGCATGCATCTATTTGATGCAACGGAGGTGATGCTGACTTAAGATGTATTTTAAGGACCTCTAGAGTTTATAGTCTTCCAAGGAGGACAGAAGATGACTTGATGTTGGGATTGGGCCCACAAGGTGGGCTTTATATGTATCATTAAGAGATGAATCATAACCCACATAGTTCGGATGGTGTGGGGCTTACGCATGAGAGATACCCATTTGAGAAGACATGATTGGGTGGAACCTTTTGGATGGGAACCCTTTTGAGCTCGGGCCTTCTGGTAGGCATCCTATATATCCTGATTTGGTCAGGAATCATAGTTCTCATAGTTCAAAAATACTAGGTCTTGCGCGTGGAAGCTTCCCATTTTATGAACATGATTGGGTGGACTATTTTGGATGGGAACCATTTTGAGATGAGGCCTTTTAGTGGGAATCCTATGTATCCTGATTTGATCATTAAATAGATTTCTTGTAGTTTAAAAATATTTTGGCTTATGCATGGAAGCTTCCCATTTGATGGATGTGATTGGGTGGACCCTTTTGGATGGGCACCCTTTTATGCTCGAGCCTTCTGGTAGGCATTCTACATATCCTAATTTGATTAGGAATCAGATTTTTCGTAGTTCAAAATCTTGTGGTTGTTGTAGTACTCACAACTCTCTAAGCTCACATGAGTCACGATCGGTGTGAGAAACAAGAGGATGTAAAAGATTCAACAATGCACATTCCTCCTCCCCTATTGGTGGCGGAGGGAGAGCCTATGGCGGAAGAGGTCGGGGTGACCATGGGTGAGGGCGCGGAGTAGAGAACCCTTTAATGTGAGACAAAATTAAAGGTCATGTGACCCTGCCTCAAAAATTTGGGGACATAACTCAGTGGGAGGGACCTAGAGAATGTTCTGGGAAGGGGAGGTGTTTCTTCCCCATTAAAGGGGGAGCGAACATAAACCCTTCGATTGATCATTATTCCTCATTGAATGGAAAAGCAAGTGATCACCCTTAATCACTAGAACATGGAGGTTCACGTTGGCATCAAAAGGTTGGGCTCTGTTTTACTATGGGAATGTAGCCTCACTGTCATTCCCAAAGCTCGTACCATTGTGGGGAGGGCCCTTGTGACTCTGCATACCATGGGTATGTAGACTCAATGGGGCGCGCTGATGCACTCGATGGTCTGATCATATGGGTTTGGTGGCTTTAGAGGAGGATTTGGCCTGTTGTTGGAGGACTAGTTAGTAGAGGGATCGTGGAGGACTAGATGGTAGTGGAGGGGTGAGTTTGGAACTTGATGGAACAATACCCAAAAACACCCCATTCCGCGTACTAGATTTTTATGTGTGATGTGGGAGGATCCACATACCATAGTGGTATGCGGGCAGAGGGGGCATCCACGTACTAATGTTGTACGTGGGCATGGGTAGAGGAAAACGCGTTCCATAGTGGTACACAAGCCATCATGCTTCATTAGGTTCCATCCATGTACTGAGGTAGTACGCAACGCCGAGTTCATACCACGTAGCGATATGCTGCACGGACCACCATATTGAAGGTGGGTCCAGGGGACCATCGTTCGTAGGGAGTTCATCCACGAGAAGCCTTTTGTTCATGGTTCACAATTTAGGTTCTGGGTTCTATTATTATTATTCAATCTCCCCATTTTATGGTTGGAGGTTGGTTGTACCTGCGGAGGGAGTGGTTCGTGGTTCGGGCATCGCCGAAGAAACAAGAAGGAAGCTGGAGTGAAACCACTAAGTCTCCATTAATATTTCTTCATCCATCATTTTCTCTACTTGTCCCCCTTTGTGTCTATTCTGTACTTATACTATGCTCTTTTTATAGATCATCGGAGCAATCATATCGAATGGTAATGTGGCACCATTTGCAGAGTCCCATTGAATCAATATCCAGACCCATGGAAGACTAGGTTAATTGGGGTTTGTAGAGGCTTCAGTTCACAATAATGGTTCATGAAACCCTACTGATTTGCTTCGTCTGTGAACTGATGAGTTTGCGGCATGATACACAGATGGTCCTCATGCGTATGAATCTACCGGTGACTCGGCTGATAGTCCACCTTACCCTCTAGCCATCGCCTCGTGGGCCAGCAGTTCGCGGATCGTCTAACATACCTAGATGTTCGTGGTCTATCCACTCCATGTACCTTTCCAAGTGATGGTATGTAGGCCACGTAAAAAACATTGAAAACTTGAATTCCTTCAAGTTCCTTCAAATAATTGCAACTCAATTTGGGTCTATTCAGCTTTCTAGATTTGTAGAAGTATTTGCTTCCTTATGAAAAGTACTCTTGGGGGTATTTTATTCCCTTGGATGAATTTTCAGGACCCTACAAATTCCTCCCATTGGAATGGTGTCCGTTCAGAATGAAAAGTGGAATATTCCGATGTAGAATCAGTCTTAAACTGAAATGGTTTTCAGTAGAACCGGTGGACCCAGTCAGAGGGGACTACTCCTATATATATGGGCCAATGTCATTTTTCTTTTATCGTTTCTCATGGAAAAAAGTACTCTCAATTTCCATGGCTTCCCTTTCTCTCGCGTCCCACATTCCTTGTGAAAATCCCATTTTTGAACTGCTCTGTATGTTCCGCGAACTAATTTCCTTTCCATTTCTCCATTCGCATACCATATTTTTGGATTTGGCGTACATTTTTATGGAACTTTAAGACTTAAAATCTAGATTCTTTGTGGAAGAATTCTATGCAGTGGGCTTGTCCGCATACCGTACTTGGATCAGCAAATAGGACTTTTAAGAATATTAACAATATGAACATAAACTTTAATCCACCATTCTAAAATACAAACTTAATAAAGGCCTAGGTTCGCGGTATCCTATTTCCATGAACCTTTTTGTTTTCTGGCCAATAATATGCAGGCCAACGCATTGTGAATGGTTCGCGTACCAGGGCTATACGCGGTAGAATGTGACCGCGTACCATAGCTTTAGGTATGGTTACTTCTGTGTATCATGCATTATGTGAGATGTGGCTACCGCATACCGTTTCCAGAATCCATACACGAAGCTTCATGTGGACATATTTGGAGCCCTTTAACCACTATTCCATATCCTTTATCCAATAATTTTTTTCATACTGACTTCTCATCAACTTCTACATCTTCCTCTATAGGCTACAATGGATGATTCATAGGATGTTGCTGACGTTACAGCTTCTTCTAAGGCTACTATTGTTTCCCCTCTTTCTACTATTGATGAAAGATTGTAGGATTTGGAGGCTTTGGTTGACGACAAAACTCTGGTCATTCTATTTCACCAATCCCATGTGAATATGCTCATAGTGGGTCAACAGGAATACTCGATCTCAGATAGGCTTCCTTCTTACAGGTTTGGCCTTTTGTCTAACACAGCAATCCTGGTGCCAAACCTGATTGATCAGCCTACTACTTCGATAATTAATACTTATATTCTAAAGGCTTTTATTTATTCCAAGAGTATGTACCTTCATATAGATACTACCTCCATGCCTTTTTCAAAATGCACCTCAAAACATAGAGGTAGTGTAGCGGAAGCCTGACTAGATGGCCGACTGTTACCAGATCATCATGAGGAAGGCTATAGAGAATGAGTAGCACAATTGGTCATCTCTACCAGACTGTCTTCCTAGAGTCTCATTTGGATTATACTAGAGGTGGACCTTTTGGGTTCACCAGAGTTTTTAAAAATTATGAGTCGAGCTACAGGTTGTGATATTGTAGGAGGCTGGTTGGGTTTCTCAGACATACACCCATTGTCCTGCTGTCCTTATTTTGCTGCTCTTAAGTAGGTGGATTCCAGATACCAACAATTTTCATTTGAACCATGGGGAGTTTGTCATAATCATTTGGGACATCTGGATAATTTCATGAAAACCTATCATTGGGGACATGTACGAAGAATTTATTCCTCCCTTCATTGTTTGGGATGACGAGGAAAGAACCCCCCCCCCCTCCCCCTCCCTGCTAGGAAACTCATTATCCAAGAGAAGGTTCTTCTGAAGGAAATTGATCCTTGTCTGAAGTAGGACATTCCATTTGATGAATGGTGTGGCACATTTTCTAAGAATACTAGTCTCGAGCCCAATCTGCAGAGACCCAGGGAATGTCCCAACAAATCCACTCAGAGGCAAGAGGGTACTTACTGGACTACCTTAGAATATGGGGGATTTTCAGAAATGGGGATAGGGGATCATCCCTAACATCGACCGGTTATTTCAATTGGGGGATTTCTTGTCCATGTTTCTAAGCAGGTGGCTTCTACCATGGCAGGAATCTGGTGGTTTAATAGCCTCAACATTTATCATGGCCACTCAATTGGCCATCATAAAATGCATCAATTTGGAAATCATAGTGTTTTCAAAGGTATACTACTTACTAGGCCGAATCAGCGAAGGGGGGGCACCCTACTAGATGGTTGGTCCTTTCCAAATTCATTGAGGCTATATGGGATCCCACATATGGGTTTATTCCTTCATCAACTCCCTACCAATTCTGTATTCTACCATTTGACCATACCTTTAGAGCACCATCGGGGTCATGCCAGCATCTTGGGCTTCACAGGATAAGCAAGAGGAGTAGACCGAAAGGAATGAGTCGGACTTAATGGCTTGTCTCAACATTAACGAACGTTTCTCTTACCACCCTTATGATTACCCTACTGGTACTATTACAAAAAATGCATCTGAAGACTTTAACAAAAGAGGTTACATCTTCTCTCTATGAGAAGGCGTTCTTGTTGCCTATATTGAAGGGGAACTTATTTGTGAGGTCTATGTACCCTATAGATTTATTCGACAATTTAATTGCATTCAGAATTGGTTCCCTCTTGCTCTTAATAGCACTTTCCAGGAGATAAATCTGAGGATATCTCTCAAATTACAGATAATATTCACCTAGGAGGACACCCAGAGTAAGGCCAGACATCCGGATTATGGGGATTCTATACCCTTCCTTACCAAGAAGTATGCTGAGTACTGGGTTAATTCATATCCCAATGTCCAATTAGCCAACCTAGTGCCTATTGAGACGACTTCCGAGGTATCCGAGGTGAAATGTAAGGGGAAGAAAAGGGGAGTTGATGAACACTCTAGACTGGTAAAAGTCCTTCGAATGAATGTTCACTCCCCCCCCTAAAGAAAGTTGTGAAAGATGGGGTTATGATCTCATGGGCGGTCGAACAAGCTGCTAGAGATGTTTCCAGGAATCCATCATTCATTCCTTCTGAGGCTGATTTTCCAGTGTCCTATAGGTAATAGGAACTTTTTAAATGTCATTCATCTACCCATGACTGGTCCCCTTGTGATCTATGGAATCTCCTCCAGACTAGGAAAGTGGCCCTTACTGGCATTGGCTATGTGTCAGCACCAGTTGACATTTCTTTTTATGAGGATCCAGATAAGGTGAATTGCTATCTGAAGGACCTCGAGACCCTCATTCACCCTCAAAGTGGTTGTTGTAAGTACTCACATCAGGTACTTTCCATGCTCCGACTAGGAACTACTGATGAGGATGATGATGTCGTTGTCAATCCTACTGTGACTACCATAGAGAAATTTTCTTATTTTCTCCCATCGTCACATAAACAATCCTCTTCTTGAAACCCTGAGTTTACAAGGACACATGGGAAATGTTTGGGGTTGTCGAAACCAGCTCTTCTCCCTAGTATTGTCTTTCTAAAATTGGCCATACTAATTATTTTCACATTTCCAAAGGCTTGGAGATTCTGGGGTGAATTGTGGGAGAGTTCATAAGATAAATATATGTGGAGGCTTCTTTATAGGGAACGCTTCGATATTCCAGGTTTTTGGGGATCCATTGATCCTACCTATATTCCAGCCAATGTAGAGCCTAATGAGGTGGTGGCTTACTTAACTAAAATGGATAGGTGTCTTAATGCTCTTGTGTATAGGGGTTACTGGTCAGACTATGTGGCATTGATGGCAGTATTTCCACGGCTGACGGGAGAGGTCTTATCTGCAACCTTTGTCTTTAAATTCTTTTATTTCAAATATGATGAAAGTTTCCCCTTTCCTTATTATTTTTTAGGGTCATGTCTTGTCTTAGGAAACATATTTTTCCCCTACATATTCTCCCAGAGGTACTGTGGATGGGGAGTATGCCCCCTCAATGGTAGGGGGTACTATAGAAGGATCCCTCATATCCCAAGAACATATGAAAGTACTTATCGCAGACCCTTACCGATAATTTCTTCCTCCATCTACTCTTGGTGATCTTATTTTAGATCCATCCCCCCAAACTTTCAAAGAAACTCAAGAAATCCTCTCAACTATCCAAGCGTATTCGATGGGGATCACAAGTAATTGTCTATTTACATGGAGACTAAACCAAGTACCTTTATCTGGTCAACTTACTTGTACATACATGTACTTTGACCCATGTCCCATTGGTGACCAGACGACAACCGCTCATGCATCTACAAATTTTTTACCTTTTAGGGTAGAGGAAGGGTCACCATCTACCGCGGGTGATCGAAATAGGGAAGAAGGTCCATTTGAAGAGACCGGGGGTGTTGTTGCTCCTACTGGAACAATCTGTTCCCCAACAATGGAAAGACATCAAAAAGTTATAGGCTCACATAACTATACTGAGCTGACTCTCATGGAGAGAGGAAAGGTAGTATTTATGGCATGGGTGAGTCTAGTGGTGAGCCCCAGGCCTTGTTGGATCACAGAGGGGATTTGAATATCGAGTAGATAATCAATCTTGATCAACCATATTTTTCACCTATAGAGGGAGTCACTCCAAAGACTACTATTTCATTTTCACATGGTGGATCCAGTGAAGTCATAGTCATGGGAGCTGATGTTCCATCCTCTAAAAATTTAGAGCGGGCTATGGTGCCCTTTTTTCCAGTTCTATGAGGGGTTATGATTTCTGCCCCCAAGATTTCAAGACCAATATCCTTATCTAAACTGACCATCCTTCCCTGAATTATATTAACTAACAACCATTTGAGGGCCTCCTTGAGGGATACTATTTTGGTTGTTCATGGCCCTGGATCTTTATTCTTCCTGCGTATCCATGGGGCGCCATTGATTATTGAAGATGCAGCGTCACTTATTTTAGAGAGAGTCACCACTACGGGGGTGGGAGGTATTGAAGTCGTCTACCCTCTATCCCCAAGATCACAACAACAGTCCTTGTAAATGGCAACAAAAATCCTACCTTATCATCAATTACCATTAATAGAGACGAGGTTGTTACTTAGTCCAGTTGTTCTGAAGATGAAAAGTCAATTCCCTCTCTGGTGACATTAATTCTTGGCTATATTTCATTGTCGGAGAGTGATTTTGAGACCAACAGAGAAAACCTAGTCAATTTTTGTCCCACTCAGCAAAAATCATGGAGGAACATTTGGGGATTAATCTTCCAGACTCCACTAGATGAGATACCAGTGAAGTTTACAAAGCTACACTGCTAGTTTATGGTGCTGGGATTTTATGGATTCAACTATCATGACATTTATGATATAGTGAGGCAAGTGGTTAATTCTCGGTAAGCAACTAGTGCACTTGAATCTCGACTCTCCGTGGCAGAGTCAACAGATTATCTAGATGCTACACGACAAATCCTCATTGACGAAGCTACCACTTATGATGGAATGGTTGGGAAGTTGAAAAACAAACTCATAAAGAAAGAGTATTTGATGGAACTGCTTGACCAAGAAGTGGAGCAACAAAGCCAGATGCTGGAATAGCTCAAATGGGATCGGGCCCGGTCAGCATCTGCCATTGAGAAGGGGTGATGGAAAATTCAAGAGGGAGAGAGAACCGGCATATAATACATGAGGGAAGCAGAAGTACTGAGAGTGAGTGCAGAGGCCGAGACTGTGAATTTATTGATTCATCACCAAGCCTTTGAGGAGTCTCACTGGTTTTTTATGCTACTTTGTGACTCTTCTGAACGTCTCTGGTAAAGGTCGTGTCTTGCTCACAAAGAGATGCTCCTGCCTGTTGATTCCCCAACATATATTTTTATGGAATATAATGGAACCTATTTTCCTATGAACGATCCTTATTTTACTTTTCATGTTATGTCAATTAATCATAATAAATTATATAAACATCATCTCAATCATATATTAATTTTAAACCATGACTTAAAATTAGTCAACTGAAATAATGAAATTGAGCTCTAATTTTTTTCCGGAGCCGTGGGACCTAGCTAGCATAGTTCGAATATTATTAGGGTTTCATGGAAAACCCCATGAAATTTTTTGTCTCTTTTTCTTTTCATGTTACTCTAATTGTAGCCTAATCCTGCTTGGTATGGGCTTAGCAGGAATAACTTGGATTTTAATTGGGCCACCCTTTGCGGGTTTTTTACCTAAAAAGCTTTACGCCTTTTCTGATGGTCGAATGTTTCCCTCTTTTAACAAACCCACACATGAATTTTTTCCAAAGGTTCCCTTTGTGATTTTTCCTTTGGAAAGTATGGCGTCTTTCTTTTTGTGGGATGTTTACTGTCCTGCCAATCAAACTTATTACTGATGTTTTTGTTTGAACATATTTGAAAATAATTAATAGGGTAGGGCCCTGACTTGGTACCATTAGCCGGGAATGTTCTAATATCATTCATACATGGATTAGGGATTTTTATTGACCACTGATTTTTGGATTCTGTACATGTATGAGGATCGGGAGCCACATTTGGTGTACAGAGGTAGGAAAGGACTCTCCTAGGGATGAATTTTCCTTTGATTTATGGCCATTTTTGTAGGCGACAAATGCAGAGCCACCAGGGCCTAATGTGCATAGTCGATCAAAGGTATCCATGGGACACTAGGCTACCATTTCCAATGGCCTGGTGGGATTTGCAACATTTTGAATTTATTTTGAGTTTGGGAGCCACAGTGGATGGCTGGACTAAGTAGTGGATTTTGAATACATTAGGTACATACATGTCGTCTTTGAGTGGGAAACTGTTCCCACACATTTCTTACTTGCGTGAGGGAGATCTGGTGAAAGTTCAGGTCATTTAAGAGTATTTTTCTATGTTAGGAGCACTTAGGGAGAATGAGGTACATAATCCATCATCCAGGATTTTTCCATATCTAGAGGTGTGAGAAGATGTGAATTTCATTTGAGCGTACAAAAGCTGGAAAGGACACTCCTGGAGAGGAATATTCCTTTGATTGACAGACATTTTTTTGGGCAACGTATGTAGATCCACCCAGACATGATATACATTGTTATGAAAAGGTGTTCGTAGGACAATGGCCTTTTGTATTCGATGGCCTTTCATGATTATGGTGACTGGGAACGTTCTGAGTATGGTATGTGACACTTGATGAGGGGTTCACTTGAGCATCAAAAGGATGAATTTTAACTGCTCCTCTTCGGTAAAACCTAGAAATGAGTGGGGGCACTCTTCTTTTGTATGCGGGTCAACATCATGCATATGGATGAGATATCTTTAGAGACCTCAAAAGGGACAAGAGATGAATCGGGCCCATATGTTCCGAGATATCTAGGATATGTGTATGGAGGAAAGTGTAAATTGTGAATTTGAGGGCCCTTAAATCAGGAGGGATGAGATGAGTCTTGGAATCCATTGGGCATACTGATATAGGAGAGGAATATCTTGGGGAATAATTTTCCTTTGATTGGTGGCCATTTTTGTGGGAAACATATGCAGAGCCACCGAGGCATGATATGAATAGTCAAGAAAAGGTGTCTACAAGACACTAGCCTTCCATCCCAGATGGCCTTAGAGGGATATGTGGATTCAAGAACACTTAGAACACTGAGTATGAAATATGGTGGGAGTGTATCCAGACATATTGGTGACATTTGAGGTGTGATTTACTCATGCAATTGGGTGTCCCTTACATAGATCTGACTCATACGCAAGGTGAAGATTCGATCCTATTTGGGATACATGGTTATTTAACGTCACATAGCCAGGACATGGGGAACCTCTCAGGGAAGGGAATCGTGACACGCCTTTTAGGGTCTTGCTCCTAGGACCAAATTCCTAGACTATTTTTCCATAATTACATTGTGGATCTCTTGCTAAAATCTTTAAGCTCACGTGAGCTATGATTGGTGTGATAAACAATGGATTATGAGGATTCTGTGTCATTTCATAGGAATAAAAATAACAACATTAGGGGGAATTTTTGTTCCTAATCCATTGTTATGTTGTTTAATGTCGTACAACAAGGACGATTTTGGCCTTGTAGTTTAACATCATGCGGTGAGGACGTGATGCTATGAATTTTAGATTCATTCATTGAGGAATATTTTGGCCTTTCAGTTTAATGTCGTGCGGTGAGGATGATTTTGGCCTTTCATTTTAACGACGTGTGGTGAGGACGTGATGCTATGCAGTTTAGAGTCATGCAGTGAGGACGTGATGCTATGCAGTTTAGAGTCATATATTGAGGGATATTATACTATCATAAATATCTTCAAAAGTTATATCTTAATCATAATCAGGATTTCCCAGTGTTCCTTATACGTGAGTGAATAAATAAGGTGTAAACCATAGTCCCAAGGGAAACATGAACCAGGAGGGATGACTGGGGCTTGGAATCCGTTGGGAGTACTGAGATAAGAGAGGACTCTCCCAGGGAAAATTTTTCCTTTGATTGATTGCCATTTTTGTGCACAATATATGTAGAGCCACCAGGGCATGATATGCATAGTCAAGAAAAGGTGTTCGCATGACACTGGACTTCCATCTCATATGGCCTTGCATGAATATGGGGATCCATGTTTTCCTGAGGTATTGAGTGTGAAAAACAGGAAATATGTTCCTAGGAATGTGAGAATACCCAGACCATGATTAACTGTGAACTACTTGGATCTTCCACATAGGTCTAACCCATATGTATAGGGGGGTCAGGATCTTTTGACTTATCATGACTGAGAGGCATGTGTGGAATCCCATAATACCAAGGGCTGGGAAACACATAACACTTGAAGAATTTTGAAGTTTATTATCATGTGATAGGAACTTCCATATAATCTTCGTAAATTTATGACCAACATATGGGGTAAAGGGGGGATTTTTTTTCTGGTAACTAGGTCGGGATGCCAAATCTATTCGTCACTACGTATCCTATGAGGGAAGAAATAAAGCTACACTTAGATCTGAATGTTCCATACAAACATTTTCTCAATGTGTGGGGATATTTGAGGGAATTATTTTCTTTTGATGATCATGGATGGGATAGGATCGAAGATCAAGGCATCACTATGCATCATGAAAGGGAAGGAATCTAGACACATGTTGTTTAGAAACTTCTGTATACCGATTAGGCTTGGTCTATGTGTGAGGACACGTGAGGTAATTTTGGTTTCACTTGATATGGATGTCGGGCCTACCATATTCCACTATGATTTATTTGTGTAATAGGATCCTCACCACTGATCCTAAGCTCATGTGAGTTATACTCGATGTGAGAAACAAGGAGTGGTCACAAAGTCTCCTTTGCAAGTTTGGGGAGGTAGAGAATATGATAGGGGAATTTTCTTTTTCTTTCATAGTGGGGCTAGGCCAAGATCGAGGATCTAGGCATCGCTACATATCCTACGAGGGAAGGAATCAAGCTGTACATAGTTTTTTATGTACCTCGTACTAATTTTTCTCGGTCCAAGGGGTAGGGGAATTCTCTTTCTATCCATCACAGTTTCCATGTCTACTATGTTACTCCATAGTTGGCTTTCATACGAGAATCCCCACCACTAATCCTAAGCTCACAATATTTATACTCATTGTGAGAATCAAGGAGCGATAAGGATTTCCTTTATGAATATGGGTAGATAGGGGGCCTGATGGAGGCATTTTTTATTGTGGGGACTAGGCCAGTATTGAATATCGAGGCATCTCTACATATCTTGCAAGGGAAGGAATCAAGCCGTATATATTTAGTGATAGATCACGCAGTTTATTATCATTTGATTAGGACATTTTGTGTCATGTATTTTAATGTTTTATAGTGAGGAAATTAGTTGCAGTTTAATGTCATGTTTTAGGGATGAGTTCCTTACTGCTTAACGTCATGTGGTCAAGATGATGACTCATAGTTTACGGTTGTAGAGTTTGGACCATGGAATTTCAGTTTAATGTCGTGTTTCATGGAATAATACCGTATACTTTAACGTCATGTGGCCATGAAAAAGACTCATAGTTTATGGTCTTAGAGTTTGTACCATGACATTGGGGGTATTATAACTCATATTTTATGGTCTTAGAGCTCGGACCTTAGCGTTATGGTGTTTTTTTGTTACTCATAGTTTAAGGTCTTAAAGTTTGGACCTTAGAATTGTGGTGTTTTTCCGTTACTCATAGTTTAAGGACTTGGAGTTTGGACCATGGAATTGTGGTATTTTTCTATTACTAATAGTTTAAGGTTTTAGATTTTGAAACTTGAAATTAATTGTTTTTTATGCGAAGTGTTTCATCAAGAACATCGCACTTATAGGAGCCATGATGAGTTGTTCGTCCATCGATATGTGGGCATATACCCCATTGGAATAGAATCTATGTACGACATATGGTCATTCCCACATTGGTTTAAGATTCAGGGGATTCTTCTGGAGTATCATCTAGGTTTTGATTACTGACACCATTTCTCCTTTGAGTAAATATCGAAGGAAAATCTTTTTGTTGATGGCTCGCGTAATCTGGTTTTGGTAGACTTCCAAATGGTGCAGATTGTGTATCCTTTTTTCATCTACCATCTCTAACTCATCAAACCATCTCTTGGATTTCTCTTCCCTGTAAATTTTATCAAAAATGGCAAAACAAAGTGATGGAAATTCTATTTTGATAGGAAAACCCATTTCTTCCTCATATACTAGTGAGTACGGGGTTTCCTGGGTGGTCGTGCAGGTTTTGGTTCTGTAAGCCCATAAAGCATGAAGGATCCTGTATGGACATGATATCTTATCCTTATCAACCATCCTTTAAAGTATGTTGGAAAGAGTCTTATTGAAAGCCTCAATGTACCCATTGGTCGCCGCATGGTAACAGGAAGAATGATTGGATTTAATTCCATACTTCTAGTATAGATTGTCCAAGTCGGTAGAGTAGAAGTTGGTGTCGTTGTTCATCAAGATTTTATGAGGGACACCAAATATGGTGATGATGTTTTCCTTCAAAAATTTGACGATGTTTTTCCCCATCTTCTTTAAAAGATATGGCTTCTTCCCACTGGGAAAAGAAGTCGGTCGCTATGAGTATGGATTTGAACTATCTGGTTGTAGCGGGAGGATACGGTCCCACAACATTCACCCCCCAGGCGACGAATGTCCAAGAGTACATAGATATATGATGTAAATATGGGGAGAGGTGTATGAAATTGGAATTATCTTGATAGTAATGGAACTTCTTGGTGACCGTGGAACAATCATGTATCATAGTGGGCCAGTAATACCAATGCATTTAGATTTGGCGACCGAGCTTGGTTGCTAACTGGTGTGCTCCAAAAGCTCTGGTGTGCACCTCATTCATGACGGAAGCAGTCTCTTCACCATCAATGTACCTGAGAATATTCTTTTGAAGGACATGTTTTTAGAGGACCTTTTCTTGGTTTACCCCATTGTATAGGACAATGTTGAATGCCCGTATTTGGACCTGATCCCTTCCATCCCTATCTGGTGGGAACTCCGAGTTGTGAAGATAATTTGTAATGGGTGTCATCCAACCGGTGGTATGACCATGAGGTTTAGATATGTGGCTAAATTCATCAATTTCCTCCATATTGTTATGGATGAATGGAAAGAACATATGTCGGTGGGAAATGTTAATGATTGTTTCATCCTAGTTGAGATTGGCCAAGGCTGTGGCTTCATTTTCCAAGGTGTTATCTTGAGCATTCTGTTACTGGAGGAAATAAGTAGACATTGGTTCTGATTGGAATTCTTCCATCTGTTCTAGAACATGGTTTATCAAGGGAACCAATACTTCTTTCTTGATTTCATAGTCACGGTTGACCTATTTGATGACTAGCTCTAAATCACCCTTTATTTTTAACTATTTGGCTTGCACATGAAGTGCTAGTTTCAGGACTGCAATGAGGGTCTGATACTCTGCTTCATTGTTTGTACACCCTTTCTAAAGTAGGAAATATTAAGGAAAGATGTAATTTTCATGAGATATGAGTATGACTCCCAACCCCACTTTGTTGAGTTTGGGATCCTCCATCATTTTTCCTGTCAGGATTCTGGACGCACCATCGAAGTACATTTCCCACATCTGGGGGTAATTCTAAATGGAAAAAACTTCTTCATCTGAAAGTTTGACATACAGCGGTGATGTTTCTTTCTATGGGTGCTTGGCCAATAATTATTCTAACTCATGGAAATTGATGGCCTTCTTGGGTATGTAATATATGACAAAGTGTTGTAAGATTACTTCCCAGCGTGATAGGCGCCCATTTAGCATGGGATGATTAATGATATATTTGAGTGGGTTTAAGTGGGAGATTAGGTGGACCTCATGGTGCTGTAGGTAATGATTGAGATTATGAACTATAAAGATTAGGACTAGGAAGTTCTTTTCAATTTTTGAATACTGAGTTTCAGCAGCCATCATTGTCTGACTGACGTAGTAGAGGTTGTTCTCACTACCAGCATCATTCTTCTATGTAAGGAAGGCACCTAATGACTGTTCCAGGGAAGTTATGTATACAATTAGCAGTCTCCCCTCAACTGGAGGCATGAGAATCGATGCTCTTAGGAGTTACCTTTTAAGATTTTTGAACTTTTTTTGAAAATTATTATCCCACCCCTATGTAACTCCTTTCTTCATGAGCCTAGTGAAAGGTAAGCATTTACCTTTTAGGTTGGATGTGAAGTGAAGAATGTAGGTGAGGTGCCCTTAGAGACCTCTAAACTTGGTGAGGTTGTGAG
This sequence comes from Viscum album, assembly GCA_963277665.1. Classification (NCBI taxonomy): domain Eukaryota; kingdom Viridiplantae; phylum Streptophyta; class Magnoliopsida; order Santalales; family Viscaceae; genus Viscum; species Viscum album. The sequence continues at coordinate 733,672,088 of OY728160.1, forward strand.
GTGGGGACATTCCAAGAATGTATTTTGTCTTCTTGGAGTCATCTTTGATTTCGCGATGGCTTACGACGAAGCTGAAGAATTTTCCCAAGGTAACACCAAATGCGAATTTTAGGGGATTTTTCTTTAAACTGTGTTGTCACTATTTGTTGAAGACAGTTTCAAGAACAGACAGGTGGTTCGAATTTTGTTGTGATCTAACCACTAGGTCATCGACATAACACTTGAAGAATTTTCCCAAAAAGTGAATGAGGATGAGATGCATGGGATGATGATATGTGGCGCCAACATTCTATAGACCGAAGGGCATCACTTTTTAATAGAACACTCCATGAGGGGGCATAAAAGTAGTATCTTCTTTATCTCCTTGGGACATCAAGATTTGACTGTATCCAGAATAGCCATCCATGAAAGAGAGGGCTTCATATTTGGATGTTACATCGATCAAAAATTCTATGATTGGTAAAGGGAAGTCATCTTTTGGGAAATTCCAATTAAGGTACCTGAAGTCAATGCAGATTATAATTTTCCCATTCTTATTTTTGAAAGGAACTATATTTTTTCATCCAGGTCGGATATTGGACCTCCTGTATGAAGTTGTCTTTGATCTGCTTGTCAACTTCAGCCTCTATTCTGGCAGCATGCATCAGGTGTGTCCTTCTGGATGCTAGTTTATAGCCCCGGTGATCTTCTGGTCATCCCAGATGATTGGTGGTGACCTTAGGATCGTGCCCTGTCATTTTGGTGTAATTATAGGAAAACGCATCTATATTTTTCTTTAGGAAGGAGTTTTATGCCTCTTACTCCTCAACAAGCATGGACACACAGATAAAAGTGGTCCATGTGTCATTTATGGTTCCCAGAATTATCTTAATAAGTTCATAGATTATGGTGGATACACTTTCTTCGATCATAGGAGGGGAATCTTTGAGGTCTTCTTCTTCTTCTTCATCATCATCTTCATTATCTTCATCTTCTGATGGAGAAAGGATTTTTGATAAAAACTCTCTGATGTTGGAAGAGAAATATTATTTTTCCTTAGTGTGTGAGGCAAGGGTATTTTGATGTCCCAAGGACCAGCCGAGTGCATCTTTGATAGGTTTTTTCCTGTCAACATGGGAGTCAGCCCACTCTTCTAGGTCCTTGGACTTGGTGGTCGTAATATTGACCATGCAGAAAACTGATATGGCACCCGGACCTAAGTTTATGCATTCAACTTGGTTGATGGGTAGTACATACTCTTCCCCAATTTGATGGATGGGGTCGACAGGAGCCATTTACTATATATTCGGGGCATTGATCCAATCAACGTTGTCAGGCGAAAGATGTTTTTATTTTGATTCATAGAACCCTACGTCGATATAATTTGACTCACAGGACTCAAATAGGTAATTATCAATGTGAAATGTCCCATTTCTCCCATTAGTTCAATATTTGATGCACTGATGGTATGAGGATGGAATTTTAGTGTGCTGATGCAGCAAAGGCCTCAATAACAAGACATTGAAGGTCGTATTTTGCTGCACCATCAGGAACTCAGAATCCAACATGAGATCTCTAATCCATGTTTTAATCTTAATTCTTCCCAAAGGTTTCTATTTGATTTTATTTTATCCCAGAAGAGTTATGGTGTAGGGTGTCAAGTTGTCTTCATCATATCCCAGTCGACGAAGCATTCGTTGCGGGAGGATAATAACTCCAGAGCCATTGTCAATGGAGATCCTCTGAACATAAATTCCATTTATATTGCAGGACACAAATAAGGTTTTTATTTTTCCCTTATATGATGGAGTCTTCATCCCAGTCTATGAAGGAGATGATGGATTAAAATTATTTGGGACTAGTCTCCGTCCGGTAGACTTAGGCTGCTGCTACTTTAGCCTTGAACTCTTGGGGACTTATTAAGGCTTCGATGAGTGCCTCCCTAAGAAATGTGGACAGGCTCAACACATCCAAGATTGATAGATTTGTTGGTAATGAAGCCATATTCATTAAAATATCATACTTATGATCTAAAGGTCGACGCTTCTTGGCTCGGGGTTTCTCATTCACTGACACTTTAGGGGTTTGATATTTGGATGTATATGGTTTGACTTTTGTAACTTGTGTCACGACCCGTCCTCGGGGCCCGTGCCGTGACTACCCCAAGCCCGCCTTCCATAGGCCAGGGGCTGGCGACTAGCACCAAAGGCGTAAAATCCCGATAACTGGGAAGGCGTTGCCTTTATAAAAGAAAACAAGCACCACAGAGTACAAGCGGAAGTAAACACTAAGTACAAAAAAAGAGCTGAAAAGTAAAAAGGGGCCGGAAATACAAGCCCAACTGTAAAGTACAACTCGAAAGGGAAAACAGCGACTGAAAAGTAAAGCTGCTACGCTGAGATGTCCACTGGAAATCCCACCTGAAGGGTGGGTACAGATAGCTCCTCTGCTCCTCGGGTCCCGCCGTCTGCTCCGAGTATGTCCCGCCCAGTGGTCTGCCTCTGGGTACCGCCTCGTCGTATAGTCCACCTCCAGGTACCGTCCAGTCCTCGAACACTCGGCCTCTGCCAGTACTGGCCGTCGTCTGCAACCAACACAACGAGGTGCGGGCATAGCCCGTGCAGGGGTGAGTATAACGATACTCAGTAGGGACCCCGAGACCCTCAAGGTCTCACTAAAACCAACAAGGATAACCACAAGAAGATCACAACAGATAAACTCTACTTAGGTATATGCCCATACATATACCTAAGTTATCAAGTAACCCATCTCAATCATGAGGAAACACAAGGATTGTGAAATCGACGGATAACCACTACCCGGGTATATGCCCATACATATACCAAAGTTAGCAAGTGACCCATCTCAATCATGAAGTAAACACAAGGTCAAAAGTCTCAGCTCAAACCAGGATTTTCATTATCGAAACCGTAACTGCTGAAGAGCCCCGTCTCTGAAGTGTGCAGTAGTCCTGTCACGACTCCGAGGTACTGCTCACTAACCTAAGACTGCTGAGGTACTCCTCCTGTCGAGTACTGCGGGTTTGCGGCCAACTACCTGGCGCTCCGTCCGCTGAGGGTCTGTCGCCAAATACCGGGCGCTACCCAGATAGCCTGCTGAGGTACTCTCCGGACGAGTACCGCGGGTCTGCACTGTCACACACGTACTCCGTCCGCCATGGGTCTGCACCTCAGAAAGTAGTGCTCCGTCCACTGGGCTAGTCGACTCACTCCAAGTCGAGTCGGTCAAGCAGTCGTCAGGTCTCAGCTAGTTACACGGTCTCCGTACTCTGCACGCTCGTCTTCGGGAGGGTCCGCTCCACGAGCTACTGGTCGATACTCCAAGTATCACAAGGTCCCACGAAGAAGTGTCTCAAAAGTCCGTCTCGTCACAGGGGTCTCAACGCAACAGACGGCGCGTCGATCGGACGCCCGGTCTGTGAGTTATTAGCCTTTTCGTCCCAGGGGCCCGGTTGGTTTCGAGTGCGAACCAATCCCGGCCGTATCTCAACTGTACCCCGAACTCCCATAGGGTATACTCATAGGGTCTGTTTCTCATCGTGATCATCAACGCCGCTGACGGTTCGTCAGACGGACGTCCTGTCTGAAAGATATCATCTTTTCCGTTCCAGGGGCCCGGTTGGATTTCGGTGCGATCCAACCCGGCCACTATCCAACTGCATCCAAAACTCGGGCGGAGTATGTCAAAAGTTCCGTCTCATCAAGAGGAACACAACGCGGCTGACGGTACGTCAATCGGACGTCCATAGCTCAAGATATGAGCGTTTCCGCTCCGAAGGCCCGGTTGGTTCCGTGAACGAACCAACCCGGCCGTACACAAAGTAACCCATAACCTTGAGTGCGATATACCGAAACGGCCGTCTCGATCCAAGGATCGCGTTGCCGCAGACGGTTCATCATTCGGAGGTCCGAGGCTCAAGTTATGAGCCAAAAACCATAACTGGTTCGAAACGGGGGGTCCGGGTCCGGGCCGACCCGGCCCGACCCCCCCCTGGGCGGCGCGCGGCGGCGGCGGGCGGCGGCCGGCGGCGGCGGCGGCCCGCGGCGGCGGCGGCGGCCCGCGGCGGCGGCGGCGGCGGCCCGCGGCGGCAGCGCCTGGCGCTGCACGTGGTGGCACGCGGGGGATTCAATCCCCCGCTTCTTCAAAGTCGGCGCGGCATAGCCGCGCCGTTTTAGTCAAGCAACGGCCCCCCTTTGGGGGCCCGCTTTGAAGAGGGTCCGGGGGAGCCGCCTGCCCCCCCTCATGGGAACCGCCTCCCCCAATTAATGGGGAGGGGCTTCTTTACTGGCCGGGGGATTTATTTCCCCCGGATTTTGGCTATCCGGCCGGCCGGCTGGCCGGCCGGTTTTCTCCAACGGGACCGGAAATTCCGGTCCCCCCCCCTCGGCTTCCGACGCCGGCGGCCCGGCCGCCGGTCTTTCCTTCCGCCGCGGCCCGGAACCGGCCGCGGTCTCCTCGTTCCGCCGCAGCCCGGAACCGGCCGCGGTGTTCGTCGTCCGGCGCGGTGCGACGGCACCGCGCCCCTTTCGCCGTGCCATGAATCCTTCCAACGCGGCGCGACGGCGTCGCGTTCTTGAAGACTCTCCTCGGTGAAGCGCGGCGGTTTTGCGCAAAATAAAAGAACGTTCATCCGCGTGGTGCGACGGCACCACGCTACTTGTTTCCACCAGCATAAACAAACATGAACGATGGAGGGGGGATTCGGCCGTGTTCGTGCGGTCCGGCCCCCCTCACGTTAAAGAAATAAAAACGAAACTTAAATAAATAAGCCACCGTTATACTTATCATTCATGATCAAGAAAAGGAGTAAGGAAACCAAAATGAAAACAAAAACCCCTACCTCGGGTTTAGGATTCAAAGGTTCTGCTACGCTCCGCGGAAGACGGCGTCGCGGAGGTCGGGTGTCGCGGTCGTCGTTCGTCAAATCCGTTGACGAAGTGCTATGCCCGAAGAGACACGACGTTGGCGGATCTTCGTTTGCCGATGAAGGTTGTCCGAAGAAGAGATGGCGTCCCCTTCGTTGTCACGGTGAACGAAGAAAGGAGTTGCGGCGTTCTTCGTCGGAAAAGAGAGCGTTCCTCGTCAAGTCTTGAGGAAAGTCAAATTATAAAGAGAACAACGAACTCAAGGACCCCTACCTCGATAGTCGCACGTGACGGAGTCGTGGAATATCGGTGTCGATTCCCTTGACGTCGGAGGAAGAGTCGTTGTCGAAGGCGTTCGTCGCGGAAAACCGTCGCGGAAGGGATGACGCGGAAGAAGAACGTCGTGTCGCGGATACGGCGTCGCGGATGGATCGTGTTCTTCGGCGGAGAAGTTCTTCGTTGAAGAACGACGTTCTTCGCGTTCTTCGTTGAGGTTGAAGAAGAAGAAGAGGAGCTCTCCACCTCTCAAGAAGACAAACGATCAACCCAAAATAAAATAAGATAACATCTTATTTTATTATTACAAAACATAAAAGAATTTCAAAAGTTTGAAATTCAAAATGGCTAACCCCAAAATTAACTCACTTATTTAATATACAAGAGTTGTATAATTAAAAATAAGTTAACTTGTCAAGCCATTAAGGGGGAGAGTGGGGAGTTGAAAAGGTGGGGGGTTCGTGTGGGCCCCACCACACTTAATCCTCCCAAGGGAGGTTAAGTGGGTGTGGGTCCCACTCCCAACCTCCTTAGATAGGTTTTAACAAGTTAAAAATAAAATTGTTCTACACAATTTTATTTAACTCAAACTAAAAAACCCCAAAACGAAACTCTCAACCCGCAACAAACGCAACTCCCGAAAAGGACTCTTTAAGCGAATATCGGCGCTGCGAGTTCATCGGTGCCCTCGGATTTCAATTCCGAGCACCGGATCAAAAGTTAGGAATTCCCGCTCGTTCGTTCACTAAACGTACCCGAGCCAAACTTCGGAAATTAATTCCGGGCACTCCGGGCCTCGGAATCAGGTGCCGTCTGAAACCGCGCTCTTGTAAAATTCTAAAGAAAATTAAGAAAAAATTTCCCTTGAATTTTACGGGTCTTTACATTACTCCCACCTCAGGGCTTTACGTCCCCGTAAAGCTTCAACTCACACTTAAGGGAAACAAAGTAGTACTGAGCACGCAACTGAGCTTTACGCTCCCATATGCTCACCTGAAGATCTCGTGCTACCCGAGAAGCACCCCAGAGGAAGCAGCCGTTCACGTAGAACCTACTCCTGCCGATCCTCAATCTCTACTAGAATCTCTGTGCTTATCGCCCTGTCATCGACGTCCAACTCCGGGGTCGATGACGTGTGAAGAAACATACACGTATCTCCACAGCTGAGACACGTGGTGGACACTATGCACCCGGTGCGACTGAGGTGGTAGGGTTAAGCGGTAAACCTCCTCGCCTACCCTGCTGAAGATCAAAATGGTCCATCGAACTTCGGAGATAACATGCCGCCTCGGCCACATCTCCGAAACCTCATCGGGTTGAGACCGTATAAGAACGTGTTCGTCACCCTCGAACTCAAGAGGTTTCCCTTTTTAGGTTAGAACTGAACTCAAACTCCTGCTGCCACAGGGGTAGGGTTGACCAACTCAAGAGTGATCGGTCACACCCTCTTATGTCTGAGTTTAACATGAGCTGCCCAGGGTTTCCTTTTCGCCGACCAAGGAAAACCCATTCCGACGTTTGCCTAAAACAGTCAACCGGGGTATGATTTGTGAATCAAAACCATACCCAGATCAACGTCGTAAGGCCTCTACGCTGCCACCAAGAGATTCCAACCGAAACTCTCGCCTCGAGGTCAAATCACACCGTCGGCGTAAGCGTGATTATCGAGTCTCCTCCCAAAGGTATCTCCAGACGTGAGGGTCAAGTCTACGGCTTACCCGGAACCTCTAGGTCTGGGACATGATTCGTGGAAGGGTAGAATGATTGGTTCCTATGTCTATAGATATGGCAGCTCGTAGTAGACATAATTCGTACCCCGAATCATTCTTAGAGCTCCTGGGTCACACTCCTTGACCGCAATGCAGCTATTCTCCTCCCCAGCCCTCCTGCTCCCTGAGCCTGGCGGGGACTACTAAGTCGGGTGGTCGTAACATGTCGAAATGTACACCACCACATGCTGCTCTCCAAGCTCTGCTTCCACGTCTGCTACCCTGCAGATTCATCTGTCCTTAGCACTTCCTCCTCCTGAAACATTTTACACGCCCGAGTCTCTGAGACTGGCGCTAGTCTCCTGCCTTTCACTGCTAACGTTCACAACTACAAAGGTTCTCTCTAGCATCCTAGCATAGGTAGGAATGCATAGAGGAAAAGAAATGGTTCGGATGTCCTTTAGACACACTTCGCTCAGAAGTTCGAGTCTAAAGAACTGATCACAACGTAACCAACGAGTACCAAGATTGATTGGTAAGCCATGTTGAGTGCTCTGCTTCCGACATGTCGTACAGTCGAAGCTGTATTAGCTCCAGAAAACTCACAACCACCTCCTCAAGCCAGTCCTCAGCCGCCTACGAGTCAGGCTCACTTCGAAACTTGAGGGATATCTGATGCTAAAACATAAGTAAGGCACTAAGCCTGTGAGTCTCTGCTACCGGTACCGCCGGTAGTGTCTGCTGACCAACAGGTAGTGACATAGCTGGCGCTCTACCCGTAGGTACTAATCCAGGTATCGGTTCGCGTACCGAAGCCTCGTTACTATAAGGACCAACCTCATGGTCACTCTCTGGAAACACCTGGAGCTAAGATCATCATCCGCTCTACTAGTATCCAAGCTAGGCGTAGAACTCTAGCATTCGTCTCCATCCAGTCCACTGCTGCCTGGGAAATCTGTCTCGCCTCGTATCCTCAGAGGCCTCTACTGCTGGAACTCGTGCATCGCGCTCTGCTAGCGTGCACCGTCAGCTAGTGGCATCTGCTGCCTAACGGGTGGTGGTGCTGCTGGTACACCACCCGAAGGTGCCAACACTGAAAAAGGGCCCTGCACTGGAGTCTCGCTGCTCGGTGGGCCATCATGAAAGAAACAACGTAACACGATCAAACGATTATACCTGGTGAGCTGACCTGGTTTGAGCTGTTTTAAGGGGAAAAACCTTTGAAAACACACACGCAATCAGTGTTTTCGTGCACAAAGTCGGAAATCAGTTGTCAGGGTCCTGGTGTATGGATACGTCGGCCGCCCGCACCAACACTGGACTCCCTGAACTGAAAACCACACTCGGTACTCTCAACACTATTGCTTCACAGGAAGAGACATCAGAGTTATAAGTTCTGTGGTAGAACCGAACTCCTCTGATACCAATTTGTCACGACCCGTCCTCGGGGCCCGTGCCGTGACTACCCCAAGCCCGCCTTCCATAGGCCAGGGGCTGGCGACTAGCACCAAAGGCGTAAAATCCCGATAACTGGGAAGGCATTGCCTTTATAAAAGAAAACAAGCACCACAGAGTACAAGCGGAAGTAAACACTAAGTACAAAAAAAGAGCTGAAAAGTAAAAAGGGGCCGGAAATACAAGCCCAACTGTAAAGTACAACTCGAAAGGGAAAACAGCGACTGAAAAGTAAAGCTGCTACGCTGAGATGTCCACTGGAAATCCCACCTGAAGGGTGGGTACAGATAGCTCCTCTGCTCCTCGGGTCCCGCCGTCTGCTCCGAGTATGTCCCGCCCAGTGGTCTGCCTCTGGGTACCGCCTCGTCGTATAGTCCACCTCCAGGTACCGTCCAGTCCTCGAACACTCGGCCTCTGCCAGTACTGGCCGTCGTCTGCAACCAACACAATGAGGTGCGGGCATAGCCCGTGCAGGGGTGAGTATAACGATACTCAGTAGGGACCCCGAGACCCTCAAGGTCTCACTAAAACCAACAAGGATAACCACAAGAAGATCACAACAGATAAACTCTACTTAGGTATATGCCCATACATATACCTAAGTTATCAAGTAACCCATCTCAATCATGAGGAAACACAAGGATTGTGAAATCGACGGATAACCACTACCCGGGTATATGCCCATACATATACCAAAGTTAGCAAGTGACCCATCTCAATCATGAAGTAAACACAAGGTCAAAAGTCTCAGCTCAAACCAGGATTTTCATTATTGAAACCGTAACTGCTGAAGAGCCCCGTCTCTGAAGTGTGCAGTAGTCCTGTCACGACTCCGAGGTACTGCTCACTAACCTAAGACTGCTGAGGTACTCCTCCTGTCGAGTACTGCGGGTTTGCGGCCAACTACCTGGCGCTCCGTCCGCTGAGGGTCTGTCGCCAAATACCGGGCGCTACCCAGATAGCCTGCTGAGGTACTCTCCGGACGAGTACCGCGGGTCTGCACTGTCACACACGTACTCCGTCCGCCATGGGTCTGCACCTCAGAAAGTAGTGCTCCGTCCACTGGGCTAGTCGACTCACTCCAAGTCGAGTCGGTCAAGCAGTCGTCAGGTCTCAGCTAGTTACACGGTCTCCGTACTCTGCACGCTCGTCTTCGGGAGGGTCCGCTCCACGAGCTACTGGTCGATACTCCAAGTATCACAAGGTCCCACGAAGAAGTGTCTCAAAAGTCCGTCTCGTCACAGGGGTCTCAACGCAACAGACGGCGCGTCGATCGGACGCCCGGTCTGTGAGTTATTAGCCTTTTCGTCCCAGGGGCCCGGTTGGTTTCGAGTGCGAACCAATCCCGGCCGTATCTCAACTGTACCCCGAACTCCCATAGGGTATACTCATAGGGTCCGTTTCTCATCGTGATCATCAACGCCGCTGACGGTTCGTCAGACGGACGTCCTGTCTGAAAGATATCATCTTTTCCGTTCCAGGGGCCCGGTTGGATTTCGGTGCGATCCAACCCGGCCACTATCCAACTGCATCCAAAACTCGGGCGGAGTATGTCAAAAGTTCCGTCTCATCAAGAGGAACACAACGCGGCTGACGGTACGTCAATCGGACGTCCATAGCTCAAGATATGAGCGTTTCCGCTCCGAAGGCCCGGTTGGTTCCGTGAACGAACCAACCCGGTCGTACTCAAAGTAACCCGTAACCTTGAGTGCGATATACCGAAATGACCGTATCGATCCAAGGATCGCGTTGCCGCAGACGGTTCATCATTCGGAGGTCCGAGGCTCAAGTTATGAGCCAAAAACCATAACTGGTTCGAAACGGGGGGTCCGGGTCCGGGCCGACCCGGCCCGACCCCCCCCTGGGCGGCGCGGTGGCCGGCGGCGGCGGCCGGCGGCGGCGCGGCGGCCGGCGGCGCGGCGGCCGGCGGCGCGGCGGCCGGCGGCGGCGCGCGGCGGCGGCGGCGGCGCCTGGCGCCGCACGTGGTGGCACGCGGGGGATTCAATCCCCCGCTTCTTCAAAGTCGGCGCGGCATAGCCGCGCCGTTTTAGTCAAGCAACGGCCCCCCTTTGGGGGCCCGCTTTGAAGAGGGTCCGGGGGAGCCGCCTGCCCCCCCTCATGGGAACCGCCTCCCCCAATTAATGGGGAGGGGCTTCTTTACTGGCCGGGGGATTTATTTCCCCCGGATTTTGGCTATCCGGCCGGCCAGCTGGCCGGCCGGTTTTCTCCAACGGGACCGGAAATTCCGGTCCCCCCCCTCGGCTTCCGACGCCGGCGGCCCGGCCGCCGGTCTTTCCTTCCGCCGCGGCCCGGAACCGGCCGCGGTCTCCTCGTTTCGCCGCGGCCCGGAACCGGCCGCGGTCTCCTCGTTCCGCCGCGGCCCGGAACCGGCCGCGGTGTTCGTCGTCCGGCGCGGTGCGACGGCACCGCGCCCCTTTCGTCGTGCCATGAATCCTTCCAACGCGGCGCGACGGCGTCGCGTTCTTGAAGACTCTCCTCGGCGAAGCGCGGCGGTTTTGCGCAAAATAAAAGAACGTTCATCCGCGTGGTGCGACGGCACCACGCTACTTGTTTCCACCAGCATAAACAAACATGAACGATGGAGGGGGGATTCGGCCGTGTTCGTGCGGTCCGGCCCCCCTCACGTTAAAGAAATAAAAACGAAACTTAAATAAATAAGCCACCGTTATACTTATCATTCATGATCAAGAAAAGGAGTAAGGAAACCAAAATGAAAACAAAAACCCCTACCTCGGGTTTAGGATTCAAAGGTTCTGCTACGCTCCGCGGAAGACGGAGTCGCGGAGGTCGGGTGTCGCGGTCGTCGTTCGTCAAATCCGTTGACGAAGTGCTATGCCCGAAGAGACACGACGTTGGCGGATCTTCGTTTGCCGACGAAGGTTGTCCGAAGAAGAGATGGCGTCCCCTTCGTTGTCACGGTGAACGAAGAAAGGAGTTGCGGCGTTCTTCGTCGGAAAAGAGAGCGTTCCTCGTCAAGTCTTGAGGAAAGTCAAATTATAAAGAGAACAACGAACTCAAGGACCCCTACCTCGATAGTCGCACGTGACGGAGTCGTGGAATATCGGTGTCGATTCCCTTGACGTCGGACGAAGAGTCGTTGTCGAAGGCGTTCGTCGCGGAAAACCGTCGCGGAAGGGATGACGCGGAAGAAGAACGTCGCGTCGCGGATACGGCGTCGCGGATGGATCGTGTTCTTCGGCGGAGAAGTTCTTCGTTGAAGAACGACGTTCTTCGCGTTCTTCGTTGAGGTTGAAGAAGAAGAAGAGGAGCTCTCCACCTCTCAAGAAGACAAACGATCAACCCAAAATAAAATAAGATAACATCTTATTTTATTATTACAAAACATAAAAGAATTTCAAAAGTTTGAAATTCAAAATGGCTAACCCCAAAATTAACTCACTTATTTAATATACAAGAGTTGTATAATTAAAAATAAGTTAACTTGTCAAGCCATTAAGGGGGAGAGTGGGGAGTTGAAAAGGTGGGGGGTTCGTGTGGGCCCCACCACACTTAATCCTCCCAAGGGAGGTTAAGTGGGTGTGGGTCCCACTCCCAACCTCCTTAGATAGGTTTTAACAAGTTAAAAATAAAATTGTTCTACACAATTTTATTTAACTCAAACTAAAAAACCCCAAAACGAAACTCTCAACCCGCAACAAACGCAACTCCCGAAAAGGACTCTTTAAGCGAATATCGGCGCTGCGAGTTCATCGGTGCCCTCGGATTTCAATTCCGAGCACCGGATCAAAAGTTAGGAATTCCCGCTCGTTCGTTCACTGAACGTACCCGAGCCAAACTTCGGAAATTAATTCCGGGCACTCCGGGCCTCGGAATCAGCTGCCGTCTGAAACCGCGCTCTTGTAAAATTCTAAAGAAAATTAAGAAAAAATTTCCCTTGAATTTTACGGGTATTTACAACTTGGACCGGTGGCGTTGTGGACTTTTAAAGGTTTGGTCGAAGTGTTATGCCTATACGACATGGGAGATTTGGTATTTGTTCTTCCCCTGATGGATATTCTAAGATAACTAGGCTTGTATTTCTTCTGAAAGGGGTGAAGGAGAATTATAGTTCTTGGGGTGTCTGTTGGAGGGTCCTTCCATGAGTTTCCACGATGTTAACAGTTTGACTTGTGGCATGGCCGGGAATTTCAATTCTGCCATGATCATGCCTTCTAGAAGACCTATAGCCTCTACATCCTCTTCCTTCGGCTCTCCAGTTGGGAGTGGGGAATCTGGGTTCATGGTGACAGTCTTCATAGTAGAAGGGGTTCATCAAATGAATGACATTAACAAAGCCAAAGATCAATTCATGATCCATGACTGTTTCTATCTGACTTTCTCCTTCTGATGGTGCCGTTTGATGGGGCGGTTCCTATTGAACCATTTTGTGGGGCAATGACTGTTGTACCAAGTCTATTAGAATGAAGTCTAAAAGTGTAAACACTAACTTCAAATTTGGTGTAAACTCATCTTCTTGCTCTTTCTTTCTTCCCTTCTGTCCTTTAGAGGACCGCGGGGCTGAGGAGGATGGTTTTGTTGTATTGGGAGATTTTGGGGGCATAATTGTTAGTTTCAACTGCTCCTGGAGGATTCCATGGACTTGGTTGATAGTCTTCTGGTTCATCCAGTTATAAATCCTTTTCTCCTTATTACTAGAAACTGTCTGACATTCCTCTTCCTCTATTGAATCTGAGGTGGAATCATAAGCCACTTGTGCTAGGGGTCGGTCCAACTTGACCTTCCCTGAATCCACTATATTTTGCAGGAGATCCTTGAAAACAAAGAACTCCTGGATGGTATGTCCTTGTATATGTTGATCAGGACAATAATTTTGATGTTTATCAAGACCCAATTCATCGGCTCACTTTGGCTCTGGTAGTCGAAGAAAATTTCTATTCATGGCTACTACGAAGTACCCACAGACCTGGTCATCTTAGAATGAGTAAACATTATTTCTTCATTCTTCGAACTGATTTCTTTTAGCACCATGTCACTTGCCTTGTCATGGTGGGGGTAGTTGTTGGCATCTAGGGGGTCTCGCATGGTTTGGTGGGGGCCTCTCAACTAAAGTTGGTTTCGGGGTGGCTTGAGCAAGACAAAAGTCACTTCAACATTTCCGATTCATTTTCCAGGGGTTGATCGGGCCACTCGGGACATAAGGCTGGTCTGTTGCAATTTGTATTTAATGATTAATTTTCCATTTTATTTTATTTTTAATTTTTAATCATTTGTTTTTTTAGGATAAATTTTTAATTAATTTATTTTATATAAATGTTTTTTAGTATTTTTATTTAACATTAAAATTTAATTTATAATTTTTATTTAGTTTGTTTTTTAGTTCTATAACTATGCAGTTAATGTCAAGGTCCTACCATTAGCTTTTACTATTAGTTCCCTTGCCTCTACTTCCATTAGGGATGTATTGTTGGCACTTCTACCATTAGTTCTCATTTCCCCTACATTCCCTTGACTCTGCCACAACCACCATTGCCTCTAACTCCACTAATGTACATCAACGCAAGATACACTACCATTTGGAGTATTCTTCCTTCTCCCTTCCTCTTAATTTAATGAACCGTGTTCTTAATATGAATTCATTATATATAATTTTTTTAGTGAAAATATGTGGTTAATTCATTAGAAATGTTATTTTCTAGACATTGTTGATTATACTATTATTGTTTTTGATTCAATAAATATCATGGAATTTTGTGATCTTATTAGGAAACTCCACTATGATATTGTTTTCTACTCATCTCATTTTAATAGAGATAAAACTTTTTCATAGTTGAAAATCAATTTAACTTAATGGAATATCACAATGTTTATTATTCTCTAAATTATTTCATCTTTAAATAATAATGAGTATCATTTCAAACTTAATTCAAGTATGGATAGATGGATAGTAATGGAACTTTTAACTGGTAACCTAAACCAAAGTACTTCATTTGGAAAATTTTGAGGTTATGTTTCATCCAGAAAGGATTATCAAATTTTTGAGTTATGAAAAAGATTTCATTCCTCAAAATAGATCTCAAGGAAAGACGATATGCTTGATGATATTCAAGTGTTTTTACCTTATATTCATACAAATTTTTAACACTTTATTGTTGAAAATAATTCAATCATAGATGATAATTTTTCAATTTAGTCAGTATAGATCTCTTTTTATCAACCTTGTTCAAATAATTTCTACCTTTCTTTGGTTCTAACTTTCCTACCGCACACTCATAATCACTTCACACCTTTCAGATCTCATATATCACCATTATATCAACATTTACAATGCTTTTGTTTGGATTTGTTTTTGTTCATGGACACTCACTCAGCCTTCCCTATGGATATGATACCCACTCATCATTATACCAGATAGTTTTAGTAGGGTTGATAAATAGTTAAATTTCACTAGATCTAAAAATAACTTCATGATAAATTTTATAATATAATTTGAAAATATTCACTACCAAACTAAATTGTACCCTTGGGTAAAAATATAGAGAATATAAAAAATATCAAAACGAGGATCTGAATTTTATGATGTTTAGGAAGAATAAATATTGATCTATAAAAGAAGATACATAAGATTCTCCCATTCATATGGATAAACCACATGTCTCTTGGGTACATGTGGAATGATCCTAAAAGGAAGAATGAATTAGTTCAATGATGGAGTTGGATATTATAGAAGAATAATAATGAACCTAATAGATAGATAAATATTGAGTGGGATACCATAATCCCACTATGAAATATAGATTTGTTTTACTATATTTTTTTCACTTTATTTCTTCTCCTATTTTTGTAATCTCCAACCATGGAGAACTAACCAGTAGTGGTTAGTCCAAGTAAGAGAACCAGGTCTTTGTAAATGAGATTATTATCTTAATTTATATATTGTTTTGTCTCTTTAAAAATTCACTTTGATTATTTATAATGAGTGGCATAATTAAGGTGGAATCAATCGCTATTCTATGACTTTGGATAAGAACAATAATTTTATCTTTCATTAAACGTGCTAAATTTTTTCAATTCCCATAATCTATACCATATATAATGGATTTAGAAGGATTTTAAAGGGAGTGGATCATGTTTTTGACCATGTATTATACGGTAAAATACTTGGGTCTGACTATTTGATGGATGCATAACCCAATTGGGAGTTGTTTCAAGCAATGAAATTCAAAGTACCCCTTCCCACTCTATATATGACATATTTGATTGTACGAACTAATACACATATGAAGATATAATGTTCAGTATACTTTTTTTTGTAATATTTTGATTCTTATAAGAGAGACAGTGAGAGGTGATTTATAGTATGTGTAACCACTAAGAATGAATAAAAACTTAAAAGTGAAAATAAGGATAAAATAAAATTAATTATTCACCTAAGGATATTACTCTATTCTCAATAAAAAAATTATTTTGTTTATAAAATCAAAAAATATAATAATTTATAATGAGATAAATGGTGTAATATGTAGGCCTCCTTATGATACAACCCATGGATTGAACTATATTGAATTCCATTATGATTTCAAAATTCTATTTATGTGGGGATTGTAATAATTATCATTCCAATCATATGTTAATAAATAATTACTAAATTGTTCAAGGTTCTTGTTTCCCATTTTTAAAAAGTACATAGTTTAAATGTATTTATTCCATGAAATAGTTAGTTTGTTCCTCTCATAAATACAATCAGTACAAATAAAATTTATAATGGATTTTATATTTTCTTTACAGGATCTTGATGGTATTTCTAGAGGATAAAAACATAGACAAACATGTAATGGGATATACCCCTTGATATAGGAACATTACTTTACAACTTTCTTGCTAGTGTGGAATTGTAATAGTATTACCCTCCAAGTAAAATTATTTATGCCTCCACTAAAACAATTCAACACCAATTTAAGTAAATTTAAATTAACCTTTATTGAAATTTAACTTATCAATAATGTGTGTTTTTCTAGTCTTGGAAGCTTCATTCATAATGTATGAAAATTATTTTATTTATAATATTGACTGAAGACTGCCTCATAATGAATAATAATAAATTTTAAGTTTTGAATTGTTTTCTTATCCCAAATAATAAAAAACAAAATACCACCAGTATAAAAGATATATTAGGGTAATGAAATTTAATTGAATAGAATAATAAGTTTAATGTATCCAAATTCCAATGAAAATTATTTTTTTCTCATATAATAATATTAAATTACAATTGTAAAAGATGATAATGGGTCCTCAAGAATCAAACCATGAGGTTAAAAAATGTATACTCACTGATATCCATTAAAAATAATATATAGGCTCATAATGATTAAAATATTCCTAGAAATATCAATGAAGTGTCTTGATAATCGATATATAATATGAACTTAAAAAAATTCCTAACTAAGGGTATTAAAATAAATTGAGAAATGAAGATTTAGAGATAAATAAAATTCATTGATTATTTTATTTGTTACATTAACACATTTATAAGGAGATTATAACTAATCACATACCTTTCTTCATAGATTAAATCCACTTTAGTGGGGATAAATGTTTCTTTTAGGAATTGATTTTCAATAAAGAGTGATAATTTTTATAATAGTATTTGATATTTTGTTGCTTATATAAATAAGAAAAAACCCAACAATAGAGAATTAAACATTAGATTTGGATATGAATTAGATAAATTAAGAGTTAGTTTTAGAATAATGACATTAGGCAAATAAAAATAAACTAAAATCAACCACAATATCATGATGTGAAATATCACAGAAGTGAAGGAATTTTTTTAGTAAACACCTTAGAACCAATTTTATTATATGGATTCAATTAAAATATAACATTATTAATCTCATTAAAATCAAATAATTTAGTAATATAATAATTTTTTGCTCTCGTAACCAAATATGTAATAATGTTTTCTAATGAGTAAAAGAATGCATAAGTACAATTACTAAAAGGATTAATGAAATGAGTATCCACAGAATCTCAAATATATTTGTTTGAAATCCAAATTTAATCCTAAATATTTAAGGATGTGGTAAATTTTTCAGTTCTCATAAACCAATTAATATTTTTCAAGAAGTATTTATGTCACTATGTTTCAGGCAAATAATTTAAAATTTTTCCTTCATGATTTGATCTTTAGAATCCACAAATTCATAAAAAAAACTATTTTTCAAATCATCTTCTAAAATATAATATGAATTAACATATTTATCCTAGATGATCCAGATATATTATTTAAATATTTTAATTTCATGATCCATATTTCTAAAATTAATTATACTCTAAGATTTAACATCTTTCTTTATGGATTTTTTTTAAATAATACCTTAAATGAGTTTCCCTATGAACATTACTACAACTATTTGTAACAATATCATGGTATCATGGTATTTATATATCAATTGGGATTTATGGAATATAAATATGATGTAAATTTAGGTTATCATCTAGATTAATATCAACCATTACAGAGTTACAATCTAAATTAATCCTTTCTAAAAGAAAAAAAATCAATTATACCTTTAAAATTTAATGCATTCAGTGTGGCTCAATATCTATCAGTTCTTCTATCCCTATTCACATAAGTAGTACATATGTACCTATTAAAGTCTTATCTAATATTTTTTAGATCAATCATTATATAATTAATAAGTATCAATATGAAGTGACTTCAATAAATTTTCAAATGCATGAAAATTATTCTCTTAGGAGGGAATCATGCAACATTACATTCATCAACCAAACACCAGGGGAGTTGAGTTAGAGGAAGGATATTTGATATCTATTTAAAAAATTTCCTTATTTTTATATAACATGTATTACCAAAAAAAATAATGAAAGATATATCCCATCATTTAATGGTAATAAATAAAGTAAAATACTAATTTCCAATATAAACTGTTTCAATACACTCCACTGAGTTATGTATAAGAACCCAAAGGGTTTCAAAAATAAATGAGTAAGATTTTTTAGGCCCCATTTTGTAACCATGTGAGTTATAATTAATCAAATTATTGTTTTAATTCTTAACCATAGGATTATTTTTCCTAATAATAAGTGGTTTCTAAAAATCCAAGTGGTTTCTATTCTTATTAATGACAATAATTACATATAATAATATTGGTTATTATTAGAAACAATATTTTCTTAAAAAAATAAAATAATTTGATATCTAGACTAGTGTATTTCATAAAAATGGTTCTAAATAAAGAATTATCCAAGATATTTTAGTGACACATTTCATGTTACAGATGATTAATTAATTTAATTTAATTTAATTAATTTTAAGCCATCATGGATTCCTAATACATTCGTGTAAAAAATTTAAAATTTTTAAGGGGAAGGGTATTGTGCATGGGTTTTTCATGGTTAGTAGTAACCATGTGGCAATCATGCGTGAGGTAATGTCATTGGGGAAGTGTTGTTTGGAATGGTTGGAACACATTTTGTCTAACCATTCAACTTTCCTAGGGGTAAATGTGTGGTTCCTCATTCTTGGTCCGTAGAGATAACACGATTAGTGCACGGTTTGGTAAACTATGGACAACCCGTATGATCTATCCAGGAAAAAAATTAATTTATTTTTATTTATTTTCTTTTTTACCTTCCCTCCCCATTTTCTTTATTTTTTTATTCTTCCTCCCTTATCCCCTTGTTCATTGTGCAACCCCCTTCCTCCAAAGTTGGCCACCACCCCTTCCCCTCATCCAACCTCTCCACGTCATTTTTCCATGATTCCTTAGGGATTCATGGTCTCTACCCCAAGGTGTGGTATTTACCTCCCTCCTTCCTTATTGAGGTGATTTTTTCCACTACTTGTTTCCCTATTCATTAGGCTGAATCTTAGGTTAATTTGGTAACCCAACTTTTTTGGATTTCTTTCATTTTTAGGGAATGTGGTGGGTCTTCTTCTAGAGTATCTCGGCATCTACCATTACGTACAAGGAGATTTGGTTAGGTCTCTACCATTTTGGTAGGATTTCTTCCACCCTTTATTTTGTCAAAATTTTAATTGGTGTTTTTTAGGGATTTTTGGTTTCTCATTGGTTGTTTAGGAGGTCTTTCAGTCCCTTAAAGGCAACTAACATGGGTATTCATAGGTAATCACATATATAAATATGACCTTTTTACATATTCCCTCATGGAGAGGTGAATTTGTACGTGGGGTCTATGTATATAAATATATATGTGAAGTTTCACACATATGTAAGAATAAAGGTGTCGTTTTGCGTGTCTGTCATCAAAAGTGACATGTTTTGAGGTAGGTATTACTATGAAATTGTTTCCTTTTAGAATTCTATTTTTTTGTTCCTTTTAAATTCCATTTTTATGCAAGTATAAAAATATGTGGTATCCTCATGATGTTTTGAAACCATTTCTATCCATTTTGTGTTTGGAATATTTGGTTTTTCATGTGCATTATTTGTTTATGTTTTGAAGTGGAATGTTTAGTTATGAAATTTTTTTATGAAATGCCTTTGGGGATTTTTGGAAATGGTTTTGAGAATTGGGTGATGGGTTTTACCTTAGTTCAGGTTTTCATTGACTAAATATAATGTTTTAAAGGTAATTTAGTTCAAAATTTGGGTGTTTACCTCAATGTAAATTGGAAGGGGATTTTTTTATTTCAAATGGTGTTTTGAAATGGGTGTTTGGTTTTCCCATTGGGAAAAATACCAGTTGGATTCTTATAAATGTTTGATTAAAATTGGGTGGCCTTGGTTCTTATTTTAATTTTTAAATGGAAATACACTTGTAAATGTTTGAAATTAAAATGATTTTTAATTTTTCAGTGATTTCTATTGTTTATGTTAAATTCCCTTAGTGAACTTTCGAGAAATCAAAAAGGGCTTGGAATCTCAAGTCGTGTTTGGGTATTAAAGGATCAATTGGTAATGTAGCTTCTAAAGTGGGGTTTCTAAATGGGAGAGTCTTTTTTCACTCCATGTGTTTGATAAAATGGTTCTAAGTGGTTTAAATATTTTAAATGGGTTTGAAAAATGGATTTAGAAATGCTTTTTCCTTGGGAATTTGTTTAAGAAAATGGGCATGTTTTTTATGAATTTGGTTTGTGAAGTGGCTTTCAAGAATTGGAACATGTTTGTGAATGTTTGGCACATATTATCATATGGTTTATCGAGGTGTGATAAAGGGTTTGAATGAGGTTCCATGAGAACCTTCATGGAAGTTGACCAAGAGAGCTTTCTTTTGGTATCAAAGGGACTGAGAGATCCTTTAAGTAGGAATACTAAGATATATTCCTTTGTTTATCGAGAGACCATGAGAGATCTTTCATTTGGATATGCGGAAGACCATGAGAGCATACAATTTTCTTATATGGCTATAATACTTTATTTAGAATCACTCACTTTGTACCCTTATGGTTATATCCCTGGGTACACATACTCATTATGGGTTGGTTTATATGTTTGAAACATTTTTTTGGTTCCATGTTTTATTTGATGTAATGAAATGTGTTATTCCCGTTTTTGTTCATTGATTATATGATTATGTTAATGCTCTCATAATTTTAATAATTGAGCATCTAGTTCCTAGGGTACATTGGGTTTTTAATTAATACTATTTGGGAAATTTTTTAAAGAAACCATTTTCATTTTGATTAAACAAGTGTGTGTTTTTTGAGAAATTTCAACAGTGTGTCCAGTTTTGAAACAACCTTGGCCAGTGGTTTTGTATTCAAAACCTATGTGTTCAGTTTTAAAAAAATTGGAATGTTTTGGTACATGTTTGTCGAATTTATTATTTTCAATATATGAAATAATAAAATATTACTTTCTAGATTTACATTCAAACATGAATTGATAAATTTCCTTAGGAAACATATTTTATAGTCTCAGTAGGTTATGGTAACCTACTTGGATTTTTAGCTTATTCATATATATTTCATGTACCTAGATCCCATTTGGTACCCATTTTTTCATCATGGTTGGAATGTGGAGATTTTTTGTAGATTTTTTGGGTCTCATCTTGATTTGGTTAGCTTTTATTCCTATGTGTTATTGTTTCTTATTAGTTAGTTATGTTTTTTCTATATTCTGCATGCATGTTTATCTATTTTGTACATTTAATTTATTTTTCCCAATATCATTTATGTCAGTTTTGGATGAAATAATTATCAAATGTATTATTGTGTTCCAAGTCACTACTTTCCAGCCAGTGGGGATCGACAATGCCCTTCAAGCCTTATAGTGGATCTGGTCGGGTGCTGGGTCAGATGGAATCCCTGGATGATTTTTTACAAAATGGTATCAGAGATTGGGTTATTCTTTTTTACATATGATAATAATCCTTTGAAATTCCTTTTTTATTGATGTGTTAGGGTAAGACCGAGTTAGATTTTGTTGGGACTCAATAGGTAGGTGCAGAGGGAGTTTCACGATCTCTTTCTCGCATCGAGCCTTAAGTTTCCATGGATTTTTTGAATTTTATTTTGATTCTAATATTTTTTTGGTGGATTTTTTGGATTATGTTTGATTCCTATGGGGGTTTTGTTTTGATACTTGTTGGAATAGTTGAGTTTCCATCGGTTGGATTAGATTTTGGGATAGTGACAGAAAAGGAATTCAAGATGTGAGGTTGGTTCTTAGGGCTTGAAAAACCATAGTACAACCAAACACATGATTCCATACACTCTCTAGGAACAAAAACATGATTTTCATGTGGCTATCAACCATGAAGAAATTAGTACATGGTTTTGCATCCCAATTTTTTCTATTTAGATCACTTGACCCTTGTATTTTTAGTGTGTTGGGGTAACGGGATAGGGGTTATGGTTAGTCTTGTGATATGTTGGCATCCTTGGATTTACTTAACTCTTGTGATGTGCCTTTATTATGTTTTTTGTACATGTGATGCAAAATTCCATTTTTTCTATGTAAAAAATTTATTTCACAAGGAAAAGGTTTTTTATTTTAAAAAAATGGATTTAAGGCTTGTTTGTAAAATTATGTAGATTTGATAAAATGTTTTAAAGTAGTTGATTTAATTTAAAAATTGTATGATATTTTTTTGAGGATGGTTATATAAATAAGTGAACATGGTGTTTAAAGGGTGGATTTCCTTTTTCAAAGGAAACTAGTGTTCTCAAAATTTTAATTTTACCCTTGGTGGGTGTATGTCAATGGGGTAAGTGGTATGGAATCTATTTCAAATGGGATGTGTGGGTAGTATTTTGAAAATTTAAGGGGTTTTTTTGTTTTAAAGGAATTGGTGTTTGATTTGAAATCATTTTTAGAAATGGGAATTGGGTAAAACCTTTCTTATTAGTGAAGCTTTTTTTGTTTTTTCCCCTGTGTGTTTTGGGACAACTTGATGTGATTTTGGGGGATGTGATGGTGTAATGGTCTATGTCTATTGTTCTTTGATGTAAATCCCCTAGAAGGGTCCAGTGTAAACTTGAGTAGTCATACTAGGGGTTCTTCCTTTTTCTGTTTATCCTTTCTCATAGTCCAGATGGTGTGGAATGTGTTTTTTATTTTATAGATTGTGGTGTTTTTAGTTTTATCTAAGGAAATTCATCTTTAGTAGAACTTCAAGATTGTTGGGTCCTATGGTTTAGACCCATGATCCTTAGTTAGTTTGATCAGTGAGGATCATTTTTTCTCATTTTTTCTTATGTGATATTGTGTTTTGAATGATTTCTTGGCTCTTTTGGAGGAATTTGAGGTTTCGTGGATGATAGACCATTTTTTGTTCTCCTTTGGTTTCCCATAGTATTTGGTGTTTCTTATAGATATTTATTTTCTCATTTCTTAATTATATTTGATGTTTCCCTAGTGTGATGTAAACCATGGGCCAATATATGATCCATCCTTTAGACTTGGGAAAGAACCTAGGGTGTATATATGGATACCTGAGGTGTATTTAATTTGTATTCAGGTGGTGGATTCCAACAAGTTGTGTTTTTGGTGGACTTAGCATAAGACAATATTCTGAGGAGTTGGATCTGAACACCATCGCATAATGAATGTGACCTTTGGGATAAAATCCCATTAATTTCTTAATGAGGCATGTATCCTATTTATAAGATCCTTGGTTTGGGACACCTTGAGTTTTGGTGACCTGGTTTGTGGTCCTTTGGGATGTTTAATGCTTGTGTTATCATTTTCCTTTTGAACCGATAGTTTTTTGTTGTCTATAGACAATGGATTTTTATGATTCCACTAGTATATTTTAGAAATGTGATCACTTAATGATGTTCTCTTCTAGGGAAACACGTCATCAATTTTTCCACTAGTTAAGATCAATTCTAAATGGTGTGGAGATAAATGTTTGTTCTCCATTCCATTTGTATATTCATTTATCTGAGTATTTTAGAACATATTCATCTGTTTTTTTTTCATTTTTTGTATATTTTTCTAGAAATATGTTCTCGTGTTATCCTCTACATGGAATTGAGACTTTATTGGGTCAGAAAGTGGTATGGTGAGTAATCTGGGACACCCTTCATGTCATGGTGTCTTAGTTAATTAATAAATATAATTACTTTTAAGTCTTCATAGGTTCCTGATAATTTCCAGTGGAAACATTAAAATTTTCAAAAGAAATGTGTATTTTTCATTGTTGCACACAGTTAAGAGTATCCATATGAAAACTATGTGAGAGGACCTATCATCATGTCGGTTCTATTTGGCAAGGTTAGAGCATGATTTGTCTAACCATGTGACTTTCCTAGGGTTAAACATGATGTGCCTTGTGCTTTTCTAGTATGGAAAACAATTTTGGTTCATAGTTTGGTAAATTGTATGATTTTTATGAGGAAAAAAATTAATTTATTTTTATTTATTTTCTTTATTTTTTCTTCCCTCTCGATTTCCTTTTCTTCTTCTTCTACCCTTATCCACTTGCACATCACACAACCCCTTCCCTTCATCAATGTAAGTGCACCACCCCCTCTCTTTAGTCCACATCTTGATATCATTTTTGTAAAATTCCTTATGGATTTCTGGTCATCGCTCCATGGTATAGTATCTACCTCCATCTTTATTCCTTATTACAATGATTTTTAGACTCCCCATCAGCATGTTTATCCGGCCAAACTCTATATTAATTTGGTAACCTATTTTTTCAAATTTATTCCTTTGTTAGGTTGTGTGGTGGGTCTCCCAGTTCTTCTTCTTTCATGTTTCAGCATCCTTTGCAGGAGGCAAAGTATTTCAGTTCTCCCACCATCATTTGGGTACGTTTTCTTCCACCCTCTTTTTTGGCCCAATTTTAATTGGGGGGTTTTTTGGTGGATTTTGGTTTCTCTTTTTTTATGAGGTTTTATGGTCCATTTAAGGTGACATACACAAGTATACATAGGTAGTCACATATATAATTATTACCTCTTGGTACATATTCCCTAATGAAGAGGGGAATATATACATAGGGTTAATGGCTATAAATATATATATGTGAAGTTTTATATGAGTGAAATCATAAAGGGGTAGTTTTAAGTGGTTTTAATCAAAATAGACATGTTTTGAGAAAGGTTTTATTGTGAAATTTTTTTCTTTATTAATTCTAATATTCTTGTGCCTTCTAAATTTCCTTTTTATACCATTATGAATATATTTGATTTCCCCATGATGTTTTGAAACAATTTTCTTTTGTTTTTTCTTTGTGTAGTTTGTTTTTCATGTGAAATCCATGTTCATATTTTTAAATGGAATGTTTAGTTATGAAAAAAAATTATGAAATCCCTTGGCTTATTTTTGAAATGGTTTTGATAACTGGGTGATGAGTATCAACCTGAGTTTGGGTTTCATTGAGTGAAAATAATTTTTAAAGGGAATTTGGTTCTAAATTGAGGTGTTGACCTCAAATTAAATTGAAAGGAGTTTTGTTTTATTTCAAATGGTCGTTTGAAATGGGTGTTTGGTTTACCCCTTATGTAAAATCCCAATTGGCTTCCTTGAAATGGTTTGATTGAAACTGGGTGGCCTTGGGCCTTATTTTGACTTTCAAAGGGAAATACCCTCATCAAAGGGTGAAATTGAAATGATTTTTAATGTGTGGTTAATTTCCTTGGTTTATGTGAAATTCCATGTGGGAACTTTCATGAAATGATAAATGAATTATCATCCCAAGCTCTTTTTGTGTATTAATGATTTGATTAAAAATGTAGCCTCTAGAGTGTGTTTTTCGAATGGGAGTGGCTTGTTTTTACTCCATGTGTTTGATCAAATGGATGAAATTAGTTTAATGATTTTTAATGGGTTTCTAGAATGGATTTAGAAAAGGTTTTTATTTTTTTTGGTTTTTGATAAAATGGGCATGTTTTTTTTATGAATTTTGTTTTTGATGTTGCTTTCATGAATTGAAACTTGTTTGTGAATGTGTGGAATGAAGTAGCACATGGGTTGGCTGGGGTGTGAGTGGGGGTCTATCTAAGGTACCATTATATCCTTCTAGAATGAGGACTTAGTGAAATTAAATTTGAATACTATGACACCTAGATATCCTTTAGGTATGAAGATCGAAAGATATTCTGTTGTTTTCCGAGAGACCATGACAACTCTTAGAGTTGGGCCCAGGGAAGATTGTGAGAGAATTAAATTTGATTATCTGGATATCATACTTTATTAAGAAAAACTCACTTAGGAAAATTATTTCTATATCCCTAGGTTCACTAACTCATGCTGGTTTTGTAACAGCCCAAGATTTTATAAAAAAATATTCTTTTTAATTTTATTAATGTCTTGTATTGTACGCTACACCAAAAGGAGCTTGCACAACACGCATCCTTGTCTTACCTTGCATTACACGCAATCGCGACCTTCCTCGATAGCGTGTGTAATACGCAATACCGAGTTTCACTAAACAACGATGTGCTATTAAAATATTATTAAAACTAGCCGTTATGAATAGTAATAACCACTTTTTAAAATTCTGTAAATCTTATTTTTCAAAATGAACTTCATTCTTGGATTCGGAGTATCGATTTTAGCCTAAGGTGAAATTTTGGTACTTTTCGGATAACTTTCATATTCTGATGAATAGTGAAAATTACTAAATTATAATTAAAAACAACTTTTTTAATCGAAATAATTAATAGTGATAAATTATTAATTTGAGTGGTTTTAAAGTATATTTAGAATATATTTTTACAATTTAATACAATGTTGGTCATTGGTTGTAATTTCACATTTAAACCAGACATAATCAAGTGTCAATCTTTTGATATATATTGTTTCCTAAAAACACGCTATTTATTTTAACAGCAGGATTTAATTATAAAATTAATTAATGCAACTTCTATGTTATGAATTTGGTAAAATAGATTTCATTTTTGAATTCGGAATATGAAATATAGCTTAGGATGAAATTTTGGCATTGTTCTGAAAAACATCAATTTTTGATGAATAGTGAAACTACTAAGTGGTAGTTAAAAAAACTGAATTTTTCATAAAACTTAATTTTGCCGCTTCTGTGAATGGAATTTCGAAAATCCGAGAGACACGGTTAATATCAAGGACTAAAATGTGGTTCAATGAGATGAAAATAATTTTTTGGTGAATAGTAACTTTTTACTTTTTTTTACCGCGGTTAATAGTAAATAGGGTAACTAAGGGTAAATATGATATTACTATTACCCTAACACATGTCCAAATTCTATTGGAAAAGTGTAATTCGACCAAAAACAAACTTAGGAATAAAATATGACCATTTAGGCCCACTTGGATTAGATTAGGACATTTATTATTAATTTATTTAAAGAAAGGTTAAAACAGTTAAAATCAAAGTTTAATAAGTAAATCATTTTTTAATATGGGGTTATACATAAGATATATTCGATTGTAAATATTCATTAGAAAGCTAAAAAGATTTACTACATGATGGTATTTTATTTGTAATTTTTAGACATAAAATAATTTAATTTATTTATGACACAACGATGATGCAGTAATTATCTTATTAATGAAATATTGACATAATTGATGTTATAAACACCAAAATAAATGTAATTTGAGATTTTTTATGAATTCCACTAATTTTCTAGGTTACTATGATATATTAATTTTGATTTAATCAACTTGGTTCGAACATTTAATTCTGTTATGACTTTCAAAAAAATCATATATCAAATAGTGTCAAAATTGACACAAAATAGTTTTTAAAACAAATATTATATTATTAATTGTTATTGTATTCCTAAAAATCTAAGTTTCGTCCAAATGACTTAGATAAGGATATATATATTAATAATAAACAATTTGGGGTTCGTTTGGCATGTTATAGTAAGTTTATTAACCATATAGTGAAAGAAAACAAAAAGACATGGTAAACGTTAAATTATTTAACTTAGAGTTAAATCTAATTGATAAGGTTAAAATAATATCCTAAACTTGTCTAAATTCTATTGGTTGATAGGATTTAGACCCATCCCCACCTTAGCTTAGAAATAAGACCCTTTGGAACCATTATAAACCGATTTTGACTTTAATATAAAATAATATTTTGAGATATTCCTAAGGTGCCCCTCTCCTCCCTTATAAAAGGACACCTCCTCCCCCTCCTCCTCACACCAATTTGAGCACTCAAGCTCGGCCAAACCCTGCCAAAATCTCTTCTCCACTTCCCTAGAAACATCCTAGAGGTTCTGGTCTTCCTCAAAGACCAATTCTAGTGCCCTAAGAGGAGGTCTCAAAGAGGCACTTCAAAGAAGAGGTAATTACCGTTACCAATTCTTTCATCTTTATTTCTTCTTCCACTTCTTCTTCTTAGGTTGTTTCATTATGAAGTAATAACATCAGTATCACTCATATACTGATATGTTATTATAAGTATGAAACAACCCTATTTCACCATCTATCCATCCTACGGAAAAAGAAATCACCGCGCGTGCGTACGTACGGAATACCGTCTCCACGCCGTGGTGTAATCTATTTTCCACCACCACCTTACATGGATGGGTATAATGGTGTAAAGAATAACTATACATAGTTATTACAACATCATATTGATTCTAATATATTGTATAATCCACTCCAATTCAATTCAATATTTATAGAAATGATATCATCGCTCGTGCGTACGTACGGACTACCGTCTCCACGACGCGATGAGATTCATTCTCCATGTTAACCATTTAAGAATGATTATAATGTATATATAAGAAATATTAATGAAATATATGACATTATAAAGCTACTGGATTTATGTATATATATACATATGTATGTCATCTACTTACTTCCATTTCAAGACAATAAGGAAAGAAAAACAGCGTTCATGCGTACGTACGGATTACCGTCTCCATGAACGGTGTTTTTCATTTTATTTATCTATCTATTATATATATATATATACTGAATATATATGATATATAAATCATATTTTATATTCTGGAAGTAAGTAAATCATGATATAAGTAATAATGATGTCAAGAACAACAAGTCAAAACACCTACGATAAATGAAACGATTTTACCCAAAACGCTTCTTTAACATGGAATTTACAAAAGAACGGGTAATATAATGTCATAAGTGAACCATATATGATATCATAACAATGAATATGATTCTGTAATAAGTCAATGACATTATTTAAATCATTATACAGGAGGTTCGGACACATACGAAGCAAATTGGACCTAAGGTAAGGGAAAATATCACAATCTCACTTTTATCCGAGATTGTTTTTACTTTGGTAGTTACTGGGGTGTATTTTATCATCCACATCCATGTACCCTCGATATGTAATATTATTTCCTTCCTTCTACAATAGTTTATATCCAATTTTACCCTTCGGTAAGTTTTTTGTAAAATATATGAAAGGAATCTTTTGTCGTTTTTCGTACGAGGTACTTTTTGACTTTTCTGACAAAAGTACGAAGAATGTTTTTTTTAACTTATACGGCATGAATGGATTTTTAAAACATTGTTTCCAAGAAGCTTCCTTTACAAGTTTTCAAGTTTATTTTTAATCAACTTCTTTTATTTTAAAGTTGTATGACATGTTATGAAAGGAAAAATGTTTTTGAAGAAGAAAGGATATTTTCCTCAAGAATGGAGTTCAAGTGATTTTCAAAATTATTTTCCATCTAAGATAATAAAGGGTTCTGTTTTTATCCCTGTTATTACATTGATTTGATCATGTTGTGATGGAATTATTTTTATGAATTCCTTTATCTTATATGAATTGATTTATGATGTCATGATGTTTCAAGAATCGCATTTTTGTTTCATGTGTTATGCGATGATGTATGTTTTATGATTATGTGGCACACATAAGAAAGGATTCATTATAAGATGGGTGGGACCTATATCTCCCTCCAATGCATTGGGTAAAGATTTTATATCTCATGAGATAGACATGGCTGGAACGGAAGGTTATTTCGGTTCAGTGATACAGGACTGAAACGAGGAGTGAACTCGGTTCAGAAAGGGACTTTGTCCACTAAGATAGTCTTGGCAATGAGTCATGACTAACAAGAAATGATTTTCCATGATTATGTGTGCATGCCACAAAGTTTCAAGTTTCATGTTATGATTATGGTGATCTCATTTTCACTTCCATGATTTGTTCCATGTTAAGATATTATGATCTCTTTTGCAGGTTATGATTTTCAAAAAGATATGATATGATTTTTATTTCTTTTGTATACCCTTACTGAGCATTTGAGCTCACCCTTTTATGTTTTATTTTCCCCAGGATATAAATAAAGGTTTTAGGTAAAAAAAAGGGAAGATATTTATGGGAGATATTGAAGATCTTTCACCACGATTAGAAGATTACGTTCCGAGTTTCCAAAGACACTAAACTATTACGATCCTTTAGTGTGTGTTTTTGTTATGTACTAAGTATTCCGCAAAATTAATGTAATGTCCATGTATGATAAGCTTCGGGTCTCTACAGTTGGTATCAGAGGAAAGGTTTAGTCAACCTTTGGAAACTAGGATGCGAAAACGTTAGTGAGATCCCTAGAGATATTTCTAAGGTATGTCTAGGGATGTCCCTAGGGATAAGTATACGTATAGGTTATAGTAATAGAATTACGCTAACGATCATAGAATTAAACCTAAGATGTTGGATATTGAAGGTACTCCCCCTTTATTATGTTGTTTTCCCTAGCATGATTTTTGCCTCTCACACAATTCTTTTTGGGTTTTAGACGATGGCTGGAACCCGAAGGAATCGTGTTGATCAATGCAATGGACAATGCAATGATTGCCCTCCTGAACAAACAAATGTTATGGGAGATGGAGTGCAAAATCTTATTGCTATACTTACACAAGCTATGAATCATTCTGGACTTCTAAATGAGAAGAGAAGGGAACAATATTCTATTGAGTCCTTCATGAGGCAACGTCCACCTTCTTTCAGTGGGACTTCTGATCCACTTGTTGCTGAACAATGGATCAGTACCACTGGAAAGATATTTTCAGTTCTTCAATGTTCTGAACATGATAAAGTCATCTTAGCAGTATATCGTTTGGAAGGTGAAGCTGATCAATGGTGGAATCTTATCAAGAATACGAGGCCAAGGGATGAAATTGAGTCCATGGAATGGGACGAGTTCAAGAACTTGTTTTTCAGTAAGTACTTCCCTCGTATTCTTCGAACAAAGATGGAGAAAGAGTTTCTTGAACTGAAGCAAAGGGACGATGAATCTGTTGGTACCTATGAAGCAAATTTTACAAGACTTGCAAGGTATGCTTCTGGTATTATCATCCAACCTGAAAGTAAAGTTGATCGATTTTTCAGTGGCTTAAAACCAAGTCTTCGAAGGGCATTAGCTATAAGAGACTTCAGTAGCTATGAAGAAATTGTGCGTTGTGCTATCAAGGTAGAAATGGAAGTTGGTGTTACATATCCATCTCATGGTTTTGACAAGAAACGAAAGATGGAGTTCAAGGAGAAATCTCATAATAATGGTGAAAAGAAGATGAATGTTTCCTTATGCACAAAGTGTGGAAAGAAGCATGGTGGAGATTGTCTTAAAGGAACTAGAAAATGTTTTAAGTGTGGAAAAGAAGGTCATCGAGCAGCTGAGTGTCGAAGTAATGGAAAAAGGGTTTCTAATGATGTGAATAAAGCAAACACTCCAGAGAACGCACCACCAACACTTCAATGCTTCAAGTGCAAGGAAATGGGGCATTATGCTAATAATTGCCCTAATCCAAGGGTTAGTGATGATCAACATGAGCAACCACTGAAGGCAAAGGACAAAGGGAAGTCACATGCGATCACTATTGGCGATGTTGAATATGATAACGATGTGGTGGAATGATTAAGCGTTTATGTAATGGGATTCCAAAATAATGTTGTATCATTGAGTATTGCAATATTTATTGATGTGGTATTCAAAGTGATTGAGATATTTTTTTTGGAAATAAGATGATATGCACATAATGAAGACGAGAAAATGAAATGTTTAATAGTATTCATGAGCTCATGATTGATATAAGGACTAAGTGATATCATGGTTTGAGTATATAGAATTTTGAGGATTTTGGTATGTGGAAAGTGTTAACTTTTAACTGCACTCATGTTTTCACTAAGGTATTCAAGAGAATACACGATTAAGGACTTTGAATGTTTGGAATGTGACCAACAAGACATATCTTATGATATGTGGGGATCAACGACAGTATTAAATCTCTGGTAATCGTTGTCACTATATTATGAGAGTGGACTGCAGTATTATGTATAAGCCTAAAGATTAGACTGGATTATGTTGGACATAAGTTAGTATTGTTTAAGGATAGAAGATTTTCGATATTATTGATGGGATGTTATAGTAATGTAGTTTTAGAAAAAGGACAACCTGCAGGACGGGCGACAGCCCATCGCTTCGGACAAGGCTGTAGGAATCGAACCCACAACCGAAGTGCGACTGGCCTTTATCGCCTACCACTGACCTACAGGAAGTCCCTGTTTAGTAGAAACTAGTTTTATTATATTAAGCAGTATGATATATGAAGTATAAGTCCATTTTAGGAACCATATATGATTAATCTCACTATAGATCGATTTATGCATATAATTTTTGCTAACCTTTTGTTTGAGATAGATGGAATGACCCGTCATTCTATCACATGATCTGCTAACACTTCACGAATAACAAATTCAACTTCATTTATTTAAGAGATGAAGTGGAAATTGTTCAAGGCACGAACAATAGTGAGATTGTACCAAAATAAAGTAAGTATTTATTCTAATTCAAATTTTCAACTTTAGGGGAAATGATCTTGAAAACCAAAAATGTTGTCCTAGTGATCTTATACCTGATGAATCAGATGGTACCTTATATCATCACAAATATATGGATTTGTGATTACTGGATTTTCCATAGCCATGTTCTCTACCACTCTCCATCAGAACATGATGGTTAGATTTCTCTTCCATATCCATATTTTCACCTATGTGGAAACCCAATGATTAGTTTATTTGGGTAACCGTTACGTTTCATACTTTTGTTTTTAAAGATTGGTTTTGATATTCCTTTTTACGATGTGGGTTTCTATTAAAGAAACTTTCGAATAGTAAACCATTTATAACCCCGACGAATTTCTAGGGCGAAATTCATTTTAAGGGGGGTAGAATGTAACAGCCCAAGATTTTATAAAAAAATATTCTTTTTAATTTTATTAATGTCTTGTATTGTACGCTACACCAAAAGGAGCTTGGACAACACGCATCCTTGTCTTACCTTGCATTACACGCAATCGCGACCTTCCTCGATAGTGTGTGTAATACGCAATACCGAGTTTCACTAAACAACGATGTGCTATTAAAATATTATTAAAACTAGCCGTTATGAATAGTAATAACCACTTTTTAAAATTCTGTAAATCTTATTTTTCAAAATGAACTTCATTCTTGGATTCGGAGTATCGATTTTAGCCTAAGGTGAAATTTTGGTACTTTTCGGATAACTTTCATATTCTGATGAATAGTGAAAATTACTAAATTATAATTAAAAATAACTTTTTTAATCGAAATAATTAATAGTGATAAATTATTAATTTGAGTGGTTTTAAAGTATATTTAGAATATATTTTTACAATTTAATACAATGTTGGTCATTGGTTGTAATTTCACATTTAAACCAGACATAATCAAGTGTCAATCTTTTGATATATATTGTTTCCTAAAAACACGCTATTTATTTTAACAGCAGGATTTAATTATAAAATTAATTAATGCAACTTCTATGTTATGAATTTGGTAAAATAGATTTCATTTTTGAATTCGGAATATGAAATATAGCTTAGGATGAAATTTTGGCATTGTTCTGAAAAACATCAATTTTTGATGAATAGTGAAACTACTAAGTGGTAGTTAAAAAAACTGAATTTTTCATAAAACTTAATTTTGCCGCTTCTGTGAATGGAATTTCGAAAATCCGAGAGACACGGTTAATATCAAGGACTAAAATGTGGTTCAATGAGATGAAAATAATTTTTTGGTGAATAGTAACTTTTTACTTTTTTTTACCGCGGTTAATAGTAAATAGGGTAACTAAGGGTAAATATGATATTACTATTACCCTAACACATGTCCAAATTCTATTGGACAAGTGTAATTCGACCAAAAACAAACTTAGGAATAAAATATGACCATTTAGGCCCACTTGGATTAGATTAGGACATTTATTATTAATTTATTTAAAGAAAGGTTAAAATAGTTAAAATCAAAGTTTAATAAGTAAATCATTTTTAATATGGGGTTATACATAAGATATATTCGATTGTAAATATTCATTAGAAAGCTAAAAATATTTAATACATGATGGTATTTTATTTGTAATTTTTAGACATAAAATAATTTAATTTATTTATGACACAACGATGATGCAGTAATTATCTTATTAATGAAATATTGACATAATTGATGTTATAAACACCAAAATAAATGTAATTTGAGATTTTTTATGAATTCCACTAATTTTCTAGGTTACTATGATATATTAATGTTGATTTAATCAACTTGGTTCGAACATTTAATTCTGTTATGACTTTCAAAAAAATCATATATCAAATAGTGTCAAAATTGACACAAAATAGTTTTTAAAACAAATATTATATTATTAATTGTTATTGTATTCCTAAAAATCTAAGGTTCGTCCAAATGACTTAGATAAGGATATATATATTAATAATAAACAATTTGGGGTTCGTTTGGCATGTTATAGTAAGTTTATTAACCATATAGTGAAAGAAAACAAAAAGACATGGTAAACGTTAAATTATTTAACTTAGAGTTAAATCTAATTGATAAGGTTAAAATAATATCCTAAACTTGTCTAAATTCTATTGGTTGATAGGATTTCGACCCATCCCCACCTTAGCTTCGAAATAAGACCCTTTGGAACCATTATAAACCGATTTTGACTTTAATATAAAATAATATTTTGTGATATTCCTAAGGTGCCCCTCTCCTCCCTTATAAAAGGACACCTCCTCCCCCTCCTCCTCACACCAATTTGAGCACTCAAGCTCGGCCAACCCCTGCCAAAATCTCTTCTCCACTTCCCTAGAAACATCCTAGAGGTTCTGGTCTTCCTCAAAGACCAATTCTAGTGCCCTAAGAGGAGGTCTCAAAGAGGCACTTCAAAGAAGAGGTAATTACCGTTACCAATTCTTTCATCTTTATTTCTTCTTCCACTTCTTCTTCTTAGGTTGTTTCATTATGAAGTAATAACATCAGTATCACTCATATACTGATATGTTATTATAAGTATGAAACAACCCTATTTCACCATCTATCCATCCTACGGAAAAAGAAATCACCGCGCGTGCGTACGTACGGAATACCGTCTCCACGCCGTGGTGTAATCTATTTTCCACCACCACCTTACATGGATGGGTATAATGGTGTAAAGAATAACTATACATAGTTATTACAACATCATATTGATTCTAATATATTGTATAATCCACTCCAATTCAATTCAATATTTATAGAAATGATATCATCGCTCGTGCGTACGTACGGACTACCGTCTCCACGACGCGATGAGATTCATTCTCCATGTTAACCATTTAAGAATGATTATAATGTATATATAAGAAATATTAATGAAATATATGACATTATAAAGCTACTGTATTTATGTATATATATACATATGTATGTCATCTACTTACTTCCATTTCAAGACAATAAGGAAAGAAAAACAGCGTTCATGCGTACGTACGGATTACCGTCTCCATGAACGGTGTGTTTCATTTTATTTATCTATCTATTATATATATATATATACTGAATATATATGATATATAAATCATATTTTATATTCTGGAAGTAAGTAAATCATGATATAAGTAATAATGATGTCAAGAACAACAAGTCAAAACACCTACGATAAATGAAACGATTTTACCCAAAACGCTTCTTTAACATGGAATTTACAAAAGAACGGGTAATATAATGTCATAAGTGAACCATATATGATATCATAACAATGAATATGATTCTTTAATAAGTCAATGACATTATTTAAATCATTATACAGGAGGTTCGGACACATACGAAGCAAATTGGACCTAAGGTAAGGGAAAATATCACAATCTCACTTTTATCCGAGATTGTTTTTACTTTGGTAGTTACTGGGGTGTATTTTATCATCCACATCCATGTACCCTCGATATGTAATATTATTTCCTTCCTTCTACAATAGTTTATATCCAATTTTACCCTTCGGTAAGTTTTTTGTAAAATATATGAAAGGAATCTTTTGTCGTTTTTCGTACGAGGTACTTTTTGACTTTTCCGAAAAAAGTACGAAGAATGTTTTTTTTAACTTATACGGCATGAATGGATTTTTAAAACATTGTTTCCAAGAAGCTTCCTTTACAAGTTTTCAAGTTTATTTTTAATCAACTTCTTTTATTTTAAAGTTGTATGACATGTTATGAAAGGAAAAATGTTTTTGAAGAAGAAAGGATATTTTCCTCAAGAATGGAGTTCAAGTGATTTTCAAAATTATTTTCCATCTAAGATAATAAAGGGTTCTGTTTTTATCCCTATTATTACATTGATTTGATCATGTTGTGATGGAATTATTTTTATGAATTCCTTTATCTTATATGAATTGATTTATGATGTCATGATGTTTCAAGAATCCCATTTTTGTTTCATGTGTTATGCGATGATGTATGTTTTATGATTATGTGGCACACATAAGAAAGGATTCATTATAAGATGGGTGGGACCTATATCTCCCTCCAATGCATTGGGTAAAGATTTTATATCTCATGAGATAGACATGGCTGGAACGGAAGGTTATTTCGGTTCAGTGATACAGGACTGAAACGAGGAGTGAACTCGGTTCAGAAAGGGACTTTGTCCACTAAGATAGTCTTGGCAATGAGTCATGACTAACAAGAAATGATTTTCCATGATTATGTGTGCATGCCACAAAGTTTCAAGTTTCATGTTATGATTATGGTGATCTCATTTTCACTTCTATGATTTGTTCCATGTTAAGATATTATGATCTCTTTTGCAGGTTATGATTTTCAGAAAGATATGATATGATTTTTATTTCTTTTGTATACCCTTACTGAGCATTTGAGCTCACCCTTTTATGTTTTCTTTTCCCCAGGATATAAATAAAGGTTTTAGGTAAAAAAAAGGGAAGATATTTATGGGAGATATTGAAGATCTTTCACCACGATTAGAAGATTACGTTCCGAGTTTCCAAAGACACTAAACTATTACGATCCTTTAGTGTGTGTTTTTGTTATGTACTAAGTATTCCGCAAAATTAATGTAATGTCCATGTACGATAAGCTTCGGGTCTCTACAGGTTTGGTTTATATGCTTGTTATATTTTGTTAGTACTATGTTTGATATTAAGAAATGGGATGTGTTATGTTCACTTTTATTCATTGATTATATGATGATGTTTATTCTATCCTTGTTTGGAGAATTGAGCATGTTGTTCCTAGGATAACATGAGGATTCAATTAATCCTTGTTGGATTTTTTTTAAATAAATCCTTTTCATTTAGATAAAAAATGTGTGTGTTGTTTTGAGATATTTCAATGGTGTGTGCAGTTTTGAAATGGCCTTGTCTGGTGGTTTTGTTTTCCAAACACATGTGTTCAGTTTTGTAAAACAAGTGGGATTTTTTGTTTCATGTTTATGGAATTGTTTTTTCTATGGAATATATAATAAAATATTACTTTTTAGTTTTACTTTCAAACTTGTATTGATGAATTCCCTTAGGAAACATATTTTAAGTGTCAGCAGGTTACGGTGACCTGCCAGGATTTTTAGCTACCAACTATGTCTTTTAGGTTCATATATCCCAATTAGATCTCATTTTGTTCAACATGGACAGCATGGGGAGATTTGTTGAAGATTTTTGGTGTCTTGACTTATGTTGGTTTGATTTTATTTCTTCTTATGGGTGTTTCTTTTGAGTTTTCTTTTTTTCCATTATCACCTGCTTTGATTTATCTATTTTTGATTTTGTATTTATTTATTATATAATAATTTATCTCTATTTTTGGAGAAATAATTCCCAAAGAAATTCTATTGATTCTCAAGCACTAGTTTCCAGCCTGTAGGGAATGGGAATGCCCTTTGGGCCATGGGGCGGACTCAGTCGGGATTCAGGTCAGATGGAAGCTCGGGTCAGTTTCTTATAATTTCCATCCCTAAAACTATATTTGAGGAATTATTTTATCCATGAACTATTTTTTAAAAATTAATTTTTATACCCTAAGTAATAATTTTACACTGAAAATTACTAATAAACTAAAAATTTCAGGCTAGGGAAGTTTTTCAAGGTAAATACATGACCAACCAATCGATGATCACACGACCTGGTATATGAAAACCATATGGTAACCTCCATCTAGAGTAATGAATTTATTATAAAATGAAAATATATTTATTAAATTATTTTTAAACATATTAACTTATAAGTGTTAAAAATTTATTAATTTAATGATATATTGTATTTAAAAATATTAATGATTTAATAAATATGGATGGTTTGGTAATAGTGGATAGGTTGATTATCTCTTGATGAATGTTAGTGTTGAGGAGAGGAATCCATGACCATTATCAATGTTCTTGATTGAATTTATCGTGTTCTATATGTAATTTTTTTAAAAGGGTGTCAAACATATGATTTTTTCATCTACCTATTGTCTGGTTAGTTCTTCTTCTTTTGTTTTTTTAGTGTTATAGAGTCCTCTTATCCTGTGTTTGCAACCTCTAATCCTCTGGTTCCATGTTCCATGACACTATCTCGAGAACCTTTTGGATGATACTTCATTTTATCTAGTTTTTTTTTCTATTTACACTAGATATATGTTTTCTTATAATATATTTTTTGGGAACTACTCTTCATCCTTATGGATTGATGATGCCACGATGCATTTCACATGAATGTTCAGCATATTCTTAATGTACTTATTGAATTTCCTACGATTCTACTATTAAGATGGTGTTATAGATATGGTATAGTTTTTTTAGAATTATTATGTTTCCAAAATGTAAATATATATCTATTATAGTTCACAGGGGATACAAATCTATTTTTTTTGAATGGATATATTTCCTTAAAATATAGAGGATGTGAGACTAGTGGTTTAGAGATATAATGGTTATTCAAGTTCCCTATTCATGTATAGTTTTTTAATTTTTAATACATAATTGTTTAAGTGACATGTATTTGTTTTAAACACTATAGAATTAGGTTATTTGAATATCTAATTATTTTATTTTAATTTTTTGTTTTTGGTTCAGTTTATTTGTTTAAGAAAAAATATAATGATGATGTTAAATATTCTCATTCAATTATCTTCCTCACAACCCTTCTTGGGTGGTTATAGAATTTTGGAGATGGTATTTTTGTTTTAGGTTCCCTATATGTTGCTGAAACATGACAAGAATCCCATATATAGGTATCAAAGGGCTGTTCATCAGGTTGGGCCATCAAGGATAATGGAAAGTTGTTTAAAACTTTGTGTTTTTTGTTTATTTTTATTTTTATTTTTGATTATCTTGTTTTGGTGTCCTTTTAAAATGGTTATTGATGTTATTTTATGTGATTTATCACTTGTTTTGTAATGGGTTTTCTACTTCCTAGGGACTAAGTTCATCATTGTTAGAGCGATGTGTCTAGGTCACCATTATGGCATGTTTATTCGTTCTCAAATTCAAATTGTAGGAGGGGATTGAGGAAATAGATGGGTTTGTGATATGTGAATGTGGAAGTTAGGATGTCTGAGATGGGATTGTACTATCATGAAGTGGTATGAATGATAGTAATTATAGTTTTAGAAAGGATTTTTTCTTGGTTGTCCATTCATGGTGTTGTGTTTCAGATGTAAGGAATGGATTTTTCTTAGGTGATCAGTACACCTAATAACAGGAGGAATCAGGATTAGTCTTCCTAATCAATGGTTCCTGTTTTTCTTTTTTGTCTTTTATTAGAGGTTAATTTCATTTTTATTTATTTTTATTTTTTATTAAAACCTTTAAAGTGAAGTGATAAGTGTATTTTAGGCATAAATTTTAGGTTTTTTTGATGCATTTATTTCTGTATTTAAATGATTGATCTAACCGATTCATAGAATATTTTCATCATTTTTTGTTTTATGGAAGGATGAAACAAGTGTTAAAAATGTGTAAAAAGATAAACTGAATCCCAATATTACATAGAGATGGAGAATGTTGCAGAACCTGGAGTAGAGCATTTACACACCGTGTAAACAATACACGACGTGAAGTCATTGAGGGAAACTACTCCACTATTAATTGAAATTTATGAAGTGAATAAATGATGTGAGCATACATTACATTACATGTACATAATAAACATCATGAGAAGTTTAATACATGAGAATACTATAAGAATACATTGACTCCACGATTTTCACACTATGTAGACTTTACATATCATGAACCCATCAGAATACTGAAAATTAAATGCACTGGTGTGAGTTTTTTTGGAATTGTGCCTATATATATATCCCCTTATCCACTATTTTGAGATATCTCATAAGAGTTCTATGATGTTAAATGACAATTTTTAGATGATGGAGTGGTTACGGGGCCCTACTTCACTGCCTTTCATCACTATCATTCCGTTTCGGGTATCCATGTTTCTCGTTCCCATCATTCCTAATATGAGTGAGTAGTTTTATTTATGTTGGGTGATGTTATTATTGGGGGGATGTGTTATTAAGGGTTATTTATTTATTTTATTCTTGTATTTTATTGATGCAACTATATTTCTTAGTTCAAATTACTCTTCTTTACATATTT
The DNA here is from genome assembly GCA_963277665.1 of Viscum album. Lineage (NCBI taxonomy): Eukaryota > Viridiplantae > Streptophyta > Magnoliopsida > Santalales > Viscaceae > Viscum > Viscum album. The sequence goes on from OY728160.1 coordinate 733,712,664, forward strand.
CATGACCATTTTCAATATTCTAAGGAGTATTATTTTATTACATCAATTAATTTACCTAGTTTCTCTATGATGATTATGAAGATTATGATGATTATGTTTAAATAGGGTTTTGGTCACTTAGTTTTGAGATTTAACCTAGTAGATGACCATTAAAATGGTTAAATCACAGGATTAGTGTAGGGTACCAAGAACAAGGATCCTTGTTGACCCACTTCTGACCCCAAACATGAATAAATTAAAAATTAGTTGAACCCCTAGTGCACAAACCTGAAAATACCTGAACCCATCATTCCTCACCTCTTGATTTCAAACCCAGTCATTGTTAATCTCTTTTTATTTCCACAAATAATAAAATAATTAAAATTTCAATTACTTTAATTAATTTAAGCATACAGATCATCCATGAAGGTTTGATACATGGGCTTTCCACGTGAAAAATTATTAGTGATTTTGTGTGAGTTTTATTATTTATAAAATTTGTGTATCTTTATAGGAATAAACGATACCCAACAGTCTATCACAAATTCACTTATAAAATTTAATTAGTTATAGGTTCCTAATATTTCTAACCTATTTATTTATATATTTTGGTTTATGTGACATGGGTGGTAAGGTCGCACTAACATGTGTCTGTTATCTTGTTTCGTTGGGGAACTTTTCTTTATAACCATAAATAATAAAAGTTTAAATTTTATTCAAAATTATAATAATTTAATAAAAATTTCACTTTTAAATAATTAATTTTATTTAGAAATAATATTAAATGATTATTTATCAATGAATGGGTCAAAAATAATATGACATAACACTAAAGGGGGTGAATTAACACTGACCAAATTTTAATTTTTTTATTCTTAAATATTACCCTTTCATAAATATCTCAAATATGATCCTATTGTTATATTATAAATAATTTTCTAATGTATTAAAATATAAAAAATTCATTCAAAAAAATTATATCATACTATGGAAAATACAAATGAATAACTCATTTACACGGTTCATTGAAAAGATCGGTGTTTATGTCCACAACGTGCATAATTCACTTTGTTTCATTCCATAATATTATGCTCACTACATTTGTGTTTCAAATATTTAAGTTTTATTTTATTACTAATTTAAAATACTCACTACCTAGAACATAATCACAAAATCAATGCTCCAAGTATTTTATGAAAATAGGGTAGTAGATAAATATCAATATACCAAAACTATTTTATTATTATTGTATCCATTGATTAAAGGTGTGTGGACTATTCTATCAACCACAATGTTGGAGATATATAGTGTTGTTGATATATTTTATGTTGATATTATATGTTATGTAGATAAATAGTGATGTATAGGGTTATGTTATATGTATAAGAGTTAATGATATATATTTTTACAAGAGAAAAATATGTTTATTATAGGGAGGATGATATGTTCTAAGTTATATAGGGAAAATGTCTGTTCTATGAAGGAATATATTTTTCATTTAGATAAGAAAATATATGTTTTTAATATGTTGGGTGGTATTTTTAAATGGAAATTTTAGTTTGAAGTTTTATTTGGAGAGGAACATGTTTTTGGAAGTGTAAATAATCATAATTATATTTCATGTGTAGATAATTAGTATGAACTTGTTATGTGAGTATTATATTTTATACTATAAATAAAGGTTTTTTGTAGGAAAAATCTATACAAAATTTAGTAAAATAAAACATAAAACTAATTCATAAGATCAACAAAGAAATTGAATTGTAAAATAAAATGAAAAACATAAAACAATGTATACATAATTTTCCTTGTTTAATCCTTCAAAAAAGTGAGTTTTATTGAGATCCATCAATAGTAAAAAATGATTCCTACCTCCAAAGGTATATGCCGACTAGAATGGAATCATTGAATGATTTTTTAGGACCCCTTATCCTTCAAATGTACACTAAAACTTCCCCTATAATGTGAATAAATAGAATTTAATGAGATATATTTGTTATTAGATAGTTATCTAAACAATATAATAATGAGTTCCACAAACTCCATTATATATAGCTCCATCATTCAATGAAGGATCCCATTAAAGATTATTTGTTTCATACATTATTAAATGACCAACAATTTTGTTCCAATAATTTATTTATTTGATTTCTGAAGTCTTTAATAATAAATAAAACATCTTAAAATCATCACATGATGTGTCACCATCTAAATAAAACATGGTAATCAATGTAAGAGTTTTAGTTTAATTATATATTATATCATTCATCATTAACCCAACAATATAGTATTAAGAATCTTGACTTAACACAAAACATGGTGAGGTAAATCTAAAAATTTAATGATTTATTATTTATTGTATATATTCAATAATCTCTCACTTATAATAAAGTCTCCTGCATTCAATACAAAGCTTTGGAATTCTTTGGGAATCCATCCAAACTCTTTTAAATTGATTTTCAAAAAAAATCCCTTAAATTTTGGACAAACACTTTATACCAAAATTAATCCATATTAAATGACCTACTATGTAACCCTAATACCTTTCTAATTTGACCTTATAAACATAATCTATATTGTAATAAAATATAAACATTTAGTAAAACATCATTTTTACTTAGGCTATAAAGAGTTCTCAGGTGATATTGAGCAAACACACTCATATCTCTATATGAATATATCCAATATAATGTGTATTTATATACATCATATTCATGATTTTATAATACATTTATCTCTTAAATAAATTGATCACTATATATTAAACATGTCAATCTAGTATAGTCCAACTAATGCATTCTTGGTTCTTCTAAATAGACTGACCAAATTGAAGGAATACATCACATGTAATTTATCTAAATATTAGAGCACATCACATGTAAATTAATCAATAATGGAAATGAACTTCATTGGTATAATTAAATATACTGTATACATGTCATAATTTTCATATAATAATTTAAGTCCCACTTTGGTTAAACTCAATTAACAATATGATTAACAATATACCCAATCAAACCCTAATTAGCCCGACCTCAAAGCTAGTGTAAAAATGATATCAAAGTATAAATATTCACATGATAAATACATTTTAAACCATAGATAATATAAATTCATATGATATATCCATCCCTAAGTATATCAATGACAATATGACATTCTACGTGATTTAATTTGGTGGGTTAGTACAAATAATAAGTCCTTTCATATTATCATATGATCCAACTCTATATCTTAAAAAATATTTTACACATTTTAATCTTATATATACAATAAAAACCCATAATACTCAATGATGATAATTTATTAAGGACAACCGAAGTCAAATATTAAGGATATTTTATTATTCCAATATTTATATAAAATGTAATGAAAACTTGAATGAATGATTAATATAGATTTCCTTTATTATAAAACCATGGCACATTTACATCAACAAAAATCATTACTTATTATATCTCATAAATCAAACACCCATATACTTTACATGAATTCCTTAATTATTATGTGATAATGGATTTATCAATAGATATATTCAATTACCCTCTCTAGGAACCAAACAAGTCATTATATCCCTAATCTCAATGATTTCTTGAATGAGACGGTAATTATACTGGATGTGTTACCTAAATTGGTAGACTATGGTTCCTTTGCCTAGGGAATTGGTCCATTTTAATCATGGTAAAATAAATTTCACAAAAAATTCTAGGAATAACCCCCCAACTTGAATGATTAACTTCTTGATCCAAAATAATTAATTTATTTTATCTGATGTAGTGATGTACTAAGCCTCTATTGTTGGGTCTACCATGTTGGGTTGTTTATAACACTTATAATTAATATCTCCACTACTGTTTAGAAACACAAATATTTATTGATATATCATATAAACATTTCTTATTGGAAACTAGCATCAGTATAGCCTATTATAATGAACTCTTCTTCACTTCCAAATACTAAGAAAAAATTATTAGTTCTTCTCAAGTACTTAAGGATTCTTTTCACAAAAATCCAATGGATCACACTAGGATTGGATTGGTATCTATTATTTTTGATTAAATCATAAGATAAATGAAAAAAAGTACACAAAAATGCAAATATGATAGTTCATAAAAGGACTTATAAAGAATATTAACCATTTTTATCATTTCTAACTTTTTCAGTTGACACTGAATATTTATAAGAATTATTCCTTGAAATAATATTAAATACCCCTTCTTTTGGTTTTCCATGCTAAACCTCTTCATAACTTTTCCAATATAATTTTTTTGACTCATCCAAAGTATAATTCAAATCAATGTATATAGATCTATATACCCATTATGTATTTTTTTCACCCATGTATTTTATTGAGAATAATTTTCCTAACCATAACTTTATAGAATATAAAGTTGGGATATAATTTTAAATGATTAATATTCTATAAATATAAAATGAAATAAATAATATAACACTCCCACTAACCATCTTATATACACAATAATCATCCATGTTCTTGATGAAACCAAACTCTTGGATTGTATCATCAAGTTAAATATTCTTTGAGAATATTACTTTAATTCATAAATGAATTATTGAAACATATATACCTTAGCAGTTTCATATAGAACTTTAAAACCTTTGGGTTATATCATATATGACATCTTCAAAAAAAATATCATTAAGGAAAGGGTTTTTAACATCCATTTGATATATATAAAAAACATAATGATCAACAATTGAAAGAAATATCCAAATTGAATTTATCATATATATTGGTGAAAATGACTCTTCATAGTTAATACAATACATTTTTTATATCCCTTTTCCACCAAGTAAGATATATGGTCAGAAACTATACCATACATTTTTTCTTCTTGTGAAAAAACCAACTTTCATCCTATGATTATGATTCCTACATTTTTGTCTAATAAGTTTCAAACATGGTTGGGGTATATGGAGTCCATATCATACCTCATGTACTTTAACCATTTCTCATAACCAAAACTCTAAATGGACTCTCAAAAGGTAGTAAGTTCATCATTTAGGAAAATTAATTCCTTATAATTTTCCACAAGAAATAAATATTTCTCATGTTCCAAATGAATCCTACTAGTCCATAATGGTTATTATAAAACCTTGGTCATTTATTTTTTCACAAACTCTTATAAAACTATCTCACATTCTATATTATGAATAATTTCAATTTATTAGTCCTAAAATTCCCCATGTTAAAATTTATTCCCATTAAAACCATGAGAAAAGTGATCATTTTCAAGGAATACTCCATATCAGGCAATAAAAACATTTTTTTTAGTATAATTATAAAAATAATATCCCATTGTGTTCTTGGAATAACCAGTAAAATATAATTTAATTAATTTACATCCATGTTTATCATAATTCAAATATTATACATAGTATTTACTACCCAAAATCCTCATAAAAACAAATTGTAATGCCTCACAATCCATATCTTGTATGGTATCTTGATGACTAACTTAAATAGAAAGTAGTTTAGTATGAAAGATACTAATTTTATATAATATTCACATTATGATATTCGAGCATCACACTAGCTCATCATTGATCGAAAAAAGTCCAACAAAGTAATATTTCTCCCCAAATACACATCATTCCATTGACGTGTTCATGGGGTGAAAAAATTTAACAATATCTCAGATAAATAATAAATTCAGGGGTTTAGTATTACCCACTATGATATAATTTTAGAACATTAATACTATTTAAAAATTCATTTTGGACTTTGATTTTGAATTATTTAAACTTTTAAAAGGTTTCAAACTTATATATCATAGGAAATACATGATCATGCTGAATGAATTCATCAATAATGGTTTTAAAGTAACTAAAACCAAAAATTATTTTTTTTCTCATTGGAAGACATAAATCACCATGTATTAGGTCCAGTAGTCCACTAGCCCATTCACATTTTCCATAAAAATTTCTTTAATCATTTTTTTTAATAAACAAGATTACTATTTATTGAATGAACCATAGTGAAAAGATTCCAACAATCCATCTCTATGTGGTATTTGAATATGTTTCTCAATTCTAACCCTAAGACAATAATTCCAAGGATAATTATTATTAGAATTAAATACCTTAAACTTCGCATCTTAAATTTTATAGATTGGATTATTTATATCCAACTTATATAAACCATTTTCTATATTATAAATTTTATAAAACAATGTTTCATATATTTTGAATAACATTTTCTCTTAAAAATTAATTATAAGAACTTATTATCCTACCCTATGGTGCTCAAAGTCATATGGGGATCCATTTAGATTTTTCTTTGTGTGAGTGAAGGTACAATGAGGATGAAATACAATATTACCACTCGTATATGTGTGGCGATTGAAATACCCCATCCCTTTCCCTAGTGTATATATTTTTATATTATTATTAAATATATATTCATAAAAATATCTTCTATGGTTCTTTGGTGAGTTCTATATGGATTTTTGGCTTCATGGTCACTCAGTATCTTCCTATGGAAGAAGATTTTATAGGAAACTAAAGGTAAGGGATTATCGGGGTCCTATCTTAGATAATTTTTCTGATCAACATTATTCTCTAATTATAACTCATGGGATAATTATCTAGGATTAAAACTTCATGGTATCCTAATTTTAGGAGGTTCCTATGGAGCCTTATCCTAACTCATAATTTTCTGATTAGTCTATCCATGTGTAACTCCCTTAGAGTGTTTATAACACCCTCAGTTTTTATGGACATTTTCTGAATAAATTAAATATTCATTTATGTTATCAAAAGAATTAATTAAAACATTCCTTTCACAAAACACTAAATTGGTATACGTTACATGCAATATCGACTTGGAATACGATACACACAGCACTGACTTAGCATACATCACATGCAATAAAGAGTTTCTATGAAACATAGTTTTAACGATATAATTATTTAAATGATATAATTATAACCTATCTATTAAACTTATTAATATTAATAGTAATAAATACTTTTCATATATTTTTATTATTTTATTATATAAATAAAACATATTGATAATGAAATATATGATTTTTGGTAAAGTCCTTTTATGTTATAAAATATCATTTTCTCAAATGAAATATTTTTAATAAAAAAAATTGGTTTTAGACTCATTGAGAAATTTAATTTGATAAAATAAACATCATTTTTGAATTTAGAACATTAAAATTATCTTAGGGGGGAATTTAGTGATTTTCTAAGAGACTTCGTTTTTTGATGAATAGATAAAAATACTGCTTTGGAGTTAAAAAATACATTTTTGTTTAATTAATTATTAATTTTAAATGATATTATAAATTTTTATAAGGTCACATTGGATAATTATTACTTCTATTAATTTACTATAATCAATTTTCACTTTGAAATTGAATATAAAATCTTAACAAACTTTTGAACATTTTTCTACTTTAAAACCCAGTTATTTCGTCCCGTAAATGGGATTAGCGTTAATCTTAATTTTTCCCCTTCTATGATTTTTATTTAGAAAAATTTACATACAACATTGTGTTTAGTATAATATTTTTATTATAATAATACCAAGTTGATTTTTTACCAAAATTATTATTAAAAGTGATTAAAATTAATCACAGCAATTAAGACAAAATTATGCTTAATTAGGGACTAAGAATTAAAATTAAGTGATCAAATGACCTATAAACTTGTCCAAAACCCACTGGTGTTTCTTATTTAGTCCATAAAACTTATATTATTTAGTATTGTTTTTTTATCACCTTTTTAGTTAATAACATGTTTCTAAAAATTCCAAGTGAATCATTTTCCTTCCCAATAAAAAGTCACCACCTCTACCACTTTCTCACACCTATAAAACCTCTTATGTTCAGAAAAGACCTTCCCAATACACTTCCCAAAATTTTTCTCTTACTCCTATAATCCTACCCTTGTCCAGAAGGAAATCCAAGGAATCCTTTTGGTACATACCAAAAGGAGTTACCCAATCAAGAGGTAATGCCTTCTCTCAAGTCCTTTCTTTTATTTTCCTTCTCCACCTACTCAAATTTTCACCATTATTGTATAAAAAAATTATCCTAAATATACTAAGATGTTTTTATGATATTTATTCAACCTAAATATACACACAACTCCATCTAATGGATAATGAACATACTATTTATGTGACTTGTGAACTACCGTATCCCTAAATGATGATTGTTCAATTTTCCTTATCAACTCTCATGGTGGCCATTATGAAAAAACCTAGGTTTATAAATGTTATATATGATATTTAGTATTTATTTAATCTTTTTTATTCATTTTTACAACAAATACCTTTTACTTTCCATTTGGTGTTAATATGATAATCTTGTTTGAGGAAGTGTGGACTACCACCCCGTCAAAGCAATGTGATTCGTTCACACACCACGTGGAATGTATTGAGGATGGGTTTAATTAAGTTATATGATATAATAATTCTACTTAAATAATTATATATATATACATATATATATATATATATTTCATTTACATACTTTCCTTTAATACGATTATAAAAACAGAAACAACGTTAATTGGTACGTACGACTTTCCATCTACATGAATGGTGTATTCCATTTCATAATTATATATTCTATAGATTATTTAAATATACATATAATTAATTATAATTATATTTATATCATTTTTCACATACTGGAATCATGATATAATTATAATTACCAACAATATAAAAAATTAGGACATATTTGAAGAACAGATAGAATATTACCCGAAGTGAAACCTTAACATAGGATCATTAACAAGCGAGTAATATAAGTTCATAATCAGAAAATATATGATATTAAATATAATGATATGGTTCTGTAAAATATTTATAGTAAATTTATATTTATTATATATGTGGTTTGAATGAGTATGATGAGATTCAAGATACAAGGTAAGGGGATTTCTTCTCACTTTTTATTTTCATGAGATACACGCTATATTCGTCACTCTTTACTTTTGTGTGGTGTATATACTACCCATGATTTTAGTCTAGGTATCTTATACCTAAATTTATTGTTATTAACATATATATTTTATGAACTTTCATTCATGGGGTTTATGTTTCAAAAATTAACAAATCATTAAAAATGTTTTGTCTCAATTTTCATTTGTTGAGACCCATGTTTTTTTATGCACCTATACTTTTTTTCAGGGTGTATATACTCTAATTTTTCATGTAATATCATGTATATAATTTTTTCATGATATTTTTAGCTTCATGTAATTTTATTTTCTTATACGAAGATTATGATCCTAAGTTACCAAGCTATAAGATTTTATTGATACAATCTCATCGTTTTTTAAGATTGTTTACGTTTATGATTCCATTTATGAAATATTTTGATCCATATCTCAAGAATAATCATGATTTTACTTCTCCAATTTTTATTACAGATATCATCATGTGTGTTTTCCATTTGTTACACTCTTTTTTACTTAATATAATATTTTTAAGTAAATTCTTAATGTCTTTTTCTTTGGTCGGAAATCTATTGTTTTCAAAAACCATGTTTTCTAAAATGTTTTAAAAAATGTTTTCAAAAGATCATTGAAGAAAATTTTTAAGGAAAAAGGAATTTAATTTTCTTTATTGTTTTTAAAGATTCCATTATAATTTTTCGAAGCAATTTTTAAAGAAAAAGGTTTTCAAAAGGATTTATTTTATAAATTGCATTTTTTCAAAGAAGAAGGGATATTTTCCTCACGAAATGTTTTTAAAATATATTTCAAAATTATTTCCCAAATAAGATAACATCCATTTGTTTTAGTAATTTCTTTATGGGGTATTTATTCAATTTTCCATTCATATTCTTTCTTTGAATGGATTATGTTTTGATGGAATGATGTTTATGGAAGTCGTTTCACATTCCCAGGTTTTATGATTTTCAAAAATACTTCTTTTCATGGGTTATGTTTATAATGAAACAATTATGAAACCTATATCTTTACACAGGTTATGATATGATTAAATATTTATAATACCCATTTCATTACATGGGTTATTATATTATTATTTATGATCTTGTGGCACATTTATGAATGATTTTATTATGAGACAGTAGGGACCTATATCTCCCTCCAATGCATTGGATAAAGATTTATAACTCATGAGATATAATTAGATGGTCCTGGGAATGAACCTTGAATACTAAGATGGACATGGTAGAGAACCATGACTACCAAGATTGTATGAGGATTGAACTCATGCTACTAATATGTCCATGGGAGTGAACTATGACTACCAAGATGATATGGGGAGTGAAACTATACTACCAAGATGGTCTTGGAAGAAATTCCTTGGATACTATGGAAATCATATTCCTTGGATACTATGGAAATCATATTTTATGTTTATGTGTATGCTAAAAATCCATATTTCACTCCTAAGTTATTCTTTAATGTATTATGTTCTTTATTTACTCAATATTCATGTCTTATGAACTGCTAAGATTTATGCCATGATTCATGTATATTATCTTTGATATGCAGGGAATAATATTCTATTTTCATGATCATGTTATCATACCCTTATGATCATGATTGTGCTTAAATGTCTCCCTTGTTTACCCTTACTGAGAATTTGAGCACACACATTTTTTGTTTCATTCCCCAGGTTATGACGATATTTATTATGTTTGATGTTTCTAAGAAGGGTGCTAGTCAAGAAGAGGCTAGTGGGAGATAATTTAGCTCATTTATATACCTATGTTTATGTTTCCATGTTTCCAAAGGCCCTTGACTAGAATGGTCTTCAACCGTTTATTTGTGTAATGTTTTATGTAATACGAAAAAGTTGTGTAACGTTAATGTATAATAATATTGGGTCATTATAGTTGGTATCAGAGAAAAATTTTAGTTAAAATTTGGAAACTAGGATGATAAAACCTTAGTGAGAGCCTTAAGGACATGTCTAAGGATAATTATAAGGATGATTCAACATTTCATAAAATGTCTTGGAATTTTGAAGAAGGATATACTGAGTGGTTTCAAAGAAATACATCCATATCCGGATACTACAAGTGGATGTGGCTCTGAAATTGATGTACCTGGGGGTAAAAAATCTAATAGTATGTTCTAGGCCTGACTCTGAGTAATCTGGTACATGACAACAGGCCTTACTGGACTCTTTGTTTGACACTCCTAGGGGATATGCTTTGGGAATTCAGAAACTCTTCACCAACCATTATGAAGGATTTAAATATAAGTTATCTATGAATAACTTGGGATAAAACTAAGGTGTCATAGATTTAGGAAGGTTTCATAAGTTAGAAATCCTATTATTTTGTCTTCAGGATTATGTGGTTCCTCATTATGATAACTTTTTATTACTTTATTCTTTTTGTTTTAGACAATTTCTAGAACCCGAAGGAACTACGTTAATGATGATTGAGATAGAAAATGAAATGATTTTCCTCTTGAGAAACCAAATGTTATGGGATATGAAATGAAAAGTCTTGTTTATACACTCACATGACATTCTCAAGCTATGAATCATGGTGGAATTCAAAATGAGAAAAGGATGAAACAATATTATATTGAGTCTTTCATGAGTTAATTTCCACCTTCTTTTAGAGGTTCTTCTAATACGCTTTTTTGAACAATGGATTAGTACCACTGAAAAGATATTCCATGTTCCTCAGTGTTTAAATAATGATAATGTTATTCGGGCCATTTATCGGTTAGAAGGAAAAGAAAATCAATAGTGGAATCTAATAAAGAATATGAGGTAGCAAGATGAGATTGAATCCCTGGATTTGGATGAGTTCAAGAAATTATTTTTAAATAAGTACTTTCCCTAGATTCGTATACCAATATAGAGAAATATTTCCTTGAGTTGAACCAAAGGGATGATGAATCTGTTGGTACCTACATGGCTAATTTCATGATACATGCATGGTATGATTCCAGAATTATCATGAAACCTAAAAGTAAATTTAATAGGTTATTCATTGGCTAAATGCCAAGAACTGTAAGGGTGTTTTTCGTAAGATACATTATTAGCTATGATGATATTTTGAGTTATGCAATAAAGGTTTAAATGGAGGTTAGAGTCACATATCAATCTCATTTTTCTGATAATAATATGAAGATTGAATTTAAGGAAAATCTAAAAACCATGAGGAAAAGAAGATTAAATTTTCTTTTTTCTCTAATGTGGGAAGTATCATGGAGAAAATAGCCTTATGGGGTCCAATAAATGTTTTATGTGTCAAAGGTAATTCCATAGATCATTTTATTTCTTAAGTTATGGGAATAAGTTATTTAACATTTTGAATGGGTAAAAGCAGCACAGAATGAACCTCACATGATTCAGTGCTACAAGTGTATGTAAAATGGTCATTATGCTAACCACTTCCCAAACCCATTGGTTGGTTATGTTGATCGATTTCAGAAACATCTTAAGCTGAAGGAAAAGGGAAAATCTCATGCAATCACTATTTTTATGAGGGGTATGAAAATAACATGATGAAAGGTACACTTACCATCCACTCTAGAAGGTAAAATGTCATATTTGATTCTATATTTACCCAATATTTCATATCTAATGAATTTTATAAGGGCATTAATATTCCCCTAAAACAATTATATATAGAATTAGTAGTGAAAACCACTAATGTTATGATGATTTCATCTCATGTATATGATTCCTCTCTAGTTGATGTTTGTGGGAATGTGCTTCCAGCAAATCTTTTCATTCTTAATTTGGTCGAATACGATGTCATATTAGGCATGGATTGGATTTCTATGCATAAATCCCACATTAATTGTCAAATAAGAGATGTTACTTTTGATATTTTAAACCCTCCTATGATCGTCCATCAATATAATGAAAATCATGAACTTCTTTTGTATATTACATCTAGTGTATGGGTATTAATTACCATTCAAAAGGGTTTTTTATCTCAAATGGTTGGGATGAATATCGATATAGATGATATTCCTGTTGTTTGGGATTTTGTGGATGTCTTTCGCGAAGATTTTAATAGTATTCCACCAAAACGTGAAGTTGAGTTCTCTATAGAAACCATACCTTATTCTACACCAATTTCAAATACTCCATATATAATTATCCTGATTGAGTTTCATGAATTGAAGAAGAAACTCCAAGAAAACCTTGATAAGGGATTTATTCGGCCAAGTGTGTCACCTTGGGGTGAACTGGTTCTTTTGTGAAAAAGAATGATAGATCAATGAGACTCTGTATTGATTATCAGGAGTTGAATAAGATCACAATCAAGAACAATTATCCTCCTCCCCATATTGATGACATTCTTGATCACCTATGTGGAACTCAATACTTTTCCAAGATTAACATTCATTATGGATATCATCAATTTTGGGTCAAGAAATAGGATATACCCAATATGGTATTTCATACAAGGTATGGAAACTATGAACATATAGAGATTCCTTTTGGTCTTACTAATTCCCCTGATGTCTTCATGGATTATATAAATAGATTCTTGAGAGATTACCTTGGTATGTTTGTGGTAGTCTTTATAGATGATATTCTTTTCTATTCAAAGGGTAAGGAAGAGAATCAAGATCACTTGATAATTTTATTAAAAATCCGAATGAAGGAGAATCTATATAAAAAATTTAAAAAGTGTGAATTTTTGATGAAAAATGTTTCCTTTTGGGGTCATATAATCTCATGAGATAGTATAGCAGTAGATCCATCAAAGATGGAGGCTTTTGAATGTTGTCCTAGACTAACCACGAGGACTGAGATCCGTAGATTTCTTAGTTTACCTATATATTATTAATGGTTTATGGATAATTTATCACAAATATCTAATCCTATGACCAAGTTAGATCAGAAGGGTGTCAAGTTCCTCTGGACAGGTGAATGTGAGGAAAATTTATAGGAACTGGAGAGAAGGTTGGTCAGTGAACCTATGATTACATTACCATGTAGTATAGGAGGGTTTGTACTCTATAGGGATGCATCTAAGAAGGAATTGGAATGTTTTATTATTAATAATAACATGGATATATCCTATTCCTCACAAAAATTGAATTTTCATGAGTAGAATTACCAAAATCAAGATTTGGAGTTTGCAGTTGTAATTTTTTCATTAAAGATATAGTGGCATTATCTTTATAGAGAAAAGTGTGATATATATATCAATCATAAAAGAATGAAATATAGATTCATACAGATGGAGTTGAACATGTTTCAGAGAATATGGTTAGAGTTGATAAAGTATTATAAATTCTCAATACATTAACTCGTTGAGAAAGCAGATAAGGTGACCGATGCATTGATTCAGAAAGATCATGCTAGCTTATCCATGATGAGGATCACAAAATATCCAATATTTTTGGATTTGAAAAGGACGGATCTAGAAATCATAAAGGAAGGGGAAAATCATATATTTCTAAAATAAATTTTCAACCCTATATCCAAGTGAAAATTAAGGAGGCACAAAAAGATGATGAAGAGATGAAAAAAAGTCAGAAATGTTCCAGAGCGTAACCTTGATCAGGATGGAATGATAAGATTCAGGAATTGTGTATGTGTTCCTTCCATACAAGATTTGAAAAAGGTTATGTTATAGGAATCTCATAGTTCTTCATTATCTATTCATCCTAGAATTGAAAATATGTATAGTGACTTGAAAGAATACTTCTAGTGGGATGGAATGGAGAGAGATATCACAGAGTTTGTGTCTCGGTGCTTGGTAAGCCAGAAAGTTAATGATGAAAGAAAAAATTCTAAAGGGATGTTGCATCCATTACTCATACCAGAATAGAAATGGGAGAATATCACTATGTATTTTGTTGTTGGACTACTGAATACACTATAGGGTTTAATGCTATATGAGTGGTAGTCGATAGCCTTACTAAGACAGTACACTTCATCGAAATCAAAGAATACTTTCATCTGGATTATCATTCCTAGATATACATTAAAGAAGTCTTAAGGTTGCATGTAGTACCACATTCTATTGTATTAGATCAGGATCTGAGGTTTACCTCAATGTTTTGGTGACATATTCACCAAGTACATGATACAAAATTTAGTTTCATCACTTCTTATCATCCTCAGACATATGTTCAGTCAGAAATAATGATTAAAACACTAGAGGATATGTTGCAATCTTTTTCTCTATATTTCAATAGTAGTTGATATCAACACCTTCCTCTATTTGAGTTTTCATACAAAAATATATTTAATTGAAACATTTGTATGGAACATTATGAAGCACTTTATGGTAAGAAGTGTAGATATCCAACGTGTTGGGATAATGTTGGAGAAATAAATCTATTGGGACATGAGATCACTGAATAAATGGTCGATAAGGTTAGAACCATTCAACAGCATATCAAGGAACCTAGATATTAGTAGAAAAGTTATGTAGATAACTGTTAGTGTGATCTAGAATTTGAAGTTGGTGAAAATGTGTTTCTATGAATCTCACCCTAGAAGAATGTTATGATATTTGGGGTGAAATGGAAACTAAGACCTAGTTATATCTCTCCCTTTGAGATTCTTGATTGTATAAGGATATTATCCTAGCGCATGGAACTTTTTAAAAATCTCTCTCAAGTCTGTGATGTGTTCCATGTATCTATCTTGAGGATGTACAAACCTGAAACTTCACATATATAGAACACATAGGTCATACCGCTGGAGTAGGATCTATCTTATGAAGAACAACCAGTTGAAATTTTAGACTGATCAGAGAAAGTTCTAAGAAACAAGACCACTAACCCGGTAATTTTTTTTGGTGAAATCACTAGTTTTAGGATGATATATGGGAACATGAGGATATGATGAAGTATAAGTATCCTCATCTTCTTTTACCTGAGTGACTAATTTTGAGGGAAAATTAATTTTAAGGGGGGGTAGAATATAACACCATATGTCTTTATAGAACATTTTTTCAAATAAATAAAATATTAATTTGTATATTACAATGAATTAAGTAAAAAATTCCATTAATGTGGCAAAAAATCGACATACAATACATACAATGCCAAATTGTCCTACATTACACACAACATGAACTTGGAATATGATACATGCAACCCTAACTTAGCGTACATCACACACAACATAGAGTTTCTAAAAAACATCATTTTAATGATATAATTATTTAAATATGGTAATTATAACCTAGACAATAAAATTAGTAATATTAATAGTAATAACTACTTTTCAAATATTTTTTATAATTTTTTTATATAAATAAAACATACTGATAATGAAAGATATGATTTTTGGTGATTTTTTTATGTTTTAAAATACTGTTTTCTTGAATGAACCAATATAAATAATAAAATTAATTCTAGGAACATTTAGAAATTTATTTTAATAAAATAAACTTAATTTTTAATTTATAACTTTGAAATTATCTTAGAGTTAATTTTTGGGATTTTACTGAGAAAAGTCATTTTTGATGAATAGTGAAAAATACTGCATTTTAGTTAAAAAATGTCTTTTTATTTAATTAATTATTAATGTTAAATGATATTATAATTTTTTTAAAGATATAATTATATATATATATATATATATTACATCTATTAATTCACTAGAATCAATTTCAATTTTAAATTGAATAAAAAATCTTAACAAACATTTGAACATTTTTCTACTTTAAAAACCTCTTATTTTGTCCTGTCTGTGGGCTTATCATTAATCTTAATTTTACTACCTCTATGATTTGAATTTTTAAAAATCTAAATACAACATTTTATTTAGTATAATATTTAAATTTTAATAATATAATGTTAATTTTTTACCAAAATGATTAGTAAAAGTGATTAAAATTAATCACAGTGATTAAGGCTAAATTAAGATTAATTAGGGACTAACCCTTAAAATTAATGACCCAAATGAACTATCCAATTATCCAAATCCCATTTATTTCCATATTTAGTCCATAAAACTTAAATTATAGTTTTTATTATTTTTATAACTTTTTTTAGGTAAGAACATGTGTAGACCAAACTTGTTTCAACAAATTCCATATGAGTCTTTTTCTTTCCATATAAAATCCACCACCTCTCCCACTTCCTCACACCTCTAAAACCTATTAATTTTATCCAATACCAGCCCAATAAACTTCCTAAAATCCATTTATTCCTCATATAATCCTTACCTTATCCATAGGTAAATCCATGAAATACTTTTGACACATTCCAAAAGGAGTTACCCAATCAAGAGGTAACGTCTTCTGTCGAGTCCTTTCTTTTATTTTCCTTATCCACACCCTCCTCATTTTTCCCATGATTCTATAATAACGATAATATAATAAATATAATATGATTTTTTATGATTAATATTAAACCTAAACATACAAACACCTCCATCTAATGGATATGGAACATATTGTTTATGTGTACAGCGTACTACCACCTCACTAAACGATTATTGTTCAACTTTCCATACCGCCTCTCATGGTATCCATTATGATAGAAAATATTTTTATATATTTTATATATGATATTTATTATGTATTTAAGCTTATTAATTCCTTTTTAAAATATATTCCTTTTATTTTCCATTTAGTATTAATATGATAATCTAGTTTGAGGAAGTTTGGACTACCTCCCTCTCAAAGCGATGTGATTCGTTCACACACCACATAGAATATATTAAGGATGGGTTTATTGAACTTAATTTATATATATGATATAATAATGATAATTTTATAATGATATATATATAATATATATATATATACATATAAATATGTCATTTACATACTTTCTTTCAATACGACAATAAAAAACGGAAACAACGTTCATGCGTACGTACAACTTACCATCTCTGTGAATGGTGTATTCCATTTATTTCTTATATATTCTGTATATTTTTTTAATATAAATATAATGAATATAAATTATATTTATATAATTATTCACATTCTGGAATCATGATATAAGTATAAGGACCAATGATATAACAAATTAATACATATGCAAAGAACAAAGAGAATATTAACCGAAGTGAAACCTTAACAATGGATCGTTAACAAGAGGGTAATATAAGGCCATAATAAAAAAATATACAGTATCATATATAATTATATGTTTCTATAAATTATGTATAATAAATTTATATTTATTATACATGTGGTTTGAAAGTTTACGATGATAGTCAATATACAAG
Organism: Viscum album; assembly: GCA_963277665.1. Classification (NCBI taxonomy): domain Eukaryota; kingdom Viridiplantae; phylum Streptophyta; class Magnoliopsida; order Santalales; family Viscaceae; genus Viscum; species Viscum album. Next base: position 733,730,791 of record OY728160.1, read on the forward strand.
TTAAGGGGATTTCTTCTCACTTTTTATTTTCGCGAGACACATTCTATGTTTTACACTCTCTCATTTTGTGTGGTATATATACTGAATATGATTGAAATATATGTATCTTATACCTAAATTTATTTTTATTAACATATCAATTTTATTAAATTTCATTCATGGGGTTTAAGTTTCAAAAGTTACCAAATTGGAAAAAATGTTTTTTCTTGATTTGCCTTCTTTGAGACTCATGTTTTATTATGCACCTAAACTATTTTTAAAGTGTATATACTCACATTTTAAATTTTATATAATTAATATCATTATTTAATTATAATTTAAGATTTTTTTAATTTATTTTCTTACAAGGAGAGTATGATCCCAAGTTACCAAGTTATAAGAGTTCATTGAGACAATCTCATTGTTTTTTGATATTGTTTATATTTATGATTCCTTTGATGAAATATTTGGATACATATCTCAAGAATAACCATGAGTTTCATTATACTATATTTATCATAGATATCTTCATGTGTTAGTACCATTTTTTCTACTATTTGGTACTTAAGATAAATTTGAACCTCTCTCTCTTTAGTAGGAAATCTATTGTATTCAAAAACCATGTTTTCAAAAATGATTTCAAAATATCCTTGAAGATAATTTTCAAGGAAAAAATGATTTTAATTTTTTTTTAAATATTCTTTCATAAGTTTTCAAAAAAAATTCAAAGAAAAATGTTTTTCAAAGTTTTTATATTTTAAAAATAATATTTCAAAGAAGAAAGTATATTTTCCTCAAGAAATGTTTTGAAATAATATTTCAAAATTATTTCTCATCACAAATAACATCCATTGGTGTTAATAATGCCTTAATGGGGTATTTATTCAACGTTTATGTTCATATTATTTCTCTGAATGGATTATGTATTGATAGTGGGATGTTTGTGGAACCTATTTCACATGAACGAGTTTTATGCTTTGGAAACCTACTTCTTTTCACAGGTTATGTTTATGATGAAATTATTATGAAAACTGTATATTTTCCTTGGTTATGATATGATTACATTTTTATAATACTAATTTCATTTCATGGGTTATGATATGATTATTTATGATCTTGTGGAACATGTATTTATTATTTCATTATGATATGGATAAGATCTATATCTCCCTCTAATGCATTGGTTAATGATTTATATCTCATGAGATAAACTAAGATGGTATTGGGAGTTAACCTTTACTAATAAGATGGTCATGGGAGTGAATAATGACTGCTAATATGGTATGAGGAGTGAAATTAGGCTACTCATATGGCTATGAGAGTGAACCAAGACTACTAAGATGTTATGGGGGGTGAACCTATACTACCAAGATGGTCATCAAAATGATGCCTTGGATACTATATATATCATATTATATTCTTACATGTCTAAAAAAATTTAATGTTTCATTAATAAGTTATTATTTCATGGCTTATGTTCTTTATTTCCTTAATATTCATGTCTTATGAACTTCTTAGCTTTATTCCATGATTCATTTATATGATCTTTGATATGCAAGGTATGATCTTATATTTTTATGATCATGTCCTCATACCATTATTCTCGTGATTGTAATTACATGTATCCCTTGTTTACCCTTACTGAGCATTTTTTTCTCACCCCTTTTTATGTTTTCTTCCCCATGTTATAAAGATATGTATAATGTTTGATGTGTCTAATAAGGGTGATAGTCAAAAAGAACCTAGTGGAGATAATGTAGCTCATTTATATACCTGTGTTTATGTTTCCATGTTTCCAAATTCATTATACTAGTATGGTATTCAAGAATTTTTTTGTGTAATGTTTTATGTATTCAGAAAAAGTTATGTAACATTAATGTATGCCAATATTGGGTCGTTATAGTGTTTTATTTGTTTTTGATGCCAAGATGTCTCCTACCCAGACTATGGCTCTTATAGTTTCTTTTTATATGATGATAATTCTACTTTACCTAAAGATATGGATATCATAGTACATGCTAGAATTGATCATGTGTTTTATGGTGGAACTAATGAGTTTGTTATTATAAATCACTCATCCTCTAAGGCCCTACCAACAGATAGATTTCATTAAGATATCCCTTGTAATGGCGAGGTTAATCATGGTTCTTCTATCTACAAAACCTCCTAAAATTGATCCTATGTCTGATGTTGGATCTGATTAGGTTGTTATTGTAAGTCCCTTATCCACTAAGGACCTACCTATAAATGGAATTCTTTAGGAAGGCCCTGGCACTAGTATGGTTGATTCTCTAGAAAATCCCTCCCTATGTATTCACAATCCTATCTCTTTCCATTATCCCTACCTATTTAAGTATTTGGATCTAACTTGTGAATTTATTTAGGAATACTCCCTCACAAGAGATTACTGGGAGACCAATATAGGGTTGTATATGTCTCTAAGTGAAAATAAACTAGAAAGTATTCCATGTCTTGAGATATTCAGTAAACATTATACCTCAAATTTGACTCACACAAATCCTATTTTTTTCTCCCTTATGATTCTCAATGATTATTTTATCATTTGGAATGTTAGGGGGATTTTTTCATTTCCCAAATGTGAATTCTTCTCCGATGAATTAAATATTAACCATGTATCTCTTATCATTTACATGAAAAAAATACAATGAGAATCCTTTTATTGTTTTTCATCAAAACTACACATTTGAAACTAAATTCACGAAAATATGATTAACAATCATATTTGGATCATTTGAAAGAATTATATATAGGTAAATATGGTATGTTATTATTCTCAGAACATCATAGTGGAGGATATCCATTCTTCCATATCAATTTATCTATCTATTATATATGAAAAATGTGATATTATTTAAATTGATCATATTTGTTGAAATATACCTTCCTTAGACCCAATCCTCCAAGACTAGTTTATTTATGGGGACATTAATATATCATTAAACAGTCAAACAATAAATGAGGTACTTATTATTCTTGAAAATCTCTAAATTAATTTAAAACCCTTTTATTGGATAATAATATCTTAGACCTGAGGTATTAAAATAATTATTTCTCTTGGTGAAAATATAATAGATCCAATCAAAAGACTAAGATCCAACTAGTTGAGTGTTTATCCAACTTATAAGGGATATCCAACTTTTCTTTTTATTTTTTTCCCACATGATAGATTCTTTTCCTGGTTATCCCCCACTAATGATCAAACTGGATAATTATATTTAGGGATATTGATGCTTCTTATTCTTTAAATAGTGGACCCATGATTGGGATTTAATGTAACTCATACAGACCTCCTTGGGTGGTAACATAAATGGAAACTCATGGGTGTCTCTCCAAAACAAGCTAATGTGGATAAAAGGAGACATCATTGAATAGTTTTTAATTCATCTAGGCCCCCTACCTATTTTTAAGATCTTAAAATTAATATTAACCATCTTGATTCAGGATTATAGTATAGGTGGAATAATGATCAATTTGTGTCTCTATTTATTAAATATAAACTACTGGGTAAGAGACTATTAGGGGAAGAATAGGTTGTATGAGAAATATCTGAAACAATGTGGTTGAAATATGGGGATAGGAAAACTATTTATTTCTATGAATGTATTGACGAAATTATGTATTTGTTATATCATAACATATAGTTATATGATGGTATCCCCACTATTTATGTCGAGGTTAGGGATTTTTTCCTATTTCACACTTCTCCTCCTTACACTTTGGGTCATAGTAATATAGGATAGGTGGTTATATTAGTAAAGAAGAATATTTTTTTTCTTAAAAATATCCCAAGTTTTATTGGTGAGATAGGTGTTTTATTGGTGAGACTAATAAATATATAATGAAATATATTCCCTCTAAGGATTTTATTATAGAAGTTATCCTCGATCTCAACTCAGAAAAGTCCCATAGCCTCGATGACTTCCTTGGATATTTCTACATCACTATGAGATATTATAAATATTGAGTTCATTACAGATGTGCTAGAATATTTTAAATGGTTTCACTTCTTATATTCACTTATGCTATTAAACTGGTATTTATTCCAAAGTTGAAACATCCTAGAATTTTCAAACAATACCAAACCATCAGTATGTGTATCTTTTGTTACAAGGCCCTATCCAAAATTTTAAATGATTTTCTCTCCCATTATCTCATCATGATGGTATCAGGAAATAAGTATGGTTTTTTTGAAGTTATAAATATACAAGGATTAATCATTTTAGTATAAGAGATATTGGGGACCTTAGTAGGAAAGTGGTTGGTTCCAATATCATAAGGAAATAGTTATGTAGAAATCATAATATAAAATGGAATGGAAGTTGATATTAAATGTTGTGAGGTTGTTTGTGTTCTCAATGTAGGTATGTGATCTGTTATTCAAAAGTTACTCCTCCATGTGGTTCTCAGTCTCCATTATGGGTAAGTAGTTTGGGTTCTTTAATTCATATCATGGATTCCATCAATGGGATTCTCTATCTCTTATACTTTTCATCTCAGAACATGACTTATATAGTAGTAATCTCAACAATTCTATATCCATGGGGAGGGTATTAACATTTAAAGGTACATTTAGTATCATAAGAATACCACACATGTTTTTCATAGATGAAATAATTTTCTTTCTCCATGATAGGTTCAAACCCATTTAAATATTCATGGGTATATTGGATACTTATGAAAATTGGAGTGGGAAATTGGTCATTAAAGAAAATATTTATGTTTTCATTTTATAAATATTCTATCTCAGGAATTATCTTATTATTGAGATATATATTTTTTTTGAAAAATCTAATTCTCTAATTATTTATCGGAGGGATCCTCTGTCTATGGGGAGAGTGTGAATCCCACACTTCAATGGGTTGGTGAATAAGATCAGAGAGAACATCATCATTTGAAAGAATTAACTCATATCATCAAAGGTAATATTACCATCACTAATCATTTTGTTTCTTACATACTAAAAAACTGTGATCATTCATTTGGTTCCCTAAATATATCATTGGGAATTTTGAAATCATGTTCAATGGGTTTTTGTGGGACTCTGACCATGATGGTTAGTGCTATTAGACTGTCTTTTCTCATCTATAAAAATCCTTCAATAATGTAGGTATCAATTTTAAAATCCATGAGTATTTCATGAAGAACATGTAATCCAAAATGTCTTAGGATACACTGGATGGGAAGATACTGTGGTTGAAATACACTAAGGCCAAGTATGGGAGTAACTTGATAATAATCAAAATAAGAGTTTCAAAACTTCCTCTCTATAGAGGATCCTTTAGGATTCATTTTAGATTCTCAAAGTTAAATCTAGAAGGATAATTATATGTATGAATTTATCCTCCTATAATGAAAACATTCCAAGTCATTTACTCTACTTCCCCTTTTTCATGCATCATAATATGATGTTTCTTATAGCTGAGGTGTACCTAAATATTCTAAAAGTATTTATAGATAAATAAAATAAGTGATTATGTTTTAATATCATATTAGTTTATGATTCATATTACAAATTGTTTAACCCCTCTAGCTTGATAAAATTCCACATTTAATTACTTTTAAAAGATCACTTATGTCCCACTAGGAACATATCCTTGAGCTGAAGTCATTTGGTACAAATTTATACCTACTAAATTTATATTTTTCATGTGGTAGATTATGAAATAGTATTTCCCCAAGGATGATATGATTCAAATAAACGGTATTTACCATGTTTTTAAATTATTCTATTGTATTAATTATAAAATTGGTACTATTGAGAACTTTTTTCTAGGATGGGAGTGGGAGATATTCACTTGGCACTTCTTAGGAAGTTGTATGGAAATTTATATTCATCTTGATGTTCTTGAGCAGTTCATATCATAATATTTCAAAAATATGGAGGTTATATCCAACTAAGTTAATACTCTTAGTGTTTCTCTCATGGATAGATTATATGTTATTTGGGAATCATTAAATGAGGCTTGATATAGGTGACCTCAAGTAAGCATTGTTGTCCTAAAAATCAAAGTACACCATTTAATTTTCATTTTGGGATTTTTAAACTCTGGGAGCTTCTTGACAACTTATTTTTAGATTCTCTACCATCTCACTTAATATCCCAATATAGATAGTGTTTTTGTGTGTAATGTTCCACCCTACCTCATTGGATTGAGAAGTAATTGGAGTGCTAATATCCTTAGGGGAAATCCCCAAAACACTAAATAATGACCATAAATTCCAAGGGATTCATAAGTAATTGGGGGAAAATTTTCCCTTTTAAAGATAAAACAACCAAACCATGAAACCGTAATCGATAAATCCTCTATAAGATGCATGAGTATGAAAAAAACTCTAAAGCAAAACCTTACCAAAATATAATATTATTGTTCAAAGAGGAAACCAAGACAAAAAAACTCAAAGACACCAAATAATTCAACTCATCAATTCCCTACCTAATTCAAGCTCCAGTTCCACATGCCCAGCATGAGGTATCAAGAAGAATCAATAAATTACTGGGATACCTTACCTTTAATTCTGTGTTAATTTATAACATCTACAAATGCACCAAAGTGTCCAGTAAGTGGGTGAGTATAAAAACAATTAATTTTTCCCCAATGACTTCCCAACATAAGACACTAGGGAAAAAATCGTTAGAAAAATTTATAAAATAGTGTATGTAATGAAAAAAAAATATAACAAAAATATAAGTCAGTTTTTTCCAGGTAAGAATCAATAAGCTTTCAAAATAATTTTTCAAGGAATACATGAAAAAGTATTTTAAAAAATTCCTTAATTTTTTATTTGGAATATACTTTCCCATATCCATACACATCAAAAATACACACACACACAATATTTGGGTTACCATTGATTGTGGAACTTCACATCCATAATTCATCCAATGTATGGTGGCATTTTACGACCATTTTACATCCCAATCACTCATGCCCAAGTATTTATTCCAACATAATTAAAATTTATTTAAATAAAACCATTTATTTATTTAAATTATTTCAAAAAATAATTTACATGCATTAAACCAAACCATTATTTTAATACATCATTTTAAAATTATAAACAAGGGGTTTTTTCAAAACCAATCAACATTTCACAATCACCAAGATAAAATAATATTTCCAGCAAGATTCATAAAATATTTTCACAAAAATTTCAATAATATCATTTAATTATAACTTATCCTTCAAGTTATAATATAGAGAATTCTATAGAGAATCCACCTACCTCTCAATCTTTGGAAAAAATAATGAGCAGTCCAACATCTTTAAAAACCTTAATTCAATATTTTAAATATAACTATATATATTGTTCCCTTTAATAAAAATAATAATATATCATCATTATTAACATAACAAAACATAGATTTATCCCCAGTAGATTAGATATTTGTTTCCAAGAAAGATAAGAAGAATAAATCTCAGAACAATGACTAAGAATGAGCACTTAGCAGTGAATCTAGATCTACAATGGTTTTGGAATGCCTAATACTTTCTCTAGAATTAAAGGGAATCAACTATAAAGACATTAGTGGAAGAGTAATTAGTGTTATGGGAGTATTATTTGAAAACAAATATTAAATGAATTAATTTTAATTAGATCAATGATTTTTGGATCGGAAATTTCATGGTGCATGGTTAAGGTGCCCGATTAGACATGTCGTGTGCTAAGAGGACACGAGCTACTATCCCAAGTTGCACATCACAAAATTGGATCACACTGTTAGACAAACTGTGTGCCAACCATGTTTTTCCCCTCTATCCATCATCAAATAGTTTCACCTAGGAATATGAATGGTTTGGGAAAACTGTGCACCAATTATATGCCTTCCTAGGGACCTCTATTTTACCTTGGATTGTATCCTAGAGGTGTATCATGGTTTCTAATAACCATTCCCAAATCACATGTAAGGTCCCATATTTATACAGATAGGTCCCTCATTGAGTTTATCATTTTATCCATAGTGATCGAGAATTGTTTACATACAGAGATCCTTGGTTGGGTAAAATGACTTAATGGTCATGGAAGTCTATTGTTTGAATAAACATAGTCTTGGGTTGTAAGGAAAGTTGAGAAAACTGGAGAGGATCCATGTGGGGAGATATTGGAGGTTTCTTTTTGAATTAATGTATTTTGAGTATAAATAGGCCATGTGTTACCAAGGGTTCTTGGTATGTTGAGAAGAAATGAAGGGGTTTGGGTTTTTATAAGGAAATAGGGATGAAAAACCATCTGCAGAAAAATTACACATTGTCTAAAGGTAATATACACCATTTAATTATTTCAATACACATTTTGAGAATGGTTACTAGCCGTGAACTAATTCAAATCATGAAAATAATACATGTAGTTTAATTATATTACATGTCATGTAATATTTTATTGGAATAAAATATAATCCTAGGTGATAGGTTTTTTTGTGTATCCCTCTAAAAAGAATTACATGATATTTATCTATATTACAAGCCATGTAATTACCTGACCTATTGTTTTAAAGTATTTCATGTAGTTTAGTTTTATTTTTTCTCACATGTAGCTTCGTCCTCCTGACCCTAGGGCACCATACATGAGATTTTGGAGCGCCAACCTCCCTTCTAGACACCCTGTTTATGTGGTCAGTACTTGGTAAGTGGTTTTTTTCAATTTTTTCATTCTCTCACTTGTTTCTCCAAATTTTGCAGTTTAATATCTTGAAAATGTGTTTTTTCAGTTTTTATCTTGATTTGTTTTGATCTAGGATCCTTTTTGATATCATCTTCACCTTCTTCCTCATGGGCATTTTCCATTGGAATAATTGTTTTCTTGTTAGATAAAGGCAAGGGGTATAAATCTTTACCCTATAGTTTGATAATTATTAACTATGAACAATGCTGAAAATTGCACCAACATATCTTGTGAAGAATAGATTTAATGATGAATTGGAATATTCCTTGGGGTCCATTTGGATCCAATTGGTTATTGACCTAGCTTGTGGCTACCGTTTGGGTGAGATAACCCTTTAATATAAATTAATTGTTTAGTGGATTAAAGTGTGTTTATCATGACATGGATTTTTGGTGATTTCTTGATATAGTTTCACCTTTTCCTGGATTTTTTATTGAGATACTTGGAATTTTTTTAGAAACAATTGATATATTAAATTTTTAATTGAAAGATAAATAGTAATATAAATTATTAACCATTGGGGAATATGATTTGATATTTTGGTATCCTTGTGGCTATGACTTGTGTTGTGATTAAATGTTTTAAAGATTATATAGTGGGCTTCTCCCAGTGAAACATGTTGTAATGCTTATATAATAGGCTTCACCCTGTAACTCATGTTGTAATGCTTATATAGTGGTCTTGTCCCAATGACTCTTATTATAATGAATATATAGTGTTCTTATCCCAGTGAATCATGATTTAATGCTTATATTTTAGGCTTGATCTAGTGACACATGATGATATGAATATATAGTGGGATAGGTCCTGTGAAACCAGTTGAAATGATTAAATCTTGGGTTAGAACCAGTGATACATGTTGAAATTCTTATATATTGAGATTAGTCCAGGTAAAATGATGAAATTATTATATATTGGGTTAGACCTATATTTGTGTGATTTATACCTTGGTTATAAGGTTACGGTTGGCATGGTTGTACAACACGCTTAGAGACATACTGTAATGTCATCGAGGTGGGTTATGTTTTCATATGGTTATATGGAGATGGTTGGCATGGTTATGAGACATGCTTAGGGACATTCTGACATGGTACCAAAACATGTCTATGTCGTAATAATTTAATTATTTAATTAATTAATACACTTGTTTATTATATTATTTAATTTACTTATTATCATACTGGTTATATTTTGACATGGTGGTATTGACCTACTTAGTTATACTCACACCCTATTCAGGCTGTTGTTTGGTACCTAAGTAGATTATATGGATGCAGGTTTGGACAATGGAAAATGAGCTTATTGTTGATTGTGTTCTTGCTATATGTGTTGGAGTTTGGAGACGGTAATGACATGGGTTTTCGGGACCAGGTACTTTTAAGTCTTTATTTGAGTATTCTAGTATTTTATTTTTATTACTTATAGAATGAAATTTAGTTACATTCCATCTTGTCATTGATTTATTCTATTATTATTTATTAGACTATTCAATTGGATTTGATTATTCGTATTCTATTTTATTGTATTGTTTCCATTATTTCCTCACTCTGGAATTTATTTATTGTTATTGGATTATTTCCGTTGTGTTTTAACTATGTATCCAAGGGTTATACTCTTTCCATTATACATATCACACCACCACTACTAGTCGGTAGCCTTTGGCATATGGGGATGCATACTTGAGGTCACATAACCAACTTGATTTTTCCACATGAGAGAGTACTAGATCAGGGGATGTTACAAAGTTGTATTAAATACACCTATTTATTTTCTATTTATTTACTATTTGGGAAAGGTAGAAAGGATACATGACTGTGTCAGGACTTAGTAATGAGATTGTGAATGGGAATAGGCAACCCGTGTATGGGGAAATTCGAGTTCCTAGGGGTGGATTGATGTTTATACTATGTGTTTTTTATAGTTTATTTTATTTCACCCTGAGTGATTCACATGTTGTGTAAAGTTATTGTTTTATGATGTTATTGGTTTTTTAGATTTATACTCATGGCCTGGTATGGTGTGGGATGAGTATTATTGCATCATAATAGGAACATAGGGATATATATCGACATGCATTGTTCATGATAGTGACATGATTATTTTTCATGTGATATATAATCTCATATTTAACTATGATGTGAGATATCTATTAAACCTAATAACTAAGATAAATAAACTATTATCTCATGAAAAAACACTTGTAATCCATGTTTAGATAGACCAGGAGTCAGTAGTTCTCTATTTTTTCACCTATTTAGCTTGACCTTATTATTATATCTAGTGTTTTAAGGATTTTTTCTTGAAGATAAAATGAATCCTCATCATATATGAGTTGAGTGTTAGGAGAGTTGAAATTAACATGCTCCTAAAATAGATTAATCGGATCTTCCTATAGTTCCTAAGGATCATATAGATATTCAACTTTGTGACAGATTCCTAAGGATCATGAGATCCATGGAAAGAGATAGTTTTTTCACTGTTTATTCTATGTATGAGATGAAGAGAGAGTTTTATCTACAACATCCACCAAGGATCACTAGGGATGGAGGCCCCAGGTAGATGAGTTTTTGATCGGGTCATTCTAGATTATCTTTAAGAATATTCAGACACCCTCAAATAGGAGGGTGAATCTTTCTACGTATATGCTTTGTAGAACATCCAAGTATTGGTTTGACATTATGGATCATGTAGGGTAGTAGGAGGATTTATCATGTAAGGACATAGAGATATAGATCTAGATCTATTTTTCTCCTGAGACATTTTGGGGATGAGAAGTCCCATGAGTTCACAAACTTGACACATGAGGGAACATCAGTGTTAGACTTTGTTGATCATTCTACTGACCTGTAGTGCTTTGCACAATATTTATTAGGTGATGAGATCTATAGGGTGAGATGTTTTCAATATGATTTCTTCTATGTGATTAGGTCATAGGTGAATGTGTTCTGTCTTATTAGTTTTGCAGACATGATGAATGTAGAACTCATCATGGAAAGGAAACTGAGAGAGGCCCTCTGTAGCGGCCAGAACATTTTAGTAAAGAAAACTATTAACTCTTATTCTAAAGGAAATAATCAGAAATATGATAGTTTTCACTAAATAAGCAGTGGTCAAATTAGTCAAGCTAGTGGGAATCTATCACATGTCTATGTTCTATTGTAGTGCACTTAGTGTGGTATGATGGGACACAAATGGACTCAGTGTTTGTACCCCACTTTAAAGTGTCATCCTTAAGGAATATTGGGTCACCTAAAGAGGTTCTTTATGGGAATACATTAGAAGAGTATTAGAGGGGGAATAGGATAGGTACCAGAGTCCAGGAAGGACTCGTCTACACCTTATCATATAGGAAGCTGGATTTCCATGAGAAGTTCTGGTCAATGAAGGGGCCATGGTACCCTAGTGAAGGAATGGTAGTACTAGGCAGAGGGTATATCTCATGGGTTTCAATTTGGTTCTTAGGGTATAGGGTCTAGTTAGATGCATGTTATGAATATTACTCCAACTATTATGGATGTGGTACTGTATACTTTTAGAGGTACAATTCTTGTATCATATAATATTTCTTGTGTTTTTTTAAATAAGCATCACATTACTTTTTATCAGATATTTTTTTAAACAGTTTGTGATTGGATTTGGAAATATTTGATGGTTTTTTTACCATTCACACACTTTTGAGATTGCAATCAGATAATATCAAATGTTTCAAAGCATGTTCTCTAGAGATTGGTGGTTACCTTTTCTTTTAGGAATTTTTCATGTTGGAAATGACATAATTCGGCTTGATTCAGGTTATAGATTAGTTAGTTCTATAACAGTCTCATATCGAATGTTACCAGAGAAGATTTAACATTTTATCTCTAGAAAGTGCATCTATTATCACCAGGGTGAGTGGGATCTTCAAGATGGTCATGTAGGACCAATTTAGGAAAAATTGGATTGTACTAGGGCTTAGATAGCTAGTATTACTCTAGATGATGGTGGAATGTATCAAGATTATTTTTCTATAGTGGTAGACCATTTTCTGGATGTTTTTCATGATGAGTTATAATACTCACCACATGAGTGATAGATCAAGTTTATGATCGATTTAGTACCAGGAGAAGATCTTGTTTCTATCTCGTGTCATAGACTCTCATTGGCAGAGCTTATGGATTTGATAGTGTTTTTGGAAGAATGGGAAGATAAATGTTTCATAAAGCTGAGTACATCTCATTGGCGTTCTCTATTTCTCATTTACAATAAGGATTATTGGACTTTTTTACTTGTTTGGGATTATTGAAGTTTGAACAAAATGATGGTAAAGAATCAGTATCCTCTTCCACACATTGATGATCTCTTCAATTAGCTGAGAGGTGCTAAGATCTTCTCCAATATTTATTTGAGATTTGGATACCATCATTTTGAGGGTAATGCTTTTGGATATACCTAAGACTAATTTTAGGATCATGTATGGCTTTTATCTATTTGTAGTTATGCCTTTTGTTTTGACCGATGCATTGGTGGTATTAACAGCCTTGATGAATCAAATCTTTTATCCATCTTTAGATCATTTTGTGGTGGTTTTTGTTGATGACAAATTAGTGTACTTTCTGCCAGTTTAAGATCATGAAAAACATCTTGATATCATCATGAATACACTTAGAGGCAATTGGATTTACTCCAAGCTAAACAAATATAGTTTTTTGATCGATAAAGTACACTTCATCATCCATGACATCTCAGAGGTAGGAGCGTTAGTAGACCTAGAGAAAGCTTTATCTATGGTATCTTGGGAACAACCCAAGAATTCATTCGATATTAATATATTTCTTGGTTTTTTAGATTATTATCAGCACTTTATCTAGTAAATATCCAATTGAATAGCACCAATGTTAGGGTTGACCAAGAGAGGGGTGATGTTTTCTTGGTCAGATGCCTATGAGAGAGATTTTTAGGAGCCAAAAGGCAGGTTGACCTTTGTTCATATCCTATCATTACATATGATAGGTAAATCGTATATTGTGTACTATGACACATCTGGTTTTGGAATAAGAGAAGTTTTAATATAGGAGAATAGAGTAACTATTTATGGCTCCAGGAAGGTAAGACCGCATGAGAGGAATTACCTTACTCACGATTTGGAGTTAGCAGTATTGGTATATGCCCTTATATGTTGGATACATTATCGCATGGGTGATATTTTTTTGTTTACATAGACCACAAGAGCCGTTGGTACATCTTTTCTCAGGGGGACTGGAGCCGTTGGCAGAGGAGGTGGGACGAGTATCTATTGTCTTTCAACATTGAGTTATCTTATACACCAGTAAAAGGAAACTTTTTTGTTGATGAATTGAGATGAAGGATATTGTAACAGGAAGTAAGTAAGTACTACTATGAGTGGAAGTTGGTGAACCTCTTTTAAAACATGCATCTAGATGTCTTGGAGTCTTAGGGAAGAATATCTCTAACTTAGACATATGTTATACCAATGATTATGGACCAGAGTAAGACTAACCGGTTATCTGATCTAGAGGGATTAGTTCTAAGATATATCTTATATTCTACGAAGACACCATTGGGATGGTCTCTTGGTAGTTTCAATTCAATTCTTTTCCATGGCTAAGTATGGGTTCCTACAGGATTACATGAGGAGATGATGAAAGGGTTTCTTGATTCTAAATGGGTTTTACATCATGATTTTAAAAAGATGTATCATGATCTATATATATAGTATTGGTGGTTATGAATAAAGAATGTGGTAGTAGGATTTTTGGTGAGATGTTTTACTTATCAGCAATTAAAAACCAAGAATCAGAGGCCAGCTGGGCTTTTGCATCCATCCTCATTCCTGAGTAGAAATTGGATGATTTCACTATGGATTTTGTGACATGACTACCCATGGAAAATTCATAAGAATAATGTTTAATGGGTAATTTTGGATCAACTAAAAAAGGTATCCCATTTTTTCATAATTTAGATACCTTCACAGTTGATGATCTGGGTAGTCTCTACGTGAACAAGGTAGTTCGAGTGCATGGTTTTCAGATAAGTATCATTTTATATAGAGATCCTTGTTTCACGTTGCGTTTCTGTAAGGATCTTTTTTTAAGTCTCTAGTATTGCAGGTTCTTTTGGGTACATCAGATCATCCTCAGACTGATGGTAAATCTGAGAGGACTATTCAGGTTCTATTGGATTGTTATGAGCCTGTGTTTTTGATTTTTTTGGTTCATGGTAGTAGTATATGGATCTCATGGAGTTTTCATATAATAAAATTTTCATGGAATTTATCCAAATGGAACCATTTTATTCTTTAAATGGAAGTTCATTCCGTTCATAGATTTTTAGTTTGGAGGTAGGTGAGTCGGCTCTTATTGGGACTAGTCTCATACAGGAGATTTCCGGACAAGTTCATTTGATAAAACAATGGTTTTTTACCATGAAAAGTAGGTATAGATCATACACTGGCCATTAGATAAGACCTCTAGAGTTTAAGGTTGGTCATCGTGTTTTTTATATGGTGTCACCTAGGTTGAAGAAATACCATATCAGGAAATAGGGGAAGTTATCACCTAGACTTGTTAGGTCATTTGAGATAGTGGATTGGGTTGTCCCAATTTCATACCATTTATCCCTTACACATCACTAAATTTCCACGCATGAAATGTTCCATGTCTCATAAATTTTGATATATTATTCGGACCCTTCTCATGTGATAGATGTAGCAGACATAATGATTATTGTGGACACATCCTTTGAGGATCATTTGATATAGATTGTGGACCACAGAGTGAATTATCTCCATGGTAATAATATACCATTGGTTTGAATGTAGTGGTAGCATGGGATAGTTCAGGAGGATACTTGGGAGATGTAATTTGAAATGAAAACATAATGGTCAGACTTGTTCACTAAGACCCCATAGTTATTCTTGGGGAGGCTTGGGGATGAACTATTATATGGTGGGGAGGTTGTAAGATCCTATCCTTTTCTAGGTACATCCCTATTTCAGTTTTTTGTTTGACGCTTAGTGGTGGTGTCTTGTTTGGAGACTGAGAGCCTTTGTTGGGGAAAAAGACACAAAGTTTTTGGAAGTTTTTCGTTTAAATAAATGTAGTCTTGGGTCATAAGGAAACATGAGAAAACTAGAGAGGATCCAAATGATGGGTTGTTTGGTATTTCTATTTGAATTAATAGACTCTGAGTATAAATGGGTCATGTGGTTACATGGGTTCTTGGTATGTTGATAACCCTTAATTTTTTCGGGTTTTTATAATGAGAAATGGCCAAAAAAACTATCTACGTAACAATTACACAATATTTCAAGGTAATAAACACCATGTAATTATTGTGAGACAAAATTTGTGAATGGTTACAGGCCATGAAATGATTCAAAACATGAAAATAATATAATTAATGTAATTATATTACACATCATGTAATATTATATTAGAATAAATAATAATCTGAGGGGATAGGTTTTTTGGTGCATCCCTCTAAAAATAATTACATGACGTGAAACAATATTACACACCATGTAATTCCCCATCCCACAGTTTTAAATTATCTCATGCAGATGATTTTTATTTCATATCACATGTAGCTTCCTCCTATAAATCTTATGGACCCTTCCATGCATTTTTGGTTTTCCTATATCCTTTTCAGACATCCCACTTGTGTGAATAATCCTTGGTAATTTGTTTTGGTCTAGTTTTTCCTTCTCTACCTTTTTTTTCTCCTGATATTGTGGTGTAATCTCTTGACCGCGTGCATTGTTGGTTTTTATCTTTATGAATTTTGATCTAGGATCCTTGTTGTGATCATACACACCTTCTTCCTTAAGTTTTTTTGGTGTTGAAAGTTTTTTTGATTTTCAATTAAAGGTAGGGGTCAAAACCTTAACCCTAGGGTTTGTTAATTGTTAAGAATGTGGATTATTTCAAATCACACTAACATATCATGCACCAAATAAATTAAATGATGAATTGGAATATTCATTGGAGGCCCTTTGGATCCAATTGTTTATTGACATGGCTGGTGGATACCATTTTGGTGAGCGAATCCTTGAAAATAAATGAATTGTTTAGTGGCTTAAAGTGTGTTTATCATTACATGAATTTTTGGTGATTTCTTGATATAGTTTCACCTTGTATTAGATAGTTTGTTGAGATAACTAGAATTCTCGGTTATGACCAATTGATATACAAAATGTGTAATTGAAATATAAATTGTAATTTTTATAATTAACCATTGTGACATATGATGTTATTTTTTGATATCTGTGTGGTTGTGACTTGTGTTGTGATTAAATGATTTAAGGATTATATAGCCATATTGGACCTGTGAATCATGTCGTAATGATTATATATAAAGCTTTTCATAGTGACTCCTGCTTTAATGCTTATATATAAGGCTTGTCCTAATGAATAATTTTGTATTGCTTATATAATGGGCTTGGCCTAGTGACTCTTGTAGTGATTATATAGTGTTCTTGGCCTAGTGACACATATTGAAATGAATATATAGCAGTCTTGGCCTAGTGACACATGCTAGATGCTTATATAGAGGGATAAGCATAGTGATATATGCTGAAATGATTATATAGTGGGATTGACCTGAATTAAATGCAAAAATTATTATATAGTGGATTTGACATAGATTTTTGTGATTTATACCTTGGTTATAAGGTTATGGTTAGAATGGTTTTAAGACATGATCATAGACATTCTAGTATGGCACCGAGGTAGGTTATGTTATGGTGATGGTTGGAATGGTTATGATACATGCTTAGGGACATTACATAATGGTTTCTATGTAGGTTGATGTGGTATTAATTTAATTATATAATTAATTAATACACTTGTTTATTGTATTATTATATACACTTATTATCAGACTGGTTATGTTTAGACAGTATGGTATCGATGTACTGAGTTATACTCACACCATATTTGGGCCTCCATTTGGTACCTGAGAAGATTATATGGATATAGGTTTGGATAAGGGAAAAAGGCCTTTTTTGATTTTTTTTGTTGGGTGGGTTGGAGTTCAGAGAGGGAACGACCTGGGGTTCGGGACTGGGAAATTTTAATTATTTATTTTAGTGTGATATTCTTTTATTTTTATTACTTATAGAATGAAATTTAGTTACATTCCATCATGTAATTACATTTTGACTTTATTATTTATTGGATTATTCAGTTGGATTTGATTATTGGTATTTTTTTGTATTGTATTATATCTATTATGTTTACAGTCTGATATTTATTTATTTAAAAATTATTGGATTATTTTTATTATGTTGTAACTCTATAAGTAGGGAGTATAGTCTCCCCACTATACATATCACATGACCGCTTCTAGTCGAAAGCCTCTGGAATATATGGTGGTGAACATTAGTTCTTTAAAGAAACCCATTCTGGTCGCCTGAGAGAGTGCCAGATTAGGGGATGTTACACCATGAACCTATAAAAAATCCTCCAAAACTTGCCAAAACTCACCAGAACCACGACAAAACTTAACCTAATCATTATATATATTTAAATACATAAATAAAACATCAAGTACCTTAAAATGGTGGTGCTAAATAATCCCCAACATTATTCTTTACATTCTCAGAAAGTAGAAAACCAAAGTTTTCCTTAATGAGTTCTAACCATTACTCCAACATTTACTTTCCACACTCCCATGTTCCTTCCTGAATCTGAAATTTTTTCTATAAACCCATCACTAGACATATGCTTTTCATAGGAAAGACATTATCTTTTCTATCCCAAATACACACTAGAAAATGAACCAATGTAGCATCTGGCACTAGGTCAAAGTGAACCCATCGAATCATGTGTCTGAGATTATAATTATTCAATTATGATACATGAAATAAATTATGTACTAAAATAAATCATGGTGGAAAATAAAATTGATATTCAACATTAGTAACCCATTCAAGTATCTCAAAAGGGCCAATATATCATGGGGATAATGTTCCCTACTTCTCAAAACAATGATGAAAACACCTTTGATAGATTATCAAGAACATATGATCACTCACCTAGAATGACAATGATCATAGACGATGATCCACATATGATCTTTGATGACTCTGAGCCATCCCCTTCCTCTTTCTGATCAACTGAATCATTTCCATTATCTATTGCACATGGCTCAGTTTTACTAGTGAATTTTCTCCTATTTTCGTCCAAGAAAGTGGAGAATTATAATGGATCCCATAAAATTCTTCAAAAGTATCCAATTGACCAAATAAAAATATTTTGTTTTTTAAAGGAAAAAGGGAAAAGAGTACAACATCATATAGGTCTAAAAAAATGAAGACTGAGTGAGTCCCTGATAAAATGAGCCATCCCAGAATAGGGAAATGAACTGAAGGATAAAAACTACAGAAAGGGGGAGTCTTGGAAAGCCATAGAATCCACGAAATTAGAAAAAAAGGTTCCTTCATGCTAATTATAAAGAACCATTATTCCATATGATAAGAAATTTTGTCATTCGCGTATCAGGTAGGTGATGTGCTGTGGAGGGGAATAAATGCTAGTAAGGGATTCATAGATGATCTTGAAGTTAGTCTCAACCATGGATAGGTCCATTTTATTTGATCTAAAAATATACATACCACTAACCATGGTCATGGCCTCCACCCAAAGGGAGTTTCCAGGACCAAATAAGGCGCTAAAAGTATAAATCATTGAGCCAAAAGGATCTCAAACCACACCACCTCCACGGTTAAATTATTGAGTGAAAGCATAATAGAAGTTGAGGTTTAGGTTGTCAGAGGGGGGAAATCAATGAACCCAGTTACCTGGTTGGCTGGGATGAGGTAGGCTTAAGGGGGGACGTCTGAGCTGGAAGTGCCTTAAGGACATCACATCCCTTACCACCTAACTCGTGATCCCAACCAGTTCCTCCATAGTGAACCTATATAATTCCACCAAATACATGACAAATATTTGAGATCCATGGAAGACCTGATTCTTAGCCTTCCATATACTCCAAAATCCCACATTTAACAACAACACTTGGGCTTGTTCTTTTTACTTGTTACCAAGAAAACCATAGAACCAGATGTGCCGAAAGGAGATGGGAGAATCCACCACCTGGTCATGGAAAAAAAATATCACTCAGGATCCTAAATATAAGTCCTTCCTAGCTACTTTGAAAGAATATGTTCACCAAAGACTCCTCCCCTAGATATAAACAACAAGAACACCTACAGACCAAGTGAAACCCTTTACCTTTAATTTCCATATTAAAAGGAATATCCTAGTTTTGGATTCTCCATAGTATGGAATTAAATGTGGAAGGTATCACCATACACCATAGGTGACAACCCCATGGATCACTACCCAACTAAGAGTTCAAAGCCTACCTATAAGACTTATCTGAGAATCTTCCTAATGAGGAGCCCGAAAAATCACAACTATCCAGGGACTCCTCAAGGAAAATTTTATCAAAAACAACTTGTTGAGAGGGGTTGAGGAAAATCTAAATGAAGGAAGGATGAAGCATGTCCTCCCTGAAAAACATATTGGGTCAGGGAAGCCTGTAAAATCCAAGATTCCACCCCCCCCCCCAATCACATTTCCAGAAGCTAACCTGTCATTTCCCCAGAATCCATTGTGAGTGATCGCATAGTGTCAGGATGGGGACTTTCAAAGCGCTCCATAACTAATAATAGAGTTTTCCATTTTCCTAAGATCCAAATCCATATTTATTCCTAATAAATCACCCCACAAAATAGTGAACCTCAATAAACTCCCTTGAGAGATTGCCCTGAAAGAGATGCATAGCATGTTCCACGTCTCTAGCTCCTATGCCCCCATGATCAACAAGTTTTTCAATCCTCCTCAAATATTCCCACCTACATCTTCCCTCCCCGTGATCATCCAATATGAATCCATTCATGGTGTTCTTAATAAGTATGATGGTGGATTTGGGAACCTTGATGATGGAAATTATATGCATCAGGATCGAGGAAAACACACAATTCACAAGAGTGATCCAAACACCAAATGATAAAAATATATTCTTGTAGTTGTTGATGCAATTAATGATCTTACCAATAATTTTTTTAAAATGAAAAATACAGATCCTTACTAGGGATATGGGAGCTCCCATGTAGGTCAATGGAAAATACTTACACCCAATTCCCAACCAAGATACAATGGATTCATTTCACCAAGAGGGGCAGGAGGAAGGAATGAAGACCCCACTTCTGTCCCCATTAAAATATTTCCCACTCCAGAAGGTATACTCTTCAAAATTATCCATATTTATTGAGGCTTGATAACTCTTATTATATAATAACTCCACTAATGATATGTGCTCTTCCTAAGATCCACAAAAATTTATTACACAATCCCTAATCATGTCCTCCAAAATTCATATCATCCCTTTATATTATCAATCCATTTGAGGATGATATGCCATGATCATAGAAAAATGAGTTCTAAGGGATTATTATAGGGACTTCCAAAAATGAGACATAAACCTTGAATCTTGGTATGATACTATTGTAACTGGTATGCCATTATTTTTTACCACTTCTCAGATATAGATTCTTGATAAGTATTCTATCATATTAGATTCAAAAATAGGGATGAAATGTGCCAAATTTTTTATCTGATCCACTATCACTAATATAGAATATATTTTTTGAACCACCCCTAGTATACTTGTTACAAAATCCATAGATATCTACTCCCATTTCCCCACAGGAATCAATAAATACTACAACATACCTATTGGCCTCTAGTTCTCTTCCTTAACATGCTGACATGTGAGGCATTTAAATAAAAAATCATCCACTTTTATTTTCCTGCCAACCCACCAAAATTTTTAATTCAGTGCCTTTTTCATATCTTTTATTCCAGGATAAAAAACATATCTTGAATGGTGGTAAGCATAAAGATGTTGTTCCTGACAAGCCAAATGTACTACCATCTAATCTAGAAACCACTGCACAAATCTCCTATCAAGATTACATATCTCAATGGTCTCCCCACCACTGAGCCTTGACCTTAGAAAAACACATTCAGTATCATATTTTTGTGCCTCTTTAACCTTATCAACCAAATAAAGAACAAAATAAATAAAAAAGAAAACTAAAACACTACCTCAATATTCACAGTCCAAGTGCATGTCAGTTATCAGTAAAATTATCTACCATTGATATTAATCCTCTTTCACTAAATGACTTTATATATTTTTGCTTAATACATCCACAATAGAGTTCCCTTTACCCGGTGTATACATTAAGACAAAGTCAATCATCTGAATATACTCCATTCATCTTCTTTGTTTCACACAAGATTTTGGATATTAATGTTTCCCAAAATAGTGGATATAGTGTTCGAAATCATGGCTATAAGATATGTCCACGGTTCTAACTATTTGTGGCTAGTATTGGCATTTCCATAGAAAAAATATATAGCCATGGTTTTAAGAGGCTATTTCCACAGTTTCCACTGTGTCAATAGAACCTATAGCCACAATTTTGGAAATTTTGGAAATATCTCACAAGATTTTTTTCCATAACTATAATGTCTATTTTCATGGTGGAAAGCTTTAGTTATAGCCCATGTAAATAATAGCTATATGTTTAAAATAAATTTCTAATAGCTATATTTGATCTCCATACCTTGACTATCACAGACCAAATGACTTACCACTACACTAAGAACCTATTTTGATATATATGTAAATATATTGTTATATATATATTAATATAAACCATGTAGATAGGAAACAAAATTTTGGCTATAGGTCTTCCCACCAAATTTCAGCATGATTTTTTTCCTCACTGACACAGGGAACCAATAGCTATGGTTCTCTAAAATTGTAGCTATAGGTAGAGGTTATATCACTAGTTTCATAGATCCATGGATATAAGTAGAGGCTATTTCCACAGTTTCATAGAACTATGGCTAAAACCTTTAAAAACACCCTATAGCCATAGATTAAGAAAACTATGGCTATAGCGGTAGTCTATAGCCATAATTTTGGTAAAACCATGGCTAAAACCTTGTTTTAAATACCTATAGCCATGATTTTGGAAAACTGTGGCTATAGATCCATGGATATAGCCTATTTTTCTAGTAGTTTCATATTAAAATCTCTTTATCAGAAAATGTGTTTCAATATCTTATAGTTCGTAAACACCATGAATTTATCACACAAAAAAAGATAACGATGTACAGTCTTCAAAGCATGGACTATAGTAACTAATTCCAAATTGTGTGTTGGGTAGTTATTATCATGAAACCATAACTTAAATGGGAAATAAGAAACAACATGATCTCCCTTCATTAGATAATACCCCAACCCATGTCCTGAAGCATCACAATACATCACAAAACCTTATCCTGATTCTAGTAATGTTATTATCGGTACTGATATAAGGTGAAATTTAAACTATTGAAAATACTAGTAAGATTCATCATTCTATTGTAATGGAATAATTTTTCTTGTCAAAGATTTCATTAGTGAATCTAGTCTTTAAAATTCATGAAAAAATCATTAGTAATAACCAGCTAGGCCAAGGAAACTACACATCTCAAAGACATTATTTGGTAGTTTCCAAGAGTTAATAGCCTCTATATTTTATGGATCCATAGAAACACCATTTTCAGAGATAAAATGGCCAAGGAAATGAATCTATTATATATATAAATCACACTTTGATAACTTGGCATACAAAATATGCTCCCACAAGATACCCAGCACCGTTGTTAAGTGTTTTTCATAATCAACCTTTTTCTTAGAATACACTAGTATATCATCCAAAAACACCACAAAAAAGAAATCGAGATACATTTGAAATATATGATTCATCAACTCCATAAAGATACCCTATGGATTAATAATACCAAAAGGCATAATAATAAACTCATAATGGTAATATAGTATTCTAAAGGATGTCTTCGTAATATCATCCTTTCAAACCCATAGTTGGTTACCTTCAATTGATCAAATAGATCAATGGAAGAGGATACCGATTCTTTATCATAACTAAATTAATCTTATGATAATATACAAAAATTATAATAGTTATATCTATCTTTTTTACAAAATGAAATTATGTTTCCCATTGATATTTGATCATTTGGATAAAACCTTTACTTTCTAACTATTCTAACTAAACGTTTAATTTCCTTTATTTTTTGGTTCCATTTGATAAAATGAAAGTAAGATAAGAATGGTCCCTGGTAAAAGATAAATCATAAAATTCACTTATCTTATGGGTGAAAACCCTGAGAAATTATTGGGAAAAACACTTATAAATTGATCAAAAATGGTTGAAAATACTATATTATCAATATCATCCATAAATTCCAAGGTAAAAGATACCAACTGGTATGATATAGTTCTAACCACTGGTGCCAACAATACTACTCCACTTGCTTCAAAATTTTGATCTGCTCTAAAAAGATGATCGATGCCATCTAAATTTGTAAGAATAAATCTTATAGTATATAAATTAATGTGAGATTTTAACATTTTCTACCAATTCATACCCAATATTAAGTTATAGATATTCATATCAAGCATAGAGAAGTCCATAATAAATCCATCCCCATCGATAGTTATAGAACATTATTTGATCATAAAGCCTCAATATTCTCTTTGGAAAAGTGGTGTTTAATGTTTCCAAATATAATATAACATGTTAACAAGAAAACCCATATTATTAATAACATGATAAGAAATAAACAAGTGGGATTCACGTGTATCAAAAAAGATTTCATAAATCTAGAATTAAAAATATTTTTACCTCTCACCATCAAAGGCCCATATTGATTATCCACAATCATTTTCTCAGCTCCATATAATTTCTTACACACCAAACATTGATCTTTATTACCATATTGATATTTTACTAGTTGAGGATTCATGGTATTCTTATAATCTCCATGGATTGCTCATTTTTTCTGATAAGATCTATTCTACTACCCACATCCCATCAAAGAATATGATGCCTGAGAAGTATGAGATGTGTCCCTAGCATACAACCTCATAAAATTGTGACAATAATTTTGTAGTTGTACCATATTATTTAAATTGTGACATGATATTGGTGGTTATGTAAAATATCTCTTTACGTGATCAAGAGAACAACGTTGTTAAAACAACTGGGTTTACCCTTTGGTTTAGGAGGGAGATTTACTAATCACGATGTCTGATTCTGAGTCATAGCACTACATAGAAAATTGGTGTCCCCCTTCATATTATTCCTATCATTAGAGTTACCACTAGTTCCTATATGTATAAATATTATTCCTCCAGTAATATATCCTGATATATCTCTTTCAAAAAATATTTCTCTATTGACCATCTATGTATAATCTGATATACAAATCACTTAAATCTTTGAAGGAGACAACGGGTTCTTGCTGACGTTTCTCTGGATGGTGCAGGTCCGGTGGGTCTCGATGGCGATCTGACAGGAGGTGACATGGGGATTCACGAAGGCTCGCATCTCGAGTGCGGTGCAGATAGGATCGAGACACATCTGACGGTGATGTAGTAATCGATTGGCCTCGGTTTTCATGGTCGGCGCATGAGACAGCGTGTCGGGGCTCGTGGCTCAAAGTGTTGATGGAGGGGGAGTGGTTATTTGAAATTTGAATTTGAAGTTGATGTTGAATATTTAAAGCTTGGAGTATGAGTTTTTGTATGGTTACCGGTTTTCCTTAAACCGGCTTCGATAAAATAATAAAAAAAATGATTTTCGGATTCTATAGATTTAACCCAAATTCCAAAAAAACATGCCTTCAGGGACACAATTTAAAAAACCTCAGGTGAAAATTAGACTAAACTTATAAATTTAGTTGCCTACTCTATCACTATGAGGCTCTTTTATTTCAAACAGATGAAGTTTATTGTTCTTGTAATCTAGAAATTACGAGGATAGAATTTTTTGTTAAAAAATTGTTCAAAATCCTCCCATGTCATGCCTTGGTCTGAATTATCATGAACTAGAAAATCCCACCATTAACATGTAGTATCTTCTAGCATATATGTTTCTAACTTTACCTTCATCTCAGCTGGAATTCCAAGGAAAAAAAAGATTCGATTCATCCTATTCATCCACTGTTCTTCTTTTCCTGGATCTGAATCACCCTAAAAATGGATGGATTCTTCTTTTGGAATTGAATTGAATGATCAACTTTCCTTGGTTAATCATTTCTATTCCCTCTATCCACAACCTGAAAAGCCTAGAAAATACTCTGAACTAACTATTTGTTCAGTTGTGTGTTAGGTGAAACCACATTTTCAGCAGCCTCCTCAGGTTGGTTTCAATGATGCCTACCTAGTTCCAGTCTATATAACCAAAAAAACTCCCTATAGTCTCACTCCATAGAAACTGAAGTCATAGAAATTTTAAATTTATCATTTCAAAAAGTTATTCAAACATTTTTATCCACAGTAAACCAATTCAATCATTTTAAAAATTCAACCTTCAATCCTTTTTAAAAATACCACCATTTCAATTTTAAAAACATTCTTTAAAATACTACAATTAGGATTTTTAAAATCAAACCATTTTCAACTGTTTTAAAAAATAAATGATTTTTCATTAAATCATAAATCATTTAATCAAAATGAATAATATAATCATATTTGGAATCTATTACTATCAATGCATTTCATGCAACTCTCATCATATAAACCCATGATGATGAGGTAACAACTCCTAGAAGTGTCTCAAAAACTCATGTACCCAAACTCAATGGTATCTTAAGTTTTAGTATAAATAGGCTAGCAATTCATTTAATGCTCTATATTTCATGTTTTGACAATCCTATTCTTTTATTCCATACCAAGGGACTAGCCAATGCCATTTCCAACTCTAGGACTAAACATAAATAATACACAAATATCAAACAAAATAAAACCATTTGTAACATACCACCCCTCATAATTATATTGAGAAGTGACGAGTGTGTACTACTAGCCTTAGGTAACATCTTCAAGACACCAAAGGCTGGAAATAAATTCCAAGGGCTTCATAAATAATTGGGGGACAATTTTTTCATTTAAAGATATAACAAAAAAACCAATATAATAATAACTGGTCAAACCTCTACATGGTTCATGAGTATGAAAAACATTTCAATACCAAACCAAAGAAAATGATAATATCATAGTATAAAGATGAAACCAATACCAAAAAATACTCAAATACAATAAATAATTTGACTCGGTAACTCCCAACAAGCTCTGAGCTCCAACTCCAAATGCCTAGCCCAAGGGGTCAAAAAGTATCACTAAAGAAATGATATACCTTCACTTTACCTTTTTCATGATATATAAAATCTAAAAATACACCAATGTTCCCAATAAGGGATTGATTATAAAACTCATTAGATTTTCCCTAATGTAACGTCCCCTAATCCAGCACTCTCTCATGTGGCCAAAAAGTGTAGGTTATGAGACCCCAAGAATGCATCCCTATATGCCAGAGGCTACTGAATTGCAGTTGGGGTGAGAAATTTATAGTGAGGAGATTATACCCCCTAGTATGAAGTGTTATAATAGATGAAAATGATCCATATATCAGAATAAAATAAAATTTTAGACATAGTAGAAGACAACAATAAAATCCTACTAAATAAAAATAAATAAAAGGAATAATGTAATGACATGGTCAAATGTAACTAAATTTCATTCTAGATAGAATAAAAGAAAAATACTAGAAGACTAAAATAAATACTTAAAATTCCCTAATCCCAAACCCTATGTCGATCCCACCTCCAAACTCTATCCCATTAGAAAATAAGTAATCAACTACAAGGTCTTTATCCCTTTTCTAAAACTACATCCATGTAATCTTCTCATGTTCCAAACAATGTCCCAAATATGGTGTGAGTATAACTTAGTAGTTTGACACCACCATGTCTAAATAAACAAGTCTAATAAGAAGTGTATTAAATAAATCAATAAATAGGGGTATTAATTTATTGAATAATTAATAAAATAAAAAAACATCCTTTTTCAGCTCTATGTTAGAATATCTATGACCATATATTATAACCATAACAACCACCACCATATAACCAAGGTAAAATAACTTACATCATATCCATGCCAAAATATCTCAGAGAATATCTTATGACCATGAAAACCACCACCATATAACCATGGTATACTTACAAAAATCAGGTTTAAATTCCTATAAGCATTACAACATCTGGATAAAATCCCTATAATCATTACAATATGGTACTAGGAATAGCCCACTCTCTAAAATAATTAAAGAATGTGACTGGGATAATCCCACTCAATATCATAATTACAACATATAAGTGTGAAAGTGCTCAGTATTATCCTGATATAAAAGCATTTAATCCTAGAACACAAGTCTTTTCATATAGTATGGATATCACAATATCACATCCTATATCTCAATGGTTAATTATGAGAAGTACCATTTATCTTTCCAATACCACATTCAATTTAAAACATAATTGATTAATAGTTATATCAAAATGAAAAAGTCCACAACTTGGGAATTCTATATTAAGAAGTCACTTAAAGTCACATGTTATGATAAACACACTTTAATTCATTATCTAATTGAATTATATTCATGGTTCACTCACCCCACGAGTTACCATAAGCTAGGTTAGAAGGAAATTGAAACCAAATCACTTAAAATAATAATCACATTCATTATTTAATTGATTTGGTCACATTATAAATTAGCACAATCACAATATTGCATAAACATGGAAATTATCAATCCATAGGGTTAAGATTTATACCCATACCTTTAACTAATGATTCAACAACACTTACCATGGAAAACTCCCACAATCAAGAAGGTTTGGATGATTGTAAAGAGATTTATAGATAAAAAATGATCAATATCAAAAAAGAAACACATTCAATTAAAGGATTTCACCATAATGGTTGGAGAACCAAGGGATAAGAGGTAGAAACCTAACCTAAAAGACTTATTAGGGATTAAAGGAATAAATTAGATGTCTAGAAGGGAGGATGAAACTCTAAAATCACTAGTAAAATACCCTAAGGTCAAGAGGAGAAGGATATAGTAAAAAAGAATAAAAATTCAGCCACACAATGTGTTAAAAATTTTAGGTCAGGGAATTTCATGGAATGTAATTTAGTTACACATCGTGTAAATATTTTTAGTGTGATATGCTAAAAACCCCATCACCTCGAATTTATTTTATTAAAAAACCCTAACATTACATGATGTGTAATCAATTTTCCTAATGTGTAAATGTTTTACAGATTGTTTTTTCATCCCATTTACCCTTTAAACAACCCAAAACCCTTTTAAAGCTTCTCAACATACCAATAACCCTTGTTAACACTTAAACCATTTATACTCAACCTCCATTAATCCAAACAAGAATAAATCCCTGAATATTATGTCAAATTTCCCAAAAAATATCTCTATAAGGATCCTCTTTAGTTTTTATCAAGTTTTCTCATAAAAAATACTATGTTTATTCAAAAAATAGACATCCATGATGAAAAAACCACCAAAAGAAAAATATATCAAAAATATTAAAGAGAGACATACCTAGGAAAAGGCAAGATCTTATAGCCTCTCCCCCCTATAACATCTCATCCCCAAGCTTCTCCAAGCATCATTTTTATGTCTCAATGAAAAATTATACCCATTGTGTTCGTATATCAATCTCCATCTCCTAGGTCTCCTTCTAAAATATAACATGCTAATATTACACTCAAACCAATGGTATATCCCTACCCTAAAGATATTTTCTCACTACAGAACAAAACTCGTATTACATTCTCCTCAAAGTAAATTTTAGCACAAACCTCGACATCTCCTATGTCGATAAAATGGGATGTTTCTAGATAATATCTTCATAGATGTGACATGTGTAACACGTTGTGCATGGAATTATAGAACTATAGATGTGATAAATGGCACGCCACTACACTGACCATTTCCACTGCCTCAAACGGACCAAAAAACCTAGGATCTAGCTTTACCAATTTCCTGATATGGTGTTTCCCCAACCTAGTTAACACCTGAAATAAAACATGATGACCAATATCAAATTATAGAGGTCGTCTCAGATGGTCATCATATGATTTTTTCCTACTCTTCACGGTCACCAACTGTTGTCTAATCAATTGAACCTGATCAGATGTCACCTTCATGAGGCTAGGCCCAACAAGTGCTGACTCACTTGACTTCCAACCAAATAAGTGGAGAACGACATGGTATTTCATAAAAAATACTCAAAAGGTTACATTTTCATCAATTCTGAAGCTATTATTATACAAAGACTCCATGAGTTCCATATTCTTCTCCCATGAACCCCCATAATAAAAAAAATCTCATAACATATCATTTAAAACCTTTATAGTCCACTCAGATTGATTATCAGTCTATCGATGATAGGATGTGCTAAAAAAAGAACTCACAATCCCAGGTCCTTTTGAAGACCCTTCCAAATATGTGATTTGAAACAAGGATCTCTATATGAAATGATACTCCTCATAACACCATGAAATAAAACCACCTCACACATGTAAATACTACTCAGATCATCATCTTGGAAGGTTTCCTTAAGGGGAAATAAGTTGGCTTGCCTTAATTAATCAATCCACAGCAACCCATAAAACTTCATTATTATATGTCACCTTGGGTAATCATTTCCCAAAATCAATTTTGAAATCATCCTATTTACACTCAGGAATGGGTAAAAGATGAAAATTCCTAATTAGCCTCTACTTATTGGATTTCACCTTCTGAAAATTGAATAATAAATACACAAGGCTTTCCACCTCATTCTTCATTCATAAACACCAGTATTGTCTACAGATATCATGATACATATTTATTAAACTAGGATGCACCACCCATATAAAAGTATGAAACTCTCTCATCAGCTACTCTTATAAGCCTGTAGGAACCTATACTCAGCCACATAAAAGAAGAAAATTTCTACTGCTAAGAGACCATTCTGATGGTATCTCTCCACAATATATTTTGTCTCTCAGAACTAATCCTTCTAGACCAGACAAATACTCGGTCTAAATATGATCCAAAACCATGGGTATAAAAAAATTAGAAGTCATGTTTACTTGTCCTTAATATTATTTAACATCCATATATATGTCTAAAAATGGTCAATATCCACCACTTGTCATAGGACTCTTGAACTGCCTCTATCTGTGTATTTCTACAAAAAGCATTGACAATGGAATTTCAATTTTCTAGTGTATAAACCAATTCAAAGTCGAAAGACAGAAGATACTCGACCCACCTCCTCTATTGATGGTTCAGTTATTGCTAAGAATAGATTAACCTAAGGGTCTTTTGGTCAGTGTAAACCAAAAAACTCTCACCCATGAGATAGTTTCTCTAACATTCCTGGTCATATACCACTACTTCTAACTCCAGATCATGAATATGGAAATTCCACTCATGCGGTCGCAACTTCATGGATCATAAGAAACAACTCGATCCTCTGAAATTACTAATACTCCAAGAATAACTTTAGATTCATCACAATACATGATATATGCTTTACCCAGCATAGTTAAAGTGAGGGTAGGTGTAGAGGTCACCCTACCTTTCATCTTATAAAAAAATTTCTAACAAGAATTAGTCTAAACAATATTCGCCCTGTCATGGTTATCCCAAACATCAGTTATTCCTAATGGGAGAAACCCTAGACAAATTACCGATAACAACATGTTAAATAGAGAAATATATGAGTATTGAAGTTGTTCTTGGAATATTCCCAAGATACCATGGCTGTGAATTTATATGGGTCTGCTGAAACTCCTACCTCTGAGATTATATGGACCATGAAATGCACTTTATTAATCCAGAAACATTATTTGGTTAGCTTGGAATAAATCCAATTCTCTCTCAATATACTCAAGATGATGTCAAGATGTTTGGAATGATCATCTATTGATTGGGAGTATGCTAAGATATAATTGAAAAAACACCATAAATGTGTCCATAAAACGATGAATGATCTTATTCATTAAGACCATGAAAACCCCTGGTGCATTATTAAACCCAAACAGCATCACTAAAAACTCATAAAAGATATATCCACTCATAAAATAAATTTAATGTATGATTGTGGGTCTCAACCTTAAATAGTGGTATCCTTCTCTCAAATTATTCTTGGAGAATATCTTATCACCTCTCAACTGATCAAAAAAATCATCAATGCATGGAAGAGGATACTATTTCTTGAGATTCATCTGGTTCAACCTCTGATAATCTACACATAATCCCAAATACCCATTATCCTTCTTAGTGAATAGAACTGGAGAGACCCAAGGAGATGTACTATTCCATATGAATCCTTTAGATTCTAGATATTACAACTAAATATTCAACTTACAAAACTCTCTTGGTTATATTCTATAAGGCGAGATAGAAGTTGGCTCTGCTCCTGGTACGAAATCTATCACGAACTCAATCTCTCACTTGGGTGGTAATATGTATAACTCATCAGGAAAGACATCTTGAAATAAAAATCCATTGGAGGAAAATAATCCTTCTATATTACACCATTATCTAGATTACCTTCTATTTGATCTATGAGACAATCCAATCTACATTGAATTATTCCCACACAACCATCCTGAAGATCCCACTCACCCTAGTGAGAATAGTTGCCTCCTTCTAGAGATAGAAAGGTAACTATCCTCTTATAATAGTTGATATGATCCTGGTATAAAAATAACGTATCTATACTAAGTATTGAGTTGAATCCTATCATTTAAATCATGAAAGGTTTCCAAAAGAAATTGTAACCACAAATCTCTAGAGAAAAAACATTTAAACATTTCATATTCTATGACCATACTCCCAATAGTGTGTTAATGTTTAAAACACCATCCAATCTTTCCACATCCAAGCCCAAAAAGTTTTCAAAAATAGTAGATATAAAATAATGTGATGATATTGCTTCTAAAAAAACACAAGATAAGGTAAATTATATAATAATCATACCACTAATGGTAGATGGTCCTACATCCATGATACCCAGAGTATTCTTCATAATGTGCAACTAACGTGTACCTCATCCCTAGGCTCCATCCTGAATACCTTGAGCAGTTTCCCTTTTCTAGTACTGTTGCTCAGGCACTAGGGTACCATGTCATCTACCTCAGCCTGAATGGCCAGTAAAACTCCAGCTTCTAGCCTATTGAGGAGTAGATGATCCCAATCCTAACTCAGGTTCCTTTTTTGATCCCCTACCACTGGTCTACTGAGGAATGTTTATATGGAACCTCTGAAGATGACCCATTATTCCATATATGCGACACTTGACAGCAGTTTATGGACATTATGGGTGCTTGTGGCCAAATATTCTACACTGATAACACTTTAATGGAATATGGTAATGAGATTATTGTTTACTATCTTGACCTCTAGGACCACTACTACCTTGGAGAAACTATCATAGAAACACTTCATTCACCAGGAAGAAGAACTCCCATGTCACCCTACTGAAACTTCTTGTCCGCTGCTCGGGAAATATTTAAAATGACCTTCCTTAACGAGGAAATGGTTCATCACATCCTCAAAGAGGCATAAATGAGAAACTTTCACCTATGACCTGAGCTCATAGTGAAGTGAGTCCCAAAAAAATCTCACCCTGGATATATCATCAACTTCCAAAGATGGCACAAAGTGTTGTAGGTTGGTGAAATGTCCAGCATAATCCATCCTTGATATACCCTCATGTGTTAGATTCATGAACTCATAATCTTTTTCATCCCTCAATTTCATGGGATAGAAATGGCTTAGGAACTTCACCTTGAATTCCATACAAGTTAGCCCATCCTACTACCCAACTTCCTCCATATTAACCCACCAATGCTCAGTGGGTAGATGAAGAATATATGAAGCAAGATTCTCCCTTCTAGTTATGGGTGTCTCAAGATTCTTGAAGATCATTTGGACTGACATGATCTAGAACACAGTTGCTTGGTCCCCCCTTCCCCAGTAAAAATTGGTGTAATATGAAGCTAAAACTCTCTTATCGTCTTAAACATCAAAGGAATTGTACATAAAAGTATCCCTTTCCATGGATTGCATATCCCTAATAAAGTTTTTTCCAAGTCATACATTGATCTTATCCTTAGTAATTTTAGGCTGTTTTGGTTCAACTCTATTAGGAACATTTTGATTTCCACTTTCCTAATGCTCATGTTGAAGACAATGAGGAGTCGTTTTCTCTATAAGACAAATGGACACCTTAGAGAACTAGATAACAAGAAATTCGACCTCAACAGATGACCCCTATAAAGAACCAATAACACCTAGTCCCTATAACATACATTTAAAGTGTCTTAGCATGACACGTCAATTCATTTCATTTTTACAATGAAACATATTTCTCATACCATAGTTTGACTACCAAGTATATATCACATGAACAAATAGATATTCCCCTATCATGAACAATGCATGTTGATATATCACTATGTGCCTATTATGATGCATGTATTCTCATATCGCACCATACCGAGACACAAGTAAAAATATAAAGAAATTGTAACATCATAAAATAATAACCTCACACAACATGTGAATCACCCAAGTTGAAATAACAACAATTGTTACCAGAAAACAACACAAATAGTAATACCATCCCTAGGCAGTCAGATTTTCCCCCATACATGGGTTAGATACTCCCATGAACAAGCTCATTTCCATGTATGGACACATCCTAGTCTCCTTTATACCTTTCCCAAATATTAATGTAGGATAAAATAAAAAAAGATGCTCTGATATCACTTTGTAGCATCCCACAATCAGGCACTCCCTAAGATGACCAAAGGGGGTTGGTTATGTGACCTCAAGCACACATTACCATACACCAGAGGCTAAAAACTAGAAATGGGGGTGTGAAATGTATAGTGGGGATACTATACCTCCTGGTATGATTTTTCATAGAAGAATAAAATAATCCATATAAGGGAATAAAATAAAATTATAAACATAGTGGAAGCCAACAATAAAATCCAACCGAATAATTGATTAAATAATAAGGAATAATGTAATGATTTGATGGAATGTAACTAAATTTAATGCTATAAAAAAAACAAGAAAAATAATAGCATACTCAAATAAATACTAAAAATTCCCCAGTATTGAACCCCACATCAGTCCCACCTCCAAAGTCCATCCCATCAGAAAATAAGAAATCAATTACAAGTCATTTTCCTTATCCAAACCTACATTCATGTAATCCTCTCGAGTGCCAAACAACCGTCCAAATAGGATGTGAGTATAACTTTGTCAATCTCCACCACAGTGTCTAAATAAACTATATTGATAAGAATTTTATAAAATAAAGAGATAAAAAAGTGTATTAATTAATTCAATAATTAATAAAATACAACAATAACCTACATCGGATCCATGTCAAAAATATCTTTGAGAATGTCTTATGACCATTCCTACCACCATATAACCAATTTAAAATAAACTTCTTTGGCTCCATGATGGAATATCTTGGAGCATGTCTTATAACCATGCCAACCACCATCATTTGACCAGGGTATAGTAAAAAAATCCAGGTCAAAGCCCTATAAGCATTACATCATAGTACTAGTCATAGCCTTCTCTCTATAAGAATTACTATATAGAATTGGGCCAAGCCTATTCAATATCATCATTATATCATATAATAATGAATATTCTATGGAAAAACTTGATATATAATTATTTTAGAATGGAACACAAGTCAAGTCATACAACATGGGTATCACAATATCACATCATATATCTCAATGGTTAGTTATTAAAATTAACATTTTTCTTTCCAATGCCACTTTTAGTTTAAAACATAGTTGATTAACAGTTATATCAATAAACAATTACACAACTTAGGGCTTCTATATCAATAAATCACCTAAGGGCTCATGTTATTCTAACCACACTTTAATCAATTATCCAATTCAATTATATTCATGGTTCACTCACTATTGAAACCCACCAAATAAGAATCAACAAAATCAAAAAGGAAGAAATACCTGAATACATGTATATTTTTTTCAAAAGTAATGGAAGAAGAGGATGGTCCAGAATTGCAGATTTCATAAGCCCTTAAGGGACTCATGATCGTGTGACCACTCCATGTTCACATGAAGGATCCACGAATGGCGCATATACTATGGGGATTCTCACAAAGACCCCATTGGAAAACCTCCTTGCGCATGTGATGGTCCCCTAGAAAACTATGGTTGCAAGGTGATAAGCAAGTGATCACCCCTAAACGCACAATTATTCATGGGAAAGTGCTTGAAAACCCACCTAAAATCCTTCATAAGTAAGGAAAGATGATTTTAAAAAGAAGATACTTCTATTTTTCATGATGATCATGTGAAATATCATTATTGGGTATAATAAAATCCATTAATGATATCCAAGACAACTCATAAGACCTCTGAGCCTTTGTCACATAAAATGAAGGAGATAAAGGGAAGAAGGTGGCATGGGTTCATACTCACTGAAGGAAATGTGATGCACCCCCAAGATACCAATAGGATGCCATGAGTCCTTGGAAACATGTCTGATTCAACTCTTCAAATCTATTCTTCTTATTGGCCCTACTGCATAGAGGTCCTTGGGTGTTCCTAGGAAACTCCGTCTTGGTCTAAGGGAAAACAAATGGATTTACCCATGACATTCTTACACACTTCTCATATGACACAAATTGGTCACATGAGAAACCATTCAAAAATCAAGTAAAAATCATGGATATTACATGTGAAAACTCATGTAACTCCCAAAAATTTATCACATAAAACAAAGGTAATTAAAAGGGAGGAGGTGATTGTTGTTCACGGTCACTGAATGACATGAGACATGCCCTTCAAGACACCATGAGTCCCTAGAATTATGTAATCCTCATCTTTTGAAGTCACTTTGGATTTTCAACCTCACTGCACAGAAGTCCTCACGCATGTCCAGGAAACTCAATGGTGCTCTAAGGATGAACAGATAGATTTTTCCATTAAATGTTCATGCACCCATGTTATTCTCATATTGTTCATGACACGTATCTAAAAAAATTGAAGAAATGTCCTTGATAGAACACATGAAATATCACATGACTCCCATTCTTTGTCACATAAAACAAAGTGGGTGAAAATAGGATAGGTGAGAGGTTTTTTCCGTCTTTGAAAGGCATGAGGCATGCCTAGTGCACCCGTAGCATAGTCTTGTGAGACCCCATGACAAGTCACCCAAGGTCTTGCGAGTGTCTTTCAATAGGCATTTGGATCTTGTTAAGTCCCTTGAAAAATTCATCACAATGGCATGGAAGTCCTTATAGTAGGCCGCATGATCAAACAAGTCTTCAATAATTGGAAATAATATCATAAGGTAAGAATTTATTGAAGATACATGCGATCGATAAAAATCAGGTGACACACCCAGAGCAGTCCACGATGGAGACTCATGAATCCGCATGGCACCAAACCCCTTCTCCGACTCTAGCCTAGACTCATTCCAGATACACCAAACACATTGGTGAGTATCTAGGGTGGAGATTCCTATAAATTCCCCATTCCAACAAGAATAAAGAGTTGGGATCTGACTGTTACTATGAATGTAATACGTCTAGACTCTGCAAGATTCGACTCTCGACTTCAACGAACATCTCGGAGAAACCGATCGTGGATTTATGTCATATAATAAACCAATGGTAATTCATATTAGTCATTATATAGGTAAAAAGGACTTCATGTGATCATCCATAAATCACTCAAAGGACTTCTGTTGGGTTATTTGAAGAACATATCATAATCCCACTAGATCACACAGTTCTCAATAAAAACCAATACTAAATAAAACCATGTCATCTGTTGTGAAAGGAATAGTTCTAAGGCTAGAAGTGGAGGAATTAAGAAAAATGCATACTCATTGGCCCATATGTGCTTCACATGAATCATAAAAAGACACACTACAGCACCAAGGCATGTCACCTAGATCTTGAGAAACCTCTTTAACATGCCATCTGGTATAGACAGAGTACTCCAGACATGTGAGAGCAAGTCACATGGTCCCCCAGTGACCCCATATTTGATCTTGCAAACCCTCTGGGTCTATCATCCAGGACTTGTAAAATCCATTAGAAACATCACCTGACTCATATAATTGTGCCCAACCATGTTAGTTTAGTCTCCCAAAAGCATCTAGACCTGATAACCAATCTCTTGTGATGCCCTCTGGGAAAGTCCGCTAAGACATGTGATGGCCTCCAGACATGTCATCCAAGTCTCACAATGTCTCTCAAATGTGTTAGCCAAGAAATGTGACACCCCTCAAACTATGCAACAATAACTCTCGTGACACCCATATGTATCAAGAAAAGTAATGAGATGTCTCCCAGAACATGCCAATAGAGTCAGTCATGTGACACCCACCAAACAAGATGGCCATGCCAATAGTGAATCCTAGGACTTGAAAAGCATTGTCTGCCCTTAGTGTGTAAACCCAGACCAATAGAAGAGCCTCAGTGTGTAAGCCCCCATATAATGGGAACTGAAAATAACTTCAATTCCTGTCACATCTAAAATATGTGGGCTACCTCTCTTTGAAATTTTAGATCTGCATTAATCATCTAGTTCAATCCTAGTATCTAAATCACTAACTCAAAGTAATAAAATTTATTACTTGTTTTCCCTTATTTCTCACAATGAGCATGGATCACATGGGCTTATGGAATTGCAATGATCATGGAATCTGCACTAAAAACCTTCACTATGGTACTGGGTAGCCTAAGTGTGTAATCCCCCAATATAAACCTAACTATGATGACATTGATTCCTTCCATACTCTAGATATATAGGATGCCTTCCCAAGACCTGAGATCTACACCAAACAGCTCAAGGACTATTTCAATACCCAATATCTATATCTACATTCCATGAGGCTGATCAAATGCTACCCACTTATTTTTTACACCAATCATAGCTCATATGGGTTTAGCAAGACACAAAGAACACCTCATTGAGCATTAGGAATATCCATTAACTAGGGAGACAGTATGGAAACCCCATATAAAAGTGTATATACCTTGGAAACATTCCCAAGGATGCAAAAAAACTACATGGATTTTGATTCCTACAATGACCAGGCTACATAGGATGCTACAAAATGGCCCAATACCCTCCTCAAAATATTAACTGCTACCTTACATGGAAGAATATTATGAATCAATTGGTTATACACCTTTAGCATATAATCATCCACCCATCACGAGAAAATGTTGGAGAACCTCAAATACATACATATAGATTCACTAAAGAGATCCCTATATTTCACATATAAAAGATAATTAACCTATAATAATTTTTTTATGGTTACCAGTCTCATGTTAGGATTAAGAAGAGATTCATGAGCATATCTTAAATCTATAAGAGATTCTCATAATAGGAAACAAATCCCCCAAAAATGGTGCGATGATCCCGACCTTCCATCCTCTCGACCAATGAGAGTCCCCAAGATTCGTTGAGCCTGAAAACCTAGATGACCACCAACCTTTGTAAAGTAGGTCTGTACCCAGCTATGGATAATAAAATTATTGGGAGTTTCTAGGGATGATGGAAATAATGGAAGACCTGACGTGCATGGTTGATTGAGTCCATAAAATACCCCACAATCAAACCATCAAAGGTAATCCCATTACACGTTCTACTATCAATACTCTTGAGGAAAAAAATGGGGAACCTGATGTGAATGTCTCTAATAAAAAATGATTGGGTTACAATCCATCGAGCCATGTTTCTTTCCCCCTATATGCAAAAAATGCTAATGCTATCAACATGAATCTCTTAGAACACTTTGTTTTGCAACACTTTTTTTTTAAATATAGAAGTAAGACCATCATAAACTCGGATTTAGGTAAGTCCATCCTCGTGCTGACAAACCCACATGAGCAGAATGGCCAGAAATGGAATACAAGAAAATTGTTTTAACTGTGCATATTGGATTGATCATTTTCATGCCTATAATGTAGAACTGATGGGTAACATTGTTCCTTATTTTCTGTGTGATTGCAGTATCCCAACCTGGGGAAATTTCTTCATCATCCATCACTAGTTCAAGCACCTCATCCATTGTTGCAACCCCTTAGTTCATAAAGAAATCTCGCCATCCAAACGACACCAACAATAGTTAGTGAATACAATGATTTGAGAGTACCAATGATATGGTAAAATCCCAACTATGGAAGTTTCCCATGAGATCCTTCAATCATGGAAGCCAACGAGTCCGTGTTTCCCGAAGGAGGTAGCTGCTAATCCAGTAGATCCTATCGCTACAACCAATCACTTTAGGAGCTTATCCCTAGAGTGAAACAACCACCACATTCATTTCTGATGAAGATGAATCAGGAAGCCCAATATGGATCACTTTAGGTCCAGGAGCCACTAAGGATGGAACATGTGGACTTCTGTTGTGAGCATCATCCCACTCATACCCATCAGTCACCTGTTGGGGGTACCATCTGATGCAGAATCGCCTCTGATGCCCATGGGATAGGATCCACGAAAAACTCATCATAGGAGGAGTGAATTGGAAATTCAAGAGAGGGTTCATATTCTTATTCCTATAGATGATTCCTGCTGGTATGATCTAGTAGGAACTAGTAAGAAGGTTCATAATCCTTCTAACCAAGAAAAAGTCTATGAACCTATTCCCATAGCAAACTAGGAGAGGGATCATATCCCTACTCCTACTGAAAATGCATGCTAGAATACTATAGTAGGGACAAGAAATAATATTTATACCACTGCTCCCTCAGGACAAGTCTTTGGAATATTCTTATAGTAGGCATGGGGAGACTCATACCCCTACCCCCGTACCTAAAGCCCCCCCAGCAAACTCTGATGGATCAAGAAGGAAAGAAGTGGGAATATATCCCCTCTTAAATTGAATATTTTTATCGATATACAATGGAGACAAAAAATGTGTAGACTTATATCCCTGCAACACATTTCTAAAATTAAAATTTATTTTAGCAATAATTGAAGAGCTCCCCCAGTATATTACAACACTGTTGTAGATAAGGGTAAAAACACATACTTCTATCCCTACTACCAGGATAACGCAACACTCTAATCATCAAAATAAATTGGTTATACCAGAGAAAGCATACATTATTTCTCCCATATGGGAAGATTATTAGTATATTCTAATGAAGGGTGAGGCATCAAACTGGGTTCAAACTCCTATTCCAACCAGGGCCCACTAGTTGAGATCCGCACATGTCTCAAGATAGGGGCACATGCATTTCAAAAAAGTCAAGTGGCATAAACCAAAGGCCCAAGAATAAGGAAAATATATCTATTTTATCCGAGGCTAACCAGGTGATAGTGGAACAAGCCTTAGGATAGGCTCATATTCCTGTCATTGAATATACCTGGCATACTCCAGCAATTCATGGAAGCAAGATGCAAATTCCTACTTCCTCCAACGAACAACTGCTCCAACATCATTCCAAGGTAATACAAGAGGAGGCTCATATCCCTTCTCCCATTCTAGAGGTCTGTCGGCATATTCTAGTGGGGAATGAATATTCGTAATAGGATCATAATACCATTCTAACTAGGGACCACAAGGTCAGAGTGGAATATGCCTCAGAGTAGGCTTATACTCCTTCCACGAAAGACTAGTGGTATATCCCAAAGGCTCAAGATCGGACTCATACCCCTGTCTTGACTGAGGCTCACCAAGTGAGAGTGGCACATGCCTCGGTACAAGATGATATCCCTGTAGATAATGAGATATCTTATCGGCATATTATAATAGCTTCTCAGTAGTGGTCCCATACACTCACCGCACCTGACATTTATATACAAGTTTGGGAAACTGTCATACAGCATGCTCATATCCCTACACAATCAGAAAAGGAAGGTCAGAATATTCTGAAAAAGATTATGAGCTTGGACTATATTTCTAACCTACTCAATGCCATTGTCCTTGAGGTTGTTTGAGACACATTATCAATACCACAAGGTTCTATCATCTTTTATATCTAAGCATAAGAAGAAGTAGTTCATTACCATGATAGTCCTCCTCGTGGTAGTGTGGAGATAGACCACAGGGACTCTACTCCTAATATCCACTATGGTCAACCTCCCCAAGCCGATATCTCCCACGGGAAAAAAAATCCTCCATTTTTTCAGACACCTCCATATAGAGAGGTGAACCAAATACCAACCCTTCATACAAAGAGGTCCCTGAGACATTGGGGTCAACTGTATATGTTTCCCCATCAACATCCAGCAACACTCCACTCCCATCAGTAGGAAACCATCAGTTCTATCTTCTTTGGTCTGACTAGATGGAGGCATGTAAGTCTGATGAAGATGAGATTGGCATTAAAATATGGGGAGACTTAGCTGGAAACAAACTCCATATCATGTTCTTCCCCCTTGATACTTCCAGCATTGAGATCCCAAACAAGCTAGAAAATGAGCACATTCCTTATCTATGTCAAAATATGTGGGATACTCATCAGTGACTAAAGGATCATTATCTCCCTTATCTAGAATATGAGTGTCACCTTTAGAAAATAAGGATACTCTATTTTCAGCTTGACCTACCTGCTATCTCCATTCCTAGGGATCCAAAACCAAAAATGCATAGCACAAATCTGTAACACACTTGCCGCCATTACATCGTGACGCTTTGGGAGATAATCTCTGAATCCATGATAGGCATCATCATTTGAGGATGGGGATAGTATGGATCACTACACTTTTTTTCTCCCCTAGAATAGCATAGCCCCGCAAATATGGCATCATGCAATGTTATATCCTTCGGAAAAATCAGGGTACCAGGTAATGCTTAGGCTATTTGGTCACTAAAATAGAATACCCCCACTCCAAAGATGCCTAGATACCACATACAGGGAGGGAGGATAGCCAAAATGAATTCAAGTCGGTCTCCTAAAGACAACAAGAGGATGTTCTGAACATCGAGATCGATAATGCAATCACCCGGACAACTTCCTGCAAAGAAACGATCCTCATCACGGGTTTCCATCACACCCAATTCCCACACGATCAAATTTGTGCCACATCACAGAGTATACAATAACATATTTCATATAAACCATCTAGGAGTGTACTTGGCCAACTGGTTTACAAGAATATCTACCACCACCTCCACCCCTCGAGTCATTAATTTCCAAGAGGATCCAGGACACAACCTTTGTAGACATAGCTGAACCCTATCTCGCTAGGCTGGGGGAATTTATATCTAAATCACCATCACTAGGATCATTTTCCCCTAAAAGGACCCTCAAAACATCAAATTTGATTCTAGATCATACCAATCACACTAGACTGGGGCATTTATATCTTCATGTCCATCCTAGGAATCATCATCTCCCCGACCAGAGTCATTGGATCCTCAATAATAGGACTAATTGATGCCAATGATGGCCCTAAATGAACCCCACCCCACAGGGCTAGTGTAATTTTTATCATCAGCATCACCATAGAGAGAATTAGTGTTCTCTATATTGGAAGGAAGAAATCATTGGTCGACATCCCACTAGTTCCTCCCATTGTAAGAAAAACCTATATTGGTAGGGGATTGCTCAGTAATCCCGACCAGAAACTCCCTCAATTTCACTATTCATAAACTAAGAGGATAGGAACATATGATGAATTCGATTAGACCCCATCAGTGTTGCAATCCAAAACATCCCAATAAGTCTAGGGGTTTGAATAACGTCCCTGATGGAAGTAGAACTAAATCAGATTGTTGTGCAGAAAATAATGGCACAACCACCATTGCCTGATACACCTCTTTAAATGTTATCACTATAAATGTGGAATATATTTATCAATACATATATATATAGGGCCATAATATGGAACATATACCCCAAGAGAAGGGTCATTTGGACACAAAAAATGATGTTGCGCGCACCTAGAACCAAAGAAGAATTAAAAATTTGGCACCCCCAAATAACAAGTTTCTACCTCCTTAGAAGAATATTGGAAAAGAAAAATGGAAAGATGCAACTACATCTCAGTTTTAATCTATGAAAGAACAATTTTCATATTATGAGAGTGAAATATTATCTCTTCTACAACTTAGTGCAGAGCTACTTAGGGGAAACATTCCCACTGGGTATCATCTCATGCTAGAGACAAATATTCTCCCTCCCATGGCCAATCCACTAGTAAGAGAAGTATCTGAATATCAGATAGTCTTTAGATATAAGAAGCTAGTCTATATAAATGGGGAATCCGAAAATTATTGGTACTTACCTCTGTTGCGGCGAAAAACTCTCCCTCTTTAGGGTAATCCTTCAATCATATGAAAAATCAAGATCAGTGGGAGTTGAAAGTGGGACCACCTCATCAGCCCCCACCCACTCTCAGTAGACGGGAGGCGGCTCAGATATCCATACACCCAGAGCTAATTACATCCATTGAATACATTTCTAATTGGATGGAATTCAGGGAGGG
This sequence comes from Viscum album, assembly GCA_963277665.1. Taxonomy (NCBI): domain Eukaryota; kingdom Viridiplantae; phylum Streptophyta; class Magnoliopsida; order Santalales; family Viscaceae; genus Viscum; species Viscum album. The sequence goes on from OY728160.1 coordinate 733,774,936, forward strand.
GAAATGTGCACCTATGAATCCTGAAAGGAATCCATATGCTAAATGGATGGATGAAACCCCACCTCCCCCCAACATCGATAACCCTACATTTTCTACCCTTGATGGTGAAAGATACCCTGAACATTATCTCACACATTTCGTATCCCAATGTGGGATAATGATGGGCCCTCCAGAATAATAGGAGGCAAAAATTATGAGGTGTTTTTTATAGACCTTGCCAGGGCTAGAATTTTTTGGTATAGCAGTCTACCAGTAGGATCTTTTACAAGATAGAAAGGCCTTCTTCATCAGTTACTTTATCAGTTCAATTTGAAACTAAGGAAAATAGATATATTCTACGAAAAAAACTACAAGAAATATGAGAATTAAAGGGTGTCTGATTTCATATCATGACAGAAAGGTTTGACATATTCTCTTAGTGTTCCCCTCTTTTAATAATGACTGTTATAAATCTATGCTAAAAATATCTAGGATGAGTTTTAAATTATCCTAATCTCATTAAATATCCATATGGGTTCTGAGAGTTCAGTGAAATAGTAAAACATCTTGAAAATGACATTCAGTGAACTCAATAAAAGTCTCAACTCATACCTACAACATAGGGGAAAATCTAGGTAGAGAAAAATCTGTAGATGTTTCTCTCAAGCCTGTAGTGGTGCCCATCCAGGAACCCAGGTAGCTCCAAACCACACAAAACCTCCTATCAAGTGGTAGAAACCATATAATCTCCCTCATCAACAAGTACAGAGAAACTAGGTTCTCCTAGGACATGAGGAACCAATGAACAAAGTATACTCCTTTTTAAATAAACAAGTACCTAGATATTTATTGGTATCCATGGATAATAACCTTGTCATGCATCCACAGCCCAGGAGGCTAGATGAATTCACCCTCACTGACTGTCTGGATTACTGCCCTTTCCATAGAAGTCTGGGTCATAATGTCCAGAATTTCTTCTTCATGAAGCAAGTACTTCATGGCATTGTCAACTCTGAATAGGTGATGCTAGAAAATTCTCCGAAGCAGGTTAATTGCATAATCATCCTCTAATCAGAAGAAGAGGAAGGTTGGAAAAAAGTTCCAACTAGGCGAGCACAAAAGTTTGAAAACTGGATGACTCAAAAAAATAGTTTATTGAGCTCATGGAACTGTGAAATCATAGTTTGAAAAACTCTAAATAGATCCACCATAGAATAAGGATACATTAGATGTGCCTCTTAAGGGTGGGCATGACCATCAGAAGTAAGAAGAGATAAAGGAGGAAGTGTCATATTTTGTTCCAAAGCAAGACCTAACTCTTTCAAATTTCTTCCTTGTGACATCTACAGCATGGGAACCGCCCCACCAAATGGAATCCTCATCCAAAAAAGAAATCATATTCAATTCTTTAAACACAATACACATGACATAACCCTTCGATAATGATGAGTATACCCCTGAATATGTTTTTCCATTATATAACCAGGGAAAAGGACGTCACATGCACCAGAGATGTGGATACAGGGGAAAACGCAGACGTGTTTAGACTCAATATTCTGGTCATATCCCCTTAGGGGTATATATGTGTCCGAGATTCATGGGAAATCACTAAAATAGGCTCAAAAAATTTATGGAAGTTTCTTAGAGCCCACCAACAGTCACCCACATCTGATCGTCTTACATGACTGCTTAGTAGGGGTTCAATATAATAAACCAAGGAAATGGGGAAGGTTGATGTGAAATACACTGCAAGTGGTAGATAATCTATCAACCTAATCACAAACTCTAGACCCATCTAACTCAGATGCTCTAGCTCATGAACCACATTCCTTGGAATAGCCCCATATTGGGAAGCATAGACCTATGGAAAAAGTATGATGTTCTGAAATTTCTAGATGTAGTCCCATCCCAACCCTCGATCATCGATAAGCTTCATCTTTCAAAATAAATCAGGTAGGTACTTGTTGAAACCATCTGAATCCCACAAGAATTAGTGATATAAGACACTGCATCCGAGGTCTATCGAGTAGAGACTATGTACTATCATGTCACCCTCTCATTCACTGATCACGATTAGGAAGAGATCATCCAAGGGAATATTAAACCCTTATATTTTTTGAGCAGACTCAATAATGTAAATTTCCAAAGGGTGTTGATCGATAATGGATCTAGGATCAATCTCATCCCATCTCAAACTCTAAGAAAATTGGGGTATGGTGAAGGGGGATTATCCCCTAATATTCTGGCCATCCATGGGTTTGATAAGAATGATAATAGTCCCCTTAGGAAGATCAATCTTGAAACCCAATTTGTGGAGATCCAATATGATTTTGAGTTCATAGTTACCCAGAAGGACTCCTCATATAATGTCTTTCTTGGGAGTCCTTGGCTTCATAACCAATTGGACATACCAACAACATTTCATCAATATCTAAAGTACCCCGTCAATGGAATGGTCGGCATGCTACATGGAGACAATGCCCCCTTCGTGATTTGTGGAACCATATATACTGAAGAAAACATCTACAATAAGGGAGGTAGATGAAAAATGGTGGATGATGATATACATGTTATAGGTCCAATGTCTTAGGGACCGCTCCTGCAAATCCTTGGGTCATTCTCGATAATGATTATGTGCTCCCCATAAACATGGTTGAAATAGAATATCCAATTCCAGAGGTCCAAGCCTCTCATTTCTTTAGTGACAATCAACTCTGGAATCTATCTACATCAACTATGATGGAAAGGGATGATGATATTTCTTCTCATGGCCCCCCTCACCCCAATAGGGATGGATAGGACCCTAAGTTTCTATCTTCCCTGAAAGATGTCTCCATACACTCAGAAATGTAAGAATATGAGGAAGAGCTCAGGAACTCTCCTCAAATATTCAAGGAAGGTGTTTCCACCACCATGGACGAGCTCAAGAAGATAAATCTAGGAACATAAGAGGGCCCTTGGACTACTCTTATTAGTACTTACATGCCCCTTGAAGTTAACGAGATTTATATTGAATTTATAAAGAAGAAATGATATTTGTTCACCTAGAATTATACATAAATTCCCGAACTATATCCATATGTGTCTATTCACCATATCATACTACCCAATGAGAATCAAGGATTCAATCAGATAGCCAAGAGAATGAACCCCTCTCATTCCACCAAGGTAGAGGTGGATGTTGACAAATTGATCAAATCCAACTTTTTCCAAGAAGTGAAATAGCTGATATGGCTTGCCAAAATCATCCCCGTCAAGAAGAAGAATGATCAGATTAGGTTTTTCATTTACATTAGAGACCTTAATCGGGATTTCCCGAAGGATGATTTCCCATTTTCGATCACATAAATCTTGATCGATGAAACTACTTGCTTGCAAGCTATTTCCTTTATGTATGGGTACTCAGTGTACAATTAGATCAAAATGGCCCCTGAGGATGAAAAATCCACTACCTTCAGGGTACCCTAGGTGATCCTTTACTATCTGGTAATTCCCTTTGCATTAAATAATGTTGTCACCACATATCAGTGCGCTATGCATTGCATATTTAATCTATTCTTTGGAAGGATAACTGAGTGTTATTTCAATGAACTAGTCATCAAATCCTAAAAGCGATGTGATCACTTCACAAATATCAAAGTAATCTTCGACAAGATACAGCAACACGTCTATAGAAGAATCTTATAATGTGTGATTTCAGGGTAACATCAGGAAATTTCCTTGGATATGTGGTATTCCAATGTGGTATTGAGGTTGATCTATAGAAAACTAGTGCTATTTTGGAAATGTCACCACCAAAATTTTGAAATAGATAAGGGTACTCTAATTGAACCTCACCTACATTCGGCAATTCATAGCCAGCATGGCTAGAAAAGACCTCCCCTTCACTAGGCTAATGATTAAGTGAGTCACTTACCAATGGAGCGATGATTGCTAAAAATCCTTATAAAGTCTCATGAAATACTTGTTGTACCCACTGATTCTGGTGAATCTGATGGAATGGAGGCCACTCTTATTATATGTGGCCACCATGGAATTCTCATTGGGAACCCTCCTCGCACAAAAAAATGATGCAAGAAGAGATAATATTATCTGCTAACATAGTCGGACTATACTAGGTATTGAGGCAAGACATTATGATGTCGAAAAGAACTACCTTGCACTCATATTTGTATTCAAAAAGCTAAAGCATTACTTACAACACCAAGAAGTCCATCTGGTATCTCATATTGGCCTTCTCAAGTACATCCTTGGTCTCCCTATATTGACTGGTCGTTTGGGTCGATGGGTGGTCATTCTACAGAAATATGAAATTCGGTTAATTTCTCAGAATTCAGTGGATAGGAAAGCCCTGGATGACTTCCTCAAAGCACATCCTGCCCAAAAAATGCATTGAAGGACACCAAGCTTCCTGATGAAGAGGTATTTTATGACCATGACACTCTCCGAATAGGGGAGATATATTTTTATAGATCTTCTCAAAGTCCTGTCAGCTCAAGAATGGAAATTCAAAAACTCAATTGGGTCGGTATAGGGATTTTATTTTTCTCTCTAGACAAGATAGTTTTCACTACTCCTCATTGTTCGAAGGTTTCACAAACAATGAGGCCATATACCAATACCTCATATCTAGATTAGAAATAGCCATACAAGTACACATAGCATACCTGAATATCAAAGGGGGATTAGGAATAGTGATAAAGAACATCAATGGTGAATATGTCATTATGAAGAAAGAGATGGACCCCCTCACTGGCTATGTCAGTTCATTGATGGCAGAATTCCATTTCGATCCCACTTGCATTATGTTACCCGATCATAGAATGCTCATGCTGACGCACTGACTAACGTATCCACCATGCTCACTGACCTTGATCCGGAGGAAGCAAACTTACATATCACACATCAAAGAATAGTCTCATTTATCATTGAATGTGATATATAAGAGACCTATTATGTTAACACCTCCCTAGATTATGATGAACCTATGACCACCCCAGGATGGGTGGAGCCAATAATCATCTATCTTTGAGATGAGACTCTCCCAATGGATCATTCTATAAGTGAAAAAATCTAGCACTGGGCAGAAAAATTCACCCTAGAGGAAGAAAAAAATGAGAAAAAGGTTCCCTACAAACATGGCTTCAATGGAATTCTCCTCAGGTGCATAGAATAATAATAAGTTCTCACCATCATGGAAGAAATACACATAGTATCTTGTGGTTCTCATCAATCTAGAACTAGGATATCCCACCAAATTAGAAGGTTGGTATATTACTGGAAATCCATGATACAGAACTGCATAGAATTCACCAAGAAATCCCATGCATTCTAGATTAATGAAAACTTCATCCATCATCCCCTAGAATTACTACACACAACTAAATATTCCTAGCCATTTTCTATTTGGGGGATGGATGTTATGAGGAAATATCTCCCATCCATAGCTAAGTAGTTTATGTATATCCTTACTGCTACAGACTTATTTTTCAAATGGGATTAGACAATACCCCTCAAGAAAGTAGTAATGAATAATATCATCAAATTCATGAAGTCCCTTATCATCACTAGGTTTGGAGTCCCTCACACAATATTGACAGATAATGGCAACAAATTATATTCCATGGAGTTGAAGAACATGTACTGATAGTACAACATCGATTCCAATCACTCATCTCACTATAATGCAGAAGAAAATGGATAGATTGAGGCCTTTAATAATACTCTATCAAATATACTTCAAAATATGGTAAATAAGGATCATAATTTCGGGCAAGATAAACTCCTCTATGATTTATGGCCCTATAGTACTACCACATGTACTACTACACAAGCAGCTCCATACTCACTGGTGTATAGAACAAAGGTAGTACTACCCATATAGGTCTAGCGGCCTTCACTCCAAATATCCATTTGTGGAAAAATCTCAGAGGATGAACAATCTCAAAAATCATATGGATGTTTTGAAAGGATAGATGAGAATATGTTTCAAAAAATGCACAACCTGGAGCTTTACCAGAATCAGATAGTATGATCCTTCGATAAAAAGGTTTTCCACCATTAATTCCTACAAGGAGGATTGGCACGGGCCCTCAAAACCCCAATGATACTGAGGAAGAAGCCTCTAAAATTAGAGACCAAGTGGGAAGGACCTTACATCATACATAAGGTCTATCATGATGGAGTATATTCACTGGATAACATGGATGGAGGGCATGTCATGCCACCAACTAATGTGGGAAATCTCAAGAAATAATTTTCATAGTTTTTATGCAATAAGGAATCCACATCAGATTAAGACATGTTATTCATTCTACACACATGAATTTAAACTATATGGAATTCATCCTAACCCCATGATGTTAAATTGTACAAAATTAATCCTTACTGAAATACATTATACTGCATGACCAATGTCCTTATTTAATGGCATAAAACTACATGGATCCACAACTTCCCTTCCCCTTCACGTCGGGCAATCTATCATCCTTACCGCATGACATTAAACTGCATAGTTACCTATGAAATATATATGGCTTAATTCTCATTCCTGATGAGATATATAGGGACTCATTGATCCTATATCTTGGTCTAACCAATGTATCATATAAAAATCCCTTTTTATACCCTTCTCTTGTCTCAGCATTGTAGGGAAACCCGTGTTGCTCCTTTTTTATCACACCAAGTGTAGGTCATAAGAGATTAGGAATTACAACAGGGACTTACCCTCTCAATCATGGCATAGAAGAGAATGAGGGATACATTATGGTCCTAAATGAAAGACCATAAAAGGTATACCATGGATCCTCACTGCATGATGTTAAACTTCATGTTCGATGTCTTTACCACATGAGGTTAAAATACATGGTTCCCCAAGAACTATGTGTGGTTTTATTCTCATCCTCGTGAGATATGTAGAAACCCCCAGACTTCCACTCCTAGTCCCGACAACAATGTTCCCACTAATTCATGTCAGTTTTTCTTCCTCCTCATCACATGACATTAAAAAACATGGAACTTCAAGAACTACGTGGGGCTTGAGTCTCATCCCTATGGGATATGTAGTGACTCCAAGACATTTCATCTATAGGCCCGGCAGTATCCATTACCTCTTTAGCCCCTTTTTCTTGAGTCTTCCCAAAAAGGTGGGGGGTGTGTTTGAGATCTCTTTGGTCCTCATTCCTATCGATTTACTCCATAACACCACACTACACATCTATATTTTAGTAACATTATCTTACTGTCTGTCACACATGACCCTAAACGGTTAGAATATGTCCATGCAACACAACATTAATTATGTCGCAATGCCCTTACCGCACGATGTTAAAATGCATGGAAATATATCCTTACCGCATGACGTTAAACTGTACAGAGGCAAGAACATCCCCAATACATGATGATAAACCGTGGAGACCATATTCCAATTTTCATTACTTATTAGAGTACTATAATATACTTACCATGATCAACTACAGTACGGGATATTTCCATCATCTTTCAAGATCACTTCAAATAAATATACCACAATTCAAGGCCATTTTCTCTTGAGTATGCATACATGCCCATGGCTCCTGTATATGCATCTATGGCCGTCAACCAAACCTGACACTCTTCAAAAGGGGAATTCTGATCCTCATGAGCCTCAACAAAACCTTGGTAGGATCCATCAACTCACATTGTTTTGGGTCATTCCTGGAATGTTTTCACCATATCCTATGATCATATATTCCGAGAGAAAGGACCTTAAATTAAAGCAGCATATGGTCTGAGCTAAAAGACCTTAAACTACAATGAAATATGGTTTGAGAAAAAATACCATAAACTAAAGAAATATGAAGTCTGGGCTAAAATAACATAAACTAAATAAACATATGGTGTGATATAAAATACCTTAAACTAAAGCGACAAATGGTCTGAGCTAAAATACCTTAAACTAAAGTGATAGATGGACCGAGATAAAAGACCCTAAACTAGAGAAATATGAGGTATGACCTAAAATACCTTAAACTAAATAAATATATGGTCCGATCTAAAATACCATAAACTAAAACATCATAAGGTATGAGTTAAAAGAAAATAAACTAAAGCGATTAATGGTTCGAGATAAAATACCTTAAAATAAAGCATCATATGGTCTAAGATAAAAGTCCCTAAACTAAATCACATGAAAATTACTATGAGGCCCACTACATGGACATATCATTCTCGAGCTTCATTCCATAGATATGAAAAGAACTCATTATTCATAACATATCTCTTGCCCAGATGACCCCTTTACACATCATGTGATCTCAAGATAGCTGGAACATATTACCAATATGGAACCTCGTATGAGTAGGACTTCATTAGAAACTCTCAAAGGTAATCGGTCAATATTCCAACATCCAATTCCAAGAATTCAATTCCATTCAAGATAAATAAGGGGATCAGTATAATAAACAATTTCTAAAATGATGGAATAATGAGATATCATACAAGGAATAAAATTGGATAGAAATATCACAAAACTCATTCATTCACATTATGAAAAAGAGGGATAAATCTTCACATTTTTTAGTCTCTATGAAAACTCAACAAAAATGGAGTGTATTGAAAAATTATGGGATGAATTAAAATAACTTAATCATAGAAAAAGATATTTGGTAGTTCTAGAAAGGTTGAAAAGAGTCGGGTGGGAGGCATTAACTGAGCATTGGAGTGTCACCCTCCCTATATATTCCACCTCTACCTCAGGATGAAGAACTTCGACCAGGGTGGTCACAACTTCAACCATCCTCTGAGAAGTGTCTAATGAGGTCGATGATGTCAAAAGGTTGGACTTCAGATAAGAAATCATCTATTCATGCCTCCATGTAGGCACCATCCAAGCATCCTTATAGGCTTGCATTTCTGACAAAAAATGACGACCTTTCTCCAGTTACTCCACCATATCACTCATTTTATTGGTAAGGGAGGACTCATTCATAAAATCATTCAATCCCCTTTCCTTTATGGACAACTCACTTCAGGTCAAGATTATCTACTGCCTAATTTCATATAGAGGCTACCGATCAAAACTGTATGCCCCTAGATCATGAAATAACTGGAGAAGCCACTCCCCTTGATGGAAAAATGTCTATAGAGAGGTCTCAGTAATCAAGAAATGGATACGCTCCCAGATCATCCCATGACATGACTGAACATTAGATTTATATGAAGTAGGTATGGTAGAAGGATCACTAACCAATCAGATCAATGCTAGAATATGAGACGAATCCCTATATGCCTCTCTCTCAATAGGCATACCATCCATAGCATGTGTGGGAGGACTGATATCCTCAACAAAACATGAATTTCCATCATAATAATCATCATCAGAGTGAGGTAGCTTCCTTTACACCTTACTTGAGTCCTCAATCAATTCCATTGATGCTACATATAGGAGAATTAGCGACCTAAGATGCATTTATACATGGAAAACCAATTGGTCTAGCACACCATTGGGATAAGTCGTTACCCAAGACTGAGCATAATCCTGGGTGAGGAAAGAAAGAGAATAGATAGGCATAAATATGATCATAGATCCGGTAAATTTATTGGATAATATCTTCCAAAATTTGAAGATGAAACCATCATATCACTCCCCTCGGACACTGGCCAGAACAATGGGGGAAACTCTCTGATCATAGATAAACTGTCAGGAAAATCAATATAGTGTGTACTAATCAAAAATAATTATCTTGTCCTCCATGGATGCTAGAAACCCATCCTGAAGTGATATCATATAAGATCTTTCATTAGGATAGCCAATGTCGTCATCAATAATCTGGATTCTAGGTGCATGAAAGTTAGAAATGTCGAAACTATTAGATTGGTGCAGCACACATTTGGCCTCTCTAGGAGTTTGAGACCTAGTAATAACTCTAGAAATTTATAATAGTCTAGGATTGAATATGGAATCCGGGATCTGGGAAGTATTTTATTACTCGTATAAATGTAATTACTCTCTTATCCATCTAAACAAGAACTGGAGAGGAACACTAATCCTTTAGGGTATGTTTTTGTGTTGGATATGGTCTAGAATCTAGTAGAGGTGTGCTAGGACTGCTACTACCAAGTTGATATGCTACCCTTTTGTGAGTCGTGTTGTCATTACCAAGGTACAACCATGAATTCTAGAGCATGCATCCCCATCCGAGAAAATACACCTGTTCAGGAACATTGAAAGAAAACATGCCAGCCTAAGGCCTGATGAAACATCTGAGTTCACCCAATATCCCCATGAGGTGTAGTCCTCAGCTTCTAGAATGGACCAATATGAGAAAAAACTGTCACATGATTGTTGGGATGGGCATCGATGTCGATAAATAACATTTGGTTTCACCCTGCTACAACCCAAAAAAATATGGATCCATTCGGTGAAGGAATTAAGAAAATGCACTATCATCTCCCTCCCCAATTGTTTCCTTGTAATGATGATAATCTATTTCTCCCGAACCATAGTTTGTATAGGATCATTAAAAATGTCCACAATAGAGAGAAATTCATCACACATCTCCCCAAGATGAGGAATTCCGCCTAGATGATGGGTATCATGTAAGCTGATACCCACCTCATCATGAGAAAGGTGGAATGTATTGGTCCTAGGACACCAATGACTTATCATTTCCTGAAGGAGGTCAGGATGGAGATAAATGATAAATTGAGATACCTATATACATTCATGGAGATGAACCCTATATAGATCATCAAAAAATTCCAAATAGCTCTGCCTCACCCAGAATGCCCATGCCCATTTTTCGGAGAAATTTCCATAATTGGAAAGGTCCCATTTTGACTACCATTTGGCGCTATGGGTGTCTGTAGAAGAATATAATATTCTTGAATAGATATTACCAATAGTATGTTGAGTGAGATCACGGCCATTTGGGCTCAGGGGTGAATTGGACAACAGATAAGACAAGCCCTAAGATTAGGCTGTAACCATCCGACCATCCTTAGTAATTGTAACCTAAACACAGTCGGGGGAGCTAGATACCCAGTGGAATAGAATATTAAAATCTGGGGGAGGTATAGCAGTTTCATCTAGAAATCCAAACTCATATAGTAAAAGTTGATCAGATAATGGATAATTCAGAATGTTGGATGAAAGGAACCTCTACATGACCTCATTATCAGCACTAATGTGATATATGGGACCAGAATTGTGATTCCTAAAAATCATGGACCGTTGATTTTCTAGAGATAAGGAACCTTGGGGAGAACTAGAAGACATATTAAAATAATTAAGTGGAAAATTTCATTCAAAGATAACAAAAGGTATTTTAAAAAATAAAGATATGGTACGAGACAATTACATCATGTGCATCGCGTGAGTCATCTAGGGTTTCGTGAACCTCATCAAGGAGTTTGAGAATCTCCTAATATACCAAGGACATTCAAGGTGCATAACCCTTGAAAGAAATCATGAACATTGCATGACCCCCCTTGGAGACTTGCGATCACGTGACCTAAACATGGTCACACGAATCAAAAAAAATGAAACTATTAGCTCATCAAAGTCTCATGAAACCCTCGATGCAGCCATAAAAATCATAGAATAATTCTATGGTATTAGTGAGGAATAGTTCATAGTTGAGGTAGAAAATTTTATGAGTAGAAATTTGTCTTGCGTAGGATCTCTAGGGATCAAGATTCGTGACATAGGCTCACAGACAGGGTTTGCGGCACGGTCTTATGAAAGAATAAATAGTAGGAACACTCTGAGAATGAGGTGGTAATTGGAATGAATTTTCCTCCACCTACCCACTTATATATAGGTGTTTCAAGTAGTATTAAAGGTTTCTCGGTAGACCAAACGTCACCCAAGGCACTGGTTCGTGACACCTTCAAAGTCTCCAGTGGGCATTTAGTTTCTTCAGAACCGAGTCATTTTCCCCTTGAAAGTCTCTCTAGAGGGGGGGTAATTCATTGATTCATTCCAAATAATAATTGGAAAAATCACAAAGGAATAAATACCTAAATATGGGTATTATTTTCCACAAAAAACTAAAGGAAGAAGTGGGTGGTCAGGAATTGTAGATCGCATCTGCCCTTAAGGGACTCATGATCACATGACCACTCCAAGGTCGCGTGAAGGCTCCACGTATGTCTCATAACCCATGGTAAGTCTCATTAATCCCCCATTGGAAAACCTTAATTCTCATGTGAAGGTCCTCCAAACAACCATGGCCACATGGTGACAACCAAGTGAGTGCCCCAGGCTGCATAGTTTTTCACATGAAAGTTCCTGACAAACCACTCAAAATCCTTCAAAAATATGGAAGGGTGATATTCAAAAGTAGAGACTCGTAGTGGTGATGAATCTTACACATGATATCATCATTGGGTAGAATAAAATTCCTTGATGATGTATAAGACAACTCTCAAGACCCTTGAGCCTTCTTCATAATAAACTAAGGCTATAAAGGGAAGAAGATGAGAGGGGTTCGTGGTCACTGAAGGACATTGGACGCACCCTCAGGCGATCCACAAGATGACGCGAGTCCTTGGATACATGACCTATTCATATCACAAAAGACATTTTTCTTGTCGGCCCTTCTACACGAAGGTCCTTGGGTGCGCCTAGGAAAATCTGTGGCACTCTAAGGGAAAATGGATGGATTTTCCCATGAGATGATTACTCACTCCTCATATGACCCATATTGTTCATGTGAGACACCCTCCAAAAATAGAATAAAAATAATTGATATTACACATGTAAAATTGTTTAACTCATAACATTTGTCACATAAAACAAAGGGAATTAAAAGGGAGGAGGCAAGCGATGTTCACGGTCACTGAAGGACATGCCACATGCCTCGAAAGACCCAATGAGTCCCTAGAGTCATGTCTGCCTCATCTTGAGAATTACATTTGGATTATCAGCCTCACTTCATGAAAGTATTTATGCATGTCTAGGAAACTCCACAATGCTCTAGGGATGACCAGATAGATATTTCCATGGAATGTTCATGCACCCCTATGTGACAAATATTTGTCACACAACACATTTAAAAAATAGAAGAAATATCCTTGACAACACACATGAAATCTCACATGACTCCCATCCATTGTTAGATAAATTAAAGGGGATGAAAATTGATGATGTGAGTGGTGTTCAAAGTTGTTGTAAGTCATGTGAGACACCCAGCGCGCCCACAACATAGTCCCATGAGACCCCAATACAAGTCGTCCAAGGTCTCACAATTGTATTTCAACATGAATTTGGATCTTATGGAGGCACTTGGACATGTCAGAACAATAGAATGGAAGTCCTTAAACAGAACCACGTGATCAAATATGTCTTTAATAATCGACAATAATCCAATAAGGGAATCTTTGACAGAATAGACTTATGATCGTTGAAAATAAGGTGATGCACTCGGAGCAGTCCACAATAGAGACTCACAAATCTACATGGCACCAGAACCCTTCATCAAATCCATTCTGGACTCGTGCTTGATACACCACACACACCAGCAAGTATCAGGGGTGGTGATGACTATAAATTCCCTATTCCAACATGAATAAAAGGATGGAATCTAGCCTCCATTATGCATACTAGACATCCATACTCCATAATATTTGACTCAACTTTTGCGGACTTCTCCAAGAAACCGATCATGTGGTCGGCCAGCTTTCTATTAGGTAATAAACCAACGAGAAGTCAGAGTAGTCATGCTCTAGGTATGAATCACTTCGCGTGATCATCCATAGATTACATGAAGGACGTATGGTGGGCTACGCGAAGAACATCACGTAATCACACTAGATTAAGTGAGACTCAATACAAACTAATACTGAATAAAACCAAGGCATCTGCAACACAAGGTCTAGGGATAAGGATAAAAGTGGAGGAATTAAGAAATATGCATGCTCTCTAGCCCTCATGTGCTTCACATAAATCATCCAAAGACACGCAACAACACCAAAACGCGTCAACTAGATCTTGAGACACTTGTTCAGCATGCCATTTAGGGCATGAGGAGTACTCCAGACATGTCATAGCAAGTCTCAAGTCACCCCATGGGAACTAAATTGATCTCATCAACCCTATGGGTCTATCAACTATGACTTGAGACTTCTTTTAGACACATCACCTGAATCTCATAATGGCACCCACCCATGTCAGATGAGTCTCACAAAAACCTCTAGATATGATAACCAAGATCTTATGACACCCTCTTGGAAAGTCAGCTAAGACTCACAATAGCCTCCAGACATGTCGTCCATGTCTTGAAATGTCTTAGAGATGTCATCCAACAAATTTGACACCCCTAGGACTATGCCAAAATAACTCTTTTGACACCCATATGTGTCAAACTAGGTCATGTGATGGATCCCAAGACATTCCAATTGGTTCATGTGATTCCCTCCAAACAAGAAGTCCATGTCAATAGGCCATCCTAGGACTTGACTGACATTATCCGTCTTCAGTGTGTAAGCCCCAACTAATAGGGGATCCTTAGTGTGTAAGCCCTGACATAATGGGAACTACAAAAAAATCTGATTCCTACCTTATCTAGGATTTTTAGGCTACCTCTCTTTGAGGTTCAAGATCCATAGTAATCTTACAGGGAAATACGATTATCTAAATCCCTTACTCTAAGCAATGACATTGATTACTTGTTATCCCTTATTTCTCATAATGAGCATGGATCATATGGGCTTATGGAATCATAATGGTCATGAAATCTGCACTAAAAACCTTAACAATGGTACAAAGAAGCCTCAGTGTGTAAGCCCCTGATATAAACCAAACTATGATGACACTGATTCCTGCCATATTAAGGATACATAGGATGCCTTCTCAAGGCTCCAGCTCTATACCGAACACCCCAAAGACTATTCCAATACCCAAGATTCCTATCTACACACCATGAGGCTGATCATATGCTACTACCTTGTTTCTCACAGTGAACATAGATCTTGTGGGCTTAGGGGGATGAAACTCACACCTCATTGAGCATCATGATTATCCATTAACTAGGGAAATGGTATGGAAACCCCTTATACAAGGGTATATACCTTGGGGACAATCCCAAGGATGCGAACAAACTACTTGGGTTTTTGATTCCTATAATATCCAAGATATGTAGGATGCCACATAATGGATCAATACCCTTCTTGGAATATTAACTTCTTTCTTACATGGAAGCATATTTGGAAGCACTCGGTTATACAGCTTCAGCATATAAGCTGCCACCCTTTATCAGAAAATTATGGAGAACCTCAGATACATACAGATGGATTAACTAAAAAGATCCCCATATTTTTTCATATAAAATAGAATTGACCTATAGTCATTTAGTTAGGGTATCTAGTCTCATATCAGTATTAAGAAGAGATTCAAAAACATATCTTAAATCTATAATAGAGTCCCAGAGTAGGAATCAACTCCCCCAAAAAGGGTGAGATGAGTCCTACCTCTAATCCTATCAACTAATGCAAGTCCCCAACAGTCAATGGGCCCGAAAAACTAGATGACCGCCTACATTTGGAAAGTAGGTATGTACCCATATATGGATAAGGGAACCATTGGGAGTTTCTTAGGAAGAACGAACAAATGGATAACCCCATGCGCACGATTGAATGAGGCCATAAAATACCCCTCAATCAAACCATCCAAGGGAATCCCATTCCACGTTCTGCCTTCGATAATAATGAGGAAACACTACCTCCATAGGTAACCATAATCTAGGTGAGTATCCAGTTGAAACCAAATGACTTCAAGGAGTAGTCTCATTCCTTATTTAAGTGATCCAGGTGCATGCTACGTTGGTGCAATCACAATATTTCATAAACATAGTAATAATAAAACCCTAGGGTTAAAATTTAGACCTCATACCTTTAATTGATTATCCAATAGTTCTTCCAAAAGAAAATTCCCATTACGATGAAGGTGAAGATGATTAAAAAGAGGCTCCTAGATCAAAATTGAGCAAGATAAAAACCAGCAATGCAATCTTCCAAATGATTTCACTGCAGCGGTTGGAGAACCAAGGAAGAGATGGGAGAAACCTAACTGAAAGGACTTACCAGGTATTGAAGTCATAAATGGGGTGTTTCGAAGGAAGTTGGAACTCCAAAATCACCTTGATAATGGAATAAGGAGGATAAGAGAAGGTTTCAGTATAATAGAATGAAAATTCTTCCACCCAACATGTTTAAAATAACTTGTTATGGAATTACAAGGTGTGTAATGTGGTTACACAAAATGTAAATATTTTTATTGGAATAAGCCATAAAACTTTTCTCCTAAAATTTATTTTATTAAAAAAACTAAAACATTACACATTGTGTAATCCTTTTACACATCATGTAAATGTTATGAATATGGTTTTTCAACACATTTTTTCTTTAAACAACCCAGACCCCTTTTAAATATTCTAAACTTACCATGAATCCATGTTAACACTTAAACCATGTATACCCTGTCTCCATTAATCCAAAAAATCATAAATCTCGAAAATCTAAATAATTTTCCCAAACAAGGATCTCCACATAGATCCTCTTTGGTTTTTATCAATTTTCCTCACAACCTAGGATTGCGTTTATTCAAATGACAGAAATCAACAATGAAAACACAACCAAAAGACAAAGTTAATGAAAAAAGCATAGAGAGAGACATACCTATAAAAATATGGGATCTTACACCCAATGACCTTTCAACTCACACCACTTGGATAAAATATTTTATCACATTTTATAAAATAGTGTAATCATTAAAAATAGTTTATAAAACTCTATAAATCATTTTTTCCAAGGTAAGCATCAACAAGATATCATAATCATTTTTCCAGGAATAAATCATCAAGTATTTTAATCTTTTTTTAAATTTTTGATTTGTAATATACTTTTCCATTTCCACACACATCCATAACACACACCCACACAAAAAATCTTGGTGTTACCATTGATGGTGGAACTTCATGTCCATACTCAGTCCCATTGATAGTGGTACATCATGACCATTATCCGTCCCAATCACTCACACCTAATCATTTATACCGAAATAATTCCAATTAATTTAAATAAAACCATTTACTTATTTTAATCATTTCAAAAAAAATACATGTTTCAAACCAAAACATAATTTTAAAACAACATTTTAAAATTATAAACACATTTTTTCCAAAAAACTATTAACTTTCCAAAATATCCATGCCAATACATAATTTCTAGCAAGAGTCACGTAGGCATTTAACAACCATTTCAATAAAATCATTTAATTAAAACTAATACTTCAAGTTCTAATCAAGTGGAGTTGAGAGAGAATCCACCTACCTCTAAAAAAATTCTGAAAATGAAGAATGGTCTAACAAATTCAACAACCCAAATGGATTAGATCTTATAAATTAGATCTTAGATATTGTTCCCTTCAATCAAAACATTCATATTTCATCCTGATTAACATCAAATATCATATATCTTTTCCCAATAGATTATATATATGATTCCAAGAGAGGTAATAAGAGGATATATAATAAGAACAACCAAGAATGATTACTTATCGAAAAATCTAGATCTCTAATGGCTTTGAAATGCCAAAATATTGATCCAAAATCAAATAGAATTACCCCTCATGACTTCTGAGGAAGATAAATTCATGTTACGAGTGTAATATAGGGGAAATAAAGATTAAATTAATTAATTAAAATTCAATCCACAATTTTTGGATCTTAAATTTAAAAGTTCACCATTAGAAGCACAGTTAGACAAGTCATGCACTAACCGTGAACAATATACTATCTCAAGACACACCTCACACAATTAGCTTGTGAAAACCAAATTTTCCCCTTTTTTCCAACATTGCATGGTTTCTCTTGGGAATCCTCACATTTTGGAAAAACTATGAGCCAATTTTGTTCTTGCCTGGTGACATCTATTATTTCTTGCATGGTTTCTTAGTGGTGTTTCAGAGTTCCTACTAACTGTGCTCATATTAAGAACCTCCATAAAATCCTAAAAAACCGAAAAAACCTCACTAGAACTTCCCAAAACATAAACAATCATTATATATACTTAAAATACATAAATAAAGGCTAAGTACCTAAAATGGGGGTGGTACGTTGGGTATCATGTACACTAGGTGTCTTGGGTAGTTCCTAGTGTAAGTCTTAAACTCAATAATGGCAGAACTTGTGATAATGGAATCATGTGTAGAGGTGGTATCATTCATGAAATTCTTGGATTAGTTATATTATCTTTTAGTGCCTTTTATGGTGTGGGGACCACACTTATTACAGAATCATAGTCTATGCTTAGTGTTCTTCTTCTATGAACACTCTATAGCATCAACATTTTTTTAGTGGAATTAGAATTAAATTTACTTGTCAACTATACAATGGTATCTTTTATTTATCATCGGTTTATTACATGTTACATAAGGGATTATAAGTAGCTTAATGATCATAGTGTGATGATTCGACACGCTTTGTGTGACAGAAAAAATACAGAAAATATCTTGGCATATATAGTAAATTTGGTTAACACTATTCAACTATTTTATAGCATTGGATCTCTTACCTTGATTGTAATTTAGATGTTCACAATGACACTGTTGGATGTAACTACATTAAACCCCCATAAATTTGATCTTGTTGGTACAATTTTAATAAAATATTTAATTTGTAAGAATACTTTTTCTAATTATATAAATAATCCACTGGGTAGGATTAGATCATATGTGTTGACTTCAAATAGAGTATCTCTTTCCTCATTACCAATATATAAATTCACTTCTCCCTTAATCAATTCTCTATAATTTTTAAGTAGTTACACATCAACACAAATGTGTGATATACAACTAATATTTATTACTTGTGAGTCTAAATTGGAGAAATTGATTTCTATAACATTCACATAATTATAATCTAAATGCATCTCTTTGAGAAAACTTCTCATCCATTTTATATCAATCAGTTAAACTATATGTATACCCTATAATATATCATAAAATTATATTCATGATGCAAGTCATATTCTATAACAGGAAAATTTTTGGGGTGATTATCATGTTCTATATCATTTTAGTAAGGGATTTTATTGAATTTACACCCAGTAAAAATAATGATATCATGAATCATATTCATTAGTGGACTAACACCCATATTTAATTTTGACATAACCTAGATAAACTCACAACTCAATCCGTGATTATATATAGGATTCCCAAAATAAGCTCAGAGCCATGAGATTTATGGACAAGACCATAGATACAGGTCAGGATAAGCTTTTTTTTTCATTTTGAAAATGGACGTAATAGTTTTCTTGAAATAAACCCATATCTGTACAGGCTTTCTCATATGATCATGGGGAAACCTGAAAGCCCATTAAACATTTTTTATAAATTATGCGAGCCTGAAATCTATGGTTCCCATATTTTTTTATATGCCCCATCCCATGCCACACCTTTCCCTCCCCACTCTCTATATATTTATTTTTTTATGTCCCATTCTTAACTATACCTTTACCTTTCCCCTCTACGTTTATTTTTTTCTATGTATCATCCTCTTTCACTCCTTTTCTTTCCCATATCCTAATATATTTATTTTTTTGATGTCCCATCCCCCACTACACCTTTCCGTTCCACTCTCCTAATTTATTTGTTTTTTCTCTATTCCATCACCCACTACACTTTTCTCCTGCCATTTTCCCAATACCCCTCTATTAAATGAAACATGTTTTCCAAGCCCTCCCATCCTCCCATGTTTTTTTTCATTGAATTTATTTTTACTGCCATATGTATAAAAGGGTAAAAAAATCATGCATGTTGAGGGATTTCATGAACTAATTAGTTTGAGTAACTAGGTAGAGATCAAACCACTTAAGTATATTCTTTTTATTTAAAACTGGTTTCAATATGTATGTGTGTGTGTCTATCAATATATGTATATGTGTATGTATGTATGTGTGTGTGCCTATATGTTTGTATGAATATCTGAAGGTATGTATGTATGTATGTATGTATGTATTTATTTATGTATGTATGTACGAAATATTTATGGATATATAAAAAATAAAAATAGGATAGCCTATAGGCCTACCTGACCAATATGAAAAATGGGATGGGATTTTAAATTTTTTCTTTTTTAAAAAATGGTCCAGAAGAGGTAATGTCAAAATTGGCATAGGCCCATATATGCTTGGACCATTTAAGCTCGACCCACTAATTTTTCATGCTAAACTATACCTCGTAGAAAATAATGTTAATAATATCACATATAAATCTTAGATGATTAGGTGTAAAAGTTCTTTCTTGATTCATCATATAAAATATCCCAGATCCATTCCTTTGGGAACCTAATGGCTAGGTTCCCCTAGATAAATATAACCCTCACATAAAATATGGGAAAATAAGAATTAGGGTCACCTATAATTTTCTTTCCTTATAAAATATAATTCATGGGAACCTAATCATTAGGGTAACCTTTTCTAACTGATATATATCATGACTAGTTCTCACTTTAGAAGTAAAATCACATTTTGAATTTCAATGGGTTTTCTTAGACTCGTGATGTGGCTCAATTTTTACCTAGCTTTGCCACATCTTTTTACTTATTTTTAAATGATTTAATTAATAATTTAATCACTTTATACTAAATAATTGTACTTTTTTATTTTTATAATTAAATTTGTTAATTAATCTATTTTTACAATTAATTATGTATTTTTAGTAATTAAAATAATTATTTTAATTTTACTTTCCCTTTCTAATTTAATTATCTGTTAATTAGTTTTGTTAATTTTAATCTGCTCACCTTTTAATCATTTGACTTTAATAATAAATAATCATTCAATAATCTTATTTGTGTATTAATTAATACAGTCTTTATTTTAATATTTTATCCTTTAATTTAGTTTCCTTAAAATATATAAACTTCATTAATTAATATGTATAATCATCCTGTTAATTAATTAAGTTAATAATTTGAGTTTAAATAAAATGAAATAGCGTAATTTTAACTTTAAGTATTCACTTAATTATTAATTTCATTAATTTAGACTTTTAAATCACGACCTATTTAATCTTATGTATGCAGTTAAATTATTAAATAGTAACAAAAGTTTTTAGTCTAAGGGCGAGACAGATTAGAGCTATGTGTGACTTATTGAGTCACTGATGCTATCCTTTTTCACTCACTATTTTCCCTGTAATTAATTTGTATAATAAATTTTAATTTTAGCCTTTTATCAACTTAGTTTAATATTTATCAAGTTTTAAATTTTATTGTTAACAATTAAAAACTTAAATTGTAACTTTAAAGTTTAAAGTTTAATAATAATCATGTTTTTAATTTATGATGTTTAGCCTTCTTTTAATTTATAAATTCCATGTTGCACCATTTCATCCCCTTAGTTGTTCCATCGTAACTCCACAACTGGACAAGAATCATTTCTACCACCAAAAATTGAAACCTGCAAACCCATATTCAATTCCCATCCTCACACTGATGCCTCGACGCTCCCATCGGTCTCTCATCCTACCACCATATCCCCTTTCTCAAGCTGCTGATCTCTATGCACCTATTCTACCAGCGGAAATAGATTCGAACCAGAAAAATCCGCTCAATTTAGACCAAACTCAAATCAATCAAAAAAAATTAATAGATCAAATCATCAACCCTAAGCAGATCTGCAAATGGACCCTTTGCCGGAGTTTTCGTTTCCTGTTCCTTCGCGACATCACCTATATCCGCTACTTTGTAGGAGAGATCTGAGCTGGATGAAGCATCCCTCGTTGCGCTACTACAAATCATAAGAGGAGTCTGCCGCTGCATAGTGGAATTGTTCTCAAGTTTTCCGCACACCACCCCGAGCCGCTAGAACCTTGAATCTTTCAGGAATCCGAGGAGGCTGAGCCGCTGCTGAGGCAAGATGAGCCGCTGAAGGAAGCCACCGCCTGTTGGAGTCAATTCCGAGCCGGGAGAACGAGTCGTCGCGTCTGCAGGAGTTTGGGCTCTTGTGGGAATATTCTGGAGAAAAAGACCCCCCCCCCCTATTGCGCTGATTTGGGGGGAGGATAAAAGAATAATATTTTAAAACAAAAATAAAAACAAAGATAAAATAATACTAATTTTAATAATAAGAAATTCATAATAATATTAAATAAATATTAGATAATAACAAAATAAATTATAAGACAAATTAACTGAATAATATATTTTTTTAAAACTAAAATAATAATCTATAAATAAAATTAATTAACACTTGAATTATTTTATAACCTTTTTAATACATTAAACGAAATAACTAAATTAATAAAACAAAGTAATGGATATTAATCTAAACATTTAATTAAGTTATGCTAACTAATTATTAATAATACTTAAAATAGTTTTATTAATAATAATAAATTAAAAAAACATAATAATTTTATTTAATTAATAATTTAATAATTAACTAATTATCATTATAATATTATTCAATTATGTAAATAATAATTATCAATTATTTTTTTATTAATTAACGTTAGTTAACTTTTTAACAAGTAATATAACATTAAACTTGAGAATAAGTATTTTACTTTCATTGCATTTTCATTTATTTATTTTTCTTTTATAACTGTGCAGGTTCATTCTAGAGATGGGAAAACATCGAGATTCACTAAACTAAATCACCGGGAGTTGGTTACATGAGAAAAGATAGAGCGATGTGTATTGCACAAAAAAACGCAAGTGTGCAGTGAACATGTGAAGGACACTTAAAGTCGGTGGAAAGATGCAGGGATGATTAGTTGGTGAAAGTTGATATATAAAACGGAGCAGTAGAAAAATGGTGAGGGACACATCAGACAACCTCTCACACATTGGAGCAAAGCAGATCCGAGGAAGAGATCCTGGGACCCGGTGGGGCAACCCTGGAGCTGGAGGAGTTCAGGAGCAGAGCATCATGTCAGGAGTTTATCTTCCATCATAATTCTAGTATTAGTACTCTGTTTAGTTTGTTACAATTGTGGTGATGTTAATGAACATGTTTTCTAGTTAAATCATTTAGATCAGGGTTAAATTGACGTTCTACTGGTTATCTTTTAATTTTCTTTTCACTTTATCATTTTTATGTTTTCAATATTGATCGGCGAGGTCAATGCTGAGTTCATTCAAATGCTTGTACCACTAGAACATAATTTCAAAATTTCACAGTCAATTGGTGAGATTCATCATGGAAACACCTTTCAAAATATAATAAATTCATAAGACTTCAGGACTTATGGTGAGTTTGTCCTGTTGTAATTTCAAATAATGACTATCACAGTTGATCTATTTAGAGTAGCGAACATTGAATTTGATTAACTTTCTAGACTTAATTCCTGGTGAGGGAGGTGAGTCATTCTCTTTAAGGTGGTACTCTACAATAACTTTTATGTGAATTGAAATACTTTTAAAACTAGTAGAATTGAGATTTCTCCTCATTTATCAGTGTTCTATATCTCTGTTTCTCTATGTTTTCAATTGTTTCTATCTTTAATTTAGTTTAGATACAAGTTTTGAAATGTTCTGTCACTATACTTCTAAATAAAAAATAATGAAAATATAAAATGTAAAAAAAGATAGAAAATCTACCCACTGCTGACAACAGTGGGGCCTTTTGAATGTTTTTAGAAGATTAGAGGTCATTATTTCCTTCTCTGTGGGTTCGACCATACTTTCCACATATATAGTAGTTAGTAGGAAAATAAATAATTAAACTTTGACTGGCTTCAACGACAGTACTGGTCATCTCGCTATTCATAAAGTATCCTATTCATATCATAAGTAGTTATTTCATCTCATGAAATATTTACATCTTGTGATATATATATATATATATATATATGATTATAATGATTTAGTTTTGAACACTATTCCTTGAACCAAATTAATATGTTCTAAACATAATAATGAAAAACTTATAAAACTCAACGTTTTTTTACTTACCGAATAATAAAATATAATTATACCCACACACATTCAAATACATATCATGTGTATGGTTCAAGAAACTATTTAATATAAAGTCTTAGAATCATATAAAACTAAAATACCCATAACAAAATGTTTGGTGTGGTAAGTAGCCAACACTAAAAGAAAATTGAATTTTGATAACGCACAATGTTTGTTGTTAAAATTTATTCACAACACACCCTTGAGTGTTATGGAAAGTTGTGTGTTGAAAATTTATTACCTATTGACAACAAACATTTTTGTTATTATATATATTATTTATACACGTATAATTTATTGTAAAAAAGTAAAAAATTCATTAAATATTTTACAATATACATTTTATATTATTATAACATTTTCCCAACATCTTTTACGTACTGTTAAAAATATTGAATTTTTAACATAGGTTATTTAATATTATAATTTCATTCATTACATATGTTTAATATATAAAATATCTAAAACAAAACACATAATTTAAAGTCAAACAACACATTAATGTGAAGAATATGATTCATGCACAATATATTTACTCTTGAATTAACAAATATTAAACATTATAATTTTTGTGAATCAAATATTTTAACATAAATAAATCTAATAAATCTAGTATTCAACCAATCATGTTTAATTAACTCGATCCATCCATCACATTTGGATATCATCAATACTATATCACATCCATGAAAAAAACCCTACCAAACAACTAAAACAGTGGTGCAATAATCACCTTCTTGTAGGAGAAAAAAACAAGAGTTATAAAATACTAGAGTATAATTTTTGTCCCATTTAAGTAAATAAATAAGAAAAATTATAAAGAATGAATGAAACCTACCAGTTTATTTCTTTTTTTTTTATAAAAACAAACAACCTTTCTATTAATTAAATGGTTAATTTGATATAGTATATTAAAGGTAAAACATAAAAATGGAAAATAAAAATCATAGAAACAACATGATTGAAACATAAATGAGGTTAATATTTTAAAACCTGAAAATATCAGTTCAAATTGTTATCCTTGAATCTAAGGGTACCATACCATAATTTTCAAGTATTTCTTTGAAAAATTTTCTTAGATATTTCAATAGAACCTATGCTAGATGATAGATATAAAAACTCAAGCACCACAACTAGAGAACTATCATCAATTGTAGGATCATCATACTACATCATTGAACAAGGAATCAACCACATATTCAAGTATGCTAAATCACCATTGAAATCACTATAGTATATCCCATCTCACATTTAGGAGTCACCAAAAATTTCATCAATATAAATTGTAATGACCCATACTTTTATATATGGAATTTTCCATATAAACATGTTTCATATTTAACAGTGTAATGTATTATAAAACACATAAACCACATAATAAAAAACAGTAATAATTTATTATAATAATTTATATCATTAAAATTAGAGGAAAATTTTACACAATAAAATTGAAAAAAATACAATGGTATAATAAACACAAAAAAATAAAATAACATGGATAGGAAAATCTAGATCCATTTGGTTTCCAAGAATAATAACAATTTTTAAAAACACTCTAAGAAAGAAACGCAAAATTAGTAATATAATTGAAATTTTTGATAATGAAGAATATTACCTTGATAGATATTAAATTGAATGATTAATAAATAAAATAAGAGGTATTTATAGGAATTAGAAAACCAATATTATTGTTGAAAATATGACCATTGAAATAGTAACCTAATCTTAAGGAATAATAACATGACTATTAGAACAGTAACATGGTTGATGGAATAGTAAAATAATATATTGGTTATCTTATGAAATAAAAATAAAATTAATTTGTATCATAATGCAATTAAATAAATGTTTTTAATATGATAAAATAAATATTTGACAAAAAGAAACCAAATTTGTATTTTTAAAAAGATTGATATGTTTTATTTTGGTTAAAATAAATTTTTATGATAAATTAAAAAATACGAAATAAAATTTTATTTTCATAAAAAAAAATTAAGAAAAAAATATTTATATATAAATAATATAATAATTTTATGAAATCATAATAATTTTTCTATGGGTGGGAATTTTGATCGAGTCATAAAAATTATTATTTTCTCAATAAATAATGATTTTATTTAAAAATTAAATTTATAATATTTATAAATTTTTTTGGATAAATTGGATATTTTTTTAAAATAATTATTTAAAAATTATCTTAGGATCAATTTTTGATATTTTTCTGAAAAATATGATTTTTTGGTGAATATTGAAATGCAACAAAATATGGTATTTTACATTATAAATTAAACACATGATTAGTTATATATTAGATTATGTATCTAACCATTATCCTGGAATCATTTTCACCAATTACTATATAAAGTCATAATAGTCATCATTAGTGGAATTATTTAGAAAAAATAATAAACTAATGAATATTTTATTCAAAAACAACCATCTCTTTCCCTTATAAATGTTACCTTTCACCACCCCACTTATCCTCACACTATAAGGTCCCTAACTTATAAAAAATATCTTCAAAAATACCTCCTAAATTATATTAACCATGTCCTAGAGGTTTTATTCTCACCAAAAGATCAATTTAAGAAATCATAAGTTGTAGTTTAATGGAGCCATGTTAAAGTAAAAAAGTATGTTTTCTATTTCATACACATTTCAAAAAAAAATCCTTATTCCTTCCAAAAACTCTTTCTAATTATCATAAAATTTAATTTAATAAAATAATTCATAATATAATTCTATTTTAATTTTAATTATTTCATCATATAATTCTTGCAATCCATTTTTAAAGTTGTTTATAACACTCTTCACATCATGGTTGGTTTTAACTGCCTATATGGATGATGTTATTGAACATCTATTACCGCCTAACATGGATGGTTTTAAAAACATATTTAATTAATTAATATAAAATATATAACTTTATTATTATTCTATAAAGGTAAATTGATTATTATGTTAATGATATTAATAATAAATAATCACGGTAAATTAAATCATCCAAAATAAGTGTATCAGTACACTTCTCAAAATTTGAAACTATTTTAGACCATCTATTGAACTATATAACTTCTGTTCTATAGAAGTGATAAATAATATACACCTCTACAATTATTTAAGTCATGAAAAAAATTTACAGCACCTTTGACCATGATCAATATACCAAAGCAATTTTGGAGAAGTCGATCGAAGAACCCCAAGTAGTTGATGAAAAAAATAAACTATTTAATACATTAATGATATATGATAATAAATTGACCTTAAAAATTAAATATAAATGAAAAAGGTTATAAAGTAGGTATTTAATAATTTTAATTTGATTATTCAGAAGTCTAGATTCATGTACAAAGCTATTTAGGACCTGTGGCAAGGGAACTCACAAACCATACTAATTTCTTTTGGGTTATGATTTGTCTCTCTTTAACACTATTTATCTATATATTATTCACATGCAGATATTATATATTATATATATGTGTGTGTGTTCCTTAAATATATACCTTGTGAATAACCCAACTCTAGTAGCCCATAGCTTGTGGTTACATTATTACATTGGTACTAAGAATAAGAGTTCTAATCCCTAAGGATCCAATAGATTGGTATTTTCAGAAAACTAGATACGTAATTTAATCTTACATTAGAACTGAAAAATATAAATAAAACATATTAACTCCATTGAAAACACCATTATTCTCTATGATTTACCCTATATTTCAGTCATAATATACTTCTTGGCATCCTGTGGAATAATTAAACATAAGAAATGGGTGAGCTCAGATGCTCAGTAAGGGTATTTATATAGAGGAATCTATCATAAATAATCATAAATAATTATATAAAGTTAAATAACTAAAACACATACAATTAGAAAAATAACACAAACATAATATGGTAGGAATGAATTTAAATAAAATAATTGCATAATAAATTGAGATAAAACTTATACATGAATATCAAAACTAATCAGATAATCACATTAATACTAATAACTAATCAAATAATGAGGGAATGCATAATTTCATACATCATAATCATACCATCAAGGCTTCGGCCAACACACCATACATAAATGAGTAACACATATCCAATACCCAGACTAGTTTGTCTCATGAGACATGTCAATGCATCAAGGGGATATAGTGGGACCTTCCCATTACATACTATGTCTAATGAAATCCTTTTATTAAAATGGTGAAACATTAAAATTCATATTTAAAAACTAGTATATGAAATTTGAATACCTAAACTACTCAGAGTAATATAATGAATGGTATCAAAATATCACATACACAGTCAAAATATTCATAAACCATTAAATAATATATGGTATATGGTATTAAAAGAGATCAATCACAATTAATAATAATATTAAACAAAGTGTGTTGACATATATTAAAATACTCTAATAAAATCATTTAAAATTTAATGATAGAATTAACCTTTTTAATTTGAAATCATTTATTTAAAAAGATGTACAATTATAAAAGAAAAAAATTATTTAAAACTGACCTTATAAACTTGTAAAGGATTATTAAAGTCATTAAGAAGCCCTGAAATAGTGGAAATCCTATCATTTATAAGTAAAAATATTAATATTTCCATATATGTTTGTTGAAAAAGCCACAAATATCCTTGTTTAGAAAACGACAAAAATATTCTTTTCAGCCCATTTTTTAGATATTAAAACATCGTTAAAAATGAATTTAAATATTAATAGGATATTATTAAAAAAAATTGATTTTTTATAAGACATAGATTTATAAGAGAAATATTCCCCAGTAGAGACATAAACATGAACAGTACTGAATAATAATGAGATTGTGAAATAACCCTTACCTTAACTCTGATTTCCTCTCTGTGTGTTTGAAAATCATGTATGGTGGTTTTAAACATATTATTAACTTATAATAGAATCATATTAATATTTATAATTTCA
This sequence comes from Viscum album, assembly GCA_963277665.1. Classification (NCBI taxonomy): domain Eukaryota; kingdom Viridiplantae; phylum Streptophyta; class Magnoliopsida; order Santalales; family Viscaceae; genus Viscum; species Viscum album. The sequence continues at coordinate 733,803,802 of OY728160.1, forward strand.
TATATTATCTCCTTATATCATTTTTACCTCTATTTTATTAATAATATTTCTTTCATTTCACTATTTTGGGGGTTGATTTTGGTGTATTCTTATACCTGTTTTGTCTTGAATGTATCAGTTATCTTGCATATGATCTAGATAAAAAAATTTAATAATAAAATTATTGTCATAAATATCATATTTAATCCTTAATTATATTTTTATAACCATTCTTGAATGTTTAACATGGAAAATTAATCACATCGCTTCGTGGAGACGGTAAGTCCTATGTACGCACAAGTTATTATATTATTTATAAATGATTGAAAGTGTAAGGAGTTTGATGGTATATTAATTTTTTGGAATAATTATAATTACATATAAATCATATAAATCCATTATTATCATAATTATAACTATCCAAGTAAAGTGGTGATGAAAAATAAATTACACTGCTACGTGGAGACGGTAGGCCGTATGTACGCATGTGTGATGCTTTTGTTTTTAATAATATAGATAAAAGGTTTAATATGGTTGTATCATAATCATAATTGAATCTAAATATATATTTTATAGTTTATTTATTATTTTATTATAGAAACAACACATGTATAGGATGTAAAAGAATAAATGAACTTGTATGGGTTGGTAAAAATGATTACCTCTTCTTTGGTGGACTTCCTTTTGATATCTTATTAAGGGATCTAGGGTTGGTCTTCTCGGAAGAACAGGACCTTCAGAACTTCTATAAGGACGTTTGGATGATAAATCGGATGTTTTTTTTGAGATATAAGTCTCAAATTGATGTGAATAAGTGAGGGAGGAGGATCCCTTTTATAATAGAGGGGGGGCACTTTTGAGATTTCTCAAAAGATTAAATTATAATAATTTAATTTATTATTATAAATGCATCCAAATATAAATTTATTAGAAGTTAAGATTTTATAGGGTCAAACTATCAAATTTACACATGCTTAAGTGTAATTTTGAACCTTAACCTTTTTATTAACCCCTTAGTTAATTATTTTTGACATTAACCATGGTAACAATTATTTTAATTATAAAGTGTTAATAATGTTACTATAAATGAACAAATGACACTTAAATGGACCATTTATGATATTTTAATCTATATTACATTAACATGGTCTATGATAATCGTTTTATGAATTTTAAATAATTTAATATAATATTATTTTGATAAATTATCATTAATGTCAATTTTGTCACTATCAATTAATTTGACATCAAATACAACTAGAAAAAGTGGTAATTAGAATATATTTCATTAAAAAATATCTCATATATCCTATATATCATTAAAATTATTTAAAAATATTAAAGATCCAAATTATATCAAAATTAATATTTTTAAAATCAATTATTTTATTTTTCTGGTAATTATGTAAATACTATTTTAATATTGCAGAATAATTTAAGGTAATTATATAATTTTAAAGAATAAAAATAAATTTATATAATGAAAATAATTTCATTTATATTAAAATTAACATTTATTTTCTATCACATCTTCCATTTTTCCCATTCGGACGCATAAAATATTTTAAAACGAAGAGAGTGAGATTTTGAAACTATCTTTGATTTAAATAATTTATAAGCCATTTTCATGGAAAAGTGCACATTAAATAATTAAAATTAGGTATTTATGTTATAATTGTGGAATAATATTACAAAAATATGAATAAGTGTGAATAATTATGAACTTATCACTTATATGTTACCTAAATTAATCAAATTTACCCTTTACCGAGGTAATAAATTTTAACACGGTTATTATTAATTTTAACCAAAAATAAAAACGACCTATTTACTAAATTTAAAAATATTGATTCCAAATATGAAATCTATTTTATCAAATTCAATATATATAATTGGAAGAATTTAATTTTAAAATAAGTGTGAAAAACATCAAAAAATCATATTTTAGAAAATATTGTTTTTAAGAATAAATTTGTATTTATTCTTATCCTATGGGTTGTAAAAAATGTTATATGAATGTTAAAACATTTTATTGAAAATAATATATATATATATATATATATATATAATTAATTAAATTAATTCATTGATAGTCAATAATTAAATTTATTATGATATAACAATATTATATGCACAAAAATAGTTTTTGAGAAAATAAGTAATTATATTATCATTATTATTTATTATTTATTAACCAATTGATAAAAAAATAATTTTATTATATAAATGAATATACCATATATTTTTTTTAAAAAAAATTAATTATCTATATTTATTACTATAAAATTAATAGGTAGGTTATAATGGTCATATAATAATATATCACAGCCTATTTGAATTTGGTGTTTTTTGAAATGAAATCTATTAAAGATATTAAATTTATTTAAGAAAATACATACTATAAAATATTTGGGTGTTAAATTCTTCCCTCCTTCAAAAAAAAATCATCCTTGTAATTTCTAGAATGTCACCTCATAAATTGATTTGGGTAGTTATTCATTATATATTCCTCAGGATCCCATGTTACCACTTCCATTTTATGATTTTCCAAAGTACATTTACTAGCCGAGTCATTCAATTAATCAACACTTCATCTCCAATGTCTAGGATATGGATAATCTCTTCACAATAAGATAAATCAGGTTCCTATTCTATTTCTTTAGAAGTGAGAATATGTGTTGGGTCTGGTATGTAATTCCATAACAATGAGATGTGGAACACATCATGTAATTTTGAATGGATAGCTGTAATTTCCAAATAATAATACAAATCTCTAACTATCTCTAGAATTTCATAAGTTCTAATGTACTTAGGGATTAATTTCCCTTTCTTTTGAAATCTTATAACACCCTTCCTTGGAGATACCTTCAAGAAAATGTGATCTCCCACATCAAACATAAAATCATTCCTCTAGTTATCAACATAGATCTTTTACATATTTTTAGATTCTTTAATATGGGTTTGAATAGTATTTAACTTTTTTGTTGTTTCCTTCACAAGTCCTAGGCCTAAAAGATTCATTAAACCAACTTCATCCCAACAAGTTTGTGCACGTCTATTTCCAAATAACACTTTGTATGACATCATTTAAATACTTGAATGAAAATTATTGTTAGAATAAAATTATACCAAAGGAAAATAATAATCCCACAAACCTTGAAAGTCAAGTGAGAAGCAACTCAACATGTATTCTAATGTTTGGATAATCTTTTCTTATTTAATGTTAGTTTGAGGGTGATAATTGGTGATCAAAGGAAGTTTAGTATGAAGGGACTTCTAAAAAATTTTCCATAATTTTGATATAAATTGTGGATCACTCTTAGAGAAAATTGAAAGAGGTAAACCATTAAGTCTTATAACATTATTAATATAGAGTATTTTAAGGAACTTTAGTTGAAAATATTCCCTTATAACAAGGAAATTTAAAGATTTGGTAATTTGATCAATAATAACCATCATTGTATCATTCTTTTATGGTGAAATTGGCAATACAGTGACAAAGTCCATAGTAATGTCATTACATTTACACATTGGAATCGGTAGGGGTTGTATGAATCCTCTATGATGTTGTCTCTTAGCCTTCACTTTTTGATAAAATCAGCATCTTGATACATAGTCAACAATTTCCTAATTCAAATTATCCTACAAAAAATGTACCCTAAAATCCCTATACATATTATTGATACCTGGGAGTATAGAAACCTTTGAGCTATGATTATCATCCAATAATCCACATTTTAGCTTGGTAAAATACGGAACACAAATACTCTTTCAAAATTTTAATATATCATCTTTATATACGCAGCCTTTCAATTTTCAATCATTCAAAACATTAAGTTTCTTTTAAAGATTCTCATCATTAGACAAAGAAATTTTTATATTTTACAATAAATATGGTTTGGACACGATTTGAAAAATTAGTGATCTTTCCCCTTCCTTAATAATTACAATATCCATCTTCACTAGATCCATGAACACGGAATCACTGTTAATACTCATTTTTATTATAACTCCATTATCTTTCCTACTTAATGCATCTTCTACCTTATTTTACTTATCTAGATGGTATATTATTGAGAAATCATAATCCATGAGTATCTCGAAACATCTTCCTTTCCTCATGTTGAGTTATTTCTATGATAAAATATATTTTAAAATCTTGTGGTATGTATATATCTCACATGTCACGGACCATCCCCCGTGGCCCGTGCCGTGACTACCCCAATCCCACCTTCCATAGGCCAGGGGCTGGCGACTATCACCAGAAAGGCATATCCCTATAACGAGAAGGCATTGACTTTAAACAGGTACAAACACACAATCTAAGAACACAACAAGAAGCAACCACGAAGTAAACTGCTATAGTAAAAAGAGTACTGAAAGTAAGGGGCCTGAATACAAGCCCAAATGGAAAGTACAAGTACAACTGAAAGGAAAAATAGCTCATGGAACATACACTGAGGATCCTACATGAAGGGTAGGTACAACCAACGATCAGTAGTCACTAAGTCATGTCACGTCAAATGGTCCACCTCTGAGCACCGTCCAGCCCTGGCTCCCTCAGCCTCGATCAATGCTGTCTGTCGTCTGCACAAGACACAACAAGGTGCAGGCATATCCCATATAGGGGTGAGTATAACAGTACTTAGTAGGGACCCCGAGACCCCAAAAGGTCTCCGAGAATTCCACAAAGAAAAAACCATAAGGAAATACCTCAATTATAAAGCACGATGTAGTCATCAACTCTACTTAGGTATATACCCATACATATACCTAAGTTATCTAAATATACTCATCTCATATGTGAGGAAACATAAGGCACCATCTTGTAGGACATTTTCACAACTGATCCATGAGGCAATAACACCACAAAGGTAACACCACGAAGGTAAAAATATAACCAATGTAACACCATGAAGGTAACACCACTAAGGTAAATGTACCACAAAGGTAACACCCCGAAGGTAACACCACGGAGGTAAACGTACCACAAAGGTAACACCATGAAGGTGACACCACGAAGGTAAACGTACCACATAGGTAACACCATGAAGGAAAAAGTACCATGAAGGTAACACAATGAAGGTAACACCACGATGGTAAAAGTACAAAAAAGGTAATACCCTGAAGGTAACACCACAAAGGTAACACCATGAAGGTAAAAGATTCATCTCACACTAGGTATAAGTACTGATGTACAAATGATTAGTCATAAAACAAGATCATCTTATTCTGTCGAGAGGCTCTGCTACTGACCATATGGATTCTGACCCACACAGGATCAATAGGTACTAACCCCCACTGACCCCCACAGGATCTGACCCACATAGGATCGGTGTTGATCCACACATTGCTAGTTACTAACCTCCGTATGATTTGTCTCCAACCACCGCCTCACTGCCAGCCAGTGGATTCCTTCTCATAGTATACTTGATTCTAGGAGGATCCACTCCTCAATCCATAGTTCATACTTAAACTTCTATAAAACTCCACAAATAATTATTACAAAGGAAATCCATGTCATATGGGTTCCAACGTGACAGACAGCGCGTCAATCAGACTCCCGGTCTGTAACTTATACGCCTTTTAGTTCTGAGGCCCCAGTTGGATTCGGGTCCAATCCAACCCAGTCGTACACCAACATTCTACAAAAATAAAGTAGTGTATACCAAAATGACTTCATTTTCACTAGGTTCCTTATTCCATAGACGACACGTCAATCGGATGCCTGGTCTGTTAGTTACATCCCTTTCCATGAAATGAGGGGTGATCGCACCTCGGTCTGGCCCGCCGGAATATTCCAAAGGGACTGCTTCCCTAAAGGGATCCCAACACCACTAACGGTATTTCAAAAAGACAATTGGTTTGTCAGTTATGAGCGTTTATTTTTTCAGGGACCTATTGGGTCTGGGCCCGGTCCAACTCGGTCAAACATGCTCCGATGTCCGTTCTTGGTGTTGTCTGCGCCTATGTCTCTTCTGCACTGCCTCCGTCATAGCATGACCCACTATTTCATGTTTCCATCTATCTGAGGAAATTTTCCCTGAAGAACGGAGCATGATAAAAGTTGTGGAGAGTCCGGGACTTGTTCGTTTGGCCCACACCCTCCGCGTTAAGAGGATAGCAAGCATAAGAGTATTTAATTAACTAAAGAAAGCTTCAAAATAAACCCCCTACATGGAAGAGACGTTTTCTGATGACGATTGACGAAACCTCCTTCGTCGTTTTCATCGGTTTTTGATTCGTTGGTGCTCATCAGCGCTCACTGAAATCGGTATCATCTTCTAAGTGGTTGGTGTCGCGGTACTTTTCCAAAGCTTTGTCTCTTGGTGAAGTCGGGCCAACACCCCTCCCTGAGCTCCATATAAATATGAGAGGGGAAAGAGTGTGTCCCACACAAAGAGTTAATGAGGTTCATTAAATGAGTAATTAATGAAACTCATTTAATTTGTGATAGTGCAGTTACGTAATTGGTGATTCAAGACACTTAATGACTTTACATGTCATCGGTCCTGCCAACGTCTCTCATTCGTTGGAGAAAAGAAAGATAAAATAACAATAAAATTGTTATTTTATTATTCTTTAAAAAGGTCCAAAATATAACTTATTCTCCCAAAATACTATGGTTGAAGTGAAGCATCCCTTAAGCGAATCCTGGCACTATAGATTCAACGGTGCTATCAGATTTTCGATCCGAGCAACGAGTCAAAGATAGAAAATTTCCGCCCATGCGTTTACTGAACGTACCCAAAAAAAGTTCATAAAATTATTAACAGTCACCCTTGACCTGTATCGGTTGAGGTTAGGCTATGCCTAAGGGAAAAACGTCCCAAAAAACTCAATGGTACTCTCGAATTTTCAATCTTAGTTACCGTTTAGATGTTATGTGTTTTAATAATAAAATAATTGTTACTTAATTATTTTATTTACGGCAAAAAATGAACTTCCATAGTTGGATCATGCCGACCAATGTTAGTATCTTCCCAAAGAAAGCATTCACTCATGAGCTCAGCGGTGGTCTCAAAATTTTAATCTGAGTCACTTTTCTTGAGTTATATGAATTTAAAAAATAAAATAACTTTATTTAATTATTTTATTTACGGTTATTCCATTTTCAGGTTTTCTCACTGGAAACATGCACCGACAAAACTTAAGTCACACATAGGATAAATCCGCTATTCTAATGGAAACCATGCCCTCATATTTCTGATCTGGGCTCCCGTTTAAGAGTTATTCTACTTTTTTAGGAAAACCACTCACGTGCGCTATTTTAAACTTATCTTTTTTTGATGGATCATTTCCGGCACTCTGGGCCTCGGAATCATGTTCCGTCAAATTTCACGATCTTGAAATAATTCCATATAATTAAAAAAATTGTATAGAAATTTTGGGACATTATATTCTCCCCACCTTAGGGATTTACCTCCCCCAAATCCAAAACAAAGGCAAATAAAACAATTAAAGGTACTGAGCATGAATCTGAGTCTCCTACTCACATGTGCTCTCCTGGAGATCCATGTGCTACCACCAAACTCACACCAGAGGGATCTACCATCCATGAAGGACTAACTCTTGTCGATCCTCTATCTCCACTAGAAACTCAGTAAAATTTTCCCCATCGTCAAAGTGCAACTCTCCCTAGTCGATAACATGCGATGGATCATGCACGCATCTCCTCATCTACAACACATGGAAAACATTATGCTCCTAGTGCATCTATTGGGTAAGCGATAGACAATACGCCACCTCACCCACTCTACTGATAATCTGGAAAGGACCGATGAACCCCGTAGATAGATTTTCGCACCAGCCAAACCTCCGCAATCCTCATCGAGGTGATACCCATATGAAGGCATGGTATCCCTCCTTGAACTCCAAGTGTCTCCATCTCCTTTCAGAATAAAAATTCTACCAGATCTATGCCGTATTCACTTACTGAAAAGTGATGTATCATGATACAAACTCTTCCACTACTTTCTTCATCCCTGGCCACCAGTACTGATGTCAGAGGTCCTGGTATATCTTCACCACTCCAGGATGTACCGCTAAAGGGTATGTGCAAAGATCCCTCAACACCTCCTCTCGTAGCATCACTGGTACCATGGTGCATCCTCTGAAGAGAAAAACATGCTCCTCACCTTCATAAAATCCATCATGAGCCTGTCCTAAGGATATCTGAGCACGTCCGGCCTCACAGTAAATGTACCTAATATGTGCCTCCCGGACTCGCTGAAGGAGTGAGGGAGTGACAGTCATAGACTAGAGTTGAGTTGCTTTATCTCTATCCACAAAGGATATCTGCAATGTGGCTAGCTACTCTGTCACCTCACTCAGCAATTGTAGTCTAGACCTAAAGCGGAGTGCGTATGCTACTACGTTTCCCATTCCAAGAGTATAGACTATCTCAAAGTCATAGTCATGGAGGAACTCCATCCATCGTCATTGTCTCTGGTTCAGGTCCTTCTGTGATAAGATATACCTGAGACTCTTGTGATCAGAGTAAATAGTAAACCATTCACCCATCAAGTAGTGTTGCCAAATATTCAATGAAAGACCACTACTGCTAACTATAGGTCATGGATAGCATAGTTCTGCTTGTGTTGTCTCAACTACTGTGATTCGTATGAGATCACTGCTTGCTCCTGAATTAGGATACAACCTAGTATGGTCCCTGATGCATCGTAGTAGACTACATACCCAACTCTCTTTTCTAGTAGCCTCAAGATTGGAGAACTCATAAATCTCTACCTCATCTCTTGAAAACTATGCTGACACTTCTCCATCTATAAGAAAGGTTTCCCTTTCTTTGTCAAAACTAAAAAGGATGCCGCTACCCTAGAGAATCCATGACCAAGCCAAAGAATAAGTCCCTCTCCCTTCGGGGAGTTAATCCAGGAAATATCTTTTGAAAATATGTTCCCACACTCTGCCACTACTATTGGGAACTAAAAACTCAAACTCCTACTGCCACGAGGGTAAAGTTGTCTGACTCAAGAGTGATCGGTTGCACCCTCCTATGCATGAGTTTATCCCATGCTTCCTGGATTTCCTTTTTCACCGACCAAGGAAAACCCCATTCCATGCTGTAGATATACCACATCCTTTTTCCTAAAATAGTTAATCTGAGTATGAAATATGAATGACTGGTCCAAACCCAAACTAATGTCGTAAGGCCTCGACGCTGCCACCAAGAGGTTCCAACTGAAACTCTCACCTTAATGGTTAGATCACACCATCAGTATAAGTGTGATTATTGAATCTCCTCCAAAAGGTATCTCCAGACATAAGGGTCAAGTCAATGTTTTAACCAGAAACACTAGGTCTTGAGTAAGATTTGTGGAAAGAAGGAATTATTAGTACCTATTTATATTAATATGGTATCTAGTAGTTGACACATATCATACCTAGAATCATTCCTAGATCCCTTGGGTCACACTCCTTGACCCCATGTAGTTACCCCCTTCCCTTGTCCTCCATCTCCCTAAGCCTGGTGGGGACCTCATTGGGGTGGTGGTTTTAACATGTCAAAATGTATACAACCTCCTGATGCTCTCCTATATCCTCTTCTATGTCTGTTTACCTGCATATTCATCCATCCATATCACTTCTTATTCCTAAAACATTTCACATGCTCAAGTCTCTGGGAATGATGTCGATTTCTAGCTTTCCCACTACTAACAGTCACTGGTAGTATCTTCTCAGCTAAAGAACATTCAACCAAAAAGGTTCTATCTTGAACCCTAACACAAGTAGGAATGCATAGAGGAATATTGTTGTCTTGGATGTCCCTAAAAACACCTCGCTCAGAGGTTCGAGCACTGAAGCATTGACCGTACTGTATTCATCGAGTACCTGGGATAGTTGGTACGCCTCGAGGAATACTCAGCTACCGACATGTCATCCTGCTGAAGCTGTAGAAGCTCTAGGGAACACTCACCCCTTATATTTTTATGGAACGATACCCCTTCTCTAAATAAGTATCTTAATATTTTCAATAGAAAAGTCACCTCTTCTCAAGATCAGTGTAATCTAAACCTTGTCATCATCTCACTGAGCCACGTATAAGGCTCTCTACCAGGAATTCCATCTAATCGAATGGTGCCCTGGCTAGATGGAAACTCAGCCACATCCTCAAGACAGTCCTTAGCCACGTGTGATCTAGGCTCACCTCAGAACCTGAGGGGTATCTGATGCTGAAACACATGTAAGTCACTATGACTACATGTGTCCTATACCGGTACCACCGGTTGTAACTGCTGACCAACATGCAGTGATATAGCTGGAACGCTACCATAAGGTACCATATTGGGCAATGGTTCATGTACCGAAGCTTCTTTACCCTACGGACCATCGTCATGGTCATGCACTGAAAAATACTAGTAGCCAGGATCACCATCTTCTCAACTGGTGTCTCAACTAGGTGGAAAACTCTAACCACAGCCTGCAGCTAGCCCTCATCTGCCTAGGAATCTTTCTCGCCTCGAAATCTCAAAGGACTTTACCTCTGGAACTCGTGAAATAGGATCAATCGGCGTGCATTTTCCACCAGTGTGGCTGGTGGTAACTGCTACCCAACGGGTGGTGGTGCTGCTGGTACACCACCCGAAGGTTCTAACACAGTAAGAGGGCCCTACTTTGGAGCCTCATCATTCGGTTGGCCATCATCATGTACTCTCTCAGGAATCTTGGTTGGCTATCTCCGTGTAGGCATCTTGAAAGAGAATCAAGATGAACCATGGTCAAAAGGTTATACCTGGTGAGCTCACTCAAAAGTGATCAAAGTAAAACATTTCCAAAAAATGCGAAATCATTTTTTTGTGCACCGAGTCAGAAATCTGAATTCAGGGTCCTTGTGTATGAATATGTTGGTCGCCTTACCAACACCAGACTCCCCAAACTAAAAACCACACTCAAAACACTTAACACTATTTCTCCATTGGAAAGATCAGAGTCTTAGTTATTCAGTAGAACTGACTCCCCTAATACCACCTTTTCACGACCCATCCCCTGGGGCCTGTGCTATGACTACCCCAAACCCGCCTTCCATATGCCAGGGTCTGGTGACTAGCACCGGAAAGGTGTATCCCTATAATGGGAAGGCATTGCCTTTAAACCTTTACAAACACACAATCCATGAACACAATAAGAACCAACCAAGAAGTAAAATGTTGTAGTAAAAACAAGTGATGAAAGTAAGGGGCCGGAATACAAGCCCAACGGGAAAGTACCAGTACAACTAAAATGTAAAATAGCTCAGGGAACATCCACCGAGGATCCTACCTGAAGGGTAGGTACAACTCACGATCAGTAGTCACTACGTCATGTCATGTAAAATGGTCCACCTTTGAGCACCGTCCAGACCTGGCTCCCTCAGTCTCGATCAACACTGTTTGTCGTATACACAAGACACAACAAGGTGCTAGCGTAGCCCGTGCAGGGGTGAGTATAACAATACTCAATAGGGACCTTGAGACCCCTAAAGGTCTCCTAGAGTTCCACAAAGTAAAAACCACAAATCAAGACTTCAATTATAAAGCATGAAGCAGTCATCAACTCTACAAAGGTATATTCCCATACATATGCCTAAGTTATCAAAATATAATCACCTCATACATGAGGAAACATAAGGCTCCAACTTGTAACCCATTTTTCACAACTGATCCATAATGTAAGAACACCACAAAGGTAACACCACGAAAGTAACATGACGAAGTTAAAAGTACCACAAAGGTAACACCACAAAGGTAACACAATGAAAGTAAAAGTACCACAATGGCAACACCATAAAGGTAAAAGTATAAAAAGGTAACACCACAAAGTTAAAACCATGAAGGTAAAAGTGTCAAAAAGGCAACACCACGAAGGTAACACCACGAAGGTAAAAGTACTGCAAATGTAGAAAACAAAGGTAACACCGTGAAGGTAAAATTACCACAAAGGTAACACCATGAAGGTAAAAGACTCATCTCACACCAGGTATAAGTAATGATTTAAAAATGATTATTCATTAAACAAGATCATCTCATTATGTCGAGAGGCTCTACTACTGACCATACAGAGTCTAACCCACACAAGATAGATGGGTATTAACCCCTATTGACCCACACAGGATTGGTATGCGCCGACCCAGACTAGATCGCTGAGAGTTGACCCACCCAAGATCTCACCCACATAGGATCGGTGCAGATCCACACTATATCGCTAGGTCTTAACCTCTGTAAGATATGTCTCCAACCTATACCTCACTGCCAATAATTGTATTCCCGCTCATGGTACGCTTGATTCAAGGAGGATACACTCCTCAATCCCTTAGTCTTACCTCAACCACCATGAATCTCCACGAAGAAGTATTCCAAAGGGACTCCATGTCATAATAGTTCCAACGCGACAGACGGTGTGTCAATCGAACGCCCGGTCGGTGACTTATAAGTGTTTTAGTTCCGAGGGCCCGGTTGGATTCGGGTCCGATCCAACCCATCCATACTATAACTTTATCCAAAACTCAATTGGAGTATACCAAATGGACCGCCATGTCACTGGGGTCCTTATTCCATAGACGGCGCATCAATCGGATGTTCGGTCTGTTAGTTACATCCCTTTTTATGAAACGGGAGGTGATCACACCTCGATCCGTCCTGGCTCAGTCGAGCCCGCCGGAATACGAAAAAGGGACCGCTTCCCTAAAGGAATCCCAATGCCACTGATAGTGTGTCAAATAGACACATGGTTTTTCAGTTACAAGTGTTTATTTATTTAGGGATAGGTTGGGTCTAGGCCTGGTCCGACTCAGTCAGACTGGCCCGACACAATGGGTCCCAGGGTCTATCTTACCCCGCCTAGGTCCAGCCCGTTAAGGGTCGGCCCGATTCACTTTTTTCGGCCCATCGGGGTTGGCCAGGTTCGGTTCGTGGGCCCTGGTTGGCCCGACCCACGGGTCTGGCCCGGCCTGCTGGAGGGTCAGGCCCGCTGGGCAGGTCCTGCCCACTAGGCCACAGGTCAGGTCCGCTCGGTCGACCTACGTCCATCCTGGTCCTTCAGAAGGAAAACCGTTTTTTTCCGCTGGCCTCGCGTTTTCGAGGCCATTTCACCCAGTCGGTGGGGTGATGTTCCACTGATTAAATGGTTGACCGTTTGGCCAACTGAGTTTCGACAATGGGGCGCGACCCAGGTCATGCCGCACCCTCCTACCCCGAGCTGCGCTACACCCTCTTGTCGCGGCTGCTGCCGCTGGCGGCGCCTGCGGGCACCGCCCTTGTCCCGCTCGACCAGCTCGGGCCATCCTCCTTCAGCCACCATGGTACGCCGTCGGTCGCCACCTTCCACCACCTATGGCTAGTTTCCGTGGGTCTCCTCTGACCACCATCAGCCGCCGCCGACATGGCGTGCCGGAAGTTTCTTCTGTGGGTCACCGAACGTGCTCTGATGTCTGTTCTTGGTGTCTTCTACACCTAGGGCTCTCTCGCACTATCTTCATCATATCATGACCCTCTATTATGCATTTCCATATATCTGTGGAAATCGTCCCCAAAGAACGGAGCATGAGTGATGCAGGAGAGAGTCAGGGCCGTGTTTGTTTGGCCCACGCCCTCCACTTTAAGGTGATAACAAGAGGGATAGGATTTAATTCATCAAAGACAACTTCAAAATAAACCCCCTACATGGAAGAGACATTCAATGACGACTATCGACGAAACCCCCTTCATCATTGTCATCGGTTCGTGATTTGGTGGCGCTCGTCACTGCTCGCTGAAATCGGCCTCGTCCTCCAAGTGGTTGGCGTCACAGTACATTTCCAGATCTTTGTTGCTTGATTAAGTCATGCCAACACCCCTCCCCAAGCTCCATATAAATAGGATAGGATAAAGAGTGTTTCCCACACAACGAATTAATGAGTTTCATTAAGTGAGTAATTAATGAGCCTCATTTAATTCGCAATGGTGCGGTTACGTAATTAGTGAGTCAAGCCACTTAATGACTTGACATTTTGTTGGTCCTGCCAACGCCGCTCATCCGTTGGAGAAAAGAAAGATAAAATAACAATAAAATTGTTACTTTATTAGTCTTTAAAAAGTTCCAAAAACTAACTTCTTCTCTTGAAAAACTACGGTCAAAGTGAAGCCTCCCTTAAGCGAATCCCGGCGCTACAGATTCAATGGTGCTCTCAGATTTTCGATCCGAGCAATGAGTCAAAAGATTGAAAAATGCCACCTGTGCGTTTACTAAACCTACCTAAAAAAAGATTAGAAAATTATTAACAGTCACCCTCGACCCGCTTCGGTCGAGGTTAGGATATGCCTAAGGAAAACACATCCCAAAAAACTCAATGGTACTCTCAGATTTTCAATCCGAGTTACCATTTAGAAGTTATGTGTTTTAAAAATAAAATAATTGTTACTTAATTATTTTATTTACGAACAAAAACGAACTTCTATAGTTGGCCCGTGTTGGCCAATGTTAGTATCTTCACAAATAAATCATCCCCTCACGAGCTCAGTGGTGGTATCAGATTTTTAATCCGAGTCATTGTTCGTGAGTTATAAGCTTTGAAAAATAAAATAATTTTATTTAATAATTTTATTTATAGTTATTCCATTTTTGGGTTTTCTCACCGGAGGCCTACACCAACTAAACTTAAGTCATGCCTAAGGAAAACCTGATATCCTGAACACAACGGTGCCCTCATATTTCTAATATGGGCACCCATTTTAAGATATATCCCACTTTTTCAGGAAAACCACCCACTCGTGCTATTTTAAACTTAACATTTTTTTACAGATCATTCCGGACACTCTAGGCCTCGGAATCACATGTCGTCAGATTTTGCGGTCTCAAAATAATTCCATATAATTATAAAAAATTATAAAAAAATTATGAAACATTACATCACATCTTTCACAATAGAGATAATGCCTCTATATCTTCAAATCAAAGATTACAAAATCTAACTTAAGATTATGAGTTGGATAATTTTCTTCACGAGTCTTAAAAATCTTTGATGCATATGCAATAAATTTATCATTTTAAATAAAGAAAAAACAAATTCCTTTATTTGATGCATAACTTCATATAAAAATTCCATCATTTCCTGATAGTGGATTCAAAATCAAAGCATTGACCAATATTCTATTCAATTATTCAAAAACATATTCAAATTATTTTCTACATACAAACTTAGACCCTTTACATGTGAGCTTGGTTAAAAATTTATCCAATCAGGAAAATTTCTTAATGAAACATTGATAGTAACCCACTAAGATAATGAAACTACATGCCTATGTTATGTTCATTGGTGTGGTAAATTATTGGTATGACTTTATCTTAAATATATCAACTAAGATTCCATCCATAGAGAAAATATTTCCAAGAAAAGAAATTTCTTGAAGCTATAATTCACACTTTCTAAATTTACCATTTACCTATTTTAATTTGAGAGTATTGAGAATGTTCTTCAAGTGATTCTACTGGTCTTCATAGATTTTATAATACAGTAGAATATCATTAATGAATACCAAAACAAAATCATTAATATATCCCTTGAATAATTTTTTCATCAGATCCATAAAAATTGATGGTCCATTAGTCACTCTAAATGGAATTACTGTAAACTCGTAATGTTCATAACTCATTCAGAAAGCTATTTTTGGAATGTATTCCTTCTTTACATGCAATTAATGACATCTAGAATGAAGGTCAATAATTGAAAAATATTGAGATCCATGAATTTGGTTTAATAAATCATCAATGCAAGGAATATGATACTTATTCAATATCATAACATCATTGATTTATATATAATTAATACACAGCCTCATGGATCAATCATTCTTCTTAACAAAGTGTATAGGGTCTCCCCATGGAGAAACACTATGGAGAATAAATCCATTACCACTCAAATAACCCAGTTTTTTCTTCATATCTATTAATTCCATAGTGGAAAATATATAGGGAGTATTTAATATTGGTCATGGATTAGGGGTTAAATCAATGGAAAACTCGAATTTGCACTCTAGGGGGTGTCCAGGTAATTTCTCAGGAAATACATCAATGTATTCTTATACAATATGTACATCCTCAATTTGAAGATTACTTTATTCATCTATAGATGTTGTTTACTCTTCCTATCTTATAATTTCATTCAGTATAGATACTAGAAGTGGATAAATATAAGAATCAAATGATGAAGTTTCAACTCTAAAGATAAGGAATTCTACATCTTCCTCACAAATCGTAATTTTATTCTTCTTGTAATAATTTTCCACATCATATTTTGAAATCCAGTCCATACCAAGGATTATAAAAAATTCAACCATATGTATGATAATAAAATTAGAAAGTAGATCTTGTTTATGTGTCATAATGGGAACTTACTAACACATATTTATTGCAATGAGACATCCCTTAAAAGTTTTGACTGAAAACTTCCTTATTAAATAAAAAAATAAAATGTATAATTTTATTAGACAACTATGAAGATATAAAAATATGTGATGATCCAGAATAAAATAAATTATTATCTAAATTTGAGGAGTTGATTAAATTACATACCATCACATCATTGGAAATCTCAACATTAGTTTTATAATTATATAAGCATAGTCTTTCCCCCTTGGATTTGTTTTGGAAATTTTCCTTGACACTTTGGGCAATCATTTTCATAGTGTCCCATCTCATTATAGTTGAAGCACTATAAATTACTAGATTCTCAATTTCCACTGAAATCATGAGCTTCATGGCCTTTTTCTCCACACTTTTAGAAAATTATAATTCCCAATAGGCATGTTGCATGATTTTTTCTTCCACATTTATTGAAATTTTTAAATTCCACTATATGCTTCTTCCCATTTTCCTTGTTTCCTTTTCTGAAGTACTCATATCCATCTTATTATATTGATTCCCTTCAAAGCTATATGACATAGAGAATTATTTCTTCATTTTGATATCACATGATACTATATCCTTATATGATTCGAATGTTTGGGAGGATATTTACCTTCAAATAATTGGCTTAATCCCATCAAATAATTTCTCAATATTCCTCTTAGAATTATGTATATAATCTGAAGAATTCCTTAATAACCTTGTAAATTTTGATTCATATTTAGAAACAATCTCATCCTACATTTTCCTAGGGTTCAAGAATTTTGTCTCAATATCTGATCACTATTCATGAGGTAAGTATTTTTCTAATATAAATCCCTTAAAATACTTCTATTATATGTTTTTTATTTATTCCTCCTCCTGCATGGTTTTAATAAATGAACACCATTGATCTATATCTCCTAAGAAGTGATAAAATTCCATGAAAACCTTCTCCCTTTCATTACTTCCCAAAGTGAGAAGTATCTTCTTTAAATAACTTATTCATTACCCAACTACAAATAGATTTTTACTCCCATTGGATGATGGAGGTTGTTGCCTCATGAAGCAGTCTAACATTGTTACACCATGTTGTGGACTATGATGCTCCATACGAGTAAGGTTATTACTCATAACATGAGTTAGTTATCCTAGTAATGTTATAATTTGTTCATCCCCAGTTGTAGCTTCATCTCCAATATCATTATCCTTTCTAGGATGGAGATTGCAATATGGATTATGTGAATTGATATGGTTTCCATTCCTTCCACTATGTTCCATTTCTAATAAATGTCATACAAGAGATTAGATTATAAACTATAATATATAATTTCAAACTACAAAGTCACTAAACATAAATTAAATTTTTTTTATAACTAATATCAATATAATATTCTTGGTTACTTTGGGAATATTCTCAAAGTATGTTATAGGATTTCATTTCACTAATCTATGTTTTTATAAATCTAGTTTCCAAAGTGTCTACTAAACTTTTTGTGATACCATCTATGAAGACCCCAACTCTAATAGAACAAAGTTGGTGGTAACCTTATTAGATTGGTACTAGGTACAATATTTCACATCCCAAAGGATTTAATAGTTTAGTATTTTAAAAAAATTATATACATACATGAATTTGACATTATGACTGAAAATATAAAATATAACATAGTAAATCCATTTAAAACACCATTATTATCATAAAATTACCCTTCATATAATTCATAATATACTTCTTATCATCCTGGGGAAAAATGAAACATAAGAAATGGGTGATCTCGGATGATCATTAAGGGTATGCATACAGTAAATGCTTTCATAAATAAGCATGAAAAATTATTTCAAGGTAAATAACTGAAACACATTCCATTAGGAAAATAACATAAAGTATAATATGGTAGGAAAGCATGTAAATAAAATAATTACATAATAACATGATATAAAAATTATCCATGAATATAAAAACTAATTATATAATCACATGTTAACCAAAAAATAATCTCATAATTAGGGAATTCATAATGTCAGACATTATAAATATATCATCAAGGCTTCATCCAAGACAACATACATAATCAATTAAAACAATTCCAATATGAAAACTAGTTTGTCTCATGAAACCTACCAATGAATAAAGTTGAAATATAGGTCACCTCCCATTACTTACTAATTCTAATTATTTTATCATATGAATGGGGCAAAACATAAACATTCGTATTGAAAAACCAACATACAAAATATGAATACTTAAACCATACAGAGTAATATGATGAATGGTATCAAAATGGCACATCCATATACAAACTAATCATAAAAAAATACATAAAATTTTGTATATGGTATAATAATATATCAATCTCAATTAAGCATTATATTTAACAAAGTGTGTTGACATCGATGAAAATACTCTAATAAAATCATTGAAAATTTATTAAGAGAATTTCCCTTTTTTACATTGAAATCATTTATTTAAAAAGAAACACAATTTTAAAAAACATTTTCTTTGAAATGAACCTCATAAATATGTAATTTATTCATCAAGTTATCAAGGTGTTATGAAATTATTAAAATCCTATAATTCGGTATAAGTAAAAAACATTATTTCCATTTTTTTTGAAAAAGTCAAAAAGAGAGTTGTTTAGAAAATGAAAAAAAATACTTTAAAACCATTTTTTAGAAAGTAAAACATTGGTAAAAATGAATTTAAATATTAAAATTATAATAGTAAAAAAATTGAAAACATATTTATAAAACATGGAAATGGAAGAGAAATATTACCTAGTGGAAACTTAAACATGAACAATCCCAAATAATAATGAGATTGTGAAATAACCCTTACCTTATGTCTGATTTCCTCCATATATTTCCTAAAATCCTCTTTATTGGCTTTAAATTTTTTTAACTTATACTAGAATCATATTAATATTTATTATATCATATATGACCCCCTTATAAAACTTTTACCACGAGTTTATTAATAATATTTTATTCATTTTTTTGTTTTGGGTGTTGATTTCCTTGTTTTATTATGATTATTTTGTATTGAAAGTATTTATTATATTATATAGGATATAGATAAAACATCTCAATAATAACATTAATGTCATAAATATAATATTTAACAAATAAATACATTTTTAGAACTATTATTCAATTTTTAACATAAAAATGAATCGCATCACTTCATAGAGATGGTTAGCCTTACGTACGCACAAGTGATGATATATTTATAGATGGTTGAAAAGATAAGGAATTGGATGGTATATTAATTTTACAGAAATAATTTAATGTCATAATTATCATATATATCCATTATTTCTATTATTATAACTATTTAAGTAAGGCGGTGATGAAAAACTAATTACACCGATACATGGAGATGGTAAGCCATACATATGCACGTTCGGTAATTTTGTTCTTCATAGGATGGATAAAATGTATAATATGGTTATTTAATAATCATAATATCATATAAATGTATATATGATACTGGTGATGGAAACAACACATGAATAGTAATTTTAAGAATAAATGAACTTGAATGAGTTGGTAAAAATGATTAACTCTTTTTTGGTGGACTTCCTTTAGATCTCTTCTTAAGGGATCTAGGGTTGGTATTTTTGGAATATCAGGACCATTAGAACTTGTTGAAGGATTTTGGAAAGATAAATCGGTAGGGTTTTATCAATATAGAAATCTCAAAGTGGTGTGAATAAGTGAGGGAGGAGGTTCCCTTTTATGATTGAGGTGAGAGGAACTTTTGTAATTTCTCCAAAGATTAAAATATAATAAATTAATTTATTATTCTAAATTCCTCCAAATGGTAATTTATTATAATTTAATATAGGATAGGGTTTTAATATCATTAAAAAAACAAATTTATACAAGTTTAGGTGTCATTTTAAACCTTATTTTTTTATTGACCCCTTAGTAAATTATTTTTGACATTAACCGTGGTAAAAATTATTTTTATTATAAAGGGTTAATTATATTACTATAAATGAAAAAATTATCCTTCAATGGACCATTTATGATATTTTAAACTATTTAATATTAAAAAATTTGAAGATAAGATTTTATGAATTTTAAATAATTTAATAAGATATTATTTTGAAAAACTATCATTAATGTCAATTTTATCACTACTCATTTAATTTGATTTCGAATACATCAAGAAAATGTGGGAATTTAAATTTAATACATTCAAACATCTCTAATATATCTTATAGATAGTTAAAATTAATCATACACATAAACTAATCAAAATTATATAAAAATCAATTATTTAAAATTAATTATTTTATTTTTCTTCTTATTAAATAAATATTGTTTTAACACTATAGAAGAATTTAAGGTAATTATATAATTTATAAGATTTAAAAATAAATTTTAATATTTAAAATAATTTCATTAATCACAAAATTAACATTTATTTTCGTTCATATATTCCTTTTTCCCTATATGGACACATAAAAGATATTAAAAACAAAGAGACTGACATTATGTAACTATCATAGATTTAAATTATATATAAGTCATTTTCATGGAAAAGTGTCTATTAAATAATCCAAATTAGATCTTTAAGTAATAACATTATAATCATATCCATCCAATATGAAAAAGTATAAATAATTTTTAACTCGTCACTTAAATTTTACCAAAACTTATCCAATTTACCCTTGTCGAGGTATTAAATTTTACCACAGTAACTATTAATTTTGACCAAAAATAAAAGGGTCCTATTTATTAAATTTTTACCTCATAATTCAAAAAATGGATTTTTTTTATCAAATTCAATAAATTTATGTAGAAAATTTTAATTTTAAAATAATTGTGAAAAACGCCATAGAATTGCTTTTTAGAAAATGAAGTTTTTAAGAATATAATTGAATATATTATTATTCTACGGGTTGTAAAAATATTATATGAATGTGAAAAAAATTAAAATATATAAAATATAAATATATATAATATCATTCATAAATAGTGAATATTTCAATTTATTATGATATGAAAATATTGTAAAAAAATTGTTTTTTCAGAAAAAATATATATTTTATTATCATTATTATTTTTTATTTATTAATCAATTGATAACCAATGAATTTTATTAGATAAATATATCAACCATATATATATATATATATATATATATTAAAATTTAGTTATTCCTATTTATTCCTTCCAAATTAACGGCTAGGTTTTAACAGTCACATAATAATAGATCATGGTCTTATTTAATTCAGTGTTGCATGAAACTCAAGCTATTGAAGAGATTTTTTTAAATGGGATTATCATAAAATCTTGGGGTGTTATATAATTAGTTTTTATTCCCATTATTTATTAGGTATATTTATGTTTTTGATGTTCCTTTTTTAATCTTTTCATTAAAGAAAACTTGATTAAAGGAAGCTTTTTTAATTATTGTTTCTTTTCATTTTCCACTATTCTACAAGTTTTAATCTTCTATAAAATCTAAAAATAACCTTTATTAAGAAAATTTATTATAGAATTTTTTTTATAATAAAACCCTATGAACTTATTCCCTTCAATTTTTATTTTCTTAATTATTAAAATATAATTTAATAGGTTCATTACCATACCTTCTTCTTCACCCCTTTCTCGTGATATTTCTTAAATTGGGCTCTATCATAATAATGTATAATTATTTATTTAATTATAACCACTCAATAATATTTAATCCCTTTTATGGGAATATTTATGATACATCATTTGGTTATGTTTTGAGATAACATTATGTAACTTATTTTCATGGGTTTTTCATATTCTTATAACTATATGAATTCTTTATATAGAACACATATTAATTTTTATATTATGATTTTATATGTGAGCATGGAATTATAAAGCCACCTAATGCATTGGGTACTATTTTCATCTCATGAGATACCATGTATGGTGTGTGGGAAATAAGCCAAGTCCACTACGTTATGTATCCTTGGTAGTGAGCCTTGACTTATGCATATGATGTCATTTTTATGTTTTAACCACATTCTTACAATGTGATGATCTTATATTATCTTCTTATTTCTTACATAATTAAAATGGATTATAAGTGAAATTCATATTGTATGATATCATGTTATACCTCTTGACACATAATTTTTAATCCATTATCATGTTGAATCTATTACTAGGCTTATTGGCCCACCATTTTCTTTTATGTATGTCTCTAAGGTATTATACGTTGTAATAGAAGTTCAATAGAATTTTGGAACACATTATATTGATTGAAATAAATATGTTGTAGTTGATTTTTAAGTTAATATATTTTTAATCAAATATCCCAATTTTACTAGACCTCTATTTATTGTTTTATGTATTTTTATGTTAAAACACATATAATAATGTGTATGATACTCGAGTTACTAAATTAGGTATCAGATAAAATGTAGATATTTTTGGGTATTAGGTTAGAAACAAAATAGGAAATAGACGATGAGTAACCTAGATTAAAACATTGAAATTTAAAAGTTAGAATATACATGTCATTGATAAGTTATTCTTTCTAAGTTTAAAGTTTTTATTTTTATATATTTATTAATTTGGCTATTTTCATCCCCACATTTATTATGGTTTTAGAAAATTATTATAACCAGAATAAAATATTTAAAGGTATGGTTATTTTCCATTCTTGAACTTCAAGTATTATATGGTTGTAGTTCTACACATTCTTTAATATCATGAATGTTTATAAGAAATATTCAAACACCTCCTCCGGGCATGGAGGTTTATTTATCATTGAAAACACCAAGCGATAAAATTATTGCATCTCAGGTATATAACTCTTCCCTAATTAAAATTTATGGGGATAAAATCTTAGTAAACCATTTTAAACTCTCTTTAGTGAAATTATATATTATATTTTTCATGTATTGGTTGTCTCTATATAGAGATAACATCAACTTCCATGTGAGGGGAATCAATTTATATATCTTAAATCATCCTCTAATTTTATTCAAGTGAAAGGAGAATTATGATTCTCCTTTCAAGAATCATTCAAAAACATTTATATTTTTTCATTATGTGTTAGAATATCTTTCTCAAATAATTGGGACAAATAATAGGATCATTGTTGGAGATGAACACTTCAAGGGAATATACTAATGTATTATGATGAAGAGCTTCCCAGTCTTCATACTAATTGATAGGTTGAGTTTTCAATTGAACTTATACTTGGATCTCTTCCTATATACAAGAGTCCCTATAAAATGTCACCCATTAAACTATAAAACCTAAATAAACAACTATAATATACTCTAAACAAGGTTTTTATACACCTAAGTTCTTTATAATTGGCTGAATTAGTCTTCTTTTTCAAAAATAAGGATGGGTAAATGTGTCTCTGTATTGATTATCATGAACTTGATAAGATCATATAAAATAACATATATCCCCTTCCATAGTTTAATGATTTTTTTGATTAACTATTAGGGAATTAGTACTTGTCTAGGGTGTATATTTAATCTATATATCATCAATTTAAGGTAAATAAAGAGGTCATTACCATTACTACCTTTTGTATATGTTATAGACACTAAGAGTTTATAGTGATTTTATTCACATTAAAAAATAGTCTAGTAATATTAATAGACTTAATGAATATATTATTTAGAGATTATGTTGGAAAATATTTACTGTTATTTTTAGATTATATTCTTATATACTCTGAAATCAAGGAGAAAAATTAGTAAAATTTTAGTACTGTGATAATAATTTTTAGAAAGGAGAGGAGATATTCAAAGTATAATAAAATTGAGTTCATTATTAGGAAAGTAATATTCATGGGGAATGTTATCATATTATAGGGGATATATGTAGATCCTTTAAAGGTAAAAGTGATTAAGGAATAGGCTAGACTAATATTTGTAACAGAGATCCATAATTTCCTCTAATTAGTTGGGTACAATCAATGATTTCTTAGAAACATTCAAAGATTTTCAAACCCAAAAATAATGTAAACTCGAAAGAGAGTAATGTTTTTATGGATGAATTAATGTAAAGATTTATTCATAAAATTGAAGAAAAGGATAATCACTGCACTTATACTCACACTACCCTCAAATGGGGGAAAATTTGTGTTATATAATGATGCATCAAATAAGGGATTGGGTTTTGTACTCAAGAAAAATGATAAAGGAATAGATTGTGAATCATAGTTGTTGATGGTTCTTGAGAAAAATTGTCAAATGTAGGATTTTTAGTTGGATATTGTAATCATCAAACTAAATATTTTGGGGCATTATCAGTATATAGAGAACTATGACATATATACATATAATAAAATATAGAAGTGTATATTCACATTAAAGGATCTAAACATGCACCAATTAAGATGAGTATAGTAGATCAAGGACTATGCCAACTCAATCCATTACCATCCTAGGAAGGTGAATAAAGTGGAATATGTTCTAATTAGAATGGTAATGAGGGACAAAATTTTCAAAATTTTATTCTCCTTTTTAATAAAAATTATCCCCATAAATTGTTTAAAACTTTTGAAATCATCGTATTTCTTATAATTTTGAAAGTCTGTAACTTAACTATTTAATGTTATAAATCATGTTTTTTTAGTTTTTTGTTCATTTTGGAAATAATTGAAAATTTATATATTGATTTATGTTTAAACTTATAATTTTTTTCAATTTTATTTTCCTTTATTTAAAATAATTATGGAAAAATATATGTGGGAATTCCCTAATTTAATGATTTTAATGGGTTACAGGTCTAAGAATATAACAAAGGTGCAACATGTATGAATTTTTGAAGTAGTTTTTTTACATTCAAATCCCCTATAAGAATTTCCATGATCATGTGTAGATAATACAACTTTAGTAATTGCATATGCCTTTGAATGAGTCCTATGTGAATTTCCAAAACACTTCATGTGACTTTGAATAGTGCATCATAATTTTATCAATGCATATGTCTTTAGAAATTTTGTATGAATTTTAATTAGTTTAATTTGACTTAAATGCCACATAATATTTTGGATTCATTGTGTATTAAACTTTTTCCATCCTATATGACTTTAGAAAGTGTTATAATTTTTATACTATATAAATTTTGAACTATTGTGTATGAATTGAGTCATTTTGTATGACTTTAAAGTCTTGGGAAATGAAATTACAAGAGAAAATATGACTCTTTCCAATTCTTTTGTCTTTTACATCAGAACTTATGACTTTAAGACTTAACCAAAATCATGAAAAAAAAACTAAAATATGAAATTCAAAATTTAAATGGATTTTTACTAAAGACCAAAAAAACACTTCCTTGGTGTAGCCAAATTAGGAAATAATGATTTTGAGCTTCCATATAGTTCCCATACATCTAAATAATAAGTTTATTATCATGGAAATATTTATAAGGGAAAATTATATTAGATATGAGCTTATCGAAATGAATATGTACCCTCAACCTACATACATGGTATCCATTGAATTTTTTTGATCTAGGACACTAAAAAACAAGAGGATTCTAAAATCATGTGAAAAAACCTATGAATAAAAAGAATATCATGCTACTCATGTGGGATATAAATATGTTAAATAGTATAAGTAACCCCTTATCACTTGACTAATTCTATAAAAATAGTAATTTTTTACTCAAAATAGGAGGTTGAATTAGTCGATGAAGATAAAAAATAATGTTTCAAGATTTATTTGATTTCTTCCCTTTATTATTATTCGTCATGTTATGTAACATTATATTCTTAATGTCTAAGTCAATGAGTACTCACCCCACCCCCATTAATGAATTTTGACTTGAATTATTTTTTCTATTATGATTCATTTCTCTAGAAGTGTTTGACTACAGAGATATATGAGTTTTTCATTATTGTTTGTATTTAAATTATTGTTCCCTCATTTTTTATTTTTTACACACATGACAGCTATACCTTCTTCATTATCTTCAATGGTGAGCAGTGGGTTTATTTAAAAGTTATCAAAGGTATTTTATCACTATGAAAGGAAAGTGTATTAGATGTAGTGATTTTTTATCCCGCTCCTTAAACCAAAATGACCATGTAAGGGTGATCAGTTAGGGTTTCATATAATTAAAAAGATATAGAGAATATGATATTTAATTTGAATAATTATTTAACATGTGAGTAATAGGATTATCAAATTTTAGAATATTATCTTTAAGAGATGAAAAAAATTGTATTCTTGAAACACAATTAAGAAAAATTTTCAATACACACTGAATCTAAAAAATAAAGTAAAAAACATATTAAAAATCCCTCCACTCTTGAAACAACCCAAAATCCAATTTTATTGCATTTATTTGGGTTTAAAATTGTGTTTTGTAAGAGACCTATAATATTCTCTTTATCAACCTTGAATCATATTTAGGGATGTAGGTCAGTGTTTTTTTCTGTTGTTTTTATTTGAGATGTATTTGATACATGAAGAGATCATGTTTGAATCAACTCTTTATTTTTTTATTCTAAGGGTTAAATAACTTTACTAGAAAGATTTATAAATTTAAGGATCAATAAAACGTAAAGAGAGAGAGTGATAGTATGTTACAACTCCATTGAATAATTTTACATATTAATTTACTTACTTTACTAAATCCACCTTAGGAAGTAAAAACATGGTGGAAAACTAGCTCAAATAAATACGACACTTATAGAGTTATATGAATCTAACATTGATAATAGTAACTATATTTTACTATCTTGATATAAAGGACATCAAATTTGGTGTATTTGGTCTGGACCATCAGTGGATTGTGGGGGGTTCTATTTTTTTCAAAAATAATTGATTTTGGGTCACTTTTGTTGTTGTTATTAATGAAAAATATCAACAGTTCCCACATCCATATCTAGGTACATACCTGTTTTCCAAAGGTAGGTGGTCAGTTGGAGTTTCAGACCCAATGGAGCTTAGAAACTCACATTGGTTTAGAGGAGGGAGTTCAGGATCATCACACCCTTTTAGTGGGAATTTTTCCTACTTTGAGACTCTCTTAATGATTTAATATAAATTCATTAATCCCTTCCTAATCTCGATAAGGAACTGGTTACCCTAACAAAATGACCACCGGTTAAACCACATTCTATTCTTGATATGGAATCTGCTTCTCCCACAAAATTACTATAGGTTAAATCACTTTTATACATGTAAGGGAATATTTTAGTGAATATATATGTATGTATATTAGGTTCTTAATCCATTTCACCTTATGGATAGCTACTTATATATTGATGTTTTATAGCTAGGTGCTTTGGAATTTTCTGCCACATAGGAAAGAATTTAATATTTTGCAGATAGGATTTATCCATTATGAGGAATCATGTGTATCTTATTTATAGTATAAATCAATGACCATGTAGTTCTTTGAACCCATGTAGTTTAACATCATGAGAAGAGGATATATATATGGGAACTTAGGCATGGGTCATTTGATCTCAAGTCTCAAGGAGACATCCTATGTATCCTAAATATGAAAGAAATAAGAATTATTGTAGTTCAATCATTCCCTTAGGGTTGGACCTAAGGTAGATGTCCTTATAAAGAGGGAGTCATATCATGCCACCCATTAGGTATTACACACTAAGTTTTCCATGAATGGTAGAGATTCATGGGGTGAATGATATCACTAGTGCAACTCCCTAAGGCCACATGATTCATGATCAGTGCGAGAGACAAGGGATATCAAGTAGTTAGTCTCACTGTATATAGATTCAAGAATTATATAATAGGAAAAACCCATTTAATGTATAATATGGAACATGAAACTTTGGAATGAATCCTACATATCTCGATTATTGTAGGATCAGAGTCACAATAGTTTAGTTCAATTCTCATTCCACTAATGGATGATGTAGAATGATCATCCCATGGGAATGATTGGGTCCCGATAGTTGAAATGTCGGAGACATTATGGGACTTATGCTAAAGTGGATTCCTATTTGAGATCAGGACATAGGAAAGAGTCCTACGTATCCTAGTTATATCACGAATCAAATTTCTCATAGCTTAGGTTATTGGGGTGTACACACTGAGGTTTCCCTAATATTGAAGCAGTTATATCATGCCACTGATCAGGGCTAACAAACTGGGGTTTCCCTACTCGAATGATATGATCATTGAAAGTCCCTAATCCCATGTGAGCTATGTTCATTGTCAGAAACAAGGGATATCAAGTAATCAATATCATCACTTATTGATGCAGGATTAATATGTTGGGACTACCCTTTGGAGGTTTAATTAGGATCTCAGTCCTTAGGAAGGTATCCTATTTATCATGTTTATATCAAGAATTGGAATTATCTTAATTTAATATATCAAGGATTTCACACTAAGCTACTCTAATATGTAGTATAAATAATGTTATCAAATCCTAGGATGCCAGATTGTCTACCTGACATGCTTTGATTGTATTCCTGACATGCCTTGACTGTCTTCTTGAAATGTCAGAGGATTTCTACCTAACCCTTCCAAAAAAATGTGTGGTCCAATTGACTTATTCATGGGATGTCAAATAATCTAGATGAAATATCTCAATGTCATTTCATGGACAAGGATATCTTGTCTAGATAACATTACAAGACCTAGTTGGATGATCCTGGAGGCCATCGCATGATCTCAAATGACATTCTTATAAGGCATACCATGATCCATCTTACTTTCCCTATTGTCATTGAGAAAGATGACTAACATGTCTGGAGGGTGACATGAGAGTCAGTGTGACATTTATGGAGGATGTTGTATGTCTTGAGTAACTTTTCTGGGTCTCATCGCGAAATCCAGCTGACATGTATAGAGGACATCATAAGATATGGCTAGCTTGTATGGAGGACGTCACGATATCCAGTTGACATGTACTGATTCCATCTCGAGACAGAGCTAAAAATCACTGGTGTCTCCATATGACATGGTTGATATGTCTAGAATACATCACAAGGTATGGATGGTGAGCTTTGGAGGTTCACGAGATGTGGGGGGGCATGCCCTGGGGGTGCCATGTGATATGATCAGATACATATAAGGGACTTCTCATGTTCCAAATAGTATACCAAATGAGTTTTATGTGATATGGTCATCATGTCCTGATGTTGTCACATGACCTAGTTGGTTCATGAGAAGCACATGAGGATCAATTTATATGTTATTCTCATAATTATCCCATATTTTTATTCTTTTATCAATGATTTTATTTTATATACCTTAGATTTGTTCAGTGTTATCTTGTTTAAGTCTCATGTGACTCGTTAGGTATACAAGATATCCTTCGCATAACCCAACCAAAGTCCTTAATGTGATATATTAGTGATCACATGAACTCTATATACATGTCAAATGATAACTTAGGTTGTTCCATAGACTTCACAAGACAAAATAACTATTTAATTGTGAGATAATACGCTCTGAGAAATATGCTCGGATGCCTGGGTGCACTGGTACATGAATCCAAGGATGCATTTTTTCATGATGGTGTGAGGGATTTATAAGCCACTCCAAACTGATTATTTACCCATTTTCACTGTTCATATTTCGAAAATATAGGATGGAGTCAGTGGAGGGATTTTACATCATGGGTTTTGTGAGATCCTTCTTCAGTTCCTTCTGGGGGTGTCGCCTAATTTTCAATGACCACGAGACCATCCCATAAATTCCCAATTTATTGGATAATATAAAATTAATTGGGTGTTTACTAATCATATGGAAATCACAAGGGGATTTCACATTGTCAATAAGACATGTCTGAGAGCCTTCGTGAGATCAGGATTCCTGTTGAACAGATTTCACATGACCTGGGTAGACTTGTCTGAGATCTTCCATGAAAAAAATATGGATTGATAGGGGGAATTTGTGAGACCATGATATCATGATGAAGGAATTTTGTGAGGTATTTTTTAGTGTATGAGTATGTCTCATGTAGTTTATGACCTCATGATGTTCCCACATTTTCATTTTTTTTTATTTCCTTGTTTATTTTACAAGGACTTACAGTATCATGATTTTTCTAGAGTGTTGTAGAATAAAATAATTATCCCCATCGATGATACATCACATGAAAAACAAAGGGTCCTATATTTATGTGTGATTATTATCATGTAAAACCCATTCTTTTTATCTTTGGAGCCAAAAGGGAAGCGTAGGATAGACTGGTCATGTCTAAAGCCTTTCCTGTGACGAGAGATACATGCTAGCGGGCTCTCGCACGGAGAGTTGGAAATGTCACGATGGGCTTGTGATGTCTTGAAAAATACCTAGAAGAGTCACATAAAGCTTTCAATTTCCATAGTATAAAAACTTTATAAAAATTTTCTCCTTATTTTCCATGTATTTTTGGATGGTGTTTTAGGTGTTCGTCAGTTGACAAGTTGCATGACCTAGGGGAGCTTATCTGGATATCATCGCATGATTAGAAATTTCCCTAAACACATTAAAAAGAGCATAAAGACTCATCAAAAGGGATCCGTGAGATATCTCATAGATTATATATGCACATGATCATTCCCATGACCTTTTGAATATTATTCAATCATGCGTCTTATGAAGGTTTATGTGATCTGTGTGATTTTGGACAAATTATTCATCCTTTTCTTTGTGGAGGAAATAATACCCATATTTAGGTATTTATTACCTTATGTATTAGACAATTCTCATTTTGTGGGTGTCAAAAAATTTCCTCCTCAGAAGTGACATCTCTGGGGAAAAGGGATTGGTTCTGAGAAAAGTAAATTCCCACTTGAGGCTTTGGCGTTGTCACCAATATATGTCTTTGGTGAAGCTTGGTATATCAGGAAACATTTATGATTCCATTATATAACCTATAAATAGGTAAATATATGTTTTCTCACTCATGAGCTATCTGATTTGCATAACTCTTTCACCCTTCCTCTATTGCATGACCCTTTCGTAAGAACCCCCCACAAAACCCAATCATGATACCCTTCTTTGAAAGAATTTTCTTGAGAACTACTTAGTAGGACTTGTTTTCCTAGGTTCTTGTCCAAATCAACCATGAATCTATCTTTTGTAATTTTTTAGACTTTGGATCTAGTAAAAACATGGCCATCATGGAGTTTTTATAGGATCTGATGGCTCAATCGCATGACCCATTAACAATTATGTGGATCATGTGACCATGTCAAGGTCATACTATCATGAGTATTATGAGGGGGAATGTGGTCAAATGATTTTATGATGGTTTATTTTTTATATAGTATCTTTATGATCCAAGTGATTATATATTCTTTTATGTGATCATGAATCCTTTTGTGATTCGTTCAATGAACATGTGGTTTTTGGAGTTATGCCTTTCATTTAACGGGCTTTCACTCATTTGACTTATTCTTCTTTCTTTTGTAAAAATATCTTCTAGAACTCATCATACTTCCTCATCCATATTTAACTAGTGGAATATTATTTTTATGAATTTTAATGTTGATCCTCGGTATCTTGTGAATTCTGAGAACGAGGTCCTAAAAAGTATTCTTCCTTCAGAGATAAAAAATTATCCTTTATCAAATTGGCTTCCTCTATATGGGCTTGGAATATGGATTGATGTTTCCATACCCTCTCTGGACTTCAAACATCCATCTCAGATGGTGTCAACTTATTTTGACTGCATTCAGATAATAATTCATGAGGATGTCCATCTGGTCTCAGCTCAATCTCTACAGTTCCTTATATGTTGGAAAACTCTCCCTTTGGTATGAATGGCTATGATTTCTCTCACAATCCCATCACTCAAATATATTATATAATATTTATCTCCTCTATAAATAACCAAATTTATGGATGGACCTTGAAATGGGATCTTCTTCCCGGTGGATTTTTTTTGACGAATGAGTGTGGCCATTTTGGGTTAGAAAGAGTTTCTTTGAGTTTTCTTACCAACTATACATTTTCCATCTTTACTAAGAAATATGGGTTTATGATTTCATTATTTATTTACAATATTTTATCTTTAGGTAATTGGTATTTCATTGGTTCTCTGGAACCAAATCATTTCATTTGACCCATGGTGAGGTAAGAATCAGCCTCTAGGACATTTATCTGCTGGGTGGAATATCTCCTCTTGATGAGATATATGACGAGTTCCTTCCTACCATGAATTTCTTGGATGAACCTTTTCAAACTCCAATATTGGTGATGGATATTATCAACATTATTAAGAAAAATTTGAAAATGTATTTTACTATGATCATTCTCATCTCTTTCAATTATTGGATCAACATTTTCCTTTATCATGGTAGATCAAGGTTGACTACTATACACCTCCATCGGTGCCCTTCTTGGAAGGTTCATGACAATGTTAGTTTTTATTGGGATATTTATGAAGATGTGGATCATACATCATGAGGATACTGAGTGAATACAAAGATATATCCAAGTCTTAGGTTGGAGGGATTTAAGGAAATGTTTCTGAATAGGTGTCTTTTCCTGGTTATAGATGCGTGCTTAGGAATTTGGGTCAGTATGCTGGTGATTACAGTGTGGCTAGGAGAGGGATGGTGCCTCGATCACGAATTAATGACTCTAACACACTTTTACCAACTTCTGGGCCATATTAAGTAGGGAATAATCTCCTATAGGATCAATGGTCCTTTCTAGATTCTATTTAGCTAGATAGGAGGCCATTTTCATTGCTACAAATACAATAATACCACTAAGATCCCTAGTTATTAATTTTGTTCCATGCTTCTAAACATAACTATGGTTGGGAGATGTTGTTAGGCCCTAATGAGGTTATCGATGTGTTGATTTGATTCGATAGCTTTGATTTCACCCCTTATCCTGCACCGACTAGGTCAGTCATTGATAATGGAAGTGAATCTCTTGATGAATGTTTACACAATATATGTATACGAGATGGGGTTCATGAATCTTGGATGGATGATATAATCATCTACGATCCATATACACCTTATCAATTTGGTCCTCAGTTTGGATTCACCTAGAGGGTATCCCCTCATCCTTAGGCCGATGTGCAGGGTGAAGTTCCCAATCAGGATCTAAGTATCACTGAGAGGGGGAGGGGGTGAATCAGTGATATCTTTTTCTTTTTAAGTTTCCCTTTTTTTTGAAACAACCTTCGCCTCCTGTTAAAGAGTTTCTTCCCTACTGAACACACACAACCACAGGAACACAAGATTTACAAGGTTCACTACTCAACAAGAGTAGCTACGTCCTTGGTATGGTACGGAAACAATCCAGTACCACAGAATCCACTAGAAAACAATCCTTTGATGTGGAATACAATGAGTAGGATATACCCTTACACTCGTGCAGCACTTTAAAAACAATCTAATAGTGCATGTGCTCCCTCTTATCACAAATAGGGTAACACAATGTTTCAGTGCTTCTTTACAATTGAACAGATGTATTCTCTGAAGTACAAATCTTCACTTTCTTACCCAGAAGCCGGTAAGAACCCTCTTACGCAAAACTGAATACGTGCGAAGACCCCAAATGTTTCGCGCAGCCTTTAGGGTGACTTGTGCGCAATTCAAATGACTTGCGCGTAAAAATCCCTTTTGGCGCGAAAAATGTTTTCGCGCACCTTTCCTTTTGCGCGCAACTTTTTCTGTTTTCGCGCAACTTCTCAAGTTTTCGCGCAGCTATCCTCTTTTCATGCAAACTTCTTTCTTTTTGCGCAACTCACTTAGCGTATAATTTATGCGCACCAGAGCTCGAGATTTCTTCTAAGTGTCGAGCATTAACAACTAACAAGGGTTAGCCTCATATTTATAGGCATTTTTGAACCCGCGCGAAAAACACTAATCCGCGCGTAAAACCTCCTTCATGCGCGTAAAAACTCTTTTATGCAACTTCATATTTCGCGCCATGCTTCAAGTTTTCGCGCACCTCATGCCTTTTCCATTTTTCATCCTTCTAAGCATGAAGCACCAATTGCGCGCAAAATTCCGCACCGCGTTCCATATTGCGCGCAAACCCAATCTTTCCTGCAACATCAGATTTCGCGCACTGCTCCAATATTTCGCGCATTTTATGCCTTTGCCAATTTTTGATCTTCTGATCTCTAACCATAATTTGCGCGAAAACTTCATTCCTCAATTTTGCGCACCATGCCAATATTTCGCGCATCCCGCAGATTTTTTGCGCAACCCGCTACTATTTCGCGCATCCCGCAGATATTGCGCGCACCACTTTATTTTTGCGCGAAACGTGCCTAAATTTCCGTGCACTCCATTCCTTTGTCATTTTTCATCGTTCTGACCTTGAATAACTCTTTTGCACATATAAACCATCTTCAATCTTATGCGCAACATCCATTGCCAAGCACATTTCTTCATCTCCCAATTTTCAGGCCCTAAAATTTGGCAAACACTGGAAAACGGCGCCACCTTAAACTGTGCTTTTCTGCCATCCCCAGATTGTCTATTGCTTTGCCATTTTATCTCTTTACTACTTCCCATAACCATTATTCTGCTCTTATCACGAATCCCACTATCGTGATATTTATCCTTTGATAGATCAGCTTAAGCATCGTCAGAGTTGCAATGGGAACTGAATCTTTTCTATCTTCCAGTAGCATCATTCCTTCCAATCAAAACATTATATGACTGGCATCATCATTTCTCCCCCTTTCCTTCATAAGGATTGCATCACAAGTTCTCCTAACTCATGATTTGTGTGAAATACATACCAGCAAAGCATTGTCTGATTTATGATCCTTCTACAAAGTGAATTGATTTATCGCCTTTGAAAACAAAATACAACACTCTGCAAAAGCTAACTCTTCAAACTTTCATCTTCATTCAACTTGGTCCCAACACAGGGAGAGGGACACTCCAGGATCATATTCTAGTTTTGGATGATGTGGGAGCATGAAGACACCAATACTAAGATCATTCTTCCATATGTTGACACTCTTACCTTTATTCCTTATTGTTATTCCCAGACATTAATAGAATCCTACTTCAGTGGTGTGCTAAGCCAACTGATCCTCCATTTAGACAAAATATTTTCCTTACCAACCCCTATGTATATAGCAACGATGGATTTGATTCGGGACATGGAAAAGACATTGAGGAAACAATCTCATCCTAGAAATGACTATCCCATTTTGGTGAAATATAACCCATTGAGGATGTTATCCCTTCAACACAAGAAATCGATGATTCAACTGTTGAGGGAAGAATATATGGAACTTCTTCTCATACTTCCTTATTATCTTAGAAAATTGTTCTTACTTCTGGAATACCATTTCATCAACCACATCAGATCAAACACGGTGCATGATTATCTAGCAGAATATTCATTCTTATATTACTGAGACTCCTCTTGAAATGTTTCATGACCAAGAGGAACACCTTTATCAACTATTTGATGACTTGGGGGTGGATGGATTTGATCACAAAACCAGTGTATGAAATCATGATACAAATTATCTTGACTCGGAAAGATTTGGCTACCAATGAGAGGGGATTATATGATCTTAAAGATGATACTCCCCTTGAAAAATAGATGAAGGAGTATTTGGAATAATTGAAGTAGATTCTTCAGTTTATATCTAATTTGCAGTCATAGATGGATTCCTAGACCATGAAGATACTGAGAAATGAGGAAAACATAGATCACCTGAGTTCTAGCCTGTCAGTTTTATCATCCTCATTGGAAACCATTAAAAAAATATTTGAGGGTCTAACTACTTTAATTGACACCCTCTATCATGGGGGAGATGAAGAATAGGTAGTGAAAGAAACACTTCAATGTTCAATTGATTCTTCTCATTAGAATCTTATCAGCATGGACAACACAACTGACCAAATCATATTATAGTTCAATCATTGATAGTTATTTTTTATGAAATTCTTAGAGAGACTCTGAAATGTTGATAACCCTTTGTTTGTAAGCTATTGATTAAAAGATCTTCTAAACTTTATATGTTGTTTTCCATTTCTATTTTATTCATGATATGCATGAGATTTTGTTGGCTTGATATTATATTAATAAAAAATTATTCCCATCCATTATGTAACATCATGTAAACCTGAATGCTTAGATCTAAATATTTAAATCATAAAAATATTTCCTCGATAAATGCTCATTAATTCCCAACAATATGAGACTCCTCACTGATGTATCTAATCCAATTATCTTGAGATTACCAAATTTACAAAAATAAAATTGGGTAGAATATATTTCCTATAGGGAGAGAACTATATATTTTTCCATAGTCAATAGACCTGGAAATAATAGATAATTTTTTTCTAAGTCCATATGGTGGGCCTTGAAGCCTTTTATCTTTTCCATTCTCATGGACTAAACAGTTGTTGTGTTGTAGTTTAAGGACTTTTAGCTCTAAACTTATATCATTGTAGTTTATGGTCTTAGATAATACCTTATGTCAATGGAGTTTAGGTTTATTTAGCTTGGACCTTCTATCACAGTTGTTTATGTTATTTTAGCTTGGACCTTCTATCGTTGTGGTTTAGGGTCTTTTAGATTATAGATTCTATCACTATAGTTTATGTTATTTTATATCAGACCCTGAGATACCATGTAGTTTAAATTCTTACTACCAGGAATTGATCAATGATCATAGAATATTGTGTAGAAATTACAAGAATGGCCCAAAACACCCTAGGATGCTATGTTCTATTATGTAATTTTCAATTCACATAAGTATTTGAGATCCTTTTCTATAAGGAGATATATTCGGTTGGTAGGTCAAGTCCCTTATGCATTGGTAGCATCACCAAACATATGTGTCTTCACTCTTTTCCCAAGTTCATGGAATATTTATGGATGTGATGGAAAATAATAGGGATGATATGCCCACCTGGATAGTTGGAATATGGGTAATGTAAGTCATAAACCATAAGTTTGAGTTGATGAATATGGGATGGTTTAGACATGCTGGGAATAAACCATAACACCCTGAGGAGATGGGTTCTACCAAGGTGTTTCGAGGGATCATAAGGATCAAAGTTCCTTTCCTGTAAGGAGGATATTCTTTTACTTAGTATTTCAAATCCCTTATGTATTGATAACATGGTCAAGAAAAGATGATCTCCGCTCCGTTATGAGCTCCATGAATGATTTTTGATGAATCAAACATCTATATGATGAGGTAGGGTATGGAAAGGTTGGATATCCAGAAAGGGTTTTGGAACCCTAGGGTAGTCCAACTCTTTAACTGTGAATCTTGATCCCTATTCTCTATGTTTTTGAATCATGGTATGTGGACCATAAAAAGGTTTGGGATGGATAGTTTCATTCCTTCTTTTATAAAGGGTATAAAACACTGTGATGTAATATTGAGGATGTAGAATATACATGAATTTTTTGGTTACATGAATTTTAAATCATGGTTTAAAGTGTTTGGTTCATGATAATAGTGCGGGATAGTCATGTTAGGAATGGACCAAAACATGATGGGGTGTTGATATCTGTCGTGGTGATGTCAGGTATCATAATTATTAGAAATACCATTTTTCAAAGTGATTATTTTTTTAACAACCATAGGCACATATACAGGAGCCATAAGAATACATGCCTAGTCAAACAAAGGGTCCCTTGAAGTAGGGTATCATTTTCCAAAGGCCATGGAAGATTTATAATGATCTGAGATTCTCAAATCATGAAGTGTGATCTATGGAGCATGTAATATTAAATAAGGGTTTGATTACCCAAAAATGTGTGTCACTGCCTAGTGAAAACGTTATCATGGTGAATAGATGTAATTAAACATTAATCTAACATTTTCCTAGACCGATTGGTCCAGCAAGTATGAGTAGGATTTTACTAGGACCAAAAAGTGAACCCTATGATCTTTATGCCTTATTTATTTATGAAATTATTCTTACCTAAACTCTGGAAATGAATAGTTTAGCGAGTGAATTCTTTACTTTTTCTCAGGCCACAATTTGTGTGTTTTCAACCTGACAAGTATTTTTCCCCATTCTCTAAAAGTTTTAGGTGTTTTTATTTCGACCATAAAAATATAGAGTTTTTGGTTGTAAAACATTAACCATAGTTCATGAATTTTATGTTCATGACACCCAATAACCTAATATGAGTGGAATGTTAAAAAATAACCAAATTCGGATACCCAAGGTCAAGAGTTCTCCAACATCCTTCTAAGTATGGGATGAGAATTTTTTAAATCACGGATCAAGGATATTAGGTCATGAGTAATGATATAAGACAAATATATAATTAATTCCTTATAACACACAAAGGTGTCGAGTTTATCCACGATGACGTTAGGGATCACAGGACTTTGAAATACCTTTTGTAGAGTGGAACATTTTGTAGATATACATAGGCGCATATTCCAGAGCCATATGCATACATTCATAGTCAAACAAAGGGTATCTTGTTGTCAGGAATCCTTTTCTAGAGGCCATGGATGGTTTTTGGAAACCCAATGTACTCAAAACATGATGTGTAATTTATGGGATGAGGGGATTAAAATATATTGGAATCACCCTATACTCTAGTTGACTAGGGTCAGGATCTCATTGTACTTTGATAAGGGATGAAAATTCATTATGGTCTGCATAGTTTAACATCATGTGGTAGGGAAATATTCACTGTGTAGTTTTAATGACTTGCGACTAGGAAATTTTCCTTTCACTTTAACATCATATGGTAATGATGTGTTTGTTTCCTTGTAGTTTAACATCATGTGGTAAGGATGTTTTCCTTGTAGTTTAACATCATGTGGTAAGGACATTGGAACTGATGTGAAAAATTGTATAGGATGTATTATGTGTAAAATAAATCCATAAAAGGATCTGGATCATACATAGGAAAAATGAGATTGTGTGGCTCAACCCTTATATAGTTGGGGGAAGTTATTTGTGTTGGACTTACCCATACATAAGGATGGGGGAATATTTTTTTTATTATGGCTAGACCCAAGAATCATAGATTTGGGCATCAGTATGTATCCTATGAGAACATGAATCAAGACACATGTAGTTATTTAATGGGATACACTCTACATAGGTCTAACCTATACAAAAAGGGAGGCATTGTTCCCATTGATTGTTGTGGCTAGTACCAAGATTGGATATCCATAAATCACTACATATTCTATGATGAAAAGAATCAAGTATCAAATATTTCTTAAGAAACAATTTAGTTTAACGTGTAACGTGGCAAGGAAATAGGCTCCCTAATGTGAAAAGTGAATGTTGTGACTAGGTCCAAGAATAGAGGATTGAGCATCACTTTGTATCATGTGATGATAAGAATCAACCCATGAAAAGTTCTTTGATGAAATATCCATATGATGGTCTAACCCATATATGGGGAGGGGGAATTATTATGTTTATTTTTTGTGACTGGACCCGGTATTAGAGATTGGGGTGTCATTACATACCATGTGATGACATGAATCTAGTCACACATAGTTCTTAAAACCCATATAGTTTTTTGTTGTATATCAAGGGTGCAACCATGCAATTTAACATCTTCGAGTAAGGACTCATGGTGTGCCTTTAAAGGTATTTCATTCAGGACCCAAACCACCATGTAATGAATTTATATGTCTTGGATATGCGGGGAGATCCTCTACCAAAATTCCTATGATCATTTCATCTATAACTGGTGTGAGAAACAAGGAATAGAAAAGATTCCTCATGGTATGGAGACAATTGGAGTATAGACAAGGGAATTTTTTACCATGTGGTAGCTGGACCAAGATATATGATCTTGGTGTCCCTACATATCTCTTTAAAATGAGAATAAGTCATATGTAGTTCTATAAATCCATACAATTTAGTTTCATATGGTAAGGAAATCATCCATACATTTTAACATTGTGGGGTAAGGACATGGGAGGCTCAACGTGAAAGAATATGAATGTTGGGGATCCATGGATTTTAACGCCATGTAGTAAGGACACCTTCCATGTAGTTTAATGTTATGTGGTAAGTTCATGGGCCGCCCGATGTGTAAGGAAATATATATCATGGATGGGCACAAGAACAGAGGTCTTTGCATCACTATGTATCCTATGATGGTAGGAATCAAGACACACATAGCTCTTGGATGAAGATATTACCTATGTGGATCTAAATATCATATAGGGATTGGGGAAATACATCTTTCTTCCACACAAATCTAAATTTCATGTGATGAATCATTAGTGAGACTATGAATCCCATGTAGTTTAATATCATATAGTGAGGAAATATTTCATTGCATTTAGCATTGCAAGGTAAGGAAAAACTATGTTTTTTATATTATCTTCTTTATTCCAGGATGATATCTAAATAGTTTAAAGTCATGTGGTTAAGTCATGAGACACTGTGTAGTTTAATTTATTGCTTCTAGGACTTATTTTTGGATTTTATCATCATCTAACTTAGAGAAACTTTTCTTGATAATAACTATGAAAAATATTTTTAGGGAAATCTTGCATTGGTGGGTGGTGTGACATGCTCCACCTCTATTGTTTCTAGTGAGTAAGCTCTATCATAATAGACCTTTTGTATGAGATAAGGCCCTTCCCATTTGGGTTTTAGCATCAGATTATTCTTTCCTAGAATCATTGGAGTTTTGAGAGACAACATCAGATCTCCTTGGAGGAACGAATGAAGGAAGACCTTTTTATTGAAGGCCCATGAAATCTGATTCTGATGCAATTAAAGGTTGTGCAATGTCCAAAACCTATTCTAATCAAGCCACTACAATTCATCCTACCACTTTTTTCATTGTTCATCATCATAGATTTGTCTGCAAATGGTTATTCGGAGTGAAGCAGCTGGACTTCTATGGGTAACACTACCTCAGTCCTATATACTAATGAATATGGTGTTTCTTATATAACAGTATGCATGGTAGTACGATAGACCAATAAATCATGGAGGAGATTTTCCAAAAAGGAATTATTATCCCTATTCACCATCTTCTATAGTATATTTAACAGAGTCTCATTTAAGGCCTCTCTCTATCCATTTGTCACCGCATGTTATCAATATGAGTGATTGGAGTCAATGTTGTACTCTTGGTACAACTTCTTCAACTCTATTAAACTCAAGTTGGTGTTGTTTTACATTAGTATCATATGAAGGACTATAGACTAGGTGATTATATGGGACTTTACTAATTTGATTATGTTCTTCATCCCAAATTTATTGAGGGGTATCACCTTAGCCCATTTTGAGAAGAAGTCGGTAGTGGTAATGATATACTTAAACTGGTAAGTTGTGCCTAGGGGATATGGACCCACAAAAACCAATCACTATATGAAAATATGCATAGAATATTTAATTTTATGTTGAAATTATGGGGGTTGATGGATGAATTTTCCATGGATATTGTATGCATGAAATTTCCTTGTGAATTACACATCGTCCTGTATCATGGTTTTCCAGTAGTAACTGAATCTCCTGATTTGGTTGGAGAGAATGTTCCTAGATTGATGAGCACTGAAAAATCATGCATATAATTATTCCATGATGGTTGAAATATATCTTTTTGATATTCATATAAGGAGGATTATATTGAAGACTCAATTTTAGAGGGATTTATGCTCATTTGGACCCTCCCCTAGGGTAAATTTCACTACTCATCATCAAATATGTTCTTTTCTGGCCTGGTCCATTGGGAGAGTCCCATTTTGGAGATAACCAATTATGGTATCCATCCATCCAAGAGTGGATATCAATTCATCACTCTTATGGGATGTTTTTACCTTATTGATTTCTTTCATGTCGTAGATGATGTTTGATGAAATTGTTATTCAGTGGTTGATACAGATAATATTTTCCACCTGATCAGAGTCAGGCAAGACTATGGCTACATTAGCCAATGAATCATCAGAAGCATTCAATGATTAGAGAACATTATACATAGTGAGCTCAAAAGGGAAAATATTTTATCATTCCCTTAACATAGCCCGTGAGAGGGTATAATTACCCATTTTAATGGAATATTCTCCATTTAAATGATTTATCACTAACTATGAATCCCCTTTGATGTTCAGGTAGGATATCTATAGGTGTAGGGATAATTTCAAGAAAGTGATGAGAGTTTGGTATAATGCATTTTTATTTATGAAACATCCAAATAGTTAGAAAGATTAGGGAAAAATTTCTAATTCTAGAGAGACAAATACAATCCATATTCCATCATGGTTGAGTTTTGGGTTCTCTAGTATTTTGTTGATAGGACACCAGGAGGTGTCATCAAAATACATCTTCGATGTTTGAGGAGTGTTATGGGCATATATAACCTCGTCATATGAAATCTCAATGTCTACCGATGTACTTCTCAGGGTGGGATGTTTCGTTAGGAAATCAGTACGTGCCTTCCCTTTCACTGACTTCTATGACATGAACTGATTTTTGTACTCTTGAAAAATCACCGCCCATCTGGCCAAGTTCCAAGTCAGTATGGGATATCAAAGTATGTACTTGATTATATCAATATGAGAGATTATGTGGAATTCATGGTGCTTCATGTAATGCCTCATATTATGCACTGTAAATATGAGTGTGAGGAAATTCTTGTCAAAATCATATTATTGGGTCTCATTATCAAGCATTTTTCAGATAAGGCAGTAGATATTGTTCTTATTTCCCTCGTCATTCTTTTGAATGAGGAGGGAACCTAGTGAGCATTCCCTTGTCACCACATATAGGTCGAGTGGCTTCCCTTCCACTGGTGGAATCAAGACTGGTGGGTGTAGTTGGTACAAGTTTAGACTCTCAAAGGATTCTTAATAGTCACCATCCCATTATTAGGTTATTCCCATCTTCATTAGATTAATGAATGAGAGATATTTTCCAGCCATGTTGGATATAAAAAATTGAATATAACTGAGGTAACCTCAGATACCCATAATTTTTTTGAGATTAGTGGGGGTAATATTGATAAATAGAACTATTAATTTTAGGTTCAACCTCAATGTTGAGGTGGAGTACCACAATGAAAAGGAACATACCTGATGTTACCCTGAAAACGCATTTTAGCATATTCATTTTCAGACCGTGTTATCACATATTCTCAAATACAATTTCAAGATCCGTGAAGTGATTAGATCACTGTATAGATTTGAACACTAGGTCATCGACATAACATTTGGTTATTAATATAAATAAGGGCTTAAATATATGATTCATGGTGCATTGATATGTATCAACATCATTCTTTAAGCCAAATCGAATGACCTAATAATAAAAAATCCCTTGAGTTTCCCTTATGGAAGTGGATTCCTCATCTTTGGGGGACATATTAATCTTATTGTACTTTAAATACCCATCCATAAAGGAAATGTCTTAGAATATATAAGCTTCATCAATCTATAGTTATGTGATTGATAATGGGAAGCCTTCCTTTGGCATTAAGGTCTCTAAAATCAATGATGATCCTAATATGCCCATTCTTTTTCATGTAAGGGATGA
This sequence comes from Viscum album, assembly GCA_963277665.1. NCBI lineage: Eukaryota > Viridiplantae > Streptophyta > Magnoliopsida > Santalales > Viscaceae > Viscum > Viscum album. The sequence continues at coordinate 733,847,513 of OY728160.1, forward strand.
TGTTGGAAATCTATCTTGGGTATTGCACTTCTCGGAAAAATATGGATTTGATTAATTTGTAAACTTCTGCCTCTACATTGGTGGTATGAGAGGGTTGCATCATCTTAGCTTCCTACTTGAATCCTCAAGGTCATTGAGTAAGACAAGATAGTGTGTATCCACATCTAGATTCAGTCTGGGAATTTCTATATAATTATAGAAGATTACATATCAGTGTTTCTTAAGAAATGTGATATACATATTTGGCTCCTCAAGAGGCATGGGAACACTAATTAGTCTGGGTCGCGAGTCTTTTTTATATTCCCAGATTCACCTACCTGATCTCATCAATGGTGGTGGATATGCCTTCTTCAAATGTTGGATGGTAATTCATGAGTTTATCCTCATATTCTTTCAACCCTGAGTCTGTGGAGGCATTTTCAGAATAGGACAGTAATATGGGGGAATCATTATCAATTTTGAGGTGAGAGAGGCCCTAAGAAAAGAAGTTATCATCCCCCACTTCCAGATTCATTTCAGAGAGATGATATATTTGATCCTCATTTAAAATATCACTAGGGACAGAAGGGACTTATAAATCTGGTATCAAGTATATTTCCTCATCTATATTTAAGGGGATAACATTTTCGTTGTTGATCATACTCCATGGATTATCATGGAAGGTCCCCAAGATGTTGGGGGATTCAACCTGCATATTTTCATTTACCATTGGTTTTTTTCTCCCCTTTGTTGAAACTTGATTCAAAATATGTGGCTTCATAAGTCTATAAATGGGTTCTATAACATTATAGTATGCCGACCTTACCATCAATGGGGTATTTCAATAATTTATGGAACATTGAGGGTACCACCATGTGGATGTAGAGACAGGGACTTCCGAGCAAGACATTATATGTGGTATCTTGGTTGGTAACCGTACACTTAGTGTTGGATGTGATATCACCAAACTAAGTTTCAAGATTGAGATTCTCGATAAATCTTTTCTTACACTTATCTTACCCTTGAATGGTCATATTTGTTTGAGTCAAATCCCTTTTTCTATATGCCAAATGTTGAAGGGATTGACTCGAAATGATTTTGATCCTGGAACCATTGTTAATCATAGACCTTCAGATGTAAAAATTATTTATTCTTTTTGAAATATATTGGGGCTTGATTTTTCTCTAGATGAACTCTTATGGTTCCAGTTCTATGAACGAGATATTGACATGGAACTCTTGTGGAATAGTCTCCACTTGATAGACCTCAGCTGCATGGACTTATATTTAGAACTCCTATGGGATATGGTGGGATTCAACAAGTTCCTCCCTAAGTTCTTTGGAATGATTTAGTTCATCTAGGATTGAGAGAATGGCTGGTATAACTGTCACCAGTTTCAAAATTTTGTAATTTTGTACCATAAGTCAGTGCTTCATAAGGTGGTATTTCTCCTTATTATGTGGCTCGAGATCTAGGGAATTTGAATTATATGGTTCTAGTGCTTGTTTATAGGTTGAGGGATCACTTTTTATAAGTGTAATAGTTCACTTTGGCCTTCCTTGTAGTTTGGGATGATCATATAATCATACCCCTGCTAGGTGTTCAGACAAGATGACTAGGTGTGGGATACCACTGGAGGGTTCTGGGACACCTTCATATCTCTGTTGGGCATGGAGTGATTTCCCATGATTCTCAGCTATATAAATGCCCTTTGTGGGGACATGAACAAAATATTAGGTCATACCACATATAAATTGTCCCTTATACCCTAAACTCCTATGCCCTTCGCCTCCGTCTCCCTATTTAGGTGTGGGGAAATCATACTCAGAGACTTATTCATTATTGGAGATGGTTTATACTAAGTATATCACATTAATAGAGCCAAACATGATCTATAAATCTAATGAGGGTTCTATTTTTTGGGGAATTTCCCATTCTTCAGATGTTGTTGGGAAGAAATCAGCAAGATTTAGAGCTTGTATCAGAGTAGAAAATAACTCTTACTCTTGTATCTCTTCCTATATCCAGTGGTCACATCCACATTTGAGATGAATATCTGATGTCACCATACTTGGTGGAGGAAATATTGTGGTTCTGTGAAGTTTTTCTCTCAGGGTCGCATGAGCTCGGTCAACTATGTTTTGAGTCATCTAGTTTTTGAATATCTTTCCATGCCTTACTAGGACCTTCTAACAATAACCTTATTCTTCTAACTAAGACATGGTTATATAGGTCACCTAATATAGGAGGTTACCCAACATCTCTTATCTAGAATTTACCATTCTTTAAATAACTTCTTTGAATATTTTTTATGACCCAAGATTCTATGGAAAGGGAAGTAGTCAGGATGATCAATGAGGTTGACCTCATTAGGCCCCTAGGATGTGGTATCTTGTGTATGTTGTTTTTCATGTCTACAAAAAAATCTCTTGATACTTGTTCATTTTGGAAGGAGTATGCTTTATTCACCATTTTCTCTAATTCTGGGTGACCCAAATATCTTCTATATTTTGTCCAAGGGATATTTTGTGGTTATTATAGCTTTAAAGGAGGATTTGGGTGGTTTAGGACTTTCCTAGGTGTTTGAATGGGTAATAATACTAGATTTGGCATGAAAACAATAGTTTCTAACTAATCAAGAATTTTTTATTGTGTTTAATGCAGGAACTAATATTTGGATCAAGTTCACTGAATGGTGTCCTCAAGCCATTGTTTAGTTTTTGAGAACTCACGATACCCACCTAGATACTTCATTAGGATTTGAGGTGTCTTTAACTCACCCTGAATATTCTTAGCACAAATTTCCCATAATCTCTCTTGTGAGAGAGGGATGCATAGTAAATAGGTTAAAACATTCCATCTGGATATGAAGTCAGACACCCTCTCCTTTTAACATTTCTTGTATTTTTTCAGGTTGATAATTTCATTTTCCTCAGAGATGAGCTTAATTGTTAAATGAATTGATGATTGAGGTCTTACCATCCTAAAATGGATCCTTTTGTAAGGATATTTTTCCAAATAAAGGTTGGACCTACTAGATTCTGTAGAAAATACATCATCTTGGTCACCTCTTGTTGATCTTGAGGGCCCATCATCAACCGCATTGGGATACGAAGTGTGTGAGATGTTTTTAGGGTCTCCCACATACTAAAATGTGTAGAATGTAGGATTTCCTAAATTGGGTGGATGAAAAGTTCTATCCACCCATTTGGGATGTTGATTCTCCTCAGGTAGCACAGGTGCACTTCACCCTTCCATGGCTTCTATTCCAGTATCCAGGGACACAATGGAATTGAGAAATTCCAGAGGTGCTACTGTTTCAGTTGCCTCCTATCTATAGGGAGTTGGTGGGACATGATGAGATGGCCCTATTTTTTTCTCCTGTTGATTCTATATTCATATGAAGATTGAATGATTTTCGTTGGAGAGGGAGTGGCTTTCAACGTAGTTGAAGGAATTCATGATCATTTTCAACTTCCTCATTTATGTAGACTGGTTTCCTGGATCCAAATCCATCCTGATGAACAAATTCCTCTCTTTTAAGAATATCATCTCTAGGAGGAAGGATATTCATATATTCTTAAAGATGATACCCACTAGTAATATTATTCCTGATCATCTCCTCATTTAGTTGTCTGAGAAGTTTTATCCCATTCTTATATTGTGGAAATTATTCTTCTATAGAAGGAACAACAATTCTCTTGGGTGGTGATTGGGATATATCAATAACTTTACTTTTTATATTTGATGTTTTTCAATCATAGATGTGGAAACTCAATATTTGGAGGTTCCAGATTTTGAAGTATCCTATGGTTTATGTGTTGTGGTTCTCTACATCTACATATTGATCCATATTCTCTATTAGGTTTATGGTGATGAAATTTTCATAGGTATATTGGGAAATGGATGCTGTCCCATTACTTTTGATGAAACATGGTGATTTTCACTTCTTGAATTAGTTTCATACATCAAAACCTTGCATATATAGGTTTTTTTCTGGTAATCACAATGGTGTTTGATTGCCTTGGTCATACGATCCTCCCATCTTGTCCAGTGGGCAGTGGCATTGAGGGATTTTTTTTCATGATTACTTAATGGGACCCAAATAACAGAAGTTTTTTCTATGGTGGGAGGAACGGATGGGATTCCAACCAATGATATTTACCTCCCAACCTAGAGAAGTTAGATTTCATATGTGGTGATGATGATGATGAAAATTACCTCAACCAAGCAGGTTAGAGACTATATGAGGACCAAATTTGCATTGATTGAACCTATTATTAAGGATTCAATGATTCCATTAATGGATTTGATGACTCCTAATATGAACATTGAGATATATGTTCCCCCAACCTAGTGTGTTCGGGTTGATCAAGAATCATTTTTGATTTCCCTAAGACCCCTTTGGGGGTTGATGAAATTGTTGATAGTGATTGAGATATAAATTCTCACAGATCAGTGGGTTGGGGTTTGTTTGCAGCTATTATTGATATGTCCTAAATCCTCTAAAGAATTGATGATCTGAGGAGTGTAAGAAGTAGTAGATATCCCCCTGGATGAGTGGGAGAGGTTCTCTCCTGGATGACTACTATGAAAGCTACTACTGTGACTTGTTTGATGTTGCGTATTTATACTCATGTTGGATTTGGGTTCAATAGAATCCCATGATGAGTGAAAGACTTTATATGAATTTGTTGAGTTGATCTCAACTCAAACATCTGTGTCTAAAATTAATTCATGTTATTTTGAGGCTATCAGATCAAAGCTTCATAGGCTGTCCACTTCCTCCATTCATGATATCTTGGCACCATTTAAGAGTGGGCATTCTATTGTAGTGACTAACTAGCTCATGCATTAACCAATCCCCTATTTTTTTTGGATTCTATGAAATTACATGATGTCATATCTGAGGGATTCTAATATCCTAGGGTAACGGTGAAGTGTAATGCTCTATACTATCCCCAACCTTGAATGGCGATGCATGAAATGGCCTTAGATATCATCTTCTAAAGAGTTGTGATAAAATGGTGGAAATAATGTCATAGATTTATGCTGTGATTTTATGGATTTTGATCATAAACCATGGAGATAGTATCTAGTTCTAGTAAAAAATAGAGTATTTTGATGGTCTGAAGGAAACCCTCATATCCAAGATAAGGGAGGTGTCTAGACTTCAATTTTGATGAGTTACCCATGTGTTTTGATATGGATAAGACATTCACACCTTCCCTATCCCATCTGAGATCTCATAGTTAGAAGTAGAAAGAGGCTAGAATATGGTGGGCAGGTGGTTTCCAATTAACTCTCTCCATATATCAATGTATTCTTCCTCTTCATCAGACTTACATGCCTCTATCTAGTCAGACCATAGAATATTATTCTTTGGGTCTCCACTAAATGGATTGGAGTGTTTCTTGTAGTTTAATGGGAAATATATGTGGTTAAACCTAATGTTTTTAGAACTTATCTATATAAAGGAATCTACATTTTTAACACCAATTTATATGGAGGTTTCCAGAAAAGGGTAGGATTTCCTTATCCATGGGATAAATCATTGTAGGTATGTTGACTATGACATATGTTAGGAGTAGATTCCCAATAACCCATCTCCACACAACCACAAGGAGTACTATCATGATTATGATCATATACCACTTCATTTTAAGAGTTTATAGACACTTGGGGTGTTTATAATGTGTATCGAATAACCTCAAGGACACTAGCATTAATCAAATTAGGAATATGTGCCTCATGTTGTATTATGACCAGAATATGTTAACCTACCTTTTGTAATTTTGAAGGGATATGAACCTATTGTATGAAGGTTTCTGGAAACTTTTGATAACCATCTGGGGTTGTGGGAATATGATCCCACTACTGATAATATTCTAGAATATACTAATTATCTTCTTCATTATTGGTAGGAATATGAGCCTGCCCTGAGGTATGTTCCACTCTCACTTAGTTAGCCTCAATCAGAATAGATATATGAGCCTGATCATGACCATTTGGAACATGTTACTAGTCTTTCCTAATAGGAATATGAGCCTATCCCAAGTCTTTTTCCCCTATCACTTGGAAATCCTTGGTTGGAGTGGGAGTATGATCCCAGTTGGTATATTCATTCCCCATTAGAACATGCTTCTAGACCTCTAGAATGGGAGAAGGGATATGATCCTCCTTCTTTATGGCCTCATAAGGATGCTGATGCAGTCGTTCATTAGTGGAAGTAGGGATATGGTCTTAGCTTCCATGATTTTATAGAATATACTTGGTAGATTCACTAACATCAATATGACCCTATCCCAAGGCATGTATCATTCTCACTTGGTGAACCCTATCTAGAACGGGGATATGAACCCAATCCTAGTCCTTTGGAGTATGTTATTAGTACTCTTCGAAAAGAATATGAGCATGTCTTGAGGCTTATGTCCCTCTCACTTGGTGAGCCTCATCCAGAATTGGAATATGATATTTATCCTAGGAATTTATAATATTTCACCAATCTTTTTCGATAGGCATGTACCCCTATCCCGAGGCATGTTCCACTCTTACGTGGTGATCCCCGATTGGAACGAGAATATGATCCCAGTCTGGAACCTCATCCTTTACTGAAATATGCTGATAATCATCTTAGATTGGAAAAAGAACATATTATTTCTCCTAAGAAACCACTGTTTCATAAATATCATAGTGTTGTGATTCTATGAATATAGGGGTAGAAATATGTTCCTACCCCTGTATCTGTTCCAGTGTTATAATATTCCATTATATTTCTTTAGTTGTTTCTTATATGTAATGATACTTTAAAAAAGTATGCCCATGAATGTAATCCTACATATTTTTTCATCCACTGTATAATGGAATATATGTTTTATTGAATTAGTAATATGATCCCACATAAATCCTCATTGTACGACAAGAATATGTTGATGGAATTCATACATAGGGATAGGGATATGCACCTCCCCCATGTTTTTTATAGGAATATTCCCATAGACATGTTCTGAGTAAATTGGGATATGAGAATGCTCACTGGTTACTGCTGAAATATGTGTTAATTCATTGTCAACAAGAGTAGGGATATGATCCCACTCAATATAATCTAGATACTTCCATATTGGGGTGTCTTCCTTGTTTCCCATTAATGGGTAGAAAAGGTTGAAGTGTTTGAGGTGGTACCCTAATCAGGTGAATAAAGAGTACTGGTGGAATGGTGCTGGTGATGATGGATGACAGGAGCTATCTTCAGCAATCTCGGAACTGGAAGGGACCTGTAGTTGACTTCTTGGTTCACCTTTATCAGTTACTGAAGGTGTTGATTGTCATGCCCTAGGGATAAGCTCTCAAAGTGGATGGTTTAGTGATAAGTTCTATAATCTCTATTGTAGATTTATTAAGATGTTGCAGACTCATCAATTTCAATTATTAAAGACCCTCATGGATAGACTCAAGGGTCAAGATCGTACCATGTTGATGGTATTACCAAACCATTTCATTTTCCACCCTACGCTAAAGATGTCAGGTGGGTGAGGTCATTTCAAGGATCATAGGGTTTTTAGTTGCATATTTTTTTCTAGAACAGTCAATGTATAAATATATGTGGAATTAGGTTTTTGTTTAATAGAGTAGTGTACACAGTCATGAAAACACCATGGAACAAGGTTGTCAATTATTGAATCCTCATAGGCATGATATGTGCTCAATCATATAAGAATGGGTGACACAATTGTCCTTTTATTCCTGATCCGAGCATTTTGGTTGAATAGAATTATCAAAGTGAGGATGGAATTTTTTTTCTTCACAACCTTAGCTATATAAGATCAGATGTAAGATTTATGTCATGTTTTTTCATGTTTATAGAGAAAATGCAAGAAAAGTGGCCCGACGCATAGTCGAACAATAATTTTGTTATTTTATAGATTCAAATCAGGTTCACCATTTTTTTGCATAGATGATGCAAAAAAATGACTTGTTTCATGGTAAAATGATCATTCTATTATTTGATATATTCATGTTAGGTTCACCATTTTTTTCAATGGAAAGGGAAAAAACATTGGTTCTTTTGTTTTGGTCTGTCAGTGGATTGTACGGTGTTCTATTTCTTTCACAATCATTGATGATGGGTCACATTGTTGTTCTTAATAGAAACTTCCAATGGTTCCCATGTCCATAATTGGGATCAGACCTACTTTCTAAAGGTAGGCATTCTATTGGGGTTTTAGACCCAATGGAACTTAAGAACACACATTGGTCGAGAGGATGGGATATTGGGCTCATCACACCCTTATGGGGGGATTTTTTTTCCTAATCTTAACTCTCATATATATTTAAGTTATGTTCATGAAAATATTTCTAATTATAATATGGAACTAGTTACCCTAAAAAAGTGAAAATAGGTTAAACCACTTTTTATTCTTGATATGGAATCAGATTATCCCACAAAATGATTATAGGTTAAATAAATTTTATACACGAAAGGGAATAATTTAGTGAATCTATTTGTATGTTTCTGAGGTTATTCATCCATTTTCCATGATGGGTAGCTTCTTATATATTTAAGTTATATGGCTGGGCACTTCAAGGTTTTCTACCACACAAGGAGGGTTTTAATATGTTGATGATGGGACTGATCCATTATGATCCATCCTAAGTATCCTATTTATTATAGTAATCAAATCCCACATAGTTCATTGAACCCATGCAGTTTAACATCAAGAAGATAAGACATGTGTGGGCACATAGGCATGTGGAATTTGTGCTTGATTCTCAATGAAACATCCTCTATATCCTGGATATGGAAAGAATTATAGTTTCCATAGTTCAATCACACCTTTAGGTCTATCCCCAAGGTAGATGTCCTTATATGCAGGGATTCATATCATACCACTCATCGGGGATTACACACTAAGGTTTCCAAGGATGATGCAGATTCATGATGTGGGTTATATGACTATTGCAACTCCCTAAGCCCATATGAGCCATGATCAGTGTGATAAATAGGGGATATAATGTATTCAGTCTCACTATATATTGATGCGGGACTTATGTACTAGGACAACCATTTATATTTTTAATATCGAGCATGGGCCTTAAGAAGGTGTCCTATGTATCCTAGTTATTGCAGGAATTAGATTCCCCATAGTTCAATTCACTTATCAAGATGCTGATTGATGAGGTATAATGATAATCCCATGGGAATTATTGGGTCCTTATGGTTGATATTTCATAGACATGGAAGGACTTATGTTGAAGTGGATTCCCATTTGATCTCCAGCCTTAGGAATTCATCCTATGTATCATGATTATTACAGGAATAAAAGCTCTCATAGTACTGGTGATCAAGGATTATACACTATAGATTACATAGTATGAATTCATTTGTATCATTCCATCAACTAGATATTACACACTAGGGTTTCCTTACATGAATTATAGGATCATTTCAACTCCCTAAGATCACATGAACTATGATCATTGTGAGAAAAAAGGGGATAAAAAATTATCATTATCATCACATATATATTTTGGACTTAGATGTTGTGACTTTCCTTTAGAGGTTTAATATATCAATCCTACATAAACTAGTTATAGTAGGAATCAGAGTTACTGTAGTTAAATCTATCTGGAATTACACACTAAGGTTTCCCTAATATAGAGGATGGACAAGGTTATCAGGTACTAGGATGCCTGCATGACCTAACATACTTGTATTCCTATCATATGTTGATTTGTTACCTAAAATTCAATGATTTTCTACTTTACATGTTGTATGATATCTTCCTAAAACTTACAAAGACAATAGCATGATCTAGTTGAATTTTTTAAGGGCTATCACATAATTCGGATGGCATGTCTAATGGTTGTCTCATGGACAAGGATAACTTCTATAGAGGACATAGGACGACCTGGTTGGCTGATCCTGGAGGCCATTGCATGATCTTATTTTACATTCTTAGAGGATGTATTATGATCCAACTAACATGACCACACATCATCACCAAAATACAACTGACATGTTTTTAGGGTGTCGTGTGAGTTAACGTGACATGTCTGGAGGGTTAATCATGTCTTGGTTGACTGGTATGGGTGTCATCATGAAAGATGGTTGAAATTTCTGGAAGATGTCACAAGATCTATATGGATTATATACAGAACTTCGTGAGATCCAGTTGACATATATTTATTCCATCATGGGACTTAGATAATAAGCACTGGTGCCACTATATGACTTGGGAGACTTGTTTAGAGGACATCGTGAGGTCTGGATGGTGATTATGGATGGCTTCGTGAGACATGGGTGACATGCCCTGGGAGTTCCATGTGACTTTATCTGACACATCTAGGGGACTTCTCATGATCCAAATAGTATACAAAAGGAGTGTCGCATGATCTAGGAGACATGTCCTAGTGGTGTCGCATGACCTGGGTGGTTCATGTGAAGCACATAAGGATTAGTGTATATGGTCTTCACATAAGTCTCTCATATTTTTAGTCTTTGATCCAACCTTTTATTGTATATTCCTTATATTTGTTCAATATTATCTTTTTTATATCTCGCATTACTAGTAAGGTATGCGGGATGACCTTCAAATAACCTCCCTAAATTCATTCGTGTGATCTATGAGTGATCATGTGAAGTGCCTATGCATGTTTTATGATCTCTTAAGTTATTCTCTATATATTATCTAATGGAATTCCTTTTCGATCGCAAAGTCAGTCACTCTGAAAAATGCTCTCTAATGTCTAGGTGTACTGGTGTGACGATATAAGGATACATTTTCTCATGTTAGGATGGGGGATTTACAGGATTATCCATCTCGATTATTCACCACTTTGCAAGAAGCGTATTGTGGAAATCCAATGTGGATTTGGTGGTGGGATTTTATGTCTACGCATTTCATGAGATTCTTTTGTAGGTCACTTTGGGGGAATCTCTAGAGTTTCGGTGATCACAAGACCATCCCATCAGCACCCCATTTATTAGATTATATAAAATTAACGGGGTCTTCCTTAATCATATGAACATTCTAATGGGATTTCTAATTTTCAAGCTGACATATCCAAGGGACTTAATGTGATTAGGATGCCTGTTGAATTGCTTTCGCATGACCTAGGATGACATGTCCAAGATATTCTTTGAGATAGTGATGGCTTGTTAGGGGGGCTTAGAGATATTAGGTCATCATGCTGAAGGGAGTTTGTGAGGAATTTAAGAGAACAAAATTGAAACAAATAAAGTTTATGACCAAATGAGTCTCATTACATTACCCTTATTTGTTTCCTTATTTATTTTACAAGGGCCTGAGGTCTCTAGATTTTTCTCGAGTGTTGTCAAAGACAATCACTCTCCCAATCAATGATATTTTGTGTGACCAAAAAAGGTTCATATATTGATGTGTGTGAATTATCATGTAAAAACCCTAATTCTTTTCTTTAGATCCAAAGGGGGTGAAGTACTGTTAGGGAATGTCTAAATCCTTTAATGTGATGAGGGTTACATGCTAGCTAGCTCTCACACGATGAGGTGCTCATGTCTTCATGGGATTCCAGTGTCTTGAAAACAACCTCGACGAGTCATGTTAAGTTTATAACCTCAATATGATCTTGAATTTTGGATATTTTTCTCCTTATTTTCTATTTTTTTGGATTTTTTGTCAATCGTTCGCCGATTGACAAGACGCCTGGCCTGGGGGAGCTTATCTGGCTTCCACCGCATGATTAGATAATTCCATAGATTCCTTCGTGAGAGTATAAGGACTCATAAAATGATCTCCACAAGATATCTTACAGGTTATAAACTATTCATGGTCATTCACATGACCTTATGAAGGTTATGTGATTGTGTATCTTCTGGATTTTCATGTGATCAGTGTGATTTTGGCCACCATTTTCTTCCTTTGATTTGTGGAGGAAATAATTCCCATATTTAGGTATTTCTTCCCTTGTGGATTTTTTATACTAATTTGATAGGATTAAACATATATGATTTAATAATCATCATTATTTTTAACTCAAAACTAGAATAATTTGACTAATGTCTATGTTTAATGTCTTAGCGGGAGTGGATCCCAGTAAGAATTTAAAGTAATTTGGGGGTTTATGCACCAGTTTCAGACCTAAAGAAGTTCCTAAATCTTAGATTAGTAGAAATGAATTTCTATTCTCCTTATAAGGATCAACCAAGGAATGGATTTATAATTTAAATCTTGGAGAAGTCACCACCTGGGATAAAATCTAGAGGACCTTACTCTAGAATTTCTTCCCTTCTTCAAGAGGAATCCAACTGAGAAAGAATATTTATGTCATCAAGAAATAAAGAATAGAAATTTTATATGAGTTTTGAGAGAGATTCATGATTGTAACATCATCTAATCCACATAAACCATTTAAACACCACTATTTCTTGGTTTTCCTTTTCTAAGGAATGATATAAATTGATATAAATGTATTAGATGATTCTTCTAGAGGATAAATAATTGATAAGTGACATACTAAAGCTAGAGATATGATAGAGAGGATCTCAAAATACTCTCTATAATATAGTATAACATATACAACTAAAGGAGTACACAAGGTAAAAATTTATAACTCTAATTTACTTGAAACAAAAATTGAAGAACTAACCTTTCTTATGAGACTATTATCATTGAACAAGTTTCATAAAGCCTCACCTATACTCCCTTGAGTGTGATAGATTTTCAATTACCTAGATAATTTTGCTGATGGATTTACTCAAGTTCAAGAAACTAAAAATTGTAAACCAATGTAAATAGGTAGTACCAGTAGAAACCAACTATAGATCAAGGGTTTAAATAGTACTCAAACACTCAATATAAAGCTAGAACCTATAGCCTTAAATTCCAAATTTCTAGTAAAATTTACAATAGCCTTTCCATCCATAACCATTTCAGTGGCATGACTCTCATCATTTTACAAGATATCAATAAGGACATAACCAATAACCTTCAATGAAGGGTAATTTGAGACAACTTTTTGACTCAAAAAAACCTAAAAACCATACTCCTAATACATGGATTTTATATTAAGGAGCTAAAATTTTAGTTCAAATTGATCATTCACCCTCTAAAAAAAGTGGTAAATCATGGATCAGGTAAGATCCCTAATCAATAAATTCCAAAACACAAAGAAAATGTTTGTTCTATTTCTCTAAGGAGTGGCATAGAAGTTAAGGTAAATAGTTAATAATCACTAAGAGATTTAGTTGGAATAGGAAAGCATGATGAAGAAGAATATTTCCTTAAAAATAAGATATAAGAGGAGGTCCCTATAGATACACAAATAGTGATTAAAGATAGGGTAAAAACTAATATAGAAGAGGTACCTAACACCCAACCTCCCTTACCTTCAATAATTTTCCCACCCAATAATACTGGTGAGGAATCATTACAATAAGAGTTACTATAAACATTCAATAAAATAGAATTCAACATCAATTTTATGGATATCATACATAAAATTCCATGTTATAAAAATTTTATCAATGATATTTTCACTAAGAAGAGAAAATAATGAGTTTGTTCCAACAAGTATTCAAAATGATATATAGTTTGTATTTAATATAGGTAGTTGAACCATGTTACCTAGAAAGACAATTTCTCCATCCATTTGGTAGAGAAAATTTTATCAATACTATCTTGGAAAAGTCATTATTTTTTTCTTGATGGGGTTTCTAGTTATTTTCAGGATCTCATGGCTCTGGAAGACCAAGATAAAATCATATTCACTTATCTATTTGGTTTGTTTCCAAACTGAAGGATGAATTTTTCCTTTTGAAATTCCTAATATATTTTTCAATATTGTATGGTAAGTATCTTTTTTATATATAATTGTGATTTATTTAAGTTTATTTCTTCATTACTTTACTGTGTATGGAAACTTTTTTTAAAGTTTTCTTTGAAGTATGAAATTTTCTTTATAGAGATGTATTGAGAAAAACATGATTTTAAAATTTGAAAAATGTTATTTCAAGGTAGTTAAAGGCAGTGTTTTGGGAAATGTAATTTATAAGGAATGAGTTATAGTAGATAAAGAAAAGGTTTACATCATTTACACACTACCTTACCCTATGAATACGAATCATATTACATCATTTTGAGGAAATTTAGTATTCTATAGAAGATTTATTAGGGACTTTAGTAAAACTAATTTATAATTTAGAAACCTACTCAATATGGAAACTGATTTTTTGTTTGATGATTTTGGTAAAATTGATTTTTGATAAGATCAAGGAATCCATGTCCATGACCCCTATAGTTTTTCCAATAAACCAGAATGAACCCATTTAGGTGTTATGTGATGCCTATAAAAAGGAAGTGGGGGTAGTATTGTCTAAAAATATTAATGGGGACTTAGATATGCTAGCTTATGACTCATAGGCCCTGGAAACAACCAAAATCAATTAAAAAATAAGAAAAGAATTTTTTGGATATTATTATTGCATTAGATAAATTTCACGCATAATTCTTAGGAAAAAATGTAACCATTTTTTGATCATGTATCTCTAAAATATTTTATAAAGAAAGATCAAGAAAATCCAAGGTTGGTGAGCTAGATATTGATTCAACGATAATTTAACATAAAAATTCATGATAGAAAGGGGTGTGAAAATTTATTTTTAAAACACATGAGAAGATTACCCTACATGAATGAGGTAAGACACCCATATAGACATACCTACATGACTCTATACCTAGACATTAGTTGTATGAAGTTACCAAAGTGACATGGAATGCTGAATTAGTCAATTATTTGTTCACATAAAAGGTACCCCCTTATTTTATAAAAAAATATATTAATATGAAATCGAAGTCCAAGTATTATATATGAGGGGATCCTTATACATGGTAAATGTGTAGTGATAAAGTGATTAGAAAATTTATACCTAAGGAAGAGTTAAATTTTGTGATTTCATTTTATAATACACTTTATATGGAGGTCATTTTGGACCTCAGTGAATATCTAGAAAAGTGTTAGAAACTGGTCTTTTTTTGCTACGAAAAATTCAAGGACTAACATGTTTTTTAAAACCATGTCTAAATAGTCAATTTCCTAAAATAATTTCTAAAAGATAGAATATTACCCAATAACACTTTATTTTTTGTAAAATATATGTTGTGTGGGTATTATATTTCATGGGTCCATTTCTTGTCACTTTTGGATTTCACAATATATTACTTGTAGTAGAATATTTTTCTAAATTATTTGAATCACAATCAATCCAAATTGTTGATGAAATAGTAGTAATTGAGTTTCAATGTTTAATTTTTTTAGTTCTAGAGTTCCTCAATAAATAATTAATAATCAATGAACACACTTCAACAAAAAGTGTGTAGAAACCCTCATGACTAGATATAGAGTTCAATATAAAACCTCAAATACCTACCACCCATGAAAAAATGGGTAGGTCAACGTCTTTAATAGATATATAAAGAGTATTATGGAAATGGTAGTGCATCCCAACCCTAAAGGTTGGAATAATAAATTACAGAATACACTATGGGAATCCATAAATTATTTCAAAAAAACCTATGTATGTCCCCTTATATAATTATTTATGGAAAAAAGTTAACTTTCCTATTGATCTATAGCATAAAGGATAATGGGATGTGAAGTAAGTAAATATGGGATTTAGTAAGGATGGGGAACAAAGAAAGCTTCAGATGATGAAATTAGGATAAATGAAAAGTGGTGCATGTAAAAGTTCTATGGGGTGTATGTAAAAAATAAAAATATTTCCATGATAGATTAATTAAAAAAAAGGCATTCACGTTCTAGATAAAGTGATTTTGTTAACTTTTATGTTGAATCTAATACTAGGTAATCTCCATTAATGATGGATTGGAACATTTACAATGACTAATACATTTCCATTTGGTATATTTGAGATTAATGGAGCTGAATCACAACAACATTTTTTAGTGAATGAATATAAACTAAAAAATTTTCATGAAGATGTTTGGTATGATACAATATTGGATTCTAAACTCCTACCTATTTATTATGAATAATGAACCAAAATGTTTCACTTTCCTTCACACAAGTCAAGATACCTACTTTTAAGATTTATTTATTTAAAAAATGCATACTAGAATTAATTGGAGGTTGTGTCTAAGATAAGTGCGGGGGAGAGGGAAAATATATTAGGATTTAAATAGTTACTTTTTTATTTCATTTTTTATTTTTTTATGTTATGAAATAATATAAAATGAAAATAATGATGAAAATTTTGTATTTAGAATATATTTTATAATTTTTTATGTTGTTTTTTAACATTTTTAGTGTTTTTTATGTTAGGGAAATGAATTTAAAGTTGTTTTAGTAGTAAATAACATCATAGTGGTTTAAAAGGTTTTGACTAATTTATACATTTTTGAATTTAAATGATTTTTGAGTATGTTTTTCCAATAATTTCATAGATTTGAACATAGATTAGTGAGATGGAAATGAATTCCTACGCAATAAAATGATTGCCTAAATTTTTCAAATCCCTTTCCTTAGAAACATTCTAATAAATTTATTGTATATTCTTCCTTATAATAAATTTATTGATAGACTCAGGTCATGTTGAGAAACTAGATCTGTTTTAACTAGATAAAACTTTAGAGGGGGTGAATTATGGTGATGATCAAATTAAATGTTTTCTTTGAGCTACTTAACTCTCTTGTATGGGTCTTATTACCATGTTTTTAGTAAATATGTTAAACCTATATTACTTGGTATAAAAATAAATAAAAATAATATATATGTAGGAAAGTCAATCATACACTTAACACACATATTTTACATAGTTCACCACAAAGTTCTATGTCTAAGGATCACACATAAATGTTGTGTTGAAGTTCATAAATCCACTAATATTCACTAAATCTATGGAAAAAATGTTTTTTTTATGGTCACTCCAATCCTAGAGCACCACCTTTAAAAATTTTAGGGTTTCTTCACTACCACGCAAGGTGCATTACCTCTTCTTCACTTTTAGAAATTTCTCCCTTAAATTTTTTTCCTTATATTATAGAATTTTAGTTCTATTCACTAAATAAAAACATGTTGTTTTATCTATGTTCATCATGAGAATATTCTTGTATCATAACTCCCAATATGATACTCAATTAATCTTCTTTTCCCTTGATATATTTAACAATTAATGATGAGGTTAGCTCTAAAGTGAGAGAGTTAATTCTTTTCCTTCCTCAAAACAGTCTTTTAAATGCTTCTTATCTATATGAGGATAATTAAACATTTAAATTATCATGTTTCCCTCTGTCTAATTCAGATAAAGAAACCAAGACGTAATTATCTTTTAGTTCTCTTATTATTCATCCATTATGTGGCACTGAAATCATTTTCCTTTTTCTTATATATATTTCATATAGGAAATGGTATTATTTACTATGGAACCCCTCAATCACATAAATCGTAGGTGTATAACCTTGACCATGTGAATGTTTTGAACATGACCCCTGGGTGAAATACCTCTGAGTGTGAACCCCATAAGGGAAATAAACATAAGTAAAATATCCATAAGTTCATTAATCCAGGTTCATATATCCCTACACATGAAGATGTTTCCTAATTCCTATCATGGTACTTTGACTGCAAGACCACTGAAGAAATTTACCTATTCGCAATATTCTTGAGCATATGACCCCCTGTGTGTGGCTCCTAAAGAAATCTATCAGTATGTGACTTTGATTGGAAGAACAACTAGAATAATACCCCGAGTTTTGAGTCACCTATGCATGAAAACACCTTGTGTGAGAATACTAGAACATAATCCTTAGGTATATATCTCCTTGAACAAAACTGCTAAATTTCGTAACTTTCATGTGTTTATAAAATCGTGTGATCTCTCTTCACAACTAAGATGATGTATCTTCTTATCCACTTCACATTTTTATTCCCTTATCCATTTCTCTAGATGAGTCTCTTAATATCTATATTCATGATTAATGATGTGATCCGTTAGTATTTATAGAAAATGTTTCACCAAATTTACTCTGAACTTTAGGCTTTCTTATCTGTTTATTCGACCACAATATTACTGACCTTACCATCCTCGGTCTCATGAAATCTTCTAACTCATGTGATCATGTGACTTCCTACAAAAACCATATTTTTTGAGTTCCTATTGCATAACTCTTTCATCATGATCCAACACACGTTACGTGATTTCATTACCTAACACACATTATGTGATTGAGTAACTCATCCATATACATGTGGTTGTGTAGACCTTGATGGACTATATGATTGTGTAACCCTTTATAACTTACATGATTTTGACAAGGCTCCTAGAAATTTTCCACTATGTATGGAAATGAATGCAGTCTTCTTCAATTCACATCAATGAAACTTATAGCCTTCTTTTTCATCCTTCTTCTGAAACTATCTATAGAATTCTACTAAACCTCTATTACAGATCAAAGTAAGTCCTTGATGTATATCAATGTGTCACATTACATTTCACCACAAAAATTCTGTATGGTTTGTTCAAACTCTAGTTATACTATATGATACACTAAATTACAACAAATACTCCATCCATAGTCAAACTCCAGTTGTATTGTTTGATACACTAATTAAAAAACCCAACACCAATTACATGACTATATCTAAAATTTTCCCCCTTTTGATTTTTTTGTCAATATTATTATAAATCCATTTTTCATCACATATTTTCAAGATAATAAGGAGATGGATTTATGACTCCTTACTATCTCTTTATGAATTTCCTCCCCAATTTACATCAAAATGAAAAGTTCCATATGAAACCATACTTGATAATCATGTTCTCTTCCCCTTAGGGTCTTGCCAGATCTTCCTTTTATGCCATCTCCCTCATTGACATCATGAATTTTAGGGAGGATTTGAATGAAAATTTCCTTTTAAGTATCCACACCTATCACTATGATGTCCATAGGGTATTTATTCATATATAAATCTACTCCACCTTAAAAAAAAATATATTTAATAGATTTCCAATGAGATTAATAAATTAGTGGGGGATAAATTTATCTTCTAACTTCTAAAATCCATATATAAAGTGATTATTCCACCCCATTTTAATGAACTTATTATTATACCATGTGATACCACATGTTAACATATACAATCAATGCCAATCATTTTTAAATTCACAACTTAGAAAATAGTACGCCATCAATCACCTTATACTCCATTGAACAATTTATGATTGAAAATTTTCTCCATTTATCATCTTTTAAGATAGAAGCTATTTTTTATAATGTTGTATACTACTAACATATTTTTTTAGTGAGTTGAATTTACACTTATAATAGATTTTTAAATAGATCCTATAAGCCTACTAAGTCATAACATTTTTTAGGAAATAAGAGTTCAATCCAATAAACAGGATTTCAATCCATTTAACTCACATACTTCTATAGATTATAGCTACAAAACTTTATTTATTTTTAATAACAATATTGTGATCTCATTCACCCTAACACCAAATAGTCAGTGAATAATAAATTAAGTACAAGTGTTTGATACAGAATACAAGAAAAAGAAAATGGAACAACTTATTAAAATATAAATATATAGTACCACTTATTATACATGATCTTCAATTCTTTATAGGACTCCTTTATCAAATGAGGCTAAACATCCTAAAGTTCTTATAACTAAATATCTCTGAAAATATCAATATTTTAATTGATATAGATTATTAATAACCATTGTTGATCTAAATTTAGATTTTGAATTACTCTTTAGAATGAGGAGATCTATTTTGAGAATTTCATTAACTTTCTAACAACTTCTTTGTATCTTGAAAAAAGTTATCTAACACCAAATTATTAGAAAAAGTAGATAAATATAAAATAAATGAATATTGATGCTTATCCTACAATTTTTATTCTATTGATGGACTAATACCACTTGATCTTAAGCCTAATACTAGTGGTTGAATATTCAATATGACTTGGAACCACTGGATCATTCAAATATGGTTTTGACATATCTTTAATTTTATATTTGTCTCTTCATGGTATGATATCCCTTTTTCCATAGTATGAAAATTCTAGATATATATTTGAAACATAGAATGGATGTTTGAATCCAATTGTTAAGTTTGGAACCATATGAAAATATTGCGAATTATAACTCTTCTTATCATAAGTATCTTTATTAATATTAAGTACCTTTTCCCTTTCAACACATACACACCCCATGGATTGTATCTTCCCTTAAGAATATACCACTTTTAATATATATTATAAATAGTTAAATGTATGGGGGTAGGGGTCCCTATAGAATTATAAAGAGGAGGATTGTGGTTGATCCTAAAGGAACAACCCTTTAATTCCAATATTTCATTAAACCATTATTGTTTTGATGTTTTTCATGATACTGCTTACACAAATTTCCCTCTAGATGACTTCTTTTCATCTTTCGTTTAAAGGAGCTAGCTTCTTTTTAATTGAAAGAAAGAAACATTCATCCTTATATACCTCTTCCATTTTCCTAACCAATTCAATATAATCTATCCATATGATTAATAATTCATTACACAAATTCTATACCTTTTTTTCATTCAGTTTACATGGACTTATTCCACTTTATAGTTTTCAGAATACACACATATATATATAAGTTTTATTTATTGAAATTACAACAATCTTCTACTCAAAATTTCTCCTCCAATAGAGGGATATTTCTCTTACATTTATTTTTCTCTTCCTAGAATAGTTTTTAAAACCACTAATTTTTAATTCATGTATCTCCCTTCTTGTAGCCATAATAGCCACCCCATCCTTTTCCTGTAATGGTGGGATTTTCTTCTTTTAAAATTCCTTTATACTCACTACTATAGAAACATCTCTTTTTTTATTAATGTTTTATTTACATTATTTACAAGAGGTATTCTATGTGTGTAACTTAATATGTTATTGGTACACCTTTTATTAATATCCTTTTTTCCTCCAGAATAGTGAAACTATTTTCTAGCATAAAAAGTCTAATTCTTGGATAAACTATTTCATTTTTTTAAAGATTGGGGTCAAAGCCGCAATTTATTATTTAAAGCAAAGACCTCTTTTTTAAGACTGGGTAGAGGGAGACCCATTACATAGCCTGAAGGCCCCAGGCCAAGTGGCCTGAATACAAGGCTTGAAAGACCATTTTTTGGCCCAAAAGACCCCTCATTGAATATTACTACTATAGTACCCACTATGCTACAGTTCTTGCTACAATACCACTGCTGCTACAATACCTGATACAGTGCCTCTACCGCTACAATGTTGTCGCTGCTATAGTTCTGCCGCTACTACAGTATTGCTACAACCCCTCGGAAATTTTTCCCTGTACGGATTTGATCCTAGGTCTTTTGGATGCCAATCAAGATCCTATACCACTTGGGTACATGCTCATTGGACATAAACTATTTCATTATATACTAGTTAAGTTGTGGATTTATTTATGACTTCTTTCTTCCTTCACTACATTTTTTAAACTATAATAACTTTCCAAATTCACATGATTAACACATATGAAACATCTCCCATTTAAAAAATACCCTATGTCGCCATTTCTCAGTTGAGATAAAGTTAAAAAAGTGTTCTTAATCTAGCATTGATCCCTTAGGCTTTTAGAAACATACTCATGGTGTGTACCATTCTTTAAAAATAGTATAATTTCATAACTAATTTATTCTGAGAGTCTTTAACTTTTTTTTTATAAATATCTTCTTCTTATTTTGTGGTTTAGAAATATTCTTCCTCTAGTTTTTAGATTTCATATTTGGATCCTTCCATACTCCACTAATGGACCCTTCTATGAAGGGAAACATTATCTCATCCTTTTTATTAGAAAAAATGTGCTTTGTCTCATTCTCACCAATCTTCTGATATTTCTTCTTTAGCTGATCTTCCATATCTATTAATCTATATCTAGATTCATACCTATATTTCCTCTTCTCCTATAGTTTTCACATAAGAGGGAAGATGATTTATTTCATCTCCTTCTCTATGAACACCTATTTTCTTATATTTTTATAAAATTATTCAATAAAATCATGTTGTTCATTCATCTTATCACCCATATTCTGTATTTCAACATTTAGGACCACCTCTACTCATTTTTTCCCCTTGTTCTCTCTAAAAGAATATTTAATGAATACATATTTCCCTTCCTGAATGGTCACCCACTAATTAACATTACCTTTTAATTATTGGATCACTTATTGATCAGGGAACATGCCATATTTGAATTGATGACTATAAATTATAGCCAATTAATCCTTGTTATATTTATTATCATTTATGAGTGGCTAATCTTCACCACTAAATCCTGAAAAACATTTTTTTCAAAATCATATTCAAATGGATCCTAAATGTTTTTTCATTTATATAATCTCATCCTCAAGACACTCAATATTTATCTTGTGTTCCTTAGTAAAATATTTCAAAATTTTAATCACCTTGTCTTTCACTTCAGTGTTTATCATGAAATTTTCTTCTTTATTAGAGTTCACATGACTAATATATTCATCAATTAACTCTTTTTGAATTCATTCCATCTCTGCTTCAAGTTCATCCACATATTCAGCGGATTCTTTTATCAGAAAAATATATTTTTTATTATTTAAATATCTAATTCTTCAATAGAAACTTCTAGCTCTAATTTAAGGTAAACAGTATTAGAAATCAGAGTTTTCTAATTTACAATAAACATCCACAATATGGTTATATTCATAGGAAATAGTATATTAAGAATAATTCACATAAATTTTATTACAAGATCTCTCATTGGTATTGTTCTTGTTCTTTTTCTTATTCTTTCATTTACTTCCTAATACCCTATTCACCAGTCATGTTCACTATCATCTCATATTTTCTAATTTACAAACCATCTCTTAAGTTTAACATCAAGACATAATTTTTCTGTGTATTTTTTTTCCAAAAAAAAAATCCATCTTTTAAACATAATAAGTAGTATCACAAGAAGTAGTTTCTTTATAAAAATCATCATATATATATATATATATATATATATATAGAATCTTATCAGTTAGTGTATTACCCGTTATCTCACTTTACAAGGTTAAATTTATATCTTGAATTATGTACTCTAAAACCTCATTTCTAAAAGATTGTAATAACATTAGAATTTATTTATACCATCCATCAAAGTTAGTTCCATCAAATAATAGAGGCCTAATCATAGAATCCATGAAAAAAATTCCAAACACTACTTCTATGTTTTAACATTATGTATAAACCTTTTGAATCTAATACCACTTATTATAACCAATGATTCCTTAAAATGGGGTTGAATCCGGGTAATAGTCAAATTATATTATTTTGTTAATTTGGTTAACTCTCTTTTATGATCTTGTTCCCACATTGATAGGAAATTTCTTTAGCCTGTATAACCTAATAACACAACCACAAAAAAATTCTTTAATATGTAATAATTTACATAATAAACATAATACAAAGATTTTACTTGGTTTACCATAAAGGTATATGTCCAATTAATACACACTTATGATGTTTTGATCTACCAAAATCTACTAATCCTCTATAGTTATATGGATATAAAGTTTCATCCATAGTCACTCTTTGACAAGTCCACTACATTTATGATATTTAGGGTTAGGTTACTCCTCATACAAGGTGAATTTCATCTTATTCACTTTTATGTACTTATTTTGTGAAGGCTCTTATATAATTTATAGACTTGTAGGTATCCTTTCTGGATAATGAACAAATTGGTCTATTTCTATTCTATAGAATAATATTATGGCATTATAACTATAGATTTTATTCTTTGCTTATCTTCTGTTACACTTCTCACTTTCACTATACTATATGAAATTAACTTCTCAATGGGAGAGTTATGACTTTTCCTTACTCAAAAAAATCTTACCTATGGTTCTTCTCCATATGAGGATAATTCAATACTATAATTATCTTATAGCCCTATGTATACATTAGTTTAAGATAATTCAAATATGTAATTATCTTATGGATCTCTTGTTCTTCAACCTAGATGTGACACTAAAATACTCTCACTTCTTTCTCTTTAGAATTAATATATGAAAAAGTTAGTGTTCACTATGGAACCTCTTAAGCACATATCTCCTAGGTGTATAACCTTTAGTGTGTGAATCATGGGTGAAAGACCCCTAATCATAAGACTTGTGAGTTTAAGACCCCTAATCTCAAGACTCATAGCACGTATCTCCCTGCATGTGAACCCATTTCCTGATCCATGTTAGAAGACTTCAAGCACGAGACTACTAGTGCAAGTACCATGGGAATGAGACTCATGAGCATGAGACTTTATGAGAACAAGGCCTCATGCATGTGACTCCTCTAGTAGTCTTTCAGCATGTAACATTAAGCACAATACAACCTAGCATAATACCTCTAGTTATGAGGAACTTGTTCATAAAAATACCTTTCATGATACATGTATCTTATAATCCTTTGGTGTGTATCTACTTTAATGATAATTCTAGATCACATAACATTTATACATATATGCAATCACATGATCTCTCTATACAATTGTGATCATGTATCTTCTTATATTCTTCACATCAAGCCTCCCTTATCCATTTTCTAGATGAATCTCTAAAATTTGTGCTTGTTCATTTGTTTATTAAAGTGAATTCTCCCTAACCTTACTATCCTCAATATAATGAAATCTTCCAACTCACATGATCATGTGACATTTTGTGCAAAATGGTTGTCTTGGGTTCCTCTCATGTAACTCCTTCATTACATGAATCAATAGAGCTCGACATCTCATGGCCTCACAAGATCACCATTAATTCCAATGCATCTCACTTTATTTAATTTTCAAGGACTCCTT
This sequence comes from Viscum album, assembly GCA_963277665.1. Classification (NCBI taxonomy): domain Eukaryota; kingdom Viridiplantae; phylum Streptophyta; class Magnoliopsida; order Santalales; family Viscaceae; genus Viscum; species Viscum album. The sequence goes on from OY728160.1 coordinate 733,872,356, forward strand.
AGTCTTACATAATTGTCTAAATTCATCATTGATATCCATTATCTCAAATATCCTACCATAAGAGCCTTCTGTCATTTATAGTGTAACTGCTTTCATGTGCTTCGTATGACCCCATTGTGATATATCTTCATGTTTTTTCTAAAAAAACTAATATAAATTATGATACCTATTAATAAATATTGTTACATTTACTTTTTATGATCACAAGACCATCTCACAAGTTTTATTCAAGATTACATGGTCACCTGAGTCTTTACCTGATCGTGTGATCCTTTCTAGATCATGTGCTCCATGTAATCCATTATAGAAAAATGATTTTACTATGTAACTTCATTCACGTGATTCATTCACACCTTACATGATTTTAAGATCTACCATAACTTACACGGTCACATAACTCCTCCATATACATATGGACATGTAACCCTTAATGGTTTATGTGATCGTGTAACCCTTTATACCTTACATTGTTTTTGACCATTCCTCTCTAAATTCTATACTATGTCTAGAAATTAATATCATCCTAATTGATTAGATTCAATTATATTTTTTTCTTTCTTAATAAACTATCCTCCAAAATCATTAATAGAACTCTACTCATCCTCTATCCTGAATTGGAACAAATTGTTGATGTATATAAGTGTGATACATTTTATTTCACCACAAAAATTCATTACAGTCTTATCAAAATCCAGCCATACTGTTTGATACACTGATTGAAAACAAATAGTCTAGTATTTATCAAACTCCAATAAAACTATATGATGCACTCATTGAAAAAAAATCAACACTAAACTAAGGCATGGTTCCAAACATAAATTTCCTTGATTCTATTTGAATCCATAAGATTCAAGTGTGTTACATCCATGATAGAGGACATCATTCAATTGAAAATCCCTTTATACAATAAAATTCTATTTTCAAACACCTTAACATTCAACCCTTATTAATATTTAGAGACCATGAAATACATATTATTAAATATATATTACAATATCTAATTATCCATACATATCTATATCATGTGTGAAATCTTATTATATTTTCCTCAATTATTAGGGGTGAGGGTGATTTCATAGGAATTATAGGGAGAAATATACAATTTTAGTTTGAGTAATAGGGTTTATATTTTTTTTGGGTAGTGGGTTCACAAGATAGATTCTATAATTATTTAACACATGTTTCCCTATTTGTATAAATAGAAATAAAATGTATATAAAAATAGAAACAATTTTTTAAAAAGAATGAAAATAGGAATAAAATGGAGAAAGGTTGAAGTTTATTCATTGATTATTTAATTCTTGGTTATCAAACATAAAAAGGAAGTAATGTAAGAGTGAGTTGGAGGTGATATATCATGTGAGGGTTGACTAAGTTACATTCATTTTTTTGCACTTGGTAAATTTTATCATGCTTTGTAATTAAGTGATTAAAAATTCCTATACTACCTTATACTTTTAAATATCTAATCCTATTAACCCTTGAACCATGAGAAAATATTTTGGAAGTCATATTGAGTATCACTTTAGATTCCTTATTCTCTTCAATATATTCCTCTCCCACATAAGCAACAAAGACTTCTTCTTATTCCTTGGGTGATCACCATGATTCAATAATCATCCTGGTTCTTGGTTCCCTAACTATCATTTATTCGATGGATGTTACATGTGCATGACCAGTATATATATTCAATCTAGAAATCTCAAATAATATGACTTCAGTCATTTATTATGATGTTGAAATCTTATGAAATGAAATTTGTGCCAAGTGTGTGACTTTTTCAATTTTTTATGACTTCACCCTCAAAATGTATGACTTTAGGGATTAGCTAAAATCTATAAAAAAACTATCTAAAATATAAAATTCATAATATAGTTTAATTTTAACCAAAAAACAAAAAAAAACTTCTTCAATGTTCCCAAATTGGGAAAGAATGTTCTCAAGCTTCCATGTGGCTCACATCTAACCAAAGAAGGTGATGATCATCTGGGTATTATTTTTGAGCAAGGAAAATATTTGTGATAAAATTTATGAAAGGAATCTATACCCTAGTCTTATACACATGAAAACCTTAAAATGAACTAAATATGGGGAACTAAAAACTAAGATCATTCTGAAATCATGGGAATCACTCTAGGAGGAAGAAGAAGATTTTTTTTCTCATGTGAGATAGGAAGATGCAGAAAACTACATGGAACCCTAGTCACTCAACTGATTCAATAAAGAGGGTGAATTTTCACTCAATAGAATATGGTAGATTGGTTGATTCTATTGGTAATTGCTGCTTCTAGATTTATTTTATTTATTTCATTTATTGTAATCTCTCTAATTATTTCACATTAAATCCTTAGTTTTCGGGCCATGTGGAATTCCCCCTACCCATGTGAATGAATTTAAAATTTAATTATTAATTATATTTTACATAATTTATTTATAAGTGTTTGATTTCATAGACATATTATGTTTTAATTATTCTTTATATTTAAAATTTTATTCTCTCATTCTTATTTTTTAACACACAGGCCACCTGGACCATCTTCACTACCTCTGACGGTAAGTAGTGGTTTAATTTAGGAGTGATAAAAGGTATTGGATCACTAGGCTAGGAAAGATTAGTGAAGTTAGTGATTATATCATCTCTCTACTTAAGCTTAAAATACCACTTATAGGTAATCAATTGAGGTTTCAACTGATTAGAGAGAGAAATTAAGTAGGGGAGTTAATTTTAAAAATTATTTAACAGGTTAGTGAGGGTATTTTACAAAGTTCGAACACTAAATTTAAAAACTAAATTCAAAAACATTTAAATTATATTATCAAAATATAATTTTGAACTATTTTCAACACAAATTTAACCCATTTAATAAATAAAAAACATAGTAAAAACTTATTCCTATCAGAATACAACCTAAAGCTCACATTTACTGAATTTATTTGGGTAGAAAAAAATTGGTAAGATCCCAGTGACATGATCTTCATCAATAGTATACTACAACCTTATCCATGATAATGATTCAGAAAGATCTAATATTCTTAGACATGGAAAGTATAGATATGGGAATCAAAAAAGAAGGAATAACATACTACCTTACACCAATGATTACTAAATGATACATTCTAGAAGATATTAATAATGATCATAATGAGGATATGGAGATTAAAAAAATATTAATGTTATAAGGAAAGGGAATGAATAATATTTCAATATTGGTAAAGTTGGAGTTTTGAGATCTGGGGCATGACTATGTGTACCATCAGAGCCTAAGATAAAGAATGATCCATAGAATAATTCTTGTAGCTTCACATTCTTTATCCACCATTGGAGAACAAAGATTTATAGATATATCTGATAGCACTCCATGTGGGAAAATATGAATAATTAGATTGATAAATATAAATAAATTTTTTGGTATGTCAACAATTGTAATAAAAGTGGAAAAAATATAAGGGGATGATACGACCATTACCCATAACTACATGGAAATAGAAAAACATCACCATTGATTTTTTCATGGGTATTATGAATGAATCCAAAGGAAATGTTGTTATATGATTTTTAGTTGATCATATTAAAAATAGAGATCAATTCATTTCAATTCAAGGGGGCTTCTCACTCAATAAAATTTCAACGTTATAAATCAAATATGTGGTGAAGATTCTTGGAACACCGCTATTGATTATATCTAATTGATATTTGAGATTAACCTAAAAGTTCTTGAAAATTATTCAACATGACTTGAACATAAAAATTTACTTTAGTATAACCTATCACCACTAAGATGATAGATAAATTTAATATAATATCCAAACACAAAATGAAATGTTTAGACCATTCTTGATTGACTTCAAAGGAGACTTGTATCAATATATTCCTCTAGCCAAGTTCTCACACAATAATATCATCTAATAGAGAATTTAGATGGATCCTTATAAATAACATGATGGAATTAAATATAGAACTCATGTAGGGTTGAATTTTGAGAACATAATCTATTACGACCCTAACTGGTTGAAGAAAGTATGGAGATGTTCAATGTTATTCTGCAACATATAATCAAAAGATGTTCTACATTGAAAATCATCAGTGAGGACAAGAATTCAAAGTTTAAGAAAAATTATTCCTTCACATGTCTCCATGTAAGAGATTCATGAGGTCTGGGAATAAGGGAAATCTAGGTATCATCTATATAGACCCCTTTGAGATTCTTTATTTCATTACAAATATAGATTATTGACTAGAACTCCCACAAAACTTCTCTCAAGTGTATGAATTTTTTCACATATCCCTATTGAGAAAGTACATATCAGATCCCTTGCATGAACTAAATCTATATATGGTACAATTGAATCATGATATCTATGATGAAGAGAATTATGTAAAGATATTGGAACATAGAGATAAATTTTTATACAAAAAAAGACAACTCAGCAACATCAACACCTGCCAAAATAAAATGCCACTAACAAGAGTAATCATAACCACCTCCATGGAAAAACCTTCCTTTACATAATTCATACAAAACATGGACTTCATATACATATTGGTTATATGTAGGGTGTGAGATCAAATTCCCAGTATGATCGCATATGGTGTTCCATGCATAGCCATTATAAGATGAATAAATATACTAAATCTGAAATAAAAATATCATTTTATTTTTTTTAAAATTCTTTAACTTTTAAGGAAAGATAACATATATAGGAATAAACAGAAACAAGTAGAAACAAGACAAAGTAACCATACGAAAACCATAAGTATCTAGGTTTAGTGTCATTCTAGGATCCTCAAACTCTCGATGATCAATCCATGACATGAATGTCCTTTCACTTACTAGATCCAATCAATCCACATCATCATAATTTATTTAGTGTTATAACAAAATCCTACTAGGTATGGTGGGTAATACCTAGAGTACTTTTCCTAGTCTTCCCACCTAAGTACCCAAGATTCAATTGTGCTTAACCCAATTCATCAATCCATTAAAATCCCTATTTTTTCAACCTAATCCATCACAAACCAAATCATACCATTTTTATGCATTAAAAAAAGGGGATAACCCATTTCAATAGTCTCACACACACTAACACCTTTGAAATGACCCATTTTCACAAACTCACACAATTTAGAACAAATTTTTAAATAAATACAAGAATATTTAAATCATCAAATAATATAAAAAATTTAATCACCTACCTTTCCATTTTAAATCACCATATAATAGTGGAAAACTATAAGGCAAAATAATAAGAGATCATACAAAAGAAATAACACGCCAAAAAAATAAAAAACGAAGACAAAAAAATAGATTAGACTAATCCTAGGTAAATAGAACTACCAAAGAGAAGGAAACTCACAAAATAAGTAAGTAGAGACCAATCATATAAGAGAGGAGATACTTTCTTAAATATTATTAGAGGAACCAAGATCAAATAACCCAATAAATGGAGCTAATAGAGAGTTGTAGAAGAGGGGTGGAACTCCTAAGGCTATGTGGGTCAAATGGGGGATGAAATGAGAGGTTAGTAGGGTTAAATTTTAGAGGGTAAAAATTAGAAACTCACAATTTTTAAAAACTGGGCAAGCCACACAGTTTGGCCACACTTTTTTCCAATCCATGCGCTAATCATGAAATTTAATCTATCCTAATAGATGGTGGTTGTATGGTATTCTGGGGGATGGAACTTTATTTTTCACTTAATTGTGTGATCTCCCCAATGCCTCTATCAAGGCACATGTGGTTTTTAGATGATTTCACGTTATTTGTCGTAATTATATGAAAACTTTGCACCACACTCTATCCATCTAATTTTTTTTTTATTTTTTTTTGAAAAACACGTAGGATATCTATGGAATAAAAATAAAGATAAAAAATAAATGAAAAATACCTAAAAAAACACCATGGGTGTGAAAATTCTCCCCACCATTATACTTTTCACCCTAAAAAATTCAACCCATATTCTGATCAGAGAAAAAGTGTAGATGTTTCTCCTCTACCCAATACTTTCATTCTCAAATATTGTGATCATCATTCCTATGTTTCGAAAGGATAAAAACTATTGGTAAATATTTATTATAAAACCCCTTCACTTGGGAATACACAATCTAAACTAGTTGTTTGGTCCTTGGTAGATCAGGTTATAACTCAAGCTCTTCCCAACTCAACATGTGGGAAGGATCTAGACTATACCTCTTTAATTGTAATACATGGAAAAAATTGTGAATTCAAGTTAACTGAGAAGGAAATTCAAAATGGTACATGACCTTACAAATCCTGTTGGTAATCTAAAAAGGTCTAACATACCTCATTGTAAGCTTCCCCTTTTTTATGAGATGGTGATGAACCATGCTATGTGACACATTTAGAAACACTCAGTATCCCAATGGGAATTCCAACACATGGTTCTTATGATCAGTATAAGACTTTTATTGAAATTAAGCTATAAAAAAACACTTCCTGGTTACTTGAATCTTTCTAGTCATCTCTTACACAATTCATGATCCCACTGAGAAAGTTTCACCCAATTCCATTCAAAATAGTAGATACTAACATAGAAAACCATAAAGTTAATTAAAATGATCCGTCCTGATTGAATATTGATAACTATTATTACAAGAAATTTCCACCAATCTAAGATGTTTGTCCCACGATCCACCAAAGTTTAATACATTTTCATGAAGAATATCTTTTAGGATCTTGTTTTACCATTATATATGACCATCCATTTGATGATGGTATGCCATGTTAATCCTGGAATGTAACCTCATTACCTTATGAAGGCCTTACCAAAACTATGAGGTATAATGGGGGGTCCCTGTTAGAGACAATAACATACATTATACCACACAACCTCACAATCTCGTAAACATAAAACTTTCCTAGATCTTCTATATTATTGGTATACTTGATCTTGATAAAGTGGGTAGATTTTTTCATGTGATCGATAACCAATCAAATTTGATTCTTTCCTCAAGGTGTATGGTTTATCCATATAATGACATAAATGGATACCAAATCCCACTTTTATCTAAGAATAGAAAGCAAATATAATAATCTTGAGGGTTTCTAGTGATCATCTTTGACCTTCTTCCATGTCTAAAATATCTTTGTGGCACCATGATGAATGGCCTACTAAGAATTATGGTAGTCTAGTATCACAAATTTTTATATAGAAAGAAAAAAATAGAGCATACCTTGAAGTATATAACTCACTAAAAAGATAAATACCATTCACTAGGAACCTACCAACCATTTAGAAAGTGGGTAGATCACTAAAATGACTCATATCGTAGCCTCTTATACTAAATTAGTTTCATAATAGAATGTCTCAAATGCATACTATACAAAAACACACTACCAATCTATTCCATGGACTTAAGGTGTATCTAAGAAAAAATTCCCATTAAAACCCACTCATTACCAAACTCATTTAGAGACTAGGTTGTAAACATCATGCATTGGGTGTCAAAAACTACATTTACATTACCTGGAGTATATACAATATTGAAGTTGAACCCTTGAAGGTACTCGATCCATCGTCTCTTCCTCATGGTCAAATCCTTATGGGAGATGATATAGCTTAATATTTTATTTTTTGAGTAGAACATAACCTTCTACCTAAAAATATAGTGGAACAAAGATTTAAGTTCATTCATCACTACTGGAATCTCAAGTTCATGGTTTGGATAATTATTTTCCTGTGGTTGGAGTTAGAGAGATCCATATTATACCACATGGTAATCCTACATAAACATGAAACACAAACATTCACCTAAAGCATCACAAAAAACCATATAACCTTATCCCATTTAGGTAAAATCTAGATAGAGTAATTTTTTAACCTCCACATAAGCTTCTTAAAATATTCTTTGGATTTTAAGATCCAAACTAACTTCACCCCTTTCTGGGTGAGAGCTTTCATCAGTGATGAAAGTCAAGATAAGTCACTAATGAACTTACAATAATACCCTTCAAGGCCTAGAAAACCCCTAATCTCAAAGATATTCTCCAACTCTTCCCATGACATCACTACCTTCACCTTTTCTAGGTAAAATGAAATACAATGTTCCAATATCATATATCTGAAACCATAACTTCTTGGATATAGAAAATCCTTTTGATATCTTAGCATAAAGACGATGATCTCACAACATGCCTAGAAAAATCCTAAAATGTTTCCCATGATCCTATTATAATTTGGAATAGACCATGATGTCATCCATAAACACCAGGATAATGTATTCGATGTATCTATGGAACAACCAGTTTATAAGATCCATAAAAGTCTTGAGAATTTTTCCATCCGAACAACTTTACTAGATACTCAAAATGGTTTTACCTTCTTCAGAATATAGTCTTAAGAACATCTACTTCTCTTTCCCTGACATAATGATACCCTGAATGGTGGTAAATCTTTGAAAACCATATTTATTATTTTATCTATTCAAATATAAAATTGATTTAGGGAAAGGGGAATTTGTTATTAATGGTTCCCTCATTCATTTTTCAATGGTTGATACACAATCAAAGTGATCTATCATCCTTTTTGGAAGAAAAACACTAGAGTGGCTCAAGTAGAGACTCTCAAGAGAATGAATATTTTGGGTTACAAATATTACATCTATATCATTGAATCTCATAACTCTATGTGGGGATTATGGAATAAGGGAAGAGATATTGGATATGTTTTTGACACTAAATTGATGGTAAAATCCACATCCCATTTAGAAGATATACCTAAGATATACTCTAGAAATACATCAAGAAACTCACTCACCACAGAAGGAAACCCACTCTTCAAGCCTTCCTCATAATCCTCTTGTAAAAGGGAAGAAACCTGATAATAATATTTTCCTAGCTTCAGAAGTGGAGATTAATCTCATCCTGACTGCATATCCCATTCTCCCTAAAAAAGTTGAGTTCTCCTATTGGGGGCTTTGAAAGTTACCCACTATTGATATAAGTTGATTTGGGGCATGGAAAGCATCATCTATTCCATCCTTGGGATCATATAAAAGATTTACATTTCCAAGACAAGGAAATCCCACCTTATCTAGACTTATTTAAAGGAGACAACAAACGATAGGAATTGAAAAAGCTACTTATTTCTTCTATCGAGAGGTGTAACTAAATCAATGGAATATGATATAATCTCAGTTGGTAGTTTCAAAATATCCACAAGTTGAGTAGAAAAAAATGAATTAGAAGCACCCGTATTGAACAGTTATATTACCAAGGAGGATATAATAAAAATAATTCCTGAAAACTATCATAATATATAAATATTATTCCATTAGTTCCAGATCCATAACATGATGGAGAATCATTTTTGTTTGCACATGTGGTCAATTTTTGGCCTATAGATTGTACTTAAGCTAACTCTTCCCAAAATAAGATCTAGCCTTGTGACCACATCCAATAGATCCAGAGGCCATAGATCTAGATGCATCCAAATCAAATGTTATCCCCTAGAAATTGTAGAGCCCACACCACTCTGAGAATGAGGGGACTCTTAGAGAATATTTATAGATGGACAATGAATCAAAAAATATGGTATACTCTGGGTATAACTAATCATATAGACTAAAAGTACCAGATATTCCCACACTAACGGCACATGATAGTTACACTACCTGAAACTGATGATGAAGGTGTTTAGGGTGAATATTTTGAGATATTTCCAACCTTATTTTCATATTCATCATGATTACTCTTCTTTTTGTTCAACCACCTCAGTATACATCTTCACCTTAAAGAATAAAATATGAGATCAAATGTATAGAAAAAACCCATTTCAAATCATTGGGCTTTCAATATCATTAGAAAAAATCTCATGAGCAAAATGGACTTGTTACACAAAGAAGTTGGCATACTCCCTCACTGGAGGCTCTCCATGACAGAGATCTAGGAACACTCTAGACTTTGTGAGAGACAAATTCTAAGGGAATAAATACCAATTGAAGATAACCTTGAAGTTATTCCATCCCATATGCTCATGCCACCCTGCCTGAACCACTGAATCCTACCACTAGTGACTGGGGCCTTCCAACATAAACACTACACACTTTACCTTAATATCATCAATACACCTATGGAACTTGAAATTCCTCTAAATTTTCTCCACCAATTCTTATTATTACTATATATCTATGATTACTTGGAATTAAGGGGGATTATTCTTAAGAAACTACTAAGAACAATCCTTTTTCAATCCATTTTTTGATTCCTTAACCTGAGTAAGTCCATATCCCACTCCCTAATCTAGTGCTTCAACATCCCGAACCACTGCCTAAACTATTCTCTATTCAACCCGTGATGGATAACTATCTATGAAATCCTCCAAAGGCTATATAGGACATCTTGGGGAGGCATGATACTAAAAAATTCAAACAATCACATGGAATAAACCCTGAATACATCAACCCATAATGAAACAAATAAATAATATGAATACATACTCACATAATTCACAATTAAATCATAATAGCTCTATTAATAATTTAAACCACTCCACCCTACCTTGGATCCCATACCCATTTTATATCTTTTTTACTACACATAAAATAGGAGTAAAAAAATCCCTAACATCTCATGGTAACCCCAAGGCATGTCTCAAGGTATATTTTCCAGACACCCAACTCCCAACTAAAACCACAAGCACTGATAGTCCTAGCTCTAGTCTATCTAGAATTACTCAAATAATAATACCCAAAGGATTGGTAAAAACCTACTTTGATATGACTTTTTCATGAACAAGTCTGGGATTCCATCCAATATGACACCCAACCCAGCTCGTGGTACGACCCGAAGTACATTATCGATCCCCATGGGCTTGAAACTATTTCCTAGTCATTAAAGAACTCCTTTGGAAATTATTTGTCCATAAGAATAACAAGAAATATACATATCCAATAACATTCCAACATTTACATAAATATCACAACCATCATCCATAATAAGGATAAATAAGAGAAGCATATACAAGTAACAAGGTACAATTGCAATTATAACCAAAAAACAAAGTGAACAAAAGGAGAGGGGACCAAAAAATAAACACAAGCCTCTATGTGGCATGGGGGATGACACCCACCATGTCACCACCATCAACACCTGTCTAAAGGAAATTAAAATAACAAGAGTACCCACCTTCACCACTATGGAAATCCTTTCCTTTACCTATGTTATAAAAAACATGGTCTACATATACCCATTGGGTATAGTTATGGTGTGATATTACTTTCTAAATAGGATCTCATCATGTGTCCTATAAATTTCCATAATAAGAAAAATAAACATCCAAGTTTTAAAAGAAATAAATTGGTTTCATTTTTAAAACATGCTTTAACATTGAAGAAAAGATAATATATACCTGAATAAATTTAAATGGGTAAACACTTAGTATAATACCCATGGAAAATCCCTAATAATCTATAGGGTTAGTGGGGACCTAGGATCCTCGTACTCTCAGTGATCAATCTAGGACATGAATGTCTATCCTTCTACTCGATCCAATAAATACACATCATCATAGTTTATTTAGTGTTGAAACATAATCCTTCTAGGTAGGGTGGGTCATTCCTAAGATAATTGTCCTAGTCTGCCCACCACAATACCTAGTATTCCCATGTGATTTACCTCATTCATCAAAACATGAAAAACCCATTTTTCAAACCTAATACATCACATACTAAAGCATAACATTTACAAGTATTTCAAAAAATTGGGTTAAACCATTTTCAATGGCCTCACACACACCAAAACCTATTAAATAATCCATTTTAACACATACACACATTTTAGAACACATTTTGAAATAAAGGAAATTATATTTAAATACTCAAATAATTGTACAACACATAAAAACATACCTTTCCCTTTGGAATCACCACCAACAAATAGTAAATCATAAAAAATAGATATAATATCATACGTAATCAAGATACACCAAAAATAGAAAAATCCAATCAAAAAAAATATGTTAGGCCAATAGTAGTTCAAAAGAATCACAAGAGAGAAGGAAACTCAATAATTAATGAATGAGAGACCAAGAGGAGAAGAGAGGAGACACTTATTTGAAGATTCATAGAGTAACCAAGCTCAAATAACCCAAGAAATGGTGCTAATAGGGAGTTGGATAAGAGGGGAGGCATGACTATGGCTATGTGGGTCAAATGGGGGAAGAAATGATGGGTTAGGATAGTTAAATATAGGAGGGGTAAAATTGAAACTTATAATTATTAAAAACTAGGCAGGTTACATATTTTGGCCCCATGGTTTTCTAAACCATGTTCCAACTATGCTTGACTATGTCTTAATGGGTGGTGGCTGCAACAGATTGGTGAGGGATGGAGAATAACCATGCACCTAACCATGAAAGATCCATAGTGCCTCTTCCAAGGCATGCATGGTTTTCAAAGGATGACATACATGGTTTCTCTTAACAGTGCACCAACTGTGATCCACCCTCTATCCCTCCATAATTCTCAATTTTCATTGAAAAAAACATGAGAAAGATCAGGAATAAAAATAAAAACAAAAAATAAATGAAAAATACCCAAAAACAACATCATGGGTGTGACAGGAACCTAAGGAAGCATTGAAGGATATGAAATCTAATATGTTATCACCTTAGTCTGTGAAATAAAATTTTGAGGGTGAAATTTAAAAAGGGGGAAAATGTAATGACCCATGATTTAATATGTGTAATTTTCAATATAAAAATGTTTCATATTTAGTAATTTATTATAGTATAAAAAACATTCACTACATAATAAAAACCAAAAATACTTTATTAAAATAATTTAAAACATTAAATTTCAAATATAAATATACCCAATAAAATTTAAAATGATACAATTAGATAAAAAACACACACAAAAACTAAAATATTAAAATTTCTATAATTTTTGTCTCCTAGAATAATCAAACTCCTAGAAACAAAACATTAATAATGTAATTGAAATTTTTTAAAATAAATAATATTACATTGAGAGAAACTAAAGTAAATGATGAAAGAGAGAAATAGGATGTATTTATATGAAGTAGAAAACCTATGTTACTATTGGAAATATAACCATTGCAATATTAGACCGACTGTTAAGAATATAAACCTAGTCATTAGAACATTAACCGGGTCAATGGAATTGTAAAATAATATATTGGGTATCTTATTAAATAAAAATAAAAGAAATTTATATAATAATAAAATTAAATAAAAGTTTTCAGTGAAAACCCATGTAATGTCAATAAAAAATATATTTCATATTTTATTAATGTTCATAATTATATTTTATGGATTCATATATAATATGAAAATTTTATATGATTTCTCAGTTGGAAAAGAAATGGTTTTATTCAAACTGAAATGATTTCAATGAAATATGTGGTTTTATTAAAAAATTAAATTTATAAATTTTAAAGTTTTAAATTTATAAAATTAACTTAATTTTTTGTATTTAGAATTTTGAAATTATCTTATGGTGAATTTTTTAGATTTTTATGAAAATATTGATTTTTATTTGAATAGTGAAAATACTAATTTTACCTGTATTTTAATTGATATGAAATTATCATAACATAATAATGGATTTAAATTTTAAGAAATATTTTGTAAATAATAAATTTTTATTCAATAAGAAATATAATTTTTATCTTTTAAATCTATGTTTAACATTTTTCTAATGTAAGTAATGTTTTTATTCAAATAAATCTATTTTGTTTCCTTTCTTTTAACCTAGTATGTACAAGGTTATTTTCTGTATTATAATGGTTTGAAAGTAAATTAAGTCTAATTTTATTTAACTTAATTTATTTAATGTTATCATAATCATCATTATACTTTATTTTGGTACAAAATAATTCTTATCCTTTAAAAATACATTTTTCTAAAAATTGTTTTCATTGCAGTTTGTGTACTTATATTAAAATTAATTTTTACCAATTTTGAAAATTGAACATGAAAAAATTCATTTCATATTTTGACTCAATATTTTCAAATTTTTTAACAAGTTAAATGTAATTTTTCATTATGAATAGAAAACATGGTTCAAATTTTCACCATGGTAATGGTTAAAAGAGTAAATGAGGGGGGTTAAACAAAGATATTGGGTTTAAAATATCATAAAATCTTTTTTAAATTTTATTTTATGATTTTATTTTGAATCATACTTATATTATATTTGAAATATTTCAATTTTTTACACTTTTCTTGGATAAATACATCTATTATATTTAAAAATTTTATGAATTTACAAGTGTTCCACTCCCCTTACATAGGGGGTGACCCACTTTTTTGATTGATCTCACTAGTGCGCTGTCTGGTGAGGGGGGTGATGATATTTTCTAGTCACTGCTTGTATGTTTATTTATTTTGGACTTGTAGGGTCTTTTTGGCATGTTATTTAAGTATTTTCACCTTCTTATAATGGGTTTCCTCTTTACTAGTGTTAAAAGAAGTTTCTTTTCCATGTTCAATAAAGGGGGTTTGACCCCTCGACCATTTATAAAAAAGTGTTGCACTCCCCTTATTTATAAAAGGGAACCCGCTCTCCTCACTTCTTCAAACCTTTTGAGAAATAATCTCAGATAAAAAATACCCAAATACATTAAAAACTATCATCCCCACATTCTCTAGGTCCTGTTATTCTCAAAATACCAATACTAGATGACTTAATGTGTAATCCCAAGTGTGATATACAAGGAGGAGGTGTAAGTACTAACTATCCTATTTCAAGTTTATGTCCTTTATAACTTATTTAAATATATTATAACCACAATAAAATAATTAAATAAATATATTATCTATACTTAAATGTAATTATATTTAGGTAACAACTCTATTCTATTAATTTTTCATCCTATGGGATGTAAAGACCTGGAATTTCCATGTAATTTTTTTTAAATATATGGGAATTTTACGAGTCTGTGAAAATTGATGGCGTGTGATTCTGAAGCCCGGAGTGCCCGAAATGAATTTCTGATTTTTTTTAGGTACGTTTAGTAAATGTGTGAGCGGGTTTTTTCTAAATTTTTAACCGGTGCTCGGAATTGAAATATGAGGGCACCGTTGAACTCGCAACATCGGTATTCTCTAAAGAAGACTTTCACCTCGACGACAGTTGGTCGAGGGTGGAAGTTAGTTTTTAGATTTTTCATGGAAATAATAAAATAAAATAAAGCACACTTCTTTTTATTTTATTGGTTGTAACACTCCATGTGGAAGTTGGTAGTGGGGACCACCAAACCTTAACCTCCCATGAGAGGTTATGTTGGTGGGGGCCACCGGAGAAAAACCACCCAAGTTTGATTTAAGAGGTGGGGACCACCTGAACCTCTTAATGAGGGAGAAACTTCTCAACTCCCTCATTAATGTGGAGAAGCCTCTTGAGCTTCCTCCATACTAAATTGTGCCAACACACCACTTTATTATTCCAATGTAAATTAATTGGATTTAACTTTTTTAAATATTAAGTAACAGTGTCGTTGAAATTTAGGAAGGTTTCTAATAAATGAACTGTCATAAATTCCATGATCGTTACATACCTCTCCCCCTCTCCTATATATATGGAGCTTGAGAAGAGGATTTGGGACGGCTTCACCAAGTGATGAAGTGCTGGTAAAGTGTCGCGACACCCAACACTTGGAGGATTACACTCTCAAACGAAGAACACTCCACCGACAAAGAACATTGACTTCAACTTCTTCCTTAGAAGCACCTTGCAAAGGCAACCGATGTAGGACTTATTCGACTTCGATGAACCGATGCACAAACCGAAAATCAAGGAAAACACCGATGACACCGACGTCCATCATTTCCCAACGATTCATCTTCTTCCCCAAGACTCCTTTGACGTATCAACCCAAAGTAGGGAAATTATTTGCATGATAATACCTTTCCCACATTCTTACCTTGGTTTCATTTGCGGTTTGGGATTGAAACGTTGCGGGAAGTTGTAAGCTATATGTTCTTCTTTCTTGTTGAGCCTTATGCTACCACTCTAAATGCGGAGGGTGTGGTCTAAATAAACATGGCCCGACCTCCTCCGTTGTTCTTATTTGTGGTGATATTTAGAATGAAGGAAAGTGACGAAAATGACGAAGGCGACGAAGGTAGCGGCGCTGCCACCAACGTGCACCGTGACCCATTCCACCCTCGTGGCGCTCGGGCCTCTCGGCCGAACCGGCCGTGCCCCCTCGCTGCACTACGCCGCCCCGGGATGAACCGGCCTCGCACCCCGGCTCGCGCCCCCTGCCGGCCAAGCCACCCCGGCTGCACCTCCCGCTGGCCGAGCCACCTCAGTCGTGATGCCCGCCGGCCGAGCCACCCCGGCTGCGCCGCCCGCTGGTCGCGCCACTCACCAGCCCCACCGCTCGTAGCCCTCCAAGCCGCCCCGCGGCCTCATGCCCTCATGGCACCCTCCGTGGCTGAGCCTCCCTCGCGGCTCTCTGCAGACCCTCGCAGGCTGGTGGGCCGGACCCAACTGGTCAAGCCAAGATGAACCCAACGGGCCGGGCCGGGTCGGTCTGACCGGGTCGGACAGGACCCGGGCCCACTATGACCCATTAACGCTCATTAGGCCATATCTTTGGCACCAGACGTCCGTTTGACGAACTTTCAGTGGCGCTGAAAATATTGGAGCGAGACAGTCCCTTTGAGTATACCCTACTGGAGTTTTGGGAATAGTTGAGGTACAGTCGGGTTGGATCGAGCACGAATCCAACCGAGCCCCCAGGACTAAAAGACTAATAACTCACAGACCAAGCATCTGATTGACATGCCATCTATTGCATTGATACCCCTATGACATGGTGGTCATTTGAAATACTTCTTTGTGGGACTTCATGACAATTGTAGTATCAAATAGTAGCTCATGGAGTGGATCCTTCTGGAGACGAGTGAGCATATTGTGGAGACCTAGTAGCTGGATGAGACCTAACGACTACTAACCATTTCAACTTGGAGTCACTCGACTAGCCCAGTGAGGAGTGCCTTGTTGTCACGGAAAACCCACAGTGGGGAGCACCTTGGTGTCACGGAAGACCCACGGTACTCGAAAGGAGGAGTACCTCAGCATGCTACGAGGGGGAGTGCACTTTGTGACACTGAAGAACGATGGTGGGGAGGGCCTTAGTGATGCAGAAGACCCATGGTACTCGATAGGAGGAGTACCTTAGTAGTCCAAGGTTAGTGGGAAGCACCTTGGTGTTGCGACAGGCCCACTTTACTTGATAGAGGAGGAGTTCTCCAGCAGCCATGGTTTCGACAACGTGAATGAGGATGTTACTTGGTACTACCCCTAGAATAAAATCCTTATTAGAGTTGATTCAGTTTTTCTATGTTTTCCTCATGATTGAGATGGATTACTTGATAACTTAGGTATATGTATGGTCATATACCTAAGTAGGGTTATCTGTTAATTTCATACTTTTTGGTTTATCCTTGGTGTATTTTTGTGAGACCTTGAGGGTCTCAGGGCCCTTACTGAGTATCATTATACTCACCCCTGCACGGGATATGCCCACACTTCTTTGTGTTTGGTGTAGACAACGTACAATTTTGATTGAGGACGAGAGTACTGGGTCTGGACTGTACCAAGAGGTGGACCTTACGGTGAGTCGGTACACGGAGGAGACAGAAGAATGAGGAGTGCTGAGGAGGCGATATGGCCATACCCTTCAGGTAGGAACCTCGGAGGATGACCCAGTAGTTGTCTTTATTTTTCTACAGTTGTAATTCATTCCACTTGTACTTGTACTTTCCAGTTGGGCTTGTATTATGGCCCCTTTTTTCTTATTGTACTCACTTGTTTACTATACAATTGACTTGATTTTGTATCTTTCTTTCTGTTTGGTTGCGTGTGTTTATAGGTTACAAAGGTAATGCCTTCCCAGCTTTAGGGAATACACCTTTGGTGCTAGTCTCCAGCCCCTAGCCTATAGAAGGCGGGCTTGGGGTAGTCACGACACGGGCCCCGGGGGACGGTTCGTGAAAAATTGGTATCAGAGGAGTTGATTCTACCGTATAACTAAGACTCTGATATTTTCTGTGAAGCAATAGTGTTAAGGGTAACGAGTGCAGTTTTCAGTTCAGGGAGTCCAATGTTGGTGTAGTGGATGACGTATCCATACACTAGGACTCTGACTTCTGATTTCTGACTTAGTGCGTGAAAAAACTGAATGCGTGTGTGTTTTCAAAAGTTTTCCTTAAGTCAGCTCACCAAGTCAGCTCAACAGGTATAACTTTCAGACTATAGCGCACCTGTTTCTTTTTAGGATGCCTCAACATAGACACCCAGCTAGAGTTCTGAGAGTTGTACAAACTAATAGCCCACCAAGAAACGAGGCCTTTGTGTAGGGCCCTCTTCCAGTAGAGGCCCCAGTAGAGGCACCAGCGATACCATTACCTGTTGGGCCACCGATGCCACCAGCCCCAGCAGTAGACAGTGCATGCCGCTTGAGCGCATTTCACGAGTTCTAGCGCTAGGGGATACCCAGGTTTAGGGGAGAGATGAACCCACATGCGACTGAGGATTGGCTGGAGGATGTGGTGAGAGTTTTTCAACTGGTAGGGACACCAGTTGATATCATGGTGATTCTTACTACCAGCCTTCTATAGGTATTAATGGGAAGATGTTGGAGCTTGATGCTCTAGGTCCACGATGATGTGACACTTCTTTGGGTAGACTTCGAGATCCTATTTTGGGCAGATTTTGTCCCAACAACGCTTTGCACAGTGCGCATACAAGAGATTATTCATTTGCAGTAGGGAAGCATGACTGTAGCTCAGTACTCAGCAAGGTTCACTGACCTATTACACTACTCCACATATATGGTGTGGGACTAATTCTTTAGGGCCTGGACCTTCGAGTAGGGACTCAGGTGGGAGATCAGGGCTTTGGTGATCCCACTCAGCATCCCGACGCAGGCGGGGGTGTTAGAGAGAGACCTCCTAGTGGAGAGTTTCCTTACACAGCAGTCTCCAATAGAGAGATCCACCACCAGTCGACACGTAGCATAGTTTTTTGTATTTGTTAGTAGATAGATATCGCAGAGGTCCAAGAGGGACATACATAAAGTTGTATGACCGCAGGATTCAGAGTCCGTTGTACGGGGCACCTGGGGTGGAGAAAGACATTCTAGGAGCAGACGGTGTTTCACATGCAGCAGGTAGGGTCACATGTCTTGTGACTGTCTGACCCGCCGTACGGATGATCAGCAGACAGTCAAAGGACCTCCCAGGAAGAGATAGATATTCGATCAAGGTAGTCCATAGGGAGAAGGCGGACGTGGAAGAGGAGATGGTCGTGCAATTGGTGGTGGGCGATGTTTTGAGATTTTACCGCTACCACCACCAGGACGTCCACCCCGACCGCTGGGAGCAGGTGGAAAGGAGAGAGCTTAGCTCCAGGCAGCTGAGACCTATGATCACGACGCTTCAGAGATGATTCGATCTATGATCTGTGTCTACTCCACCATAGCTGCAGTACTTATAGACACAATTTCCAGTCATTCTTTCATTGCCACTTCCCTTGTTCAGAGCTCGGAGTTTCCGATGGAGCTGTTGGCTCGATCCTTATGGATAAAGAATCCTACAGAAGCGAATTCTATGATTACGCACTAGTGACGACAGTGTGAGCTTACTCTAGGAGGAAAGAGATTCGGCTGTGATTTCCTAGTAGTGGTTTCAAGGCCTTACGAAGTCATCTTGGATATGGACTGGTTATCTACAGTCCATGCTCAGATAGACTGTATTTGGCACAATGTGCGGTGTGTCCGCATGAATGGGACCAGGTTTACCTTCACCGGTGAGAAGAGAGACTTTTCATTGCAGGATGGACTTACCCAGAGGAGAGTGTAGCCGATCACTCATCAGTTGGCTAGCCTCACCCTCGAAGAGGTTGCTGTAGAGAGTGTGAATTATCCTGTAGTGGTGGACCAGTATGCGGATGTTTTTCTTGATGATGTCTCCGGTCTACCTCCTCACAGAGAGGTGGACTTTTACATTGACTTGTACCCCGGGACAACACCAATATCTACACCAGCATATCAGATGGATTCTACGGAGCTTCGTGAGATGCAGGTATAGCTAGGGACTTTCAACGGAAGGGATTCATTCAGCCTAGTGTTTCCCCTTGGACAGCCCCGATTTTTTTCGCCAAGAAGGTGGATGGGAGCTTGAGACTTGGTGTTGACTATCGGCACCTAAACCAGTTGATTGTGAAAACAAGTACCCACTCATGATGATTGATGACCTCTATGATCAGTTGAAGGGAGAACGATGGTTCTCGAAGATAGACCTCAGATCAGGCTATCACCAGCTCAGAGTTCGAGATGAGGATGTGCAGAAGACAACCTTCAGGTGTCGGTACGACCATTATGTGTTCTTGGTTATGTCATTCTGTGTGACCAACACTCTAGAAATATTCATGGGACTCATGAAAATGATATTTGAGCCATACCATGATCACTTCGTAGTAGTATTCATCGATGACATTCTGATCTACTCGACTACTGCGGAGGAGCATGCCTACCATTTTCAGGTAGTACTGGACAGACTCTGAGAGCACCAACTTTATGGTAAGCTCTCAAAGTGCCAATTCTAGATCTGAGAGGTTCACTTTCTGGGACATATCATATTAGAGGCGGGATTTGTAGTGGATCTAGGGAAGATTGAGGCAGTACTTGCTTGGGAGCCACCCAGGAGTGTGACAGAGGTATGAAGTTTCCTGGGTTGGGCTGGATACTATCGAAGATTTGTGCTATATTTATCCAGAGTTGCTGCATGAATATAGGTCTTGATGAAGAAGGGGAAACCCTTCTTGTGGTTGGAGAGATTCTAGTAGAGTTTCCAGGAGCTAAGGTAGAGGTTGACCAGTGCCCCCATCTCGAGCCTTCCAAAGGAAGGCATAGAGTATGTAGTCTACTGCGACTAATCAGCAACCAGACTCAGATGTGTCCTGGTGAAGGAGTGAGAAGTGATTGCATATGGTTCTCAACAACTGTGATAACATGATCATAACTACGCTACCCATGACCTGGAGTTAGCAGCAGTGGTCTTCACCTTGAAGATGTGGTGACACTATCTGATGGGCGAGCGCTTTACAGTATACTCTGATCACAAGAGTCTCAGGTATATCTTCTCCCAGAAGGACCTGAACCTGAGACAACGATGTTGGCTTGAGTTCCTCTAGGACTATGACTTCGAGATAGTCTATACTCCTGGGAAGGGGAACATTGTTGCAGATGCACTCAGCAAGGGATCCGGTATATAGTTGCTAGGTGAGGCGACAGAGTAGCTGGCCGCTTTGCAGATATCCTTTGTGGATAGAGATAGAGCCGTTTTTCTTTAGTCTCTACATCCAGGGGAGATGAATCGATTTAGGTGATCGTCAATCGACTCACCAAGTCATCCCACTTTCTACCAACCAGAGAGAAGGGTTCAGTAGAGAGCTTGGGATGACTTTATGTGCAGGAGATTGTGCGGATACATGGAGTACCCACGACGATTGTCTCAGACCGTGATGCACGATTTACTTCCCAGATATGGAAGGGGTTGTAGGAGGCCTTCAGGACACATCTTCATTTTAACACCACCTTACATCCTCACACGAATGGCCAGACTGAGATGACTATTCAGACCCTCAAGGACATGCTCCGTTCTTTTGTACTCGACTTCGATCATATCTGGGAGCATCACTTTCCTTTGGTGGAGTTTGCGTAAAACAATAGTTATCACTCCACCATTGGGATGGCACCTTTCGAGGAATTGTACGAGTGACCTTGAAGATCACCTTTGTGCTAGACTAACCCATGGGAGTCAGCACTCATGGGGCCAGAGATGGTATGGGCTACCACAGAGAAGGTGCAGATCATCCAGGAGTTGATGAAGACTACACAGAGCAGGAAGAAGTCATATGCCGACAGGAAATTGAGACCTCTGGAGTTCGAGGATGGTGACCTCATCTTTCT
This sequence comes from Viscum album, assembly GCA_963277665.1. Classification (NCBI taxonomy): domain Eukaryota; kingdom Viridiplantae; phylum Streptophyta; class Magnoliopsida; order Santalales; family Viscaceae; genus Viscum; species Viscum album. The sequence continues at coordinate 733,894,321 of OY728160.1, forward strand.
ACGGGTCTCACCCTGATGACATCTATAATGATTTTTCCAAGGCCGCTAGTTATCTCTGAGATTCATCAGACTGTTATAGGTTCTCAGTAGAGTTGGTGAGGTGGCTTACCTATTAGCTCTTCCACCTCAGTTGCACAAGGTGCACGACGTCTTCCACGTATCTCAGATAAGGAGATACGTGAACAACCCTTCTCACATCATTGACCAGGGTGATCTGGACGTTGAGGATGGGGCGACTTTCATGGAGGTTCCAGTAGAGATTGAGTATCAATAGGAGTGGGTCCTTCCTGGACGGTTGATACCTCTGGTGCACATTAACTGGAAGCACAGGAACCTCCAGGAGAGCACATGGGAGTGGGAGGCTCAGATGCGTGCTCAATACCCCCACTTGTTTACCTAGTTTCAGTTGTGGATTACGGGGATGGAGATCCCTAAGGTAGGGAGAATGTAAAGACCCAGAATTTGCATGTAATTTAAAAAAAATATATATGGGAATTTTACGAATTTGTGAAAATTGAAGTCCCGTGATTCTGAGGCCCGGAGTGCCCAGAATGAATTTCGGAACTTTTTTTCGGGTATGTTCAGTAAACGTGTGATCGGGTTTTTCTAAATTTTGAAATGGTGATCAGAATTTAAATCTGAGGTCACCATTGAACTCACAGCACCAGTATTATCTTAATGATACTTTCACCTTGACAATAGTTATTCGCAGGTGAAAGTTTTTGGCTTTTTTGTGGAAAAAATAAAATTAAATAAAGCACACTTCTTTTTATTTTATTTGTTGTAACTGCTCCATGTAGAAGTTGGTAGTGGGGACCACCAAACCTTAACCTTCCATGATAGGTTATGTTGGTGGGGGCCACCCGAACAAAACCTCCCAAGTTTGATTTACGAGCTGGGGACCACCTGAACCTCTTAATGATGGAGAAAGTTCTCAACTCCCTCCTTAATGTGGAGGAGCCTCTTGAGCTTCCTCCATATTAAATTGTTCCAACAAACCACTTTATTATGCCAATGTAAATTAATTGGCTTGAACTTTTTTAAATATTAAGTAAAAGCGTTGTTGGAATTTAGGAAGGTTTCTAATAAATGAACCGTCATAAATTCCACGATCGTTACATACCTCTCCCCCTCTCCTATATATATGGAGCTTGGGAGGAGGATTTGGGATAGATTCACCAAGTGACGATGCACTGGTAAATTTCCGCGATGCCCAACACTTGGAGGATTACGCTCTCCAATGAAGAATGCTCCACCGACGAAGAACGCCGACTTCAACTTCTTCCTTGGATTCACCTTGGAGAGGCAACCGACATAGTACGTCTTCAACTTTGATGAACCAATGCACAAACCGACGATTGAGGAAAATTATGACGACATCGACGTCCGTCTTTTCCTAATGATTCGTCTTATTCCCCATGACTCCATTGATGTATCAACCCGAGGTAGGGGGATTATTTGTGTGATAATACTTTTCCCATATTCTTACCTTGGTTTCATTTGCGGTTTGGGATTGAAACGTTTTGTGGAGTTGTAAGCTATAAGTTCTTCTTTCTTGTTGAGCCTTATGCTACCACTATAAATGTGGAGGTTGTGGGCCAAAGAAACATGGCCCGACCCCCTACTCCATTCTTCTTTGTCATGATCTTCAGAATGAAGGAAGGTGGCGAAGATGAAGAAGGCGATGAAGGCAAGGACGCCGCCACCCATGACAATCGCGACCCACGCCACCCCCGAGGTGCTCCATCCTCCCGACCGAATAGGCTGTGCGCCCTCGCCGTGCTGAACCACCCAGGGATGAACTGGCCCCACGCCTCGCCTCGTGCCACTCGTCGACCGGGCCACCCCGGCCGCGGCACCCCGACCGCACCTCCCACCTGTCGTGCCTCCCACTGGCCGCGTGGACCATGACCCTCCAAGCCGCCCTGGATCGTGTCACCCACGGCCCTCCGAGCCACCCCGGATCACGCCGCCCATGGCCCTCTGAGCCGCCATGCGGCCTCGTGCCCTCGCGGCACCCTCCGTGACCGAGCCACCCTTGCGGCTCTCTGCGGCCCCTCACGACCTGTTGGGCCGGACCCAGTGGGCCGGGCAGAACCCAACCGGTCGGGACGACCTGGTCGGACCGGACCCAGGCCCACTACAACTCATTTATGCTCCTTCAGCTATATCTTTGGCACTAGATGTCCATTTGATAAACCATCAGCGGCGATGGAAATCTTGGAGTGAGATGGTCCCTTTGAGTATACCCTACTAAACTTTTTGGAATAGTTGAGGTACGATCGAGATAGATCTAGCATGAATCCAACCGGGCCCCTGGGACTAAAAGGCTATTAACTCACAGACCGGGTGTTCGATTGATGCGTCGTCTATTGCGTTGAGACCCCTATGATGTGGAGATCTTTTGAGATACTTCTTCATGGGACTTCGTGATAGTTGGAGTATCAAACAGTAGCTCACGGAGAAGATCCTCCCAAAGACGAGCGAGAATAGTGTGGAGACCTAGTAGCTAGCTGAGACCTGACGACTACGGACCATTTCAACTCGGAGTGACTCGAGTAGCCCAGTGGGGAGAACCTTGTTGTCACGACAGACCCACAGTGGGGAGCGCCTTGGTGTCGCGGCAGACCCACGGTACTTGACAGGAGGAGTACCTAAACAGGATATAAAGGGTAGAACGCTTGGTGGCATGACATACCCATGGTGGGGAGCACCTTGGTGACGCAGCAGACCCATGGTACTCGACAGTAGGAGTACCTCAGTAGTCCAAGGTTATTATGAAGCGCCTTGGTGTCGTGGCAGACCCACTGTACTCGATAGAGGAGGAGTTCTCTAGGAGTCGTGGTTTCGACAACGTGACTAGGGATGTTACTTGATACTACCCCTAGAATAAAATCATGGTTTTAGATAAGTCATTTTTCTGTGTTTTCCTCATGATTGAGATGGATTACTTGATAAATTTTGTATATGTATGGGCATATACCTAAGTAGGGTTATCTGTTGATTTCATACTTTGTGGTTTATCCTTGGTGGATTTTTGTGAGACCTTGAGGGTATCAGGGTCCATACTGAGTATCATTATACTCACCCCTGCACGGGCTATGCCTACACTTCGTTGTGTTTGGTGTAGACGACAGACAACGTTGACTAAAGATGAGAGTACCAGGTCTGGATGGTACCCGAAGGTGGACCTTACGATGAGTCGATACGTGGAGGAGACAGATGGACGAGGAGCGCTGATGAGTCGATCTGTACCTACCCATCAGGTAGGAACCTCAGAGGACGACCCAGTAGTTGTCTTTATTTTTCTTCAGTTGTATTGCATTCCAGTTGTACTTGCACTTTCCAGTTGGGCTTGTATTCTCGCCCCTTTTTACTTACTGTACTCACTTGTTTTCTATATAGTTGACTGGCGTTCTTATCTTGCTGTGTGTTTGGTTGCGTGTGTTTACAAGTTATAAAGGCAATTCCTTCCCAGTTTTAAGAAATATTCATTTGGTGCTAGTTGTCAGCCCCTAGCCTATGGAAGACGGTCTTGGGGTAGTCACAGCACGGGCCCCGGGGGATGGGCCGTGACATGGGAAATGAAAACATCACTTATACATATGTGTAGACTACCACCTCCTCGAAGCATTGTGTATCATTTTATATCACCACCCCACACAACATGTTATAAATATGTAATTAATGAATATAAAATATGTTTATTAAATTAATATGATTCTTTAAAGATAATACATCACTTACCTTCATACTTTTCCCATCTGTTGGAAAGTGCGTACGTTTGGAATACCACCTCCACGAAGTGATGTCATTTGTTTTTCATTACCACCTCTCATGGTTGAATATAAGGATTGAAATAAGGAATGAATATAATGTTTATAAAAGAATTATCAATATATAAAATTAAAATATAATATACCTTATTTTTTCCATTCAATAGAAAATGGAAACACTGCTCGTGTGTACATATGGACTACTGCCTCTATGATACGACATATTTTACTTTTAGGCCCACCTTCCATGGCTGGTTCTAAAAAAATTTAACGTATAAACATTATATTTTTTCATGATTAATAGTATAGATATTATAGAACCATGATCCCTCTATCCATAATCAATGTACTAAAGTCATTTTGGACTTATAAGCCAAATGTTTTCAAAACATCCAATGTGAACTTAACTTTTTTAGTAACTAAATAAAACATGGAAACAAATGAAATAAATGGATTAATAATGATGGAATGAAAATGAAAAGTTTCTTCAAAATTAGAAAACTATTATAATTTTATTACTTAGAAGGAGGGTAGAAGCACTAATCAAATGAGTCGGGACATGAGGTAAGGTACTTTCTTTTTTAAAATATTATTTTAAAGAATTTTTTCAAACCATTTTTATTTTATTTTTAGGGTATTTAAAATTATTCAATAATGTTCTTATTTATGCTTAAGATATTTCTAAAGTTATTTTGGACTATTTTTGACTTTCTTTATAAATAATTAAATATTAATCTTTTATGTTTTTCCAATATGGGTCATTTTCAAATTTTTAAAAAAGTATAAAAATGATGTTTTTAACATAAATGGATTGACTTCCCTTTCCCACTATCATACCTGTTATTTTTTATAAATATTATTTTAATAGTTAAAATGTATTTTAAAATAATATTATATTCCTTATATTTTGTTAATTTTTAGTTTTTGTAATATTTTCTAAGGAAATAGATATTTATTCTCATTTATAAGAGATATTTGAAAGTTTTATTTCTTATGGGATGGAATTCCAATTAAAATAAGTTTTATGGTTAAATTAAAAAATATAAATTTTATATTTATTTCATGGTTCCTAGAAATTTTATAAGAATAATAGGTGAGACTAATATAACTATGATGATGAGTGATCCTGATTTATGTCTCTAATCAATTGGGTAAAATGATGGAGTTTAACGGTGATAGGCTACTCCTATGAGATGTAGGAATTATATTATCAGGTGATTCTGTTATAAGTGTTCCAATAAGGGTTCCTATAATGTTTAATTTAATGATCATGTCCCAATGTACCTATATGATCTTATAGAAAATGTTTTTTGAAGGAATTTTTTTTTGAAAGGTATGAAAATGAGATTATTTTTATAAGGAATGTTTATAACCATTTTAAAGGTGGAATGATTGTTTTTCAAGGAAATTTGCACATGATTTTTCATGATTTTTTACAAGAAACCCTCATGATTATGATTTTTAATTAATTAATGCATATGAAATGTTTATTTAAATTATTGAGAAATTAATATGTTTTCGATATGTAAATGAATATTTGAGCTCAAGGATTATTATGTAAAAGATAATCTTTATTATTAACATTTTTTAGGTTTACCAATGGTCTAGTGGATTTATTTTCTTTTATGTACCTTACTAATATTTTTTTCATCTCACATTTTAAAATATTTTTTATAGGGATTAAGGATAATTAGTAATGTTAATAAACCTAGAGTTATAGTTATGGGAGTTACCTTGAATAAAAAAGTGAGTCATTTTAAAGAACATGTTTTGTAGTGAAGATCGAAATTGTGTGGAAGTTTACACTTTTTAATATAATGGATTTTAAAATTCTCTAAAAAACTAATCCTAAAATGGTATTTGGGATTTATGTGATGAAATATTTTCCATAGACCATTTAATTTATGGGATGGTTTTTTTGAAAATTGTTATAGTTGGTATCATAGAAAGGATTTAGATAAATTTAGAGGATATGATGATATTAAAATATACTCTTATGTTGTTCTAAATTATGGTTATATTATCATTTGATTTATTTTGTGTAATTCTATGTTTCTATATCTAATGTATGTTTTTTAAGAATGATTTTTTACAGTGAAAATAGGGCAGCTTATATAAAAAAGAATTAACAGTATAATATCCTTCCGAACCTGAAACCTACAATGGTTGTAATTATAATAGAGTAGTTTTTAGTTTTTTTTTACCTTAGTTGAAAATACTATTAATGGAGGTAAAAATGTAAGTGATCAACTAGATTTTTCATAGAATACTATATAGATAGTTTTACATTTTATGAAACAGAACCCTCCAGATTTTGGTGGATCCTTAGACCTAGTGAAAGCTAAAGGATGGATTAACACTTTAGAGAATATATTTGAAGTTTTGGTATGTTCATAACATCAAAATTTGACATTATTTATTAATAATTTTGAAGGTGAGTCCAAAATATTATGGTATTTGATTAATAATAATAATAAAAAGAAAGAAATTGATGACATAGAATGGATGGTATTTAATTATCTATTACTTGAAAATTATTTTTCTATAGTTATTCAAATTAGAATAGGAAGTAAAATCCTAGAGTTAAAGAAAAAGGAGGGGGACACTTTTTCTTTTTATAAATATTATTTTATTATTTTATTCAGGTATGGAATAAATTTTATTTTATACCATGATAGAAAAATTGATCAATTTTACTTAGGATTGATGTCTTGTTTATAAAGGGATGTGGTTACTCATGATTTTGGAATTTCTATTGAAATTATACAGTGTACAAAGAAAGTTGAGATGGAGATTGTGTAATTTTAAATCAATAAGGATAAGAAGTGATCCTGCTGGAAGAAAATAGGAAATAATTCATCAAATAATCCATATGGTAATAAAATTCAATTACTATATTTTGATATGTGTGGTAAGAATAATTCTGAGGAATGTATTATAATATTTAGGAAGTTTTTTCAATATGGAAATCCAATAAAGTTGTCTTATGACTACAAATAAAAAAATTAATGGTAATGATTATAGAAATATTGAAAAGTTGGTGGTGAAATGTTTTAATTATAGTGAGATGGTACATAATGTGATTGTATTTCCAAAGAAAGGTATGAAGGATTTTAATCACCGAGACAGTAATCATAAATGTATGGAAAAGTAATTTTCTTCAATTGGGAAATAAAATAAAGTGGTGATTGGTATATTACTTTTTATAATATAAGTATTCCAATGTCTCTTTTTATTTTGGATCCACCCGTTCTTTTATTTTTGAAAAAATATCCATTAAAATGAAAAAATCACCTCAACAAATAAAGAAAAAAATTAAAAAAAAACATATCGTAGAATTATTCATTAAGAATATATATTTATAAGAACCTTTTTAACATTTTATTTGGTGTTTTTTCCTATAAATTTATTTGTCTTTCCATTTGTGGAGTTTTATGTTATTCTGGGTATGAATTTAATTTTAATTTATCATGATAAGATAGATTTAAAAGATAAATAAATCATATTAAATCCTTAGAGTGAGTTTCAATTTGTATATAAAAATGACTTCATACCTTTTATAAGATATCAAGAATATGAGAAACTAATTTAATATGGGAGTGAATGTTATCTTGAAAATGTTATTGAAAATAAGGAAATAGTTCAAATTAGTGATGTTCCCATTGTAAATAAATATATAGATGTATTTCTTGATGATTTTCTTAATATTATTCCTAATTAAGAGGTTGAATTTACTATAGACCTGTTTTCTAGGGATAATAAAATCTCCAAACCTCAATATCTAATGGATTAAATTAATTTTTAGAATTGAAAAAAATATAGGAGTTTCTTGAGAAGGGTGTCATATACCCTTTCACTTCACCTTGAGGTGATACTATTTTTTATTAAAAATAATTATGGTTCTATGAGAATTTTCATTGATTGTAGATTACTCAATAACAGTACTATTAATAACAAATACCATTTAACTCATATTAATGAATTGTATGTAAATATCCAGGGAGTGAAGTATTTTTCAAAGATTGATCTTAGGTTCAGGTACCATCAGCTAATAAATAAAGAATAGGTCATTATTAGGACGAAATTTATAACTAGGTATGACTATATGAGTTTATATTTATGCCTTTGGGTTAAAAAATAAACCTTCAATATATATGGATTTAATTAATAGAGTTTTCCATGAGTATTTTAATAAATTTATGATTGTGTTTATCAATAAAATTATTTTATATTCCAAAATCTATAAATATCATGAGAAAAATAAAAGATTTTTTTTTGAAATATATAAGATAAAATAGGTCGTATGAAAAATTTAACAAATACAAATTTTGGTTAAATTATATTTTTTTATTTAGACATTGTTTCTAAATATGTAATGACAGTTTCTCTTTCTATGACTAAAGTGGTGTAAGAGTGGCTAAGAATGACATAGAGATTTTATGTTTTCTTAGATTAATGTGCAACTATAAATGGTTTTTTTAAAATAATTCTCAGTTGTCTTTCCCACTAAACAAGTTAACTCAAAAAAGAGTTAAATTCATTTGGATAAAATAATGTGATGAATGTTTTCCAAAACTCAAAAATAAGATTGGTTAATTATTTATTGTTAAACATGAAATATAAAAATGGTTTATTTCTTATTTATAGTGATTCTTCATTTAAGGTCATTTTTTTATCTTTAGGAAATATGACTAAGTAATTTATTATATTTCACATAAATTTAAATTCCATAACCATAATTACCCTATGCATGATCTTGTGCTTGTAGTGGTTTTTTTCTATAATTATTTGGAGACATATTTTATATGTGGTAAAATATGAAATATATTTTGACCATTAATGTTTAAATTATATATTCAATCAAAAACAATTGAACATGAGGCAGAGAAGATGGTTAGAACTGATTAATTTAACAATTCACTACCATCCAATTAAATAAAACAAGGTAGTCAATTACTTGAGTTAAAAATATAATGTATAATTAACTATGATACCTTTTGAACATGATACTTTAGTTAATGAATTAATATGTGTTATCTTATAAATTATGTATATGTAAACTCTTTATTTCTCATAAGTATCAGTGAAATTATCTCTATCAGAAAAAAGGAGTCTTAGAAAGAGGATCATGGTGTGCAAGAAAGAGTATAATTCGTTGTCCAATATTGGCTGTATAATGGATCAATATGGGGATAAATTAATGTCGAAAATTTCTTTCCCTATTTATTAGAACTTATTATAAAATATAAATAATAGTTATATAGTAGAATAAAATAAAATAATAGAAAGGAAGGTGGGATATTTTATCATTGTTCAGGGAAAAAATATCCTCTAGCACACTCTACCACCACTCTCACAACAAGCTTGGTGATTTTCACTTTGTCTATTCCTTTTCCAAAGGACATCCCAACTTGATTTCTGGTATCTATCACTTGTTATAAAAACTAATGAGATTTTATATGGATCCAGTTATAGGACATATGATAGCCTCCACCCACAATAATTATAAGGAGTGTTCACTTACATAAGAGAATAAAATATGTAGAAAATTAACTTTGGATTAGGCACATAGTTTCAAGAAGTTACTGACAATATAGAAGTCATTCAAGAGAAAAAATAATTTCATTAGAGTATCTTGAGGAAGAAATTATGATTATAAAAATGATGTTTCTTCAAAGAAAAAGTGTAGTAGTGTTTAGCAGGATTATTCTCGTTTGGTATAACATATAAAGTTGCATCATAAGTAAGATAATAATGAATATTTAAAAATGGGATCTCTATTATCTTACACGTATACACCACTATTTTTTCTTCAACATGTATATCTTCATATATATATTATATCAATGTTTTATAAATTAAATTTATATATAAAAGAAAAAAATTTCAGATCAATGCTTCCATTATTTTCTTGAAAAAAAGATGAATAAATAAAATAACTATTTTTACTATTCTTGAAAATTACAGCTTTTAGAAAAAAATCATAATTTATTTACTCAGATCTTATTCAAAATCTTAAAAAAAAAATTATTTTACTTAAAATACTCCAATGGAAATAAATTTTTTTATTTTTAGTATCACATATGAAAAAAAACATTTTATAACTAAAATCTAGATATGTAAAATATAGAGACGAATCAAAAACTGGGTATGAAATAGGTTCAAGTAGCTGAATAAGTATATATGAAAATTCCATATATCCAAATATTCCACACACAAAATTTATATAGTCAAAAAAGAAAATAGAAAAAAAACATCATGTATCAGATTCATTATAACCAAAGTCTCTATGTAGCTAATTCTACATAAGTAAATCTACCACATATGTGATTCTTCATATCTGACTTATAGATGTATGTGATTTTACATATCTGAAGTATTTGTATTAATAAATCATTTATGGATGAAGTATTATTATAAGTAAATTCTATATAGATTATTTCTATATGTAGCCAATTTCACATTGGAAAATTTACTAGGTAAGAAAATTTACATAGGAAAACATCATCATGTATGTGAATTCACATGTATGGATTCTCACATAAATTTTTTCCACATAGCCAAAAATTTCCACATGATGGAATTTTGTAGGACTTATAAAAACTTCATTTCAGGGAGTAATTAACTTTATTGAATGGAAATATAATTAAAAACCTATTAATACATGATAAAATAGATATTTATTAGAAACATAATAATGGATGTTTTTGAGCATAAAAACATATGATCCATGAGATATGTTGGGAAAAAATTGTATTCTAATAGAATTGGCCAACAAGGGTAATTTTTCTGAGTTTAGTGTTGATATAAAAGATTCTATTAGATTTTGAAATAGGTTATGTGTTCTAAGTGGCTCCTGGTTAATGATGGAATTTTTTAGTAAAGATAAAAAGTTTTATATTCATCCTAGAATTAATAATAAGTATATATACCATCATTAATATCATTGGTTGGAAGGTATGAATAAGGATATTTTGGATTTTACAATGAAATGTTTTACTTTTAAGTAGGTTAAAGATGAATTACAGCCAACAAAGTAGACGATTCAACCATTTTCGATGCTAAAATGGAAATGGGAGAACATATTCATGGATTAATGGTAGGATTCCCCAATACATCTCAAGTTAATAATTTGATTTGGGTTATTACTAATCAAAACCCATGTATTTTTAAGCTAACATAGAATTTTTAACAATATAAGATATTTATTAATCCATAAAAATCATCAAAATCTCCTATAAATTCTCCACAAATGATACTATTTTAGAATCATCATACATAGTACTTTTCTTCATAACTTGATGAAATTGAAACATAAAAAATGGTTAATATCAAATGTTCAGAAAGGGTTAAATAGTGAAATTAGGTCATAAATGGGTAAGACTTGGGTAATAACATAATATTATGAACATAATAACCTAAATATAAGTACAGTAGGTATAAAATTATCACAATTACATGAATCATAACATGGAAATGTGGATAAAATGTAATCATGAGACATTCATAATAATATCCCCAAAGTTCATCACTAAGGTGTCATAAAATAACATTACCAAGGTTGTTCGTCAAGGCATCAAAAAACACTACAAAGGAATGCTACCAAGATATCATGAACATTTTATCTCTAGAGATTACTTTTTTACCCAATGAATTAGAGAAATATCAGGGCATAAATTTCATATTACCACATTTTTTCACTAAGTTTCATAAAACATTACCAAGTCATACTACCAAGGAATCATAAAACATTTCATCTCTAGAGATTAATTATTTACCCAATGCATTATAGCACTATCAGGGAATACCCTTCATATGAAAATGGTTTTTCACTAAGATATCATAAAACATTACCAATTAATGCTACAAAAGTATCATAATTAAATATCATATGAATTAATATAGTCTATTAACATAGATGTTAAATACTATTTTTTTTAGGAATTAATAAAATTTCATTAGAAATAAAAAATATCCTTGACCATTTGAAAACATTTATTTATAAAAACATGAGAGTAAGGATTTATTTGAGAACATATGAAGGTATATAGAAAAATTTTCATATAAAAAAGGTAGAAATATTTTTTCACATGGAAGAATAAATTTAAAGTAGATTCTAGAAACTATTTTTAACATTATCATAAAAAATGAAGTTATCAGCCCCTTTCAAAAGTTATTTTCAAAAAGGTGTAGTGAAATTTTTTGAAAAAAATTATTTTTGAAAAATAAGTATTAATAATAGATATTTGAAAATAAATAAAGGCTTCCCAGAGAAATGTAGGGAGGAAGAAAAAACATTTTATTTTGAAAATATGGAAGATGTTTTTAATATTTAGAAATATATTTATTGAAAAAACACATCATAAATAGAGTAAAAAACTTACATTTTATAAAATTATAAGTGGAATATATAGGTCACATGAGATAACACAAAATTATGTTTCCAATTACAATGGTGGATATTGGTGGGAAAGGAAAATATACACATAGAGGGGAAACTGTTGTTAAAGAGGATCAGAATTATTCTCAATAACGATATAATTTTTAATAATTTTTTTTATAAAATACAAATATTTGAATTAAATGATAATTTTCCACTATTTATTAAGATAATTAAAATGATGTAAAATTTTTGGGTGGTTTCATTCAATATTACAAGAAGTAATTTCAAGAATAATCATTATAACTTGACAATGGGGTTATGTTAACAAAAACACTTTCAACATTGATATCTTTTGAATCAAATGAAATTTGAACCAATAACATGATGTATATCTTCAAACCCCATAAATTAAAATAAAATTCTAAAATAAATTAATAATAAAATAATAAAACCATATTAAAAATATAATGGTGAATAATAATAAATACGTTCCAGAATTTAAATTTGTGTTAGGAAAAAATCCCTCAAGGCATCATTGAAGCATTTTTTAGGTGACTGTGTTTATTGAAAAACTGGACCTCTATGAGGTTTTTGTTGATAGAGGAGACCACAATGTTAATTTAGTTGACAAAGGGGGTTTACATGGTGATTTTTAGAGTTCCATAGATATTGGTGACAACATATGTTGACAAAGAATTATGAAAAAGGAATGGACGATCTGGAGGTGGTACAAAAAGAACAGATCTAAGGTGAAGCCATTTTCTAGTGTTTGCTAAATTTTTGGGCCTAATAATTGGAAAATGGAGAGATGTGTTCTTGGAAAAGAACATGGTGTGTGAAAAATTAGAGTGGTGAACGAAAAAGAAAGTGGTGTGCGAAATATTGGTGTGGTGCGCAAAATAGTGACAGGAAGTTTTTTGCACAAAAAGTGGTTCAGGATTATATGCTTGAAAATTGGAAAAGGCATGAGGTGTGCAAAAATTTAGAGTAGTGCACAAAAAAATAAAGTTGTGCTTGAAATAATGGGATGGTGCGCGAAATAGAGGAATAGATATTTTTACGCAAGATGTGTTTCGAGATCAGAAGCTCAAAAATTGGAAAAGGCATGAGGTGTGTGAAAAATTGGAGCATTGCGTGAAATATGGTGTTGAGTGGAAGATGTGGTTTTTGTGCTCAAAGAGGATTACACATGGAAGGAGTGTTTTTTGCGCAGGGGTAGATTTTGCCTATATATATGAAGTGACCCCCTCATTCGAAGAAGGTCAAAGCTTAGAGAGAATTCGAGCTCTATCTTGTGAAATTGGAATATATAAGGGAGTTGCACATAAACGTCAAGTTTGCACATAAAAGCAAAGGAAGCACATAAAAGATATATGTTGCATGTAAAATAAGTGTTTACACATAAAGAACAGGTTGCGTGTAAAATAAGACTATTGCGCGTAAAATAATTGGTTGCACATAAAATAGATGTTTCACAAAAATTGGATTTCACGCAAAAGCATGGAATTACATGCAAGGCCCAGTGAAGGTTGTGCATAAAAATTAGAGATGCCCGGTACACCTGGTGCAAAGTGAGATTAATCTAAGGGTGAAAGTTGGATGTTAACAAAGAATATATTAACAGTTAAGTATGAAGATTTTATTAGAGATAATGAAGAGACCTACAGGTCTATAAATTGTTAGTGGGTCTTTTGAAGAATAATTGAGCACACTTCAGTTGAGAGGGTAGTGAGCTTTCATATTGTGAGTGGTTGTAAACCAGGAGGGATAGTGAGTCCGCTCCAAACATGTAAACAGTAGTGCACTTATAGTGGATTTGGTACATTAGAACATCGTCGGTGTATGCTCTTTGGATGTATCCCAATGAGGGTGAACCAAGTTAAATTGTTGTGTCCTGTGTATGCTTTAAGATTAATTCATACTCTGCAATGGGAAGGATAGAGAGAATAAGGTTTTGTCTAACAACAAAAAAAGATCAAAAGGGGCAGTTGTTTTAATTTTTCATACCCTGATTCACCCCCCCTCTTAGGTTATCAAGCCTAGTGGACCTAACAATTGGTATCAAAGGGAAACGTTGGTATCGATGTTTCTCTCTCAAATTGAGGTCACTAATCATAAAGGGATTCTAATCTTCGATGGGAACTATTTTAAGCTATGGAAGAATCGGATGCAACACTACTTTTGATCTTTGGTAATGGATGTGTTTATAGCAGCAATGCATGGTATAACAGCTGATATTAATAGTGGTGTACTATCAGAAGCTGAGCATAGAGAATTGGATACTGATTCCAAGGGAATTAATGCTTTAGGGGGGAGCCCTATCCAATGATATTTATACAAAGGTGATGTCATGAAAAACCTCACATGCCAAGTGGGAAAATCTATTAAATATATATGAAGGAGATACAAAGGTCAGAGAAGGGAAGCTACAAGTGTTGTGGAACAATTATGAAGATATGAGAATGAACCCAAATGAGTCTATTAATGCATTCTTTGATAGGGTAAATGTTGTAGTGGAATACATGCGAGGTCTTGGAGAAGTTATTGAAGACATAAATATTGTGAGGTGCATATTGAGGAAACTTCCACCTTGATTCAATCTGAAATTTTCAGTTTTAGAAGATAAAGACCCAAAAGAGATGACATTGGATAATCTACACAATACCCTTATTGGTTATGAAATGAGAAATGATGATAACGATGTTGTGGAAAAGGGGAAATCCAAAGAGGTGGAATTCAAGGCCATGAAGAATCTCAACATTGAAGATTCTCAGAAATAAGAAGAGAAAAATGAGGTGATGTCATTCCTCTCCTCAAACCTTCAAAGAGGAAAAGGAAAGTTTAAAGGGAAACTTCCACTAGCATGCTTTCAATGTTGAAAGATTGGACACCTTGTGGCATGGTGCCCTAAGAAGTTCCAAGAAGATGATGAGGATGAAGTTGATATTCCCAGGAAGAAGTATTCAGCCTATGTGAAAGGCAAGAAATTGTTCAAAAGAAATTTATTTAAGAAGAAAAATCTCCTTTTACAAGAACGTGTCAGTTCAGATGAGTTTGAGGTTAAAGAGGTTGAAGAGATAGGTAACTGCAAATATCATGGAGAAAATCCTATGGTGGTAGTTTTTAGGAGTACTCAGAGAAAGGAATAAACTCGAATTTATGAAGAAGAATAATTTGAAGGAAGAGTTGATATGCAAGATGAGTTAGAGGATGTTCTTTAGGAGATAGATGTTTGGAGAGCCAAAACAAAGAAACCTAACATAGTAGTTCGTGATGCCAAACTCTATATGCAGTAGTAGGAAGAAGAGAAGTCTGTGTTGATGGAACAAATTGAGAAAATCAAGTCATCAACACTAGAGGAATCAGAATTGGTTAATGAGTTTAAAATCAAGATTGAAGAACAAAAAACGGTGATCGAGGGCTTGAATAACACAAAAAAAGATCAAATCAAGCATATTGAAGAACTTTAATAAGAAGTTGTTGATTTTCATAAAAATGTTAAGGATCAAAAAAACTCTTGATTCCTACTGGGACATCAAGAAAGAAAATCACTCAAAAAAGCAAGAATCTAAAAGTGGAAAATAGTGGTTTAGTAGAAAGGAAGCTTCAATTATGTTTATATGATAAGGCCGATGGGGGGCTTGATCGAAAACAGAAATATGTGAAAATTGAATTCAGACCACAAGAACCAATTCCAAGATTGAAAGTTGATTTGGGCATAAAGAAGAATCAGAGTATTCAGCGATTCCAAGAGGAAAATGGTAGTTCAGAAGTGAAACGAAGTAATGTTCCATATATTAGGTGTTATTATTGTGGAAAGATGGGACATTCACAGTATGTGTGTTCCATAGCCAAGAGATATCAAAGGGAACAAGAACATAGGTGATAGCCAAATAGAGAATGGTTCTCTGGAACATATTTTGAAGGAAACTATTTTTGGTGCGGAGGATTTGGGAACATGGCTAGGTGCTGTACTTCGACCATATAGAGAAATGTGCCAAAGAAGAATAAAAAATGTTCACATGTAGGAGATCAATGAACCAACAGGTGAGCTGAAAATGAAAAATTGATTTACAGCATTGCAAGACGAAGTTGGCCCATCATACTATGAGAAAGATTATAATTCTAAATACATGCCGAGTGTAAAGGAAAAAATATGGACCAAGAAGGAAAAGGATGAGAAGTAAGTGGTGGCAAAAATTTCCCTTAAAGCATCAGACTTCTCTAGTGTGTGGATCCTTGACAACAGTTTCACATCTCACATGAAAGGTAATAAGGATCTTGTTACAGGCATAAAATATGAGAAAGAAAGAGTTTCCATTTTTAGAAATGATGAAGTCCTGATGATTATTGGCTCAGGAAAGGCCATGTTTGGAGGCAAAAAGATGAGACGTACTGATGTCTTAGTAGTAGAAGTCCTCGGTCACAATTTTCTCAGTTTCAGTCAACTATGTGACTCAAGAAATTCTATAAGGTTTACTAAGAAGATTTCTATCATCAAAGGAAGAGACAGGGAAGTAGTTCTATAGGGAAAAAGAACAAAGGGAAATATCTACCTAGTAAGTGGAGAATAATATATGTGCTTTCTATCCATAGAAGAAAAAAACAAGTTATGGCATAAACAACATGGTCATCTATGTCAACCATCCCTGGAAGATCTGGTAAAGTGTGATGCAGCAAGGGACCTCTCTAAGCTATCACGTGATCATACTCACATGTGCGATGCATTCCAACAAGGGAAGATCACCAGAAAGACATAAAATTCAAAGGAAAAGAAGTTAACAAGAGTGCTCAAATTGGTTCATGCTGATGTTTGTGGGCCTATCACACCACAAGAAATTTATAGAAAGAGGTACTAAGTTCTTTTTATTTATGACTATATCATAATGGCATGGGTATTTGTTATTTCCCATAAGTCTGATGTGTTCAGCTGCATAAAATAGTACCAGAGAGAGTGTGAAAGGATTCTTAGAAAGAAAATTATGAAGGCTCGTACTGATAATGGTATGGAATTCACAAACAATCAGGTGGAAGACTATCTCAAGAAACATAGAATAAGGCATCATGTTTCCTCAGTGAGAACTCCTCAACAGAATGGAGTGGTTGAAAGGATAAATCACATCATCAATAACATGGCTTGAAATATTCTTATAGAAGAAGACCTACCAAAGAAATTTTGGAAGGAATCAGTATTGACAGTGGTATTTATTTCTAATAGGGCTCTATTGTGTCGGAAGGAAGGAAAGACTATGTATGAGATGTGGTATGGGAAGAAGCCAACGGTGAAGTAATTTCAAATCATTGGGAGTAAGTGCTTTATAATAAACAAAGAAAAACACTAGAAATTTGAGTCATGTGGAGATGAGGTAATATTATTTATCTACTCAGGAAAAATAAAAGTATATAAATGTTGAAATAAAAGGCTGGGAAAAGTAGTTGAGAGCAATGATGTCACTATTGTGGAAAATGATGAGAACATTCAACAATACAGTGAACATTTTCCTGATGAAAGTGGTGTAGGGGAAAGCAAAGAAGGATTGGATGAAGTGGTCGATGATGATTCAGAAGAAGATACCGATGATGATCATGAGGAAGTAAAATCCATATCTTCACAGAAGCCAAGAAGTCGAGCTAAAATTGATAGGCAGAATATCATTGGTGATCAATTAGCTCCAGTTCAGACAGGAAGAATGAAATATCTATAGTATACATCTTTCCTATCTTAGGTAAAACCGAAATGCTTTGTTGATGTAGCTGAAGATGAAAAATTGGCTTCAGGATATGAATGAAGAGTTGGATCAGATTGAGAAGAATCAGACATGGGATATTGTTTTGAGGCCAGCAGATAAAAATAACATTGGGACTAAATGGGTCTATCGCAATAAGATGAATGAATATGGCACCGTGATTTGAAATAAAGCATGACTAGTGTGAAAAGGATACTCCCAAATAGAAGGAATTGATGACGATGAGAAATTCACACCTATTGCAAGGATGGAAACAATTATATTATTCTTGGACATTGCGGTGCAATAGAAGTTTATGGTTTTCTAAATGGACGTCAATTCTGCATTCTTGAATGGGGTTCTGGGGGAAGAAGTCTATATCAAGCATCCATATGGTTTTCTCATTCCTGAGGATGAGAACAAGGGTTTTCAGCTGAATAAGGCATTATATGGGCTGAAACAAGCACCAAGAGCATGGTACTTAAGTCTTGATCAGTATTTGAAGAAGCTCGGTTTCCAGCATGGTGGAGTTGATTAAAATATCTATTTAAACAACAATAGTAATCAAAGGATAATATTGATAGTTTATTTCGATGAAAAAATATTTGGTGGACTAGATGAAACACATTGTAGAAAATTTTCTAAATTGATGAAACATGAGTTTGAGATGTCTATGATTGGTGAGTTAACATTTTCTTTGGTTTAGAGGTGACACAAGGAAGTAATGGAACATTTATTTCTCAATCCAAATATGCCAAAGAGGTTCTAAGAAGATTTGGAATGGAAAATTACAAGGATATGAAGACTCCAGTTCCTACCTGGATGAAATTATCGAAAGATGATAATGGAAAGGTAGTTAATATCACAGAATACATGAAGATTATTGTGATTTTACTTTAACTGACAACAATGAGACCTGATATTGTTTTCACCACATGCTAAGAAGAACGATATCAAATAAATCCCAAGGAAATCCACATGCTTTCTGTGAAAATAATACTTCAGTATATCAAGGGCATAATGGATTTCTAATTGATATATAATGAAAAATATTAGTTAGAGTTATTTGGATATACTTATGCAAATTGGGCCGGTTCAGTGGAATAAAGGAAATCAATGTCAGGAGGTGATTTCTATCTTGGTGGATTTTGTATTTCTTGGATGATCAAGAAGAAAGATTTCATTTCATTGAGCATCGTAGAAGATGAGTATATTGCGGCCACTCAAGCATGCACTCAGTTATTGTGGATGAAGCAGCAGCTTGATGATATGGGATTTGAAGTGAAGTCTTCAATCAGAATCTAGTGCGATAACTCAAGTGATATAAATCCCTTTAAAATCCCATCCATCATTCAAGAAAAAATCACATTGATATAAAGTATCATTTTATCAAGGAGAAGGTTGTGCAGGGAATTGTGAAGTTGGAATATGTGCCTAGAGAACTACAGGTTGCATACATTCTGATGAAGGCATTTCCCAATGAACCTTTTGAGAGGCGTCAACTGGATCTGGGAGTTCAGTTGACTCCCCGTACTAGAAAAAACCCCAAAGGAGTGACCTTTGGGTTTGTTGACAAAGGGGGAGAAATAACGACTCCTCAAGGGGGAGAAACTGTGGCTAATAAAGGGAAAAAATGTAATTTTCAAAGACACGGGGAGAAGTTGACAGGTGGAACAGTGAGATTGGGGGAGAGCATTGAGATAGGGAAAAAACCTTGAACCTGAAGATGATAGAATTGATCGATCAAAGAATAGATATCACAACAACTAAGGATCATGATAAAAGTAGAGGAGTGGCGTTGTAATGGTGTTAGAAGGTTTCCAGTGTTCACCAATTGGTATCAGTTTAGCAATTGGTATTGGTGCGGTATCAACAATTAGTGTCATAAATGTAGTGATTAATTGATAATATTTTCATTTACTCTTGTTTCTCATGGAGAGCATTTCTCATGTGGTCTTAGAGTGCATGTTAAGTGAATCCTTGAATGTTATCAGGATCACAAGAGGTGAATGGTGGTAGCAGCTAGAAGGAGCTTTAATGAGGTATCAAAGTGCAGAGAATCGTTATGAGAAGAGTTGTCAACAAACCCAAAGGGGGAGATTGTTGGGAAAAAATCCCTCAAGGCATCATTGAAGTGTTTTTTAGGTGATTGTGTTTGTTGAAAAAGTGGGCCGCCATGATGTGTTTTTTGACAAAGCAGACCACGATGTTAATTTTGTTGACAAAGGGGGTTTACATGGTGTTTGGTAGAGTTCCATAGATATTTTTGAAAAACTATGTAGAAAAAGAACTATGAAAAATGGTTGTATGATCTGGAGGTGTTTCAAAAAGAACAGATCTAAGGTAGCATTGTTTTACAGTGTTTGTTAAATTTTTGGGCCTAAAAATTAGAAAATGGAGAGAGGTGTTTTTGGAAAAGAAATTGGTGCTCAAAAAATTAGAGTGGTGCGCAAAAAATAAATTGGTTCATGAAATATTGGCGTGGTGCATGAAATAGTGACGAGAAGTTTTTCACGCAAAAAGTGGTCCGAGATCAGATACTCAAAAATTGGAAAAGGAATGATGTGCGTGCACAATTAGAGTGGTGTGCGTAAAAAGAAAGGGTTACATGAAATAATGGTGTGGTACACAAAATAGAGGTATGGAGCTTTTCACGCAAGAGGTGTTTCAAGATATGAAGCTCGAAAATTGGCGAAGTCATGAGGTGCACGAAAAATTGGAGCATTGCGCGAAATACAATGTTGTATGGAAGATGCAGTTTTCGTGCTCAAAGAGGAATATGTGCAGAAGGTGTTTTTTTCGCGTATGGGTCGATTTTTCCTATAAATATGAAGTGACCCCCTCATTCAAAGAAGGTGAATACTTAGAGAGAATCCGAGCTTTGGCACGCAAAACTGGAATAAATAAGGGAGTTGCGCGTAAACGTCAAGTTTGCAAAAAAAAGAAAAGGATGCGCGTAAAAGATGGATGTTGTGCGTAAAAGTAGTATTTGCGCATAAATAACAGGTTGCACATAAAATAATATTGCCGCATGTAAAATAATTGGTTGTGTGTAAAATAAGTGTTGTGAAAAAGGTGTATTTCACGCAAAAATAGGGAATTACGTGCAAGGTCCATTGATGGCTACATGTAAAAATCGGAGATGCCCAGTACACTCGGTGCAAAGTGAGATTCATCTGTGGGTGAAATTTGGATGTTAACAGAGAATCTATTAATATTTAAGGATGCATATTTCATTAGAGTTAATGAAGATACCTACAGGTCTATAAACTGTAAGTGGATCTTATGAAGAATCAGTGAGCACAATTCAGTTGAGAGAGTAGTGAGATTTCATATTGTAAGTGTTTTTAAACCAAGAGGGACAGTGAGTCTGCTCCAAACTTGTAAACAACAACACGCTTATAGTGGATTTGGTACATCAGCACATCTCCAGTGTATGCTCCTTGGACGTAGCCCTATGATGGTGAACCAAGTAAAATTGAAGTGTCTTGTGCATGCTTTAATATTCATTCATACTCTGCAATGGGAAGGAGAGATAGAAGAGGGTTTTGTCTAACAACAAAATAATATCAAAAGGGGTAGTTGTTTTAATTTATCATACCCTGATTCACCCCCCTCTTAGGGTATCTAGCCTAGTGGACCTAACAATTTGAGACAAAGAACCTCTTAACATAATTTATAACTACCACTGAATTGCTTGAATCTTATGTATAAAAAAATAACTAATTAAAAATATATTTCCGAAAAATTATATTTATATATATAACCTTTTATAAACTTCATTTATAATTTTTACCTACATATATATTAGTTAGTTATTATCTATTCTCAATATCAGATGTGAGTAATCTGGATCATTTTGATCTAGTTTCATAATAGAATTATTGTTATTAATTATTATCTCAAAGTTAATCATTATAAGATCATATAATGTGCTTTAATTTATGTTTAATAATTATTTATAATGTTAAAATTTCTTTTTATAAAAATTTTAATAATTTTTTGTGATGATGAATTTGGTGATGAGATTATTTTGGAAGTTTATAACGAATGAACAATGTTGTCTTAATTAATGATTTTAGTATTCATATTACCATTTAATGACCAAAAACTAATCATTAAAATTTTAATATCCAATATAATGTTTCAAAAATTATTTTTTATATAAATTTATATTATTTTTCATGTATGTGGTTAAACTGACCCAATAAGAACAAGTAACAATCTAGGCTTTGAAAGAAATTATTTTTTTCTAATATCATTATCGAAAAATTATAATGACAATATTTAGATTTTATTAATATAATGAATTATAATTGGTAATATTTATATAAATAAGGTTAATGGAAATAAATTTTTCAGTTGTAAATAAATCATTTTTCCTCTTGGTATGTTTGTTTTAGGTGATTAGTTTTACAATGATAATTTGTTTCTAATATTACTTAAATAATGCCTAATTAATATTTAAATAATATAAATCATGAAATAAATAAAATATTTTATCACTAAAACCATTTTTAAACCATACTTTAAAAGTGGTGATTAAAAATGAAATGTGTTATTTATGGAGGCGATAGTCTTCACACATGCATGAGAAACATTTACATTTTTTTGATTTAATTTTAGGGTAATAGATAATGGTTATAACATAATTATAATAAAAATTTATTATATTATTTATACTTATTTAATTATATACTTTTTTTATAATGGGTTTTGAGGAGGGTGAATGACAATGATAATGAAAGGAACATAAAGTGTAAGTAATACTTGCATTGAGAATTTGGATATTCTCTTGATGTATCCTTCGAAAGCAAAGGGATTGAGGAAAATTGTTGAGGCTAAATTGTTTAAAAACAATATAGGGGATCTATAATAAGTTAATTTGGAAAAGTTTCATGGAAACTTCAAAGTATAGGTGTATCTTGAAATAGTTGTAAGTGATCTCTTCTTATAGGTGAAATGGTGGGACTAATCTTTGGAAAAGAATGTTTGGTAAGGGGTAATAATGGAATTTCATTATAGTTAGGTGATTTTGGTGGGAACAAATGGGTGAAAAATATAGGTATTACTTTCAAACCTATAAAAATTATTCTTTAAGTTTAAAGTTTAAAAATGATTTAGTAAAATTTGAACCACATTAGATTACTCATTTTAATACATATTAATCTTGATTAAATATTAATCATATTAATTATTATATCAAAAAAATTATAAGATAACCCTTATTACCAAGTTTATACAAGATAAATTTAAATTTCGTCTCTATTTAAAATAATTAAATTTCTAAATATGAGAAAATTAATTTTTAAATAGAAACATATAATGTTTTGAATTTTTTTTTGTCTAAAAATGTCATTTTAATCATTAAGTGTTCTTAATGTTATTTAAAATTGATTAACAAATAAAATAGTGTAAATTTATTTTTATATATTTCTAAACATCATATTATATTATTAATTTAAAATATATCTATTTAATTTAAAAAACACGATATTTTGAAAAGTATCATTCCTTTTAAAATAACTATATTACTGTGGTAACTGATATTTACCATGGTAAATTAAATTTATACCTTAAAGTATAGTTG
The DNA here is from genome assembly GCA_963277665.1 of Viscum album. NCBI lineage: Eukaryota > Viridiplantae > Streptophyta > Magnoliopsida > Santalales > Viscaceae > Viscum > Viscum album. The sequence continues at coordinate 733,917,796 of OY728160.1, forward strand.
AATCCATTACCTAATTTGAAAATTTGTATAACAAGTATTCAAATAATTATATGATTCAATTTATAAATGTTATAAAAGTTAATTATAATATAAGAACACATAACACATAAAAACAATTTTAAGAAACATGTATCTTTTAACCATAAAATAAATTTATTACTTGACTAGTAATAACTATTGGTTGGGTGTTAACTTATTTTATTTTATATATTATTAATATGATATATTTGAATGATTATTTAACCATAATATAATAAAATGCATAATTCATGGAAAGGAAATTTTTAAGAAAATATATTTTTATGTATAAAATAATTTTATTTATTATATAGATATACTAATTGAATTTTATTAATGAATTAGTATTAAAATATTCCTTATTTTTTTCAACATATATTTAATAATTAGGTAAACCATATTTACCTAAAAATTAAATGGATATATTTTAATGGTAACATAACGTTTCCTGATTTTTTTTGTTTCAATTTTGTGTGTAAAGTAAGCTATTGAACACATTTGGTTTTAAAGGAAATTTTATAACTCAAAATATTGGAGTGTTATATTCTACCCCACTTAAATAAATTACATCCTAAAATTTTTTATTTTCACTCACTAATAAAATTAGTTAAGTGTATCTAACAGATAGGTATAACTCTAGATATATTTTCAAATGATTTTTTTACCTTAATATCTTAGGTAAGACTATGAAGAACACCTTTTCCCTTCATTATGTAAACCAGTTGCTTCATTTTTTGTCCAAAATGTGTTGTTATATTCCATTATTTTCCTCACACAATGCATATTTCAGATCCTTTTATACATTCCTTTGGGTGTTTTGTAACATACTACCATTCCTCATTGTCTTGAGAAGTAAGGAGGATGTTACTTGGACTTAGGTGGCATCCCCAAGACACCAGATGCTGGAAATAAATGTCAAGGGTTTCATAAAAATTTGGGGTATGATCTTCCATTTGAACATAAAACAACCAAACCAAGTATATAAAAATAAAAAAACCACAGAATTATGCATGAGAAAAATGTATAAGAATAAAGTGTAATCAAACCAACAAAAGACCATACTAGAGTACAAATAAAAACCCAAAACTAATATTAGAGTATTAAACATAAGAAAAAACCAAAAACACTCAAAAAATCGAAGGACAAAAACTCCACAATTCCCAAAAATCTCAAAGATAAAAATCAACAATCCATGCCCAATGTATCCTGATGCATCTCTAAATAAATTAGATACTTTTCATTTACCTGTTTCATAGTATACAATATCCAAAAATTCACTAGAGTGACCAAGTGGGGGTGAGTAATGAATCTCAGTATGTTTTTCCCCAAATGACTTCCCTACTCATTCCACGAGGATAAAACATGTTAAAAAAATTTGTAAATCATTTTATATAAAACAATTCAAACCATCTTATATCAAATAAAAACCATTTCAAAACAAAAATAGTTTTCTCGACTAAAACAGTTTTGCATGGAAATAAAACGAAAAAAATCTTTAAACCATTTCACATCACTTTTTTGAATACCAAATCCATGATTCACCCACAAACCCACAAATGCATGCTCCAGGGACAGTTTCATACTCATGAGAGGTTTCTCATCCATCTACTAAGTCATCACTAAGTGTCAAATCCCCGTGTTCCCCAATGAAGCACACCCCTTATCTTGGGTCACACCCCTTATACCCCAATGGCACACACCCCTTATTCAGGGTCATGTAAAAATCATAAACTCACACCGACCCATTTATGACAAAACCATGAAAACCCAAAAACATCAATCCATTTCAATAAAACCTACCTTTTTATTGAAAACATTTCTATGAAATCATTTTTATGAATCAAAACAAAAACATATTTTAAAATCATGATTTTATGATTATAAACAAATTAATTTTCACAATAATTAATTTCCATAATTTCATAAACCATCACTAAATGGGATTTCTACTAAGATCTATATATCAATTTCAAAATAAATTTCAATAAATTCAAACAATTTGAAAACAAGCATTCAATTTCTAATAATGGGATTCAAGAGTGAAGCCACCAACCTTTAAAACTTAGGTGAAAATGAGGAATGGAACAAATTCTTTAACAAAACAGGATTTAAACTCCAAGAATAATCCTTAAATATTATTCCCTATCATCAATACATCCATAAATAATCATTATTAGCATCATCTATCAAAGATCTATCCCCATTGGATTAGATCTATGAATCTAAGAGACGGAAGTAGACGATATCTTGGAAAAATAACAAAGAACAGAGACTTAACAAGGAATATGGAATTTAACGTGCCAATATTTTTGGACGGATTGCTCATGGAACAAAGGGAAGGGTCTCCAAAACCTTTGGGAAGCATGGAATTATATATAGGGTTGGATTAAGTGAGAAATGAAGGGTTAAGGGGATAAAATAATTGGATCCATAATTTTAGGATTTAACTTTTAATTGTGAATGGTTGGGGAGCACAGTTAGGTAAATCGTGCACTAACTGTGAAAAGGTCTCTACCTTAAGAATCACCTTGCATTATTGGTTTGAATGGTTAGGCATGTCATGCACCAACCATTCAGAATCCCTCCATCCCAAAAATTGCAGTTTTTCTTGGGTGGCTTCATTGTTCAGAAAAACCATGCACCTAACCGTGCACCTACCTAGATCATACTGTTTCATATTTTATGGTTTTATGGAGGTGTTACATGGGTTTTACTAATAATTCTCAAACCATTAACCTCTATAAAATCCCCCAAAAAACTCCATAAATTCTACAAACATTCCCAAACTAAAACCAAACACTTTCCATATTTAAACACATAAAAAAAGGGTTACTTACTTGAAACTGGGGGTGCTAAATTCTCCCCATTAGTGTCCTTTATATCCTTAGAAATTAGAAAACAAATATTTCCTAAAAATATCTTAGACCATTTCTCGATCATTTTCTTTTCCCATTCCCATGTTTCTTCTTGGATTTTTCCTTGTTGCCACAAAACCTTCACTTGAACTTAGCTTTTCCCCTGAAAAACTTTCTCTTCCCTATCAACAATATGAAATAGAATATGAACCAACAATTAATGAATCTATAGGTTAACATGATTCCATATAATCACATGATAAGGATTAGGATGAAATATTTTCATCTAAGATAAATGAAACACATTATGCACCTAACTAAACCATCGTGGAAAATCCAATCAATATGACACCTCACCAACCCATTCAAGTATCTCAAAAGGGCCTATGCATTAAGGAGACAACATTACCAGCTTCACAAAACGACGATGAACAAGCCTTTGAGAGATTATCAAGAACAAATAATAACTCACCTTAAACAAAAATGGTCAAAGAAAATGATCCACATAAAATTTCTGAAAAATTTGAGTCATGTCCATCCTTTTTATGATCAATTGAATCTTATCTGTTGTATCTTGGACAAGGCTCATCCCAACAGTTGAAGTATCACCTTTTTCCACCCAATAAAGTAGAGAATGACAAGGATGACCATCCAATTATTTGAAAGGATATATATGTATAGAGTCTTGATAAATTTTGTTATATGAGAAATCCACTAACGGTATGAGATCCTCCCATGAGCCACCAAAATCTATTATACAATCCCTAAACATGCCTTACAATATTTATATCATCCTTTCAGATTTTCCATCCCTATGATGATGGTACAACATACTCATAGTCAAATGATTCCCTATTTATTACTACCAGGATTTCAAAAAATGAGATTTAAACCTCACATCTATATTCTATAATATCAAAACTGGTATTCCATGCCTCTTTACAACTTCTCATATATAGATTATAGAAAATTCCTCCACTATATGAGATTAAAGAATAGGGATGAAATGGTCCGACTTTGTGATCAGATACACTATCACCCATATTGAATCATTTTTCTAAACCAACCTTGGGAAACCTATCAAAAAATCCATCTCTATCTACTCCCATTTCCAAATTGGAATATGTAAAGACTGAAACATACCCACTGGTCACTAGTGCTCTGCCTTAACCAACTAACATGTGAGGCATCTTGAAACAAACTGCACCACCTTTCTTTTCATGCCAACCCACCTAAACATGGATTTTATTTCTTTAAAAATCATCTTTATTCCAAGTTAAACAGTCCACCTCAAATAATGGTTAGCATGAAGAAGTTATTTTTGAAAATCTATAGGTATGAGCATCCAATATTAAAACCACAAAACTGAACTCTCATCCAGCTTCCATCTCTCGATAGTCTCCCCAACAATGAGTTTTTTCCAAATCACAATGCATTTAAAATGGGATGTATATGCCTATTTAACATTTTCCACTAAATCAAGAACAACGAAATATGGAAAGAAAACTGCTACCTTACCTCAGTCATCACAATCGAAGTGCATGTCAGTTATCACTAACATCAACTGCCACTGATCTGAATCCTATTTTTTTAAATGACTATATGAGTTTCTTCTTAATGCATGAACCACTGAATTGTCTTTACCTAGTGTATACATCAAGTAAATTAAAAAAAATAGATACTCCGTCCATCTTCTTTTTCTTAGATTCAAAAATCTTTGTGAGAAAATGTTTTTCAATCTCTTATGATCCATAAACATTATGAATTTCTCACCAAATAGGTAATGATTTCATGTATTCAAAGCATGGACTATATTAGATAACTCCAAATCATGTGTTGGGTTATTCTTATCATGAAACCTTAAATTCCATGAGACATAAACAATGAAAAGATCTTCTTATATGAGAGCACATTCCAAACCAGATCCTGGAGCATCACAATACACCATGAACCCTTTTCCCGCTTCCAGAAAAATAAAGATTCATGTGGATGTAAGGAGAAATTTAATCTCTTGAAAAGTATTTTGACATTTTTTGTTCCATTGAAATGTAATATGTTTCCTCATCAAAGTTTTCATAGGAGAATCTAGTAATGAAAATTAATGAATAAAACATTTATAATAACTATCCATACCAAGTAAACTATGTATCTTGAAGACATTTTTTGGTGGCTCCTAAGAGATCACAAACTCTATATTTTTTAAATCCACAAAACACCACTTTTAGAAATTAAATGGCTATTTAAATTTACTTCCTTTATCTAAAAAAACCTTTATAATTTGGAATAATGAAGTTGATCCCAAAAAATTACCAACACTTTCACAAAGTGTTTCTAATGCTCATCTCTTTTCCTTAAACACACCAATATGTCATCCAAAAAACAACCCCAAAAATGAATCTAGGTACCTTTTAAATATTTGATTTATAAATGATATAAATATTTTTGGTGTATTCGAAAGACTGAAAGGCACAACCACTTCCTCATATTGGCGATATCTACTCCTGAAATATGTTTTCAGAAAATCCTTTTTACAAACTCACAATTGGTGATATCCTGAGCACAAGTAAATCTTATAGAACCACTGAGCTCCCATAAATTGATCAAATAGGTCATCAATGAATTGAATAGGATATTTATTCTTTATCACAACTTGGTTAAACTTATGATAATACACATAGAGCCTAAGAGTTCCATCCACCTTTTTCACGAACAAGACGAGTGATGCACATAGAGTTGTACAAGTCCAAATGACCTCTTTCCTTTCCAAATATTCCAATATTACATTAAATTCCATTAATTCTATTGTTTATATCCAATAATAGAGAATTGAGATAGGAACAGTCCCTGGTAAGAGATCAATCGTAAACTCTACATCTCTTATGGGTGGAAACCCTAAGAAATTATTAGGAAAAACATCTGGAAACTGATCCAAAACTACTGGGAAATCATTACCCATGGTCTCATCCACTGATGAAAAATCAATGTATCCTATTGGTGTAATATATTTTCAACTACTATTTATAACAAGACCATTTCACCTATCATTATATTATGTTCTCCTCTAAAGTGATTCTTGATGCCATCATTAGTTATAAAACTAACCCTTTGAGTATAACAATCTATGTGATATTTGAACATTGTAAACCAATCCATCACCGGGATTATTTCCTAGACATCCATATCAAGAATAGAAAAATACCATATCAACTAATCTTTATAAATTGTTATAGAATATGATTTTCACATAAATACATGACATTTTCTTTGTCCAAATGGAGTTTGATGTTTCAAACTAGAAGGTGTCATCTCAACATGCAATCCTAGAAGACCAAAATCATGAGAATAAATAAATGAATGGGATGAACCCATATCAAATAAAGCTTGTATAAGGGTATATTTCAAAATAATCATACCTCTCTCCATTGATGGTCCTAATTGATCATCCATGATCACTTTCTCAACCCCATACAATGTCTTAATCTCTACACTTATTACCCTGTAGAGATTTCCCTTGTTGAGGAGTCATAGTATTACTGGAATCACCATGGATAGCTAGGTTCTAATTATGAGAGGTATTCTGTTTCCCTTATCCATTAAAGAATATGATGTTTGTTAAATATGATATGTGTACTCATCACCTGACCTTGGAATACTATGAAAATAACACTGAAGATGTCCCATATGGTTTCAATTGTGGAATTGTCTAGGTGTTTCCATATAATCTCTCTTCATGTGAATAAATGAACCACATTGAAAACATCTAGTTTTACCCTTCAATTTTAGATAAAGATTCACCAATCCAGCAATATGATTTTAATTCATTCCACTACCTTGGAAATAGGTGTCCCTCTTCTTCTTATTCCCAAAATTAGAGTTCCCACCATTCCTTATAGGTATAAATATACTTCATCCACCAATACTACATGATATTTCCCATTCTACCATCATCAATCTATTTACCATATTTGTATAATCATTTATACAAATCACTGTAATCTTCAAGCGAATATCTTGCCTTACCCCGATTTAAAAATGCATGCCTTTAAGGATTCACTAGCAACCACTTCAGGTGAAAAGCAGACTAAATTCATAAATTTATCCATTTAATCTATCACTGAGATATTTTGTTGCTTCAAGATGAAAAAATCCATTATTATATAAATATTGAATTTGTAAGGAATTTTTTTTGTTGAAAAATTCTTTAAAACCCTCTCATAAAATGACTTGGTATAATTTAGCTTGAACTGCTAATTCCCACCACTAGAATGGAAGATCATCTAAAATATACATTTCCAACTTGACATTTAGCTCTGTTGGTGTGCCAAGGAAATTGAAATTAAATTCATCATATTCAGCCACACCACTACTTTCTATTCCCCCAAATCACCTCTAATGATGGGTAGATTCTACTTCTATAATTGAATGGAATGATCCACCTATCTTGGTTCATTCCTTAGGTTCCCTCCATCCATGGATTGAAAATCCCAGATAATACTCTAAACTATCTATTGGTTCAGCTATAGCTTAGGTGAAACCACATTTTCAGCATCCTCTTCCAGCTGGTTCCTTCTACACCAACCGATTGGGATTTCTATAACTAAAGAAAATAATATAGGTATCACTATCTAGAAACTAAAGTCTTAACAATTTCAAATTTATCACATCACATACATCACAACAATTATTTCCAAAACTAAATATTTCATCTTTCTAAAATCAACCCATTATCAAAATTCTACACCCATGAATTTTTAAAATCCACATTTGAAAACATATTCAGTATTTTTTTTGAAAATCAATAGTTTTCCACCAAATAATAAACTATTATTCAAAATGAGATATATAATCCAAGTGGGAAGTAATTTATAAAATTCATTTCATGATCTTCTCATTGGATAAACCCCTGACAATGAGATTGAAACTCCTATAAGTGTGTCAAGACATTCATGTACCCAACTCCTGGGTAACTTAAGTTTCAACATAAATAGGTTAGAAATACCTTTTTATGCTCTAAATTTCATGACCTGATAATCCTGCTCCTTGATACCAAACCAACTCAAGGATTAATCAAAAATGATTTTACAAGTCCAAGATAAAAAAATACCACTTGTCCCAAAATGATGGACAAAATGTCCAAGACAAATACCATTTGTAACATCCCACCCATCCTCATTGTCTTTAGAAGGAGGGAGGATATTACTTGGCCTTATGTTACATCCCTAGGACACCAAAGGCTGGAAATAAATTCTGATGGCTTCATAAATAGTTGGGTGATGATTTTACCTTTTAACATAAATCAACAAAACTAAGTATACAACAACCAAAAAACCACTTAATGATACATGAGAACAATGTATACAAATAAAATGTAACCAAACCAAAAACAGACCATACCTAAGTACAAAGTGGAACCCAAAACAAATATTAGAGTATTAAGAAAAATATGAAACCAAAAAAATCAAAAACTACAAGGACACCAACTTTACATCTCCCAAATTTCTCTAAGATCAAACTCCACAATCCCTGCCCAATGTATCAAAATTCGTCACTAAAGAAATGAAATAATTTTCATTTACCTATATCTTGGTATAAAATATTTGAAAACACACCAAAGTACCCAATCAAGGGGTGGGTAATTAAGCACAATAGGTATTTCACCAAATGACTTCCCTACTCACACCACTCGGATAGAACATGTTATAATATTTATATAAAACAGTGTATATAAAAAACTTCAAACCATATTATATCAAAGAAAACCCATTTTGAAACTAAAAAAAGTTTTCTCAACTAAAACTATTTTCTATGTAAAGCAAACAAATAATTATTTTGACCATATCCCATCTATTTTTGGCATACCAATCCATGATTCACTCACACACCCACACATGCATTCTCCAGTGAAAGTTCCATACTCATGAGAAGTTTATCGTCCATACACTAAGTCATCACTAAGTGTACAATATCCTTGTTCCCCAATGAAACATGCCCCTTATCAAGGATCACATCCCTTGTAACCCAATGGTACATGCCCCTTATTCAGGTTCACGTTGAAATCATGAAATCACACCAACCCATGTATTCCAAAACCATGCCAAACCAACTATTTCAATCCATTTCAATAATATCCCCATTTAAATTAAAAACATTTAAATCAACCCATTTTCCTAAATCAAAACAAAACCATATTTTAAAATCATAATTTTTAAATTATGAACAAAGCACTTTTCACAACAATCAATTTTCCCCATTTCACCAACCATCACTAAAGAGGGTTTCTACCAAGCTCTGAACATCAATTTCAAAATGAATTTCAATAAATTCAAAAAAATAAAAAAAAACTTTATGTTATAATAAAATGATTCATGAGTGAATCCACCCACCTTAAAAACATAGGTGAAAATGATGAACAACACAAATTCCTCAACAAAATGGGATTTAAACTCCAAGAACATGCCTTAGATATTGTTACCTATCATCAAAAAAACCATACCTCATCATTATTAACATCAATATATATATATATATATATATATATCTTCAATGGATTAGATCAATAAATCTGACAGAAGGAATCAGAAGAGATAAAAGAAAACAACCAAGAGTGGAGTCTTACCCATGAATTTGGCCTCAAAATCACCAAGATTTTTCAATAGATTACTCTCGGATCAAAGGTAAGGGACTCCATAGCCTTTAAGAAGATTGGAATTTGAGTTAGGGTTATATTAAGGGAAAAAATAAGGTTTTAAGGGGATAAATGAGTTAGATCCCAAATTTTGGGATCTAAGTTTTAATTGTGCATGTTTACGGCACATAGTTAGGCCAATTGTGAGCTAACTATGAATATGATTTTTCCTTAAGAACCATCTTTCATAGTTTTCATGCACAGTTATAGAAACTGTGTGCCAACCGTGTAGAGTACCTATGTCCTAAAATCATGGTTTATCCTGGGTGGATGCATATTGTAACGTCCCAGCCTGACTTACCATCGAACCGGTAGCTGGACTGGTGGGTCACATGGCCTCAAGCGTGTCTCCCCGTACGCTAGCGGCTACCGACTAACAGCGAGGGTCTCTGGAGGTGATAGTGGGGAGACTATACCCTCATATCAGAGTAACATAGTGGTATTATTAGAGTAAATCATATTCAATAGTGGAAGCGGTAAACAATTGAATGGAATAAGCAAAAGGTAGGTAACAACCATTTTATAAAAGCTGGCCAACGCTAGTTTACAATGCATGTATGAAAAAATGATGACACATTTATGAAAACAGGAAACAACACAACATTCTTTATAAACAATACTAAAATAAAGGACAAAAAATCCCGACAGCAATACCTTGAGCATCTTAAGCTCCCGCTTAGTCCTTTACTCCTAACTCCTCAGGTACAAACAACACAACACACAACCTAGGTCCTTCCAGAAAGAAGGTTTACTCGGGTACCCCAGTGCAATGACGGCCCGAGTAGGGTGTGAGATATAAATCTCAGTAGGTCAGAACCACCGGTGTCTAACCCAATACAGACAGTGTGTATGTAAATAAATAGTAAGCAGTCAAGCAGGATTCAACAAGCAGGTCAACATAAAATAGCAACACCTGTCCAGGTTTCCCAAAGGAAACCTGACGGCTGTACCAGCTTCGGCTCGTTGCCAGGATCTCAGTCTGATCGTGCCACTACAGTTACATATGTAAATATTTATAAAATATTTCATGGGGTAAGCATGCCTCCCACCCATCAGCTGAAGAAAGAGGGCATGATGTAAGAATGCCTCCTGTCCCTAGTATACTGGAAAGGGGTAAGAATGCCTCCCTTCCATCACGTCCATTTCAACCGGAATAGGGTATAAATACCTCCCATCCGTCACATTCATATTACTATCATGGGGTATAACTGATTACCATCCAAAAACGTTCATAATATTGGAATGGGGTATAACTACTTCCCATCCAAACACGTAACACATCACTAAAAGTAAACTGGAAAGGGGTAAGAATTCCTCCCTTCCAGACATGTACTGTCACACTGGAATGGGGTATAACTACCTCCCATCCAAACACGTATCTATCACTCGGTGTCCTCAGCATGCACTCACCTTTATTATCATTCATTTATGTGGCATTAGCATGTGCGAACTCACAAAACAAGCATGTCTATAGGATACTGCTTATGGCATTACCTCATAACCATTCAAAGAATCATATCACAATCACAATCAAACAAATAGCCCATATCCATGAGAATGGTTATAATCACATTCATACAAATATAATTAATGAAAACCATCTCAAGTATCATTATCACATCATTTATCATATTCAACACATTTATACTTAAGGAAAATCCTCTTAAGTACCCATATCAAGACATTAACATATTCATCACATTTATATAAGGTACATGAGGCAACCCACTCATGTACAGTATTGTCTAACCCCCAATTCATTCTCCATTCCTTTTATATCATTTCAAAGACATACTGGGATTTATAAAGCATAAAGAGGTGCTATGGACTACCCCTCCTAGGTAAGTCCCATTCACTAGATCCATTCCATTCACATAAGCTGTGCTTATTCCATTATCCTAAGGCATGGTCTTACCACCCTAACCCATTTCATTCTTAAAGGATATGTTTATCATTCTTTAACCCTTTGATACCTTCTAGAGGAACCATGTCATATAGTCTTAAGTCATCCTACTAAGGTTACTATCTTACTCAATTTGCCTAACATTGCAAATTGACCCAAACACAAGTATCATAGCCATATAATTCTATTTTTCTCAACAAGGAAAGTTCACATACAAATCATCAAACAAGCACCACAACAATCCAGCAAGAAAACATAAAAAGTCTATCACTACTTTTTATCTTGAAAATAGTGCACCTCTGATTGAAGGGTTTTATTATTAAATGGTTAGTTTAGTGACCAAGCAACCATTTTAATCTTTCCCCTACAATTCACACCCTTTTCACAGAAGCATTTACTTGAAACAAAACTTGCATAATTGACATACTAAAATAGTGCCGAAATAAATCATTAATACTTTATTTTAAATTAAAAGAAAGGAGAGGGACCCTACCTCAAGGTGGATCCATCCGTCCACTCCGGCCCTTGGAACTTTCTAACTAAGATCCGCCTAAGCTCTAGCAACCCGAAACATGACCAAAACTCCAAATAACATGGAAAAAACACACCAAGAACCCTTTATAACTACTAAAGAACTTATTTAGAAGATGGGAAAACAAGCCACGAGTAAAACCCTTACCTTGGAAACAAACCGACTGACCAAAAGGACCGCAATCCACCTCGCCTTCGGTGGCGGACATCATACACGCACCCACGAGGTCCCGAGGGATATTTCACATACCCTTATAACCAAGGAACCAAAAGAAAAACGAATCAAACCAAAAACCCTAAACATGGGGGTTCGTCCGAATGAGATTAGGGCAAAGGGAAGCCCTAAAATCGGCCAAGAGGAGAGGAGGAATGAGGGAGGAGACTTACCATGGTGATTCGAAGGAGGAATCACCAAGAATGGAGGAGGAAGGAGGTGCAGCCGATGGGGATTACGCGTGAGACCGGTGGCTCCAAGGGGGAGGGGTTCGTGCGGGTTCTGTGAGGAAGAGGGGAGAGTTTATTAGTTTAGGTTTTATTTTAAATTTATTTTAAATATTTTAAAAACCCAAACAGGGCACGACGCACGACTTGGGCCTCACGGTTTGGAAAACCATGCGCCAACCGTGCGTCCCCCACTAGACACCCATGACACCCCGCACGGGCTGGCCGCACTGTTTGGGTAAACCGTGCGCAGGCCGTGTAGACTCCTCTGCCTCCCTGATTTAGGTCGCACGACTTGGGATGCACGGTTTGGGAAATCATGCGCCAACCATGCGCCTTCAACTGTTCTTTAAAAACCAGCCGTCTTCGGGTCCGACACTCTTGGAACCCCTCAAGTCACTCAGAAAACTTAACGGGCATTCTCCCATGTCCAAAAACATTAAAAAGAAGGATCCAAACCTTCAGAATCTCATTCAGAAGCCCGATCTTAAATTCAACCGGTTCAGTAATTGAAAAGTTCAAATTAATTTTCTTTTGAACCTGGTTCAAAATGCGGGTCATTACAACCTTCCCACATGAGAACTTCTCGTCCCCAAGAAGCCATCAAGAACAAGACACACCTCACTCGACCTACAAGGGTCGTGAAGCTTCTCTCAAAAGACCGCGTTATGTTTCCAAACGTCCCACGCACCAACGAACATCCACTTAAGCACACGACACTTAAGCTGTCAACACCTGAACCAATGATCGTCTTCCAACCGAAACACCCAGATGAATCTTACCCGAGCCCATCATACTAGAGACACAATCTCATCATCATCTCACCAAGAAACCAATCAAAGGTACTTCCTACCTTAGATTTTTAATGTTAAACGGTCAAAACCCAAACCACAGCTCCACCACCTTTGGAATTATCTTTCAAAAGCATGCACCAAGAATTCCAATGACGCACCTAGCGTGATTTTGAAACAATCAAATGGTCGATTTCCCATCAACCTCAAAACCCAAGTGAAAAAGAGTCAAGCCACTCCGGTTGACTATTCATGAAGACACCCGACTTAGACGACCGATGCTTTAAGCTGAACAACGACGCCTTCTCCCAAGGCATCTCACACTTACTACAAGAACGTTCTCCGAAGCTCATACCCGACTCCTGATGACATATCTAAGATCAAACCATGAGAGAAACCATGCATTCTACATGCAATTCCGAAAGAGAACAACCAAAAGAGCTCAACAACTTTTAAAAAAATTAGCACGGCGTAAGACCGACACTCTCTTAGGGAATCCAGGATGAAAACAAGATAGGGGACATGCTCGTCACATAACAGAGTACACTAAGAGGATTTTAAAAGGATTCTAGTTAGTCATACCCCAAAACTAGAAAGGAGAACAATCGAACCACCCCTGGTCGACTCTAAATAAGAAACTCGACTTTACCTACCGACACACAGAGATCTTAAACCGATCACAAATCCTTTCTCCATCCGATGCATTCCATCCATCAACATTCCCACCAAAACCCAAAGGCATTCGAGCAAAACCCGACCATATCTAAAATGGTCCTTCCTTGTGTGTTCCTTCTACCCAAAAGGACACACTTAACTAAACTGGCATGATGCTTCCCACCTTGGAAGTGCCAGTGTCACCGGAAGAAGAAAAGGTCAGATGCTCATCAGCGAACTAGTTCATCACGACTAGACGGGCGTGTGTCACTCCTCTAAGCCATGATCACCACGTCGAAATGCACAAGAAAACCAAAGCAACAAGACCGGTGTGTCAACCACCCAAGTATTCCAAAAATCATTCTTAGCATTGGGAAAACTTGATTCTCAAAAGTTCAGGTCATTCTACCATGAAGATGACCCAAGAACGTACACAGCGGCACAAAATATTTATTCGAACATCATTTTTCCCTATACGACCATTTACGTAGCCGACAACCTACCTAGTCGTCCATTTCTGTGAACAAGAGAAGGTCAAATGACCAACAAGCAACCGAACATGATAGAGGCATGTCTAACCAACTGATACAAAGTATTACCCGATGATCACACCCATGAAAAGGTCAAGAGTTACATGACCACCCATCCGAACAAGGGTGTCATTGGAAACTGGAAGTTCTACAAGGGACAACGACACCCGAACGGTACCAAACATCAGAAAACTCACCATAAAAAGAAGGCACAAAATCTCTAAGGGTGCTACCTACCCCGGGCTAGCCCCTTACGAAAACAAACGTCGACCCAAGCATTTGGTCACGCCCATCAAAATTCACCAGCTCAAAAGACAAACATTTAACGTCATTGCTAAAAAGAAAGCAGTCTATGGAAAAACGCCTAAGGTTTCATTCCAAGGCACTGAAAGAGAAACTCAGCTACCCTCACACAAGGTTTCAAACATAGGAAACCACTACAGGTTCCTTTCCCAATCCCTTTATATTTAATCACATTCATTCTTTTAATCACTTTAAAAGATTCAATTCAAAAATTCAAGTAACCTTTCAAAACCAAAAAAAAAACACTAGGCACTTGATCATTTTTAAACAAACAACTCAAAGAAAAGCAGGCAAGCCTCAACAAAATTCCTTTTTAACACTAAAAATTTATCAGACACCCCATCTTATTCTAGCAATTTATCATGATAAATTCATTTTAAACAATTCAGGTGACCTACAAGGGTCCCAACAAACCAAAGCACTCAGTTCAAAATCAAACAAATTTTCTACACACAAAAAATTCACAAAACATCCTACCATAACATTCACTATGGGTTTCCATTTACCAACTCATGAAGCACCCATACACTCCATGGGTTGAACATTGGCTTCCAAAAGATAGAACAAAACGCATTTCAGAAATTAACATGCTCAAATCAACAGATCAGTCATACGAGTGGCCACCTACCAACCTGTAAAGTGCCCATACACTTTAAAATTTGGAATCTAGATCCTTTCATTCAAAACCAATTTCAATTCATATTACAATTTAATCTTTAGAAGCCCTTTTTTAGAAATATGATTACACAGGTTACCATTTACCAGCCATAAGGCTCCCATACACCATACAACTGAAAAGCGGCTCCCGTCGTAATTACAATCATTTAATTTGGTCAAAGTAACAAATTCCATATTAACTAAACTCAACATGTTATTGAAAACAGTAACAAAGAAGCATGCTATATCACAGAAGCATGGAATAACTACCACAACACCTATCACAACAGCAGGCATCGACTAATGTATCCTAGATGGCATGGAAAAATTCATGGTATGAAATTTATTACAAGGTGCCTATATGATGCATGAGATGACATAACCTCATCTCATTGGGTTGCAACTGAAATAGAACCCACAATTGCATCAACAGTATCAACAGAAACCATGTGCGTCACCCAATGGTGAAATCAAATCAACCGTAATAATCAAAATCATTAAAATAAAAAGTTTATTCGAGGAAATTTGGTTGTTCCCTCTACACGGGTTAGCTACTCCCGAGCATAGCTTATTACCAAATTCCAACTCCTTCCTATCCCTGTCTACTGTCACTAAATAGTAAAACAAACCAAAAAAAGAAACTCCTCTGATACCACTTTGTAACGTCTTGGCCCAGTTTACCCTCAAACCGGTAGCTAGACCGGTGGGTCACATGGCCTCAAGCACGTCTCCCCATACGCTAAAGGCTGCTGACTAGCAGTGAGGGTCTCAGGAGGTGATAGTGGGGAGACTATACCCTCATATCAGAGTAACACAGTGGTATTATCAGATTAAATCATATTCAATAGCGGAACTGGTAAAAAATTGAAAGGAAAAAGAAAAAGGTAGGTAAAAAATATTTTATAAAAGGTGGCCAACGCCAGTTTACAATGCATGTATGTACAAATGATGATACATTTATGAAAATAGGAAACAACACAGCATGCTTTATAAACAATACTAAAAGAAAGGACAGAAAAGCCTGACGACAATCCCCTGAGCATCCCAAGCTCCCGCTTGGTCCTTTGCTCCTAACTCCTCAGGTACAAATAGCATAGCACACAACCTAGGTTTTGCAAGCAAGAAGGTCTACTCGGGTACCAAATGAAATGGCGACCCGAGTAGGGTGTGAGATATAAATCTCAGTAGGCCGACACCACCGGTGTCTAACCCAATCCAGACAGTGTGTATGTAAATAAATAGTAATCAGTCAAGCAGGATTCAATAAGCAGGTCAACATAAAATAAGAAAACCCTTCCAGGTTTCCCAAAGGAAACCTAACGGCTATACCAGATTCGGCTCATTGTTAGGATCTCAGTCTGATCATGCCACTACAGTTACATATGTAAATATTTATAAAAGATGGAATGGGGTAAGCATGCCTCCCACCCATCAGCTGAAGATAGTGGGAATGAGGTAAGAATGCCTCTCGTCCCTGGTATACTGGCAAGGGGTAAGAATGCCTCCCTTCCATCACGTTCATTCAACCGGAATAGGGTATAACTGCCTCCCATCTGTCACATTCATATTACTGGCATGGGGTATAAGTGCTTCCCATCCAAACACGTTCATAATACTAGCATGGGGTATAACTGCTTCCCATCCAAACATGTAAGACATCACTAGAAGTCAACTGTAAAGGGGTAAGAATGCCTCCCTTTCCAAACATGTACTGTCACATTAGAAGTCAACTGGAAAGGGGTAAGAATTCCTCCCTTCCATACATGTACTGTCACACTGGCATGGGGTATAACTTCCTCCTATCTAAACACGTATCTGTCACTAGGTGTCCTCAGCATGAAATCACCTTTATTATCATTCATTTATGTGGCATCAGAATTTGTGCACTCACAAAACAAGCAAGTCCATTGGATACTGCTTATGGAATTACCTCATAAGCATTCAAAGAATCATATCACAAACATAATCAAACATATAGCCTATATCCACGTAAATGGTTATAATCACATTCATACAAATATACTTAAGGAAAACCATCTCAAGTATCATTATCACATCATTTATCATATTCAACGCATTTATACTTATGGAAAATCCTCTTAAGTATCCATATCAAGACATTAACATGTTCATCACATTTATATAAGGTACATGAGGCAACCCACTCATGTACGGTATTGGCTAACCCCAAATTCATTCTCCAATCCTTTTATAACATTTTAAAGACATACATGGATTTATAAAGCATAAAGAGGTGCTATTGACTACCCCTCCTAGGTAAGTGCCATTCATGAGATCCATTCCATTAACATAAGCCGTGCTTATTCCATTATCCTAAGGCATGGTCTTACCACCCTAACCCATTTCATTCTTAATGGATATGTTTATAATTATTTAACCCTTTGATACCTTCTAGAGGAACCATGTCATATAGTCTTAAGTCATCCTACAAAGGTTACTATCTTACTCAATTTGCCTAACATAGAAAATTTACCCGAACACAAGTATCATAGCCATATAATTATATTTCTCTCAACAAGGAAAGTTCACATAGAAAGCATCAAAGAAGCACCACAATAATACAAAAAGCAAACATAAAAAGTCTATCACTACTTTTTATCTTGAAGATAGTGCACCTCTGATTGAGGGGTTTTATTATTAAATCGTTAGTTTAGTGAACAAGAAACCATTTTAATCTTGCCCCTGCAATTCACACCCTTTGCATGGATGCATTTACCAGAAACTAAACTTGCATAATTGACATACTAAAACAGTGCAGAAATAACTCATTAATACTTTACTTTAAATTAAAGGCAAGGTGATGGACCCTACCTCAAGGTGGATCCATCCGTCCACTCCGGACCTTGGAGCTTTCTAACTAAGATCCGCCTAAGCTCTGGCAACCTGAAACATGACCAAAACTCCAAATAACTTGAAAAAAAAACACGAGGAACCATTTAGAAGTACTAAAGAACTTATTTAGAAGCTGGGAAAACAAGCCACGAGTAAAACCCTTACCTTGGAAACAAACCGGCGGACCAAAAGGACCGCAATCCGCCTTGCCTTCGGCGGCGGACATCATACGTGCACCCACGAGGTCCCAAGGGATCTTTCGCATCCCCTTACAACCAAGGATCCAAAAGAAAAAAGAATCAAACCAAAAACCCTAAACATGGGGATTCGACCGAATGAGATTAGGGAATAGGGAAGCCCTAAAATCGGCCAAGAGGAGAGGAGGAAGGAGGGAGGAGATTTATCGTGGAGATTCAAAGGACGAATCACCAAGAACGGAGGAGAAAGGAGGTGCGGCCGAGGGGGCTTGCGCGCGAGGAAAGCGGCTCCAAGGGGGAGGGGTTCGTGTGGGTTCTGTGAGAAAGAGGGGAGAGTTTATTAGTTTAGGGTTTATTTTAAATTTATTTTAAATATTTTAAAAACCCAAACAGGGCACGACGCACAGCTTGGGCCACACGGTTTGGAAAACCGTGCACCAACCATGCGTCCCCCACTAGACACCCACGACACCCCACACGGGCTGGCCGCATGGTTTGGGTAAACCGTGTGCAAGCCGTGCAGAATCCTCTGCCTCCCTGATTTAGGCCACATGGCTTGGGCCACACGGTTTGGGAAACTATGCGCCAACCGTGCGCCTTCAGCAGTTCTTTAAAAACTAGTCGTCTTCGGGTCCGACACTCTCGTAACCCCTCAAGACACTCAGAAAACTGAACGGGCATTCCCCCATGTCCAAAAAAATTTAAAAGAATGATCCAAACCTTTGGAATATCATTCTGAAGCCTGATCTTAAATTCGACCGGTTTAGTAATTGAAAAGTTCAAATTCCTTCTCTTTTTAACCCAGATCAAAACGTGGTTCATTACACATTGTTTTTCCAAACCATGCACCTACCTAGAGCCTGTTATTTCACTTTTCATGGTTTCCTGGAGGTGTTGTATGGTTTCTACTAATCATTCTCAAATAATGAACCTCCATAAAATCCCCAAAACACTCTAAAACTCCTCCAATAATTACTAAACTAAACCCAAACACTTTACATACGTAATATAAATAAATGGTTACTTACTTGAAACCAGGGGTGTTGCATGCCACTTCATACATTGTTGACACATAAAAAATTGAATCTTATTTCCTTCATCATCATTTTAACCTAAACTTATATGAGACTCCATATTTGTTTTCTTTGGTTTGTTTGGAAATTAAAATATATTCATGTTGTTAAACATATTTCCTGAAAGTTGGTTTGACATAATCACAAAATTACTCATTTTAGTTCTTATCTCATTAGGTTTCTCATTAAGAGAATCTTTAAATTTCTTTTTGTACCCATCACTAATGTAATTCCTCTATGATTCAGTCATTAATAAAACCAAATTGAGTTGACATGTGTGATAAATAATTAAATATATAATAGAATTATTGTAATAGGATAAAATGAGCATCAAAATCCCCTACTCTTTAAAATTATTATCTTCTATTTCAACTTAAGTCACTCCTGATTCAATCTAGATTTATTTTGTTTAGGTTGTCTCATATTCCTTAACCTAAATCCTTAACATAATAAAACCTTTATATTTGATTCTAAATATAATATGATTAACCAAATGATATCCCCTAGGAATATCAAGCGAAGTGTGTTTTCTTGGGCCTAATCGTCATGCCCTAGAGTGGATATTGATTTGATAATCTACCATCATTTTTCAGGGTGATTACCCCTAGGGTCATATGTGCCAGAGCAATATCCAATATCTGATATCTAGATAGGGATGTAATTTCTCGGAGAACCACACAAACTCTACTTTACCAAAACTTAAGGATATTATCCTATATATAGACTTATATCAAGGGGGTTTTCTAAATTTTTCTTATCCTAATCCCTAAAATATTTAATATTACCTTAGCTAACCTAAAGGGATATCTATATTGTTGAAATCATGATCAACATTAACATATCAACACTTAAATTATCCTCAACCAATATTCTAACATATAGAGTTATCTAAACCTATATTTGAAACCAACTATGATTACTCACAGATATGACTATCTCATTATTACATTACTTAAAAACATATTGGGTTACAATAGATTCCCACAATATTTTTAGATTATAGTTTTATAGAATTATGATAATTCATTAACTAAAAAAACCCATGTATTTTTAAACCAATAGATATTTTTACACTATATAAGTTACTATTTTCTCCACAACAAGTCATTAACATCTCCGATGAATTATCTTCACACCATAATCTTCGTGACACAACATACATATTAATTTTCTTCATAACCTGGGGAAATGGAAATGTAAGAAAGGGGTGATCTCATATGTTGAGTAAGGGTTATATAATGAAATAAAATCATAACAAGGGTAAGACTTGGGGAATAAAATAAGAATATGAACATAAGAACATGAATATAAGTACATGAGTCATAACATGATCACAAGTAATTGAATCATAACTTTTAAATGTGGCCAAAACATTAACATGGGACATTCAAAATCATATTACCAAAGTTCACCAATAATGTGTCATAGAAGTACATTATCATGTTTGTTCACAATGGAATCATAAAACATTACCAAGGCATGAGACAAGGTATCATGAATATTTCAACTCTGTATAATAATTCTTTACCCTAATGCATCAGAGTGCTATTAGGGTCCACTATTCATTTTACCATGGTTTTCACTAATGTATCATAAAATATTACCATGTCATTCTAGAAAGGTGTGATAAATCCTTTAAACTTTAGAGAATGATTTTTACCCAATGCATTGGATTACTATTAGGGAACATCCTTTATATTACCAAGATTGTTTTCCAAGGTATCATAAGACTTTCCCAAGGCATACTATTATGGTTTCATAATAGAATATCATATGAATGAATAAATGGTGTTGACATAGATGTTAAATACTTTTTTGAATAATTATGAAAATTTATTTGGAAATAAGAAATATCCCTGACCATTTTAAAACATTTATTTACAAAACTAGAAGAGAAATAATTTCTTTGATAAACAAAAAAGGCTTATATATTACATTTAAAAAGAAAAAAATGTGGAAATAGGTGTTCACATGAAATAAAAACATAAAAAGAGATTCTAGAAAACATTTTAACACTATTGTCAAAATATGAAGTTATAGGTCCCTTTAAAAAGTTATTTTCAAAAAGGTAAAGTGAAAACTTTGGAAAAAAATTATTTTTGAAAAATGAACTTCAATAATAGATCGTTTAAAATACATAAATTTTATCAAGATAATAATGGGGTGGAATATAAAATATTATATTTTTAAAGTATGGAAAACCTTTTTAATATTTTGAAATACGTTTATTAAAAATCCATATCCTAAATAGCTTAATAAGAATTAATTTTTAAAAAATGGGTACGGTAATATGGATCTGACATGGGATAAATCATAATTAGTTTTCAAATTATTAAAGATAAAATTAGTGTGAAATAAAAATATGTTCAAGTAGGGGAAACCATTATTAAAGGGGATAATAATTATTCACAATAATGATATAATATTTGAGA
Organism: Viscum album; assembly: GCA_963277665.1. Taxonomy (NCBI): domain Eukaryota; kingdom Viridiplantae; phylum Streptophyta; class Magnoliopsida; order Santalales; family Viscaceae; genus Viscum; species Viscum album. The sequence goes on from OY728160.1 coordinate 733,939,719, forward strand.
AAGAAATTTTATCATGGTAAAAATTTTATATTAAAGTTAATTTTCCAATATATATGAAGATAAATTGACATTAAATAAAACTTTATGGTGGAATAAACCAATATAGGATGAAGCAAGTTTAAGAAGAGTCATTATAACTCAATAAAGGGAGTTGAATTGACAAAAAACACTTAAAACATTGGTATCTTTTGAATTGAAATAAATTATAATAAAGAACATGATATGACCCTTAAAACCCCTTGAATTAAATAAATATGTAAAAATAAATTAATTTGGGAATAATCACACCGTATTAAAATATCATGGTACACAATAAGAAATATGTCTCAAGAATTTAAATTTTAGACAAAGATCCCCTTACCTTAATTCTCAAATCCCACTAAAGTTCTTGAATCTCTCATATAACAAAATTAAATATCATAATAACCTATTTAAATCCCTTTTTCATATATACAAACTTTTATAAATTCGTTTATAAATATTATCTACATGTATATTAGTTAGTTATTATCTATTTTCAATTTCAGTTTTGAGTAATCGTGATCCTTTTGAACTAATTTCATAATAGTGATGTTTATATTCATTACTATCCCAAATTTCGTCATTAATATATCATAAAAGGCACTTTAATTGATGTTTTATAAATATTTATAATTTTATAATTTTATTTCATAATAATTTTAGTTATTATTAGTAACGATGAAGTCAGTGACGAGCTTGTTTTGGTAGTTTATAAGGAATGAATGCTGATGTCTTAATTAATGAGTTAAATTTTTATATTAACATTATAAAAACAAAAAATTTATTATTTAATTTTTAATATCAAACATTAAGTTTCCAAATATATCCTTGATATAAATTTATTGAATCATTCATATAGGTGGTTAAACAAACCCAAGAATAACCTGTTACAATATAGAAAATGGAAGAGATTATTTGTTATAATTTCATTATCCAAAAAGAATAATTACATTATTTAGATGTTATAAAGGTGATTAATATTAATTGGTAAGAGTTATAAGAAAATGGTAAGTGAAAATGATGTTTTCACTTATAAATGATGTTTTTTTCTCATGGTATGTGTATTTTAAGAGGTTAGTTTTACAATGATATCTTATTGATAATATTACTTATATAATGGATAATTTATATTTAAAGGATAAAAATCATGAAATAAATAAAATATCTATTCATTAAATCCATTTCTAGATCCATCATTTAAATGTGGTGATGAGAAACACGATGTGTCGTTCATGGAGGTGGTAGTCCGCACACACATATGAGTAATGTTTTCATTTTTTTATTGAATTATATAGAAATATTTTGATGTTTATACCATAAATATAAAAACATTTAAGTATATTATTAATACTAATTTCATTATATATATATATGGTTATATTTTTTTTGGATAGTGGTGTAATGTCCCAACCTGGGTACCACACACTGGTTCCCCGAGCCATACCACTACATGACATCAAGCGCACCTCCCCGTATGCCATAGGCTACCGACTAGAAGCGATGGTATAATATAAATCATGGATAGATTATACCCTCCTTATTAGTGTAATAAAATACTTTAAATATATAAACAATACCCAAAAGATAAAACCATAACCATAACAATACCATAATCACATGATTACCAAAATAGCAATATAATACTAAAAACTAAAGTAATAGATATGCCATGTCAAGTACATGCCAAGTGTCAATATGAAAAAACCCAAAATGAATAAATGCACTAACTACTCCCAAGAGGGTCCTAAATCACATATGGTTTACTCATACATGCTCCATCCCATATCATCCATCTAACATAAGGCCCTTACCTTTAACATGTCCCGCATCCAATGAAATCTATTCAGGTACTGATTAGGTTTCCCATGTAGGGTGTCAGTACAACTTAGTAGGACACCACCAATTGTTTTTAAAACAAAATTCTGTTAATAAGAGTGTATGTAGTTTTATAAATAATAAATTATAAGAAATAAAGTAAACATTTTACATTTATTCAATTAATCTTTATTTAGCCACATAACTTCTAGGTTCCTGGGGGCATCAGAACTCTTAATACCTTCTTCGTCCCATGTTAGAGTCTGAACCATCCCCAAGGGATATCATATTTTATAATTCCATTATTACAATCCATCATCTAAATTCATATATCATAATTCTATTATTACCATTCATCGTCTCAATTCATATCATGACCAATTAAAACAATATACCAATGTCAACTCATGGGTGTAGAATGTCATCTCTAACAACCCATGGGTATTAGGAGCCTCAATCCCTATTCCACACCTCAATGTCACATGGGTATTTAGATCCTCATGCCATGTCTCATACTCGTATCTCATATGGGTATTTAGAGCATCAATTCAAGTCCTACACCTCATTTATCACTTTGGTATTTTGATGTAGCATACCACATCCCACACACGTTTATCATAATCACATATATATCAAATATATCAAAATTTTACATGTATCATAATATAACATGTACCATAACATCCCATTAATTAATTCACTAATTAATTAATATAATTCAATAATTGACTATTCTCATCATTCAATTAATTAATTCAAAAATTAATTATTCACATCAATTCCATTAATTAATTCAACAATTAATTAATCATAAAAATTATATTAATTAATTAATCACATCAATCCCATCAATTAATTCATCAATTAATTAATATAATTAAATAAATTTCAAAATCAAAAAAATCTGCACTAATTAATTCAAAAATTAATTAATCTAATTTCACAATACCTTGTCACATAATTAATTCAACAATTAATTATCCAATTCAATCAATTTCAATGTCATAATATTTCTCATTAATTTATCCAATAATTAATTAATATGATATCAATAATTTATTAATCCAATTTCATGATTCCTTATCCCATAATTAATTCAATAATTAGTTATTCAATTAAATCAATTTCATAGTAACAACAATCCTCATTAATTAATTTCATAATTAATTAATCCAATTTCAATAATTGATAATTCCAATTTCAACAATCACAATATCCCTAATTTGATAATGCCTTAATTAATTAATTTACCAAATTAATTAATTCAATTTAAGAACCTCAATCACTAATCATCCAATAGAAATTAGATAATTAAATACATATAATTGGAATAAAATTTTTTGGATTTGAATAATAGACCACCTAACTTGAAATTATTGATGAACACTCATCACCGTAAATCCCCAATTTTAGTAGAATAACCCTAATCAAGATGAACAACAAGATCTTGATGAAAATCCTAGATCCAAGATCAAAAAAAACATGAACCATCAGACCAATTTCTATTCCCAATAGGGGAAAACATCCCTTCAAAGAATGGAAGAAGAAAGGGATAGAGATGAAAGACCAATTAAGATGAGATTCACTTACTATGAGAGGTGTAAATCTTCAATTCGGGCTTTGAATCATGAAGAAGAGAGGTTGATAACCCTAGTAATTCGTCTAGAAGCCTCTAAAAATGAGAGATAATGTTTAGGTGTAACGTCCCGGATCCAGGTTCCACTCAACAGGTTCCCCAAACCCGGTTGGTCACATGAATTCAAGCGCATTTCCCCAAATGCCAGAGGCTGCCGACTAGCAGTGAGGGCCTAGGTCTGATCGTGGAGAAACTATACCCTCATTTGTCAAAGTGTAGCACATCAGAATAATAAAAACATTCAACAATAGCGGAAGAAATAAACCATAAACATTTAAAATAAACAACTGCAGTAAAAGATAACCAATGGTTATAGAGATAATGATGCAATATGTCTCAATTTATAAGAAAACAACCAGAAAATGTTACACAACAATACAATATAGTACAATACAGAGTGCAACAAAACAAAACAAAATAGTCGGTAGCATCGCGAGCCTAAGCCCGGTCCCATGCTCCCCTACTCCTCAACAACAATCAAGTACCTGTATAAGGACCCTTTCCTTTATCCACACCTACATAAATGTATTCTGTTTGGGCTGAATACATGACCCAAACAAGGTGTGAGAAATAAATCCCAGTAGGCACCCACCAAAGGCCCATGCCCAACTGTGTGAAAATATGCAACAATAGTGTGCAGTAGTAAAATGAAATAAACTAAGCAGTACTCAAAAGTAACTAATTTTACCAGTTATATTGCCATTTTATTATTCATTTAATCATTCATTATAAGGAAACCACCACAATGAATTTCTATGTAAACAGTCAGTGTCCTCAGACACACAATCCCTTAACCTTAGGTAATCAGAAATGTAACCCACAGGTAATTTCCCACAGGCATAAAAGATATTTCCCTCAGGCGTATGAAGTGTCGCCCTCAGGAACAGAATCTACTGCCCTCAGGCACAGGAGAAGTTGCCCTCAGGAAAAAATAACCACTACCCTCAGGCTAAAGGTAACACTGCCCTCAGGCTAAGTAAAGCACTACCCTTAGGCTAAGCAAGTAATCGGTCCATGCCCAACATGTAAATAAGAAATTCAAATTCAATTCCTCTAGAGTCGATTTAACAAACATTATTACAATGGAATACCCTTGGGTATCCTGGACAAATGGCTAAACAGAGAAACGCAGCCCCGGGGTGGTCCTGGATCCAAGCAGTGATCCCAAACAGTAGTTTATTATCACATTTAATTACCTATACAATTCTAGGTATTTAAATAGCCAAGGCCTCATCCACACGACACCCCAACATGGGTTCGTAGTTCAACAGTACACAAAAACACACAACAGTTGGAATTTATACACCAAGCCACCTACCTTAAACGCCCCTAAATGGTATACGTAAACGTTGCTTCCAGAAATTCCCAAAGAAGTCATAGATATGAGGTGAAATAAATCCCTATTCAAACACAAATAACTTCCCTTATAGGAATAATTGTCAAGAATGGCATAAGGAGAGTGGAGGGCTTACCTGTGCGGTTCTAACGAGATCGTCAGAGGCGAAAACGGATTCCCAATGCTCGATCTGGAGATCCTCAAAGGTCCGGCCTCCTCTTCCGACTCCCTCCTTTGGTTCTAATCCAATCCTATTAATAGGGTTTCCTACTACCCATTTTAAGCGAAAAAGAAACTACATGGTGTGTACTATTGACTACACGTCGTGTACTTCTCTCATTTAACTGTTCCTATGGCGGCACCGCCGCACTGTTCATTCGTCGACATGAGTACATGGCTTATTTCTGATTTACATGGAGTGTACTGCCACTCCACTGGAGGCTGCTTCCACCACCTTGCTATTTGCCTGCCGACCGACTACATGGCGTGTAAAGATCCACTACATGGCGTGTAGTCAGTTTTTACACCCTTTGTCGCCGACATGGCTACACACCCTGTGTACTCATCCCACACGGAAAAAGTACATGGTGTGTGGAATAGTACACGACATGTAGTCCTGAAATTTAAGATTTTCCCCCATTTTCCTTATTTTGTCAAAAACACTTAAGGAAAAGAGAAAAGAAGAAACCCGTACCTCAAAACTAAGAACCGGGTTCTTACAAACTTCCCCCCTTAAAGCAATTCATCCCCGAATTGACCTTCCAAGGGTGGTGAAGATAAATCTCAGAACAGATCTGGCCACTGGGAACGTATGTCGGTCTCCTGCTCTCAGGTTTCGTCCTGCACTCAGCCATGCTACCATAGCACCCGTACGAGAGGAACTGACCGGCCTCAGAGAACCTTCATGATCCTATCAACGATATGAATCAGAAGCTCCTCAAAGGACGCATCTACCTCAAGCTCAACATCCTTGGGCTGAAAGATGTGAGATAGGTATGAATGATAGCAGTGCAACTGAGAAACATGGAAGACATCGTGCATGGCTCGGTACCTCTGTGGTAACTGCAACCGACAGGCAACCAGCTGGACTCTCTCCAAAATCTCAAATGGCCCCACATACCTCGGTGAAAGTTTACCCTGTTTCTTGATCCACCTATGTCCCAAACTCAGTGAAACACACGAGAAAACCTGATCCCCAACCATGAACTCTAAGGGTCATCTACGGTGATCAAAATAATATTTCTGACGAGACTGCGCGGTAGACATCCACTTCTGAATCAACTGGACCTACTCAGAAGTCTCCTGCGCAATACATGGTCCCAGTAAAGCTGCCTCACCTGCCTCTAACCAGCAAAAAGGTGATCAGAATGGCCTACCATATAAATCCTTGTATGGTGACATCTCAATAGTTTCCTGAAAACTATTATTATAGGAAAAATCAACTAGGGTTATATGCTTCTCCCAAGAGCGCCCAAAGTCTAGGATGCATGCATGTAGCATGTCCTCAAGAACCTGTATCGTACTCTCTGACTGACCATCGGTCTGAGGGTGGTAAGTTGTGCTTAGAAGAACCTCTGTACCCAGTGCCCTCTGAAAACTCTGCTAGAAACGAGACATAAAGCGGGCATCCCTATCTGAAACGATAGAACGAGAAACCCTATGAAGACGTACGACCTCTCGGATATAAAACTTCTCGAGCTCATCTACACCAAAGGTCTCCTTTATCGGAAAAAAGTGAGATACCTTTGTGAGTATGTCCACAACAACCCACATGACATCATTTCCTCGAGGTGACCTCGAAAACCCAATCAAGAAATCCATCGGGACATCATCCCATTTCCACTATGGGATGGGTAACTGCTGTAACAGTCCGGCTGGCCTCTGATGCTCCACCTTCACCTGCTGACAGGTGGAACATCTCGTAACAAAACCAGCTATCTCTCTCATCATACCTGGCCACCAGTACTGACATCTCAAGTCATGGTACATCTTGGTAACTCTGGGATGAACTGCCCAAGATGAAGCATGAAACTCCCACATCAGCTCCTCACGGATATTCCCTGGAACCCACACTCATCCATGGAAACACAATACTTCATCATCGCCTATCGTCCAACCAGGTGAAGGGTCCCCACTGGTCACCGACTTCCGTAGAACTAGGCCTTCTAAATCAGATAGCTGTGTCATCCTCACTCTATCCAGGAGGGTAGAAGTCACAGCTAAAGATGAAAGATAGTTCTTCCCCTGACTATCATGCACCTCCAGATGCATCTCAGAGAACAAAGCCATAAGCTTCCATTCACCACTGGCCTCCTACACTACTTGTATCTAAGTCTTCCTGCTCTGTGTATCAGCTACTACATTACCTTTACTAGGTGTATAGGCAAGCTCAAAGTCGAAGTACTGAAGGTATTCGACCCACTGTCTCAGATTCAAGTAACGCTGATTAAAGATATACTTGAGACTTTTGTGGTCGGTGAAAACCAAAAAATGCTCTCCCAAGAGATAATATCTCCAAAAGTTCAACTTATGAACAAATAAATCCAACTCGAGATCATGCGTCGGGTAATTCCTCTCATGTGGCCTCAAATACCAAGAACTGTACGCAATAAATCGATCACCCTGCATCAACATTGATCCCAACCCAATACCTGATGCATCTTAGTAAACTGTATAGATCTTCCCTTGCTCTGGAAGTATCAGGACTGGTGCTGATGTCAACCTTCCTTTCAGGTCCTGAAAGTCTTTCTCGCAAGCTTCCGACCAAATGAACTTTACACCCTTCTTAGTCAAACCCATCAGTGATGCTGCTAAGTGGGAGAAGTCCCGTATAAAGTGCCTATAGTAACCAGCCATCCCTAATAAACTTCATATCACAAACGCGTTCTTAGGCTGCTCCCAGGAAACTACTGCTCTCACCTTCTCTGGTTCTACTACAACTCCTACCTCTGAGATGATGTGACACATGAAGTGAATATGGTCCATCCAAAAGTGGCACTTTGAGAGCTTAACATATATCTTATGCTCTCTCAGTGTACTCAATACGATCTCAAGATGGGTGGCATGGTCGTGTTGTAACACCCCAAGTTTCCTCGGTATGTTTCCTTTCGAATAATGCAATGGTGTGCATTGTACACAACTTCGAGATTTTAACACACCATAACCAATCAAACTAGCCGTTATGAATAGTTATACCTACTTTTTGAAATTTTATAAATTCTATCTCTCAAAATGGACTTCATTTTTGGATTCGTAATATCGAAATTAGCCTAGGGTGAAATTTTGGTACTTTTTGGATAACTTTCATATTTTGATGAATAGTGAAAATTACTAAATTTTAATTAAAAACAACTTTTTTAATCAAAATAATTAATAGTGATAAATTATGAATTTGAGTTGTTTTAAATTATATTTAGAATATATTTTTACCATTTAATATAATTTTGGTCATTGGACATAATTTTACAATTAAACCGAACATAAACAAGTGTCAATCTTTTGATAGTTATTATCTCTTAAAAACACGCTTTTTGTTTTGACAGCGGGAATTAATTTTAAATAAATTTATGCCACTTCTGTGTTTTGAATTTAGAAAAATGGATTCCATATTTGGAATCAGGATGTTCAAATTGTGTAAATAGGAAACTTTTATTTTTAGACATTTTGAATAATTACTGCGGTAAATATTTTATTTACCATGGTTAAGGGTAAATCCGGTAAATAAGGGTTAAAAATAATATTATAATAATAATAAATTACCCTAAAACGTGTCTTAACCCTATTGGTTGATACATGGTCGACCATGGGCATATTTGGGTCTATTTTGGGACCCCATGGATCCACTTGTAAGTGATAATGACACTTTATTTTAATTAAGTTAAAATAAATACAAAAATGACACAAGCATATATCTTTTAACAAAACAATTGTTACAGAGGGTTATATATGTTGGATTTTAGATTATAAATATTCCTTAGAAAGATAAAAATATTTCCTACATAATGATATTTTATTTATAATTTTTAGACATTAAATAATTTAATTTATTTATGACACAATGATGATGCAGTAATTACTATAATAGTGAAAAATCAAAATAATTGATATTAAAAATACCCAAATAAATATAATATGAAACTTTTAATGAATTGAAATAATTTTCTAGGATAATATGATATATTATTATTGATTTAATTGACTTTGTTCGAAGTAATCAATCTGTTATGGGTTTCACAAAAATCAACTATTGAATAGTGTCAAAATTGACATAAAAGAGTTTTTAAAACAAATATTATATTATTAATTGATATTAAATTCCTAAAAATCTAAGGTTCGGACAAGAGACTTATATCATGATAGGTGTATCATTAATGGACCACTTGGGGGTCTCTTGTATGTATATGGTAAGTTTATTAACCATATAATATAAAAATACAAAGAGACATTATAAAAGTGAAACTAATTAACTTAGAGTTAATACTTAAAGATAAGGTTAATATAAGTACCCAAACCTGTCTAAATTCTATTGGTTGAGTTGTCTTCGACCCATCCCCACCTTAACCTTTTAATAGTCAACTTTGGAGCCATTGGAAACCGAATATGAATTTATTATAAACTAATATCTCTAGCTTTTCCAAAGGTGCCCCTCACCCCTCTTATAAAAGGGCACTCCTCCTTATCATTTCTTCACACCTTCAAAGCCCTTTGGTTCGGCCAAACCCTGCCCAAATACTATCTCAAATTCCCTCACTACAACCTAGAGGTCTTAGTTTGATCAGAAAGACAACCTAAGGAGCCCTTTTGATCAAATCAAAAGGAAGAACTCGAAGAAGAGGTAATGTTTTCACCACCCCTTTTCAAGTCCCTTTCTTCTTCCACTTCCTCTTTCTTTGTTATTTCCATTATAAAATAATAACTCCAGTATCATATATATACTGTGATCTTATTATAAATATGGTACAACCATATTCAGTATTCTATCCATCCTTTGAATAACATGTCACCATACGTGCGTACGTACGGCTTACCGTCTCCACGTCGTGGTGTAATTGTTATTCAATATATTATTATTTGGATGGGTATAATAATGATTTGTAACTCATGTAAATAATAAATATAACATGATAATGATTCTGTATATATGATATAAAATCCAATTATATAATATTTTAATATCAAAAGAATGATATTGTCGCTCGTGCGTATGTACGGACTACCGTCTCCACGAACGCGATGAGATTCATTGTCCATCATATCCATTCAAGTATAATTATCATTTGATGATTTAAAAATATTATCTAAGGACTTGATATAATTCTGTATATGAATAATATACATCCCATTAATAACGAATATGGCTCACATAACAAAGAATATAAAGTAAAATGAACCCGTTAATACCCGAAATGACGATAATTCTAAGATATTATTAACAAATCAATGTTAAAAGATCATATATGATATCATATTAAAGTAAATGATTCTTTTATAATTAAATAACAATTATTTCTCCATTATACAGGAGGTAAACCTACCATCAACCAAGGAAAAAGTACAAAGTAAGTGATTTTCTTATCTCACTTTCAATTCCGTGAGATTTCCATTTTTCGCCACTAAATTATTGAAAGTGGTGTATTGTGTACTGCCATTTGATATATATTCACGATTCTATTTATATTCATGTTATTCTGTAAATCATTTGGTGGTTATTAACTTTTGGCCATACGACTCAGTTGATTAACGTGGTAAGGGGTTTCTTATCTCACTTTTAATTTCGTGAGATTTCCATTGATCACCACTTAATTATTGCATGTGGTGTATGTGTACTGCCCATGATTGTATTCATTGTGTAATATAATTTAATTTTTGGGTATTTACATCATCATGGTATGATACTTCTTTCATGGGTGTATGTTTCGTATGTTACCTAATCGGTAAGGGAATTTGAGATTTCAATTCCCACTCATTTGGCTTTACACATATTTCATTGATTATATTACTCCATGATTATGTGTGGAATCACTATTCATTTGATTATGTCATAATTTCCACTCCCCTTCCTGTGGATATAAGTTTGATACACATAATCACTCATTGGTAATTCTCAAGTCATTGATATGAATTTGATAAGAGTAATTTTAACTCATTCACCATTTGTTGAGTTAAACATCCAATTCGTTGGTGTTGTTTTTACAAGAATATGTGTGAATATCCTTTGATTGTTTTACACTGAATATCCAATCATATTTAGTGTATTTATATTTGTCACACATAATTATGTCGTTGATTTATCCTTAACCTAAGGATACAGCCTTTATGAGAGATTTCATCTCAATTTACATTCCATTGAGACTTCTTTGTTGATATACACCAAATCACTTTTATGTGGTGTATATAATGTAATTTGTCATAGTATATCATGAATCCCTTTATTCTCATGATATTACAAAGTTTTGATTACCTCAATTATTTGTATTCAAGTGTCTCTTTTGTTTAGAATCTCTAACTAAAATACCATTTTTAAATGTTTTAAAGACTTATTCATCTAAATCTTTCTCATTAATGTCCATGTTTTAAAAATGGTTTTAAGGATTTATTTATATGGACATTAATGTTTAGAAATTAAAACTCCTTTTAAAAAGTTTCAAAGTGGTATGGGACACTTTGATTCAAAAATCTATTTTTAAATGGCTTCTTGACAAATAGTGTGACTTTTAAATGTTTTCAAGAAAAGGGGGATATTTCTCTCAAATAGTTTTGATGATTATTTTCATCTATGTCAACATCCTTCATTATTCATGATTGAGGTTAATGTGATACAATACAATCTTCCATATTGTATCAAATGAGTTATATTTGACTGTGGATGTTCTATGTTTATACCATTCATGGTTTGTGGTTAAAGTATTGACATTTCGTATGCTAGTTTTAATACGAATGTTTATTTTATGCTTAAACCTATTCATATGAGGAATGCATTGGACTTAATAAGTGACGGGTGGAGCCCTCTATAGCTCCTCGATGCATCGGTAGGTCTCATGAGACAAACTAGTGTCTTGGAACAAGGCCTTGACAAAATCTTATTTGTTGTCTTGGCACGAGGCCTTGGCTATGTGGTTATGATAGTCTGGAATTATGCATTCCAACATTATGAAAGTGGATATTGATATTGCATGTGATCATTCGACTAGTATAATATCCATGTGAGTAAGTAAATGGCATTATTTCATTTTACCTTTGCCATTTTATGCTGAAGTTCAAGTTTAAAAGGCTTTTGTTTTAGTTATAAATTGCCTTAAGTGTTTATGCTTATTTATGAAAGCTTCTGCTATAATGTTATCCTTACTGAGCATCTGAGCTCACCCCTTTCAATGTTTTATTTTTCCCAGGATTATGAAGAAGTAATTTATGAATGACCTGTAGGGATAGTATGAGGGGATATGAAGACAAGATGTTTTTTATGATGTAATGTAAAAATTTATGGATGTATCTAGTTATTCCAAGGCTACTAAACTAATCGGTCTTTCGAGACTTGATCTTTTTCGTGATCATGCCAATGTTACGTAATAATGCACCGACTCTAGGTAACTAGGGTCGGGGTGTTACAGTTGGTATCAGAGGAAGTTTAGTACAAACCTTGGAAGCTAGATTTAGATAAACTCTGATTAAAGCACGTAGACCTAAGATGAACTTTGAGGATTAGTATAAAAGAACTTCCAAGAATTTTGGTATTGTAGAGATTTTGTGAGTTTTCCGAGCAATACATCCCTGTCTGGATACGAGCAGGTAGAGGCGGCTCTGGCACAGATGTACCTAGGGGTAAAACCTGAAAACACCGCTTTGATCTAGACTCGAACGGGAACTGGTGCACGACAACCGGCCTTGCTGCACTCTTGGTTACGACACTCCCGGGGGATATGCTTAGGATAATTTACATTTTTTTTACAAACCGATTTAAGTAATATATACATAAGATGAGAGTAAATGACCTTGGTAAATCCTAATATGTTTCAAATTGAGAATATGGTGACATTTTAATCTCTAAATGATTTTACGACTACTATTACTCACACAATGATTTCTGGTTTTAGTCAATGGATGGATTCCAAGGAAGTCATAGTGACTTTGAGAATGATGTACAAGGTGGGAACGGTGGTGGAAATGAGCAACAAAATGGAATGTTGATAGGCGTAAAAGATATCGTCTTTATGTAAAATCAGTTTTCCAAAAATATGATCAACAACATATATATTAACCAACTCCCAGACTCAACAAGGAAGAGAAAGGTGATAAATGATAAGATCTCCAGCAATGGAGACCATGGAGAAAAGAAACCTCAATTTTCATCATGCAGGAAATGTGGAAAGAGACACCCAGGAAAGTGTCTCAATGGGACAATGAAATGTTTTACGTGCGGGAAGGAAGGACATAAAGTGAAGAATTGCCGAAGAAAAATGAAGAGTACTATGGAAGAAGATAAAAATGGTCCCAAGAGTCCATTTACAGTCATTTGCCGTAAATGTAGGGGACCTGGCCATTACCCGAGTGAATGTCCTATTCTATAGGATATTTTCTTGGTCAAAGAAGAAGATATGTGGAAATAAATTGTTGGAGAAAAACTTAAAAAGTATTAGCACTCCTTGTTGATGGGTACTTTGGAATAATTTTCTCTTGTATTTGTAACCCCGTAGTTTGCCATGTGAGAATGATATTTGAAGAAGAATTGTCTCTTCTCTTGTGGATATAGGTATAAATAACCATTTGGTTTTATATGATCATTGGGGTTTGAGAAAATTATAAGTTATTATAATTTGGGATAAAAATGCAAAGTATGATATAACATTTGTGATTAAATTATGTTATTTTGAGGAATTTATCTCATTTTGGTAATATTATAAAATATAGTTTTTGAAAAAGGACAACACGTATACCGTGTGAAAACCCGTCGCGTCGGACAAAGCGGTGGGAATCGAACCCACAACCAAAGTGCGATTGGGATTTATCGCCTACCACTGGACTACGTGAAGTCCCTGGTTAATGTGACTATTTTTTTTTGTTAAATGATTTTATTGATCAATAATAAGATGATTTGGGTTCTTATGTCTTATCAAATGAATACCCTTGGTATAGGAAAATGATTTGGTGATTAAGTGATAAATGTTATTTTGGAAGATGTTCGCTTTGTTGGAAACACTATATGCCCAAGGAAAATAGAATACAATGGGGTTTCATTTGTAGAGTAATGGTGGATTTTTATCTACATTTTTATTGTTGATTTATAGTGATTTGGGTTATTTATGGAAATTATTAACCTATAACAGAGAATATGTGATGATGTTAATTACTTTTAAGTATGTGACTTTAAGAGTATTTGATGTCATTTGGAGATACAATGTAACATGGGAGACTACATAATCAAATTCTTCTATGATTTGGGTTTCAATATTAGTTCGGATTATATTAAAGGATTTTAAGGACAATTGGTTATTGAATGGTATCTATTTAACTTTGGGGTATTGTTGTTTTAATTTTAGAAATTAAGATTAGTGCATATTTATCTCAATGAATATCCTTTTGGGGGATCATTAAATCATTCACTAACCATTTTGGTTTTGATTAATCGTCAAAGACAATAAAAATATATGGTTTATCCTGCATGGATCATGTGATTCTATAGAAGTTTATTCTAGCTCTTCCAGTGTGACTAAGTCGTCTTGAATACTCATCGTTTAAAAAAAAATTGAATTAGTGGTGGAAATTTATTAAAGAATGAAAATTTACTTAAAATGTAAGTATATCTCATAATGTTCTTAGTCAATATCATAAATTAATTCCTCTTCCTTATGTAATGTAACTTTAAAAAAAAATGTTGTCCGTTTACTTTCCTACTAGGAGACTAATGGTCGTTTGTCCCAACACAAGTTTGTGGTTTTCTCATTGTTAACTTTCTCCTGATCATGATTTCTATCCCTCTCCATCAGAACATGACACTTAATTTATCATCCATATCCATGTTTTCTTACATGGAATCCTAGTATGGGTTATCTTGGATGACCCTTATACCTCTCTTTCTTTCTTTTAAAGTGATAGTTTTATTGGCTCTTTTTCCGATGTGGGACTTTCCATTATATTCCCAAGCAAAATTTTAAAAATTGCGAGGACACAATTTATTGAAGGAGGGGAGAATGTAACACCCCAAGTTTCCTCGGTATGTTTCCTTTCGAATAATGCAATGGCGTGCATTGTACACAACTTCGAGATTTTAACACACCATAACCAATCAAACTAGCCGTTATGAATAGTTATACCTACTTTTTGAAATTTTATAAATTCTATCTCTCAAAATGGACTTCATTTTTGGATTCGTAATATCGAAATTAGCCTAGGGTGAAATTTTGGTACTTTTTGGATAACTTTCATATTTTGATGAATAGTGAAAATTACTAAATTTTAATTAAAAACAACTTTTTTAATCAAAATAATTAATAGTGATAAATTATGAATTTGAGTTGTTTTAAAGTATATTTAGAATATATTTTTACCATTTAATATAATTTTGGTCATTGGAAATAATTTTACAATTAAACCGAACATAAACAAGTGTCAATCTTTTGATAGTTATTATCTCTTAAAAACACGCTTTTTGTTTTGACAGCGGGAATTAATTTTAAATTAATTTCTGCCACTTCTGTGTTTTGAATTTAGAAAAATGGATTCCATATTTGGAATCAGGATGTTCAAATTGTGTAAATAGGTAACTTTTATTTTTAGACATTTTGAATAATTACTGCGGTAAATATTTTATTTACCATGGTTAAGGGTAAATCCGGTAAATAAGGGTTAAAAATAATATTATAATAATAATAAATTACCCTAAAACGTGTCTTAACCCTATTGGTTGATACATGGTCGACCATGGGCATCTTTGGGTCTATTTTGGGACCCCATGGATCCACTTGTAAGTGATAATGACACTTTATTTTAATTAAGTTAAAATAAATACAAAAATGACACAAGCATATATCTTTTAACAAAACAATTGTTAAAGAGGGTTATATATGTTGGATTTTAGATTATAAATATTCCTTAGAAAGAGAAAAATATTTCCTACATAATGATATTTTATTTATAATTTTTAGACATTAAATAATTTAATTTATTTATGACACAATGATGATGCAGTAATTACTATAATATTGAAAAATCAAAATAATTGATATTAAAAATACCCAAATAAATATAATATGAAAGTTTTAATGAATTAAAATAATTTTCTAGGATAATATGATATATTATTATTGATTTAATTGACTTTTTTCGAAGTAATCAATCTGTTATGGGTTTCACAAAAATCAACTATTGAATAGTGTCAAAATTGACATAAAAGAGTTTTTAAAAACAATATTATATTATTAATTGATATTAAATTCCTAAAAATCTAAGGTTCGGCCAAGAGACTTATATAATGATAGGTTTATCATTAATGGACCACTTTGGGGTCTCTTGTATGTATATGGTAAGTTTATTAACCATATAATATAAAAATACAAAGAGACATTATAAAAGTGAAACTAATTAACTTAGAGTTAATACTTAAAGATAAGGTTAATATAAGTACCCAAACCTGTCTAAATTCTATTGGTTGAGTTGTTTTCGACCCATCCCCACCTTAACCCATGAATAGTCAACTTTGGAGCCATTGGAAACCGAATATGAATTTATTATAAACTAATATCTCTAGCTTTTCCAAAGGTGCCCCTCACCCCTCTTATAAAAGGGCACTCCTCCTTCTCATTTATTCACACCTTCAAAGCCCTTTGGTTCGGCCAAAACCTGCCCAAATACTATATCAACTTCCCTCACTACAACCTAGAGGTCTTATTTTGATCATAAAGACAACCTAAAGATCCCTTTTGATCAAATCAAAAGGAAGAACCCGAAGAAGAGGTAATGTTTTCACCACCCCTTTTCAAGTTCCTTTCTTCTTCCACTTCCTCTTTCTTTGTTATTTCCATTATAAAATAATAACTCCAGTATCATATATATACTTTGATGTTATTATAAATATGGTACAACCATATTCAGTATTCTATCCATCCTTTGAATAACATGTCACCATACGTGCGTACGTACGGCTTACCGTCTCCACGTCGTGGTGTAATTGTTATTCAATATATTATTATTTGGATGGGTATAATAATGATGTGTAACTCATGTAAATAATAAATATAACATGATAATGATTCTGTATATATGATATAAAATCCAATTATATATTATTTTAATATCAAAAGAATGATATTGTCGCTCGTGCGTATGTACGGACTACCGTCTCCACGAACACGATGAGATTCATTGTCCATCATATCCATTCAAGTATAATTATCATTTGATGATTTAAAAATAGTATCTAAGGACTTGATATCATTCTGGATATGAATAATATACATCCCATTAATAACGAATATGGCTCACATAACAAAGAATATAAAGTAAAATGAACCCGTTAACACCCGAAATGACGATAATTCTAAGATATTATTAACAAATCAATGTTAAAAGATCATATATGATATCATATTAAAGTAAATGATTCTTTTATAATTCAATAACAATTATTTCACCATTATACAGGAGGTAAACCTACCATCGACCAAGGAAAAATTACAAAGTAAGTGATTTTCTTATCTCACTTTCAATTCCGTGAGATTTCCATTTTTCGCCACTAAATTATTGAAAGTGGTGTATTGTGTACTGCCATTTGATATATATTCACGATTCTATTTATATTCATGTTATTCTGTAAATCATTTGGTGTTTATTAACTTTTGGCCATACGACTCAGTTGATTAACGTGGTAAGGGGTTTCTTATCTCACTTTTAATTTCGTGAGATTTCCATTGATCACCACTTAATTATTGCATGTGGTGTATGTGTACTGCCCATGATTATATTCATTGTGTAATATAATTTAATTTTTGGGTATTTACATCATCATGGTATGATACTTCTTTCATGGGTGTATGTTTCGTATGTTACCTAATCGGTAAGGGAATTTGAGATTTCAATTCCCACTCATTTGGCTTTACGCATATTTCATTGATTATATTACTCCATGATTATGTGTGGAATCACTATTCATTTGATTATGTCATAATTTCCACTCCCCTTCCTGTGGATATAAGTTTGATACACATAATCACTCATTGGTAATTCTCAAGTCATTGATATGAATTTGATAAGAGTAATTTTAACTCATTCACCATTTGTTGAGTTAAACATCCAATTCGTTGGTGTTGTTTTTACAAGAATATGTGTGAATATCCTTTGATTGTTTTACACTGAATATCCAATCATATTTAGTGTATTTATATTTGTCACACATAATTATTTCGTTGATTTATCCTTAACCTAAGGATACAGCCTTTATGAGAGATTTCATCTCAATTTACATTCCATTGAGACTTCTTTGTTGATATACACCAAATCACTTTTATGTGGTGTATATAATGTAATTTGACATAGTATATCATGAATCCCTTTATTCTCATGATATTACAAAGTTTTGATTACCTCAATTATTTGTATTCAAGTGTCTCTTTTGGTTAGAATCTCTAACTAAAATACCATTTTTAAATGTTTTAAAGACTTATTCATCTAAATCTTTCTCATTAATGTCCATGTTTTAAAAATCGTTTTAAGGATTTATTTATATGGACATTAAAGTTTAGAAATTAAAACTCCTTTTAAAAAGTTTCAAAGTGGTATGGGACACTTTGATTCAAAAATCTATTTTTAAATGGCTTCTTGACAAATAGTGTGACTTTTAAATGTTTTCAAGAAAAGGGGGATATTTCTCTCAAATAGTTTTGATGATTATTTTCATCTATGTCAACATCCTTCATTATTCATGATTGAGGTTAATGTGATACAATAAAATCTTCCATATTGTATCAAATGAGTTATATTTGACTGTGGATGTTCTATTTTTATACCATTCATGGTTTGTGGTTAAAGTATTGACATTTCGTATGCTAGTTTTAATACGAATATTTATTTTATGCTTAAACCTATTCATATGAGGAATGCATTGGACTTAATAAGTGACGGGTGGAGCCTGCTATAGCTCCTCGCTGCATCGGTAGGTCTCATGAGACAAACTAGTGTCTTGGCACAAGGCCTTGACAAAATCTTATTTGTAGTCTTGGCACGAGGCCTTGGCTATGTGGTTATGATAGTCTGGAATTATGCATTCCAACATTATGAAAGTGGATATTGATATTTCATGTGATCATTCGACTAGTAGAATGTCCATGTGAGTAAGTAAATGGCATTATTTCATTTTACCTTTGCCATTTTATGCTGAAGTTCAAGTTTAAAAGGCTTTTGTTTTAGTTATAAATTTCCTTAAGTGTTTATGCTTATTTATGAAAGCTTCTGCTATAATGTTATCCTTACTGAGCATCTGAGCTCACCCCTTTCAATGTTTTATTTTTCCCAGGATTATGAAGAAGTAATTTATGAATGACCTGCAGGGATAGTATGAGGGGATATGAAGACAAGATGTTTTTTATGATGTAATGTAAAAATTTATGGATGTATCTAGTTATTCCAAGGCTACTAAACTAATCGGTCTTTCGAGACCTGATCTTTCTCGTGATCATGCCAATGTTACGTAATAATGCACGGACTCTAGGTAACTAGGGTCGGGGCGTTACACGTGTCGAGTGTGAGAGTACACCAAGATATCGTCCACGAATACTACCACAAAAGAATCCAAATAAGGATGGAAAACACGATTCATCAGAGTCATAAAAACTGCTGGCGTGCTCGTGAGTCCAAACGGCAGAACCAAGTACTCATATAGACCATGCCTACTCTAAAAAGATTTAAGAGGTATGTCCGATGGTCTCACGTGCAGTTGATGATATCCAGATTTCAAGTCAATATTCGATAACACTCTTTCTCCATGAAGTTGATAAAAAAGATCATCAATCCTCGGAAAGGGATATCGGTTCTTAACCATCAACTAGTTCAGCTTTCGATAATCCACACAGATTCTGAGGGTACCATCCACCTTTTTCACAAAAAGGACTAGCAAACCCCAAGGAGAAGTACTGGGTTAGATGAAACCCTTTTCCTGTAACTCCTTTAACTGCCTCTTGAGCTCCTGCAACTCAGGTGTAGCCATCCTATAAGGAGGAATGGATACCAGTGTCTCTCCTAGCACAAGATCAATAGAGAAATCCACCTCTCACTCTGGAGGTAGACCTGAAAAGTTGTTTGAGAAGATATCCCTGAAATGATCAACCACTGGAGGGAAATCCGTCTGATATGTCCCCTGATCATCCAGATATATACTCGAAATCTGGGTTGTGACACCACCTCGCCCACGATGCTCTAGTCCAGCTCGACTCTTATGAACATCCCATTCACCTTTGTATAGAAACTCTCTACCCTCTGGTGATGTTAAACTCACCCTGCGATGATAGCAATCTACAAAGGCTCGAAAGGGAACCAACCAGTCCATCCTGAGAATAACGTCATAAGCTGTCATCTCTAAGACATAGAGGTCCCATAGAAAGTGACACCCACCAACCTCAAGGGGGAAATCCTTGTAATGACGCACACCAGTCGTTCTAGTTCCCAACGGAGTGTCTAGCATCATAATAGTAGAAGAAGAAGAAATACAGAGCCCAAGGCTCTCCACAATGGGAAAAGATATAAATCTATGTGTAGCACCTGTATCAAAAAGTATGGAAGATAAGATAGAAGCTACTTGAATAGTACCTCTAACTGTAGAAGGTCCAGGATCCTGCTCCTTCTGGGTCTATTTCACTGCATATGCCAGCCAAATGCCATTGCCCTACGAAACATCCTGGCTACCCTGAGCTGTCCTGTCCTACTGCCTCTGAGATCCTGGTGTTTGGATACCATGGCCACGACCACTATCCCTGCCTGAATGCCCTGACATATTCCAGTTTCCCGACTGGTAAGAAGATGGCGGTCCTACTCCCGCACGCGAAGTCTGCACAGAACCCCTCTCACTAGCCACTAGTAGAAACACCCTGCAAAAGTGCTGCAGATGACCCATCTTACCAAAAGCTCGGCACTCCACTGGGTCTCATGGACACTGAGGTCTCTTGTGCCCCTCTTTACCACACTGGTAGCACATGACCTAGCCACCTGAAACCTTCTTCTGGAAGGTACTTCCACCGTGAGAAAATTCCATCTATCTCTTCCTCTTGCCAGTAGAAATAGTACCCAAAACTGGTGCTGAACCACCCGGGCCCACACTACTAGCTTCCCGCAGGTTCCTCTCTATAATCAGCGTCCGGTTCACAATAACATGTACTGAAGGAAACCTGAAAACATTCACCAGTGCTCGAATGTCATATCAAAGACCATCCTTAAAGCTTCTGTCTTTCAACATCTCATCACCCACCAGAACGGGTGAAAAACACTGAAGCTCGGTGAAATGAGTATAATAGTCCATCACTGACATAGCGCCCTGCTGCAGATTCATGAACTCTCAAGCTCTATCTACCCTTAGCATATCTGGGAAGAAGAAATCATAGAAATATTTCTGAAAAGATTCCCACACCATGTCTCTATAATGCTCGGACTGGGTGGTAACATCCCACCACCTTTTGGAACAATCAAGCATCATATACGTTGTGAGCTTGATACTTCGCCCTGGAGGCATCTCAAGATGCTCGAAAATAGTCTGCATAGACCCCAGCCAAGACTCCGTAGCTTGAGCTCCACTATCCCCTGAAAACGTAGGCAGATGCTGCTGCTGGAATATACGAGTCAGATTGGCCATAGATGTGGCAGTCGACGGTGCTCTCTGAAAGGTCTGCATGAACCGCATAAAGCCTTCACGGAACTACGCCTCCGTGCTTGTGTCTGGTATAATGGCTGGCGCAGCATCTGGCTCTACTGGAGGATCCACTAGTAGCCCATGGCCTACCATCTCTGGATTATAATCATTTCCGCTCTCCTGGCGAACAACGCATTGTCGTCTCGGCAACATGACTTTACAAGGTCAAACGCACACCTTAGATCAAGATTATCACAGTCTGAAAACAAAGGGACTAAAAGGGGAACAATAGAAAGAAGGCATTCAAGATTTCACAACAAGACTACATGGAATGTATACTGACTACACAGCGTGTACCTGAATTCTCTTCCCCTACTCGAGTCCTTCTACACGGCTAAGCCACACGGCTCTTGTTGAACAAAACTACACGGCGTGTATATAATCTACACGGCAGGTATGGTGTAATTTTTTCCAACTACCCGTGTCGTTTGTGACACGGCCAACTACTCGGATAACTCTACACATCATGTTACACCCGCACACAACATGTACACCACTCCGTCTTCCCAGCCACACGGTCAGGTCCACACAGTCTGTCACCGGTCAAGACTACATAGCATGTCCCTCAGGCACACGACATGTACTAGACAAGCTCTGCCGACCCGTGTTGTTAGTTAGACGGCCGGATACATGGCTCACACTACACGGCTTGTTCCATATACACACGGCGTGTACATGAAAGGATTACACCGACCCATTTTGTTAGTTAAACGGCATAATCCTAGGTCAGAATACATGGCGTGTTCCATAGTGGACACGACGTGTATGTATTAAGGTCTCCTCTGTCCGTGTTGTTAGTTACACGAGAAAACTCCAGATCAACACTACACGGCATGTACATCTAGTACACGATGTGTTTTCCCCAAGCATTTCCACTTTCCCATGTCCCTGCCCACATGGTCTATGACACGAGAAGAGACTACACGGCGTGTACCGAGGGTACACAACATGTACTCAAAAAGTTTTCTTTTCTTCTCGAACAAAAGAATACATGGCATGTGTCCAATGAACTACACAGCGTGTATCCTAGTTTTTCCGGATAGTAAGCCTCTGAAACTACTCCAGAACCCAAAAAATACTGAAAACATCACCTAAGTGCCAAATTCCGATCCGTGAGGGCCCATACTCCCTAAGAATCAAAGTTTGGCATCTTATATGTGTTATAACAAAATAAATAGTCAATGGTCCACCAAATTCTGGTCAATGAGGGCCCATACTCCCCAAAAACCAAATTTTGGCGTCCATTATATTAACAGGCTCATACAACAATACCCTATCACATAGCAGGCATTTTTATCAAAGCAGCTATCACACCAACATGCTTTTCTAGC
The DNA here is from genome assembly GCA_963277665.1 of Viscum album. Lineage (NCBI taxonomy): Eukaryota > Viridiplantae > Streptophyta > Magnoliopsida > Santalales > Viscaceae > Viscum > Viscum album. The sequence goes on from OY728160.1 coordinate 733,962,740, forward strand.
ACAACAACTATCACAAAAACATGCAATTTCTAATGCACCTACATGGAATGGAAACTATGCATGGAATGTGATTCCTAGCATGTGCCTAAATGATGCATGAGATGGAATACCCTCATCTCATCAGGTTGCAACTAAATAGAACCCATGGATAAAATATAACAACACAATCACAAGTGCGTCACCCGACGGTGAAATCAAATCACCTGTAATTTGAAAAATCAGTAAAATTGAAAAAATGCAAGGTAGAATGGCTTTTCCCTATACACGGGTTAGCTACGCCGGGGCACATCTTATTACCAACTACCGTTTCTGTCCTATCTGTGACTGAGGATCAAAATAGTAAGTCAAAGAAAAGAAAACCTCTGATACCACTTTGTAACATCCCGAATCCGAGTGCCACTCAATGGGTGCCCCGAACCCGGTTGGTCACATGACCTCAAGCGCATTTCCCCAAATGCCAGAGGTTGACGACTAGCAGCGAGGGCCCAGGTCTGATAGTGGGGAAACTATGCCCTCATTTTTCAAAGTGTAGTTCAACGGAATAATAAAAAAACTCAACAACAGCGGAAGCAATAAACCATACACATTTAAAATAATCAATGGTAGTAAAAGATAACAAATAGTTATAGAGATAATGATGCAATATATCTCAAGTTCTAAGAAAATAGCCAGAACATGTTACACAACAATACAGTATAGTACAATACAAAGTACAACAAAACAAAATAAAACAGTTGGTAGCATCGTGAGACTAAGCTCAGTCCCATGCTCCCCTACTCCTCAGCAGCAATCAAGTACCTGTATAGGGACCCTTTCCCTTATCCACACCTGTAGAAACGTAATCTGTTTGGGCCGAAGACATGACCCAAACAGGGTGTGAGAAATAAATCCCAGTAGGCACCCACCAAATGCTCGTTCCCAACTGTGTGAAAATATGCAACAACAGTGTGCAATAGTAAAATGAAATAAACTAAGTATTACTCAAAAGTAACTAACTTTACCAGTTATATTTCCATTTTATTATTCATTTAATCATTCATTATAAGGAAACCACCACAATGAATTTCTATGTAAACAGTCAGTGTCCTCAGACATGAAATCCCTTACCCTGAGGTAATCAGAAACGTAACTCGCAGGTAATTGCCTACAAGAATAATAGATATTTCCCTTAGGCATACAAAGTGTCAGCCTTAGGCATAGAATCTACTGCCCTCAGGCACAGAAGAAGTTTCCCTCAGGCCTAAATAACCACTGCCCTCAGGATAAAGGTAACACTGCCCTCAGGCTAAGTAAAGCACTACCCTCAGGATAAGAAAGTAATCGGGCCATTCCCAACATGTAAATAAGCAATTCACATTAAATTCCACTCAAGGAGATTTAACAAACATTATTACAATGTCATGCCATCGGGTGTCCTGAGCAAACGGCTAAACAGAGGAACACACCCCCGGGGTGGTCCTGGATCCAAGCAGCGATCCCAAACAGAATTTTATTATCACATTTAATTAATTATACAATTATAGGTATTTAAACATCCAAGGCCTCAGCCACAAGACACCCCAACATGGGTTCTTAGTTCAACGATACACAAAAACGCACAACAGTTGGAATTTAAACACCAAGCCACCTACCTTAAACACCCCTGAACGGTATACGTGAACGTCGCTTCCAGAAATTCCCAAAGACGATGTAGATCTGAGGTGAAATAAATCCCCATTCAAACACAAATAACTTCCCTTAGAGGAATAATTATCAAGAATGGCTTAATGAGAGTGGAGGGCTTACCCGTACGGTTCCAACGAGATCGTTAGAGGTGAAAAAGGATTTCCGATGCTCGATCTGGAGATCCTCGAAGGTCCGGCCTCCTCTCTGGACTCCTTCCACCAATTCTAATCCAATCCTATGAACAGGATTGGCTACTGCCCATTTTAAGAGAAAAAAACAAACTACATGGCATGTACTATTGACTACATGTTGTGTACTTCTCTCATTTAACTGTTCCTCTGGAGGCACCACTGCACTGTTCATTTGTCGACATGAGTACTCTGCGTGTATTTTTGATTTACACGGCGTGTACTGCTACTCCGTTGGTAGCTACTTCCACCACCTTACTATTTTCCTTTCGACTGACTACACAACATGTAAAGATCCACTACACAGCATGTAGTCGGTTTTTACACCCTTTTTTGCCGACATGGCTACACACCCTGTGTACTCATCCCACGCGGCCAAAGTACATGGCGTGTAGCCCCAAAATTTTGGATTTTTCCCCATTTTCCTTATTTTCTCAAAAACACTTAAGGAAAATAGAAAAGAAGAAATCCATACCTCAAAACTGAGAACCGGGTTCTTACATTAGGGTTGAGCTAGGGTAGATTAGGGGTTAATAGGGGGTTCAAGAATTTAAAAAATGGTTAAATTAAAAACCTACACACGGTTTCCTAGGTAAGGGCTCATGTTTTTCCAAACTGTGTTCCTAAACTATAATCCTCTTATAGGGGGTGCATAGTTTCCCCTAATAGGTTGCACTGTTTGAAAACCTATGCATCATCCATGTGAATCCTCTCTATGAGGGGTTGCATAGTTTACTAGACCAGGGTGCATGGATTGGGAAAACTATGTACCAACCATGTACAACCCTTAATCCTTCCAATTTTCTAAAATTTTCACCTAAATTCACCAAAGATAATATCTAAAAAATAATATATGCAAAACAAGGAAAAATAATGCATATAAATGAGACCAATACATTTCTAGAAAAGGTTGTGATCTTACAATCTCCCCACATTATAATAGCTCATCCTCGATTTATCCTCCCAAGCATCTCTAAGATTCTGAGTCAAAGATATCAGGTCGTTGAGCCTACATATCGGCTTCTCTCTCTCAAGTTTCTTCCTACACAATACCATGTTTCCAAAATATATGAACTATCGGTATGGTCTTTCCACACAAGACTTTATCACTTCGATCCAACACACATATCTGATTCTCCTCAAAGGATGAATCTATATCAAGCTCAACATCATTCACATCGATCACATGAGAAGGGTATGAGTGATACCGAAAAAGTTGTGACACATGAAAAACATTATGCATAGCATTTTATCTCTGTGGAAGATCCAATTAGTAAGCCATTGACCAAATTCTCTCCACAACCTCAAAAAATCCAACAAACCTGGGTGTTAACTTGCCCTATCTCTGTATCCTACGGTGACCCAATCTAGGAGACACCTGAAGGAATAATCGATCACCCAATAAAAACTTTAGGGTTCATTGATGTCTATCATTACATGACTTTTTTCTACACTGATCTAGATCCATACACTTTCGAATAAGTTTCACCTGCTCCGACATCTCCTAAATGAGACTTATTCCCAAAAACTCTAACTCACCTGCCTCCATACAGTATAGAGGTAATTTTCAGGGCCTGCCATAAATAGCCTCATATGGTTCCACCTAAATAGTTTCCAAATAACTATTATTATATGCTAACTCTACCAAATCTAGGCGATTCACCCAAGACCCATCAAATTCTAGGAAACATGCTCGAAGCATATCTTCAAGAGCCACTACAATATGCTTCAGCTTCCCATCTATATGTGGATGGAAATCCATACTCAATAAAACCTATATACTAAGTACCTTCTGTAAGACCTAGGAGAATTGAAAAGTAAAATTTGAATCATAGTATGAAAATATAGTTTGTGTAACCCCGTACAGATGGACCATCTCCCGAACATACAAGTATCTAAACTGATACACTGAGAAAGTCTCTCTTATTGGTAAGAAATGCACTAAATTTGTCAAATGGTCCATAATAACCCAAATGAAATCACAATTAGGAGGATTCCTTGGGATACCCACAAAAATTATCTATTAATGTCACCCCACTTCCATTCCAGAATTGGAAATGGATGTTGTAAACTAATAGGTCATTGATTCTCAACCTTAACCGATTAGAAGGTAGAGCATCATGTAACAAAATCTATTATCTATTTTTTCATGCCTAGAAACCAAAACTGTCATCATAGGTTATGATAAATTTTGGTTACACATGGATGAACTTCCAACTTTGTGGCATGAAATTCCTACATTAACTCTTCCTGCATACTTGTAGGCACAAGAACCAGATTCTTGACATAGATGATATCATACTCAACTATGGTCTAATCCCAAGGCAGCTCCCAACCTTCAAGGCATTCCATCGAGGAAAAACATTATAAATCCTCATAGTTTCTATCTCTAATCTATCTCAATAGTGTAGACTCCATTTAAAATGATATCAAAGTCGTTTGTTCGTGACTCTCTAGAACCACAACATGCATCTCAACCTGTAAAGTCATCATCTTACATTCAACAATAGGCTCCTAAAAATCATGATCCTAAGTCTTCCTACTTAAAGTGTTAGAAAAATTGTTTCCTTTCCTGGGTGTATATGCTAGATCAATGTCATGTTAATGCATATAACCAAACCATATTCACTATTGAAGATTAAAATATCACTACAAAAAGATATAGTTTAAGATATTATGATTAGTATGACCCATAAACTTCTCACCCAACAGGTAATGTTTCCAACACTTTAAAGTATAATCCATAATATCTAACTCAAGTTCGTGTGTAGGATAATTCCATTCATGTGGCCTCAACTAACTCAACCCATATTATACAACTCAGTCTCCCAACATCAACACTACTCCAAGCCCTATTCTAGAAGCATCACAAAACACTGTATAATCCTCCCCTACCTCGAGTTGGATCAAGATTTTTGTCTTTATCAAGTGATTTTTCAACTCCTAGAAGGAATTATCACATGATTCCATCCATTAAAACTTTATACCCTTCATTTTCAATCCTGAAAGAAGTACTTCCAATTACAAAAAGTCCTGGATGAACCTCTGATAATATCCTGTCAAACCAAGAAAGTTATGGATATTGAAAACATTATTGGTTTTATCCCATGAAACAACTACCTAAACCTTCTCTAGGCCCATCAACACACCTTCCTCAATGATGATGTGACCTGATAAGTGTACCCAATCAATCCATAATTGACACTTAGATAGATTGGAATATTGTTGATGATCCCGTAGTGTACTCAGAATGATGTACAGATGGTGGGAATGATCTTCATGAGTCTTAGAGTAAACCAAGATCTCATCCACAAATAAAACTACAAACTAATTTGGGTATAGGTGGAATTTTTTTATTGAGGACATAAACATTATTGGTGTGTTCATCAAACCAAATCGCATTACGATGAACTAATATAATCTATAACTGCTTATGAAATTAGTCTGAGGTATATGAAAAGGACTAATTCTCCACTGATGATACCTTGATCTCAAGTCTCTTGGAAAAGACACAATCTCCCCTCAACTAGTAAAAAATATCATCAATTCATAGAAGAGGATACTAGTTCTTCACAATCGTATGGTTCAAGTTCCGATAATCAACAAATAAGTGTACAGTCTTGTCATCCTTCTTAGAAAACAACACTAAAGAACCCAAAGGTGGTGTACTAGGATGGATAAACCCCTTATCCATTAACTCTTCCAACTAAGTCTTGAGCTCTTTAATCTATATTACTGTCATTTTGTAAGGTGGAATAGAAAATGTCTCAGCCTCTGGATTGAGGTCAATTTTAAAGTCCACATATCTCTCAGGTGGAAATCTTGTGAAGTCTTTAGGAAACACATTCTGAAGCCAGTTTACTATGGACAGAAATACATCATTCCTTTCACCACTATCATCCAGTAACAGACTAGAAATATGGGCGATCAGCTCCCCCAGTTGCAGATGAACTATCCCTACATTACCTGCCTGGATATCTCACTCTCCACGGTGAATATATTTTTCACCCTCAAAAGATGTAAAAGTAACTCTCTTGTGGTAACAATTTATGTGGGCTCAGTATGATATTAACTATTATATACCCATAATTAGATAAAAGACTATCATGTCAAAGATTTAAATATTCAAACTAAAATGATACTACCCAACCTCAAGAGAACACCCTTTTTAAAAATGGATGTCCCTAGATCTTACCCCAAAAGTTGTTTCTATGGTTTACACCCCACTCACGAACACCACCACCAGGCTTAAACAATTCACAATTTGTGAAAAATTAAAATAATGAGAGGAACCTGTATCAAATAAGGCACTGGATAGTGTATATGCTACAAGATTAGTATCAAAAACTATCAATGGTCCATCCTCACTATCCACTAGTGTAGGCTGAATGTCATGAAAATATCTTATCCATCTTCACTGCGATGTAGTATGAGTCCTCTGAGATACAACAATTTACTAATATGGGTGATATTTCCTATAATAACCTCATCCAATACCTCTATCACCATGGTTTTTAGTACTCTAGCCTCCAAACTGATATGGTGTAGAAGATCACTTTCCTACACTCTGATTTTTTCTAGTTCTCCCATCATTACCAATCCATCATGGGATTCTGTAGAACTTCTGCACATGTCCCATCCTATCAAAAGATCATCAATCTACTAGTGGTTGGGGATAGTGTCTATGATAGTGTCCCAACCCACCACACTGTTGAAAAAAACATGGGTAAGATCTTAAGTAACTGATCCTTCCCCTTATCTACTCCTCCTACTATCACCCTCGATAACACTCTCATAGTGACACTTCCTAATTTCAGAAGTGGTACCTCATGTTCATATAGTAAAAACCATATTTCCTACACTGGAAACCTCTTTCAGGTTCCACTCAACTATAAGAGCCTGATCCATCACCTCAACAAACTTATTTAACAGAAAGAGGTTAACTTGGGACGTAATCTCACATTTAATCACATCATGGAAATTATTTTTGTAGCCTTATCATTCCCTACCAATGCTAGAGTAAATTTCTAAAAATATATAAATCATCCAGAATAGTCCATCACATATATACTTACCGGTCTCAACCTCCTGAACTCATCTTCCCGCTTCTGTCTCAACATATCTGGATAAAAGTGCTCTAGGAACTTCTCTAAAAATCCCTTCCATACCATACCATCAGCCTATCTAGACCATGCCTGAATATACCACAATTGATTCTCTATTCCTCATAACATATAAACAACCAACTTAACCCTTATCTTAGTAGGATTTTCTCAATGTTCAAGTATAGTCAGGATGGACTCAGTCCCAAACCCAGCTACCTCGGGTCCACCCTCTTAGGTAAACATCATAGGGTGATGCAACTGAAACTCCTATACCTTTTCAGACATACTCTTCATAGCCCACTCTAGGTATCTCTATATATACATTATAAGGCAAGAAAAGTTCTCACAGAACCTCTTTCCACCTTCTTCACCGGATACTAGCAGTGCCTCATGTTCCACTACTGGCGGAGCATCTCCAATCATAACCTCATGTCATCCTCTCAATAAGAATTATCAAGGATGCATATCTCTACAATTCAAAACACACATATTAGGACACATAATAGAACATTAAATCATTTGTGTGGATTCATATAAATCCATAACAAGTCATTTCCCCAAACCCCACCACACTACCAAAACTGAGGTACTATCACTACCCTTAACTATCCTACAAAAAAGGGGTATACTCACTCTCATTATCAAGTGTCAAATTATACACCCATTTATTCACATGTTTTATCATTTTAAAACTTTAAATTTCACATTAGATACCATTTTCAATTCAAACACACAAGTAAGGAAAATCACTTTCATTAAAAAAGATTACCCAAACCCTTCTTTTCCCATAAATGCCTAAAATGGAACATGTCACAAAATAATACTGAGTGCCTTGAATGATTCTTTCATACTCAATACTCGTAACATTTTGGACCATGAGTCCAATCTCAAAAAATCTCAGCATCAATAATGAAATCACACAACAAGTGCAAAACCCATGGTGAAATAACATCCAACTATAATAGTAAATACCAATAAACTTGGGTTCTCTCATGTACATGGGTTAGATACTCCCATTCATGAGCTCATAACTATGTACTGAATCATCCTAGTCTTCTATCTACAATTCCAAGATATTATTAAAAATGAAAAAATGGTCTCTGATACAATATTGTAACAACCCTACCTGGGTGTCACAGACGGGTGCCCCGACCTGGACCACTATGTGACCTCAATCATGCATCCCTATACACTAGAGTCTACTGAATAGTGGCTAGAGTCTAATATAAATTAGGGGGAGACTATAAACTCTTTATTAGGGTAATAAACTAGAAAAGATAAATAAATAATAGCTGAATGATATAATTATAACCAGAACAAGACGAAGATCACATGATGACCAAAACAAGAATACAATACATAAAACTAAACTAGTAGATATGTCATTCCAAGTATATGTAAAGTGTCAATATGAAAAAACAGAAAATGAAAAAATACACTAACTACTCCCAAGTGTGTCCCAAGTCACATATCATTCCATCATCTATGCTCCCTCCCATATCATCCATCTAATACATGTCCCTTTCCCTTAACCTGTCATGCAACAATGAAATCTATTTGTGTACTAATGAGACATATCAAGTTGGGTGTGCATACAACTCAGTAGGACACCACAATTGTAATCTAAAATGATATCTAATTAATAAAATTTTAGCAGTTTTATAAAGAATAAATTACAATAAATAAAGTAAATAATTTACATTTATTCAATTTTTCTTTATTTAACCACCTAACTCTCAGGTTCCAGAGGACACTCGAATTCTCAATACCTACATCAACTCATGTTAGAGTCTGAAAAATCTCCAAGGAATATAATATTTCAAAATTCCATTGTTACCATCCATCATCTCAATTCATATATAATAATTCCACTATTACCATTCATCATCCCAATTCATATCATGACCAATTGGAAAAATAGTTCAATACCAACTCATGGAAGTAGAATGTTATGTCTAATACCCCATGGGTATTTGCATCCTCAGTCCTTTACCACACCTAATTTTCACTTGTTTATTTGGAGCCTCATTCCCTTCCCCATACTCGTATCTCATATGGGTATTTGCATCATCATTTCAAATCCCATAGCTTGTTTATCACTATGGGATTTTGATGCAGTAGATCATATCCCACACACAATTATAACAATCACATATATATCACATATATCACAATTTCACATGTATCACAATATCACATGTACCATAACATACCATTAATTAATTCAACAATTTCATATTCACAACATTCCATTAATTAATTCAAAAATTAATTATTCACATGAATTACATTAATTAAATCAATAATTAATTAATCATATTAATTCCATTAATTAATTCAATAATTAATTAATTACATCAATCTCATTAATTAACTAACAAATTAATTAATCCAATTTAATCCACTACATAATCAAATAAATATCCATTAATTAATTTATCCAATTTCACAATCCCTTATCCCATAATTAATTTAAAAATTAATTATTAAATTCAATCAATTACATTTTCATAATAATTATAATTAATTAATTCAATAATTAATTAATATAATTTCAACAATTGACTAATCCATTTTCAAAATCAATTATCCTATAATTAATTAAACAATTAATTATTCAATTCAATTAAGTTCATATTCACATAAAGTCTCCTTAATTAATTACACAATTAATTATTATAATTTCAACAATTGATAAATCAAATTTCAACAATCCTAATATCCACAATTTCACAATCCCTTTATTAATTAATTTTCCATATTAATTAATTAAATTTAAGAAACTCAGTCTCTAATCATCCAATAGAAATTCTAAAATTACATACATGAAATTTAAATCAATACTTTGGTATTTTAATAATAGACCACCTACCTTGAAATTGGTGATGAACGCTCACCAATGAAAATCCCAAATTTCAGCAGAATAACCCTAATCACAACAACGAATGTGATATTGATGAAAATACTAGATTCAAGATCAAATAGAGTAATATCCATCAAACATAGATCTTGATAAAATCCCAATTGGGAAAACATCCCTTAGGAGAATGGGAGAAGAATGGTAGAGATATGAAAAAACAATCAGGATGACATTGACTTACAGGGAGAGGTGCAGATCTTCAATCTGGACTGAAAATCATGAATAACAGAGATAGGGAACACTAAACATTTATCCTGGAACCTCCAAAAAAGAGAGATAATATTTAGGGTTAAGATAAGTTTAATTAGGGGTTAACACTGGGGGTTTGGGAATTTTAAAAAAAAATTCTATTTAATTAAAAACCCAAACACAGTTTCCTAGGCCAGGGTTCATGGTTTTTCCGAAGAGGGTAAAAGGTTTTAAAAACTGTGATCCAGCCATGTGAATCCACTCTATGATTAGTTACATGTTTTTCTAGGTTAGGGAATATGGTTTGAGTAAACCATGCGCCAATCATGGACTACCCTGCATCCTTCCAAATTTCTCACATTTTTACTCAAATGCACCCAAGATAAAACTCAGAAAAATATACTCAAAAAAAGGTAAAATAATACCTATAAATGAGCCAAATAAATCTCTATAAAAGGTTAGTATTTTAAAAATGGTTGGTGATAAGGATAAATAAAGTACGTTAAAAGTTAAGTAGTACTTTTGTTGAGAATTTAGATGTTCTCTTTAAGTATCCTTTAGAAATGAAGGACTTGAAGAAAATTTTTGAGGATAGAGGATAAAAAAAATTAAGAGGGTATATATAAAAATTAAATTTTGTAGATTTTCCTAAGAATTTATAAATATAGTTTTGGCTTGAGATCGGTGGAAGTGAGATTCTTTTATATGCTAAAAAGAGGGACAAATCATTGGAAAAAATGTTAAGTAAGGGGTAAGAAATTAATTGTAAGAAAAATAAGAGAGGAAAGTTTCATGAGACAATTAGGTATTACTTTAAAACCTATGTAGGGTATTCTAGAATGTATAAGGGTCAAGTTTATTTAGAAAAATTTGAGCCACAATACATTATCCATTATAACACTTATTAATCCTAATTAAATATTATTCATGGCAATTATTTTATCACAAAAAAAAAAGATGAACCTTATTAGAAAATATCAATGTGATGAATTTTAATTTAATATAATTCAATTTATAATTATGAGAAAATTAACTTTTAAATTATAACATATAATGTGTTCAATCCAAAAAATATTTTATACCAAAATAAATTGGAATTATGATTCATATGAAATTAATTGAATTAATTTAAATAGAAATGAGACTTATTTAACTTTCAAACCAATCCATAAAAATGAACTTTCAAATACTTAATTAAAATAAAGAAACCAAAATAATTTTTATTTGAATAAAAAATTTAATTAAATTTTTAAAATGTTAAAAATATTTTTCTAATATCAAATTTATATTTTTAAATAAATTATATTAATTATTAAATATAAATTTATTATAAAAAATGTATCTCAAAATTTAAAGTCATTATTATATTATGATAATTTTATAAAAGTGACTATACTTACAAAATTGGTATTTTTTTTTGTAATAACTTAAAAATAAAATTTTCACTAGAATATCTAAAAACTACCCTAAGTTAATTTCAATATGATGAATCCAAAGATCAAGTTCATTTTATGATCCTCTTATAAATAGGTTGTAAGGGGAAAATACCCTCACTTATTTGATAATGAATAAAATTAAAAGGATATAATTTATAAAAGGGGGATAATGTTAAAACTCAAGTAATGTTAATAATAAATCAATTTAATATACTATTAATGGTCATAAATATATTTTATGGATTTATATATAATATGATAATTTAATATAAATTTTTAGTCGAAAATGAAATGGTTTTATTCTAGCTGAAATGTTTTCCATGAAATATACATTTTTGTTTAAAAATAAATTTTATATTTTTATATTTTTAATCTCATAAAATGAAATTAATCTCTAGATTTATAATACATAAATTATCTTAGGGTAGTTTTCAGATATTTTTCTGAAAATTTTATTTTAGTGTGATTACAGAAAATACTAAATTTTGCAAGTATCATCACTTTTATAACGTTATCAAGTTATAATAATGAGGTTAAATGTTGTGAAACATTTTTTTATAATAAATTTATATTTAATAATTAAAAAATAATTATTTTAAAATATAATTTTGATCTTATAAAACTATTTTTAACATTCTGGAAATTTAATTAAAGTTTTTATTCAAATAAATAATTTTTGGTTTCTTTATTTTAATTAGGTATTTATAAGGTCATTTTATGGATTTTTTTAAAGTAAAATAAGTCTAATTTTTATTTAAATTAATTTAATTAATTACATATAAATCATAATTACACTTTATTTTGCTATAAAATAAATTTTGTGCTTAAATTGTTTTTTTTTCTAAAAACTGATTTTATTGTGTTTTTTGTAGTTGTATTAAAATTAATTTTTACCACTTATATAAATTGAACCTGAAAAATGGATTTCAGATTTGGGATCATGATTTTTAAATTTTATAACAATTTAAAACTCTTTTTTGGTCATTATGAATAGTAACCATGGTAAAACTTTGTCACCAGGGTAATGGTTAAAATATTTAATGAGGGGGTTTAAAACTAAGAGACATGGTTTAAAATATCATAAAAACTTGTCTAAATTTTATTGGATGAGTGTGTTTCCAGTCATATTCATTTTATATTCTAAATATTTCAATTTTGTGCCACTTGAATTTGAGAAATACGTATATTATATTTAAATATTTTAAGTATTTACAAGTGTTGAAATCCCCTAACATATAAATAGGAACCTCCTATCCTCACATATTCATATATTTTGTGACACTTGTATTATCCAATACCTTACCAAATAAATTACCAGCTATCCCCCACATCTTATAGTTCTTTTTATTCTCAAAAGACTAATCCTAGAAGGCTTAATGTTTAATCCAAAGGGAGATATCTGAGGATGAGGTATAAGTCCTAAAAAACCTATTTCAAGTTAATTACTTATTAAACCTCATTAAAATTTGTTCTAAATAATATAAACTATTGTAATTATTATATTCTATATACTTAAAAGTTATTATACCAATGTAAAAAACTCTTTTTTATCTCTTTTTTCTCTAATGTGAAATGAAAACATCAACCATGTGTACGTGTGGACTACCACCTCCACAGAGCAATGTGCTTCATTTTCAATAATTATATCATAAAGATGGTAATAAATATGGAATTAATGAATATATACTATATTTATGAAATTAATATTATTTTTTAAATATGAGATACTACTTACCTTCTTACCCTTTCCATCTGTGGGAAAATGATAACATCGTTTGTGCTTACTTGTTGAATACCAACTCAACAATAAAATGTGATTCATTTTTCATTTCCACCTCACATGGTTGGTCAAAATGAAGTAACTAATGTATAAATATGATATTAATAACATAATTATAGTTCTCTAAAAGTAAAATATTATATACCTTATTTCTTTTCCATCTAGCAAAAAATGGTAATGATGTGTGTGTGTACATGCAGACTACCACGTCCATGATATAATGTATTTCACTTTTCACGACCTCCTTACATGGATGGTTTTAAAAATATTAATGTATAAAAATAATAATTTTTATCATTATTAAGATTCAAGAGATTATGGAACCATGATCCCTTTAACCATGTTCAACCTATCTAATTCATTTTGGACTTTTAAACTGAATGCCCTCAAAATGTCCAATGTGAACTTAACCATTTTAGTTACTAAATAAAAAATTATAAAAAATTAAATAAATGGAGTAATTATAAAGGAATGAACAAGAAATGGGTTATTAAAAAAGTATAAAATTGATATTTTTTACTCAATAGGATGGTAGACATACAAACAAAACTATTTGGGACTCGAGGTAAGGGGGTTTCTTTTAAAAATATTATTTTAAAAATTTCTACCTAAAATTTCTTCTTCCATGTCAGGGTTTATATAAATGTTTCATGAATGTTATTATTTATGCTTCAAACGTTTTCAAATTTAATTTTTTTAATTTTTTTATTTAATTAAAAAGGATTAAAAATGAATATTTTAATGTTTTCTATGTGGTTTATTTTAAACATTTTACAAAATTATAAAAATAATGTTTTCTTAACATATATGGTTTGAATACCCTTTACCTCCATATCAGTCATTATTCTCTATCAATATTCATCTATAAGTTAACATAATTTGTCAAGGAATATTATATTCTCACTCTTATTAGAATTATTGTTTTAAAAAAATATAAGGAAATAAAAATTCCTTCTTGTTTATATGAGATATCATAAAGTTTTATTGCTTATGATATTGAATGACAATTAAAGTGTGTTTTATAAATAAATTGAAAGATATATGTGTTTTATTTATGATATTGTTTTAAGAAATTTTATACAAATAATCGGTTATCCCAATATATCCTCGATGATAGGTGAGACTGATCTATCTCTACAATACATTGGGTAAAGAGATAAATTTTATTAGTGTTAGGTTACTTTTAAGAGATTTGGAAATTATTCGGTTAGGTGATTACATTGTAAGGTTTATTATAATGGTAAATTGAAGGATAATTTCCCAAGGTACCTACATGATCTTCTTGAAATGTGTTTTTAAATTAAATATTTTTATTTCAAAAGTTAATAAAATGTGATTATTTTTATAAGGAAAGTTTATGACTTTTTTAAAGGGGAAGGATTATTTTTCAAGGAAAGTTTATGATGTTAACTTAATGAATTCTTATGAAATGTTTATGAAATCTATTGAGAAATTAATTTTATTCATAAATAAGTAAATTAATATTTTATCACAAAGTATATTATAAAACATATAAACTTTATTATATATTTTTTAGGTTTACCAATAGACTAGGGGGTTTCTTTTCTTTTATGTCCATTTTAGAGCTTTATTTTTTCATTTCCCATTTTCAAATGCTTTTAATAGGGCTTAATGATGAGTAAAAAAATTAATAGATTAAAATTTCTAGTTATGGGGGTTACCATGAATGAAGAAAGTGTGTCTTTATAATGACCATTTTTTTCAAAAAAATGGGAGTTGTGTGGAATTGTCTACGTTTTAATGTAACAAATTTTATAATTATTGAATACTCTAAACATAAAAATGTCTTTGTGGTATAGTTGATGATATATAGGTCATAAATTATTTAATTTATGATATTTTTTTGTGACTGTTATATGTTGTCTATGATAAAATAAATATTTAACATAAAGAAACCACAATTTTATTTATAGGAAAACACATATGTATTATTTTTGTTAAAATAAATTTTTTTGATAAAATTAAAATTTTGGATGAAAATATTTTTTTTCTGAAAATGGTTTCAAAAAAATTGTTATTATATAAATTTTATAATAATTATATGCATTCATAATTAATTTTTTTAAAGGTATGAATTTTGAATTGGGTTATAAAAATTTGAATTTTTTCAATAATTAAGGATTTTATTTAAAAATTAAATTTCTTATTTTTTAAAAATTATTTGGATAAATTGGATATCATTTTTTAAATAATTTCATCAAAATTATCTTAAGGGTAATTTTTAATATTTTTCTGAAAAGGTTGAATTTTTTGTGAATAATGAAATATGAAAAAATATAGTATTTTATATTATAAGTTAAATACAAAATAAATTGAATATTGGATGATGTAAGAAAAATTAATATTATATTCTCATTATCCATTTACTATATATGGTCATAATAATCAAAATTATTGGTAATTTTGAGAATAAATAATAAACTAATATTTTCGTTTTATTCAAAAACACCCATCGCCTCCCCTATGGCATCACTTGTCCTCACACCGTAGGCTTCTTAACATTCAACATATCACTTAAAATACCTTAAAAAATATCCTATACAGATCCTATATGTTCTAATCTCACCAAAATTCTAATATAATATAGTTTAAGGTGTGGTTTAAGGAGCCACACCAAAGTAATAATGTAAGTTTTCTATTTCTTATAGATTTCAACTTATTTTACTTATTCCTGACATAACCTCTTTATAACTGTCATAAACATAAATTTTATAATTAAATTTATAATATAATATTATTTTATCAAGAATTATATCATCTTATAATACATATAATCAATTTTTTAGTTTTTAATAACACTCATCCTGTCATGGATGGTTTTAACTGCACATATGGAAGATGTTATAAAACATATTTTATTTCCTTACATGGATGGTTTAGAAATGTATTAAATGAGTGAATATAAAATTTATAAAATTATTAATATTATGAAAATATAAATTGAGAAATATATCAGTGATATTTAAAATAAATAATCTTGGTGATTTTAATTGTCTAAAATAGGTGTATCTGGAAACTTATAAAAAATTGAAATTGGTTAAGAATGTCTATTGAATAGCATAACATTTATTTTGATAAAATGATAAAGAATCTATACTTATAATATTTTTCAAATTATGGAATTATTTCAAAACACCTTTGACCAATATCAACATACCAAAAAAGTTTTGGAGAAGTTGACCGAAGAACCCCAAGTTTTATATGTGAGTAACAATTATATAATAAATGGATGACATATAATAATAAATTGAAATTAAAAAATTAAAATTAAATTAAAAATTATTTTAATAAAATATTTAATAAATTTTATTTGATTATTCATGAGGTTATATGCACATACTAAATAAATCAGAACCCGAGGTAAGGGAACTCCCAAACCATCCTCATTTCTTTTGGGTTATGATTTATATCTATTTACCTCTCTTTATATATCTATTCTTTTAATGGTTTTATTATATAATATGTATATATTTTCCTTACATATAAACCTAGTTTTCTTTCTTCTTTAGGATATATATATTTTTCATGATCCCTCTTCACTCATTTCTTTAAAGAGATCCCAATTAAAGATGAATTTTGTACTTGTTTTTTCATTTTATAAATCACTATTTTAAAAGTTTTAAACTTATATAATTTTTAAAAATACCCATTATTTTAAATAAATGTATTATAGTATCATTTTTACTTATTAATTTTAATGGTTATTTGCTAAAAAAAATTTAAAAAAAATAAGAGGTTCATTACCACAACTACTTATCTACCCCATTCTCATGATCTTTATTCAATTAAGACCTATCATAATGATTTATGCATCTTTATTTAATTATCAACATAAAAAATATTTAATCCATTATTTTCTTGGGAAAATATATGATACATCATTTTTTATGTTTTGAGACAAGATTATGTAACCCTTTTCCATTTCAGGGGTTTTTCTTATTATTATGCCTTATCCATGATTTATTTATGTTGCATACATCTTCATGTACATATTACAATGTGATGAGTGGGTCTAGAATTATGCATCACCCAATGCACTGGGTAATTTTTTCATCTAATGAGATGCCATGTATGGTGCATGTGCAATATAACTAGCTTGATATTATATTATCTTGGTATTGAGCCTTGACTAATGCTTAGGATGTCATGTTTTTGGTTGTTTACAAATTTTTATAATGCTAATATCTTATGATATCTTCCCCATTATTCTATTCTTCCATTTTATTATTTATGAACCAAATATTTTATAATATTATATTATGCCTCTTGACTCATATATTTTACTCCAATATCATTTTTAATCCATTATTAGTCTTGTTATCTCACCCTTTTCTTTTATTTATGTCTCCAGGGTATCATATGAAGTAATAAAATTTCAAATGAATTTATGAAAAAATAATGGATATTGAAATGAATATGTTGATATTTATTTTTAATTTAATCTATTTTGTATCTAATATCTCAAATACTATAGACCTCTAGAATTATGGGTTTTTAATTTAAAAAATCATGTGAAAATATTTTTATAAGACTTGGGTTTTTATATAAATCAATGAACTTGAACATGGAAATTTATCTCACATAAATTTTTAGTAAGTTTTTTATAATAAAAAACATCATATATTAGAAGAAATATTTTCAAAAGGTGGTATTCTAGTGAAAAAAATATATTTCCATGAATAAAATTCCATATTTAAGTTGTTTTTCTTCTAAAATTTATCTTTTTTTCATAAAAAAATATTTAAAAAACCACTTATTTTTTCAATATAATTATCATATGTGAAAAATAGAGTGATAATAAATTTCAAAAAATTAATATTATTTATTATATTTATAAAATACACATATATTTTCATTTTTAAAGAAACCCACTTATTTGGTCAAAAAAATCAATAAAAAAGACACATATATATAAAATCAATTATCATAAATGATAAGTATTTTAAGTATACTTTAACAAAAATAAAATGAAAAATAAGGTGGGTGTGAAGTGGGAGATGGAAAAAATGAGAGGTAGATCTTCTATTCTATCAAGAAAGTGGTGTAAGCATTTTATTTTATAGAGAGAGATGAGGATGAATGTATTTACCATATCATAGGTGGTGGTTTATATTTATATTTATAGAATCTATAATTAGTAATCATAATGATGTTAATGAATTGTTTAAATTTTTAAATCTTCAAAGAAATAAAAATATAAGGATTTATCAACAATTTCATTAGTTAGGCCTAAAAAATTGGATTTTTCCAATTAATAGAAATCGAAAAACAATATATTGTATACGTTATGGAAACTTATTATCTCATATAAATAATACCATGTACATGTTTGTCATCATTGAATTCACTAAAAATTTTCTTAACTTCCTTTATTCTTTATTCATGGGTATTATTCTTTTCCTACAACATCAATCTCTAGGGCCACAACCCATTTACCAAACTAAAATATTCCCTCTAGAAATTAACAAACTCATTTTCCCACATTAATTTACTATTTTATGTAATAATTATTTATTAAATACTGGTGGCTATATAGAAAAATAGATTTGAATTAGATCTTTGAAAATCAAAAAAAATTAATTATGGTCAACAATACACACTGCAACGATATATAAGAATCAAAATCCAATGCCTCCCTGATTTTTCTACAGAAAATTGATCATATTATCAAAAAGAATCAGCATATTCTAGAGAAAAAATATATTGATACTTATTTTTCAAAAATAAATATTTGTATTATAAAATTTTCACTACTAATATAGAATGTAAGAGTTATATTAGCATGGTTACCATCTTAAATTTCACTAAATAACATAAATTATTATTATTTTTAAATTTTAAATAAATATAATTTAAAAAAATTCCTAATAATTAATCTTATATTTATAAATTATAAATTTCTAAAATGGATTAGCTAAGACAATTCCATAATCAACATGAAAAGATTTCCAAAATAAATAATGAAATTTTATAAATTGTATGTCTATTTCAACATTGTAGAAATAACGAAAAGAGAGTAATATTCTTTTCAAATAGTATACATGTATATTAGTAGGTATCTATTTCTTATATAAATGAAAAAAATACTTATTAATAGAATGGATTTTTCATGATTTTGGGAAATTCACTTGAGACACTTACCAAATGGTTATCCCTATCAATGTTGGAATTAGCTCCACTATATTTCAAGGCACAAACATTATTTTCCAAATAAGAAATCCTATATTTTTTTATTGTGTTTCTTGGATGAACAAAACAAACCTAAATTATTCATGTTTTTTAACTATTCAAAAAAAGACCACATGATGAATTTAGAAATAAAAGGGTGTGAATTCCTTAATAATTTTTTCGAATTCAAGATGTAACAATATATAGTTATAAGAAAAAAATGTTATGAATAACCTATATAAAATAAGAAAACTATATTTTTAATATTAATAAAAGTCATGGTATAGTGATTGAACTTGACAATAATGGTCTACGATATATAATTTTTTATTTGGAAAGTAATAATTCCAAGATAATTCAAAATAATACAATAAATTTCATGATATTATAATCTTTTCATGAGTATTTATACTCACAACCACAATATAGAAATAATTAACCATAACTAATAACTACGTATTTGATAAAAAAAATTAAAAACCACTTTCAATGTGTGAATAAAAAAAGTTAATTTTTTTAAAAAAAATTAACACAAAACTAATTTAAAAAAACCATTTTAAAACTAAATAAATAATTATTATATCAAATGAAATGGTTAATTAAAATGATTTTGATTGTCCTAGTAGATTAAAATTTTAAAATTGATGAATAATATTTTTAAGACATATCATTACTTTAAGTTTTCATATATAAACTAACAAATTTGTAACTTTGATTCACAACTATCAAGGATTTAAAATCCATCCCTATGGGATATAGGTAGATAATTTTTAGTAGTTCAGAAAATATGTTAATGAGATTCTATTTCTTATATCTTTAAAAGTTTGGAATGTATGTTATTGGACTATGTTTCTCACATCTTTTCCCCTTTAGTAGTATGTCATGCAACATGTTGACACTATTTCTCGGTTCATCATCATGATAGTGGAGATGTGATGTAAATATTATAGATAAAAGGTGGAAAAAACACATTAGTATATCAAATATCTAAAAAATCCAATCAAAACTAAAGTTAATAATAGACCCGATTTTTAAATTTGTAAAAAAATAAATTGGGCTTTAGATAGACCCCCCACTACACTAGATTTAGTTATTTATATCTCACCCTTAATACCAAACTCAAAAATATTAATTGATATTGGGATCACCACCCCTGAAAACAAATCAACAATAATAAAAATAATAAAAATATGAAATAAATAGTAAATATACTAAAAACTATCAAAAATATGGAAAACCATGTTAAATCCTTAAAAAGTTAAAATATATCTACATCTTCATGTTAGCCTTTTATTTTTATCAATAAAAAATGAATAAATTTAAATAATAAGCATATGAATTAGTATCTATAAAAGAAACCATAAAATAGTACACCAAAATACCTAAAACAAAGTTTCTAATCTCTAAAATCAAGTATTTATCTAAGGGAAGTGCATCATTCATATATTTTTCTCTAGTTAGAAATGATTCCTTGTTATTGATCATAAAAACACTAGATCGATCTAAGAGTATGGATTCTCTCTAATTCCACATTATCATCCTTTAACTAGAATACCTTCTCTAACAGCCAAAGTTTTATTCACCTCAACATGATCATCACAGTTGTTAGTGTATATTTTTATATATTATGATCTAAAATTCCAATTATGTTGAGGGTAAATCCTGGTCTACGATTGAATATACAGTTTATTAGAGTATCAAAGATTTTGATTAAAAAATACCCCTAAATGAGTTTAGTGAATTTTTCTCTAGGTGTATAGTTGGAGGATAAGGAACCACAATGTGAAATGCACTATTAATGTAGAAGAAGGTAGGGTTCAGATATATCATATCTTAGAATTTTATGGTTTATCAAATTTGATCGAGGGAATTAAAGTGCGTTTATATTCATTTTTTTATTAAACTAATAAATCATATATTATAAATTTAACAATATATATTTTAATTTGGGGTTTTTTATATATAAAAATATACATATATTATTATTATTAATCCACATAAATTTAAAATAATTACATCATGAAAAATATTTATACTATTAAATAAATTTCTAACATGTATATTTTTACATTTTTTTGAACAAAACATTTAACAACACTCATATATGTGTGTTATATATATATATATATATATATATATATATATATTTAAAAACTGAATTTTATTATAGTGAAATCATTACTTTTATAAATAGATACAATGCTCCTGAACCAGAGAGAAATGAAACCCATAGTACCAAAATCTATAGATAAATACTTAAGAGAGGCTTCAATTTCAATATAACTCTTACACCAGATATGTATAAATCATTATAAAATTTAATTATTGAATTTATAACTAAAATAATAAACCATTACTTGGTATAAAAAAGAAAAATCTTATAGAGTTCCTATTATGTAACTCTCATATGCATGGAAAGAAAATTATAAGAAACATCTTAAATAAATTATAAAAAATCATTACCATATTCATAATATAAAAAAATTTATACTTGGATATTATATAGGGATTATATAGATAAAGGAACAATTTAAATATTTAACATGATATATTACAACTTTAAATAATTAAAATAAAGGGTTATGGAGGTATTACTATCATTGAATAATAATTGAAGAATAACATTATAATCTAAAAACAAACCAAAATCTATCTATAAGATTGTAATTAATAACAAAATTAAGAATAAAAAATTACCTTATATGAGTTGATATGTGCTCCTCCACATGACTTTGATATAGATCACTAAGGACAAACCAATGGGTTCCTCCCTCCTAGGGTATCCACTGATTGTACGAATCTCTTGAAGTTCAAGAAGGATATACCTTTTTAAATTTTTTTATAGAACCTTTAGTTAAAGGATATAGATAAAAAAGTGATTCGGATTACATGTCATAAATGATAAGATGTTAAAACTATTTTGTTACATACTAGGTTAGTTTAAGTAGTTTAACTTATTTAAGTACCTAAATTCAATTTTAAGATGTATAACCTAGCTACATAAACTTATTTTAAGCCCAAACACCCAAGAGGAATCCTTATGCATTAATTGTATCTCATCCTATATTTTCTATCAATTATAGAGAGAGAAAGTGAAATGAAGTAGAAGATTGACACTCTTCCATTTATTTATCAATTAGAGTTTTCTTCCAGGGATCAAATGGATGTCACAAGTTGCATTGATTTCTTGTGAAAGAACATATAAATTGGAGGATAAGTAATAAGGGGATTAAAAATAACTTATGGTGACCAAGTGGGATCCTTGTTTCGATCCTTAGAACAATTATGGGCTAATGATGAGTGAATCATACATAGGTATTAAAATTAAACGAGGCATCATTTAGATTTCATTTTTCATAATAAAAATTAATTACATCTGATATATGTTTTTAATTAGTTACATCAATGTAGTATATATTATTTCATGATATATTCAATTCAAAAAATTTAAATGTTCATATTTTATTTATTTCTCTCTGTACATGAATCTTTCATTTTCAAGAAAAAACCATTTTATTCAAAGGTCATACCTTGAATCATAACATGATAATATTTTCTATATAATGGTTTTACCTAATGGGTAGATAATTTTTATAAATCATGACCACATTGATAAAAACCATGATTTGGAAATATATATTCTTACATGCTATATTTTTCAATAAACAAACAAAATTCATTTTTCAAAATTACATTGTTTTTAAGAAAATTTCCATAAACCACAACATGGTTATATAAACCTAATGGAGATATACCCTAAATCCTATATAAATTTGATATATTTTGGTTTTTATAATATTATAGGATTTGGTGATGTTGTATGGTATGGAATTCTTTACAATAGTTCCGGGGAGTGGGGAATACATCCATGATATGAAAGGAATTTGTATGTATTTAGGGATATAGTTTCATATAATAAATATAAATCATATAATAACTAACATGGATAGTCATATTTTATAAAATTGTTATTTTTCAAGGAATTTAGAATCATATTATGCTATTTATACAACACTTTAAGATAGATTAGAGTAGTTTAATATTAAGTGGTTAACATTTGAATCTCTTCCATATTGAATATCATTAACTATAAACATTTTATATAATGACACATAAGGGGGAGTTTTATCAAACAAAGGTTACAAGTGTTATAGAAGAATAAATTTAGTCATATTTTACATAATATATCAGTACATTATAGGAGTATTATAGAGTATTTATGATGTCTACATAATAAGGTAAACATCATTGGGGTGTGTGTTTGAGTCTTCCTAATCATTTTGATGGTTCTCCCAAGATTATTTCCTCTTATTGCCTTATCCTTAGAGAGATTCTATCATTTATTGGATATAAGGAGGATACCACCCAAGCATTGGGTAATTCAATAAATCCATGTATACAACTTAGAGGGAAAATTCTTTTGGTTTTTCCAACTCATATTCATCAATAATTTTTTTGAAAAATGTATAGAATCCATATATGGTGAAATTTGTATGTTTTTAATTTATTTGATACATGGTTTTGGGTTTTTATAGTGTAGTGATCTTTTTATGAGGATTTTAATATATTCCACTACACTAAATAAGTTTTTTTATCCTTATAATGTAACACCCCAACCCTATTTTTATTAATTATTTTATTTATTTATTTTTTATAGAATTTTGGGTCAAAAGGTTTTAAACTTTTGAAATTATAAAATTTCAACGTATGTTCTGGTTGGCACACGATTAGTGGAAATCATGTGTAGACCGCGTGAATGTGTTTGTAACTTAATAGAGCTAAAATGGATGGTTGGTGCAAGGCTTGTCTAACTATGTGTCCTAATAGTTTATAATGTTTTAGAACCTTTGGTAAGAGGCACATTATTAGTACATAGTTTGGAAAACCATTCTCAATGACCATAATATTAGAATTTTGATTTTTTATATTTCTATCCCTCCATTCTCTTTACCTCACACGATCATCTCCCCACTCCATTCCACTTTTATGTATGTTTCATCTATGGGAACCCCAAGGCAAGCTGCTCCCTCCTCCACTCTTCTCCCTCATATCATGATTCTTGGGGTTTTTTCATTTTTTGGGTCCAGTCCTTTGATGTATGGCCTCCTTATCCTCCTTCCTTCCCTCTTTCTTGTTATTTCCTCTATCCCTCACTACACATGCAACAGAAAAATACACTAATCTATAGGGGATGTCTTCTTTGGTTAATTTTTTTGTTTCTATATCATTTGATATCCATTTTGGGATTGATTCTAGTGAAAAATGATAAATGTGATGAGTTACTCTTTGATTACAAGTAGTTTTTTTTCCTTTTATTGGTCATTAACTTTTGGAACCATTTGTACATATCATTTTAATCCATTTTTTTGATAACCACAAGTATTATTATATGTAAATATAGGCCTTTAAAAAGTTAAAACAAGTTTTACTTGTTTTTCATCAAGTGTAGTAGAGTATTTATTTAAAATGAGTAATTTTTCATTATTTGAAAATAGCCTTGAAAAAAAATTGTAAATTCCTAAATTTATTTTATTAATAAGTTTAACTGTGTTAATAAATATAAACATTTAAAAGTTTATTTATCCCTTATTTTAAAAAGGATTATAATTTTTTTATAATTTTTAAAAATGTCGTGTTCCCTATTGGTGTTATCCACATATATATAGGTAAATATAAATATGTGTGTATATAAAAATTCAAAATAGAATATTTTAATTTATGCAATGAGATAAATACATATATGTGTGTGGGTGTGTGGATTTGTAGGGTTTTTTTTAAATAATTTTTTTTTTAAAAAATATTTTTTAAAAACAGGCTAGGATAATTTTTTTTTCGAAAATACGCCACAAAGGCGGCATCCTAGATGCCACCTTTCCCCTAAAATAGAAAAAAAAATATTTTTTCAAGAATTTATTTTAATTTTAATTTTTTTGTTTTGTTTTGTTTATATATATATATATATAAACAAAACAAAACAAAAATAAAACAAAAATAAAATTTTCAGCAGAATTTATCCGCTATTTAAAATCCAGCAGTACTTCCATTACAGTAATCTGGATTCTGACAGAAGCTCTCACCCATGGCTCCTTTTTATAAGAGAGCTTACCCTGGAAATCATTCTGCATTTCCGATGTGGGATTCTGGTTCTCTATTTCCTGCACAGAACATTCTACATTTCTGATGTGGGATTCTGTTTCAAGTACGTGACTTTGAAAGACTATAAAATATAAACTATAAGGCCAATATAAATGAAACTTAAAACATGGATTAAACATATAAAAAATAGTTGAAAACAAAAAAAATCATAAAAAATGATGATAAAAAATAATTTATATGCTTTCAAAACCACTTACTTTAAAAATAATAAGTTTCAAGTACGTGATTTTCAAAGCTTATAAAATATAAATTATATGACCAATATAAATGAAACTTAATACATGAATTAAACAGAAAAAAAATATTTAAAAATAAAAATAATTTCATAAAAAATATTGATGAAATATAATTTATAAGCTTTCAAAACGACCAACATGAAACTTAAAAATGTTTCAAGCACGTGACTTTGAAAGCCTATAAAATATAAACTATAAGACCGATATAAACGAAACATAAAACACGGATTAAACATATAACAAATAGTCGAAAATAAAAATAATTTCGTAAAAAATGTTCATGAAAAATAATTTATAAGCTTTCAAAACCAGCTACTTGAAACTTAAAATGATTAAAGTATGCGGTTTTGAAAGACTAAAATATAAACTATAAGACCGATATAATTTAAAGTTAAAACATGGATTAAACTTATAATAATTTATTTAACTATTAAATTAATATTATTAATAATTAATTATATAATAGTTAATTAGTAATATAATTATTCATTATAATTATTCATTAGTAATTATTAAAAATTATTATATAATAAATAAGTAGTTAATTAGTAATATATTTATTCATTATAATTATTCATTATAACTATTAATTATTATTTATTATTTATATAATACTTAATTAGTAATATAATGATTAATTATATAATTATTAACTATATAATAAATAATTATTTAATTAGTAATATCATTATTAATTATATAATAATAAATTAGTTAATTATAAATAAGATAATTAATTATAACAAGTAATTATAATTATTAATTAGTAATTATTAATAGATAATTATGTAAAAATTAATTAGTTAATTAATAATAATATTATTAATTATATAATAATTAATTAGTAAATTTGTAATATCTTTTTTAATTATAATTATTCATTATAATAATTAATTAGTAAATTTGTAATATGATTTTTAATTATAATTATTCATTATAATTAGTAATTAATAATTAATAATAATTAATTATATAAAAATTAGTTAGTTAATTTGTAATATTATTATTAATTATATAATAATAAATTACTAAAATAATAATATAATTTTTAATTACATTTATTCATTATAATTATTAATTATTAATTAGTAATTAGTAATTAGTAATTAGTAATTATTAATTAGTTAATTAGTAATATAAATATTAATTACAATTAGTCATTATAATTATTAATTATTAATTATTAATAATTAATTATATAATAGTTAGTTAGTTCATTAGTTATATAATTATTAATTATATAACAATTAATTAGTAAATTAGTAATATAATTTTTAATTACATTTATTCATTATAATTTTTAATTATTAATTAGTAATTATTAATAATTAAATATGTCATAACTAATTAGTTAATTAGTAATATTATCATTAATTATATAATAATTAATTAGTAATATAATTATTACATATATAATAAATATTTAGTTAATTAGAAATACAATTAATAATTATAACTAATTAATTAGTAATTAGTAATTATTAATTATTAATTAGTTAATTAGTAATATAAATATTTATTATAATTATTTATTATAATTAGTAATTAGTAATTAATAACTATTAATAAGTAATTAGTAATTATTAATTAGTTAATTAGTAATATAAATATTAATTATAACTATTCATTAAATTATTAATTATTAATTATTACTCATTAATTATTACTTATAAAATAATTAATATTTTAATTATTAATATAACTATTAATTATATAATAATTAATTAGTTAATTAATAATATAATTATAATCTTTCAAAGTCACGTACTTGAAACATTTTTAAGTTTCAAGTAGGTGGTTTTGAAAGCTTATAAATTATTTTTCATCAACATTTTTTTTGGAAATTACTTTTGTTTTCAACTATTTCTTATATATTTAATCAATGTTTAACGTTTTATTTATATTGGTCTTCTATTTTATGTTTTATGGTCTTTCCAATTCACTCACTTGAAAAATTTTAAGTTTCAAGTATGCGGTTTTGAAAGCTTATAAATTACTTTTCATCAACATTTTTTTGGAAATTTCTTTTGTTTTCAACTATTTATTATATGTTTAATAAATGCTTAAAGTTTCAATTATATTCGGTTTATAGTTTATATTTTACAGTCTTTCAAATTCACGTATTTGAAACATTTTTAAGTTTCAAGTAGGCGGTTTTGAACGGTTATAGATTATTTTTCATCAACATTTTTGAGGAAATTATTTTTGTTTTAAACTATTTATTATATGTTTTATCAATGTTTAAAATTTCATTTATATTGGCCTTATAGTTTATATTTTATTGTATTTCAAAGTCACGTACTTGAAACAGAATCCCACATCGGAAATGCAGAATGTACTACACAGTAAAGGTAGAACCTGAATCCCACATCGAAAATGCAGAATGATTTTCAGGGAAAACCCTCTTATAAAAGGGAGGTCTGGGTAAGAGTTTCTGTCAGGATCCAGACTGCTGTAATGGCTGTAGTGCTGGATATTTAATAGGAGAGAAATTCTGCTGAAATTTTTTGTTTTGTTTATATATATATATATATATAAACAAAACAAAACAAAACAAATAAAAATAAAAATAAAAATATTCAAAAAAAATATTCTTTTAGCAGAAAGGCGGCATCGCGGATGCCGCCTTTCACCCGCAGCGCAAAGACGGCATCGCGGATGCCGCCTTGCCCCCGAAATGCAATGGCGGCATCCGGGATGCCACCTTTGAGGTGCATTTTTAAAAAAAAATTTGCCGGAAGCGTTTTCTGGAATTTTTTTTTAAAAACGTAAAAAAAAAATCCGGATTTGTATGGTCATAAAAATGGATTAAATATTAGGGTTTTAAATATGATACTCAAACATGATTTTAAAAATGCTTTTTAGAGATTTCAAAAATAAATTATAAGGCCCAATTTTCACATTTCCATAAGTTTTTAGTCATTCATTTAATTTTGATTGGAAAATCCTTTGTTGTTATTTGGGATTCACTTCTAAATATCTGGATGTGTGATTTAAACCTTCCCTTAGTAGTATAATAATTTTTATGTGATTATGGTAACTATATAATTTTTTAGTGATATTTCACCTTACTATTATATAGTTATTATATTTAATTAAACCTCATGGGAAGCTCATGTCCTTTGGTAGGTTAGCCAAAATTTGGAAGGGACCAAAACCACTAGATACGGTGTCTCCTTGACGAGTGTTATGGATGTGTATGCATTCCACTGGTCGGTGACGTTTATATTCCACTAGGCCAATGTTGTAGTATTTCCATTCACTTATTGAGGGCCTCCCTATTTAGTGATGTAGAAGGTCTAGGATCCCATATCTCTTGTGACCTTATTCAATTTTCACATGTTAGTTTTTTTACATTATATTTTATATGATCTATTCTTCCCTTAACTAATTTTGATACTATTAGCCACTTTACTTCATATTTTATCTTACCATGTTTTATCTTATTATCCCTTGAGTATCTATTTATATTTGGGAAAGTATCTTTATAAAGTGTATTAAAAAATATATTTTAAAATTTCTTTTAAAAACTAGTTTTCAAATTTCCATTTTAATAAAGGAGGCTATGACTAGATAAATTATTTTCATAGTAATTACTTTCATTGAAAGAAAAATAAAAAATTATATTTATAAACTAACTATAAAAGTGTTATTTTGATTTATATTCTCATGTAATAAAAACCTATTTTAAATAAGTATTTGAAACTTGCATAGAAATGATATTTTATTTAGAGACTCATGCTTAGGGTGTAGTTTAATCATCTTGCCTACTAAGCTCTTTTTACCACACCTGTTGCCATATTATTTTCAGGTTCTGTATTATCTATTACCGCACCTAGAGCATTGAGATTTTAGTATGGGATGGTGAATTCTAAAGTCACATTGAGGTATATTGGTTTCTTATTTATTTAGATTTCCTTATCAAATTTTCTAGATAGGCCTTTTACTTATTTTATTTATCATTATTGGTGGATCATTATATATGTGAAGGTTGAAGGAAAGGAATCAAGTGGTAGACATTTCGAAGGGTGAGGGAGTTAGGAGTGAGTGGATAGATTTATTAAATTTATATTTTTTCTCTATTTAAAATGTTTTATTATCTATTTTATTTGGGTGTTGACATCAACTATATAGATGATTCCTGCCCATATTTTCATTTTTTATCAATGCTAACTATTCTATGAAATCTTTCCCATATGTTACACTACGATTCCCTAACACTGGTTTCTAACTTGGGGTGGTCTAGAAAGTACCTGGGTATGTCATGGGATGGTTCAAACGTATGATGGAGGGAAATATTAGGTTGGTTTAAGAAAAAAATTATTTGATCATACCTATATTATTTGAGAAGTATGATAAATATATATAGTAAACCTATAACTCAAAAGGTAGGAGAGGGAAGAGTGTATCAAATTCTTACTCCTTGTGAACCTCGATTTTCCATGGGATTTCAGGTTTAATTTTTTAATTTTTAGTTTCTATTATTTATTTCTTGTGTTTAATATTATTTAATGTAATTTCATGAATTAAGGGATGATGAATAGATTGAACTGGCATCATGTGGTGATGTCACATAGCATACCGACCCATGTGGATTAGGCTTGCATGGTTCAACATGACTTCTAGTAATGGTTTCATGATTGGGAAATAATTATCTAAACCATGGGGAAAGTCATTCATGCCCACTAGTCCTTATTATAAATATTTTATGTTTTGTAATGTTATTTATTGGGTTTTTCACTTATGTGTGTTAATTTTAAAGTGAAAAATGATTTGTATTTTGACAATTAATAAAAGGGTTTTGGGTTGGGAAAATTATTTTAAAATAATTCCTTAAAACTTTAGAAATTATAATATTGAATTTAATCATTAAATTAATTGGTTAAAAATATAAATTTTTATTAGAATGTAATAAGGTAATTTTCATAAAATGAATTAAAATATGTTAAAATAATTGATTTTCTGAATAATTTCAAAAGTGCGATTATGAAAATATAACATTATTTCAAGTGGTAATTTGAAATTTAAAAAAAACTAATTTAAATTTCTAAATGGATTTTTGATCCTATTAAATAAATTTTAATTTTTAAATAAAAATAGTTGGCATTTGGGATTTTTTAAAATAAATTTCCAAATTAATATGAAATAATTTTTTTGTTTTATAAAATTGGTTATAGATTTTAAAGGGTTAAATTTCATGGTTTTGGGAAATTTTCAAAATATTATTTAAATTTTTTGTTTTAGTATTTTAAATTGGAATTTTTTTGGGTGTTTTGATATTTTGAGTGGCAGTGTTTTTGATTTTTTACATGGGTGTTTTTTTCTTATTGTTTTCTAGTTGGGTTGAGTTAAGTTTTTGTGCATCTTGATTAAAATTTTATATTTTTATATTGATTGGGTTTCCCCTATAAAATCTATTGTGTATTTAGGAAAGGTATGTCTTATGATGTTTATGAGTTGTAGCTATTGTGGTTGATGGTTATGGTTCTCTAGTTGGAGGTCTTTCCCAAACTCTAAGAGGATTTTTAAGGTCATATTCTATTTAATTGTGATCCTTTCTTGATATTTCATAGGGGGTATTTATTTTATTTCATTAATTGGATAATTTGCCTTGAATAAATGGTCATGGGTTCAAGGGATATTTGATTTGTGATGAATTACTTTGTATGGAGATTGATTTGGGGGTGTTATCATTAAGTTAAGATCCACATGAGGATGTGATCAGTGGGACCATGGTTATGAAAATGATTTATAGGGGATGTACCAAAATGGGGGTAACTCTGCTCTCTTTAGTCTTGGAAAACACCCCTGTCTTGAGAGGCAGCTCCTTTATGGGCTCAAGATTGTTGGGCTCAGATAGTCTATGTTCCCTTATTTTTAAATTGGATATCCTATTATAATTGGGTATAGTTGAATAATCTTGAGAGCATTGTGGTATGTTAGTTTCATATTTTATTTTAGGTTGGGTAATAATTTGGGTGAGCCTATTCATTTTGATTTCCCATTATTCCTTTCTCTTCTTTTCTCATTGGATCATTTTGATTGAGTTCCCCTGTTTTGAGTCCTTTATCAATTGTGGTGTTTCCCTTAGAGTGATCTCTAGTTATTTGAACTTTTATATTAGGGAATTATTTATGGTGGGGAAATGTTTTTATTAGAGTGATTATCATTTGTGATGAATGTATTAGATTAGTTTTAATATAGTGGTGAGACCACCATATTCAGTTTGTCCTTAGCGCTTTTGGTGATTTGATTTAAAATTCATTACAGGTGCCTATCTTGGTAAGAGATTGTTTGGTTGTTGATTGTGGATTTATAGGTTCTTTGGGAGATGAAATAAGTTTGAGATGTGATTATGATTCATTTTGGTCAGTTTCATAATTATTTTCACAGTGGTGGTCATGTTTCTCCTTGGTTTTTGCTGAATTTGGCTTTGGTTAATGTGACATAATCTTACCTGTTATTTTGACCATCAAAATAAATTTACGCTTTTTGGAAAAAATCATTATTGAGGGGATTTTTTCCACACCCTTATCCCATTTTAGTAATTATTTTATTTATTTTTTTCTCAAATTTTGGGCTGAACCATTTTAATATTTTGAAATTTCTAAATTTCAGCAGTAGCGCACGGTTAGTAGATACTATTCATAGACTGTGGAAATTTGTTAATAAATTAATAGATCCAAAATTCATGGTCAGTGCATGGTTTTTTTAACCATGCATACTTCCCATGTGGGGTGTTCTATGACATCCAGTGAGAATCACATGGTTTGGCCAACCATGCGGCCAAACAGTGTATAGTGTCCACACTATTAAAATTTTTTGTTTTTACCATTTTTTTCACATTATTTCTCTTCACCTCACGTAATCCCATCCCCACTCCCTTTTTATTTTACTTCATACCCTACTGTGGGAACCTCTAAGTGTTCCACTCCCTCCTCCTCTCCTCTCCCTTGCATTTTGATTCCAAGGGGTTTTTCATAATTTGGATCTAGTCCTTCGAGGTATGGATTCATTCCACCTCCATTACCTCCAATTTATTTTCTTTCTTCCTCAATACACACATTCCATGGACAAGCCCTAATTTATATAGGGTGCTTCCTTTAGTAAATTTTTGGTGTCTAGGACATATAAGATCCATTTTGGGGAAAATTATAGTGACTTCAAAAGAATATAATGAGTTACTCTTCAATTCCAAAAAGGTTTCCCCTTGTTTTGGTCTTTAAATTTTAGAAACATTACTACATGACATTTTAATCCATGTTTTTTTAGGCCCGGTTAATTTTTATATATAATTATAAGCCTATTTAAAATAGAAATCACATTTTACCTGTTTTATATCAACTGTAGTGGATGTTTTCTTCCAAAACGTGTGATTTAAAATTATCTAAAAACTTCCTTGAATGTTGGTTGTTTTATGAACACTTGAATAGAACTTTTTAATAATTTTTAATGTTTCAAAATGTGTTTTGGTTTTAAAATTTGATTTTTCTCTTATTATCAAAAGGCATAGAAATTTTATTTAGATTTTTAAACTGTATTTTTTAATATTGATGTTATCCACATATACACGAGTTAACATATATCTATAAATATGTACAAATTAATATGATAATATATGAATTTGTGCAATGAGACACACACACACAAATATATATATAAATATATTTATATAAATGTAAGTGTATATGGCCATAAAGATGGAGGAAATATTTTTGTTTTAAATATAATAATAATACATGATATTAAAAGGGGTTTTAAGTGATTCCTAAAATAAATTATAAGGCATGGTTAGAACCATTCCATAAGTGTTTACAATTTTATTTAATTTTAATTATAGAACCCTTTTTATTTATTTGTAATTTACTTATCAAGTCATGGATGTGTGATTTGAACTTTCCCTTGGAGTTCTATTTATTTTTATGTGATTATAGTCATTATAGAATTTCCTAATAGTGTTTCAATTTAATATTTTGTGGTTATTGTTATTATTAAAACCTCATTGTAAGTTTGGGTTCTTGGGTAGGTTATCTTGGAATGGATGGGGTCTAAACCCACTAGCTACGGTGTCTCCATGACTAGTGTTATAGTTGTGTACACATTACATTATTCAATGATGTAAATATTACACTAGGATAGTTTAATAGAATTTTCATTTGTTAATTAAGAGCCTCCAAATTTAGTGACAAAACTGTTCTAAGTTCCCCTAGCCTTTGTGAGATTAAGGCACCTTCCCATGTTTTCTGTTTTACATTATAGTTTATATAATTTGTCTAGAACTTAACTTTTTTTGACATGTTATCATCCTACTATGTTATATCTTATTCTCCCTCAAGAATCAATTTCACTTTAGAAAAATTGTTTTATAAAGTCTATTTAAAAAAACCATTTTAAATGTGATTTTAAAAATTAGTTCTCCAGTGGATTTTTTAATAAAGAAGGCTTCAACCTGATAATTTTTTTCATAGTGATTTTTTTCATTAAATGAAAAATAAAAAGTAATATTTATCAAATAATTGGGAAAGTGATATTGGACATTATATGATCATGTATTAAAAACATATTTTAAAATATGTATTTAAAACTATCATAAAAAGGATATTTTATTTTAATAATCATACTTATTATTTGTTTTATTTGGAATGACTACTAATAGATTTTTCTCAGACCTATCATCATCTTAGTTTCAAGTCCAATATTATCCATTACCGCACTTGGATCATTGATATTTTAGTATTGGATGGTGACTTGTAAAGTCACATGGAGGTGTGTCTGTTGTTTCTGTTTTATTTATCTTTCTATATCATATCGACCAAATATGAATTTTCATGCTTTTAATTGTGATTATGGGTGGTTCATTATATATGAGGAGTTAGGATGAAAGGAATTTGGTAGTGGTCATTTTTATAAGTGAATGAATTAAGGGTTAGGGGAGGGATTTGTTAAAATTATATTTATTTCTCCATTTAAAATATTTTTTTGTGTATTTAATTTTGGCATTAATTCCAATGTATAGATGATTCATTCCTATTTTTCTATTTTTTTAACACTAATTATTGGTTAGAACCATTCCCATTGGTTACACATTGATTCCCTGGCACTATTTTCCTACCCGGAGTGATTGAGAATGTTTCTCGAGTATGTCATGGGCCAATTTAGGCATCCATTGGATGGATGGATCAGGTTGGTTCATGATAAAATGAGATAAAATTATCCATGTGTTATTTGGGATATCTAGTAGATGGATATAGGAATATTCTAACTCATGAGGTGGGAGTGGAAAGAGAACTGTAGACATTA
The DNA here is from genome assembly GCA_963277665.1 of Viscum album. Classification (NCBI taxonomy): domain Eukaryota; kingdom Viridiplantae; phylum Streptophyta; class Magnoliopsida; order Santalales; family Viscaceae; genus Viscum; species Viscum album. The sequence goes on from OY728160.1 coordinate 733,997,904, forward strand.
ACTCATTATGAGCCTCGATTTTCCAGGGGATATCGGGTATAATTTTTCAATTTTGAGTTTCTTTTATTTATTTTTGGTGTTCTGGATAATTTAAAATATTTATATAATTTAATGGATGATAAAGGGAGTGAACTAGCATAATACAGTGAGTTATCATGGCCTAGAAACCCATGTGGATCCCATATTCATGGTTCAACATGGATTCTAGTGGAAATTTCATGCTTGTCACATGGTTTGATAAACCATGTAGACAAGTCATACACAACCACTTATCCCTCTTTTGATGTTTTGATGTTGAGTGATGTTATTTTTTAGGTTTTTGGTTTACATATGTTATTTTTAAAGAGAAAATTATTTCTGTTATGAAATTTAATAAAAGGGTTTTGGGTAGGGAAATTTATTTTAAAATGAAACTTAGAAACATTAGAAATTAAAATGTTGAATTTAATATTTAATGGTATGGATTGAAAATTTTAGTTTTTATTTGAAATTAATAATAAAATTTCTTAAAATGATTTAAAAGGAGTTAAAATAATAAAGTTTTAGATTAAATTTTAAAGGTTATTTATGGAAATTTAAAATGATATAATGTGGGATTTTAATATTTTAAAACAAATATGAACTAACATAAATTTATAAATCGAATTTTGATCTTATGAAATAAAATTTAATTTTAAAATAATGAGAGATCTCATTTTGGATTATTTTTAAGGAATTTGTTAAAGTAAAAGGAAATGGTTTTATTAGTTTTAAAAAAGTGGTGAAGGATTTTAAAGGGGAAATTTTCATGGTTTTGGGAGAATATTGAAAAGATACTTTAAAAAAATAGGTATTTTAAATGGTCAATTATTTTGTTTAGTGTTTTTATTTTTTAAAGTTGTGGTGTTTATGATTTTTACCTCATATATTCTTATTTATTATGTTTTTTTGTTTGGAATGTGTAAAATTTTTGGGTATCTTGATTTGAATTTCATATCTTTTTAGAGATTTTATTTCCCATATAAAATAACTGGTGGTTTTTAGGAAATTCATGTGTTTGGATATTTTTGAGTTTTGAATATTGTGTTTGAAAAATGTGGTTCTCTTGTTAGTGTAATTTCCCAAACTCTTAGAGGAGTGGTAAATCTAGGCCATCATTGTTGGTGATCCTTCCTCTAAATTACATAGTGTGTTTTAATTGAATTTTCTTAAGGGGATTATTCTCATCGAATCAATGGTTAATAATTTATAGGATGTTTGTTTTTTTATGGATTCATTTATCCTTACCTTGGTTTAGAGGTTTTCTCGGCTGACCTAGATCCACTTGAGGATATGATTAGTGGAACCATGATAGTGAGAATTATTTTTATGGTCTTGTTAAAAATGGATTGTGACCCTGCTTTACTTAGTCTTACTGAAGGTCCTTTTTCTTGTGAACAAAATCCTTTGTGTGATCTAGAATATTGGGCTTGGGTAGTATAATTGCCCTTATTTTGATATTGGATACTCTATTGTCATCAGTGATGGTTAAATTTTCTTGAGATCTTTTTGTTTTGGGAGAGTCCTAAATTAGGTTGTGTAATGGTCTGGTTGTGCCTATTTGAGGTGGTTTCCTTTCTTCTTTTCTTTACTATCCTCACTTTAGAATTTTGATTGAGTTACCTTGTTTAAATTTTGTTTTTTCCATTTAATTTATCTCTAGTTCCATTTAACATTCTTGTTGATTTAGTCTTTATATTTTGGAGACAAGTAATCGGTCTCTGTTATCTTTTGATTGTCTCCTGAGGATTTTGTAATTTTTGTTTTGGTTTTAAATTGGATTCAAGGGTTTGGATGTTTATGGTCCTTGAGATGTTTTTATTATAGTGAGTATAGTTGGGTATAAATGTGTTATAGGAATTATAATATGGTGTAGATAACCATATATGGTTTTCCTTGGATATTTTTTGTGATTCCTTTAAATGTTCATTATGGGTGATCATCTTGTTAGGTGAGTTTATGGCTGTTGGTTGTGGATTTAGAGATTCCTTGGGAGACGAACTGAGTTTGGTATGTAAGAATGATTCATTTTGGGTAATTTTATAGGTCTTTTCTTAGTATTGGTTATGGTGTTCCTAATTTTTGTATAATCAAGTTTTAGTTTAGGTGGCTTAATCATATCTATTATTTTGACCATTTATATTGTATTAGGATTTTAGGGGGTAGAAAGTGTTATGGTGGAGATTTTATCACACCCCAATCCTATTATTAATAATTATTTTATTTATTTTATTATTATTATTTTATCAATTTATGGACAAAACATTTTAGAAATTTTTAAATTTCATAATTTCAGTATAGGCAAATGAGTGTCTCATAGTTCATGGAAACTATGCATAGACCATGTAAATGATTCTATAACTTAACAGATCCAAAATTCATGGTTAGTGCATGATTTTTAAAACCTTAAATCATGCCTCTATAGGGTGTTTTAAAACCTCTAGTTATAAGCATACAATGAGTGCATGGTTTGACCAAACGTGAAACTAGACTCTGTCCAATGTCTAGGCTATTAAAATTTTGTGTTTTTACCATTTCCCTTATACTTTATATTTACCTCATGCATTACCATCCACCCTCCCTTACTCTTATCCACATGACCCATCCAAGGGCACCACAAAGCGCTCTACTCCCTTCTCTTCTCCTCCCCCTTTGATTATTTTTCCAAGGGGGTTTTAAATGATTTGTGTCTAGTTCTTTGAGGTATGTACACTTCCCCCTTTATTTCCTCTCTCTCATGTCTAATGAAGTCTATAAGTTCCTATTCAATTCCAATAATTTTTCCCATTATTTTGGTCTTTATATTTTTTTTGACCTTTGAAACTTTTCATTTCATTCCTTGTTTTTTAGGCCCAAAAAAATTATTATATTTAATTATAAGCCTCTCTAAATGGGAAACCAAGTATTATCTAGTTTTTATCTAGTGGTGTGGAAATTTTCTTCCAAAACAAGTAATTTAATTTTATATAACAAGTGACATACACATTGGTTGTTTTTTAAACACTCAAATTGCATTTATAAATAAATTTTAATGCTTTAAAATATATTCTGGATTTAAAAGTTGAGTTCTCCCTTATTTTAAAAATTATTATAAAAGTTGTGTGTTTTTTTAAATGTCTTTTTATATGTTTATTTTATCCACATATACCTGAATAAACACATGTTTATATAAATATATATAAATTCACATAATAATATGTGAATTTGTGCAACGAGAAGAATATATATAGTGTATATGGGCCTAATGATGGAGGAAATCCAATAGTTATAAATATGATACTAAAACATGATTTTAAAATGGGTTTTAAGTAATTTATAAAATAAATTATAAAGCCTATATGGAATCATTCCATAATTGTTTAATCCTTTATTTAAATTTGTTTGGAAAATCTTTTGGTGTTATTTGGAATTCACTTTTAAAGGCTTGGAGGAGTTGTTTGAACTTACCCTTAGTGTTTTATTTATTTTTATATGATTATGTTTAATATATAATTTCTTAGTGATGTTTCACTTTACTATTATGTTGTTAATATTTTTATTAGAGCCTCATATTAATTCTAGGTGCTTGTATAGGTTATCCTAGATCAGACAAGGTCCAAACATGCTAGCTACAGAGTAACCCTAACTAGCGTTACTATTGTGTACACAATCCACTGGCTGGTGACATGTATATTCCACCTAGGAAATGTAGTAGTAATTTTGTTCACTAATTATGGGTCTCAATATTTAGTTATGTATAAGTTCTATTTTCCCCTATCCTTTTTTAACTTGAGGAATTTTCCCATTTTTCTTTTTTTACATTATAGTTTATATGATCTATTCTTCATATAAATTATTTTGATATTATCAGCCTCTTTAATTATTGTTTAATCTTACCACATTTTATATTATTCTCCCTTGAGCATCTATTTGTCTTTAGAAAAATATTTTTCTAAAGTTTATTGAAAAACCTATTTTAAAATTTGTTTTAAAAACTAGTTTTCAAATAGAAATTTTAATAAAGGATGCTCTGAACTGATAAATGTTTTTTATAGTGATTATTTTCATTTAAAGTAAAATAAAAATAAGATTTATGAAATAACTAGAAAAGTGTAATTGGACATTATATGGTCATGTGATAATAACCTATTTTTAATTATGTATTTCAAAATATCATAAAATTCTTTTTATTTAAAGACTCATACTTGGGGTGCATTTTATTTGAAATTCCTACTGAGGTATTTTACACATGCCTATAATCATCTCAGTTTTAGGTTATGGATTATCTACTACTACTCTTTGATTGTTGATGTTTTAGTATGGGATGGTGAATTTTAAAGTCCCATAGATGTATGTTGGTTTATTTTTTATTTATCTATCTATATCACATCATCCAAATATGCCTTTTATCTCTTTTAGTTATTATTAATAGTGGTAAATTATATATGTAGAGTCATGGGGAAAAGGAATATGGTGGAATCTGTTTCTGTAGGTGAGGTGGTTAGGGTTGAGTGGAGGGATTTATTAAATTTATATTTATTACACTATTTAAACTCTTTTATTCTCTACTTGACTTTGGTGTATATGTCCAATGTATAGACGAATCATTCCTATTTTTCTTTTTTCTTTTTGCCTAACTCTAATAATTGGTCAATACCATTCCCACCTATTACACTATGATTCCATGGAACTATTTGTCAGTCTAGGATGATTGATAAAGTTCCAAGGGTTTTTCATGGTCTGATTTATCCATTCGATAGAGGTAATACTCGGGTTTGTTCATGAAAAAAATGGTATTATTGTAGACCTTTTTTTATATATTTTAAATGGAGAAAAGACTGTTAGAACTCAATAGGTAGGAGTAGATAGAGTGTAGTGAACACTTACTCCTATGCCTCAATTTTCTATGGGATTTTAAGTTTAATTTTTCAATATTGAGTTTCCTTTATTTATTTATGGTGTTCTAGATTATTTAAAGGATTCATATTATTTAAGGGATGAATAAGGGAGTGAAACGATGTCATGTGGTGATATCTTATAGATTATAGCACATGTGGAGCCCTCATGGATGATTCAACATGACTTCTAGTGGTTATTACATGTATGGAACATGGTCTACTAAACCATATGGCCAAGTCATGCACAACCACAAGTCGATCTTATGAAGATATGATGCTCTGTAAATTTATTTATTAGGTTTTTGGTTGGTATGTGTTAGTTATAAATAGAAAAATGAAATGTATTTTAAAAATTAGTAAAATTATTTTGGGGTTGCAAATTGATTTTATAATGAATCTTTGAGAATTTGGATATTAAATTGTTTATTTTAAATTTTAATGGTTTGGGTAGAAAATGTTGGGTTTTATTGGAAATTAATAAGTCAGTTATCTTAAAAAAAATTAAAAAGAGTTAAAGTTATTGAGTTTTAAAATAATTTCAAAATGGGATTTATAAAAATGTGAAATGATTTTAAGTGTGATTTTTGAATATCATAACAAATATAGAATAATTAAAATTTATAAATGTAATTGTAATCTTATAAAAGAACGTTTTAAAAAAAATGATAGTTGAAGTTTAGAATTATTTTAAGAGAAATTTAATAATGTAAAATCAAATTATTTTCATTGGTTTTATAAAATATATAAAGTCTTTTAAATAGGTAAATTTCATGGTTTTGGATGAATTTAGAAAAGAGAATTTAAAATTTTGGTTTTGGTATTTTAAATGGGAATTTAGTTTTTTGGTAATATGATTTTATGATTAGTGGTTTTTGTTATTTTTTCCTCAGGCCTTATTTTTTTTATGGTTTTTCGGTTTGGGATAATTTCAATTTTGGTGTTTCTTTGTTTAAATTTCAAATTTTTGTATTTATCGGATGTCCCCTAGAAAATATTTAATTTATTATTTTTGGAAATCAATGTATTAGGATATTTCCCAGTTGTGTGTATTATAGTTGAGGAGTTTGGTTCTCTAGTTGGTGGCCTTTTTAAAACTCTAGGAGGAGTGCTAAGGCCGAACCCTCTTTTTTAGTTAGCCTTTATTATGTTTTCATAGTGGGTTTTCATTATATTTCATTTTGAGTATTATTTTCCATAAATCAATGCTTATAGATTCATGGGATATTTGATTTTTGATGGATACCATTGTTCAAACCATGGTTCATAGTTGTTCTCAACTAGCCTAGATCTACTTGAGTATGTGATCAGTGGGACCATGGTTGTGATATTTATTTATAGGAGCCAACCCATATTGTTTGGTGATTATGCTCTATTTTTTCTTGGTGAATGTCCTCTATCTATAGGAGAATCTAATTTGTGTGCTCCATGGTATTAATCTTGGGTATTATAAGTCTCTTTTTTCATTTTTTGATATCCTAATATCTTTAGGGATGGTTTATTTTTTTAAAGATAATTTTTGTTTGGGAGTGTTTTTTTAGTTTGGGTAATAGTCTGAGTAATCCAATTCAGGGTGGTTCCTTTTTTCCTTTCTTTCATTTCCTAGTTTGAGAATTTCAATTGAGTTCCTTTATTTAGAAGCCTATTTTAATTGTGTTGTTTCACTTGGATAAATCTCTAGTTCCATTGGAATTTCATATTAGTAAAGTCTTTATGTTGAGGATATTAGTCATCCACCTCAGGTCTATTTTGATTTTCCACTTAGGCATTTGGAATTGGAATTTTGGTTTTAAAAGTGATTCATAGTTTCGATGCCTATGGTATTGGAGATATGTTTTAATTAAGGGGAGTACCATTCGGAATGAATATATTAGAGTAATTTTAATATAATGGGGAGACCACCACATTCATTTTGGACTTTTATTTTTTTTATAATTTGGTTAAAAATTTCTTCCATGTGTTTTTATTGGTAAGAGAGTGAAGAGTTATTATTTATGGCATTGAAGGTAACTTGGGAGACAAATAGGGTTTGGGAGTTTAGTATGATTAATTTATTTATTTTCATAGGGTTTCTCCCATTGGTTTTCTTAGTGTTCCTTTGTTTTATAAAATTTATTTTTAGTTGAGGTGGATTAATCTTGTCTGTTATTTTGACTATTTAAATCAATTGATTCTTTCTAGGGGAATAAATTGTTATGATGGGGAGTTTTCACATACCAACCATATTTTATCTTAATTATTTTATTTATTTATTTATTTTTTTATTTTTTCTCTAATTTTGGTCTAAACCATTTTAAAATCATGAAAATTAATAATTTTAGTACAACCTTATGATTGGAAGATAGTTAGTGGAAAATGTGTGCAGACCATGTAAATGTATAACTTAATAGTGCCAAAATAAATGGTAGGTGCATGGTTTTTCTAACCATGTATCCTACCTATGCAGGGTGCCCCAAAACCTCCATTATAAGTTTCATGGTTAGTTCATGGTTTCTACAACCATGCGGCCAAACCATGATTAGTTACTAAGCTATTAAAATTTCAGGATTTTCCATTTTTCCCTTCTTTTATCTTTACCACATGTGAGCCCCTCCCCTCCCTTCCTCTTATCCATGTGAACTAGTTGAGGGAACCACCAAGTGCTCGACTCCATCCTCCTCTCCTCTTCCTCGGATCATGATTCCAAGGGATTTTTTTATGATCTAATTCTAGTACTTCAATGTATGTCCTCCTACTCCCCCTTCCTTTCCTCTTTGATATTTCATTTCTCACTCACTTCACATGAACCATGGTCAAACCACCATCCATAGATTTTGTTTCTTCTAGTGAATTTTTAGTTTTAATGGCACATGATATCTATCTTTGGGTTGATTCTAATAACTTTTAAAAATTTATGACTTCATAATTGATTCCAAGAAGGTTTTCCCAAATTTTGGTCTTTAAATTTTAGAACCATTACTAATTTTATATTTAATACATGTTTTAAGGTCCAATTTATTATATGTAATTATAATTCTCTTTAAAATGGAAATCATGTTTTTTCTAGTTCCCATAAAGTGCAGTAAATGTTTCCTATAAAATATGTTATTTAATTTTATCTGACAATTTCCTTCCACATTAGTGGTTTTATAAATTCATAAATATAATTTATTAATAAGTTTTAATGTATTAGAAGATATTTTTTCTTTAAAATTAGAGTTACCTATTATTTTTAAATGGATTATAAATATTGTGTGTGTTTTTTAATTTCTTTTCCATGTTAATTTTACCCATATATACACAGTTAAACATATATATGTGTAACAAATCACATGATAATATTTAAATTTATGCAATGAGATATATATATATTATAATGACCAGGTGTTAAAACATTATATAATAATGTATATTTATATTAGACTTCATATTGTTTTATTCAAAAAGACCTTTTAGGTTTATTGTTTTAGAGAAATTGTTCACCACTCTTACACAAAAAACCCATGCATCACAAAGTCAACACTTCTACTCAGTATCACTTTTTTCTGTGATATAAAACTTTTAAAATGACACATTTTTTATTTTCCTAAAATGTATTCCTTACTTTCATCTTGACTTCTTATTTTTTCTTACTCATCCATAAACCCCGTGAAAATGTTTTAAAAACATGGGATAAAAATAAAAATCTCAGTAAGTAATATAAATTATTAAAATATATTAGTCCAGTAAAAAAATGAAAACCCATAATATGTTTAACATTTCTACATTACTTTTTGAGTATATTAAATAAATAATATCTGTATAGGGGAAACACTTTTTTCTCAAATAAAACATTAAAATCCCATAAAAATAAAATTGAAACCCTTATAGGAATCATACATAATTATATCCAAAACCAATGTTCACTTATGTCATAAATAACTAGATCCCAGTTAAATCCATAGAAGAAACCTCCCTAGTTAAATCCATCCTTCTTTCCTTTGAAGACAAGTAACATTACCCAATTCATTACAAAGCTATATCAGGATTACTCTTTATATAATCTATATCAAACTCACTAGTTGTATAAGTTTTATTGAGATAACATGTCATAATATATAGTTCTTAAGTACCATATCCCGAATAAACTTTTAATCTTGTACCTATTCATTATAAATCCCTTGAAAAATGATTCTAAACCCATATGAAAGACACATTTAGATATTAAAATACCCATTCCTTTTTAAAATCCCTTTTTAAAATAAAAAATACCAAGAACTAAGGGAATAAGGGTTTTTCTATTATGAAAATATAGAATCTTGTAAATAAATACAACCATCAGATAACTATTATGGTGGTAGTAAAATATATCAATGTCATATATGTTAAAATTAAATATTCCTCTTTCCTTTTTAAAATAAATCCAAAATATTCCATATAAAAATATATAAATTTTTCATTTTGAAAACCATTGAAAGAAATTAAAAAGAGACACAAAATTTCCTTTATAATTTATTTATTTTCATATAAATATATTCATAAAATAATTTTATGAATATGAAAATGGAATAAAAATATTTATAAAATAAATCGTTAAAATATCTAAAAAGGAGTTTTAAAGAAAAGTGTCTCTTACCTCGAGTACGACTCGGCACATGTGTTTTTATCTTCCCGAATAATAAATTTCTGTGAATTATTTAATTTGATACTAAACTTTTTCAAGTTTATTATTCCTTTGATTTTATTTATTATCATGTTTTGTTCATTTACTTTATTAATTTGGTCTTCATCAGATGTTTTCATGATATTCAACTCATATGACTTAAATGACATCAGTATGTTGAATATGATCAAATGGACCATGTTTATATCATTTATATAATCTTAACCATGTTATAATTATAATTTTTATACATTAATAATGAATTTAAAAACAACCCATGAAAGACAGTTATGAAAAATTAATTACGTTATAATCATGGATATGGTAGGTCGTACGTACACATGAGTAACGTTTCCATTATTCATAGAATATGAGGGAAGAAATTAAGTATTATTTTATCTTTTCATAATGATATTTATATAACAAATATCATATTATTTCTTTTAATCTAACCATATATATAATATATTTGAGGTGGATATTAAAAGTAAAATACATCGGTTCACGAGCAGGTAGTCCTCATACACACACAAGGGATATTTTTTATTTTTTGGTGGATATTAAAGAAAGAAAGAAAATATTTATTTACCATTATAGAATGATATTTATATATTTTATATCATATTATTTTATTTTGATAAACTATTATGAATAATCATAGGATTTTTTACTGAAAAAATGAAATACATCATATCATGAGGTGATAATCTACATGTACACACGAGCAATGTTTTTATTTTTCATTAAATGGTTAAGTAGATGAAAAATTATTATACCATAAACATAATAAAAATAAAATATTCTAAATATAATAATTTTAATATTCAATCATGTTTGAGTAATATTTTATGTAATTAGAAGAATAAATAAAATGAAAATTATTGGTTAAGAACTATACCTCTTCTTCAGACATCCTCCTTGGGTTTACACCTTTAGACTTCAATGGTGGGTATTATGATAAAACTAGGGAATCTAAGACATAGGGATAGATATTAGGAAGGTATTTGGGAAATTAATGTCCAATATAATAGGCATGTTAATTGTATAGAATAGGGGATAGGGGATTCCCTTTTATAAGTAGGGGATAGTACACACTTAAAATATTTCAAATGATTTAAATATTATTAATTAATTTTCATAGAAAATTGTCCCATAAACAAAAAACAATTGATCCTAACATAAAAATTGTTGAAATAAATTCATCTGATAATAATTGAGATGAATTTTTCTAGCCTTATCACTAAGTTTTTACCTAGGTTGGCCCAATTTACCATTTTACCGTGGTGACACATTTTTTACCAAAGTTACTATTCATAATGGCAAAAAATAAAAACCTATATCATTAATAAATCTAGACATGGTTATTCAAAATATGGAATCCAATTTATAAAATTCTATTTATATAAGAGGAAAAAAAATTAAATAAGTGTTCTAAATGCAACGAAAACCCATTTTTAGAAAAAATCTGTTTTTATGCCCAAAAATGAACTTATACCAAAATTAAGTATATTGTTTATTACTATGTAATTAATTAGATTATTATATTTAAGTTAGAATTATATTAATTTAAAATCCAACTAAAAACATTATAGGTCTTTAAAATTACTTGATTTAATGGAAAAAATAATAGTTTTAAAAAAATCAACATTTTCAGTATTCACTAAAAAAATCAATCATTTTAAAAAAATCCGAAATTTTCAGCATAAGAAATATTTTTAAATGATAATTTAAAAATAAATATAATTTTCTCAAATTAAAATTATAAAATTTAGATATTTATCTTTAAAATAAAACTTATAATACATATAAACAAATTTATAAATAATAAAACTATTTCTTTTTTTATTAAATATTTACAAAATATTATCATAATGAATATAAATATTTAAAATATAATTTATTAAAATTAATATGAAATAAATTTTAATTACTATTAAAATTACCTAGGTTGTTGCATTCTTTCCCATTTTTGGAAATTTTGTAATCACAATTTTATTCATTAATTAAATAAGTGGGGATATTTTTTCTCCATAGAATTTTCTAATTATCATGTTTCTTCTTTAATAATATAGTTTTTAAAAAAAACCATAACCTAATGAATAACTTTTTTATGAAACACCTTCTCTAAGTGGTCATAATTCCAAATAGTTTGTTCCATGAATAAAATATTCTCTTCTAATTGTACAACTTCAGGGCTCAAAACATTAGATACATCTGACACATATTTCATAAATAATGAAACATGATAGACATAATATGACTATGATAAACTCATAGGTAAGTCCACTCAATAAAAAACTAATCCAACTTTCTCTTGAATTTCATATGGTTCATCAAATCATGGACTCAACTTTCCTTTTTTACCAAAATGGATAAATCTTTTCCATAGAGATACGTTAAGAAAAAATATGATCGCCTACCTTGAATGAAAGGTATTTTATCTTGTTATCCATATTATTATTTTTACTACTCTATGTTTCTCTCAAGTGATATTGAATCAACATTACCTTCACAAATATTTCCTCTAACAACACTGGTCCCAAAAACATTCTTTCTCCTACTTCATCCCAGCAAGTTGGAGTCCAAAACCACTTTCCATATAATTCTTAAAAAGGTGTAATGTGTATATTGGAATAAAAAATTTTATTATAATAGAACTAAAATAATGAAATATAGTAATCCCAAATTCCCTGTAAATCCATTTAACATGATCCAATCATGTCTTCTAGATTCTAAATCATTCACTCTAATTTTACAGCAGATTGTGGGTAAAAAACAATACTAAATTTAATTCATTACCCATCAACTCCTAAAGGATTTTCCCAAAATTAATGGTAAATACAATATCATGACCAGATACAATAGAAATAGGGACTCCATAAATTATGATTATCTTTGTAACATCAAGTCTATAAATATTATACAATGTCATATTATCTTTAATAAGGAGAAAATTCATATATTTTCTTAATAAATAAATAAATAACCAAATAAAATTATTATATTGATAGGTATTTGGTAATATAAACATGAAATACATAGATATATTTTCCTAGCTCCAATCTAGGACTATAAAAGGAAGAATCATTCCTTTTGGTAATGTAATTAACATTTAACATGTTGAAAAGTCAATAATTTTATAGTAAACTCTTCAATATCTATATTTATTGCATCCTAGAAGTAATACTCCCTAAGGTATTTTTACATATTAGTAATTCTAGGATGAATAGAAGAGGCTAGGTTTTGATCTTAACACAATTTTCCTTTTTCAACTAGGAGATAGCTATCACATGAAACATTTTCCAAATCTCAAAAAATATTCCTTTTAAATGTTAAGTTCTGGTAAGTTGTCTTTATTTACTATTTCAACTTTTATTTCAAAACCTGTCCTTTCTTCTTATATTTATTAATTCTATTTGATATTGAATAATTCACTAAAACCTAAAGAAAAATATAGGAAGTTTATGCATGCCCAATTTCTAGTACCTCATTCAGTAAATCATTTACTAAAGGATCATGTTCCAAATATAGTATGGTTAATAATGCATTATCTTTTTGAATTAAATCATAAAATATTTTTTTTCTTTTCCTATATGGTAATGAATCATGAAATCATAATTATTTATCAGTTCCAAACATATTCTCCTCCTCATATTCAACTCATTCTGACTGAATATATACTTAAAACTTTTACGATCAGTATATATTTCACACTTTACTCCATATAAATTATTCCTCCATATTTTTAAATAAAAAACCATAGAAATAAATTCTATATCATGTGTTAGATAATTTAAATCATGATATTTCAATTTATGTGAAGCATAAGAAATTACCTGGCCATTATACATTAGAGGGAAACCAAATTATTTTCAATTAATCATTAGTGTAGATGAAAAATTTACCATTTCTTAAGGGTAGGGCTAAAACTGGAGTGTTCAAAAATCTTTTTTTCAATTCCTTGAAATAATAGTCACACTCTTTAACCCATATGAATTTAACTCATTATCCAGTTAACTTAGTTATTGGGCATGATAACCGAGAAATATTTTCAAAAAATTGCTGGTAGTAACCCACATATCCAATAAAACTATAAATATATGTGTCATTTATGGTCTTTTATATTATTTATACACTTTATTTTTATGAAGGTCAATAATTATATCATCTTAAGAAACAATATCCCTAAGTAAAAAATCTTTTACAACCAAAATTCATATTTACTAAATTTTCCATATAAAATATTTCATTTCAAGGTTTGGAAAAAAACCATAGGTTTCCTTCACGATCCTCATGAATTTTAGAATATATTAAAATATAATTAATAAATACAACCAAAAACCTATCTAAATAGTCATGTAAAACTCTATTCATAAATCCATGAATATATCTAGTGCATTAGAAAACCCAAATAGAATAACCACAAACACATAATTCCCATATCTAGTTGAGAAATCATCTTCAAAATATCTTCCTCCCTCACCTTCAATTGACGATACCCTAACTTGAGATCAATATTAGAAAAATATTACACCCTATGGATATGATCAAACAAATCATTAATATAATCTAAAGAAAACATATTCTTAATAGTGATGTTATTAAAGGATCTATAATAAATTTAAAACCTAATTGAACCATATTTTTTTAAAAAAACTAGAGAACCCCATAGTGAAGCTCTAGGATGAATGAAAACTTTATCAAGAAATTCCTAAAATAACTTTTTAAATTCCAAAATTTTTAATTGAACCATTTGATAAGTGGGTTTTAAAATTGGAATAGAATAAATCCCTAATTCAATAGTTAACTCAACTTACTAATCAAGAATAACACCAGAAAATCATTAGAAAATACATCCTATATTAATTTAAAACTATCATATCACTAATCAGAATGATTTCTTTCTTTTTAACAAAATGATCTTGGTAACTTTCACTACCATATTTAATCAATTTATCATCCTCTTGATATTTTATCAAATGTATAAAATCATATAATATAACTTTACAAGATCCAAATTCTATCTTAACATAATAAATTGAAATCCAATCTATATCAGAAAAAATATCAAACTATATTATAATAATTTCAACAAGATTTTAAGTAAAATATATCCCACTAATAACAACAAAAATATTCCTATAAATATTAGTTTCTTTAAAACTTCCACAATGAATTTTTATCAAAATTTATATCTCCTTCTCATAAGGTTATATTCTCAATTTAATTGAAACTTTATTAGAAATTAAGGAGTGTGATGATCCAAAATAAAAAAGACAACTGTATAATTTGAATAAACAAGTAACATATCTATCATAAATTCATTAGAAATTCCAACATCAACCGGAGTAGTAGAAAATGATTCCTCTTCACATTTTTTATTTTGATCTTAATAATTTCCAACTTGAGTAACTAACTTCAGAAACATATTAGTATTATTCTCAAAATAATTTCATTTAAAGCATCTAATCCTTGGATGATTATATGTTACCCTATTCTGGTATTTGTTATGACTCTTTTCTTTATATTCATGATCCATATGATCAAAATTAGCAATCCAGTAACACTTTATATATCCTATAAAACATTCCCTAAAATGTTTTTTTATCACACTTGGAACATGTTGGGGGATTGCATTTAGATTTATTAGTTTATTGATTCTCCATTTCTTTCTACCTGGACCTCTTCTTACACTTTCCAATATGAGTCACATAAGTTTCATCGAAATATATCTCAACTTATTTCGCACAATGAACAAAATTATTATAAATATTAAAATTATACAAGGAAATTATATTTATAAATTTGGTTACAATCATAAGTAAAAATAATTAATTTTAATATCAGGTTCTTGAATACAATTTGGTGCATAGTTGGCTAATTTTTTAAAATTTTCTTCATATGTTACTACTAAATCTTCCTCATTTTCCCTCAATTAAAATAATTGTTTCTCTATTATGAATTGAACAACCTTAGGGAAAATTTTATCTATGAAAAGTTTCTTAAATGTATCTCATTCCATCGCATCAAGATCATATCTCTCTGGTATTCTTAACCAATGACCACCATCGATCAACATTACCTTCAAAACAGTAAATAGTAAGAGTTTCATTTTGTTGTTTTGAACATATTATGACTTCATATTTCTTTTCTAGAGTATTGATTCATCATTTAGGTTCCATTAGGTCTAAATTTCCACTAAAATCCCGAGGGTGATGTTTCATGAAATACTATATAATGGACACATTCCTCTATGGTAAATTGGGTTACTCTCTAACATAGATACCAACACCATTTATAGACTGCATCAACAGATCCATCACTATAAGAAAATTATTTGTACTAATTCCAAAAACTATAGGCTATTAATTTGGAAGGAAGTTACCCTCTTGATTCTTTCTTACTTAATCTTACTTGTTTCCTCTGAGAAACCCCATTTTGAACAAGAACATATTAGTTGAAGCAACATGGTAATATTTAATTGCTTTATGATTTCAACATAACCATAAATTGGGATCTATCAAGGTTTTTCTAATAATATTATCTTAACATATAAAGTTATCTAAACCTTCGCTCTAATAAAATATTAAAGTACCTAGCCTTAAAACATCACATAATATTGTGTCTTTAGACTAGAATTCAATTTCTTGTACACCCAAATATGTTTTATGTTTATAATTTTATATAATTAAGCCTCAAATCTTATATAAAAAACCCATACATTTAAAAGTGACTAATTCCAATCAACATCAATTTTTACGTAATATAATTTTTTTAAAATGAAACACATTTTATTCTTAATAAAAATATTCTTGACTTTCAAATTGACTTATTCTTTGTTCTTACATATCCTTAAAACCTATGAAAAACATTTAAAAACAAGGATGAGAAAAAAATATAATAAGGGATATAAAAGAAAGAAATCTGTTAGCCCAACAAAAAACATTAAAACCCATAAATTTTTTAACATTTCCATATTACAAATTGATAATGAAAAATAAATCATATCCATAAGGGGAAACACTTTTTACTCAAATAAACCCTTAAAACCCCATAGAAATAAAATTTAAAACCTTATATAAATTATAGAGAATTATAATCATAAATCATGTTTACTCATGTCAGAAATAACTGGATCTCAATTAAATCTATTAAGGAAACCTCCCCAGTTAACTCCATCTTTATTTTCTTTGAAAATAAGGAACATTAATCAATGAATTGGAGAGCTATATTGGTCTCACATGTCATATAAGTTGTATCAAGATCACCCGTCGTCTAAGTTATATCAAGCTCAATTATCATCACATATAATTCTAAAGTATTGTATCATGAATAAAACATTTTAATATTTAACCTTTTTATCATAAATACATTAAAACTCTTTTTAATCCATATGAAAAACACTTTTTGATATCCAAATACCCTTTCCTTTTTAAAAATCCATTTTTAAAACCAAAATACCCATAAAAAAGGGAAAACCGACTTTTATTTGAAGAAAAAATGGAATCTTGTAGAGGAATCCAGACATAAAACAACAATTATGGTGGAAATAAAAATTATATATTCTATATATGAAAAAATAGAACATTCCTTTTCCCTTTTTTATATAATTTTAAAATGTTTTTATAAAAATACATAAAAAGATTACTTTTGAAATTTTTTTAAAAAATTTAAAAAGAGATATAAAATTTACTTTATAATTCATTTTTTTCTATATATATATACATTTATGAAATAATTTTAATAATATGTACATGAAAGAAAAATATTTATAAAATAAATATAGAAAACATTTAAAAATATATTTTAGGGTAAAGTGTCACTTACCTCAAGTATGACTTGTTAAATACATTATATATTTTCCAAACGAATAAAATTCTGTTAATTATTTAATTTATTAATAAATTTTTTCATGTATATTATTTATTTAATTGTATTTATTATCATTTTATATTTAATTACTTTATCAATTAAGTTCACATTAGATTTTTTTATAATATTCGGATAATATGCCAAAAATTACTTCGATAGGTTGAATATGATTTAATGGATCACGAGCATATCATTTTAAAAATACTAATAATTCTGTAATTATCATTTTTATACATTAATTACACTTCTAAAATTAACCATGAATTATAGTTATTAAAAATTCATTATTTTACAATCATGAAGATGGTAGGCCGTACTTACAGATGAGTAGAATTTCCATTTTTCAAAGAACAAAAGGGAAAGAAAGGAAGTATTATTTTATATTTATATACTGATAAATATATCATAAATATAATATTATTTATTTAAATTCAACCATATATATAATCCATGTGAGGTAGTGATGAAAAATAAAATACATTGGTTCACGAGGTGGAGGTCTGCATGTACACAAGAGCGATGTTTTTTTATTTTTCATTGGATGATAGAGAAATAATTATAATGTTTATTTACTATTAAAAATAAAATTTATATCATATAAATCATATTATTTTATTTTTATCCATAGTTATCAAAAACATAAGATTCGGTGATGAAAAAATGAAATGCATCATCTCTCGAGGCGGTAGCCCGCACGTACGCATGAGTGATGTTTTTATTTTTCATTAGATGGTTAAGTAGATTAAAAAATGGTTATAAGATAAAATTAATAAAATTTTATTATTTGGGATATAATAATGTTATAATGAAATTATTTTTTAATAATATTTTATGGTGTTAGAATAATAAATAAAACAAAAACACTTGGTTCATAATTAGACATCTTCTTTGGACAATCTCATTAGGTTTAAACCATTGGCAATTTGAAGTGGGTATTATGATCAAAATAAGGACTCTAAGATGTGATTATAGATGTTAGGAAGTTATTTGGGAAGGTATTGGTTAGGATAAGAGACTTTTTATGTGTGTAGAATAGGGGAGATGGGGTGCCCTTTTATAAGTGGGAGAGAGGACATGCTTTGAATTTTTCAAAAGATTTAAATATTATTAAGTAATTTTCAAGGACAAGTGTCCCATAAACAAATAAACATGGGATGAGCATAAAAAGATCCGTAAGTGATACATAAATAAAGAAAACTGTTATTCTTGGGATAACATGAAAACCATGAATACTTTATCATAAAATAATACATTTCACCTCTAAGAAGTAGTAAATATACATCACTAAATATAATCTCATTGGTTACCCTTTTATAACTAAAATATTACCATAAATCCTATATAAAGAAATATATATCATATAAAGGTAACTTGGGACATAAACATACTTCAATGGAATAACCATATGGTTGACTTATACATGTATCACTAAATGGAATATCCATATGGCCGACTTCCATGCCCAATGCATTGGAGGTTATAACGTAACCACCTATCCTTGGTTTATCACGGAACAACCCTTCATTTGTTTTATCATGTAACCACACATCATTTGGTTTATCATGTAACCATCCATTATTGGTTTATCACGTAAACACCTATCAAATGTCCAAGTACTGTTATATAATCATAACATATAAGATATTACAAATATCAACATTTCACTAATAAAATTTCATTTGGAATCACAAGAAATCATTTCAAGATATTTAAATACTCAATACATTTAAAAAACCATTTTGAATACCAAAATACATAAAAAGGGTATATGGTATTTACTTTCCTTTTAAAAATATTATGGCTTGTTAAGGAATCCATATATCAAATAATGCTTGCGGCAGTGGTAAGGTTGTTGTTTCCACATACATTAAAAACATTACTTTTTTCATTTAGTAAAACTTTTCATAGAAAAAAATTCACTTTGAATTAAATTAAAATTAAAAGGGGTTTATTATACATCATAGAAAATAAGAAGGTGTATATTGTCAAAATATGCCTTAATTTAAGGAGATTGAGACGAAGTCCCCTACCACTTGAGAAATACTTGAATAAAAATTATTAAGGAATAAAATCAAACAGAACTTTAAATATCATGAGAATATGCTAATTCATGATATAAGTAGTCAAAATGTTTGTATATACAAATTATAGGATAATATATGTGCATAACAAGAAGATATGCCTCAATGAAAGGAGATTGAGATGAAATCTCTTACCTTGTGTCCGACTTGTCTTGTTTGTTCTTTATCTCCCTGAATAATAAACTTAAGATAATTTATAGTTTCTTAAGAAGCTATTTTCAATTTTAGTATTCCTTCTATATCACTTATTACCTTTCTATAACAATCATATTACTATTCAAGTTCATATTGATTGTTTTGTCGATGTTCAGTACTTGAGTCAAAAATGAACTTGTTATAATTACAAATTGTCCATGTGGTCAAAAGTCCATTATATACAGAATAATAATAATGATTTAAATATCATATATATCTTGTATATATGTATTTATATCCAGTATATATGTATTTATAATATTCCATAACTTTTGGATATAAGAAATGGAATGCACAGTTCATGGAGACGGTAAGTCGTACGTACGCATGAACGCTACTTTCAATTTTTTTTCATATTTATAGGAATGAAAAATAAATGATACATAGGTATATTATAATTACAGTATAAATTAATATGATATATATGTTACATAAGTTCAATAACATCGTCCTTTATACATTCCATTTATGGAATGAATGAGTCATATCACTTTGGGGGGTAGTAGTCCGCACTTCCTCAAATGAAATTATCGTATTTACACATCATTAAAAGCATAAAGATGTGTTTTTAAATAAGAATTAAAGTATAATAGAGAAAATATAAATATAATATATATCATATATAAATAAAATGACATCATAATGGCCACCATGAGAGGTGGTAGGGGAAAATTGAACAATCATCTTTTCATGAGACAATAGTTCACCGTACACAGAAACAGTATGTTCATATCCATTAGATGGAGGTGTGTATGTGTAGTTCTAATACTTATCATAAAACATCCTAGTATATTTATGATATTGGTTTTGTTATGTAATCAAATAATAATAATATAATAGGGAGTGGAGAATTAAAATAATGGAAAGGAACTTTAGAGAAGACACTACCTCTTAAAACATGTAACTCCCTTTGATTTGCACCAAAAGGCTTCCTTGAATTGCCTTTTTCCTAAGGTAAAGCTTATATGAGTAATATAGGGATTTTGGGAGCTTATTTGGGTAGAATTTGAATGATCCAAGGGTTTTTATAGGTGTGAGTAAATGGGTAGAGTTGATTCCCTTTTATAAGAGGTAGGAGGGGCACTTTAGGAAGGTACTGAAATATTATTTTATTGTAAAATTATTTTGAGTTTCAAATGGTCCCAAAGTAATTTATTTAAAATCTAATATTTTATTTGGGTCAGAAACCACTCAAAAAATAGGTTTTAGACAAGTATAGGTCACAAATTTAACCACATCTTTTTACTTAAACCCTTAGTTAAAAACATTAACTCTTACATGGCATCCAAAAGACCCAGGATCAAATACGGGCAGGGGCGAATTTCCAGGGTACTGTAGCAGTACTGTTGCAGCGGCGGAACTCTAGCAGCGATGACACTGTAGCGGAGGAGGTACTCTAGCAGGCACTATAGCGGTGGCTATACTGTAGCAGTGTGGGTACTGTAGTAGTACTGTTCACCGAGGGGTCCTTTGGGCCAAAAAATGGGCTTTCAAGCCTTATATTCAGGACACTTGGCCTTGGGCCTTCGGGATATGTAATGGGTCTCCCTATTCCTATTCTAAGGAGGTCTTTTATTTAAATAATAAATTGAGGCTTCGGCCCCAACCTTTAAAAAAACATTAACTCTTACCATGTCTTCTTGCATTTTCATAATTTTTGGTTACTATAGTTACTATAAAATATCAAGAGAACCAAAAGTGGTTCATTAATGAAATTTTAAATATTATATAAGTCATTTGGATAAATCTTATATTTTTAGGACTATTATATCATTTAATAAAATAGTATTTTAAAAAAAAAATTATTTTATGTCAATTTTTATACTATTCATATCCGGACTTTTCCAAAATCCATAACAACTTGATTATTTAAAAAAAATTAATTAATTAAAATATAACATGTCATAAACATACATAAAATTCATGTATGTCATAAGAAGTTACAAAATAAATTTATTTTAATATTTATAATCTCATTTATTTAAATCATTTATTAATAAGGTAATCACTACATCATCATTGTGTCATAAATAAATTTATTTATTTAATGTCTAAAAATTATAAATAAAATATAATGATTTATAAAATATTTTTATCTTTATAATAAATATTTATAGTCTAATAGATCAATTATATAACCCCATATAAAAAAATTTTTAGTAAAAGATACATGTTTATGTTATTTTTCTCTTTACTTTTAATTAATTAATATAACATGTCACTATCACTCCCAAGTGGATCCATGAGGTCCCAAAATCAACCCAAGGGTTCCCATGATCTGAAATATATCATTAAATAGGTTAGGACATGTTTTAGGGTAGGTTTATATTATTATAAAATTATTTTTTTATCCTTATTTACCAGATTTACCCTTTAACCATGGTAAATAAAATAATTACCAAAGATACTATTCATAATATATAAAAATAAAAGGTACCTATTTAAACAAGTTGTACCTCTTGATTAAAAATATGGAATAAATTTTTCCAAATTCAAAACACAGAATTGTTTGAAATTAATTTAAAATTAATTCTCATTGTCAAAACCATAAAGCAGGTTTTTAAGAAGTAATAACTATCAAAAGATTGACATGGGTTTATGTCCAATTTCAAATTTAAATTACTTAAAATGATCAAAAATGTATTATATGATAAAAAATTAATCCAATTAAACTTTAAAACAAATTAAAATAATAATATAACTATATAAATAAATTAGATTAAAAAGCAGTTTTGAATTAAAATGCAGTATTTTTCACTATTCATAAAAATATGAATTTCCTCAAAAAAATACCAAAATTTAAACCAAAGTAAAATATAATATTTTTATTCTATATAAGAAATTTATTTTTTCAAATAGAACATATAAAATTGAAAAAAACTATATTTAAAAAGGGTTTTCCTTAAAAAGGAGTTAAAATTTATTTTTTAGAGAAATACTTCTTTTATCCGAAAAAAGTGAATTTTGTTCTTATATAATATCTAGAAAAAATATAATATGAATTTAAAAAAATTTATTTAATATATAAAATATATTTTTTATTAAATAATAATCCATAAAGAGTGATATGATTTTATAAACATAATTATTCTCTTTTAAATAGGTTTTCATAAAAACACATCCTTTATATTGAATTGATTTTTATTTCCATTTCTAATAAATTTGGTAACCAATGAATCATTATTTGAACATTTTTAAACCATATTTCAGAATTCAGTTGATATTATTCATTCCTACCATTCCAATGGGTAGACATTAACTACCATTTAAAATAATAATATTTTTACTATATTATTTTTCGGTATATCTCAATGTTGTGTGCAACATAAGATTTGGGAGAAACCCCCTATTGCATGTCGAGTACACTATCAAAAAAAGCATCCCACTTAACATAAGATTAATATCTTATTCGAAATTATTAGTAGAAATAAAAAGTATTATATTATAAATACCTGGGTCATTACATATACACTCCCTTAGTCTATCTCAACAAAGGTACCAAATTTCATACTCATTATACAATAGGACAAATCCCATCTTGGTTAATCTCCAATCAATGACATGATCAACAACATACTCAATCACCCTCTGGTTAGATAAGTAGGAAGTATTGCATACAAAAGGTATATAAGTATAAAGGTTCTATTGTGAGGTATCTTATAAACCATAGGTATTGGGGAATCCAGATATAAACCATTCACCTCTAGTAGACCAAAGACATAGTGTATGAAACTCAATGTGGTATACTAGATGGGTCATCAAGTGAAAAAAACCTATTTTATACCTTATGGGTATATTCTATATCTTGGTACACGAATAAAACTTATTATATCCATAAAATTTTATCAAAACCTATAATACTCCATGATAAACATTGGTTAGGGATAACCCAAATTTATAATAATAGGTAAAGTAAAGATTGATTTTTGTTCAACATGATACATCTTATATGCTTAATCTTCTTTAATAATACTTAACAAAACCATCCACAAGAGTCTATCTAACATATCACATATGAAAGACTATCAGATGGGAATTATGTTTTCTACACTTTAAATTAGTTTTTAAACTGATTACATTTATATATAATTCCAATAAAATCTATATGTGAACACATGATAAATTCCTCTCACTAAACTCTTTAGTGATAAATATCTGTGAAGAAATATAATTTAAATATTATTGAGACATAGAAATCATATTTATAATGTTCAACTATTTAAACATAGTATTCAAACTTCTTAACTTTACAATATCTGATTCTATTATATTAATAACTTATGTTTCCTAATAAGGATTCTTTATCTTCATCATCATTATTTAGAATATTTTCCATTAAACATTTTCCTTGAAATATATTAGTGACTAATATAATTATTTACATAAATATTTTTTTGATATACTCTAAATATTTTAGTATATCATGTGGCATTCACTTTAGATTTTTACTAGTTAATATAAGTCTAATCATACGACCAATATCCTCCTCAAAAATATATTCTCTTCATAATATAATTCCAAGATACACAACCATCTTTATGTGAGTAAATGATTCTTATTTCATTTAGTGGGAATATTTAACAAACAAATCATTATATCTATATCACATATGGTATACCATATGTTTAGATAATTTTTTAAAAAATAAGATATTATTATTTAAAATATTACACTAATGGTTGTGAGATTATATTTCTCATATTTCAAAAATAATTTCAATAAACTTTTTTATTTTGGATAAAACATGTTTATTATTTTCTCCTTTTCAAAAATGTTATAGTTACTAATGAATAATAAACCATGTTTATTAAAACTACCATATCATATTTTCTATAACAACTCTTTATTAATATAAAAATTCCCTTATCCAAATATAAATTTTTATTAATCCACTTTAAGGGAGATTTAGAAACCATAGTTCACAAAACAAGGACCACTACATTTTGAAATAGCTCACAAGATTATTAAACACAAGACTAATATTATTTGAGTCAGATACTCTATATAATTCCCATTGTAGAGTACTAACCTGGGTGTCTGGATTCTCCTTAATAAGTTCTTCGAGGTGAGAAACCATTCTATCCCTTGTCTGGATGAATTACTCTAGGGTGATTTTTCCTTGGTTAAAGCCCCAGGTGATGATTCGGTCTTGCTTGTCTATCCATACCTCTAGCTCCTCAGTGGTCTCAACCTTCAACCTTCTTTCATAAATCCTTAAAATATCCCCATTTGAGGTGTTGGTCCAAAGGACTGTTTCAGTAATTTATTCCTTGGAGTGGAATATGACCCTCAGACACTCCTCTACCTCTTCTTCCATCACTCTTACTTCTCTACTTTGATCTCCACTTTCCTCGCCTTGTGGGTCTTTTATTTCCTTACTTCTACCTTTATTGGCTGACCTGGTTTCCATTAGTTTATGTAATCGAGAATAGTCTTTGCATCCCTTGGGTTTTCCCCCTAGACCACAATGCATTTCTCTGAGTCATGATTTCCTTTATTCCCCTTCCTCCTTGGGCTGTGAGGACCTTTCCCTTGGAAATGGTCCAAACTGTCCACTGAAAGTTGGATAGAATTGTCATAACCTGAATTGTATTACTCATGAATCAAAGTTTGTTCTTGAATTGCCTGACCTTAAAAATGGTCTTTCAACACAACCCTTGGGCCTTCATTGAGAGGCCTCGGCCTGTACATAGAGTCCACCTTTCCTGTTTTAACCTCTATGATATTATTCTTCTTCTTCTCACTCCCATTCTTCTGAAAGGATGAGGACTTAGAAATGGAAATTTTTGGGTACTAGGGTCCCAATACACTGTCCCATCCTACCTTCCTTGTCCATGATAAGGTTCTATAGAAGTTAGAAAGAAGGACTTCCCCTGCCACATTACAGGTGGCTCGGCCTCCTTTCTGTAATCACCCACATGAACTCCCTTATCACCTCTATTTTCCTTCACTTCCACCAAGGAAAAACCCCTGATTAGTGGATTGATTTGGATAAAGTATCTTAATTTCTAAGAACTCATCAATACGATCCTCTTTAGCCTTCTCTAAATCCATCGGATCATTCTTAGTCTACTTGTGATCACCTAAATCATTCTTCAGGCAGGCAAAAATATCCACAACCTTGATTGCAGGTCTTCCTACTTCCAGCACAGAATTACCTCCCACCTGAGCTGTTGCATCAACTCTATCCTTCATCGGAACAACACACCCACACCTAGCTCCTCTCCAGCAACTGGAATCAATATTACCCATCTGCCTACACATCTTACAGTACTCCTCCCAAAATTTTAAGAGGACCGATTTCTTGCACCTGAATTCTTCACCAACAAAAATCCATACCCACTCCACCGGTGCCTTGGAGACATCAACCTTTACACAAATCCGCATGTTAATTGGATGGATGATAGACAAAGTCTGACTATTAGAGCATGGAAAACCTCCAACCATATTCCCTAGTATCCATAGGATTGCAGGGTTTTCGAATGGCAATGGATGTTCTGGGAAAGAAACCTAGATTATGACTGAAGAGGAGTCCTGATTCATATGAAAATCACATGATCAGAGAAATAGGAAGAATATGAGACCGACGCACTTATGAGGATCACTAGACCACGTGCGAACCATATCTTCGTCTGAGGCGAAACAAACCCTTAGGTGGCATTTTTTGATAAGACCAACAATCACACACCCTTGTAACCCCAAGATTCGAAGACAAAGCAATAAAATTCATCTACCAAAGGATGTCGATGCGTGAAATGAGCCATGAGGGTCAGATCCAAGAGGCTTAAAGATTTCATGAACTCCAAAAGTGATAACGGAAGATGAGGCATGCCTTCAAATAGCTCAGGAACCTTCAGGCTAAGAGAAATGGAAGAAAAAATAGGGTGACCATCAGGGTTGGAGAAATGGAGGAAGGGGTGGGGCTTTGAAGCAGGATGGTATAGATCCTCTCCCCTCCTGAAGATGGGAAGGGGGGAGGCCGAGGCCGTCTCTATTGCTGTTAGGTCATCGCCGCCGAGATCCAAGATTTGAGAGCTCCCTTTACTCCCCCATAACAAATTACCTTATCATGAATGGGATGAATAATACCTATTTTACTATGATCTATCTTGTGAAGGATTGTGTTTTTATAAGTTTTTAATTTTAAGATAATTTTGAATTTTTGGCCTAGATCAAGGGAAATTATGAGAATCAGGATTCATATTGGAATTCTAAAGGTTGGAACATCTTAAGAAGATGTTTTGGACATGAGTCAAGGATCATAAAGAGTTTAGGGTTCTTGGATGAATGAAAATGTGGGTCCAGGGTGGACCATTTGCTTATTTTTTATCCAACAATAAGTCACACTATGACCTATAAGTCACACCATAATGAACCATTATATAGGCCTAAGGTTTTTTAATGAATAGGGTATATATTCTACAACTGAGGGCTTCATGGAGTGATGTGTTTTGTACAGTTTTTTACAAATGAAAATATCTCATGTATGGTTGTTCCATAAATGATGATGTCACACCATGACTATGAACCATATGAAGTAGGGTTATAAACCTTACAATCTTGATTTTACATTTTTTGGAGGAAAATAGATGGCCACACCATTACTAATGGCTATACAGTGTGGTGGGGTTTTGGAATTTTATCGAAGGTAATAACTCCTCTAAATTGGTAATGCTAAGAAGGGAGGTTTCACACTATAATGGTGATTCTTACAAAGTGCCTTAAGAATCATCTAGCATTTTCCTCTGAAAATTTATATGCATGGGAGCCTGGTTACACCATGACCCTTTGTCTAGGCTGTGAAGGCCAACCATGGGTGAATCGTGGGTGTGTTATAACATAGAATATAAGGGGCCAAGCTATGAAGCTTGTGGATCATGCTATGTAAGTAGGTCCATGAGGTGGTCACTCCATGATCAGTGATACTGTGTTGTAATGAGGGTTGTTCAAGGGTTGAGCCTCTATACCTGGGGAACTAGTTGTATCACGAGGAGGCACCGTAGGGCGCTAAGGTTCTATAAGGGCAGGTGGCCTACTGTAAAGGCATCATGGTGCGACTTATCATGTCACGCCATGATGCAAGTACTAAGTAGTTTTTTAAAAGGGATAGAATAGTATTTTATGGTTTCTAAATTAGAAACCTCCTTGTGATTTATCTCCAAAGATATGAAAATGGGAGAGGTCTAACCCCTCTTCCCCCATTCACCTACTCATTATTCCCTTTGAACCAAGTAGATTAATAAGGATTTATTACATGGATTCATGGTGATTTAATATATTTTTATCTAATTTATATTTCATTTTGCCACAAATTTTCATGTTATTTAGCAATTTATTCAGTCACAATTTCTACCAGATCATGGTATAAATCATTTGGAATGATGGGACGTTTTCTCAATATGGTTAGGAGATGTACCAGGAGGATGATCACATGTAGTTTTTTCTTTTTTTTTGTTATAGGTTCATTGACCTATGAATTGTATAATCGTTTTAATAAAATTGAATTAAATTAGTTATTGATTGATTGTCGTGTGTTAGCTATTTTTCTTAGGATGGTTTTGATAGGATGTAATGATCCTTCTAGGTGTGGTTGGTCAAGTTTTTTACATGGAAAGATGACCTGGTTTGTTTTTAGAAAATTATACCAATTTGGATTAAATTGTAAAATTGATTATAAATTGTTATAGTTAATCTTATTGAGTGTTAGGGAATTAAATAAGTGATTGAAAGATAAGTTGAGTCTTAAAAAAGCTTAGGATAATTTGACTGAGCTTGATTAATAATATTAACTATGTGTATGATGTAGGTGGTCCCTAAATATACGCCTATGGTTTATGCCTTATTTTTGTGCATGTGATATATAATCTTTCCACTAACATGTGATTAACCTTTTTATTTAAAATATATCATTTTAAATAAATTCCTTGAAATGAATAAAGTGTTAAGGTCCATGATGGACCCTTGAACATTGGGTAATGACTTAGTTTCCAATGACCTAGGTATTGATTGTAAAAACATGATAAGTGATGTATAAAGCCTAAGGGGTATGAGTTAAAAAATATGAATGCCCATAACAAGCTATAATTATGATGTATTTGAGCCTTATAGATTTGTTGTGGGTGCTAAAATGATATTAAGGAAATAGAATCACATGAATATTTTTTTTCCAAGAAGATGGGGTGTTTATTAGGCAATGAGAGGCTTGAGGTATGCCTTGAATATTGGATGGGATTTTAATTACTTAAATAAGGTTCTAGATATAGTTGGTTTCGCATGATAATATTTTCCCTTATAGTGATAGAAGACATGTCCATACATCTTTCATATAATTAGATCACCCTATTATGGTTGTATTTGAAATCTTGGAGGGTTCTTTGAGTAGGATAGGTCCCCTAGGACTAGATAAGGTGTGATAGAGAGGATTTACTGTAGTGATTAAGATTATAGATCTCTATTGGAGATGTGTGATGAGACATAATCATGGGTTGTGGTTATTTCCAATATGAACTGGCATAGGGATACTAAGGGGATTAGCATGAGTTAGCTCAAATAATCCCTGGTGAGTGGGACTAAGTATGATGTAAGAATGGGATAAAGTTTTGGATCAACCTCTTGAGGTTTGGGTCAGATATAGACTATGGGATATGAAGATACTGAGGTGTGTTAAGTATGGATTTATGGTAACAAGTATAGATTTATATGGTTCTAAAGGACCCTAGTTGATACTTTGGTGGTTGATATTAGGATGTTGATGGTTTAAACCTGATATAATTGTGTAACCAGGGTGATCTTCAGAGGAATCAACCTAAAATGCTAGTTAGATGATGAGGCATTTTTTTATGTATGACTGGGTCATGAGTGATGATTCTCGGATGTGTGATTGAGAGGATAGCCTATAAGATGTGTAAAGGGATTAGGAATGTGGAAATCATGTGTGAGGATGATGTATAATGTGATATAATTATGGGTAAACAATTCCCCAAAATTGATATGTGTTTCTTAGTAGGGAGATTCCTCCCCTAGGTTCCAAATGATCTATTATGTGTTTCCCGGGTAGCGAGTGTCTACTCCTAGATTATGGATGATTTATTATGTGTTTCTTAATGGTTAGTGTGATGAAATTGAGTTTCAAATGACCATTTATATATTTCTCTATAGGGAGAGTTTCCCCTTGGGTTCCAAATGATCCAATATATGTTTCTTGATGGGGAGATTCTTCCCCAACTTTTAGAGGATTTGAAATTAGGGAGTATCTTCCACTGGGTTCTAGATGAGGTGATGTATGCTTCCAGGGTAGAGAGTTGGCACACCTTTGGATTATTAATGATCACATGACATGCTTAGAAACAACTTACCACTAGCTAAAACATATTTGGTTAATCCTTAGTGTTACCTTATAACTCAAGGATCGATGATGGTTATTATATTTCATTTACACTTTTTTTTTATTTTTAGAATATCACATGTTCATGCATCATATTTATTGGTTATGTTAGGTTCATCATTGTCGTGGACCAATAAGTTGTATTCAAACCCTTTTCAGGTGTCCTTTTCACTTTGGTACTCAAGAAAACCTCATTGTTCACATGTTTCATAGGGTAGAGGTCCTATTTTACATGATCAAGTGAGATATCTTATATGGAGTTAGGGGACTGGGATGAGGGAGGAATCAAGGATGAAAGTAGAGCCACCATGTATTTTATTTAATTTTATTTATTTTTATAGCTGATCAAACCAGTGGCAACCAATTAGAACATGTGCTTGTATGCTTATACATTAAATTATTATTAATGGACATGTTTCATTTATTTTTCATACTCAGATGACTATGATGAAGGTTTATTGATTATTTATGTTATTATTTCACTTTGATATGAGGGTATAATCTCCTCCTGGTAACACTATTGACCCTCATTTATAGT
This sequence comes from Viscum album, assembly GCA_963277665.1. NCBI lineage: Eukaryota > Viridiplantae > Streptophyta > Magnoliopsida > Santalales > Viscaceae > Viscum > Viscum album. Next base: position 734,028,487 of record OY728160.1, read on the forward strand.
CGACATCTTCTGGCTAATGGGGAAGTGAACCTAAGGTCACATAACACTATCATATAAATATAATAGAGTGAGTCAGGCCAAGGGGTTACACATATTAGATAGATAAATTAATTTCCATTCGAATCCAAGTTTTAACAAACCTTTAATTCAATATTTGAATAAAAACAATAAGCTTAATCAATTATTTCCCTAATTTGGAATTCCTATATACTTAAAAAATTTATAAAGGGTATATTTGGTATCATATACACTTAAAAATAAAATAATTTATTTATATAATAATAATATTTGACATGGGAATTCCATGTTTTTTTACAAACTCTTTAGTTATATAAGATAATCCCATCATATGGTAATAATTTCCTTCCATCCTGACACTCCCTTTAGGTTTCAATGACCTTGGATGGCTACTTGAAGAAACCTTTTTAGACTTTATAAATAAATTTTCTTCTTCCTATTTTAACATTTACCCACATGTACTATCAAGACAACACTATAACCTAGAAATCATGTTATCTAGTTCATTTATTTTCAAAATTTTAAAAATTAGGGTAAAATTTTTTCAAAATCATTCACATTATTGGAAAATTTCCATTAATGAAAAAATGAGTTTTGTAGCTAGAATAAGAATTGATGTAACCTTGATCGAATCATTATATACTTCTCATATGAATCTAGATCCACTTGTTGAATAAATTCAATAGTTTATAGGTTTTTCTCTAATATATATAATATTTCTTACTTAAGAACTTTCCTTAAGTACCCAATATTAAGAATTGTTACACAAATATTCTAATTGAAAATTGGAAATTTTTATTCAAAGAAAAATTAAAAGGGAAAAAATTCAAGGAGGATGAAATTAGTGAAACCGAATAAAATCCCCTTATAAAGTGTTCATATAGTACAATAGAAGAGAATCAAGATTTAAAAAAATTCAAACCCTTTACCTGATCGACTTTGGAGGTAAGAATATTGGTCTCCATATTTCCCTCCCACCAAGTGTGAAAAATCTACACTTCCAGATAGAAAACATTCATAATGTATTTGATAGAATATAAATTCTTCTAAGGGATAATGAAATTACCCATAAATTAATTGATCACCATGATATATTCAAATTCAATTACTGAAAGGTTATGGTTGTTCATTCAAAAAAGTGTGATTCTAGTGATCATTTCTTGAGATTAAGCTTGAATAGAGATTACCTCACCAAATAAAGATGATAAGGATAACATTATAGAGCCCTAAGAGTCCTGGAAAATACCCTCACTACACATGATGTCTTAGACACATGATCTATTTGTATTCAATTTTAAACCAGGACTTGGAACCTTCCAGCACAACTAGGTGATCAGATCTCTTATATAATCAATGAAGTCTGACGAATAATTACATAAATTATATACTTGAAAGAACTAATAAATAGTCACCTTTTTACATAGTGAGATGAGAAAATTTATGAGACAAATAAATCCATATTTTAGATAATTAGTAGCAGGTTTCAATCCTTGGTGACAGACAACATTGCAGGTTTCCCATAACACCAAGAAGCCTATAACAAAGTGGATGAATCTCCCATAGGAAATAGATCTTAAAACCAATTTAACATAAAATTATGAATGTAAGAATTTATCTATAATATTATACCAAGGATAATATTTTGAAATACCACCCTAGGTAATACCAAATATAACTTACACAATCACTTTTAGAAAACAAATACAACATCGATTCAATTTTAGCATTCTCATAACATAGACATTTAGAGGATAAAAGAACACATTTTATTTTAATATTTCCATCCATAGGAATGGATTGGTTCCACATCTACCAGCCTAGGAAATTTATTTTAACTAGATTATATCTACACCATAGATCGCTGGCCAAAGTATCCAAGCTATTATTTGAGTAAATAATTTTGTGGAAACCCATAAAACTAAATTTACCTAAGGTAGAGGAAGTGAATACATATAGATCAAGAAAATAATCCATGTTTATATTGTGATATAAATCCTCATGCTTTATTAAGCTTCTATTTTTCAAATATTGATATCAAATTTAATCTTGTTGATGATGATGATGACATATTATCTACAAAAAACTTTTATCAGATGAGTATCTTGTTTTATATTCATTTAATAAAAAATTTATTAAATTTTCTCCCACTAAAATTATGAACCCCTTTAAGATAATTATATCCATTAGTGTAACAATACCCATATTTCACTATGAAATAACCCCTATTTGACATTGTATAATCTTGGTCTAGAGGCCACTCAACTGGTTCTCTAGTCTAGTTCACCACATGACCTCAGGTGTGCCTCCCCATATGCCATAGGATACTAACTAGTATTGGGGGTTTAAGGTGGTACTGTGGGGAGAATAAACCCCTATATTAGAATATAAAATCAAAAATAAATAAAAAAACTTCATATAGTCTTGATTATTCATAAATAAGTAAATATATATGATAATGATAATGAATGAGGAAACTATATAGAATCAAATGGTAATGTTTTAATATAAGAAATATCACCCATTTGGATGATCTCATATATAAAGTAACTAAACAAAATAAAAAATACTAGATAATATGTACCACCTCAAAATCTAGGCCTCACTTCCAATCTATATATCCCACTTGATTTGCACTAGCTAGAACACATAATACCATCTGAAATCCTAACTGTTTCTGAAACCAAATGAGAATCTGCTTTAGTACCCGAGTGCAATAGTTTCCCAAGTAGGGTTTGACTACATAACTCAGTAGGGAACCACCACCATGGACCCATACATAACAAAAATGAAGTGATATTTTCATTTTACATTCTTATATATGAACCATAAATAAACTATAATACACAAATAAATAATTAACCGCCATCAATCCTCATGTTTGGGACCTCGATTGAACATACCTACTTCAGCAAGTGATGTGGTGTCTCTGAGCACGTCATGATATCTTGACAACCATATAAATACCATACACAAGGGTGTGACCCAAGTATCCATAATTCTTAGGATAAAAACAACAACTCATCACAAATGAATCAATTTCTTGATCCTAGGTGTCATGGGAATCCCTACAAACTCTAGGTATAATAAAAAGCTCGATGTTGACTCCTAGGAACCCTATGAAATCACTGAATCAGAAACATCCTCCATTTCACCATGACAACTGAATGAATCCCAGACATCTTTTCCATCCCAATTGGGAACACATAATTTTATTAGGACTGACTGGATGGATCCTTAGGGTTACCTAGACATCTCAAAATAATTATAATAAAAATCTTCAAGCCGAAATGGCTTGATCCTAGGCATGAAAACCATCCTAGGGTCCCATGGTGTTGAAGGTGTCCCATAGAGAATCAAGGTAGAATCTCTACATCCCACGCATTATTATGTGGATAAATAACTGGATCCCAAGAAGAATATTTAGGAATCCATGATGACATCATCTTGTTAGCTATATCACACTAGTATCATACGAGGATTAAAAGTTATATCCCAGGAAGAACCTCTAGGTATCCATATCATCACTATCACATATTATATAGGCCATAGGCAGGGTCCCAATACATACATCTGAGTATCCATGGATGTATAAAAAATAAACAAGTGAAAGCATAAATACAAGATAGGGGTTGGATGAATACTTATGCCCATAACCACTATCCATAGACCCTCGGGTTCATATCATTAGTACAAGTTCAAAGGTGACAACCACTACTATCTCTACCCATGAAAAAACGAACCTTTTCAGGGTCAGTCTATCATTAGGGTACCTACCAGGGTCCCCTAGGACACATCAAGGGAGAATCACCCTACATGGGTTCCTCTGGGTAAACACAATGGTAGAGGCATCCCAATTGGGACTTAGATCTCAGTTAAGTCACCTAGGTTAAAAATCATCTCATGGAGGATGTTGTTCTCATTAGAAGTTTCATAACATAACATAACCTCATGGGCCTCAATGGGTAATCCCTACATGTAACAACATAAAAAGATAACTCATGGACCATCTCACAACTCTGGTCATCACACCCATCCCCAAGGATATATAGAACCACACTTAAATAAAATGTCCTACAAGGTCCAAAAAATATAAATAAACCAACCTCATACTCAATGAAGAATCCAAGAGTCCCTATACTAAGGTCAAATAAGGCATATTATGTTGATCCCACTCAAGACATCACACAAACACTCTAGGAGGTGTCCAAGAATTTCCAAGCACATGCCACTAGGCCTTATCTAATTAAAGTCAATTGATTAACACCACTCAAGTTTTTAAAGTGATAAGGCCTACCATTAATCAATGCCTTGAACATCAATGACCAAGGCATTGAGCTAGCATGTCACGAACCATCCCCGTGAGGCCCATGCCGGGACTCCCCAAGCCTGTCTCTAATAGGCTAGGGACTGGTGACTAGCATAGAGTAGGCATATCACTAACATGGGAGGTATTTCTTATGTAACTGTATGCACACACACACATCTCCAATCCCACAATATATTGAAATGTAAAAATCACTAAGTAACCAATGCATACAAACAACTATATCCCCCATCCATAGTATGACAAGAAGTAAAGTAAAATAAATAGTTCCAAATAAAAGCACACCATAAAAATTCTGTAACATGTATCAAACCTACAATTAAATGGTTCTAGGACAACTATTTGAAATCTTTAGGAACACACCTTAGTCTCTCTAGTCTCACCAAGAATTTTATGGTCCTGGTCCACCTAATACTCCACCAAAAGGTCGATCATCTACATAATATATGACACATTTTGGAAAATCCCATGCAGGGGTGAGTATATCAATACTTAATAGGACATCCTGAAACCACAAATAAATACAATAAAGGAAAGTACATTCAGCTCTACATAGGTATATGTCTATAACACATATAAAAATAATATACAAATATACTCAATAAAGGACACACAATCTTGAGATAATTCACAACTATAATCTACAAACCCTAGGATTCCAGATCGAAGATTTCATAAAGCACTGATCCAAGAGAACATACTCCTGAGTCTGATAGCACTGGGGATGTTCGTCTGAGAGGCACTGCTCATTGGGTCCCATCCTAAGAAAGATACACTTATAGTCCGAAGATAATATGATGCACATTTGAGGATCACATCCAAAACCATGGGGTGATACCAAGAACTAAATATGGATTAACTCTTCTATGTAGAGTATCGACACCCGCATAGTGTTGGTCATTTCGATACTAATAACTCCACAAAGGTTATAAAGATGAATAAAGGATACCACTCTAGGCCTCTCAGTGGTGGTGTGTGTGTGTGGGACGGCTGATTCCAATAACTCTATCCTGGAAGTCATATTGAGTATATCATAGTATTAGGTGTAGGAAACTATTCATACCATCCTTCAGGGAAAGAACAAGGGGAATAAACCCTACCAAAACTTGTCCAAGATATAGAGGAAAAGAGAATCAAGCCATGTATAAAAGGGGTACATGGTGTGTAGTAGGAGAAAAGGCCGTGACCTTTGACCCTAGGTACTGACCTTGTACAATGACCCATGTTTTTCAAACTGTGTTGTGTAAAAGATGAATACATGAAATGTAGAAGGGTTACATGCCATGTCCTTGCATCTAGGGTGTTCCCGTGTACTCTGACCGTGTGCTACTACATGGAGTCCACATGTGTATCCCATCCTGTGTACCGGTACATGGGGTAGCTTGCATAGCTAATCCAGGCCAAGTTGTGTGGGGGAGTACACACCATGTAGGCAACCCATTTACTCCACCCCGTGTCTGTGTACCTCCCAAGGTACACACCGAGTTCATCCAAAAAGGGGACACACATCATGTAGTCAGGTACTACACATAGTTTGGATTGGGTTTTTCTAGAAACCCATATTTTTCATTCCTCTCATGTCGTTGATCTTCCAGATCCCATTCATGTGTTTGTTTCACCTTAAAACTCCATATCCATGGTCTTTTTTCTACCCTAACACCGAATCGATGGGGTTGAAGCCTTAAATCAACTCAGAAAACATGATCATAGTCATTATTTGTTACCACAAAAGAACGTAAATTTGGAATTCACTGTCATTATATCCAATTCCGTACCCACCATCGCACCTCCACTAAGTCTTCCCAATGTTGGATCTAAAATTTCAGATCACTGCACCAAGAATCAAAGGTGAAACGATCAATTATTCACAAATGGTTTCAAAGAATGGGTAATAATGAAGAACACATGATGAAGAACACATGAGACAAGGGAAAAAGCACAAACCAATCGAAAGGGATGAACCTAAATTTATTTTTGTGTTGATCTTGGTTCATCACCGTTATAATTATAAACAAATCCTAACAAATATCAATATCAAAATTATGATAAATCCTAAAAAATGTCCCATCCCATATAATGATCGATCCGTGGGTGAATATATTCATGGATTGGTCTGAGTTTTATCATAGAAATCAAGAACCAGAAAATGAAAATCAAAATAACATGCCCTACCTTGATTCAAACCATTTTATGATGAATAACAGTTGCCTGATCATCATCGTTGATGAGATCTGTCAAGATTGGTGTGCGCTGATATTTGATCTGAGGTATGATCGTCATTCACCATAAGGATCCTCTAGAGGTTCTCTCTCCAACATCTCCAGAGAATTCCAAGGTTATGATGATAACCCTATATTTTTGAAAATAGGGATTATTTAAGGGTAAACCACCTCACTGCATCAATAACTAAAATAAAATAAATTTTCTTCATTTATTTTCTTCATTAAAATGTCTGTGATGAATTTTACACAACCGAACCATGCCGACCAATGTTAGGACGCAAATAGGGTGAAACAACCATTATGAACACAATGGTACCCATATATTTCTAATCTAAGAAACCATTTAGAGGTTATTATAATTTTTTAAGAAAAACACACACACATGCCATTTAATATTTTAATATATTTCAAAATTTTATTCCTGGCACACCAGGTCTCAGAATTGCACATTGTCTTAGTGCTTGGTCTCAAAATTAATCCATATAATATTTATAAATAATACATGAAAAATATAGGACATTATATTCTGCACACCTTGGGGATTTAAATCCATGAAAATACAAAACAAGGGTTAATCAAAAAGATTAGGGTACTGGGCACGAGTCTGAGCCTCTTGCTCCCAAGTTTTGTCTTGGAGATTCCTGCAATGGCACCAAACACACACCAAGAGAATCAATCACCCAAGAAGGATCCTCTCTTGATGATCCTTGATCTCCACTAGGTACTTAAAAAAATTCTCTCCATCCTCAATATCTATCACACCCCAATCGATGATGTGTGGTTGGTCATTCAAGTACCTCATCAGTTGCGACATGTAGAAGACATCATGTACCCCATATAACTACAGGGGTAGTCCTAAGTAGTAAGACACCTCACCAACTCTATATAGTATCTGAAAAGGGCCAATGAACCTCAAATAATACTTTCCACCATTGACAAATATCTATTATCCATGTCAAGTTGAAACTCATAAGAACACATGGTCTCCTTCCTCGAACTCAAAAGGCCTTCGATGAATGTATACATAAGACGTTTTATGGATCTGTGTAGTCTTCATACGCTGTCATATGATCTGCACCTACTCAATTGTAGATCACACCAACTCTGGGCCCATGAGTGCTGACTCTCCTGGGTCATTCCATCAAATGGGAGATTTATAAGGCCACTCGTAAAAAGCCAAGAATGGTACCATACTAATGGTGGAATGGTAGATATTGTTGTTCAAAAACTCCACCAATAGTAGGTTATCCTCCCAACTAAAACCAAAAGCTAACATGTATGCTCACATTATGTCCTCCAAAACTCGAATGGTCTGCTCTATCTGGCCATCCGTTTGTGGGTGAAACACTATGCTCATGAGTAACTAGGTCCCAAATGCCTCCTGTAATTCCTTCTAAAACTAGGATTTAAAGGGAGAATCATGATTTGAAACAATCTTAAATGTATCTCTATGGAGTCAAACTATCTCTTGAATGTAGAGTCATCCCAATCAATCTACTGAACTCTGCTCTAAAATTATTAGGAAGTGTGCCAACATGGTGATTTGGTTAACGATCACCCATATGGCATCATGTCCCTTGTATGTAAGTGGTAAGCATGTTACCAAGTCTATATATATCCCATCCCACTTCCATTCTAGCACCTCAAGGGGTTGAGCTAATCTTGTTAGAACTTGGTGCTCAACCATCATTTGATGACAAGTAAGACAACGAGAGACGAACTCTAAAACTCCTTTCTTCATCCACATACACTATAATTAATGGTAGAGGTCATGGTACATATTTTCCATGACTTGATGTTCCACAAATGTGGTCATATGAAACTAACCCATAACCTCCTCCTATAATGTCACTGGTACTATCATGCATCCTCTAAAAAGAATGACATGATCCCAACCTTTATAAAATCCATTAGAAGCATGTCTAGTAGATATCTGATCACATAGGGTCTCACAGTCTATATACCCAAGTTGTTCCCCCTCGAATCATTGTAATATTGGAGGGGGTGACAACCATCGATTGGATGTAAGGTTTGTTGTCTCCATCCACAAAGGATAACTGCAATGAGGCCAACTACTCTGTTTCCTTTTTCAGCAAATGGGAACTAGATCTCTTACGGATAGCATCTGATACCACATTCCCCTTCCCATGATTATAGACAATTTCAAAGTCATAATTCGAGAGGAACTATATCTATAAACTCTTTCTCACATTAAGATCCTTATGAGATAAAATATACTTTAGACTCTTATTATAGGAGCAGATGATAAACCGCTCACCCATCAGGTAGTGTCACCACATCTTCAATGTGAATACAACCACTACTAACTCAAGATCTTGGGTTGCATAGTCATTCTTATGTGGTCTCAACTAGAATAAACATTAGATAATCACCACTTACCTATACATCTAGACACAACCTAGCCCTATTATTGATGCACCACAGAATACTACATACTCGACACCCTCCTCTAGAAATATCAAGATCATAACACTCGTCAAACTCTGAATCAACTTCTGAAAAGCCTACTGGAACTTCTTTTTCCACATGAAAGGATTCCCCTTTCTGGTCAATGATTTCATGGTTACATATATCCTAGATAAATAAGTTATGAATATTTGGTAATATCTTTCTAATATGAGGAAGCTCCGCACATCCATCATTCTCTTAGGTGTCTCCCAAGCTAGCACTGCCTCAACCTTGGCTGGGTCCACTACCACTCCATATGTTGATATAATGTGTCCCAGAAAGTGGACCAACTAAATCTAGAATTGGTACTTTGATAGATTTCCATAAATTTGGTTCTTTCAATGTACATCCAGAACTATGCTTAAGTGTCTCACATGTTCCTCCTCAGATGCTGAGTACATAAGGATATTGTTAATGAATACTACCACAAACTGGTTTAAGTATGTCTAAAAGATCCGGTTCATGAGTCCCATGAAAACTACTATGGCGTTCTTCATTCCAAAGGGAATCACCCATTACTCAAAATGACTGTAACTACATCAGAAGGGGCCCTCTTTGGTATATCCTCATCCCATATTCGCAGATGGTGATAGCCTAACCTGAGGTCAACCATCGAGAACCATCGTTCACATATAAACTGATCAAAGAGGTCATCAGTACTCAGTAGTGGATACTTTTTCTTCATAGTGACCTGGTTCAAGTGCCAATATTCCACACACTACCTCAAGATATCATCTTACTTATTGGAAAACAACACTGGGGATTCTTAGTGTGAAATAATGGGTCTCACAAATCCCTTCCTCTATAAGTCCTCCAACTGCATCCTCTGCCCGCAAAGCTCTTCAGGAGCCATTCGATATGCTGTCGTGGATGTTGGTGTCATCTCGGGGTGTAGATCAATGCATAAGTCTATCTCTCAGTAGGGAGGTACACCTGGAACATCTTCAAGAAATATGTCCTCATACTATACTACCACTATTGGAAATTAGAAACTCACAATATCTACTTAACCTAGGGTAAGGCTAGCCAATTGATAAGGAATTGGCTTCACCCTCCTACGTATGAGTCCATCCCGTACTGCCTGGGATTCTTTCTCTCCAATAAAGGAAAAAATAGTTCCTTCTCTATGGATACACCACACCCTTCATCTAAAATATTCAACTTAGGCATGAACTATTGATAACCAGTCCATACCAAGAATGATGTCATAAGGCCTCGATACCACTACCAATAGGTTCCAAATGAAACTATTGCCTCTAAGGGTCAAGTCACACTATCGAAATAGGTATTTGATCACTGAGACTTCTTCAGTAGGTGTCTCCAAGCATAAGGGTTGAGTCAATAGTTCAACTAAAATCTCAAATTATTGAACAAGATATGTGGTGAGAAAGGAATGACTAGAACATGTGTCTATTAGTGTTGTAGCTAAAGTAGAAAAGAGATAAAACATACCTAGAATCCTTCCTAGATCCCCTGGGTCAGAAGCCTTGACTACATGTAGCTATCTCCACCTATGTCCTCTAGATCCCTGATCCTAGCATGGACCACCTAGGGGTTGTGGTGGTAACAATCAAAACATCGACCACCTCATGACACTCTCCCATCTCCTTTTCCACATTCACTACCCTGCGGATCTGCCTACTCCTATGACTGTCTTTGCCTTGGTGGTCCATCCATAGTCTCTCTGTCAATAGTACAGAGGGTCAGAAAATATTGAGCCAGATGTCCCGTATCATAACATGAGTAGCACAACCTCTCTATAGGCTGATTGGACCCACCCTATGAGCCCTAAATGGAAGATACTCTATCTTGGGAACTCCTCTTGAAACATATCACACATCTAGGTCCCTGACATTGACGTCAAATTCCTACTACCGAGGTCTCTACTCTTGCTTTCCCACTGCTGATTATCCACAACTGTATCTTCTCATCCAAGAGATTTCAACCGCCAAATCCCACCTAAGAACCCTCGTATAAGTAGGAATGAATATATGGATAATGCGGGCTTGAATGTCTCTATATAGACCTCACTTGAAGGTCTGAGCCCTAAAGTAATGATCTCGAACCATATCCACCATGTTTCAAAAATTGTTGGTAAAAATTGATGAATAATATACGACTGAAATTATTCCCTAATGGAGAAAAAAATGCTTCTGGATATGCACAACCCTCAGTGTAACTGGTGAGAACTCCTCTGTAAATAGGTTCTCATAATATTTCCAAGAAAGTGTCACCTCATCATGAGTTTGGGTAACCAAACTCCACCATCGTCCCACTGAGTCATGAATAAGTCTTGCTACCAAGGGAACTATATGATCTGCTGGTGTACTGACTAGAAAAAAAACTCAGGTCACCACCTCAAGCCAGTCCTCAGCCACCCATGGGTCGGGCTCACCTTGGAACCTAATTGGTCTCTGTCACTGAAACTTGTGCAGTGTGCTTATCCTTCTCTCCTCATCTGATGCTAATTCAAGTACCATATGCTTCTCTATAGGTGGCGGTATGGATGGTTCCCCACCTAGAGGTAACATCTTCAGAACTGATCATTATATCAAAGCCTCATCACTGAGGGGTCATCCTCATGATCAAACTGCAAAATCCAAGTTGGTATATGTCACAGAGGACTCTTGAAACAAATAATATGTTTCATTATCAATGAGTATATCAGTAGAGTTGAATAGAGAATGAAATGGAAACCTCAACCCATTCCTATATGATGTATGCACCATTTTTTCCCTACAACTAGTGTTATCATGTGCCGAGTCGAAAATTAGATGAATAGAGTCTTGGTGTATGGATACATCGGACGCTGCACCAACACTGTAGTCCGTAGCTTGAAAGAAAAATTCCAAAAACTTAACACTATTTCCCCAAACAAATATCACATACTCCTAGTCTGAAAGTAGAACCGATACCCCTTCTGATACTACTCTATCATGACCCGTCCTAGTGGGGCTCGTGTCGTGACTCCCCTAACCCACCTCCAATTGGCCAGAAGCTGGTGACTAGCACCGACTTGGCATATCACTAACATTGTATGCATTTCCTATGTTCCTGTATGAACACACACATCTCCAAGCCCACAATATTCTAAAATGTAAAACCCACTAAGTAACCAATGCATACATACAACTATATCCCACAACTAGAATACAATATGAAGTAAAATATTGTAAATAGGTCCAAATATACACCCAACACAAGAATTCTTTAACATGAGTCCAACATGTAAGTAATATTTTCTGGGACTACGATCTAAAAGCCATATTAACACATCTTGTTCTATCTGGTCTCACTAAGCATTGACTTGTCCTATTCTTCCTAGGTCTCTTCTAAAAGGATAATCGTCTGCACAAGAAACAACACATGTGAGAAAAACCCGTGTAGGGGTGAGTATAAAAATACTCAGTAGGACACCCCAAAATCATAAAGTAATATGAAAATGGAAAGTAAAGTCATATCTACACATGTATATGCATACAACACATATAACAAGAATATCTAGATATACCCAATACAAGACACACTGACTCGAGTTAAGACACAACCATAATATACCATACCTTAGATTTTAGATAAAAGATTCCATAAACTACTCATCCAGGAGATCACACTCATATGTCTGATAGCACTGAGGATGTCAATCTGAGAGTTACTATGCATCAGGTCCCATCATGAGAAAGATATAATGATTGTCCAATGAGAATAAAATACACAGATGAGGATCAAAGGTAGGACCATGGGGTGATACCAAGAACTAAATTTGGATTAACCTGGCTAAGTATAGAATCAGTTCCTGTATAGTGTTGGTGACATCAATACCAAGAACACCACATAGGGCATGAAAATGAATAGAGGATCCTACTCAGGGCCTCTCGGGGGAGGGGGGAGTCCAAAAACTCAATCTAGGAAATCATGATGAAGGGATCATAGTTCTAGGAGTAGGAAACGATTCATACCAATCTTTAGGGAAAATAAAAGGGGAAGAAACCCTAAAAAAGTTTTCCATGATATGGAGGACAAGAGAATCAATCCATGTATTATGGTGTACACGACATGTAGTAAGATAACACTCTGTGTCTTTTGACCCTGGGTACTACCCATGTACAATGTCCCATGTCGTTCAAACCGTTTATCATAAAATAAGAATACAAGACATGTAGAAGGGTTACATTCCATGTCCTTGCATCTAGGATCCGCCCATGTACTCTAGTCAAGTGCTAGTACACGGTGATAAACGCGTGTATCTGTCCCCATGTACCAATACATGGGGTAGCCCATGTAGCTGATCCTAGCCAAGCCATGTGGGGGGAGTACATACCATGTAGGAAACCCATGTACTCCACCCCGTGTCTGTGTACCTCCCAATGTACACATTGAGTTCATCCAAAAAGGGGAAACATGTTGTGTAGTCAAGTACTACACACTGTGTGGATCGGGTTTTTCTAGAAACATGCCTTCTTCCTCCCACTCGCACCATGAATCTTACAGATCTTGTTCAGGTGTTCGGTTCACCTCAAAACTCCAGATCCAAGATTTTTTTCTACCGTAACACTAAATCAATGGGATTTTGGAATTTAATCGGTTCATAAAACATGATTGTAGCCATTATTAATTACCAATGAAGAACACTAATTCAGAACCCACTGTCGTTCGATCCACTACCGCACCCACCGTCGCACCTATGTCATGTTTTCCCAATGATGGATATATGGCTTCAGATCATTGCGCTAATAATTGAGGGTGCAACAATCGATTGTTCACAAAGGGTTTCAAAGCATAGGGAATAACAAAGAACATGTGATGAAGAACACATGAATTGGGATAAAAATTACAGAAAATAATCAAGAGGGACAAACCTAGATCGATGTTCAGGTTTATCTTGGTTCATCACTGTTTGAACAATAAATGAATCCAAACAAATATAAATATCAAACTCTAGATAAATATATCAAAATATCCCATCCTACATAAGGATCGATCCTCAGGCCAATCTGTTCATGGATTGGTCTGCGTTCATCATAAAAATCAATAAAATGGAAAACAAAATCAAAATTACACTCCCAACCTAAATTATGATCACTCACTGATGAAGAATAGTCTCCATATCGTCATCATTGGAAAGATCTATCAATATTGGTCTGTTCCAATTGCTGATTAGAGGTCTCATCATTGTTCGTTGGAAGGATCCTCCATTGGTTCGCTCTCCAAAATCTCCAAATAATTATAAGGTTATGAGGATAACACTATATTTCTAACAAAATGGCTTATTTAAGGGTAAACTGCCGCACTGTGTAAATAACTATTATAAAATAAAATTTCTTAATTTATTTTAATCATTTAATCACCTGTGACGACTTTTCTACAACTGACCTGCACCAACCAATGTTAGGTTCTTCCTATGGTAAACCTGAAATTCAGAACTCAATGATTCCCTTAGATTTCTAATCCAGACAACCGTTTATATGTTATTCCACTTTTTTTAGGAAAAGCATGTCTGCATGATATTTAACATTTTAATATTTTTCAGACATTTATTCCGGGAACACTGGGTCTTGGAATAACATTCTTTCTTAGTGCCTAGTCTCAAAATTAATCCATATAATATTTAAAATTAATACATGAAAAAATATGGGACATTACCTAGCACACTATTTTCAATGTGGTTTAGGAACTTTGTTAATTCTATTCATAGGTTCTCATGACATTTTAAAATTTAATTTAAATTAATCTATTTAAATTAAATCAAACAATTTAATAGATTAAATAGTCCCTTTCCTTTGTGGTTAGACTACACATACATATAAAGATAAGCATCATGTATAAGGCTACATGGCTAGTATCAGGACCACTTACCAAAAGAAAAATGAACCCTCATTAACATAGCCCAAAAATTATTTCCTAAGATCGTACCATGATCAACCAACCACTATCCAACCACACCGAACCCTACACTACCCTAGGACTGATGCACACCTATTTTGGGGTGTAGAAAAAGAAAATTTATAAGTTTTACTAGTGCAGCATAATGGCTGACTAGAGTCATCTCACTTGAGGAGTGTCGTAGTTGGTTCAATAAATAATTTATAATTCAACTAATATAAATATTTTTGGGGTTTTTATTATTTATTAAAAAAATTGGTTTTTGGGGTTTTTTAAAATCATGAAATTAAAACAATGCAATGCAGAATTGTAATCTAAATGTTGATGCATACAGAATGAAATTAGGGAAGAAAGAACTTGGTCCTAGGGTTGGATAGCATGAGTTCATTAATTATTTATTTTTTGTTTAATTTTAATTTGATAATCCATCTAGTGAAACATCATTAATGAATTACTTTCCCTTGATTTATTGACTGTGTGATTTTAGCATGCCTTTGGCACACCAAACCACACCTCCTCTAATAGTCAAATAAGAGAGAACCTAAACCAAGAATTCTATTCCTAAAAGACCCAGCTCCACCATATACCATTTCATCTCTTATATAAAACCAAACTCCACCATATGATGTTTTTTCCAAAGATAAGGGAGGGAAACCGAATTAATCAAGAAAAATAAATGGATTTGGAAATAGCGTCATGGTGGACGATTGCCGCACACGTGTAATATTCCCTCCTCCACCACAAATAGATTTAAATTTTTTTGAGTTGAATTAAAATAATGAATAATACCATAAAATAATCCCCCATGTATAATCCTTGAGTTAGTCACTTTCCATGGAGAAGTACATAGAGATCACGATGGAAAGATAGAAGAGAGATAATGAGATTGAGAATGGAAGAGAAAATGGGTGGAAGAAGAAAGGGGAACACTTTAATATAAAAATGATTAATGCATGTCATGATAAAATAAAACTAAAAAAATAAAATAAAAAAATAAAAAAATCCTAAATTTCCCTTGGCCTCCTCTCTTTGGTACCTTGGATGGTGTGGGGATGGGAAGGAATGATTTGAGAGGTAGGAGATCCTCTCCTTTTATAAGCAGATTTCTGTTTTTTGAATGTGGTCATGTTGTTGAACCATTAATTGGTCAATTTACATGTGAAACCCTTCATAAAGGTTGTTAATAAATGTGTTGTAAGTTCACCCTCAAAATATCAGATTAATTGGAAGTTTGATGTATGAGTTATGATTTTTTAATTGGAGGTTCCTTTTTATGGATGAAGGTTCAAAGAAGTTTCCTTCAAAATTATAACATCCAATGACAACTTTAATGACTTCAAAACTCTCTAAAATTAATTTTAGAGTAGTAAATATATTTATTAGTTATATCCCAGTTATAATCAATTCAATTGGAGGTGTGTAGGCCATGATGTACTTCCGTTATGGTGGTGGGGTCCACATAGGCTGCCTGGAAAATTCTTCAACTTCATTGATTTTTTAAGGCCACTAGATGATCGAACCATCCCCTGGACAAGATAACAAAGTTCAAGGAAATAAAATAAGGATTTTAAAAAAATCACTCAATTTGGAATTATATTTTTCAAAAAAGGACTAAATTACCCTTGATGTAAAAAACTATCAAAAAATCCATAATTAATCACTTTTCACAATTTATCTCATTTTCATTCTATAATCAAAATTTCCCATTATTTTAATAAAACATATAAATACATGGGTTTTATAATTTAAAAAAATAAAAAATTCATAATTATTGGATTAAAAATATTCACATAAATTTGGTCTTTCAAATACCCCCACACTTAAACCATGCTTACCCTCAAGCATAAAATCTTAATATAGAATTCATAGGACACAAATGTTACCAATATTAAAATTCCAAAGTAATAAAATTTAACAAATTTCAATGTCAAATCAAACATTAAAAAATCCACAAAAAAATATAAGTTTAATTTCCTATTTTTCAAAGAAACAATCAAATCATGCATTTTTCTTTTCCATTTTGAAGAATGGTGAAACTTCTCCTTTTATTCATTCATGCTCCTTAATTAATTATTATTAAACATGCCAAGTCATGATTTATCTCACTTTTGAATATTTTCTATCATCTATCCTGATACAATTCAATTAGAGTTATACTCATATCATGAGAACATGCTTCTTATCCATAAGCCTGTAAAAGAACTACTTTCTCCACTTTATAAAGACAAAAGACACATAAAATCATGAGGAATTTTCAATAAAGGTTTAAAAGACTCTGAGGCTTAAGGTTGGTAGGATTTTATGCTTTAAAAATTAAGGCTCAAGGAGGAGGTTAATCCATTTAGTACAATACTTGATATCAAAAAGTGTAATAAAATTCTCCCCTTCAAATTAGGAACACCCACTTCCCCCGAAACACAAAGTATGGTTATGATCAAACTAAATCATAATGAATGATTAATACACCCTCTTGAATTTTTTTAAATTTTCTATTTTCTTATTTTGTTTTTCAAAAGTTATGATTATATCAAACCTCACATCCATCACCTAACCACATACTATAAAAGGAACATCAAACTAGAAAATGGTGATTTTAACTTTTCCCAAATCATAACCCATTTTCTCATTTTTTGGTTCTTTTTTGTCATTTTTTTTAATTTTTCTTAATTAAAGAGGGGAAAAATGAAGTACAATGAATGATTCCACAAACTTTTAAAACTCCCACAATAGAACCCCCACACATTTTAATTATGATTTATAACATATCTTACACTATGATTCCCTTCACCCCCACACTTCATTTTTAAAATATCATGAAAATAACAAGAGTAGGTTAAGATTGGATAAAAATGTCTTAAAACATGGCTAATCCCTATAAAGGCCATTCATGGTCCTTATTGGATAAAATAAGGATTGATGTATAGGTGGTATTTAAGGATAATGGATTTTCAAAATATTCCTCAATCATTTTAAATATGTTTTTTCATAATTATAGCTTCAACAAGTTCTAATGAAATTTTTGGTACGTGACATGTACCAAGATCACTCAAGAAATATGCTCAAGAATAAATTGGACGTACTTGGTCTAGAAATCCTCTTGGTAATGAGACATAAGATATTGGACAATCACTCTAGGCATGATTTATAATAAAAAATCAATTAACATGAATTTCATAAATTAAAATCATGAAAAATGGTAGGTAAATTGCATTTACACAAATCAACTAATTCCATTAAATCACGAGTCACCATTTCTATATCCATTCTTTACTTTAAAAATTCAATTTTCCATTTTACTTATTCAATATCATTAATATTTAAATCTAAAACATGAAAACAAATGTTTCCTAAGAAACTCACGTCTCCTAGATAAGTCAATAAAGCAATAATTCAAGTGTGGACAAGCAATTTTACCTTTAAATCTAAAAACATGTTTTGGACCCAAATATGTAATGAGTTTAAAAGTTTAAAAATTTAAAAGTAAAATCTCTTTTTAAATAAGGCTTAAATCCCCTTCCTCTATTTAAGGCTTCCTTTTACCATATATGAACCTACACAAGAGAATTACTCACTTAAGAATAAGGATCATGTCATTAAATCTAAAAAAGATAAGGAAGAGTGGGACGCTTTCTAGACTAATCTAAAAAAGAAATTTGAAATATAAAAAGAATGTAAAGATAAATATTAGTATGATCCCCCAAGTGGGCCCGGAATTTTTACTACCTCTAGTGGGAAATACCAGCTATTATCCATAATCTGATGGTGGGTGGAACTTCTTTGACATGAACCACCACATGCTTTTCTTCCCAGCTTGCAGTTCTTTGTTCTTGTTCCATGGATAGAGTACACCAAATCAAAACCCTTAAAAATATGGCACAAATCACATGGTGGGGGTAGGATTAAGTACATAGCCTCCTTTTTCTTCGTTGCTACGGATGCAACATCTCCCTCTCCTTCCAGTGGTTACTACAGATGTGAATTAGTATGTGTCTCTAGTTCTTCAGGAAGATCCACTGGTATCTCTTTATATACTCCCTCCAATAAATATTCAATGTCTTCAAGGAGATCCATGTGTTCCTCAATAGGTTAATCTTCTTTTTCATCTTCGTCTAAGGTAGGGTAAGGATTGAATAAATCTAAAAATTGAAAATTATAAGTAGTTATACTCAAATTAGATTGAATGAAATATAAAAAGGTAGATTTAATGGAAGGATCATATCCTCGAGTGTGTTTTTTTCAATAACTTATTCATTTGAAAGTGACTCTTGGATTTTATTATCACTAGATGGAAGTAGGTAGCTGAGATCCTCTATTTTGACATCAAATTCCACCACTTGGGTGGTGTCTTGTTTTAGTGGTGCTGGCTCTTATTCTTTTCAAGGCTTGGGGAGATCAAGCAGTTACTCACATTCATTCCAAAATATATCCAACTCTGGTTGATCTCCCACATGTGGCTCAATAGTTAAGTCATCCTCTTTTACATTTATCTCAGGTAGAATTGGTTGAGTGAGGATGAACGTCTCTTCAGGTACCACGACATCTACCTCATCTGGTTCTTCAATGATGAGTGGTGAAATTTCTTCCACCACTACCTCATCTTCTATTTCTGGTTCAAGGTTGGGTTGCTTCATCACTGCATGAACATAGTCAAATTACCATTCCCTTTTTCCTCCCCAAATCATCCATATTATTACTCATCCTTTCAACTCAGTCATTTGGATCACGAAAATCAACTTAAGGTTCTTCATATTGCACCTGTGAGTAATATTACCATGCATAAAATTTTTAATTTGAATACATAATGAAAATGGAAATGTTGTTTTTTCATTATTTTATTTAAAAAAATAAAAATATTTACAAAAATGTGAATTTAAAATAAGTTATCTAAGTAACTTCTTAGCTCCCCGGAAACGATTCCAGTTTTGACACATGCCTGTTGCGAGGTGTGGCAAATGAAAATTTATAAGTTTACCTAGTGCAACACAGTGGCTGACCAGAGTCTTCTCGCTTCAGGAGCATCACAGATGGTTCAATAACTAATTTATAATTAACCTAATCTAAATATTTTTTGTGTTTTTAATATTTAGTAAAAAAAGTGGTTTTGTGGTTTTTTGAAAATAGTGAAATTAAAATAATGCAATGAATAATTGAAATCTAAATGTAGATGTAGCCAGAATGAAATTTGGGAAGAAAGAACTTGGTCCTAGGGTTGGATAACATGAATTCATTCATTATTTATTTATTATTTAAATTCAATTTGATAATATATTTATGGAAACATCATTAATGAATTAATTTCCTTTGATTTATTGTGTGTGATATTTTATCATGCCTCCAGCACACCAAACCACACCTCCTCCAATAGTCAAATAAGAGAGAACCTCGATCGAGAATGATATACCTAAAAGACCTGGCTCCACCCAATGCCATCTGATATATTATGGAAACCCAAACTCTACCATATTAAGGTTTTTCCAAAGATAAGGGAGTTAAAAAGAATTAATCAAGGAAAATAAATGGATTTGGAAATAGTGACATGGTGGATGACCACCGTACACGTGCAATATTCCTGCCTCCACCACAAATAAAATTAATTTTTTTTGAATTGAAGTGAAATAATTAATAAAACCATAAAATCGTCCCCCGGGTCCAAGAATCGAGTTAGTAATTTTCCATGGTGAAGTGAATAGAGATCACGATGTAAAGATGGAAGAGAGATAATGAGATTGAGAATGGAAGAGAAAAGGGGTGGAAGAAGAAAGAGGAACACTTTAATATAAAAAAGATCAATGCATTACATGATAAAATAAAACTAAAAAAATAAAATGAAGAAATAAAAAATTATAAATTTCCCTTGGCCTCCTCTACTTGGTGCCCTGGATGGTGTGTGGATGGGAAGGAATGATTTGAGAGGTAGGAGCTCCTCTCCTTTTATAGGAATATTTCTGCCCTATGAATTTTTTCACATTTGTAACCCATTATTCGGAAGATTCACGTGTGGAACCCTTAATAAACATAATTCATAAATGTGTTTTACATTCATCCTCCAAATCTTAGACTAATTTTCAACCATATGTATGAGTTATGATTTTTTTCATTGGAGGTTTCTTTTTATAGATGAAGGTTCTAAGAAGCTTCCTTCAAACGTATAACATCCAATGAAAACTTTAATGACTTCAAAAGTCTCTAAAATTAATTTTAGCGTCGTGAATATGTGTCATAGTACTATCCCAGGTATAATCACCTCAATTAGAGGTGTGTAGGCCAAGATGTACATCCTTTATGGTGGTGGGGTCCATGCTATCCGCCTAAAAAAATCTTCAACTTCATTGATTTTTAAGGCCACTAAATGATTGAATCATCCCATGATCCAGAACAAATAGTTGAAGGAAATAAAATAAGGATTCTAAAAAAATAATCTCTAAATTTGGAATTAAATTTGTCAATAAATGACTAAAATACCCTTGACGTAAAAATCTATAAAAAAATCCAGAATTAAGCACTTTTCACAATTTAGCTCATTTTCATTCTATAATCCAAATTGCAAATTATTTTAAAAAAAAAATTCTATAAATGGATTCTATCATTTAAAAAAATAAAAAATTCATTATAACTAGATTAAAAATATGCACATAAATTTTCTCTATAAAGGACATTGCAATTAATTAATTGGAACATTTTATAATTAATTAAATAAACTAATTAAAATATGCATAAATGCCTAAAACTCACCAGACCATACCATCACACCAAAACCACCAGAAATAAGGTGTGGTCCACTCCTGGCACACTCTCAGGCCTATGAAACATGAAATCACCAATTAATATCACCAATTAAAAGGCTAGATAAATAAATTTAGGGACAAATCTCATTAAGAAATCCAAACAATGACATAAATTCACCAAAACAAAATGTGAAAACACGTAGAAATAATATAGGGGTACCCTATCACTAGGATACATTAAAGCCCAATAAAAATGATCAATTGCACCATGATCCAATAGAATTAGTGTAAAACCCTAAACCATGTTTCACCAAAATCAGAAATGATGAAGGGAAAATAAACACAATAGAAGGATGAGGAAGAAAATTACCTATGACATCTTTGAAAATAAATTGGAACCACCCTAAATGGATGTCAAAAGTGGGAGGATGTGGTTTTATAAAGACACTCTCCACACTTCTAGTTCATTTAAATAAGAAAGGGGGGCTGATATCCCTTTCAATTTGTAAAAGCCACTATTTAAACTATCACGGTGTGACTATAAGTGTCACATCGGGAATTTTCAAGAAATTCTATTTTGACCTGGACAAATGCCTTTTCATGGTCTGAAGACACCCCGTGAACTATTTCATGAAATGAATACCCTTTACATGCTATGAATGGGATGTTGTTGTAGATTTCAGCATCCCCACCCCAAAACCTTCCCCGATGTTTTCATGAACCGTCAATATATCCAAAAAACCACAAACCATTCCCAATAACACCCTTTATATATTATTAAACCAGCAGAACCTCATTCCAATAATCAACTATCAAAATAAATCACCCACCATATCTAAATTTTAAATTCCCATTAATTTTATGCAATCCTTTCAATCACGGGGTATCACTAGAATGACCCTCACCATTTACCTATTTAGATATTAAATTATTCCAATCATATCATATATAACTCTTGGATAGTTAATAGGATAACTCTTTATCTAATAAATCCTATAGATAAACTCAATCACATTCCTTTATCATTATAACTCTTAGGTTTTCTTATCCAAGTGCAACACAATTAAAATGATATTAATGAGGCACCTAACTCTTAGGATCAACGCATTACTTGCTTTACTTATACAATATAATATTGGGTCATTCTACTTTGGCATAAACCTATCTAGTTGGATGATTTAGGTCTTAATAATTGTTCACTTCAGAAGGAATATAAAATTTACTATTCTTAAATGGTATTTAATCTCCCCATATTATCTCATGTTATTCCATTTATATGTATGCATGATTCTAATAACCCAAATTAAAAGATAAATATATTAATACATATCCAAATGCATCCCATATATAAGGCACATGAAAACATTTCATATAAAGGATTTGAATCATATGAAATCAATAATCCCCACAAGAGTAAGCATAGAGTGACAGATAACCAACCTCCACTTTTCTAGGCAAGGTATATGGCTCCAATCTAGTGAGCAGTTTGACTGGAATTCCCTCTACGCAAGGATATTTTTCTCCAAAAACACCTTCATTTCATTATAATTCAACACCTAATATGTATAAAAATAATATACCTTTAAATTCAACTATATAACTCAATACAAGTCAAATTCTAGGTGGAATAAAACTAAATCAATTATCGCAACTAACATGCAACTCCATAGATGCACATATGACAATTTATTAAAGCATTTTAAAAAATTTAAACTAAATCATACATACATTTATAATATAAAAATTATATTCACAAATAAAGGATGGAATAAAATAAATAAATGAAAAATTCATATATTTAAATAAGACATAAAAATTTATAAACAATTTATAAATAAATAAATTATAAACATTTTATAATCAAGAATACATTATGAACATTCCATAATTAAAATAAACATTAAAAATTTATATTTATTTATAATTTGAATCTTTTAATTTTCACATTATATGTAATTTAACATAAATATACTATATTAAAGGAAATGTAAACATTTTAAATTCCTAATATATAATAAAAAAATTACAAAAATTAAATATCACAAATTTAATATTATTTAAACCCTAATCATATCAATCATCAAAAATACTTTTGACATTGTTTAAATAATTTCTCAAATAAGGGTTTTTATTTTTAACAATTAAATTAATAATTATGAACAATTCATAATTTTATATATAAATAATTTTATATTTTTAACTTATTTTTTTGTATTTTTTATAAAATTTATAATTAACACTTATAACTTCCATATAAATAATTTATATTCAAATTAAAATTAATTTTATATAATTTGAAAAGGAATTTTAAAATTAACATTTAATATTATAGATATTTATTTGATAAATGTTTCACAAACATTTAATTAATTGATTATAAAAACATTATAATTTATTAATTTATAAACACCTATATAAATCAATAAATATCCCAAAATACATTTTATTATTATTTATAAAAAATTTATAAATCATATAATTCAATTAACAATTGAAATATTAAAAAATACAATTTTTCATCTATATCATTTTTAAAGATATAAATGTGTCATATTCCATGATTTGAAAATATATAGCCCCTTAAACTAGTGTAAGAATTATCAACTATATTCTATGATTGATCATTAGTGTAATAATAGTCATGATTTCATGTGAAATATAAAAATAGTGTCACATAATAATAAATTATAGAGTTTGGCTATCATAGGCCATGACAAGTGCCCATGTGATATTTATTTGATGATTTAGTGTTGACATGAGATTAATTCTATATGCCAACCTATAATTCCTTATGATATTCCACCTATGTACGAATAACATGGTTCTATTGGTTTCATGAGTAGGAGTAACCTAGTGTAGAGACCAAAAATTTTGATATAGTTTATATATGAATTACTCAGTGCCTGCAGTTGTAACAAATTATGATAGGCACCTATGTATTATTAACTTCATGAGGAGTCATATATTATGATGAACCTAAATATAAATAATACGATATAAGGATCTATTTTTCATCCACTTATTTGCACTATTGTAGCAAATGATATCATATATTGTATGTTGTGATACAAAAAAACTAAAGGATTTCAACGCTTTGTCCATTATGATATCACATATCATATACAACTATTCTATCATAGATTATGATATACTATATTTTATAGGTATCCAAAATCCATTTTCTTAGTCATTTTTAATGATAAATAATATGGTATCCAATACGATACCATATTTCTTCATTTAAGCATGATTTTAAGAATAAAACCACATAGTAAATATATGATACCATTGGTGGGTATCTTCAGATCTAATAACACTTATTATAGGTAATAAAAGAAATTATAAACCTATAAACACAAGTCCTAATATTTATTAAAACTAGAACCATGTAAATAAAAATGAAGAACAAGATGTGTATACCTTACACCAATGAACACTCTTTTTAATGTCTTGTATTTTCCACGTACTATTTTTAAATATTATATGTAATTACAATGAGACCAGGTGCAGAGACGACACATCATTCTGAGGCCCGGTGATCCCGGAATGGTGGTACGAACTTTTTTTAAGTTATGTGAGTCGGAACTTGTGCGCGGTTGTGGCAGTTTCCAAACCGATGCCCGGATTAATGATATTAGGGCACCATTGCATCCGAGATGACAAATTTACCTATGAACGGGTTTAACATCGACCAGCACGGGTTAATGGAAAAAGTCAATTTTTGGACGTCTTTAGTAAAATAAAATTAAATAAATTAGCCAAGTTTATTTTATTGGAAACATCCGCTGCAGCGCAGCGAAGAGGAAGTTGTTTCCTTATTTAATGCCATGTCATAATGACTCTAAAAATAGAAACGTTGACTCATTAATGTCGCAGCGTGACAGAATTCCAAACGAGCATTCCCTTTTTAATGGGTTAATAAAACGATGATTGTTGATAGAAAATTGAGTGAAAACTCTAGAGAATCCATGGATCCTTGGAGGAAACTCTCGGCGACGAACGACACCGAATCAATGCTGAGAATCACTATGCCAACAAGTTGAAGGATCTCGACGACGACAGCAGTACGACCCCTTCGTCAGCGATCGATCCCTTTTGAGGTAGGGGTTGTTATTTTGATTCTTCTTTCCCCATTTTTGAATTTTAACAACGAACGCGGATCAACCATGAACACGTTGATCCACAGATTCTTATGTTCTTGTGGGAGGGTTTTATTGGGATGTTTTTGGGAATTAATCCATGATTATTGTTTATTATTTTAATCCTAATCCATTTGATCCTACTAATAGGAGCATATCAACACTGAGACGAACGACGATGGAGGTTCATTCCTCAATTTATTTTCTGGATTTCCTCCCCCTTTCTTATCTCGTGTGTTCTTCACGTTCTTCATGGGGCGATGAAGGATGGATCGTTGTGAATCTGTTTTGCGATGCAATGATCCCAAATTAAATATCTGACGTCACGATGACCTAGCGGAGGTGTGATGATGATAGTGGATGAAGAATCAGTACGGATCAGGAGAGATCTTTCTTTTACTGTTCTTCATGCGGGTGGATCAAAACGTGTTTTCAGAGCCGATCGGAGGCCCGAAAACAACGGATATGACCTTGGGACATCGGGTCGACCTGGATTCCGGAGTTTCGTGGAGAACAGACGGCCGGATCGATGAACATGGCACCACGAAAGGTGCGGTGGTAGAAGCCTATGATTCTAGAAATTTCCAGAATACACAATGTGTACTTCTGAAGAACACGCCGTGTAGTACCAATGGTGACAACTAGGGTTTTGGGGGTCAGAGAGGAATCACACGGTGTGTGACCCTGATCACACAACGTGTTGGACTCTCCCCGAAGCTCGATGTATATTTTGGAAAGTACAAGGACACGGGATGAACTACACGACTTTGGAACATGGCGTGTACTCTCTACACAGCATGGCAGAGGCAGATACCTGGAACTCGATGTTTATCCAGGGGATACACGGACAAGGTATGGATTACAAGATCGTGTACTCCACCACACAGCCAGGTGAGGCCAGTAACATAGGTCACCCAATGTCCCCAATACACGAGTTGGCACATATGTGTTAAGGCTGTGTACAGGCACATGACCGGCGTACATGAAGCCGACCCTAGTCACTCAGACACGGCGTGTACACCGTACTACACACCATGTACTCACTTTTTCTACCTAACCAGACTTACGACACGGTCCATTATACACGGGCAGTACCCGGGGTCAGACGACATGGTGTGTAACTTTTGTACATGCCATGTACTTTTTGGAAAATGGCATGGTCCTCTTGTACACTGTATCTTGGACATGTTTCGTTTGGGTTATCACCCCTTCTTCTCATTCCCCTGAAGGTCAGACATCATTTCCTTCTACAAGAGTATGATCCCTTTAGAATGACTTTCTATGATAGAGTCGGAATCCCTCCGAGAGGCCCGAAGTGAGATCCTCTTTCCTTTCCTGGCCCTAGTTAGAGTCAGGCATCGACGTGACTAAATCTACAGGGCATTGATCCTTGACCTAGCTGGTGAATCCAGATGAGTTTTAGTATCATCCATCGCCCTGGTAGTGATCCTATTCTATGTATCGTGATCTTTCCCACTCAGGAGTGTGTCTCCCGTAATGAGTGCATCTATCTACCGCGATCTTCCCCACTCAGGAGTGTGTTCTCCCATAATGAGTGTATAGACCTCTCATGATGTTTCCCGACGAATAGTACTTCTTAGATGGATATCATCAGAGATACCAGACTCGTGGAGTGTGTTCTCCAAAAACTAGTGCTTTGTGGAACCTTCTAACTGAATCCCTAGCGGGGGGGGGGGGTATGCGGTTGTGTGACTTGTTTCTAGACCACGGGTATGAGTTTTGGGTATATCTGGATTGTTTTCTCCTGTTATATGTTCAGAAGACATATATTGTGAAGAGATGACTGTTCCTTTTCTTGGTGTACTGCTTTGTGTTTTTCAGGGTCCTCTATTAAGTATTGTTATACTCACCACTGTACGAGCTTTGCCCGCATGTGTCCTGTCTTGTGCAGGCGAGCAGCCTTTTGATAGAGTCCAGGGCGAACCGGGATAGGACCAAGCTTTCTGAGTTCCCTACAGGATGAGGAATTCCTTCGACTATGAGTAGCAATCCCAGTACCTCTTGTGTTTACAGGTTGGATTTTGCAGTTTTTAGACTCTTATTTTTGGTGGGCTTGTATTCTGGCCCAGTTTACTTTCAGTACTTTACTTTATGTCGTACTCTGTTGGTTGGGTTTAGTTGTATGCATGCATTTTTATTCCTTGGTGTTTTTTTACATTTTAGCATTTGTGGGCTTGGAGATATGTGTGTGTGTATAGGTTCTTAGGAAATGCCACCCATATTAGTGATATGCCTACTCGGTGCTAGTCACCAGCCCCTGGCCTATTGGAGGGGGCTTGGGGAGTCACGAAGTGGGCCCCACTAGGACGTGTCATGATAGAGTGGTATCAGAGGTGGTCAGTTCTACCCTAGGACCAAGAGTCTGTGATATTGGTTTGGGGAAAAAGTGTTAAGTGTTTTGAGATTGACTTTCTGGCCAGGACTCTAATAACATGCTTTTCGACTCGGTACATGAAAACACTAGTTGTAGGGGGAATAAAAGAAAGGTACAGGCATCATATAGAAATGGGTTGCGTTCTCCATGTCCTTCGAGTCAACTATCCAGATATCCTCATGGTATATCTTTTTTCTTTACAGAATGACTTCGCAACGCACACCCAGTAGGATACAACAACACGATCATGAGGATGACCCCCTCAGTGACAAGGCTTCGATTCAGGGACCAGTTCCCCAGGTGTTGCCACCAGCTGGTGCACCTGCTGTACCACCACCAGTGGAGCAGCCCATGGTACGTGCAGTACCGACCGACGAGGAGCACAAGATTAGCGCGCTCCATGAGTTCCAAAGACAGATACCCCTCAGGTTCCTAGGCGATCCCGACCCTTAAGAGGCTGAGGAATGGATTGAGGCGGCGACTAGAGTTTTTCGTCTAGTGAGGACACCAGCAGACCAGATGGTGATCCTAGGAGCTAGCCTTATTCAGGTTTCAGCGGGAAAATGCTGGAGTCTAACCACTCAGAGTCATGACAAGGAGACTCTTTCATGGACGGAGTTCGAGAGACTCTTTAGGGAGGATTTCTCTCCAGTTACGCTAAGATATGTGCACATCCAGGAGCTTCTTCAGCTCTAGCAGGGCAGTTTGACGGTAGTTGACTATTCATCTAGGTTCACTAACCTCGATCGTTACTCTATGGATATGTTCAGGGATCAGTACTTCAGAGCTTTGAAGTTCGACTGAGGTCTGCGATGATACATCCGATCTAGTGTCATGCCTCTATGAATTTTTACTTATGATGGAGTGCTCGAGTGGGCCTTGGTGGTTGAGAGCTTCTTGGCAGAGCAAAGATAGCTGAAGACAGTCAGCAGTAGGCAGACAGGTCCCGAGACCTCGGTAGTAGGGATCCAACATCGGACTTAGGGATCAAGATGTGAGACACGTTAGAGGAGTACCAAAGATAGGGGATTTCCAGTCAAGGGCTCTCAGGTTGGATACAGTCATACTATGGAGAAGTGGTGATACACGTGCGACGGTACGGGACATCTCGCTAAAGATTGTCAGACCCGTCAAGATGCTAATAGGGAAGCAGTGGATGGACCACCGAGGTAGAGATAAAGAGTGGAGAAGACATACCCTCCAGGAGGTAGATGTGGAAGAGGATCTGGGAGAGCTGCAGGTGGTGGCAGATGCTTCTATTTACTTCCACCACCACCCCCTAGAGGTCCGCACCAGGCTCAGGGAGCTGGGGGACAGGGGTGGGGAAAACTGCATGCGGTTGAGGCGTATGACCCAGGGGCTCCAGGGATGATACGTGGTACGATATGTGTCCTCTCTACCTTAGTTTCCATACTTATAGACCTAGGTTCCAGTCATTCCTTCATAGCCACATGTCTTGTGTGAAACCTTGATATTCCAGTAGAACTGTTGACTTGATCCTTATGCTTGGAGAAACCTGCGAGAGGAGACTCGACGATCACACACCTTTGAAGAAAGTGTGATCTTACCCTTGGAGGTGAGAGTTTCAGTTGGATCCTCTTGGTGGTAGTGTCGAGGCCTTTCGAAATCATTCTCGGTATGGATTGGTTATCTTTAGTCCATGCCCATATTGACTGTTTTAGGCTAAGATTGCAGTGTGTACTCCATGATGGGATAAGGTTTTCCTTTTTTAGAGAAAAGGAGACCGAGGCAGCATAGAATGGGCTCATGCATAGGGGGTTCAACCAATCACTCATGAGATGGATAGAATTACCCTAGGAGTAGTAGATGTTGCAGGATCTCAGTTCCCAATAGTAGTGGCGGAGTACGAGGATGTCTTTCCTGAAGATGTTCCAGGATTACCTCCCTGTTCGGAAATCGACTTCTACATCAACTTACACCCCAAGAAAACAATGATTTCCTCACCAGCATATCAGATGGCTCCTGTAGAGCTTCGCGATCTGAGGGTGAAGTTGGAGGATTTGCAGAACGAGGGTTTCGTGAGACCCATCGTTTCACCCTAGGCAGCCCCAGTCTTGTTAACCAAGAAGGCAGACGGATGTTTGAGGTTGCACATGGATTACCGTTTCCTGAATTAGGTAATGGTGAAGAACAAGTATCCACTACCAAGAATCAACAACCTCTTTGATAAGCTGAGAGGTGAACAATGGTTCTTGAAGGTTGACCTTCGATCAGGTTATCACCAGTTATGAGTACGGGACGAGGATATACTGAAGATAACATTCAGATGATGCTAAGGTCACTATGAGTAATTGGTGATGCCTTTCAGTGTGACAAACACCCCCACAGTGTTCATGGGACTGATGAACCAGATCTTCCAGCTGTACCTGAACTGGTTCATAGTGGTCTTCATCGACGACATCCACGTGTACTTAGAGTCAGAGGAGGAGCACGCGAGACACCTGTAGATAGTTCTAGATGTACTCCGAGAGCACCAACTTTATGGGAATCTCTTGAAGTACCATTACTGGATTCAGGAGGTCCACTTTCTAGGACATGTCATCTCAGCAGATGGAGTAGCTGTGGACCCAGCCAAGGTGGAGGAAATGTTTGCATGAGAGCCACCTCAGAGTGTGACGGAGGTACGAAGCTTCCTTGGGTTGGCAGGATATTACCGGAGGTTCATTCCTTATTTCTCCCAAATATCAGCACCGATGATAGCCTTGAACAGGAAGGGAAACCCTTTATGTGGATGGAGAAGTGTCAGTAGGCTTTTGAGTAGTTGGGATAGAGTTTGATGAGTGCCCCAATCTTGAGATTTCCAGAGGAGGGTGTCGAGTACATAGTTTTCTATGATGCATCAAAGACCGAGCTTGGCTGTGTCCTGATGCAGAGGCAGGAAGTGATTGCTTATGGTTCACACCAGCTTAGGCCACATGAGAAGAAATATACGACCCATGATCTCGAGTTGTCCATGGTAGTCTTCACATTGAAGATGTGGCGACACTTCCTTATGGGCGAGCAGTTCATCGTCTACTCTGACCACAAGATCCTCAAGTACATCTTCTAATAGAAAGATCTGAATCTGAGGTAGAAGTATTGGCTAGAGTTCCTCCAGGATTATGATTTCGAGATCATCTATACTCCGGGGAAGGGGAACAAGGTGGTGGATTCTATTATCAGAAGGTCGAGCACACATCTGTTGAGTGAGGTGACATAGCATTTATCCGCGTTATAGTTATCTTTTATGGATGGGACAGATGCAGCTTACCTGCAGTCGATGAATATCACCCCTACAGTCTTACAACGAGTTAGGGAAGAACAACTTGGGGAAGTTGACTGTAAGGCTTTACGTGCTTATTTATCCACAGGACATTCTCATGATGGATATTCACAAGGTGGGGATCACACACTTCTTTTCAGAGGATGCACTATTGTACTAGTAGCATTGCACGAGGAGGTCCTGAGGGAGTTTCATACATCCTCCTTGGAGGTACATCCTGGAGTGGAAAAGATGTACCAAGATCTCCGACGACAGTTCTGGTGGTCAAACATGAAGAAGGTAGTACCAGATTTTATTTCTCGGTCCTCACATGCCAGCAGGTGAAGGCTGAGCACCAGGTTCCAGCGGGATTAGCTCACCCCTGGAAGTTCCAGAATGGAAGTGGGAGGGAATATCAATGGACTTCGTGACAAACTTACCATGGATGTCCAAGGGGCATGATTCCATCTGGGTGATTGTTGACCGACTCACCAAGTCAGCTCAATTCCTAGCTATTAGAAAGCAGAGTTCCATAGAGATCTTGGGACACCTCTACATGCAGGAGATAGTTCATCGTCATGGCTTCCATTTGATGATAGTCTCAGACCGAGATGCCTACTTTACATCCCGATTATGGAAGGGATTTTAGGATTCCTTTGGGACTCAGCTATGCTTGAGCAGGACATTCCATCCCCAGACCGATGGTCAGACTAAGAGGACCATTCAGGTTATGGAGGATATGTTGGAGGCCTGTATCTTGGACTTTGGTCACAGTTGGGAGGACCACCATCCACTGGTGGAGTTTGTGTACAATAACAGCTACCACTCCACCATTGGTATGGAACCTTTAAAGGCTTTATATGGGAGACCCTTCCGGTCACCGCTATGCTGGACTGACCCTGAAGAGTCAGCCCTCATGGGTCTAGAGTTGGTGTGAGCTACCACCGAGAAGGTGCAGATCATCTGGGAGCAGATGAATATTGAACAGATCCGACAGAAGTCTGATGCTGATAGGCAATAGAGACCCCAGGAGTTTGAGGAGGGAGACCACGTCTTTATTCGGGTCCCACCTCGATGAGGGTTACAGATATTTGGCCAAGGCAGAAAGATATATCCAAGGTTCATCAGGACTTTTCAGATACAATGCAGAGTTGGCGAGGGGGTGTACCACCTAGCTTTACTACCGAAGTTGCATTGGGTACATGATGTCTTCCACATGCTTCAGCTGAGGAGGTACGTGCATGACCCATCACAAATCATCGACTAGGGTGAGCTGGACATCAAGGATGGAGTGACCTTTGCTGAGTACCCGGTGGAGATCGAGGATTGGCATGATAGGATCCTTCGGGGGCGATCGATTCCCTTGGTGCACGTTTTATGGCAGCACGGGAATCTTCAGGAGAGCACGTGGAAGCAGGAGGCTCAAATCGGTGCCCAAAACCGTCACCTTTTTGAGTAGTCTTATTTTGGATTTTCAGGGATGTAAAGCCCCAAGGTGGGGAGAATGTAATGTCTTGGATTTTTCATGTATTATTTTTAAATATTATATAGAATTATTACGAAACCAGAAGTAGAGACGAAACATCAATCCAAGGCCCGGTGATCCCAAAATGGTGGTTCGAACTTTTTTTAAGTTAACTGAGTCAGCACTTGTGCGCGGTTGTGGCAGTTTCCAAATGGATGCCTGGATTAAAAATATGAGGGCACTGTTGCATCTGGGACGACAACTTTACCTAAGATCCAGTTTAACCTTGACCGGCGTGGGTCGAGAGAAAAAGATAATTTTCAGACGTTTTTAGTAAAATAAAATAAAATATCCAAGTTTATTTTATTGGAAACATCCGCTGCAGCGTAGCGACAGGGCAGCTGTTTCCTTATTTAATGCCATGTCATAATGACTCTAAAAAAAACAATGACTCATTAATTCCACAGTGTGATGGAATTACAAACACACTTTCCCTTTTTAATGGGTTAATCAAGCGATGGTCGTCGATGAAAACTTGAGTGAAAACAATGGAAAATATGTGGAGCCTTGGAGGAAACTCACAACAACAAACAACAACGAATCAGATCTGAGAATTGCTGCACCAACATGTTGAAGGATCTTGGCGACGATGGGAGCACGACCCCTTATTCAACGATCGATCCCTTTTGAGGTAGGGGTTTTTATTTTGATTCTTCTTTCCCCATTTTTGAATTTAAACGACGAACATGGATCAACCATGAACATGTTGATCTGTGGATTCGTACATTCTTGTAGGAGTGTTTTTTTGGGATGTTTTTGGGGAATAATACATGATTATTGTTTATTATTTTTATCATTATTCATTTGATCCTAATAATAGTAGCAGATCAACGCCGTGATGAACGAAGACAGAGGTTCATTCCTCAATTGATTTTCTGGATTTCCTCCCCCTTTGTTATCTCGCATTTTCTTCACGTTCTTTGTGGGGTGATGAACAACGGATCGTTGCACATCCGTTTTATGACGCAACAATCCCAAATTGAAGATCCAATGTCACGACAAACTAGTGGAGGTGCGATGATTATAGCAGATGACGAATCAGACCGGATTGGGAGAGATCGCTCTTCGACCATTCTTTGTGTGGGTGGATCAAAACATGTTTTCAGAGCTGATCAGAGGCCCGAAAACAATGGAGACTACCTCGGGACGTCAGGGAGACCTGGATTCCAGAGTTTCATGGTGAACGAATAGACATATCCACAAATGGGGCACCACGAAAGACACGGCGGTGGAAGCCCGCGATTCTGGAAATTTCTAGAATACACGGTGTGTACTTCCGAAGAACACGCCGTGTAGTATCGGCGGAAGGGGCTAGGGTTTCGGGGTTCAGGGAGGAATCACACGACATGTGGCCCTAGTCACACGGCATGTTGGACTCTCCCCGAAGCTAGGCGTGTATTTTGGAAAGTACACGGACAGGGGATGGACTACACATCTTCGGAACACGGCGTGTACTCTCTACGCAGCATGGCAGAGGCGGTTATGCGGGACTCAACATGTATCCAGGGGATACACGGACATGAGATGGAGTACACGAACGTGTACTCCACCACCCAGCTAGGTGAGGCCGGTAATGCAGGTCACCCCGTGTACCCAATACATGGGTTGGCACGCATGGGTTGAGGCCGTGTATGGGCACATGGCCAGCGTACACAGAGTCGTCCCTAGTTACTCGGACACGGCATGAACACCATACTACATGCCATTTACTCACTTTTTCTACATGACCATCCTTACGACATGGGCTGTTATACATGGGTAGTACTCGGGGTCAGACGACACAATGTTTAACTTTTTTACACACCGTGTACTTTTTGGAAAATGGCATGGTGTTCTTTTCCACCATATCTTGGACATGTTTCGTTTGGGTTAGTGCCCCTTCTTCTCGTTCCCTTGAATGTCAGGAATCATTTCCTTCTACAAGAGTATGATCCCTTCAGCATTAATTTCTATGATAGAGTTGGTATCCCTTCGAGAGGCCCAGAGCAGGATCGTCTATCCTTTCCTGACCCTAGATAGAGTCGGGAATAAACATGACCAACTCTACTGATCATTGATCCTCTACCTATCCGGTGAGTCCTAATGAGTCACAGAATCTACCATGGCGCTGGCAGTGATCATCATCTGTGTATCATTATATTTTCCACTCAGAAGTGTGTCTCCCGTAATGAGTGCATCTATCTATCGTGATCTTCCCCACTCAGAAGCGTGTTCTCCTGTAATGAGTGCATCGACCTCTCGTGACGTTTCCCGATGAATAGTACTTCTTGGAAGCATTTCATCAGAACTACCAGACTCGTCGAGTGTGTTCTCCCAGAATGAGTGCTTCGTGAAACCTTCGAACTGAATCCCTAGAGGGGGGGGGGGGGGTTAGAGACCCCAAACTTGACGTACATGGACATTACATTACTTTTTCGGAATACTTAATACATAACAAAAATAGACACCCAAAGACCATAAAATTTTAGTGTCTTTGGAAACTCGGAACATAATATTCTAATCGTGGTGAAAGATCTTCAACATCTCCCATAAAGATCTTCCCCTTTTGTTTTATTACCTAAAACCTTTCTTTATATCCTGGGGAAAATAAAACATAAAAAGGTTGAGCTCAAATTCTTAGAAATGGTAAACATAGGGAAGATAAAACAATCCATAAACATTTGATTGCAAAAACTTGAACATAAAATCTAAAAATCAAAATTTTGAGCAAAGACATAAATCTTGGAAGTACATAAGGAATATATCATAAAGTAACATCAATAATGATAAAATAGCATGGGAATAAAACATGAAATTGTGGAAAACCATTAATCACATGATATGATTTCCATAGTATCCAAGCTATTGCTGCCAAGACCATCATAGTGGACAAAGTTCATTACTGAATCGGGTTTACTTTCCATTCTAGCCTTGTATTACTATATGGAATTTACTTTACATTACAACCATGTATATCTCATGAGATATAAATCTTTACCCAATGAATTGGATGGAAATATAGGTCCCACCCATCTCATAATGAAATCATTCTTACGTGTACCACAACATAAACATAAATCAATCTTCATAACCCAAAGAATAAAATGGGTTTCATAAACATCATCCCATCATAACATAATCCATATAAAAAAATGGATATCATTTCATCATAAGAAAAGTGAAACCATTTAAATCATAGAGACATTATAATTGAAACATACACATATGAAATAATGTCATCTTAGATGGAAAATGGCTTTGATAAAACACTTGAAATGAATTCTTGAGCAAAATATCATTTCTTTTTCAAAATGATTTTCTTTTCCCAAAATGCCATGAAATTTTAAAAGAAAAGGATTTTGTTGAAAATATTCATGAAATATTGTAGATGAAGCTTCATGAAAATTAGGCGTTATGAAACCGTAAAAATACGTTCATGCTGTATAAGTTAAAAAAACATTCTCCTAGTACTTTTGCTGGAAAAGTCAAAAGGTACCACGTATGGTAAAAAAAAGAAAGATTATTTCCATAATACAAATTAAAAGTAAAATAGGGGTAAACATGACTTTAAAAATACATTTAATAATATTAAAAACTTTATGGAAAAAAAATTTATGGACATGGATGAAAAATATAACCCCAGTAAATACTTACGTATAAGAAATCTCAGATAAAAATGAGATTGGAAAATTATCCCTTACCTTAGGTTTGATATGCTTCATACGTATCTAAACCTAATGAATAATGATTTAAATAATTTCATTGACTTATTAAAGAATCATATTCATTTTTATGATATCATATATGGTTCACTCATGACTTTATATTACTCGTTCTTTTGTAAATTCCATGTTAAATCAACGTTTTGGGTAAAATCGTTTCATTTATCGTATGTGTTTCGACTTGTTGTTCTTGATATTATTACTTATATCCTGATTTAATTAATATCATTATGTAAAACATTATTTATATATAATATATATTCAAAAAATAAATATATATGATAGATCGATAAATGGAATGAAATACACCGTTTATGGAGACGGTAGGTCGTACGTATGCATGAACGTTGTTTTCATTTACTTATTGAATTTAATGGAATTAAGTAAATGAAACATATATGTAAATAAATCCAATATCATTATTATGTAATATATTTCATTATTATTTATTATATATACTTTATAATCATACTTGAATGGTTAATCATGGAAAATGAATCTCATCATGTTCGTGGAGATGGTAGTCCTTACGTACGCACGAGCGATGATATCATTCTTTTGATATTAAAATCGTATATAATTGGATGGTATATCATATATATATAATCCTAATAATGTTATATTTATTATTTATATCATTTATACTCATTATTATACCCATCCAAATGATGAAATGTTTGAATAAGAAACTACACCACGACGTGGAGACGGTAAGCCTTACGTACCCACATGTGGTGAATTTTTCATTCATAGGATGGATAAAATAAATAATGTGGTTGTACCATTTTTATAACAACATCATAGTATATAGAAGAAACTGGAGTTATTATTCAATAATGGAAACAACAATGAAGGAGAATGTGGAAGAAGAAATAAACTTGAAATAGGTGGTGAGATATTTACCTATTCTTCGGGTTCTTCCTTTGGATTTGATCAAATGGACTCCTTACATTGGCTTTATGACTAAAAAAGGCCTCTAGAATAACTGGAGGATATTTTATAGGGTATTTGGGTAGGTTTTGGCTGAGCCAAATTACTTGGGAGGAGTGAATGTGAGAGAATAGGGAGTTCCCTTTTATAAGAGGGGTGAAGGGTACCTTAGAAAAAAATTAACATATTATTTTATAATAAATTCATATTCGGTTTATAAAGGATCCAAAGTGACTTATTTCGAGTTTAGGTTAGGGAGGGGTCTAAATAATCTCAACCAATAGGTTTTATAAAAGCTTAGTTTACCATTTTAACCTTATCATTTAGATTTAACTCCAAGTTAAACAATTTAACTTTTACCGTGTCTTCTTGTATTCTTACACTATATGGTTAATAAACTTACTATAAACTACCAATAGAACCCTAATTGGTTCATTAATTTAATATATATTATTATATAAGTCTTTTGGCCGAACCTTAGATTTTTAGGACCATTATATCAATTAATAATATAATATTTTTGTTAAAAACTCTTTTATGTCAATTTTGACAATATTTGGTATTTTGTTTTCTCTAAATTCATAACTGTATTATTACTTCGATAAAAATTCATCTAAACAACCCTAATATATTATATTAACCTATAAAATTAGTTTAATTCAAAAAAAGTCTCAAATTACATTTATTTGGGTATTTATAATATCAATTATGTTAATATTTCATTAATTAGGTAATTATTGCATCATCATTGTGTCATAAATAAATTAAATTATTTAATTTCTAAAAAATATAAATATGTAAGAAATATTTTTGGATTTCTAATGAATATTTATAGTCAAATTTATCCCCTATATTAAAAATGTTTTAGTTATTAAATGTTGATTTTACCGATTTTAACTCTTCTTTAAATAAAATAGTAATAAATGTCCTAATCTAATCCAAGTGGACCTAAAGGGTAATATTTTATTCCTAAGGTTGTTTTTGGTCGAATTAAACTTATCCAATATAATTAGGATATGTGTTAGGGTAATAATAATATCATTTTTACCCTTAATTACCCTATTTACTTTTAACCGTGGTAAAAAAAGTAAAAAGCCACTATTCACCAAAAATTATTTTTATCTTATTGAACCACATTTTACTCCGTGATATTAAACATGTCTCTTGGATTTTCGAAATTCAACTCACAGAATTAGTAAAATTAAGTTTTATGTAAATTTTCAAATGCTCCTAGGAGGTGGGTAAAAGACCGTAAAAAGTTCGATAAAATTTTTATATATCTAAAATTATTATAAAATGACTCCAATGAATTAAATTGAAATTATACTGGTATTATTTATCTATTGTGACCTAAAATAAATTTAAATAAAATAAATTATTATTTAAATAAAAAGTTGGTTTTAACCAATAACTTAGTGTTTTCACTATCCATCAAAAATTGATAGTTTTCAGAAAAATACCAAAAGATTTCTCTAGGATAATTTCGATATTCCGAATCCAAAAATGAAGTCCATTTTGTAAGATAAAATTTATAAAATTTTAAAAAGTGAGTATTACTATTCATAATGGCTAGTTTATATAATATTTTAATAACATATCGTTGTTTAGTGAAACCCGGTACTGCATACTACGCACGCTATCGAGGAAGGTCGCAATTGCGTGTAATTCAAGCCAAGTTAGGGCTGTGTGTAGTGAAATATCCCTTTAGTGTTGTGTATAACATAGTCAAAACTTATTTCATTTATACATTAAACAAAATCTATACTTAATGTTGCGTAGAATAATTTCCACAAAACAAACTTGAAATTTTGTGTAACATGAGCCAAGAATAGTGTTGTGTATACTGCAAGCTAATACGGTGTTGTGTATAGTAAAAGATAATCTTGGTGTAGTGTACAATATAAGACATCAAAGAAATTAAAAAGAATATATCTCATAAAATCTCAGGTTGTTACATTCTACCCCCTTAAATTGAATTTCTCCCTCAAAATTTGTCAGGGTTATAAATGGTTTACTATATAAAATTTTCTTTCATAGAAACCCACATCGTAAAAAGGAATACTAAATCATCATTTAAAAAATGAATGTTAGAAACATAATGGATACCCAAAGTAACTCATCACTGGGTTTCCACATAGGAGAACATATGTGGAAATATGGATATGGAAGAGAAATCTAACTATCAAGTTTTGATGAGAGTGGTAGAGAAAATAGCTATGAAAAAGCCACCAATCACAAAGCCATAAATTTTTTATGATCTAAGGTACCATCTGATTCATCGGATATGAGGACACTACGACAAATTTTTTGGTTTTCAAGATAATTTCCCTAAAGTTGAAGAATTTGAATTAGAATAAATACCTACTTTATTTTGGTACAATCTCACCGTTCTTCATGCCTTGAACAATTTCCACTTCATATCTTATAAATGAAGTTGAATTTTTCATTCTTGAAGTATTAGAAGATCATGCAATAGAATGATGGGTCCTTCCATCTGTCTCTAACAAAAGGTTAGCAAAAGTTATTAAATATACATAAGTCCATATATGGTGAGGTTAATCGTATATGATTAAAAAAATGGACTTATAATTGATCTATCATACCGCTTAATAAAATAAAACTAGTTTATACTAACCGGGGGCTTCCTGTAGGCCAGTGGTAGGCGATAAAGGCCTGTCACACTTCGGTTGTGGGTTCAATTCCCACAACCTTGTCCGACGCTACGGGTTGTCTCCCATCCTGCAGGTTTTTCTTTTTCTAAAACTACATTATTATAACATCCCATCAATAATATTGAAAAAATTTATAGCCTTAAAAAATACTAACTTATGTCCAACATAATCCATTTCAATATTTAGGCTTATCCAAAATACTTCTGTCCAAGCTCATAGTATAAAGAAAACAATTACTAGAAATTTCATCTACCAAGAATGTGAATACCATCATTTATCCCCCATATATCATATGATATATCTTGTTGGTCACATTCCAAACATGTGAATACCTTAATCATGTATTCTCTTGAAAAATGAATACCCATTGAACCTTAGTGAAAACATGATTGCTATCAAAAGCTAACTCTTTCCACATACCAAAATCCCAAAATTTCTATATATTGAAACCATGATATAACTTTTTCCTTAT
Source organism: Viscum album (assembly GCA_963277665.1). Taxonomy (NCBI): domain Eukaryota; kingdom Viridiplantae; phylum Streptophyta; class Magnoliopsida; order Santalales; family Viscaceae; genus Viscum; species Viscum album. The sequence continues at coordinate 734,069,224 of OY728160.1, forward strand.
ATCAGTCATGATCTCATTTAATTTTCTCTTTATCCCTTCATTATGCGCATATCATCTTTTTTCCAAAAATATTTCAATCACTTTTCATGGTTACCAGTACCATATAATTATTGAAAACCAATACATAGATATTCCAAAATTCCAAGATACCATAAATGAGATTCCATGATACTATTTTTAAATCCCATTACATAAACACTTAATCATTCTACAACATCATTTTCATACTCAAAATCACAAATATTGATTGCATGTGAATTCCATTTATCCTTTGCCTTAATAGGTTGCTAACGTCGATCATCATTAACCCTTGGATTAGGTCATTGATTAGAATAATGCCCCATTTCCTTGCACTTGAAGCATTGAAGTGTTGGTGGAGCGTTCTCTGTAGTCTTTTCTCTATTCACATCATTAGCTACCTTTTTCCCATTACATTGACACTCAACTGCTCGATGACCTTATCTTACACACTTAAAACATTTTCTAGTACCTTTTAGACAATCTCCACCATGCTTCTTTCCACACTTTGAGCATAAAGAAACATTCATCTTCTTTTCACCATTGTTCTGATATTTTTCCCGGAAATCCATATTTTGTTTCTTGTCAAAACCATGAGATGGATATGTAACACCAAATTCCATTTCTACCTTGATAGAACAATGAAAAATTTCTTAATAGTTAATGAAGTCTCCTATAGCTAATGACCTTCGAATACTTGGTTTTAAGCCACTGAAGAATCGATCAACTTTACTTTCAGGTTGGATGATAAAGCCAGATGCATACCTTGTAATCCTTGTAAAATTCGCTTCGTATATACCAAAAGATTCATCATCCTTTTGCTTAAGCTCAAGGAACTCCTTCTCCATATTTTTTTGAAGAATACGAGGGAAGTATTTATTCAAAAACAAGTTCTTCAACTCATCCCATTTTATTGATTCAATTTCATCATGGGGCCTTGTATTCTTAATTAGAGTCCACCACTGGTCTACTTCACCTTCTAAACGGTAAACAACCAGAATCACTTTTTCATGTTTTGAACAGAGAATTATGGAAAATATATTTTCAATGGTAATGATCCATTTTTCAGCAACATGTGGATTAGAAGACCCACTGGAAGAAGGTGGACGTTGCCTCATGAAGGAATCAATAGAATATTGTTCCCTTCTCTGCTCATTTGTAAGTCCAGAATGATTCATAGCTTGTGTAAGTATAGAAATAAGATTTTTCACTCCATCTCCCATAACATTTGTTTGTTTATAAGGAAAATCATTACATTTTCCATTACATTGATCAACACGGTTCCTTCGGGTTCCAGCCATCGTCTAAAACCCAAAAAGAATAGTGTGAGAGGCAAAAATCATGCTAGGGAAAACAACATAATAAAGGGGGAGTACCTTCAATATCTAAAATCTTAGGTTTAATTATAATATCGTTACCATAATTCTAGGACTATAACCTATACTTATACTTAACCTTAGGGGCATACCTAGACATACCTTAGAAATATCTCTAGGGATCTCACTAAAGTTTTTCAGATCCTAGTTTCCAAAGGTTAACTAAACCTTTCCTCTGATACCAAATATAGAGACCCAAAACATGACGTACATGGACATTACATTTCTTTTTTGGAATACTTAATACATAAAAAAAATATACACCCAAGGACAGTAATAGTTTAGTGTCTTTGGATACTCAGAACATAATCTTCTAATCGTGGTGAAAGATCTTCAAAATCTCCCATAAAGATCTTCACCTTTTGTTTTCTTACCTAAAACCTTTCTTTATATCCTAGGGAAAAGAAAACATAAAAAGGGTGATCTAAAATGCTCAGTAAGGGTAAACATAGAGAACATAAAAAAATCCATAAACATTTGATTGCAAAAACTTGAACATAAAATCTAAACATCACAATCTTGAGCAATGACATAAATCTTGGAAGTACGTAAGGAATATATCATAAAGGAACATCAATCATGATAAAATATCATGGGAATAAAACATGAAATTGTGGAAAATAATTAATCACATGATATGACTTCCATATTTTCCAAGACATTGCTTCCAAGACCATCATAGTGGACCAAGTCCATTACTGAATCGGGTTTACTTGCCATTCCAGCCCTGTATTACTATACCGGATTTACTTTCCGTTACACCCATGTCTATCTCATGAGATATAAATCTTTACCCAATTCATTGGAGGGAGATATAGGTCTCACCCATATCATAATGAAATCATTCTTACGTGTTCTACAACATAAACATAAATCATTCATCATAACCCAAAGAATAAAATGGGTTTCATAAACATTATCCCATCATAACATAATCCATATAAAACAAATGGATATCATTTCATCATAAGAAAATTGAAACCATGTAAATCATAGAGACATTATACTTGAAACATACACATATGAAATAATTTCATCTTAGATGGAAAATGGTTTTGATAAAACACTTGAAATAAATTCATAAGGAAAATATCCTTTCTTTTTTAAAATCATTTTATTTTCACAAAATGCGAGGCAATTTTAAAAGAAAAGGATTTTGTTGAAAATAGTCATGAAATATTGTAGAGGAAGCTTCAGGAAAATTAGGCATTATGAAATCGTAAAAATACATTCATGCCGTATAAGTTAAAAAAACATTCTCCTCGTACTTTTTCCAGAAAAGTCAAAAGGTACCACGTATGGTAAACAAAAAGAAAGATTCCTTGCATAATAAAAAGTAAAAGTCAAAGAGGGGTATACATGACTTTAAAAATACAATTAATAATATTAAACACTTTATGAAAAACATTTTTATGGACATGGATGAAAAATATTACCCTAGTAAATACTTACGTATAAGCAATCTTGGATAAAAATGAGATTGAAAAATTATCCCTTACCTCAGGTCTGATATGCTTGATATGTATCAAAAAATCCTATATAATGATTTAAATAATGTCATTGACTTATTATATAATCATATTCATTGTTTTGATATCATATATGGTTCACTCATAACTTTATATTACCCGTTCTTTTGTAAATTCCATGTTAAAGCAGCATTTTGGGTAAAATTGTTTCATTTATCGTACATGTTTCAACTTGTTGTTCTTGAAATTATTACTTATATCCTGATTTAATTAATTCTAGAATGTAAAACATGATTTATATATAATATATATTCAGCATATAAATATATATGATAGATCTATAAATGGAATGAAATACACCGTTCATGGAGACGGTAGGCGGTACGTATGCATGAACGCTGTTTTCGTTTCCTTATTGAATTGAATGGAATTAAGTAAATGAAACATATATGTACATAAATACAGTATAATTATTATGTAATATATTTCATGATTATTTATTATATATACTTTATAATAATACTTGAATGGTTAATCATGGAAAATGAATCTCATCGCGTTCGTGGAGACGGTAGTCCGTACATACGCACGGGCAATGATATCATTCTTTTGATATTAAAATCATATATAACTGGATGGAATATCATATATAAAGAATAATAATAAAGTTATATTTATTATTTATATCATTTATACTCATTATTATACCCATCCAAATGATGAAATGTTTGAATAACAAACTACGCCAGGACGTGGAGACGGCAAGCCGTATGTACGCATGTGTGGTGACTTTTTCATTCATAGGATGGATAAATTAAATAATATGGTTGTAAAATTTTTATAAAAACATCACAGTATATATAATATACTGTATTTATTATTCTATAATGGAAAAAACAATGAAGGAGGATGTGTAAGAAGACAGAAACTTGAAGTAGGTGGTGAGATATTTACCTCTTCTTCAAGTTCTTCCTTTTGATTTGATCAAAAGGGCTCATTAGGTTGGCTTTCTGACTAGAGGAAGGCCTCTAGAATTAAGGGAGGATATTTGAGAGGGTATTTGGGTAGGGTTTGGCTGAGAAAAATGGCTTGGGAGGAGTGAATGTGAGAGAATAGGGAGTTCTCTTTTATAAGAGGGGTGATATGCCCCTTAGAAAAAACATAAAATATTATTTTATAATAAATTCATATTCTATTTATAATGGCTCCAAAGTGACTTATTTCAAGGATAGGGTGGGTATGGGTCTAAATAATCTCATCCAATAGGTTTTATACAAGTTCAGGTTACCATTTTAACCTTATCATTTATATTTAACTCCAAGTTAAACAATTTAACTTTTACCGTGTCTTCTTGTATTCTTACACTATATGGTTAATAAACTTACTATAAACTACCACTAGAACCCTAATTGGTTCAGTAATGTCATATATATTATTATATAAGTCTTTTGGCCGAACCATTGATTTTTAGGACCATTATATTAATTAACAATATAATATTTGTTTAAAAAACTCTTTTATGTCAATTTTGACACTATTTGGTATTTTGTTTTCTCTAAATTCATAACAGCATTATTACTTCGACAAAAATTAATCTAACCAACCCTAATACGTTATATTAACCTATAAAATTAGTTTAATTTATAAAAATTATCAAATTAAATTTATTTGGGTATTTATAATATCAATTATGTTAATATTTCATTAATAAGGTAATTACAGCATCATCATTGTGTCATAAATAAATTAAATTATTTAATGTCTAAAAAATATAAATAAAATACCAATATGTAGGAAATAATTTTTTATTTATAATGAATATTTATATTCTAATTTATCTTATGTATAACCCTATATTAAAAATCTTTTAGTTATTAAACTTTGATTTTAACTATTTTAACTCTTCTTTAAATAAAATAATAATAAATGTCCAAATCTAATCCAAGTGGACCTAAAGGGTAATATTTTATTCCCAAGGTTTTTTTTGTTGAATTAAACCTATCCAATAGAATTAGGACATGTGTTAGGGTGATAATAATAATATCATTTTTACCCTTAATTACCCTATTTATTTTTAACCGTGGTAAAAAAATGTACAAAGTTACTATTCACCAAAAATTATTTTTATCCTATTGAACCAAATTTTACTCCTTGATATTAACTGTGTCTCTTGGATTTTCGAAATTCAACTCACATAAGCGGTAAAATTAAGTTTTATGTAAATTTGCAAATGCTCCGAGGAGTGGGGTAAAAGATGGTAAAAAGTTCAATAAAATTTTTATATATCTAAAATTATTATAAAACGACTCCAATGAATTAAATTGAACTTATATAGGTATTATGTATCTATTTTGACCAAAAATAAATTTAAATAAAATAAATGATTATTTAAATAAAAAGTCGGTTTAAACCAATAACTCAGTGTTTTCATTATTCATCAAAAATTGAAAGTTTTTAGAAAAATACCAAAAATTTACCCTAGGATAATTTCGATATTCCAAATCCAAAAATGAAGTCCATTTTGAAAGAAGAAATTTATAAAATTTCAAAAAGTGTGTATTACTATTCATAATGGCTAGTTTATATAATATTTTAATAACATATCGTTGTTTAGTGAAACCCAGTAATGCGTACTACACACGCTATTGAGGAAGGTTGCGATTGTGTGTAATGAAAGCTAAGTCAGGGTTTTATGTAGTGAAAGATCCCTTTGGTGTTGCATATGACATAATCAAAACTTATTCCATTTATACATTAAAAAAAATCTATACTTAATGTTGCATAGAATAATTTCCACAAAAATAACTTGAAATTGTGTGTAACACGAGCCAAGAATAGTGTTGCGTGTATTTCAAGCTAATATGGTGTTGCGTATAGTACAAGCTAATCTTGGTGTAGTGTAAAATAGAAGACATAAAAGAAATTAAAAATAATATATCTCATAAAATCCCGGGTTGTTAAAGGGGGTATGCGGTTGTGTGACTTGTTTCAGGACCACAGGTCTGAGTTTTGGGTATATCTAGATTGTTTTCTCTTGTTTTATGTTCATAAGACATATATTGTGTAGAGCTGACTGTGACTTTTCTTGGTGTATTGGTTTTTGTTTTTAGGGGTCCTCTATTGAGTATTTTTATACTCACCCCTGTACGAGCTCTGCCCGCACGTGTCATGTCTTGTGCAGGCGAGCAACCTTTTGACAGAGTCCAGCGCGAACCGGGCAGGACCAAGCTTTCTGAGTTCCCTACAGGATGAGGTGTTCCTTTGGCTAGGAGCAGTAGTCCCTGTACCTCTTGTGTTTATAGGTTGGACATTGCAGTTTTTATACTCTTGTTTTTGGTGGGCTTGTATTCTGGCCCAGTTTACTTTCAGTACTTTACTTTCTGTCGTACTCTGTTGGTTGGGTTTAGTTGTATGCATGCATTTTTGTTCCTTGGTGTTTTTTCACATTTCATCATCTGTGGGCTTGGAGATATGTGTGTGTGTATAGTTTATTAGGAAATTCCTCCCATATTAGCTATATGCCTACTCGGTGCTAGTCACCAGCCCCTGGCCTATTAGAGGTGGGCTTGGGGAGTCATGGCACGGGCCCCACTGGGATGGGTTGTGACACTCTTGATGTTATTACCTCCAATCATATTCTTAATGAATAACACTAAGAAGTATATAAATGAATCCTTACTCCATGGTGTATCCATGTATTAATGTGAATCACCCACTATATGGGTTAGACTCTCCTACAATTGAAGGAATTCAAGTGCCTCACCTAAAAAAGAAGAAAAAATAATTGAGTTTCAGGGAGATGGATAATCAATAATGGCATAGGTAGGAACAAATATTCACTATCTCATAGTAATTACTTATCCATTGAGATATACCCAATAATTTTATACATTAAATCATACATTATAAAAGATATGAGTTATGGATGTTGTAGTGCCCCAGACCCATACACCCTGATCTAGTTTTAAAATCATACACTTATCAAGTTGGATTTGATACCAATTTATGTGACCAAAATTTCAAATTCCATAATTAAAAATTCAAAAAATAACCAGTCACTTACATCTAACAGAATACTTTCAGGTTTAGAGATTTAGATAATTATTACAACTAAAAAATATTAAAAACCATGTATTTATCATAAAATGGGAGTTATTTCCCATTATACCTATATTTTTTTATTCCATAATAAGTCTTCAACATTTCCAACCATGTAAATTATAATGATTACACTCCTATTTTAATTATCAAAAAAAGTTCTTCATTTAAAATGTGTCACCATTAACCTTGATATAATTATTACACATACTTGGTCCCTAGGGGTTTTTTTGAAAATTTGGGATGAGAAAAACAAATCTCAGTAAGGTATATAAAAATAAAAGAAATTTTTTAATCCATTTGAAATTCATGAAAGCCCAAATGGATGTTTTACCTTTCTCGTAATGAACATTGAGTTTAAAATAATTACAAAATCTTGAAAATTAACCTTTCTCTTATAGGATATCATAATCATTATTTTAAATCAAATCTCATTTTATTACATTATAAAACCAAAATATTTCCATAACCCCCATCAACAATTAGAACATGATATATATCCAAGGATAAAAATATAAATAATCACATGGATAAAAATATATTATTTCATAATGATGGAATGCATAATGTATAACATCATAGTCATACCATCAATTAATTATGGAAAGACATGATAAAAACAATTTCAAGGCCTCATTCTAAGAAATCATAAATAATTGGGTAGACATACACCAAATACCCAGGCGAGTTTGACTCCTGATACCTACTGAGGAATCAAGGGTATATCTATTACTGATCTACACCTATTACTTACAAATTATAATGCATTAGTCATTTGAAATAAATTAATAAAAATAAAATACATAACCAATATAAACATTTTTATTGAAAAAATATCATACGTAATGTCAATATTTTCCCAATGAATGAAATAAGTTTCTTAGAAAGTTTTGTTCAGTTCACACCTTGTATAATAAGGAGTATACTATTTAGTCAAAATTGTGATGAAGTATTATAGATAATATATTTAAATCCTTTAATATGATTCAAAAAATAATTATATGAAATATCCAAAGAATATATCCAAATACTTTCAAACCAAGTATGTAGTTAGGCCCATTAGTTGTGCAGTGAGTGAAGATAAAATTAATACCCAACCAAAATTTTTTGGGGTTATTACAAATAGGTGCATCTATGATAAAGCCTACATCCACTTTTTTATCTAGATAGGGATATAATTTATAGGAAACCACTACTCTTTATTTTACCAAAATTTTTGGATGTAAACATTGTGAAAAATCTATTTTATAAAAATATTTAAAATACACTTTGAAAATCAAGAAAAAATATCATGTTTTTTGGGTAAATTTTTGAAAATAGAAAATTCTCATCATTTAGAGAAAAATATTTTCATTTAAAATAACTATATAAACATAGAAAGCAATAATCAAAGAAAATAACATTCAGGATGGTGGAAATTTCTTTTCATGTCGTATACGTTTAAATAAAACATTATTTTCACACTTTTGTAAAAAGTAAAAAGCAATTTGTACATAAATCATTTGAAAGGATTGCTCTTAATAATTTGTAAATAAAGTAAAATTTATTCGAAAATGACCTTTAATATTGTTTCAATCATAAATAATTACATTATTAAAACATTTTAAGAACATGGACATGGAGGATAAATATTTTGAAAGAAAAACATTAAAATAAGGTTTTAAAGAAAAATCCATTAACCTCAATCCCAAATCATTCGATACATTATATAAACCCTGAATAATGTAATATATTGATAATTTACATAATTAAGAAACTTTTAAAAGTTCTTTATTATGCTTTTTTATTCAATAATTATCATGTTTCATTTAGTTACTAAATTAATTAAGTTCACATCAGATGTTTTGAGGTTGTTCTGTCCTTATCATTTATAATAACTTAAGTAAATCAAACATGGTTAAATGGATCATAGTTAAATAATCTAGAGAATATTAAACATGAAATAATTATATTTTTACACATTTACTATAATTTTAAAACTATCTATGTAAGTTGTTTATGAAAAATGAATTATATCACTTTTTGGAGATGACAGTCCGTACACACGCACATGTGATGTTTCCATTTTTCAAATAGTCAGACAAAAATAAGGTAAATAATAATATATAATTAAAAAATCACAAGTATATTAAAATTATCATATATATATATAAATCATCCTTATTACCAATAATGTGAGACAGTAATAAAAAATGAATCATATCACTTTGTGGAGGCGGTAGTCCACAAGTGTGCATAAATGATGTTATCATTTTAAAATGGATAGAAGGATAAGAATGTAAGTGGTATCTTATATTAATAAAATCATAAATATTAAATAAAAATATTATATTTCTATTAATTCCATATTTATAAACAATCGTCTGATATGGTAATGAAAAATGAATCACATTGCTTTGTGGGGTTGGTAGTCCTCATGTATGCCCAAGTAAAGTGTTTGTTTTCCATTAGATGGAAAATGTGATGAAAAAATGGTCATTACATAATAATAATAAAATATATTTATATTCAATATATTTATGTTATTATATAATAATGGATATGACATGTTTTAAGGAGGTAGAAGAACAAATAAACTTTAAAGGATTCGATGGAAACAATAACCTCTTCTTTAAAAAACCTCCACTGTATATCTTCATAAGGACAATAAGATTAGTATTTAAAGAATTAAGGAACCTATATAAAGTATCTAGAGAAGTTTATAAGAGGTTTGGGTATATTTTAGTTGAGATAATTGGCTTAATAACATGTGAATAAGAGAGGATAGGTGGTTCCCTTTTATAAGTGAGGTGAGTAACAAACTTGTAATTATTCTAAAATTTAAAATAATAATAATAAGTTATTTTAATAGAAATGTGGCTAAATATTGTCTATATTTAGAATATTTTAGGATATATGTTTGAAATAAATTCAAATAAAGTATTTATATAGGTTTTGTTTGTTTTGATGATTATCACTTTAGTTTAATCCCACATTAACCTGTTTAACTTTTATAGTAGTAACAAGGAACTTAGTCTTTAAGGGTTGATAATGTCATTATAAAAGTAAGATTAGATAATAATTAGATAATTTTCTTTTATGATCAACCATTTTAAAATTAATTAAAAAAATTAAAATAATTTTATGATTTATGAGACGACTAGTTAAATATTGTTTCACATAAAATATCCTTAAAGTCATTCTTAGGACTATTCACATAATTTGATTTTAAAAAAAAATCAAGATTAATGTGTTGTTAAAATATAGATACTTTCACTATCATTTATACCTTTTAGTTATAAATTTGATTAATTGAATTCCATAGTTCATCCAAAACATATTACTTTTATTTTTTTAAATCATTTACTTGATTTTTCTACTATTTGCACAAGCGTTGCAACGACGTTTCATAAATGTTCTTGGAAATTATACTATGTATAAGAAATAAAAACAAATATTTATTATTCATATTCAAAATAAATATTTATAACCATTTGAAACTTATTTTTATCCTTGTAAAATCATATTAGATATATTAAAATAAGGAGCATTATATTTTCTAATTATCCTTTACTTATAATAATATAAAGGTCCCAATCAAAGGTAAGTGGAAAAACAATTACAATATTTTTTAATATAAGATGATAAGTTTTTAAATTATATCATAAAATAATAATTAATAATATATTTGGTGATATTACAACAATGTTTAAACCTTAATTAACCTGTTTTATCCTCTACCACAGTGATAACAATTTACCATGGTTATTATTCATTATACCCAAAAATGAAATTGACCTCATTAATAAATTTAAAAATCTTGATTATAAATATGATATCAAATTTTCAAGATTAAATTTGTAGAAGTATAATGAATTACTTTTATTATATATTTTCAAAACACAATGAAAAATCATTTTTAGAAAAATACATATTTTCAGCGTAAAAATGATTTTATACCAAAATAAAGCATAGTACTGATTCCTATGGATTTAATTGGATTATTTTTAACAAAACAATTATGTAATTTAAAAAAAAACTGAAACCAAAATAAAAATTTAAATTACTTTGACTAAAATAAAAAAGTGTCACTTCTTTAAAAACCAATATTTTCATTATTCACCCAGAAATAAACCTTTTGAGAGAAATCCCAAAAGTGTATTTTACTATTACTTTGAAATGATTATTTCAATAATTATTTCCCTTTTTTCAAATAAAATTTATAAAATTTATAGGAATTAATCATAATATTTATGCATAAAATCCAATAAAACCCATATTTGAAGTATAAAACTAATTTATACTCATTAATTATCTAATAACCACATTAGATGAGTGGTAATTTATGTTATTAAATATCAGATCTATAAATTTCATTAAAATCATTCATCAATAGTGATTATATTAATTTACCTTGATAAAAATATATTATGCACATAAATCAGTTTTATAAAATATATATTTTTAATTATATGTGATCTTATTTAAATTTTAGTTCTTATTACCTAAGAATTAATCAATAAATTTTTAATAATAAAAACTTCTCTGTATATTATTTTTATTAGGTTACTCGTATTAATACCCACCAATCCAATGACTAGGTTATAATAATCAAATTTAAATAATAATATTTTAATAGTATATGAAAATAAGTTTTATGCTCTGTGTTTCTTGTGTTACACACTATTGAACAAAATATTCATTTAAATTGAAATAACTATTGAAATATTGGGGTGTTATATTCTCCACCTCTTAAAAAAATTTCATCCTTGTAATTTGAATTCTTTCTCACCAAAATGAGTGAATTTTGGATTTGGTATAATCTTAGCTATGAATTTTATCATGATACAGAATTTATAAGTTACTACTATGCAACTTTGTATCTCTTAAATATTTCTAAAACCTTCTGCGTGCGATTATAAATCTCATTCTTGTTAATAGGTTTCCAAAATAATACCATAATAGTTGAGTTCTATTTTTTCACACAAGAATCAATAGATTTATCTTCCTTCTGTTTGAGTTAAGGAATTCCTTTATTGTCAAGATACAAAATGTGAAAAATTACTTATTTGACACCATTCCATTCCATAAAGACAATTTTATCCTTTAGTTAAACTTAGAGGTATTTCCCACCTCATATTCATCTCATATTCTAAAAGATAAATAACCAAGATGAATTTTTCATGTCTTAAGTACTAAAATTAACTTTTATCAGATCATAAGTTCCATAAAAGGATAAATGAATTTCCCTTATATTTCCCTACATTAAATAAAACCAAAATGGTTAGAAGAAATTGAGATAATATTCAATATGAATAGAACTTAATATGGATAAATACTAAATCAATATCCAAAACATAAAAATTAGCACCCAAAGTTTAACTTAAATCATTCTATAAACAACTAGCCTTAAAAATCATCAAAATATGCCAGACCAAATTGAAACCCAAATATTATAATGATTTGATCACATATTATTCTAAGATAAACATCATGTTTATATTCAAACAACTTTAATAACACATAAAGTCACATTACAAAATGTATATACCTTAATCATATATTCTCCAAAATATACTAATAATTTACCAAAATAGACTAAATCTTCATAAAACCACAACAAAAACATATTTGATTCCAAAATTTAACCTAATATTTTTTCATAAAATGAAATCCCATCCTATAAATTAATATTTAATTTACCTTAACCATATAATTTCACCCATAAATATAGAGAACTTCTTCTAAAATGACTTTAATAACTTAGTCACCCAATCAATTTTCAATCCCGTGGTTAAAAATATGATAAATCATATGTTCCAAAATTGTGATGACCCATAATTAACTCAATATTAAATATCATAATAACCCTAAAGTTTATATTTACCTTATATATATTTTTTACTAATATAAAAAACCATTCTTCCAAAATAACAATCATCATATTTATCACCAAAACTTATTTGAAGACTCATTTTTATAATATTTGATGTGTTAGAAAAATCATCTAGATTTATGTTGATAAATCATAACTCAACATATCTGATTAAGAATAACTACAATAGTTTTCACTTCATATTCTATTTGGTTTGGTTTCTTGTTTAGAAAATCACCACATTATCCTTCACATCCATTTTGACTTGGTTTTGTATGATTCTATCCATTTAAGAAAACAAAATGTTTAGTGTGTGTATATCAAGAAAGATCATAATAAACCATCTAATGTGGATATAGAGATAACCATAATTATACATAATATAATAAACTTTATGGTTATATAATACTTATAACTTATTATGTTATATTAACCCGTGATTGTTTCTATTAAACAACATACCAACCACTAAATTTGTCTAAAAATTTCCTTAACTACCACAAAACAGGGCAAGGGAAGCACTGCCCTTTATCAGCACTAAATAGAAAGTGATGATAAAGGGGTATGCCTTTATCAATGCTAGCTAAAAGTTCTGATAAATGTTACTTTTATCAGCGCTAATAAAAGGTAACATTTATCAGCGATTTTTTTAGCACAGATAAAGGTATCTCTTTATCAGTGCTAAAAAAGCACTGATAAATGAATTTTTTATCAACACTTTTAACGAACACTGATAAAGGTTCCATAAGTTTTTATTTAATAACCTTAATAGGCCCTCCTCGCACGCACATGGTGAAGCTTTCACGAAAGCTGAACCAGGCCCCTCGTCTGCCGCGACCTCTCCTCCTCCTCGTCCTCCTCCTCCATGTCATCCTCCTCCCCGTCCTCCTCCTCGTCCTTCTCCTCCTCTACCGCCACCGCTGCCTCCACCCCTACTGCCCCGACCGCTTCTGCCTCTGCCGCTACCGCTGCCACTGCCTCCGCCACCGCCACCGCCTCCGCCCCTGTGGCTGCGACCGCCGCTACCTCTGCCGCCGCTATCTCTGCCTCCGTCGCTACCTCTACTATCGTCGCTACCATTATTGATATTCATTTTCAGGTAAATTGTTTTCTACCACTTGGATTTTTCTTCCATGTTCCTTTATCTAAAACAATTTATTTATATGGAATTATTTATGGAAGTTATTAGAGAGATAGATTATTCTAGTTGGTGTGTGAAAATTTTTTAGGATAAAAAACACCTGATGAACATTGATGTTAATGTTGAAATTTCGGTCTGAAGTTTCTTAATAAATAAGTCCTTGTATATGATGTTTCCATGATTAATGGTTTATGCTTGATTCCCTTTCATGATGTTATTGCTTTCAAGTGTGTGAGTATACCTTGAAAATAGTTCTTTATATATGATCTAATGGTTAGTTTTTATCCCCTTGTGAAATATTCTTGAAATTCCATATTATTCCTTTATATAGTGTATATTTCTTATGCTATTGAATTACCTATAGAACATGCATGGGTTAAGAATCCGTCAGATATAGGATGAGGTGGGAGAATTCCCTGCAAGGGTGATGTGTTATCTAATTATGTCAAACAATTTGGTTGGGACATTCCATCATCTAAGGATAACAACCACCATTAGGGTGGGATTGTGGTGTTCTTAATAATGACCATCATTAGGATAGGGCATGTCGTGAAAGGTGTGATAATAGAGGATTGATCAGGGCTTACTCATTTGTGATATACTATCTAGAATAAACTTGGGTATTATACCTAGTAAAGAGGGCCTATTGGTTAGGGCTTACCCATTGTATGTTCATCTTTTATATTTTAAAAATCTGTTGAGCTTATTTTATCGAAGGTGGGTTTTATAATTTCTTGTTATCTTAAGGTGTGTTTAACCATGGTTAGGGTTGATTTCAGTTTTAATGGGTTCTTGGGGTTTGTGGGATGTGGTAAATGGTTTACTCAGTTTTATATTATTTTATTCTAATGGGTTTCCCCTATTTTATGTTTTCTTTTCAGTTGGAAATATCCTCTGTTGTGCGCCTCTCCTCTACCACGAACGCACCTCTGCCGTGTGCTTAACGATACCTTCGTAGTGAGTTTTCTCCTATTACTCATTGGTTTTCTCTTGTTCGCATGTTAGTACTGTTTGATATTGATGGTTATAATGTGAAATGTACGGGCTAAACGCTCCGCTGAAAATTGTGGTCGTTGGTGGTCCTTGTTTGTGAACTAAATTAATTGAATGTTGGTTGGTTCTTGTTGAACATTGGAATATAAAAATTGGTAATTTGTGTATACTTGAATTATGAATGAACACCCCATGATGATAAAACTTCTGTGATAAACCCTTAATTAAGAAACAAAATTGTATAAGGGATGCTTTGTAAAATATAAAATTGTGATTGTTTGGTTTGTATGGTGTTGTGATTGTGATCACGATTGTGTTTTTGTATGGTATTGTAGTTGTTGGCATCATTGATATGCCATTTTTTCCATGTTTTAGTTCTTCCACCTTTGAATATCAATCCAAACTTTACCCATTTCAATGGCACCACCACTTTGTTACTAGTGAAATTCCACTGAATCCTAGAAAACCACTTCTAAAGGACTCTATGAGACACTTTAAAATACACAGTATGTGGTCTTGTTAAATGGAACATGATTCACTATACAAGGATTTCATATATATTTTAATGCGACACAAAATTTATCTCCAAAATTTACACCACATGACTAATCTTCTGACTCAAACTTGGAATAAGTTTCATTTTAAATGTTACATGTCATGTGAACCTAGGTCACACACAATGTATCTCCAAGACATATACTTCAGCATGAAACCATTTACATGCCATGAAATAATGGTAGAACCATATGACATGTGTTTTACTTCACTCACACCATGTATAGATACCATAGAAACTTGATGTGTATAGACTATACACCCCTAGTGGTCATGTAAGGACTACACATCGTGTATTCCACAAAAATGCGATGCATAGCTGGTGAGGTGACTCAGTATGTATCTAAAGTACACGCCTTTAGCTCAAGTTGTTCTAAATGTCATGTATTTTCAAAGGCATCATTCAGTCGTTGTAAGACTAACTTGGAATTAATTTGATATATGTCAGATTAAATCAGGTATCTTATCCATACACGATGTTCACCCTACTGGAAACACCATGTATATGGATTTCACATGAGTTTAGAGGCATTTTTACAATGACTTGTTTTTATAAAAACGAAAAAATGCTACTTGATTAATTAAAACATAATATTAGGAAAGTCCGAGATCGAACCCATAAAGATGATGAATATGAATAAAGAATGGATGAATGCCAATTGATTGACAAAAGAGTATGAAGATGGCATGAAAGAGTTTATCAAGTTTGTAGAAGATCATGCATGTGACCCTTCTCAAATCCTTTTTCCATGTTTACGTTGTTGTTATTAAAGAAAAATTAGTCTAGAGGAGTTGGAATAACACCTGATATGTCACGGAATAGATCTAATTTATACATTTTGGAATAAACACAGGGAAAAAAAGAATGTAGGTAGTGGCTCAGATAACACGACATTTTATAGATCATCTGATATAATTACAAGCGTAAACAGTGAAGCCGATTGTATAGAGGGTGTGATTACAGATGTGAATTATGATGAAGATTGTATTGAGGAAATGATAAGGACAGTTGAAGATGAACTTCATGATTGCCCAAAATTGTTTGAGAAGTTAAAGAGTTGGGAAAAAACACCATTGTACGCTGGTTGCACTAAATATACAGCATTGTCAGCCGTATTGAAGCTGTATAATTTAAAACCAGGCAACAGATGGAGTGACGCAAGTTTTACGGAACTACTTTCTCTCCTGAATGACATGCTCCCAGAAGATAATGAACTCCCAAGCCGAACATACGATGCCAAACGAATACTACGATCGATGCGTATGATCTCTAAAAGAATACATGCCTGCCTGAATGACTGTATATTATTTCGAAAGGACCAAAAATCACTTAAATAATGTCCAAAGTGTAGTGATTCTCGATACAAGAAAGATGATTCTAGTCCTACGAAAGTTGTATGGTACTTTCCAATCATTCCAAGGTTTGGGTGCCTATATAGAAGTGAGGGGACTACATGAAAATTGACATGGAATGCAGATACAAGAATTAAATATGGGAAACTACGTCACCCGGCATACTCTCCTCAGTGGAAGAGAATTGATCACGAGTATCCTAAATTTGGGAACTAGCCAAGAAGCCTTCGTTTGGCGTTATCTACAGATGGGGTAAATCCTTTTGGTTTTGAAAGAATCAGTCACATTACATAGCCAGTTATGTTGGTAAACTATAACTTACCACCATGGTTATGCATGAAATGAAAATACATCATGTTATCTATGCTTATATCAGGACCAAAACAACCGGGTAATGATATTGATGTTTATTTGGCCCCATTGATCGAGGATTTGAAAATATTGTGGGATTCAGGTGTTACATTGTATGATGCTTACAAAAATGAATATTTCACTTTGAAATCCATGTTGTATGGGATGATAAATGACTTTCTTGCTTATGGAAATTTTTCAGGATATAACATTAAAGGAACTCAATGGTGTCCCATTTGTGAACAAGGTAGACAGTCAATTAGGTTGAAACATTCATTGAAAACTGTGATTCTAGGACATCGCGGATTTCTACCCCGATGATATAAGTGTCGATCTTGGACGACATCATTAGATGGAAGTTCAGAAGAACGTACAACACCATGTCGACTAACAGGTGATAAATTGTTTGAGAAAGTAAAATATTTGGACACTACTTTTGGTAAACTGTTTTCGAAAAACCTTAGGAAAACGGGTTGGAAAAGAGATAAGTTTTTTTTGAATTACCATACTGGAATTGTCTGTATGTCAGACATTTTCTTGATGTTATGCATGTTGAAAAAAATGTATGTGATAGTGTCATTGGCACATTGCTAAATGCACTCGGCAAAACAAATGATGGAATTAAGGCTAGATTGGACATGGTTGAGATGAGAATATGAGAAGAGTTGGCACCAATGAAGGGTGAAAAACAAACATTTCTTCCTCTTGCTGCATACACTCTTTCCAGGCAGGAAAGATATCAGTTTTTGAACTTCTTGAAGGACGTAAAGCTTCCTGAGGGATATTCATCAAATATAAAGAACATCGTGCCAATGAGGGATTTAAAATTAAAGGGTCTGAAATCACATGACTGCCATGTTTTGATGTAAGATCTAATTCCTATAGATTTACATTTCAGTTTTCCCAAGAATGTCTTCCATACATTAACGAAGCTCTATATCTTCTTCAAAGCTCTATGAAGCAATGTTATAGACCCGGAGAAATTGACAACTATGGAAAGAGAAATTTCTGTTATATTATGTGAATTGGAAATGTTCTTCCTGCTGACATTTTTAGATATGATGGTTCATTTCATGGTTCATTTGGTGAGAGAGATTCGACTATGTGGTCCTGTACATTATAGATGGATGTACCCCATTTAATGGTATAAGAAGATTTTGAAAGGGTATGTCAAAAATAGTAGTCGGCCAGAGAGTTGTATTGCGGAGCAATATATTGTTGAGGAAGCCGTTGAATTTTGCACCGAATACCTGTCTAGTGTGTAAATCGTTGGACTAACAAAATCTTGTCACACTGAGCAGCTTGAGGGTGGAGGAATTTCTGGAAGAGAGGTTGTCACAATCAATATTACAGATCGGGAGCAGGCCCACCTTTACGTTTTTCATAACAGTTTCGACGTTGACCCATATGTTCAAACCCACAAAGAAATTATTAGGCGTTTGAATCCTTCTAGGGATGGAAAATGGATATTGGATACACATAATCAACATTTTATAGGATGGTTTCAGGACCATATTTTTAACCAGTTAGATGAAAATCTAGACTCAATTTCAGAATGACTTCGATGGCTAGCCGGAGGAGAAAGTGTGTACGTATTATCTTACAATTCTTATGCAGTTAATGGTTATAAATTCTATACTAATGAACATGATGAAGACAATACCATGAAGAATAGTGGGGTTACACTTGTGGCTGAGGTGATGCATGTTTCCAGTGCTAAGGAAAAAAATCCAATTTATGCGAATATGTCATACTTAGGCTTCATCAAACGAATATGGGGGTTGGATTATAAAAAATTCAAAGTGACGATTTTTCAATGCAAGTGGGTTAATAACAGGAGTTCTGTTAAAATAAATTAATTAGGATTCATGAAATCTTATTTCAGTAAGGAAGGGGAGAAAGACGAACAATTTATAATGGCATCACAGGCAGTAAAAGTATTTTATGTTCCAGACCCCGCATACCGAAATTGGTCAATTATTCTCTTATTGAACAAAAAAAATGAAGGGTTAGATGAAAGTTCATCGGAGGTTGACCCTTTTATAGGGACTTCACAATCATTTCACAGCAGTTCCAATGTAGACAACATTTTGTATGTCAGAGGAGACCACAATGAAGGGATTTACATAGTGTTGGTCGGAGTGGATACTCAAGAGGGGGGTGAACTGAGTTCCAATTAAAATTTATGTTTAAAAACTTTGTCTTAAAATCCCCCAAATAAAACACAAAATTAAACTGTAGTGAATTTATATCACAATAAAGGTTCTGTTAGGTTCTCAAAGGATTGATTGTTTCCCAGCTAATCAAGACAGAAGAGTTGATTAACTTTAGAAACTAACTTACTGATTTACTGCTAATATAAACACTTACAAGTTTAATTATCAAAGTGACTTCAAAACAATTTTGGTTTTAAAGAACTTAGCAGTGAAATAAAAAGGAATAACCTTGAAAGAAATAGCACAACAGATATAACCAATAGGTTCAGTCTCAAGCCGAGACTTAGTCCTCTCAACAATTTATATAAATATGATCCACACCCTGGATCGGGGTTCACAACAGTTTACAACTATCTAGGTCCAAGACCTCTACCATTGTTATTCATGGGAAACAAAACAACAACAACCAGCTGTCCAGGTCATACATGACCTCTACAACTATCCCAGTGGGAAATGAAAGATGTAAGAGATTGAGTGAGGATTTACAGATCCTCCAGTTAAATTACAGGAGACAGTGTGTGTGTTAAATACAGCAGATAACACACACTGCTCAAAATGTAAAATAATGAATCATAGAGCAGATATGTAGAGTTTAGAAATGGCTCTAGTGATTGAAGTGAAGCTTTGGACTCCTTAAGTTTTATCAGAAATGGTTATGAGTCCTCTTCTAGTTTTTGTCTGAAAAATAGAGTGTCGTCTGCTTGGTATCCAGGTTCAGAGATAGTGAGAAATGTAGTCGATGAAGTTCTTCAATGTCATCGTGAATGTACAGAACTCTTTTTGAGTAAGCTTGAGTGTGTATGAGGTTCATTGTCTTCTGCTACTATCTCATCCACCACTCTTTGCACTCATATATGTCTCGTCGTCTTCGTCGTCTCCATGTTGCACCAACAGGGACTTCTTGTATTTATAGCACAAGCTCCAGCAAAAGGAATGATTTCTTTTTGCAGGTACGAGGTACGGTTCCCTGACATCCAACAACCTTCATTAAATAAATGACAGAGCATTAAAATATTCCTAATATGACCTTTGGTTAGATAAAATAAAGATAAGGAAATTCAAACAGCTGTTTAAGACTATTGGTGAGTCAAGTGATCGGTAGGTCATCAGCATCGACATCAGTGGCTAGACATCGGTGTGTCCTGATCGGTGACTCAAATGATCGGCATCGGTGTGTTATGATCGGTGACTCATTTGATCAGCATCGGTGTGTCATGATCGATGACTCATTTGATCAGTATCGGTGTGTCATGATCGGTGACTCATTTGATCAGCATCGGTGTCTCATGATCGGTGACTCATTTGATCAGCATCGGTGTGTCATGATCGGTGACTCATTTGATCAGCATCGGTGCGACCGTTGTCCTTTGATATGGATCGGTGCGATCATTGTCCTTTTATATGGATCGGTGCGACCGTTGTCCTTTGATATGAATCAGTGCGACCTTTGTCCTTTGATATGGATCGGTGGGACCATTGTCCTTTGATATGGATCGGTGGGACCATTGTCCTTTGATATGGATCGGTGCGACCGTTGTCTTGACAGAACACAAAGTGTCTGTTTGATCCAAAAGACTTCCAGAATACTTGTAAATCAATAGCAAGCACAAATAAAAGCATGATCCAACCAATAAAAACAGATTCACTAAGAGATTGTGATTATGTATATGAGAAATCCAACCGGATTAAGTAATGATGATTTGTGATTATTAAAACAGCAATCGTAGGAAGAATTAAACAATCTTCCAGAGGTATCAACACATAGTCGATAGAGGAGTCAAATCCCATCATCCATTAAAGAAAAAAAGAGAGTAAAATAATCAGGTTATTTGTATATTGTAATATACATTGTGTTACATTATGTTATTATCTGTTCGCTGCTGTTTTTATGTAATCTAAATTAAATATTAAACCACTTATGTAGATAATGACTTCTGCACCTGCTGATGCACCCAATCCCCAGGCACAAAAGGTCTCTCAACCAGCAGCTGGTGGTCCCAGTGCAGAGCAACAACAGGTTTCTCACCCAGCTGCTGGTGGTCCCACTGCAGAGCAACAACAAGTTTCTCAACCAGATGCTGGTGGTCCCAGTGCAGAGCAATAACAGGTTTCTCAACCTGTTGTTGCTGGTCCCAGTGCTGAGGTACAACAGGTTTCTCAACCTATTGTTGAGGGTCCCAGTGTCGATGCTAGCACTCCGGGGGAACATATTGATGATACTTTTGAGGAAATGGTAGGAAATGAAACCTTGAAAGCGCAAAAAAACAAGAGCATCGTAGTTTGACAGTGTTAGCCAAAATCATTAAGGAAAAATCAAAAGGCATCAAATTTGAGGTGGGATGGAATAAGCGAGGCCAACATGTTAACCCCAATAGAGCCATATTTAGTTGCTACATTGAACTTGTCACTCGGCAACGCATGTCGATTGATGTACATTCGTGGCACGATGTTGTCACCAGGATGAAGACACTAATGTGGGAATAGATTACGGTAACATTATGATATCATTTTTTTAATTTATTAAAATAAAATAAAATACCAAAACATTGACTTACTCTTCATCATCCATTGTAGAGTGCATTTATAGTAGATATCTCGCACAAGGAATATGTATTAAGAGTTGTAGGAAGGATTCATAGAGGTTTCCACACAATTTTAATGAAATGTCATCTTAAAGATTCAGAAGGAAAAATCAAGCCGCACCCACCTCCTCTTTACGCACACTTGATATCCCAAAGAGTGTGGGGTGCGTTTAGAAACCGTTGTGGGGATTAGAATTTTCAGGT
The DNA here is from genome assembly GCA_963277665.1 of Viscum album. Lineage (NCBI taxonomy): Eukaryota > Viridiplantae > Streptophyta > Magnoliopsida > Santalales > Viscaceae > Viscum > Viscum album. The sequence continues at coordinate 734,091,434 of OY728160.1, forward strand.
ACATTGTGTGGGGTAATACGTTGTTTGATGTTTGCTTGTATTCATCACTTTGATTGAAAGTTTTTTATTTATGAAATATCAACTGAGTGCTGAAAATAAAAAACGCACAACAGAACCAGTATACCCTTACCGTAAAGCAAGGATGAGGTACGCTTCACTTGAGAAAAAATTGGCACGTCTTTTAAATCTATCGTACTACTTGTATGTGACATAAAACAACACCATAACCATGTTTCTATATTTATATGAAGATTGATGAATCAAAATAGAAATCCATACCCATCCCACACCATGTGAGATAGAAGGAGGCTCGTGTAAATAAAGTGGGGATACAGATAGATGAAAACACCCAAAAAGTGTGGGAAACATGTGTAAGTATGAAATAATATAAATTTTATTTTCTTTAAATTGCTATTACATTACAATAACTACTTATTTTTATATATTTCAATCTGACATAGTCATAAGAATCAACAACTGTCACACCATATGCAGATATAATTTCAGCAGCCTTGTAGCAGCCAGAACAGTATGGCCACGTCAGAGGTGCGGGTTTTGGGGTGACACCCTGAACATATTTTCAAAAACAAAAACAAGCGATGATCAAAATGAAAAAAATGGAAAAGCTGCAAGAAACATTATCTATTTTTCAAGAATAATTACAATACTAGAGAGAGATGATAGAAAAATTGATAGGGGAGAGGTAAAGAGAAGAAACAACTCAATAAAAACCTGTGCATGACGATCCCACCCCACCCCCACCAGCTTTGAGGCGAGCCATTCCCCTAAAAAACCTGACTTAGATGAGGTAATCAATGTTTTAATAATTGTTTCTATGAAATGTGATTCACATAGACACTGATACCTTTCCAGTACTAATATTCTACTGGGTAAAAATGACTGTGATTTATATCTATCAACTCCCACCTATCACCTTGTAGTGAGGGCTACAGTGTTCAATACGCTGAACGACATGCTACACAATAGACAGCTTCCAAAATATCATCTTAGAGTTTCAATTAACGTATCTAATGATCTGAGTACCGAGCTACCTATTCCAAATGACGACGACGACATTCATATGATTTAACAATCTGTTGGAACATTCATCGCATGACTGACAATTCTTGTAAAAAAACATGTCGACAGAAAGGTATCCATTTCCAATTTATTTTTCAAGCTGGACCTTTAACATTTAATTAAAAAAGTTCCGAACCAATGAATTTTATTACATAATTACAAAGAGTGTGGGGTGAAATGAAATATCAGCTCAAAACTATCTCAAGGATCAACCAACCGGTTGAAATGGTCTACTAAGAGCACCTTCACCCCACCCGTTCTATATCCACAGTTAATATCATTGCAGGCTCATGTGGATACAAAGTTTAAAGACAAAAATACTCACACTATTTATTTTGAAAAAAATATGCATGGAGATGAAACATCGGACTTCATTAGTGCTGAAAATGTAAATGAACTCTTCAAGTATGAATGGCTAGGTGCCTCAGTTGTAAATGTATACATGAGGTATGTTTTCATGATTTGATTTTAAAAAAGCTAATATACTCTGATAAAGATGACTAAATACATTTTATATTTTTCATAGGCATATATATGAAAAACAATTGAAGGGATTTCCCTATGAACAAAAATTTTGAATCGTTAGTCCTCACACCACCTCTTCAGAAGACAAAATATATTCTGATAAAGAGGTTGCAATAATGTCATCCCTGCTCAAATCGTTTGAAAACAAAATTACGGATGACAGACTCTTTTTAATACCAACGATGCAGGGTTAAAACTCTAAAATTTAATCATATCAACTATATTTTCATTTCTTTCTTTACTTATTACTTTTTGTATTTTTAAGAACCATTGGATGCTGATTGCAGTCAATTTGGATACTCCAAATATTTATTTTATGGATTCAATTCATGGATATCCAACAAACCGACCAAAAATGATGGTGTTTGTTAATTTGTAATACACTAGATGAAACATTTTAAAACTAAACATCTAGTTATATAATTTATGTTATCTTTTAATGAGGATTCTATTATGATAGGGTGGTGCATCAATATCGTCTAATGCATGGAATGAATCCAGGGCCTATGGATAAGAATGCCTATAAGATCTACAACTGGAAAAGTATCCTGGTATATATAATAAGATTGCACTATCCAAACACATATCAAAACAAATTACTTATTGTTGTTGATGTTTCTGTAGTGTCCAAAACAAATAAATGGAAATGGATGTGGTTATTATGTTTGTAAATTTATGAAAGAGATCATATTTCATCAACAAACTAGAATCCCTGATGAGGTATTTTCGGAAATAATTACGAGTTCATTTAAAATATTTATTAATCCTTTGTGTATTTATATTTTTTCAGTACTACCATGCCTTTCAAAAAAACTCATATTCAGAAGATGATATAGATGGGTTTAGAAACGAATGGGCAGCATACCTGATGGAAGATTGTACAAAAATAGGATGAAGGTGAATTCCTACTACTTATGTTATCTATATATGATCATTGATTATCCTCCAACCTTATTTGGTGAATAACCTTGGATGATGAAGAAATGACATATTAGAGTAGATCGAGATACAATAAACACAATGAATTCCTTAAATAATTAGATAGCATGTTTTTTGATGAAAAATGATCCAATATCTGAGTAAGAATCTTAAATTTTATGTTTACACCCTTGTTGACTAAATAGTTTGAGGATATCGATCCCTTCTATGGATATGTACCAATTATGGATTGAGAATGCTCCGATGTATTGAAATCTTAATTTATTACTCAACGTTTTCTATCCCCGGATTCATATTATTGATATTTGAACAAATCAATATTTAAGTATGGCATGATGGTGTGCAGTGCGTATGGGGTGAATGACGAAACCATCGAGGATCAACAAAATCCATTTTCCAACAAACGATGGATGGAAACAACAAATACGGCCCATATCAACCATTTTCAGTTAGATATAGGTCCTAAATATAAATATAGCTGAAATTAAAGTAGAGGGATCATATTCAACATGTAGAGACAATATTTGAGAATCTGGAGAAAATATGACTACATGTTGTGTACAAGGATGAACACACAGTGTGTAGCCCTGTGTGTGTGGTGGATAGGGTTTTAGGAAATCATAATTATGGAGTTTCATGTGGTTCTCCAACACATCGTGTACCCCATCCCTAGTATTCCAACACATTTGTTGAATCACATTGATGGGATCCCATGAGGAAGTACATGACCACATACCCAAGCACATGGACATGACCAGCAACACATGACCAGTAGCACACGACCTAGTCCCAGTTAGTTTGGACACACCATTTATTCCACATGTACAACATATACTGCTACATGTAATTGGGTCCATGTAGCCCCATGGACATGGTCCATAGGTGGAGTGGTACCAGACACCGTTTGGTTCCTCTCACACATCGTGTACCCCTTGGTTTATTTTTAAGAAATTTTAATGTTATGTATCTCGTTTGTTTGAACTTTTATTTGAGCACATGAGTTGTTGTTTGACTTGCACAATTATTTCTAGTTAGATGCATGAGATAATGGGTATCATTGAGGGACTTTTGGAACTATTGGATACTCTTCTTCCTTGAATGAGTTGTAAGATGGATATCCCCTTACCCATTGTTGTCAAAGGTGCATGGCGCAATAAGGCTCTCCAGCTGCGCCTCGCCTCGCCTCTCGCCAAGGTGCCCTAAGGTGCGCGCCTTTAACAGCACTGCCCTTACCATATCATTTTGGATTATTCTAACTAAGTATATATATATATATATATATATTATCTTCATCCATATATTAGATTTGGTTACTCTCTTACCATTGGAGGTAAAGATATGTGGGGTATTCCTCTGCCTTTTCAGAATCCGGCTGTAATTTGCATGCCAGGTAATCTTGTAAGAAGGTATTTATGTTCTGATTCTCGAATGGAAGTTGTATTTCACCTGGTAAATCCCTGAGTTTGTGTGGAATTGGATGCTTACTAGATACCTTTTGATCACGTATGAATTACAATGGGAGAATAGTATAGGTGAAAACAGTAGGTGGTTTATGAGGACTGGACATATTATTGTTTTGTTTGTCACTGCTTGGGTCATTCAGTGGTGGTTTTCAAAAAGTAAGGGCCCTATAAGGCTCACTGTTCAGATGCCCAGGTGTCTCCCCAAAGGGTAGGAGGTGCTTTGGGAAGTTTTTCGGAGGATGGTGTGGGGGAGGGTCCCATACATGAGCAAACGGGACCTGAAGGTGTGGGTAAGGAGCCTCACCTCTCGGTGGTGGAACGACAACTAGTTGAGGACTATAGAATGAAGGCTGTGGCTTGTCTTGGATCTGTTCGAGGAGAAGGAGATGTACTGAGTAAGGCGTTGGAGGTTGGTGCGAGGGCGGTACCTATTCTAGAGGAAGAAAGACCAGAAGGAAGTGGTAGGGAGGCTCAACCTACAGTGGTGGATGATCAGAGGGAGGAGGTCAGTAGAGAGTTGAGGGTGGCCAGGGAACTGTGGAGATTTTTGGCAGGGTGAATGCCTTGGAAGGTCTGGTGCTGGTTGCTAAAGGGGACCACTTCGATGAACACCGTGATTGGGAGGTGACTTCAGTTAAACCAAAGACAGGGGGCTAGAGTTATGGATATATTGTCCATGAGTTTTATCCCTTTAAGCAGCAGGTTTGAACCATCATAAATCTTTTATTATGATCGAGGTGGTTCACTTCCTAAATATCTCAGGGAGTTTCTTCCCCTGGGAGATGATCTCCTAATAGGGATACCCATGTCACTCTGTACTTACATAGGCCTTGTCTACTTAGATAGACACAATAGAAAGAAAGGATATTAAAAAACCTTAGTTCCCATGGCACTTTTTGATGGAAGGCGAGGATGGAGATCAAACAAGGGATTATTTACAGAGTGAACCCCATTATCCCCATCTTCTGGGGTATGAGCCAACCAAAGATGACAGGAAACGTGCAACCCAAAGGAAGAAGCTAGAAAAACATGAGGGAAAAGAACTTACCATGACATGTTTTGGATATGTGCCTCCCATTTCTATTAATTCCCCTATGCCTGCTTGTATCCTCCAACCCAAAACGTCAACACTAGAGCCTGAAGAAACCATTGAGGTATCAAATTTGATAAACATTCCCCTAGAAATGAGAGAGGAATTTTACTATGATGAAGTACAAGAAGAATTCAAATAGTGGGTGTTTCTTCAAGAAGAATAGGTTGCTATGATCTGGACACTCCCTAGTATGTCATAAGGCAACACCATTCAACCTATAATGCCAGGAGAAAGTCTAGATAACTGGGAGATCAATCCTATTCCTATGAGGAATCAAGAGCCATTGGACTAAAGCAAGAACTTAGTATTGGGTTCTTTTGAGTTGTCACCTTCCAACAAAACCGGAATATTTTGAGCATCAGAAGGATCCTTTTTTACTTTTTGAGTCTGGTTGCTTTTCTTTTAAAGGAGACAATATGCTTTCAGTGGTTATTATACGATAATAATTCTTTGAATTTCACGTTGAGCAAAGGGATCCCCCTAGGGAGCCCGAATGGGGAATCATTTACTTCTCTATTCTAGTGAGAGTGAGGGAGGACCCTTGTGACAGATAGATTTAGCAACACTTTCCTTTTGATCTAGGCCCAACCATGTGTATTTTTCTACGTAGAATAGATCAACAACAACAACCTATCATCCTCCCTCTAGTCGCCTTCTCATTTATAGTTCCTGAAGGTCTCTCTTACACATTGAAAATATAATTTTTTATTTCCTCATTATGTTAGGTAGTTTTTACGTCCTGTAAGAATATTAGAGAGGCTGCTCTCCTTTAGACCCTCCTATGGTTGGTCTACAATCAGGTGTTGAAAGACCTCTTCCTTCTATAAGGGGTAGGCCTTACAAAAGGTATAAATGGAGTCATTCTCAAGATGGGTATCCTGATCGAGTATATTTACAAGGAGTCTCTTCTAGAGGGAAATATCAATATTAGTACGAGCATTATATCTGAGTCCATAACTATTTGTTTACCAGAATAGTTATTTCCCCTCTGATCCCAACTGAGCTCCCCAAGTCCTCCCTCTCATGCCGCTAGTCAGGAATAGAGTGAGGTGAATCCTGTATGTGTGATAAGTGCTTCCCTTTCTATTATCTAGGTATCTATCTATGGAGGTCTTTCCCTACCCACCGATCTGAGTACTGAAACGATAGTGTAAGATTCCTGGTGTTTCTTTCTCTATGCTATTTTTATAGGCATTCATTAGTACATTTCCTTTGTAGGACTTCTCCCCTAGTATCCAAAACTCTTTTTATATAGTCTCTTTTGGAATAGAATCTGTTTTTAATCTAATAGGATGTGCATACCCCAATATTATCTAAAAGAAGGATGAAACCATCATCTAGGTATAACTAGAGTGATTCCTCTTCTACTATCTAGTCATCCTGGTAGTTTACTAGCAATCTGAGTAAATAAGGGCCCCTTTTCATGAGTGTTTTTCATTTCTTATATAGACTAACATGTGCGCATATATATTGGGAATGTTCTTGGGTCCCATATGTGTCATCTGTAACATACCAAGTAAGTAATGAATAATATATATTTTTATCTATGTCTATTAATGATTAAGATAGTGTTATAGAGGCTTAAAATGAAAATAAATACAATCTTATGCATGGAATACACTAATATTCTTAAAAGATTGTTTTACTGCCTTTTGATGGCAAACCATTTTTGAATCTATATTTTGACAATTTTATAAACTATGTTTGTCAAAATAAACTTATTCTTTATGATTGGGACATCAAAATTTACCTTGTGTGAATTTTTGGTATTTTTCTAACAATGTTCATTTTTTAATGAATAGTGAAAAATACTGCATTTTACATCAAAACTGCTTTTTAATCTAATTTATTTATATGATTAGATTATGTTTTGAATTGGTTTTGAAGTGAAATTAGAATATATTTTTACCATTTTATACAATGGTGGTCATTGGAATCAATTTCACTTTGAAATTAGACTTAAACTGGTGTCAATCTTTTGATACTTATTGTTTTGTAAAAACATGCTTTTTGCTCTGGCAGCGGGAATTAATTATTAAATTAATTAATGTGACTTATATGATTTGAATTTTGTAAAATAGACTTCATTTTTTAATTCAGAATATCAAATATAGCTTAGGGTGAATTTTTGGTAATTTTCTGAAAAACTTCAATTTTTGATGATTAGTGAAACCACTAAGTGGTAATCAAGCAAACTGATTTTTCAGTTAAATGAAAGTTTACCACTAATGTGTATTGAATTTTGAAAATCCGACATACATGGTTGTCATTAAGAAGTAAAATGTGGTTCAATGAGATTAAAATAATTTTTTGGTGAATAGTAACTTATTAAGTTTTTAATCGCGATTAGTGGTAATTAGTGTAGTTTAAGGTATAAATAATGCTTTAATAATATGAAATGACCTAGACACATGTCCCAACCTTATGGGTTGTGTCATGGCCGACCAAGAAAAGCCATGGGTCAACTTGGGGACCCCATGGAGACATTTTGGTTGGGAAATGACATAAATAACTTTTTATTTAATGTAAAAGTAAAAATGACACAAACATAATATGTTTCACAAAAACAATTTTTACATGGGGTTATAAAGATCAGATATTTGATTATAAATAGTCATTGGAAAGATAAAAATATTTCCTACATCATAGTATTTTTTTTATAATTTTTAGACATTAAATAAATTAAATTATTTATGACATAATAATGATGCAGCGATGACATCATTATTTGACGATTTAAATAAAATGGAAAGACAATGTAATATCTATGAACTAAACATGGCCAAAAACAATTGTATGAGTGTATTGAGAACCCTTATAACCTTATCCACGAATTATATCAATGTGGGAACTTTTAAAATCGAAAAACATTTTCAAATAAAGTAATATTTCTTTACTTTCCAAAAGTGCCCCTCCTCTCCTCTTATAAAAGGCCCCCACCTCTACCTCATTTCACACACTACTCAAGCCTTTGGCTCGGCCAACCCCTGCCCATTTGCTCTCTCCACATACCTCTACTCATCCTATAGGATTCCCTTTGGGCAGAATCCTTTCAAAGGAAGCCTTTAGGCTCAAATAAAAAGGAGTTACACTTTTTAAGGTAATTCATTCTCTCATGTTCATTTGTTTTATTTTGCTTCTCCAACCCCCTAAACTCTTTTTATTTAATTATTTTGTAACAACACCAGTATCTTCAATATACTAGGATGTTGTTATAAGATTTATTTGAGCTACACTCTCACACAACTGCATCAAATGGTTAAAGAACATACGGTTTCCGTGGATGGCGAAATTCTGCCTCCTGAAACGATGATTTTTCAATACTCATTTAACACCTTCAAAGGTGGCCATTATGATGTCACTATTTTTATATATGATATATAATATGTTTATGTTTTCCTTAAGCTTCTGTTTTTTTCATTTTGGGCATACCTTTATGGTTTCCATTATTGGTAAACACGATATCTTCATTTTAGGAAGTGCGGACTACCACCCCTCAAAGTGATTTGATTCGTTAAATACCATATGTGGGACATATAAAGGATGGAACTATGATATTATATATGATATTATACTGGAATTATAATATACCTTTATATCATTATGATTCCATTCTATAAAATACGAAATAGAAATGAAAGTAGCGTTCATGCGTACGTACGGCTTACCGTCTCCATGAACGGTGCATTTCAATTCTTACCTCTAAATAATTATGTAATATTATAAATGCATATATGTACTGGATATATATGAAATATATGATATCTACATCATGAATACCATTCTGGATATAATGAAACTTTGACCAAATTAACAACATGTAAGTGTAAGAAGTCTATTTTTGACTTAAGAACCAAATACCGACAAAATGAACATTATTAACTTAACTGATTACATGATGTTCATAACATGGTATAAAAGGAATAATGAACTTGAAAAAGGTTCTTAAGCAAGTAGATATTAACTCAAGTTTATTATTCCGGAGATTAAAGAACGGTCGGGTCAAGTCGGATACGAGGTATGGGACTTCATCTCAATCTCCTTTCATTGAGGCATATTTTATTTTATACACAACTTTCTTTTATACGGTGTATAAAACCCTTTGACATTTACGTTTATTCAAAAGGAATCTTTTTTATACGAAGCGTTTACTAAACGACAAAAGGGAATGTTTTTGTCGTACGTATGCGGTGACAACGACTTCTCTGCCGTCGTGACCGTTATTTGAGTTTCGGCTTCCTCTACAAGCCATACCTTCTTTTTAAAAGAAAAATAAATACAATGTTTTACTTTTCTTTTATTTTAGTATTGAAAATGGTTTTCATAATTTTTTTATATCAATGTGTTTTATTGATATCTCATGATTGAAATGTGGAAATTTTTTGTTACCTTTATGCATGTTTTATGTGATATGATTATGTTATGGTTCTTGGGCATTATTATGAAGACGGGTGGTTCCGTGATAAACTAAGGGCGGGTGAGCCCGTTATAGCTCTCCAATGCATTGGGTAACGCGAAGGAGTGAAACGTTAAGGTTTCTCCGAAGAGATTTTAGGGAATATACTGTGATGGGTATTCCAAACGTAACCAAGAGGGTTACTCCCTATGTAAGAATGTTATGAATGCCTCAAGTTACCTTTATGTCTTATGATTTCTATGATTTATTCATGATTTTATGAGGTATGTTAAAGTGCCTATGTTTTATGGGTAAAGTATGATTTCATTCTTATGTATATATGAACTCATGTTTCCTTTCCATGTTTTTTTTATAACCCATACTGAGTTTTTATGCTCATCCCAAGTTTTTGAAATGTTTTTCACAGGTCAAGGGAAAGGTACATGATAAGATGATAGAGTCAAGGATGTGTCAAGAAATAATCCTTGTTTTATTTTAAATGTGTTTCCATTGATGGGAATGAAGAATACTATCTTTATGTAACCACTTTGTTTATATGTGGAATGTAATGCAAGTTTTATGATCTAATTCTCTAAAACTCTAAACCCGAAAAGATCCTCAATGTGTAATCTTGTAATAACTCAAGATTAAGTAAGGTTTAAGGCTGGGGATTTATAGTTGGTATCAAAGGTCGGTTTAGATAAATTTAGGAGTTAGAATTCTATTAAATGATTATCCAAAAATATTTTTTTTTTCGAAATGATATAGCATTTAAAGATTACCATGTTGCTTCATCTAAGACATGTTTGTTCAGAATGGTTTTCCGCAGAGGAAACAGGGAAGCAGTGTTAGGAAGGCATACAGAAGGAAATAACCTTCCGAATCAGCATCCGGAAATGGTCGGAATTGGAACTGAACAGTTTGTTGCAGTAATGGCGCAGTTGACTCAAGCGATAAATGGCGGTGGTATCCATGCACGAGATCAGCCAGAACAACCGCAGAGGAACATGTCAGTGGTGGAACATTTCATGAGGCAACATCCACCATCATTCAGAGGATCATCTGACCCTGTGCTAGCTGAAGGGTGGATTAAATCACTGGAGAAGATTTTTGATGTCATGGGGTGTTCAGACAATCAAAAGGTTAGTCTTGCTATTTACCGTTTGGAGGGTGAAGCAGATCAGTGGTGGTCTATGGTTAAAAATATCAGGGACGCCGATGAGATTTATGCTCTTGACTGGGATGAATTCAAAGGTATGTTTATTGAGAAGTATTTTCCTAAGGCTGTTCGACTTAGGATGGAAAAGAAATTCTTGGAATTGAGGCAAGAGGAAGACTCAGTGGCTGCCTATGAAGAAAGGTTCACTCAATTGGCAAGGTATGCTCCAAATTTTATCCGGGACCTTGATAGTAAAATCAATCGTTTTTACTCAGGATTAAAGACAAACTATCGAAGGGCATTAGCTTCTCGTGAGTTTAAAAGTTATGAAAAGCTTGTTCGATGTGCTGAGAAGGTGGAAATGGAGTTTGCCGATGACCAAGTTTTCTATAACAACCAGCAGAAGAAGAGACCGAGGTGGCAGGAGAAAGGTAAGAATTCTTCAAAAAAGTCTGATGGTAAGAGAACTAAGTTTCCAGTTTGTGATAAATGTGGCAAAAGGCATGCTGGGGAATGTCTTCTGAATTCTGGGAAGTGCTACCGATGTGGTAAGATGGGACATAAGGCTCGTGATTGCACTGAAAAGGATCAAGGTGAAGGTAAGAACAAATTTGATTTACAGTTAGTGAAATGTTATAAGTGCAATGAGATGGGTCACTATGCAAACGAGTGTCCGACAAGGAGCTTGAGTGATGGGAAGCAGTTAGACTACAAGCAGAAAGGGGTGGTGAAATCCTTTGCAACTACTTCAGCAGATGTCGGGCCATCAAATGAAGTTGTGTCAGGTACTTTGTTTGTTTTTTCAGATTATGCCAGTGTGTTGTTTGATTCGGGGTCTACACATTCTTTCATCTCTGAAACCTTTTCTAGTAAAATGGGAATACCATCTCATGAAATGACTCCTGAACTTTTGGTAAAAACACCTAGGGGAAATGTTGAGGCAAAAAGAATTTATAAGAATCTTCATATCTTTATCTATGGAAAGAACCTACTTTCAAACCTTATTGTTCTACCTATAGTAGAGTTTGATGTTATCCTGGGTATGGATTAGCTCTCTATTTACCATGCTAAGATTGACTGTAGAGCTAAAGAAGTTTCTTTTCAGAAAGACTTTCAGTTTGTTTACAGGAATGAACCCTTACTTTTGATAACATATCAAGAGGCCGAGAAACTTGTAAAAGATGGAAATGAATGTTACCTTGCACACGTCGTTGAAAATAAAGGAACTGTTCAGATTAATGATGTGCCAGTGGTAAATGAGTATCCTGATGTTTTTCCTGATGAGTTGCCTGGAATAATACCAGATCGGGAAGTTGAGTTTACTGTTGACTTAGTTCGTGATGCTAAGCCAATTTCAAAACCCCCTTATCAAATGACACAAATTGAACTTTTAGAGTTGAAGGATCAATTGCAAGATTTATTAGAGAAAGGTTTCATTAGACCTAGCACATCACCTTGGGGTGATCCTGTTTTATTTGTTAAAAAGAAAGATGGTTCTATGAGACTTTGCATTGATTATAGAGCCTTGAATAATATCACTGTTAAGAACAAATATCTTTTGCCTCATATCGATGATTTTTTTGATCAGCTCCAGGGAGCTCAGTTTTTTTCAAAGATTGACTTGAGATCGGGGTACCATCAGCTGAAGGTAAAGGAGGCAGATATTCCGAAGACCGCGTTCCGTACGAGATATGGCCATTATGAATTTGTAGTAATGCCTTTTGGGCTAACCAATGCACCTGCTGTATTCATGGACTTAATGAATAGAATTTTCCATGAGTTCTTGGATAAGTTTGTGGTGGTTTTCATTGATGATATTTTGGTGTTTTCTAAAAGTAAAGAGGAGCATGAAAAACATTTAAGGGTTATCTTGCAAACCTTAAAAGAAAAGAAACTGTATGGGAAATTCAGAAAGTGTGAGTTTTGGTTGCAAAAAATTTCTTTCCTTGGTCACATTGTTTCTAAAGATGGAATAACTGTTGATCCTGCAAAAACTAAAGTTGTGGAATAATGGCCAAGACCCACAAATGTAACCGAGATTCGTAGCTTCCTTGGTTTGGTGGGATATTACCGAAGTTTTGTTAGAAAGTTTTCACGGTTATCTATTCCAATGACTAAGCTAACTCGGAAGGGTGTTAAGTTTATCTGGACAAAAGAATGTGATGATTGTTTTCAGGAATTGAAAAGAAGATTGGTGAATGCTCCAGTTTTGGCACTACCTTCCAGGAATGGTGAGTTTGTTATATACAGTGATGCATTGAAAGGACTTGGTTGCGTCCTAATGCAGAATGATCAGGTAATTGCTTATGCTTCACGACAGTTGAAAACTCATGAGGTAAATTACCCTACACATGATTTGGAATTAGCTGCTGTTGTTTTTGCTTTAAAAATTTGGAGGCATCATTTGTATGGAGTAAAGTGTGAAATATATACCGATCACAAAAGTTTAAAGTATATATTCACTCAGAAAGAGTTAAACATGAGACAAAGGAGATGGCTGGAATTAATCAAAGATTATGATTGTACAATTCATTACCATCCGGGAAAAGCAAATAAAGTGGCTGATGCTTTGAGTCGAAAAAGTAATGCTTCATTAACAATGTTGTGTTTGGAACGTGATCCTCTAGTTAAGGATTTGATGAACTTTGGCATAGAAGTTGTTGGTGCAGGGAGTCCTTCTGTTTTGTTTCAAGTATCAGTGAGATCATCTCTATCAGATAGAATCAAGCAAGCACAGAAGCAAGATAGTGAGTTGCAGAAAAAGGTAGAGCTGGTTCAGAAAGGTAAGTTGCCTGAATTCAACATTGATAATGATTGCGTTTTGAGATTTGGGAAGAGATTGTGTGTGCCTTGTGATTCACAGTTGAAGAGAGAGTTGTTATGTAAAGCTCATAGTTCTCCGTTTTCAGTTCATCCGGGCAGTACTAAGATGTATAGAGATCTGCGGGAGTATTACTGGTGGGATGGAATGAAAAGAGATATTGCTGATTTTACTATGAAGTGTTTGACTTGTCAGCAGGTTAAAGTAGAGCGGCAGTTACCGAAAGGGATGCTTCAGCCTTTACCAGTGCCAGAGTGGAAATGGGAGAATATATCCATGGACTTTGTTGTTGGATTACCGAAGACATCTCGAGGTAATAATGCAATCTGGGTTATTGTTGATCGCTTGACCAAATCTGCTCATTTCCTTGCTATACGAGATACTTTCTCTCTTGATCAACTTTCCCGTTTGTATCTTAAAGATATAGTCAGGTTACATGGAGTTCCTCTCTCCATTGTATCGGATCGTGATCCTAGGTTTACTTCTAACTTTTGTAAAGGCCTTCAGAAGTCGTTGGGTACTGAATTAAATTTTAGTACAGCTTTCCTTCCTCAATCAGATGGGCAGTCAGAACGAACAATTCAGACATTGGAGGATATGCTACGAGCTTGTTCTATGGATTATCAGGGAAGTTGGGACCAACATCTTTCTTCTGTTGAGTTTTCATATAATAACAGTTTTCATTCCAGTATACAGATGGCACCATTTCAGGCATTATATGGGAAGCGGTGTCGAACTCCAGTTTTCTGGGATGAAGTGGGTGAAAGGAAGTTGATGGGACCAGAATTGGTAGAAGAGATGGCAGAAAAAGTTCAGCTGATTCAGAAACACATGAGAACAGCTCAGAGCAGGCAGAAGAGTTATGCGGATAACCGGAGGAAGGATCTATCTTTCGAGGTAGGTGATCATGTTTTTCTCAAGGTTTCTCCTTGGAAAAGCGTGATGAGATTTGGTAAGAAAGGAAAGTTGAGTCCAAGGTTTGTTGGACCATACGAAATTCTGGAGAGAGTTGGATCAGTTGCATACCGAGTGGCTTTACCTCCGAGTTTATCTCAGGTACACAATGTTTTTCACGTTTCGATGTTGAGAAAGTATATGCCAGATCCATCTCATGTTTTGAGTCCAGAGGTAGTTTAGCTGGAAGAGAACCTATCTTATGAGGAACAATCGGTCCAGATTCTTGACCACAGGGAGCAAGTGTTACGGAATAAGGTGATTCACCAGGTAAAGGTTTTGTGGAAAAACCACATGATTGAAGAGGCAACATGGGAATCTGAAAATGCAATGAGGGATAAGTACCCCCATTTATTCGATAAGTAAATAAATTGCGGGGACGCAATTTTCTAAAGGGGGGAAGGATGTAACATCCCAAGTAAGTAATGAATAATAGATATTTTTATCTATGTCTATTAATGATTAAGATAGTGTTATAGAGGCTTAAAATGAAAATAAATACAATCTTATGCATGTAATACACTAATATTCTTAAAAGATTGTTTTACTGCCTTTTGATGGAAAACCATTTTTGAATCTATATTTTGACAATTTTATAAACTATGTTTGTCAAAATAAACTTATTCTTTATGATTGGGACATCAAAATTTACCTTGTGTGAATTTTTGGTATTTTTCTGACAATGTTCATTTTTTAATGAATAGTGAAAAATACTGCATTTTACATCAAAACTGCTTTTTAATCTAATTTATTTATATGATTAGATTATGTTTTGAATTGGTTTTGAAGTCAAATTAGAATATATTTTTACCATTTTATCCAATGGTGGTCATTGGAATCAATTTCACTTTGAAATTAGACTTAAACTGGTGTCAATCTTTTGATACTTATTGTTTTGTAAAAACACGCTTTTTGCTCTGGCAGCGGGAATTAATTATTAAATTAATTAATGTGACTTATATGATTTGAATTTTGTAAAATAGACTTCATTTTTGAATTCAGAATATCAAATATAGCTTAGGGTGAATTTTTGGTAATTTTCTGAAAAACTTCAATTTTTGATGAACAGTGAAACCACTAAGTGGTAATCAAGCAAACTGATTTTTCCGTTAAATGAAAGTTTACCACTAATGTGTATTGAATTTTGAAAATCTGACATACATGGTTGTCATTAAGAAGTAAAATGTGGTTCAATGAGATTAAAATAATTTTTTGGTGAATAGTAACTTATTAAGTTTTTAATCGCGATTAGTGGTAATTAGTGTAGTTTAAGGTATAAATAATGCTTTAATAATATGAAATGACCTAGACACATGTACCAACCTTATTGGTTGTGTCATGGCCGACCATGAAAAGCCATGGGTCAACTTGGGGACCCCATGGAGACATTTTGGTTGGGAAATGACATAAATAACTTTTTATTTAATGTAAAAGTAAAAATGACACAAACATAATATGTTTCACAAAAACAATTTTTACATGGGGTTATAAAGATCAGATATTTGATTATAAATATTCATTGGAAATATAAAAAGATTTCCTACATCATAGTATTTTTTTTATAATTTTTAGACATTAAATAAATTAAATTATTTATGACATAATAATGATGCAGCGATGACATCATTATTTGACGATTTAAATAAAATGGAAAGACAATGTAATATCTATGAACTACACATGGCCAAAACCAATTGGATGAGTGGATTTAGAACCCTTATAACCTTATCCACGAATTATATCAATGTGGGACCTTTTAAAATCGAAAAACATTTTCAAATAAAGTAATATTTCTTTACTTTCCAAAAGTGCCCCTCCTCTCCTCTTATAAAAGGCCCCCACCTCTACCTCATTTCACACACTACTCAAGCCTTTGGCTCGGCCAACCCCTGCCCATTTACTCTCTCCACATCCCTCTCCTAATCCTATAGGATTCCCTTTGGGCAAAATCCTTTCAAAGGAAGCCTTTAGGCTCAAATAAAAAGGAGTTACACTTTTTAAGGTAATTCATTCTCTCATGTTCATTTGTTTTATTTTGCTTCTCCAACCCCCTAAACTCTTTTTATTTAATTCTTTTGTAACAACACCAGTATCTTCAATATACTAGGATGTTGTTATAATATTTATTTGAGCTACACTCTCACACAACTGCATCAAATGGTTAAAGAACATACGGTTTCCGTGGATGGCGAAATTCTGGCTCCCGAAACGATGATTGTTCAATACTCATTTAACACCTTCAAAGGTGGCCATTATGATGTCACTATTTTTATATATGATATATAATATGTTTATGTTTTCCTTAATCTTCTGTTTTTTTCATTTTGGGCATACATTTATGGTTTCCATTATGGGTAAACACGATATCTTCATTTTAGGAAGTGCGGACTACCGCCCCCTCAAAGTGTTTTGATTCGTTAAATACCATATGTGAGACATATAAAGGATGGAACTATGATATTATATATGATATTATACTGGAATTATAATATACCTTTATATCATTATGATTCCATTCTATAAAATATGAAATAGAAATGAAAGTAGCGTTTATGCGTACGTACGGCTTACCGTCTCCATGAACGGTGCATTTCATTTCTTACATCTAAATGATTATGTAATATTATAAATGCATATATGTACTGGATATATATGAAATATATGATATCTACATCATGAATACCATTCTGGATATAATGAACCTTTGACCAAATTAACAACATGTAAGTGTAAGAAGTCTATTTTTGACTTAAGAACCAAATACCGACAAAATGAACATTATTAACTTAACTGATTACATGATGTTCATAACATGGTATAAAAGGAATAATGAACTTGAAAAAGGTTCTTAAGAAAGTAGAGATTAACTCAAGTTTATTATTCAGGAGATTAAAGAACGGTCGGGTCAAGTCGGATACGAGGTATGGGACTTCGTCTCAATCTCCTTTCATTGAGGCATATTTTATTTTATACACAACTTTCTTTTATACGGTGTATAAACCCCTTTGACGTTTACGTTTATTCAAAAGGAATCTTTTTTATACGAAGCGTTTAATAAATGACAAAAGGGAATGTTTTTGTCGTACGTATGCGGCGACAACGACTTCTCCGCCGCCGTGACCGTTATTTGAGTTTCGGCTTCCTCTACAAGCCATACCTTCTTTTTAAAAGAAAAATAATTACCATGTTTTACTTTTCTTTTATTTTAGTATTGAAAATGTTTTTCATAATGTTTTTATATCAATGTGTTGTATTGATATCTCGTGATTGAAATGTGGAAATTTTATGTTACCTTTATGCATGTTTTATGTGATATTATTATGTTATGGTTCTTGGGCATTATTATGAAGACGGGTGGTTCCGTGATAAACTAAGGACGGGTGACCCCGTTATAGCTCTCCAATGCATTGGGTAATGCGAAGGAGTGAAACGTTAAGGTTTCTCCGAAGAGATTTTAGGGAATATACTGTGATGGGTATTCCAAACGTAACCAAGAGGGTTACTCCCTACGTAAGAATGTTATGAATGCCTCAAGTTACCTTTATGTCTTATGATTTCTATGATTTATTCATGATTTTATGAGGTATGTTAAAGTGACTATGTTTTATGGGTAAAGTATGATTTCATTCTTATGTATATATGAACTCATGTTTCCTTTCCATGTTTTTTTTATAACCCATACTGAGTTTTTATGCTCATCCCAAGTTTTTGAAATGTTTTTCACAGGTCAAGGGAAAGGTACATGATAAGATGATAGAGTCAAGGATGTGTCAAGAAATAATCCATGTTTTATTTTAAATGTGTTTCCATTGATGGGAATTAAGAATACTATATTTATGTAACCACTTTGTTTATATGTGGAATGTAATGCAAGTTTTATGATCTAATTCTCTAAAACTCTAAACCCGAAAAGATCCTCAATGTGTAATCTTGTAATAACTCAAGATTAAGTAAGGTTTAAGGCTGGGGCTTTATATCATCATAGCCTGAAATCCTCATGAAAGTCCCCACAATCCACAAACCATCCCACAAATATTTACCTACCCAGGTCATCACATCACAATGGGGAATGAACTCTCGCTCTATAGTCATCTCTCCTAGACCTATGAACGAATGAAAATAAATGTTGTAACATGTAAAAATTGACATTTTATTAATGTATTCTTTCATATTAATGTTTAATTTATTTCATTATTGTATTACTAACATAATATTTGTTTTCTTATATAGGTGAAATCTTTTTTCTAAGTTCTAATTTTTTGTTCGGAAACCGCCACCATGGACGACAATATTTTAGAGCGGATTATGGATGAAAAAAGGATGAAACATCAATGTTTTTTAACTATTTGTTAAATAATTGTACTTGTAAAAAAATTAAACATTGTTTGAAATGTATATAGTAGTGTGTTATTTTGTATTCATGATTTCAAGTAAATGTATGTATCATTTTTGTTCTTCTGTGATTTGTGTGTGGGTGTTGTTTGTGCTGTGTGCAGGTGCTGTCATGTGTGCAGGTTCTATGTAGGTTCTGTGCAGGTTTTGGTTTTTCACAAGATCTTTGGCCTTTATCAGCGCTAGTTAAGCACTAATAAATGGATAATATATCTGCACTATTTTGAGTACTGATAAAGGTAGTGTTTATCAGCGCTCAAAATAGCGCAGATAAAGGTAGTGTTTATCAGCGCTATTTTTACCGCCGATATATTATACATTTATCAGTGCTGATAAAGACTACCTTTATTAGCGCTAAGCAGGTGCTGATAAAGGATCAACTTTATCAGTGAGTTTTTTAGCACTAATAAAGGTCCCCCCTTTATCAGCGCTATTTTTAGCGTTGATAAAGGGGACCCCCTTTATCTTCTCTGAGATTAACAGTGCTTTTTTAGCACTGTTAAAGGTGATTTTTAGCGCTATTATAAGCCCTATTTGTATTAGTGCTTTGATACCAAATATAGAACCCCAGACCCCTATACCCCTATCCAGTAATGACATAATACTCTTAATATGTTGGATTTTATACCAATTGAAGTGATATAAATTTTAACTTCTATAATTACAAATTCAAAAACAAATATGGAGCCACTTACGACTTGAATAATATTTTTTGGTCTATATATTTATAGAATTAAGACAACTAATACAAATTAAAACAAATTTCCTTTTCATCAAATGATATTTTTTTACCATTATACCCAAATTTCATTATTCTATAATAAGTATTTAATTTTTTTCCAAAAAATAGGTTCTTATTATTATACTCTTTTTTTATTGAAACTTTTTCTTTATTCAAGAAGTGTCACCGATGAACTTTCTATAATTACTAAAAATCCTTAGTCCATGTACAAAAAAATTTAAAACATGGGATGAGAAGAAAAAATGCTCAGTAAGGGATATAAAAAGAAAAGAAATCCATTAATCCATTTAAAATTAATGAAAACCCATAAGGATGTTTTCCTTTTCTCTTAATAAATGTTGAGTTTAAAACAACCACTTACTTACTCTTGAAATCAAAAATTTTACCCAAAAATTTTCAAAAAATATTTCATAATCAGGTATAAAGAAAAAATCATGATTCACGAGGGTTTCTTGAAAAAATTGAAATATTTTCCTTGAAAACATACCTTTTAACCATAAGAGATAAAAATAGTATTTTATATTAAATATAATTTTATTATTTTATAAAATCAAAAAATTTCTATAAAAACCCATTAATAGCTAGAACATGAGATAAATATAAGGTTGAAAATATAAAAAATATCATGGATAACAATAAATAATTTCATAATAATGGAATTCATAATACCAGAATTCATAATCATAACATCAATCCCTTTTTACAAGACATCATAAACACATAGTCAATCCATCATTCTAATACATCATAAATAACTATACAGGTATACACCATATACCTAAGATATTTTGTCTCATGAGACCTACCAATGCATTGAAGGGATCTCTATAACAAGTCCCAAAAAATCACTTACTTAGTCCAATAAATTCATAATATGAAATAAATAAATAACAATACAATACACAATCCAAATAAACATTTGTATTGAAAAAAATTTCATATAAAATTTTAATATTTTCCCAATGAATGAAATAATATTCTTATTATGTTTCCTATAGTTCACACTGAATATAATAATGATTATATAGTTTAGTAAACATTTTGATGAAGGATGATAAAGGACATGTATTGAAATCCTTCATTATGGTTCATAAAGAATCATGTGAAATATATAAAGAATATCCCCTAGGAGTGTTGAAATCAGTGTGCAATGAGACCCACTAGTTGTAAACTGAGTGAAGATTGAGTTAATACCCAACCAAACTTTTTTGAGGTTATTACCACTAGGTTAATTTGTGCAAGAGCATACATCCACTTTTTTTCATCTAAATAGGGATTTCATTTCTAGTAAACTACTACACTTTAGTTTAGTAAATTTTATGTATGTTAACTTACATGAAATATCTCTTTTAAAAAATCATTTAAAATACACTTTGAAAATTAAGAGAAAACATCACTTTTCTTTTGGTATTTTTTTTAGAATAAAAAAACCAAAATATTGAGCGAGAAAATTTCTTTAAAAAACCATGGAATCCTGTAAAGTATATTTAAAGAAAATAATGGTCTTGATGGTGGTAAATTCTGTTCATACCTTATACATTAAAAGAGAACGTTATTTTCACATTTTTTCAAAAAGTCAAAAGTGAGTCGTGCATAATTTTTTTTGAAAATATTCCTTTTAGTAATTTTTAATGAAAATAAAAATTAGTTTAAATTTCCTTTAAAAATATTTTAAGCATAAATTAAAACATTTATGAAACATTTTAATAATATGTACTTGGAGGAGAAATATTTTGAAGGCAAAAAAATTTAAAGTTAGGTTTTAAAGTAAAATACCTTACCTCGAGTACCAAATCATTTCACATGTTCTATAGAACCTGAATAATCAATTTATATTAATAATTTAATTTATTAAGAAACCATTTCAAGTTTCATATTATTTTTTTAATTCAGTCATTATCATGTCTCATTTAGTTACTAAATCATTTAATTTTACATCAGATATTTTGAGGTTGTTTGGTCTTTACCCTTTAAAATAAATTAGGTGTACTGAACTTGGTCAAATGGGTCATGTTTAAATCATATAAAAAATATTAAACATGTAATAATTATAATTTTTATATATTAAATACACCTTTAATACAGTCCATGGAATATTTTTGTGTAAAATATATTACATGACTTCATGGAGATGGTACTCCAAACATATGCATATGTGATGTTTCTATTTTTCAAATGGTTAGAAATAATTATTAAACAATAATATATAATAATATAATCATAAATATATCATAATTATCATATATATTCATTAAAACTATCTTTATGACCAACAATTTTATACGGTAATGAAAAAGGAATCACATGACTTTGTGGACACAATAGTCTACATGTACGCACAAACGATATTATTATTCTAAAATAGATGGAAGGGGAAGAATGTAAGTCAAATATTATATTCATAGAATAATAAATTTTTCATAAAAATCTTATATGTTCATTAATTATATCTTTATAACTAGTTTTGTGAGATGGTAATGAAAAATTAATCACATCATTTCGTGGAGGCGATAGTACATATGTACGCATGAGTGAAGTGTTCATTTTCCATTGTATGGAAAAGGTGACATGAAAATGGTTATAAAGTAAACATAATAACATTTAATTATATTACAGATAATAATATTATTATATAAGAATTTTTATGATATGTTTGAAGGTGGTATAAGAAGAAATAAACTTAAATGGATTCGGTGAAAATGATTACCTCTTCTTTGAGAAACATCTGTTGGATATCTTCTTAAGGATCATTAGGTTAGTATTTTAAGAAGATGAGAACCTATATAATGAGGATGGGGAATTTTATAAGAGTTTTGGATAGATTTTTATCAAGATAATTATCTCAATAAAAATTGAATAAGAGAGGAGAGAAGGTACCCTTTAAGAAGGGAGATGTGTGACACACATATAATTATTCTAAACTTTAGAATAATATAAGGTTACTTTCAAGGAAAAGTTTCCCAAAATTGAATCGATTTTAAATTTGGGCGTTTATAGGGTCAAAATAAATTCATAAAATATGGTTTAGATAAATTTTTAGGTTATTTTAATCCTTATCTATTTAGTTTAACCCCTCATTAACCATTTTAACCTTTACTGTGGTAACAATATACTTAGTCTTTTAGGATCAATAATGTCATTCTAAAATGAAAATTGGATCATAATTAGAGAATGTTTGATATGATATAAAATTTACCATTTATTTTACAAAATATAATAATTTTATTATATTGGATATAATTGATAAAATATTGTTTAACATAAAATATCCTTAAATCCATTTTTGAAACTATTCACATAATTTAACATTAAAAATATAAATATTACCATGGTGTTAGAATATAAATAATTTAAATATAACTTATAATTTTAAATTATCCATGTAATTCATGTAACACAATATTTTATACAAAACATATTACTTATAAAGATTTTAAAATCATTAACTTGATTTTTCCACTGCTTATAGAAGAACTGTGTCGGCATTGCGTAAGCATTCCATGAAATTATACTATCTCTAAAATTAAAAAAATAAACTAATATCATAAAAATAATTTATTAATATTAAAAATAAATATTTATAACATTCATAAAATCCTATTTATCCTTATGAAATCATATAAGATATATTAAAAGAAAGAGGGTGACATTTTATAATTATCCTTTACCTAAAGTAATATAAAGGTCATAATCAGCTAAGTGGCACTAAAGTTACATAATTTCAAAGATAAGGTGATATGGTTGGAATAATATCATACAATAAGAATTAATAAGATATTTTTTGATATTATCACAATGTTTTAACCTTATGTAACATGTTTTACCCTTTACCGTGGTGATAACAATTTTCCATGGTTACTATTCACTATGACAAAAAAATGAGTTTGACCTTACTAATAAATTTTAAAAAATAATTATAAATATAATATCCATGACTAAATATTAAATTTTTATAAGTTTTAGAAATTTATTTTAATATAATCTTTCTAAACGCAATGAAAAATAAGTTTTAGAAAAATACATCTTTTAAGCATAAAAATGATTTTATACCAAAATAAATAACAATACTAATTAATATGGAATTAATTGAATTATTTTTTATAAAATCCAAATTATGTGAATTTAAAATAAATATAAAACCAAAATAAAAATTTAAATTACATTTATTAAAAGAAAAGAAGTGACTGTTTTTACAAAATCGATATTTTTCATTATTCACCCAAAAATAAACCTTTTTAGAAAAATACAAGAAGAATTTATCTTAAGATTATTTTGAAATAAAGATTTTAAAAATTATTTACATTTTATCAAATAAAATTTCTAATAGTCTCATATATTAATCATAATATCTATGCATAAAATGCAATAGAAACCATTTTTTGAAGAAAATGCGTTTTGAAGTATAAAATGAATTTATACCCATTCATTATCTAATAACCACCATTAGATGAATGATAATTTATTTTATTGTATATATCATCTATAAATTTCTATAAAATAATTAATCAATATTATATAAATTAATTTACATTGCTAAAAATATATTACACACATAAATCAGTTTTCTAAAAAATATATTTTTAATCAAATATGATCTTATTTAAAATTTAGTTTGTATTTCCTAGGAATTAATCACTAAATTTTTATTAAAGAAAACCTCTATATATATATTTCATAATTCAGTTAGTCTTGTTAATATCCTATAATCCAATAACTTGGTTATAATTATCATATTTAAATAATAATATCTTAATAGAATATCTTAGTTCGTTTTAAGCTTGGTGTTGTGTGAGGTATACATTATTCTATATAATATTAATTTAAAGGATAATTACATATTGAAATATTGTAGTGTTATAGATGTTTCCATTTCATGAATTTTTCACATGAATGAATCATTTCATTCTCCCATTTGTTTCATTATACAAAACATCTCAATAATAGCTTAGCTTACATGTAATATATGAATGTTAACTCTTTAATGTTTCACTAACATGTCAAGTAAGTGGAATATTTTTTTATAAAATTTCATATGAAATACATAATTAAATGATTTATTATATAAGATCAAGTCATATGATATTCTTTTGGAACCATTCATGTCTTATAATACAACTTTCTCAATTGTAGCACATATATGGTCAAAATATATCACATCTGTATTAAGCCATTAAGGAATATTTATAACAAGTAAATCACATGTAATTTATCTTGGTTACATTTCCTTAGTCTATGTTAATCAATGGGCCACATGTCATACTCATCAGATGACAGGACAAATATCATCTTGGTTTTGCCTCAACCAATGACATGATCATCAAAATACCAAACCATTCCCTAATTAACTAAGCCTAAAGTATATATTAAGAATGGTATAAAAGTATGAAGGTTATTATGTTCATTATATTTAAAAACATAGGTATTAGGATTCAATATGAAACACACATTCCTACCATACTAAGTTCATAGGGTATGATACTCCATGTTGTATACTTGGCAGGTTATCCTGCATAAAAAATTCATTTTTTCCTCATGGGAATATTTAATATTTCTATATGGAATCATAATCATGATAATATTAACATTTCATCAAAAATTGAATTAATATATGACAAACATTAGTTAGAGATAATAGAAAGTCATACTCTGAGTGGAAAATTATTATTACACTTCACAAAATATATGTAGTGAAAGAGGAATAATGATAAATTAGAGACTGCATTTTGTAAAACATGAAACATTTTATATTCTTAAATTATTTTAAGGATACTAAGAAAACTCTAAATACACAACCATATTATTATATAATATATGATATACCACCAGAGAGGCCTTATGTTTGTTTAACTTTTCAGCTTTTGTTAAACTCATTACATCGTTATCCAATTCTTGCCAATCTTTATGTCACCAAATAATAAAACCCGCCCACAAAAATATTTAATGGGTAACATCTATTAAAAAATATAGTTTGAATATTTGTGATAATTAGGAGTTATATTCCTAATTTTCAACCCTTTGAACAATTATTCAAACTTCTTCACCTTAGAATATTTAATCTTATAATGTTAATAACTTATGTTGTCTACATAAAACTATTTCTAATCTCATATTCATCATCATTATTATAAAATTTTACATATTTTTAATTTATATGTTTTAGTTAACAAAGTTTATTTATTTATATAATTTATTTACTAACACATCCTAAACTCCTTTAGGATATAATTTGACATTCACTCTATGTTTTAACTAGTATAATACTTTATTAATTATACTTGAACTTATAGATGTTCAAATAAACAACCGCTAACCTCTTAAAAAATATATTATTTCCATAAAAACATGATAAGATACATAAAGTCATTTGCGTTTAAGAAATAAAATTAATTTACTATGCGATAATATCCAAAAAATAAACTATTATATCCATATAATATATGATATTATGTGTGTTTGGATCATTATTTTGAAAAAAATTATTATTTAAAATATGCAACTTATGGGTGGTATGATGATTTCCCACTTATTTTAAAAAAGATTAGGATATATTATTTTATTATAGATAAAATATTTTTATCCCTTTATCCTTTTAAAACTTTTTATAGAATCCGATGAATCATAAACCATGTGTATTAAAATTATCATCCTGTGTTTTTAATAACATTTATTTTTTAATAAACTACTTATCTTAACATATAAGATAAATAAGATGAAAATTCAAATCCTTTATTTATATTAATTGGAGAATAATACTTTGTATCCAATATATTAATGTAGAAACACTTTTGTATATTATTTGAATGTAAACTATAGAATTTATTAATTTTACCAGGATTTTTAATACCTATATATTTACAACAGTTGTACAATATACATTTGGTATCATATACCATTTAAAACTGAATAATTGATTTATAACACTAATACATATCAAGAAATATCCCTGTATTTTCTTAAACCACTTCAATTATATTAGAAAATTCCGTACCTTTTAAACATTTACTCTCCTTCCTGACACCACATTTAGGTTTCAATAACTAAGGATAAATATTGGAAAAAACCAATCATCACTTTCAAGATTAAACCTTTACCCTTTAGTAATCCATTCACAACATCGGGGGATAAAAGTCACATTACATTCTCATCTATCCTCTATAATTTGATAAAATATGGTTAACATTTCTCTCATTCACATATTCATAACATTTCCAATGATACTAAAATGAATTCCATGGCAAAAATAACCCTTTATAGGATAGCTTTATCCTATTAAAGTCTTAAAAATACTAAATCATAATTAATATATGATAGGAGACTAGGTTCTATTTGTAATCCTATATATAAAAACACCTTTTAAAACATTAGTGAATCTTTTTTATCCTTCTCATGAGAATTTGTATCCTCCTATTAAAAAACATCAATAATTGGTTGATTAGTTATAGGTTAATCTAACACATATAATTTTATTCTTATTGAAGATAAATTCATAAGTATCAATACTAGTATAAGAAATTAATTCCCTTAAATTTTTCCTTCTCAAAAATAGATCTCAATGTTAAGGTTGAAGATGATGATGATACCATTATATCTATAAACACATCTTTTATCATATGTATATCAATAGTTTTACATTCATTAAATAAATAATATTATTAAATATTATCCCATAATACTGATGACACATTTTAGAAAACACCATATCAATTAGTGACTCAGTAAACATATTTCACTATGCTTTAGATCTATTTTTCATTTATCCCATCACTTAGCTATTTAGGTAGACGCTAATGTTAATCATATCATAAATGGATCTTGGATAGTTGTGCAGATAAATCTTTATCCAAACCATTCACATGGATTTACTCAACATTATCCCTTTTGTAACTTAATCTTATTAGAGTCTCCCAGCTAATGTAACCCAAAAAAAATTCCAAAATGGGTACCCAATCCTATTAGGGTCACCCATTACTTGATTTTCTTAAAAAAGCTAATATAGGGGAACGCTTATTTGGAAGAAACCACTGGGTTGGATGATCATGGTCTTGAAAATTGTTTGATTTTGAAAGAATTTTTCACTATTAAATGGGATTTAATCTCACTATATTTTCTCATGTATTTCCTTTACATGTATATATATACTTATAATGATTTAGTTTGGAATCCCTATTCCTTACACCAAATCAACATGTTCAAACTACATTGATGTGTAACTCTTTACCCAACCAATATCTCATGTTACTAACCCCAATTAAAATACAAATAAATTTATACACATCAAAATACATTTCATGCACAAGTTATAAAAAATACCTTCATGTAAAGTATTAGAATCAAATAAAATAAAGAATCGCCATAAGAGTAATCTTGGTGTGAGAAAGAGACAACCCCCACTTTTTTATAAAATACAAAATCCTCCCATACAATGACTATCCCAATTAAAATACCCTCTATCCAAGGCTACTTTACATAATATAGGTCTTAATTCCATCATAATTCCAACTCCTAATATATATAAATATTAATTTTCTATTAAATTCAAGGTCATTACTCAATATATGGGAACATTAAGGTATAAAAAATCTAAACAATTATCATAAATAGAATCTTACTCCTTAAATACATGCATGATAATTTAAAAAAGGAGTTTAACACTTTAAAATAAAGAATATATTCATTTATAATATAATAATCATGTCTATGAATAAATTAGGGAATAAAATAAATAAACAAACAATACATATATTTGAACTATTTCCCCATTTAAGATATCCCATATTGTGGGAATGAAATTATCAATACTTATGATATTTCATATTGTAAGACTGACTATAGAAAATATTTCAATTATTTATTATTATTGGAAATATGATATACAATACAAAAATTTATTTACTCATTTTAAATGTGATTTTAAGAATTTAAAAGTATGAAAAGGATTTGATACCACTTATGAGTTTTTATGTCATGAAGCAACCTAATTTGTCCCTCTATTGGATTCCCTAACCATCCCATGACATTACTGAGGTGTGACCCCTAACATCCCAGATTTGAAACTAATGTGAGGACATCAAAGTGTGACCAATGGGAACAATTTCACAAAATAATTATAGTTAAAAAAATATTATAAAAAATGGACATGACCCATCCATATATTACAAATACATGCTATAATCAAATAGACCATAAATCATTTTAAACAGAGTAAAAAATCTTAATTTAACATATTCCTGTATTCACCCCTAACCCCATCACCTATAGAAATGACCACCATAAGATTACTTTCCTCCACCCTCTACATATATAACGAACCACTAATTAAAATAATTAAATGTGATAAAAAGTATATTTTTTTATTGTGATAAAGAAATAAAAATAAAACAAAAATGACCCACATATGAACATGTGACCTTATAGGTCACCATACCATACTAAAATATCAACTCTTCAAGAGTGGTAATAGATAAGCCATAACCTAAAATTGAGATGATGATTGGTTTGAGAAAAAGAGATTAGTAGGCATGAAAAATAAACCATACCCCAAGTATATAATTTTAAATAAAATATCCATTTTATTTTATTTTGAAATACATATCTATAAATAGGTTTTATTACATAAGCATATAAAGGTCAATAACACTTTTTCAGATATTTTATAAATCCCACTTTTTATTTTTTTTAAATGAAAACAATCACTATGTAAAAAATTTATTAGGTTGAAGGATCCTTTATAAAGATATACATTTGAAAAATAGTTTTTAAAATCAATTTTAAAATGGGGTTTTCAATACACTTTATAAACACCTTTTTATAAAGAGAAAAAGATTTTCAAGGGAGAAAAAGATAAAATTTGGTAAGCTAAAACACGAATTAAAGAGGATGATTGTTCAAAATTAGTTAAGTGAAGAAAATATCATATAAACTATAGTTTATAATAATAAACATGGAAAAAACCTTTAGGTCACAAATTATAGGGGAAACTAGAAATTATAAATCACTAAATTGGGAGGACCTAAATTAGTGAATTAAAATACTATTAATTTTTCCTAGTGGAATATTTATGTTACTGGCTAGTGGAATGTGTACCTAATTATAACACTAGTCAGGGAGAAACCAAAGATAGTGGGTTTATACCTCATATGATCTAGGATAACCTACTAAATAAATCAGGATTCTCAGGAGATTTGAATAATAATAATAACCACAAAATGGTAAAGTGAACCATCACTGTGAAACTCTTCAATTACCATAATAACATAAAAATCAATAAACCTCCAAGTGAAAGTTCAAATAGCATATCCAAGCCTCTAAAAGTGAATTCCAAATAACACCAAAAAATTTTACAATCAAAATTAAATAAATTCTTAAACACTTATTGTAAATTTCCAATTGGTCCTTATAAATTATTTTAGGATTCACTATAAACCCTTTTTAAAATCACGTTTGAGTTTCATATTTAAAACTCTAATATTTCTTCCACCATTATCCTCATATACACCAACACACACATATATATAATAAACCTAGGTAAGTATAATATAAATAAAATTTCATTATTTATTAATATTTATGAAATATTTTTTATAGAATTATATTCATTTTTAGAATATTAAGAAAATTTTCAGTCAAAAAAGAAATAGTTTTATCCTTACCAAAAAAAATTTAT
This sequence comes from Viscum album, assembly GCA_963277665.1. Taxonomy (NCBI): domain Eukaryota; kingdom Viridiplantae; phylum Streptophyta; class Magnoliopsida; order Santalales; family Viscaceae; genus Viscum; species Viscum album. The sequence goes on from OY728160.1 coordinate 734,121,661, forward strand.
ATGTATTATAAGGTTTTATTGAAAATATTCATTTATAAATTTTAAATTTTAAAATTTAAAAAATTAAATTCTTTTTTGAAATCATCACATAAAAATTATATTGGGGTGAAATTTTTATTTTCTTCTTAAAAATTGATTTTTCAGTGAATAGTGAAAAATAACATTTTTTTGTAAAACTATCATTTTTTTATTAAGTCAAGTAATTTAAAAGTAACATTATGTTTTGAATTTAATATTAAATTAAAATAAGTATCTTTTAATTATAAATAATATATTTAATTATATATAAATTATTACTATACTTAATTTTGGTATAAGTTCATTTTTGGTCTTAAAAACAAATTTTTATAAAAATAGGCTTTCATTGAATTTTGTGCACTTATTTAAAATTTATTTCTACAAATTATAGAAATTTAATTGGATATAATGTATTAAATATTTGTAACCATAATTTCCATATTTATTAATGGGGGAATTTTCATTTTTGGTTAGTATGAATAATAATTTTGGTAAAAAATATGTCACCACTATAAAAGGGTAAGTTGGGTTAACCTAGGTTGAAAATAGGTGATAAGGGAAAAATTTTAATATTAATACTTATTTTGTGAATTTATTTCATCAATTATCAACAAAATTTGACTTAAAGAATAATAGAGTCAATGATGGGATCAAGAAACATTTATGTTGTTAAAACATGAAACGATGTCACGTTTCTTTTTTAAAGAGTTTTTGTTTTATAGAAAAATTGGATAATGTGTAGAAGTGTCTACTTGTAATATTAAAGATGTTATATATAATTTATGACTTAATTTTCTAATTCTATAAAACTAAAAACATCATTGATGTTAGTTAAAGTCAAATTATTGAATTATCTCAAGATTAAGTAATGTTTAAGGCTGGGGCCTTATAGTTGGTGTCAAAGGTCGGTTTAGATAATTTTAGAGGTTAAGGTGATATTTAAGAATAAGTGGCATGGTTATCATGTTAGAAAGAGTCATATTTATTTTATATAAATTGAATGAGTTTGATATAACGTGAATATATGTATCTTAGTGTTTCCCCTCCTCATAAGTTAGTATATAATGATTTTATTGATATAATCACACTAACCTTTTTGGTTTTAGAGTAAATAGCAGGATCTAGATTACACCAAAGTAAAAAATGGATGTGAAGGAAAATGTGGTGGTTTTCTGAATAAGAAACTGAACGAAGTGGGAGATACAATGAGAACTCTTGTGGTTATTCTCAACCAATTATCTGGAGTCATGATTGAACACTTGAAGCTTGGTGTTTTTTCTAAGGCATCATATATGTGAGAAATGAATCCCTATGGAATTTTAGGTAATAATCATAAAGGTAAGTATATTCAAAAACCAACGTGTCAAGGATGTGGAAAGAAACACCTAGGAAAATGATTTAAAGGGACAGGAAGATGTTATAGATGTGGTAATGAAGGTCATAATGAAATAACCCTCCATAGAAAAAGAAAGTGTTCAGTTGACTCCAGAAAAGGGAAATAAGTTATTTATGAGGAATCAGTTGAATGTTTTAAATGTGGTGTGCTTGGACATTACTCAAATAGATGTTTTGTGAAGAATGTTTGGGAATAGGATCAGCAGGACCATACAAATTTATGTTTACCAATATCTAATGTCATTCCAATTGAAGATGAGGAAACTTAAAATGACCTATGAAAGGTATGGATTATTTCTTAGCTCATGTTTTGACATTATTTAATCTTAGTATATGATTCATGATTTTGTTTGTAGGAAATAAGTCTTACGGAATAAGTTGGAAAAAATGGTTAAGGGATCATGATGAATGTTGGAAGATTAAGATGTCTACATTTTAGAAATTAGAGATTTATGTTAGATATATGGGTGATGAAATGTTTAAAAGTATTAATTCTCTTTTTTTTATGGGATTACTATGGAATACTTTTCTCTTTTATGTGTAACCCTAAAGTTTGTTATGTGAAAATGTTATTTGAGGAAGAAATATCTTTTCTTTTGTGGACAATGTAACGACCCAAATTTTTCAATGGAATTTTACTTCTTATGATTATACCACATAAAATAAAAACATAATGAACTAATAAGTACTATGTGACCTTTAAATATATGTTTGTTAATTATGAGTTTTGAATTTTGCAAATCTGACATGCACGGTTGTGATCAGTAAGTTATTTGGAGTCTAATATGACCAACATAATTTTTGGTAACATACCCTTATGAATAGTAATTTTACCTTTAAGAATAGTTATATAACCTAATTAATATTAACCTTACCAATAATAGTATATAAATAATATTCAATTAGAAGCACGATATACCGATATTTTGGAATACATAAATAAATGTTTTAAACCTTTTTTTAGAATAAATTTTGATTTTAATTAAATATTAAATTAATCATATTTAGAAAATTATTTTTCAAATTTACATTTCATTTTTGGATTATACACATCAAAAAATTGTTAGGGTGAATTTTTGGGATTTTTCTGAAATACTTCAATTTTTAGTGAATAGTAAAATACATTAATTTTTCGTATAAATACATTATAATTCAAATCCACTATTCATAATATCAAAAGTGGTTTAAGAACCCAAATATATAACTCAAATGAATTTATTAATATTATAGGTTATGAAATACTCATTATTTCTTTGTCTAGTGAAGAAATAATAAATTAATGGTTATAATATTATGAAAACTCTCCTCTCCTCCACTATAACCCCCCCCCCCCTCACTCCCACTTCTCTTCACTAATATCAAGCCTTGTTCCTTGCCAATATTATGCCCAAACATCTCCCCAATCTTCTCCCCCACGTCCAACATACCCTAGTCGATTCAATATACCAAAAAAATCTCCCTTTAAGAGGTTCCCAGAGGAGATAAACTCAAGAGGTAAATTCCTCTTTCCAATTCTTTTATTTATTTTAAGTTCTTTTCTTTTCTTATTTATTTCCTAACATCCCTTCTCCCAAATGGTATGATAACTCCAGTAATATAAATTTAATATAATTATATTATGATAATGGGATATTTCATTATCTTCTTTCTTTTCCCCATCTTTAATTAGAATAAATGAAAACTCCAGTTGAGATGTGTTAATTTAGCACATTCAAGGACAACAGTTTATCAATTTCTATTATCATATTTAATTATGTTCATGAAACCATTTGTGTTATTGTGGAACCATATTATTATATGTGTAATATATCCTATTTATGTTTCTTCAATCCTTTTGGACAAATGGTATTATGTTATAAAGAAAAACATGTTCATTGTAATCCAACCCACCGATTAACCAAAATGGTTATCACTAAGGTTTTATTTAATAACTCATATTCACTCCCAATAACCAAATGACTTTTTTTAACCATGTAATATCATTAATGTTCACTAATAATATAAAACTTCAATTATATACAACCACTTTCATCATACATGTTTATCCAATAATTAATATAAGTAAACCAATCTGAAAAAACAAGAAAACAAACTGTCCCGAAAAATGAAATTGAACAACTTAACCCATTAAAAAGGTCATGAATGACCTTAAAAAGGTTATAATAAATTGATTACATATATAAGAGGTTCTGGAATTATTAATTAATAAACTTAATTTGTTTATTCAGGTCATTAATAACAAGGGAATAACACCTTCAGACAAAAGGTAAGGGATCCTCTCCATTTCACTCTTAATCAAGATATCATCTATGTTATGGAATTTTATGTGTAATTAAAAATAATGGGGTATGATTTAGAACCTCCCCCATACTTCCATAATGATGTATAATTAATTATAAACCCTTTTATCTCTCATCAATCCCTCTGAGGTACACCTAATACCATGCTGATAATCTGTAACGAATTCTACCTGAACCTCCTTTGTTCTTTCATATTGCTTGTCTTTATTTATATAAAAATGAAGTTATCTTGTATATTTATGTGAATATTATAATTTTTTTTACAAAATTCATTTATCAATACCCTTTCATCACTCTCTTTCAGGGATATAAATGTTTTTAAAAGATTCCCTCCTTTAGTACTTTCCAATAAGCAAACCTATTTTAAGGGAACTTCCCGAATTCTAACCCAATTTCAAGGGCCTTATATATTCTGTTTTAATCCACCATTGTATTTATAAAATCAGTATTTTTATTATTAATACCTTTTTGGTTCACTTCTGGTTTTATATAAAATATTTTCCCCTTTTCTATTTTAAAGGCTCGATATTATTTTCCTTAAAACTGCACAAAATGTTTTAATGATAAAATTTCTCAAATACATTTCTTACATGTTGTAAATTATATTTTAAATTTATTACCATAATATATGCCTATTTTACCCTATTATAGTCCATGTATGTTCTAATTCCTTTCTTCATGTACACTTTCATGATACGCCCAATAGTTACACTTTATGTCATGATTGTGGTACCCAATTATTTCCAGGGGTAACCCTTATGTTTGAGTAAGATTGTTTATGTATGATTATTTATGTGGAAATAATATGAAATAAATGTATGATGGGTGCGCCTAGATATCTCTCCAATTCATTGGGTAAAGTTAAGTCTCATGAGATGTTATGTGCAACTGTCTTGGCGGTTAGCCTTGGCTTATGATGCTATGAGAAACGGGATTGGCGGTTAGCCTTGACCCACACTACTATGGTAAACAGGATTGGCGGTTAGTCTTGACTCATATTAAAGACATGTTTTATATTTCATCTACATTTATATGATTCCATGTTTATGTGATCCCATGTTTATATGTTATGATTTCATATGTTCCATGCTTTTGGTATTATTATGTCATGCCTCCTAACTCACGTGCTTAAGCTTTATTCTTATGTTCAGTCCCTTAATGGTAATTTTAGCTCATCCCTTTGTTTATGTGTTCCCTAGGGTACCCTATGTAGATATAAGTGATGAAAGGAAGTTAGGAGCCCCTTATGGAGATTAAATAAAGAAGTTTTTTTATCCCCATGTTTTATGTTTTATGTACCTAGTCTTCCAAGAAACTATACATAATGATACTTGGATTGTAATATGATGTATAATTATGAATAAAATTATGTAATGTTATATGTAAAAGTCTAGGGTCTCAATAGTTGGTATCAGGGGATGTTATAGTTATTTTTTGAGATTAGGAATAGAGCTGTTTAGTAAGAACCTTAAGGATGATATGAAGTATAAGAAAACACCCCTATGTTTTGGTAATTATAGAGTAAGTGGTTTATCAAGAAAGTAAATCTGTTCCGGAGACACCTCTACCTAGGAGTGAAAACTCCAACAAGGAGTTTCGGGCTTGACTTGGGGTATCTTGGTACACGACAATGGGCCTCGCTTCACTCTTGGTATTAACACTCTCGGGGGATATGCTTTGGTAAATTCATTAGCTTAGTAAAAACCATTATTAAGGGGAAAAGGCCCATAAGAATATAAGTTAAAAAATAGATCAATGATAACCTAGATTTAAACCTAAGGAATCACAAGTTAGGATATACATCTCCTTTAAAAGTTTATCCTTTTCTATTCAAAGTTTCCCTTTTACGTTCAATAACTAAGTATTCAAGCCCTATAATTTTACATTATTTTTTTAGTTAATGGCGGTAAATAGAAGAACACATTCCAAAAACCAATGTGATAGGCAATGTGAAGATTTCCCTAATGATATTCCTAATATAATAGGAATGGGTGCTCAAAACATCATGACTGTACTTTCTTAGTTGGATCAATTTTTGAATAATAACTTTAATCATGTGGAATTCCATCCTCCTCCAAGGAAAAAGAATGTTGATGTATATTACTTCATATGGAAAAGGCCTCCCATGTTTAGAGGATCTTCTAATCCCCTCCTCATGGAACAGTGGATTAACTCCATTAAAAAGATATTCTCCATCCTCTAGTGCTCGAAAGAAGAGAAAGTCTTATTGGTAGTCTATCATTTTTATGGGGAAGCTGATCAGTGGTGGACACTGATCAAGAATACAAAGTCCCAATATGAAATTGATTACATGGATTGGGAGGAATTTAAGAGGATGTTTTTTCAATACATATTTTCCTCAAACCCTCCGTCTGAATATAGAGAGAGAGTTCCTTAGACTGAAGAAGAAGTAAGATGATTCTATCAGGGAATATGAAGAAAAATTTAAAAGGATTTCAAGGTACGCCTATGGATTTTTCTTAAACACTAAAATCAAGGTGGATCACTTCTTTAGAGGACTAAATCTGAGTCTATAAAAAGCATTCGCGATTTGAGACTTTGATAGTTAAGAGGATATTGTCAATTGTGCCCTCAAGGTTGAAATGGAGATTGGAGACTTTCAGTGGTCACGTGGGCCCAGTGACACAAAGAGAAAAATGGAGAAAAACATGGGTGGTTCAACAATAAAATCTCATGATAGAAGGAAGCCCGAATATCCCATGTATAAAATGTGTGGGAATAAGCATCCTAGGAACTGTCTGAAGGGAACCAAGAATTGCTTTAAATGTGGAAAGTTTGGACATATGGATAAAACCTTCCAAAGGGATATGAAAAATCCATATAATTTGGAAGAATAAACAAAGGATCATATCAATACTCATCCAGTAGTGTAGTGTTACAACTTCAAGGAGCATGGGCATTACGTAAAAAATTGCCTAAAGCCAAGGGTTATCAGAGGAAATCAACAACAACCTCCAAGGAAACAAGGAAGGGATTATGCTATCACTACTGCTGAGGTGGAGCAGGAAAATAATGTGGTGATAGGTAATCTAGTTATTCATTCAAGAATAGTGAACTTACTAATTGATTTTGGTTCTATTCATTCTTTCATATCTTACAAGTTTAGTAGAACTATTCAGACACCACCACAATATTTGGAGGAAAAGTTATCTGTGAGAATAGAAAATGGGAAAATCATTGCATCTATGGTTTATAACTCCTCCCTTGTTAATGTTTTTGGACTGAACCTCCCAGAAAATCTCTTCATACATCATTTAGTGGAGTTAGACACTATCTTTGGCATGGATTGGTTATCTTTATATAAATCCAACATCAACCGTCAGGAAAGGGAGATCACTCTTCACATCCCAAAGAATCCTCCAATTCATTACAAGTGTAATAAGGAAGATGAATCTCTTTTAGAATATTAGTCTCAAGTGTGGATATTTTTTCCTTATGAGAAAGCATATCTAGATCAAATGATTGAGACAAAGGAGAAAATCATGCTTGCATACATGCCCATCGTGAGGGATTACACTAATGTATTCCCTGAAGAGTTTCCTGGTCTATCTCATGAACAAGAGGTTGAGTTCTCAATTGAACATATCCCTGGATCTCTGCCTATATCAAAAACACCTTACAGAATGTCCACCATAGAGCTGGAGGAGTTGGATAAGAAGTTACAGGAGAATCTGGAGAAGGGTTTTATATGCTGAGTGCTTCACTGTGGGGTGTGTCAGTCCTCATCATCAAAAAGAAGTATGGATCAATGTGCATTTTCATTGATAATCGTGAACTCAATAAAATCATTATAAAGAATAAGTATCCTCTTCCACAGATAGATGGCTTGTTTCATAAGCTTCATGGGGCCTTTTATTTCTCTAAGGTGGACCTTCAGTTAGGATATCACCAACTAAAGGTGAGGTAGGAAGATATTCCTAAGGCTGCCTTTAGAACGAGGTATAGACACTATGAGTTCATAGAGATGCCCTTAGGACTCACTAATGCTCTAGAAATTTTCATGGATTTAATGAATAGATTCTTTAGAGATTAACTTGACAAATTTTTGGTAGTCTTTATTGACGATATTCTAATATACTCCAAGATCAAGGAGGAACACGAGGAGTATTTTAATATTGTTTTAAAGACTTCGCGAAGGGAGAGGTTGTATGAAATGTATAGTAAATTTGAGTTTTGGATGGAGGAAGTATCATTATTGGGGCATGTTATCACCGAAAAAGGGATATCTATGGATCCTTCTAAGAAAAAGGCAATTGAAGAGTGGCCCAAGCCAACTTCTGTAATGGAGATCCGCAACTTTCTGGGTCAAGCTGGGTATTATCGACAATTTGTGAAGAACTTTTCATGACTATCAAACAAAATGACCAAGATGAATTGGAAGGGAGTATATTTTATCTAGATTCAGGAATGTGAATATTGTTTCAAGAAGTTGAAAAAGAGGCTTATCACTACACTAGTAATCACACTCCCATCAAGTGGATAACTCTTTGTGGTGTAAAAAGATGCTTAAAAGAAGGGATTAGTCTGTGTGCAAATGAAAAATGATAAAGTGATAGACTACGCCTCAAGGAAGCTGAAAATACACAAGAAAAACTATCCTATGCATGATCTGGAGTTAGGGGTGATCTTTGCATTGACAATATGGCGGCATTATCTCTATGGGGAGAAGTGTGAGATTTATATTGACCAAAAAAGTCTCAAATATATATTCACAAAAAAGGAGCTTAATATGCACCATTGAATATGGATAGATCTAATCAAAGTTTATGACTTCTCAATCCACTACCATCATGGTAAGAAAAATAAGGTGGAGGATGCTCTATGTAGAAAGGATCCTGCATCTTTATCAATGATGATAATTTAAAAGGATCCAATCTTCTTAGATTTTCAGAGGATGGACATGGGAATCATTAAGGTAGGAACATCATCAATCCTTTATCAAATGATTTCTCAACCATCCTTCATGGAGAAAATAAAGGATGCTCAAAGAAAAGATGTGGAAATTCTGAAAAGGGTGGTAGCTATCAGAAATGGGAAATCCTCGAAATTCATGGTTGACAAGGATGGAGTTGTAAGATTTGGGACACGATTATATGTACCATATGATCCAGAGATAAAGAAGGAGATTTTGAATGACACACATAGCTCAACCTTCTCTATCCACCCAAGGACCACATAGATGTATTGAGATCTCTAAGGAAAATTTTAGTGGGACAATATGAAAAGGTAGATTTCTGAATATAAATCAAAGTGTCTGGTATGTCAATAAGTGAAGGCTGAGAAGAAAAATTATAAGGGGATGATGAAACCACTACCAATACCAACATGGATGTGGGAAAACATCATCATGTAATTTTTCACTAGACTTCCAAGGATATATAGAGGAAAAAATTCAATATGGGTTATTGTGGATCTTCTTACAAAGATAGCTCACTTTATCACAATTCAAGAGAACTTCTCATTGGATCAACTTGCATGGATTTACATCAAAGAAGTGGTAAGGGTGCATAGAGTACCAAAATATATTGTATATGATCGTGATCCGATATGCACCTCGATGTTTTGGAAAAGTCTCTAATATGATCTAAGTACTAAAATGAACCTCAGTATAACCTATCATCCTCAAATTGATTGCCAATTTGAGTGAACTATCCAGAAACTGGAAATTATGTTGAGAGCATGTTATATGGAATTCAAAGGAGGATGGTACCAACATATTCCACTCATTGAATTCTCCCACAACAACAGTTTCCACTCGAGCATCCAAATGGAACCATATGAAGCCCTTTATGGGAAAAGGTGAAAAACACCTACGTGTTGGGATAAAGTCAGTGAGGGTAATATGATAAGACCAGAAATGGTCGAAGAAATGGTGGAGTAGGTGAAAACCATTCTAAATCACATCAAGTCAGCCCAAATTTGACAGAAGAGTTTTGCAGACAATCATCGATGAGACCCTGAGTTAAATGTTGGAGACATGTTATTTCTATGAATATCTCTGTGGAAGAAGGTCATGAGATTCAGAAAGAAAGGAAAGATATGTCCTAGGTATATTGGCCCCTTTAAGATTCTTGATCATATCGGGGTTGTGGCCTATCGACTGGCACTACCACCTTACCATGTCGAAAGTACCTGATGTCTTCCATGTATCCCTCTTAAGGAAGTATATACCAGACCCTTCACGTGTACCTTCATTAGAGGTGGTACAGTTGGAGGATAATCTTTCTTTTGAGGAGTAGCCAGTAAATATCTTTGATCGTAGAGATAAAGTTCTATGTAACACAACTGCTCAGCTGGTCAAAGTACTGTGGCAGAACCATAAGTACGAAGAGGAAACATGGGAACTAGAGGAGGAAATGAAAGAAAAGTACCTATACTTGTTTATGTCCTAGAATGTAAAACTAAATTTCAAGGGCGAAATTTTATAAATGGAGAAGAATGTAACGACCCAAAATTTTCAATGTAAATTTCCTTCTTATGATTATTCCACATGAAATAACAACATGATGAACTATTAAGTACTATGTGACTTTTAAATATAAGTTTGTTACTTTTGTGTTTTGAATTTTGAAAATCTGACATAAACGGTTGCGATGAGTAAGTTATTTGGAGTATAATATGACCAACATAAGTTTTGGTAACATACCCTTATGAATAGTAATTTTACCTTTATGAATAGTGATATACCCTAATGAATAGTAAAATTATATATGATAGTATATAAATAATATTAAAGTGGAAGTACGATGTACCTATATTTTGGAATATGTAAATAAATGTCTTAAACCTTTTTTTTAGAATAAATTATACTTATAATTAAATATTAAATTAATCATGTTTAGAATATTATTTTTGAAAAATGGATTTCATTTTTGTATTTTTCACATCGAAAAATGGTTATGGTGAATTTTTGGTATTTTTCTGAAATACATGAATTTTTAGTGAATAGTAAAATACATTAATTTGCCGTATAAATAAATTATAATTCAAATCCACTATTCCTGAAATCAAAAGTGATGTAAGAACCCAAATCTCTAACTCAAATGAATTTATTACTATTATAGGTCATGAAATACTCACTATTTTTTGTCTTTTGAAGAAATAAAAAATTAATGATTATAATATTATGAAAACCCTCCTCTCCTCCACTATAAAAACTCCCCTCACTCCCTCTTCCATTCACTAATCTTAAGCCTTTTTCCTTGCCAATATACTTCTAAAATATCTCCCCATGCTTTTCCCCCACTTCTAACATCCCCTAGTCTCTTAAATATACCAAAACCTCTCCCTTAAAGTGGTTTCCAAAATAGATAAACTCAAGAGGTAAATTCCTTTTTCTAATTCTTTTATTTCTTTTAAGTTCTTTTCTTTTATTATTTCTTTCCTCACCTCACTTCACCAAAATGGTATGATAAATCCAGTAACATACATGTAATGTAATTCTATTATTCTATTAGTATATTTCATTTTCTATTCTCATTTCCCCATATTTTATTAGAAGAAACGAAAACATCATTTGAGATGTGTTAATTTAGGACATTCAAGGGCAACGATTTATCAATTTACAATATCATATTTAGTTCTGGTCAAGAAACCATTTGTGTTATGGTTTAAATAGATTATTATATATGTAATATATCCTATTTATATTTCTTTAATCTTTTTGTACAAATTGTGTTATGTTATAAAGCAAAACATGTTCATTGTAATCAAACCCACCGATTAACCAAAATGGTTATCACTAAGGTTTTATTTAAAAACTCATCATCATTCCCAATAAAATATTGATTTTTTATAACCATGTAATCTCATTAATGTTCACTAATAACATGCCACCTCAATTCTGGACAACCACTTTCATCATACATTATTATCCGAACATGAATATAAGTAAACCAATCTGGAAAACCAAGAAAACAAACAGTCCCGAACAATGAAATTGAACAACATAACCCATTAAAAATTACATGAATATACTTAAAAATGGTATAATAAATCAATAATATATATAATAGGTTCTGTAATTATTAATTAATAAACCTAATTTTTTTATTCAGGTCATTAATAACAAGGGAAGAACGCCTTCGGACAAAAGGTATGGGATCCTCTCCATTTCACTCTTATTCAAGAGTCCTCTTTGTTATGCCATTTTACGTGTAATCCCAAATGATGGGGTATGATTTAGAACCTCCCCCATACTTCCATCATGATTTATATGTTATTATAAACCCCTTTTATCTCTCATCAATCCCTCTTAGGTACACCTGATACCATGCTAATAATCTGTAATGAATTCTACCTGAACCTTCTTTGTTATTTCGGGTTGCCTTATCTTTCTTTATATAAAAATATATTTATCTTGAATATTTATGCTCATATTATAAATTCTTTGTAGTTTTAAAAAATTAATTTATAAATACCCTTTCATCACTCAATTTTGGGGATACACATGTTTTTAAAAGATTCCAACCTTGGTACTTTCTGATAAGCAAACCTGTTTTAAGGGAACTTCCCAAATTCTTACCCAATTTCAAGTGTCTTATATATTCTTTTTTAAGCCACCATTTTATTTATAAAAATATTATTTTTTATTATTAATACCTTCTTGGTTCACTTCTGGTTTTATATAAAATATTGTTGCCTTTTTCTATTTTATTGTCTCTATATTATTTTCCTTTAAACCACACAAAAATGTTTTAATGATAAAATTTCTCAAATTCATTTATTACATGTTGTCACTTTTGTTTGAAATAAATTACCATGATATATGCCTATTTTTCCCTATTATTTTACATGTATCTTCTAATTCATTTCTTCAGGGACAATTTCATGATATTCCCTTTGGTTACGCTTTATGTCATGACTGTGGTACCCAATTACTTCCATGGGTAACCCTTATGTTTGATTAAGATTGTTTATGTATGATTATATATGTGGAAATAATATTCATGAAATGTAATATGGTTTCACCCAGATTTATGTCCAATTCATTGGGTAAAGTTACGTCTTGTGACATGCTACATGCAACAGTCTGGGTGGTTAGCCTTGGCATGCGCTCCTATGGGAAACGAGATTAGTGGTTAGCATTGACCCGCACTACTATGGGAAACAGGATCGGTGGTTAGCCTTGACTCATACTAAAGACATGTTTTATGTTTCTTCCACATTTATATGATTCCATGTTTATGTGATCCCATGTTTATATGTTATGATTTCATATGTTCCATGTTTTTTGTATCATTATGTACCGCCACATAACTCATGTGCTTAAGATTTATTCTTATGTTCATTCCCTTATTGTGATTTTTAGCTCATACCTTTGTTCATTTGTTCCCCAGGGTACCCTATGCATATGTAAGGACTCAAAGGAAGTTAGGATTCCTTTAGGGATATTAAATAAAGAAGTGTTTTTTATCCCCATGTTTTATATTTTATGTACCTAGTCTTCCAAGACATTATACATAACGATCCTTGGATTGTAATCTGATGTATAATTATGATTATAATCATGTAATGTTATATGTAAAAGTATATGGTCTCTATAGATAAATATTTGGGTTTATATGATCCTTGAATTTGAGGCTATTACAGGTTATTACTTTTTGGGATGAAAATGTGACCTATGAGATAACATTTGTGGTTAAAATATGTTATGGTTATTTTTTAGGAAGTTATCTAGTTTTTGGGAATGTTTTGAAATTATATAGTTTTTGAAAAGGTAAAACACGTAGATCGTGTGACAACCTATCACGTTAGACAAAGTTGTAGGAATCAAACCTGAAACCAAAGTGAAACTGGGATTTTTCACTTACCACTAACCTACGTGAAGTCCTTGGTTAGTATAACTTATTCATTTTAGTTAAATGATTTTATGGATCAACAATAATTTGATTTTGGAACTTATTTTTTAGAAAATGGATATCCTCATTATAGGAAAATTATTTTTTGATTAGTTGATAAATGTTATTTTGGAATATGTTCTCTCTTTTAGAACACTATATACCTAAGGAAAATACAATACTGTGGGATTACATTTGATGAGTAATGGTGGAATTTTATTTTGGAATAATCTATGTTTTTATTATAGAATTATATTCATTCATGTTGTTTATGTAAATGATTAAACTATCTTGGATAATATGTTATTAGGTTAATTACTTTTCAGTATGAGACTTTAAGAGTAGTCGATGTTATTTGAAGATAAATGTAAAGATTTATCATGGAAGACTATGTGATAAAATTCTTCTTAGTTTTGGTTTTCAATATTATTTTGTATTATTTTTAAGAATTTTAAGTGAAATTGTGTATTGAATGGTCTTTGTTGAACTTTGGGTAATGTTTTTTGAATTTTGGAGATTAAGAGAAGTATTTTTTATATAAAGGTTTATCCTTTTTAGAGATTATCTGATCTTCTACTAACCATTTTGTTTTTAGTTAATGTCTAAAGATAGGGGAAATATATAATTTATCTTTTTCAGATTATTTGATCCTATATAAGTTGATTCTAGCACTTCAGGTATGACCAAGTCATCTTGAGTACTCATTATTTGTAGAAAAGATGAGTTTGTGGTAGAAATTTATTAAAGGATAAAACTATACTTTACAAGTAAGTATGTTTCCTTATGTTCATAGTAAAGATCATAAATAAATTCCTTAACTTTTTGAGAAGGATATTAAAACAAAAATTCTGTTTGTTTAAATTTCCTACTAATAAATCAAAGACCATTTAACCCATCGTAAGTTTGTTTTTTCTAGTGGTTAACTTTCTCCTGATCATGTTTTCTATCACACTCCATCAGAACTTGATAGTTAGTTTTTCTTCTATATCCATGTTTTCCTAAATGGAACCCTAGTATGTGTTATCTTGGGTGACCTTTATAAATCTTTTTTATTTATTTAAAAGTGATAGTTTTTTTGACTACTTTTACAATGTGGTATTTTCAATAATATTTCTGAGCCCAATTTTAAAATTGTGAGGATGCAATTTCCAAAAATGGGGAAGGATGAAACGAACCAGGTATTTATAGAATAATAATTTTTGATTTTTATTAATACTTATGAATAAGATATTAATTTTATGTTAAGGGGGCACTTTTTCTAATAGCATACTCGACATGTAACAAGGGGTTTTTCTGAAATCTCGCATTGCACACAACATTGAGATATACAGAAAAATAAAACATTTATAATATTATTATATTAAATGGTAGTTAACGCCTAGTCGTTGGAATGGCAGGAATGAATAATATCAACTGAATTCTGAAATATGTTTTACACATGCTTAAATAATGATTAATTTTTTACCAAATTTATTAGAAATGGAAATAAAAATCAATTGAATATAAAGGATGTGTTTTTAGGAAAATCTATTTAAAAGAGAATAATTGTGTTTATAAACTCATATCACTCTTTATGTTTTTTTATTTAAGGAAAAATATATGTTATATATTCAATGTAATTTTTTAAATTCATCTAATATGTTTTCTAGATATGATATAAGAACAAAATTCAATTTTTTCAGATAAAAGAAGTATTTCTCTAAAAATGCAGTTTTACCACCTTTTGATGGAGAACCCTTTTTAAGTCTAGTTTTTGTCACTTTTATATGTTCTATTTGAAAAAAAATTATTATTTATAATAGGAATAACAAAATTTACTTTGGTTGAAATTTTGGTATTTTTCTAATGAAATTCATATTTTTATGAATAGTGAAAAATACTGCATTTTAATTCAAAAATTCCTTTTCAACTAATTTATTTATATAATTAGTTATTATTTTAATTTATTTTAAAGTATAATTGGATTAATTTTTTATAATTTAATTTATTTTTGGTCTTTGGAAGTAATTTCACTTTGAAATTGGACATAAACACATGTCAACCTTTTGATAGTTATTATTTCTTTAAAAAATCTACATTATGGTTTTGACAGTGGGAATTAATTTTAAATTAATTTCTGAAAATTATATGTTTTTAATTTTGAAAAATGGATTCCATATTTTTAATGAGGATGTCCAAATTGTGTAAATAGGTACCTTTTATTTTTAGACATTATGAATAGTATCTTCAGTAATTATTTTATTTACTATGGTTAAAGAGTAAATCGGGAAAATAAGGGTAAAAAATAATATTATAATAATATAAAACTACCATAAAACATTTAATAATACTATTTTATGATATATTTCCTAAAATTTTCATCCTTGGGTCAATTTTGGGACCCCATGGATCCACTTGGGAGTGATTATGACACGTTATATTAATTAATTTAAAGTAAATAGAAAAATAACACAAACATGTATCTTTTACTAAAAAAATTATATGGGTTTATATAATTGATATATTTGACTATGAAGATTAATTATAAAAATAAAAATATTTAATACATCATTATATTTTATTTATAAATTTTAGACATAATATAAATAAACTTATTTATGACACAATAATGATGTAGTGATTACCTTATTAATGAATGATTTAAATAAATGAGATTATAAATATTAAAATAAATTTATTTTTAAACTTTTTATGCCATCAAAAAAATTTATGGATGATTATGACTTTTTATATTTTAATTAATTATTTTTTTTCGAAATAATCATGTTTTTATAGATTTGGAAAAATCATGATATGAATAGTATAAAAATTGACATAAATGAGCTTTTTAAACAAATACTATTTTATTAAATGATATAATAGTCCTAAAAATATAAGATTCTTCAAAATGACTTATATAATGTTGAAAATGTCATTAATATATCAATTTTGGTTCTCTTGTAATTTTATAGTAACTATAGTAACCATAATTTATGAAAATGCAAGAAGACATTATAAGAGGTAATGTTTTAAACTAAGGGTTAAAGCAAAGGTATATGGTTAAATTTGTGACCTAGACTCTTATAAAACCTATTTTTTGGGGTTTTTCAACCAAAAAGAGTATTTTCTTTTTAATAAATTACTTTTGGACCATTTGAAACCGAAAATCATTTTATAATAAAATAATATTTCAATAACTTCCTAAAGTGCCCCTCATCCCTCTCATAAAAGGGCATCAACTATATCCATTTAATCACACCTCTCAATCCCCTTGGATCATAATAATTATACCCAAATAATATTAAAACATTAATCTATTCCTTCTATAATCCTTACCTTAGAAAAAAGGTAATTCAAGAAATCCTTTTGGCTCAAATCAAAGGGAGTTACACAATTTAAGAGGTAGCATCTTCTCTAAAGTTACTTTCCAATATTTTACTTCTCCACTCCCTATTATATTATTATTAGTTGAATACATAACAACACCAGTATCCAAAATATACTATTATTTTGTTATTAGAAGGATTCAAACTACACTTACACACACCTCCATTTAATGGATACGAACATGTCGTTTCTATGTACGGTAAACTACTGCCTCACGAAATGATGATTGTTCAGTTTCCCCCTACCACCTATCATGATGGCCATTATTATGGAACTGTGTTTATATATGATATATATTATATTTATATTTTCTCTATGATACTGTAATTTTTATTTACAAACATAGATTTATGCTTTTCATGATATGTAAATACGATAATTTCATTTGAGGAAGTGTAGACTACCGCCCCTCAAAGTGATATGACTCGTTCATACCATACATGGAATGTATAAAGGATGGAGTAAATGAACTTATGTAACATATATATCATATTATATTATACTTTAATTATAATATATCTATCTATCATTTAGTTTTCATTCCTTTAAATATGAAAAAGAAATGAAAGTAGTGTTCATGCATACGCATGACTTGCCGTCTACATGAATGGTGCATTTAATTTCATATATCCAAATTTTATGGACTATATAAACACATATATACTAGATATAAATACATATATACTGTATATATATGATATTTAAATCATGAATACAATTCTGGAGATATTGGACTTTTGACCACATGGACAATTTGTATTTATAACAAGTTCATTTTTGAATGAAGTACCAAACATCGACAAAACGACCAATATGAACTTGAATAATTATATGATTGTTATAGAAAGGTAATAAATGATATAAAATGAATAATGAACTTGAAAAAAGGTTCTTAATCAAGTATAAATTAACTTAAGTTTATTATTCAGGGAGATAAAGAACGAACAAGACAAGTCAGACATAAGGTAAAGGATTTCATCTAAATCGCATTTCATTGAGGCATATCTTGTTGTTATGTGCATATATTATCATATAATGTGTATATACAAACATTTTGACTATTTATATCATTAATTAGTCTATTCTAATTTTTTTTATTCCTTAATGATTTTAATCAATTGTTTCTCAAGTGGTAAATGATTTCGTTTCAATCTCTTTTCGTTGAGGAATATCTTGTTGTTATGCACATATATTATCCTATAATATGTATATAAAACCATTTTGACTATTTATATAATTAATTAGTATATTCTCATGATATTTAATGTTCAGTTTGATTTTATTCCTTAATGATTTTTATTCAATTGTTTCTCAAGTGGTAAGGGATTTCGTCTCAATATCCTTTCATTAAGGAATATTTTGATGATTTACACCTCATTATTTTATACGGTGTATAATAAACCACTTTGAATTTTAATTTCATTCAAAGGGAATCTTTTTCTACAAATATTTTTACTAAACAAAAAAAGGAATGTTTTTAATGTATGCGGTGACAACGACCTTACCGCCACCGCAAGCATTATTTGTTATATGGCTTCCTTAACAAGCCGTAATGTTTTTAAAAGGAAAATAAATACCATATACCATTTTTACGGATTTTGGTATTGAAAATGGTTTTTGAAATGGATTGATTATTCCAATATCTTTAAATGATTTCTTTTTATTGAAAATAAAATGTTATTAGTGAAATGTTGATATTTGAAATATTTTATGTGTTATGATTATATAATGGAACTTGGACATTTGACGATTGGTTACATGATAAAACAATGATGGGTGGATATCTGATAAAACAAATGATGGATGGTTATGTGATAAACCAAATAATAGTTGGTTCCTTGATAAACCAAGGACTGGTGGTTACATTATAGCCTCCAATGTATTAGTTATGGAAGTCGATCGTATGGTTATTCGATTTAGTGATATGTGTAGAAGTAGACAGTATGGTTATTCCATTGAAGTATGTTTATGTCCCAAGTTACCTTTTTATGCTATATATTTATTTCTATGGGTTTTATGGTAATATTTCGGTTACAAAATGGTAAGAAATTATCTTATATTCAGTGAAGTATATTTACTACTTCTTAGAGGTGAAAAGTATTACTTTATGATAAAGTATTCATGGATTTTATGTTATCCCAAGACTAACATATTTATTTATTTATTTATCCCTTATTGAGAATTTTATTCTCATCCCAAGTTTTGAAATGTTTTTCACGGGACATTAAGAAGAATAGAGTCAAGGATGGGATCAAGGAAAAGTTATGTTGTTGAAACATGAAATGATGTCATGTTTCTTTTAAAAAGAATTTTTGTTTCCTGAAAAAAAAATATAGTGAGTATAAATGTATACTTGTATTATTAATGATGTTATGTATAAGTTATGACCCAATTCTATAAATCTATAAACCTGAAAAGATCCTCGATGTGAATTTAAGTCCAATTATTGACTTATATCAATATTAAGTAATGTTTAAGGTCGGGCCCTTATAGTATAACCATACCTAGATAGTATATATGATTTAATTATATATTGAGTGATGGTAATGTGATGTTATTATTCATAAAGGTGAATAACATGTGATTTATTCATCAACATGGTAAGTCAATACTTAAATAATAATGAATTTCTGAATTGTATAAATGGTATTGACTTACTATGTGTCCTATAATCACTCCATATCTTGTATAAAGGGATCATATGAAAATTAATGCTTGAATCTGATGTTTATGATATATATAGATAGAGATATACATGTTCTTGATGGAGATCACACCAAATCCATTTATAGATTGAGTATCATTGATGATTCTATAGAGGCCACTCTTTACCTACATTTATAAATTAAATAATATCGAATGAGTTATACTCAGAGAGATACTCTAAAAGTTTTTTAGTGTTTATCCAAAATAATATTTAAATGGGTATTAAAAAGGTATTTCATATGATGTGATACCATGTTAAGTTGATGGTAGTTGTCCAAAAGTGTTTTGTATTGTATCCAAAAGAATTTTTAGATATTTTTTAGAAAAATATAATATTTGATACAATACAATGTGAAATAGTACGAAATCTATTTTTATTTAGTGAAAGTGGGAGATTTATAATGATATACCTAAAATCATAATATATATGTGATGTATTTGGTTTATGGATGTTTTATGATCAAACATGTCATACAGTATGACATGCATGGTTCCAAAGGTATGTGTTTGCTTGATCTAATATCATGAGGTATTGTATTATGGATATTGTGGGTCTTGTTATGATATAACATTCCAATAACTTGTAATGGTTGTTTAATGTTAAATAGTTTACATTCAAATATTCTATGTAAGATAAGTTATCATTAAGACTTTTCATATGATGAAAGACATGGGAGGATCAAAAAAATTTATCCATGTGATGAATTCATGAAATAGATGCATACATAAATCATATATTTTATAACATATGAGTTTATTGATGAAATGATCGATAATGTATAGATGGATATATAATAAGGTAATTGACATGAGATGGTCATTTTTCATTCTTTCTTAAGCCACTGTTGATTGTCTCTATCCATGAATCTCTCTTATTCTTCGTTATTTACCATGATAGGAACAAGAATTTCATAGAGTGATGGTGATTCCTTCCCATGTTATGAGTGATTCACATCAACCTAAAGATACACCATGAAGGAGGGAGTACTTATTCTACCTCCTAGTGTTCTTCATCAAGCATATGATTGGATATAATGGTAGCAACAACATTCATCAATGTAAGGTACACACATCTTGTTCTTTATTTTTATATACGTGGTTTTAGTTTTAATACATGGTTGGTCTTGGGTTTATATATTTATAATTTCTTCTGATACTTAGAATAAGTGTTATTAGATTCTTAGAGACCCATAAATACTTATCTACCTATGTGAGGGTCATGTGATGATCTTATCTACTTAGATTAATGATATGTGATGTATTCATTAACCTAGTCATTATATACTTAGAGAATATAAACCAAATGAGGAGATAATAAAGGATTGACATACTCTATGTCCCATGGCCACCCAATTTATTAGATAAAAGAATTATAGGATTATACATTCTTATTTATGATACAGTTGTGGGACATATGTATATAGATACATGTGTTTGATGGAGATCATGCCAGATCCATTTGTATCTCGAGTATTATTGATTCTTTTCTAGAGTATTCTCTTTACTTATACTTAAAAGTTTTTTTAAATTCAAATATCTTCTCTAAAAAGTGTTTTAGATTTTATCCAAAATGATTTTTAGATAAATATTCACAGGGTATTATATATGATTTGATACATGGTTAAATTATGATAGCTTTCCAAAAGTGTTTTATAATATATCCAAAATTATTTTTGGATATGAATTAAAAATGTATTGTATATGATATGGTATATGGTAAAATAATACAAATTATATGATGCTTTGGTGCAAGTGGGAGATTTCTAGAGATATAACCAAAATATTATATGAATATGATGTATTTTTTCATATCATATCATATGTTTTACTGATGTTATAAGGTATGATACCAACGATATAAAAGGTATTTGTATGTATTTGGGACTATAATTTCATAAAATATAGATATATTATATTACAGATTCCTTTTTCAATCTTATTTCATGACCCAATTATATCATATGACATTGAGAATCTTATTATACAATTCATTTTACACTTTACGGTTTATTAGGGAAATTTAACATTAGGTGTTTAATATTCAAATCTCTTCCAAGTTAGTTATCAATAACTATAAACATTTAATATGATAAAATGCTATGGAGGGTTGTATAAGAAGACGTTTTTAAGTGTTTTAACCAAACAAATTTACTTAAACATTATGTAATGTATGATTAAATTCTAGGAGGCTATAAGAGTATCACTAATTCATGTATAAGGAGATAGGAATCTTTGAGATGTGTTTTTAAGACTATTTAAGAATCCTTTTATTATCTTAAGCTCTTTTACTCTCCCTTTATTATCTTCTAAGAGATACTGGCATATCATGGTTCTGAGGAGGATCCCACCCAAGAGTAGGTTGATTTATTAAATCTTAAGATATGTATTATAGGGGTGAATCCTTTGGTTTTTCTTAGTGATATTCATCTTCCATTTTATTGAATAATGAGTGGAACCATATATAGTAAAGATACATGTTCTTCATTTATTTTATACATTGTTTTTATTTTTTCATAGCATGGTTATCTTAAGATGAAGTTACTAATTTCTTATGATATATTGAACAAGTGTTGTTTGATCCTTAGAAACTCATCAGAACTGTGAATGTGGTTCTAGAAAAAATTCAAAACGATTTTCATTTTTCAATAATTATCTTACTAATTCTTCACCAGCACTTACTCTAATACATATAATGGTTTTTTAAAAGAAATATCTATTCCAAAATTTGGTGAAATAAAACAAAAACCCCATCCACATAATCTTTTTATAATGGAAATTATAAAATGAAATAAAAAACCCAAAAATAAATCATACCACATTTTCCATACTAAATCCTCTAAAATAGAGATTTTGATTAATATCTTTCAACAAAAATAAAAATAATTCATCCTCTAATGGTATCCACCAAATGAAATTAAAAAATAAAACACTTTATTAGGACCCCTTATCCTTAAAAGGTGTTATAAAACCTCATCTTTAAGGGTGAAGGAAGAGAATAAAATGAGATATCATTGACATTAGATAATGGTTTATGAAGGGTTTTCAGGAATGTCTAGCTATCTAAAAGTAGTACAAGAATAACTCCAAAACACCATAAAATCAAGAATCTATTTATATATTTTTAAAGAATAAAAATGAATAATGATAGTAAGGAGTAAATTTCACCAAATAATCTAGAATATCAAATACTTTTACAAGAGTTTGAATAAGATCATTGAGAAGAAACTAAAATACTCCTTCCTCCAAATCTATCCACAAATCATGGGAATAACCTGATGCTTAGGTAGAACCTATCTCAAGCCACAATTTTCTAGAAATTTTAGTTTGAAGTGATGAGAGAATAAAAATCTAAAAATTATATCAATTTCAAGGAGTACTATAGAGTATTTTGATACAATGTAATTTAATACCACTTGTGAGGATTGAACTAGAGTATATATACATTATTGAACTCAAACGTTTTACCTATATTGAATGATCATTTTAAAAAATGCCTAAAAGTTTCAAATTTTAGTAATGTTCATCTTTTCAAGATGAATTTTTATCATTTAAAATTTTATTTTTTGTAATAAAAATTCCCATAATCATCATAACATGATGATTGTAACCAAGAATGATTGTTGGGGAAGAAGATGATGGTCAAGTAATGGATTATCATACATCATGATAATCCTCTTATATTTCCACCATAAGATAGTGTTTCATACTATGTCACGACACACATAATGTTGGACTATGGTGTTGTCTAACCCCCCATGCTTATAGAAACCTGATTCTTATAAAAATATTATTACATGATTTTTAAAATAAATATCCAGAAAACACAACGTAGAAATCTAGAGGCTCAGTGTCTTTGGGAGATTAGATAAATAAAAAGCCAACTTAAAAATTAAACTACTATTGAGTAGTTATTTCCCACTTCACTTAACCATGTTTTGATAATTAAAAATACCTCACATTATTATCACTTTATATGATTAAATTTTTATAATTATAAAATAAAAATTTATTCCCTATAAAGTAATGTAATAAAATAAAGTATTTTTGTTGTTTAAAGCTTTCATTTCTTATAGAACAAATAATATTTATTTTTTTATTTAATCATTATACTTTCATAAATACTTTATGTTCAGTATGTTTCTTTTAAATTAATTTTGTAGAAAAAATACATTTTAGTATGATTTGGGTTATGATTCATATATTAAATTAATTGATAATTATTTTTTATTAATTAGTTTCTCTTATTATTATCAATGTATGTAACACCCCGAGATTTTATGAAAAATATTCTTTTTAATTTCATTGATGTCTTGTGTTGTATGCTACACCAAAACGATCTTTCACTACACGCATCCCTGACTTGGCTTGCATTACACGCAATCGCGACCTTCCACGATAGTGTATGTTGTACGCAATACCGAGTTTCACTAAACAACGATATGTTATATAAACTAGCCATTATGAATAGTAATATCCACTTTTTAAAATTTTATTTTTCAAAATGGACTTCATTTTTCGACTCAGAACATCGAAATTAGACTAGGGTGAAATTTTGGTATTTTTCTGAAAACTTTCAATTTTTGATGAATAGTGAAAACACTGAGTTACTATTTAAAAATAAAATTTTTATTTAAATAATTATTTATTTTATTTAAATTTATTTTAGGTCAAAATTGATACATAATACCAATATAAGTTCAATGTAATTAATTGGAGTCATTTTATAATAATTTTAGATATATAAAAATTTTATTGAACTTTTCACTGTCTTTTACCCACCTCCTAGGAGAATTTGGAAATTCACATAAAATTTAATTTTACCGCTTATGTGAGTGGAATTTAGAAATTCCGAGAGACATGGTTAATATTAAGGACTAAAATGTGGTTCAATGAGATGAAAATAATTTTTGGTGAATTGTAACTTTTTACTTTTATTTACCACGGTTAAAAGTAAATAGGGTAATTAAGGGTAAAAATGATATTATTATTACCCTAACACATGTCCTAATTCTATTGAATAAGTGTAATTCGACCAAAAACAACCTTATAAATAAAATATGACCATTTAGGCCCACTTGGATTAGATTAGTACATTTATTATTAATTTATTTAAAGAAGGGTTAAAATAGTTAAAATCAAAGTTTAATAACTAATTCATTTTTAATATAGGGTTATTCATAAGATAAATTAGACTATAAATATTAATTATAAATATAAAAATATTTCCTACCTAATGGTATCTTATTTATAATTGTTATACATTAAATAATTCAAGTTATTTATAACACAATGGTGATGCAGTAATTACCTAAATAATGAAATATTAAAATAATTGATATTATAAATACCCAAATAAATAAAATTTTAGATTTTTTTTGAATTAAACTAATTTTATAGGTTAATATGACATGTTAGTATTAATTTAACTAACTTTATTCTAACTAATCATTCTGTTATGATTTTTACAAAAATCATTTACCAAATAGTGTCAAAATTGACATAAAATAGTTTATAAAACAAATATTATATTATTAATTGTTATTTTATTCCCAAAAATCTAAGTTTCGGCCAAATTACTTATATAAGGATATATATATTAATAATAAACCACTTTGGGTTCGTTTGTCTTGTTATATTAAGTTTATTAACGATATAGTGTAAGAAAACAAGAAGACACGGTAAAAGTTAAATTATTTAACTTAGAGTTAAATCTAAATGATAAGGTTACAATTGTAACCAAAACTTGTCTAAAATCTATTTTTTGTGATTATTTCGACCCATACCCACTTTATCTTTGAAATAAATCAATTTGGAGCTATTATAAACCGAATATGACTTTATTATAAAATAATATTTTAAGTTTTTTCAAAGGTGCCCCTCTCCTCCCTTATAAAAAGGGCACCCCTTCCCTCTTCTCTTCACACCCTTTTGAGCCTTTAATCTCATCCAAACCCTGACCATTTATCTTATCCACTTACCTAGAAACATTCTGGAGGTTCTGATCTTCTCAAAAGACCAACTCTACTTCCTTAATAGAAGACTTAAAGGAGGTGCATCAAAGAAGAGGTAATCTCTTCTTCAGATTCTCTCAAGTTTCTTTCTTCTACAACTTATTCTTATTTAGTTGTCTCGTTATAAAGTAATAACATAGGTATTACTTATATACTGATATGTTATTATAAATATTAAACAACCCTATTTAACCTTCTATCCATCCTACAGAAAACGAAATCATCGCGCGTGCGTACGTACGGAATACTGTCTCCACGCCGTGGTGTAATCTGTTTTCGACCACCACCTTACTTGTATGGGTATAATGGTGTAAATAAATAACTATATATGATTATTTTAATTTTATATTGATTCTGAAATATTATACATACACTTAAATACAATTCCATGATCATGGGAATGGTATCATCGCTCGTGCGTACGTACGGACTACCGTCTCCACGATGCGATGAGATTCATTCTCCATGTTAACCATTCATTAATGATTATAAAGTATATATAATAATTAATAATTAAATATATGACATAATAATGATACTGGATTTATGTATATATATATGTATGTCATCTACTTAATTCCATTCAATTCAATAAGGAAACGAAAATAGCGTTCATGCGCATGTACGACCTACCGTCTCCATGAATAGTGTATTTCATTCCATTTATCGATCTATCATATATATATGTATATGCTGAATATATATTATATATAAATCATTTTTTACTTTCTGGAATTAATTAAATCAGGATATAAGTAATAATATCAAGAACAACAAGTCCAAACATGTACTATAAATAAAATGATTTTACCCAAAATGCTATTTTAACATGGAATTTACAAAAGAACGGATAATATAAAGTCATAAGTGAACCATTTATGACACCATAACAACGAATATGATTCTATAATAAGTCAATGACATTATTTAAATCATTATACAGGAGGTTCGGATATGTACAAAGCATATCAGACCTAAGGTAAGAGATAACTTTTCCAATCTTGTTTTTATCTGAGATTGTTTATTCGTAAGTATTTACTGGGGTTATATTTATCATCCATGTCCCTATTTTATAAAAATGGTTTCATATATGTTTAAAGTCCTTTTTACCCATTTTTGACTTTTACCACATGTTATGGAAGGAATCTTTCTTTTTTTTACCATACGAGGAACGTTTTTGACTCTTCCGACAAAAGTACGAGGAGAATTTTTTTTTAAACTTATACGGCATGAACGGATTCTTACGGTTTCATACGGCCTTATTTCTATGAAGATTCCTGTACAATATTTCATGATTATTTTAAACATAATAATTTTCTTTTAAAATTGAATGGAATTTTGTGAAAAGAAAATGATTTATAAGAAGAAAGGATATTTTCCTCAAGAATTCATTTCAAGTGTTTTGTCAAAACTATTTTCCATCTAAGATGACATTTATTTAGTATGATTATGTTTCAAGTGTAATGTCTCTATGATTTAAATGGTTTCATTTTTCTTATGATGAAATGATATCCATTTGTTTTATATGGATTATGTAATGATGGGATGATGTTTATGAAACCCACTTTATTCTTTGGGTTATGATGAATGAGTTATGTTTATGTTGTGGCACATGAAAGAATGATTTAATTATGAGATGGGTGGGACCTATATCTCCCTACAATTCTTTGGGTAAATATTTATATCTCATGAGATAGACATGGTTAGAATGGTAAGTTAATCTGGTTCAGTGATACAGGACTGGAATGAGGAGTGAACTTGATTCAGAAAGGGAATTTGTCCACTAAAATGGTCTTGGCAGCAATGCCTTGCCTACTATGGGAATCATAACAAGTGTTGAATGGTTTACACAATTACATTATTTATTCCCATGCTATTTTATCAATATTGATGTTTCTTTATGATATATTCCTTACGTACTTCTAAGATTTATGTCTTTGCTCAAGATTTTGATGTATAGATTTTATGTTCAAGCTTTTGCATTCAAATGTTTATAGATTGTTTTATGTTCTCTATGCTTACCCATACTGAGCATTTGAGCTCACCCTTTTTATGTTTTCTTTTACCCCAGGATATAAAGAAAGGTTTTAGGTAAGAAAACAAATGGGGAAGATCTTTATGGGAGAATTTTAAGATCTTTCACCATGATTAAAAGATTAAATCCCGAGTTTCCAAAGACACTAAACTATTACGGTCCTTGTGTGTCTATGTTTGTTATGTGTTAATTATTCCACAAAAGTAATGTAATGTTCATGTACATCAATCTTTGGGTCTCTACAGTTGGTATCAGAGGAAAGGATTAGTCAACATTTGGAAACTAGGATGCGAGAACTTTAGTGAGATCCCTAGAGATATTTCTAAGGTATGTCTAGGGATGTCCCTAAGGTTAAGTATAAGTATAGGTTATATTCCTAGAATTATGGTAAAGATCTTAGAATTTAATCTAAGATGTTAGATATTGAAGGTAATCTCCCTTGATTATGATTTTGGCCTCTCATACTATTTTTTTGGGTGTTAGAAAATGGCTGGGAATGGGAAGATTCGCGATAATGGAGGATATGATGGACAATGGAATGATATTATTCATGAGCAAACAAATGAAATTGGATCTGGAGGTCCACATATCATTATTATGCCTAATCAAAAATATCATAATATTATCAATAATATCAACTTTGGTAAGTTTCCCAACTCAGCTAATAAAAGAAATATGGAGTTTCGTGATGATCATAGAGGAAGGAAAGTTCAATTTCTATCATGTAAATCATGTGGGAAGAGGCATAAAGGATAATGTTTCAAAGGAACTAGAAGATACTTTGGGTGCGGAAAAGAAGGACGCAAATCTAGTAAGTGCAAAGGAAACGTTTCAGTTAACACCATGGATAAGGATAATGGTATTGCTACAACATCAACAATGATTAGATTTTTTAAATGTGGAATGTATGGGCATTATGCAAACCAATGCCCTAAGGGAAAATCTCATGAATAGAATATGCATGGTCATATGGGTAGTATTTATGTGGATGATGATGAGGAGACGACAAATGATATATGAGATGAAAGAAGTGTTGAAGCTTGGTCAATGGTTTAAGAAGGTAGTGGAATGATTGTATGTTTATCAAGAGTTATGTTGCATATGTAATTTAATGGTACTATGGAATAAAGAAACATCTAAGGATTGTTACACTATTGTTTTTCCTAAAGTATTTGAATGTATATGTTGAATGGTACTGGTAACCATGAAAGGTTATTCAGATATTTTTGGAAAGAAGATGGTATGCACATAATGAATGGATAAGGAGGAAATAATATGTTTGATGGTATTCATGAGCTCATGATTGTTATAAGGACTAAGTGATATCATGGTTTGAGTATACAGAATTTTTTGATTTTGGTATGTGGAAAGAGTTAACTTTTCACAGCACTCATGTTTTCACTAAGGTTCAATGGGTATTCATTTTTCAAGGGAATACATGATTAAGGCCTTCGAATGTTTGGAATGTGACCAAAAAGACATATCTTATGATATGTGGGGATCAATGATGGTATTAGTATGCTTGTTATATGAACTCTCTGGTAATCGTTTTCACTATAATATGAGATTGGACAACAGTATTTTGGATAAGCCTAAATATTGGAATGGATTATGTTGGACATAAGTTATTATTGTTTAAGGATATAACTTTTTCGATATTATTGATGTAAATTTATAATAATGTATTTTTATAAAAAAGTACAACCTACAGGATGGGCGACAACCCGTCACATCGGACAAGGCTGTGGAAATCGAACCCACAGCCGAAGTGCGACAGGCCTTTATTTCCTACCACTGGCCTATAGGAATTCCCTGGTTAGTATAAACTAGTTTTATTTTATTATATAGGATGATAGATGAAGTATAAGTCCATTTTGGAACCATATCTGATTAATCTCACCATAGATGGACTTATGTATATAAATTTTTCTAACTTATGTTTGAGACAGATGGAATGACCTATCATTCTATCGCATGATCTGCTAAAACTTTGTGAAACACAAATTCAACTTCATTTCTTAAAGAGATGAAGTGGTAATTGTTCAAGGCACGAACAACAGTGAGATTATACCAAAATAAAGTAAGTATTTCTTCTAATTAAAATTCTTCAACTTTAGGGAAATGATTTTGAAAACCAAAAATGATGTCCTAGTGCCCTTATATATGATGAATCAGATGGTACCCTAGATCATCAAAAATTTATGGCTTTGTGATTATTGGCTTTTTCATATCCATGTTCTCTAACACTCTCCATCAAGACATGACAGTTAGATTTCTCTTCCATATCCATATTTTCACCTATGTTCTCCTACATGGAAACCTAGTGATTAGTTAATTTGGGTAACCATTACGTTTCATACTTTAGTTTTTAAAGATAAGTTTTGTTATTCCTTTTTATGATGTGGGTTTCTATTTAAGAAACTTTCAAGTAGTAAACCATTTATAACCCCGACGAATTTCAAGGGCGAAATTCATTTTAAGGGGGGTAGAATGTAACACCCCGAGATTTTATGAAAAATATTCTTTTTAATTTCATTGATTTATTGTGTTGTACGCTACACCAAAAGGAGTTTGCACTACACGCATACATGACTTGTCTTGCAATACACGCAATCGCGACCTTCCATGATAGCGTATGTTGTACGCAATACCGAGTTTCACTAAACAACGATATGTTATATAAACTAGCCGTTATGAATAGTAATACCCACTTTTTGAAATTTTATTTTTCAAAATGGACTTCATTTTTGGATTCAGAATATCAAAATTAGACTAGGGTGAAAGTTTTGTATTTTTTCTGAAAACTTTCAATTTTTAATGAATAGTGAAAACACTGGGTTATTATTTAAAAACCGAATTTTTATTTAAATAATTATTTATTTTATTTAAATTTATTTTAGGTCAAAATTGATACATAATACCTATATAAGTTCAATGTAATTCATTAGAGTCATTTTATAATAATTTTAGATATATAAAAATTTTATTGAACTTTTCACCGTCTTTTACCAACCTCTTAGGAGAATTTGGAAATTCACATAATACTTAATTTTACTGCTTCTGTGAGTGGAATTTTGAAAATCCGAGAGACGTGGTTAATATCAAGGACTAAAATGTGGTTCAATGAGATTAAAATAATTTTTGGTGAATAGTAACTTTTTACTTTATTTACCACGGTTAAAAGTAAATAGGGTAATTAAGGGTAAAAATGATATTATTATTACCCTAACACATGTCCTAATTCTATTGGATAAGTTTAATTCGACCAAAAACAACCTTAAAAATAAAATATGACCATTTAGGTCCACTTGGATTAGATTAGGACATTTATTATTAATTTTTTTAAAGAAGGGTTAAAATAGTTAAAATCAAAGTTTAATAACTAATTCATTTTTAATATATGGTTATACATATGATAAATTCGACTATAAATATTAATTATAAAGCTAAAAATATTTCCTACCTAATGGTATTTTATTTATAATTTTTATACACTAAATAATTCAAGTTATTTATGACACAATGGTGATGCGGTAATTACCTAAATAATGACATATTAAAATAATTGATATTATAAATACCCAAATAAATGTAATTTGAGACTTTTTATGAATTTAAATAATTTTATAGGTTAATAGGACATGTTATTATTTATATAATTAATTTTTTCGAAATAATCATGCTGTTATGATTTTTACAAAAATCAATTACCAAATAGTGTCAAAATTGACATTAAATAGTTTTTAAAACAAATATTATATTATTAATTGTTATTTTATTCATAAAAAAATAACGTTCAGCCAAATGACTTAGAAAAGGATATATATATATTAATAATAAACCAATTTGGGTTCTTTTGTCTTGTTATAGTAAGTTTATTAACCATATAGTGTAAGAAAACAAGAAGACACGGTAAAAGTTAAATTATTTAACTTAGAGTTAAATCTAAATGATAAGGTTAAAATTGTAACCTAAACTTGTCTAAAATCTATTTGTTGAGAGTATTTCGACCAATACCCACTTTACCTTCGAAATAAATCAATGTGGAGCTATTATAAACCGAATATGTCTTTATTATAAAATAATATTTTAAGTTTTTCCAAAGGTGCCCCTCGCCTCCCTTATAAAAAGGGCACCCGTTCCCTCTTCTCTTTACACCATTTTGAGCCTTGAATCTCATCCAACCCCTGACCATTTATATTATCCACTTCCCTAGAAACATTTTGGAGGTTCTGGTATTCTCAAAATACCAACTCTACTTCCTTAAGAGAATGCTTAAAGGAGGTATGTCAAAGAAGAGGTAATCTCTTCTTCCGATTCTCTCAAGTTTCTTTCTTCTTCAACTTATTCTTATTTAGTTGTCTCATTATAAATTAACAACCTTAGTATTAATTATATACTTATATGTTATTATAAATATGAAACAACCATATTTCACCTTCTATCCATCCTACGGAAAACGAAATCACTACGCGTGCGTACGTAAGGAATATCGTCTCCACGGCGTGGTGTAATCTGTTTTTGACCACCACCTTACTTGGATGGGTATAATGGTGTAAATAAATAACTATATATGATTATTTTAATATGATATTGATTCTGAAATATTATACATACACTTCATTACAATTCCACGATCATGGGAATGGTATCATCGCTCATGCGTACGTACGGACTACCGTCTCCACGACGCGATGAGATTCATTCTCCATGTTAACCATTCATGAATGATTATAAAGTATATATAATAAGTAATCATGAAATATATGACATAATAATTATACTGGATTTATGTATATATATGTATGTCATCTACTTAATTCCATTCAATTCAATAAGGAAACGAAAACAGCATTCAGGCGTATGTACGGCCTACCGTCTCTATGAACAGTGTATTTCATTCCATTTATCGATCTATCATATATATATGTATATTATGAATATATATTATATATAAATAATGTTTTACATTATTGAAATAATTAAATCAGGATATAAGTAATAATATCAAGAACAACAAGTCCAAACACGTACGATAAATAAAATGATTTTACCCAAAACGCTGCTTTAACATGGAATTTACAAAAGAACAGGTAATATAAAGTCATAAGTGAACCATTTATGAAATCATAACAAGGAATATGATTCTTTAATAAGTCAATAACATTATTTAAATCATTATACAGGAGTTTCGGATACGTACGAAGCATATCGGACCTAAGGTAAGGGATAACTTTTCCAATCTCGTTTTTATCCGAGATTGTTTATTCGTAAGTATTTACTGGGGTTATATTTATCATCCATGTCCTTGTTTTCTAAAAATGGTTTCATGTATGTTTAAATTCCTTTTTACCCATTTTTTACTTTTATCACATGTTATGGAAGGAATCTTTCTTTTGTTTACCATACGAGGAACATTTTTGACTTTTCCGACAAAAGTAAGAGGAGAATGTTTTTTTAACTTATACGCATGAACGGATTCTTACAGTTTCATAAAGACTTATTTCTATGAATCTTCCTGTACAATATTTCATGATTATTTTCAACATAATCATTTTCTTTGAAAATTGAATGACATTTTGTGAAAGGAAAATGATTTAGAAGAAGAAAGGATATTTTCCTCAAGAATTCATTTCAAGTGTTTTGTCAAAACTATTTTCCATATAAGATGACATTTATTTAGTATGATTATGATTCAAGTGTAATGTATCTATGATTTACATGGTTTCATTTTTCTTATGATGAAATTATATCCATTTGTTTTATATGGATTATGTAATTATGGGATGATGTTTATGAAACCCATTTTATTCTTTGGGTTATGATGAATGATTTATATTTATGTTGTGGCACACGAAAGATTGATTTCATTATGAGATGGGTGGGACCTATATCTACCTCCAATGAATTTGGTAATGATTTATATCTCATGAGATAGACATGGCTGTAACGGTATGTTAATCCGGTTTAGTGATACAAGACTGGAATGAGGAGTGAACTCGATTCAGAAAGGGAATTATTCCACTAAGATGGTCTTGGTAGCAATGCCTTGGCTACTATGTAAATCATAACAAGTGCTGAATGGTTTCCACAATTACATGATTTATTCCCATTCTATTTTATCAATATTGATGTTTCTTTATGATATATTCCTTACGTACTTCCAAGATTTATGTCTTTACCCAAGATTTTTATGTTTAGATTTTATGTTCAAACTTTTTCATTCAAATGTTTATGGATTGTTTTATGTTCTCTATGCTTAACCTTACTGAGAATTTGAGCTCACCCTTTTTATGTATTATTTTCCCATAATATATAAAGAAAGGTTTTAGGTAAGAAAACAAATGGGGAATATCTTTAAGGGAGAAGTTTAAGATCTTTCACCGCTATTATAAGATTAAATTCCGAGTTTCCAAAGACATTAAACTATTACGGTCCTTGTGTGTATGTGTCTGTTATGTATTAATTATCCTGCAAAAGTAATGTAATGTCCATGTACGTCAATCTTTGGGTCTCTACAATGTATTTTTTGTGTCAAGAATTTCATAAACTCTTATACCCTAACATTTTTTACTCTTCTATTTTTTAATTTTCTAAAAACATCTTACTCTTGTAAATTTACTTTTCCCAAGTAGTTTACTCTTTTGAAATTAATTTTCTAAATTATTTTACCTTTCTAAAATCTCTCTTACAATTATGTAGTTACTTTTATTGGCTAGATTATTCATACAATTTTACTCTTCTGAGTACTCTTCTAAATTTTTTTACTCATTATAAATCACTCTTACTTTTTTGAAATTACTCCTATGAAATTAATCTCCCAAAAAATATTTTACTCTTCCAAAATCGATCTCTCTTCCAATAATTTTTTTATTTAAATTTAACTTATTTGTTTAATGTTATTATGGTTGGTATATTCTAGAAATATATATTTTTAATTTAAAAATTTCATGTACTTTCAAAGGTGGTTTCTCATGATTCATAGGAATATTCAAAAGATTTAAATGTTAATTTATGGAAATATTACATGTTTGTTAATATCATTTATTATTTTATACAAGTTATTTAATTTTAATTATTTTGTATAGGTTGTTTTAATTTTTATTGAATGTTGAAGGAAGGTTTTCACTCACAAAAAATAAAAATTAATTCATGGACCACCTTCTTGGAATTCAACATCACATGATCAATGAGGATTAATTATTTTGAAAAAATCTGAAGTATTTTTTTATTTTTATCTTCATGACTTATGGTTTGAAAATAAGGACTAAAATATATATATTATTAAAAAATAATGTGGATAAAGTTTTATGAAGATGGAATTTGTGAAAAAACTTTATAAATTTATTTTGATAGAACTAGTATATGAGAAGTTGAAGATACACAAATTGGGTAAGATCACTTAAACTATACATCATGAAAAACAAATTTTGACTACACTCCTTATTGTTTTACACATTTTATATCATTGTTTGTTTTACTTAAATGTGATGAACCTCACTACTAAAGTGATATAAGGATGATTTTACATTCATAACATCAAGGTCATAATTTATGTTTTGTGGTGTTGTATCTTCCTATCTATTTTCTATGTTCGTTAAAGTTGGTTTACAAGTTTTAATTCAAAATTAGGAACTTAGTGTTGGGTTACACTATCCATCAAAAGTTATGTCTTCATTTGTGCCTCTAGGTATAAAAAGTTTGGACTGTTTGAGTTGTTCCCAAAGGGTGAAAAATGAATGGTTATTCGGGTTATGGCTCTAGGTTTGTATGAGTAATTTATAATGGGTTATGAGTCCCCTTAAAAAAGTTAGATCACTTTATAGTGGGTTTCATAATCACATGTTGAGAGTGTGAAGAGTTGAAGTATAATTACTTTGATCTGAACTATTATAAAAATCATTATTTTCATATTTTTTTAAATTGTATAAATAATTTAAACTTTGATAAAATCTTAAAAAATTTATAAATTAGTCAATATACCCCCTCCCCTATTAACCATTTGGATATCTTATTATCTAGGATAGACAATTAATATTGGATCTTAAACATTGTAAGAATATTTTTGTTTATGTATATTTTTATTACTGGTAATCATATCCTAGACTTAACCATCTAAGGAAAAAATATTCATTTTATATAGAAAGAAAAAGATCTAATGATGGATGTATTCCTCAAAGACCTATATTTTAAATTTAAATGACTATTCATATTATCAATCCCAGATAGAATCCATCATTAATCATTTTATTATTGATCACTAGACTATAATGGTAAAACCTTACAAATTACCTAAAATTGAACGAAAAACCTAAATTGGTAATGCTCTTGTTACTTATGTATTATGCTACATATTATGAATATTTAATATTATCAAATTGGAATAAATTTGTTTATTTATATATATTTATAAAAAATCATATTTTATATACATACTAATATTATAAATGTTATGAATGCATTAGGTGAAATATTAGATAACATTGTTATTGTAAAAATAGTTCTTAGATCCTTACCTAAAAAATGGCATTCTAAGAAGGTTTCTATAGATAAATTTAAAAAATTTAAAAATTATACACTTCATGAACTTATTGATTCATTATTATAATATTAATTAGAACATAATAATATTGATGATGAAGAGAATACTAATAAAAAGGAATCATATTTATATATATGAATATTGATTCTTAAACATTATATTTTGAGTTATAGGGAAAATATAGTAATGGATTATCTCAATTTTCCAAATTATTGTATAAAATAAATAAGGTACATTCA
Organism: Viscum album; assembly: GCA_963277665.1. Lineage (NCBI taxonomy): Eukaryota > Viridiplantae > Streptophyta > Magnoliopsida > Santalales > Viscaceae > Viscum > Viscum album. The sequence continues at coordinate 734,158,133 of OY728160.1, forward strand.
ATAAGGAACATAAGGTATTATCCTAGATATGATAAAAAATGAATCGAAAAATTTAATGTTATTTATAATAAAGTTTCATAAGTAATCTATTTTAAATTCAAGATAAAATGACATATCAATACTAAGTGTCCAGATTTAAATGAATAAATAAATAATAAAAAACTAAACAAAAAGTATAAGATATCCCTAGAACATGGATGGATCTATATCGAGGACTTAGATTCTAGTAAGGAATTTGGATCTGAGAAGGAATTGGAAAATATTTCTTAATGAATTATTTAAATTATGTTAGTGACACTGAATATTAACCTACTAAATTTTATTTTGAAAAACCATTTTTTTATTAAATATATTATTATATTTAAATATTCTAAAATTATTTATTTAAAATCTTCGAAATATACTAAATATATAGAATAATCATAAAAACTTTTTATGGAAAACAAGATCACTCTTGAATAAAATAGAATACTAAGGAATGCTAATTCTTGATCTAATGATAAAATATATGCATATTTGGATATTATTCAAAAGTAAATTGTAAAATAAAAGATTATATTTCTAAAATTAATTTGTTTTGAAAAATAAAGTATAATTATATTTTAGAAGAAAATGGTAAGATGAGAATGGAAGTTAAAATTTTAAAACACAATATTTCCATATATTTTCAAGGTAGATAAATTTATTGTAAAATTATATCAATGAAAAAAAATTAAAACTAGTTATGGATATGATAATCAATTACCCAAAATGTTCAAGACTATATTTGTTAAAATTCTAAAAGGAAGAGTTTCTACAACCACTTAGTTTATATGGACAATGAATTAACATTATTCTAGTAAGTTTTCATTGATATTATCATAATAACTTTGAAATACCAAAGCCTTTATTTATAAATACTTATCCTTAATATTTCTTTATAAAAAAAATTACAATATATTTGGATTCCTAAAAATTATTTTTCTAACCCCATTAGACCCAAATTTTCAGGGGTGCCAAAATAGTCCTAAAACTAATTTTATATGATATGTTTTGTGTTAGTTTTAAATAAAAAAATTATATGTATATTGTATTTTCTAGGAACATGATAGGTAATGCATCAAATTTTCTATCTTTCGATATATTTTAAGGAGGTGATATGACTTTTAGAGATAATTCAAAACATAAACTTAAATGTATTTGGATAGGCTAATAATTCTAAATCAATTATCATTTAAAAGTATTTATATATTTAAGTTTTGAAACATAATTTGATAATTATTTCATGATTATGTGATGATATAATTTTAGTAAATTTTCAAAATGATGCGTGTATTTTTTTTTAAAGATAAATATGTCATGTTTTATAGTAATTGAAAAAGGAAACATATATTCTATCAATTCTGTTGAACTAAATGTGAAAAATGTCAATTTTTTAAATGATATACAATCAAACATGATTATATGGAATGTGATTCTTGTTCATTACAATTTTAGGTTGATATGCAATCTATAAAATAATAAACAAGTTTTGTAGATACTTGAATTAAATTTGGAAAACAATTATATTTATAACTCATGTGTAAATGGTAAACATTGAAAAGAGAGTTTCAAAAATATGAATGAATTTAAAATTGTAATATCTCGATAAATCATACATATTGAATCATTTTTACCTATATAAACTACTATTATTTATATTAAAAGTTATATTTTTATTTTTATTCATGAATTTAGAAGACTTATGTGGGTTTATTTTATTTCTCATAAATCTAAAACCATTTTAAAGTATTCTTTTGATCATAATATAGTTCAAAATGAAATATTATAGTTAATTTTATTCATTATAAGTGATAGGGTATGATATTTTTTAAATATGGAATTTAAAAATGCTTGTGAAGAAAATAAATAGTTTCATAACTTTCAGCCACTAGAACACCGCAACAAAATGGTATAGATTGAAGGAAAAATATAAATTTAAAATAAATTTATAGAACCATGTTAAAACAATTTAAAACACCTATATATTTTATAATATTTCTTATTATGTATCTAATAGAATTATTTTAAGACTTATTTTAAGGAAAACCCCTTAGAAACTTTGGAAGGGAAGAGAACCTAAAGTTTTATATTTTCGTGTATTCAGTTGTAAAGTTTTTATTCTTAACACTAAATATTATTTAGATAAAGTATATCTAGAAACCAATAAAGGTATATTTTTTAGGATATTAAAACATTAGAAAATCCTATATAGTTTATAATAAAATAACTATAGTTTTCGATGAGTCTATAAATTTTAAGATTAAAAATAATTATTTAAAAGAGAAGAATAATGATTTAGATTGTATTGAATGATATTTTAGATATTTTTATTTTTTATAGGATGAAACTCAAAAATAAAATTCACATATTGAGTGGGAGAGTAACCCTCATGAAAATTATTATAAAATGCATAAAAATCATCCAATATATCATGTTATAATAAATGTGTATTCTAGATTACAAACCATAAAATCATTAAGACAATTTTTCTCATTATTATTTCATTTATGATTTTATTCTTAAAGATATTTATTAAAATTTAACTAATTATAATAAGATATTATATATGGAAAAATAATTAAATCATTTTTAAAGAAATAATGTTTAGACTCTAGTTGAACCACTAAATGATCAATAAGTAATTGGTACTAAATGTATATTAAGAAATAAACTTGATGAATCTGGAAAAATAATACAAAATAAGACTAGATTAGTTTCATAAAGATATTTTCAAGAAGAATTTTTAGCTTATGGTGAGAATTTTTCACCAGTTTCTAGATTAGAAGCTATTATAATCTTGTTATCTTTTTTTGCTCATTAGGGTTTTAAATTATTTCTAATGTATCTGAAAACTTATTTTCTAAATGGTTTAATTTATGAAGAAGTATATTTAAAACAAAAAACATAGTTTTTAGAATTATGAGAATATTAAATATGTATTAAAACTTTATAAAGTTATTATGGACTTTAATAAGCTCCAATAGCTTCGTATAAAAGATTACCTCAACTTATTTTGAAAATTGGTTTCGAAAAATGAAAAGTGGATCCTGATTTACTTATTAAGATAATTTATAAATAAATTTTTATTGTTCAAATTTATATTAATGATTGTATTTTTTAATATTCAAATGATAATTTATTTAAATAATTATCCTAATTAATGAAATATTAATTTGATATGAGTCTTATGGGAAAATTAAAATTTAAACTTGGTCTTAAAATTTTTCAAAAGTCTAATTGAATATTTCTTAATCAGTTTAAATATGGTAATGAACTAGTTAAAATTTTTGAAAATGAGAGTTTTAAAATATCAAATACCCTAATTAGTACTATTAAATGTTGATAAATATATAAAATTAATGGATAATAAATTTTTTAGATGTATGATTGGTATTTTCTTATATTTAACTACTTCTCATCCTAATTTAATGTATAGTGTTTATATTTGTGCTATATTTTAAAGTGAACTTAACGAAATTCACTAAAAGCTGTTAAAAGAATCAAAAAATATGTTATAATATTTTTAAACCTTGGTTTATGTTATCCTATAATAACTTCATTTGAATTAAAAAGTTATTCAAATTTTGATTTTGGTGGATGTAAGATATATAAAAAAGTACTAATATATTTTTTCTCTTTATAGTTAAATTCTAAGATTATAAGAGTTAAAAGAAAAAACATTTTATTGTTTTTTCAACTAATAAATTTGATTATATAACTGTTTTAAGTTATTTTACTTGATCTTTATGGATTAAGAAAATTTAACTAATTATGATGCTAATTTTGGAAAATTTTATATTTTTTTGATAACTCGTATACTATTTCTATTTATAAAAACACCTTACATCATTATAGAACTATAACTATGAAGGTTAGATATCATTTTATTAGATATCATGTTCAAAAAGGTGATATATTTCTAGAATATGTTTCTAATAATAATAAATTAGCCGATATTTTTACTAAGACTTTGGATTTATCTAAGTATGATAAAATTAAGTTTGAACTTGGTATAATAGATGTTTGAAATAATTATTCCGGAATATATTTCTGGATAGTAAGTATGAAATCTTTATTTATTATTTGGTTTACTGGAATTTTCATTAACTATTCGATAATTTTAAATTTAGTGAAAACAATTATATAATATCTTGATTATCTAAATTTATTTTCATAGATCCTTGAATCTTTTAAAGTCTATATATAGGTAATCATTCATGCAGTCTAGAATTATAGGTTTTACAAACTATTTTAGCTATTTTATACCATTAATCAAGGGTTCATTTTACTATTTATTGTTAACTTATACTTTTTCTATAATCCAATTTTATAATTCATAAATTTAATAGGATATATAATCTTTGAATCTACTATAGAGTTTAATCCTTCTAAAATATCCTATTATAGTTTTAAAATTTTTCATTGAGTCTGTATAATATTCAAATCTATTATATCATTTTAAAAAATTTATTTTCATATTTTTTAAATTTGTGGGAGTTAAAAATTTTCTATTTACTTTATTTTAAAATATATTAACTTTTGTTCCCAAAAAGTAAAGGAAATTTTGTTTTGAATATTCATAAGTTCTACTTTATCCTTTTTTATTGTTCCAAAATGGGGGAGATGTTTTATGTTTTAAAAACATTGGTTTTATAATTATAAAAAAGGGGAAGATTGTGGATTATCCCCTTACTAATTCATTTAATCAAGTTTTGATAATTACAATTACCATGATTTATTATCACTTTATTTTTTTTTATGATTTTATAATTACAAAATTCTCATTTTATTCCCTCAAATGTTTTTAAAATAAAAAAAAATCTTTATCTGAAGCTTGCACTACTTTTATAAGAAACAATATTTATTTTACTAATTAATCATTATAATTTTGTAAATCCTTCTTATTCGTTATGTTTCATATAAACTTAGTATATAGAAAAACCCATTTTTGTATGAGTTGGTTTATGATTCATACATTAAATTAATTGATATTTTTTAACATTTATATGTTATTATTATTATAGATGTATTCTTTGTGTTAAGAATTCGATAGTCTATTACTCTAACATTTTTTAATATTATATTTTTTTCTTTTCTAAAAACAAATTACCCTTCAAAAATTACTTTTTAAATTATCATACACTCCTAAAATTAATTTTTTGAAATGTTTTACTTTCTTGAAATCCCTATTACTCTTCTCGAGTCACTTTTCTAGAGAAGGATACTCTTCTGAATTTACCCTTCTGAGTAGTCTTTCAAAATTTTATACTCTTCAAAAATAACTATTAATTTTTCGAAATCATTTCTAACTCATGTAAAAAATATTTCAATCTTCTTAAATAGAGTACTCTTCTATTCACACTATTTTTATTTAATTTTTATTTTATTTTTTAAATGTTATTATGGTTAATATGTTCTAAAGATTTATATTTCAGATTGAAAAATTATTCAAAAGTTAAATTATTGTTTTTTATAATTCATAGAAATATTAAAAGGATTCAAATAATTATTCAAGGAATCATTTCAAGGTATTTAAAATTATTTATTATTCTATATAGGTTGTTTTATTTTGATTATTCTGTATAGGTTGTTTCAACTTTTATAGAATATCTAATAAAATTTTTCACTCACATTAAATAGATATTAATTCATGGATTTCTTTCTTGGAAAGCAACATAGAATGATCAAGGTGGATTAAATAAAATTATTTTTCAAAAACAATAAAGTAATTTATTTTTTATCTCCATGATTGTTATATCAGAAATTAAGAGATTCAATAGATATATTACTAAAATTTATTATGAATGTGGATAATTTTATATGAAGATGTAATTCTTGAGGAAACTCTATATATAGAGTTCGAAAAAACTAGTACATGAGAGGTCAAGGATACATGAACTGGGAATCATCACTCAAATTGTACATCATGAAACTAGATGTCCACTATACTCCTTAGTGTTTATACATTTTAAATAATTATTGTTATGGATGAAACATTATAAACTTCATTGATGAAGTGACCTAAGGTTTCCTCAATATTCATAATTTCATTATAAAAAACATGGTTTTGTTGTATTGCATCTTCCCATCTATTTTTAGTGTGTGTTAATGTTGGTTTATTATTTTTCATTCAAAAGAAAACCCATATTTCTAGGTTATACTACTCATTAAAAGGTATATATTGGTTTGTGCCTCTAGGTTAAAAAAATATAGGTTTTTAGTTGTTCCTTAAAGTAGAAAAAGGTTGGACTATTTGATTTATATCTCTATGGTAAGAAATGGGAATTCTTTATTTGGGTTGTGACTTCAGGTGGGTAAAAGTCATTTTTAATAGGTTGTGACTCCCCTTAAAATCTATTGTCACTTTATAGTGGGTTTAACACTCTCACATTAATACTGAAAAGAGTATACATATGATCAATATGATTTTAACTATTATAAAAATACCTATGTTAATATTTTTATTTTCCATTTCATAAATAATTTTAAATTTTATATAATCTTTAAAAAATTATAACTTAGTCAATTTACCCCCCCCCCCCCCCTCCCATCTGACCATTTGACCATATTATTATCTAGGAAAACAAATACATCACATTTATTTAAATATAAATAGTGTTCCCATAAATAAAATTGAACTTTTATTTCTATATAAGATACATTGGGGACATACAAAAAGGAAAAGGGTGAGCTAATAAGATTAGTATAGGAATAAATGTGATAATGGAGTAAAACATATTAGTCAAGAGGAATAAAATGATATCATAAATGAGTAGGGTCAGATATAGTAACATAGAATCATAAAATAAATAAAAAGATATCATAATATCATGGAATCATAATAATGTGGAAAAAACATAAAACAGAACATCATAATCATAAGTCAAGTCTGACTGCTAAGAATCACATAATGTTTTAGGGTTCTTGTTCATGCACCATACATGGTATCTCATGAGATTAAAACATTACCCAATGAATTTTGGGGCTATATAATTATAAGTACAACCATAAAACAATATATATAAATATATATGAATATGTGGGAAACATGAGGAAAATAAACTATACCTGAAATATAAGCATGAGAAAACCCATGAGAAGGAATTGAGTTATATAATCTTGCCTTAAAGTATAACCAAATGGTATACCTCAAAAAAATCCTAAGAAAATTTGTGATTAAATATTTTTTTGAAAATGATAAATGGATAAATTATAATTGTTCATGAATATGAAGTTCATGTAAATAAAAATTAATAAGAAAGGAGTGGATAAGTTGGTATAGAAATTAACCTCTTAAATGATGTTTTAGGAAATAAGTAAAGAACCTTTAAAGAAGGCAGGTGCATACTGTTTTCCTTAAAACAAAAAATGAACCAGAATAATTTTTCTATAAAATATATATTATTATGGGAATTATTTAAGGAGAAAATTATTTAAAATAGTGATATATGAAATGGAATAAGGAATAGAAAAGTTCCCCATAAATTGGGTTTTCTTAAAGAGAAGAGTGAGAATAAAACTTGAAAAACTTGTATATAATAATAAAATATGAATAAAATAAACTAGGTATATATGTAAGAAACATATATAAATTTATATAAGAATTAAATGTTTATAATATAAAGATAAATATTATTAGGGATAAGGTAATCATAACCTGAATGAAAATGAGGGTTGTTTGGGAGTTCCCTTACCTCAGGTACTAAATCAATTGATTTGTGGATCTAACCTCTAGAGTAATAAAATACAATATATTAAATAATTTATATAGAAACCTTTTCATGTGTATTTAATTTTTTAATTCAATTAATTATCAAATTTCATGCATTCATTATATAGTTATTGCTCGCATTAGCCACTTGAGGTTATTCATCCAACTTCACCAAAACTTCATTGGTATGTTGATCATGATCAAAGGTTTTGTTAAATAGTTCCATAATTTCTAGAATTTATATGTAAATATTATTTATCATTTTAGTATATTAAATGTTATATAGCTCAATATATAGTCAAAAATAGTTTCATATTTTGAAAAGTGTCCTAGTATGCTTTTTTTATATGGTAAAAATTGTCATGATTATTTACTGTTATTATAATCGATATAATGATGAATTTATATTTCTAAAATATTAATAATTTCATAAATACTATATTAATTCATTAAATTTATTTTTAAAATAATATATTTAATTATATAATATATTTTTTATAACATCATTCATATAAGAGGTTAAAACCGGAAATAATGGGATGAGTGTTATAAACAACTATAAAAATGAATTATATGATGATATAAATAATACTAAAATAGTATTATATTCTTAATTATATGATTAATTTACTTTTTATGATAATTATAAAGTGTATGTTTATGTAATATGCCAAAAACAAGTTAAAAGGTGTATGAAATAGAAAACTTACATTTTACTTTAATGTGGCTCATTTTGATAACACCTAATTCCTTTTTAGATTGGTCTTTTGGTGATAATGGGACTTTAATAAAATGTATAAGAGATTTAGAGAGTTATTTTGGTAGATAATTGTAAATTTAAGGAGCTTATTGTGTGAGGATAAGTGGGGTGGTGAAGGGTATTATCTATAATGGGAGGTGAGGGGAGTTTTTGAATAAAATATTCATTAGTTTATTATTTTTGCTGAAGACTACCAGTTTTAATGATTATTTTGAATATATATTTTAATTGGTTCATGTGAGATATAGATATTGTTTGATTACATCATATAATATCTAATTAACCATATATTTATTTGTTAATATAAATAACTATATTTTTTCATATTTCACTATTCATAAAAATTCAACTTTTTTAAAAAATACAAAAGATTCACCCTTAGATAATTTTTATATGATGATTTTAAAAATGAAATAAATTTTATGAAAATAATTTTATAAATATTAGAAATTTAATTTTTAAATAAAATATTTATTTATTGAAAAATAGTATATTTATGACACAAGAAAATTTTTGACCCTTAGAAAAATTACTTATAATTTCATAAACTTATATTATAATTTATTTGAAAATAAATATTGTTTTATAAAACCATTTGATGAAAATAAAAATTTATTTTAAATCTTAAATTTAACATAAAATTTTATTTTGATGAAAATAAAACTTATACATTTTCTAATAGTGAAGTTTTGGTTTCTTTATATAAAATATTTATTTTATTCTATTTAATGATTTTATATATTTTTCTTGTGATATAAATTTCTTATATTTTTATTTAATAAGATAATCAATATATTATTTTACTATTCTATCAATCGTGTTACTATTCTAATAGTTGGGATATTATTCTTAATGATCAGGTTACTATTCCAATGATCATATAGGTTTTTTAATTTCCTTAAATGCCTCATAATTCCTTCATTAATAATTCACTTAAATTTATGTCAAGTTCATATTCTTTATTTTCAAACAATTTTGATTACATTACTAATGTTTTTTTCCTTTTTATATTATTTTTCATGGGTGTGATTATTCTAAACAACCAAAATGATCCAAATTTTTCTATTTTAGTTATTTTTTTATATTTCTTACCTCAATGTATTATAATTAATTTTATTGAGTATATATTTCCACTAAATTTAATGGTTTAAATTATTATAATAATTTCTTTTGGGTTTTATTATGTAGTGCATGTTTTTTATACTATATTCTTAAATATGAAATTTATTTAGAAGGAAAATTACATATATAGAAGTTTTGGTCTTCACATTCTTCCCCCTTTAGAAATTTCATCCTCAAAATTTTATTTTTCACTCTAAGATGAAAATAAAATTGAGTAATTTTTTCCATTTCTTCCAAAATTCCTCGTGTTACCTTTTCATACTTATGGTTTCTCCAAAGTACTTTGACAAGGTGAGTTTTCATGTTATGTAGAAAATTGTACCTACAACACAAGATCTTCCCTAGTTCTTCCTCATAATAGAGATAATTCTCTAACTATACCTCCTATATATTTAGTATGTGTGATTAATCTCGTATATAATTCCTTTAGAGGGATATGTATATTCCATGCACTTAAGATGGGTTGGGTTGGAGTGATAGTTGATAGTCCACATCTCCAATCCAATCAAAAACATCAAAGATTGCAATGTATCTTAGACTTATCATTACCCTATTCCCAAAATTCATGAATCTTTTCCTTAAAGATATATAAGGGAAAAGTTTATCTATAAATTCAAACTCTATGTCCCATTGATGATAATCATTTCACCCCTTCTATTAAATTTTTGTTTCTATGATGTGTTTCTAAATGGATTTAACCTTCTCTAATATTTCTTCAATCAGTTTGATTCCCAATATCTTACATTCTCCAAATTCATCATAACATGTTGGAGTTCTGAATTTATTTCTATAAAGGTATTTATAAGTATACATCTAGATTCTTGACTGGAAGTTATTATTGTACGAGAACTCGACCATAGGAATATGTTGATCATGTACTCCTTTTAATTCCATAGAGTATGATATATGTGTATATTCAAGTTTCATCAAATTCTATTCAAATTGGCCATCAGTTTGTGGGTAATAGGTTATACTGAAGTTCAAATCTATGTTCAAGGACTTTTAATACTCCCAAAACTTTGAGGTGAACCTAGGATCTTAATAAAATATAGTCAATAGTGGTTTTCTAGGTAGCTTCACCAATTGTAATATATATATAAGTATATTGAGTGATAATTACTCTTGAATAGATATTAAGTGAGTATTAATTGAAAAATGGTCCATTACAACCCATATGTAATTATTACCTTTGGATGTCTTTAGAATACCCATGAAAAAACCAATGGTCATGTTTTATCATTTCCATGTAGGTATGGGTGATTGTTTCAAAATCCAATTTTATATTTTCCTTTAAAACCTTCACTTGTTGGAATAAAAAATACTTTGATGTATGTTTAGTAATCTACTTTTTTATGTTATCCCACTAAAATTTCTCTCGTATATCTATATACATCTTTTTTCTCCTTGGGTGAATAGATAATTTTGAGCTATTAGTATCATTCAATAGTTCCTTCTTTATGTCAAGCTCTAATGGCACACAAAAACATGTACCAGATCTCACAAATACTTCTTTATTAATGTTTAACTCTAAGTCTATCCCCTTTCTTATGTCATCCACCTTATTTTGGATCTCCATATCCTTCATCTAGGCTTTCTAAATCTTCTCCAAAATGGATGGTTAAGAAATTATTTTTCAAGGTAGTATATTTTTCCTTCCTTTATAATTATCATGTTAATTATTTTCATGTCTAATAATATTAGATAATTTTTAATCCACATCATGGATATAGTTGTAGGATCCTTTATACTTAGAGAATCCTCCACTTTTTCCACCTTCCTGGGATAGTAATGTACTGAGAATTCATAGTCCATGATCATATCTAACAATTTTTTAGGGGAATATTTTTATCTTTATATGTGAATATGTGCTTCAAGATTTTGTGATCCATATATATGTCACACTTCTCTCCAAAGAAATAATACCTCAAATCTTCCAGTTTAAACATCACTAAAGAAAACTCAAAATTATTTTTCGAACAATTTTGCTCATGAACCTTTAATTATCTTGTGGAATAAGCTATCACTTTATCATTTTACAAGTATAAAAAACCCAGTCCCTTATTTATGTGTCACTATATTACAAATACTTCCTATCTTGAGGGTAATGTGAGTATAGTTGTGGTGATTACCCTCTAATTCAACTCTTTGAAGGTCCCTTCACATTCTTCAGTCCAAAATAACTTTACTCCCTTACAATTTATCTTGGTTAGTGGGTTTGAAAACCATGATAAATTCCTCAATAATTATCAATAGTGACTAACTAATCCGATGAAATCAGTGATCTTTGTTAAAAATTTTGGTATGGGTCATTCCTCAATTTCCTTTTTCTTTAAAGTATCCATAGAAATCTTCTTTCTTATAAAATTCTCCCAAAAATGTTACATGATACATCAAAAAATCATGTTTACTATAATTTTCATTAAACTCCTCCTTTCTCAAAGTCATTATCTTAGTACTCAAATTATCCCCATGTCCCCCCTTTTTTTTAGAATATGAGGATATCATATATAAATACCACCAAAAATTTATTGAAGTAATATCTAAAGACTCTATTTATCATTTTTATAAAAATTGTTAGAGTATTTTTGATTTTCAATAGAATCACCATAAACCCATAGTGTCCATACAATGTTAGAAAGACAATATGGGAATATCCACCTTCTTTGCATTCAATTAATTATATCCTAATAAAAACTATTCCTTAGACAAGTACTTATACCTTCACAGTTGATCAAAAAATCATTAATATATGGTGGTGGATAATTTTTCTTTATCATGATCATGTTGAATTTATGATAATCAATATAGAGATGAATTTACCCATCAGTATTTTTTACAAAGTGGACTAGTGAATCCCATGGTAAAGTAATTGGTCATATAAAAACATATTTCATGTTCTCTTATAGTTTTTTCATTAGTTATTGTAGTTAAATAGGGGGAATTAAATTGCATATCCTGGATATGGGAATAGATCTAGGTATAATTTCGATTGAGAACTCAACCTCTCGATCGGGAGGATGACCAGAAAACTCTTCATGGAACACATCAGCATATTACCTTACAATGGGAATGTTTTCAATAATTATCATCTCTATTTTCTTAATTATTTTATCTAGTTATTTTTTCTAATAAGAAACAATATCCATACTTTTTAATTATTTTACAAATTATATTCATCATTATCATTTAACTTGTATAGAATTGGAGGATGAATTGGGATATGGAAAGTGATTTCCCTCTTCAAATTGTTGATGTTATCTATATATAATGACTTACAAACCAGGACTAAAATAGAATCAAATTCCATTAATGAAATATGAAAAGGTTTTTTGGGAGATTATTCACCCAAATGTTAATTGGTGAATAGTTATTTACTTAAGATGAAAAAATTCACCACTTTGTGTTTTTACAAATAAATCAATCTCATTATTTTTAAGTGGTGTCTAAATATTTCTACTAGTTTTTCACGATATGAATGAATGTGTAGAACTGTAATCAAATAAGAAATATGAAGTTCATAAATAGATAATAATAGTATATTTCTACATTTTATTCTAGTTATAATAATTTACTAAATCCAAAATATTGTTAAGTATGATAATACATATATTAGTGATCATATAAAAGGTAAACTATGAACATAGTAATAATAACTCATAAATGACATGTATATCTTAACTTATGAATTTCTAAGATTTATATAAGGTTATTCATGCAATGCATATTATTAGGTTCTCTGGAAAATACCATAAAATAACTACACATTTATCTAATTACAACTATATCAACTCGAGTCTAATTCATGTATTATTACATGATTTTTAATATAATATTCTATAAAACACAACCCAAAAATCTAGAGGCCTTGTGTCTTATGGAGATTAGATACATAAAATAAAAAATGAAAAAAATAAACTATGACATCTTTATTTCAATATCTATAATTTTATCCTAAATCCCAATTAACTTCTACAACTATATAGGATAACCTTGGGACATACATAAAGGAAAAGGGTGAGCTAATATGCTCGGTGATGGAATAAATACGATAATGGAGTAAAACATATGAGTTAAGAGGCATAGCATGATATTTTAAAAGAGTAGTACCATATATAATCAAGTGGAGTGATATAATAAAGAAGAACATATCATTATATCATGGAATTATAAGAATTTTATAATAATATAAAATATGACATCATAATCATAAGTTATAGATCACTACAAAGAAAACATAATAAAGTGTTCTAGGATTATTAAAAATGCACCATATATGGTATCTCATGAGATGAAAATATTAATAAATTAATTAGGGGATATAAAATTTTAGGGCCACCTATAATATCATAATATATACATGAATATTTCTCAACATAAGTAAATTAAATCATATATAAACCATACTCATGAGAAAACCAACAAGAAGTAAATGGGATACATGATCTTATCTAAAATCATAACAAAATGGTATATCATAAATATTCCCAAGAAAATAAGGGATTAATGATTCTTTGGATGTTAATTATTTAATAAAATAGAACATTTCAGGAATATATAGTTAAATTAACAACAAATTCATAAGAAAGGAGTGGAGAAGTATGTAATAAATGAACCTCTTAAACAATGTTTTAAGAAATAATTAAAGAGCTTAGAATATGGTAAGAACATAGTGTTTTCATTAATACAAAAAATGAACCAGAATATTTTTTCCATGAAATAGATATTATGTTTGTAAACCATGATAGATAAAATTATTTAAAATAGTGATACATGAAATATACTAAGGAATAGAAAAGTTTCTTTTAAATCAAGTTTTTGTTAAATAAACGAGTGAGAATAGAACTTGAAAACATATATATTCCCAGTAAAGAAAGGTAAAATAAACTTAGTATATATGTAAGGAAGATATTTAATAAATATAAAATATGTAAATGTGATTAATGGAGAAATAAAAATAAGTAATGGGAGAGAAAGCATAACCCAGATTAAAAAGAGTGTAGTTTGAGAGTTCCCTTACCTTGGGTATTAACTCAATTGGTATATGAATCTAACCTTAAAAATAAAACAATTAATTAATTAAATAATTGATTAAAAATATTATTCAAATATATTTAATATTTTGAATTCCATTTATTATCATATTTTATTAATTTATTATTATTTTTTTGGCATCAATCACTTGAGGTTGTTTGGTCAACTTCTCCAAAACTGCTTTGGTATGTTGATCATGGTCAAAGGTGTTTTTAAATAGTTCCATGATTTAAATAATTTTATAGGTATATGTTATTTATCATTTTTTTATAAAAAAATATATGGTTTTATATATGGTCCCAAATAGTTTTAAATTTTGAAAAGTGTCCCAATAAACTTGTTTTAGATGGTTAAAATTACCATGAATATTGTTTGTTGATATCATTGATATAATTATCAATTTATATTTCCAAAATATTAATAATGTAATAAAAATCATATTAATTAATTAAATACATTTTAAAATCATTCATTTAATTAAGTAATAGATGTTTCCAATCATCATCCATATAGGCAGTAAAAACTGACCATGATTGGACAAGTGTTATAAAAAACTATAAAATGGATTTTATGAACAATATGATGATATAATAGATAATACATAAAAACTATATACTAAAATATATTCTAAATTCCATGTTTATTATAATTATAAAGATGATGTAGAAGTGATAAGGGAAATAATTTAAAAGGTGTAAGAAATAGGAAACTTACTTTGTTACTTTGGCATGGCTCATTTAGACTACATATTAAGCCTTCTTAGAGTGGTATTTTGGTGAGAAAAGAACTTATAAAATATTTATAGTATATTTGGTTTGGTATTTTGGAAGATATTTTGTAGCTTAATGATCTTATGGTGTGATGAGAAGTGTGGTGGTGAAGGGTGGTGTTTAAAAGGGGAGGAGATAAGTGTTTTTTTTAAAAAATATTCATTAGTTTATTATTTTGTTAAGACTATCTATATTGATGATTCATGTGACTGTATATAGTAATTTTTTCATCTGAGGATCGTATAATTTTTTCTTTCATCATCAAAAATTTAATCAATCATGTGTTTAACTTATAATATAAAATAATGTATTTTTTTATATTCCACTATTCACCAAAAATTCGATTTGTTTTAGGAAAATATCAAAAAAATTACCCTAATATAATTTCAATATAATGATTTTAAAAATGAAATCCATTTTATGAAAATATTTTTCTAAATATGATAAAATTAATTTTTAAATAAATTATTTCTTTATTGAAAAATACTAGTTTTTATAACACGATGAAATTTCTAACCCATAGAAAAATTACTTGAGATTTCATAAAATTATGTTATCATTTATATAAAAATAAATATTTTTTTATAAAACATTTTTATGAAGATATAATTTTATTTTAAAATTTTAAATTTATCAAAAAAAATCATTTTAACAAAAATAAAATATATGTATATTCCAAATACAATTATGGTTTCTTTATTTCAAATACTTATTTTATCAAATTTAAATAGTTTATTTAATAGTCTTGTGATATGAATTTCTTATATTTTTATTTCATAAGATACTCGAAATATTATTTTACTATTTTGTTGATCATGTTATTATTCTAACGATTGGATTATATTCCTAATACTCAAGTTAATGTTCCGACAGCTATATTTCTAATAGTCATATAGGTTTTATAATTCCAATAAATACCCCTTATTTCCTTCATTCGTCATTAACTTTAGTTTCTATCAAGTAATTATTATTAGTTTTTATAAATTTCAATTGCATTGTTAATGTTTTGTTTTTTATATTGTTGTTCATGGGTGTAATTATTCTAGGATACCAAAATGATCTAAATTCTATAATTCAAGTTATTTTATTTTTATATGTTTATTATACCATTGTATTATTATCAAATTTTTGGGTATATTTATCTCGTAAATTTAATGTTCTAATTTAGTATAATTAAGTGTTCTAGGTTTTTATTATGTGGTGTTTGTGTCTTATACTATATGAAGGTTCCAGACATAGTAGAATCCTATCAAGCCCATACCCAATTATGTTTTTTCATTAAATCCAATAAATAAATAATAAGAAAATGATGAATAATGACATGTATCATGGTTGTATATAAATAACCATAATGAAATAATCTTGTAACCATTATATAAGATCTTTCATGTTAAGTTTATAATTAATTTAATAGTAATAAATTACATTATTCTTGATTAATTCTTTAATGTAGTTATTGATCGATCAAACATCCATTCGGGTTGTATGATTGTTTCATCAAGATTATGAAAATAAGAATCCCTCTAGTGGTGATCCACATGTTCTCCTTGATCTCAAATCATCTCCAAGAGTACTATGGATTCTAGTGTGGTGGTAATTATCATCTTTCATCTCTCATATTTGATCTTAACTCAAACCTTCAGGATTTAAAGGTTGATTCTTGTTTTCTAATTCTTGAGAAGAGAATGAAGGTGGAATAGATTATATTAATATATATATAACCCAATATAAGTTCTTTATAGATATAATTATCTAGATAATTAATCATTGTTCACAATCAAAATCATTTCCACACGTCACCACACAAATGATATAATCAGGTATATATAGATATAGGGTTAGAGTACTGGAAATTGCACAAAATACCTTATCCAATATCTTAATCCTTAGTGAAACCCATGTCTATTATTATTATTATTTCTTTGAAATTTTTATATCTTGCAGATAATATAAATATCAATAAATAAATTAAATATATTTAGTATATCATTTTCATTATCGGGTTCCATAAGTCATCTTGTCCACCTTTATCAACATTAACAAACCCTAAAATAATAAATATTATCCATTTAATAAATAAATAAATAAATATAATATTCATGGTCTTGAGAATAAATATTAATTTAATATTCAACTCACAAAAAATAGTTGATGGATATTTTTTATCAATAAATCGTAAATAAATATTATTCCTTGTTATTGAGAATAAAATTTATTCCAATCAATAAATTCAAAAATAATTTAACTGGGACCAAAGAAAACACTAATTCTATGACCCTTCTTGCCTCTTCCTTAGTGTCATTAGGTATTCTTTCCTAAAGTCCAATATCAGCATCTAGTAATACATAAAGGAACCCATAGGGTAAAAAGTTAGTGTTTCAATAATAACGACCACATAAAAATGATCATTGTGTAATATAATCACTTTTCATCAATATCTCATCAAGAAGAATGTAAACTCATATCATCAACCTATACTCTTGATAGATATTTATTTGAATTCTTGAAATAAATATGTCTATACACCATGGCTATGGAATTTAATTTTATAGTTTCATTCAAATTTTAAGGGTTGATATACCAACTTCTATAAATATGAAAGTGAAAAATCATTCCTTGACTTAATCAATAACAACATATCAATTATGACACACCCAATGTACTCAAATTAATTGTGAACATATTTTTTCATAGATTATTGTAATACATATAAGTATGAAACTTTTGATATGTATTGATAATAATAATAATAATGTCTAAGGACTGTTACACACATTCACAAACTATAATGTCCAATTAAATGTAGACATGTAGAATTCCTACTGGTGGGTTTTTCCTTATAATCTCTCATTTTGTAGATTAATAAATACCAACTTCATGAGATGAAGTCTCATCCACTTATGAGTACTCTTATCTGAAATTCTACATCATCTTTTTCCCTTAATATGACATTGTATGACCATAGGACATATATTTTAAGCATATAATCATATCACTTTAAAGTTCTCATAACAGTGGTCTACTTCTACAAGATTTTTCAATGTGATAGATACTCTATAACATTATCTCATTATAGTTATATAGAAGAATGATAAATATGTGATGATATATTTATTAATATTCATGTATATTAATATACAAGAAATATAAAGTATAAATTAGTAAGTACTAGGGAACGAAATATAATCTACTCCCACTTGGACTGGATCTAACTGCTAAAAAATTTTAGTCTTCTAGCTCTCACATAATGTTTGTGCTTCTAATGAGATTGGTCTTTACTTGGTAGGTCCCCCATGAAACACTAATATACTTCCACTTGTACTATATCCAAATGCTAACAAATTTTAGTCTTCTATCTCTCACATGATGTTCATGCTAATAATGGGATGGGGCTTTAGCCAACAATTACACCATGTGGTATTCCATGGAAACTCTACTAACTACAATATCACCTATATAATAAAAATATTTCAGGAGATGATATTTTTGAAGTATGTGCTTCATCCATTAATGTGACCTTATCTCCTTTAAAAATACACTGTTATTGTATTATTTCATTACAATGTGATATGATGTTTAATTCTAGGCACTACATCTAGATCTTGGTGGAATTTTCATATCCAAACTACTTCATTTGTTTCCTCAAAAGCTACAATATACTCAAAATATTCTATAGAATCAGTGACCATGGATTTATTTGTGATCCTCAAGATCCTATATCCTCTTTAAAGAGTGAATATATATCGTGATTATGATTTCAAATTGTCTTGATCTGTTTGGAAACTAGCATATATATAGCCCACAATGACTAGTTCCTCATATCCTCCATAAACTACGAATATATCCTTAGTATGCCTTAGATATTTAATGATGGTATTGACTATCATCCAATAGTGGTCTCTTTGGTAATCATGATATACGCCTACCACAATTAAGGTATAGGTGACATCTATCTTGGTATATAACATGGAATACATGATTTTCCCGATCACTGATGCGTATGGAATCTTTTCCTTACTTTTTCTCTGTTTTTTTGTCTAGGGAAACTTTTTAATAAGAAATGAATGACATGTTACATAAGAATCAATCCACTCTCATGTTTTTTCATACTAAATATATTTAGTATCTTTTCAATGTATGTACCTGGAATTAGTCCAAGAAGCCTCTTGGATATATCATGATAGACCTTGATCCTAAGAATATATGTTTCTTTACTTAATTCGTTCATGGAGAAGCATAAGTTTAACCAATTATTAATGGATTGTAAGACTGTTATTTCATTTACAGTCAATAATATGTCATAAATATATGCTATCAATAAAATTATTGCACTCCCACTAAACCTATTGTAAACACAAGGCTCACATTCATTTTTTTCTACTCTAAATTTCATTATGGATTCATCAAAGTGAATGTTCTATAACTTGGTTGCATTACTGGAAAATTACCCTATACCTGAGGTTTGGAACCTGGGGTATAGCCCATAAAAGAATGGGTATAGGCTATACCCATGGTTCCAAGAACCATGGGATCTTAAGTCATCTGTATAGATCTAAGTTATAGCCATGGTTTAAAAATGTTATAGCCACAGTTATGAACCATGGGAATTGGTGTATCGGAAATTGTTCATCACGTCAATAACCCTATACACGCAGTTCTAAAACTGTGGTTATAGGATTTAAAAAAAATCTTGCTGCCAGATTCAAACCCTGTACTGAATATATTCCATCCTTGAGCCTAACCACTACACCACATATGGTTTTTGGTATATAAATATATATTTACATATATAATTTTTTCTAAATCAAGGCTATAGTTGTAAAACCATGGAAATAGGTTTTCCTGTATAATTTTTTTTCCTATGTAATTTTTTGTTATCGCACTTATGTAAGAAATATATACCCACATTTTACCAAAATCATGGCTATAGTGATGACCTATACCCATATTTTTTTATAGAACCATGGGTATAGGTCTTGAATCATATATTATACCCATGATTTTGTTAAAACTGGGGGTATATGTGTGACCTATACCCATAGTTTTTTCAAACCCATGGGTATAGGTTGTAAATTTCAACCTATAGCCATGATCTACCAAAACTAAGGCAATAGGTTCTAAATTAATTCATATACCCATGGTTATTGGAAAAAAGTGGGTATAGGGTAACCTATACCCATGATTTTTTCCAAAACCCTGGTTATATCCTTGTTTTCCATTAGTGATGCTTTCTTTAATCCATAAATGGACCTATAAAATTTTTATACCTTATTATTGGCATCCATTGGAGTCAAAAACCCTTTTGGTGTGGTCACATTTTCATCTTCTTAAAGGTCTCATTAAGGAAATTTTTTTTGACATCCAACTTTTAAATATCATAGTATTGGTAAGATGTTATGTAAATTAGAATTTTAATGAATTCCATTATATAAAGTGGTGAAAATTGTTCATCATAGTTTATGCCTTAATGTTGTTTAAACCCTTTTTTAACAAGTCCTGCCTTATAGCTAATAACTTTTCCATGCATTTCTAGTTTCTTATTGAATACCCATTTATAACCAATGGGGTTTACATCCACTAGAGGATCTACCAAAATTCATACCTTTTTTATACATGAATCCATTTTAGGATTTATGGCTTCTTTCTATTTGTAAACATCTATGCCACTTGTTGCTTCCTTGTAGGTTACAAGATCATTATTATTAAATAATTATGATTCACCATCCTCAGTGACTAAAAAATCAAATCTTTCATGTTTTATAACCGCTCTTATACTCCTATGTGGTTATTTTATCTCTAGAATATCTTCTTATATGGTATTTAGGTAATATATTCATTTGTTAACTCATGTGTATCTTGAGATAATAATTTATCGAAGTCTATCTGGATCCCAATGTATCTTTTAAAGATTTTATCCCTCTCAAGAAACATGGTGTATCTTTCCATTATTCCATTTTTATCTGAGGGTTTGCGTAGGTAATATCCTTTTTTTTCTTAGGGTATCCTATAAAATACACTTTTTTCCTTGGGGTGTAAGTTTTTTTCCAATCATACCTTAAAAAACACTTAATATCCCCATCCATGTAAGTTAGGAAAAACATATTTCCTTCCACACTGTTGCTTGTATGGAATACCATTAGTCACTTTAGTTGGAACTTGGTTTAGGATGTAAGTCTCTATGTATAATGTGTATCCCCAAAAGTATAATTGAAGGCTTTCATGACTCACCATTGATATCACCATGTATAGCATGATGTGGTTTCCCCTTTCAATTACAACAATCCATTGTGCTGTTTAAATAGGAGTGAGTTGGGATATAATGTCAAGATTCCATATATAGTTAATAAATTCTTGGTTTAGATATTCTATTTTATGGTCTAAGTGAATTTTATTTATCTTCTTTCCAAGTTGGTTCTCAAATTTATTCTTCTATTCCTTGAGTTCATCATAGTAATCTGACTTAAACATAATTAAGAATACATATACATATCTACTGAAATCATTAGTAAAAGTCATGAAGTATTATTATCCACCCCTTACATATATAAGAAATGGTCCACACACATCTTTAAAAACCAATTCATGAAGCTCTTGGGCCATTTAACCCTTTCCACTTAATGGGGATTTGGTAATTTTTCCTTACAGAAAAAATCATGACATATCCCAAGTGGTTTTAGTTCAAAAGAGTCTAAATATCCATATTTGTATAATTTTTCAAGGAGTTTTTCATTTATAGGACCTAGATATTAATTCCATAGTTGGGTGTGATATGAGTCATGTAAACAATATTTATTATCTATTTCTATTACATAGTTTGTTGAATACAACACATAAATACCATTATTTAAATCTATCATACCATAACATATTTTGTATTTTTAAAACAAGAAACTTTAATTACCAAATTTTAAAATAAAACTCTTTGTATCTAAGATGGACATAGAAATAATGTTTTTAGTAACCGATAACACATAATAATAATTATTTAAAACCAATATTAGTATGGTTTTCAATGTGAGGTGGTAGTATCCAACTATTTTAGTGAGTATAGCTCCATTATCATCTCATAGATCCACCTATCCTTGTGAAATTCTTCTAAATACACATTGTGCCTATAATTAGATATAAATTTAAGCATAAAATGTTATATCTAGTACCTAATTTATAAAAGTTGATAGATTTAACTTGATAAAAAACATACTTATATATTCACCAATCTCATTTATCATAGTGTGGTTCCTTTTCCAGTTGCCCTTCTTACCACATGTAAAACAAACAGTATCTCATTCTCATACTTTCCCCTTGATCTTCGTTATATTTGAAGGGTGGTCTAAATAATCCTTATACTTAGAGTTATTCTTGGGGGTTTTATTTTACCTTATTATTATTCACTATAGGAACATAAAGTTACTCATGATTCATTTATTTTTCTACATAGTTAAGTAGAGTGGGAAGGTCTGGGAGAGGCTTCTTAATGTTGTTTATATTAAAATTTACAATAAATTTAGAGAATATTAGGGGTATTGAAGCATGAAAGAGATAAATTCATAATTAATTGGGTATTTTAAACCCTATAGTGTCTATATCCTCAATTTAACCAATAATATTGACTATGTGAGGTCTATCTGTTACTCCCTATCTATGTTTTCATGTAAATAATGCCTTAGAGATCTAAAATATCACATATCTAGCTATCTCCTAATAAATATCATAGAGATTATTGAGAACTCTATAATCATCCATGATATCTTGGGTCATCATGAGTTTGTTACACATGGATGAAAGCATCAAAACCGGACATATAACACATGATCCAATTGTTTTTTGTAGATAGAGATCTTCTCATCACTCACCTCCCTATTGGGAGAATCAAAAAATTAGGGATTCTAGAATGTAAAGATTTTATTCATGGAATAATAAAATTCACAATTTCATATACCATTCATGGGAGTCACTACCAATAAGGATATTATCTTTTTCAAGAATTGATTATAAGGATAACATGGTTGATGAACTTTCCATTTCACTACAACAATATAAAGGCAGAAATAAGTACTTTATCTTGATTACCAAAATATATGAAATGAAATAATTTTATTATTTTATTATTTCCCCACTATTATATCAAGTCTTAATATCCCTCACCATTGGAATCAGAATGTCCCATTGTGTGGAAATTCTAGTGGCAAGGATCCATATTTCTCTTCTCATGACCTAAGTTACGGCCTGGTCAATTACTCAAAGGTATTTAGGTAGGTGTTCTTTCCAACTTCTAACTTTCAACTCTTTAATCCATTGAGTGGACTACCAAATACTAAAATCTTGATTAGGATTTCCTCAATAATTTCCTTCAAATATGTATTGAAAATACTATTGTCATTAAATTTAATAAAAGTTTGGTTAATTTAACCCACCATCCTAATTTAGACTCCTCAATAGTTAAAATTTCCCACAACCATGTCTTGAGCCAACATTTTAAGTACAATTACATGTTTAACTTTGATAATGGAAGTATTATTAACTTAAAATTTACTAGATGTATTTTTTTATTATGGGTAAACGTGTCTTTTTAATATTCTATAGATTTTATATAATTAATTAAATATTTATTTTATGGAATCATTTTAAAAATAACCCATTTATTTTATTTTTTCTTACACATCTAGTTATCTTATTTAAATTATGTGATTAATTTTAACATAATATAAAATATATTACCATGTATATAAAAAACAAAATAAATAAAGTGACCTGATCATGGGATTTCTAATGGTTGATTTTTTTTAGAGGAGAAAATTCAACTTATGACCCAAGGAGAAAACTCATTAATCTAGGATTGGATTGAGTTTCAACATTACAAAATCAAACTTTCTATCATCTTGGATGATTTCACCTCATATGAGGTTTGGAATTTCCTCCTCTCCTTAGAGTTCCATCATGTACATATGTTTTATACTCACACTCAGGTGAGGGGAACCATTTGAATGGTTAAGGGGTTTACATAAAAGAAACCATGGACCTGAAAATCCTATTTAATAAAGGGAAAAGGGATGATATACAGTCCATAATTTTAATTTAATACTAATAAAACTCAGTACTTAAATTAAAATAAATCCAACATGTACATTGGTTAGTTAATCTCATGATCAGTCAAAAATATGAAATTAATACATATTTAATAAATTGGAATTCTTTTCAATCAATATTAATTAAGATAAATTTCCAAAATTAATTAATTATCTTATTAAGTCATTCATTTATTTATATTATGTCCATACAAAAAATTCTAGAGACTCTTATCTAGTGTAATTTTTTAAGTAAAATTTAATTTTATTTAAAATTAATTAAGTATATTGTAATGTAAGGACTCATATTTCACCAAACCGGTTCTTCGAGCTAATTCATTATGAGGTATCAAGTGAGCCTCTCAATATATCATAGGCTTCTGACTAGAAATGAGGGCCTAGGGTGTATCCATGGAGAGATTATTTCCTCATATCAGAGTAGAAAACAATTGAAATAACTAGATATCATCCAATCAGTAAAGAGATTTTGGAAGTAATAAATATACTGAAATAGAACATGTTGTAATGATAAATGAAATTGTATGAAAAAAACCCAAACATCCATGTCATGAAAACAACATTGGCCACCCATTGGGCCGACCATACATACAGAAGTACATAAAGGAAACTAAAATAAAAATGAAGGGCTCTACTACTAACTCCAAGATAGAACATATACTCGATCTCTATAACACTACTAAGTTGCATCAAGCCAATAAAAGAATACACATGAGTGGTCCCACTAGATCATGAAACCATGGGTCTCATCCCTATCCATCATGAATTTGTGCTCAACCTAAAAAGCAGACATAAGATCTTCACTCACAACGAGGTATACAAAAAGGTGTGACAAATAATATTAGTACTTCAGCCCAATGACGAAGCTATAAATTTTTTATCATAAGTTCATGCTCATAAAATATTCTCAGACTATCCAAGACACTACTAGAAAGATAAATCAAATAAATAACATGAAACCATAGTCAATCCCTAAGTATGTGATCCCATTCAACTGGTCAATGTGCCATCATGTATATCAATATTCATATACATACACACACATATATATATTCCCATACATATACATATATATATAAATATGAATATCCCTGATTAAGGTTAAGAAAATAATATAAATCATCATTAGTTGACCCTAGGGTCTGTGACCCCGATCGTATGGACATCCTGTGAAAAGGGAATTGAGATGGATGTCGTACCACTCAAGCCTTGTATAATTAAGTCGATCACTGGGTAAATAATCCCAATAAATAACACCTACTTCAGTTAGAACCGAAAATGTATCGAACCAAGCTACATCACTATATGGGGGATACACTTCCTAACCCTAGGTTCACCCATACTCACCTCTGATCACTATAATGATGGATTCTAGGGAATACATATGGACATCAAGTAAATGTTCTATCTATATTCCATACCAATCATTCCATGTAAATATAGCCTAATTTATGATCCCTAGGTCCCCGTCCCTATGCAGTCATGAAACTGTGACTTGGAGAATACCAAAGGGTCTAACCCTTAGGTGATGTAAAGGAGATATCACCAGTGAGACGTCATGCCCACCCCTTGAGGACTCTGATCAGGGAGAGAAAAATCATCCCCATCACCCATGAGAGAGTAACCATCCATTAGTTTCCAATGACGTGAAATTCCATGTCAAACACCATGTTCAAATAATCGATCTGGGAGAGCGTAATCATCCCTATCTCTTGGGATATCAAAATCATCTATAAGGATAGTCAAAACATGGAGATTTTGATCATACTCAACATATAACAATTCAAGGAGAGAGGAATCATCCTCATCACTCAGGAGATCATAATCATCCACGAGTATCATTACAAGGGAGGCCATACCCATATATCATAATCATAGGATCATAGGTCAGATCCTAAGAAGAACATCTAGAAATCCCAATAATATAATATTCAAATATATAGGCTCAATGGATAGCTGGATCATAGTAAATATGTCTGGGCATCCCAATAATGAGAAAGGAAGATCCCAAGAAATACATCTAGGCATCCCAATGATAGATGTCACATTATGTTAGGCTCAACATCCACAAACTAGTAATCACCTCGGGTAATCGTCATTGCATCATCTATAAACAGGTGAAAGTATAAATAAATGAGTGAGTGTGTTCTGATGCCTAAAACCACCACTACTACCACATCTACTTAGGGTTACAAGTTCAGCATTGGTTCTAAGGTGGAACCTTCTATCATCTCTACCCAAACCCAACATACTAGGTTAGGGTCGATCAAACATTGAGGAACTCACTAGATCCCTCAAGTCAAAACACTAAAGAGGAATCCTACATGGGATCCTCATGGTCTACACATAAGAAAAGGCATCCTACTTGGGGTCCTCAACAACAAAGGTAAAAGGATGAATCCTATATGGGATCCTTAAGGATAATAAAGAAAATGAATACTAGATAGGATCCTTGTAATTGTACATAAGAAGAGGTATCCTAAATGGGACCCTTAAAAGTAACATACGAAGAAAAGCCATCCTATATGGGATCTTCATAATGGTATACAGGTAATGGAACCCAACAAGGGATTACCTAAGTCTACGTTAAGTGAAGTACCCATAAGGGGATCCTTGGCAATAGGAAGAATATAAAGGCATCCTACATGGGATCTTCTAGGTTGAAACCTAAGTAGAGGAATCCTATAGGGGATCCTCAGAAAAATTAACCTCACAAACTCCTGGTCTATAAGGGCGCATCTCATAAGGGAGATGTCCTCAAGAGGAAAAGATATAAAGGCCTCAGTAAGGAGATATATTTCATGGGCCATGTTAGATCAAAGGGTCTCACTCTCATGATATAACTCGATTGGATTAGCTAAGGAAGAATCTCTCCATTTAAGAAAAACTTGAAATGACTCCTTTGAGTCCTAAAATCACTTAAAGGGTTTTACCACCATGATCTATGTGAAAAGATACTCATAATGGACTAATAATGTGTCCAAATCCAACTCCTGGGTTTCAAGATATAAAAAATAGGAAAACCCCTAAAAAGGGTAGCATGGGAGGAGTACACGGTGTGTCAGTCCTAGCACACGGCGTGTACCCTCACGACCCCACTTGGGTGTGTACTTCAACCCTACATGGTGTGGAAAAGCCCATGTATGTGAAATGTTCATCATATACACAGAGTTTACCCTATAAAAGGTACATTTTCATGTACCTCATGTGGCTTGGACATGTACTTCATCTGGATATGTACATCTACACGACATACAACCCACACGAGGTATGGTCGTGTACTCTACACGGCCATGTTCCCCTACATGGGCTGTCTATCTGAGTATTCGGCTACACGGCTGAGTCTAAGTACATGGTGTGTATAACCCATATATGGAATGTACTTCTAAAAAATTTATCTTCCCCAAACAAGAATAACACACAGTGTGTATTCCTGATAAACCCATCGTGTGATCGGGATTCCTGAATAGGAAACCCCTCAAATCATCCCAAAACCCCGATTTCTTCCCAAAAAGCTAAAGATCGACACTAAAGGGGTCCAATATAAGAATAATAGGGCCCTAAAACTATAAAATGGTGTATATATATGTAATGATCTAGGGAAAAAATTTAAAATTTACTACCTTTGGGAAGAATTCGCCGAATCTTCGCCCGTTTCCAAGTTCCACTACCACCACATAACGATCTAGCTCGTCCCGAGCTTCATGAAGATACATCACTTTCCCCCTACCACATTATCTCTCTCCCTATACATTTTCTATCTTTTTTCATAATGAAGGTAGATCCCCCTAGGGTCATATGTGAGAACATAGGGAAGAAAATAATAATAAGATAATAAAATAAATAAAATGAGAAAAAAAACTAAAAATAAAAGGGGGTCTAGCCTGACCCCAGAACCAAACTTGAGTTTACACCCCACCTAGGTATAACTCAACATTTTAGACTCAATAGTAGATATGAAATCTCTATTTTATGCTTCATTAAAAAGATATATTCTAACAAACCTACACAAATAATTTAATATTTAATTAATAAAATATTAATAATTAATTATTCCACTAAAATTTGAACGACTTAGAATTATACCAAACTCATGTACTAGGGTAAACACCCTATTCTTGTACCAACGAAGTGGTCAAAAAATTATTCGAGATAATTTGATATGGTAAAAAGACCATTCTACCCTATATAAGCATATGGTAGTAAAAATTCAAATTTTTACTCAAATTTTCTATCCATAGAAACATGGGTCTTTAAAACCTCCCCACGATAACCCTTATCATACCCGAGAATCCTTGGTGGTGAAACTAACAATCAAGCTCTCAACCTAAGCATCTTCACAACTAGTCTATCTTTATACCAAAGCTCCCTAAGTGCTTGTCAAATGTTTAAGGCATCAACATGACTATATCACAAAACTCAAGAACCTAATGTGCATCATTTCAAACCAAGCATATAACCAAACACGTTGCATAGAAATGAATTCATAAACATGGTACAACCTCTCATGTAGGTTTCCCTCCATCAAATAGAACATCAAACTACAAGGGTTTGGTTCAAAACTAATGGCATCTAGGTCTCCCACCTAGCCCTACTGATCAAGTATTACAATCGGTTCACAAGGTCTAACCACCTAGAACAAAACATCAAAGCCCTCCAAAACAGACCTATGAGAGTCAAAACAATAAACATAGCCTGAAAGGGTCCTGATCCTCTCTAAGCATCCTTATAAGGAACTTCTCCCTAAAGGTCTTGATACCAGCACAAAAGAGATACTAAACTAACACTCATCGGGCATCTGCATATGGTAATGCCCCCTTGAGGTCCAGTTTAATAGAAATTCCCTATTACCTATCAAAATTTTACTCAATGATCCAAATAGATAAACACAAATGAGATCAGTTAAGTATAATGTCATTTTAATTTATGCAGGAAAACATTGTATAGATTATTAGTAACACTTTAAATAACCATACCTAAATTACATCACCCTATGAGGGGTTCAACACATGATAATCATACACCCTATCAACCTACTAAGGTCACTAAACCTCCCTTGCACTAGGACTAAGTCATCACCCTCAACATCAAGCATCTCAATGTAGATCCACGTAGCCCTATCATCATAAGGAAACCTCAATATAAGTCATCCAAATTGAGTAGAATGCCACCAAAAACCTATGTGAGAAATCACCATTTAGGTTTTTTTGACACTTGAAATAATTGGTCTTTATCATCAGTAAAATCACACACTAGAAGTCCTATAACATGTGAATCATGCATGCCAAATATGATGCATGAGATGCCTCTTTCCTTTTCCAGCCAATAGTAAAAATCAATCACTACCTTTTTGCAACGGTCCAAGAGCCAGAAATACATAATAAATTGTAACATTCACAAAACATGTGCATCTATCAAAGAGAAATTCATATAAAAATGTTACATCACATATCAGAATAGTAATCTCATAACCCTAGAAACCAGGACTTCGTACCAAAACAAGTTTTCTCGATGCACCTGTCTGATATCCATCACAAGTTCTAACACATTCCTAATACTTGTGTCTACCATATCCAAAATATTAACACACACAGAAAAAGAAACACCTATGATACCACTTTGTAACATCCTGACTCAGATGACACTAAACCGATGCTCTAAGTTGGTTCGTTATGAGGTCTCAAGTGCACCTCCCCATATGCTCGAGGTTACCGACTAAAAGTGAGGCCCTAGGGAATGTCTTTGGATATACTATTCCCTCGTATCAAAGTAAACAATGGTAGAAATAATTATATGTCATCTAATAAGTAAATAAAAAGTGTTCATAAGAAATAAATAAACTAAAATAGAACATTATGTAATAATAATGAAATGATATAAAATCCTGAACATATATGTCATACATATAACACTAGTTACCCACTGGGATAACCATAAATATAGGAGTACATAATGGAAGATAAAATAAAAATATATGGATCTACTTATAACTCTGAGCTAGACCACATACTCGGTCTTCATGAAACTATTGAGTTGCATCATCCTGATCAAAGAATCCATATAAGTAGTCCTTCTCAATCATGAAAACATGGACCTCATTCTTATCCATAATGTATTTGTGATCAACCTAAAAAGTAGATATATGGTCTACAAGCACACCAAGGTACATTTATATGGGTGATAAATAATATAAATAGACCACCTATATGATAAACCTATAAATTTATTGTTATAAGTGCATGCTCATGCAAAATGCTCAGCCTAGATGAGACACAACTGGAAAGATAAATCAAATAAATAACATGAAACCATAGTCAATACTAGGGTCCATGATCCCCGTTAACTGGGAAATGTGCCATCATTCATATCCATATTCATATGTTTATAAATATACATACATTCCAATACATATATGTATATACATAAATATGAATATCCATGTGTAAGGTTAATAAAATAAAATAAATCATCAGTAGTCGATCCTAGGGAATGTGACCTTAATCATCTGAAAATCCTATGAAAAGGGAATTGAGTTGGATGTCATATTACTCAAGTCATTTATAATTAATTTGATATCTTGGTCCATAATATCAATTAACAATGCCTTCTTTGACCAATGTCATAAATATCTCTGAGAAAGCTATGTCACCATAGGCAGATACTCGTCCTAACCATGGGTTCACCAATACTCACCTCAAATAACTATAATGATGGATTATAGGGAATGAATTTTGATATCCTATAAATAGACTAGATATATATTCTATGTTGCTCATTCCAAGTAAATCCCATCCAATTTCTGATCCCTAAGTCCTAGTATGTAGGCAGTCATGACATTGAGACTCAGATAATCCCTAAGGGTATGACCCTTATGTGATATAAAGGATATGTAACCAATGAAACGCCATGCCCACTCCTCAAGGTCTATGATCAGGGAGAGCATAATCATCCTCATCACCCGAGAGATCATAATTATTCATGATTATCTAAAAATGTGAAATTCCATGTACAAAAATGTGGTCAAATAATCAATTAGGGAGAGTATAATCATCCCTATTTCTCAAGAGAGTGTAATCATCCATGAGGATATTCAGATCGAGGAGATCATGATTATCTACAATATATAATAATTCGAGGAGAGTGGAATCATCCTCATCACTTGGAAGATCATAATCGTCCATGAGTACAATTACTAGGTATGCCATGACCGTACATCATAATCATAGGCTCAAAGGATGGATCCCATGAAGCACCTATAGAAATACCAATAATATAACAGTTAATTATAAAGGCTCAACAACCAGATCCTAGGTAGTAACTCTATGTATCCCAATAATAAAAATAACAACATGGATCATAATTAAGATCCTGAGAAATATTTTTTGTCGTACCAATAATGAGAAAGGAGAAACCTATGAAATATATTTCAGCATCCCAATGATAGATGTCATACCACATCAGGATCAACACACACAAAATAGGAAGAAAATATTGTAATAATCATTGCATTAGTAGTAAACAAGTGAAAGTATAAAAAAAGAGTGAGGGTGTTCGAACACCTAAACTGACCACTACTACCATAGCCACTTCGGCTTACAATTTCAGCATGGGTTCTAAGGTGACACCAGCTACCATATCTATCCAAACAAAATGTGCTAGGTCAGGGTCATTCAAAAATTGGGGCACCCACTAGGTCCCTCAAGTCGAAACAATAAAGAGGCATCTTACTTGGTATCCTCATGGTCTACACATAAGAGAAGGTATCCTACTCGAGATCCTCAGTAGTGAAGGTAAAAGGAGGAATCTGATATGGGATCCTTAATGGTAAGCAAGTAGAGGCATCCTACACAGGATCCTTGGAATAGTACATAAAAAGAGACCTCCTACATGGGATCCTAAAGAGCATTGTATGAAGTAGAGGCATCCTACATGGGATCCTCATAATGGTATATGGGTAAAGGGAACCTAAAAGGGATTACCTAAGTCATAATTAAGTGAAGCTTCCCGCATGGGATCCTTGGTAACATGAAGAAGATAGAGGAATCCTACATGATATCCTCTAGGTTGAAACATAAACAGAGGCATCCTACAAGGGATCCTCATAAGTAGCAGCCTCACAACATCCTGGGATGGAAGGGAACATCTCCCAAAGGAGATGTCCTCAAGGGGGAAAGCTAAAAAGGCATCATTCAAGAGATATAGTGCATGGCCCATCTCAGATCAAAGGGTCTCACTCTTAAGAGACAATTAGGTTAGATTGTAGGAGGAATAACATCTTAGTTTAGGAAAAACCTGAAACACCTTCTAGGATTCCTCAAATGACCTTAAGTTTTTTTCAATCAAGATCTACATGAAAAGATATTAAAAATGGACTAATCATGTGTCTAACTCTAACTCATGGGATTCATGATATAAAAAATAGGAAAACCCTTAAAAAGAGTAATAGAGGAGGATTACATGGAATGTCAGACCTAGCATGTGGCATGAACCCTCATGTCCCCACCTGGGTTTGTACTTTATCTGAATATGGCGTGTCAACACCCATGTACATGGTGTGTTCATCATGTACACAACATGTACCCTACATGGGGTACCTAGACATGTACCTCACATGTAATGGCCATGTACTTTTCCTAGTTGTGTACCTTTACACGGCGTGCAACCCACATGGGGTCTAGTAGTCTACTCTGCCTGGCCATGTGCCCCTACATGGGTTGTATAGCCGGGTACTCGGCTACACGACCGAGTCCCAGTACACGGTGAGTATACCCCATACATGTTGTGTACTTCTAAAAATATAATCTTACCCAAATAGGAAGAATACATAGTGTTTTTTCTAAATAACATGTTGTGTGATCTGAAATCCTGAATAGGAAACCCCTCAAATCGGCTCGAAACCCAGTTTTCTTCCCCAAAAGTTATAAATCAACCATAAAGGGGTCTTAAGAAAGAAAAATAGGGCTCTAAAACTATAAAATGGTAAATCTATAGGGATTTATGGAAAAAACAAAAAAAACAGTCTATCTTTGGGGAAAATCTACTGAAACATCGTATGTTTTCATGCTTCACAGCCACTGCACAATGATCTAATGTGTCCTAAGCTTTTCAATGGTGCCTCTCTTTCCCTATTCCACATTCTCTCTCTCTCTCTATACATTTTCACTCTCAGTATCATAATGAAGGAGGATAACCTAAGGGGAATATGTGAGAATCTAGGGAAGGAAAAGAAGAAAAAGAAAAGAAAACGAAGAAAAGGAGAAAAAGAAAAGAAAAGGAAAAGGGGGTCTAGACCAGCCCTAATGCCTAACTTGAGTTTACGCCCCCCCCCCCCCCCATCTAGGAAAAACTCTCTATTCTAGTCTTGATAATGGATATGGAATATTTATCCAATGATTCGTTCAAAATATATCATCGAACCATCATGCGCGAATAATTTAATATTTAATTAAATATATATTAGTTATTAATTATTATGAAAAAATTCGAATGTCTTGGAATTATAACAAACTTCTATCCAAGGGTAAACACCCTATTCTGAGACTAAAAGAGTGGTCAAAAAAATATTCAAGATTATCTTCTAGGGTAAAATACCATTTTATCCCTTATAAGAATCTCATAAAAAAATTAAATTTCTACTCAAATTTCCAATCTAAAAAAATTCGGGTTGTTACATAAACTCATTCACTTGGAGGTAACACATTATGTACTTATCTCAACTACCCAGCATGTTCTTAGTCATGTACTATTCACTCACAAGGGATATAGTATACATGGGCTGTCAGGTAATTACATGATTTTTAATGTCAATAAATAACACATGAACTTGTATTAAATTACACTATCTGTACTTATTTTAATGAACTTGGAGTACACCGTATGTAAGAACTATACATGGTATGTAATTCTAAATTTTACATTTAAATTAATTAAGTATTTAATATTATATAAAACCTATCACACAGAGTATAGTTTCAATTAATGATAAATAGGAACATGTTGATTAGGTTTGATGGTGTAATTAATTATTTTTACTTTTCCATGTGAATAGGTAAAATATATACAATGTGTACAATCCAGCTACACATTGTATTCAATCCTAGGGACCCAGTGTGTATTTTTCATCAAACATTTATGAGGCATGCAGTGTGTAAAGAATATTTACACTATGTAACCTCTATGTTTCATGGATTTTATTCTCTATGTGTGATGTAATAAATATGTAAAATGAATTCAACCATAAAGTTCCCTCCATGAAAATGCATGGACTTCACAATGTGTCCACCTGCTACACATTGTGTGGTCAGGAAATCCATATGATGGTCTAGATCGGTAAACATGTAGATAATATGATATTGTGTATCATTTTCTTAGCATGACACATCTAAATTAATTTAAGGTTTATCTTGGTGAAAAGAACTTGGATACATAATGTGTAAATTTGGGATACACATCGTGTAGTACCAAGTTATCTGACCAGAATCCCTGACACCTCTAGATGAGTTATTGTATGATCTTCATCTCTATTTAACATTTTATTGGCCATATGAAGGTGAATGAATAATAAGTATAAAATTTCAGATTAAATAATGAAAACTATAAATGAAAAAATATCATTAATTGTGTAAATCAATAAATTATTGAAAAAAAGTATAAATATGAATGTGACCACTTTGATACCACTTGAAGGTGTGCAGCATGAATCCTATTGATACCATGCCCATTATGGTTTTTCATTGAATAAAATAAATGAATATGATGAATAATGACATGACAGAGGGTTATATTGGAAGAACCATAACAAAATAATCTTGAAACCATCATAGATGATCTTTCATATTAAATTTTTAAATAATTAAATAATATAAAATAACCAAATTTTTGAGTGCTTTCTTCAATGTAGGTGTTGGTCGATCAAACATTGATTTGGTTTGTACATCATTGAATTTAGAGGATCCAAATAAAAATCCATGCATCGGTGATCCACTCATGGTTCTTGATCTCAAATCATCATTGATGGTACTTTGGATTTTATCTCAGTGGTATTGATCGTCTTGCATTGCTCACCTTTTATTACCAAAAAATCCTCCAAGATTGGAAAATTGATTCTTGTTTTCTCATTCTTGAGAAAAAGAGGGAAGTAAAAGAGATTATCTTGAGATTGAGGGAAACCCCTAGATATGTTATTCATATAGATAATTCTCTAGGGATGAAATTATTTTGAAAATACAAAATGGCATCCACACCTCACCATAGAAATGATATAATAAAGGATATATTGACCTAGGATTAGAGGATTGTAAATTACTCAAAGTCCCTTGGCTAATCACTTATTACTTAGCGAGCCCCGAATCTAATAATAATAATAATATTATTATTTCTTTGAATTTATTATTTATTGTGGAGAATATAAATATCAATAAATAAATTAAACATATTTAGTATTGAAGGATCTGGGCGCAGTAGAAGAGCGGTGTTGGGTGCAGGCCAACTTTTCTTTTGTTGTAGTCGATGACCAATCCGGGATCAATATGATGATGAATTCCAGTATCCATATATTTAAATCAAATATTTAGAAAAAGAGGGTAAAATCACCATATCCGAGAAATAGTATCTTTCATATCATGTTTATAATTAATTTATAAATTTCTGAATAAATTAAATACCAAGGTATTTATTACTTTATTCGTTGATGATCACTAATCATCTGGAATGACCCTTCCGGATTTCCTTCATTGAGATTGCAAGGATCCAAAGTAGAGTCCATCTAGCAGTAATCCCCATGTGCTCTAATGGTATACGATCAATGCCACTAATTCTCTGGGTGGTAGAGCGGTGAAGAAAATATCTTGCATCGATCGTTATTGATGAGTCATTCTTCAGTCTTGAAGAACTTCTCTCATTCTTAATAGGGAGAGGGGAGAGGAGTCGAGAGAGAAATATTTTGGCTCAACAATTCTCTAGCATCACCCGTGGTTGGAAAAATAGGCATACCCATCTATTAATCGACATGGGGATTTTGTTACAATATTTAATTATGTAACCATGATTAAATGAAATTATAACCATTAGAGAAAACTCATGCCATGTAATAACAATAACTGCACCATTATTTGTGGTGTTCCAACTTATGAAAAATGGAACCATAAAATTAATCTTAAATCACATAATGATAATATTATTATTATTATTTTTACGCCACCTAGATAAATATTATTTAGAAACTTGTAAACAATTAATTTATCACCAGACACGGTCTTGATATGTTTGAACTCCACTTCCATTTATTTAACACCTGAATAATATTTTTATTCTCTTAAATAAATATTTTCATTTACAAACTAGAAAATAAATATTTATTAAATGTCCAATAAAATAAATAAATGTATTTTATTCAATATCCTGTGAATAAATATTTATTTAATTTATATGATCATTTTAAATTGAATAAAATTAGTCCACAGTCTTGAGAATAATATTTATTCCATTAATTAAATTCAATTATAATTTAATTGAGACCACTAGAAACACTTAGTGTGTGACCCTCTAGGATTATTTCTTATTGGAATTAGGAATGCTTGCCTAAAGTCCATGACTACTATCTAGTAATGGGTCAAGGCACCCAAGATAGATAACTTAATGTCATAGCAATGACATCCATATACAAACGCTCACTATATAATATAATCTCTTTGTCAAAATATCTCATCAAGCATGTTTCATGATAGTTTCATCAACCTATATACTTGATACATCATTCTTTGACTACCTAAAATAAACTTGTCATTACACCATGGCCATGGAATTTAGGGTGATGGTTTTATTTCATTCAAAGGTCTGAGATATCAAAATCCATAAATGGAAGGGACAAATCCTTCCTCAACTTATCCATTAATAACAAGACATTCGTGATGCACCCAACATACCCTAATTATCACCAACATATGGTATGATGGTTTTCATGAGTAAATAAAATTTCATGATTAGTGACATGTATTAATGATAATATTAAATTCTAAGGAC
The DNA here is from genome assembly GCA_963277665.1 of Viscum album. Classification (NCBI taxonomy): domain Eukaryota; kingdom Viridiplantae; phylum Streptophyta; class Magnoliopsida; order Santalales; family Viscaceae; genus Viscum; species Viscum album. Next base: position 734,195,651 of record OY728160.1, read on the forward strand.
CATTACACATGCTTGTGGATAGGAATATCTGATGACATCAAAACATGCAAAATTCCTACTGGAGGTTTTGTTCTCATAATCTCCCATCTTAGAGATTACCAAGTGAGAACTTAATGAGAAGAAGTCTCATCTACTTATGATTAATTTCACCTGATGGTCTTCATACTATGTTTCCCATCATAGTATTTCATTCAACAGTAGAACTATATTTAAGAATATTATCATAGCGCTTCAAGGTTCTCATCATAGCAGCGAACTGATATGACCTTATTAATGCGCCAAATACTCTAGGACATTATTAAATCATAGTCATGAAAAACACTGAACAATATGTAATAAGATTTTTAGTATTTAAATACATTAAATATTCATGTAATAAAAGTAAAAACAGTTGGTTCTAGGAAACTAACTCTAAAAAATCCCACTTTGACTAGAGCCAACTGCCTACAAATTTCAGTTTGTTAGACCTCACATGATGGTCATGTTTTTACTAAGTCAAGGGGTACTCCACATTGTCTTCCGTGGAAATAATTCTCACTAAAAATTCTCCTCTCTAAGAAAAATCCCTCAAGATATGATACTTACGAAGTATGTGCTTCATACACTTATGTGACCGTGTCTCTTTTTCAAGAGGCACCACTACAGTATTATCACAATATAGTGTGATGGGATATTTACTTCTAAGAACCACATCTAACTATTCTATGAAGCTCTGTATCCAAACTTCTTCCTTATCTACCACATAAGCTATGATATACTCAGACTCTACTATAGAATCTACGACCACACCTTTCTTTGAGCTCTTCCAGCTCACATCACCTCCATCCAAAGTGAATATTTATCCCATTTAAAACTTCATAACATCTTGATCAGTCTGACAACTATCATCTTCATATCCTTTGATGACAATTTTCTCATCTCCTCCATAAACTAGGAACATATCCTTAGTATGCCTCAGATACTTAAGGATAGTTTTTACTGCCATCCAATGGCGATCGCTTGGATCATCTTGATATCTTCCTACCACACTCAATGCATAGGCTACATCTATATTAATACATAGAATGGCATAATTGACTAACCAAATTACATTATGGATTTATTAATGAATTTTACAAAAACTTATATGCATTATTTAATCCATAAATTGATTTTTGTAACTTTCATATCTAATTGGCATCCTTTGGAGTCACAAACACTTTAGGTTGTGTCATGTAGACATATTAATAAAGGTTCCCGTTAAGGAATTCTGTTTTGAAATCCATTTTACAAATATCATTACCAAGGTAAGCGATAATGGACAATATAAGTTCGATGGATTTCATCATAACAACTGGTAAAAAGGTTTCATCGTATTAAATGCCTTAACGCTATTTAAACCCTTTTGAAACCATTCGTGCTTTATAGGTACTGATTTTTTCTTCCATGTCTAGTTTCTTCTTGGATACCCATTTGCAACCAACATGCATTACATATATTGGAGGATATACCAAAATCTAGACATGGTTCGGTACATGGAATCCATTTCAAAATTCATGGATTCTTGCCACTTGGAAACATTTGTTCCACTTACTTCATCCTTATAGGTTAGAGGATCATTATTATAAACTAATAATGAGTCACCATCCTCATTAAATAGAAAACCATATCGTTCCAGTTCTCTAACCTCTCTTTTACTCCTACGCAGTACTTGTGTCACTGGAAAAAATCATTATTCCTTGGGGATTTGAGGAATCTTCTTCTGTACTAACTCTTATGTAGCTTGAACCTCAGCTTCATCGAAGTATATATCACTCCCAATATCTGTTTTTGAGATGTTTTATCTCTTATGGAATATGGTGTGTCATGCCAATCTAACATTTTTTGTCTAAGGGGTCATATAGGTAATATCCCCTTGTTTCCTTGGGGTATCCTATAAAAGTACACTTTTTGCCTCAGGGTGAAAGTTTATTACCTGAAGTAGCCTTAACAAATGCTTCACTTCCCCACACATGTAAATTTTATAACACAGTTTCTCTTCCTCTCCAAATATCATATGGAATGCCATTTATTTATTTACATAGTACATGGTTTATTATGTGTCCCACCATTTTTAACACATGTCCCCAAAAATGATAATGTAAGACTTTCATGACTCATCATTTATCTCACCATATCCAACAAGGTGGGGTTCCTCTTTCATCTTGCACCATTCCCCTAGGGTGTGTAAAAAGGAGTGAGTTGGGATAAGATCACATACTTCTATAAGTAATCAATGGAGTCTTGGTTAATATATTCTCCACCTCGATCTGAGCATATTTTCTTAATATTATTATGAGGATGGTTCTTAACTTCATTCTTGTATTCCTTGAACTTATCAAAAGAATCTTACTTATACATCATTAAAGATATATCCATATCTACTTAAATAATTAGTAAATGTTATGAAGTATGAGTTCCCACCCCTTGATTCAACTGAAAATGGTCCACACACATCAGTATGAACTAATTCAAGAAGCTATTTATCCCTTTCATCATTCACACTAGATGGGGATTGTGTCATTTTTTCTTGTAAACATGTGGGACATACACCAAGTGGTTTTAGTTTGAAAGAATCTAAATATCCATCTTGATGTAACTTTGTTAAGCGTTTCTCATTTATATGAACTAGTCGGTGATTCCAAATTTGGGTGTGGTATGAGTCATGTGACTTAGATTTGTTATCAATTTCTATTACATGGTTTGTGTAATACAACACATAAAGACTGTTATATAAATTTGTCTTACCCAAACAAATGTTATCTTTATAAAATAAGTAGCATTCATTTTTGAACTTGAAAATGAATCCATCTGTATCTATTCTGGATATAGAAATAATGTTTTTGGTTACAGAAGGCACATAATAACAACATTTTAATAACAAGATCAACCTAGTCGGTAATGTGAGGTGGTAGTCCCCGACAGTTACAACAGTAAGACTAGCTCTGTTGGCTTCTCATAGATCTACCTCCCATCAGTAAATTTTCTTGAATCTACTTGGTTCCTATATTTGGGTACATATGTGAGAACCACAAGCTGTATCTAATACCCAATTTGTAGAAACATATAAATTTCACTCAATAACAAACGCACCTGAAGCTTCCTTTTTCTTATTTAGTTGGGTATAGTTTTTATTCCAGTGGCCCTTCTTGCTACATGCGAAACAAACAGCTTCATGTTCCCTTCCCTCCTCCTTGAGCTTCCTTTTCTTAAAAGGGTGTGAAGAAGCTTTGGGCTTAAATATCTTCACCTCCCCTTTCCTCTTATTAACCATAAGGACAGAAGGATTTCACACTTAATGTTTTTGTTCACTTGGTGAAGGAGGATAAGAAGATCTGGTAGAGACTTCTCAATGTTGTTCATAGTGAAATTCACAAAAAAAAATTATAGAATCTTGGAGGGATTTATGCAATAATGATATCAGTACCTAGTTCTTTGGGGAGTTTAAACTCTAGAACCTCCAAGCGCTCAATGTAGCCAATGAGCTTGACTATGTGAGGTCCAACTGGGGAACCATCTCCAAGATTACACTGAAATATTTCTTTTGAGATCTCAATCCTTTCATATCTTTCTCTCTCCTGGTAAAGACAATAGAGGTGCTCAATCATACTATAGTCATCCATGTTTTTGGGAGACTTCATGAGTTCACTAGAAATTGATGATAACATAAAACATTGAACATCAACTGTATCATTCATATGTTTATCATAGACCAGTAACTCTTCATCACTCACCTCTTGGGAAGAAAGATCTGGTAATGAGGACTCTTGAACATATGATTTCTATTCATGGCATAGAATGACCCGAAGGCATCTAAACAATTCCTAGAAGTTACTACCAATGATGATGTTTTCTTTATCTAGTATTTATTGTAGGGATAGTGTGGTTGAAGATCTTGTCATTTTTATTCTTCAATTAAAATAGAAGATAATTAGTACTTTCCTGATTTCATTTTATGAGAAATAATAAATTAATTTTATTAAGTCTCCCACTATTTTATAAAGTCCCAATGGACCTCACCATTAAACTTTCAATGTCTAGTTTCTTATACATTTTAGTGGAAAGGATCTCTATTTCCCCTTCGCATAACCCCAACAAGGGTTGGTCAAGATATTTGAAGGTATTTAGGTAGGAAGGTCTTTTCCAAATATGGGATTGAAAATCCTTGATCCATTGAGTGGACACCCCAATCCTAAAATCCTAACTTGGATTTCCTCATCACTTGCCTCCAAATTTACACCAAGTCTAGAAAGGGCTACTCTTCTTAATGTAAAATAGTTAAGTCAACCAAAAAAATCATAAGATCATCCTATATAAAATGAAGTTTCCTAACAAGGGTTGGTCAAACACATAGTTTTATTGAGTCTTTCCCTTAATCAAGTAATGGAAGGATTTTTTTGACTTAATATTTTATTGATTAATTTTTTTATCTCTTATGTGTAAATTTATTATTATCTTTATCACATGATTGTTAATATTAAGTGGAACTTGCTTAAGTAATAATAAATTTCTTGATAATATTTACGCATAATCCAGGTTTATTTTAGTTCTATCTTGCATGCTTGTTAATTCATTAATTATGTAGTCACGATAATACATCCATAATGAAAAACCATGCAACTGAAAAAAATAAAATAAAGTAAAGGGAATGATCATAAGATTTTATAACGGTTAGTTTATCTAGAATTTGAAACCCTAACCTAGGAGAGAAATGCCTTGAACCAATCTGAGGCTCATGTTTATAGCTTTCCATCTATCCACCTTTATATCTCCTTGGATTGGTTTCACCTCGGCTCTAACTTGAACTGCCTCCACAAGCTTGGGAGCTCCATCCATTACATATTCTTTTTAACTCAAACACAGGTGAGGGGTAAAATGGGGTTTACATAAAAGAAACCATAGGAATCTAAGCCCTACATATTAATGAGGAGATATGGCATGCAATCCAATAATTTAAAATAAATTAAAAGGAAAACAATCACATACAAAGGTCTGTTCTAGCTCATGATCATCCACATACATGCAACGAATTACGCATTTAATAAAACTAGAATTCAATTCTATAGTCATTCTTATTAAGATAAATAATGCTCTAATTGATTAATTATTATCTTTAATTAATCAATCCTTTTATCTTAATTCTTTTCTAAATTTCCCTGAGATTCGCATCTATAACATTGGAGGTAACATGGTGAACACCCATTCAAATCTACATGAATTATAATTTTGAACATTACACAAAAATTGAAGTTTTAATTTTTTTAAATTTGGTAAAGTACATGGTGTGTAGTTCTAACTATATGGTGTGTATTTCTTTCACCATCTTATCTGAAGTACACGCCTAGGGACTCGGTGTGTGAGGCATACTTCAGAAATATTAGAGTAAACGGCATGTCTAGTGGGCCACATGATGTGTTGTGTCTATTTTACATGGTTACTAGTCATCTTAGCCATGTATGGGATACATTGTTTGTCCCTTGAGCCGAAGGGACTGCACATCATGTCCAGTGGGTCCACACGGCATGTAATCCGGCTGACTGTGCACCAGTATATCCAAGTCAACACATGGTGTAATAATTAACTACATCGTGTGTCATTAATTCACACATCTTGAGTAATTACCAAATTAGTCCCTATGCAATGAACACAACTACACGGTGTGTAATCTAGAATACACAGTGTGTATGGCAGATTACACGGCATATAAATCCGAATACACAGTGTGTACTATCGTGTTACTTAGAAAAAATCATCGACACCTCCTGATAACATCCTCAATTTAATTTCAATCAAAAAATTATTTATTTCTATTATATTTGTGTGAAACAAAAATAGGAAGAACAGATTTCAAAATTAAGATTACAATAAATTTTAAAAATAAATTGACAAACAAAATTATTGAGGCATAAATCATCAACGAATTATTTAAATAATTATAAACGATGATAAGTCTGCTCTAATACCACTTAAAGGATCCAGGCATAGCGGAAGTGTGGCGGTTTGGATGGCCTAATATTGCTTTTTCCATAATCGATGACCAATATAGGATTAATAAGATGATGAATGATAGTATCCATGGATTTAAATCAAAGATTTATACAAATAGAGGAAAAGTGTCGGATCTTAGAAAGAGGATCCTTCACATCATTTTTATAATTAATTTTTTAATTTCTAATGAAATTAAATACTCAGGTCTTTGGTGATTTCTTTGTTAATGATCATTGATCATCTGGAATGAACCTTCTAGATTTCCTTCATTGTGCTTGTGAGGATCCAAAGTAAAATACCTCTAGTGGTGATCCACACATGTTCTAATAGTCTACGATCAACGCCACTCATTCTCTAGGTTCTAGGGTGGTGAACTAAATGTCTTTCATCAATCATTCTTGATTCCTAGTTTTTTGGTCTTGAAGAACTTCTCTCGTTCTTTAGAGGGAGAGAGTAGAGGAGCTAATAGAGAAAACGTTTGGCTTAACAATTCTCTATCATTCTCGGTGGTTGGAACAATAGATGTACCCGTATATTAATCGACATAGGGTTATAGTTACAATATTTAATTATATAACAGCGATTAAATGAAATTATAACCATTAGGGAAAACTCATTCCACATAACAACAATAACATCACCATTATTTTTGGTGCACCAACTTGCACAAAAAGAAACCATAAAATTAATCCCGAGCCACATAATGATAATAGTATTATAATTATTTTTATGCCACCTAGATAAATATTATTTACCAACTTGTAAATAATTAATTTATCACCGGACATGATCTTAGTTCGTTCAAACTTCACTTCCATTTATTGAACACTCGAATAATATTTTTATTTTCTTAAATAATTATTTTTATTTACAAACTATAAAATAAATATTTATTAAATTTTCAATAAAATAAATAAATATTTTTTATTCATAATCTGGTGAATAAATATTTATTTAATTTATAAGATCATTTTAACTTGAATAAAATTATTCCTCGGTCTTGAGAATAATATTTATTCCATTAATTAAATTCAAGTAGAATTTAATCGAGACCACCAGAAACACTTAGTGTGTGACCCTCTAGGATTATTTCTCATTGGAATTAGGTGGGATTGCCTAAAGTCGAAGATTACAATCTAGAAACGAGTCAAGGCACCCAAGAGAAAGAACTTAAAGTCACAATGAAGACATTCATATAGGAACCCTAACTGTGTAATATAATCTCTTTGTTACAATATCTCATCAAGAATGTTTCTTGATAGTTTCATCAACCTATATGATTCATACGACCTTCTTTGGCTACCTAAAATAAATTCATCATTACACCATGACCATGGAATTTAGGGTGACAGTTATATTTCAATCAAATGGAATAGATATCAACTTCCATAAATGGAAGGGACAAATTATTCCTCTACTTATCCATTAATAACATGTAATTCATGATGCACCCAATGTACCCTAATTCCCGCCAACATATAGCATGACAATTTTCATCAGTAAAAGAAAGTGTGAGAGTCATCACGCATATTAATGAAAATCTTAAAGTCTAAGGATTTTTATATATACTCATAGATAAGAATATCTAATGACACCAAAACATGCAGAATTCCTACTGGCGGGTCTGTTCTTATAATATCCCATCTTAGAGATTACCAAGTGTGAACTTCATGAGAAGAAGTATCATCCACTTAAAAGTACCCACACCTAATCGTCTTTATACTACATTTCCCAACAAATTATTTCATTCAACCAAGAACTATATTTAAGAATATTTTCATAGCACTTCAAAGTAATCATCATAGCAGGGAACTACTATGACCTTTTTAATGAAACAAATACTCTAGGAAATTATTACATTGTATTCATAAAGAATAATGAACAATATGTAATGAGATTTTTAATATTTAAATACATTAAATATTCATGTAATCAAAGTACAAATAGTTGGTTCTAGGACACCAAATCCAACAAGTATATAATTTCCATTATTGGGCATCGTAACTTAGTCTATCCACCTTCCTCGGCATTTATTAAACCTCAAATAATAAATATAATTCATTAGATAAATAAATAAATAAATATAAAATTCATGTTCTTATAAACAAATATTTATATAATATTTAACACATCTAAAATAATGATTGAATATATGTGATCAATAAATCATTAATAAATATTATTCCTTAGTCTTGAGAATAATATTTATTTAAATAATTAAATTTATATAGAATTTAACTAAGTTCAAAAGAAACACTAAGTGTGTGACCATATATCCCTCTTCCTCAGTGGCATTAGGCATGGTTACTGATGTGGCTTTATTTTATCACACTTGGAAATATCATTTTAATGATTTAAATAAGATATTATTAAAAATGGTCCTTTTATTAAATAAAACATCTGTTCGGGTTAACTTGTATGAAAATTGATAATTTTCTAATATTTATGTTTAAAAATGTGTTTTTGGGTGATCTTTCACTCAAATGTCATTGTATGTATGTTTATTTAATTTTAGGAAATCTATATTGGTTGAATTGTTTGAAAATTTGTGCTGAAATTTTATCTTAAATGAGTTATAGTTTTAATTATCTCATAGGTTCCATATTTTTATTTTTATTTTTATTAACATTAGTGGAATTCAACTTTTAATTTTTTTTGGAAATTGTGAATCAATTTTGGTGATAGGTTGTGAGTTTCAATTGTTAATATTATTTCATGATTAGATTAAATAATTTCAGAAATTAAATTTTTGTAGAAAATGTGATATTTGAAGTCCATATTTTTTACTAATTTTTTTTTGGAATTTAAATTTGGATTTTTGGGAATTTTTTAAATATTAAAATTGTTAAAGTGTAACCTTCTAATATTGGTGTGGTACCATTCCCTACAGCTACCCAGTCTTCTTTTGTTTAGTGTGCTACCACGGAAGGAAACCATTGCTTTCACTTTTGGTCCTTCATTTCGCTATCATACCTTGTGCTATGCTACTATTCCCTATAAATCAATGTTGGAAGAGTTCAAGTAATTTAATGAAATCAAGGGATCCCAAATTCTCCTAAAGCTGAGATGAGCTAAAACCCTATCGGAAGAATATAAATGGGGTTTTTTCATTGTGAATAAGGACTGGTGAAGATGTTTTGAGGATGTTGAAGGAGCTGGGAGTTGTGAGGATATGTCAAGATTTAGTAATATGAAATATAAGGGAGTCGATGAATTAAAATATCCATTGATAAAGATCAAGTCAAGAGTCATGGTCGATCTAGTCAAGAGTCATGGTCGATCAAAGAACACTGAGGTCAAACTAGTTCTGACGAGTTATATAGTTGAGGAAGAAGATGAGTGAACTCTGCAATTCTAATCCTTACCATAGATGAACTACAAAAATCAAGAATATTAACAATTCATGATTTACCACATGAAGTTTTGTCAATTCCCAATTGGGTGAATAATGTTGGGGTGCCTCCTTAAATGTCACACCCACACAGTTTCTTAATGTAAGAAAACACATAGACGTGTTTTTTGTGGGAGTTATGAATATTTTGATGTGGAGATTTTTCCTTTTAGAAAATTGATATTAGAGGAACCAAATAGAATTTGTGACACACCCATGATACAAGGACTATATTCAATTTGGTGATTTATTTTATTCCATGATCTTTTTTTTAGTTTGCATATTCTCTCTGTCTTTGATCCACTATTTTATCTGAGTATTATTTTTGATATATTGCTCATTTTTGGGAGTCTCTACTTTGTACTATTGATTATTAGTGGATCCCTCTTTTTGGACTAGGTCTTATAGGTTTTCCCTTTTTTGGGTTTTCACGTTAAAATTTTCCGACGTCAACTATTTTTCTGCACACATATTTTTTACCGTGGTGCCTTTGCTTTTTTTTTGAGGGAAAAAATTATTTCTACTACCCGTTTGCTTTTATTGTTGTTTTCACATTCCTTGCCTGTTTTTTTCCCCAACATTTGGCATCAAAGGTTTTGATTTTTATTTCATATTTATTATGTAACCTAATTAAAATCGTATTATTTTGTAGAATCGTACCAACTATCATATGTGGAGACTAAAAATGGAAGATCTGCTTTTTGTCCAGCGAATGCATCTTCTGTTGTTTAGTACTCATAATATAGAAAGAATATTAGATAAAGAATGAGAGTTATAGAATGAGATGTTGTGTGGTTTCATTCACCAATGGGTTGAAGATAATGTGATGGACAATATTTTCAACATATCTAATGTTAGAACTTTATGTGATAATCTTGAGACTACCTATGCTTCCAAGACAAAAAATAATAAATTGTTTCTTCTAAAAAATAATGAATTTGAAGTACAAAGAAGGTATGTTTATTTCTGAATATTTGAGTGAATATCAAATATGTTTTGATCAATTTTTTTGTATGAGTATTAATTTTGAAGATGAGGTTTTAGCACTTTTTTTCTTAACACTTTACCCAATGCTTGGGAGAAAATACATGTTACTCTAATCGGTTCTTCTCTTAACACTAGTGGAAAAAACATTTAACACGTCGGAATTTTTCACGTTGGTTCTATATAACTGACATGAAAAGATTTAATGATTGATATATCACGTTGGTTATTTTATAACCGATGTGATATGTCGATTAGGATCCATATTTTACGTCAGTTATAAAATAAACGATGTAAAATATATGGAGATTAGCTTTTTTACGTCGGTTATTGTATAACCGACATGAAAATCGAATCTAGAATGCTTTATCACGTTGGTTATTTTATAAATGATGTGATAAAGGAAAGATAGGCACATTACCACGTCGGTTATAAAAAACCAATGTGATAAAGCCAATCTCAGTAATTTATCACGTCGGTATAAAGCGACATATATCACGTTGGTTATAAAATAACCGATGTGATAAATTATTTATTACGTCAATTATTAAATAATTGACGTTATAAACATTAAAAAAATAGTTTACCACATCAATTATTAAATAACTGATGTAATAAATCTTTTAAATTATTTATCGTACCTCGTATTCATTCATTCTATTTTCTTCGATCGGGAGACCTGCGACTCATCTCTCTCGCGCGGAAAACCTAGAATCGGTTCATCGAAGTCGTTCCCTCCAGCCTCATTTGTCCAACATAATTATTCATATTTATTATTATCAGATCTATCAGATCAACTCACAACACTAAAGTAAGCCTCACACGACTCCTTTTCAGTTTTTTTTCCGCGATGCCCTAAACTAATTTTTTGAGATGTTATTTTTCTTTGTTCTTGATATCATGGTTAGTTTCATAGTGTTCATCTATATCATTCTAAATTCTTTTCTGGTGAAATAAACATATGGAAGTGATATCATGTAACTTTACAATTTTTTTGTGTTCTATCATGTGTGAGTGCGCGTACATGGGGTTTTTAAGAGGGTGGGGGGTTGTGCAAGTGGGTGGGAGTGTCCAGGGGGGGATGTCTAGTTGGGTGGGGTGTCTAGGGGTGTCAAAGGGGGTGGGGGTGGTATCTAGGGGGGTTTGGGGGATGTCAAAGGGGGTTGGGGGTGTCCAAGGGGTGCGGGGGATGTCAAAGGGGGTGGGGGTGGTGTCCAGGGGGTGAGGGGGCTGTCCAAGAGAGGTGGGGACTGTCCAGAGAGTTTGGGGGTTGTCCATAGGGTTGGGTGATGTCCAGGGTGTCCATGAAGGTGGGGGCAGTCCAGGGGTGTGGGGGGTCCAAGGGGGTGGGGGTGTCGAAGGGGGTGGGGGTTGTCCAAGGGGGTGGGTGGGTGGGGGTTGTCCAAGGGGGTGGGGGCCTATCCAGAGGATTTGGGGGGTTTTCGGGGGGTTTTCCAGAGGGTTGGAGGTGTTCAGGGGGGTTTCCAAGGGGTGGGGGTGGGGGTGGGGTCCAGGAGAGGTGCGGGTGTCCAAGAGGGTGTAGGATGTCTAGAGGGGTGGGGGTTTTCCAGGGGGTGGGGGTTGTCCAGAGGGGTGGGGGCTGTCCAAGGGGGTGGTGGTGTCTAGGGGGGTGTCCAAGGGGTGGGGGTGGTATCCAGAGGGTTAGGGGTGTTGTTCAGAGGGTTGTGGGTGTCCAGGGTGTCCAGGGTGGGGGGGAGTCCAGAAGTGTGTGGGTGGGGTCCAAGGGGGTTGGGGTGTCGAAGGGGTGGGAGATGTCCAAGAGGGTGGGGGCTGTCCAAGGGGGTGGGTCCTATCCAGAGGGATTGGGGGGGTTGTCTGGGGGGTTTTCCAAAGGTTTGGGGTGTCCAAGGGGGTGTCCAAGGGGGTAGGAGGTGGGGGTGGTGTCTAGGAGGGGTGGGGGTGTCCAAGGGGGTGGGGGCTATCTAGAGGTGGGGGGGATGTCCAGGGGGTGGGGGATATCTAGAGGGGTGGAGGGTTGTACGAGGGGGTGGTGGTGTCCAGGGGGTGTCCAAGGGGGTGGGGGTGGTGTCCAGGGGTGGGGGGGGCTGTCCAAGGGGGTGGTGGTGTCCAGGGGCTGTCCAAGGGGGTGGGGGTGGTGTCCAAGGGGGTGGAAGATAAGTGTTAGTTGGGATTGACTATTGAATCATGTTTTGTGAGATTATGACATGATGATCTTATTGTTTCATGGAAATTAGGCTATAATTTATTAGTGATGTTTAAGGGGGTGGGGTTGGTGTCCAAGGTGGTGGGGGTGGTGTCCAAGGGGGTCGGTACAGTATATGTTTGAGGTTTCCACTATGATTTTTAGGGATTCAATCATTATGAAAAGAGTAGGGGTGTTGCAATATGATTCTATTTGGTTATATATATTTTGATCAGTCTTGACTATGAGAAAATTAGGGGTTATGGGGGATACCATGTTGTGTTTTTCAAAGATGCGCAGTTATCCTGACCCCATTGTTCCATGATGATAGGCTTTACACTATGATTTTCTCTATCCAGTTTTTTATTTTAAATTTGATTTGATTCTGAGGTTTAGTCCATTTTCTCCAATTTTCTCCAATTTTCTATCAACCATTGGTGGCCCCATGGTTTTCTTGTATTCCATGGAATTTCCCTAAATAAGTTACTTATTTTGTGTTCTTCTTCCTTTATTCGTTGTTTCTTTTTTTCTTCTTCATCCACTTCTTCTTCTCCTTCATTACTTCTATTGTTAGGGATGTTTTCTAATTTTTAAATTTACGTTTTAATATTAATCGATGTGTTCTAGGGTTATTAGGAGGGGTGGGGTGTCCAAGGGGGTGGGGGTGGTGTCCAAGGGGATGGGGGTGTCTTGGGGGTTGGGGGGTTTCCAGGGGGTGTCCAAGGGGGTAGGGGGTGGGGATGGTGTCCAGGAGGGGTGGGGGTGTCCAAGGGGGGATGTCTAGAGGGGTGGGGGCTATCCAGGGGGTGGGGTTGTCTAGAGGGGTGGGGGGTTGTCCAACGGGGTGGTGGTGTCCATGGGGTGTCCAAGGGGGAGGGGGTGGTGTCCAGGGGGTGGGGGTTTTCCAAGGGGGTGGTGGTGTCCATGGGGTGTCCAAGGGGGTGGGGGTGGTGTCTAAGGGGGTGGGAGTGGTGTCCAAGGGGGTGGTGGTGTTGTCCAAGGGGGTAGGGGTGTCTAGGGGGTGGGGGTGGTGTCCAAGGGGGTGGGGGTGATGTCCAGGGGGTGGGGGTGGTGTCCAGGGGGTGGGGACTATCCAAAGGGGTGGGGGTTGTCCATAGGTTTCAAATCATTAGGATATGTGTAATTTTCAGTAGTGAATGTATACATATTTTAATATTTATACTTCATATTTCTTTTTTACGGAAGGGTGAAATTGATATCCAGTTTCAGCAGGATGTATTCTTTGTGAACCTTAAGAAGAAAGGATCCAAGATGAATTTAAAAATGTTATATCTAACTATATTTTCTTTTTGAAATCATATTCAAGCATGCTTTTTTTAAATATGCATAGATTTGTTTTATATTTCAATTTTTTTTTAAATTTAAATTATGATTTTTTTCATATAAACATATATTTGTATTATCTTAAAAAGACATATAATTTTGATAATTTTTATAGGTAATAATGAGTCGAAGTTGGATTACGGCACATCGAATGAGAAATGAATATGATGAAGGTGTTGATTCCTTTTTGGAATTTGCTAAACAAAATGTTCCAAGTAGTGACATTTTTTTCTGTCCATGCTTGAAATGTTTGAATATGAATAAGTTGAAAAGTAGAGAGATAAAAGATCATCTGATTTGTCATGGTTTTAATCCGAGTTATAGCCCTTGGATTTGGCATGGTGAAACTGGACGGAATGTCACTGGTGATAATGATTCGCAAGATGGTTACTCTGATGGAATTGAAGAAATGATTCGTGATATTGCATCAGAACAAATTGAGATAGAACCGATAGTTTCACGTCTATATGGTGATGCTAAAAAACCATTATATCCTAGTTGTACAGATTTTACAGTTTTTTCGGTGGTGTTAAGATTGATTAACCTGAAGGAGAAACATGGATGGAGTGACAGAAGTTTTATAGAGCTACTACAATTGATGAAATACATTCTTTTACAAGATAACGATCTTCCAGATTCACATTATAAGGCCAAGAAAATATTATGCCTGATGGGATTGGGATACAAGAAAATACATGCCTGTCTGAATGACTGTATGATATATAGAAAGGAATATGAATTTCTGTTAGAGTGTCCTAAATGTGGGACTTCACGGTATAAGGTGAAAGAAAAATCACAGGCTAATGTAGAGATTACAAATATCCCTTCAAAGGTATTTTGGTATCTTCCTATAATTCATCATTTCAAACATTTATTTGCTAATTCAAATGATACAAAAAGGTTAACATGGCATGCTGATGAGTGGTTATGTGATGGAAAAATACGTCATACAGCTGATTGTCCACAATGGAAGAAAATTGATGAGCAGTACCCTACATTTGGAAATGAAATTAGAAATCTCAGAATAGGTTTGTGAATAGATGGAATGAATCCATACCGAACCCTCCGTAGCACACATAGTTCATGGCCTATTTTATTGGTAATTTACAACCTCTCTCCTGAAGTTTGTATGAAGTGAAAATATGTCATGTTGAGTATAATGATCTTTGGTCCAAAGCAACCCGGCAATGATATTGATGTTTTCTTATCACCATTGATTGATGATTTGAAAATTTTATGGGAGGATGGTATTAGGGTGTATGATTCTTACAAAATGGAATATTTTAAACTTGATGCAGTGCTTTCGTTCACTATAAATGACTTCCCAGCATATGTAAATTTTTCTGGATACAGTGTTAAATGGAATAAATCATGTCCAATTTGCGAACAACAGACTTTATATTGTCAATTGCATCATGGGAGGAAAACAGTGTACATGGGTCACTGAAATTTTTTGCTTATGGATCACTCTTATAGAAGACTAAAAAAGGCATTCAATAGCTCACAAGAATTTGATATTGCTCCAAAACTTTTATCCCCTAATCTATATTTTGAGAGGGTGGAAAACCTTGATGTGACATTGGTAAAGACACATAAATCTGGTAATGATAGAAATATTTGGAAGAAAATTTCAATATTTTTTGATCTACCATATTGGAGATATCATGAAGTTAAACATAATATTGATTTCATGCATGTAGAGAAGAATATATGTGATAGTTTTATTGGAACATTGTTAGATATTAAAGGAAAGACAAAATATGGGTTAAATACATAATTAGACTTACTATAAATGGTAATACATTTGAAGTTAGCTCCCACTCCTAATGGAAGAAGAACATTTCTTTCCCCGGCTTGTCATACATTATCCAAGAGAGAGAAAATTAGCTTTTGTAAGTGTCTTCATGATATCAGAGTTCGTCAATGTTATTCTTCAAATGTAAAAAATTTTGTCTCATTGAATGACTTGATGTTGATAGGTTTGAAATATCATGATTGTCATGTCATGATGCAACAACTTCTGCCAGTTTCATTGTGTGTAATATTGTACATCTGTGTTAGAAATACTATAATGAAGTTGTGTTATTTTCTCAATTAAATTTTTAATAAGGTGATTGATGTGAATGCGTTGAAAATTTTGGAAAAGGATGCAATTTGTATACTTTTTCAATTGGAAATGTATTTTCCTCCAAATTTTTTTAATATAATGGTGCATTTAATGATTCATCTGGTTCGAGAAATGAAGAATTGTGGACCTATATATTTTCGTTGGATCTATCCTATTGAAAGGTATATGAAAATATTGAAGGGGTATGTTAAAAATCCATATTGACCTAAAGCCTCCATTATTGAAAAGTATATTTCTGAGGAGTTTGCAGAGTTTTGTACGAGCTACTCGGTTGCGGTGCACCACATAGGTTTTCCTCTATCTCTCCATGAACGAGTTAATAATGAGGGAAAGGGGATTCGTGGCTTGAAATTCAAACAGTTTTTAACTAAATAGATGAAGAAGTTAGAATTATACATCTTGAATAACATAGCTAATGCTCAACCGTATATCACATTGCATATTAATGAGTTGAAACAATTTCATCCAAAGAAGAAAGAAATGTGGATTTTGAATGAGCACAACAAAACATTTTTTTCATGGTTTAAAAAGACCTTGCTTGGAAGATCAGATTTATCAGAGACATTAAAATGGGTAGTGGGTGGTCCATGTTTAAATGTGATAACATGGTCCGGTTATGAAATTAATGGCTATATATTTCATATGAAATCTCAGGATAATAAAAGTGCAGTTTAGAATAGTGGTGTATTGGTGTTTGCATAAGAAATGCATTTTTCGAGTGCTAAAGGAAAAACCCAATTTATGCATCAAGTGCATATTATGGAGTGATTGAAGACATATGGTAGGTTGATTACTTTAAAATTAAAGTTCATGTTTTTAACTGTAAATGGTTTATTGGTAACAACAGTGTCATACACGATGAATTTGGATTGACAGTTGTTAATCTGAATAGATTGGAAGACATAGTTGATTCTTTTATAATGGAAACACATGCAAAACAAATTTTCTATGTAGTAGATCAATAAAATATGCAGTGGGATGTTGTTTTACAAGGGAAAAAACAATATGTTGGTGAGGATGAACTTGATAAAGATTCTAATTTATGTGAGATCCCTACTTCCATGGAAAGATTAACAGAACATAATGATGAGCATGTTGAATACATGGTTTGTTCCATAAGGAACTATCACGACAAAGGAATTTGGGAAAACAATCCATTTGTACATTCATTAAACTATAGGTAACAATTGTTTATTTCTTGTTTACATTTATTATTTTCATAAAATATTTGATATTGTAAGATTTTTCTTCATTAAAACATGTATTAAAACAAAATAAGTATAAGTTTTTGTTTGTTTTAATTTTGTTTAGTTTACTTTATCATGTTTACCATTAAATAAATTATATATCTATTATTTTTGTTCAGTGACAATTACTTTACCATGTTTACCATGTTTACCAGGTTTACCATGTTTACCATGTTTACCATGTTTACCATCTATACCATCTTTACCATATTTTCCATTTTTTAACATGCTTACCATATTAACCATGTTTACTATTATGTAACTTAGTATAATTTTCTATTTTCTGTTTACATTAGTATTGTAATATTTGAATTTGTATATTTGTGAACTAATGTTTGTTTTTTTTATTTGAAGGATAAAAATAGATCAATTAGTTGATCAACCACATGATTTTGGAGATGAGCATATTGGCATACCTCTGAGGAGGAACATTCACATGCTCCTCTTGATGTTCCCTATAGCATCCTGCCTTTTTATCATATAAACTTTCATTACATTTTACAAAACCAAGGATCTTTAAGGTTTAGTGTCTTGGAAACCAGGAACTTAAAACATGAAACAACAAAAAAAACATTCTTCTTAAGCACTTGAAAGGCTTCTCCTTATGTTCATCCTAGGTTCATTACTGCATCTCATAACCTGGGGACATACATCAAAAGAAAGGGTGAGCAGAAGGCCCAGTAAGGGAAACAAGAGAAACATTTTACATGTGATCTTAAGATACTTCAATAAGGACATGAGAAGAACTTTAAGGCATGAGAAAGAAATAATGAGATACATCATAATAAAAATAACATTTTTCATAACTTGAAGATGTGGCTGCAACATTTAATATTGACAATCGTTTCGTTTCACCAAGGTCCATCCCCAAGGTGTCGTTAAAAATTACCAAGGTTATTCACCATGGAGTCATTAAAAAATAGTCATCTATAGAGATTAATTCTTTACCCAATGCATTAGAGCGCTATCTGGGCGCACCCTTAAACTGTAATCTCTTGTGGTTACATCATTATCCAATGAAATGGGGCGCTATCAGGGCGCACCCTTAAATTTTCCTTTATTATCATGTGAGACACATATATCATCATCAAAAATTTCTTAAATAACCCATATAGCATAAAATAAATGGGTTTCATTTCATAATCATAACGTTTTAAAAACTGCTTTAAAGACATGATCTTTACGTCACTTTAAACCCACGGAAAGGGAAAGAGGGTTTCGTGTATGTAAATACCAGAATTTAAAATAGAACATTTTGATATATATGTGAATACCCCTGTAGAAATAAGAGCTTTGAGTATTCACATTATAACATAAAATAATTTTGAGAAAAGAGAGAGAGGCACTTTGAGACGAAAATTCTGCAGCATAACGGCTCTGTTTCGGGGTTTTAGAAAACATTGAGAAGAGAGGGGACATGGGTCAAACATTCATAAATGACCCATAAAACAGTATAGGGACAAAATATAAGGGATTTAAGAACATGGTAATGAAATTTGAAAATATACCATATGAAATGAAGAACATGAAAGGAAGAAAAAAAAAATAAGATTTCTCTTGTGAGAATTCGGCAGCCTAACGGCGTCACTTAAACTTCAACAGAATTGAATTGACAAGGTCAAATAGGGTATCTCATCATATGAACATAAGAGTCCAGTATGATAGATATAGAGATCATACCCCAACATAATAGAAAGGAACTTGAAAGAATTGACATGAAAGTAGAACTTCAAAACGAGAAGGGTGAAGAACCACTTAAAAATTCGGCAGCCTAACGGCGCCACTTAAAACTTCAAAAAAAAAAGAATTGACAAGGTCAAATAGGGTCTCTCATCATATGAACATAAGAGTCTAGTATGATAGATATAGAGATCATACCCCAACATAATAGAAAGGAACTTGAAAGACTTGACATGAAAGTAGAACTTTGAAAAGGAGAAGGGTGAAAGAATCCCTCAAAAATTCGGCAGCCTAACGGCGCCACTTAAAACTTCAAAATGCTGAATTGAAGAGATAAAATAGGGTCTCTCATCATATGATCATAAAATATCAGTATGATAAATTTATATATAATACACCAACATTATAAAAATGAACTTGAAATACTTTACATGAAAATAGATCTTGAAAAATGAGAAGAGAGAAAGAATCTGTTACAAAAATTTCGGCAGCCTAACGATGCCACTTAAAACTTCATAAAACGAAATAATGAGAGTAAGAGGGGATCTCTCATTATATGAACATAAAAAGGGCAGTAAGAGGAGTATAAAAGAACATCCTCCAACATAATAACATGGAGCATAAAAGGAATGACATAAAAGAGATCACTTGAAAAGAAAGAGAGGGGTCATATCCCTTACCTTAAAATGTAACTCTTAAACCTCAAAGGATGAGACCTTGAGGGATTGGGGGAACCTTGGGAGGACTCCTTGGGAGGTAATGAGACCATAACTTCGTTGGGGAAGAGTGGGGAGTCGAATGGATGAGAGGAGGGCTTGGTATTTATAGGGAAAGTGAGGGGACAAGGCATTAATGGCCAAGGGACACCTCACATGTGCTTTTCTCAAACCCATGTGCTCTCCCTTGGCATTTACCATGGAGTTAGGCCACATGGGGACCCCAAAACAATAATTCATCACCCTTGGCCGGCCAAACCTTAAGATATCTCATGACATCATCATGACACAGCTATGATGTCATTAAACATACCGAAACCCTAAAACTACATTTTTACTATTCACTGAAAATTCATCTTTCTCAGAAAAATCCCAAAATTTCACACTAACCAAATATCAATTCTCTGATTTCAAAAATGAACTCCATTTTATAAAAATAATTTTCTAAATATTTTTAAATTTATTTTCAAATAAATACACTATTCACCGAAAATTCATTTTTTTCAGAAAAAACCCCAAAAATTACCATAACATAATATCAGTGCTCTTAGTTCAAAAATGAAATCCATTTTATAAAAATAATTTTCTAAATATTTTTAAATTTATTTTTAAATTAAAAAACACTATTCACCCGGAAAAAACTAATACTTGAATAATAATTTATGAAACCATTATTTAACCATTTTATTGAATCACATTACTTAATCAAGGTGCCTAGATTATTTTAAAATTTTCTTTAAGTGAGATTACTAATCCATTTGGTCATTTTACTAATCCTAATCATAAAATCACTATTCATAATTTACTATTCATCAAAAATAAAGTTGATCTTATTAGACTCCAAATTTCGTACTGAACATAATTGTAGAAGACCATTTTTTGAAAATCATTACACATTTTAAATTATTTAAGGTTTACATAAACATTTTTTTTTCAAAATATTCTTTTGAAAATACATCAAAAATATGCATACTATTTTTATCCGGTCATTTGAAAATTCATAAACTTCATCATAAGATGAAATCCCAATTTTTATTTAAAACAAGGATTACACAAGGAAGTTATGGTCTCGTTACATAGCCCCTTATAATACCAGTATAGGACCTAAGGGTAATGTGTGCTAGGGTGATAGAATCTTGGGGCGGCTCGGTCAACATTGCCTGAGTAGTAATTTCTATCAGTTTGAACTTCTCGCGAAGGCGATTCCATTCTAGCTTCACATGATGAAGTTCAGCTTGGGTTTGGTCCAGAGCAAAGCCCAATGGTGCTACCTCCTTCCCAAGCTCTGTTAGATGGGCTTCGATCGGTCCAAGACTACTAGGTGAGGCCATCGAATATTCTTTCTAAATAATCAACCAATATTACTTATATTTAGAGACAATAATCAAAACATTTTGTTCACAGTGGTCATATTGACCGATGGTCATATAATAGTCAGAACCCAATGGTCTCATTTTAATTATAATCATGTTTATCAAATAAAACATTTTTGTTGAGTATAAAAAAAAAATAAAATAACACTTGAAATTAGGAAACAAGATTTATTCAAAATTTCGGGTCGTTACATTCCCCAATCTTCCTCATGTGCTCCCATTATGACAAAGAGTTCAAGATTTGGTAAACGTGGGTGCACACGTTTACCAAAATTATCACTTTCCTGTACATAGGATCAGAGGATACCTGTTGATTTTGATGAGGATGATATTCCTAGAGGTCCAAATGCAAAATATTTTAAGAGTTTTGTATCAACTCAGGGTAATATCAAAGTAAGAAATTTGTATGATGACTGGAGAAGTGTGGACAAAGAGATAATCTCTCAGTTGTGGGAGACGATTTTGGTAAGATCTTTTGCTATTTTTTTCCTATTCTTTAAATGTTTCTAGTATATATAATATGTTTAACCTTTTCTTTATCAGATGACATTTGATATTCTGGACACTGGAGGAGTCAAGAAGAAATCTTTATCGATGGCTTCCAGGAGATGGAGGGATTTCAAATCAACCCTCTCATCTGATTTCATTTTTGGTCATGGGAGTCATGAAAATCCATGTCGTATATATCCTTTCATAGATGAAGACACATGGAGACAGTTTGTTGAAAGTAAAAGAAAAATTCATTTTTGGTAAGGGCAATGTAAAATTTTATAAGCTTTCTTATATAAATGATCTTATTAATGTTTTGTTAATGATTTCTTATTCTTAATTTACAACAAACAAGGAAATATCATCAGGAGATCCAATCTAAAAATGTATACCCTCATTGTTTATCTCGGGGAGGGTATACATTATTGGAAGAACAAATGATGGTGGAAAAATTACAAAAAACTAAAAGTTGAGTATTCAAGATCTCGAGTGGTGGCCCCTCCATCCCCTCCATCTAGACATGAAAAATGGAAGGGAGCTCGGATGGGCAAAAAAGGGAAATATCTTTTGGAAGATTCGAGAATCTAGTTGAGAGGATCGTAAGATATCTATTTTATTTATTTAAGTTAACTATTTTCTTCATATAATTTCAATAATTACAGAAATGTTCAATTAATTAATACAGGATTCTCTTGAGGAGCAGAGCATATAGGGGGTATTTACAGCTGTTGGGAGGAAAGATATTTTATCTTCAACATTGGGAAAGTCTGAACATCTTTGTCATGTACGAGGATATCTGGAAGGTGTATCAGTAAGAAAAGTGTTTCCACGTTCTTCAAATTCTTACATTGAGGGTGTTTATAAAAAAAATAATCCTTGGAGGCTGAAGTTCATAATATTAATGCGATGATGGAGGAAAATATTAGAGCGTCGGTACAGTCTATGTTTTCAGACATGAAAATAAAATTTCAAACTGCAGCTCCCACTCCTCCTCCTCCTCCTGTAGACCCCATCATTTATCCTCCACCTCCGCCAGTAGCTCCCACTCCCCCACCTCAGCCTACGAACCCCATTTTTTTATCCTACTCCTCTTCCGCAGCTTCCTACTTATTGCGATTTGTATGTTGATGATCCTCAACATCATGTAGTTTCATATGGGTTGATATATTGTATAGGAGATATAGTTCATCATCAACAATTAGAGGTAGAGAATCAGAGGGTCACTGTACAGGATATTATAGATAGATCAGATCGATTACCATTACCTACAGATGAGGTGATGATAGTTGGACATAGTATCGACCATTTTTTAATTTGGCCATCCAGACTTCTTTGACTCATTACCATAGAGGTATGTATGTTATATCTTCTATTTTATTTTTTTATTAAAGTTGTTTTATCATTTGAAAACAAATATATTTATCTATTTATTTTTATAGGAATACTTAAAAGGTAATGAAATATTGTATAGACAACAACAAAGACAAATGGCTATGACATCAGATATAGATTCTAGTAGTCTTGACAGATTGTTAAGATAATCAAATTTTTTGGTAGATCATTATGAGTTTCCAATGTAAGATCATGTTTGTGGACGTGCAATAACTGTGGGGATTGTAAAAACTGATATCATGGAGCTTGTTACTGGAGATAAGTTGGGCATTAACGTGGTACCATTTTTTTCAATGTAAGTCTTAACACCTTTTCCTTGCATTATATTTATTAAAATTGTATACTTATGTCTATTTTGTATTAGGTATCTTTATAAAATTTGTGACAAGAATGAGTGAACAGATGTATATGGATTCATGGACCCGCATTTGATTTCCCCTGAAGCATGTGCATTGGATGAGGAACAAAGAATGCTTTATATTGCTGAAAGACTTGAACAGAATATAGTCACACAAGTGAGGTATGAAACACATATCTCTCAAAGAGTTCATTATCTTTTAACATAAAAAACCAATAACCTTAAATTTTCTTTTATCAGTGATCATTGAATGTTAGGGTTTTTTTCTCAAGGGAGAAAACACTTTATTGGATATGCTCTGTCGATGGTGATGTGCGGGAAAGTTTTAAGAAAATGTTGGAAAAGTAAGTTTCAATTTCTCAATAGTTTTATATACTATAATGAAGTTTAAATTTCTCCCATTCGTATTATTTTCTAACAGGGGATGGGTCTAGTTTTGAAAAAACACAATGAAAAGGAGTGCGAAGATAAAATATGTAAATGTAAAGGTAAATATCCATTTATAATTTTTGATTTTTGATTTATTACATAAAAATAATATATTGAATTTACACTCATTAAAAAATAATTGTCATAAACAACATGGCATCATCAAATGAAGATATTATATGTTTAGATTTATGTATGGAATAATAACAACTGGGATAGTTGTGAACTTTGACCTAGTAATATTTACTTTTAAAAATTTCCATAATATTTCATTTTATTTATTCATTATACATGTTAACTACTATACTTTTAATTTGTATCTATTTGATGACACTCAACCCTATAGTGCTCAAGACGTCAAACACTTACAAGTGGAATGGTCAAATTATTTTATAGGTTTGATTGAATTTTAGTTGTTTGTAGTGAAAAATGTAATTTTGAATATTGTCATTGTAATTGTGTATTTGGTAGTCATTTAGGTTGGATTTAGTTTTGTTTAAGTTGACATTGTAAGTTTTGAATGATATATATGTGAATGTTTAATTTTGCAATACTTCTTGTTTTGGTCTACTTATGATGGTTTTTCTAGTATGGATCCTGGTTTGGGGGGGAGGGGTTCCAATGGTGGGGGGTGTTCAGTGGGGTGGGGGGTATCCAGGAGTGTGGGAGGGTTGTCTGGTGGGGTGGGATTGTCCTGGGTTTCCATGAGAGTGGGGGGTATTCCAGGGGGTAGGAGCATTTCCAGGAGGGTGGAAGGGCTGTCCAGGGGAGTGGGGGTGTCCTCTGTAGTGAGGGGGTTTCTAGGGGTGCCGTAGGGTTGTCTAGTGGGGTGGGGGTCCAGGGTGTCCAAGGGGATGGGGGGCAGTCCAGGGGTGGGAGAGGAGGTGTCGCCATCCCTTGGGGGTCTGAACGCTGCTGTAAGGTACTCATCACTCCCACATGTGAATCTTGAGCTCTTAAAATGTTTCACCAATGATTTCTTCCCCTCTAAACATCATTCATTCTATCACTTTGATTCCAGTATAATCAGGGGGGAAACACCATCACACATGATGGTGTTTCCCCTGGTTATAATGGCATTAAAGTGATAGAATTAATGATGTTTATAGGGGAAGAAATCATTGGTTAAACATTTTGAGAGCTCGAGCTTCGCATGTTGGAGTGATGATTACCTTCCAGTAGCGTTCATCCCCCCGAGGGATGGCGGTACCTCCTCTCCCAACACCAGCTATCTAGGGCCTGTCTAGGGGGTGGGGGAAGTCCAGGGGTGTGGGGGTGTCTAGGGGTGTGGTGGGGGCTGTCTAGTGGGGGGGGGGTTCTGGTCAGGTTTTGGTTGGCTTTTGGTCTGTTTTGGTCTGGGGGTGTCCAGTGAGGTGGGGGTGTTTAGGGGTGTGGTGGGGGATGTCCAGTGAGGTGGGAGGGTGTCCAGGAGGGTGGGAGGGATGTCTAGGCGAGTGGGGGGATGTCCAGAGGTGTATAGGGGTGTGGGGGAAGTCTCAGGGGTGGGGGAATTCTAGGGGTGTGGGGGGTGTCCAGGGGTGTGGTGGGGGTGTCCAGTGGGGTGGGAGGGGGGTTTTAGTCTTTTTTGGTCTTTTTTGGCAACTTTTTTGTCTGTTTCAGGGGTGTGGGAGGGATGTCCAGGGGTGTGGGAGTGTTTTCTAGGGGTGGGGGTATACAGGAGGGTGGGGGGTTTTCCAGGGGTGTGGGGGGATGTCCAGGGGGTGGGGGGCAGTCCAGGGGTGTGGTGGTGTCCAGGCGGGTGGGGGGGGGGTGTCCAGGGGTGTGGGGGCTGTCTAGGGGGTGGGGGTAGTCCAGGGGTGTTGGGGATGTCCAGGAGGGTGGGGGTTGTTCAGGAGTGTGGGGGTTGTCCAGGGGGTGGGGGCAGTCTAGGGGTGTGGGGGTGTCCAGGGGTGTGGTGGGGGCTGTCCAGTGGGGGGGGGGGGGGTTCTGGTCTATTTTTGGTAACTTTTTGGTCTGTTTTAGGGATGTGGGAGGGATTTCTAGGGGTGTGGGAGTGCTGTCTAGGGGGTGGGGGAATACGGGAGGGTGGGGGCTGTCCAGGGGTGTGGGGTGCTGTCCAGGGGGAGGTGGGGCATTCCAGGGGTGTGGGGGTGTCCAGGGGTGTGGTGGGGACTTTCCAGTGGGGTGGGGGGTTCTAATCTATTTTTGGTAACTTTTTGGTCTGTTTTAGGGGTGTGGGAAGGTTGTCCATGGGTGTGGGAGTGTTGTTCCGGGGGTGGGGGTATACAGGAGGGTGGGGGTTTTATAGGGGTGTGGGGGGCTATCTAGGAGTGGTGGGTAGTCCAGGGGTGTGGGGGTGTCCAGGAGGGTGGGGGTTGTCCAGGGGTGTGGCGGGCTGTCCAGGGTGTGGGGGGCAGTCCAGGGGTGTGGGGGGTTTCCAGGGGTGTGGTGGGGGCTGTCCAGTGGGTTGGGGGGGTTCTCGTCTATTTTGGTCTATTTTTGGTAACCTTCTGGTATGTTTCAGGTAATTTGGCTGGGCATAGCAGTGGATCGGTTTTAAAAAAAAGGTTTTTTACGTCGGTTATGAAATAACCGACGTAAAAAATGCATTGGGATTAGTTTTAACATCGATTATTTGGAAACCGACGTAATGACATCATGGGAAATGGTTTTTATGTCGGTTATTTCATAATCGAATTAATAAATTAAAATGGATAGTTGTTTACATCGGTTATTTTATAACCGACATCGTAGATATTTTTTTATGTCGGTTATTATATAACCGACATTGGAAACCGCTTGGCAGATAGGTTTATCACATCGGTTATAAAAATAACTAACGTGATAAAGGCTTCGGAGGAGTTATTTATGACGTCGGTTATATAATAAACGACCTGAAAGGGTATATACCTCATCAGTTATTAAATAACCTACATAATAAACCATGACTCTGTAGCATTTTCCACATCGGGTTTTTATCAATCGGCGTGAAAAACGCTTCAGATTTGTGTTTTTTACGTCGGTTTTAAAATAACTGATGTAAAAAACTATGTTTATAACATCTTATATAATAACGTCGGCCAAAATCCGATGTTAAAAATAAAAAATAACCGCCATAAAAAAAAGTTTTCTACACTGGTGTAATGGTGTTATGACATTCAGTTTTGTTAAGTCTATTGTTTTGAATGAAGAGTTCAAGAGACGTGATCAAGAGAAATCTTCATCATATCTTTTAGTCATAGAGATCAAGGGGAGAAGCCAAGAAAGGGAAGCCTAGGTAAGAGAAAAGGTATAAGTAAATCCATATCAAAGAAGAGAAAATTTTAAAGTTATCATTTTGGTAAGAAATAGCATGTTAAGAAGTTCTGTTATTATCCTAAAAGAGAAAATGGAATGAAGGAAAATCAGTAGAAGAAAAATGGTGATAAATATGTCTATTTATCTACTGCTATAGGGGGTGATCTTGTTATTTTTTATGACTCCATTAATATTTCTTCTGATGATTCTTGTTGGGTTATTGTCAGTGATTCATGTTTTCACATGACATCGAAGAAGAAGTTCTTTACATATTACAGCCTAGGATTTTTTTTGATTTTAAAGATGGACAATAATGGTCATGCTGATGTTGTTGGTATCGAGACTGTTTTTTGGAAACTAACATGGGAATTAAGTTGATTTTGAATAATGTTCGACATGTAGTTGAGGTTCGCATGAATCTCATTTCTAACAAAATTTTTGATAATGAAGGGTTTATCAGTACTTTTAGTTATTTCTAATAGATTCATTCCAAGGGTTATTTTATTTAGGATTGAGGGAATAAGTAGTTGGGTTTATACTAGACTAGAGCTTCTATTTATTATGATATTGGTTATGTTGTTAAGTACCGTGTTTTTTCCAAGTTATGGCATAATAGGCTTAGTCACATTACTGATAAAAGAATTTATTTTTTGGTCAAGAGAAATATTCTTCCAGATTTAAAGAGTGTCAAATTGGACATGTGTGATCACAGTATGGATGGAAAATAGAGCAGGGTGAGTTTCAATAGTCATCCTTTACACATGAAATCACAGGTACATGAATTAGTATATTCTGATGTTTTTGGTCATTTGAAATCTAATACCTTTGGTGGGAGTCTTTATTTTGTGATATTTATTGATGACTACTCATATAGGATTTGTTTTATGTTTTTAATGTCAAAAATTTGGTTCTTAGTGTTTTTATGAAATTTTATGTTTCTGTTGAGAGGAAATATGGTAAGAAATTGAAATGTATTCGCACTAACACTGGGGGTGATTATTTTGGTTCCTTTGATTAGTATTGTAGGTAGGAAGGTATTCATAATCATAAAATTCCTCCCAGGACACCTCAACTAAATAATGTGTTTAAGCTAATGAACATGACTTTGTTGGAAATATTTCATTGTTTTCTCTTGAAAGAAAAGTTGCGTAAACATTTTTGGGGTGAGACTTTATTTATTGCTACTTATATTATCAATTTATCACCTACGGTTTCTTTGCAGATAGACACTCCTAATAAGTTTTGGTATGATAAAGAGATCATGTATGATCACTTTCATGTTTGTGGTTGCAAGGATTTTGTTCATGTTCCTAGAGATGAGAGATCCAAGTTGTATGGTAGGTCACACCAGGGTATTTTTATTGGCTATGGACACGATGAGTTTGAGTATAGGTTTTATGATCCTACTTTGAATAAACTTGTCAAAATCTGTGATGCAGTGCTTAAGGATGGTCAAAATATTATAGATATTTATAAGGGCTAATAATATACTTATCCAACTTCTCATGGATTTTTCAGTCTTAATCTAGGGTCTGATTCACATTTACCACATATTGTTGATTCCAATGATCATGTTAATGTGTATAATGATGTTTAGGGTGAACATGTTTGATTTGATTTTTCCAATGCACTTTTGTTTCTGATAATAATATTCCAGGGGTTACTAATGAACCTACATTTCCACTTCAGAGGTCATCTCAATATCGTATCATTTCTACTCAGTATTCACCTGATGATTATGTGCTCCTCACTAAAGGGGGGAACCATAATCTTTTGATGAGGAAATGGAAAGTGATTAGAAGGATAGATGGATTGTGTCAAAGGATGATGAGATGAAATCATTGCACAAAAACCATACTTTTTACCTGGTGAAGTTACCTAAATGTAAGATAGATATTCAAAATCAGTGGATTTATAGGATTAGAAATGATGAATCCAGTTCTATTCCATTATAGAAGGAAAGGTTAGTTTTTAAAGGATTCCATCAGAAGAAAGGTATTGATTTTGAAGTTATTTTTTCACCTATTTTCAAAATGTCTTCCATTTGGGTTTTTCTTAGTTTGGATGCCAGTTTGGATCTACATATTGAGCAGATGGATGTGAAGACAACATTTCTCCATAGATATTTAGAGAAGGATATTTATATGGAGAAGCCAGAGGGTTTTTTTGAAATAGGTAAAGAGAAATATGGTTGAAGGTTAAATAAGAGTTTGTATGGTTTGAGACAATCTCTGAGTTAGTGGTATAAGAAGCTTGAATCTATCAATTTTCATCAAGGTTTCAGGAATACACCTTATGATCATTGTGTTTTTGTTCAGAGATTTATTGATGATGGTTATATTATACTATTGCTTTGTGTTGATGATATTATCATTATTGTCCATGATTCTTCTAGAATTGACAGATTGAATAAGGATCTTTCTCAATATTTTGTGATGAAATACTTGGGGCTAGCATGACATATTCTTGGAATGTTGATCTCCCATGACAAAAAGGCCAAGAAATTGTGGTTATCTCATGAGAGATATATTGATAAGGTTCTTCAAATATTTTTTATGGATAGAGAGAAAGTGTTTATTACTCCTCTTTCTTTAAATTTTAAACTCAGTACCAATCTATCACCTTCTATTAATGAAAATAGAGGAGACACAACACATAACATATTCATCTATCATTGCCTATTTGATATATGTGATGGTATGTACTAGACCTGATATAGCTTGTGCAGTTGGTGTGGTTAGTCGTTTTCAATCTAATACAAGTATAGAGCATTGGAGAATAGTGAAGTATATATTTTGTTATTTTTTTGGTACTTTTGATTTGAGATTCTATTTTTGAAAGGGGTAACTTATGCTTTGGAGCTTTACAGATTCAGATATGGTAGGATATATCAATTCGAGGAAGTCTACTTAGGGCTATTTGATCACTTTTGTAAGGGGGGTTGTGTCTTGGTATCCTAGATTGTAGAGATGTTTTTCTTTATCTACCATATATTTTAATCTTATTATAGCTACAAAGGAATGAAAATAATTTTTTTTCGATGAAAACTTTTCTTATAGAGTTTAATTTTGATTAGGATAGGTATGTTTTATTTTGTGATAGTCAGAGTGCTATTTTTTTGGGAAAGAATTCCATTTTTCATGGTTAGTAAAAAAATATTGATGTTCAGTATTATTAGACCTACAACATCCTTGATTCAAGAAAATTGATCCACATTTATGAAAATGGGTCATACATGTTGACCGGGGGTTTACCCTGAGGTAAATTTGAGACTTTTCGATTGAATGTATGGTTGGTGGTGATCTCTACTTGATTTGGAGGGAGGGTTTATTTGGGTTCCTCCTCATATGGAGCACCCATGCAGTTTCATAAAATAAGAAAATGTGAATAAACATTTTTTGTGGGAGTTGAAAAAAAAATTACACTTATATTTTTCTTATTCAAAGGGAGGCAGTGGCTTGGTATATGAGGTAGAGGACAAGATTTTTTGACACACCCATGATATGAGTAACTGATTCAATTTAGTGATAGTCTTTGTTCGAAGAACATTTTTCATTAGTCTACATTTTATCTCTTCCATTGATCCACTATTTTATCTAAGTATTGTTTTTGAGATCCCACTCGTCTTTGGGAGTCTCTACTTTGTACTCTTGATTATTAGTGGATCCCACTTTCTAGACTAGTTCATGTGGTTTTTGTTAGATTTGGTGCCCTAGAACCAACTTCTATATACTTTATGATAACTTATATTCATGGTTTTTTAATATCAATAAATTCCTTATCACATCATGATTGTTCTTCTACATAACATTATATGTGATAATATCCCAAGAGTATCTATCCCACTAAAAGGTCATAACATTTCCCCTCTATAATGAGAACTCGGAAGTTATATAAAAATATTCTTAGATATATGTTCTATGGATGGATGATGTCATTTTAAGAACACAAATGATACAGGATATCAGGGGTGGAGACTCATAGGACTTTGAGGCACCTTCTCATGGGGTACACCCATGGTGATATCTAGTAGGATATTATGAGAATGAGAATGATTAGTAATAAATCCATATTTATAAGTGTCATTTGATGTTTCAATATTCAGATGTGTGTATTGGTCCTTGGACCCAAATATAATTTTTAATGTATGTTATGAGTTGCGTACTTTGATGTATTGATGAAAACCGTGATGAAAAATGTTCACAGTGAGGTAGTATATATTGGGTGTGTCAGGAGTAATATTACATTAATGAATAATGAGATAAAAGATTTATCCCTTCTGTTCACTAATCAAATTTAATATCTCAGGTCCTTTTATTGAAATGATATAATCTAAATAAATCCATGGGTATGGTGTTCTAAGGGAAAGTTCTATTTTTGGAAAGTCAAAGAAAGATATGTCGAGCATATAGGTTGATGGTACTGGCAGGCAACCTGCTTGATTAGAGATATTATGATAAAGATATTATATTACACGATAAACATTCGTATGATATGACATGTGGTTTCTGCATTAAATTCATTCTCTATAGATGCCTTAGTGTATTGCTAGATGAGAACCTTGGACATTAGGTTGCTTTGTCTAATGCCACTTAGAAAGAGGCCTAGTGGGTCACACACTAAATGTATCCATAATCTCAATTAAATAAATTATTATTTAACAAGTTTAATAAATATTAATCCAGGTCATGGTTTAATAATTATTCATGTATGCCTAATCACATTTGTTCCATCACTAGTTATTCGAGAGAATATATTGTGGGTGGAATAATTAATAAATTTTAAGGAGAATTGATGGAACGAGTTTAAGGGTCTAATGAGAAATAATAATATTTAATATTATTTTATTAAATAATATTTAATTATAACTCACAAGTTAAGTACATGTTAGGAAATAATAATATTTGTTTTGTTATTTAACATGGGGGTTTCGCTAGAATTAATGAAATAATTAAAGGCACTTGTGCTGATTTTTTTATTATTACCCTTGTGAAATAAATGCTCAGTTATATTATTCTCTTATTAGACAAGGGAAAGATAAGTGATTTTTATTGAGTTATGCACAACATTTTGGAGAAAATATCTTAATCCTATAGAGTTCTTTCCTATCCAAGAATGCTCTCAACAATGATAGAAATCCTCCTCCACCGGATCAAAGAGAATGCTTTGGACATGGTTCTCAAGCAGATCGAAGGTGGACAACTCAAGTGCAAGGATCTTCCTTGTTAGCACCCAAATACTCCTTCAGTGATGTCAAGAGATTTTTGGAACACGTTTGGATCACCTCTAGAGGGGATATACCCTTGATCTATACAACACAATGATGATGCACTGTAGATTTGTGTCTGAACACATCAACAAAGAAATAATAAACCTTAGAGGTAATTATTATTTAATTAAATTAATTATAAACAATATATGTTGATACTCTCTCTTGGTTATGGGTTTCTATTCCTTTGACTTATTTCTTTGATTCGATTCAATGGATCATGGCGTTCATCATCACATAGATCCTAGATTGTTCACTGAATACAGAAAAAATCAAAGGTGGGAACCATCCCTCCTACTCTTCCACTAAACCCGAAACATTCAAGTGGTATCAGAGTAGGCATATTATTATTTATAATTTTTTAAATTCATTGGTGATTTATGAATTAATAATATAGTTTCTTAGTTCAATTTTAATTATTATTTTAATCAGAATTACGAGATTTGTTTCTTCCTCCATCATTTCTCACAGATCTAATATAAATGATCAATTTTATAATTAAAATAAAATTGAGTATCTCATATGAAGGTTCCAATGATTCTTCCAAGATAACACATCAGTACATGTTGTGTAACCAGAGATACATGTCTTGTAGTTGTGATTAATGCACATGAATGTAATTCAGAAATTACTCAACCTGTATGAATTAAAGACACATGGTGTATTTAATTCTTACACCGCGTGTTGACTGGGATAGATTGGTGCATAGTCATCTAGACTACATGTTGTGTGGCCCACTATACATGGTGTGTAGTCCCTTTCAGGTCAAGTTCAGGCCATGTATCTTATACATGGCTAGATGACCGATGATCGTGTAACATGGAGTCAACACGACATGTGGCCCACTGTACACACCATGTACTCTAATAATTATGAAGTATTCCTCACATGAAAAGTCCATAGGCATGTACTTTGGATAGACGTTGAAGGTAGTACACACCGTGTAGATCGGATCTTCACACCATGTAATTTTACCAAATTACACATAATTAAAGCATTAATATCTTCATAGTGTTCATATATGCATATCATGTATAAGTCATATTACAGTTATTATTCTATGTGTATTAAAGCATGACACGTTACCAAAAATTCATGTAATTCATGTAATCATTTGTGAAGTACACATCATGAAAGTACATGATAATTCATGCATGCTATATTTCACAAAGAATAAATTGTATACAATTATAATACATGTTGATTAGATTTGGATGATTATTCATTAGGTTACCTCTAATGTACATTTATGTGCACGGTTAATTCTAAATTAATTTTAGTTTGTTTAAAATTATAATGGATGATAATCTCAAGTAAATTCAGAAAAGGTTTAAGATAAAAGGATTGATTAATTAAAGATAATAATTAATCGATTTGAGCGTAAATTATCTTAAATAAGAAATATTAAATAATTTAATGCTAGTTATATTAAATGTGTAGTCTGTTGCATGCATGTGGATGATCATGATCTATACTAGACCTTTGTATATGATTGGTTTTCTTTTAATTTATTATTAAATTAAATTGTTGGCGTATGTGCCTTCTCTCCTCATTAATATGTAGGGCCTAAGTGCCCATGGTTTCTTTTATATAAACCCCTTTTACCTCTCACCTACATGTGAATAAAATTATATGAAATGGATGGATCTCCCAATCTAGTGGAGGAATTTTAAGTTAGGATCCAAGGTGAAACCAATCCAAGGAGATACAAAGGTGGACTGGTGGAAGGTTGTAAACACAAACCTCAAATGGTTTAAGTGTTTATCTCCTAGGTCAGCGGTTATTTTATCAACTGCTAGATAAACTAACCATTAGAACAAACTCTTGATCATACCCTTTATTTTATTTCTTCTAGTTTCATGGTTATTCATTATGGATGTTTTGTCACGATCACATAATTAATAAATTAACAAGAATGCAAGATGGTACAAAAATAAACTATATTAAATATAAATATTATCTAAAGACATGTTAATCACCTAAGTAATCCCACTTAATATTAATGATAATGTTATAAAGATAATAATTGGAAATTTATGTATAAAGGATAAAATCCTTCAATAAAATATTAAGTCGGTATAGTCTTCCATTAAATCAGATAGAATCAAACCATAGTTCAAAGTGATTGACCAGAAAAATTTGGGGTGATTTCAATTATCAGGGAATTTTAACATGAGTTTTTGGGTTGACTTTACTTGGTTCATATCAAAGGCTGACTACCAAATCAAGATTTGGCATAACTAAGAGGCAGAGGTTGAGGAGATATAAATTAATGATTTTAGGATGGGGGAGACCACTCAACGGATCAAGGAACTGTGATTTAATGTAGTTGGCATTTGGAATTCCTACCTAAAACCTTTTAAGTTGCTTTACCAGCCAATGTTTGGGTAATTAGAATGGGAATATGGATCCTTTCCACTTTAATGTCCAAGAAATGGGATATTATGAAGCTAATGGTGAGGTCTATTAGGTTTCGATAAAATAGTGCGAGAATAATAAATATAATTTTATTTATTTTTATAAATTTAATAGATAAAGTTCTAAATCTATACTCATCTTATTTGTAGAAATAGCAATAAAAATGACATCAATCATATCATTGTGATCCATACTCAAGAATGAAAACCATCTCACCAGCACTAATTTCTAGGATTGGTAAAGGTGACTATGGATCATCCTTCACCATGAAAGGAAACTGTATGTGCTGGAAGAACCTTTACCTGTTTTTCCTAGAAATGAGGCAAGTGATGAAGAGCTCTCTCTATACGAGAAAAAACTGAATGATGCTACATATGTTCAGTTCTTCATGTTTTCATCTATATACAGTGATCTCTTGAAGCAACATGAGGATATGGATGTATATATCATGATGTCTCACCTTCAGTATATCTATTAAGAGAAGGAAAAATAAGAGAGGTATGAGATCTCCAACTCTTTTTTTACAACTAAGCTTGGAGAATCTGCGCCAGCTAGGCCTCATATAGTCAAGTTTATCGACTAAATTGAGTGTCTGGACATCTTAGGGATTAAATTCCTGGGTGAGTTGAGTATAAATCTCATACTATCATCACAGTCCAAGACCTTCTCTAGTTTTATTGTGAATTATAACATGAGAAATAATGAGAAGAGCCTATCAGAACTTCTAAAGTAGATTCTCTAAGTGGATAAGGACATGTGGTGTGAAAAAACCGTAGTCCTTATGATGAATAGGAAGATGAAGGACAAGGAAAAAAGTAATAAGACCTATAAAAAGTATAAATCCATCAAGCACTATCTGACTAAGAATAAAAATATCCAAAGGTAGGGAAAGTAAAATGAGGTAGTATGTTTTTAATGTGACAAGTCATGCCACTGGAAGAGTAACTACACCCATAGGCAATGGGAATCCAAAGGTGAATTCGTTATCGAGTGAAATATTTTTATTTCTACACATTGGGTATTAGATACACCTTTTGGTGCTCACATCTATATTCGAATGAAATAACCAAGTAGATTTCAGAAAATTTCCAAAGGATAGGTGGATCTACGAGCTATCAATGGTGCAAGGCTACCTGCTCTTTCCATTGGTGACTACCACCTTTCGTTGCTGATGGAAATGATTTTGGTTTTTCATTATTTTATTATGTACCTATTATTACCAAAAAAACATAATTTTATGTCTCAAGTTTTGATACATATGGGTTTATTTTCAACTTAATAAATAAAAGTTGTTTATTTTATAAAAACAACATATGTTATGGTATGGAAAATTTAAATAATTGTATGTATGTATTAAATTACAAAAACCATGTATTAGAAATTGACAAATAATCATGTTCACATGACTCATATAACACTGAGTTTTGGAATCACCTTCTTGGTCATGTAAATGAGAAGAATCTAACAAATTTTTGTCAAGATTGTTATTTAGACTCTTCCGAACTAAATCCACTTGATAGATGTCATGATTTTTTTCAAGGGAAAATGACCAAAACACCATTTGGTGGACCAGGTGAAAAGGACAAAGAGCTTCTAGGATTGGTACACACTAATGTATGTTGACCATTTCCAATAGAATATAGAGGTGGGTATTCTTACTTCATAACTTTTACTGATGAATTGAGTAGATATGGATATGTCTACTTAATGAGGTATAAGTCTGAGTCCTTTAAGAAATTAAAGGAATTCAAGAATGAAGCAGATAATTTTCTTGGAAATAAGATAAATAAGCTTAGATCGGATCAAGGTAGATAATATCTTAACCAAGATTTCATCAACTTTCTACGGGAGTTTGAGATTCTATCTAAAATCTCTCTAACTTATACACCATAGTAGAATGGTGTTAGTGAAATAAGGAACTGTACCTTGTTGGGAACAATAAGTTTGATGATGATTCATGTAGATCTTACATTATCCTTTTGGGGATATGAATTAAAAACTACGGCATACACATTAAATTGAGTACGAAATAAAGTGGAAAACGAAATTCTCTTTGAGCTATGGAGTGGAAAAAACATGTTTTTTTTCATACACATATATGGGGATGTGAGGAATTTATTAAGGATTTCTCAGGAAACAAACTAGAACCCTAAGGCATGAAGTGTATCATTATAATTTATCCCAAGGAAACAAAGGGATACTACCTATAAAAACCCTTAGACAAAAAAGTGATTGTTGCTAGATAATATGTATTTCTTGAGAGGGAGAACTTCCTCAAAAAGGATAGTGGGAGCAAGATTGAATTTGATGAAGTTTATGCTCAAGATATATAGGATTGGGTATAGGAACAAGTTCCATAGGTCCCTATGTAAGAAGTAGTTCTTGAAACACAAGTACTGTGTAGGAATGTAAGAGAGGTAAGGGATCCGAAGAGATGTGGTTTTCTAGTCATTGTGGATGGTGACAAATTATTATTGGAAAATAATGAACATCTCACCTAATAAGAGGTAGTATGGATCTTAGAAGATGAAATATGGCTAGAAGCTATGAATTCTGAGATGGATTCCATGTATCATAACTAAGTTTGGGTTCTGGTCGATGCGCTAGTTGATGTAAATCATGTTAGATGTAAATGGGTATTCAAGAGAAACCTAGATATGAAAGGTAAAGTTAGTACCTATAAAGTAAGTCTAGTGGATAAAGGGTTCAAACAACATCAAGGAATTGACCATGATGAAACCTTTTCACCTGTTTCCATGTTTAAATCTATTAGAATCATGCTTTCCATATCATCTTACCATGACTATGAGATTTGGCATATGGATGTCAAAACTGTATTTTTTTAATAGGAACCTTCTGTAAGATGTCTATATGAAACAACTAGAAGGTTTTGTGACACCAGGTGATTCCAAAAGGGATTGTAAGATGTAGAGATCCATTTATTGATTGAAGCAAGTATCCATGTCATGGAACATTCAATTCGATGAATCGATAAGAGAATTTGGTTTTTTAAAAATGAATGTGAGACTTATGTTTACAAAAGGTTTGGTGTGAATGTGGTCATTATCCTAGTAGTATATGTTGATGACATATAAATTATTGAAAATGGCATACCGGTCTTATTGTTAGTTAAGGACTGGTTGAACAAGTGATTATCCATGAAAGACTTAGGTGAAGCAGCCTATATAATAGGGATCAATATCATTCGTGATTGATTCAAGAGGATACTTGGACTAATTCAAAGAACATATATTAACTAGATACTAAAGATATTTAGTATGGAACAATCTAAGAGGGTATTGATTCTAGTGTCACATGGCTTACATCTTTCAAGGAAAATGTGTCCCCAGATAATACAAAAAAAAGACCCAATTAGAATGGGTTATTTTTCAGTTTAGAAGGGGTTTTAACCCCTTTTAAACACATTAGCGGCAGTTATGATTAATTGTCGCTAATGTACCCACCTACTACTGTTAGAGGTAGTTTTGAGAAACTACTAGTAAAGTGATGTCAAATTTAGTGGCAGTTGTATTATAGGTAGTTAAAACCCCCTCTAATGTTGTCACATAATCTCAATTTAGAGGGGGTTTTAACCCCTTAAAATGTATAAGTTGATTTAGAAATGGTTGTAAACCACTGCTAAGTGAGTTATATGTCATATATTAGAGGTGGTTCTATAAATTGACTTTATTTAAGTCTCAATTAGAGGCGGTTTGAACCGCCTCTAATTTGGTAGATTTGATCTATATTAGAGATGGTTTCAATGGAACTGCCTCTAAATGTTTATTTTATTTTTTTTATTTTTTTTATTTTATTTTGTAAATACACCTTTTCCCCTCTAGTTATTCCTTCCCCCATCCCGTCCCACCCCACCCTCTAGTTCCATTCCTCCCTTATGATCCCACCCCGCCCTCTCATTCCTTTCCTTCCCACCCTCCGGTTCCCTTCCCAGTTCAACGCTTCAAGTTGCCCTCCAGTTCCCTTCCCCAACAATCCAGTTCCATGCCGTAAGTCGCCCCCACCCCCACCCGTGTCCACCATCCATGCAGCACGTCTTAGATGTGGCCCACCACCCTGATCTATCGTAAAATGTATCCACTAGGTTTTGAACCCCTCACTCCGACTGCATATCTGACACCCAATTCCACTAAGGAAAATCCTTTTTACTGTTTTCTATATAGAGTATTATAAATTTATATGTGTGTGTGTGTGTATTACAATGCTAATTAAGATAAATAATATTTGAGTAAATATTTAGATACATATAAATAAATAACCAAAATATATATTTATATGAATTAAATTATATATATATTTATATTATGTTTTTATATATTTATTTTATAATAAATTTATATTTTATTCAATTTATACATTTATATAAACTATATTTTTTATATGTGTATTTACATACATTTAACTAAATATATTTTATAATTCTATTTATTTCATGTATATAGGCATATAGTTATTTATTTATAAATATATTTATGTAAATTATTTATATACTGTGTACATGTTTATTTATATAATATATATAACTATTTATTTAATATATTTATATAATGTCTTTAAAAATATATTCATATAATTTATTTCAATACATATATTTATTATTATGAACATTAATATATATTTATTTTTATAAACTATATAATATTATATATAATTTATGTGTAATTAATATTATATGAAATGCGGTTTATATAAATATTATATATGAAATAAAACTTATAAAAATATTTAAGTAATGATATATGAAATAAAATTTATATAAATATTTATATAATGTATTTCAATACATATATTTATTATTATGCACATTAATATATATGTATTTTAATAAATATAATTTTATAATATTATGTATATTAATATATCTCTATTTTAATAAATATATTTGTATTATATTGTATACATTAATATATATATATATATATATGTATGTATAAATTTTATATCATATAATATTAATTATATATAATATAAAAACATAAACATATTATTTAAAAATATATTTATTATCATTAAAATATAAATTATAAAAACTACTAACTTGGGTTTTTATATGATATATTTTTTAAATAAATTATATTTATGTATATATTTATATAAAATTTTTATGATTTTATGTTATATATAATTAATATTATATAAAATACAACTTATACAAATAAATATTTATAAATGTATATAAAATTATACAATTATACAATTATATTTATGTATACATATAAATACAATTAAATACAATCATATTGTTGGAAATGTATAATATAATTAAATGATATATATATATATATATTTACTAAATTAATTTATAATTAATATGGTATACTAAAATATATATAAAATAATTATATAATATATATAAATTTATATATAATAAAATATTTATAATAAAATATATACAATATATATATATATATATATTTAATTTTTTCTATATTATATTTATTTGTATACATAATATAATATAAATTTATTTATACATAAATATACAATAAAAATGTATTTAATATAATATATCTATAATATAAATCATAATATAAATGTATAGTATTTATAAAACCATATATATATTTTATATATTTTTATAAATATATTTATAATTACATTTGTATTATATATACCAATATTTATATATGTATAAATTTTTGTTTATATGTATAAGTATTTATTTAAAGTATTTATATAATGTCGTTATATATATATATATATTTATTTATTTATTTACAATGAATTTAAATACATTTATATAATGTGTTTATTTAATATATATATATGCACACCCACACATATATATTATAAAATTTTAATTAATATGAGATTTATTTTAAAAAAGAAATAAAAATTTAGAGGGGGTTAAAAACCCTCTCTAATCTGAGGGATTAGCAGTAGTTCATGAACCCCCTCTACTGTCATAAATTAGAGGGGTGCAAACCCCCTCTAATTTCATAAATTAGAGGGGGTTCAAGACCCCCTCCAATTTCATATATTATAGGGGGTTCATAACCCCCTCTAATTTCAAAAATTAGACTCGGTTCAAAACCCCCTATAATCTATAGGATTAACGACAGTTCATGAATCCCCTCTAATTTAAGAGATTATAGGGGGTCATGAACCCCCACTATTTTCTATAAAAAAACAATTTCCATGTCATATATATGTATCCTCTAATATCCAAATGAATATTATATATATATAGTGCCTCTAAAATCAAACCAAACATATAGGGCCACTAATTATTAAATTAGTGGTGGTTTTGACTCAACTGCCTTTAAAATCCAACCAAATATAACAAAGAAAAAATGCTAAAAAATTGAGGGGGTTGTGAATCCCACTCTAAATTCAATGATTAGAGGGTATTGTGAAGAACCCCTCTAAAAATTGCCACTAATCTGCAATTTTTTGTAGTGAGACACAACAAGATAAATAGAGAAAGAGTAAGATCACATACGCTCCGGTGATTGGATCAATCATGTATTTCATGTTATGTACTATACTTGATGTTTCCTATGCACTAAGCATGGTAGGAAAACATCAAGTAGATCCACGAGAATAGCATTGGACTGCTATTAAGGTTATCCTTAAGTATTTGAAAAGAACTAAGGATATTTTCCTAGTGTATGAAGAAGACGAAGATCTTGTCATTAGAGGGTATATGAATGTTATTTTTCAGATAGATCATAATGATCTGAAGTCACAATCAGGATGTGTTTTTTGTCTCAATGGATGAGCTATGAGCTAGAATTGTTCAAATCATCCAGTAGTCACAGATTCTGTAACGCGCCGATCCCAGAAGCCTAGAGTTGGGGCATTATTACGTATCATTGGCATGATCACAAAATATCAAGTCTCTAAAGACCGATTAGTTTAGTAGCCTTGTAATTACTAGATGCATTCATAAGGTTTACATAACATCATAAAATGGAAAACTACAACAACATTGTTTCCATAGACAAAATTGAGATCCCATAGACTATCCTTGTAGGTCATTCATAATATACTTCTTCCCATCCTGCGAAAAATAAAACATAGAAAGGGGTGGGCTTAGATACTCAGTAAGGATAACAATATAGCGTAAACTTTCATAAATAAGCATAAACATTTAAGGCAATGTATAAGACTAAAACAAAAGCCTTTAAAACTTGAACTTCAGTATACTATGGAAAATATAAAATCAAATAATTCAATTTACTTATTCACATGGATATTATACTAGTCAAATAATCACATGCAATATCAATATCCACTTTCATAATGATGGAATTCATAATTCCAAACTTTCATAACCACATAGTCAAGGCCTTGTGCCAAGACTACAAATAAGATTTTGTCAATTCCTTGTTCCAAGACACTAGTTTGTCTCATGAGAACTACCGATACATCTAGGAGCTATAGCAGTATCCACCCGTCACTTCCTAAGTCCAATGCATTCCTCATATGAAAATTTTGAAACATAACATAAACATTCGTATTAAAACTAGCATACAAAATGTCAATAATTTATCCACAAACCATGAATGGTATAAAAATAGAACATCCACTGTGAAACATAACTCATTCAATACAATATGGAATATTTTATTTTAATAGATTAACCTCAATCGAGAATAATGAAGGATATTGACATAAATGAAAATAATCATCAAAACTATTTGAGGGAAATATCCCCCTTTTTCTTGAAATCATTTAAAAGTCACACTATTTTTCAAGAAGCAGTTTGAAAATAGATTTTGGAATCAAAGTGTCCCATACCAATTTGAAACATTTAAAAGGAATTTTAATTTTAAAACATTAATTCCCATATAAATAAATCCTTAAAATCATTTTTAAAAAATGGACATTAATGAGAAATATTTAGGAGAATAAATTTTTAAAACATTTAAAATGATATTTTAGTTAGAGTTCCTAACAAAATTAGAGATGATTGAATACAAATAATTGAGGTAATAAAAACATTATAATATCTTTATAATAAAGGATTTCATGATATACTAGGTCAAAAGACAGTATATATACCATATAAAAGTGAATTGGTACATAATAACAAAGAAGTGTCAAAGGAATGTAAATTGAAATGAAATCCCTTATAATGAAAGTATCCTTAAGTAAAGGATAAATCAATGACATAATTATGTGTGAAAAATATAAATACACTCAATATGATTGGATATTCAGTGTAAATCAATCAGAGGACATTCACACATATTCTTGTAAAAACAACACCAATGACTTGGATGTTTAACTCAATGCATGGAAATTGAGTTAAGATCAAGTTTATATCAATGACATGAGAAATTATCAATGGAGTGATTATGTGTATAAAACATATATCCACAGAAAATTTATTGTAAATTACTATATAAATAATAAATAGTGATTCCACACATAATCTAGGAGTAAAATAATCAATGAAGTATGCATAAAGCCCACTGAGTGGAAATTGAAATTTGAAATTCCCTTACCGATTTGGTAACTTATGAAACATACAAACCATGAAAGAAGTATCATAAAATTAAGATGTAAATACCCATAAATTAAATTATATTACACCAAGAATAAAATCATGTACAATACATACTCCACACAAAAGGAAATAGTGGCCAATATATCATGAATCTCACGGGAATAAAAAGTTTGATGAAAACCCCTTACTTCGTTGTAATCAATCGAGTCGTATGACCAAAAGTTAATAACCACCAAATCAATCACATAATACCATGAATATAAAGATAATAATGATAATATATATCAAATTTCATTACACAATACACCACATCCAATAAATAAGTGGTGAACAATGGAAATCTCACAGAATTAAAAGTGAGATAAGAAACCCCTTACCTTGTAATTTTCCTTGGTCGAGGGTAGGTTAACCTCATGTATAATGGTGAAATAATTTTTATTAAATTATAAAAGAATCATATACATTAATATGATATCATATATGATCTTTCAATATTTCTTTGTTAATAATATTTTTGTATTATCGTCGTTTCAGGTGTTAACTGATTCGTTTTCCTTTATATGCTTTGTTACGTAAGTAATGTTTGTTATGGATAGGATGTATCTTATTCATATTTAGAATGATATTAATTATTTAAACATTATTTTTAATCTTCTAATTAAAATTAGTCTTGAATTGATACGATGGGGAGTGAATCTAATCGCGTTCGCGGAGACGGTAATCCGTACGTACGCACGAGCGACAAAATCATTCTTTTGATATTAAAAAGAATATATAATTGGATGTTATATCATATATACATAATCATTATCATATTATATTTATTATTTACATCAATTTTACATCATTATTATTCCCATCCAAATAATAATGTATTTAATAACAATTACACCACGACGTGGAGACGGTAAGTCATACGTATGCACGTATGGTGACATGTCATTCAAAGGATGGATAGAATAATTAATATGGTTGTACCATATTTAAAATAACATCACAGTATATATAATATACTGGAGTTATTATTTTATAATATAAACAACAAACAAAGAGGAAGTTGAAGAAGAAAGGAACTTGAAAGAGGTGATGAAATATTTACATCTTCTTCGGGTTCTTCCTTTTGATTTGATCAAAAGGGCTCATTAGGTTAGATTTCTGACTAAAGTAAGGACTATAGGATGGAGGGAGGACAATTTAGAGGGTATTTGGGTAGGTTTTGGCCGATCCAAATGTCTTTTAAGGTGTTAATTAGAGATAAGGGGAAGTTCCCTTTTAT
The DNA here is from genome assembly GCA_963277665.1 of Viscum album. Classification (NCBI taxonomy): domain Eukaryota; kingdom Viridiplantae; phylum Streptophyta; class Magnoliopsida; order Santalales; family Viscaceae; genus Viscum; species Viscum album. The sequence continues at coordinate 734,240,046 of OY728160.1, forward strand.
AAGAGGGGTGAGGGGCACCTTAGGAAAAGCTAGAAATATTATTTTATAATAAAATAATTTTCGGTTTCTAATGGCTCCAAAATGAATTATTTAAAGGATAATGTGGGGATGGGTCGAAAACTACTTAACCAATGGGTTTTAGATAGGTTTGGGTTACTATATTAACTTTATCTTTTAGATTTAACTCTTAGTTAAATAGTTTGACATTTACCATGTCTCTTAATATTTTTATATTATATGGTTAATAAACTTACAATAAACTTTCAAGAGAACCTTAAGTGGTTCATTAATTACATATATAATATTATTTAAAACCTTTTTCATAAAATTATATTTTTAGGAATATAATATCAATTAATAATATAATATTTGTTTTAAAAACTCTTTTATGTCAATTTTGACACTATTTGGTATTTTGTTTTCTCTAAATTTATAACAGCATTATTACTTCGAAAAAAAATTAATCTAATCAGACCTAACATGTCATATTAACCTATAAAATTAGTTTAATTCATAAAAAGTCTCAAATTACATTTATTTGGATATTTATAATATCAATTATTTTAATATTTCATTAATTAGGTAATTACTGCATCATCATTGTGTCATAAATAAATTAAATTATTTAATATCTAAAAAAATAAATAAAATATGATTATGTAGGAAATAGTTTTATCTTTATGATGAATATTTATAGTCTAATTTATCTTATGTACAACCCTATATTAAAAATGTTTTAGTTATTAAACTTTGATTTTAACTCTTCTTTAAATAAAATAATAATAAATGTCCTAATCTAATCCAAGTGGACCTAAAGGATCATATTTTATTCATAAGGTTGTTTTTGGTCTAATTACACTTATCCAATAGAATTATTACATGTGTTAGGGTAATTATAATATCATTTTTACCTATTACCCTATTTACTTTTAACTGTGGTAAATAAAAGTAAAACATTACTATTCACCAAAAATTATTTTCATCTTATTGAACCACATTTTACTTACTAATATCAACTATGTCTCTCAGATTTTTGAAATTAAACTCACAGAAGTGGTAAAATTAAGTTTTATGTAAATTTACAAATGCTCCTAGGAGGTGGGTAAAAGACGGTAAAAAGTTCAATAAAATTTTATACATCTAATTTTATTATAAAATGAAACCAATGAATTACATTGAACTTATATAGGTATTATAAATCTATTTTGACTTAAAATAAATTTAAATAAAATAAATAATTATTTAAATAAAAATTCGGTTTTAAACTATAACGTAGTGTTTTCACTATTCATCAAAAATTGAATGTTTTCAGAAAGATACCAAAATTTTACCCTAAGATAATTTTGATATTAAGAATTAAAAAATGAATTCTATTTTACCAAATTAAAAGCATAGAAGTTTCATTAATTAATTTAAAATTAATTCCCGTTCTCAAAACCGAAAAGCGGGTTTTTAAAAAGTAAAAACTATCAAAAGATTGACATGTGTTTATGTCAAATTTAAATGTGAAATTACTTATAATCACCTAAATTGTATTAAATGATAAAAATATAATCAAATTATACTTCCAAACCATTCAAATACATAATTTTACTCTATAAATTATTTAGATTAAAAAAGTTGTTTTCAATTAAAATTTAGTATTTTTCAGTATTCATCAAAATATAAAATTTATTAGAAAAGTACCAAAAATTAATCCAAAATAAACTTTTATGTCCCGATTATAAAAAAGAATTTAATTTCATTAAATTAAATATATAAAAGTGTAAAATATTGGTTTTAAAAAGGGTTTTCCATTAAAAGGTGGTAAAATTGCATTTTTTTGAAAAATACTTCTTTTATCTGAAAAAAATGAATTTGTTCTTATATTATGTCTAAGAAACACATAATATGGATTCTAAAATTATATGGAGTATTTAAGATTCAAAATTTAGTTAATACTATTCAAAACCGCTTTTGAACGGCTAGTTTAGTAAGTCGTGGTGCGCTCGAACTCAATGTTGCATGTAGCACAAGCTATTGAATTACTTTAAAAAATTAACTTAATATGAAATCTTAGGGTGTTACATTCTTCCCCCCTTTTGGAAATTGAATCCTCGCAATTTTAAAATTGGGCTTGGGAACTTCATTGAAAGTCCCATATCAGAAAAAGAGTCAATAAAACTATCTCTTTAAAAAAAGAAAGATAAGTACAAAGGTCACCCGAGATAACCCACACTAGGATTACATGTAAAAACATGGATATGGAAGATAAAATAGTGTCAAGTTCTGGTGGAGAGTGATAGAAAACATGATTAGGAGAAAGTTAACAACAAGAAAACCACAAACTTGTGATGAGATAAACGTTCATTAGTTTCCTAGTAGAAAAAGTAAATGGATAACATTTTTTTGTTTTAATTTCCATTTCATAAAGTTGAGGAATTTATTTATGACATTGAATAAGAACATAAAGAGATATACTTAATTTTAAAGTAGAGTTTCATCCTTTAATTAATTTCTACCACTAACTCATCTTTTGTTTTTCAAACGATGAATATTCGAGATGAATTTGTCACACCTGAATCCCTAGAATCAAATTCTTGGGAATCACATAATCCAAAAAGGATAAACTATATATATTTACCTTGTCTTTAGAGATTAACCAAAACCAAAATGTTTAGTACAGGATCAGATGATCCCCAAAAAGGATAACCCTTTAGAGAAAGAAATAATTATCTTAATTTCTAAATTTAAACCAACAATACCCAAAGTTAAATAAATACCATTAAATAAAAAATTGTCCTTAAAATACATCAATATAATCCAAACTAATATTGAAACCCAAAACATAGAAGAATTTGATTACACAGTCTTCCACGTTAAATTGTATTTCCAAATAACATCGACTACTCTTAAAGTCACATACTTAAAAGTAATTAACCTAATCACATATTATTTATGAGAGGTTAATCATTTCCATAAATTACCCAAATCGCTATAAATCCACAATAAAAATATAGATAAAACTCCACAATTACTCCTCAAATAAAATCCCATAGTATTCTATTTTCCTTAGGCATATAGTATTCCCAACAGAGCGAACATCTTCCAAAATAACATTTATCACTTAATCCCCAAATCATTTTCCTATAATAAGGATATCCATTTTATAAGATCCCAAATCAACTTATTATTGATCAATAAAATCATTTAACTAAAAATAATTAGTCATACTAACCAGGGACTTCACGTAGTCTAGTGGTAAGCAATAAATCCCAATCACACTATGGTTCTGCGTTCGATTCCTGCAGCTTTGTCCGACGTGATGGGTTGTCACACGGTCAACGTGTTGTCCTTTTTCAAAAAAAAATTATAACGTTCCCAAAATGAGATAAATTCCTCAAAATAACTATAACATAATTTCACCACAAATGTTATCTCATACCTCGCATTTTCATCCAAAAATTTAATAACATGCAATTGCCTCAAATTCAAGGATCATATAAACCCAAATGGTTATTTATAACTATATCAACAATAGAAAACACAATTATTCCTAAAATAGAATTTTCACATAATAAACTGCAGGGTTACACATAAGAGAAAAGTCTTCCAAAGTAATCCCATCAACAAAGAGCACTAATATTTTTAAACATTTCACCAAACATTTATTTCCACATAAGTTCTTCCTTGACCAAGGGGTTATCCTATAGAATAGGGAATTCACTCGGGTAATGCCCAGGTCCCCAACATTTATGGAAAATTATTGTAAATAGATTCTTGGGATCATTTTTATTTTCTTCCATATTACTCTTCATTTTTCCTCAGCAATTCTTTACTTTATATCCTTATTTTCCACACATAAATTATTTCTTTTTTCCATTGAGACACTTCCCTAGGTGTCTCCTTCCACATTTCTTGCATGATGGAAATTAATCTTTCATTTCTTTGTGGTCTCCACTGCTAGAGATCTTATCATTCACCGCCTTTCTCTTCTTTGTTCAGTTCGGGAGTTGGTCAATATATATGTTGTTGATCATATTTTTGGAAAACTGATTTGGAATGAACATGATATCTTTTACACCTACAACATTCCATTTTTTTCTCATTTCCTCTATTGTACCCACCTTGTACATCATGTTCAATGTTACTATGACTTCCTTGGAATCCAGCCATTGACTAACACTAGAAAGCATAGTGTGAGTCATAAAATCATTTAGAGAATATCATAACACCTTATTTTCAATCTAAAACACCTTAGGATTAACGATGATTATTTATTCTCATCTTATATTAAAATCCTTCAAATTGTTTTGTAAATAAAATGTGAATTATACTAAGCATATCCCTTGGGAGTGTCGTAACCAAGAGTGCAGCAAGTCCCATTGTCATGCACCAGTTCCTGTTCGAGTCTATCTCAAAGCGGTGTTTTTGGGTTTTACCCCTAGGTACATCTATGCCAGAGACGCCTCTACTTTCTCGTATCCAGACAGGGATGTATTGCTAGGAAAACTCACAAAATCTATACAATACCAAAATTCTAAAAATTTCTTCTATACTGATCCTCAAAGTCTATCTTAGGGCTATGTTCCCTAATCAGAGTTTATCTAAATCTAGTTTCCAAGGTTTTTACTAAACTTCCTCTGATACCAACTGTAACGCCCCAACCCCAGAAGCCCAGATTCAATGCATTATTACCTATCATTAGCATGATCACAAAAGATCAAGTCTCAAAAGACCGACTAGTTTAGTAGCCTTGGAAGTACTAGATACATTCATAAGGTTTACATTACATCATAAAATGGAAAACTACAACAAAATTGTTTCCAAAGAAAACACTGAGATCCCATAGACTATCCCTGCAGGTCAGTCATAATATACTTCTTCGCATCCTGGGAAAAACAAAACATAGAAAGGGGTGAGCTCAAACACTCAGTAAGGATAACAATATAGCGGAAACATTCATAAATAAGCATAAACATTTAAGGAAATGTATAGGACTAAAAAAAATACTTTTAAACTTGAACTTCAGCATAATATGGAAAAGATAAAATCAAATAATGCCATTTACTTATTCACATGGATATTATACTAGTCGAATAATCACATGAAATATCAATAGCCACTTTCATAATGATGGAATTCATAATGTCAGACTTTCATAACCACATAGTCAAGGCCTTGTGCCAAGACTACAAATAAGATTTTTTCAAGGCCTTGTGTCAAGACACTAGTTTGTCTCATGAGACCTACCGATGCATCGAGGAGATATAGCGGGCTCCACCCATCACTTACTAATTCCAATGAATTCCTCATATGAAAATTTTGAAATATAACATAAACATTCATATTAAAACTAGCATACGAAATGTCAATACTTTATCCACAAACCATAAATGGTATAAAAATAGCACATCTTTAACGACCCAAAGTTTTTCAATGCAAATTCCCTTCTTATAATTATGTTATAAAATAACATGAAAACACAACATAATGAACAACTAAGTGATAAGTGACCTTTAAACATAAGTTTGTCACTTCTGTGTTTGGAATTTTAAAAATCTGACATACACGGTTGTGTTCAAGATGTTTTTTGGAGTCTAATAAAACAAAAATAATTTTTGTTGAATATTAACCTACCCTTATGAATAGTAACATATCCCTATGAATAGAGATATACCCTAATGAATAGTAACCTCACCTATGGTGGTATAAAAATAATATTCAAGTTGGAAGTACGATATACCTATATTTTAGAATGATTTAATGAATGTTTTAAAACTGGTTTTGATAATAAATTATTATATTAAATAAATACTAAAATAATCATATTTAGAAAATTATTTTTGAAAAATGGAATTCAGTTTTGGATTCTACACGTCGAAAAATGGTTAGGGTGAATTTTTTGGATTTTTCTAAAATACTTGAATTTTTTATGAATAGTAGAATCTGATAATTCCCAATAAATGCTAAATAATGGATTAATTGAGTCACCGATGATGTTCTACTAATGTAAGACCACTTGTTTGGGGATCACATGATAAAATCACTATTATTGGTCATGTAATAATTACTATTCCTTGTCTTGGGAAGAAATAATAAATCAATGATTATAATATTATGAATTCCCTCCTCTCCTCCACTATAAAAACCCCCCTTCACTCCCTCTTATTTCCACTCCTCTCAAGCCTTGTGCCTTGCCATTATTCGGCCCAAATATCTCCCCAAGGTCCTCCCCCACGTCCAAAATCTCTAATCCTCCTCAAAATACCAAAACGTCTCCCCTTAAGAGGTTCTCAAAGGAGGAAGTCTCAAGAGCTAAATTCTTCTTCCCAATTTCTTCTTTTCTTTTAAGTTCTTTTCTTTTTTATTTATTTCCTCACCTCCCTTCACCATAATAGTATGATAAATCCAGTAACATACATTTAATTGAATTTATTCATGCTAGTGGTATATTTCATTGTCTTCTCTCCTTTCCCCAACCTTTTATTTGAAAGAAATGAAAGCACCATTTGAGATGTGCTAATTTAGCACATTCAAGGACAACGGTTTATCAATTTCTATTATTATCTGTTCATGAAACCATTTTTGTTATGGTTGAACTAGATTATTATATATGTAATATATCCTATTTTTGGTTATGTAATACTTTGGTACAAATGGAATTAAGTTATAAAGCAAAACACATTCTTTGTAATCAAATCCACCGATTAACAAAAACGGTTATCACTATGGTTATATATATAATAATTAGACTTCACTATAAGTAACCTAATTAAAATTAAAACCATGTAATATCATGTATATGAACTGAAGAATATAACTTCAATTCTACAAAACCACTTTCATCTTGCATATAATCCAAACATGAATATAAGTGAACCGATCTTTTAAAGCCAAGTAAACAGACGAGCCCAAACAATGAAATTGAACCTTGTAACTAATCAAAAAGGCTTTGAATGAAATAAAAAGGGTTATAATAAATAAATTAAATATAGAATAGGTTCTGGACTTATTAATTAATCAGCCTAATTTGTTTATTCAAGTCCTCAATAACAAGTGGAGAACACCAACGGATTTAAGGTAAGGGATCCTCCCTTTTTTCACTCTTAATCAAGATTGTTCTCCATGCTATGCCTTTTTGTGTAATATCAAGTGATGGGGTATGTTTTATCACCTCACGCATACTGACCTAATGTTTTATAAGTTATGAGAAACACCTTATCTCTCTCATCGAGCCCTCATAGTTACACCTGATACCACACCGATAAACCATAAAGGATTCTACCCGAACTTCCTTTATTCCTTCAGGTTGCTCTATCTTTCTTTTTACCAAAATGTAGTTGTATTTTATTTTTATGTAGAACTTCAAAATTATGTTTATATTCTCAAAAATCATGTTCTAATATTCATCTCTCATTATCTTTCAGAGATATACATGCTTTTAAGTGAATCTCTCCTCGATACTTCCCAATAAGCACACTCGTTTTAAAGGAACTTCCCGAACTTTTACCCAATTTCAATTGCACTCTCTCTTCTGTTTTAAGACACCATTGTCTTTTTAAAATCAGTATTTTTGTTATGAAAACATTCTTGGTTCAATTCTGGTTTTATATAAAATAATGTCCCCTTTACTATTTTAAAATCTCTATAGTATTATCCTTAAAACGGCACAAAAATGTTTTAATGCTAATGTTTCTCAAATACATTTCTTATATGATGTCACTTATATTTGTTACCACATACCATGTTATGTGACTATATTACCTTATGAATTTCCATGTATGTTCTAATCCATTTCTTCCATGGACACTTTCATGATACACACATTGGTTATGCTTTATGTCATGATTGTGGTACCCAATTCTCTCCATGGGTAACCTTATGCTTATGTATAGTTGATTATGTATGATTATTTATGTCGAAAGAATATTTATGTGGTAATAATATTTATGTGGAAATAATATTCATGAAAATTTTGATAAGGGTGATCCCAGATAACACTCCAATGCATTGGGTAAGGATAAGTCTCATGAGATGCGATGTGAAACGGGATTGGAGGTTATCCTTGACCCGTACTGAAATGGGAAACGTGGTTGGCGGTTAGCCTTGACCTGTACTAAAGAAATGTTTTATGATTCTGCCACATTTATATGATTCCATGTTTATGTGATCTCATGCTTAAATTAAATTATTTTATAAGTTTCATGCTTTGGGTATCATTATGTCATGTCTCCTAACTCATGTGCTTGAGATGTATCCTTATGTTCATTCCCTTACTAGGCTTTTTAGCTCATCCCTTTGTTCATGTGTTCCCCAGGGTACCCTATGCAGATGTAAGGGCTCAAAGGAAGTTAGAAGCTCTTTATGGAGATTAAATAAAGAATTTTTTTTATCCCCATGTTTTATGTTATATGTAACTAGTCTTCCAAGACACTAGACTTAATGATACTTGTCTTGTACTCTGATGATTAATTATGCTTAAAATCATGAAATGTTTTATGTAAAAGGCTCGGGTTGCTATAGTTGGTATCATAGGATGGTCTAGTTATTTTTGGAGATTAGGAATATAGAACCTTAGTGAGAACCTTAAGGATGATACTAAGTATAAGAAAATAGTCCTAAATTTTGGTGAGTATAGAGTAAGTGGTTTATCAAGAAAATACATCCCTGTATGGATACGAGCAGGTAGAGGTGGCTCTGGCATAGATGTATCTAGGTATAAAACCCGAAAACACCACTTTGAGCTAGACTTGAACAGGAATTGGTGCACAATAACGAGCCTTGTTGCACTCTTGGTTATGACACTCCTAGGGGATATGCTTCGGTAGATTCACGAGCTTAGTACAAATCTTTATTAAGGGAAAAAAAGAATCCCATAAGAATAAAAGTTGATAAATATATCTAGGATAACCTAGATATAAACCTAAGGAATCAAAAGTCAGGATATACTTATTCTTTATAAGTTCATAATTTTATGTTCAAAGTTTCTTTTTATGCTCAATAGCTAAGTATTCAAGACCTCTAATTATATGTTCCTTTTCTTAGTTAATGGCGGGAAATAGAAGAACACGTTCCAACAACCAATGTGATAGGCAATGTCATGATTGCTCTAATGACATGCCTAATGTGACAGAAGCGGGTTCTCAAAACTTTATGGTAGTACTTGCTCAGTTGGATCGAGTTATGAATAATAACTTGAATCAGGTGGAACATCCCCCTCCTCCAAGTAAAGAGCAAGTTGTCGTAGAATCCTTCATGCGGAAAAGGCCTCCCATGTTTAGCAGATCTTTTAATCCCCTCCTCACAGAACAATGGATTAACTCCATTGAAAAGATTTTCTATGTCCTTCAGTGCTCGAAAGAAGAGAAAGTTGTACTGGTAGTCTATCATTTTGATGGGGAAGCTGGTCAATGGTGGACACTGATCAAGAATACAATGTCCCAAGAGGAAATTGATTCCATAGAATGGTAGGAATTCAAGAGGATGTTTTTCAACAAATATTTTCCTCGAACCCTCCGTCTCAAAATGGAAAGAGAGTTCCTTGGACTCAAGCAGAAGGAAGATGACTCCATCGGGGATTATGAAGCGAATTTTACAAGTCTTTCAAGGTATGACTATGGCTTTGTCATGAACACTGAAAGCAAGGTGGATTTCTTCTTTAGTAGACTAAAGCTGAGTCTATGAAAATTATTGGGGATTCGAGACTTCGAAATCTATGAGGAGATTGTCTATTGTACCCTCAAGGTTGAAATGGAGATTGGAGGCTCTCAGTGGTCTCATGGGCCTAGTGACAAGAAGAGGAAAATGGATAACAACATGGGTGGTTCATCAAAAAAATCCCATGATGGAAATAAGCCTCACTTTCCCCTTTTCAAAAATTGTGGGAAGAAGCATCTTGGTGACTGTCTCAATGGAACCAAGAATTTCTTCAAATGCAGAAAGTTTGGTCATCTGGCCTAGAACTTCCGAAGGGATATGAAAAATCCCGCTAATGTTGAAGAAGAAAGGAAGGTTCAGATCAACACTCAGCCTGCAGTGTTGTGTTATAACTGCAAGGATCTTGGATATTATGCGAACAATTTCCCTAAGTCGAGGGTTGTCGGAGGCAATCAACAACAACCTCCAAGGAAACAATGAAGGGTTTATGCTATCACTACTACTGAGGTGGAGCCAGAAAATGATTTGGTGACAGGTACGCTTGTTATTCATTCAAGAATAGTGAATTTACTATTTGATTCTGGTTCTACGCATTCTTTCATATCTTGCAAGTTTAGTAGAACTATTCAAATACCACCTCAAAATTTGGAGGAAAAGTTATTTGTGAGAACAGCGAATGGGGAAATTATTGCATCCATGGTTTATAACTCCTCCCTAGTTAATGTTTGTGGACTGAACCTCCTATAAAATCTTGTTATACTTCCTTTAGTAGAGTTCAACGATATCTTGTGCATGGATTGGCTATATTTGTACAAGTCCAACATCAATTGTCGAGAAAGGGAGATCACGTTTCACATCCCGAAGCATCCTATGATTCTTTACAAATGTAAGTAAGAATATGAGTATCCTTTAGAATATTCATATCAAGTTTGGATACTGCTTCCTTGTGAGAAAGAATATCTAGCTCAAATGATTGGGACAAAGGATAGAATCATTCTTTAAGACATGCCCATTGTGAGGGATTACACTGATGTATTCCCCAAAGAGTTACCTGGTATTCCTCTTGACCGAGAGGTTGATTTCTCAATTGAACTTATCCCTGGATCTCTGCCAATCTCAAAGACACCTTACATAATGGCCACCGTAGAGATAGAAGAGCTGAATAAGCAGTTACAAAAGAATATGGAGAAGGGTTTTATATGCCCGAGTGCTTCACCATGGGGTGCTCTAGTCCTCTTCGTCAAGAAGAAGGATGGATCAATGCGCCTTTGAATTGATTATCATGAGCTCAATAAAATCACTATAAAGAACAGGTATCCCCTTCCACGAATAGATGACTTGTTCTATCAGCTTAGTGGGGCTAGTTATTTCTCTAAGGTGGACCTTTGGTCGGGATATCACCAACTAAAGGTGAGGAAGGAAGATATTCCCAAGACTACCTTTCCAACGAGGTATGGACACTATGAGTTCATAGTGATGCCCTTTAGACTCACTAATTCTCCAAAACATTTCATGGATTTAATGAATAGAGTCTTTAGAGATTACCTAGACAAATTTGTGGTGGTCTTTATTGATGATATTCTGATATACTCCAAGAGCAAGGAGGAACATGAGGAGCATTTGGAAACTGTGTTAAAGACTTTGTGAAGGGAGAAGTTTTATGCAAAGTACAGTAAATGTGAGTTCTGGATGGAGGAAGTATCATTATTGGGGCATGTTATCACCAGGAAATGGATATCTTTGGACCCTTCCAAGACAAAGGTAATTGAAGAGTGGCCGAGGCCAACTTCTATAATGGAGATCCGCAGATTTTTAGGTATAGCTGGGTATTATCGACGATTTGTGAATAAATTTTCATGATTTTCAAACCCAATGACCAAGCTGACATGGAAGGGAGTAAAGTTCTTCTGGACATAGGAATGTGAAGACTGTTTCAAGGAGTTAAAAAAGAGGCTTATCACTGCGTCGGTACTCACACTCCCTTCAAGTGGAGAACTCTTTGTGGTGTATAGTGATTATTATAAGAAAGTCTTAGGTTGTTTGATAATGAAAAATGATAATGTGATAGTCTATTCCACAAGGCAGCTGAAAATCCATGAGCAAAACTATCCCACGCATGATCTAGAGTTGGCAGCTACGATCTTTGCGTTGAAAATCTGGCAGCGTTATCTCTATGGGGAAAAATGTGAGATATATACTGACCACAAGAGTCTCAAATATATATTCAAACAGAAAGAGATTAATATGATCCAGAGAAGATGGATATAGCTCATCAAGGATTATGACTGCTCAATCAACTACCATCTCGGTAAGGCAAACAAGGTGGCAGATGCTCTAATTAGAAAAGATCCTACATCTTTATCAATGATGAGAATTGAAAAGGATCTGATCTTATTGGATTTGAAAATGATGTACATGGGAATAATTAAGGTAGGAATATAATCAATCCTTTCTCAAATGATTTCTCAACCATCCCTCTTAGAGAAAATAAAGGATGCTCAAATAAAGGATGTGGAAATTCAGAAAAGGGTAGAAGCTATTAAAAATGGAAAATCCTCAGATTTCAAAATTCTTGAGGAAGGAGTTGTAAGATTTCGGACACGATTATGTGTACCATATGATCCAGAGATAAAGAAGGAGATATTGAATAATGCACATAGATTGACCTTCTCTATCCATCCAAGGAGTACCAAAATGTACCGTGATCTTTGGGAACACTTCTGGTGGGATAACATGAAGAAGGAGATTGCAGAATATATATCAAGGTGCTTGGTATGTCAGTAAGTTAAAGCTGAGAAAAAAAGTCCAAATTATGATGCAGCCATTGCCTATACCAATGTGGAAATAGAAAAATGTTACTATATAATTTTTTGCGGGTCTCCCGAAGATTTCGAAGGGAAATAATGTGATATGGGTTGTTGTTGGCCAACCCACCAAGACATCCCATTTCATCACTATTTAGGAAGATCTATCACTTTATCAACTTGCAAAGATATATGTGAAGGAAGTAGTGAGACTGCACGATGTTCCATTTTCAATTGTCTCTGACCATGATCCAAGGTTCACATCTAAATTTTGGAGGAGCCTTCAACATTCTTTGAGTACTGAATTAAATTTCAGCATGGCCTATCACCCCCAAACAGATGGTCAGTCTGAAAGAACTATTCAGACGCTTGAAGATATGCTTAGAGCCTTCTCTCTAAAATTCAAAGGTGGATGGGATCATCATATCCCATTGTTTGAGTTCTCACACAACAATAACTTCCACTCAAGTATTTAGATGGCTCCATATGAAGCTCTGTATGGAAAGCTATTTAAAACTCCAACATGTTGGGATAAAGTTGGAGAAAGAACGCTACTTGGACTCGATCTTGTTCAAGAGATGATAGAGAAGGTTCAAGTCATCCAGAAACACATCAGAGATGCTCAAATTTGGAAAAAGAGCTATGATGAAAACCATCGAAGGGACTTGGAGTTCGACTTTGGAGATAAATTATTCCTTCGAGTATCTCTATGGAAGAGAGTCATTCGATTCAGGAAGAAAGGGAAGCTAAGCCCAAGGTATATTGGCCCCTTTTAAATCCTTGACCGCATAGGAGTCGTGGCCTATCAGCTTGCACTTCCACCGAATATGGCTCAAGTTCATGATGTTTTTCATGTATCACTCTTGAGTAAGTACATACTTGATCCCTCACATGTACTAAACTCAGAGGTGGTGCAGCTGGAAGATGATCTCTCCTATGAGGATAAGCTAGTAAAGATTCTGGATCGGAGAAATAAGGTTCTATGAAATAAGAAAACCCATCTTGTCAAAGTGTTGTGGAGGAACCATAAGTTTGAGGAAGCAACTTTGGAATCATAAGAGGCAATTATGGAGAAACACCCTCACCTGTTTGTGTAAATTGAATTTTTGGGGGTGAAATTTCTTAAGGGGGGAGGAATGTAACGACCCAAATTTTTTCAATGGAAATTGTCTTCTTATAATTATGTCATAAAATCACATGAAAACACAACATAATTAACTACTAAGTGATAAGTCACCTTTAAACATAAGTTTGTCACTTCTGTGTGTGGAATTTTGAAAATCTAACATACACAGTTGTGTTCAAGATGTTTTTTGGAGTCTAATAAAACAAAAATAGTTTTTGGTTAATAGTAACCTACCCTTATAAATAGTAACATACCCTTATGAATAGTGATATACCCTAATGAATAGTAACCTCACCTATGGTGGTATAAAAATAATATTGACGTTGGAAGTACGATATACCTATATTTTAGAATGAGTTAATGAATGTTTTAAAACTGGTTTTGATAATAAATTATTATTTTAAAAAAAATATTAAAATAATCATATTTAAAAAATTATTTTTGAAAAATGGACTTCATTTTTGGATTCTACAAGTTAAAAAATGGTTAGGGTGAATTTTTGGGATTTTTCTGAAATACATGAATTTTTTATGAATAGTAGAATCCGATAATTCATAATAAATGCTAAATAATGGATTAATTGAGCCACCGATGATTTTCTGATGATGTAAGCCCACTTGGTTCAGGATCACATGATAAAATCCCTATTCTTAGTCATGAAATAATTAATATTCCTTGTCTTGGGAAGAAATAATAAATTAATGATTATAATATTATGAATTCCATCCTCTCCTCCACTATAAAAACCTCCCCTTCACTCCCTCTTCTCTCCACTCCTATCAAGCCTTGTGTCTTGCCATTATTCAACCCAAATATCTCCCTAAGGTCCCCCCCCCCCCCCCCACACTTCAAAAATCTCTCAGACTCCTCAAAATACCAAAACCTCTTCCCTTAAGATGTTCTCAAAGGAGGAAGTCTCAAGAGGTAAATTCCTCTTTCCAATTTCTTCTTTTCTTTTAAGTTCTTTTCTTTTTTATTTCTTTACTCACCTAACTTCACCATAATTTTATGATAAATCCAGTAAAATAAATGTACTGGAATGTCTTCATTCTAGTGGTATATTTCATTTTCTTCTCTCCTTCCCCCACCCTTTTATTTTAAATAAATGAAAGCACTATTTGAGATGTGCTAATTTAGCACATTCAAGGACAACAGTTTATCAATTTATATTATTATCTGGTCATGAAACCATTTGTGTTATGGTTGAACTAGATTATTATATATGTAATATATCCTATTATTGGTTTTTTAATCCTTTGGTACAAATGGTATTAATTTATAAATCAAAACACATTCTTTGTAATCAAATCTACCGATTAACAAAAACGGTTATCACTATGGTTATATATATAATAATTAGACTTCACTCTAATTAACCTAATTAAAATTAAAACCATGTAATATAATGGATATGAACTAAATAATATAACTTCAATTCTGGAAAACCACTTTCATCTTGCATATAATCCAAACTTGAATATAAGTGAACCGATCTTTTAAAGCCAAGTAAACAGACGAGCCCGAACAATGAAATTGAACCTTATAACTAATCAAAAAGGATTTGAATGAACTAAAAAGGGTTATAATAAATAAATTGAATATAGAAGAGGTTTGGAATTATTAATTAATCATCCTAATTTGTTTATTCAGGTTGTTAATAACAAGTGGAGAACACTAACAGATTTAAGGTAAGGATCCTCTCCTTTTCACTCTTAATCAAGATTGTTCTCTATGATATGCCTTTTTGTGTAATATAAAGTGATGGGGTATGTTTTATCACCTCCCAAATACTTCCCTAATGTTTTATAAGTGATTATAAACACCTTATCTCTCTCATCAATCCCTCATAGTTACACCTGATACCACACCGATAAACCATAAAGGATTCTACCCGAACTTTCTTTATTCCTTCGGGTTGCTCTATATTTCTTTTTACCAAAATGTAGGTGTCTTTTATTTTTATGTAGAACTTAAACATTATGTTTATATGCTCCAAACTCAAGTTCTAAGATCCATCTCTCATTTTATTTTGCGGATATACATGCTATTAAGTTAATCTCTCCTCGATACTTCCCAATAAGCACACTCATTTTAAAGGAACTTCCCAAACTTTTGCCCAATATCAAGTACACTATATCTTCTGTTTTAAGACACAATTGTCTTTTTAAAATCAGTATTTTTATTATGAAAACCTTCTTGGTTCAATTCTGGTTTTATATAAAATAATGTCACCTTTACTATTTTAAAATCTCTATAGTATTTTCCTTAAAACCACACAAAAATGTTTTAATGCTAATGTTTCTCAAATACATTTCTTATATGATGTCACTTATATTTGTTACCACCTACCATGTTATATGACTATATTACCTTATGAATGTCCATGTATGTTCTAATACCTTTCTCCCATGGACACTTTCATGATACACTCCTTGGTTATGCTTTATGTCATGATTGTGGTACCCAATTCTCTCCATGGGTAACCTTATGTTTATGTATAGTTGATTATGTATGATTATTTATGTGGAAAGATTATTTATGTGGTAATAATATTTATGTGGAAATAATATTCATGAAAATGTTGATAATGGTGCACCCAGATAGCGCTTCAATGCATTGGGTAAGGATAAGTCTCATGAGATGCGATGTGAAACGGAATTGGCAGTTAGCCTTGACCCGTACTGAAATGGGAAATAGGATTGGTGGTTAGCCTTGACCCGTACTAAAGAAATGTTTTATGATTCTGCCACATTTATATGATTCCATGTTTATGTGATCTCATGCTTATATTAAATGATTTTATAAGTTTCATTCTTTGGGTATCATTATGTCATGCCTCCTAACTCATGTGCTTGAGATATATCCTTATGTTCATTCCCTTACTGGGATTTTTATCTCATCCCTTTGTTCATGTGTTCCCCGATGTACCCTATGCAGATGTAAGGGCTCAAAGGAAGTAAGAATATATTTATGGAGATTAAATAAAGAATTTTGTTTTAGTCTCGTGTTTTATGTTATATGTACCTAGTCTTCCAAGACACTAGACTTAGCGATCCTTGGCTTGTACTCTGATGATTAATTATGCTTAAAATCATGAAATGATTTATGTAAAAGGCTTGGGTTGCTATAACATCCACATTCAAACATAAATCATTAAATACAATATGGAAGATTGTATTGCAACAGATTAACCTCAATTAAGAATAATGAAGGATATTGACATAGATGAAAATAATCATTAAAACTATTTGAGAGAAATATCCCCTTTTCTTGAAATCATTTAAAAGTCACACTATTTTTCAATAATCCATTTAAAAATAGATTTTTGAATCAAAGTCTCCCATACCAATTTGAAAATTTTAATATGAATTTTAATTTTAAAACATTAATTTCCATATAAATAAATCCTTAAAACCATTTTTAAAATATAGACATTAATGAGAAAGATTTAGGAGAATAAAATTTTAAAACATTTAAAGTGATATTTTAGTTAGAGTCCCTAACCAAATGAAAGATGCTTGAATAAAAATAATTGAGGTAATAAAAACTTTATAATATCTTGAGAATAAATTGTTTCATGATATACTAGGTCAAATGATAGTATACACACCATATAAAAGTGAATTGGTACATAACAACAAATAAGTATCAAAGGAATGTAAATTGAAATGAAATTCCTTATAAAGACATTATCCTTAGGTAAAGTATAAATAAATGACATAATTATGTGTGAAAAATATAAATACACTCAATATGATTGGATATTCAGTGTAAATCAATCAGATAACATTCACACATATTCTGGTAAAAACAACACCAATGACTTGGATGTTTAACTCAATGAATGGAAATTGAGTTAAGATCAAGTTTATATCAATGACATGAGAAATTATCAATGGAGTGATTATGTGTATCAAACTTATATCCATGAAAAGGGGATTGTAAATTACTACATAAAAAATAAATAGTGATTCCACGCATAATCTTGGAGTAAAATAATCAATGAAGTATGTGTAAAGCCCACTGAGTGGAAATTGAAATTTGAAATTACCTTATAGATTTGGTAAATTATGAAACATACAACCCATGAAAGAAGTATCATACAATGAAAATGTAAATACCCATAAATTAAATGATATTACACCAAGAATACAATCATGTACAATACATATGCCACACAAAAGGAAATAGTGGCCAATATAGCATGAATCTCACGGGAATAAAAAGTGAGATGAAAAACCCTTACTCCGTTGTAATCAATCGAGTCCTATGACCAAAAGTTAATAACCATAAAATTAATCACACAATACCATGAATATAAATATAATCATGATAATATATATCAAATGGTAGTACACAATACACCACATCCAATAAATAAGTGGCGAACAATGGAAATCTCACAGAATTAAAAGTGAGATAAGAAACCCCTTACCTTGTAATTTTCCTTGGTTGAGGGTAGGTTAACCTCATGTATAATGGTAAAATAATTGTTATTAAATTATAAAATAATCATATAAATTAATATAATATCAAATATGATCTTTCAATATTGCTTTGTTAATAATATTTTAGTATTATCGACATTTCAGGTGTTAACTGATTCGTTTTCCTTTATATGTTTTGTTACGTAAGTAATGTTTTTTATGGATAGAATGTATCTTATTCATATTCATAATTATATTAAGTCTTTAAAAAAATTAATCATCTAATGAAAATTATTTTTGAATGGATATGATGGGGAATTAATATCATCGCGTTCGTGGAGACAGTAATTCGTACGTACGCACGAGCGACAATATCATTCTTATATTATTAAAACAATATATAATTGGATGGTATATCATATATAAAGCATAATTATCATGTTATATTTATTATTTACATCAATTATAAATCATTATTATACCCATCCAAATAATAATGTTTTAAATAACAATTACACCATGACGTGGAGACGGTAAGCAGTACATACGCATGTATGGTGACATGTCATTCAAAGGATGGATAGAATAATTAATATGGTTGTAACATATTTAAAATAAAATCAAATTATAAAGAAGATAATGTATTTATTCTTTTATAAAGGAAAAAACAAAGAAAGAGGAAGTGGAAGAAGAAAGTAACTTTAAAGTGGTGATGAAATATTTACCACTTCTTTGGGTTCTTTCTTTTGATTTGATCAAAAGGGCACCATAGGTTTGCTTTCTGACTAAAGTAATGCCTCTAGAATGAAGTTAGGATAGTTGATAGGGTATTTGAGTAGGTTCCAGATGATCCAAATGGCTTTGAAGGTGTGAATTATAGAAAAGAGGAAGTGCCCTTTTATAAGAGGGGTGAGGGGTACCTTAGGAAATGCTAGAAATATTATTTTATAATAAAATTATTTTCGGTTTATAATGGATCAAAAATGAATTATTTAAAGGATAAGGTGGGTATGGGTCAGAAACCACTCAAAAAATATGTTTTATATAGGGTTGGGTTACTATATTAACTTTATCATTTAGATTTAACTCTTAGTTAAATAGTTTGACATTTATCATGTCTCTTTGTATTTTTATATTATATGGTTAATAAACTTACTATAAACTTCCAAGAGAACTTCAAGTGGTTCATTAATGACGTATATAATATTATTTAAGACCTTTTTCTGAACCTTATATTTTTAGGAATAGAATATCAATTAATAATATAATATTTATTTTAAAAACTCTTTTATGTCAATTTTGACACTATTTGGTATTTTGTTTTTGCTAAATTCATAACAGAATTATTACTTCTAAAAAAAATCATCTAACAAACCCTAACATGTCATATTAACCTATAAAATTAGTTTAATTCATAAAAAGTCTCAAATTACATTTATTTGGATATTCATAATGTCAATTATTTTAATATTTCATTAATTAGGTAATTACTGCATCATCATTGTGTCATAAATAAATTAAATTATTTAATTTATAAAAAATATAAATAAAATACCATTATGTGGGAAATTTTTTTATATTTCTAATTAATATTTATAGTCGAATTTATCTTATGTACAACACTATATTAAAAATGTTTTAGTTATTAAACTTTGATTTTAACTCTTTTAACTCTTCTTTAAATAAAATAATATTAAATGTCCTAATCTAATCCAAGTGGACCTCAAGGATCATATTTTATTAATAAGTTTTTTTTGGTCGAATTAAACTTATCCAATAGAATTAGTACATGTTTTAGGGTAATAATAATATCATTTTTACCCTTAATTACCCTATTTACTTTTAACCATGGTAAATAAAAGTAAAAAGTTACGATTCACCAAAAATTATTTTCATCTTATTAAACCACATTTTACTTACTGATATCAACCATATCTCTTTTATTTTTGAAATTCAACTCCCAGAAGCGGTAAAATTAAGTTTTATGTAAATTTACAAATGCTCCTAGGAGGTGGGTAAAAGACTATAAAAAGTTAAATAAAATTTTATACATCTAATTTTATTATAAAATGACACCAATTAATTACATTGAACTTATATAGGTATTATAAATATATTTTAACTTAAAATAAATTTAAACAAAATAAATAATTATTTAAATAAAAAGTCAGTTTTAAACTATAATGGAGTGTTTTTCACTATTCATCAAAAATTAAATGTTCTCAAAAAGATACCAAAAATTACCATAAGATAATTTTGATATTACGAATTAAAAAATGAATTATATTTTACCAAATTAAAAACATAGAAGTTTCATTAATTAATTTAAAATTAATTCTCATTCTCAAAACCGAAAAGCGGGTTTTTAAAAAGTAAAAACTATCAAAAGATTGACATGTGTTTATGTCAAATTTAAATGTGAAATTAATTATAATCACCTACATTGTATTAAATGATAAAAATATAATCTAATTATACTTCCAATCCATTCAAATACATAATTTAACAATATAAATTATTTCGGTTAAAAAAGTTGTTTTCAATTAAAATTTAGTATTTTTCAGTATTCATCAAAATATAAAAGTTTTTAGAAAAGTACCAGAAATTTATCCAAAATAACTTTTTATGTCCCAATTCTAAAAAAGAATTTAATTTCATTAAATTTAATATATAAAAGTGTCAAATATTGGTTTTAAAAAGGGTTTTCCATTAAAAGGTGGTAAAATTGCATTTTTTTGAAAAATACTTCTTTTATCGGAAAAAAAATGAATTTGTTCTTATATTATGTATAAGAAACACATAATATGGATTCTAAAATTATATGTAGTATATAAAATTCAAAATTCAGTTAATACTATTCATAACCGCTTTTGAATGGCTAGTTTGGTAAGTCGTGGTGTGCTCGAACTCGGTGTTGCGTGCAGTGTAAGCTATTGAATTACTTTAAAAAAATAACTTAATATGAAATACTAGGGTGTTACAGATTCTATAGTAAAGTATGAGTATATATAAGCTTCTGATACATCCAAGAATGTTTTTTGTATTCATAACTTTTTCCAGGAGCTTGATGTGGTACCTAGCAGTAAAGACCCTATCACACTGTATTTTGATAATACTACAGTGGTGGATCTTGAGAAAGAGCCAATGTCACATCAATGGACAAAACACATACTCCAAAAGTATCACCTCTTGAGTGATTTTCATCATAGGGGTGAAGTTGCAGTGAGTAGAGTATCCACAGAAGATAACGTGGAAGACCCCTTAACTAAAGGCCTATCTCAGTAGAAGCGTGAGTATAATGTGGGAGCTAGTGGACTAAAGGTTGTTAGTAGTTGGCTCTAGTTCAAGTGGGACTATGTTGGAGTTGGTGCCCTAGAACCAACTTCTATGTACTTTATGATAACTATCATTCATTGTTTTTGAATATTAATAAATTCCTTATCACAACATGATTGTTCTTCTGCATAACATTTTATGTGATAATGTCCCAAGAGTAGCTATTGCACTAAAAGATCATAGCAGTTCCCCGCTATGATGAGAATACAAAAGTGCTATGAAACTATTCTTATATATAAGTTCTATGGTTGGATGATTTCATTTTAGGGACACAAATGATACAGATATAAGGGGTGGAGACTCATAGGACATTGAGGCACCTTCTCATGGTATACTCCCTTGGTGATATCAGTAGAATATTATGAGAATGAGACCTAACTATAGGAAATCCATATTTATAAGTTTCATTGGATGTTCCTATATTTGGATGTGCGCATTGGTCCTTATACTTTAAGATTGTTATTATTAATGGATATTATGAGTCATGTACTTTTAAGTATTGATGAAATCTGTGACGATAGATGTTCGCATCGAGGTAGGATATGTTGGGTGTTTCATGAGTAATATTGCATTAATGAATAATGTGAGAAATGATTTATCCCTTTTGTTAACCAAAAGAAGTTAATATCTCAGTCCCTTTGATGGAAATGATATAGCATAAATAAATCCATAGCCAAGGTGTTCTATAGGTAAGTCTTTTTTTCATAAAGTCAAAGAAAGAGATATCGAGCATATAGGTTGATGGAGTTGGCATGAAATTTTCTCAATTAGAGATATTGTGATAAAGGTATTATATTACATGGTAAAATTTTATATGATGTGACATGTCGTTATAGCATTAACTTCTTTCTATATGGGTTCTTTGGTGTATTTCTAGATGCTAACCCTAGACTTTAGGCTGCTTAGCCTAATGCCATTGCGAAAGAGGCCTAGAGGGTCACACACTTAGTGTATCCATAATCTCAACTAAATAAATTATTATTTAACAAGTTGAATAAATATTAATCTTGGTCATGGTTCAATAATTATTCATGTATTCCTGGTTTCATTTGTTCTATCACTAGTTATTCAAGAGAATATATTGTGGGAAGAATAATTAATAAATATTAAGTAAGATTGGAGGACTGATTTTAAGGTTACAGTGATAAATAATAATATTGAATCTTATTTGATTAAATAATATTTAATTATAACTTGCAAGTTAAGTGCATGTCAGAAAATAATAATATTGTTGTTATTATTTGACATGGGGGTTTCACTGAGATTAATGAAATAATTAAATTCACTTGTGAAAATTATTTTATTAATACCCTAGTGAAATAATTTCCCAATTATATTATTCTTTCATTAGCCAAGGTAAAGCTAAGTGATTCCTATTGAGTTGTGCACAATATTTTGGAGAAAACCTATCAATCCTAGAGAGTTATTTCCTCTCCAAAAATGATCTTAAGAATGACAGTGATCCTCCCACACTGGATCAAGGAGAACTCTTTGGAAGTGGTTCTCAAGGAGATCAAATGTGGATGACACAAGAGAAAGGATCTTCCATGATAGCACTTGTATAATCCTTTAGTAACATTTGGAAATTCGTGGAACACATGTGGATCACCGCTAAAGGAGATCTACCCTTGATCTCTTTAATGTAACGATGGTGAACTACATATATAAGTCCAAACACATTAATAAAGAAAGAATAAACCTTTTAGGTAATTCTTATTTAATTAAATTAATTATAAAAAATAAATGTTGATCCTAGCTCTTAGTTCCAGGTTTCTATTTCTTTGTCTTATTTCTTTTATTCAATTTTGTGGATCATGGTGTTCATCATTGTATAGATCCTAGATTTTTCATTGAATATTGAAAAATTCAAAGTTGGGCACCATCCCTCCCACACTTCCAATATGCCTGGAACCTTTAGTTTTTCCCTTTTTGGGTTTTCCACGTTAAAAATTTCCAGTTTTAACTTTTTTTCTACAGAAATATTTTTTTTCACTGCACATCTGATTTTCTTTGGAGGGAAAAAATTTTATTTCCATTACACATTCACTTTTTGTTGTTTGCGTGTTAATCTCTTTCCATATTTCCTAAAAAATAAGTCGATGTGATGATTGAATAAATTGAACCAGGAAACTGAGGAAGAGAAGTCATGAACCAGGTTTCTCGATGTCACTTGATTATTACAAAACTGAATTGATTTTGAGTAAATGAAGGGAAGAATGATAATCGAGTTGGATGATGAAAAATACTCAGGTTGAAGGAATAATTGACCATGTATGAATGAAAAAAAAATTTGACTGGGTTTTTTGAAGAATATCTATTTGAATTTGAATATTTTAAGTTGTCAATTGGTGGTTTTCATTTTTTTCAGGTCTAATTTGAAGACGGTGGGGGATTTTGAGTTCTCTTATGATGTGGTTGCAAAGTCAGAATATGGTGCACACCACCTATTCATAGTAATTCCTATGTGAAGCTGTTATATGCAGCTTTAAAATGTGAGTGATTCGGGTTGTAGTGGTATCAAGAATAGGTTGGGGTTGGGGTTGAGTATGTGCAGGTTAGCATTTGAGCTCAAAGAATTTTTATGAAGATAAAGAAACCAAATACTGCTGCACTTAAAGATTCATTTGAAACATAACACACATGTATTCGTTCTATTTTGAAGTTCATATTCAAATCAGGTATTGGTAAAATAGAAAATTTCCTAGCAACACGTTTTCATTGATTAGGTTCATGATGAGTTATGTTGGTGCTTGGGTCTGTTACCAATCTAAAAATGAAGAAAAATAAATTTAGAAAGGTCCTAGTTAAGTAATTAAAAACTTATAATCGGAGACTTGATCAAAGAAATATTTTAGAGAGGACATATCATATACATTTCAGAAGTTTTAGAGAGGAGTAGAGACAGAGCTTGGGATTTTCTCATTCACGATCAATATCAGAAGGTAGATTGCTTCTTCCCCTTTTATTTTTATTCTTTATTATTTTATCAGAGATTGGATTTCTTAAATTATTTTTTTGAATAAAATGATTCTTGGATAATTATTTTGGTTGGGTAAATTGATATAGTGATGAAACTATTTAAAATTTGTGTTCTTATATTCTTTAAATTTTGATATCTACTCAAATATGTATCAAAAATGGAGCACTGAGAAGGATTTCCATTTAGATATAATTCAAATATATAGTTACAAAAATATAAATTTTTATGTTCCATAATGCATGTCTTTTATCTGTGATTTGATTCAGTGGTTGAGTCCACTAGATTTGAATTACAGTTATCACTATATTAAAATTACAGGTGTCACATCTTGAGAGAGTGAGTTTGCCTCTTCATCAATGTATGAGATTCAAAATAAATATTTTTATGAATGAGAATACATTTTAATTAGCCAATTGAAGTTTTTTCAGCCTGTGATCCTATTGTATTTAGTTATAATTTCATTCCCTATATCTCTAATGGAATCATTCATACTTTTAAAATGTGTGATTTTTCATGGTGTTTTCAGTATCTATTTTCGTTTTTTTTAGTTTTTGATTCCTGGTCAACACAACATCTTCCTTAACTATTGATTTGACACATTAATCTCCACTACACTAGTAGTTTGTAGGAATTCATAAATAACAAAACTCGATCATTCAATGATGAGGCGTCACTTAATTAATTTCCAATATCAAAATCTCGAAATATGTAAAGATACCCATAGAGGGAGAATTTAATATCACAAATACGATAACCACATATGAACTCTCACTGTGAAATATAATCTACTTATATCAACATCTCATCAAATAGGTTTCATTCTCATGTCATCAGCCTATATATTTGATATGTATTTATTTGAATTCCAAAAATGAACTCATATATACACCATGTTCATAGAATTTAGTTTGAAAGTTCCATTCCAATCAAAGGTTTGAGATATCAACTTTCATTATTATGAAAGAGACAAATCATTCCTTGACTTATTCATTTATAACATAACATTTGTGACACACCCAACATACACAACTTCACTATGAAAATAATTATTCACGATTCATGGAAATACATCTAAGTACGTGACTCATGATATGTATTAATAATAATATTTTATTCTAAGGATCATTACACATGTTTTTCAGACATGAATATCCAATAACACATAATTTTGTAGAATTCATATTGATAGGTTTTTTCTCATAACCTCTTATATTGAAGATTACATGTGGAAAATTCATGATATGATTTATCATCCACTTTTCACTTGACTTTATAAGGTATATATATCCCTTAATATGAAGTCATATGACCATGGTATATATAGTTTAAGAATATCATCATATCACTTCAAGTTTCACATCATAGTTGGAAACTGGTATGACCTTTTTCAATGAAAAAGATACTCTAGGACATTATCACATTATAGTTACCTAAAATAGTAAGAAATATGTGATAAGAAATTGATTAATATTCAAGTATAAGAATATATAGAAAATTTAATATATAAATTAACTTGTTCCAGGGAACCAACTCCAACACTATATTCCCAAATATGATATTTATTCAAAATTAATATTCTATATATAAAAGTTTATGTGGTTATAGTGCTAAGTCCTACCATTTAGTGAACATATCCAATAATTGATAACTTCTACTAAAATCCTTATATACTTAGTGCACTTTCACCTTATGTTACATAATATACAACAACTCATGAAACAATATACAAAACTTCTTATATATATATTCAATTCTCTTTTTGGGAAAAGATATCGTAAATTCATAGTGTATCACAACATATGAAATACCTTGTGAATTTTCTTCCAAAACTTCTTTTTAATACCCTCTAAAACACTTTTGGGGTATCTCTCAAAGTTTCATAAACATAATCCTCTTTTTCATGACCACAAAGTGTGACCCCATGGGCCATTGTAGCATTGAAAACAATTATGAATTCCCAAATCTATAAATGTAAGAAAGGTGTGGCCTCTAACAAATAATTAGTGTTACTTGAGTTATAAAAGGATTTGGTGTGATGTCCATCAAACACATGTATCTCTATACCTATGTCCACTAGCTATATCATATGCAAGTATGAATTTTCATATGATCCCTTTGTCTAATACATCAAGAAACCATGGGACTTAGAGAATTTTAATCATGTATAATCACTCATACATTCTTGATTCTCCGATTATTGACCACCTCTAAATGATCTATTTTTTATTTTTATAGTGGTGGTTAATTAAAATCTACCACTAGATCTAAATTTTTTATTTTTTAAAAAAAATTATTTATTTTGTAACGTCCCCGACCCGGGATCCACTAAACTGGTGCCCCGATCTAAGTCATCACATGACCTCAAGCACACATCCTCGTATGCCAGAGGTTACCGACTAGCAGCGAGGGTATAATAGGTCACATGGGGAGACTATAACCTCATTACCAGAGTAATCCACAATAGATAACAACTTAAAAAATGGAGATAAAAGAGAACATTCAATAACATGCATAATTAACCAATTCCCAAAATTGGGTACAACCATATACAATAGTAAATATGTCATGTCATGCTATAGTTTTAAGTGAACAAAACACCAAAAGAATGAAAAATAGTATAATCCCCAAAATGGCTTGGACTCCGAGTCTGGAACCTCACCCAAACATGTCCCATGTTCAACTCAACTCCCTAGCATAGGGCCCTTTCCCTTATCCTGGCCTACAAGCATGAAATCTACTCGGGTGCCCAATGGCAGCCCGAGTAGGGTGTGAGTATAACTCAGTAGGCCACCAACAATGGTGTCTAAAAAATATCTAGAAAAGTAGACGGTGCATGAAAGTGATAAATGATGGCAAGTAAGGATAAAAATTTCATTGGGACATTCTAGACTATTTTTACATAATTTATACTACCATTGAATCCAAGTTCACTACTTAGGCATTTCATGATTTAATCTACCTTTTTCATGTATTCAATGGATTAGTCATATTCAATGTTCTCAAGAATATGGGAATAAAATCAAGCCCTATCTCACTAGGAATCACATTATAACAATCTCATAATCCTCACCTCAAAGCCTTAGTTTGGGTGGAATGCAACCGTTAGGGGAATAGAACTCTGTCCCCTTCCCTAACCCATGCATTTAGGGGCGGATCTAGAACCTAGATCCAACTCCACCCATGGGAATATAACCTCAAGTCGATACCCCACTCAACCAATCCATGTGAACATACTTATTTATCATTCACTGCAATTAACCATATCACAAAAACATAGCCAATATCATTTACAACATCACAACAATATCTTTAAATGGGAAATTAACATTATTGCCTCAATCCATTAACACATTCATAATTTATATTACTTAACCATTTATCCCCATTTCCCATTTCCCATTTTCCATGCCTATCTCACTAAGGATATTCAAGTATAAAGCTAATCCACTAGAATTTTCCCATTAATCCATTTCACCATTTTTCATGCCAACCAAACAAACCTGCAGTCCATTACCCAAACTGAGTGTATTACTAAACACCAATTACACATCCTAAAATAATATTAACATATTCATCATAGGCCCTATATTCTTGCACAATGACCTTACACTTACTTTTATAACTCTAAGTCTGAGAAATATCGGCACACCCCACGGGTGGCCCTAATTTGGTTGAGTCGTCCTCCTTGTATCTCATCGGGATAAAGAGGGGTTAAATTAACCATTTAGACACCCATTACACCACATCATGACAAAATCTCCAATAACTTGTCAAAAGAGGGCAAAAATAAAAGTCTTATATGCACAAATCTACACAAAAACCAAGGGATGTAACTTATAGACCACCAACCTTGAATTCGTTGGCGAACGCCCTCTCAATAGAAGCCTTAGATCTTGATTCAACCATCCCTTGAAGATTTACCCTAAACCTCACTGAAAAATTAGGGTTTTAGATCTTTGGATGGATATAGGGAAGAAATAGAAACCTTAAACCAAAAATAAAATAAAGAGGGAGATTAGCCTTACCCGGATCTTTAATCCACAACCAAGGGCACTCCAAATGGCCCTAAGATGAGGGAGATTGATCCTTGGAAGCTCTTAGAGATTTTGGAGCATCACTAGGGCTAGAGGAGGAAGAAATGAGGATAATCCCGAGTGGTATAAGAAATCATGTAATGGCTTTTTTGTAATTTTTTAGAAGTTTTCAGGTCGCACGGTTTACCCGCATGGTTTTCCAAACCGTGTGGAAACCGTGCGGAGGATACTTCCCACACACCCTTCCTCTTGCACAATTTTCCATACCATGTGAAATCCATGTGTATTTCCATTTCCATCACGGTATTCCCTTGTATGGTTTGCTAAATCATTCATAAACTGTGCGAACTGCACAGAACACCCCCTTTTCCCCTTTTTCGGGTCCCGAACCCCCGAAACACCCCCAAGCCTTCTTAGGGACTTGAGAAAACACTTAATTGACCAAAAGGAAAGACTTAAACTAAAAAATAATTGAAAATATACCTTAATAGAAATCTAGGATCTTACAACCTCCCCACCTTATAACGGCTCATCCCCGAGCCACTCTTCCTGAGCATTATTGAGTTTCTAAAGTAAATATAATGGGCCACTAGGCCCACATGTCAGATTACCACTCCCAAGTTTCCTTCTGAACATTTCAATTCTGCCATAGAACAAAAACCAATGGCACAAACTTTCCCCACAAAACTTTTTCACTATGATCCACAATACGTACTATGAGATCCTCAAAGGACACATCAGCCTCAAGATTGATATCCTCGGCATTTATCACATGAGATAGATCAAGATGATACTATCAGAGTTGTGAAACATGGAAAACATCATGCATCCCATTATACCAATATGGAAGATCCAATCGGTATACCATCGGCCCAATTCCTTCCACATTCTCAAATAGACCTACATATCTAGGTTCCAACTTTCCCTACTTCCGAATTCGACGGTGACCCAACCTTGGCGACACTTGAAGAAACACACTACCACCCACCACAAACTCAAGCGGTCTATAACACCAATATGCATATGAATTCTGCCTATTATGATATGTTTCCATATGCTTTTAAATCAAATGAACCTTATCTAATGTCTCCCGCACAAGACTCGACCCTAACAACTTAGACTCTCCGGCCTCTAACCAACACAACAAGTATCTTCACGGTCTCACATAAAGTGCCGCAAAAGGTTCCATCTGAACTATATCCTGAAAACTATTATTGTAAGCAAACTAAACAAGCAACAAGTGATTTTTCCACGAACCATAGAAACCTATAACACATTCTCTCAAAAAGTCTTATAATACCTGAATTGTACACTCTGACTACCTATCAGTCTGGGGGTGGTAATCTGTACACAAAAACACCTGGGTTCCAAGTGCCTCCTGTATCCCCTTCTAGAAGTGCGAGGTGAAATTTGGATCATGATCTGAAACTATGGTCCTTAGAACACCATGAAACCATACTATTTCTCAAACATACAATTCTCCCAATTGGTTGACTGTATAGGTCTCCTGGATAGGCAAAAAATGGGCCACTTTGGTCAGCTGATCTACTACCACCCAAATTGCATCATTCTTCTGAGGCATCCTCAGAATACCCACCATGAAGTATATTGTGACGTCATTCCACTTCCACTCTGGAATAGGTAATGACTACAATAACTCACCTGGACACTGATGTTCAACCTTCACCTACTGATAGGTAAGGCATCGTGCCACAAAAATTGCAAGTTCCTTCTTCATTATCGACCACCAAAACTACATACAAAGATCATGGTACATCTTAGTCAATCCATGATTCAATTCCCGCTTTGACACATGGAACTCTTGCATCAACTCCTCTCGTACATCTTCCAACACCACAACACAATCATGACCATAAGTAACTCCATCAACACTAAAATTCCAACCAAAAGGTGACTCCCCACCTTTAAGACTTTCCTTCATATCCAAACACTTTTTATCAACTGAATGACTCTCTTTAACTCATCTTAGAAGTGTGGATTCAATTTCTATATATGAAAGGGTCATATACCTGTTCCCATATTGTGCCTCCAAATGCATCTCAGAAAACAAGTCCATCATCACTCACTCTTAACTGGATTCCTGAACTACATGATTTTGAGTCTTCCGACTCAGAGCATCAATGACACTATTACCTTTCCCTGGTGTGTACACCAACTCAAAATCAAAATAATTTAGGTACTCAACCCACTATCACTATCGAAGATTAAAATCTCACTGAGAGAAGATGTATTTGATACTTTTATGGTCAGTAAACACCATGAAAGGTTCTCCCAACAAGTAATTCCTTTAACACTTTATGGAATAAACCACAGAAACTAGCTCCAGGTCATGAGTATGGTAATTAATTTCAAGTGGTCTCAAATTCCTCGACCCATAATCCACAACCTGATCATCCTACATCAGCACTTCCCCAATTCCAACTCTAAACACATCACATAACAAGGTGTACATCTTACCTGGTTCGGGTAAGATCAAAATCGGTGCAGTAGTCAGCCACTTCATCAGCTTATGAAAATCATTCTCACAATCCTCTGACCAATAAAACATAATTCCCTTCTTGGTTAGGCCTGTGAGTGGAACTTCCAAAAGAGATAAATCTCTAATAAACCTTCGATAATAGCCATCCAACCCCATAAAACTCCAAATATCAGATATTTTCTTTGGTTGATCCCAAGACACCATAGCCTACATCTTTTCCAGATCCACTGACACACCAGAATCAAATATGATGCGTACCAAAAAGTGCACCTCATCAATCCAAAACTGACATTTTGATATCCTAGCATAAAGCACATGCTCTCTTAGTGTACTCAAGATGACTTCAAGATGTTTTCCATGATCTTTAGGAGTTTTGGAGTACAATAAGATATCATCAATGAATAAAAATACAAACTAATCTAGATAAGGGTGAAATATCCAGTTCATCTGGGCCATGAAGGTAGCCGGTGTATTGGTTAGACCAAACGACATTACCAGAAATTCATACAACTTGTACCTGCTACGGAAAGCTGTATGGGGTATGTCAGAAGGTCTCACTATCAAATGATTGAATCCTGATCTCAAATCAATATTAGAAAACATCAAGGCACCTCTGAGCTGATCAAATAGGTCATTAATTCTAAGAAGAGGGTATTGGTTCTTAACCTTTATCTGGTTCATCTTCATATAATCGATACATAGACTTAGTGATTCATCATCCTTCTTATCATACATCATCAGAGATCCCCACGGTGAATTACTAGGATGTATAAACCCCTTACGCTCCAATTCCTCTAACTAAACCTTTAGTTCTTGGAGCTCTACTAGTGCCATTCGGTAGGGTGGAATGGAAACTGGATCCACTCCTACCATCAATTTGATCGTAAACTCAACATCTGTCTTGGGTGGTAACTCCGATAATTCCTCAAGAAACACATCCTAAAACTAGTCCACAATAATAGAAAAGATTGGTTGTCCTTTCTCCCCATTATCTAACATAAGGCATGCCACTTGGGCTATGAGTTCCCCTAACTTCTTGCATAGTGGTCGTGCGTGGCCCGCTCGAGTATCCCACTCACCATGAAGAACATAAGTGCTCCCATAAAGATATGTGAATGTTACCCGACATCATAAATAGTCTATATGGGCTTGATATAACACCAACAAATCCATCCTCAAGATTAAGTCAAAACCCGACATCTCAAGGACAAACAGATCCCATAGAAAAAGATACCCACCAATATCCCGAGCACAACCCTTACACTTCCTAATGTACTTGACTCGTAACCCTAGTGAAGTATTAAGTTACATTACCCCACTCACAATTTCAACGATTAATCCCAACACAACTACAAACTGATAAAAAATAAAGGAATGTGTAGTACCTGTATCAAATAAAGCACTAGAAAGCGTGGAATCCACAAGAATCATACCTCAAATAGTAGATGGTCCAACCTCACCACCCCCATGTGTAGAATGAACTTCATGGAGATGGAATGCCCCTTTACCAAGGGGTTCAACCTGAGTTCCATGTACTGCACTAATCTTTTGGTAAGGGTGGTCTTTCCCCAGAGTTCCACATCCACCGGCTCTACCAGTATGACCTGCGGAGCTCCAAACACCTGCCTGATATGGGGTAATCGACCCCCTACCTACACTTGGAATCTTTCTCTAGCCTCCATCATTCCCTGACTGTCGTGGGTTCCTGCAGAACCTCTGCATGTATCCTAACATGTTGTATACTCAGCACTCAACCGGTGGGCAGGGACATTGTTCACACTTGTGCCCCGGCCTTCCACACTAGTAACCAAAGTCTTAGTCACCACCTTGAGATGTTAGACCCCTCTTTTTGACTACTCTACACACTTCCACCCTACTGAAATGTTCCAAAGTGGTGCTTCCTACTATCAGAATCAACACCACTTGATCAACCATCTAGCATCACAAGTTCACTACCTAAAGATCCCTTCAAGTTCCTCTCTGAGATAAGTGCATGATCCACCACTCCAGAAAACGTTTTTAGTTAAAATATATTCACCTAATATCTAATCTAGTGTCTCAACCCGTCCTATATGTGTTTCTCCAGAGTTTCCTCATCTCCTGCCAACATCAAAACAGAGCACCTAAAATCGGTTAAATAACTATCATAGTCTATCACCGATATTGTCCCATGAGTTAACCTCATGAAATCCACAACCTTATCCTGCCTCAAGGTTTTTGGATAGAAGTTCTCAAGAAACTTCTCTGTAAAATCCTGCAACATCATTCCCTCATCCTACTCTTTCTGAACCATAATGTCCTACCAACATTTTTCTTGACCCCATAGTATATAGGCCGCTAACTTGACTTTCTTCTCTAGAGGATTATATAGATGGTCAAGGATAGTTTGGATTCACTCTATCCAGAACTCAGCTGCTTCTATCCCACCCTCTCCAGTAAAGTTTGGAGGGTGTGGTAGCTGAAATTCTTTGGTCATCTCAAACATACTCAATTCAACCCTCCCTGGTTCTCGTTCCATCATCTGCATAAAACGAGAAAAGTTATCGCAAAACTACTCTTACTTATCTCCTTGTATCACCACTTTCTCTTGATACACTACTGGAGGAGTGTTCTTAACAACATCCCCATGTTTCCCAATCGGTGCACATCTTCGAGGTGGAATTTCTCTACAATGAGAAACATGATCTTTAGAATGTAGCTATAACATTTTTACAAAGGGGAAAGGACATTTAGGTATACTCATCACCTGACACAACTGAACCAGTTCTCATACACTACCCAGACAATCCCACTCACAACTAGATCACCACCCTTGTCTGTAAGAACCCGGACCTTCTTTTCAGGTATGTTTTTCCTTTTTCTATAGTTTTTGAGAAAAGAGGAGTTTCTGGAAATTTTTGAAGTACACACCATGTACTTTATAAGTACATGTCGTGTACTTTGATGTCGCTTGAGGCCATGTGTTGGTCGTGTCATGTCCACACACACGGCCATGTAGGGGTGATGTGGAGGCCTCTTAAAGCAGAGTATGGAAAATCCTAGTACACGTCGTGTACTCCAAAAGTACACACCATGTACTTTCTTTTTTTTCATTAAACGGAATAGGGTTGTGTCTTAACCCCAAAACCATATTCTTCTCTAGATTATTCAACTGAGAGCATCCCATATGACCGTGAATCTTCTCCGAGCCCCCGAGCCTCCGTCCGTTCTCTGAATCGAGCGTCATCGATTGTGTTGGAACCGTAGCGGTAATCTCTTCCTTCTTCTAGGGCATCGTTTTCCAATTCCTCCTCTTTTTCAAGTTATCATGGGTTGAATGTTTTGTGTTTTGTCATAGATCTATGATTTTCTAATAAGATTCAAGCCTCTTGGTTCAAGTATATCGATCTCCTAGCATCAAGGTAGGTGGTTTGTGCCTTTCCGTTCGAAGTCTTTGAGTTTTGTGTGTAATTTCCACCAATACCCTTGAACAGGGTATTGCATGTTTACTCTTTTGCCCCTAGTGTTTTTCTTCCTTGATTTTAGGCTTTTGTAGAGGTATTTTGGATATGTATAAGGGTAATTTCTATGGTTGGATTTTTTGCCCATGCCTTGTTCTGTTTATGACCTTTTGGTCTTGTTCAGCCTATTGGCCGTTATACCTGTTTTCCATGCCTTGTGACCATAGGATGGAGTACTATACCCTGAAATGCTTGTTATACTGTAGACTGGTTATCCAAGTAGCTCTGTAGGTTTTCTTGGCCTTATAGCATTATTATGCACTGACTGGCATGGGGCCATGAGAACCTGGTGCTATAGACTTTAAGGGGATAGACCGACTGAGCTTCCTCAGAGAGTTTTAGACATTATAGAATATAATGGATAGAACGAGTGAGCTTCCCAGAGAGTCTTGGGTATTATAGACTATATAGGATTGACCAAATGAGCATCCTAGAGAGTCTTGAATATTATAGACTATAAGAGGATAGACCGGGTGAGCTTCCTCAGAGAGTCTTTGTTTTGTTTGAATTTCCTTAAACCACTCCAGGCTATAGGAGGAATTGACTGAGTAAGCTTCCTCAGAGAGTCTGGGATAGACCGGAGGCTATAGGAGTAATAGAAAGAGTAAGATTCCTCAGAGAGTCTCTAGACTTTGGGGCTATAGGGGGATTATACCGTGTGATCTTCCTCAGAGAGTCCCTAACTACCTTAGACTATAAGGGAAATTGACTGAGCGTGCTTCCTCAGAGAGTCTTATATTTTTCGTATGACCAAACTATAGGGGTTAGGTTGAGTGTACTACCTAGAGGGTTGATGGTACTTCTTGGATAGGATCAGAGGGGATGGATGTGACTACTTCCCGGAGGGAATTCCTATTTGTGGTTAGCTGTTTTCTTCACTGCTGCTTGTTGATTTGTGAATTGTTTACTACTGTGTATTATCCTGTTACTGCCTACTGTTTACTGCTTACTGTACTATTACCTT
The DNA here is from genome assembly GCA_963277665.1 of Viscum album. Classification (NCBI taxonomy): domain Eukaryota; kingdom Viridiplantae; phylum Streptophyta; class Magnoliopsida; order Santalales; family Viscaceae; genus Viscum; species Viscum album. Next base: position 734,275,356 of record OY728160.1, read on the forward strand.
CTATATACTCACTAACTGTTAGGAACATATCTTAGGGCAGTTTCATATTGGTATTTAGTCTCACACCCTATTTGTTTCATGCTTTTGGGCCCAAACAGATTATATTGTTGCAGGTATAGACAAGGGAAAGCGACCTTCTACTTCAGATACTTGATTTCATTGGAGCTGGAGAGCATGGGACCAAGCCGAGGCTTGCGATCCTGAGGAGTTTATTTTCTGTTTTCTTTTGTACTTTTTTTTAGTTTTGTATTCAGCATTGTGACTTGTTTGGATTCTTTCCTAGACATATGTATCATGCATCATTTCATATATATATGTATCCTCATGCTATTTATCATATTTAATCTTCCATTGTTTACTTGTGTATGGATTGTTTACGGCTTCTGCTACTGTTTATTGTTTTCTCTTTTGCTGTGTACTTTGTCGATGAGGGCATAGTTTCTCCACTATCACACCCAAGGCCCTCGCTGCTAGTCGACAGCCTCTGGCATTTGGGTAAATGCGCTTGAGGCCATGTGACCAACCAGGTACGGGGCACCCCTGGGTGGCTTTCGGAACTGGGGCATTACAAAGTGGTATCAGAGGAATTATTTTCTCTTGACTTACTGTTTGGAGTCTATAGCTAGGGATAGGATGGAATAGGTACTTGCTAATAAGTTGTGCCTGGGAGTAGCTAACCCAGACACAGGGAAAATCCATACTACCTCGTTTATTGCAGTTTTACTAGTTTTCAATTTTACAGTTGATTTGATTTCACTGTTGGGTGATTCAAATGCTTTGTGATGTTACTGTTGTTGTTGTTGTTGCGGTTTTATTTTTGTCACAACCCGATGAGATGAGGGTATTCCATCTCATGCGTCATATAGACACTTGTTAGAAATCACATTCCATGCATTTTTTCCATGTCATCTAGGATGAATTAACGATTTCATGTTGTTGTGATAGGAATTGTGTAGATTATGCATGTTGTTGTGATATATTCCTTGATAGAATATTTTTTGTTTGATATAGAATTTGTTGTGTAGAGATTTACTGGAATGAACGCCAAATTTTGATTCTAGAGGTGTTATGGTCCCACATGAGTCGGAACTTGGTGGATCATTTCTTGTTTTGCTTGTATACGATATGTATGAGATACCAAGCTTTGATTCATGAGGAGTATGGGACCTCATGGATCAGAATTTGGCACCTTAACTCGTGTTTTCTGTGTTTTATGGGCTTCGGAGAAGTTTCTGAGCTACTGCCCAGAAAAACCCAGAATACATGACATGTACTTTATATATATACGCTGCATAGTTTTTAAACTATGTCACTGACTTTGTGGGCAGAAACATGGGGTTGTGAAAAATCTTCTGAAACAAACTGTGTACAGTACGTACACACTGTGTTGTAGTGACCATGTGTCTACCCGTGTGGCTAACGATACGAATGGATGAAACTTCGACTATATGTGTCGTGTCCTGTTATCACATGTCGTGCCTTGTAACCTCAGTACTCAGTCGTGTCATGAACAACACGGGTCGGGGAAAACCTTCAAGTACATGCCATGTTATCAGGGAGCACTCCGTGTAGAGTGAACCGTGTAGCCGGCCATGTAACAAACAACATGGGTCATTGAAACCTTGTCTAGTACACGTTGTGTCCTTTAGGAACATGCCGTGTAGTCTAGGTTTAAGAGAACTGTGTGGGTTATCCATGTAAGGAGACTCGGGCAGGGGAATAGATTTCAAGTACATGTCATGTGTAGGGACAACACGCCGTGTGGTTAGGGCGTTACATGACCAGTTATGGCAGAGGTACTCGCCCATGTGAATGGATTAGAAGAACACACCAAGTAGTTTTTATACATGTTGTGTAGTAATGTTTTGTAAAACTTGAATGTTTCATTCTCCCGTTCCCCTCTTGTACTCTTGTGTTCTCAGTATTTGATAATCCTGATCTAAGGTGTGCTTTTGAACTTTTAGAGTTATGCCACCGAGACATCCTCATGTTGTACGTCAGCTTCCAGACGGTGATCAAACACTGGATATGGCCTATCAGGGACCTCCTACAAATCCTCCTGTTGTGCCAGCCTTAGAACCAGCAGTTATATCAGTCGCAGGTGCTGATGCGCAATTTAGGGAAGATTTTCTAAGGATGATTCAGACCTTCCAGGGAGCACCACCTCCTGCCCCTTCGATGGCTGATTTGATGCGGGTTTTACAGCAGAATCATCCTCCCACCTTCTCAAGGGAAGGAGGACCTCAGGATGCAGAGTCATGGATAGAGGCCATACTGATAATTTTTGAGCATCTGGAGATACCTCCAGAGAAGAGGGTGAATATCGCTACCTATATGCTTCGAGACTCTGCGAAGAGGTGGTGGGAGATGATATCACAGTCAGGACACCAGCATAGTATGACTTGATATGAGTTTTGGCCCATCTTCTACGATTACTTCTACCCGGAGACCTTAAGGGTCGATCGAGCCTGGGATTTTATGAGTCCGGAGTAGGGTACTCTTTCTGTTATGGAGTACTCATCTCGCTTTACCGAGCTGCAACATTTCACGCCAATTCCAGCAGGTGATGATTTGTTCCTGGATAAGAAGTTTGAGGACGGTCTCAGGTAGGAGATCTGTTCCCGGGTAAACATCATCAGGTTGACTTCAATATCCTCTATCGTCAACCAGGAACAGATCACTGAGTGAAATATGAGGGATTATGGAGAAGTGATCCAGGGTGGTTCGATATCCAGAGTCAGTGTTCCTCTTATTGATAGCAGGAAGCGTCGTAGGGAGTCTGCTCGAGGAGATCAGAGTAGGTGGAATGTATCTTCGGGCAGCCAGGTAGTATGCTACCAGTGCAGGAGGAGTGGTCATATTGGGCCTCAGTGTCAGAGAGACCCGATGGAGTGCCGATCTTGCGGCAAGATGGGCCATATTCAGAATTTCTGCCAGATATTCTCACCTATATCTGGTGGTATGGGTTCTTCTATGACCCCACGTACAAGAAATGCATCGCCAGTTTCTCACCAGTCTGGGAACTGGAGTTCTTCCGGCTGTTCGGGTCGAGGTGGAGGTCATGACCATGGTGGCCAATCACCAGGCTACTAGTGACAGAAGAGTGGATTAGCTCAGAGTGGTCAGGTAGGGTTGTAGGGCCGCAGTACAGGCTAGACTTTTGCATTGGAGCAGACCCATCATGAGCAGGATCCCAACCCTTCTACAATTCGAGGTACGATCTTAGTAGCCTCAGTTTTGTCTTAAACTCTTTTCGATACTCGTGCTACACATATCTTTATCTCAATTTCTATTACGGAGAGCCTTAGGATCTACATCTTTTCCTCTATCGATACTTTGAATCTTGACACACCATTGGGGACTAGAGCGGTTAGTGCATGTCAGTGCAGAGAGTACCCTCTTGAGGTTGCAGGCTGTCACTTCTTATGGGACCTCTGTGTCCTAGAGATGACAAGCTATGATGTCATTCTAAGAATGGACTAGTTATTCCTCTTCCATGCATTCATCGACTGTTATCGTCGCAAGGTGAGTTTTGTATCACCAGAGGGTGGATCCTTTCTTTATAGAGGCGAATGGGATGTCCAGATGAGCAGAGTGGGCTCAGAGCATCTTGGGCTAGGAGGAGTTACAACCCAGATAGCTAGTATATATCTGGATGACCAGGGGACTTCACAGTTAGACTTTCCTCCAGTGTTGAAACGTTTCAGAGATGTATTTCCAGAGGATTTTCAGGTTTTCCTCTGGAGCATGAGGTAGAATTTTCGATTGAGCTCGTGCCAGGAGCGGCACCGGTGTCTATTCCTCCTTATAGGATGGCTACACCTGAGTTGAAGGAGCTCAAAAATAAGTTGGAGGAGTTGTATGAAAAGGGTTTTATCTGACCCAGTACTTCTCCTTGGGGTTCTCCTATTCTGTTTGCGAAGAAGGCAGACAGTACCTTTAGGATTTGTGTGGACTATCAGAAGTTGAACCAGTTGACAGTCAAGAACTGATATCCTTTGCTAAGGATCGATGATCTCTTCGATCAGCTTCAAGGAGCCTGAGTGTTCTCGAAGATTGACTTGAGATCTGGTTATCATCAGTTGCATGTTATACCATCTGATATACCTCTTATATCTTTCTGGAGCAGGTATGGTCTATATGAGTATATGGTTATGTTGTTCGGTCTCACGAATGTGCCTGTAGTTTTCATGGCACTGATGAACCGAGTGTTCCATCCATACTTTGATTCCTTCGTGGTGGTTTTTTTGGAAAACATCTTGGTGTACTCTCACACTCGACACGACCATGCTACCGATCTTGGGATTGTTCTGATTACACTAATATAGAATCATTTATATGCTAAGATCTCAAAATTCCACTTTTTTATAGATCATATTCACTTCTTGGGTCATGTTATCTCAGAGACAGGAGTATCAGTGGACCTAGAGAAAGTGAGAGCAGAAGTTTCCTGGGAGCAGCTGAAGAATGTCTTCGAGGTGCAGAGTTTTCTAGGGATGGCTAGATACTACAGGCATTTCATACAGGACTTTTCACACCTAGCAGCACCACTGACAGGTCTAACCATGAAATGAGTGAAGTTCTTATGGTCATATTCTTGTGAGTCAGATTTTCAGGAGCTTAAAGGGAGGTTGACTTCAGCACCAATACTAGTCTTTCCAGATCCAGGCAAGAGCTACACTGTTTACTATGATGCTTTAGGTATCGGTCTGGGAGCTGTGCTTCTGTAGGGAGATGGAGTCGTTGCATACAGGTCTCGGCAGTAGAGGCCACATGAGTGGAATTACCCAACGCATGATCTGGAGTTGGTAGCTATTGTTCATGCCTTACGCTGTTGGAGAAATTATCTTCTGGGAGAGCACTTTGTGGTATTTACCGACCACAAGAGTATTAAGTACATCTTCACTCAGCGTGATCTGAATCTGATACATCACAGGTGGGTTGAGTATCTTCAGTCCTTTGACTTTGATCTTGCCTATACACATGGGAAAGGAAACACAGTGGATAACGTGTTGATAATTAGAACTCAGATTCAGGAAGTTCAGGAGGCTAGTAGTGAGTGGCATCTTATGGATCTATTCTATGAGATTCATTTAGAGGTGAACGACAGACAGGTGTAGACTTTTCTATCTTCTATAGTTGTTACCTCTACACTTCTTCATCGGGTTCAGATGAGGCAGCTATCAGACTCGGAAGGCCTAGTCCTGCGGGAGAGTGTGTCAGGAGGGGACCCTCTTATTAGATGAATAGTAGTTGAGGATGAGATCTTGCATTTCCGGGGATGCGTATGGGTGCTAGAAGACATACGCAAGGAGTTGATGTGGGACTTTCATTCCTCAGTTTGGATAGTTTATCCTGGCGTCACCAAGATGTATCATGATCTACACCGCCAGTATTGGTGGCTAGGTATGAAAAGAGATGTTGCTGGTTTTGTCATGAGGTGTTCCACTTGTCAGTAGGTGAAAGCAGAGAATCAACGACCATAAGGTCTTTTGCAGCAGTTACCCATTCAGGAGTGGAAGTGGAATGATGTCGTGATGGATTTTGTGATAGGGTTTCCGAGGTCTCCTTGAGATAATGATGCAGTATGGGTTGTCATTGACAGACTCACGAAGGTTGATCACTTCTTGCCGATCAAGGAGACCTTCAGCATTGATGATCTGGGAAGGTTGTACATCCGAGAGATTTTATGTCTACATGTAGTTCCATACTCCATTGTTTCAGACATATATGCGTGTTTTACTTCTTGGTTCTGGTAGGGGCTTTAGAAGGCCTTGGGTATACAGGTACTTTTGAGTACAGCATATCATCCCTAGACAGATGGCCAGTTCGAGCGTACGATTTAGGTACTTGAGGATATGCTCCGAGATTTCATTCTATACTTTAGAGTTTCTTGGGAGAAACATATACCTCTTGTGGAGTTTTCCTACAATAACATTTTTCAGGCGACTATTCAGATGGCACCTTATGAGGCTTTGTATGGTAGGTCATGCCGATCACCTTTATGCTAGCTGGAGGCAGGAGAGATAGCTTTTTGGGACCACATCTTGCTCAGGAGACCTCAGAGCAAATAGAGTTGATTCAAAAGAGGATGTCTAAGGCATAGTCTCGACAAAAGTCTTATATTGATCAGCAGAGATGACCTCTGGAGTTCGAGGTTAGGGATCAGGTTTTCCTGCGTGTCGCACCGAGGTTGGGACACAAGAGGATTCGAAGATAGGGTAAGATTTCACCATAGTACATCAAGCCATTTGAGGTGTTGGAGAGAGTTTGGCGGGTTTCCAACTAGTTCCAGTTACCTCAGAGGTACTGGGCTATACATGACGTCTTCCACGTTTCTCAGCTCCGACGTTACTTTTCAGACCTGTCTCATGTCCTTCAACCTGAGGAGGTTGATATTGAAGCGGATGTATCATTTGAGGAGCATCCTATTCGGATTGTCGATCGCAGTACGAAGGTTCTCTGTGGTTGGTATGTTCCTCTGGTATGGGTGTTATGGCATCATGGGCGAGTACAGGACGAGACTTGGGAGAGGGAGGCTGATGTACGATCATAGTGGCTGGAGCTATTCGGGGTTTCTTCTTCTATGCCTCGCTAGAGAAATTCGGGGACAAATTTCTTTAAGGGGGAATTTTGTAAGAACCCGAACCTTCTTTTTAGGTATGTTTTTCCTTTTTCTGGAGTTTTTTAGAATATAGGAGTTTCTAGAAATTTTTGAAGTACATGTCATGTACTTTGATGTCGCTCGAGGCCGTGTGCTGGCCGTGTCATGGCCACACACATGGCCATGTAGGGGTGATGTGGAGGCCACTTAAAGCGGAGTACAGAAAATCCTAGTACACTTCATGTACTCAAAAATTACACGTTGTGTACTTTCTTTTTTTCATTAAATGGATCGGGTCGCATCTTAAGCCCAAAACTGCCTTCTTCTCCAGCTTCTTCGACCGAGAGCATCTCGTACGGCTGCGAATCTCCTCCGATCCCCCGAGCCTCCATCTGTTCTCTGAATCGACCGTCGTCGATTACGTTATAACCCAGCGGTAAGCTCTTACTTCTTCTAAAGCATAGTTTTCCAATTCCTCTTCTTTTTCAAGTTATCGTGGGTTGAACGTTTTGTGCATTTTTGTTGATCTATGATGTTCTAAGGATATTCAAGCCTCATGGTTCAAGTATATCGATCTCCTAGCATTAAGTTAGGTGGTTTGTTCCTTTCCGTTCAGATTATTTTAGTTTTGTGTGCAATTTCCCCCAATACCCTTGAACGGGTATTGTGTGTTTACTGTTTTTCCCCTGATGTTTTCCTTGCTTACTTGTAGGCTTGTGTAGAGGTATTTTGGCTGTGTATAAGGGTAATTTATATGCTTGGATGTTTTTTCCATGCCTTGTTCTATTTATGACCTTTTGGTCTTGTTCAGCCTATTGGACGTTATACTTGTTTTCCATACCTTGTGACCATATGATGGAGTATTGTTCCCTAACATGCTTATTATGCTATATATTGGTTAGCCAAGTAGATCTGTAGGTTTACTTGGCCTTATATAATTATTATGCACTGACTGGCATGGGGTTGTGAGAACCTGGTGCTATAGACTATAAGGGTATAGACCGAGTGAGCTTCCTCAGAGAGTCTTGGACATTATAGACTATAGGGGATAGACCGAGTGAGCTTCCCAGAGAGTCTTGGGTATTATAGAATATAGGGGATTGACTGAGTGTGCATCCCAGAGAGTCTTGGATATTATAGACTACATGAGGATAGACCGGGTGAGCTTTCTCAGATAGTCTTTGTTTTGTTTGAATTTCCTTAAACCACTCCAGGCTATAGGAGGAATTGATCGAGTGAGCTTCCTCAGAGAGTCTGTGATAGACATGAGGCTATAGGAGCAATTAACTGAGTGAGCTTACTCAGAGAGTCTCTAGAACTTGGGGCTATAAGGGAATTAGACCGTGTGATCTTCCTTAGAGAGTCCCTGACTACCTTAGACTATAAGGGGAATTGATGGAACGTGCTTCCTCAGAGAGTCTTATATTTTTCTTATGACCAAATCAAGAGGGGTTAGGCTGAGTGTACTGCCCATAGGGTTGTTGGTACTTCTTGGATAGGATTATAGGGGATGGTTGTGAGTACTTCCTGGAGGGAATTCCTATTTGTGGTTAGCCTTTTGCTTCACTGCTACTTGTTGATTTGTGAATTGTTTACTACTTTGTATTATCCAGTTACTACCTACTTGTTTACTGCTTACTGTACTATTACCTTCCATATACTCATTGACTGTTAGGCACAGATCTTTAGGTGGTTTCCTACTAGGATTTAGTCTCACATCCTATTTGGGTCATGCTTTTGGGCCCAAATAGATTATATTGTTGCAGGTATAGACAAGGGCAAGCGCCCTTCTACTTCAGGTACTTGATTGCATTAGAGCTGGAGAGCATAGGACCAAGCTGAGGCTTGTGATGCTGAGGAGTTGCTTTTCTATTTTCTTTTGTACTTTGGTTAGTTCTGTATTCAACATTGTGACTTGTTTGGATACTTTCATAGACATATGTATCATGCATCATTTCATATATATATGTCTGCTCATGATTTTTATCATATTTAGTCTTCCATTGTTTACTTGTGTATGGATTTTTTACTGCTTCCACTATTGTTTATTGTTTTCTCTTCCGCTTTTTACTCTGCCGATGAGGGAATAGTTTCCCCACTATCACACCCAAGGCCCTCACTACTAGTCAGCAGCCTCTGGCGTTTGGGGAAATGCGCTTGAGGCCATGTGACTAACCAGGTACGGGGCACCCCTGGATGTCTTTTGGAACCGAGGCGTTACATTTTCCATCTCTCCTAAGTCCATGGCTAAGATGGGTATCTAATCCACATGGTCACAGGCCTTATCTTTTACCTGATTCACAATATTTTCCCTATTCCAATTTACTGTTACCACAGATTAATCCACTTTTCTTCTTTATTAAGCATCGTTTTCAAATTACAACTTACCCCTTTGAATTTCCTTTTTACCCATTCATACCATCCCATTAGGCACAATTTAATTAATTTTATGAATACATATGCATCCTAACCTTCATATCCCTCACACTCGTATCATGTGTGTGCCCATCATGATGCATGTCACTTTACTACATCAGTACCTAGAATGATGCATGAATTCACAACCTCTTACCTTTCAGGCCATGAGATAAATATCACAAACTATAAAATCACACAACAAGTTCATCACTCGATGGTGAAATAACATAAAATATAACAACTCATAACAAGAACAACAATACCCTCTCAGGGTAACTTGGGTTTTCCCCCATACATGGGTTAGCTACTCCCAAGAATGAGCTCATTACCAAGTCATAACTCTTTTCTAACCTCCTGTCAAACATCCCCAAATACTAATAGAGAAAAGAACCTCCCTATGATACCACTTTGTAATGTCCCCAACCTGAGATCCACTAAATCGGTGCCCCGAGTCAGGTCGTCACATGACCTCAAGCACACCTACCCATATGTTAGAGGTTCCTGACTAGTAGCGAAGGTTTAATAGGTCATGTGGGGAGACTATACCCACATTATTAGAGTAATCCATAGTAGATAACAACTTAAATAATGGAGACAAAATAGAACAATAAATAACATGCATAATTAACCAATTCCCAAAACTAGGTACAACCATATATAATAGTAAATATTCCATGCCATGCTAAAGTGTTATGTGAACAAAACCCCAAAAGAAAGAAAAATAGTAGAATCCCCAAAATGGATCAGACTCAAAGACTAGAACCTCACCCAAACATGTCTCATGTCCAACTCAACTCCCTAGCATAGGGATCTTGCCCTTGTCCTGACCTACAAGCATGAAATCAACTTGGGTACCCAATGGCGGCACGAGAAGGTTGTGAATATAACTCAATAAGCCACCACCAATGGTGTTTAAAAAATATCCATCAAAGTAGATAGTTCATGCAAGTGATAAATGATGACAAGTAAGTATAAATAGTTAATTGGGCCATTCTAGACTATATTTAATTAATTTATACTACCATTAAATCTGGGTTCACTACTTAGGCATTTCATGATTTAATCTACCTTTTTCATGTGTTCAATAGATTAGGCATATTCAATTCTCTCAAGAATGGGGGAATAAAATCAATCCTTATCTCACTAGGCATCACATTATAACAATCTCATAATTCTCACCTCGAAGCCTTAGTCTAGGTGGAATAAAACTGTTAGGGGAATAGAACTTTGTTCCCTTCCCTAACCCATGCATTTAGGAGCGAATCTAGAACCTCAATCCAACTCAACCCACGGGAATAGAACCTCAAGTCAATACCCCACTCAACCAAACCATGTGCACATGATTATTTATCATTCACCCCAATTAACCATATCACAACAACATAACCAATATCATTTACAACATCACATCAATATCATTAAATGGGAAATTAACATTATTACTTCAATCCATTAACACATTCATCATTTATAATACTTAACCCTTTAGCCCCATTTCCTATTTCCCATTCCTATCTCACTAATCATATTCAAGTATAAAGCTAAACCCCTAGCATTTTCTCATTAATCCATTTCACCCTTTTTCATTCCAACCAAACAGCCTCGTAGGCCATTACCCAGCCTAAGTGTATTAATAAACACAAATTACATGTCCTTAAAGCATATTAACATATTCCTCATAGGCCCTATGTTCTCACACAATGACCTTACACTTACTTATCTAACTCTAAGTCCAAAAAATATCATTACACCCCACGGGTGGCCCTAATTTGTTTGAGTCATCCTCGTTGCATCCCATTGGGATCAAGAGGGGTTCAATTAACCATTTAGACACCCATTACACCACCTCATGTAAAAATCACCAAGAACTCATAAAAAGAGGGAAAAACCAAAAACCCTACAAGAACAAATCTACACAAAAACCAAGGGATATAACTTATAGACCACATATCTTGAATCTGATGGTGAACTCCCTCTCAATCAAAGCCTTAGATCTTGATTCAACAATCCCTTGAATATTTACCCTAAACCTCATCAAAAAAGAAGGGTTTGATATCTTCATATGGATATGGGTAATAAATAGAAACCCAAAACCAAAAAGAAAATAAAGAGGGAGATTAGCCTTACCCAAATCTTCAATCTGCAGCCAACGGCACTCAAAATGGCCCTAAGATGAGGGAGATTGATCCTTGGAAGCTCTTGGAGATTTTTCGGCATCACTAGGGCTGGATAAGGAAGAAAGAAGAAAAATACTGAGTGGTATAAGAAATATTGTAATGGAATTTTTTTAATTTTTTAGAAGTTTCCAGGCCGCACGATTTACTCACATGGTTTTCCAAACCATGAGAAAACTGTGTGGAGGCTACTACCCATATACCCTTCCTCTCTCATGGTTTTTCAGACTATGCACAAGCCGTGTGGATTTCCACTACACTCATGGTCTCCCCTTACATGGTTTTCTAAATTGTGTGAAAAACATGCAGACTACCCAGAACACCCCATTTTTCCTCTTTTTCATGTCCCAAACCCCCGGAACACCCCCAAGCCTTCTTAAGACCGAATGACTCGAAGGAAATATTTGTTTATTGATTTTTGATAACCCCCTTTCAAGGGATGAGGGTGAACCCTTACAAGGCCCGTAGGCTTACATGACTCGTAGGTCTTAGAGGGAATATCCATACTATAACAACATAGAACCGCTCCTCCCCAGTATCTACATCATGATATCTGATCTCCACCTTCACATGGATGTTCGGCTAGGCTTCTCGTGATTGCATACGATAGTCCCGATGGCAATTCCATACCCTCTCTTTCTTCCACATCCGTTAGCTTCTGCTCTGGTGAATACACCCGCTCTGAATCCTTCATCTGGATTATGCTCCTTGTAGAGTCTGTCTAGTCAATTAAGCACAATTTCAGGTGGCCTGAAAGCCTTTAGGTGGCCCGAAAGCCTTATTAGACCAAAGGCCTTAGGTGGCCCAAAGTCCTTGAAGGACCCGAGGACAAAATCAGTGGCTCAAAAACCCAAACAGATGAATAGTTCTGGCTACTACAGTACTGAACAATACCTGCTACAATGTCAGCTACTGTTCCTGCAATAGTATAGCTACAATATTTCTATACTAACCTAGAAATATGCCTCCTCTAGTTTTTGAACTCAGGTCTCTTAGATGCACTTGTCGAGTCCTCGCCAACTGGGCTAAGGCTCTTGTGCAAGCCTTCTTAAGGACTTTGGAAAACACTTAATTGACCAAAAGGAATGAATTAAACTGAAACTTAAGTGAAAACATACCTTAATGTAAATTTGGGATCTTACATATTTAATCTTAGCGAAATTATTTTAAAAATTATCATCAACTTACAGATTATAAATAATTAATTAAAATTTTAATTACTTGTTAATAATTATTTATTATTTATAATCATTTGTTATTTATTATTTAAAATTTTAATTAATATTTAATTATTAAAAAATATTGGTTAGTAAATATTTTAAAACAAAATAAATTATGAATTATGAATTATTTAGTAATTATTAATTATTTAATCATTATTAATTATTAATTTTAAAATAATTACATATTAATATACTTACATGTAAATACACACACACATATACATATGTGTTTGTGTAAAAATGTGGCTTTTAAAAGAATTGGAAAAGTCCTTTATCAGTGCTAAAAAAGCGTTTTTGATCTAAGAGCCGTTAAAATTGGACCACTTTTATCAATGATAGAAATGTGATGATAAAGGGTTCCATTTATTGATGCTAAAATAAGCATTTATAAAGTTTGTGCTGCTATAGTGTGCAATTAAAATACAGCACACTGTAGTAGAAAATACACCTGTATATGAAAATATCATAATTTAATTGAAATAAAAATTACATCACAAATAAAAGAAAAAACACTATATTATAGGAATTTCAAACATTATTTTTTTACAATTAAATTAGTATGTACTATCAAAAATATTCAAAAACACTAATGGTTTCATTGTCTTTTGGACCTGACCCCCTCTCAAAAAAGATCTGTAATGACTCAGATTTTTTGCGTATTGTTTTTAAATATTATATGGATTGATTTAGATACCAGGCACTGAGATGACGTGTGATTTCGAGTCCTAGTGTGCCTGGAACAAATGTTTGAAAAATATTAAAATATTAAATATAACATGTGTATGGTTTCCTTGAAAAACTAGAATAAATTCTAAAAGAGAGCCTACATTAGAAATTTGAGGGGCCCATTGAGTTGAAAACAAAGGGATTTACCCTACATGTGACCGAACATTGATTTTTTATAGTCAATTTTGGAAAGTATTCATAGGCGATTAAATGAATAAAATAAATTAAGAAATTTTATTTTATTTTATTTTGTTGGTGCAGCTATGAAGAGATAGGTTTATTTTTAAATAAACTATTTTTCATAGATCTAGGGTTAGCCTCATAACCTTGGAATACTCTAGAGACCCTAGAGAGAGGGATTTGGATAATTCTCCCAAGTAGGTGACGACGGAACTTCGAATAGGTGATTAACAAACATCAAACTTAATGGATATCACCAACAGCAGTGATGCAGTGACTGTTCTTCATTAACGAACGATCCAAATCGAGGTAGGATGCGTTATTTTTATTTCCTTTCCCTGTTCTTGATTCCTATGAAGAATGCGGACTAATACATGAATAGATTAGCCTATAGATTTATCGTATTTTCAGGATGGGATATTTCTGGGATTTATTGGGAGTTGATTCTAGAGAATTGTTTGGATTCATTTACCGTTCTAATGGAGATGAACCAAGATCGACACGAACATCGATCGAGATTCATCCCTCTCAATTTTTTGTGATTTTCTCCCCTGATTCTTGTGTTCTTTGTTTGCATGCTTCATTCTTCCCCAACTTTGAAACACATTGCAAATAATCGATCGTTATGCCTTTAATTCTTGTCACAACAATCTAAAACCATAGATCTGATACTAGGATGACTCGATGGAGGTGTGATGGTGGGTGCAGTGGAAGATCGAACAATGGAAGGTGTTGAATCCACATTCTTTGGAAATAATTAAGAACACATATGATTGACTTTTTTGGGCAGATTGAAGTCCTAAATCTCATCGATTTGGTGTTGTAGTGGAAAATGAGCTGGGATCTAGAGTTTCAAGGTGAACTAATCATCCGAACTGAATTCCGAGGATCAATGACATGAAAGGGAGGAAGAAGAAGGGTACTAGAAAAATATAATTAACACAGCGTGTAGTCCTTGAATACAAAGCATGTAGCCCACCCCTCCCCCCCCCCCTTGAAGGACTCGACGTATACTTTAGGTGGTACATGAACATGTGCTGGAGTATACAGGTTTCCTACACTGTGTGTACTCCCCCCACATGGCTTCACCTAGACCGGTTATGTGGGATACCCCATGTACTAGTACATGGGAAGAGACACACAGGTTGACACAGTGTACTAGCACATGACCAGAGTACACAGGAAAACCCCAGATGGAAGGACACATCATGTAACTCTTACTACACACTATGTACCCCTCTTCTACATGACATGGTTGGAATGACATGGTATGTTGTACACGGGAAGTACCCAAGGTCAAGGGACACGATGTGTGACCCTAATACACACCATGTACCCATTATTACATGGATTGATTCTCTTTTACTCCATATCTTGGAGAAGTTTCATTAGGGTTTTTTCACTTTATCATTTCCCTAAAGTTTGGTACAAATCATTTCTTACTCCTAGGACTACAATCTCTTCAGTAGTACTTCCTGTATAGAGTTGTTGGAATCTCCCTAGGAGGCTCGAAGTGGGATCATCTATTCATTCTTCCTTCCCTAGGTGGAGTTATTAGTATCGACGTGACCAACACTATATAGGGGTAGATCCTCTATGTAGAGTTTTAATCCATATTGAGTTATTGGTATCACCCCATGGACTTGGTTGTGATCCTCATATGTTGTATCATATCTCTCTTTAGATTATCAGCATATCTTTCTCATGACACTACCTAATGAGAAGTACCTCTCAAAAAGATTTCGTCAGTGCTATTAGACTCAGGAGTGTGTTCTTCTGAATCAGTGCTTCATGGAATCTTCGAGCTAAATTCATAGTACTAGTTTATAGTGGTTGTGACCTACCTCTAGACTGTGTGTCTTGGATTGAGTATATCTGGATATTCTTTTTATATGTGTTGTAGACATATACCTATGTAGAGATGATCGTACTTCCGTTTTTTGTATTTCTTTATGGTTTCGGAGTATCCTACTGAGTATTGTTATACTTACCCCTGCATGGGCTTTTCCTGAATATGTTGTGTCTTGTCAAAATGATCAACCTTTTGATGGATTCCTAGGAGGACCAGAACTAGATGGTTCTTAGTGAGAATGTACAGACTGATGTGTATTTCTGTGGCTACAAATAACAGTCCCAGTACCTTTTTATTATAGGTTGGACTTATGCTATAGACTTATTTTGGTGGGATTTTATTTGGACCTGTTAACGTTACTTTGCTTTCTATCGTACTCTGGTTGTGGGATATAGTGGTATGCATGCATTGTTTAAGTAGTGGTTTTTACATTTCATCATTTTGTGGGCTTAGAGATGTGTGTTTGCATACAGGTGCATAGGAAATGCCTCCCATGATAGTGATATGCCTACTTGGTGCTAGTCACCAGCCCCTAGCCTATTGGGGTGGGCTTGGGGAGTCGTGGCACAGGCCCCACTAGGATGGGTCATGAAAGAGTGGTATCACAGGCAGGTAATTGGTTCTAATTTAGGACTGATAGTGTATGATATGGTTTGGGGAAATATTTGTAAGTGTTTCGAGTTAGGATTTTAAGCTAGGGACTCCATTATTGGTGTGGCAGCTGATGTTTCCACACACTAAGACTCTAATAACCTTTTTTTGACTCGGTACATGAGAATGTTGGTTGCAGAGAAAATAATGGTATATGCATCATATAGGAATGCTTTGTGGTTTTCATGTCCTTTTTGAGTCATCTCTCCAAATATACTCATTGATTGTGGTACATCTTGTTTACATAGATATTCCTCTATGACATATACTAGCAAGGATTCAGTATCTTGATCATGAGGATGACCCCCTCAGTGATGAGGCTTCGATACATGGATCAATTCCTGATATGTTACCTCTAGTTGGTGTACCATCCATACCGTCACCTGTAGAGAATCATGTGGTACCCACAGTACCAATGGATGAGGAGTGTTGGTTTAGCACACTTCACAAGTTTTAGCAGTAGATACCCCTCATATTTCAAGGTGATCCCAACCCACAGGTGGTTGAGGACTAGCTTGAGGCGATGACTCAAGTTTTCCATCTATTCATCACACCAACATATAAAATGGTTGTCCTGGAAGTAAACCATCTACATGGATCAGCAGGATGATGATGGAGTTTGGCTATCCAAACTTAGGATGAGGTGACTATTTCATGGATAGAGTTTGAGAGCTTCTTTATATAGGAGTTCTCACCAATTATGTTGAGAGATATGCATATCCAAGAGCTTCTTCAACTCCATCTGGGCAACATGACAGTAGGTGGTTATTCATCGATGTTTACCAACCTTTCTATTTACTCGATGGTTATGGTTCGAGATCAATACTTTAGGTCTCAAAACATTGATATAGGTCTTCATAGAGACATCCTAGTCAGTTTTATCCCTCTATTCATTCCTAAATATGTTGGGAATTCTTGAGCAGGCTTTGGTAGTTGAAAGCTTCTTATCTAATCTGATACAGCCGGTGATAGTTAGTAGTGGGAAAGCAGGAGAAGATACCTCGGTAGCAGGGATCCGACGTCATTCCTAGGGACCTGGATGTGGGATATGTTTCTAGAGTAAGTCCCAAGATAGAGGTTCTGTAATTTAGACCTCACAGGTTGGGTCCAATAATCCTAGAGAGAGGTGGTGTTATTCATGCAATAATAGGGTACATCTTACTTGAGATTGTCCAACCAGATGTGTTGCTAACAGGGAGACTATGGATGGACCACCAAGGTAGAGATAGTGATAGTATCAGGTAGATATATAGGGAAAAGGATGTGTATGTGGAGCTGGGAGAGTAGCAGGAGGTGGTTAGTGTTTCGACATGTCACCACCGTTACCCCTATTGGTTTGTGCCAGGCTTAGAGAGCTGGAGGAAAGGGGCAGGAATAGCAGCATGCGGTCGAGGATTATGACCCAGGGGCTCTATAAATAATGTGAGGTATGATATGTATATTTTATAATTTATTTGTAGTACTGATAGATATAGGTGAAAGTCATTCTGTTCTTACCACATATATTGTACGAGACCTAGAGATTCTGGTTGAACCATTGACTTGACCCTTACACTTAGAGACACCTACTAGAGAATACTCAGTGTTCAAAAACTTATGTTGATAGTGTGACTAGACCCTTGGTGGTGAGATTTTTGATTGGAACCTCTTGGTGGAAACCTTGAGGCATTACGATGTCATTTTTGGTATGGATTGGTTATCTATATCCCATGCCCATATTGGATATTTTAGGAGAAGAGTGTGGTGTTTCCACATTGATGGAATGTGGTTTAACTTTTTGGCTAAAAGGAAAACCATGAAGCACAGGAGGGACTCATGAATCGTTGGGTGCATCCAATTACTCATTAGTTGACTAGCTAGACCCTTGGTGTAGTGGATGTTATGAGTTTCCAGTATCTAATAGTAGTGGTGGAGTACAAGGACATATTTCATGAAGATTTTCTAGGTTTACCTCCCCACTGGGAAATGTACTTCTACATTGATTTACACCCCGGGATGAAACTGATATCTATACCATAATATCATATGGCTCTTGTAAAGCTTCGTGAGTTGGGGGTGTATTTGGAGGACCAGTAGAGGAAGGGCTTCATGAGACCCAGTGTTTCACCCTGGGTGCCCCAGTTTTGTTTTTCAAAAATGAAAATGGGAGATTGAGGTTGTTTGTGGACTACTGATGCTTGAACCAGGTGACTATGAAGAACAAGTATCTACTACCAAGAATCAGTGACCTATTTGATCAATTGAAAGGGGCATGATGGTTCCCAAAGTTTGACCTCCGATCAAGCGATCACCATATATAAGTAAGAGATGAGGATATACCAAATATGGCCTTTAGATGTTGTTATGGTCATTATGAGTCCTTGGTGATTCCCTTTGGAATGATGAACACCCCAGTAGTGTTCATGGGACTCATGAATCGAATATTTCATCCTTACTTAGACCAATTCATGGTAGTATTCATCAATGATATCCTTTTGTACTCGGCGTTTGAGGAGGAGCACATGAGACACTTGAGGATGGTTCTGGATGTACTCCGAGAGCACCAGATTTACGGAAATCTCTCAAATTTCCAGTTCTGGATTTAGGTGTTCCACTTTCTATGGCATATTATCTCAACAGACAGAGTGGCAGTGGACCTGGCCAAGTTCAAGGTAGTGTTAGTGTGGGATCCACCCAAGAGCATGACAGAGGTATGGAGATTACTTGGGAAAGAAGGCTATTATCAGAGATTCATAATTTATTTCTCTAGGATATCAACACCTAGAAAAGGTTTGAATCAAAAGGGGAATATTTTCTTATGGATAGATAAGTGTCAGCAAGCTTTTCAGCAATTGAGGCAGAGTTTGATGATTGCTCTGATATTGAGATTTCTAGAGGATGTTGTTGACCACAAAGTGTTATTTGATTCATCTAGAACTGGGCTTGGTTGTGTTTTTATGTTGATTCAATCGATGATTGTATATGGTATGAGTAGAACTACATGACCCATGATCTTTAGTTAATAGCGGTATTATTCATATTGAAGATGTGGTGACACTACCTGATGGGTGGGAGGTTTATAATATACTCAAATCACAAGTGTCTCAAGTATATCTTCTCTCAAAAGGATCTCAAATTGATACAGAGGTGATGGATAGAGTTCCTCTAGCACTATAAATATAGCATCCCACCATTTTAACATAAACTTTCATTACATTACAGAAAACTGAGGATCGTTAAGGTTTAGTGTCTTGGAAACAAGGATCATAAAACATAAAAAAAAACATAATATAAAAACATTCTTCTTAAACACTTGAAAGGCTTCTCCTTTAGTTCATCCTATGTTCATTATGCATCTCATAACCTGGGGACATACATCAAAAGAAAGGGTGAGCAGAAGGCCCAGTAAGGGAAATAAGAGGAACATTTTACATGTGAACTTGAGATACTTCAATAAGGACATGAAAAGAACATTAAGGCATAAGAAAGAAATCATGAGGCATTTCATAATAAAAAATAACATTTTTCATAACTTGAAGATGTGGCTACATCATTTAACATAGACAATCATGAACATATCACCAAGGTCCATCCCCAAGGTGTCATTTGAAAATTACCAAGGTTATTCACCAAGGTATCGTGAAAATTGTAATCTCTAGTGGTTACATCATTACCCAATGCATTGGAGCGCTATCAGGGCGCACCCTTAAATTTGCCTTTATTATCATGTGAGCCAAATATATCATCATCAAACATTTCATAAATAACCCACATAGCATAAAATAAATGGGTTTCATTTCATAATCATAACGTTTTAAAAACTGCTTTAAAGACATGATCTTTACGTCACTTTAAACCCACGGAAAGGGAAAGCGGGTCTCATGTATGTAAATCCCAGAATTTAAAATGGAACATTTTGATATATATGTGAATACCTTTGTAGAAATAAGAGCTTTGAGTATTCACTTTATAACATAAAATAATTTTTGAGAAAAGAGAGAGGCATTTTGAGGGGAAAATTCTGCAGCATAACGGCTAAGTTTCGGGGTTTTAGAAAACGTTGAAATGAGAGGGGACATGGGTCACCCACTCATAAATGATCCATAAAACAGTAGGGTGAAAGAATAAGAAGGACATATGGACATGGTAACGAAATTTTAGGGACATACCATTTGAAATGAAAAACATGGAAGGAAAAAAGATTAGATTTCTCTTATGAAAATTCGGCAGCCTTACGGCGTCACTTAACTTCAAAAGAAAATGATTTGACAAGATCAAAAAGGGTCCCTCATCATATGATCATAAGAGATCAGTATGATTGATATAGAGATCATACCCCAACATAATAAAAAGGAACTTGAAAGACTTGACATGAAAATTGAACTTGAAAAATGAGAAGGGTGAAAGAATCCCTTAAAAATTCGGCAGCCTAACGGCGTCACTTAAACTTTCATAAAACGAAATGATGAGAGTAAGAGGGGATCTCTCATCATATAAACATGAAAGGGCAGTAAGAGGAATATAAAAGAACATCCTATCACATAAAAACATGGAGCATAATAGGAATGACATAAAAGAGATTTCATGAAAAGAAAGAGAGGGGTCGGATCCCTTACCTTAAAACGTGGCTCTTGAAACTCAAAGGATTGGACCTTGAGGGCTTGGGGCACCTTGGGAGGACTCTTTGGAAGGTAAGAAGACCATAACTTCGTTGGGGAAGAGTTGGGAGTGAAAACCAAGGGAGGAAAGGGTGGGTATTTATAGGGAAAGTGAGGGGACAAAGCATTAATGGCCAAAGGACACCTCACATGTGCTTTTCTCAAACCCATGGGCTCTCCCTTGGCATTTATCATGGAGTTAGGCCACATGGGGCCCCCAAAACAATAATTCATCACCCTTGGCCGGCCAACCCTCAAAAGATCTCATGACATCATCATGACATCATTATGATGTCATTAAACATACTGAAACCCTAAAACGGTATTTTTACTATTCACTGAAAATTTCAACTTTCCCAGAATAATCCCAAAATTTCACCTTAACCAAATATCAATGCTCTGATTTCAAAAATGAAATCCATTTTATAAATATATTTTTCTAAATATTTTTAATTTAATTTTTAAATAAAAACACTATTCATCGAAAATTCATTTTTTCCAGAAAAATCCCCAAAAATTACCTTAACATAATATCGATGCTCTGAGTTCAAAAATAAAGTCATTTTTATAAAAATAATTTTCTAATTATTTTTAATTAAATTTTTAATTAAAAAACACTATTCATCCGAAAAAACTAATACTTGATTAATAATTTATGAAACCGTTATTTACCCATTTTATTGAATCACATTACTTAACCAAGGTGTCTAAATTATATTAAAACTTTCTTTAAGTGAAAATTACTAATCCATTTGGTCACATTACTAATCCTAAGCGTAAAATCACTATTCATAATTTACTATTCATCAAAAATTAAGTTGATCTTATTAGACTCCAAATTCCTTAATGAACACTTTTGTAGAAGACCATTTTTTGAAAATCATTACACATCATTAGTTATTTAGGGTTTACATAAATATTTCAAAATATCCCTTTTTCAAAATTCATCAATAAAATACATTCTAAAATTATCTAGGCATTTGAAATTTCACAAACATCACTAAAGGAAGAAATCTCAATTTATTCACCCGAGAGGATTACACAAGGAAACTAGGGTCTCATCACATAGCCCCTTATAACACTGGCATAAGACCTAAGTGTAAGGTGTGATATGGTGAGAGAATCTGAGGGAGGCTCAGATAACATTGCCCTAGTAGCAATCTCCACTAACTTGAACTTCTCCTGCAAGAGTTTTCGTTCAAGCTTGACACGCTGGAGCTCGGCTTGGGCTTGGTCCAAAGCGAAGCCCACAGATGCTACCTCCTTCCCAAGCTCTGATAAGTGGGCTTCGTAAGGGTTGAGTCTACTGGATGAAGCCATCGACTCCTCTTTCTGCATTAACCATTAACATCTTATTAAATCAATAAGAGTAAGTTAATATACTACTCAAAAAGATTGGGTCGTTACATTCTTCCCCCCTTAAGAAATTTCGTCCCCGAAATTTACACTTGAGGCCTAGTCGAAAAGGTGAGGGTACTTTTGCTTCATTGTTTCCTCAGGCTCCCAAGTCGCCTCTTCATATTTATGATTCCTCCACAACACTTTCACAAGGTGGGTAGTCTTGTTTCGTAGAACCTTGTCTCTACGGTCCAAGATCTCCACTGGCTGCTCCTCATAAGAGAGGTCATGTTCAAGTTGTACCACCTCTGGGTTCAGTACATGCGAAGGGTCGGGTATGTACTTCCTCAAGAGAGATACATGGAAGACATCATGAACTTGAGCTAGGTTCGGTGGAAGTGCTAGACGATAGGCCACTGCTCCTATGCGATCAAGGATTTCATAGGGGCCAATGTACCTAGGGCTGAGCTTCCCTTTCTTCCCAAACCGCATGACTCTCTTCCATGGAGAAATTCGAAGGAAGACTTTGTCACCAACACCAAACTCCAAGTCCCTTCGACGATTGTCAGCATAGCTCTTCTGCCGACTCTGAGCAGCCTTTATGTGTTGTTGGATGGCATGAACCTATTCTGTCATCTCTTGCACGAGATCAGGCCCAAGAAGCTTCCTCTCACCAGTTTCATCCCAACAAGTAGGAGTTCTACACCGCTTTCCATACAGAGCTTCATAGGGTGCCATCTGAATACTCGCATGGAAGCTGTTGTTATAAGAGAACTCCACTAATGGGAGGTGTTGATCCCATCCACCTTTAAATTCCATTGAGCATAATCTCAACATGTCTTCGAGTGTCTGAATAGTCCTTTCAGATTGGCCATCAGTTTGAGGATGATAGGCCGTACTAAAATTCAATTCAGTATTCAGAGCATGCTGAAGACTTCTCCAGAATTTTGATGTGAATCTTGGGTCACGATCAGATACGATGGATAGTGGTACCCCATGAAGCCTTACCACTTCCTTCACGTATATCTTGGCAAGCTTATCCAGAGAGAAATCTTCCCGAATAGAGATAAAATGGGCTGTCTGGGTGAGACGGTCCACAATAACCCATATCGCATTGTTCCCTTTGGATGTTTTCGGGAGACCAGTTACAAAGTCCATAGTGATATTATCCCACTTCCATACTGGTATGGGTAGCGGTTGTAATACCCCCTTAGGAATTTGTCTTTCTGCCTTTACTTGCTGACACACCAGGCACCTTGTAGTGTAATCGGCAATCTCCCTCTTCATGTTATCCCACCAATAATGATCACGAAGGTCTCTATACATCTTAGTGCTTCCCGGATGTATAGAGAAAGTAGAGCTATGAGCTTCATCCATCAGTTCTTTCTTTATCTCCGGAATAGATGGAACACATAGTCTTGTACGAAATTTCAATACACCTTCTTGATCAATATTGAAATCAGGAAACTTCCCATCCTTTACAGCCTCGAACTTCTCCTGCAGTAAAGGATCTTCTTTTTGAGCTTTCTTGATCTTCTCTAGTAATGAAGGTTGAGAAATCATTTGGGATAGGGTTGATGATGTCCCTTTCCTTATAGTTCCCATGTCCAGTTTTACTAGATCTTTAATCAAGGGATCTCCCAGGATCCTCATTGTTGCCAGAACAACAGGATCTTTCCTGCTTAACGCATCCGCGACTTTGTTTGCTCTTCCAGGTGATAATGAATTGAACAATCATAGTCTTTAATAAGCTCCAACCATCTCCTTTGTCTCATGTTCAATTCTTTTTGAGTGAAAATATACTTTAGACTTTGGTGGTCAGTGTATATATCACATTTCTCCCCATAAAGATAGTGCCTCCATATCTTTAGAGCAAAAACAACTGCCGCCAGCTCTAGATCATGCGTAGGATAATTCTGCTCATGAATCTTCAACTGTCGAGATGCATAAGCAATTACTTTGTCATTTTGCATGAGGACGCACCCAAGCCCTTTCAGAGATGCATCGCTAAAAATAACGAATCCTTCTCCGATAGAGGGTAGTGTTAACACCGGTGCAGTAACCAATCTCTTCTTCAGCTCTTGGAAACTTTCCTCGCATTCCTTTGTCCAGATGAACTTAACCCCTTTTCGAGTCAACTTAGTTAGTGGATTAGAAAGCCGTGAAAAGTTTTTCACAAACCTCCTATAATATCCCGCTAAACCAAGGAAACTACGAATCTCAGTTACTATTGTGGGTTGAGGCCACTCCTCCACAACCATTGTCTTTGCAGGGTCGACCGAGATTCCTTCATTGGTTACGATGTGCCCCAAGAAAGCCACTTGTTGTAACCAAAACTCACACTTGCTGAACTTCCCAAAGAGCCTCTCCTTCCGTAGAGTTTTCAAAATAACCCTCAGATGATCTTCATGCTCCTCCCGACTTTTTGAATATATCAAAATATCATCAATAAAAACTACCACAAAGTTATCAAGGTAGTCCTTAAAGACTCTATTCATCAAATCCATGAAAATAGCAGGAGCATTAGTCAAGCCGAAGGGCATAACAGTAAACTCATAATGCCCATATCTTGATCGGAAGGCAGTCTTTGGAATATCTTCCTTCTTCACCCTCAGTTGATGATAACCAGATCGAAGGTCAATCTTAGAGAAGAATTGAGCCCCACGAAGTTGGTCAAATAAATCATCAATTCTTGGAAGAGGGTATCTGTTCTTCACTGTTATCCCGTTCAGTTCTCTATAATCAATGCATAGCCGCATTGATCCATCCTTCTTCTTCACAAAGAGAACTGGTGCTCCCCAAGGAGACACACTCGGTCGGATAAACCCCTTCTCCAACAAGTCTTGGAGTTGTTTCTTTAGCTCCTCTAGCTCCACATTTGCCATTCTATACGGAGTCTTTGATATCGGTTGAGACCCAGGTATGAGTTCAATGGAGAACTCTACCTCTCTTTCTGGGGGAGGTCCAGGTAACTCCTCAGGAAATACATCCATGTATTCTTGAACAATCGGAACATCTTCAATTTGTATGCTCCCTTTCCCTTCTTCCTCATCACCGATTAACTCCATAAAGAAAGCTATAGGATGTGCTTCTAGATAGGGATCAGTTCGGGATATCTCTCCTCGGAAGATAACTGTAGGTCGTTCATTCAAGACTACTGAGATTTCCTTACTTCTGCATTTGATCTTAGCATTATACTTTGAGAGCCAGTCCATCCCTAGTATAATGTCAAATTCCATCATGGGAATGACTATTAGATTTGCGATAAGATTGTGCTCACCAAAGTAAACACTAGAGTCTCTAAACACTGTTGATGCATGGATAATCCCACTTGGAGTCTTGACTGACAACTCTACCTCAAGCAATTCGGGGATTGATTCTATATTCTTTGCAAACTTGGAAGAAATAAAGGAATGTGTAGAACCAGAATCAAATAAAGCACTTGCTAGTTTTGAGAGGACAACAAGAGTACCTGCTACCACATCGTTCGGAACTTCAACTTCAGTTGTTGTGATAGCGAAAGCACGACCTTGCTCCCTTGGCCTCTGCTGAGGTTGATGGTGATTCCCCTCCACCGCCCTCGGATTTGGACATTGATTAGCAAAGTGCCCAAGCTGTCCACACTTGAAGCATGTGACTTCGGGTAGGGACAGAACCATCTTTCCTCTGTCGTTAGTGTTGGGAAGTTGAGGCTTCACATCACCACGACAATTCCGAGAAATATGGCCTTCTTTTCCACACCTATAGCACTTGCCACTTCCGATCAAGCAGTTCCCCGGATGCTTCTTCCCACATTTATTGCATGTGGCATGTTGCATATGCTTTCCACCTCTTTCCTGATCAAAACTTCTTCCCAGGCTTGGTTCTAGAGTTCTCTTCTTCTCATTAGATTTGTGATACCACTGTGTCTCTCCAAACTCTAGTTCAACTTTCATAGCACTTCGAACTATTTCTTCATAGCTATCGTAGTCCCTGTTGGATAGATTCTTCCGCAGATGTGGTCGTAGTCCGCCAAAGAATCTATCAACCTTCCCATTAGGGTCCATGACAAAGCTTGAGGTATAACGGGAAAGCCTTGTGAAGTTCATCTCATAGCTTCCGACAGATTCGTTCTCCTTCTGCTTCAGCTCGAGAAACTCTTTCTCCATTTTCGTTCTCATGGAACGAGGGAAATACTTGTTAAAGAAAATTCCCCGAAATTCTTCCCACTCCATAGCTTCCATCTCTCCTCGTGGCTTCGTGTTTTTGATCAGTGACCACCACTGATCAGCTTCTCCCTCTAGGCGGTAAACAGCAAGGGTGACTTTTTCTTGTTCCGAACAATGAAGTACAGAAAAGATCTTTTCAATGGAGCTTATCCATTGTTACGCAACCAATGGGTCAGTAGATCCACTGAATGTTGGCGGTCGTTGATGCATGAAGGACTCAACAGAAAGTTGTTCCCTTCGTGGTGAGGTCGGCCTCTCAGCTTGATTCAAGTTATTACTCATAACTTGAGTCAGTTGGTTCATCATCCGCATGAATGTTTCCATTCCGGCTTCCATCGGAGGGCCGTCAGCACATGGTGCATTGCGGTCACCATCGGCACGGTTTCTCCTATTTCCCGCCATTTTCTAAAAGAATAAAACCTTAGTGAGAAACTTATTTCATTTATGAATCTTTTAACTAAGACTTCGTGCTTAGAAAATTATAGTTCTCTATAATTCCTTCATAATGATTCATAAAAAGCATGTGATTAACCAAACATATCCCCCGGGAGTGTCGTAACCAAGAGTGCAGCAAGGCCCGTTATCGTGCACCAGTTCCCGTTCGAGTCTAGCTCAAAGCGGTGTTTTCGGGTTTTACCCCTATGTACATCTGTGCCAGAGCCGCCTCTACCTGCTCGTATCTAGACAGGGATGTATTTGTTTGATAGACCACTTACTTAATACTTACCAAAATACCAGGAAGTTTTCCTATATTTAAACTTTTCTATAGGGTTCTTCCTAAAGTTTTTATATCCTATTTTCCACAAATAACTAAACCATCCTTTGATACCAACTATAGCATCCCACCATTTTAACATAAACTTTCATTACATTACAGAAAACTGAGGATCGTTAAGGTTTAGTGTCTTGGAAACAAGGATCATAAAACATAAAAAAAAAACACAATATAAAAACATTCTTCTTAAACACTTGAAAGGCTTCTCCTTTAGTTCATCCTATGTTCATTATGCATCTCATAACCTGGGGACATACATCAAAAGAAAGGGTGAGCAGAAGGCCCAGTAAGGGAAATAAGAGGAACATTTTACATGTGAACTTGAGATACTTCAATAAGGACATGAAAAGAACATTAAGGCATAAGAAAGAAATCATGAGGCATTTCATAATAAAAAATAACATTTTTCATAACTTGAAGATGTGGCTACATCATTTAACATAGACAATCATGAACATATCACCAAGGTCCATCCCCAAGGTGTCATTTGAAAATTACCAAGGTTATTCACCAAGGTATCGTGAAAATTGTAATCTCTAGTGGTTACATCATTACCCAATGCATTGGAGTGCTATCAGGGCGCACCCTTAAATTTGCCTTTATTATCATGTGAGCCACATATATCATCATCAAACATTTCATAAATAACCCACATAGCATAAAATAAATGGGTTTCATTTCATAATCATAACGTTTTAAAAACTGCTTTAAAGACATGATCTTTACGTCACTTTAAACCCACGGAAAGGGAAAGCGGGTCTCATGTATGTAAATCCCAGAATTTAAAATGGAACATTTTGATATATATGTGAATACCTTTGTAGAAATAAGAGCTTTGAGTATTCACTTTATAACATAAAATAATTTTTGAGAAAAGAGAGAGGCATTTTGAGGGGAAAATTCTGCAGCATAACGGCTAAGTTTCGGGGTTTTAGAAAACGTTGAAATGAGAGGGGACATGGGTCACCCACTCATAAATGATCCATAAAACAGTAGGGTGAAAGAATAAGAAGGACATATGGACATGGTAACGAAATTTTAGGGACATACCATTTGAAATGAAAAACATGGAAGGAAAAAGATTAGATTTCTCTTATGAAAATTCGGCAGCCTTACGGCGTCACTTAACTTCAAAAGAAAATGATTTGACAAGATCAAAAAGGGTCCCTCATCATATGATCATAAGAGATCAGTATGATTGATATAGAGATAATACCCCAACATAATAAAAAGGAACTTGAAAGACTTGACATGAAAATTGAACTTGAAAAATGAGAAGGGTGAAAGAATCCCTTAAAAATTCGGCAGCCTAACGGCGTCACTTAAACTTTCATAAAACGAAATGATGAGAGTAAGAGGGGATCTCTCATCATATAAACATGAAAGGGCAGTAAGAGGAATATAAAAGAACATCCTCTCACATAAAAACATGGAGCATAATAGGAATGACATAAAAGAGATTTCATGAAAAGAAAGAGAGGGGTCGGATCCCTTACCTTAAAACGTGGCTCTTGAAACTCAAAGGATTGGACCTTGAGGGCTTGGGGGCACCTTGGGAGGACTCTTTGGAAGGTAAGAAGACCAGAACTTCGTTGGGGAAGAGTTGGGAGTGAAAACCAAGGGAGGAAAGGGTGGGTATTTATAGGGAAAGTGAGGGGACAAAGCATTAATGGCCAAAGGACACCTCACATGTGCTTTTCTCAAACCCAAGGGCTCTCCCTTGGAATTTATCATGGAGTTAGGCCACATGGGGCCCCCAAAACAATAATTCATCACCCTTGGCCGGAAAAACCTCAAAAGATCTCATGAAATCATCATGACATCATTATGATGTCATTAAACATACCGAAACCCTAAAACGGTATTTTTACTATTCACTGAAAATTTCAACTTTCCCAGAATAATCCCAAAATTTCACCTTAACCAAATATCAATGCTCTGATTTCAAAAATGAAATCCATTTTATAAAAATATTTTTCTAAATATTTTTAATTTAATTTTTAAATAAAAACACTATTCATCGAAAATTCATTTTTTCCAGAAAAATCCCCAAAAATTACCTTAACATAATATCGATGCTCTGAGTTCAAAAATAAAGTCATTTTTATAAAAATAATTTTCTAATTATTTTTAATTAAATTTTTAATTAAAAAACACTATTCATCCGAAAAAACTAATACTTGATTAATAATTTATGAAACCGTTATTTACCCATTTTATTGAATCACATTACTTAACCAAGGTGTCTAAATTATATTAAAACTTTCTTTAAGTGAAAATTACTAATCCATTTGGTCACATTACTAATCCTAAGCGTAAAATCACTATTCATAATTTACTATTCATCAAAAATTAAGTTGATCTTATTAGACTCCAAATTCCTTAATGAACACTTTTGTAGAAGACCATTTTTTGAAAATCATTACACATCATTAGTTATTTAGGGTTTACATAAATATTTCAAAATATCCCTTTTTCAAAATTCATCAATAAAATACATTCTAAAATTATCTAGGCATTTGAAATTTCACAAACATCACTAAAGGAAGAAATCTCAATTTATTCACCCGAGAGGATTACACAAGGAAACTAGGGTCTCATCACATAGCCCCTTATAACACTGGCATAAGACCTAAGTGTAAGGTGTGATATGGTGAGAGAATCTGAGGGAAGCTCAGATAACATTGCCCTAGTAGCAATCTCCACTAACTTGAACTTCTCCTGCAAGCGTTTTCGTTCAAGCTTGACACGCTGGAGCTCGGCTTGGGCTTGGTCCAAAGCGAAGCCCACAGATGCTACCTCCTTCCCAAGCTCTGATAAGTGGGCTTCGTAAGGGTTGAGTCTACTGGATGAAGCCATCGACTCCTCTTTCTGCATTAACCATTAACATCTTATTAAATCAATAAGAGTAAGTTAATATACTACTCAAAAAGATTGGGTCGTTACATTCTTCCCCCCTTAAGAAATTTCGTCCCCGAAATTTACACTTGAGGCCTAGTCGAAAAGGTGAGGGTACTTTTGCTTCATTGTTTCCTCAGGCTCCCAAGTCGCCTCTTCATATTTATGATTCCTCCACAACACTTTCACAAGGTGGGTAGTCTTGTTTCGTAGAACCTTGTCTCTACGGTCCAAGATCTCCACTGGCTGCTCCTCATAAGAGAGGTCATGTTCAAGTTGTACCACCTCTGGGTTCAGTACATGCGAAGGGTCGGGTATGTACTTCCTCAAGAGAGATACATGGAAGACATCATGAACTTGAGCTAGGTTCGGTGGAAGTGCTAGACGATAGGCCACTGCTCCTATGCGATCAAGGATTTCATAGGGGCCAATGTACCTAGGGCTGAGCTTCCCTTTCTTCCCAAACCGCATGACTCTCTTCCATGGAGAAATTCGAAGGAAGACTTTGTCACCAACACCAAACTCCAAGTCCCTTCGACGATTGTCAGCATAGCTCTTCTGCCGACTCTGAGCAGCCTTTATGTGTTGTTGGATGGCATGAACCTGTTCTGTCATCTCTTGCACGGGATCAGGCCCAAGAAGCTTCCTCTCACCAGTTTCATCCCAACAAGTAGGAGTTCTACACCGCTTTCCATACAGAGCTTCATAGGGTGCCATCTGAATACTCGCATGGAAGCTGTTGTTATAAGAGAACTCCACTAATGGGAGGTGTTGATCCCATCCACCTTTAAATTCCATTGAGCATAATCTCAACATTTCTTCAAGTGTCTGAATAGTCCTTTCAGATTGGCCATCAGTTTGAGGATGATAGGCCGTACTAAAATTCAATTCAGTATTCAGAGCATGCTGAAGACTTCTCCAGAATTTTGATGTGAATCTTGGGTCACGATCAGATACGATGGATAGTGGTACCCCATGAAGCCTTACCACTTCCTTCACGTATATCTTGGCAAGCTTATCCAGAGAGAAATCTTCCCGAATAGAGATAAAATGTGCTGTCTTGGTGAGACGGTCCACAATAACCCATATCGCATTGTTCCCTTTGGATGTTTTCGGGAGACCAGTTACAAAGTCCATAGTGATATTATCCCACTTCCATACTGGTATGGGTAGCGGTTGTAATACCCCCTTAGGAAGTTGTCTTTCTTCCTTTACTTGCTGACACACCAGGCACCTTGTAGTGTAATCGGCAATCTCCCTCTTCATGTTATCCCACCAATAATGATCACGAAGGTCTCTATACATCTTAGTGCTTCCCGGATGTATAGAGAAAGTAGAGCTATGAGCTTCATCCATCAGTTCTTTCTTTATCTCCGGAATAGATGGAACACATAGTCTTGTACGAAATTTCAATACACCTTCTTGATCAATATTGAAATCAGGAAACTTCCCATCCTTTACAGCCTCGAACTTCTCCTGCAGTAAAGGATCTTCTTTTTGAGCTTTCTTGATCTTCTCTAGTAATGAAGGTTGAGAAATCATTTGGGATAGGGTTGATGATGTCCCTTTCCTTATAATTCCCATGTCCAGTTTTACTAGATCTTTAATCAAGGGATCTCCCAGGATCCTCATTGTTGCCAGAACAACAGGATCTTTCCTGCTTAACGCATCCGCGACTTTGTTTGCTCTTCCAGGGTGATAATGAATTGAACAATCATAGTCTTTAATAAGCTCCAACCATCTCCTTTGTCTCATGTTCAATTCTTTTTGAGTGAAAATATACTTTAGACTTTGGTGGTCAGTGTATATATCACATTTCTCCCCATAAAGATAGTGCCTCCATATCTTTAGAGCAAAAACAACTGCCGCCAGCTCTAGATCATGCGTAGGATAATTCTGCTCATGAATCTTCAACTGTCGAGATGCATAAGCAATTACTTTGTCATTTTGCATGAGGACGCACCCAAGCCCTTTCAGAGATGCATCGCTAAAAATAACGAATCCTTCTCCGATAGAGGGTAGTGTTAACACCGGTGCAGTAACCAATCTCTTCTTCAGCTCTTGGAAACTTTCCTCGCATTCCTTTGTCCAGATGAACTTAACCCCTTTTCGAGTCAACTTAGTTAGTGGATTAGAAAGCCGTGAAAAGTTTTTCACAAACCTCCTATAATATCCCGCTAAACCAAGGAAACTACGAATCTCAGTTACTATTGTGGGTTGAGGCCACTCCTCCACAACCATTGTCTTTGCAGGGTCGACCGAGATTCCTTCATTGGTTACGATGTGCCCCAAGAAAGCCACTTGTTGTAACCAAAACTCACACTTGCTGAACTTCCCAAAGAGCCTCTCCTTCCGTAGAGTTTTCAAAATAACCCTCAGATGATCTCCATGCTCCTCCCGACTTTTTGAATATATCAAAATATCATCAATAAAAACTACCACAAAGTTATCAAGGTAGTCCTTAAAGACTCTATTCATCAAATCCATGAAAATAGCAGGAGCATTAGTCAAGCCGAAGGGCATAACAGTAAACTCATAATGCCCATATCTTGATCGGAAGGCAGTCTTTGGAATATCTTCCTTCTTCACCCTCAGTTGATGATAACCAGATCGAAGGTCAATCTTAGAGAAGAATTGAGCCCCACGAAGTTGGTCAAATAAATCATCAATTCTTGGAAGAGGGTATCTGTTCTTCACTGTGATCCCGTTCAGTTCTCTATAATCAATGCATAGCCGCATTGATCCATCCTTCTTCTTCACAAAGAGAACTGGTGCTCCCCAAGGAGACACACTCGGTCGGATAAACCCCTTCTCCAACAAGTCTTGGAGTTGTTTCTTTATCTCCTCTAGCTCCACATTTGCCATTCTATACGGAGTCTTTGATATCGGTTGAGACCCAGGTACGAGTTCAATGGAGAACTCTACCTCTCTTTCTGGGGGAGGTCCAGGTAACTCCTCAGGAAATACATCCATGTATTCTTGAACAATCGGAACATCTTCAATTTGTATGCTCCCTTTCCCTTCTTCCTCATCACCGATTAACTCCATAAAGAAAGCTATAGGAGGTGCTTCTAGATAGGGATCAGTTCGGGATATCTCTCCTCGGAAGATAACTGTAGGTCGTTCATTCAAGACTACTGAGATTTCCTTACTTCTGCATTTGATCTTAGCATTATACTTTGAGAGCCAGTCCATCCCTAGTATAATGTCAAATTCCATCATGGGAATGACTACTAGATTTGCGATAAGATTGTGCTCACCAAAGTAAACACTAGAGTCTCTAAACACTGTTGATGCATGGATAATCCCACTTGGAGTCTTGACTGACAACTCTACCTCAAGCAATTCGGGGATTGATTCTATATTCTTTGCAAACTTGGAAGAAATAAAGGAATGTGTAGAACCAGAATCAAATAAAGCACTTGCTAGTTTTGAGAGGACAACAAGAGTACCTGCTACCACATCGTTCGGAACTTCAACTTCAGTTGTTGTGATAGCGAAAGCACGACCTTGCTCCCTTGGCCTCTGCTGAGGTTGATGGTGATTCCCCTCCACCGCCCTCAGATTTGGACATTGATTAGCAAAGTGCCCAAGCTGTCCACACTTGAAGCATGTGACTT
Organism: Viscum album; assembly: GCA_963277665.1. NCBI lineage: Eukaryota > Viridiplantae > Streptophyta > Magnoliopsida > Santalales > Viscaceae > Viscum > Viscum album. The sequence continues at coordinate 734,308,660 of OY728160.1, forward strand.
CGGGTAGGGCCAGAACCATCTTTCCTCTGTCGTTAGTGTTGGGAAGTTGAGGCTTCACATCACCACGACAATTCCGAGAAATATGGCCTTCTTTTCCACACCTATAGCACTTGCCACTTCCGATCAAGCAGTTCCCCGGATGCTTCTTCCCACATTTATTGCATGTGGCATGTTGCATATGCTTTCCACCTCTTTCCTGATCAAAACTTCTTCCCAGGCTTGGTTCTAGAGTTCACTTCTTCTCATTAGATTTGTGAGACCACTGTGTCTCTCCAAACTCTAGTTCAACTTTCATAGCACTTCGAACTATTTCTTCATAGCTATCGTAGTCCCTGTTGGCTAGATTCTTCCGCAGATGTGGTCGTAGTCCGCCAAAGAATCTATCAACCTTCCCATTAGTGTCCATGACAAAGCTTGAGGTATAACGGGAAAGCCTTGTGAAGTTCATCTCATAGCTTCCGACAGATTCGTTCTCCTTCTGCTTCAGCTCGAGAAACTCTTTCTCCATTTTCGTTCTCATGGAACGAGGGAAATACTTGTTAAAGAAAATTCCCCGAAATTCTTCCCACTCCATAGCTTCCATCTCTCCTCGTGGCTTCGTGTTTTTGATCAGTGACCACCACTGATCAGCTTCTCCCTCTAGGCGGTAAACAGCAAGGGTGACTTTTTCTTGTTCCGAACAATGAAGTACAGAAAAGATCTTTTCAATGGAGCTTATCCATTGTTCCGCAACCAATGGGTCAGTAGATCCACTGAATGTTGGCGGTCGTTGACGCATGAAGGACTCAACAGAAAGTTGTTCCCTTCGTGGTGAGGTCGGCCTCTCAGCTTGATTCAAGTTATTACTCATAACTTGAGTCAGTTGGTTCATCATCCGCATGAATGTTTCCATTCCGGCTTCCATCGGAGGGCCGTCAGCACATGGTGCATTGCGGTCACCATCGGCACGGTTTCTCCTATTGCCCGCCATTTTCTAAAAGAATAAAACCTTAGTGAGAAACTTATTTCATTTATGAATCTTTTAACTAAGACTTCGTGCTTAGACAATTATAGTTCTCTATAATTCCTTCATAATGATTCATAAAAAGCATGTGATTAACCAAACATATCCCCCGGGAGTGTCGTAACCAAGAGTGCAGCAAGGCCCGTTATCGTGCACCAGTTCCCGTTCGAGTCTAGCTCAAAGCGGTGTTTTCGGGTTTTACCCCTATGTACATCTGTGCCAGAGCCGCCTCTACCTGCTCGTATCCAGACAGGGATGTATTTGTTTGATAGACCACTTACTTAATACTTACCAAAATACCAGGAAGTTTTCCTATATTTAAACTTTTCTATAGGGTTCTTCCTAAAGTTTTTATATCCTATTTTCCAAAAATAACTAAACCATCCTTTGATACCAACTATAGCATCCCACCATTTTAACATAAACTTTCATTACATTACAGAAAACTGAGGATCGTTAAGGTTTAGTGTCTTGGAAACAAGGATCATAAAACATAAAAAAAACATAATATAAAAACATTCTTCTTAAACACTTGAAAGGCTTCTCATTTAGTTCATCCTATGTTCATTATGCATCTCATAACCTGGGGACATACATCAAAAGAAAGGGTGAGCAGAAGGCCCAGTAAGGGAAATAAGAGGAACATTTTACATGTGAACTTGAGATACTTCAATAAGGACATGAAAAGAACATTAAGGCATAAGAAAGAAATCATGAGGCATTTCATAATAAAAAATAACATTTTTCATAACTTGAAGATGTGGCTACATCATTTAACATAGACAATCATGAACATATCACCAAGGTCCATCCCCAAGGTGTCATTTGAAAATTACCAAGGTTATTCACCAAGGTATCGTGAAAATTGTAATCTCTAGTGGTTACATCATTACCCAATGCATTGGAGCGCTATCAGGGCGCACCCTTAAATTTGCCTTTATTATCATGTGAGCCACATATATAATCATCAAACATTTCATAAATAACCCACATAGCATAAAATAAATGGGTTTCATTTCATAATCATAACGTTTTAAAAACTGCTTTAAAGACATGATCTTTACGTCACTTTAAACCCACGGAAAGGGAAAGCGGGTCTCATGTATGTAAATCCCAGAATTTAAAATGGAACATTTTGATATATATGTGAATACCTTTGTAGAAATAAGAGCTTTGAGTATTCACTTTATAACATAAAATAATTTTTGAGAAAATAGAGAGGCATTTTGAGGGGAAAATTCTGCAGCATAACGGCTAAGTTTCGGGGTTTTAGAAAACGTTGAAATGAGAGGGGACATGGGTCACCCACTCATAAATGATCCATAAAACAGTAGGGTGAAAGAATAAGAAGGACATATGGACATGGTAACGAAATTTTAGGGACATACCATTTGAAATGAAAAACATGGAAGGAAAAAGATTAGATTTCTCTTATGAAAATTCGACAGCCTTACGGCGTCACTTAACTTCAAAAGAAAATGATTTGACAAGATCAAAAAGGGTCCCTCATCATATGATCATAAGAGATCAGTATGATTGATATAGAGATAATACCCCAACATAATAAAAAGGAACTTGAAAGACTTGACATGAAAATTGAACTTGAAAAATGAGAAGGGTGAAAGAATCCCTTAAAAATTCGGCAGCCTAACGGCGTCACTTAAACTTTCATAAAACAAAATGATGAGAGTAAGAGGGGATCTCTCATCATATAAACATGAAAGGGCAGTAAGAGGAATATAAAAGAACATCCTCTCACATAAAAACATGGAGCATAATAGGAATGACATAAAAGAGATTTCATGAAAAGAAAGAGAGGGGTCGGATCCCTTACCTTAAAACGTGGCTCTTGAAACTCAAAGGATTGGACCTTGAGGGCTTGGGGGCACCTTGGGAGGACTCTTTGGAAGGTAAGAAGACCATAACTTCGTTGGGGAAGAGTTGGGAGTGAAAACCAAGGGAGGAAAGGGTGGGTATTTATAGGGAAGGTGAGGGGACAAAGCATTAATGGCCAAAGGACACCTCACATGTGCTTTTCTCAAACCCATGGGCTCTCCCTTGGCATTTATCATGGAGTTAGGCCACATGGGGCCCCCAAAACAATAATTCATCACCCTTGGCCGGACAACCCTCAAAATATCTCATGACATCATCATGACATCATTATGATGTCATTAAACATACCGAAACCCTAAAACGGTATTTTTACTATTCACTGAAAATTTCAACTTTCCCAGAATAATCCCAAAATTTCACCTTAACCAAATATCAATGCTCTGATTTCAAAAATGAAATCCATTTTATAAAAATATTTTTCTAAATATTTTTAATTTAATTTTTAAATAAAAACACTATTCATCGAAAATTCATTTTTTCCAGAAAAATCCCCAAAAATTACCTTAACATAATATCGATGCTCTGAGTTCAAAAATAAAGTCATTTTTATAAAAATAATTTTCTAATTATTTTTAATTAAATTTTTAATTAAAAAACACTATTCATCCGAAAAAACTAATACTTGATTAATAATTTATGAAACCGTTATTTACCCATTTTATTGAATCACATTACTTAACCAAGGTGTCTAAATTATATTAAAACTTTCTTTAAGTGAAAATTACTAATCCATTTGGTCACATTACTAATCCTAAGCGTAAAATCACTATTCATAATTTACTATTCATCAAAAATTAAGTTGATCTTATTAGACTCCAAATTCCTTAATGAACACTTTTGTAGAAGACCATTTTTTGAAAATCATTACACATCATTAGTTATTTAGGGCTTACATAAATATTTCAAAATATCCCTTTTTCAAAATTCATCAATAAAATACATTCTAAAATTATCTAGGCATTTGAAATTTCACAAACATCACTAAAGGAAGAAATCTCAATTTATTCACCCGAGAGGATTACACAAGGAAACTAGGGTCTCATCACATAGCCCCTTATAACACTGGCATAAGACCTAAGTGTAAGGTGTGATATGGTGAGAGAATCTGAGGGAGGCTCAGATAACATTGCCCTAGTAGCAATCTCCACTAACTTGAACTTCTCCTGCAAGCGTTTTCGTTCAAGCTTGACACGCTGGAGCTCGGCTTGGGCTTGGTCCAAAGCGAAGCCCACAGATGCTACCTCCTTCCCAAGCTCTGATAAGTGGGCTTCGTAAGGGTTGAGTCTACTGGATGAAGCCATCGACTCCTCTTTCTACATTAACCATTAACATCTTATTAAATCAATAAGAGTAAGTTAATATACTACTCAAAAAGATTGGGTCGTTACAATAAATTTGAAATTTTATATACTCTTAGGAAGGGGAATGTGATAGCTGATGCTCCCAGTAGGAGATATAGTTCATAGTTTCTCAATGAAGAATCACAGTAGTTGGCCTCATTGTAGTTATCCTTAGGGGATGGAGATGGAGTAGCATACCTCCATTTGATGGTTGTAACCACTCCACTCTTATAAGGGGTCAGCTAAGTACAGCTTGGGGAAACCAACCATGAGACCCTACATGCTCAGATATTCATAGGGAATATGCCTGATGGATATTCAAAAGGTGGAGAGCATGTCATTATTTTTAGAATATGTACAGTAGTACCAATGATGTTGTGGGAGGAGGTTTTGAGGGAGCTTCATACGTCCCTTTTGGAGGTACATCTAGGTGTGGAAAAAATGTACCAGTAGCTCTAATGTCAGTTTTGGTGGCCAGGAATGAAGAAAGGAGTTGCAGAGTTTGTCTCTCAATACCTTACTTGTCAGCAAGTGAAGGCTGAGCACCGGGTTCTAATGGGTTTAGCTCAACTCCTTGAGGTGCCGGAATGGAAGTGTGTAACGACCCGAACTTTTTGAATAGTAATTATTTCTTGAAAATGTGTGTTATATTATTTTTTACTCAACAAATATATATTCATTTATTAATGAAGTGAGTATAATTGAAATGAGACTGTTGGGTTTCGACTATTATATGATCGTTGGACAATATGACCATTGGTCAATATGACTGTTGGTCAATATGACTGTTGGTCAATATGACTTGGAAACTATAATCTTAACATTAATATTAGTCATTATAAATAGAAATGATGATGGTTATTATTGTAGAAATAAGAGACGATGGCCTCATCTAGTAGACGCAGGCCATACAAAGCCCATTTTTCAGAGCTTGGTAAGGAGGTGGCGTTGTTGGGCTTCACTCTGGACCAATACAAAGTCGAACTTTAACACGTTAAGCTTGAATGAAATCGCTTGTGGGATAATTTCAAGTTGATAGAAATCACCACCCAAGAAATATTTTCTAAACCACCCCGATATTCTATAATCATTTCACATCTTACTCTTAGTTCCTATGCAAGTGTTATAAGGAGTTATGTAATGAGGCCTTAGTTACTTTGTGTAATCCCTTGGTATAAATAAAATTTTTATTTCATCATTTCTGTTTTAAGAATACCTTTGCTTAATAAAATATATGTTAAATTAAGACAAATTCAATAAATTGATTTTAGACGTAAATTTTCTTACTTTTTATAGTTTTCTCATACATAGAGAATTATTATGGTAAAATAAACATCATTTTTTAATTTCAAATGTCAAAATTAACATAGGATGAATTTTTAGAAGTTTTCTAAGAAGTTTCAATTTGATGAATAGTATTTTATGAATAGTGGTTTCTGATTAATAGTATTTTATGAATAGTGTTTTTTATGAATGGTAAAAAATATTTTATTATTAGAAAACTTTTTCTGTGAAATGATTTTCTAAAATCAGACATACATGGTTGTAATCAGGGTAAAAAATGTGGTTCAATAAGATCAAAATAATTCTTTTGGTGAATAGTAACTTTACCCATTGGAATAGTAATTTTACCCTTATAAATGGTAATTTTACCAATGAAATATTAACATCACCTAAGGAAGTATAAATATGTTTTAGTCATCTTAAGTGGTAATGTGATATAATTATATCATAGTATAAGTAAATAAATGTTTTAGAAATTATTTGTTAAGTATTAGTATTTTATTTATTTAATTTAATTTAAAATGAAATTAATTTTTATACAATGGAGTTCACTTTTAAATTCTACATATCTAAAAATTATTAGGGTGAATCTTTTGGATTTTTCTGAAAAAATTGAATTTTTAGTGAATAGTATAAATACAGTTTTGAGTTTTTGGTAAGTTTAATGACATCATAACTATGTCATAAGGATTTAATAAGTAAGATAATATGTTGGTATACTCTTATGTATTCAAATATAATATTAGGTTTCCTAATTGGGCAATACCATGGGAAAATACCATGGGAAAGCCCATGGTTTTTTCAATACCACTAATGAGGTGTCCTTTGAAATTAATAAAATATTATATCACTTTCACTATAAATACCCACTCATTCCTTAATTTAAATTCATTAAAAAATCATTATCCATGAATTTCTATTTTTATTACCTCCCAAGTTGTCCTCCCAAGGTTCCCTCAAGCCCCCAAGGTCTCGATCTTGGAGTTTTAGAAGTTACTCTTCAAGGTAAGGGACTTCATCTCAGTCTCCTTTCTTTGGGGAATATCTTGATGTTATGCACCATTATTTTCATATAAGGTGTATATATAACCCTTTTAATAATTATATCATAAATTAGTATATTATCATTATATTTAAAGTTTTTTATAATATAATTCCTTAATGATATGTATTCAAGTGTTTCTTACGTGGTAAGGGAATTTTCAACTTCTATTTTTTCCATTCAAGTTATCTTTTATGTGGTATGCCTTTAAAGTTTCCGTACCATTTTATTATTTCCAATTTATTATGTCCCTATACTTTATTATGATTCTTTTATGAATGATTGATCCTTATTCTCTCTATTTTTAATTTTTTCTAAAACCATGTTGCATAACTGTTATGCTGCAGAATTTTCATCTCAAAATCTCTCTCTTTTTCTCAAGAAATTATCTTATTTTATTTATGTGAATACCCAAAAATATTTCATTTTCAAGTCTATTAATCAAGACATAAAAAGGATATATTTTATTCTATAATTGACATACATAAAATCCTCATTCCCTTTCTGTGGGTTATAAATGACATAATGATCATTTTTAAGCACTTTTTAAAACATCACAATTTTGATAAAAAAAACATATTTATTTTATTCTATTTGGGTTATTTATGAAATTTTTTATTATGATATATGTGGATCACATTAAAATAAATACATATTAATGGTTCACCCTGATTGCGCTCCAATTCATTGGGTAAAGAAATTGATCTCTAGAGATGAGAAGTTTTACGATACCTTGGTGAATAACCTTGGTAATTTTTATTACCCCTTGTGGATGGACCTTGGAGATATTCTTATGAATGTATAAATTAAATGTTTTATACACATATTAAATTTATGATTCATGTTATTTTTATTATTATATTCCTATTTTTTCATTGCTCGTGTCTTTATGTATTTCATCAAGTTCTTATTGGTATTACAACTAAATCGTTTCTCTTATTTTCCCTTACTAGGCCTTCTGCTCACCCTCTCCTTTGATGTATGTCCCTAGGTTATGATATGCAGTAATTTAACTTAGGATGAACCTATGATGAATCCTTACAAGTGTATTATAATAATTTTTTATCTTTTCATGTATTATGTTCTAGATTTCCAAGTCACTAAACTTTAAAGATCCTCTATTTGTAAAATGTAATGAAAAGTTATGTAATAAAAAGGCGGGATGCCATAGTTGGTATCAAATGAAATTTTAGTTATTTGTGGAAATTAGGATATGAAAACTTTAGAAATAGGCCTATAGAAAAGTCTAAATATAAGAAAACTTCCTAGTATTTTGGTGAAGTATTAAGTAAGTTGTTTCCAAAAAAATAAATCCATGTCTGGATACGAACAAGTAGATTTGGCTCTAGAACAGAAGTATATAGGGGTAAATACCAAAAACACCACTTTGATCTAGACTCAAATCATAATTGGTGCATGAAAATGGGCTTTGTTTCACTCCTGGTTTGACACTCCTGGGGGATATGTTTTGTTAATCACAATCTTTTTATGAATCATTATGAAGGATTTATAGGAAATTTAATTGTTGATATTGAATAATATGTTTAAGAATAATGTTTTAAGATGTAAAAATCTTTTTTAGTTATAATATTCTTAGATGAAACAAGTTTCTCACTAAGGTTTTCTTATTTTAGAAAATATTGGGAAATAGGATGAACCATGAAAATGGTGACTGCAATGGACCATGCGCTGACGACCCCCTGATGGAATCCAGAATGGAAGATTTCATGAGAATGATAAATAAAATGACTCAAGTTATGGGAAATAACTTGAATCAAGCTGAGAGACCAATTTCACCAATAAGGGAACAACATTTCATTGAGTCCTTTATGTTTCAATGACCACCAATATTCAGTGGATCTACCGAACCATTGATTGCAGAATAGTGGATAAGCTCTATAGAGAATATATTTTCCGTACTTCGTAGTTTTGAACAAGAGAAAGTCAATTTTGTCGTTTCCCACTTAGAGGGAGAAGCTGATAAGTGGTGGGAAATGATTAAAAACATAATTCCAAGAGATTATATTGAATATATGGAGTGGGAAGAGTTTAGGGGGATATTCTTCAATAAGTATTTCCCTCGTTAGATGAGAATACAAATGGAGAAGTAATTTCTCGAGCTGAAGTAGATAGAGAACGAATCTGGGGGAAGCTATGAGATGAACTTCAAAAGAATTTCCCATTACACCGAAATATTTTTCATGGAACATAATGGTAAGGTTTATAGATTCTTTGGTGGAATATTTCTCTTATTATTAAGAATCTATCCAATTGGGACTATGATAGCTATGAGGAGATCGTGCAGAGTGTTATGAAAGTTGATATTGAGTTTGGTGACACACAGTGGTCCGACAAGTAAAATGAAAATAAGAGATCAATGGAGCCAAGATTGGGGAGGATTTTTGATCAGGGAAGAGGTGGAAATCAACTGAAACTTCCCACTTGTAATAAATTTTGGAAGAATCATTTAGGGAACTACTTTATCAAGAGTGGGAAGTGTTACAAGTGTGGAAGAGAGGGATATATTGCTCGGAATTTTCGTAGTGAGGTGAAGCCTCAACTTCCCAACACTAAAGACAAAGGGAAGATGGTTCAATCCCTACCTAATGTATAATGCCACAAGTGTGGATAGTTTGGGCACTTTTACAATCATTATCCCAATCTAAGGGTAGTGGAGGGGAAACACCATCAACCTCACCATAGGCCAAGGGAGAAAGGTCATGTGTTTTCTATCACGCCAGCTAAAGTTGAAGCTCCAAATGATGTGGTGGAAGGTATTCTTATTTTTCTCTCAAATCTATCAAGTACTTTGTTTGATTCTGGTTCTACGCAATCCTTTATATCCTCCAAGTTTTCAAAAAATATAGAATTAATCCCAAAACTTCTAAAAGTATAGTTATCATTCAAGACTCCTAGAGGGATTATCCAAGAATCAATAGTATTTCAAAACTCTAGTATTTACTTTTGTGAGTACAATCTTATCGCAAATCTAGTATTCATTCCCATGTTGTAATTAGATATTATACTAGGGATGGACTGGCTCTCAAAGTATAATACTAAGATCAAATACAGAAGTAAGGAAATCTCAATAGTCTTGAATGGGAAACCTATAGTTATCTTCCAAGGAGAGATATCTCAACCTGATATTTGTCTAGAAGAACCTCATATATCCTTCTTTATAGAGTTTATCGATGAAGAAAAACAAAGAAATGAGAGTATAAGGATAGAAAATTTCCACATCATTCAGGAATACATTGATGTATTTCCTGAGGACTTACCTAGACCACCCCTAAAAAGAGAGGTAGAGTTCTCCATTGAACTCATACCTGGATCTCATCTGATATCAAAAACCCTATATAGAATGAAAAATATGGAGCTGAAGTAATTAAAGAAACAGCTCCAATATATTTTTGAGAAGGTATTTATCTGACCAAGTGTGTCTCCTTGGGGAGCGCCTATTCTCTTTGTGAAGAAGAAGGATGGATCAATGCGACTATGAATTGATTATAGAGAACTGAATAGGATCATAGTGAAGAACAAATACCCTCTTCCAATAATTGATGAATTATTTAAGCAACTTCATGGGGCTCAATTCTTCTCCAAGATTGATCTTTGATCTGGTTATCATAAATTGATGGTGAAGAAAGAAGATATTCCAAAAAACCACCTTTTAATCAAGATATAGGCATTATGAGTTTTTTATTATGCCCTTAAGATTTACTGATGAACCAACTATTTTTATGGATTTTATGAATAGAGTATTTGAGGACTACCTTGATAACTTTTTGGTAGTTTCTATTGATGATATTATAATATATTCCAAAATTTAGGAGGAGAATGAAGATCATCTAAGGGTTATATTACAAAATCTGAGGAAGGAGAGGTTATTTGGAATGTTTAGAAAGTGTGTGTTTTGGTTACATCAAGTTTCTTTCTTAGGGAACATTTTAACCACGTAATGAATCATAGTTGACCCTAAAAAGACAATGGTTTTAGAGTATTGGCCTTATCCTACTATAGTGACTGAGATTTTTATTTTCCTTGGATTATCGGGATATTATAGGAGGTTTGTGAAAAACATTTCATGAATTTCTAATCCATTAACCAAGTTAACTCAAAAAGGGTTCAAGTTCATCTAGAAAAAGGAGTGTGAGGAAAGTTTCCAAGAGCTGAAGAAGAGATTGATTACTGCACCCGTGTTAACTCTTCCCTCAAGAAGAGAAGGATTCGTTATTTTTAGTGACACATCTTAGAAAGGGATTGGGTGCATTTTCATGCAAAATGATAAGGTGTTTGCTTATCCATCTTGACAATTGAAGACTCATGAGCAGAACTATTCTACACATGATTTGGATCTGGCTATAGTTGTTTTTGCTCTGAAGATATGGAGTCACTATATTTATGGGGAGAAGTGTGATATATACACAGACCATAGTATATTTTCACACAAAGGTAATTGAACATGAAACAGATGAGATGGTTGGAACTTCTTAAAGACTATGATTGTTCAATTCATTATCATCTCAGAAGAGAAAAAAAAGTTGTTGATGCATTAAGTAGAAAAGACCATGTTGTGCTGGCAATGATGAGGATTCAAAGAGATCCTTTGATCAATGACCTAGTAAAACTGGACATGGGAATCGTAAGGGAAGGGAAATCATCAACCCTATCCCAAATGATTTATCAATAATCATTATTATATAAGATCAAGAAATCTCAAAAAGAAGGTCCTTTGTTACAGAAGAAGTTTGAGGCTGTGAATAATGGGAAGTATCATGAGTTCAATATTGATCAAGAAGGTGTACTGAAATTTTGTACAAGACTATGTGTTCCATCTATTTCAGAAATAAAGAAGGAGATGATTGATGAAGCTTAGAGATCTACATTCTCCATACATCCTAGAATCACGAAAATGTATAGGGACCTTCGTAATAATTAATAGTGGGATAACATGAAATGGGAGATTGTCGAATACACTATAAGGTTCCTCGTGTGTCAATAAGTTAAGGAAGATAAAAAAACTTACTAAAGGGGTATTAAAACCACTACCCATACCAGCATAAAAGTGGGATAATATCACTATGGAATTTTTCACTAGTCTCCCAAGAACTTCCAAAGGAAACAATGCGATATGGGTTATAGTGGACTTTCTCACCAAGAATTCCCATTTTATCTCTATTCAGGAAGATTTATCACTTTATCAACTTTCTAGGATTTACGTGAGGGAAGTGGTAATGCTGCATGGGTACCAATCTCCAACATATCTGATCTTGACCTAAGGTTCTCATCAAAATTCTGTAGAGGTCTTCAACATGATCTCAATACCGAATTGAATTTTAGTAGAACCTATCAACCCCAAACTGATTTTCAATCTAAAAGGACTATTCATACACTCAAGGACATGCTAAGAACATGCTCAATGGAGTTTAAAGGTGTATGGGATCAACATCTCCTATTATATGAGTTATCTTACAACAAAATCTTTCACTTGAGCATTCAAATGAAACCCTATGAAGTTCTATATAGAAAGATATGTAGAACTCCTACTTGTCGGGATGAATCTAGTGAAAGGAAGCTTCTTGGGCCTGATCTTGTTCAAGAGATGACGAAAAAGGTTCATGCAATCCAATAAAACATTAAGGCTTCTCGGATTCGATAGAAGAGATATATCGATAACCATCAAAGGTACTTGTAGTTTGATGTTGGTGAAAAAGTATTCCTTTGATGTTCTCTATGGAAGAGAGTCGTGCGGTTTGGAAAGAAAGGGAAACTCAGCCCCAGGTACTTTGGCCCCTATGAAATTCTTAATCGCATAGAAGTATTTGCCTATCATCTTTCACTTCCTCCAAATCTAGATCAAGTCATGATATATTCCACATATTACTCTTGAGGAAGTATATACCTGACCCTTCACATGTATTGAATCCTAAGGAGGTGCAACTGGAACATGACCTCTCTTATAAGAAGAATATGATGTATATCTTGGATCATAGAGACAATGTTCAATGCAACAAGACTACCCACCTTATTAAAGTGTTTTGGAGGAACCAAAAATATGAAGAATCCACGTGGGAACTAAAGGAGACTCTGAGTTAGAATTACCCACACCTTTTCTATTCTAAGGGTAAGAGTTGAAATTTTGAGTATGAAATTTATTAAGGGGGGATAATGTAACGACCCAAACTTTTTGAATAATAATTGTTTCTTGAAATGTATATTATATTATTTTTTACTCAAAAAAACAATATCCCTTTATTAACGAAGTGAGTATAATTCAAATGAGACCATTGGGTTTCTACTGTTATATGAACATTTGTCAACATGGTTGCTAGAAACTATAATCTTAATGTTAAGATTAGTGATTATAAATAGAAATTAAAATGGTTATTATTGTAGAAAGAAGAGTCGATGACCTCATCTAGTAGACTCAGGCCATACGAAACCCATTTGTCGAAGTTTGGGAAGGAGGTGACGTCACTGGGCTTCACTCTGGACTAAGCCCAAGATGAACTTCAACACGTTAAGCTTGAACGGAATCTCTTACGAGAGAAGTTCAAGTTGATAGAAATCACCACTCGGGCAATGTTGTCTGATCCACCCCAAGATTCTATCACCATTACACACCTTACTCTTAGGTCTTATGTGGGAATTATAAGGGTTTATGTAATGAGGCCTTAGTTACTTTGTGTAATCCCTTGGTATAAATAAAATTTTTATTTCATAATTTTTATTTTAAAAATATATTTTCTTAATAAAAGGTATATTTAACTAAGAAAAATTTGATAAGTTTATTTTAGAAGTAAAAAAATTTACTTTTTAGAGCTTTCTCATACATTGAGAATTATTATGGTAAAATAAACATCATTTTTGAATTTCAAATGTCAAAATTAACCGAGGCTGAATTTTTTGAAGTTTTCTAAGAAGTTTCAATTTGATGAATAATATTTATAAAAATTGTTTTTTGATGAATAGTGTTTTTTTATGAATAGTAAAAAATATTTTATTAGTAAATAAATTTTTTCTGTGAAATGATTTTCAAAAATCGGACATGCATAGTTATAATTAGGGTAAATAATGTGGTTCAAAAAGATCAAAATATTTTTTTTAATAGTAACTTTACCCTTTAGAATAGTAATTTTACCCTTATGAATGGAAATTTTACCAATGTAATAGTAACATCACCTAAGGAAGTATAAATATGTTTTAGTCATCTTAAGTGGTAATGTGATATAATTATATCATAGTATAAGTAAATAAATGTTTTAGAAATTATTAGCTAAGTATTATTATTTTATTTAGTTTAAAATTAAATTAATTTTTTTAAATGGAGGTCACTTTTGAATTCTACACAACAAAAAATGGTTTGGGTGAATTTTTTGGATTTTTCTGAAATAGTTGAATTTTTAGTGAATAGTAAAAATATAGTTTTGAGTTTTTGGTAAGTTTAGTGACATCATAACTATTTCATAATGATGTAATTAGTAAGATAATATGCTTTTAGACTATTATGTATTAAAATATAATCTGAGGTGTTCTAAGTGGGCAATACCATGGGAAAGCCCATGGTTTTGCAAATACCAATAATGATGTATCCTTTAAAATTAATAAAATATTCCATCACTTTTGCTATAAATACCCACACATTCCTTAATTTCCTTTCATTCAATAATTATCCATGAATTTATGGTTGTATTAACTCCCAAGGAGTCCTCCCAAGGTTCCCTCAATCCCCCAAGGTCTCAATCTTAGAATTTTAGAAGTTACTCTTTAAGGTAAGGGACTTCATCTCAATCTCCTTTCTTTAGGGAATATCTTGATGTTATGCACCTTTATTTTCATATAAGGTATATATACAACCCATTGAATAATTATATCATGAATTATTATATTCTAATTATATTTAATGTTTTGTATAATGTAATTCCTTAATGATATGTATTAAAGTGTTTCTTATGTGGTAAGGGAATTCTCAACTTCTCCTTTTTCCATTCAAGTTATCTTTTATGTGTTATGTCTTTAAAGTTTTCATACCATGTTCTTATTTTCATTTTATTATATATCTCTACTATATTATGAGTCTTTCATTAATGGGTGACCCTTATCCCCTCTCTTTTTAATGTTTTCTAAAACCATGTTCCATAGCCAGTATGTTGTATAATTTTCGTCTCAAAATATCTCTTTTTCTCAAGAAATTATCTTATTTTATTTATGTGAATACCCAAACCTATTTCACTTACAGGTGTATTCATCAAGACATAAAAATTATATATATTATTTTTTAATTTAAACACATAAATCATTCATTCCCTTTCCATGGGTTATAAATGACATAATGATCATGTTTATAAGCACTTTTTAAAATGTCATGATTTTGATATAGAAAACATTTCTTTTACTCTCTTTGGGTTAATTATGGAATCTTTTATTATGATCTATGTGACTCGCATTAAAATAAATACATATTAACATTTATCCATGATATCTCTCCAATTAATTTGGTAAATAAATTAATCTCTAGAGATGATAAGTTTTACAATACCTTGGTGAATAACCTTGGTAATTTTTATGACACTTTGGGGATGGACCTTGGTGATAGGATTATAAATGCATAAATTAAATGTTGTAGACACATATTCAAGTAATTATTCATGTTATTTTTATTATGATATTCCTCTTTTTCCATTGCTCATGTCTTTATGTATTTCATCAAGTTCTTATTGATATCACAAGTAAAATGTTTCCCTTGTTTTCCCTTATTGGTCCTTCTGCTCACCCTCTCCTTTGATGCATGTCCCCAGGTTATGATATGTAGTAATTGAACTTATGATAAACCTATGATGATTCATTACAATTTTATTATAATAATTTTTTATGTTATCATGTATTATGTTTTGGATTTCAAAGACACTAAACTTTAAAGATCCTATGTTTGTAAAATGTAATGAAAAGTTATGTAATAAAAAGGAGGTATTCCATAAAGTGGGATGGGATATCAATGGAATTCATGGTGGTTATACCACTTATGTTCAAGGGACATGATTTCATCTAGGAGATAATTGATTGAATCATAAATTTGTCCCACTTCCTAGCTAGCTAATAGCAGAGTTCAGTAGAGAGCTTAGGACACCTCTACATGAAAGATATAGTTCGAATCCATGGAGTTCCATTGATGATTGTTTCAGATTTTGATGCTTGATTTGCGTCCTAGTTTTGGAAGGGATTAAAAAAGGAGTTTGGGACCCAGTTGCGCTTGATCACATCATTTTATCCATAAACGGATGTTCATATGGAGAGAATCATTTAGGTTCTAGAGAACATGTTGTGGGATTTCATGTTAGACTTTGTACGTAGTTGGGAGGATCACCTACCACTAATTGAGTCTTCATACAACAACAACTATTATTCCACCATTGGCATGGAACCATTGAAGTATTTGTATGGGTGACACTATAGGTCACCACTTTGATGGACTGAACTAGGAGAGTTAACACTCATGGGCCCAGAGTTAGTGCAAGATACTATAGAAAAGGTGAAAATCATCCAAGAGTGGATGAAGACTACACATAGCCATCATAAGTCTTATGTTGATAGGAAAAGAGTCCTTTGGATTTTGAGGAAGTAAACCATATGTTTCTGTAGGTCTCACCTCGACGTGTATTATGAAGATTTGGAAGTGGTGATAAGTTATCTATGAGGTTCATAGGACCTTTTTAGATACTGTGTATAGTTGGTAAGGTGGCATACCACTTATATCTACCCTCACAGTTAGACAAGTTACACTATGTCTTTCATGTGTTTCAACAAAGGAGGTACGTGCGTGACCCATCACACATCATCGACTGGGGAGATCTGGACATCGAGGATAGAGTGAATTTTGCTGAGTACCCAGTGGAGATCAAGGATCGGCAGCAAAGGATCCTTCTTGAGTGATTTATTCCCTTAGTGTGCATTTGGTGGCAGTGTGAGAATATCTAGGAGAGTACTTGGGAGTGGGAGTCTTAGATTCGTGCTTAGTACCTTCATCTTTTTTAGTAGCCTTTGTTTTGGATTTCTAGGGATGTAAAGCCCCAAGGTGGGGAGAATGTAATGACTTGGATTTTCTATGTATTCTTTTAAATATTATATTGATTGATTTCAAGACATGGCACTGAGATAGTATGAAATTCTGAGGCCCAATGTTCCCAAAACAAATGTTTTAAAAATATTAAAATATTAAATAGCACACACGTGCAGTTTCACAAAAAAATGGAATAACATCTAAACGGGTACCCGGATCATAAATCTAAGGGGACTATTGAGATCAGAATAGTGTTGTTACCCTAGGTGTGACCTAACATTGGTTGGCATGAGTCAGCTAAGGAAATTTGTCACAGGAATTTAAATGAATAAAATAAATTAAGAAATTTATTTTATTTTATTTCATCATCGCAGTGATGTAGCAACAAGTTTATTTTTAAGTAAACCATTTTTCAGAGATTCAGGGTTAGCCTTATAACCCTGGAATCCTCTAAAGACCCTAAAGAGATAGATATCTATATAATTCTCTCTAGCAGGAGATGACGTAACTTCGAATTGGAGATTGATCAATGCTGATCTTGATGGATCTCACCAAAATAAGTGGCATGGAAACCATTCTTCATCAGTGAGCAATCTGAATCAAGGTAGGATGTGTTATTTTGATTTCCTATCCCCGATCTTGATTCCTATGATGAACATGGATAAATCCATGAATAGATTATGCAGTGGATCGATCATATTTGCAGGATGAGATATTTTTGGGATTTATCAAGAGTTGATTCTAAATAATTGTTTGTATTCATTTACCATTCTAATGGTGATGAACCAATATTGACACGAACATTGATCGAGGTTCATTCCTCTCAATTGTTTTTGCTTTTCTCCCTTGATTATTGTGTTCTTCATATGCGTTCTTCGTTCTTCCCTAGCTTTGAACCCCTCTGTGAATAATCGATCATTTCACCTTTGATTCAAGGAACAATAATCTGAAACCATAGATCTGGCATCAGGATGACTCGACAGAGGTGGGACAGTGGGTGCAGCGGTAGATCGAATGATGGTGGGTTCTAAATCTGTGTTCTTTGGCAATAGAAATGAATTACTACGATTATGTTTTCCAAGATGATTGAATTCTTGAACCCCATTGATTTGGTGTTAGAGTGTAAAAACAATCTTGAATCTATAATTTCGAGGCAAACCGAGCATCTGACCAAAATTAGAAGGATCGATGGCACGAGTGGGAGGAAAAAAGGGCTATGGAAAAACACTATACACACAATGTGTAGTCCTTAACTACACTACATGTATCCCCCATTTAATGACTTGGTGTGTACTTTTGGTTGTACACAAACATGGGGTGGAGTAAATGGGTTGCCTACACAGTGTGTACTCCCCCCACATAGCTTGTCCTAGACCAGTTACACAGGCTACCCCATGTACTGGTACACAGACAGAGACACACGGGTTGACATCGTGTACTGGTACGTGGTTGGAGTACATGAGCGGACCCCAGATGGAATGAAATGACATGTAACCCTTACTACATGTCATGTACCCCTATTCTACGTGAAATGGTTGGAATGAAATGGGTCGTTGTGCACCAGTAGTACCCAGGGTCAAGGGATATGGCATGTGACCCTACTACATGTCATGTACCCCTTCTTACATGGCTTGATTCTCTTGTCCTCTGTATCTTGGACAAGTTTTATTAGGGTTAGTTCCCTTTATTTTTTCCATAAAGTCCGGTATGAATTGTTTCCTACTCCTAGGACTCCTATGACTATGATCACTTTAGAAGTACTTCCTAGATAGAGTTGTTAGAATCCCCCTAAGAGGCCTAAAGTGGGATCCTCTATTCATTATTCATGCCTGAGGTGAATTTCTTAGTATCGATGTGACCAAAAATATGTAAGAACTGATCCTCTACTTAGTGGATTAATCCATATTGAGTTGCTAGTATCACCCCATGGCATTAGTTCTGATCCTCATCTATTTTATTGTATATCTCTTCAGACTATCAGTGTATCTTTCTCATGACAATACCTAATGAGAAGTACCTCCTGGACAGATGTCATCCGTGCTATCAAACTCAGGAGTGTGTTCTCCTGGATGATTGATTCGTGAAATCTTCAAGATAAATTCCTATTATTGGTATATAGTGGTTGTGACCAATCTCAAGACTGTGTGTCTTGGATTTAGTATATCGGGATATTCTTGTTATATGTGTTATAGACATATACCTATGTAGAGCTGACTGTAATTCCATATTTTGTATTGCTTTTTTTTGGGGTATCCTACTGAGTATTGTTACACTCACCCCAATATAGGATTTTCTCACACAAGTCGTGTCTTGTGCAGACGATCTACCTTTTGACAGAGTCCTACGTGGACCCAGGCCAGACGGTGCTTAGTGATACCGGACAGACCGAGGTATGTTTCTACTACTACAGATAGCATTCCCAGTACCTTTTTCTTATAGGTTGGACTCGTGATACATACTTCCTAAGGTGGGCTTCTATTTGGCCCTAATTACTTTAATTTTCTTTCTATTGTACTCTGGTTGTGGGATTTAGTGGTATGCATGAATTGTTTACTTAGTGGTTTTTATATTTCAGTATTTTGTGGGGTTGGAGATTTGTGCATGTGTACAGGTACATATTCAATTCCTACCATGTTAGTGATATATCTACTCGATGCTAGTCACTATCTCATGGTCTATTGGAGGTAGGCTTAGGGAGTCGCGGCACAGACCCCACTGGGATGCGTCATGAAAAAGCACGATCATGGTATCAGTTTAAAAAAAAACAACCCAAGTCAAGTAAAATAATCCACCTGTACAAGAAAACAATTTTTATGCCAGTAATACTATAAAGAAATAAATTAAACATAAATATGAAACAATACATTGATAAAATCTCAAATTTAAATAAAATAATATACTTGGAGTAATACCAGTCACACCGTGTGTTGGATTAACATGAATATGATTAATAAATGTCATAAATGACTTAAGGTTCATTTTCCTAAAATATAAAAACAATCCAAATGTATTTGATCAGTTTTGAGTATGTACCGTGTCATTTTTACAAAAATGCCAATTTAAACTAAAAACATGCACTTTGAGTCATATTGGTCACATCATGTGTTATTTTGACATGACACTGATTCTAACATGTCACAAATTACTTATGAATCATTTTACTAAAGTATCAATACTATCTGATCATGTTTTCTTAGTTTTTAGTGAGTAAAACAGGTTTTGAACTAAATTGTCAATTTTAAATTGATAATGGACACTTAAAGTCATATAGGGCACACCGTATATCATATTGAGGTGTGGCTGATTCCTACATATCAAAAATTACTTATGGATATTTTTCTTAAATTATTGAAATAATATGAATGTTATTGATTGGTTTTGAGTATGTGATGTATGTTTTGATCTAAAATGTCAGTTTTAAATAAAAATACATGCCTAGAATCATACCAGTCACACTGTGTGTTGGATTAATGTGAGGTTTATTCCTACATGTCAAAAATAATATAATGGTAATTTTCCTAAAGTATCAAGACAATAAAAATGTGTTTTCTTAGTTTTGAGTATATCACATGTCCTTTTTACTACAATGTCAATTTAAAATGAGAACATACACTTTGAGTCTTACAGGTCACATCGAGTGTTAGTTTTATGCGAGATTGATTCCTACACATCAAAAATGACTTATGAATCATTTTCCTAAAGTATTAAGAAAATACGAGTATGTTTTATTTATTTTTATTGAGTGAAACACGTTTTGAACTAGATTTTCAATTTTAAATTGATAACGGAAACTTTGAGTGTAATGGGCAGAACCTATTTGGTCCATTACTTTGTAAAAATCTGGTGATTGAGGTGTTCTAGGAGGTCAAGATGACTTATTCCCAACACTTTTCAAAATTTTCAGTTCTGTAAAGTGTGTTTCTAGTTCTGTGAATAGTTTCATTGGTAAGTAAACTATCGGTGAGTTATCTATCGATGAGTCATTTGTCAGTGAGTTATCTATTGGTGATTCATCTGTATGTGAGTCATTTGTTGGTGAGTCATATGTCTGTGAGTCATCTGTTGGTGATTCATATATCATTGAGACATTTGTCAGTGAGTCATCTGTCGGTGATTCATCTGTGGGTGAGTCATCTGTCGGTGAGTCATATGTCGGTGAGTCATCTGTCGGTGAGTCATATGTCGATGAGTCATCTATTGGTGAGTCATTTGTCGGTGAGTCATCTATCGGTGAGACATCTATCAGTGAGTCATCTGTTAGTGATTCATGTTTTGGTGAGTCATCTATCAGTTAGTCATCTGTCGGTGAGTCATTTTTCAGTGAGACATCTTTTTGTGACTCATATCTTGGTGAGTCATCTCTTGATGAGTCATCTATCAGTGATTCATATGTTGGTGAGTCATTTGTTAGTGAGACATATTTGAATAGTTTCATTAGTAAGATAGATGTGAATAGTGTTTTTGTATCCTACAGTTTCTCCCCATTGATGTTTTCTTTGATGTTAAATGCATTAAAAGCCTTATTTTAAGGGATTTAAGGATGATTCAAAGCCCATAACTTCTATATTAGTATTCCTAAGTTTTTTAGTGCCTTTAATTATTCAAACTTCATAGTCTTGATGAGATCTTTCTTTAATGGAAAATCTAAACGGTATCTAAATCGATGCTCCATTAAGATTTTTCAAAAGGTCAAGATACATTCCTCCTTATTCTTCCTTCTTGTTTTCCTTGGTATGGGAAGCCCCAGAACTTTCTTTCCCAAGGAGTTTTGCGATTTTGATGTAGCCTTGGACTATATTTTCCCTACCTATATGCCCCTGTTTTGGTGCAAGTAGGAAGTGTCGATCTGTCTTCGATATAAGGTATGTTCTATCTCAATCGTTGTGGGTTCTTCGATCTATTTCCCCTCGCTAACCATTTCGTGTTATGGAATGTGATCTCTATGTTTCTAATGGACCTTTCTTGGGTGTTGGTTAATACAGTTTTATCACAGTATCCACAAGTGAATGCAGTCATTGCAGGAGAGGTGATTGTGATCTGTTGTGTTGGGTCGTTCTCTTGTAAAGAACATTGGAAACCTTTTTAGGTGAGGTATTATTGGATTATATATTATTTTATATGAATTCATCGATTTATCATGTTTTATCCACTTTATCATAATGAAATTGACATAATAAATATTTGAACTAGATTAAAGAATTGGTATCTCTTGAATAGTGATGTTATTGCCTCTTATTTTTCTAGATCATTTGATTTCTATGCTTTTCTTGTTTAGCATGTTGTTCTTGATATAAATTGGTAAAGAAATTAAATTTGGGGTTAATTGTAAATTAATCAACCAAAAATAAATAGGAATGTTTAATTAATCTAGTTGCTATTTTTGTGCTTTGATGATAATCAAATGGATGCAGTTATGCACATTAAAATGAATTAGTTAATTCAATATGGATTAATGAACCAGTTGTGTGATAGAAATAATGCATTTAAGGGTTCTGATTTACCCTCTTTCTTGTAAAGGCCAAGAACTTTATGCTTTGGGTCTATGATTTCTCATTGTGTGTGAAGGTTGAATGCCTTATTTAGGTCCAAGAGCGTAGTTGCTATGTTGTTTGTTTCCTACTGCTTGTGTTGTGGTGTGATCTTGGGATGGTTGAGCCTAGAGATCTATTGTAGTATGTGAGGGTAGGGAGGCCCAGTAGTTGTGGTAGTAGTTGATTCCTAGAGTGGATAGATGCATCAGTTTATGTATTTGGGTGTCGGGGAGGACACCAAGGATGATGGAATGGGTTGAAGCAGGACTTGTCATTGATACGAAAGTGGTTGTTGTTTAATATGTTGTTTATTATCTGTTTTACTTTTCCCACTACTTAAGGATGCTAGTTTTGATTACTCTCCTTACAAAATTGGTGAAGACGCACAGGGTATTCCACTTGCTTTCTATGTTTAGCTTCTCGAGGATAGATGGGCATACACTCTTTCTATAGGTGGAAAAGACTCGATGGGTAGTTCACATACTAGCTGTGTTGAGCCCCTTATTTTTGGTAGCATAGAAATATTTTCTATAATGCCTAGGAATTATGGAAAAGTGATAATGTTTTTAATAAATTATTTAATAAATGATGTTAACCCATGGGTTTGGAGCTTGCTGGGATGAAATTTTGAGGTTGTAACTTTAATGGAATAGTGGACTTGGTTTGGTTATGCCTGGAGGGAATGGATCTTGGTTGGAATGCTAATAAAATGTAATTTGGAAGTTATAATTCTTAATTAATGGTTAAATAATTAATTAACATAATGTTAAACTGATAAAAATGGATAAATTAATCTAATATATCTCTTTAAATGGTTGTGTGCTTATAGGATACCTAGTCTTAGTAGTCACAGCCAGGAGTCTGAGAGATGTTAGTTGTAGTTGATTATAAGACTAGGTTATGCCCATAGTGTGGTTGGGATCTACAATATATTCTATACTTTTTTTGTTTCTATATACTACTCCACCCTTTTAGTTAGGTCAACTGACACCCCAGGGATTCTGAGCCCTAGGGGGTGTTTTCCCCAACATCCCAATGGGAGGATGGATGGATGACTACCCCCTTTGGCCCTACTCTCTTCTCTTGGTATTATTGTATTATTAGGCATGGTGGTTATATTTCCCCATATATGTATGTAGATGTATTTAATGTATTGTGGTTATTCACACACATATATTATGGATATAGCATACTATGAACTACTATAGGTGTAATGTGTATAGGTTGTGATCGCTTGAGGATCCTTACTCAGTGTATGGGATGTAATGGCTTGAGGTATAATACCTGATGTATGATACATGTTATACAAGATTTGGTGTGTCCTATATACTACCTAGTTACCTTGGTTATGTGGATGTGGTGGTTTTCTTGCATGAGGTGCATGTTGTGGTGCTTCACTCAGGTGTTTGCGGGCAACCCTTTTTGGAGAGAGATTCTTAGGACGTGCGACGTTTGGGAAAATAAAAAAACTAGTGGGGAAGTGGTAGTGAGGTACCCTTGATATTATTTATTATATTATATACTTTTTTATGTGATACTTAGTGATATTAGCCTTGGTGAGGTTGGGAACATAGTATACCTGTTTATGTAATGATTTAGTTTCACTTATTGTTCATTGTGCTTTAGTATGCTTTATTTACTTTTGCACAAGAGGCTCCAGGGAAGATCCTACTGAGTATAATGTTATACTCAACCTAAATATATATAAACTATTTTTCAGGTCAATTGGAGCATGTTGGAGATCAGTCTGGTTACTACTATCTTGGGGTTGCATGAGATATTCAGGCTTCGTGGTCACCATCGTTTTACTTTCTTTTGGTACTTGCAGTTTACCATTTCAGTTGTAGTAGTTTTTGCATGACATTACATATGTGAACTTGGTATTTCTTTTATATTGTTTTTTGAGTAGGATTTGGTTGGTTTCTATCTTATCTATCTCTTTCACATGTGTTCTCTTAGAGGGTAATGCCTCCCATTTGTGTGTTTAATATACCCTCGATGCTAGTCACTAACCCGAGGCCTACTGGAGGTAGGACTCAGGGGGGTCATTATCTTTCTTATCACATTGTCAGACTATGAGGGGTACACTTTGTGGGGAGAGGGTCATAACAGACTGGAATCAGAGTGCTGGTTGAGGGATATGATGGAGTTTGGAGTTAGGCACAGGTATGGTTGCATTGGTTGGTAGGGAAATGGTGTCATCTAAGTTTAGAAAGCATTGTAAAGACCGAAGACCAGTTGAGACATAGATATTTATGGGTCCCTATTATCTTATTCATGCACATTAAGTTTATGGTATCTACTAAATGAATTGATTTTGGTTTCATGGTAGATACCTAGGAAAGGATCATGCATCATCTTCTTTATGCCAATGTTTGAATGGGTAGACCTTGGGAAAGGTTAACTTAAAATGAATAAAAGAGAACAATTAATTAATTAATGTTAAATTCTTCCATATTCTAGGTTTAAAAGATATAACTATTTTTTCTTTTACAGGTATGTCTATAGGTCGACATCCCCTTCAAGTTCATGTAGAAGATGTTCTGCAGGCTGTGCCAGCTGATCGCCGCAGAGTAGAGGTTAACGATGATGACACTTAGAGGAGGACACTCTAAGAGTTTTAGCACCAAATTCTATAGAAGTATGAGGGATCCATTTCAAATGCAGTAATGGAAGACTAGTTGGAGGAGGTTGAGATAGATTTCAGTTCGATCTGTGCTCAGAAGTAGCATTGTGTTTCGTTTATTGTGATGATGTTGCATGGGGAAGCGAGGTAGTGGTGTTTCTTGTTCCTAGGGGATCATGAAGAATCAGTAGTTTCATGGGAGGAGTTCTGAGACTAGTTCAGAGTTGAGTTTCTCTCTTCGATCACAAAGGTGTCCAGTTTCTAGGATATTCTTACCCTTTGATAGGGGAGAACCACTGTGTGAGAGTTTGGAATCCATTTTAGGAAACTTTTACAACATACTTCAGACCTATTTCCAGATGAGGAGGCTAGGGTGAGGCATTTCAATGAGTCTTTTTATCTAGAGATCTAGTGAAAGGTCACCCAATTTATGTTGAAGGCATGTATTGAGGTACTAGTGAGGGTAGAGGTCATCCAGAGGGTGTTATACAGAATCAGATCACCATGAGAGAGAATTCATCAAGATTCCTCATGAAGTAGAGTTGTGGTCTGGGGATCTCGATTTTCAGGGAAGAAGAGTTTTGTTCCGCTGGGGGTAGGTCTCATCCCTCAGTATCTCATTTCTCTAGGAGAAGCGGCTCTCAGACCTATGCCAAGTGATCGGGAACTTTTTTTATTGTGTAGGATAAGGTCATTAGTAGTGAGAGTGTCCTACCTTTCTGATTAGTCAGCGTGCGCCAGGTGTTCCACTTTAAGTTCCTCTATTTAGGTAGTTTTAGCCGAGGTAGAAGTAGCAGGTTACATGTAGAGACCCGAAGCCTAACGTACATAGACTTTACATTACATTTGTGGAATACTTAGTACATAACAAAAAACACACACACAAGGATCGTAATAGTTTAGTGTCTTTGGAAACTCGGAACGTAATCTTCTAATCGTGGTGAAAGATCTTCAAAATCTCCCATAAAGATCTTCCTTTTTTTTACCTAAAACCTTTCTTTATATCTTGGGGAAAAGAAAACATAAAAGGGTGAGCTCAAATGCTCAGTAAGGGTAAACAAAAGAAATATCAATCACATCATATACATAAGCACATAACTTTTGGAAATCTTAACCTACAAAAGAGATCATAATTTCATAACATGGGGTAAATCGTGGTAGTGAAATGTAATCACAATAATCATAACTTAAAACATGAAACTTTGTGGCATTCACACATAATCATATAGAATCATTTCTTGTTAGTCCAGACTCATTGCCAAGACTATCTTAGTGGACAAAGTCCCTTTCTGAATCGAGTAACCCTCGTTTCAGTCCTGTTTCACTGAACCGGTATAACCTACCATTCCAGCCATGTCTATCTCATGAGATATAAAATCTTTACCCAATGCATTGGAGGGAGATATAGGTACCACCCATCTTATAATGATACCATTCTTATGTGTGCCACAAAATCATAAATCATACATCATTGCATAACCCATGTAATAAAAATGGGATTCTTGAAACATCATGACATCATAAAACAAATCATATAAGGTAAATGACTTCATAAAAATAATTCCCTCACAACATAATCAAATCAATGTAATAATAGGGATAAAAACAGAACCCTATATTATCTTAGATGTAAAATAATTTTGATAAAACATTTGAACTCCATTCTTGAGGAAAATATCCGTTCTACTTCAAAAACACTTTTCTTTTCTTAACATGTCATACAATTATAAACTAAAAGAAGTTGATTAAAAATAAACTTGAAAACTTTTAAACGATGCTTCTTTGAAATAATTTTTTAAAAATCCATTCATGCCGTATAAGTTAAAAGAAAACATTCTTCTCGTACTTTTGTCGGAAAAGTCAAAAAGTACCTCGTACGAAAAACGACAAAAGATTCCTTTCATACATATTACTAAAAACTCACCGAAGGGTAAAAATGTATTTAAACAATTGTAGGTGGATGTAAATAATATTACATATTGATGAAACATGGATATGGATGATAAAATACACCCCAGTAAATACTTACGAATAAACAATCTCGGATAAAAATGAGATTGTGATATTTTCCCTTACCTTAGGTCCGACTTGCTTTGTAAGTGTCTGAACCTCCTGTATAATGATTTAAATCATGTTATTGACTTATTCCAGAATTATATTCATTGTTATTATATCATATATGATCCACTTATGACTTTATATTACCCGTTCTTTTGTAAATTCATGTTAAAGTAGCATTTTGGGTAAAATCGTCTCATTTTTCGTTCGTGTTTTTAACTTGTAATTATTCATATGATTACTTAGATCATGATTACTTAATTCCAGAATATAAAACATGATTTATATATATATATTCAGAATATACATATATAATAAATCAGTAAATGGAAATAAATACACCGTTCATGGAGACGGTAGTCCGTACGTACGCACGAACGCTGTTTTCGTTTCCTTATTGAATTGAATGGAATTAAGAAGATGACATACATATAAATAATTCCAGTATCATTATTATGTCATATATTTCATTAGTACTTATTATATATACTTTATAATCATTCATGAATGGTTAATCATTGAGAATGAATCTCATCGCGTCGTGGAGACGGTAGTCCGTACGTACGCACGAGCGATGATATCATTCCCATGGTCGTGGAATTGTGTTGAAGTGTATCTATACTATTTCAGTATCAATATCACTTTATAATAATTATATATAGTTACTCATTAAACCATTATACCCATCCAATTAAGGTGGTGGCGTAAAATAGATTACACCACGGCGTGGAGACGGTATTCCGTACGTACGCACGCGCGGTGATTTCCTTTTTCCGTAGGATGGATAGAAGGTTAATTAGAGTTGTTTCATATTTATAATAACATATCAGTATTTAAGTAATACTGATGTTATTACTTTATCATGAAACAACTAAAGAAGAAGAAGTTGAAGGAGAAAATTTTTTTGAAAAGATCGGTAATGGATATTACCTCTTCTTTGAAACGCCTCTTTGAATCCTCCACTTAGGGAACTAAGATTGGTATTTGAAGAATACCAGGACCTCTAGGATTATTCTATGTAAGTGGAGAAGGGATTTTGGCAGAGTTTGGCCGAGCTTGAGTGCTCAAATTGGTGTGAGGAGGAGGGGGGAGGAGGTACCCTTTTATAAGGGAGGAGAGGGACACCTTAGGAATATCTCAAAATATTATTTTATATTAAAGTCAAAATCGGTTTATAATGGTTCCAAAGGGTCTTATTTAGAAGCTAAAGTGGGGATGGGTCGAAATCCTATCATCCAATAGGATTTAGACAAGTTTAGGGTATTATTTTAACCTTATCAATTAGATTTAACTCTAAGTTAAATAATTTAACTTTTACCGTGTCTTTTTGTTTTCTTTCACTATATGGTTAATACACTTACTATAACATGCCAAAAGAACCCCAAATTGTTTATTATTAATATATATATCCTTATCTAAATCATTTTTCCGAACCATAGATTTTTAGGAATAAAATAACAATTAATAATATAATATTTGATTTAAAAACTATTTTGTGTCAATTTTGACACTATTTGATATATGATTTTTGTGAAAGTCATAACAGAATTATATGTTCGAACCAAGTTGATTAAATCAACACTAATATATCATAGTAACCTAGAAAATTAGTGGAATTCATAAAAAGTCTCAAATTACATTCATTTGAGCATTTATAACATCAATTATGTCAATATTTCCTTAAAAGGGTAATTACTGCATCATCGTTGTGTCATAAATAAATTAATTTATTTAAAGTCTAAAAATTATAAATAAAATATAATTATGTAGGAAATCTTTTTATCTTTCTAATGAATATTTATAGTCGAATTTATCTTATGTATAACCCCATATTAAAAATGTTTTAGTTATTAAACTTTGATTTTAACTATTTTAACTATTCATTAAATAAAATAATATTAAATGTCATAATCTAATCCAAGTGGACCTAAATGGTCATATTATATTCATAAGGTTGTTTTTGGTCGAATTACACTTATCCAATAGAATTAGGACATGTGTTAGGGTAATAGTAATATCATATTTACCCTTAGTTACCCTATTTACTATTAACCGTGGTAAAAAAAAGTAAAAAGATACTATTCACCAAAAATTATTTTCATCTCATTGAACCACATTTTAGTCCTTGATATTAACCGTGTCTGTCGGATTTTCGAAATTCCATTCACAGGAGCGGTAAAATTAAGTTTTATGCAAAATTCAGTTTTTAACCTACCACTTAGTGGTTTCACTATTCATCAAAAAATTGAAAGTTTTCAGAAAAATGCCAAAATTTCATCCTAAGATATATTTCATATTCTGAATTCAAAAATGAAGTCTATTTTACCAAATTCATAACATAGAAATTGCATTAATTAATTTTATAATTAAATCCCGCTGTTAAAACAAATAGCGTGTTTTTAAGAAACAATATCTATCAAAAGATTGACACTTGATTATGTCTGGTTTAAATGTGAAATTACATCCAATGACCAACATTGTATTAAATTGTAAAAATATATTCTAAATATACTTTAAAACCACTCAAATTAATGATTTATCACTACTAATTATTTCGATTAAAAAAGTTGTTTTTAATTATAATTTAGTAATTTTCACTATTCATCAGAATATGAAAGTTATCCGAAAAGTACCAAAATTTCACCTTAGGCTAAATTCGATACTCCGAATCCAAAAATGAAGTCCATTTTGAGAGCTAAAATTTCTAAAATTTTAAAAAGTGGTTATTACTATTCATAACGGCTAGTTTTAATAATATTTTAATAGTATATCGTTGTTTAGTGAAACTCGGTATTGCGTACTACACACGCTATCGAGGAAGGTCGCGATTGCGTGTAATGCAAGGCAAGTCAAGGATGCGTGTTGTGCAAGCTCCTTTTTGTGTTGCGTACAACACAAGACATTAGTGAAATTAAAAAGAATATTTTTCATAAAATCTTGGGTTGTTACATTCTACCCCCCTTAAAATGAATTTCGCCCTCGAAATTCGTCGGGGTTATAAATGGTTTACTATTCGAAAGTTTCTTTAATAGAAACCCACATCGTAAAAAGGAATACCAAAACATGGCTTTAAAAACTAAAGTATGAAATGTAACGATTACCCAAATAAACTAATCACTGGGTTTCCACATAGGTGAAAATATGGATATGGAAGAGAAATCTAACCATCATGTTCTGATGGAGAGTGGTAGAGAACATGGCTATGGAAAATCCAGTAATCACAAATCCATAAATTTTTGACGATCTAAGGTACCATCTGATTCATCAGGTATAAGATCACTAGGACAACATTTTTGGTTTTAAAGATCATTTCCCTAAAGTTGAAAATTTGAATTAGAATAAATACTTTCTTTATTTTGGTACAATATCACTGTTTTTCATGCCTTGAACAATTTCCACTTCATCTCTTAAATAAATGAAGTTGAATTTGTTATTCGTGAAGTGTTAGCAGATCATGTGATAGAATGACGGGTCATTCCATCTATCTCAAACAAAAGGTTAGCAAAAATTATATACATAAGTCGATCTATAGTGAGATTAATCACATATGGTTCCTAAAATGGACTTATACTACATATATCATACTGCTTAATATAATAAAACTAGTTTCTACTAAACAGGGACTTCCTGTAGGCCAGTGGTAGGCGATAAAGGCCAGTCGCACTTCGGTTGTGGGTTCGATTCCCACAGCCTTGTCCGAAGCGATGGGTTGTCGCCCGTCCTGCAGGTTGTCCTTTTTCTAAAACTACATTACTATAACATCCCATCAATAATATCGGAAAAAACTTCTATCCTTAAACCATACTCACTTATGTCGAACATAATCCATTTCAATCTTTAGGCTTATCCATAATACTGCAGTCCACTCTCATAACATAGTGAAAATGATTACCAGAGATTTAATACCATCGTTGATCCCCATATATCATAAGATATGTTTTGTTGGTCACATTCCAAACATTCAAAGTCCTTAATCATGTATTCTCTTGAATACCTTAGTGAAAACATGAATGCAGTTTAAAGTTAACACTTTCCACATCCCAAAATCCTCAAAATTCTATATACTCAAACCATGATATCACTTAGTCCTTATATCAATCATGAGCTCAGGAATACTATTAAACATTTCATTTTCTCGTTTTCCCTTCATTATGCGCATATCATCTTATTTCCAAAAAATATCTCAATCACTTTGAATACCACATCAATAAATATTGCAATACTCAATGATACAACATTATTTTGGAATCCCATTACATAAACACTTAATCATTCCACCACATCGTTGTCATATTCAACATTTCCAATAGTGATCGCATGTGACTTCCCTTTGTCCTTTTCCTTTAGTGGTTGCTCATGTTGATCATCACTAACCCTTGGATTAGGGCATTTATTAGCATAATGCCCCATTTCCTTGCACTTGAAGCATTGAAGTGTTGGTGGTGCGTTCTCTGCAGTGTTTGCTTTATTCACATCATTAGAAACCCTTTTTCCATTACTTCGACACTCAGCTGCTCGATGACCTTCTTTTCCACACTTAAAACATTTTCTAGTCCCTTTAAGACAATCTCCACCATGCTTCTTTCCACACTTTGTGCATAAGGAAACATTCATCTTCTTTTCACCATTATTCTGAGATTTCTCCTTGAACTCCATCTTTCGTTTCTTGTCAAAACCATGAGATGGATATGTAACACCAACTTCCATTTCTACCTTGATAGCACAACGCACAATTTCTTCATAGCTACTGAAGTCTCTTATAGCTAATGCCCTTCGAAGACTTGGTTTTAAGCCACTGAAAAATCGATCAACTTTACTTTCAGGTTGGATGATAATGTCAGATGCATACCTTGCAAGTCTTGTAAAATTCGCTTCGTATATACCAACAGATTCATCATCCTTTTGCTTTAGTTCAAGAAACTCCTTCTCCATCTTTGTTCGAAGAATACGAGGGAAGTACTTATTGAAAAATAAGTTCTTGAACTCGTCCCATTCTATGGACTCAATTTCATCTCTTTACCTTGTATTCTTGATAAGATTCCACCATTGATCGGCTTCACCTTCCAAACGATATACTGCTAAGATGACTTTATCATGTTCAGAACATTGAAGAACTGAAAATATCTTTTCAGTGGTACTGATCCATTGTTCAGCAACAAGTGGATCAGAATACCCACTGAAAGAAGGTGGGCGTTGCCTCATGAAGGACTCAATAGAATATTGTTCCCTTCTCTGCTCATTTGGAAGTCCAGAATGATTCATAGCTTGTGTAAGTATAGTAATAAGATTTTTCACTCCATCTCCCATAACATTTGTTTGTTCAGGAGGACAATCATTGCATTGTCCATTGCATTGATCAACATGGTTCCTTCGGGTTCCAACCATCGTCTAAAACCCAAAAGGAATAGTGTGAGAGGCAAAAATCATGCTAGGGAAAACAACATAATAAAGGGTGAGTACCTTCAATATCTAACATCTTAGGTTTAATTCTATGATCGTTAGCGTAGTTCTAGTACTATAACCTATACGTATACTTAACCTTAGGGACATCCCTAGACATACCATAGAAATATCTCTACGGATCTCACTAACGTTTTCGCATCCTAGTTTCCAAAGGTTGACTAAACCTTTCCTCTGATACCAACTGTAGAGACCCGAAGCCTAACGTACATAGACTTTATATTACATTTGCGGAATACTTAGTACATAACAAAAAACACACACACAAGGATCGTAATAGTTTAGTGTCTTTGGAAACTCGGAACGTAATCTTCTAATCGTGGTGAAAGATCTTCAAAATCTCCCATAAAGATCTTCCTTTTTTTTACATAAAACCTTTCTTTATATCCTGGGGAAAAGAAAACATAAAAGGGTGAGCTCAAATGATCAGTAAGGGTAAACAAAAGAAATATCAATCACATCATATACATAAGCACATAACTTTTTGAAATCTTAACCTGCAAAAGAGATCATAATTTCATAACATGGGGTAAATCATGGTAGTGAAATGTAATCACAATAATCATAACTTAAAACATGAAACTTTGTGGCATTCACACATAATCATAGAGAATCATTTCTTGTTAGTCAAGACTCATTGCCAAGACTATCTTAGTGGACAAAGTCCCTTTCTGAATCGAGTAACCCTCGTTTCAGTCATGTTTCACTGAACCGGTATAACCTACCATTCCAGCCATATCTATCTCATGAGATATAAAATCTTTACCCAATGCATTGGAGGGAGATATAGGTCCCACCCATCTTATAATGATACCATTCTTATGTGTGCCACAAAATCATAAATCATACATTATTGCATAACCCATGTAATAAAAATGGGATTCTTGAAACATCATGACATCATAAAACAAATCATATAAGGTAAATGACTTCATAAAAATAATTACCTCACAACATAATCAAATCAATGTAATAATAGGGATAAAAACAGAACCCTATATTATCTTAGATGTAAAATAATTTTGATAAAACATTTGAACTCCATTCTTGAGGAAAATATCCTTTCTACTTCAAAAACACTTTTCTTTTCTTAACATGTCATACAATTATAAACTAAAAGAAGTTGATTAAAAATAAACTTGAAAACTTGTAAACGATGATTCTTGGAAATAATGTTTTAAAAATCCATTCATGCCGTATAAGTTAAAAGAAAACATTCTTCTCGTACTTTTGTCGGAAAAGTCAAAAAGTACCTCGTACGAAAAACGACAAAAGATTCATTTCATACATATTACTAAAAACTCACCGAAGGGTAAAAATGTATTTAAACAATTGTATGTGGATGGAAATAATATTACATATTGATGAAACATGGATTTGGATGATAAAATACACCCCAGTAAATACTTACGAATAAACAATCTCGGATAAAAATGAGATTGTGATATTTTCCCTTACCTTAGGTCCGACTTGCTTTGTAAGTGTCCGAACCTCCTGTATAATGATTTAAATCATATTATTGACTTATTCCAGAATCATATTCATTGTTATTATATCATATATGATCCACTTATGACTTTATATTACCCGTTCTTTTGTAAATTCATGTTAAAGTAGCGTTTTGGGTAAAATCGTCTCATTTGTCGTTCGTGTTTTTAACTTGTAATTATTCATATGATTACTTAGATCATGATTACTTAATTCCAGAATATAAAACATGATTTATATATATATATTCAGAATATACATATATAATAAATCAGTAAATGGAAAGAAATACACCATTCATGGAGACGGTAGTCCGTACGTACGCATGAACGCTGTTTCCGTTTCCTTATTGAATTGAATGGAATTAAGTAGATGAAATACATATTAATAATTCCAATATCATTATTATGTCATATATTTAATTAGTACTTATTATATATACTTTATAATCATTCATGAATGGTTAATCATTGAGAATGAATCTCATCGCGTCGTGGAGACGGTAGTCCGTACGTACGCACGAGCGATGATATCATTCCCATGGTCGTGGAATTGTGTTGAAGTGTATGTATACTATTTCAGTATCAATATCACTTTATAATAATCATATATAGTTACTCATTAAACCATTATACCCATCCAATTAAGGTGGTGGCGTAAAATAGATTACACCACGGCGTGGAGACGGTATTCCGTACGTACGCACGCTCGGTGATTTCCTTTTTCCGTAGGATGGATAGAAGGTTAATTAGAGTTGTTTCATATTTATAATAACATATCAGTATGTAAGTAATACTTATGTTATTACTTTATCATGAAACAACTAAAGAAGAAGAAGTTGAAGGAGAAAAAAAATTGAAAAGATTGGTAATGGATATTACCTCTTCTTTGAAACGCCTCTTTGAATCCTCCACTTAGGGAACTAAGATTGGTCTTTGAAGAAGACCAGGACCTCTAGGATTATTCTAGGGAAGTGGAGAAGGGATTTTGGCAGAGGTTGGCCGAGCTTGAGTGCTCAAATTGGTGTGAGGAGGAGGGGGGAGGAGGTA
Source organism: Viscum album (assembly GCA_963277665.1). Lineage (NCBI taxonomy): Eukaryota > Viridiplantae > Streptophyta > Magnoliopsida > Santalales > Viscaceae > Viscum > Viscum album. Next base: position 734,343,494 of record OY728160.1, read on the forward strand.
CCCTTTTATAAGGGAGGAGAGGGGCACCTTAGGAATATCTCAAAATATTATTTTATATTAAAGTCAAAATCGGTTTATAATGGTTACAAATGGTCTTATTTCGAATCTAAAGTAGGGATGGGTCGAAATCCTATCATCCAATAGGATTTAGACAAGTTTATGGTATTATTTTAACCTTATCAATTAGATTTAACTCTAAGTTAAATAATTTAACTTTTACCGTGTCTTTTTGTTTTCTTTCACTATATGGTTAATACACTTACTATAACATGCCAAACGAACCCCAAATTGTTTATTATTAATATATATATCCTTATATAAATCATTTTTCCGAACCTTAGATTTTTAGGAATAAAATAACAATTAATAATATAATATTTGATTTAAAAACTATTTTGTGTCAATTTTGACACTATTTGATATATGATTTTTGTGAAAGTCATAACAGAATTATATGTTCGAACCAAGTTGATTAAATCAACACTAATATATCATAGTAACCTAGAAAATTAGTGGAATTCATAAAAAGTCTCAAATTACATTCATTTGAGCATTTATAACATCAATTATGTTAATATTTCCTTAAAAGGGTAATTACTGCATCATCGTTGTGTCATAAATAAATTAATTTATTTAAAGTCTAAAAATTATAAATAGAATATCATTATGTATGAAATATTTTTAGCTTTCTAATGAATATTTATAGTTGAATTTATCTTATGTATAACCCCATATTAAAAATGTTTTAGTTATTAAACTTTGATTTTAACTATTTTAACTATTCATTAAATAAAATAATATTAAATGTCATAATCTAATCCAAGTGGACCTAAATGGTCATATTATATTCATAAGGTTGTTTTTGTTCGAATTACACTTATCCAATAGAATTAGGACATGTGTTAGGGTAATAGTAATATCATATTTACCCTTAGTTACCCTATTTACTATTAACCGTGGTAAAAAAAAGTAAAAAGTTACTATTCACCAAAAATTATTTTCATCTCATTGAACCACATTTTAGTCCTTGATATTAACTGTGTCTGTCGGATTTTCGAAATTCCATTCACAGAAGCGGTAAAATTAAGTTTTATGCAAAATTCAGTTTTTAACCTACCACTTAGTGGTTTCACTATTCATCAAAAAATTGAAAGTTTTCAGAAAAATGCCAAAATTTCATCCTAAGCTATATTTCATATTCCGAATTCAAAAATGAAGTCTATTTTACCAAATTCATAACATAGAAATTGAATTAATTAATTTTATAATTAAATCCCGCTGTTAAAACAAATAGCGTGTTTTTAAGAAACAATATCTATCAAAAGATTGACACTTGATTATGTCTGGTTTAAATGTGAAATTACATCCAATGACCAACATTGTATTAAATTGTAAAAATATATTCTAAATATACTTTAAAACCACTCAAATTAATGATTTATCACTACTAATTATTTCGATTAAAAAAGTTGTTTTTAATTATAATTTAGTAATTTTCACTATTCATCAGAATATGAAAGTTATCCGAAAAGTACCAAAATTTCACCTTAGGCTAAATTCGATACTCCGAATCCAAAAATGAAGTCCATTTTGAGAGCTAAAATTTATAAAATTTTAAAAAGTTGTTATTACTATTCATAACGGCTAGTTTTAATAATATTTTAATAGCATATCGTTGTTTAGTGAAACTCGGTATTGCGTACTACACACGCTATCGAGGAAGGTCGCGATTGCGTGTAATGAAAGGCAAGTCAAGGATGCGTTTTGTGCAAGATCCTTTTTGTGTTGCGTACAACACAAGACATTAGTGAAATTAAAAAGAATATTTTTCATAAAATCTTGGGCTGTTACATTACACTAGCTTTAGATCGGCAGAGAGTAGATGGGGCAGGCAGAGGACAGCCCCAGGATACTCCCTAACCTCAGAGAGTAGAGTGCATTCAGGGTGGTGGTCATCAGTAGGGTTATAGAGGTTTTGGAGTAGGTCGTGGTTAGCTTTATGCTTTAGTGTTTCGAGTGCCGGGTGAGCTATACATCATTTGATGTACCCTTTTCTTATTTTCTACTTGCGTGTATTCCTTGTTTGATTCAGGAGGGACACAATCTTTCATATCACCTACCCCGATCCATGACTTGGGACTTGAGGTAGATAGGCTTCTAGCTCCCTTGGCATTGACTATGCTTGTTGGAGGTCAAGCTGACTTGTTTGATGTATATAGAGATTTTGAGCTAGTTCTGGGGTAGCACCACTCTTAGGGAGATTTCATATGTTTACGAATACAAACATATGATTTCATCCTCATCATGGATTGGTTTTATTCGGTGTAGGCTATTATGGATTGCTTCAGGAGGTAGGTGGTGTTCATTGATGTTGATAGAGAGCTGGAAGTGATTGTTGGCAAGTGAGACCCTTAGATGGGTCAGAGGCATGTTCCATCCTTATCCTCCATGATGCATGAGTTGATGATGATTTCTTCAGAGGTTCATCAGTTGGATCTTCCTAGGGTCGTAGAAGAGTACCCTAATGTCTTCCCAAAATATGTTTTAGTGTTTCCCCCTCGACGAGAGATCGAGTTTGGGATTGAGCTATATTGAGGAGCATCTCCTACATCGATTTCTCCGTATAATATGGTGCCTTCTAAGTTTCAAGAGCTTCATATATATCTCTATGGTGAGGTTTTATTCATTTAAGTGTGTCACCATGGGGCACACCATTTTTTTCATAAAGAAGGCTGATGGCAGTTTATTGTTGTGTATCGATTATCATCGCTTGAAAAAAGTGACAGTGAAGAATCATTAGCCTCTAATGTGGATTCGTGATTCATTTGATCAAATAAAGGGTGAAAGTTAGTTCTTGAATATTGACTTGTGGTTAGGATATCATCATATACGTGTGAAGGATGAGGATATCTTAAAGACTGATTTCCATTGTTGTCATGGGCATTACGAGTTCGTTGTGATTCCATTCGGTGTGATGAATCCTCCAGTTGTGTTCATGGGGTCGATGAATGTTGTATTCCATGAGTTCTTAGATAAGTTTTTGGTGGTCTTCATCAATGAAATCCTTTTATACTCAGTGTCTAGGGATGATCATGCAGAGCATCTGCATGCCATTTTTGGAGTTCTTCATCGACATCAGCTGTTTGGGAAGTTGTTGAAGTGTGAGTTTTGGTCTTGAGAAGTCCGTTTCTTGGGGAATGTTGTATCCTAGAAGGGATTAGTTTTGGATTCATAAGATATAGAAGTATTTGTGTCTTGGGAATTCCCCAAGACAGTGGCATAGGTTTGATGTTTACTTGGTCTTCTAGGCTATTATAGGATGTTCGTAGCCGATTTCTCTCAGGTTGCGACTCCTTTGACAGCGTTGTCCAGAAAGTATCAAGAATTAATATTGAATTATTAGTTTCAGGTAGCTTCAGATTATCCAAAGGAAAAGTTGGTCAGTACTCTGGTTCTTTTTATTTCAGTACAGGGAGTTTAGTTTTAGGTTTTATGTGATGCTTCACGTCTAGGGTTAGGATGTGTTCTGATGTAGAAGAGATAAGTTGTTTCTTATGGGTATCAGCAGTTACATCCCCATGAGAATAACTATTCCACCCATGATATTGAGTTGGTAGCAGTGGTGTTTTCTTTGAAGTTGTGATACATTACCTCATTGGCGAGCGTTTTGTGGTCTTCACTGATCATACGAGCCTGAGGTATGTTTTCTTCCAGTGTGACTTAAACTTGCACCAGCATTGGTGGATGGAGTTATTATAGGATTATGACTTTGAAATTTTTTACACACCTGGTAAGGGGAATTTTGTAGAAAATGTTCTAAGGAGGGAGTCTCACAAAAATCCATTGTGTGAATCTGGTGATTCCTGTAGGGTGATGGAAGAACTTTCAGTGTTGTATCTAGATATGGGAGAAGTTGGGGGGAAGATATTGTATTTTTTAGATGATGGTGCAGTCATCTTTGGTGATGTAGTTGGAGGAATCTTAGTTGGGGGATATTGAGGTGGAGGTCTGGAGATACTGAGTTGTCTGTACCAAGGCCCCTAATGTTTGGTCTAAGGATGAACAACACCGAGTGTTGTTTCAAGGAAGGATTTTCATTCCTTTGGCGATGCAGGAGATGGTTTTTAGAGAGTTTCATAGTTATCTCTTATTAGTAAATAATGGCATGAAAAATATGTACCAAGCTTTGAGGATTCAGTTTTGGTGGTCTGGGTTGAAGCATTTAGTTGTAGATTTTGTGTCTTTTTGTTTGGTATTCCATAAGGTGAAGCCTAAGCACCATGTTCCCGGTGGGTTTCTCCAGCTGTTAGATGTTCCTCAGTGGAAGAGGGGGGGACATCTTGATGGAATTTGTTATTAGATTACCTCAATATTAGGGAGGATATGATTTTATATGGGTATTTTTGTATTCTTTGAAGAAATCATCCCTCTTTAGAGCGATCAAGGAGTCGATCTCAGTGGAGGTTTTATCAAGGTAGTATCTGGAGGAGGTGGTGAGACTCCACGAAGTCCCAAGAGTGATCATTTCTGACCGAGAACCTCATTTTACCTCCAGGTTATGAAGAGGTATCCAACATGCTTTTAGTTCTCAATTATTCCTTAGTATTGCTTTTCATCTGTAGACGGATGGTCAAATAGAGCAGACCATCCAGACTCTTAAAGACATGTTGCGCTCTTGTGTCCTAGATTTTAGAGGTTCATGGATGAGGCACCTACCCTTGGTAGAGTTCACTTACAAAAATAGTTTCCATTACACCATCATTATGGCGCCATTTGAAACCTTGTATGGTCGGCCTTTCCATGCTCCGTTATGTTGGACTGGGGTCGGAGAGTTAGCAATTCTCAGGTTGGAACTAGTATAGAATATGACAGAAATGGTTCAGGTGATTCGTGAGAGGATGAAGGGAGCGCAGGATCGTCATAATTCCTATGTCTATCATAGTAGGAGACCTTTGGAGTTTGATGTTGGGGATCACGTATTTATGAAGGTGACTCCCCATCATGGGCAGCGAAGGTTTGGTCGTGGGAGTAAGTGCAACGACCTGGTTATTTATAAAATAATACTTCTTTATTTTTTATTAATACTTATAAATAAGATATTAATTTTAAGTTAAAGGGGATTATTTTTATGATAGTGTACTCGAAACGCAACAACAGTCTTCTATGAAATCTTACATTGCACACAACATTGAGTTATACTAAAAAATAATATATTATTATTATTATTATTTTAAATGGTAGTTAACACCTAGCCATTGGAATGGCGAAAATGAATAGTATCAAATGAATTTTGAAATATGGTTTACACATGTTTAAATGATGATTCATTGATTACCAAATTTATTATAAATGGAAATAAAAACTAATTGAATATAATGAATGTGTTTTTATGAAAACATATTTAAAAGAGAATAATTGTGTTTTCAAATCAGTCTTTATGGATTTTTATTTAATGAAAAATATATGATATATATTCAATGTAATGTTTTAAATTCATCTTATATGTTTTCTAGAAATGATATAAGAATAAATTCATTTTTTCAGATAAAAGAAGTATTTTTCTAAAAATACAGTTTTACCGCCTTTTGTTGGAGAACCCTTCTTAAATCTAGTTTTTGACACCTTTATATGTTTTATTAGAAAAAATAAACTTCTTATTTATAATAATAACATAAAAATTTACTTTGGATGAAATATTTGTATTTTTCTGCTAAAGTTCATTTTTTAATGAATAGTAAAAAATATTGAATTTTAATTCAAAACTGCCTCTTAATATAATTTATTTATATATTTAGATTGTAATTTTAATTGATTTTAAAGTTTAATTGGATTATATTTTTATCATTTAATCCAATTTTTGTCATTTGAAGTAATTTCACTTTGAAATTGGACATAAACGCATGGCAATCTTTGTGTAGTTTTTACTTCTTCAAAACACGCTTTTTGGTTTTGACAGTGGGAATTAATTTTAAATTATTTTATACAAATTTTGTGTTTTGAATTTATAAACATGGATTCCATATATAGAATCATGGGGTCTAAATTCTGTAAATAGTTAACTTTTATTTATAGACATTATGAATAGTAACTTCAGTAAATATTTTATTTACCGTGGTTAAAGGGTAAATCTGGTAAATAAGGGTAAAAAATAATATTATAATAATATTAAATTACCCTAACAAATGTCCTGAAACTATTTTATGAGATATTCCCAACCACTAGGATCCTTGGGTAGATTTTAGGACCCCATGGAGCAACTTGTGTGTGAAAATGACATTTAATTACTTTTACTTTAAAGTTAAGGAAAATATAACATAAACATGTATCTTTTAGTAAAACATTTTTTATATGAGGTTATATAAGTTATAATTTCGGCTCTAAATATTAATTATAAATATAAAAAGATTTTATACATCATGGTATTTAATTTATAATTTTTAGACATCAAATAAATAAATATATTTATGACACAATGATGATGTAGTGATTACCTTATTAATGAAATATTTAAATAAATGGAATAATAAATATTAAAATAAATTTATTTTGAAATTTTTTATACCATACATGAATTTTAGGTATGTGTATTACTTTTTATATTTTCATTTATGAAGTTTTTTCGAAATAATCATGTTTTTATGGATTTTTAAAAAGTCATGGTATGAATAGTATAAAAATTGACATAAATGAGTTTTTATAACAAATACTATTTTATTAAATGATATAATAGTCCTAAAAATCTAATATTTGGATAAATTACTTATATAATGTTTTAAATTTCATTAATGAACCACTTTATGTTCTATTGTAATTTTATAGAAACTATATTAACCATATAGTATGAATATACAAGAAGACATGGTAATAGTTAAATTAGTTAAATAAGGGTTAAAGCTAAATGATAAGGTTAAATTTGAAACCAAAACTTGTCTAAAACCTATTGTTTAAGATTATTTAGAACCATAATAATCTTATATTCTAATTAAATTAGTTTTTGAACTTTTTAAAATAGAAATTTATTTTATAATAAAATAATCTTTCAAGACATTCTTAAAGTACCCCTCCTCCCTCTTATAAACGGCCACCACCTCTAACCCCTTACTCACACCTCTCAAGCCTCATGGCTCATTCAAACTCTACTAAAATAATCTCATTAAATCCCTCACTCCCTTATATAGGCCTTACCTTAGTCATAAGGAAATTTAAGAAATACTTTTGGCTCAAATAAAAGGGAGTTACCCATTTTAAGAGGTAGCGTCTTCTCTAAAGTTCCTTTCCAATATTATAATTCTGCACTCCCTATTCTATTCTTCTTATTTTATTTCATAAAAACAAAATTATAATCAATATACTAGGTTGTTTTTATTATAATTATTCTAACTAAACTTACACACACCTCCATCTAATGGATTTAGAACATACTGTTTTTGTGGACGGTGAACTACTACCTCACGAAACGATGATTGTTCAATTATCTCATACCGCCTCTCATGGTGGATATTATGATGGAACTATATTTATATATTATATATATTATGTTTATATTGTATTTATTTTTCTTTATTTTTTATTTAAAACATACCTTTATTCTTTTCATGATGTGTAAACATGATAATTTCATTTGAGGAAATGCGGACTACCGCCCCCTCAAAGTGATATGACTCATTCATTCCATACATGGAACGCATAAAGGATAGTGTTAATGAACTTATGTAACATATATATCATATAATATTATACTGTAATTATAATATACCTATGTATCATTTATTTTTCATTTCTTTAAATATGAAATATAAATGAAAGTAATGTTCATGCGTACGTACGGCTTACCGTCTCCATGAACAGTACATTTCATTTCTTATCTCTAAATGTTATGGAAAATTATAAATTCATATATAGTGCATATATATGAATAATAATATGGAGATAATTTACTTTTGACAACATGGAAAATTTTTAATTATAACAAGTTCATTTTTGACTCAAGTACTGAATATCAACAAAAGGTCTGATATAAGCATAAATAATTATATAATTTTTATAACATGGTAATAAGTGATATAAAAGGAATAATAAACTTGAAAAAGGTTCTGAAGCAAGTATAAATTAACTTAAATGTATTATTCATGAAATTAAATAAAGAATGAGTCAATTCAGACACGAGTTAAGAAAACCTTTCACCCTCCTCTTTTAGTCAAAGACTTATTTTATATTATGTAATTTAATTTCTATTTTCTTATGTTGGGATATGTTCTTCTATATCCTTATTGATGTAAATGTTATGCCAAAGTGATGAGAGACCCTTTTCTCACCCATAAAATAATTTTCTGAATTTTAAAGTGACCTCGTTAGGCTGCTGAATTTTCTTAAGGGAACTTCTTAACCCAATTTCCATTCTTTGGGTTAATCTTATACTTTTAATTATTTCATCCTATGATTTTGTAAGAAATAAATTTTGATGTACAATCTTGTATTTATATATTACTTATGTGCACATATAGTGAATACACTTATTGATCTATTTTATTTACAAAATGATCTTTATAAGGGACTTAGTCTCAATATCCTTTCATTGAGGCATATTTTGATAATATGCACCTTCTTATTTTACACAGTGTATAATAAACCCCTTTGACTTTTACTTTCATTCAAAGGGAATATTTTATCTAAGAAGCGTTTTACTAAACAACAAAAGGAATGTTTTTAAAATTAGCGGCGACAATGACCTCTCTTCCACTGTAATCGTTATTTGGATTTCTCTATAATCCTTAATATTTTTAAAAGGAAAATAAATCCATTATTCCCTTTTTGGGTGTTTTCTTATAGAAAATGGTTTTTTAAATGGATTGATTATTTTAATATCTTGAAATGATTTCTTGTGATTGAAAATGAAATTTTTTTAGTTAAATGTTTATATTTGAAATATTTTATGTTTTATGCTTATATAATGGTACTTGTACATTTGATGGGTGGTTATGTGATAAACCAAAAGAATGGTGGTTTCATGAAAAACCAAGGACGGGTGGTTACGTTATAACCTCCAATGCATTGTTTATCATCCTAGGTAAATAAAGAATATGACATTTTCATATTTTTTAATATTTGTGAATTAAATATTAATTTTACTTTAAAAGGGATTCTCTGTTTGATGGCGTACCCGACACGCAACAATGGGTTTCTCCGAAATTATATGTTGCACACAAGGCTGAGTCATACTGAAAAATAATAACATAATATTATTATTTTAAATGGTTGTTAATGCATAATCGTTGTATTGGAAGGAATGAATATAACTAACCATATTATGATTAAATATGGTTGTTAAATGTTTTTACATATATCCAATAAAATTTAGATCCTTAAAATGAGAATGACTACAATTTTAAATATAAATACTCTAATATTTTTAAAAGGTAGTTTTACCGCCTTTTGATGGAGAACCTATTTTAAATCTAGTTTTTTCACTTTTATATGTTGAATTTTACAGAATAAAATTCTTCTTTAGAAGCAGGAAATCAAAATTTACTATGGGTAATTTTTGGTATTTTTCTGATAAAGTTCATTTTTTAATGAATAGTGAAAAATACTACATTTTAAGTCAAAACTGTCTTTTCATCTGATGTATTTATAAGGTTAGATTATATTTTTAAATGGTTTTAAGTGTAATTGGATTATATTTTTACCATTTAATTCAATTTTGGTCATTGGAATTAATTTCACTTTGAAAGTGGACATAAACACATGTCAATCTTTTTGTAGTTTTTACTTCTTAAAAACACGCTTTCTAGTTTTGAAAAAGAAAATTAATTTTAAATTAATTAATGAAACTTCTATGTTTTGAATTTGGTAAAATAGACATAATTTTTGAATTCTTAATATCAAAGTTATCTTTGGGTTAATTTTTGGTATTTTTTTGAAAAAGTTCAATTTTTGATGAATAGTGAAAAACACTGAATAGTAGTTAAAAACCAATTTTTTCATTTAAATGAACTTTTACCACTTTTGTGAATTTAATTTCAAAAATCTGACATACATGTTTGTCATCAGTAAGTAAAATGTGGTTTAATAGGATGAAAATAATGTTTGGTGAATAGTAACTTTTGATTTTTATTTGCCGTAGTTAAAGGTAAATAGGGTAATTCAAGGTAAAAATAATATTATAATAATATAAAATTACCTTAACACTTGTTTTAACCATATTGAATGAGTCATGGCCGACCAATACAATCCTTGGGTATAACTTTTGGCCTTTTTATGCCAATTGGGTAAGATAATTACATTAATAACTTTTTATATAAAGTAAAAATAAAAATATCATAAACATGTATTGTTTTGCTAAAAAAATTTAATGCCAGGTTATATAATTGATATCTTTGACTCTAAATAGTCATTATAAATCTAAAAATATTTCATACATCATGGTATTTTATTTATAATTTTTATACATCAAGTAAATAAATTTATTTATGACACAATGATGATGTAATGATTACCTCATTAATGAATGTTTTAAATAAATGATATTATAAATATTAAAATAAATTTATTTTGAAGCTTTTTATGCCATCCATAAATTTTATGGACAATTATAACTTTTATCTTTGAATTAATTAAGTTTTTTCGAATTGATCAAGTTGTTATAGATTTTTAAAAATTAATGATATGAATAATATAAAAATTGACATAAATTAGTTTTTAAATAAATTAATATTTTATTAAATGATAAAATAGTCCTAAAAATATAATATTGGTCAAAATGAAAAATATGATGTTAAATTTTTATTAATGATCCATTTTTGGGTCTCTTGTAATTTTATTTTAGGACATGGTAAGAGTTAAATTAGTTAACTAAAGTTTAAAGCTAAAAGATAAGGTTATTTTTATGCCATAAACTTGTCTAAAACCTATTTTATAAGAGGATTTAGAATAATAATCACCTTATATTCTAATTAAATGAGTTGGGGACCTTTTAAAATCGAAATTCAGTTTATAATAAAATTATACTTTCAAACTTTCCTAAAGTTCCCCTCCTCCCTCTTATAAAAGGACCCCACCTATAACTCATTACTCACACATCTAAAGCCCCTTGTCTCGTCTAAAATATACCCAAATAAGCTCCCAACATCCCTATCTTCCTCCTAGAAGCCTTCCCCTAGACATAAGGCAATTCAAGAGAGCCCTTTGGTTCAAATCAAAAGAAGTTACCCGATTTGAGGTAACCTCTTCTCTCAGGTTTCTTTCTATTATTTTTCATTATCTACTCTTTATGATCTTCCTATTATTTTTTTATATAAAAAATCCATTATCCTAAATATAATAGGTTTTTTTATGAAATTTATTCTAACTACACTTACACACACCTCCGTCTAATGGGTTTAGAACATTTTGTTTCTGTGGACGGTGAACTACTGCCTCACGAAATGATGATTGTTCAATCTCTCCTACCACCTCTTATGGGGTCCATTATGATATAAATTTAATTATATATGATATTTATGATATTTATTTTATCTTTATTCTTCTTTAATTCTATTTTAGAACATACCTTTATTCTTTTCATGTTGTATATATATGATATTTTCATTTGAGGAAGTGCGGACTACCGCCCCCTCAAAATGATATGAATCGTTCATGCTATACATGGAATGTATAAAGGATGGAATAAATGAACTTATGTAACATATATAACATCGATATTATACTGTAATTATAATATACCTATGTATCATTTATTTTTCATTCCTTTAAATATGAAAAAGAATTGAATATAGCGTTCATGCGTACGTACGGCTTACCGTCTCCATGAATGATGCATTTCATTTATTATATCCAAATGAAATGGAATATTTTAAATACACATATAATGGATATATATGATATATATGATATCTAAATCATGAATATCATTCTGGAGATAATTTAATTTTGACCACAAGGACAATTTGTAATTATAACAAGTTCATTTTTTACTCTTGTTCCGAACATCCACAAAATGTATGATATAAACTCAAATAATTAACTAATTGTTATAACAACTTAATAAGTGATATAAAAGGAATAATAAACTTGAAAAAGGTTTTGAATCAATTATAAATTAAATTAATTTTATTATTCATCAAATTAAATAATGAACGAGTCAAATTGGACATGAGGTAAGAGACTTCGTCTCAATCTCCTTTCATTGAGGAATGTTTTGATAATATACACCTCCTTCTTTTACATGGTGTATAATAAACCCCATTTAATTTTACTTTAATTCAAATGGAATCTTTTTTCTATGAATAATTTTATGAAATGAATAAAATAATGTGTTTAATGTATGCGGCGACAAAGATCTCTCTATCAACGTAATCGTTATTTGATATTTGGATTCCTCTATAATCCTTAATGTTTTTAAAAGGAAAAGAGATCCCTTATTTTCCAATTTGGGTGTTTTCATATTGAAAATGGTTTTTGAAATATATTTAGTATTTTAAATTATTTCTTGTGATCTCAAATGAATTTTTATTAGTGAAATTTTGATATTTGAAATATTTTATGTATTATGATTATATAATGGTACTTAGACATTTGACTGGTGGTTGTGTGATAAACCAAATGATGAGTGGTTATGTGATAAACCAAGTCTATGTGGTTAAATTATAACCTACAATGCATTAGGTATGGAAGTCGGTCGTATGGTTATTCCATTTAGTGATATGTGTGGAAGTCGACCGTATGGTTATTCCATTTAAGTATGTTTATGTCTCAAGTTAGCTTTATATGTTATGTGTGATTTATATAGGATTTATGGTAATATTTTGGTTAAAAAAGGGTATGAAATGAGCTTTTATTCAGTAAAGATTATTTACTACTTCATAAAGGTGAAATTATTACTTATGATAAAGTATTCATGGTTTACTTGTTTTTTTAAAAAACTAACAGTTTTCCTTCTTTGTGTATCCCTTACTGAGCTTTTTATGATCATCCCATGTATTTTAAATTTTTTTCACAGGACTTAAAGTGTAATAGGGTCAAGTATGGGATCAAGGAAAATTCATGATGATTAAAACATGGAACTAAACATTTTTCTTTTCTTTTAAGATTTTTTATTTTATGAAAAAAATGGATACTGAGTAGAAAGATCTACATGTAATATTCAAATTTTTATGTATATGTTATGACCAAATACTCTAAAACTCTAAACCTGAAAAGATCCTCAATGTGAATTATTTACTTAATTCTTGATTATATAATATTTAAGGTTGGGGCCTTATAGTTGGTATCATAGGTCGGTTTAGATAACATTAGAGGTTAGGGTGTTATTTAAGCATAAGTGATATAACCATAATGGTTAGCATATTAGAAAGAGTCATAGTTATTTTAGATAAATTGAATGAGTTTAAGATAACATGAATAAGTATATCTTAGTGTTTACCCTCCTCATAAGATAGTATATGATTATTATTTTTATATACTCACACTAACCTTTTTAGTTTTTTTAAATGGGTGGATCTAGCAGGTGCCAAAGTAACAATGGATATGAAGAGAACTGTGATAGTTTTATGAATAAGAAACTAAATGAAATGGGAGCTGAAATGATAACTCTTGTGGTTATTCTCAACCAACTATCTAGATTCATAATTTACCACCTGAACCTTGGTGATTTTTATAAGACATCGTATATGTGAGAAACAATTCCCTACGGAAGTTCAGGTAATAATCATAAAGGTAAGTATATTAGAAAACCTATGTGTCAAGGATGTGGAAAGAAACACCTAGGAAAATTCTTCAAAGTGATGGTAAGATGATATAGATGTGGTAATGAATTTCATAAATCAATAATGTTCCAAGGAAAAAGGAATCATCTAGTTGACTCCAAGAAAGGGAAAGAAGTTATTTCTGAAGGATCAATTCAATGTTTTAAATGTAGTGTACATGGTCATTATACAAATATATGTCCTACAAAGAAGGTTCAGGAATGGGATCAGTAGGATCGTAAAAATATATGTTTACCAATTTCTAATGCCATTCCAATTGAAGATAAGGAAACTGAAAATGACCTATGGAAGGTATGGATTATTTTTTAGCTCATGTTTTGACATTAATGAAATCTTATGACATTATGCATGATTTTTTTGTAGGAAAGAAGTATAAAAGAAAAAAAATGGAAAATCATGGATAAAGGATGAGGAATAATGTTCGATGATTAATATTTCTACATTTTAGGAATTGAAGAGTTATGTTGGATATATGGATGATGATATGTTTAAATGTATTAATGATAGAATTACTTTGGAAGACTTTTTCTAGTATGTGTAACCCTTAAGTTTGATATGTGAAAATGTAATTCAAGGAATAATTATCTTTTCTTTTGAGGATATAGTTATAAAGAACTATTTGGGTTTATATGATCCTTTAATTTGAGGAAATTACAGGTTAATAATTTTTGGGATGAAATTGTGAGGTATTAGATAACATTTGTGGTTAAAATATGTTATGGTTATTTTTGAGGAATTTATCTCATTTTTGGGAATGTTATAAAATTATATAACTTTTGAAAAAGGACAGCACGCTCACCGTGTGACAACCCATCACGTTGAACAAAGTCGCAGGAATGGAACCCACAACCAAAGTGCGATTGGGATTTTTCACCTACCGCTGGACTATGTGTAGTCCCTGGTTAGTATGACTAATTCTTTTTAGTTAGATGATTTTATGGATCAATAATAAGTTGATTTTGGGAACTTATGTTTTATCAAATGGATATCCTTAGTATCGAAAAATGATTTGGTGATTAAGTGATAAAGGTTATTTTGGAATACATTCTCTCTTTTGGGAACACTATGTGCTTAAGAAAAATAGAATACTATGGGATCTCATTTGTGGAGAAATGATTCAAATTTTTATTTTGGAATAATCTATGTTTTTATTGTGGACATATATAGATTTGGGTTATTTATGGAAATGATTAACCTATCATAGAGAATATGTGAATAGGTTAATTACTTTTTAGTATGAGACTTTAAGAGTAGCTGATGTTATTTGGGGATAAATGTTAACATTTTTGTTGAAGATGATGTGATCAAATCCTTATGAATTTTGGGTTTCAATCTTAGTTTGGATTATATTGAAGGATTTTAAGGACAATTTTTTATTGAATGGTCTTTGTTGAACTTTGGGTACTCTTTGTTCAATTTTGGAGATTAAGAGTAGTATTTCTTTTTATAAAAGATTATCTTTTTTTGGTAGTATCTGATCTTGTACGAACCATTTTGGTTTTTGTTAATGTCTAAAGACAGGGAAAATATATAGTTTATCTTTTGTGGATTATTTGATTCTCTAGAAGTTTATTCTAGCACTTCAGGTGTGACCAAATCATCTTGAATACTCATCGTTTGGAGAAAAGATGAGTTTTTGGTAGAAACTTATTAAAGGATGAAACTCTAATTGAAAAGTAAGTATATTTCCTTATGTACGTAGTCAATCTCATAAATAAATTCTCCAAATTTATGAAATGGAACTTAAAAAAATTCCGTTTACTTTTCTTACTGGGAAACCAATGACCGTTTAACCCATCACATGTTTGTGGTTTTCTTGTTGTTAACTTTCTCCTGATCATGTTTTCTATCAGTCTCCATCAGAACTTGACACTTAGTTTCTCCTCTATATCCATATTTTCATATATGGAATCCTAGTATGTGTTATCTCGGGTGACCTTTATACTTCTCTTTATTTCTTTTAAATTGATAGTTTTATTGACTCTTTTTCCGATGTGGTACATTCAATGAAGTTTCTTATCCCAATTTTAAAATTGCAAGGACATTATTTCCAAAAGGGGGGAAGTATGTAACATCCCATGTAAATAAAGAATATGAAATTTTCATATTTATTAATATTTGTGAATTAAATATTAATTTTACTTTAAATAGGATATTGTGTTTGATGTTGTACCCAAAACACAACAATGGGTTTCTCCAAAATCATATGTTGCACACAAGGCTAAGTCATACTAAAAAATAATAACATAATATTATTATTTTAAATGGTAGTTAACGAATAGTAGTTATATTGGTGGGAATGAACAGAACTAACCATGTTATGATTTAACATGTTTTTTAAATTTTTTTACATTTATCTAATAAAATTTAGAGGCTTAAAATGATAATTAATCCAATTTTAATCATAAATACTCTAATGTTTTTAAAAGGTAGTTTTACCGCCTTTTGATGGAGAACCCCTTTTAAATCTAGTTTTGTCACTTTTATATGTTTAATTTTAAAAAATAAACTTATTATTTAGAAGCAGGATATCAAAATTTACTTTGGGTAAATTTTTGGTTTTTTCTGATAAAATTCATTTTTTAATGAATAGTGAAAAATGCAGCATTTTAAGTCAAAATTGTCTTTTCATCTGATTTATTTATATGGTTAGATTATATTTTTAAATGGTTTTACAGTCTAATTGTATTATTTTTTTACCATTTAATCCAATTTTGGTCATTTTAAGTAATTTCACTTTGAAATTGGACATAAACACATGTCAATCTTTTTGTAGTTTTTACTTCTTAAAAACGTGCTTTCTATTTTTGACAACGGAAATTAATTTTAAATTAATTAATGAAAATTATATGTACTTAATTTGGTAAAATAAACATCATTTTTGAAATAATAATATCAAAATTATCTTTGGGTGAATTTTTGGTGTTTTTCTGAAAACGTTCAATTTTTTATGAATAGTGAAAAACACTGCATAGTAGTTAAAAAACCGACTTTTTCATTTAAATGAAATTTTACCACTTCTGTGAATTGAATTTCAAAAATATGACATATATGGTTGTCATCAGTAAGTAAAATTTGGTTCAATGGGATTAAAATAATTTTTTGTTAATAATAACTTTTGATTTTTATTTACCGCGCTTAAAGGTAAATAAGGTAATTCAAGGTAAAAATAATATTATAATAATATAAAATTACCTTAACACTTGTCCTAAACTTATTGTATGAGTCATGGAAGACCAATAAAATACTTGGGTATAACTTTTGGCCTTTGTAAGACACTTGGGTAATATAATTACATTAATAACTTTTTATTTAAAGTAAAAATAAAAATATCATAAACATGTATTGTTTTGCTAAAAAAATTTAATGTGGGGTTATATAATTGATATATTTGACTATAAATAGTAATTATAAATATAAAAAAATTTCCTACATCATGGTATTTTATTTATAATTTTTATACATCAAATAAATAAATTTATTTATGACACAATGATGATGTAATGATTACCTCATTAATGAATGTTTTAAATAAATGAGATTATAAATATTAAAATAAATTTATTTTGAAACTTTTTATGAAGTACACTAATTTTATGGATTATTATGACTTGTTATATTTTAATTAATGAAGTTTTTTATAATTTATCAAGTTGTTATGAATTTTTAAAAATTCATGATATGAATAGTATAAAAATTGACATAAATGAGTTTTTAAATAAATTAATATTTTATTAAATGATAAAATAGTCCTAAAAATCTATTATTGGGAAAAATTACATATATGGTGTTAAAAATGTCATTAATGATAAATTTTTGGGCCTCTTGTCATTTTATAGTAAATATATTTACCATATAGTAATAATATACAAGAGGACATGGTAAAAGTTAAATTAGTTAACTAAAGGTTAAAACTAAAAGATAAGGTTAATTTTATGCCCTAAACATGTATAAAACCAATTGGCTGAGAGTAATTAGAACAATAATCACCTTATATTCTAATTAAATGAGTTGGGGACCTTTTGAAATCAAAATTCAGTTTATAATAAAATAATAATTTCAAACTTTCCTAAAGTGCCCCTCCTCCCTCTTATCAAAGGACACCACCTCTAACCCATTAATAACACCTATCAAGACCCTTTTATCATAAAAAATATTCTAAAATAATCTCCCAACATCCATCTATTCCTCCTGTAATCCTTACCCTATTCAGAATGCAATTCAAGAGATCCCTTTGGCTCAAATCAAAAGAAGTTACCCGATTTGAGGTAACGTCTTCTCTCAAGTTTCCTTCCATTATTTTTCCTTCTCAACTTCCTATGATCTTCATACTCTTTGTCTATATAACAACCCCAATATCCTAAATATACAATGTTTTTGTTATGATATTTATTTGAACTATACTTACACACGCCTCCGTTTAATGGGTATAGAACATATTGTTTCTGTGGACAGAGAACTATTGCCTCACGAAACAATGATTGTTCAATATTCTCCTATCACCTCTTATGGTAGAAATTATGATGGGACAGTAATTATATATGAAATTTATGATATTTATTCTATCTATATTCTTCTATAATTCTCTTTTAGAACATACCTTTATGCTTTTCATGTTGTATATATGCGATAATTTCATTTGAGGAAGTGCGGACTACCGCCCCCTCAAAGTGGTATGACTCATTCATGCTATACATGGAATGTATAAAGGATGGAATTAATGAAATTATGTAACATATATAACATATATATTATACTTTAATTATAATATACCTATGTATAATTTATTTTTCATTCCTTTAAATATGAAAAAGAATTGATAGTAGTGTTCATGCGTACGTACGTCTCACCACCTCCATGAACGGTGCATTTCATTTCTTATATATAAATGTTATAGACTATTATAAATACTTATATAATGTATATATATGATATATATGATATCTAAATAATTAATATAATTCTAGAGATAATGTAATTTTGACCACATGGACAATTTTTAATTATAACAAGTTCATTTTTTACTCTTGTTCTAAACATCCACAAAATGTATGATATGAACTAAAATAATTAACTAATTGTTATAGTAAGGTAATAAGTGATAAAATAGGAATAATAAAGTTGAAAAAAGGTTCTTAAGAAAGTATAAATTAACTTAATTTTATTATTCAGTAAATTAAATAACGAACGAGTCAAGTCGGACACGAGGTAATGGACTTCGTCTCAATCTCCATTAATTGCGGAATGTTTTGATAATATAAACCCCCTTATTTTACATGGTGTATAATAAACCCCTTTGAATTTTAATTTCATTCAAATTCAATATTTTTTCTATGAATAATTTTACGAAATGACAAAAAGAATGTTTTTAACGTATGCAGCGACAATGATCTCTCTACCGCCATAATCGTTATTTGATAGTTGGATTCCTCTATACGACTTAATGTTTTTAAAAGTAAAAGAGATCCATTATTTCCCATTTTGGGTGTTTTCATATTGAAATTTTTTTTAAATAGATTTAGTATTTCAAATGATTTCTTGTGATTTCAAATGAATTGTTATTAGTGAAATTTTGATATTTGCAATATTTTGTGTATTATGATTATATAATGGTACTTAGACATTTGATGGGTGGTTACGTGATAAACCAAATGACGGATGGTTCTGTGATAAACCAAGGATGGATGGTAACAATATAACCTCCAATTCATTGGGTATGAAAGTCAGCTGTATGGCTATTCCATTTAGTGATATGTGTGAAAGTTGACCATATTGTTATTTCATTTAAGTATGTTTATGCCCCTAGTTACCTTTATATGTTATGTGTTCTTTATATGGGTTTTATGGTAATCTTTTGGTTATAAAAGGTTAAGAAACTAGATTTTATTCAGTGAAGAGTATTTACTAATTTATAAAGGTGAAAAGTATTACTTATGATAAAGTATTCATGGTTTAATTGCTGTTTTGAAAAACTAACATTTTTCCTTCTTTGTGTATCCCTTACTGATCTTTTTATGATCATCCCAAGATTTTGAAATGTTTATCATAGGGCTTAAAGTTTAATAGGGTCAATTATTGGATCAATTAAAAGTCATGATGATTAAAACATGGAACTAAACATGTTTCTTTTCTTTTAAGAGTTTTTATTTTATGAAAAAAATGGATACTAAGTATAAGTGTCTACATGTAATATTCAAATTGTTATGTATATGTTATGACTAAATTATCTAAAACTTTAAACCTAAAAATATCCTCAATGTGAATTATTTACTTAATTCGTGATTATGTAATTTTAAGGTTGGGGCCTTACACATTGGGTATGGAATTCGGTTGTATGGTTATTCCATTTAGTGATATGTGTGGAAGTAGACTGTATGGTTATTCCATTTAAGTATGTTTATGTCCCAAGTTACCTTTATATGCTCTACGCTATTTTATATGGTATTTATGGTAATCATTTGGTTACAAAAAAGGGTAATAAATGAGATTATATTCATAAAAGTTTTTTTCTACTTCTTTAAGGTGAAAAGTATTAATTTATGATAAATTATTCATGGTTTAAATGTTGTTTTAAAAAATAATAGTTTTCCTTATTTATGTATCACTTACTGAGTTTTTTATACTCATCCCAAGTTTTTAAATCTTTTTCATAAGACTTAAATATGAATAGGGGAAAGTTTGGGATCAAGTAAAATTCATGTTGTCTAAAACATGGAACAAGACATGTTTCTTTTTTTTTAAGAGTTTTTGTTTTATGAAAAAAAATAGATAGTGAGTTGTAGTGTCTACTTTTAATATTCAAGTTGTTATGTATAAGTTAGGGTCTAATTCTCTAATGCTCTAAATTTTAAAAGATCATCAATGTGAATTATTAAATTAATTAAATATTATTTAATGTTTAAGGCTGGGGCCTTACAGTTGGAATCTGAGGTCAGTTTAGATAAATTTAGAGGTTAGGGTGTTATTTAAGCATAAGTGACATAACCATGATGGTTAGCATATTAGAAAGATTCATAGTTTATTTAGATAAATTGAATGAGTTTAAGATAATATGAATTAGTATATCTTATTATTTACCCTCCTCATAAGATATTATATGATGATTTTTCTGATATACTAACACTAAACTTTTTGGTTTTAATAAATGGTTGGATCTAGTAGGAACCAAAGAAACAATAGATGTGAAGAAAACTGTGATAGTTTTTGGAATAAGCAACCGAAATAGATGGGAGCTTCAATGAGAACTCTTGTGGTTATTATCAACCAACTATCTGGAGTCATGATTAACCACCTAAACATTGGTGATTTTTATATGGCATCATATATGTGAGAAACAAATCCCTATATAAGTTTAGGTAATAATCATAAAGGTAAGTATATTCAAAAACATATGTGTCAAGGATGTGGAAATAAATGCCTAGGAAAATGATTCAAAGGGAGGGGAATATGCTATAGATTTGGTAATGAAGGTCATGAAGAAAGAACCTTCTATGGAAAAAGGATGTTTATACTTGAATCTAGGAAAGGGAAAGAAGTTATTTCTGAGGGATCAATTGAATGTTTTAAATGTGGCGTGCATAGTCATTATACAAATAGATGTCCTGCGAATAAGGTTCAGGAATGAGATCAGAAGGACTGTACAAATATATGTTTACCAATACCTAATGTCATTCCAATTGAGTATGAGTAAACTAACAATGAACAATAAAAGTTATGGATTATTTCTTAGCTGATGGTTTGAAATCATTGAATCTTGGGATATGATTCATGATTTTGTTTATAAGAAATAAGTATTATGGAATACATTGGAAAAGAATGGTTAATGGATCATGAAGAACGTTGAATCAGTAATAATTCTGCATTTAAGGGATTCAAGATTTATGGTAGATTTTAGGATGATGAAATGCTTAAAAGTATTAAGGCTCTTTTGATGATGGTATTACTTCGGAAGACTTTTTCTATTATATGTAACCCTAAAGTTTTATATGTGAAAATGATATTCAAGAAATAATTATCTTTTCTTTTTTGGACATAATGGATAACCTTATGGGTTCATATGATCTTTTTTTTTTGAGGTGATAAATAGTTATTACATTTTGGGATGTAAAATGAAAGGTATTAGTTAACCTTTGAGGATAAAATAGGTTATGGTTATTTTTTGAAAAAATTAGCTTATTTTTTAGAATTTTATAAGAATGTTATCGTTTTAGAAAAAGGAAAACCCACAAGATGGGTGATAACCCGTCGTGTCCGGCAAGGCCATGAAAATCGAACCCACGACTGAAGGGAAATAAGGGAACATCGCCTACCACTGGCCTACGTGAAGCTCCTGGTTAGTATGACTTATTATTTTTAGTTAAATGATTTTATTGATCAATAATAAGTTTATTTAGGATCTTATGTTTTATCAAATGTATATCCTTATTATAGGAAAATAATTTGGTGATTGAGTGATAAAGGTTATTTTGGAAGAAGTTTTCTTTTTTGGGAACACAATATGCCTAAGGAAAATAGAATACTTTGGGATTTAAATTGAGGAGTAATGGTGGAATTTTATTTTGGAAGGGTTTATGTTTTTATTGTAGACATATATCTATTTGTTTTATTTATGGAAATGATTAAACTATCATAGAGAATATGTGATTAGGTTAATTACTTTTCAGTATGAGACTTTAAGAGTAGCTGATGTTATTTAGAGATAAATGTTAAAGACTATGCGATCAAATCCTTCTGAATTTTGGGTTTCAAACATAGTTTGGATGATTTTGAATAATTTTAAGGACAATTGTGTATTAAGTGGTATTTTTTGAGCTTTGGGTATTGTTTGTTCAATTTTGGAGATTAAGAGTTTTATTTCCTTTTTTAAAGATTATCCTTTTTGGGGATTATCAGATCTTGTACTAACCATTTTGGTTTTGGTTAATGTATAAAGATGGGGGAAATATATGGTTCATCTTTTTTGGATCATGTTATTATCTAGAATTTGATTCTAGTGCTTTAGGTGTGACCAATTCATCTTGAATACTCATCGTTTCGAGAAAAGATGAGTTTTTGGTAGAAACTTATTAAAGGATGAAACTCTACTTGAAAAGTAAGTATATTTCCTTATGTTCTTAGTAAATATAATAAATAAATTTTCCAACTTTTTTAAAGGGAACTTAAAATAATAAAAAAATCTGTTTACTTTTCCTATGAGGGAATCAAAGACTGTTTAACCTATCACAAGTTTGTGTTTTTCTAGTGGTTAACTTTCTCCTAATCATATTTTCAATCACTCTCTATCAAAACATGATGGTTCTTTTTCTCTTAAATATCCATGTTTTCATGGAATAATTGTATGTGTTATCTAGGATGGCCTTTATACTTCTCTTTATTTATTTTAAAGTGATAGTTTTATTGACACATTTTTTTATGTTGTACTTTCAATGAAGTTTCCAAGCCCAATTTTAAAATTGTGAGGACGCAATTTCCAAAAGGGGGGAAGGATGCAACAACCCAGGTATTTATAGAATAATAATTTTTGATTTCTATTAATACTTATGAATAAGATATTAATTTTAAGTTAAAGGGGATGCTTTTTCTGATAGCGTACTCAATATGCAACAACGGGCTTCACTGAAATCATGCATTGCACACAACATTGAGTTATACAAAAAAATAATACAATAATATTATTTTTATTTTAAATGGTAGTTAACGCCTATCTGTTGGAATGGAGGGAATGAATAGTTTAAACTGAATTTTTAAATATGGTTTACACATGTTTAAATGATTATTCATTGATTGCCAAATTTATTATAAATGGAAATAAAAACTAATTGAATATAATGGATGTGTTTTTATGAAAACCTATTTAAAAGAGAATAATTGTGTTTTTATATCACTCTTTATGGATTTTAATTTAATGAAAAATATATTATATATATTCAATGTAATGTTTTAAATTCATATTATATGTTTTATAGATATGATATTAGAATAAATTCTATTTTTCGGATAAAATAAGTATTTTTCTAAAAATTCAGTTTTACCACTTTTTGATGGAAAACCCTTTTTAAATCTAGTTTTTGAAACCTTTATATGTATTATTTGAAAAAATAAACTTCTTATTTAGAATTGAATCATCAAAATTTACTTTTGATGAAATTTTTGTATTTTTCTGCTAAAGTTCATTTTTTAATAAATAGTGAAAAATACTGCATTTTAATTCAAAACTGCCTTTTAATCTAATTTATTTATATAGTTAGATTGTAAATTTAATTGGTTTTAAAGAGTAATTGTATTATATTTTTATCATTTAATCCAAATTTGGTCATTTTAAGTAATTTCACTTTGAAATTGGACATAAATGCATGTCAATCTTTTGGTAGTTTTTACTTCTTAAAAACACGTTTTTTGGTTTTGACAATGGGAATTAATTTTAAATTAATTTCTGAAACTTCTGTATTTTGAATTTAGAATAATGGATTTCATATTTTTAATCATGAGGTCTAAATTGTGTAAATAGGAAACTTTTATTTTTATAGATTATGAATAGTAACTTCAGTAAATATTTTATTTACCATGGTTAAAGGGTTAATCTGGTAAATAAGGATAAAAAATAATATTATAATAATATTAAATTACCCTAAAACATTTCCTAACCATATTTTATGAGATATTTCTGACCATGGTCATCCTTGGGTATATTTTAGGACCCCATAGAGCAACTTGTGTGTGAAAATGACATTTAATTACTTTTAATTTAAAGTTAAGGAAAATATAACCTAAACATATATTTTTTAGTAAAACAATTTTTATATGGGGTTATATAAGTTATAAATTTGACTATAAATATTAATTATAAAGATAAAAATATTTAATACATCATGTTATTTTATTTATAATTTTTATATATCAAATAAATAAATATATTTATGACATAATGATGATGTAGTGATTACCTTATTAATGAAAGATTTAAATAAATGAGATTATAAATATTAAAATTTATTTATTTTGAAACTTTTTATGTTATAAAATAATTTTATGGATTAATATGACTTGTTATATTTTAATTTATTAATTTTTTTTGAAATAATCAAGTTTTTATGGATTTTAAAAAAGTCATGATATGAATAGTATAAAAATTGACATAAATAAGTTTTTAAAACAAAAACTATTTTATTAATCGATATAATAGTCCTAAAAATATAATATTTGGCCAAATGACTTATATAATGTTTTAAATTTTATTAATGAACCAATTTAGGTTTTATTTTCATTTTATGGTAACTATATTAACCATATAGTATGAATATACCAGAAGATATATAATAGTTAAATTAGTTAACTAAGGCTTAAAGCTAAATGATAAGGTTAAATTTGAATCCAAAACTTGCCTAAAACCTATTGTCTTGGAGTATTTAGAACAATAATAATTTTATATTCTAATTAAATGAGTTTTGGACCTTTTGAAAATCGAAATTCAGTTTATAATAAAATAATCTTTCAAGACATTCCTAAAGTACCCCTCCTCCCTCTTATAAAAGGCCACCACCTCTAACCCCTTACTCACACCTCTCAATCCCCTTGTATCATCCAAAATCTGATCCAATAAGGTCCCAAAATACCTCACTCCTTCATAGAGTCATTACCTTAGGCATAATGCAATTCAAGAAAGCGTTTTGGCTCAAATCACAGGGAGTTACCCGTTTTAAGAGGTAGCGTCTTCTCTAAAGTTCATTTCCAATATTCTACTTATTCACTCCCTATTATATTATTATTATTTTATTACATAAAAATGATCCTCAATATATTAGGATGTTTTTATGAGAATTATTCTAACTACACTTACACACACCTCTATATAATGGATTTAGAACATACTGTTTCTCTGGAAAGCAAACTACTGACTCACGAAATGATGATTATTCAATTATCTGCTACCATATATCATGGTGAAAATTATGATGGAAATATATTTATATATGATATATATTATGTTTATACTGTCTTTATGCTTCTGTAATTTTTATTTACAACATAACTTTATGCTTTTCATGATGTGTAAACATAATAATTTCATTTGAGGAAGTGTGGACTACCACCCCCTCCAAGTGATATGACTCATTCATACCATACATGGAATGTATAAAGGATGGAGTTAATGAACTTATGTAACATATATATCATATTATATTATACTGAAATTATAATATACCTATTTCTAATTTTGTTTTCATTTCTTTAAATATGAAATAGAAATGAAAATAGCATTCATGCGTATGTACGGCTTACCATCTCCATGAACGGTGCATTTCATTTATTATCTCTAAATGTTATGGAAAAGTTATAAATGAATATATAATGGATATATATGAATAATATTTTGGGTATAATGAGCTTTTGACCACATGGACAATTTTTAATTATAATAAGTTCATTTTTGACTTAGGTACCGAATATCGACAAAACGTCTGATATAAGCATAAATAATTATGTAATTTTTATAACGTGGTAATAAGTGATATAAAAGTAATAATAAACTTGAAAATTTTTATGAATCAAGTAGAAATTAACTTAAGTTTATTATTCAGGAAATTAAATAATGATCGATTCAAGTCGGGCATGAGTTAGGGGAACCTTTCACCCTCCTCTTTTAGTCAAAGTCTTATTTTATGTCATGTACATTAATTTCTATTTTCTTATATTGAGATATGTTCTTATATATCATTATTGTTGTACATTTTATGTACAAGTGATGTAAGACCCTTTTCTCTACCATAAACTCATTTTCTAAATTTTAAAGTAACTTCATTAGGCTACCGAATTTTCGTAAGGGAACTTCTTAACCCAATTTCCATTATTTGGGTTATTATTCTAATTTTAATTATGTTGCAATATGATTATTTAAGAAATAACTTTTGATGTCCTATATTGTATTTATAAATTACATATGTGAACTTATAGTGGATACACATAATCAATCTATTTTATTTACAAAATGATCTTTGTAAGTGACTTCATCTCAATCTCCTTTCATTAAGGAATATTTTTATAATATACAACTCCTTATTTTACACGGTGTATAATAAACCCCTTTTATTTTTAATTTCATTCAAAGGGAATATTTTATCTAAGAATTGTTTTACTAAATGAAAAAATGAATGTTTTTAACGTTTGTGGTGACAATGAACTCTTCGCCGCCATAATTGTCATTTGGATTCCCCTATAAGCCTTAATGTTTTTAAAAGTAAAAGAAATACCTTATTCCCTTTTGGGTGTTTTTGTATTGAAAATGGTTTTTGAAATGGATTAATTATTTCAATATCTTGAAATGATTTCTTGTGGTTTTAAATGAAATGTTATTAGTGAAATGTTGATATTTGAATTATTTTATGTTTTATAATTATATAATGGTACTTGGATATTAGACGGGTGGTTACATGATAAACCAAATGATAGGTGGTTCTGTGATAAACCAAGGATGGGTGGTTACATTATAACCTCCAATGAATGGGGTATGGAAGTCAGCAGTATGGCTATTCCATTTAGTGATATGTGTAGAAGTCAATTGTATGGTTATTCCATTTAAGTATGTTTATGTCCCAAGTTACCTTTATATGATATAAATTGTTTTATATGGGATTTATGGAAATCATTTGGTTACAAAAAGGTAATAAATGAGCTTATATTTAGTGAAGTGTTTTTGATACTTCTTTGAGGTGAAAATTATTACTTTATGATAAAGTATTCATGGTTTACATGTTGTTTTGAAAAACTAACATTTTTCCTTCTTTATATATCCCTTAATGAGATTTTTATGATCATACCAAGTTTTGAAATGTTTTTCATAGGACTTAAAGATGAATAGGGTCAAGTTTGGAATCAAGTGAAAGTCACGTTGTCTAAAACATAGAACTAGACATGTTTCTTTTTTAAGAGTTTTTGTTTTATGAAAAAAAATAGATAGTGAGTTGAAGTGACTACTTTTAATATTCAAGTTGTTATGTATAAGTTATGACCTGATTCTCTAAAGCTCTAAACCAGAAAAGATCCTCAATGTGAATTATTAACTTAATTAAATATTATGTAATGTTTAAGGCTGGGGCCTTACAGTAAGCTTTCTCCCTAGTTTGTTGGGCCTTTCGAATTGTTGGCTCATGTTGGAGTCATGGAATATCAGATAGTACTTCCCCCATATATGAATAGGATAGATGATGTTTTTCACATGTCACAACTTCATCATTATCTTCATGATGACTCTCACGTTATTGATTGAGGTGAGATCAATGTTGACAATGATGCGACCTTTGAGGAGTATCCTGTAGAGATCCAGGACTGTAAGGAGAAGGTGTTGTGTGGGCATGTTATCCCCTTGGTTTGTGTCTTATGGTGGCACGGTGGCATGGAAGAGAGTGCCTGGAAATGTGAGTTATAGATATACACTTAGTACCCTGAGCTGGTTTATGTTTAACTCTTTTCTTGTAACAATTTTTGTTTTGTGGTTATAGACCTTTCCTGTTTATGATATGTCTTTCTCTTATTGCTTCTTGTGTATTTCTCTCTTTTGAGTGGTATCTCCCCCATAGAGTGTTTTGGATCTGGTTACAGTTGTTTCATATCTTTACACTTGTTCCTCTAGTGAGGTGGTTAAGCTCCTTTGGTGGAGAGAGCCTTGAAAGGTATCTCAAAGGGTGGTTGTTCAAACCCCTTTTTCTGTTTCTTCTCTAGGTTGGTTTTGGATTCTCGAGGATGATAATATTTTGAGAGGTATCTGATGTAATGTCTTGAACCTATTCGGTCCATTCCTTTGTGAAAATATGGTGTTTGAGGTGTTCTGGGAGGTCAAGATGACTTATTCCCAACACTTTGAAAAAATTTCAGTTATGTTAATAGTGTCTCTAGTTTTGTGAATAGTGCCATTGGTAAGTCATCTATCAATGAGTCATCTGTCGGTGAGTCATATATCAGTGAGTCATCTATCTGTGAGTCATCTATCTGGGAGTAATCTGTCTGTGATTCATCTATCGGTGAGTTATCTATCTATGAGTCATCTGTTAGTGATTCATCTCTCGGTGAGTCATTTGTCGGTGAGACATCTGTCGGTGAGACATCTGTCGGTGAGACATCTATCGGTGAGTCATATATCAGTGAGTCATCTATTGGTGAGTCATATATTGGTGATACATCTGTCGGTGAGTCATCTTTCAATGAGTCATGTATCAGTGATTCATCTCTCAGTGAGACATATGTTAACAGTTTCATCAGTGAGACAGATGTGAATAGTGTTTCCATAATCCTATAGTTTCACCCCTTTGACATTTTCTTTGACTTTAAATGAATTAAAATCCTTATTTAAAGTGATTTAAGTCTAATTTAAATCCCATAACTCCTATCTTAATATTAATAAGTTTATGGGTTCCTTTACTCAGTCAAACTGTATCTAAACCGTATCTAAACCTCTACTTCATTGAGATTTTCAAAAGGCTGAGAAACATTCCACCTTGTTCTTCCTTATTGTTTTCCTTAGTACAGGATGCCCTAGACATTTATTTATCAAGTATTTGTGTGATTTTTCTGTATTCTTGGACCATGTTTTCCCTACCTTCACGACCCTGTTTTGTTGTAAATAGAAAGTTTTGATCCGTCTTCAATAGAAGGTATGTTCTATCTCTTTTGTTGTGGGTTCTTCGATCTGTTTCCTCATATACTATTTTCCATGTTATGAAATGTGATATCTATGTTTCTAATGGACCTTTCTTGGGTATTTGTTGATTCAGTTATGTTTTGGTATCCCCGGGTGGATGCGGTCATTGTAGGATAGGTGATTGTGATTCGTTGTGTTGGCACATTCTCATTCAAAGAATGTTGGAAACCTTTTGAGGTAGGGGATTTGTGGATTCTATATTCTTTTATGTGTATTAATAGATTTAGTATGTTTTATCCACTAGATAACAATTAAATTGACATAATAAATATTTGAACCAAATTAAAGAATTAGTATCTCTTACATAGAAATGTTATTGCCTCTTGTTTTTCTAGATCATGTGATATCTATGCTTTCATTGTTTAGCATGTCGTTCTTGATGGAAATTGGTAAAGAACGTAAAGTTTGTATTAATTATAAATTAATCATCCAAAGATAAACTGGCATGTTTAATTAATCTAGTTCTTGTACTTTGATGATAATAAAATGGATGCAGTTATGCATGTTTAAATGAATCAGTTAATTAAAGATGGAATAATGAACCAGTTGTGCGATAAAGATAATGCCTTGAAGGGTTCTGAGTTACCCTCTTTCTTATAAAGGAAAAGTGTCTTATGCTTTGGAGCTATGAGTTCTCATTGTGTGTGAAGGTTGAATTCCTTGTTTAGGGCCAAGAGCCTAGTTTCTATGTTGTTTGTTTCCTACTACTTGTGTTGTGGAGTGAGCCTGGGATGGCTAAGCCTGGAGAGCTGTTGTGGTATGTGGGGGTACAGAGGCCCAGTGGTTGTGGGATCAGTTCATTCATAGAGTGGAGAGATGCTTCGGTTTACACATATGGGTGTCACGGAGGACACTGAGGATGATGGAACGGGTTGAAGTAGGGTTTACCATTGATATAAAAGTGGTTTCTACTAAATCTATTGTTTGTTATCTACTTTACTTTTCCCACTGCTTGAGGTAGCTGGTTTTTCTTACTCTCCTTCCAAAAGAGGTGAAGACATGTGGGGTATTCCACATGCTTTCTATGTTGATCTTCTCGAGGATATATGGTTCTATACTCTTTCTATAGGTGGAAAAGACTCGATGGGTAGTTAACCTACTCACTGTGTTGAGATCCTTGTGTTTGGTAGCTTAGAATTATTTTCTAGAATGCCTAAGAATTATAAAAAAGTGATAATTCAATTAATAAATGATTGAATTAATGATTTTAGCCCATGGGGTTGGATATTGTTGGGATGTAATGTTGAGGTTGTAAATTTAAAGGAACAATGGACTTGGTTTGGTTGTGCCTAGAGTGTATGGATCTTGGTTGGAATGCTGATGAAATGTAATTTAAAAATGATAATGGTTAATTAACAGTTAAATAATTAATTAATGTAAAGAACGACTGATAAAAAGGGATAAAGCAATCTAATGTATCTCTTTAAATGGTTTTGTTCTTATAGGATACCTAGTCTTAGTAGTGGAATCCAGGATTTTGAGAGATGTTAGTTATAGTTGAGTCTAAGACTAGTTTATGACCATAGTGTGGTTGTGATCTATAGTATATTCTGTAATTTTGGTGTTTCTATATGCTAATCCACCCTGTTAGTTAGGTTAACTAACACCCTAGGGATTCTGAGCCCTAGGGGTGTTTTCCCCAACATCCTGATGGGAGAATGGATTGTTGACTACCCTCTTTGGCCCTGCTCTCTTCTCTTGGTAGTTATTGTGCTGGTAGGAACAACGGTTAGTTTTCCCCATATATGTGTGTAGAGGAATGTAATGGCTTTGGTTAATCACACACATATATTCTAGATATATTTTCCTATGGACTACTATAGGAGTAGCGTGTATATATTGTGATGGCTTGAGGATCCTTACTTGGTGTATGGGATGTAATGGATTGAGGTATAATACCCAATGTATGATACACATTATGTGATCTATGGTGGCTCTTAGAAAATACCTAGTTACCTTGGTTATGCAGATGTTTTGGTTGTGTTGCATGATTTTCATGTTGTGGTGCTTTTCCCAGGTGTCTCCGGGAAATCCTTTTTAGAGAGAGATGCTTAGGACGTATGACGTTGGGACAAAGTGGAAAACTAGTGGGGAAGTGATAGTGGGGTACCCTTGATATTCTTTATTATATTATATACTCTTGTATGAAATACTTGGCGAGAGTAGTCGTGATGAGGCTGGAAATATAGTTTATATTTTTAGGTAAAGAGTTAGTTTCACGTGTTTTTTATTGTGCTTCAGCATGCTTTCTTTAATTTTAAATGAGAGGCTACGGGGGGGATCCTACTGAGTATACTATTATACTCACCCTATGTATATATAAACTATTTTTTAGGTCACTTGAAGTAGGTTGGAGATTATTCTAGTTACTACTAGCTTGGGGTTGCAGGAGCTGTTCAGGCTTCGTGGTCACTTTCGTTTTACTTTTTTTTTA
Organism: Viscum album; assembly: GCA_963277665.1. NCBI lineage: Eukaryota > Viridiplantae > Streptophyta > Magnoliopsida > Santalales > Viscaceae > Viscum > Viscum album. Next base: position 734,375,382 of record OY728160.1, read on the forward strand.
TACCTATAGTTTTCCCTTTCAGTTGTAGTATTTTTTGCATGACATTACATATGTGTACTTGGGATTTATTTTATATTGTAGTCTGAGTAGGATTTGGTTGATGTATGTCTTATCTTTCTCTTTAGCATGTGTTTTCTTAGAGTCTAATGCCTCTCATTTGTGTGTTTATTATACCCTCGGTGCTAGTCACCAACCCAGGGCCTACAGAAGGTGGGACTCGGGGGTCATTATTTATCTTCTCACATTTCCGGCCCAGGAGAGGTACACTTTGTGGGGAGAAGACCATGAAATTGAGTCATATAGATCATATAATTTATCTTATTTAGGTGTGGATGATTCCTACACATCACAAATGACTTATGGGTCATTATCTTAATGTATGAAAACAACTAAATATGGTTTCTCAGTATTGATTATGTGATGTTTGTTTTGAACTAAAATGAAAATTTTAAATAAAAAGACACACTTAGAGTAAAATTGGTCACACCATGCATCAGATTGACATGTGAATTATTCCTACATATCAAAAATTACTTAAGGTTCATTTTCATAAAGTATCAATACAATCCAAAATCATTTTCTTAGTTTTGAGTACGTTATGTGTTTTTTTACTAAAATGTAAATTTAAACTAAAAACACATAATTTGAGTCATTTCGGTCACATCATGTGTCAGTTTGATGTGGCACTGATTTATACTCATCAAAAAATGACTTATGAATCCTTCTCCTAAAGTATCAAAACAATCCAAGCATGTTTTTTCAGTTTTCAGTGAGTGACGCATATTTTGAACTAAATTGTCGATTTTAAACTAATAACGGACACTTTGAGTCATACCAGACATGCCATGTATAGAATTGAGGTGTGACTAATTATTATACATAAAAAATGACTAATGGATCATTATACTAAAGTATCAAAACAATGTGAATGTGTTTGATCTATATTGTTTATGTTATGTGTGTTTTGAACTAAAATGTAAGTTTTAAATAAAAAAGAAATACTTGGAGTCATACTGGTCACACTGTGCATCAGATTGAGGTGAAGATGATTCCTACATATTAAAAATGACGTATAGATTGTTTTCCTAAAGTATCAAAATAATATTAATGTGTTTTATCCATTTTTAATATGCCACGTGTCTTTTTTACTAAAATTACAATTTAAACTAAAAAACACACTTTGAGTAATATTATTCATATAATGTGTTAGTTTGACATGAGGCTAATTCCTACATGTCAAAAATGACTTATGAATCATTTTCCTAAAGTATCAAGGTAATCTGATCATGTTTTATCAGTTTACAGTGAGTGACACACATTTTGAACTAAATTTTTAATTTTAATATGATAAAAGAAACTTTGAGTCATACTAGGTACACCATGTATTGGATTGAGGTGTGGCTAATTCCTACATGTCAAAAATAATTTATGGATCATTTCCTTAAAGTATCAACTCAATATAAATGTGTTTTCTTATTTTTGAGTATGTGTCATGTCATTTGAAATAAAATTTGAGTTTTAAATTGGAAACACACACTTTGAGTCATACTAGACATCGTACATCAGATTGAGGTGTGGTTGATTTATACATGTCATAGATGACTTATAGTTTTTTTTCCAAAAGTATCAAAATAATATAATTGTTTTTTCTCATTTTTGAGTTTGTGATGTGTGTTTTGAACTAAAATATAAATTATAAACTGAAAATGTACACTTCAAGTCATACCGAGCACATTGTGTATCATATTGAGGTACAAATGATTAATGTGTGGTTGATTCCTACATGATCATGAGTGGCTTCGAACATGTTACTAGCTCTATCATACCAGACAAACCATGTATTGGATTCATGTGTAGCTAATTCTTACATGTCACAAATGAATTATGAATAATTTTTCTCAAGTATCAAAACAATCTGAATGTGTTTGCTAGATTTTGAGTTTGTAACATGTTTTTTGAACTAAAATGTAAATTTTAAACTAATAACATAAACTTTGAGTTATACTCAGCACACCGTGTATCGGATTGAGTTTTGGTTGATTTCTAAAAATCACACCATGTATTTTTATTCTTCAATGCATTCAACATTCAAGTTTATTTAACAATATTGTTGTTTGATAACCCTAAATGTTGAATTAATTTTAGAATAAAAAATAAAAGTGCATCATCATGAGTTAATCATCCTCATTGAGTTCATAATCATGGTATATGAGTGCATCATGAGTACATCATCCTTCTTAATGATATCTATGAAAATTAACAAAATAAGAATTAGATAAAAATGATAAGGAAATTTACTAAAAAAATAGATTAAATGATGATAAAAATCACTAAATATCTTATAGTAAGTCACCTCTTCATGATTTATATATACAATATGACACCATGTATTCTGCCCATTCATTTCTAAACAAATAAATTTCCTCTTGTGAATATGAGTATTGTTGAAAGTCCTAGTATTACTGAAAAAATATAAATAAATAAAGGATTATTGAATATTTTAAATAAAATTGAAACTATCATAAAAAATACCTCTTTGGGGATGCTAGTTTTTTGATAGAATGTGATATCTTTCATAAATTTTCAAACATAATAACCACCATTATTTCCATTAGTTTTTTTTGGGAACTATAGAAACATTGGGAAAAATAAGTAATTTTTTTATATATATTTTGATATTGGATTTTTATTATATATACCCTAATAATTATCTATCTATATAAGTTTATAGGATTTTGTGCTCATGGAAAATTCTCATGAAATGATTTTGACGATATTTAAACACAACCCTATCATAACATAATTTTCATTAAAACATAATATAAAATGTATAAATTAAATTTTATTTGTACAATGTTTCATGTAGTGTATTTCAAATTAATAAACATCATCACATGTGGTCAGTTTATTGGGTGTCCATGCATTGAGTCTAGAAAATAAATCTTTGGAGTATCCAAATTGAATGTAATGAGTAACCAATGATGCCTAAAAAAGGAATAATTAATGAAATGAATGAAAATATATTTGATGTGATTAAATTGTATATTTTTACCCCTACATCGTGGGTATTAAGAAGGGTATGTATTCTATAACTTTTTTTTCAAACATTGGGGCCATTTTTTCTAATATTACTTCATATTTCTTTGGTTCCAATGAGAATATTTGTGTATAAGTGATGTGAGAACTAATGAGTCCAAATTTCTTATCATGTAATTTTCCCTTCAAATAGTGTTGATATATATGCCTGTAAAAATTATGAATAGTATTTAGTCATAACTAACATAGTATATTAGCTATTGGACAAAAAATCATGAAAAGATACCTCACGTATACATTTAAAACTGAGACTGCTTTCCATTCATACTTGAGTATTTCATTTACATTATCAAGAAAAATATAGTCTATAATGGACTCTCTATACATATGTTCTTAAAATAAATTTTGGTTATATCACTACTTTATAACATTGTATTCACATGAACCTATAATGTTAGTAAATACAGATGTTGAATAGAAGGGGTAATGGTACTTTGTGAATATCTTTTCTATTGGTTAGTTTATCCTTTAGATCATTTTATTTTGAAATTCTATTTCACCCATTACCTTTGTTCATATGTAATAACATTCATTGATTTAGTCCTTTTTTAATTAATTGTTAAAGGTTTTACATGAAAAATAAATTGGAAATGAATGCCTCCTTGTCAACATGTATTTTTACAAGATCTAACGGCCATGCTATGAATGTCCCAATAGCTTGATTGATCATAGTAATATCTGAATCATCAAGTGGAATAGATATTTCAACACTCTTATCATGATATATTTGAATCACCACTCTCACATGACCTTTTAGAAGTTTTTTGTTGTGAAAAATGTCTCCTTGGATATTATACATGGTACTCCTCGCAATAAGATGATGGGTGGGTGTTAATAGATATAAATCATAATAATTTTCACCATATAGACTATTAGTACAGGAAATGCATCAGTGCCTACCTAATTCACATTTCACAAAAATAATTATAGAAATATTGATTATCTCTTCTAAGACGCCTCTTTTAAGAGAATGAATTGTCTCAAAGATGGTGGGGTGGGGGTCTTCATATAGTGGTTTTTCTTATGTTGTTTCTCCTCTTTGATTCATTTCCATAACATTTTATAACAAATCTAACTGCTAATTAGTTATTTCTTCTATAAAATCTAATCATGAATGAAACTCTTCCATTTTCTTATCTTTATCCTCCTATTCATTTCTTTTCTAAAAATATGTTCGGGGTGGCACCCCAAAACCCACACCTCTTACATGACCATACTGTTCTAGCCAATTCAATTCCATTGATAGTAGTTATTCATTAGGTATATCTGATTATTATTCTTTCATATAATTTGGATAAAAAATATAGGAAAATAAGTAATCATTATTATGCAATACTAATCTAAATAAAAACAAATTTTAATTATGTCATACTTACACATGCTTCCCACATTTTTTGTGTATTTTCATCTATTAGTATCTCATATTTATTTACATGTGCCTCCTTCTATAACACATGATGTGGAATGGAAGTGGATTTTGATTTTGATTTATCAATTTACATGTAAATAAAGGGATGTAATTATGTTGTTGTTTCATGTCGAATAAAATTATTATGGTAAATTTAAAATATGTACCATTTTTTCAAGTGAAGTATACCCCATCCTTTCTTTATGGTAGGGGTACATTGGTTTTTATTCATGTTTCTTATTTTAAGCACTTAGTTTCTATTTCATAAATTAAAAATTATTAATCAAAGTTATTATTATATGTATTGTAAATAAATATATTACCATTAAAAATGTAACTAAAAATATTTCTCCTCGTAATGAATAATAAATTCATCCCATTCTTGTTCATTTATTAGGTGTGCATACATCTGTGGTGGGTGTGGGTTTATTTTACCTTCAATGTCTTTGAGATGATACTTCATAATAATTGTTTAAAATCCACTATGAGAATTTATAGAAAGAATTAATACATTTTTAATTCAGGATTCTTCTTATATAAATGCACTATATAAGAGATAACTAAGAGTAAATCAATATTTAATTATTTTGTTTTTTAGTAAAATAAAGAAATAATATCACAATGTTACCCTAATCTCTTCCCAAATTAGTGTCTTATGACATGAATCTACATCAATCAGTATGTAAATTCTAGTGGTGATCCCAATTTAACTATCTAACATGTCCTTGTTGGGGTTAGTAAGCTGGCCATGTGCATTCCATCCAACCTCGAATTGGAAGACTTTGTTTCTCACCTTAATAAATTTTTATAACACCATCATGCTATGATGATTATATTTTTTCTGGGACTCAAGTTTTTCACTAAATAACATTTCCTTAACTTCAACATCATCAATATGTTGTTCCTAAAGATTGTTAGCATCGACATGTTTAGAAGGCTTTTATTCCTTTGCATAGGAAGAACCATCAGGTTGAGAAACCTATTATTCCATAGGATTGAGAGCATAAACATGGGCATAATTCATTATCTATATAAGTTATTGAATATTTAATTTATATTATGTAAATTCAGTAGTGATTATATAAAAATATGTGGTAATACAATTTATATTACAAAAAAATAAAACATTATTATTGAACTTTATTTTTTTTAAAGGTTAAAGGGACTTAACCCCTCTATTTAGTATCCAAATACCCTCATTGTAGTCTCCTATGAAAAAAATACCCCATCTACATTGGGACCGCTATGAAATGATTGTGATTTCCCAATGAAAGGTTCATTAGCAGTTGAATTGAGATCTGGACCTTTAGTGTTTTTGGTCAATAATAGAATAATTGACCACTCTCAGTTTTCATGATCTAAAACATAAAATACTTTTACTACCTATGATGTTATTATAAATGGTTCATCTTTTTCCCTTTCCTTACTAAAATACACTTTCATGAATCCCAGTTCATCTATTTTAGCTTCAATCTTGTTATAAACCTAGTGGCATTGAAAAATCAGCACTTAGAATGTTGTATAATCCAAATCCCATATTTTTTTAATGATTCCAAAGTATGTCATATTCACATAAATTGGATTTACATCCTTGATACCAGATACATGAATCGCTTCAGCCACAAGTGTAAATCCACTATTTTTCATGGTATTTCATTCATCATGTTCATTTTTATAGAACATATAAGCATTAATTACATAACCACTATAAGATAATACATGTTCACTTGGTCCTCTGGCTAGCCATGAAATTCATTCTAAAATTGAATCGATATTTTTAGTTGAATAATTTAAAATATGATATCAAAACCATCCTATAATCTATTGATTATATGTATTTGATATCCATATTTCATCTCTTGATGGATTCAAATACCTAATAATAAATTTGTGTGTTTCAACATATGGTGAAAACTCTAAACTGTTATGTAAAATGTAAAGGTGATCCTAGTACTTATCTATAATATTAATTTTTAAAACATGTATTTCAGAAATTCCTTCATCCATAAGAAGTCTGTTCTAATGAGATTTTGGTATATTAATGCTTTCCACATCAGATAGCTAGTTGGTACAAAATTCAATGGCTTCCTCAACAACATATCTCTCTAAAAATAAAACCTTCTAACCAACTTTGATTTTTGATATACCCTTTCAAAATATTCATATACCATTCAATGAGGTACATATATCCATAATGTATTGGACCATATAGTTGAATCTATCATACTAAGTGAACCATCATATCAAATAATTCTAGTGGGATGAACACCTCTAATTCAAAATAATATGACAGTAATTTCCTTTTATATTATTAGAAAATTCACTAGGTCTATAATTTTACTACATATATATTTGAGAAATAAATAGATCTTGGTTAATGTATGACATACATTCTTGGTCAAAATTCAATGTGAGGTTATAGGAATTAGATCCTACATCAAAAACATGACAGTCATGTGATTTCAAAACCTTTAAATTTAAATCCATCAATGACGTGATATTCTTGATTTTTTATTAATACCCATCTAAAACATCTACATCATTCAAGAAGTTTTAAAACTGATACCTCTCTTTCTTGGAATGAGTGTAAGCAGTTAGAGGAAGAAAATTTTTTTTACACTCTTCATTAATGCTAACTCTTCCTGTATCCCCATGTCAATCTTGTCTAACCTAGCCTTAATTCCATCCTTTTTTTTGCTAGGTGCATTTAGTAACGTGCCAATGACACTATCACATACATTTTTTCCACATGCATAACATCAAGAAAATTCCAGATGTAAAAAAATTCAAGTATGGTAATTCAAAAAAAACTGATCCCTTTTTCCAATCATATTTTGAAAAAAAATTTAAAAAGGTTTACCAAAACATGTATCGATCACCTATTAGTGGAGATAGTGTTGTATGTTCTTCTAAACTCCCATAAAATGATTTCATCCAAGATCGGTACATATGTCACTAGGGTAAAAATATGTGATGTCCTAGAAACACAATCTTTAATGAATGTGTCAACGTAATTGATTGTGTACCTTGTTCACAAATGAGAAACCCTTGAGTTACACTAATGTTATATCCTGAAAAGTTTCCATATAAAAGAAAGTCATTTATCATCTCGTGCAACATAGATCTCAATGTGAAATATTAATTTATATAAGAATCATACAACATAACACCTGAATTCCACTATAATTTTAAATATTTGATCAATGGATCCAAATAAACATCAATATCATTGCCTAGTTTTTTTGTCCTGGTATATGTAGAGTTAAAATAATGTATTTTCATTTCATTCATAACAATGGTGGAAAGTTATAATTTACCAACATAACTATCCATGTACTATGAGTGCTAATTTGAAAACCAAAAGGATTCACTCCATCTATATATATCACAAGACAAAGTTTCTCATCTCATTTCCAAATTCGGTATACTCATGGTCAATTATCTTCTACTGAGAAGAGTATATAGGGTGATGAAGTTTCCCATATTTATTTCTTGTATTTTCATGTCATGTAAATTGTCTTGTAGTCTTCTTACTTCTATATGGGGTCTTAAACCCTGAAATGATTGGAAAGTTCCATAAAAATTTTGTAAGACCCAATTCATCTTTCTTTTATCGAGAAGAACCACACTTTAGGAATTTTTTAAGTGATTTGTGGTCCTTGAAAAACTATATATAGTCATTTGGACATGCATGTATTCTTTCAGAGATCATTCCCATTGAACATAGAATTCATTTAGTGTCATATGTTTGGTAAAGAACTTCATTATCTTCTCAAAGCATATCATTCAAGAGATCAATTAATTCAGTAAAATTGGAATCACTCCATCTGTTGCTAGATTTTAAATTATATATCTTTATTATGGATAATAATGCAATATATTTAGTACAACTAGCATACAATAGTTTATTTTCACAACTCTTTATCTTCTCAAACAATTTTGGAAAATCTTGAAGGTCATCTTCAATAGTCATTGTCATTTCCTAAATACAATATTCATCATTGTTCACACTTGTAATATCATCCTCAATACAATATTTATCATTGTTCACACTTGTAGTCATATCATATGATCTATAAAATGTAGTCTTATCCAAATAACTAGCTATATTCAGTTTTTCCCCATGTTTAATCTAGAATTTATAACTTTAATCTATTACATGATAGATCAAGTGTTCTCCTATCTCCTTTGGACTAATTAGTCTTGAATAACAACAACGTAAACATAGGGAAAAAAATTGACAACGGTTATATGCATGCTCTTTTGAAAACTTTATGAACTCTTTCACCACATCCTCATACTCCTTTTTCATATGATTGGAGTCCATTCATTTTTTATTCATATCTATCCTATATGATTCAGTAATATTAATATTTAACAATATAAATAAATACATAGAAAATATGATCTTGGAAACCATAAAATCTTGTTCTTAAAGAATCATTTAATCTACAAGATGTCATTATTCTAAGATAATAAGAGTTTAATAGTGGGTATTCAGATTGTTTTTTAGTGGTGGAAATCATTTAAGGAAAGGAATGTTTGATATCTATAAAGTTATAAAGAATATAACTAAATATTCAAATATTGAAAAACATAGAGATATTATGTAGTATTAATTCCAAGATATCTCATATGATCAAATATATGGGAAGGATCTAGAAAAGGCAGTGATCAATTGAAATCAACAAGAGGGGGGGTTTGTTTTTTATTCATTTCTTCACTTGGTACGTGGTGGTATAGGTGTATTTTCAATGATAGGATTATTAGGATCTATAGTTGATATTTTTTTAGATGATGAAAATGTTGATAGGGCCCATCAAATGGTATTGAGAACCTAGTGTTTTAAGAAACTCTTGAATTTAAATCAAATAAACCATAAGTCTCGAGCTGGGTTTCACATGTTCCATTCTCATTTCTAATAGTTTACATTTTATCAAAGGGTCATTTTGACAACCCATGTTTGGGTTTTATTGTAACATCAAGTTATTTCTTACATGATAGTTCATTCTACATCCATAATCCATGTGCATAATCCATGTGTTCATGCCATATCACATGTATAAAATATATAAAAATCAATATCCATAATATATATATATATATATATTGATAATGTTAAAAAAATATTAAACAATATTAAAAATATATATAAAACTTATTATTTACATAACAAGATAAAATTTTAATAACAAACCTAAAACAAAAAATAAATCATATAAATGAAGAGTATGTGTATAAGTATCAAAATTATTGTGAAATAATTTTTATCAAACACTATAAATATAAAAAACTATAACAAATCATATAAACTAAATTAAAACCATTTCATAATTCCGACAAAAATTATAAACATATCATAAAATATTAAAATGATTAGGGTTATCCTACCTAGTAATGGAAGAAAATTTGCAGAATTGTTTGATTTTAATCGATAGGAATAGGAGGGATACTTGGAACTTGGAGTCAATTACCATATTTGTGCTATAAAAACTTTTCCTACTCATCATTTATAGTCACCACCTTACATGATAAGTAGGTAGGGTTTTTGAGGTCCACATCTAGGAGTTACATTAAATTGGAGTGAGAAATAATAACTAATGAGTGAAATAAAAATAAAGGTGAGGGTCAGGGTGAAATAAAAATTGCTCGAGGCAAGGGATATTGGGTGGATAATGTGGGAGAGGTAGATCGATCAAAAATAAGATCACTCACGTGTTCCATTCAATCCATTTGAGAAAATAAAAAATAAACAAATATGTTCGAGAGGGAGATATGGATCATAAGTGATCACATACCTTGGATTTTGAAGGTGTTGATTCTTCTGATATGATTGAGGTAGAGAGATGATAGAGATTCAGTTTCGTGAGATCTTGAACAGTATGAGTGAAGAGAAATCTATTAGGGTTCTATTTAAAAATATGGGAAGGGTTTTATCATCATTTTCTTATCACAAAAAAAGATATATCTTTATCAGTTCTGATAAAGATATGTTTTATCAGTGCTTTTTTAGCATTGATAAAGATAATTATTTTTTAGCACTAAAAAATCACTAATAAAGACCGGATTTTAATAATATAATTAATGTAATTAATATAATTAAAAAAATAAATTTATATAATTATAAATAAATATAAATTTATATAATAATAAAATAAATATTTAAATAATTGTAAATATATGGTTTCAATTGGGTTTTATGGTATTGTAAAATTCTTTATGCCATCACATCTATGATTGTAATTCCAATTAGAATGGTCCATGCCACTAAAATGGTGAGTTTTGGTCATTTTTCATGAGTTTTAGTGGAAGTGGAATTATGTAATACCTTGATTGATAGGGTGTTTCTTTCCACTCCACATGATAAAATCACTCTTAGGATTGAATTTGAGAAAATTCCACTATTTTTGAATCTTGTAAAATTATTTTTCATTTAAAGTCTATATGTAAAGGGGATCTAATTTGATATAATTTTCAAATTAGAGGGCATAACTTGCATCATTTATAGAAGAAAGGAATTTATGGGATGGACTAGATCATTGGTGATTAGATTTGGATTCAGTTCCTATTTTCAGGTTACCATTAGGGGAGAAAGATCATGTTGATGAAAGATCCTCTCTAGTTTTTTTTAAGCCTCTCCCTATAGATCCATCGAAATATATCTTCATTGGTTTTCCTACTCCTAGATATTTTTCTCCTCTGTGAGATGATACTGCATTTGTTTCCTTTGCTCAGGAGAATAATATGAGTCCTTTATCTTGGGGTGGCACTATAAATGATCCCCACTTAGCCATTAATGGAATCTATTTCAATGATGCCTTATCTGGGGGCATTATTGATGAGAATGTTGGTGAAGATTCATATGACATTCCAACTTCTAGGGAATTTAATGCTCTGACTGATGTTGATTTCAAATTTTTGTAGGATCAAAGATCAATTTCTTAAAAAAATAAAAGGGAAATTGAAAGTTGGTACAGATACTTCAATGAAATCAAAAACCCAAAATACTTTCATCTTGAATTCTCAAGTGTGAGGCTTCTCTGCTCCTACAATGGGGAGGTTTTCTTCAGGGAAAAAAATTAGTTTCCAATGATTATTTTCCTTCTACTCTTCCTAACTCTGGACACAAAAATGATGCTTCAATGAGTATTCCTTAATCTTTGAATGTGATGGATTATATAAATAAGCACGGATGTCAAACACAGCCTCTTTTGGCTATGGTATTCAGTGAACTAAGGGTTCACATGAGTCCTGGGTTTACTCAATATTTTTTTCAATCCAAGGATTCCTCAAATCTTGATGTTTTTTACTCATTATAAAGTACTCCTTACTTTGTTTTTACCAGATATATTGAGAAAATGAATCCTATCTGTTGTGTTTTAGAACCTGTTTTCTACAGGAAGACAACAAACTTACCTATTATAAATTCTGCATCAAGGATTGCTAAAGGGACTATTTCACCCAGGACCCCTTTTGGTGGTATTCCCTCTGAGGCCTAGAATATTGTATCATCCTCTTTGTAGGATCCTATTTTTCATCTTCTTTCAGATTAGGACTGAAAGCTTAAGGATTTTGTACCCTCTATTATGGATAGTGCACTAGGGGCTGCAAATAAAGAAGCCTTGCCTTACAAACAACACGATGATATTTATTTTTCTTTGGATGGAGATGATCATGGGGTTTCAAAGGATAATATCATGATAGATAAACCTATAGCTGCTTCTTCTACTCCAAGATCATTCCTGGTTCAACATGTGAAGGATAAACTAAATTTAAAGGTCAGTACTCATAATTTATTTGAATTACTTACTTCAAGAAGTAGTGAGGAGGTGGTTCAAAGCTATGTATGGTCTTCTATAGTTGAGGAAATAATGAAGACTATTGATGTCAGACTACCAAATGATGGAGTTGGTCTATGGATGCAGGTCAAAACATGGAGAAGAGGACAGAATTCTCATGGTCAGGGTGGGAAGTCCTTCGACTATAGCATGAGTACTCTCTCGCGAGTTTCTTAACTGTTTGTTTCTTGAATTTTTCATGTTATCATGTTCCTTCTGTTGTAATTATTTTTTAATTTTAATAAAGGGGTCATTTTGCCTCACTTATTCTATATATATATATATATATTATTTATTAATTTATAAATATATATAAATATAAATATAATAAATATATTTATTATTTAATATATTTATTATAATTTTATGGTGTATCTATGGCCTGCCTCTATTATCAAGACTATCAATTCTATGATGAGAAATTTTGTTTGGAGTGGTATAATAATGGATAAGAAAGTTATTACAAAACCTTATAAAAAAGGTTGCATGCCCCAAGCCTTGGGAGGTATTTGAATTAAGAACCTTGATATTTTAAATCAATCTATGAAATATAAATTCATGAGCTGGTTAATCAATAATAAATTTACTACATTTGAATTTTATAGATCAAGACTCCTTGCAATATTGATTGTAGGTAATCAGAGTTACATTGAATCCTCAATTTTTTCTAGGCTGAAAACTATTTTCTAGAAAATTTAGACACACTCTCATTGGTTGGTTCACATGAACTCCTCTCTAAGCTTTTGGCATTCCAATTAAACTATAGAACACCGGGATGATTGGGTTAGCTCATTGTACCAGGATATAGATCACAACATTTTGATTAGATATCAACTAGAACACATGGAAATGATCCCTAATGATGTTGTCTCAGCTGTGGAAAATTATGACTTCATCAACCAGGAGGATATGCTCATATGGGAGAAGGCTTCAAATGGAAATCATGACTCCAAAACCTTCTATAATCACTTATTCCAGGGAGACTGCAAGTGGATCAATTCCTTCAATAAAAAGTGGTTGCTTCCTTCTTAGTTCACCTTACTCTAGAGGATTTCTCTTAACAAAATTCCAGTGGGTGAAAATCTCCAATGTATTGGTATTTCCCTATGATCTAAATGTATTCTCTGTCATTGGAATTGTGAGTATGTTAACCACCTATTCTTGTCTTGTAATACTAATTCATCCTTATAGAGAGCTATTTTTGATATTTTTGAGATTAATCTCCCTAAAATAGAATCTGTTCAGCAATTTCTTCCTGACATTCTTAACATTCAGTTTTCCAAACAGCTTACAACACTTTTAAAGGTTTCTTGCATTGAGTTATTTTGTACCATATGGAAGGAAAGGGACAAAATCATTCATTACCACACCCCAACCTAGTTGATTTATTATTTTAATTAATTTAACTATTATTTTGAGTTTTGGATGCTTTTTCACTATTGCGTGATCAGCCCACATGGTTAGGGGTAACTGTGTGGTTTCTGTATGGATGCTCGAGTGAGTCGGAGTTATGGCGCACGAAAAGAATGCAGCTTGACCCTGTAAATAGGTAGTGTCGGGTGGCATGGTTTGGGAATAGTTTTCTCAACTGCGTGTTTGACTGCAGGTGAACCCCGCCGCTGCCTGATATTCATAATAAATAAAGAAATTAATTAAATGGTAAATGAAATAAAATAAAGTAAGATAAATTAAAGAAAATAAAATTTTAGAAAAAATTTAACAATAATAAAAATAATATGATATTATTATTATTATTATAGTAATTATTATTATAAGAAAATGAAAAAATGGTGGAAACCCTAGGGGGCGTCGCACCCCCCCCCCCTCTACTCTTCCCTCATGGCACAGCAAGCCGCCACCCCCCCCCCCCCACTCACATCAATTGGTGGCCTGACCACACCACTCTAGACCCTACTCTTGTACCCCACTCTCACTGATGCTTCAGGCGCACCCTCCCCTCCTCTCTCCTCACCACTCCAAACCCCTCTCTCACTGGTGCTTCGGCTTCACCCTTCCCTACTTTCCCCTTCCCTCACCGGACTCTAGTACTCTGGCCATCCCTCCCCTTTGGCCATGTGTATCACCTCTTCCCTCCATCTTGTTGACATGAGCCCCCCCCCCCCCCAGTCCGGCAACCTCACCTCTAGTGAATCTACCCTGTTTTGGTAGCCCAACCCTTCTGGTGAAAAACCCCTACTTGAAAACCTTATTATGGATCGTGCGTGTACGACCCCCTATCCGGAACCTCCCTCACTGGCAGAGACCACCCCAGCCACCTCCCCTCCAGTTCATGGTTTCCCCCTCTAGTGTTTTCTCCTCTGAAATTGTGTTTTTCTTCAATTTAGCTAAATCCTAGGGTTCTGTGTATAATGAGTTTTTTTATCGGGTAGGCGGATTGGTCTTCAGGGTGTTTTCTTTCTTCCGCTTAGGAATCATCGTGTTCGCGCATGTTTGAGGTAGGTGTTTCCATGTTATTCATTTCCAATGCTTTTCCTTTGATTCTTGATGCCTTTAATGAATTCATAACCTTAATACATACCTACATGATACTCTTAACAAGCCTGTTTTGATGTTTTGAAGTTTTTATATTTCTCTAAAAATAGGACTTTACATGAATTTTGGTTTATTCCATGTGCATTTGGGCCATTGGAGTTTGATAAAATGTTTATTTAACCTTTTGGGTAGAATTGGATGATTTTGTGAGGTTTTACAATTTGAAATGTCTTGTTAAATTTATTTGGGTCATGTTTTGGGGTTTTATATGTAAAACAAGGTGATTTCCTTTGATTTGGTTTGGAACTTGATTAAGAAGGGTTTCTTGGTTATGAACTTGGGTGACATTTTATAAGAGAGTGAAATGGTTTGTTTTAGGTTAAAATCGAATGGTCATTAAACAAAAATGGGTTTCAAATGTTTTGGTTGGTTTTAGAGTGTTCCATTGTATGAAGACAAATCCATGGGTGCACTAAGTGCACACATGGATGTGAAATAAAATAAAGGTTTCCCTCTAAAGCTAATCTCCCTAGACAATATCTCCTCCCACCTTATTCTTTATTTTCATAAAATGGCTCCATGTTTTCCAAAATGGGGGAAGTGGTGTTTCTTGTGTTTAAACGTGGTTCCAAATGTGTTCCTTATGGTTTGGACTAGTTGGCATTGAAACATACTTGAGTGAGTGGTTTGAAGTTATAGCTCATTTGGTGTTTGTAAAAAAGGGTTGGTTTGTAAGTATTTTGAAAACCCGATTGGAACTTCCATATACATTGTGTGTTTTGACTTGGTTTTAAAAATGCACTTGGGTGAACTTTGGTAAAATCTTGGTTTAAAGGCCCAATTTTTCATGTTAGTATAAAGATGATGTTTTTTTTTGTTTTGAAATTGGTTTCTAAGTTTTTTTGTTAGATTATTTAATGTTTTTAACTAAATTATCATTTGACATGTTTTATAAAGTTTCATGTTTTTTCTAAAAATGTGGAAAGCTTGATTGGTAGGAATGTGTTTTGGTAAAATTTATTTTTGTGTTGATTATAGAAAATAATTTGTTTCGGTGAAAGTGAGTACCTGGTCGGCGATTTAAAAATGTTTACTGAAATGGTTTTGATGTTTGTATGGCATGATGACCCAATTGGCACCTTCAAGGATACAATGTGAGTATGTAATATAAGTATGTATGTATATATTTATAGGGAACCTATATAGGGGGATATCCCTTTATGGGTTATCATATAAAGTGTCTGTCTTTTGGGTAGGCAAGTGTGATAACGGTAGGTAAGGTGAATCACGTGTGTGAGGGCCTCCCACTTACACAGTATTACTATCACCATGGGTTTCTGGGAATCTTTTAGATGATCGAGTGATGATTTCTTTCTATCCCTTATTAGACAAGTTATTACCCCATGGAGTTGTAGACAGGCCAGGAGGGATGTGCCACTAGTGAGGCTAGGTTAAGGAAGCTAGTTGGTTATTGACTTAGGGTATTCACCACACGCTGGCAGGTGGTTCCGAACTGAGTACGTCTTGGGGTCTTCTAGGGATGTTTAGGATCACCCATGGTTATTGTCTATGTCGACTTGTTTACCTCTGTTTCTTTTAGATTTCTACCCACACTATTTATTTATTTACATCTTTTCCTAGTTTTTGACTTCTTAGGTTTTGGTTTGGGTTTTGTTTTCGAAATGGTAAAAAAAAATTTGAAAAATAAAGGTGTGGTGTGTATTGGATTTTAAGGAATAGAAAGATTATGTTTGTTAAATAAAAAGTGAAAACCCTATTTTTATAACTTCATTTTAAACTGTATTTAATAGATTGTGTTGGGAAAGGAAACAATTGGATCATGTGGTTTATCTTGGCTTTCCTACTGAGAATTTCGGTGCTCACGCCTATATTTATATTCCCAGTTATAGGTTCCTTTTTCATAGGTTCTCCTGGTTCTTTTTATCATTGTTGGAGAAGAGTTGATCTTATGGTTGGAGGTGACCAAGCGATCACATGGAGGTCAGGTTGGTATCAATTTAGTTCTATTTTCTTTAATTTTCTTGTTTTTAGTTTTCAATATATTTAATTGTATTATGAAATTGAATCATCTATTTCCTTATTTGAGGTTCAGTTGTTAGTTGTGCTTTATTATTCTAGTTTTTTCTATTTATTTATCTGGTATTTGTTTTATATTTTGGGATTAAATTGTTCCATCATGTATACTTTGATGCCCAACACTAGTCTCCAGCCCGTGGGGATCAGGAACACCCTTCTGTCCATGTCGTGGACCGGCTCGGGTAACCGGTTCAGATTCGACCTGGGTTGGTTCGTGAAAAAATGCTATCAGAGAAGGCCCTTGTTATTTGGGGTTTCCAGTAGATATAGATTAGGATTTTTGGGGCTTATGAGGTAGGTTAGAGGTCGGTGCCTGATCACCACCACTCATGATAAGACTTGAGCTACATGGGGTAGTTTGGGTTTTGAGTCTTTCTTATTTGTTTTAGATTGAGGGATGATAATAGAGGTGACTCAGTGTCACGTTGTGACTCCACATGGATTAGTGACCCATGTGGAGCCTAAGTTCCCAGTTCAAGGTCTTCTTAGTGTTATTTCTTACTTGGGATGTGGCCCACTACCATGTCTCCAGGTTAGGTGAAAGCATTAGTTCCTCATTCGGGGTTAGTTTGGTGTATATTATGCTCTGTCATGGTTTTGGTGGCATAAGCATATGTTGAGAATTAAAATGGATTTTTGAAAATGAGAATAGTTTTGAACTGAATATGCTCTCTTTTAAATGTCTTGGTGTGGCCCAAGATGTTCCTTATGAACATTTTCACGTGTGGGGGTATGTGTACGGAATGTGTATGTTGGCGCGTATGGATGGAAGCGGATGAACACATGTGCAATGGTTCATGGGATTTCTTGGGTGTGTATTTTACATTAAAGTATTGACCTTGTTTTTATAAATTATTTTTGAAAAGGGAAATGATTTTGGAAATTGTCATTTGAAGAAGGTAGTTTTTAAAATTTAAATGAAAAGGGTGGATTTTGAAAGTGATGTTCTTGGATATGTTTATATTTTTTTGGTTTTTTCTGGATGAAGGTACCTTTATTGATGTTTCTTAGGCTTGATATTGGTTTTGGATCTAGGTTTTATATGTTGTTTAGAAAATTCCACCCAGAAAGGTCCCCAAGGTTTCTGATAATTCATGCCCAGTTTTTGTCCCTTCTCAGATGTTGCATGTCCTTCACGATGATTGGGGTCCATTAGAGGTATTGGAGTGGCTCAAAGAAGTGGAACACATTTTTAGGATATTGGTAACTCCCAAGGTTGTCAGGGTTCATGCTGTTCTGAGATTGTTTGAAGGTCCAGCTTTAGACCAGTGGAAGTTGGTTTCCCCATCTACAATGCAAGCTACGATGCAATAGGAAGTGTTTAAGGCCGCCTTAGTATAAGGGTTGTTACCTAAGGAAGTGAAGTTGAAGAAGGAAGTAGATCTGAAAAATGTTCAGCAAGGCCAGTGGTAAATAAAATCTTACATTGACTATTTTAAAGAGATGATTTCTTTTTCTTTGGAGGTAGCATCAGAAGATAAAATAAAATATCCTCTTTTCATTTGGGTCCTTCTTCCTGAGATTGCGGAGAAAGTACTCTCATCAGGTGAAACATGTTTTGAGAAGTTGTTGTATGAGTCATTTTTGGCTGAGCTAGTTCTTGGTGTGCAGTCAGTGGTGGTTGGATCTCGTGAAGGTTTCACATCTATCAATCAGTGCATACCAGATAGATCTATTCCTAAATAGTCATCTACATTGGTTATGGATTCCAGTTCTTCGGACCGTTCAGTGGTGTTCCATCAGTGTGAATGTTTATGGAATTCAAATCCATCTTTTCGTAACCCTTCAAAGACATGCCATCATTGTGGTTGTCTGGGTCATCTGGAGAGTTTTTGTAGGAAGCATCACCTAAAGAAGATATTGTGACCAGAGGATTCTAGTGCTTAACTGTGAGGCAGGAGATGCTTCAGTCATATGAGCCCCAACCATAGGTCTCAGGGTGAAGCTTGATCACAGTCAAGAGTTTCTGGGTGTGTGAATCCTCGATCTGGGTTCTGTGTTTCTCTTTGGGAGTGGAACCTTTAAAGCCTTTTTGTTCTTTTTTCTGATATTAAAGTTTTTCTATTACTGTAAGTTCATTATTTATTCCTGAATTTATGATGGACTTGTTCTATTATAATCCAAGTAGTCATGTTTTTATGGGTATGGTTTTTCCAAATTGTATGTTTTTCTTAAAAGTGTGTTTGTCCCTTGTATGGGTTGACCTCAGTTTAGCTGTTTTCGTTTGGAGATGTAAGTACCTATGGAAGAGTCGATACTTGTAGTTTTTATTGAGTTTCTTGTTTAAGTCATGGAGTTATGGTTTGTTTGTGTGGGTAAATTGAAGGATTTTGGGTTGGGAGTTTCCTAGTTCCCGGTTTTGGTGGTGGTGTTGTTGGGTTTTGAAACTCTAGTACTAGTTGAATCCTTGTAGTGGGGAAACCCCTTGTGCTCTCCCCTTGTTTTTTTGTGGTTTCATCAAGATTGGTTGAGTCTGGCTTGAGGAATAAATAGTCACCCCATAAATTCCATGTTTCTTCTGGTTCTTCTTAGGCATGGACTCAATTCTTGACCAACTTTTGGCTTGGTGACTTTCTGGGGCAGAAAGTTTTGTGGTGGGGGGAATTGTCACACCCTAACCTGGTTGATTTGTTATTTTAATTACTTTTATTATTTTGATTTTTGGATGCTTTTTCATTATTGTGTTGTCATCTAGCATGGTTAGGGGTAACTGTGTCATGCTTGCACAGATGCTCGAGTGAGTTGTAGTTATGGTGAACAACTTATGCATGGTTTATAAAACTGCACTAAAAGCGTGAAGCTTGACCCTTTAAGCAGGTAGTTCTGGGTGGCATGGTTCAGGCACAGTTTTCTCAACTACATGTTTGAATGTAGGTGAAATGTGCAGCTACCTGGTATTTGGAATAAATAAAGAAATTAATTAAATGGTAAATGAAATAAAATAAAGTAAGATAAATTAAATAAAATAGAATATTATAAAATGGTTAATAATAATAACAATAATATGATTTTTAATATTATTATTGTAATTAATATTAATATTATTATTATTTTAATTAATATTACTATTCTTATTATTTTTATTGTAATAATTATTATTATTATAAGAAAATGAAAAAAATGGTGGAAACCCTAAGGGGCATCGCCCCCCCCCCCCCCCCCTCTTCTCCTCACTCATGGCATAGCAAGCCGCCACCCCCCCCCCCCCCAACGTCAACTGGTGGCCCAACCTCACCACTCCAGACCCCTCTCTCACCGACACTCTGGCCACACCCTCCCCTGCTCTCCCCTCACCGCTTTGGACCCCTCTCTCACTAGCGCTCCAACCACACCCTCCCCTACTTCCCCCTTCCTCACCAAACTCCAATGCTCTGGCCAGCCCTCCCCTCTAGCCCTACGCAGCTCCATCGCCCTCTAACTCGCTGGTGCGAGCCCCCCCCCCCCACCCAATCTGTCAACCTCACCTCCAGTGAATCCTCCCTATTCCAGTGGCCCAACCCTTTCGGTGAAAAACCCCTACGCACGACCCCTACTTAGGCCTATGCACGTGAAACCCCCTATCTGGCGCCTCCCTCGCCGACAGCGACCTCCTCGGCCCCCTCCCCTCCTGTGTGTTGTCCTTTGAAATTGTATTTTTCTTTAATTTGGATGAACCCTAGGGTTCCATGTATAACGATCTTGTTTTTTTGTTATCTCAGGTAGGTAGATTGGTCTTTGGGGTGTGTTCTTCCTTTAGTTGAGGTGCCATCATGTTTGCACGTGTTTGAGGTAGGTATTTCTATTTCATTCCTTTACAAAGCTTTTTCTTTGATGCTTTTATGCCTTTAATGAATGAATAACATTTCTACGCACCTATATGATTCTCCTACCAAGTTTTTTTTTTGATGTTTTGAAGTTTTTATATTTTAATTAAAATAGGTCTTTACATGAATTTTGATTTATTCCATGTGAATTTGGTCCATTGGTGTTTGATAAAATGTTTATTTAACCTTTTGGGTGGAATTGGATGATTTTTTGAGGTTTTACAATTTTAAATGTATTTTTAAATTAATTTGGGTCATGTTTTGGGGTTTTATATGTAAAATAAGTTGATTTCCTTTGATTTGGTTTGGAACTTGATTGAGAAGGGTTTCTTGGTTGTGAACTTGGGTGTAATTTTATAAAATAGTGATATGGTTAGTTTTAGGTTTAAAAATAATGGTTGTTTAATGAAAACAGGTTTCAAATGTTTTGTTTGGTTTTAGAGTGTTCCATTGGATGAAGAAACGTCCATGGGTTTACTAGGTGCACATGGATGTGAAATAAAATGAAGGTTACACTCTAAAGATAATCTCCCTTGAAAACATATCCTCTCCCCTTATTCTTTATTTTCATAAAATGGCTCCATGTTTTCTAAAATGGGGGAAGTGGTGTTTCTTGTGTTTAAACTTGATTCCAAATGTGTTCCTTATGGTTTGGCCCAATTGACCTTGAAACATGCTTGCATGAGTGGTTGGAAGCTATGGACCATTTTGAGTTTGTAAAATAGAGTTGGTTTATAAGTAGTTTGAAAGCCTCTTTGGAACTTTCATATACCTTGTGTGTTTTGACTTGGTTTTAAAAATTCACTTGGGTTCACTTTGGTGAAATATTAGTTTAAAGGCCCATTTTTCCTCTTTAGTATAAAGTTGATGTTTTTTTTGGTTTTAAAATTGGTTTCTAAGTGTTGTTTTTAAATGATTGAATGTTATGAACTAAAGGCATGTTTGAAATATTGTATAAAGTTTCATGTTTTTCCTAAAAATTTGGAAATTTTGTTTGGTAGGAATTTTTTTGGGTAAAAGTGATGTTTGTTTTAATTATAGAAAATAATTTGTTTCAGTGAAAGTGAGTACTCGATCGGTGATTTAAAAATGTTTACTGAAATGGTTTTGATGTTTGTATGGTGTAACGACCTAGTTTTCACCTTCTAGGATACAATGTGAGTATGTGATATAAGTATGTATGTATATATTTATGGGTAAAATCTATAGGGGGTATCACTTTGTGGGTTATCATATAGATTGTTCGTGTTTAGGGTAGGAAAGTGTGGAGACAGCAGGTAAGGTGAGTCATGCGTGTGAGGGCCTCCCACTTACACAGTATTACTATCACCATGGGTTCTTGGGATTATTTTAGATGATTGAGTGATGGTTTCTTTCTAGCCCTAACTAGATGAGTTAGTATCCCCTGGAGTTGTAGAAAGGAAAGGAGGGATGTGACACTTTTGAGGCCAAGTTAGGGAATCTAGTTGGTTATTGACTGAGGGGCTTCACCATACATCGGCAGGTGGTTCTAAACCGAGTACATCCATGGGTCTTTTAGGGATGTTTAGGATCACCCATGGTTATTGTCTATATCAACTTCTTTACTTCTGTTACTTTTAGTTTTCATCCTGCACTATTTATTTATTTACATCTTTGTCTAGTTTTTGACTGCTTGAGTTTTGGTTTGGGTTTTGGTTTCAAAATGGTAAAAAAAATATTTTGAAAAATAAAGGTGTGGCGTGTGTTGGGTTTTAAATAATAGAAAGATTATGTTTGTTAAATAAAAAGTGAAACCCCTATTTTTATAACTGCATTTCAAACTGGAATTAATGAATTGTTTTGGGAAATGAAACACTTGGATCTCTTGGTTTATCTTGGATTTCTAATTGAGAATTTTGGTGCTCACACCTATTTTTATCTTCCTAGTTGTAGGTTCCTTTTTCTCAGGTTCTCCTAGTTATTTTTATCATTGTTGGAGCAGAGTTGATATTGTGGTTAGAGGTGAACAAGCGGTCACATGGAGATCAGGTTGGTAGAATTTTAGTTTCATTTTATTTAGTTTTATTGTTTTTAGTTTTCAATCTATTTAATTGTATTTTGTAAATGAATCATTTATTTCTTTATTTGAGGTTTAGTTGTTAGTTATGCCTTATTTTTCAATTTTGTTCTATTTTTTTATCTATTCAAATCATTCCCTCATGTATACTTTGATGCCCAGAACTAGTTGTTTTCTTATGGGGATCGAGAATGCCCTTTAGGCCATGCCGCGGACCAACTCGGGTGACCAGTTCAGGTTCAACCCAGGTTGATTCATGACATTCATGACTGGGTATATTTCAACATCCAATCTACTCTTTCTACCATTATTACATCTATTTATACCTCAAATTATTTTCATGTTGAGTGTTGTTATAACTCAGTGAAGGAATTTTCAGTCCTAAGGTGCCTGGATTTTCAAGGTAACTTTCCTCAACCCTGGGGAACTCTTGAGGTATTTTGGATGCCCCCCTTTTTAGGCTGGTTTAAATAAAACAAGTAAAGTTCCTTGAGGGGGAACCCTAGGCCAGTTGGTTATGGATTAATTTATAGGGACCACAATGGTAATTTTGTAGAATATATTATGGATCTTGTGGTAGGTTACTTCCCTATAAATGTAGATGATGGGACTTATTAAAGATTTTGAACTTTCTTGTAAATGAAACTGGAATAAAATATGGTTTGAATGTGACTATACCACCATTGATGAATCCATAAGGATGGGAACGATTCATCTCTCTTGGAAACTAACAAAAAAATGGGCTATTTGCCTCAACAAACACTCTTCCATGGACTTCATCATCACACAAATCTTTTGAGAATCCAACTATCTCACTGATGGTCTTGCTAACAAAGGGGAAAATAAATAGGGAGTCACATGTTCTATAATTCTTCCTGATGATATGCTTCCCTTCTTTCTTTGAGACAAATGTAAAATTTCATTCCTTTAGAATCTTATAAATTTTCTTTGATGTGAATAAAGAGCCTCGATGCTCATCTTTCTCAAAAAAAGGTTGAGTCCCTTTTATTAAAGAAAAAAATAAAAGCAATAATTATGGGGTCAGAAAAAGAAAAATTTTCCTCCATCTTAAATAGATTATAGGCCAAGTAATTTTTTAATCTCTTCCTGGGCATCAATAATCTCATTGTGTTGAGCCCTCGATTGATGTGACCATGTACACAACCATGAACTCTTGGTTGAAGACCTATCCTCTATGTTTTCACACATTTTCAAAGCTCCTTAGGGACTTTTGAAACATCATAATCACTTTCTACAATATTTTTCTAAGCTTACTCCCACTCAGAGTGATTATGAGAGGCATCTTTATTGCCTTTGTGCTTTATGGGTGTCTGAATATTATGAGACATAGTATGGATCTCCTATTATCTAGATAATTAATCAGGATAATTGAGTGAGTCAAGCACTATAAAAAATGGATTTGGCCACTTATGCCTTTATGTTTCTTTCCTGCATGGGCCTAATGTTAATTCCATCCACTGTGAGAGAAACCCCAATGCTAGTAGTATGAGATCCCATATCTTGGTGATGAAACTTGTCCTTAATGCTTCCCAAGGCCACCTGAAGGTCCTCTAGAGCTTCAAACACTACCTTCCTGGTTTCCAAAGCTCCCTCTATGTTTTTAGTGAGTTGAAAGTTTTGATGAATAATTCACATGTCGTCAAATTTTTCTCCAATCATTTCATGAGGATCCCTGGTGAAAATATTCAAATGAGTCTCATCCAAATCATATTCCTCATACATAACTCCAAAGGTTGTGTGAAGTTGAAGGAAATCCCCTAAAAATTATTCTCCCTCATCACCTCTTATCATATCTGAAGTGGTATTCATTGGAAATTCCGCATGAATAGGAGATTCAAAATGAACCTATTTCTTATTTAAATTCACTGAAGAAGAAACCTTTTGTTTTATAGAGGAAGTAGTAAGGAGTATTTTTTTCCTTTTCAGTCACCTGAAGCAAGAAGGATCCTCTCTTGATGAAATAGAGAATCAACTGCCTCTTGATCCAAAATATCACATTCGGATTTTCTATCCATATATTGATCATCCTCATATGTAGATTTCACATCATCACCAATAAATAATTTATCAGGTTGTCCACAAGTTTTAGCATCAAAACTCACCAAGAAATCCTCATCTATAGATTTCTAAGACAATGTCTGAGGTTGCGGAATGAAAATGGGAAATAGTAGGAGCTTCTTAAATTTCAGATTCTTCAGACCTTTCAACTATCCTAAGAGATCTGACCACATCCATGTTATCCATGGGAGAAAAATTACTATAGACCTGGCCCATTTCTTTGACCAGTACATCTCTAAAAGAAGCAGCATCCTATGTAGATACATTTTCATCAGTAAGCTCCACCCAGGAAAGCCTCCCAAATTATTGAGAATCATGATCCTAGATGCTATCTAGAACCTGAGAGGACTGACTAGGTTCATCTAAATTATCATACCTTTGAGAATCCATGGATTCTAGCCTCATGAAACAAGATTTTTCCTTGCACGTGATTTGGGGATAAACACTTGTACATGCTTGAACCCTGATATTAGAGGTAGCACGTATCTGGGTCTGAGGGGTATGGCCCTGTTTATTGAGATCATTCCCTTCATAAATAATCTAGAAATAATGTCTTAATCCACCACTAGTTGCACCTTTCATGGTATAGGAAAAGCAGTGGGCTACCCATGATGTGAATACCTTGAGTTCAAATTCCCTTTATCCTTTATATCACAATCCATGGAAGAATGAAATTTTGTTCCATAGAACTCACATATCTCCCTCCCATAATTTTGAGCCAAATTCCCAACAGTTTTGAAAAAAAAATCAAGAAATTTATCATATTCCACACTAATTTGGATGTCATAAAAGGGGTTCATAATAATAACATTGTAAAAAATAGTGTAACTAAGGTAAATTTCAACTAGAATTCTCACAAAAGTTTCCATACTTTACTTTTTCGTCTTCCTTGTCCAACCAGATTGGTACCCCAATTGTAGCAGTGATATCATATATAATTTTTGGATGCCATAAAATCCAATTGATACCATGAAACTTCACCCATACCTATAAAAAACATTATTGACCTACGACACACTGAAATCCATAGACTATTCTTTGAGGTGAATCATACCAGACTCCAAAAACAAAGAGCCAGTATACTACGCATGAATCCTGGATTCCAACAACCAAAAAATACGTTAGAATAATTCATGGACCAAGGATATACACCTATAGTTCATGAACCCCCAATGAAAATAGATTCTTAGAACGAAATCCTTAAGCTTCCATGGCTTTGGGAAGAATGATCTTTGCGATTAAGAAATTATTACCCATGGCCAGTCTTTCGAAAAAATCTTCCATATTGTCTTCAACATATTCCAAAAAACATTTCCTAAGAATCCTACCCAAGGAGGATCCTTTTAAAGATGAATGGGTGTTATGACCACTTTATTAATTGAGTTTAATTTGTTGTAAATGAGGTCAATGAATTTCAATGATGGTTAAAGACACTCTCATAAGTGAAATGGAGAATGAAAATTAGACTATTGATGCACTGACCTTGAAAGATCAGAGAACTTGTATCATGTGTGATAAAAAATTTACAACATTGATATAGCATCATTTTTAGGATGAGTGAAGTACTTTGGATTTAATAATCCAAAAATAAAAGAAAGAAGAAAAAGGGAGTGGCATAACTTGGCGCTTGAAGGTGGTACCCAGGCATGATGTTTATTTGTGTTCAAAGATTGCAATGCATTTTTTTATACTTAGTTTTCTACTAAGTATTTATTTTGTGGCTTACTAAAAATAATGGGGCTAGCCCATGATCTAGCTACCCCAGCCACAACCCGAGGCACATGCGGGACCATAGGGGTCGACTGTGCCCATGGGGAAGCCTAGGCAGAGCCAGCTCGCAAGAGGCATGTGCGGGCCATGTATAATCCCACAGGAGTGCATGCACGGTGATCAATCCGTGTGCAGGATGCATAGTGGGCACTAAGAGTGCACCCGTAGGAGGCATAATTGGGCACAAAAGTACGCCCGCAGAGAACCGGTGCGGTGCGGCACCAGAGGGGGGAGAGAAGAATTTTGAGCTGTGTTCAGGAGGAGATGATTGATAAACCGTGAGAAAACATCAGCACATTTCGATGTGGGACAAGTTTTAAAAACATGGAGGAAATCATGACCGCTAATCTTATCTCACAAGAGATCTCGACCGCACGCCTCATCCCGCATTCTATGTTATAATCTTGGTCGTTCGAGATCAACCTGAGTCAATCCAACGGTTGCGGTCTCATCCTCAACCTCTGATCACATGGAGATAAACATGACACCGCTGCTCACCGTCACCACTGCCAATCCACCATGATCGTACTCCTAGCCATTTTTAATGAAGAAAACTACAGTATGGTGATCGTCTGACCGAACTGAGACCATGCATGCAATCGACGTCTTGCATGCATGCGATATCTTGAGGAAGAAGGTTTGGATGAGGAAAATGGAGTTTCTGAGGCCATGTGGATCCATGTGAGATTCATGCACGAGAATCATGCATATGATCTTGAGTCCATGCATGAAGATAGGAGCCCGTGTTCGAAAAAGGAAACAACCCAAGGATCTTGGCATATCTTCACCCGTGGGTTTTAATATTTTAAAAACTACAGAAATCCAAAGCATTCAAAACGCAATTCCCGTGGCCTCTCACACGGTTTGTGAACATGGAAGAGGTGCTCCTCTCTCCTATAAAAGGAGGATCCCGAGAAGAGAAGTGATGCTACTCACCAATACCTGACGTGCTTCTGTTCCAAAAATAGAGCACACTCTTTGAAGAATAAATTCATGTCCCGAGGACCTTCAACAAGTTACATGCACTCTTGACGAGCCTCGTGAAGAAGAAGAGGATCCACACTCCCTTGTGTGAAGAAGAAACCCTAAAACACGTGATAGGTTTACCCAAACCCTCGCGGTGTTTTTGTGAAGGAAAACTTGCGGCTAAGCAATTGGTGAAATCACACCCATGTTGTGCTTTGTGAAGACAGTGCCACGCACTTCTCTCTCAATTCTATGAAGGAGATTCTTGCGCACTCATTAAGAGACTAATGGGCCATCTTGGTTTCATGACAAAAGGTAAGAACACCCTCCTATTTTCATATTTGTATTCTACTGGGTGCAGGGGTTCATTGTTGAAGAAGTAGGAGATCGCAAGTGGTGAATTTCATAAAAGTGTGTGTTTAATTTGAAGAAACCCGAGGGCTCAGGTGTTTTCAAGAGAAAAAGAAGAATACATGCATGTATGCATGTGCTACTATTGAAGGATCTTGAGGCATTGTACACCTGTGCTCTCACAAATAAAGGGTTTCACCCATTTGGGTTTGAAGATAAATAGCACACCTAAACAAAACACCCCAACTAAGTGCAAGTGGAAGAAATAAAAGAAAGAGGAGAAAGAGGCCGAGTGTGTGTGTGTTTAAAGAATCGTATTCATTAAGTGTTTTCACATAAGAAGAAGAAGAGGAGAATTCATGCTTTCATGCATGCACATGAACACGTGAAGTGACTTAAATAAAGAATCAAAATCAAGTGTGTGCACGTATATAAAGAAGAACAATAAAGAAAGGGAAGAAAAGGTTCAACCTAATGTCATATGCATGATCACATGCATGCATGAACAAGAAGAAAAGAATTGATTCTAATGATGCCAAGTAAGTTGATCTCCATTTCCTGAATAATCACATTGGTGTATGTAATTCTAGCCAAGAATAGAGAATAAGTTTTAGTGCAGTTGGTTATTGCACTAAGAAGAATAAAGAAGAAGTCTAGTGCAGTTTGTATTGCACTAGAAAAGAACAGAAAGAAAGAAGGAAGAATTGATTTCCTACTGCTTTTTCAAGTAATCAAGTGAAGAGCACTAAATAAGACCAAGAGTAGAACTTACCTTATCAAGAAGGAAGAAGACTATCTCTATAGGCAGTATAAAGAACCATCTAGAGGCTATAAGTTGGACTAAGCCATCACCACTCTAGGGAAGAGGATTTTTCCCCACCCCCCTATAAAGTGTAGGCACTCACACTGGCTAGAGGATTGATTTCCTAGCCACTCCACTATAATATAATATTACATCATAGTGGATAACCCATGTACTGGTCATATCCATGCATGTAAAGGACGTAACTACTCTTATTGAGTGGTGAACCTTGTAAAAATATTGTGTGCATATTTTTACTGCTTTCTATTATTGCATGTGGCAGGGAAAATAGAATAAGAGAATCAAGATCCTAATAGGTCAAGAGGTACAGGGATAAAAATTGGAATTGGTTTAAAAAGTCCCCAACACTGATTCACCCCCCCCCCTCTCAGTGTTAAGTATATCCCAAACTGGTCCTCTCACTGGGGGCATCGACCAAATTTGCATTTGAGATCTGAAGACTCTCCTAGAATTCCATCCAAAATCAAAGACCCTTCAATGTTCTGTGAAGAATCTTTAGGAATCATTACCGACACCTAAAAGAGCTTTGTAGGGAAAAGTTGGGAACCTAGGAAGTGTGGAATCATCATGTTCAAAAGAGTACCTTAGACGCCATCATTATCTTCACAGAGCCACTCCCAAACCCACACCTCCATCACCTTCATATAATTATATATAATTATATAAATATATATATTTATTAATATATAAATATATATAATTTTAAATATAATAAATATATTAATTATTTAAATATATTTATTACGATTTTATAATTATTTAAAAATATATATGTATAATTATAATTATAAATAAATATATTTATATATATTTATATAATTATATATATATAATTATATATATTTATATAATTATATATATTTTTATTAATATATAAATATATATAATTATAAATATAATAAATATATTTATTATTTAAATACATTTATTATAATTCTATAATTATTTAAATATATATATATATATTATTTTTTTAATTTATTTATTATTATAATTAAAATAAATATATTTAAAGATATTTATATATATTTATATATATTTATATAATAATATATATTTATATATATTTATATACTTATATATTTACATAATTATATATATTTATATAATTGTATATATTTGTATAATTATACATATTTATATACTCAAAATGGGGTAGACCATGGATTAAATCTATGGTCCTGGAAAATTATTATTAAAAAGAAAATACAATAAGAAAAAAGAGAAGAGAGAGGAGATTAAAATGATAACAAATGGCACAACCAACACCACCAGAAGCAAGAAACATCAATATTCACCTTTTTTTTATGTCTGACACCCCTTCCTTAGGATCCACCCTGACCTCTCGAGTGTCTACCTCTCTTCCACTTCTTCGAAACCTGCCAAGTGTCAACTGATCATCCATGCTCAATGATTCTTATTCCTCCTTATGAATATTGGTGCTTTAACCTGAATTTTTTCTTTCAACTTGATAAGGTCTATAATCCATGTTAAATTCCCTAATGAAGATTTACTTACTATTAGATCTATTGAAAATATCAATCAAGTTAAGGCACTTTTTTCTAGGGTCCAGTGAAACGTTGTCACCCCTCTCAGTTTTTGATGTCCCTTCCATTGTACTAGTAGCTCAAGATCCCACTGCATCTTCAAGGCCATCTTTTTCTGCTCTATTTCTTACCTCTAATGGAAAGTTGTTTGGGGACTCACCCTAGATAGAAGTTACATTGTTGGTTTTCAGAAGAAAAAAAATATCGATCACTACTTTCTAATGATGACTCTAGGAAGGCAAAGGGTTTAATGAAGTATACAAACTACCTTTCCTATGAGTGACTACTTGAAAACCTTCATTATCAACTAGGTTATTTTTATTTTTGGGAAGAGGCACTTGATTTCCTACTCGAGACATCTTAACTTTTTCTTTCCCCTTGGCCAAAATTTGTTCCTGTTTCATTTCCTTGTCCAATTCATCTTACATAGCAAGTTCACAATCATATTGGCTACCAAACAAGCTCACATTTTCTACTACAGCAACAATACCACTACCATGAGCCTTAGAATTCATTTTCAGCATCTCTCCTTCATCCCCTTCATCGTATATCTCGTCCCATTATTTTTTATTGTAAGAAGGAATCCTATAATCCTTACCATCAACATATTGGATGGAATTTCTTAACATATTCCCTAGTCATTTATAATTTCTATCAAATTAGCAGCAAAGGGGTGGGATCCTTTAGTATAGAGGTAGAAGGGGCTACCACACCTTTCTCCCTGGACTGATTTCCAGTAGTTCTATTTTCATACCAAGCTCAATTATTCTTGTGACAGTCATTTTCTTCATTTCCTTGAAGGGAGTAGAAGGAGAAAATAACATTTATCCTATAGTTATGTTTATCATGCCCAATAATTCTATAATCCAAAAAAACTTAAGGATTTTTTGATAAACAAATTTCAGTTCATACTCATCACAATCAGTATTCAATAAAACATTTTTGACCATGATGGAGCATAGATCTACCTCATTAAGCATATGGGTATAATGACCAAATATTGAAATTTATATTTCTCAATTAATCATGATGGGGACTCCTATAACCAATGCTAAATCATAAAGGATTTTTAGATGCCAAAGAATCCAATTGAGTTTGTAGACCCACACCCATAACTGGATAGAAGTGTTCCCTACCTGCAGAGGGTTGAAGTTTTGGTACCATTCTTGTATATAATGGAAGCCCAACTTGAACAAGATAGATACTAATACCTATGCTCACATTTTTAGTTATTTCAAAGGACAGATAAAATTAAATAATCCTCTCCCCAAAGAAACGCATTTCCAATCCATCAGACCCCAACTAATCAAGAGGCGAGAGATCAGGTCATCCGTTTTACAAGGTTTTGAGCCTTTCAGAAGAATCAGATGAGAAAAAAGGGAATTCTTAACCAAGTAGATGCGTTCAGTGATGGATTCTTGGTTGGAAATTATATGCATGATTTCCCCTTTTCTACAAAATTTTCTTGCCTCCCCATCCTTTAATTGAAATAAGGATCGAATATATCCATAATATAGGTATTTGGATTATGTGAAAAGTCTATTTGGAGCTGCATCCAATGCCTTCAAGTGAGTACCATCACCAAAATAATCGGTGATATCACTTCCAGTAAGGAGAGCCTCCACCAAAGAAAGATGGGTTGTAATCTTCATTGAGAAACCCTAATCACCGTGAGAAGATCCATGGTTACCGAGGGCACTACTCGCAACCCCCATTCTCTCATATATATTTATATAATTATATATATTTATTAATTGTAGTTGGGATGGAACCTGAGTAGTAAATCCTAAAATAATGCATTTAGAAGTCTAGGGTTTGAATCCTGGAAATCTCCTTGGAGGATTTATGATGTAGGTGATTATATAGCTTCTGACATAGGGGTGATGATGTGGGCATGATGCGGGCATGCGGGGACGCATACATGATGCGGGAAAGTGGTGACACATGACTCATGATGCGGGAAGGATGATTTATACATGATGTTGCACTGGGACTTTGGGACTGTAAATGGGCCTTTAGGCCATGTAATGGGCTTCATGCCCACTAGGCCTTTGGGCCATCTATATATATAATAAATACGGACTGATGGTTGAACTATCCCGTTGGGGGTTATGGGCTGTTTTTATGGTCTGTGGTGGGTAAAATATCCCCTTGGGGGGCTATGGGCTATCTTTCTGGCCTGTGTGTGAGGTGTGTCTATGTTTGAATGTAATTGTACCCCCAGGTACATAATATATATATATATAATATTCATTAAGATTTTATAATTTTTTAAATATATATATATATATATATTAAAATTATAAATAAATATATTTAAAAATATTTCTACATAATTATAAATATATTCATATAATTATATATATTTATATATACTAGGTATTAGGGGATACAAATACAATGAAACAAACACACACCTGACACCCATAGGCCGGAAGGGTGGGTCATAGCCCTTTTTAGGATATCTCATCCATCAAGCTCTTATTATTTATTATATATGGGCCCATATACCCCTTAGATATAATCCCAAAGGCCCACCTAGTATACTATTACAAGCCCACACATTAGAAACCCTTATAATGTGACCACAGATCCCTGTTGAATCATGCATGATTGCCAAGATTTTTAATATCACTACTGATAGTAGCTTTGCCTAAGGTTGTCGCCTTGTCCCATCAGTTGGTGTCATCCTAAACATTATCTAAATAATCTCTATCGCTCCCTTCATCATCTCCCCAACCACCATCCATAGTATCATCCCCATCACTCTTCGTCATCACCCCCTTAATCCTATCACCCCCCCCCCCCTCATTAAGCGAGGGCTCATCAGTGCATCCCCTACATAGTAGTGTGGGCCAATATCATGTTGGTGTCTTATTGACATTGGATGAACATCCCCTTCCCATACCATTGAGTGGGGTCTCATCATCACCATCCATGTAATAGTGCGGGCCATCATCACTCTAGCGTCATGTTGATGTCGACTGAGCAACCTCCCCCCCCATCGTTGGGCAGGGGTTTATCATCATCGCTAGCACAGTAGTGCGGCCCATCCTCACACTGATGTTATCTAACATCAACCAATGCCCTATCCCTAATATGATGTCATCTCCAAGCACTTCCAAAAGTGTTGTCACCACTGATCGGGACTCACCTGAAAACCTCTGATGGTCAAGCCACCACCATGATTGTGTTGTGTGATCCTCATGTAGATGTTTCCAAACCAACATCTACCATCAGTTTTCCAAATGCTATGTCGCACTGAAATAGACGCCCACCACACCACCGCCCCCATAGTTAAATGAGGGTTTGATAATCCCATTGCCATTCACAACCATCATCAGCGCCCATCATCACTGATCACCAACCCGATCACCTGTGCTGCAATCCTTCCGTTGTTGTTGTACGATGTTGTTGTCGCTGTTGTCAGAGGATCGGACTGTCAACCTATAAAGGAGAAGAAAATTCCCCCTCAAATGGCTTACAACCATAGCATGTCGATGCTTTCTCCATGTCATGCATCCTTGGTACATCGATGTTAGCATTGGATCTTGCATACACCGAGATACCTCACCACTCACTACTATAATAGGGACCATATGCACCACCTACACCGAGCATGGGCCAAATATAATATCATTAGAGTTGGAATTGAATAATGTCATCCACATAAGAGATAACTCCCCAAAATTTAAATGGGAGGCCAAATCTAGAAGTCGTTAGGGTTTGAACCATGGCCTGCCTGGATGCACTGAAGGGGTGTTGAACCACTCAACTACACCCGCATGTGCTTATATATATTTATATAATTATATTATTTATATGATTATATATTTTTATTCATATATAAATATAATTAATTATAAATATTATAAATATATTTATTATTCAAATATATTTATTACAATTTATAACTATTTAAATATATATATATATATATATTTATTTATTTATAATTATAATTAAATATATTTAAATATATATATATAACTATTAATATATTTTTATTATTGTGTATATTTATATAACTATACATAATTATATATTTATATATTTATACATTTATATATATTTATATAATTATATATAAATATAAATATAATAAATATATTTATTATTTAAAAATAATTATTATAATTTTATAATTATTTGAATAATTATTTATTTATAATTATAATTAAATATATTCTAGGTGATGGGGTATAAGTACAGCAAAACACACACGCCCATAGGCTGAATGGGCATGTCATAGCCCCCAAGGGATACCCTACTGATTAAGCCCTTATTTATTAAATATATAGTAGACCCACAAAACTCATACATATCAAACCTAGAGGCCCATTGTATATTATGGCTCATGCCCCACATCACCCATCATCATTGTGCCCTGCCTTCATCATCACCCTGCACCTTCCATCACCACTTCCATTGATAGTGCCTTCATCGTCAACCCGTAGATTTGTGGCTTGGATTCATTAACCTATAACATTATCACCTCCAAGAACCACCAAATGGGACTCCCCTACAAACCAATGATGGACAAGCCCCCTACCTCCATTGTCTCACTGAACGTTGTGGTGGTGCCACAGATGACTGTTGGACCACCACCCCCATCGTCGAGTGGGGGTTCACTTATCCAATTCACCGGTCAAGATGCACATCGTTACAACCCTCTATTGTCAGTATTCCACCCAAATCATGACATTTCTCACTACTGAGGACACGTTGCTAACCGCCCCTACTGTAGCAGGTCCTTCATCACCACCCAAGTTCACAGTTGACCCATGCCGCCTTCGTCGCACCTTCAGTAGCATCACCTCACTGTCACCGCTGTTATGCAGCCCCCCTTTAGATGTCCACTAGAGATCTGCTAAGAAATATACTCCTCAAGGCCCATTTATCCTACTAGAGACTATGTTATCCCTTATCGGTGCACATCGAGGCCACCCCCACAACCTCTATCGCACACCGTCGTCTACAACAGTCCCTTGGTTACATCTTTCATGCCCCACTGAGAGAAATATATGTATAAATAAATATTACAAAATGATTAAATTATAACAAATATAAAAATAAATAAATGTTAAACATGAATAAATAATATTAAATGAAAGCAATATTAAAAAAGAATACATAGAAGTTAATAGAAAAACACTATTTTAATAAATGAATTCATATAATATTAACTACATGAATTGTAAACACGTACAAAAATGAAGAAAATATTAAAAAAATGCATTTAAAAAATGCATACAAATGTATATCTGTTATATGTATATATGTACATGTGCACATATACATACACATACATACATCCATATATGTGCAACATCAATATATGCACATACACAAAACACACACACACAACCTAATTCATACACATATATGCACATAGACATTGATATAAATATATAAGTTTGAATTTTACATATTAACAATACATCATTTATATTTATATAATTGTTTGAATTATTAAAATATATATATTCATATATCATATTCATATTAATTATATACATGAATTTTGTAATTAATGTATATAAATAAAAATTAATTTTTTAATATAAATATGATAATTTTAAATATATTAATAATATTTTTTATTAAAAGTTTTTATCTTTGCTCAGAAAATCACTAATAAAGATGCACCTTTATTAGTGCTAAAAATGCACTAATAAAATCCAGCGCTGGATAAAGCACGATCTTTGGAAGTGGTGTGTGTGATCTTATATATATTTATGTATATTTATTTATAATTATATATATTTATATATGTTTATTTATATTTATTTATATTTACTTATATTTATATATATTTATAAATATTTATATGTCTTTAAATTTATACATACATACATATATGTGTGTAATTACATATATATTTGTGTATATTTATATGTGTTTATATATATATATATATATTTATTTTTTATTTTTTTTTATATTTATATTTATATTTATATTTATATTTATATTTATATTTATATTTATATTTATATTTATATTTATATTTATATTTATATTTATATTTATATTTATATTTATATTTATATTTATATTTATATTTATATTTATATTTATATTTATATTTATATTTATATTTATATTTATATTTATATTTATACTTAAATTTTTATTTAATTATATATATAGTTGTATTTATATATATATATATATATATATATATATTTAATATCCATATATACTTATATATATTTATTTATAATGTATAGATATTTATAAGTATTTATGTATATTTATATATATTTATATATATTTATATATATTTATATATATTTATATATATTTATATATATTTATATATATTTATATATATTTATATATATTTATATATATTTATATATATTTATATATATTTATATATATTTATATATATTTATATATATATTTATATATTTATATATATATTTATATATTTATATATATTTATATATATTTATATATATTTATATATATTTATATATATTTATATATATTTATAAACATTTTTATGTATTTATATATGCAATTAGGGCTTAAATAAGTAGTAAAGTCACCTCATAATCCTGCATGAAACATGGGTTTAAAACCGAGCAAGTGAAAATTACCATGGTACTATAGCAGTATTGTTGCACTATAATTGTATTACCGCACTATAGCAGGTACTACAATGAGGTACTCATAAAGTCCTTGGTATTTGGAATTGATTTATGTTAGGTCTTGGGTCGACCATGTGACTTTGGACCCCTTAGAGGTGTTGGAAGTGTTGATATAGGCTGAGGAATGATCTTTGGTAGTTGGCTCGGGCTCACAGGTTAAATTTTATAAAATGTTTTACGGGTGTTCTAGCCTGAATTTTCAGTTATTTATGGGTTTAGAGTTGTTTGGAAGGCCTAAAAATTAATTTTTTGAGTCATGGGGTCTTATATTAGATTTTCAAAAATTTGGATAATTTTGGAATGACACCCCCCCCCGATTTGCATAGGATTCATTCTAGAATGCAAATGAATCATTGTGTATGATTCATTCCCAAATGCGTATGAGCCATTCTAGAATGTGTATGAGTCATAATGTATGATTCATTTTGTGTTTATTATGATTAATTCCTATGTTTTCCAAATTTTTTCTTGGATGAACAATGTTTCCAAATCATTCCTAATATTAAATAAATGGTAAAAATACCATTTTAAGGGAAATTAGGGCTCTTACATGCCCAAAACATAGAAAATTCATCCGAGGAGGCCATCACACCATTATCTTAATCTATGAGGGAGATATCTATCATTTTTTATTAGAAAAATGTGTCATATTAATTGTTAGGGAGCTATAGGTAAAACTAACAATCAACATGCAACCAATTCCCAAATTTATAATTATTTTTATCACTTTCTAAAAAACCAAAATTTTTGGTTGTTTGTCGGATTTTACAAAATATTTTGATTAAAGTTGAATCGATTGGAGTTTATTATAGATTGGAATGTTGTAAACACTATGTAATTGGTTCCTAGTTTATTCCAAAATTATACGTGTGTTATGTGATGCATGGTAAATAGGCATGAGTGATGTGATCTGGGTGAAACTAGTTATGTACTACTTTGCGATTTTGTTGTTCCTAGGAGATATTGAAGGGTAGTCACATGTATGAAATGGTGTGTATGTGCATAGTATGGAATAATAGGTGTGATATGTGATTCAATATATGGATATTTGGGTGTTATTATATTGGTTATGGAAATTATTTTCATGATGTGTGGACCAAGATGGTTCTATAGAAATGTGTTGGGTGTGGCTCATGTGTTTGTGGGTAATGTCGATCACTAAAAGTGAGGCGATGTGGTTCACCAAGATAAAGTAAATTGTGTTGACTATTACCATTTTTGTGAAACATGGTTCATAGGTGGTAAAAGAGGTTCATCGGAGGTGTTTCATAGGATTTTGGTGATGTTTCTCACTATGGTTGGCCGATAGGGTCGTTGGGGTCGTGTGTACATAGGGTATGGACCATGAGGTGGTTTTAACCACTAATTTTGAGTGAATGCCTCTGTAGATTAAGTAACATAAGGGATGTTTTTAACCATCAGTATGGTATAGGTTCTCACCATAGAAGGCTATAGTTGGTGATAGTTGAGACCACCATATGGGGACTGAGGCTCACCGTTATACCGATACTATTGGGATAGGTCATGGAAGGATGTGTATCATTGTTCATTGGGTTTTTTGGGGTGTTTATCTGGAAGTTGTAAAATTAATAAGGAATCCCTTGGGACTTGTGATATGGATTTTGGATAGTATTTTAGGGTGTCTGGGTAACCTTTTATGGTTATGTGGTTATAGTTAGTGTGTGATTTTATGTTATAATTGATTGGTTATATAGCCAAGGGTGCTTCTGGTATGACATACTATGGGTGTATCATTCCACTCAGACACTGGTTGAGGTAGGTAAAGGCTCACTTATCTCTATTGAGAACAAGGGGAGTGGGTTTTATAATGTGTCGTTGGTCTCTATTTATTTACATTTTTTTCATAAGCTAGTATATGTATAGATGTAAGTTGGGGATACCCGAGTTCATACTCATAGCCTACATGGGCCCTCATAGACATGTGTATAATTTATTTTTCTGAGTACAAGTAATGGAAAAGGAATATCATCGGGTTCTTAGTAGATAGGGATGTGTAGATGGCACACAACTAGATGTGGTATTTTTCAAATAGTTTATGTGTTTACTTAGTGTCATATTGTTAGTTCTTTTGATTATTTTTGCACACGTATATGGGAGATTGGACTGAGGAGAAAACATTTGGGTTTTTAAGATCATCATGTCATGGTATATTTTTGTGAAAGTGGTCATATAATTATTTTGGTTATTACTGCTTTCTATTTAAACTGTTTATGTTGTGTTATCATCATCATCAGTAGCATCATCATCATCATCATCATCATCATCATCATAATTATCATCACCACCACCACCAGCATCATCAAAGGGTATAATCTCCCCATTATCACCTCATATACCCTTGTTTCTAGTCAATAGACTTTGACATATTGGGATCCACACCTAAGGTCACATGGAACACTGTCAGGGCACTATTCGAGTTGTCTGGGGTGGTGGAGCATTAAAAAGTGGTATTATAACTTGGGTATTATAAGGTATCACCTGATTAAGTTAGTTATAAGTTATAAATAGTGTTTTATTGTTACCAGTTGAGATTAAATCTAGTTATTACTAAGTGGTTTGTTATTTATGTGGAGTTTAGGAATGTGTTTAAACTTGGGATGGATATTGTTCTATGTGTCTTTCCAGCACGAGTATGGGAGGAATTCCAAGTTATTGGAGAATATGGGAATTTTTTTCAATTTTTAATTCTTATAGTTGATATATTTGATTTGGATTAATTGGTGTTTGATGTTATTCTTTTTCCTGACTCTTGACCTTGAGAGGTAAGAGGTAGTACTCATGCATCATATTAGGCATGTATGGATAACATGAAATATTTGTGTTCATTATGATTATTGTTTAGAACCTAGAAATAAAAGTCATGGTTTAGTTATTTAAAGTTTCAACAATAGTATAAATAGTTATTTCCAATATTATCTCTTGGTGGAATTCTACTCAGCTAAGCCAGGGAGGGTCGTGGTTCTGGAAATGAAAATATGTTGTGTTGCTTAAATATTTAGAAACAACCTATATGATGATTTCCTATATATATTCTTTGTGTAATTCTACTCAACCAGTCTAGGTAGGGTAATCTTAATGTGAATGGGTTTGTGATCCTAGGTGTATATGGTGTGTGTGTTACCTGACCTTTATACGAGTAGGTAGAGGGACATGAGGTTAGATGATATGTGATATGGGTGTGGTAGGGAAGAGTAAGGGTAGTGAGATGAATTTTCTATTATAATGTTCCCCATTTGAAATATCTACACTATTATACCTTCATTGATTATGGTATTTGGTTCTCATCAAGATTCCACTGAAATGGCCTTCGTTGGAGCATCAGGAGGGTGGAGATATGGTGCCACTAGGGTATGTACGGTATGAGGCCCCTAAGGGTGGGGTTGATCATGAGTTATAGGTAGAGGCTCTGAGGTTGGCATGACAACTATAGAAGACATAGGATCTGAGGAAGTGTTTAGATGGGAATCTTGGGATGAGTATGGAATGGTTTATCTAGATAATTGATTGGGGATCTCAAGTATATGAGCCATCAATATCCTACTTGAAATGAGAGTTCCAATCACAACACCCTCCCTTATTCTAGGGAGAGAGTGGAATTAATATAGAAGAGTATTGAATAGATTCTATAAAGAAAATATTTGACTGGATTGAGAAACCACAAGGGTGGAGGGTGAATTTGGACACCTATATTCTTATAAAAACAAAATAATAGTGATATGTATAAGTACAAGAATAAATACACAAGGGTTTTACATAAAATAATTTTGAGGCCATGTTTTCCAATCACTTCTTCCCTAAGATAATAAAAGAGGAATGATCCCACAAGTTCATTAATTTGTGGTATAGAGAGACCTTAGTTGTGGATTATATTGGGAGGTTCACTATTTTTTTGTTTTACATAGATGTTTTCAGGAGATGAAATTATAATAGTGTGATGGTTTGAGGATATTTTATGACACACTATCAGATTTTAGTTAAAAATATCAAGGTTTACCTAATTATTGAAGGTAGTAAAACATACATTGAAATTAGAGTGTAACTTTTTATATGGGACTATATCAAGTCAGAAGTTTGGGTCTGGTGAGACGTTTGGTGGAGCTCCATGTAGGCGTAAGCGGGGATGCAAGGATAGATAGCAAGGGTGGGATGATTCCACCATAGAGTGGATCATCAATGATGTTATTTAAGTGTGAATAGGTGGGGCATGTTTGGTAAAAATATTATTGACCACCAAAGGTGCACCGGTCATGTGTCCAAATGGGGAATCTATAGAGGTTTTGTTGGAGGACTGCACAAAAAACAAAGATTCATATACCAGGTCAGACTTAGAGATTTAAGGTAGGACTTGGATTGGGACTAGGTGTTGGTAGTCGTGTTACAACTATAACTATAGGAAATCAAAGTGGGTGAGATACCCAGTGATGGGGGAAGTTCCTAGTGGGGAGTTATACTTTGTGGGGAGGACATGCATCGGGCAGTCAAGCTTTGAGCCAGCTACATGTGGTTGAGAAGATATATTCAGAGTAGGATAAAGATCCAACGAAAGTCACAGGTATGTTGTGAGAATGTGAATATGGTTTTTGGGTTTGTATGGGGGATAATGGGGTTCATTATTCATGTATAAGAAGTGAATTAACCATGTTCTAGTTAATATGTGAGAATCATATATGATGTAGGGTAATTGTGAGATGTGTTAGCATCAATATAAAAGTGGGCATTATGTATGATGTGGAATAAAGTGGGAATCAGGTGAAATGGAGGATAAATTGGGAATCTAACATGATGTAGGATGAGATGTGGGAATCAAGACAATTTAGGGTGACAATGGATGATGGTCAGTGGCTATATAGATAGCTGGTGAGTGTGGGATGGATGAGTGTGATGACATCGTTGTGTTGGTTATTTTGGTCGATATGAGACTGGGTAGGTGATTCCTATAGTGGAGAGTTCCCATAGAAGGAATT
The DNA here is from genome assembly GCA_963277665.1 of Viscum album. Classification (NCBI taxonomy): domain Eukaryota; kingdom Viridiplantae; phylum Streptophyta; class Magnoliopsida; order Santalales; family Viscaceae; genus Viscum; species Viscum album. The sequence continues at coordinate 734,417,335 of OY728160.1, forward strand.
GATTTATTATATTGGTATTCAGGGAATTATATGATTTTAGGAAAGAGACAGATGTGTTTTTCATCATCTTAGTGTTGTGAGAATGCGTAGAGCATGATGCTCAAGTGTTGTTAAGAGTTGGTCGGTAAGTAACCGGGATATCTTATGGATGAAATATCATATGTTTGGGAGATTTAAATTATTTATTATTTAGAATAAATATTTGGGTCAGGTCTTGGGTGACGATGTGACTTTGGACCTTATAGGGATGTCAGAAGTGTCGGTATATGCTGAGGAATGAGCCTTGTAAGCTGTCCAGAGCTCATGGGTTAAATTTTATAAATTTTATTATGGGTGATATAGCATGAATTTTCATTTATATATGGGTTTGAAGATATTTATAAGTCTTAGAAATTATTTTTTAGGGTTTTTTGGGGTTTGGGTTTTTATAGCTTCTTTGGGGAAATTTAGCTAAGTCTGGAATGTCCTCCCCCCCCCCCCCGATTTTTGTATGAGTCATTTTGGTGGAATTCGTATGAGTCATTATGGAATGAATTTGATTCATTTTATATGACTCATTATGGAATGCATATGAGACATTACATATAAGTCAATCTGGTTTGAGTATGATTCATTCTAGTGTTTTCTAGATTTTGACGTGGGTGAACAATATTTCTATAACATTATTAATATTAGATAAATGAATAAAAAATAATTTTTAAGGGAAATTAATGCTCTTAGATGCCCAGAACAGGGAAAATTCATCTAAAGAGGCCCTTACACCCCTATCTTCTTCTCTGAGGGAGATCTCTCTCATTTATTATCAGAATTACATGTCATCTAAAGAAATAGGGAGATATGGGTAAGCCTAAAGGTTAGTATATAAATAATGCCCACATTTCTCTCAATTTTTACCCCTTACCAAAACCCCCTAATTTCAAGGTGTTTGACAGATTCTGGGAAATATTATGACTAAATATAAATCATCTGAATATACCTGGTAAGTGGAGTCTTGAAAACTCTAGGTAAGTGGTGCCTATATTTTTTCTAAATTATATATTTTTTATATGATACATGGTAAATAAACAAGAGTGGGGTGAGCTGGGTGAGACTGCTTGTGTACTAATTTGAGATTTTTTTATTCCTAGGAGATACCAAAGGAATTTATCATGTTTAAAATGGTGTGGTTGAGCATAGTATTGCATGAATAGTGCGATGTGTGATTCTATGGATTTTTGGGAATGATAACATTGGTTATGGAAATTTTTTTCATGATTCTAGTGTTGATATGTTTCTATATAAATGTGTTGGGAATGAATCATATGTTTATGGGTGATGTTGATCACCAGAAGTGTGGTGAAATAGCTCTCCAAGAAAAAGCGGATGGAATTAACCATTATCATGATTGGGTGACATGATTCATAGGTGGTGGTGGAGGTTAATCAGAGTAATGGCCTAGTATATTGGTTATTATTCTCATTATGGTTGGATGATAGGACCATTAGGGTCTTGTGAACATAGGGTATGACCCATGAGGTGGTATTGATCACTCATTGTGGGAGTAAGCCTTCATAGATTAAGTGACATGGGGGATGGTGTTAACCATCTATATAGAGGATTTGACCACTATAAAAGGCTATAGTCAGTTATATTTGAGACCACCATATGGGGGATGAGGCTCTTTATTATGTTCAGGACATTATGAAATTTCATGTAAGGAGGGGTATCATATTGCCTTGGGTTTGTCAGGTTGTTGAGATGGTGGTTGGAAAATGAATGAGGAAGTCATTAAGACTTGAGAATTAGCTTATGGATGGGCCTTCAGGGAATTAGGGTAAGATTGGAAGGTTATGTGGTTATGGTTAGTGTGTGATTCCATGTGATACTTGATTGGTTAGAAGGCCAAGGGATCTTTCAGTATGGAAGATTATTGATGTATCGTTCCACTCCGGCACTGACCCAAACAAGTAAAGGGTCGCTTGTGGTTGTTGAGAACAAGGGGAGAGAGTTGTCTAATATGTGGTTGATTGATGTTTATTTATGTTTATACATACACTAGTATATATATATATATGAATGTAATCTAGGGACACTATTGGTGGTGTCCTTTTTTGTTCATACTCACACCCTATATGGGATCTCTAGGACATGTAAATACTTTATGGTTATAAGTACAAGTAAATGGAAAGGCTTGATGTTAGGTGCTTAGTGTATAGAGATGTGTAGTTAGTGCATGACTAGATGTGGGATTTTTTCGATGGTCTAGGAAATTCCTCAGTGTCGGTATGGTAGTTCTTTTGATTATTTTTTCACATTTGTATGGGTGATTTGACTAAGGGGAATCAGTTGGGTTTTGTATGATCATATTGACATGGTATATTTTTGTGAAAGTGGTTGTATATTTATTTTATTTATTGTTTCTTTTTATGTAAATGTATTTTTTGTGTTATGATATTATTATTATCAACATAATCAAAGGTTATAGTCTCCCCACTAACACCTCATATACCTGCATTTCTAGTCACTACTACAAATACCCCTTTTATCAGCGCTAAAAATGGCCTTTAACAGCTCTAGAAAAGCGTTGTTAAAGCCGGCGAAGATAAAGGGGGGTCCCCTTTATCAGTGCTCTGAAAAGCACTGATAAAGATCCCTTTTATCAGCGCTAAAAAAAGTGCTGATAAAAGGGGTCTTTTATCAGTGCTAAAACAAAGAGCTAATAAAAGGGTCCTTTATCAGTGCTTTCTTTTTAGCACTGATAAAGGACCCCTTTTATGAGCACTTTTTCAAAAGCACTGATAAAGGTTAAAAAAATAAAAAATAAATTTAAAATTTAAAAAAAATTCTGCCAATCGGGGGGGCTTTTATAGCGCTTGAACCCCGCTTTTACAGCGCTCCCCCCCCCCCATAACACGCACACACCCCTCCACCCTTTATCAGTGTTATCCCCCACCCTTTATCAATGCTATCCCCTAGACTCACTCATGCGTGTGCGTCCCTACTTCCACCCAGATTTGATCTCGAGACCTCCCCCCTGCGCGCCTGAAACCTGTGCCACTCCCCTATATTGATTTTTTCTCTTATTAATGATATATCTATTTATTTATATATATATTTAGTTATATTTATTCGTATAGTAATATATATTTATATTAATATATATATATATAGTTATATTAATATATATTTATAGTTATATTAATATATAGTTATATTAATATATATATTTATATTGATATTAATATATATATTTATAGTTATATTAATATATATATAGTTATATTAATATATATATATATATAGTTAGATTAATATATAGGTATATAAATATTCATATATTTTTATTTTAAATAAAATGGATATTAGTTATTATTTAGATAAATCTAATATATTTTATATGTAAATATATTTTATTATTTATATTTATAATTGAATTTTTATGTGTGAATATATAAAAAATATGTATATATTGTTATATATTTGATTATAAATAGCAGTGCATTATAAAAAATGATAAAATTTGAAAGAAATAATATCAATATGAATGTACTACCTTGGAATAAATTCAGTCCCCACTAAAAAAATCCAATAAAACCCCCTTAAACGAGGCTGAAAATCCACAAAATGTTAAAAAATCAGGGTATACTGACTAAAAACTCAGTTTTGGAGGTCTTCTGGGCCATTTTGGCTTCGAAAAATGTGACAAGATTTTTCCTCAATCATTAGCGTGTAGATTTCGTCGTAGGATTCGATTTGATATGTGGTAGAGCTCAAACGGACACCCGGATCAAAAGTTATGGCCGTTTGAAGTTCGAGTTGCGTTTTCAACATATTTTGGATCTTTTTTTGATCTTTTTTATTTTTTTAGTCTTCAAATTGTTATTAAATTACTATTACTCCATAATAATTATCAAATTATTAATTAAAAATATTTTTTTAATTTTTTTATAAGCCATTTTCACTAAATATCTTATATATTAAGCGTAACTGTATATTTATACTTATCTAAAATATATTTAAAATTATATTTAAAAAGTATATATTATATTTATATCAATATAACTATATCTATATAATTAAATATTAATATATATTTTTTAATGATTTTTTTCGGAAGTAGACCCTTTATCAGCGCTTTTAAAAAAACTCTAATAAAGACCCCCCCCCCTTATCAGCGCTACTAAAAAAACACTGATAAAGGGGTACCCTTTAATAGCGCTAAAAAAAGCACTGCTAAAGGGGGTACCTTTATCAGTGATAAAAAAATCACTGATAAAAAGGTACTTTTATCACTGCTTTTTTTAGCGTTGATAAAGGTACCCTTTATCAGCGCTTTTTTTAGCGCTGATAAAGGTACCCCCCTTTATCAATGCTTTTTCGTTAGCACTGATAAAGGTTGGCGTTGGCCTTACCCCGTTTTGTGGTAGTGAGTTTCCAACATTTGGCATATAGGGAGTCATACCTAAGGCCATGTGGCACATTGTTTTTCTCAGAACCACTCGAGTAGTCTGTGGTGGTGGGATATTACAATACTATATCTGATATACTATTCATCTAAAATGGGATTTTTGGCCATGTATTGGGACTTCAATCCATAGGTACTTTGGGCCATAAATGTCTTTTAGGCCACAGGGCTTACGAGTCATCATCCGAGAACCTCGCGGGTAACTAGAGAAGCTTCTATTAATGGAAACGACTATGCATTGGTGGTAAATGGTGAAGTAAGAGGCAAGACAATCATTTTTGAAACTAGTCATTGGACTCAATGAATGAATTTCAGAGCTCACCTAGAGCCTAAATATGGGGCAGAGATGATAGGTTGTATATGAGATGTTGGATAATCAAGCTAGTGGATAACAAGATGGTGGGAGGGGCTACTATAGATCAGGTCATGGTTTCTCTAGGCCTTTTTTCATTTACTCTGAGGCCTTCGGGCATATATTATGGGGTTTTTGGGACATATAAGGGTTACTTATTAACCTAGTTAGAAAGAGGGCTTGTTCATAAAATAAAATAAAAAATGAGTTTAAAGGTATATATATTTATATATATTTATGTATTCTTATGTGTGTGTGTGTGTCATATGGGTGTGAGCATGTGTATTTATGTTTATATATAATTATATTTAATTATATATGTGTATGTATTTGTATATATTTATATCTATTATGTGGGTGTATATATATATATATGTATGTATATATATATGTAGATTTATATGTGTTTATATGTGTGTGTGTGTGTGTGTATTTATGCACAATTATATTTATTTATATATATTTATATGTATTTATATATATTATATGGTTATATTTATATGTATATATATGTATGTATGTATGTATATTTATATGTATTTATATATATTATGTTGGTATATATATGTATGTTTGTATTCATGTATATATGTATGTATATTTCTATAAATTTATTTGTATTTATAGATATTTATATTTATTTATGTATATTTATATACATAAATATATATTATGTTGGCATATATATATTTAAATATATATATATATGTATGTGTATTTTTTGAAACTGATTGAAGTGTGAATTAGAAACCCAACCCAAACTTCTCAAGAATTTATTAAAACATAAAAGAGTACAGTTCTTACATGAGGTGAAATGAGCTTACACTTGCAAAAGATTAACTGAAAGTGATAAAAAAATAAAGAGAACAAATCCAATGAAGAGTTATCAAAGAAAATTGGAGCATACATACCATCACTTTACCAAAATTGTCCCCTATGATGCATCCCATGAAGACAGTCACACCAAAAATCTAAAGCATCCCAATGCCTAGTTCTGTCCAATCACACTGATAAAATCAATGAACCATCATCCCAAATACATTCAAGAATAGTATTGCAAAAAGAGGAGCAATAAATGATCCCCAATGATGACATACACAGCATGATATAGATCAAGAAATCCAAAAAAATAACTATGATGAATCATTAAGCTATAATTATTTACTAGAAACAACAACCCTTCCAAACATAGAAGTCCAAAATACCCTATATAAACAAATATCTATTATCAAACTGAAAATATCAAAAGCTTCAAACATCAAGCTAGAAACATATCCCCTCTTATAGCCAAACAAAATTTTCACACAATCTCAAAACTAATACCTTATTCTACAAATGAATCAAGAAACATCATAAATCATTGAGTTCCATCTGAAAAAATGTATCCATTCAGATGGAACAATAACAAAAATATGACAACAACCAAGAAAACATCACACTTGATGAAGAAAACCACACCAAAATAACTCAGTAAAAAACCCGCAGATAAACCATCAAAAATACAGAAGCCAAGAGAAAGAAATAATTGTTCCATCATCTCAATAATGAACTATCCGTAAACATATGAAACCTTCTTCTAGAATAATTCATATACTAGAGGAACTTGACACCAAAATATATCAATGGTCAAATCAACCTCTTTCATCTGATTTAATGAACATGAGATCATAAAGAAACAATTTAAGGTAGTGTCTTAAAAAAACTTCATAGTTGACCACACTTCAACATTTTCATCTATAATCTTGACAAGTATAGGGGCCTCAAGACATCAGGAGAAACAAGGGAGGAAGAAAATGAGTCATTTCCATAGAACTTCCTAGTAAATAAATCAAGATTTCACTTGAATTCCTCCGCCATTTTAGTAAGAATTCACTTTAAAATTTGAAGGTAGGTTTCCACCAAAATTTCATCATATTTATATTTATGTAGAAAAACTACACCTTCCTCCTCCAACTAAGTTTCAAATTCATCTCCTAGGTCCTCCTTGATTCTATATGCATCTTTCAAATTGGGTTCAATATATTTATAAAAAATGATGTGTTTTGAAGCATCTTATCCAAAGGGTGATAAAGTAGGATCAAAATTAAAAGGTTATGGGGGGGGGTATCTGATTTTTGTGACCTAGAAACCTCAAGGGATCTAGTTACAATTATCCTTTCAATATTGGGATAATCTCTATGATTTTTATTTTTCCTAGGATTCAGGGTGGTGTAACCATTTAAATCAATCATGGGTTTTTACCTTCCCTAGAACTAGCCTTCAGAAAAGAATCCTCAATATGACGAGCATGATCATAATCATTAGATAAAGATTCATTATCCTCATAATGTAAACTCTTGTCTTCCCCTTGTGAATTTTGTACAACACTTAAAATCTCAAATATATAAGGCTCGGTTATGCTATGATTTTCTTTACCTTTATTGAGATACTGGGTATTATAATAAACATCCTCAAGTTCAGTAGGATCAATAGGATAGGGATGATTATTAGAAGGATCCAACAAAATTTGATTAACTTCCTTACTAACACCATTCCTATAATGTCCATAGAAATCATGATTCATATATTCATGCTCTCTTTTTTCAACCCATATTGACTTAATTCATGAAAGTGGAGGTGCATCCTTAGATATACTTCCACATTATTATGATGAATATTAAAATATAAGACATTTACTATAATAATATGGAGTATTTTCAAAGAGAATATCTTGAAGGAATCTAATGTCACCATTCTGGATCCAAATGTGAGGTGGAAAAGGTTGAGAAATATTAATTTCAACACAAACTATTACAACAAAATGTTTAGAGAGGAGTTTTGTGGCATTGTCGAATTTAATAGGTTTCCCAATTAAGCTTTCAATCTAAAAAAGATCCTCCTATTTGAAAAAATGGAGTTATAGTCCTGGGAACCCTAACTAGATCAGGGCAATGGGAGGTTCAAAGTCAGTGCAAAAGTCTGGGGACCATTTCAAAACCTTTATGGAGAATCCGCCAAAGTACCAAAAACCATGCACCCAAAGCCGGTAGTAATCATTTTTAGATATGAAACATAAATACACATGTGAATAATTCAAAAGACCTATGTTAAAGTTCATAAAACCAATCAAATCTATGGTTTTCCTTATGAAATAGAGTGAGGGTCTTCACCTAAAAAATTCTCTTATAAACAGAAAGAATAAATCATAGGAGAAAATATGAACCTATTATTTTAATAAAGAAACTAATGCAAGACCTATATATTGAAATTTATTTGGCTAGATGTACAAAGTGATAAGATCTCCATGACCATGTAACAGATGATTTCTCCCAGCAATGACGTCTGTGAAATATTTAATATCTTTAGAAGGATTTCTTCATTATTCGCTTTAAGTCTCTATCTCTAGTAGGTTCGTCTTCATATATTCTTTTCTATAGGTAAAAATGTGTGTAAGGTTTAAGTTCAACTCCCAACGGGGGGCCCTGACTAAGACTAGAGAGTGTCACATGTTTCCCAGCTAGGAAATTTCTTTGAATCACCCTGTAAATAATATGCATAATGTCCAAGTCTGGCAGGACTCAATCATGATCTTATTCCCATGAAGAGTGATGGGTATAACTAGCGGGTACCACTCAACTAACACCTCATGGACTATGTGTGTTTATATATTTATATTTTTATATAAATTTATTTAATTAAATATATATAACTGTATTTAGATACAATTATTTAAATTTATTTATATATATATATAATAGATATTTATATACTTTTTCATATATTTATAAATTTATATATAACTATATTTTTATAGATTTATATGTAATTTTATTTTTTATATGTATGTATTTATAAATTTTAAATGTGTGTGTGCTTTTACATGTATTTATTTGTATATATATATGTATATTAAAGTTTCATTTGTCATCATATTAAGGACTTTCTAGAGTGGTAAAAGCTTTGTAAAATAACTATAATAATTAATAAATAATACATAATAGATAATAAAAAATTTAAAAAAATAAAAATAAAAATAAAAAACACCATGATATGATTCATGATGGTTTTTTAAAATCATTGTGTAATGATTCACAACACCATAATATGTAGCGATTTTGAAAAACCATCACAAATAATTTCACAATAGTTTAAATTACCATTAAACCTAAAACTGTTGTTAAATGGTGTTTTTGGCATAGTGATTAGTGCATCACATTTCCCTCATCCAATAGATAATCACATCACATTTCTTATCTAGGTATTAATATACACTCCCTCAATATATCTCAATCAAGGTCCCATATGTTATAATTTTCATACAATATGTAAAATCTTATCTCAGTTATCCAATCAATGAAATGATTAGTAACATACCTGACCTCCCCCTGATTAGTTAATCCTCAAGGATTGGGTAATAATGGTATCAAAATACAAATATTCTCATGCTAGGTATCTTTCCAACCATGGGTATAGGGAAGTATAAATATAAAACATGCACCCCTAGTATACCAAATATACAATGAATAACTATCCATATGTGTAAAGACCCTGGCCCTAGTAGTCCAAAGTTGATGGTTACTTTATTATGTTAGAATTATATACAAGGAATAACATACCAAAGGACCAAATAGTTGTAGTATTGGTAAACTAGATACATACTTGAATCTCACATTAAAATTGAAAACATAAAATACAACATAGTATTTTCTTTGAATACACCAATATTCTCTTTAGTGTATCCTTGTATATAAATCATAATACACATCCTAAAATCCTAGGGAAAGGAAACATAATAAATAGGCGAAATATAATGCTCATTAAGGGTATTCATACAACGAAATCTATAATTAATAAATAAAGTATGGTAAATAACTGAAAACATATGTCATTTAATCAATAACTTGAACATGGAGAATAATATGGCAATAATAAATGATGATCAAATAATGCTATATAAATAATCATATGATATTGAAACTTATACATGGACATTATAACTAATAAAATAATCACATGGACATCAATAACTGGTCTCATAATGAGGGAATGCATAATGTTGAACATCATAAACATTTCGTCAAAGCCTCATGCCAAGACATCTTAAATAAATAGGTAAGGCCTAGTCCAAATACCCAAGATAGTTTGTATCATGTAACCTAAAGATGAATTGAGGGGTTATATCATGCCCCTCACATCACTTATTAATCCCAATTCATTCCTCATATGAACAAATAATACATCATAATCAACTGCCTCAAAAATCAATAACTATCTGCATTGGGAGAACTAATATACAGAATAACAATAATATTTATAGTCAAACTAATCATAAACTACCTATAAAAATATGGTGTATGGTAACATAAGATAATAACCTCATAAAATCATAATATTCAACAAAGTATGTTGAAAATTATAAAAATGATTTAAAAATATCATTGGAAAATTCTTGAGGAAAATACCCTTTTCACTTTGAAATCACTTATTTAAAGTCTTGAAAAATATGAAGGAAAACGTTTTATTTGAAAATAACCTTGTAAAGTTGTAAATTAATATTAAAATAAAAGATAATTCATGATGGAGGTAAAATCCATTCAGACTATATAAGTTAAAAAACATTCCTTTCACACTTTTGTTAAATTATCAAAAAGTACCTCGTTCGAAAAATGACAAGAGGGTTCCTTTCAAACTGTATTTTGAAAATTAAAAAATGGGTAAAATTTTATTTAATAAATAATTTGAATATTTTTAAAAAAAAATTAAAGAAAAATTATAAAATATGGATATGGGAGAAAAATATTCATCCAGTAGGGACTTAAACATAAACAACTTGAATAATGATGAGATTGTGAAATAAACCCTTACTACTTTGGTAATTTTTGAATCATAATACACATGAAATAAATAACTTAAAATGAAACATTAAGTACCATTAATATAAATGGGATCATGATATATCAAATTAAATTGGTAGTACATACATCACACAAAATAAATAAGTGGTGAATATTGCATATGTCTCACGGAAGTAAAAGTGATATGAGAAACCCTAACCCCAGGTTCGATTTACTTTATATGTGTATGAACCTACTGTATAAATATATATTTATTATATATATATATATATATTATATAACCATAATAATATATATCACACCATATATTATTTACTTATAAAATTTTATCACTTGTTTATTAATAATTCTTTGTTAAAAACTTTGTTTCGGGTAATAATTGCTTAATTTTTCATGTATGTTTTGGTTTGGTAGTTTTGATACTTTAATTTTTATCATGGTTCCATAATATCTAGAATGTTAAATATTATATAAATATCATATAAATTCATTTTATATGTATTTATATAAATCCATAAATTATAGAGATAGAAAAATGAATTACATCATTCATGGAGATGGTAGATCGTACTTACGCATGAACGTTGTTTTCACTTATTAACGTATGGAACAAAAGAAAGATAAGTAATAATTCACCTTAACAAAATTATTATTTTAAAATATTCATAATATATATTTATTAAATCTATCCTTATTACCATCCATATAAAACAGAAATGAAAAATAGATTACATCAATTCGTGGAGATAGGAGTCCACATGTACGCACGAGCGACGTTATCGTTTTCCAATAGTTTGAAAAGTAAGAAGTTAGATGTGATATTTTAATTAAATAATAATTCTGATGTCAAAAATATAATATATAAACTTTAAACCCATCATAATAACCATCCATAGAATATGGTGGTGGAAAATGAATTGTTTCACTATGTGGATACGGTAAGTCATACGTATGCATGAGTGATACTTTCACTTCCCATTTGATGGGAAAAAAGGTGGATAATGGTGATATAATAAATATAATAAAATTTCATTATACTTATTATAATTAATTTATTATTTTATTATAAATACCATATGTTTAGAGGAGTTAGAGGGAAAAATTGAAAAAGGTTTGGTAAGACAAGTGCATCTTCATAGAGAAACTCATTTTGGCTTACACATTAACCATCCATGTGTGGTATTTTTCAAATACCATAATATATAGGGTGTGTTTAAGGAAGATAGAAAGGTATTATTTTAGGTATTGGTCAATATAGAATGCTCAAAGTGGTTTAAATAAGTGAGGGAGGAGGTTCCCTTTTATAATTGAGGTGAGAGGCACTTTTGGGATCACTTAAAAGATTAAATTATAATAAATTAATTCTCAAGAAAAATGTATCCAAATGGATAGGTATTCAAACCTAAGGTATTTTATGGTTTAAATATCACCAAACAATAAAATTTGGATAGTTTTATGTGGTGTTTTAAACCTTATCTTTTGGTTTTACCCCTTAATTAACCTATTTTAACATTAATCGTGACAACATATTTTTCACTCTTAAAGTGTTATAATTTTAAATATAAGGTAACTATTGGATTATAAATGGAAAATAGATGAAATTTTATACCATATATTATCAATTTTTTTCCATTTAAATATTTTTATGATTTTTAAGTAATTTTAAAAATTATTATTTTGATAAAATATCATTAATGTCAATTTTGACACTATTCATTTGATTTGACTTAAAATGCATAAAGATAAAGTGGAAATTAGAATATAATAATTTAAAAATTACCTAAAATTTCATTTAGATCTATAAAATTAATAGGAAATATTAATTGTTTCATTTTATACCACTTTTAATATTTTTAATATCATTTATTTATTTTCTGTTAATTGAATAAATATTGTATCGGCATTGTGTAATTATTTAGGGTACTTATTTAATATCTAAAAATTATAAACAAATTTAAAAAATTAAAATAATTTTATTATGATCAAAATATCCATTAATATTCATTCAACGCTTGTTTTTTCCCTATGTGGACACAAAATAGATATTTAAAACAAAGAGAGTGACATTTTTGTAACTTTCTTTGATTTAAATATTATATTCGTCATTTTCATGGAAATTTGTCCATTAAATAAATAAAATTAGTAAATAATGAAATAATATTCTAATTTACTTCGTCCCATAATAATTATAATGAAAAATTATGAACTTATCACTTAATTTTAACCTAGATTAACCTGATTTACCCTTTACCGAGGTGATAAATTTTATCATGGTTATTATTCATAATGTCTAAAAATAACAGGGGTCTATTTACCAAATTTGAACCTCCTGATTCCAAATATGGAATAAATTTTAACAAATTCATTTTATATAATTGTAAAAAATTAATTTTAAAATAAACATGAAAAATGCGATGAAAAACAATTTTATAGAAAAATGGATTTTTTTGCATGAAAATGTTTTTAAACTAAATTAAATAATGAAATATATTACAACGAACTTAATTGGATTATTAATAATATATTAGAACTAATTTCATCCTTAAATCATTTTAAAACAAAATGCAACTTTTAAAATTCTTGAAACAAAAATACAGTTTTTGATAAAAATCTATATTTTTCAATATTCATTGAAAAATCAATCATTTTAGAAAAATCAATCTAAGATAATTATTATATTATTATTTATAAAATGATATTTTTTTTATAAAATAAAATTTATATAATTTAAATAAATTAATTATAATATTTTCTCTCAAAAATAAATAATTTTTTTTGAAGAAAGTGTATTTATACAGCATAAAATAAATTTATTAAGAATTGAATACTTATTTCCTAAGAATTAATTAATTATTTTTTATTGAGTTTGTACTTTATATATATTTAATAATTCTTTAAATACAATTCATACCCACCAATTCAATGGATAGGTTATAATGGTTATATTTAAATAATAATATATTATAGTTCACTAAAGCTCGGTGTTGTGTGTCATATATGATATCGAATATAGTATTATTTTTATATATCAAGGTGTTGAATTATTATACATTCAATAAATTTTTTCCTCAGAATTTGAACTTGTTCTTGGTAATAAAAGTTTTTTCATTTGAAAATTACTTTGTGGAAAACACACATCGTAAAAAGGGTTAATAAAAATTCCCCTTGAAAAGAGGGAAAGAGAAATAAAAAGTTCATCTGGAATAACACATTTCTAGGGTTTCAAATAGGATAATTTTAGTGGTAAGTGAAAATATAGACATGGAATATAAAACTAATACCTAAGTATTAATATATATTGATAGAGAACATGGTCATGAGAAATTTAACCATCACAAAACCATAAATCTGTGATGGGTAAAAGACCATCAATTTCTCAGTAAGAAAAGTAAAAGGATGAAATTTTTATTTCAAGGTTATTTTCCTAAAGCCGGTGGATAATTTTACTATCTAGATAAATCATTATAAAAAATAAACTTTCTTGATTTCTTTCCATGTCATAAGCATAATCTCATTATTTGGTTATGCTTTGATCTATTTCCACTTCATCTCTTACACCGGGAAATAGATATTCAAGATGAAATTTTTATGGCTGAAGCAATAAAATAATATTTTAATGAATCATAAGATTCATAATTCATTCCTCTATTCTTTTAACAATTAAAAAAACCAAAAAGGTTGACACAGGTTATTCAATATGATAAATCATACTTTAACCTCAAAAAATAATATCCATAGTTTAAATAAATTCATTCCATAAGTAGTTAGCCTTAAGGATCTTCCAAAATATGTATGTCCAAATTCAAACATTCCAAAAATTTAGGAATAAGGTCAATAAATTTTCAAAATAAACCTATCACCAATCCCCCCATAAAGTGAATCTTAATGTCACATGTAAATACCTTGATCATGTGGTGATAAATTGAATCACCATAAAACCTTAATAAAACATGAATGCTTCCAAGAATTAACTCTCTCTTTATTCCTTTAAATAAAATATCATATTATCAAATATAAATCAAAAAATATAATAAACTCCATCATGAATTACATTTTCATCAAATCACTGACCATTTCCAAGTTCACCAATATTATCCCATTTACTTCTTCAATGTCAATCTTATCTTTATCCAAAATAAACATTATTAACCTAAAATTATGAAAATATTAAGGGTTATCTTTACCTTATTCATGTATTCTCTAAAAATATCACCTTACCACTAAATCACTTTTCTTGGTTATTAGTACCATTTAACATATGCTTTCAAATCATTGAATAAAAACTACTTCAATACAATCTTTATACGTTTCATGATTCATATAATAATAATGCCATTGATAAAATATTTCTATAACATAATTCTTAAATCCAAATAAAAAATTATTTTAATCACTCCACTTTGTTAGTATTAATATCATAATCTTGACATTGATCCCTTAGTTTATTCTAAGTTATCTACCCTTTAAGCTTGGGGAATTCATTTGTGTAGAGCCCCATATTTTTATAGTTGAAACGCTAAACGTTATAGAGTTATTTCTTACCCTTAAATTCATGTTCTTGATGGAATTTCTCTCCACACTTGAAGAAAACTCTCATTACCTTTAAGCAAGTATTGGAGTGTTTATTTCCACAATTATCACATGTGGGAAAATCCTTCTTTCTCTTATTTCCCTTATCCATTTTTTTCTCTTCCATCCTCTTCTTATCTTGATTTCCTTTAGAATCATAATACTTAGAGATTTATTTTTTTTATTGAAGCACATGATACCATATTCTCATATAATAATAATGTTTGGGAGGTTGGTGCCCTTTGAAGGATTGGATTTAACCTATCAAAGAAACGGTCAATCTTTCTCTTAGGATGACTTATGTAGTCTGCAACATACCTTTATAATCTTTTAAAGTTGTCGTCATACTTAGAAACATTTCCATATTCATTTTTTCTTAGACTCGAGAATTTTATCTCTATATCCACTCATTATTCATAGGGAAAATATTTTTCCAAAAATAATCCTTAAAATACTTCCATTATATGTTTTTTATTTCCTCCTCATCCTTAGTGTTTTGATTCAATGGTCATCATTGATGTGCATCCCATGAGAGATAATAAAATTACATTACAACATCATCCCTTTCATTAATTCCTAAATAAATAAATATCTTCTCTAAGGAACTTATCAATTGTTTAGATAAAAATGGATTCATCATTCCTCTGAATGATAGTGGTTTATGATGCATGAAGAAATCTAACATTATCCCACCACATTGTGGATCAATAGGTTGATCCATAAAGTCAAGGTTATTGGTCATATCCTGATTCAACTACCCCAAAAATAATTATAATATATTTAGATCCAACTGCAGCTCTAGATCCGGCTTAATTATATTTTCTAGGAGGTCAATACCTACATGAATTATGTGTATTGATATGGTTTTCATTCCTTACACTAGGAACCATTTATAAATAATGGAATACACTAAATTATATAATAAAATTATGAATCATTATGTATAATTTCAAAAATAGTGAAACACATAACATAAATTGAAATTTTATGTATAACTAATCTCAAAATCATAATCTTGGTTTCTTTTGAAATATTATCAAGGTATGTCATAGGGTTACTTTCTCTGGTTAATGTTTTCCTAAATCTATTTCCCAAGGTTTCTACTAAACTTATGATACCAACTATAAGGAACCCAACCCTAGTAGCCCAAAATTGGTGGTTAATTTATTACATTGGAACTAGGAACAAGGAATCACGTCCTAAAGAACCAAATAGTTTAGTAGTCTTGGAAAACTAGATACATACTTGAATATCTCAATACAATTGAAAACATAAAATACAATATAATATTTTCTTTGATTAAACTATTATTACCTTTAGTGTATCCCTGCATATCAATCAAAATACACTTCCTGACATCCTAGAAAAAGAAAACATGAGAAAGGGGTGGACTCTAATGCTCAGTAAGGGTATGAATACAATAGAATATATCATGAATAAATAAGTCATAATCAATATGGTAAGGTAAAAAACTAAAAACACATTTCATTTAATCAATAACTTGAATATAAGAATAATATTTGAGGAATAAATGGTGATCAAATAATTACATATAAATAATCACATGATCTTAAAACTTATCCATGGATAGTATAACTAATAGAATAATCACATGGACATTAATAACTAATCTAATTATGAGGAAATTCATAATTATAAACATCATAAACACACCATCAAGGCCTCATTCCAAGACATCTTATATAAATGGGTAATGCCTCATCCAAATACCCAAGCTAGTTTGTCTCATGAGATCTACCGATTCATAAATGGGCTATAGAGGGCCTCAGTTGTCACTTACGAATTCCAATTCATTCCTTATATAAATAAATAACACAACATAATCAACTGCCTCAAAAATAAATAATTCTCCATATTAGAAGAACTATCATACGAAATATCAATACTTTCCCCAATAAAAATGATTATAAACCACCCATAAAAATATGGTGTATGGTAACATAAGATAATAACCTTAGTAAATCAAAAGATTAAAAAAATTATATGGATGAAAATACTTTAAAAAGGTCATCAGAAAATTCTTGAGTAAAATACCCCTTTCATTTTGAAATCACGAATTTAAAGACTTCAAAAATATAAAGGAAAAAATTTTCTTTGAAAAGAACCTAATAAAATTATATTGGAATCTTAAAAAAAAATATTATTCAGGATTTTGGGAGAATACATTCATGCTTTTTAAGTTAAAAAAATATTCCTTTCACACTTTTGTAAATTTTTCAAAAAGTACCTTGTTCATAAAATGATAAGATGGTTCCTTTGAAACCATTTTATAAGATTCAAACATGGGTAAAATATTTTTAATAAATCATTTGAAAAATGTTTAAAAAAATTAAATTATTTTTATAAAATATGGATATGGAAGAAAAATATTCCCCCAGTGTTCACTTAAACATAAACAATTCTGAATAATGATGATATTGTGAAATAAACTATTACCGCTTTGGTAACTTTTGAATCATACTCCCCATGAAATAAATAACTTTAAATAAAACTTTAAATACTATGAATATAAATTTAATGATGATATATCATATCAAAGTGTTATTTTATACACCACAAAAAATAAATAAGTGGTGAATATTTTATATGTCTCACGGAATTAAAAGTGAGATGAGAAAACCATACCTCAGCTTCGATTTCCTTCATATGTGTCTTAAACTCCTCTATAAATATGGATTTATTATATATATATATATATATATATTCTATAACCATAATCATATATATCATACCATATATTATTTACTTATAATCACTACTACAAAATAGGAATTTAACAGCGCTGAAATTTATCAGCACTAAAAAAAGTGCTGATAAATTTAACCCTTTATCAGTGCTTTTTTTATCACTGATAGAGTATCCCTTTATCATCACTTTATTTTTAGTGCTTATAAATGAATCCCTTATCAGCGCTTTTCTAGCACTGATAAATTTTCCGAATAAATATAATAAAATAATTAAATAAATAAAAAATAAAAAATGAGTTTATGAAAAATAATATTACAAATTTTATTAATTAAATAATTATTGATAAAAATGAATAAATTTATTATACTATACATAAATTATAAATAATAATAAATATTATGTATTAAATATATAGATATGTGCAAAATGAAAATTAAACTAATTAAAATTAAAAATAAGTAAATTGAGAAAAATATTAAACATTTTATTAATTAGATGATTATTTATAATGTTAATAAATAGTATATATTAAATATATAGATATATATTAATGTATATAAATATTATTTATATAATAAAAAATATTATTTATGTTTTACATTAAATAGTAATGTATTTAGTAAATAATTTTTTTATAATTAAAAATTAATATGAATTAAAAATACTGACTAATTTCATCGGGTAATTGAAATAATTGAATGTCATTTGATTTTTTAATTTATAAAATAGATCAAACGTATTATATTTATTTCACATGTAGGTAATTAATTTATTTTTATATACATACGCACACACAAATATTTTTTTTGGAATTTAATTAATTTATATTATTTATTTTATATATATTTATTTAATATGTTTTAATATTTTCAATATGTATTCATCTTTATTTCAATATATATCCATTTTTTTAATGATTTATATTAATCAAACTTATCCAAATTTTTAATATATTGTACTCATTTTTAATTAATCAATTTTACTCATTTTTAACATGTATGAACTTAAGATTAAATATTTATTAATAAGGTTAAAAATACATTTTTAAAAAAGATATTTATAAATAAATATATTTATAAATGTATATTTACTTTTTTATAATTTTATAAATATAAATAAATAAATAATATTTGTTTAAAAAGTATTTATATAATTATAAATAAATAATTATAAATTTATAATAAATTTATTTAAATAATGAATATATTTACTATGTGTATATATATATAATTATATAAATATATATAATGATGTAAATATTTTTTTTAAAAGTATTTATATAAATATAAATAAATAATTATATATTTAAAGAATTATAAAATTATTATTTTATAATGGTATTATAAATATATAATAATTATACTTTTTTAAAAAAATTACTATTTAAAAAAACGTATTATAAGTTTTTATCAGCACTTTTTTAGCGCTGATAAAAATAAATATTTATCAGTGCTAAAAAATGCTGATAAAAGGTATCTTTATTAGTTCTTTTTTTTAAAAGCACAGATAAAAGTGTCACAGTCTATTTTAAGAACCCTAACCATCATGAACCAGTTTGCAATATCTAAAGTTCTTCACAGAATTGACCTAATATCAATGCTCTATGTTGTCAAATCCAAGATCGAATCTAGGCCAGAATCAAGTCTCTAACTATTCCAATGCTCAAAATCCAAGTCTCGAGCGATTCAAGGGTTGAACGCAACCATAGCTGGAACGAAATCTAGGTTTTTCGATATCTCTAATTTCCCTCGATTATCCACTAAACCTTATCATCCCACATCTGTGTATCCCAAAAAGTCTAGTTGCACTATCCTATAATAAAACAACCCAAAATTCAGTGTTTTTTAAATATATTGAAGTATCGTGTTCACTGATATCATGTGGGTCGCCTTAGGAAAACATTGGTATTATGCGACTTGAAATATGTCAAACCTAATGTTGGGTCATGTTTTTGTGAGGTATAATAGGCTACTAACACCTATATTCCATGAAATATATCTCTTTTCAATCACCAACTTTTGAAAAAATCATCTATATAGCGGTTGGTGTTGTCATTGGTTTCGAATATTACATTGCAAATCACTTAGATGATGAAATATCTGACATCATTGGGGTCTTATATTATGTTAAGCAGCTATTGGAACTAAGAGGGTTGAGTGAGGAGGAACTGAAATATAGGGTTATTCCCTTATTTTTGAATGGTAATTCAATAAGTTGTTTCCAAAAAATTTATGATGAAATATCTGACACATGGGAACAACTATATAATGATTTTTTCAGGAAATTTTTTCCTAGGATAATGAGAACTGAAATATGGTGTAAAATTAATGGATTTATTTAGGATGGATATGAACTATTTCATGAGGCTGGATAGATTTATGGGTCACTTATGAAATGTAACAATCAAATGATTCTGATGAATCTATAAAATCAGATGAGAAAAAACATTATATATGTTTGATTTGTTGTCTTATTTATTTAACGACTACTTGAAAAAATATAATGATTTCAGTTTTTATTTTTGAAATATTTCAATTTGAATTTAAATAATATGACTTAAATGATATAAAAAGAAAAATCAAAGAGTTTTAAGGTTCTATAATCATTGGACTGTATTATATAGGAAAAAATGATTTTGAGATAAAACGTAATTGATATTTTGATTCTGGTTATTGAAATATAGTCAAAAAATAAACAATTAGAATGATTCATTTTCTTGGAAAACCCTCAGCATCAAGGTATTTTAAGAAACAAAATACTATTTTATTATGTGTTGCAAAAGAAGAGTACATTATTGACAGAATTTATTGTTCTCAATCCTTTAGTATTGATTAAAAATTTTCTAAATTTTATATTTTCTTTGAAAAGTAACTTATTTAACGAGAAATTTTTTCTATTATATTAATTTTAATGAATATTTTAAATCATTAAAGAATAAATCTTATACAAGTAGATTTAAATAATTTTTATAAAATAAAATATTAACATTGATTGATGTAAATTTAATAAATAAGTTTTAATAGAATCTATTTTTTTTAAATAAAAGATATTTTTCATGGATAAAATCATTACACCTTTAGAATACCACTTCAAGTCAACTTTATTAGTTTGGATTTAATAAAATAATGGCATGTTATGTTCACTGTGGATTCTTAATTCTGTTGAATTTTATGGTTTGCTAACATAAACTTAAATCCATTTTTTTATGTCATTTTAGTGGTAATATGATTCCTCATAGATGTGACCATCTCAATTATATGACATAAAAAAATGTTTCATTGCAATACATTATCATGACCTTTTATTTTAAGAGTTTTACAAAATTAAGACAAATTAACTAAAAAAAATCATGTATTTTTAAACTAATGGACATTTTTTAGAACAATATTTACAACAACTTTATCTATAAGAAGCCTTTATTTTTCTTATTTGGATCAAGCTCTGCATGTCACATTGTTCTTATCCAGATCAAGCTCTTCATTCATAAATTTGATCCAATTATCATCCTTGTCAGCCTCTCTAAATGATTTAGTCTCTTCTTGGGAAAATGAGGCTTTTTGAATATTATTACATATTATAGTATTCACTGAAACTTTCTGATCACCAATGATATTTTATTCATTGATTTTAGCGTTGCTTTTATTTCTTATAGTTGATAAAAATATAGCAATCTTTGGAATGATAACCCACTCATTAATACTTTTTAAAAATCACTTTATTTATTTTATCACACATATTAATAAACACTATGTATTTTTTTACTTTAATCCATCTAAAAAATCATTTTTTAACATTTCCTTTTGGTTCCACCCATAGGAATCTCTAATTACCATCCATGTAATTCTCAAAAATGGGAGGCATTCACCTTTGATAATGAATATCTTATGTGTATTTATTTATTTATTATACAAAATTAATATTTTATTAACCTAATAGGATATATTTACTTTCGATCGGATGAGTCAAAACTTCAATCCAATGTATATTATTTTCTATTAATCCTCCTCACTCATTGATTGATTGTTTGGTGAGATATATTTTCATTTTTTTATCATCATTCTTGCTTTACCATCGGCATATCCCTATGGTCAATAATGTTTAGACAGTAAAATAATTATCTAAATAATTAATGTATTATTTTATATTTATCTTTAGTTTATTTTTTTAGTATTAATCGTATAATAATTGTTTTTTTGTACAAGTAGATTCTTTTGTTTGAGTTAGGGTGGTTTGTTCCTAGCTTCTCATGCTCGTGAGGGATTAGACTTCAAGCCTACAACTGAGATAATGAAAATAAGGAAATGCATAAATAATGCATACAACAATCATGAAAAGGTTAATTCCTACTAATTATTTAATTAATTTTTTCATCATTTTATCTATTATTTGTAAGTTAATTTCTTTATCATTTTTATCTAATACTTATTTAGTTTTTTTTACATATCTTTTGGAAAGTCATATTTTGATTTTAACTATGTATAACAAGCCACAAAAGAGATAAAATGATTATTTCTACCAATTTTACCATGTTTTCCATTTTCATTGACTTTCTTTGTCGATATTCCAACAATGCATATTTATTCGATGTTATTAGCTGAAAAACCTTTCTTGTTGTTGAAATTATCTTCTCTTCTGACCTTCAACAATGATAAAGGTTTTTCAACTAAGAACATTGAGCCAATATATAGTGTTGGAATTTCAATATAGAAATATAATGGAAACATGGTAAAATTGGTAGTTAGGATTTTTTTTAGACTTTGGGATGTGTAGGAATCATCCACACCTCAATCTGACACACAGTGTGACCAGTATGACTCCAAGTGTTTCTTTTTATTTAAAATTGACATTAATTTTAGTAAAAAGGAAGATATACATACTCAAAACTGATAAAACATATTATGATTGTTTTTATACTTTAGTGAAATGATTTATAAGTAATTTTAGATATGTAGGAGTTAGATACACCTTAATTTGACACATAGTGTGACCACTATGACTCAATGTGTCCGTTATCAGTTTAAAATTGATAGTTTAGTTCAAAAAATGTCACTCAATGAAAACAAATAAAACACCATCGGATTTTCTTGATAATTTACTAAATTTATTCATAAGTCATTTTTGATGTGCAAGAATTGTGATCATATCAAACTGATACATGATATGATTTGTATAGGTCAAAGTGCAGGTTTCTAGTTTAAAATTACATTTTCATAAAAAAAAGTGACATACTCAAAACTAAGAAAACACATTTGTATTGTTTTGATACTTTAAAAAAATTATACATAAGTCATTTTAGATAATTATTAATCATACATGCCTAAATTTGATGCACGGTGTGACCAGTATGACTCCAAGTGCGTCTTTTTATTTAAAAATGACATCAATTTTAATAAAAAGGACAAATGACCTACTCAAAACCTAGAAAAAGAATTTGGATTGTTTTTATACTTTAGGATAATGATATATAAGTTGTTTGAGACATGAAGGAATAATCCTTACCTCAATCTGACACACGGTGTGACCAGTATGACTCTAAGTGTATCTTTTTATTTAAAAATGACATCAATTTTAATAAAAAGGAAAACTGACCTACTCAAAACTGATAAAATACATTTATATTATTTTAATACTTTAATAAAATGATCTATAATTCATTTGAGACATTTAGGAATCAGTCATATCTCAATCTGATGCACGGTGTGACCGGTATTACTCCAAGTGCGTCTTTTTATTTAAAAATGGCATCAATTTTAACAAAAAGGACAACTGACCAACAATAAAGTGGAATGGAACTTTTGTAGATTCATGATGCTGAAAATGGGATTCTGCACAAAATGGATAGATACGATCATGCACTGTTTCTCGTCTGTCTCTTTACGAATTAATGTCAATGGGGTGCTCACCTGAGGCTTCTCCCCAAACTGAGGCCTTCACCAGGGAGACCCTCTCTCACACTTTATCTTTATCTTGGTGGCTGATGTTTTTTCTAACCTCATTTCCAGGGCAGCCTCCTCTCATAGAATTCATGGGGCAAAAGGTTTTACGCACTATTCCACCAGTTTCACAACTCTTTTTCTCCGATGACTACCTTCTTTTCTCCAGAGCAACCCACAATGAGTGCCTTTCCATCAGTCTTGTGATTCAACAGTATGAGTGGGCCTTAGGGAAAAAAATAGACCATGGCAAGTTAGAAGTATCATTCAGCTAGGGGGTTCCACTGTCCAAAAGAGAAGAGATCTGTTCCATTACAGGCATTCATATAGTCAAAAAACATCAAAAGTACCTCAGGCTACCCACAGTGGTTGGCCAATCTAAGAAAGAAATATTTGCAGATATTTTGGATAGAATTGAGAAAAAAATCCAAGGATGGACCCCAAAAAAATCTCTAAATCCGGAAAGTAAACCCTCATTAAGGAGGATCTTTAATCTGTTCCCAGCTATTTTATGTCCATTTTGAAGCTTCTTGTTTCTGTTGTCAACCAGATCCACTCTCACACTACCAACTTCTAGTGGGGTAGAAATGATGGATGGAATAAGACCCACTGGATCGCTTGGCCAAAACTCTGCCAACCCAAATCCAAAGGTGGAATGGGATTCCAGGACCTCTTTTATTTTAATGATGCACTACTGTATAAGCAAGGATGGCGCCTTATTAATCGTCCATCATCTCTCTGTGTGTGAGTTCTTCGTGAAAAATACTTCCCACAAAAGGACTTCCAGGACTCCCATCTTGGCCCCCGACCCAGCTTCATTTGGAGAAGTGTCTGGGGCTACCATAATCTTCTGAATAAATGATTGGGTTGGAGGATTGGAAATGGCTCAATGGTTAATATTTGGTTTGATCCCTGGATAATTGACAAGGATGACGTGAGGGCATCATCCCCTATCCATCTAGGTTCCAAAGGTGCCACTATCCGGTGCCTTTTTGTTGACCAAGGGAATGGGTGGTTCTTGGAAAAAAATTTCTCTTGGTTCAACGAAAGGGACATAAGGATCAACCTGAGTATCCTCTGTGTTCCGGATGTAGACCCTGACCATATCTTCTAGATCAATGACATCTCGGGAGCCTACACAGTGAAATTCGACAATCGGCTCACTCTTTGTACACAGACAAATGATGGGGATGAGGGACCCTGGAAATCATTGTGGAAGCTCAATGTCCCCCCCCCCCAAATTTTCCATTTCTGGTGGCAGGTGTGCACTGGAACCCTCCCTACCATGAACCTCCTTGTCTTCCAACATTTTTCCAGTGACAATTCCTGCCCCTTCTGCCCGTACGTCCCATAATATCCTCTCCATGATCTTATCCAATGCCCAGAGGCAAAGTAGGTTTGGATCAAATGGGGATCTCCTACAGATCTCTACCTAGATGTGGCCTCGGACCTCACCTCTCTCCTGATGCGATGGTGTTCCTCTTTTTTGCTGGCTAAAGAGGGGTCACTTTTTATTATGGCCTGGATTATATAGGTTCGTCATAATTATTCCATCTTTAATCATATGTTTAGGCCCCCCAGATTTTGGATTGAATGGGCGTCATCCTGGATTGCGGGGTGGCAGCACCACTCAGAGAAGTAGAGTCCCTTTGGAACCTCTTCTTCCTCCCCAAATTGGTACCCTCCACTGGAAGGGATTCTCAAGATTAATGTGGATGCGTCTCTCCCCAAGGAAGGACATGTTGTTCTTGGTATGCTGGCTCAGGACCACTATGGTCAAATCATTGCAGCCAAACATGAATCGCACCACCTGCTTTGGGAACCCGTAGTCGCTAAAGCTATCGCCATCCTTGTCGAGCTGAAATTCGCTAAAGATCATGGATGGAAATCAATATACCTTGAATCGGACTCCCTCACCATTGTCAATGTCATCAACCTCAACAATTGCGGCCTTCAATCTTTAGGATCCCTCATCAGGACTATTCTTTCCCTTCATCAAAGCTTCACAATCTACACTTTCTCTTTCATCAAAAGGGAAGGAAACAATGCTTCTCATCATCTGACAGCCTCTGGACCCCCTTATGACGATCATATCTGGTTGTACCACTTCCCCTCATGGTTATGCGCATGTAATCCCGATGATCTTTGTTAGTAATGAATTCATATTTTTCCAAAAAAGGGACAACTGACCTACTCAAAACCAAGAAAAATCATTCTGATTAATTTGATACTTTATTAAAATTGTCCATAAGTCATTTGAGATGTTTATAAATCAGTCTTACCTCAATCCAATGCATGGTGTGACCGGTATGACTCCAAGTGCGTCTTTTTATTTAAAAATGACATCAATTTTAATAAAAAGGACAACTCAGCTACTCAAAACTGATAAAACACATTCATATTGTTTTTATAATTTAATTAAATGATCCAAAAGTAATTTATGACATGTATGAATCATCCTCACCTTAATCCGATACACAATATTCCCGGTATGACTCAATGTTTTCGTTATCAATTTAAAGTCGACGGTTTAGTTCAAAAAATGTCACTCACTGAAAATTGATAAAATGCACTCAAATTTTATTTATAATTTAGTAGATTTATTTATAATTAATTTTTGACATGTAGGAATCAGTCTCACATCAAATCGATACACGATATGATAGGTATGAGTCAAAGTGTTTGTTTCTAGTCTAAAATGACATTTTAGTAAAAAAGACAAGTGATGTACTCAAAATTGAGAAAATGAATCCAGATTGTTTTGATACTTTATGAAAATGACACATAATCCATTTGGTATGTTTAATAATTATCCAAACCTCAATCTGATGCATGGTTTGACCGATATGACTCCAAGTGCATCTTTTTATTTAAAATTAACATCAATTTTAGTAAAAAAGACAACTCCCCAATGCAAAACTGAGAAAACGCATTCAGGTTGTTTTGATACTTTAGTAAAATGATACATAAGTCATTTGAGACATGTATGAATTGTATTCACCTCAATATGATACACAATGTGTCCAGTATGAGTCAATATGTCCTTTATTAGTTTAAAATCAATATTTTAGTTCAAAAAGTGTCACTCACTAAAAACTAAGAAAACATGCTCGGATTGTCTTTATAATTTATAAAAATGATTCATAATTCATTTTTGATTTTTATAAATTCCTATCATGTCAAACTGACACATGATGTGACCGTTATGAGTCAAAGTGCATGTTTCCATTTTAAAATGACATTTTAGTAAAAAAAAGACAAGTGACGTACTCAAAATCGAGCAAACAAATTCGGATTCTTTTGATACTTTAAGAAAATGATCCATAAGTTATTTTAAATGTGTAATAATAATCTAAAACTCAATATGATTCATGGTGTTATCATCATGACTCCAAGAGTGTTTTTTTAATATATAAGTATCATTTTAGTTTAAAACGTGCATCAGATTTCCAAAACTGAGAAAACAAGCCTAGATTGTTTTCTCTTCATTTAAATTATATATTAACACTTTATTTTTCTGATTTTTTGGTGTTTTTGGTTTTGTGTTTTGTTTTTATATCACACTACATTGGTGGTGCAATGTGCTGTAACAGCACACTGCAGTATGCCCCTTTATCAACGCTTTTTTAGCCCCGATAAAAGTCTCGAGCTTTTAATCTTGCTTCAGTAGTCATCACTTTTCTAGAAATTATAAAATCTATTTTTATAAATTTTAAAGGAAAAATTTGTAGTATTTAATCTTTTATCACCCATTTATTAACAATTCCTTGTTAAACCCACTATTCTGAGTAATAACTGCTTCGGTTTTCATGTATATTTTGGTTTGGTATTTTTGGTCCTTTTATTTTTATCATGGTTCCATCATCTATATGATTTTAAATATTATATAAATATAATATATATTTATTATATATTTATTTATAGTAATATATAAAATATAGATATAGAAAAATGAATCACACTGTTCATAGAGACAGTAGCATGTACGTACGCATGAACATTGTTTTCACTTTTTGACAAATAGAAAGAAATAAAGGTAAATAATAATTTTTCTTTATATAATTATTATTATAAAATATACATCATATATATTTACTAAATCTATCCTTATTACCAACCATATAAAATGGAAATGAAACATGTAACACATCGTTTTGTGGAGGTGGTAGTCCATACGTACGCATGAGAGACATTATCATTTTCCAATGGTTTGTGTAGTAAGAAGGTAGATATTATATTATAATTAGATAAGAATATTTATTTCATTAATATCATATTGGTCTGAGTATAATAATAAAACATGCAGTGGAAATAAATGACTTAGCAAACTCAAACCAGACCTACATAGCAGAAGCACAATCAATAGTAGATAAAACAGTGGAAGCAATATATTAACAAGTGCAGCAGAAAGTAAACAGAACAGCATGCTGAGCACCACTTGTAACTACTAAACAAACCAAGCATGTGTCCATATCAGGTTAGACATGTCAATATTAAAAGGGCGCCAATGTCTAACCAACAGTAGCTATAATAATAAATTAATCATGCCGATACATAATGAGAGCTAAAACAAAATTAAACTATAGCTAGGTATGACCTCAAGGTCCATAGTAGTCTCCATGCCAAACGGTACTATAATCCATCTCATAAGACTGATCCTTTACCTACACATAAATCCATGAATTCTACATGCATCCCGAAGGGCCCATGTAGGGTGTGAAACAAATCTCAGAAGGATACCACCCAGATGGTGCGTACCTAGTATAAGTGTTTAAGTAGGAATTCATCTCTCTGTAAAGTAAGCAGTGTAATGTAATAAATAAAAACAACATCCACTGGTGCTTATCTTCCACCATGGAGCGTCACCTGCTTCGGCCAATGCCTAAATATCTGAAGTAAATAGAGTGCTTGGCCCATGGCCCAAGTACCCATGTCATCACAAATCCCGGGTGAACCCTCTGGTTCCCCTCAATCATGTAACCTAACACCATGTGCCTATTGAAACCTTGTGTCTCAAGGTACCAACGTCCCGAAGGTATTCCCAAACAAAAGTAACTCAGAGGAAAAGCAATTATTTTCCTCAAATAAGTAACCAGAGTGACAGCGATGTATGCCCTCAATAAAGTAACCGGAGGGACAATGATGTCTGACCTCAAATAAAGTATCCCGGCCCACGGCCTCAATCACGGTAAGACTTATCCCCCAAACTAATATCCTCATCGCTATCTCTCGAAGGATCCTCACCTTATATGTGGCTTCCTATGGAAATCACCCCCAAACCAATAGTACCTAAACCGAAACTATCGGGGGCCTCTACCCACACGAGTGGTCAAAACCACCTCATCATGAAGTCTCTCTATGTGTACACTACTCAAATCACGGGTGAGTAGTAATCACCAAAATAGTACCCAAGCCACAACATCTCTAGAACCTCATGCCCCTGCGACCATGTCACTCAGTATCTGATGTCCTTTCCATCCAAGTAACTCGGGCCATGCCCAACCTAACAGTCTCACTACTTCAATCCCGACGTCCATGACGCCCAATCCCGTGGTCAAAACCACCCAAAGTAATCCAGGTCAAGTCCAACCTGTGATCAACATCACTCAAGAATATCTGAGCCATGCCCAACACAACCCAAAGGGGTTCCATCACATGCAATTAATTTTAACACATTTTGGCATACTCGGCCAAAATGACCCAATTGAGCAAAGACCCCTCGCTTGGCCCCGCTCAAGAAAAACAGGTAAAGGGCATACCCAAAGGCATCACACAGGTCTAATAATCATTTTAACATGCAACTGTAGAATAAATAGGGTCCCGATAAAAATACCCAAATACACTCTAAAGGCCGCGCCGCCCAAATGTTTGAAAAAACACTAAACAAAGTATGTACCACCTACCTCGTACATGTACGATGATCCTCCTCTGGTAACAACCTCCAATTAGGTCTAAATCAAGGTAGATTGAGGGGGTTCTAGTGAATCAAATGGTGTTTGAAACAAGTTTAAGGCGAAGATCCAAGAGGATATTGATGTCCTGACAAACTGGTTCACGAAACCCAGTGACTCCCACTGCTCTCTTCCTCAAAATGAGGCTACTTCTCGTTTTAAGCGAAAAAAACAAAATGCATGGCATGTAATTAGGACTACATGCCATGTGGGTTCTTTAACTATTCCAAAAACAGCTGGACTACTTTTCCAACTTGCCGACATGACTACACGGCATGTACCTAGAGGTAAACAGGGTTTACTTCTCTACCCGGACGACATCCCCAATACGCCATGTACATCCCCATACATGGACCCTCTACACGGCGTATAAAAATAGTACATGGCGTGTAATTTCTAAAATCTTTCTACCCAGCCAACAGGCCTAAACGCCATGTATGGCCTTCACACATAGCTACAGTACACAGTGTGTACCTTGGAAATTTCCCAAATTTCCTAGTTTAGTCCAGAACTTAGCCAGTGTTACCTGTTTTCTCAAAAATAGCCCAAAACAGAACGTAGAAAGAAACTCATACCTTAAAGTAATAACTGGGTTCTTAAAAAATTCCCCCCTAAAAGAAATCCATCCTTGAATTTCCCTTACAAGGGTGAAAAAGAAGGATCCAGAGACTCTGGACTAAAATCTCAAATCAAACAAAGGCCTAACAACCTATTTCCTAAAACCATGGTCCTCAAGTGATGTATCGTCACCCCTGAACCTCATCAGGTGCTCCTGTGTCATTCCGGATACCCAAACGTATCCTGCACCGCATCGGTTTTGACCTCCATGAGGTCCTACATCCCATGGATGCTCAAAATTAACCTGGTTCCTAGAACCTCAAGTAACATGTATCCTCGATGCCCTGATGCCCACAGAACCTGAAGTAACTGGCATCCTCGATGCCCCGATTCCCAAGGCACCTCAAGTAACCAGCATCCTCGATGCCCCTAATGCCACACATCTCAAGTAAGCATCATCCTCTATTCCCCTGATATCATGCATCTTATAACACCCCAATCTTCCATGGTACACTTCTCTTTGAATAATACAGTGGCGTGTGTTGTACGCAACTTCAAGTTCTAACACACCACAACCAATCAATCTAGCCGTTATGAATATTAATACCCACTTTTTGAAATTTTATAAATTTTATCTTTCAAAATGGACTTTATTTTTTGATTTAGAATATCTAAATTAGCTTAGGGTGAATTTTTGGTATTTTTCTGAAAACTTTCAATTTTTGATGAATAGTGAAAAACACTGAGTTATAGTTTAAAAACCGATTTTTTATTTAAATAATTATTTATTTTATTTAAATTTATTTTAGGTAAAAATAGATACATAATACCTATATAAGTTCAATTTAATTCATTGGAGTCAGTTTATAATAATTTTAGATATATAAAAATTTTATTGAACTTTTCACCATCTTTTACCCACCTCCTAGGAGAATTTGCAAATTCACATAAAACATAATTTTACCAATTTTGTGAGTGAAATTTAAAAAATCCGAGAGACACAGTTGATATCAGTAATAAAAATGTGGTTCAATAAGATGAAGATAATTTTTTGGGAATAGTAACTTTTAACTTTTATTTACCACGGTTAAAAGTAAATAGGGTAATTAAAGGTAAAAATGATATTATTATTACCCTAACACATGTCCTAATTATATTTTATAAGTATAGTTCGACCAAAAACAACATTAAGAATAAAATATGAACCTCTTTGGTCCACTTGGATTAGATTAGGACACTTATTATTATTTTAATTAAAGAAGAGTTAAAAGAGTTTAAATAAAAGTTTAATAACTAAAAAATTTAATATAGGGTTACACATAAGATAAATTCGACAATAAATATTCATTATAAATATAAAAATATTTCATACATAATGGTATTTTATTTATATTTTTTATAAATTAAATAATTTAATTTATTTATGACACAATGATGATTCAGTAATTACCTAATTAATAAAATATTAAAATAATTGATATTATAAATATCCAAATAAATGTAATTTGAGACTTTTTATGAATTGAACTAATTTTCTAGGTTAATATGACATATTAGGGTTGGTTAGATTAATTGTTTTCGAAGAAATAATGCTGTTATGAATTTAGAAAAAACAAAATACTAAATAGTGTCAAAATTGACATAAAAGAGTTTTTAAAACAAATATTATATTATTAATTGATATTCTATTCCTAAAAATATAAGGTTATTCCAAAAGACTTATATAATGATAGTTTTATCGTTAATGAACCATTTGGGGTTCTCTTGGAAGTATATAGTAAGTTTATTAACCATATAATAAAAAAATACAAAGAGACATGGTAAATGTCAAACTATTTAACTAAGAGTTAAATCTAAATGATAAAGTAAATATAGTGACCCAAACCTATCTAAAACCTATTGGTTGAGTGGTTTTAGACCAATAACCACCTTATCCTTTAAATAATAAATTTTGGAGCCATTATAAACCGAAAATTATTTTATTATAAAATAATATTTCTAGCTTTTCCTAAGGTACCCCTCACCCCTCTTATAAAAGGGAACTCCCCCTTCTCTCTAATTCACACCTTCAAAGCCATTTATCTTAGACAAACCCTACCCAAATACCATCTCAATTATCTTACCTTAATACTATAGGCCTTCCATTAATCATAAATCCAACCTAAGGATCCCTTTTGATCAAATCAAAAGGAAGAACCTGAAGAAGAGGTAAATATCTCATCACCTCTTTCAAGTTTCTTTCTTCTTCCACTTCCTTTTTATTTGTTGTTAACATTATAAAATAATAACTCCAGTTTCTTATATATACTATGATGTTATTATAAATATGGTACAACCATATTCATTATTCTATCCATCCTTTGAATGACATGTCACCATATGTGCGTACGTACAGCTTACCGTCTCCACGTCGTGGTGTAATTGTTATTCAATACATTATTATTTGGATGGGTATAATAATGATGTGTAATTGATATAAATAATAAATATAACATGATAATGATTCTGTATATGTGATATACAATATAATTATATATTATTTTAATATCAAAAGAATTATATTATCGCTCGTGCGTACGTACGGATTACCGTCTCCACGAACGTGATGAGATTCATTCCCCATCGTATCCATTCAAGACTAATTTTTATTTGATGATTAAAAATAATGTTTAAAGACTTTATATAATTCTGGATATGAATAAGATAAATCCCATCCATAAAAAATTTGACTCACATAACAAATAATATAAAGGAAAACGAATCCGTTAACACTCGAAATGACGATAATACTAAGATATTATTAACAAATCAATATTAAAAGATCAGATATGATATCATATTAATGTATATTATTCTTGTATAATTTAATAACAATTATTTCACCATTATATAGGAGTTTAACCTACCCTCTACCAAGGAAAAGTACAAGGTAAGGGTTAATTCTACAATCTCTTCATTATTCGAGTTTGTTTATACATAATTATCTACTGGGAATTCTGTATCATCCACATCCATGTTTCTTAAAAATGTATTCCAAAACATTTTTACTATTTACTATACTATGGGTTAAAGTAATTTATACCCTTGTTTGACTTTTATAATATGTTTATAAAGTAATTTTTCTATCATTTTCCAAACAAGGCCCTTTATAACCTTTTCAAAAAAATTAAGGTAAGAATGTCATTTTTTTAACTTATATAGTGAGTGCAGATATTTTCCACCGTTATAACATCATCAAAGCTTCCCTTACAATATTATAAAGAATTTTTCCAAAATAAGTGTTTTCTTTATAATTATGTGACTCTTAAATTATTTCAAAATATAAAGATATATTTCTCTAAAAAAGGTTTTGATTTCATCTATTTCAACATCCTTTGATGTATTTTAATTTTGTTTGAAGTTGATTTATTATGATACAAAACTTCCATATTGTATTAAAGGTTGTGTGATATGTTTGATGTGGATGTGTTATTTCATACCATTCATGGTTTATGGATAAAGTATTGACATTTCATATGACAGTTTTAATACGAATTTTTATGTTATGTTTAAACATTTTCATATGAGGAATTCATTGGACTTAATATATGATGGGTGGAGCCCGCTATAGCTCCTTGATGAATCGGTAGGTCTCATGATACAAACTAGTGTCTTAAAACAAGGCCTTGACAAATCTTATTTGTAGTCTTGGCACAAGGCCTTGACTATGTGGTTATGATAGTCTAGCATTATGCATTCCATAATTATGAAAGTGGCTATTGATATTGCATGTGATTATTCAACTAGTAGAATATCCATGTGAGTAGGTAAATGGAATTATTTCATTTTACTTTTTCCATATTATGCTGAAGTTCAAGTTTAAAAGTCTTTTGTTTTAGTTATACATTGCCATAAATTTTTATGCTTATTTATGAAAGTTTCCTCTATATTGTTATCCTTACTGAGCATCTGAACTCACCCCTTTCTATGTTTTATT
Source organism: Viscum album (assembly GCA_963277665.1). Classification (NCBI taxonomy): domain Eukaryota; kingdom Viridiplantae; phylum Streptophyta; class Magnoliopsida; order Santalales; family Viscaceae; genus Viscum; species Viscum album. Next base: position 734,451,661 of record OY728160.1, read on the forward strand.
TTTCCCAGGATGTGAAGAAGTATTTTATGACTGACCTATAGGAATAGTATGAGGGGATATGAGTGTGTACTATGGAGACTATGTTGTTGTTGTTTTTCACTTTATGATGTAATGTAAGACTTATGAATGTATCTAGTGTTTCCAAGGCTACTAAACTAATCGGTCTTTCAAGACTTGATCTTTTGTGATCATGCCAATGTTATGTAATAATGCACCAACTCTAGGTAACTGGGTTCGGGGTGTTACAGTTGGTATCATAGGAAGTTTAGTAAAAACCTTGGAATCTATATTTAGATAAACTCTGATTAGAGCACATTACCCTAAGATAGACTTTGAGGATTAGTATAGAAGAACTTCCTAGAATTTTGGTATTGTAGATATTTTGTGAGTTTTCTAAGAAATACATCCCTATATGGATACGAGTAGGTAGAGGTGTCTCTAGAACAGATGTACCTAGGGGTAAATCCCAAAAACATTTCTTTGAGCTAGACTCGAACGGGAACTGGTGCACGACAACAGACCTTGCTGCACTTTTTGTTACGACACTCTCGGGGGATATGCATAGGATAATTCTCATTTTATTTACAAACCATTATGAAGGGTTTATGAGTATATACTTCCTCAAAGAAAACATTTTTCATGATTATGGAATATATCCATAAACTGTTCAATTTATGTTAAGTGGTTTACAAGTTTGGAATTATGTATTTCGATTCATAAACTAATCTAGTTTATGCCATTATTTAGAAATGGCGCTTAGTGGAAGGAATGGAAACCGTATTAATGCATGCACTCCATGTAGGGATTTCCCTTCTGCTCAAGATAATTATAGTGGAACTGGTGATACAACTAGTGCTGATCAGCTTATCACTATACTGGGACAACTCACTCAGGTTGTGAATAATAACCTTACCCATATGGAGCACTCTGATCCACAACGTGGAGGATCGATGTTAGATCGTTTAATGAGGCAACAACCACCAATATTCAATGGGGGTAGAAATCCATTATTAGGTGATCAATGGATAAATTCTTTAGAGAAAATATTCCACACCTTGTGGAGTAGAAAAAGGGAAAAGTTTGTCATGGCAATTTACCATCTCACTGAAGATACTGATCAATGGTGGTCATTGATTAAAAACACAAAGGAAGATAATGAAGTATCAAATATATAATGGAGGGAGTTTAAAGAGATTTTCTTAGAAAAATACTTTCCTCATGACCATCAACCAGATATGGAAAGGTAATTTTTGAGTCTGAGGAAAAAGGAGGATGAGAATGTCGCAAAGTATGAGGCTAACTTTACAAGGTTAGTGAGGCATGATGCAGATTATATACATAGCCCAAGAAGTAATATTGGTCATTTATTTTATGGGTTAAAACCATTTCTATATCGAGAATTAGTCTCACAATTCTTCTCGTCGTACGAAGATATTGTCTCATGTGCTATCAAGACAGAAAAATAATTCTCTAAGTCTTACGACTTTAAAGAAAAGAAAGAGAAGAAGAGATCTGTTGAAAACCTTGGAAATAGAAATAAGGGGAAGAAGGGAAAAGTTGAATATCCATCCTGTAGTAAATATGGGAAGAAACACCCTGGTACTTTCCTGAAGGGAATGGGATTCTGTTACAAGTGTGGTGAAAAAGGCCACCAGTCTCGTGATTGAAAGGGGAAGAAATAGGCTGTCGATGTTGAATGCTACAATTGTAGATAAAGGGGTCATTATGTGAATGAATTTCCTAAGCGTCGGGGGAACTTACCTCAGAAAAGGCCCAGGGATCAAAGCCAAGCTTATGCTATCACTATTGTTGAGGTTAAAGCTCTGAAAGACGTGGTGGAAGGTAATTTAATGGTTTCCTCAAGTTTAGAAAATGCTTTATTTGATTCTAGATCATTGCATTATTTCATATCTTCCCAGTTTTCTAAGAAAATTAGATATATCCAATTTGATTTAACAAGGTAGTTGTCAGTCAAAACTCCTAAGGGAATTATCATTGCAACAAAGTTTTGTGAATTAGTCCCCATTAGGGCATATAAATGTTCTTTATCAGCAGATCTCATAGTCATACCCGTGATTGAATTTTGATATAATCATTAGTATGGATTGGCTTTCGGACCATGATGCAAAAATTTATTGTAAGAAGAATGAGGTTACTATTTTTGATGATGATGATAAAGAACACTTTATCTTTAGAGCAGAATCATCACCACCTAATTCTTATCTAGATCCACCCCCAGTAGCTCAACTAAATTCAATTATTGGGGAGGAAGAGAATGAAATAGTTGTGGATGAGGAAAAGAATGTTCAAATAGAGGATGTACCTATTGTAAAATAATATGTTGATGTGTTTATAGAATATTTACCTGGACATCCTCCAGAATGAGAAATTGAGTTTTCTATTGATTTAATTCCTGGATGAAGGCCCATATCGAAGACCCCTTATAGAATGGAAACTGTGGAATTAGTGGAACTAAAGAAACAACTAGAGGAATTGAGTAATAAGGGATTTATTCGCCCTAGTGTTTCTCCATGGGGAGACCCTGTCCTTTTTGTTAAGAATAAAGATGGGTCTATGAGGTTGTGCATTGACTACAGATAGATCAATGCTATAATAATAAATAACAAGTATCTCCTACCTCGCATTGATGATTTATTCAACCAACTTCATGAAGCTCAATACTTTTCAAAGACTGACCTTCGATCTGGATATCATCAGTTGCGTGTGAAGAAGGAAAACATTCCGAAAACAGCATTTCGAACCAGGTACAGGCATTACGAGTTTATAGTAATGCCTTCTGGATTGACTAATGCACCCTCTATTTTCATGGATCTAATGAACAGAGTTTTCAAGGAATATCTTGATGAATTTGTAGTGGTATTTATTTATGATATCTTGTTATACTTAAAAAGCTACGAAGATCATGAAAATCACTTGAGAACTATCCTAAAGACTCTTAGAAGACATTAATTCTATGGAAAGTTTAGCAAGTGTGAATTCTGGCTTCAAGAGATTTCTTTTCTTGGCCATATTATCTCTAAGGATGGAATTTACATTAATCCTTCTAAGAACAAGGAAATCCAAGAATGGCCAGCACCAACGATTATAACTGAGGTACGTGGTTTTATTGGTTTAGCAGGTTATTATCGACGTTTCATCCAGAATTTTGCCCGGTTGGCTAACCCATTAACAAAGCTCACACGTAAAGGGGTTAAATTTGTTTGGAAAAAATAGTTTGAAGAATGTTTTGAAGAACTGAAGAGAATATTAGTCAATTCTCTTATATTGACTCTACCATCGGGGAATAATGGGTTCGTTATTTATAGTGATGCATCGATGAAAGGACTTGGTTGTGTCCTTATGCAGAATGATAGGGTTATTTCCTATGCATCATGAGAGCTGAAAATTCATGAGAAAAACTATCCTAATCATGATCTTGAGTTACCAGCTATAATATTTTCTTTGAAGATTTGGAAACACTATCTCTATGGTGAAAAATGTGAGATTATACTGATCATAAGAGTTTGAAGTATATTTTCTCACAGAAAGAACTCAACATGAGGAAAAGGAGATGGCTTGAACTACTCAAGGATTATGATTACACGATACACTACCACCCGGGGAAGTCAAATAAGGTGGCAGATGCTTTGAGTAGAAAGGATCATGAAGTTTTGAACAAGATGAGAGTTGAAAAGGATCCTATATACATGGATCTAGTAAATATTGATATGGGAATCACCATGGAAGGTGAAACATCAATAATTTTTCAAATGTTTTCCAAACCATCTTTACTGGAAAGGATAGATAGTTCTCAGACTAGTGATGAAGAGTTTCAAAAGAAGATTAAAGCTATGAATGATGGGATATTGAGTGACTTTGTGTATGAAGATGGAATTTTGAAATTTGGGAAGAGACTTTGTGTTCCTAATATACCTGATCTAAAAAGGTAATTGTTGGATGATGCTCACAGTTCCAATTTCTCTATACACCATGGGATCACCAAGATGTATAGAGAATTGAAGGAACATTTTTGGTGGGACAACATGAAAAGGTAGATTGTTGATTTTGTGTCAAGATGTATAGTTTTTCAACAAGTGAAAGCTAGAAGGCAACAGCTTGGAGGATTCATGCAACCTCTTCCCATACTAGAGTGGAAATGGGATAATATTACGATGGACTTTGTTATGGGACTACCAAAGACTCCTAGAAGGAATGATGCAATATGGGTTATTGTTGATCGTCTTACCAAGTCAGCACATTTTCTTACTATAAGGGAAGATTTACCACTTGATCATCTATAAATACTATATATTAATGAAGTTTTGAGACTTCATGGAGTACCCCTATCGATTTTTTCTGATCGTGATCCGTGTTTTACATCAAAATTTTGGAAAAGTCTTTAGAAAGCCCTGGATATTGAACTTCGTTTGAGCATTTCCTACCACCCCCAAACTGATGGACAATAAGAACGGACTATTAAAACCTTAGAAGACATGTTGAGATCATGATCGCTTGACTTTCAAGGTATGTGGGATCAATATTTACCTCTGGTAGAATTTTTCTATAACAATATCTTTCATTCAAGTATGCATATGGCACCATATGAAGCATTATACGGAAAGAGATGTCACACACCAACCTGTTGGGATGATGTTGGTGAAGGAAAACTCATAGGCCCAAAACTGGTGGAGGAAATGATGGAAAAGGTTAAGGTAATCCAAAACCACATCAAAGCATCTCAAAGTAGACAGAAGAGCTATGCTGATAACTGAAGGAAGGATTTGGAATTTCAGGTAGGAGATCATGTTTTCTTGAAGGTATCCCCAAGGAAGGGTGTTATAAGTTTTAGTAAGAAGGGAAAATTGAGTCCCAGGTACATCGGACCTTTATAAATTCTAGAACGAATTAGGGCTATAGCTTACCATTTGGCAATGCCGCCAAGTCTCTCCAAAGTTCACGATGTGTCCCACGTATCACTGTTGAGAAAATACATGCCTGACCCAACGCATGTACTCACCTATAAAGAATTATAACTAGAACCTCATCTATATAATTGTGAATATCTTGTCAAGATTCTTGATACAAGAGAACAAGTGCTGAGAAACTGGACGACTCGTCTGGTAAAAGTTCTATGGAGAAACCATAAGATGGAAGAGGCAACGTGGGAACCCGAGGAACTTATGATGAAAAACCACCCAAGTATTTTCATGTGGTAATATTCTAGAAATTTTGAGGACGAAATTATTTGAATAAGGGGAGAATGTAACACCCCAATCTTCCACGGTATGCTTCTCTTTGAATAATACAGTAGCGTGTGTTGTACGCAACTTTGAGTTCTAACACACCACAACCAATCAAACTAGCCGTTATGAATCATAATACCCACTTTTTAAAATTTTATAAATTTTATCTTTCAAAATGGACTTCATTTTTGGATTCGAAATATTGAAATTATCTTAGGGTGAATTTTTGGTATTTTTCTGAAAACTTTCAATTTTTGATGAATAGTGAAAAACACTGAGTTATAGTTTAAAAACCGAATTTTTATTTAAATAATTATTTATTTTATTTAAATTTATTTTAAGTAAAAATAGATACATATTACCTATATAATTTCAATGTAATTCATTGGAGTCAGTTTATAATAATTTTAGATATATAAAAATTTTATTGAACTTTTCACCGTCTTTTACCCACCTCTTAAGAGAATTTGAAAATTCACATAAAACTTAATTTTAATGCTTCTGTGAGTGGAATTTTAAAAATCTAAGAGACATGTTTGATATCAGTAAGAAAAATGTGTTTCAATAAGATGAAAATAATTTTTCGTGAATAGTAACTTTTTACTTTTATTTACCACGGTTAAAAGTAAATAGGGTAATTGAGGGTAAAATGATATTATTATTACCCTAACACATGTCCTAATTCTATTTTATAAGTATATTTCGACCAAAAACAACCTTAAGAAATAAAATATGAACCTCTTTGGTCTACTTGGATTGGATTAGGACACTTATTATTATTTTAATTAAAGAAGAGTTAAAAGAGTTAAAATCAAAGTTTAATAACTAAAACATTTTTAATATAGGGTTACACATAAGATAAATTAGACTATAAATATTCATTAGAAATATAAAAAGATTTCATACATAATGGTATTTTATTTATATTTTTTAGACATTAAATAATTTAATTTATTTATGACACAAAGATGATACAGTAATTACCTAATTAATGAAATATTAAAATAATTGATATTATAAATAACCAAATAAATGTAATTTGATAATTTTTATGAATTAAAATAATTTTATAGGTTAATATGATATATTAGGGTTGGTTATATGAATTTTTTTCGAAGCAATAATGCTGTTATGAATTTAGAAAAAACAAAATACCAAATAGTGTTAAAATTGACATAAAAGAGTTTTTAAAACAAATATTATATTATTAATTGATATTGTACTCCTAAAAATCTAAGGTTTGGACAAAAGACTTATATAATGATATTTGTATAAATAATTAACCATTTGGGGTTCACATGGAAGTATATAGTAAGTTTATTAACCATATAATATAAAAATACAAAGAGACATGGTAAATGTCGAACTATTTAACTAAGAGTAAAATCTGAAAGATAAAGTTAATATAGTGACCCAAACCTATATAAAACCGATTGGATGAGTGGTTTTTGACCCATAACCATATTATCCTTTAAATAATCCATTTTTTATCCATTATAAACCAAAAATAATTTTATTATAAATTAATATTTCTTGCTTTTCCTAAGGTGACCGTCACCCCTCTTATAAAAGGGCACTCCCCCTTCTCTCTAATTCACACCTTAAAATCCATTTGGCTCGGCCAAAACCTGACCAAATACCATCTCAACTATCCTCCCTTCATTCTAGAGTCCTTACATTAGTTATAAATCCAACCTAAGGATCCCTTTTGATCAAATCAAAAGGAAGAACCCGAAGAAGAGGTAAATATCTCATCACCTCTTCCAAGTTCCTTTCTTCTTCCACTTCCTTTTTCTTTGTTATTTCCATTCTAAAATAATAAATCCAGTATATTATATATACTGTGATGTTATTATAAATACGATACAACCATATTCATTATTATATCCATCCTTTGAATGGCATGTCACCATACGTGAGTACGTACGGCTTACCGTCTCCACGTCGTGATGTAATTGTTATTCAATACATTATTATTTGGATGGGTATAATAATGATGTGTAATTGATGTAAATAATAAATATAACATGATAATAATTCTGTATATATGATATACCATCCAATTATATATTATTTTAATATCAAAATAATGATATTGTCACTCGTGCGTACGTACAGATTACGGTCTCCAAGAACGCGATGAGATTTATTCCCCATCGTATCCATTCAAGACTAATTTTCATTTGATGATTAAAAATAATGTTTAAATAATTTATATAATTCTGGATATTAATAATATAAATCTCATCCATAACAAATATGACTCACATAACAAATAATATAAAGTAAAACGAATCTGTTAGCACCTGAAAAGACGATAATACTAAGATATTATTAACAAAGCAATGTTAAAAGATCATATATGATATCATATTAATGTATATGATTCTTGTATAATTTAATAATTATTATTTAACCATTATACAGGAGGTTAACCTACCCTCGACCAAGGAAAAGTACAAGGTAATGGTTAATTTTATAATCTCTTCATTATCCAAGGTTGTTTATACGTAATTATCTACTGGGACTTCTTTATCATCCACGTCCATATTTCTTTAAAATGTATTCCAAAACATTTTTACTATTTACTATACTATGGGTTAAAGTAATTTATACCATTGTTTCACTTTTATAAGATGTTTATAAAGGAATCTTTCCTCCGTTTTCCAAACAAGGTCCTTTATAACCTTTTCGACAAAATTAAGGTAAGAATGTCTTTTTTTAACTTATACGGCGGGTGCGGCTCTTTTCCGCCGTTATAACATCATCAAATATTCCCTTACAAGATTATTAAGAATTTTTCCAAAATAAATGTTTTCTTTATAATTATGTGACTCTTAAATGATTTCAAAATATAAAGATATATTTCTCTAAAAAAAATTTTGATTTCATCTATGTCAGCATCCTTAGATGGATTTTAAGTTTGTTTGAAGTTAATTTATTATGATACAAATCTTCAATATTGTATTGAAGGTTTTGTGATATGTTTGAGTTTGGATGTGTTATTTCATACCATTCATGGTTTATGGATAAAGTATTGACATTTCATATGCCAGTTTTAATACTAATGTTTATGTTATGTTTAAACTTTTTCATATGAGGAATGCATTGGACTTAATATGTGATGGGTGGAGCCTGCTATAGCTCCTCGATGCATCGGTAGGTCTTATGAGACAAACTAGTGTCTTGGCACAAGGCCTTGACAAAATATTATTTGTAGTCTTGGCACTAGGCCTTGACTATGTGGTTATGATAGTCTGGCATTATGCATTCCATCATTATGAAAGTGGCTATTGATATTGCATGTGATTATTCGACTAGTAGAATATCCATGTGAGTAAGTAAATAGCATTATTTCATTTTACTTTTGTCATATTGTGTTGAAGTTCAAGTTTAAAAGGCTTTTGTTTTAGTTATACATTGACTTAAATTTTTATACTTATTTATGAAAGTTTTCGCTATATTGTTATCCTTACTGAGCATCTGAGCTCACCCCTTTCTATGTTTTATTTTTCCCAGGATGTGAAAAGTATTTTATGACTGACCTGCAGGGATAGTATGAGGGTATATGAGTGTGGACTATAGAGACTATGTTGTTGTAGTTTTTTAATTTATGATGTAATGTAAGACTTATGAATGTATCTAGTGTTTCCAAGGATACTAAACTAATCGGTCTTTCGAGACTTGATCTTTTTTTATCATGCCAATGCTATGTAATAATGCACCAACTCTGGGTAAATGGGGTCGGGGCGTTACATGTAACACCCCAAGATTTTATGAGAATTATTCTTTTTAATTTCTTTGATGTCTTTTTTTGTACGCTTCACCAAGATTATCTTTCACTATATGCAACACCGTATTAGCTTGTAGTATACACAACACTATTCTTGGATTATGATGCACACAATTTCAAGTTCTTTCGAATAACATTCATTTTACACAACACCAAGTATAGATTTTGATCAATGTTTAACTGAACTATATTTTGAGTATGTTATACGTAACACCAAAGGAAGCTTTCCCTACACACAACCCTAACTTTCCTTACATTACAGGCAAGAGCTACCTTCCTCGATATCTTGTGTTGTAAGCAATACCGAATTTCACTAAACAACGATATGTTATTGAAATATTATATAAAATAGACCTTATGAATAGAAATACCCACTTTTTGAAATTTTATAAATTTTATCTTTCAAAATGGACTTTATTTTTGGATTTGGAATATCGAAATTAGCTTAGGGTGAATTTTTGGTATTTTTCTAAAAACTTTCAATTTTTGATGAATAGTGAAAACACTGAATTATTGATTAAAACCGAATTTTTATAATCATTTATTTTATTTAAATTTATTTTAGGTCAAAATAGATACATAATACCTATATAAGTTCAATGTAATTCATTGGAGTCATTTTATAATAATTTTAGATATATAAAAATTTTATTGAACTTTTTACCGTCTTTTACCCACCTCCTAGGAGAATTTGCAAATTTACATAAAACTTAATTTTACCGCTTCTATGACTTGAATTTCAAAAATCCGAGAGACACGGATAATATCCAGGAGTAAAATGTGGTTCAATAAGATAAAAAAAAATTTGGTGAATAGTAACTTTTAACTTTTATTTACCACAGTTAAAAGTAAATATGGTAATTAAGGGTAAAATGATATTATTATTACCCTAACACATGTCATATTTCTATTGGATAAGTTTAATTCGACCAAAAACAACCTTAGGAACAAAATATTACCCTTTAGGTCCACTTGTATTAGATTAGGACATTTATTATTATTTTATTTAAAGAAGTGTTAAAATAGTTAAAATCAAAGTTTAATAAATAAAACATTTTTAATATAGGGTTATAAATAAGATAAATTCGACCATAAATATTCATTAAAAAGATAAAAAAAATTCCTACATAATTGTATTTTATTTATATTTTTTAAACATTAAATAATTTAATTTATTTATGACACAATGATGATGCAGTAATTACCTTATTAATGAAATATTAACATAATTGATATTATAAATACCCAAATAAATGTAATTTGAGACTTTTTATGCATAACACTAATTTTATAGGTTAATATAACATATTAGGGTTGTTTAGATGAATTTCTTTCGAAATAATAATGATGTTATGAATTTATAAAAAAATACCAAATAGTTTCAAAATTGACATAAAAGAGTTTTTTAAACAAATATTATATTATTAATTGATATAATGGTCCTAAAAATCTAAGTTTAGACCAAAAGACTCATATAATAATATATATGACATTAAAGAACCAATTAGGGTTCGATTGTCAGTTTATAGTAAGTTTATTAACCATATAGTGTAAGAATACAAGAAGACGCGGTAAAAGATAAATTATTTAACTTAGAGTTAAATCTAAATGGTAAGGTTAAAATGATAACCTAAACTTGTCTAAAACATATTTTTTTAGATTATTTCAACACATACTCACCCTATCCTCTAAATAAGACACTTTGGAGCCATTATAAACAGAGTATAAATTTATTATAAAATAATATTTTAAGTTTCTTCTAAGGTGCCCCTCACCCCTCTTATAAAAGGGTACTCCCCATTATCTCTAATTCACGCCTTAAAAGCAATTTGGATTGGCCAAAACCTACCTAAATACCCTCTAAACTATCCTATATTAATTATAGATGCCTTACATTAGTCATAAATCCAACCTAAGGAGCCATTCTGATCAAATCGAAAGGAAGAACCCGAAGAAGAGGTAAATATCTCATCACCTCTTTCAAGTTCATTTCTTCTTCCAATTCCTCCTTCTTTGTTGTTTCCATTATAAAATAATAAATCCAGTATATTCTATATACTGTGATGTTATTATAAAAAAATTTCAACCATATTATTTATTTTATCCATCCTATGAATGAAAAAAGTTACCACACGTGCGTACGTACGGCTTACCGTCTCCACGTCGTGGTATAGTTTGTTATTCAAACATTTCATCATTTGGATGGGTATAATAATGAGTATAAATGATATAAATAATAAATATAACATTATTATGATTCTTTATATATGATATACCATCCAATTATATACTATTTTAATATCAAAAGAATGATATTGTCGCTCGTGCGTACGTACGGACTACTGTCTCCACGAATGCGATGAGATTCATTTTCCATGATTAACCATTCAAGTATGGTTATAAAGTATATATAATAAATAATAATGAAATATATTTCATAATAATGATACTGGATTTATGTACATATATGTTTCATTTACTTAATTCCATTCAATTCAATAAGGAAACGAAAACAGTGTTCATGCGTACATACGGCCTACCGTCTCCATGAAGGGTGTATTTCATTACATTTATCGATCTATCATATATATTTATATAATGAATATATATTATATATAAAATAATTTTTTACATTCTGGAATTAATTAAATCAGGATATAAGTAATAATATCAAGAACAACAAGTCGAAACATGTACGATAAATGAAACGATTTTACTCAAAACGCTGCTTTAACATGGAATTGACAAATGAATGGGTAATATAAAGTCGTAAGTGAATAATATATGATATAATAAATATTATTATGGTTCTATTACAAGTTAATAATATGTTTAAACCCACTATATAGGAATCTCGGACACATACGGAAGAAATTGGATATAAGGTAAGAGATAATTTTTCAATCTCATTTTTATCCGAGATTGCTTATATGCAAGTATTTACTGGGGTTATATTTTTCATCCATGTCCATAAAAATGTTTTTCATAAAGTGTTTAATATTCTTCCATGTATTTTTAAAGTCATTTTTACCCCTCTTTGACTTTTACTTTGTGTTATGGAATTAATCTTTCTTTTGTTTACCATACGTGGTACTTTTTGACTTTTCCATTAAAAGTATGAGGAGAATGTTTTTTTTAAATTATACGGCATGAATGGATTTTTAAAATTTCATAATGCCTTATTTTCATGAAGCTTACTCTACAAGATTTCATGACAATTTTCAACAAAATATTTTTCTTTTAAAATTGCATGGCATTTTGTGAAAAGATAATGATTTTGAAGAAGAAATGATATTTTCCTCAAGAATTCATTTCAAGTGTTTTATCAAAACCATTTTCCATCTAAGATGACATTATTTAATATGTGTATGTTTCAAGTAAAATATCTCTATGATTTACATAGTTTTACTTTTCTTATGATGAAATTATATCCATTTGTTTTATATGGATTATGTTATGATGGGATGATGTTTATGAAACCCATTTTATTATTTGGGTTATGATGAATGATTTATGTTTATGTTGTGGCACACGTAAGAATGATTTAATTATTAGATGGGTGGTACCTATATCTCCCTCCAACTCATTGGGTAAAGATTTATATCTCATGAGATAGACATGGCCATAACGGCAAGTAAATCCGATACAGTAATACAGGGCTGGAACGACAGGTAAACCCGATTCAATAATGGGATTTGTCCACAATGATGGTATTAGTAGCAATGCTTTGGATACATTGGAAATCATATCATGTGCTTAATGTTTTTCCATAATTACATGTTTTATTCCCATGCTATTTTATCATGATTGATTTTCTATTATGATCTATGCCTTACGTATTACCATGTTTAATGTCATTGCTCAAGATTTTGATGTTTAAACTTTATGTTCATGTTTTTAAGTTCAAATGTATATGGTTTGTTTTATTTTCTCCATGATTACCCTTACTGAGCATTTGAGCTCACCCTTTTTATGTTTTCTTTTCCCCCAGGATATAAAGGAAGGTTTTAGGTAGGAAAAAAAGAATATCTTTATGGGAGATGTTGAAGATCTTTCACCATGATTAGAAGATTATGTTTCGAGTTTCCAAAGACACTAAACTAATACGGTCATTGGGCGTTTGTTTTGTAATATATTAAGTATTCCGCAAAAGTAATGTAATGTCCATGTATGTCAAGCTTTGGGTCTCTACATTACACATCTCATACATATATATAAATATATCACGCACCTGAAATGGTGTCAATCCCACTTACTAGCATCTGTTCAGTCCACATATATCATGTGCACCTCACGAACACAAACGGACATGCCTCAACAGGCCATGCCAAAAGAAAAAGTAAAGGAACTATGACCACACCAGCAGCGTACCTATGACCGTCGTCGGATCACCATCTTTATCAGCCCCTGGCAGCTCCACGGCGTGCACCTGAACTAACACACAGCTCCCTAAAGCATGTCCTTTCTATGGTGTTGCACCAGTCACCAACCACTGACCCCTTAGCTGGGTCCCACTATCTCTACCATATCCACCGCATGCAGCTGAACCTTGGCTACCATCACCTGGTACCAAACTTGATTTGACTATAGATGCAATTGTCTATCATGTTCCCTACTTGCTGGATGTCTGAGAAGGCTTCCTTCAAAACCTCTCAAAATGCTCGACTTTTCCACATGCTCGGCACTCCTTTAGAGGCTTGTATCACTAAGTCTAGACATTCCCTAGCTACCCACACTGAAAGAAAACCATTGTTGAACTGCCACGAGGTGACCTAGTTGAGTCTTTGGCCTGCCTGCCCTACTGGAACTCATCCTGACCTCATTTCTTGTTATTTGAACCATCACCTAAATTCACTGCCCAACTCACATGAGACTTGTTCATCAATTTTCCCTCAGCTATGATCACCTGATTCACCGCCTCAAAGAACGAGGATAACCTGAAAATGTTTACCCGCACCCATATGGCGTGTCGTAATCCATCTTCGATACGCCTCACCCTCGAGGTGTCATTGTTTACCATACCTAGTGCAAAGAGAGACAGCTCAGTGAAAGTATCTACATATTCCATAATGGACATGTCACCCTGTTGAAGGCTCAAGAACTCTGAATCTCTCTCTGTTCTCAGTGTCTCTAGAAAAAAGTGCTCGAAAAACCTGTCCTCAAAGTCCTTCCAGGCTAGTCCCTCGTGTCTGCGAGCATGAACCTACACATCCCACCAGTGATTTTCTGGTCCTCTCAGCATGTACGTCGCCATCTTGACCCACCACCCTGGAGGAATCTCGAGATTCTTGAGGATCATCTGCATTATCTCTATCCAGTTCTCAACTTCCTGTGGACCACACTCACCCTAAAAAAAAGCGGTGGGTGTTGCGACTGGAACTCCTACGTCAGATATGTTATATAGGTCATTGTACCATTTTTGCCTCTATCGATCCCCTGCAAAACACGTACCAGGATAGTTCGAAGCTTCTCATCGAGCCACGGCCCAAACACTACCAAACCCGACTATTTCCCTACCTGCACTGGATCCTGAACTTGATCCTATCCCAGAGCCTATACTTGCAGCTCATGCTCTGCTTGTCCCTCATGTGTCAAAACCTGATCGTGTACCTGTGGTACTATACCATCACCTGCCTGATGCTCCATCTTAATTGTCTAGGAGGAACCCATTGAATACCATAATGGTTAGAAATCCCACATATATAACAGTATATATATTTATATCATGCAAATAAGGAAATTCGTAAAGAGGTAGTGTATAAAAACTACCCTTACTATAACACCCCAAACATTTTATGGTATGTTTCCCTTAAATACTTTTTATTCATTAGATAGCTCATATTGTATGAAGAACTGAGTCTTTTGTGAAACAAAACATTATAGTATAAAGTTATATGTTATCCATTAAACATAAATTTTCCACTTCTATGTTTTGAATTTCGAAAAACAGTCATCAAGAGTTGTGACCAGTAAGTCGTTTGGAGTCTGATAGAACCAACTTGATTTTTCGATGAATAGTAAAATACCCTTATGAATAGTAATATGAATAGTAATATGACCCTTATAAATATTAAATAATGATAATAATTTATTTTCTTAAGGTAATAAGATAATGAGAAGTTAATTAATTTTTCAATGTAATGCAAAAATAATTATACCTTTAAATTGTTATTTTTTCGAATTAACATTGATTTTATTTAAAAATTAAATTAAAAATACTAAGAAAATTATTTTCAAAAAATGGAGTTCATTTTTTGAATTTTACAAGTCGAAAAATGGTTAGGGTGAATTTTTGGGATTTTTCTAAAATACTTGAATTTTGCGTGAATAGTAAAAATACAGATTTGAGTTTTCGGTAGTTTAATGACATCATAATAATGTAATTATTAATATAAAGGGCTGGTCGACTTTTTTACAGTATATTATGACATGAGGTGTCCCAAGTGTCTTAAACCATTGGCAAATACCATGGGAAAGCCCATGGTTTTTTAAAAACCACTAATGAGGTGTCCCTTTTAATTAATAAAAAACTCTCTCTTGATTTCTATAAATACCCACTCACCCCCACCCCCCTTCATTTTCATTCATTCCAAACTTAATATCCTAGAATATATGGTGGTATTATCTCCCTATTATTCCTTCCAAGGTGTCCTTAAGCCCCCAAGGTCTCATCCTTCAAGATCTATGAGTTACTCTACAAGGTAAGGGAATCCTCATTCTCTTCTTTTAGTCGACACTTCCTTTATGTTTTCTATTTGATTTTCTATTCTAACATGTTGGGGTTTGATTTTATGTGTTATTATTACTGTAATTTTTTATTTAAATATGATGATATTCCCTTTTTCTCTTATCATTTCATTTTATGAAATTTTAAGCGATGTCGTTAGGCTGCCGAATTTTCATAAGGGATCTCTCACCTTTTCTTTTATTTTCAAGTTCATCTCTTTTATTTTTCTATCCTCACATCATATGTCCAAATGACCATGATAAACTCTAGTATCATCTATATAATGGAATTATATCATGTTAATGTAATAGTTATCATCAATATTCTTACTCCCTCCCTTTTATTTTTATAAACGAAATCAACATCCATGAGGTTCCAATTTATAACCTTTGTGGACGACGGAGTTTAATTCTTCACTTACTTTTTAATTGCTGGTCATGAAACCATTTTAATGGTTGAACCAGATCATAATATATTTATTTCATCTCATTAATATTCTTTAATCTTTACACACTCATAATATGAAATAATAATACAAAACAAGTTCATTATGAACAAAACAGCCAAGTTAATCCAAATATTTGTAATAAACTTTTAACTAATGAATCATCATCATGGTATATAACCAAAAATAATTATAAGATATTTTTTATATCCTTAATTTAATTAATAATATATATTAAAAATTCTGTATGTTTAACCACATTTAAAGTGAACTTCTATTCATGAAAACAAGTAAACGAAATCATGAAAACCAAGGAAGAAAATGCTTCCAAAAAAAGAAAATTGAACCTCTTAAACCCATTAAAAGGGCCATTAATGAACCTAATAATGTTATAATAAATAAATTACATGTATAGGATGTTCTGGAGTTACTAATTAATGAAGATAAATTTTGTTATTCAGGTCATTAAAAAAAACTAAGAACACACTCGAGCAAAAGGTAAGGGATTTCTTAACTCAATTTTCATTCTTTGAGTTAAACATCTATTTCATTGGTTACATTGTTCCAAGAATATGTGTGAAAGACCTATGATTGTTTTATAATGTATATAAAATTATATTTTTTGGATTTTTATTTGTCACACATGAATATTTCATTGATTTGTCGTCACTCTAATGACATAATCTTTGTAAGGGATCCTCTCTCTCACTTTTGTTCAAGAATCTTCCCTATGTTGTTCCCTTTTATTTTTAATTCCTAATGATGGAGTATGTTTTATCACATCCCCAATACTTCCCTTGTGACATATAAATAATGTAATACCCCTTTAACTCTCATTAATCCCTCTCAATAACTCTCATTACCATGCAAAAATGTTTGTAAGGGGTTTCTCATCTCACTTTCATTTCTGTGAGATTTTCATTGTTCGCCACTTATTTCTTGAATGTGGTATATGTGTACTGAAATTTGATATATAATAAAATTATTCTCTTTATATTCATGTTATTTAATGATTCATTTGAGGGTTATTAAATTCTGGTCATATGATTCGACCGATTACATTGTGGTAAGAGACTTTGTCTCAACTACTATTTTGTTGTGACTAACTTTGTATGGTGCACCTAATAATCCTTATTTGGTGTACCTACATCCCATTTGAGATCACTTTTCATTTGAAATTATATTTATATTAAATACCCATAATCTCATGTCATGTATATTTTTTTTCTAAACCGTATACCATTTTACATACGGTGTTTATTTGTAAAGTTATTTTAATATTGATGAATCTGTATACTCTACTCTATACGGATATTGAAAAGGCATATTTATCTTGTATTGAATAAATGTATAAAGAATTATTTGGACATGAAGTGGAGGGTGAGTCCCGCTGTAGCCCCTTGATGCATCGGTAGGTCTCATGAGACAAATCAGTTTGGAAACAAACCCTTCGAGTTTGTTTACAAAAAATTGGACGGGTTTCTACCCATAGAACTAAACTGTTTTGACGATATTATGGTTTCATGTGCCAGATACATGATGTCCAATAAATAAGAATTTTCTTTATTCATTATTAGTTATTATTATCCATGAGTTTTTTACTATGAAAAAATCTATGGATGCAGTTTCATTCTCAGTTTATGGCATGATTTTTTCATGTATTCACCATGCCATATTGATTATGTCAGATTGATTATGATTCACTTATTATTATATTAAAGATTCCACTATTTGTAACCCTTACTGAGCATTTTATCTCACCCCTTTCACTGTTAACCTTCAACAGGTGATGAAGCGGAGATCATTTATTGAGTTTCTGTGGATGCAGTTTTTAGTTTTTGTTATGTATTGTATTTTGTAACCTTTTCCAATGTAATTTGAGTTACATCTATGTATATAGTTTCTTCAAGACTACTAAACTGATCATTCCTTCGGGATTTCCATTCCTTCTAACCATGCCAATATCACAAGTAATGAACCGGGTCCATCATAGAGGGGTCGGGGTGTTACAGTTTGTATTAGGGGAAGTTTAGTAGAAAACTTGGAAACTAAAGTAGGAAATTTATAGTAGGGAACAAATCCATAAGGTAGTATTTGAGGATAAACATACAAGAATATCCTTGTATTTTGTTATGGAATAGATTATGTGAATCCTTCTATAAAATATATCCATGTCTGGATACGATCAGGTAGAGGTGGCTCTGGCACAGAGGTACCTAGGAGTGAAAGCTTCAACAAGGAGTTTTGGGCTTGACTCGGGGTATCCAAGTACACGACAACGGGTCTTGCTGCACTCTTGGTTATGACACTCCCGGGGGATATGCTTAGGATAATTCATATTTTCTTTACAATCCATTATAAAAGAGTTTAATGCAAATTTTCCTCAGAGGATTCGGTTTGGATAACTCTGTAAAATCAGAACTGAACAATGAAAAAGTTACTTAAGTAATAATAAGAACGATGTTTTCTAAAATTTCAGATGGAAAATAAAGGTACTA
The DNA here is from genome assembly GCA_963277665.1 of Viscum album. Classification (NCBI taxonomy): domain Eukaryota; kingdom Viridiplantae; phylum Streptophyta; class Magnoliopsida; order Santalales; family Viscaceae; genus Viscum; species Viscum album. The sequence continues at coordinate 734,470,367 of OY728160.1, forward strand.
ATCTTCTGCCTCTTCCCAATGAGGCCCTAGAAACCATAATTTCAATATCCATCCATGAAAATTATATAAACTATGACCATATCCATATGTCATGCAAACATATCTATGACATATCCAATTCTCCCTGAGTACTTCAACTCCACCGAAGAGCGGGTCTGGATTACATCTTTTTGATGCATACCCAGTTTCCATCTTACGCACGATGGGGAAAATACTACGAGGGTATTTTTAGATGCTTTACCACAGTGGAAGGCATCCAATCCCTCACAAACTTCCAAGAATCCACAGTTGCGAGAGACCTCTGTGTGGCATATATGTTTCAAGTCATGTCCTATAGCCATTTTGGTTAGGTAATGGACTTTGGAATCCTTGAGTACGAAGCCTCCCGTTCAATATACAGACAACAAGTACATATGGACATCTCACAGTTGTACACCCCACATGTCAGACTCTAGAGACAACACAAGTGTACCCATGATACCGAACCATATTTCTCGGGTTTCATATGGTTCTGGGAGATTGAAAGCTTTGAACTAGTTTTGGGGATTCATTTATTAGGGGAATGGGGAAACCATTAGCCCTATTTTACTTTTTTAACCAGTGGTTATATAAGAATATAACTTTTTGTCTCTTCTTTTTTTATCCTTTCATCAGTTATACTTTTGAATGAGTATCACTAAGTGAACTTTTATAATAAATTTTCATATGGAAGGACAAACCCATATGTTATCTCTTACTATTGAGGTACTGGAGATTATTGCGATCAAAACCTGTGAAGAAGAGTACCTACCTCCCACAAACTTGCGAAAAACGTGTAAACAACTATATGAAGTGAAAAACAGTCCGAAAATTATCTGCACCTATTAAGGGAATTCTTCCATTTACTATCGCATAGCCACGGCACAATTGGCTGAGTATAGGTGAAGAGGAAAATACCACTAAGGGCTTTTCCTATGTTTCACCCTAGGCCAGAACTATACGGCCAGTTTATGTTTTCAAGAGGCTGCTTTGGAGGGAAACCTTTGTGCGGACTACATGTACCAACTCCTCAGTTTTATCCTATACAACAATGTCTATGACTTAGATGTCCTCAGTCGAGACATAGTTTGGTGAGTTCTTCGTGTGTTGGTCCATTCGGACATTTCCAAACTTTCTACTATTCAAGCCTCCCTCTATAAGCATGAGTGTTCGATGCAAGAGTTCAACCCCTTCTGTATGAGGTGTGTCTGGGTCAGAGAATTAGAGGAGTTGAGCATAAATTTGGGTTTTCCACTAAATGCATCTGAGGATCCTCTACGGTGTGGGGTGTGATAAGAACATCAGAGAGCTTTCTTTTGTGGTTATGAAATGAATTTCAAGGACGCAATTCTTTGAAGGAGGGAATAATATAACACCCCAAAAATTTTATGGTATGTTGCTATTAAATATTTTATATTCATTAGATAGACCATATTGCATGAAGCACTGAGTCTTTTGTGAAACAAAAAATTATAGAAGAAAGTTATATGCTATCCATTAAATATAAATTTTCCACTTCTATGTTTTGAATTTTGAAAAACAGTCATCTAGAGTTGTGACCAGTAAGTCGTTTGGAGTCTGATAGAACCAAGTTGATTTTTTTATGAATAGTAACATACCCTTATAAATAGTAATATGAATAGTAATATGACCCTTATAAATAGTAAATAATGATAATATTTTATTTTCTTAAGGTAATAAGATAATGAGAAGTTAATTAATTTTTCAATGTAATACAAAACTAATTATACCTTTAAATTGTTATTTTTTCAAATTAACTTTGATTTTATTTAAAAATTAAATTAAAAATACTTAGAAAATTATTTTCAAAAAATGGAGTTCATTTTTTAATTCTACACATCGAAAAATGGTTAGGGTGAATTTTTTGGATTTTTCTAAAATACTTGAATTTTTTGTGAATAGTAAAAATACATATTTGAGTTTTCGTTAGTTTAATGACATCATAATGATGTAATTATTAATATAAAGGGATAGTATACTTTTGTAAAGTGTCTTATGACATGAGGTGTACCAAGTGTCTTAAACCATGGGCAAATACCATGGGAAAGCCCATGGTTTTGCGAAAACCACTAACGAGGTGTCTCTTTTAATTAATAAAAACTCTCTCTTGATTACTATAAATACCCACTCACCCCCCCCCCCTTCATTTTAATTCATTACAAACTCAATATACTTGAAGATATGGTGTTATTACCTCCATAGGAGTCCTACCAATGTGTTCTTAAGCCCCCAAGTTCCCATCCTTCAAGATCTAGGAGTTACTCTACAAGGTAAGGGAATCCTCATTCTCTTATTTTAGTCGACACTTCCTTTATGTTATATATTTGATTTTCTATTCTCATATGTTGGGTTTTGATTTTATATGTTCTTATTAATATAATTTTTTATTTAAATATGGTGATATTCCCTTTTTCTCTCATCATTTCATTTTATGAAATTTTAAGCGACGTCGTTAGGCTGTCGAATTTTCATAAGGGATCTCTCACCTTTTCTTTTATTTTCAAGTTCATCTCTTTTATTTTTCTCTCCTCACCTCCTCTGTCCAAATTACCATGATAAAATCCAGTATCATCTATATACTAGAATTATATCTTGTGAATGGAAGAACTATCATCAATATTCTTACTCCCTCCCTTTTATTTTTATAAACGAAATCAACATCCATGAGGTTCCAATTTATAACCTTTGTGGATGACAGAGTTCCATTCTTAACTTACTCCTTAATTACTGGTCATTAAACCATTTTAATGGTTGAACAAGATAAGAATATATGTATTTCATCTCATTAATGTTCTGTAATATTTACACACTCATAATATGAAATAATAATACAAAATAAGTTCATTATGAACAAAACGGCCAAGTTAATCCAAATATTTGTAATAAACTTTTAACTAATGAATCATCATCATGGTATATAACCCAAAATAATTATAAGATCATTTTTATATCCTTAATTTAATTAATAAGCTATATTAAAAAATTTGGATGTTTAACCACGTTTCAAATGAACTTCCATTCATGAAAACAAGTAAACGAAATCATGAAAACCAAGGAAGAAAATGCTTCCAAAACAAGAAAATTGAATCTATTAAACCCATAAAAAGGGACATGAATGTACCTAATAAGGTTATAATAAATCAATTAAATGTATAGGATGTTCTGTATTTACTAATTAATTAATCTAAATTTTTTTATTCGGGTCATTAAAACAAATGAAGAACACACTTGAGAAAAAGGCAAGGGATCGCTTAACTCAATTTTCATTCTTTGAGTTAAACATCTATTTCATTGGTTAAATTGTTTCAAGAATATGTGTGAATGACATATTATTGTTTTATAATGTATATCCACTTATATTTTTTGGATTTTTATTTTTCACACATAAATATTTCATTGATTTATCGTCACTCTAGTGACACAATCTTTGTAAGGGATCCTCTCTCTCACTTTTGTTCAAGAATCTCCCCTATGTTGTGCCCTTTTGTTTTTAATTCTTAATGATGGGGTATATTTTAACACCTCCCCCATACTTTCATTGTGACATATAAATAATTTAATACCCCTTTACCTCTCATTAATCTCTCGCAATAACACTCGTTACCATGCTGAAATGTTTGTAAGGGGTTTCTCATCTCACTTTCATTTCTGTGAGATTTTCGTTATTCACCACTTATTTCTTGAATGTGGTATATGTGTCTACCATTTGATATATAATAACATGATTCTATTTATATTCATGTTATTAAATTATTCATTTGAGGTTTATTAAATTCTGGTCATATGATTCGACCGATTACATTGTGGTAAGAGACTTTGTCTCAACTACTATTTTGTTGTGACTAAATTTGTATGGTGCATCTAATAATACTTATGTGGTGTAACTAATGACCATTTGAGATCACTTTTCATTTGAAATTATATTTATATTAAATATCCATAATCTCATGTCATGGATATGTTTTTTGTCTAAACCATATACCATTTTACATACGGTGTTTATTTGGAAAGTTATTTTAATATTGGTGAATCTGTATACTCTACTCTTTACAGATATTGAAAAGGAATATTTCTCTTGTATTGAATAAATGTATAAATAATTATTTGGACATGCAGTGGTGGGTGGGTCTCTCTATATCCCATCAATGCATCGGTAGGTCTCGTGAGACAAACTAGTTTGGCGACAAACCCTTCGAGTTTGTTTCCAAAAAATCAGACGGGTTTCTACCCATAGAATTAAACTGTTTTAACGGTATTATGGTTTCATGTGCCATATAAATGACGTCCAATTAATAATAATTTTATTTATTCATTATTAGTTATTACTATCCATGAGTTTTTTACTATGACAAAATCTATGGATGCGGCTTCATTCTCTGTTTATGGCATGAATTTTTCGTTTATTCACCATGCCATATTGATTATATCATATTGATTACGATTCACTTATTATTTTATTCAAGATTACACTATTTGTAACCCTTACTTAGTGTTTGAGCTCACCCCTTTCACTATTAACCTTTAACAGGTGATGAAGTGGAGATCATTTATTGAGTTCCTATGGATGCGGTTTTTATTTTTTGTTATGTATTGTATTTTGTAACCTTTTCAAATGTAATTTGAGTTACATCTATGTATCTAGTTTCTTCAAGACTACTAAATCGATCATTCCTTTGGGATTTTCATTCCTTCTAACCATTCCAATATCACAAGTAATGCACCAGCTCCAGCATAGATGGGTCGGGGTGTTACACTTACTCTCCCCCCATCGCAACCCATGCCCACGTCATCCCGGCCTCATGGGCTCCTTACCTGCCCTCGATAGAGCTAAGTATCAAAAGTACCTCAGGCCATGCCCATCCTGAAAACCAACTTTTCCTCAAACCGAAGACCTAGTTTCCCAATCCTGGTGACCAAAATCACCTCAACCATAGTACATGCCTGCTCATACAATATCTAGGCCCAAATCTCATGCCACATGCAATTCTAAAAATATATATAAAGCATGGTGTATTACATTGCAATCAACAAGAAATTATATCAGGATTTTCAAACTTCACATTTCAAAAGAATTTATAGCATGGAAATTGATATTTTTCACATGGTATTATCACTTCACAAAGAATACATGCAGATATGAAATTGAAATACCCTAAAATGTGTCTATCAAAATCCAAGTAATCATGCCTTGTCATATCGATCCAAGGTCCAATTCTCCCTTACTACACCAAGTCAAGGATAACATATCACAACCAATAATATCACACAACAAGTGATCCCATGAGGTGGAAATCATATAAAATGTAATTTGAGAAAAAAACAAATAGAAATTCCCACCCAAGGCAACTCAATTAGTCCCGCGTACATGGCGCTGCAGGCACCCAAGAACAGGTTCGAAATCTAGTTCCTACAACAACCTATCTCTAGTCTACCATATCACAAATAGTAAGACCATCAGAAATAAAAAGAATCAGTCTTGATCTCATTAGTATCCAGTCAAAACACTACTACTAAATCCCTGTCCAAAACTCCTTTGATACCACTTTGTAATGTCTTGACCTGAACAGCCACCCGAACGGTGTTAAACAGGCCTGGGGTTACTACCTTAGGCGTACCTCCCTGAATTCCAAAGGTTTCCGACTAGCAGAGAGGGTGTAAATAGGTATAGTGGGGAGGTTATACCCTCTCGAGGGGAAATAAGGTATTGGTCCAAGTATAATAATAAAACATGAAGCGGAAATAAATGACTTGGCACACTCAAACCAGACCTTCATAGTGGAATCATAATCAATAGTAGATAAAAAAGCGGAAGAAATATATTAACAAGTGCAGTGGAAAGTAAACAGAACAGCATGCTGAGCACCACTTGAAACTACTAAATGAACCAAGAATACATCCATAGAAGTTCAGACATGTCAATATTAAAAGGGCACCAATGGTTAACCAATAGTAGCTACAATAATAAAGTAATCATGATGATACATAATGAGGTCTAAAAAAAGTAAAATCCAGTTAGGTATGACCTCAAGGTCCATACCAGTTGTGTGAGATGAATCTCAGTTGGATACCACCAAGATGGTGCATACCTAGTATAAGTGTTTAAGCAGGCATGAATATCTATGTAAAGTAAGTAGTGAAATGAAATAAATAAACACAACATCCATTGGTGCTTAGCAATCACCATGGAGTGTCACCTACTTTGGCTAATGTCAGAATATCTGAAGTAAATAGAGTGCTTTGCCCATGGCCCAAGTACCCATGTCATCACAAATCCTCAGTGAACCCTCTGGTTCCCCTCAATCACGTAACCTGGCACCACGTGCCTCCTGACACCTTGTGTCTCTAGGTACTGACATCCTGAAGGCACGCCCAAACAAAAGTAACTCATAGGAACAGTGATGACTATCCTCAAATAAGTAACTAGAGGGACAACAATGCATTCCCTCAATAAAGTAACCCGAGAGACAACAATGTCTGCCCTCAAATAAAGTATCCCGACCCATGGCCTCAATCACGGTGAGCCTTAGCCCCCAACCTGATAGCCTCATCACTATCTCCCAAAGGCTCCTCGCCTTCCATGTGGATTCCTACAGAAAACACCCCCAAACCAATAGTACCTAAACTGAAACTATCGGGGGCCTCTACCCACACGAGTGGTCAAAACCACCTCATTGCAGAGTCTCTCTATGTGCACACTACTCAAATCATGGGTGAACGGTAATCACCAAAATAGTACCCAAGCCACAACATCTCTGTAACCTCGTGCCCCTACGACCATGTCGCTCAGTATCTGATGGCCTTGCAATCCAAGTAACTTAGGCCATGTCCAACCTGACATTCTCACTGCCTCAATTCCGACGTCCATGATGCTCAATCTTGTGGTCAAAACCACTCAAAGTAATTCAGGTGAAGCCCAACATGTGATCAACATCACTCAAGAATATCTGGTCCATGCCCAACACAACCCAAAGGGGTTCCAGCACATGCAATTCATTTTAACACATTTTGGCATACCCAGCTAAAATTCCCCAATTGATCAACGACCCCTCACCCAACCTCGCTCAAGAAAAACAGGTAAAGGGCATACCCAAAGTCATCTCATAGGTCTAATAATCAATTTAACATGTTACTATAGAATAAATAGGGTCCCGCTCAAAATACACAAATACGTGCTAAAGGTAGCACCACCCAAAAGTCTACGAAAACATAAAACGAAGTATCCACCACCTACCTCATACACATACGATGATCCTCCTCTGGTAACAACCTCAAATTCAGTCTAAATAGAGGTAGATCGAGGGGGTTATAATGAATCAAACGGTGTTTGAAATGGGTTTAAGGTGAAGATCCAGGGGGAGATTGAAGTCTCGGACGGCTGGTTCGCAAAACCCAGTGACTCTCGTTACTCTCTTCCTAAAAATGAGGATAATGCCCATTTTAAGCAAAAAAACAAAATACATGGCATGTACTTAGGACTACACATTTTGTGGGTTCTTTAACTGTTCCAAAGATGGTTGGCCTACTTTTCCGACTTGCCGACATGACTACATGGCATGTACTTAGGGATACACAATGTGTGCTTCTCTACCCGGCCGACATCCCCAACACACCATGTATATCCCCATACACGGACCCTCTATATGGTGTGTACAAATAGTACATGGTGTTTAATTTCTAAAATATTTCTACCCGACCAACAGGCCTACACACCATGTATGGCCTTCACACGCGGCTATAGTACACGGCGTGTACTTAGAAGTACACAGTATGTACCTTTGAAATTTCCAGAACTACCCAGTTTAGTCTAGAACTTATCCAGTGTTAACTTTTTTCTCAAAAACATCCCAAAATAGAATGAAAAAAGAAACTTGTACCTTAAAGTAAGAATCGGGTTCTTACAAACTGTGGAAGAGGTCAAGTGTGACATGTATGTTGTTTTCCCATGAAGAACTGTGGTAGAGGTCAAGTGTGACTTGGAAAACCTTATGTATTGTTGTGAACCCTGATCTAGGGTGTGGATTAAACTTGTTTATTAATTTAAACTGCTTGGTGGTAGGTGATAACCAAGTGGAGAGGACTAAGTCTCAGCTTGAGACTGAACCTCTTGTTTTAATTTTCGTTGTGTCTATTGTTATTTTCTTTTACTATGTTTTATAAAAAAATAATTCAAACAAATTCAAACTCTGATAGTTATTTTAGCAAGTTTTTATAACGATTTTGAACTAGTAGGTTATTTTTGAAAGTTATATTAATCTTTATATTAGTATAGCTGAGAACTAATCAATTTCTTGAGAAATTAATTGAACATTCTAGAATCTTATAAATTCACTAAAAAACTAAATTGGATTATATTTTTAATTGGGGGAAATGTTTAGAAAACCAATATTTAAATACAAATTCTTTTAGATGCTCAATTACCCCCCCCCCCCTGAGTACTCTACTCTGACCAACATTTAGTATCAGAGGGACTTATGAATTTTTCAATTTTCAAAGCTTTTTAAAACTTTTTCAACTTTGATTATAGTTGTATTTCAAGGATCTTAAATTTTTTGTTATTTCTAAATTTTTATCTCTTTGAAATCTTTTCCAAAATTGTATTATGTACAATAGATTAGAAAGATCTTCTACGAATAGACCACCTTTTTTCAATAGAACAAATTATGCTCATTAGAAGCTTAAAATGAAAATACATTTAGAAAGCATGGGATTTGAAATCTGGACTGCTATTGAAAGTAAATATGCAATCCCTGAAATTGATAAAAACACTTGGGATAAAGCTACCAAGACTGTCTATAACAATAACTATAAATCACTGAATTCTCTATATTGTGAACTAGGAGATGAAGAATTTAATCGCATTTATTCTTGTAAAACTGTTCATGATATTTGAGACACTTTATCTATTTTCCATGAGGGAACAAATAATGTGAAAGAGATGAGATTATATACTTATGCTATTAAATATGAAAATTTTAGAATGAAGCCTAATGGATCTATTTATGATATGTATCTTAGGTTCAATGAAATTGTGAACACCGTGATTTGTTTAGGAAGATTTGTCACAACAAAGGAGTAGATCATGAGGATTCTATGATAATTACCAAAGAGATGGTGAGGGACATCAGTATCCATTATATAATCATGTGACATTGATAAAATTCTAGTGAAGGAACTAATTGTAAAATTAATGATGTGTGAAGAGGAACTAAAAGTGAATCAAGAGGAGGAAGAGCCAAAGCGAAAATATGTATCCTTCAAGACTACCACCTCCAAGAGCAAAGACAAATAGAAAGTTCAAGATGTTGTTGAGAGCACAAGTAGTGAAGAATCATCTTTAGACAGTGATGAGGAAATGGACCAGTTGGCCTGGAGATTAATAAAATTTTATAGAAAGAAAAATTTCTTCAAGATACCAAACTATAAAGGAAAATATGAAAATAAAGGAAATTGGAAAAAAAAATAGAAGAAGCCTGAAAATTTAGAAGAAATAGTTTGCTATGAATGAAAAATAAAAGGGTATTTAAAAGATGACTGTCCTAAATTAAATTATAAAAAGAAGTACGAGTATAAAGATAGGAAATATAAGAAAGTAATAAAGTCCACCTGGAGTGCATCTGAGGACATCTCTAGTGAATCTGCTTCCTCTAAGAATGAGAAACAATATATGGAAAACATGTTCTTTATGAAAAATACCTCATAGGTACTCTTAAACTCTCATGTACCTAATGACTATTATTCTAGAGATGACTCTGAATCTGAAAATATGAAAAATGATGAACTGGTTGAGTATTGTAATATTCTAGAAAAAACTTGTAATGAACTAAAATATAAGTATAAATCACTAAAGGAACAACATGAAATCTTTGCAAATATTAAATCTAAACTTACTATTGATAAAGAGAAAAATGCACAACTTCTTAGGAAAATAATGACCTAAAGTTATCTAATGATCAACTAAAGAATGATCTATAAAAGTTTACTAATAGAAAAAAAAACACTTACTCAGTTACTTGGTAAATAGATATCTCATAGGTATACTACTAGAATAGGATATCAACCAGGACAAAGAAATTTATCTAAAACACATTTTATAACTAAATATGTAAAATCTGCTTCCATGTCCAAAAATCAAGATTTTACTGCAAGTTCTAGTTCTAAAAAATCTTTTACTGCATCAAGTTTTTCTGGATCAAATAAATTTTATTTTTCAAATACTTTACATTCTACATATAGGAAACCCATAAGACTATTGTGGTTTCTTAAAGCCTTTATTACTAATTTTTCTGGACCCAAACAAATATGGGTACCAAAATCTTTTCTTGGATGAATTATTTTTGTAGGTAAACTGCCTAAAGAGTTATTGTAGAAATATTTGGTACTTGGGAAGTGGATTTTCAAGACACATGACAGTATATTACTCAAGCTTCAATAATATCATCAATATTGATAGAGGACATGTCACATTTGGTGACAATGGTAAAGGAAAAATCATCAGCTTAGGCCAGATCGGTAACCCTAACTCTATTTCAATTTCAAAAGTACATTATGTTGATGGATTAAAATATAAATATCTTATCATATCTAAACTGTGTGATGATGGATTTAATCTCAAATTTAAAACTGATTCATTCCATGTTTTTTATGCCAAAAATAACTTAGTATTTTCTTCTCTTAGAAATGATAATATATATGATGTAAACTTAGACACACTAGCATCACAGAATGTTTCCTGCCTAAGTTCCCTTCACAAAGAGTTTTGGATATCGCATAGAAGACTAGGAAATTGTAATGTACACTCCCTTAAGAAATTGACCAGAAAGGGTTTAGTTAAGGACCTACCCAAATTAGAGTTTCCAGACAATAGAGTGTGCAATCCTTATCAAAAGGGAAAGAAACACAAAATCTATTTCAAACCAAAGAAAGAAGTTACAACTTCTCAACCTATCAAGTTGGTTCATATAGACTTGTTTGGACTATCTAGAGTTTCAAGTCTCAATGGGAAGCATTTTGTTTATGTTCTTGTAGATGACTTTTCTAGGTATACTTGAACCCTTTTCCTAGCTCACAAAAGTGAAGTTTTCTCTCATTTTACCAAGTATTTTAAGACTATAGAAAATCTTAGTGTACTTAAAATTAAATCATTAAGAAGTAACCATGGCCATGAATTTGAAAATCAAGACTTAGAATCTTTTTTCTCACAAAATGGTCATAGGCATAACTTATCTGCCCCTATGACACCTCAACGGAATGGTGTAGTAGAAAGAATAAATAGAACCCTATAGGAAATTTCCCAAAATATGCTCAATAAATATGACCTACCAATTTATTTTTGGGATGAAGCTATTAATACAACTTGTTACATAATAAATAGAGTATTAATTATACATATCCTTAAGAAAACTCCTTATGAGTTGTGGAATAATAGGAAACCCAAGGTAAATTATTTTAAAGTGTTTGGATGTAAAGTTTATATACTGAACACTAAAGATAATCTAAATAAATTTACCTCTAAAAGTGATGAAGGAATATTCCTTGGATATTAAACATCAAGAAAAACATATATATTCTTTAATAAAATAACCAAATGTGTGGAGGAATTTGTACATGTCAAGTTTTACAAAATAGATCCACATGAACCTAAGACCTCACTAGGGAATCCTGAAGAGGATATGTCCAATTTGGACATTAATGAAAAACCCTATAACTATCATATAAAATAATCTATTAAAACTTCTAGTTCTATAAATTATTTATATTCTAGCCATAATGAACCATAACCAAGTAATTAACCTAAAATAACTAGACCTATGTTTACTATACCAACTAGAACCCTTAAAACCCATCCCTTAGATGTTGTAGTTAGGGATTTAGACAGAGGAAAACAAACTAGATATTCTCTTAGAAATCAGGTTGAACATCAAGATTTTTTGTCACAACTTGAACCTACAAATATCAATGATACAATCAATGATGAATTTTGGGTGATGGATATGAAATAAGAGCTTAATTAGTTTGAGAGAAATAAAGTTCGGAATCTTGTTGGTAGACCAAAAGATACCTTAACCATAGGAACTAAATGGGTTTTTAGGAATAAAGTATATGAATCTAGAAATATAGTTATAAACAAATATATATTGGTTTCATAAGGCTATAATGAAGAATAAGTAATTGATTATGAGGAAACCTTTGCACAAGTAGCTGGGTTTGAATCCATTAGAATCTTACTTGCCTATACAACACACTTGGATTTCAAACTTTATCAAATGGATGTCAAAAGTGCATTCTTAAATGATTATATAATTTAGGATGTTTTTGTTGAACAACTCCCAGGTTTTACAAATCCACATTTTCCAAAACATGTTTTCAAATTAACTAAATCTTTATATGGTTTGAAACAAGCTTCAAGAGCTTGGTATGATAGGTTAAGTAACTTTCTTGTTTCTAAAGGTTTTAAAAAAGGATTTGTAGATCCTACTTTATTTATAAAAATAATTTCTAAAGATGTTTTAATAGCTCAAATATATGTAGATGATGTTATTTTTGGATCTTCTAAAAATTATTTATGTAATTATTTTTCAAAAATGATGCAAAGTGAGTTTGAAATGAGTTTGATAGGTGAACTTAAATATTTTCTTGGATTTCAAATATTTCAAAACAAAGAAGGTATTATTATAAATCAAAGTAAATATACTAAAGATATTTTGAAAATATATGGCTTTAATGGCATTAAGAGTAGTGAAACTCCTATGAGTTCTACATGTAAGTTGGATCTTAATGAAAATGGGAAATCTGTTGATCAAACTGCTTACATAAGAATGATTGGGAGTTTGAAATACTTAACTTATAGTAGTATATAAATCATTTTTAGTGTGTTTATGTGTGAAAGATTTCAAGAAAACCCAAAATAGTCACATTTAAATGATGTTAAAAGAGTTTTCAAATACCTCAAATATACAACTAATTTAGGATTGTTCTACCCAAGAGGACAGCCTTTTGATATGGATAGTTATTATGATTCTGACTTTGGTGGATGTAAGTTAGATAGAAAAAGCACCTATGGAACATGTCACTTTTTAGGAAAGTACCTAATTTCATGGTGTAGTAAAAAGAAAAATTTGATTTCATTATCGATTACTGAAGCAGAGTACATTGTTTCTGGTAGTTGTTTTGCACAAATTTTGTGGATGAAATGCACTTTATTAGACTATGGATTTCAATTCAGACATATCCCCATAAATTGTGACAATACAACTACTATTAACATTTCTAAGAATCCAATTTATCATTCTATAACAAAACATATTTATGTAAGACATCACTTTTTGAGATACCATTCTATCCCAAGCTGGTACATCAATTTTATCTCAATTTGAAAGTGTTTTTGGAAGGAGTTGAGGAGGCTCAGATGAAATCTGGGGTAAAGGTAAAGGAGATTTCTTTTTCTTCAAAGGAGTGGTCCGAATGCTTAGAGATGCCTCATGAGGGAATATTTGCTGACTACCAGGGTAAAATTCCACCAACTTTAGATTTCTTTTCTTGTGAAAATGCATTGAAAGAGTTGAATGGAAATGAGGAGTCAAGGAGGTTGAAAACTTCAGAGTTAGATAGAGAGGCCAGAATTCTCTTCAAATTTATCCAACACCAAATCTTCCCAAGGAAGATAGATTTTTCTAACTTGAAGTATCAGGATGTATTCCTAATTTATTTGTTGAAGAATGAAATAAAAGTGAATCTATGCAGGTACTTTATGGTACACATTTGTGATATGATCAAACCCTCTAAAAAGGAAACCTTTTTATATTATCTGAGGATAATTTATACAATGTTGAAGAAGTTAGTATGTTTGGAAGATGAATATTAGTTGATTACTACATGTAGTGGTTTCTACCTGCACAAATATATTTGAAAAGGATGAAAATATTCTAGAACCCATAGAGGATAATGTGGGTAGAAGATGGGGAGAAATTGTATGAGGATTATAATCCTATTGATCATCCTACTAGACTAAGGGATCAAGCTGATCCAGGTCTTAAACCTAGTGAGCAGGTTGTATATTCATATAAAGAACAAGCTGAGCCTAAGTTTCCAAGAGAAGAGGGGTCTCCTATAGATGATAGGAGTGACCCAAATATTGCTAAAAGACCTAAAGATATGTCATATGGACCTGCCAGTCCACCATTAGAATTACCTTCTCAAGAACCTTTGTTGGATGATGAAGATGAGGAAGAGAATGAAGTATCTGGAGTTGAAGGTTATGTGAGTAAGTCTGATGATGATAAGGATGATGATGAGGAGGAGGATTATGATGGTGATCATGTGAGTGACTCACTAAAATCTAGACAAGATGTAGATAGTTCAGGTGAGGATTTTGTGCATAGAGATGATGATGAGGCTAGTAGATAGGATGATGTTGATCCTATTAAACAGGATGTTGTTGATCATACTGATAGAGATGATGTAAATGGGGATGGACATGAACACCCTGACGATTCTCAAGGTATCATTTAGGAACTTAATGATATTATGGATGGAATTTGAGAGGAAGAAGTTGAAGCTCAGATTTCACTTATGCCTCAAAATGAGGAGGATCCTCGAGTGGCTGGAGTGGTTGGAGTGGCTGGAGTTCAAGAAGAATCTGAGGTTCAGATAGTACCAGTGCCTCAGAATGTTATTTTGGCTAGAGTTTAAGAATAATAAGAAGGTTAATCTTTGGATGAGAGAGAGCCTCAATATAGGAGAGCGAGAATTGATACTATAGAGCCTAGATATTGGAATTGTTCTGTTGAGTGGAATAGAAATCCAAGATATATCCTGTTTTGGATGGATTATGATTCAGGTGAGGAGATGGTTGCCCCTCTTGCTCCACAAGCTGATGTGGAACCGATTGCTCTTACTTCACCTATCTTACCTAATACTGATGAGATGATTGTTCCTTTAGTTCCTAGTGACTATGTCACCAAGGCTAATCTTAAACAATTCAAGGATGATGTGTGTGAATATTGATATCTTCCATTGGAGTAAAAAATGAAGCTTCTTCATCTAGGATCATTTTATAGGTAGATGATTCTAGGATTTCAAGAATGGTCATTCAAGAGATACAGCCCAACCTTATCACTACATCTAAGACCATTGTGAGACATGTTTCAATGATAAGAGAAGAAGTGAATAAAATGGGTTATGAATTGGAATCCCTATCCATGGATTTTAGAACCACACTTGCTAGTGTTATGGAGGTTATTAGTAACCTTGTTACACATATACTGAGTGAATATTTAAAAAAGTTGGAAGAGAATCTTGGAAAAATGATTTTTGATGCATCCAGTTTAAAGGTACCAGGCCTGCTGTTAATATGGAGTCCCTCAGGACAGTGATAAGAGAAGAGCTCAAGGCTGTGAAAAATAATTCTGATAAAGAGGCCCTTTCCAAAGTAAAATAGAAAAGTGACCTTGTTTATAACATGGTGAGAAAATTTACAAATGAGGAATCTGGTGCTCAAAAGAAGATCAGAGACAAAGTGGACAAGTATTTTTCTAAAATCTAAACCAATCATGATCTAAATAAAAACTTTAAGTACTTGGATGAGAACCTTAAGATACCACAAGTGACTGAGGAATTCAAGAGGCAAGTGATCCAGTTGAAATATTTTACACCCACTTTGGAAAAGTTCATGGAAAACAAGGAGGATTTTGAAAAGGATATGTAGTATGGGGGTGAAATCATCAATGATTTTATCAAACTTTTGAAGCCCTACCTGCATATACAGGATGAAGCTATAGTGGTCCCTACATCTTCTTCCATCAGACCTGTTTCTCTTCCTCCTACTCAGATGATAGTATCTCAAGCTTTATCTCAGGTCAGACCAATGATCCAAGAGAAACCTCAAAGTCATGTTCTGTCAGAGCGGAGACCAAGCCTTGCAGCTAATGTTCCTATAGTTTTTTCTTTACCTGGTGTAACCCTTCAATAATCCCTTCCTACATCCACAACACCACCTCCTAAAACCG
This sequence comes from Viscum album, assembly GCA_963277665.1. Lineage (NCBI taxonomy): Eukaryota > Viridiplantae > Streptophyta > Magnoliopsida > Santalales > Viscaceae > Viscum > Viscum album. Next base: position 734,486,410 of record OY728160.1, read on the forward strand.
CTCTTGACCCTTTAGACAAAGGTAAATCTCCTCAACATCCTAATCCTTAGTTTTGGATCATTCTTTGATAGGTCTTTGTACTTGTATTTTTTGATGACTGTCTTTTGATGGTTGTACTCTTTTTTACTTTCATGAATATCAATTTGAATTCAATGTATTTTACCTTTTTTCTAATCCCAATAGGGGTAGAAATATATGGATGGCATAAACTCTTAACCTAAGTGGGATCACTCTAGCCTAGGAAAGATAGCATGTAATCAACAGGAACTATATATTAAGCTTACTCAACTTAATAAGGGGGAGCATGAAAGTGATCTAATATAACTCTATTGTAAGAACCCTCTATATATGATCTGATACAATTATTAAAGTAGAGCTTAAATGAAAAAACCTTATGCTTATATTGAGAATTCACACTCACTATTAGTATGTTAAGCCAAGTAATTTTTATTCTTTAAAATTATGTATAACTCATTAATGCCATGATTTGCGATTATCAAAAAGGGGGATATTGTTGGATCCTTGGTGAGATAGTTTTTTTAATAATCACAAATCATGCTAATTTACAAATCCTGATAATTCACATATTATGTTTTAAGTAAGTATAATCATGTCAATAAATATTTATAAATGAATAAATTATGTCACATGGTCTAATATATTTCAATAAGTCGATAAATTATGTATATTTGTGTTTCAATATATTTAAAATTGTATATTTACATGCAATTATTAATATCACTTAATCTGGTATGATTTTGTATAAGACAAACACTTTATATTTTTTTTCAAAGTCCCTGACACCGATTGGTTCAAAGGAGTCACCAATGGTTGAATAACCGATAAGGACTTACCGATTGAAGAAGACACCGATGCATGAATCACCAATAGAACAAACGACACACTAATGGAAAAGTCACCAATGATCAGTCACACTGATAGTTCAAGCAACTTATTGATGGACGACTCACCGATGGGTTTCACGCTGATAGTTCAAGCAACATATTGATGGAAAACTCACCAATGGGTGATGCACCAATAGTTCAAAATGAGTCACCGATGACGACTCAGCGATGCTCGGATAGGCCGATAGTATAAATGACTCACCGATGCTCAGAGTCATGGATACCGATGGAAAGGACTCACCGATACAGAGATTCATTAATGTTAATAGATCAATGTTGACTCACCGATATGTATGACTCATCAATAGTCATAAAAACTATTTTTATTTTATTAATAAAAATTTATATCTAACGATCATATTTAGGTAAATTAATGCTTATGAAATTATTTAATATTTTTTATAGGATATTAAGAGGACAGTATGAGGTACATGCATGTGCGGAGATTATTTTTTCTACTAGACCTCAAAGTATAAAAGTATTACAGGTTGGAACATTCAAGGGATGAAAAAATACACAGAAGAGTAGCAAGAAAAGAAAACCTAAGAACTCCTACAACTCTCGAGCATACTTGCAAAATCCAAGAACTCAAAAGGAAGAACACATGGGGAGATCAAAAAGTCAAGCTAAACCTGTTGAGCTGACTTGAACATCTTTTGAATAAGAATCTGAACATCTCATACTCTTGGAATCTAGAACACAGAGGCTAAAAAACTCTATTTTGGAGTCAACTTCCATAAGAGGACTCGAACTTCAATTCCACTACATCAAACAAGTCCAGAGCTGCACCACATAACACACAAAGCCTTCTAAACCTAACTCTATATATTTAGCTCGGTTGTGTTCATTTATTTACATTTCTGAGAAATGTGTGTATCTTTCTGTTACAAACACACCGTCTCCTATGCATAACTAGAAGATACTTGTTATCCTCAATCTCACACTCTATTTATCCTTTTATATCCCACATAGAACTGTGGAAGAGGTCAAGTGTGACCTGTTTTTTGTTTTCCCCATGAAGAACTATGGTAGTGGTCAAGTGTGACCAGGACAGCCTTGTGTGCTGTTGTGAACCCCGATATAGGTCATGGATCAAACTTTTTTATTAAGTTAAACTTCTTGGGGGAAGGTGATCACCAAGTGGAGAGGATTAAGTCTTAGCTTGAGACTGAACCTCTTGTTTTAATTTCCACCGTGTATATTGTTATTTTCTTTTACTATGTTTTATAAAAAACTTTATTCAAGAAAATTCAAACTCTGATAGTTATTTTAGTAAGTGTTTATAACAGTTTTGAACTAGTTGGTTAGTTTCAAAAGTTATATTAAACTTTAGATTAGTATATCTAAGAACTAATAAATATCTTGATAAATTAATTGAAAATTATAAACTCTTATAAATTCACTACAAACTGACTTGGATTATATTTTTAATTGGGGGAAATTTTCAGAAAACCAATATTTAAACAGAAATTTTTATAGATACTCAATTCACCCCCCCCCCTCTTGAGTACTATACTTCAACCAATAGACTTTTCCCCTTTCTAAAACATAAAATCCTTTCATCTCATTTGGTTAAAACTTAAAATCTTTTCATCTCATTTATAAAACCAAACAAAAAATCATTTCTAAAAATCCTCTTTCTCCTTAAATCCATTTTTAAAAAAATTTCCCAAACCATTTGCAAATAAAACACATGATGAAAATCAAAAACTTTTTGTAATACAGGAAAAGTTACTTTCAAAAGTTATAAAAAATCACCTTACTAAAATTATTGAATTCATGAAACAATTTATGAAAATAAAATAAGATTCAATGTAAAAACTATCATAAATGTTTTAAAACATTTAACATGATTTTTTTAAAAAAATGAAAACATTTAAATTACAAAATAAAGTTCCTCTAAAACCAAATATCATTTTTTTAAACCATTTAATAATAAATTAAAGCACTAAATTTTTATAATTTAATTTCAGAAAAAAACTATTTATTACTTTAACAACTAAATGATTATTAATTTAAAACCAATATTTTTATAATTAAAATTCATTTTTTGCTCAAACAACAGGAAAAATAAATAATCAAAAATGAATTACAATTAAATAAAGTTTAAAACATAATTTAAAAGGGGGACTGGTGTCTATGTGTAGCCTAGATTCATGGCTTGGTGGGCCATGTACCAACTATAAAAATAGCATCAAGAGTCATTTAAAACCATGTACTTGGGATCTATATGGATTTCTAGGATTTTCAAGCTCACTAGGTACCACCATTTCACCCCCCTTTTAATCTTCCAAACACAAAACAACCAAACAGATCACATAACAAAAATAAAAAATAGCAACAAAAAACCCAACACTCAAAACCCAAATTCCTATGAAAATCAATAATCCAAAAACAAAATAGCCAGATTGAATCTTACCACACATACCTCCTTAGTTCCAACAGTCCAATATCCAATGTACCATTAATCCCCAAATAAAAAAAATTCATTCTAAAACCTAGTTCCTTTTAAAAACCTAGGCTCTTGTACCATTTTTTTCATGAACCAACTTGGGTTTCCCTAGAACCGGTCACATGAATCGACCCGTGACATACCCTAAACATGTTATTGATCAACTTGGGTTAGATAATAGTGACAAGGCATCAAATTATATCTAATGGAAATGGTTTATCCCAGAAAAAATATCATATAACAACCCAAATCACTCTAAAAATAATAATCAGGCTAGTTGGTGATAAGGCCTCAAGCATGCCTAACCACACACAAGTGGTTGCCGACTAGAAGTGAGATCCTAGAGTGTGTAAGTGGGGATACTATGAACTCATATTAGATTAATTAACCAATGAAAATTACTGAACAATATATATAATAGTAAATAATCAAAGTGTGGAATTAATAAATATAAACAAGGCTATAATAAGGAATAAAATGCAGTAAAGGCCTAAAGGACCATGTCATACATTCAACGTTGATCTCCCACTATGTCAAAAACAAATAAAGAAATGAAATAAATTCAAATAAAAGTACAAGTACCCTCTGCTCCTCTAAGATGAACCATATAATCTATATCCACATACATATTTGAGTCATCCTGATCAACCAGTCTTTGGCCTCAGCCCTACATGTGCCTACAAATAAGTGAATGTCAACTTGGGTACCCCAGTGCAATGGAATCCCAAGAAGGGTGTAAGTATATCACTTAGTAGTGCACCACCAACATGATCCCATACATATCTAGAAAATATAGTGTATGTATATGTGAGATACTCATCAGGCTAAAAATAATAATAATAAATTCTGAAAGTAAAATGAATGACAAGGTTAGTCCAAGGACCACTGTCATAAGTGAAAACTCTTATAATATGCTCAGCCTAAAATTGAATCAACTAGAATATAAAAGAATAAAAAAATCCATGGTTAGTCTTTGGGTCCATGATCCCATTCAACAATACCTGCTTCATCCTGCATCAGAATATTTCTGAGCATTTAACATTTTATAAATAAACTTGAGACCTAAGGTATATAACCAAGGCATCCATGTATAATGATAATAATATATGATACCCACATAACCATCAAGCATGAAATAATTCCATTTGTATTATGATCCTATCCAAGGAATTCCATGTAAAAATTCAAGTATCACGCATGGCATGATATAATAAATCATCAAGTAATATGAATTCAATTTAATAAGCATCTCAACAACCCCATTGCTAGTAAAATCTAGACAATGTAATAATGGTTCATCCACCACACCCTAGGGGAATCCTAGACATCACTTTAGGATATAATCATCAATCCCTAATAGTATCTCAAATCTAATTCTTAGGGGGAAAAGTGCCCACCTTAAAGCATCATCTATGTACCCTATATAGGGAAGGATCCTAGTGACACTAGGTATACTAATAAAGTAACATTCAATAAATAAGGCTCAAAATATGGATCCCATGAAGTACCTCTAAGCATCCCAATCATTTATTTCATTGCATCAGGCTCATTAGACTAGTACTAGGAAGTACGTTTGGAAATCATAGTTATATCAAGAGTAAACATGTGAAAGCATAAATAAAGAGTGAATTTGTTTGGATGCCTAAACCCATCACTATTTCTATAACCCCTTAGGCTTATATGTTTAGTATGGGTTCTAAGTGTCACATGCTACCATCTCTATACAAACCCATAATGCACCTGATCAGGGTTGGTCGGTCACTAGGGCACCCAATGGGGTCCCTTAGGTCAATACTCTAGAGAGGAATCCTTGGAGGGATCATCTAGGTCCACATATAAGAAAATCCATCCTTCTTGAAATCCTGTAAGTCAATTCACGGTATTGGGTCAACACCCGATGCACCAGGACATCATGTCCCCTAGAATCATAAAAGGGGGTAGTGAGGTCATTTCGGCTATATGGGACCTTTACACAATGACAACAATCATGATATGGCTCATGGACCACCTCAGTGCTCACGGTTGGTCCACTCATCCAGCCCAATATCATTCTTCAAAAAATCAATACACCTGGGCATATAAAAGGATTTACATGCCTTAACAAGTTTTGTATAACATTCTAAGAGGTCTATAGTAAACTTGGTATGATAGGAAAACTTGGTCTCATTTATCTAGGCCAATATAGGATGTTAATACATAGGGGTTTTTAGTGGCCCCTAGAATCTATCTATTTTAATTATCTGAGTTAATTTAATTTAACAATTCATTATAATTAACTTAAATAGGGGGATTCACCCTCAAGGGTGAGCCCGATCATACACATACCCAAGAACCAGTAGTTAATTAATTATAATTACATTATAATTAATTAATAAAACTAAAAAAAATATAAATGAAACAAATAATTAAATTCAAATGCATAAAACCTAAAACCCTACAGGTCGATCTCATCACACCAAAACTACAACCTAACGCTCACCAACACCATGAGGAAAATCCTTAACCTTGAACCAAGAATAATACCTAAGAAATGGCATCAAAATAAACTCCCTATAAATTAAATTTAAATCATTAAATCTTTATAAATTCACCATAGTGACATACCTTGATGAAACGATACACAGTGAAGTAAAGATGGAATATCATGTTACCCTTTTCCTAGGTAGAGAAAAATCCCTAACATCAATATCCTATTACACCATTCTCCGGTGGAATCAGGACCAAAATCTCTAACCATGGAAACCAAAAGTTAGAGGAAGGTTAAGAAAAACACAACAAATGATAATGAAGTTGAAGACTTTCCTCTAGGATTCCAATGCATCTGATGGTATTGATTCAAGAAAATAACATGGGATATCTCCCATGGAGGAAGTGAGAATAAGGAGGTTGTTCATGGAGGATATTTCGGGTGAAATGAGGGAGAAAGGGGGGTAAAGGATTTAAGGGATAGAGGGGAAAATTGTTATTTTTCCCATTTAAAGTGGTGGAAAGTTGGGATATAAAGTTAGAAAAACTGTGTGCCAATCATACATGCTTCCCTGTCCAAACACCTTCACCTTGCGTGGTTACAACACTGATAACCTATTCCACCAAGATCCTGTGGAATTGGGACCAAAATCCCTAAATAGAGGAACCAAAAGTTATAGGAAAGTGAAGAAAAACACAACTAATGCTAACAAAGTAGAATAATTGCCTCTAAGATTCTAACGAATATGATAACATTCGATTCAATCCAAGAATGAGGGATATCATCCATGGAGTAAGGGAGAAGAAGGAGGGTGTGCATGGAGATGCTGAGTAAAATGAGGGAGAAAATGGGGTAAAAATATTTAAATTCTAGAGGGTAAAATTGGTAATTTTTTCCCTTTTAAATAGGTGAACGGTTAGGTTGCACAATTAGAGAAATCATGTTCCAACTATGCAGGCTTCACTATCTGAACACCTTCACATCTCATAGTTTAAATGCACAGTTAGTAAAATCATGTGCTAACTGTGTGAGTCCCTATGTACCTCTACACCAAACTACATGGTTTTCAAGGGCCCACTATCATGGTTAAACAAACTGTGTTCCCTTACAAACTAGTCTATATTGTTAGGTTGCACAGTTAACACTAAACATTCACCAACCATGCACCCTAGGGTTCCCTTTTCCAAAAACTCAAAATCTAGGCCCTAACCCCTCAAAATACTTCTGAAACCTCTAAACCACGTTCCAAGCCTCAAACATCATCTAAAAACATTATTTAGAGGCATTTTGACCTTCATAATTCTATTCTTAATTACCTATAAATATTTGACCAGTCCAACAATTGAAAATTCAAAATTATTATGGAATTTAAAACTCGTAAAACATAGGATCTTACAACCTACCCAATTTAATAGTTCTTATCCCTAATAATCCTTGGTGGTTATAAAAATGAACAACTTGACATACTTGGTTCATGAACTCTACTCAAACAGACGCATTGTATTTCTGAATACTCAACACGCCTTCCAAACACCACTTTAACCCACAAAAACTCAAGACAATTCCCATAACCACTATCAAAACATCAAGAATAAACTTACCCAATCCCATATAAGCTGAACTACAATCACATAATTGTTTGATTCTTTAATCGACCTATGGTAATTCCCATAATAGGTTCTTACTTTAAATGGAAAATTATGAACCACAGTGATTTTACTGTCAGAATTTCTTATTGAAGCATGTCCTTATCATCCTAACGATGCTCCCAGTACATTTTTCAACTCACTACACTCGATCACATACAAGAGGAAACTTCTATAGGCCCACGGTTCAATCTAAATAGTAAAATTATAATTGAACCAGCTCAAACTGGTCACGTGGGATTCTCCTTGAAAATAATTGGATAACCTTTAGGATACACTCATCTCACCCCCAATGAAATGCTTGATACTATTCCTCACTGACTGCATCTAACTGTCTGAGGGAACTCAAGTTAAATCACCTCCATCCAACTAAATTATAAAACACTCAACTTATACCACCAACATGTCACCAAAACCTGATTCAATGCCTTTATACCAAGGAACACCAAGACCATTCTAAGCACACTCACTAAAGACCATACTCAACTTTTGATAATATATCCTAGTTGAACCATACCCTATCTAAAGATATTATCTTTCTATAGAACGGCACTTGAAAATTCCTGATCCAATACATTTGGATCATCATAAACTATCCCAAGACTGACGCCCATACCCAAACTCCACCCAAGTCTATATTTGAGCCTATTCCTAGAATTTATCGAGAATGCTCAGTTCCATGCATCCAACAACATTGGAATTACAAAATGACCATCACATAATTGGTCTCAAGATCCCATGACCCTTCTCATAAGAGGGTCGTATATAGGTGACCAATGCACCACTCCCTAACTTAGGAGAATAATTTTTGTTACACTAACAAAAGTTTCTAATTACCACAACCCATGCTCTGTCCATTCGCAGACATAATGATTAGCATGGATAGAAACCCACTCACTTCATAGAACCAATGAAAAAGTCACCTATCACCCATTACTAGCCCATAGAAATAGGATCTATGCAATTATCCAAGTTTCAACACATAATAGGGGTTTCCACCCTCAAATGGTCAATTATTCACTTCCCACCGTAAGTCATACTTTATACTTCTCCTCAAGCGCAACTCCCAAGGAGTAATTTTATTGAAAAAGAAAAAAACATTTAGATAGATCATCATATAGTCGATTCTCTCTCAATTTACTCTATAAAATTTCAAGATATTGGGCATGATTGTCTCTATACTAAAAGTACACTAATATGTTATTGATGATTTCCATAAAAATCCAACCATTTCCAACATAACTCTCATCTAAAGGAACTTCCTTTAATTTACCCAAATCTCTAAGTTTCCAAACCCACAAACACTAGATTCAAAACCATATATCCTCAACCTATACTTGACCGCTCACCGACGTTCCACCAACTAACTCAATATTCCATTTGTTATCCATCAAAAATTCTATATTTATCATGATACATAGAGTTCCAGTCTCATTAATCCACAATATAACTTAAAACTCCTCTTAAAAACACCTTACCCATGCCACTATTTATCAAATTATTTTCCACCTCACAACATTGTATTCAAAATTAAAGTGACAACCGCACAACCACTGTTTAATAGGGATAAACACCCAAATAGTCCTTCCCATTGAAGTTGGTCTTAATACCCAATCATCCTAGTTGCTTTTTTAAAAAACCCAAGGCATCATCCTTCCTATATCACAAAACTCGAGCACCTCCAAATGCATTGATCACTACATGAGAATATAACCAATCTCTATGCCTCAAAATGCATCTGTAAAACCATTCCAAAACCTTTCACAGGTTTCCCTTGATTAAGAAAAACATTGAATCACTAGATTCTGATTCAAAACAAAGGGACTCTGATTCTCCCACCTAGCCCTACCAGTCAACTCTCAAAACAGGGCCACATGGTCTATCCACCTATACAAAAAGGTCAAAACTCTCACCATGGTCACATCTCATGGGGAATCACCCACACTCTTGTATAAACTAGTATATGGAATCTAACATGCTTATAACTTTCTCTAAAATAGGTAAAAAAGGTATGTAAAGTGATCATCAGCCAATGAGGGTCAAAACCAGTTAACATGGGTTCAATTATACAAGTTTCCAATTATAAGTTATGGAGTAAAATGACCTTTAAGTTTCAATTGGAAACCCATTTAAAATAAACCCATTAAACTACTAACTTAAGGGGAGAATCTAGTCTTTTAAACATTTAAGGCATTGTCTTCCAAGCATCGCCCTACCTGGTCTTGATCCTCTCTGAGAATCCTCACAAGGGACTACTCCATAGAGGTTCATGATGGTACAAGGATAATAAATAACCCTCACTAGTCATCCATATATGGTAATACCCCCTCAAGGTTATAGTACAATAGAAATTCTTAGGTTTCTATCAACATCACATCAATACAATCTGACTAGAAAACCATAAGAAAAATATTCTTAAGTAAAATATCATAGTAAGTTAGATGGGAAAACTCCATGAATTTTGTTAAAAATATTTATTTAACCACACCTCAAAAGTATTTTCCCACAAAGGGTCTACTAGAATGGTATCAACTACCAATGTTGACCTACGAGGGTCAATAATACACACAAAACATTGTCTCAAATGATCTATGTCATATAACACTCACAAGGTTTGGTTAAGTAGAATTTCATTCCAAGATATATGGTAAAACACCATATAGGTTGTTATTAACACTTTAAATAACTGAACCTAAGTAAAAAATGTCCCATGAGGGGTCCAACACTCGGGCACCATGTGCCCTAGTGATACCGTACTTCTTGTACATGAGGACTAAGGTATCATCCTCAACATCAAACATCTCATCATATATACACATAGCCTAAAATTATAAGAAAATATATATATATATACAAGACCGTCTAATTGATTAGAATGTCACCATGAACCTATATAAGAAAACACTATTTAGGTTGTTGTTGAAACTTTAAATAATTGACCTTAATAATTAGTAATAAGTCACATACTACTTGGACTATAATATGTGGACCCTACGTGCAAAAAATGATGCATGAATCACCACTTTCCTTTTCCATCCAAGAGTCAAAATCACTCACTCGCCTATTTCTAGCGGGCTGAGAGCCATAAATCCATAATAAATTCTAAAATCTATAGGTTCCAGGTGATGCGGAAGAATTCTATGGTGGGAGATATATCAATATTTATTTTAATATTTATTTTCCTAAAACTATGAGTGAGGATATTTCATATTAAATTTATTATTTATTTATTTATATTTGAAGAAAATAAATACCATGTCTTAGGATCCTTTCTTTGATAACATTATTGATCTTCCGAAAGACCCTTTTCGGATTGATTTTGTTATGATGTGAGGATCCAATGGTAGAATCCATATAGATGTGATCTTCGAGAAATTATAATTGATTTATAGGTGCTATAATGGTGAATCAATTATCTTGCATCATCATATTGATTACTCATCCTTCGATCATGAAGGAATATATCTTATGGTTTTATTTCTTGAGAGGGAGAGAGAAAATAGAATTTGAGAGAGAATTTTTTGTGTGCAAAAATTCTCTATATCTCAATTACCCTACATAATAGAGATAACCATCTATTTATAGAGATAGGGTTTAGGTTAAAATATTATTTAATTGCATACCATCCCTTAAATAATATAATATTATTATTATTATTATTTTACGACATGTGCTAACTTGTGCATTGTTGAATATTATTTACTAGCTTGCAAAAAAATATTCATCACTGAGTTTGGTCTTGGTCCATTAAAACTCCTCAACATTTATTGGTTACCTGAATGAAATATTTTATTCTCTTAAATAAATATTTATTAAATATTCATTAAAATTAATAAATATATTTTATTCATGATCCGGTGAATAAATATTTATTTAATTTATGTGATAAGTAAAAATTGAATAAAATTATTCCTCAATCTTGAGAATAATATTTATTCCATTAATTAAATTCAAATAGAATTTAATTGAGTTCAACAGAAACACTTAGTTTGTGACCCTCTTGGTTTCTTTCTCATTGGAATTAGGTGGGTATGCCTAAATTACAAGATTACTATCTAGAAATGAGTCAAGGCACCCAAGAGAAACAACTTAATGTCGTAATAATTATAACCACATATGAATGTTCACTGTGTAATATAATACCTTTATCATAATATTTCATCAAGTGGGTTTCACATTTATGTCATTAACCTATGTTTTAGATATGACTTTCTTTGAATATATGAAATAAATATCATTACACCATGGCCATGGAATGTAATGTGACAAATATATTTCAAGAAAATGGATAATATATCAACTTCCATAAATATGGAATAGAAAAATACATCCCTAAATTATTAATTAACAACATGCAATTCATGATTCACCCAATGTATCCAACTTCTCTATGAAATTTTATCATCATGGTTTATAAAATACATTTAAGTGTGTGAGTCATAACATGCATCAATAATAATCTTTATGTCTAAGGACCATTACACATGCTCACAGATAAGAATATATAATAAAACCAAAACATGCAAAATCCCTACTGGCAGTTTTTTTCTCATAATCTTTTGTATTGGAGATTACTAAATGAAAACTTTATGAGAAGACACCTCATCCTCTTATGAGTACTCACACATGATAGTCTATGTACTATGTGTTAGATTTGGTGCCCTAGAACCAACTTCTATATACTTTATGATAACCTTCATTCATAGTTTTGAATATTAATAAGATTCTTATCACATAATTATTGTTCTTCTATGTAACATATTATGTGATGATGTCACAAGAGTACTTGTCGCACTAAAAGGTCATAATATTTCCCCGCTATGATGAGAACTCGGAAGTGCTACGACACTATTATTAAATATATGTTCTATAGTCGGATGATATCATTTGAGGGACAAAAATGATATAGGATATCAAGTGTGGAGACTCATAAGACATTGTTGTACCTTCTCATGGTGTACGCCCTTGGTAATATCCAGTAGGATATTATGAGAATGACACCCACCAGTAAGAAATCCACATTTATACGTATCATTGGATGTTCCTATCTATGGACATGTGTATTGATCTTTAGACTTTAAGATTATTATTAATGATTATTATGAGTCACGTACTTTGATGTATTAATGAAAATTGTGACAATAGATGTTCGCAGAGAGGTATGATACGTTGGGTGCGTCACGAGTAATATTGAATTAATGAATAATGTGAGAAAGTATTTGTCCCTTATGTTCTTTATCATAAGATGATATCTGAGGCCCTTTGATGAAAATTATATATCCTAAATAAATCCATGTCCATAGAGTTCTATAGGCAGGTTCAATTTCTGATAAGTCAAATAAATATACATCGAGCACATAGGTTGATGGCATCGGCATGCAACCTGGTTGATTAGAGATATCATGATAAAGTGATTATATTACACAGTAAGCACCTGTATGAGGTATTATGTCATTGTATCATTAACTTCTTTCTCTATGGGTGCCTTGGTGTGTTTCTAGATTATAACCTTGTACTTTAGTCTATTTCACCTAATTCCACTGAGAAAGAGCCCTAGAGGGTCACACACTAAGTGTATCTAGAATCTCAATTAAATAATAATATTATTATTTATTATTCAATAAGTTGAATAAATATTATTCCTACACATGGTTTAATAATTATTAACATTTGCTTGATTGTGTATATTCCATCACCATATATTCAAGAGAATATAATGTGAGTAGGATATTTAATAAATTTTTATTTTTCCTTTAGTGAATATAATATTTATTTATTTATTGGTGAATAATGCAATGATATTTATTAATAAAAAAATAGTCATTATTCAAGACCCGATAAATATTGTGGTGGAATATTGGGCTGAGTTTAATGGTCCAGTGAGAAATAATAAATATTGAATATTATTTGATTAAATAATATTTAATTTAATTCGCAAGTTAAGCGCATGTCGATAAATATTATTATTATTTGATATAGGGTTCCACAGAGATTAAATAAATAATAAGGGGGAACTTGTGCAATTATTTATTTCTAACCCTAGTGATATATAAACCCAATTATATTATTTTTATGAGGGATCCAATTCATTTGTTTGGTTATGCACAATGAATTTGGAGAATCCTATCAAGACCTAGAGAGCTCCCTTCTCCAAGAATGCTCCCAAGAATGAAGAGCGATCTTCCCCACCTCCCACTCTCAAGTCAAGAGAGATCCAAGAGAATGCTTTGGAATTGGTTCTAGAGGTGATCAAATGCAGATGATGCAAGGGATATGATCTTCTATTATAGACCCCAGATATTCCTATGATGATGTTCGGTGATTTGTGGAACATGTGTAGATCCCTGCTAGAGGGAATCTACTCTTGATTCCTACAATGCAGTGATGGTACAACATAGATCTGTTGTCAGATTCATCAATGAATAAATAATTCCAACAAGGTGATTCTTTAATTAATTAAATTAATTATAAATAATATGTGATTATTTTCCCTCTAGTTCTGGTGTTTTATCCCTTTTTTGTTTTCTTTGATTCAATTTTGTATATCATGACATTTATCATTGTGTAAATATTGGATTTATCATCGATCATGTAAAAAAGTAAATTTGGGAATGACCCATCGCACGTTTCCGCTATAATCAGAACCTATAAGTGGTATTAGAGTGGTCACATAATTATTTATAATTATTTAAAGATCATTGATTGATTTACTCATTTGTGATTTATTTTTAAATTCAATTTTAATAATTATTTTAATCTGAATTGTGATATCTGCATCTTCCTTCTTCATTTCTCATAGATCTAATCAATATGATTAATTTTATTAATGAAATAAAATTGAGGATCAAACCCAAAGGTTCCAAGGATTATGATAGGATAACATAGGATTAAACACTGTGTAACCATAGTTAAATTTTGTGTACTTGTGTTCAATGCATTAGGAATTAATTTGGAAGTTAATTCAAGCTGTGTGAATTGATGACACACAGTGTATTTATTTCTTACACCGTGTGTTTACTAGGCCAGGGTGGTGCATTTTCAACTGGATTACACTCTGTGTAGCCTATGTACATGGTGTGTAGTCCCTTTGAGTCACAGAAGGGTTGTGTATTACCATACATGGCCTACCTAACTGGAGATCGTGTAACTCAAAGACCACACACCATGTAGTCTCTTATACACGTCATGTACTCCAATTTTCTAGGGCACAGTTTACACACTGAGTCCCTAGGCGTGTACCTGGGACACACGGTGAGATATGTACATGTTGTGTAGCTCTCCTGTACACTTCGTGTACTTATACCAAATTATACAGATTTAAAATTTATTTATTATACTGTGTAAATCTTATCTAAAAGTGCTTGCATGTGGTCATTAAGTTGATAGGACATGTTGTGTAATGGCACTACTGGAAATCATGGTTTTCCCAACAGTTGTATACCAACGGTTCTTTTGAACCATTGGTATAGGTGATCTTTACCAACGTTTTTCATTAACCAGTGGTATTGATCTATAAAAATTGATTTTTCCCAACGGTTTGATGAAACTGTTGGGAAATATTGGAAGAAAATTAGTTTTCCCAATGGTTTCATCAAACCGTTGGGAAATATGGGGAAAAATAAATTTTCCCAACGGTTTTTAAAAACCTTTGGGAAAGATTTCCCCCAAATAGAGACCAGCTGAACCCCCACCCAGCCCGATTGCAGACAAATTACAGACAGAACCTAATCGAGCTCCTGAATTCTTCTCGTCCGCAACACTCTTTCCACCCAAGATCCATCTTCAATCAAACAAAATCTTATTTCACACTTCAAATTAGTAAGTGTTACCTTAGTTTTAGCGTTATTTCTCTATTTTTTTGGTGTTTGATGTTTTGATTTAAGCTAAATTAGGGTTGCTGACTATGGAACCCTTGGATTTGTTTTATGTTTTTTGTTATACACTTCAAACATGGTAAAGTGTTTGTTTAGTGGGGTGATATGGTACTTTTGGTGGAATTTATTTTAGTTGAAAATTGGATTTTGATTTGGATGAATTTATGTTTCAATTTGAGGTGGGGGGGTGCAGATGGGGTGGGGGAGGATGTCGAGGGATATCCAAGTGGGGTGGGGGAGGGGCTGTCTAGGTAGGGTAGGGAGGGGGCTGGGTTGTCCAAATGGGGTGGGGGTAGGGTTTTTTGGGGTGGGGGAGGGGCTGTCTAGGTAGGGTGGGGGTAGGGCTGTTTGGGGTGGGGGAGGGGCTGTCTAGGTAGGGTGGGTGAGTGGGTTGTTTAGGTAGGGTGGGGTAGGGGGTTGGGTTGTCCAAATGGGGTGGGGGTAGGGCTGTTTGGGGTGGGGGAGGGGCTGTCTAGGTAGGGTGGGGGAGGGGGCTATCTAGGTAGGGTGGGGGAGGGGGATGGGTTGTCCAAATGGGGTTGGGGTAGGGTTGTTTTGGGTGGGGGAGGGTGTGTAGGTTGGGTGGGGGAGGGTGTCCAGGTAGGGTTTTCCAAGTGGGGTGGGGAGGGTGTGCAGGTGGGGTTAGGGAGGGGCTGTCTAGGTAGGGTGGGGGGGATGGGTTGTCCAAGTGGGGTGACAGTAGGGCTGTCCAGGTGGGGTGGGGGTGGCTGGGTTTACCAAGTGGATTGTGGGGGGGTAGGGGTGTCCAGGTATGGTGGGGGGGCTGGGTTTTCCAAGTGGGGTGGGGGTAGGGCTATCCATGTGGGGTGGGGGGTGCTGGGTTGTCCAAGTGGGGTGGGTAGGGCTATCCAAGTGGGGTGGGTGGGGTGGGGGTAGGGCTGTCCAAGTGGGGTGGAAACCCTAAATTCAATGTTTTAATTGGAGATTTGGTTTGTTTTATTAGAGATTAGGTGTATGAGGCATTACTATTCCTATTATGGGTGGTTTTAATCAAAATTTATGGTGTTGGAACCATTTATGATGTTGTTGTCTCTATTTAATCTCATTTCCCCTAACTTAACAATAAATTCTATATCACATTTGGTTTCTGTTTTTTTAATTTCCAGTTAAGTTATTTGTGGTCGATGATTGTCTCATGTTAATTGTTTTCAATGGTTTGGCATGGAAATTGGGCATTTAATGTGACTTTTCCAAATGGGGGTGCCTTAAGAATACTTCAAATATTTGTTAAAAATGATCAAAGGGATTTTATTATTTAAAATAGATTTCAAAAGATATTTTCTATTAAAGTTCAATCCTATTGAATTGTTTATGAAAAAATGACTTATATAAATTCTTTTTATAGAATGGAAAGAAGTTGGATGTATGAAACCGATCAGATCTCAAGCGATTTTCAAAACAATTTGGAGAGCTTTATAGATTTTGCATTTCACAATGCTTCAGATAGTGGTCACATACACTGCCCATGTTCCAATTGTGTTGGTAGACCTTGGTTGAGCCATGAAGAAGTTAGCTACCACATAACCAAAAATGGTTTTCAAACAAACTACTTTGTGTGGTATCACAATGGGGATAAAATGAAATCTCAAATTGGTGATGATCGAAATGAAAGGACTGGAATGGAGAATTTGTTAGATGATTGGTTTCCGTTTATTCGTCATCATGAAAAAGAAAGGATTTAGACTCAAGAAGACTTCGATATGAGGACAGCTGATGCATCTAGTGAAAATTATAATATTGATAGGGTGAAAAAATTGAATGATGTTTCCACGACTCTAGTATATCGACAATGCGATAAAATGAAAAAGCTGGAATTTTTAATCCGATTGTTTCATGGGAAAACTATGTATGGGATTTCTAATACAGCAATCGATTACATTCTTACCCTCTTAAAGGATTTACTTCCAGATGATGAAGATATTCCCTCAAACCACTATATGGAATGGAAGTTAGTTGAGGAACTTGGATTTTCAAGAAACAAAATTCATGCTTGCCCGAAATATTGCAGTTTATTCTGGGAGGAAACCGCTGAACGAAATGATTGTATAAAATGTGGCACATCCCACTAGAAGTCAAAATCTGATGGAACACCATCCTGCGTTCCACAGAAAGTAATGTGGCACTTTCCATTGATCCCCAGGCTCCAGAATCTTTTTATGTCTGATGACATATCAATAAAAATGAGATGGAATGATACTGAGAGAAAGAAGACTAATGATGAGTTAGTTCATCCTGCAGATGGATTTTCATGGAAAAGATTTGATGCTCAACATCCTGATTTTGTAGCTGATGTGCGTAATGTGAGGCTGGGTCTTTCATGTGATGGTTTTAATCCGTTTGGGCAGATGCTTACTTCGTACAGCACATGGCCAGTTTTTATACACATTTATAATCTTCCCCCATGGTTATGTATGAAAAAACCTTTCACTTTCATGAGTATACTCATATCTGGTCCTTCTGATCCCGACATTGATATTTATGTATACATGAAACCTTTAATAAAAGAGTTGAAACTTCTTTGGGATGTGGGTGTGTGCACATACGATGCATGTTCGAAAGACATATTTCATATGCGTGTTGTGCTTATGTGGACGATCAATGATTTTCCGGCTTATGCAATTATGTCTGGATGGAGCACGAAGGGAAAACTCTCATGTCCAGTTTGTATGAAGAATACATGATTTAGAAGACTGAAACATCATTGTAGTTTCAGTTTTATGGGACATCAACGATTCTTGCCAAAGGATCATCCATATAGAATGAATCGTTGAAGATTTGATAATACCATAGAGACCGATGATCCACCTCAACGTATGTCTGGAACTGATGTGCTTAATGAATTGAAAGATTTCAGTTTTTCATTCGGGAAGGGTCAAATGAAATTTGGAAATAGAAATAATGTTTCCACTGAAACCTATTACAATTGGAGGAAGAGGAGTATCTTTTTTTATTTGCCTTATTGGTCAACCAATTTGTTACGTCATTGCTTAGACGTAATGTATATTGAAAAGAATATATGTGAAATGTTGCTTTCAGTTCTTCTAAATGTCAAGGGGAAGAAAAAAGATTATTTATGATCTCGGTGTGACTTGGTGGATTGGGGCATCAGACTAGAATTGCATCCTATGCGTATCAGTGAAAATAAATGGCAACTTACACGTGATTCTTATGTGATGACACCTACAAAAAAAAACAATTTCTGGAAGTATTAGAGACTATTAGAGTTCCTGATGGTTATTCAAGCAACATATCTAAAGGGGTCAACAGAAGAGAGTTGAAGCTAAAATCTTTGAAGACTCGTGATTATCAAGTTCTACTGCATGAGTTGCTTCCAATAGCAATCCATCATCTTTTGTCCAATAATGTAAGGGTGGATATTAATCGGTTGTGCCATTTGTTTAGAGATATTTGTGCTAAGAAGTTTTCCAAGTCTTTCTTGCAAAAAAATTTGGCAGATGCCCCATTAATTTTGTGTGAGTTGGAGAAAATATTTCCTCCATCATTTTTCACATGCATACTGCATCTGACTATCCATATTCCCACTGAAATACTTCTTGGTGGACCTGTTTCTTTTCGTTGGATGTATCCAACTGAAAGAAATATGTTCACATTAAAGTATTATGTCCGAAACAGAAATCATCCTGAAGGTTCTATCGTGAACGGTTACCTGGCTCGAGAATGTATGGATTTATGCTCGATGTATTTGTTTGATCTTAATAAAAGATTGAACAGACCAATGAAAAATGAAGAAGAATAGTATGAGAAAATTGAACCCAGTTTTCCATCACTTCCTCAAACAGGAGGAATTCCTGGATCATATACATTGAAGATATTAAGCCATGAAGAGTGGGAGATGGCACATCGCACAGTTTTGTTCAACTATGATTTGTTCAATGACTATATCAGGTAACTAAATTAATTATGTATATCTTACATATATATCTATTAAACTATTCATATTTTTTATCTACAGGGAACATAAAACAATGATAAATAGGAAGCATCGTTCTTTATCTTTGAGAAGGAGAGAGACTTTTCATAGCAAAGAGTTTTCTTCTTGGTTAAAATTGAAAGTAAAAATATTACTGTTTAAATTAATTATTTCAATATTTAATTAAGTTTAACAGTCATTTATATTGTAGGTATTGAGTTTGTCTGCTGACTCTGTCTCTGAGGAAATAAGAGCTTAGACTTTTGGTCCTAATACCGTGGTTCGTGACTGTAAATCAATTGTTATCAATGGGTACAAATTTATTATCACTGAATGAGCAAAGAACATGAGAACACAACATGATGGTGTTATGGTTACTACCACAACAGATTTTTATTCCAGTACATCATATAGTAGACCGCGATTTGAAAATGTGGGTTATTATGGAGTCGTTGAGAAAATAATAATATTGGATTATTACTCTCATGGACGAGTCACAATGATGAAGTGCCATTGGTTTGATCGATGACGAGACATGGCACATTTATTGATGATTGTGGATTTCGAGTAATTAATATGACTCGCACTCTTTCTACCGAAGAACCATATGTGTTGGCATCAATGGCTAAACAAGTTTTTTATGTCAAATACCAACTTCAACCTGAATTTGGTGTCATAGTTGAAGTAATTCCAAGACATATTTTTTATGATGGTGATGATGGAATTGACATTGTCCCTATTTCCATTGGAACCAATCCATTTATTTCTTTTGATAACTCCAATAGCTCAATTGTTAGAGTTGATTGTGAACCTGAAGTTGTGGTTGAAAATATATAGAATCATTCATCCATGTTCTCAATTCTTTTGGTTTACCTCGAGTTGGGTTATTAAGGTTGGTAATATTCAAATTGATTTAGTATTGATCACAAATATGTTTTAGATGACTTGACCATTATGTGAATTTTCAATGTTTATTGGTTGCTGTTTTATTTGAATTGCATTTTCTAATTTGGAATTAAACTGTATTCAAACCTAGTCAAACAATATTTTTAACTTGGTGAACATTACAACTTGTATGATTTATTAAATTCATTCAAGCTCTTCTAAAACAATTGATAGCTAAATTACCAATGAATCCCCCTATTTCCTAATATATTTAGTTTTTTGGTTTACACATTAGTTTTCTTTTTCTAATTAATTACATATTTGTTTTCAAAAGCAGGAAATGCAGCCAATTGAAGAGAGACAAAGGAAAAAAATGATGGAGAACAATCGTCGGATGGCGGAGATGGGCGTTCCACCATTAGTGCCTATAGTGAGTACTTTATTTCAAATATATATATATATATTTAAAGAACATATAATGTCATGTGATTAATTTTTTTGTAAACATTTTTGTAGGATCCACCTATACATCGACAGTTATTCGACGAGGAGCCTAGTACTGGTCCTAGTACTCAGGCCAGTGGTACGAGGAGGGTTCGTACCAGAGGTGGACGATCAGCCGCGCGTGCCCGACTAGACCCTACCCCTCCCACTGACATGTAATCCTTCCCACATTCTGATCCCAGTGTGTCGTTAGGAACACATGGGATATTTAGGCCTCCCATGTTTTCGCTACCTTCTGCATCTTCTGCCCCATCATTTTCACATCCCATGATGATTCCCACTCCCCAGTCAGAATCCGGTCATACTGTTGTCCCATCTTCTTTTCCTTCTACTTCTGTCTCTCCAAGCTTCTATATTCTATCGTCTTCGACTCCTGTTCCACCACAGGGTGTTCCATCAGTTTCTGTGGATCCGGCGGCGCTCAGCGATCAGACTGGCACATGTATATTTATAAAACCCTAACAAATTTTTATAGTAATATTTATTTTCATTATAACATGTTTTGATAAAATATTTGTTTTTCTTTCATGACAGATACATCTACAGACAGGAGGCGGGGGCGGGGGCGTACACGCATGCGTTCAGTGTGGAACCCCCGCACACAGGTTATGGTGGATTACAATGAAGACAACCAAATGGTTGAGAAATTAGGGCAGCAATTTTGGAGTTTTTTGGCAACGCTTTCCAAATACTCCGACATCATTCCCGTCAGCCCGCTGTCGTGGAGACATTTGCCACATGAGGTCAAAGATAGAGTTTGGGTAAAGATATGGTTAAAATTATCTGTTGTATTTAATGCCATGAATTATTTTTGTATTTATATGAATTAATATTTTGATGTCATCTTCGATTTAATTTTCCCGATGGTGAGGGTGCTCGAGCGGAACGTCTAAAGGATTTAGGTGAGCTTTAGAGAGACTACAAGCATGATTTGTATATTGGATGGCATGCTAGAGTTGGAACTGAGTTAGAGGCGGTATCAGTCGTGG
Source organism: Viscum album (assembly GCA_963277665.1). Classification (NCBI taxonomy): domain Eukaryota; kingdom Viridiplantae; phylum Streptophyta; class Magnoliopsida; order Santalales; family Viscaceae; genus Viscum; species Viscum album. The sequence goes on from OY728160.1 coordinate 734,508,084, forward strand.
ATGATTGTCCTATAGAGCAGTATCGTCAGATGATTACTCATTGGACGAGTACCTAGTTTAAGGTATGAATTGAATTTGAGGTATTTAAATAATAACTTTCATGTTTTGCATTAATATTATCCTTTGCATTATCGAATTTTATTTAGTAATCATCTGGAAAAAATATAAAAAAAACATTGATGCAAAAAAATACCTCCACACACTAGGACGTACGACGATGCCGGATCAAGAGAGGAAGTAGGTATGACAATTTTTTATAAGTTTTCTTTACGACTTAGATTTTCTTTTTTTTTCTCAATTATTTAATCGTTTGCTAAAGTTTTCATATAACTTTAGTTTTCAATGTCATTGTAGATACAAATACAGAATATTTAAGGGCGTGTGCCTCGAGAAAAACTGTTTTTCTCGAGTAGACGAAAAAATGATGGAAGTGTCGTCAACGAAGCGACTCAGCAGAAGATTGTAAGTTTTAATATGTTGATTTTATATTTTAATATCTATTTTGTAACTTAATAATATATTTATATTTTTAACAGGTTGCTTTATAGGCCCTTGATGCCTAAGAACCATACAATTTTGGGTCAATATATCACTTACATCAGGTGTTGGGAGAGGAGCATCCTGGCAGAGTACGCTGTCGACCTAAGATGGCCCCGACGAGGTATTATCCCTCCTCAGGTATGAGTTGTAGTGCCACCGAGCTGCAGCAAGTTAGTGCACAGGCAGAACAGGCTGAGAAAAGGTCCACAGAGATGGCAGAATAGTCTACTAGGGCAAACAGTGTTTTTATGAAATTTATTGAAGTTCTACATCCAACACTTCCAGCAGAGGCCAGTCCATATTTTGATGAGTATATTTCATTGATACATTATATATATGGTGCACCAGGTGGCATTTCTAGTGGTGGTTAGGACGATGTTCAGCTTGACGATGATGATGGCGAGGAGTTTGATGCGGAAGAGGAGAAAGAGGAGGAGGGGGAGGCAGGTGGCGAGGGCGAGGAGGAGGGTGAGGGTGAGGAGGAGGGTGCTGAGGAGGGAGAGGATGATGATGGGGATGAGGAAGAGGGTGATGATGATGGTGATTATGGTGATGGTGATGTGGGAAAAATTAATTCATTACATTTTTTACTGATATTACTGAGATTTGATATTTAATCTATTCTAGTTGTTGGTTTTATCTAGACTCGTAGTATAGTATTGGAGTTGAGTTATTTTTATATATTTTCTGTTTTTATGGATGTTGTTGTCTTTTAGTGGTTGTGTGTTTGGGAACCCCCCTACTTCCTGGACCCTGGACAACCCCCCACCATCCTCCTTGGACCCCAGACACCCCCCCAGACAGCCCCCAGACAGCACCCCAAACAGCCCCCCGGACAGCCCCCCCACCTTCCTCCCTGGACCCCGGACAACCCCCCAGACAGTCCCCCAGACAGCCCCCCAGACATCCCCCCCACCCTCCTCCTTGGACCTCGGACAACCCCCCAAACACCCCCCGGACAGCCCCCTGCACAGCCCCCCCACCCTCCTCCTTGGTCCCCGAACAGCCCCCCGGACACCCACCAGACAGCCCCCCGGACAGCCCCGCCGGACAGCCCCCCACTCTTTTTGATTTCATTTACTACTAGAAAATCTATAATATATATTTTATTTATTTTCATCATGATAATCAATGTAAATCACATTTACACATCTAATCAATATCATAGATTCTTGGTATGTTATAAAAGAGATGTATTCATTGGGCATGACATTGTTAGCTCCAAAATGTTTCATAGCATGATAAACTAAAACCTAATCCATACTAAGAATGATATAAAAATATTCTATATGAATGTCCACAAGATTTTAAGTAAATACCATTCCACTAATAGACACATGAGGATTCTCATAAAATGGACAACATTTTAAGTACATACGGAAAACCGACCAAACACATTCGGTTTCCATTGAAACTTTAGGAGAACGATCCATGGGTCATATGTGACGTGTACGAGTCAACCCCGCCTCAATCTGAGGTGCGGTGTGGCCGACACCATTCAGAGTGTCTCTCTTTTGTTTAAAATGGACAGGATTATAAGTTAAAAGAACAACTGACATACAGAAAACCGACCAAACGCATTTGAAATGTGTTGATGCTTTAGGAAAATTATACATGGGTCATATTTGATGTGTACGAGTCAACCCAGGCTCAATATGAGGCACGGTGTGGCCGGGATCACTCTAAGTGGCTCCCTTTTGTTTAAAATAGACAACATTTTAAGTACATATAGAAAACTGACCAAACGCATTCGGTTTCCATTGAAACTTTAGGAGAACGATCCATGGGTCATATGTGATGTGTAAAAATCAACCACGCCTCAATATAATATGCGGTGTGGCCGGTACCACTCAAAATGTCTATCTTTTTTTTCAAAAGGACGTCATTTTAATTGAAAAACATCAAATGGCATACGGAAAACCGACCAAACACATTCAGATTGTGTCGATACTTTAGCACAACAATCCATGGGTCATATATGATGTGTACGAGTCAACCTCGCCTCAATCTGAGGTGCGGTGTGGCCGACACCACTCAGAGTGTCTCTTTTGTTTAAAATGGATGGGATTATAAGTGAAAAGAACAATTGACATATGGAAAACTGACCAAACGCATTCAAAATGTGTCAATACTTTAGGAAAACGATCCATGGGTCATATGTGACGTGTACGAGTCAACCCAGGCTCAATCCGAGGCACGTTGTGGCTGGGATCACTCTAAGTGTCTCCCTTTTGTTTAAAATGGACAACATTTTAAGTATATACGGAAAACTGACCAAACACATTCGGTTTCCGTTGAAACTTTAGGAGAACGATCCATGGGTCATATGTGACATGTACGAATCAACCCCGCCTCAATCTGAGATGCGGTGTGGCCGAAACCACTCAAAGTGTCTGTCTTTTGTTTCAAAAGGATGCCATTTTAATTAAAAAAACATCAACTAGCATACGGAAAATCGACCAAATGCGTTCAGATTGTATCGATACTTTAGAACAACAATACATGGGTCATATGGGATGTGTACGAGTCAACCCCGCCTCAATCCGAGGTGCGGTGTGGCCGACACCATTTAGAGTGTCTCTCTTTTGTTTAAAATGGACGGGATTATAAGTGAAAAGAACAACTGACATACAGAAAACTGACCAAAAGCATTCGAAATGTGTTGATTATTTAGTACAATGATCCATGGGTCATATGTGACGTGTACGAGTCAACCCTGGCTCAATCCGAGGCACGGTGTGGCTGGGATCACTCTAAGTGGCTCCCTTTTGTTTAAAATGGACAACATTTTAAGTACATATGGAAAACCGACCAAACGCATTCGGTTTCTGTTGAAACTTTAGGATAATGATCCATGGGTTATATGTGACGTGTACAATTCAACCCCGCCTCAATCTGAGATGTAGTGTGTCCGGCACCACTCAAAGTGTCTGTTTTTTGTTTCAAAAGGATGTCATTTTAATTGAAAAACATCAACTGGTATACGGAAAACTGACCAAACGCATTCGGATTGTGTCGATACTTTATCACAATGATCCACGGGTCATATGTGACGTGTATGAGTCAACCCTGCCTCAATTCGAGGTGTAGTGTGGCTGACACCATTCATAGTGTCTCTCTTTTGTTTAAAATGGACGGGATTATAAGTGAAAAGAACAACTGACATACGGAAAACCGACCAAATGCATTATAAATGTGTTGATACTTTAGAAAAACGATCCATGGGTCATATGTGACGTGTACGAGTCAACCCGGGCTCAATCTGAGGCACGGTGTGGCCGGGATCACTCTAGTGGCTCCCTTTTGTTTAAAGTGGACAACATTTTAGTACATTTGGAAAACCGAAAAAATGAATTCGGTTTCCATTGAAACTTTAGGATAATGATCCATGGGTCATATGTGACATGTACGAATCAACCCCGCCTCAATCTGAGATGCAGTGTGGCGAACACCACTCAAAGTGTCTGTCTTTTGTTTCAAAAGGACATCATTTTAATTTAAAAACATCAACTGGCATACGGAAAACCGACGAAATGCATTCGGATTGTGTCGATACTTTAGAAAAATGATCCACGGGTCATATGTGACATGTACGAGTCAACCTCACCTCAATCCGAGGTGCGGTGTGGCCGACATCATTTAGAGTGTCTCTCTTTTGTTTAAAATGGATGGGATTATAAGTGAAAAGAACAACTAACATACGGAAAACTAACCAAACGCATTCAAAATGAGTTGATACTTTAGGAAAAAGATCCATGGGTCATATGTGACGTGTACGAGTCAACTTGGGATCAATCTGAGGCACGGTGTGGCCGGGATCACTCTAAGTGGATCCCTTTTGTTTAAAATGGACAACATTTTAAGTATATACGGAAAACCGACCAAACGCATTCGGTTTCCATTTAAACTTTAGGATAACGATCCATGGGTCATATTTGATGTGTACGAATCAAACCCGCCTCAATCTGAGATGCGGTGTGGCCAGAACCACTCAAAGTGTCTATCTTTTGTTTCAAAAGGACGTCATTTTAATTGAAAAACATCAACTGGAATACGGAAAACCGACCGAACGCATTCGGATTGTGTCGATACTTTAGAATAATAATACACGGGTCATATGTGACGTGTACGAGTCAACCCCACCTCAATCTGAGGCGCGGTGTGGCCGACACCATTCAGAGTGTCTCTCTTTTGTTTAAAATGGACAGGATTATAAGTGAAAAGAACAACTGACATACGTAAAACCGACCAAACACATTCGAAATGTGTTGTTGATTAAGTACAATGATCCATGGGTCATATGTGACGTGTACGAGTCAACTCAGGCTCAATCCGAGGCACGGTGTGGTCGGGATCACTCTAAGTGGATCCCTTTTGTTTAAAATGGACAACATTTTAAGTACATATGGAAAACCGACCAAACGCATTCGGTTTCTGTTGAAAATTTAGAATAACAATACATGGGTCATATTTGACGTGTACAAATCAACCCTGCCTCAATCTAAGACGTGGTGTGGCCGGCACCACTCAAAGTGTATGTCTTTTGTTTCAAAAGGACATCATTTTAATTGAAAAACATCAACAGGCATATGGAAAACCAACCAAACGCATTCGGATTGTGTCGATACTTTAGCACAATGATCCACGAGTCATATGTGAGGTGTACGAGTCAACCCTGCCTCAATACGAGGCGCGGTGTGGCTGACACCATTCAGAGTGTCTCTCTTTTGTTTAAAATGGACGGGATTATAAGTGAAAAGAACAACTGACATACAGAAAACCGACCAAACGCATTCTAAATGTGTTGATGCTTTAGGAAAATGATCCATGGGTCATATATAACGTGTAAGAGTCAACCCGGGCTGAATCTGAGGCATGGTGTGGCCAAGATCACTCTAAGTGGCTCCCTTTTGTTGAAAATGGATAACATTTTAAGTACATATGGAAAACTGACCAAACGCATTCAGTTTCCATTGAAACTTTAGGAGAACGATACATGGGTCATATGTGACGTGTACAAATCAACCCCACCTCAATCTAAGACGCGGTGTGGCCGGCACCACTCAAAGTGTCTGTCTTTTGTTTCAAAAGGACGTCCTTTTAATTGAAAAACATCAACTGGCATACGGAAAACTGACCAAACGCATTCAGATTGTGTCGATACTTTAGAACAACGATCCACGGGTTATATGTGACATGTACGAGTCAACTTATCCTCAATCTGAGGCGCAGTGTGGTCGACACCATTCAGAGTGTCTCGCTTTTGTTTAAAATGGACGGGATTATAAGTGAAAAGAACAACTGACATACGGAAAACTGACCAAAGGCATTCGAAATGTGTTGATGCTTTAGGAAAATGATCCATGGTTCATATGTGACGTGTACTAGTCAACCCGGGCTCAATCTGAGGCACGGTGTGGCCGTGATCACTCTAAGTGGCTCCCTTTTGTTTAAAATGGACAATATTTTAAGTACATACGGAAAACTGACCAAATGCATTCGGTTTCCGTTTAAACTTTAAGATAACAATCCATGGGTCATATGTGACGTGTACGAATCAACCCCGCCTCAATCTGAGATGAGGTGTGGCTGACACCACTCAAAGTGTCTGTCTTTTGTTTCAAAAGGACATCATTTTAATTGAAAAACATCAACTGGCATACGGAAAACCAACCAAACGCATTCTTATTGTGTCAATATGATAGCACAACGATCCACGAGTCATATGTGATGTGTATGAGTCAACCCCACCTCAATCCGAGGCACGGTGTGGCCGACACCATTCAGAGTGTCTCTCTTTTGTTTAAAATGGACGAGATTATAAGTGAAAAGAACAACTGACATACGGAAAACCAACCAAACGCATTCTAAATGTGTTGATTCTTAAGGACAACGATCCATGGGTCATATGTGACGTGTACGAGTCAACCCGGGCTCAATCCGAGGCACGGTGTGGCCGGGATCACTCTAAGTGTCTCCCTTTTGTTTAAAATGGACAACATTTTAAGTACATACGGAAAACTGACCAAACGCATTTGGTTTCCGTTGAAACTTTAGGAAAAAGATCCATGGGTCATATGTGACGTGTATGAATCAACCCCACCTCAATATGAGATGCGTTGTGGTCGGCACCACTCAAAGTGTGTGTCTTTTTTTTCAAAAGGATGTCATTTTAATTGAAAAACATCAACTGGCATACGGAAAAAAGACCAAATGCATTCGTATTGTGTCAATACTTTAGCACAATGATCCACGGGTCATATATGACGTGTATGATTCAACCTCGCCTCAATATAAGTTGTGGTGTGGCCAACACCATTCAGAGTGTCTCTCTTTTGTTTAAAATGGATGGGATATAAGTGAAAAGAACAACTGACATATGGAAAACTGACCAAATTCATTCGAAATGTGTTGATGCTTTAGGAAAACGATCCATGGGTCATATTTGACATGTACGAGTCATCCTAGGCTCAATCCGAGGAATGGTGTGGCCGGGATCACTCTAAGTGGATCCCTTTTGTTTAAAATGGACAACATTTTAAGTACATACGGAAAATCGACCAAACGCATTAGGTTTCCGTTGAAACTTTAGGAGAACGATCAATGGATCATATGTGACGTGTATGAATCAACCCCGCCTCAATCTGAGACGCAGTGTGGCCGGAACCACTCAAAGTGTCTGTCATTTGTTTCAAAAGGACGTCATTTTAATTGAAAAACATCAACTGGCATACGGAAAACTGACCCAAACGCATTCGGATTGTGTTGATAATTTAGCACAATGATCCACGGGTCATATGTGACGTGTATGAGTCAACCCTGCCTCAATCCAAGGCACAGTGTGGCCGACACCATTCAGAGTGTCTCTCTTTTGTTTAAAATGGACGGGATTATAAGTGAAAAGAACAACTGACATACGGAAAACAGACCAAACGCATTCAAAATGTGTTTATGCTTTAGGAAAACGATCCATGGGTCATATGTGACGTATATGAGTCAACCTGGGCTCAATCTGAGGCACGGTGTGGCCGGGATTACTCTAAGTAGCTCCCTTTTGTTTAAAATGGACAACATTTTAAGTACATACGGAAAACAGACCAAACGCATTTGGTTTCCATTGAAACTTTAGGATAACGATCCATGGGTCATATGTGATGTGTACGAATCAACACCGCCTTAATCTGAGGTGCGGTGTGGCCGGAACCACTCAAAGTTTCTATCTTTTGTTTCAAAAGGACGTCTTTTTAAATGAAAAACATCAACTGGCATACGAAAAACTAATCAAACGCTTTCAGAATATGTTGATACTTTAGGGAAACAATCGATGGGTCATTTGTGACATGTACGAGTTAACCTTGCCTCAATATGAGGCACGGTGTGTCCATTATCACTCCAGTTGTATGTATTTTGTTTAAAATGGACATCATTTCAGGTAAAAATATATGGTATACGAAAAACCAATCAAATTATGAATTGAATTCCGGATTCCACATATAATTGTCATCTAAATTTTAAATTGAATTTTAAATGAATTATGTATGTTTATAATTACGTTATGAATTCTAATTTAATTATGGATGTGTATAGTTCCAGGATGCATTATATGTTAAATGTGTAAGAATTTGTTCTCTATATGTATGTGTTAGTTGGTTATTGCAGGTACAATAATTGTATATGTATGTGTTAGTTTATTGTAGGTACAATAATTGGATTGAAAATGAGAGGGAATGCACAAAATGAGACTTGGTGGGAAAATTACAGACCTGCTGTGCAAATTGCAAGCTGTTGTGCAATTTGAACAGCATAGGCTATGCCAACGGTTTCAAACCGTTGGCATAGAATCTCTGGGGGTTTTTTACCAACAGTTGTATGAATCGTTGGTAAAAAACTTTTCCCAACGGTTTAGAAACCGTTGGGAAAGAGGAAGACTGCTTGGGCTTTCCCAACGGGCCAAACCGTTGGGAAAAACTTTCCCAGCAGTTTGGTAGAACCATTGGGATAGGTTAATTTTTCCCCACCCTATCCCAACGGTTCACTATAAACCATTGGGAAAATCTTTCCCAACGGCTTACTTCCCTGCAGTTTGTAGAACCGTTGGTATAACATATACCAATGGTTCTGCAGCCTTTCCCAACGGTTTAGAACTGTTGGGAAAGACTATATTTCCAGTAGTGTGGGTTTTTAATATATATATGTGTTTATGTGTGTGTGCATTTAATTAAAATATATATAATGTTCAAATCTTCATATCATGTATGATTCATATTAAAGTTATTACTCTACGGTCATTGAAGTATAACATGTGACTAAAAAATAATGTAATTCATGTAATCATTAAGTTGATAGTACACATCCTAAAATTATGTGATAAGTTGTGTATTACATATGTCACAAGAGTAAAATAATATATGAGTATAATACATGCTGGGTAGATTCAAACAGGTATTCACCGTGTTTCCTCCAAGGTACATTTATATACACGGTTAATTTTAAATAAATTTATTTAATTTGTTTAAAATTATAATGGATGAGAATATCAAGAAAATTTGGATGAGAATTAGGATAAAATAATTGATTAATTAAATATGATAATTAATTTATTCATGTGTAATTTATCTTAAATAATAAATATTAATAATAGAATGATAGTTTTATTAAATGTGTAATTCGTTGCATGCATGTGGATGATCATGATCATAGACCAGACCTTTGTATGTGATTGGTTTCATTTAATTTATTATTAAATTAAATTATTGGCATGTGTTCCTTCTCTCCTATTATTATGTAAGGGCCTACATACCCATGGTTTATTTTATGTAAACCACTTTCCCCTAATCTATGTATGAGTAAAATCATATGCAATGGATGGATCTCCCAAGATAGTAGAGGTGGTTCAAATTTGGAGTTGGGGAAAAACTAATCCAAGATAGATACATTGGTGGATGGGTGGAAAGCTATAACACAAACATTAACTGGTTCAAGGTGTTCCCCCTAGGTCAACAGTTAGTTTATCAACCACTAGATAAACTAACCATCAGTATAAGCTCGTGATCATACCGCTTTATTATTTTATTTATGTCAAGTTCCATGGTTATTTCATTATGGATGTTTTTCCACAATCAATTAAATTAATGAAATTAACAAGCATGCAATATAGAACTAAAATAAATTGTCTTATGCATAAACATTATCTAAGGCATGGTTAATTACTTAAGTGAATCCACTTAATATTAACAAGCATGTAATAAATATAATAATTTGAAATTTATTCATAAAAGGATAAAATCCCTCAATTATATATATTAAGTCGGTATAGCCTTCCACTACCTCAGTTAAAATCGAACCATAGTTTAAAGTGCTTGATCATTCAAAGTTGGGGTGCTTTCAATTGGCGGGTAATTATAACTTGAAGTTTTGGGTTGACTTAACTTAGTTCACATCAATGGTTGACTGCCAAAGCAGGACTTGGTGTAACTGAAAGGCAAGGTTTGAGGAAATCCAATTTAAGGATTTTAGGATTGGGGAGTCCACTCAACAGATCAAGGAACTGTGAGTTAATGCAGTTGGAATTTGGAATTTCTGTCTAAAACCATTAGAATTTCTTGACCAACCAAATTTGGGGTAATGAGAAGGGGGATATAGATCCTTTCCACTATAATATCCATGCAACATGATATTCTAAATCCAATGGTGAGGTATATTGGGTCTTGATAAAATACTTGGAGACTAATAAATATAATATTTATTTATTTGTCTAATTTTTATCAGTTAAAGTACTAAAATTCTACTCATCTTATTTGTAGAAACAACATTAAAATGACTTCAAACATATCACTGCAATCCATACTTGAGATGGATAACCTTATCACCAGCATAAATTTCCTAGAGTAGAAAAGATGCTTACACATTATCCTTCACCATGAAATGAAATTGTATGTGTGGGAAGAACCTATTCCTAATGTGCCTGATAATGAGGTAGGTGATGAAGTGTTATCACTCTATGAGAAACATTTTAATGAATCCACGTATGTTCAATGTTTCATGCTATCATCCATAACCAATGATATTTTAAAGCAACATGAGGACATGGATTTGTATATCATGTTGTCTCACCTTCGAGATCTCTACCAAGAGAAGGGAGACAAGAGAGGTACGAGATATTCAATACTTTGTTTACAACTAATCTCAGAGAGTTTGGGCCATTTGGTCTTCATGTATTCAATCTTATTAGCTACATTGAATGCTTAGAAATATTATGGATTAAATTCCTGGATGAGTTTCATATAGATCTCATACTTTCATCACTTCCCAAGACCTTATCTAGTTTTATTGTTAATTATAATATGATAAATAATGAGAAGAGTCTTTTATAGATTCTTACTTTTATTCTCTAAGTGGATAAAGACATGGGGAATGATAAACCCATCGTCCGTGTAGTGAATAGGAAAAGAAAGAACAAGGAAAAGGGGACCAATAATCATAACAATTCTAAATCTCCCAAGCACAGTCCTTCTAGGTAGAGGAAGATCCAAAGATAGGTTAAGGAAAAAGAGAAAATATGTTTTTCATGTGGAAAACTAGGCCACTAGAAAATTAACTGCACCTAGAAGAAAGGGGAAGCTAAAGGTGCATTTGTTATTGAATGTAATCTTTAAATATCTATATATTGGGTATTAGATACAGCTTGTGGTGCTCACATCTGTATCCAAATATAGGAACTGGGTAGATTATAAAAGATTTCTAAAAGAGATATGGATTTGAGAGCTGATAATGGTGTAAGGATGGCTTCTCTGGCCATTGGTGACTACCACCTTTCATTTCCAATGAAAATGATTTTGGTTTTAAAATATTATTATTATGTGAAAACAGTTACCAATAACATATTTTTTTCATCGTGCCTATATAGAGATGGGTTTATTTTCAAGTTTGGAAATAAAAGTGGTTTCTTTTATAAGGACAACATATGTTATGGTATGGAACATTTAAATAATGGTCTTTATGTATTAATTTATGAAAACTAAGTATGGGAAATTGATAACGAATCATGTTCACACGAATCATATAACACCCAACTATGGCATCACCGTCTTGGTCATGTAAATGAGAAGTGTTTGAAAAATATCTATCAAGATAGTTATTTAGACTCATCTGAGCTAAAACAACTTGAAATATGCCATGATTGTTTACAAGGAAAAATGACCAAACTGCCATTTGGTGGATAGGGTGAAAGGGTCATGGAGCTTCTAGGATTGGTACACACTGATGTGTGTAGACTATTTCTAGTAGAATATAGAGGTGGGTATTCTTACTTCATATCTTTTACTAATGACTTGAGTAGATATGGTTATGTTTACAGGATGAGTTATAAGTCTGAGTCCTTTGAGAAATTCAAGGAATTCAAGAATGAAGTAGAGAACAAACTTGGAAAGAAGATATAGAAACTTCAATCAGATCAAGGTGTTGAATATCTTAACCAAGAGTTTATTGAGTTTCTATGGGATTTTGGGATTCTATCTTAACTCACTCCAACTTACAGACCATAGTGGAATGGTGTTAGTGAAAGGAGTAACCATACCTTGTTAGACATGGTAAGGTCAATGATGAGTCATATAGATCTTCCATTATCTTTCTTAGGATATTCATTACAAACTACATCATACACACTAAACTGACTACCAACTAAAGCAGAAAATGCAATTCCCTTTAAGTTATGGAGTGGAAATAAACTTGTTTAGTTGTATACATGTGTATGGGGTTTCAAGGTATCTGTTAAGGTCTTCTCATGCAAAAAATAGAACCCTAAGGAACAAAGTGTATCTTTATAGGGTATCCCAAGGAAACAAATGGATACTGCCTATACAACCCCTAAAACAAGAAAGTGATTGTCGCTAAACCAGTCATCTTTCTTGAGATGGAGCACATACTCAAAAAGGATATTGGGAGAAAGATTGACTTTGATGGAGTTGGTGCTCAAGATACATAATAGTTGGTATATGACTAGATTCCATAGGTCCCCGAGGAAGAAGTAGTTCCTAAAACACAAGTACTATGTAGGATCATAAGAGTGGTAAGAGAACCATAAAGATATTTTTTTCTAGTCACCGAAGATGTTGACTCATTATTAGTTGACAATGATGAACATATCTCCTAAAAATAGGTAGTAGAGAGATCAGAAGCTACAAGATGGCAAGAATACATGAATTCTAAAATAGATTCCATGTATCATAACCAAGTTTGGGTTTTGGTCGATGCACCGGTTGATGTAAAGACCATTGGAAGAAAATGGGTATTCAAGAGAAAACTATACATGGAAGGTAAAGTAAATGCCTATAAAGAAATTATAATGGATAAAAGTTTTAAACAACATCAAGGAATTGACTACGATGAAACATTTCCACCTGTTTACATGTTTAAATCCATCATAATTATACTTACTATAGCAGCTTACCATGACTATGAGATTTGGCATATTGATGTCAAAACTGCATTCCTTAATGGGAACCTTTAGGAATATGTCTATATGACACAACCAGAAGGTTTTTTGACTCAAGGTGATACTAAAATTATTTTCAATTTGTATAGATACATTCATGGATTGAAGCAAGCATCCAGGTCATGGAACCTTCGATTCTATTAATCCATAAAAGAATTTGGTTTTATTAAGAACGAATGTGATCCGTGTGTTAACAAGAGGTTTAGTGGGAATGAAATCATTATCCTAGTAGTATCTGTTGATGACATATTACTTATTGGAAATGATATAACAGTCTTATATTCTATTAAGGACTAGTTAAACAAGTGTTTCTCTATGAGAGACTTAGGTGAAGCAACCTATATTCTAGGGATCAAGATCATTTTTGATAGATACAAGTGGATTATTAGACTAAGTTAAAGTAAATATGTTGACCAGATACTAAAGAGATTATGTATGGAATAATCCAAGAGGGTATTAGTTCTAGTGTCACATGGTTTACATCTTTCTGAGAAAATGTATCCTCAGACACAACATTAGAAATAGAGAATGAGTAAGATGTCATACGCTTCTGCGATAGGATCAATCATGTATGTCAGGTTATATACTAGACTTAATGTTGCTTATGCATTGAGCATGGTAGGAAGATATCAAGATGATCCAGAAGAACAACATTGCTCTACTGTTAAGGATATCCTTAAGTATCTGAGAAGAACAAGGATATGTTCCTAGTGTATGGAGGAGACAAGGAGCTGGTCATTAGGGGTTATATTGATGCTAGTTTTTAGATATATCAAAATGATCTAAAGTCATATTTAGGATAATTTTTCTATCTCAACGGAGGATCTGTGTGCTGGAAGAGTTAAAAGTAGCCAGTTGTCACTGATTCTATAGTAAAGTACTACTATATAGTGGCTTCTGATGTAACCAAGGAATCTGTTTGGATATGGAATTTTATCTGGGATCTTGATGTGGTACTAAGAAGTAGAGACCCTATCACATTTTATTGTGATAATACTATAGTAGTGGATCTTGAAGAAGAGATAAGGTAACACCAACAAACAAAGCATATGCTTCATAAGTATCACCTATTGAGGTATTTTTATCAAAGGGGTGAAGTTGCAGTAAGAAGAGTAACCAAAAAAGACAGTTTGGTGGCACCCTTGACTAAATTCTTATCTTAGTATAATCATGAGTATCATGTGAGAGCTAGAGGAATGAAGTTTGTTATTAGTTGGATCTAGTGCAAGTGAGAGTCGGTTGGAGTTGGTGCCCTAGAACCAACCTCTATAATTTATGAAAACCTATATTCATAGTTTTTAATATTAATAAAATTCTTATCACATTACGATTGTTCTTCTGTGTAACATTGTATGTGATAATGTCCCAAGAGTAGTCATCACCCTAAAAGGTTATAACAATTCCCCATTATGATGAGAACCAAGAAGTGTTATGACACTATTCTTGAATATATGTTCTATATATGGATGATAACATTTTAGGGAAACAAATGATATAGGATATTAGGGGTAGAGACTTATAGGACTTTGAGGCACCTATTAATGGTGTATTCCCTTGGTAATATCCAGTAGGATATTATGAGAATGAGACCCACCAGTAGGAAATCCACATTTATATGTGTCACTAGATTTTTCTATCTATGGATGTGTATATTGATCCTTAGAATTTAATATTATTATTAATGAGTATTATGAGTCGCGTACTTTGATGTATTGATAAAAATTTTGACAACAGATGTTAACAGTGAGGTAGGATACATTGGGTGCATCGTGAGTAATATTTAATTAATGAATAATGTGAGTAAGAATTTTTCCATCTTGTTCTTTAATGGAAGATGGTATCTCATGCCCTTTGATGTAAATAATATATCCTAAATAAATCCATGGCCATGGTGTTCTATAGGTAAGTTCAATTTCTAGGAAGTCAAAGAAAGAGACATCGAGCACATAGGTTGATGGCACTGGCATGAAACCTACTTGATTAGAGATATCATGATAAAGGGATTATATTACATAGTAAGAATATGTATGATGTATTATGTCATTGTGATATTAAATTTTTTCTATATGGGTTCCTTGGTGTGTTTCTAGATGCTAACCTTGGACTTTAGGATATTTCTCCTAATTCCAATGAGAAAGAGGTCTAGAGGGTCACACACTAAGTGGATCCATAATCTCAGTTAAATAATAATATTATTATTTATTATTTAACAAGTTTAATAAATATTATTCCCACATGTGGTTTAATAATTATTCATGTTTTCTTGATCTCATATATTCCATCACCAGATATTTGAGAGAATATAATGTGAGAAGAATATTTAATAAATATTTATTTACTATTTAGTAAATATAATATTTATTTATTTATTATAAAATAATGTAGTGGTATTTATTTAATAAATAAATATTCATTATTCAAGGCCTAATAAATATTGTGGAGGAATGGCAGACCGAGTTTAATGGCCCAGTGAGAAATAATAAATATTGAATATTATTTTATTAAATAATATTTAATTTAATTCACAAGTTAAGCGCATATCGATAAATATTATTATTATTATTATTATTATTTGACATTGGGTTTCACAGGGATTAAATAAATAATAAAGGTCACTTGTGCAATTATTTATTTCTAACCCTAGTGATATATAAACCCAATTATATTATTTTTCTAAGGGCGCCAATTCATTTGTTTGGTTATGCACAAAAGATTTGGAGAATCCTCTAAATACCTAGAGAGGCCCCTTATCCAAGAACTCTCCTAAGAATGAAGAGCAATCTTCTCCACCTCCCACTCTCAAGTCAGGAGAGATTCGGGAAAATTCTTTGCTAGCAGTTCTCGAGGTGATCAAAGTCGGACAATATAAGTGATAGGATCTATCATGCTAGCACCCATAGATTCCTACGGAGATGTTTAGAGATTTGTAGAACACATGTGGATCATCACTAGAGGGAATATTTTCTTGATTCCTACAACGCAATGATAATACAACACAGATTTATTGTCAAATCCATCAATGAAGAAATAATTCCAACAAGGTAACTCTTTAATTAAATAAATTAATTATAAATAATATGTGATGATCCTCTCCCTGGTTCCAACATTCTATCCCTTATCGTTTTTCTTTAATTAAATTCCATATATCACGAAATTTATCATTATGTAAATCTCAGATTGATCATCGGTCGTAACAAAAAGAAAAGTTGGGAATAACCCATCACACGCTTCTGTTGTGCCCAGAACCTACACTATATTCCCTATCATAGTACATTATTTGGCTATACAACTATATTTAAGATACATCATCATAGAATTTAAAGTTTCTCATCATAGTGGGGAACTAATAATACCTTATCAATACAAAAAATACTATGGGATATTATCACAACAATGTTATGAAGAAGAATAATCAATATGTGATAATATGTTTAAATTAGTATTCACTTATTTGAATATACAAGTAATATAAAGTAGCTGGTTTTAGGGAACCAACTCTAAAAAACTCCCACTTACACTAGAGCCAATTGCTAATGAATAGTTAGTCCTCACATGTTAAACATGATTATATTGAGTGTGGCTATAGTTTCTAGTCCTACCACATTTTCATGGATATGGTTAGAAAATCTTCATTTCTATGTGGTGAATATTTTTACTATAACATTACTATCTTGATAAAATGCCTCAAGTACTAATATATCTGAGTATCCACCTATTTTTCCCATATCAGAATCCTAATATCTTTATTAAATCCATAATCAAATATTATCATAAAATGATAAATATATTTCTTTTGGTATTACCCAAACTTGGAATAGGATGTTTCTAAACCACTTCTTAAGCTACATCAAAATACGCAACGAACTTGGATATTTTAGATATGAAAACCAATAGATGTAATATGTTTTTCTTGAATATTATGTTATCCATTTTTTATGATACTATATAAAATTGAACTAAGTATAGAAATGAGTTCAATTCACTTGATCACTAGTATTCCCAATTCTCTAAATACCATAAACTCGTCCAATTCTACCTTTCCATGTACTATCAAATAGTTCTAACTTCAAGTATATGAAATGTTGTTAGATATATTTTATATTAATATATTATTATTTATGAATAAGTAATGTCAAACATCAATACATATCGTGGAATGTGAGCTGAATTCCTATAACTTAATCTTGTGAACTTATTTTAATATCTATAATCTCTTACTATTCCCATGCAAGTTCTACTGGAAGGATTATATGCCAATAATAACTCAGTCTTGAATTATTTTAACTTGTATTTTTAAATACTTAAATAATATATGTACTATGAATAAATGAATAAGACATGTGGATCTATCTTTTATATCTTGTTACTTAGAACATTGTTGCTACTTTAAGTCATATTTGGAGAAACTTCATTCCTTGGTCTTAAAAAATTGGTAATACATGAAATTTGTTTTCCATATGTTATCAACATATCTAACATGAAAACTTTTATCACTCCCATTAACCAGATAGAGACACATGTCACTCATTCATTTCCAAAAAAATATTCTATTATCACTATGCATGATTTATTTTATAAATTAATTTATGTAATCTTCATATCATATTGGAATTTATTGATGTCACTGAACCTTTTAAGTATTTCTGATAGACATATACCATAGGGTACCCTTTTTGTTGCATCATATAGACATCTTTCATAAGGATTCCTCTGATTAAGGAAGACTTGAATATCAATAGGCCAATATGATGATCATAGAAGTATTCTTTGACAAGTATAATTCAAAAAGCATTTTAGTCATTATGAGTGGTGAATAATTTTTGTCATATACTAAACTTTCAATAATCAATCATGCTTTATTGGTACCATATTATACCATCCATATCCAGTTTCTCTTGAATAATCACCAGTAGTATCAAGTCTTATAAACATTCAAAATATGGAGTCCCGGAGTCTTGATACATGCAGTCCATTACCTAATTTTATATATATAATTTTCAACCATAGTATATTACCTTTGACTATTTCTTTATAGGAATTATTATTCTAATGAATAATACAAGTATCGCCATTTATGGTGAACATAAACCACCTCTTTGGTCATAAATTCCTATGTAGTATATGTATTTATAACTACTCCTCCCACTAAGCTTAGTAGAGTCTAGTATTCCTATTCCAACTTATGTGAACCCAGGGCATTAACCCATATAAGTTAAGTTTAATCCCGTTATCTTTAAAGATACAAGATTCCTTTATGGAAATATATTCAATCTTGACTGGTCGTTAATATCCTTAGTGAATTTAGGATTATTAAGTCAGATGAAAATTAGTGTTTTGATGTTCATTCATAGCTAAGGCCAGGTTTTAACAAACGATTTTCAATAAACAATTGTGGTAGTGTTCTAATTGATTCTTATAATATCAAATTTTGATACGATATCCATTAGATAATATAGTTGGCATATGGTTAGTTGTTTCACTTCTATTTATAAAATATGTCTTGGAAGGGATGATGGAATATTTTTAATATATATAAGACACATCATTTTCTTCCTTTTTATACCATTATGACATTAATGTATATAAGTAAATGAGAGTTAGGAATAACCTTTATGCTGCATATATGATCAATGATTACTTGGATAAGATATACTCTTGAAATCCATCTTGGAGATTCCTTTTACCAAGTACACTCGTTCACTTCACTAAACATTTCTAAAATTTCTCATAAAGTATATGAAGTTACCTTTAGCTTTATAATAGTTCACATGGCCATGTTAAAGTAACTCTAAAAGTTTTATGATGTAACTTTATTTTAAAAGGTTTATTTACCTAAAAATTGATAAGTATTTTTTTCATATCTAGTATCATTGCTCAATTGAGAAAAAAAATTAATGGAAATAAATAATCTAATTACTTTTAGTTTTTTTTTGATAAATAATTATCCTTCCATAATCATGTAAGTGTCTTATATTTTATATTCATCATTCATTGTAATGGATATTTATTTTTAAATAGTTACTAAATTGTTAGTTTACTATTAAATTACCATAACAACACTTATTCCAAAAGGAAATAATGTCTCGTTATGTCTATCCATACACTGAGATAAATGTTTTGGTAATACTCATTACAAACTTGAATCAATCCAAATTGGAAATAAAAAATAGTGATCTCCCCTTGGCTGACATAGGGATCTCCCTTTCTCAACTACTTTTGAGTTCACTCTAAAACCTTTATATTATTTATAATTTTCTATATGTAAATACATGTATGTTATAATAATACTATATTTAATACACAAGTAGTAAATAGAAACTTTATGGATATACTTGAAGTGGTTAAAACTAATTTCTTCTTCAATTTGTTGCAATTTCTTTTCCAGTGTTCATTCTTTTCACATAAGAAGAAAATAGACACATGTTCACTCTTCCGACATTGAATCTTTTGTCTCTTTAAAGGATGTAATAAAGGATATTTTGGATTTATATTATCCATGGGATATTCAACCTTATCTTTCAAACTTTTCATCTAAATGGGTGGAGAAATGGGTTTAAACCAATCCATATCATCTTGGTGAAGTATGGAAAAAAAATTCCTGAGGGACTTATCCATTTCATTTATCCGGGCTTGGAAAAATAAGGATAATTTTGGTGGTAAGGATAATAATATAATATTAATGGATAATTTCTTATCCAAGTGGAATCCCAATTTCCCTAACTAATCAATATACCCCCAACATTTTTAAAGCATGATTAGTAGTAAAATTTCTTTCTTCCAGTTTACACTGATATAGTGCATTGACAATCCTATTTATTTCAAAAATTTCCTTATATTTATCAAGATAAAGAATATGAGATATTATGGTGTAAGAATCCATGTTTTTATTTTTTATCATCAACTCTCCAGACATAGTTGATAATATAATACAATGAACATAAGAATCAGCCTCAACATATCTCTCACGGGCATCCTTTACACCTTTTCTCACCTGATGGGGTGGCAGAACAGGAGTAGGGGATTCCAACACACAATAAAAACTTTCTGATAACAATTCATCACGTAAATGATTATACCATATCTAGAAATTTTTATTTATAAGGACACACCCTGAGTTAAGGAATGACCACACTATTTTTATGGTTTTGCATTCAATTTTATACAATAGTTAAAACAAATGATTATTATTACAAATTATTTGAGAAATAATAATAATTTAATTTTATTAATTATCCCATTATTTCATCAATTATCAATATCCCTCACCATTGAACTCAAAATGTTTAGTTTATAGGACATTCTAGCAGTAAGGATCCATATGTCCATTCGCATAACTCCAATAAGGGTTGGTCAAGATACTTGAAGGTATTTAGGTAGGAAAGTCATTTCCAACTATGGGCTTGAAGCTCCTTGATTCGTTGAGTAGATTTCACAATCCAAAAACCCTGAATTGGATTTCCTTAACACTTGCCTCCAAATTACACTAATTCTGAAAAGTGTTACTACTTTTTTATGTAAAATGGTTAATTAAACCTAAAACTTTCATAAAAACCTTCCTTATAAATGTAAGCGTCGCAACAAGGGTTGATCAAACACTTAGTTTTGTTGAGTTTCATTCCTAATCAAGTAATATAAGGCCAATTCTGACTTAATTTTTAGTTGAGGGATTTTATTTTAATTATGGATAAATTTTATCTTGTTTTATATTTTACATAACATGTTAATATTAAGTGAATTTTACTTAATTATTTATCCATGTTGGATAAAACATTTACACATAATCCATTTATTTAAATTCCAAATTTGCACATTAATTTATTTATTTATGTGATATCGATCTTCCGTCCATTAAATAGATAATGCATAGGAAAAAAATAATTAATTAATTAAATGACTCATTCATGATTATATCTAACGATTGATTTAATGAGTGAACACTAAATCACCCTTTGACCTAGGGAAATAACTATAATTTCTAGTCTTTTCATGATTTACGACATTATACTTATCCACCCATGTAACACTAGGGTTGGCATCATTATGGTTCAGTCTTGAACCACCTCCACACACCATGGGAAACTCCATTAATTACAAGTATTTATAACTCACATGCGGGTGCGGGGAACCAAAGGATTGGTTAATGATGGATTACATAAATAACCTTGGACACATAGTTCTTACAAAATAATGGAGGGAGGGATAACACATAGGGAATCAAATTAATTTAATAATTAATATTGTAAACCCATGAAATAAATTAAATTAAATAAATTTCAACACATACATTGGTCTTGGTCTATCTCATGAATGGTCATACATGCAACACGTATGAAAAAGTAAATTGATCAACACTCATTTATTATTTGTTGTTTATTATTAAGATAAATGTAGTTGCATTAATTAATTAATTTCATTTCATATTAGTGACCATATGAATCCTCTTGGTGATAACCATCATTAAGTCATTTATATAAAATAAACAACAAGACCAATTATTACAGGTTATTATAATAAAGTAATTAAGCATTTAAAATTATTTAAAACCATTATTAAATTTTCAAACACAGCAGGTTCCAATCAATAAAATAAGTTTTTAATGCTTCCATTGTCAATTTAATGTAATTTAATTCTTCCATTAACTGGGAGACAATACGACATGTATTATCCAGCTACACACCATGTACCTTAGTTGTTGTGTATCAAGGTTACATGCCTAGGGATTCAGCATGTTAACTCATCTAGACTACACGGTATGTATATGTCAGCTACATGTTGTGTATCTACTTACCATGTGCCCAAGATAAATGCTCGGCCTTAGGCATGTATCTTGGATAGAAAACACAGTGTGTCCAACCCAGCTACACACTGTGTATCCCTTATGTCGTGTGTCTGTTGTTCTCACTGAGTGGCTCAAAGTGTATTTCAGACGTGGGAAATGATGAACTAAACATCATGTACACCACATACATATCGTGTATATCATAAATTCTCCAAACTATCAGTCTCACACAATTTTGACTGTGTATAATGACCACATGGATTGCACAATTTATGTTGCTAACCCATGCAGACTACACGGCGTGTATGCCAGCTACATTCCATGTAATCTGACATCTTGTGTTCTAGGTTTGTAACATCCCAAGAATTTTAGAATATTTTTCTTTTAATAAGTGCTTCTTAAATGAATTTTTTTTATAATTTAATTAAACTGAGTTATGAAAATATTTTATAAAACTAAATTATTATATTTAAACAAAATAAAATTTGGTCATGAGTTAACATTGAAATTTATAAAAAAATACTACTTTTAGTTATTATTCATGAAATAATATTTTTATTTAAGAATATTAATGTTTTTAATGAAAATATATTAATTTTTTATATATATTTATGTCTTAAATAATTTTTATAATTAAAATAAGAGTAATGATAAAATTAAAAAAAGGTTTATGCATAATAATTTATCAAAAATAAATAAGTTAAACACTTTAAAAACTTAAATTATATTTAATTTTTTTTATCAAGTAATTTTAGAAAATAATTTTATATAAAATTTATATTAATTTCTAATTAAGAATATAAAATTGTCATTATGTGACACATAACATTTAAGAAAAATAACTGAATTTATAAATTATGTTTTTATGATATGTGTATCTAATTTTATATTAAAAGTAATACTTTGTAAAAATAATAATATGATAATAATTAAGGTTAAGACATATTATATATATATATTATAAAATATTCGAAATAAATGAAATTTTAAAATAAATAAACATTAAAGGTAGTATATTATACAATTATAACTATTATAATTTTATTGGATTGTGAAAATTAAAGAAATAATAATAATAATAATAATAATAATAATAAAAGAATATATAAGGGGGAGTTAATTTGGGGGGTAATTTACTTGAGGAGTTCAAATCATTAGGGCATCCACACGGATTAAGATTCAAATGCAGAAGGGATTCATTTCTAAGAGAATCCAATCTTGGAAATAAGTATGGAATACGGGATCAATCATAGAGAAGGTATTCAATTGTGGAAATAAATTCAAGTGATAATGAGAGGAATCAAACACTGAAGGAGTAGTTCTAACATGGATGGGGGTTTAGATCATGGAAAGGGGATTCTAATATGGATAGAGATTTATACACGGATAGGGGAAATCAAGTGCATGTTCATTGTCTTCCTTCTCCTATAATCTCAATTTACAGGTATGTGTATATTGTCTAAATTTCCAAATCTTCAATAAAATCATATTTCAATGATTGTTTTCATCGTAAGAGTGATATGTTGTAATTTCCTTCATTTTTATTCCTAAATTGACTTAGAATTCCCCTTTTATCATCTTCTTTTAGGATTATATGAATAAATTATATCATTATCATATTCGATGCTAGTATTAAATTTAAATCATTTTTATCATTGATTTTGGTTGACTTTATCTTATTGCAATGAAACTTCATAAAGAAGATCAATCCCACACAATTAAATAGGGTTAAATAAATAGAAATATAATTGAAAACATATCAATCATATTTAAAATCAAATATTATCTCATGTTCCTCATTTATTTCAAATTTATTCATTGGTCGACATCGACACTCATCTTTCTGGATTTTTCTTCCTCGAGCATTACCAAAAATCCTCAATTATTCATCAATAATAGTTATATATAATTATAAATTGGAATATTGTCTGTATTTCATTCAATTAATCTATTTTTGTGGGGTTGGATGTGGAATGAAGCTCAGATATAAACAAAATTCATTTATTAACATGTATTTTTCTTCTTCACATACATTAGATTTGGTTTTTGTTCACTATCATTTTCTGAAATCTTCATTCTTCAATACTCAAGTTGTAGAGTGATATAAAATATATATTGTATTTCATATCATGATAATACTACAAATTTGACCCAAATTTTGAAATCATTTTCAAATAAAAAGATTGAGGATAAGATATGTTATGTAAACAACATTAATTTTAATTACATCCTGTGAAAAAATTATTACACAACCCATAATAAACTCGTCTATTATTAAAAACTATATATATCTCTCTCATCCATTCAGTGTGATCATGCTCTGGTAGTATGATTCCTTATTCCATTTTTAAGTAAGGTATTTTTCTTCTTAAATATATATTGATTATTTTAAAAACAATTATTTTAGAAAGATGATTTTGATTCTGTAAGGATGTCTGAGCTTCCAAAATTCTTCCACCTTGTTGATTCTGATTTAAAACTTCTAAATTTTTCAAAATTATAATATATAGGATTTTTTCAATTTTTTTTCTTTTAATTCCTTGTTTAAAATAAATAAATTTATTTTTAAAACCCTCTATATGTCTGAAATTTACTTTAATTTCTATATTCAAAGTTAACAAGTTATCTTAGTATGGTTAGAATAATAAAGTTCAGCATTTTATGTGTATATGTTATTTTATTTAGTAAATTTCATTTGAATTTGTGGATATGTCCATATACTATTATTATGAATGCCATATCATGCATATTAAAAAAATCAGTTATTTTAATTATAAGGTGTTTCGATATATTGCCTTTAAATGTTTGTAAGTCTTCTAAAATTATTGATTCTTCTACTTATTAAATAATTTTCTGTAAAAAAATATTTTTCCAAGATTAGAATTTATAAAAATTATTTTATTCCTTGAAAATAGTTTAAGTAGATTTCAAAAAAAATTAATGGATTATACATGAGAAAGGCGGACTGGATAAAAATTATTTTATTAAAATTTTACACTTGGGTATCGAATGAGACTATAAGGAATGGAGAGTTAACCCATGGACTCAACAAGAAATTTTCCTACAAGTGATACAGCACGTGGCCTCATGGTTTTCTTAAGGTCTTCCAAGTATCATATTAATCCATAAAATTTATTACTTTTAAATGTTTTTAAAGGATAAATCCAAAGATTATTTCAGAAGTTTGACTATTTAGAAAGTAAATGGTTTTAAAAATGATGTATAATTTTAAAGTATTTTTAGATAATGATTTCTATGTTTTAAAAAACCTTTAGGAAAGTATTTATTTTTATCAAATATTTTATTTGATAAAATGTTTTCAAAAAATAATTTATAGTATGTTAAAGAGAAGTATTTTTCACTTCTTCTAAAAAATCTTTAGCGGTAAATTTTGGTGGTCACCCTATGTTTTATAAAAATGTTTTTCATAGGTTTTGATGAAATTACAAGTTTTATTATTTATTTTAAATAGTTATCCCAAATTAATCCAACTAGTTATTTTATAAATTTTGTATATTTCTAAAAAATTGTATGGTTTTTTCTAATTCTCCAAAACCTAGACCAGAAAATGACCTCGATTGTATAATGGACTATGTATTTTTTAATTAATTTTTAATAAAAAAAATACACAACATGTTTTTAGTAACAAATCTGGAAGTACGGTTTCGGGCTGTTACAGTGGTATCAGAGGAACGATCTAGACAACTTTGAAGATTAAGCATTGTCGTTTGAGAAAAAATCTAAGTGATAAAATTTTATTTTGACTTTCTAGGTAATTAAGAACCCTTGAGAATATATAAGTTTAGTCATACTAATTTTTCCTAATTCTGAAGACAAAAATTCAGAATTTTCTTAAATAAGATGAAATAATTGTGAGGGTGCAATTCATTTAAGGGAGGGAGAATGTAACATCCTAGGAATTTTATAATATTTTTATTTTAATAAGTGCTTCTTAAATGTCTTTTTTTTATAATTTAAGTAAACTAAGTTATAAAAATATTTTATAAAATTAAGTTATTTTATTTAAACAAAATAAAATTTGGTTATAATTAAACATTTAAATTTATAAAAAAAATACTACTTTTAGTTATTATTCATGAAATGATATTTTTATTAAAGAATATAAATATTGTTTTAATAAAAATATTTTAATTATTTATATATATTTATGTCTTAAATAATTTTTATATTTAAAACAAGAGTGATGATACATTTTAAAAAAAATTAGTGCATAATAATTTATCATTAAAGAAATAAGTTAAACCCTTTAAATACTTAAATTATATTTGATTGTTTTTTTAACAAGTGATTTTGGAAAATAATTTTATAAATAATTTATATTAATTTTGTAATTAAAAATATGAAATTATGATTATGTGATGCATAACATTTAATAAAAATGGATGAAGTTATAAGTTATGTTTTTATGATATGTGTAGTTAATTTGATATTAAAAGTAATACTTTGTAAAAATAATAATATGATAATAATTAAGGGTAATACATATTATATATATATATATTATAAAATGTTTCAAATAAATAAAATTTTAAAATCGATAAACATTAAAGGCAGTGTATTATAAAATTATGACTATTATAATTTTATTGAATTATGAAAATTAATTAAATAAATAATAATAATAATAAATGAACGGATAAGGGGGAGTTAATTTGGGGGGTCATTTCCTAAAGAAGATATATTTCATTAGGGTTCCCACATGGGTTATGCCTTGGAAGTATAAGGGCTTAATTTTTGGGAGGAACCAAACTCAAAAATAGGGATCGAAGTTGGGATCGAATGCGGAGAAGGGCTTCAATCGTGGAAATAAATTGAAGCATTAATGAGAGGAATCAAACATCGAAGGAGTGGTTCTACCATGGATGGGGGTTTCAATTGTGGAAAGGAGATTTGAACATGGAGAGAGATTTGTATGTGGATATGGGAAATTGAGTTCCTATCCATCATCTTCCTTCACCTATATTATTGATTTACATGTATGATTACATTTTCTAAACTTCCAGATCTTCAAGAAAATCCTATTTCGATAATTTTTTTCACCGTAAGAGTGGTATGTTGTCTTGTTATTCATTTTTCTTCCTCAATCAATTTCAAATGACCTTGTTTAATTTCTAATTTTATGTTTTATATGAATAAATTATACCATTATCATATTCTATGTTAGTATTAAATCGAAATCATTTTTTTCAATGATTTTGTTTGACTTTATCTCATTGCAACGAAGCTTCAAGAAGAAACTCAATCCCACCCAATTAAATCA
Organism: Viscum album; assembly: GCA_963277665.1. Lineage (NCBI taxonomy): Eukaryota > Viridiplantae > Streptophyta > Magnoliopsida > Santalales > Viscaceae > Viscum > Viscum album. Next base: position 734,535,177 of record OY728160.1, read on the forward strand.
GGTTAAATAAATATAAATAAAACTAAAAATGTATAAATCATCATTAAAATCAAATATTATCTCATGTTCATCATTTTCTTTAAATTTCTTTATTAGTCAACGTCGTCATTCATCGTTCTAGATTTTTCTTCCTCAAGAATTACCAAAAATCCTCAATTATTCATCGTTTATAGTCATATATAATTATAAATTTGCATATTTTCTATATCTCATTCAATGAATCTATTTTTTTGGGTTGGATGTGGACTAAAGCTCGAATATAAACAAATTTTATTTATTAACATGTATTTTTATTCTTTGCATACACTGGATTTGGTTTTTGTTTACTGTCATTTTCCAAAAGCTTCCTTATTTGATACTCAAGTTATAAAGTGATATAAAATATATATATTATTTCATATCATGAAAATACTACAAATTTGACCCAAAGTTTGAAATCATTTCCAAACAAGAAGATTGAGGATAAGATATGTTGTGTCGAGAGTATTAATTTTAATTACAGTTTGCGTAAAAATTATTACACATAACTTCTATATAAAGTATTTTATTCACCCAGCATAAGCTTAATTATTATTAAAAACTCTCTCTCTATCATCCATTCAGTGTGATTAAGCTCTATTAGTAGGTTTCCTTAGTTCATTTTGAGGTAAGAGATTTGTATTCCTAAATTTATATTGATTATTTTCAAAACCTCTATTTTACAAAGATGATTTTGATTATATAAGGAAACTTGTGATTTTAAAATTATTCTACCTTATTGATTCTGATTTCAAACTTCTATATTTTCAAAAATTCTAATATATGGTAATTTTTTTAAAAAACCATAATTATTTTTTGATTTCATGTTTAAAAGAAATTTATTTATTTTTAAAACCCTCTTCATGTAGGAAATTTATTTTAATTTCCATATTAAAAGTTAACAAGTTATCTTAGTATGGTTATAATGATAAAGTTTATTAGTTTATGTGTATAATGTTGTTTTATTTAGTAAATTTCATTTATAGTAGTGGATATGGCCATATACTATGATTATGAATGACATATCATGCATATTAAGACAAGAAGTTATTTTAATTACAAGGTGTTTTTATATATTTCCTTTAAAAAATTTTAAGTCTTCTAGAATTATAGATTATCATACTTATTAAGTAATTTTATGAAGAAAAAAAAAGATTTTTCCAAGCTTAAAAGTTATAAAAATTATTTTCTTCATTGGAAATAATTTAAGTATATTTTGAAAAATTTTAATGGATTATATATGAGAAAGGAAAACCTAATAAAAAGTTTTTTCTTAAAATTCATAACTTGGGTATCGAATGAGATTTTGAGGAATGGGGAGTGAATTCATGGCCTCAATAGGAAATTCTCCTACAAGTGATGCTACACATGGCCATATGGCTTTCTTAAGGTCTGCCAAGCATTATATTAGTCTTTAAATTTTATTAATTTAAAATTATTTTAAAGGAGAAATCCAAAGATTATTTTAGAAGTTTAATTATTTAGAAAGTAAATTATTTTCACAATGATATGTACTTTTAAAGGATTTTGAGATAATGATTTATATGTTTTGAAAATATTCTTAGTAAATTATTTATTTCATCAAATATTTTATTTGATAAAAAAATTTCAAAAAATATTTATAGTATGTCAAAGAAAAGTATTTTTCACTTATTTAAAAAAACCCTTACTAAGAAATTTTCATGCTCACCTTGTCTTCATAAAATGTTTTTAATTGGCTTAGAAGAAATTCTAAAGGTTCTTATTTTATTTAAGGAGTTAGCGCAAGTGAATCCAACTAGTTATTTTATAAATTTTGTACAACTCTGATAAATTGTATGGTTTTATCTAATTCTCCAAAACTTAGACCAGAAAAAAATAAATTTTATAATGGACTGTGTATTTTTCAATTAGTTTTTAATAAAAAAAATACACAGCATGTTTTTAGTACCAAATATGAAAGCGCAGGTTTGGGATGTTACAAGGTTGGCTCAGTCTACACACAGTGTGCAATAAATACATTGTATGTAATTAACTACTCAGTGTGTTGTGTGTCCCTCGACACATCCAAGTTTAGTGCCCATGGTTACACAATGTGTACTTTGGCTACATATCGTATAACCCAATTTTACCGACCAAAAAAAATGGCACTTTCTGATGGAATCTCTGTTTGTTTTTTTCATCTATTCTTAGACCTTTAATAAAATGAAACACTAAACGAATATGATTAATATGTTGATAACATGTTAATTTAAATCTAATTAAATAATGAATAATATGAAATAAAACATTCAATCATGATTTCATATAGATAAAAAAATCAAATAAATAATGATAAATTTAAAATGTAACCTCTCTCTAATACCACTTGTAGGTTTAGAACGATGTGGAAGCATGTGGTTGTGGGAAATATATTAAAATTTATTTTAATATTTAGTTTTTTTAAACCTTGAGCGTTGATATTTCACGTTAAAATTTTAATTAATTTATTTATATTTGAAGAAAATAAATACCTTATCTTAGGATCCTTTCTTTGATGACATTGTTGATCTTCTAAAAGACCCTTTTCAGATTGTCTTCATTGTGATGTGAGGATCCAAGGGTATAATCCATTTAGCAATGATCCATACGTGCTCCTTTGATCTCCAAGAAACACCAATTTATTTTTGAGTACTGTCTTGGAGAATCAATTGTCTTGTATCATTTGTATGGATTGAGAATCCTTCGATCTTGAAGGAATATCTCTTTTGTTTATCATTATTAAGAGGGAGAGAGAAAATGGAAGTCGAGAGAAAATTAATTATGCGCAATAATTCTCTATATCTCGATTACCCTATATAATATACATAATCATCTATTCATAGAGCTAGGTTTTAGGTTAAAATATTATTTAATTATGTATCGGTCCTTAAATAATATAATGATCATCATAAAACCTCATGCCATAAATTAATAATATTATTATTATTATTATTTTATGGCATGAACTAACTTGTGCAGTGATGAATATTATTTATCAGCTTGGAAATAAATATTCATCATCAGATACGGTCTTGGTCTGTTCAAACTCCTTAGTATTTATTGAATACCCAAATAAAATATTTTATTCTCTTTAATAAATATTTTATTCACAAAACAGTGGATAAATATTTATTAAATATTCAACAAAATAAATAAATATATTTTATTCACAATCTAATGAATAAATATTTATTTAATTTATGAGATCAATAAAACTTGAATAAAAATATTCCTTGGTCTTGATAATAATATTCATTCCATTAATTAAATTCAAATAGGATTTATTCAAGATCAACAAAAACACTTAGTGTATGACCATATGGGATTCTTTCTCATTAGAATTAGGTAGGTACACCTAAATCCTAAGATTACTATCTAGAAACGAGTCAAGTCACCCAAGAGAAAGAACTTAACATCATAATGATGAAAACCACATACAAAATCTTATTGTGCAATATTATCCTTTTTTCATAATATCTCTTCATGAAGGTTGCACATCTGTGTCATTAAACTATGTGCTTGATACGTCTTTATTTAACTATCTGAAATAAACATCATTACATCGTGTCCATGTAATTTAATGCGACAATTATATTTCAACCAAAGGTTTGAGATATCAAATTCCATAAATATGGAAGAGACAAATCCTTCCTTGACTTATTAATTAATAACATGTCATTCATGACACACCCAACATATCCAACTTTTCCTTAAACTGTTATTGTCATGGTTTAAAAAATACATCTAAGTGTGTGATTCATAACATGGATTAATAATAATATTAAAGTCTAAGGACTATTACACATGCTCACATATAGGAATATCTGATGATTCCAAAACATGAAGAATTCCTACCTGAGGGTGTATTCTAATAATCACTTATCTTAGAGATTTCCAAATGTGAACTTCACGAGAAGAAGACTTGCTCACTTATGAGTACTCTCACCTGACAGTACATGTACTATGTTCTTTATCATAGTACGTTATTCGACTGTAAAACTATATTTAAGAGATATCAGCATAGAATCTAAAGGTTATCATCATATTGGGGAACTTATATGACCTCATCAATGTGAAAAATACTCTAGGACATTATCACATCAATGTTACATAGAAGAATAATCAATACGTGATAAGATATTTAAATTAAAATTCACTTCTTTTAATATACAAGTAATATAAATTATAAATTAGTTGTTTATAGGGAACCAAATCCAACAAAATCCACATCACATGTGCATCACTCAAACTAAAGATCATATAAAACTTTAACATCACATATCAATAATATAAATACCATTTCCCAGGTAACCTGGACTTATTAACATAATAAGTGTTCTCGACGCACTGGTCTGAAATCCATCATATGATTTGACACATTCCTAATAATCTTTTTTACCATATCCTAATAGTAATACAATAGTAATGGAATTTCTCTAATACCACTTTTCCAGGTCCCAACCCAAATCACTCTAAAAATAGTAACTGGACCGGTTGGAGACAAGGCCTCAAGAATGCCTCCCCATATGTTAGAGGCTTCCAACTAGTAGCGATGGCCTAAGGTGTATTAGTGGGAAGACTACGCCCTCATATCAAAGTAAAAAACTAGTGGAAATAACTGGACAATATCCATAGAAGTAAATAATTAGAGTTTGGAAGAAATAAATATAAACAAGGCTATAATAAGGAATAAAGTTCATTAACGGCCTGAATGACCATGCCAATCAGTCCCAGACATCATCCCAACATGTACCTGGAAACAAGTGAACATCTACTCAGGTACCCTAGTATAATGGTGGGATGAGCAGGGTGTGAATACAATACTCAGTATAGAACCACCAACATAGTCTCTTATATAGCCAAACAATGCAGTGTATGTGAGCTACTCATTAGGATAATAATAATAATAACTATTGAAAGTAAACTAAATGACAAGGGTCATTCAAGGCCTGTTGTCATAAGGGCATACTCATGCAATGTGCTCAGCCTATCTGTGACTCAACTAGAAAATAAAAGAATAAAACAAAATCCATAGTCAATCCTTAGGTCTATAAGCCTGATCGACAATACCTACTTCATCCAGTTTCAAAATATCTCAAATAATTTAACATTTTATAAATAAAATCGGGACCCTAGGTGTATAACACATGCATCCATGTATAATGATAATCATATATGGGACCCACATAACCATTAATCATGAAAGGATTCTATTTATCCTATGATCCTATCCAAGTCATTCCATGTAGGAATCCAAGTATCACCCATGGAATGATATAATTTCACTTGTCCTATGATCCCATCCAAGGCATTTTATATAGGAATCCAAGTATTGCCCATGTCATGATGTAATTCCATTTGACCTATGAGCCCATTCAAGTCATTCCATATAGGAATATAAGTATCTCCTATGGTATGATGTAATTATATCTGACCTATGAGACCTTCTAAGGAATTCCATATAGGAATCCAAGTATCTCCCATGACATTATGTAATAAATGATCAAGTCAGATGAATTAAATTTAACAAATGGCTCAACAACCCCGTTGTCATGCAAGTCTAGACAATACAGTAATGGTGCATCTACCCCGACCCTAGGGAGCATCCTAGGCATCGCTTTAGGAGATCATCATCAATCCCTAAGAGTATCTAAAATCTATTGCTCGGGGAAAAAAGTTCCCACCTTGTAGAATCATCTAGGTATCCTATACATGGAAGGATCCTAGTGACACTAGGAATCTGGATAATGTAACAATCAGTCAATAAGGCTCAAAAACCAAATCTCATGAATTAATTATGGGCATCCCAATCATTTATCGCATCGTGTCAGGATCATTTTCCTAGTACCAAGAAGTGTGTCTGGAAATCATATCTACATCAAGAGTAACCATGTGAAATCATAAATAAAGAGTGTTGTTGGTTGAATGCCTAAACCCATCATTATTGCCACAACACCTTGGGATTACATGTTTAGTATGGGTTCTAGGTGCCACCCATTTCCATCTCTACCCAAACCCATAACACACTAGGTCAGGGTTGGTCAATCACCAAGGCACCCACTGAGATCTCCTAGGTTAATACTCTATAGAGGCATCCCTATTGGGATTCTCGAGGTCCACAAATAAGCAAAGGCATCCCTCTTAGAATCTTGTAAGTTAATTCATAGTATTGTTTCAACACCCGATGCACTGTGAAATCATGTCCCTGACATCGTAAAAGGGGGTAGTGTGGCCTTTCCAGCTACACAGGGTCTTATGATAATGGAAATGGTCATGAGATGGATCATGGACCTTCTTAGTGCTCATGGTCGGTCCACTCATCCAGCCTAGTCCCAGTCTACCTACAGTCTATCCACCCAGGCATGTATAAGGGCTAGCATGCCTTACTAAGTGTTGGCTAGCCTTATAAGAGGTTTTGATGCCACTTGGTATGCCGCTAAGAAAACTTGGTCTCATCCATCAGATCCAAGATATGAAGTTAGCGCACATGGGTTAGTGACCCCTAGAATCTATCCATTTTAATTAGCATATTAAATTTAATTTAAAAATTCATTGGAATTAATTTAAATAAGGGGTTTCACCCTCAAGGGGGAGTCTGAGCATCCATATACCACCATAAACATGCATAAATACTAAAGGGTAGGTATGAAAGACCACTTACCTTTAGGAAGCCATTAATCATTTATTCCAAGGGCTGGTAGTAGGTTCTAAGGCCCATCCAAGATCATCTAAGGCATATGAAGATCCTATCTCATAGCCAAACTCCAGAAATTAATTAAATATAATTAAATTATAATTAATTAATAAAACTCAACAAAAATATAAACAAAACAAATAATTAAATTCAAATGCATAAAACCAAAAAACCTATCGGCTGATATCGTCACACCAGAACTGTGACCTAACACTCACCAACACAACGTGACCCATCCTTATCCTTGAACCAAGTATAATCCCTAAGAAATTATGTAAAAACAAACACCCTATAAATTTAATTTAAATAATTAAATCTTTAGAAATTCACCACAAAAAAACATACCTCAGTTAAATGACACGTGGTGAAGTATAGACGACATCCCAGGTTACCCTTTTCTTAGAAAGAGGAAAATCCATAACACTGGTATCTAATTCCACCATGCTCCAGTGGAATTATGACCAAAATACCTAACCGATGGAACAAAAATTTATAATAAGGTGAAGAAAAACACAATGGATACTAATGAAGTAGAAGACTTACCTCTAGGATTCCAATTCATGTGACAACATTATATTCATAACCATAATGAGGGAGATATCCTATAAAAAGGGAGAAGGAGGAGGTTGCATGTGGAGGAGATGATGGATGAAATGAGGGAGAAAAGGGGGTAAAAAAATTAAGGGATAGATGGGAAATGGTAATTTTTATCCTTTTAAATAGTTGCATGGTTAGGCCACATGGTTAGATAAACCATGCACCAACCATGTGGGATTCACTTTCTGAACACCTTCACCTCTCACAATTACAGTACACGGTTAGTCAAACCATGCACTAACTGTGTGAGTCCCTCTACACCTATGCACCAAACCACACGGTTTTTTGGTCCCCCCTCTCATGGTTAAACAATCTGTGTTCCCTTACAAACTGGGTCGCACAGTTTGGTTGCACGATTAGCATTAATCGTGTGCCAACTGTTCACCCTAGGCTGCACTTTTCCAAAACTAAAAATCCAGGACCCGAGCCCTTAGAATGCTTCTCAAAACTATGAAATACCTTACAATACTAAAACCTCATCTAAAAAAATTATTTAGATTCATTCCAAACTTTGTAATTCTGTTTCAAATCTCTGATCAATATTTGACTCGTCTAACAATTGAAAATTCAAAATCCTTCTGAAATTTCTAACTCGTAAAACATGGGATCTTACATAAAAAACCATTAAATAAAAATTAAAACTTCTCCATAAATTTTAACATGATACATCCATAAGTCATACATCCACACCAAATCAAATAATAAGAAACCAGAAAGAAAAAAAATAATATAAAGTAAAGCAATTCTCTCAAATTACCTCCAACTCACACCATAGAAACAACCACTGGTTTCAACATTCAAAATGATATAGATATAATGAACCACCAATTAATGAAAACAAAACTAAATATAATGGATGATTTTTCTGATGTGACAAAATAAATTAAATAAAAAAATAACCAACATACCTTCACATGACTCTACAAGTCACCATCCAACCTCATACTAAACTTTCTCCATGAGCAATCAAGAGTTGAAACGTGACCTAAAATTGAAATGATATAATATAAACATGAACCTAAAATCTCATTAGTCATTCCAAAAAAAACTGAAACCCACTCATATTCTTTAAATAAAATATCTATTTCATGCTAGTTTGAAATATATTATTAAAAACTGGTTTTCATGCATAAGAATACGAAATCTAGTATCATTTTCCATAATCATTTTATAAACTTTTATTTTTTATTTTATTTAAATGAAAAAAAAAATTGTAAACTTTTCTAGGGTCTAATCCTAATTTTTTGAAAACACCCATTTAAAACTAATTTTAACCCACTTTTAGAGTATGTTTTCCATTACATTTTAGAAAAACCATTTTTAAGGTAAAACAAGATTTAAAGAAAAACAATAATCAAAAGAAACGCATGCAAGAAAGTATAAAACAATCATATTCATAATGGGAACCTAGGATCTCAAGGGACAAAATATTACATGGCTACAAAACTACTAAATAAGATTAGTGTTATATATCAACAACTTTCCCTAACACTCAGCATTTCCCTACCTAATCTAACCAAGTGGAACCATCCTATAAACAAATAATAGTCTATATTAGGCCACTAGTTAGAGTTTGATCATGAACTAGTGAATCACGTGTACCTAGAGTTTCCACTTAACTACCCATGGTTTCCTATGAAATAAAAATGGAGGTGAGTGCGTCGATTAACACATAAGAACATAATCAGTAATAAGCTCACCTTTACCTTTGAACACCCTTCATAAAAACAACCCCCACTTTTACATCAAGAATAATAATTAAGATAAAAATTTCCACCTTTGGGTAAATCATCACATAATATATCTCCATTTCTAAAATATAAGGGTCATGTTTTAAGAGTGGTCTTTAAAGTGATTTAAAAAAATTCCAATCGGGGCTTATAATTTACTTTGGGAATCCACTTAAAAAATTGTTTGAAAACTGAATTTGAGCATTAAGATTAAATTCTATACTTTTCCCTCTATCATTATGATCATATACATCTACACACACACACATGTCTCTTATTTCACCAATTCACATATTCTCATTTGAATTTATGTATGTATGTGTGTGTGTGCATACCCTTGTATATGTGTATAACCACCAATACATCAAAATTCATTTAAAATCCTCACATATTTATTCAAAACCAATTTTGAAACATTTTATAAATACTTGGCATTTCAAATATTACTTGAAATTCTATAATAAATTTAAATATCCCATTGAGAATTTAATTTGAAATCCAAATGTAAGGTCTTGATCTTTCATAAAGGTACATCCTTATTAAAATTTTGGTTAAACACTCTCTTTTTATGGTTAATGGAGTGGTTCTCAGGTGTTTGAGAAGTTTTGGGGGGTGTTTCGGGGGATCTAGACACAAAAGAGGAGAAAAGTGACCAAGAAATGCATAGCACATGGTTGGCGCACAGTTAGTGCAAACTGTGCAAATTGGAAACCATTCAGATAGAGGGTTAATGCATGGTTACCGTACAATTTTCCAAACTGCGCAGGTTCCCCTAGGAAACCATGTGTCATGGCTCCTCTTGGACAGAGGGAGTCGCACAGTTGGCACGTGGTTGACAAACCATGCGTCCAAACCGTACGACACTTAAAACGTATGAATTTCCCATTTTCCCTTATGATCCTATTTATTTATTCCCTGATTTTTCCTCTAATTTGAGCCCATCCATCCTAGGTTATGAACTAGCATCCCCCTCCTCCTCCACGGGTGATTCTACTTCGATTCTTGGGTGTTTGGAGTGTGTTTGGGTGCAAATCGAAGATTCAGGTGAGTCTAACTCTCCTCTTTGCTCTATTTTCCAAATTAAGGCATATAGAATCTCTTACCTTCTTCTAAATCCCTAAAAACCTTTACTTTTCCATCATATTTTAGGTTTGGTATTTAGCAGGTGTTTGATTTTGAATCAAGGGTGGATATTAATAAAGTTTTCGTCAACAGACCTAAGGTAGGTCATCTTTAATCTTTTTCCCATAGTTTCATCATTTTATGTGTGTACGTGGTTGTGCCAATGTTTTCCCTTGTTGTGTTTCTTTGTATTTGATTACGACATGTTATTTGGACATTATATTGAGGTGTGATACCCTTTACGGACCCCGTTGGGTTTGTCAATGATGTGAGACTGAACCTAGGGATAACCATGGGTTAGGATGGGCCCTTGTAAATGGCAGTAAAATTTGTAAACCTTATGATAAGGTAATTATGGGCATGAATGGGTAATAAAAATGTAACTGGTTTGTGATTAGGGTCAATGGGTTAATATAAACAATTATTTGTTGGATTTTGTAAATGCCTAAGTGTTTTTTAAATGGTTTTGATGGTATGTTCGGGGATTAAACCTGAATATAGAATTATTGAAGGAAAATGATGATTTTAAAGTGAGTAACATTTTGAAAGTAGGCGTTGACCTCAACGTGATGTTGAAAAGGGGTTTTCTAAATTCATTTCAAATGATGTTTGAAATAAGGGAAAGGTTCCCTTTTTTTAAAATGTTTTAATGGTTATTTTGAATGGTTAAAAGGGAAATGAAATCCTTTGGACTTGTTTTAGTTTTCAAAGAGGATGAACCATGTTTTAAAGGGTGGCTTCAAAATGATCTAAAATAAGTATTTTGATTTTTTTTTTATACCATGATGTGGTCTTAAAGGTTTTTTGGGACCATAGTTATTGAATTAACCTATGGGCTAGTGAGATAGGACCCATGACAATTATTTTTTCATGTTAACATGGTTTTTATATGAATTACATGATGAATGTGCATAGTTGATGACATTGTATAATGAAGGAGTTAGGAATAATGATATATGTGTTAAATAGTTATGGTTTGTGTTGGTAAATGTGAAATTAATGTAAATGATAATAATGTTGAGTGTGCTTAATTGACAACATATAATAAGGGAGTGTTTGGTTTAAGGCAAGTGGGCTAATGGGTTATGAAATGTAAGTGATTAATTTGTTATGGCATGAAAATGAGTTATGTATTTATGAATTTTGAATGGTGAATGTTATGTTATTGTTTGACTATGGTTGTGAAATGGTATATGTGGAAAATGGTTAAAGAATCAGGTTCACATGGCTTGGTGGTGGGATAAAGGACTGAGGCTCCTACCACGAGTCGGGTTGGACTGATGCTCTAACCCCACCCAAAAATTCATGGGTTAGGGAGTTGTAATGATGCTCTATGCCCCTAATGGTTGTATTTTATGAAACTACCTGAACTGGAGATCCAAGGTAAGTTTGATTTATTTATTGTGAAATTTTATTCCCTAGAGAGATAGGAAACTTGACTTATACCCTTATGCATAAGTATTGACCAGCTTAAGCTGTTTTGTAAAAGATGTAAATGCCTAATCCATGGAACATGAGATGAAGATAGAATAAGTGATGAATTGATAATGATAATTAAAATGTATTAAATGAATATTATGGCTAGTGGGTACGTGTTTAGTTGTGATTATTTAAATCCCCTATGGTTAAAAGTATATGTGTAACCCCTTGCACCTTGGATTAGATCTCCAATGTGACCTGAGTAAGTCTTATTGATTGGTTGACTCTAGAGAACTTAACGAATAAAATAGATATTAGATAATCACTTAAATGGTTCCTTTGTTGATTTTTTTATTTTTTGCACTTGTTACATGCATACACCTTTGTACATACTGGCTATTGCTTTAGACACTATTGGTGGTGGCCTACTGAGTTGTACTCACACCCTTCTTGGGTCCCCATGGCACTTGGGTACCCAAGAAGTTGCTACTTGTTTTCAGGTATGGGTTCACAATAGGTACTTAGTGTTTGGTTGTGTGTGGAATGAAGGGTTGGAGCATGGAGGTCTGGATTGGGTTGGGAATCAAGTTCGAGTCTAGAGTCTTTTGATAGTTTTGGTCTTGGTTGTTTTGTATGTTTGCACGACATGTTAATTATTCACTAGATTTTGTTATATCATGTGTACTTGATTACTTATTGATTATTGTTGCATGTTTTCCATCTATTGTTCTTGTTAGTTATTTTATCTATTGACGTTACTTCTATTGTGGATTTACTTTCATAAGTGGGTATAGTCTCCTCATGTTTCCCCTTAGACTTGTGCTGCTAGTCGGCAACCTCTGGCATATGGGGAGGCACGCTTGAGGTCATGTGGTGACCCGGATCGGGGCACCGGTTATAGTGGATTCTAGTTTGTGGATGTTACAAAGTGGTATCAGAGGATGTCATCTTCCATATTACTATTTGGGGTGTGGTAAACAGGATACATGGATCTTGTTGGGGCCTGGTAATGAGCTCATGCTTAGGTTCCTGCAACCCCATGTACAAGGGAAAATTCATGTTTCCAGGGGTGTTAATTGATGCACTATTTTATGATTTTATGGTTGATTTTTATTTCCACCTCAAGTGGTGCACATGGATGTGATTTTATTGATTTATGAGGTTTTATCTCTTGGACCGATGTGGCAAGTGAGGGTGTGTGAGTTCATGCATCATGCTAGGAACATATGATAGATAGGTCATCAATATATTTCCTATTATTGACTTGTGAATGACATGATGATAAATCAAATGGGTATAAAAATTGGAATTAAATTAAGTGATGGGTGTTGAAAAGTAGGTTAAAAGGGGTTTTGAGAAACATAAGTCCTTGGGTTTGGAAAAATGAAAATGTTTTGAAATTTAATTTTGAATAAAGCTGAGAATTTTTGAAATGATGGGTTTGTGAAAGGGTTTTTAAAAGTGTAACTATTTATTTTTGATAATGGAATGTTTTGAATAAGTTAAAAAAGTGAGTTTAAATTGTAAGGTTAATTAAGTGGGAAAATGGGAAAATGATATAACTTGGGGATATCGGTGATGGGTATCCCTTGTAATGGTTATTAATCCTATGTATGGGTGGTTGGGAAGTGAGAGTGCCTTAGTTTTGAAACCTTGTGAGTTGTGTTTTGAACCCTAGGGTGGGTGTTCAGTTTGTGGTTCCAATGTACATGTGTGAGTACCTTTGGTGTGGGACCTAGAATAAATGGTTGTTTGGTGTGTTAGACATAGTGTGTTTGGATCAGGGGTAGGATGACTGTTGTGATAATCCAGTTGTTTGAGTTTGGGTGTGTATGGATTAGAGAGATCTAATGACCTTTGCTTGGTGTGGCTCCAGTTGGGGAGTTGGTCTTGTCTAGATTTTGAGGATGACCTCTGAGAGAGACCGGTTGGGGTGTCAGTGCTTTTGGGTGCATGCAGTATAGGTTGAAATTTCAGACCTTGGTAGTGGAACACAGAGGGGGTTTCATAGGGTAGGATTAACCTAGAGGGATAAGTTGAAAAGTTAATAGTTTCAGGATATGTGTCTTGAGTTGTGGCTACAAGTTGTCAATTTTAAGAGATTGATGGTAGCCTTGAGGGAGGTCGTCCCAGTGTTGCAGGTGCCTTGAAATGTGGAGTACGAGTGGGTTGGGTATAAGCATGCATGTTTTTAATGGAATAAAAATTGATAGGCCCTGGTAGTGTGAGAAACCAATTGGTTTTGGATCGGTTGAATGAATCATTGTGTATCTGTTGTGATCAGCGGGACCTTTCAAGAAGAACTCGAGTGAGGTGATGATAATGGTTCCAAAAGGAATGTTAGGTTAAGAATGCCTGGTAGAGGGTCATTAAGTGGTAGTGAGTTGGTTGGGAACTCCATTCAAGTTTTGTTTTTCTAGTGTGGAAAATACATTAGCAGGTATGGAAGCCTGAGATCTTCGGCAGGTCGAGGTGTCCTCTTGGTAAGAGGTGATGGTGGCAGTGGATAGTTTGTGGTCGAGTTCATCGATGAATTCTTGGCATACTTTTATCCATTTAAGATCATTATCAATACCTTTACATTGTCTCAGGTATGATAATAAATATATGTCTTTATTCCTAGCAACCAAAATGTGTTTTAATGGGAATAGAGCCTCTTGGAGGATACGCTCAAGGATCGGTATGTGTGTGGTAGTTTTATGGTGGTAGAGTACACCATCGACCAGTTGTGGGAGAGGTCCTTGGGATGGACCAGAGGTCGAAAAATTCCATGGGTTTCATTCTCTAAAATCAGAAACGAGTATTGGGTGATGGATGTTTTGTTCTTATAGTGTAAGTCGAACGACTACATCTAAGTTTTGGGGTCCATCCTGTGTTTGAACATGGGTCACGGAGGTCAAACATTCTTAAATAAAGCGGTGAAAATGACACTCCTAAGGTGGGGATCATTATGTTAAGTCATGGATGTGTAGAGAAAGTTATTAAGTGGATGTTGTGGTATCAGGATTCTAATGGGAAACCTGTGAGGTGCATGTTTGGGTTCTTTGGAGGAAAAGTAGTTTGGCCTTGGATGTGATGGTTGATCAAGTCGAGTGATGGCTTCAGGCTCAGGCTAGTTCTAAAGGTAATTAGAGTGGTCACATTAGAGATGTGTTGAGGGGTGTTGTAGAGCATGAAAACAATTTGAAGAGTAGAAAATTCCATCATGGTGGAGTTTTACCAAACATCAGGGGTGACTTCAGTAGGTGCGTGTGGATGTTGGTGGTATGCCTTTAGTGAAAGGGGTGTTGTAGCCAGGTAAAGTGGTAATGTGCCAACAATAGAAGTTGGGCGTTAATGGAGTGAGTTGGCCGGGAATGGACCAACCCAGGTGGGAAAAAAGGAACGGATATGGTGGGCTATAAGACACCTCGGGTTAACATTGATAGGATAAGCGTGTTTTGGTAATGGGAATGGGTTCTAAGGAAGAACCAAGTTACCCTTAAATGAGTATGGATAGTGGGGGTGTCCAATCTATGTGGTTTTTATGTAAGGTATGAATACCAATACTGGATGGTGTTCTTGTGGACGTTTGGGTGCGGTGAGTTAGAAAATTCTTTGGTAAGTTGTGAAAGTTGATTTGAGGTTATTGGGTCTCCTTTTTTATTATGGAAGTGCTAAATACGAGAAAAAGGGTGGTGATAGGTTAAAGCATGTGGTGAGGAGTACCATGGTGGGAAAGTGGTTGATTAATGATGTAATCAATAGTTCAAGTTGGATGGAATCGAGGAGGATCCATCTTAATGAGTAGCCTTAGTGAAGGTAATTGGCTCTAGTATTGACCGATTGAGTACCTTGAGATGAAGGGTGTGTTGGTTTATGCTTTCTGGATGTTCAAAAATGAACCAAGGATGTTGGGCCTCGAATTGTGGACCGGGGTGAGTTGTGATATATGGTTAAAAATTGGTACGTTGCCTCTGGTGATGTCGGGCTTGGATCATTGTTAGTGCTTCAAAAGCATCAGGTGAGATGGTGCCAAGAGAATTGGACCATTAATTGTATAGAGGATTGGACCAAGAGTGTTTTATTTGGTTCTTCCAGGGTAATGTAGTGTCTAGTTAGTATCCTTTCGTGTGATGTTTTTTTGGCATTAACTGAACCTTTCTCTAATTCTTGGTGCAAGTAATGATTAGTTGAGGTGGATGTTACCTCAAGGAGTATCAGGTGGTGATTGTGGAACTCAGTGAGGGAAATGTCTTTGGGATAGGATTGTCCCCTTGGTCCGAGTGTTATTGTGACATGGATGAGTTCAAGGGGAAACTTGGGAGTTGAAGGTTGATTGGTGGGCCCGTGGTCTAACCTTTTGATCTTGAAGACTCAAGGATGCTTGGAAGTGCAGCTTGAGGATGATCTACCATAAGGTGAGGAGGTTGTAAGGTTTGGATATTTCATAAAGGTATATGTTTGTTAAAATTTTGGTTAAAATCTCTCTTTTTATGGTTAATGGAGTGGTTCTTGGGTGTTTGAGAAGTTTCGGGGGGGAGGTATTTCAGGGGATTAAGATGTAAAAATAGGAGAAAAGTGACCAAACAGTGCATAGCGCATGGTTGGTGCACGGTTAGTGAAAACCGTGTGCATGGCCCAGGAAACCATGTGAATTAGAAAGCCTTTGGATAGAGGGATAGAGCATAGTTACCGCACGGTTTTCCAAACCATGCGGGTGCCCCCAAGAAACCGTGTGACATGGCTCCTCTTGGACAAAGGGAGTCACATGGTTGGAGCATGGTTGACAAAGCGTGCAACACTTAAAATGTGTGAATTTCCCATTTTCCCTTACGAACCTATTTCTTTCTTCCCCAATTTTTCCTCCCATTCAACCCCCTACGACCTATGAGATGAACCAGTATCCCCCTCCTCCTCCATGGGTGATTCTCCTTTGATTCTTGTGTGTTTGGGTGAGAATCAAAGATCTGGGTGAGTCTAACTCTCCTCTTTTCTCTATTTTCTGGATTAGGGCATATAGAATCTCTTCACTTCTTCTAAATCCCTAAAAACCTCCACTTTTCTAGTAGATTTTAGGTTTGGGCTTTAGTAGGTGTTTGAGTTTGAATCAAGGGTGGAGATTAAGACCTTAGATTGAGGTGCGAGACTCTTCACGAACCCCATTGGGTTCATCTATGATGTGAGACCGAACCTAAGGCTAACCATGGGGTAGGTCGTACCCTTGTACATGGAGGATAAATTTTGTAAACCTTGGGATAAGGGAATTATGGGAGCGAATGGGTAGTAAAAGTGTAATCGGTTTGTGATTAGGGTAAATGGATTGATAGAAACAATTATGTGTTTGCTTTTGTAAATGCCTAAGTGGTTTTGAAATGGTTTTGATGGTATGTTTGGGGCTTAGACCTGACTATATAAATATTGAAGTAAAATGATAATTTTAAAGTGAGTAACATTTTTAAAGGAGGTGTTGACCTCAACATGATTTCAAAAAGGGGTTTTCTAAAGGCATTTCAAATGATGTTTTAAATAAGGTAAAGGTTTCCTTTTTGTAAAAATGGTTTAATGATTGTTTTGAATGGTTGAAAGGGAAATGAAAGCCTTTAGGTGTGTTTCAATTTTCGAAGAGGAGGACTCATGTTTTAAAGGGTGGATTCAAGATGATTTCAAATAAGTATTTTGATTTGTGTTTTATACCATGATGTGGTCTTGAAGGTCCATTGGGACCATAATCATTTAATTAACCTACAAGATAGTGAGATAGGACCCATGACAATTATGTTGTCATGTTAACATGTTTTTTATATGAATTACATGATGAATGTGCATAGTTTATGACATTGCAAAATGGAGGAGTTAGGAATAATGATATATGAGTTAAATAGTTATGGTTTTTGTTGGTAAATGTGAAATGAATATAAATGAGAATAATGCTAATTGTGCTTAATTGACAACATGGAATAAGGGAGTGTTTGGTTTAAGGCAATTAGGCCAATGGGTTATGAAATGTATTATGAATTTTGAATGGTGAATATTATGTTATTGTTTGAATATGGTTGTTAAATGTTATGTGTGGAAAATGGTTAAATAAGCATGTGCACGTGCCTTGGTGGTGGGATGAAGTATTGAGGCTCCTCCCATGTATCGAGTTGGACTAATGCTCTAACCCCACCCAGGAATGCGTGGGTTAGGGAGTCAGACTGATGCTTTATGCCCCTAATGGTTGCATTCGATGAAACTTCCTAGACTAAGGCTATAAGGTAAGTGTGATTTATTGATTGTGAAGTGTTATTACCTAGAGATATAGAGAACTTGACTTATACCCTTATGCATAACGATTGACTGACTTAGGTTGTTGTGTAAATGATGTAAATACCTATCCCATGGAACATGAAATGAAGATGAATTTAGTAATGAAGATGACATAAGTGATGAATTGGTGATGATGATAAAAATGGATTAAATGAATATTGTGGCTAATGGGTATGTGTTGAGCTGTGATTAGTTAAATCCCTTGTTGGTTAAAAGTGTGTGGGTAACCCCTTGTGCCTTGGCTTAGATTCCCAGTGTGACCTGAGTTAGTCTTGTTGACTGGTTGACTCTAGAGAACTTAACGGATAAAATGGATATTAGATAATCAATTAAATGGTTCCCTTTTTCTTTGTTTATTTTCTGCACTCATTTCCTGGATAAACATTTGTACAGACTGGATATTACTTTAGACATCGTTGGTGGTGGCCTACTCAGTTGTACTCACACCCTGCTCGGGCTACCATGGCACTTGGGTATCCGAGGAGATGCTACATATTTTTAGGTACAGGTTCGGGATAGGGACCTCATGCTTGGTTGTGCATGGGATGATGGGTTGGAGCATAGAGATCAAGACCGAGTTGGGACTCAGGTGCAAGTTTAGAGTCTTTTGGTGGTTTTGGTCTTGGTTGTTTTGTATGTCTGCAAGACATGTTGAGTATTCACTAGATTTTGTAATAGCATGTGTACTTTGTTACTTATTGATTATTGTTGCATGTTGTCCATTTATTGTTCATGTTGGTTATTTTATCTGTTTTTTCTACTTCTTTTGTGGCCTCATTCTGATAAGCAGGTATAGTCTCCCCATATTTTCCCTTAGACCCGTGCGGCTAGTCAGCAACCTCTAACATAGGGGGAGGCACGCTTGAGGTCATGTGGCGACCCGACTAGGGTAACTGGTTATATTGGCTTCCGGGTCAAGGATGTTATACCAAAAGACACTCAAATAATTAAAAGTTCCATAATTAAATTCATTTGGGTAATTTATCAAACACCAGGTGGGTAAAGTTTAAAAAATAGATTTTTCACAAGTTTCTAATTTGAGAAATATTTTGTATTTAAATGAAAAAAGTGAAACTTTATATTCATTTCAAGAACTCATTTAATATATTGAATATTGTTGTTAAATACCCAAAACATGAAGTCAACCACACAAGCAATCTTGGTTATGTAATTTAAGACAAATACAAGGGGAAACCTACCTCAAACCGATGGAACTAAGTCACATCCACAAAGTGAGGTGTTAATCTGCACTGCAAAGCAGGAACAACCTCTAAGGACCAAGAGGGACCCAAAAACCACAAAAACCCCAATTAAAAATTGACCCAATAAGAACCCTAGGTCATCGAGGCCTCATTAGGGTTAGAAGAGGAGGGGAAAATAAGAAATAAAGAGAGGGGGAAGATTATGGGATCTTGCCACATGAAATCAGTTATAAATGAGGGAGGAATCCATGGGAGGGGACTTGGAAGGAGTGAGGACCGAAGGGGAGAACCCCCAAGGTCGCACAAACCAAATAAAGAAGGGAAGGAGGGTTTTGGGTTAAAAATCCTGGGGAGGTGGATAGGCAGAATCACATTTTTAAATGACTTGGTAGATCACACAGTTTCTACACAGTTGGGGAAAACCGCATGGCAACTGTGCACCCTTCATTGTGCACACCAGAGTACCTTGCACGGTTTGGTTGCACGGTTAGGTGAACTGTGCACCAACTGTGCAAAACACCTTTGTCAAGATTACATACATGCATGCATGGTCATCACATGGTTTCTCCTAACCGCGCGTCAAATGTGCACCTATGCTGAAATTCCAAATTTTCAAAATTTCAACCAGTCTTGACCTAAAACTCAAGGACATGACCAAAATTCATTAAATAAATAAAATAAAAGCGGAAAAATTGGGGTCGGGGGTGTGATGGTTTTGGTGTTACAATACCCATATTCACACAATGGTCCATGGTGTTATAGTACTCCGTGTTAGTAAACTTGGTCAACTTTGTTACAGTGACCTGACTTGCTAATGCGACCTAAAATTTGGATCAACAGATTAGGATCCACGATTCCAACAATTATTTACAAAGATGTTCCTACATCTAACTTAGTCTTGGTGGAAGATGAGGATTTTCTTGGGGTGGCCTTAATAAAGGTTTTGGATTGGCTGATGACTGGTGGGTGATGGAGGAGGTTGAGGGTGTGGTATACTATTGCATGGGTTTTTATCTGGCAATGTTGAGATTATGCGCCCGCCATGATGTTAAGTCAAAAGAGACAATTGCAGCCACATTATGATACACAACCACCACCCACAGATTCATCTTCGATGCATTCCAATGTTTGAAGGGTGGAGAAGAGGCTGGAGAGATCCCAAAATGCACATAGTTAAGTTACAAATAGATTATCAACATCACATTTATGAGTTAGAGGTCATGCAGTTAGACTTTGTTATCAAGAAATAAGACCAAGAGAGCGTGGTTTGTGAGGATCCTTCTTGACTATTTTTCAAATGTGTGGCTTATACTACACATGTGTGTGTATGCATATATGTATCATTATTGTTTGTAAGGATATAGTCTGTGATGATAAATAAGCAGATATATGGTTGGTGGACTGTACCATGGTACATGTTGGATTTTGTAGTTTATGTGTTCAATGTTTTTCTTGCATTGGTGATATCATGTTTTGTTCTTGATGCATGGATTGATCTCATTGTCTAAAATGGTCATGTTGGATGGTAATACCCACCTTTGCATGCACGTTTGTGTGATTCTACTAAAGAGTTGCACGAGACTTCCTAATTTCATTTTTTATGTGTTCAATGTTTTTCTTTCATTGGTGATATCGTGTTTTGTTCTTGATGCATTGATTGATCTCATTGTCTAACATGATCATTTTGGATGGTAATACACACCTTTACATGCATGCTTGTGTGACTCTACTAAAGAGTTGCACCAGACTTCCTAATTTCATTTTTTTTCTTTTAGGAATGTTTTATTGAAGTTTTTGTCGGTTTGTTTTTACATTGTTGCATGATATTCCTACATGACTTCTCTTATCGTTTTCTGGTCGATGACGTCTTCCCTATTCATGTCCATTTGAGTTTTGCATAAGTGTGAGATTTATAGATGTTGTAGGCTATTTCAAGGACAACATCTTCCATCATGTGTTTTTTTCTCATCTCTCACACATGTATACTCATTGGTCATTGATTCTTGATCTATTAAAATCAAACTTGGGGATATCCTATTGACGGACCCAACACAGCAGAAGACGGACCCAACACAGCACAATTAGGTCGTGTATGTTGAAAAAATATCTATTTATATTCAAACTATAAAATATGATTTCATGATACAAAAACGTATCTATCAAATTAACTACGACCCGCTCCGACCCACCATCAAAGTATGATGTCCCCATCCTATACATAAACTGGGCTGCATTCCGGCCCATTCACGAACAGTACGACCCATTTGTCCCACCCGATTCGATTCAAATGGTCTCCATACAAATTATGAGCAATCAACCAAGGATCAAAATAGGATCTTAATTCTAGTTAGGACCTCTCATATTTTAAATTAAGACATAATATAATTTTATTTAAAAATCTATAATCTTTTTGGTCCATCATCGCATTTTTCAATGTTTTTTTTGGACCCAAACTGGCATGATCTGCCTGTTTTGATCGTCATTTTCCCTCCAATTACATGGTGCAGCGCTGACTCCGATGGTTCGTAAGAGCGCCATTAGCTGTTCAAACTTCGAACGCTCCCTCTCTCGCCTTCAGAGATGCCTCTGAGATCCGCCGATGGACGGGGAGGCTAACTTGCCGGCGCAGTCCGGTGATCTCCACCCTCCTCCCCACCCAGATTCCGGTTCCGCCCCTCCATTTGCGCCTTCCGATTCCTCATCGTCGCTGCCTTCCTCCTCTTGTCCGCCGGACTTCCTCCGGAACGTTCAAGCAGCCTTCAAGCGCCACCGCCCTCTCGGTAATCACTCCCACCTTCTTTTCCCTCCTCCGTGCGTCTCTTATTACTAGTGTTATCGAATTCAAATGATCAGGATTGAAATATATTTCTGCACCTCGCATTTCAAAAGACATTTTATTCACCTTTTTGTGGCAGAAGGGATGCTTTAATGCTATTGTTTCTTTAAATAGCAAGATATCGTAGTTTACGGGGGAAATAAAAATTGGGGATTTTCGGTCCTCGCGGAATTTACATATGGCAGTAAGGGTTTTCTCGGTTCTTCGTATTTTTTTAGGGTATACAGTTCTTCGTTTCAGATTTACTTGCGTTTTCTAGTTCTGACTTAATTGTTTTGAATTTTCGCTCATGATACCACGCGGCCGTGCGGATGTTGTAGTGCCGATGCAGTCCAGTAACATCGTCGGGCCAATGCGCATTTTGGTTCCACAGCGTGAAGCGCCAGGAGGCTTAGCTTCAAGAATAGTTGAACACCGTTCTCAAAATTCCGTAGCTTTGGCTCAAGCCTACGACCTTAAAGATTCAGTTGCTAGTGCAAAGAGCACATCATCATCAAGTGTGCAAAATCAAGAAGATTCGGTCCCCAGTATTGTTACCGATGCAAATGAAAGAAGCCATAACCCTTTTGATATCCCCAAAAATCTATCCAAACCTGTCCAAAGAAGCGATGGAATTCCTTCATCGAATGTAGACTTTCACTATGCTGGTGGAAGTTTCCAACTTTCAGAGAAAAATGTTGCTCATGCACAGGGTAATTTGTTGTTTATTCTGCTTAATTGCCTGTCTAGTTGCTTGCTTGCTGAGTTGGTGCATTTTTTTAATATCCATTTTAATTCACGTCTAAAAGCAGTGATATGCTTGCAAGTCTAACAGTTCATACATTTTAATATCCAAAATATTGTTAATAAATCAATGTTCTCACTCGACAAGCTGCTGTTAATTGTTTCTGCAGTGCCCGTTAAGTGGCCAATTTGGCACTCATGAGTCATGTGAGTCATGACATGTTTTATGAGATTTTGTAACATGCTTATGTTTTGCATCACTTAACTATTATAACTTTTATTAGTTATTTCCCTGAATTATTGTAGCCTATATCTTGAGCCCAATACTGCGTGGTGCGGCTGTTTTTTCTTCTCTTTCAGTGCTCTGTTTATGCAGGGGCCGATGGTCGAATGGCCACTGAAATGGACGATTTATCATCTCATTTGGGTTCACTCGTATTGGCAGAAATGGAGTGGGAAGTCAGCAATCCTCCAGATGCATCAACCTCTGTAAATCAGGACACGAAACAGACAAATTTGAATGCTGATGCTGAGGCTAATGTCGGGTCTTTTCGAGGAATTCCTTCTTTGTTGTCAAAGAGAACAACCCGCGTTCATGATCAGCTGAACCAGTTCGGAAACTTTTTCCAGAGTGATGTAAACCACCAAATGACTCAATCTTCAATGGTCGGGTCAGTGTGTGCCACCTCAACATTGATTCATTCGACTTCGGCACCAATGGTTAGCTCAACAGCATCCTGTTTTCAGTCTCATCCCGAGAGAAGTTCTCATGTAGAAATAGAATCTCATGGAAATTTCAACGAAAACCATCAGCCAATAGATCAAGGAGATGCATTGCAGCCATCACAAGGTAAATTGAAGGACACTAGTGGTGTGCTAATTGTTCCATCGGATAGTGCTGTCCAACCTTGTAGTTCTGTCATTGATGGCCCCCAAAAAAATTGTCCAGACAAGGGACGACTTGATCGTAACCTGAAGGGGAATGTTACTCCAAAAGAACCTTCTCCAAACAATGAAAACTTGAATCAAGATAAAGGATTTAATCTTACTGACATACTTTCTCAGGCTCCTATGTCAAGGAATTCGTCTACAGATGTGAAGTCGGAGCCTTCAAAATCAGCAAGGCAAGAGAAAACTAATACTGTTAAGGGAACTTCAGCACCTCGAAAAAGGAACTATGATCCTGACTTGTTTTTCAAAGTTAATGGAAAATTATATCAAAGACTTGGAAAGATAGGCACTGGAGGAAGCAGCGAGGTTCACAAAGTTATTTCATCTGATTGTACAATTTATGCTCTTAAAAAAATCAAGCTCAAAGGCCGTGATTATGCTACGGCATATGGATTTTGTCAAGAGATTGAGTATTTGAACAAGTTGAAAGGGAAGAATCACATTATACAACTAATTGACTACGAGGTAGCATATCCCAGCTTGAAACTGCCCTACAGTAATTGCTAAATTATTTTTTATGCTAATTTTTCTAATATTGTGGTATTTTCATGTATACCCTTTTTAAAGCTCATTTATTGTTCTAAACATACCATTACACAATGTATATGTGAGGGGCCACAACAGTGGGTTGCTTTTCTCCATCTTGCCGCCCTACCCATTCATTACATTGCATGAATGAATTGTTTGATTGGAGAAGTAAAGTTCATTCACTCTCAAGATTTAAGATTTTTTTTTTGAAACTTTAGCCTTTTGTTTGAGGAACTAACACCAGTTGATCGGGAAAAAGAAACTCATGGTGCCTTGAAATGGTTGGAACTTTGATAGTTTCCTTGTAATGTAAGTTATTATTGTAAACTGCGGCCTTTCTTTTCTTGGGAATTATGCACAAACCATTATCCTTGAAAAAATTTGTCTCCAGGGAATAACTTAAAACAGAAACAGCAACCTTCCCATCCAAGTAAACATTGTGAATCGATAGAAACATATTGAAGCTGCATTTTCTCATTCAGGTTTGTAAAAATGCGCCCCATCAAGGCATTGCTGATTTAAAGATTGCTATGATATACATTTTTATTTGTGGCGGAAGGATGCAGAGAGGGATGGATGCACTAGATTGTCTAGGTGAAATCTATGATAATGACCTCGTATGTGCTTTGAATGGTGCTTTCAGACTTGACTAGATTTTTGCTTAATAGGACCAGGCTGCATTAAGCTCCTGCTTTCTGACCTTCTTGTCTGAAGCCATGGAATGGAATTTTTGGGCTAAAATTGAGCCCGGGATTGATGGCTTGATGGGTGGATCTGTTTGATGACAATTCACCTATTTTATTACCAATTTCTATTTAAATGCTGTCTTGTTTTCTCAGGTGAGTGATAAAACTATGCTTCAAGAGGTTTTTAGTGGCTCCTTAGAAAATAAAGATCGCAAAGTTAAGGATGATGGATACATATACATGATTCTTGAGTACGGAGAAATCGATTTGGCTCACATGCTGTCACTGAAGTGGAAGGAATTAGATGATTTGGGTCAGTCAATTGATGAGAACTGGCTTCGATTCTACTGGCAGGTCCTTAAGCAGTTTTCTATTGAAAATTTTAACTTGTTCCCTTGACATTATTTGCCTAAAAATTGCCTGTAATATATGCATGTTTTTTGCAAAGCGGCCCTGGTACATTTGCAGACTGAGGTGGCAATTCAGGTTCATGGTTGGGTTGGTGTCGGGTCGGCCATCCTGGGAACCCATTTAAGCTCAACCCTAAACGGGCTGACCCGACCCGATCCATTTATGACGGGATCAGCCCTAATTTGACCACTCTATCTGTTTAAATACATAACATAGATTGCTTCATGACATGTCCAACTAGTTAATATCATATAAACTCAATGACTAAATCAAATTGAATTATCTCATTTAAATGAAAAATAACCTAATTTATATGAAGCAAATATTATCCATGTTGCAACTTGATCCTATTAAACCATTTAGAATAGATAATGTGTTATAAATATGTTGAATCATTTCAAATTAAGTTAATTATAAGGATAACATATATTATAAAATTAATTATTATTTTATTATCATTATATTTTTAATTGGTTACACATGTTAGATTGGTCAGGAATGGTCAACCCGAACCCGTCCTGATATATTATTTGTGTCAGATTACTCAACTTGAAGCCATTTATGTTTGGCTCAAACCCCGTTTAACCCGTGTCGTGTTATGTCGGGCTTAAAATTGTCACCTCTATTTGCAGATATGTTTTCCTATATTTCCTCTCTTTTTCATGTCATCTTTAAGTGAATATACTTGACTAGTCTCACGTTTCTTAAATTCACTTCAATTTCTTTTAGTATTAAACTTGTTCGTGTTTTCTGACTGTATGCTTGTTGGGGTATTTTATCTTCCCCCAAGCATGCTGTGCTACCATTGGGGATGGTAAACATTAATTGAAATGTACGGGGACAGCTAATGAAGATAAGAACCTGTAGTAGCTTGCACTTTTTAAAAGTAGATCATCTATCATGCTCTGATCTGGAGGCTAATATTTCTTGAATTGTTTTGAAAATGTTAAATTGAAGAGTTACTAATCAGTTAACTGAGTATTTTAACCTGATACTCCGCCTTTTTTCTGGAAATGATTCAGAAAGAAACTGATGCTGTGTTATTTACCTTGAATTTTTCTTGCAATGTCAAACTTGGAGACACTTTATTGCTGATTTGTTTGAAATCTTAGAGGTTTATGATATCTGTATTTGATTTTTGTGGTTACCATTCATTTTGACTCTTAATAATTCTGTAAATTGTATTAATTTCTCCTTGGCAGGTAGAGAATAATTGAAATTTACCCACATTTGGCTTCTGCTTGCAGCAAATACTCCTGGCTGTGAATACCATTCATGAAGAGCGCATTGTGCACTCTGACTTGAAGCCTGCAAATTTTCTTCTCGTCAAGGGTTCACTCAAGCTAATTGACTTCGGCATTGCCAAAGCCATAATGAATGACACGACCCACATTCAAAGAGATTCACAGGTGGGTACATTGAGCTACATGTCTCCCGAAGCATTCATGTGCAACGAGAATGATGTGAGCGGGAACATCATAAAATGTGGGCGGCCATCTGACATCTGGTCGCTCGGCTGCATCCTCTATCAAATGGTGTATGGGAGGACGCCCTTCTCGGAATACAAGACGTTCTGGGCAAAGTTCAAGGTTATAACCAACAGAAACCACGAAATTGTCTATGACCCGCTCCCCAACTCATGGCTTCTAGATCTCATGAAGAAGTGTCTTTCGTGGGACATGGCAGAGCGGTGGCGCATACCAGAGCTACTGAAGCACCCCTTTCTAGTCCCCCCGGTGTCCCCACCCCAAGACCCTGGCTGCTCCAAGCTGCTCGAGGCCATTGCTCAGGCTTGTGCGAATGATGAGGTGGCTCTCAGATTGTATGGGCATCTGAAGAAGATGCTGACAGATCCTCCGGTGAGACGGGTAGCTGGGGTGTCCAGGGATCAGTGCTGTGAGTTGGTTTCTGGGATCTCCAAGTGTTGTCTTCAACTTCAGCAGTATCTTGGTCCCTCCTAGTGTGTGAATGAGCTGTACATTGGCTTGGGCTGGCTAATTGGTGTAATGTTTTGTAATGATGATTGTGATTTTTTGGATCAGAAGATCATCATCCATCAATGCACTGTTGCAGAGGAACTCTGGCGTGGTGTCGAGGAGTATCCTTGGTTCTATATGTGGAGGGGTGGGTGGTGCATTGAAAAATTTGGATGAAACACTGTAAATGCTGTTTTAGAACGAGTTTCTGTGCGGTTTTGGTGAAAGTTGTATGCCCTGAGTGATTTAGCATGAGAAATTGGGAAATTATGAATCAAATGGGCAACTAAAGTGCTAGAATGACAAAAAATTGATTGAGTTCATAAATATTTAAGCTGCCCTTGAGGAGAAGCTATCAATTGTAGAACACCTGGGGACAAATAGGTTAACTTGAGGTGAATGTTGGTGTGTCAATGAAATTGGGTTATTGATGTGTATATTCATTAAATAAATATTGGTTGTTAATGCGTGTTGCTTAATTGCTTAATGTGGATTCATATGAAATAAAGTATCTTGTGTTTACTACTGCATCAAATTTTAGGGATAACAGAGGAAGTGTACTATGATTGGATGAGGGTGCGTTTTCATTGAATTGACAATTTCATGGGTTAGAATGTGAAGGGATACTTTGACAACTCGTTTGAATGAGTTGCCAATCAATTAAGTGATGGTTCGTTTATGACTAAAATGTAAGGTCAAAATATTTACTAATCTTTTTTTTTTGAGCAAACTGTGGTTAAAGGGAAATGTTAAAGCAAATGATCAATGGATTTCTTTGACTAATTATTGAGTTGTTGAATTTTAAGGAGTGTGATGTTCATGTATTGTTAACTGGTTACTGGTTTGTGTGCACTATTGAGATGGTTGGTTGATGTTGATTAAGAAGTGAGATATTGAACATCCTTTCATCAAAGGTCACCGAGGACTGTTCTCAAGTTTGCCACCCCAACTCTTGATGGGATGATACTTAAAGGGACGAGCTCACACAAGTGGCTCATTGTGAAGTTCTCACATTGGTTGGTGGGGGTGGGGGTGTTGTTACCCCCGTCATGATGCGTTTTCCTTTTTAGGTTCAAGAAAAACAAATTTGTGTGGGTTAAGCTCAAAGTAGACAATATCGTTGTACAAGGTGGGTTGAGTTGTTACACATGGTATCAGAGTGGGTACCTAGACCGGTGTGCTAGCGAGGATGTTGCCCCCCTAGGGAGGTGGATTGTGATATCCTCACGTCGATTGGAGGGGGTGGGGATGAATGAACCCAAGGCGCAGTGGAAGCGTGAAAAAACGTGCAATTTAAAATTTTGGGTTTGCATTCATGTTAGAAAAATATTGAATTCACAAAATCCCTTGCCCAGAGTTCTTAAAGGATCATGTTTAATTCAATTTAAGCACGAAAAATAAAATCGAACGAAATCGTAAATGGTGCCTTATTCGTTTGAATTCGTTGGTTTGATTCGCTCACTGTTGACGTGTCGTGGCTCAAAGGTGCCAAACTAGGCGTCCTGTAGATCGTCCACATGTGCACCACAACTCCTGGATTGCCGATCTATGTTTCTCAGGTGCTCATGCGGGAAATCGAAGAGCTTTACGACGTCCCTTCGATCACGTGAAGAACACAGACTCGATCGAGAAGACGTGATCGATCCGACCTTGTTCTTTATTCGGAATCGCTCTCTAAGAACTTGAGAGGAGAAGAGAGGAGAGCTTCTCTCACTAAATTCATCTAAATGGTGGAGCTTTCTATTCAAGAGGCTAAAATGAACTTTTATACCTAGGTTATACTATCCAAAATTACACTTTGGTTCTTGGAAAGTAATAACCTTCATTTTAGACCTTTGCGCACATGCATGACTTAATAAACTTTCCATAAATGTCACAAATATTTTATCACTTACTTGTAACACTATAAAATGCTACGTGATAAAATGCGAACCATTAATTTGGCTCGTAAGCTCCCCAAATAATTTAAAGAACCTTGAACATCCTATATTTGTTTGAAAAATTATATTTTCTCATATTCAATTTTATGATCAAACTTGTGAATACATTGAGAAATAAATTCAATCATCATTATTCTAAACTTGAATAATATAATTGAATTAGTTTCACTTGCGATCGATCATACTCAGATGTTCATCGACCCCCGCATGTGGGGTCCACTTTGTCCTAAACTCCTATTCATTAGAATAGGTGGAACTTGTGGACAGACTTAGTGTGTGACCCTCTAAGTCCTTATCTCGATAGTAGTGAGTCCAACCCACAGACCAAGAGTAGAGTCTAGCAACATCATGACCCTTAAGGAGATAAAGAATGTCATAGCTACGACTACCTTTTATGAACACATTTTGTGTAATATAATCTCTTTGTCTCACGATATCTCTTAAAGCAGGAAGCACACTTGTGTCATTATCCTTTTGTTGCTTTATATATTTTGTGACCTTACTAGACAAACTTACCTTCTTGTACCATGACCATGGTTTTAATGAAGGTACAACCATCCTAGTCAACCTGAGCCCATGAGATATCTATTCCTCAACTCAGAAGCGACAAATTCTATCTTGATCATTCAACCAATGTCATACCACCAATGACACACCCAACACAAGCTACCTCACCGCGACTTCAATATCATGGTTTTTACCTTACATCAAAACACATGATCAAATGGTACACATTAATAATAACCTTCAAGTCTGGAGACCAATGCACATGTTTATAGATAGAAACAACAAATGACACCTGAAACATGTAGTGCTTCTATTGGTGAGTCTGTCCTCATGCTCTCATATACTCAAGATCACCAAGTACGAACTTCATGAGAAGAAGTCTCAATGCTTATGATCTCCCAGCTCTTGATAGCCAGACATCATCTGTGTCCCATCAAAATGATGTATCTAGACCATATGACATATGTTCAAGATTACTATAATAATATCATAAGGTTCTCATTATAGTTGGGAACTACTATAACTTTTTGATACAACACATAATCTAAGGACATTACCATGTAAACAATGGATGCAGAAGTATCAACACTATTATGGTAAGAATAAATACATGTATATATCAAATTGTATACGTGTAATGGTAATCAAATTATATAAAGGAGTTGGGTTTATGACATCCACTTACAACACTCCCACTTGCACTAGAGCCAACTGATAACAACCCTCAACCCACTAGTTCTCACATGAGTATCATGCTTCTGCTGAGATATGAATTTAGTCAGGGGTCTGGCACATTATCCTCTGTGGCTACTCTGCTAACCGTGACTTCACCTCTTTGAGTAAAATATCTTAAGAGATGAAAGTTTCAAAGTATATGCTTTATCCTCTGGTGTGACCTAGGCTCCTTAGCAAGTACCACTGTCACAGTATTATCACTATATACTGTAATAGGGTTTGCACTGCTAGGCACAACACCAAGATAAAAGATAAAGCTGCGTATCCAAACTGCTTCCTTAGCTGCATTAAAAGCCACTATATACTTGGATTCTACTGTAGAATCAACAACCACAAACTGCTTTGAGCTCCTCCAGCTCACTGCACCATCATTCAGGCAAAAGACATAGTCTGGCTATGATTTCAGATAATCATAATCTATCTGGAATCTAGCATCAATGTATCCCCTCACGACTAGCTCCTCATCTCCTCCATACACCAGGAACATATCCTTTGTACGTCTCAAATAGTTTTTACAGATGCTCAATGCAACTCTCCTGGATTGGCTTGATATCTTCCCATAATGCTTAAGCAAAGACAACATCAAACCTAGTATATATCATGATATACATGATTGATCCCACTACTGAATCATAATGGATTCTACTCATTTTTTCAATCTCCGCTTGTGTTTGTGGACACATCTTCTTGGAGAGATTAATTCCATGTGACACTGAAAACAATACTCTCATGGATTGTTCCATATTTTACCTTGAGTACTTTGTTAATATATGTACTTTGAATTATCCCAGACAACCTTTGAGATCTATGTTGATCAATCTTAATCCCTAGAATATAGGATGCTTCACCTAAGTCTTTTATGGAGAATCATTCATTTAACCAAGTCTCCACTGATTGTAAGACTTGCACTCCATTTCCCATTAACAACATGTCATCAATATATAATACTAGGTAAACGATGGTACTTTCACTAGACTTATTATAGACACATGGATCAATTTCATTCTTAATGAAACAAAATTATCTTATGGCCTCATCAAAATGAATACTCCATGATCGTGATGTCTGCTTCAATCCATAAATGGACTTCTCTAGCTTGCACACATTATTGGCACTCTTTTAATAATAAACCCTTTGGGCTGTGTCATATAGACGTCTCAACTAACATCCCATTTAGAAATACTGTTTTGACATCCATTTTCCAAATTTCATAATCATGAAAGTCTATTATTGTAAGTAATATTCTGATGGATTTCAGCATTGTAACTAGAGATAAGGTTTCATCATAGTCGATTTCTTAACGTTTCCTGGAACCCTTCTCTACAATCCATGCCTTATAGGTGATTACTTGATCATCCATGTCCAAATTTTTCTTGAATAACCATTTCCACCCAATAGGCTTTACATCTGCTGATGAGTCTACCAAAATTCAAACTTGATTTTGGTACATGGACTCTATTTTAGAATGCATAACTTCTTTATATTTAGCAGCATGATTTCCATCAACTACTTCCTTATATTCCAAAGGTTCATCATTCTCTAGGAGTAATGTCTCACCTGATTCGGTGACAAGAAAACCATATCTCTATGGTTCTCTAACCTCTCTAGTAGACCTATGTAGTACTTGTGTCTCGGGAACATCTTCCTCTCCCACTGTCTCTTGTGGATATTGTTTCCATACAAACTCTTATGCATCTAGGGCATCAACTTCATCAAATTCAATCTTGATTCCACTATTTTCATTGGAAACATGTTCCTCTTCTAGAAATATAGCATGTTTTTCTACACTCAATTTTCTATCTAAATGGTTATATAGGTAATATCCTTTAGTCTCCTTAGGATAACCTTCAAAGATACACTTTGTGCTCCGAGATGCTAATTTTTTACTAGGTATAGTCCTAAAAAAAGCCTTACATCCCCATACATGTATGTGTGACAGAATAGATTTCTTTCCATACCATAACTCGTATGAAATCCCATATGCTTATTTAGTTGGTACTTGGTTTAGTGTATATTCCACAGTCTTTAGTGAATATCCCCAAAAGATAATGGTAGATTTTCATGACTCGTCATCAATCTGCCATTTTAAGCAGGGCCTGATTCCTCCTTTTACTAACACCATTCCACTAAGATGTATAAAGACGAGTGAGTTGAAAAACTATCCCACACTCCTTTAAATGATTGATGAAGGCTTGGTTAAGACATTCTCCACCAAAATTTGAGCAAAGTTTCTTAATCTTCTTACCAAGTTGATTCTCTACTTCATTATGATATTCCTTAAACATGCTAAAGGAATCTGACTTATACCTCATTAAGTAGATATATCCATATCTACTGTAGTCATTGGTAAAAGTAATGAATTAAGAAAAACCACCCCTTTCCACTAATGGAAATGGACCAAATACATAAATACGAACCAATTCTGATGGTTCTTTGGCTCTTTCTCCTTTCCCACTGAATGGTTCTTTAGTCATTTTACATTATAAAAAAGCATGACATACATCCAAGGATTTTTAACTCTAGGGATTCTAAATACCCTTCTTAATGCAGTATGTATAAATGCTTCTCATTTACATGACCGAGCCTAAAGTTCCATAGGTGGGTAGGATACAAGTCATTCTCATTGGATTTTTCATTGATTTACAATACTGGAATTTCTAGTTCAAGTATATACAACCCATTGTTAATATATTCAATACCATAATATATGTTATCCTTATACACAAGACAAAATTTATTTCCAAACATGAAATAAATCCTTATAGTGTTTAAACTCAACACTGATATTATGTTTCTAGTAACAGATGGTATATAATAATAGTTATTTAGTACAAGAACCATCCCACTGGGCAAAATAAGATGATAATCTCCCACTACCAATGTTGCTAGACTTAAACCATTTGCATCTCGGATATCAACTTCAACTTTTTTCCATTGTCTTAAATTTACCTGGTTACTGTATTTGAATAAAAATGTGTGAGCCACATGCAGTATACAATACCAAACTAGTAGAAATATACATATTATATTCAATGAAAAATATACCTAAAGCAGAATAGCCAACTTGCTTCTTCTTCCCAGCCGTTCAATTCTTCTTCTAATGAAATTTCTTTCCACATACAAAGCAGTCTGCCTCCTGCTCATTACTCTCCCCTAATATCCTTGGATTCTTGAAAGGGCGGTGTATCGGTGTATTTGAATTAGGCTTAACCCTTGACACTTTATCCTTTCCTTTCCTCCTCTTGTTCACTGTAAGTACTGAAGAGTTTGAATTCTTCATATCCCTATATGCTTGGAGAAATAAATCCAAAAAATCTGGGAGTGACTTATTCATGTTATTCATATTATAATTAATAATGAAAGTCGAGAATATATGTGGTAAAGAAGCAATAATGAGATCAGTTTCTAGATCTTGGTTAGTTTGAACCCAAGGGACTCAAATCTCTCAATGTACCCAATCATCTTGAGTACATGAAGCCTTGCTTGATTTCCTTCTGCTAGCCAGAATATATATAGAGTACTTGATATCACATATCCTTCTTGTTGAGCTCTCTCCTAGTATAAATCTTAGAGATAAGACAACATTTAGAAAGCATCTTTGTCCTCATTTATTTTTTAGAAATCACTGGACATAGATGAAAACATGAAACTCTGAATATCTAGTGCATCATCCATATACTTATTGTATTTCTCTTTATCCTCCTTGATTTCTCTCTAAGGGGGATCAATAAGAAGTGGGGATTCTAGAACATAAAGCTTCCTCTCTTAGTGAAGTATAATGCACAAGCGCCTGTACCACTCCTAGAAGTTATGGTCAGTCAAGATATTCTCTTTATCCAATATTGATCATATTGAAACTGAATTGGCGGTGGTTTCCATTTAATCTACAAAAAATCAACTTAGAAGATTATTACTTTATCTTTATTACCACTAAGCAATTTCAAATTATTAATTTTAAATGTATCCCACTATTTTATCAAATCCTAGTAGCCCTCAACTAGGGATGATGAGTACCTCAAAAAATTGGTTGGGTCCAAATTCTACTAATGGAATACATTTAATAACTTAATATTTTCTTTGAGGGATTTGGTAATTTAATCACAGTGAATGAAATCCTTTTATATTTAACATTCTTGTTCGATGTGATCGTACTCACAACTTAACCATGATTTTAAAAAGAAAAAATTCACTACACAAGTCCATTTTATATTTTCATGCTTGTTTATTAATATACTTTGTGATCATGCATAATAAATACACATTCAAAAAATAATAAACCATACACATGATAAAATAAATAAATAATGACATGATCATTAATCGTTAAATATTGGTTAATCCATCAAGCGAATAATGGATTAACCGAGACCCTAAGGGAATTCCTTAAGTCAATACTTGACTTGAATTGCAATGCTCACAACTCTCATGCATTTCAATTGTTTAGTCCATGTTAGCTCTTGACTTGAACCACTTTTCCATGAACACATCTGATCTTTACAATGTATAGTCACACGCAGGTGAGAGGAACTCAGGGTGTAAAATTATATTTTATCACTTAAATATGGACATACATGACCTTATAAAAATTAAATATGGAGGGACAATATGAAGATTATCAAAATAAAATAATTATTACATTAAAAAAACTTATATTCAATAATTAAATTAAATAAATAATAACCAAATATGCACGGGTCAGTCTCGGCTCATGATAAGTCAACATGTAATTATATTGCATAAGAAAAATTAAATTTGTTAAAATTTAACTCAAGTGTATTTTTAATAAATTAAATTTCATTAAAATAATTTTAATTAATTATCGATACGTCCCATAACAACCAAAATAATTTTATTAAATTCCAAAAAATTAAATTAAATTTCTATTTTCTTTCATAAATTTTCAAGTCTATTTAACCTAAAGAAAATCCCTGAAAATTAATTTAGGGCTTGTGATAGGCTAAATGGGTTGGGCCAATCTGACCCGGTCCGAATTGGTCCGACCCAAGATGGGGCATCATTTTAAGGGCATGCACACACACACACAATATATATATATATATATATATATAAAGATATAATATCTATATTATATACCCGAATGGCCCGAAGGCCTTATTTTTTATTTTATTATAGATAATCCTCCTTTTAAGGGTTGGAGGGGAACCCGTACATGACCTGTAGGCCCAAGGCACAAGGCCCGACATGACCCATAATACATGACCCGAAGGCCCAAAGGCATACCATGCCCAATACATGACCCGTAGGCCCAACCCACTAGAACTGCCCCTCCCCAGCTTCTGCATCATTGATTGCCTTTTAGCTCCCCACCTGCATTACTGATCGGCTAGCATTGCCCCGTACAAAGCTGCACGGTGCCTGGTCCTGATGGTGGTTGTCATACCCTCTTTTTTTATATAAGCTTCCCATGGATGCTTTGAGTAACCTTTTTTTTTATTTTTGACAACTAAATTAAGATTCCACAATAATCTTGTATTGCGAACAGACTACCCCAACCAGATTTCGATATATCCGGCTAACACACAGCGTACTCACATCACACTCTGGCTAAAAATCCATCACACCACTAGCAATTAAAGTGAAGCAAAAATAAAACTTTAATTTTTATAGCAATTTTTACAGAGAACCCGTGGATCTTCGATCAACCATATCTTGGTAATACAAACTTGGATTGATGCATTGTTAGTTGCGTTGGGACCATATCAAATACCTCTTTCTGAATCATAGAAAATTTAATTGAAATCTTAATGTTTTTGACTTAAATAATTATATGTTCCCTCTAATACCAATTGAAGGAACCCTAAGTGCATGAGAAGTATGAAAAACACACAATTTAAAATTTTGGGTCTGAATTAATGTTAAAAAACACTTAATCCACAAAATCCCTTGCCCATATTTCTTAAGGAATTGTGTGTAATTTAATTTAATCATGAAAAATAAAATCGAATGAAAGTGTAAATGTTACCTTGTTCCTTTGAAGTCACTGGTTTGATTCGCTCACGGTCGATGAGTTGTGGATCAAAGGTACCAAGATAGGTGACCAATAGATTGTCCAAATGTGAACCAAAACTCCTGAATCATCGATATATTTTTACTAGGCACTAGTGTGCGAAATTTAAGAGCTTTACAACGACCCTTCGATCACATGAAGAACACAGACTTGATCGAGAAGACATGATCAATCTGACCTTGTTTTTTCTTCAGAATCTCTCTCTAAGGAATTTATAGGATAAGAGAGGATATATTCTCTCACTAAATTCTTCCAAATGGTGGAGATTACTATTCAAGCATCTAAAATGAGATTTTATACCTAGGTTATACTTTCCAAAATTGCACTTTAGTCCCTGGAAAGTAATAACCTTCATTTTAGACCTTTGCACACATGTATAACTTAATAAACTTGTCATAAATGTCACAAATATTTTATTACTCACTTGCAACACTATAAAATGTTACATGATAAAATGAGAACCATTAACTCGAACTATAATCTCCTCAAATAATTTAAATAACCTTGAACACACTATGTTTTTTTGAAAAATTATATTTTCTCATATTCACTTTTTTGATCAAACCTGTGAATACCATGAGGAATAAAATCAATCATCATTATTCTAAAATTGAATAATATAATTGAATTAGTTTAACTTTTTATTGATCATACTCGGACATTCACCAACCCCCACACATGGGGCCTAGTTCATTCTAAAATCATATTCATTAGAATAGGTGGAACTTGTGGATAAACTTAGTGTGTGACCCTCAAGGTCTTATATCTCGATAGCAGTGATTCCAACCAATAAACCAAGAGTGGAGTATAGTAATCCATCATATCCCCTAAATAGATAAGGAATTTTATAACTATGACTACCTCCTATGAACACGTTCTGTGTAATATAATATCTTTGTCTCATGATATATCATAAAGTAAGATGAACACTTGTGTAATCATACTTTTGTTGCTTTATATATTTTATGACCTTACTGGACATAATTAACTTCTTGTAGTATTACCATGTATTTAATTAAGGTACTACCATCCTAGTCAACTTAGTCCCATGAGACCTTTTCCTCAACTCGAAATTGAAAAATTCTATCTTGATCATTCAACCAATGCCATACTAGCAACGACACACCCAACACAAGCTACTTCAACATTTATTTAATGTCATGGTTTTTTCCTTGCATCAAATTATGCGATCAAATGGTACACATTGATAACTATATTCAAGTATAGAGACTAATACGCATGTTTATAGATATGAACAACCAATGAAACCTAAAACATGCGGTGTTCCTATTGGCAGATCTTTCCCCATGATCTAATATACTCGAGATCACCAAGTGAAAAATTCATGAGAATAAGTCCTAATGGTTATGAGACCCCAACACATGATATCTAGGAATAATCCATGTCCTGTTAGAATGATGTATATAGACCATAGGAAATATATTTAAGATTACAGTCATAGTATCTTGAGGTTCTCATTATATCTAGGAACTGCTATAAACCTTTTATACAACACATAATCTAATGACATTACCATGTACACAGTGGATAAAGAAGTATCAAAACTATTATGGTAAGAAAAAACACATGTATATATAAAACCATATACATGTAATGGTAATCGAATCACATAAAGGAGTTGGGTTTAGGGAACCCACTCACAACACTCCCACTTTCACTAGAGCCAATCGATAAAAAATCTCAACCCACTAACTCTCACATGAGTATCATGCTTATGCTGAGATATAGATTTAGTTAGGGGTCTACCATGTTATCCTCTATGGATACTCTTCTTAACACGACTTCACCTCTCTGAGTAAAATCCCTCAAGAGATGAAACTTCAAAAGTGTATGCTTTGTCCTCTGGTGTGACCTAGTCTCCTAGGAAATCACCACTACCACAATATTATCACATTATACTATAACATGGTATGAAATGCAATGTATAAAACCAATATTGTAAATAAATATATATATCTAAAATGATTTCTTATTTGAATCAGAAGTCTCTATATACTCAAACTCTACTATAGAATTCATAACAACATATTTCTTCGAGCTCTTCTAGCTCACTACACCACTGTTCAGGAAAAATACATATCCTGACTATGATTTCAGATCATCATAATATGTTTAGAATCTATCATTAGTCTACCCCCTCATGAATAGATCCTCATATCCTCAATACACCAAGAACATATCCTTTATACATCTCAAGTACTTTAAGATAGTTTTTACATCTTCCCAATGCATCTCTCCTAGATAGGCTTGATATGTTCCCACCATGCTGAAAGTAAAGGAAAAATAAAAAATAGTACATAACATTACATACATGATATATCCCACTAATTAAGCATAAGGAATTCTACTCATTTTTTCAATCTCCTCCCATGTTTGTGGGCACATCTTATTGGAGAGATTAATTCCATGTGACATTGGAAATAATCCTCTCATGGATTGTTCCATATTACATCTTTTGAGTGCCTTGTAAATATATGTACTTTACATTATCCCAAGTAGTCTCTGAGATATATCTCAATATATCTTTATCCCTAGAATATAGGCTACTTCACCTAAGTCTTTTATGGAGAAGAATTATTTTAACCAAGACTTTATTGACTATAAGACTTTCACTTTGTTTCCCATTAATAATATTTAATCAACATATAATACTAGGTAAAAGATGGTACTCCACTAACCTTCTTATGGACACATGGATCTCTTTAATTCTTAATGAAACCAAGCTCTCTTATTCTACCATAAAAATTAATATTCCATGATTTTGATGCCTATTTTAATCCATAAATGGACCGTTGTATCTTTCACAATTTATTGGAACTATTTGACATAATAAACCCTTTGGGTTGTGTCATATAGATGTCTTCAAATAACATCCCATTCAAAAAAGCAATTTTGAAATCCATTTTCCAAATTTCATAATCATGGAATGATACCATTTCAAGTAATATTTAGATGGATTTTAGCATTGAAAATGGCAAGAAGGTTTCATCATATTC
Source organism: Viscum album (assembly GCA_963277665.1). Lineage (NCBI taxonomy): Eukaryota > Viridiplantae > Streptophyta > Magnoliopsida > Santalales > Viscaceae > Viscum > Viscum album. Next base: position 734,574,588 of record OY728160.1, read on the forward strand.
AATTCCTCGACGTTTGCTGAAACTCTTCGCTACTAGCTATGCCTTATGGGTGCTTACTTGACCATCCATGTACACCTTTTTCTTGAATACCCATTTACACCCAATAAGATTTATATCTGCTGGTGGGTCTACCAAAATACAAACTTGATTTTGGTACATGGACTCCATTTCAGAATGCATAGCTACTTTTCATTTAGCAGAATCCTTTCCATCAATTGCTTCCTTATGGGCTAAAGGTTCACTATTTTATAGGATTAATGTGTTTCCTGAATCAGTGATAAGAAACACACACACACACACACACACACATATTTATGGTTCTGTAACCTCTCTAGTGGACTTATGTGGTACTTGTGTCTTGGGAGCATCTTTCTATTCCACTGTCTCTTATAAAGATTGTTCCCATATCAAATTTTGTGCATCTGGAGCATAAAATCCATCAATGTCAATATTTCTCCCACTATTTCCATTATAAATGTGTTCCCTTTCTAGAAATCTAGAATGTTGTGCTAAAACCAATTTTATATCTGAAGTTTTATATAGGTAATATCCTTTAGTCTCATTAGGATAACCTATAAAGATGCAATTCATGCTCCAAGATGCTAATTTGTCACTAGGTATAGTCTTGACAAAAGCCTCAAATCCCTATACATGTATGTGTAACAGACTAGATTTCCTTTTATACTATAACTCGTATGGAATCCCATATCCTGCTTTATTTGGTTCTCAGTTTAGTGCATATTCCACAATCTATAGTGCATATCCCCAAAAGGATAATGGTAGAGTTTTATGACTCATCATCGATCCGACCATGTCAAGAATGGTATGATTCCTAATTTCACTAACACTATTCCACCAAGATGTATAAGGAAGGGTGATATGAGAAACTATTCAACACCCCTTTAAATTATTGATGAAATCTTTGTTAATATATTCTCCACCACATTCTGAGTAAAGTTTCTTAATATTCTTACCAAGTTGATTCTATACTTCATTTTTATATTCCTTAAACATGCTAAAGGAGTATGATTTATACCTTATTAAGTAGATATATCCATATATACTATAGTCATTGGTAAAAGTAATGAAGTAATAAAAACCACCCCTTGCATCTACTGGAAATGGACCATATACATAAATATGAACCAATTCCAATGATTCTTTGGATCTTTCTCCTTTCCCACTGAAAGGTTCTTTAGTCATTTTACCTTATAAACAAGCATGTCTTACATCCAAGTATTTTAACTCCAAGGAGTCAAAATACCCTGCTTGATGTAGTTTATGTAAATGATTCTCATTTACAAGACCTAGATTGAAGTGCCACAGGTGGGTGAGATATGACTCATTCTTTCTATATTTTTCATTGATTTCCAATATAGGATTTTCTAGTTCAATTGTATAAAACCCATTATTAAGATGCGCTATACCATAACATATGTTATCCTTATACATAAGATAACATTTACTTCCAAACTTGAAATAAAACCCCATAGTGTCTAAACTCAACACTAATATTATGTTTCTGGTAATAGATGGTACATAATAAGAATTATTTACTATAAGAACTATCCCACTAGAAAAAATAAGATGACAATCTCCTACTACCGAGGTTGATAGACTCACACCATTTGCAGCTCAGAGATTAACTTCACCTATTGTAATTATCTTGAATCTACTTGGTTCTTGTATTTAATACAAATGTGTGATCCACATGCAATTTATAATACCCAAATTATAGAAATAGATAGATTTAATTCAATAAAAAATACACCTAAAGGAGAAGAGTCAACTTGCTTCTTCTCCCCAACCGTGAAATTCCTCTTCCAATGACCTTTCTCGCCACATGCAAAGAATATTGCCTCCTGCTCATTTATCTCCCTGTATATCATTTTTTTTCTTGAAAGGGTAGTTCATCAGTGTCTTTGACATAGCCTTATCCCTTGAAAATTTAGTGTTTTATTTCCTCCTCTTTTTCACCATAAGGATCAAAGAGTTTGAATTATTTATATCCTTATCTGCTTGGTGAACTAAAGACAAAAAATATGGGAGTAACTAATTCATGTTATTAATATTATAATTAATAATTAAAGTCAATAATTTATGTAGTAAATAGGAAACAATGACCCAAATAGCCTGAAGGCCTTCATTTTTTATTGATTTTGATAAACCCCCTTTCAAGGGATGAGGGGGAACCCTTATAAGGCCCATAGGCTTAGTGATTACATATCCCATAGGATTAAGAGACATTACATAACCCAAAGGTCTTAGGGAATTCAACCAGACTATAACTACAAGGAATTTCCCCTCCCCAGCATCTGCATTGTGATGGTAGCTCTCTACCTTTGCATGGCTGTCTGGATAAGCTTCCCGTGAAAGCACAGGCTAGTCCCGATGACGTAGCCATACCCTCTAATTCTTCCAAATCCATTGGTTCTGCTCTAGTGAGTTCACCTACTCTAAATCCTCCTATGGGGCTGATCCTTTTTTGTAGAGTCTATTTGGAGAAACTGCATGTGGCCTAGAGGCCTTGAGGTGGCTCGAAGGCCTTAAAGGTGTCCCGAAAGCCCTACTGAACCGAAGGCCTGGGTGGCCTGAAGTCCTTAAGGACTCCAAGACCAAACCGGTGGCCTAAGGTGAATAGTTCCAGCTACTACAATATCAAATAGTATTTTCTACAGTACTGCTACAGTACTGCTATAGTACTGTACAATACCTGCTACAGTAGTGCTACAGTACCCAGAAATATGCCTCCGCTTGGTTTTGAACCTAGGTCTTGTGGATGCACTTAATGATACCTCACCAACTGGGATGAGGCTCATGTGAAAATAGGAAATAATGATATTAGTTGCTATATGTTAGTTTTTTTGAACCCAAGGGATTCATGCCTCTCAATGTACCTGATCATATTGAGTGCATGAAGTCCTATTTGATTTCCTTATGCTAGCCTACATATATATAGAGCACTTGATATCTCATATCTTTTTTTTTTCAAGATCTCTCATGTTATAACTCCTGGATATAAGACAATATTTGTAAATCATCTTTTTCCTCATGCATTTTCTACAACTTACTATACATATATGACAACATGAAACACTGAACATCTAGTGCATCATCCATATAATTCTTGTATTTACCTTTATATGCCTTGATTTATCCCCAAGGGGGAACAACAAGAAGAGGATATTAAAACACATAAAGCTTAATATCTTGACATAGTATAATGCGCAAGTGACTTTACCACTCTTAGAAGTTATGGATGGTTAGTATATTCACTTTATCCAATATTGATTACAGTGAAATTGAAATGGTGGTGGTTTCCATTTGATCTACAATAAATAAAGTTATAATATTAGAACTTATATCTCGATTACCAGTAGATAGTTTCAAATTATTAATTTCAAATATCTCCCACTATTTTATCAAATCCTAGTAGCCCTCAACTAGAAATGAAAAGAACCTAGAACAATTAGTTGTGTCCAAATCCAACAATGGATGAAATTTAATGAATTAATATTTTATTCGAAATATTTGGTAAGTTAATATCGGTGAATGAAATCCTTTTGTATTTAATATTCTTGTTATATATGATTTCACTCAAAAATTAACCATGATTTTAAATAGAAAACATGTAAGGGTTGGTGTCCTGAAAACCAACTATTTTGTACTTTGATTACATGAATGCACACTTATTATATATTTTTCATTGTTCTGTATGACTATAATATAATAATGTACTGGAATATTTGTTGCATTGATAAGGTCATGGAAGATCCCCACTATGATGAGAGCCTTGAAATTCTATAACAATATTCTTAAATAAAGTTCTACGGTTGGAAAACATAATATGATAGGACACATAGTATACAGACCGTCATGTGCGAGTACTCGTAAGAAGACGAGACTCTCTCTCATGGAGTTCGCACTTGGTAATCTCCAAGATGGAAGATTATGAGAATAGACCCGCCAATAGCAATTCCGCATGTCTTGGTGTCATCAGACATTTCTATCTACGAGTCTGTGTAATGGTCCTTAGACTGGAAGATTATCATTAACTTATGTCATGACTCACGCACTTAGATTTGCTAATGAAAACCATTATGAAGAGAGTTGAAGGGAAGTAGGGTACGTTGGGTGCATCACGAATGACATGTTGTTAATGGATAAGTCGAGGAAGGATTTGTCACTTCTATATTTATGAAAGTAGATATCTTGGGCCCTTTGATTAAAATATAACTATCGCACAAATTCCATGGCCATGGTGTCACGACGAGTTTATTTCTAGAAGTCAAAGAATGACAGATCAAGCATATATGTTTATGACAATACCATGAAACCTTCTTGATGAGATATTGAGACAAAGGGATTAAATTACACAGTAAGCATCCATATGAGGTGACACATCAATGCAGTGTCAACTTCTTTCTCTTGGGTGACTTGACCCATTGCTAGATAGTAATCATGGACTTTAGGTAAGTCCACCTAATGCCAACGAGAAAGAGGCCTATAGGGTCACACAATAAGTGTATCCAAGTATCTCAAGTAGAATAAATATTATTCCCATACATGGTTTAATAATTATTCAAGGAAGTATAAATCGTTTTAATGTTAGAGGAAGAATAAAATGAAAACAAGTACATGCCGTGTATTAATGATTACACGCCGTGTAGTTTTTATTTTGAAAAAAAGTACACACCATGTATTAATGATTACACGATGTGTAGTTTTTAATGAAAAACAAGTACACGCCATGTATTTATGATTACATGCTGTTTATTTTTTCCAGTCGGGATTTTGAGGAAATATCATTTTATTAAATGATATTTATTATAATCAGTGTGGGAACATGTCAAGGAATTAATGATTCAGCATGGGGTTTTCAAAAATCCCCACAACACCAACTCTTTTCCTAGGAATCGTTGTGCACAACAATTCTGGAGAATTATCTCAAGACCGAAAGAATTACATCCTCCAATAACGCTCTCAATACTGAGAGAGATCCACCTCCATCGAATCAAGGAGATCTAAGGCGGACAACGCAAGCAAAGGCTTCTCCACGCTAGCACCCAGAGATTCCTTTGGCAATGTCCAGAGATATGTGGTGCACGTGTGGATCACCGCTAGAGGAATTCTACACTTGGCTTCTGCGATGAAACGATGAATCACATCAGAACGTGATCAAAAATATCAATGAAGAAAGAATTCCATAAAAGGTACTTCTTGTCAATTAATTAAATTAATTATAATCAACCTGTGATGATCCTTCCTTTATGGTTCCATGACTTTTCTTCTTCTTTGTCTATTTCTGTGATTTGATCCATGGAGACTGGCTTTTATCATCGAATTGATCCTGGATTGATCATTGCAAATGACAAAAAGCCAAGTGGGCACATCCACCCACGAGCTTCTACTACGCTCAGGACCTTCAAGTGGTATCAGAGGAGGTCAAAACGTTGATTATAGTTATTTAATCTTTATTGATAATTTATGCATTTATATTTGATTCAATTCAAGATAAATCATTCTATAAAACTGAATGAACGAGATCTGTTCTTCCTCCTTCGTTTCTTGATTCACATCATATAAATGAACTTTTAATTTTAATTTTGATTAAAATAAAAATGAGGAACTCATCCGGAGGAGCCGCTCTTTCTGTATGTACAACACAAGAATACACGGCGTGTAGTGAAAACTACACGCTGTGTACTTAGGTTCAATGAACCGGTGCTGGTCCGCCAAACCACTCCGTGTGAATTGAGCATGCCTAAGTATTTATTACACCGTGTTGACCAGAATTGAACAGCACGTGGAAACCAGAATACACTGCGTGTATGTTGAATCAACACTCCGTGTAGTCCGATCCGGCCCAGGTGAAACCGTGTACAAGGATAATCCATGTACCACGTACATGGGATTTTCAGGCCGGTAGCCGCATAACAAGGAAGTACACGCCGTGTACTCCAAAATTTCCAAAGTACAGAAAAAACGCCAAAGCCCCCGACATGTACTTTGGATAAAGGGTGAAAAATACACACTGTGTAATATATCCTACACACCGTGTACTTTCTAGAAATGTAATTTCACTAGGTTTCCTCCAAAGTAAAAAGACCTGTACAAGGAATATGGATGAGAAGAATCTCAAGGAAATTCAGAAAGGAATTTAAGATAAAGAATTGATTAATTATAAGATCATAATTAATTGAATTCATGCGTGACTTATCTTAAATTAAAGAATGATTAAAAGAATTTGAATTCTAAATATGCATAAATTTCTTTTCATGCTATGGATGATCATGAGTTCGACCAAAGACCCTTTGTATGTGTGTATGGTTTCATTTAAATTTGTTTAATTTAAATTTGTTGGCCTGCGAGCCTTCTTCCAATAATATGTAGGGCCTGCGTGCCCATGGTTTCTTTAATGTAAACCCCATGTAATGGAGGATCTCCCAAGTCAGAGGAGATGGTTCAAAACCCGAAGCTAAGGCTAAACCAAACCAAGAAGATACAAAGGTGGACAGGTGGGAGCTACAAAACACGAACCATTAGGTTCAAGGTGTTTTTCCTTGGGTTAGGGTTAGCTTATCAAAATTTCTAGATAAGATAACCAATAGAAGATCATGATCATGCCATATTATTTTATTTATGTCTGATTTTATGGTTTATTTATTATGTATGTGTTGTCGCGATCACATAATTAATGAAATAAACAAGAATGCAAAGATAGAATAAAATAAAAACCAAACTATGTGTAAACATTATCAGAACATGGTTAATCACTTAAGTAAGCATCACTTAATATTAACAAGAATTTGATAATGCGAAACTATGCATAAAGGATTAAAATCCCTCAAATACCATATTAAGTCAGACCAAGCCTTCTGTTACTTGATTAAGGGCAAGACTCAATAAAACTATGTGTTTGACCAACCCTTATTGGGACACTTACTTTTATAAAGGAATCTCTTATGAAAGTTTCGGGTTGACTTAAACATTTTACATCAAGAGGAGTAGCCCTTTCTAGACTTGTTGTAAAATGGAGGCAAGCATTGAGGAACTCCAAGTCAGGATTTCAGGATTGGGGAGTCCACTCAACAGATCAAGGAACTGTAAGCTCACAGTTGACAAAGACCCGCCTACCTAAATACCTTTAAATAGCTTGACCAACCCTTGTTGGGGTTATGCGAAGGGAAATATGGATCCTTTCCACTAGAATGTCATAGAAACTAGACATTTCGAGTTCAATGGTGAGGGACATTGAGACATGATAAAATAGTGGGAGAATTAATAAATTCATTTATTATTTTTCACAAAATGTAATCAGAAGGTATTGATAAATCTACTCTTTTAATTTGTAGAATCAATATGACAAACTCAACATTCAATGTTTGATGCTATCATCAATGTCTAGTGAGCTCATGAAGTCTCATGAAGACATGGATGCCTATAGCATGCTCGAGAACCTCCATGGTCTATACTAGGAGAGATCAAGATATGAAAGGTTTGAGATCTCCAAGGCTCTATTCCAGATCAATCTTAGAGAGGGTGTCCCAGCTGGGCCTCATGTAGTCAAGCTCATTAGCTACATTGAGCGCTTGAAGGTTCTAGGGTTTAAACTCCCCAAAGAAATGGGTACCGATCTCATTCTTGCATCAATCTCCCAGAGCTTCTCTAACTTTGTTGTAAATTTCAACATGAACAACATTGAGAAGTCTCTATCTGATCTCCTTATCCTCATTCTCTAAGTGGACAATGATATGAAGCGTGAAAAGCCTTCTATCCTTATGTTGAATAAAAGAAAAGGGAAGGTGAAGAGATTTAAGCCCAAATCTTCTTCAAGGCCTTCTAAGAAAAGGAAGATCAAAGGGGAGGCAAGAGAACAGGAGGCTGTTTGTTTCGCATGTGGAAAGAAGGCCCACTGGAAGAAAAACTGTACCCAGCCAAGGAAGCAAGGTAAAGCTTCAGGTGTGTTTGTTATCGAATGTAATCTATCTGTTTCTACTAATTGGGTATTAGATACTTCTTGTGGTGCTCACATCTATATCCAAATATAGGAACCAAGTAGATTCAGAAAGATTGACCGAGGTGAGGTGGATCTGCTAGCAGCCAACGGAGCCAGACTCGCTGCTATAGTTGTCGGAGACTACCACCTCACATTGCCTACTGGGATGGTCTTGGTATTGAAAGGATGTTATTATGTACCTTCTGTAACTGAAAACATTATTTTAGTATTCAAATTAGATACTGATGGATTCATCTTCAAATTTGGAAATGAATGTTGCTAATTTTATAAAGATATCATTTGTTTTGGTAGGGAACATTTATATAACAGGCTTTATGTGTTAGACTACACAAACCAAGTAATGGAAATCGATGAAAAAGTTAATTCACATGAATCATACCACACCCAACTTTGGCATCATCAGCTAGGTCATGTCAATGATAAACGTTTGACAAAATTACATCAAGATAGGTATTTAGATTTTTTTCGAACTAAAACCACTTGGTGTATGTCATGCGTGTCTACAAGGAAAAATGACCAAATCCTCATTTAGTGGGAAAGGTGAAAGGGCTAAAGAGCTTCTAGAATTAGTTCACACAGATGTGTGTGGACCATTTCTAGTTGAAGCAAGGGGTGGGTTCTTGTACTTCATAACTTTTATTGATGATTTTAGTAGATATGGATATATTTACTTAATGAGGTATAAGTCATATTCTTTTGATTGGTTCAAATAATACAAGAATGAAATTGAGAACCAGCTTGGTAAAAAGATTAAGAAACTCCTCTTAGACAGAGGAGGACAATATCTTAATCAGGACTTCATTGATTTCTTACAGGAGTTTGGGATTCTATCTCAACTCACTCCTTACATGACTCAATGGAATGGTGTAAGTGAAAGGAGGAGCCACACCCTGTTGGACATGGTGAGATCAATGATGAGTCATGCGAGTCTTCCATTATACTTTTGGGGATATTCATTACAAACAACAACACACATACTAAACCAAGTACCAACTAAATCTATAAATGGTATTCCATATGAGTTATGGAGTGGATGTAAAGCCATGTTATCAAATTTACATGTGTGGGGTAGCAAAGAATTTGTTAAGGCCTCTTAAGGTAACAAACTTGCACCCCAAGGCACAAAGTGTATCTTTATAGGATATCTTAAGGAAACAAGGGGATATTACCTATACAACCCCTCATATAAAAAGGTTACAGTGGAAATACATACCATATTCCTTGAGAGGGATAACATCTCCAAAAGAGATAGTGGGAGCGAGATAGACTTCGATGAAGTCGAGGCTCAAGATACACATGAGTTGGTACAAGAACAGATTCCATAAAGCCCCGTGGAAGAAAAATTTATTCTAGAGACACAAGAACAGCGTAGGAGCATGAGAGAGGTGAGATAACCAGAACGATATGGTTTTCTTGTCACTGAGGATGGTGACTCATTATTGGTTGAAAATGATGATCCTATTACCTACAAGGAAGCAGTTGAAGGCACAGACGTTTCCAAGTGGCAAGAATCCATGAATTCTGAAATGGATTCCATGTACCAAAACCAAGTCTGGATTTTGGTAGATCCTCCAGTTGACGTAAATACTACTGGTAATAAATGGGTATTCAAGAAGAAACCAAACATGGAGGGACAATTCAGCACCTATAAGGCATGACTGGTTGCAAAAGGTTTTAGACAATGTCAAGGAATTGACTATGATGGAACTTTTTTCAACAGTTGTAATGATGAAATACATCCGAATCCTATTGGCCATTGCCACTTACCATGACTATGAAATTTGGAAAATGGATTTCAAAACAACATTCCTTAATGAGAACCTCCAGGAAGATGTCTACATGACACAACCTGAAGGGTTTGTGACTCCAAAGGATGCCAACAAGGTATGAAAGTTGCAGAAATCTATTTATGGATTAAAGCAAGCATCAAGGTCATGGTAAATTCGTTTTGATGAATTTGTAACGGAATTTTGATTTGTTAAGAATGAATGTGATCCTAGTGTTTACAAAAGGTTTAGTGGAAGTGCAATCATTTTCCTAATAGTATATGTTGATGACATATTACTAATTGGAAACGAAGTACCTGTATTATAGTCAGTTAAGGTATGGTTGGATAAATGCTTCTCTATGAAATACTTGGGCGAGGAAACATATATTCTTGGGATCAAGATCCATCATGATAGATCCAAGATAATTCTGGGACTGAGTCAAAGTACATACATTGACAAGATACTGAAGATATTCAGTATGAAATAGTCCAAGTGGGGATTGTTTCCAGTGTCACATGGCATTCATATTTCCAAGAAAATGTGTCCTCAGACACATGAGGAAATAAAGAAAATGGCAAGGATCCCTTAATCATCCGCGATTGGGTTAGTCATGTATTATATGCTATGTATAAGGCTAGATTTTTCTTACGCATTAAGTGCGGTAGGCAGATATCAAGCTAATCCAGGAGACTTCCATTGGATGTCAGTCAAGACTATCCTTAAGTATCTGAGGCGTACTAAGGATATGTTCATGGTTTATGGAGGAGATAAAGAACTAGTCATCAGAGGACATGTAGATGCTAGTTTCAAGACTGATCAAGATGACATGTAGTCGCAGACTGGATACATCTTCAGTTTGAATGGAGGTGCAGTGAGCTGGAAGAGCTCAAAAAAGGTGTGGTGGCAGATTCTATAGTAGAGTCCGGGTATATTGAAGCTTCCGAGGAATCTAAAGAATCAATATGGATACGAAGCTTCATCCAAGAGATGGATGTAGTACCGAGCAGTAAAGATCCCATCACACTCTATTGTGATAATACTACAGTGGTGGCACTTGCAAAAGATCCAAGGCCACATCAGCAGACAAAGCACATACTTAGGAAGTATCATCTCTTGAAAGATTTTTCTCAGAGAGGTGAAGTTGTAGTGAGCAGTATTTCCACAGAAGACAATGTGGTGGACCCCTTGACTAAAGCCTTGACTCAACAGAAACATGATCATCATGTGAGGTCTAGCGGACTAAAAGTCATAGGCAGTTGGCTCTAGTCCAAGTGGGAGTTTTTAAGGTTTGGTGTCCTGAGAACCAACTGTTTTGTACTTTTATTACATGAATGTAAACTTATTATATATTTTTCATTTTTTTGCATGACTATAATATAATAATGTCCTGGAATATTTTTTGCATTTATAAGGTCATGGAAGATCCCCGCTATAATGAGAACCTTGAAATTCTATAATAATATTCTTAAATAAAGTTCTACGGTTGGATGACATACTATGATAGGATACATAGTATACAGACCATCATGTGCGAGTACTCATAAGAAGACGAGACTCTCTCTCATGGAGTTTTCACTTGGTAATCTCCAAGATGGGAGATTATGAGAACAGACCTGCCAGTATCAATTCCACATGTCTTGGTGTCATCGGACATTTCTATCTACGAGCGTGTGTAATGGTCCTTAGACTAGAAGATTATCATTAACTCATGTCATGACTCATGCACTTAGATTTGCTGACGAAAACCATCATGAAGAGATTTGGCGGGAAGTAGGGTACGTTGGGTGCGTCACAAATGACATGTTGTTAATGGATAAGTCAAGTAAAGATGTGTCCCTTCCATATTTATGGAAGTAGATATCTCAGGCCCTTTGATTGAAATAGAACTTTCGCACAAATTCCATGGCCATGGTGTCACGATGAGTTTATTTCTAGAATTCAAAGAATGACAGATCAAGCATATAGGTTTATAACACTGCCATGAAATATTCTTGATGAGATATTGAGACAAAAGGATTAAATTACATAGTAAGCGTTCGTATGAGGTGACACGTCAATGAGGCGTCAATTTATTTCTATTGGGTGCCTTGACATATTGCTAGACAGTAATCTTGGACTTTAGGCAAGCCCGCCTAATGCCAATGAGAAAGAGGCCTAGAGGGTCACACACTAAGTGTATCCAAGTATCTCAAGTAGAATAAATATTATTCCCATAAGTGGTTTAATAATTATTCAAGGAAGCCTAAATTATTTTAATGTTGGAGGAAGAATAAAATGAAAACAAGTACATGTCGTGTATTAATGATTACACGCTGTGTAGTTTTTATTTTGAAAACAAGTATACGCCGTGTATTAATGATTACACGCCGTGTAATTTTTAATGAAAAACAAGTACACACTGTGTATTTATGATTACACACTGTGTAGTTTTTTCAGTCGATATTTTGAGGAAATATCATTTTATTAAATGATATTTATTATAATCAGTATGGGCGCATGTCAAGGAATTAATGATTCGACATGGGGTTTTCAAAAGAGTTAATGAAATAAATAAAACACGTAACACGTTTATTTATTTTCATAACTCTACAACCTCAAACCCTATTATAAATATTCTCACAACCCCAACTCTTTTCCTAGGAATCGTTGTGCATAATAATTTTGGAGAATTCTCTCAAGACCGAAAGAACTCCATCCTCCAAGAACACTCTCAAGACCGAGAGAGATCTGCCTCCATCGGATCAAGGCGATCTAAGGCAGACAATGCAAGCAAAGGCTTCTCCACGCTAGCACCCGAAGATTCCTTTGGCGACGTCCAGAGATACGTGGTGCACGTGTGGATCACTGCTAGAGGAAGTCTACACTTGGATTCTGCGACACAACGACGAATCACAATAGAACGTGATCAGAAATATCAATGAAGAAAGAACGCCATAAAATGTACTTCTTTTCAATTAATTAAATTAATTATAATCAACCTCTGATGATCCTTCCTTTATGGTTCCATGAATTTTCTTCTTCTTTGTCTATTTTTGTGATTCGATCCGTAGATAATAACGTTTATCATCAAATTGATCCCAGATTGATCATTGCAAATGACAAAAATCCAAGTGGGAACATCCACCCATGAGCTTCCACTGTGCCCGGGACCTTCAAAACATTCACTACACATGTTCATTTTATCTTTTCGTTCTTGTTTATTATTATACTATGTAACCACGCATAATAAATAAACATTCAAAAAATAATAAACCATGAACATGATAAAATAAATAAATAATGACATGATCATGATCCATTAACTATTGGTTAAACCATCAAGAGGATAATTCATTAACCAAGACCCTAGGGGAATTCCTTAAGTTAATAAATGACTTGAATTGCGGTGCCCACAACTCCCATGCATTTCTCTTGTTTAGTCTATCATGACTCTCGACTCAAACCTATTTTCCACGAACACATATGATCATTACAATGTATACTGGCACATAGGTGAGAGGAAATTGATGTGTGAAATTACATTTTATCACTTAAACGTGGACACACATTCCCTTATACAAATTAAAGATGGATGGATGATACAAAAATCATCAAAATAAAATCACTATTACATTTAAAAAAACATAAATGAAATAATTAAATTAAATAATTAATAAACCAAACATGCACGGTTTGGTCTCAACTCATGATCAGCCAACATGAAATTATATTTCATAAGAAAAATTAATTTTTTTAAAATTCAACTCAAGGGTATTTTTAATATGTTAACTCACATTAAAATAATTTTAATTAACTATTGATATGTCCCACTTCAGCCAAAATAATTTTATTAAATCCAAGATAATTAAATTTAATTTTTTAACTTTTTTCTTAATTTTTTGGGTCTATTTGGTCATAAAATAGATCACTGGAAATTAATTTAGGGCTTGCGATGGGTTAAATGGGTCGGGCCGATCGGACCCAGACCGAATTGATTCGACCCGAGATGGGGCATCATTTTAATGGCACACACACACAATATATATATATATATATAATTATACAATATCTATATCATATAATATAAAGTATTTTAGATAATATATAATATATATATAAACAAAAGTCAAAACATGTTATGTTTTTTTTATATAAGCTTCCCATGGATGCTTTGAGTATATTTTTTTTTGATTTTTGGAATCTAAATCAAGCTTCCACAATAAGATTGTATTGACAAAAAACTACCCCAACTAGATTTCGGTATTTTCAGATAACATGAAACATAATCACATCACATTCTAGCTAAAAATCCATCACACTGGTAGTCATTAAATTGAAGACAAAAAATATAATTTTCTTAGAAATTTTTACGCAAAACCCCTCGATCTTTGATCGACCATATCAAATTGATACAAACTTGGATATATTATCTACCCATTATGTTGGGACTATATTGAAACCCTCTTTCCAAATCATTGAAAATTTAATTGAAATTTCAGATAAATTGTCTTAAATAATTATATGTTCCCTTTGATACCAATTGAAGGAAACCGGGGCGGAGGGGAAGCATGAAAAATGCGCAATTTAAAATTTTGGGTTTGAATTCATGTTAAAAAAACACTAAATCCAAAAAAATCCATTTCTCAGATTTCTTAAGGTATCATGTTTAATTCAATTTAAGTATGAAAAATAAATTCGAACGAAATCGTGAATGATACCTTGTTCGTTTGAAGTCACTAGTTTGATTCACTCACCGTCGATGTGTCGTGGCTCATAGTCGTCAAGATAAGTGTCCTATAGATCATCCAAATGTGCACATAATCTCCTAGATCATAAATATACACTTCCTAGGTTCTATCATGAGAAATATAGGAGCTTTACAAATTCCTTTCAATTGTGTGAAGAATGTAGACTCGATCGAGAAGATAATATCGATTCGACCTTGTTCTTTCTTCGAAATCTCTCTCTAAGAACTTGATGGGATAATAGAGGAGAAATTATCTCACTAAATTCATCCAAAAGGTGGATCTTCTTATTAAAGAGTAAAAAATGAGCTTTTATACCTAGGTTATACTTTCCAAAATTGCACTTTGGTCCCTAAAAAGTAATAACCTTTATTTTAGACCTTTGAGCACACATATGACATAATAAACTTTTCATAAATGTCATAAATAATTTATCACTCACTTTTAACACTATAAAATGTTACATGATAAAATGAGAACCATTAACTTGGCCCGTAATCTCCCCAAATAATTTAATAAACCTTGAACATCCTATGTTCGTTTGAAAAATTATATCTTCTTATATTCACTTTTATGATCAAACTTGTGAATAACTTGAGAAAGAAATTAAATCATCATTATCCTAAAATTAAATAATATAATTGGGTTAGTTTTACTTATGATTGATCATATTTGGATATTCAATGACCCTCGCACATGGAGACCACTTTTTCCTAAACTCTTATTCATTAGAATAGGTGGAACTTGTGGATACACTTAGTGTGTGACCCTATAGGTTATTATATCGATAGAAGTGATTCAAAACCATAGAACAAGAGTGGATTCTAGAAACCCATCATAAACCCTAAGGTGATAAGGAATTTCATAGCTATAACTACTTCCTACGAACACATTATGTGTAATATAATCTCTTTGTCTTGAGATATCTCATAAAGAAGGATGCACACTTGCGTCATCATCCTTTTTTTTTGATTTATATATTTTATGAACTTACTAGACATACTTACCTTCTTATACCATGTCCAAGGATGTAATGAAGGTACTACCATCCTGGACAACATGGTCCCACAAGATATCTCTTCCTCAACTTGGAAGCGACAAATTATATCTTGATCATTCAACCAATTCCATACCACCAATGAAGCACCCGACACGAGATACATCACCACGAATTCAATATCATTGTTTTTACCTTTAATTAAATTACACAATAAAATGGTACACATTGATAATGATCTCAAGTCCTAAGACCAATACACATGTTTATAGATAATAATATCCAATGAAACCTAAAAGACGTGGTGTTCCTATTAGAGGGTATATCCTCATGATCTCATATACTCAAGATCACCAAGTGTGAAATTTATGAGAAGAATTATCAATGATTATGATCTATGACACCTAATAATAAACCATTATCTGTGTCCCATTAGTATGATGTATCTAGACCATAGGTCATATGTTTGTGATTACTATCATAGTATCTTGTGGTTCTCATTATAGCTAGGAACTGCTATAACCTTTTTATATGACATGTAATATAAGGAAATTACCATGTAAACAACGAATAAAGAAGTATAAACACCATTATAGTATGAATAAACACATGTATATATCAAACTGTATACATGTAATGACAATAAAAGTGTACAAAGGAGTTAGGTCTAGAGCACCCACTTATAAAAGGGGGGGGGGAGAACTCCACTTAAGAGGGTGTGAATACACCCCCCATCATGGTACATTTTCAAAATTGTCATGTCTGAGAAACAAAATCCCTATGGGCTTGGTCCAAAATGGACAATATCATGGTATAAGGTGGGTTGGGATATAAAAAAACCAAGCCCAAATTACCCCAAACCCATACTAGATTTATAATGACTTCTGATTCATTCCTACCAAATCATCAAAGGCTCCTTACTAAATATGAGGGTGAAATAAATCATTATAGGAACACTTTTCCTTGAATATTATTTATCTATACATTATTAACCATATGGTATAAAATAATAAATAAGGCCTAATTGATCAAATACATCCATGATCCACATTTACCTACCTCTATATTCAAAATTTGAGTGAAAATAGAATCCAACTATCAACCAAGTACCATGAGCATTGTAACACCCCACCACTCTAAGATCACTCACCAGTGTCTAGGTTGAGGGTGTCACAAGACTATAAACACACCTCCTAATATGAAAATGGCTATTGAATAGCAGTGATAGTATAAGGTGATATCGTGAGGAGAATATACCCTCATTTAAGAGTAAAACTACATTAGGAATAACCAATAAATATCCACAAAAAAATAATCATAGTATAAGTAAATACAATAAAAAATAGTCATGTTATATCAAATGCAATGTAGAAGTATGTATTCATACATCCAAACTGATCTCCCACCGGCCCAATCACATATACAAAATAAAAAAAAGAAATAAAATACAAGGAGACTTTACTACCATCCTCAAGCCTCATCTCATATCAGTCTCCCATACATTCAAGATACACTATCCCGATCATCCAACACTGGGCCTCATCCTTACATAAACCTATGATCATTAAGTATGCCCATGTACCAAATTTCCAAGGTTGTCTAAGAAAGGTGTGAGTAAAACTCAGTAGGCCACTACCAACAGTGACCCTAACATAAATAGTAAATAAAATATTTTCAAAATAATAAAATAAAATAAACCACAGAAGCACAATAAAAATAACCACCATCGAACCTTGGATTCTAAGGTGACACCCAAGAATGACCATACCTACTTCTATAATTATTGAAGTGTCTATAATAATGATACCATCATCAAAAACCTAGGGGAGTACATAATACCTTCCCTAGGAACATAAGTAACCTCATCTAGAACCTAGGGGCATACACACTCCTCTCCAAGGAAACATAATACATGTCATTAGGATACTTGAGGGCATACACACTCTCTAACTAAAAACATATCTCAAATATGACACATTAGTCCAGAGACCACTCACCAGTGTCCCAAATGAGGTCCCACATAGCCCTCATCATACACTAGAAGTTTCCTATTAGTGTAGATGGATTTAATCACACACTAGGAAGACTATTCCCTCAAAACAGAGTGCAAAAACTAGTAAATAACTAAACATTATCTATAACAGATAAACAAAAGAGTACGCATAAATCAATAAAAATTCTATATCAAGATATACCATTTAGAAGTATAAAGTAATACATCAAATGATCATTCACTAGGTCATTAAAATATAAAAAATAAACAAAATACAAATAATATCTACTTCCAACCTCAAGCCTTGCCTCAAAACTTATCTCCAATACCCATCGAACTGCTGTAGCCTGATCCATTATACAACCTATGATCAACTCAAAAGTAGGCACATGGTCAACACGTGCAACGGGGTGTTGGTGCAGGGTGAGAGAAATACATATCAATAAGGTCTCACCAATCCCCCCTAATATACACCATCATATATGTGTATGCATGAGGAAAATAAATAACTGAAATAAAAATTCTCACTTAAGCACCTAAAAACATCATGTGCTAACTAGGCCACCATGAATCTATGTGAATTGGGTCTTCATGTGCTAACTAGACCACCAAAAAACCTGATCATACCTACTTCACCACCATTATATATTATAGTCACCTCATTCCATAAAACTTGTAACCTATCACAAACCCAAAGACTTAGGGTAGTGTTCTTGATCGATACCTCAACCACTACATGAAGATGCAGGGTAGGGTCTTGTATCCAAGTCCTGGACCAACCCTTATCACTCAAAGGAGGTCTTTCATTAAGTCATGACCACTACCTTTTCACTAAAGTTAGGGCCTCAAGTCAAATTCTTGATCACTACCTTATCACACAGGGTAGGATCCATCATACACATCTCAGTTGGACTAGCCTTCTCACTCAAGATCATCCATTATCCTGACCACTACCTTATCACTCAAGGTAGGGTCCAATATCACATCCTGACCATTACCTTCTCACTCATAGAAAGGTACATCCACAAAAACTACCTTATCACTTAATTTGGGCTCGGTACCATATCACCACCGCTACCTTATCACTCAAGGTAAGGTTCAATCAACACCTTCTCCTTCAAGGTGGTCTATTATCTAAGCTAAAACCATAACACTCAATATAATACTTATATTACATAATAAACTACACCTTATCACTAAAGGTAGGGTTCCACCAATCCATTATCCCTCAAGGTGAGTCATGGACTTGGTATCTTTCATCATCCACACCGAAATCTATCACTTATCACACACATGAAATAACAAGTAGGGAACAGAGCCTGTCCCATAATCTTACCAACTCATCACCTAGCCTATAGTCACACTATACCTAGACTTTCACCTTAATTTACCTTATAATCCATACAAACCCTCAGGATTCCCCTAGAAACTATCTTGTTACATAACCACACCATTCACTATCCCATAACATTCTCATTTTTCTCATCAGGGCATCCACTATGGAAACCCAAGCATAATATACATAAATATTACACCATTTTAGATGAATATTAAATACATTTATAATAATACACTCCACAAATCCATAAAGGTTTAGTGTATTTGAAGGCTGGATACATAATAAAATTATTTCATGAAATATATCCAATATATCCCAAAAATTTCTTCTCACATAGTACCCTTATTAAGAATACCCTACTTAAAACCTTTCTTCATAATATGGGGAAATGGAAACATAAGAAAGGGTGAGCTCAGATGTCCAGTAAGGGTAAACATATTAGATATTAATCAATGATCATAAGTAAGAATATGATAAATAAATGTGTATGAGAACATCATTATAACATATGAAAGTCATACCCAATCAATCAAGATCATTAATCATGATTCATGAAATAAGTATTTATCATAATAAATGACATAACTCACGAGAGTGAGAAATAATCAATAATAAATCATGAAACATGAGAACATATCACAATAATAAGACAAAAGTCTTTGGCATACACATAAGCATAAAAAATAATTTAATTATTCAAGGATCTATACCATGAATATCATAGTGGACTGAGTCCCATAGTGTATTAGGTTCACTCCCCATTCCCATCATTTCCCTAATCAAGACTCACTATTGGGACAATTATATGAACTGGGTACCTTATTTAACCAAGGTCACTCCACATTCAAAATTTTATTATATAATGAGATCTAAATATTTTCCAAATTAATTAGAGGGATATATAATTATGGTCCCACCTATCATATAATGAAAATGATACATATGTGTTCCATAAGATCATAGAAACATTCATCATTCCATCATAGCATAACCCATTCAAAAGAAATAGGTTTCATAAAGATTTTATCATCACATATTCATAAGCCATCCAATTAAATAAAATGGATGGTATCATTAATAACATTCCCAATGAAGTATAAGAAACATAAAAGTATGTTTACATATATGAAAAATACCTTTAAAATAATATTCAAACCTTTCTTTGAAAACATGAGAAAACTATCATTTTATTTTGATACAATTTTAAATAAAAATTACTAAAATATTAATAATTTTTTTTCTTCAAAAATAACCATGTAAAATTGTAAATTAATATTCAAATAAAAAATGGTCATGGCGGTGATAAAATCTATTCAATTGGTAAACATTAAAATAAATATTCCTTCCACACTTTTTTGTAAAAATTCACAAATAACATGTTCAGAAAAACTTATAAAAATTACCTTTTAATAATTTGAAAATAAATTCAAATATGTTTGAATATTACTTTAAATAATAATTGGATAAAATAAAATAATATTCTAGAATTCATTTTAAATAACATAAACATGGAAGAAAAATTTTCTCAACTAAAGAAGAAATAAGGTTGGCTTTTTTTAAAAGCATTTTTCAATCATTTAAGTTCCAAAGAGAGGAGAATAAAAATAAAAAATGAAAACCCTAGAAATAAACATAGGATAATAATATAGATTGGGTTTAAAAATAAGGATCATATAATTTCTTACAATGTAAATTTAACACAGATATTCCTAAAAGGAAATGATATTGTAACATAAAACCCCTATCTCAAGTATCATATTTCTTCATACATGTACAAAAATATTTTATAATAAATATAAATTTAGTATATATTTATTATGGAAATTTATTCTTAAATATATTACTATATATCATTCCCTTATAATTTCCAATTACCAATCCATTAACAATTATTTATTAAAATCACTATTTGGGTGAAAATTGGTTTGTTTTCTCCACCTGTTTCAGTTTGACAGTTCCTATCCTTGAAACATGGTCATGATTTCATTATATAAAGAATCCTAATAATGTTATAAGTATAATATTTATTCATTATATAAAATTTTATAACCATTCATATAAGGTAATTATGAAAAATAAATTACATCACTTTGTGGATATGATAGTCCACATAAACATGCATGTGATGTCTTCACTTTTTAACTGATAGAAAGAATGAAATTTAAATAATAATTAAACTTTATATAATAATAATTATACTCTAAATATCATATATATCCATTAAATTTATCCTTAATATCATCCATATAAAGTGGAAATGAAAAAAAATCACATCGCTTCATGGAGGTGGTTGTCCATACGTACACATAAGCAAAGTTATCATTTTACAAAGGATATAAGGGTAATAAGGTTCATAAAATATTATATTAATATAGTCCTAATTATTTTATAAATATCATATATATAACTTAAATTCATCTATATAACCATCCAAGAAAAATAATGATGAAAAATAAAATACATCACTTCATGGAGACTATAGTCTGTACATACACATGAGTGGTGTTTTTATTTTCATTAGATATAAAGAAGATAGAAAATGGATGCACCATTAATATTTTTTTAGTATAATGAATATATCGATTTCATCATGTTAATATGGTCATTACATCGCCCCCATTTTTAGGTACTTGAACATTTATTTATATATTTTAAGTATATATATTGACCAGGTTATGTTTCAGGAGGTTTAGAGGAGTTTTGGAATTCTTTAGAGGTTTTTTGGAAGGTGCACGGTTTGAGTGTGGTTAGTACAAACCATGAACCCCATCCAAGAAACCAAGTGTCTTGTGTAGAAGGAGGGATAATAAGTCCAAATGGTTGGCACACAATTTGGCCAAATCATGTAAATGCCCAGGGAACCATGCATGTTCTAGAATGAAGGAAAATCATAGTTGGTAAACAGTTTTTCTAACTGTGTGAGCCAAATGTACGATGGATTTTCTTAAGTAAGTAGCACCACATGATTGGCGCAATAT
Source organism: Viscum album (assembly GCA_963277665.1). Lineage (NCBI taxonomy): Eukaryota > Viridiplantae > Streptophyta > Magnoliopsida > Santalales > Viscaceae > Viscum > Viscum album. Next base: position 734,596,408 of record OY728160.1, read on the forward strand.
TTTACAAACTATACGGCTAAACCATGCAATGTAGAGTTATACCTCTAAAATTATAGGATCTAATTCAATTTAATTCCTTTAAGCCTCAATTTTAACCTAATCCTCTCATAAAACGAAATCATTTTTCTCTCAAGGCATGATAGATGATTTCTTTTGGTCCGGGAGTGATCCATAACTAAATCAAAGTGCGTTGGAGGATAAGATTCGTCATTAAGTGATTGTTCTTCTTAGATACAAGGTTATTCTATCTATCAAAACCATAGATCTAGTGATTTATGGTTATATCTACGTGTTACAAATTATTTTATGATGAATTATTGTTGGATATAATGAAGGGAACATGGTTCATGATTGGATCTAGTGAATCTTTTTTCCATTCTTTGTTATCACCAACATTTTTGAGGTTGGTGGATTCTTACTTGAAAACACTTGATTAGAACTTAAAGTCTTGGTTTTAAATTTATTTATGGCCTGAAATGATTTTGAAAAACTTGTGTGATCGTGGTTGGAACCTCTTTATTATTGGTTTTGGGAAATTGTGGAAATTGGATGGTTTTGTGGAAAATCCTCTTGATGATAATTTTAAAATGAAGATTTTAAAATTATGAGTTTGATTTGATACATGTAATATGGTCTTTGATTTTTTTAAAGAATAAATTGGTTTTATGTGAAACGAATTGACATAGGTTTTGGTATACATGGTTAGTGTGGGTTTATTTTCATTAGACGTGACCCAATGGAAGGGGCGTGTGCTATTGGGGAACCTAGTATTGGAAACCTTGTGAGGACCTGGTAAATTAATGAAAGGATACTCATGAGTATGGAACTATCACCTGTGAATGCATGTGTGAATTTTTGGACGTGTTGAATCATGGACTGGGTATGCCAAATGGAATTGAGAAAGGTTTTAAAGTATTTTTGTTATTTCTTTCCATGAAAAATTATTTTGGATTTAATAAAAGCTATTTTAATTTTTTTAAAACTATTTTATATAAATGTGACAACTAGTTTTTGTCATAATATAAAGAGTTGGGAAGTCATTGGGGAAATACTATAGAGTTTAGACTTACCCCCTATTTGGGTACTATTTTGAATTTGCAGATGTCATATATCGATACACAAGTAAAGTCAAGGTATCTCATTTCTTTAGTGATTCTTCTTGATATCATGGGTGTGGATTTTCGAGTTGGATCTTGTAGTAGGTTGGGAGTTTCTAGATATATTTCCTTAGTGTCTTTGGGTTTTGTTTTCTTTTAATCCATTTGGTTATGTCACTTGGTTACCACTTGTACTCTTATATGGCTATTGGCTTGGTTATGTTTTGTGTTTTATTTTTGTAATCATGCATCATATAGAGGTTTTTTTGGCTATTGTCTTGTGGTTTGGTTTTTTATATTTTAAAGGGAAAATTATCCCCCCAAACTTTATTGAGGCCCTTGAAATTTATTTCCAGACTTTTGTGTCTTGGGGATTCCACCTAAGTCTAGTAGAACCCACCGCCTCTTCCAAGCCAATGGGTGAGGTGTAGGATGTTACAAATGGTATCAATTTGTTCGATCCTTGTGTATCAGTGGTTTTTAACCCAAGAGTTTGAAATTATATTAGTCTTGATAAGTTTTTCCATATCTTGGGATGTTATAAAGCAGTATGATTATTAGAACTTTAAATGTAGAGCATAAAAAGGCATAGCTAACCTATTTATATTAAACTTAAAGTTACCATGAAGTTGGGTACATGAGTGTTTTTAGACGCTCCTAGGTGAGTTTTTACCTCATTATCATGGGTTTAGATGATGAGAGTTTCATGACATGAATTGATAGTATGACCTACCACTATGAATACATTATTAATTATTTATTTACTAATCTATGGAAATGGTAAGAAGTAATTCATTTTTAAAAGTTTTAAAAATGTTTTCAAAATGGAAAGAATTGATTGTTGTATTTTGAAAAAGGTTAAAATGGTTTATTATGGATAAATATGTTTGTAGAATTTGTTGAAATGTTAATTGGAAATAGATAAGTCTTCAGTTGTAAGAGAGTGAGACTAAATAGAGTTTTTTTGGTTATAGATAATGACATCAGGTAGGAACCGTATGAACCAACCAGAAGAGATTATTGAGAATGTGGTTGCACCCGATCCACATGTGAGCCAATAGTTGGTCTAAATTATTGTCTAGGCTTTTCAAGCTATGGATAGATGGAACAGAAAGGATAAACCAAGATAAGTGGATCATTCAGTTTGGTTCCAAAAGTAGAATCCAACCATTTTGGGGCGATTCAAAGTCAGAAAAATAAGAAGTCTAGTTGAATAAGACGAATCAAATCTTCAATTTTCTTGGGACACCGACAGAGTTGAAAGTGAAGTTAGAAATGTATATGCTGAAGGATCTAGCAGCCAGTGGTGGGATTTATCATTTTAGACTAAATTGGATCAAGTCATGAAATGGGAGGATTTTGAGGAATTTTTTAACAAACAATTATTTCCTAAAATGTTCAGAATTTCTAGAATAATGTACTTTTTTAGTTTGAAGCAGAATAATCTCTCAGTAATAGATTATGCAGCTAAATTTATGAAATCAGCTCACTTTTCACTGTAATTTCCTACAAGTATGTTTTTGAAGGAACTCATTTTTGAGTTAGGGATGAAACCAAAAATTTGATAAAATATTGATATGATTTGTATAATATATTATTCTAAGATATTTAATAGAGAGATGGTAGAAGAAAGAGCCATCTTAGGAAACACGGTTAGAGGAAGAATGTTTATTCCTATGGGAACAGGTGGGAACTCTAGTGCTAGGAACAAGTGTAGGAGGGACATCTATTCTCAAGGGGGTGTTATATTTTAGAATCAGACCATGGGATAGGTCAAATTACCTCCTCAACTGATGATTAATACTGGATTTTTTTAGTGTGGTTAACTGGATCACATAAAATGATATTGTACAACACCACCTAGAGCATGTCACAATTTCAACTAAATGGGGCATCTTAAACCCTATTTTCATAGTGCTCCAAGGTCAGGTGATAGAGACACATCTCATGCTTCTTAGGAATCATATGCTTCAATAGGATGAGTGCAGCTAAATAGCTCTAATTAATAGAACCAAGAGGGCCACAATGATTCTTGGAATACCATGGCTCCTTAATTAATGCAATCTCAATAAGGTAATAAAGAGAAAAGTGAAGAAAGTAATTTTGTGGAGATTAATAATTAATCATGGATGATCAATTAAGACTTTCAATAGCGAGAAGTATGATTATTTGGAATTATACCCTTATTTAAGCTTTGTTTGATATGGGTACATACCATTAATTTATTACTTCTTGTGTTTCTAATATTATGGGTTTACAAATTGAGATGATTACTTATATTTTGAAACTCCAAACACCATTGGAACAACGAGAGTTTCAAGATTTGAAATGTGAAGCATGTTTAATAACAATTTATGGGATTGAGTTGGTATAGGATTTATCTATGATAGAGATGGATTTCTATAAATTAATTTTGAGAATAGATTGGCTGATGAAATTTTAGGTCCATATTTATCATTATGCATGGAAAGTAAGTTTCATATCCTCAGATGGTGTTAGACATATCTTTAAAGGAGATTAGGTAGTGGATGTAAGTAGAACAGGACCCTTGGTACTGGTGGTAGGAACTATCTCTAATCGGTTGATAGTAGTTTTTTTGGCATTGGTAGATAAGATTAGTAATAGAGATTTTACAACCATAGTGGACTAATTCCTTGATGTTTTTCTTGAAAATTTATCTAGATTTACACATAAAAGATAAGTGGAGTTTACGATTGATCTATTACCAGAAACTAGTCCCATTCCTCTTCTATATTATCAGATGTAACCAAAAGAATCTAGGGAATCAAAGGATCAATTAGAAGAGTTGGGAAGTAAATGGTTCATCTGACCGAGTACATATCCATGGGAAACACTAATTATTTTTGTGAAGAAGGTGGATATAAATCTTAGACTTTGTGTATATTATAGTAAGCTTAACCAAGTTATGATAAAGAGTCAAAATCTTCTTCCATGAATTTATGATCTATTCAAACAATTGAGTGGATCCCAGTGTTTAACTAAAATTGTAATGTGTTCGAGCTATCACCAACCATGGGTTCAAAAAATTGATATTCTAAAAAAGGTTTTTAGAAGTATATATGAACATTATGAGTTCATTGTCATGTATTTTGGTCTTATGAATGAATTAGATGTCTTTTTGGAATTGATGAATTAGATATTTCAAAGGTATCTAGATTCCTTTGTTATGGTGTTTGTGGATGATATACCGGTGTATTCAAGGAAAAGGAAGATCATGAGAAACACTTGTATACAATGTTGGGTATCTTTTGGGAGCATCATTTATATAAAAAGTTATTAAATTGAGATTTTTGGATACAAGAGGTATGTTTCCTTGGCCATGTCATTTATGAAAAAGAAGTTTCTATAGATCTGGAAAAGATAAAAATTGTTATCTCTTAGAAAATATCTAAGAATATCTTCAAGATATGTAGTTTCCTTGGATTGATAGGATACTAAAGATGTTTTGTACATGATTTTTCAATTTTTTCATCACCGATGAAAACTTTGCTGAGGATATGTGTTTCTTTCCATTAGAATGAGGAATGTCATAAATTCTTCCAAGAGCTTAATTCTATACTTACATCAACACCCATCCTTACATTTCCAAAGTCTATAAAGGGATATGTAGTCTATTTTGATGCATCAAGATCTGGTTTGGGATGTATTCTCAAGAAAAGAGATCATGTTTTTTCTTATGGCTCAAATAAGTTACAGTTTCATGAGAAGAACTATCCAACACATGATTTGTAATTGGCTACTGTAGCCCATGATTTGAATACATGGAATCATTATATTTCTGGTGAGAAATTTATAGTTTTTACAAATCATAAGTGTTTGGAAACATTTTCCCACAAATATATTTGAATATAAGGAAATGAAGATGTGTGGAATACCTTAAAATGTTCTACTTCAACTTGATGTATAATCAGGTAAAGGGAATTAAATTACAGATGAATTACACAAGAATTTGTATAATCAGTTAGATAAAGAAGCTTCAAATAAGTGGAAGCTAATGTTGGTCAAATTAGACATGCACCTATATTGTATCGACCAGGGTGATGTTTTAGTTTTCTTCCTAGTTTCGTTTGTCCTTGATTTAGTTTGGCATGTAAAAGAGGCTTAGATATCTGATCCTAAATGTGTTACCCTGAGGTCAAAAATCAATGGTAGGGAGACCATTATGGGATGAAATCTGGATGGGAGTTCTGTTTTATAGTTTATAGATCAGATCTTGGAACCTTTGGTTTATTAGGAAAAAATTCTTAATGCTTACCACCATTAAAAATGGGTTATTCATCCAAGAATTCAAAACAAGTATAGAGTAATGAAAGCACAGTTTTAGTGTGTTGGCATGGAAAGGGAAGTGGAAAATTTTATTTTGAGTTGCCTCACCTACCAAAATGTCAAGGAGAAACACAAAATACCAGTAGGAATGTTGCAATCCTTACTAATTCCCATGTGGAAATGGGATAATATAGCTATGGATTTTGTGACAAGTTCACTAAGGATGGTTATGAAGAATGAATCCATATGGTTGATAGTGAATCAGATCACAAAGTAATCTCATTTTACCCCTATTCATGAATCCCATATAATGAAGTACTTGTCCAAAATCTATATTCAAGAAGTTGTAAAGAAACACGGTTTTCTAATCTTGATTGTATCTGACCAAGACCCCAGGTTTATGTCTCATTTTTGGAAATACTCACAACAAGACCTTGGGACTCTGTTAACTATGAGAATGGAATATCATCCTCAAATGGATGGAAAATATGAAAGGATTATCTAAAAATTTTAGGACATGCTTAGGACTTGTGTAATGGATTTTGGTGTCTCTTAGGAATATCATTTACCATTGGTGGAGTTCTCAAATAATAACAGTTATAAAGACTTGATATATATGGGTCATTTTGAATCATTTTATGGGAGTCCTTGTTGTTATCCACTTTTTTGGCTGTAAATAAGTGATACTTCACTGGTTGGACCTAGCCTTGTAAAAGATACAATAGATAAGATTCAATTGATTATGAAGAGAATGAAGACGAATCAGAGTCCACAGAAATCATATGAAGATCATCATCGATAACCATTGTCATTTGCAGTGAGTGATCATGTGCTCTTGAGAATCACTTTAAGGCTTGTACATCATTGTTTTAGTAAAAAGGGAAAGTTATCTCCTTAATACATAGTCCCTTTTGAGATACTCAAATGATTTGGCGAGGTGGAATATCAGTTGGATTTTCCATCATGGATCAATTTAGTGCATAATGTGTTTCATGTATCTCAATTGAAAAGGTATCAACCCAATCATGACCATGTGATTATATGGGATCATGTTGACCTAGATCCAGATTCTATGTTGATTCATGTGCCGATATAGATTATGGATAGGAAGTAGAAATTATTGTTTTGGAAAATCATCGGTCTATTGTGGGTCTTATGGAAACATGGTCAGATTCAGGAAGAAACGTGAGAGTGCGGAAAGAAAATATTAGAGTAGTGGACCAAACTATTCCAAGTCAAATTTGGTTTTCTACTTTTTGGGGAAAGAAATACCAATGGTGTGGAGAATTTATCACCTTTGGTTTTAGGTACTTGACCCTTTATTTATGTATTTTAAGTATATATAATGATCATGTTATGTTTTGAGAGGTTCAGAGGATTTTTGGTATACTTTGGAGGCCTTTATGGAGGTTCATAGTTTGAGCATGATTATTACAAATTGTGCACCCCATCTAGGAAACCATTCATATTTTGTGATTGGAGGGATAGTAACTATGCATTTTTAGTACACGGTTTGGAAAAACCATGTGTATTCTTAGGGAAAACATGCATATTCTTGATAGAGGGAAAATCACGGTTGGTGTATAGTTTTCCAAACCATGTGGCCAAATAGTGAAGTGTATAGTTGACCCTATAAAATTAGTGTATCTAATTTTATTTAATTCATTTAATCCTTGGTTTCCACCTAATTATCCCATAACAAGAAATCCTTTTTCTCCCAAGGCACAAGAGATGATTCTTTTTGGTCCGAGAGTGATTCATAGGTGAATAAAAGTGCATTGGAGGCCCATACTTTTCATTAAGTGCTCGTTCTTAGACACTCTTCTTAGATCAAAGGTTATTATCTCTCTCTCAGAACCATAGATTAATTATATTATGGTTATATCTATGTGTTATGGATTTTTTATGATGAATTATTATTGTATATAATAAAGAGAAAATGGTTCATGATTCGACCTAGATAATCTTTGTGTTGTTCTTTCTTTTTGCTAATGTTTGTGAGGCAGGTGGATTCTCTCTCATCTCCACTTGATTAGAACTCAAATGATTGGTTTTAAATTGATTAATTTTATGAAATGATTATGAAACACTTGCACGATTGTGGTTGGAAACCTCTTTAGTGTTGGTTTTGGGAAATTGTGGAAATTGGATGGTTTTTTGGAAAATAATATTGATGATAATTTTAAAATGGTGATTTTAAAATTATGGTTTTTTATTTGATACATGGAATATGATTTTTGAATTTTTTTAAAGAATAAATTGATTTTTTTTGAAATTTCTTGGAATGGGTTTTATAATGCATGGTTGGTGTGGGTTTATTTTCATTATTTATGACACTGTGGAAGGGGTGTGTGCCATTGGGACACTTGGAATTGGTTATCGGGTGATGACTTGGTAGATCAATAAAAGACCGCTCATGAATATGAAAGTGTCACCTGGGCTTTCATGTGTGGTTGTGTAGAATCCTAGGTTGGGTGTGATAAATGGAATTGATAATGGTTTTAAAAGAATTATTTTTATTTATTTCTATAGAAATTTTTTTTATCTTTGATATATATATATATTTTAAATTGTTTTAAACTTTTTTTTATAAATGTGCTAACTAGTTTTTGTCATAGTGGAATGAGTTGTGAAGTCATTGGGGGAAATCCTACTGAGTTTAGAATAACCCCTGATTGGGCACTATTATGCATTTGTAGATGAAATCTATTGAGAAAAAGGTAAAGGAAATGTATCTAAGTTCTTTAGTGATTCTTCTTGATACCATGGGTGTGTATTTTCCAGTTGGATCTTGGAGAAGGTTGAGAGTTTCTAGATGGATTTACTTTGTGTCTTTGGGTTTTGTTATATTTCTGACTCATTTGGTTATGTCACTTGGTTTCCACTTGTACTATGATATCGTTGTTGGATTTTTTATGTTTTGTGTTGTATTTTTTTACCCATGCATCATATATAGGTTTTTTGGTTATTTCCTTGTGGTTTGTATGTTTATCTTTTAAAGGTAAAATCTCCCCCCAAATGTTATTAAGGCCCTTGACATTTATTTCCAGCCTTCAGTGTCTTAGGGATGTCACCTAAGGCTAGTAACACCCACATACTATTTCTAATCAAATAGATTAGGGGTGGTAAGTTATTATTATAGAATATTTAGAGTACATAGAATAATAAATAAACTTAAAAGGATACGATGAAGACAATTACCTCTTCTTTGAGAAACCTCTTTTGGATCTCCTCTTAAGGACCGTTGGGTCGGTATTTTAAGAATAAAAAAGCCTATAGAAAATTTATAGGGGAGTTTTAAATATATTTAGGTATATTTTTGTTAATATAAGTGATAAATAATGTGTGTATAAGAGAGGATATGAGGTTCCCTTTTATAAGTGAGGGGAGTGACACACTTGTAATTATTAAGAATATTAAAATATAATAAAGTCAAACTCATGGGAAAGTGGATGAAAATTAGCTTAATTTTGAATATGTGATTAGATATGGTCAAAATACATTCAAATAATAGGATTTATATAAGTTTTTAGGTCATTTCAATCCTTAACCTTTTAGTTTATCCCCTCGTTAACCCTTTTAACCTTTACCGTAACATGGATTTTTTACGTCAGTTACTATTCATAATGACCCAAAATTAAATTGATCTCAATAATAAATTTGGGAATTATTATTTAAAATATAGAAACCATTTTATCAGATTTAATTTTTATATGTGGTATAAATTCATTTTAAAATAAGTACGCAAAACGTAATGAAAACCTTTTTTTTGAAAAATACATTTTTAAGCATAAATTGAAATTTATTCTCATTGATTGAATAGTAAAATACATTAAATGAATATTAAAATATTTTATTAAACATATTTCATTAAAATAATCCATAAATAGCGATTAATTTAATTTATTAATATAAAAACAAACTTCACCCATAGAGGCAGTTTTTCAGAAAAACATCTCTTTTTACCTTCAAATAATTTTATTTTAATTTATAATCAATTGATAACCAATGTATGGTTTATTATTAATTAATTAATAATAATTTTCATCAAAATAAAATTTAATTAGTGACCATGATACATAATTTATAGAAAAATAAAATATATTGAAAAATAGTTACTTTAACATTAAATAATATTATTCTTATCATTTCAAATTGAGTACTCATATTCCATGGATTTTCTCAATAAAATTATAATATGGAAATATTTTATTCATATATTTAATAATTTTTTGAGTCCTATCTATACCCACCAATCAATTTATAGGTTATATATAATCTAATATTTCAATCACAGTTCTTTTACGTTCGATATTTCTTTTAAAGAAAGATATCAAAGACATAAAATTTAATAAAGAGAAATATATATTATAAAATACTAGGTTGTTACATTCTAACCCTTATAATAATTACACCCTCAAAATTAAATTACTTTGATATAAACAAATGGGGATACTTTTTCCACATTATATCCTCAGGTTCCCACATAACTTTCTTAAATTTATGGTTTCACCACAAAACATTGACGAGGTGAGTGGTATTATTCCAAAAAACTTTCTATCTTAAATCTATAATGTCAATAAATTGTTCCTTATAATAAATATCATTCTCTTACAGTACATACTATGAGTTCATTAAATGTGAAGGATTTGATATGCACTTTCTCAAAAAATGATACATGGAACACATCATGAACTTGAGAGAGGTTCGGTGGAAGCGCCTAGTAATAAGATTCCATACTAATATGATCTAGAATCATGAAGGGACCAATATATATAGGTATAAACTCTCCATTATTTACAAATCTCATAAAATTATTATAAATAGATTCACAGTAATACCTTGTCACCAACTTCAAACTCTAGATCTCACCGATGATTTCCAGTATAAATTGTTTTATAGACTCTAAGCTATATTGATGTGTTCCTGAATATATTTAACCTTATATGATATTTAATTAGATAACCTAGGTAATAATATCTTTATTTCTTCAATTTTATCCCAACACGTTGTAGTTATACACTTCCTACCATAGATGGATTTATACGGATCCATCCGAATGCTCAAGTGAAATCAATTATTATAAGAAAGTTTGACTAGAGGAAGGTGTTGATCCAAAAATCCTTTTAAATCCATAGAGAAATATATCAATATGTATTATAGGGTTTTAATGGTCCTAATAGACTAAACGTATATTTGAGTATGATATCTAGTTCTAAAGATAAAATCTATATTCAAATCTTGCTAAAGACTTCTCCAAAATTTCAAGGTAAACCTCATATCTCGATCAAATAAAATAAAATATGGCACCCCATGAAACCTTAACACTTCATTAATGTATATACTAGAAAGATAATAAAGATATAAATCTTATTTGACAGTAATAAAATGCATTGAATTCATAAGATGATCAACTAAAACCCAAATAGTATATGGACTCTAGATGTTTTGGGGAGTCTGACAATGAAATCCATGGTAATGTTTTCCCATTTCCATTCTAGTATGTGTAATGGTTGAAAAATTAACTTGGAATTCTATCTCTCAGCCTTAAATTAATTTCATATCATGAAATTAGATATATACTCTACAAAATATATTTTTTATGTTGTACCACCAGAAATTCTATTTCATATATCTATACATATGCATACTTCTAGGATGGATAAATAATGATGAACTATGATATTCATCCAATCGATCCTTATTCAAGTCTAGTATTTATGGGACAAATAATCAATTCATGAATATTATAATTCTATCACAATTATGACTGAACTTAGAACCATTCATCACCTTCTTTTTTAGTTCAATATCTTCCTTATGTGCCTCTTTAATCCTCTCATGGATGAATGATTGAACATTTATCTAAAAAAGATATGATCTTTTCCCTTTACCCATGATTTCAAGATCTATATTCTACAAATACAAAAGTATTATATATATTTAAATCCTCATCATGGATAAACTACATAGTTCTTCTAAATCCAGGCATCAACTACCTTGTTCGCATTCATAGGGTGGTAATGTATTGAGGAGTCATAATATTTAATTAACATAAACCATATCCTTTAGCACTTATTAAAATATTTATATGTGAACATAAAATTCAATATTTTATTATTAGTATATATATCACACCTTTCACTATATAGATAATGTATCCATATCATTATTGAAAAAATTATCACTGATAGCTCCAAATCACGAGTTGGGTAATTTTGATCATGAATTTTCAATTGGCCTGAGGCATAAGTTATCACCATATCATTCTGAATAAGGATTCATCCTAGTCCCTTATTCAATTCATCAATATATATCACAAACCCTTCTCTATTTTAGGGTAGTGTGAGTATAGGTCCATTGACCAACCTTGTAAAGCCTCGACCCCAGAAGCCCGGAGCCGGTGCATTATTTTATTACATTAGAATAGATACAAGCTTCAAATCCCAAGGGAATAAATATTTTAGTAGTTTTGAAAAACCAGATTACATACATGATACCCATATTAAATTTTGAAATAAAAAATAAAACATAATACATAACAAATAATAATAAGCTTCATCCTTGAAACTCATTCAAACGATTACTCTTTATAACATGAGGAAAGGAAAAAAATAAGGGTGATATAAAATGATAAGTAAGGTTAAGTAAACTGGAAGAAATAATAAATTGATGAGGGTAAATCAAAATGGAAAGGTAAATAATAGATAACACATACCATTAAAATAACTGGATAAGGCATAATCAATATAGCAAGGTAAGAAACTGAAAACAGATTCCATTTAATCAATAAACTGGGAATGAAATGCATAAATAGATATTTCAATTCAATAATCTAATGGATAATAATAAAAAATGAATTCTCAATAAATTAAATTCTTAATTTTTTCACTTCTTGTTTTCCAGGAACATGATACCTTTTCCATCAACATAAGACAATTTTAACTATTCTAGTTTTTCCAACAGATTCATCTCATGAGACTACCGATGCATCAAGGGGCTTGCATTAACCAGTCCCCAACCCATAGGGTTTGAATTAAATGGTCCCCAAACCTTGTATTTAATGTAAAAAGCATTTCCTCATGCATCTAATAATTAATTTAATTCAAAAACAATGCGCCTTATCAAATATCCATATTGAATTGAAGATATGAATTTATCAATAATTCCCCAGTTAATCGAATAACTATCAAAGTGAACACTGTATGTAAATATGGTATAATTTTTAGGAAATAATAATATAAATAACCCAATAATGTTTATATTTAAGGAAATATCCAATGAAAAATGATTATAATAAATTTATTTTCTCAGGATAAAGTTAACAATCATATATGAAAGTAAGATTGCAAAGGTAACTTTTACCACTTGGAAATTTTCAAGCTAAACACCTTGGGTTAAATAATTAAAAGTAAAACATAAAAATAACATGAAGTATGAGTGAATAATGATATTAAATGATAAATTTTTAGTATATAAACCACAATAAAGTGAACTGGTGTATAGTAACAAATAAGTCTCAATGGAATGTAAATTGAGATGAAAACCCTTACCTTGAGTCCAACTTATCACATGTGTCTTTATATTCCTAAATAATAAACTTATGTTAATTATTTAATTTATTTATAACATTTTTAATGTTTATCATTAATTTTATTTCACTTATTAATTTTTTTATACAATTACTTAAATAATGAAGTTTATGTCTGGTGTTTTTGACTAAATTTGGTTCATATTTCAAAAACAACTTTGGTAGGTCGACTATAGTCAAAGGGGTAATTATATAGAAATATAAAGAATAATAATCATGAAATAATTATCATATTTAGATATAAATTATAATTTTAAAATCAATTATTAATTTTTTATGAAAAATGAACAAACGTTACAATCATGGAGATGGTAGGTTGTACGTACGCATGAGTAACATTCCCATTTTTCAATGATTGTTTTGGAAAGTAGGAAAGTAAAATTATATATTTATAGAATGATAATTATATAATAAATATGATTTTTTTAATAATATAGACTTATATATAGAATTATTGGGATGTAAAAGGAATCACATCGTGTCAAGGAGGCAGTAGTCCACACGTCCACGACCGACGTTATCACTTTTTAGTGCGTGAAAATGGGTAATAAAGAAAATGATATATTTAATTTACAGAAAGGTAATTATTTCATCAATATCATATATATGTCATTTATTCCATATATTTTTAATTTAAACCATCCTTTATACATTTCATGTATCATGTGAACGAATCACATCTCTTTGAGGAGGCTGTAGTCCACACTTCAACAAATGATGTTATCGTATACCCACAAAATGGAAAGCATAAAGGTATGTTATAAATAAAAACTACAGAAGCATAAAGAAATTATAAATATCATATATATCATATATAAATATAGTTTCTATCATAATTACCAAACATGCAATGTGGTAAAGGAAAAATGAACAACATTATTTTGCGAGGTGATAGTTCACCGTACACATAAATAGTAAGTTTGTTACCCATTAGATGGAAGTTTGTGTAGGTGTAGGTAAAAAACTTAACATAAAAAATATCAGTATATTTATGATACTATTTTTATTATACAATAATGTAATAATAATATTTCAGGGGTTTGAGAATGAAAATAAAGCAAAAGAGCTTGAGGAAGGATGTTACTTCTTATTCAGGTAACTCCTTTTGGTTTTCACCAAAGGGATTTATTGGTTTGATTTATGACCAAGGTGATGATTCTAGTATTATTTTAGGGATTTTTTGGAGATTTTTTGTCATATTTTTTTCAATCCAAAGTGTCTTGAGAGGTGTGAGAAAGTGGGAGGGTTGAGTTCCTTTTTATAGTGGAGGAGGAGTGACATTCTTGTAAATTTTTGAAAAGAGAATTTCACCCACGTTTTTCCTATGAAAAGTGGCTCAGATAATGAAATAAATAAAATAAAAGGAATTATAGGTTATAAATAGAAACATAAAATGGATTTTGAAAAGTTTATAGGTCATTTCAACTCTTAAGTTTAAGGTTTAGTCCCTTGTTAAGCCAATTTTTCACTTAATCATTGTAATTAATTTTAATTACTTTCACTAATATTCTTGATCAAAAAATAAGTTAAGCTTACTAGAAATTATAAATTATTATGATTCCAAACATGGAATCCATTTTTCCAAATTCCAATCACATAATTGGCATAAATTAATTCAAATTTAATCCCATATATGGGATGACAAAGCGAGTTTTTAACGTAAAAATGTTCAAAAGTTTGCTATGTTTTTATATTCAATTTCAATGTGAAATGGATTATAATGAACTAAATTTTATAAATTTATGTAAAATTTATTTAATTTAAATTTAAAACCAATTAAAAATAAAATTTAACCTTATAAATAAATTATACTAAGAATCAATTTTGAATTATAATTCAGTATTTTTCACTATTTATAAAAACATGAAACTTCTCTGAAAATTAAAAAAATCATCATAAAATAATTTTGATGTTTATATTTAAAAAATTATGTTTATTTTAAAATATAAAATTTATAATAGGTCCAAAAATTGTATTTAAAATAGGTTCACCATTAAAAGATAGTAAAACTATATTTATAAAAATATAGATTTTTATGCATAAAATTGGGGTTATTCTTATCTTATGCCTATAAAATCTATTGGATGAATATCAAGAATATTTTATTTAATATATAATATATAAATTTCATTAATATCTTTCACTAATATTAATTAATTTAATTTATTAGGATAAAACACATTTGTGATCATAAAAATAAAAATATTTTCTTTATATTCAATTGGTTTATATTTTCATTTCTAATTAATTGGAAACTAAGGAATTCATCTTATGTTTTTATAAATCATATATTTTCATAATTTAGTTACTACTATTCATAACATTTATATTATATCTTATTAAATAATAATATTTTAATAATATATTGTTATTTTGTAAAACTCAATCTTGTGTGTAACACAGGCTATTGAAGAAAATATTTATTGTGTGTGACACAAACTAACTCATTATCATGTGAATTGAAAGATATATCATATATTTATTTTAGTTAACATATTAATTATATTTTAAAGTCTCATGATATTATATTTCCTTACGTTCTTGGTGTTGCGTGTCATACATGCTATCAAATACAATGTTCTTACTTTATAATTTTAGGGCGTTACATTCTCCACACCTTAAATAAAATTCATCCTTACAATTTAAACTTGATCTTGGTAATTGATTATTTTATATTTTCTATGTTTAAATCCTACATCAATAGAATAGTTTGTAAAATATCCTCTTAATAAGAGTGAATGATAAGTGAAAAGGTCACATGGACTAACATATAACTAAGTCTCTAAGTATGAGAACATTAGTGTCAAGTAGAGATATGTACATGGAGGAAAAACGTAAATATTTATAGAGATTGATTAAGGTAATCAATAAAAAAAAGTGAATAATCAGTGAGAATTTGAGGGTATCAAATTCATAAATCTGTGATGATTTAGAAGACCATTGGTTCAACAAAAATTAAGGTATTAAGACAATATTTTTTTGATCATTTTTCTAATGTTGAGTAATTCTTTTACTTCCTAAGAATATAAGTTAATATACTTACTTGGAATATTTCTTTAAATATAAATCTCATCAATTTTTTTCCTTTTATCAATTCTCAATCCATCCATTACTCAAGAAATAGATATCCAAAAAATTAACTTGATGCCTAAAGCACTAAAATACATGTTTAATGGATTGTAAAGCCAATAAAAGAGTGAAATGTCTTTCCATTAGTCTTTAACTATTCTACAAAACCAATATGGTTAATACATTAATATATAAAACTAAAAATTAACACTACAGGTTCATCATTAATATTTATTCATCAAAATTTTTAATTAAAAAAATTACGTATTAACTAAGGCATTGCATAGGCTAGTGGTTGGCGTTAAACCCTTATCATCCTTCGGTCATGGGTTCAGGTCTTGCAGAATTTTCTAATTTGATGGGTTGTCACCCTGCATACATATTTTCCTTTTATAAAACCATATTAATATAATGTTTATAATGTTTAAAAAAAGTATGATGGATATCCTTGAAATTTAATCATTAAATATCCTTTTAACTAAGGTTTTCAATATAAACCCAATACATAAATACTTCATCCATTTATTTCAACATAGATCCTTAATTGGTCTAAGGTTTATCCTTTAGAAGATGGAATCTACTGAAAACAAAAAACATAGTGTGAGCATCAATTATCATATTGAAAAAAAATAATTTTTAGGATGTTTAAATCTTGACACATTATTTTCAATCTAAGACACCTCAGGTTTAAACTAGGTCATTCATTATCATTATCTATTCAAATTATTCATAATGGTTTGTTAAGAAAATGTGGATTATCCTAAGCATATATCTCAATAGTTTTAAACTATGAGCACAATAAGGCCCATTTTCATGTACCAGGTTATGCTCGAGTCAGGCCTGAAACACCTTTTCAGAGTTGTTACCCTTAGGTACATATGTGCTAGAACCACATCCACTTGTAGTATCCATATAGTTACGTATTTCCAGAAAGAACCACATAATATCTACCTTACCAAAATTATAGGATTTTATTCTATACTTATCCTAAAATTCTACCTTAGGGTTATGTTATCTAATCTATGTTTTCATAAATCTAGTTCCCAAGGTTCCTACTAAACCTGCTCTGATACCAAATTTAACACCCCGACCCCAGAATCCTGGATCCTGTGCATTGTTTTATTACATTAGAATAGATAAAAGCTTCAAATACCAAGGGATCAAACAATTTAGTAGTTTTGGAAAACTAGATTACATACATGGTACCCATATTACATTGTAAAATAAAAAATAAAACATAATACATAACAAATACTAATAATTTCCATCCTTGAAACTCATTCAAAGGATTCCTCTTCATAATATGGGGAAAGGAAACAAAAATAAGGGTGATCCCAAATGCTCAGTAAAGGTAAGTATAGTAGAACCAATAATTAATCAATGATAGTAAATAAACATGGAAAGGTAAATAACTGATAACACAATCCATTCAAATAACTGGATAAGGCATAATAAATATGGCAAGGTGATAAAATGAAAACACATTCCATTTAATCAATAAATTTGGAATGAAATGTATCGATAGATATTTTGATGTAATAATATCATGGATAATCATAATAAATGAATTATAAATAAAGGTAATTATTAATTATTAGATATCATGTTTCCAAGGAACATGATACCTTTACTATCAAGATAAGGCAGTTTAAACTATTTTTGGTTTGGCCAACTAATTCGTCTCATGAGACTACCGATGCATCGAGGGGATTGAATTAACCGGTACCCAACCTATAAAGACTTCATTAAATGGTCCCCAACCCATTTATTTAATGTAAAAATCATTTTATCTTGTATATAATAATCAATTTAATTCAAAATCAATGTGCCTTATCAAATCTCCGT
Source organism: Viscum album (assembly GCA_963277665.1). Taxonomy (NCBI): domain Eukaryota; kingdom Viridiplantae; phylum Streptophyta; class Magnoliopsida; order Santalales; family Viscaceae; genus Viscum; species Viscum album. The sequence goes on from OY728160.1 coordinate 734,614,297, forward strand.
ATTGAAAAGAAGATATAGATTTATCAATAATTCCCCAGTTAATCAAATAACTGTCAAAGTGAACACCATATGTAAATATGGTATAAAGTTTAGGAAATAATAATATCCATCACCCAATAATGTGGATATTTAAGGAAATATCCAATGAAAAATGATTATAATAAATTTATTTTCTCAGGAGAAAGTTAATAATCACAAAAGAAAGTAATATTGCAAAGGTAACTTTTACCACTTGTAAATTTTCCAACTAAACACCTTGGGTGACATAATTAAAAGTAAAACAAAAAATAACATTAATTATGAGTGAATAATGATATTAAATTACAAAGGGGAAGTGTATACACCACAATAAAGTGAATTGGTGTATAATAACAAATAAGTTTTGATGGGATGTAAATTGAGACTAAAACCCTTACCTTGAGTCCGACTTGTCACGTGTGTATTTATATTCCTGAATAATAAAATTATGTTAATTATTTACTTTATTAAGAAATTTTTTCATGTTAATAATTTATTTTATTTCACCTATTACAATTTTTTATACAACTACTTAAACAATTAAGTTTACATCATGCGTTTTTGACCAAATTCAGTTCCTATTTCAAAAATAACTTTAGTAGGATGACTATGGTCAAAGGGGTCATTATATAGACACATAAAGAATAATAATCATGAAATAATTATAATATTTACAAATAAATTATACTTTTAAAACCATTTATGAAATATGATTATGAAAAATGAACTAACATTACAATCATGAAGACAGTAGGCCGTACATACGCATGAGTAAAATTCCCATTTTTTAATGATTTTTATGTAAAGAAGGTAAGTAACATTATATATTTTTATAATGATAATTATATAATAAATTTGATTTTATTTAATAATATCTACTTATATATATAATTCTTATTATGTAAAATTAATCACATCGTGTCGAGGAGGCGGTAGTCCACACGTCCACGACCGATATTATCACTTTTTAGTGTGTGAAAAAGGGTAATAGATAAAATGATATATTATATTTCTAGAAAGGTAATTATGTCACTAATATCATATATATTTCATTTATTTCAGATATTTTTAATTAAAATCATACTTTATACATTCCATGTATTGCGTGAATGAATCACATCTTTTTGAGGAGATGGTAGTCCACACTTCCACAAATGATGTTATCATATTCCCACAAAATAGAAAGCATAAAGGTATGTTATATATTAAAATTAAAAAGGAATAAATAAATTATAAATATCATATATATCATATATAAATAGCATGTCCATCATAATTTCCAACCATGAAAGGTGATAAAGGAAAAACTAAAAACATCGTTTTACGAGGTGGTAGTTCACTGTACATATAAATGGTAAGTTTGTTACCCATTAGATGGAAGTGTGTGTAGTTTTAGGTAAACAAATTAACATAAAAACATATTAGTATATTTATTATATTTGTTTTATTATAAAATAATGTAATAATAATATTTTAGGGGGTTAATAATGAAAATAAACCAAAAGAGGTTGAGGAAGGATGTTACCTCTTATTTGGGTAACTCCTTTTGGTTTGCACCAAAGGGATTCCTTGGTTTTATTTATTCCAAAGGTGATGCTTCTAGGATGAGGGAAGGTATGTTGATAAGATATTTGGGGTGAGTTTTTTTGAGCCAAAGTTTCTTGAGAGGTGTGAGGAAGTGGGTGGGTTGAGTGCTTTTTTATAGTGGAGGAGGAGTATCATTCTTGTAAATTTTTAAAAAGACAATTTCACCAATGTTTTTCCTATGAAAAGAGGCCCCAATAATGAAAAAATACTATAAAAGGGAATATATAGTTTAAATATGAATCTAAAATGGATTTTAGACAATTTTATAGGTCATTTTGTCTCTTAATTTTAAGGTTTAGTCCCCTAATCTAATTTTTCTCTTAATCGTTGTAATTAATTTTAATTATATTCACTAATATTTTTGGTAAAAAACTATTTTAAACTTATTATATATTATAAAAATTTATTATTAAAAGTATTTAATACATTTTTTACAAATTAAAATCATATAATTGGTAGAAATTAATTTAAATATAATCCCACAGACGAGACGACAAAGTGGGGTTTTAAAGTGAAAATGTTCAAAAGTTTGCTATGTTTTTATATTCAATTTCAAAGTGAAATTGATTCAATGATCTAGATTGGATTAATTTATCTAAAATTTATATAATTTAACTTTAAAACCAATTATAAATATAATTTAATATTATAAATAAATTAGATGAAGAAGCAATTTTTAATTAAAATTCAGTATTTTTCACTATTCATTAAAAAAATGAAACTTCTTAGAAAGATACCAAAAAATCACCCTAACCTAATTTTTATGTTTTTATTTCAAAAATGAATTTTATTTTTGCATATAAATTTTATAAAAGTTCCAAAAATTGTATTTAAAATAGGTTCTCTATTAAAAGGCAATAAAACTACCTTTATAAAAATATAGGTTTCTATGCATAAAATTGAGTTTGTTCTTATCTTATGCCTATAGAATCTATTGTATGAATATGAAAAATATTTTATTCAATATATATTATATAAATTTAATCAATATAATTCAATAATAGAAATTAATTTAATTTATTAGGATAAAACACCTTTCTGAGCATACAAATAAAAATATTTCCTTTATATTCAATTGGTTTATATTTTCATTTCTAATTAATTGGAAACCAAGGAATTATTATTATATTTTTATAAACCATATATATTTCAAAAATTAGTTAATACTATTAAAAATGGATAGTTTATATCTTATTAAAATATAATATTTTAATAATATATTATTGTTTGATAAAACTGAGTCTTGTGTGTAATGAAAGCTGTCGAAGAAAGTCTTTATTGCGTGTGATGCACACTAACTCAGTACCATGTGAATTTAAAGCTATATCATAAATGGATTTTATTTAAAATAGTAAATATATTTTAAAGTCTTGCGATATTATATTTCCTTATGCGTTTGGTGTTGCGTTCTATACACGCTATTGAATACAATGTTCTTACTTTAGAATTTCAGGGAATTACAAACCTTCTTTTTAGATCCTTGAAATTTTCATCACATTCATCTGTCTATAGGAACTTGGATCCCATTTATGTTAAATTAGTTATTAGATTATATAACCCTAGTAAATATTCAAAAAGTGTCAGTATTATCCATCCAACTAAAGAAAACTATGCATTTTAGTCACCATAGTGGTCCTGGACATTGCTCAATAATTTTAATCTTTAATGGATCCACTTATATACCATAACATGAGATTATATAACCCAATAATTAAAATTTATGTATCTAAAACTCACAATTTTTAATTTTAGAATACAATTTATCCTTCCTTAGGGTCTTCAACTGAATCCTCAAATGATCTTCATTCTCTTTCTTACTCTTTGAATATATAATAATATCATATATAAAAACTAACAAAAACTAATTAAGGTAATATATAAAGACTATATTAATTATATACACAAAGATAATAGGGGAATTTGTAAGTCCAAATAGAATAACTATAAATTTATAATGAACATACCTCATATAGAAGGTTGACTTGGGTATATCCTCTCTTTTTACCCTCAGCTGATGATATCCAGATTGAAGATCAATTTTGAAATTTTTTTGAGCTCCTTGTAATTGATCAAATATATCATTTATTATGATATTATTATTCTATAAATTTATAAGGGATATATGTAGATATAACTAATCAATTCTCAAAATCACATAAAATTAAAATAAAGGAAAAATAAATATAATTTCACAGGGCACATTCACGGCATCCCCAACTTTGGAGTAAGGGATAAGTATACTTTAAAAATTATGAACCAATTGAGTGATTGATATAGGATATTCCATTCCTTGTCCTAGGAGTTAGCCCTTGGATTAGGGAATTGACTTGGATAATTCCCAAGTTCTCCATATACAATAAATTGAACTATTAGTGGAACCTTAGTCTGAAATTTATTTCTATCCATCGAACTATTAATTTTTACTTGGAAATTAGATGATTTATGCCATTATTTTTCACTCATAAAACATATTTCTTTTCCTTTGAAATATACCTCTAAGTTATTATTCCCACATTCATGATGTGTGGGAAGCTGAATATTATTCTTTACATGGTATTTATCACCTAAACCTTCCTAAAATTTAATTTTCTCTCATTTGGTGCATTTATAAACACACCTTACATAACATACATAAATATTGCATCATGTTAGAAAAATATTAAATATATTTTACACAACCCAAAATTTTAAATGATTATTTTTTAGATACTAGATACATAATAAACTTATTTCATGAAATATATTCAAGATCTCCCAAAAAGTTCTTCTCAAATAGTACACTTATTATAAATACCATACTTAAAACCTTTCCTCATAACCCAGGTAAATGAAAATATAAGAAAGGGTGAGCTCATATACTTAGTAAGGGTAAAAATAAGAGATATAAATAAATGATCATAAGTGAGAATAAGATAAATATAAGAGTATGAGAACATGATCATAACTTATAAAAGTCACACCTAATCAGTCAAGATCATTAATCATGTGTCAGGGAATAAGGCTTTATTATAATAAAATACATAATCCATAAGAGTACAAAATCATAATAATGATTCGTGAGAACATATCATAAGAATAAGAGTTCATAGAATACACATAAGAATAAAATATCATTTACATAGTCAGGGATCTATACCAATAATATGATAGTGGAAAAATTTTAATAGTGTATTGAGTTCACACCCCATTCCCATCATTTACTCAGTCAAGGTTCACTGCCAGAACTATCATAGTGGAAAGAGTCCCTTACTGAACTGGGTTCACTCTCCATTATAATTCACATTATCTCATGGGATATCAATATTTAACCAAATCATTAGAGGTATATATATTTCTATGCCCACCCATCATATAATTAAAACCATACATATACATGCCACAAGATCATAGAAATATTCATCATTCTATCATAGAATAACCCATAGAAAAGAAATAAGTTTCATAAATTTTTTCACAACATATAATAATAATACATCAAAATACAAAACATGAATGGTAAAATTAGATCATATCACCAGTGAATCATAAGAGACATCAAATGATGTAACATAGAAGAAAAATACCTTGAAAATAACATTCAAACATATCTTTTAAAACCTAATAAAAATATCATTTTATCTTGATAAAATCTTAAATAAAAATTCCTAGAATATCTAGAAAATTATTTTATTTGAAAATAACTCTGAAAACCTATAAATAAATCTTAAAATAAAATAATGGTCATGATGGTAGGAGAATCTGTTTGTATAGTAAACATTAAAATAAAGATTTATTTCACATTTTTTTTGTAAAAATTCATAAAATAAATCTTTGAAAAAAAACTATAAAAATTAATTTTTAATACCTTTTAAAAAATCCAAATATGGTTGTAAATAACTTTATATAATCACTAGATTATATAAAATAACATTCTCAAAAACGTTTTAAATAAGATGTAAATGAAAGTAAAAGTTTTTCAACAAAAGAAGAAATAAGGTCAACTTTTCTTAAAATCATTTTATTAATTATTTAAGTAGAAAGTAGAGGAGAATAAAAGGAAAAGATAAAATCCCCATAAATAACCATAGTATAAAAAATGTATTTGGTTTAAAATATATGTATCATATAATTTCCCTCAATGGAAATTTAACACAGACAATCCTAAAAAGAAATGAGATTGTAACATAAACCCTTAACTCAATTCCTTAATTTAATCTTGGTCATATTTTAATCATATCTAGAATAGTAATAATGTAATAATAATTAAATTTATTCTTTATATATACTTTTTTTAACTATTTATATAACATAGCGATGAAAAACTAATTACATCACTTCGTGGAGGCGGTAACCACGCATACACATAAGCGATGTTTTCACTTTTCAACAGATGTAATTAAAGAAAGGTAAATAATAATTCACATTTCTAGAATCATAATTATATCATAAATATATTATATATTCATTAAATTTATCCTTATTACCTTCCATGTAAATGGAAATGAAAAATGAATCACATCGCTTCAAGTAGGTGGTGGTCCACACATACGCACGAGTGACGTTATAATTTTCCAACGGTTGGGAGCATAAGAAGGTAAATAATAAATCATATTTAAATAATCATAATTATGTTATAAAAATAATATATATATACTAAATTAATCTATATGACCATCCAATATAGGCAGTGATGAAAAATAAAATATATCACTTCATGGAGATGATAATCTGTACATATGCACAGGTGATGTTTTTATTTCTCTTAGATATAAAGGAGATAAAAAATACATATAAAATTAAATTTATTTTTTTACTATATTAAATATACTTATTTCATAATGTTAATATGGTTATAGAATATTTTTATTAGGTATAAGAAGAAATAAACTTATAAGGATTTGGTGAAGGTGATTACCTCTTCTTTTAGAAACCTCATTTTGATCTCTTCTTAAAGACCCTTGGGTTGGTATTTTAAGAATAGAAAAACCTATATAAAATGTCAAGGGAAGTTTATAATAAATTTAGGTGTATTTTTTTTTGATTTCTCAAAATTTGTTTTAGAATACAGGATAGGAGTTTCCCTTTTATAAGTGAGGAGAGTGACACACTTGTAATTATTAAGAATATTAAAATATAATAAAGTCACATTCATGGGAAAGTGACTCAAAATTGGATAAATTTCAAATATTGGATGATATTTATTCAAAATAAATTAAAAAAATTGTATTTATACAATTTTTAGGTCATTTTAATCCTTATCTCTTTAGTTTAACCCCTCGTTAACCCTATTAACCTTTAACGTAGTAATGAATTTTTACCTCAGTTAATATTCATAATAACCAAAAATGAAATTGAAATTGTTAATAAATTTGGAAATTATGATTAAAAATATAGAAACCATTTTATTATATTCAATTTATATTATTTAGATAAATTCATTTTAAAATAAGTATGCAAAACCTAATGAAAACCATTTAAAAAAAATACAATTTTTAGCACAATACTAAATTTATTCTCATTCCTTTCCTAGTAACAAAATTTAAATGAATGTTAATTTTTTTATTGAATATATTATCAAAAAATTTTATTAAAATAATTCATAAATTTTTGATTATTTTAATCTTTTATGATAAAAACACATTACACGCATAAAAGTAGTTTTTTCAGAAAGCATCTCTTTACCATCAAATGATTTTATTTTAATTTATTACCAATTGATAACCTATGTATGAGTTATTATTCATTAATTAACAATATATTTCATCAAAATAAATTTTTATTAGTGATCATGATACATAATATATACAAAAATAAAATATATTTAAAAATAGGTACTTTAACATTAAACGATCTTATTATTATCATTTAAAATTGAGTACCCATTTTCCTTGGAATTGTTAAATACCTTTGTATTATTTTTTATTCATATATTTAATAATTTTTTTAATCCTATTAATACCCACAAATCCAATGGATATGTCATATATACTATAATATTCCAATTTTGGTTTGTTTAAGTTCAGTGTTGCGTGAAAACAAGCTATCAAAGGATTCCGATTTAATAAATAGAAAAATATATTCTAAAATACCAAGGTGTTTCATAAAATAGGGTCATATAAACCCATATTTATCTCTTTTAATTGGAACCAATCCACACCCAACACAATTAGGGTGTTCTCACAACCTGTAGGCTCCAACTGACCCCCTCCTCGAGAGGCTGGCCCACATCATCTTTCAATTCTCACATTGATCTTGGAAGAGACCTAATTCCCATAACCTAGAGGGAAACCCTATCTGTAACACCATAATTAGTCCCATAGGATTTATCACACTCATGGAATTCACCGTCTCTTAATCCACCCTCAGTAGGGTGCTCCTCACCTGGTGCGAGACATGTGATCATCCCACCTATCCCTACCAGGCTCAAGCCTCTCATAACTACCCAAATATCCCTAAGAAAATAAACCTAGGATAACTATGAATCATATCACATCCTGATACATTCCTGAGGCCTCTCTTTAACTCAACAAAAATCTACGCCCTTGGTGACATAGTTATAGGGCGATCCAAAATTGCTCAAGTACTAAAGAGCACTTAACCTGAGCATAGAAGGCTTGGAATCATCCTATCTCTTTATCTAGGGTGCTCTTGGTCCCTATCCCCTTTACCTATTCCCATGAAATGTGCATGCATAAAATAAATCATGAATAAAATTGCATATTAATTTTTATTATAGGAACTACCTACCTAGAAAAGGAGTTACCATCCATGCCAAGATCTAGTCATCCTAGGACAAGCTTGTCCATGACTCATCCAAACTCACAACAACTCGAGATATTCTATCTCATGCTATAACATCCAAATAATTAATTATAAAAAATATAAAAAATTATTTAATTTAACCCAATGAGGCATAATCGTCAAAAAAATTAACGAAAAAGATAATGGTTCTGAAACCATATGAAATATCATACGTTCATCATTCTATAATCCCCTCTATCCATTTAGAAAAAATCCCCATCAAATTAGGATGATTATCTATTCTATAGTGAAATCACCACTAAAACCCTATCCTAAATCACAACAAATCAAAGAGATACAAAAGGGGAACAAAAAATGAAGGAAATAATGTAAGAACACACCTATAATCACCATTATAATGCCACCAAAATAACCCCACATCAAGAGAGAAAGGGGAAGAGGGGGGGGGGGTCTATTCAAAATTTCCCTCTTATTTTGCTTGGTTGACCTAAAAATGAAGGGGGTACAACTGTGAAAATATGGGTCTACCCTTGAAAAAACTAGGTGTGTGGAAAACCTACTTGGTCAATTTATCCATAAAACACCTTATCTAGTACATGATATACTTGAGTCATATTCAAGATCACCCTTCACTGGAAACCTATTCTAAGGTCTTAGAATATGATCATTAAGAATGATTTAACCCTTGAATAATAAACTATATCAAAGATAAAACATTCACATCATAGAAATTGGCATAAATAAATTGATGAAACTAAATACTAAACAAAAATAAAGGAATCATCACATACATAAGCACACATAACCTAAATGAATAAACATCATCTACTCAAAATCCTAAAGGATAAAGAAAACATTATTTAAATAACCTAAAAGGAAAAAAATAAAATAGTGACCCATAATTTCCAAGTGAACCACAATTACCCTCCACATCACATGCCAAAAATCTGGCACAACCTGTATCCCAATGCAAGAAAAACCAATGACAATTCACCTGAGAAAAAAACCATAATAAGAAAATATACCAAGTGGTATATAAAGGGTGTTGAAAAAATGATCCCAATAGGTAAACACCATCGAGTTTGTGAAAATCATTAAAAAATAAAATTCATTTCACATTAATTTGGAAATGAAAATGAAAATATGTTTTCAATTAACAAGTATAAAAATCCAATTCACACACCCACATTTAACAAAATACTATTATTTGTATTAAATGGAAATAAAAACTTAAAAACCACTTTCATGCCTCATCCCCATTTTTAGTAAAAAACTTCCCCACCATAATATAAAAATAAGGGAAGAACCCAAAACCCTTCTTCAAACAAAATTTTAAAATTCCAAAAGAGGAACTATTTCTATAATCCATAAAACAAGGTAAAAACCCATTTTCCTATTTAAAAACATTTCCCAAACATCCTTTTCATAAGAACATAATTTTTATTTCCAAATACACTTTTCAAATCATTTTCACAAACCAACTTTAAAGTGAATAGAATCAATACTCAAAAAAGAGTAATAATACATGGTACATAGAATAAAATAATCTAAAAAATAAAATAAAAATAAATGTACCATAATATAATCATCAATATTAGATATAAATAAGTAATAACCACCAGAATCATATAATTCATCCTATAAAAGATATAAAAGCATCACATGAAACCCTCTAGGACCTAGGTACAATAGTTAAAACTAGAGATATTATCCCCAAGATGTAAATAATGAATCTATCTCATGCCTGGTAGTCCTGTAGAACAAATCAAAAATAAACATCCTAAAATCTCCATCGCTACATGGATGCATGAAATTTTCTAGCTCATAGGGACCACTACCCCTTCTGTCCTAACCATCTTAGAGTTATCTGACAACGCTCCATAGTCGACTCATTATATATACCAAGGTTTATACTTATCAAAACTTATTCTTAGTCCCATCATACTCCTATGACCAACATAAAATGTAGGCGAGCAATCACATTCAACAATATATTGAAGAAATAAATCACACCTCACCTACAACACCCTCACAATCAATAGCCCCTTCACATTCCATTCATAACACATGGAAGATGCATCATTCCCATTGGGATACAATTCACATAAATCAATAAGTAATAACCCCCACAGGGTTATAAGATAAAAAGGGGGATTGAGAGGAACTTACACTCACACATGAAATATTTTGAAAACACCAAATGTTTCAAATGAGCCATTATCTAAAAGATCATAATGCCAAGTTTCTTTTAAATGGTATGAAATCTAAATATAATTCATTTTTTAAAATTAATATATTGAAGCCCATTTAAAAACCGCCTTCCCAAATAACTCATTCAATACCATTTGAAAGAATTATTTCAAGAAGTAACTCATTTTTTTATTAAAATCACCAAAGAGCTTAAAATAATCATCCAAAATTTAAGTCATAACCCAAAAAAGGTCAAATCATTTTAATATAACACACAATATTTAAAATTCTTATCTCAAAAATTTCAAAACATTCATCGTTTTAAAACCCTGCTTGAATTACCAAGAAAAAACATCTGGAAGTTCAAAATCACACTTCCCATTTTATTTCATGACCTAAATAGGGTCAAAGAACCATAAAAACCACAATTTATTTAAAACCATTTATTAAAAAATTTAACAACACTTATAATTTAAATAACCACTTGAAACACCAAAAAAAAACTTCTTCCAAGTAGAAAACAACCCCAAAAACTGTTTAAAAGCCAACCAATACATCACACATGGATTTAATTTAACAAATAAGGAATTTTAAACTCTAAAGCACTTAATAAAAAGTAAATTTACGAAAAATCACAAAACACCCACCTTGGTTCAATGGAAACCAAGACAGATATCATTGTATATGATGGTGAGCACTCAAACATGACTCAAGGGATCCAAACCCTGATATCCTTAGGGTTTATTAGAGGGGGAAAATAGAAGGGAAAGGGGTAGAGGGAAGAAAGGGAGGAGGAAACCAAGATAAAAGAGAATAAATTGCCCTGAAACCTCAAATGAATAAGGCATGAAATGCCTCAAAATTGAAGGTAATAGAAGGAGAAACTTCCCATGGGGTTTTCCCACATTGAAAAAATGTGAGGAGAGGGAAAATAATTCCGTAGGGCTCTTAAAATTTCAAGGAAAAAACCATAAATTCACGTTTAAGTGAATATAGGCAACTTTCATGGTTATGCCACATGATTTAGTAAAAGTTACACCAACCGTACAATTGGAACCGCATAAGAAAAAGTACTTTACATGGTCTCTCCCAATAAGATCACATGGTTAATCTACCCATGAACCAACTACGTTGAATGGAACTTACCAAACATAGATCAATATTACACATTTGTTTCATGGTTTTCCTAAATGTGCACAACCCATCTAATGGGAAACTCAAGGAATGAAAGTGCCAAAAAAATTACTACTAAGAATCACCCAACCACATGCTATCTATGAAGGTTAAACCATGAATTTTCAAGGAAAAAAACTTCCCCACATAGGGGTACCTGCATGGTTAGTCTTAAACAATGTTCCCCAAACCATGCGAAAAAACTAAAATTTCAAAAAACTAAAAACTCAAATCCAAAACTCAAAAATATTTAATTTAATCAAAAATTACTTAAAGTAATTAATTAGAAACCATGTTATAGTGACATGGGTTGTTACAATCTCTCCACCATGCCACTTTTTACCCCCAGAAAGTCCCTATTCAATATAGAAGTAACCAAATAAAGTCACAATCACGCCCCATGTAATGAGGTGTTTTGGATGAAAAAATAGAGAGGTTTAAGGAAAGGAAACTCTCAAACATTTATGACTCCTTCATACTAAAACATAAATTTCAAAAAATAACGAGATTACTCTAAGACAAGGTAAACCATATCACAGGTATATGATTGAGATGATTTGAAGATTGAGCATTGGTCTCCCCACCATTTAAAAATATTAGAAATGGAGTATCAAAGGAGAACACATCTGAATGGAAACATCCACTATGATAAAGAATCTTTAGTAATTCCAAGGAATACCTAATAACCATCTAAATAATCTATTCCCACTTCCTAAAAGGAAAACCAATATCAAGGAAATTAATATCCTTAAGGTCTATCTATCATCAATATTATCAGGCATCACTTATAAAAGGAAACAAATAATGAGATTTCACTATAAAAAATGGTCTCTCCACCTGGGTCACCATAAACAATGGGTAAAATAGGACCTCAATCTCAGAACATCATCCCATAGTAAACCCCACAAAGCTAATACTAATGAGTTCTCAACTACCAAATATAAATATCTATCATAAGTACCCAAGAACTAAATAAATGGTCATTAACACCCATATCAATAATAAAATTACCTCAAAAATATTTATGACATAAGAAAACTTTATAAGACTCAAGAGAACCCCCCCAAAAAAACATCAATGTATGAAACAAAACCCAAAACCCAAAGGAATTCACACAATCCATAAGGTCTATACATAATTATTATAAATCCATTACCATCCATATGAAAATAACTCGATCATCCTAAATTTATCATAATAATTCTCCCATAATAAACAAACATTCAAGGAAATCACATGTGATTACCTGAAAACATCCACATGGATTCACTAAAAAGCCACATTCTAAAAAGGAACTCAACTTAAGTAAACTCAATACTTTCTTAACCAACCCATTGTAAAGAGGGGAATATAACTAACCCAATAATTCCTAAAGTGAAAAAAATATCTGAATTCCCCAAATTCACTTGGAGTCTAGGTGGATTCAAAAAAATAAAAGTCAAATCCAAAATATGGAAGAAACCATCCATAAGAAGAAATCATAGGAATAATTCTCTAACTTCCATTAAGACAATTCTATGAGGCACTTAGAAACCAACATGAGACATGATAAAAAATACCCATGATCTTAAATAAAAAACAAGAAGTCCCTTAACCAAGGGAACAAGCCAAAAATTACTATTTCAAAATATCTTTTGAAAACTAATTTTCAATCTGCTTTTAAAATATTTGTTAAAAACAAAACAATTTTCCAAAATCTCACCTTATCATATATTTCAAACCATCACCAAGACCTTTTGGTCTCAAAAATCATTTATACCAAGGGCTAAACACTTATTTTACAAAATTATCACACAAAATTTTGTAACAATAAAAGCTCAAACTCATTTCCAAAATAATTTCCAAACTATTTCAAAATATAAAATCTTTAAAACATTCCATGGGTTTTAAAATAGACCCCAAAATTCCTTTAAAAACAAAACCATTTTTTATAAATCATATAAATTTCAAAATTACATTTTTAAATAAATCACCTATTTGAAAATTATTTTATTAAAAAACTCTTAAAACACCCCCTTTATGAATTTAAATCCTCCACGAAATTCTACTTTTTAAACTTAAGCGATTTTTTCACACAAAACGTTTTCCTTAGTTCCAATTTTAAAATAAAAATTGACTAGAAAACCCCAAAAATATTTCCAAAACCATTAAAAAAATAGTTTTTAAAATATAAAACCTCATATAATTCCTTTCTTCCATTCTAAACAAAATCATTTTCCATCACATAATAAAAAACCCTAAAGGAAAAAACCAAAAAAACCAACATAAATATCAAACCAAACCATAATAAACTACATTAATTTCAACAAAACACCAAGAAATATCCCCTATATGATAACACACCAATGAAATACTCTTTTGGAATCAATCGAGGGAGCATGGGAGGAAAAACAAAAAATCCATAGGATAAACTACACTATGCATGATTTGAAAGAACAGGTTGGTAAACCATGTGATAACCATGAAACAAGTACTGTCATGGTTACAAATCTATTTTACATGGGAACCACACAATTTAGAAAAATATATGTGCTAACTGTGTAACCCTAGTTTGTTCACCACTCTCCCCTTTCAAACTCAAACCAACCCTCGAAATCACCAATACACTCAATGGGGATCAAAGCATCATCTCAACATATCAAAATCCATCAAAGATATCTAAATTTAAACTCAAAATCAGGAATCAATCCCAAAAAACCCATCGAATATTAAAGTTCCATATGGTGGAGATTTGGTTAAGCACTTTATTACACAATACACATGAGCCTCAATGATGATCCTAGTCTCCAAAATATATAGACTCACCCCAAATAACAAGAAGGAATCCTTGAATACCATTTTTTCATAGGCCAACCTACATTGACCATCCATCGTACACCTAATATGGTCCGTGACATACCCAAGGAACGTTACCAATTATAATAGGTAAGAAAATAGTGAAAGGGTCTCCAAAAATAGTAATTGGGAATGATTTCACCCTTGAATAAACATCTAGATCAAAGATAAAACACTTACATCAGAGCAAGAGACATAAACTAATGGATGTAACTAAAAGACGAACCAAAATAATGGTATCATTGCATATATAAGTACAAAAAACATAAATTAATAAACATTAACTACTTAAAATAATAAATCATAAAACAACTAGTACATATAAAACTTAAAATGGAAAAAAATAAAATTAGTACCCATAATTTCCATGTGACCCACATTCACTCTCCACATCTCGTGCCTAACATACAACATAACCCTCATCCCAACATAATGAAAACAAAATACAAGGCACCTGAGAACAAAACCATTAGAAATGTATATACTAAGTGATATATTTAGTATTTGAGAAAAACTAAATCCAGTTGGTAAGAACCACAAAGTTTTTTCCATTTCATACAAAAGAAAATCTATTTCACATTAGTTTAAAAATGAAATTATAAACGTGTTTTAAATCAGTAAGTATAAAAAATAAAAACCACACGCAATTTTTTAAAAAAAAATATAATTATATTGATTAAATGAAAATAATCACTTGAAAAACACTTCTAGGCCATGACCTACTTTTTAGTAAAACACATCACCACCTTAATAAAGAAATAAGGTCAGGACCCAAAACCTTTTTCTAAACACATTTTTAATAAACTAAACAAGTACCTATTACTAGTTGACATAAAATATGGTAAAAAACCATATTACCTCTTTCAAAAAATTTCCAAAACATTATTTTTAAAATAACATAATTTTACTTTCCAAATCCAATTTTTAAAACATTTTCACATACCAACTTGAAAGTGAATAAAATCACTACTAAAACAAGAGTTATAAAATACATTACCTAGAATAAAATAATCCAAATAGAAATAATGTTACCATAATCCAATCACTAATAGGGGATACAACCAAGGTATAGCCACTAGAATCCCCTAGGTCATCCTATAAAGGATATAAAAACATCAAGGGAAACCGCCTAGGATTCAAGTACAATAGTCTAAACTGGAGAAATGATTCACATGAAAACACTTTTGAATATGTATCACCCCCAATAATCCTATTGTACTAACAAGAAATAAATGTTCTGCAATCTCCTTATCTATACAAGAATAAGAAAGTTTTATTTCTCAAAGGGCCTGCTACCCCTTCTGGCCTAACCATCTTAGAGCAGTTGGAAAATTATCCCTAGTCAACACACTATTTACACTAGGGTTTTCACTCATCCGAATCTCTTATTCCCCAAGGACACCCATGAACAATATCAAATAAAGTTATCCAATCACATGCATAAATATATCAAATAAATAAATCAAACCTCTCCTAACACACCCCCAAAATCAACAACCACTTCACATTTGTTTCATAACACATAAAAGATATAACATTCCATTTAGGATATAATTCAAATTAATCAATAAGTAATAATACCCATGGGGTCATAAGATAACAAGGGGGATTAAAAGGATCTTACACTCACACATACACTATTTTTAAAACACCCAAAGTTACAAATTAGATTTTATCAAAGGTCTTGGAATGATAAGTCAATTTTAAATGGATTTAAGTACCACTCTAAGGCATTATTTAAAAACAATATCTAGAAATCCACTTAAAAAGAATATTACAAAACAACTCACTCAATTTTTTTGAAAGATCCATTTCAAAAATCCACACTTTTTCATTAAAATAACCAATGATATTAAAATACCCATCCCAAATTCAATTCATGAACCAAATGAGGTCAAATTATTTTAAAATAATACACTTTATCTAAAATTATTCTCTCAAAAATTTGAAAACATCCAATGTTTTAAACCATCACTTTAATTTCCATGAAAAACCTCCAAAAGTTCAAAACCACATTTAACATTTTATTTTAAGAACAAAATTAGGTCAAAAAACCATAAATGATATATTTTATTTAAAAAAAATTCTCAAATACTTTAACAACACTTGAAATTTTAATAACTATTTGAAATCCTAATTAAAACACTTACGGTAAGTGGAAAACCACCCTGAACACCTTTTAAAAACAACCAATCCATTATATATGAATTTAATATAATAAATAAGTAATTTTAAACTACCAATAACTAAATGGAATTTCAATTTAATAAAAATTAAAAAAAACTTATATTGATTCAATGGAAACCAATCCAAAAGTCATTTCATACGACAATAAGAACTCCAAAAGGCCTCAAGGGAACCTCCTTAATCCCTAAAAAACCCCTCATGAATAACCCATTAGAAAATCTTAATATGAACCCCAATATCCCTAGGGTTCATGGGAGATGGAAAAATAAAAGGTAATGGGGTAGAGGGAAGGAAGTGAGGAGGAAACCAAGAAAAAGAAGAATAAATTACCTTGAAACCTCAAAGGAAGAAGACTTAAAATGACTCAAAATCAAAGTAAAGGGAGGGAGTAACCTCCCATGGGGTACACCCAACTTGTAAGAATGATATTAGAGAAAATTAATACCTTATGGATCATAAAATAGTAAGTAAATACCAAAAATTTACTTTTAAGTGAATCTGGGAAAATCATATGGTCAGTCGGTATAGTTTAGTAAACTGTGTACAAACAATACAATTGGAATTGCCTCAACAAAAGGTATTCACACAGTCTCACATAGGAATATTTCATGGTACATCTACCCATGTGACAAATTTTCATGACCCCCTACCTCCAAAT
Organism: Viscum album; assembly: GCA_963277665.1. Lineage (NCBI taxonomy): Eukaryota > Viridiplantae > Streptophyta > Magnoliopsida > Santalales > Viscaceae > Viscum > Viscum album. Next base: position 734,631,686 of record OY728160.1, read on the forward strand.
ATTCCCCTCCTAGACTGACAATGGAGAAAAGAAGATAATGACCTTTGAGTCCTACCTCTAGTAGGCCCCAGTGTGACGACCAACACCAAGGGTATACAATCTCACAAAATGGGAGGAATTGCCTTTTTTTAAATAAAACAAGATTGGGAGATATGATGGTCCATCCCAAAACAAATCCAAGTACTATATATATAAAATAAATCCAAAATCCATCCCACATGCATGTTTAAAATACAACTATTACGAATACAATGAAACTCCAAAGTAAATACCAAAATAAAGCTAAGAAGCAACATGAAAACTGTACCAAAGTCCAAGCTAGTAAGGTACAATATAGTACATATAATTCTACTGGAAACCTGAAAATAGTTTTATATACATAGGGTGAGCATACACGTATACTTAGTAGGAAAACCAAAGTCTCTCATTCAGAAGTGAGATAAGAATACTAATGCTCCCATGAGAAAATAACAGAACCCAACAACACCTAACAAGGTATACTAGCCATCCCAACCTCACCAATGCACACTCACCAAGTAACTCAATTCAAGTAAAGTAATATAGTAAGAACATTGATGATTTGGGTACCTCTCACCACTTCCCACTAGTTTAGCCTCTCTTTCCTAATGGAAAACATCCTCACGCTCCCACCTCTTCTGAAAGAACCACACCGAAACCCGCCCACACACACTTAGGCCCCAAAAACCACATCTCATACCATCAACTAGGCCTCGAGCCACATCATATCCTTCCCAAAAACACCGAGGCCACAACAACAGCACATCCTACCCGTACACACCTAAGCCTTGAAAATCACATCACATCCCACCTGTAGACACCTAGTCCACAAAACACGTTATATCACAAAAACACATGAGAAAGTACAACACATATCATCACAAAGACACCTAGAAAATAAAAAAACATATCATCTTGAAGACAAATCAGAAAGAAAAACTCGACCGCACACACCTGGGCATCACAAACCACAACCTTCCCAATGAATCTTGGACTACCAATGCCTGTAAGAGGAATCAAGGAAGAGCAGGTGTCCAGCCATCCATCCTCCCATCAGGATGTTTGGGAAATACACCCTCCCCCATGATGATGGGGGTGTTTGGAACATAGTTCTCAACTATAGAGGGGTGTGTATATAAATCACAAGTAAAATACAAGTAATACATATATGATACCAAACAATCAAGCCCAACCTATGGGTTTTCAACCAACAACCAACTCACAACACTGCCTTTACTACTACCTCTGAATGCACAACAACATGACCAGACACAAACTCATTTAATACCACCAATGAATTCAATTAACCAATAATAATTCTTTTTTAACCATTAATTTATTCATTCCATCACTACCTAGGCAACTACTAGTAACAACACACTAAAAGACACACAAAAAGTCACATAGAGTAAAAAGAACCATGGTAAGTTAACACACTTCACATTCCTCTCCGTTTAACACCCATTACAACCACTTCCATCATTATTCTTCAAAGTCATCCCGCCCAAACCAACTTGTCAATAGAGAAAACCCCAACTCATAACCTCACCCAGCAACACATCACTACACAACCCAATAAAAAACCTATTATAGAATACTTCCCATCCATTCCACAATCAAACAATCTTTCAACCTGATATTCCAACACACCTTAAAAACCAACCCACATCATATAGCCATTCCCACAACCATATTACAACACAATTCAAAACAATACCACACAGAACACACCACCACATGAACCAAGGTAAGGTATAATCAGATTTAACAAGGAACACCTTACTCAATTTAAACATGTTAATTTAGGGGTTATCACAGAAACATTTTGATCCTAGGGAATCTATTTATTGTAGCTAAATATACTTGGTTAATAGATTCCATGTATTTTTTTAATGATAATAATACAAACATGAAGGAAAATCCCATGTTTATTGATTTAAAGACGATTCAATTATCTTTATAAATATTAATTCAACTTTAATATCAAGAATAACATCCATATACCCACCCCGAATGATACACAATTAATATAGATGAAGGAAAATCCCTACTTGGAAGAAGAGTCAATTGGCACTTCCTAGTTGCACCAAAGTAGGGGGTGCACATGCAGTAGGAGAAGCCTCCAAGGAAAACATGATCCACAGGATACAACAAAAATGCATGAATCCTAAGGGAAGAAATGTTCTAGGGACATACGGTATCAAGATAAAGGATAAGGAATGAAGGAAGGGAAGGCCCATGATTTAGAATGATTAGATTCTAGGCTCACAATATTTGAAACGGTTTTGAATTTACATTAAATACAGATCTCAACAAAACCACATGGTTTGAACATTTAAAAGGATCCCAAATTTTTATAATACTAATGATATGATTTATATCCCCTTAAATAGCTTCAACATCACTAAAATTTAGTATTGAACTCATTTTACATAAAATAAAACGTTAAAGGGGAGAAACTGTAGGAAGCTAGAAACACCGTTCATGAATCACCATTTGAATGAACTACCATTGGATGAGTCACCATTGAATGAATCACTGCTAGAAGAGCTACCATTGGATGAATCGCCACTGGAAGAGATACCATTGGATGTCTCATAGCTGGACGACTCACTGTTGGATGAGCTACCGTTGCAAGTCACCATTTTGACTCACCGTCGTGACTCACCGATGCGACTCACCATCGCGACTCACCATCATGACTCACCATCATAAGTCACCATCATGATTCACTATCATTACTCACCACTAGTGACCTACTGGCAGTGACCTACCATTAGAGAACCTAAAAATTTGAAAATTTTTCAAAGTGTTGAAATAAGTCACCATGACCTCCCAAAACACTTAAACCACCATATTTTCAAAAAGTAATGGACCAGAGGGGTACATGAAATTTAAAAACTATGATGAATGTAATTGATCAAACACAGATCCATATCATATTATTATCACATGGTTTTTCTAATCATGAACAAGTTTTGTTCCAAGAAACTCAAGGAAATATCCACAAGGTTTCTAGTAAGACTCACCCAACTGTGTGTTACCCATGATGTTCAAAGCATGCATGTTAAAAAAAACTAGATAATTTCCTATATAAGGGTACCTACATGATTACTCATAAACCATGAACCCAAACTTTGTGAAGAAATAAAATTTCTGTATTACTCAAAACCCAAAAAAATATTACAAAGATTTAAATTCGTTCAAAATTAATTAAAGTAATTAATTGGAAACCAAAATTTTGTGAAAAGAGTATTTACAGGGTAATATCTCCATTATATCATAAACATAGGGGACATGGTGCAGGTATTCTTGTCTAAGGTTTACTTATTGCACAACCCATTGGGTTGTAGAACAAATGAACACCTTTAGATGACTACTATGACGTAACACCAAGTTCTTTGACATAACCAACCTCTGGGGGGTATCCTGGTGGTCTTACCTTTTGAGGAACCTCTATGATACTGTCTACCATATATGGTATAGTCCTTAAACTATAAGAACTACCATTACACAACCCTTGGGTTTTGGTGGGACACTTTACCCCTCCAAGAAACCATTGGATCATAACCCATGGGTTGTGATGTAATGATCCTCACCAAGAAACACTATAGTGTGGCTCTATTTCATGTATCACAACTACCTATCCTCTCATAAAAAATTTAACTAATGCGACATAAACTATGCCACAACACCCCTGGGCTAGAATGTGGTCTGTTTCCTATAGCCAAATCCTACAGTAGGGTCATCCCGGCATCACTAGGATGTTAACTCAAGAACCCAAAAAATCTCTTGGTCCTCAATACAAATAAAAAACATATCTTTGTGACATTAAAACCCTTTAAATTCCAATCAAAGTTCCAATTAATGAAATTTACCTTTCTATAGATCAAAAAATTAAAATTTATTTAAAAATAATGACCCACAAAATTTATGGGTTGTCACATCAAATCATCTGGAAACTTAGGGGTATACTTGATACCCATAGAAAAACACATATCATATCATCAGGAAACTCAGTGGTCATACCCATAACCTTTATAGAAACATATCTTATATCATCAAAAAACTTAGGGGCATACGTACTCCCTTTCTGGAAGAAATTTTTGAATCATTTAGAAACTCAAGAGAATTCCCACTCCCCATTAGGAAACAAAATTCACATATTTGGGAAACTTGGGGTATCATCAACACCCCTCATGGAAAAAATATCATATAAGGTAAAAAGAACCCCATTTAGTAATCACTATAGATATCATTCATTTTATTCACATGGGTTTTCCACACACCTAAACCCATCACATATCTCCTAGGATAACATCTCAATCATGTTTTCTAGACTTATCACTTGAGGCCTAGCCCATGTATCAAATCACCCTCCTCATATTCCTAGTATCACAAGATGATTTACCTCAAGACTTTCCCAATCACATGAAAACATCCCACTAAACCTTTAAGAATCCTCATATCACCCATAAGGGAGTCATTAGAGAACTTTAGACCCAAACTAGTATCTACTCATTAGAACTGACCCATATCCAGTACCCACAATATTCTCTTAGCCTATAGGTACTCAACTGAACCTAGCCTCAAGAGGCCAATCCATATTCTCATCCATTCTTAGATATCATCATAAAAACCTACATGAATTAACCCTATCTAGGGTTAACATGAAACCAGTGTATGTTGAGTCTATGAATCCATTACTTCCTTTGTTTTGAAAATCACAATACACTTAATAAGAAGTTAATTTAACTTTAAGTTTCGGTGTAGTTGTTTTTTGATGTGTAGGATGAAAATTTGATAAATTTAATTCCAGATCTTTTAAATGTGATTTCTTGGATAAATAAGGTTTCCTAACTATTTGTATTCAATGGATGTGGGAGAAATTTAGTTTTTCTTATAGTGACCAAAATTTTTCTTACATGACTATCACATTATTTATAATGTAACCAACATCATAGTAATATATTCCAAAATTGAAAGGTTTAATATCTTTGTCAAATTAGGATCATGCATAACTTTTAAATAATAATACTTGAACATTATTTAAATCCTTCATCATATTATTTTTAAAAGATATCATGTTCTCCTTAGTACATATATTTAGCTGAATAAAGGGGTGATCTAAAATCCCAGTAATGGGAGGAATAACATGGATGGAATAAAAGACATGAATCAACAGTACATGGGTGAGAATAATCATCATCACCATCATATCATAAGAATATGATCTTTATCCTAAGAATGAGTGAATTATTTGAAAAAGTAAAGGAATATGTCATATGTATAATAATGAAACATCATAATATAGTGTTCAAATACAACACATAATTTGTGAAAAAATATATCATTATGTTCACACATAACATATGTGCATAAATCATAACATCATAATTGTGAACAAATATAACATCATGTTCATTAATAATAGAAATAATATCATGAGATATATCACCCTAAAAAATGAATTAGAGGGTTATATATTTATATATCCACCCATCACATCATAAAATGATTACAACCATTCATTCCATATAAAAAGAGAACATATTATAATTATAGACATGAAACAAAACTATAAAAAGAGAATGAGTTTCATAAGGGTGTCATGAATCATATATTAATAAATAAACTTTGAGGTTCCCAGAATAATAAGGGAAAAACATAGTTTTATATATCAAATGTTTTCATAGAATATTTTAGTTCATGTTGATAATAAGAAACATTTTAAAAGGAATCAACGAGATGTTTCAAAAAATAATGTCTGTTAAAAAATCATTATAGGTAGCTTTGAAATCATTTTTACAAAGTAATAGAATACATATAACTTTGAAATAAAAAGGTAAAGAATATTCAAATGTATCCATTAAAGTAATTGAGAATATTTCACATTGAAAATAAAGAGAAATAAGTGATAAACCCAAAAGGAAGGAGTTGGGTTCAAGATTTCTATTACCTTTGATCCCGTTTTATTTCACCAAAATTTTCTTCCTATATAATAAAATTATATTTATTAAAACATGAAATCTATATTGAATTATGATAATTTTTTATCTCTTGATCAATTATAATAATTTTATTCTATTTTTTAATTTTATTTGTTAAAGGTGAAATGTTTTTATATTATATTTTCATTAAAATTATCCTGTCTTGTTTCGACTTTGTCATTTCAATTATTTCAAGTTATAAATTAATAAAATTAACTCTAGAAACTTATAAATACTATTATTTATACATTATTATATAATAAATAATTTATTATAACCCTTCATAAAGTATTTGATAATAAGATAATTGTTAACGTCCTCATTGGTGGTTAACCGACTATTAACATGATATTGTCTAAAGCAGAGGTGAGAGATGTATAACATATAAATATGTTAAAATTTTAATCCAAATAGTGGGTTAATATCATTAATACATTTTAAAATTAAACATTATTATTTTTATGATGTTTTTGATAGAAAAATAATATAATGTTTTATGAAGAGAAGAGGAAAATGAAAGGGAAAAGATGAAGGAATCTTAGCTCTTTATTTGTGCTATTCCTTTTCTATGACCCTTAAATCCTTGAAATTTTGGAGTTTTATGACTCCAGAATGTACATAAGAATTATAATGGGATTAATATACAATTATTGAGTAGAAATTTAGATTTATTAAGTGTAAGTGAAGTGGTTTTCCAAGAGGATGGAGAGGGGATATTTATCCTTGAGGAGAGGGGTATTTTTAGGATAAAATATTGTATAGAACATAATTTCCCAGGTAAACCTTGAAATAGATAAAATTTTGAAATTATTAATTATATTTTATAAAAAATATATGTTTTTAATACTTTCAAACTATTTAGAAACTGAATTCCTTAGTTTATAAAAAAATAAAGTGGAAAAATAATTTGTTTTTAATGGAATACATTAGACTTTAGACTTTGGAAAATATTGTTTAGGTTCATAATTAGAATTTAATGAATTATTAAACTTATTAAAAATGTTTTTGTTCAATAATAAAATTCTATAATTAGGTATTTCAATATCACATCATGAATTATTTAATTTAAAACATACAATTTATGTAAAAACTCTACTTTTATTATTCACCTAAAAATAATTTTTTTCCAAAAAATAAAAAAAACTCACCCTTTGGAAATTTTTATGTACTAATATCAAAAATAAAATTAATTTTATGAAAATAATTTTCAAACATAACTTATTTTTTTTATTAATAAAAAAATTATGATTTTAATGAAATGTATTAAAATCTAATTTATTAAAAATGTGCTCATAATTTCTTTGAGTTTTTAATCTTGATATTTATTTTATGGAATTAAAATAATTATATTTTATTAAATTATTCATGGTAAATATTATTTATATGATATTTTACTATTTTGAGGTCAATTAACTATTCCAACAGTTAGGTTAATATTCTTAATGGCCAGGTTACTATTCCCAATTGTCATATTACTATTCCAACGGTCATATAAACTCCTATAAAAACCTATTAATTACTTCATTACTCATTTAACTTAATTTATATAATGGTTACACATTTTTCATTTATAAAATTTTGATTGGATTTCTAATTTTATGTTTTTTTTATATTTTTTTTCATGGTTTGATGATTTTAAGGGATCAAGATGACCTAGATTTTGTTATTCTTATAATTTTATCTTTTTTTTAGTTTATTTACCCATTATAATATTTTAAATAACCATGTATATATTTATCCTATAATGTTATAGATTAATGAAATAAATCACTATGTGTTTCATGAGTTTATACTATACTATATACCTAATTATAAAAAAAATTATTTATCTAGAAGATAATTTTAATATATATAAATGTTTGGGCTGTTACATTCTTCCCCCAATTAGATATTTCATCCTTAAAATTTCAACTCATATCCTTGGTTGAGAATAAACAAGGTTTCTTTTGTTTCATTTCCTCCTCAAGTTCATATATTGATTCTTCATATATGTTATTATTCCAAATAACTTTAATGAGGTGACATGTCTTATTGTGTATAACTTTATAACAATGTTACAAAATCTTCACTAGATACCCCTCAAAATAGATGTCATTATCTAGTTGTACCACCTCTAAATTTAGAATATGTGAATGATTGAGTATTTAATTCCTTAGGAGAGATATATGGAACACATCATGAACTTGATTCAAGTTTGGACAATGTTCCTAAGACTGAGATTTACCTTATTTAAAAACCTCATCACTCCCTTACATAGTGATATTTGAAGGAATTTTTTTTACTGACCTCAAAATCTATATCCCATCAATTATTTTCAGCATATCTATTTTTTCAAATTTTAGTATATTTAATGTGTTTTTGAATAGATTTAACCTTATATATCATTTCTTATACAATATCAATCCCCATTAGATTATATTCAAAAAATTCAACCCAACATTCAAGAGTTATAAATTTCTTCCTTTATAGATCTTTATATGGGTCCATTTAAATACTCAACTGGGAGCTGTTATTATATAAGAATTCAACCAATGATATATGTTGATACCAACCTCATTTAAATTTCATTGATAAAGATATAAGAATATCCTTGAGTGTCTAAATGCTTATTTCAGATAGGATATAATTTTGAAGGTTATAAGATATACTAAAGTTCAATTTAGTATTCAAAACATGTTAAAGACTTTTCCTAAATTTAAAAGTGAACCTTGGATTATGATCAAATATGATCAAAAGTGTCTCCCCATGTAGCCTCACCACTTTCTTTACATTTATAATGTAAATTTTTTCAAGAGAGAAATATTCCTAAATAGATATGAAGTGGGCAGTCTTAGAGAGTCGATCCAGCAAAATCCATATCACATTGCTTCCTTTGGAAGTCACTAGGAGACTAGTGACAAAGTCCATAGTGATATTCTCCCATTTCCACATGGGTATATATAATGGTTGCATCATCCCCTTATACTTCTATCACTCTTCTTTAATTTGATAACATACCATGTACTTTGAGGTTTTCTCAACAATATCTTTAATGTTTTCCCACCAAAATTACTCTCTAAGACCATGATATATCTTGTTAATTATAGTATAGATGGATAGATATGTGAAATTATCATTATCCAATAGCTATTTCTGTATATTAGGTCATGATTTCACATAAATTATAGTTCCAAATTGAATTAAACCATATTTTTCGATGTTTAATTCATGAAACTTCCCTTCCTTTACCACCATCACCATATTTTTTTTGATCTAAATCATCCATTTGTGAATACTTGATCTTCCCTTGGACACATGGTTAGGAAATAATTTTGGAAAGGTATGATTTATTCCCTACCATTATTATTTCCATATCCATCCTTTCCATATCTATGAAGATATGGTCCTTCTTAATTTTCATTATGGATAAAGTATCAAGTTATTTACCACCAAGAGCATAATCTACCTTATTCTCCTTTCCATGATGGTATTGAATAGAGAAATCATTGTCCTTGATTAACTATAACCATATTCATTGAAACATGTTGATATCTTTGTGTGTGAATATATACTTCAGACTATTGTGATTTGTATATATGTCATACTTCTCACCATAGAGGTATTTCCTCCAAATATTCAATGTAAATATTACCAAAACCAACTCCAGATCATATGTTAATTAGTTTTTCTCATGGATATTCAACTTTTGTGAGGTTTAGGCTATCACTTTATCATTATACATGAGTACACATCCCAATTTCTTTGAACCATCATTGTTTATCAAAACACCTTCTATAGTTGAGGGTAGTGTGAGTATAGGTGATATTATTATCCTCTTATTGAGTTCCTTAAATATTTCCTCACAATATTCCATTAAAACATACTTTAACCCTTTTCATATTAACTTAGTTAGTGGGCTATAAAATTATCAGAATTTTATCAAAAAACAACAGTAATACCCAGCTAATCTAAGAAAAATATGGATTTCTGTGATACTTGAGGGTTTGGGACATTATTAAATTGCTTTTTTCTTTGGAGGGTCCCCAAAAATTCCCTCACCAATGACCACATACCCCCCAAATGTGACATGCTACATCCAAAATTCAATCTTGTTAAACTTAACACACATATTATCCTTTCTTAATGTCTCTATCATAATCCTTATATTCTCTTCACGTTTTCCCTTTCTCTTAGAGTATATGAAAATGTATTCTATAAGAATAACTATAAATTTGTCAAGGTAGTCTCTGAAGAATCTATTTATCAATTCCATGAATATTTAAGTGGAATTATTAAGTCCAAAGGGAATAACTATGAACTTATAGTGTACATATCTTGTATTTAAGGCCGTATTCTGAATATCTTCTATCCTTACCTTAAGTTTATGATATTAAGAATGAATACCCACCATTGAGAAGTACCATGTTCCTAAAATTTGATTGATAAAGTCATCAATCCTTTTTAGGAGATACTTATTATTTATGGTGATTTTGTTGAGTTCCCAATAATCGATGCACAATCACATTGATCTATCCTTATTCTTAACAAAGAGAACTAGAACACCCTATAGTAAAACACTAGGAAATATGAATCCTTTGTCTAAATTATCTCACAACTAGTTATTTAATTCCTCTAGTTAGATAATGGAATTCTAAAGGGGAATTTGGAGATAAGAGTAGCTCTGGGTATGAGTTATATTGTGAAATCTACCTCAAGATCTAGGAAAATTCCAAGAAAATCTTTAGGGAATATGTCGATATATTCCATCATAAAGGGAATTTCATCCATGTTGATTCTTTACTTTGACTCAACTATTTAGGCTAGAGATACTTCTTCATTAGGTGTCGACACCAACACCATTGAGAGATTTTATAAAGGAGATTCATGATCATTATTTTATTTATACAGGAGCATGGGATGGTCTAAAATATAGAAATATATTTAATTTTATTGATAGTTGATGTGAAATATATATAATGAGATCCAATATATACCTTTTATACTATCAAATTCCACCAAGGGAAGTATTGTGATATTTGTTGGAAGAATCTTACTATAGACACTTACTAGAGAAGATTCTAATATTTGGGTTAAAATTATTACACCACTAGTTTTTTTGGATATCTATACTTCAAGGTATTAGGGATGTGATTCAATAGTTCTATAAAAGCAACATAATATAAAGGAATGGATATAACCATAGTTAAATAATACTTTTTCCATTATTTAGTGAATATTATGTGCACCTTGGAAAACATTATTTTCATGTTACATCGTAGTGGTAGTGATGGAATAATCTTTACCTTGATCCCTTAGCCTTGGTGGTTACTGATGTTGATTAGCTTTGAAGACCCTCAGTTTGGTGCATTGACTTGTATAGTTCCCTTTGTCTTTATAGTTGCAGCATTGAACCACGAGACAAGGATTTATCAGATTATTATTTTACTATATCACATTAGTGGGGTTATTTAACTCCTATTAATCATTAAGTTGATTCCCTTACCTTCTGTACTTGAAAAAATTCCTTTTCCCCTTGAGATAGTTTCCAGAACACTTATTCCCACATTTATTGCATGTGGTTAGTTGGATTCCCTTACTTTTTATGAGTATTATCTAATGATACTCTAGAGTTAAAATCCATTATCTTATTCTTATCCCCAGTCCCATGGGAACACTAAAAATCAACAATATCTATCATGACTTTGAGGGTACATTGGATAATTTTCCAATATCCCTCAAAGTCTTGAATCTCTAAATATTTTTAAAGACTTAACTTCATTCCACTAAATAAGTGATCAACCTTACTTTTAGTATCCACACAAAATATGAAGGTTTATCATGCAACCCTTGCAAAGTTTTCTTTATAATAATTTATCGATTCTTTCTCCTTTTGTTTGAGTCCAAGTAATTTACTCTCCAATTTAAGATGGATTGAGTGAGGAAAATATTTACTGAAAATATTTTCTTGAATCCTTCCCACTTTATTGATTAAATTTCTTACCTGATCTTTGTATTCCTGACTAGTGTCTACCACTGAATTTCTTCCACCTCTAAGAAACAAATAACTAGTATGAATTTCTCTTACTCAGATAATTTTAGGATAGAGAATATCTTCTCAATAGAGTTGATCCATTATTCCATGATTAAGGGATTAAAACATCCATTAAAAGTAAGATTCCTTTATATCATAAAGGACTCAACCAAAACTTGATCCTTTTTAATAGAATGAGTGTGTTTGATGTGACTCATGTTATTAATCATAACTTGTGTCAGTTGTGCTAGTACCACCATAATATTATTGACTCCCACTCCCATCATATTAGGCATCTTTAGGGAAATAATCACATTTCCCATCACATACGTTGTTAAAATTATTCATTTTATTTCCAAATATTTTCTAAAATAAAGTAAAAATTAGGGGTGATAGTATCAAACTAATAAACATATAAAAAGGTAAACTATGAAATTAGAAGGAATAACTCAAAAATGACATATATACCCAATATTATGAATTTATAGTTTTTATTATAGGTTATAAATTGTATATTTACTATTAATTTATATAAATTAACATTACATTCAAATCCTTCATAATGTTTTTTAAGAGTATATGAATTATCCATAGCATATCCCATGAGAGTGTCTAGCCAGTTGTGCAGTATTAGGCCCACTCATCTTGCATCGAGTGAGGATCATGTTTATACTCAACCATCCATTTTTAGGGAGATTACCATTATCTGAATTCGTGACATATCCACATCCACTTTCCAATATCCTAATATGGATATAATTACTAGGAAACCAAACACTCTACACTTTACCGCAACTTTAGGATTGTTTCCATAAAATTATTCCCAGTGTTTTCTCTAATTTTTTGCTATTCTTAATTCCAAAATAAATTGAACCACTCTTTGATACCAACTATATTGACCCGCCTTTTTCTTATATGACTATTGCATAATTTCTAAGATAAATAACATAATATTAATACATTCCATAATCGAATGGTTTCGTATCTTAGAAAAATTAGGCTCATACCTCATGTATACATAATAATACTTAAACATTATTTAAATCTTTCATTACAACCTTTCTAAAATATATCAAGTTATTTTTAGTACATTTATTTACTTGAGGATATACATCAAATATAGGGGTCATCTAAAATCCCAATAATGGGAGGAATAACATGGATGAAATAAAATACATGAATCAATAGTACAAGGATGAGCATAATAATCCTCATCATCATATCACAAGCATATGATCATCATAATAAGCATAAAGGAATCATTTTAAAAGGGAATGGAATGTGGCATAAGTATAATAATGAAACATTACAACATAGTGGTCAAATAACACACATAATTTGTGAATAAAGCTATCATCATGTTCATGCATAACATATGCATATAAATCGTAAAATCATAATTATAAACAAAGATAGAATCATGTTCATGAATAATACACTTAATATCATGATAAATATCACATTACACAATGCATTTGAGGGATATATAATTTTAGGCCTACCCATCACATAAAAAAATGATCATAATCATGCATGCCACATAGAAAGGTAAAATATTATAATGATAGACATGAATTAAACCCACATAAAGAGAATGAGTTTTGTAAGGGTGTCGTGAATAATATATTAGTAAATAACATTTTAGGTTCATAGAATAATAATGGAAAAACATATTTATGAACATAAAATGTTTTCATAAAATATCATAGGCCATGCTGATAAGAAGAAACATTTTAAAAGGAATCAATGAAATGTTTTAAAAAATAAGTTCTTTTTGGAAAATCATTATAGGTAGCTTTGAAATAATTTATATGAAGTACAAGAATGCATATCCAAAGGAAATAAAAAGGTAAATAAAAGTGAAATAACTTATTTAAAGGAATTAAGAATATCATATATTAAAAATATAGATAAATAATTGATAAACCCAAAAAGGATGTTTTAGGTTCAAGATTCCACTACCTCAGATCCCATTTTATTTCGTCACATTTTTTGTTTCCCTATAATAAGATAATATTTGTTAAAATTTGAAACAAATAGTTAATTAGGTTCATTTTTTCACTCCTTATAAATTATAATCATTGGAATTTATCTTTTAATTTTATTTTTTAAAGGTGAAATGTTTTGATAGTATATTTCCTTTAAAATTCTCCCTCCTTGTTTTGATTTTTTCATTTTGATTATTTCAATTTATAAATTAATAAAATTAAATCTATAAGATTTGAAATAAGTATATTTATAAATTTATATATCATAAATAATTTATTATAACCCTCCATAAAGTTTAATATAAGAATAGTATTTTCAACTTCCTTATTGCGGTTAACTGACCGTTAATAAGACGTTGTCCAAAGAGGGGGTGGGAGATGTATAAAATATAAATATGGTAAAAATTTAATAATTAAAGTTAGTAAATATCATTAATATATTTTTAACATGCTATTTAGTTATTTTTAGGAGGTTTTGGATAATAAAATAATAAAAGGATGTAGGATCTCAATATGTATGAATATGATCAATTACAGGGGGGGGGGTGAATTTTAATTTTAAAAACTTTCATTTTTAACCATAAGAAAAATTTGTTTAACAAAGTTAAAAAAACTAGATTCACTTAAACCCTATTTTGTAATTTTAAGTAAAAACACTTTGGTTTAATAAATATGTGTAATGAAATAAGTACACAGGTATGATTAAATAAGATTCTACATTAAAGCATATAGAATCTTAAATCAAAGTTACAAGAAAATAAAAATTATAAGAATTTTTTATTATTATTACAAATTGCAGTAGAAATTTAAAGTACATGTAAAGAGTAAAAATATTTTAACCCAAATATTAGGGTATCCAAAACACCTTGGATAAAGGTCCCTTGATTTATACTTTCAATAAATTATGTCTTACCCACACTAGGGTAATCCCTCATTATGAAGATCAGTATCTGTCATACCATCCCTGAAAACCCTCAATCTGTTAGGTGATCAGTACCTCTATCTTAATTCAACTTGGAAGCCCTCAATTAAGTAGGTAATTGAAACCTCTTTCTTCCTTCATATTGGAATTACTAAATTGTAATCACCAACAATTGGTGTCTCATAATGCAGAACAAAGCTTATTGAAGATCTTAATTATGTCGAACAAGATGTTCACAACTTAATCACTTCAAGGATTTCACACAAGGAAATTTTGGAAGAGCTCTCGTGTGTCTCCAAAATCCAAAAGTTTGAATGTATTTTTAGATCATCCAAATGACCAGGTATTTATAGGCCTTATCTCCAACAATCTAATTCTCCTCCAATAGTTATATTTTTCCTGAAATTTTAGAGGGACCTATACAACTAGAACTTACAATAGTTAAATAATAACAGATTGGACGAAATACTTTAATATAAAAAAATATCATGAGAAACATTAAGTATATATGAATCTGAATATATGAAAAACATTACATTAAGTAAATATAGTAACTTTAAAAAAGATAAAAAATATTTCATTAAGAAAATCTTGTAACATTAATAAGGATATAAAATGTAATCTGAAAAAATATTGAGAATCAGAATTGAAGAAATGTGAATCAGATTAAAAAAATTACATTTTATAATTTAGAAACCATGAATTGGATTCACATTTTTGAGTGAATTGGAATTTAAGGAAGTGTGAATTGAATTAAAAATTTTGGATGATTCAGGATTGAGGAAGAGAATCAGATTAAAAAAACTGAGAGAATCAGAATCACAAAACTGAAAGAATCAGAATCAGAATTATGGACGATTCATAATTGAGGAAGTGAATAAAATTATATTTTTTGTGTGATTCAGATTTGAGAAATAGGAATCAGAATCAATATTTTAAGAGAATAAGATTCGTAAATATGAAGGAATTAGAATTGAGATAGTGAAAGTTTATGATTTTTATTAAGGATATGATTTATTCTAGTATCTATTCTATCTTAAGGAAAATAATGTTATACTTAGTTATAAAATTTAAATAACATACATATATATTTCCTTATAGATAGAAATAATTATTATTGAAATGCATTTAAATTTTCTTATAGATAAAGAGTATTATTAATAAAATATGTTTTTGATTTCCAAAACATAAAGGAATGATAAAAAGTCATAAGGAAACTTTTGACTCAACAATATCCCCCTTTTTGGAAAGCACAAACAATTGATTTAGAAAAAAAATATTAAAATTGAAAGAGTTATTATTTTAACTTAAAATAAAAACTTATCTCCTCCCTTAGTTTATGACTTAATATGAATACTAATACATCCTCATTAGGTTAATAAATCCCCCTAATGACCATATTATGACTTTATATATTTTCTTCTTTTCTTAAGAAAATATCCCCCCCTTACTTAAGGATGAATTATTTAAGCATTATCATTTTTAAAATTTACTACACAAACTAATATTATTTTTTTAGAACATTCTTCTCCCCTTTTTATTTTTAAAAAGGACTGGGGAAAATTATAATGTACCTAAAAAGTTTGAAAAAAATCTAAACAAAAAAATAAATAAATGAACATTTCTTATTATTGAAAAATATTTTTACAACAAAAGATCAGAAATAAAATAAATTCAATCTTTCTTTGGTGTTAAGGCCCTGACTATATAATTTAACTTCTTGAGCTCCTTTTGGTCATATTGAAACTTTTCTAGAAGAAATTCTTGATCCATAATTTTATTCTCAAGGTTCTGAATATTTTCTTGTTGGCTTAGAATCTTATC
Organism: Viscum album; assembly: GCA_963277665.1. Classification (NCBI taxonomy): domain Eukaryota; kingdom Viridiplantae; phylum Streptophyta; class Magnoliopsida; order Santalales; family Viscaceae; genus Viscum; species Viscum album. The sequence goes on from OY728160.1 coordinate 734,648,438, forward strand.
CTCCTAAGAAATAATCTTTTCATCCTGATAATTAAACTTTTCATCTAGATCTTCTCTGTAAGACTTCAATCTTTTAGCTTCTTGAGAAATAGAATTTAGTTTCCTATTAAAATATTTAACTTCTTGAAATTGAATACCTTTTTCTTCCTTCATCTTATCTAGAAAACAGTTTGAAAGATTTTTTAGGTACTCTTTTGATTCCTTGAACACATTATTCACCGAGTCAAACATATCATCGAAAAATTTATGATCACATTTGATCTATTTTTACCACTTTGTCATCTCTATTCATGATTTACTATGAGAATCATAATTCTATACAAATATTTTGAATTCAGATTCAAGATTTATGAGCTTCTCCATGAAAAGGGTTGTTAATTCTGATTTCTGATTAATGGATTATTGAATAAGATGAAATATTGAATCAAGGTTTGGTAGGTATGAAATGAAGTTCACCAACTTCTTCAAAGAATAAAAAACAAAGTCTTCTCCTAAGTGTAAGTAAGATCTTTATAATTATGAAGCATCTTGCTTAGATGTGTGGGCATCTTCTTTCTTGCCTTTGTCTTTCTTAGATTCCATTTTTCCGAACCTCTAAAATTATTGCCTATCATCAGAAACTTGAATGATTTTATCATCATCATAATCACCATCATCTTCATAAAATTCAACATTAGAAGTTAATTTTTGACTTTTAATTTTAACAACATTATCTTTCTAATTTGGGGAATTGTGGACTAATCTCCCTTATGAGGAAAGTTTTGATGAAGAGGCTTGAGATGATCTTAAAGATGGCCTATTAGATTGGATCCAAATCTGAGTTTCTTCAATTTTTTGAATCTCATAATCAATTTATTTATATTTTTTGTTAAATTATTATATTCTTCTTCTTCTTTAATTGGAACTGTGCCAGAAAAAACTTCCTTTCCTTTTTTCTGATTGGATAGCCTCTACAAAAACTGGTTAAAATTGTTGAGGAAGTTCAATTTCTTGAAGAAAGGATTCCAAGACTTAAATTTGTTCTAAATCCCTTTCTATATCTTTTAATGGATCTTAAAAAATATCATATTCAATTAACTTTTTCTTAAGATTCTTCTCTTTTTCTTGTTTCTCAAGTTCTCCAACTTCTTTGATTTTTAATGCTTTAGCTTCTGCTGGATCTAACCCAAACAATGCACATACTTATTTACTTATCTCTTTGTCTTGTATCCACTTTGCTACAAATATATCTGGGTAGGATTTATGTTTCTTAAAATTTAGTTTTTCTAAATCTTGAGTTGTTTTTTGTGGTTCTGAGTCTTGATACTTTCTTTTCTTAGGCTCAACTGATTGTTTCTTGGAGCTTTCTCCAACTTTCCCTATTTTTCTAGATAATTCAACAAACTCATTTGTATTATCACTAAAATAATACTTCATTATTTCTAGTGTGCCTTCACTTAAGAGAATAATCTTGAACTTATTTGTATTTTAAATTCAAGGAATTTTGTAGAAGTTCAAGAAACTTATGATAAGTTTAGACAAGGTTTCTTGATAGATCAGGATCTAAGATTTGATCAACTCATCCTCTATCTTACTAATAGTGAGAAATATGTATTTCACTAGGTTAATATTCCTTATATTAACAAGAAACTCCATCATGAATATGTATGTTATTTTCAAGTTATCCTTTTCTCCTTTTCTTGGTATTAAATGACCTTGCATCCATAATGCCATGATCCTAAAGTTTGATAAAAGGTTGGAAATCTTAGTCTTCTTTACTCTCTTAAGACCTAAGTGATCAATTGCCTTAACTCTATCGAAGGATCCTTCTGAATCTGGAAACTTATGAGAGAAATAGTAAGATTCACCATCATATGGAATGTCAAGGATATTTGTGGCTTTCTTATAATACAAATAATAAGTTTTTTCATAACTCTTAAACCGAAACTTATCCTTTCCACCTTCATTGAAAAAATAAAATTACTGATAGAATTCAATTACCAAGTCTACAAACAATGGATCTTTTTCTCCCTTATTTTTCTAAATGAAAATACTTTCTCATCCTTTAAACTTTATGATCTTTCTTATTAAATAATCATACTTAAGAAATAAATCCTGATCAATTAACCTTTCTCTGAAGATCGAACAATATTTAAGTTCCTTATTCGTAGTAATTAGAGTCTGAGAGGAGATTGAAAGAGACATTCAGAACGTTAACAAAGAGACGTGGAAAACGAAATGGGAAATTTGAAGGATGACAAAAACTCTAATAGAAAAATATTGAGATCGATGTGGGACATGAGATGGTCCCTCCTTTATATAGGCATTGGGTATGACGATTCAACTTCCAAGAAATATAAAATGGTTGATATTGATCTAATCTAATCAGATGGTTGTTATTAATCTAAATAAATTTTAAAGATTCTGATCTTTTGATATTTTAAGAAAATAAATAAATTTATGGAAATATGAATCCATTGAAGTTTTTCTTAAAACAAGATTGAAATACCGACATAATAGAAATGAAACCAAGAAGAAATAAGTAAGAATATGTACCTTCTATAGTTATCAGAATATTTTCTAGTATTTGATAAGATTCATATTAGATATATTAGATTCCAAAATTTTTATTAGTGTTTGGAAACTTTTTTAGGTTTCGATTTTTTTTGTTAAGTTCTAGGAATTTTTTTTTCTTAGGTTCCGAATTTTTTTGTTCGGTTCTGAATTTTTTTTATTAATGAAATCAAGTTTAATCCCCCTATTAAAAGAATTATTTTAATATTAGGATATAGTTTTAACAAAAAGTAGATATGAATGATTACCTTACGCTTATCATTCCTAACTTTTGTTTCATATATTCAAATCTATCGGAAGGTAATTATTATATAAAAATATCAGCAAGTTGTTCTTGCGTTCTGATGAATTGTAAAATAATATCTCCTTTAATTGTGTGATACCTAAGAAGGTGATGCCTAATATATATATTCTTTGAATGAGAGTTATTTACATGGTTTTTACTTAAGGATATGGAACTAGTGTTATCACCCAATATCAAAGTTTTATTAAAACTCATTTCATAATCAGTGAGTGTGTGCTGCATCCACAACACTTGAGCACAACAACTTCTAGCTACCACATCTTCAGCTTTAGTAGTGGAAAGTACTATAGAATGTTGTATCTTACATAACCAAAAAACTAATGAATCTCTTAATAAATGACAAGTTTTTAATGTACTTTTTCTATCCATTCTACAACCACTAAAGTCAGCATCTGAAAAACTTTTTAAAACAAAATCATTTCTAGAAGAATAGAAAAGTCCTAAATCTATAGTTCCTTTTAAATAGTTAAAAATTATTTTCACTGATTTTAAATGGGATTATTTTGGATTAGATTAATATCTTTTACATAAGAATATTGAAAACATTAAGTCTGGACGTCTAGATGTTAAGTATAGTAAACTTCCTATCATACCTCTAAATGTTGTTTGATCCAATGGTTTCCCAGCTTCATCAAGATCAAGAGCATTCGAGGTACCAATTGGAGTATTTATACTTTTAGTGTTGTCATATCCATAATTTTTAAGAAGATATTTTATATAATAATTTTTAGATATATAGGTGCCTTCTAGTTTTTGAGAAATTTGAAAACCAAGGAAAAATGTTAACTCACCCATCATACTCATTTCAAACTCATATTTCATAAGGTTCTCAAATGAATCAGTACAAGATTACTAATTTGATCCAAATATAATTTCACCAACATATATTTTAACAATTAAAACATTTTTGTTTTCTTTCTTTATAAAAAGGGTTGGATCAAGAGTTCCCTTAACATAATTGTTTTGTAACAAAAATCCTATAAGTCTTTCATACCAGGATCTAGGGGTATGTTTAAGACTGTATAAATATTTAGTAAGTTTAAAAACATGTTAAGGATATTTTGTACCCTCAAAATCAAGAGGTTGTTCAACATAAACTTCCTATTGAATATATTCATTAAGGAAATCACACTTCACATCCATTTGAAAAAGTTTGAAGTTAAAGAATTCAATAAAGGATAAGATATTTTAAATAGATTCAAGTATAGCTACTAGATCATATGTTTCTTCATAGTCTATTCCTTCTTGTTGATTATATCCTTTAATAACTAATCTTGCTTTATTTATTACAATGATTCCATTTTCATCACATTTTTTTTCTAAAGACCCAATTTACTCCAATTATATAACTTTCATTAGGTCTTTTAACCAATGCTTAGACTTTGTTCCTTTCAAATTAATTTATCTCATCTTACATAGATTTAATCTAATCATCATCACCAAAATCTTCATTAGTACTTTTAGGATCTAATTGTGAAATAAATTCTAGATTATCTACTTCATTTCTTAAATAATTTATATTCCTTAAAGGTTGATTTCCATCACCAATGATACTATCACTAGGTTGATTCCTTAGAAATAACTGATTTGGGTTTTGTAAAACCTTTTCATCAAAATAAGGTAAAAAATATTTTTGAGTTAATACTTCAGAAACATTTTCTTGAGTATTCTCCAGATTAGAAGAGTCTCCATAAAAGTTTGATAATTAGTTTTGGAAAACACATCCGAATATGTAGGTTGGGGTTGTTTAAAAAAAAGGATCAGTTTCATCAAATTTAACATAAACTATTTTCTCAATAGTACAAGAATTTTTATTTAAAAATCTATAAGCCTTAGAATTAGTGGAATAGCCTTACAAAATTCCTTCATCAAATTTGAGTGTGAATTTGTATAAGTTATCTTTTGTATTCAGAATGAATGCTTTTCATCCACATACTCTGAAGTATGAAACTTTTGGTTTTCAGACTATCCATAACTCATAAGGTGTTTTATTAATAAATTTCATTATTAAAACTCAATTTATAGTATAAAAATAAGTACTTACAGCTTCAACCAAAAAATGCTTATCAATTGAGTATTCACTCAACATGGTTCTTGTTATCTCTTGAAGAATTTAGTTTCTTCTTTAAACAACACCATTTTGTTGAGGATTTCTTGGAGATGAGAATTTATGAGTAACACATTTATTACTACAAAAATTTTCAAAATCCAAATTTTCAAATTCTCCACCATGATCACTATGAACAGTTATCAATGGAAGGTTTTTCTCATTTTTAACTTTGGATGAAAAATATTTGAAGTAAGAAAATGCTTCATATTTCTTTTATAGAAAATAGACCCATGTAAATCCAGTGTAATCATCAACTAAAACAAATACATAGTATTTTACTCCAATAATTCTAGTTTTTTTTAGACCAAACAAGTCTATGTGAACTAACTACAATGCATCAGATGTTGAGACATCACTTATAGATTTAAATATTTGCTTATGTTTCTTTCTATATTGGCAAGAGTCACAATATTTTGAAGAATCAAATCTAATATCCAGTAGATCCTTAACAAGTACTTTATTATAAATTTCACATAAGTTACTAAGGTTACAGTGTCCTAAAATTATATTTCATAACCAATATTTATATTCCATTTCACTAATTCAAGGTAATTATTGGATCCTAATGTCATCTAAGTTAAGTGTATAAAAATTCTCATGCTAATGGGTAGAAAGAATGAACTCATCCTTGGAATTTTATATTAAGAATTTATCATTCCTAACATTTGAAAGGTAACCTTCATCACATAATTGACTTATTCTTATAAGGTTGTGCTTAATACCTTTAACAAATAAAACATTAGAAATTATGGATTTTCCAAGAAGAATGATGTTACCTATACCAATAATTTATCCTTGAGAATTATCTCTGAAAGTGAATCCTCCACCTTTCATATTAATAATATTTTCAAAGAATATTTTGTTACTAGTCATGTGCCGGGAACATCCACTATCTATGTACCATGTATTTTTTTGGTACTTCATTTGTTTTCTTGAAAATAAAATAATTAGTCTTTCGAAATATAAAATTTCTTGGATCCAGAAATGTTGGAAAGTAAAATATTATAAATCCACATTTTCTTAGAAAAGTGATCTTTATGAAATCCTAAGGATTGAATTTTATTTAAAGGATAATTTATCTCCCAGTGTCCACCAATTTGACACTTAGTGAAAAAAGTATCACTTTTAGGAACTAAATAATTGTGATTAAAAATTGTTTTTGAGTGAGTATAACCCATTCCAAAACTATTCTTAAGAGGATGAAGTTGTGAATACAATTTATCAAAACCTTTCCTACCAGAAGTAAATTTTGAAAAAAGTTTATTTAAGGAAAATATTTCATATTTTAGTCTAATGACTAAATTCTTATTCTCATAGTCATTAGTATTAGAAATGGAGTTTGTCTCTATAACATTTTTCTTAGAAATAAAATTTTCAAAATACTTATAAGGTTCATCCTTTTCAGAATTAAATTCCTCAATGTTCTTTTCAATAGAAACAATTTCAAAGGATTTTTCATCATGATATTTAGAAAGATATGATACTTCATTTTTTAAAACATCGATTCTAGAATTTTCATTATCAAGTTTTTTTTTAATATTACTATTTTAATTTTTAAGAAACTTAGAAAACCTAGATAATTATTTAAAATAAGGTAAAGAATTATCTTCTGATGAGTAATATTCTTCATACGAGGATATAAATGTTCTTCATTAGGATAATTAACACTCAAAGATATGTTGGTTAAGGATTTAGTAGTGTATACCTTATCCATGAAACATTGGTTTTCAATAGGTAGTCTTATGATAAGACCAATATTCTTTTGTCTATAAGATTCATTATTTGAAGATTCATAAGATGTGTCTCCATCACTTGAACTCCAAGAATCATTTTCCTTAAATATTTTCTTTCCCTTGTACTTTTAATATATTTTCTGATTCATCTCAGAATGTCTATATTTCCTATATTTTCTTTTCATCTTAGGATAATTAGGTCTGATATGTACAACTTTCTTGCATTCATAACATGTGGTTTCATAATATTTCTTATCCTTCCTATCCTTCTTCTTATATTTGTATTGAAAATAATTCTTTCCAAAAATCTTATTCATCCTTAGAGAAATATAGGATAAATCATTCTCTAACTATTCAATTTCACTCAAGTCTGACTGAATAAAAACTTTCTTAGACTTTATTGTCTTAAAAACTCTCTCAGGAGTTTTGGATTTCATCTGATTCGAAGTAGAAGTAAAAAAACATTCCCATTATTCTTCTTTATATTATCAACATCTCTCTTTAATCTGTTCTCATGTTGCAATAGATTCCCAAATAATTCATCAAGAGTTACAGTTGTAACTTTTCTTAACTCATCAATAAGAGTTCTCTTCGATTCCCATTCATTAGGCAGGTTGTTTATAATATTATCTACAAGAATATCATCATATATCCCTTTTCTCCCATTGAATGTAGACTATTTACAATAGTCATGAATATTTTTTTAACTTTAACTATAGGTTCTCCATAGGGATAAACAAAACCATGATAATCTACTCTAATCATGGCTCTTCCAGTTTCAATAACTTTAGAAGTTCCAAAATGTGTAACTTAAAGTTTATTCTATATGCTGTTATCTGCTTCACAAGAAGTTATCTGGATATATATATTCCTAGTCATAGAACAAAGAAAAGTATTTAGTACCTTATAGTTTAGCTAATATTCTTGATTTTCTTGATTAGTAAAAGTCCTAACTTCCTTATTAGGAATCTTATAATCTCCAGTAAGCAGAAAAAAATTGTCCAGACCGATAATGATAAAAAAATTATTCATTCTGTCTCTCCAGTATTCATAATCATTCCCATAAAATATAGGTGGTCTTGTAGGGTTCGGATTCTATAAGGATCCTATATTCGTTCCTTCTATATTAGAATAGAACAAAATTATTTTTCCACAACACAAGTTAGTGTAGTAAATATTTATTGTAAGGCCTCGACCCCAGTTACCTAGAGTCGGTGCATTATTAAATAACATTGGCATGATCACAAGAAAGATCAAGTCTCAAAAGACCGATTAGTTTAGTAGCCTTGGAAACACTAGATATATTCATTAAATCATAAGGTAAAAAAAAAATACAACAACATCTTGTCTTCATATCCCCTCATACTATCCCTGTAGGTCATTCATAAATTACTTCTTCACATCCTGGAAAAAATAAAACATTGAAAGGGGTGAGATCATATGCTCAGTAAGGATAACAATATAGCAGATGATTTCATAGATAAGCATAAACACGTAAGGCAATGTATAACTAAAACAAATGCATTTTAAACTTGAACTTCAACATAATATGGAAAAGATAAAATGAAATAATGCTATTTACTTATTCACATGTATATTCTACTAGTCGAATAATCACATGCAATATCAATAACCACTTTCATAAAGATAAAATGCATAATGCCAAACTATCATAACCTCGTAGCCAAGGCCTCATGCCAACACTAAAATTAAGATTTTGTCAAGGCCTCGTGCCAAGACACTAGTTTGTCTCATTATACCTACCGATTCATCGAGGAGCTATAGAGGGCTCCACCCGTCACTTACTAAGTCCAATGCATTCCTCATATGAAAAGTTTTAAATATAACATAAACATTCATATTAAAACTAGCATACGAAATGTCAATACTTGATCCACAAACCATGAATGGTATAAAAATATCACATCCACTGTTAAACATAACTCATTTGATACAATATGGATGATTTTATTGTATCATATTAACCTCAATCGAGAATAATGAAGGATATTGACATATATGAAAATAATCATCAAAACTATTAGAGAGAAATATCCCCCTTTTTCTTGAAATCATTTAAAAGTCAAACTATTTGTCAAGAAGCCATTTAAAAATATATTTTTGAATAAAAGTGTCCCATACCACTTTTAAACTTTTAAAAAGAGTTTTAATTTTAAAACTTTAATGTCCATATAAATAAATCCTTAAAACCATTTTTAAAACATGGACATTAATGAGAAAGATTTAGAATAATAAATCTTTAAAACATTTAAAATGGTATTTTAGTTAGAGTTCCTAACCAAAAGAGAGACACTTGAATAAAAATAATTAAAGTAATAAAAACTTTTTAATATCATGAGAATAAAGGGATTCCTGATATACTATGTCAAAGTACATTATATACACCATATAAAAGTGAATTGGTGTATAACAACAAAGAAGTCTCAATGTAATGTAATTTGAGATGAAATCTCTCATAAAAGCCGTATCCTTAGGTTAAGGATAAATCAACGACATAATTATGTGTGAAAAATATAAATACACTCAATATGATTGGATATTCAGTGTAAATCAATCAGAGGACATTCACACATATTCTTGTAAAAACAACACCAATGAATTGGATGTTTAACTCAATAAATGGAGATTGAGTTAAAATTACTCTTATCAAGTTCATATCGACGAATTGAGAATTTATCAATTGAGTGATTATGTTTATCAAAAGTATATCCATAGAAATGGGAATGGAAATTATGACATAATAAAATTAATAGTGATTCCACACATAATCTTGGTGTAAAATAATCAATGAATTATGCGTAAAGCCGAATGAGTGGAAATTGAAATTTCAAATTCCCTTATCAATTTGGTAACTTACGAAACATACACCCATGAAATAATTATCATACAATTAGGATGTAAATATCTATAAATTAAAGTATATTACACAATTAATACAATTATGGACAGTACACACACCACATGCAATAAATAAGTGGTGAACAATGGAAATCTCACGGAATTAAAAGTGAGATAAGAAGCCCCTTACTTTGTACTTTTTCTTTGGTAGATGGTAGGTTAACCTCCTGTATAATGGTGAAATAATTGTTATTGAATTAAACAAGAATCATTTACATTAATATGATATCACATATGATATTTTAACATTTATTTGTGAATAATATCTTAGTATTATCGTCGTTTCGGGTGTTAACAGATTTGTTTTCCTCTATATTATTTGTTATGTGAGCCGTATTTGTTATGGATGAGATGTATCTTATTCATATCCATAATGATATCATGTCTATAAAAATTATTTTTATTCATCAAATGAAATTTAGCCTTGAATGGATACTATGAGGAATGAATCTCATCGCGTTCGTGGAGACGGTAGTCCGTACGTACGCACGAGCGACAATATCATTCTTTTGATATTTAAATAATATATAATTGGATGGTATATAATATAGATAGAATAATTATCATGTTATATTTATTATTTACATGAATTATACACCATTATTATACCCATATAAATAATAATATATTTAATAACAATTACACCACGACGTGGAGACGGTAGGCTGTACGTACGCACGTATGGTGACATGTCATTCAAGGTATGGATAGAATAATGAATTTTGTTGTTATATATTTATAATAACATCAAATTATATATAATATACTGGAGTTATTATTTTAGAAATGGAATAACAAATAAGAATAAGTTGAAGAAGAAAGGAACTTGAAAAAGGGTGGTGAAAACATTACCTCTTCTTCGGGTTCTTCCTTTTGATTTGATCAAAAGGGCTCCTTAGGATGGATTTATGATCAAAATAATTCATCTAGGATGAATTGAGGGAAGTTTATAGAGTATTTGGGCCGGGGTTTACCGAACCAAAATGCTTTTAATGTGTGAATTAGTGAGAAGGGGGAGTGCCCTTTTATAAGAGGGGTAAGGGGCACCTTTGGAAAAGATAGAAATATTATTTTATAATAAATTCATATTCGGTTTCTAATGGCTCCAAAGTGTATTATTTAAAGTTTAATGTGGTGATGGGTTGAAAACCACTCAACCAATAGAATTTAGACAGGTTTGGGTCATTATAGTAACCTTATGTTTTAGTTTTAACTCTTAGTTAATTAGTTTGACACTTACCATGTCACTTTGTATTTTTATATTGTATAGTTAATAAACTTACTATATACCACCAAGAGACCCCAAAGTGGTCCATTAATGATACGACTATAATTATATAAGTCTCTTGGCCGAACCTTAGATTTTTAGGAATTTAATATCAATTAATAATATAATATTTGTTTTAAAAAATATTTTATGCGAATTTTGACACTATTCAATAATTGATTTTTTTAAAGTCTTAAAAACTTTATTAATTCGAAAAAAATTCATTTAAGAAATAATATAATGTCATATTAAGCAATAAAATTCATTTATGTCATCAAAACTTTCAAATTATATTAATTTTAACATTTATAATACCAATTATTTGATTCTTTCATTAATAAGGAAAATACTGCATCATTATTGTGTCATAAATAATATTAATTATTAAATGTCTAAAAATTATAAATAAAATAAAATAATGTAAGAAATATTTTTATATTTCTAATGAATATTTATGGTCTAAAATCCAACATATATAACCCTATGTAAAAATTGTTTTTCTAAAAGATATATGCTTATGTCATTTTTGTATTTATTTTAACTTAATTAATATAAAGTGTCATTATCACTTACAAGTGGCTCCATGGGGTCCCAAAATAGACCCAAAGATGCCCATGGTTGGACATGTATCAACCAATAAGGTTACGACACATTTTAGGGTAATTTATTATTATAATATTATTTTTTACCCTTATTTACCTGATTTACCCTTTAACCATGGTAAATAAAATATTTACCGAAGTAATTATTCAAAATGTCTAAAAATAAAAGTTACCTATTTACACAATTTGGAAATCTTTATTCCAAATATGGAATCCATTTTTCTAAATTCAAAACACAGAAGTGGCAGAAATTAATTTAAAATTAATTCCCGTTATTAAAACAAAAAGCGTGTTTTTAAGAGATAATAACTATCAAAAGATTGACACTTGTTCATGTCTGGTTTAATTGTGAAATTATGTCAAATGACCAAAATTGTATTAAATGGTAAAATTATATTCTAAATATACTTTAAAACCACTCAAAATCATAATTTATCACTATTTATTATTTCGATTAAAAAAGTTTTTTTTAATTAAAATTTAGTCATTTTCACTATTCATCAAAATATGAAAGTTATCCAAAAGTACCAAAATTTCACCCTAGGATAATTTAGATATTAAGAATCCAAAAATGAAGTCCATTTTGAAAGATAAAATGTATAAAATTTAAAAAAGTAGGTATTACTATTCATAACAGCTAGTTTGATTGGTTGTGGTGTGTTAGAATCTCGAAGTTGCGTACAAAGCAAGCCATTGCATTATTAAAAGGGAAACGTACTATGGAAGTTTGGCGTGTTACATTATACCCTCATTCAATAAATTGCGTCCTCACAATTTTTAAAATTGGGCTTGAGAATATAATGGAAAATCCCACATCGGAAAAAGAGTCAATAAAATTATCACTTTAAAAGAAAGAAAGAGAAGTATAAATGTCACCCAAGATAACCCATACTAGGATTCCATGTAGGAAAACATGGACATGTACGATAAACTAAGTGTCAAGTTCTGATGGGGAGGGATAGAAAACATGATCAGGAGAAAGTTAACAATAAGAAAACCACAAACTTGTGTTGGGACAAACAGTCATTAGTCTCTCAGTAGGAAAAGTAAACAGACAAATTTTTTTGTTTTAAGTTACATTACATAAGGATGAGGAATTAATTTATGATATTGACTAAGAACATAAAGATATATAATTAATTTTTAAGTAGAGTTTAATTCTTTAATAAATTTCTACCACTAACTCAATTTTTTTTGAACAATGAGTATTCAAGAAGACTTGGTCACTCTGGAAGAGCTTCTATAGAATAACATGATCCACGTAAGATAAACTATATATTTACCTTGTCTTTAGAGATTAATCAAAACCAAAACGGTTATTATAATATCTGATGATCCCCCAAATGGATCTTCCATTAGAGAAAAAAACACTAATCTTAATTTCTAAAATTAAACCAATAATACCCCAAAGTTAAATAAATACCATTCAATGATCAATTGTCCTTAAAATACTTCAATATAATCCAAAATAATATTGAAACCCAAAAATTATAAGAATTTGGTTATGTAGTCTTCCACATTAAATTGTATCTCCAAATGACATCAACTACTCTTAAAGTCACAAACTTAAAAGTGATTAACCTAATCACATATTCTCTATTATAGGTTGATCATTTCCATAATTAACCTAAATTACTATAAATCCCCAATAAAAACATAGATAAAAATCCACCATTACTCCTAAAATGAAATCCCATAGAATTATATTTTCCTTGGGCATATAGTGTTCCCAACAAATCAAACATCTTCCAAAATAAAATTCATCACTTAATCACCAAATAATTTTCTCATACTAAGGGTATCCATTTGATAAGACATAAGATCCCAAATAAACTTATTATTGATCAATAAAATCATTAAACTATAAATAATAGTCACACTAACCAGGGACTTCACTTAGTCTAGTGGTAGGCGATAAATCCCAATCGCACTTTGGTTGTGGGTTCGATTCCCATAGCTTTGTCCGACGCGATGGGTTGTCACACGGTCTGCGTGTTGTCCTTTTTCAAAAACTATGTTTTATAACATTACCAAAATGAGATAAATTCCTTAAAATAACCATCACATAATTTAACCACAAATGTTATCTCATACCTTTCATTTTCATCCCAAATTATAATAACTTGTAATTTCCTCAAACCCAATGATCATATAAAACCAAATGGTTATTTATAACTATATCCACAAAGGAAAAGATAATTCTTCCTCAAATATCCCTCTCGCATGGAAAACTGTAGGGTTACAAATACAAGAGAAAATTATTCCAATGTAAACCCATCAACAAGGAGCACTAATACTTTTTAAACATTTCTCCAACCATTTATTTCCACATAGCTTCTTCTTTGACCAAGAAAATATCCTATAGAATAGGGCATTCACTCGGGTAATGGCCAGGTCCCCTACATTTACGGCAAATGACTATAAATGGATTCTTGGGACTATTTTTATCTTCTTCCATAGTACTCTTCATTTTTCTTTGGCAATTATTCACTTTATGTCCTTTCTTCCCGCACATAAAGCATTTCTTTGTCCCATTGAGACACTTTTCGGGTGTCTCCTTCCACATTTCTTGCATGATGGAAATTGAAGATTATTTTCTCCATGGTCTCCATTGCTGGAGCTCTTATCATTCATCACCTTTATCTTCCTTGTTGAGTCTGGGAGTTGGTTAATATATATGTTGTTGATCATATTTTTGGAAAACTGATTTGGTATGAACATGATATCTTTCACGCCTATAAACACTCCATTTTGTTGCTCATTTCCACCACCATTCCCACCTTGTAAATCATTCTCAAAGTTACTAGGACTTCCTTGGAATCCATCCATTGACTAAAACCAGAAATCATTGTGTGAGTAACAGTAGTCATAAAATCATTTAAAGAATATCAGGTCACCATATTCTCAATTTGAAACACATTAGGATTAACCAAGGTCATTTAATATCATCTTATATATAATACTTTATATCGGTTTGTAAAGAAAATGTAAATTATCCTAAGCATATCCCCCAGGAGTGTCGTAACCAAGAGTGCAACAAGGCCCATTGTCGTGCACCAGTTCTCATTCGAGTCTAGCTCAAAGCGGTGTTTTCGGATTTTACCCCAAGGTACATCTGTGCCAGAGCCGCCTCTACCTGCTCGTATCCAGATAGGGATGTATTGCTCGGAAAACTCACAAAATCTCTACAATACCAAAATTCTAGGAAGTTCTTCTATACTAATCCTCAAAGACTATCTTATGGATATGTGATCTAATCAGAGTTTATCTAAATCTAGCTCCCAAGGTTTACACTAAAATTCCTCTGATACCAACTATAACTCCCCGACCCCAGTTACCCAGAGTCGGTGCATTATTAAATAACATTGGCATGATCACAATAAAGATCAAGTCTCGAAAGACCGATTAGTTTAGTAGCCTTGGAAACACTAGATATATTCATTACATCATAAAGTAAAAAAAATACAATAACATCTTGTCTTCATACCCCCTCATACTATCCCTTTAGGTCATTCATAAATTACTTATTCACATCCTAGGAAAAATAAAACATTGAAAGGGGTGAGCTCAGATGCTCAGTAAGGATAACAATATATCATATGATTTCATAGATAAGCATAAACACTTAAGGCAATGCATAACTAAAACAAAAACCTTCTAAACTTGAACTTAAACATAATACGACAAAGATAAAATGAAATAATTCCATTTACTTATTCACATGGATATTCTACTAGTCGAATAATCACCTGAAATATCAATAACCACTTTCATAAAGATGGAATGCATAATTCCAGACTATCATAACCTCGTAGCCAAGGCCTCGTGCCAAGAATAAAATTAAGATTTTGTCAAGGCCTCGTGCCAAGACACTAGTTTGTCTCATGATACCTACCGATTCATCGAGGAGCTATAGCGGGCTCCACCCGTCACTTACTAAGTCCAATTCATTCCTCATATGAAAAGTTTTAAATATAACATAAACATTAATATTAAAACTAGCATACGAAATGTCAATACTTGATCCAAAAACCATGAATGGTATAAAAATATCACATCCACTGTTAAACATAACTCATTTGATACAATATGGATGATTTTATTGTATCAGATTAACCTCAATCGAGAATAATGAAGGATATTGACATATATGAAAATAATCATCAAAACTATTAGAGAGAAATATCCCCCCTTTTCTTGAAATCATTTAAAAGTCACACTATTTGTCAAGAAGCCATTTAAAAATAGATTTTTGAATCAAAGTGTCCCATACCACTTTGAAACTTTTAAAAAGAGTTTTAATTTTAAAACTTTAATGTCCATATAAATAAATCCTTAAAACCATTTTTAAAACATGGACATTAATGAGAAAGATTTAGAATAATAAATCTTTAAAACATTTAAAATGATATTTTAGTTAGAGTTCCTAACCAAAAGAGAGACACTTGAATAAAAATAATTGAAGTAATCAAAACCTTTTAATATCATGAGAATAAAGGGATTCCTGATATACTATGTCAAAGTACATTATATACACCATATAAAAGTGAATTGGTGTATAACAACAAAGAAGTCTCAATGTAATGTAATTTGAGATGAAATCTCTCATAAAAGCCGTATCCTTAGGTTAAGGATAAATCAACGACATAATTATGTGTGAAAAATATAAATACACTAAATATGATTGGATATTTAGTGTAAATCAATCAGAGGACATTCACACATATTCTTGTAAAAACAACACCAATGAATTGGATGTTTAACTCAATAAATGGAGATTGAGTTAAAATTACTCTTATCAAGTTCATATCGACGAATTGAGAATTTATCAATTGAGTGATTATGTGTATCAAAAGTATATCCACATAAAGGGGAGTGTAAATTATGACATAATCAAATTAATAGTGAATTCACACATAATCTTGATGTAAAATAATCAATGAAGTATGCGTAAAGCCGAATGAGTGGAAATTGAAATTTCAAATTCCCTTATCAATTTGGTAACTTACGAAATATACACCCATGAAATAATTATCATAAAATGATGATGTAAATATCCATAAATAAAATTATATTACACAATTAATACAATCATGGGCAGTACACACACCACATGCAATAAATAAGTGGTGAACAATGGAAATCTCACGGAATTAAAAGCGAGATAAGAAGCCCCTTACTTTTTACCTTTTCCTTGGTAGATGGTAGGTTAACCTCTTTTATAATGGTGAAATAATTTTTATTTAATTACAAAAGAATCATTTACATTAATATGATACCATATATGATCTTTTAACATTGATTTGTTAATAATATCTTAGTATTATCGTCGTTTCGGTTGTTAACGGATTTGTTTTCCTTTATATTATTTGTTATGAGAACCATATTTTTTATGGATGGGATGTGTCTTATTCATATCCAGAATTATATCATGTCTCTAAAAATTATTTTTATTCATCAAATGAAATTTAGTCCTGAATGGATATGATGGGGAATGAATCTCATCGCGTTCATGGAGACGGTAGTCCGTACGTTCGCACGAGCGACAATATCATTATTTTGATATTAAAATAATATATAATTGGATGGTATATCATATATACATAATAATTATCATTTTATATTTATTATTTACATGAATTATACATCATTATTATACCCATCTAAATAATAATATATTGAATAACAATTACACCACGACGTGGAGACGGTAGGCCGCACGTACGCACGTATGGTGACATGTCATTCAAGGGATGGATAGAATAATGAATTTTTTTGTTCTATATTTATAATAACATCAAATTATATATAAGATACTGGTGTTATTATTTTATAAAGGGAATAACAAAGAAGAAGAAGTTGAAGAAGAAAGGAACTTGAAAAAGGGTGGTGAAAACATTACCTCTTCTTCGGGTTCTTCCTTTTGATTTGATCAAAAGGGCTCCTTAGGATGGATTTATGATCAAAATAATTACTCTAGGATGAAGTTATGGAAGTTGAGAGAGTATTTGGGAAGGGGTTGGCCTAACCAAAAGGCTTTGAAAGTGTGAATTAGTGAGAAGGGGGAGTGCCCTTTTATAAGAGGGGTAAGGGGCACCTTTGGAAAAGCTAGAAATATTATTTTATAATAAATTCATATTAGATTTATAATGGCTCCAAAGTATATTATTTAAAGGTTAATTTGGGGATGGGTCGAAAACCACTCAACCAATATAATTTAGACAGGCTTGGGTCATTATATTAACCTTATGTTTTAGTTTTAACTCTTAGTTAATTAGTTTGACACTTACCATGTCACTTTGTATTTTTATATTATATAGTTAATAAACTTACTATATACCTCCAAGAGAGCCCCAAGTGGTCCATTAATGATACACCTATCATGATATAAGTCTCTTGTCCGAACCTTATATTTTTAGGAATTTAATATCAATTAATAATATAATATTTGTTTTAAAAACTCTTTTATATGAATTTTGACACTATTCAATAATTGATTTTTGTTAAAGTCTTAACATCTTTATTAATTCAAACCAAATTCATTTAAGCAATCCTATAATGTCATATTAAGCAATAAAATTCATGGATGTCATAAAAACTTCCAAATTATATTAATTTTAACATTTATAATACCAATTATTTGATTCTTTCATTAATAAGGAAAATACTTTATCATTATTGTGTCATAAATAATATTAATTATTAAATGTATAAAAATTATAAATAAAATACCATTATGTAATAAATCTGTTTATCTTTATAATTAATATTTATGGTCTAAAATCCAACATATATAACCCTATGTAAAAATTGTTTTTCTAAAAGATATATGCTTATGTCATTTTTGTATTTATTTTAACTTAATTAATATAAAGTGTCATTATCACTTACAAGTGGCTCCATGGGGTCCCAAAATCGACCCAAATATTCCCATGGTCGGAAATGTATCAACCAATAAGGTTAGGACACGTTTTAGGGTAATTTATTATTATTATAATATTATTTGTTTACCCTTATTTACCGGATTTACCCTTTAACCATGGTAAATAAAATATTTACCGAAGTAATTATTCAAAATGTCTAAAACTAAAAGTTACCTATTTACACAATTTGGAAATCCTGATTCCAAATATGGAATCCATTTTTCCAAATTCAAAACACAAAAGTGAAAAAAATTAATTTAAAATTAATTCCCGTTGTTAAAACAAAAAGCGTGTTTTTAAAAGATAATAACTATCAAAAGATTGACACTTGTTCATGTCTGGTTTAATTGTGAAATTATGTAAAATGACCAAAATTGTATTAAATGGTAAAATAATATTCTAAATATACTTTAAAACCACTCAAAATCATAATTTATCACTATTTATTAGTTCAATTAAAAAAGTTGTTTTTAATTAAAATTTAGTAATTTTCACTATTCATCAAAATATGAAAGTTATCCGAAAAGTACCAAAATTTCACCCTAGGATAATTTCAATATTAAGAATCCAAAAATGAAGTCCATTTTGAAATATAAAATGTATAAAATTTAAAAAAGTAGGTATTACTATTCATAACGGCTAGTTTTATTGGTTGTGGTGTGTTAGAATCTCGAAGTTGCGTACAATAAAAGCCATTGCATTATTCAGGGAAACGTACTGTGGAAGCTTGGGGTGTTACATTTATAATTTTTTTTTTATAAAATTAATTATAAAAAAATTTCATAAGATAAAGAAAGAGTAAGTAAAAAAATTCCTTTGATACCAATTGTAAGTATCAGTATCTCAAATACCTCCTCTGATATGAATTTTAGGATCTAAATATGTATGAAGATGCTCAATTACAATAGGGGGGTTGAATTGTAATTTTAAAAACTTCCATTTTTAACCTTAAAAAAACTTTTTTTAACAAAGTTAAACAATTTAGATTTACTTAAACCCTATTTTGTAAGGTTAAGGGAAAACACTTTGGTTTAATAAATATGTTTAATGAAATAAGTACACAGGTATAATTAAATAATATTCTAACTTAAAGCACATAGAATCCTAAATCAGAGTTACAACAAAATATAAAGTATAAGAAACACTTTCTTATTATTACAAATTAAAGAAAAAATTTAAAGTACATGTAAAGATTAAAATTATTTTACCCCAAAGAGTAGGGTATCAAAAACACCTTGGATAAAGGTCTCTTGATTTATACTTTCAAGAAAGTGCATCTTACCCACACCAGGGTAATCCCTCGATACGAAGATTGGTATATATCCTACTATCCATGTAAGCCCTTGATCTGTATGGTGATCAATACCACTATTTTCCTTCAACTTGGAAGCCCTTGATTAATATGGTAATCGACACCTCTATCTTCCTTCATATTTGAATCCCTCAATCATAATCACCAATTATTGGTGTTGTAAAAAGCAGAATTTTTTTTGAAGATCTTAAGTATGTCGAACAAGCTCTTTACAACTTAATCACTTCAAGGCCTTTTCACAAATTTTTTTTGGAATATCTCTCACATGTCTCTAAAATCCAAAAGTGTAAATGTATTTTGAGGTCTCTCAAATGGCCTATTATTTATAGGAATGATCTCTAATGGTCGAATTCTCCTCCAATGGTCATATTTTTCCTAAAATTTCAGAGGGACCTATACAACCGTCACTTACAATGGTCATATAATAACAGATTGGATGACATCGTTTAACATAACAAAATATCATGGGAAACATTAAGGATGTATGAATCCGAATATATGTAAAACATTACATTAATGAAATATAGTAACTTTAAGAAAGTTCTAAAATCTTACATTAAGAGAATATTATAACTTTAACAAAGATAGAAAATAAAATATGAAAAAATATTGAGAATCAGAATTGAATAAATGAGAATCAAATTCAAAAAATTAGACATTTTGGAATTGAGAAAACATGAATCTGATTCACATTTTTGAGAGAATTAGAATTTAAGGGAGTTTGAATCAGATTCAAAATTTTATATGATTCGAGATTGAGGAAGTGAATCGGATTCACAAAACTGAGAGAATCAGAATCAAAAAACTAAAAGAATCATAATCACAATTATAGATGATTCAAAATTGAGTAAGTGAATCAGATTTTATTTTCTGTGTGATTATTATTTGAGAAACAGGAATCAAAATCAAAATTTTGAGAGAATCAGATTCAAAAATCTGAAGTAATTAAAATTGAGAAAGTGAAGGATTCTGAGTTTTATTAAGGACACGATTTATTCCAGTAGCTATTCTGTCTTAAGGAAAATAATGTTAGATTTAGTTATAAAAGTTAAATAACATACATATAGATTTCCTTATAGATAGAAAGAATTATTTAAGGAAACACATATAAATTTTCTTATGGATAAAAATTATTATTAAGAAAATATGTTTGTGATTTAAAAAACATAAAGGAATGAGGAAAAGTCGTTAGGAAACTTTTGACTCAATAAAGCATTGAGGAAGAGAAGTGGAAAATGAAAAGGAAAAGAGGACGGAATATTACCTCCTTTGTGTTGTTCCTTTACTAAGATAATTCAATCCTTGAAATATTGAAGTTTTATGATTCCAAAACACAGATAAGGATTCTAAGGGGCTTAAGAGATGTTAATTGGGTAGATATTTTTCTTTTTTAAGTGGAAGTGAAGTGGTTTTCCAAGGGGAGGTAGAGGAGTTATTTATGCTTTAAGAGAGGGGTATTTTTAGGACAAAATATTTAATAAAATAAAAATTTCAAGGTAAAATTTTTAATAGTGATATTTATAAAATTATGAATTATATTTTATTAAAAATATACATTTTAATACTTTCAAACTCTTTAGAAAACGAATCCATTAGTTTTTTTTAAATAGAAAGTGGAAAAATGAAAATTTGTTTATAATGGAATACTTTAGATTTTAGACTTTGTAAAATAATTTTTTGGTTTAGAATTTGAATTTCATAAATTATATAACTTATTAAAGATGTTTTTGGTTGAGTCTAAAATGATAAAAATTTATTATTTTATTATTAAATGATGAATGATGTTATTTAAAACATACTGGTTTAGTAAAAATTATACTACTCACCTAAAAATAATTTTTTTTCTAAAAATTACAAAAAATTCACCCTTTGAAAAATTTAATGTGATTATTTCAAAAATGAAATTAATTTTATTAAAATAAATTTCTAACATAACTAGTTATTAATTATTAACATCAAAATTATTGTTTTTATGAAATACATTAATATACAATTTATTAAAAAGTGATTATAATTTCATTGAGTTTTTAATATTGTTTTATATTTTATGGATTTTTTATTTTGTTAAATTATTCATTTGAATTATTATTTTATGATATTTTACTCTTCTTAGGCCAATTAACTATTCCAACATCCATGTTACTATTACTTATAGTCATATTACTATTATAAAAGTCACATTACCTCTTATAAATACCAATTCTTTTATTTCTCATTCACATAAATTCCTCTCAAGGTTCTACATTTTTCATTTCTAAAATGTCAATTGGATTATTAATGTTTTGTTTCCTTTTTTCAATTTTGTTCTTGGATGTGATGATACTAGGAAATAAATACGATCTAAATTTTCCTATTAATGTATTTTTTTCTATTTATTTACCCACTATAATATTTTCAATTCTCATGGATATATTTATTCTATAATATTCTCAATTAATTAAATAAAGAATTATGTGTGGCATGATTTTATACTATACTATATATCTAATTATGACAAACATTATTTATTTAGATGTAAAATTATATATATATATATGTATAAAATTTTGGGTTGTTACCATTTTTTTTAATGTAATTAGAAGATGCGTAATGTTTTTGAGTCCATTAGAAGTTGGAGTCACTACTTATTATTATCCTGTAACTAAACTTAGAGTTTTTAGAATCTGACCATTAGATTGTTTCTTATAAATAGATCTATTTCTCCAAGGATCAGAAATATATAAAACATTATGTTATGAGAATCTATAAAATATAGCAATCACTTGAAGTCCACAACAACTTATTATTTTGTGTTCTTATGGATGTATTTTTCTTTATGAGAGTTTCTACTTATGACCTCCATTTTTGAGGATCTCATTGTAAATGCTCTAAGATTTCCTATTATAATTTTTTACATTTTGATAATTGAGATCATGATATTATAGTGTGTGGAAGCGATCTAATACAGATAAGTTGTGATCAAGTTATTTTTATAAGGAAGTCAGAGTTGTGTCGATCCTTCATGATCAAGGTATTATGGTTGTGGAAGACAGATATACATCCTAATTGGTCTAGAATCAAGGGCTTTAAGGGATAATAAGAAAATGATTCCTTCTTACATGTTTAAATTCAAGGGACTTACTTGTTGAAAGTAGGAAACCTTGGATCTAGTTTTTAGATACTCCTTACACTTTGGGTTAAAAGCATGGTTTTATAGTATCATTTGAAGAAGTACAAAGATTTTTATCCTTTACTCTATGTTTTGGTTTAAAAATTTTATGCTTAATTTTTGTGATTTTTTCAAAATTTTTTATGTTTCATTTCATTTATTCAGTTCTATTTATTTTGTTGGATATTATTAAAATTATAATAGATTTAATTTCCACCATATTTATACTTTTGTTATTATTCTCTATGGGTTGAAAAAAATGTGATTCCGACCGTATTAAACTTGATGTGTCTAAAAAATTTTAGCTTGTTTATAAAAGAAATTCATGCCCCATTTGTATTTTTCTTGACTAGTATATATAGGAACAAATTTAGTATTAGAGAAGGTATCTATGCTTTATATTGATCCTAATCTCATTTTTATATTTCCAATAGTCAATCAATTAAGTTTCTATATACTAACCATGTTTTAGTTAAAAAATATTATTTTCTTAATATGGAAAGTGTTATTCATGTTTGAAGTTTGAATAATATTAATCCAAAATACCTCCTATTTTTTATAGAAATGACTATGAGTATTGTAATGATCACATAGAGACTTATATAATTAACATTGGTGTTTAAAAGTTTCTTATGATGACATAAATTTATAAGATTATAGGTAAATAAGTGCCTAACTTTACTAAAGAGGAGTGAGATGAATTTTAGTTGAATTTCCATGTGAGGAATATTTTATTATGTTAAATTCAACAGAACATCTTTACTCAAATTTATTCATGTAGAACTACATGTGGTATATGGAAGAAGTTGTAAATTACACGCTTTATATATTTTAAAGTGATAGATACTAAGTAGGCCATGATTAGGGATTATTATCAAACTTTTGAATTTATTCTTAGTGAATTTATTTCCCAGATGCATCAAAGGTTTATGGAAATTTTAAATAGTTTAAAATCACTTGGTGAGATAAAATTACTAGATGAATATATTATGGATAAATTTATTGATATTTCACCTAAGGAGTGGGAATCAAAGAGGAATAATATCGATGATATGAATCAAATCTCTAAGATGATCCTTGAATATTTAGTATGAAATTTAATACAATGCAAAATTCATATTAAATGGGATGTCAGGAAATAAAGGAAGAAAAACAATGTTTCTTTTTTCTTTTACTTTCGGTGGTTTAAATACTGAATATTTTAATTCCAATCTGAGAAAATATTATAAAATTTCAAGAAATATTTCTAATTAAAATGATTTTGAACCTACTGATGGGGATAAGAGAGACAAGAAATACTTATAGAAAACTATCTGTTATGAATGTAGAAAGCCTGGAAATATATGACCAATCTATATTAAATTTATTAAAAGACATATAAAATATTATAATAAGTCTTATATGAGGAAGGATAATAAAATATTAATGGCTTGAGACACTTGGAGTGAAAGTGGTGGTGATACATATTCTGATATTTCATTAAATGAAAGTGAAGATAGTAGAAAAATTAATAGATTTTATGATAATATAAAAATTCATGATAATGTGAAATGTTTTATAGTGAAGATAAATAGTTTTAAATATTTTTCATAATATTATTTTATAAAATTTCTAGAAGATTTATTTGTTGAGGAAGAAAGTGATGATATAAATTCAACTTATTATGATGATGAAGATAAATTTCCTCAAATGTATGATGAAATGAAAAAAATTCATTTAATGTGAGGATATGTATAAAAAAATTTACTATAAATAATTGGGTCTTAAAAATTAAATTGTTCAGAGAAAGGAAAATTTTACTAATTCAAAAGATAAATCGACTAAGATAAGAAGGGATAATGTAAAGCTGATATGATAATTCAATAAATTGAAAATTTATGTGAATAAGCTAATTTTTATTTGGAAAGGAGAAAATATTTATTTATTTAGAATATAATCTTATAATATATGACCTAAATAATTAAGATTGTACTTCATAGAATAAAGAAAATAAGTTTTTCAATTAAATAGAAGATAAAAGTGATATTGTTAAGCTAAAATATAATATTGAAAGTTTGAAAAATTTAATATACAGATTTACTACAAGAAGAAAATATTTTGGGAAGATACATGGACAACCAAGAGTTAATAGAACAACTTCTAGACTTGGTATTAAAACCACCAGATGATAAACTTATTGGAAAAATACTTTTTTTCTAATCATAACACCTTTTTTTAAAATCTATCAATGTATAAGAAAATATAGGAAGCATTATTCTCTAAATAAAATAAATTATTTAGAACAATTGAAGCATTTATTTCTATATAACTTGGTACTTATGAAAATAAGAGAGCTAAAGAAATGTGGGTACCAAATGTTTTATTCACACATACCTTTGGAATTAAGAAGGTATATATTCCATGAACTAAATTTGAAAGATTTTAAGTTTATGTATTCCAGAAGTTGGATACTTATCACGAGTACCTGGTAACATTTTACTTTTTTACTCATGAAATGTTTCACTTTATAATTTAATTATAAATTATTTTATTTATATTTATTCTAAATTTTTATCTATTTAGTTGTTTTTTTGGTTTTTTAGATAACTTTTAAACCAGATAACTTTTAAAAATAGCAGATAGTTTATAAGTTTTTAAGATAGGATTTTTCTAGAACTATATTGTATGAAATAAGATCAATATGATTTATTATAATATAACTTCTATAGAATAATTTTCTTTTGTTTTAAACCTATGTATTTTGAAGGTCTATCATTAAATTGTCTTGAATTTAATATCTTATTGTTTTTTGATGTTTTTATTTCATTTAAAGATAATAAATATTAATTAAGAAATTGAAAATTTAATAAATCAAGAATTTTATAAAATTATAAATTTAATCATTTTAAAGAGTTTATTATGTTATAAATTTTGTTGAGAAATTTTCTAAACCATCTAATCTAAGGATTATTTTCAATTTACTTTGTTACATACGATTATTATATAAAAGGGTTAGTGGACCCTAAGTCACTCGGAAACATTCATTGTTGAGGTGTTTCTATAGAATTTTATGAATTTTTGGTTTACTATCTATTTTATGATTATTCAATGGAATATTTCAGATAAATTTATTCATGGGAGATTATTTGTGACTGATTCATTGATAAATATAAAGATAATAATATCAAGTTCATTGATGAGAATATTTTTTCTATGTGTGATTATTTTGAACTGTTGCACAAGAGGTTAGAATTACTTGAAGAAGTTGTTAAGGAACAAGTTAATAATATTGATGAGTAGTCTAAATCCATTGAGGAGTCAAAGAAGTTGGATATTTTTTATAATGATCATATGGAAGATAATAGTTATAAGATATAATCTAAAGAAGATATTTTAGCTAAATAACAAAATCATATCAAGAAGTTGAAACCTATGATCATAAAAACTTTAAATAAGAATTAAAATTTTAATTCATGATATTTGTAATAGTTTAATTGATTTTGATTGTAATATAAAATCAACTTTGAATTTATTTATATGGGGGATAATGTTTTTACATTTTTTGGATGATTTTTATGATATTATTTTCTAATTCATGATTTTTTTTAAATTTTAAAGAATATTAAATATAAATGATTATATATATATAAAATGGAAGAAAGTTTTTTGTTTATTATTTCATGTGATCATGTTCCAAATTTAATGGGGAGAATTTACTCAAATAATATTATTTCTAAAGATGGATTTTTTATTTATGTTTAACATAATTTTTTTCTTACCCTAGTTATTTTATCTTGTGTTTCTTTTTGAAAATTATATGTGGGATAATTTTGAGAAAAATTACATAATATATATAATTGTTTCATAGAGGGGGAGAATTAATTGAATATTATTTATATAAGAATTTATTTATTTAAAAAATGGGAGATTTACTTTACTTTGGTACTTTGGACTAATAGGTTTGTTTTCCATATTTTGATGAAAAGGGAAAAATTAATATCATTATAACTTATTGAATCTATAGGAAGTATTTATCTAAAATTTAATTTGAACTTATCAATTTTTATATATGTATTGTGTTTTTAAAAAAAGGTGAGATTGTTAAGTTTATGAATCATTTTCATATTCTATCTTTAAAATCACAATACACTTAATAAGAAGTTTATTTAACTTAATGTTTTGGTGTATTTTTTTATTCTTAGGATAGAAATATGATAACTTTAATTCTATAGATTTTATTTTTAAGATGAAACATGATTTTTCAGAGAACTTAGGTTTCATAAAACATTGTATTCATTAGGTGTAGAATCACTGTAGTGATGCTGGTTTATGGCATTGGAAGATGTAGAATATTATTGAGTCCACCAAAATATAGAGTTGCAACTTATGATTCCATTGAAACAAAACCCAAAGTTTATGGAATTTGACCATTGGAACATCTTCTATAAATAGATATTCTTATTTAAGGATTATAAGTACATATAAATTTATATTATGAGAATATATGAAAGCTATAAATCACTTGAATTATTTAACAAAATGTTATTATAAGGGATCATGTTTTCCTTTTTTGTGAGTGCTTCTATTTAGAGAATCTGTTTGTTAGGATCTCATTATAAATGCTATAAATTTTGTAGTCATAATTTTTCTTTTTTTGATCATTGAGATTATGACCTTATAATGTGTAGAAGTGGAATATTGTATATTAGATATGATTGGTAACTTCCATTAAGATATAAAAAGTTATGTATATCCTTCTAGATCAAGGGATTTCTAGTATGGAATACAAACATACTTTCTGATAGGTTGATAATCAAGGTATTTTAGGGATAAAAAACATTCAATAGGTTTAAATTTGAGGGACTTTACTAGTTGTAAGTAGGATAAATTTTATTCTATTTATAGATCCTCTTTACACTTTGGGTTAAATTTGTGGTTTTATAATATACTTTAAAGGAGCATAAGGATTTCTATCCATTACTTCATGTTTTAGTGTAAATATGTTGTGCTTACTTTTTTTTCCTTTTTTTTTAATTTTTTATGTTTAATTTTATTTCCACTATGATATTTATTTTTTTGGAAGTTGTTTAAATTTTGATAGATTTAATTTTCACTATGTTTATACTTCTTTTGCTCTGATTGGTGGGTTAATAAAAAGTTCATGATTTTGATCGAATTAAACTTAAGGTGACTGAAAATTATAGTTAGTTTATAAACTGAAATTCACACACTATTATAGTTTTATTGCCTAGTATATCTAGGACATTAAGGAACCCTTGAAATTATCCTATGTCACATCAATCTATAGAAACCCCACAGGTTGTATCTCTCTCTCTCCAACCCTATAGCCAAATATTTCCACTCATAAAGAATAACATCCCTCGACACCTATATTATCGCATCATGACCTAATAATCCATGAAGTCACTAACATACTAGTTTAAAACTATAGGGATGACCTAAATTCCATTTATATTCCCAAGTCATCATAGATTAGTCCTCTTGTACCCAACCTGAACATAATTCTACCTAGGGTGTACCCACTCGGGTTCTCACATACCAGTGGGGGAGGAACACTCACCTTACTCTCTATCCAACTATAATGAAGTCTATAAAGTATCTTAAGGTCCCATATGGATCATTCCTAAGCTAACCATTTCAATTATATCACTCTTCCTCATATTAAGGGGTCTATGGGAACCTATACCAAGGTCCTATACATTCATCATTGTGTTTACACCACTTAGGAATTGTACATATCATGAAACACATTCATAAAAATGTACTAGACCATTAATGACTAAGGCTGTAATTTAATGTCCAAGGGTCTATCAAAACCCTTTAAATTTTGTTCATTTCATGAGTTTTTAATTAAAAAAATTCATTTAAATTTAATATAAATCTATAATCAGTGGTGATACCAAAAATCATATAAACATAAAAAATTCATAAAACTTTGTGTGTTGTTCAGGGACCATATAACTTTTACACAAAGTTATTCCCTTTAAGAATATCCTGAAATATCTCTCCCAAGATCATCCAAGTCTTGACCAAACATGTATTAATATTCAAGATCCTATCTCAATACATAACATCCAAATCAATAAATTATAACAATTATAATTATTTTTTTAATTTAATTAAAATAAGAATAATATCCTAAAAACTTACCTGATGACATAATGAAACAAAAACCATGAGCAACATGGTGTGGTCAACTCCTGATACATGCCTGGAACTAAGCCACATAAAATATCCAATCGAATTACATGAATCATTGGTTAATCAAACCCAATTTCACTAAAAAAACAAGATGAATTCATAGGTCAACATACATCTAACCAAACTATGAGAAATGATGTGTGTTTATCCTTCTTAGACATCCTCTATCTACTACGATCAGCATACCCATCATTCCCACCCTATTCCACCATGATCTTGTGGAATCAATGTTAAATCCTAATCTAAAATTGCACCAAATCAGAGGAAAAGAGAGTGACCAAGAACATATGAAAACATAGGTAAACAGATACCTAGAATCATCACAATATCACCAACAAGAACACCCCTAACCAAGGGGGAATTGATTGAAGGAAGAGAGGGGAGGATCCATCTGAAATGGACCTCCCCATGTGCCTATCAACCTAAAAATATTGGTGGGGATAAACATGAAATAATGGTTCTAGTCTTCTTTTTAAAATAGGAAAGAAGGACCTTTGTAGTGTGGGCCATGGGGACACAACACAAAGACCTACCCTTGGGAACCTATTATGATGCTGCACATGACCCATTAGCATAACCAACCTCCTAGGGTTTCACAATAGATTTTCCTCCCAAACACCACTACTGGAAGTCAAGGTATTTGCAACGGGCTATTTGTGATGGGATCCCGTCGCAAATAGCCTTTCGCAATGAGCCCGTCGCAAAAAATATCTGTTGCGATGGGAAAAATTCCCTTCGCAAAAAACCTTTCGATTACATACATTATATACTCCTAAACCTGTTGTGATGGGCCCGTCATAAATACTATTTGTGACGGAATGATGGGCCCATCGCAAATACTAAACATATTAAAAAAATAATAAAATTATAATTAATGAAAAAATTATATTATTATTATTAAAATAATAAAAAAATAAAAAATATTATTATTATTAGTAAAATAAACAAACATTAAAAAATATAGTACTAAAAAAATATATTTAATAAAATTATGATTAATAAAAAATTAATATTAATATTATTAAAATAATATAAAATTATGAAAATTATAAATATTTACAAAAAAATATAAAAAAATCATAAAATATTATTATTATTAGTAAAATAAAAAAATATTAAAAAATATAATACTAATAATAAATAATAAAATATTAAAAAAATTAAATTATGCAATATTTCCACCAATTTAAAAGACAGAAACTATAAATAGTTCATATTATTACAAATCTTGAATTAAAATGTTTTTAACATAAAAAACAGATCATTGGGGGGTCGTATTCTGGAGGAGGTGGAAAAAAATACATCCCTAAACTTCGAGTCAGACGACACATGTACTCCATCTGCTCGTGATGCTCCTGCTGCCGCCGCTGCTCCAATCGACGCATCTCCTCCTCATGATGCTGCTGCTGCTGCTATTGCCTCTAACACATCTCTTCATGATACTTCTACAAAGTCTCTATAAGCTCAGGCTGAGTTCGCAACAACTCCTGATACTGTGAGCCAGAAGATGATGCCTCTCCATGATCTCCTCTCGAGTTGGACACCGACATCACAGATGTATCATAATAAGTACCAGGAGGCAAATGAGAGCCGATACCAACTACTCGGACCTTCTCAAAGCCATACTGAGTCGCCTGCATCTATGCCGCCTCATCGAAATGGTGGGCAATGGTCTGCTCAGTCGTATTGTCCTAACCCTCAACCTGTTTCTGAGAGGTCGCAGCCTCATATGACTCCTTCAATTCCAATTTGAAATTAAAATTATGAAAATATTATATGCAGTTAATTGTCAAACTGAAAAAATAATACTAACCACAATCTGATGCTGGTGATCACCTCTAATCTCTCTAGTGGCTGGATCACTATACATCCTTCGATAAATGTCATACTTTGTAATATCGGGATGCTCGACTACCTACAGTAATATTAAATAAACTGTTTATATTTAAAGTTATATAAAATATTTAAAAAATATACTTACCAGATGCACTCTATGAAAACTGAATGTACGGCTACCAGCTCGATGCATCACCTCCTGTCTCCCTCGGTTCTACCTTCCCACTGAAGATCTCCTCTAAAATCCACCACCCAACCAGTGTAAACATAATCCATCCCAAACGTGAGATGAAATGTACTCTGGTCGGTGGGCTATACACGACTCATCAAATTCTATCACTCCTGCTTTCTTAATGGTTGTCCTTCTCAAATTGTGAAAAAACTGACGGAAACAGTCACGCATAGAAATCTTCCATGCCGCGTGGATAGCGTCCCACATGCTATCATCGATAGGATACCAAAAACCCTACAAATAATTTATAATATCAAGTTATTAATAAAATAAATTTCTAAATAAATATTATTTATTTATGTACCATCCAATGATAGAGCATGTTGTGACACACATCAACGAGAATCTATTCCCATGTGATCCATGGCTGAGAAAAATAATTGTGCAAGACTGCACTCCCTTGTCCAATAGCTACATGCACAAAACTATGAAAAAAAATAAAAAATCAAACAATTAGTATATATATAAATAAATTAATGAAAGATAATTAAAATATACAGGTTACCATACCTCCGTGTGCATGGATCGAAGCCAAGACGTGGACGTCACTCAGGAATAGGGTCAGGAATCATCAGTCACGCAAGACCGCACCCTCTCCGTGTACCCCCTGAACCGCTAGTAGGATGAGGATAAGATGCTCCAAAATCCCCCTCATCCAATGGTAGCTCAGCCTCCTGCAACTCGTGAAGTAGATCATCGTCCATCTGAAACACAAAATGATTGTTGTTAGCAGATAGTTGAAAATAACTATTATATATAGATATATCTTAGTTATGATTATAACCAGAATTTAACAATGTCAATATGCATCTTCATCCTCTTCTCCATAGCTTTCAATGTCAATGTCTTAATATTCCTCCTCAGTATCATCAATATCCATATGAGTTTCAGTTTCAGCATCTCTTGTCATTTAAAATTCACTTGTAACATCATTAACATCTTCATCACCATCAATCCTTAATTTTTTGGTGTCATCATCGATATTCACATCTCTTTATGAATCAGATGGATTTTGAGTAGTCTCTTGAAAAATTTTAATTCCTTCCACTTCAGTGGAACCACATTCAGTTTGATTAAACTGATTTTCTTGAGATTTCATTTTTATTATGCTCCACCAATCGCTCAAGTCACTACAACATAAACTGCATTTAGCGGCGGTTTTGTGGCGGCGGTTCACACAACCGCCGCTAAACATTTTTCTAAAATGGTTTCGCGACGGTTTTTAATAAACCGCCGCGAAACCCAT
Organism: Viscum album; assembly: GCA_963277665.1. Taxonomy (NCBI): domain Eukaryota; kingdom Viridiplantae; phylum Streptophyta; class Magnoliopsida; order Santalales; family Viscaceae; genus Viscum; species Viscum album. Next base: position 734,680,824 of record OY728160.1, read on the forward strand.
ATTTTTTTTTAAAACTCCCGACCCTTCCCTACCCCGACCCCCGTTCTTCCCCCAACCCCCCGTGACCCCGCGCCCCGCCCTTCTTCCCCCAACCCCCCGGCGACCCCACGACCAGCATCTCCGACGACCTTGCAACTTGCGTCTCCGACATACCCCGCGACCGGCGACCGACGACCCCCCTTCTCCCGACGACCCCTTCTCACGGCGACCCGAGGTTCTTCCCCCGCGACCCTAACTTCTCCCTCGACCCCCGCGACCCCAGCTTCTGCCCCAGGTTCTGGCGAGCCAGAACCCTAGATCCGGCTCCCCACCCGTGCTGCCGACGACTGGTTTCGTTGTTGGTGTTTATTTGTGGAGGTAGTCACCTGCATTGATTGATTTTTTTTGAATTCACCTGCATAGATTGATTTCTCTATGTCTACTGCTTGACATACTCATGTGATTATTCATGAACCATATAAAATTTCATAATGAGAAAATTATTTGTGTGGATACAATGTTGATGCATTATTTTTATGATGATACGATAGTGTTTTTAAATGAAAATGAGAACAGTCTTGGATTAATTAAAAGTTATTGGTTAGTAATTAATTTGGAATTAAATGATTAATTGGTGTAAAGTTAATTAATAGACTAGGGTAAATTATAGATTAGGGTTATGTTAATTGGATTAAACGTCACCAATGATCACTTGATAATGAATTAAGAGGTTGATCATTGATATCTTAGTTGGCCAAGATCTAAGAGTTTTACTTCATAATATACTAGATATGCGATATATATAAGTGTGACTATCCTTGTGGTATTATTTTATATTGATGGGGGTGACTGATTGTGATTTTTATATAAAAGTTAAATGTATTTCAAGTTGTATTATAGGTTTTACTAGATATAATGACCAAGTTTATGATCCATGAATCGTACCCATAGACCCGGCCATCTGGTGAAACCTATGGTGAGGGTGTTATTATCACTGAAGGTTAGTTCTATGATAGGGGTGAGGACTTATGATATGTCTAGGATGATTTGTGTTTTTTATTTTTACAGGATTTTTAAGGGATTTGGTACTTGACTTGGGTTTGATTCAATATGTATTTATTCTCAGATGTTGAAAAATAGGGATATTGATTTGGGGTTGCAAGGTAATATCATATTCAGCCTAGTCTTGGGATGATTTGGATAATGTGGAAAAATGATTCATCCAGGTGAAATAATAATTGGATAGTTATCAATAATAATCCTTATAAAGGTTAGTTAATCTAGGAAAAAGTGACCTTTGATAAGATACTTATCATTCATTTGAGATAGGGATTTCATGTTAGCATAATTATTTTACTCATAAGGAAATTAGGATGATTGTAAGTTTTTAGAAGCATGGTTGGAATGCATGGAAGTCTTGATAACTAAATTATACACTAAGATATGAGTAAAAAATATAAATACATTCAATATTAATGGGGTTTTGGGAAAAGGAAACCTTTTCAAGGTGATTCACAGATGGGGTGTAAGGAAAGAATTCTAGGAAATGGATACACTCGTACTAATGATTTAAGGTGGTGATTTTGTAAATAGGTGATAAGGTTGGTTGATTTGGATCTTAATTCATATGTATATCATAATATAATGGGATAATAATAAAATATCAATGTGGTAAGAGTGTTCATCTGGGGTTGAAATCAAGGGAAATTTCATCTTGACCATGTAAAGTGGTCTATAAAAATCCACTAGGGTGAGATATTGTGGGAGATCTAGAAATTATGGAGAAACATGTAAGAGGGTTGGGGTAAATTCATCTAGTGATCAGCTCACACTTCATTTTGGTGGGTACAAGTACAGACATTGATGTGATAGAATTTCAGTAGTGTGGGGAAGCCTGGTGTGAACAAGTGGTGTTATGATTAATCAGTGATTATAGAATGATTATATGATGATTTAATGGGGTATTTTTTATAGTTTTCATGGTTGGGATTTTATTCCATGACCATTCAAATGAATAGGGTGAGGTGTATTTCCCAAATAATTAATCTAAAAATAGAATAAAGTAAATAAATTGAGTCAACTTTCTATCATCGAATAGTGATTAAGATATTTAATGATGGGAAGCACCGACAACAACATATAGGTAATTTAACTCCCTATTTTAAGTGAATAAATGAAATTTTAATCATGGAAAATGGTGATTGATTTGTGTATTTTATTGTGAGGATGGTTCCGAAATCTCCCATTGTGGATTCTCCCACTCTTAGGGTTTCCTAATCTACATTGTAGTGTCGATCCCCTTGGTTTTGCCAATAGGAACTGACCACATTGTCATGACACGTCAAATTGATTATATCTTTAAAGTTGGTTTATGGTCTAGTTAACACCCTAGTTCATCTCTCAAGGATAATTGATAGGTTTATAGTGTGTATTTTTAATAAAAATGACTAAAGTTCATCTCTCAACTATTTATTATCAACATCAAATGAAAATTAAAGGTTTAGGTAATGTTACTATACCACCGCACAAGAGGATATCGATAAGGCACTACACTACCCTGTGGAGAGCCAATCGGAACACCTTTGTTCCAATCCTCTCCACAACTCATGGCCCAAAATTCTTAGCACCACCTCACCTAGTTACCAAAATTATAATGGTGACACAAACTCATTGTCGCTGAAGGGATACATAGATTCCAACCACATTCTCTGACCTACATCAATCCAGAACTCAAGGCCCAACAGCCTCACTCCATTTCAAACATCCAAAGCACAACCCAAGCATAACCTTCATCTCAAGGTATTCAACCATCCAAAACCTGATCCAACACCCATCACCAAAACTAATACACTAATATGGTTCCTACCTGAGACCATCCAACTTGAAACTCTAGCCACACCATTAATCGATTACTTTCCTTCCATGGTTCTCAACACCATATTACTTACTTCTTCACCACAATTTTCTAGTTTTGAGAACTTCACTCATCATAAAAGAGGTCAACAGAACCTCAACTCAACCTTCAAAACTTCCCTAACATGTTTTCCAACTCACAACATCCATGAAAACTCCACCCAATTCTAGCATTCATTATTTCTGCCAAAACTACCCAGATTTGTCACACTTTCACCATCCATATCTCAACCAAGGACTACTTGGTTCTTCTTCAAAACTCATTCACATTACTAGGATAAACTTATCATTTCAACATTAACTTGAGGTGCCTCGCAGCCCACCACATCCATTCCTTTTCTATCCAACTATGCCTTTCCATTCCTGCTAACTCACTCCGTTGGTTCCCAACTTCCCCTATTGGCATGTCGCCCCTCTACCCAAACACGAAGCCTTCTCACTTAAGGTATACCTCCATCACCTACACACACCATATCGAAGTTCCACCTGGTCTTCCCTAAGAACCCCAAACATGTCCCTTATAGGTTTCTATTTGGAACCTTGATTCCTCCACATCCACTCTACAGTTTTCTCCACATTTCCATGACTAACATAATTCTCTCCACCTTAGGAGGGTCATTATCACTAATTTATTCAAGAAATTCAAACACCATGTCTCATGCTTCCATCACAAGATGAACCCCAAAACTTAAATGTGGCCATTTAGATTTCCCTAGAACAATAAAACAAACATTACCCATTGTGAAAATGGTTTCAGTGAATGTAGTTAACTTGATTTAAAATGCATTATGATCAGTTTCGATCACACATCAAAGGGGTGTTGTTTGAGGCAACATAAATGTGTGATCGATGGTGTTATGATAAGTGTGTATCCCGATATTCTTATTGCTCCTAAATGAGGTGTTGACGCTGTCTCCTATGGACCAGACTTGTTCAGTTGGTCTGAAATGGTAAATGTGGTCAATGAATCATCTTTATTATATTATGCATACTTTATGGCCAATGGTTCATCTTTATTATATTATGTTTCTGTAATCTTACACTATCGTATATTTTGTGTAGGATACAAACAAAGAGACGAATGAGAAGAGACGAATGAGAAGCCGAACACGAAATGAAAAAGATATAACGAAAGCTGTGAATAAAGAGCTGGTAGAATGGTTTGCACGACGTGTAAGTTTATAAATATTGCAATAAATACGAATATTACTTTGACACATACAATTTGCAAATCTATTAAATTATATTTTTTTTTTCAGATCATGAATACTGATACTCGAGCTGACTTTTCAGAAGATTTGAAGTTTCTTGCTAGAGGTCCTATAAAACAAGTTAGAAAGTTCAACGCTTATAATGTGAATGGTTTTAGATTTCGTACAGTCGATCGAGAAGTGGGTTTGAAAACACAGAATAGTGGTATTTTTACATTTGCTGAAGTGGAATACTATGGAAAGCTGCATGATATTATTGAATTAAACTACCACGGGCATTTTTCTGTTGTTTTATTCAAATGCAAATGGGTCGATTTTATCAGAGGTGTTAAAAGAGATTCATTGCAATTTACTTCTGTAAACTTCTCTCGCTTGATGGATGTTGGTGATCGTGAACTGCATGATCCATATATCTTAGCATCGCAGGCAAAAATGGTATATTATGTGAATGATGTTGTGGATGAAGGGTGGAGTGTAGTTACTCACGTAATACAAAGAGATTTGTATGATATGGGTGATGAAGTGGAAGATTTGACCTCTGCAATTGAATTTCATCAACAACAGGAAGCAGAATTATTTGTCCATCATGATATTGAAAATATTGGTCTAGCAAGGATGAATGAAGTGGATGAAGCAATGGAGCAGGAAACCGACATGATTGAAGGGGAAAATGATTGTATGTACAATTATTTATTCATTCAGCAACTACTTGTTTCATTTCTGTAGTCATTCATTATCATTGTTATATATATATTGTTTGTTAATACTGGGCATCTATTATCATTTTTAATTTTTTTTCTGCATGAATTTTTTGAAATATATATTCTGAACTTAATTTTATTTGATTAAATGACAGGAATGCCAAGGAAGAAGCGGTACACTATTCCTTCTTCTTCTGCGACAGATGACGATCCGTCTGTCCCCACAGTATCATCTCCCCCTGCACCATCTCTGACACCATCAGTGGATGCCTCATTAGGGGATGAGTCATCGCCTCCCCCTACAGGAGCTTCAGCATCGGGGCAGCGACACGCCCACTCCAGTTCATCACGGACATTCTGGAGGGTCGCAGTCATAGGTACAAATTTTAATTAAATAAATTTATTGCATTTTGTTTATAGTAATTGTTTGCTCATTGCAGATGAAGACAATGAAACCGTGGAAAGAGACATAAAAAGTTCTGATGTTTGGAACATGCATGGCAAGAAGATAGTGGTGCCATTTGATTCTTATGGGGTCCCGACGGATGACGCCGCAGGTTTACTTGGTCAGATTATAGGTCAGCTGGCAGCGGAGCCCGTTTCCCTGCCTATTTCGTATGATGATTGGAGGCATATGCCTCCAAACTGGAAAAATGAAGTTTATGATTCTCAGATAAAGGTAGTTTTATTACTTTATGGTTTAATTGAATGTCATTTTACTAATATATTCAAAATGAATTTCTGTATACAGATGTTCTTCCACTTTACCGTTGCTGATGTGATAGCACGGAAGTGGACATTGAAAAATCTTGGAAAAAAATGGAAAGATTTCAAATGGAGGTTGTGGTGTGATGTCAACGATTCTTCGTTGACCGTGCAGCAGATGTATGAGAAGATACCCAGTGGGGTACCGAAAGAACAGTGGAAGATTTTTGTCGATAGACATCGTGATGAGAAGCGGATGGTATTGAAATATATATTATTATATTATCATCATTTTACATTTATAAATGTACATGAAGAGGAGATAGACATTGAATACAATACTATTAAATTGAATTTTATTTATTTCAGGATCTCTCAAGAAAGAATGCTTCAAACCGGGCGAAGCAGGTAATCCCGCACACTGCGGGTTCAAAAAGCTTTTCAAGAAGCCGAATGTCATTGGTAATCTTTTAATTAGTTTAAATATTTATAAGATAATATTATCTATTTAACATATTTGATTGATGATTTATCTTTGTTTAATGCAGTCACAGAGTTTAGGGCATGAAGCATCCCGAACAGAACTGTGGCTGGATGTTCATAAAAAAACAGATGGAAGTTTTGTTAATGAACCTGCCAGAGAAGTTGGGGTATGAAGTCAATTATTTATTATAATAACTTAATATCAGTTTTTACTGTGTTAATATATATTGATATTTGATTTATAGGTGAAAATTAAAGAAAAATGGGATGCCAATCCTGGGCAATCCTACTCAGTCTCCCAGGATGACCCGGTTGGTCAAGTCCTTGGGAAGGAGCATCCTGGTAGAGTGCGCGGGATGGGTTTGGGACCCGTACCATCTGAGGTCTTTCGCATGCCATCAGGGATTTCGGCCTCATCCACTCCTGGTTATAGTCATTTCTTACCTGAAGATGCTCAGAGGGAGATGTCTGCTCTACGAAACACAGTTCACCAGCAGGGGAATCAGATATCTGATTTGCAGAAAGAGTTGCTTGAAATACGTCAGCATATGAGCAGATATGCCCCCGGTGGTAGTGCATCGGGTAGTGGTGAGCAGGTAAATCACAAAAAAATCAAAATCATTTAGTTTGCAAACTTTTATTGGTTTTAATTTTTATTATAAATATGCAACAATATTTAATTTTCAATGTAATGTTCTTACAGGTGGCAGCAGGTGGTAGAGATGAAGGTGGAGAGGGTGACGATGCAGCATCAGATGATGAGTAGTAGTATTGTTGATGTGTTGAACAAGTATGATTTTGTTCGCATCACCTCTCAACCACAACAAGTGGTATTAGAGCCTCTCTGTCTTACTTTGGATTTTAATTTTGATTATTACTTCTAGTTTTTTTAAATTTTGGTTTCTTGCTTGTTTTCAACAATTATCTCTGTTTAATTCGCAGTTTTTTAATTAATTGTTACTTTTTATTGAAACCATTACCTCTATTTGAAAATATTTGTATTTTTCATCCCATCGTATGTGTATACCCAGTGAGATTGGTCGGTTCTTGGGGGAATACTCCTAATGTTGTCCCCAACCACTCGACATCTACTCATCTAGATAAACATGTCTACAATGCGATATAGAATTGAGAAATTCGATGGATACAAATATTTCAATTTGTGGTGAATTAAAATGAGGGCCTTGCTCATATAGAGGAATCTATTGTGATAAATGTTAGTTTTTAATCTCAAATGGAAGAATCCATTTTAGAACCTCACTACCAAAATTCACATAGTATTAGGGGTTAGAATTGAAATTTCTAGTAATCTTGGACCTTTTATTATCTAAAATATAGGAAACTTGATGAGAGTGATTTTCCTTGACAAAACTCAAGAAAAATCACAAAATGAAAATCCTTTGTAAAATAAACAAAGGAAATTAAAAGGGGAGAAGGCGGGAGCCTCTTTTGGTTGTAAACAACATGCGATGAAACCCTGGAAATTTTCATGAAACCAAAAGAGCCTAGTGACATGATCATCTCATCTCACTAAATCCTATTGGCATGTCATCCTCATAATGCGAAGAGCCTCAGACAAGTCCAGGAAACCTCACGCTTCCCCTTTAGCTCTATAAGGAAAAACAGATGGAATTCTCCCTGAAATGATCACGTTTCTCCATAAAACCTTTTATTGGTCATGCAACACATCACCAAGAGGTAAAGTGATTTTTTAAACAACAATCATACAACCTCTCAAGATCCCCAACTTTTGTAAAATAGACAAAGGGAATAAAAGAGGGACATGAAGAGAGCCTCTTGCAATTGTAAATATGGTTCTCCTTAAATCTCTAATTAAGGTAGGATATTTGAGTTCCCTCATTACTATTTTAAATATGTGATATTATAATACTACTATTTCATCTTGGGTGGAAGTTAAGATATTTCCTAATGAAAATAATTAATTGGATATATTAAAATTAATGGGAAGGGGTGATATCAAATGTGCTTTAGGTTTTTCATGATATTGCTTTTCTATGAATGTGTGTTGGTTTTTGTTTATTATGAATTGTTTTTACTTCTATGAAATTATTATTGTTTCTAAAATTTAATTTGATAAATCACCTCACATTAAAATGATAATGTCTTTACTTATGGTAATTGAATTTCCTATCTGTAAACAAGGAATCATTGTCTTTTCCCTTTTCTTGTAAGGTTGATTTAATTTGATAGTTTGCATAATAGATGGAATTATGGTTATGGTTACTTTATGAGTTTGGATTATGGATAAGGTGATGATTTGTGATGCAAAAATTGTGGGTTGGATGTGTTTGAATTTTATAACATTGTGTCTTGTCTTGTTAGTTACTCAGTAGTTATGGAATTCTTGAAATGGTAAATCCTAGTAAATGAATGATGATGGATAAATTAGTGGGGCAGTGGTGTAGCAGATGCAACGTATTTTTTTTTCCAGTTCAACGTTTAGCGGCGGTTTTAACCGCCGCTAAATGCCATACCTGTGAGCATTTAGCGGCGGTTTTAACCGCCGCTAAATAACCGGGAATCCGTTAGCGGCGGTTTTAACCGCCGCTAAATGATGAACTGGGCAGAATTTAGCGGCGGTTTTAACCGCCGCTAAATATATTATGTTGATATTTAGCGGCGGTTTTCACCGCCGCAGAATAGGCGCATCAAACGACTGAATTTAGCGGCGGTTAAAACCGCCGCTAAATAAGATACCCATATAACCGCCGCTAAATGAAGAAAAACCGCCGCTAAATGCCGGACATACGACACATTTCTAAAACCGCCGCGGAATCGAAAAAACCGCCGCTAATAGATTGCCGACGCCAAACTTAGCGGCGGTTTTTGTAAACCGCCGCCACACAATATAGCGGCGGTTTAAACCGCCGCTAAACCGGAAAAAAACCGCCGCTAGGATCGGCCTTTGTTGTAGTGAGTCTCTTTAAGTAGCATAGTATTTTGCGTAATAAATTTGATGTGCCTGTTGAGCCAGTAAAAATGGTTTATTTACTGCAATAAGAATTTTATATTTAATATCGACGATTCCATGAGTCGGATGAACATGCAAGCCTCTCTTAGTATCCAACCACTGATATTTAAACATTGTTATGTAATTATGACCTAGATAACACAACTCAATAATTTCATCCAAAATGACATAAAAGTCAACTTCAGTTTCTATATGATGTGATCCTCTCAAGCAAACTCCACTGTTCATTATTTTTTTTGATTCCCTGTATGCACGTGTATGAAATCGAAAACCATTCACCACATATGCATTATAATATTTAACCATTTTGGATGGTGGGTTACTCAATATACACAGTCGCTTATCAATTTTATCAGAATATTGAGACACCTGAAAATTTGTAAAATAATGATCAATATAATAAATAATAAATAGAATTGATATGAAACCATCAATAATTTATGATACCAGTTTTTGAAACCATTGAGAAATTTTTTTTGTCTGCGTTCTTCAAGAGTAACTGCTGTAATTTGTGGAAGTTGTTTCTTGATATGATTATAATATAACCTAAAAATAAAATAATTTTAAATACTGTAACATAAATTATAGAATAAGTTATAGAATCACTCACAGGACAAATGATTTTATTTTTTCACAGTTGAGCAGAACATATGTATGAGCTCTGTGATGTTCATCATCTGAAATCCATCGTTCATGAACTCCACCGAAACTAAGATTTGGCTGATTAAAAACTATTAATTGATTGTCTATTTCATCATTAAAATTACCCTCGTTTCATCCCATGAGATTGTGTTTTGAGGGATATTGAGATTCAAAATAATGAGAGCATAAAAAAGAAATTTCCTCTTGCAAATAAGCTTCAGAAATTGAGCCTTCAACTTATGATTTGTTACGTACTTTTTTCATCAATTTCTTCATGCATCTCTCGAATGGGTACATCTATCGAAAATGTAATGGACCTCCACATTTAGTTTCATGTGTAAAATGTAATATTAGATGTTCCATTGAGTCAAAAAAAGTTGGTGGAAAGATTTTTTCCAGTTTACATATAATTATAACAACATATTCTTCTTGTTTTCTTAGCGCATCATAGTCTATTTTCGCTACACAAATGTCTTGAAAAAAATATGATATGTCTGTTATCGAATCCCAAATCATAGAATTAAATAAACCTCTAAATCCAATCAGAATAAGTCTTTCCATTATAACATGACAATCATGACTTTTTAATCTAGTAATATAACCATTCTTAACACATCTGCCCAAATTATAAGCATAGCCATCTGGAAGTCTCAAATATGTAATCCACTGACAAAATAATAAACTAATCTCTTTGGACAGTGTATAAGCTTCTTTTGGCTTCATTAACCTCTGTGATCTAACATGTTCAAATAGTTCAAGTTCTGGTCGCCTGCAAATTTGGGAAAGATCTAATCGTGCCTTTACAGTATCTTTGGTCTTACCTGCTGTATCCAAAACTAAATGAAATAAATTATCAAAAAAGTTCTTCTCAATATACATAACATCCAACATGTGGCGGACCAACAAATCAGACCAATACAGAAGATCCCAAAAAATGCTTCGTTTTGTCCAATTATGTTCTTTCCCAAAGCCATGAATTTTCTGTTGGTTTACTGTTGGTCCAAATGTGATGGGAGGTAATGAAAATACAATTGATTTTAACTCTGTACCTAAAATAATCTTTGGAGGTTCGTCCCTTTCAATTTTACCTTTTCTAAAATGAGATTTGTTCCTCTGAAAAAGATGACCGGTTGGAAGAAATCTACGGTGACAGTCAAAATAGAATTTTTTTTCCATTGATGATCATAAAGGCTTTGTTGTCTTTCATATAGTAAGGACATGATTTCGGACCATGTGTACTCCAACCAGATAACATTCCATATGCTGGAAAGTAACTAATCATCCACATCAATGCAGATTTTAATATGAAATTTTGTTTCGCAGCAACATCATATGTAGTAACACCATCACTCCACAACACATTTAACTAATCAATCAATGGTTTCAAATAAACATCAATATTCTTTTTCAGATGTCCTAGGATTAATAGAGTCAAAAGGATATAGGGTGCCTTCATCAACATCCATGGAGGTAAATTGTACGGAGTTATAAAGACATGCCAACATGAATACTGACTACCATAAGAACCAAACAGACAAAAACCGTTAGTAGAAAGACCCAATCGCACGTTTCGGGCTTCTATAGAAAAAGACGGATGCAGAAGGTCAAAATGTTTCCATGAATCACCACCAGATGGATGATTCAAGCTTTTATCAGTTTAAATATTAGTTTTGTGCCATGACATCATTGATGCCGTGTTCTGAGACATAAACACAGCAGCCTGGGTGTAAGGGAAAAATATCTCAACTGTTTTACTGGAATCGATCCAGACTTCCCTGGTTGATCTTGTTTATACCTTGATTTTCCACATGTGGGACTACGATCCAATGACTCATTTTCACCATAATATAAAATGAAATCATTTGGACATGCATGAGTGTTTCAATAACTAAGGCCCAGATTATGAACCAGCCTCTTGCCCTCATAGTAATTTGCAGGCAACACATTTTCTTCAAGTAACGGTGTTTTAACCAAAGAAAATATCTGATCAAAAAAGTTGTTTGACATTGCATTATCTGATTTAATAGCTATAAATTTTGCAACCGCTTCTAATTTTCTTATCTTGAAACTAGGATATAATGCATCCTTAGCAGACCTCAACAACTCATCAAATTTAGATGATGCCAACTTAGGAGTTAAATCAATATCATCGTGAGTTTCAGTTTGGTGAATAGATGGACCTGCAACATCATGTAATAAATTTTGAAACCGTGATGGATCCAGAATCAAGTTATTAGTATCTACTCTGGAACTGTGTTCACCGTGTTGATACCAGAAAACATAATCTGGTTGAAAACCAAACCACAAGAGATGTCCCCCAACCATGTCAAATGTTCTCAGAGTACATTTTTTACAAGGACACTTAATTGTGCCTTCTGAAACATATTTTGGTTTTGATGATGTAAATGCTAAGAAAGATTCAACACCCTCAATATATACAAGATTTAAACCAGAACCATTTGGATTTATGTGCAGATTTATCCAAGCGCGGTCATCTAATAATGACTGATGTCGACTTCCTTGTTCCATATTTTTCTACATAAAATATAAAATCATCACTGTTTTTGAATAATTTTAAATTATAAAAACACTATCTGAAAAAAGAAGATAAATAATTACAACTACTTCTTAATAATTACCATTAATTAAGGGAGACAAAATTTCCAGTGGATTGATAGCTACTCTTTTGTCCGACGGCTCATTTACTTGCATCATTATCACACTGAAATCACAATGAAGAATCTGGTCTGAGGTACACATATTCATTCTCATACACGAGAATGAATATGTGTACCTCTGACCAGATTCTTCATTGTGATTTCAGTGTGAGAAAGATGCAAGTAAATGAGCCATCAGACAAAAGAGCCCCCTTTTCGTCGATGAGTCATCTTCTTCCAACTGTCACCGCCTAAAAACATTATAAAAATATGATCCTACGAATGCATATCCAATCTCGTGCATACAAGATTGAATATGCCTACATAGCAGCACATTTTTCCATAATGTTTTGAGTCAGTGAGATTTGAAAGGAGAAAAGTCATCGAGAAAAAGGAGTGCCGTCAATCCACTGGAAATTGTGCCAAGTTATTAAAATTTACTAAAATTTATTAAAATTTCTTCCTAACCGTTCTTAACTATTCCTAACTAATTATTACTATTTATTACTATTTATTAGTATTTATTACTAATTATTCCTATTTATTATTAATTATTACTATTTATTAATATTTATTAATAATTATTATTAATTATTACTAATCAATACTAATTAATTCTAATCAATACTAATTAATGCTAATCAATACTAATTAATTCTAATCAATACTATTTAATTCTAATCAATACTAATGAATTCTAATCAATGCTAATTATTACTAATCAATGCTAATTATTACTAATCAATGCTAATTATTACTAATCAATGCTAATTATTACTAATCAATGCTAATTATTACTAGTCAATGCTAATTATTACAATTTATTACTAATTATTATAATTTATTACTAATTATTACTAATTATTACTAATTATTCCTAATTATTACTAATTATTACTAATTATTCATAATTATTACTAATTATTCCTAATTATTACTAATTATTACAATTTATTACTAATTATTACTAATTATTACTAATTATTACTAATTATTACAATTTATTACTAATTATTACAATTTATTTTTAATTATTACAATTTATTCCTAATTATTACTATTTATTCATAATTATTACTAATTATTCATATTTATTAATAATTATTACAATTTATTACTAATTATTACAATTTATTACTAATTATTAAAATTTATTACTAATTATTACTATTTATTAATAATTATTACAATTTATTACCATTTATTACAATTTATTACCATTTATTCCTAATTATTACCAATTATTCCTACTTATTACCATTTATTACAATTTATTACCATTTATTCCTAATTATTACAATTTATTCCTAATTATTACCATTTATTGCTATTTATTCCTATTTATTGCTAATTATTCCTAATTATTTCTAATTATTCCTAATTACTACTAATTATTCCAATTTATTACTAATTATTCCTAATTATTCCTAATTATTCCTAATTATTCCTAATTATTCCTAATTATTCCTAATTATTCCTATTTATTTCTAATTATTACTAATTATTACTAATTATTACTAATTATTACTAATTATTACCAATTATTACGAATTATTACGAATTATTACTAATTATTCCTAATTATTACTAATTATTCCTAATTATTACTAATTATTCCTATTTATTACTAATTATTCCTATTTATTACTAATTATTACAATTTATTACAATTTATTACAATTTATTTCTAATTATTACAATTTATTCCTAATTATTTCCATTTATTGCTAATTATTACCATTTATTGTTAATTATTGCTAATTATTCCTAATTATTGCTAATTATTGCTAATTATTTCTAATTATTCATAATTATTACTAATTATTCCTAATTATTCCTAATTATTCCTAATTATTCCTAATTATTACTAATTATTCCAAATTATTACTAATTATTCTTAATTATTACTAATTATTCATAATTTTTACTAATTATTCCTAATTATTAGTAATTATTACAATTTATTATTAATTATTACAATTTATTACTAATTATTACAATTTATTACTAATTATTACAATTTATTACAAATTATTACAATTTATTAATAATTATTACAATTTATTACTAATTGTTCCTATTTATAACTAATTATTCATATTTATTACTAATTATTCCAATTTATTACTAATTATTCCAATTTATCACTAATTATTACAATTGATTACTATTTATTACTATTGATTTCTATTTATTACTAATTATTATTAATTATTACTAATTATTACTAATTATTAAAATTAATTACTAATTATTACAATTTATTACTCATTATTACTCATTATTACTTATTATTACTATTTTTACCAATTATTATTAATTATCGCAAATTAATTATATACATTACTAATTATTGCTAATAATTATTAATTACAACTAATAATTAAGAATTAGAACTAAAAATTTCAATTTATTTGTAGAAATAAATACTCATGACAAAACAATTTAAATTTAATTTAATTACAACTAACCAACAATAATAAAAATTAACATAAAAAAATGAAATAAATAATAAATTAAATAAAACATAAATACCTTTAAACTTGACTTCCGATTGATATAGAAGGCTTCACAACTTCTTCGCGAACAAAAAAATTAACTTAGAAAAATTTTCTCTCTAAAATCAAAGTTTAGAGAGAAACAAGATCTAAGAATTGAGAGGAATGTGAGGAAAAACGGATGAGGGTATATATAGGTTAGATTAGTTGCGACGAGATTATTTGTGACGGGATACCTGTCACAAATAGTATCTTTTGCGACGGGACCCGTCGCAACTACCTACGCCCGCATTAATTAATGTCGGCGGTTAAAAAGTTATTTGCGACGGGACCCGTCACAAATAGTCCCTGCCGACACACCTTTTGCGACGGGACGACATCCCGTCGCAAAAAGCTATTAACCGCCGCCGGGTATTTGCGACGGGGCCCGTCGCAAATACCTCACTATTTGCGACGGTGGGATCCCCTCATCGCAAATAACCTTTGCGCAGTTTGGCGCGCAACCCGTGCCAAAATTTTTGCGACGGGAGGCGAAATCCCATCGCAGATAACCTCTTGGACGGGTTTTTTGTGACGGGAATAAATCCCGTCGCAAAAAACCCGTCGCAAAAAGTTGTTTTTCCCATAGTGCACCTTCCATGATGTATCCCTCATACAACAGTGTGATCTCCCCTCCCACAAAAAACACGAAAAGGTAATATGTAAGATACTACCTCCACTATGGAATATCCCTTGGGCTATGACACAATGATCTTCCTACCTTCAGAATCAAACTCCCATGACACTTTCCATTACTCAAGCTGTGACATGGTCTATCACCTATATCCAAAATTAGAAACGTGGGTCACTCTGAACCCATTCTGATGTTCACTCGAGCGCATGAAACACATCTCAGGTTTCTATACACATCCAAAAACATATCTTAGATATGTTACGACCCTCATAATTTTGATCAAAGAACTAATTATCTAAATTTCCCTTGTGCTAAGAATAAAAATTCAAATTCTATTTAAGCTTCACCACCCATAAAGATGTAGGTATTTATAACCCCTTCACCGTAACACTTCTTGTACTTGAGAAGTCCTAGTGGTCCTTCAACCATTAATGTTGACATATCTTAATCATAGATTTATCACTAACCCACTATATTATATCCAAAAATATCAAACAAACTTCCACTACACATCTCTAAACATTGAGACACACTATTCACCAAATTCAAATCTACCCCCTCATCACCATCACTAACACCAATATGAGACTCAAACACACCCATTTATCCCAAGACACCTACATTTTCTTAATAGATTCATCCCTAGGATGATCATACTCCCCACCATAAGACTCCACTTATAAAGATGATTCTAGGTCATGGTGATCCCCACCATAGGAATCAACTACAAAGAACACATTCTCATAGGTACAATGACCTGATCGATATATTTTACACCTCACTATGTCCAAATTCATGAAAAACAACAGTTGATCCTCCTATGGATGAACTATCCAAAAAATGGATGGTCTCACCTACTAGTGTGCTATCTCATCATCCGGTCCTGATACCTTAATTCCCAATGAATCCTAATATTGTCTAAAGTCCCACACAAAACTCTAGAATCGACACTCAATGTAATTCCATGACCAAATCCTCAACTAACTGCATCCTCCGTTGTGATCTACCACAAGCACTGACACATATTTGATCCGACTCACCCTCAAATCACGAATAATTCCATCTCAAGTCCGATTCTAACACTCAAATTCCATCCAACACCACACCCGAATATCAAGTATAATACCCACAAAAGATCTAGATAAAATCAAACTTACCTGCACACCATTATCCTGGTGGAATCTCAACTATCCACTAATAAGTCTCACCCCATCCAAAACCCTCAAAACATAATGTTCGTACATCCATGGCCAATAAGATGCTACTCCCTCTATGATTATCCTTATCATTACCCCAATAAACTAAAATTCTGATCTCTATGACCCACACTCCATCCATTACTGCACATAATGACTGGACATGTTCGTCTAGATCCTACCCAAGCGCCAATGTGAAACAGAAATCACTACCCATTCTCAACTCACTTGAAACACCATCCTCAATATCCATAAATTTTATATCCTAAAATAGGGTCACACGCTCTAACATCCAATAATACACTCCCCATTATGTAGATTTACTTACACTACTTTTTTATCACGGTTCCCAATAAGTTCCAATACAACATGTGTTTCACTCCTTCCGAGCCATGATACCCATATTGTCAACCCATTTCACCATCTATCCATGATTTCACCATCATTATAGAGGAAAAAAATTATATTATCATAAACACCTTAAGATTACATTCATATAATTATTCCATCAAAATCATTAGTCTTTAGAATACACATGGCTACTCACCAATCCCCAAACAAATGGGAACTATGCATACCCAATGTACAATCACCCTCACACATCAAGGCTTGTCATGAAAATCCATTCCAAAACTAAATATCCTATCCCAAGGTAGAGTGGTACTCTAAAGAACCATCTCAAAGGTTCTTACCCACTATCTATCTAGATCTCATCTAAAGCTAATGGGTGTACACTTTTGTACCACATGATCATACAACTCAACTCACACACCCATTAGTCGCATGTTATCCAACCTAGTATTGCTTTCCTAATAAATCAACTGACCATGCCTCCCATGGATTTCAGACCGATAAAAATACAAGCACTACTCTTGCATCAATCTCATTTTAGGGTATCTTCTCATGCTTCCCATATTTATGGGAAATCTTAAGACTAGGTTAACCCCTCTCTTGAGTTACTATCATATATTATAACTCATCTCAATAAAAGTAGGAAAACATCCTACTATTCAATCATCACACTTAGATCACCAATATCATGTGCTGGTTCTCAAAGGCACTAGGTTCACCCACTTAGCCCATAAATCCTTTCTCATATAAGACACCTATCATAAGAAAACACCTATGCTTCCATATTAAACATCATAAAGAAATTCACATGTTAACACACCCACTCTAGGGTTATCGCATGTACATATCATGCATTACCTACTGAATAAATAATCTATCCTTAAGAACCCATCCTTATCATAAATATACATACCAGAATAATCCCTTTAGGATCATGTCATATCTAGGCCCTCATAACAAAATTGTCCTATGATGAATCATATTGAGTAAAATCATAGGAACATGGTTCGGTTGAGTAAAATGACACTAAAAAGATATATGGGAAAACAACTTCTTCAGTTAGTGTTAATATTTGGGTTCTAAGGTGGTACTTGGTATCAAACATACCTACTTCAGCCAGTGTCAGAGTGTCTCTGATCATGATTCCATTATTAAGAACTCAGGGGTGTACACACTCTTTACCCTATAAACCTAAGTCATCTCATCTAGAACCCAAAATAACACACTCTCCCAACATAGTAAACACGAGTCACATCATAAAGAAATATTGGGGCATACCCAATTCCCTTGGAAACACATCTCATATCATCTAGAAACTTATAGGCATACTCTCTGCCCATCAAGAAACACATATAATATTATTAAGAAACTCAGGGGCACACTCGAACCCATCCTAAAAACATATATCATATCATCAAATGACTTAGGGGTGTACGCACTCTATGATTGCAAAAATATTTTAAATCATCTAGAAATTTGGGGGAATACTTGATCCCTATCGGAAAACAAAATTCACATCCTTGATAAATTCAGGGGCACACCCACACCCCACCTAAAAACATATATCATATAAGGGAAAAATTTTCCCATGTTGGAATCACTATGCATATCATGCATCATCCTCAAATGGTTTGTCCACATGCATGAACCTATCTCATATCTTCTAGGATGGATACTCAAGAAAATATCCTAGAATAATCACTTGAGTTCTATACCCTGACCAGAAGAAAGTCTCCTCATCCACCCAGAATCATAGAATGATTTACCTCAAGAATATCTCATTTTATTAGACACATGAAATTGAACCCATTAATATCCTCATATCACTCATAAGGGAATCCACTACAACCCTTCAAACCCAAATCAATCTCTAAAAACTAGCATCAAGCCATATCCAATACCCACACTGTCATCTTAGATCATAATACCTTACCTGACCCTATCCTCAAGAGATCAGTCCAAATTATCATCCATGCTAAGCTATCATCATAACAACCAATGTACACTCATCCTCTCTAGGTTTAACATGAAACAGGGTCACCCTATGAGGTCCTATAGGTCACATCAATGTATGGAAACCACATAGGATGTCTCACCCTTTTTCTAACCCCAAGGCCGAATCCCATCACTCATAGAGAATAGTTTATATCAATACCACTATGATCACATCATGGTCTAATCAGCCTCATAGGAATCAATATACTATAATAATAATTAAGGGATAAAATAAAGGCCATCTTACTTCCTATTTCATCCTAGGATAGTCCTATCACACCCAATCTACATATAATCCTATCCAGGGTATACCCACCCGGGTAATCACATACCAGTGGGGAAGGATCACTCACACCACTCCCTATTCAACTATCCTAATAACTATAAGGTATATTAAGGTATCATATGGATCATACCTATAATAAATATTCTAATTTAATTACCCTATCCCATATTGAGGAGTCTATGTTATGTCTCGAGTCTGGTCTACTGGTAAGTGACTCGACTCAGTTGGGCACATGACCACAAGCGCACCTCCCTGTATACCAGAGGATATCGACTAGTAATGAGGGTATATGGTGTTATAGTGGGGAAACTATAACCTCTTACCAGAGTGTAACAAAATGATGAAATAATAAATAAATCAGCAGAATAATAATAATGAAACAAAACTAGTAGTGATCATCCAGGTAAATATAGTAGATATAAATAATAACCAGTCCCATATACAAATTTATTTCATGTCAGTATGCTATAAAAAATGAACCAAAGACAAAAAAATATCCCCAATATAATCAAAAGAATAATCTTAGTCATCTTCTCTCATATTCCATACTAGTACATAAAATTAGGAGTTCATAGCCGAGAGCTTCCCTATGTCCCTGCGTGCATCCATGAGATCTATTCAGGTACTAATTAGTGACCCAAATAGGGAATGATTAAAACTTAGTAGGACAGAAAAAATGAATTCTAGTAAAATCCATCCAGTTTTTATAAAATTAGAAGCATGGGAGTATAAAAAAATAGAGTTTTGATCTAAATGAAACCAAGTAGGACCAGGTTCCTAAAGGACACCTGACTAACTCTACCTGATTCAGCCCAAGTTGGAATATCTCTAGATATGTGTCACCACATATATATATGTATATATGTATATTAGTATGTATTTATATATATATATATATATAAATTATATGTATAAAATATATAAATATATATAGATTCATAGTATTATCTAGTACCTGAGGTGTGAAACCAAGGAATCCATTCATAATCATAAGAGTCTCATACTTAATAAGGGACATTAGCAAAATATACTCAGTCCAAGAATATATATGTCATCATACCCATCAAACCCAAAATATGATGTGAAATGCCATGCCCAATATACTATACAAGGGAATGTGAAGTTTCATGTCCAACATCCAAATAAACGATGTGAAACATCATGTCCAACATCCAATAAATGATGTGAAACACATGTACAACATCACAAGTCAGTGAAGCATGAAGTGTCATGTACAACACTCTCATTGATCATGCCCCAACAACCAACATAAATGGTCAAATATTAATAATAATCAAATTTAATGTACTACCTTAACATAACACAAGAAATTATTCCCATCTATTTTACATTTCATTTAATCTCATTCAGTCAAGGGAATAATAATTTAAATAAGAAAATCACATTTTTAGGGTAACACATGGGAGTCCAATCATGCGTCATAATGACACATGATATAAAAAAACTATAATTTTAAGGAAATTTACTAGAACACCTAACTTATATGGGTAGTAGACTCCTCATCTAGGATCAGCCTTTGATTTGGGCTAGAATGGGAGTAATTTAAGAAATAGACTGACTGAAAATTAACATTTTTTATTATCAAAAAACTTTTGAGGAAAAAGTGAGAAACCTCAAGATCCGAACATTACAACCAAATAAAACCATAAAAGAGAATAACCCAGATTGAGACTACAGGACCTACCCCTCCTCAATGACTACATTGTGATGACAAGCTTTCACCATCGCATGACTGCTCGGCTAGCTATCCCGTGTAGGGTTTCATGGGATTGGTACCGATGATAGATCCATACCCTCTCGAATATCCAAATCCGAATGGAATTATCAAGAGAAAGCTTCATACTCTGAACCTCACCTGAAGCAGATCTAAGTAGCGTGCTGATTGAAAACATACCAAAAAATCAACAAACAATCAAGAACCAAACTGTAGCCTCAAAACCCATCCTATTCACCCAAAACCAATAGAAGCTTCAACCAAAATGAATTCATGAATAGAAGAAAGCCAATTCATCCAGGACCAACACACGAATAACAAAACCACATCAAAATATTTGGAATTCCAACTTTAATTCCAATGCTAGAATCCATCATGGATAGCATATACAAATCCAAAGTACATATATCTCCAATGTCATGGGGTTCCCGTTGCATCTCTTTAGACACACCAGAGAAGACTAAATACTGAACCTAGAAACAAGAACAATAGAAATTCCAAAACCAAAAAATGAATTCAAAGAAACAATGAATATAATTGGCCTCCCAAATGAACTCGTTGAAGAACAGGAAACACAATACCAGAACAGGATAACCGACATCGAAGCCGTAGCACAACCAAATCCAAAACACAAAATCAGCAGACAAACAAGCTTTAAAGATCATCACCGTCTCCAGATCTCACTAGAAGGGTCTCAACGTATGCCTTTGTGAACAACATGAACCACCGAAATGAATTCAAAACTAAAAATGAACAAAAAAAATCAAAAACAAAACATCACCATCATGCCAGAATGAAGTCTTGATGCAACCAAATCTCATCGTCACTAACTAGGTCGCTTGTAGAGACTATGATCAACCGCCCTGTAACATCTTGAAAATTTTAAAATATTAAATAATCATTTAATGAATGATTTTTTTGTAAATTAAATAAACTAAGTGTTTATAAAATTTGATTATGATTAATAATTTAAAATTTACATACAAATATAATTAATTTATTTTTATAATTTTTTATTTGAAAAATATGATATATATATATATATACATATATTGAAATATAATCATCAATTTTGGATTATTAATTATGATTAGATTTTTTATATGAAAAAATTACTATTATAAATTTTATAAAGACAATTTATGTTTTTATTATATGAAATTTATAAATTAGAAATATTTATAAATATTTACCAAAAAATGCATATATATATATATGTTTTTTTAATTTTTTTTGAATTATTTATTAATAAAAACAAATTATATATATATATATATACATGCTAACATTATATATATATATATATAAATAATATGTTTTTTAGTTTAAATCAAAAACATGAAATGAGTCAAAAAAGAGAAACAATTTAAAAAAGTTAAAATAAAATATGGGGCGTGAATGGGGTGAATGGTGATTGGTGAAAATAATAAAATGTAATAAAATAATAATATTTTGACTAAAAAAAGGTGAGATGAGTTGAGAGAGGCGTGGGAAAAAAAGTCAAAAAGTGAGAAAATAATGGTTCATGGGAAATAATAAATATAAATATAATTAAATTAGTTTAATAAAAATGAATTTATATATTCATAAAAACGTCCCATGTTTAAAAAAAATGTTATTTGATCTATTTATTAAACAAACGAATTATATTTATAAGTAAATAAATATATATACATATAATTTTTTTAAAACACTAATATAATGAATATATATATAAACGAATTTATACTTATAAAAAAAGATACACATTTTGTTTTATATATTTCATAAAAAAAGCTCTAAATATATGTTAAAAAATGAATAATATTATGTAATAATATATTATTATAATAATGAATTGATAATAAAAATTGATGACTTTAAAAAAAAATGGAAAATATGGAATGCGAATCAAAAGTTAAAAATGTGGAGGATAAAAAAAAATGCAAAAGCCAATTTAAAAAAAATAATATGTGTTATCATGAAAGTGGTGTGTTAATTAAAAAAACAATGAAAAAAAACTATTAACCCATGGATTTTTGGATCATTATTTAGTTATGTTTATTATTTTTTTTAATGAATTAGCTTCTCTCATAAGCTTACCATACCTTGTTTTTTTTATAAATTTGGAGGACTCTTCCTCCATGATTAAAAGTCTTAACCTAAACCCCACTCTGCACACCCAAATTCAACCCAAATTTCTCTCTATCAAGCCCCCCCTCTCTCACAGTTCCATAAACCCACAACTTTCTCCTGATCTAGATCAAGTAAGGGAATTATTATTATTTTCAATTATATTTTGTAAGGGTATATTTATGTTACTTGCAGTTCTTGTTTTTCTTAAATTTTCTAATTATATTTTGATTAAAGCATCAAATATTTGAAGTGGGTGTGTTATTAAATTATAAGAAGATATGTTTATTTGATTCAATAAAAACCATACTTGAATTTGTTTTGTCGTAAGGGAGAATATTCTTTAGTTTTGAGAGTTAATTTTAAATAATTATTTATATTTATCCATTCAAGTTTAATTTAAATATGTGTAAGAGATTTATTAGTTACTTTAATGTTCAAATGTGTGTTTTATATAGATGTATATATGGATGAAATGGTTGTTATCATGTTTATAATTTTATTTTCAATTTATCATCATGCTTGTAGAAAAATTTGAACAATATGTCATCACTTTTTATCGACATTTTGGGCATCGCGTTTGCATATATACATGGCCATGCATATATGCATTTACATCATCATCCATTGCATCCTTAATAAAATCATGGTTCCAATTCAAATTTTAGGGTTTAAACTCCGAATTTAATAAGTACATGTATTTCATTGGAAGTGTTATGTTTTAAATAATGAACTTCAAATTCTATGTGAGTTACATAATTAATTATCACGATTATTTTAATAACATCAATCATTTATAATAATGGAAAGTGTATTGAATACATGGACAATTTATGATAAGGGTTTTGGTGTAACCAAACACTCAAGTTCAATGAAATGAAAGCTAATATGCATATATATACGTATGTACATATATATATAAGCATTAGTGGGAATACATATTTTATTGCAGTGACGTGTTTTATCAAAAATTGAAAACTCCAGTGAAAAAATATATATGTATGTAATTAAAGCTTAAAAATGATCTTTATAAAAGATGGCGCTTGATCTTTGTAAATATGGAAGGTCATTGGGGATTAAACCCATCCTTCGCTAAGTGGGTAGGCCCAGACAGCCTTCAACGATTCAAGTAACCTCAAGATAATGTTTTGTTTTTTTAAAATCTTGCGTATTATTTTCAGAAAAACACTAGGTTATGTTTAAGCAATTTTAATCGTAAGTAGTTTCTAAAATGATCTAGTTTTTTTAAAACCATAAGTCATTTCAAATAGAATTTTTAAAAAAGGGTATTTCAAAATGTATTCTCACGGCTATTTTCTAAAGAATTATTTATAAGGATTTATCAAAGGTTTTTAAACCCCTTTAATGGGCATTTTTGTGCTCACCCCTTATTTAAAAATAATTTTCCATAGGTCACTTGGAGTTTTCCAAAGGCGTTCGATTTTCTTGTGGAGTTAGAACACATTGTGTTTTTGTTCATTTTATTTTATTTTTACTACAACTATGATAATTTATAATTTTGTATTTATTCTCTAGAACCTAGACCGGTAAAAGGTCCTCTATTATGTAATGTCTAAGGCTGGGTCCTTATAATTGGTATCAGAGGAACAGTCTAGGAAACTTGGGAGATTAGATGTCGCCAGTATAGTATATACGTTTATCGGTTTTAGTTTTTCTAATTTTGACGATAAAAAATTAGAATTATCTAGAGTTAGATGAATGAATTGAGAGGAAGCAATTCTTTTTAAGGGGGGAAGAATGTAACATCCCTAAAATTTTAAAATATTAAATAATCATTTAATGAATGTTTTTTTGTAAATTAAATAAACTAAGTGTTTATAAAATTTGATTATGATTAATAATTTAAAATTTACATACAAATATAATTAATTTTTTTTTATAAAATTTTATTTGAAAAATATTATATATATATATATATAAATACATATATTGAAATATAATAATCAATTTTGGATTATTAATTATGATTAGATTTTTTTATATGAAAAAATTACTATTATAAATTTTATAAAAATAATTAATGTTTTTATTATATGAAATTTATAAATTATAAATATTTAGAAATATTTACCAAAAGACGTATATATATATATGTTTTTTTAAAAATGTTTTGAATTATTTATTAATAAAAATGAATTATATATATATATATTTACATACTAATATTATATATATATATAAATAAATAAAATAAAATGTTTTTTTAGTTAAAAAAAACGTGAAATGAGTCAAAAAAAGAGAAACAATTTAAAAAAGTTAAAATAAAATATGGGGAATGAATGGGGTGAATGGTGATTGATGAAAAAGATAAAATGTAATAAAATAATAATACTTTGACTAAAACAAGGTGAGATGAGTGGAGAGAGGCGTGGAAAAAAAATTCAAAAAGTGAGAAAATAATGGTTCCTGGGAAATAATAAATATAAATATAATTAAATTAATATAATAAAAATGAATTTACATATTCATAAAAACGTCCCATGTTTAAAAAAATGTTATTTTATCTATTTATTAAAAAAATGAATTATATTTATAAGTAAATAAATATATATATACATATTTTTTTAAAACACTAATATAATGCATATATATATATATAAATGAATTATTACTTATAAAAAAAGATACACATTTTGTTTTATATATTTCATAAAAAAGATCTAAATATATGTTAAAAAAATTAATAATATTATGTAATAATATATTATTATAATAATG
Organism: Viscum album; assembly: GCA_963277665.1. Lineage (NCBI taxonomy): Eukaryota > Viridiplantae > Streptophyta > Magnoliopsida > Santalales > Viscaceae > Viscum > Viscum album. Next base: position 734,706,692 of record OY728160.1, read on the forward strand.
AATTGATAATAAAAATTGATGACTTTTAAAAAAGTAATTGGAAAATATGACATGTGAATGAAAAGTTGAAAATGTGGAGGATAAAACAAAACGCAACAGCCAATTTAAATAATAATAATAATATGTGTTATCATGAAAGTGGTGTGTCAATTAACAAAACATTGAAAAAAAACTATTGACCTGCGGATTTGTGGATCATTATTTAGTTATGTTTATTATTTTTTTAATGAATTAGCTTCTCTCATAAGATTACCATTCCTCTTTTTTTATAAATTTGGAGGACTCTTCCTTCATGGTTAGAAGTCCCAACCTAAACCCCACTTTGCACACCCAACTGCTACCCAAATTTCTCTCTATCAAGTCCCCTCTCTCTCTCACAGTTCCAGAAACCCACAACTCTCTCCTGATCTGGATCAAGTAAGGGAATTATTATTATCTTCAATTATAATTTTTAAGGGCGTATTTAAGTTACTTGTAGTTATTTTTTTTCTTAAATTTTCTAATTATCTTTTGATTAAAGCATACAATATTTGAAGTGCGTGTGTTATGAAATTTTAAGAAGATATGTTTATTTGATTCTATAAAAACCATACTTGAATTTGTTCTATATTAAGGGAGACTATTATTTAGTTTTAAGAGTTTATTTTAAAGAATTATTTATATTTATCCATTCAAGTTTAATTTAAATATGCGTAAGAGATTTATTATTTACTTTCATGTTCAAACATGTGTTTTATATAGATGTATATATGGATGAAATGGTTATTATCATGTTTATAATTTTATTTTCAATTTATCATCATGATTCTAGAAAAATATGAAAAATATGTCATCACTTTTTATTGAAATTTTGGGCATCGTGTTTTCATATATACATGGCCATGAGTTTATGCATTTACATCGGCATCCATTGTATACTTAATAAAATAATTTTTCCAATTCAAATTTTATGGTTTAAACTCTGAATTTAATAAGTAAATGTATTGCATTGGAAGTGTTATGTTTGAAATAATTCACTTAAAATTCTATGTGAGTTACATAATTAATTATTATGATTATTTTAATAAGATCAATCATTTATAAGAATGGAAAGTGTATTGAATACATGGAAAATTTATAATAAGGGTTTTGGTTGTAACCAAACTCGCAAGTTCTACGACATGAAAGATAATATGCATATATATACGTATGTACATATATATATATAAGAATCAGTGGGAATGTATATTTTATTGCAGTGACGTGTTTTATCAAAAATTGAAAACTCCAGTTAATATATATATATATATATATATATATATGTAATGCAAGCTTAAAAACAATATTTATGAAATATGGCACTTGATCATTGTAAATATGGAAGGTCATTGGGGATTGAACCCATCATTCGCTAAATGGGTAGGCCCAGACAGCCTTCACTGATTCAAGTAACCTCAAGATAATGTTTTGTTGTTTTAAAAGCTTGCGTATTATTTTCAAAAAAACACTGGGTTATGTTTAAGCAATTTTGAACATAAGTAGTTTCTAAAATGATCTAGTTTTTTTTAAAACCATAAGTAATTTTAAATATCATTTTTTAAAAAGGGTATTTCAAAATGTATTCTCACGGTTATTTTCAAAATAATGATTTATAAGGATTTATCGAATGTTTTTAAACCCCTTACTGGGCATTTTTGTGCTCAACCCTCATTTAAAAATTAATTTCCACAGGTCACCTAGAGTTTTCCGAAGGCGTTCGCTTTGCTTGTGGTGTTATAATACATCGTGTTTTTGTTAGTTTTATTTTATTTTTACTACAACTCTGATAATTTGTAAGTTTGTATCTATTCTCCAAAACCTAGACCAGTAAAAGGCCCTCTGTTATGTAATGTCTATGGATGGGTCCTTATAGCCCTACACACACACTAGAGATGAGGTGGCATCCCCCAAGCCACTGGAGCTGAAACCTAGCCATGGACCATCACCATGCCACCAAGGGATCCCTATCCAGTGAAAGGGATTTGGGAGATGAAATGATAGAAATGGTGCAAAAAAGCTGAGAGGACGAAGCCCACGAATACAACAACACTGTGATAGGGGATCCGTCGCCATGATCTCACCGAGCATGAGGAGGAGTGCCGCACCGGCCTAAGATAGAAGGAGGAGGTGACGATGAGGGGTAAACCCTAGCGTGTAATGCCCCTTACAGGCTCATAAATCTCACATATGGATTTACTATTTTCAAGACCCAAAGGGGTTTAAGAAATAGACAAACACCCAAAAAATAGTGCATATTAGCTCGCATGAATTTATAATTCCATATGATGAAAGAAAAAAATAAAGGAAGCAAGAGTATTTAAGAACTTACCATTCGATATATAATGTGAAGAACTACATTTGAATTAGGATTCATATGAGGGAGTTATCTCAAAGCCTACGTGGATAGTAAAATCTCTCAAATAGAGGGAGAATAAACTGTATGTTTGAGGGGAAGAAAAAGAGAGAATAAAGTTTAAAACAAGTAGAGTAAAAAATTTAATTTGACACATTTTGAAAGGGTACATAGTTTTTCCACACGATTATTCAAACTGTGCACCAACCGTGCATGCTCACTATCCCCAAGATGCCCCCTTTGCATAGTTAGGTTCAAGGTTAGAAAAACCATGTGCTAACCTTGGGTTTCAACTATGAAACATAACTACACCATTTCACACAGTTTTGTGTCCCTCCTTTAATGGGTTTTCAAACTTTTGTCCTCTTATAGACATGTCTCATGGTTGATCCATATGGTTACTACTAACCATCCATCAATAATGAGCCTCATGCTATTTCTCAAAAAACTGGAGCTCTAATCTCTGAACAAGCCTCAAACACTTTCAAAACCCTCCTTAAATTGTTAGGATCATTTATTAGAGTAAAAAAATTGGTTTAAATAGTAATTTAATAAATTGAAACCTCTATGAAAATTCATTATGTTAGAACCTCCCTTTGTTAATACAACTCATCCCTGATTTTCTCTCCTAGGGGTTGTAAATCATCATTTAAGAATAGTTCTAGCCATTGAGAATGTACACCGACCTATCACTCCCAGGTTTTAGCCCACACACGGCTATGCCTCCATAGTACCCTTACTAGAGGAAATGACCAAATTAGAAGAGAATTCATTCTCTGATCAATGATACATATAGGATATTCCTCAAAAGAAGTAGCAGTATCTAACTAAATCTTATCAGGATGAAGAATATGATATGAGTATGGATGATAATGAAATAATTGAGAAGAGTGAAAAACATCATGCATAATCCTATATATATGAGGAAGTTTTATCAAATAATACAATAGTATGACCCTCTCTAGAATATCAAAAGGTTCGTTGAATAGAGGCTATAGAATACCCTACCTCCTGATACATCGATGACACAACCTAGTAAAAACATGTAAAAAAAACCGATCTCCCACCTCAAACTCAGAGGTTGTCAGTAACGATCAAAATAATACTTATGTCTATAATGAGATGTATTCATCCAATTATTAATAAGTTATACCTACTCAAAGGTCTCATAAATGAGATAAGGTTTGAGTAGTGCAGTCTCTCCTACCTCTAACCAGTACAAGGATAAACAAAACGATGTACCATATAGGTTCTCATAAGTATACATTTGTATAGTATCTTAGAAGCTATTTTTTAAGAGAATTTAGCATGAGGTATATGTATCTCCCATGAGCCTTGAAAATTAAAGATTCATAATTAGTGAATGTCCTCTAACACCGATAATGAAGTGTGAAACCTTCATCATCTAGTCAATAATCACCTATAACACATCACAACCTCAAGGAGACCTAGGTAAACCCATCATAGAATACATAGTTTTGGCATCCCATTTCCACTAAGGAATGAAAAATGACTTTAAAATCCATACTAGTAGTCGGTTTTCCACCTTCACCTACTGATAGGTGGAATAACTTGTAACAAAGCTCATTAGTTCACTTTTCATACTCAACCACCAATATTGGTGGCATAAGTCATGGTACATATTAGTAAGACCGGGATGCACTTCCAAAGTAGAGGTTTAATATTCTCACATCAAATCATCCTGTATGTTCGTAGGATCCCAGAGACACACATGAATGCAAAAGATCTCATCCCCATCAATGACCCAACAAGGTGGTGGGTCCTCATTTAAAATGATCTCCCTTAGGACTAAACCCTCATGATTAGAGAGGTTTCTCATATTTAATCTAACTATAAGTGAATAGGTCACTGACAACGATACAAGGAAAGTATTCCCATGATGTTCCTACACCTCTAAATGCATCTCAGAAAATAATTCCTTTAACTACCATTCACTAATATCCTCTAGAACCACTTATTATTGAATCTTACATCTCAGAGAGTCAACCACAACATTTCCATTACCAGGAATATAAAAAAGATAAAATTCAAAATACTATAGTTATTAAACCCATATTTTCTACATGAGATTCAAGTAATTCTATGTGAAGATGTATTTGAGGATTTTGTGGCCTGTATACACCATAAAATTCTCTACAAGAAAGTAATGCCTCTAAAAATGCATGGCATGAAACACAAGAGCTAAATAATGGTTGTTCTTTAGGTAATTCCCCTCATAATGCCTCAAATGGAAATAATCATACACCATGACTCAATATCATTACATTAGAACTACCCCCATCCTAATTCCTAATGCATCACAAAAAATATATAACTTCTGCCTAGATCTAGTAGAATTAGGATCAATTATAGCATCAACCTTCCTTTAAACTCTTTAAATGATTTATCACACACTTTAGACTATATAAAATTAATAATATTCTAATTTAAGCCCATAAGAGGCACTGATTGATATGAAAATTCTTGAGTAAAGTGCTTAAAATATCCAGATATCCCCAAGAAACTATTAATATAAAAAATGTTCTTAGGATTTTCCCAGGAAAATTCATTTCCCGCCTTATCTGGGTCTACAGTTACCCCTGATTCTGATATTATATGACCTAGGAGGTGCTACCTCAGTTTACTCAATACAATATAAAGGTGTTTGGCATGATTGTGTCTAGTATGATAGTACACCAAGATTTAATCCACAAAACCAATAAAAAAATATTGGTATGAGTGAAAACTTGATTCATTATATCTGTGAATAATGATTACACATTCTTAAGATCAAAAGATATTACCAAATAATCATACAAGATATATATACTATGGAATTACATATGTGGAATGTATAATGGCTTAACTTATATATGATGATATACCAACCTAAAATATTTGATAAAACCAGAGTTCCTCGAAGCTGGTCAAAGAGGTTATCAAAATGAGGTAATGGATACCAATTCTTAATAGTGAGCTAATTCAGTTCTCGATAATCTACCCAGATCCTATGGGTACCATCCACCTTCTTATCAAATAGAATGTGTGAACCCCAAGGATAGGTACTATTTCATATAAACCCCTTAGATTTTAGACCCTCTAACTATCTCTTGAGCTCCCAAATATCAATAAGATCCATCCTATAATGAGGGATATACACTAGTTTCACTCTTATCACTATATTAATAGATAACTCCACATTTCTCATAGGATGTTACCCAAAAAAGTAATCTTGGGAGACAACCCTAAAATAGTACACTACTAGAGTGAATTCTATTTGACATTTTCCCTAATCATCCTGATGAAGACCAAAAATATGGGATGTCACTCTACCCAACCCATGATTCTTGAGTCCATATTGACTCAAATGGACATCCCATTCTCCCTTTTGAATGTAATTATTTCCCCTGGTGATAAAAAAGTCACCCAACATCGATAGAAGTCGATATAGTCATGATAGGTAACTAAAAAATCCATCCCAATAATGATGTAAAAGCATGTCATATTAAGGATTAAGGAGTTCTATATAAAACAATAACCACCTATATAAGGGGGGAATTCCTTACATCAGTGTACACTCTTGGATCATATCCCTAATAGAGTATCGAGGGTCATTACACCAAATAAGTACTCTATCTCAAGGCCAATAATTTCCATAATTTATGCATATATAAATGAATGTGAATTTACTATGTCAAATAAGGCTTACACTAAATTAGAGGCTACTAAAATTATACATAATATAGAAGGTCCAATGCTTTTCTCCTCATGCATTGGATGCACAACATATAATTGGCCTAGTCCACAAACCTAATTTGGAACCTGACTACCCTAAGCAAGCCCGATCCACTGGCACTGAGTATCATGCATCTAGTTTCCTTGACCTCATCCAACTTATCAACTTGTATGGACCGTGGTACACCAGCTCCTTTCTTGATGTGGAGCTACTAAGATCACTACTGAATACAAAGTTGGTGCAGATACTCTATAACTATCCACTAGATAAAAGTATCTACATAAATGATAAAGATAACCCATCCTACTATAGGCTCGACACTCAATCAAGTCTCTATTTCATTAGGGTTTCATGTGTCATGACTTCCCACATTGATTACATATCATGTAACTATTAAACCATGACATCTGACTGCACTTACCTTTCAAGAAAACTTTATCCATCACTTCTGACTTCCAAATGAACCACTTCCCTATCATGGAACTGAACCACCATGGTCCACACTTATAGAATCCCTCATATTTCACTCAGTAATGAGGGCTTGGTTCACTATTTCAGAAATAGTATTCAACCAGAAGATGTTAACCTAATATTGGATGACGTATAAAATACCATCCTAAAACCGTCTAAATATTTTCATCTTTTAACAAATAATATTCGGCATGAAATGCTAGATCCAAGTGAAATAGGATGAATAATCCATCATAGACATAGATCCCTACTACATATGCATAAACTCTCTAGCTTGGTCATCCCTTAGCATCCGTGAAAAGAAATAATCATAGAAGACCATCCATAAGCCCCTCTAGACCATATCCTAATGATGATTTTCATTAGTGATAACATCCCACTAATTCTTGGAAGAACCCTAAAGAATATATTCTATATGATTAAACCTTCATTCTAGAGGTGTCTTTAGATGCTCAAAGATATATAGCATGGACTCTATCCATGACTTAGAAGCCTAAGGCCCACTATCCCCTAAAAAAGTAGGCAAATTCTACTACTGGAACTCTTATGTCAACTCTACCATAGTAGGGGTAGGTCATGGGGCACACTTCATTGAATACATAAAATCGTACAAAACCCTCTCTAAACTGAGTGTCAGTGATCATATCAGAAATAATAAGAGGTGCTTCAAGTGGCATTACATGAGGTAATACTGGTGGATCAAATCTCACCACCTTAGAAGAATAGTCATCACCACTTTCTTAGCACATTATTCGAGGCCATTGTGGTGATATATTTCTACAACACCAAACACATGCCTCAGAATAGGAATTGGTAATTGAAAAAATCACAAATTAATAAATAGGATAGGTTTAATCCTTCCTATGTAAGTATCAACACCCTATTTACTACTCCTAAATTTAGGTCTAGGTGAAATATAAAATCATAAGGGTAAAAAGAGGCACTCCCTACTACTACTAGTAAGGTCAAGTCAGGGCCAATGTGTCATATTTCATGATAAAGGTTCTTATATATTGAGTGCCAATTGAAAGTTATAGAGGAAAAAACCCATTAAGTTACAATTGACATCTCTATTTGGTAGTATAAATTTATTAAATAATTTCAGTTTAACATTATATATATGCATTATGGTCCAATTATATGAGTTACCATTCCCAAGTTATAAAGTCCTATGCTTTATAAATTTAAATTTTCACATTATGTAACTACAACTAGTACTTTACGATGGTTCCATTATATATATCATCATTCCCAATTATAGAGGCACACACTCTCTTTAAATTGAAACTAGAATCCATTTAACTGAAAAAACTAACATTTTCGACCATGTAACTATGGGTTCCATGGATTAAACATATCATAATTGAAAAACTAAGGTTACACCATCAACCTATATGGGAAAACACCATTTAGGTTGACGCAGACATGTTAATTAACCAATCATTTATCCTTTTCCTGCAAGAAATTTTAACAAAATCCAATATAAAAATCAAGGAACATATGTAATACTACAGGAAACACACGTAGTAAGATAAACATGGCATGTGATATGCATGAATGATAAATCCTGAAGTTCCTATAATGATTCATAAGACAATACTTACTTTCCATACCAATACAAGGGTAAATGAAAAACCAAAATGATAATAAATTGAAAAAATCATGTGTGTTAGCCAACAGTGAAATCAATACAATTGTAATAAGAAAAAACCAGAACAACAAGTCCTAATCTTGGAAAATTGGCCTTTTACCTATAAGTGGTTAGATACTCACATGAAAAATATTATTAAAAAATTAAAACACATCCTAGTCTCCTTTTTACTACCCAAAAATAGTAAGTCATAGAAAAGAAACCTCTGATTCCATTTTGTGATATCCCGAGGCAAGTCCACTGGCAAGTGACCTAACTTGGTTGGCCACATGATCTCAAGTGTGCCTTCCCATATTCTAGAGGCTACTAACTAGTATCAAGGGTCTATGGTGTTATGGTGGGGATAATATAACCTCTTACAAGAGTGTAACACAATAGTAAAATAATAGATAAATCAACAGAAGCATAATAATGAAACAAAAGTAGTAGTGAACTTCTAGGTAAATATAACATATAAAAACAATAATTGATGCCATATAAAAAATTATGTCATGTTAGTACACTATATAAAATGAACTAAATAAAAAAACTATCTCCAATATAATTAAAAGAATAAACACAGTCCTAGGATTATGTACTCCATCATAGTATAGAAAATTAGGCATCCATTGCTGGGCACTTCCCTATGTTCATACCTGAATCCGTGAGATCTATTCAGGTACCAATCGGTGGCCCAAATAGGGTATGATTAAAACTTAGAAGGATTTCACCAATGATGTCTAATGTGATCTAGTTAGTGTGTATAAAATTATAAGTGTGTGATTATAACAAATATAGAGTAATTATCTAAATGAAACCAAGTCATCCTGGGTTCCTAAAGGACACTTGATTGAATCTACCTACTTCTACTCAAGCCAGAATATATCTGGATAGGTTTCACCATATATATGAATATATTTATATGATTATGTATATATATATATATATATTATATGTATAACATATATAAATATATATAGATATGTAGTACTATCTAGGACCTGAGGTGTTAAACTAAGGAATCCAGGCATAATCATAAGAGTCTCATACTCAATAAGGGACATTATCCCAATAGCTTGGTTTGGGAATAAAAATTTCATCATACCAATAAAACCCAACCAATGATGTGAAATGAAATGTCTAAAATCCTATACAAGGTGATAATAAGAATTATGTTCAACATCCAAATAAATGTTGTGAAACGTCATGTCCAACATCTAATAAATAATGTGGGACATCATGTCCAACATCACATGTTAGTGAAGCATGAAGAATCATGTAAATCACTTCCTTGAACATTTCACAATGAAAAACATACATGGTAAAATGATAATAATAATCATATTTCATGTACTACTTTAATATAATACATGAAATAGTTCCCATCCAGTTTACATTTCATTTAATCTAATTAATTCAAGGGAAAAATAATTTAAATAATAAAATAAATTTTTTAAAGCAATGCATGGGAAGCCCAACACGAGACAGAATAAATCATGATATAAAACAACTATACTTTTAGGGAAAAGTACTAGAAACTTAGATGGGTAGTATACTCCTTATCTAATGTTAGTCTTTGATTTGGGCTATAATGGGAGGAATCAAAGAAATAAAAAAACACCTTGGAAATAAGTCATATTAGCTTGAAAAAATTTAGAATTTCATAAAGAAAAAAGAAGAAAAAGAAATGAAGCAATTGGATAGAATCACTTACCATTGTCTATCCAATGTGATGAATAATGGTCAAATAAGACATCATATGAGGGAGTTATCTCCAAGCCTAGGTGGATAGGAAAATATCTCAAGTAGAGGGAGGAGTGACTATGAATTTGAGGGGAAGTAAAATAGAGAATAATATTTAAAGGAAGAGGGGAAGAAATGTAATTTAACAATTTTTTAAAGGGAATGTGGCTTCAAAATTGGGTTGACCTAATTTTGTGCCAACTGTACATGCTCACTGTCTATAATCTATTCCCCTTCACATGATTTGGTGAACTTTTAGAAAAATTGTGCACTAATCATGCAGTTCACCTAAAAATACACCTTCACCATTTTTCATGTTTGTGAAGCCCCCATCACATAGTTTTTCAAATCATGATCCTCCTATATATGTGTTTCATAGTTGAGACACATAGTTATTAGTAACTGTGCATCAACCGTGCACCTTATTCCGTTTCTCCAAAAACTGGAGCTCCGGGCTCTGAAAAATCCCCATACACCCTCGTAACCCTCCTTAAATTCTTAGTATCTTTTATTAGAGTAAAAAAATAGGTTCAAATATTTATTTAATAAAACCATACCTCTATAAAAATGTAGGATGTTTTAGTCTAAGGGCATCTATACGAAGGGCCTTTATGCTCATCCTCACATATACACCTCTTGAGGTTCATATATATCATAACACAAATTCATAATCATGTCCTTATCCATTGACATATGAGGAATCAATATAGTGTCTCAAGGTAATCATGGCCCTTGACACTTTATTCATTTCATAGTTTCTAATTAAAATAATTCTTATAAGTTTAAGGTGAACTTCCCATCAGTGGTGAGACCATCTAGCACATGAACATAACCAAATGTATAAACCTTAGGGTGTTGTTTAGGGACCACCTAACTCATACACAATATTATTCCTTTTAAGTATATCCTGAACTCCCTCACCCAAGATTTTACAAGACTTGACCAAGATTATATCAATACCCAATCTTTTATCTCAGTCCTTAACATCAAAATTAATTAATTATAACAATTATCATTAATTTTTAAATTTAATCCAGATAGGAACATTTTATCAAAAACTCAAACAATGTTATGAAAACCCCAAAACCATGAGCAAAGGGGTGAAATCCAATACTAACATGAAGCCGGACCCAAGACACACAAAATCCCCAATTTAATTAAGAAATTCAATGATAAATTATACCCAATTTGTACAAAAACCCTAGAAAAATTCATATATAAACATACCTCTAAACAAACAGTGAGAAATAAAATGCATTTATCCTCCAAATAACTCATCTATCCACTTCAATAAAAAACCCATCATTCTCACATGATTCCACCATGATTTAGTGAAATTGATGCCAAACCCTTAGTCAAAATTTTACCAAATCAGAAATATTGAGATGGAATAATAATGAAATACAACCTAGGGGAAAATATAACTCGAATCATTACAATATCACCACAAATATAACCCCTAATCAATGGAAAAATTAATGGGGGAATATGGGGTAGGATCCGATTGAAATGGCCTTCCCTGTGCACCTCTTGACTAAAAAATGAAGAGGGGATAACCCTAAAATGACGAGTCTGTATCTATTTTTAAAAATAGGGTGGAAGTCCCTTTACATCATGGGATATGGGTTCATGGTAAAAAGCCTCTCACCCCAGGGTTACCTTATATTGAAACCCCCTAGGCTACAGTACAAATGAACACCCTTAGGCATTTGATACGACACAACACTAGACCCCATGATGCAACTAACCTCTGGAGGTTTCCTGATGGCCTTACCTCCCATGCACACTCCATGGTGCAACCCTTGGGCTATTATAAGATTTAGTTCTTCCCTTAATAATCAAAATCCCATGAAACTATCCATTCCATAACACCCCTAGTCTATAGTGTGGTCTATCTCCCACTACCAAAATCAGAAAAACGGGGTCACTCCAACTACACTCTAACGTTCACTCAATCACCAAATACACATCCCATTCCTCTATCTATTCAAAAAACATCTCCTTTATATGTTCCAAATGTTATAATTTTGATCCAAGACCTAATTTTCAAAATTTCCCCTGATCCATGACCACAAATTCAAATTCCCTCTAAATATCACAACTCATAAAGTCACAAGTATTTACAATAGACATCTATCATCAAACCTTCAAATAAAAAAAACATAAATACATGTTCATTAGAGTATAAAATAAAGGGTTTATAATACTATAAAATTCAGTTGTTATTTATCTAATGGGATTCCCTTGATACCCATTTATAAGTAAACCAACCATAGTTATAAACCAAATCCTTAAAATAATTTTTTTATAATTTAACACATTTAATTAAAAGGATTTTTAGAATGATACACAACCACACACACATTATTAGATTAAATAAAACCTATTATGTGAGAATGAAAATTTCAAAGTTTATGATTTTCTAAAATTTTTAGAGTTTTTAGCTATGTAGGGTAAAATCATAATTTTATAACTCATCAAAATTGATTTTTTTGTACCTTATTGGATTAAATACATTACTTTCACCCTTGGGTGGTATTTTGGTAATATTTCAAGGTGCTTAGAAATTTTCATAAATATCGGGTGGTGTTGGAATTAAATTTGTTATTTATTTATTTATTTAAGTAATTAATTTTTAATGTATTTTTATATAATAAATATGATAATTTATGTGATATGTTGTGGTGATAATGAAATGGAAAATTTGAGGAATAGAGACCAACATATTTTATTTTTTACATCATGTCTAACCATTAGTTTTAATGTGGGAATTTTAATGGGAGAATTAAATGAGAAAGAGAGAGTGAGAAAGACAATATATATTATGTAATTGTTTTATGGGGGTGGATTATAGAATTTGATCACATTTTTATGACATAACCATCAATACAATTCATCATATTTTTAATGATCTCTTTAAGGTTTTTGGAAACAATGTGTCTCATTAGGTTAGAGAAAAATGAAAAATGAAGAAAAAATTATATGAATTATTATTGATCATCTTTGGAGTATTAGATATTTTTATTCAACATGGGATCATGGTTGTGGACTATAAATTATCATATAATTTAATAATATCTATGAATATATCATAATTTTTATTATCCTTGATGGGAAAATAATTTATAACCATTTTAGATGAATTTTATGATAGTGAATAAAAATTTAGAATGGTGAAAATGAGATATTGATGGAGTAATAATTCTATATAAATAATTTAAATAAAAAATTTATAATATAGAACATAATTTATGGAATTTAGTAAATAGTTAAAATGAAATATATAAACAGATGAGAAAATATAATTTTATGATAATAAAATTTTAATTTTTTAGAATGAGGGTAGATTAATAATGGAAATTATATCATGATAAATATTTGTGAAAATATTTAAAGAAAGGGGGGAAATATTATAATATTTTAATATGATGAAATTGGTGTGGAATATTGACTATGAGTAATATGTGAATCATTTGATAAATTTAATATGATGAAAATTTGTGTTGATATTCATCTATGAATTATTATGAATTATTTGAAAAGTCCCCATATTGAGTTTAGAGATTGAAATGATAAGGTATTGTAGAAAATATCCTAATAAAAAAGAATAAGATATTTAATACTTTTGACATGGGTAATTTTAAATCAATATGGTTATCATATGACTCTTTATAAAAGTTTTTTAAGGGATTAGTAATAGTGATGGATGAAGGAAAAATGAGTTTCATGGGGCTATGCCATTTAGGCATGGGGCAGTGCATAATTTTGGTATTGGGAAAATTTTGGTAGTGTTACACATAGGGTTAGGGTATATTTCTTATGTGTCATGCCACATTGGCATGAGGTGTTATGTCTAATATATATATATATATATATATGTGAAAAATATTTTAGTTTCTATAACATAGTCAAACAAGAGGAAGAATTTTAAAACAATAATTTTTGTAACTATGATGGAAATAGTGGAGTGAAAACTAAAAATTTCAGAATACTTGAAGTTATAATGACTGTAAGGTGTAGACATAAGTTTAAAATCATATTTTATGTCTCAAATCATTCTGATGTAAGTAGTGTAAAAAACACAAAATACTTGTGCAAGTTTTTATAGATCAATGAGTATTTAAGTTTTTCTTGATAGAAAATTTTGAAAAATAGAATATGTAAGTTTCTTTAGCGATAAAACATAAGGTTTTAATCACAATAGTTTCAAAATTCACACATTTTATTGGTTGGAGGATTTGAGGCGGTGGGAGCCTTTAACTAAACAAAGAGATACATGTGAATATTATAGCTACATGGAAGCAATCACAATGGAGATTATAAGATATGTAAATTATAAAAATCAGATAGATTCTACTATATTTAGTGTGATGGATAATTTGATTAGTAGTAGTAAATTTTTTAATCATATTTTTATTCCTTTAATAAAAATAATAAGCATTCTCCCCATGGAGTATGACTCATGTTCGAACTATGTAAATTTTATAATTATTTTTATCTTTTATTCTTTGATCATTGTATTTTGATATTTCATATATATATTCATTCAAAATGGATTGTGAATTATTTTGTGTTTATTTGGGTGTGGTGTATCTTCCAAGTTTTAAACACTGTAGAACATGCTCAAATATGTTCTTTATTTTTACCAGAGTAAGTTTTGGTGGATATATTTTAGTGGTCTTCTAGAAGATATTTTTGAGCCCAAAAATTGGTATCAAAGATTTAGTTAGAGGATATTTGAATGGAAAAACCCAGTGAATTTGTGTTAGAGATTATATCAACATAATCATTCTTACCTTTTCTTTATAGTATAGTTTTTACTAAGCAATTCCAAAAACCTCTTATGTGTTTCAAAAGTTAGTGGGAGTTCAACAATTACAAGTGATAGAGTTTAATGAGGGTATTTTATAGGTGAATAAGTTTTATAATACATATTTTTTGTTTTGGGAAATGGATATAGAAGATATACTACTTTATACGGACCTTGATCTACCGTTGATGAGAACCAAGCCAAAAGTGATGAATAAGGAAGAATGAGAGAGGTTGGACAAGAAATCATTAGAGTTGATTTAGATTTCATTATCTAGGAATGTGGATTATAATATCCTGGAAGTGAAAACCATATCAAAACTTATTAATTCCTTCAGTAACATTTATGAGAATCTGATCATAATGAACAAATTGTTCCTCTTTCAGAGGTCTCTTGACATGAGGATATCAAAAGGTAAACCAGCGGAAGATCACATCAACAACTTCATCATGAATTGGATTCAATTAAAGTCATTAAAGGTAAAATTTGTAGATATGGTGCAATAAAATGAGATTTTAGTTTATTTTTTTATATAACAATATTTTTAATAGCGCACACTACACAAAACCCTGAGCTTAAAAAAATCATGAAATAATATTATTTATATATAACTATTTTAACCCAGACATTGTGTTGATATGTATGAATAAGAATAACAAAATTAAAAAACATATGTAAAAATGATTTCCTTAATAAAAATAATTAACTCAATCAATAAATTTTATATTGATCTAATTTTTGTTACTAGTAATGAATAAGAATAAATTTATTCTATGCACTAAAGTTACTTTTCTTCTAAAGTGGTTTTCAATGCATTTTATATGGAGATATTATAATTAATTTATTTAAATTTTATAAATAGTATTTGGAAAAGTTATTATCATTTTTTAAATAATCATTTTACAAAATACTTAGGATAATTTTTTGATATTTTTATAAAAAGGTTGATTTTTGAGTGAATAGTGAAAATATACCATTTTTTGTAAAACTGTCATTTCTTTTCACCAAATAAAATAATTTAAAAGTACTATTATATTTTAAATTTTATATAAAATTAAAATAAGTATAATTTAATTATAAATAATCTAATTAATTATATATTAATCATTATTATACTTGACTTTGTTATAAGTTCATTTTTAGGCATAAAAATACATTTGTATAAAGTTGTTTTTCATTGTGTTTTATGAATTTATATTAAAATTGTATTATAACAATTATAGAAATTGAATCTTTAAAAATTTATTTAATATTTATAATCATAAGTTTTAATTTTTTTAAAAAGTTCAATTTTATTTTTAGTCATAACAAATAGTAACTACGGTAAAAGTTTATTACCACATTAATGGGTAAAAGAGGACAATTAAGGTTAAAACCATGGGAAAAGGTCTCAAAATCAACCTAAAAATTGTTTTTATTTATTTTATGTGGTTAATTATATAATTTAAATCCTAAATTAAAATATATGTATTTTTTCCATTTTCTTTTGATTATAAAATTTATAATATTCGAAGAAAAGAATAAGTATAAAATATCACTCTCATGACGTTAATTTATATTATATATTTTAATAAGGAAAAAATATGTTATTAATGATTAAAAAAATTTATTTTGAACATAAATAAATTATTTTTATGATGTTAATTTATTTATAAATTTTTTATGGTAAAATCACCTTAAATTCTTATACAACACTGACTCACTGCTTATGAAAACAGTAGGAAATTTTTTGTAAATGAATTTAAAAACATTAAAAGAAATATATTTTGGATTAATTATGACGTTGCATGAATTTTATGATTAATAATAATATATAATTTATGGAAAATGAGTTTAAATTCAAAATCCATTATTATATTTATGACTATAAAGCAACATTAAATGAATAGTTCCAAAAATAAATTTTATGATATTTTATGTTAAATAATATTTTACTAAATGATTTAAAAATAAAAAAAATCTTAAAATAGGGAAAATAGGATTGTAAATTGTCAATAATTTCATCCATATACCATTTTTGTACCACTTTTATCCTTATAAGTAAATTCATAACCCTTAATGGCTAAAAAAATGTGTTACCATGGTTAAGGTTAGAAAAAGGATAAAAGAGGGGTTAAACCAAAAGAAAAGGTTTAAAATGAAACAGAAAACTATATAAACTTTATTATATAATTATATTTAGATCCAAAAATATTTTTATTAGACTCCATGTCCATTTTTGGAATCATTTTACTTGAGAAATAAATTAATTATATTTAAATATTTTAGTAATTCCACTTCTGTCCCTCCGCTCAATTATAAAAGGGAACCTCATATCCCACCTTATTCACAATGTTTGAGACCTTTATCTTAGAAAATACCTATCCTAATACCTTTATATCTTCTTTATATTCATTCTTGAGATCTTGGTATCACCATAAGACCATCTTAGGAAGGCTTAAGGTGTAAGCCAAAGGTGAGTCTCCAAAGAAGAGGTATAACTCTAAACTGAGTGTTTTCATTTTATTTATTTTCCTTTATCATTAAACTATTATATAACCATGATCATATAAAAATAATAGTATATTAAATATACTAAAATCTTATTATTCTTATGTCATAACTTTTATTCATATTTTTTCCATCATAAAGAAAACAAAAAACATCACTCGTGCGCTTGTATGGTCTACCATCTCCATGTAGCGCTGCAATTCATTTTTCATCAACACTTTAATTGGATGATTATAAAGATGGAATTAATTAGTATATATTATATTATGACATAATTATTATTATATAAATATATTATACCATTTACATTCTTACCCTTAATCCCATTAAAAAATGATAACGCCGCTCATGCGTCCATGTAGACTACCTCCTCCATAAAGCAATGTGATTTATTTTTCATATCCTCATTTCAATAATGATTCAAAATATTTATATAATTAATATATATAATATTTATATCATTATTAATTTTTTAATGATTTAACCATGAGAAATATGTAAGGACCAAAACTACCAAATTGAAACTTAGATGAAAAATGAAACATTTGACACTAGGAAACATCAATTTTAATAAATAATTATTAATAAATGGGTGTTGAAATGTTATAAGTGGATAATATATGATATTATAAGTATTTATATAGTTATTGTGTAGAATTATAATAAATCATAATTTACTATATATAAATTTAAAGGAACTTACAAGTAAGTCAAACATGAGGTAAGAGTTCATTTCACAATCACATCCTTATTCAATATTGTTTATGTTTAAGTTTCTATTGGGGTAATTATATTATATTTATATCTTAATCCCCATAAAATTTATTATCCTCTATTTATTTACTAAAATTATATGTTTTTATTTCAACTTTATCTCTCTAAGTACTTAAAAGTTTAAAATATTTTTTAAGGAAAACTGAATTTGTTTTCTATTCGACAGAGAATCTTCATATTCAATGTCTATATTTTCTTTAAAATGTTTTCAATATTTTTTTAATATTATTCAATTATTTATTAAATTAATTTTTACCCATTTTTTAATTTCTATATTTAGGTTTAAAATAAATCTTATTTTTATTTTTAGAATGAGGAAATTTTTAATGAAGATGTGAATAAAATCATTATTTTAACTTATATCGCACAAAAAAAATTTATTTCCATCATGACTACTATTTTCTTTGATGTTTAATTTATAGGTTTATATGGATATTTCCAAAGAAAATATTTTTTTCTAATATTTTTTTAATTTTAAATAATCAATTTTAAAATGAAAAAGGCATTTTCCTCAAGAAATGCTTCAATGATCTTTTTAATGTATTTTTATCTATGTCAACATACTTTTATAAATATTATGATTGATTGAGGATATAATCTAATGATACCATAAAAATATTTATTTGGATGTATTATGATCATTTTGAATTGGGTTTATATTTACATTCCATATACTAGTTCTTATAGTATGAATATTTATTTATTAATAAGTCATGTTCATTATGCTTTACTATTTATTCATATGATAAATTCATTAAAATTATTAAGTGATAGTTGGGGACCAAAAATTACTTATAACCAAGATACATTGATAAGTCACATGATACGAAATAGGTAGGGTATTTGGAATAGGCCTTACCCATTTATGTATGCTGTCTTATATAGGGCCTCAATGGTATGTTTAAGCTGTCTGACATTATGGATTTCATCATTATGATATTAGTTATTGATATCCATGTGATTATTCAAATAGTTATGTTATAAATGGATAAATTTAAAGATCATGTGATTATTTATATGGAATTATTTGATCACCATTTATTCCTACCATATTATATATCCCTTATTTATTTTATGATATATTCTACTATACGCATTTTTATATTGAGCATCTAAGCTCACCCTTTACTTGTTTTAATTTACCCAAGATATGAAGAAGGATATTATGAATGATTTTCAAGGATAAAATAATGTTTCATATGCTTTATTTTTATATTTCCAATGTAATATGAGAATCATGTGTGTATCTAGTCCCCCAAGATAGCTAAACAGATCGATATTGTATAGTGATATCCCCTACATCTTGTACTAATATAATAAAGTAAACACCAAATATGGGTTTTTTAAGTTGGGGTGTAATAGTTGGTATCAAATACATTTTAGTAAGACCCTTAGAAACTATATTTAAGAAGAAATAGATTAGGGAACATAACCCTACGATAAATTATAGGGATAATTCTAAGTATAGGTTAATATCATGAATCTTTAGTAAAATAAAGATTGTGTGGTTTTTGATGAAAATAAATCTTTGTCTGGACACTGAAAATTGTATGTGACAGTGACACAGATGAACTTAGGGATAATAAATCTGAAAGGGGTAGATTCATTTTTTACTCATTCTTTTTTCAGTTCACAAGAGTGGGCATATGACTGCACACTTATCTAGACACTCTCAGAGGGATATGCTTGAGTTAATTTACATTTTCTTTATGAATCATTATGATGAATGGGAGGATAGAAATAATGGAAACCTATGATATTTCATATTGATATGGGAAAAAACTAAATTATTATGGGTTGATAAGTCTAAGGTTGATCTAAGTTATATTTCATAGACTCACCTTTTTAGGATTTATGTGATTAAGGTTTAATATGATTAATGATATTTTAAGAGAAATTTATGAGAATAAAACCTTTTAGTTTAGTATGTATTTTTGTGGAAAGGTTATTTATGGAAGAATAATTTTATATTTTATGAAAATAAGTTAAAATTTACTCATAACCTTTATGTTTAATATGATCTTTGATGTTAATATTATTAATTGGGACAAAAGGGTTATTACATTTTGGGAACATATGTTTTATCACATATATAACCATGAGGTTAAAAAGTTATTTGGGGAATAATTGATTAATTTTATTTATGAAAAAGTATGTTTTATTTGAAAAATTATATGATTAAGGTAAATGGAAATATTTTTAAATAATATGGGATTTTATTTAAATAATAAAGGTTGAGTTATCTATATATTATTTAATTGTGGATTTATCGTGATTCATGTTATTTATGGGAACCATTAGAAAATTTTGGAGATTATATGATATGGAATATGTATTTTTGGTATATGAATTTATGAGTGGATATTTTTTTTAGAGATAAATATAAAATTCATCTTAGAATAATATGTGATTGATTTTTGGTTTTTCATCTTGGTCAGGAATATTTTTGAATCATTTTAAGGTTAGTTTCTTATGAAATGATTTAAGTTAAACTTTTAGTGTTATTGTTGAGGATTTTTAGTTTAATTTATTCATTATACATATGAAGGTTTATTAATATTGATAATTATTTTATGTTGTACAAACCATTTTAGTTTTTAACAAAAGGAATAAATTTTCATCATTTTTTAGATCTTATAGTCAGTTAAAAGTTAAATTTAGCACTCGAGGAATAAAAAATTAGTCTTTAATATTCATTTATTTTAGTAAGAGATTATATATAATTGGAAATTTATAAAACTATAAATAATGTATGAAATTATACTTATGTAGTGAAAATAAATAAAGTACGTATATTTTATTAAAATCACTATCTCGATAATAAATTAATTTCTAAAATTTATCGAGTCTTATTTGGAAAGTAATACTCAAATATCAAGGTAAAATTTTAGAAACTAATTTTTATGTATGATACTTATGGAGGTATATGTACAATAGTTTTCTTGATCAAAACCTATAAATTAAATTTCATGATAAAATCTATATCTGATCTTATTACTTTATTATATTTAGTTTAAAAAAGAAGAATTAAAATTAAAAGGGAACAATTTTTATAATGAGGGTAGAATGTAATACAACAAGATTTTATTTTATTTTTTATTTTGAAATAAAACTATGTTCGATATCATACACCACATAAAACCCTGATTTTAAACGATCCACATAATAACATTATTTAAATATAATTGTTATACCCTAGCCGCTGGGTTGGAAAATATGAATAGGAATAAATGAATTATAAAATATATTTAGAAATAATTTCCTTAATAAAAACTATGAATTCAATCAATAAATTTTGTATTCATATAATTTTTTTTACTAGGAAATGAATAATAATAAATTTAGTTTATGCTTTAAAATAACTTTTCATCTAAAATGTTTTTTATTTAATTTTGTGTGTGGACATTATAATTAATTTCTAAAAATTTTATAAATATTATTTGAAAAATTGATCTAATTTTATAATCATCATTTAATAATATTATTAGGTTTAATTTTTTAGATTTTTCTGAAAAGTTTGATTTTTGAGTGAATAGTGAAAATACTGAATTTTTTAAAACTATCATTAATTTTAATCAAATGAAGTAACATAAAATTACCATTATAATTTTAATTTTATATTAAATTAACATAATTATAATTTAATTATAAATAATATAATTAATTACCTAGTAATAAATATTATACTTGATTTTCAAATAAGTTCATTTTTAGTCTTAAAACATATTTGTCTAAAATCAGTTTTTTGTTGTGTTTTTTGCATTTATATTAAAATTTATTTGAAAATTTTATTTCATATTTAAAATCAAGATATTTAAAATTTTTAAATAGTTCAATTTCATTTTTAGTTATAATGAACAATAACCATGGAAAAATCTTATCACTACTGTAATGAGTAAAAGAGGTCAATTAAGACTAAAACTATGATAAAATTCATCAAAATCAACCCAAAACTTGTTTTTATTTCATCTTAGGAGATTAATTAAAACATTAAAATCATAAATTAAACTATATTTATTTATTTTTTCCATTTTTATTTGATTATAATATTTATATTATTTTAAGAAAAGGACAAATACAAAGTGCCACTTTGTTGGATTTAATTTCAATTAAATGTTGTCATAGGAATAAAAATAATTTATGAATGAATATAAAAGTTTATTTTAAACAATAATAATTTTTTTTATGTTGGTAATTTATTTACATTTTTTTGATGTTATAATTAACTTAAATTCTTACGCAATACTAACTTAGTGTTTATGTAAAGAGTAGAATAAATCTAGTAAATAATTTTAAAAACATTAAAAGAATTTTTTTTAGATGAATTATGCCATTAAAAAAATTCTGTGGTTAATAATAATTAATAATTTATAATTTATGGTAAAAGTTTTTATATTATAAATCCATTATTATCTTTGTAACTTTAAAGTTAAATTAAATAAATAGTTCCAAAAATGACTTTAATGGTATTTTATGTTAAATAATATTTTATTAAATGATATATGAAATCAAAAAAATCTTGAAATTGGAAAAATGGGATGGTAAATGGTATAAAATTTCATAAATTTACTATTTTCATTCCACTTTTTACCCTATATGTAAATTTATAACCCTTAAATACTAAAAAATGTGTTACTATGATTATGGTTAGAAAGGGTTAATGATGGGGTTAAACCAAAATATAATATTTAAAATGACACCAAAACTTGTATAAATTTTATTGGATTATAATATTTATACATCAAAATATTTTTATTTTAATCCATCTATATGGAATCATTTTACTTGATAAATACTTTAATTACATTTAAATCTTTTAATTAATTCCATGTGTGTCCCTCCCCTCACTTATAAAAGGGAACCTATTATCCTTCCTTATTTAAAATGTTTGACCCTTATATGTTGGCCAATTCATGACCTAATACCTTCCTAGATTTATTACCTTAATTTTTGAGCTTCTTTTCTCACTATAAGACCATCTTAACAAGGTTTAAGGTGTAAGATAAAGGTGGTTTTCCGAAGAAGTGGTATAACTCTTAACTGAGTGTTTTTATTTTATCTCTTATTTAACCTCCTTAAAATTTTATATAACCATGATAATATTAAAAATAGATGTATTAAATGTAATAAAATTTTATTATATTCATTTAAAAAACGTTATCCATCTACTTTTGATCCTATGGAAAATGATAAATATTGCTCGTGCGTACGTACGATCTACCGTTTCCAAGTAGCGGTGTAATTTTTTTTGCGTAAAAAATTTTATTTTATGGTTATAAATATGTAAACAATGAATATATATGATATTTATGACATAATTATTATTCTTGAAATATAATATATCATTTACCTTCTTACCCTTCCACCTGTTAAAAAATTATAACGTCGCTTGTGTGTACATGTGGACTACCACATTCACAAAGTGATGTAATTAAATTTTCATGTTTTCCATTAAATAATGATTTTAAATATTTATATAATTAATATAAATGATATTTATATCATTAATAAAATTATGGAGATGATTTAACCATGATAAATATACAATGATCGAAACTACTAAACCAAAACTTACATGAAAAACAAAACCACTAACACTCAGAAACAATGATTTTAATAAATAAATATTTATAAATTGGATTTTAAGTGCTACAATTAAATCATATATAATATTATAAGTATTTATATGGTTATGTTATAGAATTATAATAAATTTAAATTTATTATACTGGAGGTTAAATGAACTTTGAAGCGATCCAGACTTGAGGTAAGAGTTTATTTCTCAATCTCATCCTTATTAAATATTGTTTATATTGAAGTATATGTTGGGATAATTATATGATATTTCTATATTAAACACCAAAAATTTTCTTCTCCTATGTCTATTTCTATAAATTCTATGTTTTACTTTCATTTTCCTCTCTCTAAGTATTCAAAAGTCCAAAATAATGTTTTAAAGGAAAACTGAATTTGTTTTCTATTCAGATAGAAATATTTTTTTTCTTATGTACATATTTGATTTAAAATATTTTCATGAATGTTTATAAAATTATACAATTATTTACTAAATTATTTTTTATGCATTTTTTTATTTTTATAAAAAGTTTTAAAAAAAATGTTCTTGTAATTTTCTAAATGAGGTACTTTTTTCTAAATGTGTGAACAAAATCATTGTTTTAATATACAACACATGAATTAATTTTAATAGTTCCCTGAATACAATTTGATTTTAAGATTATTTTATAATTTTACATGTTTATTTCCAAATAAAATGGTTTTACTAATATATTAGATTTTTTTATATTTTAAATAAGTGATTTCAAAATGAAAAGGTTATTTCCCTCAAGAAATGTTCGAGTGATATTTTAAACTTTTTCTCATCTATGTCACAATAATTTGATAAATATTATACTTTACTAAGTATATAATATAATGATATCATCCACCATATTTCTCTGGGTATCTTATGATCATTTTGACTAGTGAATGTGTTGATATTTTGTATGTTAGTTCTTCTAGAATATATAGTTAATGATTATTAAGGCATGTTGATTAATTTGTATTGTTTATTTATTTGATGAATATGTTGGAATTATTAAGTGAAGGGTGGGGCCTAAAATTATATATCCCCTTGATGCACTTGTAACACTTAAGAGAAAACAAATGTTTGGTATTTGGCATATGACTTACCCATTTATGTGTGATTTCTCGTCATGAGGCCTCTATAGTAAGTTTAAGATGTATGGAATTATGAATTAAATCATTATGAAATATGTTATTGATGTTCATTTCATTATTAAAATAGTTATGTTGTCCATGGATGATTTTCAAGCTCATGTGATTATTTATATGTAAATTTTTATCATCACTTATTCCTTCCATATTATTCTTGTCTTATTTATTATATGATAGGTTCCATTGTACGCATTTCTTTATAGAGCATCAGAGATCACCTTTTATTTGTTTTACTTTCCATAAGATATGAATAAGAATATTATGAATGATTTTCATGGATGAAATATTGTTTTATATTCTATTTTTTTATATTTCCAATGTAATATCATAATCATGTTTATATTTAGTCTCAAAAGAGAGATAAAATTATCAATTATTCATGGTGATATCTCTAGTATATTATACCAATGTAATAAATTAAACATTTAATTTGAGTTTCTGGAGTGAGGGTGTTACATCTGGAGTGAGAAATGACATTTTTATCATCCCTACAAGAGTTTTGGGATGTTATGGTCACCGTTATAAGGATATCAATAGGAAAGAATATAATAGTTTTTATGGATGTTAAAGACCTAATCTTTAATTAGGAACTTAATTATAAAGAGATATAGAAATTTTTTGGAAATTACCATTGAGAAAAATAATGGTGGAACTCTACATTATAGATAGGTCAGAGAGAAGGGAAAGGAAGAAGAAGTTGGAGAAGGAGAAGCTCAGAGGAAGGTGGTCCCATGTTTTGGAATCGAGGGAATAAAGTCCACCTAAAGAAGGATTATAATGAGATGAGAGTGAAATATAGAAGACACACTTCTAGAAATGGATTTGAAAATATTATATCAGAAGATAAGATTTATTTATAGTTGAGTGCTTCTAGTTAACTTGTGTAATGTTCCCAGCTCCGTTCTCCTTAACATGACTCAGTCGAGTTGGTTACATGACCTCAAGAACACATACCCATATTCTATAGGCTACCGACTAATAGTGAGGTTGTAAGGAATATAGTGGGGGGAATCTAATCTCGGGTATAGAGTAATAAAATTTGAATAAATAATAAATAGAGTAATGGAAAATATCAGAGACAATATAAATGATCAACCGATTGCAATAACATAATGAGGAGAAAAATCGAATAACCCAAATAATAATAAACCATATAATATTAGGATGAAATGTAACTAAATGAAATTATGTGTATAAAATATAAATAAGACCAAGTAAAATCAAATAAATACTCCAATTCCTTGTTCATAAATCCCAATTCAGTCCTATCTCCAAGCTCAATCCCATCCAAAAATCATAATCAACAACTGGGTCCCTTTCCCTTTTCCAAACTTACATCTATGAAATTTGTCCGGGTACCAAATGGTGGACCATCCAGGGTGTGAGTACAACTTAGTAGGATGACACCACTATGTCTAAAAAAATACAGTCTAAGAAATACAGTGCATGTAATACGGGGATAAGAATGGTATTAATTTAATAAATTAATACAGTGAACCAAATAAAACTACTAACCCACAATCTTTGTGTTAACACACAGGGTCAACCAAAAATAATATAGAATCTTGCCAGATAACTCTGAGAATGTCATGGAACCAATCTATCCATATCCATAACCCTAAAAGGGTATAGTACATAAAATAATTATAGGTGAACCAATATAGAAGAACATAGGAAAACCCTTTGTATAATCATTTTAACATCACCAGGTGTAATCCCTATATATAAGAATTTTAGCATCACTAGGAACAATACCTATATATATCTATTTTAGCATAACTAGGAAAAATACCTATATATAATTATTTCAGAATAAAAAAGAACAAGCCCTATATATAGTTATTTCATTATAACCAGGTGCAAGCCATATATATAAGCATTTAAACATAACCACACATCTAGCACAACAAATATGCCATTATAAGCCATAAATTTTATTTTTACTCATTTAAATTTATCTATACCTTTATAATACACATGTTAAAGATATCATTTATCAAAATTATTATACTAGATCCTATTTCATTTATCATTTCAATTCCAAGTTCATTAGTATTCCAGATTAGTCACAACTCATAAAATAAACATTCTAAGCCTATTACACATCATCTGACCAATTTATTCTAGGTGATTCTATTCTAAGAAATCACTAAAATTATCATTTCATAAAAATTCATATTTTTAAGACAATAATTAATTAAGTTACCATCACAAATTAGGTATCTATATCCAGTCTGACCAAGTATCAACAAGATCATTAATGGAACACATAACAGGTGGCCACAAGTCTCAATCTCAACAAAAATGCACCCAACATGACCCCATAAGAGGTTTAAGAATAGGTTTATCATTAAATAGGGAACTATTAAATTATTTAGGTTAGGAAAATTATGTTTGATCATAATCGAGCATATCAAACAAACTATTTATGTTTGAAATAGACAATAGGGATATGTTTTAGACCACCCACCCCAAAATAGAGAAGGCATAGACCAAACTTACAACCCAAGGTAAAGTTAGACTCCTTATTTCTCCCCTTCAACGAAGATGAAGAATGATTCAACCTCACAATCTAGAATATGAAGATACAATAAGAAAAAACCTCTACATTGTAGAGGGTTCTCTTTATTCATTGCTTTAAGTGTAATGGACCGGACCCCTCCGGTCCATTCCTTTGTTGAAATCGATGTGGTCAACACGACGCGCGTTATAATGATTTTTTTTAATACTGATGATAACGTAAAAATATGTTAATAATAACGATGATGACATAAATTGTGTGATTAATTAAACTAAAAAGAATAATCATGATAAAATGATTTAATTGGTGTTATTATTATTAATGATGTGAAGTGGGAAGGTGTGTGATCCATTAGATGTTGATAAATGAAACATGCAGTTTTTTTTATTAATTGAGTAATTGTTGAAATTAAATTTGAATAATAATTATGGCTGTTGTGTTATTAATATTATTCATAATATTAATAATAATGAGAAATTGATGAAATGAGTCATGGTATTTATTGCAAAAAATTAAATGAACATGCAAGTGGAAGCACGGTGGTGCGTTCAAAAAATTAAAGGTGAGTCCGTTATATTTGGTTTATGAAATTAAATGGTTTTTATTTAATAAATGTGGTTTCAATTTAATTAGTGTGAAATAAAAATAAATAGAATAAAAATAAATAACAATGATGGCGTAAAACTATATGTGAGAGGTTAATAAAATTAAATGTATTAAAATGGGGTTGAATATGTATGTTATATTAATTTTGTTTTGTCATTTAATTCAATTAAATGAAATGGTTTTGAGTCGCATGGAATGGTTGTGCATAGGTTCTCCCAAAATTGAATTATGAAATTAATAACATTGATCGTATAATAAATATAATAAAAAAATTAAAAGGAAAATGGTTTTATTTAATAAATTATAATAAATTTATGGGGAGGCGCATGAGATGGGGGGGGGGGAGGCGTGAATTCCCCCTTTCCCTTGTATAAATCATATTTTTTTTATTTATTATATAATTTGATTTAATATATCATATATTTTATATAATGTTGATTTAATATATTAAAATAGTAATACAATAATAAAATAAGGGAGTGCGCATGGTGTAAGGGGAGAGATTCATGCCACAAACCCTTTTGATCAAAATATTAAATTATTATAATAATAATAAAATAATAATATTATTATTTTGGGTGATCAAAACTTAAAAAGTCTATAACTTCTTCATATGGTGTCGGAATGACGAACCGTCAGCGGCAGTGTAATCCTGTAATTAAGACGGTCATTTTAAGACCAGTGATAGATACCTTTTTATGAGTTATGTCTCGGGTCAACGAAACACACATATTAATAAAATTGACGTTATTATTAAAACGCGTGGAAACCGTGTGACGTGTCGTGTGTTGACCAGTGAAAACGCGTAACGGGTGTACGGTCACACCGTGTATTCATCAATACACGCTGCATACTGTTTTACCTATTCGTTGCCTATATAAGAAAGGGTCGCGGATTATTTCCAGACCAATCGCTTCTTCTTCGCACGACGACACTCTTGGATGATCAAGAAGTCTTCCTCCTCTAACTTCTTTGTCCGAGCTCCGAATTACGATCCGTCAGCGGCCACATGATCGTAGCGATGAGACAAAGCTTCTAAGCCCAGACTTGTCACCTTTCCTTCCGGCCTTCCTTCTCCATCTTCCATCCTAGGAGGCGTTTGTCGGGTTTGGCGAAGGCGGAGGACACCGAAGGACGTCGTCGGAAGCGACGTGATCGGGACCTTTTGAGGTAGGGGTTTACCTTCGTCTCTCTATTTGGTGCAACATGCGGCGTGGGATATTTTTCTTTTGTTCCATGGGATGCAGTTGAACTTTAAATAAAGATAATAACCGGATAAATAAGGGTTTGGGGTTTTGTGCTGTTTCTATTGCCTCCCAATTTCTTTATCTTCTGATTGTGATTTTGGATTGAAAGGCCTTTGCCTACTGAAAATCAAGGCCGTTGGTGGCCTTTGCGTGCACAATTGATATCTGAATTGTTTGTGGTTGGTTTTTTTAAAACATGTAAAATGGATAAGCACGTAAAGACTAGATAATTAAATGAAAATGAAAACCTTGCGTGATCACCCCGGTTGAACAAAATTGGAATAATGAACATGTTGGTGGTTTGGTTGTTTTGTGGGAAATGTTTTTGTAAACGATGGGGTTGAAATGGGAAGTGGTTGGTTGTGGAAAATGCCTTTATTTATTAAAAGTGTTTTGATTATGAAAAGTGTTTTGGATGTAAAAGGTGTTTTCAAATGCGGAAATGTTTTGTGTGTGGAAAGGGTTTTATGTTTGGAACTTTGAAATAAATGAATGATGGAATGTTGTATGGTTGTGATAATCTTTTGTAAATGAAATGGCATGTGGTTGCTTGCGTTTTACCTAACCTTGGTTGTGGATGGAAGGGATATGTTTGTGAAAGGTTTTTTCTAGATGATAGTGGCCCAATAGTAATAATTTATTAAACCATTGCATGAAACATGAAAACCTAAATGGAGTTGGGGGATGATTGTTTGGTTGTTGATGCATGCTTCGTGGTAGCAGTGCCGAGGCACATGCTCAGTTCCTCTTTTTAAGAAGCCATAGGTTGGGCTGTGTGTTTGATATATGTATATATATAATTGTATCTTTGTGTTTTGTTGCACCACACCCATGTCAAGCACCTAGTGCCGAACACTCCCATTTTATGGGAGAGGGTGTTCCCCCTTAGTTACTAGCTCCTTCCTGCTCCTTCTTCCATAGGCTATGATGGCTTGAGGTGACCTTACACCCAAGACTCTTCGGGTAGGTCTCGGAGGCTGTGATGGCTTGAGGCGACCTTTATCCCAAGACTCTTCGGGCAGGCTTACCGTTCCCAAGAACCTTCGGGATGAGGCCCAGGTGTCTGCGGGCAGGTTAGTGGTTGTGGCCCAGGTGTGTTCGGGCGAGATGCGTGGTTTGGCCCAGGTGTGTGCGGGCGGGAAGAGTGTGGTAGCGTCAGGACGTTTGCCGTTAGGAAGAGAAGCATCTAATTAAGTGGGAAATGGTGCGGGTTACCCAATACTTTTGTTCTATATATATACTAAACTTGTTTGTGTTACTTGGTGAGTGTGACCAGTGAGGCTGGGTGGATAGTTTTTCCTTGTTAGTTTCTGGTTCTTCTGTTTTCTGATGGGACCTTAGGGTGTCTCCCCACTTGTGCACAAGAGCTTTAGGTTCTCTACTGGGTATACTTGTATGCTCACCCTACGTTGTTTCAGGTTTTCAGGAGGACTACCAGGGCCATGCGGGACCCTACTAGTCAGGCAGTGGGAGTTGTGCAGTTGCTGTTTTCTTGTTTTCCTTTTTGTACTGTACTCACTTGTACTTTTGAGCTTCCTTGTACTTGTACCCTGTTATAAAAATTGTTTAAACATGCATGTGGGCTTGTTTTGGGTTTATTTATGTACACTTGTTCTTTTCTCTTTTTTGTGGTTGACTTGTCCTATTTCCCGATCCAAAATAATAAAAAGGGTAATGCCTCCCATATTTGTGAAAACTCATACCCTTGGTTCTAGTCGCCAACCCGGGGCCAACTGGAGGCGGGACTCGGGGGTCATTATCTTCCTTTCACCATTTCCAGATCAGGAGGGGCATCTTTGGTGGGAGGGGGTCGTGACAGAATGGTATCAGAGGAAGGTTAAGAGATAGGATGGAGTCTGGAGTTAGGCACAGTGAGATTGCATGGGATGGTATGGCAACAATGTTCGTTAATCTTGGTGCGTGACATAGGCCAGGGAAGACCGGCTAGGACACGGGATTTTAGGGCCCCCCCGTGATCCGATGCAAGGACTCTGAGCCTACCGAACGACCAAGTGAGACTATATTGATTGCAGGGTAGAGACCCTAGGGAAGGTACATGCATCATCATGTTTGTGTTTTACTTGATTTGGGTGTTCTGGGAAAGAAATTGAAATAAAATGATAATTAAAACTTTGAGTTTTTCCTTACTACTTGGGCTTAGGCGATCCTTGTTTACCATACAGCTATGGCACCTGGACGGCATTCCTAGGTGGCTCAGGCGGCCGAGGCCCAGCAGGTTCAGGCAATCGATCAACTAAGGATCGATCAAGAGGAGGAAGACAGCCAGTGGCAGAAGACCCTCCGTTCTTTCCAGCGTCAGACTCTCAAGAAGTACGAGGGAAGTACTTCGGACCTGGAGACGGAGGGGTGGCTTGAAGAGCTAGGGATCGCTTTTACCTTGATCCGTGCTCCGAAGGAGTACTGGGTCCCCCTAGCGGCCAGTCAGCTGAGAGGCGCGGTGCGCCAATGGTGGATGCTCTACCTCGGGGAGAGGAAGGAGGCAGAGATTCCATGGGCTGACTTCGAAAAGGAGTTCCGAGAGGAATTCCTTTCTTCTTTGATCAAGGCGGAAAAGCGTCAGGAGTTTCTCTCCCTTCAGCAGGGGAGTATGACTGTTCGAGAGTTGGGGATTAAGTTCAAGAATCTCCTACGCTTTGCTCTGGAACTCTTTCCGGATGAAGAGTCTCGGGCGAGACGTTTGGAAGAGGCGCTTCGTCCTTCGCTCCAGTATGCTGTGACCCCCTTCACCCTTCCGACATACTTAGCCGTACAGAAGAAGGTGGAAGTTGTAGAAAGGATGCACTCGCAGGGAGGTGCACCACGTGAGGGGATCCAACCTAGTTCGTTGAAGGGGAAGGCAGTCAGCAGCAGGTCTCCTGCGACGGGGCCTTCCAGTTTCAGGCCAGTAGGGAGCAGGCCCCAGCAGTTCCAGTTCAGATCTTCAGGTCCTCGTCCCTTTTTCACGAGCCCAGGACCAAAGTGTTTTTCTTGTGGAGGTTTCGGGCACGTTCAGAGTCGGTGCCCGACCCATGCTCAGTACGGTGGAGATGGAAAGGTTCAACGCCCTCCTCAGCAGCACCAGTCACTGACAAGACCCTTCCAGCAGCAACAGGCTCCAGTCCCTTTGAGGGGAGATGGAGCAGGTGGTGGCCAGACACAAGGAGTTCCTCAAGGATCCCAATCGGGACGTGGTCGAGGAGGCGGACGTCAACAGAGAGGCAGAGGAGCTCAGCGAGGATAGTTGCATGCATCAGAGGTAGCATCTCTAGAAGGACCAGGGATCGATAGAGATGTGTTTGGGTTTTCTTGAATGATCTCCTTTATGTTTTATTGGGAGCATTACACTCCATTGTTGGAACTCTTTTGCTCATTATTTGGGCCTGGGCCTTGTTTTTGTGAGTTTTTAATGCTATGTTGTTTCCCGATTTTCTTTAAATGTATGTGAAGAGCCCTATCATGTGGGGAGGGGAAGACCTAATCCCTAATCGAGATGCATTAATGTGGATGCGATTTAACCCATGCAGGCGAGTCAGTGCCTCCTAAAGCGGATAATATCTCGACATGGGAGAAGGAATTCCTCAAGCCATGTGTCCGGGAAGTGTGTGGGTTGTACGTTGTTGGGTGCAGTGTAAGTTGGAAAAAAAAACCTAATATATGGAAGTGGGAAGGCCCAGTCCTTAATCGAGATGCATTAATGCGGATGCAATTAAACCCGTGCAGGCGAGTCAGTGCCCCCTAAAGCGGATAATATCTCAACATAGGAGAGGGAATTCTTAACTCACATACTTAGGGTTGTCGGTTGTTTCTTGTTATGACAAGAGCCCTAAGAGGTATCTTGCGGAGTGGTTGTTTGGATCCATTCTTTTTCTTGGTTGGTTTTTAATTCTCGAGGACGAGAATGTTTTAAGAGGTATCTGATGTAATGGACCGAACCCCTCCGGTCCATTCCTTTGTTGAAATCGATGTGGTCAACACGACGCACATTATAATGATTTTTTTTAATACTGATGATAACGTAAAAATATGTTAATAATAATGATGATGACATAAATTGTGTGATTAATTAAACTAAAAATAATAATCATGATAAAATGATTTAATTGGTGTTATTATTATTAATGATGTGAAGTGGGAAGGTGTGTGATCCATTAGACGTTGATAAATGAAACATGCAGTTTTTTTTATTAATTGAGTAATTGTTGAAATTAAATTTGAATAATAATTATGGCTGTTGTGTTATTAATATTATTCATAATATTAATAATAATGAGAAATTGATGAAATGAGTCATGGTATTTATTGCAAACAAATTGAATGAACATGCAAGTGGAAGCACGGTGGTGCATTCAAAAAATTAAAGGTGAGTTCGTTATATTGGGTTTATGAAATTAAATGGTTTTTATTTAATAAATGTGGTTTCAATTTAATCAGTGTGAAATAAAAATAAATTGAATTAAAATAAATAACAATGATGGCGTAAAACTATATGTGAGAGGTTAATAAAATGAAATGTATTAAAATTGGGTTGAATATGTATGTTATATTAATTTTGTTTTGTCATTTAATTCAATTAAATGAAATGGTTTTGAGTCGCATGGAATGGTTGTGCATAGGTTCTCCCAAAATTGAATTATGAAATTAATAACATTGATCGTATAATAAATATAATAAAAAAGTTAAAAGGAAAATGGTTTTATTTAATAAATTATAATAAATTTATGGGGAGGCGCATGATATGGGGGGGGGAGGCGTGAATGCCCCCTTTCCCTTGTATAAATCATATTTTTTTTATTTATTATATAATTTGATTTAATATATCATATATTTTATATAATGTTGATTTAATATATTAAAAGAGTAATAAAATAATAAAATAAGGGAGTGAGCATGGTGTAAGGGGAGAGATTCACGCCACAAGCCCTTTTGATCAAAATATTAAATTATTATAATAATAATAAAATAATAATATTATTATTTTGGGTGATCAAAACTTAAAAAGTCTATAACTTCTTCATATGGTGTCGGAATGACGAACCGTCAGCGGCAGTGTAATCCTGTAATTAAGACGGTCATTTTAAAACCAGTGATAGATACCTTTTTATGAGTTATGTCTCAGGTCATCAAAACACACATATTAATAAAATTGACGTTATTATTAAAACGCGTGGAAACCGCGTGACGTGTCGTGTGTTGACCAGTAAAAACGCGTAACGGGTGTACGGTCACACCGTGTATTCATCAATACACGCGGCATACTATTTTACCTATTCGTTGCCTATATAATAAAGGGTCGCGGATTATTTCCAGACCAATCGCTTCTTCTTCACACGACGACACTCTTGGATGATCAAGAAGTCTTCCTCCTCTAACTTCTTTGTCCAAGCTCCGAATTACGATCCGTCAGCGGCCACAGGATCGTAGCGACGAGACGAAGCTTCTAAGCCCGGACTTGTCACCTTTCCTTTCGGCCTTCCTTCTCCAACTTCCATCCTAGGAGGCATTTGTCGGGTTTGGCGAAGGCGGAGGACACCGAAGGACGTCTTCGGAAGCGACGTGATCAGGACCTTTTGAGGTAGGGGTTTACCTTCGTCTCTCTATTTGGTGCAACATGCGGGGTGGGATATTTTTATTTTGTTCCATGGGATGCAGTTGAACTTTAAATAAAGATAATAACCGGATAAAGAAGGGTTTGGGGTTTTGTGCTGTTTCTATTGCCTTCCAGTTTCTTTATCTTCTGATTGTGATTTTGGATTGAAAGGCATTTGCCTACTGAAAATCAAGGCCGTTGGTGGCCTTTGCGTGCGCAATTGATATCTGAATTGTTTGTGGTTGGTTTTGTTAAAACATGGAAAATGGATAAGCACGTAAAGACTGGCTGATTAAATGAGAATGAAAACCTTGTGTGATTACCCCGGCTGAACAAAATTGGAATAATGAACATGTTGGTGGTTTGGTTGTTTTGTGAGAAATGTTTTTGTAAATGATGGGGTTGAAATGGGAAGTGGTTGGTTGTGGAAAATGCCTTTATTTATGAAAAGTGTTTTGATTATGAAAAGTGTTTTGGAAGTAAAAGGTGTTTTCAAATGCGGAAATGTTTTGTGTGTGGAAAGGGTTTTATGTGTGGAACTTTGAAATAAATGAATGATGGAATGTTGTATGGTTGTGATAATATTTTGTAAATGAAATGGCATGTGGTTGCTTGAGTTTTACCTAACCTTGGTTGTGGATGGAAGGGATATGTTTGTGAAAGGTTTTGTCTGGATGATAGTTTCCCAGTAGTAATAATTTGTTAAACCATTGCATGAAACATGAAAACCTAAATGGGGTTGGGGGATGATTGTTTGGTTGTTGATGCATGCTTCGTGGTAGCAGTGCCGAGGCACATGCTCAGTTCCTCTTTTTAAGAAGCCATAGGTTGGGCTGTGTGTTTGATATATGTATATATATAATTGTATCTTTGTGTTTTGTCGCACCACACCCATGTCAAGCACCTAGTGCCTAACACTCCCATTTTATGGGAGAGGGTGTCCCCCCTTAGTTACTAGCTCCTTCCTGCTCCTTCTTCCATAGGCTATGATGGCTTGAGGTGACCTTACACCCAAGACTCTTCGGGTAGGTCTCGGAGGCTGTGATGGCTTGAGGTGACCTTTAGCCCAAGACTCTTCGGGCAGGATTACCGTTCCCAAGAACCTTCGGGATGAGGCCCAGGTGTCTGCGGGCGGGTTAGTGGTTGTGGCCCAGGTGTGTGCGGGCGAGATGCGTGGTTTGGCCCAGGTGTGTGCGGGAGGGAAGAGTGTGGTAGCGTCAGGACGTTTGCCGTTAGGAAGAGAAGCATCTAATTAAGTGGGAAATGGTGCGGGGTACCCAATACTTTTGTTCTATATATATACTAAACTTGTTTGTGTTACTTGGTGAGTGTGACCAGTGAGGCTGGGTGGATAGTTTTTCCTTGTTAGTTTCTGGTTCTTCTGTTTTTCACGGGACCTTAGGGTGTCTCCCCACTTGTGCACGAGAGCTTTAGGTTCTATACTGGGTATACTTGTATGCTCACCCTACGTTGTTTCAGGTTTTTAGGAGGACTACCAGGGCCATGCGGGACCCTACTAGTCAGGCAGTGGGAGTTGTGCAGTTGCTGTTTTCTTGTTTTCCTTTTTGTACTGTACTCACTTGTACTTTTGAGCTTCCTTGTACTTGTACCTTGTTATAAAAATTGTTTAAACATGCATGTGGGCTTGTTTTGGGTTTATTTATGTACACTTGTTCTTTTCTCTTTTTGGTTGTTGACTTTTCCTATTTCCCGATCCAAAATAATAAAAAGGGTAATGCCTCCCATATTTGTGAAAACTCATACCCTTGGTGCTAGTCGCCAACCCGGGGCCTACTGGAGGCGGGACTCGGGGGTCATTATCTTCCTTTCACCATTGCCAGATCAGGAGGGGCATCTTTGGTGGGAGGGGGTCGTGACATTAAGGGTCTACAAATGAGTGAGGAGAGCTTTGCATGAACCGAAAGGTAGGACCTAGGTTTAAAAAACAAGGTGTGGCTTATTTACCGATTAAATAGGGGATTTATTCCATAAATCACAATATTCACATATATGTTGATAAATCCATTTCCACGACTTAATAACTACATAAAAACCTATCTTATGACATAAAATACCATTTCATGATGTAAAAATATATGATAGATTTCCCTAAAACTTTTATGGATTATTTATATTTTATGGGGTTGGTTCAATGAATTCATGACATAAATAAATGATTT
This sequence comes from Viscum album, assembly GCA_963277665.1. Taxonomy (NCBI): domain Eukaryota; kingdom Viridiplantae; phylum Streptophyta; class Magnoliopsida; order Santalales; family Viscaceae; genus Viscum; species Viscum album. The sequence goes on from OY728160.1 coordinate 734,743,593, forward strand.
ACAATGTAAATATATTTTATAGAATAAAACCATTCTCCTCCTCCTACACCTCCATAATAAATAATTTGACTAGATCAAGGTTTTATTTCCATGGTTCAAATGAAACACAACCAAACTCAAGATAGAATTGAAAAAACTTAAATAGTGATGTACCTGAAAAAATATGGGATCTTAAAACCTCCCCACTATATAATATATCACTCCTAAGATGCTCTAAGAATCACCATAGGGTACCAAAAAACCTGTCTGAACACTGTTTCCACATATCAAATTTCCTCTCCTAGGTCTCCTCTTACACATTTCTGTGTTTCCACTTCACTTACACTAAAGGTATGGTCTTACATTATATATTTATCTCACTATAGTACAAAATCTTAATTAGAGGCTCCTCAAATGATGCATTAATATCTAGATCAATATCATCAACATATATCACATGAGAAGGATCAAGATGATATATATAAAGGTGTGACATGTGAAACACATCGTGAATGGTGTTGTAGAACTATGGAAGAGAAAAATGGTATGCCACTGGACGAACCCTTTCTGCTATCTTAAATGGAATGGAAAACCAAAGAACCATGTTTCTATATCTCCTGACACAATGTTGCCTCATCCTATCTGAAACCCAAAGAAAAGAACGATGACTAAACTCAAGCTCTAGAGGTCATATCTGATGGGTGAGCATATGATTTGTTCTGACCCTGTGTGGTTGTCAATTGATTCTTGATTAATAGAACCTGATTAGATGTCACTTGCATAATACTAGGTCCAATATGTTCTGAATCACCTAACTCAAACCAAAAAAAGGAAAACGATATATCCATCTATATAAGTCCTTAAAAGGATCCATTTTGATCAATGTGTGTAAGCTGTTATTATAATAAAACTCAAAGAGCACTAGATTCTACTCCCATGGGCCACCAAAATAAAAAACATATTCTCATAACATATCCTCTAGAATCTAAATCATTAGTTTAGATTGTACATTAGTTTTTTATGATATACTATAATACTAAGAACCTATGATCCCAAATAATTATGAAGACCTTTCCATAACAAAGACTTGAAATGAAGATATTGATCAGACATGATAATCCTTGGAACACCATGAAACCAATCTATCTCTCACACCTAGAGACTACACATATCATAAATTAATAAGTTATTACTAATATGAAATAATTGGCATAACTTTTTCAGTTGATCTATGATCACCCATATTGCATCATTCTTGGGGGGTTTCTTGGGTAATCCTATAAAAAAATCCATAGTGGCGCCATCCCATTTCTATTCCAGAATATATAGAGGATACAACAACCCAAAAGGCTTGTAATGCTCGACCTTCACCTACTGACAAGTGAAACATATAACCACAAAGAACACCATTTAGTTCTTCATTCATGGACACCGGTATTTTATATAGAGGTCACGATATATCTTTTTCAAACCTTGATGCACCACCCATTTATAATCATGAAAATATCTCATAATCTTCTCTGAAAAACCTAGAGGAACCCATATACAGCCCCTGAAAAGAAGAATTTCACCATTACCAAGATACCAAAATGATGGTGGATCCCCACCATATAATCATCCCTCATAGATAATACCTATGGATTATGTAATTTTTATCCTTGAACCATTCATGAATCAGAACTATAACCGATGTCAAATTCAGAGCTACGAGTCCCTGGAACACCTTAACATTAATATGCAAGTACTCAAAGATCTCCATCAGCTGATACTCATTGTAAAAATCTTGTACTTCCCCTGTCTGGGTATTTTAATTTAAATAATCATACATTATGTTTCCCTTTCTTTGTGTGTAAAAAAACTCAAATTGAAAAGACTATAGATACTCAACCCACCTCCTCCATTGAAGGTTTATTTATTAGTGGGAAAAGATGTACTTGAGGATCTTGTGGTCCGTGTACACCACAAAACTCTCACCCAACATATAGAATATCCAAAATCTTAGGGTGTAAACTACTAAAACTAAATACAGATCACGAGTAAGGTAATTCCTCTCATACAACCTTATTTTTCTAGAGGCATAATTAACCACTTGGTCATACAACATTAGAACTACTTTGAGTATAACTTTGGATGCATTGTAGTACATGGTATACTCCTTACCCGATACATGTAAGGTGAGAATCGATGTTGAGTTCATCCTTATCTTTATATACTAAAAATATCTTTCACAAGAGTCTTACTAAATAAAATCCACCCCTTTCTTGATCATCCCAAACATTGGTGCTTCCAAATGGGAGAAGTCCCAGATAAAATACTGATAATAAACTGGTAGACTAAGAAAACTATGTATCGTGAAGAAATTATTGGGTAACTCCTATGATACCAGGACTTAAAACTTCTATAGGACCACTAACACTCCAACCTATGAGATAACATGACCCAATAAGTAAACCCTATCAATACATAAATTTCATTTATATAGATTGGAATAAAGTTGATGTTATCTTAGTGTACTTAGTATGATGTCAAGTTGTTGAGAATGATCATGTAATGATAGGGTGTTCACTAAGATTTCATCAAAAAAACTACCATAAATTTATCTAGGAATGAAATAAATATATGGTTTATAAAATTCATAAATATCAGTGGTGTATTTGTTAGACCAAACGACATCACCACGAACTCATATAAGACATACCTAATCTTAAAAGTTTTATAGGGTATGTATGATGGTCTCAACCTCAACTAGAGTTACCTTAACCTCTAGCCAATTTTAGATAAAATATTGCCACTTCTCATCTAATCATAGAGATCATCAATGAATGGAAGGGGATACTAGTTCTTAACTATCATTTTATTCAATATATGATAACCCACACATATATGCAATTTTCTATAATAATTCTTAGATAAAATCTTGGGATAATCCCATGGTGATGTACTAGGATGTATGAATCCTTTAGTTTCTAGATCTTACAACTAATTTTCAACTCACGAAGATCTACTGGTACTATTATATAAGGAATTATAGAAACTAACTCAGCTCCCAACACCAACTTGATCATGAACTTGATCTCCCACATAGTTGGTAATCCATGGAACTATTTAGGAAAGACATCATAAAAATGGTTCACCACTAGAGGGAAATTATCCTTTTGAATTCCACCATAATCCAAAAAAATACATTCTATCTGAGTTATGAGATAATTCAATCTGTACTGAATTGGTCCTGTATGACCAGCCTGAAGATCCCACTCACCTTGGTGATAATTCCTTACCATTATGGAGATAGAAAGGAAATTATCCTAAGACAAAAATAAATATGATCCTGGTAAGAATTATCCAATACATATCAAGAATCAAATCTAAGCCTTCTATTTCCATTATGAAAATATTCCAAAGAAAATGGTAGCCATTATTTTCAAGAGAATATTTCCTACAACAATTTATATCCTCTGAATGCACTCCTAATAGTATATTTATTGTCATAACACCATACAAGATATATAGAACCAAGACCAATACATTTGAGAAAATGGTAGATATAAAGGAATGTGATGATCTTTTATAAAAAAATACATGTAATGGTTGATGATACAAGAATCGTACCTCTGATAGTAAAACCATGATAGTTAGGGTAGATTGTATAGTGTATAGTTGACTCACCCCTCTACCCTGGTCTTGAGTCCGACTCCCATACATCATTCCCTCTATTTGGTACTACCTCTCCTACACTGGGGTACCATATCCCCTACCTCATATTGAATTACCTATAGAATTGCAACTACATGTCTACTGAGGGGTAGCTAAGTCCTTTATAGACTCCAGTGCCTTTCTTGATCCCCTTCCACTATTTTACTACTTAAAGTTCCTACAAATCTTCTTAATATGGCCCATTTTTTCATAAGAATGACACTCAATAATGGGGTAAGGAAATTGAGGATGTTTTTGGCCCAACTTGACACACTGATAACATTTCATGGGGCCTATGTTTTGAAATTAATTCCCACTACCCTAGGTATTCTTCCTACCACTACCCTAATAATAAATTTTATAGTGGTACTTAATTTTTCCATAAAAAGATCTCCCAGATATCCCTGCTAAAACTATCAGGACACCACCTAGGGCCTTTCTTAGATTCCCCTCCATGATGATAGCCTAATTCATTATGTTTTTAAAATTGTTAAAGTAAAAGATGTCTACCTAGGAACTTATCTCACAGTGAAGCCCATCCTAGAAACATCTTGCCTTAGTTACCTCATCAACTATAAAAGATGGAGAAAAATACTATTGGTTGGTGAAATGTCCAACATAGTCCATCACTGACATACCATCCCATGTTAGATCCATGAAATCATAATACTTCTCATCCCTCAATGTCTCAAAATAAAAATTAATTTGAAATTTCACCTTGAAATCCTTCTAGGATAATTCCTCTTACTGCCTATCCAACTCTTGGATATTCCACCAAATCTTGGTTGTTCCATAAAGAAAATATGAAATAAGCTTCACCCTCATATCAGCCGGTGTCTCAAGATGCTTGAAGATTCACTATAGAGACTCAATCCTGAACTCACATACCTAAGGGCCTCCATTCCTAGTGACTGTAGGAATATTTTTTAGCTAGAACTCTCATATATTCTTAGACATCGAAGGTGTAGTGTGAAAAGTATCCCTCTCCGTGGACTACATGACCCTCAGGAATTTGTCACAAAGTTCATCTTCCATTATCTTATTTGATGTTGTAGGAAGTTCCGTCTCAGTTATATTGGGATCATGTTGGTTACCACTCTCCTGACGCTCAACCTAAATATGATAAGAATGTATTTTTATCTATAAAGGTTTATCACACACCTTAGAACATGAAACACAATAAGATAAACATCAACAGGTGATAAAAATAGAGGACCACTAATTCAAGGTCATACTGTACTTTTCTAAACATGTTATTTGGCATAAAAAACTTGTTTTCTATCATTTATTGTTTTTAGGTATAAAAAGTTTTATATTTCAAAGTTTATATGGGAGAATATTTCATATGAAATAAATATATCCCTAGAATAAACAATGCATGTAAAAATATATCCATATGTGCCTATAATGATGCATGCATACACATCTCATGCTATACCAAACCACAAGTAGTAATCTAGATAAACAATAAAATCACAAAAAAGTGAATCATCCTAGATGAAATAACATTAAATATAACAAACAGACATCACGAAAAACAATCCCATCTACGGGTACTTGAATTTTCCCCATGAATGGGTTGGCTACTCCTATGAAAGAGTTCATTACCAAGTCCTAACACATCCTAGTATATTTTATACAATTCCCAAATATTAAATAAATAGAAAAGAAAACCCACTATGATACCACTTTGTAACATCCCCAGCCCAGTGCTCCCTCACGTGATTGAGTAGAGTTGGCTACGTGACCTCAAGAGCACCTACCCATATATCAAAGGATGCTGACTAGTAGAGGGGGCATAAGAAATATAGTGGGGAGACTATACCCTCTAGAATAGAGTAATAAAAACAATATAAATAACAACTAGAGTAGCGTAAAATAGTAGATCCAATATAAATTATCAACTAATTATAATAAAATAATGAGACAAATAAAATAACCCAAATAATAATAAACCATACAATGTCTGGATGAAATATAACTAAATGATGCATTGAGTTTCTATGACAACCTAAGACTTTGACACATATTATTACATGATTATTAAACATAAATAACCATTAATATTACACAAGGATTTTAAATTACTAGTTTCTTTCTAATACTTGGTTCTTAAAATATGGAATCATTATTGTATTTTCCATAGTGAGATACTAAAATCCATTATAGATCATAAATTTGTTGGGATAACCTAGTAAATACATAAAGAAAGGGGTGTGATAAAAATCCTAGTAAGGGAATAAACATAATAAGGAAGCATAACATGTGATTCAAAGGTACAACATGATATCATAAAAGATAATGAACATGAGTAATCACATGGAATAATAACATACAGAACATGGTATCATAAGATCATGGAATCATAGGAAATGTGATAATGACATATAACATGAAATAAACATGAGTCAAGGATAACATCCTAGATAATATCACATGGTGGAAAAAGTTCCATAATGGATTAGGATTAATGCCTAATCGCATACACAACATCTCCTAAGACAATAAAATTTCCCAATGAATTAATGTAAAATATGGGTTCACCCAAATAACATGTTCATGATCTATAGGTGAAACATAAAGAAAATTAATCATAATGAATAACATAAGAATTACCCATGGAAAGATAATGGTTTTCATAATACTACTACATATAATAATCAAAGGAAATTTAACAATGAAGGCATTTGAGAAAAGATCATAAGGGAGGTATTACCCTATCAAAGGAAGGTAGAATAATCTTGGTATATATTTGAGAGAAATATATACATAATTTATAATAAATCCATAACATAAAAGGTTATTTTAATTGATGAAAGTACTTATAAAAAAAATTCTTGACTAAAATAACCTTTTCACTTTGAGTGACATAAAAGGATGTCATCATAAATGGAAAATTACTTTGAAATATCAATTTGAACATTTATTTAGGAAAATATCCTTTCCATTTTGAAAAAAAATTATTTAAAATTTGAAAATTTCTCAAAAAATAAAGATTTTTTTTTGAAAATAACCTTGGAAAATTAAAAAATAAGCTTTAAAAAATTGAGTGGTCATAATGGAAGAAGAGTTCTATTCATGATAAATAAGTTAAAAAATCAAAGACTCCTTTCACATTTTGGTAAGAAAAGTAAAAATGTACCTTGTTCAAAAAACAACAGAAATATTCCTTTTAATTTTTTTAGAAAAGGATATTTAAGGTTAAAAATTATTTTAAACAATCATTGTAAAAATTTTTGAATTTTTTTAGAAAACATAGATTTGTAAGAATACAGATTTTCGTCCGTAGATAGAAATGAAGTCTGATTTTATTAAATAAAATTTCTCAATAATTTTAAGTACCAAAGAGAGGAAAATGGAACTATTACATTAAAAACTAATGAGTAACTAAAGGATAATATTATCAAATGGTTTTATTATACAATAATCAAATAATTTAATTTAATTGAAATTTACACATAAAAAAACCTGATTAAAGTGAGATTGAAACATAAAACCTTCCCACTTTTGTAACTTTTGAATCATAAATTTTCATGAATGAAGTAATTTAATTGTAACTTATAATACCATGATGTAAGAAGGTATCATGATATAATATCTAAAGGGTTATTATATACACCATTAAAAATATTAAGTGCATAAAAGAACCTGTGTCTGAAAGAAGGAAGTTTGAGACCAAACCCTTACAAAGTTCATATCATTGAGGTGAGAGTTAATTAATAGGGTGATTATGTGTAAATTTTTTTGATCCATATAAATAAAATATTATATAAAAAATAAATCAATAAATATTCTTTTCACACATAATTTTGATATAATATAATCAATGAAGTAGTCATATAACCCATTGAATGGAAATTGAGTTAAGAAACCCCTTACCTCGCGCTTCCCTTTAGTTGAGAACTCTTTAAACTCATTTATACAAGTATTAAACAAGTTATTAACTTATAACAGAATAAAATTATTATTTAAATTATCTTATATGATCCTTTTATAATATCTTATTACTCGTTCCTTAATAATATTTCATTATTATTATTGTTTTGAGCGTTAATTGCTTTGTTTTCTCCTGCACATTTCATCATGAATGTTCCAAATCTTGAATATATACTAAAATTAAAAAATATCCAGAATTATATTAATGTTATAAATGTCATTTTTTTTATTTTATAAATCTTTATAATCATTATTTAATTTCGAACTTAGAGAATTAATGACATTTCTTCGTGGTGATGGTAGGTCGTACGCACGCACGAGTGTCATTATCATTTCTTCAGTGGGTGAAAGGGTAAGGAATTGGATTGTATATTTATTTTAAGAATAAAATAATGTAATATATATAACATATATTCCTTAAATTTATCCTTTTTTTACCTTCCATGTAAAACAATATTGTAAAACAAATCACATTGCTTCACGAGGCGGTAGTCCACCATACACACAAACGACATTATCACATTCTATAAAAAATAGAATTTAAGAATGTATTTGTGATATAATAGATCTAGAAGTATAATTATAACATAAATATCATATATAATCATTATATACATCATTATATTCATCTGTGAGAAACATTGATGGAAAATTAATTACATCGGTTCGTGAGGCGGTAGTTCGCCTTACAAACAAACAATGGTTTCATTTCCCATTTGAAGTAAGAGAAGATAGTTTTAGGTAATTATCTAAACATAAAAACATATATGTATATGTAATATAATTATTTTATTATATTAGTATGGTTTAATAATATTTTAAGTTGGTGGAAGAAGAAATATAATAAAATGCTCGGTTAAAGGCGTTACCTCTTCTTTATACAACTTCTTTTGGTTTGCATGAGAATCCTTACTAGTTTAGATTTATAACCAAAAATAAGATTATAGGTTGAGTTTATATTATTAAGGAATTTATTTGGGTAGGTATTTTAATTTTTTAAGTGTGTAATGGAGAGGAGAGGGGGTGGATTTTATAATTGGGGGGGAGGACACACTTGAAATTTTTGAAAAAAAAGAATTCAACCCTTGTTTTTATCAAAAAACATGGATAAAAAAGTAAAATTTATTAAATTATAATATATAATTCATAAATATTATCATTAAATAGTAATTATATAAGTTTTGGGTCATTTTTAACCATTATAGTTTTTGTTTAACCCTCGATAAACCCATTTTTACCTTAACCATGGTAGATATTTGTTTCTTTTTCACTATTAATTATAGTAAAAAAGTAAGTTTACATATTAGATAATATAAATTATTCTGATTTCAAATATTTAATCCATTTTTATAAATTCAACTCATATAAGTGGAAGAATTTAATTTAAAATTAAACCCATAGACGTGTCAAAAACAAAGTTTTTCCAAAGAAAACTTTCAAACATTTAAGAAGTTTTTATATCAGAATTAATTATGAAATTTATAAAAATGAAATAAATTAGTTCAATTTTAATATAATTTAACTAATTTTAATTTAAAATCAATTTAAAATATAATTATCCTTTTTAAATAATTTAAATGAAAATACAATTTTCAATAAAAATAAGTATTTTTAACTAATTATCAAAAAAATAAATGTTTTAGAAAATTCTCAAAAATACACCCAAAGATAATTTTGGAATTTAGAATTAAAAAATTAACTTTATTTTTTAAAATAATTTTTCTGAAAGTTTTAAAAATTAATTTTAAATTATGTGTGTAAAATGTGACTACTCTTCCATTTAGAAAAATATAGTTTTCAGAAAATATTTCTTTCCATTTAAAATGGTTCTTATTTTTTTTAATAAATAGATAAACATTTAATTTATTTTATATATGTCTGAAACATAAGTTACATAATTTAGTTAGTCACATCCATGTGCTCCAATTTAGTAGCTAGTTTATAATGGCCATGTTTAAATAATAATATTTTAATAGAGCATCAAGTTTTGTTTAAACCCAATGTTTTGTGCATCTAAAGCTACTAAATAGATTGAATTTATTTAAAAAAAAATATATCATAAAGTCTTGGGGTTTTAGATTATCTTATAATCTCAGTTTTTCATGTCAGGCACTCTATACAACATGATGTTCCTCTTTTAAAATCTCATGGTGTTAAATTCTACCCCTGTCAAATAAATAATGTCCTCACAATTTAATCTTGATCTCCATAATCAAGGGTTTAAAATTTGAAAAATAGCTTTGTTGGAAACCTACATTATAAAAATGGTTAATAAAATTTCCTCTTTATAAGAGAGAAAGGGATATACAAAGGTTATCTAGAATAACACATTATTAGGATTCTATATTGGATAATATTGGTGGGAAGTGAAAATATGGCTATGGAAGAAAAGCGTAAATAATTATTGAGATAGATAATGATCATTGATCAAAATAAAGTGAATTATCAATATAAATCTAACAATCACAAAGCCATAAATTCATTATGAATTTAAATACCAACGATTCATCGAATATGAAGGTAATAGGACACCATTTCTTTCAAGATCCTTTCCCTAGAGTTGAGGGATTATAGAGAACACAAAAAATATACATGATATATTTTTATTTCATAAATGGAATTTCATCCTTTCATTATAATTCAATAAATTTCCACTTTACCTCTTACTATTAGAAAATTAATATCCAATATAATTTTTTTATACCTGAAGCACTAAAATTAACTTTTAACTGGTCAAAAGATCTATAAAAGAGTAACAAGCTATTCCTTATATCTTTATTAAAACCAAAATGGTCAGACCAAGGTATGATAATAACGAAAATGAATATGGATATTTTAATCTCTAAAATTTAACAAAAAACTAAAGGTTTAACATAGATCATTCCTTAAATTAATAACTGTATATCCCAAATAACCTCAACAACCTTAGCATGAAATAAGGATTTAACCTCAAAGGTTATATCACACCCTTTCAAATTAAATCTCCAAAAACATAATAACATTATTCCCAAATAATCCATTATGTTGAACCAAAAGGTTATATATAATTCAACCTAATAAAAATTCTCCTTAAATATCATTAGTCACCCAAAAATCAAATAATTTGATCCTATAATATTTTTACCAAAATAAAGTTAATTTTAAACTTAAAAGCATACAATTAAAAACAATTTTAAACTAAAAAATACATCACATAGGCCAGTGGTAGCCGACACACCCTTATCACCCTTTGGTTGTTGGTTCAAGCTCTGTAACTTTTCTGGATGCAATGGTTTGTCACCCAGCTTATGGGTTTTCCTTTTTCTAAAACTATGGAAAAACTTATGTGATGAAAATATTCATAATTTTCCATGATCCTATAATGTTATATAGAATATGATGACCATATAAAAAAAATAAAATTATTCATCAAATAATTTTTTAACCACTATGGTTTTCTATATAACTCATTATTTTTTTTAAAATAAAATAATTAACTCAATATCAAGCATATTTAGAAGATTATATTTAACCCAATTATGTATTTTTCTATATAGTATCACCTTCTTATTAAATCACCTTTCTAGTTTATTAGTACCATTAAACATATTTCTATAAATCCTTAATGACAAACTTACATAGAACAATCCTTATATATATATATATTTCATGATTCACATAATTCTTGAATTCTAGTACACAAATATTTTAATCATTCCACTTTATTATTCAAACATTAAGTAGGATTCATCACCTTATTCCTTAATACATCCTTACTTTCATATGTCATTTGTAGTCTCTTCATCATCAACAGTAAAACCTTTAATTGTACAACCTTATTGATCATCTTCTAGAGATTTCCCCCTAGGACATCGATTTACATAATTAAAATTATTTACAAATCTAAAACATTAAACCTTTGATGATTACTTAGGTAAACAATTATTCCCATCCCTTGAGATAACTGAAATTATCATTTTTCCTCAACAATTACATACTTTTTTACCTTCTTATATACATGTAAAACATCTTATAATTCCTTTGAGACATTCCCTTGAGTGCTTCTTCCCACATTCTCAACATATAGAAAACTAAATCTCCTTTATTATATGGTATCCACAACCTAAACTCTTAATGAACACTACCATTCTCTTCATTGGTGAGTTCGATAGTTGGTTAAAGTTCATGTTGTTAATCATATATCATGATAACTAATTAGGAATAATCACAATATCCTTTACTCCAGTCATTATTCAATTTATTTTCTCATCAAAACATTTTCTATCACATTCAATATTAACCTAGTTATTTTTAGTTCCCACCATTGAATAAAACCATAAATCATAGTGTAAGAAACAATATTCATAGTGAGAAATAATATAATCATGAAAAATTATTTATAATATTTCTAAATAATTAAAGATTAATTCCAATATAAGATGCCTTATATTTAACCTAGTTCATTCATGATCACCATCTATTCAAATCCTTCATGATGGTTCTTAATGAGTTTGTGAATTTTAAAAGAATGTCTCTTGGGAGTGTCAAACTAGGTCCACAGTAACACCTATTTTCATGTATGAAGCAAAGCAGAAGTCAAGGCTCAGGTTACTTTTTTAAAGTTATTACCTCTAGTTACATCTGTTCCAGAACCACATCCACTTGTAGTGTCTAGACAGGGATGAAATTTCTTAGAAACCACTCACTCTATACGTCACCAGGATTCCAGGATATTTTCCTATACTTAGGCTTATCTTTATACTTATCCTCAGTGTTCTCACTAAATTTTTCTCATCCTAGTTCCAAAAAGTTAACTAAATATTTCATCTAATACCAACTATGAGGACCCAATCCTTTTACACATGTTATTTTGTGATTATTAAACATAAATAACCATTAATACGTCACAAGGAACATAAATTCCTTGTGAATTTGGATGACTGGGTTCTTAATATATAAAACACAGAATCCTTATTTTATTTTCCATAGAGAGATCCTAAAGTCCATTAAAGATCCTAAATATGCATTTGAAAACCCGAGGAATACATAAATAAAGGGGTGATCTAAAAATCTTAGTAAGTTAATAAACATGACAAGGAAGTATAACAAGTGAGTCAAAGGTATAACATGATATCATAAAAGAGAAGGAACATGAGTAATCACATGGAATCATAACATAAAGAACATGGTATCATAAGATCATGGAATTATAGGAAATGTGATAGAAACATATAACATGACATAAACATGAGTCAAGGCTAATTACCTAGATGATATTAAATGGTGGAAAAAACCTCATAATGTACTGTAATTACTCCTTAATCTCATATAAGATTTCTCACGAGACTATAACATTACCCAATGCATTGGATTACTCTCTAACCACACCCATTATAAAATTTTTATATTCTATGTGGTCCACATAAAGTAAATCAATAATAAGTAATAACATAATAATTACCCATGGAAAGAATGGGGTTCATAATCATTATTTATATCACAATCAAAGGAAACTCATAATGTAGTCATTTTATAAATTATCATAAGGAATGTATTACCCCATCAAAGGAAGTTATAATAAACTAGGTATATATGTGAGATACATATATAAATAATTTAATATCAATCCATAAGATAAAATGTTGTTTTTGTTGATTAAAATATTTAAAAAACATTCTTTAGGAAAATAACCTTTTTACTTTGAGTAACATCAAATGATGTCATCTTAGATGGAAAATAATTTTGAATGATCACTTTGAACATATCTTAATAAAAATATCTCTTAAATTTGGAAAACACTTATTTTCAATCTAAAAATTTATGAAACATTAAATAAAATATATTTTTTTGAAAATAACAATTGAAATATAAAAATGAATATTTAAAACATTGAGTGGTTATGAGGGAAAAAGTGTTCCACTCATGCTAAATATGTTAATCAAATAAATACTACATTAAAAATTTTATAAGAAAAGTCAAGAAGTACCTTGTTTAAAAAATTACATTAAGATTCCTTTTATTTTTTTTAAAATAAAATTAATGGTAAAAATTAATTTAAATAATCATAGTAAAACATTTGTGATTTTTTTATTAAACATGGATTTGGAAGAAGAAGGATTTTCGAACGAAGATAAATGAAGTCATATTTTCTAGAAATAATTTTATCAATTATTTTAAGTACCACATAGAGGAAAATGGTGTTATTAATTGAAAAATTAATGAATAAATATAAAATAATAAAATAAATTTTGTCTATTAGATAATGATAAAATAATCTTCTTTAATTGAAATTAAATCATAAGAAATCCTGATTAAAATGAGATTGAAATACAAACACTTACTGCTTTGGTAAATTTTGAATCATAACTTCCCACGAATGAAGTGAATTATTCTAAAATTAAAATATCATAATGTATAAATGATTCATGAAAAAGTATGTATTATTGTAGTATATACACCATTCAAATGGAATTAGGTGCATAAAAGAACATGTGTCTCAAAGAAGGAAGTTTGGGATAAAACCCTTACAAAGTTCATATCATTGAGGTGAGAGTTAATAAATGGTGTAATTATGTTTATAAAATTTTTATAGACATAATTAAATTATTTAATACAACATAAATAAATCAAAAGTCATTTCAAGTACAATTTTAACATAATATAATCAATGAAGTAGTCATATAACCCAGAGGATGGAAATTGAGTTAAAAAACCCCTCACTTTAGGCTTCCCTTTATTTTAGAGATATTTAAAATCATGTATAGTGGTTTTAAAAATGTTATTTAATTATAAAATAATAATATTATTATTTATAATATCATAAATTATTATTTTATATCCTCTTATTACCCATTCGTTAACAATATTTCATTATCAATATTTTTTTGGGTGTTAATTGCCTTATTTTCTCATACACATTTAATCGTGAAAGTTCCAGATATTGAATATAGGCTATAGTTACATCATATTAGTAATTATATTAATGTTATAAATATAATTTATTTCACTATATACATATTTATAATAATTATTGAATATTAAACATGGAGAATGAGTCACATCACTTCGTGGAGATGACATGTCGTACGTATGCACACGCGACATTATCATTTCCTTAATGGGTGAAAGGTTACGGAAGTGAATTGTATATTAATTTTATAGAATAAATATAATTTAATATATATCACATATATTCATTAAATGGATCCTTTTTTACCTTCTATGTAAAGTATTAGTGAAAAATGAATCACATTGCTTCGTGAGGCGGTAGTCCACCGTAAACACAAACAATATAATCACATTCTCAAAAGAAAGGAAAAGAAAATGAGATATGTGATATTATAACTAAATAAGTATAATTATATAATATATATAATATATAATAATTATATACATAATTATATTCATTCATGAGAAGCGGTGATTGAAAACAAATGGTTCGCAAGGCGGTAGTCTTCCGTACACCCGATCAACGGTTTTGTCTCCCATTTAATGGAGGAGGATATGGTTTTTGGTCATTAAATTAACATATAAAAATCTTAATATATTTAATATAATTATTCTATTATATAATTATAGTTTAATAATAATTTAATTAGGTGTAATAAGAAGTAAAATAAAATGGTCGGTTACGGATGTTACATCTTCTTCAGAAAACTTCTTTTGGTTTTCACCAAAAGCCTTAATAGGTTAGATTTTTGATCAAAAGAAGGATTATAGTATTAGGTGAGGTAATTATGAAAGTTATTTGGGTAGATTTGTTTTGAACCAATTTCATTTTTAAGTGTGTAAAGGATATGATAGGGGGAGAACTTTTATTAGTGGGGGAGATGACACACTTGGAATTTTTGAAAAGAAATAATTCCAACCACGTTTTTCTCATAAAAAAGGCACCAAAATTGATTATTCTTAAAAATTAGAATATATAACATCTAAAATGACCATTTAATCCTTAACTTTTTAGTTTAAACCTCCGGTAAACCCATTTTACCTTAATTACGGTATATAATTTTTATTATTTTCACTATTCATTATGGTAAAAAATTAAGTTGAACTTATTAAATAATATAAATTATGATTATTAAAAATATGGAATCAATTTTTCTAAATTATAATCATATAAGTGAAATTATATAATTAATAATTAAAACCACATATGTGTAAAAAAATGGATTTTCTAATGAAATTTTTTAAAAGTTAAATTTTTTCTATATAAAATTGATTCCAATGAAAAAAATTATTAATTTTTTTATAATTGAACTAATTTTACTTTAAAACCAATTATTAATATCGTTTATCTTTGTAAATAATTTAAATGAAAATGTAGTTTTGAATAAAAATTTGTATTTTTCACTATTCCTCAAAAAATAAATCTTTTCATAAAATTATCAAAAATTCACCCAAAGAAAATTTTGAAATTTATATTTCAAAAATGAATTTTATTTTTACAATTATAATTTATAAATTTTTTAAAATTTAATTTTAAATTATGTGTGAAAATCTTGACTAATTTTTCTTTCAGAAAAATATAGTTTTATAGAAAACATTTCATTCTATTTTAAATAGTTATTGTTTTAATTATAATAAATAGATAAAAATTAAATTTATTTTATAAATTTGTAAAAAATAAGTTTCATAATTTATTTATTCTTATTTATAACCACCAATTTAATGTCTATGTTATAATGGTAATGTTTAAGTAATAATATTTTAATAGAGTATCATGTTTCATTTAAACCTAGTGTTGTGTACATTGAAAACTATCAAAGAGATTGATTTTTTAAATATTGTAAAGTATTAGGCTGTTACACTCTCTTATAGTCTTGGTGTTGTGGGTCGTATACTCCGTCCAACATGATGTTCCTATTTTAAAATATTGAGGTATTACCCTATCAAATAGAAAGAAAACCAAGAAGATTCAAAGAATCAAATACCCCAATCCCAAATCCTAAGCTAGTCCAATCCACATGATACAACCCATCTAGAAAGAAATAATGAAAAATAGGGTCCTTATCCCTTTTCCAAACCTACATCTAGAAAATCTGTTAGTGTACCAAACAAAAGCCCATCGAGGGTGTGAGTACAACTCAGTAGGTTGACACCACTATGTCTAAAAAAATACAGTTTGAGAAATATAGTGTATGAAATAAAGTGATAAAAATGATATTAATTTAATAAATTAATAATGTGAAAAAATAAACCTACTGACCCACAAGCTTTAGGTTAACATCTAGGGTCAACCAAACCTTCTTCAACACCATACTAGATAACTCTAATAATGTCATGAAACCATTCCATCCATGACTATAAGAATCATATGGTATAGTACATAAAATAATTATAGGTGCGCCAACATAGGAGAACCAAGAAAATCCATTTTTATAATAATTTTAGCATCACCAAGTGAAAACCCTATATATAATCATTCAACATCATCAGACGTAAGACCTGTATATAAGAATTTCAACATAAAGGGGAAAAATCACTATATATAATTATTTTTTGTATAATTAGGTATATGAACTATATATAATAATTTATACATAATTAGGCACAAGCCCTATATATAAGCATTTCATCATAACTGCACATCAAGCATAACAAACAGGTCATCATAATCCATAAATGTAATTTCCCCCGAATTAAAATTTATCCATACCTTTACGATACACATGGATAGGATCTCAATTATCAATATCATTTTAATATATCCTGTTTCATTTATCATTTCAATCCCTTGGTCATTATCATGCTAGAATAGTCACAACTCATCAAATAAACTTGCCAAGTTGATTACATTTCATATAACCAATTTAGTCTAAGTGACTCTATTCCATTTAAAAAATAAAAATATCATGTCATACCTATTCATATTATTAAGTATGATTAATCAAGTTACCATTACAGCTCACGTATCTATGTACAGTCTGACAAAGTCACAATAAGGTTATTAGTGGCACACCTAACAGGTGGCTGAAAGTATCGATCTCAACGTCTATCGACCCAATTAGATCCAATAGGAGGTCTAAGCATATGTTTATCATTAAACATGTAACTATTTAATTATTCAGTTCAAGATAATGGGTTTCGGGCATGATCACACATATTTCACATACTATTGATATTTGAAATGGACAATAGGGATATATTAGATACCACCCACCTCAAAAAGAAGAATGCGTAGAAAAAAACTCAGCACCCGAGGTAAAGATAGACTCCTTCTTCCCTCCCTTCATCATGGATAGAGGATAATTAAACCTCACAATCTAGAACATGAATATCCAATGAGAAAAAGCCTCTATATCACATAGGTTTCTCATTATTCATCGCTTAAAGGGCCCGAAGATGAGATAAGAGAGCTTTGTATGAATGGAATACTGGGCACTATGTTTAAAACACCAGGTATGGATAATTTATGGCTTAAATAAGGGATTTATGATGTAAATACCATGATTTATATATACACTAATAAGTCCATTTCCTCAGCTTAATAACCATATAAAACCAATATTAAGGCATAAAATCCTATTCCATAACATAAAAATGGTTTACGATTTCCCCCTACACTTTTACGGCTTATTTCTATTTTATGGGGTAAGTCTAAAGAATTTAAATCATAAGTCCATGATTTACGATGTAAATATATTCTATAAACTGAAACCATTCCTCCTCATATTAAACATCCATAAAACCTAGTCCTTCTGGACCAATTATTTATTGTCAAGTTTTAAATGAAACACAACCAAACTCAAGATAGTATTGAAAAAAATTATAGAGGTATGGAACTGAAAAAATATGGGATCTTATAACTTGAATCTTGGATTTTAATATCGAGAGCCTCATTTCATTAAAAATTCATGAGGCTGAGTATGAAGAACTATAATTCTATAAGATATGAAAAGATCTATCCTGAAGATAATCAGGCTATCAAGATTTTTACAAAGGGTAAAATATCCTTTAGAATATGGAATAGAAGTATGTTGGAGTTGAAGGGAATCTGACACATACTAGGATTGAGGTAAAACATAATTTATTTTAGGCAGTTAGATGACGTAGGTTTCTATACCACATTTAAGGATTTTTTATGGAATATTTTATGTGGTTCGATGATTATGGCCAAAAGAGTGAAGGATGGGATGTTATACCTCATATAAGTATTAGAAGGTTCAATTCATGTCTGGAAGTAGCTACAATAAAGTTATGGAATAACCTTATAGGTTACTTGAGTAATAAAGGGATGGATATCCTCACCTTTAAAGGTACACTGAAGATCAAAAGTATGGATTATGTGACTTGAGGATTTTATCTTTGGAAATTGGTATAAGGTGACCTTATAAATGAATGTTAATACACCAAAAAACCAGAAGTTATAGATGGTGCATACATATGTATGAGGTATAAATCTATTTCATTCTCTTGTAGGGTCATTATTCTATATAATATTTATAAATGATTCAATAATGAAAGTGTGATTTTCATTTCTCACAAACAAGTATGAGGTGTTTTAAACCACCATTCGATATATAATTATAGCGGAAAAGAAGAATATTTACAAAGTTATGTGCCTATGGTATAAAAATGGTGAGGAGTATGGAAGCATATTTTTCAAAAGGTTTGGTTGATAGACAACCATATGGTTTTAGAAGATCTTACCAGGTACTTTAAAACATAATATATCCTTATATAGGATGATTCAAAAATTAGTTGATAAAGGAATAAGTATAAGAATTCACATGGGATTCCCCAAAGTTATTTGGGTGAAAGAAATGAATTATGAAACATACTTGATCAACAAGAGTCCCTCTTCTCTATTAGGGAAGGAAATACTAGAGTTCTTTTAGTCTAAAGTGAAGTTCAAATCTACTCAACTCAAATTATTTGGGACACTTCCCTATATTGATATTTATTCCAAGGGGAGGGACACGATTGAAGCTAAGTTTTAAGTGTGTTACTTTGCGAGATATAACATTGAAGGGGTTGGTTTTAAAATCTAGGATAAAATAATTTGGAAGGTGGTTAGAATTAATCTTCAATAAAGAGATCCTGTGGAAGTATTTGAACTCAACTAAGGTTGGTAATGATAGTAAAGTATCATAATATGAATTTTAATTGAATGGATTCCCAAAATTTATAGATATTCTAGAGAATTCATGAATAATGTTAGTACCAGGAACACCAAGCTATATGAAAGTTACAATATATGAGAGTCAAGTTCCAATAATGTCACCAAGTATAGAAGTACAAGGAAGTTCTAGGTCTACATAATATTAGGGTTAAGTTTCAGAAGAAAGTGATCTGAAAGATAAATATACAGAAGTTATAGTACTAGAATGAGATGAGATATAGATGGAGTTACATAGATCAACTAGAGTAAGTTTCCAAGTGAAAAGGTTTGAGTACAATCTACAATAATTTCTTATTAGGGATGATAGATAACCTAAGATCCTAGAAGAGGCTTTAAATATAAAAAACTGAAATCAGTGGGAGTTGGACATGAGGGGTGGAATTTTTCCCTCCATTTTTCTGAAACATGGTATCTAATGGAGAGGTTTTTTAGAAAGAAATTTCTTCAGAACAAATGGTAATATCAATTGAAGGATTAAGAATATGAAAGATAGAGGTGTAGGGTTTGAATAATCTTAAAGGGGTTTAAAAAAATTAATTGTGTGGCTTTATTAGAGATCTTTTCACGGATAGTTAAAGAATGAATATTCTAAATGTATTAAATTTGGTTTCCATGAATGTATTGAATATTGAATAGTTTTATGTAAAGACAAAATTCCTTTATGGGGACTTATATAAGGAGATATATATGGACCATCTAGTTTATTTCATAGAGCATCGAAACAAGGACCTTTTTTGTAAGAAAAAGTAGAGATTTTATGGTTTAAAGAAAGATCCAAAGCAATGGAATCATAAGTTTAATGGCTTCATGATTAAGTGGAAGTTCATCCATTGTAATAATGATCATTTCTATTACTAAAGGGTGTTTGATGATGGTAGTTTCATCATGTTTCTTATTTATATTGATGAAATGATTATTTACACTATAGTAAGGGAAAGGGTTGATGAGATGAAGGTTTAATTGTTTGAAAGTTTCAATATGAAGGATATCAATTTGACTAAATAGATCTTAGGGATATGGATTGTGAGGTAATTAAGTTTTGGAACTTTACACCTAGATATTTTAGATTACATATGGAAAGTGATGAATTAATTTGACATGAGTGAGGAAAAATCAATGACCAATAACCTATAAGGAAATTTTAAGTTTTTCATAGAGAATAAACTAAGAATTGAAGATAAAGTAGAGTACATTGAAAAGATTACCTAACATCAACAGTTGGAATCTTGATGTATACCATCGTTTTTACTTTAACATAAAATTTGAAATAAGTGAGTGTTGTTACCTGGTACATATCAAATCCCAAAAGAGATAATTTTGAGGCTATGAAGTGGATTATATGAAACTTAAAGGGTTCTAGAATCTTGAAACTTTTCTTTAGAATTGATGAATTATTCTAGGGGTTTACTGACTAAGACTTTGGTGGAGATTCAAACACTTGGAATAGAACCACTAGTTATATGTTTAATTTCAAAGTAATGATTATGAGTTGGATGTGATTGAATGGTAGTTTCACTCTTAGAAATAGAATAAAATTACATGAATTTAATGAAACCTAAGAAGGGGTTGAATTGTCTAAAGGGGCTGATAGAAGATCTTTGAAGGAGGTAAGTTAACGAGATGCTATTTTTTGGTTCATAAAGTTTGATTCAATTATCCAAAAATATATCATTTCATTATAATATGAAGCATATTTAGTTGAAGTATCAATTTATTTTTAAGTTATTATAAGATGGGATATTGGATCTATGGAAGATATGAGGGGCTCAAAATACAACATATATACTGAAAAAGGTCATACTATGAGATTTTTTGAGGTGATGTTTCAACTTAGTTGGTCTAGGATGATTGAAATCATGGTGTAGAAACCATACTACTACAAATAGATCTTAATTAAAAAATATTAGTTTGTAGAAGTTGATAAGGGAATATATAGTGAATCTTGTAAAATGAATATCAAGTGGGAGATTGTTAGGTTTCATTCATATGTGTAAAACTCATTTTTAGGTTTCATGACATAGTTGAATGGAAGGAGAAATTCTAGAACAATGATAGAAATTAGAGATTAGAAAATATGATGTTTGAAAGGCCAGAAGTTATACTAATCAAAAGTTGCATCTATAATTTAGAATTTTGATGACACCCCTTAACATAGTCTTATAGAAACATTGTGGAAAGTGTAAAGGATTTGAATAATATTTTACTGATCAAATAATATGTATGTTTTTCCTCATGGAGGTTTTATGAAAAATGAACACATAAGTTTATTTAAGGAGAAAACATAATATTTTACTTGTATTAGTTATTAAATGCACAATGTATTAGTTATAGGAGTTGAGATGGTGGGATCCTTTGAAATAAAAGAGAGATAACCATGAAGATATGGGCCATGTGAAATAACCCTCCATAGATATCAAAAGATATGAAAATCAATATCTTGTATTTGATTCTATATTATTTAGTGGGATGGATCATTTGATCGATAATAGTGAAAATTTTAATCATCTTCTAATTCCTTGAATAAAAGTAAAGAAATATTCCCCCCTTAGAGCGGGACTTATGTATAAATCATGTAAATTGTATTGCTATTTTGTATTTTACTCTTTCAATCATTTTTGTATGATAAATCTTCTCTATTATCATTTGATGTTGTTTGTGTATTAACATATAGTAATTTGGTTTTGGTGTGTCTTCAAAATTTTGGACACCATATCATGGGATTACATCAGTTATTTGTTTCTACATAAGTAAGTTATGGTGGATATCTTATAATATAATTATAGAATACATCCATGAGCCTAAAATGGGTCCATTCCATATTTTACATGAATCTTGAAACCTTTTTCTTTTCTTTGTTGAGGTTTATGGTGAATATTTTGGGATGAGTTGATAATAGTGATGGTATAAAAATCTCTTATAAAATACCAAATAAACATATCTTATGTGTATAAATAGTGGTACAAATGTGATAAGGAAAGATAGATGTTGATACTTGGTTGAAATGGGTTTTATGATATGTGTTGACTAGTGATTAGGTTGCATAACTTGTTTATGATCAATATATAAAGAGTGATAGTGATAAAGATAATTATTCCATAGGATCTAGTTGTGGAATACATAAGTGATAATCTTGTATATCTATGTGTTTTGATTAATTTACCTAGGTACTTTGTATGTGTAGTGTATTACATATAAGATAAAATAGATGGTGGGCATATAAATCCATTTTGATCCTTGATTATGATGATGTGAATATTGTGACTAGTTATACAGTGGCGGTTCATGATATGTGATGGCTATTTTGTGATGTGCAGTAGTGATAATATAGGTTGAGGTAGAAATAATTCTTGATAGCGGACACTCAATAATATAGTGAGAGTCTCCATAGGTGAAAAAAATACTTAAATGGTATAGGTTGCATTGGGGGAGAGTCCTTGAGGGTGTTTATTTCCCTGAGATTTTGTGAAATATATTTTTTGAATTAATTTATCTTTTGGATATTTTTCATTTCACATGACACTTGAATTAGTTATACATACACACATAAACACACACACACACACACACACACATACTAAAAAAATAATTCAATCATTAATTTCACATGGAACCGACTTGGATTGTGGTACATGGAATACTAACTTGGAATGCACTACATGCAACACCCACTTGGCATGCGCAACATACAACACCGATTCGGCGTATGTTACACGTAATACTGAGTTTCTAAGAAACATCATTTTATTGTTATAATTATTTAAAAGAGTTACTTATAACAAAGATATTAAAACATAGTAATATGAATAGTAATAACTACTTTTCTATAATTTTTATAATGTTTGTATATAAATAAAAAATATTGATAATGAAAAATATAATTTTTTGTAAAGTCTATATGTTTAAAAACACTAGTTTCTCGAATGAACTACTTTTTATGTCATTTTATAAAGAATAAAAAAATTAATTTTAGACCCATATAAATTTAACTTTATAAAATAAACTTTATTTTTAATTTATAATTCCAAAATTATCTTAGGTTTTTTTTTCATTTTTGTGAGAAACAACAATTTTTGATGAATTATGAAAAATAATGTATTTTAGTTATTTATTTCCTTTTAATTTAAATAATTATTAATGTAAAATTATAATTATAATTTATTTTATGTTCATATTAGATCAATTATAAATATATTAATACAATTTAGGTCATTATTATTAATTTCACTTTGAAATTGAATATAAAAACTTAACAAACTTTTGATCATTTTTCTACTTTAGAAACCCATTTTTTCGTCTCGTATGTGGGATTAGAATTAATCTTAATTTTTAAAATTAGGTGAATTAAATTTATAAAAATTTATATAAAACATTTTAATCAGTAAAATACTTAGAGTCTAATTTTATCATGTTATTTTTTTACAAAAAATATTAGTAAAAGTGGTTAGAATTAATCACAATGATTAATGTCAAATTAAGCACAATTAGGGACTAAACCTTAATCTTAGGGGATAAAATGACCTATCAACTTTTAAAAAACCCATTTTATGGCCATATTTATTCCACAAACCTTCCATTATTGAATTTGGTAGATTTGGTATGACTTCTTTTAGTTAATAACATGTGTACACCTAATTTGTTTTCAAAAATTCCAAGTGTGTCCTTTTCTTTCCCTATTAAAGTCCACAACCTCTCCCACTTTCTCAAACCTTTAAAATAACTTATTTTCAGCCAATATCTTCCCAATAAACTTCTAAAAATCCCTAAATTACTCCTATAATCCTCTAATTGGACCTAAATCAACCCAAGTAAGCCTTTTGTCACAAACCAAAAGGAGTTACCCAATTAAGAGGCAACGTCTTCTCTCAAGATCCTTTATTTTATTATCCTTATCAAACCCCTTCACTATCTTTAATATATAATTTTATATAAAAAAATTATCTTAAATATAATAGTATTTTTAGGAAAAGTTTACAACCTATACTCACACACACATCCATCCAATGGGTAATAAACATATTGTTTATGTATACGACGAACTACCGCCTCACTAAACGATGATTGTTCATTTTTCCTTTACCTCCTCTCATGGTGGAGATTATGAATGAAAATATATATATATTTTTAATATATTATATTTATTATGTATATAAGATTAAATATTCCATTTATAACACATATCTTTTTTTACTTTCCATTTAGTGTAAATATGATAATTTTGTTTGAGGAAGTGTGGACTACCACCACCTCAAAGTGATGTGATTCATTAATATACTACATGGAATGTATTAAGGATGGGTTTAGTGAATATATATGAAATATATTATATATTAAATATACTAGAATAATGATATATATACATATATATAAATATATTTATTTTATTTTCTTTCAACACAACAATTAAACGGAAATAATGTTCATGCGTACGTACGACCTACCATCTCCATGAATGGTGTATCCCGTTTCATACTTATATATTATATGTATTATTATAATATAAATATTTTGAATATAAATTATATTTAAATCATGTTTTACATTATTTAAATCATGATATAAGTGTAAGGACCAAAGGTATAACAAATTAAGACACATGCGAAAAACAAAGAGGATATTACCCTAAGCGAAACCTTAACATAGAATTGTTAACAATAGGGTAATATAAAGCCATAATAAAACCATATATGGTATTAGAAGTAAGATATAGTTCTTTTATAGATTTATAATAAATTTATATTTATTATAAAGGATATTTGAATGAGTATGATGAGAGTTAAGACACAAGGTAATGGAATTCAACACACTTTTTATTTCCGTGAGATACATGATTTATTCACCACCCATTCCTTTTATATGGTGTGTATACTACCCATGTATGTATTATAAGATTATTATAATTAAATTTATGGGTATTTAAATATCCATTATATGATTTTTATTTCATGGGGTTAATGTTTCAAATTTTACCAAATCGATAAAGTTGTTTTATCTTAAGTTGCCTTCTTTGAGACACATGTTTTGTTATGAAACTATGTTCCTTAACGAGGTGTATATGATTCCAATTAAATTTTTATACAATGAATATCCTTATTTTAATTTTATTTTATGCTTTATTTAATTTCATTTTCTTACATTAAGATTATGATCCCAAGTAACCAAGTGGTTATAATTTATTAGAACAATCTCATCACTTTTCAACATTGTTATGATTATGATTGTTTTGATGAAATATTATGATCCACATCACAAGAAAACTCATGAATTTTCTTCTATTATGGTTATTAATGATATATTTATGTATTGGTACAATTTTTGCATTCTTTTGTAGATAATATTATTAATAATGTGTTTTTAAGAAAGCCCAACTTTACCCTCTCCTCGGTCAAAAATCTGTGCTCCTTCAAAACAATTTTTTCTAAAAAGGCTTCCCAAGAATATTATACCATTCTAATAAAATATTTAAATGAAAATTTTACCCTTTTTATCTTTTACCAATTTTTTCAAAGGAATATTCTTATCTCTTTCTAAACAAGGCATTTTTCTAACATTTTTAAAAGGTGTGTACAAAGAACACACCCAAGTGCAGGGTTTGACACCACGACCATGCCCCCATACACAAAAAAACCTATGTGTGGGGTTTGAAAATGCACATACCCATGTGTGAGGCTTTCCATTTTTAAAAGGAATGTTCTTTTTGCCTCGTACGACATGTACAGACTTACTCACCATCAATTATTTGAATATTTATTTTCATTTCTAAAAGGTTAATTTTTAAGAATATGTTTTAAAATATATTTTTAAGGAAAATGGTTTTAAAAAGGTTTTATGTCTTAAAGAGACTTTTTTAAAGAAGAAAGGATATGTACCTCAAGAAATGTTTTGAAAATATCCTTCCAAATTATTTTCCATATAAGATAACATCCACTAATGTTACTCATTATGGAACATCCCAAGTAAGTAATGAATAATAGATATTTTTATCTATGTCTATTAATGAATTAGATAGTGTTTTAGAGGCTTAAAATGAAAATAAATCCAATCTTAAGCATGGAATACACTAATATTTTTTAAAAGATTGTTTTACTGCCTTTTGATGGAAAACCATTTTTAAATCTATCTTTTGAAAATTTTATAAGCTATTTTTGTCAAAATAAACTTATTATTTATGATTGGGACATCAAAATTTACTTTGTGTGAATTTTTGGTATTTTTCTGACAATGTTCATTTTTTAATGAATAGTGAAAAATACTGCATTTTACATCAAAACTGCTTTTTAATCTAATTTATTTATATGATTAGATTATCTTTTGAATTGGTTTTAAAGTTAAA
The DNA here is from genome assembly GCA_963277665.1 of Viscum album. NCBI lineage: Eukaryota > Viridiplantae > Streptophyta > Magnoliopsida > Santalales > Viscaceae > Viscum > Viscum album. Next base: position 734,770,634 of record OY728160.1, read on the forward strand.
TTAGAATATATTTTTACCATTTAATCCAATGGTGGTCATTAGTATTAATTTCACTTTGTAATTGGGCATAAACTAATGCCAAACTTTTCATAGATATTGTTTCAAAAAAACCCGCTATTTATTTTGACAACGAGAATTATTTTTAAATAAATTATTGCAATTTATTGTGTTTGGAATTTGGTAAAATGGATTACATATTTGGAATAAGAAGGTCCAAATTATGTAATCAAGACTCTTTTGTTTTTGGACATTATGAATAGTAACGACGGTAATTATCTTTATTTATCTTGATTAATGAGTAATCGGGTAGTTAAGGATAATAAAATAATATCATAATAATAAAAAAATGACACCAAAATGTGTCCTAATTCTACTGGTTGTCTCATGGCCGACCATGGGATGTCTTGTTCCAAACTTGGGGACCCCATGGAATCACTTTTGTGGAAAGTGACTTGTTATCTTTTTATTTTTTTAAAGAAAGTAAATATAACAAGAATGTATCACCTGATTAAAACATTTTTAATTTTGTCTACATAGATGATATTTTAGACTATAAATATTAATTGGAAATCTAAAAATATTTCCTACATCATAGTATTTTTTTCATAATTTTTAGACTTTAAATAAATTAAATTATTTATGACATCATGATGATGCTGCGATTACCTCATTAATAAAGAATTTAAATAAAATGAAATGATAATGTAAAATATATGACCTACACATGTCCAAAACCTATTGTATGGGTAGATTTATAACACTTATCACCTTACCCTTGAATAATATCAATGTGGGACCTTTTGAATTCGAAAATCATTTTCAAATAAAGTAACATTTCTTTACTTTCCAAGAGTGCCCCTCCTCTCCTCTTATAAAAGGCCCCCACCTCTACCTCCTTACCCAAACTCCCAAAGCCTTTTTCTTGGCCAAACCCTGCCCATTATGTCTCTAAAAATACCTATATTACTCCTTGAATCCTCAATTTGGGTAGAAGTCTTCCCAAAGAAGCCTTTGAGCTCAAACCAAAGGGAGTTACCCGATTTTAAGGTAATGTCTTTACTTGAGTCCTTTTGTTTTATTTTGCTTCTCCAACCACCTAAACTATTTTTATTCATTTATTTTGTAACAAATACATTATCTTAAATATACTAGGATGTTTTTATGATAAGGATTCGAGCTACACTTACACACACCTACATCTAATGGTTAAAGGACATACTGTTTCTGTGGATGGGGAATTTATGCCTCCCGAAACGATGATTGTTCAACATTATTTTAACACCTTCAAAGGTGTCCATTAAGATGTAAATATATTTATATATGATATATGATATATTTATTTTTTCCTTAAGCTTCTGTACTTTTCATTTTGGGTATACCTTTATGGTTTCCATTATGAGTAAACGCGATATCTTCATTTAAGGAAGTGCGGACTACCACCCCCTCAAAGTGATTTGATTCGTTAAATACCATATGTGGGACGTATGAAGGATGGAACTATGATATTATATATTATATTATACTGGAATTATAATATACCTTTATATCATTATGATTCCATTCTATAAAATATGAAATAGAAATGAAAGTAGCGTTCATGCGTACGTACGACTTATCGTCTCCATGAACGGTGTATTTCATTTCTTACCTCTAAATGATTATGTAATATTATAAATGCGTGTATATACTGGATATATATGATATATACATCATGATTATAATTTTGGATATAATGGATACATGAAAAACTTGTAATTATAAAGGGTTTATTTTTGACTCAAGTACCAATGATCGTTAAAACGACCGTTATTAACTTAAATAATTACATAGTGTTCATGACATGGAAATAAGTGATATAAAAGGAATAATGAACTTGAAAAAGGTTCTTAATCAAGTAGAAATTAACTCAAGTTTATTATTCCGGACATTAAATAACGATCGAGTCAAGTCGGACACGAGGTATGGGACTTCGTCTCAATCTCCTTTCATTGAGGAATATTTTGTTTTATACACAACCTTCTTTTATATGGTGTATAAAACCCTTTGACTTTTACGTTTATTCAAAAGGAATATTTTTTATACGAAGCGTTTACTAAACGACAAAAGGGAATGTTTTTGTCGTACGTATGCGGCGACAACGACTTCTCCGCCGCCGTGACCATTATTTGAGTTTCGGCTTCCTCTACAAGCCATACCTTATTTTTAAAAGAAAAATAAATACCATATTTTACTTTTCTTTTATTTTGGTATTGAAAATGGTTTTCATAATGTTTTTATATCAATGTGTTGTATTGATATCTTGTGATTGAAAGGTGGGAATGTTATGTTTCCTTTATGCATGTTTTATGTGATACGATTATGTTGAGGTTCTTGGGAAATATTATGAAGACGGGTGGTTCCGTGATAAACTAAGGGCGTGTGAGCCCGATATAGCTCTCCAATGCATTGGGTAATGCGAAGGAGTGACACATTAAGGTTTCTCCAAAGAGATTTAGGGAATATACTGTGATGTGTATTCCAAACGTAACCAAGAGGGTTACTCCCTACGTAAGAATGTTATGAATGCCTCAAGTTACCTTTATGTATTATGATTTCTATGATTTATTCATGATTTGATGAGGTATGTTAAAGTGCTTATGTTTTATGGGTAAAGTATGATTTCATTCTTATGTATATATGTACCCATGTTTCCTTTCCATATTTTTATATCCCTTACTGAGCTTTTTATGCTCATCCCAAGTTTTTTGAAATGTTTTTCACAGGTCAAGGGAAAGGTACATGATATGATGATAGTTTCAAGGAAGTGTCAAGAAATAATTCATGTTTTATTTTAAATATGTTTCCATTGATGGGAAATAAGAATACTATCTTTATTTAACCACTTTGTTTATATGTGGAATGTAATGCAAGTTTTATGATCTAATTCTCTAAAACTCTAAACCCAAAAAGATCCTCAATGTGTAATCTTGTAATAACTCATGATTAAGTAAGGTTTAAGGCTGGGGCCTTATAGTTGGTATCGAATGTCGGTTTAGATAACTTTAGGAGTTAGAATTCTATTAAATTTTTATCCAAAAATATTTTTTATGGTCAAATTGAAGTGATATAGTATTTGAAGATTACCATGTTGCTTCATCTAAGACATGTTTGTTCAGAATGGTTTTCCGCAGAGGAAACAGGGAAGCAGTGCTAGGAAGGCATGCAGAAGGAAATAACCTTCTGAATCAGCATCCTGAGATGGTCGGAATTGGAACTGAACAGTTTGTTGTAGTAATGGCGCAGTTGACTCAAGCGATAAAGGGCGGTGGTATCCATACACGAGATCAGCCAGATCAACTACAGAGGAACATGTCAGTGGTGGAACATTTCATGAGGCAACATCCCCCATCATTCAGAGGATCATCTGACCCTGTGCTAGCTGAAGGGTGGATTAAAGCACTGGAGAAGATTTTCGATGTCATGGGGTGTTCAGACAATCAAAATGTTATTCTTGCTATTTACCGTTTGGAGGGTGAAGCGGATCAGTGGTGGTCGATGGTTAAAAATATCAGGGACGCTGATGAGATTGATGCTCTCGACTGGGATGAATTCAAAGGTATGTTTCTTGAAAAGTATTTTCCTAAGGCTATTCGACTTAGGATGGAAAAACAATTCTTGGAATTGAGGCAAGAGGAAGACTCAGTGGCTACCTATGAAGAAAGGTTCACTCGATTGTCAAGGTATGCTCCAAATTTTATCCGAGACCTTGATAGTAAAATCAATCATTTTTACTCAGGATTAAAGCCAAAATATCGAAGGGAATTAGCTTCTCGTGAGTTTAAAAGTTATGAAAAGCTTGCTCGATGTGCTGAGAAGGTGGAAATGGAGTTTGCCGATGATCAAGTGTTCTATAACAACCAACAGAAGAAGAGACCAAGGTGGAAGGAGAAAGGGAAGAATTCTTCAAAAAAGTCTGATGGTAAGAAATCTAAGTTTCCAGTTTGTGATAAATGTGGCAAAAGGCATGCTGGGGAATGTCTTCTGAATTATGGAAAGTGCTACCGATGTGGTAAGATGGGACATAAGGCTCGTGATTGCACTGAAAAAGATCAAGGTGAAGGTAAGACCAAATTTGATTTACAGTTAGTGAAATGTTTTAAGTGCAATGAGATGGGTCACTATGCAAATGAGTGTCTGACAAAGATCTTGAGTGATGGGAAGTAGTTAGACTATAGGTAGAAAGGGGTGGTGAAATCCTTTGCAACTACTTCAGCAGATGTCAGGCCATCAAATGAAGTTGTATCAGGTACTTTGTTTGTTTTTTTCAGATTATGCCAGTGTGTTGTTTGAGTCGGGGTCTACACATTATTTCATCTCTGAAAACTTTTCTAGTAAAATGGGAATACCATCTCAAGAAATGACTCCTAAACTTTTGTTAAAAACACATGGGGGAAATGTTGAGGCAAAAAGAATTTATAAGAATCTTCCTATCCTTATCTGTGGAAAGAACCTACTTGCAAACCTTATTGTTCTACCTCTAGTAGAGTTTGATGTTATCCTGGGTATGGATTGGCTCTCTATTTACCATGCTAAGATTGACTATAGAGATAAAGAAGTTTCTTTTCAGAAAGACTTTCAGTTTGTGTACAATAATGAACCCTTACTGTTGATAACTTATCAAGAGGCCAAGAAACTTGTAAAAGATGGAAATGAATGTTACCTTGCACACATCGTTGAAAATAAATGAACTATTCAGATTAATGATGTGCCAGTGGTAAATGAGTATCCTGATGTTTTTCCTGATGAGTTTCCTGGAATAATACCAGATCGAGAAGTTGAGTTTACTGTTGATTTAGTTCCTGATGCTAAGCCAATTTCAAAACCCCCTTATCGAATGGCTCAAATTGAACTTTTAGAGTTGAAGGAGCAATTGCAAGATTTGTTAGAGAAAGGTTTCATTCGACCTAGCACATCACCATGGGGTGCTCCTGTTTTATTTATTAAAAAGAAAGATGGTTCAATGAGAATTTGCATTGATTATAGAGCCTTGAATAACATCACTGTTAAGAACAAATATCCTTTGCCTCATATCGATGATTTGTTTGATCAACTCCAGGGAGCTCAGTATTTTTCAAAGATTGACTTGAGATTGGTGTACCATCAACTGAAGGTAAAGGAAGCAGATGTTCTGAAGACCGCGTTCCATACAAGATATGGCCATTATGAATTTGTAGTAATGCCTTTTGGGCTAACCAATTCACCTGCTGTATTCATGGAATTAATGAATATAATTTTCCATGAGTTATTGGATAAGTTTGTGGTGGTTTTCATTGATGATATTTTGGTGTTTTATAAAAGTAAAGAGGAGCATGAAAGACATTTAAGGGTTATCTTTCAAACCTTAAAAGAAAAGAAACTGTATGGAAAATTCAGAAAGTGTGAGTTTTTGTTGCAACAAATTTCTTTCCTTGGTCACATTGTTTCTAAAGATGGGATAACTGTTGATCCTGCAAAAACAAAAGTTGTGGAAGACTGGACAAGACCCACAAATGTAACTGAGATTCGTAGCTTCCTTGGTTTGGCAGGATATTACCGAAGGTTTGTTAGAAATTTTTCACGGTTATCTAGTCCAATGACCAAGCTAACTCGGAAGGGTGTTAAGTCTATTTGGACAAAAGAATGTGATGATTGTTTTCAGGAATTGAAAAGAAGATTGGTGAATGCTCCAGTTTTGGTACTTCCTTTCAGGAATGGTGAGTTTGTTATATACAGTGATGCTTCGTTGAAGGGACTTGGATGTGTCCTTATGCAGAATGATCAGGTAATTGCTTATGCTTCACGATAGTTGAAAACTCATGAGGTAAATTACCCTACACATGATTTGGAATTAGCTGCTTTTGTTTTTTCTTTAAAAATTTGGAGGCATCATTTGTATGGAGTAAAGTGTGAAATATATACTGATCACAAAAGTTTAAAGTATATATTCACTCAGAAAGAGTTAAGCATGAGACCAAGGAGATGGCTGGAATTAATCAAGGACTATGATTTTACAATTCATTACCATCCGGGAAAAGCAAATAAAGTGGCTGATGCTTTAAGTCGAAAAAGTAATGCTTCATTAGCAATGTTGCATTTGGAACGTGATCCTTTGGTTAAGGATTTGATGACCTTTGGCATAGAAGTTTTTGGTGTAGGAAGTTCTTCTGTTTTGTTTCAGGTATCAGTGAGATCATCTCTATCAGATAGAATCAAGCAAGCACAGAAGCAAGACAGTGAGTTGCAGAAAAAGGTAGAGCTGGTTCAGAAAGGTAAGTTGCCTGAATTCAACACTGATAATGATTGCATTTTCAGATTTGGGAAGAGATTGTGTGTTCCTTGTGATTCATAGTTGAAGAGAGAGTTGTTATGTGAAGCTCATAGTTCTCCATTTTCAGTTCATCCTGGCAGTACTAATATGTACAGAGATCTGCGGGAGTATTACTGGTGGGATGGAATGAAAAGAGATATTTCTGATTTTACTATGAAGTGTTTGACATGTCAACATGTTAAAGTAGAGCAGCAGTTACCGAAAGGGATGCTTCAGCCTTTACCAGTGCCAGATTGGAAATGGGAGAATATATCCATGGACTTTGTTGTGGGATTACTGAAGACATCTTGAGGTAATAATGCAATCTGGGTTATTGTTGATCGCTTGACTAAATATGCTCATTTCCTTTCTATACGAGATACTTTTTCCCTAGATCAACTTTCCCATTTGTATCTTAAAGATATAGTCAGGTTACATGGAGTTCCCCTCTCCATTGTATCTGATCGTGATCCCAGGTTCACTTCTAACTTTTGGAAAGGCCTTCAGAAGTCGTTGGGTACTAAATTAAATTTTAGTACAGCATTTCATCCTCAATCAGATGGGCAGTTAGAACGAACAATTCAGACCTTGGAGGATATGCTACGAGTTTGTTCGATGGATTATCAGGGAAGTTGGGACCAATATCTTTCTTTGGTTGAATTTTCATATAATAACATTTTTCATTCCAGTATACAGATGGCACCATTTGAGGTGTTATATGGGAAGCAGTGTTGAACTCCAGCTTTCTGGGATGAAGTGGGTGAAAGGAAGTTGATGGGACCAGAATTGGTAGAAGAGATGGCATAAAAAGTTCAGCTGATTCAGAAACACATGAGAACAACTCAGAGTAGGCAGAAGAGTTATGCAGACAATAGGAGGAAGGATCTAACTTTTGAGGTAGGTGATCATGTTTTTCTCAAAGTCTCACCATGGAAAAGTGTGATGTGATTTGGTAAGAAAAGAAAACTGAGTCCAAGGTTCATTGGACCATGTGAAATTCTGGAGAGAGTTGGATCAGTTGCATACTGGGTGGCTTTACCTCCGAGTTTATCTCAGGTACACAATGTTTTTCACGTTTCGATGTTGGAAAAGTATATGCCAGATCCATCTCATGTTTTGAGTCCAGAGGTAGTTCAGCTAGAAGAGAACCTATCTTATGAGGAACAACCGGTCCAGATTCTTGACCACAAGGAGCAAGTGTTACGAAATAAGGTGATTAATCAGGTAAAGGTTTTGTGGAAAAACCACATGATGGAAGAGGCAACATGAGAATCTGAAAATGCAATGAGGGATAAGTACCCCCATTTATTCGATAAGTAAATAAATTGCGGGGACACGATTTTATAAAGGGGGGAAGGATGTAACATCCCAAGTAATTAATGAATAATATATATTTTTATCTATTTCTATTAATGAATTAGATAGTGTTTTAGAGGCTTAAAATGAAAATAAATCCAATCTTAAGCATGAAATACACTAATATTTTTTAAAAGATTGTTTTACTGCCTTTTGATGGAAAACCATTTTTAAATCTATCTTTTGACAATTTTATAAGCTATTTTTGTTAAAATAAACTTATTCTTTATGATTGTGAAATCAAAATTTACTTTTTGTGAATTTTTGGTATTTTTCTGATAATGTTCATTTTTTAATGAATAGTGAAAAATACTGCATTTTACATCAAAATTTCTTTTTAATCTAATTTATTTATATGATTAGATTATATTTTGAATTGGTTTTAAAGTTAAACTAGAATATATTTTTACCATTTAATCCAATGGTGGTCATTAGGATTAATTTCACTTTGGAATTGGGCATAAACTAATGCCAAACTTTTCATAGATATTGTTTCAAAAAACCCGCTATTTGTTTTGACAACGGGAATTATTTTTAAATCAATTATTGCAATTTCTGTGTTTGGAATTTGGTAAAATGGATTAAATATTTGGAATCAGAAGGTCCAAATTATGTAATCAAGACTCTTTTGTTTTTGGACATTATGAATAGTAACGACGGTAATTATCTTTAATTATCTTGATTAATGAGTAATCCGGTAGTTAAGGATAATAAAATAATATCATAATAATAAAAAAATGACACCAACATGTGTCCTAATTCTACTGGTTGTCTCATGGCCGACCATAGGATGTCTTGTGCCAAACTTGGGGACCCCATGGAATCACTTTTGTGGAAAGTGACTTGTTATCTTTTTATTTTTTTTAAAGAAAGTAAATATAACAAGAATGTATCACCTGATTAAAACATTTTTAATTTTGTCTAAATAGATGATATTTTAGACTATAAATATTCATTGGAAATCTAAAAATATTTCCTACATCATAGTATTTTTTTTTAATAATTTTTAGACTTTAAATAAATTAAATTATTTATGACATCATGATGATGCAGCGATTACCTCATTAATAAAGGATTTAAATAAAATGAAATGATAATGTAAAATAAATGACCTACACATGTCCAAAACCTATTGTATGGGTGGATTTCGAACCCTTATCACCTTACCCTTGAATTATATCAATGTGGGACCTTTTTAATCCGAAAATCATTTTCAAATAAAGTAAGATTTCTTTACTGTACAAGAGTGCCCCTCCTCTCCTCTTATAAAAGTCCCCCACCTCTACCTCCTTACCCACACTCCCAAAGCCTTTGGCTCGTCCAACCCCTGCCCATTTTGTCTCTCCACATCCCTCTCTTACTCCTTGAAGCCTCACTTTGGGCAGAAGTCTTCCCAAAGAAGCCTTTGAGCTCAAACCAAAGGGAGTTACCCGATTTTAAGGTAATGTCTTCATTTGAGTCCTTTTGTTTTATTTTTCTTCTCCAACCCCCTAAAATATTTTTATTAATTTCTTTTGTAACAACTCCAGTATCTTTAATATACTATGATGTTTTTATAAGAAGTATTCGAGCTACACTTACACACACCTACATCTAATGGTTAAAGGACATACTGTTTCCGAGGATGGTGAATTTATGCCTCCCAAAACGATGATTGCTCAACATTATTTTAACATATTCAAAGGCGGCCATTAAGATGTCACTATATTTATATATGATATATAATATATTTATGTTTTCCTTAAGATTCTGTATTTTTCATTTTGGGCATACCTTTATGGTTTTCATTATGGGTAAACGCGATATCTTCATTTAAGGAAGTGCGGACTACCGCCCCCTCAAATTGATTTGATTCGTTAAATACCATATGTGGGACGTATAAAGGACAGAAATATGATATTATATATGAAATTATACTGGAATTATAATATAACTTTATATCATTATGATTCCATTCTATAAATTATGAAATAGAAATGAAAGTAGCGTTCATGCGTACGTATGACTTACCGTCTCCATGAACGATGCATTTCATTTCTTACCTCTAAATGATTATGTAATATTATAAATGAATGTTTATACTGGATATATATGATATATATATCATGATTATAATTCTGGATATAATGGATACATGAACAACTTGTAATTATAAAGGGTTTATTTTTGACTCAAGTACCAATGATCGTTAAAACGACCGTTATTAACTTAAATAATTACATAGTGTTCATGACATGGAAATAAGTGATATAAAAGGAATAATGAACTTGAAAAAGGTTCTTAAGCAAGTATAAATTAACTCAAGTTTATTATTCAGGACATTAAAGAACGATCGAGTCAAGTCGGACCCGAGGTATGGGACTTCGTCTCAATCTCCTTTCATTGAGGCATATTTTTTTTATAAACAACGTTCTTTTATATGGTGTATAAACCCCTTTGAATTTTATGTTTATTCAAAAGGAATATTTTTTATACGAAGCATTTACTAAATGACAAAAGGAAATGTTTTTGTCGTACGTATGCAGCGACAAAAACTTCTCCACCGCCGTGACCATTATTTGAGTTCCAATTTCCTCTACAAGCGATACCTTCTTTTTAAAAGAAAAATAAATACCATGTTTTACTTTTCTTTTATTTTGGTATTGAAAATGGTTTTCATAATGTTTTTATATCAATGTGTTGTATTGATATCTTATGATTGAAAGGTGGGAATGATATGTTTCCATTATGCATGTTTTATGTGATACGATTATGTTGAGGTTCTTGGGCATTATTATGAAGACGAGTGGTTCTATGATAAACTAAGGGCAGGTGTGCCCGATATAGCTCTCCAATGAATTGGGTAACATGAATTAGTGAAACGTTAAGGTTTCTCCGAAGAGATTTAGGGAATATACTGTGATGGGTATTCCAAACGTAACCAAGAGGGTTACTCCCTATGTAAGAATGTTATGAATGCCTCAAGCTACCTTTATGTCTTATGATTTCTATGATTTATTCATGATTTGAAGAGGTATGTTAAAGTTCTTATGTTTTATGGGTAAAGTATGATTTCATTCTTATGTATATATGTACCCATGTTTCCTTTCCATATTTTTATATCCCTTACTGAGATTTTTATGCTCATCCCAAGTTTTTTGAAAAGTTTTTCACAGGTCAAGGGAAAGGTACATGATATGATGATAGTGTCAAGGAAGTGTCAAGAATGAATCCATGTTTTATTTTAAATATGTTTCCATTGATGGGAAAGAATAATACTATCTTTATGTAACCACTTTATTTATATGTGGAATGTAATGAAAGTTTTATGATCTAATTCTCTAAAACTCTAAACCCCAAAAGATCCTCAATGTGTAATCTTGTAATAACTCAAGATTAAGTAAGGTTTAAGGATGTGGCCTTATACATTACCTTATAATAAATTATCCAAATGTTCCATTCATATTCTTTATTGAATGATTTATGTTTTGATGGAATGATTCTTATGACACCCATTTCACTTACAATGCTTTTATGCTTTCAAAACCTATTTCTTCTCCCAGTTTATGCTTTCATTAAGTGATTATAAAACCTATCTATTTTCATTGGTTATGATGGGATGAAATGTTAACTATAACCATTTCATTTCATGGATTATGATTTTATGTTTATAAAACCTATCTCATTTTATGGACCATGATATGATGAAAGTTTTATTATCTTGTGGAACATGTACGAGTGATTTTAATATGAGATTTGTGGGACCTATATATCCTTCTAATTAATTTGATAATGATAAGTTGTATATGAGCTCAGAGGGTACATGGGTTATATCCCAAGTGCTAAAACAAGAAGGTACATGAGTTGTAGCCCAAGCCTAAAAGAAATAGGGTACATAGGTTGTAGCCCAAGACCGAAAACAAAAGTTACATGGGTTGTATCCTAATAATAAAATAAATAGGGTATATGGGTTGTATACTAATCCTAAAAACAATAAGGTACATGGGTTGTAGCCCAAGACTAAAGGTAAGAGGGTATAAAGGTTGTATTCCAAGCCTGAAAACAAGAATGTACATGGGTTGTAGCCCAAGCCTAAAAGTAAGAGGGTACATGTGTGGTTAGACCAAGCCAAAAGCAGGTACATTTGTTGTATCCCAATCCTAACATCTAATAATGGTCTTGGTAGGTAGCGTTGACATAAAATATTCTATTCTTATATGTATTCCATAAATTCTTTGTTTTATGCCTTAGTTATTATTTCATGGCTCATGATGTTTATTTATTTATGATTCATGTCTTATGAACTGCCAATATTTATCCCATAAATCATTTTTATTATCTATGATATGTAGGGTATGATATTTTAGTGATCTTGATCATGTTCTTATACCCTTATGTTTATGATATGCATGTACATCTCCTTTATTTACCCTTACTGAGCATCTGAGCTCACCCATTTCTTAGGTTTCCTTTCTCTAAGTTATAAAGACAGGTCTTAGGTAGAAGTACTAAATGTTGAGATCTTTATAGGAGATGTTGAAAATATTTCACCAGGATATAATGTTTTGTTTCCAAGTTTACAAAGACACTAAACTATTATGGTCCTCAGGAATGCATTTTTATAATGTGCTTAATATTCATATAAAATGATGTAATATCCTTATATGATAATCCTGGGTCTTTATAGTTGGTATTAGAGGAAAGGTTTAGTCAACCTTTGTAAAATAGGATGATAAAACTTTAGTGAGATCCCTAGGTATAGTTCTAAGGATATTTATAGGGATGTATATAAGGATAAGTATAAGGATGAAATAACGTTTAGGAAAATGTCTTGAAATTTTGGTAAAGGATAGAGTGAGTGGTATCCTAGAAATAAATCCATGTATAGATACTATTAGTGGATGTAGCTCATGCACAAATGTACCTAGGAATAACAACTCTAAAGAGATGTTATGAGCCTGACTCTGGGTAATCTAGTACATGAAAATGGGCCTTGCTCGACACCTGATTTGACACTCCCAGGGGATATTCTTTTGGAATTCACAAACTCTTCATGAAACATTATTAAGGATTTAAATGTAAGTTGGATATGAAAAACCTAAGATAAACCTAAGGTGTCATCAATTAAAAGGTAGGAGTCATGATTTAGACATCCTATAAGTAATTTTTTATGATTATTTGGTTTTATTCTATGATATATATTTCTCACCCCATAGTTTATGGTTTTAGTTAATAGAGGAAACCTGAAGTAATTGGGTTAACATTGAGTCTGATAGAAAATCTAGTGTTTATGAGAAACCGAATTGGATAGTGATCGGAGAGAAAGATATTGTGATTATGGAAAATTATCTATCGCGATATATGATTAAAAATGTAAAATTTAGTGATATTCCTAACACATCACATAAGAGGAAGATGAAATTTTATAAATTTTCAAATTATAATGATCATAGAGGAAAGAATATTCATATTACTACATGTTAAGAAGAAGGGAAAAAGAACCTTGAGGAATACCTCAAATGGAGGGGAAGATATTATCTCTAAGGGAAAAAGGGTCATAGAGTGATGAATTTTCATGTAGTTCAATGTATCATTTCTGGAGAACAAGGGTATTACCCAACTCAATTCCCACATGTAATAATTTACTTCTTAACCAAGGAAGGACCCATTCCATGCCAGCCATTATAGTTAAAGGATTGAAGTATTTATGTATTTGGATCAAGGAATTATGAATGTTGAATTATATAAGGATTATTCAGTTTATGTTTTTCTCTAAAGTTTTTTAAAAATATGTTGAATAGTTATAATAAAAAAGAAAAGTGATTTAATTACAAGGTGAAATTAATAGAAAACAAAAGATTAAGGGAAACATAAATCAGATGGTTCCTTAGATCATCACAAATTTATGGTTTTGGATCACCCACTTCTGCTGATCAATGTTCTCTATCAATCTCTATCAAATTTTTTTTTATATTTTTATTCCATTTACATGTTTTCACTTCCCACCTATGTTCTCCTATGTGTAAACCTAGTTATATGTTACTTTGGGTAACCACTATGTTTCCAACTATCCTTTTTAAAGTAAGTTTTAGTATTCATTTTTACGATGTGCGTTTCTATGAAATGAACTTTAAAGTATTAAACCTTTGATAAAACATAATAATTTCTAGGGAGAAATTCATTTTAAGGGGGTATAAGTAACACACTAAGATTTTGTGAAATATTTTTTTTAGAATTAATTTATCTTTTTGATATTTTTCATTTCACGTGATACAGAAATTAGTTTTATTCACACACACACAGATATATATATATATATATATATATATATATATATATATATATTAAAACACTAAGTCAAATGTTAATTTCACACAAAATAAATTTGGATTATTATACACGCAATACTGACTTGTATTGGACTACACACAACACTGACTTGTCATGCTCTACACCCAACATCGACTTGGTGTACGTTACACACAATACCAAGTTTCTATGAAATGTCAATTTACTATTATAATTATTTAAATGAGTTAGTTATAACATATCCAATAAAACATAGTAATATAAATAGTAATAACTACTTTTAAAATATTTTTATAATGGTTTTATATAAATTGAACATATTTATAATGAAAAATATAATTTTTTGTAAAGTCTTTATATGTTTAAAATACTATTTTTTCAAGTGTACTGCTCTTCATGCCCTCCTATGAGAAAAAAAATTAATTTTAGACACATATAGAAATTTAATTTGATGAAATAAACTTCATTTTTTAATTTAGAATGATGAAATTATCTTAGGGTGAATGTTTTTTATTTTTCTTAGAAATATCAATTTTTGATGAATAGTGAAAAATAATACATTTTAGTTAATAAATGTCTTTTCATTTAAATAATTATCAATATTAAATTATATTTTAAAAATTTTAAAGGTAAAATTAGATTAATAATATATATATTAATAAAATTTATGTCATTATAATTAATTTCACTTTAAAATTGAATATAACAACTTAACAAAATTTTGAATATTTTTCTACTTTAAAAACCCATTATTTTGTCCCGTCTATGGGATTAAAATTAATATTAATTTTTCCACTTTTATGAATTGAATTTTGAAAAATGGACATAAAATATTTTAATTAGTATAATATTTAGAGGCTAATTATATCATGTTATTTTTTTACTAAAATGATTAGTAAAAGTGATTAAAATTAATCACAACGATTAAGGTCAAATTAAGAATAATTAGGGACTAAACCTTAATCTTAGGGGACACAATGACCTAGAAACATTTAAAACACCCATTTTATGTAAATATTTAATCCATAAACGTTACATTATTTTTGGTTGATTTTTTATGAATTTTGTTAGGTAAGAACATGTGTACGCCTAACTTGTTTTAAAAAATTCCAGGTGAGGCCTCTTCATTACCTATAAAGGCCCCCACATCTCCCACTTAATCATATCTCTAAAACCACTTAGGTTCCTAAAATATCTATCCAATAAATTTATAAACATTTCTAGCTTCCTCCTATAAGAATCTTCTTGGGAAGTAAGAATCCATGGAATCCTTTTGGAACAAACCAAAATGAGTTACCCGATTAAGAGGAAATGTTTTCTCTCAAGCTCCTTTATTTTATTTTCCCTATCCTCCCCCTATACTATCTTTATTAAATTATTGTATAAAAAATAGTATCTTAAATAGACTATTATTTTTATGCTAATTTTTTAACATACACGCACACACATATCCATCTAATGGGTAACAAACATACTATTTATGTGTACGATGAACTACCGCCTCACTAAATAATGATTATTCATTTTTTATATACCTCATATCATGGTGAAAATTATGATGAAAAATATTTTTATATATGTTATATATTATATTAATTATGTATTTAATCCTCTATAATACTTTTACAATACATATATTTTTTACTTTCCATTTGGAGTAAATATGATAATTTTGTTTGAGGAAGTGTAGACTACCACCCCTAAAAAATGATGTGATTCATTTATGCACTACATGGAATGTATTAAGGATAGGTTTAGTGAATATATATGATATATATGATATAATAAATCTACTTTAATAATTATCTATATAGATATATATACATATATGCCTTTTAATTTCTTTCTTTCAACACGACAATTAAACAAAAATAACATTCATGCGTACGTATGACCAACCGTCTCCATGAAAAATGTATTTTGTTTAATAATTATATATTATATGTATTATTATAATATTAATATAATTAAAATAAATTATATTTAAATCATGGTTTAAATTATTTAAATCATGGTATAAGTATAAGGACCAAAGATATAACAAATTAAGACACATAAGAAAAACAAAGCGGATATTACCTGAAGTGAAACCTTAACATAGAATTTTTAACAAGCAGGTAATATAAATATATAATAAAACCATATATGGTATTATAAGTAAAAATATGTGTATGTGAAATATTTATAATAAATTTATATTTTTTATAAAGTATTTTTGAATGGGTACGACGAGAGTCAAGACACAAGGTAAGGGAAATTCATCTCCCTTTTTATTTCCATAAGATACATGCTTTATTCACCAACCATTAATTTTTTGTGGTGTGTATAATTCCCATGGATTTATTATATGATTATTATACTTAAATTAATAGGTATTTACATATCCATTATATGATCTTTATTTCATGGGCTTAATGTTTCAAAATTTACCAAATCGGTAAAGCATTTTTGTCTCAAATTTTCTTCTCTGGGACACATGTTTTGTTAAGAACCTATGTTATTTAATGAGGTGTATATGATTCTAATTTAAATGTTATATAATTAATATCCTTATTTTCATGGTATTTTATACTTCATTTCATTTAATTTTCTTACATGAAGAGTATGGTCCCAAGTAACCAAGTGGTAAGAGTTTATTGAAACAATCTCATCGCTTTTTGAGATTGTTAATGATTATGATTATTTTAATGAAATATTATGATCCATATCTCAAGAAAACTAATTATTTTTATCATCTTATTATTATTCATTATATAATCATGTATTGGTACGATTTTTCTAATCTTCGGTACATAAGATAGTTAAGAATGTGTTTTTAAGAAAGCCCAACTTTACCCTCTCTTCGGCCATAAATATGTATTCCTTCAATTTTTTTTTCTAAAAAGGGTTCCCAAGAATATTCTACTATTATCCTAAAATATTTAAAATTTTATTTTACCCTTTTTGTATTTTACCAATGTTTTAAAAGTATTCTTCTTGTTTCTTTTGGAATGAGGTATTTTTCTATTGTTTTTACCATGAAAAAGGAATGTTCTTTTTACCTCATATGACATGTAGAGACATACCCACCATAAATTATTTGAAGATTAATTTTAATGAATAAAAGATTAATTTTCAAGAAATTTTTTTAAGAGATATTTTTAAGGAAAATGTATTTCAATTTTTTTAGGTTTTAAAGATCCATTTTCCAAGAATAAAGGATATTTACCTCAATAAATGTTTTCATTATAACCTTAAAAGTTATTTTCCATATAATATAAAATATATTTATGTTACTCATTCCATTATAAGAAAAGATCCAAATATTCCATTCATATTCTTTCGTGAATGGTTGACATTTTTAGTTAATGACGCTTATGGAACTCGTTTCACTTCCACAAGTTTTATGTTTTTGAAACTTGCTTCTTTTTATGGGTTATGATTTCAGGATGTGACTGTGAAACCTATCTATTTTCATAGGTTATGATGTGATGAAATTCTAACTTTACCTAATTCATTTCATGGGTTATTATTTGATGTTTATAAAACCTATCTCTTTTTATGGGTTATGATATGATGATAGTTTTATTTTTATGTGGAACATGTATGAATGATTTTATTATGAGAGATAAGGGACCTATATATCCCTCCAATGCATTGGTTAATGATAATTTGTATATGATATTAGAGGGTACATGAGTTTTAGCCTAATACAAAAAACAAGAAGGTAAATTGGTTGTATCCCAATCCTAAAAGAAATAGGGTACATGGGTTGTAGACCAAGCCCGAAAAAAAGAAGATACATGGGTTATAACCCAATCCTAAAAGAAATAGGGTACATGGGTTGTAGCCCAAGCCTGAAAACAAGAAGGTACATGGGTTGTAGCCTAATACTAATGATAATACAATATACGGGTTGTATCCTAATCCAAAAAACAAGAAGTTACATGGGTTGTAGCCCAAGCCTAAAAGTAATAGGGTGCATGGGTTGTTAGCCCTAGCTCAAAGTAGGTACACGGGTCGTAGCTGAAGCCTATCATGTTATAAAGGTCTTGGTAGGTATCCTTGACATAAAATTTTCTATTAATATTTTTATGAAAAAAATTCTATGTCTTATTACTCAGTTATGATTTCATAGATTATGATGTTTATTTCCTTATGATTCATGTCTTATGAACTATAAATATTTATCCCAAAACTAATGTTTATGAGCATTGATATGCAGGGTATGATCTTATAGTGATCTTGATCATGTTATTATAAATTTATGCTTATGATATGTATTCAAATTTCCTTTATTTACCCTTAATGAGTATTTTAGATCACCCCTTTCTTATGTTTTCTTTCCCCAGGCTATGAAGAAAGGTCTTAGGTTGAATTAATAAAGGTGGAGATCTTTATGAGAGATGTTGAAGATCTTTCACCAGGATAGAAAATTTTATTTCAAAGTTTCCAAAGACACTAAAGTATTATAGTCCTCAGGCATGTATTTTTTTAATGTACTAAATATTTATCTAAAATAATATAATATCCATGTATGTTAATCCAGAGTCACTATAGGGTGGACACCTAAGAAACAAAAAGAGCCTTTACAAGTAAAAACCAACACAACCTATGGATATATATTTAAGTAGGTCCTTATAAGTGTACCATCACATAATTATATAATGGTCAGGTACCTACATGTGGAAAACTACTTGGTTTTTAGAATATGGATTGATGGTGGTTTTTCTTTAATGAAGGTTATGTGATATTTTTTGTGACAGGAAGTCTACAGATTATGAGATAAGGAATGTAAGTGGTTTTTATGGTTGGTTTGTGGGAAGATTTATTGATTACTTGTTTTTAATTTATTCTATACATGAATGAATTAACATGATTAAATTATATAAATACATGAGAATTCTGATGATAAAACTATTGTTTTTTTATATTTTCACCCCTATTTGTATATACTGTTTTAAGATTATTTGGATAGTGTTAGTGGTGGTATATATTAACCTTATCTCTAGAAACATGAGGCTTGTTGGTGGAGGAAGATTGCATTATATCATGCTAGAGGTAAATATAAGATAATAGTATTGTGGTTATATTATCACTTGTGTCTTTGTTTTTCATATAACGAAATGTATTGATATCAATTATTCAAGTATTGTGGTTGCAAAATGATTATATTTTATTTTCAGCGATGTTATATTTTCATTTAAAAAGGGTAATTCCTTCTATATATATGCGATTATATACCCTTGGTTCTACTAATCATCTCATGTCCTATTAAATAAGGTATTTTTGGTACATGATCAAACTCATTTCTAGATCAGATAGAATCCCAGTGAGATAAATCCATGAAAAAATCACATTAGAGTGATTGTTTTTTAGATAGAGTTTAAAGTAGTCACTGATGAGGATTGCATGGGTGGTAAGAAAATAGTATTACTTGAAACTAATGTGAAAATCATAACATATAAACTAGTTTGATGAAAATGAGTCTCTATAATATAATCATGAAATCTATAACCTATAGATAAATATTTAAGGAATAGTATACTTACTGCAGTGTATCTGGATATGTGTGGATTTATGCATTATGTATTTTTAGGTAATGAAAATTATGTGTTCTATACTTGGGGTGACTGTCCATGTAATTGTGGATAATGATGTGGTAATGTTATACATTCCTCAAACATATCATTGGTATGTAGTTGGTTTATTTATTTATTGAAAAACTAGTTGTGTGATGCTATAGAGGATATGAATTGGAGGATAGACCTAGAGGTTGTTTAGGATTGAAAGATGACCTTGAGTGAGTTCCAAAAGTAGAAGTTATTGAGCTAGGATAAATCTATAATTGTTCAAGTGGTTGAGAATTTTTTCAGAATAGGTAGAGATAGTTTTCCTGCTAATCTAGCCAAGGAATGAGCATTGTGTTCCTTTAACAGTGAGTTTTTTTACAAGGTTCATCATGTTATTAGATGATACTATTATTAAGGGATATTTATGTGCCTATTATTGTATGGAATCAATTTCATGATCTATTTAGAATATATTTATTATATTAGACTCTTAAATTGGTAAAAAATAAGGGATATTGGTGATCTAATAGGGGAGTTATTCTATTTATGAATTTTTATGTTTGAGAATTTTATGTGAGGCTTATAAATTTAATGTGTTGTTCCTATAATTTTTCTGACCATTGTAAAAATAATAACTCACCATTTCTAGATAGATTTAATACTCAATATTAGGAGTGCTTAATGGGCCTAGGGTCTGTGGGCCATGTCCACCTGCCCACATTTATGGGGTGGTTTGGAATAGAAAAAATCACCCAAATTTTAGATTTTCTTAAATGTAATAGTTAGAAAAGTTTGTGGGTTTAAGTGGATTGACATAAAAATATGTAGGTTAGCCTACAAGATATAAATTTTATTTATTTATTTTAGCGTTGTTTTAATTTAATATAGATTTTTTATGAAATATATTTAAATATTTTATGCATGAGATTAATATATAGATATAAGTTATCATTTATGTGGTAGTTATAATGTGTTAAATATTTAATATTATTTATTATAAATTATTTTTTCATTTTTAAAAAAATTATTTTTAGTCTTGATTACAAATGTAGACTGGTTTGTAGACTGGTTGACTTAAAATAAAGACCAGACCAGATTCAATTTTTTGTGCCCACATTAAATGTGGGACCAGATGGGTTGATAATTTTTTGATCTAGCCTATATAGGCTTACACCACCCCACCCTGGTCTATCCTATTAATCACCCTTACCCAATATCCATGGCTAGTTTGAGATATTTTCTTTGAGTTATTTTATGAAGAAAACTGAGAAGGTTGAGATGATAAAGATTTTTTTGGCTAGGATGAGATCTTTCTTGGTGATTTATCATTTAGGGATCACTCAGAGTAGGGATAAAGGATTAAGTTCTCTTTTTTTAACAAATTTTTGTTTAGGTGAGGCAATATGACTTAGTTCCTAGAAAAATCATATTTCTATACTATTTTTAGTACACAAAAATTTAGTGTGACTTGCGGTTTTCGATGTTTCTCTTATAGAGGTATTGTTTGGGTCAATTTGGGATATTCCCACACCGAGTGTGGGGGGGTGAATAAATGTGGAATAAATTTTATTATAATTTTACTTTTATCCCATTATATCCTCTTCACTTATTTAGTGATAAGATCTCTCTTTATCTTTCTCTTATTTGATCGATAAATAGACATTAAAATGTAAATCATCACAAGTGAACACTAGGATTTTTTTAACAAGGTTCACCTATTTGAGGATAACTACATCCACAATGACATAAAGTAATTATCCCATATTCACTTAGCATCTGTATTATTATAAAATAAACCATGAGAAAGGGAATGAAATTATACTCATTATCCTAGAATTGACCAATTAAAAAGAAAGTGATGTATTATTGTCCCGTTATACAAGAGAATGAACTTGTAACTCCTGGAAGAAAGATCACCAGTGTTGGATTTATTCCCTCCTTGAAGATATGAATGATCTTCTTCCTCACCTTCAAAAATAAGATGGTATGCCTCATTGTTATTTATAATTTTACAATATATGATAATTATATGATGAATCTCTCATATTCTTAGATTGAATATGGGATATGGTATATGTATCTCACACCCTTTTTTTTATCCTTCAGTTTTCATGAAATATTCTCTTAATGTAGCACTAGTTCTATCCCTTTATATTTCCTCAATAGTTGAAGTATTTGGTAGTTATAATATCATATTTTCCTTCATTTATTTTGAATTATAGAATATGTAGTGGTTAGTATTGAGAAATTCTCAATATTACTTTTTCAACCTACATATATATTTATATATATAGAGAATATTCATAATAGTGTCATATCTTCATCATATTAAAACTCCCTAAAATCTCTGATCTGTTTCTTCTTTTCATTCCTAAAGAATCAGAACTCAGTTTCTATAATTCTCATTATTCAAAACACATTATATCTTCATCCTTTAAATTCATGAATATTATATTTTAAATTATCTTATAGAATTTGAATATCTTCTTTTTTTCTTAAAAAATTATATTTGTTGAGAAAGTGTTGTTTTCAAAAATAAATAATATTGTCATTTAAAGGGGTAGTTTATATTAATACTCTATCTCTTTATGAAAATTTTGATGCTCACAAATACCCTTAATTATTTTCTAATGATTTTATTTGTTAATTATTTTGCAGGAATTTATCATTTTATTTTACTCTTGAAATAACGGGATTTTATTACTAAAGTATTTGTATCTAGCGTGTTCTAGAAACACTATTCATGCGCTACTTATTTGGAATCTACTTGAGTGTGTTATGGAAACACTATTCATACTCTACGTGGATAAATGTAGTGTAAGGATGAAAAGCATGTATACTTTTTGAAATAAGGAAAAAGTATGGTTAATCAACCATATGTTATCGGCAAAGTATGGAAGAAGAACCCTACGTTAGGAAGAAACCCTACGTTTGGGATATCAAAAAAGTATGGAAGGAGAACCGTACGTAAATATTAAACGTTATGTTTATTTCTCAAATGTATGGTTCATCAACCTTACTTTTTCAAACAACCATACGTTCTTGGAAAAGTATGGATCAAGTAAAAGTATGGATCTTTTATCATACGTTTGAAAGTTGAAGAGAAAATTATGGATGACCAACCCTATGTTTGGAATGAACCTTACGTTTGTTGTCAAGTTTACATTGTCAAGTTTACGTTGCCAACATTACGTTTGAAGACTACATCATCAACCTTACGTTCAGAGGATGCATACAGTTCAACTCAACCATACGTTTGGCGTCGGAGAATTTAAAGTTGATATTTTTATGCAACGGTCAATACACTGATTATTAGGCAGATTTCAAGCCAGATTTAAAGCTTATTTTAAAGTACGATTTTGACTAATTCAAAACTGTTTTATCAATGTTTTGATCGAATTAAAAAGATCTTTTTATGATGAGTCTTTAGGGAAGTTACGACTACTCTATAAATTCAAATGTTTGAATATCGTGAGTAAAAATGAGATTTTTGTGGATCTGATTTTGTAGAGGAAGCGCTCTATATATCTGTTCTCATTTTGAATTTCAAAAAATACAATATCATAATAGAAACAAGTGTGATATACAAAAAAAGTGTACAGAGATCGATATAGCGAAGATTTGAAAGAAGAACACATAGCGATCAAGAACGCAAGTGCAGATACAATCATTGTATTTGAAAGAAAGATCTGCTGCATAGACAACACTATTTCTAAAGAGCAAAAATAGAGACAAATCAAGATTCAAAGATCTACTGATTATGAAGAGAGATTACGCTCTGTTTTGTTGAAGAAAAAAGAACGCAACAGAAGATTCATCTATTTTTCAATGAAAATATTTTGTGAATCTGCTGCTACTTAAGTTTCGATTATATTTTCTATATCTACTGCAATCGGATCGACTCAGAACTACTTTGACTTGAAGATCCATATTTCTGAAGACAACAATTAATCTTCTGTCAATTGCATTCTGTTTCAATTGTGAAGATCAACTGGAAAAGTTCTTTTTAAACGAAAACACTTTTTATCTTGAGTGACCAGCTTCTCGTACTAAGCTGTGTAGGTTCATGTTTGAACCAGAGGGCTTTGTTTACCTGAATATTGTAAAGGTGTCAACTGCCTGTACTCAGTTGTGAACCGGTATGTTGAAACAAGGACCAGATAGTGAAAATCACCAAGCTCGTGGAGTAGAGTGTTGGTGGAGTGGACTAGGGGTCTTCTGTTCCCCGAATAACTATACATCTTGTGTTTCTACAATTTAAATTTTCGCTGCATCATTTTATCTAATTAAAGTTAAAAGGCATAACACAATATTGTAAAGATTTTTAAAAAGTCACAATTCACCCCCCTCTTGTGTATATTTGGTGTAATCCGATCCAATAATTGGTATGAGAGGTTGAGATTTATGACAAAGCTTTAACAAGATGAAAGTTATTATACACAGAGCAAGATGACTGATACAAGAGAGGGTATGTCAGTGGTTATAGCACCGTACATCAATGGAGAAAACTATGGATGCTGGAAGTCTCGAATTATTATCTATTTGAAAAACCTTGGATATAGTGTATATTCCAGGATTCTGACTCCATATGAAATACCATAAAAACCTGAAACATGGAGTGCAGCTACTGAAGTAGATTATGACATGAACTCGAAGGAAATGAATGCAATTATATGTGGTCTAGGACCTAATGAGTTTAACAGAGTATCTCAATTCCCAACAATATATGAAATGTGGAAAACTATTACTGTTTATTATGAAGGAACTAACAATATCAGGGAAATGAGATATGCAACTGCTAAGCTTAAATTTGATACATTCAGAATGGTTGAAGGTGAGAGTATTACTCAAATAAGTGGAATATTGACCGAGATTTTCAATAACATAACTGCCTTGGGAGATCCTATTAAACAAGATGATCAAGCTTTAAAAGTATTGAGAGTACTGCCTACAAAATGGAATGGAATCTCTACAGCAATCAGAAAGTCGACACCTGTCAAAGATTTAACCATGAGAGAACTGATTGGAACATTAATGATGTATGAAGCTGTGATGGAAGATGAATCTAATGAACATAAAGTGCTTATCAAAAGAGATGATACTTCCTTGAAAGAATCACCACAGATAAAAAACAGAAAGATGAAGAAAAATGTAAAAGAGAAGTCAGAGAGTTCTGATTTATCTAATTCTGATGTGTAATTGGCTCAGCTAGCCTGAAGATTCACAAAATTCTATAGAAAGAAGAAGTGCTTCATAAAATCCTTCAAAAAGGATGACAAAGAAGTCAGATGCTATGAAATCAAGAAAATGGGGCATATCAGACCTGACTGTCCTCAGTTAAAAAAAGAAAAGAGAAAGAAAATTTTCAAATGAAATTACTATGAGAATAAGGACAAGAAATCCATGAAAGCTACATGGAGTGTATCTGAAGACTCCAGTAGTACTTTTCAATCAGACTTAGAGAAGGAGGAAGAAAATCTGAAAGCCAACATGTGTTTTATGGCTGAAATAGATGAGGGAGTAGGTCATAAGAGAAAAAAGGACATATGGTATATGGACAATGGCTGATCAAGACATATGATTGGAAACTCATTGAATTTCTCTACACTCACTCAAAAAGATGGTGGAATTGTCACTTTTGGTGATGATACCATAGGAAAAATCATTGGTATTGAAACAGTTGGAGATCCAAAATCTATCTCAATTAATAAAGTACTTTATGTACAAGGATTGAAACACAATCTGATAAGTATCTCTCAACTATGTGATGATGGTTATGCTGTTGATTTTTCTAACAATTGCTGTTCTGTTTTCAAAAATAAATTGCTTAAATTTAGAGCACCAAGAACTGATAATGTGTATTCCCTGGATTTAAATTCCTTGTGTAAACAACAAGTAAATTGCTTAACTGCTAAAATAAATGAATCTTGGATCTGGAATAGGATACTTGGACATTGTAATGTATATGTTTTAAATAAGTTATCTAAGAAACATTTAGTTTCTGATTTGCCTAGTCTCAAATTTGAAAGTGACAGATTCTGTGATGCATGTCTACTTGGCAAGCAACACAAATCATCCTTCAAATCTATTAAATAAATTACTACATCTAAACCTCTAGATCTTATCCATATGGATTTGTCTGGACCTTCAAGATTAGAAAGATTGGCTGGTAAATTATATGTATTTGTTTTAGTTGATGACTATTCTATATTTACATGGATTTTCTTTTTGAAATTTAAAAATGAAGCTTTTACTTTATTTGAAAGTTTTTGTAAATCTGTTCAAAATGAAAAAGTTTTTAAAATAATTTCATTAAGAAGTGATCATGGTGGAGAATTTGAGAATCAGGAATTTAATTCCTTCTGCTCAAATATGGGTATTAAACACACCTTCTCTGCACCTAGAACACCACAACAAAATAGAATTGTTGAAAGAAGAAATAGGACTATTCAGGAAATGGATATGACTATGCTAAATGAATACAATCTTCCTACCTAATTTTGGGAAGAAGCTGTAAGCACAACCTGTTATATAATTAATAGAGTTTTAATTATACCTCTTTTAAAAAATACACCCTATGAACTTTGGAATAACAGAAAACCTAAAGTTAACTACTTTAATGTTTTTGGATGCAAGGTTTACATCTTGAACACCAAGAATAATCTTGGTAAGTTCGATCCAAAATCTAATGAAGTAATATTCTTAGGAT
Organism: Viscum album; assembly: GCA_963277665.1. Taxonomy (NCBI): domain Eukaryota; kingdom Viridiplantae; phylum Streptophyta; class Magnoliopsida; order Santalales; family Viscaceae; genus Viscum; species Viscum album. Next base: position 734,796,864 of record OY728160.1, read on the forward strand.
ATTTATCTACCTCCAAAACTTATAGAATCTATAATAAGAAGTCAAGGATTTTTTAAGAATCAGTTTATGTGAAATTTGATGAATCTAACCCCTTTGAGAAAAGGACAGATCAAATGGATGAATCTGACTCTAATGATAACATGAGGCTTGAGAACTTGAAAAATGATTTTGAAAAAGATATAAATGAAATTCAGTCCAGTTCAGAAGAACATGATACTGAAGAACCTATAAGTATGTTTCCTAGACAGACTAGAACCCTAAAGAATCACCTTTTAGAAACTATAATAGGCGACTTAGATATGGGAATAAAAACTAGAATAAATATAGGAAATATTGTAAAATTATCTGCCTTTTTATCCCAATTAGAACCCAAGACTATAGAAGAAGATTTAGATGATGAAATCTGGATGATATCAATGCAATAAGAATTAGACCATTTCAAAATAAATGAAGTCTGGGAATTAGTTGAAAGACCACATAACTATCCAGTGATAGGAACCAAATGGGTCTTTAAAAATAAGCAAGATGATAAAGGAATAATAACTAGAAATAAAGCTAGACTTGTAGCTAAAGGATATAATCAGGAAGAAGATATAGATTATGATGAGACCTTTACACCTATACCTAGACTAGAATCCACTAGAATCCTCTTAGCCTATGCATCTCATATGAACTTTAAATTATTTCAGATGGATGTTAAGTCTACCTTTTTAAATGGTTATTTAATGGAGGAAGTTTATATTGAGCAACCTCATAGTTTTGAAAACTCTCAAAAACCATATTCTGTTTTGAAACTTACTAAAGCTCTCTATGGCCTTAAATAAGCACTTAGAGCTTGGTATGAAAGATTAAGCTCTTTTATTTTGAAAAATTATTTTACTGTTGGAATGGAAGATCCAACACTGTTTAAGAAAACTGTGAATTCTAATATTTTATTAGTTCAAATTTATGTTGATGATGTAATTTTTGGATCAACTAATAAAACCCTTTGTCATGAGTTTTCAAAGTTAATGCAAAAATAATTTGAAATCAGTATTATGGGAGAACTAAATTTCTTTTTAGGACTTCAAATTTATCAAAATGATTATGGAAATGTTTTGAATAAAAGCAAATATATTACTGATTTATTGAAGAAATTTGGACTTGAAAACAACAAGACATATACAACTCCTATGTATACTAATATAAAACTTGATTTGGATGAAACTGGGGAATCAGTTGACAACAAGTTATATAGAGGTATGATTGTTAGTTTATTATATCTAACTGCTAGTAGGCCAGATATAATGTATTCAATATGTCTTTGTGCAAGATTTCAATGAAATCCTAAAGAATCTCATTTAACTTCTGTTAAAATAATTTTTAGATATTTAAAAGGAACTGTTTTTCAATAAATTCTTTATCCGAAAACTTCTGATTTTAATTTGATTTCATATTTAGATGAAGACTTTGGAAGTTATAGATTAGATAGAAAAAGCACATCAGGAACATGTCACTTTTTAGGAAAGTATTTAGTGTCATGGTCAAGTAAGAAACAACATTCAGTTGCCCTGTCCATAGCTGAGGTAGAGTATGTTTCTCCTGGCAGTTGTTGTGCACAGGTGTTGTGGAAGATAAACAATCTTATAGACTTTGGAATAAATTTTAATAATATGCCTATTTTATGTAATAATACTAGTTCTATAAATATTTCAAAAAATCCTATTAATCATTATAGAACCAAGAATATTGATATCAAACATCATTTTATAAGAGATCATGTTCTTAAAAAGGATATATCTTTGGAATTTGTAAGTACTGAAATTCAATTAGGTGACATTTTTACTAAAACACTTCACACTGCAAGGTTTGATTTTATTAAGGGGGAGCTAGGTTTATTTGATTTTAAATAAAATTTTATTTTACTATAGTAGTTCTTTATTTTAATTCTACTTAAAATAATTTAGCTATTTTGTTTTTCAAATAGAATAAGTTTCTTTTCCCCGTGTAATATATTTTATTTATTTCTAAATATATGTAATTATTATTAAAAACATGGGAATCAAGGTTCTCAGAAACCCTTTCGACTTCTAAATCGTTTCATTTTTACCAAAACCTTTTCAAAACCGCAAACCAAACCTCTGCTCGTCAACCCTAATCTTCGAACCTCTAAAAACCTAACATTCAAACCTTCAGAGATTCTCGCAAAGATGGAAAAGAATAAAAGAGCCAATGAAGCCGAAACCAGTAGTGCCAAGAAACAATGTTCAGAAGGAAGAAAAATCTTATAGGGAAAGGCGATTGATCTCGAATGGCTATATTAGACAAATCTCCTGTTGAAACAAGCATTGTCGTTTCAGAATCTCGAAAAGACTTTAAACAGTGAGAATATGGAATTTCTGTATGAGGTAGAGCTTCGACACTTCTTCAAATCTATACATTTTAGTCTGGGAGATACTAAGGATATATGATGGCTAAGATAGAGGATAAGGATTTCTCAATCTCGTCAGTATAAATTGGTCTGATTCTCAACTGCCCTCATGAGGGAGTTTTTCATTTAGATTTGAAAAATATTGGAGATTCTATGCATAAATCAGAGGACATAATGTCATTTCTCTTTGGTATTAAGGCTGTAAAGAAAATGTTTATCAAATATTTGGAGCCTGATCAGAAAATTTTGGTCAAATTTGTGGAAACAGGGATTGCACCGACGATGCCTGAAATGGAAAAGATATTATATCCCGATATATATATATAATGTATCTTTTTCTCAGTGATGTTAAACTCAATTTTCCTAGGTATATGGTTAGATACCTAAGATATTGTTATCAGAGTGGTACCCAAATGAACTTTTATCCTTTTGGTTGATTCATCTCCAAGCTGTTGTTTACGAAGGACATGGTGAGACTAGTGGATGCCAGAGTACGCTGTCATCACAATAATGTGTTTAATGTTGGAACTTTAAAAAAGATTGGCTATTTCTGGATTATTATCAAAGGAAAACTTTTTCCAGTAGGAGCATATGATGAATAATAAAGTTCTTAAGATCAATCTGCAAAGTCCAAGGAGGGACAAGCTGAATTGATAGTCAGCACTGCGGCAAGGAGGATCAGATTTGAAGTGGAAGAAACTGAGGAAGAAAGAAGTCAGGAGGGACTTCAGATTTAGAGGAGAAGACCTGTTCTTGAGGAACTTACTTCCCCCGACTTAACTACAAGAGATTTAATCTCTTACAACTTTGTCATAGAAAAGGTTTTTGAACAACCTCAAGAACAAAATGTCACTCTTACAGATCCTGATCCTGAAATAATTGTAGTTGAAAGATTAGAACAACAAGTTATAGATGATGTTTCCGTTTTACTTCAACAAGAAAAGGAGGCAAAGCCTGGTGAGGAAGTGGCCAGACCTCAGGAAAATCCAGAGGATATCATTTTAGATATTTAATTGGAAGAATAGATTATAGATGTTCGTGATGAGCATGCTTCTGAATCTTACACAGAATTTCTTCAAGAGTATTTTTCTTTGGAAGAGTCTGAAAAGGACTCTAAGGAAAAATATGTGGACCAACCTACTCAGGACAAGGAGAAAGAAAAATATGATTCTGAATCCTTACCTTTAGTACTGCTACATCACACAGATCCTGAGAATGCGAATCAAGCACAGGGTGCTTCTGATTCAAGGAATAGGGAAGTTGAAGAGTTGTACAAAAATTTATCTCAACTAAAATGTGAGAATGATTCTCTGAGAAAAACCTTAGCATCAGAATAGTTGAAATTTCAAAAGCTTAAGGAGAGTTCTGTTTCATGGCAAGAAGTTGAAATTTTTAAAGAGGATATGCTAAATTCTATTGCCAAATTGAAATCTGAAATGGTTATGAAATCAGATTTCTCAGATCTTAAGTTGTTTATAGAGACAAAATTTTCATCAGTTGGGAATAGTGCTGCTAGTGGATCAGGTACTTCACCTGATTTAATCAGAATATTTCAAGCTATCACAGCCACAATGAGCAACATGAATGACAGGTTACAAGATCTTCAGTGCAACAGTGCTCCATTTTCTGTTCTATTAGATAATCAGAAATTCTTGGTTGATAAGTTGACATTTAGTGAGCCAGGAATCCGCTCTATCTTAGATAAATTCACAAAGATGCTATCTTTGTTTATGGAGAAACAAGAACGAATTCATGAGTTTTTCAGAGCCAATATAATTGAAGATATTCATATGACTCAAGAGGCCATATATCTTATTATTCAACTCGGTGATGGATTAATGAAAAGGTTGAGAGAACAGTTAGCAGAAATAAAGTCTACAGTCCAGAGAAGATAAACCCTACCTGTTAACTGCCAAAACCTTGATTCCTGTATTTATTATTTTTGTAATTTTAATGAAAATCTATTTCATTATATTTAATTTTTTTACTATTCTTATTTTGATATGCTAGTAATCCAAATTTAATTATTACTAAACAGTTAATAATAGCATTTACTTCTGTTCAGTGCTACATTAATCTCTGTTCTATTCCATATTCTATCATTCTTTTTGATATCACAAAAAGGGGGAGAAATTTAGATAAACACAAACATCTTTTCATTTGGGGGAGTAATTAATTTTATTGGGGAAGAAATTAAAACATGGATAAATTAAAGGTAGATATTTATCTTTTCCAAATTAAAAACTTATCTTTTCAAAATTTCAAAACTATATGTAATTAATTTTAAGTTAAGTTAATTTCATTAATTATTTTATGGGTTTTGTGATCATCAAAAAGGGGGAGATTGTTGAGAAAATGTTGTTTTCAACAATACATAATATTGTTATTTACATGGGGAGTTTATATTAATACTCTATCTCTTTATGACAATTTTGATTCTCACAAATACCCTTAATTATTTCCTAATGATTTTATTTGTTAAGTATTTTGCATGAATTTATCATTTTATTTTACTCTTGAAATAATGAGAATTTATTACTAAAGTATTTGTATCTAGCGTGTTCGGGAAACACTGTTCATGTGCCACTTATTCGGAATCTGCTTGAGCGTGTTCTGGAAACACTATTCATACTCTATGTGGATAAAAGTGGTGTAAGGATGAAAAGCGTGTATAATTTTTGAAATAAGGAAAAAGTATGGTTAATCAACCATACATTATCAGAAAAGTATGGAAGAAGAACCCTACGTTAGGAAGGAACCAAACATTTGGGATATTAGAAAAGTATAGAAGGAGAACCGTACGTAAATATTAAACGTTACATTTATTTCTCAAAAGTATGGTTCATGAACCTTAATTTTGTAAACAACCATACATTCTTAGAAAAGTATGGATCAAGTAAAAGTATGGATCTTTTATCATAAATTTGAAAGTTTAAGAGAAAAGTATGGATGACCAACCCTACATTTGGAATGAACCTTACGTTTGTTGTCAAGTTTACATTGTCAACTTTACGTTGTAAACCTTATGTTGTGAACCTTACGTTTGAAGACTACGTCATCAACCTTACGTTCAGAGGATACATACAGTTCAACTCAACCTTACATTTGACATCGGAGAATTTAAAGTCAATATTTTTATGCAATGGTCAGTACGCTGATTATTAGACGGATTTCAAGAAAGATTTAAATATGATTTTAAAGTACGATTTTGACTAATTCAAAACCGTTTTATCAATGTTTTGATCGAATTAAAAAGAGATTTTTATGAAGAGTCTTCCAGGAAGTTACGACTACTATGTAAATTCAAATGTTTGAATATTGAGAGTAAAAAGGCGATTTTTGTGGATCTAATTTTGTAGAGGAAGTGATCAATATATCTGTTCTCATTTTGAATTTCAAAATATACAATATCATAACAGAAACAAGTGTGATATATGGAAAAAAGTGTACAGAGATCGATATAGAGAAGATTTGAAAGAATAATACATAGCGATCAAGAACACAAGTGCATATACAATCATTGTATTCAAAAGAAAGATCTGCTGTAGAGACAACGCTATTTCTAAAGAGAAAAAATAGAGACAAATCAAGATACAAATATCTACTAATTACGAAGAGTGACTACACTCTGTTTTGTTGAAGAAGAAGGAACACAATATAAGATTCATCTATTTTTCAACGACAATATTTTGTGAATCTTCTACTGCTTAAGTTGCGATTATATTTTCTATATCTACTGCAACCAGATAGACTCAGAACTGCTTTGACTTGAAGATCAATATTTCTGAAGACAACGATTCATCTGTTGTCAATTGAATTCTATTACAATTGTGAAGATCAACTAGAAAAGTTCTTTCTAAACAAAAATTTTTTTTATCTTGAGTGACCAGCATCTCGTACTAAGCTGAGTAGGTTCGTGTTTAAACCAGAAGGCTTTGTTTGCCTCAAGATTGTAAAGGTGTCAACTGCCTGTACTCAGTTGTGAACCGGTCTGTTGAAATGAGGACCAGATAGTGAAAATCACCAAGCTCGTGAATTAGAGTGTTGGTGGAGTGGACTAGGGGCCTTCTGTTCCCCGAACCACTATACATATTTTGTTTCTACTATTTAAATTTCTACTGCATCATTTTATCTGATTAAAGTTAAAAGGCAGAACACAATCTCATAAAGATTTTTTAAAAGTCACAATTCACCCCCCTCTTGTGTATATTTGGTGCAATATGATCCAACAATATTATTCTCATTCCATGTGTGCATGAGATCTTTTTCTTCTTCACAATGTTCTTGTATTTTGGAAACCCCTAGGTTATTTGGAAACTCCTTACTTCATGGTGCATCTATTATTCATGTATCCTATTTCCTTTTCTTCAACATGAATCACAAAATAACACATGTGATTATCTAAAATTTAATTTTTGGCTCAACATCATCATATATGGGAATCATAAGTTTTTAAAGACTTATAAACTAAATCTTCATCTTAACTTCTCACAGTGGTCACACTCTAGTACCTATATTTATCCTCACAAATTAAATTCTGCTTAAACCATTCAAAAAACACATGATTATCATGGTTTATTAATCTTTGAAGCTTGGTATAACATGGTCCATTACATCATCCTTTATCTTAAAAGACACCGTCAATTGTTTTTCTATGTATGGAGAAATCGTTACTTTCAGGATCTACTATATGAAGTGTTCATTCAATAGATCATCCGCGAGTCCCAAGTGATTTCATGACACATGAGGTCAGTGAATTAACTACAAAGAGATTATATTATAGGGAATATTTATTTTTGGCATATGAATTTATGATTGGATATGTTGTTTAGAGATAAATATAAAATTCATCTCAGAATAATATGTGATTGAATATTTCTAATTTTAGGGTTTTCAACCTGGTCAGGAATATTTTTTGAATCATTTTAAGGTTAGTTTCTTATGGAATTATTTAAGTTAAAATTTTAGTTTTATTGTTTAGGATTTGTATATTAATGTATTAATTCTTCATATGAAGGTTTATACATATTTATTATTATTTTAGCTTGTACAAACCATTTCAATTCTTAACAAAATGAATAAATTTTCATCATTTTTTAGATCTTATAATCAGTTAAAAGTTGAATTTAGTGCTTGAGGCATGAAAAGTTCATATTTAATATTCATTTATTGAAGTAATATATTAGATAGAAGTGGAAATTGATCATACCATAAATGAAGGATAAATTTATACTTATGTAGTGAAAGAAAATCAAGTACGTATATTTTATTAAAATCACTATATCGATAATAAAATAATTTCTAAAATTTATGGAGTATTATTTGGATAGTAATACTCAACTATCAAGGTACACTTTTAGAAACTAATTTTCATGTAAGAGTCTTATATAGGTAGATGTATAATAGGTTTCAAGATCAAAACCTATAAATTAAATTTCATGATAAAATCTATATACGATTTTATTACTTTGTTATATTTAGTTTAGGAAAGAAGAATTAAAATTGTAAGGGAGCAATTTTTTTAATGAGGGGAAAATTTATACACTAAGATTTTATTTTATTTTTTATTGTGAAATAACACTATGTTTGATATCATACACCACATATAACCCCAAGTTTAAATGAACCACAGAATAAAATTATTTAAATATAATTGTTATATCCTAGCCATTGGGTTGGCAGATATGAATAGGAATAAGTGACTTATAAAATATATTTATAAATAATTTCCTTAATAAAAACTATGAATTCAATCAATAATTTTTGTGTTTATCTATTTTTTTACTAGTAAATGAATAAGAACAAATTTATTTTATGATTTAAAGTAACTTTTCATCTAAAATGTTTTTTATTTCATTTTGTGTATGGAAATTATAAATAATTTCTACCAATTTTATAAATATTATTTGAAAAAATGATATAATTTTATAATAATTATGTAATAATTGTATTATGGTTAATTTTTGAGATTTTTCTCAAAAGGTTGATTTTTGAGTGAACATTGAAAATACTGTTTTTTTAACTATAATTTCTTTTAATAAAATGATGTAACTTAAAATAACCATTATAATTTTAATTTTATATTAAAGTAACATAATTATAATTTAATTATAAAAAATATAATTAATTAACTAGGAATCAATATTACAATTTATTTTGGAATAAGTTCATTTTGGGCATAAAATGCATTTATCTAAAATTAGTTTTTGTTGTGTTTTTCACATTTATATTAAATTTGATTTGTTACACATAAATAAGTTAAATATATAAAATTATATTTCATATTTATAATAATGATATATAAAATTTTTAAATATTTAAATTTCATTTTTAGTCATAATGAATAGTAACCATGGAAAAAGCTTATCACCACAATAATGAGTAAAAGAGGTTAATTAAGACTAAAACTATGAGAAAAGTTCTAAAAATCAACCCAAAACTTGTTTTTATTTCATTTTTTGGAGATTAATTAGAAAATTTAAATCCAAAAATAAAATATAGAGAATTTTGGTTCTATTTTTCTTTAATTATAATATTTATATTATTTTATGAAAATGATAAATATAAAGTGCCACTTGGTTGGCTTTAATTTCTAATAAATGTTGTTATAGAGATAAAAATAATTTATGAATGAATATAAAAGTTTATTTTTAACAAGAATAAATTATTTTTATCTGGTTAATTTATTTATATTTTTTTGATGTTATAATTACCTTAATGTCTTACGCAATTCTAACTCAGTGCTTGTGTAAACAGTTTAAAAAATCTGTTAAATAATTTTAAAATCATTAAAAGAAATATTTTTTTGATGAATTATTCTTTTAATTTTTTTATGGTTAATAATAATTAATAATTAATAATTTATGGTAAAAGTGTTTATATTATAAATCAATTATTATCTTTGAAACTTTAAAGTTAAATTAAATGAATAGTTCCAAAAACAACTTCAATGATATTTTATGTTAATTAATATTTTATTAAATGATTTAAAAAATAAAAAAAATATTGAAATTGGAAAATTATGAATGAAAATGGTATAAAATTTCATAAATTTACTATTTTCATTCCACTTTTCACATTATATGTAAATTTATAACCCTTAAAGACTAAAAAAATGTGTTACTATGATTTGGTTAAAAAGGTTTAATGAAGGGGTTAAACCAAAAGATAAGATTTAAAATGACACCAAAACCTATATACATTTTATTGGATTATACTATTTATACATTAGGATATTTTTATTTTAATACATATCTATTTGGATTCATTCTACTTATGAAATATAGTAATTACATTTAAATCTTTTAAGTAATTCCTTGTGTGTCCCTCCCCTCATTTAAAAAATAGAACCTCTTATCCTACCTTATTCACAATGTTTGAGCCTTATATATTGGATAATTCATGACGTAATACCTTCCTAGATTCCTTAACTTAATTATTTATCTCATTTTCTCACCATAAGACCATATTAACAATATTTAAGGTGTAAGACAAAGGTGGTTTTATGAAGAAGTGGTATAACTCTTAACTGAGTGTTTTCATTTTATATCTTATTCCACATCCTTAAAATATTATATAACCATGATAATTTAAAAAATATATGTATTAAATATACTAAAGTTTTATTATATTAATTTAAAAACCCTTATCTATCTCCTTTTGATCCCATGGAAAATGAAAAATATTGCTTGTGTGTATGTACGATCTACCGTCTCTAAGTAGCGGTGTAATTTCTTTTTTTGCATCAAAACTTTTATTGGATGGTTATAAAGATGTAAATAATGAATATATATGATATTTATAAAATAATTATTATTCTTGAAATATAATATATCATTTAACGTCTTACCCTTCCACCTGTTAAAAAATGATAACGTCACTCGTGTGTACGTGTAGACTACCACCTCCACAAAGAGAAGTGATTCATTTTTTATGTTTTACATTAAATAATGTTTATAAATATTTATATAATGAATATAAAATATATTTATATCATTATTAACATTATTGATATGATGTAAGCATGATAAATAAGAAATTATTGAAACTACCAAACTAAAACTTACATAAAAAACGAAACCACTAACACTCAGAAACAATGATTTTAAAAAATAATTATTAATAAATGGTATTTTAAATGTTACAATTAAATAATATATAATATTATAAGTACTTATATGGTTATGTTATAGAATTATAATAAATTTAAATTTATTATAATGGAGGTTAAATGAACTTTGAAGCGATCTAGACTCGAGGTAAAAGTTTATTTACCAATCTCATCCTTTCTTTAGGATTGTTTATATTTAAGTATTTGTTGGGATAATTATATGATATTTTTATCTTAAACCCAATAAATTTTCTTCCCCTATGGTTATTTCTAGAAATTTTAAGTTTTACTTTCATTTTCCTCTCTCTAAGTACTCAGAAGTCCAAAATAATGATTTTAAGTAAAACTGAATTTGTTTTATATTCGGATCGAAATATATTTTTCCCTATATACATATTTTATTTAAAATATTTTCTTGAATGTTTATAATATTCTACAATTATTTATTAAAATTAGTTTTATGCATTTTGTAATTTCTATAATTTTTTTTAAAAAATAAATGTTCTTGTAATTTTCTGAATGAGGTACCTTTTTCTAAAGGTGTGATCAAAATACTTGTTTTAACATACACAAGAAGAATAAATTTTAATAGTGACATGAAAAATATCTGATTTGAAGATTAATTTATAATTTCACATGTTTATTTATCAAGAAAATGGATTTCCTAACATATTTTATTTTTTTTATATTTTAAATATGTGATTTCAAAATGAAAAGGTTATTTTCCTCAAGAAATGTTATAGTGATATTTTAAACTTATTTTCTTCTATGTGAACATCATTTGATAAATATTATGCTTTACTAAGGATATAATATAATTATATCATCCGCCATATTTATCTTGGTATATTATTATCATTTTGACTAGGGAAAGTGTTGATATTTTGTATGATAGTTCTTATAGCACATACAGTTAATGATTATTAAGGCATATTGATTAAGTTGTATTGTTTTTTTATTTTATGAATACATTGGAATTATTAAGTGAAGGGTGAAGCCTGAAATTAAATATCCCCTTGATGAACTTGTAGGAATTAAGAGATAAAACATGTTTGGTATTTTGTATATGAATTACCCATTTATGTGTGATGTCTTGTCATAAGGCCTATATAGTAAGTTTAAGATGTAAGGAATTATGAATTCCACCATTATGAAATCGGTTATTGATGTGCATGTGCATCACCCGAATAGACCGAATGCCTTCATTTTTATTGATTTTTGATGTTCATGTAATTATTAAAATTTTTATGTTGTCCATGGATAATTTTCAAGCTCATGTGGTTATTTATATGGCATTTTTTATAATCATTTATTCATTCCATATTATTCTTATCTTATTTATTATATGAAAGCTTCCACTGTACGCATTTATTTATAGAGCATCAGAGATCACCTTTTATTTGTTTTCCTTTCTGTAAGATATGAATAATATTATTATGAATGATTTTCATGGATGAAATAATGATTTATATTCTATGTTTTTATATTTCCAATGTAATATTATAATCATGTTTAAATTTAGTCTCAAAAAAAGAGATAAATTGATAAACTATACGTGGTGATATCCCTTGTGTCTTATACCAATGTAATAAATTAAACACTGTCTTTGGATTTATAGCGTTAGGGTGTTACATATGGAGTGAGAAATGAAATTTCTATCATTCCTACACAGGTTTTGGGATGTTATGGTCCCCATTGTGAGGATCTCAATAAGAAAGAACATGTTAGTTTTTATGGATGTTAAAGACATGATCTTGAATGAGGAACTTCATTAGAAGGATATCTAGAAATATTTTGGAAATTAAAATAGAGAAAAATAATGGTGGAATTATATATTATAGATAGGTTAGAGAGAAGGGAAAGGAAGAAGAATTTGGAGAAGGAGAAGCTCAGTGGAAGGTGGTCCCATGTGTTAGAATCGAGGGAAGAAAGTCCACCTAAAGAAGTATTGTAATGAGATGAGAGTGAAATCTAGAAGAAACACTTCTAGAAATGGATTTAAAAATCCTATATCAGAAGATAAAATTTATTTATAGTTGATTTCTTCTATTTCACTTGTGTAATGTTCCCCGCTTCGTTCTCCTTAACGTGACTTGACCGAGTTGGTTACATGACCTCAAGAATACATCCCCATATTCTAGAGGCTACTAACTAATAGTGAGGGTGTAAGGAATATAGCGGGGAGAATATAATATATGGTATAGAGTAATAAAAATATAATAAATAATAAATAGATTAATGAAAAATACCAGAGACCATATAAATGATCAACTGATTACAATAACAGAATGAGGAGACAAATCAAATAACACAAATAATAAAAACCCATATAATATTAGGATGAAATGTAACTAAATGAAATTTTGAGTGTAAAATATAAATAATACCAATAAAAATCAAATAAATACTCCAAGGCCTTGTTGATGAATCCTAATTAAGTCCTGCATCTAAGCTTCAACCCATCCAAAAATCATAATCAACAACTTGGTCCCTTTCCCTTTTCCAAACATGCATCTATGAAATTTTTCTGGGTACCAAATGGTATCCCATCCAGGGTGTGAGTACAACTTACTAGGTTGACACCACTGTGTCTAAAAAAATAAATTCTACGAAATATAGTGCATGTAATAAGGTGATAATAATGGTATTAATTTATTAAATTAATACTGTGAACAAAATAAAACCACTGACCCACAATCTCTGGGTTAACACATAGGGTTAGCCAAAACTACTATGGAATCCTTCTAGATAACTCTATGAATGTCATGGAACCAATCCATCCATATCCATAACCCTCAACAGTTATAGTACATAAAATAAGTATAGGTGAACCAATATAGGAGAACAGGGGAAAACCATTTGTATAAGCATTTGAGCATCACCGAGTGTAATCCTTATATATAAGAATTTTAACATCACTAGGAACAAGCCCTATATATATATGTATTTAAGCATAACTAGGAAAAATACCTATATATAATCATTTCATAATAACCAAACACAATCCCTATATATAATCATTTCATTATAATCGAGTGCAATCCATATATATAAGCATTTCTACATAACCGCACGTCTAGCAAAAAAATATGCCATCATAAGCCATGAATTTTATTTTCTCCTGATTACCATTTATCTAGACCTTTATAATACACATTTTCAAGATTTTTTTTTTAAAAATTATTATACCAAATCCTATTTAATTTATAATTTCAATTCCAAGGTCATTTGTATGCCAAAATAGTCACAACTCATCAAATAGACATTCCAATCCTATTACACATCATCTGACCAATTTAGTCTAGGTGATTCTCTTCCACGAAATCACTAAAATTATCATTTCATGAAAATTCATATTATTAAGACAACAATTAATTAAGTTTCCATAAAAACTTAGGTATCTATGTCAAGTCTGACCAAGTCTCAACAAGATCATTGGTGGCACACCTAACAGGTGTCTAGAAGTCTCGATATCAACACCAATGGACCCAACAAGACCCAATAAGAGGTTTAATAATAGGTTTATCATTAAATAAGGAACTATTAAATTATTTAGGTCATGTAAACTATGTTATAACATAATCTCACATATCACACATACTATTGATATTTGAAACAGAAAATAGAGATATCTTTTAGACCACCCACCTCAAAATAGAGAAGGCATCGACAAAAACTTACAAGACAAGGTAAAGTAAAACTCCTTATTTATCCCCTTCATCGAAGATGAAGAATGATTCAACCTCACGATATGGAACATAAAGAACCAATGAGAAAAATCCTATACATTGTATAGGGTTCTTGTTTGTCATTTCTTGAAGGGTCTATAAACAAGTGAGGAGAGCTATGCATGAATTGAAAGCTGGGCCCTAGGTTTAAAACACTAGGTGTAGCTTATTTATATCAAAAATAGAGGATTTATGCCATAAATCACACTATTCACATAAATTGATAAACCCATTTCCTTGACTTAATAACTATATAAAAATGTATCTTATGACAGAAAATCACATTTCATGATGTAAAACTATTTTATAGATTTCCCTAAAACTTTTATGGATTATTTATATTTTATAGGGTTGGTTCAATGAATTCATGACATAAATAAATGATTTACATTGTAAATATATTTTTCAGACTAAAAACAGTCCTCCTCCTCTTACACCTTCATAACACATAATCCTACCACATCAAGTTTTTGTTTCCAAGGTTCAAATTAAACACAACCAAACTAAAAAATATGATTGAAAAAACATAAAGAGTGATGTACCTGAAAAAATATGGGATCTTATAACCTCCCCTCTATATAATAGATCACTCCTGAGCTACTCTAAGAATCACTATAGGGTACCAAAAAACAAGTTTGGACACTGTTTCAACATATTAAATTCCCTCTCCCATGTCTCCAATTGCACATGCCTGTGCTTCCAGTACACTTTCACTAAAGGTATGGTCTTCCATCATAGATTCATCTCACTATAGTATAAAATCTTAATCAGATGCTCCTCAAAGGATGCATTAATATATATCTCAACATCATCAACATCTATCACATGATAAGGATCAAGATGATATATCTAAAGCTATGACATGTGAAACACATCGTGAATGGTACTATAGAACTATGGAAGAGACAAACATAATTCCACTATACTGACCCTTTCTGCTATCTTAAATGACATAGAAAACCTGGGAACTAGCTTTCCCTATCTTCTAATATGATGTTGCCTCATCATAGGTGAAACCCAAAGGAAAGAATAATGATTAACCTCGAGCTCTAGAGGTCATCTCTGATGGTCAACATATGATTTGTTCTGACCCTGTCTGGTCTTCAACCACTTCTTGATCAACCAAACCTAATTATATGTCACCTATATAAGACTAGATCCAATATTTTCTAAATCACCTACCTCCAATAAAAAAAGAAAATTACATATCCATTCATATAAGGCCTTAAAAGGATCCATTTTTATCGATGCATGGAAGCTATTATTATAAGAAAACTCAAATAGCACTATATTATACTCCAATGGGACACCAAAATCAAAAACATTTTTTCATAACATATCACCGAGAATATAAATCATTTGTTTATATTTTTCATCAGTTTTATGATGATATAATATACTATGTAGAACCTATGATCCCAAATCATTCTGAAGAAGTTTCTAGAACAAATACATGAAATGAGGATCTCGATCAGACATGATAATCCTTGGAACACCATGTACACAATCTATCTCTCACACATAGAGACTACCCAGACCCTCAATTAATAATTTCTCACTTATAAGAAAGAATTGGTATAAAATTTTCAGTCGATCTATGATCACCCATTCTACGTCATTATTGGGGGGTTTCTTGGGTAATCCTATCAAAAAATATATAGTAGAACCATCCCATTTCCATTCCAGAATACATAGATGATACAACAACCTAGAAGGCTTCTGATGCTCTACCTTCACCTACTGAAAAGCGAAACATCTAACCATAATAACACTATTTATTTCATCATTAATGGCCACTAGTATTGTATATAAAGGTCACAATACATCTTTTTCAAACCATAATGCACCACCCATTTAGAATCATGAAAATATCTCATAATATCCTATAAAAACCCATAGGAACCCATATACAGCCCCAGAAAAGAAGAATGTCACCATTACCAAGAGACCATCATGATGGTGGATCCCCACCATAAAAACATCCCTCAGAGCTAAGCCCTCTAGATTAGATAATTTTTATCCTTTATCCATTCATGAATCACAGCTATAAACGATGTGAAATTCATAGCTACCAATCCTTGGGAGACCTAAATATTAATATGAATGTACTCAAAGATCTCCATCAGCTGATACTCATTATAAGAATCCTGAACTTCCCATGTCTGTGTATTTTAATTTAAATCTTGAACAATGATGTTTCCATTTCTTGGTGTGTAAAAAAATAGAAATTCAAAAGACTACAGATACTCAACCCACCTTCTCCATTGAAGGTTTATTTCTCAATGGGAAACTTTATACCTAAGAATCTTGTGGTCTATGTACACCACAAAACTCTCACCCAATAGATATCATATCCAAAAATATCAGGGTGTGAACTACCACAACTAACTCCAGTTCAAGAGTAAGGTAATTCCTCTCATGAGACCTTAGTTTTCTAGAGGCATAAGTAATCACTTGGTCATCCAATATAATAACTAATCTAAGTGTAACTGTGGATTCATTTTAGTACATGGTATACTTTTTACTCGAAACATGTAAGGTGAGAATTGATGTTGATTTTATCCTTATCTTCATCTCCTGAAAAGATATTTTATAAGAGTATGACTAAACAAAATCCACCCCTTTCTTGATAGTCCCAAACATTGGTTCTTTCAAATGGGATAAGTCATAGATAAAATACCAATAATAAACTAGAATAATAAGAAAAATATGTATCTTGAAGAAATTATTGGGTCACTTCTATGATACCACAATTGAAACCTTCTCTAAATCCACTGGCACTCCAACCTATGAGATAACATGAACCAATAAATACAATCTATCAATCCATAAATTTCTTTTAAATAGATTGGAATAAAGTCTCTGTTATCTTAGTGTACTCAGGATGATGTCAAGTTGTTGGGAAAGATCATATACTGACTAGGAGTGCACTTAGATTTCATCAAAAAATGACCATAAATTGATCTAGTAATGACAGAAATATATGGTTCATAAAATCCATGAATATCGGTGGTGTATTTGTCCGACCGAACAACATCACCACGAACTCATATAATACATACCTAATCCTAATAGTAGTATAGGGTATGTCTGATGGTCTCATCCTCAACTGGTGGAACACTAACCTCTATTAAATCATAGAGAAAATATTGTAACTTCTCATCTAATCATAGAGATCATCAATAATTGGAAGGTGATACCAGTTATTGACCATAATTTTGTTCAATCTATGATAATACACACATATATTCAATGTTCCATCATAATTATTATATAAAATCATGGGATAAATCCATGGTTATTCACTAGGATGTATGAATACTTTTGTTTCTAGATCTTCCTAATAATTTTTCAACTCAAGAATCTCTATGAGTGCTTTTTATAAGGTGTTATAGAAACTAACTCAGCTCCCAAAACCAACTTGATCATGAACTTGATCTCCCACTCAGGTGGTAAGCCATGGAACTATTAAATAAAGAAATCATAAAAATGGTTCACCACTAGAGAGAAATTATCCTATTGAAGTCCACCATCATCAAGAAAAATACTTTCTATTTGAGCTATGAGATAATTCAATATATACTGAATTGTTCCTATACAAACAGGTAGACATCTAAGAATTCTCATGATTTGTTCTTTGGAAGTGACTAGTCTTCCTAGAGAAATCATTGTGTTGACAATCTCATTTAACCTAAGATATATATCAGAAATAGGCTTGTTAGGTTTCATCATAAAATTATCATATTTTATAGTATAAGTATTAAGTCTCATTTCATTTACACTAGATGTGCCTTCATGTGAGATAGAAAAGGTATCCCAAATTTCATGGGCAGTTTTACAAGAATAAATCCTATTAAATTATTCATCTCCTAAGGAACAGTACAAGGAATTCATAGCTTTGCAATTGTTATTTTAAGAAAGTTTGGTAGGTTCATCCCATTTAATTCTATCAGTCACAGAAAGTTTGTATTCATGTATAATGGATGACCAGATTTCAAAACTCATACTCTCTAGATGCATTTTCATTTTAATTTTCCATTGAGCATATTTTGTTCCATTAAAGAATGGTGGTCTGTTAGTTGCAGAACCTTCCAATCTATTTTCCATACTAACAAATTACTTTAAAAGAGAGAGAAATTTAGAATTAACAGAAATTTACAGATCTTTAAAGTACAACTTCAATCAAATTTGAATAAGATTACACAAAGTCCTAATAAAGCAACCTTTAATACCAAATGTTGGTTGGAGTAGTTAACTCAAGAGGGGAGGGGTGAATTGAGTTATTATTTAAAAATTTCTGTTTAAAATATATTATTTTTACAAATAATGATTTCCCCAAAAATAGATACAGCCAAGTTAATCAAGGTTATACTATTATAAGAGTTTGAGTGTTTAAACGACTTCTTAGAAGATTGATTAATTCTCAGTAATCTTAATTGGTATTATTAAAATTACTTTTGAAGTTATCCTACTAAGACAAATCAGATATAACTTATTTCCAAGACTAACTATCAAACTGAATTTAGTGTTTTTTTGGATTATGCCGTAAAGCAGTAAAATAGAGTAGACTAGATTTAAATAGCACATCGGATATAAAACAAGTGGTTCAGTATCAAGCCGAGACCTAATTCACTCCACTTGGTGATCACCTACCACTAAGCAGTTTATATAAATAAACTCTGATCCACACCCTGGATCAGGGTTAAAAAAAGTACATGGACTGTCCAAGACACGCAAGGACCTCTTCCACAATTTTTGTGGGTAAAAAAAATAATGACCAGGCCACACAAGGACCTCTTCCACAGTTGTCATGGGTAAACAAGGGTAAATAATTTGGTGTGAGGATTTTGAAATCCTTATGTTCAGCGTAGGAGTCAGTGTGTGTGTAAAATATACAGAGTACACACACTACTCAAAATTAAAATAAATAAATCACTGAGAGAGAGAGTAGATATGAGTTCAGAATGCTCTAGTGATTAGAAGTGGAGCTCTGGACTCCTTGGATAAGACAAAAATGCTTCTGAGTCCTTCTCGGGTTTTTGTGTTGAAAAACAGAGTGTCGCGATTCAGCTTTTTTTCTTCACGAGTAAAGATCTTCTATGAAATCCAATGTATTTCATGTGTTCTTCCATAGATTTGGATTGCATGCATGAGACAATGCTTTCTTTTAAGATCTTTCAATGTGTTCTTTGCAGTTATACTCAAGCTTGCTTTTCTGTTGAGTACAGTGCACTCGCGTTTCTTGTGTTGTTGTGTATTTTCTGCTCTTGGACACTCTGCATTCTTTATCTTCGAATACATGAGGGTTAGCCGAAAGGTTCCATATGTGTCCTACCTCATACCTCTTACTATGTCTACAAAGAAACATTAATTATGTTCGTTCATTAAAGACATCAAATATGACTGTTAAAAAGTTAAATTGAAAGACAAAAAAATAGGTTAAGAAACGGTGTCACAGTATGTTATGCAAAGAGTGTATTCTTCACGGTATCTCTTTGTCACGGTGTCTTATTCCCTGTGTCTCCTTCATGGTGTCTCCTTGTCACGGTGTCTCCTTCACAGTGTCTCCTTGTCATGGTGTCTTGCTTATGGTTTCTAGCTTATGGTGCCTTGCTCATAGTTTCTAGATTCACGGTGCCTTGATGACTGTGTCTTGATAACTGTATCTGACACTTAGGAAAACATGGTGTCTGGATTACGATGTTTGTTATTAGTGTCTTGCTTCATGGTGTCAGCCTTACTATGTCACTGTGTCTCATGGTCACAATGTCTCATTGGTCACGGTGTCTGAGACTTTGGCTTCACAGTGTCTACTTCATCACAGTGTTCTTGTTCAAGGTGTCTGTGTCTTGCTCACAGTGTCTGACTTACAGTGTCAAGCTTCACGGTGTCTTGTACTTAAGAAAATAATTGTATTCAGACTTAAACAGTAATATGCATAAAATGAATTGAGCTTATCCATTATCAAGTATGAGATAACTTGAAACATAAATACACATGATTGATAAGATTTGTGAGATTTGTGATCATTAATAAGATTTGTGATTATTATTGAGATTTTTTATCATTAAAACATGGTTAATACCTGAGGAGTCCAACAATCTCTCCCCTTTTGATGATCACAAATCAAGTATAGTTAAAGGGTAAATTGAATGGAGCTACAGAGAAAATAACATCTAGAATAATAGATAAATTCTCACTTTTTCTCCCCCTTTTGGGATTATAAAAATGTAGAAATAATAGAGGGAAAACAGTGCATATAGAATTAAGAGTGTTCAGATGACAACATACAGTAGAAATACAAAAAATAAATGACATCCCCAAAAAAAAAGCATTCACTGGTCTTCTTCAGGGATTGGCGTTCTCTTTACCTTTATCAGCAGCAGAAGAGGAATCCATAGGGGCAGTTGCTGATCTAGAATAAGGAATATAAGTGGTAGATAGAGAAGGTAAAGGGAGACCTTCGAAGATTGAGGGAGCCAAAGTAGGATCTGTAGAAGTTTGAGGTGGTTTCTAGTCAAGGATGACAGGCCTGATCTAACTAAGAGCCTGGCCAACAGACATGGATGTTGAAGCTAAGGAAGAAGTGAAAGTAGGTAATTCAAGTCTGAGAGGAGTAGACACTGGAGCAACAATTTCTGTACTTTGAACATGAAGATATAGTCTCAGAAGTTTAATGAAGTCTGCAATAATCTCTCCTCTATACTGCATGGACTTTTCAAAACCATCTTTATTTTTTATG
This sequence comes from Viscum album, assembly GCA_963277665.1. NCBI lineage: Eukaryota > Viridiplantae > Streptophyta > Magnoliopsida > Santalales > Viscaceae > Viscum > Viscum album. The sequence goes on from OY728160.1 coordinate 734,817,854, forward strand.
AAAATGTCCAACAATATGGTAAACTCGGTGAGATTCTGGACTTGGATTTTGAAGTCTTGGGTTACAGGAGGAATTCTTAGATTCTCTACAAGGTATTTTAAGTGGGTGGTCATATCAGTCTTGGAGAAAATACGGTTGAAATAGAAGTCCACTTTCTTAGAGATCTCCTGCTGGGCATCATTGGCAATCTTTGAGTGAATTTGAACCAGGTCAAGTACTCTATCACTGTTCTTAACAAATTCATATAAAGAAGACATATCAAAGCCACTTAAGGCATTCTGAATCTCTTCCTTGACTATAGATTTGAGCATAGAACTATCTAAAGAAGGAGTAGGTGTTTGACCAGAGGAAGTAGAAGCTTTGACAATTATGGTCAGAGACTTGAGCTGTTTCGGGACCTTTTGAAGATAGCCAATATATTTATATGTGATCTTATTAAGGTTCTACACAATCTCTCTAATGTGTTGCAACATGTTTTTGTGCCTTTCTCCAATATTTTCATCAAAGGATAAGAGGTATGGATGAATCTGGGACACAATATCTCTAGAAATATGAGAAATAGTAGGTCCATGAGAAGTAGGAGCAGACTCTGATCTGGAATGCAATTCTCCCTGTAGGTCTTCAACCATGCTTTTCAGAGTTGCAACTTTATTACTGAGCAACTTGTATTCAACCCTTACTTCTTGAATTTCATGAATCATCTTGGGTTGAATGTGCTAGATAATCTTTTCTAAAAGCATTGAGGCATCTTCCTGACTCATTTTGGTCACAAGACGAGGTTGAGAGGACATAATTTTCTCAACTCCAGATAAGATAGTGTCTCCAAAGACATTAAAATCATATTTACGGACAAAATATGACTGTTCAGGTAAAGGTGTAGGTGCAGGAAGTGGTACAGGTGTAGGATCAGGTTGAGGTTTAGGTTCAGGTGCAAAGTATGGGACAAATTTCAGTTGAAACAAAGAAGAAAGATCAATACCAGTGGCAGTAACCTATTGAGATTCACTCACATCATAAAAGATAGGGAATTTATACTGAGTGTCCACCGAATATGACTCATTTGGTCGAGATGCTTCAAAAAACTCAGCTTCACCAGTCTCAATATTTTTAGGTTCCTCCCCCTCAATTAGTGCTTCCTTCTTGAGACCTTGAGGCTCATACACTTGTTCTAAATCCACTGGTTCATCTCTAATTTCCTCATCCATTTATTTCCTATCCAACCTAAAGGCTATCTCCATCCTATCTTCAGCAGAGGGTATTATCTCAAGAACAGATTATTCCACAGGAAGGTCTTCCAGATTAGCTTCTTGGATAGTAGGGAGTTCTTTTTGAGTTGTTTATTGCATAGTAGGGAGTTATCCTACTACAGCCTCTTCCATGGATTGCTGCTCAGATTCTAGGACAAATAATTCTCTTGCAGCCTCAGATTGGATTTCCAGATTAACAACAGCTCTAGGGGTAGGAGGTTCTTTACCAGGAACAATAGGAGGAACAACAGTCCTTTCTTTTTCAATAACAACTTCTTCCCAATGAGGTATATCAGCCTCTTCTCAATGTGGTACTTCAGCTGCCTCTTCCTCTTCCTATTCATCTTCTGAATAATCAACAACTTCATCTGGTTCCAAACCAGGATCAGAAATGTCCTTTGGCCTTGTTGGATAATCCAAAGGATTATACTTCTCATAAAGATTATCATTATCTTTAACCCATTCCTTCTTCCAAGGGTTCTAGTTTATTTTCTTTCTCTTAATGGTAGGTCTAGATAAACAATATTCAAAATCCATAAGTACTTCTTCATTGGGTACAACTAATCCTTTTACAATAAGCTTTGCTGAAATCATCCTAGAGTAAAACAGAGATGTGGATTTGGATGTAACCCTGATCAATTCACACATATGGTGAATGCTGTATTTGCACAGATTGATTTTGTGTCCATTCTTCATAAGATGAATCAGGAACACATCTTGGTACTTCTGGACAACAAAGTCACCTTTCCTCTACTAATCATATTTTGAACAAATTTAAATAATAGACTTGTCTCTCCATAAAGTTCAGCAGCTATGACCCTCCTCTTGGTGCCATTTCCAGTTAGGATTTCCAGTGCATTTTCCAGGACAAAGAAATCAGTTTTAGGTGGGGTATCTCTATGATAATCACCAAAAATTAGTTCATGAGGAATCCTAAGGCATGCGGCCCAGATCCTTGAAGAGAATGAGCAGATTTGTCCATTAACCCAACTCCTCAAAACATAGATTTCACTAGCATCAAAAGAAAACGGTACATACTGATAAAACTGAGCTACCGAACTCGGATAAATAGGTCTCTCCTTCCATGAATACCATTCGATCCAGCCTTGTTATCTTAAAACTTTTAAAACCAGAGACTTGCTGGAAAAAAGACACTCAGGGCAAACTTCTTTTTTAGGAACAATAGTGTGATTTACCAGGTTTGGATTCAAGGGTCCTTCGGGCACCAGCTTTGGTGCTATCTTCTTTTTCTTCGAGCTGCACTTCTCAAATGTGGATGAAGATGAATGCTTCATTCTTGGAATTCACCGAAGGTTGAGAGAGAGAGGGTTGAAATCTTGAAAGGTTTCAGAAAGAGTGAGTAGGAGAAGGTTCGGGAGAAGAACCGAGTGAAACCCTTTTTTTATCATTTGGGAATGTCATACGTCACAAAAATAAAAATGCGGGAAAGTAAAAGAGGTGAAAAAAGAATTACCGCAATACGGGTTAAAAGAAAAGAAAAAATAATTTTCACGGTGAGACCATGAATAGTCATTACGGTGCGATGGTAAATGGTCATCACGGTGAGACAGTCCGTGGTCATCACGGTGAGACAGTGAATGGTCTGTTCAGTCATGGTGAGACAGTAAGTAAACTATTCAGTCATGGTGAGAGAGTAAATGACAGACTGTGAATTGAAAGTGCTAATGGTGAGATGGTAAATATGAGAGACAGTAACCGAGAAACAGTGAACATGAAATAGTAAAGTAAAATATAGTAAAAGATTAAATAGTAAGACCAGTAAGATATCTATTTATGATTGATCATGCCAAGATCATGTGTGATGTAATATATTCTCTCATAATTTAATGGTTTAGTGAATATATCAGCAAGTTGATATTCAGTACTAATGAATTCCAAAGTTATATCACCTTTTTGATAATGATCTCTAAAAAAGTGATGTCTTACATCAATATGTTTTGTCCTAGAATGTGAAACATGATTTTTTGAAATGTTAATAGCACTTGTGTTGTCACAATTTATTGGTATATGTTTGAATTGATATCCATAATCTAGTAAAGTGTGTTTCATACACAAAATTTGTGCACAACTACCAGCAGCTATGTATTTATCTTCTTCAATAGATAATGCAAAAAAATTTTGTTTCTTACTACACCATGATACTAGTGACTTGCCTAAAAGGTGACATGTTCCATATGTGCTCTTTCTATCTAACTTACAGCCACCAAATCTTACATCAGAATAACTAACTAGTTCAAATGATTGTCCTTTAGGGTAGAACATTCCTAGATTGGGTGTATTCTTGAGGTATTTGAAAATTCTCTTTACAACATTTAAATGTGATTATTTAGGGTTTGCTTGAAAGAGAGCACACATACACACTCTAAACATAATATCAGGATGGCTAGTAGTTAAGTAGAGTAGACTTCCAATCATTCCTCTATAAGTGGTTTGATCAACAGATTTTCCATCTTCATCAAGATCCAACTTACAGGTGGTACTCATGGGAGTGTCACTACTTTTTGTGCTATCCATTCCAAAATGTTTTAGAAGATCTCTAGTGTACTTAATTTGAGTCAAAAACAATTCCATAATTATTTTGAAAGATTTGAAATCCAAGAAAGAATTTTAGTTCACCCATTAAACTCATTTCAAATTCGTTTTGCATCATTTTAGAAAAATGAATACATAATGAATTTTTTGAAGATCCAAAAATCATATCATCTACATAGATTTGAACAACTAAAACATCATTAGATATTATTTTTATAAAGAGAGTAGGATCAACTATTCCATTTATAAGACCTTTGGAAATTAGAAAAGTACTCAATCTATCATACCAAGCTCTTAGATCTTTCTTTAAACCATATAAATCTTTTTATAGTTTAAAAATATGATTTGGAAATCGAGGGTTTGTAAATCTAGGGGGTTGTTCAAAAAAAACATCCTCAGCTATATACCCATTTAAGAATGCACTCTTAACATCCATTTGATATAGTTTGAAATTCAGATGTGCAACATAAGCAAGTAAAATTATAATAAATTCAAGTCTGGATACTGGAGCAGAAGTATCCTCATAGTCAATTACTTCTTCTTGAATATATCCTTGTGAAACTAATCTAGCCTTATTCCTAACTATATTTTCAGCTTCATCTACCTTATTTCTAAACACCCATTTAGTGCCTATGACAAAATTTTCCTTGGTCTTTCAACAAGTTTCCAAACTTTATTTATTTCAAACTGATTGAGTTATTATTGCATAGAAATTACCCAAAATTCATCATTGATAGCATCATAAATGTTTTTAGGTTAAAGCTATGACAAGAAGGCTTTATGTTCAACCTGATTTCTAAGAGAAGATCTAGTTTGTGTTCCTTTCTCTAAGTCACTTACAAAAACATCTAAGGGATGGTTTTTAAGTGTTATAACCTTTCTAAAAAGAGGGACTAGTGAATTAAGGTTCATCAAAATATTCAGGTTCATTATGACTTGATTGCATAGAATTTATATAATTGGAAGTTTTCACAGATTCCTTTACAGAGGTATTTGAGGATTTTGAGTTGATGTTCATATTTGATACATCATCCTCCTGATTTTCTAGAATGGTTCTAGGATCCTGTGGATATATTTCATCAAACTTGATATGGACATATTATTCCACACATTTAGTTCTTTTATTGAATACTCTATAAGCTTTGCTTTAAATTGAATAACCTAGGAAAATTCCTTCATCACTTTTGGATGAAAATTTGTCAAGATTATCCTTTGTGTTGAGAATAAAGACTTTGCAACCAAAAACTCTAAAGTAATTAACCTTAGGCTTTATATTGTTCCAGAGTTCATATGTGGTCTTCTTGAGAATTGGTCTAATCAATAATCTATTGATTATGTAGCATGCTGTATTAACAGCTTCAACCCACAAGTAAATAGGTAGGTCATATTCACTAAGCATTGTTCTAGAAATTTCTTGCAAGGTTCTATTTCTTCTTTCTACAACACCATTTTGCTGAGGTGTTCTAGGGGCATATAAATTGTGATTATAACCATTTTGTGAGAAAAAGGATTCAAACTCTTGATTTTCAAACTCACGTCCATGATCACTTCTTAGAGATTTAATTTTAAGGCCACTAATATTTTCTAAAGACTTGTAATACTTAGTAAAATAAGAGCAAGCTTCACTTTTGTGATCCATGAAAAAGGTCCAGGTATATCTAGAAAAATCATCTACTAGAACATAAACATAGTGCTTCCCATTTAAACTAGAAACTCTAGATGGTCCAAAAAAATACATGTGATCCAATTCGAGAGGTTTAGAAGTAGAAAATTCATTCTTTTTTTTAAATATATTTTGGGTTGTTTTCCCTTTTGACAGGGATTACACACTTTGTCATTTGGAAACTCAAGTTTGGGTAAGTCTTTAACTAGGCCTTTTCTAGTTAACATTATAAGGGAGTGAACATTACAGTGTCCTAGTCTCCTATGCCAGAGCCAAGATTCTTTATGAAATAAACTTAATCATGAAACATATTGAGAAGCTAAAGAATCTAAATTAACAGAATAAACATTTTCATTCCTTGATACAGAAAATACTAATTTATCTTTAGAATCAAAGACATTACATGTATCATTTTCAAATTTAACATGATATCCATCATCACACAATTGTGAGATACTAAGAAAATTATATTTTATACCGTTAACAAATAGTACTTTAGAAATTATAATCGAATCAGAGTTACCAATCTATCCTAATCCAATGATCTCCCCCTTTGAATTGTCACCAAATGTGACATGTCCTCCATCTACTTTTACCAGGTTCTTGAAGCATGAGTAGTTTCCTATCATGTGACTTGAACACCCACTGTCCAAGTACCATAGATTTGTGTAGGATCTCTTTAAGCAGCTTTCCTATAACATGATCAAGCAAAGACAGATTTTGGTACCCATACTTGTTTGGGTCCAGTAACATTAGTAATAAGTGCTTTAGGAACCCATATTTGTTTCATAGGTTTCCTATAGTCATTATGTAAATTATTTGAAAAATAAACTCTATTTGGTCCACAAAAACTTGAAACAATAGAATATGTATCATGACTCGAGCTAGTTGAGCTATGTCCAGAACTGGGAACAAAATTATATGTCCTATACTTTGAAACAAAATTTATTCTACCAAGGTTTCTTTTACAAGGTTGATAACCAATTCCATTATTATATTTAGGAGAAATTTGTTTTCCTATAATTTGGGTAAGGGTATTTTTACCATTAGTAAATTTTTCTAAGTCAGTTTTTAATTGCTCATTAGAAATTTTTAGTTCATTGTTTTCTTTGAGTAGTTGAGCATTTTTCTCTTTTTTAGTAGTAAGTTCAGATTTAACAGTTACAGTGAGAGCATACTGTTTCTTCAATGATTTATATTTATCCTTTAATTAATTGCATGTATCTTCAAGCATGTTTCAATATTCAACCATTTCTTCATTAGTCATATTTTCAGAGTCACTTTCCTCTTTAGAATAATATGAGTTTTGTACAGAAGAGTTCAGTGTTACCTCAGATGTGTTTGTCATAAAACATAGATTGGATTTGTTAGCATGTTCATCATGTGATGTGTCTGAGTCATTCGAACTATCCTTAGAGGCACTCCAGGTTTCCTTCATTTCCTTTTTGTACTTCTTGTCCTTGCCCTCATATTTCTTCTTATACTTGAGCTTTGGAAAGTCATCCTTTATATGTTCTTTGTGCTTACACTCATAGCATACAATCTCATCAATTTTGTCACTTCTTTTCTTGTACTTTTTTCATTTTCCTTTTGGATCATACTTGCCCTTTAAGTTAGGATTTCTGAAAAATTTATTCTTTTTGTAAAAGCGTTTGAATCTTCTAGCCAGTTGATCCATCTCCTCATCACTTTCTGATGATGAATGTTCAGTAGTGGAACTGTCTACAGAATATTCCAGTTTTCCTCTGTCTTTGTGCTTCGAGAGGGAGGTCTTGAATGAAACAGATTTCCTCTTTGGTTCATCCTTCTCTTCTTTGTTGACTTTCAGCTCTTCCTCATACATCATCAATTTACCAATGAGTTCCTTCATAGGTAGCCTGTTGATGTAGCATGACTCTCTAATTGAGACAGAGGTTCCCCTCTATCTGTCAGGTAGACATTTGAGAATTCTCATGATCTGTTCTTTGGCAGTGACTTCTCTTCCTAGAGAAATCATTATGTTTACAATCTCATTGAACCTAAGATACATATCATAAATAGGATCATCAGGTTTCATATTAAAATTATCATATTTTATAGTATAAGTATTAAGTCTCATTTCCTTTACACTAGATGTGCCTTCATGTGAGACATACAAGGTATCCCAAATTTCATGGGCAGTTTTACAAGCAGAAATCCTATTAAATTCTTCATCTCCTAAGGAACAATACAAGGCATTCATAGCTTTGCAATTTTTATTATAATAAAGTTTGGTAGGTTCATCCCATATAATTTTATCAGTCACAGGATGATTGTATTCATCTATAATGGATGACCATATTTCAAAACTCATACTCTCTAGATGCATTTTCACCTTAATTTTCTATTGATCATAGTTTGTTCCATTAAAGAATGGTTGTCTGTTAGTTGAAACACATTACAATCTATTGTCCATACTAACAAATTACTTTAAAAGAGATAGAAATTTAGAATTTACAGAAATTTGTAGATCTTTAATGTACACCTACAATCACAGTTGAATAAGATTACACAAAGTTCTAATAAATAAACCTTTGATACCAAATGTTGGTCAGAGTAGTTAAATCAATAGGAGGGGGGGTTAATTGAGTTACTATATAAAAATTTATGTTTAAAAGATATTAGTTTTACAAATAATTATTTCCCCAAAAATAGATACAACCCAGTTAATCAAGGTTATAATATTATAAGAGTTTGACTGTTTAAACAACTTCTTAGAAGATTGATTAATTCTTAGTAATATTAATTGGTATTATTAAAATTACTTTTGAAGTTATCCTACTAAGACAAATCAGATATAACTTCTTTCTAAGACTAACTATCAAAGTGAATTTAGTGTTTTTATGGATTATGCAGTAAAGCAGTAAAACAGAGTAGACTAGATTTAAATAGCACAGCGGATATAAAACAAGTGGTTCAGTCTCAAGCTGAGACCTAATCTACTCCACTTGGTGATCACTTACCACCAAGCAATTTATATAAATAAACTCTGATCCACACCCTGGACCGGGGTTAACAATAGTACATGGACTGTCCAAGACACACAAGGACCTCTTCCATAGTTTTCATGGGTAAACAAAATAATGACCAAGCCACAAAGGGACCTCTTCCACTATTTTTGTGGGTAAAAAAGGGTAAAGAAGTTGGTGTGAGGATTTTTAAATCCTTCAGTTCAGCGCATGAGTCAGTGTGTGTGTAAAATATACAGAGTACACACACTCCTAAAAAGTAAAATAAAGAAATCACTAAGAGAGAGAGTAGATATGAGTCCAAAATTCTCTAGTGATTAGCAGTGCAGCTTTGGACTCCTTGGATAAGACAGAAATGCTTCTAAGTCCTTCTATGGTTTTTGTGTTGAAAAACAGAGTGTCGCGATTCATCTTTTGTTCTTCACGAGTAAATATGTTCTCTAAAATCCATTGTACTTCATTTGTTCTTTAGTAGAGTCAGATTGCATGCATGAGACAATGCTTTATTTTAAGATCTTGGAATGTGTTCTTTGCGGTTATTCTTAGGCTTGATTTTCTGTTGAGTACAGTGCACTCACGTTTCTTTCATTGTTGTGTATTTTTTCTCTTGGACACTCTTCATTATTTATCTTCGAATGCATGAGGGTTAGCCAACAGGTTCCATATGTGTCATACCTCGTACCTCGTACTATGTCTACAAAGAAACATTAATTATTTCAGTGTATTAAATACATAAAATATGATGGTTAAAAAGTTAAATGGAAAGATGACAAAATAGGTTAAGAAATGGTGTCATAGTATGTTATGAAAACAATGTCTTCTTCACAATATCTCCTTGTCACGGTGTCTCCTTCACTGTGTCTCCTTCACGGTGTCTCCTTATCACGGTGTCTACTTCACAGTGTCTCCTTGTCATGGTGTCTTACTTACTGTTCCTAGCTTCCGGTGCCTTTCTCATAGTTTCTGGATTCACGGTTCCTTGATGACTGTGTCTTGCTAACTATGTCTAGCACTTAGGCAAACAGAGTGTCTGGCTTACGGTGTCTGTTCTTAGTGTCTTGCTTCACGGTGTTAGGCTTACTGTGTCATGGTGTCTCGTGGTCACAGTTTCTCATTGGTCACAGTGTCTGAGACATAGGCTTCACAGTGTCTGCTTCATCACAATGTTCTTGTTCACGGTGTCTATGTCTTGATCACAGTGTCTGACTTACTATGTCAAGCTTCACGATGTCTTGTACTTAGGCAAATAACTGTATTCAGACTTAAACAGTAATATGCATAAAATGAATTTAGCTTAGCCATTATCAAGTATGAGATAACTTGAAACATAAATACACATGATTGATAATATTTGTGAGATTTGTGATCATTAATAAGATTTGTAATTATTATTGATATTTGTGATCATTAAAACATGATTAATACATGAGGAGTCCAACAATGAAAATATCCCAAATAAAATTGTAGCCACTATTTTCAAGAGAAAAATTCCTAAAAATTTATATCCTTTAAATGCACTCCCAATGATATATTGATGGTAATAACACCATCAAAGATCTCTTGAACCAAGACCAATAAATTTGAGAAAATGGTAGATATAAAGGAATTTGATGATATTGTATAAAAGAAATGCATGTAATGGTAGATGATATAAGAATCATACCTCTGATAGTAAATTGTCCTGCATCTAAGATAGCTGAGGTAGACTATATTGTGTGTAGTTGACTCATCCCTCTACCCTGGCCTCAAGTCTGACTCGCATAAACCATTCCATTTGGCTGGTAATACCTCTACTACATTGGGGTACCATATCACCTACCTTATCCTAAATTCCCTATAGAACTCCAGCTACCTATCTGCTGAGAGGTAGCTAAGTCCTTTATAGACTATGGTGCCTTTCTTGACCCCCTTCTATTATTTTACTATTGAAATTTCCTACAAAAATTATTAAGATGACCCATTTTATCATAAGAATGAAACTCTATAATGGGGTAAGGACATTGAAGATGTTTTTGGACCTACTTGAAACACTAATAACATTACATAGAACCAAATTTTTGAAACAAATTCCCACTATCCTAGGTACTCTTCCTACAACTACCCTAATGATAAATTTCATAGCAGTACTTCCTTTTACTAGAAGAACATATCCCAGATCACCCTACTAAAACTATTAGGACACCACCTAGGGCCTCTCTTAGATTCCCATCCATGATGAGAGCTTGATTCATTATGTTTTCAAAGTTGTTTAAGTAAAATATGTCTACCTAGGACCTTATATCATAGTGAATCCCATCCTTGAAATATCTCACCTTAATGACCTCATCAGCTATCAAATATGGAGAAAAATACCATAGGTTGGTGAAATGTCCAGCATATTCCATCACTGACATTCCATCCCATGTTAGACCCACGAACTCATAAGACTTATCATCCCTCAATATATCTAAATAAAAATGACTTTGAAATTTTACCTTGAAATAATTTTAGGATAACTGCTCTTACTTCTTCACATACTCTAGAATATTCCACCAACTCTTGGATGGTACATAAAGAATATATGAAATAAGCTTCACCCTCATATCAGCGGGTGTCTCAAGATGCTTGAAGATTCTCTATAGAGACTCAAGACTAATCTCACCTACCTAGGGGAATCCATTTCTAGTGAATGTATACAGATGCTGTAGATGGAAATATCTCATCTTCTCAAACATCGAAGGTATAATGTGGACAATCTCTCTCTCCATGGACTACATGAACCTCAAGAATCTGTCACAAAGTTGGTATTCCATTAGGTTATTTGTTGTTGTAAGAAGTTCCGACTCAATTACATTGGGATCATTCTAGTTACCACTCTCCTGATGCTCATCCTAAATATGATAAGGATATATTTTTATCTATAAAGGTTTAACAAACACCTTAGTACATGAAACAAAATGAGATCAACATCAACAGGTGATAACAATAGAGGACCACTAATTCATGTTTCTACTATACTTGTCTTAACATGATATTTGGTATAAAAATTAGTATTTTATCATTTATTTTTATTAGGTATAAAAAGTTTTCCATTTCATAGTTTATGTGGGAGAATATTTCATACAAAATAAATATATCCCTAGAATAAACAATTCATGTCAACATATATCACTATGTGCTTATAATAATTAATGGATACACATATCATGCTATACTAGGCCACAAGTAAAAATCTTGATAAACAATAACATCACAAAAAGTGAATAATCCTAGGTAAAATAACATAAACTATAACAAACAAACATCTTGAACAACAATCCCATTTATGGGTACTCGAATTTACTCTATGAATGGGTTAGATTATCTAATGAACAAGTTCATGACCAAGTCCTGACACATCCTAGTATCTTTTATACTACTCCCAAATATTAAATCAATAGAAAAGAAAACCTACTCTGATACCACTTTGTAACATCCCCAACGCATTGCTCCCTCATGTGACCGAGTTGAGTTGGATACTTGACCTCAGGAACACCTCCCCATATATCAGAGGCTAACGACTAGTAGTAGGGGTGTAAGAAATATAATGGGGAGACTATAACCTCTAGTATAGAGTAATAAAAACAATATAAATAATAATCATAGTAGAATAAAATTGTAGAGACAATATAAATTATCAGATAATTATAATAGAAAAATGAAGAGAAAAATCAAATAACCCAAATAATAATAAGCCATATAATGTCAGGATGAAATGTAACTAAATGATGTGTTGAGTGTCTATGATGACCTAAGACTTTGACACATATTATTACATGATTATTAAATATAAATAACCATTAATATTAAACATGTATTTTAAAGAACTAGTTTCATTGTAATACTAGGTTCTTAATATATACAACATGGAATCCTTATTTTATTTTCCACAGTGTGATACTAAAATACATTCGAACTCCTAAATTTTCATGGGATAACATGGGGAATACATAAATAAAGGGGTGTTCTAAAAAGCCCTGTAATGGAATAAACATAATAAGGAAGCATAAAATGTGAGTCAAAGGTATTACATGATATCATAAAATATAAGGAACATGAGTAATCACATGGAAGAATAACATAAGGAACATGGTATCATAAGATCATGGAATCGTATAAAATGTGACAAAGACATATAACATGAAATAAACTTGAGTCAAGGATAACATCATAAACAATATCACATGGTTGAAAATATTCAATAATGGATTAAGATTACTCCCTAATCCCATACACGAAATCTCATGAAACTATAACATTTACCAATTCATTAGAGTGAAATATGGGTGCACCCATCAAAACATGTTCATGATATATTGGTGAAACATAAAGAAAATAAATCATAAGTAATGACATAATAATTTCCCATAGAAATAAAATGGTTTTCATAATCCTATTTTATATCATAAAAAAGGAAATTTCACAATGAAGTCATTTGAGAAAAGATCGTAAGGCAGGTATTACCCCGTCAAAGGAAGGTAAAATAATCTTGGTTTATTTATGAGAGGAATATATACATAATTTATAAGAAATCCATAACATCAAAGGTTGTTTTAATTTATGAAAATAATTATAAATAAAATTCTTGAGTAAAATAACCTTTTCACATTGAGTGACAAAAAAGGATGGCATCATAGATAGAAAATGATTTTGAAATATGAATTTGAACATTTCTTTAGGAAAATATCCTTTCCATTTTAAAAACACTTATTTAAAATATGAAAATTTCGCAAAAAATAAATATATTTTTTGAAAATAACCTTGGAAACTTAAAAAGGAATCTTTAAAACATTGAGTGGTTATAATGGAAGAAGATTTCCATTTATGCTAAATAAATTAAAAAAACAAATATTCCTTTCATATTTTTGTAAGAAAAGTAAAAAAGTACCTTGTTCAAAAAACAACATAAATATTAATTTTAATTTTTTAAAAAAGAATAATTAATAGTAAAACTTATTTTAAACAATTATAGTAGACCATTTTTTATTTTTTTAGAAAACATGGATTTGGTTGAATAAATATTTTCGACCAAAGAAATAAATGAAGTCAGATTTTATTAAGAACACTTTATCAAAAATTTTAAGTAACAAAGAGAGGAAAATAGTACTATTACATAAAAATTCATGAGTAACCAATGGATAATATTATGAAAGGGGTTTATTATAAAATTATAAATTAATTTAATTCAATGTGAATTCAAGCATAAATAAACCCGATTAATGCGAGATTGAAACATAAACCCTTACCACTTTTGTAACCTTTGAATCATAAATTTTTATGAATGATGTAGTTTAATTGTAACTTTAAATATCATGATGTAGTAAGGGATCATGATATATTATCTAAAGGGTTAGTATATACACCATTAAAATTAAATTAGGTGTATAAAAGAACATGTGTCTGAAAAAAGGAAGTTTAAGACAAAACCCTTACAAAGTTCGTATCATTGAGGTGAGAGTTAATCAATGGGGTGATTATGTGTAAAATTTTTATAACCATATAAATTAAATATTAAATATAAAATAAATTAATCAAGATTCATTTCACATATAATTATGATATAATATAATCAATTAAGTAGTCATATAACCCATTGAATAGAAATTGAGTTAAGAAACCCCTTACCTCATGCTTCCCTTTAGTTGAACACTATTTAACCTCATTTATAATGGTATAAAACATGTTATTAAATTATAATAGAATAAAACTAGTATTTACATTATTATATATGACTCTGTTATAACATATTATTACTCATTCATTAATAATCTTTCATTACCACTATTGTTTTGGGCTTTAATTGCCTTGTTTTCTCTTGCACATTTCATCGTGAAAGTTTCAGATCTTGAATATAGATCATAGTTAAAAAATATAAATAATTATATTAATGTTATAAATATCATTTTTTTATTATATACATATTTATAATCATTATTTAATTTTTAACTTAGATAATGAATCACATCGCTTCTTGGAGATGGTAGGTCGTATGTACGCACAAGTGACATTATAATTTCATCATTGGGTGAAAGGGTAAGGAATTAGATTGTATATTAATTTTAATAATCAATATAATGTAATATATATAGCATATATTTTTTAAATTTATCATTTTTTACCTTCCATGTAAAATGATAGTGAAAAAAATTACATTGCTTCGCGAGGTGGTAGTTCGCCATACACACAAACACCGTTATCAAATTCTATACAAAATAGAATTTAAGAAGGGATATGTGATATAATAGATCTATAAGTATAATGATAACATAAATATCATATAAAATCATTAGATACATCATTATATTCATCTTTTAGAAATAATGATGTAAAATGAATTACGTCGGTTCGTGAGGGGGTATTCCGCCTTACACACAAACAATGGTTTCATTTTCCATTTGAGGTAGGAGGATATGGTTTTTGGTAATTATCTAAACATAAAAAACATACATGTTTATGAAAGATAATGATTTTATTATATTATTATGGTTTAATCAGATTTGAAGTATGTGGAAGAAGAATTATAATAAAACACTCGGTAAGGGCATTACCTCTTCTTCAAACAACTTCTTTTGGTTTGCCCCAGAATCATTTCTAGTTTGGATTTATAACCAAAAAAAGGATTATAGGTCTAGTTTATATAATAAATAAAGTTATTTGGGTAGGTATATTAATTTTTTTAAGTGTGTAAAGGAGACGAGAGGGGGTGGATTTTATAAGCGAGGGAGAGGACACACTTGAAATTTTTGAAAAGAAAGAATTCAACCCATGTTTTTATCAAAAAACATGGATAAAAAGTAAAATTTATTACATTATAATATATAAGGTATAAATATGATCATTAAACAGTAACTATATATGTTTTGGGTCATTTTTATCCATGATTATTTTTTTAACCCTCAATAAACGTAAATTTACCTTAAGCATGGTAAATATATATTTTTTCACTATTAATTAAGATAAAAAATTAAGTTTACATATTAGATAATATAAATTATTTTGATTTAAAATATTTAATCCATTTTAATAAACTCAACTCATAGAAATGGAAGAATTTAATTTAAAATTAAACCTAAAAACGTGTATAAAATAAGGTTTTTCCAAAGAAAATATTCAAACATTTAAAAATATTTAATATCAGAATTCAATATGAAATTTATTAAAATGAAAAAAATTGATTAAATTTTAATATAATTTAACTAATTTTACTTTAAAACCAATTTAAAATTTAATTTTCCTTTTTAAATAATTTAAATGCAAAGAAAAGTTTCAATAAAAATCAGTATTTTTCACTAATTATCAAAAAATAAATGTTTTTAGAAAATTCCCAAAAATAAACTGAAAGATAATTTTGGCATGTAGAATTAAAAAATTAACTTTATTTTTTAAAATAAATTTTATAAAAGTGTTAAAAATTAATTTTAAATTATGTGTGTAAAACGTGACTAATCCACCTTTTAGAGAAATATAGATTTTTAGAGAACATTTATTCCTATTTAAAATGGTTTTTATTTTATTTCCAATAAATATTTAACCATTTAATTTATTTTATATATGTCTGAAACATAAGTTACATAATTTAGTTAGTCATATCCGTGCACTCCAATTTAACAACTAGTTTATAATGGCCATGTTTAAATTATAATATTTTAATAGAGAATCATGTTTCATTTAAACCCAATGATGTGTGAATATAAAGGTATTAAATAGATAAATTTATTTTTTAAAAAATATATCATAAAGCCTTGGGGTGTTAAATTATCTTAAAATCTTTATTTTTCATCTCAGAAACTCTATCCAATATGGTGTTCCTCTTTTAAAATCTCACGGTGTTACATTATACCCCTCTTAAATAAATCCCATCCTCGTAATTTAATCTTGATCTCAATAATCAAGGTTTTGAAATTTGAAAAATATCTTTGTTGGAAACCCACATCATAAAAAGGGTTAATAAAATTTCCTCTTAATAAGAGAGAAAGGGATATAAAAAGGTCATCTAGAATAACACATTATTAAGATTCCATATAGGATAAAATTGGTGGGAAGTGAAAATATGATCATGGAAGAAAAGCATAAATAATTATAGAGATAGATAGTGATCATTGATAAAAATAAAGCGAATTATAAATATAAAGTTAACAATCTCAAAGTCATAAATTCATGATGAATTAAAATACCAATGATTCATTAAATATGAAGGTAATAAGATAACATTTTTTTAATATCCTTTCTCTAGAGTTAAGGGATTATTGAGAAGACAAAAAATATACTTACTTGATATATTTTTATGTCATAAACACAATTTAATCCTTTCATTGTAATTCAATCAATTTCCACTTTATCACTTACTCTAAGGAAGTTAATATCCAATATAATTTTTTTATACCTGAACCACTAAAATTAACTTTTAACAGGTCATAAGATCCATAAAAGAGTAACGATATATGCCTTCTATCTTTATTAAAAACAAACTAGTCAGCAAAAGGTATGATAATAACCAAAATTAATATAGATATATTAATCTCTAAAATCTAACAATAAAACTAAAGGTTTAACATAGATCATTCCTTAAATAAATAACCATATATCCCAAATAACCTCAATAACCTTAGTATGAAATAAGGTTTTAACCTCAAAGGTTATCTCATACCCTTTCAAATTAAATCCCCAAAAACATAATAACATTATTGCCAAATAATCATTTATGTTAAACCAAAAGGTTATATATACTTCAACCTAATAAAAATTCTCCTAAAATATCATTAGTCACCCAAAATTCAAATAATTTGATCCTATAATATGTTTCCCAAAATAAATTTAATATTTAACCTTAAAACAATTTAATTAAAAACAATTCTATACTAACTAATATATAAAATAGGCCAGTGGTAGGTGCTACACCCTTATCGCCCTTTGGTTGTGGGTTCAAGCTCTAAAACGTTTTTGGATGTGATGGTTTTCACCCAATTTATAGGTTTTATTTTCTAAAACAATGGAAAAACTTATGTGATGATCATATTCATAATTTTTGCATGATCCTGTTACATTATAAAGAATATGATGACCATATTAAAAATAACATTATTCATGAAATAATTTTTTAACCACTAAGGTTTTCAATATAGCTAATTATTTTCGAAAAAATAAACTAATTACCTCAATATCAAGAATATTTACAAGATTATCTTTTTTTAAAATATGTATTTTTCCATAGAGTGTCACCTTCCCATTAAATCACCAATATAGTTCATTAGTACCATTTAATATATTCCTATAAATCCTTAATGAAAAAATTCAATAGAACAATACTTATATATATATATATATGTATATTTCATGATTCACATAATTATTTAACTCTAGTACATAAATATTTTAGTCATTCCACTTAATTATTAAACCATTAATTAAGATTCATCATCTTCTTCCTTAATACCTCCTTATATCCATATTTCATTTGTAGTCTCTTCATTATCAATAATAAAACCTTTACTTGTACAACCTTGTTGATCATCTTCTTGATCTTTCCCCCTAGGACATCAATTTACATAATTCCAATTCTTTCCAAATCTAAACCATTAAAACATTGATGATGAATTAGGAAAAACATTATTCCCATCCCTTGAGATAACTAAAATTTTTATTTTTCCTTGACAATTACTTACTTTGTTCCCTTATTCTACACATGTAAAACATCTTATCATTCCTTAGAGATATTCCCTTGAGTGCTTCTTCCCACATTTTAAAAATATAGGAAAATTAATCTTCTTTACTATATGGTATCCAAAACCTTAAATCTAAGTAAACACTATCATTATCTTCATTGGTGAGTTCAATAGTTGGTTAAAGTTAAATTTTTATTTATATATCATGATAACTGATTAGGTATAATCAAATATCTTTTACAGAAGTCATCACCCCATTTGTTTTCTCATCAAAACATTTTCTATCACATTCAACATTAACCTAGTTATTTTTAGTTCCCACCATTTAATAAAACCATAAATCATAGTGTAAGAAACAATATTCATAGTGGGAAAGAAAATAATCCTGAAAAAGTATTTATAAGATTTCTAAATCATTACAACTTCATTCAAATATAAGATACCTTATATTTAACCTAGGTCATTCATGATCATAATCTATTCAAATACTTCATGATGGTTCAACAAGAGTTTGTGAATTTTCAAAGCATATCCCTCAAGAGTGTCAAACCAGGTCCATAGTAAGACCTGTTTTCACTTACCAGGTAAAGATCAAGTCAAGGATGATGTTCCTTTTTTAGAGTTATTACCCCTTGTTACACTTGTTCCAGAACCACATTAACTTTTAGTGTCTAGATAGGGATGAAATTTCTCAGTAATTACTCACTCTATACTTCACTAGGATTCCAGGATATTTTTCTAATCATAGTAATATCTTTAGACTTATCCCTAGTGTTCTCACTATAGTTTTCTCATACTAGTTTGAAATGTTAACTAAATATTTCATATGATACTAACTATGAGGACCCAATCCATTTAAAAATATTATTACATGATTATTAAAAAAAGTAACCATTAATACATCACAAGGACCATAAATTTCTTATGCATTTGGATTACTAGGTTCATAATATATACAACATAGAATCCTTATTTTATTTTCAATAGAGATCTCCTAAAGTCCATTCGAGATCCTAAATCTACATGGGAAAACCTGAGGAATACATACATAAAGGGGTGATTTAAAAATCTCAGTATGGTAATAAACATGAAAAAGAAATATAACAAGTGAGTCAATGGTATAACATGATATAATAAAAGAGAAGTCACATGAGTAATCAAATATAATCATAACAAAAGAACATGGTATCATAATATCGTGGAATTATATGAAATGTTATAGAAACATATAACATGACATAAACATGAGTCAAGGATAATTGCCTAGACAATATTATATGGTAGAAAAAACCTCATAATAGACTATAATTACTCCTTAATCCCATACAATATGTCTCATGATACTACAATATTACCCAATGCATTGGATCACTATCTAGCCCCACCCATCATAACATTTTAATGATCTATGTGTTCCACATAAAGGAAATCAGTCATAAAAAATAACATAATAATTACCCATGGAAAGAATGGGTTTCATAATAATTATTGATATCACAATTAAAGGAAACTCATAATTAAGTTGTTTTAGAAATGACCATAAGTCATGTATTATCCCATCTAAGGAAGGTAGAATAAACTAGGTATATATGTGAGATACATATATACATAATTTAGAAGCAATCCATTACATAAAATGTTTTTGTTTTTGATTAAAATAATTTAAAAAACATTCATTAGGAAAATAACCTTTTCACTTTTAGTAACATCAAATAATGTCATCTTATATGGAAAATGATTTTGAACGATCAATATGAACATCTCTTAAGGAAAATATCTATTCCATTTAGAAAAAACTTATTTAAAATATAAAAATTTCTCAAACATTAAATAAAATATATTTTTTGAAAATAACCTTGGAAATATAAAAATTAATATTTAAAACATTTACTGGTTATGATAGTAAAAGAGTTCCATTCATGCTGAATACATTAAAAAAAATAAATACTCCTTTCAAATTTTTATAAGAAAATTCAAGAAGTACCTTGTTTGGAAAATAACCAGAAGATTCAATTTATTTTTTTGTAAAAATAAAATTAGTGTTAAAAATGAATTTAAATAATCGTAGTAAAACATTTGTGATTTTTTTATTAAACATGGATTTGGAAGAAAGAAGGATTTTCGACCGAAGATAATTAAAGTTAGATTTTCTGGAAATATTATTCTCAATCACTTTAAGTACCACATAGAAGAAAATTGTAATATTACTTGAAAAATTAATGAATAAATAGAAAATAAGAAAATTAAATTGGTTTATTAGACAATGATAAAATAATATATTTTATTGGAAATTCAAGCATAAACAATCCTAATTAAAATGATATTGAAATATAAACCTTACCCCTTTGGTAAATTTTGAATTATAACATCCCAAGAATAAAGTAGATGAATGTAAAATTAAAATATCATGATGTATAAATTATTTATTACATAGTATGTATTATGGTAGTATATACACTATTTAAATGGAATTAGGTTCATAAAAGAACATGTGTCTTAAAGAAGGAAGTTTGGGATGAAACCCTTAAAAAGTTCATATCATTGAGGTGAGAGTTAATAAATGGTGTAATTATGTTTAAAAAATATTGATACCCATAATGAAAATATTGAATAAAAAATAAATAAGTCAAAATTCATTTCACTTATAATTTTAACATAATATAATCAATGAAGTTGTCATATAACCCAATGGATGGAAATTGAGTTAAGAAACCCATTTATCATACAATTCCCTTTATTTTAGAGCTCTTTAAAATCATGTATAGTGGTTTTAAACATTTTATTTACTTATAAAATAATCATATTATTATTTATAATATCATATATGATACTTTTATAACATCTTATTACCCATTCATTAATAATATTTCATTATCACTATTATTTTGGTTGTTAATTGCCTTATTTTCTCCTGCACATTTAATCATGAAATTTCTAGATATTGAACATAAGTTATAGTTCCATAATTTTAGGAATTATATCAATTTTATAAATATAATTTTTTTCTCACTATATACATTTTTATAATCATTATTGAATATCGAACATGAAGAATAAATCGCATCGCTTCGTGGAGAAAACATTTCGTACGTGCGCATAAGAGACATTATCATTTCCTTAATGGGTGAAAGGTTAAGGAAGTGGATTGTATATTAATTTTTTAGAATAAATATAATTTCATATATATCACATATATTCATTATATTTATTATTTTTTTATCCTTCCATGTAAAGTATTAGTGAAAAATGAATCACATCGCTTCGTGAGGCGGTAGTCCACCGTACACACAAACAACATAATCACAGTCTATAAAGAATGGAAATAAATAAGGTATATGTGATATTATAATTCTAGAAGTATAATTATATCATATATATAATATATAATTATTATATACATAATTATATTCATCTGTGAGAAGCAGTGATGGAAAAAAAATGGTTCACAAGAGGGCAGTCTGCCATACACACAATCCACTGTTTTGTCTCCCATTTGATAGAGGATGATATGGTTTTAGGTCATTAAATTAACATATAAAAATATTTATATATGGAATATAATTAGGATAATATATCATTATATTTTAATAATATTTTAAGGAGATGGAATAAAAACTAAAATAAAATGCTCGGTTAAGGATGCTACATCTTCTTCAGACAACTTCTTTTGGTTTGCACCAAAATCCTTACGAGGTTAGAGTTTTTTTATCAAAAATGGATTATATTATTAGTTGATGTAATTATTTAAGTGGTTTGGGTAGATTTTTTTCAGAACCAATTTCATTTTGAAGTGCGTAAAGAATAGGAGAGGGGGTGGCCTTTTATTAGCAGGGGAGAGGGCACACTTGGAATTTTTCAAAATAAATAATTCCACCCACATTTTTGTCATAAAAAAGGATAAAAAATTGACCATTTTTGAAAATTATAAGATATAATGTCTAAAATGAACATATAATAAAAATCAAAAAAGTTTTAGGTCATTTTTAACACTTATCGTTTTAGTTTAACCCCTGGTAAACCCATTTTACCTTTTTCGCAGTAAATATTTTTTATTATTTTCACTATTCATTATGGTAAAAAATTTAGTTGAAATTATTAAATAATATAAATTATTATTCTTCAAAATATGGAATAATTTTTCTAAATTCAAATCACATAATTTTAATAATTTAATTAAAAATTAAACCCGCAGATGTGTAAAAAAATGGTTTTTCCAAAGAAAATTTTCAAAAGTTAAAAGTTTTATATATAATAATTAAAAATTAAATTGACTCCAATGAAAAAAATATTTAAATTTTATTATAATTGAACTAATTTTACTTGAAATCCAATTATTAATATATTTTATCTTTGTAAATAATTTAAATGAAAATGTAGTTTTGAATAAAAATTAGTATTTTTCACTATTCCTCAAAAAATAAATCTTTTCATAAAATTCTCCAAAATTCTCCCAAATATAATTTTTAAATTTATATTTCAAAATTTAATCATATTTTTATAAATATAATTTCTAAAATTTGTAAAAAATAATTTTAAATTTTGTGTGCAAAGCGTGACTAATTTATCTTTCAGAGAAATACAGTTTTTCAGGAAACATTTCATTCTCTTTCAAATAGTTATAATTTTATTTCTAATAAATAGATTAACATTGAATTTATTTTATACATTTTTAAAACATAAGTTTCATAATTTATTTTTTCCTATTCATACCCACCAATTTAACGGCTAGGTTATAATGGTCATGTTTAAGTAATAATATTTTAATAGAGTATCACATTTCATTTATACCCAGTGTTGTGTGCATAGAAAACTATAGAAGAGATTGATTTTTTTAAATATCGTAAAGTATTAGGGTGTTATATTCTCTTATAGTCTTGGTTTTGTGTTTTGTATACTCTATCCAACATGATATTCCTCTTTTAAAATCTTGAGGTATTATTCTGTCAAATAGAAAGAAGACTAAGAAGACTCAAAGACTCAAAACCCAAATCCCAAATCCTAAGCTAGTCCAATCTAAAATATACAAACTATATATAAATAAATAATGAAAAATAGAGTCCCTTTCCCTAGTCCAAACCTACATCTAGTAAATCTATCAGGGTACCAAACAGAAGCCCATCTTGGGTGTGAGTATAACTCAATAGGTTGACACAACTATATCTAAAAAAATATAGTCTGAGAATAATAGTGTATGAAATAAAGCGATAAAAATGATATTAATTTAATAAATTAATAATGTGAACAAATAAATCTACTGACCCTCAAGATTTTGGTTGACACCTGGGGTCGACCGAACCTTCTTCGACACCATATTAGATAAATCTAATAATTTCATGAAACCATGTCATCCATTAATATAAAAATCATAGGGTATTGTACATAAAATAATTATAGGTGAACCAATATAGTAGAACCAAGAAAAATCATTTGTATAAGAATTTTAGCATCACTGAGTGCAATCCCTATATATAAGCATTACAACATCATCATGCGTAAGCTTTATATATAAGAATTTCAACATAAATGGGCACAATCACTATATATAAAATTTTTAGTATAATTGGGTATAGGCCCTATATATAATCATTCCAACATAATTAGGTATAAGACCTATATATAATCATTTCAGCATAACCGTACATCAAACACAATAAACAGGTTATCATAATCCATAAATGTCATTTCCCCCTAATTACCATTTATCCATACCTTTACGATACACTTGGATATGATATAAATTATCAATATTATTATACTATATCCTAATTCATTTATCATTTCAGTTCCAAGGTCATTATCATGATAGAATAGTCACAACTCGTCAAATAAACATGCAAAGTCGATTACATTTCATCTAACCAATTCACTCCAAGTGACTCTATTCCATTCAATAAATAAAAATCTCATGTAATTCCAATTCATATTATTAAGTATAATTAATCAATTTCCTATTTAATCTTAGGTATTTATGTACAATCTAACCAAGTCTCAATAAGGTTGTTAGTGGCACACCTAACAGGTGGATGAAAGTCTTGGTCTCAATGCCAATAGATCCAATGAGATCCAATAAGAGGTCTAAGCATAATTTTATCATTAAACATGTAACTATTCAATTATTCAGGTCAAGATTATGGGGTTCATGCATGATCACACATATTTCACATACTATTGATATTTGAAATGGACAATAGGGATATATTATAGCCCACCCACCTCAAAAAGAAGAAGGCGTAGAGAAAAACTCAGCACCTAAGGTAAAGATGGACTCCTTCTTCCCTCCCTTCATCAAAGATAGAGGATTATTCAACCTCATGATATAGAACATGAATATCTTATGAGAAAAAGCATCTAGATCATAGAGGTTTCTCATTCTTCATTTCTTTAAGGGCCTAAAAATGAGATAGGAGAGATTTGTATGGAAGGAACGACAAGCACTATGTTTAAAGCACCAGGTATAGATAATATGTGGCTTAAATAGGGGATTCATGATGTAAATACCATGATTTATATATACATTAATAAGTCCATTTCCTCATCTTAATAACTGTATAAAACTGATCTTATGGCATACAATCCCATTCCATGACATAAAAATGGTTTACAATTTTCCCCTATACTTTTACGGATTATTTCTATTTTATGGGTTAAGTATGAAGAATTTACATCATAAGTACATGATATATGATGTAAATATATTTTGTAAAATGAAACCATTCCTCCTATTATTATACATCCATATCACCTAGTACTTCTGGACCAATGCTTGATTGTCAAGTTTCAAATGAAACATGTAAGAACCTAGATCTTCTTTTCAGGTATGGATACTATTTTTGGGAGTTTTTGAGAAAAAAGGGGAGAATTTAGAAATTTTATAAGTACATGATGTGTACTTGAGAGTACACGACATGTACCCTGTTATCACATACAACCATGTCTTGGGCGTGTAACGGCCGAGGCCTGGCCGTGTGGGGTGACCTGGAAGACCGCTAATGTCAGGGGCTGGTTGAGGCAAATACACGACATGTTCATTAATATTACACGTTGTGTAATTTTTCTTTTATTTGATTAATTAGACCGGGGCCACGTCTAATCACCATAAATGTCTTCTTCTAGACTTGGTTTGTCCAGGAGCGACCGAGAGCGACGATTCTTCTTTGAGCCACCATTTCTCTGTGCAAGGTTCGATTCGATATCTGGTGGGTGCGTTGGTATCCCACCGACGAGTCCTTCCTTCTTTTAGAGCCTCTTCTCTTATTTTCCTCTCTCTATCTCTCAAGTTATTAAAGTTATAACATTTTTGACATTTTTGTAGATCTACGATGTTCTAGGTCGATTAAAAGGATAATGTTCAACTATATCGATCGTGCTACGTCGAGGTAGGTGGTTTGTTACCTTTTTTTGTTTATATTTGATTTTATATTCCAAAGTGCCGATTACCCATGTTTCGGGTATTTTGGGCTAAGGAAATTAAACATTGTTTTATCTTCCTTAGATTTATTGTTGTACTAATGGGTTTTTGTTGTGGAATTATATAAAATTTCATGTTTAAGGAACACCCCATGGGTGCGTGTTTCCTATGAGGCAAACCTTGTTTCCTTTCCTTGCTTGATAAGATGGAACTATATATCTTTTGATGCTTCTTAAATGATTGTGATATGCATTGGATTTGTTTATACATGTAGTAGTTGAGATTACTTTGGGATTCTTGATATCATTTATGCACGATTGAATTTCATAGGGCTGTGAGAACATGGTGTAGTTAGAACACAAGGGGAATTGACATTGAGTGCTTCCTCAGAGTGTATATTATATTTCACGCTACGAGACCACACGGGGGATTGATGATGAGTGCTCCCTCAGAGTGTATATAGTTTAGTTATGAGACCACATAGGGAATTGACGTTGAGTGCTTCCCCAGAGAGTCTGTAGTTATTAGGGAAAGACCATAGGGGTAATTTATGGTGAGTGATTCATCAAAGAGTTTTTGACTTTTTATTTCATTACTTGGACAGAGGGGTTATAATGTGTGAGCTACCCATAAGGTTAACTTAAATATTGAATGATTGTGACACCTCTACCAAGCCAAAGAACAAGCTTTGATTTGGTCCTGTTAGGTAGTCTTTTAAGATACATGTTGTGATACTTACTTGATTAAAGGTTGAACATTTTAATGATATTGAATGTAAACGGAAACTGTAAGATTTTTTACTTTTGTGTACTCCTAGTTTCTTTACTGCATTTTCATTATTACCTACTATATATACTCACTGACAATTAGAAACATATCTTGTGGTGGTTTCCTACTGGTATTCGTCTCACACCTTGTTTGGGTCATGCTTTTGGACCCAAAAAGATTATATGGTTGTAGGTTTAGATAAGAAAAAGCACCCTTCATCATAAGGTACTTGATTACTGTGGAGATGGAGAGCATGGGACTAAGCTGCACTACTGAAAAAACCACCTATACCCACAGTTCAAAACTGTGGGTATAACCTATACCCACGGTTTTGGGAACCGTGGGGATGAGTGGCATCGGTATAGGGGTCTTGATCTATCCCCACGGTTTGACAAACCGTGGGTATGATTTTTTTTTCCACCATGTCAACCAATCCTCCACGCTGTCAAAGTGTTCTTCCCATGGTTTCCATGGTTTTTCAACCGTGGGTAAAAATATTACGCAATTGCAGCCGCTGGGTGTTGAAACCACGCCAACTCACGACCTGACAAAACTTCCACCGCCTTTTTCCACTTCATCCAATAAATTTATATTAATATACATCAATATTTGTAAATATATATTAATATATGGCCGTATTATGAAAAAAAGAACCTAGTAGGTTTCGAACCCGCGTCTGCACAGCAGGGTCCAAGCGCTTAACCAACTAAGATAATTCGGCTATTTCTATATGTATCTGTATTTATAATAATATACTAATTCCCGTCTCTTTATTTAAAAAAACAAAGCCATCAGGATTCAATACCTTAACTGCTGCAACAAGTATGAAACGCTTAACTAACCAAGATGCCGAAATAATTTGCTTATAAATTTCTATAAACATAAATATATTTGTTCAAACTAAATATATTCGATACCCGCCAAATTAATTTTGTTTTCCCGCGCACATTTTTTTTCCGCCATAATTTGGGGAAGCTATCCCCACGATTTTAAAAAACCGTGGGTATTGGCCTTAAAAAAAATATTTATCCCCATGGTTTTTGAAAAACCGTAGGGGTAGACTTTGAAATAAACACCTATACCCACGGTTTTACAAAACCGTGGGTATAAGACTTAGAAAAAAACTCTATCCCCACGGTTTTGCTAAAACCATGGGTAAAGGTGACCTATACCCACGGTTTTTCAGAACCGTGGGTATAGGTTCCCACATTATACATATACCCATGGTTTTTTAAACCGTGGGTATAGGGCACCCCTATACCCACGTTTTTTCCCAAAACCATGGGTATAGGTATATTTTCTAGTAGTGCTGAGGATTTCCATGATGCTGGAGTTTACTTGTTTTTTTCTTTTGGTTTGGTATTTTATTTCCAGCATGTTTTCTTGTTTGGATGCTTTCATAGACATATGTGACATGCATCATTTATATATGTTCTCCAGTTGTTATTTACTTTCAGTCTTCTGTTGTTTACCTTTTTTATGGTATTTTACTTCCGCTACTGTTTATTATTTGTTATTCCACTGTGCATTCTATGCTAATGAGGGAATAGTTTCCCCACTATCACACCCAAGGCCCTCGCTGATAGTTGGAAGCCTCATGCATTTGGGGAAATGTTCTTAAGTCCATGTGACCAATTAGGTACGCGACACCTTTGGGTGGAACTCAAAACTGGGACATTACAAAACACAACCAAACTCAAGATAGGATTGAAAAACTTATGGAGGGATGGAACTGAAAAAAGTTGTGATCTTATAAATTGAATCTTAGATTTTAAAATCTAGAGCCTCATTTCACTCAAAATTCATGAGGGTGAGAATGAAGAACTATACTTCTAGAAGATATGAAAGGATTCATCCAGCAAATAATCAGGCTCTCAATATTTTTGTAAAGGGTGAAATATCCTTTTGAATATGTAATGGAAGTATATTGGAGTTGAAAGGAATATGAAACATACTGGGATTGAGGTAAAACATAATTTATTTTAGGTAGTTATATGATGTATATTTCTATACCACATACATTGATGTTTTATGGAATATTTTATGTGGTTCCATGATTATGGCAAAAGGAGTTAAGGATGGGATGTTGTACCTCATATTAATATCAGAAGGTTCAATTCATGCCCAGAAGTAGCTACAATAAAGTTATGGAATAACCTTATGGGTTACTTGAGTGATAAAGGGATATAGATCCTCACCTCTAAAGGCACACTTAAGATCATAAGTATGGATTATGTGACATTTGAGGATTGTATATTTGGAATTTGGTAGAAGGTGACCTTATAAATGAAAGTTAATACACTAAATAACCAGAAGTTAGAGTTGGTGCATACAGATGTATGAGGTATGACTCTAGTTCATTCTCTTGTAGGGTCATTATTCTATATAACATTTATCTATGATTCAATAAGGAAAGTATAATTTTCATATATCACAAACAAGTATGAGGTGTTTTAAACCTCCATTCGATAGAGAATTATAGTGGAAAAGGAGACTAGTTACAAAGTTAAGTGCCTATGGTATAAAAATGGTGAGGAGTATGAAAGAATATATTTCAAAATGATTGGTTGGTAGAAGGACATATGGTTTGAGAAGATCATACTTGGTACTTTGAAACATAATATATCCTCATAGAGGATGAATAAAAAATTAGTAGATACATAAATAAGTATGAGAATTCACATGGGATTCCCCAAAGTTATTTGGGTGGAAGCAATGAGTTATGAAATATAATTGATCAATAGGATTCCCTGTTCTCTATCAGGGAAGGAACTACTAGATTTATTTTAGTATTAAAGGAAGGTTTATTACATTCAACTAAAATTATTTAGAACTCTTCCCTATATCGATATTGATTCCAAGGGAAGGGAAAATCTTGAATCTATGTTTTGAGTGTGTTAATTTGTGAGATATAAAATTGAAGAGTTTGGTTTTAAACTTCAGGATACCAAACTTTGAAAGGTGGTTAGAATTAAAAATTTAATCTTCAATGAAGAGACCCTGTGGAAGTATTTTAACTCAACTAAGGTTGGTAATGATAGTAAAGTATCATAATCTGAATTTTAATTGAATGGATGCCCAAAATTTATAGATTTTATAGAGAATTCATGAATAATGTTAGTACTAAGAACACAAATATCTCTAAAAGTTAGAACATATGATATTTAAGTTCCAATAATGTTACAAAGGATAGAAGTACTAGGAAGGTCTAGGTCTACATAATATTAGGGTAGAGTTTTAGAAGAAACAGATTTGAAAGATAAATATAAAGGATTTATAGTACTAGAAGGAGATGAGACACAGATAGAGTTACACAGATCTAGTATAGTAATATTCCAAGTGAAAAAGTTTGAGTACAATCTACACAACTTTATTAATAGGAGTGATAGAGATCCCAAGATCCTGGAAGAGGATTTAAATATGAGAAACTCAAATAAGTGGCAGTTGGACATGAGGGATGAAACTTATTCCCTCCACATGTTTGAAACATGGGATCTAATAGAGAGGTTTGTTAGAAATAAAGTTATTACAAACAAATGGAAATATCAATTGAATGAGTAAGAATATGAAAGATATAGGAAAGGGGTATGACTAGTCTTAAAGGGGTTTAAACAAATAAAATGTGTGGCTTTCTCAGAGATCTTTTCACTAATAGTTAAAAAATGACTATCCTAAATGTATTGAATTTGGTTTCCATAATGGGATTGAATATTGAATAGTTTTATATAAAGAAAAAATTCCTTTATAGGGACTTAGATGAGGATAACTATATGGTACATCCTGTTTTTTTCATAGAGCATCGGAACTAGGACCTTTTTTAAGAAAAATTAGATCTTTTTTGGTTTAAAGTAAGAGAACAAGTAGTGAAATCATAAGTTTAATGACTTCATGATTAATTTTAAGTTCATCTATATTAATGATGAGATTTTCTATTACTAAAAGGTGTTTTATGATGGTAGTTTCATCATATTTCATGTCTACATTGATGACATTATTATTTCCCCTATAGTAATGGAAATAGTTGATGAGATAAAGGTTGAATTGTTTGAAAGTTTCAATATGAAAAATATCATTCTGACTAAATAGATCTTAGGGATAGGAATTATGAGGGAATTAAGTTTTGGTACTTTACACCTAGATATTTTATATTACATATGGAAAGTGATGAATTACTTTGATATGAGTGAGGAAAAATCAACAAACAATACCCTATAATAAAATTTTAAGTTGTTCTTAGAGAAGGACCGAATAATTGAAGATGCAGCAGAGTACATGGAAAATATTACCCAACATAAATAGTTGGAAGCTTGATTTATACCATGGTTTTTACTTAAATAGACAATTGAAAAAAGTGAGTATTGTTACCAGGTACATATCAAATCCCAAAAGAGATAATTTTGAGGATTTGAATTGGATTCTATAATATTTTGTAAAATTTGATATGGGAATCCATAATGAAGCTTGTAAAATGATTATCAAGTGGGATATTGTTAGGTTTTAGTCATATGTTTAATTTTTTTTAGGTTTTAGAACATATCTGAATGGAAGGATATATTCTAGAACAATGATAGAAATTACGGAGTAGCAAATATGATGTTTGAAAGACCAGAAGTTAAACTAATAAATTGGTGAATTCATAAGTTAAAAATTGGATGATACCCCTTAACAGAGTCTGATAAAAATAGTGTAAAAAATTTAAAGGATTTGAATAATGTTTTACTGATCAAATAGTATGTATTTTTTCCCCATGTAGGATTTTTGAAAAAGGAATACATAAGTTTTTTAGGGAGAAAAAATAATATTTTACTTGTAATTGTTATTAAATGCACAATGTATTAGTTATAAGAGTTGAGATTGTGGAATCCTTTAAAATAACAGAGAGATAACCATGAACATATGGGCCATGTGGAAGAACCCTCTATAGAGATAGAACAACATGGAAATAAGTATCTTAGATTAGATTATACATTATTTAGTGGGATGGATTTTTGATTGATAACAGTGAAAGTTTTAATTATCTACTGATTCCTTGAATAAAAGTAAATAAATATCCCCCCTTGGTGTGTGACTTATGTATAAATCATGTAAATTGTATTTTTATTTTGTCTTTGACTCTTTCAATCATTGTCTTCTGATAAAGCTTCTCTATTACTATTTGATATTGTTTGTGCATTAACATGTAGTGATTTGGGTGTGGTGTGTCTTCAAAATTTTAAACACCAAAGCATGGGATCACATCAATTCTTTTTTTTCCTACCTGGTTAAGTTATGGTGAATATCTTCTAATATACATCTAGAATATATCCATGAGCCTAAAATGGTACTATTACATATTTAACATGAATCTTTCAACCTTTTTATTTACTTTATTGGGGTTTATGGTGAAGCTTGTGGGATAAGTTGATAATGGTGATGGTATAAGAATCTCTTGTAAACTACTAGATAAACATATGTTATGTGTATAAATAGTGGTACAGATGTGAGAAGAAAAGATGAATGTTGATACTTGGTTGAAATGGGTTTTATGATATGTGTTTACTAGTGATGAGGCGGTATAACTTGTTTATGACTAATATATGAAGAGTGATAGTGATAAAGATAATTATTCCTTAAGATCTAGTGGTGGAAGACCTAGGTGAGAATATAGTATATCTATGTTTTTTGATTATTTTCCCAAGGTACTTTGTATGTGTAGTGTAATAAACATGAGATAAAATAGATGGTGGGGATCTAAATCCATTTTTTATCCTTTATTATGATTATGTGAATATTGTGACTAGTTATGTGATGTTGGTTCTTGATATGTGATGGAGGTTTTGTGATGTGTAGTGGTGATAATGCAGGTTGAGGAGGAAAGTATTATTGATTTTGGACACTCATTAATACAGTGAGAGTCCCCATAGGTGGAAAAATACTTTAATGATATAGGTTTTAGTGGGGGAGAGTCCTTGAGGGTGCGTATTTCCCCAAGATTTTGTGAAATATATTTTTTTCAAATTAATTTATCTTTTTGATATTTTTCATTTCACATGACACTTGAATTATATATATATATATATATATATATATATCAAAACACTAAGTCAAAAATTCCTTTCACTTGGAACCAACTTGGATTGTGGTACATGCAACACTGACTTGGCATGCACTACTTGCAACACCGACTTGGCATGCACTACATGAAACACCGATTTGGCGTACGTTACATGCAATACCTAGTTTCTACGAAACATTATTTTATTGTCATAATTATTTAAATGAGTTATTTATAAACTATCTATTAAAAATTAGTAATATGAATAGTAATAACTACTTTTCATATATTTTTATAATGGTTTTATATAAATAAAAAACATTGATAATAAAAAACATAATTTTTTTTGTAATGTCTTTATATGTTTTAAAATACTCTTTTCTCAAATGAACTACTTTTCATGTACTTAAGTAAATAAAAAAAATTAATTTTAGACACAAAAATTTAAATTTATAAAATAAAATTAATGTTTGAATTTATAATTTCAAAATTATCTTATGGTTTTTTTTGGATTTTTATGGGAAACATCAATTTTTGATTAATTGTGAAAAATAATGTATTTTAGTTAATTACTGACTTTTCATTTAAATAATTATTAATGTTAAATTATGTATTAATTTTTTTTTAAAGTTAAAATTATATCAATTATAAATATATTAATAAAATTTATGTCATTATAATTAATTTCACTATGAAATTGAATATAAAAACTTAACAAACTTTGGTCATTTTTTTACTTTAGAAACCAATTATTTCATCCGATCAGTAGGATTATAATTAATCTTAATTTTTACACTTTTTTGAATTGAATTTATAAAAATGTACATAAACCATTATAATCAATACAATATTTAGAGTCTAATTATATCATGTTATTTATTTTACCAAAAATATTTGTAAAAATGATTAGAATTAATCACAACGATTAATGTCAAATTAATCATAATTAGGGACTAAATGTTAATCATATGGGATAAAATGACCTATCCACTTTTAAAACACCCATTTTAGGACCATATTTATTCCATAAACCTTCTATTATTTACTTTTGTTGATTTGGTATGAATATTTTTAGGTAATAACATGTGTACACCAAACTTGTTTTCAAAAATCCTAAGTGAGTCCTTTTCCTTCCCTATAAAATGCCGCCACATATCCCACTTCCTAAAACCTATAAAAATAATTAAGTTAGGAAAATATATACCCAATAAACTTATAAAAATTTCTACCTTACTTCTATAAGACTCTTCTTGGATAGAAATCAATCCAGGGTATCCTTTTGGAACAAACCAAAAGGAGTTACCCAATTAAGAGGTAACATCTTCTCTCAAGATCCTTTCTTTTATTTTACTTCTCCACCCACTATACTATATTTATTCCATGATTTTATAACAAAAAAATTATATTAAATATACTAGGATTTTTTAATGCAAAGGTTACGACCTACACTCACACACACATCCATACAATGGGTAACAAACACTATTTATGTGTATGACGAACTACAACCTCACTAAGCAATGATTGTTCATTTTTCCTTAACCTTATATTATGGTGGAGATTATGATGGAAAATATGTTTATATTTTTCATATATTATATTTATTATGTATTTAAGATTCAATATTTCTTTTCCAACACATATCTCTTTTACTTTCCATTTGGTTTAAATATGATAATTTCGTTTGAGGAAGTGTGGACCACCACCACCTCAAAGTGATGTGATTCATTCATACACTACATGAGATGTATTAAGGATGGTTTTAGTGAATATATATGAAATATATCATATAATAAATCTACTATAACAATGATATATATATATATATATATATATGTCTTTTACATTCTTTCAACACAAAAATTAAATGGAAATAACGTTCATGCGTACGTACGACCTACCATCTCTATGAATGGTGTATTCTATGTCATACTTATATATTGTATGGATTATTATAATATAAATATACTTAATATAAATTATATTTAAATCATGTTTTAAATTATGGAAATCATGGTATAAGTGTAAGGACCAAATATATAACAAATTAAGACACATACGAAAAACAAAGAGGATATTATCTGAAGTGAAACATTAACATAGAATTGTTAACAAGCGAATAATATAAATCCATAATAAAACCATATATGGTATTATATGTAATAATTCGGTTCTTTGATATATTTATAATTAATTTATATTTATTATAAAGGATATTTTAATGAGTACTATGAGAGTCAAGACACAAGGTAATGGAATTCGGCACACTTTTTATTTCTGTGAGATACATCCTTTATTCACCACCCATTATTTTTGTGTGGTGTGTATACTAACCACGAATTTATTATATAATTATTATAATTAAATTTATGGGTATTTAAATATCTATTATATGATATTTATTTCATGGGGTTAATTTTTGAAATGTTTCCAAATCGGTAAATTAGTTTTATCTTAAATTGTCTTCTTTGAGAAACATGTTTTGTTATGCACCTATGTTCTTTAATGAGGTGTATCTGATTCCAATGGACATGTTATATAATGAATATCCTAATTTTCATGATATTTTATGCTTCATGTGATTTTATTTACTTACATGAAGAGTATGATCCCAAGTGACCAAGTGATAATAGTTTATTGGAACAATCTCATCGCTTTTCAATATTTTTAATGATTATGATTGTTTTGATGAAATATTATGATTCATATCTCAAGAACACTCATTAATTTTCTAATCTTATAGTTATTCATGATATATTTATGTATTATAACCATTTTTTCAATATTTGGTACATAAGATAGTTAATAATGTGTTTTTAAGAAAGCCTAAATTTACCCTCTCCTCGGTCGAAAATCTATTTTCCTTCAAAACAATGTTTTATAAAAAGGTTTCCCAAGAATATTATACTATTTTCCTAAAATATTTAAAATAAATTATTACCCTTTTTGTCTTTTACCAATTTTTTCAAAGGAATATTTTTATTACTTTATAAACAAGGCATTTTTCTAACATTTTTAAAAGGTGTGTACAACAAACACACCTAGGTGCAGGGATTGGACCCGCGACACACCCTCATACACACAAACAACCAAGTGTGGGATTTGAAAATGCATACACTAAGGTTAAGTTCTTGTCATTTTCAAAAGGAATGTTATTTTTTCCTCGTATGACATGTATGAACTCACCCTCCATCAATAATTTGAAGAATTATTTTCACGTATAAAAGGTTAATTTTTAAGAAAATGTTTTTAAAATATATTTTTAAAGAAAATAGTTTTCAAAAGGTTTTATGTTTTAAAGAGACTTTTTCAAAGAATAAAGGATATTTACCACATATTTTTTTTAAAAATTTCCTTCCAAGTTATTTAACATATATGATAACATACATTTAGGTGACCATTAACTTCAAGGAAATGATCTAAAGGTTCCATTCATAATCTTTCTTGAATGGTTTATGTTTTTATGGAATGATACTTATGACACCTGTTT
Organism: Viscum album; assembly: GCA_963277665.1. Classification (NCBI taxonomy): domain Eukaryota; kingdom Viridiplantae; phylum Streptophyta; class Magnoliopsida; order Santalales; family Viscaceae; genus Viscum; species Viscum album. The sequence continues at coordinate 734,853,684 of OY728160.1, forward strand.
CACTTGAAATGATTTTATGCTTTGAAAACCCATTTCTTCTCATGTGTTATGCTTTTATAAAGTGATTATGAAACGTATCTCTTTTTATAGGTTATGATATGATGAAATGTTTACTATAAACATTTTATTTCATGGGTTATGATTTGATGTTTATAAAACCTATATCTTTTTTATGGGCAGTGATATGATGAAAGTTTTATTATCTTGTGGAAAATGTATGATTGATTTTATTATGAGATGGGTGGGAACTATATGTCCATCTAATTCATTTGATACTGATAAGTTGTATATGATCTCAGAGGGTACCTAAGTTATAGCCCAATCTCGAAAACAAGAAGGTACATGGGTTGCAGCTCAAGCCTAAAATAAAGAGGGTACATAGGTTGTAGAATAAGCATGAAAACAAAATGTACATGGGTTGTAGCCTAAGAATAAAAGAAATATGGTACATGGGTTGTAGACCAAGCCTGAAAACAATAGTGCACGTGGGTTGTAGCCCAAGCCTAAAGGAAAGTGGTACACAAGTTGTATTCCAAGCCTAAAAATAAGAAGGCACATGGGTTGTATCCCAAGCCTAAAAGTAAGAGGTTACATGTGTTGTTATCCCAAGACTAAAGTGGGTACATAGGTCATAACCCAAGCCTAACACGTTATAAAGGTCTTGGTAGGTATCCTTGAACTAATTTTTTCAATTCTTATATATATGCCAAAAATTCTATGTTTTATTCCTCAGTTACAATTTCATGACTCATGATATTTATCTCTTTATGATTCATGTCATATGAATTGCCAAGATTTACTCCATTACTCATGTTTATGATCTATGATATGAAGGTTATGATCTTTTAGTGATCTCGATCATATTCTTATACCATTATGTTTATGATATGTATACACATTTCCTTTATTTACCCTTACTAAGAATATGAGCTCACCCATTTCTTATGTTTCCTTGCCCTAGGCTATAAAGAAAGGTATTAGGTAGAAGTACTAAAGGTGTAGATATTTATGGGAGATATTGAATGTATTTAACCAGGATAGAATATTTTGTTTCCAAGTTTACAAATACACTAAACTATTATGGTCCTCATGCATGTATTTTTTTAATTTACTAAATATTCATATAAAATGATGTAATATCCTTGTATGTTAATATTGGGTTGATATAGTTTGTATTATAGGAAAGTTTTAGTAAACATTTAGAAACTAGGATGAGAAAACTTTAGTGAGATCCCTAGGTATAGTTCTGAGGATATGTCTAGGGATGTATCTAATGATATTTATAAGGATGAAATAACATTTAGGAAAATGTATTGGAATTTTGGTAAAGGATAGAGTGAGTGGAATCCTAGAAATATATCCATATCTATATTCTACAAGTGGACGTGTCTCTAGCACAAATTTACATTAGAGTAACAACTCTGACAAGATGTTCCATTCCTGAATCGGGGTAATCTAGTACATGATAATGGGACTTGATGCACACTTGATTTGACACTCATAGGGTATATTCTTTTGGAATTCACAAACTCTTTAGAAACCATTGTGAAGGATTTAAATAGAAGTTGGCTATGAATAACCTTGGATAAACCTAATGTGTCATTGATTAAAAGGTATGTGTCATGATTTAGACATCCTATAAGTAATTTTTTATGATTATGTGGTTTTATTCTATGATACATATTTCTCACCCCATGATTTATGGTTTTAGTTAATAGAGGAAACCATAAGTAACTAGGTTAACACTGAGTTTGATGGAAAATATGGTGATTATGAGCAAAAAAATTAGATAATGACTGGAGAGAATGATATTGCGATTATGAAGAATCAACTATCACAATATATTATTAACAATGTGAACATTAGTGATATTAATAACACATCACATAAGAGGAAGATATAATTTTATAAATTTTAAAATTATAATGATCATAGAGGAAATAAGATTCATCTTCCTATATGTTAAGATGAAGGAAAAAAGAACCTTGAGGAATACCTAAAATGGAGGGGAAGATGTTATCTCTATGGGAAAAAGGGTCATAGAGTGATGAATTTTCATGGAGTTTAATGTATCATCTATGGAGAATAGGGTCATTACCTAACTTAATGCCCACACATAAGAATTTACTTCTAAACCAAGGAACGAACCATTACATTCCAACCATTAAAGTGAAATGATTAAAGTATTTATGTATTTGGATCCAATAATTATGAATGGTGAATTATATAAGGATTATTCAGTTTATTTTTTTATCTACAGATTTAAAAGAATATGTTGAATAGTTATAATGGATAGGAAAAGTGATTTAATGACAAAGTTATATTAATAGGAAACACAATATTAAGGGAAAAATAACCCTTAATGCGTTATTAATATTAAGATAATGATTTTTGGAGAAGATACAAGTTAGATGTAAATAAGTGAATTGGGTGGTACTGATTACCATAGACCTGATTATTAATTAGTTGATGAAGTGGTCTATGTCATCATGGATGAATTTTATAACTTATTGTATTTAAGGAATATATACATTAATCTTTTGAATAAATAATCATGAATGTTTTTGAATAGGATTTATGGTAATCCAGGTTATTACCATGTTTCATGAGAATATACGATGAGGGTATGCACATGTTTGGAATATGACAACGAATAATTACTTTTTGTTTTATGGGGGATAAATGTTATTCTAATTTAGTAACCTTCTTATTAATTCTTTTTAATTTCAGATTGTGGAAGGGTTATAAGGTTAACCATTTATAGAAATATTAAGTTAAACTTTGAATTAAGTTTTTGAGATTAAAGTGATATCTCCCCATATGAGGATTTATTCATGTTGGATAACCTGGGCTAAAAATTTCACTAAGATGTTAAGTGAATGAATATTAATTGACTTATCATTCTATTTTTGGATCTCATGATATGTTGGTTTTTTAGGAATGAAAAATTCACCATAATTCCCTAGAATAAGATATAAAGTGGGAATTAATCAAGGAAAAACCAAGGGTCAGATTGTACATATGAAAAATAACAAAATAACGTAATTATGTTTACTCATGTTTCTAGACAATAAAATAATTCCATGAATTTAGTAAAAGTATATTGAAAAGTATTTATCCTAGAACCTTTATTTTTGATAAATCCCATGGTTCCTTAGATCATCATAGATTTATGGTTTTGTGATCACCCACTTATATTGATAAATATTATCTATCAATCTCCATCAGAATATTATTGTTAGATTTTTATTCCATTTACATGTTTTCACTTCCCACATATGTTATCCTATGTGTAAACCTAGTTATATGTTACTTTTGGTAACCAGTATTTTTTCAACTATACTTTTTAATGGAAGTTTTAGTATTCATTTTATGATGCAGGTTTCTATGAAATGAACTTTAAAGTATTAAACCTTTGATAAACTAGAATAATTTCTAGGGTAAAATTCGTTTTAAGGGGGGTAGAATGTAACACCCTGAGATTTTGTGAAATATTTTTTATAATTAATTTATCTTTTTGAAAATTTTCATTTCACGTGACATTGGAATTAGTTATATATATATATATATATTAAAACATTAAGTCAGAAATTACTTTTACATGACACAAAATTGCATTGTTGCACACACAACACTAAATTTTCTTACAATACACACAACACTAACTTTTCATGATCTACACACAATTCCAACTTGGTGTATGTTACATGAAATATCGAGTTTCTATGAAATATCATTTTATTGTTATAATTATTTAAATGGGTTAGTTATCACGTAGCCATTAAAAATTAGTAATATTAATAGTAATAACTACTTTTAAAATATTTTTATAATGGTTTTATATAAATTAAACATATTTATAATGAAAAATATTTTTTTTAAAGCCTTTATATGTTTAAAATATTATTTTCTCGAGTGAACTGCATTTCATGTCCTTCTATGAAGAAAAAAAATTTAATTTTAGACCATATAGAAATTTAATTTAATAAAATAAATTTAATATTTGAATTTATAATGATGAAATTATCTTAGGTTTAAATTTTGGTATTTTTCTGAGAAATATCAATTTTTGATGAATAGTGAAAAATAATGCATTTTAGTCAATAACTGTATTTTTGTTTAAATATTTATTAATGTTTAATTATATTTTAATTTTTTTGAAGGTCAAATTAGATAAATAATACATATATTAATACAATTTATTTCATTATAATTAATTTCACTTTGAAATTGAATATAAAAACTTTTCAGAATTCCAAACATTTTTATACTTTAAAAACCTGTTATTTTGTCCCGTCTCTAGGATTAACATTAATCTTAATTTTTCCACTTCTGTGAATTAAATTTTAAAAAATGTACATACACTATTTTAATCAGTATAATATGCAGAGTCTAAATATTTTATGTCATTTTTTTACCAAAGATATTAGTAAAAGTGATTAAAATTAATCACAATGATTTAGGTAAAATTAAGCTTAATTAAGGACTAAACCATAATATTAGGGTCCCAAATGACCGATAAAATCGTAAAAAACCAATTTTATGGACATATTTCATCCATAAAACTTAAATTATTTATTTTTGTTGATTTTTAGGACTTTTTTATTGGTAAGAACAAGTGTACGCCAAACTTGTTTTCAAAAATTCCAAGTGAGCCCTTTCCTTCTCTATAAAGGCCACCACCTCTCCCACTTAATCACACCTCTAAAACAACTTATTTTATGACAATATCTGTCCAATACACTTATAAACATTCCAAACTTCCTCCTAGAATCATATTCTTGGGATGTAGGAAATCCATGGAAGCCTTTTTGGCACAAACCAAAACGAGTTACCTGATTAAGAGGTAACATTTTCTCTCAAGATCCTTTCTTTTATTTTCCTTATCCTCCCCCCACTATCTTTATTAAATGATTTTATAAAAAACATTATAATAAATATAATAGTATTTTTTTATTCTATGTTTATGACATACACTCACACACACATCCATCTAATGGGTAATGAACATACTGTTTATGTGTACGATGAACTACCGCCTCACTAAACGATGATTGTTAATTTTTCCTATACCTCATATCATGGTAGAAATTATGATGAAAAATATGTTTATATATGTTGTATATTATATTTATTATTTCTTTAATCTTATCTAATACTTTTACAATACATAACTTTTTTACTTTACATTTGGTGTAAATACGATAATTTCATTTGAGGAAGTTTAGACTACCACCCCTAATAGAGATGTGATTCATTGATACACTACATGTCATGTATTAAAGATGTGTTTAGTGAATATTTATGATAAATATGATATAATAAAGATACTTTAACAATTATATATATATACATATATATAAATATATGTCTTTTACTTTTTTTTTGTTCAACACGACAATTAAATATAAATAACGTTCATGCGTACGTACGACCTACCATCTCCATGAATGATGTATTACATTTCATAATTAAATATTATATGTATTATTATAATATTAAAATAATTAAAATAAATTATATTTAAATCATGGTTTAAATTATGCAAATCATGGTATAAGTATAATGACCAAATATATAACAAATTAGGACACATGCGAAAAATAAAACGGATATTACCTGAAGTGAAACCTTAACATAGAATTGTTAACAAGCAGGTAATATAAATCCATAATAAAACCATATATGGTATTATAAGTAAGAATATTTTTATATGATATATTTATAATATTTTTATATTTATTATACAGGATTTTTGAATGAGTACGATGAGAGTCAAGACACAGGGTAAGGGAAATTCATCTCAATTTTTTTCCTTTGAGATACATGCTTTATTCACCACCCATTACTTTTGTGTGGTTTGTATAATTCCCATGGATGTATTATATGAATATTATACTTAAATTTATTTTTATTTATATATCCATTCTATGATTTTTATTTCATAGGGTTAATGTTTTAAAAGTTACCAAATCGGTAAAGCATTTTTGTCTCAAATTTCCTTCTTTGGGACACATGTTTTGTTACAAACCTATGTTATTTAAGGAGGTGTATGTGATTATAATTTAAATGTTATATATTTAATATCCTTATTTTCATGATATTTTATGCTTCATGTAATTTCATTTTCTTACATAAAGAGTATGGTCCCAAGTAACTAAGTTGTAAGAGTTTATGGAAACAATCACATCACTTTTCGAGATTGTTAATGATTATGAATATTTTGATGAAATATTATGATCCATATATCAAGAAAACTCATAATTTTTATTATCTTCTATTTATTCATGATATATTCATGTATTGGTACCATTTTAACAATCTTTTGTACATAATATAGTTAAGAATTTGTTTTTACAAAATACTAACTTTAACCTCTCTTCAGTTAGAAATCTATATTCCTGCAAAAAAAATTCTAAAAAGGGTTCCCAAGAATATTATACTATAAAAATAATATATTTAAAATTTTATTTTACCATTTTTTTATTTTACCAATGTTTTTAAAGTAATATTCTTGTTTCTTTTTGAATGAGTAATTTTTTTAATGTTATTACTGTGTAATAGGAATGTTATTTTTACCTCGTAAGTCATGTACAAACTTACCAACTATCAATTATTTGAATATTTATTTTAATTTAGAAAAGAATAAATTTTAAGAGAATATTTTTGAAATATATTTTTAATTAAAATGGCTTTCAAATTTTTTTATGTTTTAAAGATCCTTTCTCAAAGAAGAAAAGATATTTACCTCAATAAATGTTTTAAAAATACCATTCCAAGTTATTTTCCATATAAGATAAAATCCATTTATGTTACTCATTTGATTCAAAGAAATGATCCAAATTTTCTATTCATATTATTTCTTGAATAGTTTATGTTTTTAGGTAATGATTCATATGAAACCCATTTCACTTCCACATGTTTTATGTTTTTGAAACCCGCTTCTTTTTACAGGTTATGCTTTCATGATGTGATTGTGAAACCTATATCTTTTCATAGGTTATGATGTGATGAAATTATAACTATAACCATTTAATTTCATGGGATATTATTTGATATTTATAAAACCTATCTATTTTTATAGGTTATGATATGATGATAGTTTTATTATCATGTTCCACAAGTATGAATGATTTTATTATGAGATGGGTGGGATATATATATCCCTCCAATGCATTGGGTAATGATAGGTTTTATATGATATTAGAAGGTACATGAGTTTTATCCCAATCATGAAAAGAATAAGGTACATGGGTTCTATCCGAAGCCTAAAATAAAGAGGGTACACGGGTTGTAGACCAAGCCCCCCAAAAAAAAGATTTGTGGGTTATAGCCCAAGGCTAAAAGAAAGAGGTTACATAGGCTGTATCCCAAGCTCAAAAAAAGAAGGTATATGGGTTGTATCCTAATAATAAAGATAATAGGGTATACGGTTTGTATCCCAATCCTGAAACAAGAATTTATATGGGTTGTAGCCGAATCCTAAAAGTAATATGGTACATGGGTTGTTATCCCAAGCCCAAAGTAGATACACGGGTCGTATCCCAAGCCTAACATGTTATAATGGTCTTGGTATGTATCATGGACAAAACAATTTCTATTCTTATATGTGTTCCAGAAATTCTATGTCATATTACTCAGTTACAGTTTCATGGCTCATGATTTTTATTTTCTCATGATTCATGTCTTATGAACTAGCAATATTTATCCCATAATTCATGTTTATAATCTTTGATATATAGGGTATGATCTTCCAGTGATCTTGATCATGTTATTATACATTTATGGTTATGATATACATACAAATTTCTTTTATTTACCCTTACCAAGCATTTGAGCTTACCCCCTTCTTATGTTTTCTTTCCCTAGGCTATGAAGAAAGGTCTTAGGTTGAAGTAATAAAGGTGGAGATCTTTATGAGAGATGTTGAAGATATTTCACTAGGATAGAAGATTTTGTTTCAATGTTTCCAAAGATACTAAACTATTATGATCCCCAGGCATGTATTTTTTTAATGTACTAAATATTTATCTAAAATGATGTAATATCCATGTATGTTAATCTTGGGTCACTATAGGATGGACGCCTAAGAATCAACACGAGTATTTACAAGTGGAAAACAATAAAACCTATGGATATATATATATATATACGGAGGTCCTTATCAGTTATATAATGGAGAGGTACCTACATGTGAAAAAATACTTGGTTTTTAGAATATGTATTGATGGTGGTTTTTCTATAATGAATTTTAAGTGATATTTTTTTTGTGTCAAGAAGTCTGTAGATTATGAGATAAGGAATAGAAGTGGTTTGTATGGTTGGTTTGTGGGAAGATTTATTGATTAATTTTTCTTTTATTTATTCTATACATGAATGCATTAACATGATTAATTTATATTAATACATGAGAGTTCTGATGAGGAAAATTTTGATTTTAATTATATGTTCACCCCTATTTTTATACTATTTTTTAAATTATCTATATAGATTTAGTGGTGGTATCTATTAACCTTATGTATGGACACATGAGGCTTGTTGGTGGAGGTAGATTTCATTATATCATTCTAGAGGTAAAGAGGATATAATAGTCTTGTGGTTTTATTATCACTTGTGTCTTGGTTTTTCATATAATGAAATGTATTTATATGAATTATTCAAGTATTGTGATTAGGAAATGATTCTTTGTTATTTTCAGTGATGTGATATTTTCATTTAAAAAGGGTAATGAATTCAATATATATGAAATTATATACCCTTGGTTCTAGTTATCAACTCATGTCATATTAAATATGCGATTTGAGGTACATGATCAAACTCATTTCTAGCTAAGATATAATCCTAGTGAGAGAAATCCATGAAAAACATCATATTAGAGTGATTTATTTTAGGATGGAGTTTTAAGTAGACAATGATGATGATTTTATGGATGGTAATAAAATATTTTTACTTAAACCTAATGTGCAAATAATACCATACAAACGAGTATGATGAAAAAGAGTCCCTATAATATAATCATGGAATCTGTAACCTATAGATAAATATTTAAGTAATAATATACTTACTGAAGGGTATCTGGATAAGTGTGGAGTCATGTATTATATAGTTTTAGGTAATTATAATTATGTGTTCTATTCTTGGGGTGATGGTCCATGTAGTTGTGGAGAATGAGTTGGTAATGTTATACATTCCTCATATATATCCTTGGGATGTAGTTGGTTTATTTATTTATAGAACAACTAGTTGTGTGATGCTATAGAGGATATGAATTGGAGGATAGACCTATAGGTTTGTTAGGATTGTAATATGACCTTGAGTGAGTTCCAAAATTAGAATTTATTGAGCTATGATAGATCTATAACTATTAATGTAATTGAGAATTTTTTCAGAATAGGTAGAGATAGTTTTCCTACCATTCTTGCCAAGGAAGGAGAATTTTGTTCCTTTAACAGTGAGTTTGTTGCAAGGTTCATCATGTTATTAGGGGATTATATTCTTAATGGGTATTTATGTTTCTATTATTTCATAGACTCAATTTTACAATCAATTTATAATGGAGTTATTATATGAGTCTCTTCAATTGGTCAATAATATGAGCTATTGGGGATCTAATAAAGGAGTTATTCTATTTGGGAATTTTTATGTTTGAGATTTTGGTGTGAGGATTATAAAGTTAATGTGTTGTTCCTATAATTTTTATGAAAATTTTAAACATAATAACTCACTATTTCTAGATGGATTTGATGCTCAAGATTAAGAGTGCTTAATGGGCCTAGGGTCTATGGGCCATGCCTGCCTACCCACATTTATGGGGTGGGTTGGATTAGAAAAAATGGCCCAAATTTTAAATGTTATTAATTGGAATAGTTATAAAATCTTGTGGGTTTAAGTGAATCAACATAAAAATATGTAGGTTAGCCTATGGGATAGAAATATTTTTTTATTTTATGGTTATTTTAATTTAATATAGATTTTTTATGAAATATATGTAAATATTTTATGTATGAGATTAATATATAGCTATAAGTTATCATTTATGTGATAGTTATAATGTGTTAAATATTTAATTTTATTTATTATCAATTATTTTTCTAATTTTTTAAAAATTATTTTTAGTCTTGATTACAAATGAAGACTGATTTGTAGACTGGTTCACTTAAAATAAAGACAAAACTAGATTCACTTTTTCGATCCCACATTAAACGTGGGCCTAAATGGGTTGATAATTTTTAGATCTAGCCTATATAGGCTTGGACCACCCCACCCTGGTCCATTCCATTAAGAACCCTTACCTATGATCCATGGGAATTTGGATATATTTTCTTTGAGTTATTTTTTTGAAGATAACTCAGAAGGATGAGATGACAGAGATTTTTTTGGCTAGGATGAGATCTTCCTTGGTAATTTATCAGTAGGGGATCACTCAAAGTTGGGATATAGGCATAAGTTATCTCTTTTTTTTAATAAATTTAGATTTTGGTGAGGCCACATGACTCATTTTCTATCATAATCATATTTCTATAGTATTTTTAATACATAACCATTTAGTGTGTCTTGGGGTTTTTGATGTTTCTCTTATAGATATATTGTTAGGGTCAATTTGGGATACTCCCACACTAAGAGTGGGGAGTGAATCAGTGTGGAATAAATTTTATTATAATTTTACATTTATCCCATTATAACCTGTTCACTTATTTAGTGAAAAGATCTCTCTTTATCATTATCTTCTTTGGTAGATAAGCATACATGAAAATGTAAATCATCACAAGTGAACACTAGGATTTTTTAACAAGGTTCAACTCTTTGAGGATGAATACATACAAAATGACTTATAGTAATTATCCCATATTTAATCATCTTCCTTATTATTATAAAATAAATCATAATAAAGGGAGTGGAATTATACTCATTATCCTAGCATTGGCCAGGTACAAAGAAAGTGATGGATTTTTTTCCCTTTATATAAAATAATGAACTTGCAACTCCTTAAAGAAATATCGCTAGTGTTTTATTAATTTCCTCCTAGACTATATGAATGATCTTTTTCCTCACCTTCAGAAATTAGATGGTATGCCTCATTGTTCTTTATAATTTTACAATATATGATAATTATAGGATAAATATCTCATATTATTAGATTGAATGTGGGATATGATATATTTATATTAAAACCTTTTTATTTTTTTATCCTACTTCAGTTTTCATGGAAACTTCTCTTAATGTAGAACTGGTTCTATCCCTCTCTCTTTCCTTAATAGTTGAAGCCTTCAGTAGGTATAATATCAAATATTTCCTTTATTTCTTTTGACATGCAGAATATGTAGTGGTTAGTATTAAGAACCTCTCAATATTCCTTATTCAACCTATATATATATATAGATAATAGTAATAATAGTGTCATATATTCCTCATATTAAAACTCCCCAAAATATCAGATCTATTTCTTCTTTTCTTTCCCAAAGAATCATAAATCATTTTCTATAATTCTCATTATTCAAACCACATTATATCTTCAGCCTTTAAATTCATGAATCTTATATTTTAAATTATCCTATAGAATTGTAATATATTATTTTTTTTATTCTATAAAATCATCATATTCTCATTCCATGTGTTCATGGGATCTTATTCTTCTTTTTTACAATGTTATTGTATTGTGGAAACCATAAGGTTATTTGGAAACTCATTAGTTCAGGGTGTATATATTCTTTATGGATACTCTTTCCTTTTATTCAACTTGAATCACAAAATACCACATGTTATTATCTAAATTTTAATTTGTAACTCAACATCATCATATTTGGCCATAGATGAAAAAAATATTAATGAAACTTTACGTATGTAGTGTGATTTCCATAATACCATTAGGAAACTAGTTTAATTCTAGATTTACATTAACAGATTTGGAGAGAAACATTATATAATTATCTTTTAGTGTTACCTTTATGAATCCTTCTATATTTAATCATTACCCTTACATATCATGTATAAATAAATATTTACATTTAATTAAGTGATCATTTCAACATAGAATCTCTATATTGTTTCTCCAAATAAAACCAAAACCTATCCAAATGTTCTCAAGTTATTATACATAGATTAGTTTATTCTTAAATTATTTCAATAAATTCATAGAGATATATGATTCATCATTCACATAAATCCATGTAATAAGTGTCAATTATTTACTTACTCAAATCTTATTGAATATTTATTTCTACACCAATCAATAGACCTTAGTAGATTACTCCTACTTCCTCATTATTTTCCATATGAATAGTGAACCACCTTGAATCAAATGAAGGAATTTATTCTCATTTTTATTTTCCACACAATCAATGTTGGGATCTTGCATCATTTCTAGGATTCATGGAATAATTCCAACATTCTAGTGAACAACATAAACCTTTCTTGGGAACTCCAATTAGTCTTCCATGCCTTTCTCCTTCCATTTTATTCTACTCCATCACATATTGAAATCATGAAATTCATTTCTTTCTTGATACACATTGAAAAAAATACAACATAAAAATAGAAGGTTCAATATACATTGTCCATCTCAAGGTTGTATTCCTATCTTTTAAAAGTTGTTAAAGATGGTTTGAGTATAGTGTGGTTGTTTATGGAACACCATGTTAGTTTCTTCATTATCCTCTTTAAGAGTTTTCATAGTAATAGTAATATAGATGAACATTATGACCAAAAACATTAGAAGGAACTAGAAGAGGTTATCTTAGAGGATATCAACATACTCATAGATAGAGATCTGATTAAAGAGTAGGTAGAGGCAGGAAAAGTAAAGGTGATGATGATGAGGTTTTATAAGGAAACATCATGCTATAAAAGTTTAAGAGGTGGAGGTACCAAAGGTGGTTCGAGGTATACTTTTTAATAATATTGAATCCATTTTTATTTATTTTATTTCTTCTCATTAAACTATAACAAAATCTATCATTTGATATAGTATTTATCTATCCCAGATAACCAAATATTTTCCCAAAAATTTTCATGGGATGTAAATCCTTCCCAGAAAATAGTGTCATAGATATTATTATTTGTGATAGATCTTATTTAATTATTAGAAAATACTTTACCTAGAATGAATATAATTCATCCAAGATAAACCTATGGAGGAAAAAAATTATTATCTTGGATGAACTCATCAGCCCTAGGTAAATCCATGGAGGAAACAATTATTATTCGAGATAGATCCATCCATCCCAAAAAATTATTCATGAAAATAAAAATGAAATTATATATTGGATGTGATAATTCATCCCATATAAAATTTTATTTATGATGGATTAATCCATCATAAATATTTTTTTAATTGGAATTAATTAAACTGTAGTAAATAATTGTTTTTATTTGGGACGGTTTAATCCTTGTTATTTTTTTTCAATATAATAATAAAATATACTAGCCCAACCAACCCCCAAATAAAACATAACATGACTGAGAACCCACCCATGGATGTATTTCTCATAAATGTGTCCCAACAGCACCAATCCTTCTTGGAAAATATTACATGAATTTCACCGTACTTGAGACTTGGACCCAAGACCTCTTGATCCTGATAGAAAAAACAAATCAACCCACTTTTAAATGACATATGGATTATAATATAAATATATATATAACATTAAATAATATAATAATATTAAATATTATTATATTATTATATATAATACAATAAAATTTATATTTTATATATAATTTTGTATAATATAATAATGTTGTTTTTGCATCTGAGTGGTAAACCCCCATAATATTTCATTAAAATACCAAGGTTCAAAACCATATAGGGGGATAATTTTCAAGTTACTATAGAAATATTATTGTGGCACTATAGTAGATGAAATATTCACTCAAATTAGTCCTTCGGGCTAAATAATTAGGCCTTCAGGTTATAGGGACTTCAGGCCATTAAAGGCCTATAGGCCATAGGGTTCCAGGCCATCAATGGTGGGCCTTAGGGATTTGTGCTAGTGTAGTTTCTAACCTATAGAAAGCATGTATGTGTGAAGGTGGTCAATTTGGATCAATTTTATGTGGATTATTATTCATGCAGTAGCTAAGAAAAACATGTTAAAGTCCCTAATTATAGAGTCAAAGATGAAAATCCACATACATGAATGCAAGACAACAAAATGGAGTAGATAGATTCATAAAGATGGGAGGGGATATGATAGTGTGGGGTATTAGGATTAGGTCTTCATGCATGAACTGTACTTTAAGTTTCTGGGCCTTTGGGATATGAAATATGGGGCCTTTGGTCCATATAATGGTTCCCTACCAACCCAGTTAAAAAAGGGATTATCCAGAAATTAAAAATATCAAATTTCCTATCATAATATTTAGATTAGAATTGTGTAGTCCAACCCATACAAGCGTTATAAAGACCTTGGTCTAATACCGTGTCTTACTATTGAAGATGGGTAAAACTGACCCTCCCCATGTTGCCTCATTCCATCAAGGATATTAAATCAACATGCATGAAATTATGATATTGAAACACAACCAGTGAGATTCACACCCCCAACTTTGAGAAACCAAGCATATGACCCTAACCACTGGGTCACCCCTATAGGGAAATAATATAATAATGTTAATATGAAATAATATTTATAATAAGTTAAAGTTTATAAGATAATTATATAATATAATAATGTTATATTATATCCATATAATAAAATAAACTTTATAATAACATTATATAATACAATAAAATTTATATTTGTAACATCCCGACCTGGGTTCCACACACCAGTACCCCAAGCCGGTCAGTCACATAAACTCAGGTGTGCCTCCCTGTATTCCAGAGGCTTTTGACTAGAAACGAGGGTCTAATTTTGGTAATTGGGTGACAATACACTCTTTATTAGAGTAATACAACACTAGAAATAAATAATAATAACCAAATTATATAACCATAACCAAAATAATACTAGTATCCCATGATTACCAAAACAGGAATACAATAACCAAAACGAATCAGTAGATATTCCATGTGAATATACGTGTCAAGTGTAAAATGAAAAACCAAAACAAAGAAACACTGAAACTACCAAGAGGGTCTCGAAACCATGTCTGGTTCCCTCATCCATGCTCCATACCAGCTCACCCATCTAAAATGGGGCTCTTTCCCTTATCATGTCCTGCTAACATGAAGTCTATTTGGGTATCGATCAAGAAGCCTAAAGTCACAAACTAGCCCGAGTCGACCCTGAACCGGTCATAAGGGCCAGCACATGACAAGTCCCGAGAGGCGTTCCCGATCCTCCCAGGATGGTGACAAGCCCCAAGGGAATCAATAGAGTATACAAGGGAACGATTTACCCCATATATAAACAATAAAACAAATAGTGGAAAGAAATGGACAACCCAAAACCCATTTATATAAAAACTGAACTAAACATTATCTGTACAAGAAACTGAAAGTACAACTAAACCAAAAACTCATATAACCAAACCCGATAACCAAATAACTCCATGTGACCCTTCTAGTCACTCTCTAATATAATGATCACACGTTTCCCAAGGTAATCGAGCTCAAGCTGAAACCGGCACAAGGGATAAAAATAGAATAATACTATAGGCATGTGTATTAAAACTTTGTAGGTTGGCCCGATATTATATTCCCAATGCACATCTTTTACAATAAAAGAAACTTAAATTTCAAGTTTTAAATAAAGAATATAAATGTATGTTTTCCAAATGAGGTCCCCTACTATTTAAGAACAATTACAAGAAAAAAACTTGCATGTTTTATAAACAAGAATGCTAGTAACAATTTTGAAAGAGGTGAAACTTCAAAATGAAAATAGTTTTCAAGAGGGATGATTTAAAGAATTTACACTTTTTGAATAAATCACTCACACTACTGAATTAACCAACCAAACACATAGTATACCAATGGTGAGTACAAAATAGCTAATGCACACAAGTAACGGGAACACCCCTAGGCACTAGTTAGTTGTGAGCCCCAGGTACCTCGTATCTCAGTGAAAGTAACCATAATAAATATCCAGTATTGTGCACACGAGCCACTAGTAGGGAGCATACCCAAAACCTAGTGGTCCCCCAACAACATCATCATCATAGTTTAGTTAGTGTTTTCATCTTCAAACTTTCTACATGAAACATGGGCCAAACCCCATGGGATCACTAGTATAGTAGTACACGTCTTCCCACCTAGATACCCAGGATTCTCTTTTGTGCTCAATCAATTTAAAAATATTCTAAAATACAATTTTCACATAAAAATTCTATTACCAAACCATAAACATACAAATATCCCACAATCATGATTCAAATTTCTTTCATGAATCAATAAACCACTAAAAAGTTTTGTAAAACAATTTCAAGGAGTATAACGAGGCCTTGCACATAAAATCCATTAAAAAAATGCTATTTTAAGGCTATAAAACCATAAATAACATACAGAAACAGATTTTTATTCCCCAAAAGCAATTAATAAATCACTTTCATGGACCATAAAATTGACCCAAAATATAGAACATGAAATACAGATGGAAACCATTTTTACAAAAAAATGCCAAACAAGCCTTTAAGCCTTTCTCAAAACTAACATTTAACCAAGGTATGAATTTAAATTTTATTAAGGGGTTTATATAAACCATTTACAGTAGAAAACTATGTTCTTAAATCCCTTAAAACACTCAGGTTACATATTCAAAACACAACCATTTTCATAAGGATGTGAAACTGGCCATTTTCCAACAACTCGGGCCAAAACATGTTGTAAACCAAAACCCATTTGTTTGTAAAACCAAATACAAATTGGAAAGACATATAAGGACCAAAAAATTCCATTTATAATTCTTAAAATTCATTTATAAATCCAAAAAAATAATTTTTAAATCACACATCACACATAAAATCCAACCAGGCAATTTACCAAACACATGACATGACCTTTTTAAACAAAAATATTTATTTTAAGAACTTGACATGGAATAAAACACCAATTCCATGCCATATTTTATTAGAGATACTATAAAATTTTAAAAATACAATAAACCAGATTTTAAACCTCATAAAATAGTTGTGAAAGATAGTGGAACATTTAAACAAACACTTGGTGTGCACCTTTATGACAAAACAACTCTACCTTTCACAAAACAAGGATTAAAAAACCATTTTTTACACCAAGAAAATTATCCAAAGGATTAAAAAAAATAATAAACATATATATAAGATGTGATAAATAATAAAATTATGAAACTTAAATGATAAAGTCATGTTCAAGGGATATCCTACCTCAAATCCTTGGTGTAATGGAAACGCACACCTAATATCACCATCTGAGGGTTTATAAACCCTAAAACTATGACGAACAGAACCAATTGAAAAAAAACCATAAAAAATCATGTGATAACAGAATCCTAGGTCTAACATGAATAGGGGATAATATAAAACCAATAAATAATGAAAGGAGGAGGAAGAGGTAGGAGAAAGGAGACAGAATCTCACATTGCCACCTCAAAAACTCTTTGTATTCCATTAGATCTTCAAAATTAGAGAAAAGGGAATGGATTGTATCTTCTTGGAGACTCTCATAAGGTCTGGAAGAACCACAGAAAGAATATTTGTGGGAAAAAGAGTATGAATTGAATGATTTATGGATGAAACAATTTAACTTCTCAATTATGAACGTTTTGAGGAAACCTAAGAAATTTTTCCATAATATTTGATTTAAATGAGATCCAAAGAGGTAATATCTATTATTGGGGTGAGTATATATATTTTGGATTGTAATGGGAGGTGGAATCACCGAAAAATATTAAAAAATGAAAAATATATAAAAGAAACAAATTATATTTTTAAAACTAGAAATGGACCCACGGGCTGGCCCAATACCTAAATAAGTAACCCAAATTCACCATGCTTATTAATTCTTAATGGAACCAAAAGGATATATAGGATTGAATATGTAAGTGGAGGAAAAATAATAAGTTTAATGAGACAAAAATGATAAAAAATTAATGAGTTATAAAAGAAACAAAATATGTTTTTAAATCTAGAAATGGGATCACGGTTTGACCCATATCATGATGTAACCACCCTTTCTACAAAAACTCAAAAAAAAAAAGATTTGAGGTGCCCAAAGATGGATGATTAGATATATATATGAAACTTCAAAACTCAAAATTAATCTCACACAATACCCAAGAAAAGGATCAGGATTTCTAATGAACTTGATCAAAACAAAGACATGAAAAACTGGGTGGGACAATTCTCCCCACCATTAAAGCATTCTGCCCCTGGAAAGACCTAACACATTCCAGATGATTGATCAAAAACTAAGGATTCTTTATAAATATGGTACAACCTCCTAATCCAATGACACACCATTAATCATTAATGGAACTTAATCCTATTACCTCAACCAAAACAAAAACTCTCAACCACTTCTTGAGAATCAACCGAAAGATCGAGTCCCTACCTCCACAACCAAACCAAGAACCCGATTATTAGGAATTCTACCAATGAACCCAACAATCACCCAAACCATAGATAACTCATGAAAACCAAATATTATAGTGGATTATAGGATGGAATTCCCACCATTAAGAAACAACTATCACTAGATAATTTCTTAGGTGGAAAAATCAATGAGACCCGTGGTGGGTCTCCCCACCATTAGAACCCAACTTGCAACGAACAAAAAAGAATTCAACATGAGATAGAATAAGAAATCACTCACAAACTCCCACTAAAACTCTCATGCAACAACATACCAACCCAATTTGAGAGTAACACAAGATGAACATTTATTCCACCCATTCTCGAATGGAGGCGATAATAACTGGGCCAACACTCTCTGCACAGATCAAAACCCTAACCAATTAGGGGGGGGGGGGAAGGGGACCA
Organism: Viscum album; assembly: GCA_963277665.1. Lineage (NCBI taxonomy): Eukaryota > Viridiplantae > Streptophyta > Magnoliopsida > Santalales > Viscaceae > Viscum > Viscum album. Next base: position 734,872,581 of record OY728160.1, read on the forward strand.
AATCATTGGTCCATTGAAACTAAAAAAGAAACAAAGTAACTACCACACTAAAATGGTAGAGGTATGATCTTAGCAATACTACCCACAATCCTAGGACTCCTGACTACGCGCCAACTTCACTCCGAAACCTATGACTGGAGCTCTGATAGATGAAGTATCTCTTGACTCAAATTCAGGATTTGATAATCCCCAACTTGTACTCCATCCATTAGTTCCACATATTACCATATAACACTCCCACTAAGAAACAACAGATCAAGAGACACCATGAAACTCTCTTCCTCAACAACACATTTTTATCCAAACAAGAACATGGAGATACACAAGGCTATTTTCTATGACTTAGAACGAGGAGAAGAATGAACAAGGCACACAAAAGACCCACTAAACATCACCAATCACAACCACTACAACCGAGAGAATCAACATAAAGGGAATAAACTTTAAATAAATCCCAAACTAATCTCTATTTCAATAAACATGATGAGGTATCATTCTAAGAGGTGGATTTAACATTTGAAACAAATCCTTAGGTTGATCAATTGGAAATGATGCCAATGGAGAACCATTTGTGGCCACATCAAAACATCCAACACATCTTTAGAAACCCACTGAACATTACCCCAAAACTGAGCCACCAACAAGATCCCATCTCAAGATGCAACAAGAGTATGACTTCTAAATCATAAGGAAGCATACTGAATAGACAACACTTCTAAGACATAGGATAAACTATCCACATAACCATCAGTTCATAAGAAACACCACAACTTTTTCATCTCAAAACACTTTTGAAAAACAAATAAACTAACTTGGTGGATTTTCACATTCACCAATGGTGATTCATCAAGTCTCACTCACACGAACATTTACGTGCCACTCTGGTCACTCAAATACCATGCCATACCATCCATTCATCCATATATCCACAAAAACCTTCATGTGAGAACCCATGAAAACACTGAATGCAAAAAACAAAACAACATCATTACAAAAATAACCATGTACCTTCCAAAGGCTCATTAACCACCAAATCAAAAACCATTTTCAAATTTTACAAGACAAGTCACGCTTCATCAAGAACCATTTGATTAAAAAAATCCATTTAATTTAATAGAACCTCTAAAAAGAAACATTCTATTCCAAATATCCCTTTCCCATTTAAAAAAAATTCAGCAAGGTCTATTTTCATAATCCGACAACCACAAAGGCCAAAACCCCTTTCCAGAAAAACACTAGCCGCTCAAAACCAAATTTCCAAAACCAATTCATTATATTCAAACACTTTTCAATTGGAAAAAACACCCCATTTAAAATAAAGTTTCCGAATTACTTTAAAATTATTCAAACTGTCTAAACCTTTATTTCAACAAACCACAAGTTTAGATTAGGGAAAATCCAATCCTGTTAAATCATTTCCACTTCCTCCCAAAAATTTGTTAAAAAAACACAACATTACAAAACCATTCTTATATTTAATTTTGAAAACACCATTTACCTTTTTCAAAATCCAATCCTTAATTTAAAACCCATTTATATAATTATCGCATAAGTATTTTCAAAACAAAAATTCAGAACTCAAGAAAGGTCCAAGAAACCCACAAAAAGGAACTAGTGTCAGTGGGTGACTTGACCATATGGTTGGCGGCCATATGTCAAACACAACACCAACATAGAGAGACTTCTTACGACCATGCCCCGAATCCAAATAGATTTCTGGGCCCTATGAGATCACAGAGTCCATTAGTCAGACTCCCCTTTTCATATCCCAACAGCAAACAATCAACAAGAACAAAGGAAACTAATAAAACCAGACATCCCATGGAAACTCAAGGATCAGAACGAGCAAGAGTTCGCGATGATAATCCTGAAATTACCCCTCAAGTCCCAAAAATACTACTACATATACCTTTACATCCCCCAAAAAACAAGGGCGCTCTAAAAAAAGGTCTTCTAAGAGCCGACCTCCTTTGATACCATTTTGTCACGAACCAGCCCGTGTCGACCCTAAACCGGTCACAAGGGACAGCCCACGACAAGTCCCGAGAGGTGTTCCTGATCCTCCCAGGATGTCAAAAAGCACCAAGGGAATCAATAGAGTATATAAGGGAATGATTTAACCCATATATAAACAATCAAACAAATAACGAAAAGAAATGGACAACCCAAAATACATTTATATAAAAACTGAACTGAACATTATTTGTACAAGAAACTGAAAGTACAACTAAATGAACAACTCAAATGACCAAACCCAATAACCAAATTAATCCATGTGAACCTACTTGTAACTCTAAAAACATTATGATCACACATATCCTAAGGTGATCAAACTCAAGTTGAAACCTGCACAAGGGCTAAATATAGAATAAGACTATATTCGTGAGTATTAAAACTAAGTAGTTTAGACATATATTATATTCCCAATGCACATAATTTTAAATAAAAGAAACATCAATTTAAAGTTTTAAATAAAAATATAAAGGTATTTTTTCTATATGAGGTCCCATGATATAAAAAATTACTATAAAAAACTTGCATGTTTTATAAACAAGAATGCTAGTAACAATTTTCAAATAGGTGCAACTTCAAAATGAAAATAGTTTTCAAGAGGGATGATTTAAATAATTTAAACTTTTAAATAAATCACACACAATGATTAATTCATCAATAAAATAGACCATATTCCTACAGTGATTACAAAATATCCAATGATCATAACTCACGGCAAGACCCCTAGGCACTAGTTAGTTGTGAGCCCCAGGTAGCTCATATTTCAGTGAAAGTAAGCATAATAAATATATGTTCTCGTGCACACGAGACAATATTAAGGAGAATACCCATAACATAGTAGTCCCACAAAAACATAATAATAATAGTTTATTTATTTTTTTCATCGTCAAGATTTCTACGTGAAATAGGGGCCAAACCCCACGGGATCACTAGCATACTAGTACACATCTGCCCACCTAGACACACAGGATTACCTTTAGTGCTCAATCAAGTTACAAATATTATAAAATACACTTTTTCACATAAAAATTACATTACCAAACCATAAAAACACAAATATCCTGCAAACATGCTTCAAATTTCTTTCACAAATCAATAAACCACAAAAAAGTTTCGTGAAACAATTTCAAGGAGTACAACGAGGCCTTGCACATAAAATCCATTCAAAAATGATCTTTTAAGGCCATAAATACATCAATAAAATCAAAAACCAGATTTTGAAGCCCCAAAAACCAATTAATAATTAACCTCATGGACTATAAAATGACCCCAAAAGATAGAACATGAAATATATATGAAAACCATTTTTACAAAAAAATGCCAAACGAGCCTTTAAGCCATTATCAAAACTAAAATTTGACCAAGGTATGCATTTAAATTTTATTAAGTGGGTGTATAAACACCATTTATATCTAAAAAACAAATTCTTAAATCCATTAAAACACTCAGGTTACATATTCAAAACACAACCATTTTCATAAGGATGAGAAATAGTTCATTTTCCAACAACTCAGGCCAAAACATGTTGTAAACCAAATCCAAATTGGAAAGCCATATAAGAACATTAAAATTCCATTTATAATTATTAAAATTCATTTATAAATCTAAAAAAATAATTTTTAAATCACAAATCAAACATAAAAAAGCCAACCGGGCAATTTACCGAACACATGACATGCCCTTTTTAAACAAAAAAATTAATTTTAAGAACTTGACAAGGAATAAAACAGAAATTTCATGACATATTTTATTATAGCTACTGTAACATGTTCAAAATACCATAAACAAGGTTTTAAGCCTCACAAAACAGTTGCAAAATATAGCATAACATTTAAACAAACACTAGGTGTGCACTTTTATGACAAAACAACTATACCTTTCAAAAAACAAGGATTAAACAACCATTTTTCACACCAAGAAAAATATCCAAAGGATGAAAAAAATAAACATATATATAATATGTTAAAAATAATAAAATGACGAAACTTAAATAATAAAGGCATGTGAAAGGGATATCCTACCTCAAATCCTTGGCATAATGGAAACACACACCCAATATCACCATCCGAGGGTTTATAAACCCTAAACCTATGAAGGCCAGTCCAAAATTAACAAAACTCCCATAAAAAATCATGGGATAACATAATACTAGGTCTAACATGACTAGGGTAGAATAGAAAACCAAGAAATAATGAAAGGAGGAGGAAGAGGTAGGAGAAAGGAGTAGGAATATCACCTTGCAACCTAGAAAATTCTTCATCTTCCATTATATATGCACCCTTAAAGAAAAGGTAATGGCTTGTAACTTCTTGGAGAGGATCCTATGGTCTGGGAGAACTAGGAAAAGAATATTTTTGGGAAAAAGAGTACAAATTTAATGATTTATGGATGAAAAAATTTACCTTCTCAATTCTAAACGTTTTAAAGAAACATGAGAACTTTCACCCTAATATTTGATTCAAATGAGCTCAAAAGAGGTAAAATCGATAATTGGGATGAGGATATATATTTGGGCTTATAATGGGAGGTAAAATTACCGAAAAATAATAAACAATGAAAATGATATAAAAGAAACTAATTATATTTTTAAAACTAGAAATGGGACAATGGGTTGTCCCAATACCTAAATAAGTAATCCAAATTAACCATGTTTATTAATTATTAATGGGACCAAAAGGATGTTTAGGATTGAATATGTCAGGGGAGGAAAAATAGAAAGTGGAATGAGTCAAAAATGTTAAAAAATGAATGAGTTATAATAGAAACAAAATATGTTTTTAAATATGGAAATGAGCTCACGGTTTGGCCCAAATCATGAAGTAACCACCCTTTCTACAAAAACTCAAAAAAAAATAATTAGGCACCCAAAGGTGGATGATTAGATATAGATGAAACTTAAACAATCAAAATTAATCTCACCCAACACCTAGGAAAAGGATTATGATTTATGATGAACCAGATCAAAACAAAGACATGAAAAACCGGGTGTGACACCTAAGTAGGGTGTGATTACATATCAGTAGACCACCAAAAATGGTATCTAAAATAATATCTAGTCAATAAAAGTGTATGGAGTTAAATAAAAAATAAATTACAATTCATAAGTAAACAATTATCAAATTTATGATTATTCTCTTATCACATAATCCCCTGGGTTCCCAAGGAAACTTTAACTCTAAATACCTTGTTCTTCCCATACTAGAGTTTGAAGCACATCAAAATAACATGGATAACATTTATCATTTGATTTCAAATAATATTGTGACCAATTGTAACCATAGTCCAATGCCAACACATGGGTGTAGAACATCGTGTTTAACACCCTATGGGTATTTGTAGCCTCATTCCCCGTTCCACACCTCATTAATCACATGTGTATTTGGAGACTTAGTCCCTATTCCATAATGGTAATCTCATATGGTATTTGGATGATCAGTCCCCATCCTACACCTTGTTTATCACATATGGTTATTTGGATCATCAGTCCCTATCCCACACTCATTTATCATTATGGGATTTCAAATAATTAGTCCATGTCCCACACATCAATATCACATATATCACATAATTAAAGGTTAATCAACATTAACCCTTTTTTTCAACATTTCACATCATGTAATACCATTATAATTATCACAAAAAACATGGTTCTTCAATTTAATCACATGGAATAGTGTGAACAAAACACTATTAATCCATTTATCAACATTTAACCATATAAAAAATTAATTAGTTCTCTAATTAATTAATGAAATTCCATAATCTCAAAATCCCATTAATTAATTCACCAATTAATTAATCTAATTCCACAATCTCAATATCCCATTAATTTATTTACCAATTAATTAATCCAATTCCACAATCTCAATATCCTATAAATTAATTCACCAATTAATTAATCCAATTCTATAAACCCAATTTCCCATTAATTAATTCACAAATTAATTAATCTACATTAATTTACCAATCACACAATCCATTAATTGACCAATTCCATAAACCCATTAATAGATCAATTCCAAAACTCATTAATTACTTAATTGACCAAATTAATTAATTAAATTTAAGAATTTAAATTTCTAAACATTTAATAAACATTCCATAATTACATACACATAATCAAAATCAAGAATTTGGGATTCGAATAATATACCACCTATCTCAAGATTGATGATGAATGGTTGCCAATGGAAATCCCCAGTTGAAGCTGAACAATGAAGATCATGATGAAGAATGAGATCAAGATCTAAAAAATAGATCCAAGATCAAACAAATCAATATCCAATAACCATATATCTATATACATAATCAATAGGGGAAAAAATTACTTCAAATGATGAGAGAAATATGAGAGAGTGGGAGGAAACCATACGAGATGAGAATCTATTACCAGAAGAGGTCAATATATTTATTATAGGATTCAATTCACAAAAAATGGAGGCCAAAAGGACTTTGAATACATCCAGGATCATCAAAAAATGATAGGAAACATTTAAGACTGAGTTGGGGTCTATTTTAGGGAAATTATGGGGGTTTGAGTATTTTTAATCTACTTTTGGGGTCATAAATTCTTGTACCCAAGGTATCGTGTACAGGGCACACATTTGCCCCTAACCGTGCGCCCTAACTGTGCGCCTGACCTAGGGGTATCACACAATTAATAATAAGAGGGAACATAGTTTTACAAACCATGCACCAAACATGAACTACCCAAATCCTCTAAAAAACATCCAAACTTCACAAAAATGCACCCATGACAAAACCCAAAACAAGATACACTCAAAATAATGGAAAATAATACATGTAAATGATCTAGAGATATCTCCAGAAAAAGTAAAGATCTTACAATATCCCCACATTATAATAGATCATCATAAATATGTACTCCCAATCATCTCTAAGATTCAGAGGTAAAAATATTGGGGCACTGATCCCACATATCATCTTCTCCCTCCCAAGCACAGTCATGATTCTATAATACACAAACTATTGGCACAGTCTTTCCCCACAATACTTTCTCACTACAATCCAACACATGTATTGGATGCCCCTCAAAGGACGTCTCAGTCTCAAACTCAAAATCATCCACATTTATCACATGATAATGGTTATGGGGATACCACTGAAGTTATTACACATAAAAGATGTCATGTATAGCACTATACCTCTATGGAATATCTAATCCGTATGCCACCAACCCAATTATCTCTACAACCTCAAACGGTCCAACAAACCTGGGCACCAAATTTCCTAGTTTCTATATCCTGTAGTGACCCAATCTAGGTGACACCAAAAGGAATACATTATAACGATCTATAAACTCTAGGGGTCATCAATGTTTATCAGCATATGACTCATGCCTAATCTAATCCGTATATATATATTTCCAAATCAACTGAACCTACTCTAACTTATCCTGCATGAGACTTAGTCCCAATAACTTTGACTCACCTACCTCTATCCAAGATAAAGGTGATCTACATATATTACCATAAAGAACCACATATGGTGTTTTATTTATAGTTTATTGATAACTTTTGTTGTAGGAGAACTCCACCAAAGTTAGGTGATTCTCCCTAGACACACCAAAGTCTAGGACACATTCCCATAAGATATCCTCTAGCTTCTGAATATTATACTATGACCACCCATCTATCTATCGGTGAAAATCTGTACTAAAAAAAACTATGTACCTAGTGCCTTCTACAAGCCCTTCCATAAGTGGAAAGTAAATCATGAGTCATAGTCTGAAGGAATACTTCGTGGAATCCCATACATATGTAATATCACCTAAACATACAAGTCTACCAACTGATCCACCAATAAAGTCTCATGTTCTGGTAAGAAATGCACTACCTTTGTCAGCCGGTCTACAACCACCCAAATAACATCATTCTTTCAAGGAGTTCTCAGGAGACCCACTACAAAGTCAATGGTAACCTTATCCCATTTCCATTCCAGAATAGGCATCAAATGTTGTAAACCACCAGGTCTTTGATGTTTATCTTTCACCTTTTGGAAAGTGTAAAATTGTGTCATTAATCTTGCTATTTACTTTTTCATGTTCGTCCAAAATAAATGTTGTCATAGGACATGATACATTTTGGTCACTCCTAGATACACCGCACACTTCAAGGCATGAAATTCAAACATCGTCTCCTCCCACGTTCTCATAGGCAAAACTAGATGATTCATAACATGGATGATTTCTTCCTCATTTATACTTCAAATAGACAATGACAACCCACCTTCAAGGGTTTACTTCAAAGAAAAACATTCTAGATCCTCATAATTCCTATCTCTAGTCTAGATAAAAAGTGTATACTCTACTGAAATTTATAGTAAATTTATCTAATCCTAACACTCTAAAACCACAACATGAATCTTAGCCAGAAAAGTCATTATTTTCCACTATGCACTAGACTCTCAAACTACCAGAGTTTATGTTTTTCTCTATAAAGTGTCAACAATAATATTACCATTCTCGAGAATATATTCCAGCTCAAAATAGAAAGACTGGATATACTCAATCCACCTCCACCGAAAAAGATTAAAATCTCACTGTGAAAATATATAATTCATTCTGTTTTGATCAACACACATAGTAAAATTATTTCCCAAAAGATAATGCCTTCAACACTTCAAGGTATAAAAAATTTCTACCAACTCGAGGTTGTGCGTAGGGTAATTCTATTAATGTGGCCTCAAATACTAAAACCCATATATCACAACTCGATCTCCCTATAGAAACACTACTCCAAGGCTAATCCTAGAAGCATCAAAAAACACCAAATAATCCTCAATTGGCATGGGTAGGATCAAGATTGGTGCTGTTTTCAACTTATTATTCAACTACTGGAAGAAATTATCACATGATCTGGACCATTGAAACTTTATCCCCTTATTATTGAAGCTCAAAAAAGGTTCTTCCAAATGGGGAATTTATTGAATAAACCTCCTCTAAAATCATGGTAACCCCCAAAAGATATGGATGTTAATTTCATTTTTGGGAAACTACCAAGATACAATATACTGTACTTTATCTGGATCCACTAACACACCTTCCTTTGAGATGATGTGACCCATTAAGTGTACATAATTGATAAAAAACTGACACTTTGATAGCTTGGCATATAACTGATACTCTCTCAGTGTACTCAGGATGACATCAAGATGTTTTTCATGACCATCATGAGTCTGGGAGTAAACCAAGATGTCATCCACAAACACAACTACAAATAGATCTAGGTATAGGTGGAAGATTTTATTCATCAAGGCTATAAACACTGTTGGTGCACTATTCAACCCAAAAAAATCACAAAAAACTCATAAATTCCATAACTTCTTCAAAAATTAATCCTTGGAATATCATAAGATCAAACTCTCAACGGATGATACCCTGATCACAAGTCAAACTTGGAGAAAATGCCAACTCCCATCAACTAGTCAAATAGATCATTGATACACTAAATAGGATACCGGTTCTTTACTATCATCCGATTCAACTTCCAATAATCAACCCATAATCATAGAGTGTTGTTAGTCTTATTAGAAAACAAAACTAGAGAACCCCAAGGTAATGTACTCGAGTGGATAAACCCATTAACCTTTAACTCTTCCAGCCAAGTCTTCTACTCTTAAAGCTCTATTGGAACCATTCTATATAGTGGAATAGAGATTGGATCATCCCTAGACATGAGATAAATTGTACATTTCATATATATATATATATCAGGTGTAATCCCTGAGAAGTATTTAGAAAACACATCCTGAAACCTATCTAATATTGGTGGAAAGGCATCCTTCTTTACACCTCAATCATCCAACAACAGACTTACAACTTGGGTGGTATGCTACCCTATTTTCTGGTGGACTGGGCCTGCATGGCACACCTTGATATCTCATTTTCCATGGTGAATAAATTTTTTATCCTCAGAAGATGTAAATATCACCCTCCTTCAGTAGTAATCTATGTGGTATCAATATTCTACTAAATAGCTCATACTAATAATTAGGTTGAATCCTGACATGTAAAGGATGTAAAGATCCCTATTGAAATGATACTCCCCAACCTTGAGAGAACACCCCATGCACAAATAAACATCTTTTGACTATACTCCCAAAGGTGTATCTATCTTGATAACCCCAATCATGAACTCCACCACTATGCTCAAACCGTTCACAAGTTGTGAATATATAAAAAAAATGAGAGGTACCACTATCAAATAAGGCGCTATCTAATATAGAAGCTATAAGAATATACCTATAAATATTAATGGTCCATCATCACTATCCACCAGTGTATTCTAAATGGAATAAAATTTTCCTTCCCCTCTTCCCGATGATGTAGTATGGGTCCCCTAAGTTGCACCACTCTTCGGATATGGGTGATCTTTCCCAAAAGTACCATATACACTACCTCAACCACCATTACATTTAGAAATCCATCTTCTAGACTGATATGGTGTAGAAGATCCCCTACCCTCACTCTAGTTTTGTTTAGTTTTCCCATCACTACCCATCTGTCATGGGTTCTTGTAGAACCTATGTAGATTTCCCATCCTTACTCAAGCTCAACACTCTACCGGTGGTCAGGGACAATTTCTATGATAGTGGCCCAGCCTTCCAAACTGGTGGAAATGTACTCGAGTAAGATCCTGAGTAACTAATTATCCCCCCTGTCCACTCTTCTTCCCCAAGATATGGTCAACATTATCATAAAGATGCTTCCTACCTTTGGAAGATGTACCTTTTAATTTTTCATCAGAAATCACCTATCCTACACTAGAAGCCTCTTTTAGGTTCTTCTTAGATATGAGAGCATGATACACCACTTAAAAAAACCCTTTCACATGAAATATATTTACTTGGGACTTAATCTCACATTTAAGTCCATACTAGAAACTCCTTGACATAACTATCTCATCCCCTTACAATGCTAGAGTAAAGAGATACAAGTCAGTAAAGTGACTAGCATAGTTCATCACAAACATTCTCCCCTAAGTCAAATGCATGGACTATTATTATCTCACCCGTCCTATTGTATATGGATAAAAGTAGTCTATGAACATCTCTAAAAATTACCTCCATAAAATTCCCTCATCCTACCTAGTATGAGCCTGGAAATGCCACTAGCGCTTTGTTGATCCTCATAACATGTAAGCATCCAACTTGAACCTATTCTCAGTAGAAGTCTCTAAATGGCCAATTATAGCCTAGAGGGACTTAATTTAGAACTCAGTTACCTCAAGTCAACAATTTTAGATGAATTTCGGATGGTGATGTAACTCAAACTCTCTCTTCAGGTCATACATACACTTCCCTACTCGTTCTTGGTCTCTTTCAATGAAATGCATGAAGTGAGAAAATTTATCTTGGAACTTCTCTCCGACTTCCTCATCTGGCACTATTGGTGCCTCAGATTCCACTACTCGAAGATCATTTCCAACTATATCCTCCTATAATCCTATCAAGCATCACAGTGGAATATCTCTAATATTTCAAATACATGTATTAGGACAGAAAAAAAATTTTAACACAAATTATATAGATTCACATAATTTTATAACAATTCATTCCCACAAACCCCACCACGAAGTAAAAAAAATCCGCTATCACTACCGTTAACCATCCTACATCTAGGCCATGTTTAATAATGGGTAAACTCTGACTGAATGAAAATTAACTTTTTTATTATCAAAACACTTTTAAGGATAAAGTGAGAAACCAAGAGATCTATCAAAACAACCGCATAAAAAACAGAGAACAACCCAGAACAAACTACAGGATCTTCCCCTCCCCAGCAATTGTTCCATGAAGAAGACTTCACCAAAGCATGACCGCTCAGCTAGCAGTCCCATGCAGGAATGCACAGGCACAGTACCGATGGAGAATCCATACCCTCTCAATCATCCAAATCCAAATGGCATGCACCAGTGAAAGTTTCCTGCTCTAAACCTCATCTGAAGCGGATTCAAGTAGAGTGCCAACATCATAGCCCCACAACATCATATCTAATCCAAACATAAAGCTGAAGTATAATCAGAAGTAGAAACAACACAAACCTAGATTCCTCAAACCAAACAACAAGAACCATCCATTAAATAGATTCATTAAATAGTAATTTTAGATTTTTAGAATCTGTTTCCCTAAACAATTTTCAAGATAAAGATGAAACCTGGATGCATGATGAATCCATCATTAGCTTTTCAATCTCAGAAGCCAGCCGATCCCAGGACCATATGTGTTACTCAATGACAATCATTCTTTTATTGAAGCCTCCAACCATAATTAGGTCCTTCTAATCAATCCACGAGTATTGATCCTCATTTAGGGTCACGCTTAGAGGCCTCCCCATCATTTTGTCCACCTCCTCATTAGTTGCATTAAGCAACAAGACCTGCTCAACCACTTCATCTTCATAACTTAAGAGCAAGTCCAATGTTGGATCACCCTGGTCCCCTGAATTCTGGTGGCTAATAATCTCAGTGTGTGTGTTATTATCGTTAACCTTTTTAGCAGAACGAGTCTCCAAAGGAGGAGGTAAGGAGGAGTAATACTTCCTACCCTTCCTCCTTCTAAAACTCCTGTTACTCTTCAAACTTAATTCTTTATCTACCAAATGGATTGGGTTATTTCTATTGGGCTCCTTCATGCATACCTTGTCAGTATACATCGGGCTATCTTGGTCCAAGCTCAAACCTGCCTCATTAAGTCTTTCGAACCTATTGCTCAGGTGAATGGAAGTTCAGATCCGGGGGCCTGAACCCCCTTCCTCCCCTTATATGAATCTCTACCACCCATGGTGAAATAACATCCAACCACAAAAACACACATTGGTAAAAATAATCTCACCCTAGGTGCTTGGGTTTCCCCCCATACATGGGTTAAATAATCCCATGAAAGGTTTAATGTCCAAGGCCCAACTCTTCTTAGTCTCTTATCCACCTTAACTCAAATAGTAATAAAAAAGAAAATAAAATAAAACTCCTTTGATACCACTTTGTAAAGTCCCAACCCGGGCACCACACACTGATGCCCTGAGATGGTCAGTCACATGACCTCAGGCACACCTCCCAATATGCCAAAGGCTACTAACTAGTAGCGAGGGTCTAATTTAAGTCATGGGGAGACTATACCCTCTTTATCAGAGTAATAGAGTAGTGGAAATAAAGAATAATAACCAAATGATATAACCATAAATAGAATAATACAAGTATCACATGATGACCAAAACCAAAATACAATAACCAAAACTAAATAGTAGATATTCCATGCCAATATACATGTCAAGTTTCAAATGAAAAATCAAAATAAAGACACACTGAAACTCCCAAGTGGGTATCGACACTATGTATGGTTCCCTCATCCACCCTCCATCCCAACTCAAACATCTAACATGGGGCTCTTTCCATTATCCTGTCTTGCAAACATAAAGTCTATTTGGGTACCGATCAGGAAACTTGAGTAGGGTGCAAGTATAACTCAGTTGGCCACCACCAACGATGTATAAAAAATATTCATTCAATAAAAGTTTATAAAGATGTATAAAAATAAAGTACACTAAATAAGTAATCAGTTCTCACATTTACAATTATCCTATAACTAACCACATAAACCCCCAGGTTCTCGAGGACACGTGAAATCTTAATAACTACTTCATCTCAAGTTGGAGTCTGAAACATATCATAATACCATGGTCAAAAGTTATCATTTCATTTTAAATCATATCATGGCTAATTGGAACCATAGTCCAATTCCAACACAAGGGCGCAAAATGTCATTTCGAGCACCCCGTGGGTATTTGAAGCCTCATTATCTGTCCCACACTTTATTAATCACATAGGTAATTGGATCCTCAGTCCTTGTCCCATACTAATTATCTCATATGGGTATTTGGAGCATCATTCCCTATCCCACACTTCTTTATCACACAAGGTCAATTGGAGCATCATTCCCTATCCCACACTCATTTATCACTATGGGATTTTGAAGCATGAGTCCATGAACAACACACAAATATCACATATATCACATTATTAAAGGTAAATGAAAATTAATCCTTTTTATAAAAATTTCACATCAGGTCATACCTTTATAATTATCAAAACAAACATGGTTCTTCAATTTAATAACATGGAATAATATGAACAAAACTCTATTAATCCATTTATAAAAATTTAACCATATAACCCATTAATTTATTAACCATTTAATTAATCCAATACTACAATATTAATATCCCATTAATTATTTCACCAATTAATTAATACAATTCCATAATCTCAATATCCCAATAATTAATTCACCAATTTATTAATCCATTTCCATAATCTCAATATCCCATTAATTAATTCCCTAATTAATTAATCCAATTCCACAATCTCAATATCCAATTAATTAATTCACCAATTAATTAATTCAATTCCACAGTTCTAGTTTCCCATTAATTAATTAATCAATTAATTAATTCAATTCTATAATCCTAGTTTCCCATTAATTAATTTAGCAATTAATTAATCCAAATTAATTGACCAATCACACAATCCATTAATTGACCAATTCCATAACCCCATTAATCAATCAATTCCACAACCCCTTAATTAATTAATTGAAAAAATTAATTAATTCAATTTATGAATTTCAATTTCTTAAAATTCAATATCCATTATATAATTATATACACGTAATCAAAATCAATAATTTTGGATTTGAATAATAGTCCACCTACCTCAAGATTGAAAATGAATGCTCACTAATGAAAATCCCCAATTGAAGTGGAACAAAAAAGATCACGAGGAAGAAAAATATCTAGATTTAAAAACTATATCCAAAATAAAACAAATAAAGATCCAATAACCCTATATCTAGATCAATTATCAACAGGATAAATCATACCTTGAAATGATGATAGAAAGACAAGAGAGTGGGAGGAAACTATACGGGATGCGAATATCTTACCAACAGAGGTGTAGATAGTAAATATGGGATGTGATTCAACAATAAAAGAGATTGGAAGGCCCTGAAATCCGTTTGTTACTCTCAGAAAATGAGAGAAAATGTTTAGGATTGAGTTGGGGTTGATTTTGGTGGAATTACTAGGGTTCTGGTATTTTTAATCTAATTTTCAGGGGTTTAAAATCCCATACACATAGTTTCCTATATGGGGTTCATGGTTTCTCCTAACAATTCACCCTAACCATGCACCTAACCTAGGGGTATCACACATTTACTACTAATAGGGTTCACAGTTTGACAGACCGTGCACCAACCGTGCAATCCCTCTCTGTCTGAGGCTGCACGGTTTTCTAGGACAAGGCGCACGATTTGGGAAAACTGTGCGTCATCCATGAATTGCCTACATTCCCTAAAAAACGTCCAAGATTTACCCAAATGCACCTAAGATAGAACCCAACCAATATACACTCAAAACAAGGCAAAAATAATACATGTAAATGAGCTTGAGACATCTCCATAAAAGTTCAAGATCTTACAATATTACACAAAAACACACATATATTACAATATAAATAGTAATAATATTATTACATATATAATATAATATATATAATAAAATCACTATTATATATATAATATTATTATATATAATATAAATGTGTTAACTTTATAAAGTTAATAATATATACAACTTCAATAATTATAAATATTATATATAATATACAATGACTTTAATAATGTGTTTTTATATAATATATATAATATATAATATATACTAACATTAATAATTATAATAATAATATATAATTCATATTAATAATAATTATTATAATATATGTAATATACTATATATATTAGCAATAATAATGTATATGATACATATTAACATTAGTAATCATATATATATATATATATACAGATATAAAAATTAATAACCACATATATTATAATAATGTTAATCAATAATATATTAACATTAATAATAATATATATATATAATATTACAATATATATTAGCATTAATATAATTTAATGTAATAAATTATAATATACATAATATTAATGTTAATATATATATATACTGATGTTATGATGATAATAAAATGATATATCATATTATTATTTTTATGGGTGGTGTAAGAATATGTTTTTTGGCTAGGTATTGAAGCTTATAGAGAGGATTAACTATGGAACTTTATATAGGTACTAAATGAAAGGTGGTAGTTAAAAAAGTTTTCAAAAACTTGCTGCAATGGTGAAGAATCTGGATGATGCTAGTACATGCAATGTTAGAATAATAAAAGTGTCCAAGAGGTTAAGAAAGACTAATTTTTCAAGATGAATGAGTTTAGACATAGGTGAAAGTGCAGAGGCTGGAGGATGTATTCTAGAAGCTGGTGACGATGTAGAAATATTAGCAAACAAGTTCAGAAGAAGACACCGTTAACCAGGGAGTTTGGTTGAGAAGGTTCCATTCAGCCAGTAGTTGATATCATGTGGTTTTTTGTCTATGAGGTTCAAACATCATCAAAACTCGAATGAATAGAAGTTAGCTTCTATGGTTTCCTATAAATTGGTGGTAGGGTCATTGGTACTAATAATGGTTTTGGTATTAATCCTAATCTTCTGTTAGCTTATTCATTGGAGTTGGTTATTTTTTTGTAAACAATTATTTATTATTCTAGTGAAGTTGTTTTTAAAACATATAAAATAATTTTTCTTATTCATTGTGTGCTTTACATATATTTATTTCTTATTCCATTTGGTATTTCTTATGTGAGTGTCTGTTGTGAGGCTCATATGGCGCATTGCTTCTCGATTCCAAATACATTGATCGGTGGCATTGAGTTCGTCCATAATTTCTGGTAACCCGGTTCTACATTTGAGGTTATGGAGTTTGATTAATTCCAGAATTACTATATCCAATATAATAAGAGGTACCAAATCTTGGTTCATAGTTATAAGGGATTGTTTGGACATCAACTTCCAGAAAACATGAGTTACTTATCCTTTATGATTTTTAAATTTAGTGGGAGATTTATGTTTCTAAAGATTCAATTAGAAGAAATGAACATGAGGTTGTATAAATTTTATAGATAAAACCTTAGTTTCTAAAATATATAGGAGTAAGAATACCTTTTTATTAAGTATCTCAACCTTCCACTGATTAGAATGAAGTTAGAAGCAATGGAAAAGATAAAGTAGGAGAAACTTTATAGGAAGGGGCTATTGAATGTGAACAAGAAATACATAAATATGTTTCATGTATAATAAATTTAATATATACATATATTATATAAAATACACCTCAGATGAATATTTACATAGTTTCATGTGATATAGTATGTGCACTTCCAATTCACCCATACAGTTTCTTCAGTTTATAACCAAAGGGGTGATTCATTCATGATATACTTTTATTTATTGAATCATTTAATAAATTCTATTCCCAATATACAATAATTCATGATATGCATTTGAGAATCATTCTTGGACTAGTAAAATAGAATTAGTTCTATTTGTTTTGTGGGTGTGACCTGATCACAATTGTTCAAAATCTTGTGATCATTGGTTTCATGCAAATATTCCAAAAATATCTTCTTCCTAAAGCCTCATTTATCACTACTGAGAAGTCTCTAGTACCCATTTGAGAGTTTGGGTATCCTCAAAATATTTTCATGGATGTAAAATTCAGTGTAAATACCTCATAGGAAATAATCTTACATTTATTACTCTAGTTTTTTCCATCAAACATACTCCATAAAATATAAAAGATAACGGTTATAAAAAAGGAATTATAGGTATGCTCTATTTTTATGATAATTTTAGAATGTCGAATTATTGAATATATATAGGCCTATATTTGGGTTTTTTTCTTCTATAAATGATACTTATTTGATAAAAAACCCATCATTAGTATCAGATCTTGTTTACTTATAGATTCAATAAGTTTTAAATACTAGTTTTCGAGTTACAATGAATAATAGTAATATCATAGAATATTTTTGTAAGTTTTACTTACCTTTACACTGAAGTTGGGATACTAATAAAGGTTATCTAAATTACATTTACATATAGGTGGATATGTTATGGTCATAACTACAGTACCCCATTTATGGATGGACATGAAAAATCTATGGGCATTTGAATTTCCATTTTGATGGGTGGTCAGATTTCAAATTGGACCTTAGAAAGAGGTTCTGATGGTTAGAACTCCTTAAAAAATGTGTAATTAGACATTAAATTGGCCTTTCAAGGTATCTTGGAGGGTTCATGTTAGTTTCAAAGAGTATTATTGGGTCATTGGCATGTAACTATAAGGTTGCAGTGACACAAACTAGTTGGTGGTAGTGGGTAGTAGTAGGACCTTGGCCTGGAGTAACCGACAAGCCCATGAGAGGCCAATGGCTACCTGGTGGCCTCTTAGGAATTTTTTAAAGGTAGAAGATTTCGTTTAGCCCCTTTTAACCTTAATAACCAATTTTTATTATCTACCATTTCATCATAAGATCAATACCATGCACACATCTTCCTTCCCCTCCTTCTCCAAGATAGATCTCCTCTGATCCATGACCGTTTGAGATTCTGTTTGGTGAGATCAAGATCCTAAGGTAAGTACAAGAGTCTATTGTATCATTTTCTTCATTCCTTTCACTTTTATTTTGTGTTATTCTTGTTTTAATCATGCATGATCTATTTCAAGGGTGTTCTTTTTTCTTTATTTATTTCTTTCAGTTTAATCCAAATTGAAGGATGAAAATGGACATGTGGAATTTTTTATGCATGAGGTAGTTGGTCCTTAAAACTAACCCATAGGATTTCTATCTTTATATGTGTATGAATGATGAAATAAATATATTCACACTATGGTTTTACCTTAGTTTGATTAAATGTTCTAACTTTATTTTTTCTTAGTTAAATGAACCATTTCACATGCCCTGGACCTTAGGAAAGGGTAATTCCAAGTAGAAATATTTATAGGTGGAGTGAACCTCAGAGTGGAATGATTTCATTAAATTCACAATCATGTATTTAATAGTTAAATATGGAATTTCTATTTTTAATCAATGGTTATGAAACATAATTTCATAACTATGTATATTTATAAATTGGTTTAACCTTGGAAGTAAATATAATGGAATGGTAAGAAGTGCATGGTAAATTTATTCATTATGTTTTGATATGAATTTAGTAAAGTAAAATGATATTTACAATTTATAAATTGAGATGGGAAATTGGGGTCTTACCCGAGTAGTAAAGGCTCCCTGTAATTCTGCATCATACCTAGGTTCAAATCTGGGTGAGAGCGAATTTCCACAGGTAGGCGGTGACGCAAGGCATGACACATGACACAGGAAAGAAGTGATGCATGGATAAAGCATACTCGGTGACACATATAGTCTGATGCAGGAATGATGCTACACTAGACATTCAGACTAGTTTATGGGCCTTTGGGCTATGTTATGGGCTTCATGCCCATTGGAACTTCTGGCCATGTAATGAATAAATAATCCCCAATGGGTGGATTATCCCATAGGGGGGCTATGACCTTTCTTTTCGACCTGTATGTTGGTCTGTGTGTGTTTAATGTAATTGTACCCCAAAAAACCTAATATATTTATATTGATATGGACTTTCCCACATGAAAAATGATATTTAGTGAAATTAAATTATTTCCTTGGTAATGTTAAATCTTGATGAAGCCTTTATGTAATATAAATTAAAGTGGAAAGTGATGTATTATAATATAAAATTAAATGGTAAAGTGAGTCATTGAAATTTAAGCATGGAATAGGTTCACCATTGAAAAGGGTAAGCAATAAATTATAATAAATAAGATTCTTGAGATACCTTCTTATTTTAATTTTGAGTAAGTGCTCCAAAAAATGATACAAAGTTGGTAATGCCTTGAATTTTCCTTGGTCTTATTAATAATTAAATGGAATAAATTGTTGGGTACTCAAATGAATAAAGTTTTTATTAATATCTTGGGAATAATAGTATGATCACCCATATTCCATATGATATGTGGTACTTGGGGAATTCCATGATAATCTCTTAGATTCTAGATGTTACACAAAACATGGGAATGCCTGGGTGAGTATATAGATTACTTAAGAAACTTGATTCTTGGAAATAATGGTATGAGCACTTAGATTCCATAGGAATTATAGAATGAGAATCTAGATTATGGGTGATACCTGATACAGAGGATGGTGGGAATGCCAAGATGAGCGCTTGGTTTCCATGGTATGTTAGGATGAATGATTAGATTCTATATGATTCTTGATGATTTTGTAATGATGGTATGAGAGTTTAAATTCCATATTATATATTATACTTGGGAATGCTGGGATGAGACATCAGATTCAATATGACCCATTATGATATTGGGAAATTCTAAGATTATTTCTTGAATTCTACGTGGTTACTTGTGGAGGTATAGTCATCATGAAGTTCTCAGAGACACCCTGACATTGGCTGAAGCTGGTAAGACTGAACTCGGGTGTCACCGTGAACCTAGGGAACTAGTGGTTGTCTATTTATTTATTTTAAAACTATTATAAACTATTAGTCCATTACTTTTGGAATATATGCATGCACTTGTATATCAAAAATTTTTATTTTAGGGATGTAATAAGTGGTGTAAAACTAAGTTATACTTACACTCTACTTAGGAATCCATAACATTTGAGTTATTGAGAAGAAGACTATATGTTTATAGGTTTAGGTATGGGAAAGAACAAGACGTTGTTGATTGCTTCAATTAGATTGAAATGCTAGTAGTGGGGTGTGGATGATGGGACCGAGAAGGACTCAAAACTAGATTGGGTTAGAGTTTGGTAATAGTTTTATTTTTTACTTTATTATTTTCCATGTTTAATCTACCTATGGGGGATCAATTATGGAATGTATGGAGAAATATATTTGATATAGTATTGTGATATTTTGTTGATTTTTCAACACATTACATATTTTATTTTTCATGATTATTTGGATCATTTTATATGTTTTTTATTATTCATACTATTATAGATACTATAAGTAGAGTGTATATTCACCCCATGATATTTTCATAGACCCTCAATGCTAGTCGGTAGCCTCTAGCATACAAGGAGGCACACCCGAGGTCATGTGGAGCACTGGTTTAGGCATTGATAAGTGGATGGAGGCGATGAGACATTAAAAAGTGATATCAGATCTGTATTTTATTTTGTATCACTATATAAGAGTTGTATAAAAGAGGATAGGTTGTTCTAGAGCATGGTAATGAGATCATGCCTGGGAGTGATCAACCCACACATGGGGGAAACATAAGTTTCCCGAAGTTTTTTTTTGTTCTTAGAATTTACTTATTATAGTTTGATTAATTTTACCTTGAGTGATTAAATTGATTTGTGGTGTTATGATTTATGGGTTTCTTTATCTTAGCTCGGTATGGAAAGGGTGGTTATGCGAGTTCATGAATAATTTTAGACACATAGGATTTGTATATCATCCATATGATACCTATGATTGATATATCTATTTCCTAATATGTATATTAGCCTATGTTTTTATTTATCTAGTTTATATTTTATTATTTTTTATGAATATTTTCTGGAAAAAATGGGGTTAGTTATTTAAAGGGTTAGAAGTGTCATATATAGTGTTATCCCATATAAGTCTATGGTGGCATCTTACTTGGCCAATACCTAGGATGATCCATTAATGTATAGACATATATAAATGAATTTCTAAATGGGGTTCAGGGTTAAATAGGGTTCCAATATGAAATATATAATATATTTTCCCCAATAGCTTATGAATGAAATCATATTTAACCAAACCTATGAGACATGAAAATTTGATCAATCTTGGAATGATTAAATGTAAATCCTATAATGACTATGTCTGAATCCTAATATTGAAATATTTTTAATCTTGTAGAGAATGTGAACTCTATGGATTAAATAATAATGAAAAAACCTTGAGAAATTATGGGTGTCTTTTATGGTCATGATACCTTGAAACCTTGTGTACATATATCTCTTAACCCAGTGTATGGGTGTTTGGAGCTACTGAGAGTGCCTGAGTTATGATATTCCAATGATGTGTTGAGACAAACCTTATAAAGGCAGTGAAACTTTAGTATATACAATGTTGACCCTAGTAAGTGTGGTTGGGGATTTAGAGAGAGCCCGATATGTGAAACCCCTATTAATGAGTAGTGTAATGCATAATAGATTCTACAATTGTTGCGACTTAGGTTGAGTTGTGAACCTTTTGGGTTATGCCAAATTCAATAGTGGGTAGCTTTTATTGGGTTCTTTTCATTTTATGAGACATTTATATGGGAGTTATTCAATAAATATGCCTTTTGAACTTTGGAAGAGGATAAAGTTTAACTTATGAGCAGTGATCATTATGATGTTTGGTTTAGGGGATATGTGGTAGTTTCTACCCTTAAGAGAAACACATGATTAGTATGTTGTTGTCTTTTATTTTGAGAAGGCATCATATGAGGGGGGTTGGTCTAGTATTTTAGATACTTATGGACTCCTTAAGCATGGTAAGATGTTTTTCCTTATGATATTAGTACATATTCAGTGTTGTTGAGTATTGGTGTAGTTTTGGACAAGAACCCAAAGATCTACTGCCTTGTGTATAGATGATTTTAAAGGAAATGATCATTCTGATACCTAACCATGTATTTTGTGGATGGTATTTTGATATGTAGTGGAATCATGGGTAAATGTTTTAGTTTATTTAAATGAGGCATGAGATTATGGGAGGTTATGTGCTTATCTTCGACACATGTAAGATGTCAGTCCTATTATAATAAAGTGTCTATGATTACTCAAGTTAGTTAAAGTGACAACATAGAAGCCAGTCCTATTGCTTGATTAGGTGTGTGAGTCTAAAATTAGCTATTCTAGAATCATTTCATGATGATCTGGGTTTGTGAACTGGTCATAGTATAGCATGTAACCCCTAGGTTATAATAAGACTATGAGGTGTGAGAGTGAGCACCATTATTTCTCTAGTAGAATTAATCTGGTATACACATTGATCTTATTCAGATTAGACTAGTATAATGGTCCATGCTTAGTTATACTAAGGATCATTTAAATCTTATAAATACTATAGTACTGTGATGGTGGTAGTTTCTTGATGGGATTTGGTTCATGACTGCTTGGAAAAGAGTCATGGAGCACAATCAAGTTTGATTGTCAAGTCTTTCTTGGGATGAGGCGATTAGATTTTGGAAGATGCCTACAGGTGGGATGATTCAGAGATTTTGGTGGGTATTATAAATGACATGTGTAATGTAACAACCCAATGATAATAAATGATATTTGTCTCTTTAAATAAATGTGTGTTATATTATACTATATAACATTATACACATAGATCACATAAAGAATCCAATAACATCTTATTTCATTAATAAATACCATTACTTTAATTAGAAACTAAACTAATTAAAATGAAAAAAATTATAATGGGACAAAAATATAAATTAATAAAAGTATAATGGGATAAAATGGATCTCCCCAATCTACTAGAATCATCACCCATTCGACCAACACTATAGAAAAGAAACAAAACATTAGTAAAATAGTCAACTCTTTAGAAAATAAAAATGTAGAACTTTTAGAGTAATTGAGTAGAATAATTAATTAAAGAATCAAGATTTATTTATAGGAGGTAATGTGACCATTGTAATAGTAATGTGACCATTGGAATAGTAACCTGACTGTTGGGAATAGTAACCTGACCGTTGGAATAGTAACACGACTGTTGGAATATTAATTTTACCCCAAAATAATAAATTGTGATATAAATAATATTTATCATGATTAATGCAACTAAATATAATTATTATAATTCCAAAAAAATAAATATCATGGTTAATAAACTCAATGAAAATAGATCTACATTTTTAATAAACTGGATTTTAAAGCATTTTGTAAAAACCATATTTTTTATATTAAAAGTTCAAATTACCAAAATTATACAATCATTTTTTTACAATGAATATCATTTTTTAAATAAAAACATTAAAATTTTCCATGGGGTATTTTTTTTTTTAATTTTATAAAATACCTCAATTTTCAGATGAATAGTAAAAATACAATTTTCTGATAACCGATGTATCTTAAATTTCGTCATTCATGATGTAATAATGACCTAATTATTTATAGAACTTTAGTTTCAAAAAAATATTTTTAATTTCATAAATGAGTCATTAAAATACAATAACTTAATTTTCAAACCAAAAAAGTACTTTCCAAAGTCTAAAATTTAAAGTACTACATTAAAATAATATTTTCCATTTTTTTTCCGCATTTCTTTTTAGTTAAACTAATTAATTTGAATTATAAGGTAATTGAAATTCACAAACTCAATTTATTTAATTAAAATATGTTTTATAATTTCAAAAATACAAATATTACAAGGATTACCTTAGATATAGTATTTTATTCAATGTTATATTCTAAAAATACCCCTCCCCTCAAGTATAAATAACCCCTCCCTCCCCTTGGAAAACCACTCCACTCACACTTTAAAAATAAAAATATATTCTTAAATACAATATCTTAATCCTATTATCATACCTATGTATATTAGGGAGGCATCTAACTCCAAGCATCAAAGGATTTTAGTGTTGTAGAGAAGAAGCGACCCTAAGAAGAGGGTGTGTTCTCAACAATTCTCCCTCTCATTATCCTCTCCTATTTATATTTCACTCAACCATTTCAAACCCAAATATTATAGGGATAATTAATTAGTATGTTAAAATTATATTAATTATGTTAACCTACTATAATTATTATTACCACATATTAAGTTGTCAAACTTCCCATTCCCACTCTTTTGACAATGTCCCGTTAATGGCCGGTTAACTGCCAATCAGGATGTTGCCAATTATTTTCTTAACACTAACCCTATGTCTAGTTGCTATAAATTATTTATGATATATAAATGTATAAATATATTTATTTTATGATTCTATAATTAATTATACCAATGTTTAAATAACATTTAATAAAATAGTGAAATCAAATAAAAATGATATTTAAAAAAAAACATGATATTAAAATTTATTCCCTTTAACCATAGAAATTAAGAAATATAATAAAATTACTATAATCGATAAATAGTGATAAAATTACAATAATTAAATTCAGGATCAATGTTTTATTAAACCTATTTTTATTATTCTAGAGGCAGAAAAGTGATAAAATAAAGCAAGATTTAAGGTAAGGGGATTCTCTAACCCAACTCCTTTTCTTTGTGTTATCCCTCATTCATTAAATTTTCGGTATGTATATCCATAAAATTTTTCTTAAATATAATTTCACTATTATTCCCTTTTCTTATCATGGTTATACATGTTTCCACTGTGATTTTTAATCCAAATACAAATATTTTCTAAAAATACTTTTCTTTCAAAAAACACATCTTTAACTCCTCTTAAGTTGTTTCTTATTCACTCAAGAATAATGATGTTAATGCCAGATATTTTTTCCCTTATTAATTTGGGAACCCCAAAGTTTATTCATGAAATTATTCTTTATGAAACCAATATGAAATCCACTCCTTTCCATGAATTATTTCAGGACTATTATTGTTATACATTATATGTGGCATGTATGATTATGTAAATATTATGATATAAAGGGTGGGATCAGAATTATATATCCATCCAATGCATTGGTTAATATTATTTATATCATGATTTTATATGTATTATTCATGCACATAATTCTATATTTTTTCATAATGATTATGGTATGATTTATTCACATATGTTTAGGGTAAACATGATGCTAGCTTTTTTCACAACTATGTGTGGTATTTGACCCCTATGACATGCTGTTTCATTTTTATGCATCACAAAATTCCATGATTTTTTAAAATTTCTTCCCTCTTTTTATGATGATGATCCCATATTTATGATGTGATTATGATCATTATTCTCACCCATGTACTATTGATTCATGTATCTTATTTATGCTTTGTTATCTGTCCCCGTACTTAGATTTTATCTCACCACTTTATTTGATGAATATCCTTAGGTGACTATATGTACTAAGGATAATGTTAAATATTTTAAGTGGATAAATAAGAATTATTTTAATAATTTTTATTCTTTATAATGTATAAGTGATGTATGATCCTATTTTTTCCAAGATACTAAACTTTTCAATCCTTGAATGTATAACTATTAAGTTTTTGATATTTAAAATGATTTAATAGTCATGTAAAAAAGGGAAGGGTCTCTCTAGGTAAGTTATGATGTTAACATATGGATCATGGTGTGGTGACATAAACAATACAAGATTAAACTTTTATACAAGTGTCAGTGATTTTGCGGGTTAGTGTATATGAGAAGGAGCATCACACATTCATTAGAAATGGAACCTATTCAGGTTTCTCTCTAAAAGTGGATACAATAAACCTATGTGATGGAGAACCCACCACAAGCTATTTGAGGGAATTTACTTCAACTAAAATTAATTTCAATAAATACCGAGTATGGTGTTGCATGAGATGGAAGTGGAAATGATCAATTGTTGGAGTAATGCTCGGGTATGAACGAGTTTGTACATGTATGAACATTGTGTTCAGTGAAACACATGACATGGACTATGGGATCAGGGTTTTGAACTAATGTAATGATGATAAGGACTCTCCTAAAGTAGAGAGCATCATGTCATTCATTGGTGTGTGACCCTCAGGTTAGAAAGGTTGTAGATGTGTGAGATGAGTCTTTTGATGGTTTTTATGAAAATTGAATGCATGTATATAGGTAGATATAATCCCATATAGATTCCTCATGAAATTATAGAAGTAAGTTATTAAGTTATTCTTATGTGATTACAAGTGGTTGTTTTGGGATCAAGAAAAATGTTGTGATTGAAGCATGGTTTGTTGTGGTGGTGTGTTGGTGTTCGGGTGAGAGAATGGTGAATAATGTGAGTGGCTAGGGAATCAACTATAGAATTGCATCAGGGGTTAGAGTTAGACATTGATGTGTATCTGCATGATCAAATTATTCTTTTAGTGATCAAGGAATCGTGTTCTAGTAGTTTAACTATCCATAACTGGAAGAATAAGAGTGTCTTTGAGATTGGTAAGCTAGAGGATGGTTTATTATTGTTATTGTGTGTAATTGAATGTAGATATTTAACAACCGCATAACGTATGTTATATAGGATTAAATGAGTAAATTTTTAGAGTTTTTTGGGGATTTTGAAAAAAATATTTCATGTTTTATTTTTTCTTAGATGGTGGATGCATAATTTTTTTGGTTTGGAATTTAAAAACAAAGATGAGAACCCATGGAAGACAGGAGTTCTCATGTGTGGTCAGGTGTAGTGAATTTTAAACCACACTGAGTAAATTGTTAAACATGAGAATTGTGTTTTGGTAGGAAACTCTAATGGGTGTGAGTTCCATAGATCAAAATTAGTCTTTATGAGATAAGACTTATGTTGGGAAGATCCAAATTCAAATAGACCAATTGGATGAAAACATGATGGTGACTCAAGATAGTTAGGCTTAGGTAAGCACCATATAAGTATTTTGGTATTGAGTGATGATAGTAGCCCATGTTTTAATAAATAGAGTGATTAGTTTAGAGATATATTCTTTGGGACAATATTAAGTGTTCTAAAATGGAACACATACATTTAGAATAAAATTGATAAATTAAGTAGGTTAGGTGATGTGTTTAAATGATTATCAAGTATTCTCAATGAGGAGAAGTTCCATAGAAGGGTGATTATTATACCCCATGTCAGTATGGGTGTAAAAATTCTTGTGGAATTTGAATTTTCATTCTGATGTGTTCTTGGATTTCAAATTGGAACCCATAATGAGGTTATGAATGTTAGAACTCCTTAAACATGTGTAATTAGACATCAAATTAGGCTCAATAGGTATCCTATGGGGATCAGGTAAGCATCATAGAGTTTGAGTGGACTAGTGGTATGAATCCATAAGGCTACAATGTCACCAATTAAAAGGTGGCAGTGGGAAGTAGAAGTCCATCCGCCTGGAGACACTGGTGAGTTGGTATCTTTCTGAGTAGTTTTTTTAAAAGGTGTAAAATGTATTTTACCCCATTTATACCCTTAATCGACCACTCAAAATTTTCTCCAATTTCACCCCTAGAAAAACCCTTTTCACACCACTTACTCCCCCTCCACCTCCATGAAATATATCCTCTAATCCATGTACTTCTGAGCATTAATTTGGAGTTATCAAGAGCCTAAGGTAAGTCTAAGAGTTTTTTGTCTCATCTTCTTCCTTTCTCTCACTATCAAGTGATGTTTGACTTATTTTAATCACACATTCCCAATTTCCATAAAATTTTTCTATCTTTTTTATTTTGTTGTTTAATCTAAACCATAGGCTAAAAATGGACATGTTGTCTTATCTATGCATGAAGTAGGTGTTCCTACAGTCTCACCATTTAATGAGTGTATACATGATATGGTCAAGATAGTAACTATGTGATTTGACCTTAATTTGATTAATGGTTTTAAATTGAATTTTTATTAGTTAAACACCCTATTTTACTTGCCTTGAACCTTAAGAAAAGCTAATTACAAGTGGAATGATTTAGAGGTGGAGTTAAACTTTTTGTGTCTTGATGTTATTAAATTTATAATCATATTTTTATTAGTTTAGATGGAATTTTTGTTTTAAATGGATGGTTGTTACATGGAATCTCACAACCATCAATATTTGTAAATGGGTTTGACCTTAGAATTGAATCTAATAGAATGGTAAGTAGTGGATGTTAAATTTATGTGTTACATTTTGATATAAAGTTAGTAAAGTAAAATGATATTTCTAAAGTATAAATTGAGACAAAATTTTCCAAATGGAAAATGATATTAAGTGAAATTAAATTCTTGTCTTGGTAATTTTGAATCTTGTCAAAGCCTTTATGTAATAGAAGTTAAAATGGAATGTGATGTATTATAATTTAAAATTAAATGATGAAGTGAGTTGGTGAACATTTTCTATAGAATTTGTTCACAATTGAGAAGGGTAAGTGGAAAATTGTAATAAATGAGATTATTTAGATCCTTTATTATTATTAAATTGAATATGTTGTCTAAAAATGGTATAGAGTTGGTAATTAATTGAATTGGACATGGGAATAATGGGAATTAAATGGAATAAATGGTTGGGTAGTCAAATTATTAAAGTGCTTCTTAATGACTTGGTAATACTTGGAAGATGTCTTGGATTCAAAATGATATGTAGAAATTGGGAATGTTAGGATACAATCCTATATTGTAGATGCTACATGAAACTTGAGAATATTAGGGTGAGTAATTAGATTCCTTGTGATACTTGATGGTTGGGATTTCTTGGATGAGTGCTTAGATTCTATAGGAATTCCAAGATGATCATTTGTATTCTGTGTGATAACTGACACCAGGGATTCTGGAAATGTTTGGATGAGTTCTCAGATTTCATGGGAATGCCCAGATTGTTTCCTAGATTCCATGTGATACTTGATGATTTCAGAATAAATGGATGAGAGTGTAGATACTATGTGATATATGATACTTGGGAATGATGAGATGAGATCTTAGATTCTGTATGATCCATTATA
The DNA here is from genome assembly GCA_963277665.1 of Viscum album. Lineage (NCBI taxonomy): Eukaryota > Viridiplantae > Streptophyta > Magnoliopsida > Santalales > Viscaceae > Viscum > Viscum album. Next base: position 734,902,177 of record OY728160.1, read on the forward strand.
ATACCAGGGAATTCTAGGATGAGAACCTAAATTCTGTGAAGATAATTATTAAGGAACAAACACCATGATTCACTTTGAGACACCCCTACTTTGGTTGAAGTAGGTAATACTGACCTTGGGTGTCATCGTGAACCCAATGAACTGGTATTTGTCCAATTATTTATTTTAAACTACTAGCTTCTTACTTTTAGCACTTCTAAATGAACTTTTTTATCAGACTAGTTATTTTAGGGATGCCATTAGTGGTGGAATACTTATTTGTACTCACACCCTAATCAGGATTCCATGACACTTGGGTACCTGAGTAGAGGACTATCTGTTTGCAGGTTCTGGTGCAAGAAATCACCAAATGTTTTTGATTAATTTGGTTAGATTTGCATGCTAGGAATGGGGTATAGATGATGGTATTGGGTAGGACTCTGAACCATCTTTGGGTGAAGTTTAGTTTTAGTTTTATTTTTTATTTTATTAATCATTGTGTGTGATCTACCCATAGGGGATCATTTATTATATGTATGACATACTCCATTTGATATAGCATTGTGATTCTTGGTTAATTTATCAGAATTATCCTTGTCTTATCTGTGATGTTTATTTGGGTTAATTTATATGTTTTTATTATTATTTTTATTGTTATTTATAATCTTAGTAGATGGTATAGTCTCTCCACGATATCTTCATATACCCTCACTACTAGTTGGAAGCGTTTATCATACAAGGAGGTGTTATTTTGGTCATGTGGTGCATCGGTCTAGTCACTGATAAGTATATTAGGGGTGGATGGATTTTAAAATAGTATATTACCTTTACATAAACTGGTTTACATTAAAGTAAATCACCAATTACCTTTATGCATATAGTCTTTACAAAGGTAGACACTGAATTAGCTTTAAGTAGATGGTCCATATAAAGGTAACCTATTAGTTACCTTTGTGTGCAATGAGTTATGTAAGGGCAATCTATGTATTACCTTTATATAGTGAGTTACAACGATTCTAAGTGAACAGTGTAAATATTGAATGTTTTACCCTTACACAGGCATATCCCATTTTTTATAAAGATAAACAAAAAAAAATGATATTTTTGTTATTTAAATGATTTAAATGGTTTATAAAATGTTTATATATCATGATAAAACATATTTTGGAAATATTTAATTTATAAGGTATTTATAAATAAATTATTTAATAATAAAATGTTTATATTTAAATAAATAAATATTTATAATATATTTTATTCCCAAATATTAAATTTTAATATTAAAATGCATTTTAAAAAAATTATATAACATGATTCTGGTTTAGTAATATAAATATTATTTATAAATCATAAGAACTAATTTATAAATATTTTATAAATTATAAAATATATGATATTTAGATTATTTAAAATGTTTATATAATATAAATTGAAATATAATTTTTTTAAAATTTATGATATTTATTATAATGTCAATATAATAGAATATAAGAATTATTTATATTGAAATGAATATATATTTTTTATATTCTTGCTAATTTATAAAATGTTTATAATTAGCATTTATTTATGAAACGTTCATGAATATTTATCTCATGTTTTGAAAAAATCAATAAAATGATAACTTATTTCTTAAATTCCTTTTAATATTCATGTTTAGTAATTTGTTTAAGTAATGTGAATATTATGAAATCTTTATGTTAAACTATTAAAATACTTCAAGGTGTTTGAGCCTTGTATCACATGTTAGGTATGACTTCAAAAAATGTAGTTTTTAATCTATCTCAACCTTTTTTATTTTTTAATTTATGAGCTTGAAAATAGTTATTGAATATAGTTTGTGCATCTTAGGTGTTAGAGATTTCATGAATTGGATTCTCTATTGGGTAAAGTCTTCTTAGGTAGAGGTACTTAGGGTTAGACCACCTATCGGCCTAGAGGCTATACCTTATCTATAAAGTTGAATGGGGTTGGATATCTATCACTCTAGACTTACTCATATGGAGTTTTTTAATCTCATATTACTTTGTATCTTTACATGAAGTCTTTATATACATTATGCATATGATGAATTTTTATATATATGAATATGTTTGGATTTTTTTTGGGTTAGTAACATAAGATTTTGGGTCATGTAAGGAGTTACATATTAATGTGGTTTGAAAACCTTAATTTGGTGGATGGAATAGAGATTCCAAAAACGAAATACAAAAAGGGAAAAAACATGAGATGATAATGATTACATAAAATGTAATATATATGAATTTAATATGAATATGATATATAGTAAATTGGTGATAACCTTAAAATCCCAATACATACTAAGTGTGAGATTCATTACAAAGTAGCACTTGTCAGGACCTCATTCATCCAACTAGATAGGTCATGATAAAGGTAGGAACACTTGGATTATCTTGTGTAAGGAAAGTAAGTAATAAGTGAATCTGGATTTTTCCTATTTGGTAGGTCTTTCTAAATCTAGGTTCCCATGGATTTACCTTTGTTATCTTTTTTTGACATTTCCTTTGGGTTACACTAGTCAAGAGACCCTAATAGGATTCAGTTACTTGAAGAAGATATTTGAGAGAATCCATATGTTGTATTTGGATAAAGAGTTATCTATTCAGCTATCCAAGATTCATAATTTTTATGACTAGTATGATTCCTAACCTAAATAGCTATGTAATGTGAGAAATGTGAAAGTGACCCAGAACTTAGTAAAAAATGGATCTTGGGTCACTAAATGGATATGATGTATGTGGCCATCATTTTTAAAGATATCACTATCAGTAAAAGTACTTAATTAATTGAAATAAATAATTATAATCACCCTATTATTTTTTCTTATTATAGATTATGACATACTTAATGATAACCATTTTCAAGATCACTTATAGGTATGACCCATAAAATAGTTAAAGATTGGTATTTACGATTGAGAAGTGTTATCAAGGAGAAACATTCATAGTACCCAAATGTTAATTTTATAGAGATTAATTCCACCAACTTTTACTCATGGGTATTATATATCGGGTGTGCATTACACATAAAAAAACACCAACTCAGATATTGGAGGTAATTGATGTAGGGTGAAGTAGATCATCAAGTTAGTAATAGAGAAAAAAATGATGCATCAGAATTTAGAACTTATGTTCTAAGTCTACCCAGAGAATTATTCATAGAATTGAAAAACTCTTATTACACCCCCTCCATAATTGTTTTTTTGTTTGGGTATCTTTTTTATAAAATAAAGGATTTTCATTCATTATTAAAAACATTAGTTTTTATATATAAAAACGAATTTTTTTTGTGTTGTTTGGAATATAATTAATTGTTTATATATTATAGATATGGATAGTCTTGTTTATAACATTTTGAATAAGAAGGCCAGTTTTTATTTAAATCTCACCTACCTTTGGCATTGTTTTATTGGACATAGAAATGAGAAATGCATTCAAAGACTCTATAAAGATGGATTTTTGGACTCATTTTATTTTGAATCATTTTATAGATGTGAATATTGTTTATTGGGAAAAATGAAAAAGAAAAATGGTGTGAGAAAATGTTTGAGGGACATTGGGCTATTGGATATCATACAAAGTGATGTATATGAACCAATGAGAATAGAAACAAATGGTGGTTATAAGTACTTTTTTTACTTTTACTGATGGATTTATTCATTATAGATATATGTTTCTAATGAAGAATAAGTATGAAAATTTTGAAAAATTCATTGAGTTTTATAATGTAGTATAGAATCAGGTAAAAAAATATTAATATTATTTTATCAAATCTGGGTGGTGAATACTTGAGATAGGAATTAATATTTCATATGATATATTATGGAATTATTTCCCAACTCACTCCTCTTGGAACACCATAGGATAATGATGTGTCTAAAAGGAGTAGTTGTACCTTTTTGGACATGATTTGATCAATGATGACTCTATGTGACCTTCCTATATCATTCTGAGGTTATGATATGGATATTGATATATGATAACTAAAACACATTCCATATGAAGTAGTCATGAAGAAAATATATGAAATATTGAATGGGAAATGACCCAAAATATATTTCATGAGGATTTGGGGTTGTGAACCACTTTTATGATGATTGTATTGTAATAATATCATCCCTTAATTATACAAAGGATTATTTTTTGGGTATCCACAAGAAACTTTGGGATATAATTTCTATAACCCTACTAAATACGAAGTATTTGTGGATAAAACTGGTAAATTTTATGACAATGAATATATAATTCAAGGAGTTAGTGGGAGGAAAGTTGAAATTGGATAAGTTAAATAAAAAAAAGAAACATTATTTAGGTGGACCTAGTTCCACAAAGAAATATTGAAGAAGAACCAACTTAAGTTAAATAAGAACCTTAGAGGTATGGTTGGATTCATTAAGAACTAAAGAGATATGTATTACTTATGGATAATGATAATGAAGTAGAATTCATAGGAGATGAACCTAAATCATAACGAGAGGTTATTGAGAGTTCTAATTCTGAGAAATGGTTAAAAACTATGGAATCTGAGATAGAATACATATACACCAACCATGTTTTTAAACTATTTGATTCACTTGATGACATTAAACCCATAGGGTGTAAGTTTTTTTCTAGAAGTAAACTAAAATGGATGATAGAGTGTATACATATAAATATGGACTAGTGTAAAAGGGTTATAAATAAATTCACAAAATCGACTATAAAGATAATTTTTCACCTGTTTCAATGATAATGTCTACTCCTATTTTTCTATCCATATCAACTCATTTTTATTATGAGATATATCAAATGGATGTAAAAACTTCTTTCCTTAACAATAATTTTGATGAGAATCATATATGATGTAACCTGATGTTTTTAAGTTCCAAATGTGAATGCTAAGATATGAAAATTGGAATGATAAAATTATGGGTTGAAGCAAGATTCTCCAAGTTTTAATATCCAATTTGATGATACAATCAAATATTTGCATTTCATTAAGAATATGAATGAATATTGTGTGTATAATAGGGTTAGTGGAAGTATAGTAGTATTTATGATATTGTATGTATAAGACATAATTATTGTCATAAATGAAATCCTAAAACATCATTTTGTAAAGGTGTGGCCAGGTAAATGTTAATAAAAGATATGGGTGAAAAACCTTTATACTGGGTATGAATATTTATTGAGGTTGATCTAAGGGGTTTCTTAGACTGAGTCAAAACTCATATATTGGTAAAGCGATAAAACAATTTTTCATGGGGAACTATGAAAGGGTATTTACCGATGTTTCATGGAATGGACATTAAGAGTGTTTAGGATCCTTATAAATAGTTACAAAGTATGTATATGATTCCTTATGCATCTTCTATAAGATCTATCATGTATTCCATGTTTTTTATTCAACAAAATATCTCTTATTATTTTATAATAACTACTAGATACCTATCCAACCGTGGTGAGAGTCCCTGGATTAATGTAAATAACATTCTTAAATACTTAACAGGGTCTAATGATTTGTTGTTAGTATTTGGAGAAGAGGATATTTTTTTTGTAAATACTTACATAGATACTAGGTTCCAATTAGAAAAATATGATTTGAGATCTCTATTTAGATCCATGTTTTTTATAAGTAGCAGAGCTATCAATTGGAAGAGTTCCAAGAAATCCATCCTAGAATACCTAACAATGGAGGTAGAGTATATCACTGGACATGATGATTTAAATGAATTTGTTTGGATCAATAAGTCCATTATTAAACATGGATTGGTTCCTAGAATCATGACAGAAATTGAGCTATATTGTGATGACAATGGGGCTATTTCTTTGGATAAGGAACCTCAGCCTCACTAAAGAATCAAATAAATAATTCATAAATACCATCTCATATGAGAGATCTTTTATAAATGAAGTGTAAAGATCAGTTGGGTAGCTACAGATGATAATGTAAAAGATCCATTAAAACACCATTATAATAACAACAACCTTAGGGTTATGTATAATATCTAGGTGCATGACACATGAGAGATTGGTTTTAATGGTCATAAATGTATAATGTTATTATAATAATGGAATTATTCAATTATCATTCATTCATGTGTGATGAAATATATTTTACAAGAATGGTCAAATGATAATATCCCCTTAAAGTGTGACTTTGATTTGTCCATAATCGATTATCATCATGGAGTATTATGGGTTGTGTTGATATATTAATATTATCATGAATAAAACATTTTATTCATTATAAATATATTTATATGAGAAAAAAAGATTATATTTATGAGGAAATATATAATCATCGATATACACAGGGGTTTATAATTATTATAAATCTTTCTTACCCAAGGTTAGTGAGATACCTAGAATGAGAACCTTCATACATTGATACCCTAATAACATATTTTTAAAAATAAATGAGGTAATATTAGGGTGGTTGGGTATGTTGTTGACCATGTTGCTAATTGGAGTGCAACTTATTTGGTATTTTTCTACTTGTATAACAATAAATGGTATCTCAATCTTTATTTAATTAGAATGAGAAAATTCATGGACATGATTAGTTGGGTCAAATATTATGTTTTCAACTACTTATATGCATTACATGTCATTCTATCATCTGTAAGATGAATGAAATGTGATGTATTCATCCACTTGGTCAACCTTTTTTAGAGAATCATGAAAAGATTAGTTGGATATACTGGATTGATGTGTTCCTTGTTTATTGTTAACTAGATTTCATCAAAAAGGTATTATATATGTATACATATGATTTATATGATAAATATCATTTTGGACATATTCATACAGAGATATGAGTATGTTTGATGGAGAACACACCAGACCCTTAATATCTCAACTATCATTAATTCTTTTCTAGAGGATGGTATTTGATTATATGTATTAAATAGGTATTTCATATTTTTTGTAAACATTTCCAAGGAACATAGGGTCACACAATTAGGACCTTAGATAATGATAAAGTTTGGGGAAAATTGTTTGTTCAAAATGAAGATAGTTTGATGAAACTGTATCTAAAATAGTTTTTAGGGCTTCACAAAGAGTTGTGACATTTGGCACTAAGTCCTTATGTATTTTAAGTGAAAGTGGGAGATTATTTAAATTGGACTTAAAATACAGGCATATGATACATGTAAAATAAATTTAATATATATATATATATATGTAATATTAAATATGTATAAGATGCAAATTCAAACTGCTATATGAAATGTGGTGTGTGCACTACAACTTCAACCATATAGTTTCATTAGTTTAAAACCAAAAGGTTGGTTTATTTAATATTTTCATTAATTTATTGAATTAATAAATAAAATATATAAGCAACAGAAGTAATAAATGAGATGCATTGGTGCATCTGTATTTGACTATATAAAGAAAATGGGTTATCTTCATTGTGGAGGTGTGATTCAATCACATTATTTAAATGATTTGTGATCATCAATTTCATGAAAAGTTGATAAAATTATATTCTTATTAAATCCTTATTTATCTCTCCTAATAAAAAACTAGAACCCCTTCAAGAGTTTAGGGATCATAATAAAACTTTCATGGGTACAACGACCGATGTAAATCCCTCAGAGGAAGGAATATCACCTTTTCTACACCTGTGATTGTTTTAAAACACACTCCATAAAAATAGAATATATAGGATACAAAAAAATGAATTTTAAGTATACTCTAGTTTTATAATAGTTTTAGAAAGTTGTATTATTAAAGATAGATCAACTTTAATATGAAAGGATTAATAAGAGAGGTATCTTAACTCAGAAAAACATGATTCTCTTTAATTCAAAAACTCTACAAATTATGGGAATAATTACACTTTGGTTATAAGAATCGAAAGTTTTATTGAGTCTTGTATTCTTAAATATGAAGCTTTATTTCATTCAACTTATGAAATTGGATGAATGTGAAATTATGTTTCTAGAAGACTTGAAAATGTTTACCTTGTGGATGGAGTGGTTCCTAAGGTTGTTAGAGAAGGATATTTGGGAATTAAAACAAAGAATAGATGTATGATACACTTTTAAGGAGTCAAAAATATCTTAGGTACGTAGAAGAACTTAATTTTCATTGGTTATATTGACGATGTAGGATTCTATATTGTATTTTTGTATTGTGAGTCGGGAATCACATGAGGTTCTTGTGGGTGGTCTGTGGTGTAAAGGAAAAATATTTTCACATGACTAGAGTTTTAAAAGGTATCATGTATGGGGGAGTAACAACTTCTAGGATAATAAAGTTGTAGCATGACAACCTTGGTCACATTTCTAATTTTTTTGTGAATTTTGTATGTTAATAAATTGATGATTCTTGATTAAATGGATTGTGAAACATGTGAGAGCTACATCTAAGGAAATAAATGAAAATTTTCATTCAATACAGTGGAAAATACATCAAAGAATCATAATCTCGAGATGGTTCATATAGATGTATAATGACTACCACAGATTCGATATATTGAGGGAAAACTATACTCTATTACCTTAATCAATGAGTCTATGTAAAAGATGTTGGTGTTTTTCCTCAAATACATGTCTGATTCTTTTATGAATTTTATTAGATAGAAGGACATGGTGGAATCTGATATCCAAATGATTTTGAAATGATTTTTGTCTCATAATGGTGGTGAGTATAGAGTAAGAGAGTTTCAAATGATCTATTGGATGGATGAAATATAGATAGATAATATTATTATTAGAAAAACTAATTATAATGGTGTTATCAAATAGATAAAATAGATGTTTAATGAGAGATCCATGAGAATAAGGTTAGGTTTTAGTTTTCTAAGGTATTTTTTGTTGAAGCAGTTAACTATGTTACTTATCTCATAAATTGGATTCCAAACAAACCTTTGGCATAAAAAATTATAGAGGAATATTGGTATGGAAAGACGGTGGAGTTTACACACCTATTTTTTTGGATGTATCATGTATACCCATATTTATTCCAAGGAAATGGATAAGTTAGAATCTAAGTCCCATAGATGTTTATTTATTGGCTATGATGATGAAAAGTTTGGATCCAATATCCATGATAATAATCATGGAAACATTGTCAGAGTCTAAAATTTCCTCTTCAATGAGGATATATTATGGAAAGTTTGGAACTAAGTATAAGGTGAACTTCTGAAGAAGAAACCTGTTAATAAAGTTATGGTTGATTTTAACAGAGGCTGGGAGGTACTGAGATATCTTGGAAGCATAGGAGATGGATTCTAAGAATTGCAACTAAGTTTTATAATGGAAATAAATGATCATGTTCTAGAAGTATAAGGGTACTTTTCACATGAATTATAAAGGAAAAAAGTAATCCCATGGTCAATTTTTAGAATAATTATTTCTAGAAGGAGAAGAACATCAGAATTTAAGGTAGTCTACAAGGTTGATAAGACCATCATAAAGTTTTGGCTCCAAAATAGACTTTCTACTTCTCACAGATGGTGGAGAATGTGAATTCCATAGTTAGGTGAGAAGTTTAAGTGATTCATTATAGCATGAGTTAGAAATAAAATAAGATTCAGATTCTTTGAATGTTTATAATACATGTTAGCTTATAAAAATTATAAAATAAAAGAGTTAAATTCATAAAAATGGGTTTATCATCTGGGGGAGGAAGAGGATTGATTTTTGTATAAGATACTGTAGGTTATGAAGGGGTTTCAATAATAATAATAAGTTTATTTAAGTGACATTTTCTCTCCTATTATGAAAGGAAAAACTAATTAAATGGTGCCTACCCTAGTTAACATTGAAAGTTTGTTTCTTGAATAACTTGATGTCCATAAAAAATTATTTCAGGCATATTTGGAATAATAAATCTACATAAAGAAACCACAAGGTTTCATACAAGAACAAAATTAGGGTTTAGTGTGAAATGTCAAGGAATATATACATGGAATTAAGTAGGCACTAAAGTAATGCAATCAACAGTTTAATAATTTAATAATGAAAAGAAGCTCATCCAGATAACTGTGGATCAGTTTTGATACTATAAGGTGCATGAAGATAAAAGTTTCATCATTCTTATTCTTTATGCTAATGAGTTACCCTTAGTTAGACCTATGAGGGAAAGTATGGAATAGTTGAAGATTTAATTTTTCAAAAGTCTCTAGATAGTGGATCATGGTTCCATAAAGTGGGTGATGGAGGTTAGGATCAAAAGAGACATGAGATCCAAATATTTATTTTTTTATTAGAAAGAATACATCTGAAAAGTACCAACAAGATTTAGAATGAGTGATTCAAAGATTGTGAATACTCCCCTGGACGAATAGTTTAAAATTTCATCGGATAATACACCTATTAAAAAAAGGAGAATAATTAAATGGTAAATATTCTATATTCACCATATACGAGAATTCTATTGTATTTCATGTTTTTTACATGACTAGATATCTCTCACGAGATAGGCATGGTTAATAGATTAATGGAAAATTCTAGAAAGGAACACCATGAGGCTGTTAATTAGATATTTTGGTATCTCAAATGTTTAACGGATCTAACACACTATTTCACAAATACAATCCCTAAAAATGGTTTATTGATTCTTATTTTAAGGTAGATGTATATTAATGGAAGATAATTATTGGAATTGTGTTAATTTTAGAATCACTTCTATAAGATGGATGTCTCAGTTACAACATGTAGTTGCACTATCAACCATGGAATCTAATTAAGTTTAAATTATAGAAGGGAAGGATTTAATAGTATTCTTTTGTCCATTCTCCAATCTAGATTTTATTCCTCCTTTCCCGAAATCTTCTTTAATCCCTAAAGCTCTAGATTTACTCGATGGATTCCCTAACCTATAGATCTCAACCTATGAGTTTTCAGAAACCATAGCTCTCTTGAATCTCACTCTGGTAGCTCTTTTGAAGAAAAGGTGGACTTCAGTTGATGCGTTTGACCGATTCATCTTTGGATCTTGTGACATTCAAGAAAGAGCGATTGTTGGCTTGCTTGATAGTCACCATATCATGATTTGGTTTGAATCGGAGGCGTATTTCATCAAAGATTGGTCGAGGGATCCATGTAGCTTCAATGGATTTCGGTTCTTCCTCTTACGCTGGTCCTTCAATTTGCACTTGAACCATGATACTCCTTATACGGCGGTTGGGGTAAGATTTCACAATCTACGTTTACCTTTTCAAAACCCTTCTACCATTTGAATGTTAGGAAATCTCATAGGAAGATATCTTTGCTCTGATATCCACGCTGAGGATGTGTTCCACCCAGTTAACCCCCAGGTTTGTGTCTAAATTGATGATTCTCGTTCACCCTTTGATTATGTGTGGATTACTATTGGAGAAGAATATAGGTTCATGAAACTGGTAATTTATTAAAATTGGACAGATTTCTGTCCGTCTTGCAAGCAGATGGGCCACCCATTGGAGGTTTTCTAAAGGGGAATCTACACTCATGCAGTGGAGGTACGTTGTCGAGGGAAACCAATTTCTTCAAGAAGAGGGGAGGATTCAAAGGGTAAGGATACTGAGGTTGGTGTGATGGTGGGTTTGGTTCAGGGGGCTTCAGGGTCCAAAGATAGGGGTCCTCAGTCGTTGAGTCCAGTGGTGTAGGAACTACCCGATGATTTCCATAATTTGATGATAGAATATTTTCATGGTTCTGAACTGCCAAGTGCTATGATGACTCAGGTTAATCCGAAGGTAGTTGAAGTGTTCAGCAGGTTGTGGCGGGATTTGGAAGGCTCCTCTAATCCCAATTATTGGGAGGATACTGTATTATATTATAAGGAGGACTATTTGGAGAAATGCATGGATGGGGAGAAAAAGGTTTATGAATAGAGGGTGGGGGGAAAGGGACCCAATGCAGATGTGCCTGACCCAAATAGTTCTGGTGGAACTAGGGGCTTAGACCCTTTAGCTAGACCCTTTCTAATGCTGATCAACAGATTGGAAGTCTTTTTGAAAGTCATGGTTGAAGAAGTTTTGAATTCTGATGCTATGGTAGGATGTGATGATGATGGGGCCTCCGTGGAAGGGTACACAGATGGAAGGTTGGGTCACGAGAAAACTCATATGGCCATGGAAGAGTCTACTAATGTGGTTGGGTGTCTTTCCTTGATTGATAGTAACATGCCGAACCAAAGACGAGGGAATGCTAATGGATTTAAGGAAAATTCCTCGAAGAATAAAGGGAGATACCTCTCTGAGGGTGATAAAAAAAATATGAGTGGTCTGACCTATATTTCCTAAATTGACATTGTGTAGAATGGGAATGAAAGGATGACTGAGTGTGAATGAGCTTTGTCTGCTACTCCAAGAAGAAGAACAAGAAAGGATTACTCTTACCTACCATAGCCGGTGATTACCAGATCTTCCTTTAAGAAGGATAGTGGGGTGATTCTTGATTTTAAAAAAGGAAGCTTGATCAAGAAACCTTACCCAGTGCAACACTCACTAGAACACATGAGGAGCCGAGAGAAAAGTGATTATTTTTTGAGGAGGAAAAATTAGCTTCTGAATGGGAATTGGCTACAGAAGAAGGAGGCTCTTGTGTGGGATGCGTAGATGATTATGGTTATTATGATATCTACTATTGTGATGGTCTGTTTGGTTTATGGTTGTACTACTTTTTCTTATTTTGTGAGTGTTGCAATTCGTGATCCGGTATGTCTTAAGGGTTGTGTGGTTTCTCACTTTTCCTAAAAGTGTTTGGAAATAAAAAATTTAATTTTATACTTAAAATACCACTTCATGTAAATGATTATTGAGGATGGGGTGATGGAAATGTGGAAGATTGATGGGAATCATAATCCATCTAATATGTTGAATAAAGTTATATATATATAAAATCTAGATCATTATCTTACTTTAGCGGTGCTTGGAAAACTTAGAGGCCATACGATCTCATAATATTTGATATACTGGGAATAGGGAATTGAATTAGGGAGTTATAAAACATATTACTTATGACCTAGAGGGTTCAGTGACTAATTTTTTAAATAATCATCAAGCAGTAGATTTTTAGGATTGGTGTGCGAAGACATTTTCTATCTATATAAAGAAGCTTCAATAAATGAGTAACTTCCAGAACTTTGTGCTGGTATCAAATATAAGGTAGAGGATACATGATAATTTTGGAACTAAAAATAGTGGTGATGAATCTAGATGATGTAATTAGAGGCTACATCAGAATAATATGAGTCTTTAAGGGGTTATATAGGATTAATATTTTATATTGTATGAGTTCAGATGTGGGCATAAGTGTGTAAGTTAGAGGATGTGTTCTGAAATATGGAACCTATATGGGAATGTGTGTGGAAATGTTTGAAAGACTGCACTATTCATCAAAGAGTTCGGTTGTGGTTATGAAATTCAACCAGTATCTAAGACCATATTTTTGGTTCTCTGTAAATTTCATACGGTGGTGTGATCTGAATTATTAGATGTTATCTTCAACAGTTTCCTTTTAAATTGGTGGTAGGTTTATTTTTACTAATGATGATTTTAGAATTAATCCAAAGCTTCTATTATCTTATTCTTTGGTGTTAGTTGTTTTGTTGCAATCTCTTTATTAATCTTATAATGAAGTTATTATTTCCTATGGATTATGATTTATTCTGAACAACATAAAATCCTTTTGTTTCTTCATTGTGTTTCTTGCTTCCATTTATTTCTTGTTTTATTTGGGATGTCTAATGTGAGTATCAATTGAGAGTTTTGAATGGTGTGTGGATTCTTTATTCTAAATATATTAATCCATAACATCGAGTTCTTCTGGACCTTCTAGTAACTATGTTCCACATTTGAGGTTCTAGAAGTTGGGTCATTCTAGAAATAAAACAACCAACACAACTCTTATTATATATATATATTGTTTATATATATATAATTATATTATTTTTATTTATTTGGGATATATTTTGTATCTATCTAAAATAAATTGATTATTTTGGATAGATATTTATTCATCCCATATAACATTTTTATAAAAATAACACACATATAATATGATTATATATATATATATCTGTGTGTGTGTGTGCATTCATGTGTGTGTTTGTGTGCATGGATTTGTGTATTAAATACTAAAAACTCATATATATGAAACATAAATATGATGAAAGTTATGTCATATATTTTAGAAACTCTACTATAGTGAATATCAACCTTCTTATGTTGCATATTAAGAATCATGTAATCTCTATTTATGATGAGATCCAAGGTAAGGGTATTCACCTTACCTCAAAATGTTTGTGTTGCAATAATGCCAATGAGGAATTGGTGGAGCATTTTTATTACCGAAGTGGATTGGGTGAATTACATTTTTAGTTATATTATGTGACTTACATGGGACAGTGGACAATATAGCTTTAAGAATATATTTTTGGATGCATGGTTTAATATTTTTACAAGTCAGGAAATGGATTCCTTGGGTTGATAAATCCTTATCACAATAGGATTTTTGGGTTATATGGGGGTCATATAATGAAACTCTCTACCAAAACATGAAATCAAATGATGGTTACCTCAAAAGTAAATCCCTTTCTCTTGTTGTTAGTCTTAGTTTACTATGAAAGGATATTACCCAACCGTAGTTTCTTAATAATATGATTCTTATATCTTTAACTGGGACTCTAACTAAAAATGGGGCATTAGGTAACTAGGTAAACTAGAAACCACCATCTTAGGGGATTAATCTTAATAAATACAGTTCCATAATTCATGGTGTCATGCATAGTGGTGGCACTGTCTGAGATTACTAGGGCTCTACCATCTTGTAATTTTTGTCCTTTTATGGGGTAGGGAGCTCTATTCAAGAAAAGCCCTCATAATATCAATAAGAATCACTCTCTTATTTATAAAAAAAATTAATATCTATGAATTATAATTATACTCATCCATGGTGGTCAAAGATTTTTTGGGTTCCTCACATAGACACCGGATTATTATCTACTTCATTAGAATATGCAGAAACATAATTAATCAGAATGTGAAGGTTTTTCACACATGGAATGAGTGTAATAAAGTAGATGATCTTCTTGCTTCCAAATTTGATCAGAAATATGAGATGATTATCTATTCAAGTATTGGTTCTTTACCACTAAATTATATTAACATTGTGTGGGGGATTCCCTCAGACACTACCACTTCTTCCCCCCGATTCTTTTCTCCAATCCTTGATTTGTCTCTCTTGGATTTTATTTCATAATAGAAATCTTTCAAGTTTCATCCTGTGTGTGTGTATATATATATAGATAATATATATATATATATATATATTATAATATAGATAAATATCTATAAACTTATTTATAATAAAACAAACAAATACACACACGTACATAAATAAAAAAAATAAAAAAATAAAAAATAATTTATATAATACATATAATAAATATCATAAAATAATAATATATAATATAATTAATATAAAATTAATAATTATAATAATATATATTGTTAACAATAACATGTTCATTCCCTGATGGCCCCCAATTTAGGGGATTTTTTCACTTGGGACTGTAAAAGCACTGTAGCAGGTACTATGTGATATAATAACAATGATGAGAACTATAATAAGAACTATAGTAGCAACAGGTACAATAGAAGGTACTATAAAAATGTGGATAGTGTACCTTTAATATTCATATAATGGGCCTTTGGTCCTTGTAATGACCTTTCATACCATAGAGAATTTGGGAAATCAAATTTCAATGGGCCTTTAGGCATGTAAGGTTTCCCTCTCAACGCATAAAAGAGAATTTATCATGAAATAAAGAAGATTTGGAATTAGATCAATATATAATGTTAATTTATGCTAAAAATTTATTTTTTGTTTTGAATTTATGTGTAATAATTTTTGAGAATTCATTTTTTAATTCTTAATTTATTTTATATACAGATTTTTTAGGTCAGCGTATCTATATTCATAAATAAAATATTTATGTTATAATGAAATATATTATAATTAATCAAAATATATGATAATTAGTAATAAAACTACCAGTTCAACAACTGAATCGATTATGAAAAAATTAATATATATATATATAATAATTTTAAGATATTTATGTGTGAATGTTCATGCACACACACATACAATTTTCTTAAATATATAATTTTTCAGATCTATATTAATTTATTTATAAATTTAAAACAAACACACATACAAAAACACAACATTTTTTAAATTAATTTAACAAAAAATATAATTATTTATATACATTATTACACACAAACATGTATATATAAATATAATAATAAAAGATTTAAATAATAGGTATTATATTTAATATAATTATTGATAAATATGTACATTTTCTGGAATAAGTATATGAATAAGTATATGTCTTTATAAATAGAAAAATTGATGTTTATGTAATATAATTATAAAAATAAATAAGATTGTGTGTGTGTGCTTGTGTTAATATATACACACCCATATACATATAAACATATTTTTTGTAAATATATATATTTAAAAATATATATAAATTTAAATATAAATATTTTTTATATATTTATTTACAAACTAATAGACATGCATTTTATATTTATAGTATAAATATGCAATATTAAATTTTTTTGGAAAAATTTAAAATATATCTCAGATAAGTGTGATTACCAAACCAATCTAAGATATATTTTTAATCCATCATAAAAAAACATTTCTATAAGACAAATTATATGGGATGGTCCTAGATAAAAATCAGCAGGTATGCATTTCAATTTATTTGGGATGGATTTAAGTCTCTCGTAAATAATTTATCCCATGCATATTAATGATTTATGTTCTAGGATCGATATAAAATCCTTACAAAACAATATATCAATAAAAATTTATGTATTTTATTTAGGATGGATATGAAATCTTTCCAATATGAAGGATTTTCTTCTATTTTTCGTTTATCACCCCTTTTCTAGTTTATTAGTTGGAAATTTTGATAGATACTCTTCAAATGTAGATAAATTTGACTACTTCAATGGAAGTTCTAATGAGATTGACCAAGGTGTGTTTTTGTGAACTATTCAAGGGGAAAGATCAATTTTATTAGAACCTTGTGTTACTATAGATGAAACCATTTGATGTAATTATTGGTATGAATTAACTATATTTTGTATAAGTTTGTATTTATTTTTACTAATAGAAGGTGATTTTATCTAATTTGAATATTGATCATGTGGTGTTTAATGGATAGAAAGGTTTCTATTCTTATTAGATATAGAATAATGTTTAGGATAATACACATTAGTCAGTGAGATTGACACTTTGTGAAATTGATGTTGAGATAGAGAATTTTCCTCAAGTTGTGATGGATTATTCTAATGTATTCATAGAAGTAGTTATTAACAAGCCTCTATGGATCGGACAAAACTTATCTAAAGTAATTAATTCCAATATAAAACTCATATCCCAAGATCAAAAAGATATGAAAACCAAAACCATGCAAATATAAAATGAAGCGAAATGAGTAACTTTCACCTTAAATGGATGTTTCCCCTATATTATAAAAACTATTTATGAAGATCACTGAGAGGAAACCAATAGGATCTCTCTTCCATGGCGTATCCATGGATTGAACGAATCACCTAACATTCAAGTGGTATTCCTCTCACTTCTATGATATGATAATATCTCTTATAAGCTAATTAAAGATAAGAGGATAACTTCAATAGGGAGAGTATTTGATAGTGGAATCTTGGAAAATGATCACATGAATGAACTCAATGGTTAACCCTTATTTATATAGGCTTTGGGGATGCTCTCCAAGCCTCATTAATATAATCATACTTTCATAACATATGATTTAATAGCTTATGGTTACAACTCATTGCATCCTTCTTCCAGTACAAATCACATTCATTCCATATTATTCCATTACTATAATCAATGAGAGCTTATTTAGAAGATTATTTGAAAGTTAATACTTAATGTTTGGATTCCATTTCAATCATAGGATTCCATAGTCACCATACAATATTAAACACAACATCACTATATAACCTATTCATACAATACAATTAGCTTGACAGTGAAACTACAACATCACTATATCATATTAAGAGACATACCTGTATGCAATTCCTCATGATATATAAACAAGGCATACTATACGCCTTTATAACTATTCATGTTGTAATATAAAAAAAATACTTAATCATAAATATAGTGTGTGGATATCAATGTGGTATACTTTGGGGGGTCATACAACATAGAAATATCTTTATGTGACTAATGATAATATTCCATATCACCTTATTAAATCCTACTCACAATAACCTAAACATTTCATAAAAAACAATGATACTCTATAATAAAAATCGATTAGAGATAACTAAATGTTGTACTTTGAGAGGTTAATAATCATTTCACTTAATTAAATTTATACTACCAATATACCATAATTAAAAATAGAGTATTCCTTTCATATAATATGATACATTTTATATTATTAAATTTTAAGAATATTAAAAATGTATAAAATCATCTGTCTAATTATTTCCCTTATGATAGACTACCAAATAGGAATTATATTTATTTCACTTTTATGGTTTTGTTAATATCATTACATCTCAATAAAATTTCAACCATTTCTCTATGTGACCATTTGATAAAATCCACCCACTAAAATCCTTTAGTGAGTAACATCTATGAAGTATGATAATCTGGATAATAATGATAATTAGGAATCATATTCTTAATGTTAAACTCTTTAAACATATTATTCAAATTATTTTAATTTTTAGAATTTAATTTTATGGTGTTAATAACATTTTCTATTTACATATAACTTCTATACAATTTCATCATAATTATCATAGTTTTTAAACACTTTCTATCAAAAAAATTCCTTGATATAATTTTGGTAACAATACGTAACACATTAAATTTTATTTACGGACACATCTTAAACCCCTTTCACTTGATAAATTTATATTCAATTTGTTATGATAAATAATTATGACTCTTTACATTTCTCTTTATTGATATAACCTAAACTAATTTTGGATATTAAGTGATATTCACTTCAAACTTTGAATATCATAATACTTTACTTATTATACTTTGAACATCTTCAAGTCAAAACATGCTCCCAATTTACTCTTAGAAACTACATTCATATTAGAATACCATACTTTTTATTGGTATATAAAACTTATTTCCTTAAGTCAAAATATTTAACAAATAAACAATTATATCCATATATTATATATTATTCTATATATCTGGATCATTATTCGAAAAAAATATTTTATTCATTAAAATATTCCACTGATGGGTGGTGGAATCTCAATTCTTAATATTTTAACAGATATGTTGAATAAACGATTTATCATAAATAAAACTCATTTTTTTCATTTCCTTATTTTCAATAATGTTATGGAATCTGATGAGTCATAAACCATGTGTATTAAATCCATCATCTCATATTTTTTATAACAAATATGTGATTATAAAAAACTTCTCTTATCATAAGAGAAATAAGATGATAATTCACACCCTTTAGCTTATGTAGAATATGATTTGAAGATTTATACTTATTGTTTGGATACCCTTTCAATCATAGATTTACATGGTCATCATATAATATGAAACAAAACATTATGAAAGAACATAATAATATAATATGATTATCTATGTACTGATACTATGATATTACTGTATCATAAGAATCAATACACCCCTTTGCAATGCATTTTAATATAGAAATATGTAAAATGATATGCC
The DNA here is from genome assembly GCA_963277665.1 of Viscum album. Lineage (NCBI taxonomy): Eukaryota > Viridiplantae > Streptophyta > Magnoliopsida > Santalales > Viscaceae > Viscum > Viscum album. The sequence continues at coordinate 734,921,879 of OY728160.1, forward strand.
TTTGAAACCATGCATGGCGTACTATATGGCATGAACAATCATAAAGAAAAATTGGCCATATATATCACATATACAATAAAATTTAGGGAATATATCTGTCAATCATGAGTTCACCTTTGAGTATAGTGATTGAGTTTAGGATTGAGTTATACCTAATAATTTCATCCAATTTTATGTCATCTTATCCTATTGTGGAAGTAGAGATTTTGAAGTTGAGTATTTTGATAGATGAGTTTTTTTAGAAATTATTTATATGACATAGTGTTCCTTAGTCATGAACTATCCCAGATACCCAGGTAATCCGATAACCAAGTGAGTCCTAACATAGACTGAAGGGCATTCCCAATCCCCATGGGTTTGAAACTAAAACCTTTAATCATACAATATGAAAGTGGGAACAAATTTTCCACAAACATAATGGAACCAAGAGAAACAAATAAGTATGAATACAAGAGAAACTCTATAGGGATAAGTGTAATAAAATTCAAACAGGCATAAACATCCAAAAGTGTAACCAAAAGTACCATAAAATAGGATACCCACCTAATTCCCAACAGACAAAACTCTCCAAGACCAAGGATAAATAGCAATTTCCACCTCCAGAGTTGTTCCTTACCCTTTCTCAAACCTGGAAGAAGATAATATACAAACAACCTATGACACAGGTAGGGTTTGAGCTAAAATCATTCTAGTTTATCACCAAGTATTCTACAATAAGATGCCAACATTTAATTAACTAAATAAAGCTTTAAATTTTAAATAAATAGGAATGTAATTTAAAATCATATTTAAAAAACATTTAATACATTTAAAATGATGGAAATACACTAAAAAAATGGATGAATAAAGTTTTATATAAAATAGTTTATATAAATTATAAAGGCATGTGTAAAATAGTTTACAACAAACAATTTAATATATTTCCAAATATAAACAATGAGTAACATAGTCAACATACAAAAGGTATGATACTTCCAAGCTATGTGATCCTCGCACACTCAAAGGTGATCATGAAAATATGTATATACACACATCCCTCCTATACTATTAAAATGGGACTCATCACCATCCCATTAAGGATGTGACCTACTATACTAGGTTTTGTTTCAGTTGTAAATAATTAAAATAGTGATATCCCAATAAATCACTAACTATCGAGGCTTTCGTGTACTATAATAACAATCAATGATGGAAATTTATTTTAAAACTATTTAAAATAAAAATGCATCCCATTATTCCATTTCAAATATTCCTATTTCCCTTTAAAAACCAATCTATGGGTTTTTAATCAAAACATGTCTTTTTTCCAAGATAAAACCAATGAGTTTCTATCAAAACAATTTTTAATACATTTTCTCAAATACCAATTTGAAATAAATTTCATAAAATAAATTTCACAACTCAATTTACACAATTAAATTACACAATTTAAATTAAAAAATTTCCATCCAATTTCACCACACACCCTAATTCAATGGAATTGGGGCTCTTTTCCCAATTTCCTGCTAAATTGATCATAATTATTTAATTCATTAGAATTGGGTTTTTCAAAAAACCAATTGAAAGAAATTTAATTGAAATAATAAAATTGAATTTAAATTAAAAAAATTGAATTTAAATCAAGTAATTTAGGGTTAAGAAAAAATTTCCATCCTAATGGAACCACTAACCTCAAGATCACATGATCTTGAAACAAAAATCTCTAATTGGGAAACACCAATGAAGAACGTTGGAAACGAGAATCCAAGAATTAGACCCAAATTCAAGATCAGAAACATCAAGGATTAGATCCTCCAATATCATGGAGATTTAGAAAACCTTAGGGAGGAGAGTAGAGAGAGTGGGAGAAAGAGAACAAAAACTAGGAAACTTACTGGGAAGAGATAGAACGTCATTCTAATTTCATCAATTTGATTCTGGAGGGGTGTAGAGGGTCTAAAATTTCCATTTATGATCCTATAAGGAAGAAGAAAAATTCTATGAGGTCATATCGGCCCATCAGGCACCCAAAACGTGTATTTTAGTATTTTATAAAATAAATTTCAGATTATAAAATCTCATATGCATGGTTTCCAGGACAGGGCCGCATGGTTAGACAAACTTTGCGTCCTAACAGTGAAACCCTTTTTTCCTTGGCGCATGGTTTCTAATAGGTGGGAAGATAGTTTTTCAAATCATACACTAACCATGAAAACCCCCACTCAAAGGTTTGAATGATTTCCACTGAGAGGGCATATGGTTTGCGAAAATTGTGCACCAACCATTCATGGCCCAAAAGCTTTCAAAAATTTCCAAAATTTCACCTAAAATAACCCTAAAAGAACCCCAACTAAAGAACTAACAAAATAGGTGTTTAAGAATACCTGAAAACAGTAATAGGATATTATAACCTCCTCATAGTAGAAACCTTTTGTCTATAGAAAGTCTAATATGAAGCTCCCATATCGAAAAGATGAGGCCATGACTCTATCATCAGTTCCACCCTCTCCCACGTCTCATGCGAATCAGAACCCTACGACCATATAACTCGAACTGAAGGTATTGTCCTCCCAAAAATTACCTTGGTTTTAGAATCAACTATCTTTATTGGATGCTAAGTAATGAATATATTTGGTTCAACTTCACGATCACTCTAGATCAACACATGAGATGGATCAGATAGATACTTCCATAGATGGGAAACATGGAATAATTTATGTATTGACATCAACTATGACATAAGTTCTAGATGGTAATCCACTTTCCCCACTTGATCAATAACCTAAAAAGGTGCCACAAATCGAGGAGAAAGCTCCCCTTTACTCCCAATTTTTCGATGACCCAAACAGAGCGAAACTTTCAAGAACACCTGGTCACCAACTAAAAACATCGATGGTATAAGATGACAATAAATATAAGATTTATACCAGCTTTGTTTCATCATCATTATTCAATGAATCAAATAAATATTTGATGTCTTCTGCTGAACTATGCTTGGTCTAACTAAGGAACTTTCACCCATCTCTAACCAACACAATAAATATTTAGAAGGTCAACCATATAAGTCATTAAAAGGATCCATTTTGATCACACATTGGTAACTATTTCTATAAGAAAACTCAACCACCCCTTGATTTTCATCCCAAGTTCCACCAAAATTTAGAATGCAGGAATAAAGAATATCCTTAAGAATATGTATATCTCTTTCTATCTAGACATCTGATTGCAGATGGTATGTCATGCTTAAATAGACCTAAGACCCCAGTGCCTCTTGAAGGACTCTCCAAAAGTAATAAATAATCCAAGGATCCCTATTGGAGACTATAACACATAGAACAACATTAAAATGAACAATATCAATCACAAGTAGATTACCCCACTCTTAAACTTTGGTTTTATCATGAATGGGTATAAAGTGAGTTTATTTTGTCAGCCAATCAATCATTGTTCATATCAAGTTATTATTTCTATTGATACATGGAAAAACAACCTCAAAGCCCATAGATATCTCATACCACTTTCAATTCAGGACTAGAAGTGGCTGATGAAAACCTACAGGTTTCTGGTGCTCTTCCTTGACCTGTTGTCATGTATAACAATGAGAGAAAAATTCAGAAATTCTTTATATCATACCTAGACACCAAAACTTTTTCCATTTTTCATAGAACATCTTCATGGTGACTAGGTCCACTACCCACTAGGAATTATGTATATCCCCCATAACATCTTTCCTTACCAATAACGATACCAAAAAACAATTCTGATATCATAGAATTCCCTCTGTGGAGAATGACGAGTCAACTATGGTCTCCCCACCATAAAGAGTGTATCTAACATTATAGAAGTCATCATAAATATTCTATTCCTAAAGAATAATCTCAAGAAGAGTGGAGGTTAACTAAACATTGGACAAAACAACCTCACCCCCTAATTCATGGACTCCAATATGTAACAATGTAAAGAGATCCATCAAATTCCACTATTATGATGATTCTTTCATGGACTAGTATGGAATGTTACTTCTCAAAGTATATATGAAGAAATTCCTTTCCCTAAGGCATAGGTGATAACAATGTAAGAATATTGTAGGTATTACACCCAACACCACTGGCAGATATTCAAATCTTTTTGGAGAAGATACAACTCAAGATTTTATAGTTAGAAAACACGATAAACCTTTATATGAAAATATAATTCCACCAACTCTTAAGTTCATGAATCATAGATACGAGTTCAAGTTCATGGGTTAGATAATTCTTCTCATGTGTCCTAAGATGATAAGATTTATAAGCAATGAAATGATCACCCATCATAAGAACACAATCCATACCAGAACCTAATGCATCATAGAAGACCATATAGCCCTTCCTAGCCTCTGGGAGAGTCAACACTAGAGTAGTAGTTAAAATATGTTTCAACTCTATAAAATAATTCTGACATTTCTCATCCCAAGAAAAAAAATACTCCCTTTCAATTTAGATTAGTCATCATAGAATCCAACTTTGAGAAGTGCTTAAAAAATTGGTGATAATACCCAAAAAATCCTTGAAGCACTAAATCTCAAAAACATTTCTTGGTTGTTACCATGTCATAAAATTATTTACCTTTTTAGGATCAACTAAAATACCATGTTTTAACACCAAATTTCCCAATAATTCCACTTACCGAATCCATAAATCACATTTCAAAATCTTGGCATAAAGTTAGTGACTTCTCAATAATTCCAAAACTACTCTCAGATAACACACATGATTCTCCTTGGACATAGAGTAAATAAGGATGTCATACAAAATGACTACCATGAAAATATCAAGGTACTCATGGAAAATACTATTCATAAATGCCTAAAATACTATAGGAACATTGGTTAAAACAAAATTTCTAAAAAGGTAATCATAATGGTTGTGGCTGCTCTGAAACATAGTTTTATGAATATCATGTTCTTTTATCCTTAACTAATGGTGACCAAATAGAAGATCAATCATCGATAAAACACTTAGACTATTTCTATTGGTTTAAAAGATTATCAATCAATGGGAATTGGCACTTTTTCTTTACTATAACTCAATTGAGTTTTCGTAAATCAACATAGAGGCAAAGTGAACCACTAACTTTCTTAGAAAAGGGAACTGGTGTCGCACAAGGTGACACAATCATCCATATAAATCCTTTCTATAGAAGATCATCCAACTGAGTCTTAAAATATTTCATTTTATCTGGTTCTATACGATAATAAGTAATATAAACTGGTTGATTACTAAGCACTAAATTTATAGAATAATCTACCTCCCTTACCGGTGGAAAACCAGAGAATTTTGAAGGAAAAACATTGGAAAACTCAATAAAAACTAGAGGTATATCACCACTTAAGGATCCCATATCTAGATAAAAATAAAAAATAGATATCACTTTCCTTAACTCTAGATATGAAGGTCCGACTCTACTCACCCTTAAGTCCCATTCTCCTAAAAATATACATCAAACTCCATCAGGTGCAGTAAAGGGAACCCATAAAAGGTAAAAATAAAAATGAGATTTATTATAAATGATCCAATCCATACTGAATATGATGTCAAGTGGTTTCACGTCGAGAACCATAAAAATACCAAGCAAGATCAATATCTGATTAAGAGAAAGCACAAGAAGGACTATGAAGACCCTATTCTCTCTTCATTCCAAGGGGTGTATTAATATCCATCACATAAGACAAAATCTCTATAGGAATATTTAGAAGATTAAAAATACAGGTTGACATAAATGAATGAGATTCACCAATATCAAATAAATTAGTCACTAATGATGAATCTATAGTGATGGCACTTCTCACAGTCACTGGACCCATATCTTCTTCCTCTGGAGACTCTTCCACTATGTAAAGAAGCTTCATCCCGGATGCCTGTGCCTGGAACCCCTATGATTTTGAAACATATAATGGAACCATAGTTTTAGGGGGTGATGATGATCCTGTTATACTATGTAGAGTAGAAAAGACATGGAAGAACTTCTACAAGTGACATGAGCATCTGTTGGAGCCACATATCTTGGGCGACTTAGTGAAAACTTGCTTAGAATGCCCATGATTTCAACACTGGTAGAAAATAAAAGGGCCTCTTATAGGAATTTTAGGAGGTCTAGAAAAACCATGATTTTAATATCCACCATGTAAATAATCATGCTCCCCCTTTCCTTTATAGGAATTTACACAACTACTGGGAGAAAAAGGGACTATCGTCAACCCTAACTTGCTAACCAAGTCAATTTCAACCATTAACACACTATCCATCACATTAGTATAAGTGGAAAATTTTATAAATAAAGCATGAGAATGAATATTATATCTAAGTCCCATTTAAAACCATAAAGTATTTATTTTCTCATTCAATACTATCTGAGGTAAAAACTGCACTAGCTCGACCACACAGTTTTCATATTCTGTCATGGTCCCGTCAGCCTACTCAAGTTTGAAAATATCAATAGCCTTGGATAAAAACATAGACTCTAGATAGAACTATTCTGTGAAAGGATATTTATATTATTTTCACTCTAAGACCTCATGATTCTTCATTGTCATCATCGTGTACTACCGTCTCCTACTCAGTACCTCCAGAAAGAAGGTGGAACAATTCACCTTTATTTACTCTAGTGTTTCTAAGAAATAAAAAAATGCTCAATTATGATCAAACATTACTTATAATTCCATGTATGATTGGTTCCTTTTAATGCTGGAGGCTTCTGGAGAAGGATATCTTATGCACAATTCCAAAAAATATCTCTCTGAAGTTCCACAGCTGAAGCCTAAACATGAACTAGCGGAGGTGCCTATCCCAAACCATGGATAGTACATAGAATCACCTCTACCAGACTTATGTACAAGAGAGGATTTTCTCACTGTGGTTCATCAAAAACTTCCTCCTAGATCCATTTTTTACATCTTCTTAGAGATATGATACTACACAATATCATCAAAAAACAAAGAAGACATCAGTCTGACACTCAAACATAGAAATAAGGGGAAATTAATCCCAACAGATAGATAAAAAGATTTGTATTTAAATTAGTCAAAAATTAAGGTAGATAAAATACTAGATAAAATCCTCAAGATTCATTTCCTAAACCACCCATGATGACTTAAGTTTCATTGTAGTGAGATCTAGCCAGACACTCAATCACAACAATCACTTAAGTACAGACAACATTACACAAATCCATACTGACATCAAGACAAGAAGTTCAACCTAGAGCTCTGATACCAATTTGTCATGAACCATCCTAGGTACCTTGGTAACCTGATAACTGAGTTAGTATTGACATATCCTGAAGGGCGTTCTTGATCCCCACGTGTTGGATAATAGCTTCTGGCCTCATACAATATGAAAGTGGGAACAAATTTTCCACAAACATAACTGAACTAAGAGAAACAAGTTAGTATGAATAAAAGATAAATTCCATAAGGAGAACTACACTAGAAGTAAAATAGGCATAAAAAACCCAATGTGAAACCACAATAACCTGAAAACAGGATAACCACCTAAGTCCCAACAAACACAACTCTCTAATACCAAGGATCAACACCTACTACCACCTCCATGTAGCGCCTTTCCCTTACTCAAAATTGGAAGAATATAATCTAAAAACACCCAAAAGCACAAGTAGGTTGTGATATTAAATCCCAGCAGGGTCTCAAAAAGGTTTCCATAATAAGGAAAAATTATTTAATTAACCAGATAAATCTTTCAATTTTAAAAAAACTGGCATTCCATTTCAAATCATATTTCAAAAAATCATGATTTACATTTAAAATGATGGAAATAATTAAAAAAATGTCCTAATAAACATTTTATATAATAGAATATATATAAATTCAGAGGGCATGTGTAAATTTTTTTACAATAAATAATGGAATATATTTTTAAATAAAAACAATGAGAAACATGGTCATCTATAAAAAGGTACTATATTTCCAAGCTATATAATCCTCACACACTCTATGGTGATAATGAAAATATGTGTATACACACATGCATCTGACACTGGTCAAATAGGACTCATCATTATCCCATCAGGGATGTAGCCTGCTAGACTAGGTTTTGTTTCAGTTGTAAAGAGTCAAAAGAGTGACATCCCAATAACTCACTAACTACCCAGGCTTTCATGTTCTCTAATAAAAATCAATGATGGGAAATTTATTTTAAAAATATCTAAAATTCATCCCATTCCAATCAAATTCATACCATTCTTCTATTTCAAGTATGCCAGTTTACCTTTAAAAACGAATCCACGAGTTTTTAATCCAAACATGCCTTTTTTCAAGATAAAACTACTCAGTTTCTATCAATACCATTTTAAATCTATTTTCTCAAATACCAATTTGAAATCAATTTCATAAAATAAATTTTACAGTTCAATTTCCAAAATTAAATTATATAATTTAATTTAAATAATTTCCATCCAATTTCACAGTACACCCAAATTCAATGGAATTATGGATTTTCCCAATCTAATTCCAAATTAAAAACAATTCCCCAATTCATTATAATTGTGTTTTTCAATAATATAATTGAAATAAATTTAATTTAAATCAAGAAATTTAATTTAAATCAAAAAATTTAATTTAAATCAGGAAATTTAGGGTTAATCAAAATTGGCCATCATAACGGAACCACTTACCTCAGGATCATAGGATTTCGAAAGACAAATACCTAATTAGGAAACTATAACAAAGAATGTCAGAAATAAGGATTTGAGAATAAAAAAATATTAAATATCCAAAACCATGGGAATTATATCCTCCAACAACATGGATATATACAAAACACTAGGGAGGATAGGAGAGAGAGTGGGATAAAGATAACAAGAAGAAGAAACTTACTGGAAAGAGATCAAACATCATTTTCCTAGATTTGATTTATTTAGGAGGGGTGTAGAGGGATAAAAATAGCTCCTTGGGAGTCTCTAAGGGATAATAAAATTATTTGGGGTCATACCAGTCCACCATTCACCGAAAAAGAGGGTTTTAGGATTTTAGAAAATAAATTTCAGATTAAAAAATTATGTATGCATGATTTCTTGTGTAGGGGCGTATGGTTAGACAAACCGTGTACCCTAACCAAGAACCCATTTTTTCCAAGGTGCATAGTTTATACTAGGAGGGAATATGGTTTTTAAAACTATGAAATAGTTGTGAAAATCCCCTCTTTTTGGGTTTGCATGATTTTCACTGAGAGGTCACACAGTTTGGGAAAAATATGTGCCAACTATGCACATCCAAGAATTGTTCAAAAATTTCAAAAATTTCACCCAAAACAACCCTAAATGAAACCCAACCAAATCATGAAAAAGGGTGTTTTTTGGAATACCTAAAAATATTAATTGGATATTACAAATTCTATGGGATATTTTAGTGTTTAAAAAAAAGGCATATGAGAGTTTGACATTTTGTATTGAATATTAATGGTTGAACCAAGTGATAATGAAAAACCGCTATCATCTTTATAGGATATTTTTAACCAATTAAATGGGTGAGTTAATTTTCTAATGTCAATTTGTGGTTTTGATATCACCAAATGAGGATTAAGTATAAATACATTACTAAGATATCTATATTATGTTGGTATAAGCATTTAATGTTTTTAGTGATACCATTTCAGATTTGAGAATGCATTGACTATGATTACAAGGATTATGAATAGGGGGTGTTAACACTATAATGTTGTTTTTTATAGTCTCCATTAATGTTATCTTAGTTTATTTTAACATAGATAAAGACAATTTAGACCATCTTAGTTTACTTTTTGTATTTCTCACGAAACATAAATTATGTGGGAAGATATATAAGTTCCATGTGTTGGATGAATGTGGTATGTCTTATAGGCCATATTATTTCAAATATAGTGTAGTAGTGGTACCAATAATTATATTGTTGGTTGTTTCATAGAATCTTCCAAATAAATTTTCTAATTTATGGAGTTATAAGACTTGAATAGTTATTATATGAGGTTTATACCAGGTTTTTTTGGATTATGATTCCATTGGAATCCTTAATTAAAAAGGGAAATTATTTTTCTTAGATGTATGAGTGCCAAGAAACTTTTAAAATTTTAAAGGATAAGTTAACGAGTTCTCAAGTTCTTTGATTACACAAATAAGGTCTTCCTTTGAGGTATCTTGTGACAAATATCTTCAGATTTTGGGATTTGTCTTGATGAAATAGTGGTTAGTTATTTCTTATGGTTATATAATGTTTTTTCACTATGAATGTAATTATTCAACTTAGGATTTAGATATTTCGGTCTTAGTTTTTACGCTTAATCTTTAGAGGAACTATTTTAGTATGAATGCTTTATGGTTTATATAGATAACAATAGTATTTTGGTATAAAATTTATTTGAAATATTTGAATTTATAATAGAGAATATGGATGTACTTTCTCTGATGTTATGGCTTTAATATCACATATATCTTTTGAAAGGTCAATGTCATAGTTGGATGCTTGGAGTGAGAAATTTTATCATGACACGACATAGAGGGTGAGTAAGGTTTGGAAGGTGATAATGTTAAGGAATTTATTCACCTTGGTTTTGTGGATATTAGGTATAGAGTGCACCCATATTAGTTTTTGGTGACACCCTATTTGGTGTAACAAGTAGGGAAGTCACATATGGGAGATCTTTAGGTGGAGGTGTTAATAAATATGATTATAAATGTTGATGTTTTGGATGATGAAATATAGAATGAGTAATATCAAAAGTTATTCCATGGGAATCTATTTGTTCCTTAGAGTATATGAGAAATAGTTTGTCTAAATTGTATAGGTCACCTTTGGTGGTCTAACTTAGTATCCCAAAGATGTATCATACTTTAGAGAGCCAAATTTAATGGAATGTCATGAAGAAATTAGTAGTTGGGTTTTTTTCTTAATGTCTTGTGTGCCAGTGGTTGAAAGAAAAACATCATGTTTTGGTAGAATTTTGGCATCCCTCAGAGATTGTCCTATGAAAGTGGAGTAAGATAACATTTTTATGGATTTTTAGGAGTTTTCATCATACTTTGAGATGATTTCCTTATATTTGGTTTATGTTAGATCAATTTATTTGTATCATTTCTTATAGATTAAATAATTCATTGCAATTGATAGTTTAGAAAATTATTTACATGATGTCAATGGGAAAGCTTTATAGAGATATAAGAATGATATTATATTTTTCTAATGATAAATTTACATTATAGATACAGAGGGGATTACATCGTGCATTTGATTTATATTTATTCCTTGAAACTAAATTTTTTACCATAGATTTCTTTTCAAACTAAGTGGATGATTCATACATTGGAGAAAATGCTGAGAGCTTGTATTATGAACTTTGGGAGATCACAAGAACATGTTTTACTATTGGTGGATTTTTTTTATAATAACAATTATCATTATTTTATTTTTATGACACATTATTATAATTTTTATGGGTGATTTTTTCATTCAACACTTTAATTTTGTGTTTATAGATATTACTATAGTTGGGCTAGATATGGAGTAAGATACGGGGAAAAATGTTCATGTTATTTGAGAAAACACAAGGATTGATATGATTGGAGAAAAATACTATATATATCATAAGAGGATACCATTGAGATTTTCTTCTTTGGATCATTCATTTTTATGTGATTCTTATTAGTGTGGGGAATTAAGGTTTGAAATGAGAAGTTAGTTGTCACCTAGATTCATTATTCCTTTTTAAGCATTGGAGTGAGTAAGAGAGGTAGCTTATCGGTTGGTGCTACTTTCATATCTGGAAGGGATTCACGACACATACCATGCATCCCATATTTAGAAGAATTATTATGATCCTTTTTATATGACTGATTAGATTGATGTTGATATTAAATAGGATTTTAATTTTATTGAGTACATATAGAAAATTCATGATTATAGAGATAATTTTTTTAAAAGAATGAGTTTTTATATTAGTGTGAGTTCTTTGGAGGCTTGATGATGTAGAATAAAACACTTAGGAAAGATAATACTGGATAACTGTGAAATATATTGAATTATTATAAGGCCCCAGCCTTAAACATTATATAATCTTGAATTAAGTTAATAATTAACCTTGATGATCTTTTTAGGTTTAGAGATTTAGAGAATTAGGTCATAACTTATACATAAAAACTTGAATATTACAAGTGGACACTTCTTCTCACTGTCCATTTTTTTCATAAAACAAAAAATCTTAAAAAAAGAAACATGTGTAGTTCCATGTTTTAGACAACATGACTTTTACTTGATACCATACTTGATACTATTCATCTTTTAGTCATTTTAAAAACATTTAAAAACTTGGTATGAGCATAAAAATTTCAATAAGGGATACATAAAATAAAGAAATAAAACATTAGAACATTAATATATAAAGAACATAAGCTCTTTAAAACACCTCATGAAATTATACGATTTATGAATAGCACATAGAAATCATAAATCATAAAGGTAAATTGTAGAATCTATATCATACTTACATTGTATCTTTAACAACTACATATAGAGTTACATTTTGAATACCCATCACATTATATCACCTAAATCTATTAGGAAAAATATTAACATTTACCTCTGTTACGTTACCCAATGCATTGGAGAGCTATCTCGGGCTCACCCACCCTAGGTTTATCACGGAACCACCCGTATATGTAAAAAATCCCAAGAACCATAACATAATCATAACACATAAAATAATCATAAAGTAATTTTAACATTTCCACATTGTAATAACAAGATATCAGTTCAAGATATCGATATAATCAATTCATTTAATTTTTTTAAATCATTTTAAAAGAAGATTTTTGAAACAAAGTGTCCCATAACACTTTGAAACTTTTAAAAGAATTCCATTTTAAAACATTAATGTACATATAAATAAATCCTCAAAACCATTTTAAAAAAATTTAAATTAATGAGAAATATTTATAAAAATAAATCATTAAAACTTTTAAAATAGTGTTTTAGTTAAAGAGTCTCTTAACACTTGAGAAACACTTAAATAAAAATAATTGCAGAATGAAATCCAAAAAAACATTAAATATCATGAGAATATAGAAATTCATGATATAAAAAGTTAAAAGGGTTTTATATACACCTTATATAATAATAAAGGTTTACGATATCAGGATATGCCTCAATAAAGGGAGATTGAGATATAGTCCCTTATGAAAATTCAGCAGCCTAACGACGTCACTTTAAAATTCAAAAAATGAGTTGATGTGAGAGAAAAAGGTCTCTAATCAATTGGAAATAAAATTTAAAGAAATAAGGATATCTAAGAACATATCCAAACATACTAAAATGGAAATTAAAAGACATAACCTAAAGAAGTCTTTGACTGAAAGAAAAGGGTGAAATGTTCCCTTACCTAGAGTCCGAATTGTCTCGTATGTTCTTGTTTTTCCTGAATAATAAACTTAAGTTAATTCCTAATTTATTCAGAACATTTTTAATTTTTTTTATTCCTTTTATAACACTTATTTTTTATATATAAAAATTATTTAATTATTTGAGTTCATATCGGACATTTTGTCGTTGTTCAGAACTTGGGTAAAAAAATAGACTTGTTAAAATTACAAATTCTCCATGTGGTCAAAAGTCCATTATCACAAGATTTTTATTCATGATTTAATTATCATATATATACAGTGTATATGTATTTATATCTAGTATATATTTATTTATAATAGTCCATAACATTTGGATATAAGAAAATGAAATGCACCGTTCATGAAGACGATAAGCTGTACGTACGCATGAAGGCTAGTTTCATTTATTTTTGTTCATTTTTAATGAAATTAAAACTAAATGATACTTAGGTATATTATAATTATAGTATAATATATATGTTATATATGTTACATAATTCTATTAATTCCATCCTTTATACTTTATATGTATAGCATGAATAGAGTCATATCACTTTGAGGGGGTGGTAGTCTACACTTCGTCAAATGAAATTATCGTATTTATAAAAAATAAAAAGAATAAAGGTTTATTATAAATGATAATTAAAGAATCATAAAGATAAAAAAAATATCATAAATATCATATATAATTATAGTTACATCATAATGGCCACCATGAGAGGTGGTAGGGAAAAATCAAATAATCATCATTTCATGAGGCAGTAGTTCACCATCCACAGAAACAGTATGTTCTATAACTATTAGACGACGTGTGTGTAGGTGTAGTTATAATACTTCCCATAAAAAAAAATATTATATTTAGGATACTGGTTTTGTTTTGTAAACAAATAATAATAAGATTATAGTGTGTGGATAAGGAAAAATAATGGAAAGAAACCTGAGATAAGACGTCACCTCAAATCAGGTAACTTCTTTTGATTTGAGTGAAAGGAATCTCTTGAATTGACTTATGCCTAGGGTAAGGCTTATAGGAGGAATATAGGGATGTTGGGAGCTTATTTGGGTAGAGTTTGGATGATCCAAGGGGGATTAAGAGGTGTTAGTAATGGGTTAGAGGTGGTTGCCTTTTATAAGAGGGGGTAGGGGCTCTTTAGGAAAGTTTGAAAGTATTATTTTATTAAAAAATTATTTTCGGTTTAAAAAGCTCAAAAACTCATTAAATTATAATATAAGATAAATATAATCTTAAATAAAATCATCCCAAATAATTGGACAGATTTTGGATATTTGTTAATCCTTATCTTTTTTATTTTACCCTTTTTTACTGTTACCGTTTTACCAAGCATTTAACACTTTGAGAATCTAAATAGTTACCAAAACATGAAAAATATTTGAATAAAGAGTCATTAATAAAGTTTGATACTTATGATAACTTTTTTGCCAAATATTAGAAATTTTTTAATTTTATAATTTTTAATAAAATATTTGATATTTTAAAATACGAATTATGTCAATTTTGACACTATTCATATCATGACTTTTTTTTAAAATACATAACAACCTTATTGATTCAAAAATGATTCATTAATACAAATATAACATATAAATATCATCCAAAAAATTCATGGATGACATCAAAATAAAAAAATTACATTTATTTTTACATTTATAACATCAAATGTCATTTTCACATACAAGTGGCTCTATGGGGTCCCAAAATCAACCCAAGGATTCCCATGGTCAGAAATGTATTAGTCAATAGATTTAGGAAAAGTGTTAGAATAATTTTATATTATTATAATTTTATTTTTTTACCCTTCTTTACAAGATTTACTCTTTAACCATGGTAAATAATATATTTATTGAAGTTACTATTCATAATGCCTAAAAATGAAAGTTACCAATTAATAAAATTTGGAACTCTTGATTAAAAATATGGAATCCATTTTTCTAAATTCAAAATATAGATGTTTCAGAAATTAATTTAAAATTAATTCCTGTTGTCAAAACCAAAAAGCGTGTTTTTAAGAAGTAAAAACTACCAAAATATTGACATGTGTTTATGTCCAATTTCAACGTGAAATTACTTTCAATGACCAATATTGGATTAAATTGTAAAGATATAATCTAATTATAATTTAAAACTAATTAAAATTACAATATAATAATATAAATAAATTAGATTAGAAGGCAATTTTGAATTAAAATGCAGTATTTTTCACTATTCATCAAAAAATGAACTTTATCAGAAACATATCAAAATTTTACCCAATGTATATTTTGATGTCATGATTCTAAATAAGAAGTTTATTTTTTCAAATGGAACATATAAAAGTGAAAAAATTAGATTTAAAAAGGGTTCGCCATCAAAAGGCGGTAAATCAACCATTTAAAGAATATTAGAGTATTTCATGCTTAAAATCAGATTCATTATTTTTTTTAAGCCTATAAAATTTATTGGAAAAAATTAAAAACATTTAAAAAATAGGTGTAATCATATTGTAGTTAGTTATGTTCATTCCCACCAATACAATGGCTAGGCGTTAACTACCATTTAAAATAATAATAATAATATATTATTTTTTGGTATAACTCAAAGCTGTGTGCAACATAAGATTTCAAAGAAACCTTTTGTTGTGTGTTGATTACGCTATCATAAATAGGATCCCCTTGAAATTAAAATTAATATTTAATTCAAAAATATTAATAAATATGAAAATGTCATAATATTTATTTACATGGGATGCTACAATGTTTTTTAGTTTTTCTTATTGTATTTAATTAGTATTTTTTTTGTTATGATGAAGCTGTAGTGATGAATAATTTTATAATATTTTTATTATAGTAGAATCTTTTTTAGGGAGAAATTTTTTAAAGGGAAGTATAATTTAGATACCCATAAATTCAAATTTGTTATATTTGTAAAATTGTGAGCATTTTTATTTATAAAGGGTAAAATGGTAATTTTACCAATCACAGAATATAATTTTGACCATAATGTTAATTTTATGATGAAAATTTCACCTTTGGGTGATATTTTGATAACTTTATGAGGTGGTTTAATTTTATTTTTGAAAATACCAGGTGGATTCAGAATTAAAATTTTTATTTATTTATTTTAGTAATTCATTTTAAGTGGATTTTTTATTAAAAAAATAGATAATTTATGAGAGATGTTGTGGAATATTAGAGTATCATAGAGAATAATATTTTATTTTATTTATTTAATTTCAATCATTTTATTTTATTTATGGCATGTCGAGTTAGTAGTTTTAATGTGGTGATTTGAATGGGATGATTGAGTGAGAAATAAAGGGAGAGAAATTTAATGGAAATTATGAAATTATTTTTCATGGGATTTAGATAATTTTATCTCATTTGACTGATCTAAACACCAAGATATTTTTTCTTATTTTATATTTTATCTCTAGATTTGGTGGAAAATATTATGTGATTGATTATAGAAAATAGAGAATAAAGAATGGAATTATAAAAATGATTTATGGAAGTCATTGGATGATTAAATATTTTTATTTGTTATATCCTTTTAAATATACCAGGATTTTTTTTTGTGATGAAAAGATAATTCATAATAATCCATTATAAATTTTATGGTGGCTAATCAAAATTTAGAACATAAAAAATGAGATTGATGGAATAATAATTCTATATAACTAATTGAAATACAAAAAAATTATAAAATTGAAGATTATTGATGAGATTTGGTAAAAGATTGAAATAAAATATGGAATTATATGGGAAAATATAATTACATGATAATAGAATTTAATTTTTAATAATGGTGGTGGATTAACAATGAAATTGATATCATGATTTATATTTATGAAAATATTTAATGAAAGGGGAACAATATTACGATATATGATCATTATGAAATTATTGTAGATTATTGTATATGATTAAGGTGTGAGTTATTTGATATGTTGATCATGATAAAAAATTATGTATAAATTCATTTTTAAATAACTATGAATTATTTGAAAAGTCCTCATATTGAATTTTGATTCTAAAGTGATAAATTATTTTGGAAAATATACTAAGAGGAGAGGATATATTTTTTATAAATTTTAGAATGGTGGGACATTCCACTATTTGGAAAAGTCTGTTGATCGTAAGTTTATCCTGGGGTCGTGGAACATTATGGTAAGTTGATCATAGGGTCACGACAAATTATGGTGTTTGGAAACTCTTGGAAATGTATTATAGAAGGTTGATATAAATTCCACCTGAGTTGTGAGACATTGGAACATGGCCATCCATATTCAGCATGAGTCATACAATCCATTTCTTTTCTTTATTAAGGTGTATGATGAAGCTTATGGGATTTTTTGAGAGCATTGATAGTTCTTTAATCTATTATAAATAACTAAATAAACCTCCCATGTGTGTATATATGGATGTGAAAATGTGAAATGGTATGGTGGATGTTAAGATTAGGTTGAAAGGGGATTTATGATGTGTTATGACTAGTGATGAGGTGGTTGAACATGTTTTTTCCTAAGGATTTAAGGGATTCTATTATGTAGTTTATTAATACCCAGGATCTAGTTTTTGGTTACCCAATTTGGTAGCATGTTATATTGATGGGGTGTGATTATTTCCCATAAGAAATTTATGTGAGTGGTGGCCTATGTTGAATGGATCCTTGAACTTCATTTTTTTATAATTATAAAAAATCATTTATTTTTTTACCTCTAACATGAGTAAAGAAGAGTTCAAAATATTTTACTTCTTATAGGAGAAAAAGATTGTTGGTATTTTTTTACATGTTTTTTATCTATCTTATGAACTAATTTTAGATAAAAATATAATTTAGTATGATTTGGGTTAATGCCCATATATAAAAGTCTCATATTTGGATTTGCATAATTTATCAAATCATTATCTACTTAATTATTTAATTATTTTTTCTATAGATATTATTTATTTAATTATTATTTATTTATTTATATTCATTTTATTCTATAAATTCTATGTTTATTTCATAAATTCTGAAAAATTTCTAAGTGATAAATGAATCATATGAAAATGGTTTATGAATCATGAACAGACACACAAAATGACTCTTATGTTAATAATTTTTTAGTAAATTTTCGGAATGTCTATGTGTTTAATGACACATGTAGAAGATAAATGACACATATGTAGGATAAATCCCTCATATGATGTCTCAAACACATTGAAAATGAAAATCATACAAATGTTGAATGAATCATACTCAAAATATAGATTAATCAAACATGTATAAAAACTCTCTCTTTCTATGGGATGAATCATGAGTATAAATAGAATGACACTAACAAAGAAAGTGTAAAACTTAATATACAAAGAGTTTCAAGTGACACTTACATAATTATAAAAAATAAAACTCACAAAAATTTAAAATAACTCTTACACACTTAGAGGTTTGTTTTAAAAATTCATAAAATCTTCTCTTTGATTATTATTCTGAGTTTCGATTTGATGCATGTTTATAATGATCATTTTCATTGATTTAATTATTCAAAAATTATTTCATAATTATTTTGATGTTATGAAAAACCATTTTAAGATATTTCATATACATTTAAATGATCATCATGTGGTTTAAATTTACACATTATAATTTTTTAATGTTATAACTTTTAAATTTTAAATTTTAAATTTTTGAAATAAAAATATTCGATCTCACATTAGTTGTGGGAGTATTCCAAGAACATTATTATTTATTATTATAGAATATATATTACTATATTAAATATTCTAATTAGTTTTTCTATACTTATTTTTAATTAATTTAAAAATTGATTAGATAACCCACCTGATTATGATTTACTTTCACACTTAATGAAAAATACACATAAAGAATTATTTGGTAAATTTTAATGGAACAACATTAATGTAGTTTGTCAGAGTCACATGTGAGTACTAGTTTGGGAAAAAATGGAGAAATATAAGGAATTTAAAATTTCCAGCATGCTATGAATAAATTAATTTATAAATAATATAATATTGAACTAATGCTAAGTGGTTGTTTCTTGAGAGTTATAATCTTTACATGTTCACCTCCTTGAATATTAAAACTACTAAAAACATTTTAATGAGATTCATCATGAAAATATATACCAGTATCATCTAGAGATGAATTATTATACCAAATATCAATTATTCATCTTGAATCTACAGTGTTACATATTTCTATTATTGTTTGTGTACATTATTGTGTTGGTTTATTCCACACATTTAAAAATAGGATTTTCAGGTTATACCACCAAAAAAAGGTATGTGTGGGTTTTGTAATTATTGGTATAGGGAAAGGGGATTTTAGTTGTGACTTTGTCTAGATAAAGGTAGGGTTGGTTCCTTCATCCACCTTAAAATAATCTAGTTGGGTTATACCTACAAGGGTTAAAATGAGAGTCTCTTATTGAACCTCTATGGATTAAAAAATAATTTTAAGGGGTTGTGAACCACCTTAAAAATTGATAGATTCTATTTAGTGGGTGTAATTTATCTTATTATTTTAGAGAAGTAAAGAGTATATGTAGGATAAATTAGATCCTAACTATAATAAAAATTATCTTGTGTTTTTTATTTCCACTATACAAATACTTAAGTCTAATAATATTCCTTGAAGATATTTTTATAGTTTAATTAAACCCCCTCTTGAACATTTGACCTTCTCTTATTAGGTCCAAACAATTGGTATCACAGCTTTACCCCTATATTTGGTAGATATATATTTATTTGTTCCAATCAAATCCTCACTTAACCATTAAGAGGAAAATATATTTTTGAGATGGAAGGAATGTGTTAAAATGAAGGATAGATTCCTCAAAAGCCTCCATTATTTATTTGAATGGATTATGGGTATTGGAATTAACACATGGAATATTACAACAATAATCCAAGAATTGATAGTTGTACTATCATAATAAAGCCTTATATTGTACCCAAAGATGATCCCGATTCATTAACCAATAATGATGCAATTAAATGTGTTCTGAACTATAGGGTAATTAATATTTTTTTATTATGTTATCAGTATAAATTTTTGTAGCGATGTATATATATTCCAAATAACAGAATATATTTAGAAAATATTATAATTTACTCATATTGGTTTAGATAATTTAATGAGAACTAAGCATGACATATTAAGGGATTAATATCATGAATTTAAAATGAGAAAAGAATAAACCATTATTCAAATGTTTCAGAGATTTAATAGTATAATAAATGATGTGACTAACGTAATAGAAACTATAGATAAATTGGTTTTGGTTAAATGTTTTTAAGAGATTTACATAAAAAATTGCATGCTAGTAAAGTTTCAAATAATGAAAGTAAATATTTCAAAGAATATACTTTAGATAATCTCACTGTATCTTTACTCAAATATGATTTATGATTAAACAATATATTTAATAAGGAATATATTAAAAGTAAAAGAGTTAATTTTAAATTGAAAATGCATGTTACTAATTAATCCACCAATTATGAGTTATAAATCAGTAAAATAGATGTTTTTTTTATGTTTCCCAAGGAATAAGTAAGAAAGGTTACTCAAGGATATGTAAAAAGGATAACCCATGAGATGATCATAAAGTAAGTAGGAAAGGTAATATTATTTATAATGGTGTATCTGATATTATTTTTTAAGAATTTAGAATGAGATGGAACATCAATACTGAATTACCTATGTTCAATAATGATTAGAATATGGGAAAAAATATAAGAAAAAAAAATAAATCTATGGTAGCCATATGGAATTTTAAAAAGGAATCTAATTTGAGTAAAGAAAATGGATCTAAAAAGGATGTGAAAAACCTTTGTTTAATGGAATCATCAAATCAATTAAGAGAGTCTAATTATTATTTCTCTTATAAATTTAATTTCAAAAAATAAAATAAATATCATTTGTATAAATAAATTAATAGATCAAATATTGATATGGAATAAGTTTATGGTATGAAAAAAGATAATAAAATTAAACATACGATACTTTTTAAAGAAAATTAAATTTTAAGGAATCTGTTTCAAATGAAACAACTTGTATAGAATTTAAATATAATCAAATAAATCTAAAATCAACACACACTAAAATTATGAAACTTTTTTAAGTAAATAAAAAATTGACAAATATTTCTTCAAGTTCTAATCATAAATATGTGTTGATGTCATGACCCGACCCACTGAGGCCCACCTAGTTGGAGATAATTTGAGTGTGACTACCCCAAACCTGCCTCTAATAATCTAGGGTCTAGTGACCAAAACTGAGTAGGATTGAACCATACAAGGGAGGTATTATACTAATATACCTGTACATAAACATTTGTGTCCAAGACTATACAGTGATAGTAAAGTAAATACAACTGATACCATAAATGAATGATCAATATCTATCCCAAATCAAATTATAAAAAAAGATATAAAAGTGATAAAGGGGCCAAATAAAAGGCCAACCAAAAACTATAAAGAGTCTTACCTACTTAGGAGGGGACCACTATCAAATAAAACCACTTGCAGAACACCTTGATTTTTATTTCTTGAATATGATCCACTGATTCCCTATCCTACTAGGATACCATCAAAAGGGACATCATATGCATAAAACACAACATGTACGGGAAGATCCTATATAGGTGTGAATATAAAAATACCAGTAGGACACCCTGAAATCACTAAACGTAAACCATAAATATTATTCAACTCATAAAAAATACAATAATAAATAAAACCTATTTATACTTATGACATCCAACTAATCTCAAGTGGTATCAATTAAAAATGATGAGCCTTAGGATACTACATCAGGATTCAAGGTCATGCTTGTTCTAGGAGTAATAACTCCCCCAAGAATGCTAACACTGGTGATGCTCATCTAAGAGGTCATGATCATTAGTCCCTACCCAAGAAGTACTCATATAATCTTAGAATATCTCATCACCCAGGTAGGTTATTACAACCAAGGCCACTGGGGGACACCATAAACCCTACCGAATCTACCTTCTAGATAGGGTATCTACACCCTATGCTTGGTGGTCCTGTTGATAATAGAAACCCCATATAATAATGACTGAGGATCCCAACCTAGTCCCACAGGTGTATAAACTAAACTATATCCAATACTTCACCTATAGAGGGGATCACAATCCTATGTCGATAATGTAATGTCACATTGTACCCTCAAAGAAAAGGACCAATGTATCAAACTCAACTGAACCTGGTCTATACTGGAGAGATGAGGGGATCCAATCCATATTTGAGGAAGTACACAACTTGTACTGCTAAATCCACACCTTCCTGTGTCTATTCACATTTTCCTCATCCCTAGTCCATGTACCTTAGACATTCCTATATATCTGTCTATGTTCATGTACTTGGAAGTATATGAGTATATGGCTCAACCTATGCACCCTAGCTGTGTCCAAGTATAGGGATTAGCCTGTGTAATTGACCCATGTCCATGTATCCTAAAAGATACATGGAATGACACTGACCATATGTTATATGATGTGTGGTAGGGACCACATATTATGTCATCCTTATCACTTTCATATAAACCCTAGTTATGCAGCTGGGCCCCCAAAAAGTGTGTAATTCTGAACTACACACTGTGTAATGTGGGTTTTCTAGAAACCTGTGGTTTATGATCCGTATCGTTTGTTCGAACCACTACAAATACTACTGAGAATCATGGATTGGGGGTCAAAAAACCCTTTCTATCACTGGATACCAATATTTGGGATCTAATCTTCTGACAAGACACTCTGTCAAGTTATACCATCATCGTCATGCTTCTAACTGAGAAGAATGAGGAACAACGATCTGATATGATCCACCTCTAATAATCCTCCATAATTAAACCATAATTTAACCCTCAATCATGAACCCCACTAACAATATTGATCCATTGCACTGATGAATGGTCACACAATGACAAAATACTCATTATTCATCGAACTGTAAGCCAAATAAATCACCCCTAATGAACATGTGAAGATACAGGGGAGAAAACCATAAAATGTAAACATAACGAATGAGACTCATAGTTTTTCCATTTTGTCTCGATCCATTTCCCTAGAATATGCTAATGAATAGGAATAATCAAACAAAAAATAAAAATAAAAATAAATGAACTGTAAAATAAATCAACCTTCGATGCACGAATCAATTCTTATTTGAGGAATTTATCCATGTTCTACATGGGATAAATAAGTTGTATGAATCCAAATAAATCAAACATCCTGCCTAGAGTTTGGATCATTTTCTAATGAAGAATGATTCTATGTTGACATCGTTGGTGAGGTCCATTAACTCCACTGGCATAGATGATCCATGCGGTACCGATCTTATCATTTGATCCAATATCACTCACCAATTTCTATTCAACGGATCCTCTATAGGTTTATTAGGTTATTCATATAACCATGAGATTTACCCATAATAGGGTATTTATAGAGGAGGTCCCTAGGACGTCGCTTCAATGAAATAAAATAAAATAAATACTTTATTTATTTATTTCTAACGCCAGCGGAAACTATTTCCACAAAAGCCCAGTGCGGAAAAAGGTTATGTCACACCTAGGGTAAAAATCACAATATGACTTCAACGATGGAATTGAATTTCTAATCCAAGACTCCATTTGTGAGTTATTCCATTTTTTAGGAAAACTATGCGTGCATGATATTAACATATTTAATATATTTTAAATATTAATTATGGGATCACTAGGCCTCAAAATCTAATGTTGTCTCAGTTTTCAACTTTAAAAATAATACTAGATATTTTTAAAATCATTACATGGAAAAAAAAATTTAATATATTATCTACACATCTTGTATTTTTATCCAAAAAAAAATTACTACTAAAAAAGGTGTGGGTACTAAGCTCGCATATGATTCTTCTACTCTTAGTTTCTCTACTAAATATTCTCATGCTACCACCAAACATGCACCAAAGGAATTTATTTCCCATGTAGGTTCATCTCCTATCGATACTTTATCTCCACCAGGTAATTTTCAAGGTTAAGTCCATCCTCAATGTCTATCTCAACCCATATGATAACCTGAGATGTGTCATACACATACCTCCTCATCCACGACACGTGATAGACTTCATGTACCTGATCCAACTGTAACAGTAGGTCCAAATAGTATACCACCTCACCAACCCTATGTAGTATATGGAAAGGGATAATGAATCTTGGAGATATCTTTCCAACCCAGACAAATCTCTATAATCCACATCGAGGTTCAACCTTGAGAAACACATGGTCTCCCTCCTCAAAATCAAAATGCCGCTGTCATGGGTCAACATAAGACTTATGATAGATCTGTGCAGTTCTCATCTACTCCTGGATGATCGTCCCATTATCTAATTATTTCACACTAACTCTAGACCAATGAGTAATAACTCACCTTGATAAATCCAAAAAATTCGTGACCTACAATGTTACCCATACATGGCCTTAAATGCTTTCATATTGAAGGTGGAGTGGTAGCTGTTATTGTTTATAAACACAATAAAGGGTAGGTGATCCATCGAAATATATATAAAGTCTATCATAAAAGTCTCTAACATTTACTATAGAACTTTAATGGTTTTATTAGTTTGGACCTCAGTCTTGGGGTGAAACACCATTCTCAAATGCAACTAATCCCTAAAGGCCACATTAAATCCTCTCCATAATCATGAAGTGGAGAAAGAATCATAGTATGAAACAAACATTTAGGTAACTTTGTGGAGTAGGATAAATCCTTCATGTAAAGGCATCCCAAGATCTCTATTGAAGTATGCTCTCAAATAGCTAAGCTGTGAACCAAATTGGTGAGTCGGTTTATGATCACCTAGATGGAGTCATGTCCTATAGAACACTATGGTAACCTTTTCATGAAGTTCATGGATATCCCATTACACTTCCACTATGAAACCTCAAGGGTTTGAGCTAAACCCATTGGAACATTCTGCTTAGACTTCACCAGTTGATAAGTGAGGTAGCAGGAGATAGAGTCTGCCACTACATCTCTATGCGTGGCCATAAGAACAAACGTCAAAGGTTCTGGTATATCCTCACTGCCCTTGGATGTACCACCAAGATAGATGTACGTAGCCAACTCATTACCTCCTCCCAAAACATCACCTGTACCATCATACGTCCTCTAGAAAGGATAACGTGATCCATACCATTAGAAAATTTATTTGGAGCATGTCCAGTTGATATATGAGTATGTAAGGTCTCACAATTAGTATCTCCATGATGATATTCCCCAACACACTATAAAAGAATTGGGGTAATAACCATTGACTAAATATATGAATCACCATCATTGTACACTAATAAAAATTTCAATGAGGCTAACTACTCTGAAACCTCATTCACAATCTGAGAATAATATGTCTTGTTGAGAGAGAATGCTACTAGGTTCCCCTTACTAGGAAAATAGACAATGTTGAAGTCATAATCCTAGATGAACTCTGGACATCACCACTATCTCAAGTTAAGATCCTTCTGAGAGAAGATATAATTGAGACTCTTATTGTACAAGTAGATGATAGAATACTCACCTACAAGGTAGTGCCCCCACATCTTCAAGTCAAATACCACCATTGAAAACTCAATATCATGGGTCACAAAGTTCCACTCATGTGGCCTCAAATGTCTAGAACCATATTTAATAATATCCTACCTCTACATAAACACAAAACTATGATTGGTCGCTAAGGATTTCATAACACTATGTACACAAAACCCTCCTCTAGAAATATCAAGATGAGTGTTCTCTAAAACCTCTTCCTCAAATCCTGATAATCTTTCTAGAACCTTCCCATCCAAACAAAAGGCTATCCATTTTGGGTTAAATATTTTAAAGGTGTTGATATCTTATAGAAATTAGGCAGAAATATCTTACAATATCCTTCCAACCCAAGGAAGCTCCGCACATCTATCCTGAACCTGGGTGGATCCCAAGATAATAATGCCTCAAACTTGTCCTGGTCCACTACTATAACATAAGTTGAGATGATGTGTCCCATAAAGTCAAACTCCCAAATATAGAATAGAAACTCTATGAGATTCCCATAAATATGGTTCTATTGGAGTGTTTCTAGAAGCATCCTCAAATGTCTTGTGTGATCCTCATTTGAAATAGATTACACTAGGATATCATCAATGAAGACCACCACATAATGCTCTAATAAAGGAAGAAATATCAGTATAAAAATTACTATGAAAACTCTATGAGTTTTGGTCATGTCGAATGGAATTAAAAATCAATCATAGTGACTATAGAGACATCTGAATTTCATCTTTGGTGTATCATCATTTTGTACTCATAGCTGGTGACAACCATATATGAGGACAATCTTTGAGAACCATCAAACACTTATTAAATAGTTGAATATGTCAGTAATCCTCTATAGTAGATGCATATTATTTATGGTCACCTAGTTTAGGTGTTGATAATCAACACACAACCTCAAGCTCCCATCCACCTTCTTATTAAAAAAAAATTAGGCTTCCTAGGGGGAAACACTGTGTCTCACTAATCCCTTCCTCTATATGTCCTCCAAACACACCCTCAACTATTGAATCTCTTCGATTCCAATTCTATATGGTAGAGAATATACCAAGAACATCTCAATGTGCAATTCAATGTATAATTCTATCTTCTGGTGAAGAGGTAAGCCTGAAACATCCTTAGGATAAACATCCTCATACTCTTCCACCACTGTAAGAAACTGGTATCCCATATAATCCACTACTCTAATAGTCATTCTAGCCAATTGGTGAGTAATAAGATGCTCTATTCTACAAATGAGCCGATCTTTCTTATCCTAGATTTATTTCTCACCCATGAAAGAAAAACCATATCCCATCATTGTGGACAAACCACATCCTTCACCTGAAATAATAAATATTGGAAAGAATTATGGATAGTCAATCCATGCCAAATATGACATTATAAGGCCTCAGTGATACTATAAAAAGACCCCATAAAAATATATAACTTATAATATTTAGGTCACACAGTTAGAAGAAGTGTGTGATTGCTGAGTCACCTATGTTCAAAGTCTCCATGTGCAAAGGCTAAGCTAAGGGATCAACCATATTCTATATGTATGAAACTAGGGAAGTAACAAGAAAAGAGTGGCTCCAATCGATGTATGTAAGTACCGTAGATAAAGTATTGTATACATAGATTGTATATATTATATTTCCTAGAGTCTCAAGGTCATATGAATAAACTTCTTATAGCTATACTCGCCCATTCTGATAATCTCCTTGAGCCAATAAATGACAACCTAGGGGTAGTGGTGAAGTAAGTGAAACCATATTCCACCTCCAGATAAACTACCCTCTAATTTTACACATCTTCCACCCTATGGACCTCTATGATCCTACCTTTATCTCTACCTCTTCTTCGTTAGTCCCTCATCCATCTTCCTCTCATTTGTATGATGGGTTGGAAAATCTTGAGCAGGATGTTCCTGACCATCGCATGAAAATCACCGTATCTCCTTAAGACTACCATTGGAACCTAGATTATAAGGTTTGTAATCCTGGGTTCCCACTACCATCACCCATGGTCGGTGTCTGCTCTGCCAATAATCTCTCCATAACTAAATCACACTCATGCACTCCAACATAAGTTTGAATGAAAAATGATATCTCTCATGTCATAATATAGTAGTATAATCCCTTCTTGAATATCTGTGCCCTAAATAATGGATCTCACACCATATCCAGGGAGTATAAGGTAAGATTAATAGACCTAGATGAATACTCTACCATGGTCATACTTCCCTACAACAGATGTAGAAGATCCTAGATGCATAATGATCTTAACATATTCATATATAAATCATCCATGAAGAGACACTTGATGTATGACCAAAAGATAGATATCCTGTCATGTAACTGAGTCACCATACTCTACCACCACTAAACAGATCCCTGAAGAAGACTTGATATGAGGAATACCATTTGAACTCCAAGCTTCCTCATAAGGAGGGAAACTCAAGAGACTACCTCTAGATAATGCTCAGCCACCTGGGGGTCTGAAATACCCCAAAACATGGTAAGTCACTACATATAAAACTCATTAACCACACTCAACCTATGTGAATCCTTAGTTAGAACTTACAGTTATAACCACTACTCAACGGGTGGTTTTATGACCGACAAACCACCTAGAGGCACCACCTCTAGTACAGGTCGCTATACAAAAGCCTTATCACTCGACCGATTATCCTCATGATCACACAGTGGAATCCTGGATGTCTATCTTCATTGAGGCATCCTGAAATAAACAAGATGTTCCATGGTCAAATATCATATTTGGGGAGATGACTCAAGAAGGACATCGAAACCACAACACGTTTTTATATGAATAATGTACCAATTTTTCTCCCTACAACCAGTGTCAACATGTACCGATTCAACAGGAAGGTTATCTGAGTCTAAGTAAATGGATACACCGGCCTCTATACTGGAGTCCTTATCCTGAAAGATGATCTCAAAAAACTTTAACATCGTTTCCAAAAATCCCAAACCAAAATAATAGATATAAAAAAATATATGATTTGGTATAAAGTTATAACTAGATCCTTTGACACCACTCTATCATGACCCAACCCATTAGGGCCTAGTTGGTCAGGGATAAGCTGAACATGACTACCCCAAGCCCTCCTCTAATAGGTCAGGGGTTGGAAACCAGTGCAGAGTATTGAATAAACCATACATGGATGGAAGTAACCTAATGTAATAGGAAACACACACACACACATCTATAATAACATATAGTTATAAGAAAGTAAAAAAAATTGATACCATAAATGCATGCTAAAAATCTATCCCTTATCAGAGTATGATAAAAGTACTTGAAATCAATAAAGGGTCCAAATAAAATCCCAACTAAAAACTATAAAGATCCTAACCTACTCAGAAATAGAGGACCACTATAAAATGAAATTTCTTTGAAAAAATGTTGACCTGTCTAGCCCAAATTTTATATTCTTGATCCATGTATTCCTAGGACATAAATAAAAGGATTATCATCTTTATAAAACATGACACATGTGGGTAGATCCTATGCATGGTTGAGTATAATAATTTATTATAGGACGCCCCAAAATCATTAAACATAAATCACAAGGAGTACTCAGCTGATAAAAAAAATACAGTAATAAAAAACCCCATTTATACTTATAACTGACAATCAATCTCAATTGGTCTAAAAAAACCTGCAAGCCATAAGATACTACTCGAGGCTTCAAGGTAATTATTGTTCTAGGAGTACTAAGTCCGTGAACTATGCTAACACCTCTGAATCTCATCCAAGATTTCATTATCTCTTAGCCCCACACAAGAAGTACTCAATGGATATGGAGAATATCATCATACAATTACGGGATCACACATAGGGACACCGACATACACCATAAACCCTACTAGATTTTTCTACAAGATAAGGGATGAACACCCTATGCATGGTGGTCACGTCAATACCATGATCACCAATTATAAATTCTAGAGGATACTAACCTAGTCCCATAGGGTGATTCATGGAACTATACTCAATATTTCACCCATAGAGGAGATCACAAGGCTATGGTGAGGATGAAATGTCACATTGTACCCTCACGAGAAAGCATCAAGGTATCAAACTCACCTGAAGACATTTTATACTAAAGAGACTAAGGGATCCAATCTAACTCTGAGGAAGTAAACAATGTGTAAATATGGTACATGACATGTTCCACTAAATCCATACCTAACTGTGTCCATACACATGTTCCTATGCACATTACCATGTACCATAGACAAGCCTATGTATTTGGCCATGTATGAATACCTAGCCATGTATGAGTACATATATCATCCCATGTACCCTTTTCGTGTCTGAGAACATGGATTAACCCATGTAAATTACCAATGTCTATGTATACTTTATGATACATGAAATTATGCTAGATTGAGGTAACATGGAATTTGGTAGGGACCACATGGCGGGTGATGCTTATCTCTTCCATGGAAACCCTAGCACTATATCTAGTGCCCCATATGGAATGTAATTCTAGATTATATGATATGCAAAAATGGTTTTCTAAAAACCCACAGTAATCATATACATCATCATTTCATGATACTGCCACAAACAATCATGATAGGAATCATGGATTATGGGTAAACCAACCCTTTCCATCACTGATCACTGGGATACAAGCTTTGATTTTCATAGAAGTCACTCCATTGATCCGTACCATCATTTCTAGGAATTAAATTGGGAATAACAACTAACACTAGTCTAATTAGATCCTTCTATGGTTATCCTCTATCATCAAACATATATTTCACCCTTGATCATGAACCACACCCATATAATTGACGCTTTTCACTAAATGATGGTCATTAAATGATCAAATACATAGTATTCATGGAACCACAAGCCAATGAAATTTCCTGTGATGAATATGTGACGAAATATGGGAGAAAACTATAAAACATAAACATGAGGAATAGACCTTATGCTTCTTGCATTTTACCATAATATTTTTTCATATAATATATGAATAAAGAGGAATAATCAACAATGAACAAAAAATATACCTTAAAATAATTCAACTATCGATATGTAAATCAATTCCTATTTATGGAATTTATCCACATTCAAAAAAGGATAAATAAACGGGATGAATCCACATAAATAAATCATCCTAAATATATTTTGGAACGTTCTATGATGAAGAGTTATTTAGCATTAATTTCATTAGTGAGATCTATGAACTATGTTGGTGTAGATGATCTATGCAGTACCAATCCTATCCTGCAATATGATGGAGTCTGCTAATGTCTCTCCAATGGCTCCTATCTAAGTCTCTAGGGTTATGCAGCTAACTTTTAGATTAACCTATAACATGGTATTTATATTTGAGATCCCTAGGTCAGTACATCACTGGAATAAAATAAATAAAATAATTTATTTATTTATTTCTAGCACCTGTGAAAACTTTTTCCACAAACGCCTGGCGCTAAAAAAGGTTATGTCACGCCTAGGGTAAATCCCATTTTATGAACTCAATGGCGGTATTAGATTTCCAATCCAATAATATATTCTGGATTTATTCTTCTTTTTTAGTAATATTTCACATTCATGATATTAATATCTTTAATATTTTTCAAATATCAATTCTGGGTTCAGTGGGCCTCGGAATCTCACACAGTCTCGGCGCCTAACTCTGAAAATTATAATAGATATATTTTAAAGTTTTGCATGGAAAAAAATTAGATATAATAGATTAATTGGAAAGATTTAAAATATTAAATATTATATTTAAGGATTATTAATCTAAATGTGATGAAACTTAAGGAATTAATTTCAATTCTATTTTGGAAGAAAATGGTATGTTAAAAAATGAAAATGAAATTATGAAAACTGATTTGTGAAGACTTGTTTGAGTAAAGCAAAATTACGATAAGATAATAAGGATTAATATGATAAATTAATGTAAAATTGGTCTTGGCTATGATAATATTTTATAAAAAAATTATAATACATATTATTTTAAAGGTTCAAGTTGAAAAGTTTCAAGTGTTCAATGTTTTAGACGTGGGATGAAAGATTATTATGAAAATAAATGTTTACTTAGATTCTCTAAATATCTTGATCACACCAAAGTTTTTATCTATAAATAATTATCCTCAATATTACCCCAAAACATATGTTTGAAATCCATATGGGTTTATAATAATTCTTTTACTAATCCAATTAGACCCAAATTTCTAGGGATATCAAAAATTTCTTAAATCATTTTTTATAGGAAACATATCTTGGAATCATAAAAATGTATATATGGTACATGGATTGTGGATTTTCTTTATATATTACTGGTGAAATTTTAATTTTTTATCTTTTTATAAATGTGAAGGTGGTAATATTATACTTGGTGATAATTCTAAAAGAAAAATAAAGGGTTTTAGAGAAGTTTTAATTTAAAATTCTATTATTTTTTCAAAAGTATTATATTTTTATGGTTTGAAGAATAATTTATTAATTATTTCATAGCTACGTGGTAATGGAATATTTTTTAAATTTAAAATGATAAGTGTATAGTTTTAAAGGTTGAATATTTCTTTTTTATGAAAAAATAAAAGAAAATATTTATTCAATAAATTTTACTAAATTAATTGACCAAAATTTCGAATGTTTGAATGATATAAAATTTTATGAAATTTTATCGCATATAATATTAAATCATTTTAATTTTAAGTTAATGAATAATTTATCAAATAACTAAACAATTATATAGTAACTAAAACTTAATGAATAAAACACATATTTTTCGTGAATCTTGTATAAAAAGTAAACAACACAAAATATATTTCAAACCAATAAAAGATGTAAGAAATCTAAGGACTCTTCATATCTTTCATTTAGATTTATTCAGCCCAATAAAACTTGCTAGTATAGGTATAAATAAATATGTTTTATTTATTTTTGATGATTTTATAAGATTTACATTGGTTTATTTTCTAACACACAAATATAAAACTTTGTCTAAGTTTATTAATTATTGTAAATTAGTTAAAAATGAAAAAGGGTACATGATTATATCCATTAGAAGTTAGTTATATGGAAATATATTAAAAATTTATTTTCATATTTTTAAAAAAAAATATGTGTTTTAAAAAATTTCATCTCATAAGACACTATAAAAAATAGTTTTGCAAAGAGGAAAAATAGAACACTCTAGGAAATAACTATAAAAATATTAAATGAATATAATTTATACAATTTATTTTGGGATGAAGTTTTAAATTCTTCTTGTTATATTTAAAATAGAATTATTTTAAGATCTATATTTAAAAATAATTCTTATGAACTTCTTAAGGGAATAAAAACTATTTTTTTTTAATTTTAGATTCTTTGGTAGTAACGTTTTCATTCTTATTACAAAGGATACCTTTTAAAAGTTTCATATAAAAATTGATAAAGGTATATTTTTAGGATATTAAAATGTAAGAAAGTCATATAGGGTTTATTATAAAATATAACTATCTATTGAAGAAACTTTTCATGTTATATCGGATTAAAGTTTTTTAAAATAAAATAATATTTATTTGGATCAAATTATTGAGGATTTTAGAGAATTATGTTTTGATAACATATACTTAGTGTAACTAACGCACCTATTGAGGGGGATCATGAACACCTACCTTATTAACATAATATTAGGAGTTAGAAAACTTAAAAATATCATCTAATAGATAGTATCATTTAAAATATTGAATCAAATGTTTAAACTAGAAGATATTATATTTTGTACTTATCATGATTTTATTAAATATTTTGTTCCTAAAAATGTTGATGAAGATTTATATTATTATAACTAGAAATTTTATATGAAAAATTAGTTGAATTAATTTACTATAAATAGGTTATGGTATTTCATTGTTCTAACTAATTATTATTATATTATTAGATATAAAAGGATCTTTATAAATAATATTGATGAATATGGTCAAATCAAAAAAAAAATAAAACTTAATTAGTTGATCATGGTTATTCTCCAGAAGAAGCTATTGATTTTGAAGAATATTTTTCAATTTCATCTATTTTAGAGTTAGTCATAATATTATTATCATATACAAGTTTTCTTGGTTTTAATATTTTTCAAATGGATGATAAAACTAATTTTTAAATAGTTAAATTTAAGAATAAGTATATGTATAATAATCACCCAAATTTGAGAATTGAAAAATCACATTTTTAAATATTTCTAAATATTTATATGGATTTAAACAATCTCATTAATATTAATATAAAATATTATCAAATTTATTTTGAAAAACAATTTTGAGAAATTAAATTTTTTCATTATTTTTTATTGAAAATAATATTAATGAAATATTTACTATTCAAATTTATGTTTATTCTATAATTTTTAGATATTAATATAATGGTTTATGTAAATAATTTTTAGATTTTTTGATAAGTGAATTTGATATGATCTTAATGGTATAACTTATATTCTTTATTGGTCATTAAATTTATCAAAGAAACTATAGTATATTTCTCAATCAATTTATGTATGCTAAGGAATTAGTGAAAATATTTTGATTAGAATCAAGTAAAAGTATGAATAATCCCTTTATAAGTAATTTTAAATACGATTTAGATAAATCTAGAAATAAATTTTATTTTAAACTTTTTGAGGTATGACTCTAATTTTATTATATGTAATTGTATTAAGGCTTCATTTGATATTTTTGTTTTCATTTAGAATATATTTAAAATTAATCCCAATTAAAATAATATGAAATATTCTAAAAGGATTATAAAATATGTTGAAGCATATTTAAATCATGGTTTATTTTACCCCACTAAAAATTATTTTGTTTTGGTAATCAATAATGATTTTGATTTCAATGGATGGAAAATTAATAGAAAAGTAACATCAGGCATGTGTCATTTACTTGCAAAATGGTTAATTTATTGAGGTTAAAACAAAAAAATGAAGTTATTTTATTGACAGTTGAAAGTGAATATATTTTCACTAGATCTTTTTGTTCAAAATATTTATGGATCATGAAAAAATTTAAGTTATTTTGGATTTAATTTTGTTTAGATCACTATTTATTTTGAAAATAACTCTACTATTTAAATTTCTAAAAATTAATTAGAATATTCTATAACTAATCATATTGATATTAAATTTATTTTTATTATAGATATCATTCAATAAAAAATATTTATAAAGAATATTTTTCTTTATAAAATCAACTTGCTGATATTTTTACAAAGCCAATAGATATGGATAAATTACAAAAAAATTAAATTTAATCTTGGAATGATGGAAATATAAATATTTAGTAATTTGTATATTTTTAGGGAGAGTTTGAATATAAATTTTGGAATTTATGAATCAATAATTTTAAATGTGTTTTAAAATTTTTTATTCACAACTTAAGATTTAAGTAGATTATTGATTTATAGATTCTCCTTGACATATTTTTGAAAGATGATGGTTTAGGAAAGTTTTTTACAACTTTTCTATTCATTTTTATTCATTTTATGTTATTTTTATTAAAATTTGATCTTGAAAATTATATTATAACTTGTAATATTTTTTACTTTTTTCTAAAAATTAATTTATTTATGGGGATTTTAATTTTTTATATGATAAATTTAAAAGAGTTAGTTTATTTCCTAGTTGATATAACATATTTTGGTATTTAATTATAAGATGATGAATATCTATTTGAAACTTAATATTTTTGATTAATTCAAAGTGGTGGATAATTTTTGGTACTTATTCCTGGTTTTTGAAATATCTAATAGGGGGATATTATTGAGAGTCTTCTCAAACCACATCATGTTTTGATAATTAAAAAAGATAAATTATTTTATTCTTTATAACATGGGTGAAGAAAAATAGTTAATCTTTCACTACTAAAAGGAATAAAAATATATTTGATATTTTTTTGTTTTTCATGTTTGTTATGTATCTTATGAACAAATTTCAGAGAAAAATCCAACTTATTATGACTTGTGCTAAGAATCATATACTAAAGTTTCATAATTAGATAAATATAATTTCTCATAGCATTATCTACCTAACTATTTAATTATTCTTGGTATGGTTATTTTTATTTTTTTATTTTTTATTTATTTGTATTATTTTTATTCTAGAAATGTTGTGCTCATTTTATAAATACTAAAAAGTTTCCATGTTATAAGTGAATCATAAAAAATAATTAATATAACTAATATTTAGAAACAAAAAACTACTCATTTGTTGATATTCTATGATTTTTTAACTAAATTTTTTCTAAGTGTAAAATGATAGATACATAAAATCTCAATGACCCATACATAGACTAAATCACTTGTATGATGTCTAATAAATAGTGAAAATAAAAGTTATAAAAATTTAAAATGACTCGTAAGTAAAATCTATATGACTCATACATAGATAAAAAATATCACTATATATAGGATGGATCGTACACATATAGAAAATAAAAATTATGCATAATGTTAATTGAAACTTACATAGAGTGCCAAATGAAAAATACTAAACTATACGAATTGACAATAACACAAATTAAAAATGACTCATACAAACATAAGAGTTTGTTTTTTTAATATCATAAAAGGTGTAATATTTTACTTAAACTTTTGAGTTTTTATTTTCTGCATGGTTATAATGATCATTTTCATTAATTTAATTATCCCATAATTATTTCTTAATTATTTTGATTCCATGAAAAATAATTTAAGGAGATTTCATGATTATTTAAATGATCATAATATATTTTAAATGTACAATTTTCAATTTTAAAAAGTATTAGATTTTAAATTTGAGATATTTAAAATACATAGTCTGTATCACATGAGTTATGGGAGTATTCTAATAAATTTAATATTGATTATTTTGGAATGTCTACTACTGTATTAAAAATTATAATGAGTTTCGTAGTACAACCTATTAGCATATTTATAGATTTATAAGAGAACCCATGGGAGTATGTTTTATATGCACACTTAATAAAGATCACCCATAAAACATTTTCTAAGAAATCTACGTTGAATAAATTTGAAGTAGTTCATTGAAGTCACATGTGTGTGATACTTTTAGAAAAGGATAATTACAATAATTTCTAAATTTCAATTCTGTTATTCAAAAATAACCCTATAAATAGAGTAATAATTAACGAGTACTAATGTTGATACTTGAAGGTCAAATATTTATATTCTCAAATCCTTGAAGATTAATTCTACTAAAAATTAGTTGAATGAAATTTATCATGAAATTTTATACTGATATCATTCAATGATGAATCTGTATTCCCAAAATTATTAGTTCATCATGGTGTTGTGGTGTTACTTCTTTATATTATTTTCTCTATGTGTGATTGTGTTGGGATATACTCTAATTTAAAAGGTAATATTATGGAGTTATGTCACCCCCAAAAAAGGTATGTATAGGTTCTTCCATTACTGATAAAAGTAAAGTGGGTTTCAATTGTTCTTTGGTTTGGATAATGGTAGGTATGGTTTCTTAAACTATAAAAGTAAGCTAGTTGGGTTGTGTCACTATGGGATAAAAAGGAAGTCTTTGGTAGAGCCTCTATAGATAAGAAAGGCATTGTAAAGGGTTGTGAATCCTATTCAGAAGTCTTATATTACATTTAGCTGGTGTCCTTTGTCTTTTATTTTAAGATAAATGAAGAGTATAAATATGATCAATTTTATTCAAACTACTACAAAAATTCTGTTATTTTTTATCTCCACTACAAGAATATTTAAATACAAAAATAATATTTTAAAATATTTTAAAAGGTAAATTCATCCCCCTATTGACATGCTGAACATACCTTATTGGGACATGATATCCTAAGTGTGAGATAAAATGTATGGTGGGGATTTTAATCTATTTTATATCGTTAATTATGATTGTGTGGATATTATGACTAGTTATATAGTGGAGGTTCATGATATGTGAAGGTGGTTATCTAATGTACGGTGGTGATGATGAAGGTTGGGGTGGGGAGTGTCCCCGAGGGTAGACACATAGTAGTATAGTGAGATTCCCTATGGATGTACAGTTTCCCAACCAATATAGTATATGGTGGAGGTGAGTCCTTGAGGGTTAAGAATTGAGAAATATCCAGAATCCACATGGGTGGAAAATATCCAAATCAATGAATATATATTGAGTGACGTCTCTTTGGTTAGATAACTAGATTATAATATTATGGTGAGGTCCCTACATGAGGATAACTTTATGGTGTTATTATAATGAGTTCCCTAGGTGTTGAAAACTTCTTGTTTTTAGAAGAAGGATTATTGGTTTTTTTCTTTTATCATTGTTTTGTGTTTTTTTGGCTTCATGGGAAGTGTATGAATTATAAGGTAAATAATGGAAGTGGTTTTGATGGTTGGTTTTTGGGATATATGACTGATTTATTATTATTTTCTTATTATATATATGGATTCATTAACATGACTCATTCAACTAGAAACATGAATGTTTTGAGGAGTAACCTACTAAGTATGTGCATATGATCACCCCTTATTCAAATATATATATATATATATAGAAAATATTTTCTAGATATAATTAGTGGTTTAGTTTCATGACCTTATATCTAGACAATATAAAATTTTTGGTGGAGATGAATTGCATTATACTTCACTAGAGTTATAAAGGATATTTTAGAATTATGGTCTTATTTCCAATTGTGATTTGGTTTTTTATTATATGACATGAATTATATAATTTTTTTTCACGAATTCATGTTTGAAAATGAATTCATTTTATTAATGATGACGTGGAGTTTTCATTTAAAAATGTGAATTCCTTCTATATATGTGTGATGACATACACCTGATTCACGCTGATAACCTATGGATGATTGAATGTTGAATTTGGGACTTACACTCAGAATAATTTTTTTCCTAGGTGGATTATTGGTAAGGGTGTTTGTTTTCAAGTTATTTCCATTAAATACATTCATACATTATTTTTCCCAATTTAAATTCATTGATCAATTATATAAAAAGAGGGTAGATTCTAATAAAACAAGTAAAGGGATGAAAAAAGTGGAAATAATGAGAAAAACTAAGGGTACAACCCTAGGCTAAAACCTTGGAGAGGACACACTGCACCTTCTATGGCCTAATTCATTACATGAAATCACATAGTCATGTCTTCTAACTTAGAATCTGAATCCATGCCACATCAACCCACCATACATCATCACATGTCACTTACTTTATTGAGTAGAAGTCATTATTTATTCCTAATCTTGTCATAACAAACTAGATATCATCATTTAATAATACTAACCACTAAAATATGTGTTTTAAAAACCATTCAAATAAAAATAAATATTTAATCCCCTCAAAACATTTTATAATAAAAAAAAATTAATTTCAAAATTAGACTTTATTATTCTTCATGAAAATCAAAATTTAAACTAAAATACTTTCTGTTCTCTAAAAATCACAATCAAACACTTAAACAATCCAAACATGGGTCAAAATAAATTAAATTAACATAATCATTAAAAATATATTTTAATGTTCCAAACCCCTCTTTATAAAT
Organism: Viscum album; assembly: GCA_963277665.1. Classification (NCBI taxonomy): domain Eukaryota; kingdom Viridiplantae; phylum Streptophyta; class Magnoliopsida; order Santalales; family Viscaceae; genus Viscum; species Viscum album. Next base: position 734,961,374 of record OY728160.1, read on the forward strand.
ACAAAAAATCTATTTGATCAATTAATTTTAAAAAAAATTCATTGTCCAAATTTATATTGAGGAATAAATATAGTGATGAACTATAATGTACCAGGCCTTTATAGTCTATTAATTTGTGATATTTGGGTATTTGAGGTGTTAGGATGAGTTTTAAGGGAAAACTGAATTGTTAGTATCTAAATTTTAGTTGGGATATAGAGGTCATGAAAAGTCCATTAGGGTCATGGTGTGAGAGTGATTGTGGTATTAGATGTGTTTTTTTTCTATTGGTCATGATGCGTTGTGATACATCATGGTGTGATGGTTTTGAAGTTAGATTTTATAATGTGTGGAATCATATAAAGTTTTAAGTAACTTTACATAGGTTTAATTTAACCATAAAAGATGCACTTTATGATTCCTTGTTCATAACATGATGGTTGAGTTTGTATTTCAATTAAGTCTTAAGAGATTTTTGAGATTTTTTATGAGGTGAGATTCACAGCATGACCCAAGGTCCCAAAAAGATAGTCTAGAGGTCAATATTTGGTGGTTTTATTTTGGATGGCTACATGTAATTTCTATTTGGGAATTAGCATAAATATTTACTTGGTTACATTGATTTTAAAGGTTGAACAAGTATTTAATGAGGGAGATATAATGGTATTTATGAAATTTTTTCTAGAGGGTTGGTGGATTTGACTAGGTCAAGGCGTGACCATGTCTTTTCATTCCATGATGACATGTTTTCTATCCTAGGTATAAATTGGAAATCCCCTCTTTTTTTCTATATTCCCTTTAATTTCTATAAAAACACTGGTGATATGAGGTATTTTTTTGTTGAATATTTAGTTATGTTATATGAATTTTAATCATTGGATTTATGAGATAAATAATTATTCTATATTATGTGAGTTCTTCCCATTTTCTTTATCATTTATTCTCTATTTTCTCTCTTAGAAGGTTGTGGTTGTGGTATTTATTCATTTGGATGATGTTATGTAATTTATTTGGTGGTTATGGCTATATTCTAGGCATTTTGGTTCTATTTTTGTGATTTTCTCCTTAGAATCATCTAATCTCATAGTTATTCTTGTGTAATGGTTATCAAAGAATTAATTTTGGTAGGGGATTCAATAACTCTCTTATTTTATATGAAAATTTATGGGGTTTCATGATTTTTTTCATTGGATTTGTAGTTTGTTTTTGATTAATATGATAATGAATTAGACCAAATGGAAATTGATGACAAAGGAGATATTTGAATGTCTTTACATGCTCTCATGTTTTTTCTTTTATACCGGATGCTTATTACTGTTATGGTAGAAATTATTATTGTTATTGAACCTTAAAGTAGCAATGTTGTGATATGTTTTTTGAATCTAAATATATAAAATGTTAGTAACCTAAATATAAAAATGACTGGTTCTGTGGAAAAATGTAATTTTAATGAAAATATGTTATTTATATAGAATAATGGAAAGTTTTGGATACTAATTTTTTTATTGTGTGTTTTCAAATTACTAGTTGTTGTTTTAATTATTTGGTTCATATGTGGGTTTCTATGGAGTGATTTTTATGTTTGGGTTTGGAAGCATTGGTTAGAATGTGTTGGTCTGTAGGGTTGCATCGGTTGGAATGTGTTGGGAAGTGAGGCTGTAATTATTTATAATGAAATGAATTATGGGATGGTTTTATAATGGTTGGTTGGTGATGGTTGGGTTGTTAGTGTGGTTTATGTAATGAGGTTGTAGTTTCCTTACTTTATTTTTCAAGATAGAATGTGATTATTGTTGTGGGATGATGGTATGGTTTTTTATTAAGGGGTTTCTTTGTAGTTTCTTCAAAGTAATGAAATGTAATAATTAATAATAATGAAATGGAAAATTAGTAATGGATATAATTAATGTGGGTATTGGATTGAAGTAGTTTAACATTAATTATTAAATTTAATGACTTAAAGAATATAACATGTATGGTTGTGGTAAATGTGGATGTGGTATAATAGATGATCAATTAGGGGTTGTGAATGTTTATTGTGGCTATTTTTTATGGGTAAGTGGTCTAGTTTGTGGTGTTATAGTTGGACGTGATTATAGTGTTGGGTAATGACAGTGTCATGATATTGGTATACTATAGTCGTGATGTATTGATGTGTATCCTCTAGAAGGGCTTTTGTGGGGATTTATGTAAGATATATTTTCTTATAATTTCCTTACACACCTCACATGAATTGGATAACCGTATTGATACCTTAATATTTCAGGTTTTAGGTATTTTAACTAATATCCTGGTTGGTGAATGGATGAATAGCTACCCCATATTCCCCAATCCCCCTTAAAATAATGGTACACTAGATTGGATATGTGGATGAATTAATGAGATATGATAAGGATCATTCATGGTTGGAAAAGAGAACAAAGATGATGTCCTCCATGTTCATGATACCTAATTGTATTGGATATGTGATTTGTGGAATGTATGTTATGTTTGGTAGTGGATATTGGATGATTTGGTTTTTTTATTATGTTATGGTTGTTGTTATGGTATGGATGGATTGATTCCAACATGAGATTTTGGACTTTACAGAAGTTTGGGGTAAGTAGGGTTGCGACCTAACCTGGATCAGTGTTGGAGTATTGAGCACATGAAGATTGATGTTGTTATGTAAGAGTGTAAAATAATTGAGTAATTGGTTGTAAGAAACCTATTTATATATATATTCTTTACATCATATTATTACACTTGGATGCGATACTTGGTGAGTTAACATTAGTGAGGTTGGGTGGTAGTTGACTTAATATCTGTTGGTTGATTATGTAGTTTGTTCACTGGAGCATCAGTATGATTCTTCCAAATTGACATGATAAATATTTAATTTGATCACACTAAGTATACCTATTATGATCACCACTATATATAATCTATTTTTTAGGTTTATTAGGCATGTTTTTGTGATTGAGAAAGAATGTACTAGCTTGCAGCTTGGGATTGGTTGTGGAGTTTTTTTCATAAGAATTTATTTGTATTTTGTCTTTGGATTTGTATTTTATTTACATTTTCATAAATTATGTGATTATTGTGGGTCATGGTTTAATTATATCTTGGTTTTTATTGGTGGTTTATTTATATATTCCTGGGTTATATGGGGAAAATATCTCCCATTGTCATTTTCTCTACCCTTGGTTCTAGTCATAATCCCGAGGCCTATTGGAAGTGCACCTAAGGGGGTTACTATCATCTTCACGGGAGACCCAAAAAAGGTTCCCAATGGGGGTGGTTCACAAAAAGGTCCTATCATTATTTTGGAAAATATTTGTGGAGGATACTGGAGCTGGGTACTAATGAGGATTGCATGGTTTGGTAGGGTAACAATACCAGTTGAGCTTAGTGCATGATGTGGTATTGGGAGACATACTTGGACATACTATTTTATCATTCCTCATGATCCGACACAAGGACTCTGAGGTTACTGAATGACCAAGTGAAATAGTGATTATTACAAGAATGTGACCTAGGATAGGTACATGCACCATGGTTATTTTAAGTTGTCTTTGAAATGGGGTAATGTTAAAATTTAAAATTAATATCATTAAATGAATGTAATTAAATAAAATTTATTAAATAAATTAAATACTTTCATACCTATAAGTTTGGTTCCTTGTTTGTAGAGATGTCAGATGTTCATCATATGCATGTGGTTCAGGTTTGTAGAGTTCAATAGGCTAACTCTGTTTATCATAGGAGTGTTTACTTGATCGGGGAGGATGAGCTCTATAGAAAGTTTATATGCGAGGTTTAGCATTTGGGTATGTATAAGGATGAGAGAGAATATTTGATCCATATATAGGGTACATCTAGAGGAACCTGAGATTTCATGCAGTTTGATCCATTGAAGGGATTGGTATCGAGTTCTACTGGCTATTTGTCAGATGTAGGGAGAATTGTGGTAGTAATGGATCTTGTATCTAAGGGAGAATAAGAAGGTAAATGTTTCTTATAATGATTTTTAGTGAAAGAATCTTATAGAGTAATGATCATCGATGATGAGGGAGACAAAGAGGTAAAAGATAATCTCTCTTTAGTAGGGCATGCCGTGTGTGTAGGATATTGAGATTAGGTTTAAATACCTTCATCTATTTTCTCATAATATTTTTCTAGATGAGGTGTCTAGAGATCAATTCTTAGAAGAGACACAATATCTCATTATTTTATATTCATTCACCTAATTTAGGATGCTTATTTATTTTGAGGTGTAGTAGAAGGTTAAGGTGACTAAGAGGATGAATGATTATCCATGGTCATATTTAGAGGGGTTCCATCAGAGTTCCTTATGGATTAGTGTTGTTAGTGTTGGATTTTAGGCATCCCACCAGTCAACGTTCTGATCGGTTGGGAGTCGGCTTCAACAGTTTTATTCCTCCCATTTCTCTGAGGCTAGCAATTCCTATTCCCCCAATGATAGATTTTCCCATGTGTTATTTGTGTGTCGAGGCCATTTAAATCAAAATCCTTAGTGTTTGACTATTATTGAGGATCAACATTTTAGAGGTGGAAAGGTCCCTTATGAACCTCAAAAAGATAAGTTTCCTTAGAGGCCATGTTAGAATTAAGGGTAGTAGGATTATGTTCTACTGCTAAGAGATAGAGTTATTAAAGGTCATACCCATGATGTCCCTTTCTACTGAGGACATAAGACTCAACATTATTATGGATTTGATCGTTGGTAGCAAGTAATAAGATCTAAATGTGGAAATCTTCATGATATGGATGTTCCAAAACTAGAGGGACAATAGATAATATGAGTTACAATTTTTTTATTACCATATAATGGAATATGATTTGTTTAATTCTAAAAAATCACACTCCTTTATTTCAACCAACTTAGTCTATGACTTTAAACCCATGGTGGAGAGGATTTTAGTTACATTTGTGTTGATTATGTGAGTTAGAGGCCAGAAGCATCTACTTGATGTGATTTGGGGTTGTGAGCTGATGATAGGGTGTCATCATTCATTTTTGGATTTATTTATGTGTCAAATTTAGCCATACAATGTCATTATAGGGATAAAATTGATGTATTATTCTCATATTGTTATTGATTTAATTCATATTATATTAGTGTTCTATAATTAGGAAGGCTGATCTATGGAATTTCTCAATATGTGAGATTAGTAGATGGGTTATAGATGTCTAAATCCATTATTGTCTTAATGGGAAGTGTTATCCTTGGATTTAGTGGACACATAGGTGGAAGAGTTCCCTAGAGTTTTGGTAGATAACCCTGATGTTTTTCTCAAGTAGGTTATGGATTTAACCCCTTTTTGTGACATCATGTTTGAGATAGAGTTACATCCTAGTGAAACTTTTATTTAAATGTATCCTTATCAGATGTCACCTTATGGGTAGTGGGTGATGAGGATTATGGTTGATGATATGATGTAAGAGGGATATATTTATCCCAATGTTTCACCTTGAGGTACCCTAATGTTATTCACTAAAACAGATGTTAGTAGTTTTTGGTTTTTTATAGACTACTGGTGGTTAAATCAGGTGATGGCCAAGAACCATTACCCTCTTCCAAGGGTTGATAGTCCATTCAACCAAATAAAGGGATCCAATTGGTTTTGAAAGATTTATTTTTAGTTTATATATTACTATATGTTATTTAGGGATCTGTAAATCCCAAATTACTATTTCAGATGTTGATATGGGCACTTTTGAGTTTTTGTTCTTGTTATTCAGTGTCATAAATTCACCAAGCACGCTCATGGGACTCATGGACTTTGTGTTCCATGAGTTCCTGGATCTTTTTGTGGTCATGTCCATAGATGAAATCCTTGTATAACTGAGGCTAGAAGAGGAGAAATATGACTACCTTAAGTTCTTTTTATAGGTGCTTTATTACTCTCATATTTATAGAAATATGGAAAAGTTTTTGTTTTGGATATAAGAGGTCCACTTCATTAGACATGTAGTGTCTCAATAAGGGGTGGTAGTAGATACATTAATGATCAATGTAGTTTTTTCTTAGGAAAACACCAAGAATGTTATAGAGGTCTGTAATTCCCTTTGTTTCATGTTCTATTATCAAAGTATTTTATCAGAATTCTCCCATGTTACGATCATGTTGACATCAATGAATAAGAAGGACCAGACTTTCTTATAGAATGATTAATATCATAAAACTTTTGATTACCATAAGGGGAGGTTTATTAGTACTATCATGCTTCGGTTTATAGAGGATATGGTGATATTTTAGGTGTTATGTATCATGTATCATTTTGGGTTCTATCATGATTCAATATATAGAGGTGACATCATATGGATCAAAGTAGTTATGTCCCTTTGATCATAACCATTCCACTCATGAACATTAGATAACAGTGGGTATTTTTACCCTAAATCTATGGTATAATTGCCTTATAAATGAGTGTTTTTTGGTATTTATAGAACATAAGAGACTGTGGTATGTTTTTTCTTAGTGGTTCTAGAATATGTCACAACGAAGGTGGATGAATTTTCTACAATATTATGAATTTGATATCTCCTACACCCTAAGGAAGGGGAATGAAGTTATTTATGCACTAAGATGAAAGTTGTTAGGAGATGATGTTTAAGATTCCAGAGAGACTTGAAGGAATTTAAAGGATATTGTGATGATGAATCTTGATATAGAGGAGGCTAGTGGTAGATATTTCCTATTTCATATGACTATGAAATCATCCTTGATGAAGTGAGTGGAAGAGTTTTAATAGGAATACTCAAAGGTAGAGGTCATGTATGAGCATTGAATCCATTGTGATTCTCTAGAGGTATGGTCATAGGATGATAAACATATACTGATATTTTAGGGGAGTCTTTTTTTTTGTCGATGATGTATGAAGAGGTTATTCACAAGTTCAATAGCTTTAGAATGCTAGTGCATCCTTGTGTATCCGTGATGTATCATGCCTGAAGGGGTCAACTTTGGTGTCTTTATATAATGTAGTCATTGGAAAATTTTGTGTCATGGTTCTTGGTCTATCAGTAGGCGAAGGAAGAGTATCATGTTCTATGTGTTTTTTATAGATATTGGTTGTCCCTAAGTGGAAATTATAGGTTATACTGATAAATTTCATACTTGGACTACCATGACTAAAGGGTGGATGAGATGATATTTGGGTTATCATGTACTAATTGAAAGGTTGGATTAGTTCTTGGTGATTATGGAGTCAAACGCTATGGAGGTTCTTGATGGGTGATATATGGATGAGGCAGTGTGATATCATGGGGCAGTGAGGACCATCATCTCTTAATGTTATCCTCATTCCACCATGCAATTATGTATAGGATTTTAGTATGTTGTGGGATCCTAGGTACACCTTAGCTTTGATTTCCAACTTCATATGGGTAGAATAATAGAGCAAACCTTCTAGATTTTAGAGGATTTATTATGGTATTTTATTCTAGATTTTGGTGAATTCTAGGTGAGACACCTTACCTTAGTTGAGTTTTCTTTAATAATAGCTTCCACTCCTCCATTTTCATGACCTCATTTGAGGTTTTTTATATGAAAAACATTCATTCTCATTTGTACTGGAATGATGTTCGATAGTCAACAATCCTTGATCCAAATGATGTATAGAGAATAATAGAAAAGATTCATATGGTTCATGATAAGATGAAGGTGAGGTAGGATCACTAGAAGTCATACATGGACTAGAAGAGTATACCTATAGAGTTTTAGGTTGGTGACCATGTGTTCTTGAAGGTTTCCCCTCATAATTGGAAGTAATGGTTTGGCTAGAGAATTAAGCTCCCTCTTTATTTTTAGGGTCCTTTTGAAGTGTTGTAACCTATTATAGAGTTGACATATTGGTTGGAACTTTCTCCATATGATGAATGGGTTCATGATGTGTTTTATGTATCAAAAATTCATTGGTTTCTTATTGATTAATCCCATACCATTGATTTGGGGGATTTGGATGTTGAGGATGTTGTGACATTCATGTTGAAACCATTTGAGATTTATGTTTTTAAGGAGAAGGTTCGATGTGGGCACAATATAACGTATGTTCACATCTGATGGAGGTGTTGTGGTATAATGGAGAGTAAGAGGGAATATGAGTTGCAGATGCATGCTTAGTATCTTAAGATGTTTTGAGCTATGTTTACCTTTTTTGATTAGATGTTATATATTTGTTTAATTGAATGAGATTGTTGATTTGGACGTTTGATGACTTGTTTCTCATAGTTTTGATCTATTATTGGTGGTGGTGTTATTTTTTGAGTGGTATCTACCAAGGGGTGGTTGTTTAGTGGTTTTTGTGGTTTTCTTCCCTTATGGTTCAATTTTTACTATTATGGATGATAATTGTTTGATAGTTATATTTTGTAATGGGATAGACCTTTCCATACCATTAAATTGTGATATTGGGGTGTTGGAGGTGTTGGGAGGAGTTTGTAAGAAGAAGATTTATATTGGAGATGAAAATTTAGCTGAGAGTAGTTATTCACAACATTTCTATTTGGGTCGCAATAATAGAAGGTTGGAAGTAGAAGATGAGTATTTTTTATATTCTTTTTCTTGGTGTGGTGGTTTTTATCAAAATACGATGGGTTCAGTGATGGATTTGATAAAGTGTGTAACCATATGAAGTTTTAATGAAACTCACATAGGTTTCATTTAGCCTTATAAATATACCTTTTCTAATTAATTAACAATGACATGATGGATGAGTTTAGGGTGTAACAGAGTCCTAGGATATTTGTGATTTTTTCCATGAGTTAAGATTCATGGTGTGACCCTAAGTCATGATAAAAGGGAATAGATGCCAAGATTTTGGTGTTTCTATTTTGGATGGATTCATAGAGAAATGATGTGGATTATGAAATGACTATTTCCTTAGTAATATTGATTTGGAAGGTTGGTTGAGTCTTGAATGAGGGGGATATAAGGTGATTCTCATTATTATTTCTAGAGGGTTAGTGGATTCAACCTAGCCATAACACAACCATGTCTTGTCATGCTGTGATGACCTATTTTATATCCAAGTTATAAATTGGTCTGCCCCTCCATTTTTTTTGTATTTAATTCAAATCATCTAAAACCTTTGGTAATATGTTTTTTGTTTTTTAGAGACACTTGGTCCCCCTTTGAATAATTTTAATCCTGGTTCTCATAGGACCAATAATTCATTCATATAATGTTAGTTATTCACCTTTTTTTATTCTAATTTAATCTCTATTTTCACCTAGAGAAGGATGTATTTGTGGGAGTAGTTCATTTTGGTTATTTTTTAGAAATTTTCCAATAGTTAAGTTCTATTATAGATTACTGAGGTTCCCTTTATGTGATTCGGGCCTTGGGATCATCTCCTCTTCTAGTTTTTCTTTCAAAATGATTATTAAATCATTGGTTGAGGTAAGGGATTCCAAAACTCTATTCTTTTATTTGTAAATTATGGGGGTATCATGATTTTATTTTAATTTTATCGATAGTATGGATTTAATTAACAATATAATGAACTATACCTACAAAAAATAATAGGAAAGATGTGATTCACATGTGTTTACCTGCTCTCATACTTTTTCCTCTATACTTGACGCATATTTCCAATATTGTTGGAAATTATTATTTTTATTATACCTTCTGCATCAATTATATGTTTTTTTATTATAACCAACTTCATAAAAGGTTAAAAAATTAAATATTCTAATAAACCAATTTTTTTGAAAAAGTGAATTAACATGAATGTATGTTTTGTATATAGATAAATCAAAAGTGTCAAATACTGAAATATATTATTTTATGTTATTGAATTTCCTATCTTTATGGATGTGATTATGTGGTTAATGTGGGGGGATATTATGGGGGGTGTTATGATTGGGTTTTTAAGTTTTTTTGGTATGTGTTGGGTAGTGGGGCTGTATTGGTTGGCATATTTTGGGAAACAAGGGTATGATTATTTTGTATGAGATGCATTGTGTATGGTTTTTCCATGCTCAGTTGATGATGGTTGGGATATTAGTGTGGTATATTATTTGGGGATATGGTTTCCGAAATTTGGTTGAAAATATAAGAGTCACAGATTATTGTGGGATAAATTTATATCTAATTATTTTGGGGTTTCTTTGTAGTTTCCCAGTTTTAGAAAAATTTAATAATGAGTAATGATAAAATAGTTAATGAGTAATAGATAGAATTAATATGGTTATTGGTGGGAAGTGGGTTGTCATTGAATATAGAATTTAATGGATTAAATAATGTAAATATATGTTTATGTTAAAATCTATGAATGGAATAATTTATGATTAATTGGGTAATGAGAGTGTTTGTTGTGGCTATTTTGTGTGGCAAAGTGTACTGGTTCGTTATGTTATAGTTAGACGCAACAGTGGTGTGTGGAAATGGTAGTGTGGTGATGATGGTATGTTATGACGGTGATATATTTATGTAGAACATATAGTATGGGGTTTTTTGTGACTATATATATATTATGTATTTTTTTATGATTTCTTTATGCACCCCACTGAAGTAAGATAACCTTATTGAAGCCCAATTTTTTTTTGTTCTAAACATTTTATTAAATATCTTGGTTCGTGAGGATTACTGGATGGATACCCCCTATTCCCACTCTCCCTTATAGGTGTGGTACATTATATTAACTATGTTGATGATGTGATGATATATGGTGGAGTTCAGTACAGTAGAAGGATGTAACAAGGTAGAATCCCTTCATGTCCATGATACCCTACTCTACGAGATATGTTATTTGTAGATGAGATGTGATACATGGTGGTGGATATGGAATTTTGAGGATGAGGTGGTTATAGATTTTGTTATGGTTATGGTTATGGTATGTATGGACTGATGCCATTATTTGATACTGGACTATATTGGAGGTTGTGGTAGTTAGGGTTATGTCTTGACCCACATTAGTGTTGGAGGAATTAAGCACATGACCTTTGACATTGGGGCATGTAAGTAGAAAATTAACAGGGAAGTGGTTGTGGAATTCATATTTTTATATATATTATTGATATTATGTTATTATAATTTGATGTGATACGTGGTGGGAGAACCTTGGTGAGCTTGGGTGGTAGTTGACATGATATGTGCTGGTTGATTATGTTGTTTGTTCATTTAATAATTAATACACTTTTTTCCAAATTTTCACAAGAGGTATTGAGTATGATAATATTGAGTATACATATTATAATCACCACTATATATAAACTATTTTTAGGTTTCTATAGTTATTTTGGTGATCGGGATGGAGAACAACAGCTTAGAGCTTGGGATTGGCAGTTTCTAAGGACTATATTGGTATTTTATCCTGAGATTTATATTTATTTGATTTATTCATGAATTGTGGGATTATTTTAGTTTTTTATTTATTTATATAATTGTGTTTATCAGTGGTTAATTTATGTATTCCTTTTTTATTAGATGGTAATTAATCCTATTTTCGTCTTCTGTACCCTTGGTGCTAGTTTCCAACCGGGTCTTAATTGAGGTGGGCCTCGAGGGGTCACTGAAATATTCATTATAGGCCTAGGAGGGGTTACCAATAGGGAAATATCTTGAAAATAAACCCTTCCAAAATTGGACTCTTGCGTTTATATTTATGATGACTATACATCAATATCTAAATTAGTTAATTGGACAACATTACACAAACAATAAATCCATAAAAGGTATAAAAATGAAATTCAAGGATAGGAACACTCACCGAGTGGCTATACAACAATGAGTAATTTTACAATGAGTTATGTAATCCATGTATTGATATCCCCTAACCACCTATAATAAAATTCCAATTAAAATTATTGTTTCTCAATGTATCAATAAAACCCCCAAATCAAAATTCATAAATATTGCATAATTTCACATAATGTTAAGAGGATAAATGAGGGGGGGGGGGGAGAATAAATAAATGATCAAGAGGATAAGGGAGACCTTAATTATCATAGGAATCTTCAATGGGAGAGGGAATAGTGATATTTTTTTGTTAGAGTTAGGAAGAAAGGAGGAAATTCCCTCAATTTTTTGGCATGTAAGATCAGGGGGGGGGGTTCTCCTATTTATTTTATCTCTTTACTTAAAAATAATTATCAAAATAACTTAATAATAATGATGATCATAAAAATGACCTATATATTATTTTAAAACCATATCTTCCCATCCAAACTTCAAATAAAATTATAACCACAATTAAATTTTCCCAAAATATTCATTTAATATAAATACTAAATCAAGATAAGAAATATAATTAATTTAGTAAAGAATATAGTGCAAAATGGGTTATGGATTGGTTTGTAAACCATTATTTAAACCTTTTTTATTTTAAAAATTACAAATTTTTAAATTTTTTAAAACTCACCATGTATTTTTAATTAAATAAAATAATAATTTAAAAACATAAGTGTAACAATACTCTACACTATAAAAACATTTTATCCTAAAAAACAATAAAATTCAATACCAAAAAAATATATCTTTTAGAAAATTGAGAAAATTTATTTACATGAAATATATTAATATTTAATAATAACATTATGACAAATAAACTAACATCATAAAATGATTCATCATATTCTATCAAACACCAAACAAGAAAAAATAATAATAAATTCACAGGATCACTTCTTCTTCAACCTAATGATAATATAAGTCTCCCTATATTATAAAAATAATCTCATTTATATATAAAATATTTCCTAAAGGAACTATTTTTAGGAATAAACTATAATCATTACTAAATTACTATATAAACATGATCTATCACATTTGAACTCAAGGTCTTATGGTTATGATATCTTAGGCACTAATGGAATACTAAATTTTCTAACCAGATTTTTATTCCATTATAAAGATAAAATTACTAAAATAATCATTTTGATTGTAAGGAAAAGGTATAGAACCATGATATAAATCCATGTCCGTCTTATAATAAAAACGACACCCTATAATTAAATACGATAAAATTCTAGTTTATAGAAAAAAATAGGTTTCACAAACATAAATCCAAATTTAAAATCACTTTTAGACCTCTTTTGACATTATAAAAAATTTATATAGGTAAATTGGGAAGATAGGGGTGTAGCTTGTTTTGTTAGATTCGATTTAAAATATTATAAAGATAAAATAGATAATTTTAGTAAATTTTATGTTCATTTGAATTAATTTTTTTTCTAAACTTCCCTAAATCCCTATTACTCTTGTTAGGTCCTTGTCTTAAGTATAATAGGGTTATTAATATAAAAAAGGTATAAAAAGGGGTTTATCAATTTTACAATAAACAAAGTTTATAGAAAGGGATATATTCTATAATCCATTTCAATCCACTACCATATTTTTCTAACCTATAACTATTTGTGCTACTATTTACAAACTGTTCCATAAGCCATCCAAACCTCACTAAACCTTTTTCACACCCCAAATGGTTTTTATAATGGGTTTCAAACAATGTTATAGAACCTAATAATCATTACCCTAATAAAAGGGCATGATTGAGGATAAATTTTTATATTTAATCCCTTAAATCTCCCCAGGACCCTTAAGGCACTTAAAACTATCTACTAATGGAACTATCAACCTATTAGAATAAAATCTTCACCAAAATTCACCGAATTTAGTTGGTAACTTCTCATTTATCTTCTTAATATAATTGAATTATTTAACCCAATAACCAAATTCTATAATTCACACTCAATTTCCCTTGAACCATAAATCAGTCATTATTTATAGCTAGTTTACACACAGTCCAATATTCTCATTGTGAAATTGAATCTATAAAACCCCCAAACCCATTAATCATTTAAATAAATAAATTATAACACACCTCCAAAATAAATTTCACCGAATATAAATTCAATTCCCATAAAATAAACATCCCACATAGCAATTTACATCTAAAAAATTACCTTCCATTTATCCTAGGAGAATTTATAACAATATCATAAATAATAAATTATCCTAAATTTAAAAACATCCCAACACTAATCACTTCAACATAATATCATCCTAAATAAACCTTTTAATTTAAGAATATAAATTAAAAAAATAATCATCTAAAACAATAAATAATCCTATAATTAAATTTAAATAACTTATCTATACTGTCCCAACACAAATGAACTATTTTTATGTCATTAAAATTTATTACTCAAAATATAAAGGTTATATAAAAATATAAAGTGGAGAAAACCATAATTATATCTTTAACCCAACCAAAACTCATCTCTAACCACAAAAACATTCCCTAAAGAAATTCTACAAAAAGGTTTCAAATTAATATTATAAAAAAATAAATTACCATATTTAATCAATGAAAACTAATTACAGTGAAGTAAATTTAACCTATGTAAATAGAAAAAATCAAATATAAGTCATTTTATATTATTTTTTCAACAAAACACATATTTTTTAAAACACTATATATTTATCCTATATAAAAAAATAACCTAATTTAAAATCCTCTCATTTAAATATATATATATATATATAATTTTCTCAAAATAATTTGAAAAATACTTGATTTAAAATAATTTAAAACAATCAATCAAACATAATTATTGACTTTCCAAAATGTTACTATTTAAAACACTTTATACATGGTTTAAAAAATTCTACAACACCTTTTTAAATTTATATTATGAAAGCCTTCAACAAAATTTGAAAATAAAGAACACTTTTAAAATTTATCCCATTTTTTTTTCTAAAAAAAATAATCAATAGATTTTATAATAATAAAAAAATTATTTTAATAAACGTTTTAAAAATTTGTTTTATAATTTTTATCTCCAAACCAAACATCTATCATTTATAAAAAAAATACATTTTAATTCATTTCACACCTAACCAATGAATTAAAATATTGTTTTTAAATTGACAAATCATGAAAATATAATTTTCTAAAATAGTTGTATAAAATATTTATTTACTCCCCTTAAAAAGTGGTAAGTCATATTATGCTCTCTAAATTTAATGAAATATTTTATATTATAAAAACATAAAATATTTATAAAATTCTCAAAAATTTTAATATTGTTCAAAAATATAAAATCAATAAAAGGATACATTTATATAAATACCATGTTTTAATAACTAAATAAAAACAATTTAATTTCAATTAAACTTATAAAATAAGTAAATATAATAAACTAATTTGTTTTTATAAAAAATGAGATACTTTCTCAACACTTGATTATGTTTAAATTCTAATATAAATTTAAATCTTTAAATTAACATATCAAAAGGATCTAGTAACCTATATTAGTTCAATACCGGTTTAAAAGAATACCATTTCTTTTAGAAACCAATTTTAACCATATAATCCCTATTTTAATGATTTTAAATATTGAAATCCATTTCAATCCAAAATTTGAAAGAAAAAGTAAACATTTATAACCAAGGAAATATAGATTTTCCAAAATCAATATACTAGGGTATGCACACTACTAATAAAGGTAATAAATTACCCTCGGTCAATATGGTTATCACTATAGTGTACCTTTTAAACATAGTTACAGGATTGTAAATGACTATGAAATTCACTAAATTCCCATACCATTTTAAGGACTTAAAATGGATTTCCTTGGACCTGAATCAGATAACCACTAACCTCAAATGTGCTCCAACAAATCATATGAGGTTTCCAACTAACAATGAGAATGAATTGGATATTGGAGGGAGAAAATTCCTCAAATAAATTTTTTTATATATATAGGACATCATTTGATATAAATAATTAATATGAAATAAATCAAATTTCACTACCATATACAAAATGGACACATAAAATGATAAAAAAAATTGATTAGAAAATAAATCAAACAATCCAAGAGTAATATTTATAAAAAATTCTAAATATATGTGTTAATGAAAATAAAAAATAAAAAACACAATAAAGTCTTAATTTCTTAAATATATCCATAAGATGTGGTTTCCATTCACTCTCTTTAAACCTGAAGTGAAAGTAGTATCTAATAGTCAACCAAGTAATTCATGTGAAAGTAAGATCTATTAATTGTGCCTCCCTATATGAAAGAGGCTATCACCTAGTAGAAAGGGCCCAACCCATACAATGGGGAGACTATGTACTCAATATCTGATAACCATCCAAAAAAAATACAACAAAAGAAATAATGATTAAACAACCAGAAACAATAAGCACAATGGAAATTATAAATACCATCATCATATATAATATCAAAATTGAATAAAATCACCAGTATAACTAATTAAAAATTATACCCACATGTGGTACATCAATGTATTCAATAAAAAATAAAAAATAATAATAAATGAATCCTAGAAATAAAATATCCTAAGAATTCTTCAACATCACCTCTGTCATACCCCCCCCAAAGAGACCCCTCTTGGGAAGAAAATGAGAAAAAGGAGGTAATGATGCCCAAATCCCATCTCCAATAGGCCATGGGTTAGAGAAAAACACCAAGGGTATATCATACACATAGATGGGATACATTACCCTCAAAAAGAATATGAGGAAATAGAGAAAAATAGAAACACACAACAACACACGATCAAGATAAAAGTGAAAGTTCCCAAATATAACCTTGTAATGTTATACAATTGAAACAACTGCAAAAAAAAGAACTACAAGTACTAAAAGATAATCCTCAACAGAGACTATGAAAGAACAAATAACTTAGGAACAACCCATGAGCTTATAATTTTCATCCTGATCACCAATATACTCTTTATGACCTAATAAATAGTATATATATATATATATGTTTGGTGAGCATAAAATAAATACTTAGTAGGATACTCCCCACAACTTCTCGTGCAAAAGAGAAAGAAATCATACTAATTCCCAATGAACTGTAAGTAAAGACAAATCATCATTGAAATTGATATGTTAAGTTCCCATTATAACCATTGCTATCTCTCACCAATTATATCACACAATATATGATATAATATAATATCAAAAAATACACCTTGATACCATTTCCTCACCAGTTTCCCGCTCTTCTATAATGTTATATATCTTGATCCATCTCTCTTCAAAATAAATCCAACTCAATGAAACTTGGGATAAAGTATCATACCATGTACACCATGAATCATACCATCTCATAAAAAACCATTCAACCTATGTATCACATCATAAAATCATCCCATTATATATCTCCATATAATAACTGAGTGGTTTCTGTGAACCACTATAGCTCGTATATCATGTATTAAACTTGGATCAATCATAGTCCTTATACATCAAACCTATAATAATACATTGGATACTATATATGGTGATAAATGTGTGTGAAATATCAACAAACCATTACAATCCTCTATACCCATATATAGGTAAATATAACCAACATTCATATTAGTAAGTAATTCTACTAGGGGAAAAGAGTAGGATCAGAGGGGGTGTTAGCCATCCATTACTCAGCAACCAAGATGTTGGGGAAGAACCTTTCCAGAGTCTAATGGTTGTTAGTTGCCCTACTTATATAGTTTGGGTAACATAATAAATTAAAATACATACATGATATAGTATGTCTCACAACCACACTATGGGTACTAACCTGGTCTTAAGGTCAACTATAGTTATCATCTCACAAACACCCAACTACCATCGCTAAGAACTAGATATAATATTAGTGCACAATATTTCAAGAAGCTTAATTAATTAATTATTTCCTTTTAAAATTTAATTTTATATTAATTAATTCATTAGAAACTAATTAACATTATTCCATTCACATTTTATTAACCACAAAGTGATGTACATGCCCCCAAGAAATAATCCAACTGATTCCACTATTCCTTAATATTATCATCATTTTAATTCCAACAAGAAGTAACCTCATGGGTTAAAACATTTATTAATCATTACCATCCATAATTTTACATACTCTAGGAAACAGAATAAGATACCATAAAAGAGAAACATAAGTCACGAATATCTCATGGGTTAAAACATTTATTAATCATTACCATCCATAATTTTAGGTACTCTAGGAAACAGAATAAGATACCATAAAAGAGACACATAAGTCACGAATATCTAACTGCCTCTAGTAGTAGAGAAAAGAATGAGGGTCAATGGGAAACCTGATCATCTTACCTTTTAAGTAGAACACTTATGGAAAAGGTTGGGGATAATCCCCTTTATTAGAAAAAGGAAACGTGAGGACAAAAATATAAGAATAGGTTTAGAATTGACATAAATTTACCTCATTCAAGAAACAAATAATGACAAGATACATCAGAGATCATATTCCCGACTATTATAATATTTATACCTCTGCCAGTCCGAATAATATTCCTTGGAGATGAAACAATTTTCCTATAATTCTACCCAATATCAAGAGCCATCAAACTAGTTCCCAGGGTGGTCTTGAGGTATGTATAATATCTCCTTGGTGTTAAATTATTTTTAGAAACTGATGAAAAATATTTATCATCTTTCATAATATACTTATCAGCAACATTCTTATATGCGATATTCAGTGATGGAACATCATCCTCTATGTTTACCCATTTTCCCTAATATTATTAAATTTAAATTTCTTTTTCAACTCTTATATAATATGAGAATCAATAATAGTATGACCACAAGCTTCCTTTTTAGGTTGAGAAGCAATGTTCACCCATCTATGAGGCCCATGTAGTAAGGAGTCTATTTTATCCTCCACTTGAGGGGATTATATTAGTTCAAGAATTATTTTATGAATTTTATCACAAAGCACTAATGTGTTTCCAAATTTGGGTTCACCATCCAATAACAAAGAAGCACTACCCTCATGAGTACCCAAAGTTAAATCCCATACCTTCTAGGTACCTTGTTCCTACACTTATACATTTCCCTCCTACATACAAGATTTTTTAACATCAGTTACATGACCCCTTATTGGTCCCTAAAGTAATCCAATGAATTTCCCATTCCCTACACCATTTATTGAGTAACAACATTCCCCTATTCAGAACCAGAGATCACATAAATGGATCCCTTTGACCATGGAACTTTGGTTGCTTGAGGATTCCTAGGAGGAACCTAGTCCAAGTGGAAAACAGTTTATCTAAAATCTACTTGAGACTGTGTATGATATCAATATTAAACACCGGAACCAAATAATTTAGCAGCTAGAGTATTCTTATGAGGTATCTAGATCAAATGGACATTATTTTATCAAAATTCAGCCTGAGAGTGTGCACACTTTCCTTCTTGAAAACCCGCTCCAGATAAACTAGCCTCATTATTATCATCCTAATATCTCTTGTTCTTGTAGTGTTCCCCATGATGAGAAATTAAAGAAAAGAATATCCAAGTAAAATCCTTTCTAAATTTTTCCTTGGAATGGCTTATGATCTTGAAATCATAATAGAAATGATGAATATTCTTATAAAGAAGTCTAATAGTTAAATTATCATTATGTGTATATGGAATTGATTTTTCTATTAGAATAAAATTGAGATAAACCTCATCTAATACCCAAGAAAAGAATGCTAATATATATTGTCTTTTATCCATATAAATTTTAATGGGGACAATAATTAAAGAATCAATGTCATATAATTTTAGGATACCACAATATCCACTTTAATCAAATTATTTTAACCTAGACACGAGTTTAATAATTTTTTACTTCGAAAGTGTTGAAAATGAAACTCTGTTCTTGAATAAATAGAATACTTAGTTTGATTGAAATGAAACCATGGACCAAATCCATTTTATTAATTTCTTTACTGCGGAGAGGATATTGAAAATAGCCATGACCCATTGGTATACATCGCCAGTTTGATAAGGCCCAAATCAAGTTAAAAGGATGAATAATAACATCAAGTTTAAACATATTCATACCTTGGGGAAGGATAAACTATCTAATTATGGAGTGATTTCATTGAACTAAATGATCAATGATCACATTTGACCTTTAATGGACCCAATAAATGGATCATTTTTTGAGGATATTTGTAGAATATTCTTTTTAAAGGGTTATGAAAAAACTGAATGAAAGATCCCCAAATTTTAATTTAGATTTTGGATTGATGCTTCCAAGGTGGGATTTACATTATAGATGTACAAATATCATATTTCTCCCCCCTACACTTTGGTGGAATACATCTTTCATCAGGACAAATTGTAATCCTAGCATTAACTTTTCCCATCAATCCTAAGGTCATCCCTAATACCACCATACATATCACCATTCATCACACTATCACAAGTGTTGAATGATGGTACAAATATGGACCTCCCCACCTATATCTCATCAACCGACATCTATCCCAGTCTCACATCACATCACATAGCAATTCTCACATCTAGAGAAAACACAGAAGTTAGAAAATAGTAAACAGATTCAATAGGGAATATAGGCCCTATAAAGAAGGAATTTAGTCTTTACATGCATACAAGACCACTCATCCCCAAAAATATACCTTTATCAAACAACTTGTTCTTTTCCATCTTGAATTAACTAATTCATTTATCACAGGTTAATACTATGGGTAACCTAAGGGATCAAGCATTAATGGCTATAAATTATAAAAATATGCTCAAAATCATAACACCTAATTTCAACAAAATTAAGGGAAGATAAATTAAAATAATAATATTCTTTTATATTTTCAACTACAAGAATTTATAGACTCATTTTCTTTAGAAAATTATGTTATTATATGGAATAAAAAAATCAATTAAACATGCATTAATCATCATATAAATTTCCATCAAATTATAAGAGTCAATGGATTCAATAAACACGATTCTTTAATTATTATATAACACCCCAAGCCTCCATTATACACTTCTTTTTAAATAATAGCGTGCACTATATGCAAAACCGAGTTCGAGCACACCATGACCTATTAAACTAGCCATTTAAAAGAAATTATGAATAATATTAAAAAAAATTGAATTTTATATATTCCATATAATTTTAACATTCATATTATGTGTTTGTTATACATAATATAAGAACGAATTTAATTTTTTATAAAAGAAGTATTTTTTCAAAAAATGAAGTTTAACCGCCTTTTAATGGAGAACACTTTTTAAATAAAATATTTGAAACTTTTACACATTTAATTTGAAAAAATAAACTCATTTATTTAGAATCAGGATATAAAAATTTAGTTTGGATAAATTTTTTGTGTTTTTCTGATAACTTTCATATTTTACTGAATAGTGAAAAACATTACATTTTAATTCAAAACAGCCTTTCATATAATTTATTTATATAGTTATATTGTTATTTTAAGTGATATTAAATTATAATTAGATTATGTTTTTATAATTTAATTCAATTATGGTCATTAAAATAAATTTTACATTGAAATTTGATATAAAACTTCCCATTCTTTTGATGGTTTTTATTTTTTTGAAACCCGCTTTCTCGTTTTGAAAACAAGAATTGATTTTAAATTAATTTCTGAAAATTTTATATTTTGAATTTTGAAAAATAGATTCAATACACGGAATTATAAGTTCCAAATTATGTAAATAGGTCCCTTTTAGTTTTATAGATTATGAATAGTAAATTTAGAAATTATTTTTCTTTTCCTTGGTTAAAGGTAAATAGGCTAATTTAAGGTAAAAATAATATTATAATTATATAAAACTACCCTAACACATGTACTTATCTTATTGGATGATTCATGGGAGACCAAAACAATCCATATGTTGAACTTTTGGCGTTTGGGAGACACTTGGGTGTGATAATTATATGTTATAATAATTAATTTAAAGTAAAGAGAAATAAAACATAAACATGTATCTTTTTACTATATTTTTTTTTAATATAGGGTTATATAACTGATATCTTTGAATATAAATAATTATTATAAATATAAAGATATTTCCTACATCATGGAGTTTTATTTATAATTTTTATACATTAAATAAATAAATTTATTTACGACACAATGATGATGCATTGATTGACTTATTAATGAATGATTGAAATAAATGATATTATAAATATTAAAATAAATATAATTTGAACATTTTTATTCCACAAAAGAATTTTATGAATTTTTATGACATGTTATATTTGAGTTAGTTTAGTGTTTTTAATGAATTTTAAAAAAATAAATTACTAAATAGTGTCAAAATTGACGAAAATGTGTTTCTAAAAAAATATTATTTTATTAAATGATATAATAGTAATAAAAATATAATATTTGGAAAAATTAATTATATAATGTTAAAAATTTCATCAATGATCTAATTTATATTCACTTGGAATTTTAAAGTAACTATATTAACCATATAGTGTAAAAATAAATGAAGATAAGGAAATAGTTAATTTATTTAACTAAG
Source organism: Viscum album (assembly GCA_963277665.1). Taxonomy (NCBI): domain Eukaryota; kingdom Viridiplantae; phylum Streptophyta; class Magnoliopsida; order Santalales; family Viscaceae; genus Viscum; species Viscum album. Next base: position 734,983,645 of record OY728160.1, read on the forward strand.
GGTTAAAGCCAAAAGATAAGGTTAAATTTTTAACCTAAACTTGTCTAAAACCTATTGGTTGAAAATATTTAGACCCATAATTATCTCATACTTGAAATATATCACTTTGGATCTATAATAATTCGAAAATAAATTTATAATAAAATAATATTTCAAGACATTCCTAAAGTGCCCCTCTTCCCTCTTATAAAAGGCCACCACCTCTACCAACTTCCACACACCTCTCAATCCCATTGGATCGACCAAAATCTGCTCAAATAATCTCCCAAAATCCCTCCCTTCTTCCTATAAGCCTTATATTTTGATGAAGACAAATTTAGGAAGCCTTTTGGCACACACCAAAAGGAGTTACCTGATTTAGAGGTAACATCTTCTCTCAAGATCCTTTCCTTTATTTTCCTTGCCCACTGCATAAACTCTATTTATTCCATTACTTTATGAAAAACCAGTATAATAAATATATTAGGTTGTTTTTATGATAAGTTTTATACCTAAAATTACATACACTTCCATCTAATTGATATAGAATATATTGCTTCCATGTACGGTGAACTACTGCCTCACGAAATGATGATTGTTCATTTTTTTTCTATACCACCAATCCTGGTATCCATTATTATGGAAACTATATTTACATATGATATATATTATATTTATATTTAATCTATGATTCTATAATTTTTATTTATAACACAACTTTATGCTTTTCATTTTGTGTAAATACAATAATTTCATTTGAGGAAGTGTGGACTACCACCCCCATAAAGCAATGAGACTCATTAATGCCTTCAATGGAACACAAAAAGAGTGGTTGTAATAAAAATATGTAACATATATAACATATATATGATACTGGAATTATAATATAAATATTTATCAATTAATTTTAATTCTTTTAATGTAAAAGAGAAATGAAGGTAGCGTTCATACGTACGTACGACCTACCGTCTCCATGAATGATGCACTTCATTTCTCATCTCCAAATATCACGGAATATTATAAATAAATATTTATTGAATACATAATATTATTTTTTCATAGATTAAATTATGTATATTATGAAAACATGATATATTTAATAAGAACACCAAATAACAAGTCAAAATGTACTAGAGAAAACTAGGCAAATAACACCCAAAATAGTTAAAATAATGAAATAGTGTTAACAAATGGGTAATAAAATATAGTAAGAAGTTAATATATGGTATTATGGTTTTGTAATAAGTTATTAACATTTTTAAAACTATTATATATGAGTTTAATGGAAGTTCTCCTAAAAGTAAACCAAAGGAAATGATTTTTATCTCACTTTTTAAATCTGTGAGATTAATGCCATATTCACTACTTACTTATTTTGTGTTCTGTACTAACTAGAAATTTTGATATATTACATAATTATTACTCTCATTCTCATGATATTATAAGATTAATTTAATGTTATAACTTTATGGTGATTATGATTTAAATGTTTCAAATTGGAATGAGACACTTTGGAATGTTTAAATATTATTCTCCTCAAGAATGTTCTTAATCTCACTTTCTGTTATGATTGTAAAATTTATCTTGAAACAATCACTTTATTGAAATAATTTTTCATTATAAATTTAATTTAATATCCATACTATCATAAAATGTATATTGGTATTGCCTAAACCATATACCATTATTCATACGGTAGTTACATTGACAATTATTTGATTAATTGGGGAATTATTGATAATTCTTTATTTTTCATTAAATATGGTTATTTGATAAGGAATATTATTTATTTTTATTATTAAATGTGAGTAATTATTTTTACTATCACTGAAGGGTGGATTACAGACTTTATATATATCCTCGATGCATCGATAGGTTCTCATGAGACAAATAAGTAGGCCAAATTAAACGGGTTTCTATTTGTGTTTTAAACCATCTTGTGAAAGGTCTTGATGGTAATAGGTTTTCATGTGATTAAGACATAATGTCTGATAAGAAATAAATTTCCCTCATTAAATTTTAGTTATTATTTATCCATGATATTTTTAATCGATATATCTATGGAAGTAGTTCATTATCAGTTAATTGATTTATGGAACATGTTTCAGTTTATTACTTTCCATATTATTTTTGATTAATATATTTTGTAAATTGAAAGTTTTCTCAGATATTTATCTTTCTATATAGCTTGATTCATTAATGATTCCATTTTACTTACCCTTATCGATCATTTGAGCTCACCTTTATTATGTTTCCCTCCCCAAGTTATGAAGAAGAGAATATTAATTAGGATTTCAATAATGCATTTTATTTCAATTATTATGTGTCATGTTTTATTTTGTTTTCCTAATGTATTATGGGTATCATGTATACAATCAGGATTTCCAAGACTGCTAAACTGAATGGTCCTTTAGGAATTTATTCCTTGTAATAATGCCAATATAATTTAATAATGAACCGACAGTAGGATTCCAGGGTCAGGGCATTAGATTTGGTATTATAGGAAGTTTAAAAAAAAACTGGAAACAAGATTTATAAAACAATCTTGATCAAGGAACATTACCCTAAGATAGACCTTGAGGATAATTATGTAAGAACCTCCCAGAATTTTGGTAATATAGAGATTATGTAGGTATTCCTAGAATATAAATCCCTATTTGGATACTACAAGTGGATGTGGTTCTGGAACATATGTACTTAGGGGTGAAAACTCTAACAAGGTATTCTGGGCTTGACATAGGGTAACCTGGTACACAACAACGAGCCTTACTGCACACCTAGTTTAAAAATATCATGGGATATGCTTAGGATAATGAATATTTTCTTTTCAAACCATTATGAAGTATTTATGAATAAATATATCCTCAAAGAAACCAATTTTATGATTATGGATTAGATATGCCTGAATATTTCAATTTATGTTCTGTATTTTATTAGTTTGGAATTATAGTTTATGATTCATAACCTAATCTAGTGTATGACATTGTTTAGAAATGGTATAGAGTGGAAGAAATGGAAATATTATCAATGGTGGTCATTAATACAAAACACAAAGGAGGATGAAGAAGTATAAACTATGGATTGGAGAGAGTTTAAAGAATTTTTCCTAGAAAAATACTTTCCTCATGAATAATGAGAAAATATAGAAAGGAAATTTCTGAGTATGAGGCAGAAGGTGGATAAGAATGTTGAAAAGTATGAAGCTAACTTCCCAAGGTTAACAAGGCATGCTAAAAACTACATACATAACCCAATAAGTAATATTGATCAATTATTTGATAGGTTAAAACCATTCCTGCAATGGGAACTAGTCTCACAATATTTCTCATTGTACTAAGATATAGTCTCATGTGCTATAAAAAAAAGAAATTCTCTATGTCTAATGATGTTAAAGTAAATCAATATAATAATAGAATGGTGGAGAAAGAGATGGAAAATGGGTAAAATGGAAAGATAGATTTTCCATTATGTGATAATTGTGGGAAGAAATAATCTGCTATTTGACTAAAAGTAATGAGAGTTTGTTAAAAGTGTGGAGAAAAAGGTAACCATGCTAATGGCTGTAAAGTAAATAAAGAAGATTTAAAGGTGCAATTCTATAATTTTAAATAGATGGTACATTCTGAAAATGATTATTCAAAGTGTCAAGGAAATATGGCTCAAAAGAAGAAAAAGGATCAAGTTCAAGATTATGTTGTTACCATAGTCGAAGTGGAATAATTAATGTATTTATGTTTTTGGTTTCAAGAATTACATTATTATATTTTGGTTATAAGAATAATGTGATATATAAGGATTTTACTATTGTACTTATTCTTTAAGTATTTGGAATAATGAATTAATTCATTAAATCTTTTTACATTATAAAGGTATTTTTCAATAAGAGATACATTATGTTGGTTGGGGAGTCTGATGTTACGATTTATTTATCAAATTTATGATTCTTTTAAGGCGGTTCATTTGGATAGAATTACTTTGGAAAAGTCTTATGGTTGTAATGGATTAATTTGTTCATTGGATTGTATTGTTTGAGGTTAAAACAAATCTTACGGTTATTTCTATAATGTTATAATAATATAGTTTTAAAAAAAGGACAACCCATACATCAGGCGACAACCTATCATATCGGACAAGGCTACGTGAATCAAACCCACAACCGAAGTTTGACAAGGCTTTATCTCCTACAATTAGCCTACATGAAGCCCCTAGTTATTATATCATATGTTTTTATTTAAATGGTATATGATTATATTTAGAACCTTATAATTTTAAGATAAATGGATTATTTTTTAGTTTTATTATATTTTAAAGAGAATGATAAGTTTGTGGTAGGAATTAGTTAAAGGATGAAACACTAAATGTTAATTAAGTATTCTTCCTTGTGTTCTTATTCTACGAAGTAAATTAATTCTTAAACTCTAGTGAAAGGATCATAAAACCAAAAAAGTTTTCTTCGTAATTTATTCTGATTTGAATCAAATAGTACCTTGGATCATCGCAGATTTATAGCTTTCTGATTTAAACATTATCCTAATAGTGTAATCTATCCCTCACCATCATAACTTTATTGTTAAATTTTATTTCATGTCCATGTTTTCCTACATGGAACCCTAGTATGTGTTATTTCTGATAACCTCCATACTTCCCTTTCATTATTTTAAAATAAAGTTCTCAATAATCCATTTTTCGATGTGGGATTTCAACAAAGTTATTTAAAAATGTAAAACCCTTAGTTTTCAATCTAAAGTTCAAAATTATGAGGATGTAATTTATTTAAGGATGGGATAATGTAATACCCAAGCTTCCATGGTACACTTCTTTTTAAATAATAGCATGAACTACACGCAACACTGAGTTCGAGGGCACCACAACCTATCAAACTATCTATTTAAAAAAGAAGTTACGAATAGTATTAACCATATATTGAATTTTATGAATTCCATATAATTTTAACATTCATATTATGTGTTTCTAAGAAATAATTTAAGAACTAATTCAATTTTTTAGATAAAAGAAGTAATTTTTTTAAAAATTCTATTTTACTACCTTTTAATCGAGAACCATTTTTAAATAAAATATTTCACACTTTTAGATATTAAATTTGAAAAACTAATTTTTTTTTATAATGACATAAAAATTTAGTTTAGAAAATTTTTTGTATTTTTTTGATAACTTTCATATTTTAATTAACATTGAAAAATATTTTATTTTAATTCAAAACAAATTTTTCATCTGATTTATTTATATATTAATATTATCATTTTAATTGACTTTAAAGTATAATTATATTATGTTTTTATAATTTAATCCAATTATGGCCATTTAATGTAATTTTACATTGAAATTTTATATAAAAACATGCCAATATTTTGATGATTTTTATTTTTTTTAAAACCTGCTTTCTCGTTTTGACAATGGGAATTAATTTTAAATTAATATCTGCCAATTATATGTTTTTAATTTTTAAATATAGATTCTATATTTGGAATCATATGGTCCAAATTATTTAAATATGGCTCTTTTATTATTGGACATTATTAATATCAACTTTAGTAATTATTTTTATTTACCACTATTAAAGGTAAATAGGGTAATTTAAGGTAAACATATTATTATAATAATATAAAACTACCCTAACACATGTAATTATCTTATTTGATGAATCATGGGTGACAAAAAAAATCCTTAGGCAAAAAGTTTGTCATTTAAGATCCACTTGGGCGTTATAATGAGAAGTAATAATAATTAATTTAATGTGAAGAGAAATATAACATAAACATGTATCTTTCTACTAAAATAATTTTAATATAGGGTTATATCACTTATCACATCCACTATAGATAATATTTTGAAAGATAAAAATATTTCCTACATAATTTTATTTTATTTATAATTTTTATACATTAAATAAATAAATATATTTATGGCACATTGACGATGCAATGAATATCTTATTAATGAATGATTCAAATAAATGATATTATAAATATTAAAATAAATGTAATTTGAAAATTTTGATGAGATAAAATAATTTTCTTGATGATTATGACATGTTATATTTTAGAAAATGTAGTTTTTTCTAATGAATCAAGTTTTCATGAATTTAACAAAAAGCAGTTACTAATTTGTGTCAAAATTGACATAAATTAGTTTTTAAGGAAAATACTATTTTATTAAATGATATAATAGTCATAAAATTATAATATTCTGAAAAATTACTTAGATAATGTTAAAAGTGTAATTAATTATCCACTTGAGGTTCTCTTGGCATTTTATAGTAACTATATTGACCATATAGTGTAAAAATACTAAAAGACATGGTAAGAGTTAATTTATTTAACTATGGGTTAATGCCAAAAGAAAAGGTTGAATTTTTAACCTCAACTTGTCTAAAACCTATTGGTTGAGATGGTTTATACCTGTACTCATCTTATCATTAAAATATATTAATTTATAGCTATTATAATTCAAAAATAAATTTATGATAAAATAATATTTCAAGACTTTCCTAAATTGTCCCTCCTACCTCTTATAAAAGGACACCACCTCTACCCACTTACACACACCTCTAAAACCCATTTTCTTGAACCTATTCTTCTAAATTAAGTTCCCAAAATCCCTAAATTCCTCCTATCAGACTTACCTTGTTCTGAAGGGAACTCAAGGAATCTTTTGGGCACAAACCCAAATGAGTTACCTGATTTAGAGGTAATGTCTTCTCTCAAGCTCCTTTCCTTTATTTTCCTTATCCGCCCCATACACTCTATTTATTACATTATCTTATAACAATAGAAGTATCATAAATATAATAGAGTTTTTTATGCTAAGGTTTTGACCTAAACTTACACACAACTCCATCTAATGGATATAGAACATACTGTTTCTGTGTATGATGAACTACTGCCTCACAAAACGATGACTATTCATTTTTCCTTCACCACCAATCATGGTGGAAATTATGATGGAAAATATATTTATATAATATATATATATATTATATTTATATTATCTCTATTCTTATTTAATTTTTATTTTGAACATACCTTTATTCTTTCCATGTTTTGTAAATATGATAATTTTATTTGAGGAAGTGGAGACTACCTCCCCCTTAAAGCATTGTGACTCATTAATGCCTTACATAGAACGTATAAAGGATAGGTATAATAAAAAATATGTAACATAAATAACCTAGATATTATAATAGAATTATAATATAAATATTTATCAATTAATTTTAATTATTTTAATACAATAAGTAAATGAAGGTAGTATTCATGCATACGTACAACCTACCTTCTCCAGGAACTATGCACTTCATTTATAATCTCCAAATATTATGGACTATTATAAATACATATGTACTGAATATATAAGATTATTTAGTCGTATTATACATTATTTAGATGATAAAACCATGATATATTTAATAAGAACACCAAATAACAAGTCAAAATGTACTTGAGAAAACTAGGCAATTAAAACCTGAAATAGTTAAAATAATGAAAAAGTGTTAAAAATGGGTAATAAAATATAGTAAGAAGTTAATATATGATATTATAGTTTTGGAATAAGTTATTAACATTTTTAAAACCATTATATATGTGGTTAAAGGAAGTTAACCTAAAAAGAAACAAAAGGTAAGGATTTTCATCTCACTTTTTAAATATGTGAGATTAATGTCATATTCAAAACATACTTATTTATTATTCTGTACATACTAGAAATTTTGATATATTATATAATTAATCCTATTATTCTCATGATATTATATGATTAATTTAATTTCATACCTTTTTGGTGATTATGCTTTAAATGTTTCAAAGTGGTATGGGACACTTTGGAATGTTTAATGATTATTCTCCTCAAGAATGTTCTAAATATCACTTTCTTTAGGATTGTTAACATTATCATGAAACAATAAATTTATTGTAATCATTTTATTGGAAATTGAACTGAATATACATACTCTCATTCAATGTATATTGGTATTTCCTTGACCATATACCATTTTTCATACGGTGGTTACTTGGACAATTATTTGATTAATTGGGGAATTAAAGGAATATTAGTTATTTGACTATTAAATATGAGGAATGATTTAGAATAGAAATTATGGGTGGATCCTAGAATTTATATAGCTCCTCGATGCATTGAAATGTTCTCACAAGGAAAATAAGTTTGCCAAATTAAACTAGTTTCTATCCATGTCTTAAACCATCTTGTGAAAGGTCTTAACAGTAATAGGTTTTCATGTTCCTAAGATATGATGTCCAATAAGAAAGAAATTCCACTCATTTAGTTTCAGTTATTATTTATCCATGAGATTTTACCTTTAAATATCTATTTAAGTAGTTCATTCTTAGTTAATTAATTTATAACACATGTTTCAATATCTTACTTGCCATATTATTTTTCCCATACCTAGTTTTGTAAATTGAAAGTGTTCAAAGATATTTAACTTTCAATATAGATTGATTCATTATTTATCCTGTTGTACTTAACCTTACTGATCATTTGAGCTCACCCTTATTATGTTTCTCTTCCCAGGTTATGGAGAAGAGAACTTTGATTAAGCTTTCAATGATACTATTTATTTCAGTTATTGTGTAGCATGTTCTTTTTTGTTTTCCCAATGTATTATGGGTATCATTTATGTAATATGGATTTCCAAGACTAATAAACTGAATGATCCTTTAGTATTTTATTCCCTATAATAATTCCAATTTAATGTAATAATGAACCGACACGAGGCTTCTGGGGTTGTGGCGTTACGTCTTAGCTAACCAACATTACCATATTTATAGTATTCAAATTTTTTAATCAAATTAAACATGTTAAACTATACCAAAATAATAATACTAACAAATAATAAACCTATATAGAGAACTATTGAACAAAACATAAGGCAAACCATTATCACAGTAGAAACTCATGAAATCACTACAATTATAAACCATTAATTTTCATTAATCTACTTTAATATTTATTATGGTTATTACAACATCACAAAAATATATAATCAATGATTAAATTATGATTCCAAAAAAATAATAAGAGAATAAATACATCCTATACCTCAAGGCTTTAATCGTTCTTTGATCAATAATGGTGCAACAAAAAAGATTTCGATCCACTCCCCCACAAGGAAACTACTTCCCCACAAGAAAAATGTGTTGAAACCACAATAAAAATATCAAAATAACTCCATAAAAAAGGAGATCAACCACCATAGAATAGAAAGAAATAATGGGAGGAAATAAGACTAATCAGATAATAAATCACAAGTGAAAGAGGGAAAACTCACAACAAATCAACAAAAATCAAACATGGGATGCTAGGGATCAATCCCTTTTAAAAAGGATTTTAAAAACCTTGAGAGAACTCTTCTAGTAACCTAGGGTCAAGATAATTTACTGGTATTTCCCAAAAACTATGGGTGTGATTATATTCATAGGAACACTTCTAGACATAGATTCATGACATGAATGGGTCATTAACATCATGAATGGCCCAAGTTTTAAGAATCTCTAAAAAATGTGTCAGCTCAAACCAATAAACTTGGATCAATTAACATCATGAAATACATGTTCGCATCCATATTTTTTAGATAAATACTCATCAAATTCAGTCATTCCCCCTCTCACATCATGAACCCATGGAACATGTCCTAAATCATATCCTACAAACCATTTTTCTCGTGCCATGAATTCCTATTCGGTATGTGAACTACTCATTCACATCATAAACTATAATTCATGTCATGAACTTATGTTAAAACCATATTCCAGCTCCAAATTTCCCTCAATCCTTCTCTTGGATTCCTTTGGGAACCATGGACCTTGGAATCATGCCAAGGAATGAGATAAAAGGATTTGGGACCTTATATCATATTTTTATCAAACAATTATCATCCTTGAGAATTTAAATCCAAACCTAGAGAGAAGGAAAAAAGGGGTTGTCAAAATTGATACCATGTGAGATACCTCTTAAGAGTATAACCATCAAAATATATTGACCAACTAATTTAGAGGAACAAAGATAAAAACCATGAAACACCATAAACCATCTCCTAACACACCTAAGAGAGATACCTCTTAAACATGATCAGGTCCAAAAATAAAGAATTAAAGAAAATAATACCATATCATAAACCAGATAAAGGTCAATAACCACAAAAAAGAGCATTTATACAAGAGAATATCTAAACATCAAACAACTTAGGATACTAAGCATGAATCTACAACTCACATTCCCAAGTACTCTCTTCCATGCCACCTTTCTTCCAAAGGAAACAAACCAAGAGAATAGAATGATATCACAATTACTTATATTATGGTTAATAGATCTCTATTGGATGTTCCTTGAAGTTCCCATAATGATCAATATTAGTAAAACCCATATCAATGAAGTGAGAGTCATTATAAAGATAATATAAAAGCTAAGAAACATGAAAAATATCATGTATCTAGGTCATCTATGGGGAAAGTGATATCTAATATGAAAAAATACAACATGATCCAATATCATGAAAGTCCCAAAAAACTGGGTATAAATATTACTCCCATGTCCAAAATTTGCTTCCTATGATGATGATCCCCCTTCAAGAACACATGATCTCCTTCATCGAACTCCATAGGTCTCCTCTTATGATAAACATGATACTTTTAATGATACTATTATTCCTTCATCCTATTTTATATCACCTGAACCATCTATGTCATGTTATGCACTTGTTATAGCCTAAAAATACTAATTCTCCAAATCTAGCCTACCACAATGGAGAACAACAAGTCCAACCATATAAATCCTCAAATAGATCAATTACAATAGTGAAGTGTCAAATTTTATTGTAATTAAACTCAAAAAATGTAAGTGCCTCATCTATGAACCTCTAAGATATTGGACACAAGCATACAAAATGTCCTCAAGTTCCTAAATAGTATGCTCTATCTGTCCATCTTTCTGTGAATGGAATGGAATTTTAAGGAAAAATTGAGATCCAAAATCATACTAGAGTCCTCTATACACTCAAAGGTAAAATAAGGATCATGATCAGAGATGGTTGTGCTATGGACTCTAAAGAGTCTCACTAACTCCTCTAGGTATTGTCTTAACAAAACCTCCACAGAGTTGGACTCCTCAATCCCTACAAATTGGGTTGATTTTATCAAAAAATCCTTTATCACGCATGTTTTATCAATGACCCCATTTTCTTGAGGTAAACCATTGAATAATTCCATTGATATTTCACCCCACTTTGGTTGAGGAATATCCAATAAACATAGTATACAATTTGGAACAAAGTGCTCAGTATTCAACTTCCAGAAGACCAAACATTGCGTCAAAAAATCCAAAACTAAATGAGTTAACCTAGTCCACCAAAATTAACCTATCAATTCTTGGTACATAATTGTCACAATAGGATGTTCTATTAAAGGCATGCTTCAGAACTCATAGAGAACCACCTCATTCATAAACAATGGAACATAAATCCTCCCCTATAATAACACCCAATGCCTTTCATCCTTAGAACAACCATCAAGGGAATCAACATAGAAAACTCAGTATCTCTAGACCTCCAACTCAGAATACCCCAGTTGAGACTCCTTAAACAGATAAACCAAAGAAGATAACACTTTAATATAAAAAATTCACCACACCCGACCAAATTCTTCCATATCAAGCTGTATCACTCATATGTCATCCATAACTCTCACAAACCCCTAGATTCATGCACTGCATCACTATATAACTACCTAATCATCAGATAAGATACAAATCTACCCTTTCTTGGTGTATATGAAATATCAATGTTTTAATATTGTAAGAATTATATCCAATGTCACTACCACAAGTTCATCCCAAACTAGGATAATATATATCTAAGGCTCTTATGATAGTTAAAAACCAAAAAAATCTCCCCAATGATTTAATGCTTCCATATGTTAAATTAAAACATGACTAATGAAAACTAGAATTTAAGGGTGACATAGCTATGTTTATGGGGACATAAATATTGAGACCCATAAGAAACAAATGATATTTGATACATTAGGAGATATTTCAAACCAAGACACAAAGAATCATTAGAAACCATTAAATTAAATCCCTATTATAGAAAATGAAAAACTGGAGGACTAAACAACTTCTCCTTCATGTAATTAAATGTTTTTTATACCTGATCAGTCTACAAGAACACCCTATCCTCTTTTTCCAAAGCTATAATAGGAGTCACAACCTGAGAGAAATCATCTTTGAACATATTATAACAGCTTGAAGGACTGAGGGAACTTCACACCTCTACAACTTTCTTGGGGGATTACCAATAAAAAATTTATTCAATATTTGAAGGATACAAAACTACACCATGTTGTGACATGACATGCCCCAATAAAAAATCTTTAAATAATCAAAACTCACATTTAGATAGATTTTTAAATATATACTAATGAAAAATAACTCCCAAAATAGCACATAGATTCCTCACATGGTCCTTTTAATATGTGGAGTACACAATGATTTCATTAATAAAAACTACCAAGAACCGATCCAGAAACTATATGAACATAGCTAGAGAGTTCATCATACTGATGTTCATCGAAATGAAATCATAACTCCCATAATGAAAATGTAAACCAATATTTCGAATATCATCATATTTTACTAGTATTTAATGACATAATGACCAAAAATAATTCATTGAGAACTAACTATACCTTTTCATCTGATCAAATAAATCATCAATCTGTGTAAGAGGATAGAGTTAGTTCACTATCTTATGGTTTGAGTGATGATAATCGATAAAAAGACAAAAAATTTCATCATACTTCTTTATAAGTAGAACTATATCACCCTAAGGTGAAACAAATGGACAAAAAAAACCTGACTACAAAGTTTCAACGATCTATACATGAAAATCTCACAAGTCATAAGCTTCTATCCTATACAGAGACATAAATATTAGAGAAGATCCTAGATATAACCCTATCACAAACTCGATCTTTTATCGAGTGGGTAATGCCACAATCTCTTTAGGAAAGACATCAGGGTACTCTTCTAAATCCATGGTAAGCACCATCATTTGAACATATAATGAACTCAAAATTAAATTGACCATCCAGGAAGACAAGTACAAAACATTCCTCTAACCCATATGAGGACCTCACTTGCCAATGAAAATCATAGACTCTCCATCAGAATTATGAAACATAATCTATATCCTGAGGTAATATTCAATAGAATAAAATGAATACATCTTGTCCATGCCAAGGATGATGTCATATAGATTAATCCATAAACATAGTAAATCTATCCAAGAGTGGTGCTACCCTTGATCTAGATCACAATCTCAACATACTTTATACATATAAGATATACCTCCAATCGATGTAGCCAACTCTAAGGGAATTGTAAGCCTCTCTACCTCAAGTCCTAGTGAATGGACTAGGGAAGATCATATGAAGGAGTGCATAACTACTAAATCAAATAAAACATGAACCTAAGTAGAAAAAATTATAGAGGACCTTGAACGATGTCTATATCATCAAGAGATAGAAACTATAAAGCATACAACAAACCATGACCTCCTCCATAGTCTGTTGGACCTTGATAACGACAACCACCACAGATGTTCTCTATTCCATGAGGAAAAGTATAATATTTGGTATTTAATAGAGCAGAGTATCTAAATGATATTTTAATCTTAAATAAATGTTCTTTCATATTATATAATATTATATAAATATAAAATAAATAGAAACCAATTTTTTTTATATAATTAATAAAGATCATTACATTAGTTTGCTATAAAACCAATTAAAATTTCAAACACGCAACTAGAAAAAGAATATAAAATAGAATAGCTAAAATGGGAAAGTGTGGATCATACCAATCTATTAAAATCATCACCCCAACTAAAAAATCTATAGAAATGAAAAAAATATTAGTAAAGTAATCAGAATCCTAAGAAATAAAAATACAACCTTAGGGAGAAACTGTTGTGAATTTTTAGTGAAAGAATGAAGTAATATTTTTAGGGTGTAAAGGGATATGTAACAACTGGGATTTGGCCGTTATATGACCATTGGAAAATATGAATGTTGGAAACTATACCCCTGGTTGATAATTTTACCATTATAATTAGTGTTAATAGTTGTAATGATAAAGGATAATTGATACAGAAAGAATGATTGATTCCCTCAACCGGTACAGTCATGTCATTTGAATCTCATTTTTATAACACGGGAGGGAGGTATCATCACTAAGTTTTTACCTTGACCAAGACCAATCTAAAATTCAATAAGTGAATCTTGAACAAAATCACCTATGGGGGAAGTTCATGTTAGTGGATATTACCACTTAGTCAATGCTAGCCGATGCACCCCACAAAATGACCACCATTACACACCTTATAATTAGATCGTATGTGAGTGTAATAAGGGGTTACATGTCCAAAACTCAGTTACTTAAAGTTAAATTCACTTGTATAAATAAAATGTTTATTCCATCAATTCCTCTTAAGAATATTTTTCTTAATAAAATATATTTTTAAATGAGATGAATTTTATAATTATATTTTTCGATGCAAATAAAACATAATTGTATCTTTCTAGAAAATATATATAATTTTTGTAATAAAACAAGGTATATTGAATACTATTTTTTAATGAAATATTATTTTAAAACACTTTTATTTAAATAATAAAAAATAAAATAATTTTATAAAGTCCTGGGAACTTTTTTTAAGTGCCAGAAATTTGATTGTAACTTAAGAACTGTTATTTTTAAATAAATAAGGGTTTTTATATTTAGAATCATAAATTCTCATATTTATATAATTTTTCTAGAAAAAAAACAATTTTTGAAATAATCACATTGAAACTATATAGGGGTGAATTATGAGAATTTTCTGAAAATTTTTAATTTTCTTTATTAGTAAAGAATATAGTTTAAGGTTTTAGTATATTTTTTAAACTCATACTTATGTCATAATGATTTAATAATTAATTAAACACAATAAATGACCTAAAATAAGTTATTTTATTAATATTAATTATTTTAATAGATTTTATTCAATTTTTAAAACTATAAGTCACCTTCCGAAGTCTAAGAAGGAAATTTTGATTTTTAAAGCATTACTTTGGGGAATATTTACTTTTCAATGAAAAATATGTATTAAATAACGGTGTTAGTTTCTAAAGGATTAAATTATCATAAACTGTTGAAAAAGTGTCTAAAACCATAAAAAAACCATGTGTAAGCCAATGGTTTCTCATTTTCCACAACCTAGTTTTCCAAGGCCTATATTTGGAAATTATTAATCAAATCCCACACTTTTGCTATAAATACCAACCCATTTCACCTATACTATTTACTAACAATAAATAATATATGAATTTATAGTGTTTTTTCTACCAAGTATTCCCCAAGGTTCCATCCTTAAATTGTAGGAAAAAATTTTTATAGTAAGGGAAATCTTCACTTCTCTTTTCCATTCAAGTCCACTTTTTTATGTGGTATGTCCTTCAATTTACAAACTAGGTTCTTTTGACGACATTATTTTATCCCCTTAATATAATAAAAGTATTTTATGAATGTGGGACCATTGACCCCTCTCATTTCACTATTTTCTAAAACCATTCTTTATACACATCATGCTACCGAATTTACTTCTCAAATTTCCCTCTTTTACATGAGAAATCTTTTTCTTTCATTTTATTTGAATACCCCAAAATATTCTATTTTCAATGGGTATTAAACTATATTTAAAAATATTTTTTTAATTTTTGGATTTACATATATGAAACGCACATTTCCTTTCATGGGTTAAAAATGATGTAATGATCATGTCTTTAAGATCTTTTGTATGCCAAGATTTTTTAAAAGAAACCTGTTCTTTATTTTATATAGGATATTAATGAAATTATTATGATCTATATGGATAAATTTAAATTAATACATATGAATGGAGTGTCTTGATATCTTTCCAATTCATTGGTTCAATAATTTAATTTATATATATGACATGTTTTATGGTACCTTGGTGAATAACCTTGGAAATTTTCATTTACGACACCTTGGTGATAAACTTTGGTGATATGATTATGAATATATCAATTAAGTTTTCTAGCCACATTTCCATGTTATTCCTCATTATCTTATTATTATAATATTCCTCTTTCTCTTTAGTTATAATTATGCCTTATGCTAATATTGATATGTCTCAAGATCACATGTTTTTTGTCTCTCTTGATTATTCCATTATAGGGATTCATTCTCATCCATTTACTTTAATGTATGTCCTTAGGTTGTGAGATATAGTAAATATAACCTAGGGTGAACCCATTAAAATTTCTTTTAAGTGGAGTTAGATGAATTTTTTATGTTTTTATGTATTATGTACCTTATTTCCAAGAAACTAAACCTGAAAAGATCCTCTATTTTATACTAGGTTATGAAAAGTTATGTAATAAAAATGTGGGATGTCTTAGTTGGTATCGAAGGATGGTTTAGTTTTTTGAGGAAATTTGGATGTGAAAAATTTATAAATAACCCTAGGTACAAGTGTAAACATAGGAAAACATCCCTTTATTTTGGTGAAGCATTAAGTATGTAGTTTCAGAGCAAAGAAATACGTATTTGGATATGAACAAGTAGATGTGACTTTAGAAAATTTGTACCTAGGGGTGAAAAATAGAAACAATACTTTGATCTAGACTCAAACATGAACTGTTTTATGACAACAGGCCTTGATACACACCAGGGTTGACACTCATAGTGGATATGTTTGTTTAATCACAAGATATTTATAAACCACAATGAAGGATATATAGAAGATGAAATTGTTATTAGAGGATATTAATACCATATATAATAATGATGTGTTAAAAGATAAAATCCCTTAAGAATTATAATAATCATAAAATAAACATGTTTCACACTAAGGATATATTATTTTAGAAAAATGGTGGGAAATAGGAGGAATTGTGCAAATGATGAGTGCAAAAGACGATGCACTGAGGGTGTTCTGATGGAATATATAATTAAACAATTCTTGAGTATTTTGAATCAAATTAATTGATTTATAAACAATAACTTGAATCAAGTTGAGATAATGGATTCACCTCGAAGGGAACAACTTTTAATTGAGTCCTTTATGCATTAACGACCTCCTTTTTTAGTGGATCTACCGACCTATTGATTGTTGAATAATGGATAACCTCTATAGAAAAGTTATTTTATTTAATCCATTATTCAGAGTAAGAGAAAGTAAACATGGTAGTATACCTATTAGAAGGAGAAGTTTATCATTGGTGGACACTGATTAAAAACACAAATCCAAGAAGGGATACAAATTATTTTGAGTAGGAATAGTTCAAGGGAATATTTTTTAATAAATATTTCCCTCATTTAATGTCAAAAAATATAGAAGGAATTAATTGAACTGAATAATAAGGGAAATGAATCGGTGGGATTCTATGAAATTAACTTTTTAGGACTTTCTATATACACCTCTAGCTTTGTTATGGATATTAAGGGAAAGTTTGATAGATTTTTATGTGGATAAAGATCCCATATATATAGGAATTCTAGAAAATCGAGATGATGAAATCTATATGGAGATAGTAAGGAGTTATATGAAGGATGAACTAGAGTTCAGAGAGATGTAGAGGTCACATAAGTAAAATGAAAATAAGAGATCAATGGATCCAAACTCAGGGAGAAACTTTGATCACATAATAGTAGGAAATAAATTGAAATATCCCACATGCAACAAATACATGAAGTAGCATTTAAGGAACTAATTACTTGGGAGTGGAATGATATAAACTTATAGAAGAGATGAATATATAGATTGAAACTATTATGGTGAATTAAAGCCTCAAATAATAAACACTAACGACAAAGGGAAGATGGTTCATGCCAATCTAGAAGTTAAATGCTTCAAGTGTGGAAAACTTGGACTTTCTTGCAATAAATTTACAAATCAAAACATAATAGAGGGGAACCACTGTCAACCTCATCATATGATAATAGAGAAAGGACCTTATTTTTCTTTAATTATGAATGAAGTGGAGGCTCTGAATGATGTGGTGGTAGATAAAATCATTATTCTCTCAAATCTAGAAAGTAATTCATTTGATTTTGGTTCTACACATTCCTTTATTTAATACAAGTCTTTGAAGATTATAGAATCAATCTGTAAAGTACTATAAGTAGAGTTATCAATAACTAATCCTAGAGGGATTATCCTAGAATCAAAAATTTATATAAACTCTAGTATTAAATTTAGAGGGTACATAGTCATAAAAAATATAGTAGTCATTCCATGGTAGAATTGTACACTATACTAGGGATGGAATGGTTCTCAAAGTACAATGATAAGATTAACTATAGAAGTAAGGAAATTTCAGTAGACTTGAATGGAAAACCTATAGTCATTTTGAAAGGATATATATCTCGGCATAATATTTGTATAGAAGAACCTCCCATAGCCATATTTGTGGATATGATCAGTGAAGAGGGAGAAGGAAATGAACATATAAAGATACAGAATGTTCCTATAATTTAGGAATACATTGATGAATTTCCTATATAGTTACCTATAACTCCCCCAGAATGTGAGGTAGGGTTCTCCATTTAACTCATACCTCGATCCAAGACGATATCAAAGACCCTGTATAGATTTACAAATATAGAGTTAGAGGAAATAAAGAAACAACTTCAAGATCTTATTGATAATGGATTTATCCAACCAAGTGTATCTCCTTGGGGAGGACCCATTCTCTTTGTGAAGAATAAGTATTGATCAATGCGACTATACATTGATTATAGAGAACTTAATGAGATCACAGTAAAGAAAAAGTACCCTCTCCCAAGGATTGATTATTTATTTGACCAGATTTGTGGGGCTTGATTATTATCGAAGATTAAACTCTGATCTAGGTGTCGTCAATTGAGGGTTAATAAAGAGTGTATTTCAAATACAACCTTCCGAATAAGATATGGTAATTATGAGTTTTTATGACTTTCACATTGACTAATTATCCTACTATATTTATGGATTTTATGAATAGAGTCTTTAAGGACCACCTTGATAAATTTTTGGTAGTTGTTATTGATGATATTCTAATATATTCAGTACGTTTCAGGAAGCATGAGGATCAACTAAGAGTTATATTTGGAACTATGGGGAAGGATAATATTTTTGGAAAATTTAGAACATGTGAATTTTAGTTACAATAAGTTTCATTATTTGGGAACATCATAACCAAAGAAGGAATATCAGTTGACCCTATGAAGTCAAAGACTATAGAGGAGTGGACTCATCCTACAATGGTAACGGATATTCACAGTTTCCATACTTTATAATGATATTATAGGTGATTTGTGAAAAATAATTCATGAATTTATAATTCATTAACCAAGGTAACTCAAAAAGGGGTTAAGTTCATATGGATAATTGGGTGTGAAGAATATTTCCAAGAGCTAAATAAGAGATTGGTTATTCGACCTGTGTTAACTCTACCCTCTATCGAAGAAGGATTCATTATTTATATGATGAATCTATGAAAGGGCTTGGGTGTATCCTCATGAAAAATAAAAAATTTATTACTTATGAATCTTTATTGTTAATTCATCATGAGAAGAATTATCCTATTCTTGACCTGGAGATAGTTGTAGTTATTTTTTATATGAAAATATGGAGGCACTACCTTTATGGGGAGAAATGTGTTATATACATAGACCACCAATGTTTAAAGTATATTTTCACATAGAAGTAATTGAACCTCAGAAAAAGGATATGGTTGGAAATTATTAATGACTATGACTGTTCAATTCATTATCACCCTAGAAGAGTAAATAATGTCATTGATACATTAATTTGGAAAGACATTATTGTGCTATAAATGATGAGGATTCAAGGAGATCTATTGATCAAGGACCAAGTAAAGTAGGTCATGGGAGTTGTTAGGGAAGGGAAATCGTCAACCCTATCCCAAATTATTTCTCAACCATCATTACAAGATAATATCAAGAGAGATTAAAGAGAAGATCATTTATTACAAAATATGGTAGATGATTTGAATAATGGAATGTTTTCTGAGTTCAATATTTTTCAATAAGGTGTATTAAAATTTCCTACAAGTATAAGTGTTCTATCTATCCTAGAGATAAATACAAAACTCATGGATGAATATTAAATATCTACATTCTCTATAAATCCTGGAAGCATTGAAATTTTTAGGGACCTTTCTGATCATTATTGTTGGGATAATATGAAAGGGGAGATTACTGACTACATTACAAGGTGCTTTATATGTTATCCAGTGAAGGTAGAACAATAAATTCCTAAAGGGGTTTTTCAACCACTACCCATACCAACATGGAAGTGGGAAAATATCATTATAGACTTCATCACTAGTATCCCAATAAAATATAATGTAAATAATGTGATATGAGTTATATTGTATTTTCCCACCATTATTTCCAATTTCATCACTATTTGGGAAGATTTATCTCTTGATCGACTTCCCATGATATACAATAAGGAAGTGATAAGGTTGCATGGGTTGACACTTTTTATCATTTATGATTGTGATCCATGGTTCACATATAAATTCTTGAGATGTATTAAATATAATCTAATACAGAATTGAATTTCATTACGGACTATCACCTCCAAACTAATGGAAAATATGAATGGCCTGTTCAAGCACTTGAGGACATATCGAGAACAAGCTTAATGGAATTTAAAGTTGTATGGGATCAACAACTCCCACTGGTTGAGTTCTCATACAACAATAGCTTCCAATAAAGTATTAAAATGACACAATATGAATTTCTATATGGAAATATATGTATAAATCATTTGTGTTGGGTTGAAGTTGGTGAGAAGAAATTTCTTGGTCTCGATCTTGAGTAATAGATGATAGAAAAGGTTTATTCCATCCAATAACACATAAACGATTCTTAGAGTTGGAAGAAGATATATTCTGAAAATTGTTTAAAGGACTTAGGGTTTTATGTTGGTAACATAGTTTTCCTTATAATATTACCTTGGAAGAGATTCATATTGTTTGGGAAGAAAGGGAAGCTTAGCCCTAGGTACATTGGTCCCTTTTAAATCCTTGAATGTATAGGATAATTTCCTATTATCTAGAATTTCCACCAAATATTTCTCAAGTTGAGATGTATTCTATGCATCTCTATTGAGGAAGTACATTCCTAATCCCTTACATGTACGGAATCTAGAGGTGGTACAATGAAAACATGATCTCTCTTTTGAGGAGAAGTCGGTGAAGATATAAGACTGTAGATATAAGGTTCTACAAAAAAACTA
This sequence comes from Viscum album, assembly GCA_963277665.1. Lineage (NCBI taxonomy): Eukaryota > Viridiplantae > Streptophyta > Magnoliopsida > Santalales > Viscaceae > Viscum > Viscum album. The sequence continues at coordinate 735,004,967 of OY728160.1, forward strand.
CCCACCTCTTCAATGTATTGTGAAGGAACCCTAAATATCAAGCAATGATGTGGGAACTAGAGGAGTCAATGAGAAAGAAGTACCATCACCTTTTCTCAACTGAGATAATGATTTGAGATTTTGGGGATGAAATTTATTAAGGGGGAAGAATGTAATGAACCATACTTTCTAAATGATATTTTTTTCATGAGTAAATGTGGTTACCTATTATATATTATTATACATGTGAAAAATAAATAGAAACCAAAAAATTTTATATCATTATTAAATATAATTACATTAGTCAGCCATGAAACCAATTAAAATTCTAAACATTACAAATCGACAAAGAATATAAAATAGAATTGCTAAAATGGGAAAGTTTGGATCATCCCAATCTACCAGAATCATTTCACCGACTTCAAAAGATATATAAATGAAAAAAAATATTATTAAACGAATCAATATCTTAGGAAATGAAAATATATCCTTAGGGGGAAATTGTAGTGAATTTTGAGTGAAAGAATGAAGTAGTATTTATAGGGTATAAAGAAATATGTGACCATTAGTATTCAACCATTATATGACCATTAGTCAATATGAGTGTTGGTCAATATGAAAATTGGAACCCATATATTCAGTTTATAATTTTACAGTTATAATTATTGTATATAATTATTAATGACAAACGATAATTGAAACAAAAAGAAGAATTGATTTCCTCAACTAGTAGAGTCATGCCATTTGAAGCCCATTTTTCGGAACTTGGGAGGGTGCTATCATCACTAAGGTTTTCCATTGAACAAGACCAATATGAAATTCAAAAATTTAAGCTTTAATGATATCACCTATGGGATAATTTTTGGTTAATTTAGATTACTATTCGGTCAATGTTAGCTAAGACACCCCACGAAACTACCACCATCTCACACCTTACCCTTAGGTAGTTTGTGAGTGTAATAAGAGGTTACATGTCCATAACTTATTTTTTTCAAGTGTAAAATCAATTGAATAAATAAAATTTTTTTTCTATAAATTCCTCTTAAGAACATTTTTTCTTAATAAAATATATGTTTAATTGAGACGAATCTGATAATTTGATTTTTGGATACAAATAAAACTTACTTTTATTTGTGTAGAAAATATAAATAATTTTTATAATAAACCATGGTATTATGAACAATATTTTTTTTAATGAAATAGTATTTTAAAACACTTTTAATTAAATAATAAATGATGAAATAATTTTATAATGTCCTAGGAATTTTTTTATAAGTGTCAAAAATTTGACTATACCATAAAACAGTTATTTTCAAAAAAATAAGGGTTTTGTATTTAAAAGTTAAAATTATAATATTTAGATATTTTTTTGGAAAAATAATCTTATTTTTTGAAACCATCACATCTATATTATATTAGGGTGAATATCTGAGAATAATATAAAATACATTAATTTTTTTGTGAATAGTAAAAAATATAGTTTTAGGGTTCGAGTATATTTTATGACCACATGATTATGTAATAATTATTTAAAAACAATCCAAGAAATAAAATGTTTATATTTACTAATATTAAATTATATATATTTTTTATTTAATCTTTAAAACTATAAGTTACTTTTTAAATTGTAAAAGGAAAATTTGATTTGTAAAACATAACATTGTGGAATCTTTATTTTTCCAAAAAAAAGATGTTTGAAATAATGGTTTTAGGTTATAAAGAATTACATTATTATAAAATTTGACCCAAATATCCAAAACCATGAGCACAAACCATGGTTAAGTGAATGGGTTTTCATTTTCAACAACCTAGTTTTCCAAGTCCTATATTAAGAAATCATAAATCAAATCCTCCACTTTTTCTATAAATAACTACCCATTTCACATCCCCCTTCACTCCCAATCTGACCTCCATGAATTTTTTATGTTTTTCCTCCAATGTTTTCTCCCAATGTGTCCTCAAACCCAAAAGGTTTCGTCCTCATGTTTTAGGAATAACTCTTCACAGTAAGGGAAATCTTCACTTCTCTTTTTCATTCAAGTTCACTTTTTATGTGGTATGTCTTATAATTACCAAAATAGGTCATTTTATCCAAATTATTTTATCACTTTAATTGAATAAGAATTGTTTATAAATTGGAGACCCTTTTCCTGTCTCATTTTAAAATTTTCTAATCCCATGTTTTAAACCTATCATGCTTCTGAATGTACTTCTCAAATTTCCCTCTCTTACATGAGAAATTATAGTTTTTTTTGAATACCAAAAACTCTTTTCTCTTCAACTGGTATTCAAATAGATTTAAAATTGGTTTTCTATTTTGGTATTTAAATATATGAAACTCACATTTCCTTTGGTGGGTTAAAAATGATGTAATGATCATGTCTTTAGTCTCTATTGTATGCCTAGATTTAAGAAACCTATTATTTATTCTCCATGTGTTATTAATGAAATTATTATAATCTATGTGGATCATATTAAATTAAGACATATGAAGGGTGCACTATGATATCACTCCAATACATTAGGGGAAGAATTTAATCTCTATATATGATATGTTTTATGATACCATGGTGAATAACCTTGGTAATTTTCATTTGTGACACCTTGGTGATAAACCTTAGTGATATGATTATGAATGTCTCAATTAAATGTTATAGCCAAATTTTCATATTATGACTCATGTTCTTATTTTTATGATATGAATATTTCTAATACCTTATCATTATACCTTATATTATTATAGATATTTCTCAAGATAAAATGTTAATGTCTCTCTTGCTTATTCCCATACTAGGTTTCATGCTCACCCATTTGAAAGAAACTCTAGTTGAAAAAGTCTCAAAACATCTCCCATATGATTGCTAATTTTTAGGATACCCAAGGAATAAGAACCACCAATACCTCACTTCTCCACACAAATTCATCATTGTTATCAAGAAAAAGTGCTCCTTTCTAGTACAGATCAAATTGAAAGAAATCTCTACATCCTATAACCACTCTACTATTACTGAGTCCAAAATAGATCTGTCATACTTCTAGATTTTGGAACTGAAAATCTTAGAGTATCTTCCTCCAAGTGTCATGTTGTTGACCTATACTCTACATTGATATACTAGTGCATCCTACTTCATATCATTTCCATTAAACTTATGATGATATCGACCTAGATCCACACCTACAAAAGAAAAAATATTAGGGACTCTTAGACCTAGAATATGGAATATTTAATATTTATTTAATCAATTATTTATTCAATGTTCAACCAAATACTAAGGTCTACCCATTTCAAAAATAGGTGCAAAGAAGAATGATGTATGATCCTTTCATAGGTTTCTACCTTGAAATTAGTATCACTTCTCTTACTAGGATCAGTAAAATTAAAGTTCCATGCATTAGGTCAGAGTGATACCTAAATACCCATGTCTCAGCTGATCTACCTTGTTTACATTTCTTACAAAACTTATATAACACTATTTACCTACCAACCCATTCAATCTTCACTTATTAATATCTTCTAAATACATTCTATCCCTAAAACTAAAACTTTGATACAAGTTTTTCATGACCCTCCCAAATAAAAGCACCACTCCTAGGCTAGCAATGAGAGAAGATAGAAAATGAAACATGAATCCCATATTCAATAGGAAATTGGTTGACCATAAAACTTAGTTTATATCATAAACATAGATGAAAGGAATTACCCTCTAAAAGAAAATGAGAGGAGAAAAATAAGATAAAAAACCCAAAAAAACTTAAGAAGATAAAAGTAAAATATCCAAAATACATGTATGAAATTTTATAAAACTGAAAAAATTGAAAAAATGGGAAAAAGTAAGAAAATATATTCCTTTAAAATGACCATAAAATCCCAAATATAACTTGGAAAAACCATACGATAATAATGTCCATCCTGATCACCAAATTTCTCCCATTGAATTGAAAATAGTTAATATATACATAGGGTGATTATAACATGTATACTTAGTAGGATCCCCCCAAAATACTCTCATGAAAAAGAATATGAAATCATGTTAAATTTTAGTGAATAATAAGTGAATCCAAACTATCACCAAAATAGGTATGCTATGTTCCCAGCTTCACCATGGATATTTCTTACTAAGTATCACATACAAGAAAAATTATAGTTTATTATCAAAAGAAGTTACCCCAACACCAATTGCCCACTAGTTTTCTACTCTACCCCAATGTTTCTTATCCTAAGTTATCTCTCTCTAATAGAAATCCATCATGAAAACACTTGGGATAAAGTATCAGACCATAAACCCCATGCATCACATCATCTCATCACATTCCATGCACCCTATGCATCAAATCATAAAATGATCATTTTCCACATCTCTAGATAGTAACTGAGTAGTTTCTAGGAGCCATCCCATCCTCTATGTCATGTATTATACCTCAATATATCACAAACCATAAACATCATACCTATATTAATCCATAGAATACTATATCTGGATATACATATCTATAAAATATCTTATTATACCTCCATCCATCACAACACATACACGTTATACCTATATTAATCTGTAAGATACTATATCTGGATATACATGTGTGTGGAATAGATACAATCCATTACATACCTAAACACACATATATAGGAAAATATGACCCCCACATACTAGTGAATAATAATTTGAGGAGGAGGGAGGGGTGTATAGCGGGTAGTCAGCCATATGTTCATCACCAACCTAGATATTGGGGAAAATAACCTCAAAGAGTCCATTGGAAGTCAATCACCCAACCTACATTTGTGGGGTAGCATATGAAATCATAAAACATACATGATATAATATAGATGACAACAAAAATATGGGAATAAATATAGTATTTAAATAAAACTATAGCTATAAACTCATAGACACCTAGATTCCACCACTAAGAACTATATATTCTATATGAACAAAATCGTTTAGAGAACTTAATAAATTAATTGTTTACTTTTAATATTTCTATTTATGTTAATTAATTCACTAATCATTAACTAACATTATTCCATTCACATTTCATTAACCAACAAGTGAAGTCTATGCCCTATAGGTATAATAAACATGATTCTAATGTTATGAAAGAGTATCAAAATTTTTATCCCAACAAGAATCAACACCATGGGTTAAAACATTTATCAATCATTATCATTTCCTAATTTTAGGTTTCTAGGAAACATCCTTACCTACTATAAAAGAGATTCATAAACCAAGAATAAAGATATGACTCAATCAGTGGAGAAAGGAATGAAGGTAGAAAATCAACATGACCATCCATCCTTTTAATAATAACATTAAAAATAAAGAATATTTCTTTCTGAACAACAAGAGGTATTCTCAACTTCATCCAATTCCATCTATCCAAATGCCATTCTAACACCACCATGCATATGACCATATATCCCACCATCATAGTAATCAATTGCTACCACAAACCTAGTCCACTCCACCCACATTTCTTTAAATAATAGCCATCCTAGTCTCACATAATTTCGCATAGCAAGGATCACTTATGATGAAAATACATAAGGCAGAAGAAAACCGAATCAACAGAGCATCTCGACCTTAGAAACAAGGAATCTTTCCTTCACATGAAAACCAACTAACTGAAGCCTAAAATTTTATCTTTATCAAAAAATTGTTCCATTACCATACTTAATTATCCATTTAATTTATCATAGGTTAGAACTATCGATAACCTAAGGCATAGACTATGGAAATCTATAAATTATTAAAACTTTCTCTCATATATAACTTCTAGTTTGAACAATCTAAAAGGATGGACACCTATATTAACATGCCTCTTTTATATTATCAAAAACATTTATTTCTAGATTCATATTAATTATCCAATTCCATTATCATATATAATAAAAAAATCAATTAAACATGCATTATGAATAACTTGAGTTTCAATCAAATTATAATAAGTAGTGGATTGATTAAACATTACACATTAATTATTATCCAAACAACATTGTTGGATTTCAATTATTTAATTTTTAAAAAAAATATATACATGATAAACCATAGAATAAAAAAATGATGATCAGGAGTAAATTTAGATATCACACTATCAAGAAAAACAAGAGGCATGATGTTATTATGGTGGAAAAACATGTGATCACTACAACAATAAACCATTTACTTTCATTAATATAATTTAATATTTATTATCATTAATTACACCATTAACAAAAGAGATAAATCATGACAAATTTATAATTATACATAAATTAATAGGAGAAACATTGAATCCACTACTTGAAGTATTTCAATGTTCTTTGATCGAGAATATAACAACAACTCGGATATACAATCTTTTATCCTAGAAGGAAACTATAGTCCCAAAAGAATGTTATTACACAACCTAAAAACAAACATCAAAATAACTCTATAAGGAAAAATGAGATCAACTAAAATATCATGGAAATAAATAATAAGAAAAAACAATACTGATTTGAGAAGAAACCACAAGAGAAAGAGGGAAAATACCCATGGATCATGACTGATTAAATAGAGGATGTTAGAGATTGATCCCTTTTAAAATGGATTCAAAATACCTTAGGATAACTCCTTTGTTCACATAGGGTTTATGAGAATTCAATGGTATTTACCAAAAATTGATGGAGTAATTAGATTCATATGCATAATTCTAGACACAAATTCACAACATGAATATGTTATTCACATAATGAATGGTTGAGTTTTAGGACTCACAAAAAAATGTGTCACCTTATTCCAATAAACCTAGATCAATTCAAATTGTAAATTTCATATTCACATTGGGAGTTTTTGGAGAAAAATTTAGAAAATTTCGTCCTTTTCCCTTTCATTTCATGAACCCACGGTAGACATCCCAAATCACACCCCATGAACTACCCTTCACAAGATGTGAATTCCTATTTCTTACATGAACTACTAACTCATGTCACAAACTAAAATTCCCATCATGAACTTCTCCTACATCCATATTCTTTCTTTGAAAATCCTTTGAACCCGCTCTAGGTTTCCCTCAAGAACCATGGGCCTCATAAACATACAAAGGAATGGGGTAAACGGATCTAGGAACTTACAATCTCAATCGCATCCAATTATAGTTTTTTCTACTACCTGACATAGTGATTTTTCACATGGCTAGGTCCCTAACCATAAAGTATGCACTCACATCGATATGAATATGCATGGAGTGAGTATAAACTTAGTAAGACACCACCAGAAGTCCCTAAATACAATTTAAATGACCATATAAAGGTGTATGAGTTGATATAAAGTAATTAATGATAAAAATATATCCACTACTAGGTCATAGTGTGCAAACCAGGTTACTATAAACCTTAACCATACATAATTTTTCTCTATACTGAAATGACATGTCATGTGGAATCTCTAATACAATCATGTACATGGTCGGTTCCTTCTAAAATAAGGAATAAACCCACATTAAACACCCAACCATGCCATTCTCACTCAAGGGAGATCTATATCATAGAACATATGGTGGACCTCCTCTATGAAATGAGGAATTAAAATGGGTAAAAACCTCTTTTGTAAGGACCTGACCCCAGTTGACTGGAGCCGGTTCCTTATTTGAAAACATTGGCATACAAACAAGGAATACGAATCCCGAAGGACCGAGTAGTTTAGTAATATTGGAATCAAGTTACATACATATGTTTAACATTACAATATGAAGGGAAGAACAACACTAATTTATTCCTCTAGAAACATCACATCACATAGATTATGCTTGCAAGTTATTCATAAATTACTTCTTCATGTCCTAAGAAAATGAAACATAATAAAGGGGTGAGATCAAACACTGAGTAAGGGTAAGCAATGTATCGGAAGATAATATAAACATTAGACATGGTGTATAATTGAAAACACAAGCCTATAATAATAAACTTGAACACATTATGGTAGGAATATGAACTGAGTAAATAATTCCATAATAAAACATAATCATGGGTATTATAAAAGTCGAATAACCACATGAACTTTCAGTTACTAGCTTCATAATGAGATAAGTTCATATGTCGGACATTCTGAATCATTTTTTCATGTCCTCAGCCAAGACGTCTAATAATTAAGGCCTCGGCCAAAATCCATATCACATTGGGAAAGACCTCGGCCAATTCCACGTCTATTTGTCTCATGAGACCTACCGATGAATAGAGGGGATATAGCGGGCCCCATCCATCACATAATAAGTCCAATTCATTCCTAATATTAGTGAGGATAAATGTAAACAACATATAAATTCATATTGAAACTACATATGAAATGTAACTAACTTTCCCCAATTATTGAACATAAACCCCTAACCATTCAGAATAATATAGTGAATGGTTTTAGGATAGATCATCCACAATAAATTTAGTCATGACCAAATAAATAAAATATGGTATATGAAATTATAAATTATTAACCCCAACAATACATAATAATCAACAAGAGTGTTGAATAAAATGAGAATAATCTTTTAAAATCATTAAGCAACTCTTGTGATAAATACTCTTTTATTTTGAACAGAAGAGTTATTTTGGAAAATTCTTTGTTTAAAACCGAAAGTAAAGTAAGATATAATTTCATGATAAAATTATTATTTTTAGAAGGATAATGGTTTCTCAAAATAGTTTAAAGAGTTCCCTAGAAAATAGGTATGAATTTGAGAAATTCCCTTGAATCGGGCTAGTATTTTGGAAACAATTTTGAAAGTTACTTTTAAAACGTGTAACTATCCATAAAATAAGGAATTTTTATGGTTTTTAAAAATATATATAATACTACCACAGAATATATGAGGAGTACATAACAATACATAAGAATTTCATCAAGGAAACTAGACAATAAAAGTAACCCGAATGAAAATGGAAGTTCGTGTGGAAAACCATCACCTTAACTTCAAACATGTTCCGCTATTGTACTTAAGCTCCAGGAATATGAAATTATACTTGTTAATAAATTATTTAAGATCCTATTATAAATGTATTTATATTACCATAATTATGGGTAGTTCATTTATGTCTTTATTGACAAGTTATTGTATTGAATTTCGTCGTTCTGGAGTGTGCGTTTCCTTTATTTTCATATTCGGTTCACTTTCTTTTATATAATGAATTGGAATGGATGTAAATATCCAGAATTGAAATTAAATATTATTTATGAACATATATAATTCTTAAATTTCCATTTATATCATTTGGTTACATGGAATGAGGTTGAATCATTAGATGACAACCACTTTGATTATTCGCAGGTATTTCCATTACTATGAACTAGTTTTGTCATATAACTTAATTATATGTACATATTCTGGTTCATGAATATTAATTAGGTTATAATACATATATTATAGTCTGATTAAACCATAAATATAGTTTCATTACCATTAATGAAGAAGAAATTGAATAATAAAACTTCATCGTCCACGAGGGTTATATATTATAACCTCATAGATGTTGATTTCATTTATAAAAATAAAAGGGAGGGAGTAAGAATATTTATGATGGTTCTTCCATTAACATAATATAATTCAAGTATGTAGATGATACTGGATTTATCACGATGATTTGGATAGAGGAGGTTAGGATAGGATAGAAAAAGAAGATAAATTTAAATGAAAACAAATAAAAAAGAAAGGTGTTTTACCTCTTGAAATAACCTCCTTGAGAAACTTCTTAAGGGAAGGGGTTTTAGTCTTTTGGAAAGACCAGAAGCTTATTGGACATGGGAAGAGACTGGGTATGGTTAATTGGGCAGAACTTTTTGGAGCTTCAAGGCTTAGATGAGTGAAGAGAAGAGGGATTGGGGGGGGGGGGTTTATAGTGGAGGAGAGGAGTAAAATTTTGAATATTTAATACAATATTTTATTATATCCCTCAAGAAAACTAATAGTATTGTTTCATGTGAACCCTAATAGTAATAAGTGCATGTGAGTTCGAACCAAGTGTCCTTGCATCACTTGTGATTTCATGAATAGTGTATTTAACTGATAATTTGTATATATGGTATTTTATCATATTTCACTATTCATAAAAAATTCTAGAATTTCAGAAAAATCCCAAAAATTTAACCCTACCTTTTTTCGACATGTAGAATTCAAAAATGAAATCCATTTTTCAAAATTAATTTTATAAATATTATTAATTAAAATTTTAAATAAAGTCATAGTTAATTCGAAAAATAACAATTTTAAGGTGCAATTAGTTTTATTTCACATCGAAAAATTAATTAAGATCTCATTATATTATTACCTTAATAAAATAAAATAATAATATTATTTACTATTCATAAGGTTCATATTACTATTCCTATTACCATTCATAAGGGTATGTTACTATTCAACAAAAAATCAAGTTTTTTCTATCCGACTCTAAATGACTTACTGGTCACAACTCTAGATGACCGTTATTTGAAATTCTAGACATTGTAGAGGCAAAGTTGTGTTTAATGGATAGATTGTAAAATACATTCAATATTTATTTTCAAAACCTTGGGGTGTTACATTCTCTCCTCATTACAAAAATTCCATCCTCAAAATTCACAAAATATTACCTAAAAAGATTTGGGTATGTCTTTAACATAAGCTCCTCAGGCTCCCATGTTGCTTCCTCCATCTTATGGTTCCTCCAAATAACATTTACTAGATGAGTCGTCCGATTTCTCAGTACTTGTTCTCTAGTATCAAGAATCTTGATAGGCTCTTCATAATAAGATAGATCGGCCTCAAGTTTTACTTCTTTATAAGTGAGTACATGTGTTAGGTCTGGCATGAAATTTCTTAACATGGACACATGGAACAAATTGTGAACCTTGGAGAGACTTGGTGGCATTGCCAAAAGGTAAGATACAACTCCAATTATGTCCAGAATTTAAAATGGTCCGATGTACCTCAGACTTAATTTTCCCTTCTTACCGAATCGTAGAATACCCTTCCATGGAGATACCTTTAAGAAAACATGATCACCTTTTTGAAATTCAAAATCCTTTCTTCGGTTATCAGTATAGCGCTTTTTCCTACCTTGAGGTGTTTTGAAATGGATCTGGATAATCTTCACCTTTTCTATTGTTTCTTCAAAAAGTTCTAGTCCCACGAGCTTTCTTTCACCAACATCATCCCATCAAGTTGGTGTACAACATCTCCTCCCATATAATGCTTCATAGGGTGCCATCTGAATACTCGAATGGAAGCTATTATTGTAGGAAAATTCTATGAGAGGTAAATACTGAACCCACATGACTTGAAAGTCAAGTGAACAAGACCTCAACATGTCTTCCAATGTTTGAATAGCCCATTCTGATTGTCCATCAGTTTGTGGGTGGTAGGCAGTGCTCAAACGAAGATCAGTATCTAGGGCCATATGAAGACTCTTCCAGAATCATGATGTAAAACGAGGATCACGATAAAAAACAATTGATGAGGGTACACCATGAAGTCTTACAATTTCATTAATATATATTCTTTCTAAACTTTCAAGCGGTAAATCTTCCCTTATTGCATGAAAATGTGCATATTTTGTAAGATGATCAACAATGACCCATATCATATCATTATTTCTTGGAGTATTTGGTAGCCCCATGAAAAAGTCCATTGTAAAATCATCCCATTTCCACATAGGTATAGGAAGGTGTTGCATGACTCCACCCAGATGTTGTCTTCATTCCTTCACCTGTTGAAAAACTAAACATCTCGACACGTAATCAGTAATCTACCTCTTCATTTTTTCCCACCAAAAATGTTTCCTTCAGATATCTATACATCTTGGTGCTACCCGGGTGTATAGATAAATTTGAGCTATGAGCATCATCTAATAGTTCCCTTTTTAGGTCAGGTACTGATGGAACGCATAACCTCTTCATAAAATTCAGAACACCTTCTTCATACACGAAGTCAACCAGTCTCCCATCCTTAACTGCATTAATTTTCTTGTGCAGATTCTCATCATCAGATTAAGAAATTTATATCTTCTCTAGTAAAGATGGTTTAGCAATCTATTGCAAGAGGAGTGATGTTTCCCCTTCCTTTACAACTCATATATCCATCTTCAGTATATCCATGAGCATAGGATCTCTTTCAATCCTCATTTGAGTCAGAATTCCATGATCTTTCTTGTTTAATACATCTTCCACCTTATTCGCCTTTCCTAGGTGGTAGTGTATTGAACAATCGTAATCTTTGTGTAACTCGAGCCATCTTCTTTGCCTCATGTTGAGTTCTTTTTGTGTGAAAATATATTTCAAACTCTTGTGGTCTGTATAAATCTCACATCTCTCTTCGCAGAGATAATTCCTCCATATTTTCAGAGAAAATATTATGGCTTCTAACTCAATATCATGAGTTGGATAATTTTTCTCATGAGTCTTAAATTTTCTTGATGCATAAGCAATAACTTTATCATTTTTTATAAGGATGCAACCCAGTCCATTCTTTGATGCATCAATGTATATTACAAATCCATCACTTCTATATGGAAGAGTCAAAATTGGATCATTGAACAATATTCTTTTCAATTCATCGAAGCATTCTGTACATTCTTTTGTCCACACAAAATTAACCCCTTTATGTGTGAGCTTGGTTATCTGGTTAGCCAATTAGGCAAAATTCTGAACGAAATGCTGATAATAACCTGCTAAGCCAATAAAACATTGTACCTTAGTAATGTTTTTTTGGCGTGGGCCAATATTGGATTTCCTTTTTCTTCACAGGATCAACTAGGATTCCATCCTTAGAGAAAATGTGGCCCAGAAAAGATACTGATTGAATCCAGAAATCGAACTTTATAAACATCCCATATAATTAATTTCTTCTGAGAGTTCTCAGAATAAACCGAAAGTGATTCTCATGGTCTTTATTGATTTTTGAGTATACAATGATATCATCGATGAATACCACAACAAATTTATCAAGATATTCCTTGAAAACTCTATTCATTAAATCCATGAAAATAGAGGGTGCATTTGTCAGTCCAAAAGGCATCACTATAAACTCATAATGCCCATACCTGGTCCGAAATGCTGTTTTATGAATATCATCCTTCCTCACACGCAACTGATGATATCTAGATCAAAGGTAAATCTTCGAAAAGTATTGAACTCCATGAAGTTGGTCAAATAAATCATTAATCTGGGGTAAATGATACTTAATATTTATTTTAATAGCATTGATTTCCCTGTAATCAATGCAAAGCCTCATGGATCCATCTTTCTTCTTAAAAAAGAGGACAGGGGCTCCCCATAGAGAAACACTAGGTCTAATAAATCCTTTTTCACTCAAATACTCTTGTTGTTTCTTTATCTCTACTAATTCCACAGTGGCAATTATATAGGGGGTCTTTGATATAGGTCTTGCATCAGGAATTAAATCAATAGAGAACTCAACTTCCAACTCTAGGGGATGTCTAAGTAAATACTATGGAAATACATAAATGTACACTTTCACTATGTGCACATCTTCAATTTGAAGATTTCTTTCCCCATCCATAGATATTGGTTTATCTTCTTCTCAAAGTATTGTATTCAGTAGAGCTACTGGGGGTGGTTCAAGATAAGAATCTGGTGGCGAAGTTTCCACCCTAAAGATGAGGGATTCTACACCATTTTCAAAAATTGTAACTTCCTACTTCTTATAATAAATCTTCATATCATAATTTGATATCCAATCCATACCGAGAATTATATCAAATTCAGTCATTTGTATGATGATAAGGTTAGACACTAGAGCATATTTTGGTGTCTGGAGGGGGACTAATCGACATGCCTTTATTGCAATGATACATCCACTATGAGTTTTGACTAATAACTCATTTTTTAAATTAAACTGGACATATCAAATTTTCTTGGAAAACTGGGAAGATATAAATGAATGCGATGATCCTGAATCAAATAAAGTATTGGATAAATATGAGGAAGTAATTAAAGTACCTGCCACCACATCATTAGGAATTTAAACCTCTCCAGTTGTGATTGCATAAGCTTGTCCCTGATCCCTTGGCCTTTTCTGTTTCATATTTCCTTGACTCTTTGGAAATTCATTAGAATAGTGTCCCATCTCCCAAAAATTACATCATTGAACATCATTGGATTCTTTCTTCCCTTTACAATCACCATAAAGATGGACTATCTGACCACATTTGTAGTATACTCCTTTCCCTTTTAAGCATGCACTAGGGTGTTTCCTTCCACAATTATCACATGGTGGAAATTCAACTCTTCCCTTCTTCCCCGTATCCTTATTTCCTTTCCCAAGGATTTCAGCATCCCTATTCTTTTCTTTCTTTTCCTTAAAGTCATAATAATTATAGAATTCTTTTTATTTCTTGATAGCACATGAAACTATATCCTCATGTGATGAAAAACTTTGGGATACCAGTGCCCACTGGTGGAATGGATTTAAGCCATCAAAGAATCAATCAATTTTTCTCCTTGGATTTATTATATAGTCCACAACATGTCTTGATAACCTTGTGAAGTTGTATTCATACTTAGCAACATTTTTATCCTCCTTCTACCTCAAGTTCAAGAATTGTCTCTCCATATCTGCTCACTTCTCATGAGGGAAATATTTTCCTAAGAATATTTCCTTAAAATCCCTTCATTCCATCTCTTCTATCTATTCCTCCTCCTTTTTGTTTTGGATTAATGACCACCACTTATCTGCATCTTCTGGTAGACGATATACTACCATGAAAACCTTCTCTCTTTCATTACATCCTAAGGAGAGAAATATATTATCAAGGGAAACTATCCACTACTCTGCTTCAAATGGGTATGTAGTCCCGTTGAATGATGGAGGCTATTGTCGCATAAAGAGATCTAGCATGGATCCTCCACGTGGTGGATCCAGATGCTCCATACGGATATGGTTATTATTCATAACCTAAGTAAGTTGTCCCAGTATAGTTATGAGTTTCTCAACACCAGTCACAACACTATAACCAACATCATTATCTTGCATCGGAGGAAAATCCCTACAAGGGACAGGTGTGTTCGTGCGGTTTCAATTCCTTCCACTTGGCACCATCTCTAGATAATTGAATACACTAGATTAGGTTATGAACCATAATGTATAATTTTAACATAACAAAATACTTAGAAAAAATTGAGATCCTACGAATGGATAATCCCATATTCAAAAATATGGTTTCTTTGAGGAATATTTTACATTTCAATCTTTCATAATGGCTTGTAAATAAAATGTGAATTATCCTAAGAATATACCCCAACAGTGTCATAACCAAGAGTGTAGCAAGGCCCGTTTTCGTGCACTAGTTCCCGTTCGAGTCTAGCTCAATGCGGTGTTTTTGGGTTTTACCTCTAGATACATCTGTGCCAGAGCCACCTCTACCTGCTCGTATCCAGACAGGGGTGTATTTCTTGAAATATCCACATTATATATTCCTTACCAAAATACCAGGAATTTATTTTATATTTATCCTCAAAGACTATCTTAGGTACTCTTCCCTAATTCTACGTTTTCTAAATCTAGTTTCCAAGTATTATACTAAAGTTCATCTGATACCAACTGTAAGGACCTGACCCCAGTTGCTCGGTGTCAGTGCTTTATTTGATTACATTGGCATACAAACAAGGAATACAAATCCCGAAGGGCCGAGTAGTTTAGTAATATTGGAAACAAGTTACATACATAAGTTTTACATTACAATATGAAGGGAAGAACAACACTAATTTATTCCACTAGAAACATCATGTCTACTAGATTATGCTTGCATGTCATTCATAAATTACTTCTTCATGTCCTGAGAAAATGAAATATAAGAAAGGGGTGAGCTCAAATGATCAGTAAGAGTAAGAAATGAATCGGAATATAATATAAACTTTAGACACGGTGTATAATTGAAAACACATTCCAATAATAATAATCTTGAACACATTATGGCAGGAATATGAGCTGAGTAAATAATACCATAATAAAACATAGTAATTGGTGTTATACCAGTTGAATAAACACATGAACATTCAATTACTAGCTTCATAATGAGGGAAGTTCATATGCCAGACATTCTGAAACATTTTTTCGTGGCCTCGTCCAAGACATCTAATGATTAAGGCCTCAGCCAAAATCTATATCACATTGGGAAAGGCCTCAGCCAATTCCACATCTATTTGTCTCATGAGACCTACTGATGCATTGAGGGGATATAGCAGGCCCCACCCATCACATAATAAGTCCAATGAATTCCTCATATGAGTGGGGATAAACCTAAACACCATATACATTCATATTGAAACTATCATATGAAATGTAACTAACTTTCCACAATTATTTTACATAAACACTAACAATTCGGAATAATATGGTGAATGGTTTTAGGATAGATCATCCACAATAAAGTTAGTCATAAACCATTCAATAAAATATGGTATATGAAATCATAAATTATTAACCCCAACAATACATAAGAATCAACAAGACTGTTGAATCAAATGAGAATAATCTTTTAAAATCATTAAACAATTCTGGTGATAAATACTCTTTTATTTTAAAAAGAATAGTTATTTTGGAAAATTCTTTGTATAAAACCATAAGTAAAGTAAGATATTATTTCATGATAAAATTAGTGTTTTAATAAGGATAATGGTTTCCAAAAACTGGTTAAAGAGTTCCCTATAAAATAGGTAAGAATTTGAGAAATTCCTTTGAATCGGGCTTGTATTTTGGAAACAATTTTGAAAGTTCCTTTTAAAATGTGTAACTATCCATAAAATAAGGAATGGTTATGGTTTTTAAAAATATATATAATACTCAAACAGAATATATGAGGATTATATAACAATTCATAAGAATTTCATCGAGGAAATTAGACAATAAAAGTAACCCGAATGAAAATGGAAGTTCGGGTGGAAAACACTTACCTTAACTTCAAAACTGTTCTTCTCTTGTACTTAAGCTCTTGGAATATGAAATTATACTTGTTAATAAATTATTTCAGAACCTATTAGACATGTATTTAGTTTAACATAATTATTTTTAGTTTATTTATGTCTTTATTGACAAGTTATTTTATTGAATTTCATTGTTCTAGAGTATTCGTTTCTTTTATTTTCATATTCGGTTCACTTGCTTTTAAGTAATGAAGTGGAATAGGTGTAAATCTCAAGAATTGAAATTAAATATTATTTATGAACATCCAGAATTTTTAATGTCCATTTCTATCATTTGGTTACATGGAATGAGGTTTAATCATTAGATGACAACCACTTCAATTATTCGGCGGTATTTGGATTATTATGAACTAGTTTTGTCATATAACTTAATTTGATGTATATATTATGGTTCCTGAATATTAATTAGGTTATAATACATATATTAGAGTCTGATTCAACCATAAATATGGTTTCATGACCAGTAATGAAGAATAAATTGAAGAATGAAACTTCGTCGTCCACGAAGGCTATAAATTAGAACCTCATGGACGTTGATTTCGTAAATAAAAATTAAAGGGAGGGAGTAAGAATATTTAGGATGGTTCTTCCATTAACATGATATAATTATAGTATATATATGATACTGGAGTTATCATGATCATTTGGATAGAGGAGGTGAGGAGAGGATAGCAAAATAAGATAAATTGAAATGAAACCAAATGAAAAAGAAGGGTCCTTTACCTCTTGAAATAACCTCCTTGAGAAACTCCTTAAGGGAATGGGTTTTGGTCTTTGGAATGACCAGAAGCTTCTTGAACGTGGGGAGAGGCTATGGAAGGGTAATTGGGCAGAAAATTGAGGAGATTAAAGGCTTAGAGGATTGAAGAGAAGAGGGAGTGGTGCGAGGTTTTTATAGTGGAGGAGAGGAGTAAAATTTTGAATATTTAATTCATTATTTTATTATATCCCTCAAGACAACCAATAGTATTGTTTCATGTGACCCCTAATAGTAATAAGTGAATGTGAGTATGAAAAAAGTGGAATTTCATCACTTGTGATGTCAAGAATAGTGTATTTAACTGATAATTTTTATATATGGTATTTTATCGTATTTCACTATTCATAAAAAATTCTAGAATTTCTGAAAAAATCCCAAAAATTTTCCCCTACCATTTTTCAACATGTAGAATTGAAAAATGAACTCCAATTTTTCAAAATTAATTTTTTAAATATTATTAATTTAATTTTTAAATAAGGGCATAGTTAATTGGAAAAATAACAATTTTAAGGTGCAATTAGTTTTATTTCAAATTGACAAATTAATTAAGATCTCATTATCTTATTTCCTTAAGAAAATAAAATAATATTGTTATTTACTATTCATAAGGGTCATATTACTATTCATATTACTATTCATAAGGTTATGTTACTATTCACCAAAAAAAATCAAGTTTGTTATATCAGACTCTAAATGACTTACTGGTCACAACTGTAGATGATCGTTATTCAAAATTCCAAACACAGTAGAGGCAATGTTGTGTTTAATGGATAGATTGTAAAATGTATTCAATATTTAATTTCAAAACCCTGGGGTGTTAAATATTTTATTTCTAGATGAAAAATGATAATTTTCCACCTTTTAAGAGGATCATAGTTAGACTGCACTGTTAGAAAAACGGTGTGCCAACCATACGACTCACTCTATCTGATAGAAAATTCCCACATGGTTCATGTGAATAGTTAAGAAAAACAGGATCCAACCATTCATTTTTCACTTTCATAATCCTACACCCTATATGGTATAGGCACATGGTTAGGAAAATAGTGTACAAGCCATGTGATTTACCTCGGTAGTTTTTCATAGGTCACTTACATAATCATGCGGCCATGGGTGCATAGTTTTACAAACCATGTAACACCCTTTAAGTCCAAAAAGGTTGTCTAGGACCTCCTATATAGTTTATAAAAACCATGTTCCTTATTAAAATAAGATGCACAATTGATCCACATGTTTAGTACTGACTGTCCACCAAATGAACACCCATCGCTGTCTCTTGTGAAATTATGTTCTCAAAGCACGATGCTATAGAAACTCATCATGGCTACCGAGACACCACTTGGGCCTTAAAACCCAACTAAAAAATATTTTTAGAGTGATAAAACTCTTAGAATTTCCTTCTAAATAACACTTCAAGAATTTTCTCATCCAGTAAATAAAAATTAAATTTCCTATATGATTTATCAACCTGTTAAAAACAGGATCTTTCAACCTCCCCACCAAAGAACTTATCATGTATGACAATCCATAGGGAGAAACAAAAAAATCAACTGACCTACTAAGTTCATGATTTTTTTTCTTCTCAACAACTTTGTTGTGTTTCCAATTCCCAATGCACCTCCATGTTCCATTTAAATCATACAAATCATAAAATGGTAAAAATTGAGCCAATACTTATATCTACTCAAGATTAATTGAGATGGTTATTAATAAATCCTATCTAAAACAAGGAATGGTCATGTCATTAACACTTTAATCAACCATCATATGACACTTAACACCATAGTTTCTAGCTTGAATATCCAATTATGAGTCAGAAGACATATACCGTAGGAATTTCCCATTGAAACATGTCTTTAGAATCCTAGCAATGCTCACATCATGTTAATAAGTATCTCACACTCGATAAATCGTGAGGACATAAGCCTTAGTCCCCGATTTTACTTAAATTGTAAAATTCTTAAACAGCCCAATTCAGACCAGTCATGCGTGTGTTTCCTAGAAAATCTCTACCCAACCCTTATACTACACTCTTCTCATATAAGTGTCATACCTAATTTAGTTCCTCACAGACCTCGTACAATTTTTCATGAGAAATCAAGTAAAACCATTCTCTATTCCAAACTATCATCGTGGCACAACATAAGAATCAACACATGCCTGATCAAAAACCTTTATATCATCACACTCTAACATCAACTGAGCCTGACTACATATCTGGGGAAAACTCAGTATCAAATTACTTTATTCTATGAAGATCATCCAATGAAATCCATACTTTGAAATTGGAAATATAAATTTCAATACCTAGATAAGTCATCCACCCATTATAACCAATGATTGGTCCCAAAGGTGGTATCTTACCTAGTGGCTGAGTCAATGATCCATCAGGTGTCCGTGAGTCTGTCTGAGGAATTCCTACTTAGGAATTCAAGTGTCACACAAGAAAATGCAAACCTACATAGAGATCTAGGTCAATGACCCTAATCCAGAATAAAATAACCAATAAATTACATATCATACATTGATCTCGTGCCAGGAATTTACTAATAAAATTGTTATATATTGTTCCATTTATCCAATAAAATCCAAAAACCAAAACAACCATCCAATGACCAGTCTCATGTTCCCATGACCCTTCTCACATGAGGATCTCTTACCAGTTACTAATGTCCTAATACTCATATTAATAGAATACATGATGTCACACCAATTAAAAGAATCCTCAATTACCACATTCCATGCTTCATCCACCATTGGACATAAAGATTGAAATGTATAAGAATCCAATCATTACCTAGTTCTAATGTAATCTTCACCAATCACCCAATCCAGATTTCCCATAATGGTTCCTTTTACGTTCACTGAGTTTCAACTTACCACAAGGGTCACCTCCCTTAAATGCACAAAGGGGTACTAAACACCTTATGGATTACCTCATATTGCTCCTCAAGAATAACTCTCAAGGAGTCCCTCTATCAAACTGAAAATATAATTAGGTAGCTCTGTGTATAGTTGATTCTCTCTCAACATACCTATGACACTATCTAGATATAGGGAATGATCATATATGAACTAATAGTATGATAATATTTCCTCAATAAGTCTGTACCACTCCCCCCAATCCACAATCACATCAAGTATCCTGTATATGAATTATTTAGATACTGACCCCATATCTCCTAAAATTGTGTGACAAGGTCCATCCGCAGGACAACTTTCTCACATTACCCAATTTAATTCCAAATTAAACGTTATCATAGGGTAAATTCCTTTAATTTTCCCAAATATCCATGTATCCATGCCCACAAAAATTATATTTTAAACTATAAATCCTCATTACACACCATTATACTCATTGTAATCTCATATCAAGAAGTTCCCATGCCCAACTGATGTAAACTAAAATTTTTATATGAAATGGGTGTACATCCTATGCCACCTAATTCAAGACCTGAATCATGATTCCATGAGTCATCCATTAATAAGGTATAACTATCTGTGCTATATAACATGTAATTTCCCAACACAATAGGATCTCTATTGGAACTCGTCGTCAAAACCGACCACCTACCTATGCCATGACTTATCAAATGATCACTTGCTTCGCTATGACAATTTAGAAATTAAAGCATCAACCACACAACCACTAGAAAAATAATCTAGGCACTCAAATATTCCATCCCATTTAATCAAATCTTGATACCCAATCATGTTAGGTGATGTTAAAAAAGGTATCACCACACCTAAATAAAAAAACCAGATCACCCTCCATGTATTAATTTTAAAATGAGTATCCAACCACTATCACTGCCTCTAAGGAATATATAGACCTATTCTAACCTCTCTCATAGGTTTCCCTTAATCAAACTAAAGAGATATGACCCATTGGGGTATAAGTTAAAGCTAAGGGAATTTAGGTATCCCACCAATCCCTACCAATCAAATCAAAAAATAAGGCCAAAAGGTCCATCCACCTAGCCAAAAGGTCTCTCACATGAGAAGCACATACCACTTAATATATTCTATTACATGGAATCCAGAATTCCTATAAACTCTCTCAAAATAGGTTAAACTAATGGAAGTTGGAAGATCATCAATCCACCAAGTCAAAAACTGTCAACATTGATGTTATAGTATCACCTATTAAGCATTGACATACCATGCCCCGATCCTCTCTAAGTTTCCTTATAGGGGAGTGATCCCTAGAGGGTCACAATGACATCATAAAAAATACAAAGAGTTAGCAATCATAAGATATTTTCATGTGGTAATACTCCCTTGAGTTTCAACCTACCAGACAACCACCGAACTACCCGGGGCATCGTTTCATCAATTAAGAGTTCCATCTGACTCAAAATATCAAGTAATATCACATTGAGTTCCTAGAACACAACTCAAAAGTATACTATTTTCCTATTACAAAAGGAAATACTACAACAGGATGACCCCTCATTCACTCAAGGAATCAACTTTTGAATATTGGGTTACACCTAAAGGTGTACTAGGCTTTACCACCTATCCTATAGATCAAGAACAACATAAAAAGGCCAATGAAACGTACAAAAATTTTCAAATTCCCATTAAAGGTAACTTCTCAAGGTAATTATAAAGATAATATTTACATAAGTATTCTCTCTAAAAATTCCACTGAATGTTTTATTTAAGTCTTTATATTAGTTAACTATCATTATAAACATTAAATAAGTTGTAATATATGGTACTATTAGTACCAGTTATAAATAATTTCACTTAAAAAGTTTTAATTAGCACTTTATTTAGATTACACCTTATATTATTCTAGGATAATTACAATATAATTTCATTTTAAAATAATTTCATTTATCAACATGTTCTCATAAATGGATTAATTTAAGAAAATTCAACTCCATGATATAGAGAAAAACACTCTTTAATTTTTAATTGAAATTTTAATTAATTTAATCTTCATAATAATAAACATAAAAAGAAGAAAAAATGTATTATCCTCTATGGGGAATCGGTTTAGTAAGATGACACAATATATTTATATGAAACAACATATAAGTTGTTATTGACTCATTAAATAACCATCCGATTTAACATGAATATACCTCTATGGGGTTTAGTAATTAACATGAAATAATGGAAAAGGTGACCTATGAAGGTCTCATCATACCAACTTGGGTTTAGTTATATGGGAAACCACTCACAATTTATGGATTCAATTCTCTTTAAATTACAATTATCATGAAATTTATGTGAACCCATTAGAAATTTATTTATTTAATATTAGTCACACCCTTAATGGGTTTATCTCATAAGAATATGATTCTAAAACACACCTATAAGGGTCAAGTAGATAATATAGGGCTTTAGTTATACTTATAGAATCTCTCCTTTTTATCACATAAACTTTCATTACATTATACAAAACTGAGGATCTTTAAGGTTTAGTGTCTTGGAAACCAGGAACTTAAAACATGAAAACATAAAACATTCTTCCTAAACACTTTAAAGTCTTCTCCTCATGTTCATCTTAGGTTCATTACTACATCTCATAACCTGGGGACATACATCAAATGAAAGGGTGAGCAGAAGGCCCAGTAAGGGAAACAAGGGAAACATATAACATGTGAACTTGAGATACATCAACTATGTCATGAACAAGAACTTTAAGGCATGATAAAAAAATCATGTGGCATATCATAATAAAAATAACATTTTTCATAAATTTAAGATGTGGCTACATAATTTAACATAGAAAATCATGAACATATCACCAAGGTCCATCCCCAAGGTGTCCTTTGAAAATTAACAAGGTTATTCACCAAGGTATCGTGAAAATTGTAATCTCTAGTGGTTACATCATTACCCAATGCATTGGAGCGCTATCAGGGCACACACTTAATTTGTCTTTATTATCATGTGATCCACATATATCATCATCAAACATTTCATAAATAACCCATATAGCATAAAATAAATGGGTTTCATTTCATAATCATAATGTTTTAAAAACTGCTTTAAAGACATGATCTTTACGTCACTTTAAAACCCACAGAAAAGGAAGGTGGGTATCATGTATGTAAATCCCAGAATTTAAAATAGAACATTTTGGTATATATGTGAATAAAACTTTAGAATAAATAGATTTGAGTATTCACTTAATAATATAAAAGAACTTTAGAAAAAGAGAGAGACATTTTGAGACGGAAATTATGCAGCATAACAGCTATGTTACGAGGTTTTAGAAGACATTAAAAAGAGAGGGAAAATGGGTAAAACATTCATAAATGACCCATAAAATAGTATATGGATAGAATAAGAAGGATAAATGATCATGGTAAGGAAATTTCAAGGACATACCATTTGAAATGAAAAACATGGAAGGAAGACAAAAAATTAGATTTCTCTTATGAAAGTTTGGTAGCCTAACAGCGTTACTTAAACTTCAACAAAAATGATTTGAAAAGATCAAACAGGGTCCCTCATCATGTGAAAATAAGAGTTCAGTATGATAGATATATAGATAATTACCCAACATAATTAAAAAGGAACTTGAAATACTTGACACGAAAGTAGAACTTTGAAAAGAATGAGAAGGGTGAAAGAATCCCCTAAAAAATTCGGCAGCCTAACGGCACCACTTAAAACTTCAAAATACTGAATTGAAGAGATCAAATGGGGTGTCTCATAATATTAACATAAGAGTACAGTATGATAGATATAGATATCATACCCCAACATAACAAAAATTAACTTGAAAGAACTGACATGAAAGTAGAACTTCAAAACGAGAAGGGTGAAGAACCACTTAAAAATTCGGCAGCCTAACAGCGCCACTTAAAACGTCAAAATACTGAATTGAAGAGATCAAATGGGGTCTCTCATCATATTATCATAAAATATCAGTATGATAAATTTAGAGATCATACCCCAACATAATAAAAAGGAACTTGAAATACTTTACATGAAAATAGATCTTGAAAAATGAGAAGGGAGAAAGAATCCATTACAAAAATTTCGGCAGCCTATCGACGCCACTTAAAACTTCATAAAACGAAATAATGAGAGTAAGAGGGGATCTATAATTATATGAACATGAAAAGGGCAGTAATAGGAGTATAAAATAACATCCTCCAACATAAGAACATGGAGCATAAAAGGAATGACATAAAAGAGATTACTTGAAATGAAAGAGAGAGGTCAGATCCCTTACCTTAAAACGCAACTCTTAAAACTCAATGGTTGGGACCTTGAGGGCTTGGGGGAACCTTGGGAGGACTCCATGGGAGGTAATGAGACCAGAAATTCATTGGGAGAGAGTGGGGAGTCGAAAGGATGAGAGGATTTCTTGGTATTTATAGGGAAAGTGAGGGGACAAGGCATTAATGGCCAAGGGACACCTCAAAAGTGGTTTTCTCAAAAGCATGGGCCCTCCCATGGTACTTCCCATGGAGTTAGGCCACATGGGGCCCCAAATACAATAAATCATCACCTTTTTCCGGCCATACCTTAAAATATCTCATGACACCATCATGACACAGTTATGAGATCATTAAACGTACTGAAACCCTAAAATTGTATTTTTACTATTCACTGAAAATTCAACTTTCTCATAAGAATCCCAAAATTTCACCTTAACCAAATATCAATGATTTGATTTCAAAAATTAACTCCATTTTATAAAAATAAATTTTTAAATATTTTTAATTTAATTTTTAAATAAATACACTATTCACCGAAAATTCATTTTTTCAGAAAAATCCCCAAAAATTACCATAACATAATATCGACGCTCTGAGTTCAAAAATGAAATCCATTTTATAAAAATAATTTTCTAAATATTTTTAATTAAAAAACACTATTCACCTGAAAAAACTAATACTTGAATAATAATTTATGAAACCATTATTTAACCATTTTATTGAATCACATTAATTAATCAAGGTGCCTAGATTATATTAATACTTTCTTTAAGTGAGATTACTAATCCATTTGGACACATTACTAATCCTAATCATAAAATCACTATTCATAATTTACTATTCATCAAAAATCAAGTTGATCTTATTAGACTCTAAATTTCGTACTGAACATAATTGTAGAAGACCATTTTTTTGAAAATCATTACACATTTTTAATTATTTAAGGTTTACATAAACATTTTTAAAATATCATTTTTCTAAAATTTATCAAAAATATGCATACTATATTTATCCGGTCATTTAAAAATTCATAAACTTCATCATAAGAATAAATCCCAATTTTTATTTAAAACAAAGGATTACACAAGGAAGTTACGGTCTCCTTACATAGCCCCTTATCACACCAGCATAGGACATAAGTGTAAGGTGTGCTAATGTGAGAGAATCTGAGGGAGGATCGGCTAACATCGCACGAGTAGTAATTTCTATCAGTTTGAACTTCTCGCAGAGGCGATTCCATTCTAGCTTCACACGATGAAGTTCGGCTTGGGTTTGGTCCAGAGCAAAGCCCAGTGGTGATACCTCCTTCCCAAGTTCTGTTAGATGGGCTTCGATCGGTCCAAGACTACTGGGTGAGGCCATCAAATCTTCTTTCTATTATAATTAACCAAAATTACTTGTATTTTGAGACAATAATCAAACCGTTTAGTTTCTAGCGGTCATATTGACCAATGGTCATATAACCGTCTAAACCCAACGGTCTCATTTTAATTATAATCATGTTATCAAATGAAACATGTTTGTTGAGTATAAAAATAAATAAAAATAACACATAAAATTAGGAAACAAGATTTATTCAAAATTTTGGGTCGTTACATTCTTCCCCCCTTAAGAAATTGCGCCCCTGCAATTTTTAAAATTGGGTTTTGAAATTTCATTGAAAGTCCCACATCGGAAAAGTAGTCAGTAAAATTATTATTTTAAAAGAAAGAAAGGGAAGTACAAAGGTCACCCGAGTTAACCCACACTAGGATTCCATGTAGGAAAACATGGACATGGAAGTAAAACAAAGGGTCAAGTTCTGGGGGAGAGTGATAGAGAACATGGTTAGGAGAAAGTTAACCATAAAAAAATCCCAAACTTATGATGTGTGTAAACGGTCTTTGATTACCTAGTAGGAAACGTAAACCAACAACGTTTTTGTTTTACGTTCCTTTTCATAATTTTGAGGAATTCATTTACAACATAAAACAAAAACATAAGAAAATATACCTATCTTTATGTAGAGTTTCATCCTTTAATAAGTTTCTACCCAAAACTAATCTTTTCTACAAGCTATGAGCATTCAAAACTACTTGGTCTCATCAAATCACAAGAATCATCTTCATAATCCATAAAAGATTAACTATCTATTTCTTCTATCTTTAAACATTATCCCAAAAACAGAAAGGGTAAGGTAAAACAACTCTTCAAAAAAAAAAGAATCCCATAAGAATAGAATCTACTTTTAAATCTTCAAAGTTCCATGGTACTACCCAAAGTTCATCATAGACCATTCCATAAATAACGGTCCTTAAGATTCCTCAAAATAACCCAAACTAAGATTGAAACCCAAATACAAGAAGGATTTGATAACATAGTCTTCCAAAATAAACTTCATTGTTCATCTCCAAACAACATCAACCACTCCTAACATCTTATAACAAAAGTATCTAACCTAAACATATTTTACCCAAGATAGGTTAATCATTCCCATAAGTAACCTAAATTACTCTAAGTCCACCTTAAATTCATCGATTCTTCAAAAT
The DNA here is from genome assembly GCA_963277665.1 of Viscum album. Taxonomy (NCBI): domain Eukaryota; kingdom Viridiplantae; phylum Streptophyta; class Magnoliopsida; order Santalales; family Viscaceae; genus Viscum; species Viscum album. Next base: position 735,032,346 of record OY728160.1, read on the forward strand.
ATAAGTCAACCTTACTACTCAATGAAAATACCGTAGTACTATATTTACCTCGATCATATAGGGTCCCCAAAATAGTGAACATCTTCCTAAATAATAATCATCTTTTAATCCCCTAATCATCTCTTTCATATTAATACGGAAATCATCGAATTTCCTATCACATTGGTTGTTGGGACATGTTCTTCCATTTCCCACCATTAACTAAGAATAGAAAGTATAATTAGGGGCTTAAATACTTAGCTAATAATCATTAAAAGGAACTTAAAGAATATAAGGATAACTTGTAGAAGAAAATTATACCCTAAATTGTGATCCCCTAGGTTCTCATCTAGGTTATCCATGATCATATATTCTTATGTGAATCTTTATTTTATTTTATCTTTGTTCCTTTAACAATGGTTCATACTAAGCTTATGAATTTACCAAAGCATATCCCCCGGGTGTGTCGTAACCAAGAGTGAAGCAAAGCCCGTTGTCGTGTACCAGTTCCCGTTTGAGTCTAGCTCAAAGTGGTGTTTTCGGGTTTTACCCCTATGTACATCTGTTCCAGAGCCACCTCTACCTGCTCGTATCCAGACAGGGATGTATTTGCTTGACAACCCATTACTCAATTCTCACCAAAATACCAGGAAGATTTCCTATATATAAACTTTTCTATAGGCTTCTTCCTAAAGATTTAATATCCTAATTTCCACAAATAACTAAATCATCCTTTGATACCAACTATAGCATCCCACCTTTTTATCACATAAACTTTCATTACAGTATACAAAAATGAGGATCTTTAAGGTTTAGTGTCTTGGAAACCAGGAACTTAAAACATGAAAACATAAAACATTATTTTTAAACACTTGAAAGGATTCTCCTCATGTTCATCCTAGGTTCATTACTACATCTCATAACCTGGGGATATACATCAAATGAAAGGGTGAGCAGAAGGCCCAGTAAGGGAAACAAGGGAAACATTTAACTTGTGAACTTGAGATACATCAACTATGTCATGAACCAGAACTTTAAGGCATGATAAAAAAATCATGTGGAATATCATAATAAAAATAAAATTTTTCATAACTTTAAGATGTGGATAAATCATTTAACATAGACAATCATGAAAATATCACCAAGGTGTCATTTGAAAATTACCAAGGTTATTCACCAAGGTATCGTGAAAATTGTAATCTCTAGTGGTTACATCATTACCCAATGCATTGGAGCGCTATCAGGGAGAACCCTTAATTTGTCTTTATTATCATGTGATCCACATATATCATCATCAAACATTTCATAAATAACCCATATATAATAAAATAAATGGGTTTCATTTCATAATCATAACGTTTTAAAAACTGCTTTAAAGACATGATCTTTACGTCACTTTAAAACCCACAGAAAAGGAAGGTGGGTCTCAGGTATGTAAATCCCAGAATTTAAAATATAACATTTTGGTATATATGTGAATAAATCTTTAGAAGAAAGATCTTTGAGTATTCACTTAATAATATCAAAGAACTTTAGAAAAAGAGAGAGACATTTTGAGACGAAAAGTCTGCAGCATAACAGCTATGTTACGAGGTTTTAGAAGACATTAAAAATAGAGGGAAAATGGGTCAAACATTCATAAATGACCCATAAAACAGTATATGGAAATAATAAGAAGGATACATGATCATGGTAATGAAATTTCAAGGACATACCATTTGAAATGAAAAACATGGAAGGAAGACAAAAAATTAGACTTCTCTTATGAAAGTTCGGCAGCCTAACGACGTTACTTAAACTTCAACAAAAATGATTTGAAAAGATCAAATAGGGTCTCTCATAATGTGAACATAAGAGTTCAGTATGATATATATAGAGATAATGCCCCAACATAATTAAAAAGGAACTTGAAAGACTTGACATGAAAGTATAACTTTGAAAAGAATGAGAAGGGTGAAAGAATCCCCTAAAAAATTCGGTATCCTAACGGCGCCACTAAAAACTTCAAAATAATGAATTGAAGAGATGAAATGGGGTCTCTCATCATATGAACATAAGAGTATAGTATGATAGATATAGAGATCATACCCGAACATAACAAAAATTAACTTGAATGAATTGACATGAAAGTAGAACTTCAAAACGAGAAGGGTGAAGAACCACTTAAAAATTCGGCAGCCTAACGGCGCCACATAAAACTTCAAAATACTGAATTGAAGAGATAAAATGGGGTATCTCATCATATGATCATAAAATATCAGTATGATAAATTTATAGATCATACCCCAACATAATAAAAAGGAACTTGAAATACTTTACATGAATATAGATCTTGAAAAATGAGAAGGGAGAAAAAATCCGTTACAAAAATTTCGGCAGCCTATCAGCGCCACTTAAAACTTCATAAAACGAAATAATGAGAGTAAGAGGGTATATCTCATTATATGAAAATTAAAAGGGCAGTAAGAGGAGTATAAAAGAACATCCTACAACATAAGAACATGGAGCATAAAAGGAATTACATAAAAGAGATTACTTGAAATGAAAGAGAGAGGTTAGATCCCTTACCTTAAAACATAACTCTTAAAACTCAAAGGTTAGGACCTTGAGGGCTTGGGGGCACCTTGGGAGGACTCCTTGGGAGGTAATGAGACCAGAACTTCGTTGGGGGAGAGTGGGGAGTCAAAAGGATGAGAGTATTTCTTGGTATTTATAGGGAAAGTGAGGGGACAAGGCATTAATGGCCAAGGGACACCTCAAAAGTGGTTTTCTCAAAAGCATGGGCCCTCCCATGGTACTTCCCATGGAGTTAGGCCACATGGAGCCCCCAATACAATAATCCATCACATTTGGCCGGCCATCCCTTAAAATATCTCATGACCTCATCATGACACAGTTATGAGATCATTAAACATACCGAAACCCTAAAACTGTATTTTTACTATTCACTGAAAATTCAACTTTCTCAGAAAAATCCCAAAATTTCACCTTAACCAAATATCAATGCTCTGATTTCAAAAATGAACTCCATTTTATAAAAATAATTTTTTAAATATTTTTAATTTTATTTTTAAATAAATACACTATTCACTGAAAATTCATTTTTTCAGAAAAATCCCCAAAAATTACCATAACATAATATCGACGCTCTGAGTTCAAAAATGAAATACATTTTATAATTATAATTTTCTAAATATTTTTAATTAATTTTTTAATTAAAAAACACTATTCACCTGAAAAAACTAATACTTGAATAATAATTTATGAAACCGTTATTTAACCATTTTATTGAATCACATTACTTAATCAAGGTGCCTAGATTATATTAATACTTTCTTTAAGTGAGATTACTAATCCATTTGGACACATTACTAATCCTAATCATAAAATCACTATTCATAATTTACTATCAATCAAAAATCAAGTTGATCTTATTAGACTCTAAATTTCGTACTGAACATAATTGTAGAAGACCATTTTTTGAAAATCATTACACATTTTTAATTATTTAAGGTTTACATAAACATTTTTAAAATATCATTTTTCTAAAATTTATCAAAAATATGCATACTATATTTATCCGGTCATTTAAAAATTCATAAACTTCATCATAAGAAGAAATCCCAATTTTTATTTAAAACAAAGGATTACACAAGGAAGTTACGGTCTCCTTACATAGCCCCTTATCACACCAGCATAGGACCTAAGTGTAAGGTGTGCTAAGGTGAGATAATCTGAGGGAGGCTTGGCTAACATCGCACGAGTAGTAATTTCTATCAGTTTGAACTTCTCACAGAGGCGATTCCGTTCTAGCTTCACACGATGAAGTTCGTCTTGGGTTTGGTCCAGAGAAAATCCCAGTGGTGCTACCTCCTTCCCAAGTTATGTTAGATGGGCTTCGATCGGTCCAAGACTACTGGGTAGGGCAAACAAATCTTCTTTCTATAATAATTAACCAAGATTACTTGTATTTAGAGACAATAATCAAAACGTTTAGTTTCCAGCGGTCATATTGACCAATGGTCATATACCCAACGGTTTCATTTTAATTATAATCATGTTATCAAATGAAACATTTTTGTTGAGTATAAAAATAAATAAAAATAACACATAAAATTAGGAAACAAGATTTATTCAAAATTCCGGGTCGTTACAATACTAGTCACCATTTCCAAGTTATGAAGTTATATCAATATTATAAGTTGAAATTGGCACACAATTTAATTGAAACACATAATAAATAACTTGAATTAATTTATAAACTAACCAAATTACATTTGAAATTTAGTGTTCACAATCAAGTTAATTAATTTATTAATTTAAATCCATTTAATTTATTTAATAGATACAATGAAGGTTAGATATAATTACACCAACAAAATATGATGAAAAAATCTATTTAGGTTTATTTTGATACTTTATTTAACCAAACTTACATCCTGGCCATACCAAGATACTTATCACCTCAGCTAAAAATACAAGGACACATGAAAATAGTCATACAAGAATGATATACATAATCATGACACAGAATCACTAAATATTAATGATCTTAATGTTTTTACCTCATGAAATCCTCAATCAATATTTTTCCCTTTTTGAATGTAGCACAATGGTGACCGCAGTGTTGTCTCTTGAGGTGGTTGTAGTGTGATTTTCAATAATGTCAATATTGTTTGAGTTATTTTTCAAAGAAATTAAAATGGGAGATTCAATTAAGAGTTGGAAAATAAAATGAAACAAAAATGAGAGAAATTTAAAGTGAAAGATAGAATAATTTATGAAAAATAAAGTGGTTTGAAAATTATATTTAAAACAGTGGTGATAGACAAGCTTTCTCCTCCCATACACTCCCCTCTTACTCCTTTAAAAATATTTCACAATTGAATTTCTAAATGCACCCTAAGGATCCCCAATTTAACACTCAAATTTACATATATATCATATTAAGATATTAATATTATTGTTTCCCCACCTATTAAAGTGATTCTATTATTTTAGTATCTCCAAGCAACAAACCTAATCAAAACCTCCATGCTCAATGAAAATATCTTTCCAAAGAAGTTTAAATATATAATTCAATTAATTTAATTCATAGACAGAATAACCATCCAAAAAATTCATTTAAAAAATATTTTAGGAAATAAATAAATCAAATTTATTCAAGAAATATGATTACAAGAGAAATTCAAAGAGAAGTTACACATTAAGATCGAAACTCGGAAGAGAGTGTCCGTCAGGTGTCTCTACTGACAACCATGTGGAGATTAGCCACTCATCATTGAAGTAGAATCCATGTTCTTCATTTTAGCTTCTATGGACGACCTATTGATCAATATCTCAATCTCCTCCATGGAAAGTAAGATGTTGGTGGATCGTTTGGTGGTTGGGTGCTCACTGGCTGGTTTGGAATGCCCTAAAATAGTGACCAAGGGGTTCCATTTATAAGCACTCCCATCAAAGTGTCGGGCTGTGTTGCCTTTATTTTTTTATGCACGTTGACAGGTATATGACGTGTAATGAGGGTTCACAATGTGTAACCTCCTCTGTGACTTCTGGATCTACAAAAATTTACCACGTTAATCTTGAATGCCAGTTTGACTAGTTGACTAACTGCATAACGTGTACTAAGAGTATACGATGTGTGCTTTCTATTCACAGTGTGTTCTGAAGTCACGACATGTCATGAACATCAAATTATTTTTGAAAAGGTCATGACATGTACTTGGGGTACATGAAGTGTAGGAATTCTGCTTCAGTTTTACAGCTTTGCATCTCCAAAATCTGTTTTCACACTACTTTACTTTACTCACGGCGTGAAGATTCCATTACCTGTAATCCTGGAATACATAAGACAATTGAAAAAATTTAAGAATCTAGAATTATTTCATTTTCAAAATTAAGCTCAAAACATTTCATTATTCTAAAAATGATGTAATTTCACATGAAATGTCAACTTGGTGGTGTTAAAAACTTTTAATTATAGAATAAAATATGCGAGAATATTATCTTCATCACATGGTATACATATAAGAATTTTAAATAATCATACAAGAATGGTGTATCAATAAACATCGCATATAATCACAGAAGCATGGTATATAGATAATAATTATAATGATATGTGAATCCTATGTGCCTGAAATGATGCTGGGACACACCTCATATCTTTCCATACCAAGATAAGAAATAAATCCCCTAAATTCATAAATCAACACCCAACAAAAATAAAACGATCACTCAAGGAGAAATGACATTAAAATTTAATAACTAACAACATGAAAAATAGTCCTATCCATAGAAAATTGGTATTTAACTTATGAATAGGTTGTAAAATCCTAGGAACATTCTATTTACTAAGTTCTAATATAGTTGTAGTCTCCTATCGGCCCTTTCAAAATAATAAGACAAGGAAAAAGATAGGTTTGGATACCACTTTTTCACATCTTGATCCGGTTCACTCTATAAAAAGTAACCATAGTGGTTGGTGAAAAGGCCTCAAGTGTGCCTTCCTATACATCATAGTCTTTTGACTAGCATCAAGGGTCTACATGTGGTATATTGGGGAGACTGTGCCCTATATACTAGTAATAAATATGGTGGGAGCATAAATAAAATAAAAGAATGAGAAGATAAATCAACCCAATAATATTAATAAATGGAAACTAGAACAAAGTCAAATAATCCGATCATGCATGAAAATTCAATGACAAAAAGTACAATGTAGATAACATAAAACAAAGAGTAAATACATCAGGACTAAAGAGAAAAAATAATGAATAAAGGACTCTAACTCTTATATAGAATCTTATGTAAAAGATCATCTGCTAACTCCCATGTCAAGTCCTAGGCCATAATGAGTAACATCAAATAGGTACAGTCTAAGATTGTAACCTAAAACCATGAGATATATCTAGGTACTAAATGGAGGCCTAAATATCGTGTGGTTAAAACTCAATAGGCCAACAACAATGGTTTCTAATGCATATCTACTCCATTAATATAACATTTAATAGTGTGCAGGTATATCAAAAGTAAATTAGTAAAATAAATATAAACCATGTCAATTCATAATCCTCATTGGATCCCAAGATGACTATACATACTTTTTTCTAAGAAGGAATATCCCTAAACTGAGATTAAATAAGGTAAAAATCAGACCCATGGATAATGATTAGGTGTCCATATGTAACACTAGTAATGTGGGATGTAAGGATAAACCAAGGCATCTAAATATAATTATGATTATATGATTATACATTCAATAATGGAATCCATCCATGTATATAAAACAAGTGGGACATGGAATGTTATATCTAACAATTTAAAATAAAAGATATGTAACACCATGTCTAATAATGAGGAACTCCATGTCCTATGATGAGGAACATTATGTCTTATGATTAAAATAAATAAATGATTATGAGTGCCATTTTCAACATCGATTAACCATTTACAATCTATTCTATCAAGGTGATTTGTGATCCCATCCACAAAATTCTATATCATAATGTAAGTATCACCTAAGGCTTTATATAATTTCATTTAACCTATGATCCCATCCAATCCATTTATTAAGAGGAACCCATGGATTTCTCTATGCATAATAAAATTAATTTAAGCTATGCCACTATCAAAGGTTTTACATATAAGGAAACCAAGCGTTTCTCAAGGGGCAATATACTTCAATTAACTAATGATTTCATCCAAGTAATTCTGTATAAGGAACCCAAGTTTTGACCATGGAATAATGTAATTCCATTTAACCTATGAACATGTCTTAGAAATTCTGTATTAAGAATCCATGTATCGCTCAAGGTGTAATATAATAAACATGCCCCATGAATTCAATATTTTAACAATAAGGCTATGAGAAACATCCATTATCTTTCACTATTAATCATTATTAATTACATTAATAAATTTCAATTCAATTCAAAAAATTCTATTAGACTCATCCCTCATAATTGTCATGTATAAAGTAAGTGGTAAAGGACTATGTGGTTTGTCCAAACTATTTAAAATTTTAGTATATCAGATTTATCAAAACACTAACAAGTGATAAAAATGGGCATGTGATATGGTCTCACCATTCAAATTTCATTCTATTCATTTTAAACCACATAACATTAAGAGATAATCTAAATACACCAAGAAGGTGGTTAGAACAAATAGACATTTATAAGGTGTCAAAGGCATTTTGTTAAAAATAACTAAAGGGGTGGTTCTAGTTGAGGTATATTACCTTAGACAGTAACATATGTCTGATTGAGTATATCTAACAAGGTATAACCAAATTTAATTAAAATATTTCACCTTTTAAGAGTAATTCATAGAAAGTCTATTTTGGAACTCAACAATACATTTTAAAACATGAAAGACTTCTATGGAAAACAATAGACCACCTGCCTTATTCCAAGGAAGCTTCAATTTTACAGTATTATGCTTTAATTTGGACCAAAACATGACAAATCAAAGAAAATGATAAATTCCATGAAAATAGGGAATATGATATCAAAAAATAATCATGCCAAAAATAAGAAAATAAACTAAAAAAATAGCTAGGATAATTCATATAATTACCTCTATGATTTTAGCACATCCAATGACACTCAATTCATACTAAGAATGAAGAAGATCAACTCTAGGGGAAAGGAGAATAAGGAGGGTACCCACTTGGAAATTCCTAGGTGAAATGTGGAAGAAAACGTGGTAAAAACCCTTTTATGTTTGGATGGGTAAAATGGTATTTCTTCCCTTTTTGAGAGGTCACAGAGTTAAGAAAATAATGCACTATCCATATAGATCACTTTTTTCTGATATCCACACCCCAAATGTTTCATGAACATGGTTAATAAAACCATGAACCAATCACGACTTTATCACAGTCACAAGAACACACCCCACATAGGCTAGGTTCATAGTTAGGAAAACCATGAGCATGTCTTGTGATTTACCTCTGCAATTTATTACAAGTATCTTTCACAGTCGTGTGGCCTTGGCCGCATGGTTTTAAAAACTATGTGACACCCTTTAAGGCTCACACAGTTTTATAGGACCTCCTATATGGTTTTTAAAAAACATGTGACTTATAAAACGAGTAAATTTTTTTGATCTACACAATTACTACTAACTGTGTTCCAACTGTGTGCCCATGGATGACTCTCCCAAAATTGAGATCTCAAATCTTGATGCTCCCAAAACTCATCTAAGATCATGATACACCTCTTTGTCCTTAAACCCCAGCAGAAAAAAGATTTTAGAGTGTTCTAACTCTTATAATTAACATATGAAGCTTAATTTATGATTTAACCCATCCACCAAATGAATATTAAAATCCCTATATAATTTACCAACTAGTTCAAACCACATGATATTATAATGAATTAGGTTATTAATCTTAAGATTAAATGGATTAATCTTCTTCTCCAACTTTTAATTCTTTAATGATTTCATATCTACATGGAATTTATTTATGATGTTTAACATAAACAACATCAACATCACTTTTGGAACTTTATTATTTTCAATGAAAATAAATCATTAAATGTTACAAGGTCTCTACATCATAAGTATAAATAATTCATCAAAATTTATTTTATAGTAGTGGTAACTTATTAAATTTGAAGGATATACTAGGATGATCCCATCAGCTACTTGATTTTCAAACATTCAAATATTTTCACCTTTTACCTTGAAAACACAAGGGATTATAAAAACACAATGATATTTTAACTTATAACTTGTTTTAAAACATTTTATAAGGAGACATATTCAAATGTGGAAAATGTACATAATTATTTTGAATGTGAACTAATGAACATGTAGATTTCCTAAAAAAATATCAATATGTGTCATGTTTAACTAATAGTGTTTGATCCATCTCCACCAAATTCCAATTATAAATTTTAACCAAATTTTTTATGTTGTTTATTTTTCATTGAGTTTATATAGGATTCCATGATTATCAATATAAGAGTCAAAATTCCTTTTCTAAACCTGGTTCCATTATCTTTCTAGATCTTCTTGAGATTAAAACTATACTATATTTCTACACTTATTAAAAAACTTTTAAACACCCTTAAGGCCTCAGACTTATGCATCATAAAAATAACATAAGTAATATGGTTAAAATCATCAATAAGGGTGACAAATTACTGATCTACACTGTTTGATTACTTCAACATGGATCTACACACATTTGAATAAATGAGCTCTAATGATTTAGTAGACTGAGTATCCACCTTTTTGTGTGAAGAATTTACAATATTATCCTTTTTTAAAGTTAATCACATCTAATATATTTCACTTTATAGAAAAGTAACATCATAAAAATTATCTCCTCGAGTGATATTGTTCATGTTATTTTTTCAAAGGTGTCAAGGTCTTCTATGCCCCAAATCATTCTTTATTTTGATGCTTAGATAACCTGAGTTTTCAATATCACATACTTGAAAAAAATTTCTTAATATTTACTATCCTCTAATAAAAAATCTTCCATATTAAATTTTCTTGAACAAGAATCCATAATTTCTAGAAAACCACTATGTTTCCTTCATTACAAATCTATGAAACACTTAAAAAATTATGTTTCCATCCATTAACATTGAGTGTTTTTGGATATTATCTTTTATTTTATAAAAAATGTTAGACTATCACCTTTAACCATTAGTGATAACTCATTTACAATGGTATATAATATATGATTTCACTTTTAAATAAAATTTATAAGTTTTAAATATTCTATCACGTGAGAATAACATCCACTATCAAAGGTCCATGGGATTTCCCCTTTGGACGCTTTGAGTAAAAATTCCACAAGAAAGTATTTTTCATCCCATTTTATATTATTATCTTAAAGTTATAAAATATAAAAAATATTATTTTTTATGGGTTATTATAATGATAAGACATTCTGTTTAATGGTGATCAGGTTGGTCAAATCTTCCAGGTTCTTTTTCAAGAGATTTAAACTTGTTTTGATAAATATTTTAATAATATATAATATGTTTATATTATTTCCTCCTATGAAGGGACTGAATTCCATTAAAAAAATTACTCTCAAGCATCCTAGGTATGATAATTTACTGATATTTTAAATAACACATTGCTTTTAATTCCCAAATCCTCCACAAAACTCATAAAATCCATAGAAATTATATTTTTCTTTATAAATTTCATTTTTTCCATGATATAGTACTTGTATTTCTTCCAAATTTGAGTAACTAATGGATATTTTTTGAGATACATAATTATTGTGGACTCTTGAACTCTTATAAATTTTATATTATACATATTATCAACCTTTTCAGTGTCACTACATGTAGTGGTTTTTGGCTTCAAGTTGGTGTTCCTGAATTTTCTATTCTTTTGAGTGTCTCTGGTTTTAGCTGTAGATTTGGAATTCATAACATACATAATATTATAATAATCTTCACCAATATTCTTAGAATTTTTTTCTACATATGAATATATATTTTTTCATTAAGAGTCTCATATTTCTGTAAATATTCTTCAACTCATGAAATATAATTTTGAAGGTTGGATCTAAATATATTCAACTATTCTCCAGTTTTGAGTAGCTTCTATTGTATATGATCAAATTTATTCTAATTTTATTTAATATTATATTAAATATTTATGTTAATAGTATTTTCATCATCACATGTATTATTAATTTCATAAATATCATTTTTTTAATTTGGTTCTTTTATCTATAGAAATAGATTCCTTATTATTAGATGATTGAAATTGTTTCTTCAACTTTTTGATCTCATTATCCAATTTAGAGATTTTGTGAGATACTATTTCAATTATTTCTTCATAAATAACTCCATATAATTATCTTAATATTCAATTTTATAAATTCTTTAATCCCTTATAAATTTTATACTATTCACTATTGTAATGACCATTTTTCACCATATTCATCATCATATATCCCAATTTTTTCTTCATCTTCACTCTCTTCACTTTGTTTCAACAAGAAATTTCTCTTTTTTATATTTAGAGAACTTATCACACTTATCTTTAGAATAAACCATTTAATTTGTATTTATTATTTTATAATATTTTAGTATTTTCATATTCCTCATCACTATCTTCACTAGTTTCAGATTTTGAGTAGTTTTTTAAAAAATGACCAATTCCTCTACACCTAAAACATTTTAAGGGAATATTTTACCTTCTAATTTCCTTTTTATTTTTCATTTTTCTTGAGATAAAGGATATAAATTAATCCAACCTCCCATTAAAGTATTCATTATAATATGAACTTCTTGAGAAATCTTCTTCCGAAAAAATATTTTTGGACTTATTATGTTCTGAGGCTTTAAAAGTAATCTCTTTTACAAAATTTCCCTTATTTTATACATTATTATCTCCTTTTATTTCATAACAATCAAAAAATATTTATAAATAATCAAGAGGGATATCACATAGATATCTTTCATCCGAAGTTGATAATTTTTCATCAAAATTAGTAGGTAATATACATGATATTCTTTCTACAGTAGTAGAGTCTTCAAACTTCTAACCATTAACTATGATTGTTCTCACAATTCCATTAACCCCTATGAAGAAGATATTTATAATCTCATCAATATAAATCCTTATATATTTATATTTAATTCTCCAAAACTATAACTTTTCCTACTTCACTTTGATTTTTTCTTTGATATATATTCTTCAACTATTCCAAACTTATTTAGTTTTTTTTGATTTATTTTAATTTTTGAAACTAACTCTATAAAAGAGAAGAAAAAATACCATTTCTATCATGATCATCATTTTCCATAATCCTCTTTTTGTTTCTATTATAGAAACAACTTAAGAATGGGATTTAAATCCATCAATTTTAGCTTCTAATACATCATAACTGATAGTTAAAAGGCATGGGATCATTCTAAACTTATATATATGAAATCCTTTCCTATAAAATGTGGGAACTCCTTTTAATTCACTAAAATTCTATTATCCATTTTAGATTATAGAAATCTGCAACAACTTCTTCTTACTTAGAGATACTTCAATATCCAAAATTCAAAAATCATAACAAAAATGAATATAACTTGGTTTTTATACAACTTGTGGGACCACCTATAAGATCAATGAAAGATCATTTATAACTGGTGAATCAGGGATATTTATTATTTTTAATATTCTCTTGAAATAACCTTCACCACCTATTAGAGTATAGTGATGTTTTCTTTCCTCACAACCAAATGAAAACACACACAAGGGAGCATACCATATTTATAAGGTAAGTATCTCAACGTGAGAAGGATATTCATTTTCATGATATATATTCCTCTAAGACCATAATAACCACTAAAACACTATATGAGTACATGCATGAAAGATATAACTTTGAAACTCATGGTTGGGTAACAAGTGAATCACACACTTTATAATGATAAATATTCGGGGAAACAAAAAATATATCTTCCTCTTATAGAATTATATCAAGCTACTAGGTGTGATGATTTCCTTTTCTTCTTCTATTATTTCATAACTACAAGACAGACATTCAATTTACATGCACAAAACTGTATGAAACCACAATTTTCTACAACTTAATCATGTGAATGGTTCTTATAAAATATGAAAACATCAATTTTTTCTCTTCTCTTTACTTTGAACTCCATAGCCAACTCGACTGATATAATTCAAAAATATCTTAATAATATTCCTTAGATTTATTCAAATGTTCCTCCTTATATCTCATTTTATATTCAATATCTATAAATATTATTTTTCTTCTTCAATGAATATTTATTCACTATACCATATCAATAATTATTTCCACTTGGCCTTTTATTTATTTTCTGAACAATGGTTATTTATAATTATTATAGATAATTTGAATTTGAATTCCCTAAAGACTCAGAACATTCTCCTTCATGATGATAATATTACCATGTCCTTTTCTCCACCTATAATGACTATAAGAAATAATAGTTCAAAACTACTTATAAGTATATAGTTAATATAAAATGGTTGTGGATATTTATATAAAAACACAAATCCTTCCCTAATATTTCTCTTTATATATAATTATGATGTGTTTCTTCATTTTTCAGCATTGAATTTCATCCAGCTAGTATCATGTATTTCAATGATGATATTTAACATACATATCATCTTTAGAATAACCTGAATTGATTTTATTGTACTTAGAATAAATTTTAATCCAAAATAAATGATCCAATTCATCCCATGAATTTTGTTAGCATTTTATGTTTCACAACTTTAATTTTGGATATATCAATTTTATGCAAAATTAAAATATCACATAGGGTTGTTATCATACGTGAGATCTAGATATATTACACTCAAAATCAAATATCATATCCCTAAAACAATTTAATTATGCATAGATAACAACATAATTGGTTTTAAAAAATATCATACATGTCTCCAAAATGTCTTACACATAAAAAATTACTTACACGTAATGTAAATGACTTACGTGTAATATTAATGACTTACACATAATAGGAATGAATTATGTGTAACCGAAATAAATTATATATAGAAGAAACCTCATTTTTTGATTTAAAAAAAATCATATAATATCATACACAAACTCTAACAAGATATAGATAACCATTGTTTTGTTTCAATCTAAAAAAACTAGATTAAATCCAAATGACTTCATATTTTTTCCAAACATCTTCAAACATCACAAAAGCCTTTACCTTTTATGAGAAAAATTAATTAATACAAGTTTGAATGTGATATATGAATTGAAAAAAAAATAAAACACATTATCCATACCCATGAAAACCTTCCTCGGTCTTTCTTCAAGGCAGATACCACATTATAGAGGAACTTATTAATTATCAAAAGAAAACCCCTTTATCTCATGTTTTTAATAAAATTCCTAAATATTACCTTCTCAAACATTCCTTAACACAATACTTGGTCTCAACACCTAGGTGGAATAATAGGAAGTCTTTGAGGTGATTTTTTTTTTGAAATTCCAAAACTAATATTTAGAAACACCCTTAACAACATAACTTTATGAAAACATAACCAATTAATTGGCACACACACACAATAAACTTAGAAACACACCCTAAGTGTCTAAGCATGACTAACCATGCCTAAGCTAATGTATTAGATACCTACATGTTAGTCACAATCATATAAAATAAAATTACAAATTTTTAGTTTAAATTAATTAGACATAACCAATAATGTATTTGGGAAAATGCTGAACAGATTTATGTTTTCATTTAATGAATTTAAAACTATCTCTATCATAGGAAATAAGATCATGACATGTGAACCTACATGATGATATATGATTCATGAATTCAATCATTATCACCACATGGTGTATGATAGATATCCCATATACTGTAACAACACAATAATATTTAAAGAACAAAATGAAACCCCAATAGAAAAACCAATAAACACAATCCCACAACCTTGCAAACTTGATTGACCAATATAAAGGTGTTGTCCAGAAACAAGGATAGATTCTTGCTCATTTTTTGACCATATAATATCAGTTTTACCGAGCCCAAATTAAATAATAAATAATTGGCTATTTGATACCATTTGTAATGCCCTGACCAGATCATTGGATCGAGGTGACAGAGTTACATGCACTACATCAAAATTTGATTTTAGCGGTGATTTAAACCGTTGCTAAATCATGTGTCGGCAATCAATTAGTGGTGGTTTCTCAAAACTATCATAGAACGATTTAGTGGGGTTTTTAAAAATTTTAATTGTTTTTAAATTTTGTTAATTTATTTTAATATTTTTTTTTAAATTTTGCAATTTTATTTATTTATTTATTATTATTTCAATTTCATAATTTTATTACTTATTTATTATTATTTTATTATTTTATTATTTTACTATCATAATTTTATTATGATTAATTAATTAATTAATTATTAATTATTATTAATTATTATTATTTATTATTATTTATTATCATGCACTTGCATACACATGCATAAGAACATGCCACATATAGAAATTCTGTGTTGGATGAGATTTGAACCCCTTACCTCTTGCATATTCTCCAAAAACATTACCACTCCAACATACTTTTCATGTGATGAATAAACAAAATTTAATATACTTATATAGACTAATTGAAAAAACAAATAGTACATAACAAATAGATATTAACTCAATAATCAATAATCAATAATCAATAATCAATAATCAATAATCAACAATCAACAATCAACAATCAATAATCAATAATCAATAATCAATAACCTATAATCAATAATCAATAATCAATAATCAATAATCAATAATCAACAATCAACAACCAACAATCAATTATCATTAATTAATAATTAATTATTAATATTTAATAATTACTAATTACTAATTAAAAATTACTATTTAAAAATTACTAATTAATAAATAAAATATAAATTAATAATAAATAAATAAATAATACATGATAGGAAAATAAATGATAAATATAAAATAGTAAGTAATAAATAAAAAATAAATAATAATAAATAATAATAAATAATAATAAATAATAAATAATAAAAATAAATAAATAACAACTCAATAAATAAGTAATAAATAAATATATAAATAATAAATAATAAATAAAAAAAATAAACAATAAACAATAAACAGTAAATAATAAATAATAAATAATAAAGAATAAATAATAAAGAATAAAGAATAAATAATAAATAATAAATAATAAATAACAAATAACAAATAACAAATAACAAATAACAAATAATAAATAAAAAATAAAAAATAAAAAATAAAAAATAATAGATAATAAAATAAATAAATAAATAATAAATAATAAATTAATAATAAATAATAATAAATAATAATAAATAGTAAATAAATTATAATAAATTAATAATAATAAATAAATAAATAAAAAATAATAAATAAATAATAACTAACAAATAATAATAAAGAAAAAAGTAATAAATAAATAATAAATAATAAATAATTAATAAATAAATAAATAATTAATAATAAATATAAAATAAGAAAATAATAAATAAATAATAAGTAATTAATTAATTAATTAATTAATAATAAATAAATAATAAAATTTTGAAAATAAAATAACAAAATAACAAAATAATAAAATAATAAATAACATATAACATATAATAAATAATAAATAATAAATAATAAATAATAAATAATAAAAAATAAAAAATAAAAAATAAATAATAAATTAATTATAATAAATATATTATAATAAATTAATAATAATAATAAATAATAATAAATAATAAATAAATTAATAAATAAATTAATAAAAAATTTAATAAATAAAGTAATAAATAAAGTAATAAATAAATTAATAAATAAATAAATTAATAAATAAATTAATAAATAAATTAATAAATTAATAAATAATAAATATTAAATAAATAAAAAATAAAAAATAAAAAATAAAAAATAAAATAAAGAAAATAAATTAATAAATTAATAAAATTACAAAAATAAAATAAAAAATAAAAAAATAAAAAAATTAAAAAACAAAAAAACAAAAAAATAAAAAAATAAAAAAATAAAAAAAATAAAAAAATAGTAAAATAAGAAATAAGAAATAATATATAATATATAACGAATAAAAAATAAAATATAAAAAATAAAAAATAAAAAATAAAAAATAAAAAATAAATAATAAATAATAAGTAATAAATAATAAATAATAAATAATAAGTAATAAATAATAAATAATAAATAATAAATAATAATAAAAAATAAAAAATAAAAAATAAAAAATTAATAATAAGTAAATAATAAATAAATAAATGATAATAAATAAATAAATAATAAATAAATAAATAATTAATTAATTAAATAATTAATAAATATTAAATAAATAATAAATAATTCAATAATTCAATAAATAACAAATTAATAAATATCAAATCAATAATTAATAAAATAAAAAGAATAAGTAATAATTAAATAATAATAAATAATAAAATAATAAAATAATAAAATAATAAAATGATAAAATTATTAAATATTAAAATAATAAAATCAAAAAATAAAAAAATAAAAAAATCAAAAAAATAAAAAAATATATAATATCTATAAATATTTATACTTGTAACAATATTTATATAAATTTTTATAAACATATATTTTTTCAACATAAATATATATAAACACAAGTAAATCTAAATATCTCTATATATATCTACACATATATGATTTGAAAATATATAAACATAAATACGTATAAAT
Organism: Viscum album; assembly: GCA_963277665.1. Taxonomy (NCBI): domain Eukaryota; kingdom Viridiplantae; phylum Streptophyta; class Magnoliopsida; order Santalales; family Viscaceae; genus Viscum; species Viscum album. The sequence continues at coordinate 735,050,553 of OY728160.1, forward strand.
ATTTACAAATGTATATGAAACAAATTGTTATTTATTTTAAATTAAATGAATAAAGAATATTTATTTTCTGTTGGATTATACAATTAAAAATACATTTCTATATAAATATGTATTTATAGATGTGATTTATTATAAGTAAATATTAGAAAATATGCATATATTTAATTATAAATAAAAATATATTGTGAAAAATGGTAAAATTTCACAACCACAATATCAATATGAATGTAATTCTTGAGAACAAATTGAGTTCCAATCGAAAAAAATAAGACCCACTTAAATGAGGCTAAAAATCCATAGAATGCTAAAAAATTACGGTACCCTTAAAACACATAAAAATGTTAAGAAACTCTGAAAACCCAAAAAACCATAAAAATCATGAAACAACTATAACATCTCATTCAAGAGTTTGTTTTAGATCCACAACCTATCAAATCAAAGATCATGAAATGATATTTGGTATGATATATGGTAAAAGACAAACAGATACTCAGATTAGAATTTATAAACATTTGAATTTTAAGAAATCAGGGTCCGTGATAAAATACTCAGTTTTGGAGGCCTTTTTTGCCTTTCTGGGGACAAAAAACAAAATAGATCTCTTCGACCTCAGTCCGAGACCATCTATATTGTAGATCTCCTCATAGGATTTGATTTTATATGTGGTAGAGCCCAAACAGAAAATCGTATCAAAAGTTATGGTTTTTTGAAGTTTAAGTTTTATTTTGGACTTTTTGGAAACTATAATATATTTTATTACTCTAAATATCACATGATATAAATCTCATGTGGTTTTATATTTTTTTATAATATTTGATTTGACTGGTTATGAAGATGAAACAGACTCCCTAATCAAAATTTATGGTTGTTTGATACAAGAGTCTTCTTTTAAGTTTTTTGTAAAAAAAAATTATGTTTCTTTTTATTATTAAAAAATAATTATAAATATTTAGCAATTAACAAATTATAATTAATTAAAATTATATATAATAAACTATATATGAGAGTGAATACTAAATAATAAATAACAATTATTAATTAAATATTTTTTCCTTCTATTTCGCGGTGGTTTTTTTAAAAACCCACCGCTAAAAATAAGAAATTTTTTTGAATTTTTTTTGAAAATATAAAAAATATTTTAAAAACATTTTGGAGCAGTTTTAAAAACCACCCCGAAAAGACCACCGCTCTATAGTGATGCCCTCATGTAGAAATCCTCAAGCATAAGAGTTTATTGACTAGAGGTGAGGGCCTAATCCATAAAATGTGGAGATTATGACCTTGATATCAAATAACCATCTAAAACAAATATAACAAAAGTGATAATGAATAAACAACCAGCATGAATAATCTCAATAAAAATAATAGATATCATCATCATATGAAATATCCCAATTTCATACGGTCACCAATATATCCAAATCAAAAGGATCTCTACATGAGGCCGATCAATACATATAATCAAAAAATAAAAATAACCATGTCCTTGCAATAGAATATCCCAAAGAATATCCAAGAATCACCTCAATCACAACCAAATCCACCTACCCAACAGTTCGATATTGGTCCCTTTCCGTTAGATGAATTATTAACCTTAATGTATGTATAATCCTTAAGATTCCCATGCAGGGTGTGATTATAAACCCAATAAGGCTGTAACGACCCAGATTTTATAAGTGATATTTTTTCCTAAATAAATATTTTTATATTATATTATATGGTATTATACACATAGAGAAGCCAATAAAACTTAATTTTATTAAGGAATATCATTACATTATTCAGTTTCTAAACCCCTAAAAAGAAAACAACTTTATAGTGGCATAAAAAATATAAAATAAGACTAGTAGAATGGGAAAATTTATATCCTTCCAATTTTGTAGAATCATCACTCCCATGAAAAAAACTATAGAAAAGAAATGAAATACTAATAAACCAATAGTTCTGTTTAATTGGAATGAGCCCATAAGGGGCTCTCTGGTGCTTGGATTCCCACCCGCCATCGTCTTCCACTCCCTTGTTGGTTGACCTTCCCTTGTCTCTCAGCTCGGCGCGTTTGCGGCGTCGCCTCTCGTCATGAGGGATCGTCAACATCCTCAGAGTCTTCCATTATTTCTTTCTCCCCACTATAGCTTCAGATTTGGATAATTTTTTTGAGGAGGTGTGATGATGGTCCAGGGTGTGGGTTATTGTACTACGATATGGGTTTTCCATTGCATTACGAGTCGACTGTTCAGGTTTTGGGTAGATTTGGTCTTCAGGTGTGGTTCTGAAGGCGGCGACAAGTTTTTCTCCATGTCCTTGTTGTCTTATGTTGGCTGTGCTGATGAATCCATTCAGGTATATGGTAATGTTTTATTGTTTCTTCTTGAGGTGGTGATCTTGGTGATGGTTTGGACCAGATCTCATCGACAAGTGTTTTCCGATGAGGATTGGTTGAAATTGATTGTTCTGTGGTGATGAATATGGTGTTTTTGTGGTTTCTCATTCTCTTTTTATCTCGACGGGTGTTCGTCCTGTTGTTTCTCGTGGTGTGCTGGTGATGCTTATGTGATGTGTTGAGGGTTTCTTCCTTGTTGACTTCGATGAAGTTGGTGTTGGCGTGATGTCGAAGGGATGACAGACTGTTTTCCGGTGTTGGGTCTCTCCGGCGTTCTGGTTTGGTGGCGTTTTAGGTTTGGAGGTGATGCATCTGGGTATCGTGTTTTTGGTTGCAGCGGTGAGGGCCGGTGGTTGATCTCTGGTGATTTAGACGTATATTCGGTGATGCTGGGGGCATGGCTCGAGGTGGTTCACTGATCGAGACACCTTGGTCATCGTGTCTGTGATGATGATTTTGGTTTTTGATTTTGAAATTTGAATATGTTGTTGTTGTGATTTTCTTTAAGGTTGGCAGGTTCCACGACCGCCGTTTTAGGTTGGATCAGTGTCTGTATGGTTACCAGTTACCCATAAACCGACTTTGAGAAAAGGAAAAAAATGCATTGCAGGAAATAAACCAATCGACATCTTAGAAAATGAATATATAGAACCTTGGGAGGAATTTTATTTAATGTTCAATGAAGGTATTAATTAGTATTTATAGGAGTTAATATGACAATTTTAAAAGTCCTTTGACCATTATTATAGTAATTTGACTGTTGTAATAGTAACCTTATTATTGGGAATAGTAACCTGACCATTGGGAATAATAACCTAATAATTCGAATAGAAAATTGTCCTAAAAAATTAAAATGTAATGTAAATAATATTTCTAATAATAAAATTAAGAAAAAATATATATTAAATTGCTAAAAAATATCAATATTAAAAACCAAAAGAATCTGTAAGCACATTTTTAATAAACTATATTTTAATATATTTTGTAAAAATCATAATTTTTATGTTAAAAATTTAATTTTACCATGATAGAAAATTATTTTTAAAAATTAATGTCATTTTTAGAATCATAATTTCAATATTTTCCATGGGTGATTTTTTTGGTAATTTTTGAAAATAATTTAATTTTTAGGTGATTAGTAAAAATACAGTTTTTTCATAACCAGTTCATTTTAAATTAAATCATTCAGGATATAATAGTGAGATAACAAGTTCTAGAAATCCTTTTTTGACCAAAAACATATTTAAATTGATAATCAAGTCATTAAAATTCAATAAACATGTTTTTCAAACCTAAAATGTTTTTCTAAATCCTACAGTTTAATGTATTCTATTAAAATAATATAGTTATTTTTCCACCTTTCCATTTCGTTAAACTAATAAATTTGGATTATAAAGTAATTTATACTCTTAAAATCATGTTATTTAATTAAAATATGATTTATAATGACAAAAATATCACTATTATAATGTGTACCTTAGATATTATATTTTATTTAATATTTTATCCTAAAAATACCATAGTCCTCAAGTATAAATTACCCCTCTCCCTCTCCTTGTAAAACCACTCCTCTATCACTTAAAAAACCCTTATACCTACCCAAATCCTCTCTCTTAATCCTCTTATGTTCCTTCGTGAATTTATAGAGTAAACCAACTCCAAGAATAATGAAATTTTAGTTCTATAAAAGAGAGAAAACACAAAGAAAAGAGTAAGTTTCTATCAACTCTTATCTCATTTCCTCTTATATTCCTATTTTTCTAGTTCCTTTAAAACCCAAATATTCTTATATAAATTAATCAGTTTGTTAAAATTATATTAATTGTTTTAAACTAATTAAATGATTATATTTACAATGTATTCATATTTCATAATTTTTATCCTCCTCTTTTGACAATGCCCAGTCGACGGCCGGTTAACCGCCAATGAGGCTGTTGATAATTATTTTCTTATCAACATAATTATATAAGATTATAATAAATAATAAATAATAATTAATAATTAAATTCCAATATTCTAAGCTCCTGGAATTATTTCTAATTATATATGAATGATCTTGAATAAAAATAGAAAAATCGAAACCAAAAAGGATATTTTTTTTAAAAATAATATGATATCAAAACGTTTCACTATCAATAAAGAATAATATAAAATATAATTTGATAAATATAATGAAAAAATCATGATATAAATTAATATAATTCACTTATGGTTACCAGTTTTAATAAACCGATGTTTTTTATTTAGGAGACGTAAAGGCGATGAAATAATGTGGGATTTAAGGTAAGGGGATTCTCAATCCCAAACTCCTTTTTTGGGTTATCTCCTCATCACATCATTTTCAATATTTATATTATTAAAATTTACTTAAAATGTAATTCCACTATTCTTTCCTTTTTATTTTTATGGATATAGATGTTCTTAACCTTTCAAAAATGTTTCTATGCCATTTGCAATGATTTTTCAAAAGGAATTTAATTTCTAAAAACATCACATTGACTCCCATGGAGTTATTTCTTATCCAATCAATACTGATTATGGTTAATGAAAAAAATTATTTCATTTATTAATTTGGGAACCCGAATGTTTATTCATGAAAGTATTTTTTATCAAACCTTTCTGAAAATTATTACTTTTCATGGGTTTATAACATAACATCTATTGTTATAAGTTATATATGGCATGATTGATTATGAGAATTTTATGATTTGAAGGGTGGACCTGGAATTATATAACCCTCTAATTCATTGGGTAATATGATATATATCATTATATTATGTATATAAAGTGTGAACATGATTTATTTTTTGTTACCAATTATGATGTTATTATTTTTTCACATATGTTATGCATGATCATGTTGCTAGATTTGTTCACAACTATGTGTGATATTCAAACACTATGTTATGATATTTCATTATTATTCATAGGCCAAATTCCATGCCTTTATAAAATGTTTAACTTATTATTATGATGATTATTATGTGATTATTATCTGATTATGTTGATTATGCTCACTCATGTACTATTGATTCATGGTACTTATTCCTTCCATGTTATCCTTCCCTTTATTGGGCTTTTAGCTTACCCCTATCTTTGATATATATCCTTAGTTGATTACTTATACTAAAGATAATGTGAGAACTTTATAATGATATATAATAAGGATTCAAATAATTTTTAATTTTTATTATGTACAAGTGGTGTGTAAGCCTAATTTTTCCAAGATACTAAACCTTTCATTCTTTGAATGTATTACTATTATGTTTTTTATTGTAAAAATGATGTAAAAATCATGAAATAAAAATTTGTGTTGTTATAGTTGTTATCATAGGTATGGTTTAGTTAATTTAAGAATTATGAATAAAAAAATTATTAAAAACCATTAAGATAAAAATAAGTATAGGTAAATATCCTATGTTTTTGTAAAGTATAAGAGTGTGTGGATTCTGAGATATGAAATCCCTATCTGGATACTTCAAGTGTATGTGAATTTGACACCATTTTACTATGGGGTAATGACCCCAAAAATGGTGTATTAGACATTAAATCAATCAACACCTAGTGAAGGATAAGGAGGAATTTCTGAAAACCTGGTTTAACACTCACCAAGGATTTTCTTAGGTGAATCACAACCTCTATACAAACCATTATAAAGGATAAATAAATAATGGAATTTTTCTTCATAATATTAGAGAATAATTAATGTATATGGTCCTAGATGCATCATTTTAGAAAAAGGATAAATAAAGTAATCCTATATGATATGAATTTAGAATTAATTTTCACATAAGAATAAATTATGTATTCATGATTTTTTGACATACTTTTTTTAAAAACTTTTTCTATTTATGAAAATGATGGGAACCAGGAGAAACCAAACCAATAACCTCTATGATCGATAATGTAGTGATTTTACAAATTAAATCCCTATTATCATGGGAGGAGGAGTTCAGAAGTTCAGGGTGATTCTTACTAAGTTGTATTAGGAAATAAAAAATACCTTGAAACATGTGGAACATCCACCTTCACCCAAGAAGGATGAACTAGCCATTGAGCCCTTCATGCGGTAATGACCGTTGACATTTAGTCGATCTTATGATCAAATTATCATGGAACATTAGGTTATCCCAACAAAGAAGATATTTTTAGAACTCCCCTATAGTAACAAGGATATGATTACTCTGGCCATATATCATTTAGATGGGGATGCTGATCAATATTGGGAATTGATAAATAATATTAAGTCGAAGGATGAAATGGAAGAAATAGAGTGGGAACAATTTAAGAAGTTATATAATAAGAAACATTTCCCTCAAAATCTTTGAACAAATATGGATAGATATTTCCTAGAGATTACCCAAAAGGAGGGGGAATCTATCATGGATCGTGAGTAAAACTTTACAATGATTTCATGATACACTTTGGGTTTTGTTTTCAATAAAGAATACAAAAAATAGATAGATTATTTAGTGGTTTAAAACCACACATCTGAATGGATCTAGCTACCTGAGACTTTGGGAGTCCTAAATATGTACTTTAATATTATTTTAATGTATATATGAGGTTCAAAGAATGGTCATATGTTTATGGAGATAAGAAATGAATGATGGACTTTCAGGCCAGTGGATCAAATGAAAAAGGAGTAAAGAAGACCCAACCACCCACATGTTAAAAATGTGGGAAGTAGCACCATGGAAATTCCCAAAAAGGGAAATTTGGTTTATTTAAGTATAGGAGAGAAGGATAATAATCTCATGAAACTAGAATAGACAAGAATAATTCATCCAATATGATAAAAGAAATAAATTCACCTCTCAATGTACCACCCATGGTTCAATTATTCAACTATAGGGAGAAATGGGACTATACAAGTTAACACACTAAATAATGGTCTTTTCAGGATTATTAGTGTCAAAAACCACAAATTATAAAGGGGAAAATAACATCTTATTCCATCACTACTTCTATAGAAAAACATGAAAATGATGTCATATAAGGTACATTTTTTATTCACTTGAGAATATAAAATATTTTATTTGATTATAGTTATACGGATTCCTTTATATCCTATAAGTTTTCTAGAACTATTGAATCACAACCCCAATACCTTGACGTAGAGATGTCTATGAAAACACTTAGTAGGGTGATTAATGCAACCTAAGTGCTGTATACTTTTCCTATTAGTGTTTGTGGTAAGATTGGTATGGTGAATCTCACAATCCTCCCCTTATAGAAATTTGATGTTATACTGGGCATGAATTGGCTCTCATTATATAGTTCTCACATCAACTGTTAGGAAAATGACATCTATTTCTACATTATGAACCATACCATGCTCCTGTAAAAATGAAATTCAGATCAATAATATTATTTATTAAATCCCTCAATGATGTGGGTGTTGTTACCTAGCAATGAATCATACCTTTCCCAAATAGTTTAGTCAAAGTAAAGTTTCCAAATTTAGAAGATTCCCATTGCAAGGGAATTCACTAATGTATTTCCCAAAGAGTTTCCTAGACTACCCAGATCATGAGGTAGATTTATCAATAGAGATTATACCTAAAACCACTCCTATATCCAAATATCCCTATAGTATATCCTTGATCAAATTGGAGAAGTTAAATAAGTAGATAAAATTGAATTTAGACAATGTGTTCATATGAATTAATGTATCACCTTGGCGTGTTCTAGTTCTCTTTATCAAGAAAAAGGATGGATCAATGCTGTTGTGTATTGATTATTGGGAGCTCAATGAGATCACCCTAAAGAACATGTTTCTCCTATCAAGGATAAAAGACTTGTTTGATCAACTATGAGAATCCAATTACTTATTAATGGGGTATCTTCATTCTAGATATCATTCACTAAAGGTGAAGAAGTATTATATATCAAATTTATATTTCAATATGAGATATGGACACTATTAGTTCATAGTGATGTACTTTGGGATTAATAATTCCCATGAAATCTTAATGGATTGGATGAATAGAGTGTTTTGAGGATACCTCAATATATTCTTGGTAATATTTATAATTTATATACTCATTTACACCAATAGAAAAGAGGAACATGAAGAGTATCTAACGATTATTCAAGAGACATTAAAAAATGAGAAAATATATGCTAAGTTTAGCATGTGTGACTTTTGGATGTAGAAGTTCCAATTCTTGTGGAATATGATCAAAAGTGAGGAAATTTATGCAGACCCTTAAAAGACAATGGCAATCATGGAATCAATCAGACCTTCAAGTTTCACATAAATCCATAGTTTTCTAGCAATCACAGAACATTACTGATGTTTCATGAGAAATTTATCATGATTTTATATCCCAATAAATAAGTTTACATATAAAGGGTTAAAGTATATTTGGATGAAGGAATGTGAGGAAGTATATAAGGAGATCAAGAAGTGGTTAATTACTATTTCTGAACTCACACTACCATTGAGTTAATTTGGGTTTGTGATATACAATGATGCTTCAAATAAAGGCGCTAGTTGTATAGTAATGAAAAATGAAAAAATGATACCCTACACCTCATTAAAGTTGAAGATCCATGATAATAACTACTTAATGAATAATCTGAAGTTAGAATATATGTTCTTTTCCTTGAAGATTTGGTGGAACTACCTTTATGGTGAGAAATGTGACATATATAATTATACGAAGAGTCTAAATTATATATTCACAAAGAAAGACCTGAACCCGTGTCAACAAATATGGTTAGGACTGATCAAGGACTATAATTACTCTATTCACCACCATCCTTGAAATGAGAACAAGGTAGCTAATTCTCTTAGTTGAAAAGAAATTAATACTTTATCCAAGATAAAAATAGAGGAAGTAACTATATTTATATATATTAAAAGGATAGATCTAGATATTATAATGGCAGGGGGAAAATCCTACATTTTCTAATATATTTCCCAACTATCTACCCAAGATAAGATCAAGTATGCATAAAGAGATGATCTAGAGCTTCAAAAGAAGTTATAATTAGTAAAGTATGTGAATATTTATGACTTCCACATCAATGAATATGGTTTAATTTGGTTTGGAATAAATATTTGTGTGTCGTCATTACCATAGATAAAGAAAGAGTTATTGGATAATGCACATAGTTTGTCTTTATCTATCCATCCTAGAAGTACCAAGATGTACCATGATATTTTAGAGAACTTATAGTGGGAAAACATGAAGAAAAAGATCGCTTGGTACACCTTAAAGTAAACTGTATGTTAGAAAGTTAATGTAGAGATAAAAAAGTACAAATTAAAGATTCAAACATTTCCCATACCCATATGGAAGTGGGAGAACATCACTATGGAATTTTTCACTGGTCATCTAAATTAATCCAAATAAAAAATGAAATATGGGTTATGGTGGATCAACTCACCAAGAATACCCACTTAATCCCTATTTGGGATGATTTTTCACTTGAACAACATTCCAAGATATGCATAAAGAAAGTGGTGAGGATACATGGGTAACCACTTTAAATCATTTTGATCATCATCTAAGGATCAAATATAAATTCTAGAGAAGTATTCTACATGATCTGAATAATAAATTGAATTTTCATACAACCTATCACACCAAAACTAAATACAATTATAAAATAATCATTCAGACACTGTAGGACTTGCTTAGAGCATGCTCAATGGAATTTGAAAGAGGATGGGGTCAACATCTCCCATTAGTTGAGTTATCATATAATAATAACATTCAATCGAGTATTAAAATGGCTCCATATAAAGATATACATGGGAAGTGATGCAGAACTCTGAATTTTTGGGATAATGTTTGTGAGTGAATGTTTATTTGACATGATCTTGTGTAAGAGATGATAGATAAGTTTCAAACCATCCAAAAATATATAAAATTTTCTCAAAGTCTACAGAAGAGCTATGATAACAACCATCTAAGGGACATGAAGTTTGATGTTGGGGAATTTTTTTTCCTTTGAATATCACCATGGAATAGAGTCATACAATTTGGAAATAAAGTAAAGGTTAATCCTATGTACATTGAACCCTATGAGATCATAAATTACATAGGAGTAGTGGACTATCAACTAGAACATCCACCAAACATGGACCATTTTCATGACGTGGTCCATGTGTATCTCTAGAGAAGTAAATAACTGATCCCTCAAATGTATGGATTCTAGAGGTGGTACAACTAGAGAATGAACTCTCCTATGAAGAGAATCCACTGAAGATTTTAGACCATAGAGAAAATGTTTTGTAAAATAAGACAACTCACCTTGTCAAAGTGCTATGGTGGAACCATACATATAAAGTGGTGTATTGGGAACTTGAGGAAATGATGAAACATAATTAATCTAATCTATTCTAAAATGAGAATATGAGTTGAAATTTAAAGGATGTAATTTATAAAGAAGGATAAATGTAATGACCCAGAATTTATAAGTGATATTTGTTTCCTAAAGAAATATGTGTTATATTATATTATATAATATTATATACATAGTGGAACCAATAACACTTTATTTCATTAACGAAGATCATTAAATTAGTAAAAAATTAAACCCATGAAAATTTTAAATATTACAATGTGAAAAAAATATAAAATAGGAATAGTAGATTGGGAAAATTTATATCCTTCAAATTTTCTAGAATCATCATTCCCACGAAAAACACTATAGAAAAGAAACAAAATATTAGTAAACCAATCGAAATCATAGAGAAGGAAAATATAGATCCTCGGGAGGGATTGTAGTTAATGTTGTATGAAAGAATGAATATGTATTTATAGGATTTAATATAATTGTTGTAATAGTAATGTGACTATTGGAATAATATCCTAACCATTAGGAATAATAACATGACCATTGGGAATAATAAATCGATCGTTGGAATAGAAATTTGACCTCAAAATAATAAAAAGTAATGAAAATAATATTTATCATGGGTAATTTAATAAAATATAAATATTATAATTGCATAAAATAAATATCAATATTAATAACTCAATGAAACTATATGCAATTTTTTAATAGACTAGTAAAATCATAATTTTTAAATTAAAAATTAAAAATGCCCATGTTGCGAAATTATTATCATAAAACTAATGAATTTTTTATAATTATTATTCTGAAATTTTCCAAGGTTAAGTTGTTGGTAATTTTATGAAATAATTTAATTTCTAGGTGAATAGTAAAAATACAGTTTTTTCATAATCAGGGCATTTTATATTAAATAATGCACGATGTAATAATGAACTAATAAATTATAGAAAATTTTGATTGACCAAAAATATATATATTTTTATAAATTATTCTTTTAAATTCAATAAACATGTTTTATAATCCTAAAAGGTATTTTCCAAATTCTAAAGTCTAAAGTATTCAATTAAAATATTTTTTTTCATTTTTCCACCATTCCTTTTGATTAAACTAATAAATTAGGATTATAAATTATTTAAAAGTCTTAAAATAATTTAATTTAAGTAAAAAAAGATTCATAATGTCAAAAATATCATTATAACAATTTACCTTGGATATTATATATTTTTTCAATATTTTATCAAAAAACATCCCTCTCCCTAAGTATAAATAACCCATCTCCACCCCCTTGAAAAACCAATCCTCCAACACTTAAAAAATACAAAGATCTAACAAAATACAATATATTAATAAAATTATCATCTTTTTGGATATTCTGGAGTAAACAAACTCCTGACATCAAGGTATTTTAGTACTGTACAAGACAAGCAAGACTAAGAAAAGAGTAAGTTTTCATCAACTCTTATCTAAATTTCCACTTATCTTCCTCTATTTATCAATTAATTTCAAAAAAAATCTTCTAATATCAATGAATAATTATTTTATCATTATATTAATTATGTTATCCTGCTTAAATGATCATATTTACAATGTATTCATATTTCATAATTATATTCCTCTTCTTTTGATAATATCCCATCGGTGGTTGGTTAACCCCCAATAAGAAAGTTACTAATTATTTTCCTATTACCACCATTATTAAGGGTTTTAATAAATAATATATAGTATATAAATACATAATTACATGTATTCTAAGATACTATAATTATTTTTAATTATATATAAATTTCCTTGAACAAAAATAGTGAAATTAAAACAAAATGGTATTATTTTATGGAAAATTTATTATCAAAACATTTCACCATTAACAAAGAATATTATAAAATAGAATAAAAAAATTATAAGGATAAATAGTGAAATAAATTAACATGATTCACGTATGGTTACATGTTTTAATAAACCTATGTTTACTATCTAGGAGGTGAACAAATGACGAAATAAAGTGGGATTTATGGTTAAAGGATTCTCAAAATAGAACTCATTTCTTGGGTAATCTCCTATTCATATAATTTTCTATATGTATGTTCTTAAAATATTCTTAAAACATCCTTACACTATTCTATACCTTATATATTTTGGGATATACATGTTTTTACCCTTTAAATTTTTTTTCTAATACATTACAATTTTTTTAAAAACACTTTAATTTTCAAAAAAACATCACATTGACTCCTATGGAGTTATTTATTATTTACTTAATGCAGATGGTGATTTAAGAAAAAAATATTATTTAATTTAATCATTTTATAAACCAAATGTTATTCATGAATGTATTATTTATGAAACATTTATGAATCCCATTCTTTTCTATGGGTTTATTTCCCAACATTGATTATTATACATTCTATGTGGCATGAATGATTATAAAAATTTAATAAAGAGACAAGTGAGCCTAAAATTATATAAACTTTCAATGAATTGGGTAATGTGATATTTCTTATGATATTAGTTGAATTATGAATGAACATGATGCTATTATTGTTCATAGTTATAATGTAATGATTTATGTTCAAGTGTTGTGCATGACTATGTTGCTAGTTTTGTCCCCAAAAATGTGTGTGTCACGAAACTCTCCCTCCAAAGATACCGTAATGAGGGGAGATAGATAATGACCCATGTTTCTAGCCTCCAATAGTCCCAAGGATAGATACTAGCACCAAGGGTGTAAAAATCTCATGTATGGGAGGTATTATCCTATATAATATTATAGGATCAAGAGTAAGATGAATCGTCCACAAAAAAATCTAGGACATAATATAATAGAAATCCAAAAACCATCCGAAAAACATGTATAAATAGAAATGATACAGATAAAAGTATCCAAAGTAAATACCCAAAAGTAAAGATAAAGTAGTGACACGACAACTGTCAAGGATCCAAGCTAGTAAGGTCCATCATGGTCCATGAAATCGTCCTAAAAACCTAAAAATTGTTTTATATACATAGGGTGAGAATACAAGTATACTCAAAATGAAAAACTCATGTCTCTCATGCACATGTGAAAGAAGCATACTAAATCACTTGTGAGAAAACAACAGAACGAAACAGCACCTATACAGGTATACTAACTATCCCAACCTAACCAAGGCATTCTCACCAAATAACACAAGCCAAGGAATAAAATATAGAGTAAAGCACATCAATGATAGGGTACCATGAACCAATTTCCCACTAATTAGCCACTCTCGCACTGTAATAACCAAAGATTTTATGAAAAATATTCTTTTTAATTTCACTAATGTCTTGTGTTGTACGCTACACCAAAAGGAGCTTTCACAACACGCATCCTTGACTTGTCTTTCATTACACACAATCGCGACCTTCCTTGATAGCGTGTGTAGTACACAATACCGAGTTTCACTAAACAACGATATACTATTAAAATATTATTAAAATTAGCCGTTATGAATAGTAATAACCACTTTTTAAAATTTTGAAAATTTTATTTTTCAAAATGGACTTCATTTTTGGATCCGGAATATCGAAATTAGCTTAGGGTGAAATTTTGGTAATTTTCGGATAACTTTCATATTTTGATGAATAGTGAAAATTACTAAATTTTAACTAAAATTTTTTTTTTCAATCGAAATAATTAATAGTGATAAATTATTAATTTGAGTGGTTTTAAAGTATATTTACAATATATTTTTACAATTTAATACAATGTTGGTCATTGGATGTAATTTCACATTTAAACCAGTTATAAACAAGTGTCAATCTTTTGATAGTTATTATCTCTTTAAAACACGCCTTTTGTTTTAATGATGAGAATTAATTTTTAAATTAATTAATGCAACTGATATGTTTTGAATTTGGTAAAATAGAAATCATTTTTGAGTTCATAATATCAAATATATCTTAGGCCTAATTTTTGGCGTTTTTCTGAAAACTTTCAATTTTTGATGAATAGTGAAACCACTAAGTGATAGTTAAAAAACTGAATTTTTCATAAAACTTAATTTTACCGCTTCTGTGAGTGGAATTTCAAAAATCTGAGAGACAAGGTTGATGTCAGTAATTAAAATGTTGTTCAATGAGATGAAAATAATTTTTTTGGTGAATAGTAACTTTTTACTTTTTTTTACCACTGTTAAAAGTAAATAGGGTAATTAAGGGTAGAAATGATATTATTATTACCCTAACACATGTCCTAATTCTATTGGACAAGTTTAATTCGACCAAAAACAAACTTAGGAATAAAATATGACCATTTAGGCCCACTTGGATTAGATTTGGACATTTATTATTAATTTATTAAAAGAATGGTTAAAAGAGATAAAATCAAAGTTTATTTACTAAAACATTTTTAATATGAGGTTATACATAAGATAAATTCGACTATAAATTTTAATTAGAAAGCTAAAAATATTTCCTACATAATTGTATTTTATTTGTAATTTTTAGACATTAAATAATTTAATTTATTTATGACACAACGATGATGCAGTAATTATCTTATTAATGAAATATTGAAATAATTGATGTTATAAATACCCAAATAAATATAATTTGAGACTTTTTATGAATTAAACTAATTTTCTAGGTTAATATGACATGTTAGTATTGATTTAATTAACTTTGTTCGAACTTATCATTCTGTTATGATTTTCACAAAAATCAATTACTAAATAGTGTCAAAATTGACATAAAATAGTTTTTAAAACAAATATTATATTATTAATTGTTTTTTTTATTCCTAAAAATATAAGGTTCGGCCAAATGACTTATATAAGGTTATATATATTAATAATAAACAAATTTGGGTTTGTTTGGCTTCTTATAAAAAGTTTATTAACCTTATAGTGTAAGAACACAAGAAGACACGATAAAAGTAACATTATTTAACTTAATGTTAAATCTAAATGATAAGGTTAAAATAGGAACCTAAACTTGTCTAAATTCTATTGGATGAGAGAGTTTCGACCCATCCCCACATTAGAATCGAAATAAATCAATTTGGAGCCATTTAAAAACGAACTTGACTTTATAATAAAATAATATTTTTTGTGATTCCAAAGGTGCCCCTCTCCTCCCTTATAAAAGGGCACCTCCTCCCTCTCTTCCTCACACAACTTTGAGCCTTCAATCTCGGACAACACCTGCCAATTCCTCCTCTACACTTCCCTAGAGACATCCTAGAGGTCCTGGTCTTCTTCAAAGATCAAATTTAGTGCCCTAAAAGAAGGTCTCAAAGAAGCACTTCAAAGAAGAGGTAATGTTCGTTACCGATTCTTTCATCTTTATTTCTTCTTCCACTTCTTCTTCTTTAGTTGTATCATTATGAAGTAATAACATCAGTATCACTCATATACTGGTATATTATTATAAGTATGAAACAACCATATTTCACCATCGATCCATCCTACGGAAAAATAAATCACCGCGCGTGCGTACGTACGGAATACCGTCTCCACGCCGTGGTGTAATCTATTTTCCACCACCACCTTACTTGGATGGGTATAATGGTGTAAATAATGACTATATATGACTATTATAAAGTGATATTGATTCTGAAATAGTATAAATATACTCCAATACAATTCCACGATCATAGGAACGATATCATCACTTGTGCGTACGTACGGAATACCGTCTCCACGATGTGATGCGACTCGTTCTACATGATCTTCATTTCATAATGATTATATAAATGAATTGAATGAATGAATATGATATATATTACAGTAATACCATTCTGGAAATGAGGTATCTATAACCTAAATAAACGAATAAGAATTTATTCGACAAAACACACATAAGAACAAAAAGTTATAAACACCCGAATAACAAGTAGCAATGAAATATTACTACTAAGAAGCTAAGAATATGACCATATATGATATCATAAAAGTAAGTATGATTCTAGAATAAGTCAATAACATTATATAATCATTATACAGGAGGTTCAGACACTTACAAAGCAAGTCGGACCTATGGTAAGGGAAATATCACAATCTCATTTTTATCCGAGATTGTTTATACTTTGAAATTTACTGGGGTGTATTTTATCATCCACATCCATGTTTCCTCAATATGTAATGTTATTTCCATCCACCTAAAATTGTTTAAATCCAATTTTACCCTTCGGTGAGTTTTTATTAAAGGATATGAAAGGAATCTTTTGTCGTTTTTCGTACGAGGTTCTTTTTGACTTTTCCGACAAAAGTACGAAGAATGTTTTTTTAACATATATGGCATGAATGGATTTTTAAAACATTATTTCCAAGATGCTTACTTTATAAGTTTTCATGTTTATTTTTAATCAACTTCTTTTAGTTTAGAATTGTATGACATGTTAAGAAAGGAAAAGTGTTTTTGAAGCAGAAATGATATTTTCCTCAAGAATGGAGTTCAAATGTTTTATCAAAATTATTTTCCATCTAAGATAATAAAGGGTTATGTTTATATCCCTATTATTACATGGATTTGATTATGTTGTGATGGAAATATTTTTTATGAATTCCTTTATCTTATATGAATTGTTTTATGATGTCATGATGTTTAAGAATCCCATTTTTATTACATGGGTTATGCTATGATGTATGGTTTATGATTTTGTGGAACACATAAGAATGGTATAATTATGAGATGGGTGGGACCTATATCTCCCTCCAATGCATTGGGTAATGATTTTATATCTCATGAGATAGACATGGCTGGAATGGTAGGTTATACCAGTTCAGTGAAACAGGACTGAAACGAGGGTGACTCAGTTCCGAAAGGGACTTTGTCCACTAAGATAGTCTTGGCAATTGGTCTTGAATAACAAGAAATGATTCTCTATGATTATGTGTGTATGCCACAAATTTTAATGTTTTATGTTATGATTATTGTGATTACATTTCACTGCCATGAGTTATCCCAGGTTATGAAATTATGATCTCTTTTGCAGGTTAAGATTTCCAAAAGTTATGTGCTTATGTATATGATGTGATTGATATTTCTTTTGTTTACCCTTACTGAGAATTTGAGCTCACCCTTTTATGTTTTCTTTTCCCCAGGATATAAAGAAAGGTTTTAGGTATAAAAAAAGGAAGATCTTTATGGGAGATGTTGAATATCTTTCACCAGGATTAGAAGATTATATTCCGAGTTTCCAAAGACACTAAACTATTACGATCCTTATGTGTGTGTTTTTGTTATGTACTAAGTATTCCGCAAATGTAATGTAATGTCCATGTACGTTAAGCTTCGGGTATCTACAGTTGGTATCAGAGGAAAGGTTTAGTCAACCTTTGGAAACTAGGATGCGAAAACGTTAGTGAGATCCCTAGAGATATTTCTAAGGTATGTCTAGGGATGTCCCTAAGGTTAAGTATACGTATAGGTTATAGTACTAGAATTACGCTAACGATCATAGAATTAAACCTAAGATGTTAGATATTGAAGGTACTCCCCCTTTATTATGTTGTTTTCCCTAGCATGATTTTTGCCTCTCACACTATTCTTTTTGGGGTTTAGACGATGGCTGGAACCCGAAGGAACCGTGTTGATCAATGCAATGGACAATGCAATGATTGTCCTCCTGAACAAACAAATGTTATGGGAGATGGAGTGCAAAATCTTATTGCTATACTTACACAAGCTATGAATCATTATGGACTTCCAAATGAGAAGAGAAGGGAACAATATTCTATTGAGTCCTTCATGAGGCAACGTCCACCTTCTTTCAGTGGGTCTTCTGATCCACTTGTTGCTGAACAATGGATCAGTACCACTGAAAAGATATTTTCAGTTCTTCAATGTTCTGAACATGATAAAGTCATCTTAGCAGTATATTGTTTGGAAGGTGAAGCTGATCAATGGTGGAATCTTATCAAGAATACGAGTCCAAGAGATGAAATTGAGTCCATGGAATGGGACGAGTTCAAGAACTTGTTTTTCAGTAAGTAATTCCCTCGTATTCTTCAAACAAAGATGGAAAAGGAGTTTCTTGAGCTGAAGCAGAAGGATGATGAATCTGTTGGTATATACGAAGAGAATTTTACAAGACTTGCAATGTATGCATCTGGCATTATCATCCAACCTGAAAGTAAAGTTGATCGATTTTTCAGTGGCTTAAAACCAAGTCTTCGAAGGGCATTAGCTATAAGAGACTTCAGTAGCTATGAAGAAATTGTGCGTTGTGCTATCAAGGTATAAATGGAAGTTGGTGTTACATATCCATCTCATGGTTTTGACAAGAAACGAAAGATGGAGTTCAAGGAGAAATCTCAAAATAATGGTGAAAAGAAGATGAATGTTTCCTTATGCACAAAGTGTGGAAACAAGCATGGTGGATATTGTATTAAAGGGACTAGAAAATGTTTTAAGTGTGGAAAATAAGGTCATCGAGCAGCTGAGTGTCGAAGTAATGGAAAAAGGGTTTCTAATGATGTGAATAAAGCAAAAACTGCAGAGAACGCACCACCAACACTTCAATGCTTCAAGTGAAAGGAAATGGGGCATTATGCTAATAAATTCCCTAATCCAAGGGTTATTGATGATCAACATGAGCAACCACTTAAGGAAAAGGACAAAGGGAAGTCACATGCGATCACTATTGGCGATGTTGAATATGACAACGATGTGGTGGAATGATTAAGTGTTTATGTAATGGGATTACAAAAGAATGTTGTATCATAAAGTATTGGAATATTTATGTGTTGGTCTAATGTGGTATTCAAAGTGCTTGAGATATTTTTGGAAATAAGATGATATGCGCATAATGAAGGGAAAACGAGAAAATGAAATGTTTAACAGTATTCATGAGCTCATGATTGATATAAGTACTAAGTGATATCATGGTTTTAGTATATAGAATTTTGAGGATTTTGGTATGTGGAAGGTGTTAACTTTTAACTGCATTCATGTTTTCACTAAAGTTCAATGGGTATTCAAGAGAATACATGATTAAGGAATTTGAATGTTTGGAATGTGACCAACAAAACATATCTTATGATATATGGGGATCAACGATGGTATTAAATCTCTGGTAATCATTTTCACTATGTTATGAGAGTGGACTGAAGTATTATGGATAAGCCTAAAGGTTGGAATAGATTATGTTGGACATAAGTTTGTATTGTTTAAGGATAGTAGTTTTTTCGATATTATTGATGGGATGTTATAGTAATATAGTTTTAGAAAAAGGACAACCTGCAGGACGGGCGGCAACCCATCGCGTCGGACAAGGCTGTGGGAATCGAACCCACAACGGAAGTGCGACTGGCCTTTATCGCCTACCACTGGCCTACAGGAAGTCCCTGGTTAGTAGAAACTAGTTTTATTTTATTAAGTGGTATGATATATGAAGTATAAGTTCATTTTTGGAACCATATACGATTAACCATAAGATGGACTTATAACTTTTGCTAACCTTTTGTTTGAAAGAGATGGAATGACCCATCATTCTATCACATGATCTTCTAACACATCACACATGACAAATTCAACTTCATTTCTTTAAGAGATGAAGTGGAAATTGTCCAAAGAACGACTAACGATGAGACTATACCAAAATCACGAAAGTATTTCTTCTAATTCCAATTTTATCAACTTTAGGGAAATGATCTTGAAAACCAAAAATGTTGTCTTAGTGCTCTTATATCTGATGAATCAGATGGTACCTTAGATCATCACAAATTTATGGCTTTGTGATTGCTAGCTTTTCCATAGCCATGTTCTCTACCACTCTCCATCAGAACATGATGGTTAGATTTCTCTTCCATATCCCTATTTTCACCTATGTGGAAACCCAGTGATTAGTTTATTTGGGTAACCGTTACGTTTCATACATTTGTTTTTAAAAATTCGTTTTGGTATTCCTTTTTACTATGTGGGTTTCGATTAAAGAAACTTTCGAATAGTAAACCATTTATAACCCCGACGAATTTTGAGGGCGATATTCATTTTAAGGGGGGTAGAATGTAACAACCCAAGATTTTAAGAAAAATATTCTTTTTAATTTCACTAATGTCTTGTGTTGTACGCTACACCAAAAGGAGCTTACACAACACGCATCCTTGACTTTCCTTTCATTACATGCAATCACGACCTTCCTTGATAGCGTGTGTAGTACGCAATACCGAGTTTCACTAAACAACGATATGCTATTAAAATATTATTAAAATTAGCCGTTATGAATAGTAATAACCACTTTTTGAAATTTTGTAAATTTTATTTTTCAAAATGGACTTCATTTTTGGATCCGGAATATCAAAATTAGCTTAGGGTGAAATTTTGGTAATTTTCGGATAACTTTCATATTTTGATGAATAGTGAAAATTACTAAATTTTAATTAAAAACAACTTTTTCAATCGAAATAATTAATAGTGATAAATTATTAATTTGAGTGGTTTTAAATTATATTTAGAATATATTTTTACAACTTAATACAATGTTTGTCATTGGATGTAATTTCACATTTAAACCAGTTATAAACAAGTGTCAATCTTATGATAGTTATGATCTCTTAAAAACACGCCTTTTGTTTTGATGACGGGAATTAATTTTTAAATTAATTAATGCAACTGATATGTTTTGAATTTGGTAAAATAGAAATCATTTTTGAGTTCATAATATCAAATATAGCTTAGACCTAATTTTTGGCATTTTTCTGAAAACTTTCAATTTTTGATGAATAGTGAAACCACTAAGTGGTAGTTAAAAAACTGAATTTTTCATAAAACTTAATTTTACCGCTTCTGTGAGTGGAATTTCAAAAATCCGAGAGACACGGTTGATGTCAGTAAGTAAAATGTGGTTCAATGAGATGAAAATAATTTTTTTGGTAAATAGTAACTTTTTACTTTTTTTTACCATGGTTAAAAGTAAATAGGGTAATTAAGGGTAGAAATGATATTATTATTACCCTAACACATGTCCTAATTCTATTGGATAAGTTTAATTCGACCAAAAACAAACTTAGGAATAAAATATGACCATTTAGTCCCACTTGGATTAGATTAGGACATTTATTATTAATTTATTTAAAGAATGGTTAAAAGAGTTAAAATCAAAGTTTATTTACTAAAACATTTTTAATATGAGGTTATACATAAGATAAATTCGACTATAAATATTCATTAGAAAGATAAAAATATTTCTTACATAATGGTATTTTATTTTTAATTTTTATAAATTAAATAATTTAATTTATTTATGACACAACGATGATGCAGTAATTATCTTATTAATGAAATATTGACATAATTGATGTTATAAATACCCAAATAAATATAATTTGAGACTTTTCATGAATTCCACAAATTTTCTTGGTTAATATGACATGTTAGTATTTATTTAATTAACTTTTTTAGAACTTATCATTCTGTTATGATTTTCACAAAAATCAATTACTAAATAGTGTCAAAATTGACATAAAATAGTTTTTAAAACAAATATTATATTATTAATTGTTATTTTATTCCTAAAAATATAAGGCTCGGCCAAATGACTTAGATAAGGTTATATATATTAATAATAAACAACTTGGGGTTCGTTTGGCTTGTTATAGTAAGTTTATTAACCATATAGTGTAAGAACACAAGAAGACACGGTAAAAGTAAAATTGTTTAACTTAATGTTAAATCTAAATGATAATGTTAAAATAGGAACATAAACATGTATAAATTCTATTTGATGAGAGGTTTTCGACCGATCCCCACATTAGCCTCAAAATAAATCAATTTGGAGCCATTTAAAAATGAACTTGACTTTAGAATAAAATAATATTTTTAGTGATTCCAAAGGTGCCCCTCTCCTCCCTTATAAAAGGGCACCTCCTCCCTCTCTTCCTCACACTACTTTGAGCCTTCAAGCTCGGCCAACCCCTGCCAATTCCTCCTCTCCACTTCCCTAGAGACATCCTAGAGGTCTTGGTATTCTTCAAAGACCAATATTAGTGCCCCAAAAGAAGTTCTCAAAGAAGCACTTCAAAGAAGAGATAATGTCCGTTACTGATTATTTCATCTTTATTTCTTCTTCCACTTATTTTTCTTTAGTTGTTTCATTATGAAGTAATAACATCAGTATCACTCATATACTGGTATGTTATTATAAGTATGAAACAACCCTATTTCACCATCTATCCATCCTACGGAAAAAGAAATCACCGCACGTGGGTACGTACGGAATACCGTCTCCACGCCGTGGTGTAATCTATTTTCCACCACCACCTTAATTGGATGGGTATAATGGTGTAAATAATGATATATATGACTATTATAAAGTGATATTGATTCTGAAATAGTATAAATATACTCCAATACAATTCCACGATCATAGGAACGATATCATCACTCGTGCGTACGTACGGAATACCGTCTCCACGATGTGATGCGACTCGTTCTACATGATCTTCATTTCATAATGATTATATAAATGAATTGAATGAATGAATATGATATATATTACACTAATACCATTATGGAAATGAGGTATCTATAACATAAAGAAAAGAATAAGAATTTATTCGACAAAACACGCATAAGAACAAAAGGTTATAAACAACCGAATAACAAGTAGCAATGAAATATTACTACTAAGAAGCTAAGAATATGACCATATATGATATCATAAAAGTAATAATGATTCTAGAATAAGTCAATAAAATTATTTAAATCATTATATAGGAAGTTTGGACACTTACAAAGCAAGGCGGACCTAAGGTAAGGGAAATATCACAATCTCATTTTTATCTGAGATTGTTTATACTTTGAAATTTACTGGGGTGTATTTTATTATCCACATCCATGTTTACTCAATATGTAATGTTATTTCCATCCACCTAAAATTGTTTAAATCCAATTTTACCCTTCGGTGAGTTTTTATTAAAGGATATGAAAGGAATCTTTTGTCGTTTTTCGTACGAGGTTCTTTTTGACTTTTCCGACAAAAGTACGAAGAATGTTTTTTTTAACTTATACGGCATGAATGTATTTTTGAAACATTATTTCCAAGAAGCTTCCTTTACAAGTTTTCATGTTTATTTTTAATCAAATTCTTTTAGTTTAGAATTGTACGACATGTTAAGAAAGGAAAAGTGTTTTTGAAGCAGAAAGGATATTTTCCTCAAGAATGGAGTTCAAATGTTTTATCAAAATTATTTTCCATCTAAGATAATAAAGGGTTCTATTTCTATCCCTATTATTACATGGATTTGATTATGTTGTGATGGAAATATTTTTTATGAATTCCTTTATCTTATATGAATTGTTTTATGATGTCATGATGTTTAAGAATCCCATTTTTATTACATGGGTTATGCTATGATGTATGGTTTATGATTTTGTGGCACACATAAGAATGGTATCATTATGAGATGGGTGGGACCTATATCTCCATCCAATGCATTGGGTAAAGATTTTATATCTCATGAGATAGACATGGCTGGAATGGTAGGTTATACCAGTTTAGTGAAACAGGACTGAAACGAGGGTGACTCGGTTCAGAAAGGGACTTTGTCCACTAAGATAGTCTTGGCAATGAGTCTTGACTAACAAGAAATGATTATCTATGATTATGTGTGTATGCCACAATGTTTAATGTTTTAAGTTATGATTATTGTGATTACATTTCACTGCCATGAGTTATCCCAGGTTATGAAATTATGATCTCTTTTACAGGTTAAGATTTCCAAAAGTTATGTGCTTATGTATATGATGTGATTGATATTTCTTTTGTTTACCCTTACTGAGCATTTGAGCTCACCCTTTTATATTTTCTTTTCCCCAGGATATAAAGAAAGGTTTTAGGTAAAAAAAAGGAAGATCTTTATGGGAGATGTTGAAGATATTTCACCAGGATTAGAAGATTATATTCCGAGTTTCCAAAGACACTAAACTATTACGATCCTTGTGTGTGTGTTTTTGTTATGTACTAAGTATTCCACAAATGTAATGTAATGTCAATGTACGTTAAGCTTCGGGTCTCTACACACACCCCAAAGGAAAACATCCTGGTACTCCCACCTCTTCCGAATACACCACATCAAATCTCTCCCACACACACCTAGGCCTCACAACATATCCTACCCGCACACACCTGGGCCCCACAACATATCCTACCAATACACATCTGGTCCTCACAACACATACCGCCCACACACACTTGAGACTCACAACACAACACACCACACCATATATCATCCCGAAGACACGTAGGAAATCACATCAAAAGTCACCTCGAATGTAGAGACCCAAAGTTTGACGTACATGGACATTACATTACTTTTTCGGAATAATTAATAAATTACAAAACAAATACCCAATGACCGTATTATTTTAGTGTCTTTGGAAACTCGAAACATAATATTCTAATCATGGTGAAAGATCTTAAATATCTTCGTAAAGATCTTCTTTTTTTTTCGTACCTAAAACCTTACTTTAAATCCTGGGGGAAAAGAAAACGTAAAAAGGGTGAGCTCAAATGCTCAGTAAGGGTAAGCATGGAGAAAATAAAACAACCCATATACATTTGAACTCAAAAAAACATGAACATAAAGTTTATACATCAAAATATTGAGCAATGACATTAAAAATGGTAGTACGTAAGGCATAGATCATAATGGAAGATCAATCATGATAAAATAACTTAGTAATAAAACATGTAATTGTGGAATACCATTAAGAACATGATATGATTTCTATAGTAGCAAAGACATTGTTTTCAAGACCATCATAGTGGAAAAAGTCGATTACTGAATCGGGTTTACCTGCCATTCCAGCCCTATATTACTGTACCAGATTTACTTTCCATGATAGACATGTCTATATCATGAGATATAAATCTTTACCTAATTCATTAGAGGGAGATATATGTCCCACCCATATCATAATGAAATCATTCTTACTTTTTCCACAAAATAAACATAAATCATTCATCATAACCCAAGGAATACAGTGGGTTTCATAAACATCATCCCATCATTACATAATCCATATAAAACAAATGGATATCATTTAATCATAAAAAGAATCAATCCATATAAATAATAGAGACATTATAATTGAAACATAATCATACAAAATAATGTCATCTTAGATGAAAAATAGTTTTGACAAATCACTTGAAATGAATTCTTGAGGAAAATATTCTTTCTTCTTCAAAATCATTTTCTTTTCTCAAAATGCCTTGCGATTTTAAAATAAAAGAAGTTTGTTGAAAATAATCATGAAATCTTGTATAGTAACCTTCATGGAAATAATAAATTATTAAACCGTAAAAATCCATTCATGTCGTATATGTTAAAAAAACATTCTCCTCATACTTTTGCCGAAAAAGTCAAAACGTTTCTTGTATGGTAAACAAAATAAATATTACTTACATAACAAAATGTAAAAGTCAAAGATGGGTAAAAATGACTTTAAAAATACATGTAATAATATTAAAAACTTTATAAAAAACATTTTTCTGGACACTGATTAAAAATATAACCCCAGAAAATACTTACGTATAAGCAATTTCAGATAAAAATGAGATTGAAAAATTATCCCTTACCTTAGGTCCAATATGCTTTGTATGTATCCGAAACTCCTGTATAATTATTTAAATAATTTCATTGACTTATTACAGAATCATATTAATTGTTATGATATCATATATGGTTCACTTATGACTTTATATTACCCGTTCTTTTGTAAATTCCATGTTAAATTAGTGTTTTGGGTAAAATCGTTTCATTTATCGTACGTGTTTCGAATTGTAGTTCTTGATATTATTAGTTATATCATGATTTACATAATTATATAATTAAAAACATGATTTATATATAATAAATATTCATCACATAAATATATATGATAGATTGATAAATGGAATGAAATACACCGTTCATGGAGACCGTTGACCGTACGTACACATAAACGCTGTTTTCGTTTCCTTATTGAATTGAATGGAATTAATTAAATAAAACATATATGTACATAAATACGGTATCATAATTATGTAATATATTTCATGATTATTTATTATATATACTTTATAATCATACTTGAATGGTTAATCATGGAAAATGAATCTCATCGCGTTCGGGGTGATGGTAGTCCGTACGTACGCACGAGCAATGATATCATTAATTTGATATTAAAATTGTATATAATTGGATGGTATATCATATATACAGAATAATAATAATGTTATATTTATTATTTATATCATTTAAACTCATTATTATACCCATCCAAAGGATGAAATGTTTGAATAACAAACTACACCACGACGTGGAAACTGTAAGCCGTACGTATGCACGTGTGGTGACTTTTTCATTCATAGGATGGATAAAATAACTAATATGTTTGTACCATTTTTATAACAAAATAAAATTATATAGAAGATACTGGAGTTATTATTTTAGAATGGAAACATCAAAGAAGGAGGAAGTGGAATAATAAAGGAACATGAAATAGGTGGTGAGATATTTACCTCTTCTTCGGGTTCTTCATTTTGATTTGATCAAAAGAGATCCTTAGGTTGGATTTATGACTAATGGAATGCCTCTAGGATGAAGGGAGGATAGCTGAAAGGGTATTTGGGAAGGGTTTGGCCGATCAAAATGGCTTTGGAAGTGTGAATTAGAGAGAAGGGGGAGTGCCCTTTTATAAGAGGGGTGAGGGGCACCTTTGAAAAAACTTAAAATATTATTTTATAATAAATTCATATTCTGTTTATAATGGATCCAAAATGACTTATTTAGAGTCTAGGGTGGGGATGAGTCGAAATTATATCAACCAATTGGTTTTAGACACGTTTAGGTTACCATTTTAACCTTATCATTTAGATTTAACTCTAAGTTAAATAATTTGACTTTTACCATGTCTTCTTGTATTCTTACACTATATGGTTAATAAACTTACAATAAAATACCAATAGAACCCCAATTGGTTAATTAATGTCATATATATTATTATATAAGTCTTTTGGCCTAACTTAAGATTTTTAAGACCATTATATAAATTAATAATATAATATTTGTTTTAAAAACTCTTTTATGTCAATTTTAACACTATTTGGTAATTTGTTTTTTCTAAATTCATAACAGCATTATTACTTCAAAAAAAATTCATCTAACCAACCCTAATATGTTATATTAACCTATAAAATTAGTGTAATTCATAAAAAGTCTCAAATTACATTTATTTGGGTATATATAATATCAATTATGTTAATATTTCATTAATAAGGTAATTACTGCATCATCATTGTGTCATATATAAATTAAATTATTTAATGTCTAAAAAATATAAATAAAATACCATTATTTATGAAATATTTTTATCTTTATAATGATTTTTTTAGTCGAATTTATCTTATATATAACCCTATATTAAAAATATTTTAGTTATTAAACTTTGATTTGGACTCTTTTAACTCTTCTTTAAATAAAATAATAATTAATGTCCTAATCTAATCCAAGTGGACCAAAGAGGTTCATATTTTTTCCTAAATTTGATTATGTTCACATTATACTTTTCCTATATAATTAGGACATGTGTTAGGATAATAATAATATCATTTTTACTCTTAATTACCCTCACTACTGGAAAACTAACCTATACCAACGGTTTGGAGAACCGTTGCCAAGTAAGCTGTTGGGATAGGCCTATACCAACAGTTTTGGAAACCTTTCGTATATATAATATGAAAATATAAACCAACGGTTATGGAACCATTGGTATATGTATTTCAAAAAAAACATTGGCTGGGATTTGATCCCAGGACCCCTAGTTTATCATTGAACGACTTAACCACTAACCTAACATGACTTTTTTGAACATAATTACATAAATATATATATTTATTCTCATAATTATTTTAAATTTTTATTTATATAATGTTCTCGATAAGAATATCTGATAAAAAATCAAAGGATCTATACCAACGGTTGTCGAAACCGTTGGTATAGATCCTTGATTCTGGGTGCAATTCTGCGTGGAAGGTTGATATATAGGGAACCTTTCCAAAAGGTTTAGCCAAACCGTTAGGATAGGTATAACCTTTCCCAATGGTTTGGCCAAACCGTTGGGAAAGGTGTCCAAAAAGTGGACTTTTCCCAACGGTTTGGCCAAACTGTTGGGAACGGTGGCCATAAAGTGGAATTTTCCCAATGGTTTGGCCAAATAGTTGGGAAAGCCATACCCTTTCCTAAAGATTTGCCAAAACCGTTGGGAAAGGTGGAATCAAAGTGGGATTTCCCAATGGTTTGGCCAAAACTTTGGGAAATGGGACCTTTACCAACGGTTTTTACAAACAGTTCGTATAGAAGTGTTGGGAAAGGTCAGATTTCCTGTAGTTCCTATTTACTTTTAACCGTGGTTAATAAAAGTAAAAAGTTACTATTCACCAAAAATTATTTTTATCTTATTGAACCAAATTTTACTCCTTGATATTAACCATGTCTCTAGGATTTTCAAAATTCAACTCACAGAAGTGGTAAAATTATATTTTATGTAAATTTTCATA
This sequence comes from Viscum album, assembly GCA_963277665.1. NCBI lineage: Eukaryota > Viridiplantae > Streptophyta > Magnoliopsida > Santalales > Viscaceae > Viscum > Viscum album. Next base: position 735,079,745 of record OY728160.1, read on the forward strand.
TTCTCTTAGGAGGTGGGTAAACGACGGTAAAAAGTTTAATAAAAAATTTATATATCTAAAATTATTATAAAATGACTCCAAAGAATTAAATTGAACTTATATAGGTATTATGTATCTATTTTGACCTAAAATAAATTTAAATAAAATAAATAATTATTCAAATAAAAAATCTGTTTTAAACTATAACTCAGTGTTTTTCACTATTCATCAAAAATTGAAAGTTTTCAGAAAAAAACAAAAAATTCACCGTAAGCTAATTTTGATATTCCGAATCCAAAAATGAACTACATTTTGAAAGATAAAATTTTTAAAATTTCAAAAAGTGGGTATTACTATTCATAACGACTAGTTTATATAATATTTTAATAACATTTTGTTGTTTAGTGAAACTCAGTATTGTGTACAATGAAAGATATTGAAGAAGGTTTCTCTTGCGTGTAACGCAAGCCAAGAATAGTGTTGTGTATACTACAAGATAATACGGTGTTGCGTATAGCGCAAGATAATCTTAGTGTAACATACAACAAAAGACATCAAAGAAAATAATTCTCATAAAATCTCGGGGTGTTACATTCTACCCCCCTTAAAATGAATTTCGTCCTCAAAATTCATCGGGGTTATAAATGGTTTTATAATTGAATGTTTATTTCATAGAAACACACATCGTAAAAAGGAATATGAAAACATCATATTAAAAAGGAACGTTAGAAACATGACAGATACCCAAAGTAACTCATCACTGAGTTTCAACATAGAAGAATATAGGTGAAAATATGGATATGGAAGAGAAATATTACCATCAAGTTCTGATAGAGAGTGGTAGATAACATTGCTATAAAAAAGGCCAATAATCACAAAGCCATCAATTTGTGATGATCTAAGGTACCATCTAATTCATCAGATATGAGGGTACTATGACAATGTTTTTGGTTTTCAATATCATTTCCTTAAAGTTGAAAATTTTGAATTAGAAGAAATAGTTACTTGATTTTGGTACAATCTCGCCGTTGGTTGTTCTATGAACAATTTTCACCTCATATCTTAAATAAATGAAGTTTAATTTGTCATTCGTTAAGTGTTAGCAGATCATGTGATAGAATGATGGGTCATTCCATCTGTCTCAAACAAAATGTTAACAAAAGTTATCAAATATACATAAGTCCATATATGGGGAGGTAAATCGTATATGATTCCAAAAATGGACTTATATTTAATCTATCATACCGCTTAATAAAAAAACTAGTTTCTACTAACCAGGGACTTCTTGTAGGCTAGAGGTAGGCGATAAAGTCCTGTCACACTTCAGTTGTGGGTTCGATTCCCGTAGCCTTGTCCGACGTGACAAGTTGTCTCCCATCCTATAGTTTATCTTTTTTATAAAACTACACTATTATAACATTCCAGAAATAATATCAATAAAAATTTATATCCTTAAAAATATTATCTTAAGTCCAACATAATCCATTCAAATCTTTAGGCTTATCAAAAATACTTCTATCCAAGCTCATAGTATAAAGTCAACGATTACTAGAAATGTCACCAACCAAGCATGTGAATACCATCATTTATCCCTCGTATATCATAAGATATATCTTGTTGGCCACATTAAAAACATGTGAATACCTTAATCAGGTGTTCTCTTGAAACATTAATTATAATAGAATCTTAGTAAAAACATGAATGCTATCAAAGGTCAAATCTTTCCACATACCAAAATCCCAAAATTTACATATACCCAAACCATGATATCACTTTGTCCTTATATGAGCTCATTAATACTATCAATCATTTCATTATCTCTTTATCCCTTCATTATGCCCATATAATCTGCTTTCTAAAAATATTTCAATCACTTTTCATGGTTACTAGTACCATTCAACATATACTTTCAGATAATTTAGGAATTAAAATAGTGTAACAATCCGTAGATGTTTTATTATTCCATAGTACCATACATTATTCTTGATAAAAATGCAATCATTCCACTACCTTCATAAACCATTGACCGAGCTTCAAAAAAATTTCATCTCATATTTCATTTGTAGTCTCTTCATCATCATCATCATAAATACTACCCATACGACTATGCTGATTCTCTTCATGAGACTTTCACTTAGGGAATTGGTTTGCATACTTCCCATACATTCCACATTTAAAACATTTAATCATTTTTGATGTCTTATCAATACCATTATCCTTGTCCATGGAGTTAACTAAACCTTTTCCTTTGTAATTACTAGCTTTGTGTCCTTCTATTGCACACCCAAAGTATCTTCCAGTACTATTGAAACATTCTCCTTGATTCCTCTTCCCACATGATTTACATGAGGGAAATTTAACTTTCTTTCCTCTATGATCATAATGAAACTCCATCTTTCTCTTATTAACTAAGTTAGTAAATTTACCAAAGTTGAGATTATTGATCATATTATGAGATTTATGATTAGGAATAATAACAATGTTTGGACTTCCAAATACCATTTCATTTGGTTTCTCATGAAGAATATCATTCCATTTTCCATCGTGAATCTTCCTGTTTCCAGCCATTTTCTGAAAACCAAAAAGAATAGTGTGAGAGGCAAAAATCATGCTCAGAAAACAACATAATAAATGGGGAGTACCTTCAATATATAACATCTTAGGTTTAATTCTAATATCATTAACATAATTCTAGGACTATAACCTATACTTATACTTAACCTTAGAGACATCCCTAGACATACCTTGAAATATCTCTAGGGATTTCACTAAAGTTTTCGCATCCTAGTTTCCAAAGGTTAACTAAACCTTCACTCTGATACCAACTGTAGAGATTGAAAGCTTGACGTAAATGGACATTACATTACTTTTTCAGAATTCTTAATACATTACAAAACAAATGCCCAATGACCGTATTAGTTTAGTGTCTTTCGAAACTTGGAACATAATCTTCTAATCATGGTGAAAGATCTTCAAAATCTTTATAAAGATCTTCTTTTTTTCTTACATAAAACCTTCCTTTATATCCTAGGGGAAAATAAAACATAAAAAGGGTGAGATCAAATACTCAGTAAGGGTAATCATGGAGAAAATAAAAAAACCCCTATACATTTGAACTTAAAAAAACATGAACATAAAGTTTAAACATCAAAATCTTGAGCAATGACATTAATCACGGTAGTAAGGCATAGATCATAATTGAACATCAGTAATGATAAAATATCATGGGAATAAAACATGTAATTGTGGAAAACCATTAAACACATGATATTATTTCCATATTAGCTAAGGCATTGCTTCCAAGACCATCATAGTGGACAAAGTCCATTACTGAATCGGGTTTACCTGCCATTCCAACCCTATATTACTATACCAGATTTACTTTACATTATATAAATGTATATCTAATGAGATATAAATCTTTACCTAATTCATTGGAGGGAGATATAGGTCCCACCCATATCATAATGAAACCATTCTTACTTGTGCCACAAAATAAACATAAATCATTCATTATAACCCAAGGAATAAAATGGGTTTCATAAACATCATCCCATCATAACACAATCCATATAAAAAAATGGATATCATTTCATCATAAGAAGAATAAAACAATGTAAATAATAGAGACATTATACTTGAAACATTATCATAAAAAATAAGGTCATCTTAGATGGAAAATAGTTTTGACAAAACACTTGAAATGAATTCTTGAGGAAAATATCCTTTATTCTTCAAAATCATTTTCTTTTTTCCAAATGCCGTGAAAATTTAAAAGAAAAGATTTTTTTTGAAAATAATCATGAAATATTGTATAGTAAGCTTCATGGAAATAAGGCATTATGAAACCGTAAAAATCCTTTCACGCCGTATAAGTTAAAAAAACATTCTCCTCGTACTTTCGCCGGAAAAGTCAAAACGTTTCTCATATGGTAAACAAAAGAAAGATTTCTTCCATAACAAATTGTAAAAGTCAAATAGGGGTAATAATGACTTTAAAAATACATGGAGGAATATTAAACACTTTATAAAAAACATTTATGTAGATGGATGAAAAATATAACCCCAGAAAATACTTACGTATAAGTAATCTCATATAAAAATGAGATTGCAAAATTATCCCTTACCTTAGGTTCGATATGATTCCAATGCATCCGAACCTACTATATAATGATTAAAATAATTTCATTGACTTATTACAGAATAATATCCATTGTTATGATATCATATATGGTTCACATATGACTTTATATTACCCGTTATTTTGTAAATTCCATGTTAAAGCAGCGTTTTGGGTAAAATCGTTTCATTTATCATACGTGTTTTGACTTGTTGTTCTTGATATTATTACTTATATACTAATTTACTTAATTCTAGAATGTAAAAAATTATTTATATATAATATATATTTAGAATATAAATATATATGATAGATCAATAAATGGAACGAAATACACCGTTCATGGAGACGATATGCCGTACGTACGCATGAACACGGTTTTCATTTCCTTATTGAATTGAATGGAATTAAGAAAATGAAACAAATATGTACATAAATACAGTGTCATTATTATGTAATATCTTTCATTATTATTTACTATATATACTTTATAATCATACTTGAATGGTTAATCATGGAAAACTAATCTCATCACGTTCGTGGAGACCGTAGTCCGTACGTATGCACGAGCGATGATATAATTATTTTGATATTAAAACAATATATAATTAGATGTTATATCATATATAATAAATCATAATAATGTTATATTTATTATTTATATCATTTATACTCATCATTATACCCATCCAAATGATGAAATGTTTGAATAACAAACTACACCACAACGTGGAGACGGTAAGCCGTACGTACACACGTGTGGTGACTTTTTCATACCTAGGATGGATAAAATAACTAATATGGTTCTAATTTTTTTATAAAAACATAAAATTATATATAAGATAATCGATTTATTATTTTATAGTGGAAAAATCAAAGAATGAGGAAGTGGAAGAAGAAAGGAACTTGAAATGGGTGGTGAGATATTTACCTCTTCTTCGGGTTCTTCCTTTTGATTTGATCAAAAGGGCTCCTTAGGTTGGATTTATGAATAATGGAAGGAATCTAGGATGAAGGTAGGACATTTGAGAGGGTATTTGGTCCAGGGTTGTCCGATCCAAATGGATTTGGATGTGTGAATTAGAGAATAGGGGGATTGCCCTTTTATAAGACGAGTGAGGGGCACCTTAGAAAAAACTTAAAATATTATTTTATAATAAATTCATATTCGGTTTATAATAGATCCAAAGTGACGTATTTCGAGGCTAGGGTGGGTATGGGTCTAAATACTCTCAACCAATAGGTTTTAGACAAGTTTAGGTTACCATTTTAACCTTATCATTTTGATTTAACTCTAAGTTAAATAATTTAACTTTTACCGCAACTTCTTGTAATCTTACACTATATGGTTAATAAACTCAATATAAACTATCAATAGAACCCTAATTGGTTCATTAATGTCATATATATTTTTATATAAGTCTTTTGGCCTATCCTTATATTTTTAGGACCATTATATCAATTAATAATATAATATTTGTTTAAAAAACCCTTTTATGTCAATTTTGACACTATTTGGTATTTTGTTTTTTCAAAATTTATAACAGCATTATTACTTCGAAAAAAAATCATATAACCAACCCTAATATGTTATATTAACGTAGAAAATTAGTGTAATTCATAAAAAGTCTCAAATTACATTTATTTGGGTATTTATAATATCAATTATATTAATATTTAATTAATAAGGTAATTACTACGTCATCATTGTGTCATAAATAAATTAAATTATTTAATGTCTAAAAAATATAAATAAAAAACCATTATGTATAAAATCTTTTTATATTTCTAATTAATATTTATAGTCGAATTTATCTTATGTATAAACCTATATTAAAAATGTTTTAGTTATTTAACTTTGATTTTAAATCTTTTAACTCTTCTTTAAATAAAATAATAATAAATGTCCTAATCTAATCCAAGTGGACCAAAGAGGTTCATATTTTATTCCTAAGGTTTTTTCTGGTCTAATTATACTTAGCCAATAGAATTAGGACATGTGTTAGTTTAATAATAATATCATTTTTACCCTTAATTACCCTATTTACTTTTAACCGTGGTAAATAAAAGTAAAAAGTTACTATTCCCCAAAAATTATTTTTGTCTTATTGAACCACATTTTACTTCTTGATATTAACCATATCTATCGGATTTTCGAAATTCAACTCACAGAAGTGGTAAAATTATGTTTTATGTAAATTTTCAAATTCTACTAGGAGGTGGGTAAAAGACGGTAAAAAGTTCAATAAAAATTTTATATATCTAAAATTATTATAAAATGACTCCAATGAATTAAATTTAACTTATATAGGTATTATGTATCTATTCTAACCTAAAATTAATTTAAATAAAATAAATAATTATTTAAATAAAAATTTGGTTTTAAACTGTAACTCAGTGTTTTTTCACTATTCATCGAAAATTGAAAGTTTTCAGAAAAATACAAAAAATTCACCCTAAGCTAATTTTGATATTCCAAATCCAAAAATGAAGTCCATTTTGAAAGATAAAATTTATAAAATTTCAAAAAGTGGGTATTACTATTCATAATGACTAGTTTATATAATATTTTAATAACATATCGTTGTTTAGTGAAAGTCGGCATTGCGTACAACGCAAGCTATCAAGGAAGGTTGCTCTAGAGTGTAACACAAGCCAAGAATAGTGTTGCTTATACTAAAATATAATACGGTGTTGCGTATAGTGCAAGATAATCTTGGTTTAGCGTACAACAAAAGACATCAAAGAAAATAATTCTCATAAAATCTCGAGGTGTTACACCGAAGACACCTGGGACACTGAAACCTGGGATACCGCCTAAAATCTCATACCAAAGACACATGGGGTACCAAAAACACCATATAATTCACTAAATGTATTCTATCCATTACAACATGTGCAATATCTACCTCACCTGGAAGAAGGAGTAGGGAAGAGTGGGTGTCAAACCATTGATCCTCCCACTAAGATGTTGGGAAAGACACCCCCGCATGACTACGTGGATGTTCAGGAGATAATGCTCAATGTGGGTGGGGTATGTATATAAAACACAAGAATGTACAAGAATATATATATATATATATATATTTATATTACCAAACACTCAATCCCAAACTATAGGTTCTCAACAAACAACCAACTCACAACACTGTTACATTTACTTCCACCTTTAAATGCATAACACCACACAACAAGCCACATACCTAATTTCAAATTTCTAACCAATTTCATTTAATCATACTATTCATTTCATTATTTAGAATCAACCACATTTAACCACACAACCCATGATTTACTTTTCCCTTAAAAAAATTCTATCCCATTAACCAAACCAACCATTGTAATTTCAAACATTATTAAGAAATTATTTTTTCATTCTATCACTACTCGGACATCTAACACAAGGCAACCACCCATCAAAAAAAAATCTACATCCATATCACCTCGCTGCACCAAAATTATGTCCCACAGAAATCACATCACCACCCCAAAAGCACACACCACAAAATATTAGCCCCACATTCCCAACCACACACCGTCATACAACAAACACAGTCATGCATCACAATACACCAATGGATATTTCACAAATTTACAGAGGAGATTTTATCACATTCTACTTTATTTTAGGGAGTATTATCATGAAAAAAAATCCGGGAAAAACCATTTAATTATACAAATATAAATAATTAACCAATTTATTTTATGGCTGATATCATATAAATCACAACATTCACAAAAAATATATCCAGTAAAAAAAATCCACCAATAACTACAATTTTCCATGGGGAATGAAGCCTGTCCATTCCAACATGTCACAAAAAATATAAAAACAACAAAAATCAGGTGAATCATACCCATTTAACCCTTTTAAATTCAATTTAACTATTATTTATCTTTGATTAAGCAATAAAAACCATGGTCCCTGGGTAGAAAAAGTGAAACACCTCCCTCATGATGCACAAATAAAGATAAAAGAGAAAATACCTACCTCAAGGAAGCATTCCAACTCATTACACACCACAGGGTGAAGAAGAGAACCCATGAACCACAACCAAACCATGGGAATAGAAGATCAACCTTTATCGAACCAAGGATCCATCAAAATGAAACCCAAACACACCCCAAACCAAAGAGAAACCAGTGAAAAAGATTATCAGGAGCAGTATAGAAGAAAACCAACCATGAAATGGAGAAGAACTCCCCACAGATCAACCACTGATCGCCAATGAACAAACACCATGATCAACACATCAAAGAGGGATAAAAAGGTATTTATTGATACCTAGAGGATCCTAGGGTTCATCCAAAAGGAGAAGTAGAAGATACCACAACGGAATGATTAGAATTCTTCCAAAAAGAATTTTAAATCTATACTGTTTTGGGGGATTACACGAAGTGTAAACACCTTTCACGTTGTTTAATCCATGAGGTTCATTTTTTCCCAAAAAACACACTTCCAATTCACTATATAATTAATTTTTAATCCCTGATAAATTATATATTTTTAACCTCTTTAGGACATGAAATCCACCCTTGCTTCCAACTTTTAGCAACCAAACTTCTTTTGACTTCCTTTGAGCCTCCTCTGAACACCTTCAACAACCAACACTGAAAAAGTAACAGACTAATAAGGCACTAACCATTACATCAGATACATATCAAATGATTCTATTCCAAGATAATCCAAAACCAATCCCAGATGAAAATGGGTTCATATAATCACCCTGCAAGATTCCTCTTAAAGATCTCATTATACCTCAAATGCTACCACCGACTAAACATGCCAACCTAAATGGCCACAAAACACACTGCACAACCACAAGCCGCATCCTCACATGCAACCAAACTACCACATCACCAATGAAAAACTATATTAAGATAAAAATATCCCAAACCAAAAATCACTACAACTAAAGAACTACACCATCACAAACACACTAATTAAGAAATTATGTCCTCCATGTCAAGATACTATTAGTTCTTGACAACACTGAGTTTTCTGCATAGGTTTAATCACATTTTAGTTTATTCTTATCAATTAGGAATATGGTTCTACCCTTTTTACATGTAATTAATTTATCACACATCACACCACACACATCCAAAAAATAAGGAAAAAATCACATATCATAAAACAAGGTTCAAAAACCACATCACATAGAAAAAAAGAGAAAAGAAAAACTCAAAATAACTCCATGTACTGGGCACAAATATATGTCTCTTTCTCCAATGTTATCCCTTCCAGGACACCATGCCTCCACAACATAGGAACCAAAGAAATGCCCCGTCCACATAGTGCCTTATATTGGTGATCCTAGATCTCTATTGGCCATCCTGAAAATGTTGCATCATCCTAGATATCCAACTCTCCCCAGTCAATGAAATGAGAGTCATCATGTAGATACCCAAGAATCTGATAGATTTAAAATAAATAATGGATCCTCTCCAACTATGGTGGAAATTACAACTGATGTGCCACCTCTCCAACTCGCCCCAACACCAATAGGGGCCCAAAATATTTGGGAGAAAGTTTACTCCCTCTTCCAATGTTCCCCTACCACATCAAGGGAAAACCTTTAAGAGCACATGGTACCCAAACTAGAACTCCAAGGGCCTCTTACTACGATTGGTATAAGACTTATTCTAGTCCCCTTCTACTTTAATCCTCAAAAAATGAGCTGAAAATTCTCTTCCATGCTTTGAACCACATCAAAACCAATAATGGCTATCTCCCCAACCTCAATCTAGCACAACAGAGAACAAAACATTCTCTTGTAAAAAGCATCAAATGGGGCCATTCCAATGGAAGAGTAATAACTGTTATTATAAGAAAACTATAGAAAGGGTAGGTTTCATACCCATGATCCAGAAAAGTTCAAGATACACACCTGAAATATATCCTCTAACATATGGGTACTTCATTCTGTATGTCCATCTATCTTGGGGTGGAAAGCAGTGGTGTAGCATAACTGAGTTCCAAAATAATGTTGCAATCCCCTCCACGCTCATGAGGTAAAATGTGCATCCCGATCCAAGATAGTGGACCTCATAACTACATGAAACTCCACCACCTCATCCCCATACCTCTTAGAAAATAATCAACTGCGCCTGAATCCTTGATCCCTAAGAAGTGGCCCAATTTTTTCAATCGATCCATGATCACCCAAATAGCATCAGAAATTACCTGAGATATGGGTAACCCTATGATAAAATCCATTGAAATTTCATCCCATTTCTATTCGAGAACATCCACGGGCTGCAACAAACTACAAGGAGCATGATGCTTGACCATTACTTGTTAGAAAACCAATAACTTTCCCACAAAAGTTGATACAAAAAGTTTCATCTTGGGCCACTAAAAATGAACCCTCAAGCCATGGTAAATCTTAGAAATTATCAGGTGTACCACCTAAGGTGAATTATGAAACTAACGAAGGACTCCCTCACTGATCACTATAGAAACACACATCATTTCATGAAACAACATCTAATTATGACTATCATTCAGCCATCCCTCCAAAGAATTACTAGGGACAACAAAATTGCGCACCAACTCTACCTCTGAGTCCCCCCACTAAGACTCCTACACCACCTACAATAGAGAAGACTTATTGAACCCCCCTTATTATTATATAACTTTGCATTACAATTTACAAATAGAGGATCTGTAATGTATAGTGTCTTGGAAATAAGGAACAATGTACATGAAAACAACATAAAAAATTATTCTAATTCACTTTTAATGCTTCATCATAAGTTCATCCTAAGTAATATTACTGCATCTCATAGCTTGGAGAAATACATCAAATGAAAGGATGAGAAGAAGGCGTAGTAAGGAAAATAAGTGAAACAATTTACATGTGAACTTGAGATATATCAATAAGAAAATGAAGATAAAGAGTCATATCATAATAATAAAGACTTGAAACATAATGTGAAAATGTGGCTACAACATTTGTTTTAAAAATTCAGGAACATATCACCAAGGTCTATTACCAAGGTGTTATAAACATTACCAAGGTTATTAACCAAGGAATTGTGAAACTTTTCATCTCTAGAGATTAAATGTTTTACCCGATGCATTAGAGAAATATCAGGGAACAACCTTAATATGTATTAATTTTCATGTGATCCACATATATCATAATCAAAAATTTCATAAATAACCCAAAATAGAATAAAAGAAATGGGGTTCATGTCAAAATCATGATGTTTAAAAAGTTCTTAAAAATAAGATCATTATTTCATCTATAAACCAATGAAAGGGGTGAGGGTTATATGTATGTTAATTATAGAGTAAAATAGATCAATTTTATGTCATTTAAAATACCTCTATAACTGAAAATATATTTGGGTATTCACATAAATAAAACAAGAGAATTTCTTAAGAAAAAGAGAGTGATTTTGAGAGAAACCTTTTGTAGCATAACAACTACATAACATAGTTTTAGAAAACATTAAAAAGAGAGAGAACATAGGTCACCCACTAAGAAATAAATCATAATATAGTATAGGGACAGAATAAAATATAAATAATATCATGTTATGGATATTTGAATGACATACCACATGAAAAGGAAACTTGAAAGAAAAGGGAAGAAGCGATTTCTTTTACGAAAATTTGGCAGCCTAATGGCATCACTTAAAAATTCATAAAATTATTTGATGAGACCGGAAAGGATATATAAAAATTTGGACACAAAATGGATACAAATAAGGATATATAAGAACATAACCACAAATTATAAAATGGAAACTAGAAGGCATAACATAAATAAATTCATGACTAACAGAGGTGGGTGAAAGGTTCCCCTATCGTGAAGAGTAACTTCAAAAGCTTGAAGGTTGGGACCTTGTGGGATTGAGGAAACCCTATGAGGACTCTTTGGGAGGTATAAAGACTAAAGATTATTTTAGGATGAATTTTAAATGAATGTAATGAAGGAATGGGTTAGTATTTCTAGCAAAAGTGAGGGAATATTTTATTAATTTCCAAGGGACACCTCAACGATGGTATTTGTAAAAACGTGGGCTTTACCTTGGTATTTTCCCATGGTATTGGCCACTTGGGACACCTAATAACATATATTTATATTCAAAAGTCAACTAGAATTATTACATCAGGATTACACAATTAATTATGTCATTAAACACACCGAAACTCAATACTGCATTTTTATTATTCACTGAGAATTCTACTGTTTTAGAAAAATCCCAAAAATTCACCCAAACTATTTTTCGAAATGTATAATCCAAAAGTGAACAAAATTTGATAAAAATTAAGTTTATTTTAAATTTAATTAAATAAATAAAATACAAATACTTGACTAATAATTTCTAAAACATTTATTTACTTATACTATGATATAATTATATCACATTACCACATAGGATAACTAAAACATATTTATATTTTCTTAGGGTATGTTACTAGGCCATTGGTAAAATTACCATTTATAACGGTAAAATCACTATTCCCAAGGGTAAAGATACTATTCACCAAAAAATTATTTTGATCTTATTGAACCACATTTTTCACCGTAATTACAACTATGTATGTCTGATTTTCAAAAATAATTTCACATAAAAAGTTATTTAATAATAATTTTTTTATACTATTCATAAAAAAACACTATTCATCAAATAATATTGAAGAAAAACACAATTCATAAAACACAATTCATCAAATTGAAACTTCTTAGAAAATTTCTAAAAATTATGCCTAGGTTAATTTTGACATTTGAAATTCAAAAATGATGTTTAACTTACCATAAAAATTCTCTATGTATGAGAAATATTTGAAAAGTACAACTTCTAAAATAAATTTATTAAATTTATATTAATTAAAAATATAATTTATTATGAAATGCTATTCCAAAAATAGGAATGATGAAATCAGTATTTTATTTATACCAAGGGATTACACAAAGTATCTACGACATCATTACATAGCCCTTTATAACACCTGCATATGATCTAAGAGTAAGGTGTGAAATGATGATAGAATCTTGGGGTAGCCTGGAAAACATTTTCCAATTGGTGATTTATATCAACTTGAACTTCTCCCGTAGTTGATTTCATTCAAGATTCACATATTGAAGCTTAGCTTGGGCTTGGTCCAGATCAAAGCCTAGTGAGGCAAGCTCCTTCCCAAGCTCTGATAGATGGGCTTCAAATGGCCGTAGTCTTCTGGATGAGGCCATAAACTCCAATTTTTATATTAATTAGCCATGATCACTTTAATATATAGAAAATAATCATAACATTAAGTGTTTAGTTTCCAATGGTCATATTGACCAATGGTCATATAATAGTTGAAAATCAGTGATATTATTTTAATTATACTCACTTTGTTAATTAAAGTATATAGTTTTTTTGAGTATAAAATAAAATAATACAAAAATTCAGGAAACAAATATTATTCAAAACTTTTGGTCCTTACATTCTTCCCACCTTAACAAACTTATCCCCCAAAATTTTAACTCGTACCCTAAAAAAAGAAAAGGTGCGGATACTTCTGCCTCATAGACTCCTCTAATTCCCACGTGGCTTCTTTACATTTTTGGTTTCTCCATAACACCTTAACAAGGTGGCTAGTATTGTTGTGTAGAAACTTGTTCCTATGATTGAAGATCTCCATCAGATTCTCCTCATAAGAGAGGTCATCTTCCAGTTGTACCACCTTTGGATTTAGTACATGTGAAGGGCCATGTATGTACTTCCTCAAGAGGGATAAATGGAAAACATCATAAACTTGTACAAGATTTGGAGGAAGTGCAAGACGATAGGCCACTGATCCAATGTGATAAAGGATTTCGTAGGGGATAATGTAACCAGGGATGAAATTCCATTTCTTACCAAACTTCATGAATCTATTCCATGGTGAAATTTGAATAAAGACTTTTTTAACCAATATCAAACTCCATGTCCCTTCGAAGGTTGTCGACATAGCTCTTTTGCAAAATCTAAGAAGCCTTAATGTGTTCCTGGATGGCATGAACCTTTTCTGATATCTCTTGCAGAAGATTAGACCCAAGAATATTTCTATCACCAACTTTATCCCAACAAGTATGAGTTCAATATCTCCTCCCATATAGAGCATCATAGGGTGCCATTTGAATTCTCGATTGGAAGCTGTTGTTGTAAGAGAACTCAACTAATGAGAGATTTTATCCCACCCACCTTTAAATTCCATTGGACATGTTCACAACATTTCCTCGAGTGTTTGAAAAGTCCTTTTAGGTTGGCCATTAGTTTGGGGGTGGTAAGTCGTATTGAAATTCAATTCGGTGCTCAGAGAATGTTGAAGACTTCTCCAAAAATTTTATGTGAACCTTGGATCATGATCAGATACGATAGAAAGTGGAACTCCATGAAGCCTTAATACTTCCTTCACGTAAATCCTATCAATTTTATCAAGATAAAAATATTCTTGAATAGAGATAAAATGGGAAGTATTGGTGAGACGATCTACAATAACACATATCGCGTTGTTACCATTTGATTTTCTCGAAAGACCAGAGACAAAGTCCATTGTGATATTGTCCCAATTTCATGGTGGTATGAGTAGTGGTTGCAATAACCCTTTAGGAAGTTTTCTCTCTCCCTTCACTTGATGACATGCGAAGCACCTCGAAGTGTAGTCATAAATCTCCCTTTTTATATTATCTCACCAATAATGATCACAAATGTCTCTATACATTTTTGTACTTCCAGGATGTATAGAGAACGTAGAGTTATGAGCTTCATCCATCATATCCTTCTTTATTTCTAGAATATATGGAACACATAGTCTTGAACAAAATTTATGTACACATTCTTGATCAAAATTAATCTCAGGAAACTTCCAATCCTTCACAGCCCCAAACTTGTTCTATAAAAAGAATCTTCTTTCCGAGATTTCTTGATATTCTCTAGTAATGACGGTTGAGAATTAATTTGGGTTAGGGTTAATGATGTCCCTTACCTTATAATTCCCTTGTCCATATATAATAGGTCATTTATCAGAGGATCTCTTTGAATTCTCATCATGGACAAAACAATTGTGTCTTTCCAACTTAATGCATCATCGACTTTGTTTTCTCTTCTGGGATGATAATGAATTGAATAATCATACTTTTTAAGAAGTTCCAACCATTTCATTTTTCTCATGTTCAATTCCTTTTGTGTGAAAATATACTTAAAACTTTGATGGTCTATGTATATATCACATTTCTCCCCATAAAGATAGTTCCTCTATATATTCAGAGAAAAAATGACCACTGCCAGCTTCAGATCATGCATACGATGGTTCTGCTCATGAGTCTTCAACTGTTGAGATCCATTAGCAATGAATTTGTCATTTTGAATGAGGACTCACCCAATCCCTCTTAGATATGCATCGCTAAAAATAAAAAATCCCTCTCCACTTGAGGTTACAGTTAACACAGGTGCGGTAACAAATCTCTTCTTCATCACTTGGAAACTTTCCTCACACTCCTTTGTCCAGATGAACTTAACCCCTTTTCGAGTTAACATGGTTAATGGATTTGAAAGTCAAGAAATTTTTTTCAAAAACCTCCTATAATATCTCGCTAATACAAGGAAACTATGAATCTCAGTTATTTTTGTAGGCTGGGGATGCTCCTCTACAACATTTGTATTTCCAAGGTCAACTGTGATTCCTTCATTGGTTACAATGAGCCCCAAGAAAGAAACTTTTTGTAACAAAAATTCTCATTTTATGAACTTTAAAAAAACCTCTGTTTCAATAGAGTTTGAAAAATAACCCTTAGATGGTCCTCATGCTCCTCATAACTTTTGGAATATATCATAATATCATCAATAAAAATTACCACAAAGTTATCAAGGTAGTACTTAAAGAATCTATTCATCAAATACATAAAAATAACAGGTGCATTAGTCAGTCTAAAGGGAATAAAAACAAACTCACAATGACCATATCTTGATCAAAAGTTAGTTTTTGGAATATATTTTATCTTCACCCTCAATTAATGATAACCAGAACAAAGATAAATCTTAGAGAAGAATTGATCCCCAAAAAGTTGGTCAAATAAGTCATCAATTCTTGGAAGAGGGTATTTGTTCTCTACTGTGATCCCATTCATATCTCTATAATCAATGCATAGTCGCATCAATCCATCCTTCTTATTCAAAAATAGAATAGTTGGTCCCCAAGGAGACACACTCGGTCAGATAAAACCCTTCTCTAAAATATCTTGAAGTGGATTCTTTAATTCCTCCACCTCCACATTTTACATCCTATATAGGGTATTTGAAATCGGATGAGATCCATGTACGAGTTCAATGGATAACTCTACCTCTCTTTCTGGGGGGAGATCCAGGTAAGTCCTCAGGAAATATGTCAATGTATTCCTAGACGATGGGGACATTTTCTATCCTTAAACTCTAATTTCCTTCTTCTTCTTCACTGATCAACTCCATAAGGAATGATATAAGAGGTTCTTCAAGACATAGATCAGGTTGAGATATCTCCCCTTGAAAGATAATCGTAGATTTTCCATTCAAGACTACTGTGATTTCCTTGCTTCTACATTTGATCTTAGAATTATACATTGAGAACCAGTACATCCCTAGTGTAATGTTAAATTCTAGGATGGGAATGACTACTATATTTTCAATAACATTCTGCTAAATAAATTAAATACTATAGTTTCTAAACACTGATGATGCTTGGATAATCGCTCTAGGAGTCTTTATTGTTAACTCTACTTTTAGCATTTCAGGGGTTGATTCTATACTCTTTGCAAACTTGGAGGAAATAAAGGAATGCATAGAATAAGAATCAAACAGAGTACTAGATATATTTGTGAGAACAACAAGAGTACCTACCACCACATCATTTGAAGCTTCAACATCAGCTATCATGACAACAAAAGCATTACCTTGCTCCCTTAGACTTTACTGAGGATGATGGTGGTTCCCCACCACTACCATCAGATTTAGACAGTGATTAGAAAAGTGCCCAAGTAGTCCACACTTATAGTATTGGACATCAATTAGGGATTTCACCATCTTCCTGTTGTCGTTAGTGTTATGGAGTCAAGGCTTCACCTCACTACGACAATTCTGTGCGATATGGACATTTTTTCCATACTTGTAGCACTTTCTGATCCTGATAAAGCAGTTCCATGAATTCTTATTCCCACATTTATTACACATGGGACGTTGAAATTTATTTCCTCCTTTCCATAATCAAAAGTCCTCCCAAACCTGGGCTCCATCGATCTCTTCTTGTTGTTGAATTTATGAGACCACTGCATTTTACCAAACACCAGTTTGACTTTTCTCACACTCCGAACGATCTCCTCATAGCTATTGTAGTATTGGTTGGCTATATTCTTCCGCATATGAGGTCTTATTCCACCTAAGAATCTATCAACCATACCATTTGGATCCATGAGAAAGTTATAAGTGTAACTTGAAAGCCTTGTGAAGTTCATCTCATAGCTTCCCACAGATTCATTCTCCTTTTTCATTAGATCAAGAAACTACTTCTCCATTTTTGTTTTCATAGAATGAGGGAAATACTTATTAAAGAAGATCCATTTGAACTCTTCCCACTCCATAGGTTTACCCTCCACTCTTGGCCTCATGTTTTTAATCAGTTCCTACCACTGATCAGCTTCTCCCTCTAAGTGGTAAACAACCAGGGTCACCTTATCTTATTCCGAACATCGAAGAACAGAATAGATCTTCTCGATAGAGCTAATAAACTATTCATAAATCAATGGGTTGGTCGATCCACTGATGTTTTGTGGTTTTTGATGCATAAAGGACTCAACATAATTTTGTTCCCTTTATAGTGAGATCGGTCTCTCAGCATGATTCAAGTTATTTCCCATAACTTGAGTCAGTCGGTTCATCATTCCATCGGAGGGCCATTAGTTCATGGTCCATTTCAGTCACCATTTTCATGGTTCCTCCTATTTCCAACCATTTTCTAAAAGAATAAAACCTTAGTGAGAAAATTATTTCATTTATGAATCTTTTAACTATAAAGAATTATTATGTCTTAAAACTTCATGCTTAAACAATTACATTTCTCTATAAATCCTACATAATGATTCATAAAAAGATTATGATTAACCAAACATATCCCCCATGAGTGTCAAACTAGGAGTGCAGAAAGGCCCATTGTCTTGGTCCAGGATAACCCAGGTCAAGCCCAAAACTCCTTGTTAAAGTTTTCACTCCTAGGTACATCTCTGCGAGAGCCACATCCACTTGTTCATATGCAGACATAGATTTATTTGTTCAAAAACCACTTACTTAATATTTAACCAAAATACCCAGAAGTTATACTATTTTAAACTTTTATATAGGGTTATTACTAATGTTTTCATAGACTAATTTCTATAAATAACTAAACTATCCTTTGAAACCAACTATTACATCCCACTTTATTATTACATAACTTTGCATTACATTTTACAAACATAGGATCTTTAAAGTATATTGTCTTGGAAATCAAGAACAATATACATGAAAACAACCTAAAAAATTCTTCTAATAAACTTGTAAGGATTCATAATATGTTTATTCTATGTAAAAATACTGCATCTCATAACCTGGAGACATACATCAAAGGAAAGGGTGAGGAAAAGGCCTAGTAAGGAAAACATGTGAAATATTTTACATGTGAACTTGACCGATATTAATAAGAACATGAAGATAAATATGTGTATCATAATAATAAAAACATTATAAATAACTTGAAAATTTGGCTAAAACATTTAATTTATACATTCATGAACATATCAACAAGGTCCATCCCCAAGGTGTAATAAAACATACCAAGGATATTCGCCAAGGTATCATGAAACTTGTTTTCTCTAGAGATTATATTAATTACCCCATGAATTAGAGTGATATCAGGGCGGACCCTTAATATATCTTAATTTTCATGTGATCCATATAGATCATAATAAAATATTTCATAAATAACCCAAATAGGATAAATGAAATGAGTTTTATTTCAAAATTGTGACATTTAAAAAGTTCTTAGAAATAAGATCATTATGTCATCTATAACCCATGGAAAGGGAGAAAGGGTTATATGTATGTAAATTATAGAATAAAATAGATCAGTTTTATTTCTTGATGAATACATCTTGAAATGAAAATATATGTGGGTATTCACATAAATAAAAAAATAGAATTTCTTGAGAAAAAGAGAGAGATTATGAGAGGAAAATTCTGCAACATAATGATTACGTAACATGGTTTTAGAAAACATTAAAAAGAAAGAGAAAAAGGGTCACCCACTAATAAATAATTAATAATATTGTATAGTAATATAATAAAATAGAAATAAGATCATTGTATGGATATTTAAATGACATACCACATGAAAATAAAACTTGAAAGAAAAGAGAATATGCAATTTCTTTTATGAAAATTCGGTAACCTAACATCGTCACTTAAATATTCAAAAAATTAGTTGATGAGAGAGGAAAGGGTATATAATAATTTTGAAATAAAATGGAAATAAATAAGGATATATAGGAACCTACCCTCACATGATAAAATAGAAACTAGAAGACATAACATAAAGAAAGTCACGACTAATAGAGGAGGGTGAAAGGTTCCCTTACCTTGAAAAAGTAACTTCGAAAACTTGATGGTTGGGATCTTGGGGGCTTGAGGGACCCTTGGGAGTACTCCTTGGGAGGTAAAAATACTAAATCTTCGTTTAATAGGAATTTGGAATGAAAGTAACAAAGGAATGGGTTGGTATTTATAGCAAAAGTGAGGGAATATTTTATTAATTTCCAAAGGACACCTCATCGGTGGTATTTGCAAAACCATGGGCTTTACATTGGTATTTTCCCATGGTATTTGAGACTTGGTACACCTCATAACATATCATACTATTAAAAAGTCGACCATAATTATTACATCATGATTATATCATTAATTATGTCATTAAACACACCGAAACTCAATATTGTATTTTTACTATTCACAAAAAATTCAACTGTTTCAGAAAAATCCCAAAAAATAACCCTAACTATTTTTCGACATGTTGAATCCAAAATGAACTTCATTTTATAAAAATTATGTATATTTTAAATTAAATTAAAGAAATAATATACTAATAATTTACTAATAATTTCTAAATCATTTATTTAGTTATGCCATGATATAATTATATCACATTACCACTTAAGATGTCTAAAACATATTTATACCTCCTTAGGTGATGTTACTATTCCATTGGTAAAATTACCATTCATAAGGGTTAAACCAATATTCCAAAGGGTAAAGTTACTATTTACCAAAAAATTATTTTGATCTTATTTAACCACATTTTTCAACCTGACTACAACCATGTATGTATGATTTTCGAAAATCATTTCATAGAAAAAAAAATTTTATAATAAAATGTTTTTACACTATTCATAAAATGCTATTCATCTAAAAACACTTTTCATAAAACACTATTCATCAAATTGAAACTTTTTAGAAAATTTCTAAAAATACATCCGAGGTTAATTTTGACATTTGAAATTCAAAAATGATGTTTATTTTACGATAATACTTCTCTATGTATGAGAAATCTTTGAAAAGTACAACTTTTAATTATAAAATAATTTTTTCAAATTTGTCTTAATTAAACATATAATTTATTAAAAAAGCTATTCCAAAAATAGGAATGATGAAATAACAATTTTATTTATACAAAGATATTACACAAAGTATCTAATGCCTCGTTACATAGCCCCTAATAACACCTGCATAGGACCTAAGAGTAAGGTGTGAAATGGTGATAGAATCTTGGGGAGGTTCAGAAAACAATGCCTTAGTGGTAATTTATATCAATTTGATGTTCTCCTGTAGGCGATTCCATTAAAGCTTCACGTGTTGATGCTCAGCTTGGGCTTGGTCCAAAGAAAATCCTAGAGATACAACCTCTTTCCCAAGCTCCGACAGATGAGCTTCGTATGGACTGAGTCTATTGGATGAGGCCATTAACTCTTCTTTCTATATTAAATTACCCTGATCACTTGTATTTATAAAAAATAATCATAACATTAACAGTTTAGTTTGCAATGGTCATATTGACCAACGATCATATAAAAGTCGAAACTCAATGGTATTATATTAATTATACTCACTTCATTAATTAAAGGCTATTTTATTTTTTAGTATAAAATAAAATAATACAAAAAATTAGGAAACAAATATTATTCAAAAGTTCGGGTCGTTACAAGGCTGCATCTTCATCAGAAAAAAAATCCTCTACTACCATCAACTCATTCTTCTAAGTTAAAGGCTTCCAACACCTCTATTACTCTCCAATAATCATTAGACTACACAACAATTCAGTTCTATGACTTCTTGATAAAATATTGAGCCCCAACATTCCCCTTTATTGAGGTTTAAGAGATCTCAAAATCATAATCCATAAGAAAATCCATCCACCTCTACTAACAAAAGTTCAAATCATGCTAGGAAAATATATAACTGAAGATATTATGATCCGTGAATACCAAAAAGTGATCCACAATGTGGTAATGTTTCCAAATCTTCAGTGCAAACACAACTACTGCTAGCTCCAAACCATGGGTGGCATAGTTATGCTCACGGGAACCTAAATTCTTGTACCCATAAGAGAGCACTACCTTCTTCTTTATCAAGAAACACCCTAATAAGAGGTGGGAATCACCAAAAATTATCTCAAACATCACTCCTTCCTTAGGAAACTGGAGGACTAACCAAATCCCCCTTCATGTAACTGAATGTTGTATGATACTGATCACTCCACATAAAATCTTTTTATTTTATAGTCAAATATATCAATGGGGATGAAAATTTAGAGAAATCAATTATAAAACTCTATTAATAGTCTAAGTGACCAAGAAAAATACAAACCTATGACACATTCTTAGGTTATAACAATGAAGGAACTACTTCAATAATTGATGGGTCTACAAACACACCATACTGAGACACCACATGCCTGGGGGAAATGGATCTATCATGTTCAAAAATTACACTTGAACAACTTTCCATAAATATGGTGAGTTCGAAGAACCTACAAGACAACTCGAAGACACTCGACATGATCCTCTCCTAAATTTGAGTAGATTAAGATATGATCAATGGATATGATGAAAAACTGATCTAGGAACTCACAGAACATGGGGTCCATGATCCCCATGAACATGGATGGTATGTTTTTAACACCGAATGGAATGAATATAAACTTGAATTGACCATATTTTCACCTGAAGTAATTATTTGGGATATTTCCCTCATTCACCATCAACTAGTGATATCAAGACCACATATAAATCTTAGAAAATAAACTCATCCCTATTAGTTGGTTAAAAAGATCATACATCCTTGGAAGAAGGTAATGGTTTTTTACCATCACCAGATTCAAAATCCGGTAGTCTATACACAACGATAGACTATCATCTTCCTTCTTTGCAAAAAACACTAGTGAACAACACAAAAACATACTAAGATGGATAAAATCCTTCTAAATCATACCATCTATTTCAATCCCCAACTCATACAACTTAGAAGGATCCATATGAAAAAGATCCATCAAAATCTGAGAGGCACTAGGCTGAAAGTCTATCCCAAACTCAACATCATGTTAAGGGGGTAGAATCACAAACTCCTTGGGAAAAAAACCCAAGAATTCCCCAATGACCTGGGGGACCCCCACCATCTCAGTGTCCAATAATTCCACAAAAAACTCTTCCAAAATGGAAATAATGGGCTCCACATGCCGACTTCCCTCCTGAAAACTATTCTCACTATTGAAAACCACATGTTGTCCATTAAAATAAAAAAATGAGTAAAATTTGGAAGTAGTCAATAATATAATGTATAGAATATAACCATTAGATGTAGAGGATGACATTGTGTGGCTATAGTTTTAGCAAGAAAAGATCCCCACGGGATTGATGTAGTGCCATCATCAGCCTACACTCCGGGAAAACATCAAACTAACTAGTTGGGCCTCTGAATGGATTACTCAAAACTAGGGTCATGGGATGCCTCTCTATGTATATTCCTAGATAATGTTCTATAGTAGTTGTAGAAAATTTTTATGAAGGTACTGAATAAAACAAGGTATAAAAAAGGGTACTAAAAAATTTATCATACCTTTGATGATCTCTGGACCCTCTAGAACTGCTACCCACACTACATAAAATAGACCATGCCCAGCTCCTATACCTATCTGATGATTACCAACTCCACAGACATGTTCATTTCGCAGTCCCTAAACATGAGTAACATCCTCAGTTCGATATTTACCAACTCTATATCCCCTTAGCAGTGAAAAAACCTGTTGCCCCCACTGTCGAGATAACATCACTGGAAACTACTGCTAAAGTTGATGTTGAACCTGTCCACCTCCACCAAACTGATCTTGGGGAACCACTTGGCATTGGATTTGGAAATACCCATGAAACCCACAACCAAAACACATGGGAAATAATATGGTAGGATATTTAGAAAAACCACCACCACCAGAAGACCAAAAAAGAATATGATGAGGTTGACTCCCTACTGGTTCAAACCTTGAAGGTCCTAGCACTAGAGACCTGCCACTGAAAACACTTCCCCTCAAAGAAATATTCTATTTCACTTCCCATGGAAAACCTCATCATGAGTACATTCACTCGATCACCTCTATCTTCTTTTGAATATTCAGATACGTCGACAATGTAAAAGGTGTAACTTCATACAGGATAGAAGGATGGAGTGACTCCTCAATATTCCTCACACAAGACTCCTCATCTAGAAAAAGATCTAAAGAAAAATGAAGAAAGTCCTTGAACTTGATTCCCAAATACCGCATTAACATACTCCCCTGTTGAAGAGAATGAAGCTACTACCTCTTCACTGCCTTCATGGTGGACTAAAGGAACTCTTCCCTGAAATCCTTTTAGAATTAGACCCAAAACACATTTGACTCCTTCCTCTATCCCAGATATAGCGTACACCACTGAAACACATCTCCCTGCATTTTAATGACTTATAAAGGGACCCAGTACTCTATCGAGGCCCAGATAAAACAGAAAGTGATATAAAGATCCTCAAACCATCTCTCTGTCTCCACTTCTAAAACACTACCCTTGTACTTTCCCAAAGCATACTGTTGGAAATCATGAAACATCCTCTTACACTAATCATCCTCCCCAAATGGATCAACCTTATGTTGATCTGCTAGATCATCCTACTAAACCACAACTGTCTGAGCCACACGGGTGGATGAACATAAGCCATAGCTAAAATGAAAACAAGGATTTCCTAATCCTGAGTAGTATGAAATTTTATTATGATATATTTTAATTAATTTTAATCCATTTTTTTCCACTTAAACTTTCCCAGAACAACCAAATTTAAACAAGAACACAAGTCATTATGATGCATTTACCTCTCCTAGGTCTCTAACCCGCAAGCAGTGTAGCCTCAGTTGGTCATTTGGTAGGCTCATAGTCCATGCATTGGAACACAGGGGCCCTAAAATCAATTTTACTAGTTAGTATTCCATGTCCTATGTCACACACCAAGATCATCTATCACTATTTCCATACCAACCCAAGTAAACCTCACATTACCTAAATCTAATCTCCACCCTATTTCCTATCCATCAACTGTGATACCACTCTGTCATGACCCCTTCCTCCAAATATACCACAATGAGGGAAGAGAGATAATGACCCCCCGAGTCCCGCCTCCAGTGGGCCCTGGGTTGGTGAATAGAACTAAGGATTTAAAAATATAAATTATAGAAGGTATTAACCTCTATAATAATATAGGATTAGGAGATAAGATTAATCATCCATAAAAAACTCCACAATGTGATATATAATAAAGTAAAAACCATCCCACATGAACATATAAATAGAACTGATATGGATAAAAGTCTCAAAGGTAAATAACCAAAAGTAAAGCTAAAGCAAAGACAAAAACAACTATCAAGGATATGAGCTAGTAAGGTCCGAAACGGTCATAAAAATCCCCCTTGAAACCTAAAAATGGTTTTATATATGTAGGGTGATCATATAAGTATACTCAATTGGAAAAATAAAAGTATCTTATGCACATGTAAAAGAAGTATACTAATTCACCTATGAGAAAATAGTAGATCCAAATATAACCTATATGTATACTAACCATCCCAACCCCACCAAGGAAAGATCAATAAATAACGCAAGACAAGTAATATAATATATAGTAAGTAACATTGATGATAGGGTACCCCACAAAACTTTCCCATTGATATAAACTCTCACAACCCAATGGAAAATGTCATAACACTCCCACCTCTTCTGAATATATCACATAAAATCCCACCCGCACACACCTAGACCGCACAATGCCCCACCATACACACCTAGTTCTCATAACTTATCCCGCCATTATACAACTGTTCCTCACAATACACCCCACCTGCACACACCTAGGCATCAAAACACAACACATCACATCACATCTCATCCCAAAGACACTAGGGAAGGAACATCACAACTGATCCCTAATACACATGGGACACTGCATTACAAATCATCCTTAAGACACATGGGATACTAAATTACAACTCATCTAGAAGACGCCTAGGATACCACAACCACCATATAATGCACTAACAGGCTTCCAGCTATCACAAAATTCCAATACCTACCTCACCTGGAAGAAGGAGCATGGAGGAGAGGGTGTCCAACCATCCATCCTTTCATAGGGATGTTTGGAAAGACACCCCCGCGTAACTATGTGGGTGTTCAGAACATAGTGCTCAATGTGGGTGGGGTGTGTATAGAAATCACAAGAAATTACAAGTATATATATATATATAGTACCAAACACTAAATCCCAAACTATGAGTTCTCAAAAAACAACCAAATCACAACACCATCACCTTTTCTTCCACCTCTAAATAAAGAACACTACACAACAAGACACAAAACTCATTTCACATTTCCAACTAATTTCATTTAATCACCCTATTCATTTAATTATTTAGAAATAACCACATTTAACCACACAACCCATCATTTACTTTTCCATTAAAAAATTTCTATCCCATCAACCAAAACAAACCTTGTCATTTCAAACATTATTAAGAAATTATTTATTCATTACATTAATACATAGGCATATAGAATAAGGTAACCACATATCAAAAATATCTCGACATTCCCATTACTTTTCTACCCCAAAATCATGGCTCACAATGATGACCTTGAGACCCCAAAATCCTGGCCCACAAACTATCGACCCCACATGCCCCAACCAAAAACTGCCGTACCACAAGCACCATCATACATCAAAACACATCAATGGAAATTTCACATATTTAAAAAGAGGCTTTTATAAAATTCCTTTTAATTTTAGGGGAATTATGACACAATCCAAAATACTAGGGAAACTTCATTATCCAAATATAAGTAATTAAATAATTTCATTTTTCGGTGATATCGAAACAATCAAAACAGTCACAAAACATATATCTTGTGAAAACGAATCCACCAACAATCATGATTTTCAGTGGGGAATCAATCCTATACAATCCATAATATCCCCAAAAATATTAAAACTATAAAAATAATGTGAATCATAACCATTTCACACTTTTCAATTCAATTTACCAATTATTTATCATTGATTAAGCCAGAAAAATCATGATTCATATGTAAGAAAATTAAAACCCTCCCACATATTGCAGAAATAAAGAGAAACGAGGGAATACCTACCTCAAGGAAAATTTCCAACTCATTGTGCACCTCAGGGAAAAGAAGAAAACTAGTGAACCAAAACTGCACCATGAGATCTATAGATAAATTTATACCACACCAAGGATCCATAAAAAAAACCCAAACACACCCCAAACCATGGAAACACCACCACAACAGATTCCTGGGAAAAGAATAGAAGAAAACCAATGAATAAATATAGAAGAATTCACCATGGATCAACCACTGATTTCCAAAGAATAACCATCGGGATAAACATATTAAATAGGGAGATAAAGGGATTGAAGAACACCTCGAGGAACCTAGGCTTCACCCAAAATGATTGGAAGAATAAACCACAATGGAATGAATGATAATTAAGTTGAAAATAATTTTAAATATTCACTGTATCAAGGGATTACATGACATGTAATCCCCTTTCAAATTATGTAATCCACGTGGTTCGATTTCCTCCAAAAAATGCATCACCTCTATATTTAATTATTTTTTAAAACCCCAATAAATTATATGTCGTGAAACCCTATTTCACATCGTGTAACTTTTCACAACATGAAATCCTCCCCTTCTTCTATCTTTTAGAAACCAACCTTCTCCAAAATTCCTTCGAGCCTCCTCTGAAAAACTTTAACAAACCATAATATCAAAAGTAATAGATCGAGAAGGCACAAACCATTATAGTGTTGTATTTTACCACTATGTTATGATATTTCATTATTATAAATATCCCACATTCCATTACTTTATCAAATTTCTCCATCATTATTATAGTGATGATCATATTCTTATGATATGATGATGTTGATTATGATCCCCCATATATTATTAATTCATGTCTCTTATTACTTCCACATTATGCTTCCCCTTACTAGGATTTTTGTTCACCCCTTTCTTTGATGTATATAATTAGGTGATTACTTGTACTATGTATAATGTGAGATATTTTTGGAGGATAAATAATAAGGATTTAAATAATTTTTATTTTATATTATGTATAAGTGATTTAAAAGCCTAATTTTCACAAGATAGTAAACCTTTCTATCTTTTAATGCATTACTATTATGTTTTTTATGTTAAAAATATTGTAATAGTCATGTAATAAAATGTTGGGTCACTCTAAAGACACCACCCATGGGACCTTATCATAAGTGAACCAATCATATAGAGGTCTATTCACTAACAAAAAAAAGATAAAAAAATGAATATACAAAAACCACCAAGTCATTATGTTCTAATCAAGCCACTAAAAACCCCATCCATACCCAATCTAGCTCCATACTGGAAGGAAGTGTCTCATGGAACCATGAATATAATATAGAAAATGGATGATGCTTTCTCACTAAAAAAGTGACACCATATCAAACAATCAACCATGCACCTCTCACTCATAGGAGGCTAATATTAAGTACAAACCACCTTCTCCCCCAAGGATGGCCTTACCCAGTGCCCCTAACTATGCATTCTCACTTAAGTATAGCCACTATTCAAGTCTCAAGACACATATTTTCACTCATGGTTATCCAAAACATCAAACATCTATCCACTGTTCTCACTTAAGGAAGATCACACATCATGTTCCAAAAAAACTTATCACTAAAGGTTCTCCAAAATATCAAATATTTCACAAGTCACATGTTATACAATCGAACAATAAGTAAGAAACAATTATCTACCTTATTCTACTTCAAGGAAAACCACACAAGGTTGCCTATATATTTATGTTCTCACACCCAACACCATTTCAAGTGAGGGGACTCATCACTGGAAACCAGTGATCATTCCACTAGGTCATCCTAACTTAATTTAACATGAAATACTCACTTAGTGCCTAATTAACATAGTGGAAATCATTAACTTTACTTATGGAACGAGGTGCCATTCCACCCCATCCAAGCCATACACCTATAGCTCTCCCTCTAAGGGGTCAATTTTAAAGACTTGACCGAAATTACTTGGAGCTCCTTCCATAATTTATTAACTTTTCATGATTACAAGAAATTTTTATCCCTAAGGTGTGAATATTTATTATATTTAAAAAATTAGAAATGTACATAAGTTGATCATTACAACTTGAAAGGAAATACAATAAAGAAATTCCTTGGAAAACATCCACAACTCCTAGGTTATCCCTGCCTGTCATTCGTGTCCTGAGAATATGAA
Source organism: Viscum album (assembly GCA_963277665.1). Classification (NCBI taxonomy): domain Eukaryota; kingdom Viridiplantae; phylum Streptophyta; class Magnoliopsida; order Santalales; family Viscaceae; genus Viscum; species Viscum album. The sequence goes on from OY728160.1 coordinate 735,108,749, forward strand.
ACATAATAAAGTGGTGAGCTAATATTCTCATTTAGGGAAATAAATACATCATACTATATCATAAATATAAACATTAGTAATGTTTAATAACAAAAAACACATTCCATTAAAAATAAACTTGAACACATTATGGAAGGCATAAGAGTCGAAAAAATAATGAAATAATAAATAATAATCATGGGTATTATACTAGTCAAATAACCACATTAATATTCAATTAATAGATTAATAATGAGGGAATTCATAATTCTGTACATCATTACCATATTGTCAATGCCTCTTTCCAAGACCATAAATAACCATTTTGTCAAGGCCTCATGCCAAGACTGTAGTTTGTCTCATGAGAACTGTAGATGCATCGTGGGGATATAGAGGGACGAACCTATCATATAACAAGTCCAATGAATTTATAATATGAATTAGGATAAAACAAAGTAGAATATACATTCATATTTACACTAACATAAGAAATTTAAATATCTTTCCCCAAATAATAGGCATAAACACGAACAATTCAGAGAAAATTTGTGAATGGTTTAAAGATAAAACATCCATAGTCAAACTAATCATAAACTATTAAATTAAATATATTAGATGATATCATTAAATATAAATCAAAATAATATATAATAATCAACAATAAGGTTTAAATAGACGAACAAACTCTTATAAAATCATCGAGTAATTCTTGAGATAAATACACTTTTACTTTGAAAAGAAGATCTATTTTGGAAAAAACATTGTATTAAACCCGAAGTGAAGTAAGATAGTATGTTAATAATAAAATTAGTGATCTTAGAAAGATAATTTTTTCTAAAAACATATTATAGAGTGCCCTTGAAAATAGTTAAGAATTTGAGAAAATCCCTTAAATATGGCTTGTATTTCGGGAATTTTTTTTGAAAGATCTTTCTAAAACATATAACTCTCTTTAAATGAAAGTAATATTCTAGTTGGTAAACATATAGAAAATAAATACATAATTTACGATGAGTAAATATGAATAAATAATAATTTAATTTATGTATGTAGAGAATAAGAGTAAACCGAATGAAAATGGAGGTTCGGGTAGAAAACTCATTTCTTAAGTCTGATGGTGTTCTTCACATGATATTAGTGTCCTGGATAACCAAATTAAATTCATTAATTAATATTTAAACAACCTATTATATATGTAATTGATTTATTATAGACTTATAAGGTTTATTAATTACCTTATTTATGGGTTTAAGAGGTTCAATATTATTGATTGGGAGCATTCACTTCCTTGGAATTCATGACCGATTTACTTATATAATTGTAAGGATAAAAATGTAAGATGATAATGGTTTAAAAAAATAGAAGTTTAATTTTATTTGTTAATATCAATAATATTACATGGTTTTAAACTTCATTTGGTTATTGGGAGTGAATATGGATCATTATATAAAACTTTTATGATATTTTGTTTGGGTTAATTGGTTGTTTTTTATCACAACGAACTCATATAAATTAATATAATGTGTACAAAAAGATTACATAACCTCAAATAAGTTATAATACATATATTATAGTATATTTAAACCATAAAAATATGTCTCATGACCTGAATTGAAGATGGTAATATAAATTTAAAACCCGTCATCCTTAAATGTGATAAATTAACACATCTCAGATGGTGTTTTCATTTGTAGTATAAAAGAATGGTAAAGGAGAGATGATGATTTATTATTAAATTATAAAAAGAAAATTCCATTGAAAATATGGTACTGGAGTTACCATAACATTTTTATGAAAGGAGATAAGGAAAGACAAAGAAAAGAAAGGAACTCAAAATAAAAGAAATGAAAAGAGGAATTTACGTCTTGGTGTTTTCTTCCTTGAGAGTGTTAATAGGAAAGGGGTTTTGGTCTTTTTATGAGACCAAGGGATGATAGATATGGGGGAGAATATTGGTAGGACATTTTAGCCGACTTTTTACAAGAAAAAAGGCTTGAGATTATTGAAGAGAAGATGGAGTGAGGAGGAGTTTTTATAGTGGAGTAGAGGGGTGATTTTTGAATATCTTATTCATTATTTTATTATTTCCCTCAAGAGAACCAATATTGTTTATTCATGTGATCCATAATAGTAATAAATTAATTTTAGTTGGAACCATGAGTTATTAAATCATCCATGATTTTAGTAATAAATAATTTAACTTATAATGTTTATATACGGTAAATTAACATATTTTACTATTCATCAAAAAATTCGAGTATTTCCAAAAAATAAAAAATGACCACCCAAACCATTTTTTGATTTTTAGAATTAAAAAATGAAGTCCATTTTTTGAAAATATTTTTTTAAATATGGTTAATTTGATTTTTAAATAAAATCAAAATTTATTTGAAAAATAACAATTTTAAAATTATAATTCGTTTTATATCACCTTGAAAAATTAATCAAGATCTCATTATATTATAAACTTAAGACAATAAAATAATAATAGGATTTACTATTCAAATGGGTCATATTTATATTCATATTAATATTCATAACATAGCCGTGTATGTCAATTTTTTGAAATTCAAATCACAGAGGTGGAAAAATTATTTTTACTGGAAAGATTATAAAAAAGTGGTGTTTTGAAGAGACTTTTTGTTTCATTCATTCAATATTAAATTTATTTATAAATCCTTAGGGTGTTACATTATCCACCCTTAAAAAATTTATTCCTCAAAATTACTAGAATGTTACCACACAAAAATATTTGGGTTATTCTTCATCATAAGCTCCTTAGATTCATATGTTGCTTCTTCAATTTTATGATTTTTAAAAAGTACCTTTACCAGTCTTGTCATCCAATTCCTCAACACCTTTTCGTTAGTGTCTAGAATCCGGATAGTCTCTTCATAGCAAGATAAGTTAGGTTCCAATTCTATACCTTTAGAAGTGATGACATGTGTTGGGTCTGGAATATACTTTATCAACAATGATACATGGAACACATTGTGTACTTTTGAAAGGCTAGTTGGTATTTTCAAATGATGTGTCATGACCTGACCCTACTCGGGCTCGAGCCGCAACTACCCCAAGCCCGCCTCCATAGGCCAGGGGCTGGCGACCAGCGCTGAAGGCACAATAACTCAGGGAGGTCTTTGCCGAAGTACCTGTACACAAACACGCAACACACTTAATAAAAAAGTGTAGAGTAAAAGAAAAGAAAAGTAAAGAAAAGGGAAAATTCTATATATAAACCACAATAGTGAATCGACCTCTAAACAGTTAAAAGTAAAAGCTGAAGGTACACTGAAAAGAAATGGGAAAAAACACGCGCCCAAATAGAAAAGTGCCATAACCCGGCAACAGAAAAACAAAAGTAAAAAGCTGGAAGGGTCCCCCACATGGAACCTGACTCTGACCACCGCACGCGGTCCCCGTTTGTGAACTCCTAAGCTCCACTGAAGTCACGACCAACCTGTCCGTCGTCTGCAAGGGCACAACAAGTGCGGGAAAATCCCAAGAAGGGGTGAGTATAAAAATACTCAGTAGGATACCCCGAAGGCTCGAGGGAGCAGCAAAGGAGGTACCGAAGGGTGAGCAGTAGATCAAATAGGGGAAAGTAGAGGAGTACAACCAAAAGTTCATTAAAGAGTGCAATAGAGAGTCCAGCTCAACCCAACAAGAGGAAAGAAGGTAGACTCGCCCAGACACAAGGAGATGGAAATGGTGAGAAGATGAACTTCCCGCCGAGTCTTCGCTAACTATAGTAAGAGAGTAGACTCGTCCAACCACGAGAATCTAGACATAGAAAGCACATGGCATACCCCACGCGTCTTCTCCTCTCCTGGAAGGAGTGTAACCAAACCCAAGAAGTGGGTACTGGAACAAGGTATATACATATCCATATGCTCAATCTAGAAAACCGAACAAAATCGTAAGGGGATCTCTGTCCCGTAGCTCAACCCAAGAAAGATGAGTCACCAAAAGTCCTAGATGTAAACACCATCGATGCCCAGCATGCCGCACGTCTTCCCCAAACTACAAGTCATGGGGCTAAAATCACCGCACCTTGACACTATCCACTTTGGGCGGCACCGACTCACCCGCACGGTTTTAGGTCGCATCACAAGGACACGTCTCAGTGGGGGAAAGTTCCCCTCATACTTAAGATTTCTGGGTTAAGTCAAACCACACCTCGTCACTGCCCCGCACTCGAGAGGTCTCCTCAAAGTCAAGGTCGTTCCATCACTGGCCCGTACAACCAAGGGTCCTGCTCCTGTAATCACGGAGGAAAGCCACAGACTAGCCTAGTAGAAAGGATTGAGCCTGGAATGTCAACGGGTGTCCCACTGCCCAGCCCTGCTGGCGGATAATTCCTAATATGATATCAGGTGACCCACTGCCCAGCCCTGCTGGCGGGTAAACCCTAATAAGATTTCATGTGACACACTGCCCAGCCCTGCTAGAGGGTAATTCATAATATGATATCGGGTGACCCACTGCCCGGCCCTGCTGGAGGGTAAACCCGAATACATCATCAGGTGACCCACTACCCAGCCCTGCTAGAGGGTAGACCTGGAATAAGTCGACAGGTGACCCACTACCCAGCCCTGCTAGAGGGTAAACCTGGAACAAGTCAACAGGAAACCCAATGCCTAGCCCTGCTAAAGGGTTGACCTGAATCAAGATGACAAGCGACCCACTGCCCTGCCCTGCTTGAGGGTAGACCCTCGAGAGTCGTCGGGTGACCCACTGCCCAGTCTCTGCTGGAGGGTAAACCTTAAGAGTGTCGGGGGACCCACTGCCCAGTGTCTGCTGGAGGGTAAACCCTAGAAGTCAGTGGGTAACCCACTACCCAGTCTCTACTGGAGGGTAAACCTGAAGAAGTCGAAGAGCGACCCACTGCCCAGTCTCTACTGGAGGGTATACCCAGAACTGCTCTGGCCATCTCTACTGGATGGTACACCACTGGCCAACCGAACACGAAGAGGGTATCGTGAAACCACCCGACTCTGGAACAAAGACAGGGGAAACCACTCAACCCTGCTGATCTAAACTATCCAGCATAGAGCCAGGAAAAAAACTCAACCCCGCTGGTCAACAATCGGGAACCGAGGGACCCTCTACGTCGCGAGAGGTCAAAAGTATGCAAAGAAGAACACGACACGCACCTGGGGCCCACATTACGTGTGGCCCCAAGTTAACCCCGACCAAGTGCACAAACGTTCTCAGGTACCAACATCCACATGTACCTCCCACCATTCCCGTATACTCCTAGAGTACACCAAATCTCCAGCCGAAAGGCTAACGTGCACACGACACCAGAAATCAACGCGAAGGCGTAACGTAACAACTCCAACCTTTCACCTCAATGGCTGAGGCACAACCAACGCCATCTCTTCAAGAATTTACATCACTCACACGAGAGTGCATGCGATCACACACCAAGGGTCCGCTACAAACACGGTAGAAGAACCGCCACCAGGGCACCTTCACATTTCCACATTTAATAAGATTGCGCAATAGGATCTTCACAACCAAACAGATCATACCATTGTAATCCTTACTAAAAAACAAACGAGATAGACTACTTACTCGCCTGAAATGGTCAACCGGTGAAAAAGGTACTATTCACAGTACTAACCCATGTAGGGCCCACCCCTAGTTCTCGAAACTGAACAAACGGATCACACCACTGCGATCCACTCAAAAAAACACACAAGATTCACTACTCAATCGCCCAAAAAGAACACCCGGTGAAAAAGGTACTATTCACCATAGCCAGGTCGGGTGGGACCCACACCACGTCCCCGAAAAAGGTCGGGCAATCTGCGCCATCACAATGCTCTTGGAAAAACACATCAAAATCACTACTCACTTGAGTGGAACAGATATAAGACGAAAAAGATACATTCCGGCTTACCGCGCACGAGCGGAACCATGCGGAACCTGCACCCCGGTCCCGAAGCGCTGCCAACGGATCGCACCAATGCGATCCTCTCAGAAAAGTACACATGATGGACCATTCACTTGTCTAAAAAGGTAGACCAGTGATAGAGATGGAAAATCACCGTCAACACCCAAACAACCCTCGTGGGGCCCACACCATCATGCTGAATTAGAGTGGGCAGATTGCACCATTGTAATCCCCTCAGAAAAACATCCAGAATCGACTACTCACACGCCCCGAACGGACGCCCGATGAAAAAGGCGCTAAACGCTGCTCGCAGCTCAAAAGCCAGGCCGTGGGGCCCACACCTCAACTCCGGTATCAATGCTCGAAACCACATTGGAAAACTACGCCTCGATGCCAGGGTCGCAACGCCACTGACGGTGCCCAAAACGCACTACGGATGTGTCTGTGCCGCCCAAAACAAAAATTCCCGGGAAGCCTGCTAAGCTGCTTTACGCACGTGTCGTGCCCCCAAGCCCCTCGTCTTGGAAGTTAAAACTCCCAAACTGACCTCAAAATTCTGCCTCAACGTCAGGTCCGTGCCGTCACAGACGGTGCGCAAAACGGACACCCGTAGCTCAAAATACGGGCATCCAAAATTTTAAGGGGGATTACACCTGGGCCGGACCGGCCCGGTCCGGCCGGTCTGCCCCGCTCCCGCCGGCCCGCTGAACTGCGGCCCAGCCGCTGGGCCCGGTCCAACTGAACCCACGGGCCACCACACCTCGGCCTGCCGCCTCCTGTGAGGCCCGCGCGTCTGCACGGCCTCCTCCATCGACCGACCAGCTGGCCGGTCGCATCCACGCGGAGACCCGCCAACGGCGGGTCCTGGTCTCCCCGCGGGGTCGGGCGCCTTCTACCCCAGTTGTCCCCTTGCCGACACCCTCGGCCGGCGCCCTCGACCGATCAGCCTACGCCATCCCGCACCGGCATGGTGCCACCCGGCCGGCCGGATGGCCGACCGTCCTTCCGCTGCACCCGCTGCCGCGCTGAGGGCCCCCCGCATCGCCAGACCATCTTGCCGACCGCCGGAAATCGGGCTCATGGCCGGAAAACTTCAGAGGACCACCGGAAAGGATCCGGTGGTCGAAAATTCGATCCGGATAGCATTCCGGAAAGCTCGGGATAGGATCTACACAATTATGGGCTTGGATCGAATATCGGGTAGCAATTCAACACGAAAATCCCAGTTCAAAGTTGGTGCGAGAATTTAAAACAGAACAAAACCTCCTACCTCGAAGGGCGTAGCCCGAAGCTTCACGCGGGGTTCGCCGGAGCTGCCTCGCCGGAGCCGCCTCACCGGAGATGGAGGAGAGGGGAGGATTTGAGTAAGAAGAAGAAGAAGAAGAAGAAGAAGAAGAAGGAGGAGAAGAGAAGGGGGGTTAGGTTAATCAAATAAATTAATTAACTTCAACACTCTCCAGCAGCCCCATACCAGAACTCCCGGCGTGGTCAGGATTATGCCTCCCCTGGGCTAAAAACCATGCTCTGAGCACAACGGCGATCTCATAATTTTAATTCGATACCCCATTCAAAAGTTATTAAACCCAATTCCCAAGGCCTCCAAATTACGAAAACACCCATGGCCACGCTTTTTCACAGACGGCCTGCGCCCATAAAACATATACTCCTCCTAGGGTAAACGACACTCTCTGAACTCAACGGTGCCCTTGGTTTCACCATCTGAGAAACCGTTTAAGAGATACTGAGTTTAACCATTAAACGGATAAATTAAATAATTAATTTATCTGTTTCACGTTCCGAAAGAGAGCGAGGGGTCCAAACGTCCCGTGCCGACATGCTTTATGTCGTTTCAAGGGTAAACACCACATTACGGACCCATCCGTATACTCAGATCTCTGATTCAAAACTCCTTTTAGGAGCTATCCTATTTATTTTTGCATTCCCAGTGTGAACACACTGAAAACTTAATTCCAGCCACTACGGTGCTCGGAATTGCACGCCGTATGAAGGCGCTGCTCTGGAATATCATCAAGAATAATCCAAAGTCTTTCACAGAAAAAACAGGTTCTTACATCATTCCCCCATTCAAGATTTTTATCCCTGAAAAGAAAAACCAGGGAACAACTCAGGGTACTAAGCCCACACCTAGCTCTCCCATACCTAGAAGAACTCTTGCACAGTCCCGTGTCACTGCACACAGACCAAAGGGTTTGATCTGTTCACGTGAGGTTTTCCCTTACTGATGGCGTGAATAAGAGCACACACATGTCTCTTTAGGTAAACGACGTGGGAGACATCCTGCACCCACTCCAGACTTTGGGGTTAGGGCAAGGCGGTAGGGAACCTCACCATCCCATAGCATGGTATCAAACGGACCGAAGGCTCTCGGGGGGTAGCTCACCTCCCCGACCAAACCCCTACGTCGCACGCCGTGACTAGAATCACCGCCCGCACCAGGAACAAGGCCTGGTGATTCCCTCCTTCAGAACATCCATATGGTGAAACATCCAAGGATATCTCGTCACGCAAGATTTCACAGTCGATGTACCAAAACCATGACTCTCTCACATGATCGAAAGGCGAAGGAGTCGACACCATTGACTAGAGAAAAAGGTCCCACGCCTTTTTTTCTTACCAATACAGGGTTACACCGACGCCCCGCACCACCCTGGTAATACCTCAAACAAAGAGCAGGGAGAAAATCATTCCACATACAGAGTCTAAAAATTCTACTGCATAAATTAGAAGAGTTTTAGAGCGTACCTCTTATTACCTCATGCTTTGCAGGATCTTAGACATCCAAAGCTCACGGCTGTCTGCGGTCCCTACCGTCAGCTCGTGAAGCCTGATGTGGATTTCTTAGTGGTGACGGGAAGACCCCGTATGGTCGTCCTCCATTTCTAGCTCCTCCCTCTCCTCTACTAGCACCACCTCTCTGGGTACTACCCCGATCATGGAGCTGCCTCCGTCATGGTGGTGCACCTGCTGCCACCACCAACTCTAGAACGTGACAGGAAGGTCTCTGTCACCAGCACCTACTCTAGCAACCCAACATATGTGGAAATGCCCAAGGGTACTATGATAGCACAAATCTCTCGGCGGAGACCCTGCCCAAACTTCCGCACTCAGAGGTTGTCATCATGGACCAAGTCCGGGTAAAAGCGTGCACGGTCTGCGAAACTAGCCGCGTACTCGGCCACGGTCATCCCTCCCTGCTGAAACTCCATAATCTCCTGAATCCGAATGGAGCACAAGAAGGAGGGAAAAAACTCCTCACAGAACAACAACTGAAAGTCGCCCCATGAAAGCGACGAATCGTCAAGAAACTAAGTCACCAGACTCCACCAACACCATGCTGCTCCATGAAAAAGGTTGGATGCCAAGGCCACTCTCTGATCTGTCGGCGTCTGAACAAGCCTGAAAAGGAGAACCACTATCTCAAGCCAAATCTCTGCTACCTGAGGGTCTGGCTCACCACTGAACCTCAGCGGTCTCTACTGCTAGAACTCACAGAGTGCGCTCAACCTGCGCTCAAGCTCAGCCTACTCTGCTGAAGCTGTCTGCTGCTCAACAGGTGGGGGTGCTGCTACCAACCCACCCGGAGAAAGGGGATCACATGATGGGTCCTGGACTGAGGCCTCCTAGCTCACATGGTCATCATCACAAACCAAATCTAGTATCCTGGCTGGCTATCTTCGCGGGGACATCCTGAATATTATCAAGGAGTGCCGTGGTCAAATGAGCATATATTTATATACCAATAACAACGATGGGGAGATGACTCAAGGAGGACAGTCAAAGACTCAATCCTATGTGATGCACAAACCAAATTTTCTCTGAAACTATTTTCTCAGCATACAGAGTCGACAAGAGGGTTACCAGGGTCCTGGTGAATGGATACGTCGGCCGCCGCACCATCACTGGACTCCCTAGCCTGAGAGCCGTTCTCGAGACACGTTAACACTGTTGCCCTAAATCCCAACCAATTCATTTTACTTTAGGGATATCTGAACAACATCCCAAGGAACGAACCACCTCTAATACCACTTTGTCACGACCAGACCCTACCCGGGTTCGAGCCGCAGCTACCCCAAGCCCGCCTCCATAGGCCAGGGGCTGGCGACCAGCACCGAAGGCACAATAACTCGGGGAGGCCTTTGCTTAAGTACCTATACACACACACACACACACACACACAGCACACTCAATAAAAAACTGTAGAGTAAAAGAAAACACAAGTAAATAAAAGGGCAACTGATATATATAAACCACAACAGTACATCGACCTCTAAAGAGTACAAAGTAAAAGCTGAAGGTACACTGAAAAGAAAAGGGAAAAAACACGCACCCGAATAGAAAATTGACACAACCCGACAATAGGTGAAAAAAAGTAAACAGCTAGAAGGGTCCCCCACCAGGAACCCAACTCTGAGAACCGCACGCGGTCCCCGGTCCAGAACTCCTAATATCCACTGAAGTCATGACCAACCTGTCCGTCGTCTGCAAGGGAACACCAAGTGCGGGCAAAGCACAAGAAGGGGTGAGTATAAAAATACTCAGTAGGATACCCCGAAGGCTCGAGGGAGCAACAAAAGAGGTACCGAAGGGTGAGAATTAGATCGAACATGGGGAAATAGAGGAGTACAACCAAAAGTGCAGTAAAGAGTGAAGCAGAGAGTCCAGCTCAACCCAACTAGACAAAAGAAGGTAGACTCGTCCAGACACAAGGAGCTGGAAACGGTGAGAAGATAAACTTCTCATCGAGTCTTCGCTACCTGTAGCAGGAGAGTAGACTCGTCCAACCATGAGAAGCTAGACACAGAAAGTACGTGTTATAACCCGTGCATCTTCGCCTTTCCTGGAAGGAGAGTAACCAAAACCAAGAAGTGGGTACTGGAACAAGGTATATACGTATCCATATGCTCAAACTAGAAACCCAAACCAAATCGTAAGGGGATATCTATACCGTAGCTCATCCCAAGAAAGATGATTCTCCAACAGTCCCAGAAATAAACACCATCGATGCCCAGCGTCCCGCACGTCTGTCCCAAACTGCAAGTTAAGGGGCTCAAATCACCGCAACTTGACACTATCTGCTTTGGGCGGCACTGACTCGCCTGCATAATTTTAGGTTACATCATAATGACGTGTCTCGGTGGGAAAAGTGCCCCTCGTACTTGAGAGATACAGGTTATGTCAAACCACACCTCGTCACTGCCCCGAAGTCGAGAGGTCTCCTCAAAGTCAAGGTTGTTCCATCACTGACCCGTACAACCAAGGGTCCCACTCCAGTAATCAAGGAGGAAAGCCACATACTAGACTAGTAGAAAGGACTCAGTTTGGAATGTCAATGGGTGTCCCACTGCCCAGTCCCGCTGGAGGGTAATTCATAATATGATATCGGGTGACCCACCGCCCAGCCCTGCTGGAGGGTAATTCATAATATGATATCGGGTGACCCACTGCCCAGCCCTGCTAAACGGTAAAACCTAAAAAGATATCGGGTGACCCACTGCCCAGCCCTACTGGAGGGTATACCAAGAATAAGTTGACGGGTGACCCACTACCCAGCCCTGCTGGAGGGTAAACCTGGAACAAGTCGACAGGAGACCCACTTCCCAGCCCTGCTGGAGGGTAGACCTGAATCAAGACGACGAGAGACCCACTGCCCAACCCTGCTGGAGGGTAGACCCTCGAGAGTCGTCAGGTGACCCACTGCCCAGTCTCTGCTGGAGGGTAAACCCTAAGAGTGTCGGGTGACCCACTGCCAAGTCTCTACTGGAGGGTAAACCCTAGAAGTCAGTGGGAAACCCACCACCAAGTCTCTACTGGAGGGTAAACCCAGAACTGCTCTGGCCATCTCTAATGGATGGTACAACACTGGACAACCAAACACAGAGTGGGTATCGTGAAACCACCCGACTCCGGAACAAAACCAGGGGAAACCACTCAACCCTACTAATCTAAACCATCGAGCACAGAGACAGGAAAAAAAACCCAACCCCGCTGGTCAACAATTGGGAATCGAGGGACCCTCTACGTCGCGAGAGGTCAAAAGTACGCAAAGCAGAATACGACACGCACCTGGGGCCCAAACGAAGTGTGGAACCATGTCAACCCCGACTAAGTGAACAAACGTTCTCAGATACCAACATTCACATGTACCTCCCAGCGTTCTCGTATACTCCCAGAGTATACCACATCTCCAGCCAAAAGGCTAACGTGCACACGACACCCAACATCAACGCGAAGGCGTAATGTAACAACTCCAACCTTCCACCTCAACGGCTGAGGCACATCCAACCACATCTCTTCAAGAATTTACATCACTCACACGGGAGTGCACGCGTTCACACACCAAGGGTCCGCTACAAACATGGTAGAAGAATTTCCACCAGGGCACCTTCACATTTCCACATTTAATAAGATCACACAAGAGGCTCCACACAACCAAACGAATTGTACCATTGTAATCCTCGCGAAAAAACACGTGTGATAGACTACTTACTCACCCGAAACGGTCAACCAGTGAAAAGATACTATTCACCTTACCAACCCGTGTGGGGCCCTCCCCTAGATCCTGAAACTGAACAAATGGATCACACCACTGTGATCCCCTAGGAAAAACACACAGGATTCACTACTCAATTTCCCAAAACGAACACCCGGTGAAAAGGGTACTATTCACCATAGCCAGGTCGGGTGAGACCCACACCACGTCCCTGAAAAAGGTCGGGCGATCTGCACCATCACAATGCTCTCCGAAAAACACGTCAAAAGCACTACTCACTTGAGTGGAACAGATATCCGGTGAAAAGGATACATTCCGGCTTACCGCGCATGAGCGCAACCACATGGAACCCACACCCCGGTCTCGAAGCACTACCAACGGATCGCACAGTTGCGATCCTCTTAGAAAACTACACAAGATGGACCATTCACTTGTCCAAAACGGGCACCCGGTGATAGAGATGGAAAATCACCATCAACGCCCTAAAAAACCTCGTGGGGGCCCACACCATCATGCCGAATTAGAGTAGGCAGATTGCACCATTGCAATACCCTCGGAAAAACATCCAGAATTGACTACTCGCATGCCCCGAACGGATGCCTGATGAAAAAGGCGCTAAACGCTGCTTGTAACTAAAAATACGGGCCGTGGGGCCCATGTCTCAACTCCGGTATCAATGCCTGAAACCACACTGGAAAGCTCCTCCTCGGTTTCAAGGTCGTAATGCCATAGACTGTGCCCAAAACAGATTCCAGATGTGTCCGCGCCGCCGAAAAAAAAATTCCCGGGAAGCCTACTGAGCTGGTTTACGCACGTGTCGTGCCCCCGAGCCCCTCGTCTCGAAAGTTAGAACTCCCGAAACCACCTCAAAAAGTCCGCCTCAACATCAGGTTCGCACCGCCGTAGATGGAGCACAATAAAGGCCGCCTGTAGCTCAAAATACAGGCGTCCAAAATTTTAAGGGGGATTACCCCTGGGCCGGACCGGTCCGCCCCGCTCGGGCATGCCTGCTCCGGCCGGCTCGCTAAACCGCGGACCAGCCGCTGGCCCCGATCCAGCCGAACCTGCAGGCTGCCACACCATGACCCACCACCTCCCGTGAGGCCCGCGTGTTTGCACTTCCTCCTCCACCGACCGGCCAGCTAGATGGTCGCGTCCACACGGAGAGCCGCCAACGACGGGTCCTGGTCTCCCCGCGGGGTCGCGCGCCTGCGACCCCGGTTGTCCCCTCGCCGGCGAACTCGGCCAATCCGCCTACGCCGCCCCACACCAGCGAGGTGCCGCCCGGCTGGCTGGATGGCCGGCCGTCCTTCCGCCGCGCCTGCTTCCACGCCGAGAGGTCGCCTCACTGCTGGACCATATTGCCGACCGCCGGAAACCGGCCTCGTGGCCGGAAAACTTCAGAGGACCATCGGAAACGATCTGGTGGTCAAAAATTCGATCAGGATAGCATTCCTAAAAGCTCAGGACAAGATCTACGCAATAATAGACTTGGATCAATGATCGGACAACAATTTATCACTAAAATCCTAGTTCAAAGTAGGTGTGGGAATTTAAAACGGAACAAAACCTCCTACCTCGAAGGGCGTAGCTCGAAGCTTCACACGGGGTTCGCCGGATCTGCCTTGCCAGAGCCGCCTCCCCTGAGATGGAGGAGAGGGGAGGATTTGAGGAAGAAGAAGAAGAATAAGAAGAAGGAGAAGAAGAGAAGGGGGGTTAGGTTAATTAAATAAATTAATTAACTTAAACACCCTCCCACAGCCCCGTACCCGAACTCCCGATGGGGTCGGGATTAAGCCTCCCCTAGGCTAAAAACCACGCTCTGAGCACAATGGAGGTCTTAGAATTTTAATCCGAGACCCCATTCAAAAGTTATTAAACCCAACGCCCGAGACCACCAAATTACGAAAATGCCCCTGGCTGCGCTTTTTCACAGACGGCCTGTGCCTGTAAAACTTATACTCCTCCTATGGTAAACAGAACACTCCAAACTCAATGGTTCCCTCAGTTTCCCAATACGAGCCACCATTTAAGAGATACTGAGTTTAACCATTAAACAGATAAATTAAATAATTAATTTATCTATTTCACGTTCTGAAAGTGACCGAGAGGTCCAAATGTCCCGCGCCGACATGCTTTATGTCGTTTATAGGGTAAACAACCCATTCCAGACCCACACGTGTACTCAGATCTCTAATCCGAAACTCCTTTTAGGAGCTATCCCATTTATTTTGCGTTCCCAGTGTGAACACACTGAAAACTTAATTCCGGCCACTCTGGGGCTCAGAATTGCACGCCGTCTGAAGGTGCTGCTCTGGAATATCATCAAGAATATTCCAAAGTCTTTCATAGAAAAAACAGGGTTCTTACATCATAATCCAAAAATCCAACTCTCTCTATAATTTTAAAAGGTCTAATGTACCTGGGGCTCAGTTTCCCCTTCTTCCCAAACCTTTTAACACCCTTCCATGGAGATACTTTTAAGAAAACATGATCTTCCACTTGAAATTACAAATCCTTATATTGATTATAATAATATATCTTTTTTCTTCTTGGAGCTAATTTGATATGGTTTTGAATAGTCTTTACCTTCATTTTGGTTTCCTTAACAAGCTTTAGACCCACAAGCATCCTTTCACCGACCTCACCCAAACATGTTGGTGTACGAAATCTCTTTCCATACAATTCTTCATATGTTTCCATTTAAATTCTTGAATGGAAAATATTATTGTAGAAAAAATCCACCAAAGATAAATAATAATACCACATACCTTTAAAATCAATTGAGCATGTTCTCAACATGTCTTCTAAAGTTATATCATCCTTTCTGATTTCCCATTAGTTTGATGGTGATAAGAAATACTCTAACGAAGCTCTATATCCAAATATTTCTGATGAATTTTCTATAATATTGATGTAAATTGAGGGTCAAAATAATACACTATTGAAAATGGTTCTCTAGGAAGTCTTACAACATCATTGATAAAGAGTCTTGCAAGACACTCTAGTCGAAAATCCTCACTTATAGTGAGGAAATGTGCAAAATTCATAAGTCGATCCACAATTAACCATATTGACTCATTCTTTCTTGGAGTTTTGGGTAATCCAGTGAAACAATCCACGGTGATTTCATCCCATATCCATGATGGAATAGGTATAGGTTTCATGAATCCTATATGATTCTGTCTTTTAGTCGTCACCTGTTGAAAAACTAATCATTTTGTTATATAATCAGAAATTTCCTGCTTCATACTATCCCACAAGAAATGTTACTTTAAATCTCTATACATTTTAGTGCTACTTGGGTGTATAGAGAAATTATAACTATGATAATCATCCAATAAATCCCTTTCTAGCTCAGGTATAGCTGGAACAAGAGGCCTCTTCCCAAATTTTAGTATTCCATCTTCATATAAAAAGTCTTGCAACTTACCATCATCCCCAACACTAATTCTCTTTTAAAGATTCTCATCATCAGGCTTATAACTTTTAATTATTTCTAATAAATATTCTTTGGAAACCAATTGAAAAAGTAATGATGTTTCAAATTATTTAATAACTCCCATGTTCATCCTTACTAGATAAATGAATACATGATCCTTTTCAATCATTATTTTGCTTAAAACTCCATGATTGTTCCTAATCAATGTATCAAATATATTATTTTCCTTTCCTGTGTGGTAGTGTATAGAAAAATCATAATACTTTAGTATTTTAAGAAATTTAATTTTCCTCATGTTGTGTTCCTTCTGTGAGAAGATATATTTCAGACACTTGTGATATGTATATATCTCACATATTTCACCATAGAGATAGTGACTCCATATTTTTAGAACAAAGATCACAACAGAGAACTCAAAATCATGAGTAGGATAGTCTTGTTCATGAATTTTGTACAACCTTGATGCATAGTCAAAAACTCTATATTTCTACATAAGGACACAACAATGTCATTTCTTTTCTGCATCACTATAGATCAGAAATACACTATTCCTCGATGGTAGAGTCAGGATCAAAGAATTCACTAATATCCTCTATAATTCCTCAAAACATTCCTCACATTATTTTTTCCATATGAACTTAACCACTTTAAGAGTGATATTGGTTAATGAGTTGGCTAAACGAGCGACATTATGAACAAAACACCGATAATAACTTGCTTAACCAATAAAACTACGAACCTCAGTTATGTTTTTTGGAGTAGGGAATTCTTTAACAACCTTTGTCTTCATAGGATCAACAGTTATTATATCCTTAGAGAAAATGCAGCCAAGAAAGGAAACTAATTGAAGCCAAAAATTTACACTTTTTAAAAATCCAATATAATCCATTTCTTCTAAGAGTCTTCGGAATCGTGCACATGTGATTTTAATGATCTTCATAGATTTTGTAGTATACCAAGATATAATTAATAAATACCACACCAAATTCATTGAGACATTCCTTAAACAACCTATTAATTAGATACATGAAGACAAAGGGTGAATTAGTCAGTACAAAATGAATTAATATAATCTCATAATATGCATACCTAGTTCAAAATGTTGTTTTTGGAATATCCACCTTCCTCACACACAACTGATGATATCCAGATTGAAGGTCAATATTAGAAAAATGTTGGGCACTATGAATCAAATAAATAAACAATGTTAGGTAGTGGATACTTCTTCTTTATTTTTATAGCATCGATCTCCCTATAGTCAATGCAAACTTCATAGATGCATCTTTGTTTTTAACGAAAAGAAAAGGGTCTCTCCATAGAGAAACACTAGGGTGAATAAATCCTTTATCACTAAATTCCTCTTGACGTTTCTTTAGTTCTACTAATTTTATAGTTTCCATTATATAATGAGTCTTTGATATATATCTTGAACCAATAATTAAATCAATTGAGAACTCAACTTCACACTCTGGAGGATGTCTAGGTATATCCTCTGGAAAAACATCAATATATTCTTTCATAATAGGCACATCCTCGATTTGAAAAATTCATTCCTCACTCATAGATATCAATTTATCATCCTCCCTAAGAATTTAATTTAGTAGATCTACTGAGGGTGTATCTAGATGAGAATCAAATGGTAGTGTTTATTCCCTAAAGATAAGGGATTCCACATCATTCTAAAAAATTGTAACATCCTTCTTCTTGTAGTACATTTTCACATAATAATTTGAAATCCAATCCATACTGAGGATTATATCAAATTAAATCATGGGTATGATGATAAAATTGCTAGATAATGCACATTTATATGCCATAATGGGGACTTCCTAAAACATATTTATTGCAATGATACATCCCTTAAGAGTTTTGTCTAAAAACATCCTTATTAAATCAAATTGGAAATATCTAATTTTCTTGGAAAACTGAGAAGAAATGGAAGAATGCGATGATCTAGAATCTAATAAAGAATTGGATAAGTTTGAGGAAACAATTTCAGTACCTTCCACCAAATCATTAGAACCTTAAATATCAATAGTTGTTATTGCAAAATCTTAGACTTTGTCCCTCAGCCTTCATTGGGGAATATTTCCTTGACGCCAAGGATAATCATTTTCATAATGTTCCTCTCCATAAAATTATATTATTGAACATTCATATATTATTTCTTCCCATTACAATACCATGATAGGTGGCCTTTTTCTCCACACTTGTAACAAACACCCATACCCTTCAGGAAAGTACCAGGTTGTCTCTTCCCACAATTATCACAAGGTGGAAGGTCAACTCTTCCATTATACCCCATTTCATTATTTACTTTTTCTGATTTTTCAGCATCCCTATTCTTCTCTCACTTTCCATTAAAATACTAAGACTCAAGGAATTCCTTTTTTGTTTTGATAACACATGAGACTATATCTTCATATGATGAGAAACTTTAGGAGACTATATCTCTTTAGAGTAATGGTTTTAAACTATCAAATAATCAATCAAACTTTCTCTTGGATTATGTATGTAGTCCATGGCATGCCTTGATTACATTGTGAAGTTAGCTTCATACATTGCAACATTCTCATCCTTGTTTTTCCTCAAATTTAGAAACTAACTTTCCATATCTTCTTGTTATTCACAAGGGAAGTGTTTTTATAAAAATATTTCTTTAAAATCCCTTAGTTCCATTTAATCTATTTCTTCCTCCTCCTTTGTGTTTTGAATTAAATACCACCATTGATCCTCATCTCCCGATAGATGATAAACAGCCATAACAACCTTCTCTTTTTCATTATATCCCAAATCATGAAATATATTTTCTAATGAACTTATCCACTACTCCACTACGAATGGGTTTTTAGTCCCATTAAATGATGGAGTTTTTTTTTCGCATAGAGTAGTCTAATATATATCCTCCATGTTGTGGATATGGATGATTCATATGGGTACGGTTATTATTCATAACCTCAGTCAATTATCCCAATATCGTTATAAGTTTCTCAGAACCAATCACAACACCAGAGAAAACATTATTGTCTTGCATTAGAGTAAAATCCCTATATAGGACACACACTTTCATTTATCTTCCAATCCTCCCACTAGGATCCATTTCTAAATAATAGAATACACAAGATTCAGTTTTGAATCATAATGTATAATCTCAACATAGAAAAATACTGAGCATAAATTGAAATCACATACATAGTTAATCTCATAATCATAAACATGATTTCTTTGAGAAAAAGTTTACATTTAAATCATTCATAATGGATTATAAATAAAATGTGAATTATCATAAACATATCCCCCAGGAGTGCCAAACTAGGTGCATAGTAAGGCCCATTGTCATGTACCAGGATACCCTAGGTCAATCTCAATACTCCTTGTCAGAGTTGTTACTCTTAGGTACATTTGTGCCAGAACCCCGCCCACTTTTAGTATCCAGACTGGGATTTATTTTCTAGAAAGATAAACATAATATATTTCTTACTAAAATTCCACGACATTTTTTTTTATTTTTTCCTCAAAGTTTATCTTGTGGTTTTATTCCCTAATCTAAATTTTATAAATCTAGTTTCCAAGTTTTCAACTAAACTTCCTCTGATACCAACTGTAAAGACCAGACCCTGGTTGCTCGGAACCAGTTCCATAATTCATTACATTGTCATGATTACAAGAAATTAATATCCCAAAGGAGTGAATAGTTTAGTAGATTTGTAAAACTAGATACATACATAATCTCAACATTACAACATGGAAGGAAATAAAATATATAAATTACTTTGAAAACAAACATAACTCCTAGGTTATCTCTGCATGTCATTCACAATATACCTCTTCATGTCCTCAGAATATGAAACATAATAAAGGGGTGAGCTCAAATTCTCTATAAGGGTAAACAGTAAAGTGGATAATATCATAAATATAAACATTAGGCATGGTGAGTATCTAAAAACACATGCCTTTAAAAATAAAATTGAACACATTATGGAAGGAATAAGAGATAAACAAATAATTCCATAATAAAGCATAATCATGGGTATTCTACTAGTAAAATAACCACATGAAATTTCAATTACTAGTTTCATAATGAGGTAATTAATAATTACAGACATCATAACCATACCATGAAGGCCTCATGCTAATAATATAAATAACCATTTTGTCAAGGCCTCGTGCCAAGACTGTAGTTTGTCTCATGAGACATAACGATGAATCGATGGGCTATATAAGGACCCACTCATCACTTAATAAGTCCAATGAATTCCAAATATTAATGGGGATTAACATAAACAATATATACATTCATATTGAAACTAACATATGAAATGTAAATAACTTCCCCCAAATATTAAGCATAAACACTAACCATTCAGAGTAAATTGGTTAATAGTTTTAAGATAGAGCATATAGAATCAAACTAATCATAAAACATTAAATTAATTATGGTATATGATATCATAAAATATTAATCCCAATAATACATAATAATCATCAAGAGTGTTTAAATAGATGAAGACACTCTTATAAAATCATCAAGTAATTCTTGAGGTAAATAATCTTCTACTTTGAAAAGAAGAGTTCTTTTGGAAAAATATTTGTATAAAACCC
Source organism: Viscum album (assembly GCA_963277665.1). NCBI lineage: Eukaryota > Viridiplantae > Streptophyta > Magnoliopsida > Santalales > Viscaceae > Viscum > Viscum album. The sequence goes on from OY728160.1 coordinate 735,129,185, forward strand.
GATGTGAAGTAAGATAGTATTTTTATAATAAAATGAGTGATTTTATAAAGTTAATGGTCGCTAAAAATAGATTATATAATTCCTTTTAAAATAGATAAGAATTTGAGAAATTCCATTAATTTGGGATTGTATTTCGGGAAGAATTTTTGAAAGATACTTTTAAAACATATAACTCCCCATTAATGAATGTAAGATTATGGTTGGTAAAAATATATAAAAGATTCAAACAGAATTTAGGTGGATTACATATGAATAAATAATAATCTAATTTAGGTAAGTAAATAATAAGAGTAACCCAAATGAAAATGGCGGTTTAGGTAGAAAACCCTTACCTTAAGTCCGATGGTGTTCTTCAATTGATCTTAGTGTCCTGGATAACAAAATTAAATTAATTAATTAATATTTATAAAAGATATTTTTACGGAATTAATTTATTATAGACTTATTATGTTCATTAATGACCTTCTTGATGGGTTTAAGAGGTTCAATTTTATTGTTTGGGAGTGTTTTCTTCCTTGATATTCAGGTCCAGTTTACTTATATACATATAAAGATAAACATGTAAGATGTGAATGGTTATCCCGAATAGAATTTTTATTTTTTAACATCCAGAATATTACATGGTTATAAAATTAATTTGGTTATTGAGATTGAATATACATCATTATATAAAATTTTAATGATAATTTTTTGGGTTAATTAGCAGTTTTTTATCACCACAGACTCATATAAATTAATATCACGTGTACAAAAATATTCCAAAGCCTTAAATAATTTATAATTAATAAATTTTATTCTTGTTCAACCATAAAAATAGTTTCACGACCATAATTGAATATGATAATAAAAATTGAAAACCCATCATCCTTGAATGTGATAAATTAACACATATCGTAGGTGTTTTAATTTTTAGTATAAAAGAAGGGTAAAAGAGAGACGATGATGAATTATTCCATTATCAAAAAAAATTCAAGTACATGTAAGGTAATGGATTTGTCATATCATTTTTATTAAAAGAGGTGAGGAAAGAGAAATAAAAGAAAGGAACTCAAAATAAAATAAATGAAAAGAGGAATTTACCTCTTGAAGTTATCTTCCATGATAGCCTCTTTAGGTGAGAGGTTTTGGTCTTTTTACGAGAACACAGGATGATGGATGTGAGGGAGGATCTTGTTAAGATATTTTAATATAATTTAGACAAGTAACATGGCTTGATAGGAGGGAAGATAAGATGGAGTGAGGAGGGGTTTTTATAGTGGAGGAGATGGATGCTTTTTGAAAAACTTATTCATTATTTTATTATTTCCCTGAAGAAAACCAATAATGTTGATTCAGGTGACCCATAATAGTAATAAGTTCATGTGACTTTGAACCGAGTGTTCTTACATTATCCATGATTCTAGGAATATTGAATTTAACTGATAGTGTATATATACAGTAAATTAACATATTTTACTATTTATAAAATATTCGAGTATTTTAGAAAAATAAAAAAAATTAACCCAAAACATTTTTTGATGTATATAATTCAAAAATTAAGTTCAATTTTTGAAAATAATTTTCTAAATATTAATAATAAAATTTTCAAATAAAATCATAATTTATTTGAAAAATAACAATTTTAAAACTACAATTCGTTTTATATCCCCTTGAAAAATTAATCAAGATCTCATTAACTTATAAACTTAAAATAATAAAATAATAATATGATTTACTATTCATAAGGTTCATATTACTATTCGTATTACTATTCATAATGATATGTTACTATTCAATAAATAAATAAGTTTGTCTTATCAGACTCTAAATATCTTACTGAAGGCAACTGGGTGTGTCAGTTTTTCGAAATTCAAATCACAGAGGTGGAAACATTAAGTTTAGTGGATAGGTTATAAAAAAGTGGTGTTTTGTAGAGACTTAATGTTTCATTCATTCAATATTAAAGTTATTTATAAATCCTTGGGGAATTACATCAATCAAAACCATACATGTAATTCCCCAACCCGAGTCACCCAATCAAGTTGGGGTGACACAAGACCTCATGCATGCCTCTTTATATGCAAGAGGTCCCTAGATAGTAGTGATGATTTGATCAATGAAGTGGGGAGAATATATCCTTAATATCAATATCCATACAATATAATCATAGACAATAATAAATAAAAATACCAGAATAAAACAATAATAATAAAAAATAACAAATTCTATATCCAATGCAAAGATTGGTATCGAAGATTCAAATAAGAAAATAAAATAAGGAACCCCAATATTACATGTCAAAAAATGTATAAGTAAACAATATTAAACTAAATAAAGACACTATAACATATATTTTGAGTCTATTTAGATACTTCTTTAATTACCATGATCCATCTCATCAAATTATTATCACCATGCCCTTTCTCTTCCCTAGTCCCTAACTTTGAGGTCTGCACACACATTAGGATACTCTATAGGGTGTGAGTATAAACCCAGAAGGACAACACCAATGAATCCTTAACATAAGTTCATATATATAGGGTGTATTCTATAACATGAAAGTAATTCACAATTAAATAATCAACCACACAAGTTTTTGGTCATCATATACTAACCAAGATTCCTTGAATGTAAAGACCATAACTCTAATGTCCTAAAAATGATTGTTACATTATGGCATTGGGATAAGATACAAGTTATCACATCCCAAATGAACTGAAAACTTAGTGGTCTTGGTAATCTAGACACATATTTTAATTTCACATTACATTTGAAAACGTAAAATACATCATAGTATTTTCTTTGAGAACACCACTATTCACTTTAGCTTATCCCTATATATCAATCATAAAATATTTCATTAAATCATGGGGAAATCCAACATAAGAAATTGGTGAGATCATATTCTCAATAAGGCTATTCATATATAATAATATATCATGAAAAAATAATTAATAATATGTCATGGTAAATATCTGAAAACTCATGAAATTTAATCAATTACTTGGGCATGAATTGCATACATGGATAATATCAATGAAATAATGTCATCGATAATAACAACCAAATTCTCAATAATGTAAATTCTTAATATTAGAAGTTGCGATCTTAGACATCATGACATCTATACAATCAAAACCTTGCACCAAGAAAACTTAATCGATGGGTAGGTATACACCAAAAATCCCATTTAATTTGTATAGCCAACTAATTCATCTCATGATACTATCAATGCATAAAGGGGTATCTATTACCAGAGATCAACCCTCACTACATTTCCAATGCATTCCTCGTATATTTAATGGTGAATTCAATTTATAATCAATATACCTTATCAATAAATTTATATATTGAGAAAAGAATATGGATTTGTCAACATGTTCCCTAATAAATCAAATGACTTTCATAGTAATAACTATATGTAAAAAAGGTATATGGTTTAGTCAATAATCATATACATGATACAAGGAATATATAAATTTAATAGAACTATAATATCCAATGATTATAAGAAAGTGAATGCTTCAAGAGGATGTTAACGACTACAAAATTAATCAAGAAAGTGAATGCTAAAACTTTCTCTATTAAAAATGATAATAAACCATCCATAGAAATAATAAGGATGAAATCATTACAATATATCCCCAATGGATTATAATTAAAATAAACAGTTATTATCATTTATGAATATAAGTACCATAAAAAGATCATTACAAAAATCCTTGAAGAAAATGCCCTTTTAATTTTTAAAATCAGTTAAAAAATTAAAAATTTATAGAATATTATGAAAAAATTTCATTTGAAAAAAACCTCATAAACTTATAGATTAAGATTCAAATTAATGAGTAGTAATGATGGGGAGAATATTATGTTCATGTGAATAATATTAAAATAATGATTCCTTTAACATTTTCAGTAAAAAGTAAAAAAGTTCCTTGTTTAGAAAATGACAAGAATATTCCTTTTAATTTTTTTAAAACTTATATCATGGTTAAAAATGAATTTAAACAATCATATAATAATATTAAAACATTGATAGAAAATATATATATGGAAGAAAATGCATTTTTGACTAAAAAAAATATAGTGGGATTTTCTTAAAAACGTTTTCTCAATAATTTTTAGTAATAAAGATAATAAAATAGTACTATTTATTGAAAATTTCATGAATAACTAAAAGATAATAAAATAAAATGAGTTTATTAGGAAATGATCAAATAATTTCATTCACTAGAAATTCATGAATAAACAATCCTGATTAAAATGAGATTGATGTATAAAGCCTTACTACTTCTATAAATTTTGAATAATAACCCCCATGAAAGGAATAAATTCAATTAAAACATTAAATAACTTGAATATAAGTGGATTCATAATATAAAACATCAATGGTGTAGTAGATAAACCTAAAAAATAAGCAGGTTCATGAAACCAAACATGTTTCAATGGTGTGGAAATTGAAAAGAAATATCTTACAAAGTTCATTATGTTAAAGTGAGAATTAATCAATTAATTAATTCATTGATTCAAATGTTAATCCATATAAAATAAATCTAACTGAAACATAAAATATTCAAAGGTAATTTTTCACATAATATTATAATATCAATGAAGAAGAAATATAACCCGATGAGGAAAATTCAGTTGTGAAACCTCTTAACACTTAGTAAATTTCAATTCAAATCAACATTGAAGAAATAAATTGAATTGAGAATTAAAATAATGAATTATGAATTATTAATTATATAAAATGAAAAAAGTTTAGTATAAACAACATATAAATGAAAATGATTCATAATGTTAAAGTATGCCTCAATGAAAGGAAATTGAGATGAATTCCTTTACCCCATGTTTGTTTTCCTTAATATGTGTTTTAACCTCATGTATAATAAATATCAATTTATTATAAATATATTATAGAACTATAATAACATTTATCACACTTTATATGAATTATTTATAATATTTTATCACCAGTTTATTAATAAATCTTTGTCAAAATCATTGTTTTAGGGAATAACATCTTCATTTTTCATATATATTTTTGTTTGGTAGTTTTGGTACTTGTAATTTGATCATAGTTAAATAATCTATATAGTTTCAACCATGATATAAATATCATATATATTCATTATATAAGTATTTATAATATTCCATAAAATTTAGATATAGAGAAATGAGTTACATTGTTCATGAAGATGATGACTGTACATATGCATGAATGATGTTTTCATTTTTTTATGGTTAGAATGAAAGAAAGTTACAAAATTATTAAACATTATGGAAAATTTATTATATCATATACGTAATATATTGTCATAAAATCCCTCCTTATTACCATCCATGTCAAAATAAAATGAAAAATGAATCACATCACTTCATGGAGCTGATAGTCTACACATATGCAAGAGCGATGCTATCATTTTCCAACAGATTGAAAGGTAAGAAGTTATATGATATATTATAATTAATGAATTATAATTATGTTAAAAATTTCATATATATATATACACTAAATCCATCATTATATCCATACATGATAGCTGGTGATTGAAAAATTGTATTGGTTCATGAGGTGGTATTCCTCCATACACACGATTGATGATTTTGTTTCCCATTTGATGAAATAGGAGATAGATATAGGTTATTACATTAAAATAATAACATATCATTATATTTTAAATATTTATCATATTATATAAGAATTATTAAGACATGACTTTATGTGTTAATAAAAAGACTAAAAAGAAATAGTTTAGTGAAGACAACTACCTTTTCTTAGAAAAACCTACTTTGGATCTCTTATTAAAGACCGTATGGTTAGTCTTTTGGGAATATGAGAACATATATAATGTATATAAGTATGTTTGGGAGAAAATTATTCTTTTTTTAGATAAATTCATTAAGAGGTGTGAATAATTTAGGGGAGTAGTTTTTTTTAATTGAGGAGGAGGGACATTTTTTTAAACACCCAAAACTATTCAATAATAGGAAGTAAGTCTCAACCCAATTGCCTCAAAAATTGATAAATAATATATTAGGGGGGAAATAAGGTCAATAAAAACCAATAAAACATAAAAATATAAACGTTTCAAACATTTTATGTCTTTTACCTACAAGTTTACTTACTTTTACCATTTGAGTTTTCCCCACGATAAATAATTTTTTAACATAGGTTATTTATCCTTTAAGCATAAAACTAAAATTAGTCTTATTAAATATTTTTACCCAATGATTTAAAATATGAAATAATATTTATCAAAAAATAATTATATATGTGTGGAAAATTAGTTTTAATAGATGCATATGTAATGCAGAAAACCCAGTTTTAACCTTAACTATGATGATTACTTTTTATTGTTTTTACTATTCATTATGACAAAAAATTATGTTGAAAATATTAATTTTTTGCCTTGTTTTTTTGGCCAAGGTACCACCCTCTTCAAAAAAATTATTATTATTCCAAATATGTAATCCATTTTGTTAAATTAAATTCACATAAGTGGAATAATTTAATTTAAATTTAAACCAGCAAGCGTGAGGAAAATACTATTTTCCAAAGAAAGGTTTTCTTCAGTACAAAAAGTTTTTATATCATATTTAAACATAAAATTTATTAAAATGATATAAATTGAATTAATAATAATATAATTGAACTAATTTTACTTTTTTTAAAAATTTAAATAAAAGTATACTTTGTAAATCTTTTAAATGAAGAGGTGGTTTTTCATAAAAATTAATATTTTTCCCTATTCATCAACCAAAGTAATCTTTTCCAAAAAAATAAAAATTAGAAATAAGATCATTTTTATAATATGATTTAAAAAATGAATTATTAATTTTTCAAATATACTGTATAAAAGTGGTAAAAATTAATTTTAAAATAAGTTCACAAAACTGATGAAACGGTTCTTTAGAAAAATATAGTTTTAAGCATAAAACATGATTTATTATTATCTTAGGCTTATAAAAGAAATATATTGGTTACAAATTTTTTTATATTATATAAAATAATGGAATTTAATTAAAATCATTCACCGATAGTGATTAATTTAATTAATTAAGATAAAAAAAATTATATGCATAAAAATTGTTTTTTCTGAAAAAAATTTCTTTTATTTTCAAATCGTTTTAGTTTTTATTTATAATAAATTTAAAACCAATGAAATTATTTTATACGTGTTTAAAACATATAATTTTCATAATTTAGTTAGTCTTATTCATAACTTCCAATTTAATGACTTGGTTATAATAGTCATATTAAAATAATGTAATTTAGGGGTTGTTTAATCTCAGTTTAGCGTGTTGTATACAATATCGGAAAAAATGTTCTTATTTTAAAATCTTAAGGTATCACATTCTACCTACCTTCTATAAATTTTATCCCAGAAATTTTATCTTTCACTTGAAAATCAATGGTTTTCCTTATAGAAATTCTATTTTTGAAATCCCATAGCAAAAAGGGTTAATAAAACATAATATTGGTATGAGAGAAAGGGAAGAATAAATTTCATCTAGAATAACACATAAATTGGATTAAATGTATGAAAAAATTAGTGGGAAGTGAAAAAAATGGAGATGGAAGAAAATCATAATTACCAAATAATGATGGAAATTCATAGTGATTTTTGATCATAATAAAGTGAATGATCATGTGAAAGTTATTTTCCACAAAATCAAAAACCCATGATTCATAAAAAAGATAGTAAAATATTAAAAAATAAAGGTATTATGACAAATTTTTTCTTTTAAGATCCTTTAACTATAGTTTTTGAATTATTTTACTATTAATATAGATAACACCAAAAAATATACTTATTTGATATCTTTTTATTTCATAAGAAAAATTTCATCCTTTGGTTGTGATTTGATCAATTTCAACTTCACCTATTAATCCAAGGAATCAATATCCAATTTGAATTCTTTATTCATGAATTACTAAAATTAACTTTTAATGGATATTGGGATCTATAAAATAGTGACAAGTATTTTAATATGTCTCTAAATATTTACCAAAACCAAAATAGTTAACATAAGACATCCAATATAATACATTAATCTCTAAATTAAAAAAGTAACACCAAAAGTGGAAAATAATATTAATCCATCAAATAGTTTATGTAAAAAAATTCATATTAACTGGAGCATCATGTCGGCTAGGGTTGGCACTACACTCGTGTCACTCTTTGGTTCTATGTTCAAGGTTTGTGTCCTTTACAGACATAAAAGGTTGTCACCTGACATGTAGGTTATCCTTTTTATAACACTATTTTAATATAATTCCTACAATGTTCTAAAAAATATGACGAACACCCTACGAAATAACATTAATCATCAAATCACATTTAAACTACTAATGTTTTCTATACAACTTATTTTTTCCACAAGATCAAATAATCATAATTAACTATTATTATCTTAACATAGATGATAATATTAACCCTAAAGGTTATCAATAAATTTAAACTTATGAAAAAATAATTATTCCTAAAATATTACTTCATTTTGAACCAAAGGATTATATGTAACGCCCGGACCCCAGTTACCCAGAGTCGGTGCATTATTACATAACATTGACATGATCACAAGAAAGATCAAGTCTCGAAAGGCCGATTAGTTTAGTATCCTTGGAAACACAAGATATATTCATTACATCATAAGGTAAAAAAAACTACAACAACATCTTGTCTTCATATCCCCTCATTCTATCCCTGTAGGTCATTCATAAATTACTTCTTCACATCTGGGGAAAAATAAAACATTGAAAGGGGTGAGCTCAAATGCTCAGTAAGGATAAAAATATAGCAGATGCTTTCACAGATAAGAATAAACACTTAAGGCAATGTTTAACTAAAACAAAAGCCTTTTAAACTTGAACTTCAGCATAATATGGTAAAGATAAAATGAAATAATTCCATTTACTTATTCACATGGATATTCTACTAGTCGAATAATCACATGCAATATCAATAACCACTTTCATAAATATAGAATGCATAATGCCAGACTATCATAACCTCATAGACAAGGCCTCGTGCCAAGACTACAATTAAGATTTTGTCAAGGCCTCGTGCCAAGACACTAGTTTGTCTCATGAGACCTACCAATTAATCGAGGAGCTATAGCGGGCTCCACCCGTCACTTACTAAGTCCAATGCATTCATCATATGAAAAGTTTGAAATATAACATAAACATTCTTATTAAATCTAGCATACACAATGTCAATACTTGATCCACAAACCATGAATGGTATACAAATATCACATCAAATATTAAACATAACTCATTTGATACAATATGACTGATTGTATTGTATCAGATTAAACTCAATAAATAATAATGAAGGATATTGACATAGATCAAAATAGCCATCAAAACTATTAGAGAGAAATATCCCCCTTTTTCTTGAAATCATTTAAAAGTCACACTATTTTTCAAGAAGCCATTTAAAAATAGATTTTTGAATCAAAGTGTCCCATAACAATTTGAAACTTTTTAAAGTAGTTTTAATTTTAAAAATTTAATGTCCATATAAATAAATCCTTAAAACCATTTTTAGAACATGGACATTAATTAGAAAGATTTAGAATAATAAATATTTAAAACATTTAAAATGATATTTTAGTTAGAGTTCCTAACCAAAAGAGAGACACTTGAATACAAATAATTGAAGTAATCAAAACTTTTTAATATCACGAGAATAAATGGATTCATGATATACTATGTCAAAGTACATTATATACACCATATAAAAGTGAATTGGTGTATAACAAAAAATAAGTCTCAATGTAATGTAATTTGAGATGGAATCTCTCATAAAAGCTGTATCCTTAGGTTAAGGATAAATCCACAACATAATTATGTGTGAAAAATATGAATACACTCAATATGATTGGATATTAAGTGTAAATCAATCAAAGGAAATTCACACATATTCTTGAAAAAACAACACCAATGAATTGGATGTTTAACTCAATAAATGGATATTGAGTTAAAATTACTCTTATCAAGTTCATATCGACGACTTGAGAATTTATCAATTGAGTGATTATGTGTATCAAAAGTATATACAAAGAAATGGGAGTGGTATTTATGACATAATCAAATTAATAGTGATTCCCCACATAATCTTGGTGTAAAATAATTAATGAAGTATGCGTAACGCCGAATGGGTGGAAATTGAAATTTCAAATTCCCTTATCAATTTGGTAACTTACGAAACGTATACCCATGAAAGAATTATCCTAAAATTATGATGTAAATATCCATAAATTATTGTATATTACACAATGAATACAATCTTGGGCAGTACAGACACCACATGCAATAAATAAGTGTTGAACAATGGAAATCTCACAGAATTAAAAGTGAGATAAGAAGCCCCTTACTTTGTACGTTTTCCTTGGTCGATGGTAGGTTAATCTCCTGTATAATGGTGAAATAATTGTTATTGAATTACTCAAGAATAATTTAAATTAATATGATATCATATATGATCTTTTAACATTGATTTGTTAATAATATCTTAGTATTATCGTCGTTTCGGGTGTTAACAGATTTGTTTTCCTTTATATTATTTGTTATGCGAGCTGTATTTGTTATGGATGGGATGTATCTTATTCATATACAGAATGATATCATGTCTCTAAAAATTATTTTTATTCATCAAATGAAATTTAGTCTTGAATGGATATGATGGGGAATGAATCTCATTGCGTTCGTGGAGACGGTAGTCCGTACATACGCACGAGCGACAATATCATTCTTTTGATATTAAAATAATATATAATTGGATGGTATATGATATAGACAGAATAATTATCATGTTATATTTATTATTTAAATGAATTATACATCATTATTATACCCATCTAAATATTAATATATTGAATAACAATTGCACCACGACCTGGAGACGGTAGGCCGTACATACGCACGTATGGTGACATGCCATTCAAGGGATGGATAGAATAATGAATTTTGTTGTTCTATATTTATAATAACATCAAATTATATAGAATATACTGGATTTATTATTTTAGAAAGGGAATAACAAAGAAGAATAATTAGATGAAGAAAGGAACTTGAAAAAGGGTGGTGAAAACATTACCTTTTCTTCGGGTTCTTCCTTTTGATTTGATCAAAAGGGCTCCTTAGGATGGCTTTATGATCAAACTAATTACTCTAGGATTAAGTGAGGGAAGTTGAGAGAGTATTTTTTCAGGGGTTTTCCGATCCAAAAGGCTTTGAATGTGTGAATTAGTGAGAAGGGGGAGTTCCCTTTTATAAGAGGGGTAAGGGGCACCTTTGGAAAAGCTAGAAATATTATTTTATAATAAATTAATATTCGGTTTCTAATGACTTCAAAGTGGATTATTTAAAATTTATGGTTGGTATGGGGTAAAAACCACTCAACCAATAGAATTTAGATAGGTTTGGGTCATTATATTAAACTTATGTTTCAGTTTTAACTCTTAGTTAATTAGTTTGACACTTACCATGTCACTTTGTATTTTTATATTATATAGTTAATAAATCTACTATATACCTCCAAGAGACCCCCAAGTGGTCCATTAATGAAACAAATATCCTAATATAAGTCTCTTGTCCGATCCTTATATTTTTAGGAATTTAAAATCAATTAATAATATAATATTTGTTTTAAAAACTATTTTATGTGAATTTTCACACTATTCAATAATCGTTTTTTGTTAAAGTCTTCAAAACTTTATTAATTAGAAAAAAATTAATTTAAGAAATCCTATAATGTCATATTAAGAAATAAAATTCATGGATGTCATCAAGACTTTCAAATTATATTAATTTTAACATTTATAATACCAATTATTTGATTCTTTCATTAATAAGGAAAATACTGCATCATTATTGTGTCATAAATAATATTAATTATTAAATGTCTAAAAATTATAAATAAAAAACCATTATGTAAGAAATATTTTTACCTTTATAATGAATATTTATAGCCTAGAATCCAACATATTTAACCCTATGTAAAAATTGTTTTTCTAAAAGATATATGCTTATGTCATTTTTGTATTTATTTTAACTTAATTAATATAAAGTGTCATTATCACTTACAAGTGGCTCCATGGGGTCCCAAAATCGACCAAAATATGCCAATTCTCGGAAATGTATCAACCAATAAGGTTAGAACACGTTTTAGGGTAATTTAGTATTATTATAATATTATTGTTTTACCCTTATTTACCAGATTTACCCTTTAACCATGGTAAATAAAATATTTACCGAAGTAATTATTCAAAATGTCTAAAAATAAAAGTTAAATATTTAAAAAATTTGGAAATCCTGATTCCAAATATGGAATCCATTTTTCCAAATTAAAAACATATAAGTGGAAGAAATTAATTTAAAATTAATTCCCGTTGTTAAAACAAAAAAGCATGTTTTAAGAGATAATAACTATCAAATGATTGACACTTGTTCATGTCTGGTTTAATTGTGAAATTATGTCAAATGGCCAACATTGTATTAAATGGTAATATTATATTCTAAATATACTTTAAAAACACTCAAAATCATAATTTATCACTATTGATTATTTCGATTAAAAAAGTTGTTTTAAATTAAAATTTAGTAATTTTCACTATTCATCAAAATATGAAAGTTATCCGAAAAGTACCTAAATTTCACCCGAGGCTAATTTCGATATTCCAAATCCAAAAATGAAGTCCATTTTGAAAGATAAAATGTATAAAATTTACAAAAGTAGGGATTAATATTCATAACGGCTAGTTTGATTGGTTGTGGTTTGTTAGAATCTTGAAGTTGCGTACAATACAAGCCATTGCATTATTCAAAAGGGAAACGTACTACGAAATCTTGGGGTGTTACATTATCCCCTCCTTCAATAAATTGCGTCCACGCAATTTTTAAAATTGGGCTTGAGAATATAATGGAAAATCCCACATCGGAAAAAGATTCAACAAAACTATCACTTTAAAAGAAAGAAAGAGAAGTATAAAGGTCACCCAAGATAACCCATACTAGGATTACATGTAGGAAAACATGGATATGGATGATAAAATAAGCGTCAAGTTCTGATGGGGAGGGATAGAAAACATGATCATGAGAAAGTTAACAATAAGAAAACCATAAACTTGTGTTGGGACAAACGGTCATTAGTCTCTCAGTAGGAAAAGTAAAAAGACAACATTTTTTGTTTTAAGTTACATTACATAAGGATGAGGAATTAATTTATGATATTGACTAAGAAAATAAATATATATACATACTTTTTAAGTAGAGTTTCATTCTTTAGTAAATTTCTACCACTAACTCAATTGTTTTTGAACAATGAGTATTCAAGAAGACTTGGTCACACTGGAAGAGCATCTATAGAATAACATGATCCACGTAGGATAAAATATATATTTACCTTGTCTTTAGAGATTAATAAAAACCAAAATGATTATTATAAGATTTGATGATCCCCCAAATGGATATTCATTTAGGGAAAAAAACACTAATCTTAATTTTTAAAATTAAACCAACAATACCCAAAAGTTAAATAAATACCATTCAACAATCAATTGTCCTTAAAATACTTCAATATAATCCAAACTAATATTGAAACCCAAAACATAGAAGAATTTGGTTATGTAGTCTTCCACGTTAAATTGTATCTCCAAATGACATCAACTACTCTTAAAGTCACAAACTTAAAAGTGATTAACCAAATCACATATTCTATATTATAGGTTGATCATTTCCATAAATAACCTAAATTACTATAAATCCAAAATAAAAACATAGATAAAAATCCACCATTACTCCTCAAATTAAATCCCATATAATTCTATCTTCCTTGGGCATATAGTTTTCCCAACAAAGTGAACATCTTCCAAAATAACATTCACCACTTAATCACCAAATCATTTTCTTATACTAAGGGTATCCATTTGATAAGACATAAGATCCCAAATAAACATATTATTGATCAATAAAATCATTTAACTAAAAATAATAGTTACACTAATCAGGGACTTCAAGTAGTCCAGTGGTAGGCGATAAATCCTAATTGCACTTTGGTTGTGGGTTTGATTCCAACAGCTTTGTCTGACGCGATGGGTTGTCACACGGTCTGCGTGTTGTCCTTTTTCAAAAACTATGTTTTATAACATTAACAAAATGAGATAAATTCCTCAAAATGACCATCACATAATTTAACCACAAATGTTATCTCATACCTTTCATTTTCATCCAAAATTATAATAACTTGTAATTGCTTCAAACCTAATGATCATATAAAACCAAATGGTTATTTATTACTATATCCACAAAGAAAAATATAATTCTTCCTCAAATATAATTCTCACATGGAAAACTGCAGGGTTACAAATACAAGAGAAAATTATTCCAAAGTAAAACCATCAACAAGGAGCACTAATAATTTTTAAACATTTTTCAAACCATTTTTTCCACATAACTTCTTCTTTGACCAAGAAAATATCCTATAGAATAGGGAATTCACTCGGGTAATGGACAAGTCCCCTACATTTATATCAAATGACAGTAAATGGATTCTTAGGACCATTTTTATCTTCTTCCGTAGTACTCTTAATTTTTCTTCAGCAATTATTCACTTTATATCCTTCCTTCCCGCACATAAAGAATTTCTTTGTCCCATTGAGACGCTTTCCCGGGTGTCTCCTTCCACATTTCTTGCATGATGGAAATTGAGGATTATTTTTTCCATGGTCTCCATTGCTGGAGCTCTTATCATTCATCACCTTTCTCTTCCTTGTTGAGTCCGGGAGATGGTTAATATATATGTTGTTGATCATATTTTTGGAAAACTGGTTTGGTATGAACACGATATCATTCATGCCTATCAACACTCCATTTGTTTGCTCATTTTCACCACCATTACCCCCTTGTACATCATTCTCAAAGTTACTAGGACTTCCTTGGAATCCAGCCATTAACTAAAACCATAAATCATTACGTGAGTAACAGTAGTCATAAAATAATTTAAAGAATACCAGGTCACCATATTATCAATTTGAAACACATTAGGATTAACCAAGGTCATTTAATCTCATTTTATATATAATACTTCAAAGAGGTTTGTAAAGAAAATGTAAATTATCCTAAGCATATCCCCCGGGAGTGTCGAAACCAAGAGTGCAGCAAGGCCCGTTGTCGTGCACCAGTTCCCATTCGAGTCTAGATCAAAGTGGTGTTTTCGGGTTTTACCCCTAGGTACATCTGTGCTAGAGCCACCTCTACCTGATCGTATCCAGACAGAGATGTATTGCTTGAAAAACTCACAAAATCTCTACAATACCAAAATTCTAGGAAGTTCTTCTATATTAATCCTCAAAGACTATATTATGGCTATGTTCTCTAATCAGACTTTATCTAAATATAGCTCCCAAGGTTTGTAATAAACTTCCTCTATTACAAATTGTAATGCCCCGACCCCAGTTACCCAGATTCGGTGCATTATTACATAACATTGGCATGATCACAAGAAAGATCAAGTCCTGAAAGACCGATTAGTTTAGTAGCCTTTGAAACACTAGATATATTCATTACATCATAATGTAAAAAAAACTACAACAATGTCTTGTCTTCATATCCCCTCATATTATCCCTGTAGTTCATTCATAAATTACTTCTTCATATCCCGGAAAAATAAAACATTGAAAGGGGTAAGATCAAATTCTCAATAAGGATAACAATATAGCAGAATCTTTCATAAATAAGCATAAACACTTAAGGTAATGTATAACTAAAACAAAAGCCTTTTAAACATGAACTTCAGCATAATATGGTAAAGATAAAATGAAATAATTCCATTTAATTATTCACATGGATATTCTACTAGTCAAATAATCACATGAACTATCAATAACCACTTTCATAAAGATGGAATGCATAATGCCAGACTATCATAACCTTGTAGCCCTGGCCTCGTGCCAAGAATACAATTAATATTTTGTCAAGGCCTCGTTCCAAGACAATATTTTGTCTCATGAGACCTACCGATGCATCGAGGAGCTATAATGGGCTCCACCCGTCACTTACTAAGTCCAATGCATTCCTCATATGGAAAGTTTGAAATATAACATAAACATTCGTATTAAAACTAGCATACAGAATGTCAATACTTGATCCACAAACCTTGAATGGTATAAAAATATCACATCCACTGTTAAACAAAACTCATTTTATACAATATAGATGATTTTATTGTATCAGATTAATCTCAATCGAGAATAATGAAGGATATTTACATAGATTAAAATAATCATCAAAACTATTAGAGATAAATATCCCCCTTTTTCTTGAAATCATTTAAAAGTCACACTACTAGTCAAGAATCCATTTAAAAATAGATTTTTGAATCAAAGTGTCCCATACCACTTTCAAACTTTTAAAAGGTGTTTAAATTTTAAAAATTTAATTTCTATATAAATAATAACTTAAAACCATTTTTAAAACATGGACATTAATGGGAATGATTTAGAATAATAAATCTTTAAAACATTTAAAATGATATTTTAGTTAGAGTTCCTAACCAAAAGAGAGACACTTGAATACAAATAATTGAAGTAATCAATTTTTTTTAATATCATGATAATAAAGGGATTCATGATATACTATGTCAAAGTACATTATATACACCATATAAAAGTGAATTTGTGTATAACAACAAAGAAGTCTCAATGTAATGTAATTTGAGATGAAATCTCTCATAAAATCGATATCCTTAGGTTAACATTAAATCAATGACATAATTATGTGTGAAAAATATAAATACACTCAATATGATTGGATATTAAGTGTAAATCAATCAGAGGACATTCACACATATTCTTGTAAAAACAACACCAATGAATTGGATGTTTAACTCAATAAATGGAGATTGATTTAAAATTACTCTTATCAAGTTCATATCGACGACTTGAGAATTTATCAATTGAGTGATTATGTGTATCAAAAGTACATCCACATAAAGGGGAGTGGAAATTATGAAATAATCAAATGAATAGTGATTCCACACATAATCTTGGTGTAAAATAATCAAGCAAGTATGCGTAAAGCCGAATGAGTGAAAATTGAAATTTCAAATTCCCTTATCAATTTGGTTACTTACAAAACATACACCCATGAATTAATTATCATACAATGATGATGTAAATATCCATAAATTAAAGTATATTACACAATGAATAAAATCATGGGCAGTACACACGCCACATGCAACAAATAAGTGGTGAACAATGGAAGTATCACGGAATTAAAAGTGAGATAAGAAGCCCCTTACTTTGTACTTTTTCCTTGGTCGATGGTAGGTTAAACCCCTGTATAATGGTGAAATAATTGTTATTGAATTACAAAAGAATCATTTACATAAAATGATATCATATATGATCTTTTAACATTGATTTGTTAATAATATCTTAGTATTATCGTTGTTTCGGGTGTTAACAAATTTGTTTTCCTTTATATTATTTTTTATGTGAGATGTATTTGTTATGGATGGAATGTATCTTATTCATATACAGAATGATATAATGTCTCTAAAAATTATTTTTATTCATCAAATGAAATTTAGTCTTGAATGGATACGATGAGGAATGAATCTCATCATGTTCGTGGAGACGGTAGTCCGTACGTACGCACGAGCAACAATATAATTATTATGATATTAAAATGATATATAATTGGATGGTATATCATATATAAAGAATAATTATCATGTTATATTTATTATTTAAATTAATTATACATCATTATTATTCCCATCTAAATAATAATACATTGAATAACAATTACACCACGACGTGGAGACGGTAGGTCGTACGTACGCACGTATGGTGACATGTAATTCAAGGGATGGATAGAATAATGAATTTTTTTGTTCTATATTTATAATAGCATCAAATTATATATAATATACTGGAGTTATTAGTTTATAAAGGGAATAAAAAAGAAGATTAAGTTGAAGAAGAAAGGAACTTGAAAAAGGGTGGTGAAAACATTTCCTCCTTTTCAGGTTCTTCCTTTTGATTTGATCAAAATGGATCCTTAGGATGGATTTATGATCAAAATAATTCCTCTAGGATGAATTGAGGGAAGTTGAGAGAGTATTTGGTCAGGGGTTGTCCGAACCAAAAGGCTTTTAATGTGTGAATTAGTGAGAAGGGGGAGTGCCATTTTATAAGAGGGGTAAGGGGCACCTTTGGAAAAGCTAGAAATATTATTTTATAATAAATACATATTCGGTTTTTAATGTCTACAAAGTGGATTATTTAAAGGTTAAGGTGGGGATGGGTCTAAAAACACTCAAACAATAGAATTTAGATAGGTTTGGGTCATTATATTAACCTTATGTTTTAGTTTTAAATCTTAGTTAATTAGTTTGACACTTACCATGTCACTTTGTATTTTTATATTGTATAGTTAATAAAACTACTATATACCTCCAAGAGACCCCCAAGTGGTCCTTTAATGATACAAATATTATGATATAAGTCTCTTTGCCTAACCTTAGATTTTTAGTAATTTAATATCAATTAATAATATAATATTTGTTTTAAAAACTATTTTATGTAAATTTTGACACTATTCAATAATTGATTTTTGTAAAGTATTATCAACTTTATTAATTCGAACAAAATTTATTTAAGCAATAATATAATGTCATATTAAGCAATAGAATTCATGTATCTCATCAAAACATTCAAATTTTATTAATTTTAACATTTATAATACCAATTATTTGATTCTTTCATTAATAAGGAAAATACTGCATCATTATTATGTCATAAATAATATGAATTATTAAATGTCTAAAAATTATAAATAAAATACCAATATCTAGGAACCATTTTTATCTTTCTAATTAATATTTATAGTCTAAAATCTAACATATATAACTCTATTTAAAAATTGTTTTTCTAAAAGATATATGCTTATGTCATTTTTGTATTTATTTTAACTTAATTAATATAAAGTGTCATTATCACTTACAAGTGGCTCCATGGTGTCCCAAAATCGACCCAAATATTAACATGGTCGGACATGTATCAAACAATAAGGTTAGGACATGTTTTAGGTTAATTTATTATTATTATAATATTATTTTTTTATACTTATTTACCGGATTTACCCATTAACCATGGTAAATAAAACATTTACCGAAGTTATTATTCAAAATGTCTAAAAATTAATGTTACCTATTTACAAAATTTTTACATCCTGATTCCAAATATGGAATCCATTTTTCCAAATTCAAAACACAGAAGTGGCAGAAATTAATTTAAAATTAATTCTCATTGTTAAAACAAAAAGCGTGTTTTTAAGAGATAATAACTTTCAAAAGATTGACACTTGTTCATGTCTGGTTTAATTGTGAAATTATGTAAAATGACAAACATTGTATTAAATGGTAAAATTATATTCTAAATATACTTTAAAACCACTCAAAATAATAATTTTTCGCTATTGATTATTTCGATTAAAAAAGTTGTTTTTAATTAAAATTTAATAATTTTAACTATTCAGCAAAATATGAAAGTTATCCAAAAAGTACCGAAATTTCTCCCTAGGATAATTTCGATATTCCGAATCGAAAAATGAAGTAAATTTTGAAAGATAAAATGTATAAAATTTGAAAAAAGTAGGTATTACTATTCATAATAGCTAGTTTGATTGGTTGTGGTGTGTTAGAATCTCAAAGTTGCGTACAATACAAGTCATTGTATTATTCAAAGGGAAAGGTACTGTGGAAGCTTGGGGTGTTACATTATCCCCTCCTTAAATAAATTTCATCCTCGCAATTTTTAAAATTGGGCTTGAGAATATAATGGAAAATCCTACATCGGAAAAAGATTCAATAAAACTATAACTTTAAAAGAAAGAAAGAGAAGTATAAAGTTCACCTAAGATAACCCATACTAGGATTCCATGTAGGAAAACATGGATATCGATGATCAACTAAGTGTCATGTTATGATGGGGAGGTATAGAAAACATGATCAGGAGAAAGTTAACAATAAGAAAACTACAAACTTATGTTGGGACAAACGGTCATTATTCTCTCAGTAGGAAAAGTAAACAGACAACATTTTTTGTTTTAAGTTACATTACATAAGGATGAGGAATTCATTTATGATATTGAATAATAACATAAAGATATATACATAATTTTTAAGAAGAGTTTCATTCTTTAATAAATTTCTACCACTAACTCAATTTTTTTGAACAATGAGTATTCCTAAAGACTTGGTGACACTGGAAGATATTCTATAGAATAACATGATCCACGTAGGATAAACTATATATTTACCTTGTCTTTAGAGATTAATCAAAACCAAAATGGTTAGTATAAGATCTGATGATTCCCCAAATGGATATTCCATTAGAGAAAAAAAACACTAATCTCAATTTCTAAAATTAAACCAACAATACCACAAAGTTAAATAAATACCATTAAATAATCAATTGTCCTTAAAATACTTCAATATAATCCAAACTAATATTGAAACCCAAAACATAGAAGAATTTGGTTATGTAGTCTTCCATGTTAAATTGTATCTTCAAATGATATCAACTACTCTTAAAGTCACAAACTTAAAAGTGATTAACCTAATCACATATTATCTATTATAGGTTGATCATTTCCATAAATAACCCAAATTACTATAAATCCAAATAAAAACATAGATAAAAATCCACCATTACTCCTCAAATGAAATCCCATAGAATTCTATTTTCCTTGGGCATATAGTGTTACCAACAAAGTGAACATGGTCCAAAATAACATTCATCACTTAATCACCAAATCATTTTCTTATACTAAGGGTATCTATTTGATAAGACATAAGATCCCAAATAAACTTATTATTGATCAATAAAATCATTAAACTATAAATAATAGTCACACTAACCAGGGACTTCACGTAGTCCAATAGTAGGCAATAAATCCCAATCGCACTTTGGTTGTGGGTTCGATTCCCACAACTTTGTCCGACGCGACGGGTTGTCACACAGTCTAGATGTTGTCATTTTTCAAAAACTATGTTTTATAAAATTACCAAAATGAGACAAATTCTTCCAAATAACCATCAAATAATTTAACCACAAATGTTATCTCATACCTTGCATTTTCACCCCAAATTATAATAACTTGTAATTGCCTCAAACCCAATGATCATATAAAACCAAATGGTTATTTATAACTATATCCAAAAGGAAAAGATAATTCTTCCTCAAATATCATTCTCACATGAAAAAATGCAGGGTTAAAAATACAAGAGAAAATTAATCCAAAGTAAACCCATCAACAAGGATCACTAATACTTTTCTAAACATTTTTCCAACCATTTATTTCCACATAGATTCTTCTTTGACCAAGAAAATATCCTATAGAATAGGGAATTCACTCGGGTAATTTCCAGGTCCCCTAAATTTAAGAAAATGATTGTAAATGGATTCATGGGACCATTTTTATCTTCTTCCATAATACTCTTCATTTTTCTTTGGCAATTATTCACTTTATGTCCTTCTTTCCCGCACGTAAAGCATTTCTTTGTCCCATTGAGACACTTTCCCGGGTGTCACCTTCCACATTTATTGCATGATGGAAATTGAGTATTCCTTTCTCCATGGTCTCTATTGCTGGAGCTCTTATCATTAATCACCTTTCTCTTGCTTGTTGAGTCCTAGAGTTGGTTAATATATATGTTGTTGATCATATTTTTGGAAAACTGATTTGGCATGAACACGATATCTTTGACGCTTATCAACACTCCATTTTGTTGTTCATTTCCACCACCATTAACACCTTGTACATCATTCTCAAATTTACTAGGACTTCCTTGGAATCCATCCATTGACTAAAAATAGAAAGCATTGTGTGAGTAACAATAGTCATAAAATCATTTAAAGAATATCAGGTCACCATATTCTCAATTTTAAACACATTAGGATTAACAAAGCTCATTTACTCTCATCTTATATATAATACTTCAAATCGGTTTGTAAAGGTAATGTAAATTATCCTAATCATATCTCCCGAGAGTGTCGTAACCAAGAGTGCAGCAAGGCCCATTGTCGTGCACCAGTTCTCGTTCGAGTCTAGCTCAAAGCGGTGTTTTTGGGTTTTAACCCTAGGTACATCTGTGCCAGAGCCACCTCTATTTTCTTGTATCCAGATAGGGATGTATTTCTCGGAAAACTCACAAAATCTCTACAATACCAAATTTCTTGGAAGTTCTTCTATACTAATCCTCAAAGACTATCTTATGGCTATGTGATATAATCAGAGTTTATCTAAATCTAGCTCCCAAGGTTTGTACTAAACTTCCTCTAATACCAACTGTAACGCCCCAACCCCAGTTACCCAGAGTCAGTGCATTTTTTACATAACATTGGAATGATCACAAGAAAGATCAACTCTCGAAAAACCAATTAGTTTAGTAGCCTTGGAAACACTAGATATATTTATTACATCATAAGGTAAAAAAAACTACAACAACATCTTGTCTTCATATCCCCTCATACTATCCCTGTAGGTCGTTCATAAATTACTTCTTCACATCCTGGGAAAAATAAAACATTGAAAGGGGTGAACTTAGATGCTAAGTAAGGATAACAATATAGTAGAAGCTTTCATAGATAAGCATAAACACTTAAGGAAATTTATAACTAAAACAAAAGACTTTTAAACTTGAACTTCAGCATAATATGGAAAAGATAAAATCAAATAATACCATTTACTTATTCGCATAGATATTCTACTAGTGATTAATCACATGCAATATCAATAACCACTTTTATAAAGATGGAATTCATAATTCCAGACTATCATAACCTCGTAGACAAGGCCTCATGGAAAGACTACAATTAAGATTTTGTCAAGGCCTCGTGCCAAGACACTAGTTTGTCTCATGAGACCTACCGATGCATCGAGGAGCTATAGCGGTCTCCACCCGCCACTTACTAAGTCCAATGCATTCCACATATGAAAATTTTGAAATATGACATAAACATTCGTATTAAAACTAGCATACGAAATGTCAATACTTGATCCAAAAACTATGAATGGTATAAAAATATTATCCCTAAATACAATATGGATGATTGTATTATATCATATTAACCTCAATCGAGAATAATGAAGGATATTGACATAGATGAAAATAATCTTCAAAACTATTAGAGAGAAATATCCCCATTTTTCTTGAAATCATTTAAATGTCACACTATTTGTCAAGAAGCCATTTAAAAATAGATTTTTGAATCAAAGTTTCCCTTAACACTTTGAAACTATTAAAATGAGTTTTAATTTTAAAACTTTAATTTCCATATAAATAAATCCTTAAAACCATTTTTAAAACATGGACATTAATGAGAACGATTTAGAATAATAAATCTTTAAAACATTTAAAATGATATTTTAGTTAGAGTTCCTAACCAAAAGAGAGACACTTGAATACAAATAATTGAAGTAATCAAAACTTTTTAATATCATGAGAATAAAGGGATTCATGATATAATATGTCAAAGTACATTATATACACCATATAAAAGTGAACTGGTGTATAACAACAAAGAAGTCTCAATGTAAGCTAATTTGAGATGAAATCTCTCATAAAAGCTGTATCCTTAGTTTAAGAAAAAATAAATGACATAATTATGTGTGAAAAATATAAATACACTCAATATTATTGGATATTCAGTGTAAATAAATCAGAGGACATTCACACATATTATAGTAAAAACAACCCCCATGAATTGGATGTTTAACTGAATAAATGGAGATTGAGTTAAAATTACTCTTATCAAGTTCATATCGACGACTTGAGAATTTATCAATTGAGTGATTATGTGTATCAAAAGTATATCCACAGAAAGGGGAGTGGAAATTATGACATAATCAAATGAATAGTGTTTCCACACATAATCTTGGTGTAAAAAAATCAATGAAGTATGTGTAAAGCTGAATGAGTGGAAATTGAAATTTCAAATTCCCTTATCAATTTGGTAACTTAAAAAACATACACCCATGAAAGAATTATCATACAATTATTATTTAAATATCCATAAATTAAAGTATATTACACAATTAATACAATCATGGGCAGTACACACACCACATGCAATAAATAAGTGGTGAACAATGGAAATCTCACAAAATTAAAAGTGAGATAATAAGCCCCTTACTTTGTACTTTTCCCTTGGTCGATGGTAGGTTAACCTTATGTATAATGGTAAAATAATTATTATTGAATTAAACAAGAATAAATTTCCTTAATATGATATCATATATGATCTTTTCACATTGATTTGTTAATAATATCTTTGTATTATCGTCGTTTTGGGTGTTAACGGAATTGTTTTCCTTTATATTATTTATTATGCGAGCCATATTTGTTATGGATGAGATGTATCTTATTCATATGTAGAATGATATAACGTCCCTAAAAATTATTTTTATTCATCAAATGAAATTTAGTCTTGAATGGATACAATGGGGAATGAATCTCATCGCGTTCGTGGAGATGGTAGTCCGTATGTACGCACGAGCTACAATATCATTATTTTGATATTAAAATAATATATAATTGGATGGTATATCATATATACAGAATCATTATAATGTTAAATTTATTATTTACATGAATTATACATCATTATTATACCCATCTAAATAATAATATATTGAATAACAATTACACCACAATGTGGAGACGGTAGGCCGTACATACGCACGTATTGTGACATTTCATTCAAGGGATGGATAGAATAATGAATTTTGTTGTTATATATTTATAATAAAATCACAGTATATATAAGATACTAAAGTTATTATTTTAGAAACGGAATACCAAAGAAGAAGAAGTTGAAGAAGAAAGGAACTTGAAAAGGGGTGGTGAAAACATTACCTCTTCTTTGGGTTCTTCCTTTTAATTTGATCAAAAGGGATCCTTAGGATGGATTTATGATCAAACTAATTCCTCTAGGATGAATTGAGGGAAGTTGAGAGAGTATTTGGGTAGGGTTTGGCCGAACCAAAAGGCTTTGAATGTGTGAATTAGTGAGAAGTGGGAGTGCCCTTTTATAAGAGGGGTAAGGGTTACCTTTGGAAATGCTAGAAATATTATTTTATAATAAATTAATATTCAGTTTCTAATGGCTCCAAAGTGAATTATTTAAAGGTTAAGGTGGGGATGGGTCTCAAAACACTCAACCTATAGAATTTAGATAGGTTTGGGTCATTATATTAACCTTATTTTTTAGTTTTAACTCTTAGTTAATTAGTTTGACACTTACCACATCACTTTGTATTTTTATATTATATAGTTAATAAACATATTATATACTTCCAAGAGACCCCCAAGTTGTCCATTAATGATACACCTATCATGATATATGTCTCTTGGACTAACCTTATATTTTTAGGAATTTAATATCAATTAATAATATAATAGTTGTTTTAAAAACTCTTTTATGTGAATTTTGATACTATTCAATAATTGATTTTTTAAAGTATTAAAAACTTTATTAATTCGAACCAAATTTATATAAGAAATCCTATAATGTCATATTATGAAATAAAATTCATGTATGTCATTAAAACTTTCAAATTATAATAATTTTAACATTTATAATACCAATTATTTGATTCTTTCATTAATAAGGAAAATACTGCATCATTATTGTGTCATAAATAATTATATTATTAAATATATAAAAATTATAAATAAAAAACCATTATATAGGAAATCGTTTTATTTTTCTAATTAATATTGATAGTCGAAAATCCAACATATGTAACCCTATGTAAAAATTGTTTTTCTAAAATATATATGCTTATGTCATTTTTGTATTTATTTTAACTTAATTAATATAAAGTGTCATTATCACTTACAAGTGGCTCCATGGGGTCCCAAAATCAACCCAAATATGCCCATGGTCGTAATGTATAAACCAATAAGCTTAGGAAATGTTTTAGGAAAATTTATTATTATTATAATATTATTGTTTTACCCTCATTTATAGAATTTACTCTTTAACCATGGTAAATAAAATATTTACCGAAGTAATTATTCAAAATGTCTAAAAATAAAAGTTACCTATTTACATAATTTGGAAATCCTGTTTCCAAATATGGAATCCATTTTTACAAAATCAAAACACAGAAGTGGCATAAATTAATTTAAAATTAATTCCCGTTGTTAAAACAAAAAGTGTGTTTTTAAGAGATAATAACTATCAAAATATTGACACTTGTTCATGTCTGGTTTAATTGCGAAATTATGTAAAATGACCAACATTGTATTAAATGGTAAAATTAAATTCTAAATATACTTTAAAACCACTCAAAATCATAATTTATCACTATTGATTATTTCAATTAAAAAAGTTGTTTTTAATTAAAATTTAGTAATTTTCACTATTCATCAAAATATGAAAGTTATCCGAAAAGTACCAAAATTTCACCCTAGGCTAATTTCGATATTCCAAATCCAAAAATGAAGTCTATTTTGAAAGATAAAATGTATAAAATTTAAAAAAGTAGGTATTACTATTCATAATGGCTAGTTTGATTGATTGTGGTGTGTTAGAATCTTGAAGTTGCGTACAATGCAAGTCATTGCATTATTCAAAGGGAAACGTACTGTGGAAGCTTGGGGTGTTACATTATATATACCTGAACCTAATAAAATGTCTCCAAAAATATCATTATTCACATGAAAATACCATCACTTAACACATCAAAGGGGGTTTCTAAGACTTTGAACTTATGATCAACCATAAACTAATAAACCAATGATGGAATCCATAAAAATTTAGTTAATATTATGTAAAGATATATAGGCTTCCAAAAAAATTAGCACAATCCTTATATGTATCATTATTCTTATAACCAAAATAACATTGATAAAAAAAACTTCTACAATAAAATTCTTGAATCCCAATACATAAATAACACAACTATCTTACATCAATGATTGTTATAACATAAGTACTTGATTTTTATAAGAGAGAACCTTTAAAATAGGTCATTGACTCAGATTATTCCTAGATTATCCAAATTTATGAAAAAAACTATAAATGGATCTCTAGGATGAAATTTATTTCTGTCAACTGAAATCAACACTTTTACTCTACAAATAATTTATTTATACCCTTATTTTCCACACATAATCCATTTTACTATTCTGTTAGTTCATTATCTTGGGTGTCACTTTCCATGTTTCTAAAATGAAAGAAATGGATCCCTATTTCCCCAATGGTCTCCACTACTCGATCTCTCAATTAACACCATTCGTCACTTCTTTGGTGAGTCTGATAGTTTTTTAATGTATAGGTTATTAATCATATATTGTGAAAACCGATTAGGCATAATAAAGATATTTTTCACTTGACTAATGACCCCATTTGGTTTCTCATATTACTCAAATTTTTTGTCATATTAAAGTTAACATGATTCCTTTTGGTTCTATCCATTGACTAAAACCAAAAACCACAGTCATAGCAACAATAATCATAGTGGAAAAGCATATAATCATTTTTTTGATATCTAAATGAGGAAATATTATTTTCAATATAACCAAATGTAGGTTTAAATTAGTTCATTAATTTTCATCATCTACTAAAATCCTTCATGATGGTTATAATTAAAATGAAAGTTAACCGAAGAATATTCCATGTGAGAATCAAACCTGGTTTATAGAAATGCATGTTGTCATGTTCTAGGTGATGATTAAGTTAATTCATAAGGCACCCCTTTCGAAGTTATTATCCATAGGTAAAACTATATTAGAGCCACATCCACATGTAGTATCCATATAGGGATGTATTTATAGTAAAATAGAATAATATCTACCTTACCAATACATGAGGATGTCATGATATACTTAGAATTATCCTCAAATTAAAACATAGGGATATGTCCCCCAATCCATGTTTTCTAAAATTGGGTTCCCAAGGTTTCTTCTAAACTTTACCTGGAAGAAACTATAAAGAACCAAACTCTTGTTGTTTGGAGTTGGTGGTTACTTTATTACATTATCATAAGATACAAATGATCACATCCTAACATACCTTATAGTTTAATTGTTTTGGTAAAATAGATAAATACATAAATTTTACATTACACTTGAAAGTTTAAAATAAAATACTTTATTTTGTTTGAGAACACCAATATTCTCATTATTTTATCCCTACATATAAATCATAAAACATTTTTTATAATACTGGGGAAAGGAAACATAAGAAATGGGTGATTTTATATTCTCAGTAAGGATATACATAAAACAAAAGATATCATGAAATAGTAAGACATAATTTGGAAAGATAAATATCATAAAGCATAAGAAATTTAATGAGTATCTTGATCAAAAAATGAATCAATAGATAACATCAATGGAATAATATCATGGATAATAATAAAAAAATTATAAATTATGGATATTCTTAATATATATTTTCATGATCTCAGACATCATGATATTTGTATCGTTATGAAATTGTGCAAAGACAGTTTAATCGATGGGAATGTATACACCAAAAACCCACTTAATTTGGATATATAATTGGTTTTTCTCATGATACTATTTATGCATCAATAGGATATCTATAATTTGTCCCCACCATGAATTTCTAATTAATTCATCATATATTTAATGATCAATTAAATTTATAAACAATATTTCTTATTAATAAATGTCTGTTTTTAGTAAATAAAAAAATGTGAAAATATTTTAATTAGTTAAACAAATATATTTTATAGTTAAACACTATAAGTAAAAATGGTATATGGTTATTTAATTAATCATATATATGATATAAATTATATGTACATTTAAGGGAAAATTAATTTCCAATGATCATAAGAAATTTAATGTTTCAAGAAAAAGTTAATGAATACAAAACTTTTCAAGAAAGTTAATGTTAATACTTTATATGGTCCAAATTACCATAAAATATCCAAACAAAGAATATATATGGTATCATTAAAACATATCCATAATTTAGTCTAAATAAAATAAAGGGTATTTATTATTGAGGAATAAAAATAACATAAAAAGATCATTAAAAACATACTTGAGGAAAATACACTTTTCACATTTAAAATAAATTTTAACAACAAAAAGATTCTAGAATATTAGTAAAACAATTAATTGAAAAAACATTGTAAAATTTTAAATTAATATTCCATGTAATGATTGATCATGACAATGGGAATATTCTTTTCATGGAGATTAAGTTAAAACAATGATGCATTCACATTTTCAATATAAATTGAAAAAGCACCTTGTTAAAGAATGAAAAAAATATTCATTTTAAACCATTTTATAAAAAATATAACATGGTTAAAAATGAATTTAAATAATAATAATATAATATTAAAAACATTTTTGAATTTTTTTAGAAATCATGGATGTTGAAGGAAACCATTTTAAATTAGAAAAAGAAATATAATTTGCTTTAAAAAAACAGTTTTCAATCATTTTAAGTAAAAAAGAGGGGAAAATGGTAATATTAAATGAAAATTTTCTGAATAAGTAGAGGGTAATTAAATTAAATTTTTTTATTATAAAATTATAAAATAATTTCCTTCAATGGAAATTCAAGAATAAATAATCCTGATTAAAATGATATTGAAGCATAAACCCTTACTACTTTGGTAACTTTTGAATAATAACCCTCATTAAAGGAATAACATGAAATGAAACATCAAATAGCATGATTATAAAGTGATACATGATATAAAATATCAAATTGTAATTATATACACCTAAAATAAATAAATAGGTGTATAATAGCAAATTTTTCTCAATGGTGTGGAAATTAAGACCAAATCTCTTACAAAGATCATACCATTGAAGTGAGAATTAATCAATGAATTGACTATGGGTATCAAATGTAAATTGAAAAAAAAAATTTAAATAAAAAATATAATAATCAAATTTTATTAAACACATAATCTTAGAATATCAAAGAAAATGAAAATGTAATATAACCCAATGAAAAAAAACTAAGTTATGAAACCCCTTACCACTTGGAGATAATAGAGTCAAATAAAAATTGATAAATAATTTGTATTGAAACATAAAATACAAATAATTATAAATTATAAATTATATAACATAAGAAATTGGAATTATATTCACCATATAAAATAAATTGACGCATACTATTAAAATATGCCTCAATAAAAGGAAATTGAGACAAAATCCCTTACCTGATGTTTGTATTCCTTCACATGTCTTAAAAAATAATATATAATAAATATAGATTTAATATAAATATATATTAAAGAACCATAATAATGTTTATCACACCTAATATTATTTAATTATCATCTTTTATCGCATTTTAATTAATAATTCTTTGTTAAAATCATTATTTTGGGTGATAACTATATTGGTTTTCATGTATATTTTGGTTCGGTAGTTTTTTTCATTGAAATTTGATCATGTTCCCATAATATAAATAATTTTTTCCATTATATAAATATCATATATATTAATTATATTTGTATTTTTAAAAGTCTATAAAATATATATATATATAAAAATGAGTTACACCATTCATGGAGACGGTAGGCCGTATGTACGCATGAACACTGTATTCATTTTCTTGATGGTTGGAAATAAAGAATTTTAAAAAAAATTAAAATTTAATAAATAATTTTTACATCATAAATATCATATATTTTCATAAAATCCATCCTTATTACCATTCACTTTAAAGTAATGAAAAATGAATCACATCGTTTTGTGGAGATGGTAGTACAAACGTACGAATGAGCGACATCAAAATTTTCAAAAATATTGGAAGTTAAGAAGATATATTAGATATTATGATTAGAAAAGTGTAAATATTTCATATTTATCATATATATACATTATATATATCATTATATCCATCCATGAGAAGTGGTTATGGAAAACGAATTATATCGATTTGCGAGGTGGAAGTCCGTCGAACACAAGATCGACCATTTTTTTCCCATTTTATAGAAGTGGATACAGATATAAGTTATGAAATAAACATAATAACATCATAGTATATTACATATTATGGTCTTATTATATTGGAATTATTAGTACATGAACAAATGTGATAATAGAAGAAGTAAAACGTATGAGCTTAGTGAAGATAATTACCTTTTCTTAGAAAAACATCATTTCGGACACTTATTAAGAACCACAGGGTTGGTATTTTTGGAATAAAAATAGCTTAATAACATTTATAATGATTTTTGGGAGATACTTTTAATGGTTTTTGCGAAAAAAATAGCTTAATACGTGTGAATAAGTGAGGGGAGGAGGCACCCTTTTATAATTGATGAGAAGTGACAATTTTGTAAATACACAAAACTATTCAATAATGAGAAGTCAAACTCAACCCATGTTCCTAAAATATTGATAAATAATGGAGTTTAGGGAATATAAGGCCAATTTACACCTCCACTACTAAAAAAGAAACATGTTATTTCCTTTACCTCTATTGTTAATTTCACCATTTTAGTTTTCACCATGGTAACTAATTTTTTTAATCATGTAATTTATCATTTCATCCAAAAGCTAAAAATATACTTATTAGATAATTTTTAACCTATTATTATAATATTAAATCAAATATATAAAATAAAAATTCTATGTGTGTGTAAAATTAATTTTAATATAGGCGTATGTAACGTGAAAAAACATATTTTAACCTCTACCACAATAATTAATTTTTACTATCTTACTATTTATTATGAAAAAAATTAATTTAACCTTATAAACTCATATTAATAATGTTAATTAAAAATTTTTAATCCATTATACCAAATTAAATTCATATAATTGGATGAATTTAATTTAAAATTAAACTTACAAGCATGATGAAAATGTGTTTTTTGAAAGAAAGGTTTTCTTAAGTACAAAACATTTTTATATCAAATCTAAAAATAAAATTGATTCCAATGATATAAATTGTATTAATAATAAGATAATTGAAATAATTTTACTTTTAAAAAATTTTGAAAACAAAATTATACTTTTAAATTCTTTAAATGATAATGTAATTTTCAATAAAAATTATTATTTTTCACTATTAATTGAAAAAATTAATCTTTTCTGAAAATTATCATAAAAAATATAAGATAATTTTTGAATTTTTCTTATTTTTTTTAATTTTCTCAAATAAATTTTTTAAAGTTTGAAAAATTTATTTTAAAATAAGTGCACAAGACTCAACGAAACTACTCTTTATAAAAATAATTTCTTTAAGCATAAATATGGATTAATTCTTATCCCTTTCTTAGAAAAATTAATATATGAATGATAAATTTATTTATTGAATATATTATATATTAATTTAATAAAAACAATACATAAACAGTTATTAATTTAATTTTTTAAAATAAAAACACATTTTACACATAAAAATAGTTTTTTAGAAAAACATTTCTTTTACTTTAAAATGATTTTTATTTTTTATTTCAAATCAATTTATAACCAATGAATTTATCTAATAAATGTGTAAAACATATAATTTTAATAATTTATTTAATCCTAATCATGTCCTATAATATAACTGTTAGGTTATAACATTCATATTTATGTTGAAACACACCAAAATTCAAAAATAAGAACATCGTAGATGATAACATTCATGACACACAACATCATGCGTAAAATAAAATAAAACACGTCAAGAATTTTTGATATATTTATTTTTAAATAAATTCAATATATTTAATATCTTTAATTATATGAACCGCTGTGTTTAGATTTAGTAATACACAATATTGAGTTTATCTTAAGTTACACGCAACACTGAGTTTAAACTAAAATGTGACATATTATTAAAATATGAACATTTAAAATGAAAGTTATCACCTAGATATTAAATTGGATATTATTAATAGTAATAACTAAATTAATAAAATTATGGTTATATATTGATTATAAATTAAATAATAATCATTTAAAAGGAAAATAAATGTTTTATGAAAAACTATATTTTTATCTAAAAGATGGTTTAGTCATGCTTTGAAAATATAATTTGATATTATTATTTTTACCAATTTTGTTAATTTTATATGATAAAATAAAATTAATTTTTTAAATCATCACATCATAACAATCTTAGGGTGAATTTTTGGGTTTTTTGAAATGTTACATTTTTTATGAATAGTGAAAAATAATAAATTTTAATTGAAACTCACAATTTAGATTAAATTTTTTATAAGGTTAAACTATATTTTAAATTTTTTAATGTAAAATTTGTTCCATTATATATCAGTTAATCCAATTTAGTTCATTGTAAACATTTTTAGATTTAATTTTTATATAAAATCTTTGTAAATTTTTGAACCTTTCCTCTTTAAAAATCATCTTTCTCATCATGTATGTGGGATTAATTTTAAATTAACATTTCTCAATTATGTGATTTAAATTTAGAAAAAAGGATTCTATATTTTTAATAAAAAAAATTTATATTTTATACTAAGTTTAACTTAATTTTTAACTAAAATTATTAGTTAAAATAGTAAAAAATAATTATAACGATTAGGGTAAAAATTCATTT
The DNA here is from genome assembly GCA_963277665.1 of Viscum album. Classification (NCBI taxonomy): domain Eukaryota; kingdom Viridiplantae; phylum Streptophyta; class Magnoliopsida; order Santalales; family Viscaceae; genus Viscum; species Viscum album. Next base: position 735,162,755 of record OY728160.1, read on the forward strand.
TATTGGGGGTTGAACTGAGGAAAGGGTTACAAATGACCTAAAAACATCCTACAAACCCTTTTTATGAAACTATTTAGACATTATATCTTATATTTTTAATAATTACCTATTTTTTAGGCTTTTGGAAAGATGAAAATGTGGGTATGATTGAATATTTTCCAAAAATTATAAATGTGCCATTCACCCCAATTATAAAAGGCCACACTCACTCCTATCTTAATAAAGCCTTAAAACCTTTCGGTTTGGTCAGTAATTTTTTTAATAACATAAAAAATTCCATAATATAAAACAATCATCCTTATATTTGGTATAAATTAAACCTAGGAAGGATTTAGTGTAATCCTATGGAGAATACCCGGAGAAGAGGTAGCGTTCTTCAATGAGCATTTTTATTTTATTTCTTTCTCTACCCCTTTAAAATTTTATTAAAATATTCTCATATAATAAAAATAATTCATTACATATACTGATATGTTTCTATAATAAGGTCATGAACTTCAATGATCTCTACTTCCATCAAATGGGTTACATAATCATGATTTGTGCGTACGACGGACTACCGCCTTGTGAAAAAATGTCATTCATTTTTCTATTTCCACCTCTCATGGTTGGGTATGATTATTGATATAAAGTATATATATTATATTTATAATATAATTATACAAATGGAGTCCTTATATTATATAAAATCTTTTAATTTCCATTCTTTATGGGAGACGATAACATTTCTCGTGTGTACAACAGACTACCACCTCGCGAAGCAATGCGATTTATCCTTCACTAACACTTAAATGGAAAGTGACATGGGTATACTTGATAATTTTATGATATATTCAATATATAAATATGATAATAATGGTATAATTATATTTATTATAATATTATATATATATACAATTTTTTCATATCTTTTCACTCAATGAATGATGATAATGTCATTTGTGTACGTGTGGACTATCATCTTCACAAAATGATGTGACTCTCTTTTCATCATCACACCACATGGATGATATATATACAAATATTTAATGATAAATTATGTTATATATGATATTATTATCATTATTTATATAAAATATATTACTTACCTTCTTTCCATAATGATCATTGGAAAATGGAAACATTACTCATGCGTATGTATGACTTACCGTCTCTATGATCATAACACACTTCATTTATAAAAACCATATTTCATGATATGTTTTAATGCATACATGATGTAAATATATGATAATAATATCATTATATTTATTTTTAATATTATATAACTATATAATATGTGGATGGACAATATCTTTCATGATGAACCATGCAAGAGAAAACAAGGCTATTAACACTAGAAACAAAGAAAATATTAAAATATTATTAAATAATGGGTGATAAGGTGTTATAAAAGGATCATTTATGATATTATAAGTATTAATATGGTTGTTGGATAAGTTAAGAACATTTTTAGAACCAGTATAAAGTATATTAAAGAATATTTAACCAAAAGGAAGCATGAGGTAAGGGATTTCTTAACTGAATTTACATTCATTGTGTTAAACATCTACTTTATTGATTATGTCATGATAAGATTATGTGTGTAATGAAATTTTATTATTTTATTTCTATTTACACTTTTTTTCATGTGTATTTATACTTTATAAACATAATCAATTCTTTTAATAATACCTATATCAATGATATGATCTTTGTAAGGTATTTGGTCTCAATTTTATTTCATTGAGTTATATTATAATGTTATGCACAAAATTTCGTTTATATGATGTATATAATACCAATTTTACAATCTAATACCTTGATTAATTAATTATTCATTGTATTTTATCTTTTAATTTCATATATTTCATCTAATATTATTTGAATTAAAAGTTACCAAGTGGTAAATAATTTTATTACTCAATTTATTTTCATTGGATTATATTACTCCTTCATAGTCTTTAATATCCTTAGATATTTTTTGTAATAACTATGGACTATCTATTTTTGTATTTACACTTTTTTATATGGATTTAAATTTGATACAAAAAATCAATTAATTGGTTAATTCTCACTTCAATGTTATGATCTTTTCAAGGGTTTATTTCATATACTCATTTTGACCGTGATTGCTTATAATTGATTTTCCATTGAAGGAAATTATTTGATCATTGTTTAATAAAACCTTCAATTTTCTCCTCTATTGGTTATTCATGAAATATTTTATATAATAGTACCATTTTCCCACTATTTGGTATAAAAATAACTGGGAAAATGTTTCTAAGAAAATCTAACTTCATTTCACTCTTTGGTCAGAAATCTATTTTTTTCCAAAATCTTTTTTCTAATTTTTTTTGAAAAACGTTTTAATCCTTTTGAAAATTATTTATTAAAGTAATTTTAGCCATTTGTTTTACAAAAAAATTATAATGTAATCTTCGTGTCATTTTAAAAACAATTCCCATTTTCTTTTACTGAAAATTTAAAGGAATCTCTATTTTAACATGTACGATATGAACAAAATTTCCATCTTTCATGAACACTCAAATGTTTTAAATGTAACATTATAGATTTAAAAGGATATTTTTAAATAAAATTATATTATATTTTTTTATGAAATTTCAGTTTCCAAAAGTGATTTTTAAAATTAAAATGATTTTCCCTCAAGAATGGTTTAATGATATTTTTATGGTATTTATATTAATAATTGTCAAAAAACATTATTTTAAATTTAATCAACTAGGTATATATTGTATTTATACCATCCTTATTCTTCCTATGGATGGTTTATTAACATTTTTACTGAGGATAATATTGAAATTCACTTCCTTGATTCATTTTTATAATCATTGAATTCCCCTTCTAATAATAAATTTCTTATTATCATTTGACTTTAAATTTAACCTAATTATCCATGTCATTTATCATGGATATTATTATTTATTAAACCATATATAATTTCTATATATGGTTGTTTACATTAAAAGTTATTTTATTGAGTAGGGAAATATTGATAAATTCTCAATATTTTCTCATTGCAAATATTTGATGATATAGAACATATTTCATGAATTTAATCGATTGTTAGATATATGAGTGATGATATAGATATGAAATACATGGGCTTGGTTAATCATAGAACCTTGATGTATTGATAGACTCATGAGGGGAATAAGTAAAGCTACTATAAAATAAATTTTTCAAAATGAATGAGTTTGTACCTAGTGGATTAAACTGCCCTGTAAAAGCTCATGATAGTGGAAGAATCGTGATACCTGAGATCATGGAATCCAAAAATTAACATTTCCATTATTTAGAATTAAATTATTATTTTCTATGATATTTTCATAATGACGTTATTTTTAGATTAATTTTATTCTCAGTTATTGATTCAATGTTATTTGTTTTATATTATTTAACTTTCAATATTTATTACACCTATCTAGTTATGATACTCTTGTTATTTATTAAATTTCATGTGTTTTCAATTATTTACGTTTCCATATAGTTCAATATATATGATACTTTTACATTGATATTATCTTCAGATTCAATTCTTTCTCACTTTACTGATTACGTGGAAGGTGTGTTTAATTATTTACCTTTTCATATTGATTATTCTTATTGACTCATGATAGCTTCCACTTTACTTAACTCTTTATGATCATTTGTTCTCACCTTTATTTTATTTCTTTTACTAGGAATTCATGAAAAGTAATATGAAATATATGAAAGAATATTATATAGAAAATAATGATATTCTTAAAAAAATAAAGGTTTTAATTTGTTTATTCATATATAATATGATAATCATGTTTGTATCTAGTTTACTATGGCTTCTAAACTATTTGATCATTTCGGATGTCATACCTTATATCTTGTGCCAATATAATAAATCAATCACTGACTACAGTCTACTGGGGCCAGGGTCACTATAGTTGGTAATAGAAGAATTTTATGAGAAACATTATGAAATAGATTTAGGAAACCATATATTAAGGAACATAACCTTATGACATACTTTTAGGATTTGTATAGTATAAAATCCTAATGTTTTGGTAAAGAATTTATTATTTGGTTTTACCTAAACAAATACATTATTGTATGGATACTACAAGTTGACATTGTTCTAGAACATATGTTTTTAGGAGTAATAACTCAAAAATGGTGCATTTTTCTTGACCAAATTATCACATGGTGCACAAAAATGGGCCTTACCCCGCACATTGTTTTACACTACCAGGGGATATTCTTTGGATCATTCACATTTTATTCACAAATAATTATAAAGGACTTAAATATATGATGATAATGAATGAACTAAGTCAAATATAAGGTGTATTATATTGAAAATAAGGTGTATAAAAGTAATAGGAAAATGTTTTATGTGCGGAAAATAAGGGCATAAATCTTTTTGAGGAAAAATAAAGAGTAAGATAGAATCAAAAAAATATCATCATAAGGATCCATTTATAGTTATTTGTATTAAATGTGGAGAACTAAGGAATTATCCAAGTAAATGACCTCATCTATAGGTTAAATCCAGGAACCTGGAAGGAAATATGTTGAAATAAAATGTTTAAATTATTCATGTATTAGGATTCAAAAATTAAAATTTTTAAGTTTTTTTAACTATGATATTTTGATGATAAGAATTATAAAACATATAAGGATTGTGTTAAATTTTATAATTATATGTATATTTGTTAATTTAATTCTTATGGATGCCTTCAAATGTTTATAAGTCTAATATTTATCATGAAATCAAAGTCTAAAACAGTTATGTTTAAATTTTATGTGATGGGAGTCTTCCAAGACTAAAGATATTTTGGAAAAAACATAAGGAAAGTATATGTTTTAGTGGTAAATATATTTGGGGATTAATTACTTTAAATTTTATAAAAATATTTTTAAAGTTATTGATAACATATATGGTTAATATGATCATTAATGACATTTTAATAATAGTAAAATAATATTATTAAGCTTTGTAATTTTTTTTATTGAACACCATTATAAAAAATTATATTTATGGATTAGTTTTATTTGAAGAATGACCATCATATTTTTGGTAATGTTTTATGAATTATATTAAAAAAGTTTAGAATAAGTATAAGTGAAATTCAATGTGATAACCCTTCGCATCTAGTAAGGCCAAAGGGTTTGAACCTATGATTGGAGAATAATAAGTGTTTAATGAATACCAATAGCCTGTGTGATTTATTGGTTAATATGTAATCATTTTTAGTTAAACTATTTGAAAAAAATATTAATGACGAATAGGTGGAGTTAAATTTTAGGTTTAAAGATTAATATATTATATTTTTTAAGTTGTTCTAACCATATTGGTTTTGGAAAAATCATACAGATAGATGGAAATACATTTCTCTCTTTTATACATCTAATGATCCATTAAAAGTGAATTTTACTGGCTGCGGCATGAAAATGTATTTTTTTGATAATTATTTATTTGAGTAAGGGATGAATTGTAAATTAATCAAATCACAACTAATGGAAGAATTTTTAATTTTGAAATATAAAAATATTAAGTAATTATATTACATTATATTTTTAGATAGTAAAATACCTCCTAAACATTAAGAAAATGAAATTAAAAAATGTTATCCTATTACATTCATAAATGATTAATTAGACAGTCATTTAAATCATCAATGATTCAAGTATTTTTAGCCCTTTAAATTCAATTTATCATTAACTTTATTATTATCAATTACCTTTATCACTCACTATAATTATTTTCACTTTTTTTCCATGCCTATATCTCAACTTTTCCCCAATATTCTCACACTCAGAAACCTAGTTATGTGACCTTTGTACTTCCATTTGTCTCTTATTAAGTAGATATTTTATTATATATTTTTATGATGTTCATGTTTAAACAATTATATTTTCAAATATTAAACTTTTTATTAATGATAACATGTTTAAATTTCTAGAATGCAATTTATTTAAGGTAACACCCAAAAATTATAAAAAAGAACATTGTATTCGAGGGTGTGTATGACACACAACATCAAGCTTTGAAGAAAATATAACACCTCATTAATTTATGATGTATTTATTTTTGAATACATTCAATATATTTAATATATTTCATTTCATGAAACACTTTTTTATCCTGTGTTATACACAACACTGAGTTTTGCTTTCATTACATGCAACACCGATTTTAAACGAAACATGACATATTATTAAAATATTATTATTTAATATGATAGTTATCGCGTAACTGTTAAATTGGATATTATTATTAGTAATAAATAAATTATTAAAATTATGGTTATATATTTATTATAAATAAAAAATCATTTAAAATAACAACAAAATTTTTTTATGAAAAAGTTTATTTTTTCTAAAAGATGGTTTAGTCACACTTTGCAAACATAATTTTAAATTATTTTTTACCACTTTTGTAAAATTTATATTATAAAATAAAATTAATTTTTTAAATAATAACATCAAAATTATCTTTGGTATAATTTTTGAGATTTTTCTAAAAAAAATTTATATTTTATTGAATAGTAAAAAATACTGAATTTTAATTCAAAACCACCTTTTTGTTTAAATTAGTTATAAAGTTAAATTATATTTTAAATTGGTTTTATAGTAAAATTACTTCAATTATATATCAATTAATACAATTTTGGTCTTTGTTATCATTTTCATATTGAATTATTATACCAAATCTTTGTAAACATTTGAACATTTTTCTTTAAAAACACAGTTTCTCATCACGTATGCGAGATTAATTTGAAATTAAAAAATTTCAATTATTTGAGTATAATTTGGAAAAAAGGATAAAATATTTTTATTTATAATAATTTATATATTTTAATAAGTTAATATTAAATTTTCACCAAAATAAATTGTGTAAAAAGTAAAAATTTATTATCGTAATTAAGTAAAAATGGATTTACCAGGGGTTAAACTATAAATATAAGGTTAAAAAACGACCTACCGACTTTTACAACACCCATTTTATGTAAATATTTTTAACTTTTATCTTATATTTTTTTATAATTTCCCATTATTTAGGATTTTTTCATTATAAAAACATGGGTACGATTGAATATGATTAAAAAATTACAAGTGTACAACTGAACTAACTTAAAAAATGCCACCCCCTATTCTTAAATATTAATAGCTTTAAGACATTTTTTTCGTCCAAAAACTACCCAAATAAGTTCCTAAATTCCTTAATAACTTCCTAAAATACATAGTTTGTAAATAAATCCATCCTAGGATGGATTTAGTGTAGAACTAAGGAGGATACCCGAAGAAGAGGTAACATTCCCCAACACGTGTTTTTATTTTATTTCTTCCTCCACCCCTTCAATTATTATAAAAACATTCTGATATAACAAAATAATTATCTTATATATTATTATGTTTTTTTAAATAAGTTTATGACCAAAAAAATATCCACTTCCATCAAATGGGCTATGAAATCATCATTCATGTTTATGACAATCTACCGCCTCTTGTACTAATGTCATTCATTTTTCAATTACCACCTCTCATGGTTGGGTGTGATGATAAATATAAAGTATATATGCTATTTATAACATAATTATACCTATATATTCATTATATAATATATACATTTTTACATTCCATTACATAGGGGTTACACAAATGCCACTCGTGTTTATGATGGACTACCACCTCAAGAAGTGATGTGATTCATCTTTCACTAATGTTTTTCATGGAAATTTATAAGGTTAAAGTTAATGATTATATGTGATTTACATGACATAATTATGAAATTAATTCCATATTTATCATTCTGAAAATATTATATATATCAATTTCCTCTTACCTTTTTACTAAAGGAACGATGATAACGTCATTCATGTATATGTGGGATACAACCTTCACAAAACGATGTGACTCTATTTTAAGCACCACACCACAAGTATGAGCTATATAATTAAATTTAAATAAAAAATATTTTATATATATACTTATTATCATTATTCAAGATAATATATTAATAACCTTTTTTCTATAATGATCATTGTAAAATGGAAACATTGATAATGTATACGTACGACCTACATTCTCCATGATCGTATCATACATAATTTCTATAAACCATATTTCATGATTGATTTTCAATGTTTAATTGATGTATAAATATTATAATTTTGTAATGATTATTATTATGTTGATTATATAACTATATAATATTTTCATGAACAAGATCTTTCAAGACGAAACATGCGCGAGAAAAGAAGTCAATTAACACCTTAAATAATGAAAATAATGAAATAATATTAATGAAAGGGTGATAATAATATATAAAATGACAATAAATGATATAATAAATATTAATGCGGTTCTTTAAAAAGTTAATATCATGTATAAAACCACTATATAGGATTTTAAAGCACATTCAACCAAAAGGAAGCGTGTGGTAAGGGGTTTCTTAACTCAATTTATAATCATTAGTTTAAACTTCTACTTCATTGATTATATTAGGATAAGATTACGTGTTTAATGAAATTTGATTATTTTATTTTTATTTCCACTTGTTTTATTTGGATGTACATTTGATACACATAATCAGTTCATTTATTAATCCCTAAATCAATGATATGATATTTGTGAGGGATTTCGTCTCAATTTCATTTAATTAAAGAACATTGGAATTTATACACATAATTTATTTTATATGGTGTATATACTATCCATTTGATATGTAACATCATGAATAATTCCTTATTCATGGTATTATAATTTTTAATTTGAATTATTTCATCTTAGGGGATTTTAATTAAAAGTTATCAAGTGGTAAATAATTTCATAACTTAATTTCTTTTCATTGGGTTATATTACTCCTTTATTGTATTTGATATCATAAGATTATGTGTTTGATGAATTTTGAATATATATATTTTTATTTATACTTGTATTTTGTAGATTTACATTTGATACAAATAGTATATTAATTTTTTAATTATCACTTCAACATTATGACCTTTTCAAGGGTATCTTTCATAATCTAATTTTGATCGGGATATTTTAAGCATTAATTTTCATTGAAAAAAATTATATGATAATTTTTTAATAAAACCTTTCATTTTCTTCAACTATGGTTTTTGATGAAAAATTTCAAGAAATACTACCACTTTTTCACTCTTTGGTACTAAATGTAATTGAGAATGTTTTTTAAGAAAATGAAATATTAGTTATTTCTTCTATTGGAAATAAATTTTCTTTTATAACCACGTTTTATAAATTTTTTTTCAAAAATGATTAAAAATTTTTCAAAATTATTTATTAAATTTATTTTTCCCATTTTTACTTTTTACAAAATGTTTTCAATAGAATATTCATGTCATTTTTAAAAAAATCTCATTTGGATCTTACTGAAAAGTAGAAGGAATCTTTATTTTAACCTGTATGACATGAATGTGATTTCTTGATTTCATGAACAAACATATGTTTTAAAGATTAATTTATAATATTAAAAGGTTATTTTAAACGAATAATTTTTTCAAATTCTTTTTTGTGAAATTTTATTTTAAAAAAGTGATTTTCAAAATGAAAAGGATATTTCCCTGAAGAATGTTTTTAAAAATCTTTTTATGGTATTTATATATGTAAATTAAAAAAACCATTTCTTTTATATATAATCCCTTGGGGATATGTTATATTAATATGATATTTATTATTAATCTTGATTGTTTATGATCATTTGATCGAGGAAAGTATCGACATTCACTTCCTTGATTCATTTTGGTAGTCATTAACCTGCCCTTGAATTAATCACTTTCCTTTGATAATTGTAATTTAAAATTACAATAATAATCCATATAATTTTTCATGAATATGATTTTTTTTGAAACCATATATCATTTATACATACAATGTTTTACATTGAATGTTATTTAATTATTTGGGGAAATATTAATAAATTAATAATCTTTACTCAATACAAATATTTGATGATAAAGAACATTGTTCAAGAATTTAATCAATTATTCAATATATGAGATTTTTTTTAGACATGAAAGGCATGGGTGGTCTCGATTAATTACATCCCATTTATGCATCTATAGTCTCATGAAGAAAATCAGTAATGATAGCATAAAGTCAATTGGCCAAACCAAATGGGTTTGTACCCAGTATTTAAAAATAACTCTTGAGAGCTCTTAAAAGTAGAGGTATCATGATGTGTGAGATCATGTCATCCAATAATTTATCATTAACTTCATTCAAAATTAATTTATTATTATGCATGAGAGTTTCACAATGATATTATCTCTATATGAATTTCATTCTCAGTTATTGATAAAAAAAATTAGTTATTTACCTTGTCATATTGATTATGCCTTATCCAGTTATGATAATCATGTTATTAAAAAAATGGAATATTTTTTGAGTTATTTACCTTTCCATATTGATTACTATCCCTGAGTATTTCATATTGATATTTTCTCTATATGCACTTCCTTATCAATTTATTGATTACATGGCATTTGTATTCAGTTATTTACATTTCCATAATGATTATTATTATTTATTCATGATATATTCCTCTGTACTTAATGATTAAAGAGCATTTGAGCTCACAATTATTTTGATTTAGATCCTAGGAATCCATGAAGTATACTAAGAATGATATGTAAGAATATGATAGAAGGAATAATGATATTACCAAAAAAATTATTTTGTAATTTGCATATTCAAATATCATAAAGGAATCAAGTATGTATCTATTTTACCAAGTATAATAAACAATTTGGTCATTCAGGATGTGATTCCTAGTATATTATGCCAATGTAATAAAATAAGAACTAGCTCCAGGGTACTGGGGTTTGGGTTTCTATGTAAATAATATATTTCATGGGTTTTTTACACTCAGTGTTTCATGTCACATATGCTATCAAACACAATTTTATTTATTAAAATTTCAGGGTGTTATAATTAATCTCTACCCTAATTTCATTGACATTATGCAATTAAGGATTCCAGGGTCAATAATCTCATGTCATGATAAATTATATATGGTCTATATATTGGATTAGTACCCCATGACCATAATTTGTAAGATCATGTTCCACCTTTAAGGAACATCTCACCCCCCCTAAGGTGGTCATATTTCCTCATTAATGGTATGCCCATATGACATGCCAGATGATTTGGATTATAATCACCCTTGAATGGTCTTTCTCCTATGTTAGCATTTTGACACATTGGTTTCACTTTACCCACTCATGGTTCTACTCCCACATTAGATGGACATATTTGTGATATCAGACTATACCATCCAAAAAGTCTAATTCTATGGCCTTTGTCACAACACCCATCCTCACCCACAAAGGGTCTTCTTAGAAAAATCTGAGAACCCAATCATCTCTATACTTGAAAAAAGATTCATAGGATATGTGACAAATAAAATAAATCCATACTAGATAAATAATAAGTGGTCATATCCATAATGGTTCCCATAAGGCCACACACACCCACCATCAAGAAACATACATGAACAATGAGACTTAATATACATAATCCAACACCATAATATTAAGACAACATCCATATATAAGGGCCTTATATGGTAAGAATCTTCCTACCTCAAACCCTTTGAATCCAAATGATAGTTTCCACCATGAGTCATCATCTGAATTAATAAATAATTATAAGGGTCTTTAAAACAAATCAAAATTCCTCATAACAAGGATTATAGAATAATATTAATGAATAAGGATATGATGAGGGCTTGAATTTAATGTTATGACATGAAACTATAAAGTTGGACCATTGTATTTGATAGCGCGTATGACATGCAATACAAGGTGTGTAATGGAATATTATATCCTAAGAATTAATAATATAATTACTATTTCAAATTAATTAAATATATTTTATATCGTTAAATAAATGTGACACTGAGTTAGAATAATTCACATGAAATAATGTGATTCTTTAATAACTTACGTTACATGAAAGACTAAGTTTTAAAAAACAACAAAATATTATTATTCAATATAATAAGACATAATCTAGCCATTAAAAGTAGCAGTTGTGAATATTATTAACTAAATTAAGAAAATATATGGTTTAAAAAGAATATAAAATAAATTCATTGATTATAAATTAATAAAAATTGAATATAATAATCAATTTAATATAAATGGAATGTTTTTTTATAGAATTTTTTTATGATCACAAAGTTGTTTTGTACTAATAAATTAAATTAATTATAATTTTTGAATTATATTAATGGAGTTTATATATTATATACTCATTAAAATATTTTTTTATTCATCCAATAGATTTGATAAGCATGAGATTATAATAAAACCAAAATTATTCATAAAAACCTATATTTTTTGTTAAGGCACTTATACCACCGTTTAATGAAGAACTTATTTTGAATACAATTTTTAGAACATTTAAAAATATTATATGAAAAACTAAACTTAATATTTGAAATAAGAACATAAAAATTAGGTTAGGTTGAATTTTTGGTATTTTTCTATGAAGTTTATTTTTTTAATGAATAGTGAAATGTAATGAATTTTAATTCAAAACTAATTTTTTTTATAATTTATTCAAAAGGTTAATTTATATTTTTAATTTTTTTAAAGTTTAAATGGATTAATTTTTTATAAATTAATAAAATTTAGGCCATTTGAATCAATTTTACTTTGAAATTTAATATAAAAACAAGGAAAAGTTTTGAGTGTTTTTACTTTAAAAACCCACATTGTTGTCTAGTCTATGGGATTAAATTTAAATTAACATCTAACACTTATATTATTGGAATATGAAAAAATGGATTCCATATTTGGAATAATCACAATTTGTAATGTCTAATAAAGAAAAATTATTTTTTTACCAAAAAATATTTGTGAAATTAATTAAAGTTAATTACAATGATTAAGGTGAAATTAAGCTTAACAAGGGACTAAACCTTAAAATTAAGGGCCAAAATGACCTACAAACATGTCCAAAAGACATTTTATGGTAATATTTAGACCCTATCCTAACTTGGTTATAATTTTTTCCATTATTTGAGCAACAATAAATGTGAAAACACATAGTTATAATTACCTTTTCCAAAATTTATAAAAGTGCCACTCCTCTACTATAAAAAAACTCAATCCTCCCACTTCCTCACACCTCTCAAGAAATTTTGGATCGACCAAGATATGAAAAAACAGATCCTATAAATAAATCCCCTCATCCTAGAATCATCCATTTTATAATAAATTCATCCATGTAATCCCTTTGGTGAAAACTATATGGAGTTACCTAAAGAATAGGTAACATCATTCCTCAAGATCTTTAGTTTTATTTTGTTTTTTCAAAACCCAAAATATCTTTATTCCATTATTATATAAAATAAGTAGTATATTAAATATATTTATATGATCTTTTTGTTATGGTTTTGACCTATAATTACACACAATTCTATCTAATGGGTAACAAACTTTCCGTTTATGTGTACAACGAACTACTGCCTCACAAAATAATGATAGTTCGTTCTTCATTTACCTCCTATCTTGGTGGGAATTATGATGGAAATATGATTTATATGTTATATTTAAGATATTTCAAATGTATTTATTCTTATTTAAGTTTTTATATAGTAAAACCCTTTATGCTTTCCATTTTAAGTAAATATGATAACATCATTTGTGAAAGTGTGGAGCACCACCTCTTAAAAGCAATGCGATTCGATCACACGATACAAGGAATGTATAAAGGATTATATTAATTAAAAACATGTGAAATAAATAATTATAATATTATATTCATTACATAATTATCTTTCTAAATATATAATATATATCACTTTCTTTATTACCCTTCTAAAACATAAAAAGTGATAACGTCATTTGTGGATGTGTGGTCTACCGTATCCTCGACATGATGTGATTCCATTTAGGTCAAAATAATTATGTATATATGTATATATGATTAAATAAAATTTAATTTATGATTTAATTACCACTATGTATAGATTAATGTTACATAACTTCAATCCCTAACTATCATTGAAAAATGGGAACGTTATTCATGAGTATGTATGACCTACCATCTCCATGATTGTAATGTAGGTTTATTTTTAATAAAAATATTTAATGATAGGATTTAAAAGTATAAATTATGTGTAAACATTATAATTATTTCATAATTATTATTTAGATGTTATATAATTACCCCTTTTACCATATTTGATCTACCAAATTAGTTTTTGACACATAAACCGAATTTTATCAAAACACCCGATGTAAAGTTAATTTCTTAAGTACTTGAATAAGACATGGTAAAAAGTGAAAAAATGTTATGATAAACATGAAAATGTTATCATGTATGAAAATAATTAATTTTTTTATTATTTATGAATATAAAGAGACACGATACAAGTCAGACTCAAAGTAATAGATTTCCATCTCACTTTTTACATTTGTGAGATAAAAGTCATATTTACAACTTAATTATATTTTGGGGTGTATCTAATGACCATTTTTATATATTATATCATTAATAATTTTTTATTTCATAGTATTTCAAAATTTTATTTAATTTTATTTCTTCAGTAGGATTATGATTTAAAATGTTCCAAAGTGGTTTGGGACACTTTGGAATGTTTAAAGATTATTTTACGTGAGAATAATTTCAAGGATATTTCATTTCAATTTAAGGAAAATATATGAAAATCATTTAATAAACCCTTTAATTTTACTCTTTTATGGCGATTCATTATCTTTTTCAATTATTAGTATAATTTCCACTCTTTGGTACTAAAAATGTTTTAGATGGTATTTTTAAGAAAACATAACTTTATATCACCCTTTAGTCAGAGAACCAATTTTCTTCTAAAAACCATATTTTATAATGTTGTTTTCAAAAGAGTTTTAACATTTAAAAACGATTTATTAAATAAAATTTTCATCTTTTTCCCTTTACCCTTGTTTTAAAAGGAATCTTCTTATCGCTTTATAAATAAGGAATTTTTATAACCTTATTACCATGAAAGTATAATGTTATTTTAATTCATACAACATGTAAAAATTTTCTCAACATAATTTCATTGAATCTTCCTTTTCATATTTAAAATGTTACCTTTTAAATAACTCTTTTTACAAAGATATTTTCAAGGAAAAGTTTTTTCAAATAAATTTTTGAAACAGAAAGATATTTTCCCCAAAAATTATTTAATAATATATTTTTATATTATTTCTATTCATAAAAAAGAAAAAAAATAATTATATTCCACTTGGGATTTTTTTTATTTATACCATAGTTATTCATCCTCTGTATTGTTTATGATTTATTTGGAAAGGATAATATTAAAATTAACTTCCATGATTCTTTTTAGTCCCCTTGAAATATTCAAATTTCCTATAATCATTGAAAATTGAATCTACCCTAATTATACATATCATTTATAATGGATAATACTATTTCCTAAACCGTAATACATTTTACAAACACTGTCTACTATGAAATTTATTTTATTATTTGAGGAATTATTTACAAATCTCTATTTTTTATTAATAAAAATATTTGATAATGAATATTATTTATTTCAATTATTCGTCATGAGGTATTATTTAGATTGGAAATTACTGGTGGGGCCCAGAATTTATGTAACCCCTCGATGCATTGACATGTTTTCATGAGAGAAATAAGTTTCAAAAATTAAATGGGTTTCTCCCTGTATATTTAAATTGTCTTGTGAAAGGTCATGAAGGTATTAATTTTTATATGACTCATATATGATGTTCAATAATTAAGAATTTCCTTTATTAAGAATTCATTTATTATAATTTATCCAAGATATTTTTTATCTAAATATTTATGTATTCATTTCATTCTCATTCTATTGATTAAATGGAATGTATTTTAGTTTCTTAACTTTATGTATTTATTTATTTTTATCTTGTTATATGAATGGAATTTGTTTCCATTTATTTTCCTTGAAATTTGATTATTCTCCTTGATTCATTATTGATTCCAATTTATTTACCATTACTTGGAATTTGATCTCACCCTTATTATGTTTCCTTTCCCAAGGAACCCAAAAAGTATACTAAAAAATACATGTAATGATATGATAGATATAATAATGTTAATATCCTTAAAAGAAAAAAATATTTTATAATTAGTGTATTCACTTGTAATACAAGACTCATGTATGTATCTGGTTTACTAATACTATTAAATTGTTTATCCATTGGGATGTGATTTACATGTATCTTATTCTAATATAATGGAGCATGACACTAGATTTGGGATTTTTGGGGTCAGGCCACTACATTTGGTATCAGAGCCAGGTTTAGTAGCAACAATGGGAACAAGATTTCAGAAAAAATTGATTATAGAAATAACACCAAGGTAGAATTTTAGGATAATTATGTAAGAACACCCTAGAATTTTTGTAATGTAGAGATTATTTGGGTCTTCCTAAAAATACACCCCTGTATGGATAATACAAGTGTAGATTGTTCTGGAATAGATGTACCTAGGAGTAAAAACTCCTAAAAGGTGCCTCAGACCTGACTCGATGTAAGCCGGTACATAAAAAAGGTCTTTACTACAAACTTGGTTTGAGACTCCCATGGGACATTTTTAAGATAATTAACATTTTGTTTATGAATCATTATGAAGGATTTTGATAATGAATGCACTAGGTTAAACCTTAGACAAAGGAAAAGCCTATATTAAAATAAAACAAATGAAGTATTTATGTATTGAGATTTTATTGAAAACTCAGTTAAAATTCTATTTAGTGATTAAACTTATTTCAAGGATGTACATAATAATAATTTTGGAAATTATATTATTATGATTTTAGAAAAGGATATCTTCTCTTCTGGTTTAAAACCAACAATGTATGGAAAAGAAGCAAGTCTTGAACCCTTGATCGAAAGATGATAAGGGTTTCATGGAAACTACTGAACTACACAATGTCCTAGTTAATATTTCATTGTTTTTAGATAAACAATTTGATGAATAAATATGAATGATGAAATAGTAGTGTAACTTATTAGGTTTAGATATTAAAATTTTAACTATATTGTATTTGGATAATAGTTAGAAACAAATGTAAAGACTTTTCACTCTTTTATGGGCTTTAAGATTCATTCAAAGTATATTTTAGTGCTTTAGAAATCAAAGTTAATTTTTGGATAACCATTTTTTAAGTTAATGGTTAAATTTGAAATTAATCAAAGAATAACCAAAGGATGAAAATTTTGATTATATAAATATATCAAGTAAGTATATTTCCTTATAGTTTTAGGGATTAAAGGAATTTCTCTACATAAAGAAAAGGATCTTAAAAAATCTTATCATAATACCTTGATTTTTTTTGAACCGATAGTCTTTATAAATTGTCACACATTTATGGATTTGAGTACTTAAACATTAAATTTATCATTCACTTGTTTTTATTATTGACTTCAATAAATCCCTATAAATATTTATGATTTCCTCCAAGAACATTACTCTACGTTCCACTATTGTTCTCCTAAATGGAGACCTAGATATATGTTAGGCCATGCGACCTTTGTACTTCCTACTCTCTTTTTTCTAGGGGATGTTTTATGAACCCTTATCTTGATGTATGATTTAAAAAATAGTAAATATCAAGCAATATATCCCCAATTTCAAGTTTAAATTATGAGGATGCAATTTAATTAATGTGTTAGAATGTATTTCCCCAAAAATCTAATGTTTGGTAGCATGTATGACACACAATACCAACTGCGTAAGGGAATATATTATCCTATAAATTTATAATATATTTACAATATTAAATAAATTCAATATATTTTATAGCTTGAAATGAACATGACACTGAGTTAGCCTATGTTGAACAAAACAACGAGTTTCTTTGATGGCATGCATTACACACAAAACTGAGATTTACAGAAAAATAATATATTATTAAAATATTATTATTTAATATAATAAGACTTAACCTTTCCATTAAAATTATATTTTATGAATAGTATTAACTGAATTATAATAATATGTGGTTTAAAAATAATATAAAATTAATTAATTGGTTATAATTTAGTTAGAAGTGTATATAAGAACCAATTCAATATAAAGGGAATGTTTTTATAAAAATATATTTTTATGATCAAAAAGGTATTTTATCCTAATAAATTAAATTAATTATAATTATTTAATGATATTACTGAAATATATATACTATATATTCAATCAAATATTTTTGATATTAATCCAATATATTTGATAAGCACAAGATGATAACAATCATAGTATGACACATAAAAACCTATGTTTTTATTAATGAACTTTTACTGTCTTTTAATGGAGAACATATTTATAATCCAATTTTTAGAATTTTTTTAAATATTATATGTAAATATAAATATAATATTTGAAAACAGAACATAAAAATTAGGTTAGGGTTATTTTTTTGTATTTTCGGTGAAGATTCATTTTTTAATAAATAGTGAAAAATAAAGAATTTTAATTCAAAACGTTTTTTGTCTAATTTATTTATATGGTTATTTTATATTTTTAATTCGTTTTAAAGTTTAGTTAGATTAATTTTTTTTATCAATTAATCAAATTTAGTTCATTTGAATCAATTTCACATTGAATTTGAATATGAAATTCTTTCCATCTTCTGAACGTCTTTACTTTAAAAACCGACATTATAATCCCACTTGTGGTATTAAATTTAAAATTAGTTCTTCAAATTATGTGATGGGAATTTGAAAAAATTGATTCCATATTTTTAATTAGAATAATTTATAATGTATAATAATTTCAACTTATTTTTTTACCAAAATTACTAGTGAAATTAATTAAATTTAATTGCAATGATTAATGTGAAATAAAGCTTAACAAAAGACTAAACCTTAAATGTAAGATCCAAAATGACCTAAAAACTTGTCTAAAAAGAATTTTATGGTCATATTTCTACCCTATCATAACTTTTATCAAATATTTTCCATTATTGGAGCCACATGAAATGGAAAAAATGTGGGTGGAATTCCCTTTTCTAAAATTTACAAGAGCGCCACTCCTCTCCACTATAAAAGGCACTCAAGCCTCATACATCCTAACACCTATCACGACACTTTTATTTGACCAATATATAAAAAAATATCTTCTAAAAATACCTCTAATCATCCTATAATCCTATATATTATATGGAATCAATCCAATGAAACCCTTTTGTGGAAAGAAAAAGGTGTTACCTAAAGAAGATGCAACATCTTTCCACAAGCTCTTTAGTTTTATTTGATTTATCCACCCAATAAATATACTTATTCCATTATTATATAACAAACCATTATAAAAATATATTTATATGTTTTCATGTGAATTTTTTGAACTAAAAATACAATAACTTCCATTTAATGGGTAATGAACTTACTATTTAACTTTTCAACGGACTACCACCTCACGAAACAATGATTGTTCATTATTCGTTTAACACCTATCTGGGTGAGAATTATGAAGGAAACACAGTTTATATATGATATATATTATATTTATAATGTATTAATGAATATTTAATATATATATATATATATATATAATAATAATAACTTTATGCTTTCCATTTCGTAAAAATACAAAAACATCGTCTGTGGAAGTATGGACTACCGCCTCCTAAAAGCGATGTGATTTGATCAAATGATAAATATAATGTATAAAGGATGTTATTAATTAATAAAATTTGAAATAAAATATATATATATGATATTCATGACATTATTACCTTTCTAGAAAAAAAATACAGATATATATATATATATATCATTTTCTTTATTACCCTTTCATACACTTAAAAATCGATAATGTCATTCAGGGACATGTGGATTACCGCCTCCTCATCACGATGTGATTTCTTTTACATCATAATAAATTTATATATAACCACATTTAATGGTTGTATTTAAAAGTATAAGTTATGTATAAAAATTATAATTATTTAATGATTATTATTCTTTAGGTGTTATATAATGAACCCTTCGACCATAGTTGATCTACCAAAGTTGTTTTTGTAACATAAACTGAATTTGTTCAAAAAACCTGATGAAAAATAATTACCCACGTAATTGTATAAATAATGGTAATAAGTGATATAAAATTTATGATATACATTAAAAATTTTATAAATCATGTAAAAAATTAATATATGTTTGTTATTCAGAAATATAAAAACATACGAGACAAGTCAGACTTAAGGTAAGATATTTTTATCTAAATTTTTACATCTATGAGATAAATGTCATATTAACCACATAATAATTTTGTGCGGTCTATATACAGACCCTTTTTATATATTATATCATTAATCCTTTTATCTTTCATGGAATTTAAAATTTCATTTTATTTGATTCCTTCACGAGGAATATGATTTACAATGTTTTAAAATGGTATGGGACACGTTGGAATGTTTAAAGATTATTTCCCTCAAGAATAATTTTAATTATATTTCACCTCTATTTGATGAAATTATATAAATATTGTTCAATAAACCCTTTCATGTACCAATAATCTAGTTATTAATTAAATTTTTCAAGTATTAGTTCCATTTTCCACTATTTTTCACTCAAAATGTTTTAGAAAATGTTTTTAACAAAAAGTTGACTTTATTTTTATTTTTATTCAGAGAAACTATTATCTTCTAATTAATCTATTATCTAAAATTGTTATGAATTTTTTTAACATTTTCAATTAAATTTATCCTTTTTTACCTATTTTGGATTTTACCAATGTTTTAAAAGGAATCTTCTTGTTACCTTCCGAACAAGGCATTAATCGAACCTTTTTACCCAGAAAAAGTAATATCATTTTTACATCATACAAAATTTATGGTTTTAAACACCATAATTTATTTTAATACTCCTCTTAATGTTTAAAAGGTAATATTTTAAATAAATTTCTTTCAAAATTGATTTTCAAAGAAAAGGGTTTTCAAAAGGATTTTCTAAACAAAATGATATTTTCCTCAAGAATTTTTTTTAAATATATTTTTATAGTATTTCTATTAATGAAGTACAAAAAACCTTTATTTTTACTCAACATGGAAAATATCGTATTGATACCATCCTTATTCCTCCTTTGGATGGTTTATGATTTATTGGATAAGGGTAGAATTGACATTCACTTCCTTGATTCCTTTTAGTCCCCTTGAAAAATTCAAATTTTCTATGATAATTGAACAATGTACTTCCATTAATTATCCACATCATTTATAAGGGATATTACAATTTCCTAAATCATATTATATAATAAATACGGTGTCTACTTTGATAGTTATTTTTTTATTTTGGAAAATATTGATAAATTTGTATTCTTTATTAAATAATGATCTTTGAAAAGGAATATTATTTATTTCAATTATTCAATATGAGTAATGCTTTAGAATATAAATAATGGGTGGTTCCCGAACAATATATATCCCCTCAATGAGTCTACATGTTCTCATGAGACAAATAAGTTGCTTCAATTAAATGCATTTGTACCAATAGTTTTAAACCATCTTGTGAAATGTCTTAAAGGTATAAGTTTTCATGTTCTGGAGACATGAAATCTAATAATTATGCATTACCTATATTGAGAATTCATTTATTATTATTTATCCATGAGATTTTGTGTCGATATATCTATGGATTCATTTCATTCTAAATTCATTGATTAAATGGCATGTCTTTTAGTTTACTACATTTCCATGTTTATTTTTCCCTATATATTTATTTGAATGGAATATTTTTCTATTTATTTACTGTACTATTTGATTATTCTCATTGATTCATTTTTTCTTCCATTTATTTATCATTAATTTTCATTTTAGCTCACCCTTGTTATGTTTCCATTCCCCAAGAACCCAATAAGTATACTAAGAAACCCATGAAAGGATATGCCTGATGAAATAAATTTTTATAATAAAAAAATATTGTAATTAGTGTATTCAATTATAATAAAAGACTCATGTATGTATCTGGTTTACTAGGACTACTTAACTGTTTGGTACTTTGGGATGCGATTTACCTGTATCTTATGAAATTGTAATGGTAGCATGACATCGACTCTATTCTTTCTGTGGTTGGGTCACTACATTTAACTAGTCTTACCGCATGAGATCCTATATCAATGGTATATCTAGATCTCATCAAGGAAAGGGTGGTAATTCTCTAAATCTATATTATATTCTATAAAAAATTCAATAATTATTAATTACAATACATAAAAAACCATAGATATGTCCATGAAATCAAAGATCTATGACTCATTCCAAGAGAAATATGAAATATCTAACAAGATCAAGATGAACAGGAAACAATGTTCACATACCATAAATTCTTAGAAGGAAATGTCTCTAGATTCACTGAATTTAGAGTTTCAAGGGTAAATAATCACTAAAAACAACCACCTATGTCCCCAGATTAAAGAACCTTTGGAATATGAGGAATAATGAGGAGATTTAGAGAGGTTTATAGTTTGAAAAAAAATCATATTATTTAAAAATAAAAGAACTATTTGGTTATACAGTTTATTAAACCTTGTGATAACCATATAAGGATATATACCTCTTCTAGGTAGCCAAATGGTTTGGTAACACAGTTTGGTTAATAGTATGATAACTTTTATTATTAACTCTATCTCAAGTTATATAGTTTCCCAAATAATGTCACATGGTTAGATCTAACCATGCACCAACCCTGACCCACACACTAACCTATTACAAAAAACTTCATGGTTTCTAGGGAGAACAACAAGGTTTCAAATAATCAAGAACAAACCATGCACATGATTAATGGACTATAAAAAAACATAATCTACTAGACACTTCACATAAGGTGTATGATTCCTAGAAATTTTGGACCATTATAATATCCCCCTCTAACTACTTTTCATCCTTGAGAAATTTCTCTAGAGTTCCTCAAAAAAAATTCATGGAATTAAAATCATGCATCAGATTCCTTCTCTCATGTTTTCTCTTGGATTCATACATACTACCATAAAACTCAATTGAGTGGTACAATCTTTCCCCTTAAAATAGTATCACGTCGATCCAAAATCGGTATTAGTTTCTCCACAAAAAATGCATCTTTGTCCAATATAATGCCCACACAATCGAGGAAACATGTAAGATTAGGATCATACCTAAAAATATGAAAAAAAATGAAACACATATATTTTGTTGGAAGATCCAAATAGAATGAAACTATTATAATTTTTTTGGTAATCTCAAATGGTCCCACAAACCTCGGTGATAGCTACACTTATCTTCGTAAACAATGATTTCCCAATTGAGGTGGAACCCACAAGAAAGCCTGATCACCTATCGAGAAATACAAAGGTAATATCCTCTACTTATAATATGATTTATGACTAATATGAGCAATTTATAAATTCTTTTGAGTCAACTGAACCCTCTCAGTTATCTCTTTTACCATACTCATCCCAACAACCGGTTCCTTACCCGCCTCCAACTGACACCATAGTGAGAGACATGACTTGTAACGACCTAAATATTTATGAATAAAATTACCTTTCTTTTAATTAAATGTATTATTGATATAGAAATACAATAAAAGTTTTTATATACAAATGGATTAAAATGACCATTAAATATCCTTACCGTTGATAATATAGCCATTGAACAACGATTGCATGACTGGTATAAATATAGGTTTTTAAAAAATCCTTTTGGAACAGACAAAGGAAGTCATGGAATCAAACAATAGGATTATACCCTAAAAATACCATTTATTGGAGCTTCTATGTGATATATAATTTTTTGGTTATTTACTAGAAAAATCCCAAGCCGATATCCAACAACTTAAGCATGAGTGAAAATGTTTACAGGAGAAGTTCATGCTAATCGTGATCACATCCCAAACCATGCTCACCAAATGGTCCCAAGAAAGCCACACCACCACACTCTTTAGTCTTAGGAAGTATGCTGGTGTAATAAAGGGTTTTGTATTAGGATACTAGAAATAATATTATGTATATTATTTTTGTATATAATAATTAATATGCTTTCATTCTATTATTTTTACTTTGTAAAAGCTTTTCCAAGGCAGAAATATTATTTTTGGTTAATATTAAAATTTAATTAAGTAATATATTTTGATAAATTAATGGATTTCTGAAATAAATAATATTATAATAAAATATTATTATTAAATTAATTTTATGTAATAATAATGATCATATAATTTTTATGAAGTCAAAACAAACTTTTATTAAAGTTTGAAAATCTTTTTTGTCAAAACGTGACAATTTTTAAAAAATGTTGGATTTTAATTTAAAAGTAAACATTAACATATTTAGAAACTATTTATATAATATGAATATTATTTTTGAAATCAGGATGTCGTAATTATCCAATGGTGAATGTTTCATAATTTTTTGAGACAGTAGAATTTTTGGGTAAAAATTAAATACCATTTAATTATATAATGTGTTTTATGACATCATAATTACCCAATAGTGATGTTTTAAAATACTATAAAAGTTATGTTTGAAAAAAAAAATTTCTTTAATATAATGTAATTTTAGGTATATTTAATTTATTTTATAAAGCATCAGTGAATCCTCCGAGACATATAAAATATTTTTAAGATTTTAAAATCATTTCCTTGAATGTGTGACTCACCTCCATATAAGTAAGGGAAATATTTTAAAATATTCGGCCTTTAAACTTATAAAATAATTTACACCACTCCCATTTTCTAGAAACCATGGTATGGTTGGTGTTTTTGAATATTTTATTGTGTAGTGTCCAAAACCAAAATAATAAATAATTATCCCTCATTTCCTATATAAACGTAGCCAAGATCTCATTTATAATCAATAAATATATTTTGAGCTCTACCAACCACTTAACACAACTGCCTAGAGTCCACCCAAGGCACCCCAATCTCCCAAGAAGCCTCCCTGTAGCCTTTGGGATAACACTTCTAAGTAAGGGATCTCCCTCTCTCCATTTTCTTCAAACATATATTTTATGTCAGGACATTTAATTTCCATTTGCTTGATTTGAAATATGTTCACCTAGGACCCCCACACTGTCTAATTGATGTATAAATGAATATATATTTATTTAACTCTCATTAACCCACTTATGATACATTAAGCCCACCCATTACCATGCCGAAATTTTGTAAGGTATTTCTCTCTCCTCCATTCCATTCAAGTATTTATTTTATATTATGATTCTCAATTCAATTTCACATGTTGGGATATTATGCTCCATGATCCCCATACTATCCATCCCATTTATAAATGATTATATACCCCCATTATCTCTCATCAACCCAATTTATGAATTTCCATATAATGTAATTATACTGCCAAAATTGCACTGTGATTTTCCATGACAAAATCATCATCTAGGGAATACATTACTCATTCCTATATCAAAGGTATTCAAATTTATTCAAATATTCTTGTTTATTTAATACTTACATGTATGTATTCCACATTCCTTGATCGTTAAATAAATATTGATGCAGAATGAATCCATGTTATATGATCTATGTGGCACACTTAAGCATGAGATTGTAATGATTATGAAGGGTGTTCCCTGATAGTGATCCAATGCATCAGGAAATTTTTATCATCATTATAATCCATGTTGGTACCGGGGTTTACATAATTCTATTATAAGAATTTTTTCCACCTTGTTCGGATAATGGTTTACCTAATTCCTTTATGGTAATGATGTCATGTTTTAAGTTTTTTCCACATTTATATGTTATGATAATCATGCTATATCATGTCTTTATGTTCATGTTTCTTTAACGCTCCATTGATTTTCTAATTTCCTAACATGTATTGTATTATTTATGTTATGCCTTTTTACTCCCATACTGGGCTTTATATCTCATCCTTTTCTTATGTATGTCCTCAAGTTATCCCATGCAGTGTTAATTATGAAGGAATATTGTGGTCATGTAAAATAAGTTTTAATTAAAGATGTTTTATTTTATGTTTTAAGATGTTATGTAATGTTCCTAAGCCCAAAACCCACTAAACCTCTAATTATTCTAGTTTTTATTAAGTGCATTTTATGTAACAAATCATGTAAAAATTTATAATAAAGTGCATGGTTTATATAGTTGATATTAGAGGATAGGTTTATTTATTTTTGGGATTATGATTAAAAAACTATAGTGAAAGCCTTAGGGATAACACTATGTATAAAACAATAATAGATAATTTTTTTGAGTATAGAGTTATTGGTTTATCAATAAAATACATCCATTTTTGGATGTGAACAAGTAGAGGTGGCTCTGGCACCTATGTTTCTAATGGTAAAACCCAAAACCACCACTTTGAGCTAGATTCGAATGGGAACTAGTGCGTGGAAATGGGTCTTACTGCACTCTTGGTTCGACACACCTAGGGGATTTGCTTTAAAAAATTCATAAGATTAGTATGGACCATTATTAAGGGGAAAAATACCATAATAATATAAATTAGGAAGTAGATCATAGATAAATTGCATTCAATCATAGAAATTCATAAGTTAAGGAGGAAAATGTAATTTATAAGTAATACCATTAATGTCATTAGATTCCCCTTTTTGTGTTTAGTAGTTTAAAACACATACCCCTAAATTTCCTTTTATTATACACAATTACTGGTAATATGATGAATTAGTTTAACAACCCATGGAAAGAGAAATGTGATTACTCCCTCAATGAGACTCCCAATCAGATGGGAGCTCAAGTTGGACATATCGTGATTTTGCTAAAGCAACTATCAAAAAATCATGATTAACAATTGGAAATTTGTTTAATGAATAAGGAAATAGACTAATAGTAAGATTATATCTCATGAAAGTCCATATGATAAAGGTGATAAGGTAAATAGGTTCCAATTTATTTCATGCAACATGTTTGGAAAGAGGCACCAAGGTAAATGTCACAAAGGGACTGGGAGATTGTTTAAGTGTGTCAAGAAAGGGAAAAAAGTATCCAATTGCCACGAAAAATGGATAATCTGATGCATTTAAACAGAGTTCCATCTAAGGTATATTACATAGTATTATTTCATAAAAGTGTAGAAGTCGAGAATTACCCAAGACAATGCTCTATTACAAGGGCTGAGAAGCATGATGAGAATAAAAAATCTCCATGATCAAGAGAGCATTGAATTTCATATACTAAGATGGATAATGATGAATAAATTACGTGTAACCATTACTTAAAAGTAATGTATGTCATAATGTATTCCAATTCATATCCAATTAGTATATCTTTTTTTTTCTAAGAACATTTTGTACCCATGTAAAAATATATTAAATAATTATGGAAAACTTATTTGAGTATTGTATCACATGATGAAGTTTGTGGGAATGTTATTTTGGAAAATATTATAAGTCTACCATTTGTATAGTTTTAGGGAAAATGATAAATTCATTGCCTACACCTCAATCCAGTTGAAAAATCACGAGCAAAACTATCCCATGCATGATTTGGAGTAGGCAGTTGTGATATTTTCATTACAAATCATGTGGAATTATCTCCTTGGGGAGAAGTATGAAATACATACGGATCACAAAAGTCCCAAATATATATTTCCATAGAAATAGCTGAATATGCACAAATGAGTATAGTTAGAGCTTATCAAGGATTACGACTGCTCAATCCATTACCACCCTGGGAAAGCGAACAAGGTGGAAGATGCTCTAAGTATAAAGGACCCCATAATTCTATCATTGATGGGAATTGAAAAAGATCCAACATTCTTAGATTTGATGAAGATGGACATGGTAATCATAAATAATGGAACATAATCAATACTTTAAAAAAAGATTGATCAAAATCCTCTTCTAGAAAGGTTAGTGGATTCTCAAAAAGATAATAAAGGAATTAAGAAGAAAGTGGAAGCTATCAGAAAATATAAATCCTCAGTGTTTAATGTTAATGAAGAAGGAATTGTGATATTTGGGTCAATAATTTGTGTTACAACAAATCCAGAGTTAAATAAGGAACTTTTGGATGATTCACACAGTTCAAATTTCTCTATTCACCCAGGAAAAACAAATATGTATTGAGATCTCTAGAAGCACTATTGGTGGGATAACATTTAGAAGGAGATCACTTAATATTCATCAAAATTCCTGGTATGTCAGAAAGTGAAGGGTGTGAGGCATAATTCTAAAGAGATGATGCAAACATTACCCATACGAACATGGAAATGGTAAAACATCACCATGGACTTTGTCATAGAAATTCCGAAGACATCCAAAGGAAAAAATAATATCTGGGTTATTATAGATAGTCTTACAAATACTATGCACTTAATTAAAATTCAAGAGGATTTTTCACTGGATCAAATGGAACAGATATATATCAGAGATTTGGTAAGGCTTCCGGGAGTACCAATCTCAATTATGTCAGATCGAGATCCAAGATTCACCTCTAAGTTCCGGAAGAGTCTCCAATATTTACTAAACAATGAGTTGAACTTCTGCATGACCTATCACCCTAAAACTAATGGCCAATCTGAGAAGACTATCCAGACACTTAAGAACATGTCTAGAGGTTTTTCCATAGACTCAAATGTTGTATGGGACCAAAATATTTATTTGGTGTACTTATCTTACAACAACAGTTTCAGTCAAGTATAAAATGGTTCCTTATAAACACCTTTATGGGAAGAGGTGTAGAACACCAGTATGATTGGATGAAGTTGGGTAACAAAAACATATAGGTTTGGAAATGGTCAAAGAAATGGTGGAGAAGGTTAATACCATACAACAACATATCAAAGATTCCTAGATTCAACGAAAGGGTTATACTAACAATTTTCGATGAGACCTAGATTTTGATGTTAGAGACATGGTATTCATCTACATATATCTATGTAAGAGAGTTATGAGATTTAGAAATAAGGGAAATATTAGTCCAAGGTATATCAGCCCTTTTTAGTTCTATGATCACATCGTAGCAGTGGCCTACGAACTAGCACTCTCACCGAACTTGTCTCAAGTACATGATGTATTCCTTCTATCACTCTTGATGAAGTAGAAACCTGAACCATCACATGTACTCAATCCAGATGTGGTACCATTGTATAATGATCTATGAAATGATGAGAAGCTGGTGAAGATCTTAGAATGTAGGGAAAAAGTTATATGAAATAAGACAATTCCCCTCGTCAAAGTGTTGTGGAGAAACCAAAAGTTTGAAGATGCAATGTGGGAGCCATAGGAAGTGATGAGGCAGAGTCACCCTCATCTATTTTAGTGTGGGAAAAGAAAATTTCAAGGTTGAAAATTCTTGATGGGGGAATATTGTAACGACCCAAACATTTATGAATAATATTCCATTTCTTTCAATTATATCTTATGGATATAGAAAACACATTCATTTTTTAATATCCAATTGTATTTAAATGACCATTAAGTATCCTTACCATTGATAATATAGTTGATGAATAGTGATCACATGACTTGTATAATTATATAGTCTTAACAAATCCTTTTGGCATATATAAAGTAAGTGATGACCTCATCCAGTAGGACCATACCTTATGAAGCCCATTTATCAGAGCATCCATGGGAGATATCATTTATGTTCTTTTTTCTAGACCAAGCCCAATCCTAGATCCAATAACTTAAGCATGAGAGAAACCGTTTATGGGTGAAGTTCAAGCTCATCGAGATCATGGCCCAAACCATGTTCACCGAAAAACACCAAGAAAGTCCCACCATCACAGACCATACTCTTAGGGAATATACTGGTTTAAAAATCAATATGTATCAGGACCCTACCAATAAGGTTATGTACATTATTTTTTAATAGAATAATCAATATACTTTCATTCCATTATTTTTACATTGTAAATTATTTTATACGGTAAAAATATTATTTTTGGTTAAAATTATAATCCAATTAAGAAATAAATTTTGATAAATTAATGGACCTTTTAAGTAAATAATATTATAAATAATAATATTATTAAATTAATTTTCTTAAATATTAACGATCATATAGTTTTTATGAATTCAAAAGTAACTTTTATGATGGTTTGAAAATTGTTTTTGTCAAACCCCGTAATTTTTCAATAAATATACGTTTTTATTTTAAAAGTGAAAATTCACATTTTTAGAAAATTATTTAGATAAAATTAAAATTATTTTTTGAATAAGGATGTATAAATTATCCAATGGTGAATTTTTCATAATTTTCTGAGATAGTCGAATTTTTGGGAAAAAACTAAATACCATATAAATATATAATGTGTTTTATGAAATCATAATGAACAAATAGTGATGTAATAAAATATTATAAAAGGTATATTCGAAAAAATATATGTTTTTTCTTTAAAATAATTTAATTTTTGGTTTATTTTATTTATTTTAAAATGCCTTAGTGAATCCTCCAAGACATATAAAATATTTTATGATTTTAAAATAATTTCCTTGAAAGTGTGACTCAACTCCACATAAGAAAGGGAAAAATTTTAATATATTATGCCCTTATCTTTTTAAAATAATTCTTACCACTCCAATTTTATAGAAGAAAATGGGAAAAACATGGGATGGTTTGTGGTTTGTAATTTTTTATTGTGTAGTGTCCAAAACCCAAATAATAAAGAATTCTCCCTCTTTTCCTATATTAACCTATCCAATCTCCCAATTCTCTTAACTAAAGATATTTTAAGCATGAAAAAACTATTCCCCTACACCATAGAGTCATTAAAATTCACCCCAAGCTCCTATGAAGCCTTCCCCAAGCATTTGGGATCACACTTCTAAGTAAGGGATCTCCCTCTCTCCTTTTCCTTTAAACACCACTTTTATGTCATACCTTTTAATTTTGATTTTCTTAATTTGGGATATGTTATAACATGATCCCCATACTATTCAATGTATTTATAAATGATGATATATTCCTTTTAATATCATTAATCCCCCCATATGATCCTTTAATCCCACCAATTACTATGCCGAAATTCTATAAGGGATTTATCTCTTCTCATTTCCATTGAAGCATTTCTTTTATATTATGAATCTTAATTCCATTTCACATGTAGGGATGTTATGTTACATGATCCCCTTACAATAAATACCATGTATAAATGATGATATAACCCTTTCACTCTTATCAACCCAATTTATGAATTTCTATATGACGTTGCTATGCTGCCAAAATTGCACTGTGATTTCCCATGCCAAAATCATCATGTAGGAAAAAACATACCCATTACTATATCAAGGGTATTCACCTTTATGCATATGTAATTTTTTATTTAAGACTTAAATGTATGTATTACACATTCATTTATCATGTAATAAATGATTATGTTGAATGAATCTAGGTTATATGATCTATATTTCACACTTAAGCATGAGATTGAAATAATTATGAAGGGTGCACATTGATATCGCTCCAATGTATTGGGTAATGTTTAGTATCATGATAAGTCATGTTGGGATAGGGTTTTACCTGATTCCTTTATAAGAATTGTTTCCACCATGATGGGATATAGGTTTACCTAATTCCTTTATCTAAATGATTCCATTTTTGAAGTTGTTTCCCCTTTTCCAAGTTATGATAATCATGATTTATCATGCATTTATGTTCATGTTTCTCTTTTGATCTATTTATATGCCTATTTACTAACATGTATTGTATTCATTATGTTATAACTTGTTTACTACATTATTAGTATTTATATCTCACCCTTTTATTTTTTATGTCCTCAGGTTATCCCATGAAGTGTTAAGTATGAAGGAATGTTGTGGACATGTAAAATAAGTTTCCATTAAAGATGTTGTATTTTATATTTTAAGAAGTTATGTAATGTTCCTAATCTCCAAAGACACTTAGCTTCTCGATCATTTGGGTTGTATTAACTGCAATTTTATGTAATAAATCAAGTTTAAATGTGTAATATGTAGCATGGTTATTATATGACATACTATAAAGAGCCTACGAAGGTTACATCTATGTTGAATCCTATAAAATAATATTTTATTAACAATCGACCGAGGTTATATGATCATCACACTCTCCACCGAAGACTAGGATTCATTCCTGAAGTATACCCTCCAAAATATGAATCTTCATCTCTGACTGTCCATTAGTCTATGGATGATATGTTGTACTCTATTTTAATTTAGTCCCCAAATCCTTTTACAATCCTTACCAAAATTATGAAATAAAATGCACATCCCAATATTATATGCTAATGGAAGTCACTGTATATTATCATTAAATCTCCCAAACATAAAGCTTTATCAACACTTATAGACTTTTTTATGTCTTAATAAACCCCATCATGATGTATACATATAACACACTATGTTTTTATGATATATTTCTCTTTAAATAATTTGATTTATTTGATATCTTGTGTTATATGCAACACCATGTTTTAACGAAACATTTAACATTATTAAAATATTATGTGTCTGTTATCACCTAGACATTGTATTGGAGGATATGAATATTAATTAATACATTATGAAAAATATATGTTCCACATATTCATAAAATTAAATCATTAGTTATCAAATTATTAGAATTTAAAACAAAAATTATTTGGAAATAAAGTGATGTTTTTTTTAAAAATATTTATGGGTGAAATATATATTTATATTAATAAATTAAATTAATAACTATTGGTGAATTATTTTAATAGATTTTTTATATTATTTAATTAATAATTTTTTAACTATTCAACAAATACACTTCTATTCATAGTATCATAATAAATTAATTTTTATGATTAAAACTTATTTATTTTTCTAAAAAAGTTTTTATCGCATGTTGTGTACTTACATTGAAATTAATTTATGAAAATTATTGGTATTAAATTAAATTAAAATAATTTCATATTTAGAATCATGATTTTTAAATTTGGTAAATATGACACTTTTATTTTTGGTCAATATGAATAATTACAATGTTAAAATTTCTCTGTGGAGTTAATGGTAAATCAGGTTAATCTAGATTAAAAATAAGTGATAAGGCCATAACTTTTCATTTTAATTATTATTTTATAGAGATAATTACACCATTATCACATTAAGATCAAAATTTATTAGTTTAATGGGTATTTTTCCATGAAAATTATTTATATATTTTTTAAATAAAAAATAACTACAAAATGTCATTCTTTTAGTTTTAAATATAATTTATGTGTTCACATAGGAAAAAAATCTTTATTGATAAATATTAACAGTAATGTTGTTCATAATGAAATTATATTCCTTATATTAGTGTATTTAATTTTTTTTAAATTATATAATTCCATTAAATTCTTGTGCAATGCTAATACAGTATTGATTTAATAACATAAAAATAATATAATTGATTTTAAGAATATAAAAAGTGATATAATTTGAATAAGTTATAGTGTTGCATGAATTTATAGTTTAATTAAACATATTATTTTTGTGTTAAAATATTATATTATAATTCTAACTTTTTATGTATATATTTTAATTCAAATTAAATTAATAGTGTCAAAATAGACAATAATTATATTTTATCAAAATAATGTTTTATAAAATTATATAAAAATAATAAAATCATTAATATAGTAATTATTAAAAATGAATTTTCAGAAATACAATTAATAGGAAATTTATGGGCCTATTTTCACCTTATGATAAAAAATTACAACCCTTTAATATTAAAATATTTGTTTCCATAGTTAAAATGAAAATTAGTTAACTATGGGTTAATCAAAATGATAAGTTTTAAAATGAAACCAAAACTTATTTCAATAATTTTTTATGTTATTAAAACCCTATAATACCTTATATTCGAATCCATTTCCATTTGGAGGCATTTGGATAGAGAATTAATTTATTATAATTCAGTATTTTGAGAAATTCAAAGTGTGCCCCTCACCTCAATTATAAAAGGGAACCTAAGAAATCAATTATTCAAACCACATTGAGTCATATATCTCAACCAAAATCTACCAATTAATATTCTAAAATTCTATAAAAACATTGTATATATTTAATTATTCACAAAATACTAACCTTAGAGCCCTTTAGAGGAGGTCTAAAGGAATCATTATAAAGAATAAGTAATTTCCATAACCGATCACTTTATTTTCTATCATTATTTACCTCTTATAAATATATTGTATTTATCAGAAAATAATAAATTAAATATCTTAATTATTATAAAGTTTTATTATGATTATTAAAACACTATTTTACACACACTCTCCCATCAAATGAGAAGTGAAAGTATCACTTGTGTGAGCGTATGGCATACCGTCTCCACGTATCGATACAATTTAGTTTTCATCCCCAATTTTTATAGATTATTATTATGATGGGTTTAATGTTTATATATGATATTTTTGAAATAATTACACTTTTAAAACTATAATTTAACATCAACTTACTTACCATTTAATCCTTTGAGAAACAGTAACGTCTTTCGTGCATACGTGTGCACTACCACCACCAAGAAGTGATGCGATTAACTTTTCATTTATATTTTACTTGGATGGTAATTAAAAATAATTTTTTTGAATATATATGACATAATAATGATCCTATATATGTTAATTAATATTTATATTTATGTCATTCCATCTGTTAAAAAATGAAAACAACGTTCATGCATGCATATGACCTACCATCACCATGAATAGTTTCATTAATTTTTATATATCTAAAATTTATGGATGATGATAAATATATGTATACTGAATATATATGATATTTATATCATTATTAATATCTTGGCGATGATCGAACCAAGATTAATGTAAAGGGACCAGATCTACTAAGCTGAAATACTCAGGAACAATGAAATAGTTAAGACCAAAAAATGACGATTATAATAAGAATTATCGATAAAAGGGGGTGTTAAAATAATATAAAGGGATCATGTATGATATTATAATAATCAAAAATACTATTTTATATAATTAAAATAAATTTAATTATATTATACAGGAGTTTAGAGTGCTTTCAACTCTGGTTAAACTCAAGGTAATGGTATTATGTTACAATCACATTATTTATCAGGATTGATCATGATTAAGTTTTAATGTTGAAATGTTACGATAACACAATTAATATACATTTTAATTCTATTATACTTTGTTTATTTCATTAAAATACATGTTTTCATTTCATTTTCCACATATCATGTACTCATGATACAAATTTTTTTAAAGAAAAATTGATTTTATTTCTCTCTTCGATTAAAAAATTATTTTATTACATATCCATAATTTATAAAAATATTTTAAAAATATATTTTACTATTTCTATAATATTTGGTAAAATTAATTATTAACCATTTTTAAAAAAAAATTATTTAAAGTAATTTTCTTTTTTATTTTCTAAAGGAGGTAATTTGTCACTTTTTCGACAAAAGTATCGATAGAATGTTTTTTAGATTATATAGAATGAGCGTATTTTCCAACTGTCATGAATAATATTATATTTGAAGATTAATTTAAAATTTTACATGATTATTTTCAAAGAAATTTTTTTCCTTTATAATTATGAACCTTTTTAAATAATTTATTTCAAAATAAAAAAGGTTATTTTCTTAAATAATGTTTTTATAGTCTTTTAATGGAATTTTTATTTATAAAAGTCAAATACTCTTGATTTTACTTCTAATTTAATGAGGATATGATCCAATTATATGATATTTATTCTTTCTATGGATGGTTTATGTTTTTTATGAAAAAATATTTATGACCCCATTTCTTTTCCATGGGTTATTATATAATGACATGTTTATGAAACACATTTCTATTTCAATGGTTATGCTATGACATAGTCTTGAAACCCATTTATTTTCATAAAATCTAATATTATTAATGGTTTATGATATTGGGGCACACATAAGTATAATTTTCATTTTGTGATAGTTGGGACATATATCACCCTCCAATGAATTGGGTAAATATTGATATCTCATGATATAAAAAACAGAATGGGGGAGTGAACATAGTTAAGTATAGGAATTTTTCCACTATGATAATCTTGTGAGTTAACATTTACTACTATTATGGTTTGGGTAGTGAACCTATTAGACTATTATAGTACTATAAATGATACTTGACAACCAAGGAAATGGTTTTCTATGATTATCTGTTTTCCAAAATTCTATGTTTTATGCCAATGTTATGATATAATGGAACATGTTATTTAATTACTTTATGACTAATTTCTTATGAAATTCCAATATTTATGTTATGACTCAATATTATTATCTATTATTTGAAGGGTACTATTTTTAAATGTTTAGATCATTTTCTCATACCCTTTTTTCTCAAATTATTCTTATATGATCATTTATATCTCCCTCGTTTACCCTTACCGAGCATCAGAGATCACACTTTATTATGTATACTTTATTAGTTTATGAAGAATGGTTTTATGTATGATATGTATAAGAAGAGAGATAGTTATGAATATCTATATGGGATATTCTGTATAACTATTATGAGCCAATGTTTTATGTTACCAAGTTTCCAAAGATAATATACCTATAAAATTTTAGTGAGGATCATTATGTTATGTAATTAATATTAATATGTTATGATTTAATATCTATGTATGAAAATTATGGGTCACTATTTTAGGTATCAATGAATTGTTTATTTATCCTTTGGAAACTAGGAAGAGAAATATTTAGTAAGAACCCTTGAGATAATTATAAGTAGGATGAAAGAATAATGTTTTGGAAAGGATCATGAATAAATTAGGTTGAAACTATGGGTTCATTGAAGAAGGTGTCATGATTTAGACATCCTATAAATTATTTTTCATAATGATTTTGTTTCCCACCATGATTATTATTTCTCACACTATAGTTTTTTGTTTTATTCAATGGTTATAACTAGAAAAAATCATGCTGGAAGTGAATGTGATAGGTAATTCAATGAATTTTCTCATAAAAAATGATTTTTATAGGATATGGAATGAAAATATTTATTATTATACTCACACACCTTTCTAAAGATTTGAATCATGTAGGGAAACCAAAAGAGAAAAGAAATGAACAAAATTCTGTTGATTCTTTCATGAGGTAATTTCCACCTTATTTTAGTGGGTCTACTACTCCATTAGTCACTAACAAATGGATTAGTACCATTGAAAATATATTTCCCAATATTAATTTTTAAGAACATGAGAAATTTATTCTAGAAATGTATTGTTTGGAAGGATTATAATATCAATGGTGGAATCTTATCAAGAACCTGAAAGAATAAGAATATATCGAAACTATGGAGTTGTAAGAAATTAAAATATTATTTTTTAATAAGTAATTTCATTCAATTATTTATATGAATATGGATAAATAATTCCTTGATTTAAAGTCTAAAGATGATATATCTATAGGTACTTATGCGGAAATGTTCACAATACTTTCATGGTATGCTTCTGGTATTATCATCTAAACTGATGGTAAGGTAGATCAATTATTTAGTTGATTAAAACCAAGTCTATAAAGGGTGTTATCCATATGGTAATTCAGTATCTATGAAGAAATTATCTGATGTTCTATCAATGTGGAGATGGATGTTGGAGTTACCCATCAATATCATGGTTTGAAAAGAAAATAAAAATGGAATTGAAATGAAATTATAAAAACTATAAAGAGAATAAGTTGATCCTTCTTTTATTATCAATGGGTGAAAGGAAACATGGGAAAATTTATTTAAGGGAAATGGTAAATGTTTCAAGTGTGTAAAAGAATTTAATCAACAAATAAAATGATAAAGTTAAGTGAATAATTTGTCTAATGTTGTGAATATAGAGAAATATTCATAGAATCCACCACCCACACTCCATTATTTTAAATGCATGTAGTGTTGGCATTATTCTAACCATTTTTTAAATACAATGGTTAACGATTTTGATCGACACTTATAACCTCTTAATCCTATATTCAAAGGTAAATCTCATGAAATCACTATCTCTGATTAGGGTAATGATAATGATGTCATGAAAGGTACACTTACCATCTACTATAGAACTTATAATGAGTTATTTGATTATGGATCTACCCACCCTTTTATATCCAAATACTTTTATATGTTTATAACAATACAACCTCAAAATTTGATATTAAATTAGCAATAAAAACCCTAATGGTATGATGATCACATCCCAAGACTATGATTCTTTTTCGATTGAATTTTGTGATAATTTGTTTTCATAAAAATTATTTCATTATTTTTCTATTTTTATTTAATGTTATTTAGTGAATGGAATGTATTTAATTACATAATGAACACATCAATTTATTATAAAAGGAAGTTATGTTTGATATTCATAACCAACCTTTGATTACCATTCAATATGAGGACAAAAAAGAACTTCTAATGGAAATTATATCCATCATATGGGTCACAGTTTCTATTAAAAAGGAGATATTATCTCATATTTCTCGGTATAAACTCAACATCAAAGATATAACTTTTGTGCGGGAGTTTATTGATTTCATTATAGAAAAGTTTTATGGTCATCCATTGAATCGTGATGTTCATTTCTCAATATAACTCTTACCTATTGCTAAATCTATTTCCAAGACTTCATATAGAATGTCCCTGATCTAGTTGAAAGGATTTAAGAGGAACATCTAGGAGAGACTTGATAAGAGATTCATTCATCCACATGTTTCATATTAAGATAAACCTATTTTTTAAGAAAAAAATATGGATAAATGAAACTATACATTAATTATGGATTACTTGAAAAGATAGTTATCATAGAAAATATCCTCTACTGCATATTGATGACTTGTTTAATCAACTTTTGGGAACTCAATAAAATTTCAAGATTAATATTCATTCTAGATATCATCTATTATTATTCAAGAAGGAGGATATACAAATGACCAAATTCCATATAAGTTAAGGACAATATGAATTTATATTGACATCATTTGGTCTTACTAATTCTCCTGCAATATAAATGGATTTAATGAATATAATTTTATTGATTACCATGATCAATTTGTGGTAGTCTTTATAGATGATATTATTATTTATTCAAATTGTAAATAAGAAAATGAAGATCAACTATGGATTTTTTTAGTACCACAATGAATGATAATATTTATGAATTATTTACCAAGTTTAAATTTTGTCTTCAGAATGTTTCATTATTGGGTTATATAATCTCAAGGGAGGGTAAAATAGTAGAACCTTCAAAGAAAGAATATTTTTGAACACTGGCCTAGACCAACCACAATGACTGATATCCACAGTTTCCTTGATTTTGATGAATATTATTGAAGCTTTGTGGAAAAACTTTCACTAATATCAAATCTAGTCATCAACTTATCTTAGAAAGGAGACAAGTTCCTTTAGATGGGTGAATGTGAGAGGTGTTTTAGGGTACTAAAGAGAGGGCTAGTAAATGCACCTATTCTTACACTACCCTATAGTGTAGAGGAGTTTATAATATTTATCAATGCATCAAAGAAGGGTATAATATCCATCATCATGTAGAAAAATATAGTTATAGCTTACACATCATAAAAATAGAAGTCCCATGAGAAAATTTACCAAACTCATGATTTGGATATAGCTGTGTTAATTTTTTCATTAAAGATATAGAGGAATTATCTCTATGAAAATGTGTGACATATATACTTATCAGAAAATATTAAATTAAATTTTCTCTAAAAAAATATGAACATGAACCATAGAAGACAATTTAAGATGATTAAAGATTATTACCACTCAATACATTACTAACCCGAGAAAGAGAACAAGATGATATACGCTTTGAGCTTAGACTAACATTCAAGCTTACCTATGATAGGGATAAAAAAGGACCCAATATTTATATAATTTAAATGGATGTATCTTGAATTATTGATGGAATGGGTAAATCATATCTTAATCAAATGAGTGTTCAACCATCTATCCATGTGAATATTAAATAGTCACAAAAGGAAGATGTTGAACTATAAAAGAAGGTAAGAAATTGTAACATCCTAGGTAAATAATGAATAAGGCATTTTCATATTTTTTTAATATTTTTGGATTAAATATTAATTTTTCTTTAAAGGGGTTTCTATGTTAAATGGAATACCCGACACGCAACAACGAGTTTCTTTGAAATCTTACGGTGCACAGAAATAATATAATAATATTATTTTAAATAGTAGTTAACGCCTAGATGTTGTATTGGAGTAAATGAATAGAAATAACTAAAATATGATTATATATTTTTGTTAAATGTTTTTATATTTATACAATATAATATAAAGGCTTAAAATAAGAAAAGAATTCAATTTTAAGAAAAACTACTCTAATATTCACTAAAAGGCCGATTTACCACCTTTTGATCGAGAACCCTCTTTAAATATAGTTTTGGTCACTCTTATTCATTATACTGGTTTATATAAAGTCCTTATTTATAATTGGGACATCAAAATTTACCTTGTGTATGTTTTTGGAATTTTTCCAATAAAGTTCATTTTTTAATGAATAGTGAAAAATGTTGTATTTTAATTCAAATCCTCATTTTAGTCTAATTTATTGATATGATTATATTATCATTTAATTGTTTTTAAAGTGAAATTAGAATATATTTTTACCATTTAATCCAATGGTGGACTTTAGAATTAATTTCACTTTGAAATTGGACATAAACAAGTGTCAATCTTTTGATATATATTGTTTCTTAAAAACATGCTATTTGTTTTGAAAACAAGAACTAATTATTAAATTAATTAATGTAACTTATATGTTTAGAATTTTGTAAAATAGGAATTATTTTTTTATTCTGAATATCAAATATATCTTAGGTTGAATTTTTTATTTTTTTTGAAAAACATCAATTTTTGATGAATAGTGAAACCACTAAGTGGTAGTTAAAAACAGATTTTTTGTTTAAATGAAACCTTACCACTTCTATGAATTGAATTTTAAAAATCCGACATACATGGTTTTGATTAGAAAGTAAAATGTGGTTCAAGGGGATGAAAATAATTTTTTTGGTGAATAGTAACTTTTAAGTTTTATTAATCACGATTAAAGGTAATTAGTGTAATTTAAGGTAAGAATAATGTTATAATAATATGAAATCACCTTGACACATGTCGTAAACATATTGGATGAGTCATGGAAGACCATGAAAATCCATGGGTCAACTTGGGGACCCCATGGAGTCACTTGGGTAAGAAAATGACATTAATAACTTTTTATTTAATGTAAAAATAAAAGTGTCACAAACATGTTTTGTTTTACTAAAACAATTTTTTCATGGGGTTATATAATTGATATATTTGACTATAAATATTCATTAGAAATATAAAAAGATTTCGTACAACATGGTAATATCTTTTATAATTTTTATACATCAAATAAATAAAATTATTAATGACACAATGATGATACAATGGTTACGTCATTAATGAATGATTTAAATAAACAAGAAGATAATGTTTAAAATAATATCCAAAACTTGTCCAATTATTGTTGGATGATTTTATTTAGAAAATTGGTCACCTTATCTTCTACTTTAATAATTTTTGGACCTTTAGAAACCAAAAATCATTATATAATAAAATAATAGTTTCATGCTTTCCAAAAGATCCCCTCCTCTCTCTTATAAAAAGACCCCACTTCCTACCCATTTCACACACTTCTCAAGCCCTTTGGATCTTAAAACCTCTACTAAAATAAGCTCCTAAGATCCCTCTCTTCATCCTAGAAGCCTTACCATAGGCATAAAGCTCTTCAATAAACCCTTTTGGTTCAAATCAAGGGGAGTTACTTGATTTAAAGGTAATGTCTTCTCTTATGTTCTTTTGTTTTATTTTGCTGCAAAAACCCCCTAACCTCTTTTTATTCCTTTATTTTGTAACAAAAACAGTATATTCAATATAATAGGATTTTTATATGATAATTATTAGATCTATACTTACACACACCTCTGTCTAATGGATAAAGAATGTACTGTTTCTGTGGATGGCGTATTAGTGCCTCACGAAACGATGATTGTTCAATATTTCTCTTAACACCTTTCATGGTGGCCATTAAGATGTCACTTTATTTATATATTATATATATTATTTTATTTTTTTCTTTATGATTCTTTATTTTTCATTTATTTCATACCTTTATGGTTTTCATAATGGATAAACGTGATAATTTCATTTTTGGAAGTGCGGACTACCGCCCCCTCAAAGTGATTTGAATCGTTAATTCCATATGTTGGATGTATAAATGATGGAGATAATAATATTATATATGAAATTATACTGGAATTAGAATGTACATATATATCATAATGTTTTCATTCCATTAAATGTGAAATAGAAATGAAAGTAGCGTTCATGCGTACGTACGGCTTATCGTCTCCATGAACGGTGCATTTCATTTCTTACATCTAAATGTAATGTAATATTATAAATACATTTATATTCTGGATACATATGATATATATGATATCCAAAACATGAATATCATTCTGGGTATAATGAACCTTTGACCACATGAGCAACATGTAATTGTAAGAAGTCCATTTTTGACTTAAGTACCAAATATCGACAAAACGAATATTATTAACTTAAATGATTACATAATGTTTATAACATGGAAATAAGTGATATAAAAGGAATAATAAACTTGAAAAATGTTCTTCAGAAAGTAGAAATTAACTTTAGTTTATTATTCAGGAGATTAAAGAGCGATCGAGTCAAGTCAGACATGAGGTAAGGGACTTCATCTCAATCTCATTTAATTGAGGCATATTTTGTTCTAATA
This sequence comes from Viscum album, assembly GCA_963277665.1. Classification (NCBI taxonomy): domain Eukaryota; kingdom Viridiplantae; phylum Streptophyta; class Magnoliopsida; order Santalales; family Viscaceae; genus Viscum; species Viscum album. Next base: position 735,205,475 of record OY728160.1, read on the forward strand.
CAAGACTTTCATTTATAAGTTGTATAAAAACCTTTGGCTTTTCATTTCATTCAAAGGAAATATTTTTCTACGAAACTTTTTACTAAATGAAAAAAGGTATGTTTCTTTTAACGTACGTGGTGACAATGACCTTTTTCGCCGCCATGAGTATTACTTGATCTTTGTCTTCCTTAACAAGATGTAATGTTTTGAAAAAAAAATAAATACCATATAATCTAATATGTATTTTGGGATTGAAAATGGTTTTGGTAATGGATTTGTTATGTCAATATATTTAAGTGATATATTGTGATTGAAATGTGGAAATTTTTTCTTTCCTTTATATTTGTTTTATGTCTTATAATTTTATAATGGTACTTAGACATTTGACGGGTGGTTACGTGACAAACCAAATGATGGGTGGTGCCGTGAATACAAGGACAAGTTGTTACGTTATAACCTCTAATGCATTGGGTATGGAAGCCGACTGAATGGCTATTCCATTTAGTGATATGTGTGGAAGTCGACCGCATAGTTATTCTATTTATGTATGTTTGTGTCCCAAGTTACCTTTATATGTTATGTGTTATTTATATGGTTTTTATGGTAATATGTTGGTACAAAAGGGTAAGTAATGATATTTCATTCAATGAAGAGTATTTACTACTTCAAAAAGGTGAAAAGTATTACTTTGATAATGTATTCATGGTTTACTTGATATTTTGGAAAACTAACAGTTTTCCTTCTTTGTGTATCCCTTACTGAGCTTTTTATGCTCACCCCAAGTATTTGAAATGTTTTTCATAGGTCATAATATGGAATAGGGTCAATGATGGGATCAAGGAAAATTAATGCTATCTTAAACATGGAACTAGACATGACTCTTTTTTTCAAGAGTTCATGTATTGTAAAAAATGGAAACTGTGTAGAAGTGTCTACTTTGTAATCTTTTGAGATGTATTATTTATGTACTAATTATCTAAAACTCTAAACCTGAAAATATCCTCAATGTAAATTATTCATTTAATTCATTATTATGTAAGGTTTAAGGCTGGGTCCTTATAGTTGGAATCAGAGGTCAGTTTAGACAACTTTAAGAGTTAGAAAAATGTTAAATTTATGTCCATAAATTAATTTATGGTATGATTGAAATGATATAGCATTTAAAGATTACCATGTTGCTTCACCTAAGATATTTCTATGTTCAGAATGGTTTTCCGCAGAGGAAACAAGGAAACTATGTTGGGACGAAATCAGGAGGAAGACAACCTTCCAAATCAGCAACCTGAGATGGTCGGAATCAGAATTAAATATTTTTTTTTGCAGTGATGGCACAATTGACTCAGGCTATAAATGGTGGTGGTATCCATGCATGAGATCAGCCAGATTAACCGCATAAGAACATATCAGTGGTGGAACATTTCATGAGGCAACATCCCCCATCATTCAGAGGATCATATGACCCTGTTCTAGAAGAAGGGTGGATTAAAGCATTGGAGAATATTTTTGATGTCATGGGGTGTTCAGAACATCAAAAGGTTAGTCTCAATGTTTACTATTTTGAAGGTGAAGCTGATCAATGGTGGTCGATTGTGAAAAATATCAGGGATAGTGAAGAGATTGATTATCTTGACTGGGATGAATTAAAAGGTATGTTTCTTGAGAAATATTTTCCTAAGGTGGTTCGTCTTTGGATGGAAAAACAATTCCTAGAATTGAGGTAGGAGGATGACTCAGTGGCTGCTTATGAAGTAAAGTTCACTCAACTGGCAAGGTATGCTCCAAATTTCATATGAGATCTTGATAGTAAAATCAAACGTTTTTACTCATGGTTAAAGCCAAAGTATTGAAGGGATTTAGCTTCTCGTGAGTTCAAAAGTTATGAAAAACGTGTTCAATGTGCGGAGGTGGAAATGGAGTTCGCCGATGATCAGGTGTTCCTTGAAAAACAACAAAATAAGAGGTTCAGTTGGAAGGAAACGGGAAAGAATTCATCAAAGAAGACTGGAGGTAAGAAAACCAAATATCTATCCTGTGAGAAGTGGGGTAAAATGAATCCTGTAGAATGTTTATCCAAGTCTGGAAAGTGATTTCGGTGTGGTAATTCTGGTCATATTTCTCGTAACTATAAGAAAGATGAACAAGTAGGAAATAAAAAGCAAGCGATAAGATTTTTTAAGTGTAATGAAATGGGTCAGTATGAAAATGAGTGTCTAACGAAGAACTCAACTAAGGGAAAGCATCCATAAGACAAGAATAAAGGGGTGGTGAAATCCTTTGCAACTACTTCAGCAGATGTTGGGCCATCTAATGAAGTAGTATCAAGTACACTATTTGTTTGTTCAGATTATGCCAATGTGTTGTCTGATTCAAGGTCTATAAATTCTTTCATTTCTGAGAAGTTTTATAGTAAATTGGGAATTCTATCTCAAGATATGAATCCTGAACTTATGGTAAAAACACCAGGAGGGAACGTTGAGATAAAAAGAAATTATAAAAACCTTTCTGTCCTTGTGTGCGGCAAGAATCTACCTGCAAACCTTATTGTTTTGCCTCTAGTAGAGTTTGATGCTTTTTTTGTCATGGATTGGTTTTTTATTTATCATGCTAAGATTGAATGAAGATATAAAGTGGTTTCTTTTCAGAAAGATTTTCAGTTTGTGTACAATAATGAACCCTTGAGTTTGATAACATATCAGGAAGTTGAGAAACTAGTAAAAGATAGGAATGAATGTCACCTTGCACATATTGTTGAAAACGAATGAACTGTTCAGATTAATGATGTGCCAATGGTAAATGATTATATTTATGTTTTTTCTGATGAGTTTCTTGGTATTATACTTGATCGGGACGTTGAATTTACTGTTGACTTAGTTCTTGATTCTAAGCCAATTTCCAAACCACCTTATTGAATGGCTCAAGTTGAACTTTTAGAGTTAAAGAAACAATTGCAGGAGTTATTAGATAAAGGTTTCATTCGACCTATCACATCACCATGGGGTGCTCCTATCTTGTTTGTTAAAAAGAAATATGGTTCAATGAGACTTTCCATTGATTATAGAGCATTTAATAACATCACTGTTAAGAAAAAAGTATCATTTGCCTCATATCGACGATTTGTTTGATCAACTCCCGGGAGCTCAGTATTTTTTGAAGATTGACTTGAGGTCAGGGTACCATTAGTTGAATGTAAAAGAAGAAGACGTTCCGAAGACTATGTTTCAAACTAGATATGGCCATTATGAATTTGTATTTATGCCTTTTTGGTTAACCAATGCACCTACTCTATTCAAGGATTTAATGAACAGAATTTTCCACGAGTTCATGGATAAGTTTTTGGTTGTGTTCATTGATTATATTTTTGTGTTTTCTAAAAGTAAAGAGGAGCATTAAAGTCATTTAAGGGTTATCTTTCAAACCTTAAAAGAAAAGAAACTATATGGAAAATTCAGAAAGTGTGAGTTTTGGTTACAAATTTTATTTTCCTTGGTCACATTGATTCAAAAAATGGCATAACTGTTGATCCTTCTAAAACAAAAGTTGTTGAAGAATGGCCAAGACCCACAAATATAACTGAGATCCGTAGTTTTCCTTGTTTGGAAGGTTATTACTGGAGGTTTTTTGAAAAAATTTCACTGTGATCTAGTCTAATGACTAAGTTAACTCGAAAAGGTGTTAAGTTCATCTGGACAAAATAATGTGATGATTATTTTCAGGAATTGAAAGGAAGATTGGTGAATGCTCCAGTTTTGGAACTTCTTTCCAGAAATGGTGAGTTTTTTATCTACAGTGATGCTTCGTTGAAGGGACTTTTTTGTTTCCTTATGTAGAATGATCAGGTAATTGCTTATGCTTCACGTCAGTTGAAAACTCATGAGTTAGATTATCCTACACTTGATTTGGAATTAGCTGCTGTTGTTTTTGCTCAAAAATTTGGAGGCATCATTTTTATGGAGTAAAGTGTGAAATATATTCCGATCACAAAAGTTTAATGTATATATTCACTCAGAAATAATTAACCATGAGATAGAGGAGATGGATGGAATTAATCAAGGATTGTGATTGTAAAACTCATTACAATCCGGGAAAAGAAAATAAAGTGGTTGCTGCTTTGAGTTGAAAAAGTAATGCTTTATTAACCATGTTATGCTTTGAATGAGATCCCTTGGTTTTTGATTTGATGAACTTTGGCATAGAAGTTTTTAGTGCAAGAAGTTATTCTATATTGTTTCAGGTGTCAGCGAGATCATCTCTATCAGACAGAATTAAGAATGTGCATAAGAAAGATAGTGAGTTGTAGAAAAAGGTAGAGCTAGTTCAGAAGGGTAAGTTACCTGAATTTAACATTGATAATGATTGTGTTTTAAGGTTTGGGAAGATATTATGTGTGCCTTTTGATTCACAGTTGAAAAATGAGTTGTAATTTGAGTCTCATAGTTCCCCGTTTTCATTTCATCCTGGAAGTACTAAGATGTACAGAGATCTGGGGGAGTATTACTGGTGGGATGGAATGAAAAGAGATATTGCTGATTTTACTACAAAGTGTTTGACTTGTCACCAGGTTAAAGCAGAGCGGCAGTTACCGAAAGAGATGCTTCAGCCATTACCAGTGCCAGAGTAGAAATGGGAAAATATATCCATGGACTTCATTGTGGTATTACCAAATACATCTATGGGTAATAATGAAATCTGGGTTATTGTTGATCGATTGACTAAATATGCTCATTTCCTTCCTATTCGAGATACATTATCTCTAGATCAACTTTCTCGGTTGTATGTTAAAGAGATAGTCAAGTTACATGGAGTTCCCCTCTCCATTGTATCTGATCTTGATCCCAGGTTTAAATCTAACTTTTGGAAAGGTCTTCATAAGTTGTTGGGAACTAAATTAAATTATAGTACAACTTTTCATCCATAATCAGATGGGCAGTCAGAATGAAAAATTCAGACCTTGGAGGATATGTTACGTGCATGCATGATGGATTACCAGGGAAGTTGGGACCATCATATTTCTTTGGTTGAATTTTCATATAATAATAGTTTTCATTGTAGTATACAGATGGCTCCATTTGAGGCATTACATGGAAAGAATTGTTGAACTACATCTTTTTAGGATGATGTAGGGGAAAGAAAGCTGATGGGAACAGAATTGGTAGAAGAGATGACAGAAAAAGTTCAGTTGATTCAGAAGCACATGAGAATAGCTCAGATCATGCAAAAATGTTACGTGGATAACTGGAGGAAGGATCTATCTTTCGAGGTAGATGATCATGTTTTTTCTCAAATTTTCTCCATGGAAAAGTGTGATGCGTTTTGGAAAGAAGGGAAAGTTGAGTATGAGGTTCATTGGACCTTCTGAAATCCTGGAGAAAGTTGGATCAGTTGCATACAGAGTGGAATTATCTCCATGTTTGTACCAGGTACATAATGTTTTTCATGTCTTTATTTTGAGAACGTATATGCCAGATCCATGTCATCTTTTGATCCCAAAGGTAGTTCAATTGGAAGAGAATCTCTCTTATGAGGAACAACCAGTCCAGATTCTTGACCATAGAGAGCAAGTGTTGCAAAATATGCTAATTCATCAGGTGAAGGTTTTGTGGAAAAACCATATGGTTGAAGAGGCAATGTGGGAATCTGAAAAATGCTATAAGGGATAAATACCCCCACTTATTTTGATAAGTTAATAAAATTGAGAGGACACAATTCCCTAAAGGGGGGATGGATGTAACATCCCAGGTAAATAAAGAATAAGAAATTTTCATATTTATTAATATTTTTGGATTAAATATTAATTTTTCTTTAAAGGGGTTGTTATGTTATATGGCATACCCGACACGCAACAACAAGTTTCTTTGAAATCTTACGTTGCACAGAAATAATATAATAATATTATTTTAAATAGTAGTTAATGCCTAGTTTTTGTATTAGTGTGAATGAATATAAATAACTAAAATATGATTATATATTTTTTTAAATGTTTTTACATTTATCCAATAGAAGATAAAGGCATAAAATAAGAAAAGAATTCAATTTTAAGTATAATACTCCAATATTCACTAAAACGCTGATTTATCGCCTTTTTATGGTGAACCCTCTTTAAATATAGTTTTGGTCACTCTTATACATTCTATTTTATGAAATAATGTCCTTCTTTAGAATCGGGACATCAAAATTTACTTTATGTATGTTTTTGGTATTTTTCCAATAAAGTTCATTTTTTAATGAATAGTGAAAATGTTGTATTTTAATTCAAAACCTCATTTTAGCCAAAGTTATTTATATTATTAGATTATATTTTAATTGGTTTTAACGTTGAATTATAATATATTTTTACCACTTAATCTAATGGTGGAATTTGGAATCAATTTCACTTTGAAATTGGACATAAACAAGTGTCAATCTTTTGATATATATTGTTTCTTAAAAACACACTATTTGTTTTGACAACAGGAATTAATTATTAAATTAATTAATGAAACTTATCTTTTTTTAATTTTTTAAAATATTCATTATTTTTTAATTCGTAATATCAAATACATCTTAGGGTGAATTTTTGGTTTTTTCTGAAAAACATCAATTTTTGATGAATAGTGAAACCACTAAGTGGTAATTAAAAACTGATATTTCATTTAAATGAAATCTTAACACTTATATGAATTTAATTTATAAAATATGACATACATGGTTGTCATTATAATGTAAAATTTGGTTCAATGGGATGAAAATAATTTTTTGGGTGAATAATATCTTTTAAGTTTTATTAATCGTGATTAAAGGTAATTAGTGTAATTTAAGGTAAAAATAATGATATAATAATATGAAATCACCTTGAAACGTGTCCTAAAATTATTGTATGAGTCATGGACAACCATGAAAATCCATGGGTCAACATGGGGACCCCATGGAGCCACTTGGGTAAGAAAATGACATTAATAACTTTTTATTTAAAGTAAAAATAAAAGTGTCACAAACATGTATTGTTTTACTAAAACAATTTTTACATGGGGTTATATAATTGATATTTTTGACTATAAATATTCATTATAAAGATAAAAAGACTTCGTAAAACATGGTAATTTTTTTATAATTTTTAGACAACAAATAAATAAAATTATTTATGACACAATGATGATACAGTGGTTACGTCATTAATGAATGATTTAAATAAACAATAAGATAATGTTTAAAATAATATCCAACACTTGTCAAATTATTGTTTCATGATTTTATTTAGAACATGGGTCACCATATATTCTACTTTAATAATTTTTGGACCTTTAGAAACCAAAAATAATTATATAATAAAATAATAGTTTCATTCTTTCCAAAAGAGCCCCTCCTCTCTCTTATAAAAAGACCCCACTTCTTACCCATTTCACACAATTCTCAAGACATTTGGCTAGTCAAAACTCTACTCAAATAATCTTCCAAGATCCCTCTATTCATCCTATAAGCCTTACCTTAGGCATAAATCTCTTCAAGATACCCTTTTGGTTCAAACCAAGGGGAGTTACCCGATTTAAAGGTAATGTCTTCTCTTATGTTCTTTTGTTTTATTTTGATGATCCAACCCCATAAACTGTTTTTATTCCATTATTTTGTAATCAAAACCAGTATATAAAATATACTAGGATTTTTTTATGAGAGGTATTCGAGATACACTTACACACACCTCCGCCTAATGGTTAAAGAACATACTATTTCTGTGGATGGAGAATTACTACCTCACAAGACGATGATTGTTCAATTTTCTCTTAACACCTTTCATGGTGGCCATTAAGATGTCAAATTATTTATCTATTATATATATTATGTTTATGTTTTTTTATGATTCTTTATTTTTCATTTATATCATACCTTTATGGTTTCCATAATGGATAAACACGATAATTTCATTTTTGGATGTGCGGACTACCACCCCCTCAAAGTGATTTGAATCGTTAATTCCATATGTGGGATGTATAAAGGATGGAGTTAGTAATATTATATATGATATTATACTGGAATTATAATGTACCTCAATATAATAATGTTTTCATTCCATTAAATTCGAAATAGAAATAAAAGTAGCATTCATGCGTACATACAGATTACCGTCTCCACACTACTACAACCTGCCCCTTTATCAGCGCTAAAAACCAGCATTAACAGTGCTAGAAAAGCGCTGTTAATTCTGGCGTAGATAAAGGGGGGGTCCCCTTTATCAGCGTGTGGTGGAGCGCTGATAAAGTTCAACTATATCAGTGCTTCTCGGAGCACTGATACAAGGTCCCTTTATCAGCACTCCTCTAGCGCTGTTAAAGGTGTCCTTTATCAGTGCTAAAAAAGCGCTGATAAAGGCCCCCGCACCTGCACCTAAAAAACAGTACCTTCACACCTGCACACCAACCTGCACACTAGAATACCTGCACAAAGTAGCACATGCACACCTGCACACCATAGCACCCGCACCCAATATTTTGACTGACAACGGTATATACATTTACTTAACATCATGAATACAAAAAAAACGCATTGCTATATACATTTCAAACATTGTTTTACATGGTTACATTTACAATTATTCAACAACAGTTATAAAAATTCATGTTTCATCCCTTGATATCCGTGATCCGCACTCGATTGTATTTGTTGCCGAACAAAGCATCCGAACTCAAGGAAAAAAAATCACCTATATAAGAAAACAAGTATTATGTTAGTAATGCAATAATGAAAGAAATTAAAACAGTATTATGAAAGAATACATTAATATGGAAATGTGAAACTAAAATATAAAATTCTAAACTCAAAAGTTTTCATTTTAATAACAATGAATGGGAATAATGTAAAATCAATATGTTTTTGATTGATTTATCTCATTTAATAAATACTGATTCTTTATCTAATGAAAAGCTTTACCGGTAACATTGTGCGTCGGATTGAGGTGCAGTCAATTCGTACATGTCAAAAATGACTTGTGGATCGTTTTCCTAAAGTATCAAAACAATCCAAACGTGTTTGCTCAGTTTGTCGTATGTCATTGGGGTTGTTTTCCAAAGTTTATGTCATTTTCAAAATGATATCCGACAATTTTAGCCATACCGGTCACACCGTGCGTCGGATTGAGGTGAGGTCGATTCGTACACGTCAAAAATGACTCGTGGATCGTTTTCATAAAGTATAAAAACAATCCGAACGCGTTTGCTTGGTTTGGCGTATGTCATTGGTGTTGTTTTCCAAAGTTTATGTCATTTTCAAACTGATATCCGACAATTTTAGCCATACCGGTCACACTGTGCGTCGGATTGAGGTGCGGTCAATTCGTACACAACAAAAATGACTCGTGGATCGTTTTCCCAAAGTATAAAAACAATCCGAACGCGTTTTCTTGGTTTTGCATATGTCATTGATGTTTTTTTCCAAAGTTTATGTCATTTTCAAACTGATATCAGACAATTTTAGCCATACCAGTCACACCATGCGTCGAATTGAGGTGCGTTCGACTCGTACACATCACAAATGACTCGTGGATCGTTTTCCTAAAGTATCAAAACAATCTGAAGGAATTTGCTCGGTTTGGCGTATGTCATTGGTGTTGTTTTCCAAAGTTTATCTCATTTTGAAACTGATATCAGACACTTTTAGCCATACCGGTCACACCGTGCATCAGATTGTGGTGCGGTCGATTCATACATGTCACAAATGACTTGTGGATTGTTTTTCTAAAGTATCAAAACAATCCGAACGCGTTTGCTCGGTTTGGCGTATGTCATTGGTGTTGTTTTCCAAAGTTTATGTCATTTTCAAACTGATATTAGACAATTTAAGCCATACCGGTCACACCGTGCGTCGGATTGAGGTGCAGTCGATTCGTACACGTCAAAAATGACTCATGGATCGTTTTTATAAAGTATCAAAACAATCTGAAGCTGTTTGCTCGGTTTGGCGTATGTCATTGGTGTTGTTTTCCAAAGTTTATGTCATTTTCAAACTGATATCAGACAATTTTAGCCATACCGGTCACACCGTGCATCGGATTGAGGTACGGTCGATTTATACATGTCAAAAATGATTCATGGATCGTTTTCCTAAAGTGTCAAAACAATCCGAAGGCATTTGCTCAGTTTGGCGTATGTCATTGGTGTTGTTTTCCAAAGTTTATGTCATTTTCAAAATGATATCAGACAATTTTAGCCATACCTGTCACATCGTACGTCGGATTGAGGTGCGGTTGATTCTTACATGTCACAAATGGACCGTGTATCGTTTTCCTAAAGTATCAAAACAATCCAAACATGTTTTCTCAGTTTGGAATATGTCATTGGTGTTGTTTTCCAAAGTTTATGTCATTTTCAAACTGATATCAGACAATTTTAGACATACCGGTCACACCGTGCGTCAGATTGAGGTGCGGTCGATTCGTACATGTCACAAATGACTCGTGGATCTTTGTCCTAAAGTATCAAAACAATCCGAACGCGTTTTCGTGGTTTGGCGTATGTCATTCGTGTTGTTTTCCAAAGTTTATCTCAATTCGAAACTGATATCAGACACTTTTAGCCATACCGGTCACACCGTGGGTCGGATTGAGGTGCGGTCGATTCGTACACGTCACAAATGACTCGTGGATCTTTTTCCTAAATTATCAAAACAATCCGAACGTGTTTTCTCAGTTTGGCGTATGTCATTGTTATTGTTTTCAAAAGTTTATGTCATTTTCAAACTGATATCAAACAATTTTAGCAATACCGGTCACACCGTGCGTCGGATTGAGGTGTGGTCGATTCGTACACGTCACAAATGACTCGTGGATCATTTTCCTAAAGTATCAAAACAATCCGAAGGCTTTTTCTCTGTTTGGTGTATGTCATTGGTGTTGTTTTCCAAAGTTTATGTCATTTTCAAACTGATATCAGACAATTTTAGCCATACCGGTCACACCGTGTGTCGGATTGAGGTTCGGTCAATTCGTACACATCAAAAATGACTCGTGGATCATTTTCCTAAAGTATCAAAACCATCTGAAGTCGTTTTCTCTGTTTGGCGTATGTCATTGGTGTTGTTTTCCAAATTTTATGTCATTTTCAAACTGATATCAGACAATTTTAGCCATATCGGTCACACCGTGCGTCGGATTGAGGTGCGGTCAATTCGTACACGTCACAAATGACTCGTGGATTGTTGTCCTAAAGTATCAAAACAATCTGAATGTGTTTTCTTGGTTTGGAGTATGTCATTGGTGTTGTTTTCCAAAGTTTATGTCATTTTCATACTAAGTAGTAGGAATTCACTAATATAAGGATATGAAACATAATAAAGGGAGATCATAGATGCTCAATAAGTGTAAAGGGAGATATCAATGACCATATAATGATAACATAAGTATTAGGAATTCACCTTCATTGTCCTATTTGTTTACATTCTTCGATCAGGTATACTGCCCATTTGTTTCTAAAGATATTTATATCATCTTCTGAATAGGAGTTTTTGCGACAGTCATAGCAGTACTGAAAAAATATAAATACACAAATTATTAATAATTATTTTAAATAAATTAGTAATTATTTTCAAAAATACCTCTTCAGGGATGCTAGTTTGTCCATGAAATACAATCTCTTTCATAAATTTACAAACATAATAACCACAGTCCTTGTCATTTGTTTGTTTCAGACACTGCAGAAACATCGAGAAAAATAAGTAATTTGTTTTGATATGTATTTGGATAGTGAAATATAATTATATATACCCAGATACTTCTCCATTTTTAGATCTTCTGGGCATTGTCGTCCTTACGCCCTGGATTCATTCCAGCCTTTAGACGATATTCATACACCACCCTATCATAACAAAATCCTCATTAAAAGATAATATAAATTATATAACTAGATATTTAGTTCTAAAATGTTGGATCTAGTGTATTACAAATTGACAATCGCCATCATGTGTGGTCGGTTAGTTGGATATCCATGCAGTGAATCCAGAAAATAAATCTTTGGAGTATCCAAATTGACTGTAATGAGCATCCAATGTTCCCTAAAAACACAAAAATAAATAAGTACTGATAGAAAGAAAATATAATTGATATGATTAAAATGTAGAGTTTTACCCTTGCATCGTTGGTATTAAAAAGAGCCTGTCAGTCGTAATTCTTCTTTGAAACGTTCTGAGAAGATTTGACATCAATTCAGCCTGAAAATTAGAATCTATTTCTGTTCGTTTTGTAGAAATGGTGTGAGGACTAACGAGTAAAAATTTGTATTCATGGGAAAATCCCTTCAATTGTTTTTCATATATACACCTATGAAAAATATGAGATGTATTTATCCATAATTATCAAAGTATAACAGCTTCTGTAAAATCAAATCATGAAAACATACCTCATGTATACATTAATAACTGAGGCGCCTAGCCAGTCATATGTGATGATATCAGAAACAGTGTCTGCACTAATGAAATCCATTGTTTCCTCTCCGTACATATCTTTTTCACAAAAAATTGTATGATTCTTTCCGTCTTTCATTTTCGTATCCACATGAGCTTGCAATGATATTAAATGTGGATATAGAACGGGTGGGGTGAACGTGCTCTCAGTAGATCATTTTGATTGGTTGGTTGATCCAATCTTGGAGCCGCTCTTTTGTTTTAGCTTCTCCATTTTATCCTTCTGTAATAACATTCATCGGTTCAGCCATTTTCTAATTTAATGTTAAAGGTTCTGCTTGAAAAATGAATTGGAAATGAATACCTCCTGCTCGACGTGTTTTTTTACAAGATTCGACGGCCATGCAACGAATGTTCCAATAGCTTTTTCCACCGTATGAATTTCGTCATCGTCATTTGGCATGGGTATCTTGGCGCTTGGCTAATGAGCTACGTTAATCGACACTTTGACATGACCGGTTGGAAGTGTTCTGAAGTGTAGCGTGTCATTCTGCATATTGAACACCATAGCCCTTGCTACAAGGCGATGGTTGGGAGTTGACAGATATAAATCACAGTCATTTTCACCCTGCAGAATATCATTAAATGAAAGGTATCAGTGTCTATGTGATTCACATCTAACAAAAACGAATATTATAACATTGATTACCTCAGTTAAGTCAGGTCTTTGAGGGGAATGGATCGCCTCAAAGCTGGTGAGGGGTGGATCTTGTCGTGGGGGTTGTTCTTGAGTTGTTTGTTCTCTTCTCCTCTCCTCCATCAAAGTCTTTAGCATCTCTCCCTGAGTTTGGATTAGTTCTTCAAGGGTAGCTACTCTATCTCTCATTACATGCAATTCATTAGTTTTTTCATCCTCTTGTTTTTTTTCTTAAAATATGTCTTGGGTGACACCCCAAAACCCACACCTCTGACGCGGCCATACTGTTCTGGCTGTTTCAAGGCCATTGAAAGTATGTCTGCATCCGGTGCGGGTGTTGATGTTTCCTGTGACTATGTCAAATAGAAAATATGAAAAAAATAAGTAAGCATCATTATGTAATAGTGATTTAAAGCAAAACAAGTTTATATTATGTCATACTTACACATGTTTCCCACACTTTTTGTGTGTTTTCATCTATCAGTTTCCCCTTATTATTAACACGATCCTCCTTCCATATAACATGGCGTGGAATGGAAGTGACTTGAGATTTTGCTTCATCAATCTTCTTATAAATAGACAAACATGGTTACAGTGTTGTTTTATGTCACATAAAATTATTACAGTACTTTTAAAATACATACCAATTGTTTTTCAATTGAAGCGTACCCCAAAATTGCTTTACAGTAGGGGTACACTGGTTTTGCTGCCCGTTCTTTATTTTCAGAACTCAGTTTCTATTTCATAAATAAAAACCTATCAATCAATGTGATAAATACAAGCAACGTTACACAACGCGTAACCAAACACAATGTACCTGAAAATTCTTTTCCGCACGACGGTTGCAAAATGCATCCCACGTTCCTTGGGATATCAAGTGTGCATAAAGAGGAGGCGGGTGCGGCTTGATTTTCCCTTCGGCATCTTTCAGATGATTTTTCATTAAAATTGTGCGAAAGCCTCTATGAATCCTTCATGCCAGTCTGAAAACATATTCTTTGTGCGAAACATCTACTATAAATGCACTCTGCAAGAGATGATGAAGGGTTAGTCAATATTTCAATATTTTATTTTATTTTAATAAATTAAATAGATGATATCTTAATGTTATCGTAATCTCTTCCCACATTAATGTTTTCAACCCGCTGACAACATGGTGCCATGACTCTACGTCAATCGGCACGCGTTGTCGAGTGACGATTCCAATGTAGCTACTAAACATGGCTTTGTTGGGGTTTACATACTGGCCTAGCTTATTCCATCCCAACTCATATTTGATGCCTTTTGCTTTTTACTTAAGGATTTTTTCTAAAACTATCAAACTACGACGCACATGTTTTTTTGTGTCGTTGGGGTTTCATCACCTACCATTTCCTCAGTTTCTGCATCATCATTATGTTTCTCTGAAGTACTAGCTTCGGCACTGACACCAGCTGCAACAGGTTGAGAGACCCGTTGTACGTCAGCAGTGGGACCAGCTGCAACAGGTTGAGAGACCTGTTGTCTCTCAGCAGTGGGACCAGCTGCAATAGGTTGAGAGACCTGTTGTATGTCAGCAGTGGGACCAGCTGCAACAGGCTGAGAGACCTGTTGTCTCTCAGTAATGGGACTAGCTGCAACAGGTTGAGAGACGTGTTGTGTCTCGGGATTGGGTGCATCAGCAGGTGAAGAAGTCATTATCTGCAGAACTAGTTTAAAATTTAATTTAGATCACATAAAAGCAGCAGCGAACAGATAATAACATAATGTAACACAATCTATATTACAATAAAAATCAATAACCTGATTATTGAACTCCCTTTTTTTTAAAGGCTGAAGGGATTTGACCCCTCTATAAACTATCCATATCCCTTCATTGTGGTCTCCTCTGACATAAAAAACGTCGTCTACATTGGGACCACTGTGAAATGATTGCGAAATCCCATTGAAAGGATCATATTCCGTTGAATTTTCATCTGAACCTTCATCTGTTTTGGTCGATAACAGAACAATTGACCAGTTTCAGTTTGCGGGATCGGGAACATAAAATACTTGCACTGCCTGTGATGCCATTATAAATGGTTCATCTTTCTCCCCTTCCTTACTAAAATCATCTTTCACAAATCCCAAATCATCTATTTTAACAACACTCCTGTTATCAAACCACTTGAATTCAAATATCGGAACTTGAAATTCCGTATAATCCAACTCCCATATTTGTTTGATGATGCCAAAGTATGACATATTCGCATAAATTGGATTTCTGTCCTTAGCACAGGAAACATGCATCGCTTCAGCCACAAGTGTAACCCCACTATTCTGCATGGTACTTTCTTCATCATGTTCATTAGTATAAAATGTATAACCATTAACTACATAAGCATTGTAATATAATGCATACACACTTGGTCCTTCGGCTAGCCATCGAAGTCGTTCCAAAATAGACTTTGGATTTTCATCTGACTTCTTAAAAATATGATCTCAAAACCATCCTATAAACTGTCGATTATGTGTATTTGATATCCATTTTTCAGACCTTGATGGATTCAATTGCCTAATAATTTCTTTTTGGATTTCAACATATGGGTCAACATCCAAACTGTTATGAAAAACATAGAGGTGGGCCTGCTCCCGATCTGTAATATTGATTGTGACAACCATTCTTCCAGAAATTCCTTCACCCTTTAACCGCCCAGTGTGACGAGATTTCGGTAAGCCAATGCTTTCCACACCAGACAAGTATTCGGTACAGAATTCAACGGCTTCCTCAACAATATATCGCTCTGCAATACAACCCTCTGGCCAAATTCGATTTTTGACATACCCTTTCAAAATCTTCCTATACCGTTCAATGGGGTACATCCATCTGTAATGTACAGGACCACATAGTCGAATATCTCTCACCAAGTGGACCATCAAATGAACCATCATATCAAAAAATGATGGCGGGAAGAACATTTCTAATTCACATAATATGACGGCAATTTCTTTTTCCGTAGCTGGCAATTTCACCGGGTCTATAACTTTGCTGCATATAGCTTTGAAGAAGAAACACAGTTTTGTTAATGTATGGCGGACATTCTTGGTCAAAATGCAACGTAAAGCAATTGGAATGAGATTTTGCATCAAAACATGACAGTAATGTGATTTCAGACCTTTTAACTTCAAGTCGCTCATTGACACAAGGTTACTGATATTTGAAGAATACCCCTCTGGAACCTTTACGTCATTCAAGAAGTTGCAAAACTGATATCTCTCCTGCCTGGAAAGAGTGTAAGCAGCAGGAGGAAGAAATGTTCTTTTTTCACCCTTTACTGGTGCCAACTCTTCTCGTATTCCCATATCAACCATGTCCAACCCAGCCTTAATTCCATCTTTTGTTTTGCTAGATGTATTTAGCAACGTGCCGATATCACTGTCAAATACATTTTTTTCTACATGCATAACATCAATAAAATGTCTTACATACAGAAAATTCCAGTATTGTAATTCAAAAAAAATTGATCTCTTTTTCCAACCGATTTTCGTAAGTTTTTTCGAAGTCGGTTTACCAAAAGTAGTGTCCAAATTTTTAACTTTCTCAGAAAATTGATCTCCTATTAGTGGAGATGGTGTTGTACGTTCTTCTGAACTTACATCGAATGATGTCTTCCAAGAACGGTACTTATGTCGTCGCGGTAGAAATCTGTGATGTCCTAAAAACACGGTTTTCGATGAATGTTTCAACCTAATTGATTGTGTACCTTCTTTGCAAACGGGACAGCCTTGAGTTCCTTTAATGCTATATCCTGACAAATTTCCATAAGCTGGGAAGTCATTTATCATCCCATACAACATGACTCTCAAAGTGAAATCTTCCTTTCTGTAAGCATCATACAATGTAACACCTGAATCCCACAATAATTTCAAATCTTTGATCAATGGAGCTAAATAAACATCAATATCATTACCCAGTTGTTTTGGTCCTGATTTAAGCATAGATAACATGATTTATTTTCGTTTCATGCATAACCACGGTGGTAAGTTATAATTTATCAACATAATCGGCCATGTACTGTGACTGCTGCTTTGAAAACCAAAAGGATTCACTCCATCTGTAGATAACGCAAGACGAAGGTTTCTCGACTCGTTTCCAAATTCAGGATACTCATGATCGATTCTCTTCCACTGAGGAGAGTCTGCTGGGTGACGTAGTATCCCATCTTTAATTCTTGTATCTGCATGCCATGTTAATTGTTCTGCAGTCTCCTCACTTCCATATAGGCATCTAAACATTGGAATGATTGGAAAGTACCATACAACTTTAGTAGGACTGGATTCATCTTTCTTGTATCTAGAAGCACCAAACTTTGGGAATTGTTTAAGTGATTTGTGGTCCTTGCGAAACATTATACAGTCATTCGAGCATGCGTGTATTCTTTCAGAGATCATACCCATAGAGCGTAGCATTCGTTTGGCATCGTATGTTCAGCTCGGGAGCTCATTGTCTTCTGGGAGCATGTCATTCAAGAGGGCAAGTAGTTTCGTAAAACTATCGTCACTCCACCCATTATCTGCTTTCAAATTATATAGCTTCAGTACGGCTGACAATGCTGTATATTTAGTGCAACCATCATACAATGGCGTCTTTGCACAACTTTTTAACTTCTCAAAAAATTTTGGGCAATCACGGAGTTCATCTTCGAAGGTCCTTGTCATTTTATCAATACGATCTTCATCATCATTCACATCTGTAATCACATCCTCCATACGGTCATCTTCATTGTTCATGTTTGTAATCATATCAGATGATCCATAAAACGCAGTGTCACCCCAGTCACTACCTACATTCGTTGTTTCCCCATGTTTATTCCAACATGTATAACTTTGATCTATTCCGTGACAGATCAAGTGTTCTTCCAACTCATCTGGACTAATTTGTTTTGAATAAAAACAGTGTAAACATGGAAAAAGGATTTGAGAAAAGTCACATGCATGATCTATTGAAAACTTGATAAATTCTTTCACGCCTTCTTCATACTCTTTTGTCAACCGATTGGCATTCATCCATTCTTTATTTATATTCATCCTATTTAAAATCCATAGGATAATTATATAGGTTAAAGGAGAAGGAATATGAGTATAATTTAGATAAAAAACAAGATACTTCAAGGAAATAAAGGAATAAATAAATACCAAAATAAAAAATATATTGGGAACCACTACAATCCCCAATCCTCACATCATCTAGATCTCTAAAACCCATCAAAGTTACTCCAACTCGATCTGGCAACACTGGGACCCAATTCTACCTGACCTTCAATACATGAGGATTTATTGGGTACTCAGTTGGGAACCACCAATGTGGTTTCATAAATTCTAATTTTTAGTTATATGTACAAGTTTCATGCTTTGAATAAATAAATAATATCTAATAAATAAATAAATAAATCATCATTGATCCTCAGGTTCGTAGCCTCGATCATCCATACCAACTTTGGCTAGTGCCAAAGTGTATTTGAGAACATTGTGATGACTATACCAACCATAACAATAATCATGAGGTCTTTCACCCTAGTATACATTCATAATTACCGTAGATATAAACTCACCTTGGTGAATATGATAATATCCTGGAAAACCTCCATCCCATTATCACAACTTGAGTAGTATCCATACTAGTATAAAATTGTTCCCAACAACTTAACCCCAGTAGTGCAGGACACTCAACCAAACAGGCCAAATACACAATAAGGACTAAAATCTCTCACCTATCCACTTTTCATAACAAATATAACCACTACTCAAAATCAATGTCCCTATTAGTAGTATCATAGACCTCACTACTATGTAATTTTTTCCATTTCAATAAAATACCACCTCAAGGTCATTTTTTTAATAAAAGTGGTGACATGAATTGGTCACCTAATTCATGCCCCAAAGGACTCAATTAAAAAAAGAGTATAAGTACAAACACAAGGTGAAAAGAACTTACACCAGTAGGGATTGAGAGAAGTATAAACCAAAAACACCAAGGAAAATCTGGACAAATATCTAGAAGCAATGAATGATCCAAACAACCTATTATCAACTATTCTATGATCTCCAAAAGGGGTTTTACTATCCATGGGGAAAACACTAATCCATCTGGCTCGATGGGAATCCAATGCCTTCATAAATTTTCTTCTCTATCAACTTGAGTTATGTTATTCATGCTATTATACAGTGGTTATTTTAAAATTATGGGCTGAAATGAAACCTGAGAAAGACCTTAATACATTAAAAACAATGTTTATAAAGGAAAACCATTAAAGGTTTGGATCAATAAGCTGTTAAGAATGAAGACCATCATTGCAACATCACCATCCAACAGAAGCACATGATGTAGTGAAACACTCATCGCATGAGAGCATCATATTATTTATCAGTGTCTTACATGGTATAGCCTCATAATATTTACATGGTAATATTCCATACCATAAATAGTCTCAAGAGATGGCTCATGTCCCATTTCAATATATAGGTTTGTTCTGGGTCAGTCTACACATCCAGCCTATCAACAACCTTACGAAGTTATACCCACCCAAGTAGTCACATCCCCAAGGGGGATGTTCACACACTTTAGGTTCAATTCAATAAGGCCAAGGGCTCTGATGTATCACTAGTTCCATGTGTGGCCTATGGGAACAAATACATAAAAGTCACAGAATGTATTCCAAGAGGTCTCCGGGTTCCCCCTAACAAGGTCCTCTAAGTCACACTCACTCTAATAACACCCATTAAGGAATTTATAAATCCATAAATAAATTACCAGGACCACATACCTATTTTATATGTTTCTACTATTTTAATTCCAAGTTGAAAACATTTCCTAGGCTCGCTAAGCCTCGTCCATTTGTCTACCCCAAGATCTACTCATCAATATAGCTCCTTCCTCTCTCAAAAAACCAAAATTATTAAATTATAACATTTATAATTAATTATCCAAATCAATTTAAACTTGTTATATTCACTAGAAACTCATCTTGTGGACTTTTCATGTTAGAACCAAGACCAAAAATCCATATAAGGTCTGAAGTGGGATCTTAGTGCCATCTTAGGAAAAATACCCAACCATCAGAACCAAATCCATAGACAACATTATATAATTTGATCCAATATCCATGAAAACTACAAAAGGAAACACAAATCCTTCATAATGATTGGTGACTTGCAGATACCATCATGATGCATCTTATACATGAGGTAGGAAAAAAACCCCCATCAAATCAATATGATACCACCGTGCTCTAGTTGAATCACCCATAAAACCTAATCTAGATAAATCAAAAATCAATAAAAACTAAATATAAAGAATAAAATGGTAAGGAAGATGGTGAAATCACTTATAATTGTTGAATAAATCCACTAAAAAACTCCCCATGGAAAGGAGAATCAAAGAGGAATAAGGGGGTGGGTCTATTGGGCATTGTATAAGAGGGAGGATGAGAAATGGGGTCTTCCCCTATTGGAATTTCAGAGGGAAAATGATGAAAATATAATTTTAATGTTCTACACAATTTTCCAAACCATATATTAATAATGTGGTGGCACTGTACAAGAAAACCCCTTCAAATATTTGGTCAACATAGTTTACCAAACTATGCATTAATTATGTAAATTGGAACTACGTCAGTCTACACAATTTCACATGTTTTGTATGAAATCATGAAAAAATGGTATGTTAATCCCTAACTAAAATCCACCTCACATGGTTTCCTCTAAGATATCCCATGGTTAACCTTCACTAACCATGAAAGTCAACTATGTGATTTAGAAAGAGGACTGAAAACCTCCTCATGCTCAAGGTTCTACATTGTTTCTCAAAAAATATGAACACAAAACCATGTTTCATTTGAAAAATCTCCATAAAACATCATATAAAACTAAAATAAAGCTTGTGAGACTCACCTGAGTACTTGAGGCACCAATCAAACCGCGGTGGAGGAGGAGGCAACAGAGTAGGCAGAGGAGGAGGAGGAGGAGGCGCCGGTGGAGGAGGAGGATGAGGCAGCAGACTAGGAGGAGGAGGAGGAAGCGCCGGTGGAGGAGGAGGAGGACGAGGCTACAGTGGAGGAGGAGGAGGAGGAGGAGGAGGAGCAGAGGAGGAGGAGGAGGCGGTGGCCGGAGGAGGAGAAGAAGGAGGGGGCAGCGGCCGGAGGAGGAGGCGGCGGCCAGAGGAGGAGGAGAAGGAGGAGGCGGCGGCCGGAGGAGGAGACGGCGGCCGGAGGAGGAGGAGCAGGAGGAGGCGGCAACCGCGGCGGAGGAGGAGGAGGTGGTGGCAGCGGTGCAGAGGAGGGCTTCCGCGAGAGCTTGACCGGGTGCAGGGAGGAGGAAGAGGACCCGCGGGTTTTTAACAAATTTGTGTGAGCCTTTATCAACGCTAGTAAAAAGTGCTGATAAAGGATGTATTTATCAGCGCTAAAATGAAAAGCGTTGATAAATACAACCTTTATCAGCGCTTTTTTTAGCGCTGATAAAGGTCCGGCCCTTTATCAGTGCTAATATTTTGTTCTAATACAAGACTTTCTTTTATACATTCTATAAACACCTTTGGATTTTCATTTCATTCAAAGGGAATCTTTTTCTATGAAGCTTTTTACTAAAAGAAAAAAGGAATGTTTCTTTTAACGTACACGGTGACAATGACCTTTTCCACCACCACGAGTATTATTGATCTTTGTCTTCCTCAACAAGCCGTAATGTTTTTAAAAGAAAATAAATACTGTGTACTCTATTATGTATTTTGGTATTAAAAATGGTTTTGATAATGGATTTTTTATGTAAATATATTTATCTGATATATTGTGATTGAAATGTGGAAATTTTTTCATTCCTTTATATTAGTTTTATGTCTTATGATTTTATAATGGTACTTGAAAATTTGATGGGTGGTTACGTGACAAACCAAATGACAGGTGGTGCTGTGAATACCAGGACCAGTGGTTACGTTATAACCTCTAATGCATTGGGTATGGAAGTCGGCTGAATGGATATTCCATTTTGTGATATGTGTGGAAGTCTACCGTATGGTTATTCCATTTAGGTATGTTTATGTCCCAAGTTTCCTTTATATGTTATGTGTTTTTTATATGGGTTTTATGGTAATATTTTGGTACAAAAGGGTAAGTAATGATCTTTTATTCAGTGAAGAGTATTTACTACTTCATAAAGGTGAAAAGTATTACTTAGATAAATTATTCATGGTTTACTTGATGTTTTGAAAAACTAACAGTTTTCATTCTTTGTGTATCCACTACTGAGCTTTTTATGCCCACCCCATGTTTTTGAAATGTTTTTCACAAGACATAATGTGGAATAGGGTCAAGGATGGGATCATGGAAAATTCATGCCGTCTTAAACATGGAAGTAGACATGAATCTGTTTTTCAAGAGTTCATGTTTTGTAAAAAAAATGGAAACTGTGTAGAAGTGTCTACTTTGTAATCTTTTGAGATGTAATAGTAATGTCCGAATTCTCTAAAACTGTAAACCTAAAAAGATCCTCAATGTGAATTATTAATTTAATTCAAGATTATGTTAGGTTTAAGGATGGGTCCTTATAGAAATATTCCTAATAAAAACCATGATTATGATTGAATAATATGGTTTAGGAATTGTTTAAGATTCCTTTTGGTGCGATATTTTAAGGAGGAATTGATGGATGAATCCCATAGTTCTTTATTCTCTATTAATCATATATATACAATGATGTATAGATATTTGAAAGAGTATTTTTTATGGGATTGGATTAAGAGAGATATTAAAATTTTTGTATCTTGGTTCTTTGTATGTTAGAAAGTTAATTATGAGATACAAAAGTCTAAGGTTATTTTAAAACCATTACCTATACCAAAATGTAAATGGGAAAACATCATCATGGATTTTTTCATCTAAATCACCAAAAAAACTAAAGGGCATAATACTATATGGTATGTATTTGATCACCTTACAAAGTCAGCACAATTTAATACCATTAGATAAGATTTACCTCCTGATCAAATTACTTGATTATACATAAAGGATGTGGAAGGATTTAATGTTGAACCACAATCAATTATATCTGATTAGGATCTGAGGTTTACCTTTATATTTTGGAGAAGTATTCAATATTCTATGGATAACAAGTTAAATTTTATCATTTCTTATCTTCCTCAGACAGATAGTTACTGTGAAAGGATTATTAAACTATAGAAGACATGTTGAGAGATTTTTCTATGGATTTCAAAGGTGTTTGGGATCAACACCTTCCTTTGGTAATATTTTCTTACAATAATATATTTCACTCCAGCATTCAGATGGATCATTATGAATCCCTCTATGGTAGGAAATGAAAAAAATCTAATGTTCTAGAATAAAGTTACTGAATGAAATCCATTGAGACTACATCTAATAGAGTAAATGGTATATAATTTTGTTTATATTCGACAACACATAAGAGTAGCTCAGAGTCGAATATGCTGACAATAATTTGAAATATTTATATATTGAATTTGGTGACCAGTTATTCTTAAGAATATGTCCATAGAAGAGGGTTATGAGATCCTCAAAGAAGGTAAAGCTAGGCATAAGTTATATTGGTCCTTTTAAAGCTCTATATTCTATCGGTATAGTATATCATTGATTGGAATTTCCATAAAATCTCTCTTAGGTCCATTATGTGTTCTACGTGTCTCTCTTGAGGAAGTACATACCCAATCCTTTATAAGTACTGAAATCAAAGGTCATACCACTGTAAAAATATATTTCTTATCAAGAAAAACTAGTATAGATTCTAGATCATTAAGAGAATGTGTTATGAAACAATACCACTCACCTGGTTAATGTTTTTTTGGAGAAACCACTAATTTGAGAAAGCTACGCAAGAACCTGAGGATGTGATAAGGAAGAATTATCCTCATATTTCCTTATTAATGTGATGAATTTTATAGGATAAATTAATTTTAATGGTGTTATAATGTAACATTACATGTTTATTATGAAATATTTATAATTTATTTAACAATTATAATTAAAATAAAACATATTTAGAAATGAGAGTGATTTGTTTTCTAATTATTTTATGTACACATGGTATTTTTATATTAATAAATGAAATTAATCACTATTGGTGAATGATTTTAATGAAATGTATATATTATTTTCATTATTATATTTTTTAAACATTAAACAGATATTTTTCTAAGCATTGGATAAGAAGAAATCTATTTTTATTCTTAAAAATATATTTTTTCTAAAAAGAAATTTTCGTCACATTTTTTCAGATACATTAAAATTATTATTTTTCTATTTATTGGTATTGAATTAGATGAAATTAATTACATATTTAGAATAAATAGTTTCAAATTTGGTAAATAGGCACCTTTTATTTTTTATCAATATAAATACTAACCATGGTAAAATATATCACCTCAGTAAAGGGTAAATATAGATTAAAAATAAGGAAAAAATTCATAATTATTCTTACTAATTATTAGTGGATGGATAGAATTATAACCTTATCACATTATCCTCAAATATTATTATTTTAATAGACACTTTTCCTTTAAAATGAATTATATATTATTTTAATCAAAGTGAGGTACAATATGTCACTCTCTTATTTTTAAATATCCTTTATGTGTTCACATAGGGAGAAAAAATAGTTATGAATGAATATAAATATTATTTTTGTGTATAATAAAATTATATTCCTGACTATAATTTATTTAAATTTTTTAGAAATTATATGATTACCTTATATTCTTATTTAATGTTAATAAAATATTCATTAATTTATTTATTAAGAGGGTGATGTCTTGGCCAAAAAAGGCTAAGACTCCTTTATTGAAGAAAAAAAGGTTATAGGAGTCTGAAAGATGGAATTTTACTACAATATTTCTTAAAATAAAAAAATAATTCAAAATGAAGCTCATTCAACCATATGAGGTTGGTTTGGACACCTTTTTTGGTAATCACATCTACCATTGAGTTAGCTTCCTAGAAAACATGGGTAATTATGTAGTTGGAATTGGAATGAAAGAGTAATCACTCCATCTATCTATCTTTAAGATTATATGAGATATTCATAACACCAATAAAAATACATCAAAAAATAGTAGTGGAGTCACTTTCAAGACAAATATTATTGCTTCATATTTTACTTGAAATAGAAACCACATTGACGCTACTAAGAATTTCAACCTCCATAGATGATGATATGTCACCTGTTACATAGAAGCATATGAGAATCCAAAAACTATGATAATGGGAGATATTTCCACAAACCAATGGACCTTGGTTACCTTTTGATGAATGGACAACATTAACATTAATCCAATACAAAAGAGGAGCCTACCGTAAGACTTCAATGGTCACCCCTAGAAACATGTAATTATGAGAAATTCCTAGCTAATACAGCATACTGAAGTCGCGAATAGATTTGTGGAAGTGGACACACTACAATGTGATGAACTATTTGATCAAATTAATGATTCTCTACAATCATACATGAAGGATGGAAGGATTATTATTATGAATAAAATAGTTTTGATCATACCAGAGGATGTGCAGGAGTTTGGCCATTATAATAGTAAAGTGGTTACTAAGATGGGGGTTAATGAAATGCCTGTGTATGAATGGAGATAGTTGAAAACGAAAAAATCTTCTAGTATATTGACATCAAATAGATCATAATTTTACTTCCATAATTACCCATAAGTATAATAATATAGGAATATGTGATAAAAATCCTCTTTATGTTGATTAGAAAGGTAACATTTTGAGAAAAGGTGATTACCAAAAGATTATAAAAAATCATCAGTAGTAATTATTTTATGGTAATGACTCCATACTAGGGTAAAGCATGATGAAGTAATCCATGGATTATAAAATTCTGTAAACCATATGAAATCATTGCTAGAATCCATTATAGTGCCATTGTAATAATGCTTAGAGTCCAAAATACCTTTTTGGGTAGGTTTATAGACCAATATATCATCACTGGGAAAAATGAATTGTTGTTGATCAAGATGCTAATACTTTTTGGTAGATATGGATTGGGTGTAGTAAAAAATCATTAATATATATTTGAGTGTGAATATGATGGTTCTGAGGGTTCACAAGGGAAATTAAATTAGTAATTGTAATGTTTAAAAGATAAAATTTAATAGAGGACTCTATGATGGAAATCCATCTAGAGTGAGAAATGATATTGGAGAAGAAGGTATTAATGGCCGACCAAATAACCCCTTCAAATATTGAGTCAATCCCTAAGGACCATGATGAAACAAATGGATTAAAATAATATCAAATTCCAAAAAAACCACCCATGTGTTTATATAAGACCTATAAACTCAATTAGGACAACTCTCCAACTCGGTGGGTGAAGTTAAAAGTCAAGGGTTTGGATGACTACCATCCCAAACTAATGCAAATCCCAAGGAAAAAGGTAATGTTTGTTCCATCACACTTCATTGTGGTAAGGAAATTTATACATTCAATGATTCTACACATTATTTATATCCTCCACCTAAACAATCTCTTTATCTTTATAATGTTTGGATTTTTTGAGCCATTCAAATATCCTCAACCTATTTAAATTTTAATTTTTTGGTGAGATGGAAAACTTTATTCTTGATCCCCAAAATGTAATTCTGAGATTTTTATTGAATAATGGTCTTTTTTAGATGGGTTTTAAGACTTTAAAGTTCCAAATGTTTTTAGGTATATTTTGGGTGTGACGGGGCCCATAAAATCAGTTTTAAGAAAGAACATATTGAGGCACATAGTCCAAAAAAACTATATAACCTCTCAGAAGAAATTATAAGACCCTATAGTGGAACCTAGGATGGTTTGTAAAATTGTATGGGTGGGGGTGCATGGTCATGTGACACCTCTACTATTTTTGAAAAAGGAGATTCACACAGTCTATGCATAGTTTATAAGCCCCTACACATAGCCCATGCATGTATGGTTCTTGGATAGTGAGAAACTTATGGTCAGAACACAATTATCCAAATTGTAAGGCCTCATCTTTTGGATAATTTATTTGTGATAAATTAAGAAATCAACCCACTTTATTAGAATTAAATCCTCCATTTCTCCCATTTCCACACTACACACAGAGGGAGCTCCTCCAGTTATCTCCCTCATAGGCTTTGAGCTAACTCCTCTGATCAGACTCTGATCCTTAATCCATTGGGTGATATCTATTAATTTTAGTCAGAACATTAATATATTATCTTTTTTTATTCATTTATCTACATAAATATTTCAAAATCTATGTTAGGCATTTTCCCCTATTTTCATGGATTTCTTCTAAAACGTAATTTTCATAATATTTGGATGGGATAGAGGCTTATATTAGATGAGTGAGTGACTAATAATCTAACATATATAGTGATAATATTTCTCCTTGATTTTGTTAGTGTTTCAGAGGTGAGTTTATATACACCATTTTGGTTGTCTGAGTGAGAACCTAATTAATTATATGCATGTTTGTTAAATTTTTCTAATGATGATATGAGATGCCTATGGGTATGATTCTAATAAACTAAAAATGGTTAATTATGGTAAGGGGAATGGACCATCTTGGGATGTTTAAGCCAATCATTTCAATTGAATTAAATTGAATTGTTTAAATTGACTGCATGAGTTCTATGAGAATGTAACCGGATGGGCTTGAGGATTGAGGTGATCCTTATCACTTAGAGCAATGCAGCATGGTTTTTCCATTTGGGATTTTCCCAGGTTATGTGGGGTGATGTTGATCACTTGGTTGAGGTGATGAGATCTTCCAATTGAGGTATTATCTCTCAGTACATGAGATGTTTTAGAAAATTGGGATTTAACAACATGGTCATTGTGGAAAAATGTGTCAAATGATATAGATTATATTTTTTGGTGATTTCCTCTCACTCTTTATTGGATGATGCACCATTAGAGTCATGTTAAAACTGATGGGACTCAGATAAAGTATATTTGACCACTCATTATGGATGGAGGCCCATGTAGATTATAAGGCATAGGTTATGTTGTTAACCATCAGACATGTCTAGTAGTGCTCATCATAGAAAAAAATGGATCCTGATGGAAAATAGATTGACGGTGACCATCGGTTGGGGGATGAGGCTCACCATGAAACTTGAGGACAATATTCCTAGTTTTGGGAGGATAGATATCATCATTAATTGGGATGTTGTATATTGATCTGACATTGTTTATTTATTAATAGATGAGTGTTGTTGTGCCTCGTGATGTCGAGCCACAAACTGATGGGGTATTCTAAGCTGATGTCTAAGGGATGAGAGACTTTTTTTGGTAATTCTATTTGGATTATATTTATAAAAATGATGGAACAAGGTGCCCAGTGAAATTATTATATGTGGATCCCAAGAATTCACATGGGATGACTTAAGTGAGGGGATTCCTTGGCCACTAATCAATAAATCCTCATAAAAGAAATTATATATACATAAACATGTGTTTTCAGACATATATATAATTGTGGGAATGTGTTCAGACTTATATAAGTAATGGATAAAGCATGTGGTCACTTCCTTGTGTTTGCTAAGCACAAGGTAAGTAGGTTATTTTTTAAATTCACAATTTCGTCATTTTTTTTATATTCCTGAATAATTATGGATGTAAGACATGAACACATTGGTGGTGGAATAATGAGATTATTATCACTCCCTACCTGGGCACCTTATGTCACATTTAGATTATTCATTTTGAGGTTAGGTAGGGTTTCAAGATCGGGTGTTGGACCTTAGTGATAGTGTCATTATGCTTAGCATGGGATAGATGTTAGTAGACCACAACAACTCCTCTATATTAGTCAGAGTTTAATTTTAAGATTTTCACACTTTATATATATATGTACTGATGGTCAGCCATTGGTAAAACTATTTATCCATTGTTATATATGGCCTGTTATGGCATGTGTTTCCGACAAATGCAATTTAGTCCATTGATATTTATATATATATTTTTTTCCTGTTGAATATTTATGCTTGTGATGATTTTGTCGATTTGATTTCTTTTCCTATGTTATGTTCCTCTTATACTATGTTATATACATATAAACCCTTGTTGATATTATCTCCACCCAAGGGTATAATCTACCCACTATCACCTCTTAGAATCCTCACTGCTAGTCTCAGGACATTGGCATATAGGGAGACACACCTAAGACCCAGGGGCTAACCAGCCCAGAGAACTATTTGAAGTGGCATCTGGGTCATAGTGCTACAAATGGTAACCTATAGAGTTCTTGTTGGTATTTCCTCATACTATAAAAATCCATGGTTATTAAATAGTAACCACATTTGGCTGGTTACAAATTGCATCAAATTTTACTTTTTCTTGTTGGTCTTACTATTTGGGATATGGTACAACGAAGAGTAGGATGTTTTCCAAACCTGGTGTAGATATCATGTTTAGGAGCCTAAACCCCCATGCACAGGGGAAAAACCAAGTTTCTAGGGGTGATAAATCGATGTTCTGATGTGTGTTATTAGAGTTGATTTTATTACCACCTCAAGTGGCACACTTGGGTGTGATTTTTGTCTGTTAAGTGTCTTCTAACTCTTGGATCGATATGGAAAGGGAGGTTTTATTACACATCAAGATAAGAACATAGTTTCATATGATGTTTTTTTCTTGTTATTTTCATTGGGAACCAATAATTCACCAAGAGGTATTGGGGTATCTAAAGTGTAAATAAAGAAGATAACAATTGATCTTCTACTTAGTAACTTTTGGTGGAACTCTACTCATATTTCCTAGGCGTGTGGTTCCAATGAGATTGATTTGTAATTATATGTTATTCTATATTCATGTTATATATAGTCCTGACCTGGATAAGGGTAGGCATGGATGTTGATATGGATGAAATGCTTAAAGTTTAAAAAAAGATAAACAGTGTTTTAATGTATTTCATACTTGGTGGAATTCTACTCATCTACCAAGGATATGTGATGCTTGAATCAAATGTTGCTATGAAGGGGAGCCATGAAGATGGGTTACATGTGATACCTGACCCTAATATGGGAAGGTAAGGGGCCATGAGGCTAGCCGATACTTGATACCTGACCCAAATATGGATAGGTAGGGGACCATGGGGTCAAATGTCATGTGACATGGTGTTGTAGGGGAGCGTAAGGGTAGTGAGATGCACAGCCTATTATATCTTTACCTACCTCCAATATATATATATATATTGTCATTAATGTTTGACTATAATGATTAGTATTTAGTAGGATTCCACCTAGACTACATCCATTGGAGCGTTAGGAGGGTTGTGATATGGTGTAGCATGAGCATGCACAAGATGAGGCCCCTAAGGGTAGAGATGAGGCCTTAGAGGGTCAGTATGGTCTTGATACACATGTACATGCACCAGTAATGGTAGGAAAACCACATATGGTAGACTTTGGGCCATGAATTGATGATCATATTAGAGATATTAGTTAGATTTATATATGGTATCGATAGGGGAGCATAGGGATCTAGTCCATCTATAGAATACCCGACTCATGAGTTCCAGTCTCAACAACCACTACTATTTAAGGGTGAGGTGGACCGCAAGTAGTATATAATTGGATCTAGTTTTTTCAACTATCTTTAACCAGCTAAGACACCCACATGGTTGAGGGTAAAATTTGAAATATACATTCTCAAATGATGGACAAATTTCTAGTGGGATGTATTGGTACAGTCATACATACACAAGAGATTGTCTTGGAATGATTTAAAAGATAATTTCTTGGAGAGCTTCTTTATACAGACATTGAGAGCATACAGAGCTCATGAGTTCATGAATATCTAATATGGGGTACATCCATCATGGAATACACTGCTAATTTCATATACCTGTCAAGATTTGAAACCACAATGGTGGGTGACAACATTTCCAGAGTAAAACACATTGAGGATGTCTTGCGGCATGAAATCACATTTCAAGTGAATATCTTCAGGATGATATCCATTTCAGAAGTGGCCAACCAGGAGGTGATAGCTGAGGGGAACTTGATTGATTGGTATTATATGATCCAGACGACACCATCAGGTGAGTTCAGTGGTGATGATTTATGTATCAGGAAGAAATTCCAGGAAGAATCTCAATAGGGAAACTAGGCTAGGGATATAGGTAGACCACTGAGGAGCGGGTCTTAAACAATGTGCTTCTAGTGAATGCAACTAAGAATTTTTTGTAATCTATGCTATTTGGCTCCAAAATAGTTTTATGAATATTCCTAGATGGGGAATTTAAAGAGTTTATTCATGAATCCTTCTAAAAAAGTTGAATGGTTTTATTTTCTCACAATAAAAATGAATAGATAATTTCTATGTGTGTGCATTCCAAAGCAAGGGAGGAAATGAAAAAGATGGGATTTTTTATGTTAGAGAATCAAGAGAGCCATGGAGAGACAAATGGATGAAAAAGAATGTTTTTTATAATGAGGCGATGTGGAGGGGAAGGACATAAAGGCTCATATAAAAGGTTGAGAGAGGTTTCATGATGGGAAAACCACTTTTAATTATGGAAAAGGGGTCTAAAATTTTGGAAAAACATAAAAACTTTTTTACAATTAAAAGCCCCTTGATTTTGTTGACATATATAGGATGAAAAAATAGGGTTGGGAAAATAAAGCAATCTTATGCCAAATTTTAGATATAAAAAAATTTATCTTCTTCTTTATTTGGCTGCAACAATAGATGGTTGTAGATCACATGGATCTTTCTCAGTGAATATCACCTTCACAACCTCTAATACCACTGATGTTGGATTTTGGAAGTGACTAACAAAATAGAGGAAGTAGATGGAGATCACTATAGGTGATCGTAGGAAAAAAAATGGTAGCAGCATCAAACATGCTAGTTTTATTTCATCTCTCAGATTACCTTACAACCCACACACCACAAATCTATTTATATAAAAACAATCACTCCTAAAAAAGGGTAAAACGGAGAGGAATAAAATTATGTAGATTTGTTATAGTAGGTTCCGCCCAATCCTTAAATCAAGACATGTAAAGAAGACAAGTTTGAATTTTCCAATCATCCATTACAGAAGTATAAGGATAGGGTCGGCTATATAAATACAAGTTTATTATCCAATAATCTTAGCCACGTAGTATGTTGAAGAGTGGTCATTAATCCATGTTCAGCTGAGAACTAACTATTTGGATTCATGGTAGGTTTATCTACCATGGGAAGGGTGGAGAATTGATTATGTAGTTTTTGGAATGGTAGGTTACATGAAGTTCACGGTAGGTTATCCACTTATAGACAAAAAAATTTGATTATTTTCAAGTGTGGTAAGTGTTTTTTTCTCACGCATGTTCAATTGATTTTTCATGACTAGTCAGTAAAGTGAAATTAATTTTATATACATTTTTTGGTTTCTTGATGCGGTTAGGTCTAAATTTCGCATGTGGTTAGTTGGAGGGTGCAACCACATGGGGAATCAACATAGAGTCACTTAAGTTACCACAATTCCATAGTCACTTCAACACTTTTAACAAAAAAATAACCTACAGAATAAAAAATCCATTTCAATGCAGTTTTTTGAAAGTAAATTCCAAAATAAAGATAAAACAATAAAATTCAGAATTTATCCTCTACTCGATCAATTACAAAATAAATTTAAAATTAAATAAAATGGACAAATTCAATTCTGGTTATCAAAATGAAAGTATTTTTACCATTTTAAAAAATAATTTCCATATTGAAAATTAAAATTAAAATTTTATTTTTCTAATAAATTTTAAATTTATGGATTCTCATCAAATTTACAAAAATTTAAATGATCAATTTAATCTAAAAAATAAATCAATTTAACATTTTAATTTCAAATTTAATTTTTTTATAATGTAAATTCACAGCTTTAAAAAAAATTATAATTTCAATTGTATTGGTTAATAATTAAAAAAAGAATAAATTAGTTAAAACCATGTCTAAATTCAATTTCATATTTAATCCATAATTCAAAAAAATTCACAAAAATCACGGTTTTACCTGAGAATTGGATTAAATTTTGGATATTTTCAAATAATAAAAAAATTTCATGATATTTTTGTTGGAGTTGGTAGTCTAGAACCAACTAATTTGTACTTTATTGATTAAATAAAAACCTTATCACATCTTGATTGTTCTTCTGCATGACATGTCATGTGATAATGTCCTAAGGACAGCTGTTGTATTAAAAGGTCGTAGCGCATCCCTGCTATGATGAGAACCCGAAAGTGCCATAACACTGTTCTTGAATGTATTTTCTATGGCCAGATGATATTATTTGAGGGACACAAATAATATAGGTCATTAGGGGTGAGGACTCATAAAACTTTTAGGCACCTTCTCATGGTGTGCACCCTTGGTAATATCCAGGAGGATATTATGAGAACGAGACCCGCCAGTAGGAAATCCATATTTCATAGTGTCATTGGATGTTCCTATCTACGGACGTGTGTATTGGTCCTTAGACTTTAAGATTATTATTAATGGGTATTACAATTCATGCACTTAGATGTATTGACGAAAACTGTGATGAAACACTGTTCGCAATGAGGTAGGATATGTTGGGTGTGTCACGAGTAATACCGCATTAATAGATAATGCAAGAAAGGATTTGTTCCTTCCGTTCCATAACAGAAGTAGATATATCAGGCCCTTTGATGGAATTGATATAGCCTAAATAAATCCATGGCCATGGTAAGGTATGGGAAAGTTCAATTTTGGGAAGTCAAATAAATAATAATCAAGAACATGGGTTGATGGCACTAGCATGCAACCCGCTTGATTGGAGATATCGATACAAAGGGATTATATTACACGGTTTGCGTTCGTAGGAAGTGACGGGTCATTGCGGCATTAAGTTCTTTCTCTATGGGTGCCTTGGCGTGTTGCTAGACGCTAAACATGGACTTTAGGAAGGCTCAGCCCAATGCCACCGAGAATGAGGCCTAGAGGGTCACACACTAAGTGTGTCCATGTATCTTTGTTAAATATTAATTTAACAAATTAAATAAATATTATTCAGGACTGTGGTTTAATAATTATTTAAGGATGTCTGATCGCATTTATTTTGACACTAGTTATTCAAGAGAATATATTGTAGATGAAATAATATATTTATTAGCGAGTAATGTAGTTACATTTATTTAAGAAATAAATAGTCATTACTCAATGTCTAATAAATATGGTGGAGAAAAATGGAAAATAAAAGTACACGCCGTGTAGTTTTATGGAAAACAAGTACACGCCATGTACTAATTATTACACGCCGTGTAGTTTTTCCAGTTGGGATTTTAAGGATTTAATATTGTTTTATTAAATGATATTTATTATAATCAGCGTGGGAACATGTCAAGGAATTAATAATTCGACATGGGGGTTTTCAATAAGAGTTAATGAAATAAATAAAATGCGTAACACATTTATTTATTGTCATAACTCTATTAACCTCAAAATCGATTATAAATATCCTCACAACCCCAACATTTTAAAGAGCCATTATTTTGCACAACATATTTTGAAATACTCTCAAGCCAAGAGAGAATTCCCTTTCCACCAAGAACGCCCTCAAGTTACAAGAGCAAGATCCTCCACCGGATCAAGGCGGTCGAAGACGGACATCGCAAGCGAAGGTTCTTCCGTGCTAGCACCTCGAGATCCCTTCGGCGACATCCGGAGATACGTGACACACGTGTGGATCACCGCTAAAGGAATCATACACTTGGATTCTACGACGCAACGATGGATCCCCGAATCATGACCGGACACATCAACGAAGAAAGAATTCCAACGAGGTAATTCTTATGAATTAATTAAATTAATTATAATCAACATATGATTATCCTCCTCAAGGGTTCCGGGACTCTTCTTTTCTTTTCATTCTTCTTTCTATTCCGAAGATTCGGCGTTTTATATCGTGAAGGATCTCGGATTGAATGTTGTTTAACATTAAAATTAAAGTTGGGCTAACCCACAAACATGCTTCCACTGCGCCCGGAACCTACAAGTGGTATCAGAGTGGTCATATCGTTGATTATAATTATTTATTTTTTCGTTGGTAATTTACACATTTAATAATTTAGTTATTTCAATTCAAGTTTAATCATTCTGGAAATCAGAATATCGAGATCTATTCCTCCTCCCTATTTTCTCGTTCACGTCACAAAAATGATTTTTTATTTTCATTTTGATTAAAATAAAATAGAGGAACTCATTAGGAGGAGCCAAAAGTTTCTATCCGTATAACACCAGAATACACGGCGTGTATTCGGAAGTACATGCCATGTAGTCTAGGTTCAATGAATTGACTGATCAGCCAAATCAGGCCGTGTATTGGATTCTTTTTAAGAATTTAAGACACCTTGTGTTGACTAGAAATAGGTGGCACACGGTTTCCGGAATCCCCGTCGTGTGGTCCAACGAACACGGCGTGTAGTCCCTTCAGATTGGGGTTGGGTCGTGTACTCCATACACGGCCTGCCCGGCTGGAAACCATGTAATGCGGAAACTACACAGCGTGTGTCCCACTGTACATGCCATGTACTCCAAAAATTTCTGAAGTACATTAACACGCCTTATCCCCGGGCATGTACTTCGGATGGACGGTGAACAAAAGTACACGCCGTGTAGTCGGAACGACACGCCGTGTACTCAACCAAATTACACAGATTAATTAAAATTTATTATTATATTATACAAACCCTTGAGACGTGTACCATGGTGCAGGCATAAAGCTGAGGCACAACACGTGATAGGTGTTTTATATATATGTGTTTAATTTAACATCTGCGCAATAAATGGTAATTCACCGTGTTGCCTCCAAGGTACAAGTTACGTACAATGATAATTTTAAATGAATTTATTTGTTTAAAATTATGATGGATGAGAATCTCAAGGAAATTCAAAAAAGGGATTTAAGATAAAAGGATTGATTAATTAAAGAAAATTAATTGATTCGAGCGTGATTTATCTTAAACAATAATGATTAATTAATTGAATTCTAGTTTTATTTATGCGTAAATATCGTTGCATGTATGGATGATCATGAGCTAGACTGAGACCTTTGTATGTGAATGGTTTCTTTTAATTTATTTGTTTAAATTAAATTTGTTGGCCACCGAGCCATCTCCTCATTAATATGTAGGGCCTGTGTGCCCAAGGATTATTTTATGTAAAAACCCCCTTTACCCCTCACCTATGTGTGAGATAAATTCATATGTAATGTATGGAGCTCCCAAGCTAGTGGAGGCGGCTCAAGTCAGGAGCCAAGGTGAAACCAATCCAAGGAGATACAAAGGTGGACAGGTGGAAAGCTATAAACACAAACCCAAAATGTTCAAGGAGTTTCTCCCCTAGGTCTTGGGTTAGTTTATCAACCGCTAGATAAACTAACCAATAGAAAATCTCATGATCATACCATTTATTTTATTTCTGTCAGTTGCATGGTTTATTTATTGTGGTGTGTTGTCACGATCACACAATTAATGAATTAAACGAGCATGCAAGATGGAACTAAAATAAAACCGGATTATACGTAAATATTATCTTAGACATGGTTAATCACTTAAGTATATCCCACTTAATATTAACAAGCATGTAATCAAAGATAATAAAATGGAAATTTACGTATAAGGATAAAATCCCTCAAAATAAATATTAAGTCTGCATAGCCTTCCATAATCTTGGTTAGAATCAAACCATAGTTCAAAGTGCTTGACCAACCCTGGTTGGGGTGCTTCCAATTATCGAGGAATTATAATTCAAGGTTTTGGGTTGACTTGAATTGGTTCGCATCAAGGGTTGACTGCCATAGCAGGACTTGGTGTGACCAAGAGGAAAAGGTTGAGGAAATCCAAAAAGGATTTTAGGATTGGGGAGTCCACTCAGCGGATCAAGGAGCTGCGAGTTAATGCACTTGGAATTTGGAATGCCTACCTAAAACCCTTCAAGTTGCTTGACCAACCCTAGTTGGGGTAATGCGAAGGGCAATATGGATCCTTGCCACAAGAATATTCACGCAACAGAATATTCCGAAGTCAATGGTGAGGGATATTGGATTTAGATAAAATAGTGGGAGACTAATAAGTATTAATTTATTTATTT
Organism: Viscum album; assembly: GCA_963277665.1. Lineage (NCBI taxonomy): Eukaryota > Viridiplantae > Streptophyta > Magnoliopsida > Santalales > Viscaceae > Viscum > Viscum album. The sequence goes on from OY728160.1 coordinate 735,242,612, forward strand.
GTCTCAATTTTTGTAATAAAGTACTAAACCTTTTCTCATCTTAATTTGTAGAAACGGCAAGAAAATGACTTCAAACATATCATTGTGCAGCATACTCGAAAAAGAAAACATTCTCACCGGCACCAATTTCCAAGAGTGGCAGAGGCGTTTACGCGTCGTCCTTCGCCACGAAAGGAAATTATATGTGTGGGAAGATCTTATTCTAGTTGCTCTTGGTAAAGAGGCTAGTGATGAGGAATTATCTCTCTACATGAAACACATGGATAATGCCACAGAGGTCCAGTGTTTCATGCTATCGTCCATGTCTAATGAGCTCTTGAAGCAACATGAAAACATGGACGTGTATAACATGATGTCTCACCTTAAAGATCTCTACCAAGAGAAGGAGATACATGAGAGGTATGAGATCTCCAATGCTTTGTTTACCACAAATCTTGGAGAGTCTGCGCTAGCTGGGCCTCATGTAGTCAAGCTTATTGGCTACATTGAACTCCTGGAAATCTTAGGGATTAAATTCCCGGATGATTTGCGTACAGATCTCATACTATCACCACTGCCCAAGACCTTCTCTAGCTTCATTGTCAACTATAACATGAGCGGCAATGAGAAGAGTCTATCTGATCTTCTGACCTTGATTCTCCAGGTAGATAAGGACATGGGGTGTGACAAACCCATGTTCCTTATGGTGAACAAGAATAGGAAGGACAATGCAAAGGGGCTAAAGACTTATAAACGTTCTGAAGCCCCCGAGCACCGTCCCTCCAAGAAGGGGAAGATCCAGAGGCAGGGTAAGGAACGGGAGGCAGTGTGTTTTGCATGTGTCAAGTAGGGCCACTGGAAGAGGAACTGCACCCAGAAGCATGGGGATGCTAAAAGTGCATTTGTTATTGAGTGAAATCTTTCTATTTCTACACATTGGGTATTATATATAGCTTGTGGGGCTCACATCTGCATTTAAATGCAGGAACGAAGTATATTTAGAAAGATCGCCAGAGGAGTGGTGAATCTTCGAGATGCTAATGGCGCAAGGATGGTTGCGTTTTCTATTGGTGACTACCACCTCTCATTGTCGACTGGGATGATTTTGGTTTTACATAACTCTTATTATGTGACTAGTGTTACCAAGAACATAATTTATGTATCTTGTTTTTATATGGATGGATTTGTTTTCAAATTTGGAAATAAGGGTTGCCTATTTTATAAGAACAACGTATGTTATGGTATTGCACATTTAAATAATGATTTGTATGTATTGAATTATGAAAAAAAAGTGTTGGCAATCGACAACTAAACAAACTCACATGACTCATACATCACCAAATTATGACATCACTGCTTTGGTCATGTGAACGATAAGCGTTTGACAAAGCTCTGAAAAGATGGCTATTTAGACTCTACTGAGCTAAAACCACTTGATAGATGTCATGCTTGTTTACAAGGAAAAATGACCAAGCCGCCTTTTGGTGGACTAGGTGAAAGGTCCACAGAGATTATAGGATTGGTACACACAGATGTGTGTGGACAATTTCCAGTAGAAGCTAGAGGTGGATATTCTTACTTCATTACTTTTACTGATGATTTGAGTAGATATGGATATGTCTACTTAATGAGGTATAAGTCAGAGTCCTTAGAGAAATTTAAGGAATTCAAGAATGAAGTAGAGAATCATATTGGTAAGAAGATAAAGAAGCTTCGATCGGATCGAGGTGGAGAATATCTAAACCAAGAGTTCATCGATCTTCTATGGGAGTCTGGTAATCTATCTTAGCTCACTCCTCCTTATACACCACAGTGGAATGGTGTTAGTGAAAGGAGGAACAACACCTTGTTGGACATGGTGAGGTCGATGATGAGTCATGCGGATCTTCCATTATCCTTTTGGGGATATTCATTACAAACTGGAACATACACATTAAACCGAGTACCAACTAAGGTGGAAAATGGAATTCCATCCGAGTTATGGAATGGAAGGAAACCCACTTTGTCGCACACACGTGTATGGGGATGCGAGGCGTTTGTTAAGGCCTTCTCAGGCAACAAAATAGCACCCCGGGGCACGAAGTGTATCTTTATAGGATATCCCAAGGAAACGAAAAGATATTACCTATATAACCCTCAAGACAAGAAAGTGATTATCGCCAGACAAGACGTCTTTCTTGAGAGGGAGCACATCCTCAAGAAGGATAGTGTGACCAAGATTGAATTCGACGAAGTTGATGCTCAAGATACACAGGAGTTGGTACAGGAACATGTTCCACAGGTCCACGTGGAAGAGGTTATAGAAACACAAGTACTACGTAGGAGCTCAAGAGAGGTAAGGGAACCAGAGAGATTTGGTTTCTTAGTAACCGAGGATGGTGAATCATTATTGGTGGACAATGATGAACCTCTATCCTACAAGGAAGAAGTAGAAAGCTCAGAAGAAGCAAGATGGCTAGAAGCTATGAATTTTGAGATGGATTCCATGTATCAGAACCAATTTTGTGTTCTGGTCGATGAGCCAGTTGATGTAAAACCTGTTGGATGCAAATGGGTATTCAAAATAAAGGTGGACATGGAAGGTCAAGTTAGCACCTATAAAGAAAGGCTACTAGCTAAAGGATTCAAATAGCGTAAAGGAATTGACTATGATGAACCCTTCTCGCCAGTTGCCATTTTTAAATCCATAAGAATCATACTTGCCATAACAGCTTACCATGACTACGAGATTTGGAATATGGATGTCAAAACATCATTCCTTAATGGGAACCTTCAGGAAGATGTCTATATGACACAACCAGAAGGGTTTGTGACACCAGGTGAATCCAAACGGGTTTGCAAGTTGCAGAAATCCATTTATGGATTGAAGAAAGCATCCAGGTCATGGAACATTTGATTTGATGAAGCTATAAAGGAATTTGGTTTCATTAAGAACAAATGTAAGCCATGTGTTTATAAGCGATTTAATGGGAATGCAGTCATCATCCTAGTGGTATATTTTGATGACATATTGCTTATTGGAAATGGCGTACCAGCCTTACAGTCAGTTAATGACTAGTTGAACAAGTGTTTATCTATGAAGGACTTAGGAGAAGCAGCCTACATTCTAGGGATAAAGATCATTCGTGACAGATCCAAGAGGCTTCTTGGACTAAGTCAGGGTACATACATTGACCAGATACTAAAGAGATTTAGTATGGGAAAATCCAAGATAGGATTGGTTCCAATGTCACATGGCTTACATCTTTCTATGAAAATGTGTCCCCCGACACAATAAGAGAAAGATAGGATGAGTAAGATCCCATATGCTTTGGCTATAGGATCCATCATGTATGCCATGTTATGTACCAGGCTTGATGTTGCATATGCACTGAGCATGGTAGGCAGATATCAAGCAGATCCAGGAGAACAAAATTGGACTACTGTTAAGACTATCCTTATGTATCTGAGAATAACTAAGGTTATATTCCTGGTGTATGGAGGAGATGAGGATCTTGTCATCAGAGGGTATGATGATGCTAGTTTTCAAACAGATCAGAATGATCTGAAGTCGCAATCTGGATATGTTTTTTGTCTCAATGGAGGAGTTGTGAGCTGGAATAGTTCAAAGCAGTCAGTTGTCGCCGATTCTACAGTGGAGTCCAAGTATATAGCGGCTTCTGATGCAGTCAAAGAAGCCATATTGATTCAAAACTTTTTCCAGGAGCTTGATGTGGGGCCTAGCAGTAAAGATCCCATTACATTGTATTGTGATAATACTGCAGCGGTGGCTCTTGCAAAAGAACCAAGGTCACATCAACGGACAAAGCACATACTCCAGAAGTATCACCTCTTGAGGGATTTATATCAAAGGGGTGATGTTGCAGTGAGCAGAGTGTCCACGGAAGAGAACGTGGCAGACCCCATGACTAAAGGCCTATCTCAGCAGAAGCATGAATATCATGTGAGAGCTAGCGAGTTAATGGTTGTTAGCAGATGGCTTTAGTCCAAGTGGGAGTCTGTTGGAGTTGGTGGTCTAGAACCAACTACTTTGTCCTTTATTCATTAAATAAAAACCTTATCACATATTGATTGTTCTTCTGCATGACATGTCATGTGATAATGTCCTAAGGACAGCTGTTTCATTAAAGGGGCGTAGCAGATCCCTGCTATGATGAGAAATCGGAAGTGCCATAACACTATTATTGAATGTATGTTTTATGGCCGGATGATATTATTTGAGGGACACAAATAATACAGGTCATTAGGGGTGATGAATCATAAAACGTTGAGGCACCTTCTCATGGTGTGAGCCCTTGGTAATATCCAGGAGGATATTATGAGAACGAGACCCGCCAGTAGGAAATCCACATCTCATAGTGTCATTGGATGTTCCTATTTTCGGATGTGTGTATTGGTCCTTAGACTATAAGATTATTATTAATGGGTATTACAACTCGCACACTTAGATGTATTGACAAAAACTATGATGACACACTGTTCGCAGTGAGGTAGGATACGCTGGGTGCGTCACGAGTAATACCGCATTAATAGATAATGTGAGAAAGGATTTTTCCCTTCCGTTCCATAATGGAAGTAGATATCTCAGGCCCTTTGATGGAATTGATATAGCCTAAATAAATCCATGGCCATGGTAAGGTATGGGAAAGTTCAATTATTGGAAGTCAAAGAAAAAATAATCAAGAACATGGGTTGATGGCACTAGAATGAAACCCGCTTGATTAGAGATATCAAGACAAAGGGATTATATTACACGGTAAGCGTTCGTAGGAAGTGACACGTCACTGCGGCGTTAACTTCTTTCTCTATGGGTTCCTTGGTGTGTTTCTAGACGCTAACCTTGGACTTTAGGCAGGCTCAGCCTAATGCCACTGAGAAAGAGGCCTAGAGGGTCACACACTAAGTGTGTCCATGTATCTCAGTTAAATATTAATTTAACAAGTTAAATAAATATTATTCCTGACTGTGGTTTAATAATTATTTAAGGATGTCGGATAACATTTATTTTGAAACTAGTTATTCGAGAGAATATATTGTGGATGAAATAATATATTTATTAGCAAGTAATGCAGTTAAATTTATTTAAGAAATAAATAGTCATTACTCAATTTCTAAAAAATGTGGTGGAGAAAAATGGAAAATAAAAGTACACGTTGTGTATATTAAATATACACGCCGTGTATTAATTATTACATGCCGTGTAGTTTTTCTAGTTGGGATTTTGAGGATTTAATATTGTTTTATTAAATGATATTTATTATAATCAGCGTGGGAACATTTCAAGGAATTCATAATTCAACATGGGGGTTTTCAATAAGAGTTAATGAAATAAATAAAATGTGTAACACATTTATTTATTGTCATAACTCTATTAACCTCAAACCCGATTATAAATATCCTCGCAACCCCAACATTTTAAAGATCCATTGTTGTGCACAAAAGATTTGGAAATACTCTCAAACAAAGAGAGAATTCCCTTTCCACCAAGAATGCCCTCAAGTTACGGGAGCAAGATCCTCCACCGGATCAAGGCGGTCGAAGGCGGACATCACAAGCGAAGGTTCTTCCACGCTAGCACCCGGAGATCCCTTCGGTGATGTCCAGAGATACATGACACTTGTGTGGATCGCCGCTAGAGGAATCCTACACTTGGATTATACGATGCAACGACGGATCACCAAATCGTGACCAGACACATCAACGAAGAAAGAATTTTGACGAGGTAATTCTTATGCATTAATTAAATTAATTATAATCAACATATGATGATCCTCCTCAAGGGTTTTGGGACTCTTATTTTATTTTCGTTTTTCATTCTATTCCGAAGATTCGGTGTTTTATATCGTGACAGATCTCGGATTGAACGTTGTTTAACGTTAAAATTAAAGTTGGGCTAACCCACCAATGCACTTCCGCTGTGCCCAAAACCTACAATTTTAGTCTCACGTCAGGATTATATAGAGAGACTTATCCTAATAGGATACCCATGATGAAAAGACATAACCCTCCAAGTATAACCTAAAGCTCAATCCAAGTTCTTCACACCTGCACATTAGTCAAAATCATATACATATAAAAACAAACATGCTCAAGTTAAAAAATATAAATGTTAGAACAACATATCACAAAAGTATAGATCAATATATTAAATTTAAATAACTAACATTCACAACAATAAATAAGTTTTTACGAAATTTGATCCTACTTTCCCAGTCATGATTAATGAATACACCAAAATCCCATAATCTGTAACAACACAACATACTGAAGGTCGGCCTGAAACCATAATGCCACAAATATAATTGAAATGAAAATCCTATTACCTTGAAGATCCATCACATAAGAGATGTCAAGGATCTAACATGACTCCCCCACCCAAGTTCCATACCACCTAACTCCTTTCTAACTTTCCCTAAATATAGTCAAGAAGAAAAAAAAAAGAAAACATATTTTGATCCCCTTTATAATGCCCCAACACAAATCATCTTATCTGGTTTTGAGTGCCACATGACCTAATTCATACTACCTTGTAGGCAAGAGGTTACTGAATAGTAGTGAGGGTCTAATCAATATAGTGGAGGGACTATTCCCTCAACATCAATAACCATACATGATAATTATAAACAAGTATAAATAATCATCATATAATAACATATAGAGAATAATAAATAATAATTTATTTATCAATGGGATTTCAAGGTATCACAGAGTCATATGAGAAAATAAACTAAAGACCACTGATGTAGTAATGTCCTAGAATTTCTGTGTAATATTGTTTTTAAATTATATGGAATTATTTTAAGCCAGGCGCTAAGATGGTACATGATTCTAAGGCACGGGGTGACCGAAATGAAATTTTGAAATTATTTTTAGTTCACCAAAGTAAACATGTGAGTGTATTTTTCTAAATTTTTAACTGGTGCTTGGATCAAAAATACAAGGGGACAATTGAACTCAGAATGCTAGGATTCTCATAGAAAGGACTTAACTTCAACCGACAAGGGTGAGATGGAAATTTTAATTTTCAGAATTTTTGAAAAATAATAAAATAACATAGAAAAATTTATTTTATTTTCTTTCACATTGTTGAGCAGCAGATGGTGTTGTTGTGGTGCGGCGTTGAGGAAATAACAAGGTTTATTAAATGAGGATCATTAATGGATAATTGTTCAAGAATAACCGATATTTTGTTCTATAAATGAAATAGTGTAATGACACTACGTCACAACATAATAGAAATGTTGCGACATGTTTATTTTTATTAAAATAACATGTTGGAGAGTTGATAATTAAACCCTTGGGATTCTTAACAAACCTATAGAATAATTGCTATCAAAAAATAAACAAAAAATTATGGGGGATCCCTCTCCAATGACTAATGCTGGAGGATCAAAGTTTGGTGACAAATGTTGTGGAGAACGAGATCAGATATGGGAATTGACAAATGATGAAGAAAAATAGTGGATCATGGGTTGAAAATGATTTGGATCATCTTTTATTGCCTAATAAAGATCCGAATCTAGGTAGGGATTTCTTTCTGTTAAAATTCCCCATTCTTCATTTTAAAACAACATACACGGATCAACCAATAAATAGGCTGATCTGTGGATCCGGTATTTCTTGTGGGAGGGTGCTTTCCTTGGGGTTTTTTCATAGGGATTTTTGATAGGATTATAGAAATGTGATTCGGAACCTCCCATATTTCAAACTTCTAACGTGGAGGGTGTGGGCCGACCCGAACAAGGCCAGAGCCCCTATGACTTGTGCGTTATTTGTGGATGAAATATCAATATGATGGAAAGGCTATTTTGAGGCCATTGTAGTGAAGTTGGTATCCCTACAGTCCCATAAGTGCTGACGGTTCGAGAAATGAACCACCAAAGAAACATCAGTGGCTCACAGAAAGAACTGCTGATGCACCGAAGATGGCCGACGGTGGCCCACGGAAGCGACCGTGGGTGGAGGGAGGTGGTGTGACCATCGGCGTGGTGTGGTATTGAAGAGCTTCAATCAGTTGTTCGTGGCGTCATGGAGGTGAAGCAACGAACTGCACCGCGTGGAGGGTCAGCCTGCATCTGGGCCACCCGAACGTGCAAGAGGCACACAATCCGTCGACTGCGTGCAGGAGTCCGACCGACTAGACATTTCGATCACATGGCATAGGATTTGATCGCTTAAATGGAAAGGAGGAAACCACCCTGTTTCAACCGCGTGGTGAGCATGGAGCCAGACATGGCTTCCAGCCTCGTCCCGGCCAGGTGATGAATCGGTCCGCCTCCATAGGATCAGGCAGGCCAGTGGGATGGACCCTTCCCATTGGGCCGGGCCGGAGCCATGTCCCAAAAGTTCCATGACCCAATGGATCTATCCCATGCTAGGCTAGGTTGGGGTCATGTCATCGGACCCGGGTCGGGTTGGGTCGGCCCGACCGGGTCGGATCGGACCCGGACCCAACCTGCCCCTTTTTAGAAAAACATTAACTAAAGTACCAGGTGTACGATTAGTGCAATCTATATGACATGAGGACCCCTTCAATGAGTATATCATTCTACGATACACTATGTGAGTTTTTTTGGGATTTGGATAATGGCCAAGTTGGATCAAAATCGAATCAAACTGGACCCTTTTTACAAAAATACCCATATCTTACAAACCGAGCGTCCGTTCGACACGTCATCTATTTCATTGGGACCCTTATGACAATAAAATCCTTTGGGTTGCTATATATGGGACATAATATAGGTTGAGGTATTAACTATGACTTTATGATCTGATTCTCTAATAATCAAGCATGCTAAGTGCAGGAATCCAGTGGTTAGCTATAATGTGAAGAATGAGAGAGACCCTTCATGGATCTGTATGAGAGTGACCCTTCATGGATCATCATGAGAGCTACCCTTTGTGGATAAACATTAGAGTGACCCATCATGTATTATCATGATAGTGATATTTCATGGAACAGTAGTAGCGCGACCCATCGTGGATTAGCCATAGAGCAACCCATTCTGGATCAGCAGCAGAGCGACCCTTTGTGGATCAGCATCAGGGAGACTCTTTGTAGATCAAAAACCTAGCCTCTCAATAGAATAAGATGATATAGGTTTACAACTAATCATATTTACATATATACTTAAGTTATACCTTTTGTGAGATGTGTCTTTTTCTTTGTGATTTACTTTGAGATCTTGCTTTGTGGTATTTTTTCTTTTTGTATTTCTATGAGCCCCAAATTGGTCTTTGGGTCCCTACTAAGTATAGTTATACTCACCCCTACATGGGCTTTGCCTACACCTGTTGTGTCTTGTGTAGACGAAAAATAGTTTTGACTGAGACTTTGGGGAGCCAGGTCTAGATGGTGCTTGGAGGTGGATCGATAGACGTGATGTGCTTCAGTGACATCCAACAGTGAGTTGTACCAACCCTTTAGGTAGGATCATTGACGAGTAACCTCTAGAGATTTTAATTTCTTTGTGTACTTTCCTTTCAGTTGGGCTTGTATTCCGGCCCATTTTACTTTCTATAATACTTGTACTTATTGTTGGTTCAAGTTTTAGCTAACTATTCATAGTATGGGTTGTGTGTGTGTACAAGTTGAAAGGAAATGCCTTCCCCTATTGGGATATTCCTTTTTGGTGCTAGTCCCCAGCTCCTGGCCTATAGAAGGTGGTATTGGGGTAGTCACGACATGGGCCCTAAGGGATGGGTCATGAAAAATTGGTATTAGAGGGGTGGTCGGTTCTACCAGAAGAACTATGAGTCTGTATTTCTGATGGGGGAAATAGTGTTAACATTCTTGATTTTAGCTTTCAATCCTGGGAGTCCAGTGTTGGTGCGGCGACCAATGTATCCAAATAACAGTACCCTAAATTCTATTTTTTCGACTCAGTATATGAAAAACTAGTTGCATGTATTTGGAAATATTTTTATCTAGATCACTTTTGAGTATTCTCACCATGTATAAATTATTTACTGTGGTGCATCTATTTCCCTACTGGATGCCTCCATGAAGACAGCCATCCAGGATTCCAGTGAGGGATCATGAAGATGGCCCACCGAGAAATGAGGAATTGGTGCAAGGACCACTTACAACAATAAAACCATTGGGTGGTGTACCGGTAGTACTACCACCTGTAGAGACATAGTTACTACTAACCCCACTAGGGGATAGTTCTTTCCAACTAAGCACACTTCATGATTTCTAATGATAGAGGCCTCTAAGGTTTCGAGGCGAGATAGATCCCCAGGAAGATGAGGATTGGCTAGAGGCAATTACACGGGGTTTTCAACCGGTAGAGACACCTACAAACCATATGGTGGTCTTAGCTGCTAGCCTCTTTCAGGGAATTATAGGGAGATAGTGGAGTTTGATGCTCTAGAAACACGAGGAGGAGACCCTTTTTTGTTTGGACTTCGAGATATTTTTAGGGTGGACCTCATACTAACGACACTGCACTCAATGCATATTTAGGAGCTACTGCACCTACAACAGGGCAGCCTGACTGTGGCCCAATACTCGGTGAGGTTTACTGACCTCTCTCACCAATCCACCGACATGGTATGAGAACCTTTCTTCAGGGCCCAGACCTTTGAGCAGGGAATCTGATGGGATATCTGGGTGTCGATGATTTTGATCAGCATCTTGATGTAGGATGGAGTGCTACTGTGAGCTCCACTGGTGGAGAGATTCCTAGCTGAGAAAGCACCCACAGTGAGAGCCACCACCACACAATAGTTGGCCGATCCATCTGCAATAGGTAGTAGGCAGACGATGCATTGGCCCAAATGGGCCAGACCTTCTAGAGGATGACCCCATGACGTAGGGTTAGAGGTGCAAAGATTGTGAGGAAGTGGAGGTCAGCTGAGGGCTAGAGTTTGTTACTCCAGCGGTGGGAAGGGACACATGGCTCATGACTGCCTGACCTGCCACATTGATCATCAACATATGGTCAAAGGAACTCCATGGAAGAGGCATAGGTTCGAGTGTGAAGGTCTATAGGGTGGAAGACATGGAAAGGGAGTAGGCTGAGCAGAAGGTGGTGGAAGACGGTTCATCGTACTCCCTCCACCACCCCTAGGTGTTCCAATATGGGCTCAAGGAGTTGGTGGATAGGGGAAAGATCAGCCTTAGGTAGTGGAGGCCTATGACCATGGTGCTCCCTAGATTATTATAGCTTTGATCTCATTATACTACACCTTATCTTAAGTTCTTATAGACATAGGTGTCGATCACTCTTTCTTTACCACAGAACTCGTTCGAGGCTCAAAGATTCTGGTGGAGCCATTGGATCGGTTCATACTATTAAAGACTCCTACATGAGGGGATTTGATGATTACACAATGGTTCCAAAAATGTGAGATTACTCTAGGATTCAAAATATTTAGCTGAAATCTACTAATAGAAACGTTGACGCCTTACAAAATCATATTTGGTATGGACTAGTTATCTAAATTCCATGCTCAGATCGACTGTTTTAGGTGAAAATTGTGTCGTGTCTGTGAGGATGAGACTAGGTTTTCTTTCACCGGAGAGAAGGGAACCTTTGAAGCACTATATGGACTCTATAAGAGGAGGGTGAAATATATCACTCACCAGTTGACTAGCCTCACCCTTGGTGCGGTGGACAATAGGATTTTGAGCTTTCCTACAGTGGTAGAAGAGTATGTGGACATCTTTCTAGTAGATGTCCCAAGACTACCTCCTTGTAGAGATGTAGAATTTTCATTGACTTGTACCCAGGGATGGAACTGATATCTACAAATGAATATCAGATGGATCCCATGGAGATCCGAGAGATGAGATTATAGTTGGAGGACTTGTAGAGGAAGGGGTTTGTAAGACCCATTGTTTCTCCATGAGCATCCCCGATATTGTTTTCCAAGAATTCAGATTGGAGATTGAGACTATGAATAGACTTCTAGCACCTAAACCAGGTGACTATAAAGAAAAATTAACCACTGTTGAGTATTAATGACCTCTTTGATCTGTTGAAGGGAGAAAAGTGGTTCTCAAAGATCTTCCTCAGATTAGGATATCATAAGTTTCGGGTAAAATATGAAGATGTACTGAATACGACCTTTAGAGGCCGGTATGACCACTATGATATTTTGGTGATGCCTTTTGGCATGAATAATTACCCAGTGGTGTTCATGTAACTCATGAATAGGATCTTCCAGCCTTACCTTGATGGTTTTGTGGTAGTCTTTATTGTCGAAATTTTGGTGTACTCGGTGTCGGAGGAGGATAATTCTAGACACCTATAGATAGTCTGGAATACATTGAGAGCACCATATTTATAGTAATATCTCAAAGTGATAGTTCTAGATTCAGGAGGTCCACTTTCTGGGACACGTCATCTTTGAGGCTGGAGTTGCGGTGGATCTGGTGAAGATAGAAGCAATGCTTTCTTGGGAGCCACCCAAGAGTGTGAATGAGGTATAGAGTTTCTTGCAGTTGGCTAGGTACTACCTGAATTTCACACCCAAATTTTCTAGAGTAGAAAAACTTTTTTAATCTTTGAAAACAAAGGGACAACCCTTCGTATGGATGGAGAAGTTTCATTAGAGTTTCTAAGAGCTGAGGTAGTGACTAAAAAGTGCCCCCATCCTAAGAATACCAGAAGAGGGTGTTGGGTATTTTGTATTATGTGATGAATTAGGGACTAGATTGGGTTTTTTTCTAATGTAAAATGATTAGTGATCACCTACGACTCACAGTAGTTGAGGTAGAATGAGAAGAACTATGGGACCCATAACCTGGAGTTAGCAGTGGTGGTCTTTTCCTTGAAGATATGGTGAAACTACTTGATGGGTTAATAGTTTACCATTTACTATGACCACAAAAGTATCAGGTATATCTTCTCACAGATGGACCTGAACCTGAGACAACAACAATGGATAGAGTTTCTCCAAGACTTTGACTTTGAGGTAGTCTATTCTCCTGGGAAGGGGGACATGGTGGCAGATGCGCTTAGCAGGAGGTCTGTTTTACAGTTGCTAATAGAGGTGATAGATTAGCTATCCGTGATGTAGTTATCCTTTGTGGATGATGACGGTGCAGCTTACCTTTAGTCAATGACGGTAACTCCCCCACTCTTATAGAGAGTTAGGGAGGCACAACATGGGGATGTTGGATGCGAAGCCTGACGTGCCCATTTATCCTCAGGATAGGCTACTGATGGATTTTTTTATAGGTGGGGAGCACATTATCCTTTTCAGAGGATGAAACATAGTATGAGTGACATTATCGGAGGACGGTTGAGGGTGTTCCATATATCCCCTTTGGTGGTACATCCTGGTGTGGAAAAGATGAACCAAGACCTCCGACGTCAGTACTAGTGGCAAGGGATGGAGAAAACGGTGGTAATGTTCGTTTCATGATGCCTCACTTGTCAGAAAGTGAAGGACGAGCATCATGTCCAAGTAGGATTTGAACAACCACATAAGGTACCAGAATGGAAGTGGGATGGTATCTCCATGGACATCGTGATAGGGTTACCATGCATGTCCATGTGCAATGATTCTATCTGGGTGATCGTTGACCAACTCATCAAGTCGGCACAATTCATACCCATTCAGGAGCAGAGATCGGTAGAGGGCTTGGGATGACTCTACATCTAAGAGATATTACGACTTCATGGGGTGACATCAACAATCGTCTCAGATCATGATGCTTGTTTTACATCCCATTTGTGGAGGGGATTACAGGAGGTGTTTGGGACTCAGCTGTGCTTGAGCACCACCATTCACCCTCAAACAGATAGTCAGACAAAGCTAACCATATAGACCCTAGAAGACATTATTCATGTCTGTGTACTTGATTTTGGTCGTAGTTTGTTGGATCACCTACCATTGGTGGGGGTTGTGTACAACAATATATATCACTCTTCCATTGGCATAGAACCATTTGAGGCCTAGTATGGGCGGCCATGCAGATCACCACTATGCTCGACAGACCTAGGGGAGTCAACACTAATGGGCCTGAAGTTGGTACAGGCTACCACAGATAAGGTGAAGACCCTCCAAGAGTGGATGAGGGCTACACAGAGTAGGCAGAAATCGTATGATGAAAGGAGGTGGATACCCTTCTAGGTCGTAGAGGGAGACCATGTTTTTCTTTGGGTCTCACCCTGATGGGGATTATGAAGATTTGGTAGGGGAAAAAGGTTATCTACGAGGTTCATCGAACCTTTCCAGATTCTTAGTACAGTTGGTGAGGTGGAGTATCACCTAGCTATTCCCCCCATAGAGACACCAGGTACACAATGTTTTTCATGTGTCATAGATAAGGACGCATGTGCATGATCCATTCCACATCATCGACTGGGATGAGCTGGACATTGATGATGGGGTGATGTTTTCGGAGATTCTAGTGGATATAGAGGATCGATGGGAGTGGGTCCTGTGTATATAGTTGATTCCTATGGTGCACATTCGATGGAATCATGGGAACCTCCATGAGAGCACATAGGAGCAAGAGGATCAGATTGGTGCTCAATATCCTTATTTTTTTGATTATCCTTTGTTTTGGATTTTAGGTATGTAAAGCCCTAAGGTGGGGAGAATGTAATGTCCAGAAATTTTTGTGTATTTGTTTTAAATATATGGAATTATATTGAGACCTGGTGCTAAGACGAAACATGATTTCGAGGACCGGGGTTCCTAGAATATAATTTTGAACATATTTTAAGTTCACTTATTTAAATGTGCGAGTGAGGTTTTTATAACATTTTAACCAGTTCTTGGATCAAAAATATGAGGGAACATTTGAACTGAGAAAGCTTGGATTCACCTAGAAAGATGTTAATTTTGACTAGAAAGGGTCAGACATACAAGTTGAGTTTTTGAAATTTTAGTAAAATAATAATATAACTTAAAAAAGTTATTTTATTTTATTTTTCACCGTTGAGAGGTGGATGGTTGCGCTGTGGTGCGGCAACGCGGTGACGATGAGGCACATTAAATGAGGATCATTAAGGGCTTGTTGTGCAAGCATAACCGCTATGGTGTTTCATAAATGAGACAGTGTGAAAACGCAAAGTATTAGCATAATAGAAGCACTAATATACGTTTCTTTTTATTAAACTAACGAGTTGGAGGGTTGAGAATTAAATCACGGGGATTATCTGATGAACCTAAAACATAATTCCTCTCCAACGAACAACAACAAATTCCTAAGAAACCCTCCCCAATGATGAACGTTGGAGGATCAGAACGTGGAGAAAATTCTCATGGAGAACGAGATCAGATCCATGATTGACTAATAGGGAAGAATGATAGGGGATAATAGGTCAACAAAAACTTGGATCATCATCCATCACCTACGATAGGCCTGAATCTAGGTAGGGATTTCCTTGTGCTTGAATTCCTAGTTCATCATTCTAAAACAAAGAATGCGGATCAACCCATGAAAATTTTTATCCGTCTATAAGGTATTTCTTATAGGAGGGTGATTTCCTTGGGGGTTTTCATTGGGATTGTTGAGGGATTGATATAACTATGATATCAAACCTCCACTGTTTAAAACTTCTAATGCAGAGGGCCCGGGTTGGCATGAACAAGGACTGGGCACCTCTGCCTTGTCCGTTCTTCCTGGATGAAATCTCGATATGGTGGCATGAGAATTAGAGTATTTCACAATTAAGGTGGTAGGCCTATGGTACCATAGGCCTAGATGGTTCTAGAAACAGACCAAAATAGAATCTCTGGTGGCCTGTAGAAGGAACTGACAGTAGTAGCAGCCCGCAGTGGAGGCCGCAGGTAGAGGGAGGTGGCGAGCTGTGGTGGCGAAGCACCGTGACCATCTGGACATGGTGTCGTAGAGGTGTGGTGCTGACTGGTGCCATATGAAGGGGAATCCCGCGTCAGTCCCACTCTGACACATTAGAGGTATGTAGTCCATTGACTACATGAGGGAGTCTAGCCAGTTGCATAGTGCAAGAAGCAGTTACTTCACCACGGCGGAGGAAACCACCCCTCATCGAATGTAGGGTGAGCGGGGAGCAGGATGTGGTTACAGCTGTGTCCTAGCCAGGTGATGAACGATTTTTAATATGTCAGACCAGGCATGCCAGTGGGACGCACCCGCCATGTTGGACCGGACTCGCCTCGTTGGGCTGGAGTTTCCCCATCAGGCTGGGCCGCGTTCGGGTCAGGTCGACATACTTGGGTCGGGTCGGTGGACCCCGGGTTGGGTCAAGGAGGGGAGGTGGGCTTGGGTCAGGATGGTGGACCCCGAGGTGGGTCGAGGTGGGTAGACCTAACCAGGTCGGACCGAACCCTGACCCCACTAGTCCCTTTTTGAAAAAACATCAATAACTAATAGACCAGGCGTCCGATTAACACACCTTATGTGGCCCAAGGACCCTTGTGACGAGGCAGTCCTTCTAAGATTCTTTATGTGAGTATTTTCATAGGTTGTAGTACAGCTGGGTTAGATCATACTCGTATCCAACTAGGCCCTTTTAACAAAAAATGCACATATCTTACCGACTGAGCATCTATTCGACACATCATCTATTGAGTTGGAACCCTTATGAGGAGATAGTCCTTTGGGTTACTCTATATGGGACTTACTAGTAGTTGAGGTAAGACCAATGGATTGAGGAGAAGATTCTCCCAAAATCAAGCGTGATAAGTGTGGGAATCCATTGGCTGGCTGTAACATGAAGAATGAGAGAGAGCCTTCACAGATCAGCATGAGAGAGACCATTCATGGATCAGTATGCTAGAGACCCTTTGTGGATTAGAAGGAGAGTGACCCTTCATGGATCAGCATGAGAGCGACCCTTCATGGACCAGTAGTAGAGAGAGACTTCATGGATCATCATCCAAGCCTCTCAACAAAATAGATGATCTAGCTTTATGACTAGTCATCTTTACTTCTGTACTTAAGTTATAAATGGGGTGAGCTGAGTCTTTTTATATGTTCTTTACTTCGAGATTTTTTTTGGTATCTTTACTTTGTGGATTTCTGTGAGACCTGAGTTGGTCTCAAGGTCCCCACTAATTATTGTTATACTCACCCCTACATGGGCTTTTCCCGTACTTATTGTGTCTTGTGCAGACAACATACAACTTTGAATGGGACTTTGGGGATCCAAGGCTAGAAGATGCTTTTATGTGGATCAATAGATGTTGTTGTGCAGCAGTGACATCCGAAAGTGAGCTGCACATACCCTTTGGGTAGGATCCCTAGAGGATGACCTTCAGAGCTTGTACTTCCTTTTCTATACTTTCCTTTCAGTTGGGCTAGTATTCCGCCCCCTGTTTTCTTTCTGTAGTACTTGTAATTATTATTGATTGTAGTTTTACCTTACTTTCCAGAGTATGGGTTGTCCATGTGTGTACAAGATTAAATTCAATGCCTTCCCTTTTTGTGATATTCATTTTTAGTGCTAGTCACCAGCCCCTAGCCTATGGAAGGTGAGCTTGGGGTTGTCACGACACATGCCTTGGGGGACGGGCCGTGAAAAATGAAATAGTTGTAGCAGTATATAAGTAAATAATAATAAAACAAATAATTAGTTTATATCATCTATCCAAATTATATCTTGGTATTAGAAATTTCACCTTGAAACATCTATTTATATTTCTATCATTGGTTTCTTCCCCTTCCCTGGATCAATTATCATAAATTTTTCATGTGCATCAATATGCCCATATAGGGTGTTAGTATAAAACTAGTAGGACACCACTGATGTTTCTTTAACATGAGTAAAAATATAAATAGTGTGTATTCTAAAACATATAAGAAATTCACAAGTAAAAAATCAACTAAACAAGTGTTTGGTCATCGTATCCTAACCAAACTATCATGAACCCTGGCCCAACCAACTTTGGCACTATGCCGACAAGGATTCCAGTGTTAATTACTATAATTCATGAAACATGATACATGGTCCAATCATTGGTTTAGAAACCTACACCGATTAATTTTAATATCATGTTACACATTTAAGGAACACCTCATAGACCACCGTAAGGTGGCCGTCAATCCTCACTCAATAGAACCTCCACCTGATATGCTTGATTATTTGGATCACAGTCACCAATTTATGGTGTTCCTCTAATGTAATAATTCAAAAACAATTTGATTCAATTCGCCCCTACATGGTTTTACTCTCGTGTTGGATGAACATGGCCATGATATTAGAAAATAAGATCATGGTAATCCATGTGCCATAAATTTTTTCACAACATACATGCCCCTATTAAAAGGGTCATTTAGCCAAATATGAGTAACCTAGCCGTATTGATATCTGAATAAAAGGTTCATAGACTTTGAAACACCCATAAGAAAGTCTTATAATAATTAGAAAACTGGTTATATCAAGTCTGGTTATCACAATTCAATGCACGCTAACAATAAACACATATCTTTCTTGGGTATCAATGAACACATTCACACACCATCATATCCTGACAACCTCCATAAACAAGGGCCCTATATGGTATGGAGCTTCCTATCCCAACTGTATTGAATCCAAATGGTAATATCCAATACCTCCCACTAAGGATCCCTAAAAAAATCCAAATTCATCATAAAATGTATTATAGAATAAGATTAAAAAATAAGGGCACAATTAGGTTTTAAATTCAATTACATTTAAATAATGAGATCCACCATCAATGGTAAATCTAAATTCAATCATGGAAATGATTAAAATTCTACCGATCAATCGCATATTCCAAAAACAAATTTTTTTTTCCAGTAGATCACATTAAAATATATAGATCTACCATGAAATCCTAGATCTATGACCCATTATAATATAAATAGGAAAGATCTAATTATATTAAGAATAATAGATAAAAAAACATCACAAACCTCAAATTCTCACAGTCCAAGGTCTCTAAATTAAATTTTTTTTGTTTTTTAGATGGATAATATTCAAAAAAAATCACTACTAAAGTCCCGAGGTCTGAGATTCCAAGGCATATGAAGAATAATGAGGAGTTTTATAGAGATAATTTTTAAACTAATTTTTTATATTAATTAAAAAACCTCACATGTGTTGGTTTCATGGTTTACTAAAATATGAACCAATCATGTGAGGATATATACCTCTTCTAGGAACCCACATGGATTGGTCAAATGGTTTGGTAAAGTGTGAAACAAATATTCTTTTCACATTCATTCTGAGTCACATAGTTTCCTAGGAAATGTTACATGTTTAACTTTAACCATGCAACAACTATGTGCCACCCATTTCTCTTCTCCCATAAGAGGAACAGTTTCCTAGGGAGAACTAAAAAGTGTCCCAAAGACATGTTCCAATTGTAAACCCACATTAAAGACTCTAAAACAATCTAATACAGGCCATAAGATACCGAAAACTTAAAAATAATAGAAAAACAAAAAAATGTTAAATAAAGTATGAATATAAGGTGTATGGTACAGAAATTTTTATTGTTTTTACAATATGAACCCACCCTTTAACTTTAATTATAAAAGACGTGTTTTACAGGGCTTCCCACACACTATAATGAATGTTAATCCCCAAAACATTATACACAAGACATAGAATGACAAGGACATCCTACCATAATATTAAAAAACTTTAAACTTATCATAGATTCAATATAAAACCATAATAAACCTAAAATTATATTCAAATCCTTGAATTTTTGGTTTATATATGGAATACTATGAAAAAGAAGAAGCATGATACATCTAGGGATCATATGGGATCAGCCTTACCAAGAGAGACTATCTACAATGAACAATGCTTCAAATGATCAAGAGGAGAGTATGAAAGAGATGAAAATACCAAAGGAAGATCCCAAAATAGGTATAGGTAACATATAAGTTAGGGGAGAACATGTGAATAGTTAAGGGGTCCAAATTAGAAGTTACCAACCAGAATCCTCTAAAAAATACTCCCAGTGAAAATATCATGACATGACAGAGGTGTTTGTGCCTTGAAAACCCCTCGCCTGGCCCTAATGCGATAGAGACTATAAGGGTCACGGTATGAACACCACTAGGAATAAGTTCCGAACATTTGTAAAAATGAGTTATAGAATGACCCCTCTAGGTCACATCATTAGCCTCCCCCATTCTAAGAATTGTTCTGTGACACCCCAATGTTATGTCAGGACCTCCTTCCTATAATATAATTTTAGGTGTAGTCCCATTTTGATTGTACAAAACCCACTCCCAAACCACAACCGAAACCAAAAACAACACAAACTCTTCAATATTAATTACAATAAATAATATTTTTAAACACAACATAGGTTTCAATTCAGGGGGTTTATAACTACTAAGGCCAAAACAATATAATAATACCATTATAAAAAAATACACTATCTATTGTCCAAGTCATCATTTGGTAGAACTTAGTATGGTATACTAGTCTATAATCCAAACCTACACCATGAACACCCAACCTACATCATCAAGGGTGACTTTAATCAATGTGATGAATACATTTCATATTCTAAATCAAATCCCAATAACCCAAATACCATAATTTAAAAATAAAATTCATTGAAACAGGTGTATTTTGAACTATCTAAATCAAAATACATCTTCAATCCAATGAAAATAATTTATTATAACATTGAAAGGTCATAAATTTCACAAATACACATTATCCATACTTAAAAAACATTGAATTAAAATTAAAATACACTATTATTATAATGACCCATACTTTACATACATTGTTATTACTTCAGAATTGAAGCACACTTATTACAAAATATAACAAAAACAAGAAAGGACCGTATAAGTATAGTGTCTTTAGAAACTAGGAAACATAAACAACTGGTTCATAAAGCATCTACTTTGCCTCCCATTTAATTCATCATATCTAGAGTCCCTTTTTGGAATATTCTACTTAACAACCTTCTTCCTAACCTGGGGAAATAAAACATACAAAAGGGTGAGCTCAAATTCTCAGTAATGGTAAACAAAAGAAATATCAATCACATCATATACATAAGCACATAACTTTTGGAAATCTTAACCTCCAAAAGAGATCATAATTTCATAACATGGGATAAATCATAGTAGTGAAATGTAATCCCAATAATAATAACTTAAAACATGATACTTTGTGAAATACACACATATTCATAGAGAATCATTTCTTATTAGTCAATACTCATTTCCAATACTATCTTAGTGGACAAAGTCCATTTCTGAACCGAGTTCACTCCTCGTTTCAGTCCTGTTTCACAGAACCAGTATAACCTACCATTCCAGCCATGTCTATCTCATGAGATACACAATCTTTACCCAATGCATTGGAGGGAGATATAGGTACCACCCATCTCATAATTATAACATTCTTATGTGTGCCACAAAATCATAAATCATACATCATTGCATAACCCATGTAGTAAAAATGGGATTCTTAAACAACATGACATCATAAAACAATTCATATAAGATAAAGGAATTAATAAAAATATTTCCATCATAACATAATCAAATCCATGTAATAATAGGGATAGAAACAGAACTCTATATTATCTTTGATGGAAAATAATTTTGATAAAACACTTGAACTCCATTCTTGAGGAAAATATCCTTTCTACTTCAAAAACACTTTTCCTTTCTTAACATGTCATACAATTATAAACTAAGAGAAGTTGATTAAAAATAAATATGAAAACTTGTAAAGTAATCTTCTTGGAAATAATGTTTTAAAAATCCATTCATGCCGTATAAGTTAAAAAAACATTCTTTTCGTACTTTTGTCGAAAAGGTCAAAAACTACCTCGTAAGAAAAACGACCAAATATTAATTTCATATCTTTTACTAAAAACTTACCGAAGCGTAAAATTGGATTTAAAAAATTGTAGGTGGATGGAAATAATATTACATATTGAGGAAACATGGATGTGGATGATAAAATACACCCCAGTAAATACCAAAGTATAAACAATATCGGATAAAAATGAGATTGTGATATTTCCCTTACCTTAGGTCCGTTTTGCTTCGTAAGTGTCCGAACCTCCTGTATAATGATTTAAATAATGTTATTGACTTATTTTAGAATCATAATTATTTTTATGATATCATATATGGTCATATTCTTAGCTTCTTAGTAGTAATATTTCATTGCTACTTGTTATTCGGGTGTTTATAACTTTTTGTTCTTATGCGTGTTTTGTCGAATAAATTCTTATTCTTCTCTTTAGGTTATAGATACCTCATTTCCAGAATGGTATTACTGTAATATATATCATATTCATTCATTTATATAATCATTATGAAATTAAGATCATGTAGAACGAGTCGCATCACATCGTGGAGACGGTATTCCGTACGTACGTACGAGTGATGATATCGTTCCTATGATCGTGGAATTGTATTGGAGTGTATTTATACTATTTCAGAATCAATATCACTTTATTATATTCATATATAGTCATTATTTACACCATTATACCCATCCAAGTAATGTGGTGGTGGAAAATAGATTACACAACGGCGTGGAGACGGTATTCCGTACGTACGCATGCGCAGTGATTGATTTTTCTGTAGGATGGATAGATGGTGAAATAGGGTTTTTTAATACATATAATAAAATATAAATATATGAGTGATACTTATGTTATTACTTCATAATGAAATAACTAAAGATGAAGAAGTGGAAGAAAAAATAAAGATGAAAGAATCGGTAACGGACATTACCTCTTCTTTGAAGTGCTTCTTTGAGACCTTATTTTAGGGCACTAGAATTTCTCTTTGAAGAAGGCCAGGACCTCTATGATGTCTCTAGGGAAGTGGAGAGGAGGAATTTTCAGGGGTTGGACGAGCTTGAAGGCTCAAAGTGGTGTGAGTAAGAGGGGGAGGAGGTGCCCTTTTATAAGGGAGGAGAGGGGCTCCTTTGGGAAAACTCAAAATGTTGTTTTCTTATAAAGTCAATTTCGGTTTCAAATAGCTCCAAATTGATATATTTAGAATCTAAGGTGGGGATGGGTCGAAATACTCTCATAAAATAGAATTTAGACAAGTTTAGGTTCCTATTTTAACCTTATCATTTACATTTAACATTAAGTTAAATAATTTTACTTTTACCGTGTCTTCTTGTGTTCTAATACTATAAGGTTAATAAACTTACTATAAGCAGCAAAACGAACCCCAAGTTGTTTATTATTAATATATATAACCTTATCTAAGTCATTTGTCTGAAACTTAGATTTTTAGGAATAAAATAAAAATTACTAATATAATATTTTTTTTAAAAACGATTTTATGTCAATTTTGACACTATTTAGTAATTGATTTTTGTGAAAATTATAACAGAATGAATAGTTCTAACAAAGTTAATTAAATCAATAATAACATGTCATATTATCCTAGAAAATTAGTGGAATTCATTAAAAGTCTCAAATTAAATTTATTTTGGTGTTTATAACATCAATTATGTCAATATTTCATTAATAAGATAATTACTACATCATCATTGTGTCATAAATAAATTAAATTATTTAATGTCTAAAAATTAAAAATAAAATATAATTATGTATTATATCTGTTTAGATTTCTAATGAATATTTATAGTCAAATTTATCTTATGTATAACCTTATATTAAAAATTATTTGCTTATTAAACATTGATTTTAACTATTTTAACCCTTCTTTAAATAAATTAATAATAAATGTCCTAATCTAATCCAAGTGGGCCTAAATGGTCATATTTTATTCCTAAGTTTGTTTTTGGTCAAATTAAACTTATCCAATAGAATTAGTACATGTGTTAGGGTAATAATAATATCATTTTTACCCTTAATTACCCTATTTACTTTTAACCGTGGTAAATAAAAGTAAAAAATTACTATTCACCAAAAATTATTTTTTCTCATTGAACCACATTTTACATACTGAAATCAACCGTGTCACTCGGATTTTTGAAATTCCACTCACAGAAGCAGTAAAATTCAGTTTTATGAAAAATTCAGTTTTTTAACTACCACTTAGTGGATTCACTATTCATCAAAAATTGAAAGTTTTCAGAAAAATACCAAAATTTCACCCTAGGCTAATTTCGGTATTCCGAATCCAAAAATGAAGTGCATTTTGAAAAATAAAATTTATAAAATTTCAAAAAGTGGTTATTACTATTCATAACTGCTAGTTTTAATAATATTTTAATAGCATATCATTGTTTAGTGAAACTCAATATTGCATACGATGCAAACTATCGAGGAAGGTCGCGATTTCGTGTAAAGCAAGGCAAGAAAGTGTTGTGTGTAGAAAAAGATTCCTTTGATGATTTATATAACATAAAAGTCTTGGGTGTTACATTCTACCCCCCTTAAAATGAATTTCTCCCTCGCAATTCATCACTTTGTAATAAACAGATGAGGATACCTCTCCCTCATCATATCCTCAAGCTCCCATGTAGCTTCTTCTAATTGGTGGTTCCCCCATAAAACTTTCACCAATCTAGTGGTCTTGTTTCGTAGGACTTTTTCGCTAAGATCCAGAATCTCTATCGGCTGTTCTTCATAAGAAAGATCCTGCTCTAGCGGTACAACTTCTGAGCTGAGTACATGTGAAGGATCAGGTATGTACTTTCTCAAGAGAGATACATGGAACACATCATGTACTTGAGAGAGATTCGGTGGAAGCTCCAATCGGTAAGCTACCTTCCCGACACGATCCAGTATTTCGAAAGGACCGATATATCTAGGGATCAACTTCCCCTTCTTTCCAAATCTCATGACCCTCTTCCAGGGAGATATTCGTAAGAACACTTTATCACCCACTTCAAACTCTAGGTCTTTTTTTCGGTTGTCGGCATAACTTTTCTGTCGACTCTGAGCTGCTCTTATGTGTTGTTGAATAGATCTGACCTTTTCTGCCATTTCATCAATGAGATCAGTTCATAATAGCATTCTTTCCCCAAATTCATCCCAGCAAGTTGGAGTCCTGCTTTTCTTTCCATAGAGAGCTTCATAAGGAGCCATCTGAATACTGGAGTGAAAGCTAT
This sequence comes from Viscum album, assembly GCA_963277665.1. Lineage (NCBI taxonomy): Eukaryota > Viridiplantae > Streptophyta > Magnoliopsida > Santalales > Viscaceae > Viscum > Viscum album. The sequence goes on from OY728160.1 coordinate 735,267,544, forward strand.
TATTATAAGAAAATTCCACCAAAGGTAGGTGTTGATCCCAACCACCTTTGAAATCCATAGAGAAAGCTCTCAACATATCTTCTAGAGTTTGAATGGTTCTCTCAGACTGACCGTCTGTCTGAGGATGTTAAGCAGTGCTAAAACTCAACTCTATATCCAGAGTATGCGGAAGACTTCGCCAGAACTTCGAGGTAAATCTCGGATCCCGATCAGATATAATAGAAAGTGGTACTCCATGCAATCTTACCACTTCCTTTACATATATCCTGGCAAGCTGATCCAGAGAGAAATCCTCTCTAATAGCAATGAAGTGTGCTGACTTTGTAAGACGATCAAATATGACCTAGATAACATTATTGCCTTTGGATGTTTTAGTAAGTCCTATGACAAAGTCCATAGTGATGTTTTCCCATTTCCATTTGGGTATGGGTAATGGTTGTAAAATCCCCTTAGACTTCTGTCTCTCAACTTTAACTTGTTGACACACCAAGCATCGAGAGACATATTCAACAACATCTCTTTTCATGCCATCCCACCAGAAGTACTCTTTCAGGTCCCTATAGATCTTCGTGCTTCCAGGATGAATAGCGAATGAAGAACTATGAGCCTCATCCAGTAGCTCCTTCTTTAATTCGGGTATGGGAGGAACACAAACCCAATTCCTGAACTTTATTATCCCATCACAATCAAGGTTGAATTCAGGAACATTTCTCACCTTCTTTTGTAACTCGACATCTTCTTTCTGTGCCTCTTTAATCTTCACATGTATAGATGGTTGAACATTCATTTGAGAAAGATATGATTTTTCCCCTTCCATTATAATTCTAAGATCCATCCTTTGTAAATACACAAATATTGGATCTTTTGTGATCATCATCATGGATAAACTGGCATGGTCTTGTCGACTTAATGCATCTTCCACCTTGTTTGCTTTCCCAGGGTGGTAATGGATTGAGTAGTCATAATCCTTAATCAGCTCCAACCATCTTCTTTGACGCATATTCAGCTCCTTTTATGTGAAAATATTCTTTAAACATTTATGATCAGTATAAATGTCACACCTTTCTCCATAAAGATAATTCCTCCAAATCTTTAATGCAAAGATTATCGCAACTAACTCCAAATCATGTGTTGGGTAATTTTGCTCATGGATTTTCAACTGTCGTGAGACATAAGCTATCACCATATCATTTTGCATAAGAACACACCCCAATCCCTTCTTGGATGCATCACTATAGATCACAAACCTTTCTCCACTACAAGGCAGTGTGAGCACAGGTGCACTGGATAACCTTCTTTTCAACTCCTTGAAATTCTCTTCACATTCCTCCGTCCAAACAAACTTAACTCCTTTCTGAGTCAACTTGGTGAGTTGATTAGATAATCGTGAAAAATCTTACACAAAACATTGATAATATCCAGCCAGACCAAGAAAACTTCGGATCTCAGTTACTGTTGTTGGTCTCGACCATCTTTCTATAACCTCTGTTTTTGCTGGATCCATAGATATCCCCTCTTTTGAGATTATGTAACCCAAAAATGAAAATTTTTGAAGCCAAAATTCACACTTGGTAAATTTGGCATAATGCTTCTCGTTTCTCAGGGTCTTCAATATAATTCTCAAGTGATCTTCATGTTCTTCCTTGCTCTTTGAATAGACAATAATATCGTCTATAAAGACTACCACAAACTGATCAAGATAGTCTCTAAAGACTCTATTCATTAGATCCATGAAGATAGCAGGGGAATTAGTAAGACCAAATGGCATCACTATAAATTCATAGTGTCCATATCTTGTACGGAAAGCCATCTTTGGTATATCCTCCATTTTGACCCTTAATTGATGATACCCTGAACGAAGATCAATCTTGGAAAAGTATTGAGCTCCACGTAGTTGGTCAAAAAGGTCATCAATGCGCAGGAGAGGATATTTTTTCTTGATAGTGATCTTGTTATGTTCTCGATAATCAATGCAGAGTCTCATTGATCCATCTTTCTTCTTAACAAACAGAACAGGTGCTCCCCAAGGTGACGCACTAGGGCATATGAACCCATTATCAAGATTCTCTTGGAGTTGCTTCTTCAATTCCTGCAACTCAATTGGGGCCATTCTATAAGGTGTCTTTCAAATAGGCAAAGCACCTGGTACGAGTTCTGTTGAAAACTCAACTTCACGATTTGGTGGAAGACCCGGTAATTCCTCCGGAAAGACATCATCAAACTCCCGTACAATGGGAATATTTTTAATCGTGAGTTTCTCACCAACCATTTGATATAAATAACCTTCATTTAGTGGAATCAATACCCATAAAATGGAAGAAATTTCCACTGGAAGGTTATGTTCATCCTTGCATCGATAGACGATCATAGATTGATCTGGAATATGAAATGTGACTTCCCTTCTTTGGAAATTGATATGAGATCCATGTAGAGAAAGCCAATCCATGCCAATAATCACATCAAATTACACTATAGGAAGGATCACAAGATTTGCAGGAAGCAATTTCCCCCAAACTTCAATTGGAGAAGAATTATAAACTTTTGATGCGACTGTTGTGCCATTAGGTGTTGTCACAGCTGACTCAACATCTAATTGTTGAGGTAATACGGTGATACCCTTAAAAAATTCGTTAGAAATAAAGGAGTGTGTTGATCCAGAATGAAATAAAACATTTTCTACTTTAGAGTGGATGGTAAGTGTACCTTTCACCACATCGTTATCGTACTCCACATCGCTGATAGAAATTTCATGTGACTTTCCTTTGTCTTTAGCCTTAAGAGTTTGTTGACTTCGACCATCATTATCAACCCTTGGATTAGGGAATTTATTGGCATAATGTCCCATCTCCTTGCACTTGAAACATTGAAGTGTAGTGGGTTCTTTCTGTGTATCCCTTCCTTTGTTTTCATCATTAGACATCTTCTTCCCATCATCGCGGCATTCAAATGCCCGATGACCTTCCTTTCCACATTTGAAACATTTACTTGTCCCTTTAAGACAACTCCCTCCATGTTTCTTTCCACACTTTGAGCATAAGGGAGAGCTCATCTTCTTTTCAGTGTGCTCTTTAGATTTTCCGTTGAATTCCCTTTTCCTCTTCTTATCAAACCCATATGAATGATGGGTTACTCCAATATCCATCTCAACTTTGAAAGCAAATCGAACGATTTCCTCGTAGCTATTGAAGTCCCTTATGGCTAAGGCCCTTCGAAGACTTGGTTTTAAGCCACTAAAGAATTGATCGATCTTACTCTAAGGTTGGATAATAATACCAGAATTGTACCTTGAAAGTCTTGTAAAATTTTCTTCATAGGTACCAACATATTCATCATCCTTTTGCTTCAGTTCAAGAAACTCTTTCTCCATCTTTGTTCGGAGAATACGAGGGAAGTACTTGTTGAAAAATAAGTTCTTGAACTCGTCCCATTCCATGGACTCAATTTCATCCCTTTGCCTCATATTCTTAATAAGATTCCACCATTGATCAACATCTCCTTACAAATGATACACTTCTAGGATGACTTTATCATGTTCAGAACATTGACGAACTGAAAATATCTTTTCAGTAGGACTAATCCATTGTTCAGAAACTAATGGATCCGTAGACCCGCTGAAAGAAGGTGGACGCTGCATCATGAAGGATTCAACAGAATGTTTCTCCTTCCTTTTCTCATTTTTAAGTCTTTCATGATTCATAGCTTGAGAATGTTGTGTGAGCATGGCTACAAGATTTTGCATTCTATCTCTCGTAACGTTTGGTTGCTTAGGGGGACAATCATTTCATTGCCCGTTGCATTCCGCATTAACACGATTCCTTCGGGTTCCAGCCATTGACTAAAACCAAGAAGAATAATGTGAGAAACACTAATTATAATAGGAAAACCACATAATCAAGAATAATATTTCACACTTAAGGTCTTATCCTAGGTTATTCATGGCCATTTCTAAAACACTAAGATTGTGTTCTATGCTTAGACATATCCTTAGGGTTATTACTAAGGCTATCACATCCTAGTTTCCAAAGGTTGACTATACCTTTCCTCTAATACCAACTATAACGACCCATACTTTACATACATTGTTATTACTTCAGAATTGAAGCACACTTATTACAACATATAACAAAACCAAGAAAGGACCATATAGGTATAGTGCCTTTAGAAACTGGGAAACATAAACAACTGGTTCATAAAGCATCTACTTTGCCTCCCATTTATTTCATCATATCTAGAGTCCCTTTTTGGAATATTCTACTTAACAACCTTCTTCCTGACTTGGGGTAATAAAACATACAAAAGGGTGAGCCCAAATTCTCAGTAAGGGTAAACAAAAGAAATATCAATCACATCATATACATAAGCACATAACTTTTGGAAATCTTAACCTGCAAAAGAGATCATAACTTCATAACATGGGATAAATCATAGTAGTGAAATGTAATCCCAATAATCAAAACATAAAACATGAAACTTTGTGGCATACACACATAATCATAGAAAATCATTTCTTATCAGTCAAGACTCATTTCTAAGACTATCTTAGTGGACAAAGTCCATTTCTGAACTGAGTTCACTCCTTGTTTCAGTTCTGTTTCACTGAACCAGTATAATCTACCATTCCAGCCATGTCTATCTCATGAGATATAAAATATTTACCCAATGCATTGGAGTGAGATATAGTTACCACCCATCTCATAATGATACCATTCTTATGTGTTCCGCAAAATCATAAATCATACATCATTGCATAACCCATGTAGTAAAAATGGGATTCTTAAACAACATAACATCATAAAACAATTCATATAAGATAAAGGAATTCATAAAAATATTTCCATCACAACATAATCAAATCCATGTAATAATAGGGATAGAAACATAACCCTATAGTATCTTAGATGGAAAACAATTTTGATAAAACACTTGAACTCCATTCTTGAGGAAAATATCCTTTCTACTTCAAAAACACTTTTCCTTTCTTAACATTTCATACAATTCTAAACTAAGAGAATTTGATTAAAAATAAACATGAAAACTTGTAAAGGATTATTCTTGGAAATAAAGTTCTAAAAATCCATTCATGCCGTATAAGTTTAAAAAACATTATTTTCGTACTTTTTTCAGAAAAGTCAAAAAGTACCTCGTATGAAAAATGACAAAAGATTCCTTTCATATCTTTTAATAAAAACTTACAGAAGGGTAAAATTGGATTTACAAAATTGTAGGTAGATGGAAATAATATTACATATTGAGGAAACATGGATGTGGATGATAAAATACACCCCAGTAAATACCAATGTATAAACAATCTCAGATAAAAATGAGATTGTGATATTTCCCTTACCTTAGGTCTTTTTTGCTTCGTAAGTGTCTGAACCTCCTGTATAATGATTTAAATAATGTTATTGACTTATTCCAGAATCATAATTATTTTTATGATATCATATATGGTCATATTCTTAGCTTCTTAGTAGTAATATTTCATTGCTACTTGTTATTCGGGTGTTTATAACTTTTTTTTCTTATGCGTGTTTTGTCGAATAAATTCTTATTCTTCTCTTTAGGTTATAGATACCTCATTTAAAGAATGGTATTAGTGTAATATATATCATATTCATTCATTCAATTCATTTATATAATCATTTTGAAATAAAGATCATGTAAAACGAGTCACATCACACCGTGGAGACGGTATTCCGTACGTACGCACGAGTGATGATATCGTTCCTATGATCATGGAATTGTATTGGAGTGTATGTATACTATTTCAGAATTAGTATAACTTTATAATAGTCATATATAGTCATTATTTACACCATTATACCCATCCAAGTAAGGTGGTGGTGGAAAATAGATTACACCACGGCGTGGAGACGGTATTCCGTACGTACGCATGCGCGGTGATTTCTTTTTCCGTAGGATGGATAAATGGTGAAATAGGGTAGTTTCATACTTATAATAAAATATAAATATATGATTGATACTGATGTTATTACTTCATTATGAAACAACTAAAGAAGAAGAAGTGGAAGAATAAATAAAGATGAAAGAATCGGTAATGGACATTACCTCTTCTTTGAAGTGCTTCTTTGAAACCTTATTTTAGGGCACTAAAATTGGTCTTTGAAGAAGACCAGGACCTCTAGGATGTCTCTAAGGAAGTTTAGAGGAGTAATTGGTAGGGGTTGGCCGAGAATTAAGGCTCAAAGTGGTGTGAGGAAGAGGGGGAGGAGGTGCCCTTTTATAAGGGAGGAGAGGGGCTCCTTTGGGAAAACTAAAAATATTATTTTATTATAAAGTCAAGTTCGGTTTTAAATAGCTCCAAATTGATATATTTAGAAGATAAGGTGGGGATGGGTCGCAATACTCTCATCCAATAGAATTTAGACAAGTTTAGGTTCCTATTTTAACCTTATCATTTAGATTTAACATTAAGTTAAATAATTTTACTTTTACCGTGTCTTCTTGTGTTCTTATACTATAAGGTTAATTAACTTACTATAAGCATCCAAACGAACCCCAAGTTGTTTATTATTAATATATATAACCTTATCTAAGTCATTTGGCCGAAAAGTAGATTTTTTGGAATAAAATAAAAATTACTAATATAATATTTGTTTTAAAAACTATTTTATGTCAATTTTGACACTATTTAGTAATTGATTTTTTTGAAAATCATAAGAGAATTCTTAGTTCAAAAAAAGTTAATTAAATCAATAGTAACATGTCATATTAACCTAGAAAATTAGTTTAATTCATAAAAAGTCTCAAATTACATTTATTTTGGTGTTTATAACATCAATTATGTCAATATTTCATTAATAATATAATTACTACATCATCATTGTGTCATAAATAAATTTAATTATTTAATGTCTAAAAATTACAAATAAAATATAATTATGTATTAAATCTTTTTATCTTTCTAAATAATATTTATAGTCTAATTTATCTTATGTATAACCTTATATTAAAAATTATTTACTTATTAAACATTGATTTTAACTATTTTAACCCTTCTTTAAATAAATTAATAATAAATGTCCTAATCTAATCCAAGTGGGCCTAAATGGTCATATTTTATTCCTAAGTTTGTTTTTGGTCGAATTACACTTATCCAATAGAATTAGGACATGTGTTAGGTAATAATAATATCATTTTTACCCTTAATTACCCAATTTACTTTTAACCGTGGTAAATAAAAGTAAAAAGTTACTATTCACCAAAATTTATTTTTATCTCATTGAACCACATTTTACTTACTGACATCAATCGTGTCTCTCGGATTTTTGAAATTCCACTCACAGAAGCGGTAAAATTATGTTTTATGAAAAATTCAGTTTTTTAACTACCACTTAGTGGTTTCACTATTCATCAAAAATTGAATGTTTTCAAAAAAATACCAAAATTTCACCCTAGGCTAATTTCGATATTCCGAATCAAAAAATGAAGTCCATTTTGAAAAATAAAATTTATAAAATTTCAAAAAGTGCTTATTACTATTCATAACGACTAGTTTTAATAATATTTTAATAGCATATCATTGTTTAGTGAAACTCGGTATTGCGTACGACGCAAGCTATCGAGGAAGGTCACGATTTCGTGTAAAGCAAGCCAAGAAAGTGTTGTGTGTAGAAAAATATTCCTTTGATGATTTATATAACATAAAAGTCTCGGGTGTTACAATTATTCTAAGGGAATTGTAATTGAGTACTGTAAAAATATAAACAAGGGGAAACACTATAAAATTAATATAAAATATTAAAAATTATTTTCAATTACCAAAAATATCTTCATAAATTTGAAAAAAGATGGGATCGGGCATGTTATAAAGACAAAATACATGCATTTATTTTTATGACCTGTTGGATTTTTTACTTATTAAAGGCCTGAGGGATTTTCTAAACATTAAAAATTTTGATGTTCACAAGGAATATTGATTTTCTATGAATCATGTGCTAGAATGTTTTGAATAATGGAGTTTAAAAAAGATCATCATGAATATGGGAAGAATAATTGTTAGGGTAGTTTTTGGATGGATTCAATGAAGACCTTCTGACTTGACTAGCTATTTCTAGATTATGGAAAAGAAGATTTAATGGATGGATTATCAGTTAGAGTATAAAGAATATGATGAATTTTGTTACTCGTTGTGATGATCAAGGGTGTTTTCATTGATTACAAGAATGTTTTCTCATTCAGGTGTGGATATATCTCATAAAAACTATCCAAAATGATGGTGTGTGTGCGTGAAACTTGTATAAGAGTGAGATACGGATTTTATCCATTGGTGAGGAGTTTATGAAACTCTAATATAATAGATAAATATGTTTTTAGTGGTTTATTACAGGTTCTATTAAGGATACATATTTAAAATTGGAATGAATCTTGATATCTCATGTATTTATTACTTAGATGACGAGTGAAGACAAGAAGAATGAAGTTTGATGTAAATGGAGGAGATATAATTGATTCAGTGTAACCATAATGAATATTTGATGACATCATGGTAGATGATGATGAAGAAAGAAAGATTGGAGGCACAAGTTTGAGTCAAAGGCTGAATAATTAAAAGGAAGAATAAAACCATGCCACGATATTTATAAGAAAATGTCATGGTTTTTCTGAAGGAGAATGATGACCATGGTGATACTATTAGATTTTTATAGGACTAGATTATAGAAAATATGGAATAATAACATGCATGGTTGTTTATCATTATGTAATGGAATATATAGAAATTCACATGGCTTCATTGGATATGATTCTAAAATATTAATTTTTGAGTTAAATTAATACCATGATAAGTATAATAAAATAGATTCATGGCCTTCATCATGGTTTCAAGAATAATTTATAGAAATATTTAGATTCTATGGTGTAACACCTTGAAATTTTAGTAAGAATTTTTTATTAAATAAATACTATGTTTAATATCTTGTTTCACACGTGACATAAAAAACTAATCATGATACATTTTATCAAGATAAAATATTACAATGTAAGTTAAAAATTAATACTTTATGAGAATACAATATGGACCATCATTAAGAAAAGTAAAATATGAATAAATCAAAAATAAATTAAAAATACCATGGATATAAAATATTTATCATTATGTTTATTCATGAATGTCATCCCCCAAATAAAACTATGGAAATAATGGAAAACAATAGATATATAATAGACCTACTGAGAGCGATGTAAATATGGAGAATTATTTTAGTGATATTTGTAAGTCTATATACAGGAATTAAATATGACAATTAAATATATGATCATTGCATATATAGCCACTAGAAATATGAAGATTGGAGATATAGTCTTCGGATATATGATTATTAGGTATACATGTACACAATAGGTATATTGAAATGTTTAATTATCAATAAAAATGTATAAAATTTATATTATTTACAAATTATAAATAGTGAAACAAAAAGATAAAATTTAACTAGAATATTTTATTTTAAAATTATACTTTTTCATATTACTTGTTATTATTAATATTAAATATTAATTTTACATATTTTTAAAATTAAATTAAATATTCTAATAGATTGATGAAATTGAATGGTTAGATGAAAAATAAGTAATTTTAAAGGGATGTGACATAAATCATCTAATGATAAAATGTGGTATTCTTCAAATGATTATTTTCTAAGTATTGTGAATTATTTTATTAATAAATTAAATTGATCACTTTAAAATGATTATTCTAATAAAATATTTCAATGTGTAAACCAATATATTAAAAATCATTTAATTAATAATTCATATAAAATAATATTAGAAAAACATAAAGTTTTAAATGTTTTTTATCTTATAAAAATTGGTTTTTATATATATTTTATGTTTTCATTTAAAATATAAATTTCCCATATTTAGAAACTGAATTAGATTAAATGGAATTGAAATTTATAATCATCATGTAAATGTTCAGTAAGGGGTTCACTTTCATTTTTAGGTGTAAAAATATGTTATTTAGGTCAAAATTATGTTAACATGTTAAAGGTAAATTGAGTTAAAAAGGGATAAACTAAATGTTAAAGAATTAAAATATCATAAAATCCAACCTATAAATGTATTTATAAGGGATTTATAAACCAAAAATAACCCCATCTCTATTTTTATCTACTTTTTATGCACATTAATTTTAAAATAATTACATTGTCTATTAAATAATGAGGATTTGTGAAAATGGAATTCAAAATGAACCTATAAAAGGACCCCAACTTTACCCATCCTATACCACTCAAACCATTCAGTTACCTATTAAATCCCAACAAATGCTTTTTCTCTTATATATTTCTTATACTTTTTGTAGATTCTGATTCATAAAGGGATCCTAAATCTTTTATTTTGGATGAGCCTATTTTGAGAAGGATATAATCCTATAAAGTGAGTATCTAGTTATTCACTATCATTTTTAATTCCCTTCTCTTATCCAGTATTTATAAATATCATTCCCCAATTTAATGATGTTATATAAACATTACTATTATTATGATAAAACCATCTTAATATTTTATAACTCTATACCCTTTCTCGTCCATTAGTATTGGATCTTCTTGTTTTGGTCGGTTCAACAATATAAATAAATGATGTTATACCAAAAACATCATTTTCGAAATGAATGAGTATCAACACATCAATATTGGTGATATATGATATTATGGAGAAATTTATTCAATAAATATGATTTGGTAATGATGAAAAAAATCATGGTCATTATAATGTAACTTGGTATTATCACTAAATTACCCAAAGCATGCTCATCAATGATTCCATTCTCATAAACCATACCTATAACTTCCATAAAAAGGACATATAAATGCATAAATAATTGAAGAAATACGATTTCAATACCTTGAATAAAATAAGAATGATAAATTTGGTATGAAAGAATGAGGATTGATAGTTCAATTATGAAACTAGAATGAAATAATCAGAATTACTAAGTTATAATGTTGAAAACAAACTATAAGTAAAAAATATAAGTTTAACGAATATATATATCTAATAAGAATAATCAGTAACAAATATAAATGAGATACCTAAATAAGTTATTAATATGGTTATGTTTATTATACAGTAGGTTAAAGTAGTTTTTTTAACTCATAAGTAAAGGTAAGGTTTCCTACCTCAATTTTCCTTTTATTTAGACATTTTAAATATCACTACAACAAAAACACCATTTAATGGTCGTTTTATTGGCTTTTCATGATGATTTAAACCATCGCTAAATGGTCCTTGATGTTTCGATAAGACTGATATGGATAACTATGTTAGGTATTATTTAAAGTTTCTTTATGAAAACTGATACAAGTCATTTTATAGTCGTTTTCTAATAAAGATTTTAAAATGAAAAATCATTCTACAATTTTTTATTTTTTTAATATAATATATTTTCATTTTTTATTTATAATTATTACTTTGTAAAACTTGTCATATAAAATTATGCATATATATGTGTGTGTTGGGTGGGATTTGAACCCCTTACCGCTTGGTTATTCTATAAAGACATTACCCCTCCACCATGTCCTTTATGTAGTGACTAAATAGAATTGAATATAATTATATATATATAAATGGATTTAAACACATATATATGGGTACCTAAATTTTTTCATAATTTACATATACATATATATAAATATCCATCAATATATACAAATGTATTTAAATTTACTTATATAAACATTAACATAAATATAAATATAAATATGTATATTAATAGATATAAATATACATAAGTACAAATATATATACATATAAATATATATATATACACCCACATAATATATGTAAATATATATACATAAATTCATAACCATATAAATAAATATAAATAAATATATTAATATTTATAAATATCTATAATTATATATAATTATAAATAAATTTACATAAATATATAATTATAGTAATATATATAATTATATCATTAAATAAAATAAAATTTAAATGTAAATATATATAAATATAAATATAAATATATATATATATAATATGTATAATTATATATAAATATATATATATATAAATATATATATATATGTAAACATATAAATAAACATAAATATATATAAACAAATAACATATAAATATATATATAAATAGCCACATAATATATATATATATATATCTTAAACACACACACACACACACATATATATATATAAATAAATACATAACAATAGTTATAAATATATATAATTATATATAATTATAAACAAATAAACTAAAATCTATATAAATTATATATAAATATACATAAATGTACATAAACACAACTATATATATAATTAAATATAATTATATATGATTATAAATATATATACATTTGGGGTCTTAATTCAGTGGTAAAGTCACAACGTAAATCTCTATAGACCAAGGATCAAATTCTAAGAATCCAATTTCAGTGGTATTAATCATACTATGTATGGAAAAAATAGGGACCCACACTGTGGGCATGAACAAATATAGGCAGTAGGGAGCATGATAAGGAATAGACAGAAAATATGGTGTGATCGGAAGGTGATGCAGCATGGAAACATGCAGTCTTCACTGAGTGGGTAGAAAAAATGAGTGTTGAGTCTTTGAATCATCTCAAATAACCCTCTACCCACCCATATTTCTAATGTGGGATGGATGAGTGACTTTCCACAATATGATCAACACAGTGGAAATAATAAGATGTTATGAGGTGACTTGGCAGGTCGTACAATGGGTCACCACACACGAATTTCCCTGTAGAAATCTAGAAATACTAATAGGTGTGTCAATACCAATCAACCATAACTCTTCCCACATGGACTCTTGATGTGGGATGGAGTGATTTCGTGTCTTCTTGATAGGGGTATGAAACCACTTATTGAAAAAAAACATAGTTGACAGTTTTGTCCTAAAGATTATAATTGATTATGATTTTAAAGGTTCTTTATAGCATAGAGAAGACACTAGGTCATCTCTCAAAGATAATTGTCTGTTTATAGTGTGTATTTTTAGTAAAAAGTACTAAAAGAGGGGGTTGTTTTGAAAAACAAATTAATGTTAAAATGACTTATTTTAAAGAGTTTCATATTTGGTAATCATGTTGATTTTTAGAAATACGAGAAAAATATTTCATTGTGAGTTTACTACACAAATTTAAAGTTTATCATTATTATTTATTAATTTTGGTTTGAAGTAAGTCTTTGGTTTAAATCAATCATAATTCTGATTACTTTCAGGGATTTTATATCAATGCACGTTGAACCCAAGATTGACATAAAAATGGTATAGATAATGTATATCTGTTATGAGTGGTATAATAACTTCCAAATAAAATTTAAATCTCTAATATTTGTGGTAGAAAAGGATTCTGGTGTTTTCTAATCATAATAACGCAAGTCACACACTCAAAACATCACACCGGTCGCTTAAAAGTAAAGAGAATTCCATTTGGTTGAATAAAAAAAGAATTAAAAAAAGAATAAAATTAATGTAATTCTAAATGAAATGGTTTCAAATAAAGAATAAATTGAACAATTAGAAATACAAGAGTAGTAATTACCTTTACAAGATGAGTATCTCCCTCACAACGAACGTCCACCATTTATCCCACCATCATGAGGAGGACGAAGCTCATGTGGATTGACGTTTTAATTTTAGCACTCCATATGTGGATACAGAGATTCAAAAACTCCAAGGGGATTATATTAATCCTATTGAAATCAGAAATGGAAGCACTCTACTCTCTGGTCAAACTTACTAATGGGTGGCCCAAGGTACCCCTGTATAGCCAATATGTGAGGTGGTTTTGGGTACCCAGATTTCAAAATATCACTTTTAAAATGGATTTCGGTGACAATGAAATATTATATTACTTTTGAAAAACTAAAAATTTATTTCCCCACCTCTTGAATATGTCCATAAAAAATTGGCATCATTTTGAAAACAACTGCACATGATATAGATGAATTACAAAAGAAAACATTTAACTTCAAGTAGGGTCAGTTCCTTTGGAAAATCAGTTTAGTTGGGCCACCATATAGATTAATTTTCTTATTTCATGTATGTATAATAATTTTATCCCATTTATTTTTGAATAATATAAAAAATTCATCCCATTTAGATGCACATATTTTGTAGAACATGAAAAAAGTTGACCAGTGTTCATGGGATTAGATGAATTTTGGCCCATTATGCTTTAACTTCATTCTGGATCCTCCAAATCACCTCCTCCTAGAATTAAATCAATAAAAAAAGTAAAATATACTATTTTAATAGAAATAAAAATAATCAAATTAAACCAAATGTGAATTATAACTTTATATAAAATGCACAATTTACAATTCAAGATCAGTTTAATACAATGGTGTAAGGGAGAAATAAAATAGTGATTCATGGTGCGATCACATCCCCACACCTAAAACTTTTCACTCCTGGGAAAATTATATTTTCAAAATAAATGATTAAGGTATATATTCCCAACTTTATGATTATTTTACTTTAAAATAAAATTTAATTCATGATAGCATTGTGATAAATTAAAAAACCACACTAAGGAGTTATTCTTAGTGATCTTGGAAAAAGATGTCTCATAAATTGTATTAGAATGATATTCTAGGAGATGCATGATACCAATATGATAGATTAATTAAAAATTAAATCATGTCAATAACTATACATGAATGTGTGTGACAACCATTTAATGTTATTCATTCAACTTCCAATCCAGTAAATTTTGGTTGTTTAAAAAAATAAATCTACCTATATGATACTTTCCCCTGAACATGTCATACATACTTTGTAATAAAATTTTCGGATCCACTCACTTAATAATTCCCATAACTCAAAACATAATCTCCCAACCTATATGTCCCCATCTATTTAACATTTCATCAATCCTCTAACTTATTATTTTTACTATTTTTTTTGTTCAAAAGTATCACTTAGATAAAATCTCACACTAATCTCTAAAATCTTATCTAACCTCGTCAAGACACTAATTCAAATAGTTATAATAAGATAAAATGTATATTAACAGTTGTTTTGACCTTTCCAAGGCAAAAGAATATTTTTTTAGTTTATACAACTATCAGATGACATGTACACAAACATAGTCCAATCTGGTATAGTTATGAAATGGATCAGATAAGGAATTAATCAAATTAACTTTTTAATGTTGAGAAACATTAAACTAACATATATTTACCTTCTATTAAGTAATAAATATTCACAGTTCATGGTTGGTTGTAATGATGTGTGGAGATATTATGTGACAGAGTTTTCCCATTAATTACTCACACAATAGGTACCAATTTTATAAAAGGTTT
The DNA here is from genome assembly GCA_963277665.1 of Viscum album. Lineage (NCBI taxonomy): Eukaryota > Viridiplantae > Streptophyta > Magnoliopsida > Santalales > Viscaceae > Viscum > Viscum album. The sequence goes on from OY728160.1 coordinate 735,282,867, forward strand.
AATAGAGATACACCATTTTATATCCTAGAAAAAGAACAAATTTTATATAAAAATTCACACCTAAATAGAAAATTCATTCTCAAACACATATTCTATCATTGAAAAAAATATTAAATTTTTAAATAACTTGAAATATGAAATTTCCTCATGCATTTTAAATAATTTCCAAGATAATGTGGGAATAAAAAAATGATAATTACCACATGAAAGATATGGGGGGAGGTGGGATAAAACAATACTTGTCCACAATAGTAAAATAGAAAAAAATGTTTGAAAATTTCTAACTAATCGACGAAAATGGGAAAAGGTAAAAATAATATTCATTAAGATAAAAAGAAGAAGAAGAAATATGTTAATAATTCTTAACTAACCTAGAAATATACACATCCCCCCACACCTATAGTGTGTAGTGTCTGAATAGTAACAAAAGATAATGTGAGAAGGAAGGATAAAACCTAGTGGGTTTCATTGGTAGGTTGCTTCTTGAACTGGTAGTTCCTCTATCAGGGACTCTGGAATGGCTTCATGAAAGTACTTTAACCGCAAACCATTGACAATGAAGGTTTGCATTGTTTATTAACTTTTAAACTCAACAAAAATTGGAAAACATTGGTAATAATGTACGGGCCAAACCAGAGGGAATGAATCTTACATGGATTCAAATTTAGCCTTATATTGAAAAAGGAACTTTTACCCAATGTGGAATTGACAATAAAGGATGATCCTATAATGGGGTGCTTGGTTCTCTCTTGATAAATATGGGAGTTATCATATAAATCTCTAGGAATTTCATCAAACTCATGAATCTATAGCTTCCATTGAGCACCTACACCAGAAATATTATAGTTGCATTGTTTAATTCATTGGCAGGCCTAGTTCTCTATCTCAATAGAGAGGTGAAACTCTTTCTAAAATAAGCCGATAGGGTGACATTCCAATGGGAGTTTTGATGGAAATATGACAAGCACATAATGAATTTTTGAGTCTAAGACTCAAATTATTTCTATTAGTTTGAATAATTTTTTCCAAGCATTTGTTTCATCTCTCTATTTGACACATCATTTTGACCATTGGTTTGTGGGTAAAATGTAGTAGACACTCGATGCCCAACCCCATATCGATGAAAATGTGATTGATTTTATCAGTTACATAAATGAGAACCCTGGTCACTAATGACCAACCTAGGTAATCCAAACATATAGAAAGTTTAGGTTCTCATAAATCCCACAACTATCTTGTAATCATCAGTCCTTGTGGCTCTTTCCACAATCCATTTTGAAACATAGTAAACTACCAAAATAATGTACAAGGTCTTAAATGAATTTTTTAATGGTCCCAGAAATTCAATGACCCAAACATTGAAAACTTCATGAAAGATAAAGGTTTGTTGTGGAATTAAATTTATCTTAGATACATTACCCATTCTTTGATAGCAAGGACAAAATTTACAGAAATCATGGGAATCTCAAAATAGTATTATCCAAAAGAAACAAAAATTGAGGACCTTGCGAGCTGTCCATTGGGGACCAAAGTGGCCCCCAGGAAAGAGTTTGGAAGGACCTAAGGATAGTATGAGACTCATTATTGGGAATAAAACACCTAAGGACTTGATATCTAAATGTGCACCAATGTTCGGGGTCATCCCAAATGTACAAACGAGACTAATGTTTTAGATGATCAAATTAGGTTTTTTTGAAATCATCAAGAATGAATGATGCTACCAATTAATTTACAATTTACTCATACCAAGGAAAAACATATTTAATTAAGTATGATTTTTCATCCAGAAAAATGTCATTTATGGGGAAAGAAGGGGATTAGTCAAGGCTTGTGGATTGAATAATCCTACTAATATGGTCATCCACCAAATTATTTGATCCTTTTTTATCCCTAATTTCTAACTTAAATTCATGAAGGAGGTGGATCAAATAAATGAGATGTGTCTTGTCTTCTAGTTTCTCAAGGAGATACCAAAGGGCTTCATGGTCAGAGAAAACAATTACATTAGACCCTAAGAGGTATGTCCTGAATATATTAAATAATAACACAATGTACATGAATTATTTTTTAGTTTTGGTGTAGTTTTCTTGGGTAGGGTCCAATGTACACGAGTCATAGTGTATTAAATGTGATGTTCACTCAACCCATTTTAAAAAGAATGCCCAACTACATAATTAGAGGCATCATATATAAGATCAAATGGTAAATCCCACCAAGGTAGTATGAATACATAGGGTGATGTGAGACTCCATTTCAATTTTTCAAAATATTCCTAACATTCAATATCAAAATCAAATTCTTTTTATTATTATAGTAATTAGAAGAGGGGAAGTTCAATATCACTTAATTCATGAATGAAACTATGGTAAATTCCATCATGACCTTGGAAATACCACACATCACATACATTTTTGGGGAATTGTAGGGAAGGAATGACGCCAAATTTCGATTTATCTACTTGGATACCATCCCTAGAATTGATATGTCCACATAATATACCTTATCTTACTATAAAATGATATTTCTGATAATTTAATACATGATTCCATTCAATACAATGATGTAGGAGAGGACCAAGACTACGCAAACACTAATCAAAAGAGGAGCCATAAATAGTGAAATCATGTAATCCAAAAAACTACTACCCATTAATAATTGGAAATTACCTAGTGAATTGAAAAAACTAAATAGAACCCTCAAATATGAAAATGTACCAAAGGGTAAAGTAAAGGCTTTATTTTCATAATCCTCATGGGAAATATGGGTCTGAAAGTATCCAAAATACCCATCAAGAAAATAGTAGAGAGACTTCCATGATATCCTCTATAGAATTTAGTCAATAAATAAAAATGGTAAATGGTATTTCCAAGTGTTTTGGTTTAGTTGGTGATGGTCTATACAGAGACAATGACTTTTCTGCACACGGGTAGGAATCAATTTTTTCATTTTTAATTATAATAAGACCTTTTTTCTTGGGAGATACCTACACTGGACTGACTCATTAGCTGTCATGGATGGGTTAAATGATTCCAGTAGCCAATAATTTTATTTCCTAGGTTTGGGTTTAGTTGATTTTATAATTACCCAAGATGTTTAGCATCATTATTTTACAATATATGATTCTTGAAAATTGATGGGCTAATACTAGGAATGTTAGTAAGTTTCCATCCCAGTGCTTGTTTATACTCCCTCAAATAGTCAAGAAGTCGCGATTCAAGATCTAGAGAGAGTGAACTGGAAATGATGATATACAACCTATTTACATTCTCAAGATATGAATATTTAAAATTTTGAGGTAGTGGTTTAAGTTCCCATTCAGAGGAATTTTTGTTTAATGATAATTAATGTGAAAGTGATAGTTCAATGATCTTATCTATCTTCTAAATGGTAACATCCTTAGACGAGGAATAAGATTTTACAAGATTAGCAGTATCATTGATGGTACTGGGATCCCCATTTGTCAAGAATCATCAATAAATGAACATTAATGAATGTGAGTACATCAATAGAATTTTTATCAATGATGAAAAATTAGAAACAGGATCAGGGGAAAGAAAATAATTTTTTAGGGGAAGGGAATACATCAATATAATTAATTGAAAGTGTGTAATGTTCTTCCGAGGCGTGATTCATGGAATTAAGAATATTGAATTGGACTATATCACCAAAAAAATCAATATATAATGTAATATTATTGTCATTAATTATGGGTTTTATGGTTTTAAATAAATTAATCTCAAATATAATTGGGGCATGTTCATTAATCCTCTCATATTCCATTCATAGAACATATAAATCATTAGGAAATATTAAAATTTTCACCTTCAAAAGAACTTCCTCTAAAATTCCAGTGGGGTGTAATGTACTTCAATTTTAAAATTTTTAAAAAATATTCTAGTGGGATTTAGTCCCCCAATCTAAAATGAGGAGAAATTATAGTGAGACATCATATTTATAGAAGAAACCAAATCAAGTTTAACATCCAGAAATAAACGATCCCTACTGGTGCATGGAATCAAGAATGTTCTAAGATCATGAATTAGATAGGAAGTGATGGCTTAATCAATAATGGTATATTCCTCCCCATTCCCACCTTTCCATCACATCTAATTCTTATTTAGTGTGTACACATATATTTTAGAAACATGGCGTATCGTGTAATTTTCATTATGACATTAATTAGGGTGATGTTAAACTATACTTTGTTAGAATTTTTCTTAAATTTTCTTAACTATTTCAATTTCATTCTATTTTCATGGTTGGGTGGATCTTTAGGGAAGTGGAAGATTAGTGGTTCGAATTAGTGGTTTATCAAATTAATATCTCTTTCCATTGGTAGGGATTCTCTTTGTACATGGTTTTTCCTCATTTGAACAAGTTCTACTGGTTGGGATGGTGGTTTCCTCAAGAAGGGATGACTATACTAGATGGATCATTTGGATATATGTTATGTTCCACTTTGATGGGTGATGGAACTATCATTTAATTTATCCCTAGGGTTGACTATTGGATGAGAGGTTAATTTACCTAACCCCTAACTTTGGATTTCCCCACTAAGTTGGAGAGTTGGATTAATTGGATTTTTAAGTCTTGTATGGATGCATGGTCTATTTTTTTGAATTGGATATTACTTTCAGCCATTTATTTCATCATGTATTCTAAGATTGGATTAGATTTTGGAGGGGGTTGTTGGAAAGTCCTTTTTGTTTATTGAGGATTTCCTAGTGGTGGTGGTAGGGGACTAATTTTCCATGGTTAGTTCCATGGTAGATGAGGTTGGTTTGAATACCCCTTTCCTTTAGGCTTGGTTGAATTTAGACTCAGGGTTGGATTTATATTATGGTTCTTTACTAAGGGGTTGGTTATATGGGTGGCCTATAAAGATTGTCTCACAAATCTCAAACTATTCTCTCAGTTGACGTCATTGGTCAGAATATTTTGCATCATAAGAATAGATACCATAATGAATGGGAGGAGGAGATTGGGATATCACTTGGGAAAGTGAATGTTTTCATAGAAGGGTACATACCTATTCAAACATCACGTACACCATCTTATTAAACACATAAATCTATATATCATGTACACCTTGAATGGATAGAATGGATATTAAACTAAATTTTTATCTTTTATGTTCCATATTTTCAATTGGGGTTATTTTAGAAATTGGGGTCTTATCCACTAGAGCACCACTTGAAAAATAATTGATCATGTTTCATTTAATAAGAATTAAACCTTCATACAAATATTTTATTAAAATTTGATCACTTATTTGGTGGTGCAGACATCTTGAACATAACATCTTAAATCATTACCAATATGCATGAAGTGTTTCTTCTTGTGATTTTCTTATAACACATATTTCATTACATGTAGTTTCAGTCTGAGAGGTTGGGAATTATTTTTCAGGAAAAATGTTTTTCATGTATGCCCAACCTCAAATACGGGAGTTAACATAATACGACCAATATTTTACAGTGTCTTCTAATGAAAAAAATTAATTCCCTGTGATTTACATGTTATTTATCTACATTAGCATGGTTTAATGTATAACAAACATTATGAAATTATTTTAAATGATTATGTGGGAATTCTCCAACCAGTCCATGAAATCTTGGAAATAAATTATTTAAACTTGATTTTAGTTCAAAATTAGGAGCTTCTCCTTGTATTTGAATACCTGCGTGGCAAATCTCTATATTAGGATAGGTCTATTATTTTAATTTCTAGATATTTTCAAACATACTATGAAATTTAATTTTTGTCTTTATATTAGTGTCATAAGAATAATAAGGATCTAGAATAGTGTCTATGTATTTTTTGTCCACCTTTACGGGATCATTCAGTGCTTCCTAGTGTCGATGATGCAAGATCCTCTCTGGTCCTTGTTCAAAAGGAAGTAGTTCCTCTGATGAAGATCACTTCATGAACAAGGACTATAAAAGGAAGATTTTAGAAAAAAATATAAAAAAGAAGAATAAAATAAGAACACAAATATTTAGAAAATTCACAATATTTTTATAAAATAAAAAACAAACACTAAAAACCAAATAACTCCTTGGAAATAAAAAAAAGTTGATAGATTTTTGATGACACATCAAAATGATTATGTTTTAAGGTATATTTATAGAATATTTCATACCAAAATTATTCTCTCGAGGAAAATTAGTGATTTATAGTGTGTATTTTTAATAAAAAGTACTAAAAGTGTGTGTGGGGGGGGGGGGTGGGGTTGAAAATAGTTTTAAAAATAAAATGAATTAATTTAAAGAGTTTATAGTTGAACAAGTGTGTTTTAAAAAATTGATAAAAAAATTTCATTGTGAGATTACTAAAAGAATTTAAATTTCATTGTACTTAGATATTAATTTAGTTTTGAAGTAAGTCTTTGGTTGAAATTAATCGAAATCCTGATTACTTTCAAGGATTTTATATAAAGGCATGTTGAACCAAACGTTGACATAAAAATTATATATACAAGTTCCAGATCTAATTAATGTTATAATAACTTCCAAATAAAATTAAAATCTATAATAATTAAGGAAGAAAAGGATTATTGTTTTGTCCAATCAGAACAACACAAGTCACACACTCAAAACATCACACTGATCTGTGAAAAGTAAAGAGCATTCCATTCCATTGAATCATAAAATAATTGTACTACAAATAAAATTAATATAATTATAAAATAAATGTTTTAAAACAAAAAATAAATCAAACCAATAAAAATATGCGTGTTATAACTCCCTATAGAATATGTGTATCTCCCTCACAACAGGCATCCACTGTTAAGCCCACCATTGAGAGGAGCAAGAAGTTCTGGTGGATTTTATTCATCATTTCAGATCTCCCTATGTGGACATGGAGCTCCAGAACCTCCAAGGGGATTAGAGGACTCCTATACAACCCAAAATGGAATCACTTCACTCACAGTTCAGGATTACAAATGGGATTCCCAAGGTACAGTATTATAGAAATGATGGGATGTGGTTTTGGGCACTAAGATTTCAAAATACCAATTGGAACATGATTTTGGTCAACCATAAAGTTTATTTAATTTTGAAAAAACTAAAAAGTTTTCCCCACCAATTGAATATATCAAAACGTAATTTGGAATCATTTGGAAAAAATCATGAGATATGGATAAAATATTGAAAATAACATTTGACTTCGAGCATATTTGGTTCCCTAGAGATATCAGTTTGGTTGGGCCACCGAATGGACGAATTTGGATTCGGTGTGTTTAGATAAATTTTATCCCACTGAGTTTTGTATCAAATAAAAATAATTTTACCCCATTTGGAGTCAATTATTTCTCGGTAGATGAAAAATAATGGAATGTGTTCCTGGGATTCCATGTAGTTTGGCCAATTTTATTTCAACTTCATTATGGATCCTCCAAATCAACTCCTCCTACAATGCAATAATAAAAAAGTGAAATGTCCCATTTTCATAGTGATAAAAATAATCCAATTGAACCAAATGTGAAGTATAATTAGATATAAAATGTGCTGTTTAAAATTCATAATATATTTAATTCAGTGGTCTAAGGGTGAAATAAAATAGTAATTCGTGGTGTGATCAACAGTGAAATTATTGCTGCAAGTGAGGGTAATGTGGTGAAATAATAGAGCCATATTATGAGTCATCATACTCTTTTTTGACATTAGATCATCTCCATTAAAGGGTATTTAGGCTATATTTATCTAGGCCTTCACATCATCAAGTTATTAGGATTCTTTGCTATAAATATGCAATAGAATTGGTCCAGTGGGTTCTTGTCATTCCTTATAGGGAGGGATGTGACTTGACCCACATGGGGTGCCTGAGTGTGTGTGTTGTTTTTAGTTTTTAGTCTTATCAACCTAATATAGATAAATATATATACATATATACACATAAAAATATATAAACACACACTCTCTCCCTCACACACATATATATACATTCCCACATAATAATTATAAATACATATAAGTATATATAACAAAATTATATATATAAAAATATAAATGTTGATATATATATATAATTATAAATAAATATACATATATATATAAATTATATATAAATATAAATAAATATAAATAAGTAAAAATATATATAATTAAATTAATTTATATTTTATTTATTAATCTTATAGTGGTTACAGGTAAAGGAAAAAACACACATACATTCCTAAACTAGAAATAATATGAAACAACCCCCCCCCCAAAGGGTTGAAATAATACATAACTAATCCATTATAATTTTACAACTCAAAGGCACTGGGGTTTGAAAGCCATTACATGGCTCGAAATCCCCATATTCATGGCTCAAAGCCCTCCTATGAATATCCTATACTACCTCCGCATGTACCTAGGTTAACACCCCTTCCTACATTATTACATGTGTCAGTTTTTGTGCTAGAAAATGCATTAGTGGTTGCATCATTGACTATAAATGGCCCTGAAATCCCCCCCCCCCCAAGTGCAGTTTTCGGGATTTGAACCCGGGTCATATGCATAATTATAGGGTTACTTTACCACTCATGAAACCCCCAACAGAAATATACTTATTTTATTATATAATTATATATAAATATAAATATATAAATATTAATTTAAATATATTTAAATAAATATGAACACATATAAATATACAGAAATATATGCACACCCATATATAAATATATATCCATATATCCAAAAAATATATATAATTAAAAATACATATAAATACATATAATTATAAATAAATACATATAAATATAAATAAATATATATCATTATATATAATTATAAATAAATATACAAAAAGACATGTAAATATAACTATATAAATAAAAATATATATGCACACAAATATTTATACACACATACAAGTACCCATATAATCTCTATATAAATATTAATATAAATGTATATATATATATATATATTGTAGCACCACAAGATTTTATAATTTAATTCATTTAAATAATTCTATGTTCGATTGCATGTGTCAAACTCAACACTAAGCTTAAAAGAATCACAATATACTATATAAATATTATTATTTTAAGATGACTATAAAAACAAAGCCGTTGGATTGTAGAATATGAATATGGGAAACAACATTATGAAATATATATATTTTTTCCATAAAAATAGTCAATTTATTCCTAATAAATAAGTACTCAATTTTGAATAATAAGAATTAAATCATATAAGGTTGAAAACATGTAAAGTTTTAAAGGGCTATTATTTTATATAAGAGGGTTTTATTTATATTGTGTATTTATAATTAAAATTAAAATTTATGAATTTTAAAAATTGATTTTTTTTATATAAATTTTATTTTCAAATTTATAATAAAAAAATTGGATGATTTTTTGGATATTTTTATAAAATGGTTAATTTTTGGCTGAATAATAAAAAATATAGATTTTAAAAATATCGTCTTTTTTATGACATTATCATCAAATAAGAATGAATTGAAAATTTTGGAAACCTTTTTATAGGAAATATATATATATTAGAAAAGTAGTATAATTCATTTAATAATTTAATTTTGAACTTATAAATCTATGTTTGACATTTTGGAATCTATGTAATGTTTTCATACAAATAAAAACTATTATTAGTTCTTCTCTTTTAATCAAGTATTCAAATGATTAGATTCCATTATGATTTAGTTTGAATGTAATATAAGTTTACTTAAAGGTAATTTAATCTATTTGATTTTGTGGTAATCATAATTATTCATTATTTTTGGGGTAAAATAATTTTTACGCTTAAAATGAATTTATCTAAAAATGGGTTTTCATTGGATTTTAAAAACTTATATTAAAATGTATTCTAAAAATAATTGAAATTAAATCATATAAAATGTATTAAATATTTTGGATCATAATTTTATAATTTATTAATGATTTATATTTCTTTTTTATTCACGAATAATAGTTAACATGACAACAATTTATTAGTATGGTATGGGTTAAAATGGGTTGATAATGGGATTAAGCTAATTGATAAGGTTTAAATTATAACAAAACACTTGATTAAATTTTATTTCATGATTTTATTTCATCCTTACACATATTATCCTATAATTAATGACAATTTGGAGCCACTTTACTTGAATAAGACATATATTATATATTCTTGTTTCAAGTATTTGCAAGAATGCCACCGTCCTAACTTACAAAAGGGTACGTCCTATCCTATTTTATTCACACTTATTGAGCCCATTATCTTGACCAAAATATACCAAAATATCAATGTTAACATTTCTTTTTTGTCCTATAGGTTCTTCCAAAAATACTAGACATGTATGTATTACGGTTTAAGCCAAAGGTGGTTTTCCCAGGTAGAGGGATAAGTCGTAATCAAATTCTTTTAAGTTTATTTCTTATACTACTTTATTTTAATCAGTTAAAATCATACTAAAATAGTGAAATAGGTATATTAACTTTAATTGAATTTTATTATTTTAATGTTGAAAACTTTTTCCATCTTCTTTGCATCCAATAAAAAATAAAAATATTTATCATGCATATGTATGAACTACCATCTCTACGTAACGATGTAATTCAATTTTCATCACCACCTAAAATGGTTGGTTATAAAGATAAAATTGATGAATATATAAGATAATTTTAATATAATTAGGAATATATAAATATAAAATATTATCTAAATTCTTACCCTTCTATCCATTCAGATCTAATAACGTCGCTCATGTGAATGATTGGACTTCCACTTACACGAAGCGATGTGATTTAATTTTCATTTACACCTTACATAAATGGTAGTAAGTATGGTTTGAATGAATATATTTTATAATTATATTATTATTATTATTCAATAAAATCTAACCTTTATATTCTTCATTTCCTTTTCACTCATTAAAAAAATGAAAACATCACTCATGCGTACATATAGAGTACTATCTCCATGAAATGATGTAATTAATTTTTCACAGAAACTTTATATGGATGGTTATAAATGTTTATTAAATGTATAAACATGATAATAAAAAATATGTAATATTATGGATATGACGTAACCATTAAACCTTTGACCATGGGCAACTTACTAAAGTTTTTTTGGAGATTATGAAATGATCAAATTCAAAACGCCTGACATAACCTTAATCAATTTGGTAAAAAAATAAAACATGGTAATATATTAAATAAAAGGAGTAATATTAAATTAATTATCATAAAAAAGGTTTTTAAACAATTATAAAACTAATATATTTTATTTATTCAAGAGTTAGAGAATGTACAATGCTATATGAGACTTAAGGAAAGAGATTTCACATCCTAATTTCCTTTCTTTGGGAATTATAATATTTTCACTAGATTTTTTTTTCTATGTGGTGTCTAAACTACTTTATGTGTGTATTATATCAATATTATCTCAAAATTAAAGGGTTTTTCAAATAATTTTATGCACTATCCTTCAAAATTAATTATTTAATGTTACCAAATACACAATATATTTTTCATTAAAACATTATTTTGAATAGTTTTAACTCTTTTACCTATATATCCCTTTTATTTCAAATATTTGAAGAATTTTATTATTTATAATTTAAGAATTTTTAACGTTCAATTTAAACCACTCTTGACTTTATTTTTAAAGATTTAGAAAGGAATATTTTCAATGGTTCCTATATGAATTATTTTGAATTTTTTACAAAAGTATAAATGGAGTATTTTTTTACATTTACCACTTAACTAACTTTTTACCAACAACATAGATGTTATTATTTTTCAATATTAAATTGTAAGTTTCTTGGGTTTTTTAAATAAAATCCTATCCCATTTCTTTATGATTTTTTTTATAAAATTATTTTAAAAGAAATGGATATTTCTTCTTATTTTCAATGTGGATTTATAATTTCTTTATAAAGGTCTTTTTTCATATATGTAAACATCATTTAATTATTATTATATTTAATTATGTATGTAATGTAATGATACCATCTACATTATTACTCATTCTATCTCAGGATAATTTTTTTATTTATTGATTGAGGAAAACATTGACATTTCGTATGTTAGTTTTTAAATATGGATAATTATGTGGATTCATTGTATTGTTTATTGAATAATTTAATTTGATGAATGTATTGGACTTAGTAAGAGATAGGTGGTACATAATACAAGATAGACCCTTGATGCATTAGTAGGTATCATAAAATAAACTAATTTTATTATTTGGAATATACCATACCTATTTATGTATTATGGATTGAGAAGAGGCCTTGATGATAAGAATATAATGTTTGACATTATGAATTATAGAAATATTAAATCAGTTATTATTATCCATGACATTATTTACATTTTCCCTGGTTATATTTCATGTTTATTTTATTGATGTGTTTTTATAGAAATATTTTTATTCGATAATATAAGTAAATGAGCTTATAATTTAGGGGAATATTCATGATATTATATGGGTAAATGTTTTTTTCAAGGAAACGTTTTCATGTTTTTTCATGAAACCCTCTTGAATATTTATTTATCCTTTATTGTTTCATATGATATGTTTTATGAAAAAATATGGTAAAAATGTTGATTTAAATAGTTAGTATGTGATTATTTTGAGTTCGAAGTTTATTACGTGAAAAGGGAAACTTCCATATGGGTTTTAATGTTTTTCAAAAGTTCAATGAGTTTACTTTTTTAATTCCTCAATAATCTTTTTTTTTCTCATCCTAATTTTTAAAATGTTCTTTATAGGTCCTAATTATGTGTAGAAATTATATAATGTTCAATGGTGATACTTCTTAAATGAATCAAAAGTGTCATGAATGAAAACATGAGTTAAAATAAGAAAATTTTTTATATGAAAAAAATATACACTTTGTAATAGTGTTCCCTATGTAATTATATGGTATTTCTAATATTTTCTAAAACTATAATCCTAAATAGTCTTCATTATATAATAGACTTAGAATTTTGGTTGAAATTGTAATTATAGAAGATAAAATTTGGGTTACTTTGACTGGTACGAGTGCCACATGTAAGGAGTATGATTTTATCACTAGATCTGGGTGTATGGGTTCAGGGAATCACAATTAGTATCAGAGAGAAGTCTTATAAAACATTATATGTTAAAATGTTGTTTGATAAGAATACTTTAGGGGTTAATATGATGGTTTGGGATTATAATTTGTAAGAACTTTATAACTGTAATGGTTAGTATATTATGATGAAATATGGTTATTTTTTAATGAATCAATGGAGTTAATAGAGGATAACATGGTTAAGGATATTTTATTATTTAAAATTTTCGTAATAATCATTATTTTATTTTATTTTATATACTCACACTAACCATTTTTAGTTTTAGTAATTTTCATGAACCAATAAGAACCAATTTAGCATTGGATGAGAAGGGAAATGTGGTAGCTGTCAAAAAAAACTTAGTGGGATAAATACTAGGATGAAAACTAATGTGCTTATTTCTAAACAACTATATTGAGTTATGATTAACAACATGAACATGTGTGAGTTTCCTAACACACTAAATAAAGAAAAAATGGAGTCTCATGGAAGATCAGGCGATAAAGAACAAGAAGGTAAAATGATTTAACATCATATGTGTCAAGAATATAGGAATAATCTCCATGTAAATGTCTCAAAGTAACATGATGATGTTTTATTTGTAGTAAATGAGGGCATATAGCAATAACTATTGAGGAAAAATGAAGAGTTTGGTTAATATAAATGAATTAAATAAAGATCTTACTATTGTATCAATTAAATTTTTTACATGTAGGGATTATGGGAATTATGAAAATTGATGTAGATATATGAAAGATCTTGTACGGGGTCTGTATGATCATATAAATACAGGTTTAGAAGGTATCAAGGTTTTTTCAATGAATAAAAATAAAAAAACATATAACATACATAAGGTATTACTTATCTAAACATTTTTCCTTATGTTTAAAGATTGAAACATGATTAAAATGATGTTGATGAATCTCAATACATGATTCATATTTTTTATTGTAGGAAGGAAATATTAAGGAAGAAGATGAAATTTTTTAGTTAAAGCTTTATGAAAAAAAATTAATGATAAAAATGTATATATATAAGGTTTTAAGATATATGATATAGTGGTATTTTATTTATAAAGGATCATATGTTCAAAAGTATAGATAAAAGTTTTGAGGAATTGTGTGATTGTGTTCTAAGGAAATTAATGATATTTTTATAAATGTATGATTATGGATAGATAACCTTTTGGGTAGTTATATAAATTGATGTCATAAATATGGATATTTTAGAAAAAAAATTTAAAAGAACATTTACTGAAAAATACGTATAACCTTAGGGATTGAAAAGTCATTTGGTGACTATGTGATGAAATATTTTTTAATAATTTCTCTATTTTGGATTTTAATTTATGATTGAGGTTTATTAAACTATCATGTATCATATCTTATATGTGTTATTTTTTGATATTATATATATTATTTTTGAGACTAGGTGCTCGGATGATGTGTGATTCTGAGGCTCGGTGTGCTCGGAATAAATTTTTTGAAATATATTAAATATATTTAATAGCATGTGTGCACATTTTTATTGGAAATTGGAATAAATTCTAAATGGTTTCCCAAATAAGAAAATTGATAGCACCGTTGAGTTTAAAAAGCTGGTTTTACCCTTGGCATGACTTAACATTAGTTGGAGTGGGCTGTTTGTGGAAAAGTCGACATGGGTGTGGAAGTGAATAAAATAATTGAATAAATTACTTTATTACATTTGTGTTGATGTAGATAATTAACAATATTTAAATATATTTTTATTTCATAATTCTAGGATTTTCCGCATAAACATGTTACCTCTTATGAACTACTTGAGAGAGCTTGGAGGATTCTCTCTCATCCAAACGATAATGGACCATAGATCGATGATCAATGCACATCGATTTCAAAGGATCCCACCAAAAAACATGATATAGCTTAGTTATTCATAAGAAATCAATCCAAATCAAGGTAGGGCATGTGTTTTGATTCAATTGTTCCCCATTATTTATTTTATATGATGAACACAAATCAATCAATAAACATATTGATATGCGGTTCGATCATCGTGCATGATGGATTTATTTTGTAGGGATTTGGAAAGAGTTTAATACTTTTGATTTGAATATTTTGATTTTCATTCTAATATAGATGGATCTAGATCGACACAAAAGTTGATTGAGTTTTTTTCCTCCATTAAGTTATTTTTTTCCCTCATTCACCATTCATTGTGGGTGTTCTTCATTTGGCCCGCGGTTGAATTTTTTTGATATATTGATCATTGTGCATCCAATTATTAGATTAATGATCAGAAATCACAGATTTGAGATCATAACGACCTGACATAGGTGTGATGATAAATACTAAGCAATTCAAAAAACATGATTCCTGATTGATTTCACATTCTTTGATGTTATTCGGCATGGAACAAAGAACAAACTATAAATCTATTTTTTTGAATGGATTGGATTCTAGAATCTATTTTCTGAGGGACGAAAAGGCATGGGAGAGATGATCCTAGACTAAATGTGATTTGAGTTGGATTTAAAGTCTATGTTGGTGTCGGTGTGATTTGGAGGATGAGTAATGGTTTTTGTAAAACCCCGATATACACGACGTGTAGTCGTTGACTATAGGGATTGTAGTCCTCTTTGGATGACCTGATGTGTACATAAGATGTAAGCAAACACAATATGGAGTTAATGAGAATCCTATATGTTATGTACTCCCCCATAAATAAATTATAGGGATGAAGTACACATGCTAATCCATGTACTCGAACACAGACACATGTATACATGCAAAGCTATGTACTGAAACACAGGTAGAGTACACGGGATTCCTATACAGAATATACTACTACACGGACACAACTTGATGACATGGGCCATTTACATGGGTAGGACCCCAAGGTAAATGGAAACAATGTGTGACTCGTACTACATGTTTTGTAATATTTTATACATGGATTACATCTCTGATCCTATGTTTCTTGGAAAATATTCATTATGGTTCGTTCCCCATATCCTTTCTTTGAAGGTTAGTAATTAGTCGATCCCTACTCCGTGGACTATAATCCTTTCAATAGGACTTTTTGGACAGAGTCTTTGGAATCCCTCTGAGAGGACAAGAGTGAGATTCTATATTCATCTTCATGACCGATGTGGAGTTCTTGGTATCATCATGACCAACACTACACGGGCATCAATCAAATACTTAGTGGGTTAATCCAGATTGAGTTATTGGTGTCACACCATGGCTATAACCGTGATCCTAGTCTATGAATCATATTCTATTTGGATTATTAGAATTTTCTATCCTATAAAGAGGACTAATGAAAAGTACCTATTAGATAGACATCATAAGTGCTATCAAACGGGGGAGTGTGTTCTCCCAAATGAGTGATTCGTGGAACCTTCAATCTAGAGTTCTAAGGATGGTATACTATGATTATGAATCACCTCTATATTTCATGTCTCTGTTGATTATATCTGAATATTATTTTTATATGTGTTTTAGACATTTAATTTTATAGAGATGATTTTATTTCATTTGATGTATGCTTTTTGGTTTCAGAGTGTCCAACTAAGTATTGTTATAATCACCACTGCATGGGATTTTCCCGCACATGTCGTGTCTTGTGCAGATGATTGAACTTTTTACAGAGTCATACATGGACTTGGATCAGATGGTGCTTAGTGAGATCAGAAAAACCAAGGTGTGTTCCAATGACTTTCTGATAGAAGTCCCAATACATAATTTCAGGTTGGACTTGTGTTACAGACTTTTTATAGCGGGATTGTATTTGGCCCCATTTACTTTATTTACTTCTAGTCATACTTTGGTTATGGTGATACTTAGGCTATGTCCACCAATGTTAGTGATATGCATTCTCGACCCTAGTCTCTAGCCCCTAACCTATTATAGGTGGGATTGGGTAGTTGTGGAATGGGTATCTCTAAGAAGGTTAATGATAGAGTGGTCAGTATTAATTTAGGATTGGGAGTTTTTGAGATTGGTTTGCGGAAAGAGTGGTAAGTGTTTCAAGTTAGGATTTTAGGATAAGGACTCTAGTGTTAGTGCAGTGGCTGGCATATCAATATATTAAGACTCTGGTCCCCAACTTTTCAACTCGATACAAGAGAGCATTGGTTATTGGGAAAACAATGGAACATGAATTATATAGGAATGGGTTGTTATTTTCATATCCTTCTTGAGTTATCTCTTTAGATATACTCATTAAACGTGGTACATATTTTTTGTTTCATGGTACCTTCATGATGTATGCTACTTAGGATTCAGCATGATGATCATGAGGATGATCCCCTCAGGGATGAGGCATCGATACAAGGACCCGTTCCCAAGATGTTACTTCCAGGTGGTGCACCATCCATACCGCCACCTGTAGAGCAGCACGTGGTACCCACAGTAACCACATATGGGGTGTTCATGTTGAGTGCGCTTCATGAGTTTAGCAGTAGAGACCCATCGGGTTTTGAGTTGGGCCCAAACCATAGGTGGATGATGACTATCTTGTGGTGGTGACCTAAGTTTTCCATTAGTTTAGGATACAAGCATATCAGATGGTTCTCTTGTCACTAAGCCTTTTTTTTCTCAGTAAGGTGATGGTGGGGTTTTGTTAGCAAGTCTTACAATGAGATGAATCTTTAATGGTAAGAGTTAGAGTTCCTTGTTCTAGAGGATTTCTGACCAGCTATGCTAAGCGATGTACATATCCAAGAGCCTTTGTAACTCTAGTAGGGTAGAGTCATAGTAGCTAGGTATTCATAGAGGTTTACCAACCATTCCAGGTACTTGATGGATGTGGTTCGAGATTAGTTATTCAGGGTTCAATCTTTCAAGCGATGTATACATAAATACATTCAATCCATAGTTATCCCTTTATTAATTCCTACCTATTATGGGGGTTCTAGAGAATGATTTGGTGGTTGAGAGTTTATTGGATGAATAGATACAACTTGTGGTTGTCTGTTGTGGGTAAGAAAGAGTAGAGACCTTAGAAGTAGGGAGATGAAGTCAGTAACATGGTCATGGACGTTTGAAAAGTTCAAGGAGGAGGTCCCATGATAGAGGATCTCTAGTTCAGGGATCAAAGGGTGTGTGTGTTCATCCTAGAGAGAGGAGGTGCTACTTATGTGATGGAATATGACATATTTCACGAGATTATCTAACTCATCGTGCATCTGATAGAGTGTCTATGGATGAGACACTGAGGAAAATCCAACAAGAGGAGTAGGCAGCTCTGAAGGATAGAGGATGTGGTCAAGGAGATTATATAGCACCAGGAGGTGGTCAATGTTTTGAATTGTCATAGCCACTGCCCCAGGTGGTCCACACCAGGCTCAAGTATATGAATGATAGGGGCTGGGACAACTTCATGAAGTCTAATCTTGTGACCCAAAGGCTCTATGAATGATTCGAGATACGATATGTGTCTATTCTAACTTAGTTACCAAACTGATAGAAATAGGTGATAGTCATCCATTTCTTTCCACATAACCTGTACAAGTCTTAGAGATTTTATTTTAACCTTTGGATTGAACATTATTCTTGGAAACTCTTACTAGAGAAGACTTTGTGATCACACACTTATGCTGATATTATGACCAAACTCTTGGAGGTTGGATTTTCTATTGGAATCTATTAGTTTTAGCAGCAAGGACTTGCAACATTATTCTTGGTATGGATTCGTTATCTATAGATCTTGCCCAGATTTAGTATTTTAGTTGAAGGATGCGATGTGTATGCAGGGATAGAACTAGGTCCTCCTTTCTTGATGAAAAGAAAACCCAGAAAATGCATGATAAAAACATGTATAGGAAGTGCTTCCAGTTACTCATAAGATATCTAGCATAACCCTTGGTGTAGTGGATGTTGTGAGTTCTTAGTTTCTTACGATGGTGGAGGTGTATGAGTAATTCTTCCCTAAGGATGTTCTAGGTTTACCTCACCGCCAATAGATAGAATTATTCATTGATATAATCCCAAGGATGACATCAATATCTACACTATAATATTAGATAGATACCATAGTGGTTCACAAATGGAGGGTTTATTTGGAGGACTTACATAGGAAGGTCTTTGTTAGACCTAGTGTTTCACCCAGGGGAGCCCCAATTTTGTTTTCTAAGATGATATACAAGAGCATAAGGTTTTATGTGGACTAACGACACTTAAACTAGTGGAATAAGTAGAACAAGTATCCACAATCGAGTATTGATGATATATTTGATTATTTTAGATGGTCATGAAGGTTCTTGAAGGTTGAAGTCAAGTCAGGAATTCACCAGTTGTGAGTACGGGATGAAGGTATATCGAATACAACATTAAGATGTTGTTATGGTCACCATAAGTACTTTGTGATTCCCTCCGATATAACTAATGATCCATTAGTGTTAATGGGACTCATGAACTAGATCTTTCATACCCCCTTAAACCAATTCATGGTAGTCTTTTTCGATGACATCCTTCTGTACTCAGCATTTGAGGAAGAAAATATGAGACACTGGAGTATTGTTCTAGATATACCATGAGAGTACTATATTTATGGAAATATCTCGAAATTACATATCTGGATTCAGGTGAACCAAATTCTAGGGAATGTTATATCATCACATGGAGTGGTAGTGGACCCATCTAGGGTCGAGGCATTGCTATCTTGGGAACCGCCCAATTGTGTGATAGAGGTGCGAAGATTATGTGGATTTGTAGGATATTATCATATATTAATACCTAATTTCTCTTGGATATCATCCCCCATAATAGCTTTGACTAAAAATGGGTATCCTTTTGTGTAGACAGAGAAGTCACAATGGGATTTTTAGTAGATGAGGAAGCGTTTGACGAGAGATCTGATGTTGAGATTTCTGGAGGAGGGTTTCAAGTACATAGTTTCTATGATTCATCATGAACTAAGAATGATTTTTTATGCAGATTAAAGTAGTGTTACCTGTCTTTTATTCTAGTCTAAACCATAAAAGGAGAACTACATGACCCTCGATCTTGAGCTAGTAGAGGTAGTATTCTCTATAATGATATGGAGATACTACTGAAGGGAGAGAAGTTTATCGTCTACCCTAATCATAAGTGTATCAAGTATATATTGTCTGAGAAGGATATTTATATAAGATAGATGCAATGGATAGAGTTCCTCTTGGATTATGAATGCAATATTATTAATACTCTTTGGTGTTGGGACCATGTTTGCTGGAGAAGTTTCATGAAAGTAAGAAGTGGTTATTTTTCCATGGTGTATGAGAATAAAGGAAATCACTTCAATTTGTATAAGTAGATGATCGAACTGATCTTCATAGTTAGGAATTTATATTTATAATTCTTAAGAAATTACATTTAATTTGGAAGGAAATACGTTTCTAGAAGATAGGTAAGATACAAAACTTTCTTTGGTAAATTTGACAATGATTTTCTAGTATATATTCCACAAATATAATAAGTTTTTTGGAGAACTTGTGATGTAATCCTTAGGATTTTAATGTGGAGAAACATGTTTCTGGATGACTTCGAATCAACATGGTTGGTTTTTCTGAAAAATATTTCAAGGTGGCACCGTTTCCAAATGTTTTCTAAATTTTTTGGGACCAAAATTTGGATTTTGGATAGCATTGGGAAAAGTGTATTTCCTTAAAGGATTATGAAAATCTGTAAAAGGCATGCATTTTGTGAGAATGCGATTTTTGAAGTGTGTTTCATGAAGGCATGATGATTCTGATGGTGTTCCTAATGATTACGAGAAATGGAGAATTGTGAGTGCATGATGATTATATGGGAAGATTTACAACAACGACGAGCATCATAGATAGTGAAGGTGAGGAGCATCGTGAGTGCAGAATCATGGTGGTGCAATGTTTTGATGGAAGGATCCTTGATTACAACAAGCATCACGAACAGGAAATTTCAGTGGTGCTTCGAGATAAAGAGAGTATCATAAAGAAAATAGAAGAGCTTTGTGAAATGGCGATGACATGTATTGAAAGGTTATTGAATCAATGGAAATGCCTCTAAATAGGCCTCTACCCACTTCAGAAGATGAGATAGACTTAATGAAAATATTAAGGCTCTATATTTACAAATGTGGTTCGCGAATGAGGTACGTGAATAAGTTCACGAAGGATATAAGACAAATGATTGTTACAAGCATCAAAAAGAGTAGGGATGTTCTCAAAGGCTAAGAGAGCTCCATGATGGGAGTAGGTTCCACAAAGGCAGTTTGGTTCGCAAAGTCTGTGAGCTTCACGAAGGAGCTTTGTGAAAGAGCATCGTGAAGGAGCTTCATGAAAAGTAGTTTTGAATACCCAGTTTAAGTGAACAAAACATTCATAGAGAATCAAAAATAGACTGAGGTATTGGACTATCTATCTTTATAAAGTTCATGAGGTTCTTACCGACTTCTTGGTAAGAAAGAGAATAATTTTTTGAAAGATTAAATTTTTATAAGTGTATCAAGAAGCACCATAATATTTAATTACATCATTTTGTGCTAAAAGAAGCACGCACACGTTTGGATTGTTTTCATAGTGCTACATGAGTTTAAGGTAACATCCTACTAATTGTGTTCCACATAAATGGATTGTTTCCCCATAGATTGTGTGGTATTGGATTGCTTCCAAACCATACCAAGGATGTAGCTACACTTATTGTGTACTGAACCCTATAAATTCTTGTGTTCCTGTGGATGTATGTTTTTATGGTTTTCAATGGGGAAATAAAGTAAAAGGCTGTTTCAAAACAAAGGAAACATAAAAGTAAAAAATATATCATTGATTAACCCCCTCCCCATCTTAATTATACTTGAATCCTTACTAGGAAACTTAAATTGGTATTAGGGGTAGGTTCCCTTTGTTTATTTTTTGCTCAAGTTTTCGAAGAGAAGTTGTGATGGAGAATCTAAATTGCCTGAATAGTAAGGGGACTACAATATTTGATGGAATGAATTATAATATCTAGAAAGATATAATTATTACTTATCTTATATCTCTTGGGTATGAAGTTCATGATTCTACAACAGATGGATTTACTCCTATTTATGAAAAAGTACCTATTACACCTGTCAAGAAGAAGAATATTTAGAATGATGGAAGAGCTAAAAATGCATTATTCTCATCACTTTCTGAATGTGATTTTTTTAAGAGTGTAAGTTGTTTCTATAGCTAAAGGTATTTGGGATAACATGAAAAACATCTATGAATGAAATAAAAAATTGAAGAAAGAAAAACTTCAAATCTGGAGGATAAATTATCAATATTTTAAAATAGGTGATATTGAAACTATTGTGGACTTCTTTACGAGGGTAAATGTCATTGTTAGTACAATCAGATTCTTGGTGAAATGTTGGAGGATTGTATAGTTATTGAAGAGATCTTAATAATTCTTCTCAATAAGGTTGAGGAAAGAGTTTCTCTATTAGAAGAAAAAAGATCCTAAAACAATATCTCATGATGATATACATAGAACTCTTATCACTTATGAAATAAGAAGAGAGAAATCTATGAAAAAAAAAATTCTGATAGAGAAATGAGTTTCAAGGCTTCAATGAAATAAAATTTAAATAAGATTCTCATTGAAGATGAAACTGGTGAATCTGATTTTTAATATGAAGTATGTAAAAATCATGATAATATTTTATCCTTTTTTTAATGAATATGAAAAGAGGTACATGTAAATACAAGGGCAAACATGACTTGAAATATTTTGGTTGTGGAGACATTGGGAACATTAGGGAAAACTATTCTAAACTATCAAAAGAATAAGGCAGTGATGAAGATGAAAGAAGGCTAAGAAGGTCATGGAAGACACATGCTGACAAAGATAAAAATATTTCCAAAGGGAAAGTTAAAATTTTTTTCAAGTCAAAAATAAGAAGCTATTTCTGTAATGATGATGATGAAGAAGATATTGAAGTTGAATCTAAAAAATATTTTCCTGAAAAATATGGAGAGAATATCTTTTTTCAGTAGTGAATAATGAATATTTCTAGAGATACACGTCTGAAGAAGATGAAACTCAACTTGAATCTCATATGAAGGAAGAGTTAAAAGAGTGTCTGAGAAAGATTAGAAGACTTGAAAATGAAAACTTAATGTTTATAAATGAAATATCCTCATAAAAAATCAAGAATATTTTCTTGATGTGAAATTAAATCTGGTAAAATATATTGATTAGATGAATAAATCTCTTGATAATGAAAATAATTTTAATGAACATCTATAAGTAAAGCTGAAGTCAAATGAAGGATAGTTGTAACTTTTCTAACATAAACATTCTAGAGTTGAAGAAAGGAATATAAGTTTCAAAAGCTCTATATCAGAAACTGGTGAAAGTTCTAGTAAGAATATTCCTCGAAAAGATTATTAAAATTTTCCTTCAAAGGTTAATAAGAAATCAATAACTGATTTCAATAATAATAAATATGATAAAGTTATATATGTGGCCAAAGTTAACAATTCTGAAATATAAGAAGTTTCATATAATTATGATCATAAAATCATTTCTATTAAATATTGTTCTGATGATTCAGGGAAGAAATAAGATCTAAATAGGATAGTTACATTTTAAAACATAATGTTTGATGGTCAACAAAGTTCCATTAAGAAGGATTCTTAGAAGTATGTTTATAACACAATTAAGTATGGACATTTCAGAGGGAAATATTACTTTTATGGATACTGCTAGTATAATGGTGGATTTGGACATATTGAAAATATGTGTTGGTTCAACAAGAAACCATACTACTATTCCATAGGTTATGGAAGACATGGTTTGAGGGGGACTCAATCCACTCAAAATAAGAATCCTAAGAAGGAAGTTCAAATGAAATCTGAAAAGGTTGGTGTAAAAGTTGAGAATAGATTCTAACCACTAGAAACTATTTTCGAATGATGTGAAAAACATGGACATCTCTCTAAGGGTTGTTTTGTTATGTTACCCAGACAACAAAATTTTCTTAATAAATCTCAGAATCTAGAGGTGATGAATGAAAAGGGATAACAAAATTATCTTATTGATAAAGCTACTTTGAAAGCTATAAAAAGAGAAAAAACATTAATTCTTGATAGTGTCTGTTATTATCATATGATAAGAGACATAATGTTTTTAAATATTATGAAGAACTTCAAAGAAGGAATTTTGGCATTTTTCAATGATTGATATATTAAATAAAATGTGTTATAGCAAACATCATTGGGAAATAAAATATGAAATCTAGAAAAACATTATATGTTGATCGGTTTAATCGCAACTTGATGAGTGTTTCAGAACTATGTGATGAGGGTAAAATATTTATATTTAAAAAATATGGGATTTTTTTATGAAAAGTGATAATGATGGAAACATAGTTACAAGAGGCCAACCAAGAAAAGGAAACTCGTTTCAAGTTGGTGAAATACAGAACCCTTGTTACATGGGAATGGTTGAGGAAAATCAGTTGTGGATTAAAAGGATGAGACACATGTTCCAAATAAATATGATCAATTTATTAAAGCTAGACAATGTTTGAGATATTCTTGATTTTTCAAGAATAAGAGATTGGTGTTGCACTATATGTTAAAAAGGAAAGATCACAAATTATGTGCGTATGAAAGTTCACATTTTCTTAAAATGTCCCATGTAACTTATTCATTCTAATATCTATTTGACAATAAGAAAATAAAAAACTAATAAAGATAAGTACTTAATCACTTTCATTGATGAATTTAATCACATTACTTGTGTTATGTACATGAGACATAAGTCATATGATCTGAAAATGTTTAAGCATTTCAAGAGGAAAGCAGAGAAGGAATGTGAGTATTTAGTGAAGAATTTGAGAGCTGATAATGGTGGGAGTATAAGAATGAAGAGTTTGAAAATTATCTTCAGAATCATTGAATTATATATGAGTTCAGTTCATCATACACACCTCAACAAAATGTTGTTTTTGAAAGAAAAAATATAAGTCTAGTTGAAATGGGTCAAACTATTTTACTTGAATATGGTCTCTCTCATTACTATTATAGGTAAGTCATGAGTGATACATTGTAAATTAAAAACCAATGTTTTTATAGACCAAGTTCATATATTACTCTATATTTAATGTTTTATGGAAAATCTCAATGTATGAAACACTTAAGATTTTTTGGGAGTCCACTCATTATGAAGAAGAAAGGTGGAAACCTTTGATAGTTTGAGGAAAGAGGAGATGATGGAATTTTTATAGGATATGCTCCAATAATAAGTGGATATAGATGTTTCAACAAATAAAATAGAATAATTGTTGATTCTAATGATAGTAAAGTTATTGAACATATTGATAAATAAAATCATACTTTTGCTGATATAGAAGTTAAGAAGGATAAGGAATGTTTTTCTTAAAATTCTGATAATGATGGTAATCCTAGTCAAATAGAATAATCAAAATCTATAATTTCAATTGATGAGGAAGAAATTCAAACACCTAATCCTAGGCTGAATAAGAAAGTAGTGGCTAAAACCTTATTAGTGATCAACATTAGATGGATCAAACAAGAAGAATAATGAATGTTGTTACACATACTTCTTTGTATTCAAAAGTGGATCCTAATGATGTAAACTAATATTTTAACAATCCATTATGGGTTTAGGCTATAAATGAATATATTGAACACATAGAAGATAATGATACATGGTAACTTGTTCCCAAGATGAATAACAATAACATTATTGGAACAACATGGGTTTTCTGAAACAAGATGAATGGAGAAGGTGAAGTGATAAGAAATAAACAAAGGTTTTTTTCCAAAGGGTATTCAAAAATTGAATTTATTTATTTTAATGAAACCTTTTTCCAGTGTAAAGATTAGAAACAATTAGAATATATCTTTCTATTTCTGCAAAAAAGTGTAAAAAATTTATAAAATAGATGAAATGTATGACATTTTAATTGGGAATCTTGATGAAAAAGTTATATTAAATAAACATGTGGATTTTTAGTTGAGAAATATGATTTTTTTTCTTCTGGAAGTTGAATAAATACTTGTACGGTCTAAAACAAGCACCAAGGGCATGGTATTCTAAACTAGATACTTGCTTAAGGAAGATGAGTTTTAAGAAAAGAAGAGTTGAAAAAAATTATTTACATCAAGAAATGTCATGAGATTTCTCTCACAGTAACTATTTATATTGATAAAATTATCTTTTATGGAAATGATGAAAGATTTTGTGAAAGATTTTTTAAAGAGATGAATAAGTTGTTTGAGGTGTCCATGATGTGATAAATGAAATAATTTATTGGGATACATATTTTACCGAAGAAGAACCATATTATTATTTCTAAAGAAATGTATGCTAAAGAACATCGAAAGATGTTTTTCATGGAGAATTTGAAATCATTTTCCATATCTATTTTAGTGGGAACCAAGTTGTATAAAATATAGAAGGAAAGGAAGTTGATTAAAAAGAGTTTCAAAATCTTACAGGAAGCCTGTTATATCTGACTTCATTAAGACCCTAAATTTATAATGTTGTTACCTTATGTGCAAGATTTCAGAGTGCTCCTAAAGAATCACATTTAATTGATGGAAAAGGATTCACATATATATCAAAGTAATAAAGAATTTTTCAATTAGGTATGATGGATTAGAAAATATTGATTTTTTTGGTATTCAGATACAGATTGGGAAGGAAATGTTGATGATATAAGATCCACATATGGTGGAGTTTTCATTCTAGGAAAAAATTGTGTCAATTAGAATCCAAAGAAATAGAATTCAGTAACTCTTATTTTATATGAAGCTGATTATGTTTCTTCCAATCAAGCTACTATCCAGCTTATGTGGAAGAAAAATCAATTAGAAGACTAACTTGTTAATGTAATGTTACCCTTTCTCTTGGGATGTGACAATCAATGTGCAATCAATATTACATGGAATCCAATAAAACATTCTCATTCAAAAAATATTTACATAAAGTACTACATCATCAAATAGAATGTGGAGATGAATTAATTTATGCTAGAGTATGTTCCTACATCATAACAAGTTGCTGACATATTCACAAAATCTTTAACAAAAGAACCATTTTCTAAAATAAGGTTGAATATGGGCATCCAAACTTCTTCTAATAAATGATGAGGTATGTGTTTCTATCCAAAATCTCATATTAACTTTGGATAGTCTTGTCAAGGGGGATAATTTTTTCATAAATCTATCCTTATGGAAGCATTTATAAATGAGGAGTTGTGGGTATACTATTAATATAGTATGCATGTGTGTGAACTATCCAACATATATGTGTGTGAACTATTTAGTATGTATGTGTGTGACCTATTCTAACTGTTTGTTAGAGTGGTTGTAAGAGATTTTTTTATGTATTCTAGGAAAGTTGAAGAAGTGGAGATAGCTAAGGAATATTGATAAAGAGGAAATCATGAAATAATTTTTGGATGTTTTGGAGAAGTCTGAGGAGAAAAATGAAAAGGATTCATAGGCACTAATTTTGGACGACGTGGTTTTTTCTATCAATAATATTTGTTTCCTAAAATGTGTTATCTGAAGTAGGCTTAGAATTGTTCACATGTAATCCATATCTTGAGGTGAAAAAGTTTGGTGATTTATGAATCTTGGTTGAAAACAAAATCCAAAGGAGGGGATTGTTGTGACCAATTTGGCTGGAGACGTTTCTTAGAAGTAAGAAGTAGTAATTTCAGAGTGTTGTCTTTCGTTTTCAAGGATGTTTGAGAAGAAATGAAATCAATTCACTTTGTATAAGTGGATGATCAAATTGATCTTCATACTCAAAAAATTAGATTCACAATTCTTAAGAAAGTCCATTTTATTTGGAAGGAGATATTTTACTGGAAGAAAGGGATGTTACAACTCTTTACATGATAAATTTGGTGATTCTTTACTAGTCAATCATTCACAAAAATCAGAAGTTTTTTTGGACAAAATTTGATGTAATAATTATTATTGTATGGGGATAAAAGGTGTTTCTAGATGACTGTGAATCATCACGGTTGGTTTTTCCAATGTATATTTTAAGGTGGCACAGTTTCCTAGTGTTCTCCAAATTCTTGGGGTTCAAAATTTGGAGTTAAGATAGTATTTTGAAAAGTGGATTTTCTAGAAGGGATTATGAAAACATTTAAAAGACACAAGTTTCATGAAGATGAACTTTGCAAAGTGTGTTTTGCAAAGGCATGAAGATTCTGATGGTGATCTCCATGAATAGGAGAAATAGAGAATTGTGAGTGCATGATTATTTAATGGGATGCTTTGTGATAGTTAAGAGCATCAAGAATAGTGAAGGTGAGGAGCATCACAACAGTGTGAATTTTTTACAGAAGGCTCAATGATTATGATAAGCATCGCGAATGGGAAATTTTGGTAGAGCTTCACGAAAAAATGGTGAATTGCAAAGGAAATAGTGGAGATTTATGAAATGGTGATGAAATTTATTAGAATGTTCTATAATTAGTGGAATCACCTATAAATAGGAATATACCTCTTTTAGAATATAAGTGCTACTTAACAAAAATTTTAAGGCTGTGGATTCACAAAGGTGGTTCATGAAGGTGGTTTGTAAAGAATGTTCACAAAGGCTATAAACCAATTGAATGTTCTCAGAATAGTGAAGAATATTGAAGTTTGAAAAGGTTAAGATAGATTAATGAAGGAATCTAGTTCTGTAAAGGCAGTTTTCTTCGTGAAGGTGTGAGTTTCTCATAGGTAGCTTCATGAAAAGCAGTTTTGAATTCATAGTTTAAGAGGACATAACTTTCATAGAGCATCAAAAATAGAATGATGTATTGGAATAAGTATCCTTTTGAACTATAGGAGGTTCTTAACAACATATGGGTAGGAAAGAGAATTCTTTTTTGAAAGATCATATATGTAGAAGTGTATGTAAAAGCACTGTAATATTGAATTACATAAATTTGTTCTAGAAGAAGCAAACAAACTTATGGATTGTTTTCATAGTGCTACATGAGTGTAAAGGCACATCCTACTCATTGTTTTCCAAATCAAAGGATTTTATTCCAGTGTATTGTGTGTTATTGGATTACTTCCAAACCATACCAAGGAAATAGCTACTCTTATTGAGTAGTGAATCTCGTAAATTCTTATGTTCCTATGGATGTGTGTTTTAATGCTGTTCAGTAGGGAAATAAATCTTTAATAATATGTAAAAGTTGATTCAAAAGGAAGGGAACATAAAATAAAAAAGTTATCACTAATTCACCCTTACACCTCTCAATTATACTTGACACATGAATGAAAAACTTAACTAGGAAGGAGAACATTGTAGCAGATTCTCATAGTAGGAGATCCTATTTTTAGTTTCTGAACGAGGAATCACAGTAGTTAGCCTCATTGCAGTTATCATTTGCGGATGGATATAGAGCAGTTTACCTCCAGTCGATGGGTGTCACACCTACCCTTTTGCAGAAATTTAGATAGACACAACTTAGGGATACCAACTGTGAGAGCTTTCATTCTCAGATATCCATTAGACATGCTTACGATAGATTTTCTAAAGGTAGGGACCACATCCCTCTTTTCAGAGTACGAATGATGGTACCACTAACATTGCAGGATGACGTTCTGAGAGAGTTTAATACATCTAATTTGATGGTACATTTAGGGGTGGAAAATATATACCAGGACCTCCAACATCGGTTTTGGTAGACAAGGATGAATAAAGGAGTTATAAAGTTATTATCTCGATGCCTTACTTGTCAGCAGGTGAATGTTGAGCATCAAGTTCTTATGCATTTATCTTTACCCATTGAGGTTATAGAGTAGAATTGGCATGCAATATATATATAAATCCTTCCAGAATTACCATATACATCCATGGGAAACAATGTGATCTGGGTGATCATAGATCATCTCACCAAGTCATCCCACTACCAAGCTATATGATATCAGAGTTCAGTAGAGTGCTTTTGACAGCTCTACGTGTAGAAGATAGTCCAAATCCATGGATTTCCATAAAAAAAATTTATGATCATGATGCTCTCATAACATCATAATTGAGGAAGGTATTAGAGGAAGCATTTGGGAATTATTTATGCTTGAGAACAACATTCCAATCACAAAAAAATGGCTAGACTGAGCAGACCATTCAGGATCTAGAGGACATGTTGCTGGATTTCATGCAAGGATTTGTCTATAGTTGGTGGGATAAAATACCACTCATGAAATTTTACTACAATAATATCTACCATTTCACCATTAGTATGGAACCATTATAGACTTTTTATGGGCCACCGTGTAGGTAACTACCTTGTTGGATGAAACCAAAATATTCATCACTCATAAAGTCTTATGATGATTGGGGTAGAGGCCATTGGAGTTCTGGGAAGGAGGCCATGTGTTCCTATGGGTTTCTCCTCGACGTAGGTTAATGAGACTCTGTGGGGGAGACAAGTTACTTCTGTGGTTCATCAGACCTTTCGAGATACCAAGTAGAGTTAGTGAGGTGGGGTACCACAAATCTATACATCCATAGTTATAATGAGTACAAAATGCCTTCCATGTGATCCAACTAAGGAGCTACATTCATGAACCATCACTCGTAATCGACTGGTGGAAGAATAAAAATATCTATAAGAGAACTTGGGAGTGGGATATTTGGATTCATGCTCATTACTGAAATATTTTTGATTATACCTTGTTTTGGATTTTGGGAATGTAAAGCCTTGAGGTGGGGATAATTTAATGTATTAGATTTTTTGTCTATTATTTTTTGATATTATATAGATTATTTTTGAGATTAGGTGTTGAGACGGTGTGTGATTATGTGACCCGGTGTGCCCATGAAAAATGATTGAAATATATTTAAAAAATTTAATATCACGAGCAAATACTTTTACTAAAAAAATTTAATAACTTCTAAATAGGTGTTCATATCTGAAATATGAGGGAACCATTGAGTTCATAATTGGGTTTTTACACTAGGTGAGAGTTAACATTGTTTGGCATGGGTCGTTTGTGGAAAAGTTTTCACTAGTGCAGAAATGAATAAAACAATTGAATAAATTATTTTATTACATTTGTGTAGACACATCCAATTAAAAATATTTAAATATATTATTATTTTAGAATTCTAGGTTTAGCCATAGAACCCTAGAACCTTTGGGGAACCATTAGAGAGTGCTTCAAGGATTCTCTCTTTGGAGAATGACGACAGATCATGGATTGACGATCAAAAGATATCAATTTCAAAGGATCCCCCAAAAAATGAGATGTAGCTTCATTCTTCATTAAAAATCAATCCAAATTGAGGATGGGAATGTGTTTTGATACAATTCTTCCACGTTCTTGATTTTTTATTTCAAACACTAATCAATCAATGAACATGTTGATCCACGGTTCGATCATCATGCATGATGGGTTTTTTATTCAGGGTTTTTGAGTAAGTTAAATATTTTAAATTTGAATATTTTAGAATTCATTCTAATGGAGACATATTGAGATCAACACAAACTTTGATTCAGGTTCATTCCTTTAATATGTTCTTGTGATTTTCTCACCACCTTTTCATCTTTCATCACATGCATTCTTCGTTTAACCCGAAGCTCGACATATCTCGATCAATCAATCATTGCACAAATAATTCTTAGTGCAATAATCTGAAATCATAGATATTAGATCGACACAACACAATGGAGGTACGATGACAGATAAAGAGTTATTTGGATGATGATATTATCGATTTCATGTTCTTAGGCATTCTTTAGTATATAATGTAGAATGAAATATATATCGATTTTTCAAATAGATTCGATGCTAGAATCTGTTGTTTGAGTGAAAACAAAGATTGGGAAAGACTATCCTAGAATAGAGTCATGATTTGAGAAATATTTATAGGTGATGGCGGTGTGAGCGTGAGTGGAAAAAAGATGGGTTTCTGAAAAAAAAACATTATATAGATGACATATTGTCCTTGACTACACGACATGTAGTCCCCTTTGGATGACTCGATGTGTACATTGGAAGTACATGGATATGGGGGGAGTAGATATGGATTGGACCAAGTACACAGGCCAAGACATGTACTAGAATATGTACAATAATCCATGGGATTAGTCATGTATTGACACATGGGTAGAGTACATTGGATACCTACACAACATGTACTACTATACAAACATGGCTTGATGACACATCCCATTTACATGAGTAGGACTCAAGGTCAAGGGACACGATGTCTGACCCCTATTACACACAGTGTACTCTTTTATACATGTCTTGGATCTCTTGTCCTCTATGTATTTGACAAGATTCATTAGGGTTTGTTCCTATTATCATTTCCATGAAGGTTGGTATGGAATCATTCCCTACTCCTAGGAATATAATCCCTTCATCAGGTCTTCATGGATACAATCATTTGAACCCCATTGAGAGGCCTAGGGTGAGATACTCTATTAAACTTCATGCCCAAGGTGGGTTTCCTGGTATCATTGTGACCAACAATATGTGGCCTCTAATCCTCTAAGTAGTGGGTTAATCCATATTGAGTTATTAATATCACCCCATGGCCCTGATAGTGATCCTCATATGTTTATCATATTCTCTTTGGACTATCTGTATGTTCTTTATCATGATAAGTCCCAGCGAGTTGTACCTCTCAAAAAAGCATCATTAGTTGTATCAGAC
Source organism: Viscum album (assembly GCA_963277665.1). NCBI lineage: Eukaryota > Viridiplantae > Streptophyta > Magnoliopsida > Santalales > Viscaceae > Viscum > Viscum album. The sequence goes on from OY728160.1 coordinate 735,315,533, forward strand.
ATAGGAGGGTGTTCTCATGGATGAATAATTTTTGGAATCTTAGATAAGGAATTCTAAGGCTAGTATACTATGGTTGTGAATTACCTCTAGAGAGTTCATCTCTATTTAGTATATCATGATATTCTTATTATATGTGCTATAGACATATACCAGTGTAGATCCGACTATATTTACTTTTTTGTAAAAATTGTAGTTTTGGGTATCCTACTGAGTATTGTTATACACACCCATGCATGGGATTTTCTTAGCATATGTAATGTCTTTTAAAGATGATCATCCTTTTGATAGAGTCCTAGAAAAACCCGGACCATATGATACTTAGTGAGACCAGATAGACCAAGGTGTGTTCCTGCAGATTTTTGATAGTAGTCGCAGTACTTACATTCAGGATGGAATTGTGTTGCAATCTCTATGGTGGCCTTGAATTTGGACCTATTTACTTCTTTCCATACATTGTTTATGGGATTATATGTTTTCATGCATGGTTGTTATGTTTTTTTACATTTTAGAATTATATAGGATTTGAGATGTGTGCATGTGTACATGTACTTAGGATAAGGCCTCCCATGTTAGTGATATGCGTTCTCATCGCTAGTCACCACCCCTGGAGTAATAGAGGCAGGCTTAGCGAGTCATTGAACAAGCCCATTTGGGATAGATCATGATAGTAACCCTTTGGTTTAACATATGATATATTGTAACGATTTTTTGGTGATGGATGTTGTTTAATTTTTGAGACATATGATAAAAGGTATATATAACCATTAATGTAAATATTATCTTTAATATTTAGATAATTATGGTTAATTAGGATATAGGTATAGATAAATATTAAGGTAAATATATTCTTAAATATTGTTCTATTTTTGAGAAATTTGAACTCGTTTATTTTTTATTTTTATTTTCATATATATATATATATATATATATCATCTTTTATTATTTATTTATTTTTCATTTTATTCCATGGTGAGTGTGGAAAGTTTCGTTAGATGTGGGCTAGAAGAATTCTTCTTGATTTTTTCTTGCCAGATGGGGCTTTGCGGGGGCCTTCATGGCAGCGGGTCGCGAATCTAGGGTAATTTAATAGGGTGAGCTCTAGATCTATGATGACACTCAGGTATGACTTTTCCACGAGTGATGCATGAGTGAGCATCGTGATCCAATCTTTCTTATCTAGCAGGCTTCATTCAATAGAGGTGACTTGTGACACCGACATTATAGTCATAGATGGTGCATGACCATGGATCTCACCACATTAGTGGTTTGAACCTGGAAATCATTCTGTATATTCGATGTGGGATTCATGTTCCCCTTTCATGTGCAGAATTAATAATATATTATTATTAATCATTTTTGTCAATTAATAATGAATATTAATTAAAAATAAATAATAATTAGCTATTAATGTTTACTACTAAATATTAGTAATTAAATAATTTATATTAACAATATTTTAAACATTATTAATTAATAATAATAATTAATATTTTATAATATTTTTAAACAAATAAATAATTTCTAAATAGATTATAATAAATAATAGGTTTTAATAAACTAGAAATTAAGTAATATATAATAAAGAAAAAATAATATTTGTAAAAACAAAATAAAAAACCAAAAATCTATATAATGTATAATAATAATAATAATTAATTAGTAACTAATAAATAAATCTAAATATTAATTAGAAATTAATGTTCTTTAGAAATTAATATTATTAAATAGTAAATATTATTATTTAATTAATATTATTATTAATTAATATTAATTAACAACAATTATTTAATTAAATAATAAATATTTAATAATAATCAATTAAAAATTAATATTTTAATAATTTAATCATTATTAATAATATTTAGGAACTAAATAATATTTCTAAATATTTATCAGTAATTTTAAAATTATAATCATTACTAATTATTAAGGATTAATTAATTAATTAGTTAATTTTTTTAATATTATTATTATGTAATTACATATTGTATAATTACTTATTAATTAATAACTAGTATTTAAATTAATTTTATTTATAATTAGTTACTAAATAAGAATTATAAATATTTATTAGTAACTAACATTATTTAGTAATTGATATTTATTTAAAATTAATAGTATTAAATATTAAATAATATTATTTAATTAATATTTATTAGTAATTATTATTTGTTAGAAACAATTAGTTAATTAATTAATACTGAGATAATAATAATTTACTAACAATTAGTAATTTATTAATTTAATCATTATTATTAATATTTAGTAACTAAATAATAATTTTTAATATTATTTAGTATTTGGTTATTAATCATTATTAATATTTAATAATAAATTAATAACTAAATTAATAATCAATTAAATAATTAGTAAGTAATATTTTTAATAATTAATTTAATATTGATTAATTTCTAATAAATTAATAATTAATACTTATATTATTATTTTTAAATATTTAAAATAATGATTTTAAATATTTATTAGTAATTAATATTAACTAGTAATTAATATTTATTAGATGTTAATATTATTAAATATTAAATCATATTATTTAATTAATAGGATAATAATTGTCAATTAGTTATTATTATTTTTAGTAATTATTATTTATTATTAGTTGGTTACTAATTGTTAATAGAAATATATTATTAATTCTGTGTAGAAAATTAAGAACCTCGATCCGACATTGGAAATCCGCAATGATTTCCGAGGAAACCCCATCTATAAAAGTGAGCCATAGAAGATGGTTTCTGTCAGAATTACATGCTACTTTTATAGAAGAAATATTGGATAGTAAATAGAAGTTAAATTCTACTAAAATTGTTTGTTATGTATATATATATACAAAACAAAACAAAACATTTTCTTAAATGAACAAACAAGTATATTTAAAATAAGTATTTTTTTTCATTTGAGCAATGACGATAGGGGCCTTGTCGCCTTTTCTCATTAGTTTTGAAAATATTTAAAACCTAGAACTAATTAAATAATTATTTAAAAAAACATATATTAAAAAGACACCACAGGTGTGGGATTTGGTTCAGTCATAGACATATTTTTTTAAGACACATTTTTTTAAATAATTATTAAAAAAAATTCTAGGTATAAAATATTTTTAAAAATAAGACACAAAAGTCACAAAGGATTTTCTACATTTTTCTTGTTTTAGCCCGAACCAAAGGTGATAAGTCCATTTATGCCTTTTCCCAAAAGAAAAAACAATCTTATTTTAAATATGAATGTTTGTATATTTAAATTTCTATTTTTTGTCTTGTTTTTTTTATATATAATATATAACATTCATGAGGGTACAATTACATTAATCACACATACACCACACCCACAGGTCAGAAATGTAGGCCATATCCCTCCAATGGATAGCCCACCCATCAATCCCTATTTATTCAGTGCATGGCATGAAGGCCCATTGGGCATGAACCCCAATACATGGCCCAAAGGCCCAATGCAACATCACACCTCCATCATGCTTGCATCACCATATTCTTGCGTCATGCCTGTGTCACTGCATGCTAGCTTCATGCATGCATCACCGCCGGTCAACATCATGCATGTGTCACTGCCTTCCTAGAGAAATTCGCTTCCACCTAGATTTGAACCTGGGTCTGATGCAGAATCACGGGGCACCTCTACCTGTAAGAAACACCCCAACTACATTTTTTGTTTATATATATATATATATATATCAAAAAATTTCAGTAAAATTTTACACGTATTTAATATACATCATTATTTCCATTAAATTAGTCAAAAATTTTGATATAACCCTCTCTCGTGGCTCCCTTTTATAAGGGGACTTTCCCTAAAAAATATTTTGAATTTCTTTTGGGGATTTAAAACATCCCTTCCCTAGAGAGAATTAATAATATATTGTTATTAATAATTATTCAATAATTAATAATTATGTAATAAATATTAATAATATTTTAAACAATATTAATTAATAAATGATTAATTTCTAATTAATTATTAATAAATACAATAATAAAAAATAATTAATTAATTACTATTTAATTATTTTTAATTGATAGTTCTTAATTTATTATTAAGTAACAAATATATAATTATTTATATATTATATTAATAATGACTACAAAATAAAAAATAAAAAATAATTGTATATTAATAAATAATTATTATTATGTAATGAATAATATTAAATATATTTTTTTTATTAATATTTATTAGTAATTAATATTAATTAGTAATAATTATTTATTTAAATATTATTATTTAATAATAATTAAGTAATCATTAGTATTTTATAACTTTAATCATTATTACTAATATTTAGTAAATAAATATTATTTTTAAACATTTATTATCAATTGTTTAATAATAAATATTCATAATCATTAATTATTAAATAATTTATAGTTAATTTGACATCATATTATTAATAAGTAATTAAATATCATATAAATAATAATAAATTAATAACTAATAATTATATTATTATTTTTCATAATTAGTCAATAAATAATAATTTTAACTATTTAGTAGTAATTTATATTAATTAGTATTTAGAATTTATCAAAAATTAATAGTATTAAATACTAAATTATATTATTTAATTAATATTTATAATAATTAATATTTATAAGTAATTAATATTAATTGAAAAATATTATATAATTAATTAATAATAATTTAAAAATAATTAATAATTAATGATTAATTTATTAATTCAATATTTATTATTAATATTTAATAACTAAATAATAATATTAAATATTTTTAGGTAATTTTTTAATAAAAATTATTAATAATTATTAGTAAATTAATAAATAATTAGTTAATTTGTAATTAATGTTATTAATAAGTAATCACATATAACTAAATTACTAATTAATCAATATTTATTAACTATTAATATTTTATTAATAATTCTGTAGAAAATAAATAATTGTTATTTAATGTTGTATAAAATATTATTAATATTAAAAACTTAATTATTAATATTTAATATTAAATATTAATAATTAATTATTATTTAAGTATTATTATTATTTATTAGTAGTGTATATTTATTATTAATTATTTACTAATTATTAATAATAATATATTATTAATTTTGTATTGGAAAGGGAGGACATGTATCCCATATTGGAAATCCAGAAGGATTTTCAGGGTCGTCCCCCTTATAAGAGGGAGCTCTGAGACAGGGTTTCTGTCAGAATTTCATACTGCATTAATGATAGTAATACTGGATATTAAATACCAGTTAAATTATTTTTAGATTTTTTGTTATATATATATAAACAAAATAAATCAAAACAAAAATAAAAAGTATAAAAATACAGATGTGTATATTTAAAATTATATATTTTTTTCATTTGGGAAAATAAAGAAAGATCTTTTCCACCTTTGACCTAACTGTACGAAAATGACAGCAATGACCTTACTGCTGTTGGCCCAGGATAAAAGAGGATTAAGGTGGAAAGGCTCTTAACACATATGTGTAATAGTTTTAAAAATATTTTAATCAAAGAGTTATATTAATAATTATTAAAAATAAATTTTTTAAAAAATCATCACCAATGTGATCCTGGTTTTAGTTTTGTAGGAGGTAATAGTGAGAGTGGCACTGAATGGAAGCTTGGAAGCACATTAAGTTGAGGAGTGTTCATTAATCCATGTTCAACTGAGAACTAACCATTTGGATTCATATTAGGTTTACCTACATGGGAAGGGTAGAGAAGTGACTGTGCAGTTTGAGGCACAACAAGTTTCAGGCAGCGCACGGTATGTTCTCCCCTTCTAGAGGAGCACGATCAATTATTTCCAAGTGTGATAAATATTTTTTTTCTCACAGTCAGTTGATTTTTCATGCTCGGTTTGGATAGTGACTATGATTTTATGGTCATTTATGATGTCTATATGAGGTTAGGTCTAAATTTATCATGTGGTGTGTTTAAGGACATGACCACTTGGGGAATCAACACGCAATCACTTATATGACTATGCTTTCATAGTCAGTTCAATACTTTAAAAACAAATCCACCTAGAAAATAAAAAAAAAGCTCATGTCAATGTAGTATTTTTCAAATATATTTCTAAATAATGATAATTAAATCAAATTCTGAATTTGGCCTACGATCAATCAATTTCAAAATCATTTTCAAATTCAATAAAATGGACTAATTCAATTCATATTATCTAAATGGAAGTATTTTCATAATTTCAAAAATTAATTTCTAGATTTAAAGTTAAAATTCACATTTCCTTTTTTTAAAACCATTTGACATTTATGTATTTTCATAAAATTTAAAAATAATGAAACAATCAATTTAAGCTCAAAAATAAATCCATTTAATATTTTAGTTACAAATTAAATTTTTACAATGTAAATACACAATTTTAAAATCAATTATAATTTTGATTGTATAAATTCTTCATTAACAAACAAATGAATAAATATATTAAAACCAGGTCTAAATCCAATTTCATATTAAATCCATAATTCAAAAAATTCACAAAAACATTGTTTTTATCAGAGAATTGGATTAAATTAGGGGTATTTTCAAAAAATAATTTTTTTTTTGAAATTTTATGCCCCCAACAGGATTCATTAGAATGACCTATCCTTAGAGGTTGTCCATGATGAAAACACATATCCTTTTTAGTACTACCTAAAGGTCTAGCCTAGTTCTTTTCACCTACATGTTAGTCAAAATCATATATATATATAATGAAAAATATTCTCAATCTAAAATAATCTAAATGATATCACAACATATCACAAAATCATAGATCAAGATATTTAAGTAAAAGAACTACCATGCACAACACGAAACAAGTATATCTGAAATGGGATCCTATATGCCTGGTCATGATGAATGAATGCACCCAAACCCCATAATCTGTAATGACGCAACATACTAATGGTTAGAAAGAAACGATAATGACACAACTATAATAGAAATATCATTCCATGTAAAATAGATTTACATCACATAAGATCTATCTAGACACATTCATGACTTCCCCACTTGAGTTCCATACCACCTAAATCAGTTCTACCTTTCTGTAAACAAAGAAAAGAAGAAATGAAAAAGAAAATCTCCTTTGATTTAGTTTGTAATTCCCCAATCCAAATCATCTGGTCTAGGATGGAGTCTCACATGACACCATGCATTTTTCTTATTGGAAAGGGATTTTGAACTAGTATATAGGGTCTAATCTATTTAATGGGGTATGATACCCTACACATAAATAGAAAAAAACCATTTATATACAAGTATAAATAATCATCCTATAATAACATAATAGGAATAAACAATAATAAATTCTTTATAAAAGTTCTTTCCATGTATCATAGTCACACATAAAAAGAAACTAATGACCTCCCAATATAGAAGGTCAACCTATGTATATGTAAACAATAAAAAAATGAATAGACATAATAGAATCTATCCAAATTATTCCTCGGTACTACTACCATCACCATGCACCATCTCCTCATCTTTGTATAATTGGCCCTTTCCCCTTCCATATATCCATTGTCATAAATTTTTCTTGTGTATCGATATTCCCATATAGGGTGTGAGTATAAACCCATTAGGACACCACCAATGTGTTCTTTTCATAAGTACAAATATATAGTGTCTATTCTACAGTGTGAATGTAATTCTTAAGTAAATAATCAACCACAAAAGTGTTTGGTCATTTTATCCTAACCAAACTATCATAAACCCTAACCCACTTACATCGACACTATGTTGGTAAGGATTTCAGTGTTAATCACCACATGTCATGGAATATGGTTCAAGGTCCATGTGTTATTTTAGAAACCTACACCCATAAATCACATGCTCATGTTCAACCTTTAATAAATACACCATGCTCTAACCTAATGTAGTCATCTATCCTCACTCAATAGCACATCCACCCGACATGCCTAATGATTTTGATCACAATCACCATATTATGTTTTTTCTCGAATATCAAAATTCAAAAAAATTGATACACTTCACCCCTACATGGTTTTATTCTTCTGTTGGATGAACATGTCCATGATATTAGAAAATACCATTAATCTAATCCAATTCAGTAGACTTTGTCACAACACTGATGCTCCCACTCCAAGGGACCATTTTTTCAAATATGTGTAACCCAAAAATCTTTATATCTAAATAAAATATTCTTATGGTATCAAGAAACCAAAATAATGTCATATGATAAAAAGAACAACTGGTTATATGAAGCACGGTTCTCAAAAGTCCACACACACACCCACAAGAAACATTCCTCTAACTTGGGTCTTAATTCACACAAAAACACACTATCATATCAAGACAACATCCATATACAAGGGACCTATATGGTATGTGTATTTTTATCCCAGGTGAATTGATGAAAAATGTAATTTACCAAGCTCTTCCACTAAGGATTCCAAAAAACAATCCAAATTCATCATAAAAGGTATTTCAGAATAAGATTCAATAAATAAGGACATGATCAGGGTATGAATTTAATTAGGCTTACCCAATCAGATTCTGTATCAATAGTAGATCTAGATTCAATCAAGGAAATGATTGAAAATCTCTAGATCTATCTTCTATTTCATAGACAAATAAAACCTTATCCATTAGATCTCATCAAAAAAAATATATTTTCCATGAAATCCTAGATCTATGTTCTGTTACAATAGAAATTGGAAATATCTAATGAGATTAATAATACAATAGAACAATGATAACATACCTCGAATTATCATTGTACAAGGTCCCAATATTCACCAAATTTGGGGTATGAATGGATAATATTCATTGAAAACCACCACTGGAGTCCAAAGGTTTGAGATCCCTTGGAATAATAGGAGTAATGAGAACGTTTAGTGAGGTTTCTATTTTAAAATAAAATTTTAGGATTAATTATAACCCTCACAAGGTTTGGTTTCATGGTTTACTAAACCATGCACCAACCGTGTGTAGCTCTCTATCTCTTATAAGAACCCAAATGGTTTGGTATCATGATTTGGTAAACTATTAACCAATTATTCTTTTCACCTCTATCTCGAGTCACATGGTTTCATAGTGAATTTCACATGTTTATCTTTGACCATGAATAAACTACGCACCACCCACTGTCATTCTCTTATAAGACACACAGTTTAATGGGGAGAACTAAACAGCTTACCCTAGCCATGTTCCAACCACATGACCCATAAAGGCCTCTAAAACCCTCCAATACCAACCACAAGATACCTAAAACATCAAAAATAAAATAATAACTCAAAAAAACATAAATAAAGGATGAATTTAAGGTTTAAGGTACCTAATATTTTTTGATTGTTATAATACAGACCTACCCATTCACTTTGTTTTAATATGATGAGTCTTAGAGGGCTCCACACACATAGACATGAATCTTAATCCACACAAATATGTACACAATCCATAGAATGGTAAGGATATCTTACCTTAATCTTAACAAAATGTACTATCCAGGTCATTCTTATTGTTTCAACATCAAACCATAAGAACCCCAAAATCAGCCCCAAATCATCATATTTTTGGTTTATACATTAAAGAATATTAAATAGAAGAAGAAGTAAACATATAGGGATAAAATGGGATTAACCTTACCAAGAGAGACTCTCCATAATGATCGATGACTCAAAAGATTAGGAGGAGAGTATGGAAGAGATAAACATTCCAAATGAAGCTCCCTAAATTGGACCATTTCAGATATAAGTCAAGGGATAATAGGTTAGGAGTTGGGGGGGTCTAAGGAGGAAATTACCAACATATGTCCTTTATAATAACTTCCCAATGATAAGATCATGGCATACCACTAGTGGTCTTGGCATGAAAACACCCCTCTTGGACCTATCACAACATAGACTATAAGGGTCATAGTGTAAAAACCCCCTGGCATAAGGTCTGACGATCATTAAAAAGGAGTTATGGCATAACCCCTCTTCATCACATTGTGAACCTCCCCCATTCCAGTCATTATTCTGTGACACCCTGATGGCATGCCATGACCTCCTTCCTATAATATAATTTTATCTTTACACCGATTTTAATTCTCCAAAACCCACTCCAAAATCAGAACTAAAACCCAAAACAACCATAACTAGTTAATATTATTTGGAATAAATAAAATTTTCAATAACAATTTACCTTGAAATTATAGGGGGTTTACAACCACTGAGGGTAAAACAAAAAAAATAATATCATTGTAAAAACAATCTACACTATCCACTATCTGATTCCTCATTTGGTAGCACATAGTAATGTATTCTAGTCTAGAATCCAAACCTACACCATGAACAACCAACTTACATTATCAAGGATTACTTTCATCAATTTTAATAGGTAATTTCATATTCCAAATGAAATACTAATAAAAAGACAATAATTTAAAAATAAAAAAATCGAAATATGTGTATTTCAAACTGTCTAATTCAAAAAAACATATTCAATATAATAAAAATAATTTAATATAACATAAATAAATCTTCAATTTTAAAAAAAATAACAATATTTAAACAAAAAAAATTTAAAACAATTTATTATTCTAAAAAATTTTAATCCAATAAATAAACAATCTAATCATGGGGATAATCTAGAAATTAATTTTATATATAAAAAAATATTTAAAATTACCAAAAATCTCTTCACAAATCCAAAAAATGATAAGACTGTGTATGTTATAAGGATAAAATCCAATAATTTATTTTGAATACTTATTGGATTTGTTTAAAATGAAAGGAATGTTGTATTTTATACACATTGAAGAGACTGATGTTCAGAAGGAATATTGATGTTCTATGCATCAAGTGGTAGATTTTTTGAATTATAGATATCATCATGAAGATGAGAAGAATGATTGTTAGATTAGTTTTGGGAGTTATTTAATTAAGGTTATATGACATTAATATATTATACTAGATTATGTAAAAGAAGAAGTAATAGATGGAATGTCACTTAGAGTATAAATAATAAGATGTATTTTGGACTCTTTCTGATGATTAAGGGAGTTTCCATTGATTAAAAGAATGATTTCTCATCCAATTGTATAGATCTCTCACAAATACTATCCAAAATATTGGTGTGGTGGCATGAACCTATGAAAGTTGTTAGCTATGGATTTTATCCATTAGAGAAGAGTTCACGACACACTAATATATCAGATATGTTTTTTTGTGGTGTCTTATAGTCTCTATTATGGATAAATACATATAAGTAGAATGATTATTGATATCTAATTGGAATATTACTTATATTATGTTGGAAGAAATGAAGAATAAATCTTGATGTAATTGTAGGATCTTGAACTGAATCAGTATAATCATAATGGATATTGTATGACATTGTGTATACTGATGATGAAGCAAGAACAAGTGGAGGATAAAACATGGGAGAAATGTTGGAGAATTCAAAGGAGGACAGAAACCATGCCATGGTACTTATAAGTAAAATTCATGGTTTGTTTGAAGGAGGAAAATGACCATGGTGACACTTTTAGTTTTTTATAGTACTAGATGATGGACATGAGGGATGAATAACATGAATGGTAGTTTACCATTATGTAATAGAATATATATAAATTCATATGGTTTATAAGGAAATGATTATAAAGGATTAAGTATTAAGTTAAGGTAATATCACGATAAGTATAAGAGAATATATTAAAGGCCTTCATCATGGTTTCAAGAAGAATTTATAAAAATATTTAGATTCCATGGTGAAACACCTTGAAAATTTTCATTGAATTTCCCATTAAATAAATACTATGTTGATTATCTTTTTTCACACCCATCATGAATTTATAATGAATGAAAATATATTTTATTGAGAAAAAACATTACAGTTGTAATGTCCCAGAATTTTCATATAATTCTTTTTAAATTATATGGAATTATTTTGAGACTATGCACTGAGACGACGTGCGATTCCGAGGCCCGGAGTGCCAGAATGATCTGTTGAAAAATATTAAGATTTAAAAAGAGCGTGTTAGTGGTTTTCCAAAAAAAGTGGAATTACTATTAAACGAGCCCGAATCGAAAATCTGAGGGCATTATTGTGTTTAAGATGGCGGGTTTACCCTAGGTGAGAATTAATTTTAATTGGTGCATCCCTCCAGTGAGAAAACCCGAAAATGGTGACTCAGATTAAAAATCAGAGACCACTACTAAATTCGTGATGGTATGATTTTCTTAGGAAGATTCTTACATTGGCTGGCACGGGCCAACAGTGGAAGTTAGTTTTTATCCATAAATAAAAAAATTAAGTAACAAATATTTTATTGTCAAATCCTTATAACTCTTAAATGGTAACTCTTATTAGAAATATGAGAGTATTGTTTAGCTTGTGAGGGATTGTTCCCCTTAGGTGGAGCCTAACCTTGACCGATGCGAGCCGAGGGTGAAAGTTAATTTTTGAACTTTTTTTAGGTTCATTTAAATGAACTTGTGAGAGGGTTTTTTTAACATTAAAACCGGTGCTCAGACTGAAAATCCAAAGGCATCGTTGAACTCAGAACACCAGGATTCACCATGTAATGACTTAACTTCGGCCGGAAAGGGAAAACAGAAAAGTTATATTTTTTACTTTTCCGGAAAAATAATAAAATAATTTAAAGGAATTATTTTATTTCTTTTCTCGCCATTGGGTGGTTGATGGAGACGCTGTAGTGTAGAGACCGGGCGGCGATGTGGCACATTAATGATGCTCATTAATGCCCCGTATCACATAGCGTAATGATGCATTAATGTATGTGTAACATCGATGTTGTTACATAAATGAAACTACATAATGGTGCAACATCATAGCATAGAAGAAACATTATGACGTGATTATTTTTATTAAACCAAGATGTAGGAGAATGGGGAATAAAAATAAGGGGAATCTCTGATGAACCACTGATAGTTTTCCTCTCCAAAAAAGAATAACAAACACTGGAAAGAATTAATCATCTTAGATGTGCCTTAAATAATGAATCCAGAAGATATGTTTACATCTTGAAACCTCAAATACAAAGGCTTCATCATCGAACGCTAATGAGGTATGGGTTTATGCGTTCTATGTTTTTTATGAGTTCTTCCCCATTCTTGAAAATTAATGATGGACATGGACAAACTGACTAACGGGTTGATCTGAGAATCGCTCATTCTTGTAGGTGGATATTTGAGTGGCCTTTTGAATTGGGGTTTCACTTTTTCTATGTGGTTAATACTGTCCCCATGATTATAATCTAACACGGAGGGCGCATGCCGACAAAAACATAGCCCAGACCCTCCACCAATGTTGTTTATTGTGTGTTCTTCATGGTTGATTTCATGAGATTGCGACAAAGAGAGTATGAGGACATCATAGCGAAGGAGACAACCTAAAGATTTCGTACACATAAGAGGTTCGAGAAATGAACCAGTGGAGCAAATCTGCTGGCACACTAGTGATGGCTGTGGGCAGAGGGCGTCGATGCGCCATGGTGGCAGGAAGTCGTGGCCAGACTTCCATGGCAGTGAGGAGAGACTGCAGCTGTCGGTGCTGAGTGATTGAGGTGGCACACAGATGGACCACCAGAACACACTGATCTGTAGTCCTTCGACCATGGATGGAGGAAGGCCCCTCACTGCATAGGGCCATCAGAGGCTGGATACGGCTGGATGCCATATCCTAGGAGCACCCAACTAGTAGAACCGCGTGGCTGGTCTTCGGTTGGTGGGTTGTTCCCCAGCTAGTGGACGGGGTAGACCTATTCTAGAAGTTTTTACTTGTTCTGGTGGTCCGGACCCATTCCCTTTGGTCCGAGCCGGATGAGACTGGTCGCCGGGCGACCCGGGGGGCAGGACACTCGGCCATACCGGGCTGGGTCCAGTGAGGCCCATTGGATCTGGCCCACTAGCCAGGCCAGACCATACTAACCCTAAACCCAACTAGGTAAGGCTGATTCCATCTAATTGATGTAGGGTTATCTGGAACCCCCGGTCCAGGTTGGTCGGGTCGGTCCGACCGGGCTCAGACACAATCGATCCTCGATTTACTAAAACCCTCGTATCTTACCAACCGTGCGTCCGATCGACATGATGTCAGTGGATTTGGGGCCCCTGAGACAGAGTGGTCCTTCTAAAATAATCTTCTTGAGTTTTTGAAGATCTTGGAGTATATTCAGGTTGGATCAAACTCGAATTCAACTAAGACCTTTTTACTAAAAAGCCCATAACTTACAGACCGTGCGTCCGATTGAGGCACTATCTGTTGCATTGGGACACTTACGATGAGATGTTACTTTGGGGTTACTCTATGTTTTTTGATTCGTGGGGGTTGAGTAATGAACTATATCTTGAGGATTGGTTAATCCAGGAATCTAGCATGCTAAGTGAAGGAATCTAGTGGCTAGCTATGATGTGAATAAAGAATAGCAATCCTTAGCGAGTTAGCACCCAACGATCCACTGTGGGTCAACACCTAGAAATCATCTACGGGTCAGCACCTAGAGATCCTTTTTGGGTGACAACATTGTGATTTTTTGTGAGCCCGCAACTAGATATCCTTTTTCTGTGAGCACCTAGAGATCCTCTATGGGTCTGCACCTAGAGATCCTCAGTGGGTCAGGACCTAGCGATCCTCAGTGGGTCAGCATTGAGTGACATAGTGCAGATTAGAAGAAGATCCTCTTGACAGATTAAGATGATCTATCTTTACAAATAATCATCTTTACTTCTATACTTAAGTTATACCTAATTTGAGCTACGTATTTTACTTTATTCTATGTGTTTTAGGTCTTGCTGGGTGGCATTACCATTGGGGTATTTTCTTTTTGGTGTTTTACTTTGAGGATTACTTAGAGAACTTCAGGGGTTTAGAGGTCCCTACTGTGTATTATTATACTCACCCATGTATGGGCTTCACCCGCACGTGTTGTTTCTGGTGCAGGCAATCAACATTTTGACAGAGGTGATCAGGGGGACGAGACTGATGGACGGTACAATATTGGACTCGGTAGCCTAGGACCAGGTGGAGCCCAGTAAGATAGGGAAATCTGTACATAATACATTGGATTCCAGTAAATTCACTACTCTTATGAGCATGTGGGGATTTCCACAGATGGACATCAGAGTTTCCTTTTGTACTTTTATGATTTTAGTTTCTTATTGTATTTGTATTCTGGACAACATACTTTCACTTTTACTTGCACTCAGGTTTGTTTTAGTGGTATACTTTTCCCCCTTTCAGTGTGTTGGGATGTGGTTGTGTGTGTGTGTGTACACATTTAAAGGCAACGCCTTCCCCTTTTTGGATATTCCTTTCCGGTGCTAATCACCAACACCTAGCCTATGGAAGGCGATCTTGGTTAGTCACAACATGGGCCTTGGGGGACATGTCGTGACAAAGTTGTTTCATAGGGAAGTCAGTCCTACCAAAAATACCAGGAGTCTATTGGTTTTTGGAAATAGTGTCCTGTCTTGTGAAATCAAATTTCAGATTTGGGGAGTCTAGTGTTGTTGCGACAACCGACATATATATACACCAGGACCTTGAATTATGATTTTTGGATCCATAAACGAAAACATTGGTTGAATAAGTTTCTCCTTATATTATTTTGAAGAAGAGTCAGCTCACTAGGTATAACTAATTGTCCATGGTTTATCTTGATTCCATTTCAAGATGCCTCCATGCAGATATCCATCCAGGATTCCAGTGCATGACCATGAGGATGGTCTATAGAGTGAAGAGTATTTGGTACAGGGACCATTTTCAATGATGGTACCTTCGGGAAGTGTCCCATCAATAAAAATTCTTGTTGGAAAATAGTTACTACCGATGGTACTGGTTGATGAAACATGTAGGCTTAGTTCCTTACACGAGTTTCAGTGAAAAATAACACTCAGGTTCTGAGGTGATCACAACCCATAGGTGGATAAGGACTAACATGAGGTGGTAACTGAGTTTCCATCTATCCAAGGAACCATTAGATCAGATGCCAGTCCTAGCAGTTAGCCTTCAACGTGGCTCAGTAGGGCGATTGCAGGGTTTAGATTACCTTGATCTTATGATGAGGTGATTTTTCTAGGGACAAAGTTTGAGAACCTTTCTCATAGAATAGGTCTCTTGACAAAACAAATTAAGGGGTATGTGTTCCCATGATCTTCTATAGCATTAGTCAGATGACATGTCTATAGCTGAGTATTCATTGAGGCATACCAACTATTCCAGGTACTCGATGAATATGATATGGCCAGTGGTTCAGGGCTTGGACCTCTAAAATAGATGTGTTTAGCGACATCTGAGCCAAGAATTTTTCTCTGTGAATTCCTACTAATGTTATGGTGATAGAGAGAACCATTTTGGTTGAATGTTCTTTGGCTGAGCAAATATAGTAAGTAAATGTCAGTAGTGGGAAAACAGGAAACTGACTTCAGTCTCCGAGACTTGGATGTGTAAAATATTTTGGGAAGAGGAATTGATAGGGATAGATAAATATGTAGGGTAGTAGAGGTGAAAAAGGAGTTTGGAGAGCAACATGGGGATGTATACATTTCACCTTGTTACAACCACCACCCAATGTGGTCCCCGACAGGCTCAATGAGCTAGAGGACATAAGAAGTGAGTAGCTTCATGTAGTCAAAGAGTATGACCCAAGAGTTTCAGGAATGATTCGAGGTACAATATTTCTCTAATACTAGAAACCATATTAATAGACATAGGTACTAATCATTCATTATTTTAAAGAATCTTGTTCATGACCTAGAGTTTCTAATTAAACCTTTGACATGATCCTTACATCTGGAGATACCTACTGGAGGAGACTCAATAACCACACTTATACTGATGGTATGATCTGAACATTGAGGCTAGAGTTTCAGTTGGAACCTATTGGTGGCAGCGTCAAGGAATTATGAAGTTAGTTTGGGTATGGACTGGTCATTCACAATTCATGCTCATATTGACTGTTTTAGGAAAAAAGGATGCGGTATATCCGCAACGCTGGAATGAGGTTTTCCTGGCTCGGTGAAAAAAGAAACCCAGGAAGCACAGAATAAACTCATGCATATGAGGGTGAAACTGATCACTCTTGATTCGGCCAACCTTAACCTTGTGGCAGTAGGTGTTTTTAGTTTTCAGTTCCCATCAGTAGAGTCGGAGTGCCGGAATTCCCATCCAAAAATGCTTCTAGGATTACCTCCTTATAGGGGAAGGGACTTCTGTATCATTCTACACCCCGAGATGGAATTGATATTTGCACTAGTATATCAGAAGGATTTTGTAGAGAATTGTGAGCAGAGGGAATAGGTGGAGGACTTTCAGAGGAAGTTCTTAGTAAGGCCCATTGTTCAAGGTTATGTGCGAATTACCGACACTTTAACCAAGTGACCATAGAGAATGAGTACCCACTACAAAAGGGTCGATGGGAACATCAATTAGTTAAAAGGGGTAGAATTTCACGTGGATGGAAGGGTGCCCATAGGAATTTAAGAATTTGAGACAAGGGATATGGTTAGAGTTCCTCCAGTACTATGAATTTGAGATAGTATATACTACTGGGAAGGGGGATGTGGTGGAAGACGCGCTCAGTAGGAGGTATGGTTTATAGATGCTAAGGGAGGTGATAAACCAGTTGGCCGCAATTTTGATATTCATCATGGATGATGATGGAGCATCTTACCTTCTTTCAATGTCTGTCACTCCCCCAATCATACAATGATTTAGGGAGGCACAGTTTGTGGATGTTGAATTTGAGGCCTGACATGCTCAATTATCATTTCGATAAGATCTTCTTGGATTTTCGATAGGTGGGGAGCATGTCATCCTTTTCAGAAGACAGACCATTGTAATCATGACATTACGTGATTAGGTTTTGAGGTAGTTCCATATGTCCCATTTGGTGGTACATTCTGATGTGGAGAAGATTACCCAGACCTCTGACATTAGTACTAGTGTCCAGGGATGAAGGGAGTGGTGGTAGAGTTCGTTTCTCGATGCCTCACTTGTCCGCAATTGAAGACCAAGAATCAAGTCCTAGTATAATTTCCCAAACCAATTGAGGCATTAGAATGGAAGTATGATGGTATATCCTTGGACATCATGGTGGGGTTACCACACACTCTAGGGGAAATGATTATATCTTAGTGTTCCTAGATTTTGGTTGTAGTTGGAAGGACCACCTACCATTTGTGGAGTTTTCATAAAACAACAACTATCACTCCATCATTTCCATGGCACCATTTGAGGCCTTGTATGGGCAGCCATTCAGATCACCTCTATGCTAGACAGAACTAGGGGAGTCAGTACTCATGGGTCCAGAGTTGGTGGGGGATACCATAGAGAAGGTGTAGATCATCCAGGAGTAGATGAGGACTGCACAGAGTAGACATAAATCTTATGCCCATTGGAGATGAAGACACTTGGAGTTCAAGGAGGGAGACCATGTTTTCATTCAGGTCTCACTCTAATGTGGATTTTAGAGATTTGGCCAGGGTAGAAACCTATATCAATGGTTCATCAGGCCCTTTTCAAATCCTCATCATAGTTGGAAAGGTGGCGTATCGCCTAACTCTTCCCCCATAAATGCAATAGGTGCATGATGTTTTTCATGTGTTATAGCTAAGGAGGTATGTGAATGATCCATCACACGTCATCGAAAAGGGAGAGTTGTACATTGATGATGGGGAGACGTTTACAGAGTTCTTAGTAGAGAAAGAGGATCGACAGGAGCGGGCCATTCATGGATGGTCGATTCCTCTAGTGCATGTTTGATGACATCACAAGAATATCCAGGAGATAACATGGGAGTGGGAGGCTCAGATTTATGTTCAGTACCCCCCATTTGTTTGATTAGCCCATGTTTTTTCATTAGGGGACGTAAATCCCAAAGGTGGGGAGAATGTAATGTCCCAAACTTTCTGTATAGTTTTTAAAATTTTATGGAATTATTCTAAGACCAGGTGCTGAGACAACGTGTGATTCAAAGGCTCAGAGTGCCCAAAATGATCTATCAAAAAATGTTAAGCTTTAAATAGAACACGTGAGATTTTTTCCAAAAAGAGTGGAATAAATATTAAATGGGTTCCCAGATCAGAAATCTGAGGGAACTATTGCATTTAGGAACACAGGTTTACCCTATGTGTGACTTAAATTTATTTGGCGCAACCCTCTGGTGAGAAAACCTAAATATGACATAAACATAAATAAAATTATTTTATTTTTCAAATGCTCATAACACACAAATGGTGACTCAGATAAAAAATCGGAGGCCATTGCTGAACTCGTGAGGGTATGCCTTCCTTAGAAAGATCATAACATTGTCTAGTGCAAACCAACTGTGGATGCTAGTTTTTGGCCATAAATAAAATAATTATGATTTATTTTAATTTCAAATCCTTATAACTCTTAAATGGTAACTCGGATTTGAAATATAATAGTGCCATTGAGCTTGTGAGGGAGTGTTCTCCTTAGGTGGAGTCTAATCTTGACTAGAACAGGTCAAGGGTAATTGTTATTTTTTGAAATTTTTTTATGGTTCATTTCAATGAATGTGAGAGAAGGTTTTTCTAACTTTTAAATCGGTGCTCAGATCAAAAAATTTGAAGGCACCGTTTAACTAAGAACACCGGGATTCCCCTAGAAATGACTTCACTCTGGCCAGAAATGGCTGAGCAGAAATATTATTTTTTGTAAATTTCGAGAAAAATAATAAAAACAAGGTGTATTAATGATGCTCATTAATGGCATGTATCATGAAGCATAACAATGCATAAATGTAAGAAAAAGAACATTATTGTTTCATAAATAAAATAGTGTAATAATGCAATGTCACACCTTAACAGAAACACTATGACATGATTATTTTTATTAAACCAACATGTGGGAGAATGGGGAATAAAACGACAGTGATTCTTTGATGAACCGCCGAGAGTTTTCCTCTCCCATGAAGAATGATGAACGGTGGCGAGACTTCATTATCTCTAATGTGTCTTGAAGAACGGATATGGAAGCAACATTGATATCATGAAACCTCAAAGAAGAAAGCTTCAACATTGAATGTCAATGAGTTAGGGTTTTATGCATTCTATTATTTTTATGAGTTCTTCCTCGTTCTTGAAAATTAATGACGAACGCGGGCCAATTGACTAACAGGCTGATCCGATAATAGCTCATTCTGGCCGGTGGATATTTGAGCAAGGTTTTGAACTGGCGTTTCACTATTTATAGGAGGTTAATATATTCCCCCTTTCTTAAACTCTAACTCAGAGGGCCCAAGCCGCCATGAACAAGGCCTGGACCCTACGCCATAGTTTTTTATTGTGCATTCTTCATGGATGATTTCTCAAGATGGAAGAAAAGTGAGTTTGAAGCCGTCGTAGCGAATGTGACAACCTAATGATTCCATAAACACAAGAGGTTTGAGAAACAGATCACTGGAGCAACTCTGGTGGGCCGTCGAAGGTATCACCAGCAGAGGGCAGTAGCACGTCGTGACAACAAGAATCCACGACCGGACGATCGCTGTCATGAACCGAATCTGGTCTCCATTAAAACTGGCACCCAACCCAGCCGGCAACAAGGCTTGAAATGTGTTCCTGATCCACATGGGTGGGAAAAAGTGCCTGGGTATCATAAAATGATGTTTAGGAATGATTTACCCGATCTTATAAACATTAAACAACAAAAAAACTCAATAAAACAAATATGGATTTTTCAACTAAAATAATCTTTTAGAAAATTTATGAACTGAATTAAATAAGTTAAAACATTGTTTAAATACCATTAAAAGGTTCAAAACCAATTAAGGACAGCCGATCAACCTCCACATGGAAATAGGAACCACCCTTAAGCCATCCCCACAACACTGCATCACGAATGACCGGTAAAAACTAGAACTGTTGGTACAAACGTTTTAACAAAACCTGCGACAAAAAAAACCAAGTATATTTGCACCCAAGGGTGTAATTAGGGTGTGTGAAAATGACCAGTATGATACCACCAATAAGATATTCCATGTGATAAACATTCAAAGACATAATTTTTTCAATTTTTCATAAAAATGCAATGCTAGTTAAAATTTCTAAAAGACGCAACTTAAAAAGAAAAACAGTTTTCAAGTGGGATAATTTAAAGAATCACCACTTTTAAAATAAATTCCAAAACTAATAAAATTTTCAGTAAACAATACCGTATGCCGACAGTAAGCACAAATAATCCAATGTGCACATGCAATAGGAAATAACCTCGAGGCACTAGCTCTTTATGGGTCCCAGGTAGCTCATATCTCAGGGAGAATAATCACCACAATATCCGTTCTCATGAAAAAAAACCACTAGTAGGGAGAATACCCCTAAACTAGTGGTCCCAAATAATCATCATCATAGTTTAGTTAGTTTTTTAAGCGTCAATCATGCTACCTAAAATTGAGGCCAAATTCCATGGATTCACTAGCATACTAGTACACCTCTACCCACATAGATACTCAGGTTTCCCTCTTGTACTCAAACAAGTTCAACAAGCCAAGAAATATAGTTTTCACATTAATATATCACTTCCACATCATAGATTAACAAAAAAATCCCATGTACGTCACAGAAGTCACAAAATCCACTTTTTTTTCAAATACATTTTGAAATCAAACTCACCCCAAAATAGCCCACAACACATTTTTCATAACTTTGACAATCCAACACATCCTTTAAAAATTTTATAAAATTATTCCAAATATGCTAAAAATCACATAACATCCCACTCAAAAGTTTCATAATACCCTTTTTCATAAAAAAATCCATTTTTCACATCACACTCACACAAACAGCCCACATCACGTTCACACATCTTTCACATTTCAGTAAATCCATTAAAATTTTTTATAAAACATTTCCAAGAGTATACACATCACATGAAAACCCCATTCACATTTAAAATTGACCATTTTAAAATATACACAATCCAAAACAATTTTCCAATATGGTTTCACCTCATACATAAATCATTAAACCATTCAAAACATTCATAAAATAATTCGAAGGATTGTACCCAAACTTTTCACATTAAACCCATTTCAAAACCAAATTTCAAGAACAAAATAACACCAATACCAATTCAATACAGAATTGGAATCCCCAAAAAAATCTATTAAACAACACCCAAGTATTAGATAAATACCTCAAACAATACCACAAAAGATCCTCATGAAAAACACATATTTTCAAAATCACTTTCAAGAAGTACACCACAGTTTTACACCTTAAACCCATTCAAAAACACACTTTAAAACCCAATAGAACAACAATTCTCTACCAATGCAGAATTGGAAGCCTAAACATGATTTATTAAACCAATTTCATATGTTCTAAAATACACCCAAATAATGCCCGAAGTGTTACACATAAAAAACACCCAATTTCAAGCTAAAATGCAACTATAAAATTAAACTCTTAACTAAATCAATCATGAATAGTTTCTTTCACCAAACACAACATATGAGGAATATGAAGAATGAGTAAATTCAGCAATATAACTCATCAATAATTGTTTACACATGGAACCACCTACCAAAAGTGTCGAATCCCTCAAGTCTTGGTGTGAAACATCAAGCGCACCACCGTCCTAACACAAGGAAGTGAATAGAAACCTAAAATCTCAATATTACGCCAAAAAGACACCATGTCAAACCCTAGGTTCTAACCCTATCTTTTGAAAACTTTGGAACATCATTAAAGAGGGATGAAACCCTAAGGAAATGGAAGAAAAGGAAGGTAGGAACACATACTTGAACAAATCTCGGAGAAATCTACCTTAATACACAAGTATCTAAATTTTCAAACAACCAAAAATTCAAGGGATTTTCGAACAAGGATGGTGAGATCATGTATAAATTTTAATGGGGTACAAAGAGTGAGAAATGAATGAGTAATTAAGGAAAAAAATTACCTTTATAAATCTACTCAAATTGAGGAAGCTTAAGATTTTTCGACTTAATCTACGAAGCAAATGAGCTCCAAAGAGGGGGAGAAGAGAATGGGAAGGCGCCTCAGTTTAGTGGGCTCAGGTTTGAGGTGGAATCACCAAAATATAGTTAAAATCGAATAATTTAGAAAATAAACAAATATTTTTTTTAAACTAGAAATGGAATTTCGGGCAGACCCAAATCCTTAAATAAAGCCCCAAATCCACCATTATTATGGATTCTTAAAGGTTAAAAATTAAAATGGTGGTGTTAATAGTTTAGGGGAGGCCATTTATGAATTAGAATGGGTGGAAAATATTAAAAAATTTAAAAGTTATAAAAGAAACAAAATTGGTTTTTAAATCAGGAAATGGGCTCACAGTTTGTCCCAAATCATGAAAACTCACCCCTTCCTAGAAAAAAACTTAGGAAACCCCCAAAAAAAGAATGGAAATTAAATGAAAAATAAATTTAAAATAATTAATTGATGTGACAATTCTTCCCACCATGAAAACATTCCATCCCCAGAAATCCACAGTAAGGCCAAATACAAAAACCAAACCCAACCGATAAACCAAGATGTACTTCTTTTCCATGCTTTGACCCCAAAGGCCAAAACACCTCCAGTGATCAATTAAGGAATGATTACACTCACAACCAAAACATACACCACATTTTTAAAATGGTCAATTATATTCATACTTTATCCCAAAATAAAACTCATTAAACACTATCCGAACAAGACTCAAGAAATTCACCCAAACAAACAACAACATCGAACACGGTTACACTTACCTTGATATAACTAAATCGTTGGGTGTTCTCCAATCCCATTTTTTACTCAAGGATGATTTTGGTATCTAGATAGCTCTGAATGAACCTACCTACCACCAATCCATGACCATGGATAAATCTGAGTTATTGGTACAAGGGGACACAAATAGGCTTCCCACCATAAGAGACAACATATATCCTTCCTTAGACAAAATCAGGGCACTAACAAGGAGAGGACTGAACGGGATCCCCGGTATAAAGGGTAGACTTCCATTAAAAATTTATGGAGGAACATACATTAGAATCAAAGTAGGTCTCCCCACATTAAGAACTGACCATCTTAATTGACCAGTATGGGCCGACACAGAAAGACCCAAAAATTTAACGATTTGGGAAGGCTCCATGCTTAGTTTGCATGGTTTGGGAAACTGTGCACCAAATGTGTAGATCATTCTTTCCACATGGATTCCTGGAACACAGTCACTACTAATTGCTCAAAAATCGTGTTCTTGGCCTATCTAGACAAATTTCAAACCATTCTCCAATGATTCAATGGAAATCAAAGGGGGAGGGAATAACATTGGGTGATGACATGGGTACAAGGCCCTCCACTTATTTCCACCGAACATGAACAACAGAAGAAATATGATGACACCAGAGGTTTAAACTCATACTATCTATCATACTATGGAGAGGACTTTGTACAAGGATTTAAATGACCCAGGTATTTCCCATGACTATGAGCCAACTTCTATATGAGACATATGGCTGGAGCTCAAATGATTGAAGCATATTCGGCCACACAGTTATGCTTTGGACACCCCCTGAATGAGAATTCGTCTTTAGGTGCCACCAACAACTACACCGTAGTCCCTGATAAGTTTTCCAAGACATAACACATTCCAAACACACTTTCCCCGAACCTGATATTTCACTGAAACATGGGCTTAGAAGATGCACACACATCACACCTTGTTTCTTTGGGTGAGAAACAATAGAAATAAAGAACACCTATACTAACCTTACTCTAAAAAGGATGATTTTGATGTTTTCCCAAGGGATATATTCTAGCAACATAATAGATAATCTCAGAGGATTGCACAACTTTCACCTTTATGGTCAATTGAGCACATGACATCACAAGGCATCACTGAACATGACTATTGCGACAGATATAAACAATGCATGGAGAGGGACCTTATACAACACTTCCAAACAACACACAATTCTTGAAAGTATCCATAATATCCTCTCGTGACCAGATTTCCCACACTGGTAGTTTAATGTGAACTCCTACTTCAAAGAAACTATGAAGGACCCATAAGCCCTCTTAGACACCATCAAGACACTCATCCACACTAACAACCCCAGAGCACATCCACCTTCGATGAATCAGGAAACATAAGAAACTATGGTCTCTTTCAACCTTCCATGAGCACTCTCTCACTATAAGAGTATCCTCAAACACAAAAATGAAAGTGTGTAGACTCATTATACAAATCTTGAGAAAAGATTCCATATATTTATCAACTGTAGGATTTTATAACAGCGAAACAATCCGGGTTTCAATTCAGTTGTGAAACAACCCATAATGGGGGCGTACATTATCCAATGAGAGAACCCAAGGACCCAACCAACCTCGTACATTGGTTAAAAAGCTCCACAAACCAGATCCAAAAAACAGGAATGAGACCACTGTAAATGCATCCCGAAACATTTCTAAGAAGAGACTACTAAACCATCCTTCTACCTAGCTTACCGACCAAACACAGACCCAAAACACGGTTCAAACATGAAGAGTTCTTAGACTAAAAACATCCCACAACATCAACATTTAAGAAAAACACATAATACACACCATCCCAATCCGATTTTCAAATCATCATGTTTTTCTTTAAAATCATTTCATGGAAACAAAAACTGTTCAATAATTAGCGTATCCACCTATGGTACCCCATGGGCCCCATACATGCTTGTTTTTGTGCCAGCCTGTGGGGATCAGGAATGCCCTTCAGGCCCTGTCGTGGGCCGGGTCGGGTGCCAGTTTTGATGGCTACCAGATTCGGTTCATGACAATCATGATGATGAGGTGACACGATGCCCGTCGGTGCCGCGTAGAGGGGTATCCCGTGGTTGGTCACCCCAGATGCAATGAACCACGATCCGTCGACCGTAGATGGAGGAAGGCACTACACCGAGCGGGGCCATCAAAGTTCGGACATGGATGGATGCTGCATACCAGGAGCATCCCACTGGTTGGTTGGACCCATGCCGTGTGGGCTAGAAATGCGCCAGCCGGCTGGACCCATACCCAATAGAAAAATCCTACACCGGCGGGCCAGACCTGGGCCCTTCAGGCCTGGCTGGGTGACCTGGCAGGCTGGACCCTCAGCCAAACCGGGTCAGGTTCAGCAAGGCCCACTGGCCAGGCCATACCAGACCGACCCCAACCCGAACTGGGTCAAGTTGAGTTCGTATAATTGAACCAAGGGTATCTGAAACCCCCAGTCCAGGTTGGGCGGGTCTGTCTGACGGGGTCAGACCGGGCCCAGACACAACTGTCCCCCTATTTACTAAGACCCCCATATCTTGCAAACTGTGCGTCTGATCAAAATTCCATCAGTAGAGCTGGGAACGTTTCCTTTGGGAGATCCTTATGATATACTCCATTTGAGTTTTGGAAGATGTTGGGGTACGTCCGGGATGGATTAGAGTCAAATCCAACTGGGCCCTTTCTACTAAAAGCCCATAACATACAGACCAGACGTCCAATTGACACACTTTAGGTTTCTTTGGGACCCTTATAAAGAGAAATTCCTTAGGGTTTATGTTTTGTGGGACTTAGTAGAGGTTTAGCTACATATGATGGATTAAGGAGAATATCCTATAGGAATAAAGCATGGTAAGTGTTGAAATCCAATGGCTGTCTCTAACAAGAAGAAAGAATAGTGATCCTCTATGGGTCAACACCTAGAAATCCTCTGTGGGTCAACACCTAGAGATCCTCTATGGGTCAGCACCTAGCGGTTGTATGTGGGTCAGAACCTACTAATCCTATTTGGGTCAGAACCTAACGATCCTCTGAGGGTCAGCACATAGTGACCCTGTACAGATCAACAAAAGAGCCTCTGGACAGAATAAGATGATCCAGCTTTATGACTAATCATATTTACATCTATTCTTATGTTATACCTAGTATGAGCTGCATGTTTTACTTTATGCTATGTGTTTGAGGTATTTCTTGGTGGCATTAACTCTAGGGTGTTTTCATTGTGGTGTTTTACTTCATGGATGTCTAAGAGTCCTTCAGGGTCCTAGGGTCCCTACTGATTACTTTTATACCCACTCATGCATGAGTTTCACCTGCACGTGTTTTTTCTGGTGAGACGATCGACATTTCAACAGAGGTGCTGAGGGGGATGGGACCGAAGGACGCTACGATGGTGTACTTGGTGTCCTAGGACCAAGTGGGGCCCAGTAGGATCAATCAGTTAGGACATACTACTTTGGATTCCAGTAGCTTCACTACTCTCACAATCAGGTGGGGTTTTCTATGGATGGACATCATAGTTTGCTTTTGTACTTTGCAATTTTCAGTTCCTTGATGGGTTTTTATTCTATCCCACCTACTTTCACTTGTAATTGCACTCATCTTTGTTTTATTGGTATACATTTTAACCCCTTTTAGTGTGTTGGGATATTTTTGGGCGTGTGTGTGTATACATTTAAAGGAAATGCCTATTCTTTTTGGGATATGCCTTTCCGATTATAGTCAGTAGCCCCTGGCCTATAGAAAGTGGGTTTCGGGTAGCCATGACACAGGCCCCGAGGGACAGGTCATGAAAACAGTGTAAGAAAACAATTAAAAAAAATTTAGAATAAAATATTAATCATCATCAAGAAATGTACAATATGAATAAATCAACAAGTAAACAAAAATAACATGGATATAAAATCATTATAATCATGGTTTATAAAAAAGATCATCCCTCCAATTGAAAATATGTTAAAAAGGAATAAAATTATAAATATAATAGGCATGTTTGAAAATAATTAAATGTGAATATTTATTTTATTGATGTTTTTAAGGCTGTATATAGGAATAAAATATGACAATTACATATATGATCATTGCATATATATCCATTAGAAATATGTCTATTGGAGGTATGGTTGTTGAATATATGATTATTGAGTATTAATGTATCCAATAGATATATTGAAATGTTTAATTATTAGAAAACATTTAAAAATAATATTATTTATAAATTATAAATAATTGAACAAAAATATAAAATTTAATTAGTATAGTTTATAATAAATTTATTCTTTTATGAGTTACATGTTAATATTATTATTAAATAATAGTTTAATGTATTCATAAAATTAAAATAAATATTCTAATAGATTAATGAAATTAAATGATTTTGAAGATAATTAATTAATTTTAAATGTATTTAATTAAAATCAATCAATGATAAAATGTGATATTTTTCAAAGGATTGTTTTCTACGTGTTGTGAATATTTATATTAATAATTTAAATTGATCACTTTAAAAGGATAATTATAATAAAATATTTCAATGTATTAAAAAATAGATTAAAACTAATTTAATTATTAATTGATAGAAAATAATATTGAGAACATATAAAGTTTAAAATGTTATTTTTCCTATAAAAATAGTTTTTTCAATAACTTTTGGGTTTCCATTTAAAACATAAATTTCAATTATTTAGAAGTTGAATTAGATTTAATTGAATACTTGTTTTTAATCGCAATGTAAAAATTAGTTATGGAGGTCAATTTCATTTTTAGTTGTAAAAATTTGTTAGTGAGGTGAATATTATGTTAACACGGTAAAGTTAAATTGAGGTAAAATGGGTTAAACTAAGTGGTAAATACTTAAAATACTATTAATCCCTATCTCCAAATATGTGGATGAGGTATTTATAAACCAAAACATATCCATCCACTATTATTTTTCATCTTTCTATCCACATTAATTTTAAAATGACTATATTATACCTTAAATAATGTAAATCAATGAAAATGGTTTTCAAAATGCACCTATAAACAGACCATACCTATACCCCTCACAAACAACGCAAACCATTCAATTATCTCTTTAATACAGTAAAATTTTTCCTCTCCTAAATATTAATTAGTCTTTTTTATTATAGTTTATAAAGGGAGCCTAAATCCTTCATTTAAAAGGAACTCATTTCAAGGAGATAATTTTTCAATATAAGTATCTAGTTATTAACCATCTTTTTCAATCACCTTCTCATCTCCTATCTTTATAAATACCATTCCACAATGTAATGATGTAATATTAATATAATTATTCTTTTGATAAAATGATATTAATATTATATAACTTATATTCTCATGCTCATTCATTAGTATAACATGTTCGTGTTTGGGTCCACACAACCAACTTCATGAACGATGTTATACCAACACCATCATTTTCAAAATTAATAAGTTTCAAAACATAAATACTTATGATATATGATTTTATGGATCAATTTATGTTATGAATATGATTTAGTAAGGATGAAAAAATAAATTTCATTATAAAGTAACTAGTTATTATATGTGAATCACCTGAAGCATGCTCATCATAGATTCCATTCTCAAGAACCATGCCCATACATTCCATCAAATGAATATAGAAATGCCTAAATAAATAAATAATGATGATTCAAAACCCTTGAAATATATGTTAATGATGATCCCAGTACCAAAGAATGAGGATCAAAATCTCCATTACGAACCTAGTATGAAACAATATAAATCACTATATTTGAATGATGAAAAAAACAATAACTAAAAAATATATGTGTAATGAGTGAACATATCTGAAAAGAATAAGCAATAATAAATAAGAATAAGATCCCTAAAAATATTATTAATATGGTTTTGTTTATTATATTTGAGGTTAAAGTGATTTTGTGGAATTCATAAGTAAATTTAAGGTTTTCTCATCATAATTTTCCTTTTTTAGATAAGTTCCATATCACTACACCAAAAAACGCCATTTAATCGAGGTTTTATTGGATTCACATAATGATTTTAACAGTTGGTAAATTATCCTTGATGTTTTACTGAGACCATCATGAATACTTGTGTTGGGGATTATTTCATGATGCTTTAAAAAAATTGATACAAATCATTTCATAGTAGTTTTCTAATGACGATTTTAAAATGAAAAATTTTACGATACGTTTTTTTTACTTTTTACTTTTTTTTTATTTTTTATTTTCAATTTTTTATTTATAAAACATATCATACATAATTAAACATAGATATGGGTTGGGTTGTATTTGTACCCCTTACCACCTGATCATTCTATGAATACTTTACCCTTCCACCAAGTCCCTCATGTGGTGACTAAATAGAGTCTAATATAATTATATATATATAAATACATGTAAACACATACATATGGTAAAAATATTTATTCATAATTGATAAATACATACATTTAAATATCCCTCAATATATATAAATATCAATAAAATTTACTTATATATTTATATATATAAATATAAATAAAAAATCATATATATAAATATATGAACACATATAAATAAATATAAATAAATATATATATATACTCCCATATAATATAAATAAATATATATAAATATACATAAATACCAATACATAAAATTATATATAAATACACATAATTATATGTAAATATATATTAATATCTATAAATATATATAATTACATATAATTATAAATATATATATATATATATAACAATATATACATCAATAATTAAATATAATGAAATAGAAATTTAAAAATATAAAAATAAAACTAAAAATATATAAAAATATATAAAAATATTACAATTATATATATATATATATAAACATATAAATATACATAAATGCACACACATACACATATAAATATATATATATACCAACAGAATATATATAAATATTTAAAAATATAAACTCATAAATATTTATGAATATACATAATTATACATAAATACATATAAATATTTATAAATATCTATAAATATATTGAATTATGAATAAATATACAGAAATATACATAGATATACATTAATATATATAAATTATACAGGAATATACCTAAATGTATATAACAATAACTATATATAAAATTAAATATAATTATATAAGAATATAAATATATAAAAAGTTTGGGACTTACTTGAGTGGTGAAGTCACTCCGTAATTCTACACAAACCAGGGTTCAAATCCTCACAATCCCATTCGAGTGGGATTAATCATACCATTTATGAAAAAATTCTGTACCCATGATGTGGGAATGCATAAATGCAGGAAGTAGGCATCATGATAAGGACTAGACGGACAACACGATGTGATAGGAAGGCAATGCAATGTGGAAACATGCAGATGTCACTGAGTGGGAGGCCTAAAAGAGAAATGAGTTCTTTAAAACAGGTCAACCAACCCTCTACCCACCCATATTTCCGATTTCGGATGAATGAGTCACTTTCCACATGATGATCAATATAGTTGAACTGCTAGGATGATAAATGGTTTCTTGGCATGAAATATAGTGGGGTTCCACACATGCACTGCTGGGTGGAAAGCTAAAAAGAGTAATATGTTTGTCGATACCTATCAACCAGAACTCTTCCAACATGGACTCTTGATGTGGGATGGAGAAATTCCCTATCTTATTGATAGGGGTACGAAAATACTTCTAGGAAAAATATATAGTGCATTTATTGTTGACAACGGGGGTAATGTGGTATAATGCTGAAGTCATGGCATGATATATGATGCTCTTTCAACACTTTGGATCATCTTCTATAAAGGGACGTCATGCCATATTCATCTAGGCCTTGAGACCATCAATCTCTTGGGATTATTCACTACAAATATAAAAAAAGATCATGTGGATGCCTATCATTCCTTGTAGGGAGGGATGTGAATTGACCAACTAGGGTGCCTGAGTTTGTGTGTCAAAATATTCTCTGTCTAATATATATATATATATATATTTATTTATATACACCTATAAAAAAATAATAACATGCATACTCACATATCTACATACCCACAAAATATATATTAATACCTAAAAATATAAAAATATATTAATAAATAAATATAAATATAAATATATAAATATATATAATATAATTATCCATAAAAAATATAAATATCGATATATATATATATAATTATAAATAAATATAAGAAAATATAAATTATATACAATTGTACATAAATATATATAAATAAAACTATATAAAAATTAAATATAATTTATTATGGTCACAATAGTTATATATAAAGGTAACAACACACACACACACTCCTATACTAGAAAGAATATACAACAACCCACAAAGGGTTGACCCACTCTATAACCGACCCATTACAATTTTATGGCCCGATGGCCTAGTGGCATTGTAAAGTCCCATGTTTTTTAACCGAGTTTAAATATGAAGGTTTTCAAATTTTGTTTCCATTCATCAATGGGTAAGTTTTTAAACTGAGCTCCATGACATTATTCTGAGTGTTGGAACACTTAAAGGTTTTGTTTTTGGACTTCGTTGAATACCCGAAAATATTCAAGGGTATCCCGTTACATCATGGGAGTACCAGATCTTGAAAAGTCCACTTTAATGGATCTGCATGGGCTACACACGGTTGTCTTCCATCCCAATCTATTTATCCAATTTAATATATTTTCAATTTTAAATAAATAATATTAAATGGGATATTTGTGTTCAAATAGAAGAATGTGGTAATAATAATAATTTTATTATTATTATTATGGTGTCATAAATTATTTTTATGTTAAAATATTTTAACTGGTTGATTAATGAGGTGTAATAGTTATGTGAAATTAATGAGGACTTTTGGTATCTCAAAGAAACATTTTTTTTAAATGGGGAGTTTCAGATTTAATGAAGCTGCATTTATTTAAATAAGGAGTTTCAGAATTAATAATGAATCTTATTTATTTAATAGAGGTGTTGGGTTTTATCTAAGGATGAATAATAATAAACATGAGATTATTATTATTATTATTATTTTATGATTAAAATAATAATTATTAATTATGGTTGTTATTATTATTATGAATAATTATAATATTGGAATTTTTGTTTTTAATTAAATCCTAAGAATATAGGGATTTAATTAATTATTGTGAAATAGTGGATTCATTTGATTAATTTGTGTTAAAATAAATTTAATTAAATGACTTGTAGTGGGGATTTTTGTGTTTTATCAAAGAAGAGTATTATTAGATGATAATAATAATGATGGTTATTATTATTGTGGTTTCATTTTTTTAATTTGAGGTTGAAATAAATTTAATTAAATGTGTTGTTGGGGGTTTCATTTATTGAAATTAAAGATGTCATAATTTAATATTAAATGAAGTGTAAATGAGAAGTTTGAGGTTATCAAGTAATGGTAATATTAAATTGTAATATTAAATGATGAGTAAATGTTCATTTAGGTTTAATTTAATTAAATTCAATGTAATGAGTAATTTAATTAATTAATGTGATATGTAGCTTTTTTAAATTGATGGTTAAAAATAATTTAATTAATTACTGTGAAGCTGGGGTTTTATTTAATTAATTCATTTTTAGATAATTAATTAAATTTAAGTGTTAGTGTTTTTATTTAATTAAACTTCTTTGGATAGAATTTAATTATTTTTATGCGATAATGATATATTGGGTTTTACCTAATAGGTGTATAACATAATTAATGAAAAGGAAAATATAATAATAATTATAATAGTTATTTTTATTATATTAAATCAATTAGTTTAATAGGGTATTAATTATATGATTGGGTGAGGTGATTGAAAGGAGGAGGCACACTACATGAGCAGCGCGACCCGCTCTAGGCCCCCTATGAGGCGCGCTACACAACTTCAACTCAGATCCTCTCTGTGCGTCGAATCCTTTAGGTGTCTCTTGTCCGCCTCATCAAGGTAAGTCTATCTACATATATTTCATGATTCACATCAACCATTTTCTCCTCCCTCACCCTGTTTTTTCATCCGAAATCCTAATGCTATGGAATAATTGGGGTTTCTAGTTTCTTCAGTTCTAGGTTTGTGTAATGGGCTCCTCTAGACCAGTTGGTCAATTTTTACACTACATCCGCCAATGGGGAAGCATATCAACTCAGTTTATGTTCATCCCCCCATATTCGGGTAAGGTTTTGAACCCATTATTTGGTTTCTCACCCCATGATTTGGATAATTATGGTGTTTTTTCATTGCGGTTAATATTTTGGGTGTGCGTTGGTCCCCACAGTGCTATTTTTGGTTGTCGATTAATGGTTGTTTAGTGTGATGAAAAATTCTGGAAACACATGTGTTTTTGATGAGGTTCATGTATGCGAGCATATCACAGTTGAGTTATGAAGCTTTGTATCGACCAAATTAATTGAGTTTGGGTCCCTTTCCATGTCTTAAATTTTATAAATTCATCAATAATTTTCTTACTGCACATTTATTAGAAAATAAATCCATTTAATGAAGTATTTATATTGAATTCATCTTAATATGAATTTATCATGTTTAATGATTTAAAATGATAAATTTCATAAGAGATTTTTGTGATAAGTAATATCATTTTTTTATAATAAAACCCCTCGATCGAGGTGTGTTGTCTTCAAACCAAAAAGTAGTGGTAGTGTTATATCATATTTCGATGTCGTTTGAGTTTTCCATATTTCTTTATGTTAGTAATGAAATATGACGGGTTGATTCCATGGAGTGAATATTTGTTTGTTGAATTAATAATGGGATGATGCATATCTTGAATTGAGTAAATTAATTATTGAATTAATTAAGGGATTTTGACCATGTTGAACCAAGTTAATTATTTGTGAATTAATTAGAAGGAAATGATGTGATAAATTAATTATAGAGAGTTGAGATTTAAAATGAGATAATTAATTATGGAAAATTAATTATGGGATGTAATTTGTTTTGTACTTTAATTAATTGAAGGATTAATTTATGGTAATGTGTACTTTGTTAATTGTTTCACTAACTAATATATTTGGTATATTTAACAAATATATTGGATTAGTAAGGGAATAAGGATAATTTATTGGTGAATTAATTATCAGGTCTTTGGTAAAGGAATTGAGATAATTAAATGTTGAGTTAATTATATTATTGACTTGCTTGTGGTTGAGAATAATTAATTGTTAATTAATTATTAACTATTGAGATGTTGAATGGTTAATTAATTTTAGAATTATATGACAGTAGATTTATGTTGTTAATTAGTTATTAAGTTAATTAATAGTTTTGGTTAATTAATTTAGGAGTTCATTAATGGATTGTTTTGGTGGGTTAAACATGGTATTATACACCAATGATAAATAGATATGTAAGATTGATAAACGGGTTGGAGAAGGGGACTGATGCTCCAAATACTCATGGGGTTCTATTCATGGAATTTTACACCTATATGCATGTAAATATTCTTTTATGGGATAGGGACTGATGCTCCAAACACCCATGGGTTTTGAGACAAGAAATAATGCTCCAAATACTCACGAGGGTGTTAGACATGATGTTATACACCCATTAATTGACATTGGATAGTGGGTCCAATTGGTCGTAGATAAACTAAATTAAATGGTTAGTGAAATTGGATGTGATATAATGAATTGTGAATTGAATATGGGAAATGGTTTAGACCCCGACATGATTGAGGCATGTACTGAGATCCATATGTCCCAGGGAACCCGAGGATTTTTGTGGCTAAAAAAATAATATCAATTAATGTGTTAAAATGTTTATTTATGAAATATATATTTATAGTTCCTATTCAAACTGTTATTTTTGGCTATTTTTCGAAATAAGTATCTTCGTCTGGTGTCCCTTAGGAACCTAGACGGGTTGTAGTTTATTTATTCAATTTGGTTGTTACTTTTTTATACCTACACACTATTTATATTTCTCTATCTGGATTGGGAAAAACACCGGTGGTACCGACCTACTAAGTTGTATATCTCTGAAAGAGCACTATCGTGGGCGCCCTTAAATGATTAGTGGTTTTTGGGTTCTTAGGTGCAGTAGAGTGGCTGACCAAGGTCATCTCTCAAAGGTGGAAGTAAATTAAAACAACTTTTTAAGGTATTCTACAAGTAAAATAGAATAGAATTAAAACACTACATGAAAGTATAGGGGTGGTTTTTTACCGTTTATAAAACATGAATAAGTTTTCTGGAAGAAGATTTCATTTTTAATTTGTTTTTAATTTTGAAATGAAGTTTGATTAAAAAGAGACAACAAGAAGATGTTTTTTAGAAAATATTTTAAAAGGTGTAATCGATATAACTCTACCTCTTCTTTTACTTATTAATCATTGTCATTTAAATAAATATTCACTTAATTATGATCCCCTAATTTGTTAACCCTTGAACCCTATGAGATTTAACTTAACCACAAAGATAAAATTACCTAAACCACAGGCTTGCTTCGGAACACGCAATAATAGCACCCTACATAGATAGTTGTTCTAAGGTTATCTTATGTTAAGTGGTTAATTAGAGCACATATCCATTCTGTAAATGAGTATTAATTGTTTTTAGGGATTATATTTGAACTCTACAAATTTATCCCATGTGGTCTTGTATTACCGATTAAGATCGCGCTCTCACAATTCACACAAAATCTCAACCTCGCGTGTTTTTGTGTTAATTGTACAATTTCTTGATTAGTTTCTTATAATTTAAAAACAAAATTCATGGATCATATTAAATTAATTACAGTATCTCAATGATTCAAAATAATGAAATGAAGAGGGAAGAAAATAGATCGATCACTAAAAAAACTACTCTTCCATGGGTGGTGTGGTCATCATGGAGACGTTTTGCATGAGCAACAGATTGAAAGGGTAGAACCCAATCTCATCTCCACTCTAGATTCCAACCCAATTAGTAATATTAAGATAATAATAAAAGGGTTGAACATAGAATATTATTTTAAGAAAAATTCAATCTACAAACATGAAAGAAAAGAAATACAAAGAGGAGGTAGGAGAGGAGATCCTTTTTGGAAGACAGGTTTTCACAAAGCCTCACTTCTTCCAAGAGTTGTGAGGGCCTCCCAAGAGACACCCTTTCGTCCACACCTTACCAAAGCCTCGAAAAACCCTTACAAAGAGTGAAAAACCCCTTTAAATATAGTTTGTGAGGGTTAGGGTTACATAACTTTTTTAAGTGTGAAATGAAAATTCGGCCAAATATTTTATTCCAAGTTGCACCGCATATTTGACCTCAAAAAAGTGTGAATTGGCCGGCCTTCTGGAAGGATGATTTGTGAGAAATCATGTCCCCAAGCATTACTCAAACGTTGGTCTCAATTCAAGCCCGGATAAAGAAGATACTGCCCAACTGGTGAAGTAATGTCCAATCTGGATAGTTCTGTCCACCTTTTTCTTCAGGGCCCATTTACTCCCCTCAAATTCACAATCTAGCTCCTATGTACTAAATAGAATTTGTATCCCATTGAGTCAGGAACATAGTTACAAAATTTTATGTCAAAATATTTTACATAATAATATTTATTCCCGAAATACTACAGTGAATTTTAAAAGGGTAAAACATGATTTTTCATCAAATTTGAAGATGAATGATCTAATCCCAAATATTTTAATAATTGATCATATTTAGCATAATGTGTGAAATTTATATCATTTATTATCAATAAAATATTCAACAAAATAGTGTTTTATCAACTACCCCACACTTACCCTTTTACACTCATGGTAAAAACCTCATATCAAGTAAACATCAATATCAAATCAAAACAAATTTTAAAACACATATCATTGAGATCCATCAATTAATCACCAAGAATCAAAAGATATCATTCCTCAGAAAAAAACCTTATTTAAAGTTCTCTATTTATAGAATTCATTATATTTCCACTTCATTTAACCTCCCATGCACAAAACACTTACCTCGCTTGAAATTTATCTCATCACACAAATATCATTTTTTTGAAATGTCTTTCTCATCCAAACTCATAAAAGTGTCACCATAGGCTTGAAAAATTATGACATCACCACCCGATGTGAGTTAAGGACAAATGTTTATCATGTGAACTTTTTAGGGTTTTTCTGTGGCTTTTAGTTGGCATGATTTACAAGTGAAAAAAACTGGGGCTGAATGAGGAGGGCTTGAATTTTTTTGAAGCAAAATTGCATAAATCTAATTTTCACTTAAATATGGTCTCCTCATTAATCCCCATAGTATCAATTCAGCTCCATCATCATGAAATGTCATATAATGTTTACACTATTCATCATTCAGCAACTAAAATGTCATTCTTCTCAAACATTATTTTCTTGAAACCTCCAGATAGGCACAACTTTCTACATCAATTAAAAGCTCCAGAAAAGGCACAGATTCACTTATCATGAAAGCTCCATAAAAGGCACAACTTTTAATATAATTATTTTCTTCAACAGAAAACACATCTCTTCATAATTTAATTTTCCACCCAAAGTATCACATATTGTGGTAGCATAACACAAGATAGCTTCCCCCACATTTAAGTTCAACTAGATCATGAAATTTCACTTCATGAGATGGTTGGATAGGGAAAATTGGCTTGTAATGTGGCTAACTTAATAGGCAGTGCATGGATTATAAGGGATAAAAGGATTAAATGTTCAAGGTAGGCCATTATAAAAAGGATTATTTTAAATATGTGCTTTAATACAAAACAAATGCCTCAATCATTTAAACATACGTACCTCAAACCCTTAAGTTTTGACAAGAATAAATAAAATTCTGATTAAATCATGCATGGTTTGGTTCTCTCAAGAAGTGAGGTGAATGTAAAGAATATGAAAATAATGGTTTAGAAGCCTCACAAGAAAGTGGTTTCAAATATAAAGGTAGTGAGATGTGGCATGGGATTCAAAATTTAGTGTACTTTTCATGAAATTACTAATATTTGAACTTGAAACAAAGTCATTTTAGCATTCATTTAAGCTTAGTTTCAAGGGATAAATTGTTTTACTTATTGATATGGATTTAAAAATGGTGATGAGAATCATTTCATCTCAAAAGTTTCAAAAACACACAAAAAATTGAAAAATAAACACACAAAATTTGAAAAACACACAATTTTTTTGGTTTTGTTTTTTTTAAACAGGAAAATAATTGAAATTACTAAACTAAAATGTTACCTTCCCCACACTTAAAATATTGCATTGTT
Source organism: Viscum album (assembly GCA_963277665.1). Classification (NCBI taxonomy): domain Eukaryota; kingdom Viridiplantae; phylum Streptophyta; class Magnoliopsida; order Santalales; family Viscaceae; genus Viscum; species Viscum album. Next base: position 735,354,465 of record OY728160.1, read on the forward strand.
CTCAATGTGAACCCATGAGATGATATTTTCACATGAAATGTATAATTTTAAATAGGAAAAAAAATAAAAAAGCTAAAGGGTTAGGAACAGCCGGATGTGCTCAAGTGATGATGGGGTCATGCAGTGTGATAAAATCCACTACATTAGTAGGAGGTCCCTCAATGTATCTCTTTAAACATTTCCCATTGACTATAAAGATCCTTCCTGTGTCCTCTTGTGTGATCTCCACCGCCCCATAAGGAAAAACATTTGTCACAACATAAGGACCTAACCATCTAGAATGTAACTTACCAGGCATCAACTTCAGTCATGAACTGTAGAGTAAGACTTTGTCTCCAACATGAAACTCCCTTTTCTGAATCATTTCATCATGAACTGCTTTTGATCATTCCTGGTAGAGCCTTGAGTTCTCATATGATGACATTCGAATCTCCTCAAGCTCTTGAATTTTCAAATTCTTTTGAATTCTAGCTTGGTCCAAATCCATGTTGCATTTCTTTATAGCCCAATAAGTCCAATTCTCAACTTCCATAGGGAGATGAAACGCTTTCCCAAAAACAATCCGAAATGGGGGAATACCAATGGGGGTCTTGTATTCTATCCTATAATCCCACAACACATCATCGAAGTGCTTGCTCCAATCCTTCCTATTTGACTGCACAATTTTCTCTAAGATTTGATTCAACTCGCGATTTGAAACCTCAACCTGCCCATTTGTTTGGGGGTGGTATGGTGTTGATGTTTTGTGTGTCACCCCATACTTCTGATTGAGGGAAGAAAAATTCATATTGAAAAACGGTGTCCCTTGGTCACTGATGATGGGCTTTGGTACTCCAAACCTGCAGAAAATTTGGGCCTTGACAAAATCCACTACAACATGAGAATCGTCAGTCCGGGTGGCCTTGGTCTCCACCCATTTACTCACATAATCGACAGCAACAAGTATATACACGAAACCAAATGAACTAGGAAAAGGGTCCATAAAATCAATTCCCCAAAAATAAAAAATCTCACAGAATAAAATTTTTTGTTGGGGAATCTCGTGTCTCCTTGAAATGTTTCCAGTGTGATGGCAATGAGAGCATGACTTAAACAACACATGGAAATCATGGAATAAGATAGGACAATATAATACAGAGTCTAAGACATTTCTAGAATTATGACTGTAACACCCCAGGTAAATAAAGAATATGAAATTTTCATATTTATCCATATTTGTGAATAAAATATTAATATGACTTTAAAGGGGACTCTATGCTCGATGGCGTACCCAACACGCAACAACGAGTTTCTTGGGAATCTTACGTTGCACTCTAATAATAAAATAATATTATTTTAAATGGTAGTTAACATGTAGCTGTTGTATTGGCGGGAATGGATATAAAAAACTAAAATATTATTATATATGTTTTTAAATGTTTTTACATTTATCCAATAAAAGATAAAGGCTTAAAATAAAGAAAGAATTCAATTTTAGGCGTATATGCCCTAGTTTTCACTAAAGGTTCACTTATCACCTTTTGATGACGAACAGTCATTAAATATAGTTTTTTTTCACTCTTATAAATTCTATTGGACCAAATAAAACTCTTCTTAAGAATTGGGACATCAAAATTTACTTTGTGTAAATTTTTGGTATCTTTCCGATAAAGTTCATTTTTTTAATGAATAGTGTAAAATGTTGTATTTTAATTCAAAACCTCTTTTTAATCTAATTTATTTATATGATTATATTATCTTTTGAATTGGTTTTAATGTTAAATTATAATATATTTTTACCATTAATTCCAATAGTGGTCGTTGGAATTAATTTCACTTTGAAATCAGACTTCAACTAGTGCCAATCTTTTGATACTTATTGTTTCATAAAAACATGCTATTTGCTCTGACAAACGGGAATTAATTATTAAATTAATTAATGTGAATTATATGTTTTGAATTTTTTAAAATAGACTTCATTTTTGAATTCGGAATATCAAATATAGCTTAGGGTGAATTTTTGGGATTTTTCTGAAAAACTTCAATTTTTGATGAATAGTGAAACCACTAAGTGGTACTTATAAAAACTGATTTTTCTGTTTAAATGAAAATTTTCCATCTTTGTTTTTTGAATTTCAAAAATCTGACATACATGGTTGTCATTAATAAGTAAAATGTGGTTCAATGGGATAAAAACAATTTTTTGGTGAATAGTAACTTATTAAGTTTTTAATCACGATTAGAGGTAATTAGTGTAGTTTATGGTAAGAATAATATTTTAATAAAATGAAATGACCTAGAAACTTGTCCTACACTCATTTGATGTGTCATGGCCGACCAATACAATCCATGGGTCAACTTGGGGACCCCATGGAGCCACTTTGGTTGGGAAATGACATAAATATCTTTTTATTTAATGTAAAAGTAAAAATGACACAAACATGAGATATTTTACTAAATTTTTTTTACATGGGGTTATACAAGTAATATTTTTTACTATAAATAGTAATTATAAAGATAAAAAGATTTCCTACATCATAGTATTTTTTTTAATTTTTTTAGACATTAAATAAATTAAATTATTTATGACATCATGATGATGCAGCGATGACCTCATTATTTAACGATTTAAATAAAATGGAAAGATAATGTAATATCTAAGACCTACACATGTCCAAAACCTATTGGATGACTGTATTTCGAACCCTTATCACCTTATCCTCGAAATACATCAATGTGGGATCTTTAAAATCTGAAACTCTTTTGAAAATAAAGTAACATTTTGTAACATTACAAGAGTGCCCCTCCTCTCCTCTTATAAAAAGCCCCCACATCTACCTCCTTACCCACACTCCCAAAGCCTTTGGCACGGCCAACCCCTGCCCATTTTTTCTATCCACTTCCCTCTCTTACTCCTTGAAGCCTCAATTTGGGCAGAAGTCTTTTCAAGGAAGCCTTTGAGCTCAAACCAAAGGGAGTTACTTGATTTTAAGGTAATGACTTCACTTGTGTCCTTTTGTTTTATTTTGCTTCTCCAACCCCCTAAACTCTTTTTATTCATTTATTTTATAACAAATACAGTATCTTCAATATACTAGGATGTTGTTATAATAAGGATTCGAGCTACACTTAGACACACCTACATCTAATGGTTAAAGAACATACTATTTCCGTGGATGGCGAATTTCTGCCTCCCGAAACGATGATTGTTCAACATTCTTCTAACACCTTCAAAGGTGGCCATTAAGATGACACTATATTTATATATGATATCTAATATGTTTATGTTTTACTTAAGCTTCTGTATTTTTCATTTATGGCATACCTTTATGGTTTCCATTATGGGTAAAGGCGATATCTTCATTTAAGGAAGTGCGGACTACCGCCCCCTCAAAGTGATTTGATTCGTTAATACCATATGTGGTACGCATAAAGGATATATTTAATGATATTATATATTATACCATACTATAATTACAATACTGTTATGTATAATTATGTTTTAATTCCATTAAATATGAAATAGAAATGGAAGTAGCATTCATGCGTACGTACGGCTTACCGTCTCCATGAACGTTACATTTCATTTCTTATCTCAAAATGTTATGTAATATTATAAGTACATATATATAATGGATATATATGTAATATATTACATCTAAATTATGGATATATTTCTGGAATTATAACATATATATATCTCTCTCATTTTGTTTTAATTCCATTAATATGACAAAAAAATGAAAGTAGCGTTCATGCGTACGTACGGCCTACTGTCTCCATGAACGGTGCTTTTCGTTTTTTTATCTCCAAATGATATGGAATAGTATAAAATGAATATTTACTGGATATATATGATATTTTAATCATTAATACTATTCTGGAAATTATTTACTTATAACTACATGAGCAATATTTTTTCAAACAAGTTCATTTTTGACTCATGTACCAAACATCGACAAAAACGTCTGATATGAAAAACATTATTGAACAGTTATTATAACATGATAATATTTGATATGAACTGAATAATAATCTCTAAAGTAGGTACTTAGTCAATTATTAATTTACCAATGTTTATTATTCAGGAATATAACGAAACGAACAAGACAAGTTGGACTTGAGGTAAGAGATCATACTCCTCTCTTTCTTTTTAAGTACACTCTTTTATGTCATTCCTTCTAAGCTCATATTTCTCGTTATTGGGATGTTATTTTATATTAAACTTACTATAATTTTTATTTTAATATGATTAGAGACCCTATTCTCTCTCATCAATCAATTTTGGATGTTTTGAGTGGCGCCGTTAGGCTGCCGAATTTTCGTAAGAGATCTAACCTCTCTCTTTCTCTTTAAGTACTCTCCTTTATGTCACTTCTTTTAAGCTCCTCTTTGTTATTATGGGGGTTGTTCTTTTATATTCCTATTTCTGTAAATTTTATTGTAATGTGATGAGATACCCTATTTGATCTCATCAATCCATTTTTGGAAGTTTTAAGTGGCGTCGTTAGGCTACCGAGTTTTCGTAAGGGATTTTTCATCTCACTTTTATTCCCGTGATATTTATGATACATTTGCCACAATTTACTTTGATTGGTGTATGTAATGACCATTATTTTACTCATTGTGTAATATTGTTTCATTTATGAGTATTTACATCGATGTTGTATTGTCCTTCTTTCACGGGGCGTATGTTTCGAAAGATACCCATGTCGGTAAGGGAAACTTTCACCCTCCTCTTTTTAAAAGACTTATTTTGTAATGTCTTTTAATTCACATAATATTATTTTGTGATATGTTCTTATATATCCTTATTGATGTAAATTTTATGTCCAAGTGATGAGATCCCCTTTTTATCTCTCATCAACTCTTTTTCTGAATTTTGAAGTGACGCCGTTAGGCTGTCTAATTTTTGAAAGGGAAATTCTTAACCCAATTTCAATTCTTTGGGATAAACTTGTACACCTTTTATATGTAATTCTATGATTATGTGTGAATGTCCTATGATTGTTTTACACTTAATACCCACTTATATTTCGTGTATTCGTTTTTCACACATAATTATTTAATTGATTTATCCTTAAACCAAGGATACCGTCCTTGTAAGGGAATTCGTCTCAATCTCCATTCATTGAGGAATATTTTGTTTTATACACAACCTTATTTTATATGGTGTATAAACCCCTTTGATTTTTACGTTTATCCAAAAAGGAATCTTTTTTATACGAAGCGTTTTACTAAACGACAAAAGGGAATGTTTTTGTTGTACGTATGCGGTGACAACGACTTCTCCGCCGCCGTGACCATCATTTGAGTTTCGGCTTCATCTACAAGCCATACCTTCTTTTTAAAAGAAAAATAAACACCATGTTTTACTTTTCTTTTATTTTGGTATTGAAAATGGTTTTGAGAATATTTTTATATCAATGTGTTGTATTGATATCTTGTTATTTAAAGGTGGAAATGTTATGTTTCCTTTATTCATGTTTTATGTGATAAGATTATGTTATGGTTCTTGGGAATTGTTTTGAAGACGGGTGGTTCCGTGATAAACTAAGGGCGGGTGAGCCCGATATAGCTCTCCAATGCATTGGGTAACGCGAAGGAGTGTAACGTTAAGGTTTCTCCGAAGATATTTAGGGAATATACTATGATGGGTATTCCAAACGTAACCAAGAGGGTTACTCCCTACGTAAGAATGTTATGAATTCCTCATGTTACCTTTTATGTATTTATGATTTCTATGATTTATTCACGATTTTATGAGGTATGTTAGAGTGCCTATATTTTATGGGTAAAGTATGATTTCATTCTTTTGTATATATGAACTCATGTTTCCTTTCCATATTTTTATAATAGTTACTGAGCTTTTTATGCTTGTCCCATGTTTTTGAAATGTTTTTCACAGGTCTAGGGAAAGGTACATGATGTGATGATAGTGTCAAGGATGTTTCAAGAAAGAATCCATGTTTTATTTTAAATATGTTTCCGTTGATGGGAATAATGAATACTGTCTTTTATGTAACCACTTTGTTTAAATGTGTAATGTAATGCATGTTTCATGATCTAATTCTCTAAAACTCTAAACCTGAAAAGATCCTCAATGTGTAATCTTGTAATAACTCAAGATTAAGTAAGGTTTAAGGCTGGGGACTTATAGTTGGTATTAGAGGTCGGTTTAGATAAATTTAGAGGTTAGGGTATTCTCTAAGCACAAGTGAAATTACCATAATGATTAGGATTTCAGAAAGAGTCCTAGTTTTAGATAAAGTGAATGAGTAAGTATATCTTAGTGTTTACCTTCCTCATTAGTACATGATGGTTTTGTTGATATACTCACACTGACATTTCTGTTTTTAGTGAATGGATTGATCTAGCAGGCACCAAAGAGACAACAGGTTTTAAGGAAACTATGGTGGTTCTCTGATTAAGATACTAGATAAAATGGGGGATTCAATGAGGAAACTCGTGGTTTTTCTAAACCAACTATCAAGGAGTCATGATCAACCACTTGAACCTTGGTATGATCTGTAATGCATCATGTACGAGATGACCAATCGATGTGGATGTTCAGGTAATAATTATAAAGGTAACCATTAGAGTTTATATGATCCTTACTTTTGAGGTAATTATGGGTTACTATATCTTATGATGGAAGTGAAAGGCATGAGATAAAATTGAGGCTAAATTATGTTATGGTTATTTTTGATGATTTTTTCTCTTTTTGGGGAATGATTTGAGAATTATATAGTTTCGGAAAAGGGATAACACGCAGACCGTGTGACAACCCGTCGCGTCGGACAAAGCTACAGGAATCGAACCCACAACCAAAGTGCAACTGGTATTTATCGTCTACCACTGGACTACGTGAAGTCCCTGGTTAGTTTGACTGATTCTTTTTAGTTATATGATTTTATTAATTAAGAGTAAGTTGATTTTGGGTTATTTATGAAAATGATTAACCTATCATGGAGGATATGTGATTAGGTTAATTACTTTTCAATACGAGACTTTCGGAGCAATTGATGTTGTTTGGAGACAAATGTTTCGATTTAACTTGGAATACTATGTGACTAAATCCTTCAAATATTTGGGTTTCAATCTTAGTTTGGTTTAATTTGAAGAATTTTATGGAAAAATTGATTATCGAATGATCCTCGTTGAACTTTGGGTTTTGTTGGACAAATTTTGGAGATTAAGAATAGATTTTCTTTTTATAAAGGGTTATCTTTTTCCGGATTATCTGATCTTGTACTAACCTTTTTGGTTTTGGTTTTGGTTAGAGTCTAAAGACATGGGAAGTATATAGTTCTCTATTGTGTATTGGGTGATTCTCTAGAAGTTGATTATAGTACTCTTAATGTGAACAAGTCTTCCTAAATACTCGTCTTTTGGGGAAAGTATGAGTTTGTGTAATGAATCTAATAAAAGTTGAAAGTCAACATGATAACTAATTATGTTTCCTTATGAATAAATTCCTCAATAAAAAGTAACTTAAAACAAAAATGTTGTCTATTAACTTTTCCTACTAGGGAATCGAATACCGTTTAACCCATCACAAGTTTGTGATTTTCTTATGGTTAACTTTCTCCTAGACATGTTTACTATCACTCTCCCTCAAGAACATGACACTTTGTTTTTTCTTCCATGTCCATGTTTTTCTAAATGGAATCCTAGTATGGGTTAACTTGGGTGACCTCTGTACTTATCTTCCTTTAATTTAAAGTGATTGTTTTACCGACTCTTGTTCCGATGTGGGACTTTCAAGGATGTTTCCAAGCTCAATTTTACAAATTGCGAGGACACAATTCCCAAAAGGGGGGAAGGATGTAACACCCCAGGTAAATAAAGAATATGAAATTTTCATATTTATCCATATTTGTGAATAAAATATTAATATGACTTTAAAGGGGAATCTATGCTCGATGGCGTACCCAACACGCAACAACGAGTTTCTTGTGAATCTTACGTTGCACTCTAATAATATAATAATATTATTTTAAATGGTAGTTAACATGTAGCCTTTTTATTGGCAGGAATGGATAGAAATAACTAAAATATGATTATATATGTTTTTAAATGTTTTTACATTTATCCAATAAAAGATAAAGGCTTAAAATACGGAAAGAATTCAATTTTAGGCGTATATGCCCTAGTTTTCACTAAAGGTTCACTTATCGCCTTTTGATGGAGAACCGTCATTAAATATAGTTTTTTTTCACTCTTATACATTCTATTGGACCAAATAAAACTCTTCTTAAGAATTGGGACATCAAAATTTACTTTGTGTAAATTTTTGGTATCTTTCCGATAAAGTTCATTTTTTTAATGAATAGTGTAAAATGTTGTATTTTAATTCAAAACCTCTTTTTAAACTAATTTATTTATATGATTAGATTATCTTTTGAATTGGTTTTAAAGTTAAATTATAATATATTTTTACCATTAAATCCAATAGTGGTCGTTGGAATTAATTTCACTTTGAAATCAGACTTAAACTAGTGTCAATCTTTTGATACTTATTGTTTCATAAAAACACGCTATTTTCTCTGACTGCGGGAATTAATTATTAAATTAATTAATTTTACTTATATGTTTTGAATTTTTTAAAATAGACTTCATTTTTGAATTCAGAATATCAAATATAGTTTATGGTGAATTTTTGGGATTTTTCTGAAAAACTTCAATTTTTGATGAATAGTGAAACCACTAAGTGGTACTTATAAAAACTGATTTTTCCGTTTAAATGAATTTTTTCCATCATTGTGTTCTGAATTTCAAAAATCCGACATACATGGTTGTCATTAAGAAGTAAAATGTGGTTCAATGGGATAAAAATATTTTTTTTGTGAATAGTAACTTATTAAGTTTTTAATCGCGATTAGAGGTAATTAGTGTAGTTTATGGTAAGAATAATGTTTTAATAAAATGAAATGACCTAGACACATGTCCTAACCTCATTTTATGTGTCATGGCCGACCAAGACAATCCATGGGTCAACTTTGGGATCACATGGAGCCATTATGGTTAGGAAATGACATAAATATCTTTTTATTTAATGTTAAAGTAAAAATGACACAAACATGAGATGTTTTACTAAAACAATTTTTACATGGGGTTATACAAGTCATATTTTTTACTATAAATAGTAATTATAAAGCTAAAAATATTTCCTACATCATAGTATTTTTTATATAATTTTTCAGACATTAAATAAATTAAATTATTTATGACATCATGATGATGCATCGATGACCTCATTATTTAACGATTTAAATAAAATGGAAAGATAATGTAATATATAAGACCTACACATGTCCAAAACCTATTGGATGAGTGGATGTCGAACCCTTATCACCTTAACCTCGAAATAAATCAATTTGGGACCATTAAAATCCGAAACTCTTGAAAATAAAGTAACATTTTGTAACTTTACAAGAGTGCCCCTCCTCTTCTCTTATAAAATGCACCCACCTCTACCTCCTTACCCACACTCCCAAAGCCTTTGTCTCGGCCAACCCCTGCCCCTTTTGTCTCCCCACTTCCCTCTCTTACTCCTTGCAGCCTCACATTGGGCAGAAGTCTTCCCAAGGAAGCCTTTGAGCTCAAACCAAAGGGAGTTACCCGATTTTAAGGCAATGTCTTCACTTGTGTCCTTTTGTTTTATTTTGCTTCTCCAACCCCATAAACTCTTTTTATTCATTTATTTTGTAACAAATACAGTATCTTAAATATACTAGGATGTTTTTATAATAAGTATTCGAGCTACACTTACACACACCTACATCTAATGGTTAAAGAACATACTGTTTCCGTGGATGGTGAATTTCTACCTCCTGAAACGATGATTGTTCAACATTCTTCTAACACCTTCAAAGGTGGCCATTAAGAAGACACTATATTTATATATGATATCTAATACATTTATGTTTTACTTAAGCTTCTGTATTTTTCATTTATGGCATGCCATTATGGTTCCCATTATGGGTAAACGCGATATCTTCATTTAAGGAAGTGCGGACTATCGCCCCCTCAAAGTGATTTGATTCGTTAATACCATATGTGGTACGTATAAAGGATATATTTAATGATATTATATATGATACCATACTGGAATTAAAATACTATTATGTATCATTATGTTTTAAATCCATTAAATATGAAATAGAAATGGAAGTAGTGTTCATGCATACGTACGGCTTACCGTCTCCATGAATGGTACATTTCATTTCTTATCACAAATTGTTATATAATATTATAAGTACATATATATAATGGATATATAGGTAATATATTACATCTAAATTATGGATATCATTCTGGAATTATAACATATATATATCTCTCTCATTTTGTTTTAATTCCATTAATATGACAAAAAAATAAAAGTAGTGTTCATGCGTACGTACGACCTACCATCTCCATGAACGGTGCTTTTCATTTTTTATCTCCAAATGATATGGAATAGTATAAAATGAATATTTACTGGATTTATATGATATTTTAATCATTAATACTATTATTTAAATTATTTACTTATAACTACATGGGCAATCTTTTTTCAAACAAGTTCATTTTTGACTCATGTACCAAACATCGGCAAAAACGTCTGATATGAACTAACATTATTAAACAGTTATTATAACATTATAATATGTGATATGAACTGAATAATAATCTTTAAAGGAGGTAATTAGGCAATTATTAATTGACCAAAGTTTATTATTCATGAATATAAAGAAACGAACAAGACAAGCTGGACTTGAGGTAAGGGATCATACTCCTCTCTTTCTTTTTAAGTAAACTCTTTTATGTCATTCCTTCTAAGCTCATCTTTCTCGTTATTGGGATGTTCTTTTATATTAATCTTACTGTAATTTTTATGTTCATATGATAAGAGACCCTATTCTCTCTCATCAATCCATTTTGGATGTTTTGAGTGGCATCGTTAGGCTGCCGAATTTTTGTAAGAGATCTAACCTCTCTCTTTCTCTTTAAGTACTCTCCTTTATGCCACTTCTTTTAAGATCCTCTTTGTTATGATGGGGGATGTTCTTTTATATTACTCTTTCTGTACATTTCATTTTAATGTGATGAGATACCCTATTTGATCTCATCAATCAATTTTTGGATGTTTTAAGTGGCGCCGTTAGGCTGCCGAGTTTTCGTAAGGGATTTTTCATCTCACTTTTATTCCCGTGAGGTTTATGCTACATTTGCCACAATTTCCTTCGAGTGGTGTATGTACTGACCATTATTTTACTCATTGTGTAATATTCTTTCATTTATGAGTATTTACATCGATGTTATATTGTCCTTCTTTCACGGGGCGTATGTTTCGAAAGATTCCCATGTCGGTAAGGGAACCTTTCACCCTCCTCTTTTTAAAAGAATTATTTTGTTATGTCTTTTAATTCACATAATATTATTTTGGGATATGTTCTTATATATCCTTATTGATGTAAATTTTTTTTCCAAGTGATGAGATCCCCTTTTTATCTCTCATCAACTCTTTTTTTGAATTTTGAAGTGATGCCATTAGGCTGTCTAATTTTTGCAAGGGAACTTCTTAACCCAATTTCGATTCTTTGGGATAAACTTGTACACCTTGTATATTTCGTTCTATGATTATGTGTGAATGTACTCTGATTGTTTTACACTTAATACCCACTTATATTTCGTGTATTCGTTTGTCACACATAATTATTCAATTGATTTATCCTTAAACCAAGGATACCGTCTTTGTAAGGGACTTCGTCTCAATCTCCATTCATTGAGGCATATTTTGTTTTATATACAAACTTATTTTATACGGTGTATAAACCCCTTTTACTTTTATGTTTATCCAAAAAGGAATCTTTTTTATACGAAGCGTTTTACTAAACGACAAAAGGGAATGTTTTTGTCGTACGTATGCGGCGACAAATTCTCCGCCGCCGTGACCATCATTTGAGTTTCGGCTTCTTCTACAAGCCATACCTTCTTTTTAAAAGAAAAATAAATACCATGTTTTAATTTTCTTTTATTTTGGTATTGAAAATGGTTTTGATAATGTTTTTATATCAATGTGTTGTATTGATATCTTGTTATTTAAAGGTGGAAATGTTATGTTTCCTTTATGCATGTTTTATGTGATAAGATTATGTTATGGTTCTTGGGAATTGTTATGAAGATGGGTGGTTCCATGATAAACCAAGGGAGGGTGAGCCCGATATAGCTCTCCAATGCATTGGGTAACGTGAAGGAGTGTAACGTTAAGGTTTCTCCGAAGAGATTTAGGGAATATACTGTGATGGGTATTCCAAACGTAACCAAGAGGGTTACTCCCTACGTAAGAATGTTATGAATGCCTCAAGTTACCTTTTATGTATTTATGATTTCTATGATTTATTCATTATTTTATGAGGTATGTTAAAGTGCCTATGTTTTATGGGTAAATTATGATTTCATTCTTATGTATATATGAACTCATGTTTCCTTTCCATATTTTTATAACACTTACTGAGATTTTTATGCTCATCCCATGTTTTTGAAATGTTTTTCACAGGTCAAGGGAAAGGTACATGATGTGATGATAGTGTCAAGGATGTGTCAAGAAAGAATCCATGTTTTATTTTAAATATTTTTCCGTTGATGGGAAGAATGAATACTGTCTTTTATGTAACCACTTTGTTTAAATGTGGAATGTAATGCATGTTTCATGATCTAATTATCTAAAACACTAAACCTGAAAAGATACTCAATGTGTAATCTTGTAATAACTCAAGATTAAGTAAGGTTTAAGGCTGGGGCCTTATAATTATGGGGTCCAAAGTGTCCACCATAAGAAAGTGTATGACATAAATGAAAAAAATACTCAAACTCATGATCGGGAACACACCTCTTAATGACTTGGTCACTACACATGTGCCAGAGGTTAGGATCATCCCACACATAAAACCTAGACACACTTTTTAATTTTTGGACTTGATGATTCTTTACATTTATGGGGATTTCAGAGGCAACAATGTAATTAACTAAATCAGAATACCAAGGATGCGTACCTGATATGGTATAGAGATGCTCATCGGAGAAAGTGTCCTAAAGGGGTACCTAGTCCAAGGTGTCACCATCTGGTGTGAGAGTAAGCCTACTCATGTGGTCTGCCACCAAATTCTCTTACTCCTTCATGTCCTTTATCTCGATGTCAAACTCTTGAAGAAGGAGCATCCATCAGATCATCCTGGGCTTTGCATCTGGCTTCTTCAAGAGGTACCTCAAAGCTACATGGTCAGAAAAACAACTACTTTAGATCCCAATAAATATGAATGAAATTTATCTAAAGAAAATATAACAGCAAGAAACTCCTTTTCTGTTGTGGTGTACTATGATTGGGCAGAATTAAACGTCCTCGATGAATACAAAATCACATGTGAACGTCCCTCCACCCTCTGAGATAAGACTGCTCCAACCGCGAAGTTCAACGCATCACAAATAAGCTCAAATGGAAGGTCCCGCCATGGGGGATGTATGATTAGTGGAGTGGTCAGACACTTCTTTAGCTCATAAAATGATACCCTGCATGAATCATCAAAATTGAAGTCAAAATATTTTTGAAGAAATCGAGATAATGGTAGAGCGATCTTACTAAAATATCTGATGAAGCGTCGATAAAATACAACATGTACAAGGAATGATCGAACACCACACACACATGTAGGATATGGCAGGGATGAAATAATGTCTACCTTAGATTTATCAACTTTAATGCCATGTTGTGAGACTATATGACCTAAAACAGTTCCCTTTTCGACCATGAAATGACATTTTTCAAAATTCAAGACCAGATCTTTCTCAATACAACGATGCAACACATCACCCAAACAAGAGAGACATTTATCAAATGAGGATCCATAAAATGTAAAATAATCCATAAATACCTCCATGAATGTCTCAATGAAATCGGAGAAAATACTCACCATTCATCTCTGGAAGGTACCTGGGGAATTGCAAAGTCCAAATGGCATCCTTCGGGTAAGCAAAGGTACCAAATGGGCAGGTGAATGTCATCTTCTCCTGGTCCTCTACTTCAATGGGAACCTGAAAATAGACATAGAAACCATCCAAGAAGCAATAATGTGTCCTACCAGCAAGTCTCTCAAGCATCTGGTCAATGAATGGAAGTGGGAAATGGTCATTACGGGTGGATTGATTTAGTTTTATATAATCAATACACACTCGCCAACTGTTTTGTACTCTCACAGGAACTAACTCATCATTTTCATTTTTTATAACAGTGAAACAAGTTTCCTTTGGTAAAACCAGGACAGGGCTAACCCATTGTGAGTCAGAAATAGGGTAAATGATACCCCCCTCAAGTAATTTTACATCTTCTTTCTTAACAACTTCCAGAAGTGTTGGATTAAGTCTCCTTTGTGGCTGCCTAATCGGTTTATCCCCATCCTCCAAAAGAATCCTATTCCTGCAAATGGAGGGGCTAATACCTGAAATGTCTGCCAATGTCCAACCAATTGCACTAATGTTATCTCTCAAAAGATTCAAAAGTTTTTTTCATGTTCAAAAGAGAGATTGTTAGCAATGATAATAAGTAATCTATCACCACTCATCAAGTATGCATATTTAGGATTTGGGGGAAATGGCTTGAGTTCCAATGTAGGGGGGTGATGTATGGATGGAGAAATTGATGAAATAGACATATCTTCCCAAAGAACAATAGTTCAGAATAAAAATCATCAAAATTAGAAAATAATGCATCAAATCCATCAGCATACTCAACAACCATGTCATAATCAGAGTTTATGTGATCAGAATTTTAATCCACATCAAAATCAAATCCCAAAGAGGTTTGTCCATCAAAAACAGGTGTGGAAGTACTCATAGACATCAAACTAGAACCAATACTCATAATCTCTCTAAGCATAGTACAATCAAAATCCATGGAGTTTTTACTTGGTTGTTCAAAATGGGAGATAACAAAAGTAGAATAGTCCTCATAGGGGTACTTCATGGAGTCCATAACATTAAAAATTACAACTTCATCTCAAAAATCCATGGAAAGTTTACCCTCATGAACATTTATGATAGTTTTTGCAGTTTTGAGGAAGGGTCTACCTAAGATAATGGGAGCACGAGAACTTACCTGATCGTCCTCCACGTTAAGCACATAGAAATCTGCTGGGAAGATCATGTCTCTTACTCGGACAAGTACATCCTCAAGGACTCCCGCTGGTTATTCTGTAGCTCTATTCGCCAAATACACCACTACTCTTTTCGGTTTTAGCTCACCAACCTGCAAAGAAGAGAATACAGAGTGAGGCATCACATTTATTGAAGCTCCTAAATCACAAAGAGCATCATAGAAGTGAAACTCCCCTATGGTGCATGGGATGGATAATGTCTCGGGATCCTTTCACTTTTTTGGAATTGCTAGAGTTGGTGTAATGAGTGTTGAGACATTCCTTCCAAGGTTGATCCTCTCATTTCCCTTGATCCCTCTTCAATTGGTGGAGAGTTCTTTTAAGAATTTGGCATACCTTGGGATTTGTTTGATGGATTCAAGTAGAGAGATTTTGATCTAAACATGCTTGAATGTGTCCAAAACATCTTTTTGCATCGCCTCTTCAGCCATCTTCTTGGTTTGAACAATCCTATTTAGAAAAGGGAAGAGGTTTAGGAGGAACATCATCAATATTTTTCATACATTTATCTTTCTCCTTGGGTTACTAATCATTTGGTATGGAATTTAGTTTTTTTGGAGTTGAGGAGAATCCTGGTGGAATGGTAGGTGGAGATGCATCAGTTGTTTGCTTCCGACTTCTCAATTTGATGGCACTGATATTCCCCTTTGGATTGGGAGTAGTTTGGGAAGGAAGATTTCCAGAATTCTCACTTACCAGTTCATGGAGGGCAGTGGAAATCTGGTTCATTTGAGTCTTCAACTCCCTCAACTCTGAACCTTGACTCCTCAGCTCATTCTATTGATTAAAAACAATTTGTTTCAAAATATCATCATTGTTAGAGTCTACCTTGTGTTGTAGATTCCCCTGTTGCTGACTTGTTGATGTTTGAGCTTCGAATCTCCATTGGGGTTGTTGGAAACCGTATTGGTAAGGTGGAGGCTGCTAGAAGTTTGGTTGAAAAGGGGGCATTTTTATTTCCCAGAGCCATACCTCATCTCTGATTGATCCTTCCACCATTGGTTGAATGTTGGTGCAAAGGAGTCATACTTCTTTTGGGGACGTGGTTGTTGTTGTTGTTGATATGGTCTCCCAAGGAATACTTCTGCACAATATTCTGTTTCTTGGAGTTGTGGGAAACAGTCAGTTTGGTGGCTTGTCTTAGTGGAAATACCACAAGGCCTTGAGGGAGGGGTTTGGGATGTCTTTTCTTACAAAACAATCTATCTCACCATAGTTTTCAATTCTTACTACTTGGTATCAATCAAATGACTCTCAAGAGAAGATGGACCTACCTAATGTACTCCCCTGACATGTGGTGTACCTCGATCACCAAATTGTTGGGAGTTTTGGGCCATTTTTTCGATAATCACACGTGCATCTATTGGTGTCTTGTCTACCAATGCTCCTCCATCCGCAACATCCACCATGATCCTCTCCATTGGTGTGAGTCCTTCATAGAAGTACTGGATGAGTAGTTTCCTACTGATTTGGTGATGTGGGAAGCTTGAACACAACATATTGAATAGTTCCCAGTACTCATACATTGACTCCTCTTGGGATTGATTAATCCCATATAACTCATTACGAATGGAATTGGACCTTGATGTTGGAAAAAATCTCTACAAGAAAAGACGTTTCAAATCGTTCCAACAAGTTACATCTTCGGGTTGTAAATAATACATCCAATCTTTCACAGCTCCATCAAGTGAGAATTGGAATGCTGTTAATTTTATTTGGTCTTCATATACATTTATTGGTCTTAAGGATTATCAAACCATATTAAATTCTTTCAAATGTATATTGGGATCCTCACCAGAGAGGCCATGAAACATTGGATGCAAGTGAATTAACCCAGATTTTAGTTCAATGTGCAATTCGAGATTTGTGTATGCAATACAATTTGGTTGATAATTAATATCAGGTGAAGCCAATTCTCGAATGGTTCTATTTAGCTCATTGTTATTATTTCCATCCATTGGTTCTTCTTTTATGTTTGAATTTTAATTTCTTCCCATTTCAATGTTTCCAGAAGAGAGGAATTCACCAATTGGTTGAATATTGAAACTTTCCGTAGACTGAGACTGTCTGATTCGAGCTCAAAGGCTACATTAAATATCATGGTAAATATCTAAGAGATCCTTGGGATTAGTTCGTGTCATAAATCAAAAAATGAATATTAGAAAAGTGGACCATAATAAAAATGATAAGTTTGAGATGATGGTCCAAAAATAAAAGAAGAGGATGAAAAATGAAAACTTGAGAAATGGGAAAGATGAAAGAGAGAGGTGAAGAAAATAATAAAATGAAAAATAAAAGAAATACCTCTAAATGGATGAATAAATTACTTGCCTCCCCAAAAAAGATGCCAATTTTAAAGAGAACTGTCGTGGGATCCCTCAAATGATTAGTGGTTTTTGGGTTATTAGGTGCAACAGAGTGGATGGACAAGGTCGTCTCTCAAAGGGAGAATTAAATTAAAAAAAACTTCTTAAAATTATTATAAAAGTAAAATAGAATAGAATTAAAACACTAATTTAAAGGATGGGGGAGGTTGTTTATTTTTTATAAAACATAAAGAAGTTTTCTGGAAGAAGAATATATTTTTTTTGTTTTTAATTTTGAAATGAAGTTTGATTAAAAAGACACAACAAAGAAGATTTTTTTTAGAAAATATTTTATAAGGCATAATTGATATAACTCTATCTCTTCATTTAATTATTAATCATTATCATTTAAATCAATATTCACTTAATTATGATCCCCTAATTTGTTAGCCTTCGAACCCTATGAGATTTAACTTAAGCACAAAATGAAATTACTTAAACCCTAGGCTAGCTTTGGAACACGCAATCGCAGCACCCTGCATTGATTGTTGTTATAAGGTTATCTTATGGTCAATGGTTAATTATAGAACATATTCATTTTGGAAATGAGTATGAATTGTGTTTATGGATTATATTTGAACTCTAAAAATTTATCTTGTGTGGTCTTGTATTACCGATTAAGATCGCGATCTCACAATTTACAAAAAATCTCAACCCTGCGTCTTTTTGTGTTAATTGTTCAATTTCTTCCTTAGTTTCTTATAATTAGAAAAAAAATCATGGATAATATTAAGTTAATTATTGTACCTCAATGATTGAAAATAATTAAATGAAGATGGAAGAAAATAGATTGATCACTAAAAAAACTACTCTTCCCTGGGTGGTGTGGTTATCGTGGAGACATTTTGCATGAGCAAAGGATTGAAAGGGTAGAACCCAATCTCATCTCCACTCTTGATTTCAAACCAATTAGTAATATTAATATAAGAAGAAAGTTTATGAACATATAAGATTATTTGAAGAAAAATTCAAGCTAAAAACATGAAAGAAAAGAATTACAAAGATGAGGTGGGAGAGGAGAGCCTTTTTGGATGAGAGGTTTGCATAAATCCTTACTTCTTACAAGAGTTTTGAGGTGATCCCAAGAGACACCATTTTGGAAACATCTTCCCAAAGCCTCGACCAACCCTTCCAAAGAGTTAAAACCCCATTTAAATATAGTTCTTGAGGTCTAGGGTTACATAACTTTTTTAAGTGTGAAATGAAAACTTGTCCAAATAATTTATTCCACGTTTCACTGCATAGTTGACCTCAAAAAGCGTGAATTGGCCAGCCTTCTAGAAGGATGATTTGTGAAAACTCATGTCCCCGAGCTTTCCTCAAAATTGGGGCTCAATACAAGCCCTGATGAAGATGATACGACCCAAATGGTAAAGTAATGTCCAATCTGGATTGTTCTGTCCACCTTTGTCTTCATGGCCCAATTATTCCCCTCAAATGCACGATCCATAACCCATGTCCTAAATATAATTTGTATCCCATTAATTCATGAACATAGTTACAAAATTTTATGTCAAAATATTTTACATAAAAATATTTATGCCCGAAATACTAAAGTGAACTTTAAAAGGGTAAAACCGAATTTTTCATCAAATTAGGAAATGAATGATCTAATCCAAAATATTTCATAATTGATACTATTTAGCATAATTTATTGAATTTATATCATTTATTATCAAAAAAATATTCAAAAAAATATTGTTTTATCAATATCACACCCTACATTGGTCTCCATTGCCCTGGGGTACCTGAGTGGACCTTTCTTGTTCATAGGACTGCGGACCTTGGACCATTCTTGTTGTAGTATGATAGTACCTTGAGATAGGAGAAAAGGACTAAGCTGGAGCTTATTATGGTCATGGAGTTTTCTCTTGGGGGTTTAAATATTTTCTTTATTTATGTAATGAGATTAAAAAAATTATGTTTTGTTTACTAAATTCAAATATGTATCAATAACACGTCATTCACTCATCCATTATATGAAATCTGTGTTTCACTACCTTCCCAATTATTTATTACTTTTTCAACTTTTGATTTTTATTTACTCTGAAATACCATTGTGAAACTCTGACAAGAGGTTATATTCTCCCCACCATCACCTGTTATGACCCTCACTTCTAGTCGACAGCCTCCGGTATATGGGGAGGTGCTCTTTAGGTTATGTGGCAACCAATCCGGACACCAATTTAGGGGTGATTGATAGGTATTAATTAGATTATTGAGGGTGGTGATTGAAAGGTGGAGGCACCCAGAATGAGCAGTGTGACCCGCATCAGGCCCCCTATGAGGCATGCTACCCACCTTCAACCGGGATCCTCTCTGCACGTCGAATCCTTTAGTGTCTTCATGAGTCTTGTCCACCTTGTCAAGGTGAGTCCGTCTTTGTATTTTTCATGATTCACCTCAACCATTTGGAACCTCACTCCCCCTATTTTCTCATTTGAAACCCTAAGTCTCATGATTAATTGGTTTTCCTTGTTTCTTTGATTCTAGGGTAGTTCAATGAGATCCTCTAAACCCATTGGTCCATTTTCTGATTACCACCAGTAAGGAAGAAGAGTTTCAGCACAGTTTTTGTTCATCACTGCCATATTTAGTTAAGGGTTTAAACTGGTTATTTGGTTTCAAACCCCGTGATTTTTATTCTTATGGTGTTTTTCTGTTGTCGTTAATATTTTGGGTGTGCGTCGGTCCCCATCGTACTATTTTTGGGTCGCGATTAATTTTTTTAGCTGTGAAGATAAATTATGGATACACATGCATTTTTGTTGAGGTTCATGTACGTGAGAGGATCAATGATGAGTTATGAAGCTTTGGATTAGCCAAATTAATTGATTTAGGGTCCCTTTCCAAGTCCTACATTTTATAAATGTGTTAATAATTTTCCTACTGATCTTTTATTAGAAATTAAATCCATGCAGTGAAGTATTTAAATTTAATGCCACTTAATGTGAATTTAGCATGTTTAATGATTTAAAATGATAATTTTCATATGTGTTTTGTGTGATAAGTAATATCATTTTTTGTAATAAAACCCCTAAATTTAATTGTGATTCCTTCAAACCCAAAGGTATTAGAAGTGTTATTTCACTTTTTATTGTAGTTTGAGTTTTCCATATATCTTTATGTGAGTACAAATATATGATGGGTTCATGCCCTATAGTGAATATTTTTTTTGTTGAATTAATCATGGGATGATGAGAATATTGAATAGTGTTAATTAATTATTGAATTAATTTAGGGATGTTGGCCTTGTTGAATCATGTTAATTAATTGTGAATTAATTAAATGGAAATGATGTGATAAATTTATTGTCGAGAGTTGAGATTTAGAATGAGACAAATAATTTCGGAAAATTAATTATGGGATATAATTTGTTTTGAAGATTTATTAATGGATAGATTAATTAATAATAATGTATACTTAGTTAATTGTTTCATTAAAAAATAGTTTTGGTATATTTAACTAATTAATTAGATTAGTAAGGGAATAAGGATATTAGAATGGTGAATTAATTAGCATATTTTCAGTTAAGTAATTGGGACAATTAAATTTTGAGATAATTATCTAGTTGACTTTCTTGTGGTTAAGAATAATTAATTGTTAATTAATTATTAACAATTGATATGTTTAATGGTTAATTAATTATAGAATTTTTTGACAGGAGATTTATGTGGTTAATTAGTTATCAAATTAATTAACAGATTTGATTAATTAATTTATGAGTTAATTAATGAATGGTTTTGGGGTATTAGACATGGCATTCTACACCAATGAAAAATATATATATGCATGATTGATAAATGTGTTGTGAGATAGGGACTTCTGATCCAAATACTCATGGGGTGTTACACATGGCATTCTAAACCCATCTTGCATGTAAATATTCTTTCATGGGAAATAGACTGATGCTCTAAATACCCATGGGTTTTGAGACAAGCACTGATGCTCTAAATAATCACGAGCGTGATAGTCATGATGTTCTACCCCCATTAATTTACATTGGACTATGGGTCCAATTAGTCGAACATAAAATGAATTAAATGGTTAATGAAAGCCAATGTGATGTAATGAATTGTGAATTGAGTATGGGAAATGGTTTAGACCCTGACATGACTGAGGCAAGTATTGAGATATGGGTGTCCATGGGAACCCGAGGATTTATGCGCTTAAACAAATAATATTAATTAATGTGTTAAAATAGTTTACTTATGAAATATATATGTATAGTTCCAGTTCATACTCTTATTTACGACTACAGGCCGAAGCAGGTATCTCCATCAGGTGTCCCTTAAGAACCTGGACGTGTTGTAGTTTGTTTATTCAATTCGGTTGTCACTTTGTTATACCTAAACATTATTAATAATTCCCTGTCTGGATTGGGCTAGACACTGGTGGTGCCAGACTTTTGATATGTATATCACACACCCTACTCCGGTCACCATTACACTAGGGTACCCGAGTAGACCTTTCTTTTTCACAAGACTGTAGACCGTGGAGCTTTCTTTTTTTTATATGATATTACCTGGAGATAGAAGCATAAGACTGAGCTAGAGATCAGGATTCTCGTGGAGTCTGTACTTGGGTATTTGAGTCTTTTCTTTATTTCTGTACTGAGATGTAAATAATGTTGTTTTGTTTACTACTTTCATATATGTACCAATAATATGTCATTCATTCATCCATTATATGAAATCTATCTTCCGCTGCTTTGTCAATTATTTATTACTTCTTCTGCTTATACTTTTTATTTACTTTGATATACCATTGTGAAACTTTGATAAGAAGGTATATTCTCCCCACCATTTAATCCTATGGTCCTCACTACTAGTCTGAATCCTCTGGAATAAGGGGAGGAAAACTTGATCTTATGTGGTGAAAGGTCTTTCCACCGGTTCAGGGGTGAGCTGGTTTGGGATGTTATAAGCATGAAATTCATTAAATGGCATGAATGTCCCATCCTCTGGGATCACAGGCCCCCAACTAATATCCTACATTGTGTCAGCATGTACCTGGGTCTGCACCACTACCAACATTATCACCTGTGTCATTATTTGTGCGAGCAGCTACACGAGTGGCTGCGTCGTTGCCCATTAATAGCCCAGAAATCCCCCTCAAGGGTGGTTTTCATGATTTGAACCCTGGATATATACTTAATTAGATGGAGACTGTACAACTCATACACCCCAACAATAAAATAATTATTGTATCATACAATTATATTTAAAATGAAATATATAAATATTAATATAAATATATATAAATAAATATGAAAACTATAAAAATATACATATATACACACACACATATAAATTTCTATATATATATACCCAAAAAAATATATATAAATAAAAATGCATAAAATATATATATAATTATAGGTAAATACATATAAATACATATAAATATCTTTTATTATATATAATTATAGATTATTATACATAATGATACATTATATTGGTATATAAATAAAATTATATATATACATACACACACATATGTGTTTAAATACACACATAGAACCATATAATATATTTAAATATAAATACCTTTAAATATTTATAAATATACAGAAATATACATAAATAAATAAATAAATATTGTTAGACCTTAAGATTTTAGATTTTTTTAAATAAAAACATGTTTAATAAAATGTGTCACACAAAGCCCTAAACATAAAGGAATCACATTATAATATATAAATATTATTATTTAAATGGGACTTTCATAACATAAAGGTTGGATTGATGAATATGAATCGGAGTAACAACATTATAAAATATATTACATTTTTCCCTAAAAAATGATTGATTTATTCCTAATAAATAAGTACTCGTTTTTCAATGATAAAAATTAAATCATATAAGGTTGAGAATATGTAATGTTTTAATGGGTCATTTTTTTATAAAAGAATGTTTTTCATTATATTTTTTATTAACATTAAAAGTTAAATTTATGAATTTATGAATTTTAATTTTATGTAATAAATTTCATTTTCGAGTCTATAATATCAAAATAAAATTAGGTTGATTTATGGATATTTTTTTAAAATGGTTAATTTTTGGTTAAATTGTAAAAAATAAAGATTTTGTAAATTCTGCAACTTTTATGACATTAACGTGAAATAAGAACGATTTAAAAAATTTTAAATCCTTATTGATAGACCAAAATTATATTTTAGAAGTTATATAATTTTTAAAAAAAAATAATGTTGAACTTAAAAATCTATTTTTGACATTTTGAAATCTAAGTAATATTTTTATACATATAAAAACTTTTTGTAGTTATTCTATTTTAATCATGTATTCCCACGGTTCCAGTATATTTTTCTTTTGGTTAAAATTAAAATAAGTCTCCTATTATTTAACCTAATCTAATTAATTTCATGGTAAACATAATTATACATTATTTTTGTTGTAAAATAAATTTTATGTTTAAAACATTAATTTTTATAAAAATGGTTTTCTGTTGCATTTTGTGGAAATTTATTTTAAAAAATAATGGAAATTAAATCACAGAAAATGTATTCCATATTTGGGATCATACTTTTATAATATATTTATTATGTATATTTTTTCATATTTAATATAAAGTATGATAACAATTTATCACTATAGGAAGGGTTAGAAACGGTTTATTAGGGGATTAAGCTAAGAGATAAGATTTAAATAATAAAGAAAATTATGAAATTTATCTGGTGTATTTTATTTCAACCTTAAAATTATTATATTCTAATATATTTCAATTTGGATCCACATTCCTCTAGTAAGACATATATTAAATATTTATGTTTTAAGTATTTACAAGAATTCCACCTTCTTCAATTAAAAAAGGGCACCTCCTCTCCTCTCTTATTCACACTTCTTGAGCATATAATCATGAATAAATTTACCAAAATTCCTACGTAAACCCTTTTTAATTATCACTGAGATTCTTCTCAAACCAAAATACTAAACCTAGAATTATTAGGGTGTAATACAAAGGTAGTTTTCTAGGGTAGATATATAAGTCTTAACCAAATTATTATAACTTTATTTATTATTATAATTTATTTAAATCAATTATAATAATACTAACACCATGAAATAAGTATTTTAACTACATTGAAATGTTATTATGTTAATGGTAAAAACTTTTTCCATATTCTTTACATCCAATGAAAAATAAAAACACCACTCGTGCATACACATGAACTATTATCTCTACATAACGATGTAATTATCTTTACATCACCGCCTCAAATGGAATGTTATTAATATTGAATTGATGAATATATATGATAATTATAATATAATTATGACTCTATAAATATAATATATCATCTATATTTTTACCCTTTAATCCATTATGATATGATAACCTCGCTCATGTGTATGTTTGAACTACCACCTGTACAAAGCGATGTGATTCATTTTTCATTTACACCTTACATAGATGTTCATAAGGACTAATTTAATGAATATTAATTTTAATTATAATATTATTATGATTATATAAAATCAATCCTTTATATAAATTAGTTTCTTTTTACTCATTAGAAAAATGAAAACATCACTCACACCTACATACGGACTACCGTCTCCATGAAGTGATGTATATAATTTATCATGGTAACATTATATGTATGATTATAAAATTTTATTAAAAATATAAATATTATAATTATAATAAATTTAATATTTTTTATATGATTTAATCATGAACACTTTTACCACTATCAACTTACTGAAGTTATTTTAGTGGTCGTGAATTGAATGAATTCAAAACGTATGATGTAAACTTAACCAATTTGGTAACTAAATAAAACATAGTAAGAAATATTATAAAATAAATAATATTAAATTAATAAACCTGAAAATATTTTTAAAGTATTATAAAACGAATATATTTTATTGATTCAGGAGTTGGAGAATGTATGATACCATGTAAGACTTAAGGTTAGGGATTTATCACTTTAATTTCCTTTATTTGAGACTTATTCCATATTCACCACATGATTTGGGTTGTGTGGTGTATAAAGTACCATATGTATTTATTTTAACATAATTTTCAAAAAATTAATTTGTTTTAAAAATATTTTCATGTTCAATCATTCAATTTTTTTTATTTAAATGTTACTGATTTCAAAAGATATTTTTCTTTAAAACACAATTTTAAAGTTTTTTATCTAATTTATACCTATAAACCTATTATTTTAAATTTATGGAGAATATTATTATTTATGTTTCAAATATTTTTAATGATAAATATAAACAAATTTTTAATTTATATTCAATGGTATAAAATCTAATATTTTTGACGGTTCCTGTAAGAGTTATTTTGAATTTTTAGAAAAGTATAAAAGAGTATTTTTTAACATTTAACACTTGAACCAATTTTTACCATCATTATATATGTTATTATTTATAAATGTTTCATTAAAAATTTATATGTGTTTTAAAAGAAAATCATATTCCCATTATTCTATGAATTTTTAGTTAGAATGATTTTAAAAGAAATGGATATTTATTCATTTTTTAATGGATACTTTATAAATTCCTTATAATGGAGTTTTAATATATTTTAACATAATTAAATGACTCTTATTTTTCATTAAGGATATAATATAATGATACCATCTATATTATTAATTTTTATATCTTGTGATCAATTTGTTATTTATTGACTGAAGAAAATATTGAAATTTCATATGTTAGTTTTTAAATATGTATATTTATGATGATTAAGTATTGTATTGTTTATTAAATAATTTAATTTGATTAATGAATTGGAAATAATAAGTGATAAGTGAGACTAAATATTAGATGGCCCCTTGATGCGTCTGTAGGTCTCATTAGATTAACAATCTTGACTATTCGTATTATACCATACCTATTTATGTATTATGGATTGACAAGGTTCACTGGTGATATGATCATGATCTCTTATATTATGAATTATAGGATTATAAAATCAGTTATTATTATACATGTTATTATATACATTTTCCATGGTCATATTTCTTGTTTATGTCATTGATGGGTTTTATGGAAATATTTTGATTTCATAAGGTAAGTAAATTAACTTATGATTTAATGGAATATTCATGAACTTATATGGGTATAGGGTTTATTTTCATAGATAAGTTTTCATGTTTTTCAAGAAATAAACATGAATATTTTTTACTTTATTATTTCTTTTGAAAATTATTATGAAAAATTTAGGCAAAAAGTTTTATTTCAAGAGTAAGTATGTGACGAAAATTTTATGATTTGATAAGTGAAACATAAATATTTATTTTAATGTTTTTTAAAAGAAAAATGAGTTTCCTTTATTTTTATATTCCTTAATGAGCATTGTTTTTCTCATTCCAATTATTGAAATTGTTTTATTTATCCTAAGGATTTGTAAAAATTATTGAATATTCAAGGGTGATAATTATTAAATGAAACAAAAGTGTCATGAATGAAAATAAAGGGTAAACACAAGAACATATTTTCTAGGGGAAAAATATATACTATGTAAAAGTTTTCCCTTTATAATATATAGGGTTTCATAATTCTCAAAAATTATAACACTGAATGGTATTTAGGATATAAGTGACTCAATATTTTTTGTTTACATTGTAAATTTAGAAGACAATTTTTTCACATTGACTAGAATAAAATCTAACATGTAAAGTGTATAAATTTAAGGACAAATCAGGGTGTATGTTTTTTTGGTATCATAGTTGGTATTAGAGAAAAGGTTTATAAAACATTAAAGGTTATGATTTATTTTGATAAGAATACTTTAGGGGTTAATAATATGGTTTGGGATAATAAGTTAGAATAATTTTATAACTATAAAGGTTATTATGTTATAAAGAAATATGTTTGTTTTTAAATGAATCGATAGAGTTGAATAAAATAAATAATGGTAAAGGATATCTAATTATTTATATCTTTTATAAGAAGGTTTATTATGATTTTATTTTAAATACTCACACTAATTTTTTTTTGTTTTAGTAATTTAATTTAACCAATAGGAACCATGTTAAAAATTAATTTGAAGGAATGTTTGGTGGTTTTATAAATAGGAAATTTAATGGAATAAGTACTAGAGTGAAAAATATTGTATTATTTTTTTAAAAACAATCTTACGTTATGATTAGAAAACTGAACCTAGGTGATTTTTCAAACACACCAAATAAAATAAAAATAAATTTTCATGGAAGTTCAGATAATAAGACAAATAATGTAAAACTATTCAATATAATATGTGTATATAATGTGGGAAGAATCTCCTAAGAAATTTTTCAAAGGAACATAAAGATTTTTTATTTTAGTTAAAGGGGGGAATAATATAATAAACAATATTAGGAAAAATTACAGTTCAATTAATATAATGTAGGGAATAAATGTTCTTCCTAAGGTATCAATTAAAAGTTTTACATATGTAGAGGATGTGAATTTTGAAAATTGATGTCAATGTAGGAAATATTTTTTAAGGGGTCCGTACAATTGTATAAATAATTTTGTAAAACATAAATATATTATTTGAATGAAGATAAAGTAACTAAATATAACATATAAGTGGTATGAAATATTTTAAAATTATTCCTTATGTATAAATTAGAAGGCATGATTAAAATGATTTTTATAAATCTTAAGAAATGATTCATATTTTTCATTTTAGGAAAGAAATATTATGGAATAAGAAGAAAAATATTTCTTAATGGTTTATGAAGGGAGTAGAATGATTAAAGTGTCAAAATATAGGTTTTTAAGAGTTATAATGTAGTGTTATTTTATTTAAGGATGATCATATGTTAAAAAGTATAGATAATATTTTTGAATCCATGTGTGATTGTATTCTAAGGTGATTAATGATATTTTGGGAAATCTAGGATTTTGGGATAGATTACTTTTTCATTTGTCATATTATTTGATTTTATATATATGGTTATTTTGGAAAAATGTTTGTTAGAACATATATTCAAGAAATACATAAAACCTTAGGGATTAAAAAGTGATTTTATGACTATGTTTTTTAAGTTATTTTTTAGTAATTTCTCTTTTCTGGAATTTAATAGATGATTGAGGTATATGCAACCCTTAGGTTTAACATATGATTTAGTGTAATGATTATTTTTGAGAAGAATTTAATTCTATCATTGTGAAATTATATTAAAGGTATATATAACCATTAAGGATTATATATTCTTTAATGTTTTGGTAATTATGGTTTATTATGATAATGAGTTATGATATTCATGGATCATTAAATGATCAAGATGAATAAAAATTAGTTATATTATAAGAATTTATCTGAGGAATAAAGATCCAATTTTTTTGAATTATTTAAAATTTTTTATTGGTTTTTTATCATAGAGATTAGGGTTACTTTTTAGAAAATATTAGTACATTTTTGAGAATATATGATCAAGGAATATATATTTTTCTATGTGACTTTATGATTGATTAATAATATTGGAAGATAAATGTAAAATTGATCTTAGAAAAACATGTGATGGAATCATTCTAATGATTTGGTTTAAAATATTGTCTTGCATATTTTTTAAAGTTTTTCAGTTATTTATTTAGGGAAATGTTTAATTTGAACCATGATTTTGGAGATTATTTTATTATTTATTCATATGAAGGTCTATTAATATTTTATATTATTTTACCTTGTTCTAACCATTTTGGTTTTGGTAAACGTCAAGAGACATAAAGAATA
The DNA here is from genome assembly GCA_963277665.1 of Viscum album. Classification (NCBI taxonomy): domain Eukaryota; kingdom Viridiplantae; phylum Streptophyta; class Magnoliopsida; order Santalales; family Viscaceae; genus Viscum; species Viscum album. The sequence continues at coordinate 735,383,707 of OY728160.1, forward strand.
ACTTTTCATTCTTTAATGGATCCTATGATTAGTTGAAATTTAAATTTAGTAATTCATTTGTGAAAAATTCATCATGTTTATTTATCATTGAGAATATCAGATGAAGTATATTTGAAAAAATTATCAAAGCACAACCAAGGGAAAAAAATTTTTTATAGAATGAAAAGAAAACATGTATGTTATGTAATATTGACTATCTTTATAGTAAAATAATTCATAAATTCCATCAAGATAATGATAAATTTATCAACTATCACATGAGAAACAAAATTCAACTATTATAGATTTCTTTTAAAAAATCATACACAAGAATGAGTCGCACAATGATAAATGCATGGTATAAATAATATTTTGGAAATTATTTGTTTTATAGTATTAACATAGATTTTGTTTCAAAAAATGAATGGTTATCAATGTGGATCAAAGGGTATTTATTACTAATTATTCATATTTATCCCCTAATTCTGGGAATTATTTAGAAAAATGACTTAATCACTTTTTATTTTCCATGATATGAAATTATGAAGATGTAATTTATTTAGTGAGGGAGAATGTAACACCTCAATATTTTATAATTTTTTCTCTAAACAATACTATGTATTTAGTATGTACCACACATAACATCAAGCTCAAATGATTTAGAATATACTATATAAATATTATTATTTAAATAAGTCCATTATATCCAAGATGTTTTATTTGTATGTATGAAAAAGAGTAACCACATAGTGAAATATATGTATAAAATTTTTCCTGACAAAAAATATTTATTCATGAATAATAAATAATTACTCAGTTTTGAATGATAAGAATTAATTAATACAAGGTTGATAACTGGTAATGTTTAAAAGGGTCATTTTTGTAACATCCCAAACCGGATTACCATCAAACCTCTAGCCAGACTGATGGGTCACATGACCTCAATCACGTCTCCCTATACGCCATAGGATATTGACTAGTAGTGAGGGTCTTAGGAGGTGATAGTGGGGAGACTATACCCTCTTATCAATGTTTCATAGTCGAATAATAGAATATTTAAAACATAAAATAGAGGAAGCATTAAATAGAAATAATTAATAAGTGGAGGACATATTTTTATATAATTTTAAAAAAGTGTCCAACACCAGTTTATAAAATAGATGGATGCATGAAATGATAATCTCACAAAAGTGAAAGTGGTAAACAATACATAATGCTACAATACATGACTGTAATAAATAAAACACAACTATCCCCACATGAAATATCCTTGTGAATCTTGAGATTAATATTTTTCCCTTTAATCCTAACTCCAAGGTAAAAGCATACATCAACGAGCAAGGTCTATGGCCCTATGAATAACATGGTCTACTTGGGTACCAAGGGTATCTGAGCATGGTGTGAGTTGAAATATCAGTAGTCCGCCACCCATGGTGTCAATCCCAATCTAGTGGAATATAAATTAGGAAATTTTCATGTGTGGAAAATTTACTAAACCGAACTACATAAATAAAAAAACCCATCCCGGTTCCTAAGGGACACCTGATGGCTATACCATATTCAGATCATTTCCAAGATAATTGTCTGATCATGTCAATATATATATATATATATCATTAATTGTGTGGGGGTAATAATTCCTCCCACCCATATATAGAAGATAACTATCATGCATTTAGAATGCATCCCATCCATAGATGTTTATATTGTAATGGAATGGGGTTAGAATGCCTCACATACATAACTGTTTACATATTACTAGCATGGGATAATAATTCCTTCCATACATAAAAGTTTATATAGTACAGTAATGGGGTAAAAATTCCTACCATCCATAAAAATTTATAACTGGAATGGGGTAAGAATGAAACCCATCCATAATCATTTATTACTTGCACGTGGTAAGATTTCCTCCCATCCATAATAATTTATAACTAGTATGGGGTAATAATTCCTCCCATCGTGAAATAATTTATCATATCTCATTAAACTCCGCTATTTACATTTATAAAACAATACATAAGTCAAATATTCTAATGAATCTCAACAATCTAGACCATATTCATAATTCAATACACAAATCATAATTCTCTTATCCTTTTATATTAGACATTATCAATTACATGGGGTAAACAGGTTATATGACAATTCTATTGAATCATTTTGGACTTGTTCATTTATAAAAACTGGACATTTAAGTGATTAGTCTCCTTAAAGCACTTAGGGGATCCTAACATTGGATGGGAAATTGTCTACAAGGCCTATTCCATTTATAAATAATATTAACATGAATAGGCTCATTCCTTTTACTAATTTAATTAACTTAATCATGGAAACACCATGATTATGGATCAATTGACAAGGAAGTGTGTCATTAGAATAAATGTAGATTCTAACATAGTAACTTACATTTATAAGGAAATTCATTCAATTTATAAAACTGGAAAAAGCCCCAAACAACCCATTATTAAAAAATATAAAAGAATAAAGAATCATCAATAATATGAATTAAGAAATCATAAAATTCTAGCTTCATATTTTTTATCTTGAAGTATTTTCACCTCCATTGGAGGGGTTTTATTATAAATCATGTCATTTATTATCAACAAATAATTTATCACATTTAACTATTTCACTAACTTTATCAACAAAACATTTAATCAAAACTATACCACATTTGTAAAAATATATGAAAAAAATGAAATAATAAATCAACTAATGCATTAATAATATTATAAGGGAATAAAAATGGATCATACCTTATAGTGGAACAAAGCTGAATTCTTCAGATCTTGACACTTTCTAACTAGAAGCTTATGTTACTCGCTAGAACACACATACATTCATATAAATATATATATCCATAAACCAATGCACGTGATTCCCCATTCCATGGGGGAACACATATGTTAGAGATATTTATATATTTATATCTATACATACCTATTTATGTGTGGGTGAACCTACCAAGATGATCAAAACTCCGTAAAAACAATTCTAAAGACTCAAAACAACTTATGGTCCTAAATTAAAATGTGTGAAAACATGAAACAGGTATAAACCATTACATTATATGGTAATGACAACCCTAAAGGACATGACACAGTCGAACTCACTACCGATTAAACATAAGGAAGTCAAAAACACTTAATTATCATAAAAAATAGTTGAAAACCAAAAGTGGAAGATAAACTCACCTTGAACAATTTTAAGTGAACTAAAATGAATCAAATCCACTTCGAAATCGATGGTGTATGTTGGAACACAAGAAAAGGGTTCTTGGTAGAGGCATTGGACACCCTATATTGGGAAGAAAACCAAAATCTAGGTTAGACCTAAACCATAGGGTTCTGTCGCACCATATAGGGTGATAGAGAATAGAAATCGACTGGAAAAGGAATGGAGGAGAGTCCAAAGACCTTGCCTCAAAGATTCAGAGGGAAATCACCAATAAATCTGGTTGGAGATCGAATAATAGAGGGATCTATGGTAAGGGTGTCACGCGACCCATATGATATAGGAGTGGGAGCTGCGTCGTGAGATATAGACGAGATGGGTGAGGTTTAGTTTTAGGTTTTAAATAATTTTCATTTTATTTTAATTTTAAAAAAATTTATGATATGATTGGGAACAAAGTTTAGTCTGCATGGTTTAAAAGGTTGTGCACCAACCATGAACCCTTTACTGGGCACCTGGGGCACCTGCACTATTCCCTAACCCCATACACACCATGTGGGGAAAAGTGTGGAGGTACTCTCCAATTCCAATAAGAGTGCATTCTAGGTGCATGATTTTGGAAACTGTGAATAGAACGTTCAGATTCTTTTGTACATTGGTTTATATCCACATGGTTTTATGCTATGGGATTCAAAATTTCAGACAAACAGTGCACCCCTTTCTAGTTCTTCAAAACCTTACTTTTTGGGGTCCAACACTCCCAAAAATCATTGAGCAATCCAAGAAACTTCTCAAGCCTTCACCCAAGTCAAAAAATATAACATTGAAGAGATATAACAATCACAATTCAATTCTAAGGATATATTTTATATTAATCCCATTCAGTAAATCAAAAAGTTCAGAAACGTTTTTATTTTATTCTGGTTAAAAAGGCGGATCATTACAACTTTTCTATAAATGTGGATTTTCAATATATTTTTTCTTTTAATATAAAAGATAAATTTTATAATTTTTCAATTTTAAATTTAAAAAATGAACTTTTTTTAATTAATAATGTCAAAATATTCAAATAATTATCTGTTTGATATTTTTCTAAAATGGTTGATATTTTTTAATAGTGAAAAATACACATTTTACATTTATTATCAATTTTATTACATTATCATGTCATAATAATGAATTAAAAATTTATAAATTTTTTATAGATAAAATTGGTATTAAATTAGAATATAATTCATTTAAAACTGAATATTTAACTTATAGATAAATGTTTGAAATTTTGGTAATGTATGTAATATTTTATTCAAGTAAAATATATTTTCCATTCATTGATTTTAAACAATAATTAATAAGGTTCATTTTGGTTTTGTTTTGGTTTTAAATTCAATTAAATATCATTTTATTTATCCTAATCCAATTATTTCCATGTGAATCTACATTTCACTTGATTTTTGTGTAAAATCATTTTTATGCTTAAAAAAAGAATTTTTCTAAAAAAAAAATTTCATTGCGTATTGAAATCATTTATTAAAATTAATTTTTAAAACTTCTGGAACTTAAATATTAGAAATTTGATTCAATATTAGGGATAATAATTTTATAATTTTTTAATGATTTCAATTTCATTCTCATCGCAATTAATAGTATTCATGGTAATTATTTATCACTACGATAATGGTTTAAAAGGCTTAATGAGGGGGTTAAGCAAAGAGAAATAATTTAAATTATCGAAATGAATTCATTAAATTTGATTGGTTGATTTTATTTTGACCTTAAACTTCTTAAATTAAAAAATTTGGCAATTTATAGGCACTTTACTTGAGTAATACATATATTATATAATAAAATTTCAAGTATTTACAATAATTCAAGCCTCCTTACTTATAAAAGGACACCTCTTATCCTCTCTTATTCACAGTTATTGATCAAATTAGATCAAAAATAAAACTCTAAATATTTCCCAATAAAACTCACTTTTTCTCAACTTAGAGGTCCCAATATAAAAAAAATACCAATACTAGATGGCTTAAGGAGTATTCCAAAAGATGTTTCTAATGAAGAGGTACATGTCTTAAAAAAATTATTTAATATTTATTTGTACTTAAAAACTTTAAAATAGGTTATAAACAACATAATTAAAATAAATTTTTATCTTCACTATACTAAAATTTTATATCATTAATTTTACAACCTTTTTCTAACTCCTTTTTATCCAATGAATAATAAAATCATTGTTATTTCATATGTATGAAACCCTATCTCCATATTTTGATGTAATTAAATTTTTATTAATGAATGAAATATATTGTTATATATATGGAATTGATTCATATATATTATATTTAAAACATAATTATTATTTTTTAGATATTAAATATTATCTAATTTCCTAACATTTTTCAACTTGAAAATGACAACGTCGCTTGTGCGTACATGTGGATTACCACCTCTACGAAGAGATATGATTATTTTTTTTTATTTTTTCCTACATGTGTTATCATAAGGACATATTTAATGAATAAATATGACATTAATAATTATAGTTTTATACTATAAAATTTAACATTGATCTACATAATTTCAATTTCATCCATTAGAAAAATGAAATCATTTCTCATGCGTACATACAGATAATCATCTCTATGAAAAGATGTAATTCATTTTAAATGAACACAAAAAAATATTGTTATAAAAGTATATTTAATATAGATAAATTATCATTATAACATATTTAATATTCTATAGATAATATAACCATGAATACTTTGACCATAGTACACCTACAAATGTTATTTTGAAGATTTTGAATTGAATGACCTCAAAACATATGACATAAACATAACAGATTTGGTAACTAAACAAAAAATTGTAATAAATAAAATAATAGAAATTAGAATAAAGGAATACAAATTAAAAAGGTTTTGAAACAAGTATAAAATGAAGATAATTTATTTACATAGGAGTTAGGGAATGTATTAAGCTATACAAGACTTAAGTTAAGGGATTTCTCATTTCAATATTCTTCATCGAGACTTATGCCATGTTCAATATATGTTTTTTTTGTGTTTTATTAGATACCATATGAATTTATTTTAGAATTATTTTATTAAAATTAATGTGGTTTTGAATTCCATTTCATGTTCTATTCTAAAATGTTTTTTGATTTAAAAGGTACCATAGATGCAACGGATTTTTCAGCAAAACATCGATTTAAATAATTTGTAATATTATTCCTCCATGTACACGTTTTTTTAAATGTTTCATGAATATAATTATTTTTGATTAAAATATTTTTAAATTTAATTTTAAATAAATTCCAACATCCTTTAATATTTTTTTAATAAATATTTTCAATGTTTATCTTTTGGGTTATTTATATCTATTTAAAAAAGTACAAAAAGAATGTTTTTTAACAATTATCGCATGACTGCCTTTTTACCAATATCATTGATAATGTTAATTATCAACATTACTTTATAATTTTTAAGGCATTTTTGATGTAATATATAATTCACATTATTCTGGTATTTTTTAATTTTGAAATGTATTTATTGTAAAAGGATATTTCTTATTATTATCAAAAATGAATTTCTAATTCTTTTATAAATGTATTTTCCATCTATGTCAACATATTTTAAATATTATTATGTTTAAATAAAGATAAAATGTAATGATACCTTATACCTTATTCATATGGATGAATTATCATCCTATTGTTTTATTTTTAGAGTGAGGAAAATATTGAAATTCTATATGCCAGATTTCAAATATGAATATTTAGACTTATTATGTATTGAATTGTTTATTTTTCCATTTAATATGATGAATGTATTTGACATAGTATGTGATGGAAGGGTCATGATATTATATATCTCTTAGATTCATTGGTAGTTATTATGAAATAAACTAGCTTTAGAATTTTGCACATGTCATACCTATTAATGTATGATGTTTTAGAAAGAGGCATTGATGATAAGATTATCATGTCTGAAATTATATATTCTATTATTATAAAATCAATTATTATTATTTACTTGATTATTTATTTTTTATTTTTTATAATTAATTTTCATTTCATTGATTATTTTTTACCAAAATATTTTTATTTCTTGTTGTAAGAAAATTATCTTATGATTTAAAGGAATTTTTATGATCTTCTTTGGGTAAAGGGTTTGTTTTCAAGGAAAAGTTTTCCTATTTTTCAAGAAACCCAAAAAATTATTGGTTTTCTTCATTTAATATTTCTTATGAAAGATATTAATTTTTTTGTAAAATAGGTTGATTCCAAGATTATGTAAGTGATTATTTTGAGTTTAATGTTTATTATGTGTAAAAGGAAACTTTTATATGAATTTTTATGTTTTTAAAATAATAATGTGTTTCCATTATTTTTGTATCCATTACAAATATTTACTTATGAATCCCATGTTTTCAAATGATTTTCATAGGTACTAAAGATTATTATGAATTATGGAAAGTTCAATGGTTATATTTCTGGAGTAATGAAAAGGGACATGAATAAAAACATTGTTTGAACATAATAATTTATTTTTTGGTAGAAATTGTACACTATGTGATAGTGTACCCTATAATTGTATGGGTTGACCTAATTATATAAAACTAAAAACCTAAATTTTATTCGAGATATAATTTACATAGTATAAGTTATTAAAATTGTAATTATGATGGTGAAAATCGTGGTAACATCAGTTAATAACAAAACCTACATGTAGAGATTGTGATTTTAGCACCAGATTCAGTTGTATGGGTCAGAGGGGTCATAGTTGGTACCATAGAATTTTTTTAAAAACAAATAAGGTTATGATGTTTTTTTATAAGAATACTTTAATGGTTAATATGATGGTTTTGGATGATAAGTTAAAATTATTTTTAAACTATAAAGGTTATTATGTTATGGAGGATTATGGTTATTTTAGACTGAATAAAATGTGTTGAATATGACATGACATGGTTAAGTATATATTAGTATTTATCCTTTTTTATAATATTATTTATTTTAACTTTATTATATATACTCACGTTAACCATTTTTTATTTAATTAAATGGATTTAACTAACAATAACCAAGTTAACAATTCATGCGAAAGATACTATGGTGAACGTATGAACAAAAAACATAACATTATATATATTGGATTGAAAATTCTTATGGTTATTAATTACCATACATCTCAATTTATAATTATAAACCTAAACCTAGCTGAATTACTACTCAAAATAAATATTATAAAAAATAAGTTTCATAAAAGTTCAAGAATTAATGAATATGGAGGTAAAATGATAAAACACCTTATGTGTCAAGAATGTGGGAAGAAGCACCTAGAAAAATGTCTCAAAGGAATAAGATTATGTTTCACATGTTATAAAGGAGGGAGTATAGTAATAATTTTTTTGTGGAAATTTGAAGAGTTTAGTTAACATAATGGATGAGAATAATGTTCAGTATACGATATAAATTTAATGTTTTAAATGTAGGGAGTATTGTCATTATTAAAATAGATTTCCCAGGAGGAAAGATAATTATTGGGCTCAAAAATATTGTAGGGATAAGGGTTTAAATGGAAATATACTATTATAGTGAAAATGAAGAAAATGAACATAACATATAGAAGGTATGAATTATGTTAATAGTTTTAATTTTGTTAAAAGTCAGAAACATGATTATATTTATGTTTATGAATATTAAGAAATGATTTATATTTATGATAATAGGAATGAATTATTAAAGAATAATTTGACAGAGCATGATTAATGTTTTATGAATGAATTTTATTTATCGAATTGTCTACAAGTAGGGTTTTATGAGTTATGTTATAGTGGTATTTTAATTTAGGAGGATCATATGCTCAAAAGTATAGATTCTATTTTTGAGGCCTTCTAAGAATTTATTCTGAGGTGGTTAATGATATTTTTGGAAATTTATGATCATATGATATATAATATTTAGGGTTGTTATATGAATTGATGTAATAATTATGGTTATTTAGGGAAAATGTTTTTATGAACAAATGTTGAAGAAATACTAATAACCTTGGGGATTGAACAATGATTTATTGAATACTTAGGTAAAGTTATTTTTAAACATGTTCGCTATTTTGGGTTTTAATATATGATTTAGTTATATATAACTCTTAGGTTTAACACATGATTTGGTGTAAAGGTTATTTGGGGAAGGATGTTATTCTATTTTTAGGATAGAAGCTGATAGTTATTGATAACTGTTAAGGATAATACAATATTCAATGATGATGTAATTATGGTTAATTGGGATAAAATGTTACGATATTCTTGGTGAATTATATTATTTGGGTGAATGGAAAATAAATTCTAAAATATTAATTTATTTTAGGATTAAATATCCCTTAATATTTTATAAGTTATATTTTTTTTTGTATTTTATCATAGTGATTGAGTCTATTTTAAATAAATATTTCATTTTTGAGATTATATGATTAGGGATTATACATTTTTTGTATGTGACATTACAAGTGATTAATGGTGTTGGAAGATAATTGTCAAATTGACCTTGGAAGAACATGTGACAAATCATTATAATATTTGGGTTTCAATTTTTTCATGGAATATATTTAAGAGTTTTAATTTTAGTTATTTAAGAAAATACTTATACTGAACTTTAGTTTATGATATTATTATAATATTTCTTTAAATAAATTTTTATTCATATAAATTATTATTTTACCTTATTATAACCATTTTAGTATTAGTAAATGACTAAATATAAGAGGAATAACAAGTCATAATTTTATAGATATTATGATCAATTGAATGTTAATTTTAGTGATTTATATAAGAAAAATTAAATATGGTTATTTATCATTCAAAACATGATATGGAATATAGAAGCAAAACCACTTACAGAACAACCATAGCATAAAAATTTCCTTATGAAATAGAATTAAAACGAGTATGTTATCACATGTTTGTTATCTTGATAGTAAAATAATTCATCAATTCCTGAAATAATAAGATAAATCTATTGAGTATTATGTGGGAAAAAAAATACTCAATTATTAAGGTATTCGTTTAAAAATCTACACAAAAGAACATGTATCTTGATAATAAATTCATAGTTTAAGAAATAGTTAGGAAATGATAAGATTCCTAGTTTTAACATAGACATTAAAATTATTGAATAAAGTAAATGTTATCATTGTAGATTAAATGCATTTCTTTCCAAATATTTATATTTATCTCCCACTCTTCCAGTCACAATATAAAACTATGAAGATGAAATATATTTAAAGGGGGTGAAAGAAACACCTTAATATTTTAGAATTTATTTTCATTGAATAGGAATATGTTTGATTGTGAGTACCATATGAAACACTAAGCTTAATCGAGCTGTAATATAATAAAAAATATTATTATTTAAATATGATCATTATTACCTTGTTGGTTTACTAGCGGGTATGAAAAAGTGTAACCAATTTATGAAATATATGTAGAAAGGGTTTTCATAAAAATTATTTATTAATTAATATGAAAAAATAAATAATTTTTTAATAATAATAATGAAATCATATGGGGTCGAGAATAGTTAACGTCTAGAAGGTTCATTTTTTAATAAAAAGAGGGGTTCAATATATTTTTTATTTTAATTGAATTTTTTTTATAATTTAATTTTTTTTGAAGTTATCTTTATCTTTTATTTCAGAATATCAAAATTATGTCAAGATGATTCTTTTGATATTTTTTTAAAATGCTTGATTTTTTTGGTGAATAGTGAAAATATAGATTTTATAAATATTGTAAATTTTATGACACTAATATGGTATAAGAATGATTTAAGAATTTATGAAATATTTTTTATAAATTAAATATATATTCAATAAGTTATTTAATTTATTTAATAATAAAATTTTAAACATATAAATTTATGTTTGATATATTTTATATCTAAGTACTATTTTTATTCAAATGATTTTTTTTGTTCTCTTCATTTAATAAAGTATTGAAAAGGTTAATTTTAGTTTTTATTTGGTGTTAAAGTAAATTAAATATAATTTTATTTATCCTAATCCAAATAATCCCATGGGAATAAATATTATACTTTATTTTGGTGAAAATTAATTTATATGCATAAATAACTCTTTTTTTCATCTAAAAATAGTTTTCATTGTATTTTGTGAACTTATATTAAAATAAATTTTTACAAATTCTAGAAACTAAGTCATCTAAAATGGATTCCATATTCGGTATTTGAATTTTATAATTAATTTATATTTTTAATTTTATATTTTTTTCATAATGAATTGTAACTATGGGTTAGATTTATCACTATGGTATGGGTTAAAAAGGGTATACAAGGGGTTTTATAATATCAATAAGTTTTAAATTATAATAAAATCATGATTAAATAATATTTTTTGATTGTATTTATATTCACCCATTATTAACCTCAAATATATGATGATTTATATCAACTTGTCTTGAGTAATACATATATTATATATTATTATTTCAAGTATTTTCAAGAATGTCACACTCTCCATTTATAAATGGGTACAACCTATCATATTTTATTAAAAATTATTGAGCATATAATCAAAACATAGATAGTTCAAAATACCTCCCAAAATCAATTTTTATAAACCTATTGTTCATGGTCTCATTGAAATTCCAATCCAAGAAGGCTTAAGTTATATGCCAAAGGAGGTTTTCAAAGGAAGAGGAATAAGTCTTTACCAAACCGTTTCAATTTTATTTCTTATAATACCTCCTTAAAATATATTCTAAATTCCTAAAAAAATGAAATAAGTATATTCATTATACAAAAATTTTATTATGTTAATGGTACAAATATTTTACATCTCCTTTCAATCTAATGGAAAATGAAAACATCCCTCATGCATATGTATGAACTACCATCTCCAAGAAGTGATGTAATTCATCTATCATAACTAGATCACATTAATTGATATAATGATAGAATTTATGAATATAGATTATGTTTATAAAATAAATATGATTTAATAAATATAAAATATTATATTCCTTCGTACCCTTCCATCCGTTGGAAATTGATAACATCATTCATGCATATGTGTGGACTACCACCTCTACAAAGCGATGTGATTCATGTTTCATTTCCTCCTAACATGGACAGTCATAATGATTGATTTAATGAATAAATGTTATATTTATAATATGATTATTATTTTTCAAAATTAAACCATTATATAATTCATTTTATTTTCATCTTTTAGGAAACTGAAAACATTTCTCATGCTTACTTACATACAATTGCCTCCATGAAATGATGCAATTAATTTTGCATATCCAGCTTACATAGATGGTTCCAAAAATATATTTAATGTATAAAAATGGTTATTATAAAATTTACAAAATTTCAAAGATGAAATAACCATGAAAGTTTTTACTACGGTAAAATTACCAAAGTTGTTTTGGAGATTAGTAAATAAACAACCTTAAAACATCTCACACTAATGTAACCTTTTTGGTAACTAAATAAAACCGGGTAATAAATAAAATTAATGGAATAATAGTAATGGAAAAAATTAAAATATATCTCAGAAAATTTCCTATAAAATATAATTAATTTGTTCAGGATTTATAGAACATAAAGAACTATGTGATGCTCATGGTTAAGGGTTTCTCATCTCAATTTCCTCTAATTGAGACATATACTATTTCATTACATGTTTTTTTGTATGGTGTATAAAATACCATATATATATATTATCATTATTTTCATAAAATTAATGTTACATTAAAACCAATTTCTTGTTTTACCCTTAAATGTTCTTTTAATTTTAGATTTATTAATGATATAATGGATTTCTATATAAATCATTATTTTAATGGATTTAAAATATTTTTCATCTGGTATATATTCATTTAAATATTTAAATAATATTCTTAATTATGCTTGAAATAATGATAACTGTTATTTTAAACTAATTTTTTAATTTACTTTACAAGTTTTAATAATTAATCATTTCAACATTTCCCATATGGGTTATTTTATCTTTTTACAAAAGTAATAAAAGAATGTTTTTTTATGTTTATTGAATGAAAGATTTTTTTACAATTTTCATAGTTGTTTTTCATTATAAATATTAAATGAAATTTTTTTATGGGTTTTTATATAGGGACCCATGTATAAAATACATAAATATTACATTATTTTAGATTAATATTCAATATAATTTCTAGTAATACATGCTCAAAGACAATAGAGTTTTAGGGTATTTTAGACTAGATACATAATATATTATTTGATAATGGATATTCAAAATATCCCTCAAATAGCTTATCACATAGTACACATGATAAATATACCTACTTAAAATCGTTACTAATATCCTGAGGAAAGGAAATATATGAAAGGGTGAGCTTAGATGATCAGAAAGGGTAAACATTGGAGATATCAATCAATGATCATAAGTAATCTTAACATAAGTAAAATGGTATAATAACACATTAATAATGTATAAAAATCACACCTAATCAATCAAATATCTTTAATCATGGAAAAGGATTTGTTATAACAAAGTAAATAAGTCATAAGTGTGCAGAATCATTGATTATCAATCACGATTCATGAGAGTATATCGTAATTATAAGAATTATGTTTTTAGAATACACATAATAATAGAGAATCATTTCCTTATTCGAGGCTCACTGCCAAGACTATCGTTATTGATTGGGTTCACTCCATATTCCATCATTTACTTTGTCAATATTTAATCCCGATACTATCATAGTGGAAATAGTCACTTACTAAACAAGGTTTACTCTCTTTTACAACCCTTATTATCTCAAGAGATTCCTATCTTTACTCAATTAATTGGATTAAATATATAATTATGGGCCTACAAGTAAAATGATGAAAACCATACAAATATTTGTATTGGTATCATAAAATATTAATCATATCATCATATCATCATATCATAAAAAATTTAAAGGAAAAAATGTTCATAAATATTTCATCATTTAATCATAGAATAACCCATGGAAAAGAAGTAGGTTGCATAAATTTCTCATCATAACTTAACTTTCATGTGGTAATGAAATGATTTAAATAGAATCATCAATAAATAATCATCACTATAAACCATCTAGAGAAACAAAGTGGATGATATCATAAGATCACATACCTAGTAAATATTAGTAAAATAATAAAGTATATTTCTATATATTAAAAATAAATTTTAAAGAAAATTTAAGACATTTTATTGAAAATATGGAAAATATCATTTTCCATAAATAACATTTTAAATAAAAATTACAAGAATATTAATAAAAAAATTAATTGAAAATAAAAATAAAAAATCTTAAATTAATCTTCAAAGAAAATAATGGTCATTATAAAAATAAAATACATTCATAAAGTGTTTATTAAAATAGAATATTCTTTTCAATCTTTTAAAAAAAATCCAAAAATACTTGTTTAGAAAGCATTTGTTTAAATAGTTTCCTTTTAAACGGTTTTAAATAAATTAAAAGGTAATAAAAATGGCCTTACTAAAAAATTTAATGTTGAAGTAAAAACTTATATGAACTTTTTTTTAAATCATGGACATATAAGAAAATAATTGATAACTAATGGGGAAATAAAGTCTATTTTTTTTAAAAACATTTTCTCTATCATTTTAAGTACAAAAGAGAAGAAAATGGTACGAATAAAATTTTTTTTAGAAATAAATGGTGAAGAATATAATACATGGGGTATAAAAGATAAGATCCACATAATTTTCCTCAATTAAAAGTTAACAAAGAAAATCTGATTAATAATTGAAATTATAACAAAAAACCCTTACCTTATATTTAACTTTTGAATCATAACCCCCATGAAAGATATAAATTGAAATGATAATTTAAATACCATAAATATAAATAGATCTATGATATAAAATATCATAGGGGTAATGTATTCATTACATGAAAAAAATAAGTGGTGAATATATAATATGAATTATAGAAATAAAAGTAAGATGAGAAACCTTTACCGGAAGTCTTGTCTTGATTTGTATATGTTCAAACCTCATCCACTTTGAGGTTAATCCCTTTAATTTTTTATTAAGGATCATATGGATTGTATTTCTAAGAGAAAAAAACTCTATAACTTGTATAATGATTTTGAGAAAAGTTTTTGGTATGAATTGGTCATGCTAAGTGACTCAAGGTGGTGTGTGGAAGAGAAATGTGATGGCATCATTTTATAGTGATGGAAAGGAAACACTTGTAGTTATATAAAATATTTAAATATAAAAAAACTATTTTTCATATAAAATTGATAAAATGTTGATATATTATTAATAAAAGATAATTGTGAGCTGAAATTATCTTATCCAATAAAATATTTACATGTTTAGGTGGTGTTTTATACCTTATATACTAGTCTTAACTCTTTGTTAACCTTTTTTATGATTATAGTGATATATGGGGATCAATAAAGTTACTATAAAATGAACATGGAACCATTAGTATAAAATAATTGATATGATCAAGAATATCACATTCAATTGTCCAAATATGATATTTTTATTATGTTTAAATAATTTAATAAAATTTTACAAAACATAAGATACCTATAAAGTCAGTTTTCAAACTATTCTGATAGTTTGAGTTTAAGGACATAAACATATTAATTGAAATTTGAATATAAACTTTTAATATAACACTAATATGTTATATTTATCTAAAAATTTTATGGAACACAATAAACCATCAAAATTGTATTACTTTTAATATTTTAAATCATTTTTTTATTTTTCTATCATTTGAACTGGAACTATGACGACGTTGCATAAGCATTTAGGGTAATTATTGCAACATTAAAAATTTAAAATAAATTATCATGACAAAAAAGTACATTAATATTTAAAATAAAAATTTATAATTAAACATAAACACTTTCTATCCCTAGGAATAAATATTAAAGATATTAAAACAAAGAGAGTGACATTTTGTATTTATTCTTTACGTAAAATAATATTAAGTTCATTATCAAATGGAAGTGACAAGAAATTTAAAAAATTGAATAAAATATTGTTATGTTTTAAAGGAACCTATAAAATGAAATAAATGACCGTTTTTTTTGGAGATTTATATTCCTTATCCTAACCCTATTTTAGATATGTTACCCTTAATCAGGTGGAAAATATTTATCATAGTTACAATTCATAATTTAAAAAAAGGGATCTATTTAAAAAATTGAATGGCCTAATTCAAAATATATAATACATTTTTTATGATTAAATTTATATAATTAATAGAAATCAATTTTAGAATAATTTTGTAAAACATAACGAGAAACAGTTTTTTTTACTATTGTGTTTAATAAAAAACTAAAATCATAATAAAATCAACAATAATACCAATTATTATATAATAAATTTGATTATTTATAATTAAACAATTAATATGTTATTTTAATATCAAATTAACAACATCATGGGACTTTTAAATTACATGATTTAATAAAAAAAATTCAGTATTATAGAAATAATTATTTTTTTACAAATAACTTAAAAAATAAATATTTTCAGAAATATCCAAAAAAATCACTCTAAGATAATATTGAAATTATTATTTAAAAAATTATTTTCATTTGTTTTTAAAAATAATAGTTATTGTATAAATTAATTTTAATATACATGAAAAAATTCAATAAAATTATATTTTTTAAGAAAACGTGTATTCGAAGAATAAAATGACTATTAAAAATCGAGTACCTATTTATTATGAATTAATTCAAAAACATATTTGATATTTTTCACAATGTGGTTATTCTAATTAATATCTAAAATTTAATGTCTAGGTTATAATATATCACAATTCATTTTAATCTTATTTTTATGTTTCATGCCAACTATCGAAGATACTGTTCATTTAATCTACATTATTAGGTTGTTATATTCTCCCATATTTAATTAATATCTCCCTTGAAATTTTATATTTGTAATAAAATGTTAAATATTTGAAAACACATTTTTTTAAATCCACATCCTTCAAATGGATAATGAAATTTCTTTTGATAAGGGAAAGTGTGTAGAATGAAGGTTACCAAAAATAACACATATTCAAGCACCCAAATATAGAGAACATTTGTGGGAACGAAAAATATAGACATGGAGGATAAATAGAACATGGTAGGAATAATTGCGAGTGAGATGTAACATGATCAGGAATAATTTAATTACAAACATCCAATATTTAGTGAGACGTAAAAAAACTATCAATTAAATAAAAATGAAGGTAAAAGAAAAACATTTTTATATTAAGATACTTTTCATAGAGTTGATGGATTATTTTACTATCAATATAAAGAACATGAGAAAATATAATTTCTTGATTTATTTCTATTTCATAATAAAAATTACATACTTGGGTTGTGCTTTGATCCATTTACTATTCTATATTCTCTCACACATAAGGAAATGGTTATTCAAGATAAAGTTTTCATTCTAGAAGCACTAAAATTAAAATTTAAAGAATGATAAGTCATCAGTTATTTCTTTACTTTACCAAAAAAAGTTTATCACAAGTTATATTTTATGGATAAATATTTTAATAATTAAATAATACATTAGTCTCTTAAAACTCAACAATAACACCAAATGTTCTACTTAAACTACTATATAAAAACTTATCCTTAAGACTCCTCGAACATGTGTCTTAGGAAATTAAAAAACAAAAAAAAAACTAAAAGGTATGATTGTTTATTTTTCCACATTAAACATTATAATTCATCCCCAGAAAAAATCAATTGGTTCATAATGTCACATAAAAAACCCATGAATACCATTATCATATATTCTTTTAAAACATGACAAACCTTTCCCAAAATAACATTGATCACCCTAAAACCTCAATAGAAACAGAAATTATTCCAAAAATTAACTCTAAAAAAATTATCAAATATGTTTGATAAATTAAAAAATGCAATAAAATTGAACATAAATAAATTTATCATCAAATCACAAATCAATTTCAAGGTCATTAATATAATCCAACTTAATATATCAATATTAACCATCTCTTTATCCCAACTAAAAATTATTATCTCAATATCATACACATATTAAGGGTTATACGTACCTCAACCATATGTTTTTCAAATATATAACCATAACATTAAATAACTTTTTTGGGTTATCAGTACCACTCAATAAATTATTTGAGATACTTAATAAAAAACTACTATAGAACAATTATTAGATGTTTCATGATTCCTATAACATAAATATCATTAATAGACCACATTTATAAAATAATTCTTGGAAACCAATACATAAACACTTTAATCATTACACATCAATGATTGGAATAACATATACCCTTACTTGGTAAAGGAGTTAAACCTTGTATTTGGGAATTAACTTGGATAATCATAAGTACCTTATAAAAAACACATTGAAAAAAAATTGTTACTTATTATGTAATATATTTACCTCTATTTAAATCATCATTTTTTCTTAATAGTTATAATCTCTGTGTTTTTTTCACACCCAAAACATCTTCCTTTTTCTTTGATACATTTCCCTAGGTTCTTCTTCCCACATTCTCCACATGCATGAAGTTTAATCTTCATTCCACCCTTTTCTTCATGAATATCCATTTTAATATTAGTTGATTTATTTGTAGACTCACATATTTTAATTTTATCAATCATATATCAATATTTATGGTTAGAGATAACTGCATGTTTTCATAATCCATCACTCATTTAATTTGTTTTCTTTTGAGGACAATCACTACACCATCCATCACAATTAGTGATAACAAAACTCTACAAGGTTCCATTCACTGACTAAAACAAAAAATCATAGTGTGAGTAAAAATAATCATTATGAGAAATCAAATATTTATGAAAAATTATTTATAGGATGTCTATATGATGATATCTTATTTTCAATATATGACACCTCATGTTTTTTCAAGGCCATACATGGTTATTATCTATTCAAATTCTACATAATAATTCCCTAGAGTTTCTATATTGTTGTGAAGTATTATCCCACTCATTTTGAATCAGTGAAAATTCAGTCAATATCAAATATTTCCTTTTTAGAGTTATTACCCCTATGTGAAACAATTTCACAACCATATACACTTTACAATATCCAGGATAATAATTTATTTCTTTGAAACCACAAAATATCTACATTAAAAAAACATTAGAATGTTATAACATACTTATAATTATCCCTAGGATTTTCGTTGATGTTTTTTAACCCAAATATAAAAAATAACCAAACCCTACTTTTATACTAACTATATATACTTGATCATAACATACATAAATATTAAATCATTTTAGATGAATATTCATTAATTTTAAAAAATAATAAAAACTCAAGGTCCATGATGGATTATTGGATATGGATACTAGATAAATAATCATCTTATTTCAGGAAAGATCTTAAACATCTCCCACAAATAGCTTCTTGCATAGTACACTTAAAAAACATACCTAACTTAAAACCTTTCTTCATAACCTGGGAAAAGGAAAAATAATAAATAGTGATCTTATATGCTCAATAATGGTAAACATAAGATATATCCATCATTGATCACAAGTTAGAATAATATAAGATTCAGAGTACAAGAACATGGTAATACCTTTTAAAAATAATACCCTTTAAATAAATTATCACTAAACATGGAATAAGGATTTTTCATAAAAAAAATTCATAATTCAAAGCATGTGGAATCATAAATTTTTTATCATATTACATGAAAAAGTATCATAAGCATAATCCATGAGTTTTTGGAATATGAATAATAATAGAAAATAAATACCCTAGTTAAGGCTCATTGATAAGACTATCAAAGCTGATTGAGTTCACTTCCAATTCCAACATTTCCTCATTCATGGTTTACTCCCAAGACTATCATAGTACAAAAATTTCCGTACCGAACATGGTTCAATCCCCACCCCATTCCTTATAATCTATTGAGATATTCATCTTTTATAATGAATTGAAGGGATATATAATTATGGGACCACCCATCACAAAATGAAAAAACCATAAATTTTCCGACCATAAGATTATAAAACATTAATCATATAATCATATCCTTATATCATAAACCATGTAAAGAAAATTATTTCCATAAAAATATCATCATCATAAATTAACTTGTGGAAACTAAATGGGTTTCATAGAGGTTTCATCTTAATATAGTTAACCAATAAGAAAATAAACGTGTTTTATAGAATAATTTTTAAATCATTATCATAATAAGATATCTATATAAATACAGTTGATGGAATTACAAGTTCATATCTACATAGATGCGTAGGATAAAATTAACATAAATTTTTATAGATGATAAATATATTTCAAAGATAATTTAAGACATTTCATTGAAAATTGGGAGAATATTGTTTTCCTTTGATAAAATTTTAAATAAAAATTACAAGAATATTGAGAAAATTTATTACTTTGAAAATAACCATATTAAATTGTAAATAATGATTCAAATACAATAATGATTTTATTGGAGTTAAATTCGATTCATGCCATATATATTAAAAGATAACATTATTTTCACACTTTTTCAAAATGTAAAAAAACAATTCTTCATAAAATTATTCATTAAAAGGATTTATTTTAAACCATCTGAAATAAATTAAATGGTAATGAAAATGATATTTTTAAAACATTGAAGGTATTGGTAAACATAGTATATCCCCAATAAATATTGACCACTGAGAGGGGGGATGAATCAGTGGTTTACTTTTATGAATTCTTTTGTTTTTAAAGTAACCTCTTGAACTCGTTAAGTATCTCAGCACACACATGGATATCTAAAAATCTCACCTAATTTGAAATAATAATAATTGTGAACAAGAAACATGATATTTATAAGTTTTAGTCCAAATAAATACCTATTTCATGTTGGTTATACCCCCCCAAACATGGATTCTAAACTATAATCTTATTATCAATTATAATGGATGATACATAATCACACAGTATCTTAGATCTTAAATCCACATAAAAGGTTATTTTAAATACACAAAACAATATAACCAAAATAAACATTAGACTAATATATATTCCCACTAATTTCTTCTAATTATTTCACCTCCAATTTAAAGAACTCCTCTCATCATAGCTCCAACCGAGATACCTCTCCTACTCCCACCACCAACTAAGATACTTTTACCACTTATAGATCCAAACAAAAGACTTATTACTTTACATAAGGATTTCTTTACATTATAATTATATCTTGATATTTATCTATGATCCCAAAAAATCAAATATTCTCATTTACCATTGAATTACCTTCAACAACCACTGAACAATTTTATCGATCTTTCTCAATAACTAGGATAACCAGGGTTTGATCAGTTTCCTTAGTGAAAAAATAATCAAGCAATTATTCATTTGGATATTGAAGTAAAAAACTCACTAAATGTGTGAAATTAGTGCACATATGTTCTTTAATAGTTTATTAAATAATAATCCTTTCACAATATCAATGTTTCTTCCTTCTTGAATTCTTAATTCAAGTATCTCACTTGTACTTCATGCATTCTTGTTTTGGGGTTCCTGGATTCATAAACCATAGAAAATAAAAATTTATGTTGTTATTATCTTATGTGCTATTATTCATGTTATGTATATTGTTATTATTTGTAAATCCATGTTCATGAAATTTTTTATTTCCTTCATGCACCACCTTCTTTAATTTCATTTTTATTCCCAAGTTGTAATTTATTCACATACTGTAAGTATGAGTGGATGCACTATCTTATACCAGCAGCTTGCACTCTAAATTATGTGAAATAGGTATATAGAGACATTTTATTTGTGAATAACCTTCATTCACAATAGTATACATATATCATGGGATTCACTACGAAAATATAATTAAATATCTACTATTTTTCTATTCACACACACCATAAGAGGTACATGGTATATTTGTGATCTTGTGTAAACCAGAAAGATCTTGTATAAGGGTTTTGTGAAATCTTGAATTTCATTATGGGACCGTATCTCCATAAATTTATTTGAGGATGTTAAAAAAATGTTTATTTTTCATGGATTATTATCTTTCTTAATATATAAATATCTACGTTGTATCTCTGTAAGAAATAGTAGTATCATTGTGCTATAATATTCTTTGAAAAATTGAGAACATCTGAAACAATATTAGAATATTCTTAAACATAGATATTAATATTTATGGAAAATAATTATCTACCTATCATAGGCTCAACCACTAGGTTTCAAGCTGTGTCATTTCTCTATGTAATATTGCATGTCGAGGAAAAATTTAACTGACCCAAGTCATTTTGGGTTTCTCAAATATACACTTATATTCATGGAATCTTCATAATTCATTACACATGGACTCGCATCCTTGAAATTATAATATAATGATCCATCAATTTTCAAAATTGAAACACATTCCTATATCAAGATTTCATGAACAACCTCTTATAATTTTGTTTTCATTTGGAAGTGATGTTTACATTGAATAACTGAATTCTTATAAGAAAAAGATTTTATGGATGGACATGGATTTATTGAGCTTGTATCGATCATTTGGAATGACCATGGATGATGTACAATTATACTTATTATCGCGTGTATCAAGATCTAAGACATACTTTGGTGCAATAAGAAATCCCTCAGGTGGTAGAGGTTGAATATGAACATGCTCACTCAATTTGATTGCTACAAGTGATTGGATTGGATAGCCGGTAAAATATTTTTATTTTAATAAGATGTTTGATCTATAACACCCATAAACCATCATTATATTGAGATGTTATGGAGGTGTTACCGGTCTTAGGTGACATCCCCAAGATACAAAATTCAAGAAATAAATACAAAGGGATTAAGAAAAAGTTGGGGTATGATTTTCTATTTAAAAATAAAATAACCTACCAATAATAAACAATAAACATATAGTCCTCATATATGATGTATGAGAAAACAATACAATAAAAGATACTATCCAAAGTAAAAAAACTATAAAAAACAATTATAATTGAGTGGAAATAGAATCAAAGACAACAAATGAAAGGAAATAAAGATGAAATGTCCTGAAGAACCCCATGTATCCTCCTCACAAGAAAATCCCAAAGTAGCTCCAAGATCCAACTCCACCTAGAGAACCCAATGTATGAAGGTGTATTGATATACGAGTATGATACCTTCCTATTTCCAACATCCTTATAGACAATATATAAAAATTCACTAGATTTACAATGTATGAGTGAGTATAAAATATGTAATCATTCTCCAAAGACTTCCCAACTCATTCTAATAGGAAAAGAACCTATTAACACAATTGTACAATTTTTTTTAAGAAAATAGTTAATGACGTTTATATGAAACTATGATCAATTCCATATAAAAAATAAATAAGTATTTAAACAATTTCGCATAATTTGGAATACCTATTACAGTGCTTCCCCATACACACCCACACACACATGCATGAAAAGTGGACATTCCATACTCTTGATAATTCTCTCATTTATCCAAAAAGTCATCATAAGGTGACCAATATCATGGTTCCCTAATATAACACACCCCTCTATCGGGGAAACATTTACTTATGAACATATTCTAACAACACATCTTAAACTCCATGAAAAACTCAATTACCCATAAAAAACTCAACTACCCATAAAATAAATTATATTTTTAAAAAATTTACTCTAATAACTCATGTGGATAAAAAATATCACATAAGTTCAAAAAAATCATTTTAAAATTATAAACAAACTGTGTTTCTTGAATACCATCAAATTTCCCACAATTCCAAATCCATAACCAAATAATGTTTCCCTTTAGAATAACACATGGTTTTAGAAATAAATATTCAATAAAATTTTTAATCAAAACCAACACTTCAAGTTCTATAATGGTTGAGATGAGAGAGAATCCACTTACCTCTTAGCCAATGGAAAAAAATGAAGAACGATACTAAGATCTTCTAGATCTGACCTTGGTTATTTTGTCCTTCATTATATTTATTCATATGTCATCAAGTTTACTATAATAGAACATATATTTATCCATAACATACAAGATATATGGTTCTAAGAGATAGTATAAGTGAATATATTTGAATAACGAGAAATAAGAAATACTTACCCACATATCATGATCTCCCATGGGATTTGACCTAACCAAAGATATCTCCAAATAAAAAGGAAATTACATGGTATACATAAAAGAAAAGGGAATTCAATATATTAGGAGATTATGTGACTAATGAGGGTTTTATGTCATATTTTAGATTAAAACCACATATTTGGGTGTATTAAATGTTTATCACATAGTTATTATTCATAGTTTTTCTAATTGTTTTCCAACCATTCGGTGCTACTAACTTAATCCCAAACCCCATATAGTTTACTCACACAGTTAAAAAACCATGAGAAAATAATTATTTTACCTATATTTTAATTTACATGGTTTCTCCTAGGAACTTTCATTGTTTGGAAAAATTGTTTACTCATCATGTTCGAACGTTATGACTCCCAAAACTTGTTACAAGGTTTCTTAAAGCCATTTCACCATTTCTACAAAACCTGAACCCCAATAAAAAATTTCAAAACATGCCAATACCGTCCAAAAAAATACATAAAATAACCCAA
The DNA here is from genome assembly GCA_963277665.1 of Viscum album. Taxonomy (NCBI): domain Eukaryota; kingdom Viridiplantae; phylum Streptophyta; class Magnoliopsida; order Santalales; family Viscaceae; genus Viscum; species Viscum album. Next base: position 735,408,512 of record OY728160.1, read on the forward strand.
TAATTATATAAGATAAAAAAACTAAAAACATGAGTAATTTATATTTAACTAGGAGTGAAACATTATCCCCACCAGCAGTCTTTGCATCCTCAGAAAGTAGAAAACTAGTGTTTTACTAAATGTGTTTGGGCCACTGATATAACATTTCCTTCTATTTATCTAATTTATATTATTAAATATAATAATTATACCATAAAATCCACACTGAAAATTTTGATTTTACTACAAATGATATTCTCTACCCTATCCAAAATCTATCTTGGAAAATTAATCAATATAGCATCAAGTTGAAATATCAATATGGTCCAATCAATTGAAATGGTTTAAATCAGTTCAGTACTTTTTCAATTCAATTGGGAAATGTGAAACACGTTATAAACTTAACTAAAAACTATAAGTATAGAAAACCAATATGATACCTCACTAACCAATTCCATTATCTTAAATGGGAAAATGTACTGAGGATAAAATTTTACATGCTTAAAAAACTGGTTATTCCCAATTCATGGTGAGATTATAAAGAAAAAAAGGTCATCTTTTTTAAATGACAGTGGATGAAAATAGTGATATATATATATATGTGATTTTTTATGACTTTTATTCATTCCCAATATCTTTGTATTTCCAAAATATTCAATATTATTTCATTTATAATGCTGGGTTTAACGAGTGAAGTATCACATATTTCCACCCAAAAGGGGATAACAATAAGAAAGAGCATGGAATGATTCAAATGGATCCATATGTATCTAGGATGGGTAAATGTTAATGTTTATGAACTACACTAATGATATCTTCTCTCCCCATGTGCCTCCAAAATCCACTACCTAATCCCTAAGTATATATTCTATTGTTTGTATTGCCCTCAGGGATTGCCCATCCATTTGAAGATGATAAGCTATGATCATAGTCAATTGTGGTCCAATGGATTATTGTAAGGATGTCTAAAAAAGAAATGTGAACCTTATGTATTGTTCACACGTAATTTCCATTAGTATTCCATGTATCTTTATATCTTTTCATATGTAGATTTTAGACATATATTCTACTATATTGGATTCAAAAATATGGATAAATTGGGTCAAATTCATGAACCGATAAAAAATAATCCTTATGGAATCATGTTTCTTTACTATTCTTGGTATACTTATCACCAAATCCATATTTATTTTATACCATTTCCTACTTGAAATTATTAAAGAACAAAACATACTAGATGGACCTTGGTTCTCATCCTTGACCTTCTAATAGGTGAGTCTTCTAGAGATAAAATATGAAACTTTCCTATTCATTCAAACCCACCAATTTAGTGTTCTCAATGCTCAGAAAATTTTCTTGATACCAAAATAAAAATACCATTTCAAATTTTTGAAGGTAGAGAGAATCTATTTATAATTGGTTGGAGGAACTACCACCGGATTTCTAAATAGTTTCATAGACCTCCCATGAAGATGCAACCCCTCAATAGTCTCCCCACCATTGAGTTTTGACCTCAATGTAAGGAATTTATGATTTGATATCTAAACAACTCTAACATAATCAAAAAAATTAGGAACAAAAGAAACAATAGAGAAGGTTATAATGTCACCTAATCAAGAACACTATAGATTCATATCTTCTATGATGAATTTTCTTTACCAATAATCCAAATCTTGTTTAGATAAATAATTATATGAATTCCTACATAATATATTAACAACAAATTTACATTTACCCAATGTATACATCAAGTCAAATTTAAACATTTATAGATATTCCATCTATATTCACAACCTTAATTTTAAGACTCTTTGTTAGAAATTGTCTTTAAATATTTTATAATCCATCCAAACCATAAATTCCTCACAAAAAATATAGTGAAACCAAGTATTCAGAGAATTCACTACTATATCTAGTTCTGAATCACATGTTAGTTATTTTTTCTCATTAAACTGTAATATTAATGATCCATAAGAAACAACATGATCTCTCTATATGAGAATAGAACCGGGCCCTAATCCTAATGCATCATAATATACCAAGTAGCCTTGTCCCAACCTAAGAAATTTATAGTTATGTGATGATGTGAGGTGACCACGAGTTCTTAAAAGTATTTATGAAATTCACTACTCCATTGGAAAGTAAAACCTTGCTTTTCAATGATTTCATCAATGAGGAATGACATTAAAAATCATGAACAAATATTCTCAAGTATAATATTAATCCAAGAAAAATATGTATTAGAAAAATATTCTTTAGTGATTTCCATGGGATAAAAATACCTATATTTTTAGGATATATTGAAACTCCTTTTTGAGAGATAATGTAACCAAGGAAATGTTCCCCTTTTATCCGAAAAAATTAATTTTAAAATATTTTCATAAAGGAGATGTTCCAATAATTTTCCTAACACTGTAGAAAAGGGTTTCTCATACTCTACTTTATTCTTAGAATACATAAAAATTTCATCCCTGAACACCACTATAAAGGAATTAAGATACCATTGAATAATATGATTCATCAATTCCATAAACAACACTTGTGAATTTTAATGAACAAAGGGCACAACCAAAAACTCATAATTGGCATATCTTCTCCAAAAGTATATCTTCATAATATTATATTTCTAAACTCTTAGTTTGTGACAACTTGATCATAAGTCAATTTTAGAGAACCACTAGGATTCCTTTAATTGATCGAACAAGTCATCAATGCATGGAATAAGATACAGATTCTTTATAAAAACATTTTTATGTTTAGAATAATCTACAAAAACCTTAATATTTACATCCCTATTCTTTACAAAAATGTGTTGGTGATTCCCACATGGACATGCTCCATCAAACGAACCCTTTTCTTTCCAATTATTCAAGTTGGACTTTCAATTCCTTAAATTAATGTATTTCCATCTTATAATATTGAAGATAAATAGGATTGATCCTAATTAGGAGTTATATCATGAACTCCATTTCCCTTTTGGATGAGAACCATGCTAAATTATCAAGAAATACATTAGTTAAAATACTAATGGACAATTTTTATTTCTAATTTCACCTACATAAGATAAAATAAAATCTATATAATAATAGGAGATAATTCCAACCACATGTACCCAAGGTCAGGCTAATCTTTCACCCACTACCTAATCTCCTTCAAAGAGATGTTTAATTCCATCTAAAGATATGAAAATCAATTTTTAATCATTATAGTCTATATTGGATTTGGATGGAATCAACCAATCTATTCCTAAAATAATGTTATAAATATCCATATCAAAACAATCCATTCCTAAATTCTATTCATATATTTCCATCTCAAGGATAATAAAGTTCCATACAAATTCCACCACATCGATTGTCTTTATACATTATGCATACTTAAATGTTTTAAACTCTTATTGAAAAGGGGAGTTTTTAATTTCAAAATAAGATGAATCATATCCATGAATAATGTAACAACCCAAAGTTTTTCAATGACAATTCCCTACTTAAAATTATGTCATAAAATCACATGAATACACACCATAATGAAATACAAAGTGATAAGTGACCTTTAAACATAATTTTTTCACTACTGTGTTTGGAATTTTGAAAATCTGACATACACAGTTGTGTTCAAGATGATTTTTGGAGTCTGATAGAACAAACTTGTTTTTTTGGGTGAGTAGTAACATACCCTTATGAATAGTAAAATTAATAGTATTATAAACCTTATTAATAGTAAATTATAATATTATTTAATTTTCTTAAGGCAATAAGATAATGAGATCTTAATTAATTTTTCAATGAGAAATAAAACTAAGTGCACCTTTAAGAATGTTATTTTTTGAATTAACTATGAATTTATTTAAAAAATAAATTAATAATATTTAAAAAATTAATTTTCAAAAATGGACTAAATTTTTTAATTCTACACGGAGAAAAAGGTTTACGGTAAATGTTTGGTATTTTTCCGAAAAACTCGAATTTTTGATGAATAGTGAAATACGGTAAAATACCGTATATACAATTTAACAATTAAATACACTATTCATGACATCACAAGTGATGAAATTACACTTGGTTTGAACTCAAATGATCTTATTACTATTAGGGGTCACGTGAAACAATACTATTGGTTGTCTTGAGGGAAATAATAAAATAATGAATTAAATATTCAAAATTTACCCCTCCCCTCCAGTATAAAAAACACCCTTCATACCCTCATTCCCTCACACCTATAAAGTTCAAATAATTCTCTAAAATCTGCCCAAAAATCCTCCCTATCCCCTATCCCACGTACACGAGCTTTTGGTCTCATCAAAAGACCAAGAATTGTCCCTTAAGAAGGTTCTCAAGAGAAGGATTCAAGAGGTAATTTCTCTCCCTCTTCTCCTTCAATTTCCTTTCAAGTTCAAGTTCATTTCTGGATATCTACCCACATATCTTCATCCAAATGGTATTTTAACTCCATTATTATACATATAATATAATTTTATTATTCTAATGGGATGTTATATCATCCAAAACCCTTTCCCTCTTTCTTTTATTTTATTAAAGAGAACGTTGTTCGTGAGGTGTTAATTTTTCACCTTCAAGAACGACATGTTTTATTTTTCCATTTATACCTTCAAATATGGTCATGAAACCATTTTAATGGTTTAAACGGAATATTTTATATTTATTATGTCCTATTTAATGTTCTGTAACTTACTTATGAACGTTTCACTAAGAGATAAATTAAAACAAGTTCGTTGTGATCAAAAAACTGCCCAAATTAACCCATGAATTCATCATTTAATTCTTATATAATGATTCATCCACATGGATATAATATGATTCATTATAAGATCATAAAAACTATGGTAATATCATTAATAACATTTAATATCAGTTTTTTATGCTTACCCATGTTTTACCCAAACTTCAATTTAGGAATACAAGTGAACCACTCAAGAAAACCATAAAAACAAACATTCAAAAACAATGTTTTTAAACTATATAACTCATCCAAAGGCACATAAAATGACTTAATGGAACCATAATGATCCATATTAATTTAAAAAAGGTTATTTATTTCTAATTAATGAATATAATTTAATTATATGAAACATTAAAGGGAAGGAAGCATTCAGATACAAGGTAAGGGTAAATCTCGAACTCAATTTTCTTCCTTCGGGTTCTCCTTCTTTCACTCCATTTTGATATGGTTACTCCTTAAAGATAATTTATTCATAATTATCTTCCATTTTCTGGGATATAAATGTTATCTAATTAATTTTATGTCTAACCAAATGTTTTCTAAAAGATATTTTCTTTTAATAACTCAACTTTTACATCACATTCACGGTTGATGGTTCTTGTATCAAGTATATTGTTCCCCCTTTCTTTTGGGAACCCAAAGCTTATGAATGTATTCTTATGAGATGAAACCCATTCCATTACATGAGATAGTTATGTTGAATTTTGATATGTGATCTCTGTGGAAATCATGATAATGATAATGTTATGATGTGATGGGTGCGTCTGAAATTATATAGTGCAGTATGAATGTTTTAAAGTGATGGGTGCGCCTGGAATTATACATCACTCCAATGCATTATTTAAAGCAATGAATCTCATGAGTAAATGTGAAATGATGTGTGAAAAATATTATATCTTGGTTCACAAGTATGTGTGGTAGTTATCCACTAACACATGATGTTTCATTTTTATGCATTGCCACATTTCATGTCTTTTAATTATGTTCCTCTCATGTTCATGATTTCTTTACCTATGTCATGATTATACTCACCCCATGATATATTCTTCTTACCTATCCTCTTACTGGGATTTTAGCTCACCCCTTTTAATGTATATCCTCAGGTGGATACATATACTAAGGAGATGAAAAGTGACAACAAGAATCTAGAGAAGAAGAAATTAAATAAATGTTTATGCTTGACGTTGTAATTGCTATGTATGGTCCTAGTTTGCCCAAACACTAAACCATTGGATCCTCTATGTGTAATAATATTATGTTTTTTACCTTTAAGATGATTTAATAGTTATGTAAGAAAATCCCGGGATGCTATATTTGTTATTAGAGGGAGGTTTAGTTAATTTGGGAATTAGGATTAGTGAACCCTAGAGAAAACCTCTAGCATGAGACTATGTAAGAATAAGCACACATGAATATTTACATAGGGATCCCATATTTTATGTTTTTGATATAAATTTATTAACTGAATATGTTATTCATGAATTTTTTACTTATTTTTTGTTCTAACCTTTTCTATTTTAGAAGATGGAGGGAACCAGGAGAAATTAGGGAAACAACTCGTGCGAGGTCCAATGCAATGATTGCCCGAACGACATCCCCAATGATTTGGGAGGTGGATTTCAAAACATCATGGAGATTCTTACCCAATTATCTCAGGTTATGAACAATAACCATAATAATGGGGAACGTTCTCCTTCACCAAAGAGGGAGAAACGTTCTATCAAATGTCTTATGCGGCATCGACAACCGAAGTTTAGTGAATATTCTGATCCAGCAATTGCGGAATGGTGGGTTATCTCCATGGAGAAGATCTTTTCTGTTCTTCATTGTTCTGAGATGGAGAAGATGACCCTATCCTTTTATCATCTATATGGAGAAGATGAGCAATGGTGGGCTTTGATTAAGAACACCAAGCCAAGGGAGGAAATTGAAGAGATGGAATGGAAAGACTTTAAGATAATGTTTCTTAATAAGTATTTCCCACGAACTCTTCACACAAAGATGGAGAGAGAATTCATAGAGCTCAAGAAAAAGATGGAGAATCTGTCACAACCTATGAAGTGAATTTCATAAGGCTTGGAAGGTACGCTTCAGGTTTTGTTGTCAAAAATAATAGAACAATTGATAGATTCTTTAGTGGATTAAAACCACACCATCGAAAGGATCTTGAAATTTGAGACTTTGGGAGTGATGAAGAAGTTGTTCGATGTGATCTCAAAGTGGAGATAGAGTTTGGAGAATGGTACCTTGGCTTTGGGGATAATAAAAGAAAGATAGAGTTTCAAGATGGTGGATCTAATGACAAAAATGGGAAGAAAAATCAACAACCCACATGACAAAAATGTGGAATGTTGCACCATGGGAACTGCCTCAAAGGGATGGGGAAATGCTTCAAGTGTGGGAAAGAAGGAAACCATGCTCAAGAGTGTCGAAAAGACACGAAAAGGAAGGAGAATGTAGACAATGAAAGGAGATAACCACTCATGGTTCAATGCTACAACTGTAGGGAGCTAGGGCACTACACAAACCAGTGCACTAAACCTCGAGTTCTCGAGGGTAATCAGCGTCAGCATCCACCAAAGCCAAGGGAACAAGGGAAGTATTATGCCATCACTACTGCAAAGGTGGAGCATGATAATGAAGTCGTACAAGGTACACTTCCTATTCACTCAAGAATGTAAGAAGTCTTATTTGATTCTGGTTCTACGCATTCCTTTATATCTTGCAAGTTTTCTAGAACTATAGAATGAAGCCCTGAAACCTTGAAGTAGAGATATCTATAAAAACACCAAGTGGTGGAATCATTGCAATCCAAGTGTTTGACTCATCTCCTATTGGTGTATGTGGGGACATTCTTCCGGTGAATCTCATAATACTTCCATTGGTGGAATTCGATGCTATAATGGGAATGGATTGGCTCTCGTCATATAGAGCACATATCAATTGTTGGGAAAAGGAAATATCTTTTCATATTCTGAACCATCCCATGCTCCTCTAAAAATGCAAGGAATATCATGAATCTCCTTTGATAAATCCTTCAATGGTATGGGTATTGATTCCCTATGAATAAGCATACCATGCGCAAATGGTTAAGTCGAAGTAAAGTTCCAACCATGAGAAAATTCCCATCATGAGGGAATATGTTGATGTATTTCCCGATGAGTTACCTGGAATTCCCTCGGATCACGAGGTAGAGTTCTCAATTGAACTCATAGCCGGAGCTACTCTTATCTTGAAGTGTCCCTATAAGATGGCTCCTATCAAATAGGAGGAGTTAAAGAAGCAGCTACAAGAGCATATGGACAAAGGGTTCATATTCCCTAGTGCATCACCTTGGGGTGCAGTAGTGCTATTTGTGAAGAAGAAGGGTGGAACAATGTGGTTGTGTATCGATTATTTGGAACTCAACAAGATCACCATAAAGAAAAAGTATCCTTTTCCAAGGATTGAAGACCTATTCGATCAGTTAATAGGTCCTCTATACTTCTCAAAGGTGGATCTTTGTTCTAGATATCATCAGGTAAAGGTGAAGAAGGAAGTTATTCCGAAGGCCACCTTCCGTACAAGGTATGGGCACTATGTGTTTTTGGTTGTTCCCTTCAGACTTACTAATGCCCCTGCAATCTTCATGGATTTTATGAATATAGTATTTATACATTACCTCAAAAAATTTGTGGTAGTGTTTATCGATGACATTCTCATCTACTCTAATAGCAAGGAGGAACATGAAGAATAACTAAAACTTATGTTGGCGACATTGAGAAAGGAGAAGTTGTACACCAAGTTCAGCAAGTAGGACTTTGGGATGAATCAAGTCATGTTCTTGGGACATGTGATCAAAAGTGAGGGAATTTATGTGGATCCTTCAAATACAAAGGCGATTGAGGAATGGACCAGACCCTCTAGTGTCACATAAATCTGTAGTTTTCTTGGATTATATGGGTACTACTGACATTTTGTGAGAAACTTCTCATGATTTTCAAGCCCGCTAAATAAGTTAACAAGGAAAGGGGTAAAGTATGTCTGGACAGAATAATGTGAGGGAAGCTTCATGGAGCTAAAGAGAAGGCTAATCACTGCACCTGTACTCAAACTACCAAAAAGTGGTGAAAGTTTTGTGATATACAGTGATGAATACAAGAAAGTATTGGGTTGTGTACTCATGAAAAACGACAATGTGATAGCCTAAGCCTCACAAAAGTTGAAGATCCATGATCAGAACTACCCGATGCGTGATCTAGAGTGGGCATTAATGATTTTTGCCTTGAAAATCTGGCAGCACTAAATTTATGGTGAGAAGTGTGACATATACACCAACCTAAAGAGCCTAAAGTATATATTCACATAAAAGGAGCTCAACATGCATCAAAGAAGATGGTTAGAGCTAATCAAGGATTACGATTGCTCTATTCACTATCATCCTTGAAAGGTGAACAAGGTTTCTGATGCTCTAAGAAGAAAAGAACTTACTAATCTATCCATGCTACTAATTGAGAAAGACCCTATCTTCATGGATTTGCAATGAATGGATTTGGAAATAATAAGGGTAGAGGATACATCATACCTTTCCCAAATGAGTGTGCAACCATCCATCCAGGAGAAGATTAAAGAAGCAAAAAAGGGATGATGTGGAGATACAAAAGAGGGTGAATGCAGTAAATGAAGGGAAGCTGCAAGATTTCCATATCGACGATGATGGTGTGATTCGGTATGGAACGAGGCTTTTTGTGCCTTCATAACCTGGGATAAAAAAGGAGCTATTGGACAATGCACATAGATCAACTTTTCAATCCATCCTGGGAGTACCAAGATGTATCGTGATCTCCGAGAACACTTCTGGTGTGATAAAATGAATAAGGAGATTGCGGAATATATATCAAGGTGCTTGGTATGTCAGCAAGTTAAAGTTGAGTGACATAAGTCCAAAGGTATGATGCAGCCATTTCCTATACCCATGTGGAAATGGGAAAATGTTACTATGGACCTTTTCACGAGTCTCCCGAAGATGTCAAACGGAAATAATGCGATATGGGTTGTGGTTGACCGACTCACCAAGACTGCCCATTTGATCGCTATTCGGGAAGATCTCTCACTTGAACAACTTACAAGTATATATGTGATGGAAGTGGTGAGACTACACGGTGTTCCACTCTCAATTGTCTCTGACCATGATCCTAGGTTCACATCTATATTCTGAAGGATCCTTCAACATGATTTGACTACTGAATTAAATTTCAGCACGACCTATCATAACAAAACTGATGGCCAATCTGAAAGGACTATTCAGACGCTTGAAGATATCCTTTGAGCCTTTTCTCTTGAATTCAAAGGTGGATGGGATCAACATCTCTCATTTGTTGAGTTCTCATTCAACAATAGCTTCCACTCGAGTATTAAGATGGCTCTATATAAATCTCTGAATGGAAAGTGATGTAGAACTCCAACCGGTTGGGATGAATTTAGAGAAAGAAAGCTACTAGAACCTGATCTTGTTCAGGAGATGACAGAGAAGGTTCAAGTCATCGAGAAACACATCAAAGCTACTCAAAGTAGGTAAAAGAGCTGTGCTGACAACCATCAAAGGGACTTGGAGTTCGACATTGGAGATAAAGTCTCCCTTCGAATATCTCTATGGAAGAGAGTCATGCAATTTGGGAAGAAAGGGAAGCTAAGCCCAAGGTATATTGGCCCCTTTGAAATACTTGACCACATAGGAGCCGTAGCCTATCGGCTTGCACTTCCACCGAATATGGTTCGAGTTCCTGATGTTTTTCACGTATCACTCCTGAGGAAGTACATAAATGATCCCTCACATGTACTAAACTCAGAGGTGGTGCAGCTGGAAGATGATCTCTCTTATAAGGAGTAGCCAGTAAAGATTCTTGACCGAAGTGATAAGGTTCTACGCAACAGTACAACCCACCTTGTCAAAGTGTTGTGGAGGAACCATAAGTTTGAGGAAGCAACTTGGGAATCGGATGAGGCGATGAAGGAGAAGTACCCTCACCTGTTTATGTAAAATGAAATTTCGAGGGTGAAATTTATTAAGGGGGGAAGAATGTAATGACCCAAAGTTTTTCAATGAAAATTCCATTATTAAAATTATGTCATAAAATCACATGAATGCACAAAATAATGAACTAAAAAGTGATAAGTGACCTTTAAAAATAAGCTTTTCACTTCTGTGTTTGGAATTTTAAAAATCCGACATACAAGGTTGTGTTGAAGATGATTTTTGGAGTCTGAAAGAAAAAACATGTTTTATAGGGTGAATAGTAAAATACCCTTATGAATAGTAAAATGAATAGTAATATGACCCTTATGAATAGTAAATAATAATATTATTTTATTTTCTTAAGGCAATAAGATAATTAGATCTTAATTAATTTTTCAATGAGAAATAAAACTAAGTGCACCTTTAAAATTGTTATTTTTTGAATTAACAATGACTTTATATAACAATTAAATTTTTAATATTTAGAAAATTAATTTTGAAAAATGGACTTCATTTTTAAATTCTACACGTCGAAAAATAGTTAGGGTAAATTTTTGGTATTTTTCTGAACAACTCGAATTTTTGATGAATAGTGAAAAATAGTAAAATACCGTATATACAATTTAACAGTTAAATACACTCTTCATGACATCAAAAGTGATGCAAGGCCACTTGGTTCAAACTCACATGATATTATTACTATTAGGGGTCACATGTAACAATACTATTGGTTGTCTTGAGGGAAATAAAAAAACAATCAATTAAATATTCAAAATTTACCCCTCCCCTCCACTATAAAAACCACCCTTCACACCCTCATTCCCTCACACCTCTGAAGCTCCAAGGCTTATCTAAAATCTGCCCACTAATCCTCCCTATCCAATCTCCAACGTCCAAGAGCTGATGGTCTCATCAAAAGACCAATCATAGGCCCTTATGGAGGTTCTCGAGAGAAGGATTAAAGAGGTAATTTCTCTCCCTCTTCTCCTTTAATTTCCTTTCAAGTTCAAGTTCATTTCTTGATCTCTCCCCACCTATATTCATAAAAATGGTATTGTAAATCCAGTATTATACATATACTGAAATTTTATGATTCTAATGGGATGTTATATCATCCATCCCCCTTTCCCTCTTTCCTTTATTTTATTAAAGAGAACGTGGTTCATGAGGTGTTAATTTATCACCTTCAAGAACGACATGTTTTATTCTTCCATTTATAACTTCATATCTGGCCATGAAACCATTTTTATGGTTGAACCAGAATATGTTATATGTATTATTTCCTATTTAATGTTCTTGAACAGACCTATGAACATATTACTAAGGGAAAAATTAAAACAAGTTTGTTGTGATCGAAAAACCACCCAAATTAACCCAAACAATCATCATTTAATTCTTATCTAATGATTCATCTACATGGATATAATATGATTCATTATAAGATCATACAAAATCCTGTAATCTCATTAATAACATGTAATATCAGTTCTGGATTTTTACCCATATTCTACCCGAACTTCAATTTAAGATTACAATTGAACCACTCTAGAAAACCATAAAAAACATTTCTGAACAATGTTTTTAAACTGTATAACTCATCCAAAGGAACATAAAATCACTTAATGGAACAATAATGAACCATATTAATGTAAAAAATGTTATTTATTTCTAATTAATTAATATAATTTCATTATACAGGACTTTAAAGGGAAGGAAGCATTCAGATACAAGGTAAGGGGAAATCTCGAACTCAATTTTCTTCCGGCGGGTTCTCCTTCTTTCACTTTATTTTGATATGGTTACTCCTTAAAGATAATTTATTCATAATTATCTTACCTTTTCTGGGATATACATGATTTCTAATTAATTTTATGTCTAACCAAATGTTTTCAAAAGAACTCTTCTTTTAAAAACTCAACTTTTACCTCTCATTCATGGTTGATGGTTATTGTATCAAGTACGTTGTTCCCTCTTTCTTTTGGGAACCCAAAGATTATGAATGTATTATTATGAGATGAAACCCATTACTTTAAATGGGATAGTTATGTTCAGTTTTGATATGTTTTCTATTTGGCAATCATGATAATTAAATGTTATGATGTGAGAGGTGGGCCCGAAATTATATAGCGCAATATGAATGTTTCAAAGTGACGGGTGTAGCCTGAATTATACAATGCTCCAATGCATTGGGTAAAGTGATTAATCTAATGAGTTAATGTGAAATGATTTGTAAACAATATTCTAACTTTTTTCACAAGTATTTGTGGTAGTTAACCACTAAAACATGATGATTCATTTTTATGCATTGCCACATTTCAAGTCTTTTAATTATGTTCCTCTCAGGTTCATGATTTATTTACCTATGTCATGATTATACTCACCTCATGCTATATTATTATTATCTATCCTCTTAATAGGATTTTAGCTCACCCATTTTAATGTTTATCCTCAGGTGGCTACATATACTAAGGAGAGGACAAGTGATAATAAGAAGCAAGAGAAGAAGAAATTAAATTAATGTTTATGCTTGATGTTGTAATTACTATGTATGGTCCTAGTTTTCCCAAGACACTAAACAGTTGGTTCCTCTATGTGTAATACTATTATGTTTTTTACCTTTAAAATGATGTAATTGTAATGTAAGAAATGGCTGGGATTCTATATTTGGTATAATAGGGAGGTTTAGTTAATTTGGGAATTAAGATTAGCGAACCCTAGAGAAAACCTCTAGGATGAGAGTAAGTACAAATAACCACACAAGAATATTTAAATAAGGATCCCATATGTTATGTTTTGGTATAAATTGTTTAAATGAATATGTTATTCATGATTTGTTTACTTATGTTTTGTTCTAACCTTTTCTATTTTAGAAAATGGTGGGAACCAGGAGAAATCATGCCCACAACTCGTGCGAGGGCCAATGCAATGATTACCCAAATGACATCCCCAATGATTGGGGAGGTGGAGTTAAAAACTTCATGCCTATTCTTACCCAATTATCTCAGGTTATGAACAATAACCATAATAATGGAGAACTTTCTCCTTCACCAATGAGGGAGAAACTGGTTATCGAATGTTTTATGCGACAACGACCACTGACGTTTAGTGGATCTTCTGATCCACTAGTTGAGGAATAGTGGGATAACTCCACAGAGAAGATCTTTTCTGTTATTCATTGTTCTGAGATGGAGAAGGTGACCCAATCCATTTATTTTATATATGGAGAAGATGATAAATGGTGGGATTTGATTAAGAACACCAATCCAAGGGAGGAAATTTAAGAGATGGAGTTAGAAGACTTTAAGATGATGTTTCTTAATAAGTATTTCCCACAAACTCTTCGCACAAATATTGAGAGAGAATTCATAGATCTCAAGCAAAAAGAAGGGGAATCTCTCAAAACCTATGGAGTGAATTTCACAAGGCTTTCAAGGTACGCTTCGTGTTTTGTTATCAATAGTGATTGTAAAATTGATAGATTCTTTGGTAGATTTAAACCACACCTTCGAAAGGATCTTGCAATTAGAGACTTTGGGTGTCATGAAGATGTTGTTCGATGTGCTCTCAATGTGGAGATGGATTTTATAGAATGGTCCCATGGCTATGGGGATTAGAAAAGAAAGATGGAGTTTCAAGCTTGTGGATCTAATGAAAAAGGTGGGAAGACAAATCAACGACCCACATGCCAAAATGTGGAAAGTTGCACCATGGGAACTGCCTCAAAGGGACAAAGAAATGATTCAAGTTTGGGAAAGAAGGACACCATGCTCAAGAGTGTCATAAAGAAACGAAAAGGAAGGAGAATGTAGCCGATGAAAGGAGAGAACCACTCATGGTTCAATGATTCAACTATAGGGATCTAGGTCACTATGCAAACCAGTGCACTAAACATCAAGTTCTCGAGGGTAATCAGCGTCAGTAGCCACAAAATCCAATGGAACAAGGGAAGGCTTATTCCATCACTACTGTGGATGTGGAGCATGATAATGACGTCGTACAAGGTACCCTTCTTAATCACTCAATAATGGTAAAAGTCTTATTTGATTCTGGTTCTACGCATTCCTTTATATCTTGCAAGTATAGGAGAACTATAGAATCGAAGCCCCAAAACATTGAAGTAGTGATATCTGTAAAAACACCAAGTGGTGAAATCATTGAAACCCAGTTGTTTGACTCCTCTCATGTTGGTGTATGTGGGAAGATTCTTCCGGCGAATCTCGTAATACTTCCCTTGGTGGAATTCGATGCTATAATGGGAATGGATTGTCTCTCGTCATATAGAGCACATATCAACTGTCGAGAAAAGGAAATATCTTTTCATATTCCGAACCATACCATGCTCCTATAAAAATTCAAGGAATATCATGAACCTACTTTAAGAAATATTTCAATGGTGTGGGTGTTGATTCCCTATGAAGAAGCATACCTCACCCAAATGGTTGAGTCGAAGGAAAGTGCCAACCTTGAGAAAATGCGGATCGTGAGGGAATACGATGATGTATTTCCCGAAGAGTTACCCAGAATTCCCTCAGATTGTGAGGTAGATTTCTCAATTGAACTCATACCTGGAGCTACTACTATCTTGAAGTGTCACTATAGGATGGCTTCTATCGAACTGGAGGAGTTAAAGAAGAAGCTGCAAGAGCATCTGGATAAAGGGTTCATACGTCCTAGTGCATCACCTTCGGGTGCACCAGTGCTCTTTGTGAAGAAGAAGGATGGAACAATGCAGTTGTGTATCGATTATCGAGAACTCAACAAGATCACCATAAAGAACAAGTATCCTATTCCAGGTATTGACGACCTGTTCGATCAGTTAAGAGGTGCTCAATACTTCTCAAAGGTGGATCTTCATTCTGGATATCATCAGGTAAAGGTGAAGAAAGAAGATATTCAGAAGACTTCCTTTTGTAAAAGTTATGGGCACTACGAGTTTTTGGTGATGCCCTTCAGTCTTACTAATGCCCCTGAAATATTCATGGATTTGATGAATAAAGTCTTTAGACTTTACCTCAACAAATTTTTGGTAGTGTTTATCGATGATATTCTCTTCTACTCTAAGAGCAATGAGTAACATGAAGAACATATAAGACTTGTGTAGGAAACATTGAGAAAGGAGAAGGTGTACGCCAAGTTCAGAAAGTGTGACTTTTTGATGAATCATGTCACATTCTTGGGACATGTGATCAGAAGTGATGGAATTTTTATGGATCCTTCAAATACAAAGTCGATTGAGGAATGGACTAGGCCCTCTAGTGTTAGAGAAATCTGTAGTTTTCTTGGATTACCATGGTACTACTAACGTTTTGTGAGAAACTTCTCACAATTTTCAAGCTCGCTAACTATGTTAAGAAGTAAATGGGTAAAGTATGTCTGGATAGAAGAATGTGAGGGAAGTTTCCAGGAGATAAAAAGAAGGCTAATCACTGCACATGTACTCAAACTACCAAAAAGTGGAAAATGTTTTGTGATATATAGTGATGATTGCAAGAAAGGATTAGGTTGTGTACTCATGAAAAACGACAATATAATAGCCTACGCCTCACGAAAATTGAAGATCCATTAGAAGAACTACCTGAAATATGATCTAGAGCTGGTAGCCGTGATTTTTGCCTTGAAAATATGGCGGCACTACCTTTATGGTTAGAAGTGTGACATATACACCGACCACAAGAACCTAAAGTATATATTCACACAAAAGGAGCTCAACATGCATCAAAGGAGATGGTTAGAGCTAATCAAGGATTACAATTTCTCTATTCACTATCATCCTGGAAAGGGGTACAAGGTAGCTGATGCTCTAAGCAGAAAAGAACATGCTACTCTATCCATGCTGTAGATTGAGAAAGATCATATCTTCATGGATATGCAAACAATGGATTTGTAAATCATAAGGGCAGGGGATATATACTACCTTGCCCAAATTATTGCACAAACATCCATCTAGGAGAAGATTAAGGAAGCAAACAGGGATGATGTGGAGATACAAAAGAGGGTGAATGCAGTAAAGGAAGGGAAGCTGCAAGAGTTCCATATCGATGATGATAATGTGATTCAGTTTGGAATGTGGCTTTGTATGCCTTCATCACCCAGAATAATGAAGGAGCTATTGGACAATGCACATAGCTCAACTTTCTCTATCCAACCTTGGAATACCCAGATGTACCGTGATCTCCGAGAACACTTCTGGTGGGATAACATGAAGAAGGATATTGAGGAATATATATCAAGGTGCTTTCTATGTCAGAAAGTTAATGTTTAGCGACAAAAGTCCAAAGGTATGATGCAGCCATTTCCTATACCCATGTGGAAATGAGAAAATGATACTATGGACATTGTCACAGGTCTCACGAAGACGTCAAAGAGAAATAATGTGATATGGGTTGTGGTTGACCAACTCACCAAGACATCCCATTTTATCGCTATTAGGGAAGATATCTCACTTGAAAAAATTGCAAAGATATATGTGAAGAAAGTGGTGAGACTGCACGGTGTTACACTATCAATTGTCACTGACCGTGATCCCATGTTCACATCTAAATTCTAGAGGATCCTTCAACATGTTTTGAGTACTAAATTAAATTTCAGCATGACCTATCACCCCCAAACTGATGGCCAATCTGAAAGGAATATTCAGACGCTTGAAGATATGCTTAGAGAATGCTCTCTTGAATTCAAAGGTGGATGGGATCAGCATCAACCATTTTTTGAGTTCTCATACAACAATATCTTCCACTCGAGTATTCAGATGGCTCTATATGAAGCTTTGTATGGAAAGTGATGTAGAACTCCAACCAGTTGGGATGAAGTTGGATAAAGAAAGCTACGAGGACCTGATCTTGTTAATGAGATGATAGAGAAGGTTCAATTCATCCAGAAACACATCAAAGCTACTCAAAGTGGGAAAAAGAGATATGATGACAACCGTCGAAGGGACTTGGAGTTTGACGTTGGAGATAATGTCTTCCTTCGAATATCTCCATGGAAGAGAGTCATGCGATTTGGGAAAAAAGGGAAGCTAAGCCCAAGGTATATTGGCCCCTTTGAAATCCTCGACCGCATAGGAGTCGTGGCCTATTGACTTTCACTTCCACTTAATATGGCTCGAGTTTATGATGTTTTTCAAGTATCACTCCTAAGGAAGTCAAAAACTGATCCCTCACATGTACGAAACACAGAGGTGGTGCAGCTGGAAGATGATCTCTCCTATGAGGAGCAGCCAGTAAAGATTCTGGACCGAAGTGATAAGGTTCTACTCAACACGAAAACCCACCTTGTCAAAGTGTTGTGGAGGAACCATAAGTTTGAGGAAGCAACTTGGGAATTGGAAGAGACTTTGAAGGAGAAGTACCCTCACCTGTTTTTGTAAAACGAAATTTCGAGGGAGAAATTTCTTAAGGGGGAAGAATGTAACGAACCAATGTTTTTCAAAGAAAATTAACTTCTAAAAATTCTGTCATAAAATTACATGAATGCACAACATAATGAACTACTAAGTGATAATTTACCTTTAAACATATGTTTGTTACTTCTGTGTTTGGAATTTTGAAAATCCGACAAACACGGTTGTGTTTAAGATGATTTTTGGAGTCTGATAGAACAAACTTGTTTTTTTGAAAGAATAGTAACATACCCTTATGAATAGTAATATGAATAGTAGTATGACCCTTTTGAATAGTAAATAATAATATTATTTTATTTTCTGAAGGAAATAGGACAATGAGATCTTAATTTATTTTTCAATGAGAAATAAAACTATGTGCACCTTTATGATTGTTATTTTTCGAATTAAATATGACTTTATTTTAAAATTAAATTAATAATATGTAGAAAATTATTTTTAAAAAATGGACTTCATTTTTGAAATCTAAATGTCGAGAAATGGTTATGGTAAATTTTTGGTATTTTTCTGAAAAACTCGAATTTTTTATGAATAGTGAAATACGGTAAAGTACCGTATATACAATTTAACAGTTAAATACCATATTCATGACATCACAAGTGATTAAAGGCCACTTGGTTCGAACTCACATGATCTTATTACTATTAGGGGTCACATGAAACAATAATATTGGTTGTTTTGAAGTAAATAATTAAATAATGAATTTAATATTCAAAATTTACCCCTCCCCTCCACTATAAAAACAACCATTCACACCCTCATTCCATGCAAACTCTCAAGCTCCAAGCCTTCTCTAAACTCTTCCCAAAAATCCTCCATAACCCCTCTCCCACTTCCAAGAGCTGGTGGTCTCATAAAAAGTCCAAGCATAGGCCCTGAAGGAAGTTCTCAAGAGAAGGATTCAAGAGGTAATTTCTCTCCCTCTTCTCCTTTAATTTCCTTTCAAGTTCAAGTTTTTTTCTTGATCTCTACCCACCTATATTCATCTAAATGGTATTTTAACTCCATTATTATACATATACTATAATTTTGTTATTCTAATGTAATTTTATATTATCCAAACCCCTTTCCCTCTTTCTTTTATTTTATTACAGAGAACGTTGTTCGTGAGGTGTTAATTTATCATCTTCAAGAATGAAATGTTTTCTTCTTCCATTTCTTCTTTCAGATCTAGTCATGAAATCATTTTTATGGTTGAACCAGAATATTTTATATGTATTATTTCCTATTTAAAGTTTTGGAACTAACTTATGAACATATTACTAAGTAATAAATTAAAACAATTTTGTTGTGATCGAAAAACCACCCAAATTAACCCAAACAATCATCATTTAATTGTAATATATTTGTTCAACTACATGGATATAATATGATTCATTATAAGATAATTAAAACTCTTGTAATCTCATTAATAAAATGTAATATCAGTTCTGGATGTTTACCCATGTTATACCAAAACTTCAATTTAAGAATACAAGTGAACCACTCAAGAAAACCATAAAAAAAAACATTCTCGAACAATGTTTTTAAACTGTATAACTCATCCAAAGGTACATAAAATCACTTAACCAAACCATAATGATACATATTAATATACAAAAGGTATTTTATTTCTAATTAACGAATATAATTTTATTATACATGACATTATAGGGAAGGAAGAATTCAGATACAAGGTAAGGGGAAATCTCAAACTCAATTTGCTTCCTTAGGGTTCTCCTTCTTTCACTCCATTTTGATATGGTTACTCCTAAAATATAATTTCTTCATAATTATCTTACCTTTTCTGGGATATTCATGTTTTATAATTAAGTTTATGTCTAACCAAATTTTTTCCAAAAGAACCCTTCTTTTAAGAACTCAAATTTTACCTCTCATTCATGGTTGATGGTTCTTGTATCAAGTATGTTGTTCCCTCTTTCTTTTGGGAACCCAAAGCTTATGAATGTATTATTATGAGATGAAACCCATTCCTTTACATGGGAAATTTACGTTCACTTTTGATATGAATTCTATGTAGAAATCTTGATAATTATAATGTTATGATGTGACGGGTGCGCCCAGAATTATATAGCGCAATATGAATGTTTCAAAGTGACAGGTGGGCCTAGAATTATACTACACTCCAATGCATTGGGTAAAGTGATGAATCTCACGAGTAAATGCAATATTTTGTGTGAAAAAAGATGTTATGTTGGTTCATAAGTATGTGTGGTAGTTAACCACAAAAAAATGATGTTTCATTTTTATGCATTGCCACATTTCAAGTCTTTTAATTATGTTCCTCTCATGTTCATGATTTCTTTACCTATGTCATGATTATACTCACCCCATGATATATTCTTCTTATCTATCCTCTTACTGGGATTTAAGATCACCCATTTTAATGTATATCCTCAGGTGGATACATATAATAAAGAGAGGACAGGGGACAATAAGAAGCTAGAGAAGAAGAAATTAAATAAATGTTTATGCTTGATGTTTTAATTTCTATGTATGGTCCTAGTTTTCCCAAGACACTAAACTGTTGAATCCACTATGTGTAATACTATTATGTTGTTTAACATTAAACTGATGTAATAGTAATGTAAGAAAAGGCTGAGATGCTATAAATAATATCAAAATATTAACAAAATGAGATGAAATAAAAGAGTGTGACACACCTATATCAAACAAGTCATGAATAATGGAAAACTTTACATGAATTATACCTCATACTACTTAAGGAATAGATTGATCATTTGTTATCAATTTCACAGTACCATACAATTTTTTACCTATTGTCCCATACTATTTATAGCATTATTATGATTTCCTTTGTTGAGGAGCCATTTTATTTCTAGAATCTCCTGGAATAACTTGTTTCTGAGGATGGGGTTATTTTAAAGAGATATCCCCATTGAAGAATAAGATGTTTAAGAAATGTTTGATGCATTTATAACATTAGACCTTAGAGAATTATTATAACAACTCCAGAGATGTCCCATCTAGTTATAGATGGGACCTGAACTAGATGGTTCCATATAATATTGAATGATATTCTCAAGTGGAGCACACAAGAAACACCCATGATTTCTCTTGGTTCATGGAGGTAAATTAAAATATCCCGTGGTATGGTTCTGAGAAACTCCACCACTTTCAATGTATGTGTCTCTATTTTTCTTATTCTGATCATTTGCGTTCTAACCTATTATGATTGTGATAGGAACACATCCTCTAATTGGATTCCTCAAAATATCACTTTCTAATACTGTTTCATAATTGACCATCTCTGTATAAAAATTAGTACAATGGATTGTAATCTGCAAGTAATTTTTTGGTCATATATCCATCTCAATAAACTATTCCTTCAAGGATGCACTTGAAGCTACTTATTGTGTAAAGAGAAATAAGTTCATAAACATATACATATACTATTTCAATAGGAAATATCATTATTTAATATGATGAAATCCATTTTTCTAGTGAACTGAAACATGGGGGGATAGAATTGTATTTTGAAGAATTCTTCAAAATCACCCCATGAAATGCCTTGTTCAACTTTATCCTAAACCACTAAATCCAACTATTGGAGTTATAGATCGCTGAGCATATATTACTCCAACATAAATTTTATCTTGGATATTATTACAAGGGAATTAAAGATTTTATTCATCTTATTTATCTATAAATCCACTTTCTCTAGTTCTAACCCCCTGATAGATATGTGGATTATGCTTTTGAAACTAGACCGAGTGGTCCACCTATAGATGCTCTTCACTTCAATTTCCTTTATAAATGGAATAAAATTACTAAATGATTCTTTGGAATAACTATTAACTCAACTACAGGTTAGGTGAAACCAAATTTTCATCTAAATATTTTAGTTGATTCATATTATGGAAACAAGTTTCCATTTCTATAACAAGACAAAATATCACATAGATAATACTCACTTTCCACTAAGGGATTAAAACATTTCAAATAACTATCAGCAACAAGCATTAAAAGTATCCTTGTCCAAAATCCAACAATAATTACCATTTTTAACATTTCAAAAAAAATAATCAAACACTAAATAAATAATGTAATCTAATGGTAAGTCTCAATCCTAATCCATGATATTCTACTCTCATCGCCTAAACTCACAATGATGCGGTTAAAACATACCTAGAAGTGTTTTAAAATTATTTTGAACCCAGACCACCCTGGTAACTTTATGTTCATTATAAAAATTTAATATGAGACTTTTTATGATACAAATTTCAAATTCTAATGAACGTATATCCTTTCTACCATCATAATACAACAAATGGATTAATCAAAACTAATATTATTTCCAACTAAAGTACTAAGAAAATTGATACCATTTGAAACAGCCACCCCTTATTATTGGATTGAGAAGTGAAAGAGGTGTTAATGTCCATATGTAAAATCCCTAAGACACCTATGGCTAGAAATAAATTCTAGGGGATTCAAAATATATTGAGGATGATTTAAACTTAAAATATTAAAAAAACATGTCAATAATGAATAATAAACATCCAATCCTCTTATATGGTGCATGAATAAACAATCCAACCAACGATACAAACCAAATAGAATGAATATAAAATGAAAAAAATAATATCATAGAGGTGATATAAATAAGATAACAGCTAATGTGAAGATAAGGAAGATGATCTCAATGAAACCAATGTGGACTCCTCATAAGAAAGACATGAACCAAATCCAATATCCTATCCTACATACCATACCCAAAATATCAAGGGGAACCACTAAATATGTACGTTACCTTCCTCTTTCCTATCTTCCAATAGAAAAAAAATGAAAAATCATTGGTTTTCCCAAGAAGGGGGTATATATAAACTCAGATGGAATTCCTTAAAGACTTTATAACTCACTCACTCAATTTGGAGAAAACCTATTATCACATTTATAAAAGAAATTGTTTTATGAAACTAGTTAAAGAAATTTATATCAAATGGAAATATGTTTCATGAAAATTAACAAATAATTGTTTGAAATATTTCTCATAATTTAGAATACCCATGACCATGCTTCTACACAGACACCCACACACACATGAATTATATGTGAATTTTACATAATCATGATTAATCACTCATCGATCCACCATGTCCTCAAAAGGTGACCCATATCTAAGATTCCAAATGGAACACACCCCTTCTTTAAAGTCATTTTCAAAAAATAATTCACATCAACCATGTATAAAAACCCCCCATTAATAATTACATTTCACAAAATATCAATCATTTCTTGTACACAGTTACTCTAAAAACTTACACACATTAAATTTTTCCATAATTTTAATACTTTCATTTTAAAATTATAAAAAAAGAGTGTTTTATGAAAACCATCCAATTTCTGATAATTCCAATGCCATAACCAAAACTGTTTTTACATAAATAATCACACATTGTTTTCAAAAAAATATAAAGAAATTTTTTAATCAAAACCTAGCATTCATGTTCTATAATGGTGGAGATGAGAGAGAACCCTCCCACCTCTCAACTGGTGGAAAAAATGACGAACTATACTAAGATATTCTATATCGGGACATGGATCTTCTTTCCATAAAGGGATTCAGTCATATCTCATTAATATAACCATAATAAAACATTTATCTATCATTGAAGGAATAGATATATGTTTTTTGGATATAGACGAGGAGTATATCTAAGAGTAATGGGAAATATTAATGACTTATTGATGAATCTAGAACTTCAATATGATTTGGATTGAAAAAAGTTGTCTTCTGATCAAAATAAAACACTAAGAGAGACCTAGGAGCAAAGAAAATTAGATATACTAGGATATTTTCTGAGTAATGATGTTTTTAGGTATTAATTGGGATTAAAATCGCAAATTTTTGGGCATTAAATACATGTCACATGGTTATGATGCATGTTTTGTTAAATCACGTGTCGACCATGCGATGTTAATGTCTTAATCGCACACCCTACATGGTTGTGTAACACATTTGGAAAAATCATGTACCAACCCTAGTTTTACCCATATTTGTATTTTTATGGTACCATATGTAACTGCCATGGTTTTTCTAAACTGTGTGCCAATAGTGTTCTTGCTCAATGATATTGAAAAGATGCTGAATGGTTTTCTATAGTTGGTGTGTGGTTTCTACTAACTATACACTAACTGTGAGCCTCTATACTAACTAATAAAACATTCCCAAACCACCTTTAAACCTCATGAAAATTATCCCAATAATTATGAAATCTCAAAAATACACAAAACATGGGGGTAATATACCTAAAACTAGGGATGAAACATTATCAGTCCAATGTGGGTCCCCATCCCACGTCGAACTTTCATTCGGTTAGGATCTACATTTTTAATAAATACATGTTTCTTAACCTTAAAGTCAATGGTGGGGTTAGAAACCCTAAAAAATAAACTCATGGGCTTCATAGGCCTTGCCTCACTTATGATGGTCCACATTCCTAAGTCCATGCATGTTCTGTGTTCCCCATTAACAACTCGTGTGAACTCCAATGGACCTATGCAGCCCACTCACTCTCATTCTACAATGTGGAAAAATTTTCAGTCTCCCCATTATGGGGGAGATTTCTCCTATATATATGGTTGATGAGCTGTCCCTTTATCTTAGGTAGTGGGAAACTTTTTTTTCAAACACCTAGAAGAATATCTAAGTGTATAAATTCCAATCCACAACAAAGCTTCTTCAAATATTCATCATGAAAAAATATTGTTTTTTATGGCCACATTAATTAATTATTCCATAAATAAATAATTAATAAAATAATTATTTTCATGGAATTCACCTTTTTTTACGAAAGGTGTTCTCAAAAGAATATTTATTTTACATCTAAAGATAATTCCAAATAATCATCATGTTTTCAAGAAGAATTTCCCAAGAATGACATCAAATTCCATTATATGAATCCATAAAAATTCTACAAGAATCACCACTTCATCTAAATATTATGAAACACATGTTGAAAAATAATTTTAAAAAAATTCCACACATGAGACCAATAATATCCCCTTTTTATTTTTTCAATATCTTTTCATATTTTAAAATTTAATATGTATACTCAATCATTCTCAACATTGTCGATAATAAAATGAAAAGGTTAAGTGGGAGGATTATAATATTTTATTCTTCCATTCAAGGCATTAAATATTCTCTTCCCCTTTAACTAATATGAGGATTATATAATTTATCAACTGAAGTATCTATAAAATAATTTTTTTCATTATACAATTAAATAGTTAATTCATTTTGAAATATATAATGAAATAAGGGATATTTATAGAAATTAAAGAATATTTTATAATTGTATAGTAACCTAATTTATGAGATTACATATATAATTTTATATATCTTATATGTGAAAATATGATATATTTAAATCATGGATTAAGTAAATAAATGTTTTGAAAATGATAAATAAAGTGTTTGTATTTTTGGGACACATAAATTTTTTATTACAATTTTATAATTAATATAATGATTTAAAATAAAATTTATTTTCATAAAATAGAATCATAAAATAATATTTTTTTTCTTATGATTGTATGGTAATTTAATGAGACCTGAATGAATTTTTCAAATGGTTATAAATCAGTTATAATTATGAAACTAATATTTTTCAAGTAAATGATAAATTTAATTAGAAATTAAATTAATTATATTTATAAAACTATTTTTAAAAAATGGATTTCATTTTTTAATTCTAAATGTAAAAAAATTTCAAGGGTGAATTTTTAGATTTTCTTCAAATATTTGATTATTTTCAATAGTGAAATATGGTAATTTATTGTACAAACTAAATGCATGAATTATTGATTCATGGATGATGTATGGATGATATAAGACAATAATCATGAACTATACTTATCCATTTACTATATTTATTAATTATTATAAAATATATTCATTGTCTTGAGATAAAATAATAAACTAATGGATATGATAATGTGAAAATACACTTCTCCACCACTATAAATATCACCCCTCACCACCTCTTCTCTACATAAATCAATGCCTTGTATCTTGTTAAATTTATACCCAATTACCTTCCCAATACTCTTACCCACATCTAAGACTGTATGGTCTCACCAATATTGGAAAACCAAGGGCCTTAAAAATGTTCTCAAGGAGGATAATTCAAGAGATGAAATCCTCTTTTATTTTCTTTTGTTTTATTTTCGATTTATTTTTCATTTCATATTCTTGCCTCAGCTCCTATATCAAAATGTGAATGATAACTCTAGTATATTTTATATACTGTAATTATATCATGTTAATGTAATATACTCCATCAAACTATTCTCTCTCTCTCTCTCTCTCTCTCTCTCTTTCATTTTAAAAATGAAATTATTTCCTGTGATGTGTCAATTTTACCGACATCGTGGATGATGCATTTTTATTTTTATGTAATGCCTTAAAGGATATTCATAAAACCACTATAATGGTTGTAATATACTATAAAATTTATTTTAAAACCCTTATTAATTTCCTGAAAAAAAATATTTACATAATACTAAATGATAAAACAAATCAAGTTCATTCGGATCAAAAACCGCTAAAATCAACCCAAACAATTATCATTAACTATTTTTCAAATGAATCATCCTCATTAAAAATGTCCAAACTATATATAATACCATTTATTATTATTAATATTCATTAATAGTATATAATTTCAATTTTGGAAAACTATTCTCATTTTATATGATTTTCAATACATGTATACAAGTAAACCAATAATGAAAACCAAGGAAACTAATGCTCCCAAATGAGAAAATTGTATATTATAACTCATAAAAAAGGATATAAATGAACTTAGTAAAATTATAATAAATTAGATAAATGTATAAAAGGTTATGAATTAAATAATTAATGGATTTAAATTTATTACCAAGGTTATTATGCTCATGTTCAAAACACTTTGAGTCATATGACATTATTTCTGAAACTCCATTTTCCCCTCAGGATACACTTTCTATCTATTTAACCCAAGGAAACACTTAATTATTTTTATTCACCTCTTAATAATTTTATTTATGTGTTCTAAACTGATGTATCTAGATCAGATCATCTTTCTTTGATGTATAAGTACAAGTTTTAAACAAGTTCCCTTCTAAATCCTTTCTAATAATCGACATCGATACAAGTGAACTTCTTGATTTCTTACTAATTTTCAGGTACAATTCATAATATATTTTAATCCACCATTATTTTTCCACAATTAGTCATTTTAACATAAAAAATTATTGGTTCAATTCTGGAGTCTCATTTTCATTTGACTAGAAAATCTAAATTGAACCAACCATGGGATCCTTGAAAAGAATGCACCCAAAACAATAGAAATAATAAAATATTTTTATTAAGTGAGTATAAAGTAGTTATAAAATTTTTATATAAGGTATTATAGATATTAATATAGTTTTTAATATGTCAATAACTTTCTTTAAACCATTATACATGATTTTGAACAATTTTTAAGTAAGACGAATGTGAGGTAAGGGAGTTTTTCTATAAAAAACATCTTTTAAATTTCTATTTTTACAAAATTCAAAAGAAATATTTTTTTATGAAAGTATTCATGTTTTA
This sequence comes from Viscum album, assembly GCA_963277665.1. Lineage (NCBI taxonomy): Eukaryota > Viridiplantae > Streptophyta > Magnoliopsida > Santalales > Viscaceae > Viscum > Viscum album. Next base: position 735,436,232 of record OY728160.1, read on the forward strand.
TGATTATATTATGGTTCTTTGGAATTTTTTATAATGAAGGGTGGGACATATATCCCCCTCCAATACATTGGGTATGTTAATGTTGGAGGTTGGCCTTATCATTATTCCAAGAATTACAATGATGGTTACATCATTAGGTATCCATGAAGGTTACATTGTAAGGTATCCATGAGGGTTATAAATAATATGGTATCCATTAGGGCTAACATTATATGTATGTAATGTTCCATGTAACCCTAATTATTTTATTTATGTTTTTGTAAATCACTTGTTTTCACAAAGTCAGTTTATGATACTTTATGAGTGAGAAGTATGTCTTTGGGAAAATAATTTCATATGTTTATAAGTATTTTATGGACTAATGGTTCTTTTATATTTTATGTAACTTTCTATGTTTTTTTCTTATCCAAATTTTTAAATTTTTTTGATAGGGTTTTATTTATGGGTGAAAGAAAAAAATAATCCAAGTTTAATGGTGTCAATATTTTTCATGGAAAAATTCATGTTTTATTAAAAACTTATAATTTATGGAAAAATTAGATACTATTTTAGTAGTAATACTTTTTATTTTCATGGGGGTTCATGTAATACTAAGGTTCTATTTCTATAAAACTATAAACCTAAAATATCTTTGGGAATGTAATAAGTGTTCTCTAGTTTAACTAACCTAATTGTGTAATGTTTAAGACTAGGTCCTTATAGTTGGTATTAGAGAATAGTTTAAACAACATTAGGGGTTAGGATGATGTAAAAAGAATATGATATGTGATTTTTACATTATTTTTGTGTTAAAAATATAAATAATTTGAAGATTTCCAGGTTTCTTCATCTAAGATATGTTTTTTCATATTTGATTTCCATCGAATAAACATGGAATATGAAGTAGGAAGGCACCAAGAGGATGATATCTCTCCAAATATGTAAGCTGGAATTGTGGAAAATAGAACTGAGCAGTTTTTGATAGTAATGGATTAATTTACATACAAAATAAATTTCAATGGAATCCATGAATGATAAAAACTAGAGCTACGATAAAAGAACATGACAATATGGTCCATTTTTTGAGGCTACACCCTCCTTCTCTTAGTGGATCTTATGAACTAGTGGTAGATATAGGGTGTATTAAATCCATTGAGAATATATTTGAAGTCATGGGGTGTTTGTATAATAATATTTTTAACCTTTATATTTATCTTTTTGATGGGGAATCTGACCAGTACTGGTCAATGGCCAAGAATATAAGAGATATTGAGGAGATTGATGCCTTTTAATGGGATGAATTTAAGAATATTTTCCACGAAATATATTTTCTTAAGGTGGTTTGACTTAGGATGGAAAAAACATTCCTTGAATTGAAACAAAATGATGAATATTAATAGGCTGGGTAGGAATAAAACATCACCCAATTGTAAATATACACTCCAAATAATATTCAGGATCTTGATAGTAAAATTGATCGTATTTACTCAATATTGAAGCCAAGATACTGAATGAAATTATCCTTCTAAGATATCAAATGTTATTAGAAACTTATTTTATGTGATGAGAGTGTAGAAATTGAGTTTCTTAATGATCACTTATACTTTGTTAGTATGAAGATGAAACGGTTCAGATGGAATGAAATGGGTAAGAATAAACCATATAAATATAAAGGTATAAAAGTCTATTTAGCAGTTTGTGGAATTTGTGGTAAAAAAAATCCCTAGGTAATGCCTTAAAAATTCTGGTAAGTGTTTCTGATGTAGTAGGATTGGACAAATGGCCTAGGATTTCAATGAAAACAATTCAATGTTTAATTCTGATAAGAAAACAATATAGTGTTTTAAATGTGGTGAGGTGGGGAATTATACAAATAACTATCCAGGGGAAGATATAGATGGTGGAAAAATTATTGATTATAAGAAGAAAGGTGTAGTAAAATATTTTGTGACTACTTTAGCAGATTCAAGGACATCCAATTAAGCAGTATCAGGTACATTATATGTTTACTCATATTTTTATAATGTCTTGTTTGATATAGGGTCTACACATTCCACTGTTTTTGAGTTTTTTTGTAAATTGGAAATTTCACCTCATGAAATGAAATCCAAACATATGGTTAAAACAACATAAGAAATATTAAGAAAAAATTAATTGTAAGAATCTTCATGTTTTTAGGTTTGGAAACAAATTATGAGAAAAACATGTGGTTTTTCCCTTAGTAGAGTATGATGTTATTCTGGGTATGGATTGGATTTCTGTTTATCATGCTAAGATTAATTGTAGAGATAAATAAGTTTTTTTTAAAGATTTTTAGTCTGTATACAAGAATGAAATTATTTCATTGATAACATATCAGGAAGATGAGAAACAATTAAAACTAGATAATGAAATTTATCTTGCACATATTGATCAAAATAAGAGAACTATTTAGATTAATGATGTACTAGTGATAAATGAATACGTGTATGTTTTTATATATTAGTTTCCTAGTGTTATACTTAATCATGAAGTTGAATTTATTATTGACTTAGTTTATAATTTTAATATAATTAAAAAACCCATTATCGAATGTCTCACATGGATCTTTAATAATTTAAAAGTTAGTTGTAGGTGTTTCTAGATAAAGGGTTCATTCATCCAAGAACTCCTCCATGTGGGGATCCTGTGTTGTTTGTTATAAATAAATATAGTTCCAAGATACTCTATATTGAATATAGATATTTTAATAACATTACTAGTAAGAATATGTATCTATTTCCTCATTTCAATGATTTATTTGATCTGCTACATATAGATCAATATTTTCCAAGATTAACATGAGATTTGGGTACCATTATCTAATGGAGAGGGAGGATTAAATTCAGAAAAAATCATTCCAAAATAGATATGGGCAGTATGAGTTTGTTGTTATGCCCTTTGGTTTAAAAAATAAAACTTTTTTATTTATGTATGTTATGAATAAAATATTCCATGAATATTTGGATAAGTTTTTTTTATTAATGATATTTTGGTGTTTTCTAAAAAATTTTGAAGTTCATGAAAAAAATTTAAGTATTGTCCTACAAACTCTGAAAGAAAAGGAGTTATATAGGAAATATAGAAAATGTGATTTTCAGTTGAATAAAATTAATTTTTTTTGGAAACACTGTAAATAATGATGGTAAAATATTTGATCCTACAAAAACAAAAGTGGTTGATGAATGACCATGAAAAAAAAATGTTACTAAGTTTCATAGTTTTATTAGATTATCAGGCTATTACTGACGATTTGTTAAAAATATTTCATCTTTTTCTGTCATATTAACTAAGTTAACAAGAAAAGGTGTCAAATTTATTTGTAAATATAAATGTGATACTTGTTTTAAAGAACTAAAAATATTATTTGATGATTCTCCAGTTTTGGACCATCCTTTAAAAAATAGAGAGTTTTTCATCTACAGTAATTCCTTATTGAATGATGTTGGTTTTGTTATGATGCAGAATAATCAGGTAGTTGGTTATGCTTCAATAAAACGAAAACCTCCTAAGTTAAATTACCCCACGCATGATTTGTAATTATTATCTATGGTTTTAGATTATAGAATTTGAAGGCATCATTTATATGGAACCAAATGTGAAATATATATTGACCATAAAAGTTTGAATTATATATTTACTAGGAAGGAATTGAATATCAGGTAGAGAAGATGGTTGGAATTGATAATGTTTTATAATTGCATGATCAATTTCCATCTTGGAAAACCAAAAAAGTGGTGTATTCCTTGAGTCAAAAAAATCATTCTATATTAACCATGTTAAATTTGGAACATGACCCCTTCGTTAATGGTTTGATTAATTTTTTCTAAGAAGTTTTGGTGTAGGAAATTTCTCTGTTTTTTATACTATTAGTGAAATCGTCCCTCTCAGAAAGAATTAAGAAAGTTCAAAAGGAAGACCATGATTCATAGAAAAATGTAGAATTTTCTAAAAAAGGCAAGTTTTATGAATTTAATGATGAATAACATACTGATTTGAGAATTTGAAATTTATTATGTGTGCATTGTGATTCCCAGATGAAGAAATAATTATTAAGTGAAGGTAATAGTTCTTGTTTATAGTTCATCTAGGCTACAGAAAGATATAAAATGATATTATAGATTATTACTGGTGGGATAGGATGAAAATAAATATTACTGACATTACCACTAAATGTTTGACATGTCAAGAGGTTAAATAATAGTGAAAAATATCAAAGGGTATGCTTCCCCCTTTTCTCGTGCTAAAGTGGAAATATGAATATATATCGATGGACTTTGTGGCAGGATTACCAATGAAATATCAAAGTAACAATGCAATTTTAGTTTTTGTTGATTGACTAACTAAATCGGAAAATTTCCTTCTTATATGAGACACTCTTTCTCTAGAACATCTTTCTCAATTGTACCTACATGTTATTTTTAGGTTACAAGGAGTTCTTCTCTTAATTTTATTTGATCATGATCCCAGGTTAACATATAAATTTTGGAAATTACTTCAAAAGTCATTAGGAATAGAATTATATTTTAGCACCTTTTAGCCTCAATATGATGGAATAATTGTGCCAATAATTCATACATTGGAAGAAATGATACATGATTGTTCAATGGATTACTGTGGAATTTTGGATCATTATCTTTCTTTAGTTCAATTTTTTATAATAACAATTTTCATTCTAGTATACAATTGCAAAATTTTTAGGAATTATATGGAATGAATTTTTGAACTCCAACATTTTGGGATAAAGTCCGGGAAAGGAAGTTTATGGGACCATAATTAGTATAGGATGTGGCTGAGAAAGTAAAGATGATCCAATAACATGTGTTGATGGCTTAGAATAGGAATAAAATTTATGTTGATAATAGGAGGTAAGACCATTCATTTAATTTAGGTGATCATTTTTTCTTTAAAATCACTCCTTGGAAATGTTTTATGCATTTTGGTATAAAAGAAAAGATAATCCCATATTTCACTATACCTTATGTATTCCCAGAGAATGTTGGGAAAGTCACCTACTGAGTATGTTTTCCTTCATTTTTATCTCAGGTACACAATGTTTTTCATGTTATAATGTTAGGAAAGTATGTTCTATATTTAAATCATGTTTGAGATGAGAAGTAGTTCATCTAGAAGAGAAATGTTCTTATGAAGAGAAATCAATTCTGATGACTGATTGTGAAGAGAAAGTATTGTGGTATAAGGTAATTCACTAGGTTATGGTTTTATAGAGAAACCACATGGTTGAAGAAGCAACATGGGAATATTAAAACTCTATGAGAGAAATGTATCCTCAATTATTTAATAATTGAATAATAATTGTGAGGGTGCAATGTAGAGACCTACTTTTTTCCTAATAATTCTTTGGAATATTTCTAAATACTATTCCAAAGATGGGCGCTGAGATGACATTCAATTTAAAGTCCATGTGTGCCCAAATTTAATTTTATAAAAATTAAATTATATTTTATATTACTCATGCATAGTTAATTAAGGGAAGTTGGGAAATCTCTTAAAAGGTTTATCGAATCAGAAATGTAAAACCACAGTTGGGTCTATAACATAGTGTTTCCCCTAGGCATGACGTAAAATAAGTCGACACGGGATATTCGGACCCCACACTCATTATTGGTGTTTTAAATGGATGAATTAAATTATTAAATTATTAATTTAATCAATCAAACCCAAATAAGTCTCATAAGGGGACTCTGATGAGAAATCTGAGGCCATAGTTTAATTTGGAACATGTGTTTTACCATATATAGGGTATAACCTTTGTCGTCGCTGGGTGTTCGACTTATGTACCATCTTGGGAGAATAATTAAATAATTAAATGATTATTTATTTAATTAATTGATTAATTTTATTTACCCTAATAAGTGGTTATAAATATGATGGTATAGGGATTTGTACTCATAATCCCTATAATTTTCCAATGAGAGCATAAACCTTCTCTAGAAGAACTCATCCCTGACGAAGAATGGAGAACCCTTGGCTCATGGCGGATCGAACGATGACGAACACAATAGATCTTCCTCCATAAATAGGTTAATTCTTCAACAATGATCAATCAAAACCTAAAGTAAGACTCGTCAATTGTGGTTTTCCATCACTTTTGATTAAAAGACTTAGCATGATCGATTTTCTCTCTTTAATCTTTGTTAAGATGAATACCCTTCACATGTTCCTGAGTTTGGAGTTTTAATTATATTCTGATTTGTTCATCTAATCCCAGTTCCATGTTCATGATCACTGACCAAGAGAGATTGTCTAGTAATATTTTAATTTTTTTATTGGTTATTTTCGCCCAATGTTATTCGCGTTCATCATTGTTTTACCATGAGATCATGATTCAACATTTTCAGGGTGGGTTTGAGTACGATCGAACCCCTAGAATCATGGCACTGGCACGAACGACACATAAATCGAGGATTTGGGGATAGATTGATAAACGAGCGGTATAATGTTCAGCGAACAGAATAGTTTTGGATCCATGGGTGCATGTTTGGGATCATAGGTGGCTAGGGATCGTGTCGATAACCCCCATTTTCTTGATTGGCATGCGGTGATGACATGTAGTGTGACGAGTCCAGTTGCAAGTGGAGGCCTCACATGGGATCTCATGGTGGAGACTGCTCGGTGTTGGCTTGATGGTGGCCAAATTTTGATCTCTGACAAAGTGGTCAGATATGGTCAACATGATGAGTGTCAATAATAGTAATTATTAATGATTATAATGGAGACATGTTGATAAGATTGAGGGACAATTTATTCTTATTATATTAAATAATAATGGTAACAGTGGTTTGTAGAGTGTGATTAATTAAATGGAAGGGATTTAATTTAATAAGAGAATAACCATTATCAACTAATTTAATGGGATTAAATTATAACAATAAGGATGAGTGTTATTATTATTAATTTTATTAATAATAAAATTGAAGTTAGAATAGAGTTGGGGAACCTCAGCAGATTGGGGGGGTGTTATACACACATGTTGGTCATGGAGGAAGGAGGAGGCATATAAATAGAGGTGTGTGAGTGCTTTATCATTTATTCACTTATAATAATAATTATTATATTAATGAAAACAATGTTAAAATAAAATAAGTAAGTTAAAAGAGTTGAGAAGGGGGTGTGGGATTCTTGAAAATGAATGAGAGAAAGATTCATATGCTCCTCTCAATTAGGAGGAGAAAAGAAAATTTGTGTATAATAATAATAAAATAATATTACTATTATTTTTTTTGTTAAACCTTAATTTTTCTATAACATCCTCAGATGACATCGGTTTGAAGAAACATCAGTGAATGTGTGACACTGGGATTAAGATGGTCGATTCAAGTCCAATGTTGAATTTTAAATTCTGGTTCGTGGCTAGGATCCATGAAACCCCTCAATAATAATAATATTATTGTCGTAGAATCTTGCATCTGTTGTAACTCTTTCATTTTACATCGGATTGGAGAGTTTTTAGTAGCATTGTGGGCCAAAAATTGAGGAATACATTTCAAGAACAATTTCATGCATATAAATTGAGATCGAGGAGCAGGCCCCATTAGGCCTTGTACATATGTGTTCTGGTGAAATGACTTTTTTTCACCAAGTATCCATTTTTGACAAATGAGTAGTCTATATTGTGTATTTTTCATGAGGATCACAATGGCGCGATCCATATAATTAGTTTCAGGACCAAGGGATGGGACCCACATGATTCCTTTCAAGCACAATATGATGGTATATGACTTTTCCATCGGATTACTATTCAGGGTGAATGAATAGTAAATCTGGTGTGTTTTTCTCGAAGGATCGCAACGGTGTGATTTTCATTGTTATCTGGTGCCATTAGAAAACTACTGCTAGTAAACGTATATTTTCTCCATTGGTTTAAGAAAGAGAAATGCACACTTATCAGCATTTTTTCTAGAGATTCATGTACTCTGGGAGTATACTAGCCCGCTAGGGGTACATGATTTGCAGTTTAGTACTCGAGTTTGGATAGGTACATGACCATGGAAAGAGGCTCGACCACACGATGTGTGGTCCCCACACACACCATGTACCACTTTATGTTTCTTCAACTTCACGTATCTCTTTCTTTTAGATTCATATCTTGACCAGCGAGTAGCCTATCCTGTGTATATTTCCTCATAAAACCTGATGGTGGCCTCTGTAATGGCTTTTTAGATAAGATGCGAGATGTTCAGGGTGCGATGAGTATCCGGGGTGACACTTGATGACTGTAGCAGCGTTCATTCTAAGAGGTACCTCCCAACAGAGATAGACAATGTTTTTCAGTGCTTTCAAAGAGGTACCATCTAGTAGGGATGACTAGTGATGTTCTGAGTAGACCCTCCCACCGATCTGGGTAGCATAGTCCCCAAGGAGATACTGGGATAGCCCATAGAGTTGTCCTCAAGGAGATATTAGGATGACCTAGAGAGTTGTCCCAGAGGAGATACCAGGATGAACCAGAGTATAGTCCCCGAGGAGATATCAGGCGGACCCTCTCGATGGGCCGAGTATCATAGTCCCCAATTGTTCGGAGAATACCCTCGATTGTGGGAAATTGTGGTGTTCCCCAAAGTTAGAATTGGGATTACCCTCTAGCTAGGCTGGGCAATTGCATTCCCCAGCGGCATTCCCGGGCTTACCCTCCAGTTGTGATTTTCAATGGCATTTCCCAATGATTTTTCCAAGTTTACCCTCCTATGAGGATGGGAAGTGGGGTTCCATGATGACTACCAGAGAAGGACCCTCATCTATTCCACACTAGTGATGAAGAGCGGTTTGGATTACCTAAGGAGTCATGAGAAAGAGGGTAACTTTCCCCACTGAGACACATCCTTGTGATGTGGCCCAGAACTATGCAAGAAAGCCAGTGCCACCAAATGTGGATAATATCGAGGTGTGGTGACTTGAGACCCTTTTACTTGTACCTCCTAGGTAGTTGCGACAATATTCGGGGCATCGTAGATGGTTTTTACCTTGGGACTGAGTGCTACCGACTTTATTGGGCTAAGCTGTGATATTGAGATACCCTCACTCCCTTATTTGGGTTTATTTGAGAATATCTATTGTTGGGTGGAGATGCACTCCTTTTACTATACCTTGTTCCCATAATAGTATTATTCTATTATATCTCTTACTTATCCCCTCTTCAATGCCTCTCTTTATAATCCCTCAAGCCTTCATGGAATCCAATTGTGTATTTTTATACACACCCATGTTTGGGCTTTTCCCGCATTTGTTGTTCCCTTGCAGATGACAGACACATTGATCAGCATATCAGAGGAGCTTAGGAATATGTGGTTCTTGGACCGTGTGTGGTGGTAAAATCTTGGGATTAAAGAGTGGGACTCTCCAAGTTATTTTATTGTTCCACCGATTGCCGGGTTGTGGCACTTTTGAAGTTGGGTGTGGATTTTCCCCCTTTCCCTTTTATCTTTATTTTTATTGTACTTGTACTATTTAAAGGTCGATGCATATATTATTGGTTTCCCTATTATAGCATTTTTGTATCTTTATTCATTTTCCTCTACACTTATTCATTGATTTTTATGCATGTGTGTACAGTTTTTTAGGAAAAGGCTTCCCCTAGTTTATTGTACCTTCATCACTAGTTTCTAGCCCCTAGCATATGGAGGCGGGCTTGGGGTAGTTGTGGATCGAGCCACAGTATGGGTCAGTTCGTGACATGAACTTTCTAGAAGGTGGGGAGAATTTAACAACCCAGGTACTTATAAAATAATTTATTTTCATACTGGAATTAAATATTAAAATTAATTATAAATTTATAATGAAATAAGCTATATTTATTTAAATTAAGTAATATTTAATAATAGAATAGTAACCTCATATATTAGAGTATAAATAAAATTTATGTATGTTACAAGTGAAAATATTATATATTTATATCATTTATTAAGTAAAAAATGTTTTGAAAATTATAAATTATGTGTTAGTATTTTTATGACACATAAATTTTTATTTAAAATATTATAATTAATATAATGATAAAAAAATTGTTTTAATAAAAAAAATAATAATAAAATACTTTTTTATGATTATAAGATAATTTTATGATACCTTAGTTAATTTTTTTAAAGTGTTATAAAATCAGTTATAATTTTAAAACTGGGTTTTTTCAAGTAAATAATTAATTTAATTAATTTTTTTTATCATATTTAGAATATTAAATTCAAAAATTAGAGTTAATATTTGAATTCTAAACATCCAAAAAATTTAAGGGTGAATTTTTGAGATTTTTTTGAAATAGTTTAATTTTTTTGTTAATAGTGAATTACAGTAATTTAGGGTATGAGATAAATAAATTAATTATTGATTGAAAACTGATTTATAGATGATTTAAGATAATAATATCGTTCTCTACTTCTCCCTTTCCTATATTTAGTCATGTGAATTAAAACTATTCATAGTCTTGAGGAAAAATAATAAACTAATGAATATAATAGTGGGGAAACACCCATCTCTTCCACAATAAATACCACCCCTCTCCACCTCTTCCCATCACACATAAAATCCTTTTAGCTTATTTAATTTTTTACCAATTACATTCCCAAGTATCGTTCCCAAATAAAATTACTTTTTTGTCTCACTAAAATCCCAAAAGGGCCTTAAAGAGGTTCTCAAGGAGGAGAATTCAAGAGGTAAAATCATCATTCGTTTTATTTTATTTTATTTTAAATTTATTTTTTCTTTTATTATTCCCTACAAACCTCCTCTATCCAAATTATCATGATAAATATATTATATTATATATATATATATATAATTATATAAATTTAATGGAATATAAATCATCAAAATCTTTTTCCTTTCTCTTTTATTCTAGAAATGAAATCATCACCGGTGATGTGTCGATTTAACGATGTTGTAGATGATGCGGTATCCTTTTTGTTTAATGCCTTAGTGGATGTTAATAAAATTACTATGATATTTTATACATACTATTAAATGTATTTTAGAAATTTTTTATGTTTTTAAGTAAAATATTTACATAATACTAAATTATAAAACAAATCATGTTCATTGTGATTGAAAACATCCAAAATTAATCCAAACGACTACCATTGAATATTTGTCTAATGATTTATCCTAATTCCATATAACCAAATGATATATAAGACCATTTAATATTATTTATTTTCTTTAATAACATATAATTTCAATTTGAGGAAACTGTTCTCATTTTACATGATTTTACAAACACATATAAAAGTAAAATGACCACCCAACAAAGGAAACAAACAATCTCGAATGATAAAATTATATTTTATAAGTCATCAAAAATTCCATAAATGAACTAAATAAAATTATAATAAATCAAATAAATGTATAAATGGTTATTAATTAATTCATTAATGGATTTAACTTGATTACCTATAGTGTTTTTTTTGTTTTTAGAAATCAATTGTTTTCGTAACGTATATCATACTTTATGGGTGAGAAGTATGTATTTTTGAAAATAATTTCATATGTTTATAAGTATTTCATGGACTAATGGTTTTTTTCAATTTTATGTACCTTAATGCACTATCTTTCTCATCCCATATATAAAAATGTTTTCACAGGTTTTATGGATGTATAAAAGAAAAGAAGAAGACAAGATTAATGATGAAAAGATTTTTCATGGAAGAATTCATGTATTATTAAAAAATTACATTTCATGAAAAAAGTGGATACTATTTTAGTAGTTCCAATTTTTATTAATGTGGTTTTTCATGTATAAATTATGTCATATTTCTCTAAAACTATAAACCTAAATGACCATTGGGATTTTAATAAGTGTCTTCTAGTTGAATTAAATAGATTGTGTAATGTTTAAGGCCATGTCATTATATATCACAAAGTTATCTTAGAAAAGAGACTTTAGTTAATCAACAATAAGTGAATATGGGATAAACCAGTATAGAAAAAATGTGATATAGAACCATGTTTTTTCAAGATATCCATAACTACCATACATGTAAAATCATGATAAAATATTCTCAATTATCACATAATGGATTAAAAATAATCAAATTTATCAATTAAATGGAAAACACTTCACACACTTGAACAAGAACATCATAATTTTCATGTGAAAATGACACATCTTCCCCTTTTTCTCATCTTATCATCAACTAAAAACCCACCCATAATTGATATGATTAATAAAATTAAGAATAATTTATTAATGTGTGTTTGACATTACTCATATTACAATTTTATAAATATTTTCATAAGTTATACATTAAATGTGTGATAAAGTTTTGACAAAATAATCTCAGAAACACCCCGTAATGGGATACATCCTTATCCTTCTATTTCATACATGTTAGTCAGAAAAAACATGGACAAAAATATATGGGATACCTTCCCTTTATATATTTGAGTGGAACCACCACTATTTTGGAAACCTCTTGTGGAAAAAATATTAATACATATTTTTTCCTTCACTCTTGATGTGGTGGTATTATTATTTTTTTCACCGTCCACAATTTCCCAAAATTTATTTTAAAACCAGTACCAGTAACTAAAATAACATTAGTACATAAGATATTTCTATGTTATGGGATACCTTCTCTTTAGAGGATGTTTCCATTGTATTAGATAATTATATCATTCTATTCATAGAGTCACAACCATTAATTCAAACTTGTGTGTCAATATCACGTTTTACAACACTATGAGAAGTTTCATCTTATGGTGATTACTGATTCTTTAATCTCAACTCCATATATAAACATATCATTTTGAGAGAGTTAGTTTAATCTTCAACTAATCTCATTATATATTCCCAATCCTCCTCCAAATTGATAATTTTTTCTTCATTCATTTTTATTGGATATTGTAAGTATATTTCAAGATCATTGACCTTTTTTAGTTTATGCTCTAATTGATCATATTTGACATCTATAGAAACATTATAAAATTTTTCAAGTTCATATAAATATTCTGGAAATACTATCTTAAAGATATCATTACCACTATATTTCATTGAAATTATTTAAAGGATTCATCATATATTTCATTTTTATGATATATTGTTTCGTCCTTTACTTTCATATGTTTTTGAAAGTATTGGATAGCCAATGATTTTTATCCAATGTCTCTTCTAAAACATTAACCTCTTATTCTAGATGTATTTTTTTATTCTAAAGTGTCACGAGACCACTAAAAACAAACATTACAAATTATTTTAGAACAATCAAATTTTTTTTCGAATTTAAAATAAATATCACTAAGATTTATATCATCATCACAAATTGAGAATGATTCATCAAAAAAATCATTATCAATAGAATTATTACAACATATACACTTCAATTACCTTTAATTAGTGGTGTATTTTCCTTTTATACAATATTATTCTTCAAATTCCTTTACTATCTATGATTTCTATTCTACCGAGTATTGGTAGATATATAATTGTTATTATCCTTAGGAGTAACTACCTTTTTCTCGATCTGATGTTGCTCACTAATTTCATGAAATATTCACTTCTTAGCCCCAAGTTTGATTGACCACTAGGGGGGTCATTAGTTTACTTTAATGAATTATTTTATTTTTAATTCAACCCTTTTAACTTGTTAATGATATCAATACAATAAATTATAACTCAAAGTCTCACTTCATATTCAAAAATGAAAAGAGTGAGTATAGAACCTGGTATTTACAAGGTTCAGTATAATGACCCACTCCTTTCAATATTAGTTATACCCCCTAATATGGGTTCTCTACTGTTATATTATTATCAATTAAAATGGACCATAAAGTATCAATCAATTTATTAACTCCTAAATCAATATAGTAGGTTCTTTTTATTGAACCAAACAGTGTTACCCGAATCCATACAGGCCTACTTCACCATCCAACTAGAGTTTCTCCAGATTTTATCTTAAACTGAAATACTTTCTCTACTATCACCTCCAATTGAGAGACATGTCCTACACCTAGAACTAACTGAGAGACTGTTATTTCAATCAGATACACCTAAAAGACTTATTCCTTTATTAAAGTATTTATCCACTTAATGATGATATCTTGAGCTTCCTTCATGATATTTTTGAACCACACATTCTCGTATACGATTCATGTTCAATCCACAACCACTGAACAAGTTTTGTAGCCTTGCTCAATAATTTTGATCACCTATATATGATTAGTTACCTTAGTATAACACTACAAGGGAAATTCTCTATCTTGTTGTTAAATACCAACCTAAATTAATGTGTGTATATAGAGCACTTAAGTTATTCAATTTTTTATAAAAGAATAATCCTTACACAATCTCAATGAAGTTTCCTTATTTAATTCTTAATTTAAGAATCTCACTTGATATTATTGCAAGAATTTCATGGGGTTATAATATTAATAAAACCTATAAAATAAAAATTCATATTTTTTTTATCTTATGTTGTACTATTAATGTTATTTATCATTTAATTGTTTCTCAATGCTTGTGGTTGAAATTGCTAGTTACAAGCACGAACTTCCATATTCCATTTTTTTTATTCTCAAGTGATAATGTTTTCATGTATCGTACAGATTAGTTAATGCGCTATCTTTTCCTAGTATCTCTCACTCTCATTCATTTTCAGTAGTCACACAAACACACAGACACACTTTTTTCAGGAAAGAAATTCACACTCAAAAATAAATGTGGATCCTTATATTATTCATGAAATTATAATAAACTATCACTTGTTTTCCTCATATTGAACACCAAAAGAGATATAAAATATATTAGTGGTATCTCATAAACTAGAAAGATCTAGTACAAGAATTTTAGAAGACTAATAATGTCTTCATGGAACTAGTTATTTATAAAGCTATTTGTTTTTGTTAAATTGAATTGTAATGCTCATGGATTCTCCCACTCATCAGATATTTATAAACATTATGGTATTGCTTCATGAAATAGTTGTCTCATATTGCTATATTTTTCTTCATAATAATGAGAGACTCTCAAATAGAAGTTGAATACACTTATCCATAGAACTAATAATTTTAGGTATGAAATATCTTACTTACTCCACCTCAACATCTTTGTTTCAATCTTAATTAGGGTTTTGATAAATATTCTATTTTGAGGTATATTTCAACTCACCATATTCATTTTGGGTTTTTGAAATATATGATGGGATTCATAGAATAATTATGATGTATTCCTCATATAATCACATTCATTCCATTATAATCTAAAGAACCATCATTTTTAGAAACTTGATCTTGTGCCTATATCTTGGATGCATTTTTATCATCTTTCAACCATTTTTTCATTTGGAAGTGTCTTTTTATTTGAATAAAAACATATATGCAAGGGAAATATTATATACATGGCTTTAGTTTGATTAATATTATATTTATCCTATGGAATGATCATGTAATATGGCTAATTTTCACAATAACCTATTATCTTGAGCTCGAAGATGTACTCTAGAACAACAAGAGAACCCTGGGATGGATGAGGTTGAAGATGAACATTCTCACTCAATCATATGATCAGGATTATTGGGATCATCCATCCAAAAAATTTCCATATCTTATTAAGGTGGCTGATATGTGAACCACACATCCCCTTCCCACATTAAACATTAATTACATTATGATTTATCATATTATTCAATCTGTTCCACTTCACCCTCAAGCTAATAACGGGGTTCGGTATTCACAACACAACACCCATGGGATTCATGGGAAATGGATCACCTGTATTGGCCTTCATACCCAAGCCTATTCACACTTAGTGCACCCTATACACAACCCTTTCTCACTCTGGTAGTCATATGCGACCCACTCAATCTCATTCTATTACTTGGGTTATTAGATTATCTCACCCATTTGGTTGAGAATAATACCATATATAAGGTTGTTGGGATGTACCTTTATCTTTTGTGGTTGGATAATTTTTTTAAACACTGAAAACAATATCTAAGTGTACAAATGATAAACCACAACTAATCTACTTCATGAAATATATATATTTCTCATGGATAATTTATTTAATTATTCCAAAAAATTCACCTAGAAAATGTGGAGTTTCATGGTGTTCAGTTATTTTTATGCAATGTGTTCTTCTAGTCACAATTATTTTACTTTTAATGTTATCTCCAAACAATCATCACATTTACAAGGAAAATTTATCTAGAATGACATCCAATTTCATTCTATGAATCCATAATAATTTTCCAAGAAGCATCACTTCATATTCACCATAAAAAATACATATTGACACATCATTGAAAAAAATGAAAAAAAATGTTCGAACTTAAAATTATATAAATTATTTTTAAGAGAATTCACATGGAATAAAATGGTAAATGTCCAAAGAGGAAATACTATCCACTTTTCTTTTAAAAAATATTCCTCAGTAATTTTAAATACCAAAGGGACGAAATTGGTACTATTATATTTTTTTCTTGGAATAAATAAAGCAGAATAAAATAGATTAGATTTAAAAGTCTCAATCTATATAACTCCATTTAAAAAATTAGCATATATTATCCCAAAAATAAATGAGACTATAACATAAAACCTTAAGCGCATTAGTAGCTTTTGGAAAATAACCCCATCGAAATATATAAATTTAAATTAGAATTTAAATATCCAAAATATAAACAGATTCATGATATAACATATCAAAAGGGTATTATATACACCAAATGAATGAAAAAAGTAGTTAATATGACACATGTCTCATAGAAACAAAAGTGAGATGAGAAACCCATACCCGAAATCTTTTCATGCTTCGTATGCATTCAAAATTCCACAAATTTGGGAGAAATCATTAGAATATATTCTTAAGGACCATATTGATAGTCTTTCTGAGACACCAAAACTTATAAATTTTGGATAAGGATTTTAATAAGGGTTTTTGACAGTGGTTGGTCAAGTTAAGTCGGTCAAGGTGGTGTGGCGAAGAGAGGTGTGGTTGTGTCCTTTTATAGTGAAGGAAAAGTGACAATTAGATTTACACAAAATATTTAAATTTAAAAATTATTTTTTCTATGAAATTATAATGAACATGAAAAATTTATAATCTAGTATTATTATGGGTCAAAATCCTTTGATCCAAAAAAATTTAGACATGTTTAGGTTTTGTTTTAACTTCATTAACCCATTTGATGATCAACACAATATCAAAATTTTAGTATTTAGGGGTCAGTAACATTACTATAATAGGAAAAGTGACCCATATGCGTAATATGGTTGATATTATATATCATATCCTATTAAATATTCTAAATATACTATTTTTATGAATTTCATATAATTTAATAAAATATCAATCAATATAAGATTCAATTAAAGTCATTTTCAGGACTATTAACATAGCTTGACTTTAAAGAAATTAAAATGTTAATGGAATTATAATCTAAGAATTAAAAAAATCACTAATATGTTATATTTATCTAATTTATTTTACACAATAATTCATTCAAAATTTTATTACATTCAATATTTTTAAAATAATTTCTTTGATTTTTCTATTAGTTGAATAAGAACTGTGTTGGTATTGCATAAACATTTATGGTAATTAGCATATTAATAAAATTTAAAATAACAATTTATAATTGAAAAAAAAACCTATTTTATCCCTATGAATAAATATCATAGAAATTAAAACAAATATAGTGAAAGTTTCTATTTTTTCTTTGCATATAATAAAATTAAGGTCATTATCAATTGAAAGGGGAATGAAATTTACAAAACTTATAAGATATGATGATTAAAGTTGAAAGGAACCAATAAAAGAAAATAAATAAATCTTTTTTGGATATTTCAAGGCCTTATCCCATAGGTTTAATACAATTTTACCCATTTACACTTATCGAGGTGTCAAATATTTACCATAGTTAATATTTGTAATGACCGAAAATAAAAGGGAACTATTTAACAAAATTGCAAATCCTAATTATAAATATGTAATAAATTTTTAAATACTAAATATCTATAAGTGGAATAAATAAATTTTAGTATAAATTAATAAAACAAAATTATAAAACTTTTTTATAAAAAAAGATTTTAAATTCTAAAAACGTATATATAAAACATCAAGTATATTTTTTATTCATATTTAATTGGTTAGATTATTTATAATTTTATGGGAAATACTTTATTTTAACAAAAAATTTAAAACACAATGATAGTTCTATATTACATTATTTAATCAAAATAAATGACAATATTACAAGAATCAGTATTTTTCACTATTTACATAAAAAATAAATATTTTTTGAAAAATCCCAAAAACTCGCCGTAAGATTATATTAACTTGATGATTTAAAAAATTATATTAATTTCATATAATATAATTTCTAAATATGGTTGAATATTAATTATAATGTATGTGCACAAAATTGAATAAGAACCATTTTTTTAGGAAAACATATTTTTGATGCATAAAATGAATTTATTGTAAATTGAGTTCCTATTTATTATCAATTAATTAAAACCATTATAGGTATATTTCATAATTTGGTTATTCACATTCATATAACCAATTTAATAGTTAGGTTATAATATATCATAATCAATTTTAGACTTGGTGTTGTTCGTCCAACAAGCTATCAAACATGGTATTTTTAAAACTAAGTTTTTAGGGTATCAAATTTCGAATAAAATATTATTCCCATTATTCATGGATTTTTAATTCTTAAATGTTTTTAAAAGAAAATAATAATTATTTAAATTTTAAAATGGAGTTTTTATTTTATTTATAATGTAGTTTTACTATCTATATAAACATCCTTTAATTATTCCTATGTCTTAATAGGTATAAAATTTAATGATACCATCCACCTTATTCCTCTGGAAGAATTATGATCATATTTTTTTTAATTTATTAAATGAGTAAAATATTGACATATCCTATGATATCATTGGAATATATTTATTTATGTTGATTATGTATTGTATTATTTGTTAACTCTCTGTATATTATGAGTGCATCAAACATAGTAAGTGATAAGTGGGGGAAAATGTTAGATATCCACTCAATGCATTGGTGCATATCATGAGACAAACTAGTTTGGATATTTAGTGTATACCACAACTATTTATGTACAATGTCTTGGAACAAAGCCTTAATAGTAATATTATGATTTTTGACATTATTTATTCTCTTATTGTGAGATTAGTTATTGTTATCCATGTAATTATTTACAATATCAATGGTTATACTTAATATTATTTTTATTGACAGTTTTTATATAAATATTTTTATTTAATAATTAAATAAAATGAGTATGTGATTTAAGGAATGATATTTATCGTTTATTGGTAAAGGGTTTGTTTTCAATGAATTTTTTCGTATTTTTTAAGAAACCCACATTAATTATTGTTGTTTTTCAATATTCATGGTTATGAAATATCACAAACCCACATTACAAAGGAACCCCTCTTGAGACAAAAATTAAGGATGAATGATAATGAACCCCATGTTCAGTCTTTATTATGACCTATGTTTTCCATTAACTCTGAGGGTGTGAAAAATCCCACATATAGAATAATTTATCTTTATTTATTTAATAAGGTTTTATGATAAGATAAAAACCATACGAAAACTCCACCTCATATTCAAAAATACTAAATCAAAAAACATCCATTGATGTGTTTGTAAATTAAAAATATAAAATTAATTTCTCAAAATAATGTTCTCAAAAGGAACCCTAAGTCAGTCACTCAACAAAAACTCTAATCTTTAGATTAGTAATATGCACCTCAATCCCCATAGTCCTCATAGAAACATAAAATATAGTTTACATGTATGTAGGGCGAGTATAAAAAATATAATACATAGGGTAAAAAAATTATAACATTCACATGTGAAAAGAGAAAACTATTTCACCTGTGAGAAAAAAATAGAACCAACACACACCTAAACTGGTCCTGTTACAAATCCCCATCCTCAATATGGTATATTGACCAAATAACACATCAAATATAGTGACATAATAAGAATCATATAGATTAAGGGTATCCCACACCACCTTCCCAACAATTTTACACTATCATGTCCCAATGTCATATGTCCTTGAACTCCCATAATTACCATTGTATGTTTCCTAAAGACACCTAGGAAACTATATCAAATATCACCCACATACACATGGGACACTACATTTTTCCAAAACCACTATCATAACTATGTTATTAGGGTAGCATGGTCATGAAGGACATCAACCTTATCCCTTAATCCTACCATGCAAGAATCCAACCTTGAGAAACCTCAAAATATGATCAATCTTCACCTTTAGTGCAATTTTTATCCTTTATCTATCCCAATTCCTAAAAACCTCACATGGAAGAGATATTAGAGAGGAGGGGTGCATATTGAAATCACATAAAAGTATAAGGTTGATAGGTAATAGACAACAGAAAACCAGGGTTCTAAAAAAGTGTACCAATATATCTACCCATGTTATTAAAATCCCTTAAAAAAACAACCACAATCATTTCTAACACTAAATTCATCACACCACATAATAAGGTTTCACAAAAACAAAATGAATTTTTTTTCAAAAACAACAAATTTCAAAATTTTAGTTACCAAAATTTTCATTTTTCAAGCCCGTTAATTTATATTTTGTGATAAAAATAGTAAATTCACATCCCACTTTATTTCTTATGAGTTAATAAACCCTTTTAACCCTTTTAAATTCATTATCCATTTAAAAAAATAATTTATGAAATATTAATTTCCACACATGGTTATTCCGGTATAAATATTTTATATTTATTCTATATCTTCCTAGAAACTTCAAAACACAACAAATAAAAAACCATCCACATAAAGTCAAATAACCCTGTATTACAAACTCTATACCTCATAATAGCCACACCTCTCAACCACCCCAAATAAATCAATTTAATGATTAAATTTTTTTCCATCCCAGATACATCATTATTTTCAAGGTTATTCTCATATGAATTCAAGTTTCTATGGGAAACCAATTTATTAGATGGATAAACATTCTAAGCCCATTTCTATATGTTGTGAGTTTAATTAAGTAATCAAAACAACACACCAATATCAACATAAGTAAAATAATAAAATCAGTAAGTAAGAAAAATAATATGTGAAAAATCACAAAAAGAAGTAAAACTCATGTGATTTCTCTATCCCCCTCAAACGTTAATTAAACCAGGTAATTATATTTATTAATCCCATATTAACCATCCATCCAAATGAAAATAAGATCATTATATCCCAACATGAACAACTAATAATGAGAGATGAAGGACCCCCTAAAGAGTATTTTCCCCTTAGAAATCTCCATATCCAAGTAAAATAGGAGAGACAGTGTTATGTCATTTCTGAAAATTGAAAAGGAAGAATTTAGATAATCTTATAAAGCATGATAACATAATGAGAGGGTCAGGGGTTTATCTAGATTAGAGGATAAGAAAAGGAAGAATGTATGGATAATGGTTTAGATATTTCTATTTTTTTAGCAATGTGTATTTAGAATATTTTGAAATACACAACCTTGAATCAATGATTGAATTCACAAAAAAATCATTTTTTATATCGAAACATAATTTTAGAGTGATTAACATATTTCAAATACGAGTTATAAATAAGGATTTGTTCTTAATGTAATTAATTATTGTATTTGAGCATTTAAGAACAGTGAAAAGATATTTGGGGGGGTTATAGGTTGACTAAGAAGAGGAATTTTTTAAAAATAAGATAAAATCAATACCCATATGTAGATTTAGGGGTCTTTGTAAGGGTAACTCATTTACCTATTAGCAACACTTTTTAGAGGCTCTCATTAGGGAAACTTGATCTTTCCCTTACTTAGGTGAGGGGGTCTTCATAAGGCTAAATTTTTTTACCATTACATAGAACTATACAAAGGCTCACAGAAGGGTAACTTGATATTTCCCTTATGTAACCATTAAAAAATATCCTTACTATTTAGTAAATAGAATAACCTGGGTAAGGGTAATATTTTCATAAAAAATTTATTTTTTAAAAAACTTATAAATTATGAGGAAAAGGATTCACTAATAATATAAAAATTACAAAAAACTTTCTAAATTATTTTATAAATTATTTAATAATGATTTTAATCTTTTGAATAAATCATAAAACATTAATCACTTATTTTTTAGAACAAATTAAAATTTAATTGTATAAAATTAAAATTAAAAAAAAATTAAAAAATTTATTTATTTTAAATAAAATTTCATAATCAAATAAAACGCATAACCACTAGGAAATACCCAAAAAATATGAAGGGAAGGACCAAGAGAAATGTAGACCATAAAATGAAATGTTTTATGAAAAGTTTTAGGAATAATGGTTGATTTCAAGAGTAAGAAAGTGATTATTTTGACCTCAAAGTTTATTAATTTAAAAGGGATGATACTATATGGGTTTTCATGTTTTTTATGTCAAATGGGTTTCCTTTATTTTTCAATCACTTAGTGATATTTTTTTTACTCATCCGAGATTTTCAAATGTTTTCATTGGTCCATAGGATATTTATAAATTATAGCATGGTCAATGGTTATACATATTGAATGAATAAAAAGTGTCACGAATGGAAACAGGGTGTAAAGGTTAGAATATGTTTTTATGGAACAAAATATACACCATGTGACAATGTTCACTATGTAATTGTATGGGTTTTCCTAATCATATAAAACTCCAAACCTAAATGATATTTAGGATGTAAGTAATTTTTTATTTGTTATTGACATTGTAATTGTGGAAGATAAAATTTCGATCACTTTAGTTGTTTATCAAATCCAACATGTAAAGAGTATGATTTTAGCACTTGATCCGAGTGTACGGGTCTGAGACATCACATATATACATATAAATGTATATAAATATAAATATAAATATAAATATAAATAAATATAAATAAATATAAATATATAGAAACAAATATAAATATACAGAAATATATATATACCCATATAATACATATAATTATAAATAATTATATGTAAATATTCATATATATATATATATAAATTATATATAAATGGAATGTATATATATATATAAAAATTTATATATATAATTATATATATAAACAAATTCATATATAAAATTATATATATAAACACATATAAATTTACATAATTACACACACATTCAGAGAGAGACCCCCAAAATATATATAAATATACATAAATATAATCATATATAAGTATTCAAAAATATATACAAATATTAGAAAATTCACACACACACACACATAACTATATATATATATGTTTATATAAACTCATAAATATATATATATATATATATATATATATGTATACACACTCACCCACATAGTATAGATAAATATATATAAATATAAATGAATATAAATATATATATATACTAATAAATGTATATCTATAATAGATATAAGGGATTACGAACTACCAATACACTTACACTAAGGCACATAAGTGGGTCAAGCCACATCCCTTTACATAAAGAATTCCAAACACTAATTGGATCTATTTATTATATAGAATCGCCTGAAGGATGAGTTTTTTATTTCCTTAAGAACTAACTTTGTATGACCTAAAGGCCCTTGAAGGAGAATACCTGAAGGCACTAATGTGAATATTTCATCATGTCACTTCATCAATATTATATGAACACATAGATATATATATATAAACACATATAAATATATAATTAAATACACATAAATTGGTTTATATATTAAGATATATAAAAATCTATAAATTTACTCACACATGACCAATTCTTAACATTTATCTTACCAATATAAAAAATATCTATGCCCAATACGGTTTTACCATAAATTACATCAAATTTTATTATTTTGAATTCCCATGATAAAAGTATATGGGATTAACCGTTCCAACCCAATCAGTAAGATATAATACAAATACAAAAATTAAATCACCGAAAGAGTGAAGAACACTTCAATTTAAATATGATTATATCAACAACAGTGTAAAACCATGGAATAAATTTACACAACACTGAAAAAGGAAAATAAGTACCTCTTAAACAAAGAATATATACCATCAAGAGATATAAAATTAGAGTTCATTAACTTAAAACATTGTTTGGGACACATTTTGGGATAATCTTAAAAAATATAAATGGAATGATACATTAGACAATATAGATCCCATAAAAATATTTTATTTGATAGGTCACATATCCTAAACAGACACCCAAATCAAAAGTTATGACTATCTGTAGTTTAATTCTTATTTTTATCTTTTGTTAGAACATTAATAACTTTTCTATTATTAATTACTTGAAAAATTTTATTTTGAAATTATCAAATTTTTTATCATAAGATATTATTTTATGGGTCTTATAATATAAATAGTCTCTTGAATCAAATGTTATGGTAATTTGAAGAATAATCATAATTTTCAACTTTTCATAATTATTAATTATCAATAATTTTGTGGAATTTTTCAATAAACCACCATGAATTTGATATGAGTTTTTAAAAACAATTTATATAGTTCTAATAGTAATAAAATAAAAGAAATTTTATAATTTAAGGAGGTTATAATAATCACTAATATATTATAGCTAAACGAATTCAATTTTTAATGAACCGACATAAATATGTGATGATTTTCTAAAATCACTGCGGAACAAATTACTACAAAAACATTAGCAACGGATCTGAAAACCACTTCTAAACTAAGATTTTATCATATTGTATTCATTACTTATCTTCTCTTGTGTGGTGTGTATAATTCTCTATAGTTGTCTTTTTATCTAAATTTTCTTTAAATTCACTGGATTTAAAAATTCATCTAATGTTTTCTCTTTCTAGGGATTTTCATTCCAAATCTTCCAAAGTCTTAAGGGTTTATTTAACAATTTATTTTTGAAATTGATATTATTTATTTTTGGACATACCTATAAGGAAATTATATATTTTTTTATTTAAAATTTCATTTAATTTCTTCTCATATGGTTATACTTTTGTTTGACATCTATTCTTACCATTTTACTATTCTTTGGATCACAATTAAACTAATAATATTCTTATAAGAGGATAATAATTTATGTTTTTTTTGTTGGGGAATATTTATTCTTCTTGTATATATTATTTATTTTGTTACATATATATAACTATCTATATTTTTATTATTTATTAATGTCTTTTTCTATAAGCCTTGAATTTATTTAGAATATATTTAAAGAAATATTTTTAAATGTTTCCCACAGAATCCAATTTTTATTACCTTGACCTTATTTAGAAAAGTGTGACACTATTGGAAAATAACCATATACCCTTAGTTTTTTAATAATTCGAAAAACCTCTAGAACAATTGATATAGGATAAACAAATAGTTCTAAAAATAATGGTATGTTAGTGTGTCGCCATAGGGCTATACTAAGGGTTCTGATGAACCATTTTTCTTAGACTAAAAGGGATTTCTTACACCAATGGTTTTGGTAAAAATTTGGTATAATTATATAACAATGATTTACCGAAACCATAGGAGTAGGGTAGTTTAACTATCCATGATCCCCACTTAGCCAGAACCACCCTACATACAAAAGAGAAACTTACAAATAAAACAATAACCACAATACACATTCAAAACATGACATATATTATATATTTTTCATTTAATCCATCAATAACATAAAAATAAATAATAATAGACATATATAAACGATTTTAATCAAAATACACAGCCAGATGACTTGAAGTTTCATGAATATTAAGTCATTAATTGAGTGAATCAATATCTTTCTGTAAACAATCATTATCTTGACCACCACTTCCATCATGATCATCACTATCATCACCATCATCATGGACATACCAACAAGAATCATCATTTTCAATATCACCACCACCATCACCATCTTGAAAAGACTCACTATGTCCACCACTAGAACTGTAACTATTCACTAATTCTCATGGTCTTGAGAGTCCAACTAGTCATTACTTAGCCTTATGTGACATCCCCAGGATGCAAAAGGCTATAAAAAATGCCTACAGGTTTCGAATACTAGTGGGGGATGATTTAACCTTTAAGAAAAAAAATAACCAACCATAACCAGACATTCAATATATGATGCATGAACAAAAGAAAGAAAACTCAACAACTTCATGTATCTCAAAACCACATAAAAGTATAAAATAGAAGAAGAATAAACAAGTATCAAAGTACACATTGGATAAATGACATAAGAATCTCAGAATACCACAAGACTCCATAATCCCCAAGCTCAATTCTCCCCAATCTCCAAACAACCCAAACATCATGAGGTAGTTCTAAAAAAATGGGAAACATTACCTTTTCCCCTATCTTTGATGATAGAATCTACAAAATAACCAATGTTCCAAAAAAGGGGTGAGTATAAAAATTTTTAGGTTTTACCACATTGACTTCCCTACTCATTCCACTAGGATAGAAAAGTTAGCCACATTTATATAAAATAGTATATATAAAACAATTCACTAAATAGTTTATAAAAAATATTAACAAGTTCAAAAAACTGTTTTCAACGAAGTAAAAACAAAACCAAATGAAACCAATTTCCAACAAGTTGTTTTTCTAGAAAAATAACTATTTAATAGCTTTAAAAAAATTCTTCTATTCATTTTTCATGCCCATTCCATAGTTCACCACACACCCACACATGCATGCTTCGTTTGACAGTTCCATATTAGTGAGCAGTCTCTCGTCTTATACCTTGTGTCCCAATGACACATGCCCCTAATCCAGGGTCACATCCCTTGTACCCATGGTACTCGTCCCTTGTTAATGGACCACTATTCATGAACTCAAACCAACACCATTTATGCCAAATTTCTTTATTACCAAAATAAACCATTTCAATAAAACTAAACTTTTATTGAAAACCAAAGCACAACCAATTTAAAAAAAATAATTTCAAAAAAACATTCCTTTTTATTGAAAAAATATCTCCCATTCTTGTTCCAACAATCCAAAAAATCCCCTTTTTTGAAATCCACATTCTAAAAACATGAACGAAAGCATTCATTCAAAATCCCCAATTTTCCAGATTTCATAACCTTCACCCAAGAGGGTTTCCAACAAGTGTTCAACAACCAAATAACAATAAATTCTACACAAAAAATAAAATTTGAATGAAATACGATCAGTTATACTATGTAGATTCGATAAAGAAGACTCATACCTCAAAGGTTTTGATGAAAACCATAATGAACGAAGAATGATCAAGAAAATCGGGTCGATTCTACAAGAACCCACCTTAGATGTCTTCTACTAACAAGAACATGTCCAAAAATCAACACATATTGCATCCAAAAACCTAGACATACACATTGTAGGTGTAGATCTAAGAAACCGATACAAGATAAGATGTAGATCTAAATAAATCTAAGAAACCGAACAAGAACGAAGAAGAATGATCACATACCTCAACAAATAAGCTTTGATTCAGTAAGGGATGCCTTCAGATCACCTCCAAAATTCCTGAGAGAGGTTCTCCTACCTTTAATGGAGAGAAATCTAGAGTTATGGCATATTAAGAGAAAAAAATAGCCACTTAGAGGGAAAAAAGTGTGAGATACACTTTTTTATGATCTCACTTAAGTGCCTACATAGTTAGTAAAACCGTGCGCTAACTATGCATTAGACACTACCTACGAAGACCCTCGCACGACTTCCTCACATGGTCTCTCTAACCGTACTTCAATCGTGTGGGATCCATTACCTCCAAAGGACCAACTATGCACGGTTTGGCCGCATGGTTAGACAAACCGTGTGCCACCCATGTGACTTCCCCTTTGCCTCAAAACTCCATTTAAAGTTCCCCGACTCTCCCATTCCTCACCCATAACTTTATAACCATGAAAAAAATAAAGTAAGGGTTACATACCAGAAACTGGGGGTACTGCATTCTCCATACCATTGTTTACCGTCCTTAAAAAGTAGAAAACCCTCACCCAACTGATAGAGTTCCGGCCACCACTCCTTCACTTCCTTTTAATGTTCCCAAGTCTCTTCCTGAGTCTAACAATGCTTCCATAAAACCCACACTAGACTGATACTTTTTCCAAGAAAGACTTTCACTTCCTATCCACAATCCTCACTGGGATATGAATCAACAAGGCATCCATATCCAGGTCAATGTGATCCCATTTGATCACATGGTAAGGATCAGGCAGATACTTTTTCAACTGAGATACATGGAACACATTATGCACTAAACTAAACCATGGTGATAATTCCAATTGATATTCCACCTCTTGGAACCATTCTATTATCTCTAAATGGCTTATGTATCTAAGATATTTCTTGCCCTACTTCTCGAAACGATGATGTCCAAGTCTTGGAGAGATCCTCAAGAAAACATGACCTCTCACGACAAACAACAACGGTCTTCTATGATGATATGAAAAATATTTCTAAAGAATTTGAGCTATCTCCATCCTATTCCTAATAAATTAAATCTTTTCCATTATTTCATGGACAATTCTTGGCCTAACTAGTGAATTTTTAGTTGTTTCCACCTAGTGTAGTGGATAACGACAAGGACACCCATTCAATGCTTCAAACAGAGCCATGTGTATTGAGGCCTGATAGCTCTCATTGTATGAGAACTTCTCTAAGGGTATATGGTCCTCCCATTAGCCACCAAAATCCATTACAAAATCCCACAACATGTCTTCTAACGTTTGTATCATCCGCTCTGATTTCCCATCTGTCTGAGGATGATACGTCGCGCACATAGTCAACTGAGTCCTAAGAGATTGTTGTATGGATTACTAGAAACAAGACGTGAACCTCGAATCTCTATCTGAGACTATATAAATAGGTATTACATGCCTCTTTACCACTTCTTGGATGCATATTTTTGACATATCATCCACCGTATGAGTTTCAATAATAGTGATGAAATGGGTCGATGTGGTAATCTGACCAACTATCACCCATATGGCATCATGTTTCCAAACCGTTCCTGGAAGACCTGTAACAAAATCCACCGCTATCTTCTCCCATTTCTACCCTAGGATAGGTAAAGACTGCAAAATTCTTTCTAGTCTTTGATCCTATTCTTTAACTTTCTTACAAGTTAACCATCCTGAGATGAACTCATCCACCTTAATTTTCACTCCGCTCCACCAAAATTGCGCCTTTAACACCTTATACATCATCTGCGTACCTGGATGTATATCCCATCTTGAAATGTGTAAAGAAAGGAGTTGTTCTTGAAAATCCATAAGTACAACCATCTGTTCTCAAAAGAAAAAAACTGAACTCCCATCAAGTTTCTATCCCTCAATGGTCTCCCCACCATTGACTTTTGAAATCATAACCATACATTCTTCATTATATGTTTATTTCTCTTTGACCATATTTACTAAATCACGAAGTATTGTAGGTGAGAAGAAAACCACAACATCACCTCGGTCTTCACATTCCACATGCATGTCGGCTAGGACTGACATCAAATTCCATTCATCTGAAGCTTCATTCAACAAAATAGCATGTAAATTTATGATTAATGAATCTTCCATTGAATTCCATTTCTTGGTGTGTACATCAATTAAAAGAAAAACATTTGGAGGTACTCCATCAATCTCCTTTGCCTCAGATTCAAATCTCACTATGATAAAATATGTATCATGGATTTCTGGTCTATGAACACAGTGGACTTCTCCCCAAAGTGATAGTGTCTCTATGTTTTCAAGGCATGTACGATTACATATAACTCCAAATCATGTGTTGGGTTATTCTTCTCATGCACCCTCAACTTCCTTGAACCATAAGAAACCACATGGTCTCCTTTCATGTAAACACATCCCAACCCTGATTCTAAAGCATCACAATACACAACATACCGCTGTTTTGATTCTGAAAAAAATAAATATATGTGTTTATATAAGCCGAAAATTTAGTTCCTGGAAGGATTTATGGCATTCCTCTTTCCATTGGAATAGAGAATTCTTCTTTTTCAAAGTTTTCATTGGCGAATTTAGTCATGAGAAATCACAAACCATGCATCGGTAGTAAGCAGATAGACCAAGAAAACATCATATCTCAAAGACATTCTTCATTGTTTTCCACGAGATAACAACTTATATCTTTTCAGAATCAACATAAACATATTTTTAAGAAATGACATGCCCATGAAAATGTACTTCCTATATCCAAAAATCACACTATGATAATTTGGAATAAAACAATGATCTCTCATGATTTGTAACACTATTTCCAAATGATTTTCAAAGTCAGCCATTGTCTTTGAATACCCTACGATGTCGTCCAAAAATAAAACATCAAAAGAGTCCATATTTCGTTGAAATATGCAATTTATCAAATCCAAGAAGACCGCTGGTGCATTTGTTAGACCGAAAGGCATGCCTCTATATTCGTATTGGCCATATCTTCTTTTGAAAGTTGTCTTCAAAATATCCACCATTCAAACTCACAATTGGTGATATCTAGATCCCAAATAAATCTTGATGAACCATTGATATCCCCTTAATTTATTGAATATATCATCAATACATTGAAGTGGATATCTATTTTTATCGTAACCTGGTTAAGCTTATGGTAATTAACACACAGACGAAGAGTTTTATCTGATTTCTTCATGAAAAAAACCAGTATTACCCAAGGAGATGTACTTGTCCAAATGAAACACTTTCATTCTAGCTCCTCCAACTGCACTTTCAATTCCCTAAACTCTGTTGGTGCCATCCTATAAGATGGAAGCGAAAAAGCACTTGTCCCCGGAACGAGATCAATCGTAAACTCTACTTCCATTAGAGGTGGTAACCTTGAGAATATATTGGGAAATACATATAGAAATTTGTCCACAACTGATGGAAAACTATTTTCTTCAATCTCTTACATTGATTCCAATATCAACGCTACCAACTACTAATAGATCATTCCCACTGTTGGTGCCAACAAGTTATTTTCACCTTTCATTACCATCCTCTCCCCTCTAAAGAGATACTCAATGTCATCCTCAGTTATGAAACTAATTGTTCTACTACAACAGTCGATGTGAGCCTTGAACATTTTCAACCAATCCATACCCAGGATTACATCATATAAATCCATGTCCAACATTGACAAGTCCCATTTCAGCTAATCTCTATCAACAGTTATAACACATGCTCGACACACAATGGCTTGAAATTCTCTTTCATCGAGAGGAGTTTGCAGTTTAAAACAGAATGAATCATTTCCAAATTTAATCATATAAAATAAAAATCACAAAAACAAATGAAAGAATTCAGTCCACCAGTATCGAAGAACACTTTCACAAGGGTATAATTCAAAAGAATCATACCACTCACCATAGATATTCTAATTGATCATCGACAATCATCTACTCAGCTCCATAAAATTTCTTTGCCGCTACTCTATTATCCTTTTTTCCTTTCTTATATTTACTTGGTTAAGGAGTCATGGTATTTCTAGATTCACCATGAATACCTCTGGTCTATTAACAAGACTGGTTTTTCTATCCTCGTCCTGTTGAAGCATACGATGCTTGCGATGCTTGAGAAGTTTCTCGAGCACCTGACCTTGGAGAGCTATGACAATAGAGATGAAGACTCCCTATATGCTTCTAGTTATGGCACACTTTAGGTTGTGCTACACACTCTCCCTTTATGAGGTCAAGTGAATGCAACCTTCTTTGCTCCGGGGTTGTGGAGGAAGGTTAACTGATCCAGCAATGGGGTTTGGATTTCCACTTCCACCTTGGAAATAGGTGTCTTTTTTCCACTTACTTACAATGTTTTAGTTCCCACCATTTCCTATGGGTATCATCATACTTCCTCATACAGACCCCAAGATATCACATTCCTCCATAGTCACTCTGTTCACCATCTCTGTATAATCCGTAATACAGTGTACTGCAATCTTCGATCGAATATCTTACCGTAGCCCCAATTCGAAGATTCATGCCTTCAAAGATGGAATTTACTCAACTTGTGGTGAAAAGATACTGAATTCATGAACTCATCTATTTACTATAGGATAGAGAGACTCTCTTGTTTCAAGCTGAAGAAGTTTGTCATTTTCTGGATCTTGAACATGTGGGGATAGAATTGTTCGTTAAAGAATTCCACAAAATCCTCCAGGTAAGGCCTTCAACCAATTTATCCTACACTGATAAATTACACCACTGGAATGCACGATCCTCAAGCACATACGTTACCAGCTTGACCTTTAGCTCTACTGGTGTGCCGATGAAGTCAAAGATATGATTCATCCTACTCATCCACACCTTTTATTTTTCAGTCTCAGCATCACTTTGGAAGTTTGGTGGATTTTTTTTCATGAACTGGATGGTATGATCCACATGAATTGGCTCATTCCTCCAGTTACCCATATCCACATATTGAAAATCTTGGAATATACTCTGAACCATCTCTTGGTTCACCCATGTTTCAAGTTGAACCACATTCTCCACAACTTATTCAGGTTGATTTTGACAACATCTTTTGCATGCCATTTTCTAAACCAACAACAAACTTCATCAAAATCACTCTCTTTCAACTGATGGATTATCATTTTAAATTCCATCACATCAACTATCACATCCTTTATTTCAAAAACAACCTTTTTCCACGTTCATCTATTTTGAAAATATTTTTTTACTTTTGAAAATCAAACCTTTTACAAAATACACCAAGTATCCTCTTTTCAAAACCATTCATTTGAAAACAAATTTTCCATTTTTAAAAAATTTATAGCTTTTCACAAAATCATAAATCATTCCTCACAATGATATTTGAAATAATAGTGGAAATTCATTCCTCTAAAATACATTTCATGCTCATATCATTAGCTAAAACCATGACAATGAGATTTCCGACATTCTAGAAATGTATAAAAAACACTTATGTACCCATCACCCTGGTAACTTAATATTCATCATAAATGGGTTAGCTGCGTCCTTTTACGTTATACATTTCTTCTTCCAAAAATACTACTCTTTTCTAAGATTCTAACCCAAGGAATAGAGAAAAAGGAATTTCAACCCCAAGACCTAGAACACTGATGATTTTTAACACAAGGGAAGGACCAGACTAATACCATTAGTAATGACCCACCAATTTTCATTGGCTTGAGAGTACAACAATTCATTACTTGGCCTTAAGAAACATCCCGAAGACAAAAATGTCTGGAAATAAATTCAAAAGGGATTCAAATAAAAGTGGGGGATGATCTACCCTTTATGAAAAAACCAATAAACTGACCAACCATAACCAAATATTCACTATATGATGCATGAACAAAAGAAAGACAACTCAACAACATCATGTATCTCAAATCCACATCAAAGTATGCAACATCCGAAGATTAATGAAGTATTAAAGTAAACATCGGATAAAAGACACAAGACTATCAAAATACCTCAATAATCTATTCTCCACAACCTCCAAGATCCACAATCTCTAAATAGCCCAAACATCATGAGGTGGTGCTAAAAATGTGGGAAACGTTACCTTTTCCCCTGTCCTAGAAGATATCATCTGTAAAAGCGCAAATGTTCCATAGAAGATGTGAGTATAAAAATCAGTAGTTTTTTCGAATGAATTTCTTAATCATTCCACTATGAAATAAAATTTATTGACATTTATATAAAACAGTTTATATAAAACAATACACCAAAATAATTTATTACCAAATATAATCAAGTTCAAAAAACCGTTTGCAACCATGTGAAAATATAACCAAATGAAATCAATTTCCAAAATGTTTTTTTCCAAAAAAATTAACTAATTAAATTCTTTAAGAATAAATTCTTCTAATCATTTGGCATACCCATTACATATTTCACAACACACCCACATATGAATTCTTCGTTTGACAGTTCTATACTCATGAGCGGTCACTCGTCCAATTACCTTATGTCACAATGACACACACCCTTGATCTAGGGTCACATCCCTTGTACCCCAATTGTCATCATCCCTTGTTAAG
Organism: Viscum album; assembly: GCA_963277665.1. NCBI lineage: Eukaryota > Viridiplantae > Streptophyta > Magnoliopsida > Santalales > Viscaceae > Viscum > Viscum album. The sequence goes on from OY728160.1 coordinate 735,470,162, forward strand.
GGCCAATTATTCATGAACTCACACCAAAACAATTTATGAAAAATATATCCATTACCAAAATAACCAACTTAAATAAAACTGAACTTTTATTGAAAACCAAAGAACAACCAATTTCAAAGAAACATTTAATTTCAATAAAACATTCATTTTTATTTAAATAATATATCCCAATAAATTTCCAACAATCCAAGAAAATACCCTTTTTAAAATCCACATTTTAAAACCAAGAACCAAATAATTCATTCAAAATCCACAATTTTCCAGATTTCACAACCATCACTCAAGAAGGAATCCAAAAATATTTCAAAAACAAAATGAAATTAAATTCAAAACCAAAAATTAAAATTTTAATGAAATACAATCAGTTATACTTATTGGATTCAAGAAAGAATCCTCTTGCCTAAAAGGTTTTGATGAAAACCACAACGAATGAAGAACGCTTAAGAAAACTAGGTCGATTCTCCAAGAACCCACCTTAGATCTCTTATCCTAATAAGAATTATACCAAAACCCATAATATTTGGAATCCACACACTTAGAAATACCAATAAAAGGAATAGATATAAGAAACTGAGAGAATAGAAGAATTATATCTAAGTAGATCTATGAAACGAAAAAATAACGAAGAAGAACGATCACATACCTCATGAACTCGGCTTCGATTCACCAAGGGAATCCATTCAAGTCACCTTCAAAACACTTGGGAGAGGTTCTCCTAACTTCAATGGAGAGAAATACCATGTTATGGATTCTTGGGATGAAAAATGAGAAACTTAGAGGAAAAAACGTAGGAGATCTACTTTTTTAGGATCACACTTATGTACCCACAGAGTTAGTTTAAATGGCCAGACAAACCATGAACTAACCATGCATAATCCACTTCCTAGTAGGAACCTCACATATCTTCCTCACACGGTCCCTCTAACCGCGCTCCAACCATGTGGGATCCACTTCTCCAAAAAGACCAACTATGCACGGTTTGGCCGCATGGTTAGACAAATCGTGCGATGCCCATGCGACTTCCCATTTGCCTCAAAAATAATTTAAAAGTTTTATTCACTATTCCATTCATAAACCTTAACTTTATAACCATGAAAATATTCAAGTAAGGGTTACATACGAAAAATGGGTGTACTACGATAAATTTTATCACTATCGACTAGTGTGACATATAAGAAGGTTATTTTTCACATGAATGTATCAAAACCACAACAATATCTGATAGAAGTGTTGGATATTATGTTTTTATAGATTTCAGGAAATACTAAGTGATTTTTACCCTTTTTACCCTCTAATATGGTTATTTTTTTTACACCAAATACATCTATACGATTCTCTTGAAAATCTACGCTACCAGAGGTGTTTTATTTTCTGGAAGTAGGTCAGTTCCTAGTAGGGATGATACTATTCCATATCCAAAAAACACCCTACCATGGTTATCATCATGTAATATTTTTAATAAATGATAATTTTTCCAAAGGTTATCATATTTATTATTATAAAGGACCTCTAAAACACACTATTGATAATATAAATGAGATATTTTATTATGGAATAGATTTTAAAATTTGAAAGTATTAACATAAAAAATAATATTTTCTTATTTCTCTTCATATAAAATACTCATGTTTTTTTATATCATGCCTAGAATTATTATTTCTCTGGATACCCTCCCTTCAATTCCCAATACCACCCATGATAAATGAAACTTAATATGAAATACATTTATTAAAAAATATTGTATTGATAAATAAATTAACCCATTCTAACCAATATTTAACTAGATAAAACCATAAAAAATTGTACTAAATTTCAATTAAATGAATCATAACATCCCCACCTAAGAAAACTATAATAAATTAAAGGAAAATAAACAATCTTGTATTTGTTCAGGTTGTATAGATTTGATTTAATTTAGTTTTTTTCAATTTTGTTCATTTTTTATGAGTTCAGTTATTTTTGGGTGAGTTCAGTTTATATAATAACTATTTTTATCAATTTAGAAAATTTAGATGTACTTGATCCTTTCTTTACATAATTATGATTAAAATAATTTAGATTAGTTTAGTTTGGATCAATAATGTTATGTTTAGTTTGGGCTAGATTAGTTCTAGTTAGTTTTTTTTATTTTGGTTTGGTTTTATTTGTACATATTTTTTGTTGTTTAATTCAATTTTTATTTAGAAAGATAAACTAAATTAAATTCCATACATTTCAATTTAATTTTACAACTTCTTTGGTTTAATTCTAATCTCTCTAGTTTAGTTCAATATAGTTTGATTTATACTATTTTTTAACATTTTATTATATTGTAATCTATTTATGGTTTAATTGTATTTAGTTTTATTGGATTTAATTTTATTCAGGTATGATTAGTTCATGTTGGTTAGATTATGTTTGTTCTCTTTTGGTTTGGTTTTTTTATGTTTGAGTTTTGTTGGATAATACATAGATCGTATGCTTATTTTTATTTATATTCTATATAATACTATCAATTTTGTTAGAGTTTATATTTTATTTGATTATATATTTGTAGTAGATGAATATATTCACATGTTTATATATTATTATTAATCATTAATACAAACAAGTTGATACTGTGTAGAGTTTACATGTTTACTTGTAAACCATTAATATGTTTAAGTATTAATATTGTTTACATTTTTAAAGGTTTATATGTTAATATTTTGTAAAGCTATTTTCATGTTTGTATGTCAATATTAAGTCATACTATTTATACAATATAAAGTAAGATATTTAATTATTTTATCAAACAATTTATATTATTTATTACTTTCCATGTTAATATATCTTACATATTAACATGAAACCTAAATTAACAGGTAAATAATTAGTTTATTAATAGAGTTTATATTTTTAATCTGTATTGTTTTTACACTGGCAATAATAAATGAATTGATTCATGTAATTATAATGGTGTTAATGTTTCTACCAATAAATTAATTGTTAAATATTTTGTTTTATTTATCATTAATGGATCATCTACTTTGATTTTAAATTTATTAAAGAATTTTCCTCAACTTTATAATCATATTTTGATTTATTTTAAATAAAATTTTCATAATATATACAAGGAGTATCATAAATTTTAGAACTATGGTATCCTATAACATATTTAATTTCCTCATTTAGTAGGCTAATAGTTTAATTTATAGACATTTCATCAATCATATTCTTGTAAAATGTGAACCCTTTTATAGTCTACAAAATCATTAAAATATACACTGCTTTGAATTTACAATGTAAGGACCTAACCCCAGTTTTCCTGATCCAATTCTTTATTTTGTTACATTGGCACATAAAATAGGAAGTCATATCCCAAAGGAATGAATATTTTAGTAGCTTTGTAAAACAAGATATGTAAACAAGTTCAACAATACAACTTGAAATGAATTACAACATATCAAATTCATCTGAATCACACATAATCTCTTAGATTATCCTTTCAAATCATTCATAATATAATTCTTCACAGCCCGTGGAAAATAAAAATGGTGAAAGGGGTGAGTTCAGATGCTCAGTAAAGGTAAATAATACAATAAAATAAATTATAAACATAAACACTAGTCATGATGAATAACTAAAAATGAATTCCTTAAAAAACGTGATCATATTATGGACGAAATAAAAAATGATTAAATAATTACATAATACATAACCATAGATTTTATACTAGTTGAATAATCTTATGAACTATCAATATCCGGTTTCATAATGAGAGAATGCATAATTCCATACCTCAAAATTATTCTTCCAAATCAATGTTCCAAGACTATACATAAACATATAACACCCAAACTAGTTTTCCTCATAAGACCTACCGATGCATAGAGTGGAAATAGAGGGAACCACCCATCATGTAATAAGTCAAATTAATTCCTTATATTAATAGGGATTAACATAAACAACACATACATTCATATCAAAACATACATGTGGAATGTAAATAACTTTTCCTCAATAATAAAATATGAACACTAACCATGAAGAGTAAGACAATGAATGGTATCAAGATATCATATACATAATAAAACTAATCATAAAACATTGAATATATTATGTTATATTATATCATAAAATATTAATCCTAATTGAACATAATAATCACTTTGTTTGTTGGAATAGATGAAAATACTCGTATGAAATCATCGAGTAATTCATAAGATAAATACTATTTTACTTTGAAAAGAAGAGTAATTTTGGAAAAATATTGGTAAAAACACAAAAAGGAATTAAGGAAGTTTTTTCATAATAGAATGAGTAATTTTAGAAAAATAATGTTTACTAAAAACTGATTATATAATTCCCTTGAAAATAGGTAAGAGTTTGATAAACTACCTTGAATCGGGCTTGTATTTCAGGAAGAATGTTTGAAAGATCCCTTTAAAATATGTAACTCCCAATTAAATAAAGAATTATTATAGTTGGAACACATATATAGAATATTAAAAAATAATTTATTGGGAGTATATAATAATAAATAATAATTTAATTTGGGTAAGTAGAGAATAAGGGTAACCCAAATAAAAATGGATGTTTGGGTAGAAAACCCTTAACTTATGTACGAACCTGTTATGCACATGAAATTAACTTAATGGATAATCAAATTAAAAAAATTAATTTACTAATTAAAAAATTATATAAATTTATTTTATATATTCTAATTTTATTAAGTTAATTTATGGTTTTATTCATAAGTTATATGATTGAATTCTGTCATTATGGAGTGTTTGTTTCCATGATTTCCTTATCATTTCGCTTTTTTATAATTAATGGTGTTCATGTGGAATGGATATAATTCTACGTAATTGGTTTTATATGATAAAAATGAACATATAGAAGATTAAATGGACATATAAATCATTTTTTTATATGGTATGAGGATGAGTTATTAGGTTAAATATTAATGATAATCATTTATATTATTTTGACGGTATTTTAAATATTGCAAACTAGTTTTATTGTATGTATTAATATTATGTACATATACTAGTTATAGAATATTATATAGGACATAATACATATTTTATAGTTTGGTTATACCATAAATATGCTTTCATATCCAGAATTAAAAATGGTAAAATAAATTGAAAACCTATCATCCTTGAATGTGATGAATCAACACATCTTAGATGGTGTTTTCATTTTTAGTAAAAAAGGAGGATAAATGAGAGATGGTGGTGAATTATTCCAGTATTAAAGAATAATTATAGTATATATACGTTAATAGATTTATCATACCATTTGGATGAGGATTGTTGAGGTTAGAAATGAAAACATAGGAACATGAAAAGAAAATAAATGAAAAGAAAAGAGGAAATTACCTCTTGAATATATCTTCCATGAGAGCCTCTTTAGGGGAGATGTTTTGATATTTTTATGAGACTAAGAGATCCTAGATGTGCGATAGGGGATCAAGGATATCTTTGATTATACTTTTAACTAAGATCAAGTCTTGAGAGGTGTGAGGACAGGATGTAAAGAGGGTGATATTTATAGTGGAGGAGAGGAGGAGTTTCCCATTATTTTAATCATTAGTTAATTTTTTTCTAAAAATATGAATAGTATTGATTCTTGTGAAAAAGAAACATTAAATATAGCATGTGAGTCTGAACCATTGTCCACTTACACAATCCATGACTCAATCACAATGTAAAAATTCATTTGTTAAGAATTTATCATAAATTATCATATTTTACTATTCTAAATATTCCTGTATTTTAGAAAAATCCAAAAATTCACCCAAACACTTTATTAACATGTAGGATTTAAAACTGAATTCCATTTTATCAAAATAAATTTCTAAATAAGCTAAATCATAATTTAAAAAAAATCATTTTTTACATGAACAATACATATTTTAAATTTAAAACTGATTTTATAATACTTTCAAAATTCAACTAAGGTCTAATCAAATTATCCTAAATTAATAGGAAAAAATATTTATTTAGGAATACATTTTTTGAAATTTTTTATTATAAATAACTTTATTAATTTAAAATTGTAATTAAATAATTTTTACTCAAAAAATACCAACACTTAATTATTAATTTATAAATCATTCACTCTGTTTATAAGGTGACTAAATATTATTTATTCTTTCACGGGTGAGGTTTCTATTCATAATGATACATTACTATTTATAAGGGTATATTGATATTCATATGGGTAAGTTACTATTCACCAAAAATGTATATTGATCCTCTTAGACTCTAAATATCTTACTAATCGAAACCGTGTATGACAGTTTTTTAAAATTCAAATCACAGAAGAAGAAAAATGATGTTTAGTGGATTTGTTATAACTATCTCCTTTAAAAAAGTGTTTATTTCTCATGGGCTCAATGTTGTGAGCATTCTATATTAAATTTATTTTCAAAACTATGTGGTGTTAAATTCTTCCTCCCTTACAAAAAATTCATCCTCAATGTTAACAGAATGTTACCTTATAAAAATATTTGGTTAGTTCGTCATCATAATATTCTCAGGCTCCCATATTAATGCTTGAATTTTTTGTTTTTTCCATAGTACCATTAACAACTGAGTCATCTGATTCTTCAACACCTATTATTTAGTGTCTAGAATTCGTATAGGCTCTTTATAGTAAGACAAGTAAGGGTCTAATTCTATAACTTCAGAAGTGATTACATGTGTTGGGTATAGCTTGCACTTTCTCAACAATGAGACGTGGAACACATTGTGTACCTTATAAAGGCTAGGCTCCATTACCAAATTATAATCTATAAATCCAATTATCTCCATAATTTCAAAAGGAAAAATGTACCTAGGGCTTAGTTTACCTTTCTTCCCAAATATTATAACACCATTTCATGTAGATACATTTAAGAAAACATGATCATACACTTAAAATTCCAAAAACATCTTTAAATTATCAACATAGCTCTTTTTCCTACTTTGATATCATTTGATATGGGTTTGGATAGTCTTCACCTTAGCATTAGTTTCCTCTACAAGCTCTACTCCTACAAGCTTCCTTTCACCAACTTCATCCCAACATGTTGGTGTTCGACATCTATTTATATACAATGCTTTATATGGTGCCATTTGAATACTAGAATGGAAACTATTGTTATAGGAAAACTCCACCAATGGTAAATAATGATTCCACATACTCTGAAAGTCAAGTGAACATGATCTTAACATGAAAACTAAATTTTGTATCATCTTTTCTGATTTCCCGTCAGTTTGAGGGTGATAAGAAGTACTCAATAGAAGCTCAGTATCAAAATATTTTTAAATAATTTTCTAGAATTTCAATTTTATTCATGGATTATAATCAGATGAAATTGAGAGAGGTGCTCAATGAAGTCACACAGCATCATTGATATAGAGTTGTGTAAGCTGTTCCAGTGGAAAATCCTCCCTTATAGTGAGGAGATGTGTAGATTTCATAAGTCAATCAATAATTACCTATATTACATAATTATTTCTAGGATTTTTTGGTAATCAGGTAAACAAATCCATAGTCATGTCATCCCATTTCAATGTCAGAATATATAGAGGTTTCATGACACCTCTAGGATATTTTCATTCGACCTTCACTTATTGACAAACTAAAGATCTTGATACGTAATTAGCAATTTCATGCTTCATGTTTCCCCCCCAGAAATATTCCATCAAATCTCTAATAATTTTAGTGCTACTAGGGTGTATAGAGAAATTAGAGGTATGGGAAGCATCCAATAACTCCATTTTCATCTCAGGTATAGTGGGAACACATAACCTCTTCCCAAATTTCAAAATTCCATCTCCACACACGAATTCAACCAACATCCCATCATTCACACCTTAAATTTTCTTTTGAAGATTCTCATAATCCAAATGATAAGTTTTAGTTTTCCATTAAATATGTTTGGAAAACCAATTGAAAAAGTAGTGATGTTTCTACTTATTTAATAATTCCCATATCCATCTTTAATAGATCCATGAATATAGGATCACTTTCAATCATCATTTTTTTGAAACACCACGATCCATTCTGATCAATGCATTAGCTACCTTATTTTCCATTCCTGGGTGATAGTGTATGGAAAAATTGAAATCCTTTAATATCTAAAGCCATCGACTTTGCATGATGTTGAGTTCTTTATCTGAGAAGATATATTCAAATCTCTTGTGATCTGAAGAGATTACAGCTACTAACTCAAGATCATGAGTTTTATAGTTCTATTAATGAATATTAAACTACCTTGATACATAAGAAATAAATCTCTCATTATGAATAAGGAAAAAAGGCATGTTCCTTCTTTGATATGTCACTGTAGATCACAAATCTACCATTTCTTGATTATAGAGTTAGGATCGGATAATTCACTAATATACTCTTCGATTCATCAAAAATTTCTTCACAATGTTTTTACCATAAACACTTAACCCCTTTATGAGTATTTGTGTCCAACGGGTAAGCTAAACAGGTGATGTTATGAATGAAACGCCGATAATAACCTAATAGACCAATAAAACTACATAAATTATTTATGTTCATTGGAGTAATACATTCATGATATTCCTTTTTTATTTAAAGGATCAACTAATATTCCATCCTTAGAGACAATATAAAAATGAAGAGAAACTCATTGAGCCCAAATTCCAATTTTATAAACTTCCCATATAATTCATTTATTGAAAGAGTCTTTAGAATAATACGCAAAGGATTCTCATGATCCTAATAGATTTTAGATTATACTAGGATATCATCAATAAATAACACAATAATGACATCAAGATATTCCTTGACAACACAATTCATTCGATCTATGAAGATAGAGGGATCATTAGTAATTCCAAAAGGCATTACTGTAAACTCATATTTCCCATACCTGGTACGAAATGCCATATTTGAAATATCTTCCTTCCTCATATGCAACTGATGAAAACCAGATCAAAGTTAAATCTTCGAAAAATATTGGGCTTTGTGAATTTTATCAAATAAATCATCAATGAATGGATGAGGATACTCGTTATTTATCATAATAAAATTGATCACCCTATATTAAATGCATAGCCTCATAGATATATCTTTCTTCTAAACATAAATAACATGGGCTCCCCATGGAGAAACACTTGGGTGAATAAATATTTTATCAATCAATTAATCTTTTTGTTTCTTCAGTTATACTAACTCTATAGTGGCCATTCTGAAAGGATTCTTTGATATAGGTATTGAACCGAGAATTAAGTCAATAGAAAACACAACTTCCTACTCAATAGGATGTCCATGTAAATCCTATGGAAACACATCAACATATTCTTGCACAATAGGTACAACCTCAATTTGAAGATTTATTTCCTAACCCATAGATATTGTTTTCCCCTCCTCCCCCAGAATTTATTTCAGTAGGGCTACTAGGGGTGGATCTAGGTAAGAACCAAATTATTATGTTTCTACTATAAAGATAAGGTATTCTACATCATTGTCAAAAAATGTAACTTCATTCTTCTTGAAATAGATCTTCACATCATAATGTGAAATCCAATTCCTACCAAGTATTATATCAAATTCAATCATGGGTATGATGATAAGGTTAGCATCTATACCCTATTTATATGTCATAATGGGTAATAATCAATACATATTTGTCGCAATGATACATCCCTTAGGATTTTTGACTGAGAACTCCATTATTAAATCAATTTGGAGATGTCTTATTTTTATGGAAAACTGGGAAGATATAAAAGATGGTGATGATATAGAATCCAATGAAGAATTGTCTTTGTTTGATGAAATTATTAAATTACCTTCTACTACATCATTACAAACTTCCACATTAGCAGTTGTGATCTTATAAGCTTGGAATTTCTCCCTTGGCCTTCTATGGGGAATATTTCCTTGAATCTTAGGACAATAATTTTCATAATGTCTCGTCTTTTTAAAATTTAATAATTGAACAATGTTGTAATAATTCTTTCCCTTACAATCACAGAACTGGTGACTATTCCCTTCACACATGTAACAAACACCCATACCCTTCAAGAAAGTACTGGGGTATTCCTTCCCACAATTATCACAAGATAGAAAATCAATTCTTCCCTTATTCCTCTTTTCCTTATTTACTTTTCCAGAGTGTTCAACATCCCTATTATTCTTTTTCATTCCCTTAATGTGGTAATATTTAGAGATTTTGTTTCTATATTAATAGAACATGAGGCTATATCTTTATATAATAAGAAACATTGGTAGACTTGTTCCCTTCAGTGGAATGGTTTTAAACTATAAAAGAATTGATCAATCTTGATCCTTGGATTACATATGTATTCTATGGAATGCATTGATAAACTTATGAAGTTAGCTTCATACTATGATACATTCTCATCCTATGTTTTCCATCAAATTCAGAAACTACCTTTCCCTACCTACTTCCTATTCATGAGAAACATATTTTTCTAATAATATTTCCTTAAAATACCTAAATTCCATATTATCAATATCTTCATAATCCATTGTGTTTTGAATTAGTAACCCCCATTGATTAGTATATCCTGATAAATGATAAAGTACCATAATAAACTTCTCCCTTTCAATACATCTCATAGTGAGAAATATCATCTCTATGGAACTTATTCACTGCTCTACAACGAATGGGTTTTTAGTCCCATTAAATTCTAGAGGATATTTTTACATAAAGTGGTCTAACATTACTCCTCCATTTTGTAGTTCGGGGTACCCCATACGAGTAAGGTTATTGTTAATAACCTGAGTTAGCTATCCCAGTATAGTTATAATCTGGCCAGCACTAGTCACAACTCTAGAACGAATATCATTATCTTACATAGGGGGAAATCCCTACATGGGATATGCGTATTCATGTGTTTTCCATTCCTTAAACTAGGTGCCATTTCTAAATGATGGCATACACTAGATTATGTTATGTATCATATGGAATAATCTTAACTAGAAGAATACATAACATAAATATAAATCTATACATAGATAATACCATAATCATAAACATGGTTTCTTAGAGGAAAAATTTACTTTTAAATACTTTATAATTGTTAATAAATACAATGCAAATTATCATTAGTATATCCCCAAGGTGTGTCAAACTAGGTGTGTAGTAAGGTCCATTTTCATGTACTAGTATACCCTGGTTCAAGCCAGAAACATCATGTCGATGTTTTACTCCTGGGTACATCTGTGCCAGAACCACTTCCAGTTTTAGTATCTAGACAATGATATATTTTCTAGGTATATCCACATAATCAATTTCTTACCAAAATTCTAGGATGCTCTTCTTTGTTTATCCTCAATGTTTACCTTAGGGTTTTGTTCCCTAATTTACATTTTCAAAATCTAGTTTCCATGTTTTCTACTAAACGTTGTCTGATGCTAACTATAAGGACCCAACCCCAGTTTCCTAGAGATGGTGCTTTATTTTATTATATTAAAATATAAACATGGATGTATTATACCAAAGGAGGGAATATTTTAGTATATTTGTAAAATAATATACATACATAAGTTCAGGAATAGAACTTTAAATGAATTAAGAGATATCAATTTACTTTGAATCACACATAATCTCCAAGATCATCGTTGAAATTCATTCATAATATAATTTTCCAAAACCTGGAGAAAATAAAATATGTAAAATTGGTGATCTCATATGATCAATAAGAGTAAATAATACAGTGAATTAAATTATGAACATAAAATCGAAGCATGATGAATAACTAAAAATGCATTCCTTTTAAAAAAAACTTGACAATATTATTCCAAGAATAAAAATTGATTAAATAATTCCATAAAACAAAACCATAGATATTTTAATTGTTGAATAATCACATGGACTATCAATATCTAGATTCATAATGAGGGAATGAAAAATTACGGACCTCATAATCCTTCTATCAAGGCCCCATTCCAATACCATACATAAATAGGTAAAAACCCAAAGTACTTTGCCTCATGAGACCTACCGATGCATTAAGGGGCTATAGTGGGACACACATATAACATAATAAGTCCAATTAATTCCTCATATGAATGAGGATAAACATGAAACACTTATATATTCATATTGAAACTATCATATGAAATGTAAATATCTTTTCCCCAATCATAAAATATGAACACTAACCATTATGAGTAATATGGTGAATGGTATCAAGATAGGTCATCCATAATAAAATTATTCATAAACCATTAAATAAAATATCTTATATGATATCATAAAATATTAATCCCAATTGAACATAAGAATAAACATATGTTTTGAAATATATGAAAATACTCATATAAAATCATATAGTAATTTTTAAGATAAATACTCTTTTACTAAGAAAAGAAGAGTTCTTTTGGAAAAAAATTGTATAAAAATAGAAGTGAATTAAAGTATTTTTTTTATAAAAAAAATGAGTGATTTTAGAAAAATAATGGTTTCTAAAAGTATATTACAGAGTGACCTTAAAAATATGTAAGAGTTTGATAAATTACCTTGAATCGAGCTTTTATTTTTGGATGAATTTTTGAAATATCCTTTTAAAAAATGTAACACCCCCTAACATAAAGAAGGATTATGGTTAGTACACACATATGGAACATTTAGACACAATTTATGAAAAGTAAATAAGAATCAATAAGATCTTAATTCGGGTATGTATAGAATAAGAGTAACCTGAATGAAAATGGATGTTCGGGTAGAAAGCCCTTACTTTATGTCTGAACGTGTTCTACACTTGACAATAACTTCCTGGATAATAAAATTAAACCTATTAATTAACTAATTATTAATAATTTATACATGTATTTGGTTCATTATTGTTTTATTAAGTTCATTTATGGAATTAATGATAATTTATATGATTGAATTCTGTCATTCTAGAATGTTCGTTTCCTTGATTTTTCATAATAGGTTTGGTTGTTTATAATTAATGGAGTTTATGTGAAATGAATATAATTATACCCAATTGTTTTTTTGATAATAATGAAAAAATATAAGCTTAAATGGAAAAATAATTTATTTTTTATATGGTATTATGATGAGTTATTAGGTGAAGCATTAAGAACAATAATTTACATTATTTTGGCAGTATTTTGAATATTGCGAACTAGTTTTGTTGTATATATTAATATTTTGTATATATAATGGTTACTGAATATTAAATAGGTTATAATAAATATATTATATTTTTTCAACTTTAAAAATGGTTTCATTACCTGAATTAAAGGCGGTAAATAAAATTGAAAACCTGTCGTCCTTGAATGTGATGAATTGACACATCTTAGATGGTGTTTTCATTTCTAGTATAAATGAGGGTAAAAGAGAGATGATGATGAATTATTCAATTTTTATTACATAATTCAAGTATATTTAAGGGTACTAGAGTTATCGTACAATTTTTATGAGGATATTTGAGGATAGAAATGAAATCAAAGGAACACATAAAGAAAATAAAAGAAAAGAAAAGTTTAAATTACCTCTTGCATATATCTTCCTTGAGAGCCTCTTTAGGGAAGAGGTTTTGGTATTTTTATGATACTAGGAGCTCCGAGACATGAGATAGGGGATTAGGGATATATTTGAGTATAATTTTGAATAGGAAAAATACTTGAGAGGTGTGAGGAGAGTTGGTAAAGAGGGGTGATATTTATAGTGGATGAGAGAAATTTCCCATTTTTTAATCATTACACTAATATTTTTGCACAATACTATGAATAGCCTTGATTTTTGTAACCAAAAAACTATATATAGAGCATGTGATTCTAAACCAATGACTATTTACATCATCAATGACTCAAGAATGATGTGTAAATTCTTTTATTTCACATTTATCGTAAATTATCGTATTTTACTGTTCACAAAAAATTCATGTATTTTACAAAAACCCCGAATATTCACCCTAAATTTTTTTGACATGTAGGATTCTAAAATTAAATCCATTTTTTCAAAATTATTTTATAAAAATAGAAATTTAATTTTTAAATAAACCAATTATTTACTTGAAAAATACATCTTTATAATTTAAAACTGATTTTATAATACTTTAAAAAATTATCTACGGTCTCACAATCATATCCTAAAATAATGGGAAAATATATTTATTTAGGAAAAAATTTTGTGAATATGAATTAGATATTAATTAAATTTATTAATTTAAAATTGTAATTAAATATTTATTACTCACAAAAATTACAACACTTAATTATTAATTTTTTAAAAAATTACTCTCATTTATAAGGTTACTAAATATTATCTATACATTCGTGGGTGAGGTTTTTATTTATAAGGATATGTTACTATTAATAAGGGTGCATCAATATTCTTAATGTTATCTTACTATTCACCAAAAATGTATGTTGATTCTATCAGATTCTAAATATCTTACAAATCCCAACATGTATGTTAGTTTTCAAAATTCAATTCATAGAAGAAGAAAAATTATGTTTAACATCTAGGTTATAATTATCTCCTATAACAAAGTGTTTTTATCATGGGATCGATGTTTCATGAATTCTATATTAAATTTATTTATAAAACCATGGGGTGTTACATACAATTTTTTTAAATATAGTTCGATTTAGTTCATCCAATTAGGTATAGTTCATTTTAGTTCATTTTTATTTTATTCGTACTTGTTCAATTGTGTTGAGTTCAATTAATTTTTTTAATTTTTTATAATTAGATTAGATTTAGGCCAATTTATTTCTATTTGGATTATTCCATGTAATATTATTTTGATTTGGGCCGTTTTATATCAGTATTATTTGGGAAAATATTATTCTAACTTGATATAGTCGGTTCCTATCAGTTTCATTTTCTTTGTTTATTTTCTGTTTACTTGAATATAATTTAGTTTTTCTAACTCATGTAAAGTCATGTTATGTGTATATATTTGATATTATTTGGTTTATTTTTTATAGTACCTAATTAAAATCTTTTGTAAATAGAAAATACATTTTCCTCACGTGATCTGAAATAGTAGTTCACCCAAATCTTAGATATACATCATAACACTCATGTTTTTTTATTTCTTCATGATGATTCCTAAAAAAGAGGATCCAATAATAAAAAAATTATTAAAAAATAATAATCATTTTCAATCAAAAAATATTAAATTTGAAGAATACCTAAAACTCATTATTCTCCTAATAAGTATCCATTATCTGGTACAGTATTACTGGACAATCATTGAGGGTTGGTATACCCTATAAATTCTTTTTAGCCTTACCATACCAACCATTTTATAAATCACACTTATATTCTCTTCATATTAAACCTAATTACATAATTCGTGAAACCCCTATAACTTCCCTATTGGAAAAAATATTGTTATGCTACTACCAAAACATTAATTTATATTTTTAAAATAATAATGCATAATTTAAGAAGATAAATTTTATTAACCATATCTTAGACCATACAATATCATTAATTTAATCTCTAATGTGTCTCTAAGTGAATGATTTCACGTGTATGATTTCCAACTATTAAGAATGTGAAACCATAAAATCTTTTATTTTATTTCAAATTTATAAATTATTTAATTGTATTTATTGTACTTGGCCATTAACTATGACTGGAGGATCCATAATTCAAAAATAGGATTATTCCCATGCCACCTAATAGTTTTAGATCCATATGTGAAATATTAAAAGGAAAATATTATATTAATATATATTATATTGAAAATAAATTAGGTATACTGAATTTACTAGTGTTATATACATATTCCCATGACAGGTTGATCTGTAGTTTGTGATAGATCCCTAGGATGTGAAGGATCGATAACCTATGTGGTGCTAGTGTGGCCTAATGTATTCTTATGAAGATTAGTATTCTTAGGATGATAAAAATTCACTAGAGTAAAAGTTAAAGTAACTTGAACATAAAATTCTAGAGAGAATGGAGAAGTATAAAATTATGGTGGCATAGAATTCGGTGGAAAAGGATAATATGGATAAAGAGTATGAGATATCATTTGAAATGAAACCGTAGATGATACGAATGATCATATAAAAATGGTGTAAATTTTATAATATGTACAACTATACATAGTACCTAAAAGGATATATGGGTATAAGAAACATTGCTATATATATATGGTGTAGGTTTTTGGTGTGATAAGGTACAACGAGTGCCTCGAGTATCTCTAATATCACCTCCCTCGAACTGTTATGATGGTCAACACCATTACTAATCTAGTTAAAGAATAATTGTCTCCAAGATGGTGTATTTTGACTAATATTTGAAAATTATTAATGAAGTTACATTATATATTATGTAATTGATATATATATGAAATGTTTCACTCATAATTGACACCAAAATAAGAATACACATCTCCCTCATGTATCGATCATTTTTAAACATTTTCTTCTTTTTTATCAGTTAAATATTTTTTTGTATTAAATTATAAAATAACAATATATTTAATTATAATTTCATTACTAATGGTTAATCCAAAAAAGACATAGGAGGTGGAATGACATAATTATAGCATACTAGTTGTCAATACAAACAATAGTTATGTAATGAAATAATATAATTATGTCATATTTCTTGATAAGAAAATAAAATAATAAAATTTGGGGAATAAATTAATTAATGAATTTGAATTATTATTATAAACATGTGTATGATATGGTTTCCTTCATGTATGTTCGATTTATTCCAATTCTATTTGAGTAGGATGATTCAATTTGTATTGGATTATTATGTCATTTGGTTCTTTTTTAGGTTAGTTTATTTGGTCATTTGGTTATTCAGTTAGGTTATTTTTTTTATTTTCTATTACAAAATTTGGCTTATTTTTTAGGTTATAATATTTTTTCATTTTTCCATTTGATTAGGTTTTTTGGTCCAGTTTTTCTTAGGTTATGTGGATTATTTTTCAGCTAGTCCATTTAGTTCATTTTGTCTATTTGGTCTATTTCTTCATAATTTAGTTTAGTTTGTATTGATTTAGGCTTAGTTGGGTCTTGTAAGTTTAGGTTAGATTTTTATAGTTATATTTTGGTTTATTTGATTCCATTAAATTTAGGATATATTGATTAGATTCATTTTGGTTCAACTCATCTTCATTTTTTTTATTAATTTTTTTTATTAAGTTCATGTCGATTTTGTTTCAACTTATTTTTTATTTGTTTGGTTTCATTTAGTTACTTTTTTAAGTTATATTTTATTTGTTTAATAAAATTCCAATTAAGTATATAATTAATATAATTTAATGTTCAATAAAAATTGAATTCTAAATATTCATATTATTGGTTAATTATAAATCAAATTCTAAAAAGAGTGTTACATGGAAATCACATCTAGGGAGTAAATATGAATGATGATAATGTAATTAATGATTTAATTAAAGTTCAGTTTAGAGAATAATATTGAGAAGAAGCAATTAAAAATATATAAAATAAAATGAGATTATATTTTACATGTAAAATATTTTTTACATGTAAACTATATAATTAATTACATGTAAATTAAATTTTCAATTTACATGTAAACCATTAAGACTTTTCATGTAAAATATTTTAATTTAAAATGAAATTGTTTTAGTTTACATGTAAAATAATTTTACTCTACATGTAGAATGAGTTTAAAACATACATGTAAAATGTTGTTGGCTAATATTGATTCATAGAGTAAAATTTTATCATTATTTAATTTAGTAATTTGTCAAGTGGAACTCAACAATTTATAATATATTAAAAGACTAACATTGATTATTTTATCCAAAATTAAATTTTATTAGTCTATATTAAATGGAAATATATATTGGGATTAATTTTTTAAATGGTATACATTATTTCACATAGATAAATGAGATTGATATATATTTGATTTTATGTTGTTATCATATGAATAAATCTATTATAGCGAACCAACCCTAGTAAACCTGGGGATGGTGCCCAATACCATTACATTGATATAATTACAAGGAATCATATACCAATGTACTGATGATTTAAGTATCCTTGCAAATCTAGATACATGCATGTGTATTTTATTACAAATGAATACACTAATTAAAACATATATTTTTTTTCATTTGAGGATAACTTTATTCCCAAAAATCATATGTTTCATATATTTCTTAGTAAACTTAATGGAATCCTGGGGAAGGGAAAAAAATAAGGGTGAGCTAAAATTCTCAATAAGGGTTAAGTACAATGGAAATAACAATGTATTAACGATAATAATAAATATAGAATGGTATATAATTGAGATTTTATTCAATTTTGATAACTAGATAAGTCATAATCAATATGAAAAGGTAAATGACATAACACATGACATTCAATCAATAATCTTTGGATAAAATGCATCCATATATAAATCCCAAAATGAAAATCTCATGGATAAATAAAAATAATAATTTAATTCTTAAAGTGGGAAATGACTAATTATTTTATGTCATGTTTGAGGCACATGGAAATATATACCACTAATAACTTTTACAAGATGGTTTAAAACTACAGGTAGAAATCGATTTAATTTGTGCAACTAATTTTTTTCCACAAGAACATGTCAATGCATCAAGGGGCTATATAATGTCCAAGACCAACACATCATTTACAATCCATTGAATTCCTCATATTGAATAATAGATTTAATTAATAAAAAATAGGTTTTATGAAATATCTATATTGAATTCAAAATATATATTTATCAGTATTTCCCCAGATATTCATATAAAGGTCAAAGTAAAAACCATATAAAAAATTAGATATTAATTAGGAAAGGATCATACCCTTGATAAATAATGTGTATATTTAAGATAAATTTAATTTTTTATGGTTATTGATAAGTGAATATTACAGAGGGACTACAAGAATGAATCAAGGACATTAATACCAATAATCTCTTTGGACAAATTAACCAAAAACCATCCAGACAATGATTAAGGATGGTATCAATACTACATATTCCAAGTGGAGTAAAAATAAAGGGTTATTGTCGATGATGAAAAGAAATACTATAAAAATATATTTTAAAAACATTCTTGAGGAAAATATCCTTTTTTATATTGAATTATTTTTAAAAATAATTTTCTTTGAAAATAAACTTTAAAACAAAATCATTTCAAACGTATTCATTAAAATTTTCAAAGTAAGACTCAAACAAATTATAGTGGCTAATTCCATAGATAACATAAAAGGTAAAAAGAATATTCCCTTTTCAAGGTAAAAAGGTTAGAAAAGTTTCTTGTTCGGAAAGAAATAATAGTATTCCTATAAAAACATTTATCAAAGACAAAATGATAAAATTTTATTTTAAAAAATAATTTTTTAATGGTTAAAAACATTTTTATAAAATATGGTTTTTATAAGAAAATAAAATCTTTAACTAATGAGCTAAATGGATTCAGGTGTTCTTAAATAAATTTTCAAACACATATTTAGTACCAAAGAACAGAAAAAAGAAATTATTACATGAAAATAGTCATGAATAACTATAATAGAAGAATATTAAAGTTTTTATTGAAAAATAATCCTATAAATTCCTTTAATATAATTTCAATAATAAGAAATATTGACTAGATTGATATTTTTAAATAAACCCTTAAAATGATCATAACATTGATGTGATAATTGATAAATGAATTGTTTATGTGTATAAACTGTAAATAAATATATAATAAGTGGAAATAAATAAAAATATATTCAAATTAATTATACATGTAATAATTTAATATTAATGATAATGAGGAAGTAATATAACCGAATGATATGGAATTGAGTTATGAAATTTCATTACCACTTGGTAACTTGAAGTTCAAATCCAATTAGACAAAATGGTTCAAATTGAAACCAAAAACAACATTAATAATTAGTGAATCATGATATTAAATGAAAAATGGAAATTATAAACACCACATTAAATTTAATGGTTCATGAAAACAAATAATTATCAATTGAATATAAATTGTGAAGAAATCCCTTACAACTGTGGTAACATTTGAATCCAAAACCCCAAAAGAAATAATCCTAAAATGAAACATTTAACAATAAATATAAAAAAAATCATTATATAATATATCAAACGGGTTAGTATATACACCACACAAAATAAGTAATTCATGAATACTAAATTTATCTCATAGATGTGACAAGTGGGATATAAATCCCTTATGTTCTGTTTCCTTTTGGGAGAACGTCCTTTAACCTCATATATAGTGGTTTAAAAAATGTTACTAAATTATTTTGGAATAATATTAATATTTTTTATGTTCTATATGAACCTTTTATAACATATTATTACCCATTCATTAATAATATTTCATTATTTTCAGTATTTAGGGTGTTAATTTCCTTGTTTTATGAGTATGTTTTGACTAGTTAATTTTGTTATTCTTAAGTAGATCATGATTTAATTTTATCCATGAACTAAAACATGATTTATGTATCATATATATTCATTATAATTTTTTTTATAATAATCCATATAATTTTGTGATAGAAAATGAAATGAACCTTTCATGGAGATGATAGGTCGTACGTACACATGAATTCCACTTCCATTCCTTTTTTATATTTAAAATAATGAAATGAAAATGATATATATGTATATTATACATATATAATGTTATATATGTATTATAAATCACACATTTTTATGAAAACCATTCTTAATACATTTCATATAACATGTTTATGAATCCCATAGCTTCGAGGTGGCAGTAGTCCACACATCCACAAATGATGATATAGTATTCCTAAAAATGGAAATCATGAAAGTATGTATTATATAATAATTAAAAAACAATAAATACATTATAAATATTATATATACAATATATAAAATATAAATATCTCTTTATTTCCAACCTTGAAAGGTGGTAAATTGAAGAAGAAATGGCATAAGGTAGTGATGTGGTAGTCCACCTCACACACGAATGATGATTGTGTATCCCATTTTATGGAAGTGTGTGAAAGTGTATTTATAAAATTTATTATAAAAAAGTCTCATTATATTTAATATAATGAGTTTATTATATGGTAATGATATGAAAATAATTGAATTGGTGGGGAATTTAATAAAATAAAAGTGATCGTTGAACAATGTTATATATTATTCATGTAACTCCATTTGGTTTATTACAAAAGACTTCCGTGGTTTGACTTATGAAGAATATTACGATCCTAGGATGAAGGGAGGTATTTTGGGATATCATTTGAAAATATTTTAATTGAGAAAAAATGGTGTGAATGGTGTTATGATTTGGTAGGGTTCAGTATTTTTAGTTTAGGAGGAGTGATCTTCTTGTAAATTTTTGAAATAGGGAATTCAACCCATATTTTTTAGTTTAAAGTGGATTAAATAATAAAAAAATATATAAAAAGTATTATATGTTTGAAATATTTACATAAAATATATTTTTGAAATGTTTCTAGGTCATTTTCACCCACAAGATTAAGGTATCTTCCCATGTTAAGCTCATTTTTCTCTTATTTATTGCAATTAATTTCAATCACTTTCATGAATATTTTTGGTGAAGAAAAATAAAACAATTTAGAAAATATAAATTATAATTATTATAAATATGGAATAAATTCCTAAAAATTCAAATCATAGAAGTGGTCAAAATTAATTTAAATTCAATTCCACACACATGACGACAAAGTGAGTTCTTAATGTGAAAATGTTCACAAGTTTTATATTTGTTTATATAAAATTTCAAATTAAAACTAATTAACATGAACAAATTGGAATATTTTTTGTAAAAATGATCTAATTTTTCATTAGAACTAATTTTAAATAAAATTTATCCTAATAATTAAATTTAATGAAAAATCATTTTTCAATTAAAATTAATTATTTTTCACTCTTCATCAAGAAATGAAACATCACAAAAAATACCAAAAAATTCACGCTATTATAATTTTTAAATTCCAATTTTAGAAATAAAGATTAATTTTAGATATAAAATTTAACATCCCACGTAAATAAATAATATTACATTTCCATATTTATTAATATTTGTGAGTAAAATTTTAATATTACTTTAATGGTAAATCCATGTTCGATGGCGTACCCAATAGACAACAATGGGTTTATTTGAAATCTTACATTGTACACTAATAATATAATAATATCATTTGAAATGGTAGTTAATGACTTGTCGTTGTAATGGAAGGAATGAATAGAACTAACTACACACTGATTATATATGTTTGTTAAATATTTTTACATTTGTCCAATAAATGTTAGAGGCTTAAAATGTGAATGAATCCAATTTTTAGCATAAATATTTCTTAAAAGGTCAATTAACCGCCTTTTGATGGAGAACCCTTTTTAACTCCACTTTTTGAAAATTTTATATGTTATAAAAAATAAAATCCTTTTTTAGAATTGGGACATAAAAATTTACTTTGTGTAAATTTTTGTTATTTTTCTGATAAAGTTCATTTTTTATGAATAGTGAAAACTGCTGTATTTTAATACAAAACCTTCTTTTAATGTAATTTATTTATTTGGATAGATTATTTTTTTAATTATTTTTAAATTTTAATTAGAATATATTTTTACTATTTAATTCAATGGTTTTCATTGGAATTAATTTCACTTTTAAATTGGACATAAACAACTGTAAATCTTTTGATAGATATTTTTTCTTAAAAAAACGCTATTTGTTTTGACAGCGGAAATTAATTATAAAATTAATTAATGAAACTTATATGTTTTGAATTTGAAAAAATGGAAATAATTTTTGAATTTGGAATATCAAATTTACTTTGGATAAATTTTTGGTATTTTTCTTACAAATGTTAATTTTTAATGAATAGTGAAAAATATTGCAGTTTACCTCAAAACTGCTTTTTCATCTAATTTAATTATATAGTTATATTTTCCTTTTAATTGGTTTTAAAGTGTAATTGAATTATGTTTTTATCACTTAATACAATTTTGATTATTAGAAGTAATTTCACTTTTCAATTGGATGTAAAAACAAGTCAATCTTTTGATAAATTTTACTTCTTAAAAACCCGTCTTTGGTTTTGACAATGAAAATTATTTTCAAATTAATTACTGCAATTTCTGTGTTAAGAATTTGGTAAAATGGAATCTATATTTGGAATCATAAGGTCTAAATTATGTAATTAAGACCTATTGTTTTGGACATTATGAATAGTGATGACGGTAATTATCTATAATTAACGTGATTAATTACTAATTAGGTAGTTAAGGGTAATAAAATAATATCATAATAATATAAAATGACCCAAAATTTTGTCAAAATTCTCTTTTTTGAGTCATGGGAGACCATGGGAATCTTTTTACCAAACTTTAGGGCCCATGGAGTCACATGGGTGTGATAGTGACATATATGACATTATTTTTAAAAAGAAGAGAAATATAACAAAGGGTTATATATCCAAAGTAAAACAATTTAAATTTTGTTTACATAAATTATATCTTAGAATATAAATAGTCATTGTAAATCTATAAATATTTCCTACATAATGATTTTTTTTATAATTTTTAGACATTAAATAGATAAATTTAATTATGACACAATGATGATGCAGCGATTACCTCATTAATGAATGATTTAAATAAAATGAAAAGATAATAAAAAAATCTAAAACTTACACATGTAAAAAACGTATTTTATGGGATTATTTTTAACCCTTATCACAATATCCTCGAAATATATCATTGTGGGACTTTAAAATTCGAAAATAATTTTATAATGAAGTAACATTACACGACTTTTCAAAAGTGATTGTCCTCCTTCTTATAAACGGCCCTATCCTCTACCCCCTTACCCACAGCTCTCAAGCCCTTATATCTTCTAAAATCTACTCATATTCTCTCTCCATATCCCTATCTCCCTCCTAGAAGCCTCACATTGGGCAGAAGTCTTTCCAAGGAAGCCTTTGGATCAAATCAAAAAGAGTTACCCGATTTAGAGGTAATGTCTTCTCTTGAGTTTCTTTCATTTATTTTCCTTATTCACTCACCACTATCTTCTTATTATATGATCCCATAATAACACCAGTATCCTAAATATACTATTATGTTGTTATGATAAGGATTCTACCAAAAATTACACACACCTACATGTAATGGTTAAAGAACATACTGTTTTTGTGGGTGGCGAATTACTGCCTCACGAAATGATGATTGTTCAATATTATTTTAACACCTCTCATGGTGGAAATTATGATAGAACTATATTTATATACGATATATATTATATTTCTGTCCACTCAATTCTTCTATATTTTATTTTTAAAACATACCTTTATGCTTTTCATGTTGTGCAAATGTGATAATTTCATATGAGGAAATGTAGAGAACCACCCCCTCAAGTGATATGACTCATTCATGCCAAACATGGAATTTATAAAGAATTTAATTAATGAAGTTATGTTACCTATATAACATATATATTATACTAGAATTATAATATATCTATGTCTAATTTATTCCATTAATATGACAAAAAATGAAAGTAGTGTTCATGTGTACGTACGGCCTACCGTCTCCATGAACGGTACATTTAATTTCTTATCTCCAAACATTATGGAATATTATTAAATTCATATATAATGGATATATATGATATTTAAATCATGAAAATCATTTCATAGATGATGTAATTATAACTACATGGACAATTCTCTTCAAAAAAGTTCATTGTTGACTCATGTACAGAAAATCGACAAAAAGAATGATATGAACTCACATAATTAACTAATTATTATAACATGATAATATGTGATTTTAATTAAATATTAAAGTTTAAAGTAATTCCTTAAGAAATTATAAATTTAACAAAGTTTATTATTCAGGAATATAATGAAACGAATAATACAAGTCGGACTTGAGGTAAGGGGATTTTTTATCTCACTTTTAATTCTTTGAGATTTCCATTGTTTGCCACTTATTTGTTGCATGTGGTGTATTGTGTACTTCAATTTAATATATATTATAATGATTCTATTTATATTCAAGGTATTATGTGATTAATTTTGTGTTTATTATCTTTTGGTCATATGAATCAATTGATTACAATGAGGTAAGGGGTTTTTATCTCACTTTTTATTCCCGTGAGATTAATGCTACATTTTCCACTATTTCATTTTGTGTGGTGTATGTACTGTCCATGATTGAATTATTTGAGTAACATACATTAATTTATGGGTATTTAAATCTTCATTTTATGACCCTTCTTCCATGGGGTGCACTTTTCGAAAGATACCCAAATCGGTAAGGGAACGTTTCACCCTCCTCTTTTTAAAAGACTTCTTTTCTTATGCCTTTTAAATTACATCTTCTTATTTTGGGATATGTTCTTATATATCCTTATATCTTTAAATTTTATGTCCATGTTATGAGATACCCTTTTTATCTCTCATCAACTTATTTTCTTAATTTTAACATGATGTTGTTAGGCTGTCAAATTTCTCTAAGGGAACTTCTTAACCCAATTTCAATTATTTGGGTTAAACCTCTACTTTTTGATTATGACATTCTATGAATATGTGTGGATGACCTCTGATTTTTTACATTTAATATCCACTTATATTGAGTGTATTTATATTTTTTATACATAATTATGTAATTGATTTATCCATAATCTTAGGATGCCATCTTTGTAAGGGGCTTCATCTCAATCTCCTTTCGTTGAGGCATACTTCAATTTACATACGACGTTATTTTATTAGTTTTATAATAAATCCTTTTGAATTTTAATTTCTTTCAAAAGGAATATTTTTACCTGATGCGTTTTACTAAACAAAAAAATAAATGTTTTTGTCTTATGTATGCGGCGACAACGACTTCTCTGCCGCCATGACCATTATTTGAGTTTCAGATTCCTCTACAAGACATAACTTTTTTAAATGAAAAATAAATACCATGTTTTATTTTTATTTTATTTTGGTATTTAAAATGGTTTTGATAATTTTTTTATTACATCAATTTTTTTTATTGATATCTTATTATTAAAATGTGGAAATGTTATGTTTCCTTTATACATGTTTTATGTGATACGATTATGTTATGGTTCTTGGGAGTTGTTTATAAAGTCGGGTGGTTCCGTGATAAACTAAGGGTGGGTGAGCCCGACATAGCTCTCAAATGCATTGGGTAACATGAAGCAACTAAATTCTAAGGTTTCTTTGGAGATATTTAGGGAATATACTGTGATGGCTATTCCAAACGTAACCATGAGGGTTACTCCCTACATAAGAATGTTATGAATGGTTAAAATTACCTTTATATCTTATGATTTCAATGATTTATTCATAAATCTTATGATTTCATTAGGTATGTTAAAGTGCTTATTTTTTATGAGTAAAGTATGATTTCATTGACTCATAGGTATACATGAACTAATGTTTTCTTTCCGTATTTTTATATCTGATACTGAGTTTTTTATGATCATCCCAAGTTTTTGAAACGTTTTTCATAGGTTATAAGGAAGGTTAAGAGAAAGGAAGTATTCAATAATATTTATATCAAGAAAATAACTCTTGTTTTATTTAAGGATTTGAAAAAAAATCAGTTATAGTAGAGGTGTCTACTTTCTAATATTCAAGTTGATATGTAATAGTTATGTCCTAAATCTCTAAAACTCTACACCTGAAAATATCCTCAATGTGAATTATTCATTTAATTCAAGATTATGTAATGTTATAAGGCAGGGTCCTTATAGTTGGTATCAAAGGTGGGTTTAGATAACTTTAGAGGTTAGGGTATTCTTTAAGTAGATGTGACATTACCATAATGGTTAGGATTTTAGAAAGAGTGATAAAAATTTTTATAAAGTGAATGATTTTAAGATAACATGAATAAGTATATCTTAGTATTTACCCTCCTCATAAGATATTATATGATTATTTTACTGATATGCTCATACTGGCCTTTTTGGTTTTAGTAATTGGCTGGATCTTGCAGGCACCAATGTAATAGTGGATGTGAAGGAGATTATGACATTTTTCAAAATGAGAAACTTAATGATATGAGAGCTACAATGAGAACTCTTGTGGTTATTCTCAACCAACTTTCTGGAGTCATGATTGACAACCTGAACCTTAGTTATTTTTATAAGGAATCATATATGTGAGAAACAAATCCCTACGGAAGTTCAGGTAATAATAATAAAGGTAAGAATGTTCAAAAACCCATGTGTCAAAGATGTGGAAAGAAACACATAAGAAAATGTTTCAAAGGGACAGAAAGATGCTATAGATGTGGAAATGAAGGTCATAAAGCAAGAACCTTCCATGGAAAAAGGAAGCATCTTGTTGACTCTAGGAAAGGGAAAGATGTTCTTTATGAAGGATCAGTTGAATGTTTTAAATGGGGTGTGCATGGTCATTATGAAAACACATGTCCTATGAAGATGTTTCGGGAATGGGATCACCAGGATCGTACAAATATTTGTTTACCAATACCTAATGCTATTCCCATTGAGGATGAAGAAACTGACAATGACCAACGAAAGGTATGGATTATTTCTTTACATATGTTTTCCTATTATTGAATCTTTTGATATGATTCATGATTTTGTCTATAGGAAATAAGTATTTCAGAATAAGTTGGAAAGTAATAGTTAATAGATCTTGAAGAATGTTTAATGAGTAAGAAGTCAACATATTTGGGATTCAATATTTATGGTAGATTTTAGGATGGTGAAATTCTTGAAAGTATTAAGGCTCTTTTGATGATGTGATTACATTAGAAGACTTTTTATATTATGTGTAAACCTGATGTTTGATATATGAAAATTTTATTCAAGGAATAATTATGTTTCCTTTTGTGGAAATAGTTATAAAGAACCATTTGGGTTTATATGATCCTTAAATTTGAGGCAATTACCGGTTAATACATTTTGGGATTAAAAATGAAATTTATTAGATAAACTTTGTGGTTAAAATATGTTATTGTTGTTTTTGATGAATTTATCTCTTTTTGGGAATGTTATAAAATTATAGAGATTATTAAATGGGACAACACGTTGACCATGTGACAACCCATCGCGTTGGACGAAGCTGCGGGAATTGAACTCACAACCAAAGTGTGACTAGTATTTATCACCTACCACTGGGCTACGTGAAGTCCCTGTTTAGTATGACTAATTCTTTTTAGTTATACGATCTTATGAATCATGAATAAGTTTATTTTGGGTTACCTATGGAAATGAATATCCTATCAAGGAGGATATGTGATTTGGTTAATTACTTTTAAATATGAGACATTAAGAGTAACTGATGTTATTTAGAGATAAAAGTTAAGATTTAACTTGGAAGACTATTTGATTAAATCCTTCAGAGATTTGGGTTTTAATATTAGTTTGGATTACTTTGAAGAATTTTATGGATGACTTTTTATTAAATGGTCTTTGTTGAACTTTGTGTATTGTTGGACAAATTTTGGATATTAAGAGTAGATTTTTTAATAAAGGATTATCCTTTTTGGGGATTACATGATCTCGTACTAACCATTTTGGTTTTATTTTATGTCTAAATAAATGGGAAATATATATCTCCTTTTGTAAATTATTTTATTTTCTAGAAGATGATTCTTGTGCTTTTGATGTGACCAAGTCTTTTTGAATACTCATCATTTGGAGAAAAGATTAGTTTTTGTAGAAACTTATTAAAGGATGAAACTCTACTTGAAGGTACGTATATTTACTTATGTTTCTATTTTATGTAGTAAATGAATTCCTCAAAATTATAAAAAGTAAGGTAAAACAAAAACGTTCTTAGTTTACGTTTGCTACTGGGTAATCAAAGACTGTTTACACACATCATAAATTTGTGATTTTCTTGTGGTTAACTTTTTCATAATCATGTTTTCTATCACTCTCCATAAGAACATGACCTTTTTTTTCTCTTCCATATCCATGTTTTCTTACATATAATCCAAGTATGGGTTAACTCGGGTGACCTTTGTACTTTTCTTTCTTTCTTTTAAAGTGATAGTTTAATTTACTCCTTTTTTGATGTGGGGCTTTCAATAAAGTTTCTAAGCCCAATTTTAAAATTGTGAGGATGTAATTTCCAAAAGGGGGAAGGATGTAACATCCTAGGTAAATAAAGAATATGACATTTTTATATTTATTAATATTTGTGAATAAAATTTTAATATTACTTTAAAGGTAATGCTCTGTTCGATGGCATACCCAATACACAACAATGAGTTTCTTTGAAATCTTACGGTGCACACTAATAATATAATAATATTATTTTAAATGGTTGTTAATGCCTAGTCATTGTAATGGAGGGACTGAACAAAACTAACTATAAAATGAGTATACATTTTTGTTAAATATTTTTACAATTATCCAATAAATGTTTGAGTCTTAAAATGTGAATGAATCCAATTTTTAGCATAAATATTATTTTAAAGGTCGATTAACCACCTTTTGATGGAGAACCATTTTTAAATCCAATTTTTGACAATTTTATCTGTTATAAAATGTAAAATCATTCTTTAAAATTATGAAATCAAAATTTACGTTGTGTAATTTTTGTTATTTTTCCGATAAAGTTCATTTTTTTATGAATAGTGAAAAATGATGTATTTTAATTCAAAACCTCATATTAATTTAATTTATTTATATGGTTAGATTATCTTTTTAATTGGTTTTAAATTTTAATAAGAATATATTTTTACCATTTAATTCAATGGTGGTCATTGGAATTAATTTCACTTTGAAATTGGGCGTAAACAAGTGTCAATCTTTTGATAGATATTGTTTCTTAAAAACACGCTATTTGTTTTGACAGCGAGAATTAATTATAAAATTAGTTAACTAAACTTCTATTTTTTGAATTTGGTAAAATGGAAATCATTTTTGAATTTGGAATATCAAATTTACTTTGGATAAATTTTTGGTATTTTTCTGACAAATGTTCATTTTTAATGAATAGTGAAAAATACTGCATTTTACCTCAAAATTGCTTTTTCATCTAATTTAATTATATATTTATATTGTCCTTTTAATTGTTTTTAAAGTGTTTTTGAATTATGTTTTTATCACTTAATACAATCTTGTTCATTGGATGTAATTTCACTTTTCAATTGGATGTAAAAACAAGTCAATCTTTTGATAAATTTTACTTCTTAAAAACATGTCTTTGGTTTTGACAATGGGAATTAATTTTAAATTAATTACTGAAATTTTTGTGTTAATAATTTGGTAAAATGGATTCCATATTTGGAATCATAAGGACGAAATTATGTAATTAAGACATTTTTTTGGACATTATGAACAGTAACGACGATAATTATCTTTAATTATCATGATTAATTAGTAATTAGGTAGTTAAGGGTAATAAAAAAATATCATAATAATATAAAATGACCACAAAATGTGTCCAAATCCTATTTTATGAGTCATGGCAGACCATGGAAAGCTTTTAACCCTACTTTAGGGCCCATGGAGTCACATGGGTGTGATAGTGACATTTATGACTTTATTTTTAAAAAGAACAGAAATATAACAAATGTTTGTATATCCTAAGTAAAACAATATTAGTTTTGTTTAAATAAATGATATATTAGACTATAAATATTCATTGTAAAGTTAAAAATATTTCCTACATCATGATATTTTTTTATAATTTTTAGACATTAAATAAATAAATTTATTTATGACACCATGATGATGTAGTGATTATCTCATTAATGAACAATTTAAATAAAATGAAAAGATAAGGTAAAATATAAAACATAAACTTATCAAAAACCTATTTTATGTGTGGATTTAGAACCATTATCACCTTATCATAAAAAATATATCATTTTGGGATCTTTAAAATACGAAAATCATTTTATAATAAAGTAACATTTCCAGACTTTCCAAAAGTGACCATCCGTCCTCTTATAAAAGGTCCCCACCTCTACCCCCTTACCCACACCTCTCAATCCCTTGCCTCATCCAAAATCTTCACATATTGTCTCTCCAAATCCCTCTCTCACTCCTAGAAGCCTCAATTTGGGTTTAAGTCTTTCCAAGGAAGCCTTTGGCTCAAATGAAAAAGAGTTACCCGATTTAGAGGTAATGTCTTCTCTCGAGTTTATTTATTTTATTTTCCATCTTAACTCACTAAAATCTTATTATTATTTGATACCATAATAACACCAGTATATTAAATATACTAGGATGTTTTTTTGATAAGTATTCTACCTAAAATTACACACACCTTCATCTAATGGTTAAATAACATACTGTTTTTGTGGGTGGTGAATTACTGCCTCACGAAACAATGATTGTTCAATCATCTTTTAACACCTCTCATGGTGGACATTATGATGGCACTATATTTATATATTATATTTATTATATTTATTTCCACTAAATTATTCTATATTTTATTTTTAAAAGATAACTTTATGCTTTTCATGTTGTTCAAATGCAATAATTTCACATGAGGAAGTGTGGACAACCGCCCCCTCAAGTGATATGACTCATTCATGCAAAACATGGAATTTATAAAGAATATAATTAATGAAATTATGTTACATATATAACATTTATATTATACTGGAATTAAAATATATCTACTTATAATTTAGTTTTTAAGTCCATTAATATGACAAAAAAATGAATGTAGTGTTCATGCGTACGTACGGCCTACCGTCTCCATGAACGGTACATTTCATTTCTTATCTCCAAAAATTATGGAATATTATTAAATACATATATAATGGATATATATGATATTTAAATTATGAAAACCAATCATTATATGATGTACTTATAACTACATGGACAATTCTCTACAAACAATTTCATTGTTGACTCATGTACTGGACATCGACAAAACGTATGATATGAACTCACATAATTAACTAATTTTTATAACATGATAATATGTGATATGAATTGAATAATAAAATTTAAAGGATGTCCTTAAGAAATTATAAATTTACCAATGTTTATTATTCCATAATTTAAAGAAACAAACAAGATAAGTCAAACTTGAGGTAAGGGGATTTCTTATCTCACTTTTAATTCTGTGAGATTTCCATTGTTCGCCACTTATTTGTTGCATGTGGTGTATTTTTTACTTACATTTAGTATATATTATCATTATTCTATTTATATTCATGGTATTATGTGATTAATTTTGTTTTTAATATCTTTTGGTCATACGACTCGATTGATTATAACAAGGTAAGGGGTTTTTATCTCACCTTTTATTCCCGTGAGATTCTTGCTACATTTTCCACTATTTCCTTTTTGTGGTGTATGTTCTGCCCATTAATGTATTATTTGTGTAATATAACTTAATTTATGGATATTTAAATCTTCATTGTATGACCCTTCTTTCATGAGGTGTACGTTTCGAATGTTACCCAAATCGGTAAGGGAACCTTTCAACCTCCTCCTTTTAAAAGACTTATTTTTGTTAGGTCTTTTAATTTAGATCTTCTTATGTTGGGATATTTTATTCTCTATCCTTATTGATGTAAATTTTAAGTCCATGTAATGAGATACCTTTTTTATCTCTCATAAACTCATTTTCTAAATTTTAATGTGACGTCGTTAGGCTGTCGAATTTCTGTAAGGGAACTTCTTAACACAATTTAAATTATTTGGGTTAAACCTATAATTCTTAATTATGTCATGCTATGAATATATGTGGATGACTTAGGATTGTTTTAAACTTAATATCCACTTATATTGAGTGTATTTATATTTTTCACACATAATTATGTAATTGATTTATCCTTAATCTAAGGATACCGTCTTTGTAAGGGACTTCGTCTCAATCTCCTTTCATTGAGGCATACTTCAATTTATATACAACCTTATTTTATTAGTTGTATAATAATCCCTTTTGAATTTAATTTCATTAAAAAGGAATCTTTTTACACGAAGCGTTTTACTAAACAAAAAAACGAATGTTTTTGTCTTACGTATGCGGCCACAACGACTTCTCCACAACGGTGCCCATTATTTGAGTTTCGACTTCCTCTACAAGCCATAACTTTTTTAAATGAAAAATAAATACCATGTTTTACTTTTCTATTATTTTGGTATTGAAAATGGTTTTGATAATTTTTTGATTATATCAATGTGTTGTATTTATATATTGTGATTGAAATGTGGAAATTTAATGTTTCTTTTATGCATGTTTTATGTGATACGATTATGTTATGGTTCTTGTGCACTATTTATGAAGTTGGGTGGTTATGTGGTAAACTAAGGGTGGGTGAGCCCGAGATAGCCCTAAAATGAATTTGTTAATTCAAAGGAGTTAAACTCTAAGGTTTATCCGAAGAGATTTAGGGAATATACTATGATGGGTATTCTAAACGTAACCATGAGGGTTATACCCTACGTAAGAATGCTATGAATTCCTCAAGTTACCTTTATGTCTTATGATTTATATGAGTTATTAATAAATTTTATGATTTCATGAGGTATGTTAAAGTGCTTATGTTTTATGAGTAAAGTATTATTTCATTGATTTTTAGGTATACATGAACTAATGTTTTCTTTCCGTATTTTTATATCCCTTACTGAGCTTTTTTATGCTCATCCCAAGTTATTGAAATGTTTTTCACAGGTTATAAGGAATGGTAAGATAAAGGAAGTATTCAAGAAGATTTATATCAAGAAAATAACTCTTTTTTTATTTAAGGATTTGAAAAAAATCATTTATAGTAGAGGTGTCTACTTTGTAATATTCAAGTTGATATATAATAGTTATGTCCTAAATCTCTAAAACATTAAACCTGAAAAGATACTCAATGTGAATTATTCATTTAATTCAAGATTATGTAATTTTTTAAGGTTGGTTCCTTATATAAAATTTATAAAATTTCCAAAATTGAGTTTTAATGAATTTTTATCTTTAAAAGGTGACAAAATTATATTTAGAAAATTGTAGATTTTTATGAATAAAATCGGGTTTCTTCTTATTTTATGCCTATAAAATCAATTGGATGAATGTAAAAAATATTTTATTAAATATATAAAATATTTATTCCATTAATATTATTCACTAATAGTAATTAATTTAATTTATTATGATAAAACACCTTTGTGAGAAAAACAATTTCTTTTATTTTCAACTGGTCTTTATATTCATTTCTACTTTATTGGTAACTGATGATTTTTTTTGTATTTGTGTAAACCAAATATTTACATAATTTATTTAATATTATTTGAAACTACAAATTTAATGGCATGTTTATTTCTAATTATATTTAATAATAATAATATATTTTTCATCAGTAAAACTCGGTATTTCATGTAACACTAGCTATCAAAGAATGCATTTATTTCATGTAACATAATCTAACTCAGAATTGTGTGTATTTAAATCTATAAAATATATTAAATTTATAATAAATATTAGATATACAATAAATTCATGAGTGTTTTTATTTCTTTCTATAGTTATTATTACGTGTCATACATGCTATCGAATAAAAGTTACTCATTTAAAATTTCAAGGGTTTTATATTCTACCCACCTTAAAAAAGTTGCATCATCCACATTTTAACTCAATATCACAAATACAGGGTTTAATATTTGAAAATTAATTTTTTGAAATCCCTTATAATGATAATAGTTGATAAAATATCCTTATAATAAGATAGAATGAGAAGTATAAAAGTGACATGGAATAATATACAACTGGATCTCTATGTAGAAGAACATTAGTGGAAAGTGGAGATACATAAATAGTGGAGAAGTGTAAATATATATAGGTTTAAATGAGTTTATTGATCACAAACAAGTTAGTTATCATTGTAATGTTGAGTTATTCAAGGACATAAATTTGTGATGATTTAAAAGACCATCAGTTCAATATAAATTAAGGTATTATGATAAAATTTTATTTCCAAATCATTTTCCTAATTTTTTGTAATTATTTTACTGCTGAAAATATAAGAAAGAAAATTTACATAATATATTTATATAAAAAATTTCATTCTATGGTTGTTCTTTGATCGATTTCAAATTAATCCATTTACACCAAGAAATGAATATCCAAAAAATGAATTTCTATGCATGCAACACTAAACTTTTCTTTTAACAAATCATAATATCCACAAAACAAGTATATATATTTGATTCTAACTATTTTCCAAAACCAATATGATTAATAATATAATATTTAAACCACAAAACTAATAGAACTAGTTCATCATTAATATTTATTCATTTAATTATTTAACTAAAAATAATGACACATTAAATATGACATAAAACCCATCTCATTCCTCAGTCATGGGTTCAAGCACCAACACATTGTCTAATTTGATAAGTTAATAACTCTAATATAGTATATCATTTTTATAAAACCATATTAATATAATTCCTTTAAATTTTTGAAATGTATGATGGAAATACTTAAAATTAACCATTAAATATCATTTTTACTATGGTTTTCAATAAAACCTTTTTTACAAAGTTTAATAATATTATTTGTATGTCAACGCAAATGTTCATAAATAACTTTAATCTTTTGTCTATAAAATTTGAAGGAATTATTACACAAATAAATTTTATACCAAATCATATACCTTCCTCAAATTTATCCAAAATTTTCGTAGTCACATAAAACCTAAAGAGATTTTTAATAAATAGGACTAATGGTCAACCATAATCTCATAATCCCATGATGGTATCCATAAATTTTATATTAATGAAGGCATATTTTTGTTAATTTTTTTAAATAATCTTTATACGTTTTAGGATTCTTATAACTAAAATACTATTGGGAAAAAACTTCTACAATTTAATTCTAGATTCCAAGTAAATACTTCAAACAATTTGTTTGTAACAACCCAATAATTTATGAATAAAATACCCTTTGTTTAAACTAAATGTCTTATGGATATAGAAAACAAATTATTATTATTTTAATTATATCCAATTGGATTTAAATGACCATTAAGTACCCCTACCATTGATAATAAATCTATTGAAAAGTGATCACATGACTTGTATAAATATAGGGTTTTAACAAATCCCTTTGTAAGAGACAAAATAAGTGATGACCTCAACATGTAGGATCATATCCAATGATGCCCATTTATCATAGATTTCAAGGGAGATATCATTTTTAGGATTTTTCCTAGACCAAGGCCAAACCTATATCCAATAACTTAAGAATGAGTGAAACCGTTTACGGGACAAGGTCAAGCTCATCGAGATCATGAACCAAACCATGTTCACCAAATGACCCTATGAATGCCCCACCATTGCACACATTAATCTTAGGGAGTATTATGGGGTAATAAAGGGATTTTTATCCAAACCCTAGAATTATGATTATTTTTAAATAATAATGAATATACATTAATTAGATCATTATTACTTTGTAAATGATTTTCTAAGGCACAAATAATACTATTTGTTTATTTTAAAATTCAATTAAGAAATATATTTTAATGAATTAATTGATCTTATAAATAAAAAATATTATAATAAAATATTATTATCAAATTAATTTTATTAAATATAAATGATCATATAATTTTTATGAAGTCAAAAGCAATTTTTATTAAGGTTGGAAAACTATTTTTGTCATAACCCATCAATTTTGAATAATTGTCATTTATTATTTTAAAAGTGATAATTAACATATTAATTAATAATTTTGATAAAATGTATATTATTTATGGAATCAAGAGGTCATAATTATCCAATGGTGAATTTTTCATAATTTGTTGAGTCTGTTAAATTTTTTAGTAAAAATTAAATATCGTATAAAAATATAATCAGTTTTATAACATCATAATGACCCAATAGTGATGTAATAAAATAATATAAAAGGTATATTCTGCCAAATATATGTTATTAATTTAAAATAATATAATTTTAGGTTTATTTTATTTATTTTATAAAGCCTTATTGAATCCTCAAAGAAATATAAACTATATTAATATTTTAAAATAATTTATTTGAAAGTGTGACTCACCTCCACATAAGAAAGGGAAATATTTTAATATAATATGACCTTAGACTTATAAAATACTGTATAACACTCCATTTTAATAGATAACATGAGAAAACCCATTGGATGGTTTGTGGTTTTGAATATTTTGTTATGTAGTGTCCAAACCCAAAATAACAATGAAATCCCCCTCGTTCTCTATAAAAACCCACCCTAGCACCAATAATATTCACTAAAACTCATTAAAGATCTACCAAACTATTCCAAATACTCCCTATAGTCCCCCCAAGGCTCTCCAAATCTCATAATAATCCACCTCAAATCCTTTAGGATCACACTTCGAAGTAAGGGATCTCCCTCTACCCTTTTTCTTCAAGAACCTTTTTTATGTTACACATTTTAATTTCCATTTTCTTGATTTTGGATAAGTTATAACATGACCCCATACTTTAAACTTGATTTATAAATGATTATATCTTCCTCTCACTCTCATGAATCCCCCCTATGATCCTTTAATCCCACCTGTTATTATGGAGAAATTCCAAAACAGATTTCTCTCTTCTCATTTCCATTCAAGAATTTTTTTTATATTATTCATCTAAATTCCATTTTACATTGTGGGATACAATGTTACATGATACTATTAATTTATATCTCATTTATATATTATGATAGACCCATTTCTCTCTCATTAATCCAATTTATGAATTTACATTTGACGTCGTTATGCTGCCAAAATTACACCGTGATTTTCCATTCCAAAATCATCAAGTAGTGAATACTATACCTATTCCTATATAAAGGGTATTAAAATTTATGAATATACACTTATCTAATGGTGGAATAAATTTATTTATTACACATTACTTTATCATTAAATAAATGATTATGTTGAATGAATCCATGTTATATGATCTATGTGGTACATTTAAGGAAGAGATTGAAATGATTATGAACGGTTCACCCTAATAGTATTTCAACGCATTAGGTAATGTTTAGTATCATGATATGTAAAGTTGGGATATGGGTTTAACTGATTCCTATATTGGAACATTTACCACCATGTTGAGATAGGGTTTTACCTGATTTATTTTTGTTAATGATGCAGTGTTTTAAGTTGTTGCCACATTTCCATATTATGTTAATCATGTTATATCATGACTTTATGTTCCTTTTTCTCTTATTATCCCATGATATTAATATTACCCAAATAATATTTTATTCTTCATGTTATTCCTTTTTTTATTCCCTTACTGGGCTCTATAGCTCACCCATTTCTTATTTATTTCTTTAGGATATCCCATGTAGTGTTAAGTACAAAGGATTGTTGTGGTCATCTGAAATAAGTTTTAAATGATGATTTTATATTTCATGTTTTATTATGTTATGTAATGTTTCTAATCCAAAATAAACTAGACCACCCAATATTCTTAATTGTATTAAGTGCAATTTTATGTAATACATTAGGTTTGAATATAAAAAAAGTTCACGTTTGATATAGTTGGTATAAAATGATATGTTTAGTTATTTTTGGGATGAGGATTTGAAAAATATAGTGAAATCCTTTGGGACCAGAATAAGTATAATAAAATAATACATAAATTTTTTTGAGTATATATTAAGTGGTTTATCATAAAAATACATCCATGTCTAGATACGAACATATAGAGGTGGATCTGGCACAGATATATCTAGGGGTAAAAACTGAAAACACTGCTTTGAGCAAGACTTGAATTGGAACTGGTGCACGATAACATAACTTGACTCTCTATAGGTTAGATACTCACACATGATATTATTTGGTAAATAAATAATCATATTATGAACCATTATTAAGGAAACTAAAAAATCTCATAATAATATACGTTAGAAAGTATATCATAGATAACTTAAATCGAAGCATAGAATATCAGAAGTTAAGAAGATAAATGTAATTTATAAGTTATTTCTTTTTTGTTTAATGATTTATAATACTTACCCCTAATTTTACTTTTAATATAGCTAATATCTAGTAATATGAGGAATTAATCTAACAACAGATGTGAAGATCAATGTGATGACTTCTCTAATGAAATTTCCAATCTAATGGGAGTGGGAATCATAAATTTTTGCACAATACACTCTCAGTTAACTCAAGTTTTGAATAGAAACCTGGATCAAGTGGAACGTACAACCCTCGCAAAAAAGAACAAGTCATTATCGAGAGATTTGTGAGATAAATTCCTCCTACATTAAATTGATCATATGATCCCCAAATTTCCGAACATTGGATTAACTCCATTGACAAGATCTTCTCCATCCTTCAATGTTACAAAAAATAGAATATTGTTATGGATACTTATCATATGGAGGGTAAAGCTAATCAATGGTGGAAATTGATAAAATATATGAAGCCTGAGTAAGAGATTGAGGTGATGGAATGGAAGGATTTTCAGAAAATGTTTTTCAATAAATATTTTCCCCACACCCAACTTTTCAAGATGGAAAGAAATTTCCTTGAACTCGTGAAAAATGATGAAGAATCCACTAGGTAATACAAGGAAAACATCACCAGAATTTCATTACATGCCTCTAGTTTTTTCATCACCCTGAAATGCAAGGTTAATCACTTCTTTGGTGGTATAAAACCTAGAATATGGAAAACTATAGTGATTCGTGCCTTTTATAGCTATGAGAAAATTGCCTGATATGCCCTCAAAGTAAAAATAGAGATTGGTGAATCGCAGGGGTATCACAGGGATAATAATAAGAAAGTGGAATTTAGTCATGGTGTTCGGATGGATAAATCCAACGGTGCTAAGAAATTTCATTACCCCTATTTCCAATGTTCTAAAATGAAGCACCCTATAAATTTCATATAGCGGATGAGGAAACACTCTAGGTGTGGGAAGTAATGGTACCTAGATAGTGATTTCTAGTAAGGAAAACACACTATGGAGACATAGGAAATGAATGCGACATTCAATCCCCAACGTATCTTTCATTTCTACAACTATAAGGAACCATGACACTTTGCAAACTACTGCCCTTAGCCAAGGCTTTTTCGAGGAAACCAACAACTTCCAAGGAAACAAGGGTGATATTTTTCCATC
The DNA here is from genome assembly GCA_963277665.1 of Viscum album. NCBI lineage: Eukaryota > Viridiplantae > Streptophyta > Magnoliopsida > Santalales > Viscaceae > Viscum > Viscum album. The sequence continues at coordinate 735,510,127 of OY728160.1, forward strand.
ACTACATAAAAAATGAATATCAACAATGAAGTAGTGACTAGTATGCTAGTTATTCATTTAATAATAGAGAACATACTTTTTGATTATGGTTCTATACATTATTTTATATCCTCAATGTTTACTGGAACTATCCAAACACCACCCCAAAATAATAGAAGTATAGATGTCAGTGAAGATTGAAAATGTGGAAATTATTGTGTCCCATGAATATAAGTCCTCCACTTTCACCATTTGTAGATTCAAAATCCTATATAACCATTTTAAACTTCCCTTGGTGGAATTTGATGCATATCATGGCATGGATTGACTTTACCTATATATATCCTACATTAATCTTTACTAGAGGGAAATCACTCTATGTATGGAAATTCAACCCCTGATTCTATACACGCTCAAGGAAGAGGAGGAATATTCTTTAGTACTATCATCCAAAGAATGGATATTACTACCATATGAGCATGTGTATCTTGATCAGATGATCGAGTCTATGGATGGAACCATCTTTGATGACATTCTTATTGGAGGGAATTCTCTAATGTGTTTCCTGAGGAATTTCTTGGCCTTCATCCTAGAAGATATGTTTAATTCTTGATTGATCTTATATATGGGGCATTTCCAATATCTAAGACTCCATATAGAATGGCAGTTTTGGAGCTTGATGATATAAAGAAACAACTATAGGAGAATCTGGATAAAGGATTTATATGCCCAAGTGCTTCACCATGGGTTGCACCAGTCCTCTTCATCAGAAACGAATATGGATCAATGCATGTTTCCATTGATTATCATGTGCTCAATGAAATCATGATAAGGAATAAGTATCCTTTTCCCTGAATTGATGACATGTTCGATCAACTACGTAGAGAACAATACTTCTCTAAGGTTCATCTAAGGTCGGGATATTACCATGTAATGGTGAAGAAAAAGGATATCCCAAATACTACTTTTCGTAGAAGGTACGGGAACTATGAATTCATTGTAATTCCTTTTGGACTCAATAATTCTCTAACAATATTCATGGACTTGATGAATAGATTTTTTATAGATTACCTCGAAATTGTTTTAGAAGAATTTATAGAAAATATTCTAATATACTCCAAATCCAAGGAGGTGCATGAGGAGCTTCTGAGAACTATTCTAGAGACATTACGAAAGGAGAATATTTATTCAAAGTAAAAAAAGTGTGAGTTATGGTTGAAGGAAGTGTTATTACTGGGGAATATCATCACAAGTAATGTGATATCTATAGATCCATAAAATAAAAAATAAAGTGAGGGATGTATGAGTCCAACATCTATGACAGATATTTGTAGCCTCCTTGGGTTGGTTGGATATTATCGCCTATTTGTGAGAAATTTATTAGGATTGTAAAACCCTCATTCCAAGATAAAATGGGAAGAGAGTCAAATTTGCGTGGAACGATTAAAGTGAATAACTCTTCATGGAGTTGGAGAAGAGTCTTATCACTGCCTCTCTCCTTATGCTACCCAAAAGTTTATAACTTTTCATAATCATCAGTGATGCTATGAAAAATGGAATGGTATATGTGTTGATAAAAAATGAAAAAGTCATTAATTATATGTCAAGGTAGTATAATTTTCAATAGAATAACTATACCCCACTTGATATTGAGTTGGAATATATGATCTTTTCATTGAAAATGTTGTGGAATTATCTATTTGGGTAGAAGTGTGAAATACATACAGACCAGAAAAGTCTCAAATATATCTTGACATACAATGATCTCAATATACTCTAACGAAGATGGTTAGATCTCATCCAGGATTTCGTATGCTCAATCCAGTTCTACCCTCAGAAAGAAAACAAAGTGGAAGATTCTCTAAATAGAAAGGACCTAATGATTCTGTCATTGAAGAGAATTAAAAAGTATCAAATCTTCTTAAATATGATAATGATGGAAATGGGAATCATAAAGAAGGGAACATCATTAATCCATTCACAAATGATTTCTCAACCATATCTTCTAGAAGGGTAAAGGGATGCTCAAAAGAATGATATGAGAATTTAGAAAAAAGTGGAGTCTATCAAAAAAGGTATAACCTTAATGATTAATGTCAATGAAGAAGGAATTGAGAGGTTTTGGTCAAGACTATGTGTTATATCAAACCAATAGTTAAGGTACTTTTGGATGATGCACATAGTTCAAATTTTTCTATTCACCCAGAATACAAAAAGTTGTATCAAGATCTCTAGTAGCATAATTTGTGGGACAATGTGAAGAAGGAGATCACTGAGTATACAAAAAAGTTCCTGACATGTCAACAAGTGAAGTCTGAGAGGCAGAGGTCTAAGTGGATGATGCAACCATTACACATACTAATATAGAAATGGGAAAACATCACCATGGACTTTATCACAAGTCATCCATAGACAACCAAGTGAAACAATGCTATATGGGTTATTGTGTATCGTCTCACAAAGACTACACACTTAATTACAATTCACGAGGATTTATCATTGGATCAACTTGAACTAGTATACATTAGGGAAGTGGTAAGGATGCATGGAATACAATTTTCTATTCTGATCGATTGAGATGCAATATTCACCTCTGTGATCTATAAGAGTCTCCAATATGCTCTGAACACTGAGTTGAACATTAGAACATACTATCACCCTCAAACTGATAGACAGCCTGACTGGACTATCTAGACACTTGAGGGCATATTGAGAGGTTACTTGATGGACTTCAAAGGTGGATGGGACCAAAATATTTATTCAGTGGAGTTCTATTAGAACAATACTTTCCACTCAATCAACCAAATGGATCCATATGAATCCCTTTATGGGAAGAGGTTAATAACTCCGACTTATTGGGATGAGTTTTGGGAATGAAAACTTATAGGTCTAAAAATGGTCGACGAAATGGTGGGGAAGGTTAAGACCATCCAACATCACATCAAAGGTGCCCAGAGTCAAAAATAGATCTATGTTGATAATCATTAAAGAGACCTAGAGTTTTATGTTGGAGATATGTCATTACTACACATATCTTCATTGAAGAGAGTTATGAGAGTTGAGAAGAAGTAAAATCTTTTTCTAAGGTACATCATCCCTTTTGAGATCCTTGATCACATTAGAGCAGTGTCCAATAGACTAACACTCTCACCGAACCTATCTCAAGTACATGATGTATTCCATGTATCTCTATTGAAGCTGTATATACCTCACCCATCACATGTACTCAATCCATAGGTGGCACCATTGGAGAATTACCATTCCTATGATTAGAATCCAGTGAAGATCTTAGACTATAGGGAAAACATTCTACAATATATGAAAATAACCCTCATTAACGTTTTTTGGAGAAACTAAATGTTTTATGAAGCAATGTGGGAGCCAAAGGAAGTGATGACATAGAGTTACCCTCATGTTTTTTTATTTTGGGAAGAGAAAATTTCAAAGGATAAATTTCTTTGGGGGGGGGGGAAGTTGTAAAGATCCAAAAATTTATGAATAAAATTATATTTTATTTAATTACATGTATTATTGATATAGAAAACAAATTCCTGTTTTTCATTATATCCAACTGGATTTAAATGACCATTAGGTACCCTTAACATTGATAATATATACATTTAACAGTGATCACATGACTAATATAAATATTGGGTTATAAAAAATCTTTTTGGAACATAGAAAGAAAGTGATGGCCTACACTATTATGTTAATACCATATGAAGCCCATTTATGAGAGATTTTGAGGGAGATAGCATCTCTACGATTTTCCCTAGACCAAGCCCAAGATAATATCCAACAACTTTGTCCTAAGCGAAACCATTTACGAGAGAAGTTGATGCTCATTGAGATCACCACCCAAACCATGTTCACCAAATGACCGTATGAAAGACCCTACCATAACACACCTTAATCATATATAATATACTAGTGTAATACCCAAGCATTATGATTATTGTTTTTATAGAATAACGAATATAATTTCATTATATTATTATTAATTTGTAAATCATTTTCTATGGAACAAATAACATTTTTGGATAATACTAAAATTCAATTAAGAAATATATTTTGATGAATTAATGGATTTTTTAAATTAACAATATTATAATAAAACATTATTATTAAATTAATTTTTTAAAATATTAATGATCATATAATTTTTATGAAGTCAAAAGTAACTCTTATTATGGTTTGAAAAAAGTTTTTGTCAAAACCCGTAAATTTTTAATAAATTTGGGTTTTTATTATAAAATTGGAAATTAAAATATTTGGAAAATTATTTAGATAATATGAATATTATATTTTGGAACCAGGATGTCTAAATTATCCCTTGGTGAATTTTTCATTGTTTTTTGAGACAGTCAAATTTTTGAGTAAAAATTATATACCGTAAAATTATATAATATGTTTTATGACATTATAATGAACCAATAGTGATGTAATAAAATAATATGAAAGGATTATTAGGACAAATATATGTTTTAAAATTAAAATAATTCAATTTTTGGTTTATTTGTTTAATTTTATAAATCCATATTGAATCCTCCAAAACATATAAAATATTATAAATTTTAAAATTGTTTTCTTGAAAGTGTGACTCACCTCCAAATAAGAAAGGGTAATATTTTAATATATTCTACCCTTATACAAATAATTTTTTTATAACAATCCCAATTTCTAGAAACCATGGGGAAAACCCATTTGATGGTTTGTGTTTTTGAATATTTTATTGTGTCGTGTCAAAAACAAAAATAATAAGGAAATCCCTCTCTTTTCCTATATAAACCCACACAATCACCCATTCCTCTTCACTAAATCTCTTTGAAGCTCAAAAAAAACTACCCCATAGTCCCTAGAGTCCTCCCAAGTTTCTCTAAAGCTCCAAAAAATCATCCCCCTAACCTTTGGTATCAGACTTCTAAGTATGAGATCTCCCTGTCTCCTTTTTCTTCAAGATCCTCTTTTTGTCATGCCTTTTAATTTCCATTTTCTTGATTTGGGATATGTTATTCCATAACCCTCATACTGTACAATTGATTTATAAATTATTATATCTTCCTTTAAATCTCATTAATCCCCCGATGATCCACTAATCCCACCCTTTACTATGTTTAAATTCCATAATGGCTTTCTCTCTTCTCATTTATATTTAAGCATTTATTTTATATTACGCATCTAATATCCAATTAATATGTTGGGATATTTTTTTACATGATACCATACTAATAAATACCATGTATAAATTTTTAGAGAACTCTTTATCTCTCATCAACCTAATTTATGAATTTCTATATGATGTTGTTATGCTTCCAAAATTGCACCACAATTTTACTAGCCAAAGCCATCATGTAGTGAATACCATACCCATTCCTCTGTCAAGGGTATTCACCATTATGAATATATACCTATCAAATGGTGGTGTACATGTATTTATTATACATTCATTGATCATGGAATAAATGATTATGTTGAATGAATTCATGCAACATTATCTATGTGGCACACATAAGCATGAGATTAACCTGATTAAGAAGGGTGTGCCCAGATGGTGGTCCAATGAATTGGTTAATGTTTAATATCATGATACGTCATGTTTAGTCAAGGTTATACATGATTCATTTATAATAATTTCTTCCACCATGCTGGGATAGGGTTTTACTTGATTCATTTATGTTAATGACTCAATGTATTAAGTAGTTTCCACATTTTTATGTTATGATAATCATGAAATATCATACCTTTAGGTTCATGTTTCTCTTATTTCCCATTGATATGCCTACTAACTAGAATGTATTATAATATTAAAGTTATTTCTTGTTTACAAACTTATTTGGCTTTATTTACCCCCTTTCTTATTTCTTTCCTCAGGATATCCCTTGAAGTGTTAAGTATGAAGGAATGTTGTGGTCATGTAAAAGATGTTTTCAAAAAAGATGTTGTATTTTATGATTTATGTTGTTATGTAATGTTACAAAGACCCAAATACACTAGACCTATCTATATTTTGAGTTGTGTGAAGTTCTATTTTATGTAATAAATCATGTTTAAATATGAAACAAGTAGTAGGGTTCTTATATTATTTCAACATAACATTTTCCTTGGTTTAAGGTTTAACCTAGGTTATTAATTTTTATTATCTATTCAAATTATTTAAAATGGTTTTTAAAGAAAATTAGAACTCCCTTATGCATATTTCTCCGGAGTGTAAAACAAGGTGTGTAGTAAGATCCATTATTGATTACCAGGTTAGGCTAAAGTCAGGCCCAATGTAACTTTTTATGGTTTTTACACCTAGATAAATCTATTCCAAAACAACATCCACTTATATTTTCAAAAAATGGTTGTATTTATTGGGATACCCACATAATATCTACCTTTACGGAAGTATAGTATATTCCTCTATACCTTTTTTTAAAGTATATATTTGGGTTACGTTCCATAATCTATGTTTTCTAAATCTAGTTTCCAAGGATTCTACTAATCTTCCATTTATACCAACTAAAGTGACAAAAACATAGTTAGCATGGAGACACTGTCTACTACCATTAAGTTGGAATGATTGCATGGAATCAAATCCTGAAGGATAAAAGAGTTTAGAAGTCTTGGAAAACTAGATACATACATGATTATTATATTACAAATGAATACACTAATTACAAAATAATTTTTTTCTTTTGAGGATAACTTTATTCCCACTAAGAATATACTTACATATATTTTCTAGAAATCTTCATAGAATCTTGGTGTAGGGAGACACAATAATGGGGAGCTCAAATGATCAATAAGGGATAAAAAAATTAGAAACAATAATTAATCAATGAGAATAATCAATGTGGAAAATTAAATAATTGTAAACTTATTCCATTCAAATAACTTGATAGGGAATAACCAATATGGTTAAATAAATAAATGAAACACCTGAAGTTTAATCAGTAAAAAGATAATAAAATTCATTCATATATAATGTCAAAGGGAAACTCTCATGGATAAATAATAATAATAATAACTAAATTCTCAATGAGGGAAATGCTTAATTATTGGATGTCATGTCTAAGGAATATGAAAACCAATACAATCAAGAACTTTCAAAAGTTGGATTAATGATACAAGTAGAAACCCATTTAATTTATGTAAAGAATTTATCTCATGGGAACTTTTTGATATATCTATGGTCTATATAATTTCCAGGAACCACCCGTCACTTCCTGTTCAATGTATTCTTCATATTGAATAATAGATTTAATTAATAAACAATATGTCTTATAAAATATTCATATTGAATAAAGAATATGAATTTATAAATATTTCACCATAAAATAAAATAAATATCAAAGTAAACACCATATTTAATAATTATATAATATTTTGGAAATAATCATAACCATGAAAAATAATGTGGGTATTTATGGAAAATTTAAATTTTAATGGTCACTAGAAAGTGAATATTTCACGAGGACTACAAAAATGAACTAAGGAAGGGAATATCAATATTATCATAATGTAAATCAATAAAAAAACATACCAAGGAATAATAATTATGGTATCAATACAACATATTCCAAGTGGAGTAAAAATAATGAGTTTCTTCATTGATAAAAATAAATTCTATAAAAATATATTTTAAAAAAATAATAATATTCTTTTTTTTTGAAAATACTCTTATTTAAAAATCCTTTTTCAAAAAACTTTTATTTAAAAAATATCTTTATATACATTCCAAGGAAGCCTTAAAAAGTTATATTTGGTTATTCCATACAATCCATACAAGGTAAAAATGATATTCCTTTTACAGTGTAAAAATGTTAAAAAATTCCTTGTTTGGAAAGAGGAAACAAGATTCCTTCAAAAAAATTAAAAAATAAAATAGGGTAAAAATTTATTTAATAAATAATTTTATAATGTTTAAAATCATATTTGATTTTTTTATGAAATATGTTTTTTAGAATAAAATATATTATCCCAATAAAGAGATAAATCAAGGCGAGTTTTCTTAAAAACATTTTCTAAAAAGATTTTGAGTATCAAAGAGTGAAAGAATTATACTATTAAATGGAAATAATAATGAATAAATAGAGGTGAATAAAATTAAATGTTTTATTAAACAATGATCATATAAATTCCTTTAATTTAATTTCATGAATAATAAATCTTGATATAAATGCCATTGTGATATAAACCCATAAAATGATTATAACACTAATGTGAGAATTGATAAATAAATTGATTATATGCATCAAATGTAAATAAAAATATAAGAAGTGGAAATAAATAAATAGATAGTAAAATTAATTATACACATAAAAATACACGATTAACCAAAATGAGGATGTTATATAACCCAATTAAAATGAGTTGATTTATAAAAAAATTTACCACTTGGTAATTTTTGTTTAAAACCCTTTAGATTAAATTATTCAAATTGAAAAAAATACCATGAATAATGACTGAATAATTATACTAAATTAAAAATGGTAAGAATATACAGAACAATAAATTTAATTGTTTCATAACAACAAATAAGTCTCAACGTAATGTAAATTGATATGAAACCTCTTACAACCATGGTACCATTTGAATTAGAGACTCCGAAAGTAATAATAATAAAACAGAAAATTTAAATAAAAAAAGATAACATAATTTTTGATATTATATATCAAAAGGGGAAGTATATAAACCACAAAAAATAATTAAGTGGTTAATATGACATTTATCTCACAAATGTGAAAAGTGAAATGAAAATATCTTACATTTGATTTCCTTTTAGGTAAACATCCTTTAACCACCATTATGGTTGACTAAAACAAGATAATAAATTATTAAAGAACATTATTAATAATTATTATTTCCTATATGATCCTTTAATAACTTATTATTACCTGTTCATCAATAATATTTCATTATTTTCACTATTTCGGGTGTTAATTACATAGTTTTTCGAGTATGTTTTGAATTTTATTTTTGTTTTTCTTACGTACATCATTATTTCCTCATGTCCAAGAATTAAAAACATGATTTAAAGATCAGATATATTCATTATATGTGTATTTATAATTATCCATAAAATCTGGATATAGAAATTGACATGCACCGTTCATGGATATGGCATACCATATGTACAAATTAACGTTACTTCTATTTGTTTATCTGATTTAGAAGAATGAAAAGTATTTGATATATATGTATATTATAACTAAAGTATAATATTTAACTATTATAAATATTTTTTTTATTAAAACTATATTTAATACATTCCATTTATCATTTGAACGAATCACATCACTTGGAGGAGGCGGTAGACCACATGTCTACAAATGATGTTATCCTATTCCCACAAAACGAAAACCTTGAAGGTATGTTTTAAATAATAATTCCAAAATCATAAATAAATTTTACATATTATATATATCATATATAAACTATAAATCCATCATTATTTCCAACAATGAAATATGGTAAATGGAAGAACGAACGACATCGAATCATGAGGTGATAGTCTGCCATACACATGAATGATGATTGTGTATCCCATTTAATGGATGTGTGAGAAAGTGTAGGAAGACATATTTAGATTAAAAATATAATTATATATACGATACTGGATATATTATATAATAATGATATTAAATTAATTTAATTGGGGGATAAGTAAATGTAACAAATGCAATTGCTGAAAAATCTTACCTCTTATTCGGGTAACTCTTGCTTTTTACCAAAAGACATACTTGGTTTTTATTGTGAACAACGTGATGATTATAGTATTAGGGAATGAATTTTGGAATCTTATTTTTTTATATTTTTTATCATCCAAATGGATTAAATGTTTTGGATAAGTGAGAGTGCGTGTGCCTTTTTATAGTGGAGGAAGAGTGACATTCTTGTAAATTTTTGAAAGAGGGAATTCACCCAGGTTTTTTCATGTCATGTGGATCCAATAATTAAAAAAATCTATAAAATGGATGTTATAGTCTAAATATGTCCATAAAATTTATTTTTGACTAGTTTCTAGATCATTTTGCCCCTTAAGTTTAAGGCTTCATCCATTTTTAAGTTAATTTTTTTCATAGTTGCTATAACTAATTTTAAATACTTTCACTAATATTTTTGGTCAAAAAAATATGTTGAACTTATTTGAAAATATAAATTATTTTTATTAAAAATATTAAATAAATTATTATAAATTTAAATCATAGATGTGGTATAAATTTATTTAAAATTAATCCCGCAGATGAGAAGACATAATTGGTTTTTGAAGTGAAAATGTCAAATGATTTCGATGTATTTATATCCAATTTCAAAGTTAAATTTATTAAAATAACATGTATTGGATTAATTTATGTATAATATATCTAATTTTAATTTTAATCATATTTCAAATATAATTTATCCATATAAATAAAATAGATAAAAAGCAGTTTTTAGTTAAAAAACATATTTTTCTTAATTTATCAAAAAATGAAACTTCACAGACTAATACAAAAAATTAACCCTAATATAATTTTTATGTTTCAATTAAAAAATTTGATTTTATTTTTTACATATTAATTTTATAAAATTTCCAAAATTTTGTTTTAAATAAGGTTTACCAACAAAATGTGGCAAAATTACCTTAAAAATATTGCGTTTTATGCATAAAATTGTGTTTTCTCTTATTTTATGCCTATAAAATATATTTAATTAATGTAAATTTATTTATTGAATATATAAAATATATATTTAATTAATATCATTAAATAATATTAACTAATTTACTTTATTTGTATGAAACACCTTGGTGAGCATAAAAATTTATCATTTATATTTAATTGGTTTTCATGTTCATTTGTAATCAATTAGTAACCAATGAATTAATTTTATATTTGGGTAAAAAAACATTCTTAAAATTTAATCTAATCATATCCATAACCCTTAATTTAATGGCTATGTTATATCTTATTATATTTAATAACAATAATATATTGTTGTTCGATAAAACTCGGACTTTCGTGTAACACAAGGTATCAAAGAGAGTATTTTTTGCGTGAAATGCAAGATAAATCAGTCTTTCCTGAATTAAAATATATTATATATATTATTATTATTTTAGTTATTAAATATACCATAAATTCTCAAGAGGTAATATTCCTTTCTACGTTTAGTGTTGTGTGACATACTGGTAATCCAATAAAAGTGACTCTTTTAGAATTTTCAGGGTGTTACATTTAGGCTTATATATATTTGTATTTATACAGAAATATGAATAATATTTTATCGTTAAGTATAATATGTTTTTCATTAATCCTTTATAGATAATTTTTTTAAGAAAATACAGTTCCTTACGGTGGTTAATGATATCTAGAAGTTGTTAAAAGTATATGAGGATTATAATCCTTTTTAACACAACAATAAATTCTTTATATTCAAGAATACAAGGAAAAATATTAAAAATATTATTTATAATATAAAGAATAAAATATGAAATCACCCTTTAAAATTTTAAAATATATCTTAAATATGAGTAATTATGTTAAAATCAATGCATGTTATCAATGAGATAAATCTGGAAACATTTATTTCTACTCTGGAATGCCTAGATATAAACTGAGTTTTTAAAAGATTACATGTGAACTATTTTTAATTTACATTTAAACCATTTATTATGTTTACATGTAGACCATTTACTTATGAAATGAAAACTATTCTTATAGACTACATATAATTTAACATTTCAGACATACAATATTTTTCAAAGCTTATAAAAATTAATTATATATTTCATTTCATTTCAAATTCATCGATGAAATTGAGCTTAAATAAAATAATTATCCAATTCATGTTTCATCAATATAGTTTTTCTACAAAAAATTAAACTATTCCAATTCAATGAAAAAATTTATAATTTTTATAAAACACCCAAATTTGATTCAAGTTACAATAGTTTTAATATTTCATTGGAGGGTGCGATAAAAAATTAAACCAAGTTAAAGTAATTTTAATAGTACCAACCTGATGGACCAACGTTGAGCTAAACTGAATTAGCTAATAACACACATGATCTTTTCTATATATCACCGAACACTACTTTAGGTTTACAATCAATTATGAAAAACAGATTATATGAGTCATCTTAAAAAATATATTTTTCCAGAACAATAAGGGTAGGGATGGTGTCAATTTTATCCACACCCATATCCAATATATTCCTTGGGATAACTTTAGTAATGAAACAGAATTTTGGCCTTATAGGATCTTTCAAATAAAACACGAATTTCACTATTTATGAAAAAAAAATTGGTTTATGAGTATCTAGAAAGAAAGTCATGTTAATAACTCTAAATCCAAAGTGATTTATAAATATTCCTTATCACATCATTGAATTAATCTACAATCATTTCATCATAGTGACATGACCTTGGGATTAATGATCCCATATCAGTATTTTATAAAAAAACTCAATAATAAGATACATTTTCATATCAAGGTTATTTATTTAATGTAATGTAATAACAATATGTTGTTATTGTTAACATAATTTCATCATATTTTGTTCACATATTCAATACTTGATTATTTATGAAAAATTTGTATCCATTTATCACCAATGATTTTTATTCACAAACTAGATTATTAATTCCAAACAAAAAAACTTTTATTTATCAAGATACAATTTCAACAGGTAATCTCAATACTTGGAATATATTTGAATATCATAATTAAATTATTAATTATTAATTATTTTAAAAAATTAATGTTTATAACTCTAGTTTTAACCAAGCATTAAACTCTTGATATGAAAAATCTCTATCTTTACCAAAATAAATGAATTATGAATTATAAATATAATTTTTCTGTTCCCTGTATAACAATATAGTAAACTTTTAAGATATATTTATGATTAGGATGTATAATATAACATAGACGTGTTTAAATTAGTTGGTTGATATAATCATCAAATAAATCACAATTAAACAAGACCATATGATCTAACATCTTCCACTCTTCATGGTTTTCTGTAGTTAATATATATGATCTAGGAATTCACCCATTTTATTAAAGTGATGTGAAATTGGGATTAATTTTATAACACTTTACATATTAATTTCTCATTTGGTTTTTATATATTGTGGCCACATCATCCAAATAAATTAATAAAAACTTCACATTTTTTGGAGACAAATATGTTTTCTAAATGGAATAAATAAGATGATTTCTTCTTATAATGTAATAATTATTTTAATAAATATTTACTTCAATTGAATACATCTAATTAAAATAAATTAGTCCTATAATATGTATTTCAGTTGGACAATGGATAGATAGTGAATAAATAAGGAGGAAATGTTTTCTCTTACTTTTAATAAATTAATTGTTCATTTTCTATCATTCTTAACAAGAATTAAATGATTTTTTTAGTAAAAATATTTCTATATAAATTTAATAATAAAATCAGTGAAAAAATTACATTATTAAATTGTAAATGGTAGATTACTATTGGTACCAATTCATGAAAAGGGATGTGATAGTGAAGAGTTTTCACATATTTCAGTTTCACATATCATCATTTGACCAATTTAAATATTTTTCTTGAATAACCATCTGAAACATTGATAGTCTATAGTAAATCTGAAATTTTTTTAAACCCTGATGGTTCTATCACATAAGAATCATAGGACACTTTCCATCTATTAACACTAATTAAAACATGGTGTGATTTTTTTCTGATACCCGAATTCACCAGTTCATACCACAATCATAAATCATATTGGTATTATTATTTAAATATATAAGGATTTAATGAAACATTTCACATATATTTTTCTCAATATTAATTATTTCAAAGCAATGACGTCTCAAATTGGTTGACCGATAAGATAAATCAAAGGGGATATTTTTCTTCTTCAAATTTTAATTTGATTCAGTGGAAAATTTATTCCATTACTTATAGATTTCATCCATACTTTACCAAATGAAATATTGATATATTTAAATTAATTGAGAATTTTTGTTATATACATCCCCTAAGGTGGTTTCCTAGTATCAGTGGTATTGTCAAACTTTGAACAATATTTTTATATAGAGTATCCAATAGTAATAACCATTTATGTACCTTGAAACTAAAACTATGATGATATTTAAGAATTATAGATCATGTGTTCTTCATAAAAATAGGATATGATGGGTTAAACTTCATGATATATCCAAACGTAATTTCATAAGCAATAAATTCATTTAACATCAATATATGTTCATCAAATAACTAAAATATGTCTTAAAAAACATCATATGTACCCCTAAGAACACAACAAATATGATTTAGATATTTTATAAAAGGTTAAAATTACACTTATATATTATTTAATTTGTCATAATGTCTAAACATGAGTATAATAAAGAAATAAAATTGGTTTTCATACACATATATAGAGAAAGGTTATAAATGTGAATGAAAAATTGCTATGTTTTGTGTGAAGTAAACAACTAACCAAAAGGATTAAAATTTTCACATAGTTGAACAAACCTACTATTATTCACTTAAAATATTAAATCAAGATACCATGAATTAAATATTCACCATGATAATCCATTTTAAAGATTACATAACTCATCATTATCATTAATTCTCTCACCATCACTCCATTTTATATTTTTTGACATTTCAGCATACATGAAATTATTTTTTAGTCTAAGAATAAATGAAAAGTGGAAAATCACTTTTTAATGAAAAAATATGTTGTTCGATAATAATTTTTCTTATATAAATATTCACAATATTATTTACAATCATTTAATCCTATTTTCCACAAAAAAATAAACTATAATATTTTATGAAACAAGTATTTCATTATCCAAAAATCCATGTTGATAAATTAACTTCAAAGACAATTTTTTATTTGATGGAATATGTATATAATAAGAAGTAATTCATTTGACAAGTTAAGATGATAATATATGATAGTATTATAAATTTTATACATGGTTTTCTCATGATATAATAACATTAAAATTTTCATCTTTATTACTTCAACCCATTGTTGATATATAAGATTACTTCCTCCATCCATAAATTAATTTACTATATCATCATAATTTTTAGTAGTTTAATCATGTGTAATCATAACTTTTACTTTGATAATTGGAAAAATTTATTTCTCATGGCAAGGAATAATACAAAATTAACCAAATAACTAATTTTACTTTCCACTCCTTTTATTTCCATCATGAATAGTCTGGGATTGATTTTTATCTCTATTATTATGCTAGAAATTTTAGTTTGTTTGAATTTTTTTTGAAGGGTATAAAACTTTGTCACAACAAAAACAAGGTATTACAACTCAATTATAATAAGTTAAATTCATAATCCAAACATCTGAATCATTATTAATTTTAAATTTTAAAAACATTACAACTTATTGGGAAATGTTTTTGAGATTTCATCAATATCATAAATCCAATTTCTTACCATTATACGAGGAAAACTAAAATTTTATTAAAATAAATATAGTATACTATAATTACAATATTCAAGAAAGTCACGAATCTTTTGAATATATATTTTTGCAAAAAAACTATTCCATAACTGAATACCTATGTACTTATAATGTAAAATATTAATTATAGAAGAAATATAACCTCAAATAACAAGAAAACTCATGTATTTGAATATATTTTTTATTGATTAAAAAATCCCTAATACCAAAAATACATAATTTATTATAACTTTTTTAAAAAATATTTCCAATTATATAATCCAAATACAAATTTTAATATTAACGTCATAAAATCATTCTAGTATCTTGACTAAAAAATTACATGTGATGGAATATACTATAATATTTGAATACTAAAAGTAACCCAAAGAAATATAATACGTGGAATAGTATATAACTAATACAAACTATTAGAATATATAGATTCAAAATGTGACTAATAAATGGGCTTTCATTAATAACAAACATAATTATCCAATCATTTTACACCTCCTTAGATTTACATTAATTATAATTTACTTGATTAATCATCAATTAAAATAAAACATTTAAATTAATAATCTCTTGACTCCCAAATAAATTAAGGAAACAAAAAATTACAATACTGATTAATAACATAATTATTTTATATATATTACACAAAAATAATTTTATATTATATTTTGGTAGAGGTATTGAGTTACAAAATAATAAAAAAAGGCATAAACCATGATGAAAAATATTGTGAAATACTATAAAAAATATAAAAGATCCTTAATTGAATGAATCAGGAAATATCATGACCTAATATCCGTATTTATTTTATTTCAAATTTAAAAAATAATATGACGCCCAATAAAATAGATGGTGTACTACATTCTTAGTAATTTGATGTAATAAAATAACTAAATAAATAAAGTGATGAACTAGGAGAGATCAATGGTGAGACTTGAGTGGAGGTAGTGTGTGGGTATATGTAATTTGGGATAATGGGGGTTGGGGAGTGAACACAAATTTGGGGTAAAAACATACCAGTGGTTTTAAAAAACCATCATTATAGTCAACTATATACCAGTGGTTTCGTAATACCACTGGTATATGGGATTAGTTTTGATCATATACCAGTGGTTTGTATAAACCATTAGTATAGGGTCCTTTATACCAATGTATTCTCCAAAGTATGGGTATACAGGGGTTGTTATATCTAATAATTTCAATTGTGTGTCAATAATATTGCTTTTTAATGACTTCTGCATGAACACATTTTCTCACTGTGTTATTTAGATTTCTATGTGACACTTCTCCCCAAAGATTTCATTGTTTTCCAAAGTAATTTTTATTTCCATTCTCTTATAGATTATTTTATTTTGAATTAATTTTATAAATTTTATTCATATTTCTTCTTATTTTTGAAATAAATTTTTCTAAATCTCTTGCAATATAGTTTATATACAAGTAAATATCCTTTAATGTTTTTTATTATTCAATGAGATATGCTTTAATGATAGAATCCATCTTATTTCAAAGGAAGAATTATGATAATATTATAATGATCTTTTCACAAAATCATTTATCTTTCATGGGTTAGTCATGATATGATAGGATTTTGAATGTTTTTAGGTTTAAATGGAACAAATATGTATAGATTATCATTATATGATGGATGGGTTTGATATATCCACCCAATGAGTGGGGTGCAGTTTTATATCACATGAGATCCAAATGGGTTTATGGGTTGGGATACTAACCCCAATAGTGTATATAGGTTGTGATACTAAACCTAAAAGGGTACATGGGTGGTGATCCCAAGCTCATAAGGATACAAATATAGTGAGGATAATCTTAAAATAGTGCATGAGTGGTGAGACCAAGCCAAAAAGGATACATGGGTGGAGGACCAAGACCAAAAGGGAATATGGATGGTGATCCCAATATTCAATGGTTACACAAAGGGATATCCAATGCCTAAAAGGGTATAGAAGTGCTGAGAAAAAATCCCAATAGGATACTTAGGTGGTTAAGATATGTCAAAAAGGTATAGTATTGATTATCGCAAGACTAATATATTATGGGGAGATGGATATCCTAGTACACTTTGTAACAATTTTCTTTGAGGATAACCTTGATGCATTCTTTATGCTAATATTAACACCACATTATTATGTTTTAAATCATGTTCATATATTATTGAATCATGTTTTAATAATCCAAATATTCATGTTTTATATAAAATGTTTTATGTCATGATTTATGATTTATGATCAATGTTGTATTGGTTATGATTCATTTATGTCATATCTGTTCCCCTTTACTATATTATCATAACAATTTTTCATATTATTCTCACATATTGTAATTAATTTTTATCTCTTATGTTTACCCTTATTGAGAATATCATCTCACCAATTTTCTTATTCCATTCTCCGTGTTATAAAGAAGAGTATTATGTGCGGTGTGTCCAAAAAGGTATAATGTGAGAAGAATATTTATTGAAATACGGATTAATTATTATAAAATAAGAACTCTAGGATGAAAGTATCCATATAAATTAATCTTTTTATGTTTTGGGATAGTGTTAATTTATGAAATGAGATGTTTAAATTGTGAAAATAGTGTAAAATATACATGTTCCATGCCCAGGTCATCTCACATGGTATTAAAGAATGTATTTATAAATTGGATTTATAATATCATTTCTAAGAGTAATATAACACCTTTTTATTTTATTATATATATACCATCAAATATGTTTTATGACTATGATTTCTATCCACACATGAAACATCTAGTTTAAGTAAACTATGATATATGATTGAAATGTTATTATAAAATGTGATAATTATTTCTCAGTTATTGGATTGGTTTTTATGGATATAACCAAATAAATTTTAATTTTTCTAAATATATAAAATTAATTAATTGTAATTAATTGGTTAAAAAATGAAAACAAAATAATTGGATGGTAAAAAGTTGTTTTTTCGGAAAACTATTTTATACATGCGATGTTTTTATATCTTAATAAAGTACATTAATAACAATTTATGATTGTTTTAAAACAATTTATTATATAATATATTCAATAATATATTTTAGGATTCCTATAATAGTTTTTAATAGGCATGGAATATGAAAAAATTTAGTTTTGTGCTTAAGAAATCGTTTTTCTAAAAATATGTTTTCTAGATTTTTGCACACTTTTTTTAAAATGAATTTATTCCATTTATAATAATTTAACTTGATAAAATATTTTACATATTTATAATCATAATTAATATATTTTTTAATGAGTCTACTTTAATTTTTGGATGTTACGAATAATAACCAAGGTAAAAATTCAAAAACTACAATAATGGTTAGAAGGGGTAATGAGGGGATAAACTAAATAGATAAGGGTTAAAATGAACAAATTTTTTAAAATATTATTGTATGAATGAATTTATATAATATATCATACTATATTATAAATTTATCTAATTTTTATCCACTATCCGATGAGATTGACATTATTATATTTTAAAAATCTAAATAATTACAAGTGTGCCACTCTCCTTACTTATAAAAGTGAACGTTGTCTTAATCTTCTCCACACTACATGATCACTTTACCTAAAGAAATATATACCCAAATAATATTATACTATCCTTATAAATTATCTTTAAGTTTTTTTATTCCCAAAATACCCATTAAAGAATCCTTATGGTTCTTTTCAATGGAGAAATCTAAAGAAGTGGTATATGTTCTTACAAATCCTTTGCATATTTTTTTCATAAACCTCATAAAAGTTTTATATTACTATATTAAAATGGTGTAATAATAATATTGACAATTATTATATGTTTTTTTTTCAATTGTTTATCCATTTTCACTCTCCTTCATTTTTTTGGAAAATTATAATGTTGCTTATACATACGTGTAGACTACAACCTCTACGAAGCGATGTGATTTATTTTTATTTACTATTTACAAGGATACTCATATAGTTGTATTTAATGAATATATATAAGATTTATGATATAATTATGATTATTTAATGGTGAATTAGTATTTATTGCTCTTTTTTCTCAACCATTGTAAAGTAAAAACATCACACCTATGTATATACCAACCACCATCTCTATGAAGTTATGTAAATATTTTTTCACAAAAAATTTAAATAAATGGTTATAAAAATGTATATATTAAAAAATATGATATTTATATTGTTTTTTATTATCTATATATGACGAAACCATGATCAAGGTTCAAGAAATAGAACTTTGAAACTGAAACATGCATGAAAAACAGACCTGTTTTTACCAAAATAATAATTTTGACAAAGGGTTGTTTATAAAAATGGTAATTAGATATTATTAGACAATTATATATAGTAATATATAAATATATACATAAAAATGGTTTTGGAATATATTTATAATAAATAAAAATTTACTCTATCGATTCGTTGAACACAAATGGAGCAAGATGGGACATGAGTTAAGGGATTTATGTTACAATCTCTTGTTTTTTTAGGATTATCAGTAATAAATTTTCTTTAATAGAAATTAAATCATTATTATAATTTAAACACCTTATATTTTATTCTAATTTATTTTTTATGATATTTTTATTTCTTTTTTACATTTTTATATAGTCATTTTCTAAATAAGGTACTTTTGTATTTTTACCAAAAATGTGAAAGGAATATTTGACATAAAATTTATAGCATGAAATTTTTTTACCATCCTCTTAAAAAATATTTTTTAAGATTTATTTATTAATTTACATTCTTATTCTCAAAAAATTATTTTTCACAATAGTCTCGGAATTTTGGTTTTAAAATTGACTTATAGAAAATTTATGTTTTCTCTTTATTTTTAATGAAAATTTTAAATACATTTATAAAATATATTTTTTATCTATGTAAAAATAATTTAAGTATTGTTATATTTTACTAGGGATTCCATTTTATGAATCTATACACTTTTATAGATGACTTGGAATAGTGATTATCGATGTATAATTACTTGAAACCTATTTTTTTACTATGGGTTAATTAAGATACAGTAAGATATTGGATGATGTTATAATATCATTTGATTTATTTCTCTTAATGGATTATGATTTTGTGATGATGAGATATTAATGATTTTTAAAAACAAATCATGGTTTATACTATAATGATGTGAGGAATGTTTTAGGATCTTGTGGAACATATTTGTATCATTTTCATTATGTTATGTGTGGGACCATAATTATATACCCTTCTAACGCATTATATAAATATGGATATATCATGAGATAATATTTATTGGAATGGGGAGTAAACCAAATTCACCAAGGGAATTTTTCGACTATGATTATATTGGGTGTGGACCTTGACTAAGGAAATAATGGAATAGGGAGTGAACCTAATTGATTATGGTAGTCTTAGATGTGATCTTTGATTAATGAAATTATTTTATTTGATTATGATTGTACTAAAAACTTCTTATGACATTGTCTAATGTTTAGGATTTTCTCTAATGGATCATGATTGGTTAATTATGATTCATCACTCTTATGAATCCTATATTTTAAAATATGAAATCATTATGACTTGACTCATTATTTATGATCTGTGACTGATTAGGTATAAAATTTTCATGTTATATGAATGATATCATACCATTATGCATATAATATTATTACATAGGATAATCGATTTATATCTCCCATGGTTACCTATACTGGGAATCTAAACTCACCCTTTCTTATGTTTCAATTTCCCCAATGTTTTGAATATTGTTTTTTATGTAATAAATGTTAAATAAGGGTAATACAAGTGAGGATATCTTTGGGAGAGTTAAAATATCAATAATTAAATATGTTTATTTTGTATCTACACTTCAAAGAAACTAAGCCTTTATAGTTCCATGGAATTTATAATCATGTTATATATTTAATATTCATCTAAAATGATCAAATATTTATGTAAGGTTTGATCAGGATTCCTCAGTTGGTATTAAAGAAGGGATTAGTAATTTTTTGAGATTAGTATACTATAAATATATGTATAGAACCTAAGACAACCTATAATTAGATAAAAGTGTTATAGGGTGAGCCAAAAAGTACGGTAGGTTTATAAGAAGGTGTAATAATTTAATACATATAAGAAATTATTTTAATAATCATGTTATTGATCAATTAGATAATTATAGATTTATTATTACAAAAAAAATTTGGTTTTTTCTAATGATTGAAACAAAAAAGAATCTTCTTAATAACAAATGTGATAGGAAATTAAATTATAAACTGAATGACATGGGAGATGGAATGAAAAATATGATGGCTATGATCGCACAACTCTATTAATCCATGAATCATTTTGAGAATCCAAATAAAAAATAGGGACCTATTCACCACTGAGTCTTTCATGTGGTAACATCCACCATCTTTTAGTGGGACCTCTAATCGATTAACGGATGATCAATGGATTAGAACCATTGAAAAAATATTCTCTATTATCCAATGATTAGAACATGAACACGTTATCATGGAATTATATGATTTAGAAGGTGATGTAGATCAATGGAGTAATATTATCAAGAATATGAGTAAGGAGAAGGAAATTGAATCCATGAAATGGAAATTGGTTAGGAATATATTTTTCAATATGTATATTATTTTAACTATTCACACTACAATAAAGAGGAAAATCATAGAACAAAAGAAGAAGGATGATGAATATATCATTATATATGAGAAAATTTCCCAATATTTGTATGCTATTATTTAGGTTATATCATTGATCCTGATAGAAATATTTATTAATTCATTAGTGTCATGAAACTATGTCTTTTAATGGTATAAACTGTAAGAGGCTTTGATAGTTATAATTAAATAATTTTGTTTGCTCTAAAGTTATAAATGGAGATTAGAGACTATGATTTTTCCCATGGTTTTGGGGGAAATAGGATAAAGATGAAATTTCAAGGAAATTATAATAATAAAACAACTTATGGAAGAAAAATTAATTATCCTTTGTAACATAACATTAGAAGGAATCAACGAGAAATTTTTTTATGGGGTACTGTAATGGTATGTGTGAAAAATAATGATATAATGTAAAATAATGGTGAAGTGATGTGAAGTGACCAATAAATAAAATGATTGGTGAGATATCTTAATTTAATGTTTCACCAACAATTTAGTGTTATAATTTCAAAGAGTGAATGATAATCAGTTCAAGAATATGAGGGTTAATGAGGGAAATCAGCATTAACCACCTCTTTGGATAAGAGACAAAGAGAAATCTCATGTGATCACCACTATTGAAGTGGGTCACAAGAACAAAGTGGTAAAAGGTACAATTATCATCAAATATATAATTTAAAATTTATTATTTGATTTTGGATCTACCCACTCTATTATATGTGAAAATGTTTCCAAGGGTATCATTTCATCATCTTAGTTATTAGAGATTGAGTTTTTAGGAAAAAAATAAAAAAAATATGATGATTAAATGTCAAGTATATGGCTACTCTGTAATACATTTTTAGGGAATGTACTTCTAGAAAATCTTTTTAATTCATACTATAGATGATATTGATGTTATTTTAGTAATATATTGTATTTATTTATATATTACCCATAATAATCTACATGGAATAAAATTCACATTTGATATTCTGAATCAACATATGATCATATTTTTGTGTGATGATAAATATGAACATCTGATGGAAAATAGTTCTTTTTTATGGTTTTTACCTCATATTCATGAGGTTATATTTATCTCAAATAGTTGGAAATAAAATAGATATTGATGATATGAATATTATTTTTGGAAAATTATAATATATATACAAAATAATTTCATAGTCTTTTATAAAATTATGATGTTGGATTTTGAAAATAATACATACCTAGTGATATGCCTATTTTAAATACTCCTTATTGAATGTCAATGATTTTTTTGGAAGAATTGATGAATGAAATATTGGAGGATATTGATAAAGGATAAATTGGACCTAGTAAATAACCATGGAGTGAAACTATGCTTTCTGTTAATAAAAATTGTGGAACAATGAATCTTTTAATTGATTATTGAAAACATAACTAGATTGTTATCATGAACAAGTATCCTTTACCCCGTATTGATGAATTATTTGATCAATTATGTGGAGTTCAATACTTTTCAAATATTAACTTCATTATGGATATAATTAATTGAGGGTCAAGAAGAAGGATATACACAAGATAACTTTACAAATGAGTTATGTCCATTATGATTTAACATTTTTCCATTTGGAATTCTCAGTTCCCTCACTATCTTCATGGATTAAATGAATATAGTCATTACATATTTACTTGAGTAGTCTATACTAGTATTTATAGATTATATTTTTATATATTAAAAGTATAAGGAAGACAATAACTAACAATTGAGGATTGTGTTAAAGACATTGAGGAGTGATTAATTATATAAAAAATATACCAAATTTGATTTTTGGATACATAAATTTTAATTCCATTTTAATATAATCCTTAGTAGGGGTATATTGGTAGATCCTTTAAAGATGAAACTTACTGAGAAATGGCATGTTCCAACAAGGGTAACTGAGATACACTGTTTTATTAGGTTATATGGACATTATGAATTTTTTTAGGGATTTATCATGGATATAAAATCAAATAACAATGATTAAATAGAAGGGATCTAAGTTCCTATGGATAAATGAATGTGAGGAAAATTTCAAGGAGTTGAAAGGAAGGTTGGTTTATACACATGTGCTCACATAACCCTGTTTTGGAGAAGGGTTTGGGATCTATAATGATATATAAATGAAGGGACCTGGAATCTTACTCAGGACGTATTACATATTCATAGCATATACATCACACTAATTTAAAATTCAGGAACAAAAATACCAAATTCATGATTTAGATATGATAGCTATAATTTATGTATTGAAAATTCGGAGCAATTTTCTTATTGGTTAAATTTGTTATATATATATATATATATATTTTGACTAAAAAATAATGATGTATATATTCATAATTTTATGAATATTCCCTAAACATGATGGTTGTAATTTATTAAAGAATATTATTTCTCAATACACTACCACCATAGGAAGGAAAATATGGTTATCGGTGCTCTATATTAGAAAAGATACACTAGTTTTCCCATGAAGAGGTTTAAAAGAGGTATAATATTTATGGATTTATTAAATATATATTGTGAAATCATAACTAATGGGGAAAAATAAAATCTTTATTATATGAATGTTCAACCATCCATCCCTGTGAGGACTAAAGAGGCATTGGAGGAAGATGGTGAATTGCAGAAGAATGCGAGGAATGTTTCTGAATTCAATCATGATTTTTATGGAATGATAATTTAAATGAATAGATTATACTTCCATTAAACAAAATAATGTATGGAGCTAGAGAATTAATATCATATTTTATTTTTCCATATCCATCATAGATTTAAAACAGATTTATAGAGTTCGGAAAGATTATTTTTGGTGGGATAACATGAAAATGGATATTATATTGTATATATCTCAATTATTATTGGGTTAGTAAGTTAAGGATGAGGGATATAATTTTAATGGTATGCTAC
This sequence comes from Viscum album, assembly GCA_963277665.1. Taxonomy (NCBI): domain Eukaryota; kingdom Viridiplantae; phylum Streptophyta; class Magnoliopsida; order Santalales; family Viscaceae; genus Viscum; species Viscum album. Next base: position 735,535,144 of record OY728160.1, read on the forward strand.
AACCATAACCCATACTAGAATAAAAATGGTAAAACATTACCATGAAATTAATCCTTGGACGCCCCAAAAAAATCTAAAGGGAACAATGTTAACTGTGTTAGAGTCGATCACCTTTTGAAATCAGCACATTTTTTACCCTAAAATAAGATCTATCCCTTGATAAATTTTTAGGATATAAATTAATTAATTGGTATTGTTTCATGGATTTATATATTCAATAATATTTGATCAAAATCTGAGGTTTACCTCAATATTCTAGATAAGTATTCGTAAGATGTTGAATAAGAGATTCATATTTAGCACTATATATCATTTTTAGATAGATGGTCAGTATGAGAGGAATATTCAACCAATAGAAGATATTTTGAGATCTTATTATGTGAATTTCAAAGGTGTTGGGGTTTCCTCTTTCATTTGGTGGAATTTTTATACAATAATTTCATTATCTCAAGAATTATGATGTGTCCTTATCAATCCCTATATAGAAAAAAGTGAAAAAAAAATATAGGATAAATGTGAATAAATAATTTTATTGGTACCTAATGTAACTGATGAAATCTCTAATAAGGTTAGAATAATTCATTAACACATCATGACAGATCAACATTGACATAAAATGTATACTGGGAATCAACCTTGAAATGTGCTGTTTAAAGTTGGTGATTATATGTTTCTGTTGATATCTATTTGGAATGTGGTTATGATATTTTAAAAAATAGAAATTTAAGACCTAGATATATATAAACTTTTTATATTATTTAATTAAATCATATGGTTTTTTATCTCTTGGATCTTCCACCAAATATCTCTTATGATCATAATTTGTTCCATGTATTACTTTTAAGGAAGTAAATACCTGATCCTTCACATTTATTAAACTCAATGTTTGTACCACTAAAGCAAGATATTTCATATAAGGAAATAATATAATGGATTATATATCATAAATATTAGGTTATTCAAGGTATGATCAATCAACTGATCACTATCATGTGGTGAAACCAGAAATTTAAGGAAGTTACATGGGAACCCAAAGATGTATTGAGGCAGAAGTATCCCCAATATATTGCATTAGAGTGATGAAATTTTATATATGAAATAATTTTAAATGGGGTAGAATGAAACACCATTATATTTTATGATTTTTTCTCTTTAAATAAGTTTTATTACTTTAATAGATTTCTTTACATGTGACACTAATTTTATGTAAATCGGGATATACTATTGAAATATTATTATAAAATGTGATAGTAATATTATAGAAATTGGATTCATGAGTATGAATAATAATTACCAAAATATTAAGAATTATTTTTTATATATGTATAAAGAATATTCAATCATTATCAGATGAGTAGAAATGAAAATAAAATCACTTAAAAGAAAAAAAGTAATATTTTATCAAGAAAAAACATTTTTTTATGCACATAAGGTGTTTTTATATTAATAAGATAAATTGTCACATTTGAAGAATGGTTTTGAAGATGTTTGTAGATAATATATTCAATAAATTATTTTAAAATTAAAATTACAGTTTTGGCTAGGCAAATAATAATAATAAGTTTAGTTTTATACTTAAAAATGGATTTTTATAAAAACAGTTTTCATTGGGTTTTGTATTCTTATATTATAATTAATTTATAAAATTTATATAAATTCAATCCAATAAAATGGTTTCATTATTTTGATTCAAAATTTTATGATGCCACATTGATTTTTGGTTATTATAAATACTAACCGATGAAAAAAATCATTACTATGGAAAATTGTAAAAAGGTTTATAATGGATTAAAATAAAAATTTAAGGGTTAAAACGACATAAATGAATTTATAAATACTATATTATAAATTTATTTCTATTATATGGCATCCTATATTTGATATTGGTCAAATATGGGTGCAAATTTCCCTAAGGGTGACTTTATTATATATTAATATTCTTAATAATTAAAAGTGTTCCACTCTGCTCACTTATAAAGGGAACCTCCTCTCATATCATTACTATACCAATTGATCCATGTAGATAAAAATATTTCGGACTAATTACTATTAAAACATCCTTAAACATTACCTTTAGGTTATTTACTTCCCCAAAATATCCATCCAAGAAGCATTAAGATTCTTTTAAAAGGAGGATATCTAAAGAAAAGGTATATGTTATTATTGGTCCTTTTCATGTTTATTTTTTATTAAACATCCTAAAAATGATATATAACCATATTAAGATTATGTATTTAGTATATCAACTACATTAAGAATTTATATTTTAATGGTATATCCATTTTTTATCTCTGTCCCATCCATTAGAAAATGATTATATCACTCTGGCATATGAATGGAATCCCACTTCCATGAAAAGATGTGATTAGTTTTTCATTTTTGTGCTATATGAATGGTCATAAGGACATATTTAATGAATATATATGATATAATCATAATTAATTAATAATTAATTATTATTAAAATCTCTTTTATTCCATCAATAGAAAATTGAAAACATCACAGATCTGTACATACACCCAACCATTTCAATGATGTGGGGCAATTCATTTTTTACCATAACTTTTTATAAACTATTATAAAAGTGTATATAATGAATAAAAATGATATCTATGAAATTATTGGGATTATTGATATGATTTATCCATAACCATGGTGAAAGAACCATAATTATTGATCCAAAACATTCTTAGAAAAAACACTCATTTTCACCAGAATAATAATATTGATGATCAATTGTTAATAAAGTAAGTAATCAAAAAACTAGATTTATTTATCCTTTTGGTTAGAACTATTTCTCCTCTATTTCCATTTTAACTAATTTTATTTGAAATACTATTTTTAAAATTCCCCAATGATTTTTTAATTCATTTTCATATTTATTTTCACTATTTATAAAGTTTTTAAAGGTATATTCTATTGAATTTCCAAATTAGTTACTTTTTTAAAAAAAAGAATCTTTCTTTTAATGTTTACCGCATGAAAATTTATTCTACCCATCATGACCAATATTTTAGTTTAAGATTCATTAACAAGTTTCCCTAGTTATTTATGATGAAAATATTTTCCATAATAATCATGAAATTCTGGTTTTGAAAGTTACCAAAATAAAAGGGATCTTTTCAGTTTATATTAAATTAATATTTTCAATAATTTTTAGAATAGATTTATCATCTATGTACTAATCAATTTAGGATTTTTATGTTTCAGTGTGGGGGGTATGATCTTATACTTCCAAAACTTTTCTAGATTACTTATGATGATGATGATATTAGGTTGAATACTTTAAACTTGTATCTTTCTCAGGGATTAATTAATCTATTACTAGATAATTAATGATCATATGATACCATAAAATTCCTTAATTTAGATGGATTATGATTTTGTGATGATAATATGTTTACAAAACCCATTTAATATCCATGAGTTATGCTATGATGACATGATGAAATTTTAATGATCTTCTGAAACACATATGTATATTTTTCATTATGTGACGGGTGGGTTCATTACTATATATACCTCCAATGGATTGTGTAAAAATGGGTATCTCATAAGATAATGTTTATTTGAATGGGGAGTTAACCCAATTAGTTAAGAGACTTTATACACTATGATATTATTGGGAGTCAACCTTGAATAAGGATATATTGGTATTGGGAGTGAACCCAATCCACAATGATAGTATTTTCCATTAGCCTTCACTAAAGAAAATATTTTCTCAGATAATTTTCATGCCAAACAATTCTCATCAAATGTTCTTATGCTTAGGATATGGTCCCATGGATCATGATAGATTAATAATGACCTCTCACTGTTATGGATTATTTCTTTTGAAATAACAAATATTTATTCAATGAATCTTGATTTATGATCTATATTTTTTTTGTATGAACTTTCTATGTTATAATATTGATCTAATTCCCTTATACGTATCTTCTTGTTTCACATAATCATAAATTGGAATCTCCCATGTTTTCCTATTCTGAGCATCTGAGACAACACATTCTTATATTTCCATTTTCCTTAGGTTATGATGTAATGTTTTATGTATCAAATGTAGATTAATGGTACAATGGTCATAAAATTTTGGGATATTTTTAATATTTTTTTTTAATAAGTTGACTATGTATCTTTTATCCACATACACAAAACAATTTATAGTTATACGGTGTGTATAATAATGTTATATATTTAATATTCATCTAAAATGAATTCATATTTTTGTATGTTATAATCAATTCACCTAAATTATGGTCTTGGGGAGCTTCACATGGGGTAGAAAATAAAGGCTTGATCTATAAAATTACTACCAATTATAACTTGTAAAATATCATGTTAAAATTTTATAGATAATAAGTTGTAAAATTAGTTACCTATAGGTTTTAAAAAAAATTGTGGTCTACAAAAAACCTCCTAGTATGATGGAGAATGTATTGTGGGGTCAATGATCATGGTTTTAGAAATTAGTGAGGTATTAAAACACAAACCTTGATTTGGTCTTATGTAAATATATTATGGTTTTGGTTAAAATTGAGAAATGTATAAAGGTATGAAACTTCTAGAATGTGGGATAATGATATTTTTTATGGATCTTTGTTTACCAATTTGTTCTATTTCATGGTTTTATTCCATTATATAATAGTTTTAAAAAAACTAGAATATCATGATTTGGAATACCATATCTTTTAATAACTTAATTATGTGTCTAAAATGGATATATCACTACAAATACTGATGAATTTAATTAATAATATTATGTATTGATACATTTTTTAAGGATAAGTAATCTGGATACATGTAATGACCAAGAACATTGATGAAGATATAGAGATAAGAAATATTTATATAAAAGGATCATCCAATATAAAATTAAAATTATACTAATTATATGAGACTAAAGTGAGTTAATTATGTTTTATTCAATCATATTAGAAGAGGATAAGGAAATTTAATTAGTTTGGTCCTGAAATAAGAATAACACACACACCATTCATTATCATATAGGTACTTTAGGAAGATGTAGAAGGATCACACATAGTAGTAAGATTCTGGTTTTTATTAAAATCACTTGTCGTACCATTTTATACTTGTAGGATCTTAGGAAATTAATCCAAATAAATCAATTTATTTATTTATTATTAATAATAAAACATTGATGTGGATAGTGGGATAACAACCATTTTCCATAGAGGAATTTTCACTACACAACTAGAGTGTGTAAACCTTATAATACCTAATATTATTTCAATAAAATATTTTTTTGTTTGAAATTTCATTTAAAATAAGAAAAATTTTCGGTATGCTCTTGATTAGATCTTGAGTTTTCTTAATATAGTGCTAAACTCTTTTATATTTAGATATAAATCTAGAAAATTACATACATTCATTGGTATTTTATTTAATATGATGATTTAGAATTAAATTATTGATCTCACAATTTTAATTTCTCTAGAGGATTTCATTTCATATTCATTTTAGTTGAGTTATATTACGATTTATTGTTTCACCTTTTATAGCTAAAGAATTTATTTTTTTATCCATTAAATGATACCGTTTAACTCTATTGATAATTATATTAGTTATTTATTTTATGTTTCTAATGGAAAATCATATGTTATATGAAATATAGAATTTAATAATTGAAAAATGGTATTCAAATAAGTCATTGAAACTAATATAACCTTGGAATTATCTATTGGTTTCATTTTTGTGAACTATGGTTAATGATTTTTTTATGGAACTGAGAAGTTATTAGATATAGTAGAAATGATTTTAGGAGGTATCTAGAAACCATGATGTAATTTTAAGTGGGTTTTTATAATATGAAATTTTGGCGATAATGATAAAATTTATCTAAGTTGTAATCTTGTAAAACATTGAGGAAGATTCATATGTCATTTGAGTTGTTTGTAAGACATTTGATTTGAACATAAAATATTATCACAAATGGTCTTACACTTATACTGATTAATTCTTTATATAAAGAAAAAATATAGAGTTTTTAAGACATTTCCTTATCCCATAAGACTTTATGGGAATCACATGAGACTTTTTTAAGCACTGTATGACTATGATAGATGAATATGACTTTGAACGTAATATGTTGATTTTGTATGTGATGTTTATTATTATTTTTTTTAAGATATGATATTATTATAAGACAATAGTTATTTATATGATACCTATTATTATAAGACAATAATCTTCATAAGAATATATAATTTTATATGATGAAATTTTATATGATATATTTTCATAATATATCCAATCTAGATAAGATGAAAACAATTTTGGAAAACTGGGAAATATTCAAAATGAAGTATTTTGAGGGAAAATAAACAATATGATGCTCAATATGATCTTTGAGGTTTATAAAATAATAATTAAACTTTTTATCACATTGATTTATGTGAAAAAATTAATTTTTTATTCTTGTTTACTATCCATTTAATGTCTCATGTTTTGTATATTATAAAAAACAACAATAGTGATTGATACTGATCTTTTTTGTGAATAATCTATAGAAAAAACTTATAGAGTGTATTTTTACCATGAGGTGATGTTATGAAATTATTATAGTAATATGAAATACGTTATCTAGTGATTATATCTGAGGTTTAAAGTGTCTACAAGTTCCAGATTCTTACTTTTCAAGCGTTTCACTATAATGAAGTTATTTATACTAAATATAGGTTGAAGATGAAGCATGCCGATTTCAAGACAGTGGAATTTTAAGAATTGTTTTCTAATGAGTATTTATGGAATTCAAAAATTTATTCATTTGCGAATTATTTTTTAATAATTATTTATGATGGAGAGATTCATGAAAAAAAATTTCCAATTAAAATGAGAGGAAATAAATATGAAGGGTAATTCTAGAAAATACCTATATACATGATGTTAATTGAGAGAAGAATATTATATGATAGTGGGAAGTGGTTTTGAGCCTTATTGAATAATTAAATCATGATGATCATGGTGTAAAATTTGGTTGAATGAAGTATCTATAATGTTTAGTAGGAAGTGATCATTTAAAATTAAATTAATTCAATAATTATGATTTTTCTTGAAGTATAGGGTAATCTCGACAAAATAAAAGTGGAGTGGGAGTCTTGATGAGTATAAAAACATTGAGAGTAAAATATATCCGGAAGATATAGATAGATAATATTAGAAAATACATTTGATTTTATGTATTCAATGAATTGAGATTGAGAAGAATATTAAGAATCAGATCAACATTAGATTCTACATAGAGTGAGAAAACTATATTTGAATATATTTAAGGCTCATATAAAAATATCTATACCTATGACTGTAGAATAAAATTATGAGAAAAATATATATTTATCATATTATTCCATTTTATTTTATTTATATCTACATGTTTTGAAATCCATCGTGACTTTCTAAAGGCATAGTGTAATGCTATGGACATTCAAAGAGAATTTTAATATATTGTTATTGAAGAAATGAATCCTTGGTTAGTGAGACTAAATAATCATAGAAAAGATTATACACTCTGATAAAGATATGAACCATGTCAAAAAAATTATTCCTTGTTTATTATTATATATACATGTGAGGGAGGCAGTGACTTTATATTTTTGTGGTTTAGATCCTAACAGGCTACCATAGTTGATTTTCATGTGTAAGAAATTATAAAAAAAATGAATCCATTGATTAAAATATCTTATTAGTAGAGCAATACATTCCTTGGAAATTTAACTAGTAATAGAGCATGATTCCTCTAAATGTGCAATTAGTTTCTTACAATGGATAATCTTAATTCATTAAAATATTTGGGGAGTTCTTACTTTTATGGTAGATGTGTCATACTTGGAATAACAAGATGTTTCCCAATACTATATCTCTTAGATTAGAAATGATATATGTGGATATTTTGAGTGTTACCAACCATTGAGGTGGATTCATAAATTTATTTATTCATAAAATAAGTATTTAATTGCTAGGAAAGCTCATAATTATACGATCACATCCTTTATAGAATAATTTTACAAGAAGATAATGGGACTATAGACTGATAAAGAAATCTGGGATATAATAGAAAGTATATATATGTGAAAAGTGAAGATCATAGAGGATACATTTTATATATTTTTAAATTTATTTGAGGATATGTAAATAGTTGATGATGAAAAAAATTGATAACGACTATACAATGGTAAATGAAATTATAAGTAATATCAGAGGATTTATTTAAAATATTTTAGACTCTATAGTTTTCATGAAGTATTTGGGGGATTTTCTAGACATTTTTTATCCTAAAATTTCATCTACTGAATATAGAGAATATCTTTCCCTCGATTAATTACATAATAGTATCACTACTTATGAAATGATAAAAATATCATCCTTAGAGAAGAATATCAAAGATGAAATAGATTTTTAGGACATGTGTATGATGAAAATAAAAGATAATAATAATGTAGATACAAGTGAATAAGATGATGAATAAGAGGATGAAGACTTTTAAATAATTATCTCTCTTATATCAAAGGATTTTTAGAATGGTAAGACCAAGAATAAAGGTTGTTTTGTACAGATAGGTTACAAATTCAATGGAATTAGAAATATGAATATATGATATCCCCAGAAGAAAGGTGAATATTTTGAATTATAAGATTAAGATGATAAACCTCAAAGAGATACATGAGGTAGATGTTTAAAAGATATATTAAATGTTGGTGGGAGTAACAATAAATTCTCTAGAAGTAAGAGAGTAAATTAGATTAAAAACACAATGAATAATACTTCCCATTTATAAATCAATCACAACTCAACCTAGTGATACTTTTACCAAATTCAAGGATCATGTTTTAAAATATTTTGATAATTGAAGTATTGGATAAAATAAATTTTCACCAACTAATAATGAACTGTAAAGACCCATAAATTTGTAAATGAATTTACTTTTAAAATAAATGAATTCCATATTAAATAATATAGTTATTGAAAACACATGCACTATATTTGATATATTGGACCTTTATAAAATATATAATATCATACATAAAATAGTTTTTAGCATCAGAACCATTGAGAATATAATCATTATATAGTTAACATTAATATTAGAATAAATTAAGGCTTATAATAATACCTAATAGATATAGAAGGAAAAGAAATGACATAAACTAGTAGAATCATATATATGGAGTCAATATATTAGAGTTTTCAAGGGATATGGAATCACTAAGCTTTTCACTTTACTAATCCCAAGCCAAGATTTTACAACTAAAACTTATGTAAAGCCATTTAAAAAAGATGTTCAAGCTTAGCAAGACCACAATGCAAACAATTTTTTTGGAACCACCTCAGGAAAGTACTACTATCACACACCTTACCCATGAGGGATCTTATTGGTGTAATAAAGGGATATTAATCTACACCATAATACTATGAGTTTATAAATTTCAATTTTTAATAAAATAATTAATATATTTATCCATTTTTATTAGACCTTATTCACAATATAATATATATAAAAACATGATTTTGGTATGAAGAAACTAAAATTGTATTTTTGGGAAAGATATATTTTTAATTAAAACAAAATTTTTGATAAATTAAATAATTTTAAAATAAATTAAATATTCAAAAAATGTTATTATTAAATAATATTTGTTTAAATATAAATTACAATATAATTGAATGATGTCCAAAGTAATTTTTATAGGTGTTGGAATGTTTTTAGTGGAGTAAAAATAGCATTTTCCAATAAATAATGATTTTATATTAATAATTTAAATTATCATATTTAGATTAATATTTTAGTAAAATAAATAATATTCTAGAAATCCACATGTTTAAATCAACCAATGGTTAATTTTTCATAATTTTATGAGAATCTTTATTTACTGGTTAAAAATTAAATAATATATAAATATTTGGTTTTCATTATGGAGTCACAATGGTCCAAAAGTGATGTAATAAATTATATAAAATTATTAGATGACCAAAAATATAGTTATCCAATAAAAGAAAGTATTTTTATGTCATTTTATTAATTTTACAAACATATAACGAATCTTTCAAAACCTGTATTCCATTCTATTGATTTAAAAACAATTACTAATGACCATCACTCACTTCCACATCATGACTAGAATTATTTTATGGAATTCAAATCTTAGACAAATGAAAATTTTAAAACCACTCCTCTATGGTAGAAACTATAGGAAAAACCCATGGTAATGATTTTTATAATGAACCATCATGGGTAACTAGACAAGTCATCTAGGGTAGCCTTCCACATGGTTAAGTGTAACAAAAATGATGAAACATCTATCATGAAAAACATATACAAGAGAAACTATAAAATTGGAATGACTAATCTAGAGAACATATTCACGAGGAATTAAGTCCAATCTAAAATATCCAAACAAGACTGATAAGATAAGGAATGTCTAAAAAAGTCCATGTATGACCATCCATTACTACTAGGACATCTTGCTACAATGATAATGACAATAAGATAAATGAGCATGCTACAAAATGGCCTTCCCTTTACCCGAGTCCTAAAAAACATTATCTATAAACAACCAAAGGAAAGATCATGGTGTCATCAAAAATCATAATAAGAAACCACCAAGTAATCAATAAAAGTAAAAATATATGGAATTCCTCAATTATAGCTTTAATACAAATCCACTATACAAATAATTTTCCATAAATTAAAACCATTCTTATAAAGTTACTTTGTATTCATAAATCAGTCCATATTCTCCAAATCTAAAAATATATAATCTGTTAATGAAAATAGGTTAAAAATATTAGACACACTCTAATATATGAATGTGAGAAAACAACTATAAAAATAGAATTATATGATAAACCAATCATAAATTAAAACACACACAATTTGGGATCTTACCTAAGGGTATACATGATATACAAGAAATAAATCCTCAATCTAGGCATAACATTTATCGAAAAAATATAAAATCTAGTGGAATTAGACACACTAAAGGTACATATAACATGTTATGGAATTACCCATAAAAAGAGTGATAAGTATATTCCTCATGCGCAACAAAGGATACCTAATTTTCTATGTTTTTCAAAAACCATTTTAAAACTATTCTCAACTTTAATAAAACATTTCCACATAAAATCTTTTCTTATTCCAGGATTGAAGACCCATTTCAAAACCAAAACTTCCATTTAAATCGCTTAATCAAACACTTGGAGTCCAAAAATTGATTTGAAAATAAAACCCATATAAAAAAATAAACCTCATCCAAAAAAACCATTATAATTTCAAATAATATATCATCATCAAATGATCCAAAATAATTAGAAATAACAAACAAAAATTCAAAAAATGACCAATTTTATATAAACCTATTCTATGAATAGAGGAAATCTAGTTTACATAGACAAAGAAGATTTAAGCTAAAAATATTAACCTATGAATGAGAAAGAATGAGGGAAAACTGCAAAATATCAACCAAGAATTCATCTTGATTATTAAATTATGGAAATCATAGCACAAAAAACACTGCCAAACTATGATTATCAAATATAAAACAAGATATGGAGATCAAACATACCTGAAGGAATAAAAAAAACTTCAATATTGACCAACCATAATAAAAAATGACTTGGAGGTAATAAATAAATCCAAATACATTGGGGAGAAACCTATGGATTGAGGAAAATAGGAGGGTGTTATGAGAGTGAAAAATAAGACCCATTGGGCATGAGGGGTTTAAAATGTAAATATCATCCTTACACCTTAAATATCTAATATATTATGTACCAAAAAAATTCATCACCTTAGGTTTAATTATCTTGAGTGACGATTTGTTGTCATTATAATGGGTTTTATAGAATAAAACCATTTTATAACCTAAAATTTTTTATGACATGAGGAATTTTCACATCTTATGGATAGTTCTGAAATTATGTCATAATCCTAACATTTAGGGTGTAAATATGTTATACAGGATGCACCAAATAAATACTCCTATAGAATAATCTTGGCAATATCCTGAATCCATTCCAAGCCTTTAAGAAGATTTATTCCAGGATTCCACTAATTCAAACAAACATATATCCCTGAATTTAGTTCATTTTCCCTGAAAAAATAATCACAGTCTATGAAAGGCCAAAAATGAACCCAAGAAAGTGTAAAAAATCATGAGTCGAGAAGTACTTGAATGTAGGTAACACCATTCTACAATTTCCACACTATAAACACTTTTGGTCCCTGAAAAATTATTAGGATCTTGGAATCACAAAATGGGAATCCCACTACTACCTCCTCAAAAATTCCCACTCCCATGTCTCATGGATATACCATCCACACTACCACAATAAATGAACCATGATAATTGTTTTACCACACAATAAATTCTCTTAGTGGTCCATTATCTATACTTGTTTCTCAATCACATTGGTTTCTAGATTAATAAAATCATCATTCAATTAAATCTCAAGTGAAGGATCTGGTTGATACCTCCTCATATAGAAAGCATGAAACATGTCATCTATAAAAGTAAAATGTGAACCGATATTCCACCTAACAAAGATAATCCACAATTTCAAAGGGGAGAACAAACCATGGTACCAACTTACCCTATCCACCCAACTACCGGTGTCCAAATAGAGGTAAAACTATGAGAAAAACCTGATCACCAACCTCAAAATATAGTTTCTAATTATTATGGTTCACAAAGGATTTATGATGACCCTGTCCTCTGAAAAAATATCTTGTAAATCAATATCACCATTTCTGTCATTTCTTGAAAAATATTTATCCCAACCAAGTACTTCTCTCTCAACTCTTCCTAGCAAAAGGAAGATCTAGATTGATGATTATAAATTTCTTTGAAGGTTTCTATCTTAAATGATACCTGATAATGATTATTATAAGAAAAATAAATCATAAAAAATTCATTCCCAATAACAACTAAAATCAAGAAATCATGCTTGGAGAATATTCTTAACAACCAGATACCCCTCTTTGTCTATACATTCTTCTATGGATGAAATTTTGTTCTCAATTTCAACTAGGAACCCATCAACTACTGTAAAACATTCCAAAATCTAGAATTGAACTATGATAACCTATTGGAAAAATCACAAAGTGAACCACATGAAGTCACACAAACTCTTGGACATAAAAGATCTCGAGCTTTTATACTCTCTTCATCTTCTTAATAAGGATGAAGCACACTGATTTCATGAGTCAATCAATGATCACAAAAATTTTATCCTTTCCAACAAGAGTACAAGTTATAACAATGGCAATTCCTCTAGAAATCTCATCCCATTTTTGTATTGTAATGGGAATGTTCTATAAAAACCATCAGGTCTCTCATGCTCTGCTTTACTTTTATGAAACACAAGACACCATGATAAAGAAATATACAATCAATAATATCATCCTCAACCACCAATACTAACATCTCATGTCATTATGCATCTTTGTGGTCTAAGGTTTCATGAAATAACTATAATGATGGGAAATTTATATCAAATCATACATTAGAGGAAAAGGAACAACCAACCTAAATAAAAATCTTAAATCACCATTAGTTAAAAAAGACAACTCAAATGATGTATCCCCACCATTTAGGATCTGACTAAAGTACTAAAACATAGTGTTTGGTACTTTTTCGTCATAAAATCACACAAAAACAAAATCCATTATAAATAGAAAATATACCTGACCACCAACTTCATCAACTCCCAATATCATCATAGAAAAAAACTCATTAGAGACCAATATTCCACTGATTCATTCAAGGATTATGTAAGTAATTTCATGTTCTGTAAATTAGAATACACATTACCTTTAATGGGTGTATAAGAAATATCAAAAGTGAAAGTTTGAAGATAATAAACCTATCATATCCATCACATGTCCATATCCCTCTGATTGAAAATATAATTCAGGATTTTGTGACTATAATATAATGTAAACTGCTCCCCAAAGATGTAGTGATGCCTTCTTTTGGGTGAATGAAAAACTAATACCAACTCAATATCATGGGTACGTTAGTTATCATGAGTAAAAAATATGAGAGATCCATTTTCCACCACATGTTTTCCCTACATCAACACATACCACAAAACTATATAAGAACTAGAAAAAAACATCACAACCCAAACCTAGTTTCTAGAAGAATCAAAATGGATTTAAACTCAACATATTCTTTAATTCCTCAAAATAAGTTTTAAAATTCTTCATTCCCCTCGAACATTATATCCTTATAAGTTAAAGTTATCTATAGGTACATAAGTTTGGAGAAGCCTGCACTAACTGCCTATAATAACCAGTTAAATCCAAGGAAGTCCAAATCTCAAACACATTTTTGGGATGTTCCCAAGATATATAACTACCTGTATTTTTTTTGCCCCACTAAGATTCCCCTATAATATATAAAATTCTTTTTAAACATTAATCTTGAATCTAGAAATCATATTTGGAAAGATTATCATACAATACATCTTCCTTCAGAGTTCTAAGAATGATTTAAAATTTATCCATGCGATCCCCCTCAGACATGGTGTAAACAAAAATATTATCCCAGAATACAATAAAAAATGATTCCATTAACCGTTGAAATATTCAGTTCATCAATGCCATAAATATCATAGGAGAATTAGTAAGACCTAGTTTCAGAATCGGAAACTCAAAATTCCCATACTGGATCCTAAAATGTTTCTTAGCAATATCTTAATCTCAGACTCTAAATGGGTTGTACCCTAAACAAAGGTCAATATTTTAAAAAAAATGAGACCCTATAAGATGATCAAATTGATTATCAATCATAGGAAAGGGATATTTTTTCTTAATGGACACCTGATTTATCCTTCGAAAATGTACACAAAGTCAAAATCTCCCATCTACCTTCCTATAAAAGAGGATATGTAAGGCCCTGGTGAAAAAATAGTATGAATAAATCCCTTAACCTCAAGGTCTATAAGACCGAAAATAAGTTCCAGAAACATAATAGGATATATATAATTTGATGAAATTGAAAGGGGAGTCATACTTGTTAGTAGGTAAATGGTGAATTTTACATCACTCTATAGTGGTAAACTAGAAAAATAATCCTAAATGACTTTGGGGAATACACACACCACTATATGAACTGGTTTTCTATAAAAAATATCAATGTAATCAAGGAAAATAATTGATAACTAACATGATATTATCATAGCATATGAAAAAACATGCCTCAACCTTAAATTCCAAGAATACTAGTTACCTTGAAATACATGAGTGGATACATCAGGTGATAAAAACAGAACTCGCCAACAATAACAGTCGATCTAGACCTTAAAAATGATCATCTAATAGATTCCAGTAATCATCTTAAAGGTATCAAGATAAATAAAAATGAAATAAAATTCCACCTCAAAGTTAGATAATGTCACAAGATATGCAGGACAATTGACAAATATTTCAGACCTCCTTCCTTAAGGAATGGAAAGATTCAATAAAAACAACATAAGATATAAATGCAAGAACAAGATGTTAAATAAATATAATGATATAAAATAATGATTATAACCTATATCAAATAATTCTAGAACATTTAATGATGAAATAAATACCACACCTCTTATAGTTTCTGGCCTCACTTCATATTCCTCTAGTGCATACTCCTCTACAAAAATACTTATAGTCTTTGATCCCCATTGAGATTTCATATCCACATGAACATCACCCTTATATTAAGTATAATACCCAACACCCTTGTAAGCATCAAAAAAACCTAAAAAACCTTTTTGAGAGTGGATTCAACCCTACTACCTTGTTATATACTTCAAAAAAAAACTAATATGATGGATATATTATCCGTAATGATGAAAATAATTTGGAGCCTCCATAAAATTAGGGATGGTATAACCAAGCCATCCACATAGATAGTAGACTACTTGTTTCTATCTTGTTAAATCCCTTAAAACTAGTTTTTTAGTGAAATGACCTACCAAACATATCCCTCCCAAACCTTTCCTCCCATATATGATTTCTTTTATAAAATCCACATTATCAAATAATTCCAAAAAATTTCAAATGTAAGAGGATAATTTGAATCAAATAAATATCATAGCTGAATCTAAACTCAAACCTCTGATCCATTAGGTAATAATTAGTGACTATCTATGGTTCTAAATGAACCAACTCAAAAAAATTTGTTTAATAATACATAATGGTAGATTACCCTTACTCTATGTTCAGAAACTCCCAATTCTTTTACACATGTAATGTCTCGGTAGAAAACAAATAGTAGAATATTATATTGAAGGAAGACCAGGTAATATCCTTGTGAAACATACCTTTCACAATATAGTTCCATTATCTCATTCCCAGTCCCTAAAGAATATATGTAGAAAAACCTACCCTATATATCTCATGAATCTTCCAAAAGTTCAAAATACTCTCAATATTTTCAATCCACTCATCTTATTCTTATGTTACTTTATCACTATATAAGATGGGTCTATTCCTCTTAATAAACACTGGACCATGGTCCACCTGTCATCCCAAGTTACTGAAACTTTCTTTACATATAGTTTGAATAGTGTGTATTACAACTTCTACTAAATTAGGGTTCATTAGATGATTCTCTTATGGAACTATCCTTATAGATTCATCTTAAGGATTTGGACTCTTTTGTGAGAAATTAACTAATAATTACAAGACAAAAAACAACCATCTTAAGAGAAAATCCCAAAATCATAAGGCCATATTTAGGTATCCATATAATACCTTTTAAAATAAAAATAATATAATGTCGTTATGTATTTTAGAAAAAAATACCGAAATAAGGAAAAATTAAATTTAAATAGATCTTTTATCTGGTTCATTCAAATCTTCTAAACCACCAAATCTCAAGATTGAAAAAAATCAATGACCACCCATTTTCACTTAGATTCATCCATAAGATTGAGTTGGATAGCCTCATTTATATAGTTATTATCCAAATTCCAATTGTCCTAACTCCAGTATAGCAAGACATTAATCCAAAACCTGGTACTGTCATAACACTCCAGGAAGGGTAGTGGCTCTTATAAAAATTTGTAATGAATCAAATCAAGTAAAAAATACAAGTCACCCATGGTGTCCCATAACATGGTGATGTACAATAAAGTGGAAGAAACATGTCTCCTGAAAAATCAATAAATGAAAAACCAATAAGATATAAAGTGGAAGTATGTGAAAATATCCATGAGACATACTAGGTCAGTCTAAATAATCCAAAATAGAAGGATAAAAAACAAGTATAAAAAGTCCATGTTTGACCATCCCTCACCGTCATGCCATATAACTATGAATATGACAGAAACAGTAGAAAATGACAAGATACAAAATTCCCTTGTCTTTACAAAATTCATAAAAAAATCTATAACTTCCCAACGGAAAAAGTATTTCATTAGAAAACGTCCAAAAATATACCACCAAAGTATATATAAAAGCTCAAATATCAGGAATGTATTAGTTATATCTTTAACACAAATGATGATTACAAAGAATTTTCCTTAAAGTAAAACCTTTTTTAAAACATCCCACTTTTTAATATATCATACGAAATTCATAAAATAAAAGATTATATAAACTATGAAAGAAAATAGGTATTAAATCATGGATAAACCATAAGAAAACCATGTGGGAAAATTACTATAAAAATACTATAATATGATAAACCAATCATAAATACCAAATATCACCATTTGTGCTCAAACCTATGGGTATAAATGTTGGACATGAAAGAAAATACACAATATAAAACTAGGTTTGATCCAATCAATATAACCTCCGGTGGAACAAAACACACTAAAGTAACATATAACAACTCATTTCATCACACACAAAGAGTCACAAGTCTATTCCCAAGGAACCCCTAGCCTACCAAATTTGCAATGTTTTTCAAAAAACATTTCAAAACCATGATCCCATTTAAAAAAATCACTTCAAATACATTCTACTTCTAGGCATGCGGACCCATTTGAAAACCATAACCACTCTTTAAATAACTTGATCAAACACTTGGTTCTTGAAATACTATTTTTATTAAAAAAACATTTCAAAAAATGTATCTTATACAAAAAATACATTCCAATTTCAAATCATTCATTTTCATTTAATTAACTTAAATAATTGTCAAGAACATACAATAATACAAGAATTAATACCTTTTATAGATATGTCTACCTCATTAATGGAGTAAACCTAATAGAGTTTCATAATATATATTAGAAACATTTATTATTATCTAAAATATAATTCATTAGGAAAAAATAAATAAGGATACACCAAGATCACATCTTTCTTACTAAACTCCAAAAATCACAACACAAACACCACTGAAAAACTGAGATCAGTAATGATAAAAAGGGACAGGGATATCATGTATAACAAAAGGAAGACAAACCACTAAAATGGTGATCAACCACACCATTGAAAATGATATGGAGGGGATAAAACACTCTAAATTCATTGGGTATATACCTAGGGTATTAGGGATAAAGCTAAACCATGAAACAAGAAGGAGTTATAGGAGCGTAAAATAAAATCCACTAGGGGAGAGGGGTTTAAGGAATAAATCACAATCTTATGTTGTAAATTTCCTATAACCCATGCACACTGGAATATACACCACCGTAGGTTAACTTATCCAGAGTGACAATTTTATGTCAAAAGAATGGGTTTTATGGTGTAAAAATATTTTACTTCTTTAAAGGTTTTACAACCCAAGGATTTTCCACAACTTGTTCGTAGTGATGAACTTACACCATAATCTTTAAATTTATGACATAAATATATCCTATATGAAATAAAAAATAATTACCCCTAAAGAAAACCCCCAGCAGAATCATAATTCCCTTCAAATCCTTTAAACACGTTTATAAATAGACTCCACTAATTCAAATGAATTTACATCCCCGAACTTTAGGTCATTTCCCCTAGTAAATGATTCATATCCCCAAAAACTCAAAAAACACTAAAACAATAGTGAAAAAATAAGAGTCAATATATAGTTAGAATAAGGTAATGGGACATAAAATTTTTAGGTTTTTTATTACTCAAATTCCAAAACCCATGTTTAGAAATTAATAAATAATTACCTTCACTTTTTCTATAAATACCAAACAAAACTCATATTCCACTTCACAAAAAACCCATTTATCATTGATTTCCTTTCCATATACCTCTATAAAGAACTCTCAATTCATTCATATTCTATTAATAATATCCTCCCACAATTTTATAATCACTCCCTCATGTTAAGGGGTTCTCTACCTCATCCTTCTATTTATTTAGGTACATTTTGTTGTTATACCGTTTCTTTTTCAATTTTATATATTTTCATGTGTTTTTATACACCCCTTTACTATCATTATTATTTATAATTAATTATATCTCACTATTCAATATCATTGAACCCTAACATAATCCTTTATCTACACCCATTATATTTCCAATATTATAATGTTATTATCCATGCCAACATTGGTGTTGTGAATACTCATTCTAATTTCTACTCAAGGGTATCCACATAAATGACAATATAAATAAATTATAAGTGGAATACATGTATGTAACCCACATTCCATGATCATGTTATTACAATTGATCAAATAAGTTATTATGTTGTATGATCTATTTGACATACAAATGAATGTACATGAAATGAATGTGATAGGTGTTCTTAGAATTATATCTCCATACAATGCATTGGGTAATGTTTTTATGTCATGAGATACCATGTATAGAGAATATTTGGTTAGAAAATTAACACTATGATATAATTTCAGGTTGGTTATACATTTAACATTCTTATGATGTCATCTTTTATGTTGTTTCTACGTTCATATGATTCCCTGATGCTATCATATTATGTCATGATTTGTTATTTATGGTTATAATTATCACATTTTTATGGTTCCAAGTTACGATCCACATATCATATGTATTTATTTACTTAATTTTATGTTTTTTTATTCCCTTATTAAGATTCAAAACTCACCCTTTTCTTATCTACATCCACAGGTTATCCTATACAGTTTTGAAGATCAATGGAATTTAAGGGGATGTTGTGGAGTTTAAAATAATTTCACTGCATCCCTATTTCAATTTATTGGGATGTGTACATATTTATCCAAATACAATAGGACTCTCAATATTTTTTGATTTTAATATGTTTATATTTATGTATTAATTCATGAAATAAAGTGTATAGAAAATATGGGTAGGCATAGTTAGTATTAGAGAAACGTCTAGTTATTTTTGTGGATAAGGATTATAAAACTTATTGAAAACCATAGGGATAACACTAAAAATCTAAAAACATCCCCAAATTTTTTAAAGTATAGAAAATATTATTTCTAACAAAAAATCCCTATCTGGATTCTATAAATGAATTTGGGTCTGGAATAGTTGTAACTAGGGTAAATAACCCCAAAATAGAGAAGTGGGTATTAACTCGATTATCAAGTGGTGTACAATAAAAAGGTCATCCTACACACCTAATTGTACACTCTCAGATGATATGATATGTTAAATTAATTATCTTTTTACAAACCATTATAAATTGAAAAAAGTTCAAATAATATTTAATGTTAGGAAATCTACTTTGGATAACATCGATTGAAAGATATAAATTCATAGGTTATGTAATATATTTTATTTAATAATAACACCATTATTTATTAAAATTTACTTTTCTAATGTTTAATAGTTTGAACAATATCATCCCTATATTTATCTTTATATTATCATAGGGATTGAAATAAGAGGAGTTGAGTCAATAAATAATGTGATGGGAAATGTGATGTCTTCCAAAATGAGATGCCCAACTCAATGAGATAATGAGTTGAGAACTTACTATAAATTCTTACTCAATTAACTAATTTATTAATCAAAACATGAATAAATAGGAACACCCCCATCCCTATAATAAAGAAAAACTATTAATTGAGTATTTTATGTAACACCCTTAGTATTTATGTATTATTTTTTTCGAATAAATTAAATTTCATTTATAACCTTCCTTATAAGAAAAAACAAGTTAGTAATTCATTATATAAAACACCAATCTAATATTTGATAATGCAAAACAACCATTATTTGTTTCATTACATGCAACACTATGTTAAGCTTGCTCTCCATGCAACATTGAGTTAGCTTGCATTATATACAACACTAAGTTTTAATAAAATTGTTATATATTATTAATATTATTTAAACATGGCCTTTATTAAGTATCCATTATGATTATTGATATAAATAGTAAAAATTTATTCTAATATTAGTTATAATTGTTTTATATAAACTAGAGATAATGATAAAAAAAGCACTTAATTTTTAGTAATTTCATTATACGTTTTGGAAATATTATTTTCAAAAAAATTAATATCTATTTATTTTTGTGAACATTAATACAATTAATATTTTAAAATTATAGAAAATTAATTTTTTAAAAATAAAATTCTATTTTTAATAAAAAAATTAAATTTTTATTAAGGTTATTATTTTGTATTTTTTCTAAAAATCTATTTTTTTAAGAATAGTGAAATATTCTAAAATTTAATTGAAATTTCCTTTTTATTTAATTTATTTATAATATTAAATTATATTTTAAATTTTTTATAAAATAATATTTTCTCAATTATACATCCATTTTTATAATTATGTTCAATTAAACTAATTTTACATTGAATTTAAATATAAAAACAATAGAAACTTTTCAAAATTCTCTCTTTTAAAAACCCCATTTCAAGTCCGCTCGGTGGGATTAATTTTGAATTAAAATTTTCCACTTACATGAATGGAATTAAGAAAAATGGATTCCATATTATTAATCATAATAATTTATATTATCAAATATGTTCAAATTATTTTTTAAAAAAAAATAATGGTAAAAATAGTAAATATTATTTATAGCGGTTAAGGTAAAAATGGGATTACTGGGATGTTAAATTAAAATAATAATTGTTAAAATGACAGAAAAAAATTGTATAAAATATATTATATGGAAAGTTTTAGGACTTTTAATGTATAAGGTTATAATTTTAACCATTTTGGACCCTTTCATCATATGGAAAACATTAGTATACCTTTTCATTTCAACAAATTACATGTGTGCCACTCACCTCACTTATAAAAGGCCAATCCTTATACTCTTTTATTCACACAATGAAACAATTTTGGGTGTTAAAATACATGTAACAGTCACATCACAACTTCTCCCTTCTAATCCCTAAAGCCTTACTTTATACAAAAATCTAACCTAGTAAGGCATTTGGTGAAAACCAGAGGAGGATACCCGAAGAAGATCTCCTGATCATCAACAAGAATTTTTTTTATTTCCTCATCCACATCCTTAAATTTTTATTATACAATGTTTAAATAATAAAGTTAATATATTAAATAAAATTTTAGGTTTTTATGTGAATGGAATTACCTAAAACCGTATCCACTTCCATCAAATGGGGTATGAAATCATTATTAACATGTACGATGAATAATTGACTCACGAACCAATGTTATTCCTTTCTCTATTACCACCTCTCAAGAATGAGATTAATGATTGATTTATTATTTTTATATGTTTTTTATAATTTTATTATTATTATTTAATTATTATATCACACATACATTCATACTTTCCATTTTTTGGGAATATGATAATGTTGCTCATGAGTACGATAGACTAACGCCTCATTGAGATATGTGATTCATTCATGTTTTACATAGAAAGAATAAAGTATGGATTTAATAAAAATATGTGACATATATTACATAAAAATTATTATAGAATTAATATATATATATATATATATATATATATATAATTTTATTTTATTTCTTCTAATACGATAAGAACATGGAAAAAAACTTCATACGTACTTTTGAAATACTGACTCCATGAATGACCTATTTCATTTTTAATCAATAAATTATAGTAATTTTTTATAAAAAATTATATATTGAATAAATAAGATATCTCTATCATCAATTGTTTTTTTATATAATAATACCATGATCTATGTTAGAGGGAAAAAAATAAATAGTCAAAATAAACATGAGAAAAAGCATTCATTGCCCGAAACATCACTTTAACATGAAATTGTGAATAAAAGGGTAATAAAAGGTAATAAGTAAATCATATATGGTATGATTTATATGAATATTTTTATATAAAATATTTATAATAAAATTTTATTTATTATACAGGAGGTTTGAATGAGTACAATGAATGTCAAGACATGAGATAAGCGTTTTTCTCTCAATTTTCCTTCCTTGCGACATATGTTATGTTATGCACCTATATTATTTTATGATTTATATAAAAATCCACCTTTACATGTAATATAATGAATTTATATATACCCATTAATTTTTTTAGGATTCATTTAATGGTATTATTTTATGGGGCTTATGTTTCAAAGATACCAAAGTTGTAAAGATTTTATATCACAATCTCATAGTTTATCAGGATTGTTTATGAAAATCATTAAAATGATAAAATATTATGATCCATATATATAAAATCATTAATTTTTTTTATATGTTTATTTGTGATATCATAAAAAAAATAACCATTTTACCACTCTCTGATACATCAAATTATTGGTAAATTTTTTTAAGAAAAATTAACTTTAATTCTCCCTCCAGTCGAAAATCCATTTTATTCCAAAAACAAGATTTCCAAAAATATTTTCAATTTATTATTGTTATTATAAGATTTTAAAAGAAATTTTTACCCATTTTTGGCTTTATATATTTTTTTGAAATTAATATTCATGTATTTTTCCAAACAATGGACATCTGGCATTCACTAGAAATGTGAAGGGAATATTTGATTTATAAAGAAATAAATGAAAAAAATTCCCATCATCATGGTCATTATTCTCATTGAATCCTCCTTTATAAAATTTTTAATGTAATTTTCAAATAAAATTATTTTCAATATGTTTTATGTTTAAAAAAGTTTTTTTAAAGTAGAACTGATATTTTCTTTATGAAATGATTTAAATGATAATTCAAAATAATTTTCGATATATGTTAACATCGATTCATATTAAATATTCATTGATGAGGATATCATCTAAGGATACCATTCATATTATTTCTCTAAAATATTCATGTTTATGATGGAATGATGTTTATGAAACCCATTTCTCTTCCACAGGTTATACCATGATGAAATGATTATGAAACTTGATTATTTTTTCACAGGATATGATATAATGAAATTATTAGGAATCCTATGTCTTCTTCATAAGTTGTTATATAATAATTTTTTTATGAAACCCATTTAATTTCATGGTTTATGATCTAATGAATGTTTTATGATCTTGTGTAACACATAAATATAGATTTCATTTTTTGATGGGTAGGACCTATATCTCCCTCTAACACATTAGGTAACGATTTATAACATAAGAGATATATTGGACTTGAAAGGGGAGTGGGCCCAATCTTGTTAGGGAATTTTTCTTCTATGATGGGTTGGAGTGAGATCCCATTCCACAATCATATATTTTATAATGATCCCTGACTACTATGGAAATG
Organism: Viscum album; assembly: GCA_963277665.1. Taxonomy (NCBI): domain Eukaryota; kingdom Viridiplantae; phylum Streptophyta; class Magnoliopsida; order Santalales; family Viscaceae; genus Viscum; species Viscum album. Next base: position 735,559,709 of record OY728160.1, read on the forward strand.
GTTTTCTATTTTTATGGTTATTCAAAAAATCTATGCCTTATGCCAATGATATGTTATCATGGATGATGTTATTTAATTCCTTTATGATTCATGTCTTATAAAATATCTATCGTTATTATATGACTAATGATTACGATCATTGAAATACTGGGTATTGTTTTCAAATGTTATTATCATATTCTCATACCCTTATGTTCATGTTATGCTTATGTATATCCATTTTTAACCCTTACTAAGCATCCAAGATCACCCATTATAAAGTTTACTTTCCCTAGGTTGTGAAAAAATGTATATCTAATAATGGTTCTAGTTATGAATATCATAGTGTGTGATTTTTTATTTTACCTATGGATCAATTATTTATATTTAAAGGTTTCCAAAGGCACTAAACTATTATTTTCCTCAATCATGAGTTTATGTAATGTAATTAATATTCATAAAAAACGAGGAAATATCTATGTATAATAATATCAAGTCACTATAGTTGGTATCTAAGGATAATTTTAGTTAACCATTAGAAACCATGATGAAAAAAACATAGAAATTTCCCTAAGGACAAGTCAAAGGATAATTCTATGGATAAGTCTAAGGATGATTCTATGTATATGAAAATTTACTAGAATTTTGTTAAAGGATAGAGTGAGTATTTTCCAAGAAATACTACTAGAAAATTGATCTATATACATGCCTATAAAGCCATGGATTAAAAAAACCATGGCTACACCCCCACAATTAGCCATGGCTCCATGGTTGAATACACCGACCCGTTCATTTCTTCTTCCTTCTGCTTGATCCATCCTCCACGAAACCCTTAAACATGTCGATGCCTCCTCACCGCGACCCTCATCATCCATTGAAGATTCTCCAAGTAGCCTCCCCACCTCTTCTCTTCCTTCCTGACGCCTCCCCACCAATGCCTCCTCGCCAACAACCCTCCATACCCATGGCCCCTCCTCACCATGACCCTCCTCACCAGGATCCTCCTCCTCTATTGAAGCTTCTCCGAGCAGCCTCCTTACCTCCTCCCTTCCTTCTCAATGGATCTTCCCCACAACCCTTCACACCCCGGATATCGAGGCTGACACCCCCCATTCCCTATCATCAAGGTATTTGAAAATTTATTTGATTTCATCCATTCTTTCTTGAATTTGAAACTAATAATGGATGTGGAGAGAACTAAAGAGCTATGGTAGATGGTCTTGTTCTTTTTCAATTAATGACTCAATGGCCCTATTTATTTGTTAATGGATGTTTTCCATTTTGGGTTCATTTCTAATTCAACACGTTTTGGTGTAGTGGTATATAATTATAGAGGGAATTCAAAATAAATTTCATACATTATCTTGTTGTGAGATGAGATTTGGATGATTTAATATATAGAGTAAAAATTGTAAGTCTTATTGATCCTATAGGTTCTCATGATAATTTGGTCATTTAAAACAGGTTACATATTTACCTACAATCAACATTTAAAGATAATATAACCCATTTTTTCCTTTATAAAATGTGTCCGATGATGATGCATGAGGATTCTGAAATAAAAAATTCATTACATCTTGATAATGGTCCAAATAAATTTTCATGGGGTTATTCCATGTCTTGGATTGAATACTATACTGATGGGGTATTGGGAAAACCAGTTTGATGGGTGTATAAAAAATTGGATTCTCTAAGATCCTTTCATGCCATACTATCCTTATAATTTATTGGGGTAAAAAGAATTATGTCCCAACATTCTAATAATTTTGAAGGAGTTTCATCCTCATGATAATTGTTTTGGGATTGGTGAGGACTCCACATGTTTGACTACTAGTGTTGGAAGACCTAGTTACATTTTTCCAAGTGTAATAGTGTTAGGTATTCATTTGATCAATGATAAAATACCATGTTCCATCCCAAAAGTTATATAGGAGGAAATTATAGAAGATTTTCTTATAACTATGACACAATTTAAAAAAGATATGTCCATGAAAAATGAAATACTAGATTATATACCTATCGTGGAAGGTGAATAGAGTTTGGGTCCCAATATTATCATCTAGCATTAGGTTGAATGAAAGTGGGCTCGATGCAAGGTGTAAAAAATTAACATATATAATCCTTTAGAGATAATTTATGATAAATACGAAAAACTTCAACAACGTTCCTTGGCCTAGGTGTAGGTGTGTTTTATTATCGACACTAGCACATCCTTGTTCATAATGTTCTCATTTATTGATAGTATTTAGCCACCCATGAATATGATCTCATAAAGTTTATTTTTCCACCCACCATACAATATATTTAAAGGATAAAACTACTAATTTAAATCTCTTAACTATAGAGGAAGTGAAACTTCATGATTTTATTTCTATACAGACTGTAGAGATGCATAAATATGTGGCTCACATGCACAACATAAAGGCACATCTATCATAAAAACATAGGGCTACAATCAATAAAATAGAAAATACAAGAGCTAAACAGCTTTGTTACACAAATTCATACTCTATCGAAATATGGAGCTAGTCATAGAACCAATCTCGAGTAGGCCCTTAACACGTTTTGTTAAGAATTAGCAAATATATTGAATCAGGTAGGTCTAATTTCACTATAGTCACATAATTTCCATTTCATTTCTTAATAATGTCAAGAGAGACTCTTGGTTGTGGATACTCTTCCATAGTTTTTTCAATGAATGTAATATTATATGCTCTCAATCATCTGTCCCCTTGTTACAATGTTCCATTCATATTTTAATAGAAATAATGGATTGGAGATATTTTCTTGTAAGAATTTGTAAATATTAGAATGTTAATCTTATAATAATGGTAACACGAAATAGACTCTAAAATTTGGAAGTGTAGGGCCTTATAAGTCCAAACTACACTAATGTTCTAGGCTGAATGGATTTTACTGATAGATTAGGGTAATTACACCATCCAAGGATTTTTATTCCATAAATATGAGATTCCCTACACAGATATGACTCATGTGTATGGATATAGAAATTTTATTTTTCTATATTCTTAGAATGTGTCAAAAAATAGAGGAACATGTTTTAGAAAATTCTATACCAATAAAACTCATATAAAAAATGAATACATGTGTAAGTGTAAAGGGGTATATCCAAGTATAAACATATATCTAAGGACCCCCTTGTGCATATTTCTCCATGAAAATATGTACATAGGGACTAGGTGTCCTTATATATATGTGAAGTTTCATATGTGTGCCAGCAAAAAAAAGGACAATTCAAGTTTTCATCGTCAAAAGCAACGCGTCTTGGAGTTGAGGTAGGATACCTATGCCTAAACCTTTAATTTGAATTCTATAATTTCCTAATTGTTTTAAAAACTTGTTTCCAAAATTAAATTATTGTTTTAAAAAATGGGTTTCTAATAAGCACTAGCTTTGTCAATGAAGAATATGGATATATCCATTGATCACGTGCACATATATGTTGTAGGGAACCTAAAAATAATTATTAATAAATTTATTATAGTTATATTAATGATTCATTGGATTATACTAATAAATATTTGAGAACCAAGGAGCACTCCCCCTCATAATTATATCCCCTCAAGATGAAAATATTTTAATTTTGAATAGAATATTGTTTGAGTATGAATATAGAACAATGAAGTGTGAGTACCCATGTTTTAGGAATCTGAATCTTTGGTTAAAACATGGGAAGTAATTCTCTTGAAGTCATGAGAATACATTTTACTGGTGATGTGATCTTATACTTATAGATATGTCGGCACATGCATTATTGAAATGTATAAGATTTATTATGTGATAAGAATATGATGATTTAACTTTCCTAATGCATCATAATCCCATCCTTCCTCATGCGATGAGCATGGAATTACTTGGTGATGAGCCTCGAGTTAATTAGACGATGAGCCTAAAATACCTCAGGTTACTAGCCTATAGAGGATGAGTATCATTGGGCATCAACTTTAGGGATTGGTGAACCCGTTAAGAATTTCGTATCCTTAAAAAATGATATAATGAGTAACATCAGGCATAGTAGTCATCAAAATCATAAAAAATTACTCAAATTTTGATTCAAATTATCATATGGAATTCCAAGAAATATATTTCATAGGTGAGGTTCCCCAGCCATTTATAATAGGTGTAGGGGTAGAATAAGTTCCCATGATCACCCAAATATGAAAATTTCGTACCTCTATTCTGATGAAATGACTACTATCGCCCTCACCCGCTTTCTCTTATGGAGATCATGAAGTGGAGGGTTATCAATACACTGGTCAACAACTATGAGTAGAAAGAAATCATACACACCAGGAAAATGGCCAGGGAAGATCTAGAATTCGTGTTTCCACATTAAAACAACCAATAGAAAAGACCCTACATGGGGGGGACTAACACGGGAGGGGGTATCCAAGAGGGTCTGCAAGGGGGCAAGGTGGTCTGCAGGGGGGTTGTGTAGGGGGGGGGGGGAGGGGGTCTGAGTAGGATAAAACCTCATGTGGTTATTTATCCTCCTTCAACTTCTTCCTAAAAATAAATTCCATAACCTCCATATCCTTGAAAAATAGATGTTCACTATATAAGGGAGATGAGAGTCCCCTGGTAGTGCCAAACCTACTCTCCCCCTTGACAACAACATGCCGAATGAATTAATAGATCCACCAATGGTACACCCATCCATCCATTTTTTTATGCTTATTGAATTTTCAACTTGTATACTGAATACTCTTAATCATTTTTTCACCTGTTCTTTTTAGGTATTTGAGGATGCCTATAATTCACAATTAAGCATCATAATCCTTGATGATATTGAGAGTTAATTTCAATCAATTTCAACACAATACTACTTTTGGTACTTTCATTCGATAATCAATGTTCTGTTCTTTTTAGTACAAGATTTTGTATTACATTTCCATTGGACCTAGTTTTTCCAATATTATTTATCAAATGCTGATGGTCCTTTTGAAACGGCTTCCTCCCATGGAATTCATCTCATCCCATTTAATAGGATAACTCATTACAAATATATATTTATGAGGTTATATTTGTCTCAATGTCTTCACAAGAACTGGATTTCTTGTGTGTATGATTTCGCATGATAGGTTGTATCTGTGGATTGGGATGCATGCTATGTATAGAACCAGCAACAAAATATATCCCATGATTATTCATGTGAGCATATATATAAGGATCCTTTTGTGGTATTTTATGCTTATATAGATTGTTTTACACTATTTCATTTATTTTTTCCATTTTAATCCTTACTAATCTCATTTGAGACACCACAGGAATCTCCAAAGATTTTTTTGACTGATAGGGGGTTGTGTAGGCTAGGGGCCTGGTGCAGTCTAGGGGGTGGTGCAGGCTAGGGGTTGGGGGGTGCAGCGGGGCTGTGTAGGCTAGGCGGTTGGGTGGAGGGAGGCAGGGGGCAGGGGGAAAAGTGGAGGGGGGGAAGGGGGCAGGGGGCAGGGTGGAGGGGGGCAGGGGTAGGGGGAAGGGGTCAGGGGGTAGGGGGTGGGTGGGGGTAGGGGACAGGGGGAAGGGGGAGGTCTGCAGAGCAGGGGGCAGGGGTAAGGGGTGGGTGGAGGGGCAGGGGGTAGGGGATAGGTGGTGGGGTGGAGGGGGGGCAGGGGTATGTCTGCGGGGCAGGGGAGGGGGTGGGTAGAGGGGGCATGGTGTAGTGGGGAGGTCTGTAGGGCAGGGGGTAGGGGGCAGGGGATGGTCTGCTGGGGGGTCTACAGGGCAGGGGGGAGGGGTGTGGTAGGGGGAGGGTGTGGGGCAGTGGGGTAGGTGGTGGGGTAGGGGGGTTTAGTCAGTCTCTATAGGTTTCTTTAATCTTAGATAAGGTTGAATAAGCATTACAATCAATCTCTAACTCCCCCATTTCATTATGATTATATTTCTCTAAAATTGCCCTCCTATTTACAACAGATTTCTTTCACTAAATCATTTCTTGATATTAGTTGCAACAAATCAGATTTTTTATGATACCACTAGTTGTTATTGGTATGGCTTTAACACCTTTTCTTTTAAAAATCCATCCCATTATGTATATTGTTTTAATATTTTCATGATGCTTGTGAAGGGAAATTGGTTTATGGATAAATGTGTTAATCTTTTTGGATTCACATTCATTTGAATGGGTAACCATATTTTATTAAATTATAAAGTGTTAACTAGATGAAAAGTTCCCTATAAATATGGCATTAACTCCTGGGAATGGTGTTGAAACATTATTAGAGATGTGATTAACAAGAATGTATTTTTTTATTTTCTCCATGTTGATTTTTTCAATGGAATAACAACACTATATGAAGGATTCATTTTGAAAAATTATTTTCCATAAAAAAATATATATGTGAAGTGAGTGTTATGTGACAATTCCATTTTAGTGTTGTTTTTTATCAACAAGTATGGTAATAAGGTGTGTTTATAAACTTCTAAGTTATTAGGCTTTTTTCAACAATAGAGCACTTTTCTTTGTAGCGCAAAAGTGTTTGATTTTCATTGCGCTTTCTTATTTATCACATTTTAAACATTTATGTTGAGGAAGCATGGTTTTCTATTCTTTCACATGTTTATTATTGTTTGAAAATTGCAAATTCACTTGAGAAATTAGAGAACTCTCAATGTTTTTCATTTTTTTGGTTTATCCTTTTATAAATCATCAGACTATATGATCAAACATTATTTCTTATCATGTTCAACCTTCTTCGTAGGTGTGGATCTATTTTTTGTTATGATATATTCTATGTGATGAGAAATTTTGTCCTCTAGTAAACATTTATTATCGGGTGGGATAAAAACTTGTATCGAACAAAATCAAATTAAGATGACACTCAAGCCAAACTAATTATTCACAATTAATAGGAAGAATAATTAGTAATTAATAGGAATGTACTATTTGATAGTATCATTTTGAAACATGGATCTATTTCCCCCTTGATTGTAGGAACTTGATTTGACCCATGGGGCATTGTGGTTCTTATATGTTGGGCAGTGACGTGTATAGTCAGAGGAGACAGATATGTTTTAGTTTAGTTTTTATTTAATTTTCTTTATTGCATTGTCCACATAGGTATTTTACTTCTTTCTGTGGAGAAAGGGTAATTATATTCTGTGAAGGGGGGGAAATGGGGTTCAGATTGATTCAGTCCACCAGCTTTGATCCGAGGTAAGATTATATGGTTACTACTTGTCTCGCACCTCATGTACTTGGGGATTTCAGTGTTTTTGACTCCATATTGTGTTTTTAGTAGGGTGTTGGATCATTTTGTGTTGGTTCGGGTGGATTTGGTTCTCCTAATCGAGGTAAGGATTTAATGTCATTGGTTGGTTTCTCACTTGTTATGTAGCATCCTTAATGTGTTTTAATTTTCCTAATATCCTTTTTCTAGTGCGTTGATCCCTGCTCGTTGGTTTCGAGTATCCAAGTTAAGGGAGACTCGCCTGCATGTGCATAGGTAAGAAAGTATACGTATGTGGGTTCCCCCGTTACGTGTATAGTAAACCATGGTAGTGATTATGCATGTATGGGGCTATGTGAGACCATGTATATATATATAAATGCATATGCAGGTGATTGGAGACTGGTATATGCATATAAGCATATGTGCAAGGATCCCCTTGCACATATCATGGCCATGCGGGTGTGTGCATAGGGGCTAGGTGTCCTTGTATGTGTGTGAAGGTGCGTATACCCAGTGGGGGAGCAACAACTTTTAGTTAGAAAGCTTCAAGAGATGAAGTGGACAGTTTGGTTCCACCTTGAGGTAGGATCCCACTTTTAACCTCTTTAATTCAAGAATTCTTTAAATTGAATTTAGCATCTTTCTTACTTCTGCTTAATTATATTGAATTGCATATCTTGAATAAGTGTTCTTTAATATAATTGATTCATTTGATAAATAAAGTCATGTTTTTATAATAAAACCCCTCCAATGGAGGTGCACTATCTGTGAAAACTCACAGTCATAGTTATGTTGATCTAGTTTCTTAAATTATTGCATTTTATTTGTGCTGAATGAGCTTTAGAATAAATGTAAAATATAATTAAATGAATTTTGTGATAAAAAAATTCTATGATTTGATAATAAAACCCCTCCAACAGAGGTGCGCCATCTTTTAAACCAAAGACTAGTGATAGTTATTTGTATCATGTTTATATTTGTTTTGATTCTTTCATATGCCTCTTGTTGGTGTTTGTTTGGTGGATAGTTAGTTTTTGTTTTCTTTGAATAATATAAATTGGCTTACCATACTCTTTTAACTCAAATGACATTGCTCGAGTGGGCATATGTCGTGACCATGACACTTTCCATTTAACGCTTTGAATATTATAAATAAAATTTCCATGTTTAGGAAAAGTGAATGAATTTATAAATGGTTTGTGAAGGGTGTATGATTCTTTTCCATCGTTTTGTTTCCCTTTAGATGTTGCGTCATTGTGCCGCTTGCTACAACCATATCTGGTGATCCCTTGTTATAGCATATTAAATAGTTGATCTATTCTGTATTCTGCTGATGGGGGATAGTCGGAATGTTGCCCTGCCTCCTCCCCCTCCCTTCGCTCCAGGCTGAAAGATGCTGCCCCATGAATGTCGCTGTAGATGCCGGAAAAGTCCGTTGTTCCCAAACAAAGCTCCGGATGCGGAAAGCGAGTTCATATTTGGAGTCGGAAGCATGTTTCAGAGGGCCCGGAGGCCTTGCGCGGAATTTTGGAGACCCGCGCGCAAAGTTGATGAGCCGCGCGCAAACCTCCCGGGATGCGCGCAATGCGCTGGGCCGGCGCGCAATTTTGCGCGCCGGTGGCCCGCGCGACTCCCTTGCGCGCCGGGCCCGATTCCGCGCCCGCGAAGAGAATTTCGCGCCCGCGGACTGGATTCCGCGCCCGGGGTTGCCTATAAATATAAGGCTACCCCCGACAGTTTTAAGGTTTCCAGAATTCGAAAGGTCTCTCGTGCGCGCAATCCAACCCCTTCCGCGCGCAATGCCGATCTTCAGGTAACCTCTTTTCTTTCGTGCAAGAAAGCCTTGGGGTTCGCCTTCGCGCGCAATCCCTTTGGCTCCTTTCCTTTTAATAAATATTCACCCAAAGGTATTTGCGCGCAAAAGAAGCCTCTTGCGCGCAATTGCCCCCGGGTGCGCGCAATCCAACCCGATTGCGCGCACCCCCCATTTTCAAAGTGGCCATTCGATTAAAGAATGAGTCGTTGCCCCCACGCGCTATCCGAAGCCCGGTGCGCGCAATCTCTATCATCCGCGCACAAAGTTCTGGCCCAAGCTCCTCTTTTGCGCGCCGACCCGCGGTATTGCGCGCAAAGCTCCTCTTTTGCGCGCAAGCCGCCAGGGTCACCCCCTTTGACCCCCTGAGGGTACCCGCCTGCGTGGCGCCCGATGACCTTCATCCCGGGTGCCCGCAACGTGCGTTGTCTTCCCGTGCGGCCCTCCAGGCCTGCGCGAAGTGACACGGACCCATTAGGCGGCAGCATACGTCCAACATGACGTTAAACTGTGCCACGTCCGCGCTGCAAGACGTTAAACTGCCTGGAGTTTACGTCCCGCACGACGTTAAACTGCACCATCGTCCGTGCTGCAAGACGTTAAACTACCAAGCACCTTCGTCCTCAACACACGACGTTAAACTGTACTTCGTCCAGCAAGACGTTAAACCGTCCGCTTCGTCCTCAACACACGACGTTAAACTGTACTTCGTCCGGCAAGACGTTAAACCGTCCGCATCACCTGATCCCGTGTCTCGCACGCAGGATCCCCCCAGTCTGGATGTGGCCCCCACCCGCGCGTCTCTGCAGGGATGTCGGGATTGGAGCGGCCTTCGCCCATGGGGGTAGAGTGTTACAGACAGAATGAACTACATGGACTTTGATCCCTGTCTTCTAAACAGGGTACGTAGGAAGCCTCTCCGAGGTTCAAGCCCATCACCTGGTCGTCCCGGTCGTATTCACGTCGGTTCATCCATCCGTGGGCCCCTCCCGGGTTCACATTCGCGTCGATTCACCTATGAATCCGCCCCTGTGGGAGACTGCACGTGTGTATCTCCATTGTGCTTCCCCACTGCCCCTTTTTCTATTTCTCCTTTTATCGTCCAACATGACGTGAAACTGTGATTCACCCGGCCGTTCCATCCCCCCCTGTGCGAGGTGGTTCGGTTTGATCCTTCTCCAGGCAGCCTCGATCTCCTTGTGAGTCGGCTTGCCAACGTCCATCATGACGTAAAACTGTGATCCACCCGGCCGTTCCATCCCCCTCTATGCGAGGTGGTTCGGTTCAATCCTCCGCCCGGCGGCCTCGACCTCTTCGTGAGTCGGCTTGTCGACGTCCAGCATGACGTTAAACTGTATATCCGAACTACGCTGACTTTGATCCGCGCTAACGCACGGTACGTAGGAAGCCCCTACGGGGTCCAAGCTCCTCACTCTATCATCCACCCTGATCCTTACCTGGGCCGCCACATCCCGGTGGGGTCATGCCATTTCATTCCACTCCACTTCACTCGGGAAGCCGCCCATGTGCTGGCCCCAGCGTCGGAGGTTCCCCGCAAGGGGTTCTGTCATCTGATCCACTCCTCGTGTTGATCAGTCCGATGCCGTCCCCGCTGGACGTTAAACTCGCGGCATACCCCGTGTTAAACATGGGAAGCTGAGGAAAACCTCAGGTAACACAGTTCCCCGCACCCAGTGCGGGATGCCTCAGGCCATCACGCCTTCGAGAAGCCCTATTAGGGACGGAAGGCAGACATGCAGAGGTGCAGTGTTAAGACACGCCCCCAACACCCAGAGCCACCCGGTCTCCTCACCGCAGGTTGCTGCCCCAACCAGACTCCTTGGAGCGTCCGGGCGGAAGCAGCGTAATTAATCGGTGTCCATGGAGACATGGCGCCGAGAACGAGATTCACGAACATTCTTAAATCTATGAGGGAGACCCGGATTAGGCGACGAGTTCCGAGGAGACGTCCACGGAAGGAGGAGCCGACATCCCATCATCCCGGTTTCGATCAAGGAGCAGACGCCCCTGAATAAGGGACGAATGCCGCCCGCCCTTGGAAAGCGGGACTGCGGGGCCACAAGCCGCGCGCCCATCCCCTCGGGTTGACGGGTGCATGCGCGAACGCGTCCTGGAGGAACAGCATAACCCGACGCACATCCGCACCGAAAGAGAAAAATGGTGAACCCGACGTGAATCTCTTCTCCTCAATACGAAGACCGATGGCTTTCAGAGGTGTTGGAAGACCAGCATGCTGCTCGACCGAGCATTCAGTTTTACCCGCCAGGGGATGAGGAAGGGAACTCGGGCAATCCGTCTCGCGACGTCGAGGGCCTGGGTTCCCCCCCATGGAAGGCGTCGTGGCACTAATGGTTGGCTGTCGATTCCTTTTCCTGTCAGTGTTAATGGGTTCTTCTCCCTGCTTTCAGAAATCAGGTCGCCCAATCCAGTGCCCGATCGCCACCCGCCCACTGGCGCAGGGGTAGGGGAAACACCGACGTGGCTACTCCGCGCGGTCCCGCCCGTTCCACAGCCGTCCCAGCAGCCGCAGCTGCGGGGCAACCACGCCCTCTCTCCCCCTCGGAGGTCATCCAAAGAAGGGTGATCAACAACTTGGTGAGGAGATATGAGGAAGAGGGAGTCATCTCCACCAGGGACATGGCTCGCCTAGACCTCGAGGGAGCTGCACCTCGCCACCAACGCCGCCCCCGAGGGTCGCGCAGGGAGGCACCGCTGCCTACCTCGACGTCCAACCGCTTTGGGAGTTTATCCCCGGAGCGCTCCGACAACTCCTTCCCCTATGCGGATGAGGTGGAAGATGCCCGGGACCACCCTATCCGGGATTCGCTCCAGGGATCCGCGATGAGGGCTCCTGCCCGGCCACGGCGACATCGCCGCCAGGCCTCTCAAGTCGAGGAACAGGCTCTCCACCTACCCGCGCCGCTCATCCCGACTCGTTTGTCCCGACGCCAACGTCGGGCTCGAGCGGAAGAGGATGCCCACCTTGGGTCCCTAGCAACAGCGGCCGCGTTGGCTCAAGCCAATTCTGGCTCCAGTCACCAGGCCCCCGCGCATCCTGAGCAGGGGCACTTCTATGCCCGACCCGGATCGAGGCCCCGACCGCCCCAAAGGCAGGTTGGGTTGACTCTCCCGGTTGCTGGTACAGACAATAGCCACCGCGGACCAACTCGCGGTAGCGCTATTCACCAACAGGGTCTACTCCGTGTGGCCGATCCAAGAGGCATGGGTCACCCCGCCTTCCGATCTCTGCCCGGAGGCCTGCCCGGAATCATCTCTCCCCGCGTCCCCTTTGATATCTGTCCCGGTGCCCCTCGCACCTTGTTTTCCAGTCCTCTTGGCCCCAGCACCAGTGCGGCCGGAGGACGCCAGGATAGAGATCAGCCATGCCCCGAAGAACCACCCAGGGGCAGGAGGGCGAGGTGTCGACGCCGAGGGAAGAATGTTACGGAATTCCGGACAGAGATCTGACCGGTTCGTTTCTCTGATACAGAGGCGGAGTACGATTCGGCGACAGAGCCCTTCCCCCAATCCCGCCAGTCAAGGGCAGGGGTAGGAATGCGGCACGTCAGCCTCGTACTCCCCGAGAGCGAGATCGATATGATCCATGCTTCTCTCCGAAGGTATATCCGGAGTAGCGAGGGCCTGGTAGACCCCCAAGGATCAAGCTTGCGGTTGGTACCGGCCCCTCCGGAAGTGCCTTCCTCCTCGATCGGAGAAGCCAGAGACTTTTTCTGGGGACCGACGGTCGAACCACGATCTAGTGCACCCTCGGCGAGCACCGATGCTATGGCAGGATGTTCGCTCGCCGGCCCGTCCTATCGTGACGTGGTAACTGGGGCACCGCCACCCTCAGAGGGCGGCCCGGGATATGGAGGCCAATCGGCCTGCTCGCCGTATTCACCGTCGGCCAGCCCGTCGGCCCGACGGCCCGCCTCGGCACCACTGCCGGTTCCCCGTCCGTTCCCAGCCGTTGAAGAGGACCAAGGAGACCTGGGTCCCGATTTTGAGTCGTGGAGCTTCTAGACCGTCCTTGCAGAGGGCCACTTCCCTGAGAAGTTTTGGCCAGTCGCAGGACCGGACTTTGATGCACCCGAATCGCTCACCCCGGATGAGTTCGAATGCTTCCCCCGAACTCTCCAGAAGACTCACTCCCGTATTCATCGCTTACAAATGCCATATCCCGGGATTCAAGTGCACCTGGAGGATATTGGTGAGCAGTGCCGTCAAATTGACCTGGCCACGCTCCCCGCGGTTCGGCACCCCGGGTCATTTGGGCACCACGAGGCCCTCCAACAACGATGCGTTGAGTGTTTTCAAGTAATCTGCAAGGTTATCGAGGAAGCCACTCCCCACGTGTATATCCGTGGATGGGGGCAGTACGCTGCCCTACGCTTCAGTGCGATCCGCCGACAGCCCGATTCACTGGGCGGCACTGAGGTTACATCCCCAGGGACGGAAACAGTCAACATGGCTGACCTGTCGGGGGATGGGAACGGTTTGGAACTTCTCGACGGGGGATCTCCCCCCGAAGACAAGCCGTTGTTGGATCCATCGGCGAGAGTTACTCGTCACCAGAGGAGCCTCCTGGGTCTCCCCGCACCCACTGAAGCACTGACGTTGAGCCGAAACGTCAGTAAAGGTAAAGAGCACGGCGAGGCTATAAAGCCCGCCGACCCATCTGCCTCCACGCAGAGGGCGGATGAGGATCCCGAGAAGGCTATGCTACGTCAACAGCTCGCCGAGCAGAAGAAACAAGTTGACCAGCTCCTCGCCGAGCGCGCTGCAGAGCAGCGGCCTGACTACGGTGATCCTAGGCCAGGACAGCAGGGACAGGAACAGCCACTCCTCGATGAGACTCTCCCGGGTAACCGTGATTATGCCGGGTTCGCCGACAGGAGAGAGGCCATTGCCTATGGCAAGAGGGCGCGGTATGTTTCACCACACCCTCCTGAGCGGCGTGACTACCTGAGAGACCCCGCTCGGATTCCTCCCGCTGCCCCAAGGGCCGCTCCGCCCGCCATCCCACGAGCTGCCGAGTTTGACGACCCGGTCGACGACCCGATTGAAGGGCCATGCAATGCGCTCGTGGTTAGAGATCCTCTCCAGGACTGGAACCCATGTCCGGACGATCCGATGGCGTCACTCATCGCCCGCTTGGAAGCCTTGGAGACTCGGCAAGTGGTGATCCCACCGGACGGCAAGCCATACCCAGCATGGGTGGATGACATGCCGGCGCCTCCGGGATTCGGGAATCCCACCTTCGCCCCCTTCAACGGGACTGGAGATCCGCCACAGCATTTGGCCCATTTCAACTCGAGGTGCGGACCTATGTTGGGGACTCCGGCGCAGCAAGAGGCCGCTAAGCTTCGCTGCTTTGTCCAGACACTGGAAGGGCCAGCATTTTCCTGGTACAGCCAGCTCCCCGTCGGGTCGATAACTAGCTGGGAGGACCTTCGTAGACAGTTCCTCTACCAGTTCAGTTCCACGACCCGGAAGACGAGTATCGCAGACCTCTTCAAGTGCAAGCAGAGGCCTGATGAGCGAGTCGCGGACTTCGTCGCCCGATGGAAGGGTCTCACGTATTCCCTTGACATGCCATTGACTCAGGAGCAGTTGCTAACAATGTGCGTCGGGAACGTCAAGACTGAGCTGGTCCCTTCCTTGATCAATCAGAATTACCCTGGAGGGTTCAGGGACTTCTCAGACAAAGCTCAACGTCTTGAGGAAGCCCTGCAACAGGCCAGTCAGGCACACCCGCTGCCTCCTATGATTCCTGCAAGGAGAGCCAGCAGGGCTGAGCCCACTTTTGTTGCCCAGATAGAGGCCCCCAGGCCGTTGGAGCTGCTGCCGGCGAGGCCAGCTCCACAGCCTCACAGGAATCCGCCTCCACGGGCTCAGTTCCCGGCCCAGCAGCGGCAGCCTCAGAACCGGCCGGCCCCTCCGCGTAATGTACCGCCGCAACCCAGGCGAGATAATCAGGGTCCACCTCCTCGGCAGGCCCCTCCAGCCCCTCGTCAAGACCACGCTCCCAGGGGCCCGCGATACCTGACCTACTCATTTCACGAGGATCAGGTCCCCGGTTATTTCCGGAGCCCCCTGGAGCAGAGGATTGTGCGACTGCCTGAGTGTTGGAGGCCGGAGGAGGCACATCTCACGGATAACCCCCGCTACTGCCCCTACCATCGGGCCCTGGGGCACACCATCCAGCGATGCTATGTGTTTAAGGATTGGCTCCAAGACCAGACTAACAACAATGTAATCAGGTTGGGCCCAGCTCCGGCACAAGTGGCGGGCGTGTTCGTGGGATTAGATGACGATAGCGGCAATGAGGACGAATGGCAGCTGGTCTCCGACCGCGGATCCCAGAAGTATAAAAACTGGATGGCCCGCAAGACGATCATTCGCGCCCATGGAATCATCCGTGCGTGCTTGAATCAGCCTGAGCCCCCAGAATCTGCGGGTGCTACTTCGGCATCGTCGTCCCAGCCTGCCTTTTCCAAGAAGAGCAAACGGCGGCGGCACAAGAAGGAAGAGCGTGCCCCGCCAGTTCCGCCACTATCCCGCACTCTCGGCGATTTCATGCCCCCGGAGATGGGGATCCCTCCTCGGATCCGCCCAGTGGTGAATGATTCGTCCGATGACAGTGTTGGGTACGCTTCGGTTAATACCGTCGAGCTGGTAAATCCCTTTTCAGTTCCCGACGTTGAAGAACACCAGGTGGACCTCCCTAGTGTCCCCGGTCGTCGCCACCGTCGGAGGAGCCGCAACAACAGGAGTCGCCGGGGCACAGCAGTTGGTACCTCTAGCCAAGCCGTGCATGCCACTGAGACCAGGCAGCAGGCTCAAAACCGAGCTCAGCATGCGCAGCCCCCCCATCCGGGGATGACGGATTCGCCTCCGCCACTGTTTGTGGTATGGGACGAGGCAGAACCGCCTCAGCCACGTCGCGATCAGCTCCACCCTGCCATGAGTCCATCCCAGCCTCCTGACCCCAGTACGGTGACCATTTCCCGGGCTTCAACCAATGAACAGCGAGATGCGCCAAGTACCAGCCGGCCGTCAGTTCAACCGGCAAGGCCCGTCATGCTTCCAACCGCAGAGCAACCTCCTGCAACCAGGGGCTCGCGCTTGGCCAAAAAGTATGATGTCCTGAATCACTTGGCCGACATCCCTGCGAGACTCTCCATCCTTGAGGCTCTGCGCATGTCATCTGAGATGCGCGAGGCACTCGCTGAAGCCCTGAGGAGCCCCCTCCAGTTTGAGACAGAGGTTGCGGCTGCAGAGGCCTTTCACGCCGAAACGATTGAGGACGCCGAATGTCAGGCAGTTATCTCATTCTCTGGTAAGGATGAAGACCCTCCTATACAGGGGCACATTCGTCCGCTGTATGTTACTGGCCAGTTCAATGGCCTTGAAGTCCGGCGCTGTCTTGTCGACACGGGGTTCGGGATTAACCTGATTCCCACTCGGACGCTCCGGAGATTGGGGTTGTCTGAGGATGACTTGATTCCCTCCGACCTCAGGATCGAGGGGTACGACCGCACCGAGCAAACCCCGGTCGGCAAGATAAGTTTGAAGACCTAGTTCAGTGATTTGGTTGCCAACACCGAATTCATGGTAGTCTCTCAAGACACCGCGTACAACGCATTGATGGGCAGGCCCTGGCTCCACCTTCATGCGGTGGTTCCCTCGTCATACCACCAATGCCTCAAATACTCCCTTAATGGTCGAGTAGGCGTGCTTCAGGGAGATGCCTATCCTTTTGCCTCATGTGAAGCCCGTTATCTGGACGCGGACTATTACAAGAGCAAGGATAAGCAGATCCTGGCAGGTGAGGTCGAGCCTGTCGCTGTTGCAAGTGATCCCTGGGCAAGCTTGGATGATGCTTACGTCCTCCCGATTCAACGGTTGGACGTAGCCATGGTTTCGACGGCCTGTGAGTCTCCTGATGAGATGACCGCGACCGCCCGTGCCAGTACCAGCGGCCCAGTAGGATCTGGTAGCCCCAATGTAGTTTCCAACGCAGTCTCTCCCATGGACGATCCCTCCCCGAGTGGAGAGGACGTGGAAGATGCACCCCAAGCCTTTGAGGAGGGCGTCTCCGCCACGGTCGATGAGTTAGTACAAGTGAACCTTGGAACCGAAGCAGATCCGAGACCCACATTGGTCAGTGCCGCCATGCCCTCTGAGGAGCGGCAGCAGTATGTGGACTTTCTCAGGCAGCACCGTGATGTGTTCGCTTGGGGCTATGACGAGATGCCGGGGCTAGATCCTCAGATAGCCGTCCACCGCCTTGGTCTCCCGGCGAACCATCGCGGGTTCAAGCAGCCTCCCAGGAAGATGCACCCATTCCATGGTGCCATGGTTGAGGCCGAAGTTGACAAGCTTATCAAAGCCAACTTCGTGAGGGAAGTCCAGTACCCCAAATGGCTTGCCAACATTGTGCCGGTCAGGAAGAAGAACGGGCAGATCAGAGTCTGCATCGACTTCCGCGATCTCAACTGCCACTGTCCGAAGGATGATTTTCCCCTTCCAGTGACAGAGCTGTTGATTGATGCCACGATAGGGTTCCAAGCCCTCTCCTTCATGGATGGATACTCCGGATATAACCAAATTCGGATGGCCCCTGAGGATGAGGAGTTCACTGCCTTCAGGGCCCCCCAAGGTACCTTTTGTTACCGGGTCATGCCTTTCGGCCTGAAGAATGCAGGTGCCACCTATCAACGGGCGATGCACCGCATATTCAAGACAATCCTCGGCACACTGGTGGAATGCTACGTCGACGACTTGGTAGTCAAATCGCGCCAGCGTCAGGACCATCTCAAAGATCTTGAGAAAGTGTTCGGCTTCCTCCGGTCTCGCTGCCTGAAGATTAACCCGTTGAAGTGTGCCTTCGGGGTCACCTCCGGAAAGTTCCTTGGATTTGTGGTAAGATACCGGGGTATTGAGATCGACCCAGAGAAGATCAGGGTGATTAGCCAGATGCCTCCCCCAGGTAACATCCGGGAACTGCAGGGGTTCCAAGGCCACTTAGCCTATATACGCCGATTCATCGCGAATCTGGCCGGCAAGTGTAAGACATTTTCTCGGCTCATGAAGAAAGGTGCCACCTATGTATGGGATAAAGAGTGTTAGACCGCTTTCGAGGAAATCAAGCGGTACCTGCTGCAACCTCCGGTTCTGATGCCGCCTGTATCCGGGAAGCCGCTGGTCCTCTATGTGACCGCCCTGGAACGGTCCCTGGGTGCCCTTCTCGCCCAGAAGAACAACGAGGAAACAAAGAATAGCCTCTATTACCTCAGTCGCATGCTCCTCGATGCGGAAGTTAGGTATTCCCCCATCGAGAAGAGCTGCCTGGCGCTCGTATTTGCCGTACAGAAATTACGGCACTACTTGCAGCACCATGAGGTACAGTTGGTTTCTCGGGTAGACCCGTTGAAATATATCCTGAGCCGGCATATGTTGACTGGCCGTCTAGCGCGGTGGGATGTGATTCTCCAGCAGCTCGACATCAGGTATGTGTCTCGGAAGGCCATAAAAGGGCAAGCATTGGCAGACTTTCTGGCTGCTCACCCAACCTCCGCGGATCAGCCGCTGGATCTAGGCTTTCCTGATGAGGCCATTCTCTCGGTCGATCATACCGGTCCATGCTGGCAGATGCACTTTGACGGTGCCTCCCAGAGCCCCACCGGTAGAAGACTTGATAATCCTAAGCTCAACAGAGTGGGCTTGGGTATCGTTTTCATTACCCCGGAGCAAGCTATACTGCCATACTCTTTCCTGTTGTCAGAGGGCTGTACCAACAATGAGGCGGAATACCATGCCCTCATCACCGGCCTCGAGTTAGCTCTCGAGATCGACGTGCCCCATCTGTGCGTGAAAGGGGACTCCGAGCTAGTTGTTAAGCAGATCAATGACGACTATGTTGTCAGGAAGCCGGAACTTGTGCCATTACTGGAGTGCACCCTCCTTCTGATGGCCCGGTTCCCTTCTCGGCCAGAAATTGTCCATATTCCCCGGTCGCAGAACAGTCGAGAAGATGCTTTGGCCAGCCTTGCTGCGTCACTTGCGGAGCCTGAATAGGATAACCTGACCGTCCGCGTGACGCGCCGCAGGCTCATCGCTCCCGTTGTCCCGGAGGGAGATCGCGACCCGTCGGTAAGTAATCTCACCACGGTTGCTCCTGTGCCCGGAGCCCCGAGTACCCCAGATATGGCAGTCGAACCAGCCCCTGATTGGAGGACGCCTTTGGTTGAGTACCTCCAACATGGCATTCTCCCGTCGGATCGGGCCGAACGCGAGCGAGTTCGACGCCGCGCATCGCAGTTTGTCCTCCAGAGCAGTCCCGGCCTGGAGCAGATCCTCTATAGACGCGGATTTGATGGTGTTCTCCTCCATTGCCTTCAGGGAGTTGAGATCCCGCGAGTCATGCAAGAGGTTCATGCTGGTTCATGCGACGCCCATCAGACTGGGCCGAAGCTGTCCCACCAGATTCGGAGGTTGGGATACTTCTGGCCCTCCATGATCCATGACTGCATCGAGTATGCCAGGAGGTGCCATGCGTGCCAGGTTCATGCGAACTTTGTGCATCGGCCGCCGGAGCCTCTCCATACCACCAGGTATTCTTGGCCCTTTGCAGTCTGGGGGATGGACGTTGTGGGACCTTACCCGCCGGCGACGGCTCGCCAGTGCCGGTTCATTCTGACCGCCACGGACTTCTTCTCCAAATGGGCAGAGGCGATTCCGCTCAGAGAGGTCAAATCCTGTTCGATCGCTGACTTCGTGACCTCCAACATCATTCATCGATTTGGAGTGCCTCACGCTATCCTCACAGATAACGGAGCCAATTTCCGAGCAGCTAAGTTGAAGAAGTTGTACGCCAAATACAACATTCGCTCGAACCATACATCTCGCTATCATGCGCAGGCAAATGGGCAGATCGAGGCGTTTAACAAAACCCTCTCTAACATTCTGCAAAAAATGGTTGGTCAGAACAAGAAGATTTGGCCGGACAAGCTCCACAACGCCCTCTGGGCTTATCGGACGACGACTCGCAATTCCACCCAGATGACCCCTTATTCCCTGGTGTATGGAGCTGAGGCCGTCCTGCCCATCGAGATCCAGTTACCGTCCTTGCGCACTGCGGTCTACGACCAGCAAGCACTGGACAGAGCTGCTGAAGCCCGTCTAGTCGAGTTGGAAGCACTGGATGAGAATAGACTTCGCGCCTTGCACAACTTGGAGAGGCATCAAAGCAGAATGGCTCGAGCTTTCAATAAGAATGTTCGCCTCCGCTCCTTCCTACAGGGTGACCTAGTGCTAGCCCTAAGAGCGCCAATGATCCCCGGCAGGAAGCCACCCAAGTTGGAGCCCAAGTGGGAGGGACCTCTTGTCGTCCACAATGTTTATCCCAATGGCGCGTACTCCCTAGCGACTATGGATGGTGAGCGTGTCACTCCTCCCACCAACGCTAGGTTCCTCAAGCAGTACTTCGTCTGAGTGTCATACGTCCTGCACGACGTTAAACTGCATACGTCCAAGCTGCACGACGTTAAACTGCCTAGCATATCGTCCGCGCTGCAAGACGTTAAACTGCCAAGTGTTTCGTCCAACATGACGTTAAACTGTACCTCATCCAAGCTACAAGACGTTAAATTGTTTAGCATTCGTCCAACACGACGTTAAATTGTACTACGTCCGAGCTACAAGACGTTAAACTGTTCAGCATTCGTCCTGCATGACGTTAAACTGCCTCTCAAGAACTACGTGCGGCTTGATTCCCATCCTTATGGGATACGTAGGACCGCCTGAACATTCATGTTTCAGGCCCAGCCCCATCCTTCGGGGATTTCCATCCCACCTCGGGCCCTTGGCCCAGTTGCCTCTGGGTATGTGGCGTATGGTGTGAACGTGGGGTTATGCCCTCATTCACGTCGGTTTGCTCGCCACGCTGTACGCCCCCCATGTTTGGGGACGCCTTCTGCTCCCCCATTTTTCTCTCTTTTCGTCCTACATGACGTTAAACTGCACTTCAAGAACTACGTGCGGCTTGATTCCCATCCTTATGGGATACGTAGGACCACCTGGACGCTTGTGTCTCAGGTCCAGCCCCGTCTCTTGGTTGATCGCGGGGATCTACCGTCTTTTGCTTGCTCTCAGGGTGAGTCCTCCGACCCTTTCCGGTGATCTGTTAACATGTTTTGGGTACTTTGGTCTATGACCCGTAGTGTCGGATGCAATCCCGGCAAGCCCCGTGTTGCTTGTCGGGCCGCGCGCTTCCTCTTTTTCGAGCCTTCACTCAAAGGGATCCTCGTTAGCGGTTTGGGTACGATGCCTCAGTGCTCGCCTACCGCTCCGGGTCGATTTACCGGCGGGTCCTGGGCCGCAAATCGATATGAATCCTGCGATTGAGCGGTTGATGCTCGTTTGCTTGCCCAGTTCTGGGCTGACGCGATCGGATTTTGTGTTGCGAATATGGTCAGCGACATCCTTGATCGCCATGTCGGCTCTTTTAGGCTCCGAACATTGGTTGTACGGTCCTCATCACACTCCGCCTTTGTGCGTTGTAGTGGAATCTCGACACTCTCTTCATACTGACCTTCAGTACACCTTTACACGTTAAGCAGGCCAACCTGGATAATGGTGTTTGTCGAGGCTCCCACGATCTGAGCACCAAGGGTATATGCTGATGTCCTCCCTAAGGTCCGTGTATAGCTGGACCCTCGTCCCCATAAGGAGGAAGGAGTCGCCCGAACAATCGCGTTTTGGGCCCAGTATATCTGGAGTCTAGCATCTCTGCCCCTCGGGTGATGGACATACGCAGGCCCCTATCCCAGGATCCATCTCCTGGAATCGTGCGTGACCACAGGGCTGGGTATGTTCCCACCTCCGCTGAGTCCTCCGTATCGCGATAAGCGGATTCCTCCATGGTCCGAACCACACGACCTTAAACTGTGTTGTCTGGTCCTACCACACGACCGTAAACTGTGATCGTCTTGGCCGCCCGATGAGAAACGGCACTGCATCGTGATGTTCTCCTCAGGGGACACTCACGTTGGGCGCTGGTTAATAACCACGCCATTCATCAATGCCTTTCATGTCTTGATTATTGTGGCGACGCCAGGGATTCCTTAATCACAGGCATGTCGCTGCACGAAAAACCATCCATCTTTTAGGACAAACAAGAAATATCAAATACCGCTTCTTCTGTGTGCGAGGGTCAGACCCGCACCCTTCCCCGCGCTGGTGCCCGATTGTGTTGCGCCGCGCTTCAAGAACTACGTGTGGCTTGATTCCCATCCTCATGGGATACGTAGGAACGCCCGGATGTTTGAAACTTCGGGTCCAGTCCCCACCTCTTAAAGATTCCCCCCTTCTCTGGGGAATCTGCCGCCTTCAGGCCACCCTCAAGGCGTGTCCCTCGACCCCTTGCAGTGGTCCACTGGTGTCAAGAGTACTCTGGTTTATTGCCAGGAGGGTCAGGTTTAGCTTGGTCAGGTTCCTTCCATTTTCATGCTTCGTGCTCCCTTTCATTCGGACCCATCACCTACGCCCTGGGTGGAGCCCCCGTGAACGGTTTGGACACAATGCCTCAGTGCTCTCCCACCGACTCGGGCTGGTGCCCCCAATGGCCTCGGGCAGCAAATCGATATGAATCATGCGATTGAGCGGTCGATGCTCGTTTGCTGCCTCATTCCATCAACGGTTAGTGCGATATTGATGCTGCTTTTCCGCCACGGTCGGCAGTACTCCCATATCGTTACGCCGGTGCCCCCAGTCCTTGAGTGAATGGCCGCATGATTCACATCACTTTTTCCACCCCCCATTCTGACCAGGCAAAATCTCGACACTCTTGACACTATCCCCCAGTGTGTCTTCGCATATCCAGGGGATAGGACCACGATGCGGCGTACTTTGAGGTTCTTATGGTCCGAGCTCTAAGAACTTAAACTAAGATCTACCCTTATGGTCTGAGCTCTAAGACCTTAAACTAAGATCTACCCCTATGGTCCGAGCTCTAAGACCTTAAACTAAGATCTACCCCTATGGTCCGAGCTCTACGACCCTAAACTAAGATCTCCCCAAACGGGGTTCTGCGTCCTGCATGACGTTAAACTGCACTCGCAGAACTACGTATGGCTTGATCTCCAGCCTGATGGAGTACGTAGGAATGCCCGGGCATTTCGACTCGGGTCCAGCCTCAGGGATCGCCAAGTCCCGCCCCTCCTCGTCGCCGGCCGTCTAGCCTGACTTCGAGTAAAGTGGTGCAGTTGTGATATTCTCCCCGATTCAGCTCGGGATGCCCCATCGCAATGATGGGAAGCGACGGTTTCCTCGTCAAAGAGGTTCTGTCTGAGAATTGGGGTGATTCACGGCCAGATTAGTGCATCCGCCTAATACGCCTTCCCCACGGTGGCGCAATTTTGAGAGCGTTGGATTCTATCCGAACAAATCGTCACTTCGCCCCACGCTTCGCATGCCCTGTTGATCTGGATTTCCACCCTTGTGCCTGAAGGAACCCCCAAAGCGGCATTGATGATGACATGTGATCCGCCTCCTGCAATATGGATGATGACCTTCGGTCCGTCTATCGCGGTAGTATGGTCGATTGATCCATTGTCCGCTTGCCGTCTTGGGCATTTCCTGGAAGGCCGACCGTTGTGGATTTCTGAATTCGGGACACGCGATTCACCCTTTCTCATTTCCCTATGTTCGGATAAAATCTCAACGCCCCTAGCATTGTCCCGCTCGTGTGTCGGAACAAGTTGGGGGGATGATACATTGATTAGGTCTGAGGTCTCCTTTCCTAGGAATGACCTCCCTCTCTTCTTTAGAAACCCAGGGCCCCTGTTTATAGGCGAGGCCCGGGTCCGCGCTGCGCGGAAAGCGCTTTGCGCGACCGCGACAGCAAATTTCACGCCCGACGCCCTTTTTTGCGCGCCACCGTCCCGCGCCACCCAGGACTTCGGCATTCCGGCGTCTCCCTCGGAACCCGATCGTTGCGACCTCTCGCCGATCAGATTCCGAGGGGGGGCTTTTGTAGACGCCGGAAAAGTCCATTGTTCCCAAACAAAGCTCCGGATGCGGAAAGGGAGGTCATATTTGGAGTCGGAAGCATGTTTCGGAGGGCCCGGAGGCCTTGCGCGGAATTTTGGAGACCCGCGCGCAAAGTTGATGAGCCGCGCGCAAACCTCCCGGGATGCGCGTAATGCGCTGGGCCGGCGCGCAATTTTGCGCGCCGGTGGCCCGCGCGACTCCCTTGCGCGCCGGGCCCGATTCCGCGCCCGCGAAGAGAATTTCGCGCCCGCGGACTGGATTCCGCGCCCGGGGTTGCCTATAAATATAAGGCGACCCCCGACGGTTTGAAGGTTTCCAGAATTCGAAAGGTCTCTCGTGCGCGCAATCCAACCCCTTCCGCGCGCAATGTCGATCTTCAGGTAACCTCTTTTCTTTCGCGCAAGAAAGCCTTGGGGTTCGCCTTCGCGCGCAATCCCTTTGGCTCCTTTCCTTTGAATAAATATTCACCCAAAGGTATTTGCGCGCAAAAGAAGCCTCTTGCGCGCAATTGCCCCCGGGTGCGCGCAATCCAACCCGATTGCGCGCACCTCCCATTTTCAAAGTGGCCATTCGATTAAAGAATGAGCCGTTGCCCCCGCGCGCTATCCGAAGCCCGGTGTGCGTAATCTCTATCATCCGCGCGCAAAGTTCTGGCCCAAGCTCCTCTTTTGCGCGCCGACCCGCGGTATTGCGCGCAAAGCTCCTCTTTTGCGCGCAAGCCGCCAGGGTCGCCCCCTTTGACCCCCTGAGGGTACCCGCCTGCGTGGCGCCCGATGACCTTCATCCCGGGTGCCCGCAATGTGCGTTGTCTTCCCGTGCGGCCCTCCAGGCCTGCGTGAAGTGACACGGACCCATTAGGCGGCAGCATACGTCCAACATGACGTTAAACTGTGCCACGTCCGCGCTGCAAGACGTTAAACTGCCAGGCGTTTACGTCCCGCACGACGTTAAACTGCACCATCATCCACGCTGCAAGACGTTAAACTTCCAAGCACCTTCGTCCTCAACACACGACGTTAAACTGTACTTCGTCCGGCAAGACGTTAAACCGTCTGCTTCGTCCTCAACACACGACGTTAAACTGTACTTCGTCCGGCAAGACGTTAAACCGTCCGCATCACCTGATCCCGTGTCTCGCACGCAGGATCCCCCCGGTCTGGATGTGGCCCCCACCAGCGCGTCTCTGCAGGGATGTCGGGATTGGAGCGGCCTTCGCCCATGGGGGTAGAGTGTTACAGATAGAATGAACTACGTGGACTTTGATCCCTGTCTTCTAAACAGGGTACGTAGGAAGCCTCTCCGAGGTTCAAGCCCACCACCTGGTCGTCCCGGTAGTATTCACGTCGGTTCATCCATCTGTGGGCCCCTACCGGGTTCACATTCGCGTCGATTCACCTATGAATCCGCCCATGTGGGAGACTGCACGTGTGTATCTCCATTGTGCTTCCCCAATGCCCATTTTTCTATTTCTCCTTTTATCGTCCAACATGATGTGAAACTGTGATTCACCCGGCCGTTCCATCCCCCCCTGTGCGAGGTGGTTCGGTTCGATCCTTCTCCAGGCAGCCTCGATCTCCTTGTGAGTCGGCTTGCCAACGTCCAGCATGACGTAAAACTGTGATCCACCCGGCCGTTCCATCCCCCTCTGTGCGAGGTGGTTCGGTTCAATCCTCCGCCCGGCGGCCTCGACCTCTTCGTGAGTCGGCTTGCCGACGTCCAGCATGACGTTAAACTGTATATCCGAACTACGCTGACTTTGATCCGCGCTAACGCACGGTACGTAGGAAGCCCCTACGGGGTCCAAGCTCCTCACTCCATCATCCACCCTGATCCTTACCCGGGCAGCCACATCCCGGTGGGGTCATGCCATTTCATTCCACTCCACTTCACTCGGGAAGCCGCCCATGTGCTGGCCCCAGCGTCGGAGGTTCCCCGCAAGGGGTTCTGTCATCTGATCCACTCCTCGTGTTGATCAGTCCGATGCCGTCCCCGCTGGACGTTAAACTCGCGGCATACCCCGTGTTAAACATGGGAAGCTGAGGAAAACCTCAGGTAACACAGTTCCCCGCACCCAGTGCGGGATTCCTCAGGCCATCACGCGTTCGAGAAGCCCTATTAGGGACGGAAGGCAGACATGCAGAGGCGCAGTGTTAAGACACGCCCCCAACACCCAGAGCCACCCGGTCTCCTCACCGCAGGTTGCTGCCCCGACCAGACTCCTTGGAGCGTCCGGGCGGAAGCAGCGTAATTAACCGGTGTCCATGGAGACATGGCGCCGGGAACGAGATTCACGAACATTCTTAAATCTATGAGGGAGACCCGGATTAGGCGACGAGTTCCGAGGAGACGTCCACGGAAGGAGGAGCCGACATCCCATCATCCCGGTTTCGATCAAGGAGCAGACGCCCCTGAATAAGGGACGAATGCCTCCCGCCCTTGGAAAGCGGGACTGCGGGGCCACAAGCCGCGCGCCCATCCCCTCGGGTTGACGGGTGCACGCGCGAACGCGTCCTGGCAGAACAGCGTAACCCGATGCACATCCGCACCGAAACAGTCGCTGGACAGGGCCAACATGTCGCATTCATGCAACGGTCACGACGTGGTCAAGCCGCGGTCACGCCGTGGTCACGCCGTAGTCATGCCATGGTCACACCGCGGTAACTCCGCGGTCACACCGTGGTAACTCCGCGGTCACGCCGCGGTAATGCCGTGATTTGGCCCTACTCCAGGATGACACCCTGCGGTGGTTCGCAATGATAGTATTCCACCAATCATTTGAACAATATTGAGACTGACTAATCACAATTTCTGCCAGCAGGGTGACGACCAAAATGTAGCCCCACCTCCTCCCACTCAATTCGCACCTGGACAGATGATGTTGTGCCGAAGATGTCGCTAGACCGGGACAACATGCAGCGGTCACGCCGCAGTCATGTCGTGGTCACACTGTGATTTGGATCTGCTCTAGGACGACACCCTACGGAAATTCATAGTGATAGTATTCCATGAGTCTTTTGATCAATGTTGACACTAATTAATCCCAATTTCTGCAGGCAGGGTGACGACCGGAATGTTGCCTCACCTCCTCCCACTCCCTTCACTCCTGGCCAGAAGATGCTTCCCCACGGATGTCGCTGGACTGGGCCAACACACCGCGGTCACGCAACTGTCATGCCGCGATCATGACACGGTAATGCCATGAATTGGCCATGCTACAGGATGACACCCTGCGGCGGTTCGCAATGATAGTATTCCATGATTCTTTAGATCAATGTTAAGACTGACTAATCATAATTTCTATCGGTGGTGTGACAGCCAAAATGTTGCCCCGCCTCCTCTCGCTCCCTTCGCTCCTAGACAGAAGATGCTACCCCGCAGATGCTGCTGGGCCGAGCCAACACGTCGCGGTCACACCGCGGTCATGCCATGATCACGTCGTGGTAAGTCCATGATTTGGCCCTGCTCTAGGATGACACCCCGCGGTGTTTTGTAGTGATTGTATTCCATGAATCTTGTGATCAATTTTGAGACTGACTAATCACAATTCCTGCTGGTGGGGCGATGACCGGAATGTTGCCCTGCCTCCTCCCGCTCCCTACGCTCCTGGTCGAAAGATGTTTCCCCATGGATGTAGCTGGATAGGGAAAACACGTCACGGTCATGTCACGGCCACGTCATGATTTGGTCCTGCTTCAGGATGACACCTCGTGGTAGTTCGTAGTGATAGTATTCCATGATTCTTGTGATCAATGTTGAGACTGACTAATCACAATTTCTGTCGGCCGGGCGATGGCCGGAATGTTTCCCCGCCTCCTCCCGCTACCTTCACTCTTGGCCGGAAGATGCTTCCCTAAGGATTTCACTGTATCGGGCCAACACATCATGTTCACGCCGCGGTAATGTCGTGATTTGTCCCTGCTCCAGGACAACTCCCTGAGGTTGTTAACAGTGATAGTATTCCATGAGTCTTGTGAAAATTATTGAGACTGACTAATCACAATTTCTATCGGTGGAGAGATGACCAGAATGTTGCCCCACCTCCTCCCACTCCCTTCGCTGCTGGCCGAAAGATGTTGCCCTGCAGATGTTACTAGACCGGGACAACATGCCACAGTCATGTCGTAGTCACGCCGCGGTCACGCTGTGGTAATGTTGTGATTTGGACCTACTCCAACCACATCCAGCCCACACCAGCCCCATTCCACCATCATTTAGCCTGGTTCCACCTGCATTCCACCCCGCAATAGCCCCCCCTTCCACCTTCGAATTACCCTGCACCATCCCCCAGCACCTAAAACCAGCCCACTTCCACCAGCATTCTAGCCCCCTTAAACCTACATTCAAGCCCGCACCACCCCCCAGCCACCTACAATCTAGCCTACACCATCCAACACACCAGCCACCACACCAGCCACCACCCCCCAGCCACCTGCAATCCTGCCCACACTAGCCACCACATGTGCCACCACACAATCCACCACCCCCTAGCCTCCTGCAAAACACTCATGCCAGCCCTCTGCCACCTTCAAAACCGCCACATCCACCAGTTGCAGCCCTCACCAGCCCTCGACCTCCTACATCCCAGCCCGCACCAGCCCCTTCCACATGCCCAATAGCCCCCAGCCACCTGAAATTGATCCCACACCAGCCCCCTTCCATCTATTCTAGCCCACACCATCCCCCTTCTTTCCCACTACCGCCTGAATTCCCGCCCGCACCAACCACTCCAGCCCGCACCAGCCACTCCATCCCGCACCAGCCATCGCACCAGCCCCAACCTCTTTCATTCCAGGATGTGCAAGAAAAACTCCATGAAAATCACAAAAATGAAAGGCGAAAGAGGATCCCCTTTCCTGAGCCCAATTTCCCCCGAAAAGTATCCATGTAAACTACCATTAATGTTCACCGAGAACATTCGGGTAGAGACTTAACTTTTAACCCAAGAGGAGAACCTAGCCGGAAATCCGAGGAGATCCAAAGCATCCCATAAGAAGTCCCCCAAGACAGAATCAAAATCCTCGAATAAATCGATCTTGAAGGCACACCTAGGAACCCTATAATAAATATGGTAGCCCCACAATTATTCTTGGGTAACAAGATTCTTAGGATGAATTGGTTTTGTTACTGAAGGTTGATGATATTTTTATCCATCTTTAGATTTATGAGTATCTTAAGGTTATTTTTGTAACCATCCTACTAGAGGGTCCCAGTTATAAGTGGTGGAAGTCTATTACTCAAACTAAGATAGATAATTAATATTCTTAAAAAAGTTTCAAGGAATTTCTCATTTAGAATTCTTTCATAATGAAGTGAAGGTACTGATGACTATATAATTTTCTAAGAGGGTTTGTCAATGTGGGTTGTCCAAGGGCTGTCCGGGGGGGTATGTAGGGAAGGGGGGAGGGTGCAAGTGGGGTGTCTAGGAGGGGCTTTCTAGGGGGTGTCTAAAGGATTTACAGGGGGTCTTCAGGGTAGGGTGCAGGTGGGGTGTCCAAGGGCTGTCCGGGGGGGGTCTGCAGGGTAGGTGGAGGGTGCAAGTGGGTTGTCTAGGAGTGGTTGTCTAGGGGGTGTCCAAGGGTTGTCCGGGGGGGTTTGGGGGTCTGTAGGGTAGGAGGTAGGGTACAGGTTGGGTGTCTAGGGGGGCTGTCCAAGGGGGGGTGTCCAAGGGCTGTCCAGGGGTCTGATTTGAAGAGATAAACCCACAAGAAATGGGACCTAACCTCATAGGAACAATTTTTCTAATGATTTTCCGAAAGGTATTCCCAATAGAAATAGGTCTAAAATCATTTACATCCATATAATTTTCCTTCTCTGGGATGAGGTTAATAAAATTGGAGTTGATTCCATAGGGCATTGAGGCATGGTTAAAAAACTCCCTCATAGAGTTAAGAAGATCATCACAAACTATGTCCTAGTAGAACATAAATAATTAATTTTTGAACCCATTTAGACCAAATACACTCTCATAATTTAAAGAAAAAAGGGCACTGTTATCCTCCTTCTCATCAAGGGATGCAACAAGGGAGATTTTTGGATTGGTGTAGCCCGATCCGGTTGGGCCGAATGCTTGTGGCATGATCCACTGGAGTATTGGATACATATAATAAAGGCTTTATAATATTGAAAAAGTCTATAATAATATTTCCTAATCTCTCCTTACTACTAAATAAATCTCCTCCTCCTTGAATAGCTTGAGTAGAGTTGTCATCACTTTCAACTGGTCAACCTATTCCTTGAAAACCCATTCTACAGAATCTACCTCAATTAATACCGATGAGATGAATTCACATCACCTATAACAACATGGAGATTCTATTTGACTATAGACTAGATCGAATCAAAATCAACTAAAGCCGAGGGAGGTGGAGCACTAGATGTAGATGCAACAAAAGGAGGTTCTAGATAACTCAAAATTCCACTGAAATATAAAAGAAGTCTTTCTCGATAATATTATAAATATACTATGGATAAAATATCTGAAGGAACTTGGGAAAAAACTCTCTCAAAACTAGGTAAACGAGCCTCTACAGTTTATGATTTGGTAGGTACATCTAAGGGAAAATCCAGATGCTCACCTACTTGGTCAATCTTCTTAACTAAGGATACCTTAGGATATGTGTAAGGGATGTGTAGGGGGGATACTGTCCAGCAGGGGGTATCCAGGGGAGTCTAGTAGGGGGATTTTGTCTGGTGGGTCCAGTAAGGGGGGCTTCTATCTAGTGGGTCCAGTAATGGGGGGATGCTCTCCAGGGGGTCCAGCAGGGGGGATGTTTTCCAGGGGGTCCAGTAGGGGGGGCTGTCCAGGGGGTCCAGTAGGGGGGAAAGGGGTTTGCAAGGGGGTGCAAGGGTGTGTGTTCAAGGGGTTCAAGGGATGTATGTGTGGGGGGGTGACTGTTGTCCAGGGGGTCCAAGGGGGTGTCTAGAAGGGGTGGTGCAAGGGGGTCCAGTCGGGGGGATGATGTCCAGGGGGGTCCAGTAGGGGGGCTGTTGTCCAGGGGGGTCCAGCAGGGGGATACTGCTATCCAGGGGGGTCCAGTAGGTGGTTGATACTGTCTAGGGGGTCCAGCAAGGGGGGGCTATTGTCCAGGGGGTCCGGCAGGGGGTGTGGGGGAAGCTTCTGTCCAATTGGGTCCAATAGGGGGTGGGGGCTGGTGTCCAAGGGGGTTCAACAGGGGGACAAGGGGGTTCAAGGGAGGTGAAAGGGGTGAAAGGGATTTGTGTGTGTGGGGGGGGTGGATGTTGTCTTGGGGGGAATTTTTTTTATGAAATGGGAAGGGTTTTAGCCATGGTTTCAAATCGTGGATAAAACCCTATACCCATGGTTCATTGAACCGTGGATGGTATTGTAGTGGCTATAGGGCCAAACCTATAGCCACGATTGGAAACCGTGGATATAAGTCTATAGTCACGGTTGGAACCGTGGCTATAGAGCTATTTCCACAGTTCAAAATTATGGCTATAGGTTTGGAACTATATCCATGACAATACCAGCCAGGGTTCAATGAACCGAGGCTATAACCTATAGCCAATGTTTGTGGGCTTATAGCCATGGTTCCAAACCATGGCTATAGCCTAATTTTCTAATAATGAAATTAAATCCATGTTTGGACACTATAAGTGGATGTGGAATTAGAATAGAGGTTATTAGAGATAATAACACTGAAAAGGGTGCATTTATATAGACTCGATCATCACCTTGTGTACAACAATGTTCCTTGCTACACACCGGGTATGACACTCTTGAGGGATATTCTTTGGAAATTTAAAAAATATTTAAGAACCAAAATAAAGGATTTAAATAGATTTTAACTACGAATAAATTAGGGTAAATGTAAGGATTCATAGATTAAAGAAGAAGTTTTCATGTTTTAGACATCTTATAAGTGATTTTTTATAATTATGTGGTTCCCCACTTTGACTATTATTTCTAAGACTACAATTTTTTGGTTTTAGTCAATGGATGAAACCCACCAGAATTGTGTTAATTCTAATTATGATTTAAAATGAAATGATTGCCCTCATGAGAATCCAAAAATCATGGGAGATAGAAATAAAATTTTTATTCTTATGCTCACACAACTTTCTCAAGCGATGAATCATGCTAGACTTACAAACAAAAAAGGAGGAATAACATTTATTGAGTCCATCCTGAGGAAACATCCACCTAACATTAGTGGAACCACTAATCCTAGTCTTATTGAGCAATGTATTTCTACCAATAGATAAATATTTTCCATTATCTAGTGTTCACAACATGAAAAATTCCTTTTGGTTGTCTACCGTTTGGAAGGTGAAGAGGATTAATGGTGGAATTATGTCACGAATATGCAGCAACATGATAATAATGGAACAATGGATTGTGATGATTTAAAGAAATTATTTTTCAATAAGAAATTTCCTTGTATTCTTCATAATAATACGGGGATTGGGTTCCTTGAGCTATATAAAAATGATGTTGAATCCATTGTTACCTATGACATAAATTTTTTAAGACTTGTAGGTTATGATTATGGAATTATCATCCAACCTGAAAGCCTTGTTGATCGATTCGTAAGTGGAATAAAACCAATTCTCTAAATGGAGTTATCCATAAGATACTTCAGTAGATATGGATAGATTTTTCTATGTTATATAAAGGTAGAAATGGAGTTTAGAGATTCATATCTACATAATTATATTGAAAAGAAAAGGAATATGGAGTTCAAAAGAAAATCTAAAAACCATGGAGATAAGATGAAAAGATTTATTTATACTCAATGTGTGGGAAGAAGCACAGAAGAAATTTTCTTATGGAGACTATTAAATTTTTTATTTGTGAAATGTATGTTTATTGGGGAATTCATTCTTGAAGGGATGGGAAGATGTTAGGTAATGATGAGAAGAGAGAGAATGCTACAAAAAATTAACCACCCACACTCCATTATTTCAAATGAAAGGAGTATGAGCACTATTCTAATTAGTCAAAAAATTCAATGGTTAATGAATATGATAAAATTTAACAACCTCTTAAGCTAATGAAAATGTTGAAATATAATTAGATATATGTTTCTGATTAGGGGTGAAATAACAATGTGGTGAATGGTATACTTACAATCCACATCAGAACTAATAAGTCTTATTTGACTCAAAATCTACCCATTATTTAACATATGAATAAATTAACCAGGTTATCAAGAATCCAATGAAATTATTTGATATATAATTAAAATTGAAAACCCCTAATGGTATGATTAGCTCATCTTAAGTATACAATTCCACTTAGATGGATATTTGTGGGAATGTGCTTCTTGAAAATCCTTTAATTATTCCTCTGGTAAAATTTGATGTTATCTTAGTCATGCATTGAATTTCTATACAAAAATATAACACAATTTTGTAAAGAAATGATTAAAAAATTGAAATTCCAAACCAACCTATGATCTTATATGAATGCGAAGATAAGTAAAAAAATTGATGGATATTTCATCCATTGTATGGGTTGTTTTTATCAGAAATGATTGGGGATAAACTAAAATTAATAATATTCCTATTGTGCTAGAATTTGATGATATATTTTGGAAAAATGTCCCTTGTATTCCACTAAAACATGATGTTGATTTCTCTATAGAAATCATACCTAGTCCCTAAAAAATTTCAAAGACTCCATATTTAATGGAACTAATTTAATTGTAGGAATTGAAGTAACTCTAGGAGAAATATGAAAAAGGATTCATTCAACCAAGTGTGTCACCTAGGGTTGAAACTGTATGATGCTTCAATAGAACTATGAATTTATTATTAGGATTTTAATGAGATCAAAATCATTAAAAAATAACCTCTACCCCATATTGATGACATATTAAATCAACTATGTGGTGGATCCAAATACTTTTCCAAGATTTAACTTCATTATGGATATCATTAATTATGGGTTAAGAAGGATGATATACCCAAGATGACATCTAATAAAATTTTTGATCAATATGAATATATAGTAATTCCATTGGGTCTTAATAATTCACCTTCTATCTTCATGTATTTAATTAATAGAGTCTTTAGGTATTACCTTGAAAATTTTCTACTAGTCTTTATAGATGGTATTATTATATATTAAATGACAAAGGAAGAGTATTATGACTACTTAATAAATAATATAATGAACATAAGGAATGATAAACAATTTCAAAATTTTACAATGTATATATTTTGAAAGTAAAAGGTTTCATTTTTGGGACACATAATCTCAAAAGAGGGTATATTAGTAAATCCATCAAAGGTAGAGGCTATTGAATGTTGTCCCGGAACAACCATGGAGACTGTGATCCATAGTTTTCTTAGATTTAATTGATATAATCGATGTGGTTTGGAGAATTTCTCATGTATATATAATCCTCTGACCAAGAAAACTCATATGGGATCTAACATCCACTAGATAAATTAATGTGAGGAAAATTTAAAGGAATTAAAGTGATGATTAGTAAGAACACCTACACTTACATTTCCCTGTAGGAGATAAGAGTTTTTAGTTTTTAGTGATGCATCCAAGAATTATTTGAGATGTTTTATGTTTTATAATCATATGGTTATAGATTATACCTCATAAAAATTTAATATTCATGAGAAAATTTACCCCACTCAGGATTTTTAGTTAGTTGTGATAATTTTATCATGAAATATATGGATGCATTATTTTTATGGAGAAAAGTGTTATATATATAACAATAATAAAATTTTAAAGTATATATTCTCAAAGAAGGTGTTAAATATTAACCAAATAATATTATTAGAGATAATTAATGATTATCATTGATCAATACATTACCACCCTGGGAAACTGAACAAGGTAGAAGATGCTTTGAGGAAAAAGGATTACGCTAGATTGTCCATGAAAAGGTTCATAAAAGTTCAAATATTTATAGATTTTCAAATGATGGATATGGAAATCCTTAATGAAGGGGAAAATATTATATTTCTCAATAGAATTTTAAAACATTTGTCCTTGTGATGATTAATGAGGTTCTAGAAGAATATGTAGAGATGTAAAAGAAAGATAGATATGTTCTTAGGTTTTACCTGATCATAATGAAATGATAAGGTTTAGTAACCATACATGTGTTCCTTCCATACCATATTTGAGGAAAGGGTTTTTATAGAAATCTCATAGTTCTTAATTTTATATTCATCATGGAAGTACAATAATTTATTGAGATTTTAAATAAATCTTCTGGTGGGATGTAATGAAGAGAGATATCTCATATTTTTTATCTTGGTTCTTGTAATTTTAGAAATTTAATTCTGAATGACAAAAGTATAAGGGGATGTTTCATCTATTACCCATACGAGACTGGAAATGGTAAAACATCGCCATTGACTTTGTCTTTAGAATCCCCAGAATATATAAAGGTAATAATGATATATAGTTTCTAGTTTATCAACTTACTAGGTAATCAAACATCATAACTATCAAATAATACTTCTATCTTGATCATCTTTTTTGGATGTACATTAATTGATAAGGTTGAATGGAGTACCACATTCGATTTTTCCAAATCAGGATCAAAGGTTTACCTCAATTTTTTGAAGAATCCTTCATTAAGATCTTAATAAAAAGCTGAGATATAACAAGTTGTATCATCCCCAGACATAAGGTTATTTGGTAAAAAAATTCAAAAAATAGAGTATATGTTGAGATCTTATTCATTAGATTTAAAAGGTGGACAGAATCAACACATTCCTCAAGTTGATTTTTCTTAAGAGAATAACTTTCAATTAAGAATTTGAATGGTTTCTTATGAATCCCTCTAAGGAAATAATTTTAGAGATTTAATGTGATGGAATTAAGTTGAGAGAATGAATGTTATTAGGACATGAGGTAACTGAATAAATTACATAGAAGTTAATATCCATTTAACAACTTATAAAGGAAGCTCAGAGTTGGTAGAAAATTCATGTTGGTAATAAATAGTGTGATCTAGAATTTAATGTTCGGGATATGTGTTTATAATAATTTCTCCATGGAGGAAGGTAGTGAGATTTTGGATTAAAGGTAAACTGATCCATTGGAATATTGGGCTCTTTGAAATTCTTGACCGTATCGGGATAGTAGCCTACAGATTGGTGCTTCCACCAAAATTCTATTAAGTCCATTATGTGTTTCATGTATCTATCATGAATAAGTACATACATTAAACTTAACATATACTAAACATATATATCATACTATTGTAATAAGATATTTCTTATGAGGAATAACCAGTGGAGATTTTGGATCGTGAAGAGAATGTTCTACAAAACAAGACCACCCACATGGTCAAAGCATTATGGTGAAACAACTTGTTTTAGTAAGATATATGGGGACTAGAGGATATGATGATGAAAAATTATCCTCATTTTTTGTATCGGGGTGATGATTTTTCAAGGTGAAATTCATTTTAAGTGGGGTACAATATAACAACCCATGTTTTTATTTATTAGTATTTTTCAAATAAATTAAATTTCATGGGTAACTTCTGTTATATGAAACTCTGAGTTAATATTGAGTCATAAAAAATAGAAAATTACTTTTTCATTGTACTCAACAATGATTTAATCTTGAATTCAGCACAAAATCAAGTTAAACATTCTATACACACAACACTAGGTTATCTTGTGTTACACACTACACCGATTTTTAAAAAATTATGATATATTATTAATATTATTTTAACACGAATGGTATAACCTATACATTAATCAAGGATATATATATATATTAATAAATAATTTAAATATATTAATTATAAAATATTTATATAAAGGAAATATATTTACAAATAATATACATAATTTTGTGTAATGTTTTCAAATGTTTCAAAAATAGTATTTTCATAAAAATATTTTTTAATTACTGTTGTGAAATCATATAAAATTATTTTTTCACAATTTTAGAAAACTAATTTTATAAAATAAGTTTTTTAAATCATAATATCAAAATTATCTTATTTTTATTTTTGATTTTTTCAAAAGTTTCAATTTTTTATGAATACTAAAAAATACTTAATTTTAATTGAAAGATGACATTTTGTTTAATTTATTTTTTAAATTAATTTTTTTTAAATTGGTGTTATATTAATATTAGTTAAATTATACATTCACTAATCAAAATCTGGTCCTTGGAACCAATTTCATATTGAATTTTAATATAAAAATATTTCATATTTTGAACATTTCTCTTTAAAAACTCGTTCTCTCATCACATTTGTGGGATTAACTTTAAATTAAAACTTGTAACATATATAAATAAAATTTATAAAAGTGTATTAAATATTTTTAATATTAATAATTTATATTATCAAGTAATTTCAATTAATTTTTTTATCAAAATTAATTGCAAAATCAATGAAAATTATTTACTCTGATTTGGGTAAATTGAGTTTATCAGGGATTAAACTAAAACAATAAGGGTATAAAGGATGTATAAAATTGTACAAAATCTATTTTATGGGAATATTTAGACCTTATAATTTATAAGGATCTAATTTTATCCATTTTGAACCAATTTAATGTGAAAAACATGGGTATACTTTTTATTTACAAAATATTAAAAGTTTTCCTTTCACCTCACTTATAAAAGGCCACCAATTCTCCTCTATTCATCACTCCATAAAACCATTTTTTAAGGAAAATACCTACCCAAATAACTTCTTAAATTACCACCCCTAATCCTAGAACAATTATTTTAGAAATAAATCTAACCTTTAAAGGATTTTACAGCAAACCCATGGAGGATACTTTAAGAAGAGGTAACGTTCATCACCGAGCATTTCTGTTTTATTATTCATCCAACTCCTTCAATTATTATTATAATTTAATGATACAATAACCATATTATATTAAATATTATGATATTTTATAATGTAAATTTAAATAACTAAAACATCTCCATTTCTATCAAATGGTTTATGAAATCTTCATCCAGGTATACGACAGACTACAACCTCATGAAATTATGTCATTCATTTCACCATTACAACCTCTCAAGGATAGACATAATGATAGATTGATTATTTATATATATTATAATTTTTATTTTTTTATTTTTTTATTATTATATCACACATACCTACATACTCTCTATTGTTTTGGAATATGATAATGTTGCTCCTTTTTACAAAGGACGACTGCCTCGCAAAGCGATGTGATTCATTCAATATTTACATGGAAAGTATTAAGGATGGGTTTAATAAAAAAATGTGATATATATGACATAAAAATTATTTTATAATGATTATATATGTGAAAATAACATAATTGATATATATTTCATATAAATGATTCATTCTTTCAATCCAATAAGAAAATAGAAACAACTTTTAGGTGTTTGTACGACCTACCATCACCATGAATGGAATATATTTTTGTCATGAATTTTTTTGAAATAATATAAAAAATATATAATAAAAACATAATATATTTTTTATTTGTTACCATTAGAGTGATAATTAAACCATGATCGAATTAAGAGGCCAAAAAATAACAAGTCAAAACGTACATGAAAAAAATGCATTTGTTTCCTAGAATGTGACTTTAACATGAAATTGGTAATAAAAGGGTAATAAAAGGTAATAATTAAATAATATATAGTATAATATATATTAATATGTTTATATAATATATTTATAATAATCATATATTTATTATACATTAGGTTTGGATGTCTCTTTTTGAATTAAATACTTGAGGTAAGCGATTTTGTCTCAATTATCCTCATTTGAGTCATACGTTATTTTATACACCTATATTCTTTAAAGAGGTGTATATGAATAAAATTTTATATGTAATATCATGAATTTATTTATAATCATTATATTTTAGGTTTAATTTCATGATATTCCTTCATGGGGAATATGTTTCAAAGTTAACAAAGTGGCAGAGACTTTATGTTACAATATCATCATTTATGAGGATTGTTTATAACAACGTTTCTAATGATAAAATATTATGATGCATATCTCAATAAACTCAATAATTTTCTTATCTTATAGTTATTCCTAACATTTTAAAGTAGTAGTCAAATTTTATCACTCTTTGACACTTCAAATTATCAAGAAAATGTTTTTCAGAAAATCAAACCTTATTTTTCTCTTTAGTCGAAAATTCATTTTCTTCCAAAATATTTTTTTCTGAAAATGTTTCCAAAAAATATTTATTATTATCATTTTATTTTTAAAATAAATTCTTACCCATGTATTAATTTTTTTTAAAATGTTTTCAATGTAATATTCATATAATTTTCCAAAGTGTCCCCCTTTGGCTATTAATGAAAATGTGAAAGGAATCATTTTTTAAGATGTACAACATAAAATAATTTTCTCATAACCATGATAATTATTTTACATTGATCTTCCTTTATATGTTTTATGGGTTGCTTTCAGATAAAAATGTTTTCAAAATGTTTTTTTAAAGAGTTTTTTTAAATATGGATCGATATTATCCTCAATAAATGTATTAAATTATCAATCGAAATCATTTTCCATCAAAGATGCCATCCTTTGATTTTACCTACGCCTTACTGGGGATATTATCTAATGATAAAGTTCTTATTCTTAATTTGAATTGTTTATTTTTATGATGGAATTATGTTTATGAAACTTATTTATCATCCTTTATTTATACCATGATGAAATTCTTATAAAACCCTCTTATTTTACGATTTGTTGTGGTATGATGAAATGAATATGAAACATATATCTTTTCAAAAGATTATGATGCAATTGAATGTTTATGAAACCCATTTTATTTCATGTGTTCTGATATTATGAATGTGTTGTGATCTTATTTTTCATATAAATATATTTTTCACTATGAGGTTAGTGGAACCTATATATACTTTTAATTCCTTTGGTATATATTTATATCTCATGAGATAAACCTGAATTGAATGTTATTGAACCATGTACATTATGATATTTTATCTTCTATGAATGTTTTGGGAGTGAACCCATTTCACTATGATAGACTTCCAAGTGATCCTTGACTACTATAGAAATTATTTTCTATTATTATATGTATGAAAAAAATATTTTTCTTATGTCTATGTTATGATCTCATGGATCATGTTATTTGATTCCATTATGATTCATGTCTTAAGAACTACAAATATTTTATTTCATGACTCAAGATTACGATCTTTGATATGCATGGTATAATATTCCAATGTTATTCTCATGTTTTAATATATTTTTTTTCAAGATATGCT
The DNA here is from genome assembly GCA_963277665.1 of Viscum album. Lineage (NCBI taxonomy): Eukaryota > Viridiplantae > Streptophyta > Magnoliopsida > Santalales > Viscaceae > Viscum > Viscum album. Next base: position 735,599,985 of record OY728160.1, read on the forward strand.
TACATATATCCCTTATTTACCCTTACTGGTCATCCGACTCACCCTTTATTATGTTTCATTTAACAATGCTATTAATAAATTTTTTATTTATAATATTTATAATAAGGGTTATAATTATGAAGATTATAGTGGTATATGATTTATTTTACCTATGGAGCTGTTATTTTTCATTCCATGTTTCCAAAGGCACTAAACTATTATGGTCTTTATGCATGTTTTAATATAATCTAAATAATATTCATAAAAAAATTATTTAATATCTATTTGTGATTACCCTGGGTTTATGTACATTGTATGATAGGGAAGTTAGAATTTAAATGGACTTTTTGATCCCCTAATCACTAAATAATGGATCCAATCACTTGAAAAAACCTTATCTTTACTTTAAGTCTCATAAAAAGAGAAGGACAAGCTAGCTATTTATCATATGGAGGGAGAAGCTGATAAATGATAGATGTTAATCATTAATATGAATCCTAAGTAAGATATAGATGTTTTGGATTGATAATATTTCAAGAAAATGTTTTTTAATGTATATATTCATTATACTGAATGACTTAAAATGGAAAGGGATTTACTTGGACTCAATGAAAATATTACTAATTGATTAAGGAATATGAGGAAAACATTAAAATATATGCATGATACACCACTATAATTTTCATTGAACATGAATATAAACATAAACTCTTATTTAGTGGGATAAATTATAATCTATGGAAAACATTGGTTATTCTACACTTTGATAACTGTGAACAATGTTTCTGATGTTCCATCAATGTTGAGATGGATAACGGTGAATCTCAAGGTTTCATAGATAGGAAGTAGAGAACAATGTATAATTATGGAGAAGTGATGGAGAAATATCATGGTGGAATGAAATTAAAACATCCTACATGAAAAAAGTATAGGGAAAAGTAGCTCAAAAAATTCTTTAAGGGGAGAAGGAAATGACCTCGGTGTAGGAATGAGGGGCATTAATCCACGAAATGCCTATGGGATAAACACCCAATGCGATTGAAGTAATGAATACTCCAGTCAACCCTCATCTTATTTTTCAATGTTTCAACAACAAGGAACCTGAACACTAGGTGAACTAATGAACTAATCTGTGGGTTGTCACAAATAATTGGTCATAATAACCTCAAAGTCCTAGAGAGTAAGGGAAATTATATTTCATTAATAATGAAGATGTGGATCCTTGAAATTTTGAGGTGATATGTACTCTAGTTATTCACTAAAGGATAGAAGATATACTATTTTACTTTGGTTCTACGCATTCTTTCATACCATGAAATTTTAGTATACATATTCAAGAACTACCTCAGAGGAAAAAATTCATGCTATTGTTGATCATAATAAATTGGTCAATTATTACTTCCCATGTATATAACCTCTCCCCTATCAATATTTGGTGGGTGAATTTCCCATAAAACCTTTTGATACTCTCTTTATTAGAATTTGATTCATTTCTTAGTATGGATTTTATTTACTTGTATAATGGCAATATAAATTTTATGGGAAGGGAATAACCCTCCATAATGAGAATCCCCCTCCAATCCTATACAATTGTAAGGAGGATAATGGATCTACTTTGGAATGATCAGCTAAAAAATGAATATTATTATATTATGATAAATTGTATCTTGATAAAATGATTATGATAATAGAGAAGATCATCCTAGGTTACACACTGTATTTATAAGAATATGATGATGTGTTCCCTAAGGAATTTCCTTATCTACCTCATAACCAAGAGGATGAGTTTTCAATTGAAATTATACCTAGATATTTTCCAATATCCAAGAATACATATGGATTAGAAACTGTTTAACTTCAAGAGAAAATTAATAAATTGATATAGAATTTAGGTAAAGGGATTATATTCTCAATTTCATCATTGTGGGGGGAATTGATCCTTTTTATAAAAAATAAATATTGGGAAATATTCCTCTGTATTAATTATCATGATCTCAAAAAGATCCTAATAAAAAATAAATATCATATTCCATGGACTGATGACATGACTATCAAATATGTGGAACACATTATTTATATAACTTGGATCATCAATCATGGTATTATTATGTAAGGGTGAAGAAGAAGGATATCCCAAATACATATTTTTATATAATATATAGGCACTTTCAATTCAAAGTGATTCCATTTTTACCCACTAATGATCAAACAATCATTATGGACATAATTGATAGAGTCTTTATGGATTACCTCAATAATTTATGGAATTATTTATTAAAAATATTATTGTACACTCAAAAACATGATAGGAACATGAGAATCATTTTTATGTTTTACTAAATAATTTTAAAAAGAAAAATCTTTTTATGAAGTGTAATAAATATGAGTTTTGAATGGGGAATCATTTCTGGGGAATTTTATTACTAATAACGTGATATTCATGTATCATCCAAAGACATAGGCAATTAAAGGATAACCCAGACCAAAATTTGTAACAAAGATCCAAAGTTTCCTTGGGTTAGTTAGGGTATGAATTCATTTTTTGAGAAACATATCATGATTTTCAAGCCCACTGATGATGATAAATATGAAGGGATTTATGTTTAAATAGAATAATGAAGATGAGGAGAGACATAAAGAGTTAACAAATTGGTTAATCACAGAACCTACTCTACCATTACCCATTAGTGGAGAAGTATTTGTGATCAAAATATATGTATCTTAAAAAGGATTGATTTTCTACTCATGAAAAATAAAAAACTAGTAGCCTATGCCTATCTCCATTTAAAGATCCATGAGAAGAAGTACCAGACACATTATCTAGAATTTACTACTATGATATTCATATTGACAATTTGAATACATTATATATATAGGTAGATGTGTGAAATTCATACAGATCTTAAAAACCTCGAATATATATTCACAGAGGAGGAGATACATTTATTCTAATGAAGGATGTTAGAGATGATAAAGGTTAATTATTTTATAATCTGTCATAGTCCTCAGAAGGTGATTAATGTTTCTGATTATTTTAGTTTAAATGATCTCAAAACCCTATCAATTATGATTATTGAAATGGATCTAAACTTCATGGACATGAAAAATATTGACATGGGAATCATTAAAGTAACTTCATCCTACCTTTCTCAAATAAATGATCAAACATCCATTATTGAGATGATCAAAAAATCCAAAAAGATGATCATGAGATACAAAATAGTATCAAATATTATGTATTTCTACATTTCTAAAGATATATTTATAGTGTTTCGACCTTGGATATGTGTCCCATCAAAACCAAAATTAAATAGGGAAAGTATAGATAATTCACATATCTCACCCTTGTATATTCATCCCAGATGCACTAAGATATATATTGAACTAAATAAATATTTCTCTTGGGATAACATAAAGATACATATTATTGAATTTGTGTTTAAATTATTAGTATTCCACGCTTTCAAGTATTAAATACATTTGTCTAAGGGTTTTATGATATCATTCCCTATGCTAGAATGAAAATGGGAGAACAATACCACAGATTTAATTATAATACTACCAAGGAAATTTAAATTAAATAAACCCATTTAGAAGTTATTAGATCTCCTTACATAGTAAAAACATTTTATTTATATCAAATAATATTTCTATCTTGACCAAATTTCTAATATATACATAAGAGAAGTTGTATGAATGCATTGAGTGCCACTCTCTATTATATCTGATCATGATCCGAAGCATACCTTGAATTTATGTAGAAACCATCATCATGATTTATAAATGGAGTTGAGTTTAAATATTTCTTATCTCCATTATACATATGGTTAGTCTCAGAGAACTTATGACACACATGTCATAGGGTATGGATAAATAAAATTTATAAATTTTCTCATAGGTCAACACAATGACTGACTAGGGTTGTATCACTTGAGGAGATTATTAATTTATTATAATACATGATTTAATTCACATAATTTATTTGTATCTGTTGATTTAATTATTTATCAATGAAATTAAAAATGTTTTGTCATTTTTTGAGTATTTTCTTAGATGATTAAATTACATAAAATATGAAAATTTAAACTAAACCAATAAGAAATTCTAAATTGAATATGTTAAAATATAACTTACTCGCTCTAGGTTTTAGTTTTTGGGTTCCTTCATTTTCCCCCATTTTTATTTTAGTTTAATAATCCAATCATTATATAAAATAATGAATTACTATCCTTTTATTTTGAAAATTTTAAATCTAAAATGACCAAAGAAATTTAAATTCCACCTTATTATGTGATCAAGGTTGACAACACACATTGTTCAAGGGTGAGGAATATTATAGGACTAGAATCTAACAATGTTTTTTCATACATTTATGGACTCAACTATATTACATAAAGATCCATAAAATGGAGATAGGGTAAAGATATTAAATAATATAATATAAATAATTTCTTGTACATGTCCCAGTGGATAGTTGCAACACCTATACATGCCAGTCTAATCTATAAAAAATATAAAAAAACTTTAATCAAGAAATTAATAACAAATTTACCTCACTTAAGCCAATCAATATTGCAGCCTTCCATTTTTGGAAGTAAGAGATCACTTGGTGGATAAAAATTAGAGAAGAATAATAAAAATAAAATAAAAATAAGATAATAAAATAAAAAAGTAATAAAGGTGAGATAATAAGTAGAGAACAAACACATTAAATAACAAAAGAAAAATAGAATATGTAGAATAGAGAGATATAGAAGAAGAAAACAATATAAAAATTTATATATAACATATAGAGAGAATGATAAAAGAATAAAAAAATTAAATAAAAATTAAATATGAAGAATAAAATAAGAAGGAGAAGAGAAGAAAAAGTCGTGAAGATGGTGAAACCCTTAGAATAATAATGCATGGATTAATTTTATTAAATAAAAAATTAAATGAATAAATAAATTAACACTTAAAAATTAATGAACTGGGAGAAGAATGAATAGTATAATCCTCAAGGTTTCTCCCTCAACATGGGTGTCGGACTACCTTGGAATAGAATGGAATATCCTATTTATATGAAATTTATGAGGTCCTTAACCTTATACTTCATAATAGATACCCTAAAACCTAGGATTTTGAATATAATTTCCATCCCTGAGATCAAAGGGGTCTTCAAACTACACTTGAGGATCTCAGGTGTTTCCTTTTTCGGGCATGGAAGACATCTAGTGGGAAACCATCCAACTTGGTGAATGCCTTGTTTCCAGGATTTTAATGGGTTGTTTATTGAGGTTTGGGATTGAAAGAAGTGGTAGTGGAGAGGAAGACGCATGGAAACAGTGATAAATGGGTTTATCTCCTTCATTCGACATTCAAAGTGGAAAGACGAACCTAAAATTAATCTTCAAGGGGCTAGAACAGGTTATTGAGGACCTCCATGGTTGTCTAAGGCCTTAATATGGGTAACCATCTAAATATCAATCATAAATGGTAGTGGAAATAAATATTTACCACAAAAATCAGTAGAGGTCAGAAAGTGTAGAGGTCAGAGCCATAGTGGAAAGCGATGGAGAAGGAAAAAAATATTATATATGAGGTGAGGTGTGCCAATATAATACAAAGATATGGATTTTTGGTCAAAAACACATACAGTAATTTGAACAATTCATCCCACATCGAAACAACTAGAGGACACATGATCCCTTAGATAAAAAACTATGTCTCTCCCCCAAAAATGAAGTTGCACGGGGGACAAAGGACTCTCGTACACCGTCTTGCACTGTCCCAAGACACTGACACCTTCTTCCCACTACCACAAGGGTTATATCCCTCTACAATGGAACTCTATGGATATGGCCCAACTATGAATGTCCCAAAGGATTTCACCACCATGGGCCCCTTAAAAGGCCTGACCTCCCCATGAAGCCTTCCTCTAAGGCTGGACCTATCATGGGCCTATATGGCCGGTTGACCCTTGGGCCCTACCTATATGGCTTGTAAGTCATCGGATGAGGGGTAGCTCAAGTGGCAATTTTTTAGAAAATTACTTGAAAAGGAGCTAGGAAAATTTATGAATAAAATTAAATTCTTATGAAAATATCTAAATAAATCCCAAACTTATAATTCTAACCAACTTCATCCATCATTATTAAATTTAATTTATTATTAAATTTTCCCACAATCTGATTAAAACATTTAATTACATGGAAACTAACATTTAAAAAATTAAAAATAATTAAAAATTGATTAAAAATATACAACAAATATAACCCTTCCAAATACCTCACACATAAGCTATTTTTTTCATCAAGCATAAAATATCAACATAGAAATTTGAGGTAATATATATTACCAATATATCAAATGTGAAAAAAATAAAATTAAACAATCTTAAATTTTCGATTAAACTTCAACTTTCACATAAAATATCAATTCAATTTCTAAATTTTCTGAGAAACAACCAAATCGAGTATTTTAGTTTATCACTTTTCAAAATGTGGCTGCTTATATTCTCATTCATTCAAGATCCTTAAGTCATTATTTTTGAACATTCTAATTCATAATTTACCTCTATTTAGAATATTTTCACTAACCTCTCATGATACATTTCATGTGGAGCTATACTCATATCATGAGAACATTATTATTACCTATAGGATTGTAAATGAAATATTTTTTTTCCACATTGTTAAGTTAAAAATCACATAAAATCATGAGGTATTTCAATAAAGGTTCATACATCTTTAAGGGTTATGGTGGGTAGGAATTATTGTTTTAAAAATTAATTCTCAACGAGGAGGTTTATCACTTAAATTATAAATCGTGGTATTAAATGAAAAATTTTCATGAAATTATCCGCTTAAAAATTGAAAATCCAAATTCCCAATCTCAAAGTAATGATTATGATCAATATAATCATAATGAAAGATTAGTGACCCTCCTGAATTATTTTCTACTTTTATTATTTTTTGAAGATGTTTCTCATTTTAATTATTTTGTGAATGTTAAGTTAATAATATAACTCATATCCACCAACTAAACACATATGATAAAAATAATAGGTGTATTAATGGTGATTTTTGGTTTTCTAAAATAAAAACACAATTTTTTTCATTTTATGCTTCATTTTGTCATTTTTTATCTTTTTTTGAGGGAGTAAAATAAATAGAGTACAATGTGTATAAACATATCATTATTACCTCAATGTAGCATCCCCACACTTCTTTTGTATATCTCATTTCATACTGTCCACCATGTCTCCCTTCACACCCACACATCAACATTAAAATATCATGAAAATACTAGGAGCTTGTTAGGAAAATATAAAAATGGCTCCAAATAAGGGTCATTCATAAAAATTTCAATGATGGTTTCTATGGTCTAAAAAAATATTGATGTAAAGGTGGTAAATTAAGGATAATAGATTTTGAAAAGACGACTCAATAATTTTAAATGTTTTTTTCAAATTCATTAACCTTGACAAGTTCAAATGAATGTTTCAGTTGGTGGAATGTCCCATGATCACTCAAAAAATATGATAATGGATAAATATAAAGTATTTGGTCTATAAAACCTCTTGGTAAGAAAAATTATATATTGTAAAATCCATTAAATAATGACTAAAAATTTAAACATGAATTTCATAAATTAAAAGCATGAAAAATATTTGGGAAATTTCTTTTATGTGAATCAACTAATTCCATCAAAACATGAGTATTAATTTTAATATCCATGTTACACTTTAATCATCCAATTTTCCATTTTACTCCTTCAATCATATTAACATTTAAATATAAAACATGGGATCACAGTGTTCATAAGAAAATAATGTCTCCAAGATAATACTTGTAAAGGATAAATTCATGAATGGGAAAGAACTTTATAGTTTAGTACAGCTACTAGATTATCTAGTTATAACTGAGTTTCAGAAACATTCATATAGTTATGAATATAATGAACGAGATAATAAACTCCCTATTTCCATGAAACTTTTTCTCCACTTTATTCTTAGTTCATTATATGTTGATTGGGTTTCCTGCTGACTTCCCTCCTAGTGGTCCTCTAAAATAACTCATAATAGTGTATGAACCATAACATTTAAGTATGAGGGAAGGGGAAGAGGTAACTAGATACTATATCCAAGGAAAAATAGTAAAACATGGTTTTCCTCTTGGAATGACCTCTGGTTAATTTTTTTTGGCTTGACATAACCTAATGGGAAGAAATTAGTAGATGGGTTCAAGAAGTATGAGATCATCAACCATCTCTTGAGATATATTTCCATTAACAGTTACTTTTTTTCATTCATATTCTCTATTTATCTATATTTCACCAAAGGTATTGACATTAGTGACTATAAAAGAACATTAAAAACATAAAATAATATTATCTTGTAATATATTCTATCTAGAATTGTATATTAGGACATGGAATCCCAGGTTAAATTTCTTTTGATGGATCAATTTTTTATGTGAAACTTTAGTTCTCTCCTTGTATGTTATTGAGTTTTCTAAAGAATATATTTTGGTTTCTCAAGATCTTTTAATAGTTCCTATCTACTTTTCAAATCACTTACCAAATATAGATTCCTCTATAGGTGTCATGTATAAAGTTTGGTATTCCCAAAATATTTATTCACGTCTTTGGCTCCAATACATTCGGTTATGTTAAACCATTTTCACCAAAATACATTTTATCTTCTGGTAGGAATGTTTATCTAGGCCATTTTTCTGAGGGTGATAAGGTGTAGATGATTTCTGATGAACCCAATATTTTTTATAATATCCCCCATTTTATTATTTAAAAAATGTGGCCCTTGGTCACTAATTTTATCCCTTGAAACTCCAAACCATTTAATTATGCTAGTTATGAAAAACTAAAAAACAACCTTAGGATCATCATTTTTGGAAGCCTTATCTTCCACCCATTTAGAGACATAATCCATAGTAAGAAAGATGTATGAATTTCTAAAATACATGGGAAAGGTTACTATAAAATTAATTCCCCATACATCAATTTTTCAACAAAAAAAGATGGGGTTTTGAGGCATCTAGTTTTTAAAAAAAATATTTCTACAAAAATGAAACTTCTCATATTTTTGATAGAATTTATGAGAATCTTTAAATAATATTATCCAATAAATTCTTTATTAAATTTTTTTTAGTTGTATAAGGAATAAATTTTCATCCAAAAGAATCATTTAGACAAAATAGGAACAAAAATTTGAATTCTCTTGCTAGTAAGAACCTCTTTATGACTTTATATTTATAAATTTTCAATAGAAAAGGATCTTCCCAGATATAAAAAATTACTTTAGCCTTCTATTTTTTCTTTTTCTGATTTTCAAGATGAAAATTCACCTGAGAGGTGGCCAAATAATTCACTAAATCATCATAACATGATACTTCACCTTACACTATGTTGTGATTATCTCAAGCTATTTGATAATTGAGTATGATCAATTCTAGAATTTCTATTTCAACATTGTTTTGAAATCTAGTAAGGTGATTTACTACTTGACCTTCACCTCTCTTATTATCCTTGATCACTATGTTGAACTCATTTATGAATTTTATCCATTTAACTAGTCTTGGTTTGGAATCATGCTTATAAAGAAACTTCATAAGTGTTTTTTGATTAGAGAAGACAATAAATTTAGTTCCTACAAAATAATATCTAAATATTTCCACTGAAAATACTACATTATGGAATTATTTTTTAGTATTTGTGTAATTTTGTCATGTTTCGCCGTTTTTTCTTGAGGAATACGTTTTAAACAGTGGTCTTCCTTCAATTCATTGAGAGAGAACTGCTCATACAACTCGATCTGAATCATCATAGAGTAACTCTAATGGGTTCTTCTAGTCTAGTGGTCTCATAATTGGTGGGGTGACCAATTTTCCTTCAGGCCCAAAAAATCTTTTCATCCATCATCATTAAAAATAAAGTCAGTATATTTCAATGGTAACCAATAATTGGATAGTGAAATCCAAAAAAATTCCTAGATGAATCTCTTTTAATATCTCACATGGCCCAATATTGATATTATATGTCTCAAATAGGTGGGAAATATAAAAGAATTAATTACTTCAAAATTATACTTATCCACCTCCTTGCCTTTTTTTCAAATAATATGACCCAACACTATCCATTTTCAACTATAAAGTGACACTTCTCCTAGATTAAAATAAGAATTTTCATAACATCCCAGGTAAAAAAAGAATAAGACATTTTCATATTTATTAATACTTGTGAATTAAATATTAATTTTACTTTAATGGGGTTTCTATGTTCGATGGCGTACCCGCTACGCAACAACGGATTTCATTGAAATCTTATATTTCACACTAATAATATAATAAGATTATTTTAAATGGGAGTTAAAAACTAGCCGTTTTATTGGTGAGAATGAATAGAAATAACTAAAATATGATTATATATGTTTTTTAAATGTTTTTACATTTATCCAATAAAAGATGAAGGCTAAAAATAAGAAAAGAATTCGATTTTTGGCACAAATACTATAATATTCACTAAAAGGTAGATTTATCACCTTTTAATGAAGAACCCTCTTCAAAAATAGTTTTCGTCACTCTTATAAATTCTATTGGACCAAATAAAATACTTCTTTAGAATCAGGAAATCAAAATTTACTTTTTGTATGTTTTTTTTATTTTTCCGTTAAAGTTCATTTTTTAATGAATATTAAAAAATGTTGTATTATAATTTAAATCCTCATTTTAATCTAATTTATTTATATTGATAGATTATCTTTTTAATTGGTTTTAAAGTGTAATTATAATATATTTTTACCATTTAATCCAATGGTGGACATTGGAATTAATTTCACTTTGAAATTGGACATAAACAAGTGTCAATCTCTTGATATATATTGTTTCTTAAAAACACGCTATTTGATTTGACAACGGGAATAAATTATAAAAATAATTGATGCAACTTATATGTTTTGAATTTTTTAAAATAGAAATAATTTTTTAATTCATAATATCAAACATTTCTTGGGTTGAATTTTTGGTATTTTTCAGAAAAACCTCAATTTTTTGTTAATAGTGAAACCACTAAGTGTTAGTTAAAAAACTGATTTTTCGTTTAAATGAAATTTTACCGCTTCGGTGAATTGAATTTCAAAAATCCGACATACATGTTTATCATTAGTAAGTAAAATGTGGTTCAATGGGATGAAAATAATTTTTGGTGAATGGTAACTTTTAAGTTTTATTAACCGCGATTAAAGGTAATTTGTGTAATTAAAGGTAAAAATAATGTTATAATAATATTAAATTATGTTTACACTTGTCCTACCCTTATTTTATGAGTCATGTAATACCAATACAATCCATTGGTCAATTTTGGGGACCCCATGGTGCCACTTGTGTAAGATAATGACATTAATAACTTTTATTTAAAGTAAAAATAAAAATGTCACAAACATGTATTGTTTTACTAAAACAATTTTTTACAAGGGGTTATATAAGTTATATTGTATACTATAAATATTAATTATAAAGCTTAAAATATTTCCTACATCATGATAATTTTTGTTTAATTTTTATACATCAAATAAATAAAATTATTTATGACACAATGAAGATGCAGTGTTTACATCATTAATGAATGATTTAAATAAATAAGAAGATAAAGTTTAAAATAATATCCAAAACTTGTACAATTATTATTTTATTATTTTATTTCGAACATGGGACACCTTATATTTGACTTTAATTATTTTTGGACTTTTATAAACCGAAAAAAATTATATAATAAAATAATATTTTCAAGATTTCCAAAAGAGCCCCTCCTCTCCCTTATAAAAAGACCCTACTTCTTACACATTTATCACACATCTAAAGTCCATTAGATCGACCAAACTCTACTCACATAAGCTCCCAATATATCTCTATTCATCCTAGAAGCCTTACCTCGGGTAGAAAGCTCTTCAGGAAACCCTTTTGGTTCAAACCAAGGGGAGTTCCCCGATTTATAGGTAATGTTTTCTGTTATGTTCTTTTGTTTTATTTTGCTTCTCAAACCCACTAAAATTTTTTTATTCTTTACTATTGTAAAAAATCCAGTATATTAAATATACTAGGATGTTTTTATGAGAATTATTTTAGTTACACTTACACACACCTCCATCTAATGGGTGAAGACCATACTATTTCTGTGGATGGCGAACTACTGCCTCACGAAATGATGATTGTTCAAATATCTCCTACCGCCTCTCATAGAGGCCATTAAGATGTCACTATATTTATATATGATATATATTATGTTTATGTTTTCTTTATGCTTCTGTATTTTTCATTTATGGCATACCTTTATGGTTTCCATAATGGATAAACGCGATAATTTCATTTTAGGAAGTGTGGACTACCGCCCCCTCAAAGTGATTTGAATCGTTAATTCCATATGTGGGACATATAATGGATGGATCTAATAATATTATATATGATATTATACTGGAATTATAATGTACCTCTATATCATAATTTTTTCATTCCACTAATATAAATGAAAGTAGCGTTTAGGCGTACATACGGCTTACCGTCTCCATGAACGGTGCATTTCATTTCATACCTATAAATGTTATTTAATATTATAAATGCATGTATATATTGGATATATATGATATATATGATATCTACATCATGAATATAATTCTAGAGATAGTCAATATTTTACCACATGAACAACTTGTAATTATAAGAAGTTTATTTTTGACTCAAGTACCAAATATCGACAAAACAACCGTTATTAACTTATTTGATTAAATAATGTTCATAACTTGGTAATAAGTGATATAAAAGGAATAATTAACTTGAAAAAGGTTCTTAATCAGGTATAAATTAACTCTAGTTTATTATTCAAGAGATTAAAGAACGATCGAGTCAAGTCGAACACAAGGTAAGAGACTTCGTCTCAATCTCCTTTCATTAAGGCATATTTTGTTTTAATACAAGTCTTTATTTTATATGCTATATAAAAACCTTTGACGTTTCATTTCATTCAAAAGGAGTCTTTATCTAAGAATCGTTTTACTAAATGACAAAAAGGAATGTTTCTTTTAACGTATGCGGTGACAATGACCTTTTCGCCGCCGTGAGTATTACTTGATATTTGGCTTCCTTAACAAACCGTAATGTTTTAAAAGGAAAAATAAATACCATATACTCTATTATATATTTTGGTATTGAAAATGGTTTTGATATTGGATTTGTTATGTCAATATATTTAAGTGATATATTGTGATTGAAATGTGGAAATTTTTTCTTTCCATTATATTTTTTGTATGTGTTATGATTTTATAATGGTACTTGGACATTTGACGGGTGGTTACGTGATAAACCAAATGACATGTGGTACCGTGATAAACGAGGACGGGTGGTTATGTTATAACCTCCAATGTATTGGTTATGGAAGTCAGCCGTATGAATATTCCATTTAGTGGCATGTGTGGAAGTCGACTGTATGGTTATTCCATTTAAGTATGTTTATATTCCAAGTTACCTTTATATGTTATGTGTTTTTATGGGGTTTATAGTAATATTTTGGTTACAAAAATGGTAAGTAATGATCTTTTATTCAGTGATAAGTATTTACTACTTCATAAAGGTGAAAAGTACTAATTATGATAAAGTACTCATGGTTTACTTGATGTATTGAAAATCTAATAGTTTTCCTTCTTTCTGTATCCCTTACTGAGATTTTTATGCTCATCCCAAGTTTTTGAAATGTTTTTCACATGACATAAAGTGGAATAGGGTCAATGATGGGATCAAGTAAAAGTCATGCTCTCTTAATCACAGTATTACACATGACTCTTTTTTTCAAGGGTTTTTGTTTTTGTGAAAAAAATGGAAACTGAGTAGGAGTGTCTAATTTTTTTGATATGTAATCCTATGGTTATGGCCTAATTCTCTAAAACTCTAAACCTGAAAAGATCTTCAATGAGAATTATTCATTTAATTCAAGATTAAGTAATGTTTTTAGGATGGGTCCTTATAGATGGTATTAAATTTCGGTTTAGACAACTTTAGTAGTTAGAATATTGTTAAATTCATGTCCATAAATAAATTTATGGTATTATTGAAATGATATAGCATTTAAAGATTACCATGTTTTTTTCTAAGATATTTATGTGTTCGGAATGGGTTTCCATAGATGAAACATGGCAGATATGTTGGGAAAACATCGAGAGGAAAACAACCTTTCAAATCAGCAACATGAGATGGTCGGAATTGGAACTGAATAGTTTGTTGCAGTGATGGAACATTTGACTTAGGCTATAAATGGTGGAGGTATCCATACATGATATCATCCAGATCAACCACAGAGGAACATGTCAATAGTGGAGCATTTTATGAGGCAACACCCCCCATCATTCAAAGGATCATCTAACCCTGTGCTTGTAGAAGGGTGGATTAAAGCAATGGAGAAGATTTTTGATGTCATGCGGTGTTCATAACATCAAAAGGTTAGTCTCTCTATTTAGCGTTTTGAAGGTGGAGATGATCAGTGGGGGTCAATGGTGAAAAATATCAGGGATAGTGAGGAGATTGATGATCCTGACTCAGATGAATTCAAAGGTATGTTTCTTGAGAAATATTTTTCTAAGGTGATTTGTCCTAGGATGGAAAAACAATTCCTAGAATTGAGGTAGGAGGATGACTCAGTGGATACTTATGAAGCAAACTTCACTCGACTAGCAAGGTATGCTCTAAATTTCATACGAGATCATGATAGTAAAATCAACCGTTTTTACTCAAGGTTAAAGACAAAGTATCAAAGTTATTTAGCTTATCGCAAGTTCAAAAGTTTTGAAAAACTTGTTCGATGTGTGGAGAATGTGGAAATGGAGTTTTCTGATGATCAGGTGTTCTTTGACAAACAACAGAATAAGAAGTCCAGTTGGTAGGAAAAGGGAAAGAATCCATCAAATAATCCTAGATGTATAAAAACCAAATATCCATCCTGTGAGAAGTGTGGTAAAAATGCATCCTGGAGAATGTTTATACTAGTTTGGAAAGTGATTTTGGTGTGGTAAGTCTGGTCATATTGCTTGTAACTGTAACGAAGATGGTCAAGAAGTCAATGAAAATCCAGCGGTAAGATGTTTTAAGTGTAATGAAATGGGTCATTATGAAAATGAGTGCCTAATAAAGAACTTGACTAAGGGAAAGCATCCAGACTATAAGAAGAAAGGGGTGGTGAAATCCTTTGCAACTACTTCAGCAGATGTCAGGCCATCGAATGAAGTAGTATCATGTACACTATTTGTTTGTTCAGATTATGCCAATGTGTTGTTTGATTTATGGTCTACACATTATTTCATTTCTGAGAAGTTTTCTAGTAAATTGGGAATTCCATGTCAATATTTGAATCATGAACTTATGGTAAAAACACCCGGAGGAGACATTCAGACAAAAAGAAATTATAAAAACCTTCATATCCTTCTATGTGGAAAGAATATACCTGAAAACCTTATTGTTTTTCCTCTGGTAGAGTTTGATGTTATTTTGAGCATTGATTGGATTTCATTTTATCATGCTAATATTGACTGCAGATCTAAAGTGGTTTCTTTTCAGAAAGATTTTCAATTTGTGTACAAGAATGAACCCTTGATTTTGATAACATATGAGGAAGTTGAGAAACCAGTAAAAGATGGAAATGAATGTTACCTTGAAAATATTGTTGAAAATACAGGAACTATTCAGATTAGTGATGTGCCAGTGGTAAATGAGTGTATCTTGATGTTTTTTCTGATGAGTTTCCTGGTATTATACATGATCGGGAAGTTGAATTTACTATTGACTTAGTTCCTGATTCTAAGACAACTTCAAAACCCCCTTATTTAATGGCTCAAGTTGAAAATTTAGAGTTAAATAAGAAATTGAAGGAGTTATTAGAAAAAGGTTTCATTCTACCTAGCACATCCCCATGGGGTGCTCCTGTCTTGTTTGTTAAAAATAAAGATGTTTCAACGAGACTTTTTATTGATTATAGAGCATTGAATAACATCATTGTTAAGAATAAGTATCCTTTGCCTCATATCGATGATTTGTTTGATCAGCTCCAGGGAGCTTAGTATTTTTCTAATATTGACTTGGGGTCGGGGTACCATCAGTTTTAAGTAAAATAATCAGACGTTCTAAAGACCACGTTTCATACTAGATAAGGACTTTATGAATTTGTACTTATTCCTTTTTGGGTTAACCAATGAACCTTCTATATTCATGGTTCTAATGAATAGAATTTTCCATGAGTTGTTGGATAAGTTTGTGGTTTTGTTCATTGATGATATTTTGGTTTATTCCAAAAGTAAAGAGGAATATGAATGTCATTTAAGGGTTATCTTTCAAACTTTAAAATAAAATAAACTATATGGAAAATTCATCAAGTGTGAGTTTTTTTACAACAATTTTCTTTCCTTGGTCACATTGTTTCAAAAATGGTGTAACTGTTGATCCTGCTAAAACAAAAGTTATGGAAGAATGGCCAAGACCCACAAATATAACCGAGATCCAAATTTTTCTTGGTTTGGTAGGTTATTACCAGAGGTTTGTTGATAATGTTTCACAGTTATCTAGTCTAATGACTAAGTTAACTCAAAAAGGTGTAAATTTCATTTGTACAAAAGAATGTGATGATTTTTTTTAGGAACTGAAAAGAAGATTGGTGAATGCTCTAGTTTTGGCACTAACTTCTAGAAATGGTGAGTTTATTATCTACATTAATGCTTCGTTGAAGGGAATTGGTTGTTTCCTTATGCAGAATGATCAAGTAATTTCTTATGCTTCATGTCAGTTGAAAACTCATGAGTTAAATTACCCTACAAATGATTTGGAATTAGCTGCTATTATTTTTGCTTTAAAAATTTGGAGGCATCATTTGTATAGATTAAAGTGTGAAATATATACCGATCACAAAAGTTTAAAGTATATATTGACTTAGAAATAATTGAACATGAGATAGTAGATATGGATGAAATTAATAAATGATTACGATTTTACAATTCAATACCATCTGGGAAAAGCAAATAAAGCGGGTGATGCTTTGAGTCGAAAAAGTAATGCTTCATTAACCATGCTACGTTTAGAACAAGATCCTTTGGTTTTTGATTTGATGAACTTTGGCATAGAAGTTGTTGATGAAGGAAGTTCTTCTGTTTTGTTTCAGGTGTAAGTGAGATCATCTCTATCAGACAGAATTAAGCAAGCGCAGAAAAAAGACATTGGGTTTCCAAAAAAGGTAGAGATGGTTCAGAAGGGTAAGTTGCATGAATTTAACATTGATAATGATTGTGTTTTGAGGTTTGGGAAGAGATTGTGTGTGCCTTGTGATTCGCAGTTTAATAATGAGTTGTTATTTGAGACTCATAGTTCCCTATTTTCAGTTCATCCTGGAAGTACTGAGATGTACAGATATCTACGGGAGTATTACTGGTGGGATGGAATGAAAAGAGATATTGGTGATTTTACTGTGAAGTGTTTGACTTGTCAGCAGGTTAATGTAGAGCGGAAGTTATCGAAAGGGAAGCTTCAGTCTTTACCGGTGCCAAAGTGGAAATGGGAAAATATATCCATCAACTTCGTTGTGGGATTACCAAAGACATCTCGAGGTAATAATGCAATATGGGTTATTGTTGATCGATTGACTAAATCTTCTCATTTACTTCCTATTCGAGATACATTATCTCTAGATAAACTTTATCAGATGTATGTTAAAGAAATATTTAAGTTACATGGAGTTTCCCTCTCCATTGTATATGCTCATGATCCCAGTTTTACTTCTTAACTTTTGGAAAGGCATTCAGCAGTCGTTGGGTACTGAATTAAATTTGAGTACAACTTTTCATCCACAATCAGATGGGTTGTCAGAATGAACAATTCAGACCTTGGAGGATATGTTACGTTCTTGCACGATGGATTACCAGGGAATTTGGGAACAACATCTTTCTTTGGTTGAATTTTCTTATAATAACAGTTTTCATTCCAGTATACAAATGGATCTGTTTGTGGCATTATATGGAAAGAGGTGTCGAACTCCAGCTTTTTGGGATCAAGTAGGAGAAAGGAAGCTGATCCGACCGGAATTGGTAGAAGAGATGGCAGAAAAAGATCAGTTGATTCAGAAGAACATGGGAACAGCTTAGAGCAGGCAGAAAAGTTATGCAGGTAACCGGAGGAAGGATTTATATTTCGAGGTAGGTGATCATGTTTCTCTCAAAGTATCTCCATGGAAAAGTGTGATGCGTTTTGGTAAGAAGGGAAAGTTGAGTCTGAGGTTCATTGGACCTTATGAAATCTTGGAGAAAGTTAGATCATTTGCGTATAGAGTGTCTTTACCTCCAATTTTATCCCAGGTAGACAATGTTTTTCATGTTTCGATGTTGAGAAAGTATATACCAGATCCATCTCATGTTTTGATCCCAGCCATAGTTCAGTTGGAAGAGAATCTCTCTTATGAGGAACAACCAGTCTAGATTCTTGACCATAGATAGAAAGTGTTGCGGAATAAGTTAATTCATCAAGTAATGGTTTTGTGGAAAAACCATATGGTTGAAGAAGCAACGTGGGAATCTGAAAATTCTATGAGGGATAAATACCCCCATTTATTTTATAAGTGCATAAAATTACAAGGACGCAATTCCAAAAAGGGACGAATGATGTAACATCCCAGGTAAATAAAGAATAAGAAATTTTCATATTTATTAATATTTTTGAATTAAATATTAATTTTACTTTAATGGGGTTGCTATGTTCGATGGCATACCTGATACGCAACAACATATTTCTTTGAAATCTTACGTTGCACACTAATAATATAATAATATTATTTTAAATAGTAGTTAACACCTAGACGTTGTATTGGCAGGAATGAATAGAAATAACTAAATATGATTATATATGTTTTTTAAATGTTTTTACATTTATCCAATAAAAGATAAAGGCTTAAAATGAGAAAAGATTCAATTTTAGGCACAAATACTCTAATATTCACTAAAAGGCCGATTTATCGCCTTTTGATGGAAACTCCTATTTAAAAATAGTTTTGGTCACTCTTATACATTCTATTGGACCAAATAAAATCCTTCTTTAGAATTGGGACATCAAAATTTACTATGTGTATGTTTTTTTTATTTTTCTCATAAAGTTCATTTTTTAATGAATTTTGAAAAATGTTGTATTTAAATTCGAAACCTCATTTTAATCAAATTTATTTATATGGTTAGATTATATTTTTAATTGGTTTTAATGTTCGATTATAATATATTTTTATCATTTAATCCAATAGTGGACGTTGGAATTAATTTCAATTTGAAATTGGACTTAAACAAGTGTCAATATCTTGATATATATTGATTCTTAAAAACACGCTATTTGATTTGACAACTGGAATTAATTATAAAATTAATTGATTAAATTTATATGTTTCAAATTTTTTAAAATATAAATCATTTTTTAATTCCGAATATTAAATATATCTTAGGGTTAATATTTGGTATTTTTCCGAAAAACATCATTTTTTGGTGAATAGTGAAATCACTAAGTGTTAGTTAAAAAACTTCTTTTTCGTTTAAATGAAATTTTACCACTTCTGTGAATTGAATTTCAAAAATCCGACACACATGGTTATCATTAGTAATTAAATTTGGTTCAATGGGATGAAAATAATATTTGGTGAATAGTATGTTTTAAGTTTTATTAACCACGATTAAAGGTAATTAGTGTAATTAAAGGTAGAAATAATGATATAATAATATGAAATTACCTTTAAACATGTATTAACCTTATTGGATAAGTCATGTCCGACCAATACAATACATGGGCCAATTTTTGGGACCCCATGGAGCCACTTGGGTAAGATAATGATATTAATACCTTTTATTCAAAGTAAAAATAAAAATTTCACAAACATGTATTATTTTACTAAAACCATTTTTTACAAGGGGTTATTTAAGTAATATTTTTTACTATAAATATTTATTAAAAATATAAAAATATTTCATAAATCATGATAATTTTTTTATAATATTTATACAACAAATAAATTAAATTATTTATGACACAATGATGATGCAGTGTTTACGTCATTAATGAATGATTTAAATAAATAAGAAGATAATGTTTAAAATATTATCCAAAACTTTTCCAATTATTATTGGATGATTTTATTTAGAACATGGGAAACCTTATCTTTGACCTTAATGATTCTTGTACCTTTAGAAACCGAAAAACATTATATAATAAAATAATCTTTTCAAGCTTTCCAAAAGAGCCCCTCCTCTCCCTTATAAAAAGACCGTACTTCCTACCCATTTATCACACATCTAAAGCCCTTTGGCTCATCCAAAATATACTCCCATATGCTCCCAAGATCCCTATATTCATCCTAGAATCCATATCTTAGGATGAAAGCTCTTCAAAACCCCTTTTGGTTCAAACCAAGGGGAGTTACCCAATTTAAAGGTAATGTATTCTCTTGTGTTTTTTCTTTTATTTTGTTTCTCCATCCCCCTAAACACTTTTTATTATTTTCTCTTGTATCAACACCAGTATCTTCAATATACTATGATGTCCTTATGAGATTAATTTGAGCTACACATACACACACCTCCATCTAATGAGTGAAGAACATACTATTTTTGTGGACGGCGAACTACTACCTCACGAAACGATGATTGTTCAAATATCTCCTACCGCCTCTCATGGAAGCCATTAAGATGTCACTATATTTATATATGATTTATATTATGTTTATGTTTTCCTTATACTTCTTTATTTTTCTTTTATGGCATACCTGTATGGTTTCCATAATGGATAAACGCGATAATTTCATTTTAGGAAGTGCGGACTACCGCCCCCTCAAAGTGATTTGAATCGTTAATTCCATATGTGGGACGTATAACGGATGGAATTAATAATATTATATATGATATTATATTGTAATTAAAATGTACCTCTATATCATAATTTTTTCATTCCATTAAATGCGAAATAGAAATGAAAGTAGCGTTCATGTGTACGTACGGCTTACCATCTCCATGAACGGTGCATTTCATTTCTTACATCTAAATGTTATTTAATATTATAAATGCATGTATATACTAGAAATATATGATATATATAACATCTACATCATGAATATAATTCAAGAGATAGTGGATATTTTACCACATCAACAACTTATAATTATAAGATGTTTATTTTTGACTCAAGTACCAAATATCGACAAAACAACCATTATTAAGGTAAATTATTACATAATGTTCATAACATGGTAATAAGTGATATAAAAAGAATAATGAACTTCAAAAAGATTCTTAAGAA
The DNA here is from genome assembly GCA_963277665.1 of Viscum album. Classification (NCBI taxonomy): domain Eukaryota; kingdom Viridiplantae; phylum Streptophyta; class Magnoliopsida; order Santalales; family Viscaceae; genus Viscum; species Viscum album. The sequence continues at coordinate 735,621,302 of OY728160.1, forward strand.
AGTATAAATTAACTCTAGTTTATTGTTCATGAGATTAAAGAATGATCGAGTCAAGTCAGACATGAGGTAAGGGACTTCGTCTCAATCTCCTTTCATTGAGGAATATTTTGTTTTAATACAATAATTTATTTTATACGCTGTATAAACAAATTTGACATTTCATTTCATTAAAAGGGAATATTTTTCTATGAAACGTTTTACTAAATGACAAAAAGGAATGTTTCTTTTAACGTACGGGGTGACAACAACCTTTCTGCCGCCGCGAGTATTACTTGATATTTGGCTTCCTTAACAAGCCATAATGTTTTTAAAAGGAAAAATAAATACCATATACTCTATTATGTATTTTGGTATTGAAAATGGTTTTGATAATGGACTTTTTATGTCAATATATTTATGTTATATATTGTGATTGAAATGTGGAAATGTTTTCTTTATTTTATATTTGTTGTATGTGTTATTATTTTATAATGGTACTTAGACATTTGACGAGTGGTTACGTGATAAACCAAATGACGTGTGGTGTCGTGATAAACCAAGATGGGTGGTTACGTTATAACCTCCCATGCATTGGGTTTCGAAGTCAGCCTTATAACTATTCCATTTAGTGACATGGTTGGAAGTCGACTGTATGGTTATTCCATTTAAGAATGTTTATGTTCCAAGTTACCTTTATATGTTATGTGTTTTTATATGGGTTTTATGGTAAACTTTTGGTTACAAATAGGGTAAGTAAAGATATATTATTCAGTGAGGATTATTTAATACTTAATAAAGGTGAAAAGTATTACTTTTGATAAAGTATTAATGGTTTACTTGATGTTTTGAAAACCTAATAGTTTTCCTTCTTTGTGTATCCCTTACTGAGCTTTTTATGCTCATCCCAAGTTTTTTAAATGTTTTTCAAAGGACATAAAGTGGAATAGGGTCAATGATGGGATCAAGGAAAAGTCATTCTCTCTTAAACATGGAATTAAACATGACTCATTTTTTCAATAGTTTTTATTTTGTGTAAAAAATGAAAACTGAGTAGGAGTGTCTACTTTGTTTTTTTAGATGTAATGTAATAGTTATGGCCTAATTCTCTAAAACTCTAATCCTGAAAAGATACTCAATATAAATTATTCATTTAATTCAATATTAAGTAATGTTTTATGGATGGGTCCTTATAATTTTCTTTATGTATTTTTTCAAAAAAATTCTATGTTCCCTATGTAGTGCTAAAAAGATTTTAAAAAAATAATTAATTCAACCAAGAATACCTCTAGGAACTCCTCCATGCTATCATAGAAAATTCTTACCATACACCACTAGACTGTACCTAGATCATTTAATAGACAAAAAGGCATCCTCTTGTAGGCCAAAGTCCAAAAAGGGTATGTGAATGTGGGATTATATTAGTATTATGGGGAAATGGGTCCCTGAATAATAACCAGAGAATCCATCCATGAAATAGTAATGTGTCCTTCCTTACAACCTCACTAGAATTTGGTCTATAAAGGGTATGGGAAAGTGATCATTTCAGCTTAATTGATTCAGTTTTTTTGTATTCAATGCCCACCCTAAAACTATTTTGGACTCTTATAAGGATTAATTCATTTTTCTCATCAGTCATAGTTTTTAGACAAGTCTTATTGGGAACCATATGAATGAGACTAACCCATTATAAATTAGAAATTGGGTATATTTTTTCCTTCCAATAGTTCTTCAATTTACTTTTTCCCAACATCCCTAATGGAAGGTTTTTGTCTCTTATGGGATTTCTTAACAGGTCTAGAGTCTCTAGACCTAAAACTTATATTGAAATAAACCTTGTGGTTAATTCCAAGGATGTATCCATGGTTCCATCCTATAGATTTATTTATTGTTCTAAAATGGTATACTAAAATTATCTTTTGGTAATGGGATAGGAGGTTAGCTATGATTACTCTAAATTTTTCTCCATTAATAAGATATTCATATTTTAAGTCTTGAGGGAGAGTTTTCTATTCTTAGATAGGGTTTATTCTAGAGATGATATTGAATTCAAATTTCTTATTTCAAAAGCATGAATTACCTTAGAAAATGGTATCATATCAGGTTCCTTTACAAAATTATCATAAAATTATGATGTTATTTTTTATTGAGTAGAATATCCATATTTTATACTATTCACTTATTCCATGTTGATTTCAGCAGAAATATTATCTCCTAAGGATAAAAATTCCCTAATCATACCTAAGTCATCCATGGAATTGATACCTTCTTTGCATTCAATTTAAATGAGTGTCTGTCTATTTAAGGGGTTTCACTTGGAGTTAATAACATTTAAGTACACATTACTATCTCTAAGATCCATTGTGAGGGTTCCTTCATGTAAATTAATGATCATCATGGTTTCCTTTAGGAGTGGTCTTCTAAAAATTATGGGTTAATTGCCCATTTGTTTATCTTCCCCCACTATCAGTGTGTAGAAATATGCTAGAAAACCTAGTCCTTTTAATCCCACTATAAAGTCTTCCAAAACACAACTTAGGAATACAATGGATCATTTTTTCAGTTAGACAACCAGTCTTGTGGGATTTATTTACCAATTTTTAATGATTAAAAGTGAAATATAGAAATTAAATTAATGGAAGCACCAATATTGCAACACACCCTGATTTTATGGTATGACTCTTTTAAAATTTAATACCTTCGATGGTTTATTCTTCACACAACACACAGTTTAAAATTGTAATATACTATTAAGTATGTCCATTGGAATAGTAATGTTACCATTAAGAATATTAATAGGACCAATATAATAGTAACTTCACCTATGAAAGTAAAACTAAAATTTAGGTATCTTATAAATGAATATATTGTATATTTATATCATGGAACGAGTAAATTAATGTTTTAAAAATGATAAATTATGTGATGATATTTTTGTGAAATATAAATGTTTATTTAAAATTTTTAACTTAAATAAAGATATAAAAAATATTTATTTTCATAAAAAAAATTTACAAAGTAATATTTTTTTCTTGTGATTATAATATAATTTTATGAGACCTTTATTAAATTTTCAAGGTGTCGTAAAATCGGTTATAATATTTAAATCTGTAGTTTTTGAGTAAATCATGATTTTATTTAAAAAATAAAGTTCTCATATTATGGAAATTATTTTCATAAAATGGATTTCATATTTAAATTCCTACTTTCAAAAAATGGTAGGGCTTATTTTTTTGGATTTTTCTAAAATAGTTGAAATTTTTGTGAATAGTAAAATACAATAATTTATGGTATTTAATAAATACATGAATTATTGTGTCATAGATGATTTGTGGCTAATTTATGCCCATAATCTCGAAATATGATTCACTATATTAATATATTTAGTGATAATTCTCAAACACTTCATTGTATTGATCCAAAATAATAAGAAAACAAAAAAAATATTAAAAAAACACCCCTCTCCGCTATAATTACCACCCCTCACAAACACTTATCCTAACACATCCAAATCATCGAATCTTACTCATATTCTACCCATTTAATCCCCAAAACATCCCCCATGTTCTAGTATTTATGTTCTCACCAAAATACCCTTTCAAAGTTCCTTAAATAGGTTCTCTAGTGGAGGAATTCAAGAGTTAAAATCCCCTTTAGTTCTTTTATTTTTTCTTTTAATTTCATTTCATTACTTTTCTGTCATAAACTACTAATACCAAATTTCAATGATAACTACAATATATTTTATATTAAAAAAATTTATTGTTATAATTTTATATCAATAATGATTTCTCTTCTTTTCTCCCTTTTGTTCTAAAAATGAAATTGTCATCTATGAGGTGCTGATTTTCCACCTTCATGGACAATGAGTTTTCGTTTTCTAATTCAACCATCAAGGCTAGTAACAAAATCCTTTTAATGGTTAAACCAGACTATTCTATATGTATTACAACTAATTTATTATTTTTAACAAGTATATATACATAATATTAATTAATAAAACAAAACAACGATTCAATTATTGAAATATTCCAGAATAATATAAATAGTTATAATTTACATTTTATCTAATTAATCATCATTATATTTGAAAATATTATATATAAGACCATTTAATTTTTTTGGAATTTAATTAATAACATATAATTTTAATTTCGGATACTATTCCAATTTTACATGATATTTTGTTCATGTATACAAGTGAACCAATCATGAAAACCAAAGAAATGAACACTTCAGAATGAGAGAATTATATATTATAACACACCTAAATGAACATAAATGAAAATAATAAAATTTCAATAAATAAAATACATGTATGAGAGGTTATGAAATAATTTATTAATGAATCTAATTTTGTTATGTTGGATGTTAAGTACAAGTACCAAACAATTTCAGACATAATATAAGGGATTCTTCCAGATCCTCCATTTTCCATCCGAGTTTCAATTTATCTCGATTTAAACCAATGAAATTATTATTTATTTTTATATATATCTTATAAATAATTTTAATATGTTCCAAAATAATATATATAGATCATTATATATTTATTTGATGGTATGAACATGTTTTATAAGGTTTCTCTTTTTAAGTCCTCCTAAAAAGTAGGATTGATTAAAGGGTACTTCCCAATTTCTTAAAAAATTTCAAGTATACTTAATAATCTATTTTAAGCCACCAATATTTTTCTTAATAAATATTTTTATCATGAAAACGATATTAGATAATTTCTTGTTTTATGAAAACCATTATTCCTTTTTCTATTGAATGTATCTTTTAAATTTTCCCTTAAATCGCACTGAAGTGGCCCATTTCTAAAGTTTATTAATGAACACTTTTTACATGTTTTCACTTCATTAAGAAGTAATTTATTCCTAAAATATAATTTCATTTTTTTCATTTTTTTCTCTTATGATATTTACATTTTTATAACCATATTTTATGACCAATACAAGAAATTTTTCAAAATAACTTTTCTTTCAAAAGTAAAGGGGTATTCTTATAAAGAGTTACTAAATGATTTTGTTATAGTATTTACATATATTTAAACATAATCTATATAATATTATGAATAATTGTTATTTTAATATTATGTTACCATTCACTATATTTTATTAAAAGTTTTATCATAATTTTGACTACGGGTGAGCTATTTTGATACCACTAACCACATTACTCAGAATGGATTTTGATTATGTTTATTTATTTGGGTAATTTATTTACATTTTCTATGTACATGTTATTTATGTCACACCCCATTCATATTAGGAATTAATTGGACTTATAATGTTATGTAAGGGGGCTTTATATCCCCTCAATGCAACAGTAGGTCTCATGAGACAAATTGGATAGGGTTTATACCTATTTATGTTGTCTTGGTCGAAGCCTTGGTAGTATATTTATGATGTTGAAAATTATGAATTCCCTCATTATGATATTAGTAATTGATAATCCATGTGATTATTTTACTAACATAATATCTAGGGTTAAGTTTAATTTTCATATGTTTATTTAAATGGTTTTTATTTATTTATATTTTATTCTTATCATGTTATGCTCAAAAATATGTTTTAATGGAATGTGTTTTAGTTATTCACCATCCCTTAATGTTTATGTTTACAATATATTCTTTTATACTTCTTACCCTTGCTGGGAATCTAATCTCACCCCTTTATTTTTTTATTTACCCCCATGATACGAAGATGTATATTATGAATGAATTATAGAGATAATCTAGGTTTTTATGGATATTTCAAATATAGTTTCTATGTTTATTTCATTTCAATGTTATAATGTAATAATTATGTTTGTGACTAGTTTTCAAAAGATATTTATCTATTCGGTCATTTGGGATAAAATCTCTTGATCATAGTATCATAGTAATAAATTAAAGCACCAACTCCTAGCTAACAGGGTCGGGGTATTTAAAGTAGGTATCAGATAAATTTTAGTAGAAACCTTGGAAACAAGATTTAGAAAACATAGATTAGGGAACCATAAAATAGACCATGATGATAATAATTGAATAATATAATAAAATTTTGGTAAGGTAAATATTATGTTTGTATTCTTATAAATAGATCCCTGTCTGGACACTATAAGTGTGTGTGGCTGTCAAACAATTGTACATATGTGTAACAACCCTAATAAGGTATGTCAGGACTGACAATATATAAACTGGTACACAAAAATAGGCATTACTATGCACGTGGTCTGACACTACTAGGGTATATTGTTATGATAATTCAAATTTTCTTTATAAAACATTTTTAAGGATTTAAAGGTAAAGATTTCCCCAAATAAACCATGATTATGATTATGAGGTTAGCCATGATTGAATTTCCAATTTATGTAATGTGTTTTACTAGTTTCAAAATTATGAATTATTATTTATAATATAATTTAGTTTATTCTGTTGTTTATAAATAGAGTATAGTGGAATAAATGGAAACTGTATCAATAATCATATTCCATGTAGGGATTTCACTCCTATTCAGGATAATGATATTGGATCAGGATCTAAAAAAGAGTTGAGAAACTTATAACCATACTAGTATAGTTGACTCAGGTTATGAAAAATAAACTTACCGGTATGTAGAATCATGGTCCATAATGTGTATGAACAATGATAGACTACATCATGAGACAAAAACCAACATGATTCATTTGGACTACAAAACAATTTGCAAAATAGTAGTGGATAATCTCCTTAGAGAAGATATTTCATGCTTTGGGGTGTAAATAAAGGGAAAAAGTTATCATGGTAGTTTTTCAACTATCTGGAGATGTAGATCAATGGTGGTCATTCATTAAATATGTAATGGAGGAGGAATAAATAACAAACATGTATAGGAAGGATTTTAAGTATAATTTCTTAGAAAAATATTTCCCTCATGAACAACGACCAGACAGGGGGAGAAAATTCTTGAATATGAGGAAAATAGAGGATAAAAATGTTGCTATGTATGAAACCAACATAACAAGGTTATCAAGGCATGATATAAATTACATATGTAATAAAAAGAGAAATATAGAACGATTCATTATTGGGTTAAATACATTCCACCAAAGGTCATTGGTATCCCAAATTTTCTCATCAAATCAAGATATAGTATCAAGTGCTATCAAGATTGAGAATGAATTCTATTGGACTTATGAATTTAAAGGAAATAATGAGAGGAAGAGGGATGATGAACACTCTATAAAAGGTAATAAAAAAAAGTTTAATAATATAAGGGTTGAATTTCCATCCTAAAATAAATGTGGAATGAAACATCATGGAACATTATTATTGAGGATGGGAGTTTATATGTAGTGTGGAGCAAAGGCCAACAAGCCCATAATTATAATGGAAGGGAAAAAGTTACCAATTTTCAATGATATAATTGAAAAGAGATGGAAAAATATAAAAATGATTAATCTAATAATCAAGAAGAAATACCTTTGAAAAGGATGAGGGAGCAAGGATATGCTTCTATTGTTACACTATCTCAGATTAAAGTTCATAATGATGTAGTGAAATGTACTTTAATCATCTTCTCAAATTTATCTAATGAATTATTTGATTTGATTTCATCTCATTCCTTTATATATTCCATGTATTCCTTAAAAATTAGATATTTTCAATTCACCTTAACTAAATATTTGTCAGTAAAGAATCGTAGTGGAATTCTTGTTGCAATAAATATGTGTTTAGGTGTACTTATTATGACAGATAATGGTACTCTAATTGTTGATTCTATCATCATACCTATGTTTGAGTTTGATATAATCATTTTAATAGGATGTATTTAGAAGTATAATTCAAAAATATATTACAAAGAAATGTAAATTAGGATTCATGGCGGAGATATGTAATATCTTATCATTGGAGGGGATAGTTCATCATCTAATTATAATCTAGATCCAACCCCAGTAGCTCTACTAAATGAAATTATTGTAGAGGAATAGAAAAAGACATCCATGGGTGAAGAAATAAATATTCAAATTGAATATGTACACATTGTTAAATAATAAATTGATCTATTTCAAGTTGATTTACATGGACATCCTTCAGATTAAATTGTTTAGTTTCAATTAATTGTATCCCTAATGAAAGACCTATATTAATGACTCCCTACATAATGATCAAAGTGGAGTTAATAGGGTTAAAGAAACATCTTGATTAATTGAGTGATAATGAATTTATACATCCTAGTGTTTCATATTGGGGAGATCATATTATTTTTCTTAATAAGAAATATGGATATACGAGTTTGTACATTGATTACAGGGAGATCAATGCTATTACAAAAAAGAACAAGTATATGCTTCCTCATATTGATGATTTATTTGATAAAATTCATGGAACTCAACATTTTTAAATGATTGATATTTGATCAGGATATAATTAATTGTGCGTGAAGAAGAAGATATTTAAAATTGAACATTTCAAACCAAGTATGGAAATTACGAGTTTACAATAATTCCATTTGGACTAACTAATGCACACACTGTTTTTTAATGTAATGAATATGGTGGTAAAAAAATATCTTGATGATTTTATTATGGTATTTATTGATGATATCTTGGTATATTCAAAAATCTATGAGGACTATGAGAACCACTGGGATATTGTTCTGGAGACCCTTAGAAGAAAAGATTTATATGGAAATTTAGCAAGTGTGGATTCTCGCCTCAAACAATTTCTTTTCATTGCCACATTTCCTCTAAGGATGGAATATCAGTTGATGTTGTGATGATAAAATTTTTTCATGAATGTACTATACAAATGAACATAACTATGGTATGTAGTTTCATCAATTTATAATGTTACTATCGACATTAAATTCTTAATTTTTTCTAATTATCCAACCCATTAACAAATATCACTCACAAAGGGGTTAAGTTTAATTGGGGTCGGGTGGTCCTCAACCTTAATATTAAAATTGGGAGGTTATGTGGTCTCGGGAGGTCCCCAACACTTCAACCTCTCTGGGGAGGTTAAGTTGTGGTGGTCCCCACCACCATAACCTCTCATGGGAGGTTATGGACTGGTGGTCCCCACTTCCAACCTCCACATGGAGGTTATAACCAACAAAATAAAAATAAATCCACAACTTTATTTTTATTTAATTCTTTCACTAAAAACCCCAAAACTATCTTCCACCCTTGACCAACTGCCATCCAGGTGAAAATATTCCTAAGAGAATATTGGCTCTGTGAGTTCAACGGTGCCCTCTAATTTTAATTCGGAGCATCGTTTCAAAAGTTATAAAACGATGCTTGCACATTTACTGAACGTACCCGAAAAAAAGTTCAGAAAATTATTATCGATCTCCCTCGACTCGTGCCAGTTGAGGTTAGCATATGCCCATGTGAAATACACCCAAGAAAACCCAACTGTACTCTCAGATTTTCAATCCATGTTACTGTTTAGAAGTTATGAATTTTACAATAAAATAGTTGTCACTTAATTATTTTATTTGCAGCAAAAAACTAACTTTCTCTGGTGGTCCGTGCCGGCCAAAGTTAGTATCTTCCTAAAGAAAGAATACCCTCACAAGTTCATTGGTGGTCTTGTATTTTTAATCTGAGTTACCATTTGTTATTTATAAACATTTAAAATGTAAAATAATTTATTTAATTATTTTATTTACGATTATGCCATTTTTGGATTTTCTCACCAGAGGTCCGCGCCGACTAATCTTAAGTTGCAGCTAGGGTAAACCCGACATCCTGAGCGCAATGGTTCCCTCATATTTATGATATATGTAACCATTTAATATTTATTACAATTTTTTTGGAAAACTGCTTACGTGCATTAACATAAGATTAACAAAACTTTGATGGGTCATTCAGGGAACTCTGGGCCTCAGAATCGTGCGCCGTTAGATTTCACGGACTCGTAAAATTCCCTTTTATTTATGAAAAAAAATTCTACATAAAATCTGGGTCATTAAATACTCCTCATCTCATGGATTTACATCCTCATAATCTACAACTTGAACTAAGGGATCAGGTGGTGGTACTGGGAACACATCTGAGCCTTCATATCCCATGTGATCTTCTAGAGGTTCTTGTGATACCAGCGAATGTGCACCAGTGGTATCGACTGTCCACGAAGGACTCTCTTTCTTCGATACTCAATCTCCATTGGAACCTCCATAAAATTATCCACATTGTCAACGTCAATCTCTCCATGGTCGATGATGTTATAAGGGTCGTGCACGTATCTCCTCAGCTGGGATACGTGGAAGACATCGTGCTCCAGATGCAACTAAGCTGGAAAATCTAAGTGGTATTCCACCTCGCCAACTCTGATAAGGACCTGAAAAGGTTCGATGAATCTCAGAGATAACTTACCGCCTTGGCCAAATCTCCATAAACCACGTTGAGGTGAGACCCGTAGGAAGATATGGTTGCCATCCTCAAACTCCAAAGGTCTCCATCTCCTGTCAAAATATGACTTCTACCTGCTCTATGCAGTCTTCATCTGCTCCTGAATGATCTGCACTTTCTCTATGGTAGCACGTACCGTCTATTGTCCCAGTAGTGCTTACTCCCATGGGTCATTCCATCACAAAGTTGATCTGCAAGGTCGCCCTTACAATACCTAAAAGGTTCCATCCCAATGGTGGAGTGATTTTTGTTGTTGTATTCAAACTCCACCAAAGGTAAGTGATCCCCCCAACTGTGACCAAAGTTGAGGACACTTTCACGGAGCATGTCCTCGAGGGTCTGAATGGCCCGCTCAGTCTAACCATCCATCTGAGGATGGAAGGCGGGGCTCAAACGAAGATGTGTCCTGAAAGCCTCCTGTAACCCCTTCCATAGCCGGGAAGTAAAACATGTGTCACAATCAGAAACAATCATCAAGGGTACTCAATATAACCACAAAATATCCTGCACATAGAGGTGTCCCAAGATCTATACTAAACCCTATTCTCTAATTGGAAGGAAGTGGTCTAACTTGGTGAGTCGGTCGAAGGTCACCCAAATCGAGTCATGACACCTGGATGTATGTGGAAGTCATGTCACTAAGTCCAAGGATATCCCATCACACATCCACTATGGGACCTCTAAGGGCTGAACCAAGCCTACTAGTGCCTAATGCTCTGCCTTCACTTTCTAAAAAGTGAGGCATCAAGAGACAAACTCTACAAATTATTTCTTCATTCCCGATCACCAGTCCTATCGTCGGAGGTCCTTGTACATCTTCACCAATTTTGGATGTACCGCTAGAAGGGATGAGTGTAACTCTCTCAACACTTCCTCCTGAAGTGACATTGGTACCATGGTATGTCTTCTGAAGAGAATGACTTGCTACCCACCTTCAGAAAATTCATCAGGTGTATGTCATGTGGATGTCTGAGCACGTCGTGTCTCGTAGTCAACATCCCCATGATGCGCCTCCTTGACTCGCTAGAAAAGTAGGGGAGTGACAGTAAGATACTGAAGAAAAGTTTCTCCTTCTTGATCCACAAAGGATATCTGCAAAGCGTCTCGCTTCTCTGTGGCCTCACTCAACAGATGCGGGCCAGACCTCTTGTTGAGTGTGTCTGCTACCATGTTCCCCTTCCCAGGAGTATAGACTATCTAAAAGTCAACTTCTGATGCCATGAGGGTGAGTTTGGCCAAATCACGAGTGATTGGTTGCACCATCCTATGCATGAGTTTATCCTATGCTTCCAGGGATTACTTTTTCTCCAACCAAGTAAAACCCCATCCCAACATTATATATTAACCACAACCACTTTTTCTAATACAGTTAATCTGAGTGTGAACTGTGGATGTCAAGTCCAAACCCAAACTAACATCGTAAGGCCTCAAAGATGCCACAAAGAGGTTCCAACCTAAACTCTCGCCTAAAGGGTCATATCACACCATCAGCGTAAGTGTGATTATAAACTCTCCTCCCAAAGGTATCTCCAGACATGAGGGTCAAGTCAATAGTTTAACCAGAAACACTATGTCCTGGACAAGATTCGTGGAAGGAAGGAATGATTGGAACCTATGTCTATTAATATGGCAGCTAGTAGTAGACATATACCATACCTTGAATCATTCCTCGAGCCCTTAGGTCGCATTCCTTGACCACATACATAAAATCTCTTCCCCTTTCCTCCATCTCCATGAGCCTGGCAGGGTCCATAAAAAGGGTGTTCTTATAACATGTCGAAAAGTACACCACCACATGCTACCCTCCTAGATCTGCTTACACATCTGTTGCCCAGTAGATTTATCTATCCCTAAAATATCCTCTTCCTAAAATATTTTACACACCCAATTCTCTAAGACTAGCTCATGTTCCCTACTTTTCAACTGCTAACATTCACTGGTTGTATCAGTTCAGCCAAAGAACATTCAACCACAAAGGTTCTCTCTAGCACCCTATCATAAGTAGGAATGCATAGAGTATAGTGATGGTTAAAATGTCCTTTATACACACCTCGCTCGAAAGTTTGAGCCCTGAAACATTGATGGTATCATATTCATCATGTATCAGAAATGATTAGTATGCCAAAATGATTACTCATCTATAGACATGTCATCCTGCGAAAGCTGTAGAAGTTCTGGAGAACTCTCAGCCACCTCCTCAAGCCAGTCCTCAACTGCCTGTGAGTCAGGCTCGCCTCGAAATCTAAGTGGTATCTGATGCTGAAACATGTTTAAGTTACTAAGCCTACATGTTTCCTCTACCAGTACAAATGGTTGTAATTGCTGACCAACAGGTAGTGATATAGCTGGCACACTACCCGAAGGTACTATCTTGGGAAACAGTCCATGTACCAAAGCCTTATCACTAAGTGGACCATCCTCATGGTCACTCATTGAAAAAGTATAGTAGCTTAGATCATTTTCTGCTCTACTGGTGTCTCAAATATATTGGAAACTCTAGGAATCACCTCCATCCAGCCCTCAGCTATGTGGAAATCTGCTGCCCAATGGGTGGTGGTGCTGCTGGTACACCACTCGAAGGTGACAACATAATAAGAGGGCCCTGCACCGGACTCTCATCACTCAGTGGGATGTTAGTGCGTACAACTCTCAAAACACTAACTGTCTATCTGTGTGGAGGCATCCTAAAAGAAACAGATGCGACACGGCCAAAATATTATACCTGGTGAGCTAACCTAGTGAGATGAATTAATAAATAACATTGAAAACACACCCACAATCAGTGTTTTTGTGCACTGAGTCGGAAATCAGAAGTCATGGTCCTGGTGTATGGATAGGTCGGCCGCCGCACCAACACTGGACTCCCGGAACTGAAAATAGCACTCACCACACTTAACACTACTACATCACAAAAAAATATCAGAGTCCTAAGTTCTATGGTAGAACCGACTCCTTTGATACCAATTTGTCATGACCCGTCCCCTGGGCCCGTGTCTTAACTACCACAAACCCGCATTCCATAGTCTAGGGGATGGCGACTAGAACCAAAGGAATAATTCCCTAAAACAAGGAAGGCATTGCCTTTATAAACTGAAAACAGCACAACAGAGCACACAACTGGATACCAAACACTACGTAAACTATATAACAAAAGATTTCTGAAAAGTAAAAAGGGCCATAAATACAAGCCCAACTGTAAATTACAAGGAACTGGAAATACATGTACAAGTAAAGAAAGGAAAAACAGCTACTGGTTCATCCTCTCGAATTCCTTCTTGAAGGGTAGGTATAGATATCCTCTTTATAACTCCACATGCATCTATCTCATCTGTGTACCGACTCGTCATAAGGTCCACCTCCGGGTACCATCCAGTCCTGGTACTCTCAACCTCATTCATCATTGTCCATCGTCTGCATCCAACACAATGAGATGCGGGCATATCCTGTGTAGGGGTGAGTATAATGATACTCATTAGGGACCCCAAGACCTTCAAGGTCTCACAAAATCCAACAAGGATAAACCACAAAGTATGAAACCAACATATAACCCCACTTAGGTATATTCCCATACATATACCTATGTTATCAATTAATTCATCTCAATCATGAGGAAAACACAAAAGTTAATGACTCAGCCCACACAGGTATACAACTTTTGTAGAGTGTTAGAGATGATTATATGTAGCCACTAAATCATCTATTCTGTCAAACCCACATAGGATCCAGGAACATAAATTAGAACTATCGAACCCACACAGGATCCAGGAACAGTATTCAGAGCTATCAAACCAACACAGGATCCAGGAATAGTAGTCAGAGCTATTGAACCCATACAATATCTAGGAATAGTAGTTAGAGATGTCGAACCCACACAGGATCTAGGAACAATAGTCAGATCTATCAAACCCACACTGGATCCAGGAACAGTAGTCAGATAACAACCATCCCCAGGGTTTCCTCACAAATCACGCTTGATTCTGGGAGAGTCAGCTCTTCAATACAATTATTGATACATCAACTACCAAGAAGTCCCACTAAGGAGTATCCCAATGTTCCTCCACATCATAAGGGTCTCAACGCAACAGATGGCACATCAATCGGACATGCAGTCTGTGAGTTATTATCCGTTTAGTCCCGGGGCCCCGGTTGGATTCGTGCACGATCCATCCTGACCATATCTCAACAATACCCTGAACTCCAGTGGGGTATACTCAAAGGGACCATCACTCTCCATATTTTCTATCATTGATGAATGTTCTTCAAATCGATGTTCGGTTCCAAAGAAATGGCCAAAAGAAAGTAAATGGTTGGTAGTCGGCCCGGGTCCGGTCCGACCCGGTCTGGGTCGACCCGGTTAGACATGTTGGATCTAGCCCGACCCGTTGGGTGGGCCAAATTGTTAGGTTCGGACCGGCCCACTGTTCCCTGCCCAGCGGGCTGCATGGGTGGTTCGGCCAGGAGGGCACTGCGAGGGAGGTTTGGCCTGGAGAGTCGTGAGGGCGATGCCAGTTCGGCTATGGTGCCACAAGGGGCGCCTCTTGGGAAGCACGGCCCAGGAGTCCGGGAGGTCGACTGGTAGTCCGGGAGGCCGGCGGGCTGCTGGGAGGAGGACGGGAAAGTCGGTGGGGCACGTGCAAGCATATTGGAGGCCGACGGGTGTCCGGCGGGCAGGAGGAATCCGGTGCAGCTCGGTCCGATGTGTGGCTCTACCGATGGGTAGTGCAGTAGGCGTGGCTCAGAAACCGTCGGGTGGCGCGGTTCGGCCCGAGGTGGCGGATGCGGTTCGGCTGGAGCACTGTGAGGGCGGCGTGGTTCACGGAGGTTGTGGGTAGAGTGGTCATAGGCTGCGTCATCCCGTCGCCACATCGCTATGCCGATGATCATCACAAACAAGAATGACAGAGGGGTCGAGCCATGTTGGTTTGGCCCGAACCATCCGTGTTTAGGGTGGTAACATGTGGCTCATAAATTAATAAGTAAGGTGAAATTCAAATTTTACAACCACTGCAATGATTAAAATTCTAACCGAATAAGAAAATAAAGAGAGAAATATTACACAAATAAACCCCAACCTTGATCGTTGGTCGTCAACGGAGTCGCGGGGAAAGAGGTAGTGTTGTCGTCATTCATCACATCTGCCGCACAATTCCAATCTTGAGCTCGTGTGTCACTTCATTGAAGATGATGAGGAGGGAAGGTCATTTGAATACGTACCATGTCAGTAGGATCTTCGAGGAAGAAGTCTAATAAGTTCGGCATTCATCGTAGTTGAAGGCGTTCCTCGTCGGGGTTCGTCATTGGTGGAGTGTTCTTCGTTGGGAGATTTCTCCCAATAATCCTCCTCTCCCAACATCCAAGTGAAATATTATGCCAAATAATAGATTATAATATTTATTATTTTGTTGGAAATAATTTATAAAAAAACTAAACACTTGGTTGGAACATTAAAATTAAAGGGGAGGATTTGGCACCATTAATTTGGTGTCTTGGTGACATTAATGTGGAGGAAGCTCAAGAGGCTCCTCCAAATTATAGATGGGGTTGAGAGGTTTTCCTCTCCTCACATTTAATATGGGTCGGGTGGTCCTCGCCCCTAATATTCAAATTCGGAGGTAATGTGGTCTCAGGAGGTCCCCACCACATCAACCACCCATGGGAGGTTGAGGTGTCATGGTCCCCCCACCATAACTTTTCATGGGAGGTTACGGCCTGGTGGTCCTCACTTCCAACCTCCACAAGCAGGTTATGACCAAATAAATAAAAATAAATCCACGACTTTATTTTAATTTAATTCTTTCACTAAAAACCCAAAAACTATCTTCCACCCTCGACCAACTGTTGTTGAGGTGAAATTCTTCTTAAGTGAATACCAGTGCAGTGAGTTCAACAGTTCCCTCAGATATTAATTCTATGCACCAGTTCAAAAGTTATAAAACGCTTCTCACACATTTACTAAAGTTACCCAAAAAAATTTCTGAAAATTATTTTCAGTCACCCTCGACCAGCGCTGGTCGAGGTTAGGCTCTGCCAAGGTGAAAAAAACCCCAATAAACCCAACGGTACTCTCAGATTTTCAATCCAAGTTACCGTTTAGAAGTTATGAATTTTACAATAAAATAATTGTTAAAAAATTATTTTATTTGTGGTCAAAAACTAACTTTCATTGGTGTCCCGCATCGGCCAAAGTTAGTATCTTCATAAAGAGTTCATACCCACACGAGTTCAGCGGTGGTCTCAGTTTTTTAATCTGAAGCATTTGAAAAATAAAATAATTTCTTTAATTATTTTATTTAAAATTATGCAATTTTTAGGTTTTTTCACAGGAGGTCCCTGCCGAATAATCTTAAGTCACGCCTCGAGTAAACCTTCCATCCTGAGCTCAACAGTGCACTCAGATTTCTGATCTAAGTAACTGTTTAAGTTTTTTTCACTTCTTCTAGAAAACTACTTACAGGCATTAACATAATCTTAACAAAACTTCGACGGGTCATTCTGGGCACTCTGGGCCTCAAGATCTCACGCAGTTAGATTTCGCGGACTCGTAAAATTCCCATGTATTTAAGAAAAAAAATTAAATTGAAATTAGGGGTCTTTACATGGAAGGTGAACCTTCTGGGAAGTTTCCCATGGTGTGTGCGAGTGAGGACAAAGCACACTTGAAAGGACATGTGTTGGCCTGTGGGGACAGTCATTATTCAGATGACCCATTTAGGCACGTGGGTGGGCCCCAAGGTAAGGACCACATGTCTGCGGGGCAACTGGTGGTATTTGGCAAGCCAGGACCCGATGACCATGTTAAAGGTGGGGTGTATGTGCTGTCACTAAGGCCCAGTTGTTACATGGAAGCACCAAGATCACACAAGACATCATCAAATTTAAAACAAAAGATTGTACATGTAATAGAGAATTTCCCCAAGTATTGACATTTTTTGGGTAATGGTGGTGTGATCATGTCTGAAACACTTCTCCCATGTTGATTCTTTCATTCCCATAAAACCTATTTATTTTGGTGAAAATATCTTTAAGTAATCTAGCTTATTTGGGAATTTAACTTATATCTTCCAAGAAGAGTATATTAATTTTATCCTTTTGAAATTTATCCTATATGTATTTTTGAAATTTATCTTCGTCAATCTTCTTGGATTCTCTAAATCTCTAGGAAAATGGAATGTAAATCTATTTATTCTCCCTCTAAAATCATTATTTGGTATTTTATGGTATTTGTTTCCCAAATAATTTCAAGGGTTCTTCTTCTTCCTTTTTGTCCTATTGTACAGGTGGAGTGGTAAACTTTTTTAGAATCTGTCCATAATTTCTAAATTCAACTTCTTGAAGGTTATCTTAGGTTTCCCTAGGTGTTTATTCTAGGATTTCCCTGTCACTCCTTATAATGATTATGCTCACACATTCTTTGGGGATGAAGATTGTCAGAGTTGGCAATTTTCCTAGGGTTCTTGGAAAACATATCCATGATATTATAAAATTTATATGTCAAATATTTTACAATATTTTTTATCTCCTATATCTTTTCTCATTAATTTTGTTCCACTATTGGTGCACTAGATGAGGCCTATCCATTGGGATTTTTTTTGAAAAGGTTGTTATTTGTAGGTTATTTGTTTTTTCTACTTCTTGTATGGTTATTGGAAAAGGGGTGGATTCTGGAATTATTGTTGGAAAGGTGCTCTAGTCGGACTTTTGTTTTCCCCTATATCCCTATTGGACTTATCCTTTACTCTATTGTTGGTTATATTGAAATTGTACTGGATGGAATATCGTTCTACAACTATACATACCCCATACCACTACAAAAAGATTAGTAACGTGGTGGGGTGATGAACATAAACCACATACTTGAGCGGGGAAAGTTGTTTATTCACTTATGTTCAACCATTTGTATTAAAGGGATTTTCAATTATTCCATTTTGTTTCAAGAAATGGTGACTATCAAAAATCACTCACCTCATAGATGATTGTGGTTATTATACCTCTTATTCCAGTTTTTTTGGGATTTATGAGAAATATTTTCAATTAGGTTCCTAGCTTCCTAGGGTGATGTATTAATCAAGGATCCTATGAATGATGCATCCTAGAGGTTCCTCTCAGTGTTCAGTAGCCTATGGTAAAAGAATAATATGAAGTGACGATCACCCATAGATTGGTGAGGACATATTTCACATATATTTATGAATATTTACTAGTATTTATAGATGGTATCTCTAACAGGTTTTATGATGGCATAGATTTCATTCGATATTGTAGCAATTTTAGAGGTTGGGAAGAATATTTGCATAAATATTCTATGGAAGTAGCCCTATTCATGGATCCTTACAATTTCCAAGATGTATAACCAATCATTTGTAGCTCCCTATAGTGAAAATGTGAATTCCCCCACTTTAATTCATCATTCTCCAGTCTTATTGTCTTGAATCTTAAACAGATATAGATGAACTCTTGGATGTGTCAGTTTGAGTCTTCTCTTAAAAGGACATGAAACATGGGTAACATATGAATCTTATTTCTCTCAATTAAAAATAAATTTTCTTGTAGCAACATAGTCAATTGAATATTTGGATTGGGGAATTGTGGTGAAAAAAATATCCCTTAGAGTCTGATGTGGATTGATTTCCAGGTCTATTAGCTCAGAGTAAGCGTGTGGTGTTTCAAAAGAGTCTTCTAATTTGTTTTTTACAAAGTGGTTCCCTAGCATAAGAGTCATAATCCTAGAAATAAAATGCCTCTCAATATTTGGATCAAGATCTAATATTTTTCTCATTGGAATCCCATATCATGAACGTTATATCAGTTTGATTTAATAATTTCTCCCGAAAAATGTAACCATGTTTTAATGGAACACCTATCATGGAATATGAAAGAATCAAATTTATTACATTTTTCATAGTGAAACACATTGGATTAATTGAATTATCAAACATGAGGATCTTCTCAGTTTTCTCACTCACCTAATCTTATTCACTAAAACTATTTATTTGTTTTATTTTAATTATTTATCAATGGAAAAAAATATTTTGGGCTTTTTAATTTCTTTTCTAAGATGATGAAATGACATAAAATATGAAAATTAAATCTAAAATAACAAGAAATGATATCGATAAAGAGTAAATAAATAATGTTCTTGGTCATTGGTTTGTTTTTTTAGGTTTCATCATTATTACAATTTATTTGTTTCATATTAGTTTAATGATCTAAACATGTAATCTCATAATGAATTACTATCAATTATTTAGAAATTTTGAAATCACAAATGCCTAAGAAAATATAAAATCTACATCCTCATGAAATAATATTTTTTGACATACCATGGTTAAGGGTGTGACATCATTCAGGATGCAACACTATTAATTCTATTTTATACATTGATTGGATGAACTCTATCATGTTATGATACAACCAATGGAAGGAGGGAAAAAATATTAAAAATAATAATAATAAATTTTATTTCATGGCCCATGAGAGAGTATCAAAACCTGTGTTTCTCACACTCTTCCATACAAACCATAAAATAAACAATAGGAAATAATTTAGTAAAACCTTGACCTCCCATGGGCCAAGAATTAGGTTAGACTCCAATTATTGGTCATAAGAGATCTGTTTTTGGATAAGAAAAATAGAAGAATAAAGAACATAAAATAAAAAGAATAGAATAAAATAAAAAATGGTGAGAGAATAAGAAGACAAAAAATATATGAAATCACAAAATAAAAATAGAAGATATAGAAGAGCGATAGATATAGAGATAGAAGAATAAACTAAAATAAAAAGAAATATATATAATATGTAGAGAAAATGTAAAAAGAAAAAAATAATAAAATAAAATTTTAAATTAGAAGAAGAAAATTAGAAGGATAATAGTAGAAGAAGCGATTATTGTGGTGAAACAATTAAAATAAAAATTGATGGATTATTTTTATTAAAAAATTAAAAATAAAAATGAATTAAAAATAAAAAATATAAATGAAACAAACTGAATAAGAATTGAAGTTATCATCCCTAGAGATTATTACATAGAATGGGTTTCAAATTCCCATGGAATAGTGAGTAATATCATTTTTATAGACAATAGATGGGGTCTTTGGCCTCCACCTTCTTCAAGGATCCCCTGAAACCTGAAAGTTTAAATAGAGCGATCATCTTTGAGTTACATGGGTTATTCAAATTACACCTTTTGATATCAATTGCTTCCTTTACATGGATGGAAGAGTTCCAGAGGGGCACCCTACAGCGTTATGCATGGCTAGTGGTTATGGATTGCATGGTGTTTTGTATTTAGATGAAGTGGAAGTGGAGAGGATGATTCATGGAACTAGTGACTAATGGGGACACCACCCTCATTTGATAATCTAAGTGGATGGATGAACCTAAAATTCATATTCATGGGGATAGAATAAGTCATAAAGGACCTTCATCGTGGTCGCATGAATCAGAATAGGCAATCAACATGATATCGAGGCCAAAAGGCAGAAGAAACAGTGATTTCATGGTGATATTAGTGGAGGCTGATCAGTGTCGATGTTGGAGCTGTGGTGGTGTGCGGTAGAGTAGGTGACATGTTATGTTCAAGGTGAGGTGCATGGAATTGAGCCAAAGTGACGACGTTTTGGTTAATAAAGTGAATAATAGTTCAAAAAAATCATCCCTCCTAAAAAATACTAGAGAATGAACGCTCCCTTAAATAACTATTTGTGTCTCTCTCTTGATAATGGAGTCACACATGGGCCGAAGGACCCCCACCCCACCATCCACCACCTCTCTCTAGTGATGCATTCCTCTAGCCACTATAGGGATTATGCCCCCTACATTGCAAATCTAGGCATTTATCCCATCTATTAATTTGTCCACAAATTTCACCAATGTGGGCCCCTTCATAGGCATGAACTCCCCATACACCTTACCTATTAGGATGGCCCTCCTCTGGGTATACATGGACCAGTGTCCCTTATGGGCCAACCCATGTGTATTTTGGTCCTTAATTTGAGGGCTTAGCCAAGTGGATATTTATTTAGTAATGTATCTGAAATATAGTTAGGGAAGTTTAGGAAGCAAATTAAATTCTCTTCGAAATATCCAAATAAATTTCAATCATATAATTAAAAAATATGTCATCCATCATGAGCCATTTTAATTCCATATTCAATTTTTCCACTATTTGATTTAAACATTGAATTACATGGTAATTATCATTTAAACAATTTAAAAATAAATGAAAATTGATTAAAAATAAGAACCAAATATGAAACTTTAAATAACCATTAAATTTCTATAGTAAATAATGAGATCTTGTACAATGTATTTCCTAGTATATTGGAATTATCACCTTCCCCTAGTGGAGTTATCATATGGATATAGTTTCCATTATAGCATTTGAATGAAACCTTTTGAGGTTCATTATGGGAAGATATGTTGGACCCCAACATGTTGGGATGATGATTGAGAGTAATAGCTAATGTGACATTATATAATCTAATAGAATACAAAGAATGTTAAATCCATTCAATATCATATGACATACCTTAGAATTCAATAAAAAAACAATACAAAAAATCAGCAACGAGACCTGGAGATTGGGGAGGTTGATAAAATGTTTCATAATATATCACCATGTAATAAATATATTTGGTTTGGGAAGAAGGTAAATCTTATTCCAAGATACATCATTCCCTTTCAGATACTTGATCGAATCATATATGTGTGATATCAACTAGAATTCCTACCTAACCTATCTTAATGACATGATATCTTTTATGTATACCTCTTAAGGAAGTACATACTAGATCCATCACATGTATTGAATATAGAGGAGGTGCCTTTGGAAAATGATCATTCATGCACGGAATATCCATGGAAGGTATTAGGTCATAAAGAAATATTTTTGTGAAATAAGATAACTTACATGGGAAAATTACTCTAGTGAAACTAAAATTTTGAGGAAAAATGATGGGAACCAGAAGTGGTGATAAAAAATAAGTGCCATTATCTATTTCAGTGTATGAAATAAAATTTCAAGGGTGAAATTTCTAAATGGGGGAAGAATGCAATAACCTAAAATTTTATAAATGAAATTAACTATTGAATGAATAAATTTCTTATTATGTAATGTAATTTTAGAGAACACATGAACTATATTAGTTATTTTGGACTATTAAAAAATATTTATTTTAGAACATAAAATACCACCAAACATTATAAACATATATAATGTAGAAATTCTATCACGAATATTAAAATTATTATATTTTAATTGGTTTAGTAATATCTAATTGTCAAAGAAGGAATAAGCGATGTCCTCAACCAGTAGGATCCTAATATTTGGAGACCATTAATCACAGCTTCCAAGGGAGATTGAATCACTTGGACTTTACCTTGGCTAAGATCATGTTGATATTCAATAACCAAAACATGAGAAAAAACATATAAAAGATAAATTCAAGCTCACCAACACCACTACCCAAACCATTTTAACCGAACCACCCAAAGAAAGTACTACCCTTACACACCTCACCCTTAGGTTATTTTCTGGAGTAATAAGAGGATATGTTTCTAGACAACAGTAGTATAAATTTTTAAATTTTCATTTTTAATAAAATAATTATTGTATTTATCCCTTTTTATTATTAATTAATACACATGATTATATAATGAGTTTAATTAAAACTATATTTTGATACAAAGAATCCAAAATTACATTTTTGGAAAAAATATTGTTTTAATTAAAAAAATATTTCATAAATTTAATTTTTTTTTTTGAAATAGATAATATTCTCATGAAATATTTTAATTAAAAAATATGTATTGATATATAAAATCTTATATAATTTAATTAATTCCAATTAAATTTTTATAAGGGTAAGAATGTTTTTAGTGTTGTAAAAACTAGTATTTTCTAATAAATACATATTTTCATTTAAAAGTGTAAATAATCATATTAATAAATTATTTTATTAAATTAAATATATTTTTTCAAAATATCATGTTGAAATTATAAAATTGTTAATTTTTCATAATTTTATAAGAAAGATTATTTTTTGGGTAAAAAATAAATACATTATAAATATAAAGTATATGTTATGACATCATAATAGACAAAAAGTGATTTAATAAATACAATAAAATTAATCAATTAAAATAAATAAATTTCTCCTATAAAAAATGTGTTTTATATGTCATATTATTAATTTCAAAAACCTATACTGAATTCTAAAAACATATAATATATATTAGGGTTTAAAAAACAATTATTTATGAATATGAATCACTTCATCATCAAGAATTATATTATTTAAGGATTTATGTTCTTATACTAATAAAATATTTAAAACCCTCTTATTTTTTATAATCCATGGGAAAAAATTCTTTTATAATTTTTTGTTTTAATTGTATTATTATATAGAGTCTAAAACATAATATAAGAAATAAATAACGAATTACCCTCTATTTTTTTCTAAAAAACCACCCAACCTACCATTTCTATTTACTCAAAAACTATTAAGTTTGAAGTTTCTCTCCATTACATCTCTAAACCCCCAAAAAAATACATCTTCTTAAGAAGCTCCTCCCAATCTTATACATGCACTCTATCAAGGTAATATATTTTCTTTATCCTCTTGTTTATTCAAGTACTTTCTATTTGTTATGGTTTTTTATTTATAAATTTTTTTTTCTAAAAAATGTTTTTAGACATACATTTACTATTCTTTTGATTCCTAAGTATTTATTGGTCACTTTTCACTCTCATTAAACCATCCCTTATACCTTTATGTAAAAAAATTGTGTCACCAAAATTATCCCATGACTTTCCATGCCAAACTTTTTTATTGTGAATACTCGTACCAATTTCTATTCCAAAATATTCACCTCATAGATAATATCCCTATTATTATTTTTTAATTTCATGTTTTAAAACACAAAAACTAATAATGGGATTAAAAGTGATTAAAACCATTCTTAGTATGTATGATCAACATGGCACATAAATGCATGTACTTGATATGGATGTGACAAGTAGGCCTGAAATTATATATACATCCAATGCATTGGGTAATATTTTTAACTTTTGAGATACCATGTATGAAACACATGGAATTAAGCAAATATGATTATGTTACAATGTCTTGTTGGTTTGTTTTGACTCATTCTTATGATGTCATGTTTTAGGTTTCTTCCACATTCATATGATTCCCTTATGCTATCATATAACGTCAAAAACTGATATTCGTGGTTATTATTATAACTGTTTAATGTTACCATGTGATTCCTATTGATTCATATTTAATGATTTAATTTATTATATGTAATGATTATTCACTTATACAACTTTATATCTCAACACAATATTATCTACATCCCCATGTTATCATGTGTAATATTATAAGATTAGTGGAAATTAATGGAATTTTATGTGTTTTAAAAAAATTTATTATATCCCAATTTCATGATATCTTGGTATGTATCTTATTACCCATAGACATAATTCCTCTCAATCTCACTTTTTTCAATATATAAATTATTTTATATTAATTCATTGAAATAAAGTCTAAAAAATATGGGTTGTTATGGGAACACATGTTTAAAGAAGACTTAGAATCTTCTCCTAGGAAGATTACCAAAATAAAATAAAATAACACAAAGAGTTTATTAAATAAAATAATTATTTTAATGAGGAGAAGTGTGGGTATTTTAATAAATAACTAACTTATTTTTATGAAATCAAGAATCTCAAATTAAAAGCTACTGAATTGTAGAAAATGGCGATGGATATTGAAGAAAAACGTTCAATAAAATAATAAGAGTCATCTATGAAATAATATAATTTTATCAAATATATTATTTAGTTAAATAAATTATAATATTATTTAATGTTTTTTCTTAAAGACAAGGTTTACCATTTTATATAATCTAAGGGAACCTATTCAAAGAATCAGATTGAATTTTTACTTAATAAACAATCTTATAATATTGTTTTAACTAATAATGAAGATTATAACTCAAAATATTGTAAATCAAGGCCAATAAAAATGTAAGAAACTTTATTACAATTCATTATAACAAGTAAAATATTCAAGAATATTATACACTCTTAAGAAGATAGATATTTATAGTTAATTAGTGATGGAAAAACAAAAATCAAGGTATTAATTTTTTAAAGGGGGTAAAATTACACATTCAATGTAGGAAACCTATGAAAATAAATGTCTCTAATTTTCTAAAACACATTTGATTTACTTGAAGAAATTTATGCTATATATGATCACTAGGTAATTTTTATAGATAAGTGCATGATAAGATTACCTGGAAGGATTCACTATAGAGATAAAGAGAGGGGAATGCAGAAGTTAAAGGACGTAAAAGAATATATAACTAAGGTTGAATTGTAATCCAATAAAACAATGGCATGAAATCATTACACTAGGTGTTATTATTACCTTAATGGTGAAACTATAATTACTAATAATATTGAGAAACATGATGGGTGATAAGTAACTTTTGAAAATTATTATTTTCTAAAAATAAAGGGATTTGGATTTGAAAAAATAGAATATCAAAATCTAAAATCAAATAATGTTTTATATTTGGAATTTATGAATCATAATATAACAATTAATAAACTAAGTGATGATGGGAATGAGGTTATATCCATTAAAACAAATTTATATTTAAAATCATAAAATATGGAAGGATCATCTCTCAAAGAAAAGGAATAATCAGAAATTTGATTCAAATAGGTGACCTAACCAACCCCTATTACTCGGTGAAAAAGATGAAAGCTTGTTATGACAAAAAATTCCTATACATATTGGATAAATAAAATCTATTAACAATTAAAAAGAATAATTTCGTAAATGATTTACCAAATATGAAAAGATAAATCATTGATATTTTTGTAAATTTTTTAGAGGGATATTTGACTCACAACTCTCATAATAATGTTGATATTAAATCCACTAGGCCATCAGAGCTCATCCAAACCAACTTATGTCATCCCATGAGAAAACATTATACCATTGGTAAATTTTATTACATGAAATTTATTTATTATTATACTCAAATCATTGATGTTATGTTCATCAAGAACAAGTCAAAATTTGTTGAGATGATTAAAATTTTTTAACGACAATGTGAAATAGTGTTGGGAATATACATAAATAAACTAATAACTAATAATCAAAAATAATATACATGTGATGAATTTGAGATTTATCATTATAATAATTTAATAAAGAATAAATTTATAACAACATATAAACTCTAGAAAATGGTGTCTTTAAATGAAGAATCTAATTATATTTGCAATGGGTAAGAAAATGTTAACTGAAAAAATTTGATCTCAAAATATTTACAGAGAGAAGAAATATGTACTATTCTATACATATAGAGTATATTTATATAGATACCTTAATAAAACTTAACCCCATATGAAGTGCGGTATAATAATAATACAAGTACTAAATACTTTAGAGTATTTTCTAGTCCCTATTTATATACATCATAAATATAAATATAGAAAAGTATAAGGAAAAAACGAAGGGTTCCTTACGGGATACTAATAAAATAGGTGTGGGTAAAAATATTGGAACAATTGATTTCACATATTTACTAACATAATTTATATAAATATTTTTCAAAATCAGTTTATATCAGATCAAGTTTATGAATCAGACAATATACAGATTTTTGTTAATTATGATAAAAATAAAGCTAAACAAGTCCCAATTATTGGTAAAATTGATTTAGATAAAACTATTGATAAGGATGAGATAAACGAATGTTAAGTAAAATAGTTTCAATGGTTTTATAATAATGATGAATATTAAACCATTTTTGGAAGATAATAATTTAATGTATAAACAATAAGAAGACTGGGAACAGATAACCCGACAAACGTTATCTCTTTTGTTTATCCAAAAAAAATTCTAAATATTTTGAATGTTAATAGTTGATATAATATATTAATAATGGGATAGATTAGATTGAGAAAAATGCACCTTGAGAAAGAACCATGGTCTATAAATAATAATTTTATTGACACAGAGTGGTTATTTTGAATTAAATTGAAAGAGAAAGGTATTCTGACAAGAAACAAATGATATGATGGTATAGATACACTCAAATAGAAGGAATTGATTTTTGTTAATGATTAGAACCATTTTAATGGTTTAATAATATATGAATATTTTTATTATGGATTCACAAAATAAATATAAATTATATCAAATTGATGTTAACTTATATTTTTTATTGGTGACTTGATAAATAAGTTTCAACTTAACAACACAATAGTTTCCTTCTTGTTTTTGATGGAAACATGGTGTGTATACTTAAAGTGTATTTTTATGGTTTAAAATAGGATCCTAGAGTATAGTATTCAAAATTGTATGGTTAATTTAGTCATATTGGTTTTATAAAAGGCAATGTTGAAAGAAATTTCTTTGATAAGGAGATGTCTACTAGTACCATGAAAGTAAAAGTATATATTGATTACATAATATTACCTACTAAAAAGAGTTCCTTTATGATGTGTTTTCTGAGCATATGAAAAATCACTTTAAAATGTATATGCTTGGTAAAAGCGCCTAATTTTTTGTATTAAAAATTGATTACATATATTGATAAATATTTTTATCCCAATAAAAATATGCTAGAGAATTATTTATATAAATTTCACAAAAGAGTAAATAGAAAATTCGACTCCCAGTTCAATTACAATAAAATGTTGGATATATTAAGATGATTTCAACGTTTATAAAAATGAGTATATAAAAGTTATTTGATGTTTTTTGTATTTAAAATAATCAGGGCCTGATATTTTATATACAATGATTATATTGCTTAGGTTTCAGTGTGACCCAAGGGATTCAACCCTAGTAGTAGAAAATAGAATTTTATGTTATGTGAAAGGAAGACTAAAATATGTGATGCTATATAAAAATAGTGCAGGTTCAAACTTATTATGATTTATATATATATATTGGGAAAGTGATTTATCTTATGGAAAATCTACACATATTGTACTATTTTTTCATAGTGAGGGTTGTGTGAGATGAAATAAAAGTGAAAAATTCAGTGACAGTTAGCCCAACTGAAGAAGAATATATGGCTACTACACATGAATGTATAAATATTTTATAGATATAGGTACAATCAGATTATTTGAACGTTTAAATTAAGTGGTACCAAGAAATAATTTGTAATAATTAGAGTATAATTGATTTTTCCATGATTTCTAAGGATAATTCAAGATCTAGGAATATTTACATCATATTTAATTTCATTAGAGAAAGTGTAGACTATAAATATATCAGACTAGCATATATTAAAAAAAATTAAATTACAGATATCTTTAGTAAATATTTATTAATAGAGAGGTTTTATAAATTAAGTATGAAAATCTTTGTTCAACCAACTCCTCTTATTTAAATGCGTGTTGAAATTACTACCCCCTAAGGGAATTGAATTATATTGATAAAAAGGCATAAATAGGTACATAACTATTTAAAAAATGGGTGGATCCTTCTCTCAAATGTGTACTTTTCACTAATTATTAATCCAATTTAGTGGTTATTAATACATAGGGGAGAAGTATAAGTGTGAATTTATGGGAATGTAATATATATTACTTTTCCAAAATTCCATATCAATGAGGACTTTATTTCTCTCAAAAATAATACATTATTTGGTGGTGTGGTGTTAGGACATCACTTTTTGAGAATGGACATGACTTGAATATTCTAATATATTTTTTGGATTAGTTATGAATTTAGAATATTTATGTTGACAATAGTTTAATGTGGTTTCTGAGAAATATAATGCGGGATATTAATGTTCCCATATAATTATGTACACATTTAATTGTTTTTTCAATTGCGCCTGAGAATTGATTGAATACACTAAGTTGTTGTTGAATTTGGATGAAATGTTTTTGGGAGGTATTTAATATCCTTGAAGTGATTTTAATCCATTATGTGAATTTTTATTTATAATTTCGAATCCTAGTATTGACATTGGAATTTTGATAAGTTGTTTCGTTGTAATACATTCAGGGAAGTTAATATGTATTTTTAGTTCTTCCTATGACTTTTTCATTGTGTGCATAAGATATTCATAAAGGGAATAAGACATAAGGTAGGTTTTTAGGTCTTAAAAAATTGAAAAATGGAGAGTTCCTATGACTTTGGATGATTCTATAATCCTTTATGAGAATATTTACTGTCTTCTTGAAGAATCGTAAGACTCTAATGGATTTTTAATAATTTTCATGTATGACTTTGATTCTATAAATTAATTATATTTTTATTTTATAGGACATGATATTCTCATATGACTCTGATATTCACTATTATACATGTTTTCATAATATATCATACTTTATAAGACACTAGAATTGTATATGATGCAGTCTTGTATGATAAAATTGTATAAGATATTTGATTTTTATAGGAGACAACACATTGTGAAAAAATGAGAATTATCCAGAATGAAGAATTTCAAGGGAAATTGAATTAGATCCTTCTCAAGCCAATATAAATTCTTTAAAACATGATATTTAAATTTTGATTCAAACTGACTCACGTAAAAATAAAAATTTCTGACTTATGTTCATGCTAGTTGATGTTTCATGTTTTTTTATATTTGAAAACCAACAATATTTATTCATGATGAAACTATTTATCAAAAATCAAAAAAAAAACTATCTCGAATATTAATTTGGAAATTATGTAATATTATAATGTTTTTATAATCACATTAAAATTAATATTTAGTGATTATAACTATGTTTTAAAGAGTTTTAATGTTCAAGATGATGAGTTTTAACTATTTCTTCATAATTAAGATATTCATAAAAAATTAGGTTAAGATGAAGTTAATCGATACTAAGCTAGTGGAATATGAATACGTTTTTTATGGGTGATTTGGAATTCAAAAATCTATTAATTTTATAATTCTTCTTGAATAATTATCGATGTTGGAGCTCTTCAAGAATGGTTTTGACTAGCTAAAATGAGAGGAAATAAATAGGAAGGGTAGTTATGTAAATTCACTAGATAAATTATTTTAATTAAGAGAAGAATTTTTAGTGATCATACTGTATTAATTTTAGGCTAACTAAATTATTAATGGTGGGGGATCATAGTATTTGGTTTGATTAAATGAAGTATCATGATTTTTATGCTAGAAATGATCTCCAGAATTAAAAATTAATTCAGGAAATTTGTTTTTTCATGAAGTATAGGGTGTAGTTGAGAAATAGTCTAAAGTACTATGATCCTTTCTGAGTATCACAATATTGAAATAAAAAATGGATCCCTAAGATAGAGCATGAGAATATCTGGAAATATATTGGAGCTTGAGTATTTAGTGAATCAATATTGAGAAATAGATGAACGAGAAGATCAGCATGAGGTTTAGTATAAAGTATAAAAACAATATTTGAATATCTTGAAAGATTATGGATAAATATATATGAAAACACTCTTAGAAGAAACTAGGATACTAAAGATATCCTTATCACTTTATTCCATATCATTACATCTATAGTGAGAAGCTATAAAAATCCTATGTGACTTTGGAGAGGAATAGTTATATTCTAGGAACATGTGAGGAGTTTTGTAATGAACTGTTCTTATAGTGATGAATCCATGGTTGTGGAGACTAACCAATCTTGAAATGGAGTGGGAATTATAATAAGGAACCTAACCTTGTAAACATTTTCGTTGTTCTCTTATTCACTAAATGTTGTATTTAGGTAATTGAAGTTTATTTTAAAGTGCAATAAATTGTAAAAAAGGTTTCTTCTAGTCCATACCCCCTTTTTATTGTAAAAATACTTTCCTAGGGACAAAAGAAACAAATGTGTGAGACCAAGTGCTCTCATATATTGATTATAGAAAATTATTTAGAGTGCGTTTAAGGATACAAGAATCTTTTAACTATGATTTCAAATAATAAGTAGTGAATTTATTTGGATCAAGGTGATGAAAATTTTATTAATTTTTATAAATTATAAGTCAATTTTGAATTATATTACTATAAATAAAATTTTAGGACACTCTAATCCATCATTGAATGATTATGGTATAAACACATGGTGGTCATGTCAAGTTTAATCAATGATCAAAGTATTTTTATATAATTTAATCTCTCTAAAACATTTTATATTCATAGTATATATTCTATATTTTTGAACATAGAGTCTCATACACACTTTAATTTTATAATTCAACATGTTATTATTGGTAAATCATTTGAAAATAATGATACTTTTACATTAGGTTATCCATAAAATAAAACCTCTAAAAAAGGAACAGAAGTAATTTGAATAGAGAAAATTTTATGAAAATTTTGAAGAATGAAAATATTATGAAAAATATTTTAAGGAGTGGGAGTGATTCTAGATTATTTATATTTAGGAAGAAGAATCCAAAGTGTGAATCGATTGAAAATTAGGAGATGATATTACTGAAAGGACACTATAATTTATATTATGAGTAGTAAAGAAAAAGAATATTGGTAGGAAAAGTACCTACCAATGAAGAATGAGAAATATTATAGTGGGAGACTCATATATTATGAGAAGATTCCATTGAATTTATTGTCTAATGTAAAACGCATTAATACCAAGGAGCATAACAAAGTGGGAAAAAGTTTACAAATATGATGGAAAAATTATTTCATAGAGGAAAAAAACAATCCTATATGTTTTTAATTAGGAGGTTCCTTTGAAAATTGAAGAACAACTGGTATAAAATTCATGTTATAAAATCTAATAAGAATAAATAAGTGATCATTTTATAGAATTGGGGAAGTACATTCTAAACATAGGGTACTATAAGAGCATTATATAGGGTTCAAAACATATGGGTCCATCAATAAAACATGTATGATATGCATTTAGAAGTAATTTATTATTAAATATTTATTATAATTCTTATTAATAGCGGAATTATAGTGGTTTTATTGAAAACGTTATTGTGGAAAAGTAAAAGGATATTTCCAAACACTTGATAGATCATAATAAAAATAATAATTTGATCTCATAAATAGTCTTTGGAACTAATTTTATAGTCTACTTATCTTAATTTAATTTGTATAATAATTGGAGAGGCTTTACAAGTAGATACCATTCTCTAAAATCCAAAGGGATTATTGTTATTTCATTACACATGTAGAGAATCTTTGAGACCTCAAAAAATGATAGAAGAATTATATAGACAAGGGTGGTATATATAATAAACAAATGTGTACATAAACATGATATTAATTTTCCTAATAAATATAATAAGGGAGTTAATTAAAATTATGAACAATAAGTAGATACCAAGTAGTAAAAAAGTAAATTTTTAAATATTTAGAAGCTAATATTGTTCTAATTGAGAGAATTTCTCTATATTAAAGTTTAAGGTATTAGATTATAAACCATATTACCTTATTTTTCCTTGAATCACTTATGATGTATTATCCTGGAATATGATGTTTATTTTAAAAATAAAAGTGGTTATTTTAAAATTATATCTATTTGAAGTTTATTTATTGGATACAATGTTTTATTGATCGGTTATTATTTATTAAAATAATGATTTTTCTATTTTATGATTAGAGTTATTAATATATATTTCTATTATAAATAAATTTGTATTTTGATTCCTCATATTATTTAGTTATAACTATAAAAATTGGGAAACTATTAAAGAATTGTTATGAGATGTATTAAGTATAAAAATTACAAAATACCTTCATATTTTACTGATTTGTTTAATAAAAATATCTGGTGATGATAATGGGGACAAAATATAATATTGTTTCATTTAGTGGGATCTATAAGGGTTAAATTTAGTAGATCCCCACAATGTTGATGATTTCTCCCTCATATAGTGGTAGAGAAAATTCTCAAGCTTATAAAGGGAGAGAGACTATGGTATGATCCCAATCACTAATTTATTTTCAATATATAACGTTTTGGGATTTTTTTTTATGATTTACATTTAAGAGATCGTCATATGGATGAGAAGAGATGATACTAGGTTTGTTTTAGAAGTTACTGTACAAATAAAACATTCCTTGACTAGATCATAATATCTTATAGAGAATAACTCTTGGATGGAGTATCACATAGAGTACAAAGAATGAGAATGGTTTTGTGAATCCTTACAGTGATCAATGGATTTTCCTTTGTATATAAAATTTATTTCTTATTAAAGGATGGATATTTCACAGAATAAATATCCATACAGATGATGTGGTGGTATAAACCTGCAAAAAGAGTTAGCTATAGATTATATCCATTTACATGGAGTTATTGATACCATAAATACTTTATACATATGTTTTTTAGTTGTGTATTCTTGGTTATCGTGAGGATTCATCCTTATAATTTATATGAATCTTAATATCTTTTAGTTTTTGTCGGTTAGATGATGGGGGAAGAAATAATGAATAGTGATTAATGTAAATCGAAGAGATTTAACTTATTCAGTAGCATAATTATGAATATTGGAAGACATTAAGGATACAGATGATGAAAGAAGAAAGAGTAAAGTATCACACTTGATTTAATGGTTGAATAATTCATTTTAAAGGTGTACTAAAACCATTCCATTGTGATTAGTAGAAAAAACATGGTCTGTTTAAACAAGGGAAAAAATGATGTCGATTCTTGTGGTTCTCTATAGGATTGGAAAATGGACACGAGGGGGTAAAATGGGTGTGGAAGTTTACAAATATGTAATGGAATATGTATAAGTTTCCATGGATTACTTATTCATGGGTTTTAAAGTTAATGTATTGGATTGTAGTTCCACCATGAGGAGTTGGAGGGAAAATTAGAATTTCAATTATCATGGCTTTAAGAAGAATTTATAGAAGTAATTAGACTATGGTGAAGTAAAAAATAAGCATGGTATAAAATATTACATCCTGGTAAATTTAATAAATGTTCATAAAGATAAGGCTATAGCTACTCATCATAATGATTCATTATTAATATATAAAAAAATAGTTTTGGTATTAAAACTATGTCATGGTATTATAGAGAGACATTCATGGATTGAGTGTTCATGGTTTGGAAAAACTGTGAGGTGATGAAGATCAAACATTGATGTGTTCAGAAAAAAAATACAATATAGTTTGACCTAAAATGGTGAATGATACAAAGGTAAACATATTTTTGATTTCATGTAGGTTTGAGACATAATTGTGGTTTTTTGGAAATCACTTTGAAATGATGAACCATGCTATTATCGCCTTCCCTTATTCTACGGTTTAAAAAATCTATAATATTTATATTTCAAATACCACATCTTTTAATAATTGTGTATAGAATTTAAAATAAATATCCTAATAAAAAGGTGAATGACATTTACTAGGAATAATGGGTGGATGTCACATGGATTAAGGATAATTAATATAGATACATGGGTTGAACAAGAAAAATAAAATGAATGTAAAAAATTAAATATTTAGATAAATATATAATCTAATCATCCATGAAAAGAATACTCACTATATTAGGCTAGGGTGAGTGAATGATGAAGTAATCGATTAGAAGAATTTAAGAAATGACCAGCTAAATAGGTTATTCGTTGGAGAATAATAATAAAAACAACATCTATTGACACAAAGGCACATGAATAATATGGAATAACATCACACACACACTAATCAGTTTCTTATTGCTAATTGGTTTCTTATTTTTCACTTGTTAAATTATAGGCATTTTGGACAATATTATAACTCCAAAAATTGATTTTTTATCATTAATAAAAAAATGACATGGATAGTGGGATATGAATTATTGAACACTAATGAATTTCCACTTGATAATAATATTTTTTGAGTCTTTGAATTCATCATGTAATGTGTTTTACTTTCTTACTCTCTTTATACCTCATCACTATTTTCATAATTCCCTTATATAAGAGGGTATATGAACTAACTAAATTATAAAGAACAATGTTCTGCATAATAATAATAAAATAATTTTTTTAATAATAATTCAACCATTTAATTAACTTCCATCTCAGTGGCGGGTTATCTCTTATTTCAAAACCTAAAAACATTATTTTATTTATTCATTTCCAAAAAACATACATGGAAAATTAGGATCAACTGAGGAATATGATCAGTGAATAACCTCTACCTTAATTTATATTTTGTACTAATATTTATTATGCCCATATATTATAAGAAACATGAATAAAAACCTAATATATTAACCATAAACCATTTGAAAAATTATCAACTCTAGAAAATGTGTTAAAATGAGTTCCATTGATAAATACCATTAAGTAAAAAACCAGGAAATAATGATAAATAGTATATAGAGGCGCATAATAATTATATAAATATCCCATAAGATTATATTTGGAATTTACTATCAAAATATGGGTTTATCAATGTTGTTCTAAAATCCAAAAATCTAAATACATGAATAATTGATAAATTTATGTCATTCTAAGGGAAAAAGGAGAGAGATAACTATAATGAATATAAGGATAATAATGAAGACTTTACCTAACATATGAATTCAGTATGGGAAAGAGAATAATGAGTATGCATAGGAAAGGAAGGAATAAATATGGGAGAAAAATAAGAGGAAGATAAGGATAAAAATGATAAATTTACATGACACAACAATTCAGTGTTGGAATAGGAAGAAAGAAAATTCATGGGAGGGGAATGAAGAAAGTAGAAATTGGACTCCCTCTATGTAATGCATAGTAAAAAGGGGGAGTGGTTCTCCATAATAACTACATATTATATAACTCTAAACTTTTGATATTTCTTTAAATATCTATACATTTTTCATTAGAGGTGGCGTTATGTTTTTGGTGTTGTAGGACCCTGTAATTAATATATAAAAATTTTAATATATATTAACTAATGTGAGCACATATTTTTATAATAAAAGGTTTTTCAATTGATTATAACCTCAGATAGAAAGGATGAGAGGACTGTTGTTTCCAATATACAGGGTTTATCTTAGAGGTGACATATGGTTGGCTGGCATCGGGTGCTCTATGGAAGGACACTAGTGGGTTAATTAAGTAAATTAAATAAATATATAATTTTTTTTAATTAAGATACTATAATATAATATAGTCTCTTTATATAAACCATTATGATGAATATCTAGGGTTATCCGCATAAACCTGGGAGACTAGATATGAGAAAGAGAGAGCTCTTTTGGTGTTGGAAACTTGGGAACATGGGTTGGGGATGAATGATCAGGTTGTTTTGTCAGATAAATTATGAAAAAAGTGAGATCATCATCGTC
Source organism: Viscum album (assembly GCA_963277665.1). NCBI lineage: Eukaryota > Viridiplantae > Streptophyta > Magnoliopsida > Santalales > Viscaceae > Viscum > Viscum album. The sequence goes on from OY728160.1 coordinate 735,657,945, forward strand.
ATCTCTAATAGATGTGTTATTATCCAATGATCAATCCAGTCATGATCCATGGAGTGTTATTTTATAGATATGTGACTTTTTGATTTAATTTTCAAGCATGGAATGCATATGTACTTTATTTTTTTGATTTCTATTTTTTTCATGGGCCATGGTTTCGATTAATTTAAATGAACCTATATATTTTTATTTTTTAACTTACATTTTACCCCTCAGGATACTTAATTTATGATCATTTTATAGGATCACATCACCAAATGATGGCCATACCATGTTCTTATTTCTTCTACCACCATTTTTCTTCATGTTTTTTATCATTGGCTCGTGGGGACGTGATTCAACATTGTTGGGTAGGATTCGAGAATGATTAAACCCCATATTTGTGATAAATGAAAAAAACATAGGGATCACTGATTGATATATTAATCGAGTCATATTTATGTATTTTGGGTGTTGAAATCAAGGTTCTTGACCTCGAGTCATAACAAGAGGTGTATCGAATAACCCCAGAGAGATCATATTTTTTATTTCTAGCCACTAAAGATTATAAATCAATAATCAGAGGCTTCCCCTATGCTTTTAGCAGTTTTAGGTGGGTCAAATAACATTGTATGTTTTATAAATGATGGATCTGGTGACTAGTGAAGACCAACCTTCACTATCTTAAAAAAAACTCCATTATAAAAATTGTAATCCAAAATAATACACACCATGTATATTGGGTTTTCATAATATATTTGGGGTTGACATGAGTTATTTATTATATGAAATGTTGATGGGGCCACATTCCATGTCGATCTACTTGGGTAGATATGTTGTGTGCCATGGTCACACGCCCATAACTCCAGGTGAATAGACACACCATGCCTCTATAGAGACATATTGTGTGTTGGGATATGGATAACCAATATGTGTATGAACATAACATTCATAGGACACCGGGTGAACATACACACCATGTCTCTACATGGACATGTCATGCGGAGCCACATGGATGTCCAAGAAATATCTAAGAGTGAAATGAACGATTATTATAGTGAGGTTTAACATTGGGTGACCCTATGTACACACTATGCACTTTCCCCAAGATCATTTACCTAATGTATCTCCTTTTTTGGTGCTCAGATTTAGAGCACCCATTTATCCTATCCTAAGTATTGTTTTATTGGATATGATAATAGCTTTCATTTTGTTATTAGTGGTATGATAAAATGTGTTATTAGTGAGATGATTCTTCTAGTGACTGTTAGCATATGATAGAGATAGGGTTTAACCATAAGAAAGATTCTAAGGTCGTAACTCCCCAATTGACCTAGGATACAAGTCCTCATACTTTTTATAGAATAAGTATCATTACTTATGCACAATACAAAGGAATGATATCTCAATCTATGGGGTGGTACTCTCCCATTATCAAGCTCCAACGGGGAGTATGTCCTCTACCTAAGTTAATGCTCCCTATACCGTGGAGCATAATGGTGAAGTGCATACCCTCCAATATGATTTTTGTGAGATTGAATGTGGTTCTTGGTATTTTATATGGGATCTTTAAAGGTACATGTATAATCATTATCATCCTTATCTGGTATGGAGATGGAGGTCCCCTTTATCTATTTTCTTGGTATTATTTTTGATTATATTTGAGTAGTGGGTTTCTTTTCCCTTTTGTCTGGGCTAATTTGACTATTTTATTCTAGTACACCCCATTTGGTGTTCTACGTATCCTACTCGGTATTCTTCTCTCACCCAAACATGGTCAATGCCCATATGTGTTGTGTATCATATTGAAAATTTGTTGATCAACAAAAACTATAGAGGATTTTTTTAGTGAAACATAGTGGTACTTGAAGAAAATAATCATGTTCAGTGACTAGTCTCATATATTTTGAGACAGACTCACATTAATTTCCATTTTTATAGTTTTTTTTATGATGGAACCTTTTTTATGTTTTGGTATATATATTTTCATTTATATCTTTTACATTACCATTCTACACTATGATATATTTTCTATATGTCATAGCATGAATCGATTACTCTCTATATGTTTTAGATATTTTATATCTCTGTACTATTTCATAGAGTTATGCGTTCTTGTGTATATGTACTTGTAGGATAAGGCCTCCAATTAATTTGTTTTTAATAATAATTCTTTTTCACTAGCCCATGTCGTGTTGTAGCTAGTATTGGGTTGTCACTCTTCACTTAATACCGGAAGAGGTGGGGCCCATGTGTGTTGGGTTATGAAAGAGTGGTATCGATGGAGGGTTTTCCATGGGTAACTATTTTGGAGTTGAACATGTTGTGAGGATTAGTTTGGGAACATAGGTGAATGATGTCAAAGTGTATCAATATCAGCTCCTAGGATAGAGTACATGATGATTGTGTGGAAGTCTAATTATTCATACACCATGGCTATGATTACCCATTTTCCTATTCGGAATAATAAGGCACTGTGTGTAGAAAAACCAATGGTAAATGCATCATACATGAATGGGTGTTTTTAATTTCATATATTTCTTGACACATGTCCTCATATATGTTCATCTAACCAGGGTACACCATGTTAACTTTATGATATCTTTTCATGGTTAGGAAGCTAAGAAAACAATATAGGATCATGATGATATGAATTTTAGTGACGATTCCTTATCTCCGGGACCCATTCATGTGTTTTTCCTGTGAGAGTGCTTGGAGTTGTGCTTCCACTCGATTGGTAGTGCATGAACCCCCCTCCAGTTGCCTAGGTGAATTATTGACTATAAGTTTGGTATCTGATTACTCAAACTAGTCAGGATAATGATGAATATATCCTTATAAAAATACATGGGTTCCAGTAATAGATCTATATTAGGATTCTTGGTAATCTATACCCTTATTCAGTGGAAGATTAGATCGAGGTAGTGGTCTAAGTTTATAGACCAGTTAGGACCTTTGGTTATCAAATGTTTGTTCTCGAGACTCGTCTTCTTCATGGAGATTCAGGACTCTGGTGGGTTCAAATAACTTATACCAATGATGAATTGATTCTACTATGGAAAATGTCGCATCATTTTCAATATTATGAGTAGGACACTTTGAAATTTCACTCCTTGTTGTTATAGGATCTTCTCGAGTTACGATAATTTGATATGTTTTTTTATTACACCTGGGGGTTTGAAGACCCCAAAAACAATTCATTTGATATGGGGAGGTATCGATACTTCTAGGAAAGGAAGTTAGATTTGGTTATTTTTAGAGACATTAGATCTAATGTAGTACCCTTATACATTCCCACTCATGCTATAGTGGTGGAGTACACATTCATTACAATGAAATTTCTTGTAGAGGGACATTAGTTGATCGTTCCCATAGTGGTAATCATGTAGCACATTTATCTAAAGAATATATTAGGACATATTAAATCTGATCACAATGAAGTTGGCATAATCTTGCATAGCCTTATAAACACGGATCTACAAAATTAGGTTTACATAGAAGATATTGTCATACTAGAGAGGGATGATGATATTCTTATGGTGGGTGAGGTTACATTTCTCATAACTACCTAACTAACTCTTCTATTGATAGTTGATATACAATGGACAAACCACTGCAACAAAGGCAACATCATGATTGTATATATCATTGGCATCGTCAGGGTGTCCCCTAAGGAGGTGGTGATATCCGAGGGGCATGTGGGTCCCCTGAGGGTGGCACTGTAAAATGAGTAAAATGTTATGACCTACTCCCACCACCACCATCAAGTTGTCGAAGGTACGATCAAAGGACTGTAATCGATGGTGTGTTTAGTTGGAAGCCATGGAATGATAGGACTAGGCTACTAATGAGATAATTCAAGAGATAATCTATGTATTTCCTACTCTATCAATTGTACTTTTAAACATATGATCAAGTAATTCCTTCATTTCTATATATTTTTTTCCGTTTAAAGCTTCTAGTAGGGTTATTAGTCAATCTATTATGGCTAGAGGTTCCCATAGGGAGTAGTTCTTCAACATCTCACATCTTCCAATAGTTAATGTTTTCACTCAATGGAGTGAGTCTATCATGAGACCTCTTTGTAATTGTGATGGAAAATTATGATTTCATCATTGGAAATGACTAGTTTTCCACAGTGTATGACCATATAGATTTTCAACATAGTATATTTAGACTCTTAATTATAGATTGGGTGATATTTTCCTTTAGGGGTGAGAGGGATCTTATGGATGAGTGAGAGGGTCTTTTGAGAAGGAATATATATCTTATCTCCTTTACTTTGTAAACTTTATCCCTTGGAAAAAATGGATCTTTAGGTAACATAATTCCATTAGTATTTGATTAATATATGTAAATATTTCTTAAATATCTTCTAGGGCTACCTTCAATGGGGGTTATTGAATTATTCATCGATTTTCACCATGAGAAAGCCCTAATATCTTTTGATACATATTAGATTGTCCCTAAAGTGCACCAGGTGTAACGAGTGATTTTGGAAGATGATTGAGAGAATGGTTTTATCGGGCTCAATATGTCCCCTAGGATGTCTCCGCTACTGTTCATGAAAAAATGTAGTCATGAGTTCGAGGATTTCCAATGATTTCCATCATCTAAAACTGGTGAAGATCAATAATAGACACCCATTTCTATTGGTTGACGAACATTTTGATCATTTTAATGATAGATTTTGATTTTAAAAGGATTATTTCAGGTCTTAATTCCATAATTTTAGGTTTCATAAGTTAGAAATTAGGAATATAGCTTTCTAATACCTCTACAAGTACTATCAGTTCCTCATGATTCGTTTTAGTGAGACCAATGTCACTATAGTATTCATGTCACCTATGAACCCTATATTATAGTCATACTTGGACTAATTTTTTCTTATATTTATCAATGTTATTCTCATGTACATTATTTCTAATGAGTGGAATACATTTAATTTATAACATGGTCATAGAATTATTCAGGGGAACCAAATTAATAATAAGCACTCAAATTACCGATTTTAGATTTGGGAATTCTAATTTTTGGGTAATTTCATCACTGAGAATGTTGTAGATTTGGATCTAGAACATATTAAGGTGGTGGTTACTTGGGAGCCACCCAAGAGTTTTTCATAAGTGTAGAGTTTCCATGGTTTGATAGGTTACTAAAAAAGTTTAGTGATATAATTTTATAGGAGTACAACACCTCTTAATAACATTACATGGAAAGATAATCCATTTTATTAGAATAAGATGTGTCATAGATCCTTTGAGGTGTTGAGATAGAGGTTGACTAGTCCTCTTTTTTTGAGACTACATGAGGTGGGTTTTGAATATTTGGTGATATGTAATGCATATGGAGATGGTATTGGGTTCATGTTGATTCATATGTAGGTATTTATTAATTATGGGTCGAGGTTGTTGATACCCAATGTGTAGAATTATGTGACCCACATCATAGAGTGGGAAATATTTGTATTTTATCTAAAGATTTTGTGACATTATCATTTGGTAGAGCATTTATTTCTTTTACTTTGACCACTAGAGTCTCAAGTAAAACTTCACCAAGGGATATCATAACATGGGATAGAAGAAATTTTTGGAGTTACATACCAACTATGAATTAATGAATATCTAAACTCCAAGGAAGTGAAATGTGGTGGAATATTCCCTTAGAATGAAACCTCATTGTCACTTGGTGGAGGGGGTATTATAGTAGTTGTCCTTGTTATAGATGATCGTGGTGGATGGGAGGCTTGTAAATTACATTCAATCGATAGTGGTAGCTCCACCACTTCATCACTATGTTAGAGAATCTCATTTGAGAGATATCTATTGTGATGTTTTTAATGACTAGGTATCCATTGAAGATGAACCAGATGGATTTTTTGATGGTGGGGATTATGTCATACTTTTTTAGGGATGGATGAAAGTTCTAGTCACATTTAATGAGAAGGGTTTGAAGTATTTTCATAACTCCACTTGGCTAGAAATATATTTGTTCCAAAGATATAAATGGAGCATTCATGGTAGTTTTGGTGGGATAATATGTGATGGAGTGTTACTATGTTTTTATATTGAGAGTTCACAAGTAATAACATAAATATTAAAAATTAGGTTCTATCATGGTTGAAATAGACCCTCGATATCCCATAATATAATTTAAATAACATATCAATAATTTCTGTGATAGGTATTCCACTGAAAGTGACAAGCTATAATGCTATTTTTTTGTTAGTTGACTAAATGAAAAAGTTATAAAAAATTATTTCCCACATGGATAGATTCCAGATGATAGTTTGGGAGGTTGTAAATGTATAATATCATCCAACCTCATGGGTTACCCATGATTATCATCCTCGAATATGGTTCTTGGTTCATGTGATGATTGATTAGATGTTTTCAATAGGATTTTAGGACCCAGTAATGAAAAACCAAGTTAGATCAGCATCAAACTGGTCAGCTGATCTAGCCCACAATAAGGCCCAAGTGACATTCTCGATCCTCTCAGGTTGGAAACTATTGTCAGGCAGCAAAGGTAAAACAATTGGGTACAATTTATCTCATAAAACAACATGCATAAATAAAACAGAATAGAGTGTGTAACAAAATAAGAGAATATATAAACTGAACTCAAAATAAGTATATAACCATATCCAAATAAAAAGTAAATAGAACCAAAATAGAAAACTAAAACAAAACATGAAATGAATCCAAATAACCAACATGATCTCCATGTGACCTTGTGGTCACTAGAATCCAAAAAACCAACCCACTCCATGGACAATCCCAAACAAAAGGTAAACCTACAAAATAGATCAGGTCTTCCAACTATGAGTGGTACAAGTTGGGTGTGAGCATAAAATAGAACAATAGGTAAGTATAACATATCAAAACATTTCCTTTCCTAAAAAAGTCCATAACTTGTAGGTATAAATACAATTATGGAAAATAATATTTTTAATTATCAAAATGAAATACTCATATTTCATTTCTAAAAATCCATTTTGAAAACCAAAGGCTAAATAAAAACATACTCCATGTAATATATTGAATAAAAGAAAAATTTGAACCATGTAGAAGTAGTAGGAATATAAAAACACAATAAGAAATAAAGAAAACAACATAGGTGTATGTATAAAAATACTATGAAAAATTCAACAAAGTGTAGAAAAAATAGAACATATGGATATATAATAATTGTAATTTTAAAAAATTCCCTAGATGAAATCCTTGGATTCACTCTGTTCAAATATTCCAGCATATGGTGTACCTCCATAGTCAATAACCGACCTGGATACTCAAAAATAGGTTCACTAGTGGAAAGGAAAACCCAACCTATCCTCTTTCTCGGGGGTTCTAATAAGTGAAATCAGGACTACAAAGCAATCATCACTCATCCCTCTTCATGGAATCTAGGAACCATATAATAATAATATAAAGGATAATATGGAGGTCAACAAACACTTGGAATTAAACACATTTCTTAGATGCTACTATGCATGTGTTTCCCAAAACCCAACACCATTTAAGTGATGACCCTCTGAATGTTAATTTAAACATAAGCATGACTATCATAAATATAACCACTCAAAAATTCCAACCATCCTTTCATGTCATATGAATTTTAGAAAACATTCAAAATCCCACAATGTACCAACCAGGACTTAACAATTCCAAATACAAAACCAATTCCAATACCAAGGTGAAAACACTTTTTCTTCTTTGAAAATAATAAATGGGCCTTTTATGTCATGGGGTAACCAAATAATACTACAAGGTTCCAAGTTGGCCAAGATTTAGAAAATACATTTGAAAATCACTTTTAGATTCATCAGAATTCAAGTAGGCATTGAGAAAACATTAGGGGTTTTAGAAAATAAAATGTGAAATGGAGTGGAGGAGTGAGAGAGGAATGAGAGAAGGGTGTTTGGAAAACCAATATTTCCCTGATGGAATTATTTATGGAGTAACCATTAATTTGTGTGTTCCTGTCTATATGTTCATCCAGCACACATATATACATTCTCAAATTCATTGGTATGTAAATGGATATCCGTAAGGAGACCCACGGGTCAAATCAAGAAGAAAAAAGAGTGTCACATAATATCAAAAGTGTTAAAACATAGGAAAAGAAACATAAAAAATAAACAAATCCTAAAAAAATTAAGTCTAAATGAAAAAAAAATACACAAAACCAACATGTGAATACCCTTAATAGAGGAATGGTTATGGTATTCACTACACTATGATTTCGGAGTTGAAAATTTTGGTGCAATTTTTGCAGCATAATGACATCATATGGAAATTCATAAAATTTTTTATTGAGTGAAAAATTGGTTTATAATAATTATTAATTGGTATGGAAAGTAAAGGGATCTTGTAACATAATATACCAACATGTTAAATTAAATTCAGATTCATAATATAAAATAAATTCATCAATGAAAATGAGAAGAGATAAATACCTTACAAAATTTTAGCAGAGAAACAGGTGGGATTAAAAGTTCATAAGGGGGATTAATGAGAGTGAAAGGAAGATATCATAATTTATAAATCAATTTGAAAGTATGGGGGTCATGGAATAAAAAAATCCCAAATCATAAAAATGTAAATTAAAAGGCATTAAATTATAGAGGTGTTTGAAGAAAAAATGATAGAGGGAGATTTATTACTTGGAAGTGTGATCCCAAAGGCTTGGGGAGCCTTATTAAGAGATTGGGGGAAATTGGGAGGACATTAAGGAGTAGGGGGAAGAGAGTGGTTGGGCTTAAAAGATCTTGATTGAAGCGAAATGTCAGATTGAGTGGGTTTATATAGGAAATGAGGAAGAATAATTTATTCTTTTGTTTCTGGACTCTACACAATAAAATATTCAAAAACAAACACCATATCATGGTTTTTTCCCTTGGTTTCTGGTAACTGGGAGTGGAATACATTATTTTATAATGATATGGGAAGAATATATTAGTATATTACCCTTTTTAATGTGGAAGTGAGTCATAATTTCAAAGAAAATATTTTAAAATCATAAAATATTTTATATGTCCTAGAGGATTCAATATGGATTTATAAAATAAATCAAATAAAAATAAAATTACATTATTTTAAAGTAAAAACATATATTTGGGAGAATCTACTATTTATATTATTTTCTTACATCACTATTAAATGATTATTATTTCATAAAACACATAATATATTTATATGGTATTTAATTTTTACCCAAAAATTAAACTATCTCAGAAATTTAAGAAAAAATAACTATTGGTTAACTTTGATGTCCTGATTCAAAAAATAATATTAATTTTATCTAAATAATTTTTTAATTCTATCAATTTTTACTTTTAAAATATAAACCGACACTTTTTGAAAATTGAAAGGTTTTATAAAAAATAGTTATGAAGCCTTAATAAAAGTTACATTTGTCTTCATAAAAATTATATGATCATTAATATAAAATAAATTTAATTCAATAAGAATATTTTATTGATATATTATTTATTTCAAAAATACATTAATGACTAAAAATAAATTCCTTAATCGATTTTTAATATTTACCAAAGCTACTATTTGTGCTTTAAAAAATAATTTTCAAAGTAACAATAATAAAATGAAAGTATATTCATTATTCTATAAAAACATAATATAAATAATCATAATGCTAGGGTCTTGTTACATATCCCTTTATTACACTAGCATACACCCTAAGAGGGAGGCGTGCGATGGTGGGGATTTTATGGGGCAGTTTAATGAACATAGTTTGGGACGTGTTCTTGATGACCATGATATTATCCCATAAACGGTTTCTCTCATACTTATGTTGTTACATGTCAGCTTGGGATTGGTCTATAGAAAATTCTTGAAATGATATCTCCCTTGGAAGCTCCGATAAATTGGAATCATAGGGTACAATCCTACAAGTTAAGGATATAACTTCCTTTATCTGTGACAAAAGGATTTTTTTGAAACACTATATTTATATTAGTCATGTGATCACCATTGAGCATATATATTATCAATGGTATGGATACTTAACAGTCATTTAAATCCAATTGGATATAAAAAAATTCATGTGTTTTATATATGCACAAGTAATTTAACTAAAACAAAGGGAATTTTATTCATAAATGATTGGTTCATTACAACCATCCCCCCTTAATAAATTTCACCCAAGAAATTTATTTTCACACATTAAAACTGATGAGGGTAACTCTACTTCATTACATCATTCAGTTCCCACATTGCTTCTTCAAACTTTTGGTTTTTCCACAACAACATGACAAGTGGAATTGTCTTATTTCATAAAACTTTTTCCCTATGATATACGATCTTCACCATCTTCTCCTAATAAGAATGGTCATTCTCTAATGGTACCACCTCTAGATTGAGTATATGTGATGGGTTAGGTATGTACATCCTCATGGGTGATACAAGGAATACATCATGTACTTGAGATAAGTTCAATGGGAGTGCTAGTCGATAATCCACTACTCCGATGGAATGAAGGATCTAAAAAGGGTCAATATACCTTTGACTAAGCTTTCCCTTCTTACCAAATCTCATAACTCTCTACCATGGAGATATGAATAGGAATACGATGTCTTCAACATGAAACTATAGGACTTGGTGACGATTCTTCTCATAGCTCTTTTGTCGACTATGGGAAGCTTTGATGTGTTGTTCAATGGTCTTAACCTTCTCTACCATTTCTTAAACTACTTATGGACCAAGATGTCTTTGTTCCCAAAAATCATCACAACATTCCATTTTTTTGAACTTGTTCCCATAAAGGGTTTTATATAGAGATATTTGGATGATTGAGTGGAAACTATTATTGTAAGGGAACTCGACCAAAGGAAGATGTTGGTCTCATCCACCACTAAAGTCCACTTAGTAGGCTCTCAACATGTAATCAATTGTTTCTATAGTCTACTAAGATTGGATGTTAAATGGAAGGTGATATGTCGTGCTGAAGATGAACTCGGTGTTCAGGACAAATTGGAGACTCTTCCACAACTTAGAGGTGAATCATGGATCTCAGTCAAACACAATCGATAGTGGAACTCCTTGAAGCCTTAACACATCTCGGATGTATATCAGTAAAAATTGATCTAATAATAAATTCCCTCTAATTGCAATGAAGTGTTTTGTATTTTTGATATGACCAACCACAATCCAGATAGCACTATTTCCCTTGGATGTATTTTGATGTTTGGTGACAAATTATATAATGATGTTTTCCCATTTCAATGTTCGTGTGGGTAATGGTTGAATAAACCCCTTTGACTTATGCCTCTACACCTTCAACAGATGATATACTATAAACTTTCATGTATATTATGTGATCACTTTCTTCATATTGTCCCACAAAAAGTGCTCCTAGAGATCTTGATACATTATTATGTTTCTTGGGTGAATAGAGAAATTTAAACTATGTGAATATTACAGATATTCTTTATTTAAATCAAAATTTTATGGAATACATATTGTTGACCCAAATCTCACAATTAATCACTAATTAACATTGAACTCTGAGGATTTCCCTTTTCTGATAGATTACACTTTCTTCAGAATTCCCACATCATCCTTTTGAGCATCCCTTATCATTCATAGAAGAGATGGATAATCAATTATTTGTCAAAGTAATGATGATGTTACCTTATTTATGATTCCCATGTGAATCTTCATAAAATATTATAAGATTGGATCCTTTTTAATTATCTTAAATGATAGAATTTATGGGTCCTTTCAACTTATAGATTCTGCCACCTAGCTGGATTTTTCAGGGTGGTAATGGATTGAGCAGTCTTAATCCTTGATGAGATCTAACCATCTTCATTAGAACACATTAAAAATTTTCTATGTGAATATATAATTGAGGATTCTATGATCCATATATATTTCATACTTCTCCCCAATAGGTAATGTATCGAAATATTCAAAGAAAAGATCACAGCTTCCAATTCCAGATTAGGCGTGGGATAGTTTTTCTCATGAATTTTCAAATTACATGAGGCATATAAAATAAATTTTTCATTTATCCTCAAATTCCACCAAAGAGAGAGTTATAATATTTTCCAAAAGAACATTCCCACAATCTTCAACATGTGATAAAATGCTCATAAAATTATTCCCTCGTGATTTAATATCATTTCTGGTGGGGAATCAATATTCTTAAAAAGAAAAAAGATATTCTAATATGACATGAATTTAAATACATTATTATATAAAATAATATGAAGTAGTGGTTACATGTAATTCATTCATCATTATTCATCATAGCATGTGACGTTCCATGCTCCCTTCATCATGGAGATTGTTGATGCTCATCATGCTTCTCATCCCTTGCATAAGTGCATTGTCTTGGATAATGCCAAACTTCTCGACATTTATGACATTGAACTATGTAATATTCCTTGGATGTAAATTTTTTCCCATCCATAACATTATCCATTTTTCATAGAGATTTGATAGTTTTTCCCCAGTCCTTCCACACATAAAACATCTCCTAGTCCCCTTTTAACATTTTCCTTTGTGCCCCTTTCCACTCATGTTGCACAATGGAAATTGGGACTTATTTCCCTTTTCACCTTTTTTAGAAGGAAATTCCTGAGATTTCATCTTTCTCATCATCTATTTACATAGGCATTAAATAAAGTGATAATTTATAATCATGATCTTTGAGAGTTGGTTTGGTGAAATAATGATATGTCCCACTTGAGCTACCATGTTATTGGTAATCTCATTGAGGAAATCATCGCATTGAACTTCACAAAGGTCATTATCCTAATTACTACTATTACAAGATTTTCTGAGAATAAAAGGAAAATTAGGGGTAAATTTATTAAATAATTAATCAAAAAAGGGATAAATTATAAATTAAATTTATATATTTAACATAGGAGTTTATAGGTTTCAATGTATGTTATCCATGATCTACTTCATAATGTATATAATTATGGGATTTTTTTTTGTTTCCATAACAATGGTTTGTACTATGCTTATAGATCTTCCAAAGCATAACCTACAAGGGTGTCGAACCAAGAGTGCATCAAGACCCATTTTTGGGAACTAATCCCATTAGATTCTATATTTAAGATTTTTTTTTGTGTTTTACCCCTAGATACATCTATGCTAGATCCACCTATACATGTTCATATCTAGAAAGGAATATATTTTCTTGATAATCCACTTACCCTATACTCACCAAAATTGAGTGATTATTTTTTTTATACTTAGTCTTATAGCTAAGTCTTCCACTATATTTTTCAAATAATAATCCCAAAAATAACTAAACATATCCTTTGATTCCAACTATAAAAACCCTAGTCTTTATTTCATATTTAAACATGATTTATTACAAAGATATTCACTTAATATAACACCAAGGATCGATAGGGATAGTGTATTGGGAAATTAGGAAGATTACATAATAATATAAAACATGAAATATAACATCTTTATTGAATACATTATTTACATGACCACAACATTCCTTCTTACTTAACACAGCATGGCTAATCCTGAGGAAAAATATATGAAATGAGTGATCTATAAAGCATAGTAAGGGAGTAATAAAGGAAAAACATGAATAATACAATACATTTTAGGGAATACACATATCAATGGATCATAATAAAAACATGAACATGAATTCATGATATAACATGATTATTATAACATGGAAATATGGCGACAATAAAAAACACTATATCATTTACATAACGGAATTAGGTAATCCATAATCCCAACATTGTGGAAAAAGTCCTATATAGTAATAAGGTAAACCCATATCCTAACATGACATATCATGATACTAAACATTACCCAATTCAATGGAGCATTATTTGGGCACACCCATCATAAACATTTCTATCTCATGGTTAAGTGTGCCACATAGATCATATAACACGTATTTATTCAACATCATCATTTATTACATGATCAAGGAATGTGGAATAAATAAAAGTAGGTAACAATTAGATAATTATAAGTTCATAAAGTTGAATACACTTGATAGAGTAATGGGTATGGTATTCACTACATGATGATTTTGGCAGGGAAAATCGCAGTGTAATTTTGGAAGCATAACATCGTCATATTGAAATTCATAAATTGGGTTGATGAGAGAGAAAGGGGTATCTTATAATCTATAAATGTGATAGAAAATAATGGTATCATGTAACATAATATCCTAACATGTTAAATTGAATTCATTTTCAAAATATAAAAAAATGGTTGAATGGAAATGAGAAAAGAGAAATCCCTTACGGAATTTCAGCATTGTAATGGGTGGGATTAAAGGATCATAGGGGGGATTAATGAAAATGAAAGGAATCTCTAATCATTTATAAAACTATTGGAAAATATTGAGGTCATGTAGTCACATATCCCAAATTAAGAAAATGTAAATTAAAAGGCATGACCTAAAATAGGTGTTTGAAGAAAAAAGATGAGAGGGAGATCCCTTACATGGAAGCGTGATCCCAAAGTCTTAGGGGAGGCTTCATAAGAGCTTGGGGAAACTATGGGGGGACTTCAGGGAGTAGGCAGAAGATGGTGGTCATTCTTAAATGATATTTAGTGAAGTGAAATGTGATCTTGAGTTGGTTTATATAGGTAAGGAGGGAGAATTATTTATTATTTTTGTTTTGGACACTACATAAAAAATACACAAAACCACCAACAATACCATGGTTTCTGAAAAATGGGAGTAGTATAAAATATTTTATATGGATAAGAGAAAAATATTTTAAAATATTTCCCTTTTTTATGTGGAGGTGAGTCAAACATTCAAGGAAATTATTTTAAAATATTAATATATTTTATATGTATTGGAGTATTCAGTAAGGCTTTATAAAAAAAATGTTAAACATAAAATTATATTATTTTAATGTTAAAAAATATATTTGGAAGAATATACATTTTATATTATTTTATTAAAACACTATTGGTTCATTATGAGGTCATAAAAATCATTATATATTTATACGGTATTTAATTTTTTCCCAAATATTCGACTGTTTCAAGAAATTAAGAAAACATTCACCGTTGGATAATTTTATCTTCCTCATTTCAAAGCAAAATATTCAATTTATCTAAATAATTTTCTAAATATGTCATTATTCACTATAAAAAACTAATATTTATTGAAATTGACCAGTATTAGAAAAAATAGTTTTCAAACCTTAATAAAAGTTAATTTTGACTATAAAAATTATATGATAATTAATATTTAATAAATGTAATTTAATAATAATATTGTATTAAAATATTATTTATTTAATGAATACATCAATTCATCAAAATAGATTCCATAATTTAAATCAAATATTAAGAAGAAATATTATTTGTGCTTTATAAAATCATTTACACAGTATTAATAATACAATGAAAGTATATTTATTATTCTATAAGAAAATAAATTACACAGAAAAAATTATAAGTTATTGTTACTTATCATTTTATTAAAATAACATATTCCATAATATTAAGGTGTGGGATGATGGGGCTTTCATGGGGCCATCCAGTTAACATGGTTTAGGTTGTGATCATGATGAGCATGAACTTCTCCCATTAATTTGTTTAAATTATTCATAAGTTGTTGTATCTCAGCTTGAGCTTGGTCTAGGGAAAATCCCAGAAATGCTACCTCCCTTGGAACCCCTTATAAATGGTCTTCATAGGGTATAATCCTACTAGTTTAGTCCATCACATCGTTTTTCATTTCCAAAAGGATTTGTTAAATCCCTATATTTATACTAGTCATGTTATCAATTTTCACCATCTATATTATCAATCGTAAGGATACATAATGGGAATGTAAATCCAAGTGGATATAAAATATGCATGTGTTTTCTATATCCATAAGACATTTAATTAAAATAAAATTAATTTTCTTCATAAATGATAAGATTGTTACAATAATATTTCCTTATAATTTGGTCTTTTATTTAATGTAAATTTTTTGTTTATTATAGGTAATAAAGAGAATTATTATGTCTTGGAGATTATGACCTTATGTAGTATATTTTTAATATTTAATAATAATATTTTTAATAAAATATAATAAATAAATGGAATTATCAATACCCACTTTATAATATTCTGTATACTTCCATGGGTGTTCCATAGTATGGTACTTCAAAATACCTATTGAAATTTGTTTTTTATATAATTAATTTTTTGTACTCAACTCAATATAAAATATTCTTTATTTTCATAAATAAAATATGTTTTTTTCTTTTACTAATTTAGATTTAATACTTTCATTAATTGGAAACTATTATTTATATGTATATATATATTACTTAATAAGAAGTAATTGACCCCAAACCACTAGATTTAGTGATGTGTTTTTGTAATATCATTCCCATGATGATAAAAAGTTTATTACTTAGGGATTATTATAAACATGATTGAAATATATCCTTTTTATAAAACTAATTAACCCAATCACCCCTCCAATTCACCCTGATTTACATAATTATATATCTTATTTCCAAATAATTCCATAAATATCTAAAATCTAATTTAATGCTTCATAACCAACAGACCAATTATGGAAAAAAATTAATCTTGATACTAATTCTAATGGTAACTCAAAGTTATTCAATATCATCCAAGTCATAGAATATTTTTATCTTTCTTTATTCATTAATTTTTTTCTTTTATACTAATATCCCTTTTTATAGATTTATGTTACTTAACCCACTTTGTAAACACAATCAAAATAAATAGTAATGGAATTTTTGTTACATAGGGTAAGTATTGTGAGTTAAATATTATAAAATAATCTTCAATCTTAATTATTAAAATAACTATTTTATAATTCATTTAAAAAAACATTTTTATCATTAGTAATTTTAGGAATATAATTAAGAATGATAATTTCACTCGCATAATTATCATTAATAATATGATATTTGATATTGAGTTTCCTAGGAACTGTACTTCCATCCAGTGCTAGAAAGAAAATACTTATGAATTTGATTTGATACTAAGTTAAATGTCATAATAATGAACACATAAATCTTTCATCATTTAAAAAACATAGACATTACATCTCATAAATAAATTAATTTCCCCAAACCCCAATGGTTTACTATATTTTTAGATAGGTTATATATGTGTCTCATTACAATTTATTTCATGAAAACTCCCACAAATCATATTCTCACAAGGTACCCTATTATACATATTAATAATTAATACATTTATTTATCACATAGGTAATGGAAACAAAATAAATCTATGCGGTAAAATGATTAGTAAGGTAAAACATGATCAATTAGTCATAATGGGATAGACCAAAATCATGATAGAATACATAAACATGGGAGAAATATCTGATTCAAAATAACATGGAATCATTATATATGTATATAAGTAATAATATAAATACATATAACCCCAAAAGGATCATCATGAATTAATACATATACTGTGACATTAAAATATGGAACCAAGGGACCCTAATAATTAGCCATGGAGAATAATATAGAAATGGAAAATAAACAAAAACATAGGTAAACCTAAACATTCTTAACATAAATAAGAAAAATTAGATCCATGCATATATTTTTGAACATATCAATTAGGTTTATACATATAATTGAGAACATATCAATAAGGTCTAAACCTAGAGTTATGGAAAAAATACCATTCATAGAGCTATGGACATATTATCATGTTCCAAACATAGTGTTATAGAAATATTAATAAGTTCCACATATAGAGTCATATACATATAAATAAGGTCCACAAAAAGAGTTGTGAACATAAAAATAAGGTTGAAAAATTAAGTTGTAAGAATATCAATAAGGTTCACACATAACATCATTACATCGTGAGATATAAATATTTACCCAATTAATTATAGTTTTATGTTGGAATCACTTATCATATTATGATAAAAAAAATATGTGTTCCATTTTAAAATGAAAATATTCATAATCTCATCATATCTTGACTAATCAATGAGAGATATATGGTTTTCAAGAAATATTCCATATGATATTATTATAAACTATCTATATAAGGATATTGGATGAAATTATTTAGTAATATCCTTAGTGAAGCATATGAAACATTAATATATATATATAAATAGTTGAAAGGTACTTTTATAGGAGAATTAGAAAATTATTTCTAAAAATAAGTATAAATATCCTTTACATTTGATGAATTTTATTTTAAAAGAAAATAATTTATTGACCAATGTAAATAGAAATAACATTAAAAAAATGAAAACTTTGAGAGGATGTTTCTTAATGATAATTGAGGAATATTTCAAGAAAGTTAATTCATGGTGGAGAATGTTAAAAAAAGGGATTCCTTTCACACTTCTGTAAAGATGGCCAAAGTAAATTGAAAATGACATATATAGAAAAAGTAATATAATATTCATTTTATTATTTTAAAAACTGGTTCAATGATAATATAAATTTATCTTAATAAATAATAAAATTATAGATAATTATGTATATTAAACAATATATATAATACATACATAGAGGATAATGATTCATGAAAAAATATAATATATGTGTTTGGTTGTACTTACAAACATATTTTCGATTCAAATTTGATCCAAAGGGTGGTGAGATGATATGTAAACATGTAAAACATATAAATAACTATTGAAGAAAAAAATAAATGGATATTAATAGATAAAGTTCATAAAATTTTCCATAATAGACATTTATTAATAAATAATATTGATTTTTATGTGAGATTGGAAAGAAACCCTTATGAATTTGGTAACATTAAAATAAAAATAACATAAAATATAAATCCTGTGATAGATTTTTAAATAACATTAATTTCATGAATATTTTGATTAAATTAATCCATTGGGGCAGAATATACACCACACAAAACAAGATAGGTAGTGACTAATTAACATGTCTCTATTGAAGGGTAATTGAGATGGGAAACCATCACCTTTAACCTCCCCCACGAACATCCAAAAAATATATTTAACATTATTTATAATAGAGAAAAACATATTGATAACTTATTTTGTAACATTATTAATATAAATTTTTTTTTATAATATTTTTTTGTCCATTCAATACACATATATTAGTTAACTATTGTTTACTTTCATCATCATAATTTCGTAAATTTGATTATTTCGTTCTAGTTTCTTAACGTTTATATAGATCATCATTAATTGATACCATGTTAATAATTTAAATATTTATCATGTTAGTGGATTAATTTTTATTAAATTATTCATGCAGTACCATGTTCATTTGAATGAAGGTATGGATATGGTTCGTGAGAACACAATCAATGAGTAACATTCTTCGTGTAATTAACATTCAACAAATAGTTACTTTATAATTTACATTATTTTTATTTAATCCTTCCAAAATCACACTCATGAAATAAATTATAAATTAATATAATACATAACCACTATTTATGTCATGATACTTATTTATAATGAAATTTTTTATACTAGTATGACATCGTAAATATAGGTGGTTGAATTGATTCAAGCAATAACATGTTATACTAAAGAATGAGTAAGAGTATAGAGTTATATAACAGTTATATCACATTATTAGAAGAATATTGATTTTAATATAACAAAATTATAATGTTTAACTAGATTTATAAAGAGTTAATATGTGAAAGTAATGGAAAAATATGTCGATGTACTGAATACTTTGAAGAATTCTCCCCTTCTAGAAACAGCTTTATTCTAAATGGTGGATCTAAAAATTATTTTTGGAAGCATAACATAAAAAATATATAATAAAATTTTCATTTATTCAATATATAACTAAATGTTTTTATTTTTTTGTGAGGGATATAAGAGGGGTATTTTTATAGGTGAGTTTTGAGGGTCATTTCCTCAAATATTCATTTCTAAATGTATAATTTTGTGATTATGAAAGGGAAGTGGATAAAAATTAGATGATATTTGATATTGGATAATAATTGGTTGATTTTGAACTGTTAAAAACATTTTAGTGAGAGGGTTTTATGATATTTTATATCTTTACTACATAGTATAACCCTTTATGCCTTATTTTATCTTTACTGTGGTAACTCACATTTTTACCTTAGCAACATATTTTTATACCTTAAAATACAATTGTCCAAATTAACAAATTTTGAAATGATGATTAAATATTTTTACATCATTCTTTCTAATTAAATTTCTAAATATGGTATATTTTTCTTTAAATGAGAACATAAAATAAATAGAAAATTAGTTCTTACAGAAAAATAATTTTATAATTTATCTCTTCTTGATCATGTTTCTTATAAATTACTAATTCAATTAGTGGTAATATATTAGTTTATACACTAGAATATTTTATTTGAGTAATCCTTTAAAAGTGAACAATTTAATTTTTTTTATGAAAAAATAAACATCACATAAAAAATGACCCTTAAACTAAAATCATATTTATCATTAAATGATTTTAATCGCATCACATTGAATTTTTTTTTCTACAAACTTATCAATTTTATCAATACACTATAATATTTATTTTATTTTTGAAAATATATTAAAAAATTATTTAATATCAGCAATAACAGAAAAACAAAAAAAACAATAACAATAATAGTATTATGTATCACATAAAAATATACTTTTATAGTAAAATACTATAATTAAAATTTATCTTTTTTAAATTATTTATTATTTTCTAATAATATATTTTGAATATTCTTAAAAAAAATCACATATCTTCAATATTTATTGGATTCATGCATACCCAATGACCATATATCCAACGATCATATTTCCAACTATCATATTTTCATTGACAATATATATAACTTCCATATATCAATAAAATATATATATATATATATATATATATATATATCCTTACAAAATCAATATAATCATGAATATTATTTTCTTATCTCTAATACTTTTGATTATATCTCAAATGTTTCCTTCTTTTTATATTTTAAATTAGTGTGAATACCTTCATAGAAAATCACAAGGATAATGATTATTAATTCTTGGGTTTTCATTTACATGTGGGTTTATTATGCTTATACTTTTCATTATAATATTTCATATTGAATTCTCATATTTTATTATTCTTTATCATTAATTAAAATATTTTATCTCAATAAAATGTAGTATAGTTAATTTTTATTGGTATTGTGTATAAAACAAGCTATGTGACACAATATTTATTAAAGGTAAACTCACACTAAAAATAAGGGTGTTACATTCCACCCCATTAAATAAATTTCATCCTCAAAATCTTTAATATACTTCCACAATGAAAATAATTTAGGGTATCTACAAGATAGATAAGACTGAAGATATAATTTATAATGATATATCAACTTCATTATTTTATGTAATGATTGGAAACTATTATTTCCCCACATAGAAGGCATATCCATAAAATTGTGTTTCTCCACAATCATTTGACATAAAAACCCCTTATGATATGGTATTGAGACTAATAATATTTGCATGAATTAAATTCACACAAAAATTCAATCATATAATTTTTATATAGATGGAGTTAAATAATCATAACATTAGGAATTTTAACTTATAATTAAATATCTAATTACTAGGGTTGTGATTTTATTATCCTAGAAAACATCCCCGATATAAAGGAGTGTGGAGATCCATGATTACAAAATTAATTTTTAGTTATATAGTGAATGATATATATAACTTACACCAATTTTTTTGACCCACAATTGATGTTTCATAGGATTTCCCTTTCTCCATTAGAATATGAGATTACTCACATTGATTTCCATAATTAAAATTTACATGGATGAACTTGTTGGCATAATTTCTATAATCCTTACAATTGAATCATTGGATGGTGGGTGGTACATTAGGTGGATCATTATTTATATTCTTTATATCCTATATTTATCCTTGTTATTTCTTACCTACTATTTCACAAATGAAAAATTTACCCATTCCTAAAAGTTAGTTCCTTGAAATGCCTCTTGACACATATTTAGTATATACAAATATAAATATTATTTCTTCTATATCATTTATCATTAGAGATTCCACAAAAATAAAATTTTCAATTATTTTAAAAAAAAATGTGAATAATATAAATATTATACCTTGAGAGAACATCAAAAAATTTATACCTAGAAAACAAAGCTCCCTATAGCTTGTGGTGCCTTAGACTCATGCTCCCAATTATTGTACAACAAACACATACTTTAAAAACTAGTTTTGATAACTACTATAAATTAATGAAAAAACTATGGAATAATAACATGAAATAAAGTAAATATTTCATTGAATACATACCCAAGATCTTTTATGTATAGATATTTAAATAATTACGAAAAAAACATAAACTTATAAATCCCATGTATATATCCACATATATATATTTTTTCAAATATATAAGAAAATATTTAATTGATATTAACACCTAAAAATCTCAAGAAAAGTATAAAAATATTATATATTGTTAGAAATATCATTTTAATTCATTTTTTTTTCAAAACCTGGGGAGATAGAAACATAAGAAGGGGTGATATAAAATGCTCACTAAGTTAAAACAAAAAACTGATCTACTCATGGAATAAACAATGCATGATAATTATTGAAGTAATAAGTAAAAAACATGAATTATTATTAAATTAGAATTTATAACATGATATATCCATGAAAATAAATTAAAAATGGATATAATTAATACTAAAATCATGTTGATGGATTGAATAATTCTAAACATCAAAAACATCATGCTGAGGCCTTATACAAGGACACTATCCTATAATGGGAAGAGGCATACACCAAAACCAAACTTTTTTGTCTCATGGTACCCTTAAATAGAATAAGGAGATATATAATTATGATTACACACATAAATTAATTAGTATTAATTCATTAACTATAAGATTCAATAAGTCCATTTATACCATTCCATAAGGAACCCTTAAATGAATAAAAATTGGCTATTTTTATAATGAGGAATATAGAATATAAATAAATGATAAAACTATGTTAGTAGTCAGAAATAAAAATTAATTTAAATAAATTTACCTATTTTAATTAATTAATAACATGATCATAACCCATATTGATAAATAAGGTAGACTTTAATTCAATACATAGTCAACTTTCCAATAATCATCTATATTGGAAGAACAATATTCGGTAGAAGAATAATTTTCCCCATACCAATAAGAGGAATAAAATGATCATTAACCATATTAAGAAATAAATTGTATGGTTTAAAAATATCATATCCCAAATACATTAAAAAAACAAATAATGATATTGACATACATGAAAAAATACTAGAGAAAGAATGCTCGAACGATACCACCCAAGAAGGGATTGAGAATTGTATTGTTTGATACAATAATTTCATTCCAAACAACTATAATTATATATTATAGTATGAATATTGAACCATTGACCCTATTAGGTAAAATAATTTATAAAATTAAAATGAAATTTAATGTTAAATCATATAAGAGATTTTGGAAAATGTGTTTAATATTAACATAAAAGAGAATGTTATGGGTCACTTCCAAAAGTATTTTACAAAAGGAGAAGAAAAATATCATGAAACCCATTACATTTAAAAATTATATTCAATAATAGGAACTTGAAAAGGCATATTTTTTATCTTGTAGAAATATAGAGAGGAATATAAAACATATGAAATTCAATGTAGAAATGCTTTTTAATATTTTACAAAATATATTTTCTCAAAAGTCATATTATAGAAAGTATAAAACCCCATATTTTTTTTAATTTTTTTTAAAACTGGATTATAAAACAAAATATAATAAAATATTATGGTATTATAACTCAATAAAAGAAGAAAAATGTTTAATATAAAACCTTATGTCTCAAAGAAGGACATTTGAGTCACCAGTATCCCATATGGGCAACATAACCCATGAAGTGAAAAATATTTGTGAAAGGGTCTATGTAGAAGGAATGTTTTTCTATAGAAAAAAAATATTACTAAATACTACAAAATATAATCAAAGGGAATAATTTACCAACCTTATATGAAATAAGTTCAACAGAATGATCATAACTTAATTAACGAAAGTCAAATTTCAAAAAATCTATGACACTAGGGAAGAATCTAAATAAATGTATATGTAAATGAGGGAAAATAATTTTGTTAGTAAAGTAAATTAAAAAAAAGAAAATAAATTATATAAAATTAATGGGATAGTAAATCAATATATCACCATTAAAGGGGGATATGTTCATAATAAGTAACATGGTTCTAATAATTAGAATTGAGAAAAAAAACCAAAGTCGGTGCATTATTACATAACATTGGCATGATCACAAGAAATATCAAGTCTCCAAAGACCGATTGGTTTAGTAGCCTTGTAAACACTAGATATATTCATTATATCATAAGGTAAAAAAACTACAACAACATCTGGTTTTCATATCCCCTCATAATATCCCTGTAGTTCATTCATAAATTACATCTTCACATCCTGGGAAAAATAAAACATTGAAAGGGGAGAGCTCACATGCTCAGTAAAAATAACAATATAGCAGAAGCTTTCATAGAAAAGCAAAAACACTTAAGGCAATGTATAACTAAAACAAAAGCATTTTAAACTTGAACTTCAGCATAATATGGCAAAGATAAAATGAAATAATGTCATTTAATTATTCACATGGATATTTTATTGGTCGAATAATCACATGAAATATCAATAATCACTTTCATAAATATGGAATGCATAATTTTAGACTATCATAATCTCGTAGCCAAGGCCTTGTACCAAGACTACAATTATGATTTTTTCAAGGCCTTGTGCCAAGACACTAGTTTTTCTAATGAGACCTATCGATGCATCGAGGAGCTATAGCGGGCTCCACTCATCACTTACTAAGTCCAATGCATTCCTCATATGAAAATTTTGAAATATAACATAAAAAATCATATTAAAACTAGCATACGAAATGTCAATACTTGATCCACAAACCATGAATGGTATAAATATATCACATCCACTATTAAACATAAATCATTTGATACAATATAGATGATTGTATTGTATCAGATTAACCTCAATCGAGAATAATGA
This sequence comes from Viscum album, assembly GCA_963277665.1. Classification (NCBI taxonomy): domain Eukaryota; kingdom Viridiplantae; phylum Streptophyta; class Magnoliopsida; order Santalales; family Viscaceae; genus Viscum; species Viscum album. The sequence goes on from OY728160.1 coordinate 735,682,973, forward strand.
AGGATATTGACATAGATGAAAATAATCATCAAAACTATTAGAGAGAAATATCCACCTTTTTCTTGAAATAATTTAAAAGTCACATTATTTGTCAAGAAGCCATTGAAAAATATATTTTTGAATCAAAGTATCTCATACCACTTTGAAACTTTTAAGAGGAGTTTTAATTTTAAAACTTTAATGTCCATATAAATAAATCCTTAAAACCATTTTTAAAACATGGACATTAATGAGAAAGATTTAGAATAATAAATCTTTAAAACATTTAAAATGATATTTTAGTTAGAGTTACTAACCAAAAGAGAGACATTTTAATACAAATAATTGAAGTAATAAAAACGTTTTAATATCATGAGAATAAAGGGATTCATGATATATTACGTCAAATACATTATATACACCATGTAAATGTGAATTTTTGTATAACAACAAAGAAGTCTCAATGTATTGTAATTTGAGATGAAATCTCTTATAAAGACCATATCCTTAGGTTAAAGATAAATCAACAACATAATTATGTGTGAAAAATATAAATACACTCAATATGATTGGATATTCAGTGTAAATCAATCAGAGTACATTCACACATATTCTTGTAAAAACAACACCAATGAATTGGATGTTTAACTCAATAAACGGAGATTGAGTTAAAATTACTCTTATCAAGTTCATATCGATGACTTGAGAATTTATAAATGGAGTGATTATGTGTATAAAAATTATATCCATGGAAAGGGGAGTGAAAATTATGACATAAGAAAATGAATATTGATTCCACACATAATCTTGGTGTAAAATAATCAATGAAGTATGCGTAAAGCCGAATGAGTGGAAATTGAAATTTCAAATTCCCTTATAAATTTGGTGACTTACAAAACATACACTAATGAAAGAATTATCATACAATTATGATGTAAATATCCATAAATTAATGTATATTACACAATGAATACAACCATGGGCAATACACACACCACATGCAATAAATAAGTGGTGAACAGTGGAAATCTCACGGAATTAAAAGTGAGATAAGAAGCCCCTTACTTTGTACCTTTTCCTTGGTCGATGGTAGGTTAAACTATTGTATAATGGTTAAATATTTGTTATTGAATTACAAAATAATAATTTACATTAATATGATATCATATATGATCTTTTAACATTGATTTGTTAATAATATCTTAGTATTATCATCGTTTCGGGTGTTAACGGATTTGTTTTCCTTTATATTATTTGTTATGTGAGCCGTATTTTTTATGGATGGGATGTATCTTTTTCATATACAGAATGATATAATGTATCTAAAAATTATTTTTATTCATCAAATGAAATTTAGTCTTGAATGGATACGATGGGGAATGAATCTCATCGCGTTCGTGAAGACGGTAGTCCGTACGTACGCACGAGCGACAATATCATTCTTTTGATATTAAAATAATATATAATTGGATGTTATATCATATAGAAAGAATCATTATCATGTTATATTTATTATTTACATGAATTATACATCATTATTATACCCATATAAATAATAATATATTGAATAACAATTACACCACGACGTGGAGATGGTATGTCGTACGTACGCACGTATGGTGACATGTCATTCAAGGGATGGATAGAATAATGAATTTTTTTGTTCCATATTTATAATAACATAAAAATATATATAAGATACTGGATTAATTATTTTATAAGTGGAATAAAAAATAAAAAGAAGTTTAAGAAGAAAGGAACTTGAAAAAGGGTGGTGAAAACATTACCTCTTCTTCAGGTTCTTCCTTTTGATTTGATCAAAAGGGATCGTTAGGTTGGATTTATGATCAAACTAATTCCCCTATGATGAATTGAGGTATGTTTAGAGAGTAATTGGGAAGGTTTTGGCCGAACCAAAAGGCTTTTAATGTGTGAATTAGTGAGAATGGGGAGTTCCTTTTTATAAGAGGGGTAAGGGGCACCTTTGGAAAATCTAGAAATATTATTTTATAATAAATTCATATTCAGTTTCTAATGGCTCAGAAGTGAATTATTTAAATGTTAAGGTGGGTATGGGTTGAAAACAACACAAACAATAGAATTTATATAGGTTTGGGTCATTATATTAACCTTATGTTTTAGTTTTAACTCTTAGTTAATTAGTTTGACACTTACCATGTCACTCTGTATTTTTATATTATATAGTTAATAAACATACTATATACCTCCAAGGGACCCCCAAGTGGTCCATTAATCATACACCTATCATTATATAAGTCTCCTGACCCAAACTTAGAATTTTATGAATTTAATATCAATTAATAATATAATATTTGTTTTAAAAACTCTTTTATGTGAATTTTGACACTATTCAAAAATTGATTTTTGTTAAAGTCTTAAAAACTTTATTAATTCGAAAAAAATTCATTTAAGAAATAATATAATGTCATATTAAGCAATAAAATTCATCTATGCCATCAAAACTTTCGAATGATATTAATTTTAACATTTATAATACCAATTATTTGATTCTTTCACTAATAAGGAAAATACTGCATCATTATTGTGTCATACATAATATAAATTATTAAATGTCTAAAAAATATAATTAAAATACCATTATGTATGAAATCTTTTTATCTTTCTAATGAATATTTATAGTGAAAAATAAAACATATATAACCATATGTAAAAAAAATTCTAAAAGATATATGCTTATGTCATTTTTGAATTTATTTTAACTTAATTAATATAAAGTGTCATTGTCACTTTCAAGTGGCTCCATGGGGTCCCAAAATCGACCCAAAAATTCCCATGGTCGGACATGTATCAAACAATAAGGTTACGAAACGTTTTAGGGTAATTTATTATTATTATAATATTATTGTTTACCCTTATTTACCGGATTTTTCGTTTAACTATGGTAAATAAAATATTTACCGAAGTAATTATTCAAAATATCTAAAAATAAAAGTTACCTATTTACACAATTTGGAAATCCTGATTCCAAATATGGAATCCATTTTTCCAAATTCAAAACACAGAAGTGGAAGAAATTAATTTAAAATTAACTCCCGTTGTTAAAACAAAAAGCGTGTTTTTAAGAGATAATAACTATCAAAAGATTGACACTTGTTCATGTCTGGTTTAATTGTGAAATTATGTAAAATGTCCAAAATTGTATTAAATGGTAAAATTATATTCTAAATATACTTTAAAACCACTTAAAATCATAATTTATCACTATTTATTATTTCGATTAAAAAAGTTGTTTTTAATTAAAATTTAGTAATTTTCACTATTCATCAAAATATGAAAGTTATCCGAAAAGTACCAAAATTTCACCCTAGGCTAATTTCAATATTAAGAATCCAAAAATGAAGTCCATTTTGAAATATAAAATGTATAAAATTTAAAAAAGTAGGTATAACTATTCATAACGGCTAGTTTGATTGGTTGTGGTGTGTTAGAATCTTGAAGTTGCGTACAATGCAAGCCATTGCATTATTCAAAGGGAAATGTACTTCGGAATATTGGGGTGTTACATTATCCCCTCCTTCAATAAATTGTGTCCTCGCAATTTTTAAAATTGGGCTTGAGAATATAATGGAAAATCTCACATCGGAAAAAGAGTCAATAAAACTATCACCTTAAAAGAAAGAAATAGAAGTATAAAGGTCACCCAAGATAAACCATACTAGTATTCCATGTAAGAAAACATGGATTTGGACAATAAACTAAGTGTCAAGTTATGATGGGGAGGGATAAAAAACATGAGAAAGTTAACAATAAGAAAACCACAAACTTGTGTTGGGACAAACAGTCATTAGTCTCTCAGTAGGAAAAGTAAACAGACAACATTTATTATTTTAAGTTACATTAAATAAGGATGAGGAATTAATTTATTATATTGACTAAGAACATAAAGATATATACTTACTTTTTATGTAGAGTTTCATTATTTAATAAATTTCTACCACTAACTCAATTTTTTTTGAACAATGAGTATTCAAGAAGACTTGGTCACACTAGAAGAGCGTCTATAGAATAACATGATCCATGTAGGATAAACTATAAATTTACCTTGTCTTTAGAGATTAATCAAAACCAAAACAGTTAGTATAAGATCTGATGATCCCCCAAATGGATATTCCATTAGACAAAAAAACACTAATCTTAATTTCTAAAATTAAACCAACAATACCCCAAAGTTAAATAAATACCATTCAATAATCAATTTCCCTTAAAATACTTCAATATAATCCAAACTAATATTGAAACCCAAAACTTAGAAGAATTTGGTTATGTAGTCTTCCATGTTAAATTGTATCTCCAAATGAAATCAACTACTCTTAAAGTCACAAACATAAAATTGATTAACCTAATAAAATATTCTCTATTATAGGTTGATCATTTCAATAAATAAACCAAATTACTATAAATACACAATAAAAACATAGATAAAAAATCACCATTACTCCTCAAATGAAATCCCATAGAATTCTATTTTCCTTGGGCATATAGTGTTTCCAACAAAGCGAACATCTTCCAAAATAACATTCATCACTTAATCACCAAATCATTTTCTTATACCAAGGGTATCCATTTGATAAGACATAAGATCCCAAATATACTTATTATTGATCAATAAAATAATTAAACTATAAATAATAGTCACACTAACCAGGGACTTCACGTAGTCCAGTGGTAGGTGATAAATACCAATCGCACTTTGGTTGTGGGTTCGATTCCCACAGCTTTGTCTGATGCAACGGGTTGTCACACGGTCTGGTGTTATCCTTTTTCAAAAACTATGTTTTATAACATTTCCAAAATGGGATAAATTCCTCAAAATAACCATCACATAATTTAACCACAAATGTTATCTCAAACCTTGCATTTTTATCCCAAATTATAATAACTTGTAATTGCCTCAAACCCAATGATCATATAAAACCAAATGGTTATTTATAACTATATCCACAAAGGAAAATATAATTCTTCCTCAAATATCATTCTCACATGGAAAACTGTAGGGTTACAAATAAAATAGAAAATTATTCCAAAGTAAACCCATCAACAAGGTGCACTAATACTTTTTAAACATTTCTCCAACCATTTATTTCCACATAGCTTCTTCTTTGACCATGAAAATATCCTATAGAATATGGAATTCACTCAGGTAATGGCCAGGTCCCCTACATTTACGGAAATGACTATAAATGGATTCTTGGGACCATTTTTATATTCTTCCATAGTACTCTTCATTTTTCTTCGGCAATTCTTCACTTTATGTCCTTCCTTCCCACACGTAAATCATTTCATTGTACCATTGAGACACTTTCCCGTGTGTATCCTTCCATATTTCTTGCATGATGGAAATTGATGATTCTTTTCTCAATGGTCTCCATTGTTGGAGCTCTTATCATTCATCACCTTTCTCTTCCTTGTTGAGTCCTGGAGTTGGTTAATATATATGTTATTGATCATATTTTTGGAAAACTGATTTGGCATGAACATGATATCTTTCATTCCTATCAACACTCCATTTTGTTGCTCATTTCCACCACTGTTCCCACCTTGAACATCATTCTCAAAGTTACTAGGACTTCCTTGGAATCCATCCATTGACTAAAACCAGAAAGCCTTGTGTGAGTAACAGTAGTCATAAAATCATTTAAAGAATATCATGTCACCATATTCTCAATTCTAAACACATTAAGATTAACCAAGGTCATTTACTCTCATCGTATATATAATAATTCAAATTGTTTTGTAAAGAAAATGTAAATTATCCTAATCATATCCCTCAGGATTGTCGTAACCAAGAGTGCAGCAAGGCCCGTTGTCGTGCACCAATTCCCATTCGAGTCTAGATCAAAGCGGTGTTTTCGGGTTTTACCCCTAAGTACATCTGTACCAGATCCGCCTCTACCTGCTCATATCCAAACAGGGATTTATTGCTCGGAAAACTCACAAAATCTCAACAATAACAAAATTCTAGGAAGTTATTCTATACTAATCCTAAAAGACTATCTTATGGCTATGTTCTCTAATCAGAGTTTATCTAAATCTAGCTCCCAAGGTTTGTACTAAACTTCCTCTGATACCAACTGTAATGCCCCGACCCCAGTTACCCAGAGTCAGTGCATTATTACATAACATTGGCATGATCACAAGAAAGATCAAGTCTCAAAAGAATGATTAGTTTAGTAACCATGAAAACACTAGATATATTCATTACATCATAAGGTAAAAAAACTACAACAACATCTTGTCTTCATATCCCCTGATACTATCCCTATAGCTCATTCATAAATTACTTCTTCACATCCTGGGAAAAATAAAACATTGAAAGGGGTGAGCTTAAATGATCAGTAAGGATAACAATATAGCAGAAGCTTTCATAGATAAGCATAAACACATAAGGCAATGTATAACTAAAACAAAAGCCTTTTAAACTTGAACTACAGCATAATATGGAAAATTTAAAATGAAATAATTCCATTTACTTATTCACATGGATATTCTACGAGTCGAATAATCACATTCAATATCAATAACCACTTTCATAAAGATGGAATGCATAATGTCATACTATCATAACCTCGTAGCCAAGGCCTCATGCCAAGACTACAATTAAGAATTTGTCAAGGCCTCGTGCCAAGACACTAGTTTGTCTCATGAGACCTACCGATGCATCGAGGATCTATAGCGGGCTCCACCCATCACTTACTAAGTCCAATGCATTCCTCATATGAAAAGTTTGAAATATAACATAAACATTTGTATTAAAACTAGCATACGAAATGTCAATACTTGATCCACAAACCATGAATGGTATAAAAATATCACATCCACTGTTAAACATAACTCATTTGATATAATATGGATGATTTTATTGTATAAGATTAACCACAATCGAGAATAATGAAGGATATTGACATATATGAAAATAATCATCAAAACTATTAGAGAGAAATATCCCCGTTTTTCTTGAAATCATTTAAAAGTCACAATATTTTTCAAGAAGCAATTTAAAAATAGATTTTTGAATCAAAGTGTCCCATACCACTTTGAAACTTTTAAAAGGAGTTTTAATTTTAAAACATTAATATCCATATAAATAAATCCTTAAAACCATTTTTAAAACATGGACATTAATGAGAAAGATTTAGAATAATAAATCTTTAAAACATTTAAAATTATATTTTAGTTAGAGTTCCTAATCAAAAGAGAGACACTTGAATAAAAATAATTTAAGTAATAAAAACTTTTTAATATCATGAGAATAAAGGGATTCATGATATCCTATGTCAAAGTACATTATATACACCATATAAAAGTGAATTGGTGTATAACAACAAATAAGTCTCAATGTAATGTAATTTCAGATGAAATCTCTTATAAAGACTGTATCCTTAGGTTAAAGATAAACCAATGACAAAATTATGTGTGAAAAATATAAATACACTCAATATTATTGGCTATTCAGTTTAAATCAATCAGAGGACACTCTCACATATTCTTGTATAAACAACACCAATGAATTGGATGTTTAACTCTATAAATGGAGATTGAGTTAAAATTACTCTTATCAAGTTCATATCGACGACTTGAGAATATATAAATGGAGTGATTATGTGTATCAAAATTATATCCATAGAAAGGGGAGTGGAAATTAAGACATAAGAAAATGAATAGTGATTATACACATAATCTTGGTGTAAAATAATCAATGAAGTATGCGTAAAGCTGAATGAGTGGAAAATGAAATTTCAAATTCCCTTATCAATTTGGTAACTTATGAAACATACACCCATGAAAGAATTATCATACAATGATGATGAAAATATCCATAAATTAAAGTATATTACACAATTAATACAATCATGGGTAGTACACACACCACATGCAATAAATAAGTGGTGAATAATGGAAATCTCACGGAATTAAAAGTGAGATAAGAAGCCCCTTATTTTGTACTTTTTCCTTGGTCGATGGTAGGTTAACATCCTGTATAATGGTGAAATAATTGTTATTTAATTTTACAAGAATAATTTACATTAATATGATATCATATATGATCTTTTAATATTGATTTTTTAATAATATCTTAGTGTTATTATCGTTTCAGGTGTTAACGGATTTGTTTTCCTTTATATTATTTGTTATGCGAGCCGTATTTGTTATGGATGGGATGTATCTTATTCATATCCAGAATGATATCATGTCTCTAAAAATTATTTTTATTCATCAAATGAAATTTAGTCTTGAGTGGATACAATGGGGAATGAATCTCATCGCGTTCATGGAGACGGTAGTCCGTACGTACGCACGAGCAACAATTTCATTCTTTTGATATTAAAATAATATATAATTGGATGTTATATCACATAGACAGAATCATTATCATGTTATATTTTTTATTTACATGAATTATACATCATTATTATACCCATATAAATAACAATATATTGAATAACAATTACACCACGACGTGGAGACGGTAGCCCGTACGTACGCACTTATGGTGAAATGTCATTCAAGGGATGGATAGAATAATGAATTTTGTTGTTCTATATTTATAATAACATCACAATATATAGAATATATTGGACTTATTATTTTATATAGGTAATAACAAAGAAGAAGAAATTGAAGAAGAAAGGAACTTGAAAAAGGGTGGTGAATACATTACCTCTTCTTCAAGGTTTTCCTTTTGATTTGATCAAAAGGGATCCATAGGATGGCTTTATGATCAAAATAATTACTCAAGGATGAAGTGAGGAAAGTTTAGAGAGTATTTGGGAAGGGTTTGTCTGAACCAAAAGGCATTTAATGTGTGAATTAGTGAGAACGGGGGTGCCCTTTTATAAGAGGGGTAAGGGGAACCTTTGGAAAAGCTAGAAATATTATTTTATAGTAAAATAATATTCAGTTTATAATGGCTAAAAAGTGGATTATTTAAAGTTTATGGTGGGGATGGGTCGAAAACCACTCAACCAGTAGAATTTATACAGGTTTGGGTCATTATATTAACCTTATGTTTTAGTTTTAACTCTTAGTTAATTAGTTTGACACTTACCATGTCACTTTGTATTTTTATATTATATAGTTAATAAACTTACTATATACCTCTAAGTGACCCCAAGTGGTAAATTAATGATACATCTATCATTATATAAGTCTCTTGGCCGAACCTTAGATTTTTAGGAATTTAATATCAATTAATAATATAATATGTTTTTTAAAAACTCTTTTATGTGAATTTTGACACTATTCAATAATTGATTTTTGTTAAAGTCTTAACAACATTATTAATTCGAAAAAAATTAATTTAAGAAATAATATAACGCCATATTAAGCAATAAAATTCATGGATGTCATCAAAACTTTCAAATGATATTAATTTTAACAATTATAATACCAATTATTTGATTCATTCATTAATAAGTAAAATACTGCATCATTATTGTGTCATAAATAATATTAATTATTAAATGTCTTAAAATTATAAAAAAAAAATAACATTATGTAGGAAATATTTTTATATTTCTAATGAATATTTATAGTCGAAAATCCAACATATATAACCCTATGTAAAAATTGATTTGTTAAAGATATATGCTTATGTCATTTTTGTATTTATTTTAACTTAATTAATATAAAGTGTCATTATCACTTACAAGTGGCTCCATGGGGCCCCAAAATCGACCCAAATATGCCCATGGTCGGACATGTATCAACCAATAAGGTTAGGACATGTTTTCTAGTAATTTATTATTATTATAATATTATTTTTTTACCCTAATTTATTGGATTTACCCTTTAACCATGGTAAATAAAATATTTACCGAAGTAATTATTCAAAATGTCTAAAAATAAAATTTACCTATTTACACAATTTGTACATTTTGATTCCAAAATTTGAATCCATTTTTCCAAATTCAAAACACAGAAGTGGCAGAAATTAATTTAAAATTAATTATCGTTGTTAAAACAAAAAGCGTGTTTTTAAGAGATAATAACTATCAAAAGATTGACACTTGTTCATGTCTGGTTTAATTGTGAAATTATGTCAAATGACCAACATTGTATTAAATGGTAAAATTATATTCTAAATATACTTTAAAACCACTCAAAATCATAATGTATCACTATTTATTATTTTGATTAAAAAAGTTGTTTTTAATTAAAATTTAGTAATTTTCACTATTCATCAAAATATGAATGTTATCCGAAAAGTACCAAAATTTCACCCTAGGATAATTTTGATATTCCAAATCCAAAAATGAAGTCCATTTTTAAAGATAAAATGTATAAAATTTAAAAAAGTAGGTATTACTTTTCATAACGGCTAGTTTGATTGGTTGTGGTGTGTTAGAATCTCGAAGTTGCGTATAATGCAAGCCATTGAATTTTTCAAAGGGAAACGTACTATAGAAGATTGGGGTGTTACATATGGTTAGTAAATATTGATTCTTAAAAATATAGAGGAACATATTGTATAATTTGGACTCATGGATTCTAAATATTAAATTTGTGTCATTAGATTCAATTTATAAAATTGATAAAAATTAATTTTAGAATAAAAATATATAATGTATTAAAAGAAAATTTTGATAAAATATTACTTATGTTCTAAAATAACACATATTTGTTTGTAAATTTAAAATAAAATTTTTATAATTCTCAAGACACATATGAAAAATATATATTTTTATTATTAAAATCTTCCTTGAATTTATATTTCACACTTATAAACTTATAATTTCATAGTATTCATGTTAATTGAAAAATTGCATTTTTCTCGAGTCTCCAAAAAATATTAAAAAACCATAAAATTCATAAAATTAATATTAATATTATATTATTCTAATTAATCCAAAAAAATTATCATTTGTCAAATTTAAAGTTCTAAAATTTTATAATTCTATATTCAAATAAAACTATAAAATATGATGTAATTTTCTTATAATAAATAATGTATTATGATATTAAACATTATAACATCCTAGATATTAAGTTATGTACTTTTGGATGTTTAAGTGTGTTTTTTGGTATTAAGTACATAATAATTTCATTAGAGGGTTTTAGTAGACTAGGGATATGGAACTGTTTTCTATACACTTTTATTTATTATGTTTTAGCTTACAATGTATGTCCATCACTAGGAGGTATCCATAAAATAGTATACGGAATAAAAGTCTTTTAGATCATAAATTTATATTTTACACTTTAAATTCCTTTTATATTTCATGAACATAATTTATTCTTTAAAATTATTTATAGGATAAATTTATTCTAGGGTGATGTGTTTTTCATCATAAAAACATTTTGGGTATATTAAAATGTAAATCCATGGTTTATGACATAAATCCCTTTGGCCATGTAGGTTTTATATAATACTCACTTTTAACTCCTCATCTATTATTATGTTGTCCTAGTTCTCAAACCATAGGCTATTCCATAAGATTTTTGAAATATCATCCTCTTTCAGATCACATTTTTCAACACTTGATCTATATTGTAGATTCAAATCATATATCTCAGTCTATAATCTTTCATCTTCTTCATTTCCATTTTCATGGAAGTGTTGTTGGGATGTCTTTATAGGATCTATTTATAACATGTTCATTCTTTCTTGATATTTTTTAGATATTTTGCGTGATATTCTCCAAATGGATGACCCTCATGTTGGTTGTGGTGTGTTGGATGTGTTTATCGAGTTATGTGTAATCTAACATATTTTATGGATCTATTTTGTTATGTATTATGATTTTCAAAGATATGAATTGTTGTTAGGCCCTCGATTTTCAACTTTTAATTCCTTTTGGTGTTGGTGTATCCCTTTGTGTATAGTGTTTGAATCAAGTTTGACATATGTGGTTCTGTCCATAGAATATTTTTGATGATCTATATTTCCCAGGTCTGATAATTTGTTTTAAATAAATTATATTTCATGAATAATTTGTTCGTAAAAATGATTCTGTGATAAAATATGTTTTATGCCTTAATATTGATAAAGGAAAAAGTGTGTTTTCAAAGAATTTTTAAATGGATATAGATATTAGTTTTCGAAACATGTTTTAATGAGGAAAAAGGTTGTTTGGTTTGTGAAATGTGAAACCATTTGAACATATTTGAGAAATAAAGCCCATGGGAAGCCATAGGTATATCGGTGGAAGTTGTAGCATAGATCCATCACCAATTTTATTTTCATTGATTCGTTCATGGGGTGTTACCCATTTACCTAGGCATATTTTTCTAGGAACTGGTTGATGAAATTATTGAGGGGTGGAGGGGTCACTCATGTGGTGTTCCACTACTAATTAGGAACATGTTCTATTAACTTGGGTTTTCACTAGTGTTTGATTATTACAAGAGTTGTCTACTAGCAAGAACTATTGTAATCATTGAAATATTTACCATTGTGCTAGGATTTTTAATGTGTTTTCTTTGATATAAAGTCCTTGACTAATGGAATGGATATTAGAAATGTTATTTGAAACAATTTTACTTTGATTATTTTATAATTGTTGAAAAATAGAAACAATACCATCATTTGGAAACAAAACTACATTATTAATTATCATTTCATGTTTTATTTAGATGAAATTAATTGGATCATTTTTATTGATACCAAATATAGAACACCTGAGTGGTATCCTACTGATCCAATTTATCTCACAACATTCACACCCCTTTGGTGGGGTGTTAACCTATTTTTATCTTTGATGTAGGGATATGTAAGGTGTTGTAGTGAGTAAGTGAGGTTTCTATCATCTGGATTTGGGTAGCTGGTATTGCGATAGTGGGAGTTTTCCCACATAAAATAGGATTAGTTGTCTTCTATTTTGGTTATACATTTTTTTTTTGAAAATATAATTTTTCTATTTGGTTTTTGAGTTTTATCAATACTGATATTTTTTAGTTATGGGATATATATTTTTTGTTTTATTTACACGGTCTCTTTTTATGAATATATTCCATGCATACTTTATAGTTTTAGAAAAACCAATCCCTATGGTTGTTTGTTTTTTACTCAGGCGAATGTCAATAGCCAATGGGGATCAAGAACACCCATCAAGTATGTGGCAGATCAAATTACGTTCAAGTTTTTGAGGGTATCCTAGGTTTGTTCGTTAAAAATTGGTATCAAAGGCAGATTTTCCCTCAGTAATACTTTTCTTTGGACATTTGGTAACTAGATATAGGATTTTTATAACTTCAGAGGTAGGTTACGGTGAGTCCCAAGATAGATCATGTCAAGATGAGACATAATATACTATGTGATGTTGGTATGTGTAACACCCCAAGTTTTTCTAAAAATAAATATAAATTCTTGGAACTTTGTTTTAAGTAGATATTTATAACTAGCCTTTAAACATAATTTTTCTCCATCTATGTTTCGAATTTCAAAAAACTGTCATCTACAATTGTGTTCAGTATGTTATTTGGATCTATTGGAACTAACTTTTTTTGGTGAATAGTAAAAATATGATAATTAATAGTAATATGAATAGAAATATTAATATTAATATGACCCTAATGAATAGTAAATTTTATTAATATTTTATTTTCTCAAGGCTAGAAGATAATAACATCTTGGTTAATTTTTCATTGTGATAATGAAGTAGTTGTTGAATTAGAACTGATAATTTTTGAATTAAGGGTGATTTTAATTAAAAATTAAATTAATAATATATAGAAAATTATTTTTAAAAACTGAACTTCATTTTTGAAATCTACACATCGATAAATGGTTAGGGTGAATTTTGGGAATTTTTCTAAAACAGTTGATTTTTTGGTGAATAGTAAAAAATACCGTTTTTTCGGTGTGTTAATGACATCATTAATGACATAATAATGATGTCACAAAAATGGTAGATTTTTTTATAGTTAAATAAGATGTGAGGTGTCCCAAGTGGCTTATACCATAAGAAAATACCTTGGGAAAGCCCATGGTTTTGCAAATACCACCCATGAGGTGTCCCTTGGAAATTATTAAAATAATCCCTCACTTTTTTCTATAAATACCAACTCTTACCTTCATTTAATTCATTACCAATTCTCCCTCAACGAATATGTGGCCACATTACCTTCATATTAGTCCTCCCAAGGTTTCCTCAAGCCCCCAAGGTCCTAACCTTCATGTTATAAGGGTTACTCTACAAGGTAAGAAAATTTTCAATTTCTTTGTTTTTTCCTTTCAAGTTATCTTTTATGTGGTATAATTTTCAAGTTTCCATACCATGTACTTATTTCCTTATTATTCATGATCTATTCTATATTATGAATCATTTTCATATGGGTTACCCTTGTCCTCTCTCTTCTTAATGTTGTATAAAACCATGTCGCATAGCCGTTGGGCTGCCGAATGTTTGTAAGATATTTCTCACTTATTCTTTTATTTTGATTTCCTTTATCATTATTTCTTCATCTCTTATTACCCAAGTGTCATGAAATATCTAGAATCATGTATATTCTGGATTATCTCATGTTCATGGAAAATTACTCATCATTATTCTTCTCCTCTCCCACTTATTTAAACAAATAAAAACATTGTCCGTTTGTGTCGAATTACCGACATCGTGGACGATGTGATTTCAATTTCCATTAATTATTCCAAGTCTGGTAATGAAACTATTTATATGTTTTAACCAGGTTATAATTCATGTATTATGACTCACCCATGGTTCTTGAATTCTTTTTTACTCAAGGATATAATTTATAAGACAAAACGATGTTGTTATTATCAAAGAACCACTAAAATGATCTAAACGAACATCATTAATGTTTTAACTTATGAATCATCCTCATATTAAACATCATATTGATAAATGGTATAAATTATGTTAGTTTATGTATATAAATAACTTTCTATTCCAATTCTGGAGTTTCACTTCCAATCGACTAGAATTTCCATCATGAACCAATCATGGAAATCATGTTAAGAACTCACCCAAAAACAGTGCAAAGGGAAAAATACTAACAATTAAGGGTGAAATGATGCTATGAAATGATCATATAATATGTTATTAACATGAACATGTTTCTGTAAAATATTAATTACACTCTTCTAACCATTATATAGGAGGTTTAAAAAAAATTTAACTAAGACAAACCCGAGGTAAGGGAATTCTTAACCTGATTTCCATTCATGTGGTTAACCTCCTAATTCATTATTTATGTGCGTTTTTAATTGTTTGTATTATGGGTTCTGTTTATATTATGTTTCATTATGTGTATTTAAAGTATATATACGTACTCCATCCACTATATTAAGTCTCTCTTCAATTGTATGATATTTATAAGAGGATTTTCTTTAAAAATACTCTTTTAAAATTCGGTTTTATGAAATTCCAAAGAAATGTTTTTATGGAATAATTCATAATGTTTTATTATGTTTTGGTTCTTGGTAATTACATATGATGAAGGGATAGACCTATATTTCCCTCCAATTCATTGGGTATGAGTAATTTGGAGGTCGGTGGTATGGTTACTCCAAGTGTTACTGCGATGGTTAAACAAAGTAAGGTAGCCATGAGTGTTAAAAAATTTAAGGTAGCCAAGAATGGTTACAAGATTATGTAAGTAATTCCCCAAGATACCTTTATAATTATATTTATGTTCTCATGTTTTGCATGGATCTTGGGTAAATCTCATGTTACACAAGGTAAGTATATATGGGTGACAATAATGTCTTTTGAAAATTCTTTCATACGTTATGAATATTTATGGACTAATGTGATATTTCCATATTTTCCATCCCTTACAGAGATTTTGTGCTCATCCGAAGTTTTTAAATGATTTATCACAGGTTAATGGATGTTTAATACAAGGAAGGAAGACATGTTAAACGTGGATGAATTGTCAAGGAGTCTTGTTTTATGTTTTATATTTTGAAAAAAATGGAAACTGTTTTTATGGTATCCACTCTGTAATAATGTGTAATGTCATGAATGCATTGTCCTAATTCTCTAAAGCTATATACTTGAAAAGGATTTCAATGTAAAAGGAAGTGTTTTCTTGACTAAATTCAAGATTATGTATGTAATAAGCTTGGGACCATGTAGTTGGTATCAGAGGATGGTTTAGATAACTATAGGGGTTAGGGTGATGTTAATAGAATAACATAAATGATTTTAACTCTATGTTTAATTTGAAATGTTATAGAATTGAAAGATTACCATGATGCTTTACCTAAGACATGTTTGTTCAGAATGGTTGTCCGCAGAAGGAATAGGGATTCTGAAGTGGAGAGGCGCCAAAAGAATGACATCCTTCCGGAACTATAGCCCAGAATGGTAGGGATTGGAACGGAGCAGTTTGTGATTGTAATGGCTCAGCTAACACAGGCAATAAATGGTTGTGGAATCCATGCAAGAGGACCAATAGAGGTACCACAACAGAACATGACAGTAGTGGAACATTTTATGAGACAACATCCTCCTGCATTCAATGGATCTTCTGAACCATTAGTAACTGAAGGATAGATCAAATCCCTTGAAAACATATTCGATGTTATGGGATGTTTAGACAATCAAATGGTAAGTTTTGCCATTTATCATTTCGAAGGAGAAGATGATAAGTGGTGATAAATTTTAAGGAATATCAGGGGTAGAGATGATTTTTATGCCTTAGAGTGTGATGAATTTAAAAGTCATTTCCTTGAAAAATATTTTCTTATGGTGGTGTGACTTAGAATGGAGAAGAAATTCCTTTAATTGAAACAAAATTAGGAAGATCTAGTGGCTGTGTATGAAGCGAACTTCACCCGACTGGCGAGGTATGCACCAAATCTTATTCTGGATCTTGATAGAAAAATCAACCTCTTTTAATTAGGATTAAAGAAAAGGTATCGAAGGGATTTTTCCTCCCATGAATTCAAAAGTTATGAGAAACTTGTCTGATGTGCTGAGAGGGTAGAGATGGAGTTTGCTGATGATCATTTTCATTTTGGAAACAAAGAGAAGAAGAGGTCCAGTTGGAAAGAAATGGTTAAGAATCAACCAAAGAAATCTGATGGTAAGAGAATCCAATTTCCAGTTTGTGAAAAGTGTGGAAAGAAACACCCTATGGAATGTCTTATTAAAACTGGGAAGTGTTTTAAATGTATTAAGTTTGGACATATGGCCCGAGATTGTAACGAAATTGATCCAAATACTAATCCTAGAAAGTAGACTGTAAAGTGTTTTAAATGTGGTGAAATGGGTCATTATGAAAATTCCTACCCAAAGAGAGATCTGAATGATGCAAAGAAGCCAGACTACAAGCAGAAAGGTGTAGTGATATACTTTTCAACTACATCAACAGATGTTGGTCCATCCAATGAAGTTGTATTGGGTAATTTGTTTTTTCACTCAGATTTTGCTAAAGTTTTGTTTGATATGGGGGCTACACATTCCTTCATCTCTGAGAAATTTTCTGGTAAATTGGAAATATCACCTCAACAAATGAGACCCGAACTTTTTGATAAAACATCAGGGGGAATGGTATAACAAAGAGGAATTATAAAAATCATTATATTGTGGTCTGTAGAAATAATTTACCTAAAAACCTTGTTGTTTTACCCTTAGTCAAGTTTGATGTTATTCTGGGGATGGATTGGCTTTCTGATTACCATGATAAGATTGACTATAGAGCTATAAAAGTTGTTTTTCAGAAAGAGTTTCAGTTTGTATACAAGAATGAACCCGTACAATTGATAACATACTAGGAAGCTGAGAAACTATTTAAAGATGGAAATGAATGTTATCTTGCTCATATTGTTAAAAACAAGGGAACTATTTAAATTAATGATGTGCCAGTGGTAAATGAATTCCTTGATGTTTTTTCTGATGAGTAACCTGGTGTCATACCTGATCGAGAAGTCGAATTCACAATTGACTTAGTTCCTGATTCTAATCCAATTTTTAAACCCCCATATCGTATGGCTCCAATAGAACTTCTTGAATTGAAAAATCATTTGCAGGACTTGCTTGAAAAAGGCTTCATTCATCCTAGCACTTCACCATGGGGAGCCCCTGTTTTGTTTATTAAAAAGAAAGATGGTTCCATGAGACTTTTCATTGATTATAGAGCATTGAATAACATCACTGTTAAAAACAAGTATCCTTTACCTCATATTGATGACTTGTTTGATCAGCTCCAGGGAGCACAGTATTTTGTCAAGATTGACCTGAGATCTGGATACCATCAGATAAAGGTGAAGGAGGATGAAATCTCAAAAACATCCTTTCATACTAGATATGGGCATTATGAATTTTGTTGTTATACAGTTTGGATTAACTAATGCACCTGCTGTATTCTTGAATCTTATGAATAGAGTATCTCCTAAGATCTTGGATAAGTTTGTGGTTGTATTTATTGATTACATTCTATTATTTTCTAAAAATAAAGAGGAGCATGAAAAAAATCTAAGGGTTGTTTTACAAACATTAAAAGAAAAGAAACTATATGGGAAATTCAGCAAGTGTGATTTTTGGTTGCAACAGATTTATTTTCTTGGGAACATTGAAAATAAGGATGGAATAACAGTTGATCCTTCCAAAACAAAAGTAGTTGATGAATGGCCAAGAACCACAAATGTTATAGAGATTCGTAGTTTTCTGGGATTAGAAAGTTATTATCGATGGTTTGTTAAGATCTTTGCACGGTTATCTAGCCTAATAGCTAAGTTAACATGGAAAAGAGTTAAATTTGTTTGGATAGAGGAATGTGATGTTTTTTTTCAAGAACTGAAGAAGATATTGGTGAATTCTCCAGTTTTGGACTTACCTTCCCGAAATGGTGAGTTTTTTATCTGCAATGATGCTTCTTTGAAGAGACTTGGTTGTGTTTTGATGCAGAATGATCAGTTAATTTCCTATGCTTCGAGAAAACTTAAACCTCGTGAGATAAATTATCCCACACATGATTTGGAATTGGCAGTTGTGGTTTTTTCTTTGAAAATTTGGAGGCATCATCTATACGGAACCAAATTCCAAATATATACTGACCATAAAATTCTAAATTATATATTCACTCAGAAGGAATTAAACATGAGGCATAGAATATGGATAGAGCTGATAAAGGATTATGACTGTATGATCAATTACCATCCTGGGAAAGAAAAAAAAGTACCATATGCCTTAAGTCAGAAACATCATGCATCATTAACCATGTTACATTTGGAATATGATCCCTTGATTAATTATTTGATGAATTTTGGCATAGAAGTTGTTGGTGCAGGGAATAAATCTTCTTTGTTTCAGGTTACAGTGCATTCTTCATTGTCAGATAGAATTAAGCAAGTGTAAAAAGAAGACCATGAGCTACAGAAAAAGGTAGAATTGGTTAAAATTGGTAAGTTTCCAGAATTTAATCTTGAGAAAGATTGTGTTTTAAGATTCGTAAAAAGGTTGTGTGTGCCTTGTGATTCCCAGTTGAAGAATGAATTGTTGTGTGAATCTCATAGTTCTCTATTTTATGTTCATCCGGGCAGTACTAAGATGTACGGAGACCTTCGGGATTATTTTTGGTGGGATGGAATGAAAAGAGATATTATTGATTTTACCATGAGATGTTTGACATGTCAACAGATTAAAGAAGAGAGAAAATTACCGAAGGGGATGCTTCGGCCTTTTCCAGTTCCAGAGTGGAAATGGGAGAATTTATCCATGGACTTTGTGGTGGGACTACCAAATACTTCTCGAGGTAACAATGGACTTAGGGTTATTGTTGATCGACTAACAAAGTCTGCACATTTTCTTTCTATTCGAGAAACTATGAATTTGGATCAGCTTTCTCTATTGTACCTCAAAACGATTGTCAGGTTACATGGATTCCCTCTTTCCATAGTGTCTGACTGAGATCCCAGGTTCACTTATAACTTTTGGAAGGGACTTCAGAAGTTGTTTGGCACAGAGTTAAATTTCAGTACCGATTTTCATCCTCAATCAGATGGGCATTCAGAACAAACGATTCAAACATTGGAGGACATGCTTGGATCTTGTTCAATGGACTATCAGGGATGTTGGGATCAACATCTTTCTTTAGATTAGTTTTCTTATAATAACATTTTTCATTCCAGTATTCAGATGGCTCCTTTTGAGGTCTTGTATGGGAAGCAGTGTCAGACTCCGGTGTTTTGGGATGAAGTCAATGAAAGAAAGTTTATGGTTCCAGAATTCATAGAAGATGTGGCTGAGAAAGTGAGGATGATTCAGCAACACATGAGGACAACTCAGAGTAGGAAGAAAAGTTATGCAGATAATAGAAGGATATACTTCTCTTTCGAGGTAGGTGACCATGTTTTCCTTAAAATATATCCTTGGAAAAGTGTGATGCATTTTGGTAAGAAAGGGAAGCTAAGTCCATGGTTCATCAGTCCGTTTGAAATCTTGGATAAAATTGGAATAGTTTCATACCAAGTAGCTTTGCCTCTGAGTTTGTTTTAGGTACACAATGTTTTTCATGTTTCGATATTGAGAAATTATGTGCCAGATTCATCACATGTCTTGAGCCCAGAAGCAGTTCAGCTGGAAGAGAACCTTTCTTATGAAGAGAAACCAGTTCAGATTCATGATCGAAGGGAATAGGTAATGTAGAATAAGTTAATCCACCAGATAAAGGATTAGTGGAGAAACCACATGGTTGAATAAGCAACAATGGAGTCTAAAAATGCTATGAGGGAAAAGTACCCTTAGTTGTTTAATAAGTAAATAAAATTACGAGGATGCAATTTCAATAAGGTGGGGAAAATATAACACCCCAAGTTTCTCTAAAAATAAATATAAATATTGGAACTTTGTTTTAAGTAGTTATTTATAATTATCCTTTAAACATAATTTTTCCCCTTCTATGTTTTTAATTTCAAGAAACTTTAATCTACAATTGTGTTCAGTATGTTATTTGGAGTCTATTAGTACCAACTTGTTTTTTTGTTGAATAGTAACATACCCTAATGAATAGTAATATGAATTGTAATATAACCCTAATGAATAGTAAATTTTATTATTATTTTGTTTTCTCAAGGCTAGAATATAATAACTTCTTGGTTAATTGTTCATTGTGATAAAGAAGTAGTTGTAGAATTAAAACTGATAATTTTTTAATTAAGTATGCTTTTATTTAAAAATTAAATTAATGATATTTAGAAATTTATTTTCAAAAAATGGACTTCATTTTTGAAATCTACACGTCAATAAATGGTCAAGGTGAATTTTGGGAATTGTTCAGAAATAGTTGATTTTTCAGTGAATAGTAAAAAATACAGTTTTTAGTTTCGGTGTGTTAATGACATAATTAAAGATATAATAATGATTTCATAAATATGGTCGACTTTTTTATAGTTAAATAAGATTTTAGGTGTCCCAAGTGTCTTATACCATGAGAAAATATCATGGGAAAGCCCATGGTTTTGCAAATACCACCAATGAGGTGTCCCTGGGAATTATTAAAATAATCCCTCACTTTTCCTATAAATACCAACTCTTACCTTCATTGAATTCATTAAAAATTCTCCCTCAAAAAAGATCTGGCCTCCTTACCTTCATATTAGTCATCCCAAGGATTCGTCAATCCCCCAAGGTCCCAACCATCAAGTTCTAAGGGTTACTCTACAAGGTAAGAAAATTCTCAATTTCTTTCTTTTTTCCTTTCAAGTTCTCTTTTATGTGGTATAATTTTCAAGTTTCCATACCATGTTCTTATTTCCTTATTATTCATGATATATTCTTTATTATGAATTATATCATTATGGGTGACCCTTGTCCTCTCTCTTCTTAATGTTTTCAAAAACCCTGTCGCATAGCCGTTGGGCTGCCGAATTTTTGTAAGAGATTTCTAACTAATTCTTTTATTTGGAGTTCCTCTATAATTCATTCTTCATCTCTTATCACCCAAGTTTCATGAAATATCCAGAATAATGTATATTCTAGATGATCTCATGTTCATGTAAAATTACTCATCATTATTTTTCTCCTCTCCCACTTATTTAAAAAATAAAAACATTGTCCGTTTGTGTCGAATTACTGACATCGTGGATGATGTGATTTCAATTTCCATTAATTCTTCCAAGTCTTGTAATGAAACTGTTTATATGGTTGAACCAGGTTATAATTCATTTTTTATGACTCACCCATGTTTCTAAAATTCTTTTGTACTCAAGGATCTAATTTATAAGACAAAATGATGTTGTTATTATCAAAGAACCACTAAAATGATCTAAACAAACAACATTAATGTTTTAACTTATGAATCATCCTCATATTAAAAATCGAATTGATAAATGGTATAAATTATGGTAATGTAAGTATGTAAATAACTTTCTATTCCAATTCTGAAGTTTCACTTCCAATCGAAAAGAATTTCAATCATGAACCAATCATGGAAATCATGTTAAGAACTCACCCAAAAACAGTGCAAAGGGAAAAATACTAAAAATTAAGGGAGAAATGATGTTATGAAATGATCATATAAGATGTTATAAACATGAAAATGTTTCTTTAAAATATTAATAACACTCTTTTAACCATTATACAGGAGGTTTAAGCAAGTTTTAAGTAAGACAAACCCGAGGTAAGGTAATTCTTAACCCGATTTCCATTGTTGGGGTTAACATTCTACTTCGTTATTTATGTGATTTTTTAATTGTTTGTGTGTTGATTTCTATTTATATTATATTTAATTTTTTGAATTGAATGTTTATATACATACTCCATCCGCTATATTAATTCTCTCTTCAATTTTATGATATTTATAAGAAGATTTTCTTTAAAATCCCTTTTTAAAATTCGGTTTTATGAAATTCCAGAGCAATGTTTTTATGGAATACTTAATATTGTTTGATTATGTTTTAGTTCTTGGGAATTATTAATGAGGAAGGGTGGGACATATATTTCCCTCCAATTCATTGGGTATGAGAAATTTTTAGGTCGTCCGTATGGTTACTCCAAGTGTGACTGCGATGGTTACACAAAGTAAGGTAGTTGTAAGGGTTACAAATTATAAGGTAGCCAAGAATGGCTACACGATTATGTAAGTAACGCCCCAATATACCTTTATAATTATATTTATATTCTCATGTTTTGTGTGGATCTTGTGTAAATCTCATGTTACACAAGGTAAGTATATATGGGTGACAAGAATGTCTTTTGAAAATGCTTTCATATGTTATGAGTATTTATGGAATAATTTCATATTTCCTTCTTTTCCATCCCTTACTGAGATTTTGTGCTCATCCCATGTTTTTAAATGATTTTTCACAGGTTAATGGATGTGTAATACAAGTAATGAAGACATTTTAAATGTTGAATAATTCTCAAGGAGTCTTGTTTTATGTTTTAATGTTTTATATTTTGAAAAAAATGGAAACTATTTTTATGGCATCCACTCTGTAATAATGTGTAATGTCATGAATGTATTGTCCTAATTCTCTAAAGCTCTAAACATGAAAATATCATAAATGTAAAAGGAAGTTTTTTCTTGACTAAATTCATGATTATATATGTAATAAGTTTGGGACCTTATAGTATGTGTGTCTCATGTGTGGATTTTTTATCATAATATCATTTTTCCCTCAAGATTTTATGTTTGAAATTGATATTATCCATTTCCATGATCAATTTATTCTATTTTTATTATGCATCGATATACCTATAAGAAATCTTTCACAAGTTCAATAGGATGTTACATTGGATTCCCCTCAATGAAATACATATTTGGATCAAAATATTATAAATTTCATCATGTGGGTAGTACATACCATGGAATAGAATGTACCCTGAGTATAAGACCATGTTATTGAGGAATAACCAGGATCTTGAGTAGATAGGGATCAATCTATAGATTTCATATAAAATAATTTCCCATACTTTAAGTGTATAAAGAATACCTAGGATGTAGAGGACTATTTGTAAAAGATTTATCAGAACTTTATGTTCTCAGATACAACTGAAACCATAAAACTGAAGCGCGCAACATTTTGGAATTAGGTTCCCATCAAGAGATGGTGGGATTATTTGATACAGGTGGATTGAAACATGGGTTTTAATTAGATGGGTTTCAAGATATTATTATTTCAAAAATTCATTCCAGAATATCTGATTATGTAAATGTCTTTGGAGTTCCCCTCATTGATGCATGGAGAGTGTTTGGTTTTGAAGTATAACAATTGGTTTGAGGAGTTGATTTATATTTATATGGAGGTTTTAGAGAATGATTAACAAGAAGATTATTATTATCTGTAGGGTTTGTGATAGAATATTAGATTTCAAGTATTTATTTTGAGTCTTTCTACTTATGAAATGATCATAAATAGATATATGATGGATGAAATGGACACAAAAGACAAGATTTATTCTTCCCTTTCTCTTCCACATGGTGGATGATTTTTTGGTCCACAAGGAAAGAATAATATGTTTTATTTTCATTGATAGAGTGATGGAGTTGGTTCACAGTGGTAGTCCTCCTCTATAATAACTGTTGTATTGAATATTGTGCCCTTGATTTTCTACTTGTTCAGCAATATCATCCACACCCAAAATTATTTTTATACATGTATGAAAATGTGAAATGGTTTTGGCCTCTATGGATATCTATAGAGGTTCCCCCATGATTTTTTATTTCCATGATATGTTTAGGGATCTTTAGCTCAAAAGGATGTTGTGGCATCATCATATGCTTGAGAGTCCATAGGGAACTAGCTATATGAATCTAGAGTGAAGCACCATTATGAAATGTATAAGTCTTCAATCGAGGTTGATGTGGGTCCAATAGTAGTGAGAGGTTCCATTTTTGTTTGATCATCTATAGATACCATTCTATTTTTTACAATTTCCTCCCACTCATTTATATCCAACCTTTTTTTTGATATGTTTATACTTCCAATAAATCTCGTGTACTCATCTATGGATTTAGAGAATACTATTCAAAAGATGCTAAACTAGGGATTTTAGTGTTCTTTTTGTTCTCTACCGACAGCTAACATGGTGTTTTTATAGGATTTATTGGTTCTTGATTTGGATCTCGTAATCATCATTAGAATTTGTTTTCCAGTTTCTCACTATATTGAGATATATTTTTATCATTAATGTGTTTTAATATTTTCCACTGGTGGGAGGTCTCTGTGGTTTTTGGGAGAGTGGTATATGTGGTATTGTCATATAGGACCTTCCCTTGAAGAGATCAGGAATCTATTGTAAGATGTTACATTTTAAAACGAAAACGTTTTATCTTTTTTCAATATTTCCATTTTTTTTGTACTTTTATGATATTTTCCTAGATAACTATTAGGTCCTCCTCTTGAGAGGAAGGTAGATTTTATGATTGGTATGGTGTTGTGTTTGCATATGATCTTAAAACACTCTTAAAATATGGCACTAATGGAGCTAAAGGAGCTCATGATCAAATTAGATAATCTGATGGAGAAATTATTTTTTCCCTAATGTTTCACCATTGGCATCCCACGTAATATTTTCCAAGAATACTATTGGTTTCCTTCATTTGTGTGTGGACTATAAAGTTGGACCAACTAACCATTAATAATAAGTATCATTTTCCACATGTGGGTTAATTTTTTAGAATTTAATGGAGTTTAATGGGTTTTTAAATATTTTTCTTTATTTGGGTTGTCATCAAATTAGGGTTCACAAGTCTGATATTCAGAAAACTACTTTCAGGAGTAGATATGGGAATTTGGAATATCTCATGATTCCTTTTTGTCTATTTAATGCTATAATAATATTGTGGATTTGATGAACTTAATATTACATCAGTAGCTTCAAACTATTGTGGTAGTGTTCATGGAGAATATTCTAGTTTATTCTAGACCCAAGTGTAAGAATGAACAACATTTGAAACTGGTTTTAGGAATTCAAAGGAGACACCAACTTTATGGAATGATTTCAAAATGTATTTTCTAGATCCATAAAGTAAATTTATTGGGGAACATGATTTCCTAATTAGTAATATCATTTGATCTTGATAAGGTGAAGTTTTTCATGTCATAGTGGGATCCATGTAACATTTTTATATATGGATCTCTCATGGTCTTTTAGAATACAATTGGTAGTTTTCAAAGTATTTATCAATGTTGGAATCACCCTTTACTATTCATACCAGGAAAGGGGTGAAATTTAGTTTTGATTCTATGTGTCATAATTATTTTGATTATCAAAAAAAATTATAATATCAAAACCTACATTGATCTTACTAGATCATGATATGTTGTATGATTTGAATAGTGATGTTTATATTTCTAGTCTATGTTGAATTATTATGTTGGATGATCTTGTTGAAGCTTATGTCTCTCTTCATATTTTAAAACGTGTGAAAATTTCCCCACAAGTTATTTATAACATTCTAGAGTAATCAATGAACTTAAGTGTTAGTGGAACTATATTTTTTCAGAGGGATTCAAAATATTTTCAGACTATAATATTCGATGTTATTTATTTTCATAGAAAGTCCCGAATCTTCAAAAGATGTGGTTGGTGGAGTAAATTCAAACATAAACTATTGATATCTCCCAAACCTTGAGGAAGGAGAATGTTATAATGAAATATCTTAGTAGTAGAGTAATATCAAAGGTTGTCTTGTATTTTAATGAAGAGTGGAACCTTAATGGGTTCTTCACTCAGTTTCATATGAATGCTTAAGAGTATGTTTTAGTTATAGATCTGACCAGTTTTAAATTATTAATACCTCTAATTGATTCTAATTTATAAATTCAACAACATGATGATGTGTTCAGTGTAATCATAGAACCACTTTATGGTGTAAAGACCGTTAATGGTTAGACTTTCCCTTCTGATGTTATTCACCTTTTTAGGGATTGATTTTTCATCCAAACATATGTGAAGATTTTGGTTTTATTTAATTCCCATATTTTTTCACGGGCCTTCCATTAGAGAACTATGTATTGTGAATCTAGATAGTGATCCTAGTGGATAGGTTTAAAGAATGACAAAAAAGATTTTTTGTCTCATTGTTACACATGATAACAAATAAAGGAATATCATCTAAAACCTTCATGTTTTCTCTATCCTCTTTCAGTGCTATTTTGTTAATGACATGAGGTGTCTATATAATAAATTATTAGATTAACATTGACTCCCTAATTGAAGAATGATATGTGATTTGTGTTTTATTATTTTAATAAATCAGCCCATTTAATTTCAATCAGGGGTCCACTAAAGTTTAATATCATTTTATGTTTTACATGTAAGAGATTGTGATGTTTGATGGGGTTCTATTTACCATTTTTTCAATGAGGGATAATAGGTTTTCCTTCTAGATTTGGAAGAGTATCTAAGAGGTGATGGGTACATAGTTCATGTTGAGTAAAACATACCATCCATAGATGGATGATCATACCAATCATGCTATTGATATTTTTAAGGATATTTTTTGTGCATGTGTCTTAGATTTTTTGGGTCATGGGATATGTATATGGGACTGGTTGAGTTTTTATATGAAATTTCTACCAATCCTTGACCAGATTGGTTCCTTTTGAGGATTTTTATTATATCCGATTTAGGTCACCTATTTATTGGGAAGATGTGTAAAAAACCTATCATGTGGGACTAAGTCTCATTTTGGAGACATCATCAATGATCTAGGAAATATGTGAGTATCTATTCACAACACAGAGTCAGAATAAATTGTGTAATGAACTATATTTTTATTAATGTAAATTTCTTTATTATAGGGGAACCAATAAAATATTATTCTCCTAAATAAGGAATTATATATTATTCATAAAATAAACCAATATGAATTGTAAATATTATAATGGTATAACAATTTGGATCTACTCAATCCACTTGGATGACCACAGTCACAAACAAAGATGTAGAAATAAAATGTAAAATTAATAATAAAATTTTCATTTTGATGTTGAAATTATATATATAATATTTTTAGAATATTTAAGTGACTAAGGAATATAATAAGATTCATTTTTAAGAAGTATTAAACCCTTATGATAATTTTAATTTTTACCATTAGAATAGTAAGCTGACCCTTGGAATAGTAATGTGACTATTTGGAATAGTAATATAGTCATTAGAATAGTAACATCACCTATAAATGTATATATAAAATTTAGTTATCTTATAAATAAAAATATGATATATTTAAATCCTAAAATAATTATATAAATGTTTAAAAGATGATAATTTATGTATTAGTATTTTTAAAAAAACATAAATGTTTATTTTAAATTTTATAATTAATATAATTATTTAAAAAAAAAATTATTATCCTAAAATTTATTCATAAATTAATATTTTTATATTAAAATTATAAGATAATTTTATGATACTTTAATTAAACTTTCAATGTTTCATAAAATAAGTTATAATATTAATATCAGTATTTTTTTTGAATAAAAGATGATTTTATTTAAAAATTAAATTTATCATATTTAAAAAACTATTTAAATAAAATGGATCCCATTTTTTAAATCTACACAATGAAAAATCACTAGGGTTTATTTCAGGTATTTTTCTGAAATAGTTAATTTTTTTGTGAATAGTGGAATATGTTAATTTGTGATATTTGAAAAATGCATGTATTTTTGAGCCATGGATGATCTATGGATGATTTAATCACCCATTGTATCAAACTCCTCATAAATATTTACTATATTTATTCATATGAATCAATACTATTGATAGTCTTGAGGAAAATTATAAAAAACAAATAAAATAATAATAAACATCTCTTCTCCTCACACCTCCTCAGCCTTGAAGATTGTCTAAATTAAACAATATTACCTTCCAAAGCCTATTATCCATTTCCAATTCCTGATCATCTCTAAAAAATACCAAACCCAAATTCAATAAAGAAGTTCTCAAGGAGACAACATTCAAGAAATAAATTCCTCTTTCTTTCTCTTTTAAATAATTTCTTTCATCTTCTTTATCCTCAACTCCGCTATTGGAAATGGCCTGATAAATCTAACATAAAAAATATACTATAATTTTATTGTGTTAATGGAACATACATAATCAAATATTTTTTATTCTCCTTTTATTCTAAAAATGAAACATTGTCCATGAAGTGTCGATTCACCGCCTTCATTGATGATGAGTTTTTGTTTTTCAATACCACCTTCAAGTATAGTCATAAAAACATTATTATAGTTAAATAATTATATAATATGTATATTAATACTTATTTAATGTTTTTAAAAAGATATAGAAATATAATTTTAAACAAAATTACACTAGTTCATGATGGTTGTAAAAATAGCCAAAATAAACTAATCATTTTTCACTAATGTTTTATCTATTGAATCATTATAATATCTAAAAAAAAATATATGGAAACAATAATAATTGTGGAAGTATATTAATAGTATTTAATTCATGTTCTGTATTTTTTACTTCTACTTATCATGAATTACCATAATTATAGTAAAGGGAACCGACCATAAAACCATGAAACAAATATTATCGGGACAACAAAATTCAACATTATAACCCATCTAAATGGACATAAATTAAATTAATTAAATAATAATAAATAAAATTTATGTGTATAAGGTAATGAATTAATTAATTAATGGTTATAATTTTATTATCAATAATAGTAATTGAATGTGGATAAAACATTCACACAAAAGGTAAGGGATCTCTCTGAACAACCAAATTGCCTTTGGGTTAGACTTTATCTCTATTTTCTCCAATGAAATTATTACTTATTCTTATAAAATTCTCCAATATTATGTGAGTATGTACCAAAAATAATTATTTATCTTAATTCATCTTTATTTTATTGGTAATTAATTTTTTCAAATGGTTCTTTTCTCAATTCCTCATAATATGCAATCCAGATTGAAGGGAACATCCTCGTATATTACCCACACTTATGTACAATATATAATTTGTTTTAATAAACCATTATTTTTCTAAAATCACTTATTTTATCATAAAATATTATCCTAGGTCATTTACGATTTTATGAAAAATATTATTTTTTCAACATTTTCAAATATTCAGTATTCTTCTCCGTAAATCCTCACTTATGTGACACAATTATAAAGTTATCACACCATTATTTGTCATGATTTCACTTAATTTGTAATTAATTATTCATTAGGTAATATTATTTTTACATTATGAATGTTCAATAATGACTTAAATCTCCACTTTTAAGGATACCATTTTTATAAACCGCTTAGTTATGCATTATGACATGACTATGATACACATTTCATTCAATGGGTAACCCTAATGTTTATCCCTAATGTTAGATTCTTCATGTGGAATACATATACCTGATCAGGTCATGATGGGTTCACCCACATATTGATCTAATGAATTTGGTAATATTTAGACTCGTGGTATTTCATTTATGGGATTATGGAGGAATCCCAATCCATTATGGGACTTGGTCCACCATGTGATATTGTATTGGGAGTTAGCCTTGAATCAGTTTTATGTCATGTTATGTGTTTCTTCAATATTTCTAAGCTAACTTGATCATATTATTTTGTGTTATATGTGAAAATCTTCCATATTATTATTCTCGTTCCATGACCTTTTATGTTATCAGGTTATGCCTTTCAAATAATGTGTTATTCTTTATTCCTTTATTTATTCCCTTAATAGGATTTTTAACTCAATTTTTTTGCCTATGAAATCTTTTGTTTATCTGTGTTATCAGTTTTATATACTGAATCTTTCAAATACAATAGAATTTATTATCCTTTGTTTTTATTAGAGGGATATTTGTTCATAAAATTAAGCAATGGTTTGTGTAAAAGGCTAGTGTCTCTAGAGATTGTATCAGAGCATGGTCTTGTTATTTTTTGGTATTATGAATAAAAAACTTCTTTATAACCCTACAGATAATTCTATCACCATGGATAACCTAGATTGAAATTAGGGAATCAAAAGTTAGTATATACTTTTAGTTTACAGGTTTATATATCTATATTCAATGTTTCCTTTCTAATAATTTTATTAGTTATGTTTTCAAGCCCACTAATTTTATTTTATTTTATTTTATTAGTTAATGGATGAAAATAAAATAACCCTTGAAAACAATAAATGTGATATGAAATGTGATGATTGAATTAATTATATGATAAATATGATGGGAATAGGATCACCAGACCTCATGATAGTACTATCTAAACTAGATAAAGTTATGAATAATAACATGAATCATGTGGAACATCCTCTTTATCCGGAGAAACATCTAGTTGTAGTTGAATCATTTATGTGACAATGGAATACTAACGTTAGTGGATCTCCTAATCCCCTCATCTTGGAGAAATGTATTAACTCCATTGAGATAAACCTCTTTATCCTTCAATGCATAGAATAAGATAAAACCATTCTTGTTGTTTATCATTTTGATAGGGAAGATGATAAGTGGTGGAGAATAATAAAAATTGAATAAGGAGGAAATTAATTCCATGGATTGGGAAGGACTCAATAA
The DNA here is from genome assembly GCA_963277665.1 of Viscum album. Classification (NCBI taxonomy): domain Eukaryota; kingdom Viridiplantae; phylum Streptophyta; class Magnoliopsida; order Santalales; family Viscaceae; genus Viscum; species Viscum album. Next base: position 735,714,395 of record OY728160.1, read on the forward strand.
AATATTTATAAAAAAATATTTTCCATAAACTCTGTATCTTAATATGGAGTGAGAGTACCTTGGACTGAAGAAAAATGATGATGAGTATATCAATCCATATGAATGAAACTTCAAAAGGATTGTATATATGCCTTATGATTTTTCATGAACACTAACTATTATGAGTAAATTTTCTATTATTTTCTTAAGGTTGAGATAGAAATTAGAGACTCTCAATGGTCTCATGGGATCATATATAAAAATAAAAAATATATATTTTAATATAGGAGGATAAATAGATAAATTCCATGACGGAATGAAACCCCAACATTCCACATGTCAAAAGTCTGGGATGAAGCGTCATAGAAACCACATAATGGGAAACTGTATATGATTCAAATTTGGAATATAGGGTCATGATACTGATATTTTAAAAAGGTATTATAAGAATCCCAAAATGTGTAAGAATAATGGAAGGATCAGAACAACACTAAGCCTGTAGTGTATTGATTCATCCACAATGAACAGGGTAATTATGCAGGACAATTCCCTAAGCTAAGGGTTTTCATAGGGAATCAAAAACAAAAAACTCCAATGTAGACTTTAAAGGCATATAATATCACTACTTTTGAGGTGGAGAGTGACAATGATGTGGTGCAAGGTATGAAAATTATTCTTTCATGAAAAATGATGGTACTTTGTGATTATGTTCCAACATATTCTTTTATATCCTAAAAGTTTTTCGAACTATTCAATGACCACTTCAAAATATGATGGTTGAGTTATATATGAGAACTATGAATGTGGTAATTTTGTCAACCAAAGTGTATAATTACTCCTCAACTTTTATTTGTGGACTAAACTTACCAAAAAAATCTTATCTTACATCCATTGGTGGAGATTGATGCTATAGTGGGCATGGATTAACTATATTTAGATAAATCCAACATCAACTACGGGGAAAGGGATACCACTCTTCATATCTTGAGGCATACACCATTTTTATAAAAGTTTTAGGAGGATGATTAATATACTTGAAAAATATCCTATAAGTTGTAAATATTTTTTCTTTATGAGAATGTATATCTATATCAAATGATTGATACAAACGAGAGGATCATTCTCAATGACATTCCCTTTGTGAGAGACTACACTGATGTGTTTTTTTGAAGAATATCATGGTCTTCCTCCTCATCGATAGGTTGATTTCTCAATTGATCTTATACTTGGATCTATAACTATTTCAATGATTCCTTATAGTATAGACACCATTGTGTTGGGGGAACTAATGAAGAAGTTACAAGAGAATCTAGACAAGGGTTTTATACACCAAACTGCTTCAACATGGGGTGTTCCAGTCCTCTTAGTAAAAAAGAAGGACTGATCATTATGCCTTTTCATTGACTATCATGAGATAAAACAAATCATGATAAAGAACATGTATCCCCTTCCATTGATATATGAATTCCTTTATCAACTACACATGTCTAAGTATTTCGGTAAGGTAGAGTGTTGGTCATGATATCACAAATTAAAGTTGAAGAAGGAAGATATCCCCACGACTTCCATTCAAATGAGAAATGGACACTAGTTGTTCCTAGTGGTTCCATTTGGACTCAATAATGATCCCCCAATATTTCTGGAAATAATGAATATAATCTTTATAGATTACCTAGACAAATTTTTGGTAGCATTAAAAAATGATATTATAATATACTCTACAGGAAAGGAGGAACATGAGGATCATTTGAATATTGGGCTAAAGGTATTGTGAAGTGGGAAAATTTATGAAATGTATTGTAAATGTCAGTTGTAGAGGGATGAAGTATCATTCTTGTGGCATGTTATCACCATCAAAGGTATATTTTGGGTCCCTTCAAAGAAAAAAAATCAAAGAGTGGACAAGGACAACAAATATAAGGAAGATCTGTAGTTTTCTTGGTCTAGTTGGGTATTATGGATGATTTGTAAAGAAATTATCCTGAATTTCAAACCCACTATCCAAGATGAATAATAAAGGAGTTATATTTGTCTAGACCAGTGAATATGAAAACTAAATTATAGGGTTGGAAAAGAGGATTATCAATATAACAGTACTTACACTAATGACATATAGGGATCTATTTGTGGTATACAACAATTATTTAAAGAAGTGATTAGGTTTTTTATTGATGAAAAATGATAAATTCATAGCCTACACCACAATGAAGATGAAATTTCAAGACGAAAACTATCCCCCACATGATTTGTATTTGATTAATGTGATCTTTGTATTGAAAATATGCCGATATTATTTCTATGGGGATAAGTCTGAGATATATAGTAATGATAAGAGACTTAAATATATATTCACACTGAAGTATATTAATATGCACCAATGAAAATGGTTAGATATATTAAATTATTATAACTTCTCATCCTCATTCAATATGGGAAAATCAAATAAAGTGGAGGATGCTCTAGGAAGAAATAATCCTTCCACATTATCAATGATGTGAATTGAGAAGGATCCAATCTTCTTAGACATGAAAAGTATGGACAAGGGATTCTTAATAGAAGGTACATAATCATAACATTAACAATGACTTCTTATCCATATATTGTAGAGAAAATAAATGATGCTCAAAGAAATGGACTTTGAATTCATAAAGAAGTGAAATCTTCAAGAAAGGGGAAATATATAGATTTCAACAATGATTAAGAAGGAGTCATAATATTTGTATGAAAACTATGTGTAACTTTGAATCTATATATAAAAAAATATATTTTTAAGGATTCATATAGCTCTACATTCTATATCCACCCATGGAGAACATATATGTATTTACATCTTTAAGAGAACTATTGGAGGGATAATATATAGAAGTAGATCACTGAATATATATCAATGTGCCTAGTTTGTTAGTAAGTGAAGGTTGAAAGTCAAAATTATAATAGGATGATGCAATTATTACCTATACCAACATTGAAGTGGGAAAACATCACCATGTACTTTGTCACTAGACATTTGAAGACATCAATATAAAATAACTCTTTATGGGGTGTGGTGGATAATATTAGAGAGACATCTCAGTTTATTAAAATTGGAGAGGATTTCTCACTCCCATAACTTTAATGAATATATAAAAAATAATTATAGACTCTTCATTGATTACCATTATTATATACATATGACAGTGATTCGATATTTACCTTAAAGTTCTAGAAAATTATAAAACATGGTCCAAACACTAAAATGAGCTTCAATATGTCTTATCATCCTCAAAATGATATCCAATCTGAATGGACTATTCAGACACTTTAATACATGTTGAGATAATGTTCTATGGACTTTAAAGGAGGATGGGATAAAAATATTCCATTGTCCTAGTTATCTTGAAATAACAATTTCAACAAAATAATATGAATAGACCCATATGATGCACTTTATTGGAAAATATGTAGAACACTAGTATGCAAGGACGTTGTTGGTGAACATAAAATGCTAGGACATGAAATTGTTGAATAAATGGAATAAAATGTGTAAACCAATTAGTAGCACATCAAGGTATCCCAAAATCGACATAAGAGGTATGTATAAAATCATAAATGGAACTTAGAGTGTGAAGTTTGTGAAAAATTATTCCTCCACATATCTATATGGAAGAGGGTAATGATATTTGTGAAGAAATGAAATATAATCCCCAGGTATATCAGACCCATAGAGATTCTTGATTTCATAGGATCTATTACATAACAAATAGAACTTCCCCAAACCATGTATCAAGTACACTATTTATTTTAGGTATACCTCTATTGTATGTACCTACCAGATCATTCACATGTAAAAAATTTATAGGTGATACATCTGGGAAATGATATCTCTTATGAGGAGCATTTAATGAAGATCCTGGACTATAGAAATAAAGTTCTATGTAACAAGATTACTCAGTTAGTAATGTAAAATGGAGAAACCAAAAATATGAAGAGGAAAATTGAAAATCATAGGACATAACAAAGGGTAAAAAACCTCACCTATTTTCACTGTATTATATAAAATGAAATTTTGAGGGTGAAATTTCATAAGGGGAAGGAATGTAACGACACCAAATTTTATTTTTGTAAATTCCATTATAGTAGATAAATAGACAAAATATTACTCTCATAAATGTTGAATGACACATTAGTCATAAAATAAATTGATAATAAATCCAAATATTACAACGGTATTATAAATAGAAAATAATATAACAAGAAATGTAAAATTTCGATATTCTCGATCTCCTAAAATGACAGTACTCCAGTACAAATTCATAGAAATAAAACATAATGTTTACAAAAAATATTCATTTTTAAGATGAAATTATATATATATATATATAATTGTGAAAAAATATAATTTACTAATGAATGTAATACATGGAATATATAGGAAGTAGTAAACCCTAATGATAGTTGGAGATATGAGACTTGGAATAGTAACTTGATCATTGGAATAGTAATGTGATCATTAGGAAGAGTAATACAGCTTTTAGAATATTAATATCACTTATGATAGCATAAATAAAATCTAGAAATCTTGTAAATGAAAATTTAATATAATTATATCCTGAAATAAGTAAATAAATGTTTTAGAAATGAAAAATTGTGTATTGATATTATTGTGAAACATAAATGTTAATTCAAAATTTTATAATTAACATGATGACTTAAAAATAAATTTATTCTCATAAAATAGATTCATAAATTAATATTTTATTGAAATATAATTATAATATATTTTTATGATACCTTAATTAATTTTTTAAAGTGTCATAAATCAGTTATAGTATTAAAATCAGGATGTTTTCGAATAAATTATAATTTTAATTAAAAATTAAATTTCTCATATTTTGAAAAGTATTTTTATAAAATTGAGTATATTTTTGAAATATACATTTCAAAAAAATGTTTTGGAGGAATTTTTGGGAATTTTCTAATGTTGTTGATTTTTTGGTGACTAGTAAAATATTTTAATTATTGGTATTTAAAAAATACATGAATTTTTGAGTCATGAATGTTTTATAGATGATGTAAGAACCCATTTCTTCAATCTATCTTGGACCATTTCCTATATTTAGTCATACAAATCAACATTATTTATAGTCTTGAGCGAAAATAACAAACAATTGAATAAAATAATCCAAAACACCTTTTCTCCTCACTCCTCCTAAGGCTTGAAGCTTGTTTGAATTCTACCCAATTACCCTCCCAAGAATATTCTTCATTACTATGACCTTTTATCTTAACAAAAGACCAAACCCATGAGTCTTAAGGATGTTCACAAGGATACAACATTCAAGAGGTAATATCCTCCTTTCTCTTTTAAATTATTTCATTCTTCTACCTTATCCTCACATTCCCTATAAAATATATCATGATAACCAAACTATCTTATATATACTTGAAATTTTTTAAATGTAATATCCATAAAAAATCTATTCTCTTCTCTTATTCTTCTAAAAATTAAATAATTATCCATGATGTGTTGATTCACCACCTTCGTGGACAACATGTTTTCGATTTTCATTACAGCCTTTGCAGCTAGTCATAAAACTATTATTATGGTAAAATCATATTATAATATTTATATTATATCATAATTCATGTTCTATAACAAATATTTAAACATAAAATTAAATAAAATGACACAAGTTCATGATAGAGGTAAAAACCATCAAAATAAACTATTCATTTTTCATTAACATTTTATCTAATAAATCATTATCATATCCAGAAAAAAATGATATATGGGACCATTTAATATTTTCTAAGTATATTAATACAATTTAATTAAAATTTTAAAGTTTTCCTCCCATTTCAAAGGAACTCCCACAATTATTCTCAAGGGAACCGACCATAAAACCATGAAATGAATGCTTCTTTGACAATAAAATTAAGCATTTTAACCATTAGAAATGGTCATAAATGAACCTAATAAAATTATAATAAATAACATATATGTGGATAAGTTTCATTATTTAGTAATTAATGGATGTAATTTTATTATATATGATATTATGTGAATGTGTATAACACATTCAAATAGAGGTTGAGGGATCTGTCTGATCATCAAAATTACCTTTGGGTTACACCTTCTCTCTATTTTAACCAATGTAATTATTCATTCCTCTTATATATTCCCATAATATTCAGTGTTTATGTGTAACACCCCTGAATGATAAAGGGTTAAATGGCTAAATGATATGACTCATGTCAACAAGGTGCACATTCTTTTTCGGGAGCCTGTCTAATTAGAACTCCACAATTAAGCATGTTTGGCATGGAGTAGTGATTAGAACTCCACATTTAAGCATGCTTGGCCTGGATTAGTAATCAGGATGGGTGACATTCTGGGAAGTTTCTCAGAATGTGTGTGAGTGAGGACAAAGCACACCGGGAAGGACATGTGTTCACCTGTGGGGATAGTCATTAGTCATATGACCCTTTCAGGCATGTCGGTGGACCCTGGGGTGGGACCCACGTGTCTGTGGGGAAACTAGTGGTACCTGGTGGGCTAGGACCCGATGACCATGTTAAGTTGGGGTGGTTGTGCTATCACCGGGACCCAGTGGTTACATTTGGTATCAAAGGTTGTACCCAGCCTTATGTGCGGTGCACTTCCTGGGTTGAGATGTAGGGCCCACAATGAGGATGTTGTGCTCTAAAGGGGGGTGATTGTAACACCCCTGAATGATAAAGGGTTAAATGGATAAATGATATGACTCTTCTCAAAAGGTGCACCTTCCTTTTCAGGAGTCTGTCTGATTAGAACTCTACAGTTAAGCATGCTTGGCCTGGTGTAGTGATCAGGATGGGTGACCTCTGGGAAGTTTCTCAGGGTGTGTGTGAGTGAGGACAAAGCACACTAGAGAGGACATGTGTTGGCCTATGGGGATAGTCATTAGTCATATGACCCGTTCGGTCACATCGGTGAACCCGAGGGTGGGTCCCACGTGTCTACAGGGCAACTAGTGGTACCTAGTGGGCTAGGACCCGATGACCATGTTAAGGTGGGGTGGTTGTGCGGTCACCGGGACCCAGTTGTTCCATTTGGTATCAAAGTTGGTACCTGGCCTTAAGTGATGTGCACTTCCTAGGTTGAGATGTAGGGCCCACAACGAGGATGTTGTGGATGTGTGTTGGCCTATGGGGATAGTCATTAGTCATATGACCCGTTCGGGAACATCGGTGGACCCTAGGGTGGGTCCCACGTGTCTACGGGGAAACTAATGGTACCTGGTGGGATAGGAACCGACGACCATGTTAAGGTGGGGTGGTTGTGTTGTCACCAGGACCCAGTTGTTACATTTGGTATCAAAGTTGGCACCCAGCCTTAAGAGTGGTGCACTTCCTGGGTTGAGATGTAGGGCCCACAACTAGGATGTTGTGCTCTAAAGGGGGGGTGATTGCAATACCCCCGAATGATAAATGGTTAAATGGATAAATGATATGACTCTTGTCAGATGGTGAACCTTCTAAGGTGGGGTGGTTGTGCTGTCACCGGGACCTAGTTGTTACATTTGGTATCAAAGTTGGTACCCATCCTTAAGTGTGGTGCACTTCCTGGGTTGAGATGTAGGGCCCACAATGAGGATGTTGTGCTCTAAAGGGGGGTGATTGTAACACCCCCGAATGATAAAGGGTTAAATGACTAAATGATATGCCTCTTGTCAAAAGGTTCACCGGGACCCAGTTGTTCCATTTGGTATCAAAGTTGGTACCTGGCCTTAAGTGATGTGCACTTCCTAGGTTGAGATGTAGGGCCCACAACGAGGATGTTGTGGACGTGTGTTGGCCTATGGGGATAGTCATTAGTCATATGACTCTTGTGTTGTCACCAGGACCCAGTTGTTACATTTGGTATCAAAGTTGGCACCCAGCCTTAAGAGTGGTGCACTTCCTGGGTTGAGATGTAGGGCCCACAACGAGGATGTTGTGCTCTAAAGGGGGGGTGATTGCAATACCCCCGAATGATAAATGGTTAAATGGATAAATGATATGACTCTTGTCAGATGGTGAACCTTCTAAGGTGGGGTGGTTGTGCTGTCACCGGGACCTAGTTGTTACATTTGGTATCAAAGTTGGTACCCATCCTTAAGTGTGGTGCACTTCCTGGGTTGAGATGTAGGGCCCACAATGAGGATGTTGTGCTCTAAAGGGGGGGTGATTGTAACACCCCCGAATGATAAAGGGTTAAATGACTAAATGATATGCCTCTTGTCAAAAGGTTCACCTTCCTTTTCGGCATCCGGTCTGATTAGAACTCCACAGTTAAGCATGTTTGACCTGGAGTAGTGATCAGGATGGGTGACCTTCTGGGAAGTTTCCCAGGGTGTGTGTGAGTGAGGACAAAGCACACTAGAGGGGACATGTGTTGGCCTGTGGGAATAGTCATTAGTCATAAGACCTGTTCGGGCACATCGATGGACCCTAGGGTGGGCCCCATGTGTCTACGGGGTAACTGGTGGTACCTGGTGGACTAGTGGATAATCATTAGTCATATGACCCGTTCGGGCACATCGGTGGACCCTAGGGTGGGTCCCACGTGTCTGCGGGGCAACTAGTGGTACCTGGTGGGCTAGGACCCGACGACCATGTTAAGGTGGGGTGGTTGTGCTGTCACCGGGACCCAGTTGTTACATTTGGTATCAAAGTTGGTACCCAGCCTTAAGTGTGGTACACTTCCTGGGTTGAGATGTAGGTCCCACAACGAGGATGGTGTGCTCTAAATTGGGGGGGGGTGATTGTAACACCCCCGAATGATAAAGGATTAAATGGATAAATGATATGATTCTTGTCAAAAGGTGCACCTTCTAAGGTGGGGTGGTTGTGCGGTCACTGGGACCAAGTTGTTACATTTGTATCAAAGTTGGTACCCAGCCTTAAGTGTGGTGCACTTCTTGGGTTGAGATGTAGGGCTCACAACAAGGATGTTGTGCTCTAAAGGGGGAGTGATTGTAACACCCCCGAATGAAAAAGGGTTAAATGACTAAATGATATGCCTCTTGTCAAAAGGTGCACCTTCCTTTTCGGGAGCCGGTCTCATTAGAACTCCACAGTTAAGCATGTTTGACCTGGAGTAGTGATCAGGATGGGTGACCTTCTGGGAAGTTTCCCAGGGTGCGTGTGAGTGAGGACAAAGCACACTAGAGAGTACATGTGTTGGCCTGTGGGGACAGTCATTAGTCATAAGACCTATTCGGGCACATCGATGGACCCTAGGGTAGGCCCCACGTGTCTACGGGGTAACTGGTGGTACCTGGTGGACTAGTGGATAATCATTAGTCATATGACCTGTTCGGGCACATCGGTGGACCCTAGGGTGGGTCCCACGTGTCTGCGGGGCAACTAGTGGTACCTGGTGGGCTAGGACCCGACGACCATGTTAAGGTGGGGTTGTTGTGCTGTCACCGGGACCCAGTTGTTACATTTGGTATCAAAGTTGGTACCCAGCCTTAAGTGTGGTGCACTTCCTGGGTTGAGATGTAGGGCCCACAATGAGGATGTTGTGCTCTAAATTGGGGGGGGGGGTGATTGTAACACCCCCGAATGATAAAGGGTTAAATGGATAAATGATATGACTCTTGTCAAAAGGTGCACCTTCTAAGGTGGGGTGGTTGTGCGGTCACCGGGACCAAGTTGTTACATTTGTATCAAAGTTGGTACCCAGCCTTAAGTGCGGTGCACTTCCTAGGTTGAGATGTAGGGCCCACAATGAGGACGTCATGCCCTAAAGGGGGGTGATTGTAACACTCCCGAATGATAGAGGGTTAAATGGCTAAATGATATGACTCATGTCAACAAAGGTGCACCATTATTTTTGGTATATGTCTGATTAGAACTCCACAGTGAAGGGTGCTTGGCCTGGAGTAGTGATCAAGATGGGTGACCTTATGGGATGTTTCCCAGGTTGTGTGTGAGTGAGGATAAAGCACACTGGAAAGGACATGTGTTGGCCTGTGGGGATAGTCATTAGTCATATAACCCGTTCAGGCATATCAGTGGACCCTAGGGTGGGCCCCATGTGTCTTTGGGGTAACTGGTGGTACATGGTAGATGAGGACCCGATGACCATGTTAAGGAGGGGTGGTTGTTCTATCACTGGGACCCAGTTGTTACATTAAAAAAACAATTGGTATCAGAGGACTCGGTTCTACCGATGAACTTAGGACTTTGATCATTCTATTTTCTGAAGCAACAGTGTCAAGGGTACTAAGTTTGGTTTTTAGTTTAGGGAGTCCACTGTTGGGGCGCAGGCCTACGTATCCATACACTAGGACCCTGACTACTAGTTTCCGACTCAGTTCACGAAAACACTAATTGTGTGTGTGTTTTCAAAAAAAAAATTATGTCATCTCAACCAGGTCAACTCACCAGGTATAAATCATTTGACCGTGTCGCATCTATTTCTTTCTAGATGCTTCCCTGCGGACGACCGGCTAGAGCCCCGAGATTTGTACGCATAGATAGCCCACCAAGAAATGAGGCCTCGGTACAGGGCCCTCTTCTAGTAGAGGCACCAGCAGAGGCACCGGCAGTACCACTTCCCATTGGGACACCAATTCTGCCAGCCCCACATGCTCCATGAGTTCCATCGTCAGTGGCCGCCCAGGTTCAGGGGAGAGACGGACCCGCAGGAAGGTGAGGATTGGTTGGAGGCTGTGGTGAGAATCTTTGGACTGGTAGGGACACCATCCGACTTCATAGTGAGAGGATTTTGATCCTCATTGAGTATTGAGCTAAAGTCATGTTTCCCTACTGTATATTAAGTATCTCTTGTATACGCACTGCACAGAGAGTGGATGGGACAAACTACGCCCGAAATAGGCTCTTGATGTCTGCCCAAAGTAGTGTCGCCTCATCATGAACCTAGAGCATCAGGCTCCACCATCTTTGTCGCATCTGTTTCTTTCATGATGCTTCACCGTGGACGACCGGCTTGAGCCCCAAGAGTTGTACGTGCAGATAGCCCACCGAAAAATGAGGCCTCAGTGTAGGGTTCTCTTCCGGTGGAGGCACCATTGGAGGCACCAGTAGTACCACTTCCCATTGGGACACTGATTCAACCATCCCCACACGACCCATGAGTTCCAGCGTCAGAGTCCGCCCAGGTTCAGGGGAGAGACGGACCCGCAGGAAGGTGAGGATTGGCTGGAGGCTGCGGTGAGAATCTTCAGACTAGTAGGGACACCATCCGACTTCATAGTGATCCTTTCCGCATGTCTCCTTCAGGCAGCAGCATGCAGATGGTGGAGCCTGATTCTCTAGGTGCATGATGAGGTGACACTACTTTGGGAAGACTTCAAGAGCCTATTTCGGGCGGATTTTGTCCCATCCACTCTCTGCACAGTGCGTAAACAAGAGATACTTCATCTGCAGTAGGGAAACATGACTGTAGTTCCGTAGTCAGCGAGGATCACTATCCTCTCATGCTACTCCACTGATATAGTACGTGACACATTCTTCAGGTCCAAGACCTTCGATAAGGGACTCGGGAGAGAGATCATGGCTTCGATGATCTCCCTCAGCAACCCAACGTAGGAAGGGGTGCTAGAGAGATCCCTTTTAGTTGAGAGTTTCCTTTCTGAGCAGTCTCTAGCAGCAAGACCTACCACTAGTCGACATACAGCAGAGTCTTCTGCAGCTGAAAGTAGATAGATTTCACAGAGGTCCAAGAGTACCAGACGTACAGGTGAACGACCACATGACTCAGAATCGGTTGTCTAGGGAACCTAGAGTGGAGACAGAGCCAGACATTCCAGGAGAGGATAATGTTACTCATGCGGCGGGCAGGGTCACATGGCTCATGACTGTCTGACCCACCGTTCGAATGATCAATAGATGGTTGAAAGACTACCCATGCAGAGATAGATATTTGATCGTGGTGGTTCGTAGGGAGCAGGCGGGCGTGGAAGAGGAGTTGGTCATGCAACAGGTGGTGGGAAACAATTCGAGGTTTTACCTCCATCACCACGAGGAGGTCCACCCCGACCACATGGAGCAGGTGGACATGGGAGAGCTCAGCTCCAAGTAGTTGAGGCTTATGATCATGACACTATAGAGATGATTTGAGGTACGATCTATGTCTACTCCACTATAGCTTCAGTTCTTATAGACACAGGTTCCAGTCACTCTTTTATTTCCAATGCCCTCGTTCGAAGCTTTGTGATTCTGACGGAGCCGTTGGCTCTATCATTATGGCTAGAGACTCCAACGGGAGTAGACTCTATGATTACACACTGGTTCTGATAGTGTGAGTTTACTCTAGGAGGAAAGAGCTTCAACTGGGATCTCCTTGTAGCAGCGTTGAGGCCTTACGACGTCATCTTGGGTATGGACTGGTAATCTACATTCCATGCTAAGATCGACTGTATTAGGTGCAAAGTGCAGTGTGTCCACATGGATGGGACAAGGTTCACCTACACCGGTGAGAAGAGAGCCTTTTCAGTACAGGATGGACTTACTCGGAGGAGGGTGCAGCCGATCACTCATCAGTTGGCCTGCCTTACCCTCGGAGTAGTTGATGTGGAGAGTCTAAGTTATCCTATAGTGGTGGACCAGTATGCGGATGTTTTCCCTGACGATGTTCCAGGACTACCTCCTCACAGAGAGGTGGAATTCTATATTTAATTGTACCCCAGGAGGAAACTGATATCTACTACAGCATATCAGATGTCTCTCGCTGAGCTTCGTGAGCTGCAGGTACAACTTGAGGACTTGTAGGGGAAGAGATTCATCAGAAAGTGTGTTTCTCCCTAGGCAGTCCTGATTCTATTCTCCATGAAGGAGGATGGGATCTTGAGGCTTTGTTTCGACTACCATCGCCTGAACCAGGTGACCATGAAGAACAAGTACCCACTCTTGAGGATTGACGACATCTTTAATCAGCTGAAGGGATCACGGTGGTTCTTGAAGATAGCCCTCAGATCAGGCTATCATCAGCTCAGATTTCAAGATGAGGATGTGCAGAAGATGACCTTCAGATTTCAGTATGGCCACTATGAGTTCTTGGTTTTTCCTTTTGGTGTAATCAATGCTCCAGCTGTATTCATGGGACTCGTGAACAAGATCATCTAGCCGTACCTCGATCGCTTTGTCGTAGTCTTCATTGATGACATTATGATCTACCCGACTACTGAGGAGGATAATTCCTACCATTTGTGGGTAGTACTGGACACACTCCGAGAGCACCATCTTTATGGTAAGCTCTCAAAGTGCCAGTTCTAGATTCGATAGGTTCACTTTTTGGTTCATGTCATCTCGGAGGCTGGAGTTGCAGTGGATCCAGCGACGATTGAGGCTGTACTATCTTGGGAGCCACCTAGGAGTGTGACGGATGTGTGGAGTTTCTTGGGTTGGCTGGTTACTACCGAAGATTCATTCAGACTTCTCCAGAGTTTCAGTGCCACTTGCAGCCTTGACGAAGAAGGGGAAAACCTTCGTTTGGTCAGAGAGATTCCAGCATAGATTTTAGGAGCTGAGGAAGAGGCTGAATAGTTCCCTCATCTCAAGGCTTCCAGAGGAAGGCATAGGGAAGGTATTTTACTACGACACATCAGGGACCGGACTCGGGTGTGTCCTGAGGCAGGAGAGAGCTATGATCGTGTATGGTTTTGCACAACTGAGACAGCATGAGCAGACCTATGCTACCCATGACCTTGATTTAGTATCATTGGTCTTCACCTTGATGATGTGGTAGCATTATCTTATGGGCGAACATTTTACCGTGTACTCTGATCACAAGAGTATCGTGTATATCTTCTCTCAGAAGGACCTAAACCTAAGACAATAATGATGGCTTGATTTCCTCCAGGACTATGACTTTGAGATAGTCTATACTCCTTGGAAGGGGAACATTGTAGTAGATGCACTCATCCAGAGATTTGGTATACAGCTGCTAGGCGAGGCGACAGAGCAGATTGATGCCTTACAGATATCTTTTGTGGATAGAGATAGAGAAACCTTTCTACCATCTCTTATAGTCACTCCCACACTTCTTCAGTGAGTCAGGGAGGCACAACATGGAGATGCTGACAGTGAGACACGACATGCCCAGATACCCACTGGGTAGGCACCTGATGGATTTTCTAAAGGTTTGGAGCACATCATCCTCTTCAGAGGATGTACTATGGTACCAGTGTCACTTTAGGAGGATGTGTTGAGGGAGTTCCACACATCCCCTTTAGCGGTACATCTAGGAGTGGCGAAGATGTATCAGGACCTCAGAAGACAGCACTGGTGTCCAGGTATGAAGAATTCGGTAGCTGATTTTGTCTATCTATGCCTCATTTTTCAGCATGTGAAGGCGGACCACCAGGTACCAACAGGCTTGGTACAACCTTTAGAGGTCCCAGAGTGGAAGTGGGATGGGATAACCATGGACTTCATGGAGGGTCTTCCACATACATCTTGGGGTCACGACTCGATTTGGGTGATCGTTGACCAACTCACCAAGTCGGCCCACTTCCTACCGATCAGAGAGCAGGGTTCAGTAGAGAGTTTGAGATGCCTATATGTGCAAGATATTGTGAGAATACATGGAGAATCTTCATCTATTGTATCCAATTGTGACACACGCTTTACTTCTCGGCTATGGAATGGGTTGCATAACACTTTTGGGACGCAGCTTCATCTAAGCACCGCCTTCCATCCTCAGATGGATGGATAGATTGAGAGGACCATTCAGAACCTCGAGGAAATGCTATGTGCATGTTTCCTTGACTTCGGTCGTAGCTGGGAGAATCACTTGCCTTTGGTGGACTCTGCATACAAAAACAACTATCACTCCACTATAAGGATGGCACATTTTGAGGCCTTGTATGGTCAACCTTGCAGATCACCACTGTACTGGACAGACCTAGGGGAGTTAGCACTGGTGGGACCAGAGATGGTACGGGCTACCACAGAGAAGGTGCAGAGCATCCAGGAGCAGATGAAGACTACACATAGTAGGCATAATTCATATGCCGACAGGAGACGGAGACCTTTGGAGTTTGAGAATGGAGACCATGTCTTTCTACGATTCTCACCTCGACGAGGTCTACGGAGATTTGGCTGAGGCGGAAAGTTATCCTTGAGATTAATCGGACCTTTCCAGGTCCCCAGCATAGTAGGTGAGGTGGCTTACCTCATGTCTCTTCCACCTCAGTTTCACCGGGTGCATGAAATCTTCCACGTATCCCAGCTGAGGAGATACGTGTACGACTCTTCTCATGTCATCGAGCATGGGGATCTGGACATCGACGATGGGGAGACTCTCACGGAGGTTCTATTGGAGATTGAGGATCAACAGGAGCGGTTCCTTCATGGATGGTCAATACCTCAGGTGCATGTATGTTGGCAGCACGGGAACCTCTAGGAGAGCACATGGGAGCAAGAGGATCAGATGCTTGCTTAGTACCCCCATTTGTTCCCCTAGTTCGATTTATAGTTTACGGGGACGTAAATCCATGAGATGGGGAGAATGTAAAGACCCAGAATTTATGTGGAATGTTTTTTCATAAATACTTGCGAATATCACGAGTCCGTGAAAATTTTCAGCACTTGATTCCAAGGCCCGGTCTGCTCAGAATCAATTTTTGAAGTTTTTGTTTGGGTACGTTCAGTAAATGTACGAGCGGGTTTTTATAACTTTTGAACCAGTGCTTGGAATTGAAATATGAGGGCACCGTTGAACTTATAGCACTGATATTCGCTTAAAGATACTTTCACTTCGACAACAGTGAGTCGAGAATAGAAGTTAATTTTTGGGTTTTCATGAAAATAATAATAACAGAAAGTGTAGCTAAACTTTATTTTATTTGAGCTGGCATTTGGTGTGTGGTGGTTAAAACCTCTTGATGGAGGATGGAAGTGGGGCCACCACACCTTAACCTCTCATGAAAGGTTATGGTGGTGGGTCCCACCCGAACAAAATCTTCCATGAGAGGATTAATGGGGTGGGGACCACACGGGGCTTAACCCCCTATTAATGGGAGGAGAGGAAAACATCTCAACTCTCCCTCATTAATGAGGATAGCCTATTGATTCCTCAACTACCCATTAAATGGGGAGAAACTCCTTGACCACCCCGACCTTAAAAGAGCCAACTCCCCTAACTTCTATTTTGTGCCAATCTCCCCTAATTAATTCATGCAAACTCTCGTGAATTAATTAGGGGGATCCTCTTAAATTAATTATCCAATTTGAACTATTGTTCCAACAAATTAATAGACAAACTCTTCCTTCTATTATTTTCTTTTGGCATTTGGGTGGAAGTTGGGAAGGAGGATTATTAGGAGAAGAGAGAATCATTCAAACGAAGAACGAAAAATGTGTTCTTCCAACAAAGAATGCTGGCGATGATCCTTCTTTGACTTTTTTCACAGACACCTACCAACATGGATCCACGTCCAAAACCGTAATCCGAACTCGAAAGTGAAATTGTGTGGCAGACGCAAAGATTGAAAACTTCATATTCTTCCCGCAACTTCACTTTCGATGCCTGAAAATCCATGTAGGTGTTCTTTCATGTTGATGCTTTTCTTTTCTTATTCTCATCATCGAATGAAAGAAATCAATGCAAAGTGATGTACTTAATTGTTGTTCATCTTCTTTTCTTGATGAACTAATTGATACCACCATAAACGCAGAGGATGCGGGCCAACCTAACATGGCCCGACATCCTTCGTCGATTTTTCTTTCTTGTGGGGTTCTTCGAAGCAACAATAAGGTGACGAAGGCAGTAACAAAAAAGGTCGCGCTACCTACGGCCTCCGCGAACCGCGCCACCCCCGCGGCACACCGGTGTTCCCGGCTGAACACCGTCGGCCTGCGCTGGCTGTAGCCGCGCTGAACCGGCAGGCCCGGCCGCCTCCAGCCTGCCTTCCCACACCCCGCGCCGCCAGCCCGCGGCCTGCCTGTGGCTGGTCCGGTGCCCTGGGGGCCTGCCCGACACCCCACCAGCCTACCTAGGCCACCCCCGGCCTGCCCGGATACCTTCAGGCCTACCCGACACCCTCTCAACCTCTTATCGGCCTGCCTGGTGCCCTCCATGCAGCATGTCGGCCTACCCGGCACCCTGCCCAGTGCCCCGCCGGCCTGCCTAGGCTGCCACCCAGCCTGCCCAGCCGTCTACTAGCCTGCCCAGTGCCCTTCCGGCCTACACAGCACCCTACCCGGCCGCCTCCCGGCCTGCTCGAACCGCGCCCCGACTTCCAGGACGGGTCACCTGAGCCACGCCACTTGTGGCGCGGGACGAACCGGCCCCGGCCTCCTGGCCGAGCCACCTACGGGGAGACCTCCGGGCCGAACCGCCCCCACAGTCCGCTGGTCCAAGCCTAGTGGATCGGGCTGAACCTAGCGTGCTGACCAGCCCAACGGTCCGGGTCAGACCCAGCGGGTCAGACCGGGTCGACCCAGACAGGGTCGGCCCAGTCTGGGTTGGGCCGAGTCGGTCCGACCAGGTCGGACCGGGCCCATGCCCATTACTGTCGGTTACTTCCTTTGGCCATATCTTTGGCACCAGACGACCATTTGAAGAACCATCAGCGACACTGGTTTTCTTGGAGCACGACGGTCCCTTTGAGTATACCCCACTGGAGTTTGGGGTAATATTGAGATACGGTCAGGTTGGATCGTACACGAATCCAACCGGGACACTGGGAATAATTAGCATATAACTCACAGACCAGGCATCTGATTGATGTGTCGTCTGTTGCGTTGAAACCCCTATGATGAGCAAGAACTTTGAGATACTTCTACGTGGGACTTCGTGATAGTTAGAGTATCGACCTATAGCTTGTGGAGTGGACCCTCTCGGAGATGAGCGACCAGAGTACGAAGACCTAGTAACTGGTTGAGACCTGATGACTACTTGACTGATTTGACTCTGAGTGATTCGACTACCCCAGCGGGAAGCGCCTGGTAGTTGGTGGCAGACCCACGGCGGAGGAGCGCCTAGTATTTGGTGGCAGACTCACGGTACTCGATAGGAGGAGTACTTATGTAGGCTATTAGGGGGAGATCCTGGTATTTGGTGGCATACCCACAGTGGGGAGCGCCTCAGTGTGAGTGCGGCAGACCCAGGATACTTGACAGGAGGAATACCTCACCAGTCCAAGGTTAGTGGGAAAGGTTTGGTTGTGGCGACAGGTCCACTGTACTCGATAGAGGAGGAGTTCTCCAACATCTGTGGTTTCGACAATGTGAATAAAAATCATGGTTGATCTGGGTCAGTAACATTGATTATATCTGATGATTGAGGCAAATTACATGATAACTTAGGTATATGTATGGTCATTTACCTAAGTGTGGTTATTTGTTGATTTCTTACCTTATGGTTTATCCTTGTTGGATTTTGTGAGACCTTGAGGGTCTCAGGGTCCCTACTAAGTATCTTTATACTCACCCCTACTTGGGCTATGCTAACACCTCGTTGTGTTTGTCACGACCCGTCCTCGGGGCCCGTGCCGTGACTACCCCAAGCCTGCCTTCCATAGGCCAGGGGCTGGCGACTAGCACCAAGGCGTAAATCCCGGTAAAAAGGGAAGGCATTGCCTTTGTAAAGTAAACAAACACCATAGAGCAAGGAAGCAGTAGAAGTAAACACTAAGTAAAAATTGAGTACAACAGTAAGTGCGGAAAAGTAAGTGGGCCAGTATAAAAACCCAAACTAAAAGTAAAGTACAACTGGAAAGGGAAAACAGCAACTGTAAAGTAGAGTCGCAGCGTCGAGC
Organism: Viscum album; assembly: GCA_963277665.1. NCBI lineage: Eukaryota > Viridiplantae > Streptophyta > Magnoliopsida > Santalales > Viscaceae > Viscum > Viscum album. Next base: position 735,733,111 of record OY728160.1, read on the forward strand.
CGTCCACTGGAATTCCCACCTGAAGGGTGGGTACAGATAGCCTCCTCTGCTCCTCGGGTCCAGCCAACCGCTCCGAGTACGTCCCGCCCAGTGGTCCACCTCCAGGTACTGTCCTGCTCCGCAAGCCTCAACCACGATCAGCGTTTTCCGTCATCTGCAACCAACACAACGTAGTGTGGGAATAGCCCATGCAGGGGTGAGTATAAGCTACTCAGTAGGGACCCCGAGACCCCCGAAGGTCTCCTAAAATCCACGAAGTAAAGATACAATCACGAAGTAACATACGAAATCGCTTAGGTATATGCCCCTACATATACCTAAGTCATCAATTCTCGTTCGGCTCCAACATCCGAGCCCAAGTACAACCCAGTCCACACAGGAAAGCAAAACGTAAATCCACACAGGATAGCACAACACAATCCACATAGGAAAGCAAATCGTAAATCCACACAGGATAGCAAAACACAATCCACACAGGAAAGAAAAACGTAAATCCACATAGGATAGCACAACACAATCCACATAGGAAAGAAAAACGTAAATCCACACAGGATAACACAACAGGATTCATCTCACACAGGTATACTTCTTCATATGACGATGGAGATGATCAGATATTTCCACTGATTCATCTAAGCCGTCGGACCCATAAAGGATCGATAGGTACTAACCCCCGCAATGACCCACAAAGGATCTGACCCACACAGGATCGATAGGTAACTAACCCCCGCAATGACCCACATAGGATCTGACCCACAATGGATCGATAGGTAACTAACCCCCGCAAAGACCCACACAGGATCTGTAGGCGCTGGCTCACACAGAACCGTTGAGCGCTAACCCACACAGGATCGGACCCACACAGGATCGGTTGCACTGATCCACATAGGATCGCTGAGTGTTGTAGTCGTCACCGTCGAATCCACTGTGGATCTCTGTACAGTAGTCGTCATCGTCACAGTCGCAAAAGCAGCCAGCTCTAGGGTTCCCGCACACAGTATGCTCGTTTGGGAGGGTCCGCTCCACGAGCCGAGAGGCTGATACATCAACTGACACAAAGTCTAGAGTTGATGTATCCAAAAGTTCCGTATCGTCAACAGGAAATCAGCATCACAGATGGCGTGTCAATCGGACGCCTGGTCTGGAAGTTCTAGGCTTTTTCGTCCCGGGGGCCCAGTTGGTTTTTAAGTTAAAACCAACCCAACCATACTCCACCTGTGTCCAAACCTCACGCGGAGTAATCCAAAAGATCCATCTCACTAAGAGGAATTCAACAAAGTCAACGGCACATCAATCGGACGTCCGGAGCTCAAGTTATGAGTGTTTCCGCTCCGAGGGCCCGGTTGGTTTCGTGTACGAACCAACTCGGCCGAACCCAAAATATTCCGAAACCTTGAGTGCGATATACCGAAACGACCGTCTCAATACAAGGATCTCATCTCAACTGACGATGCATCAATCAGAAGCCCGTAGCACAAGTTATGGGCGACCGACCGGAAGATGTTCGGTATTAAGGGGTTCGGGCCCGGTCCGACCCGGCCCGATACCCCCAAGGTCGGCCCGAACCGGGTCAACCCGAACCGAGTCCGGGTTCGGCCGGGATGGCGCGGCCCGGCCCAGCCTGGGAGCGGCCCGGCCTGGCGGACCGGCCAGGCAGTCGGCCCGGCCTGGCGCACGGCGCGCTGGGCGCGCTGGCCAGGCGCTCGGCCAAACGGCCGAGCCGTTGAGGAGGGGGGCGCCTACCCCCCTGGTTTGTAACTGCGGCCCCCCTAAATGGGGGCCACTCAGCTAGCCGTCCGGGGGTTTGAACCCCCCAAATTTCCCTTTTCCGGCTGGCCCACCCCGACCGGCCGGTTTCTACCACCACGGGACCGGCGACAGCCGATCCCCTCCCTACTCTGATACCGGCGGCCCGCTTCTGGCCACCGGTTCCCATCCTCAGCCACGGCCCGGTATCATCTGTAGCCTTCATTCATCTGGTGCGGCGCGACGGTGCCGCACCCCTCCGCCGCGGCCCCGCTCTGGCCGCGGTGCTTTTGCGGTTCTCCGGCGCGGCATAACGGCGCCGCGACTTGGTTCAATTTCACGGCGCGGCCTGACGGCGCTGCGCATTACTTTTCGCACGATCCCGCACAGTGCGACGGCACCGTGCCATTCCCGTTCCAACCACATTAGAAACAACATCAATAATGGAGGAGGGTCGGCCGTGTTTGTGCGGTCCGGACCCCTCTCGTTAATTGATATCAATTGGCCATATTTCACGAAGAACGTCAAGGTAGTTATCACGAAAAAAATAAAAAAATCCCCAACCTTGAGCGTAGCTTGAATGGAGGTTCGTCACGGAAATAACCATCACGGAAGAAGACATCGTGGAAAAAGAGAGTCGTGTCGCGGGGATGGCGCTGCGTCGTCGATCTTCGAGGAATCCGGTGTTCTTCGCGTTCTTCACGTTCTTCGTCGAAGAGGAAGATGTTATTCAAGCTCTTCGCTTTTCTCCCAAAGACTCTCCAAGCAACAAGACTCAAACAAAAAATAAAATAATTCCCTTACTTATTTTATTAGCACAACTTGAGTTTGAAATTTAAAAGTTGAATTAATCCACAATTAATTAACATAACTTAAACTTTTGAAATTCAAACATTCACATAAAACTCACTTAATTAAATAACTTAAGTTATCAAATTAATGGTGAGTTGATGGAGTTAGAGAATATGAAGGGGTGGGGTTCGTGTGGGCCCCACCACCCTCATAACCTCCAAATGGAAGTTGCGTAGTTTCCCCCAACTTTCACCCCAAGCCTTAAACCACTTAGAGTAAAATAAAAATTGTTGTTAAATTTTTATTTTAACTTCCACAATTTTTATCAACTTCTCTCATGAAAACGCAACTCCAGAAAAGGTGTTCCTAAGCAATTATCGGCGCTGCGAATCCATCGGTTCCCTCGGAATTCGATTCCGAGCACCGGTTCAAAAGTTAGAAATTCTCGCTCATTTGTTCACTGAACGTACCCGAGCTAAACTTCGGATTGAAATTCCGGGCACACCAGGCCTCGGAATCAAGTGCCATCAGAAACTGCGTTCTTGTAAAATCCCAAAGAAAATTAAGAAAAAAAATTCCTTGAATTTTACGGGACTTTACATTACTCCCACCTCAGGTATTTACGTCCCCATAAAGATACATCATAAGCTATGGAAACAAATGTGTGTACTGAGCACGCATCTGAGCCTCCCGCTCCCAAGTGTTGTCCTGGAGATTCCCGTGCTTCCATCTGATGCGCACTAGAGGAATCGACCGTCCACGCAGGACCTGCTCCTGTTGATCCTCGATCTCCACTGGGAACTCTATAAAAGTCACCCCATCATCAACTTCTAGCTCCCCAAGGTCAATGATATGCATCGGGTAGTGCACGTATCTCCTCAGCTGAGATACGTGGAAGACGTTGTGCACCCAGTACAACTAAATTGGTAGAGCCAGGCGATAAGCTACCTCGCCAATCCTGCTAAGGACCTGGAACGGTCCGATGAAGTGTGGAGACAACTTGCCGCCTCGGTCAAATCTCTGTAATCCACGTCGAGGTGAGACACGCAAGAAGACGCGGTCGCCATTCTCGAACTCTAATGGCCTCCGCCTCCTGTCAGCATAAGACTTATGCCGGTTCGGAGCTATCCTCATCTGCTCCTGGATGACCTGGACCTTCTCTGTTGTGGTATGGACCATCTCTGGTCCCACAAGTGCTGACTCCCTAGGGTCTGTCTAGCACAAAGGAGATCTGCAAGGTTGCCCGTACAATGCCTCATATGGTTTCATCCCGATGGTGGAGTAGTAACTGTTGTTGTACGCAAACTCCACCAATGGTAGGTGGTCCTCCCAGCTACGACCAAAGTTGAGGACACATGCACGGAGCATTTCCTTGAGATTCTGTATGGTCCTCTCAGTCTGACCATCCATCTGAGGGTGAAAGGCGGTGCTCAAATGTAGTTGCATCCCGAATGCCTCCTGCAACCCCTTCCAAAGCTGGGAAGTAAAACGAGCATCTCGATCGGAGATGATAGATGATGGAACACCGTGAAGTTGTACAATCTCTTGAACGTATAGACGTCCCAAGCTCTCCCCTGAGCCCTGCTCTCTGATTGGTAAGAAGTGTACCGACTTGGTGAGTCAGTCGACAATCACCCAAATGGAGTCGTGACCTCTGGAAGTGCGTGGAAGTCCAGTCACGAAGTCCAAAGATATCTCGTCCCACTTCCACTCTGGGACCTCCAAGGGCTGTACCAAGTCTGCTGGTACCTGGTGCTCTGCCTTCACATGCTGGCAGGTGAGGCATCGAGAAACGAACTCTGCCACAGCCTTCTTCATGCCTAGCCACTAGTGATGTCGTCTGAGGTCCTGGTACATCTTCTCCACTCCGGGATGTACCGCCAAGGAAAAAGTGTGAAACTCTCTCAGCACCTCCTCCCGTAATGCAACTGGTACCAAGGTACATCCTCTGAAAAGGACGTCGCGCAATGCTCCAAAGGAGAAACCATCAGGTGCCTGTCCTGAGGATATATGTGCACGCCGCGTCTCACAGTCAGCGTCCCCACACTGTGCCTCTCTGACCCACTGCAGTAATGGAGGGGTGACTGTGAGAGAATGAAGGAAGGCTGCCCCATCCCTATCCACGAAGGATATCTGTAAAGCGGCTAGCTGCTCTGTCGCCTCCTCAAGTAGCTGAATGCCCGTCCTCCTACTGAGATCATCGCCTACCACGTTCCCCTTCACAGGAGTATAGACTATCTCAAAGTCATAGTCCTGGAGGAACTCAATCCATCACCGCTGTCTCAGATTCAGGTACTTCTGAGAGAAGATGTATCTGAGACTCTGATGGTCAGAAAAGGATGTAAAGCGCTCGCCCATCAGGTAATGTCTCCATGTCTTCAGAGCGAAGACCACTACTGCTAACTCCAGGTCATGGGTAGCGTAGTTCTGCTCATGCAGCCTCAACTGACGTGATCCATAGGCGATCACGGCCCGCTCCTGCATCAGGACACATCCGATTCCAGTCCCTGATGCATCGCAGTAGACTAAGTACCCTACTCCCTCCTCTAGCAACCTCAAGATAAGGGCGCTGGTCAATCTCTGTCTCAGCTCCTGGAAGCTCTGCTGACATCTGTTTGACCACACGAAGCGTTTCCCCTTCCTCCTTAACGTTCTGCAAAGATGCAAAGATTTATCCATTGATGAAAAGGGAAATCCGGTCTCATCCCCTGGATGAACCATGTTCCTTGCCTAATACAGTCAATCCCTTCATGATTAGTTAATTCATGGCATGGATGATGTCGTAAGGCCTCGACGCTGCTACCAAGATATCCAACCATTACTCTCGCCTCAAAGGGTTGATTCACACTGTCGGAATCAGTGTGGGGTCACTAGGTATCCTCCAGTAATAATCTCGCAAGTTAGGGTCAACTCAACAGTTTTTAACTGGCACCTCTTAGTAATAAAAAACAAAAAGACAAGAAAGAAAACGTCACTATTGAAAGTGTCTTTTATTACTTCAACTAAAAGTACAAGGACACAAGGTAACACAAACTACGAAGCTAGAGGCATTATGGGAAAAGGCCTCTATGCCTGGAGCTAGTCCCGCACTAGTCCACCAGCTTCCAGAGCTCCATGATCATAAGCTTCAGCTGCCTGAAGCTATGCTCTCCCCTGAGGTCGGGGTGGACCTCCTGGTGGTGGTGGTGGTAGAGCCTCAAAGCGTCGCCCACCACCTACTGCTCGGCCAGCTCCTCTGCCTCATCCGCCTGCTCCCTGAGGACCACCACGGTCGAACCTCTTCCTCTGCCTAGGTGGTTCCTCAACCATCTGCTGCTCCTCTACATGGCATGTCGGGCAGCCACGAGCCATGTGGCCCTGCCCGCCGCATGCATAGCACTATCTGCCTCTCGAAAGACTGGCTCCGTGCTGAGTGCCCCGCACTACTGAGCTAGTGTCCTAAGGTCGTCTGCCTGAGGTTCTGGTCTACCTGGACCCATGATTCATCCTTCGACTACCTGCTGCAGAGGACTCTGCTACGTTCCACCCTGCGGTGGGTCTCAGCGCTGATGAAGACTCAACAAGAAAGCTCTCGATCAAAAGGGCTCTCTCTAGTACTCTTGCCTGGGTCGGAATGCTGAGGGAGATCAGTGATGCCCTGATCTCATGTCTCAAACCCTGCTCAAAGGTCCGGGCCTGGAAGAATGGGTCTCGTACCATGTCTGTCGAGTAGCGCGAGATATCAGTAAATCTCGCTGAGTACTGGGCGACTGACAAGCTGCCCTGCCGTAGCTGAAGAAGCTCCTGAATGCGCACCGCACGGAGGGTTGCCGGGACGAACTCTAAGCGGAAGAGTCTCTCAAAGTCTGTCTAGAGGAGAGATGCCTCATCGTGCACCTGGAGCATCAAGCTCCACCATTGGCCCGCTGCCGCGTGCAGTAGACTCGCTGCGAGGATCACCATGAGGTCTGTTGGTGTCCTCACTAACCTGAAAACCCGTACAACTGCCTCCAGCTAGTCCTCAGCTGCCTGGGGGTCCGTCTCCCCGCGGAACCCAGGCAGTCGTCGGCGTTGAAACTTGTGCAGTGCACTAAGGTGACGTGCATCGTTAGCGGCTGGGGCTGGTAGCATCGGTGGCTCGGCGGGTAGAGGTATCGTCGATGCCTCTGATGTCAAAGGGCCCTGTGCCGAGGCCTCGTCACTCGGTGGGCTATCATCACGCACAACTCTCAAAACCCGAGCTGGCTGCCGTCGTGGGGCCATCCTGAAGAGAAACAGGTGTGCCATGGTCAGAATAGTATACCTGGTAAGCTGACACAAAGTAATCACAAAGAAAACTTGAAACACACATGCAATCAATGTTTTCGTGCATTAAGTGAGAAATCAGAAGTCATGGTCTTGGTGTATGGATACGTCAGCCACCGCACCAACACTGGACTCCTTGGACTGATAACCACACCCAATACTCTTAACACTATTGCTTCACATAGATAAAGATCAGAGTCATGAGTTCTGCGGTAGAACCGAACTCCTCTGATACCAATTTGTCACGACCCGTCCTCGGGGCCCGTGCCGTGACTACCCCAAGCCCGCCTTCCATAGGCCAGGGGCTGGCGACTAGCACCAAGGCGTAAATCCCGGTAAAAAGGGAAGGCATTTCCTTTGTAAAGTAAACAAACACCACAGAGCAAGCAAGCAGTATAAGTAAACACTAAGTAAAAACTGAGTACAATAGTAAGTGCGGAAAAGTAAGTGGGCCCGTATACAAACCCAAACTGAAAGTAAAGTACAACTAGAAAGGGAAAAACAGCAACTGTAAAGTAGAGTCGCAGCGTTGAGCCGTCCACTGGAATTCCCACCTGAAGGGTGGGTACAGATAGCCTCATCTGCTCCTCGGGTCCAGCCAACTGCTCTGAGTACATCCCGACCAGTGGTCCACATCCAGGTACCATCCTGCTCCGCAAGCCTCAACCACGATCAGCGCTGTCCATCGTCTACAACCAACACAACATAGTGCGGGCATAGCCCGTGCAGGGGTGAGTATAAGCTACTCAGTAGGGACACCGAGACCACCTAAGGTCTCCTAAAATCCATGAAGGAAAGATACAATCACAAAGTAACATACGACACCGCTTAGGTATATGCCCATACATATACCTAAGTCATCAATTCTCGTTCGGCTCCAATATCCGAGCCCAAGTACAACCCAGTCCACACAGGAAAGCAAAACGTAAATCCACACAAGATAGCACAACACAATCCACATAGGAAAGAAAATCGTAAATCCACACAGGATAGCACAACACAATCCACATAGGAAAGAAAACAGTAAATCCACATAGGATAGCACAACACAATCCACATAGGAAAGAAAAACGTAAATCCACACAAGATAACACAACGGGATTCAGCTCATAGAGGTATACTTCTTCGTATGAAGATGGAGATGATCAAATATTGCCACTGATTCATCTAAGTCATCGGACCCACAAAGGATTGATAGGTACTAACCCCCGCAATGACCCACAAAGGATCTGACCCACATAGGATCGATAGGTAACTAACCCCCACAATGACCCACATAGGATCTGACCCACAAAGTATCGATAGGTAACTAACCCCCGCAAAGACCCACACAGGATCGGACCCACACAGGATCTGTAGGCGCTGGCTCACACAGAACCCATGAGCGCTGACCCACACAGGATCGGACCCACACAGGATCGGTAGAACTGATCCACGTAGGATCGCTGAGTGTTGTAGTCTTCACCGTCGAATCCACTGAGGATCTATGTACAGTTGTCGTCATCGTCACAGTTACAAAAGCAGCTAGCTCTAGGGTTCCCGCACACAGCATGCTCGTTCGGGAGGGTCCGCTCCACGAGCCGAGAGGCTGATACATCAACTGACACAAAGTCCGGAGTTGATGTATCCAAAAGTTCCGTATTGTCAACAGGAACTCAGCATCACAGACGGCGCGTCAATCGGATGCCTGGTCTGGAAGTTATAGGCTTTTTCGTCCTAGGGGCTCGATTGGTTTTTAAGTCAAAACCAACCCAACTGTACTCCACCTGTGTCCAAACCTCGGGCGGAGTAAGCAAAAAGATCCGTCTCACTAAGAGGAATTCAACAAAGTCAACGGCACATCAATCGGACGTCCAGAGCTCAAGTTATGAGCATTTCCGCTCCGAGGGCCCGGTTGGTTTCGTGTACGAACCAACTCGGCCAAACCCAAAGTATTCTAAAACCTTGAGTGCGATATACCGAAACAACCGTCTCGATCAAAGGATCACATCTCAACTGATGATGCGTCGATAGGAAGCTCGTAGTACAAGTTATGGGTGACCGACCGGAAGATGTTCGTTATTAAGGGGTTCGTGCCCGGTCCGACCTGGCCCGATACCCCCAGGGTCGGACCGAACAGGGTCCGGGTCTGGCCTGCTTGGGCGCGGCGCGCTGGGCGCGCTGGCCAGGCACTCGGCCAAACGGCCGAGCCATTGAGGAGGGGGATGCCTGCCCCCCAGGTTTTTAACTATGGCCCCCCTTAATGGGGGCCGCTCAGCTGGCCGGTCGGGGGTTTGAACCCCCGGCTTTCCCTTGTCCGGCCGGTTTCTACCACCATGGGACCGGCGACGGCCGGTCCCCCTCCCTGCTCTGACACCGGTGGCCCACTTCCGGCCGCCGGTTCCCATGCTCCGCTGCGGCCCAGTATCGGCCACGGCCTTCATTCATCCGGTGCGGCGCGATGGCACCGCACCCCTCCACCACGGCTCCGCTCCGGCCGCGGTGCTTTTGTGGTTCTCCGGCGCGGCGCGACGGCGCCGTGACTTGGTTCAATTTCACGGCGCGGCGCGACGGCACCGCGCATTACTTGCCGCATGATCCCGTGCGGTGCGACGGAACCGCGCCATTCCCATTCCAACCACATTAGAAACAACATCAATAATGGAGGAGGGTCGGCCGTTTTTGTGCGGTCTGACCCCCTCTCGTTAATTGATAGCAATTGGCCATATTTCACGAAGAACGTCAAGGTAGTAATCACGAACAAAATAAATAAATCCCCTACCTTGAGCGTAGCTTGAACGAAGGTTCGTCGTGGAAATAACCGTCACAGAAGAAGACGTCATGGAAAAAGAGATTCACGTCGCGGGGACGGCGTCGCATCGTCGATCTCTGAGGAATCCGGTGTTCTTCGCGTTCTTCGCGTTCTTCATCGAAGAGGAAGAAGTTCTTCAAGATCTTAGCTTTTCTCCCAAAGAATCTCCAAGCAACAAGACTCCAACAAAAAATAAAATATGTCCCTTTCTTATTTTATTAACACAGCTTGAGTTTGAAATTTAAAAGTTGAATTAATACACAATTAATTAACATAACTTAAACTTTTGAAATTCAAACATTCACATAAAACTCTCTTAATTAAATAACTGAAGTTATCAAATTAATGGTGAGTTGAGGGAGTTAGAGAATATTAAGGGGTGGGGTTCGTGTGGGCCCCACAACCCTCATAACCTCCAAATGGAAGTTGGGTGGTTTCCCCCAACTTCCACCCCAAGCCTTAAACCACTTAGAGTAAAATAAAAATTGTTGTTAAATTTTTATTTTAACTTCCACAATTTTTATCAACTTCTCTCGTGAAAACGCAACTCCAAAAAAGGTGTTCTTAAGAAATTACCAGCACTGTGAATCCATCGGTGCCCTCGGAATTTGATTCCGAGCACCGGTTCAAAAGTTAGAAATTCCCGCTCGTTCGTTCACTGAACGTACCCGAGCTAAACTTCGGATAGAAATTCCTGGCACACAGGGCATCAGAATCAAGTGCCGTCAGAAACTTCATTCTTGTAAAATCCCAAAGAAAATTAAGAAAAAAATTTCCTTGAATTTTACGGGTCTTTACAGTGTTGGTTGTAGACAACAGACTGCGCTGACCGAGGCTGAGTGGCCCAGGACTGGACGGTACCCAGAGATAGACCACACGGCCTGACGGTACCCGGAGTAGACGGATGTGTGTGGAGTGCTGTCGGGGCTATCTGTATCTACCCTTCAGGTAGGATCCATGGTGGACAACCCAGGAGCTGCTTTACTCCTTTCATTTGTTTTTGTACCTTTCAATTTCCTTGTACTTTACAGTTGGGATTGTATTTACGACCCCTTTACTTTTCATCACTCCTTTTGTATACAGTTTTACTTAGTTTATTACTTCCAGATACTCTGTAGTGTGTGTCTATAATTTGTAAAGGAAACGCCTTCCCATTTTTCGGATTTACACCTTTGGTGCTAGTCGCCAGCCCCTGGCCAATGGAAGGCAGGCTTGGGGTTGTCACGGCACGGGCCTCGGGGGATGGGTCATGACATTATGCACCCAAAGTATATATGAAGTTCAATTCATATTTATTTTATATCGAATTTAATGTTTTAAAAGGGTTCTTTCCTCAATTCCTCCTAATAGGCACTCCCGATTAAATAGAATATCTCCATTTCCTACCCTTTCTCAAGTACACTCTATAATATGACTTTATCAGAAATTAAATTCCTAAAATCTCTCATTTAATCCTGAAAAAATATCTTAGTTCATTTTTGTGTTATTATAACAATTATTCATTCATTATCTTAAAGAATCTATATCTATTTCCCAAAAACCGAACATAAGAGACACATTTCAAATGTTATCCAACCAATATTTTTTTATGATTTCACTTTGGTTGTTCTTAATTATTCAATAAATACTCTTTTATTTTTATTTAATTATTGTCCAAGAATTTTTTAAATCCCATATTATATGGATACCATTGTTATACACCCCCTATTTATGGTTTTTTACATGATTATGATACCCATTTATTTCCATGGATGACCCTTATGTTTATCCCTTATGTTTGATTCTTCATGTGGAACACATATGCATGAAAATTTTATGATGGATGCACTTAGATGGTGGTCCAATTCAATGGATAATGTTTAGTATCATGAGATTACATGAATGGGATTAGTGAGTAAAACTAATATATTATGGGGACATTTTCGACCATGTGATACCATCTTGGATGTTATCCTTGACTTGTGTTTATGTGATGTTATGTGTTTATACCACATCATTATGTTTCCATGATCATATGATTCCACGTTCTCGGTTCCATGCTTCTATTTGATTATTAATGTTCCATTTTGTTATGTTATCATGTTATGACTTCTAACTCATGTGTTATAGTTTATTCTGATGCTTACTCTCTTATTAGGAGTTTTATCTCACCCATTTTTCTATGTATTCCATAGGTTATCCTATGTTGTTATAATAGCTCAAAGGGAGTTATGAGATCATTATCGAGATTCATAAAGAGATATTTTATTATAGTTCCATATTTTCATTTTTACATACTAAATCTTCCAAATACACTGGAATTTACCAAACATTGTTTGTATTTGATAGTTTATTATGCTTAAAACTATGTAATAATATGTGTACAAGGATAAGGTTGATATAAATTTAATATGTATAATTTATGCATCCTTTGCATTTTATTTCATAGGTTATTGATTTTTATTTAAAATAACTCCTGGTTTGGGTCAACATTGGATTGGGAAAAATGTAATGTTGGATTCAAGATATGTTGGACCGTTTAAGTTCACTGAGATTCTTGGTAATGTTACTTATTGATAGGAATTTTTGACTAATTTGGTTGGTATTCATGATTCGGTCCTCATATATTAACTTATGAAGTACTACCATGATTCCTCTCACATTATGAGTTTGAAAGTTATTAATTTAGAGAAGGATGTTACAATTGGGGAAAACTAGGGGAAATAATGGATTCTTTTGTTAAAGTATTTCATGGGAAGTATATCCCATTAATTAGGGTGTTATGGTGACAAATATTTGATTCTCATGAGACTTGTGATGGAAAAATGTTGGTTAGGTAGTAGTGACCTCACCTATTTTCAGAGAACCCTTCTTCTACATGAGTTTATGGGGATGCAAAGTCCTATGGTGGGGAGTTTTTATGATCCTATAAATTAATGTACAAATTTATAGATGTTTAGGATCTTTATTTTGGGTTTTTAGGAAATAATAATTCTTTGGGAGATTTTCTCCATGGCATGGGGTATGGAACTTTTTTGTGGACACTTTTACATCATATTGTTCAACTTTTCACATGGTTTTTGGTGACTACTTCCCTCATTGGCCCCTGTATTTGAAAATTTAGTCACATAAGGCCAAACCCTTTTTCAATTAATTTAATAGATTTTAGTATCTTTTCCCTTTCCATTAAACTTGTGAGTTTTATGACCTCAATCTCAAAATATATAGTATTTAATAATCCTTTTAAATATATTTCAATGATTATTCTTCACATATATTCGATATAATGGAAATTGAATCTTCTTTCCTTCATCATATTTGTCACCTAAATTTATATGAAGTTCCATCATTGTCTTCTTTGTGGTTTTTTATTTTAATTATGTGCATGTTGTTAACAAAAATTCATGATAGCTGGTTCATAATAATTATAATATTTCTCAATCAAGACCTTATCCCATTAGGATTTTCAATGGAATATTTTCCACATTATCCATGGAATCAATTTTTCACATGGTTTCTTCAGGCTAAAAATGTCACTAAAAACCGATAGTTAACATGAGTGGTGATTATTATAAGATGATTATCATAAATAACCATTTGGAAATTTATCATCAAGACATATCACCTTATAAAATTATAATTTTAGCCTATAGGTATTGTAACTCAACATATATTAAAATATTTTCCACCAATATCAGCCTCAGTTTTACTTATATCATTATTGGATCATCCTATGTTACTTTTAGTTGGGTTCTATCATACATCTTAACATAATAATCATCATAAAGATCTCAAATTTCTAATACCTTCTAAAAATCATTAAGTATAAGCTCTTAAAATATAACTTATCCATTATATAGGAAAGCACATATTGGTTAATATATACCTTAACATATTTATCTCAATGTTTCAACCAATTTTAATGATAGTCACTTTCATATTAGGATTTCCAACTTAAGCATATTAAAATATCTTATAATTGTTCATATAGAGAATGTGAATTAACCAAAAAATATTTCCTGAGAGTGTCAAACTACATGTGTAGTTAGGAATATTTTTTTACACTGGGTGAAGAATGAGTTAATACCCAATATTCCTATTTTTAGGTTATTACCCCAAGGTATATTTATTTTACATCCTTCATCCACTTATTTTCTCAAGACATAGATGTAATTAATAATAGAATCACACAATCTATAAGTTACATATGACAACCCATATCTTTTATATAATACATTTCAAGATTTAGTACATTAATCTAGAAATAATACAGTCTATAAGACCGATAATCCTAGTTTATTTATAAAATTAGATACAAAGAATATTAAATTGAAATAGGTATATAAAAACATTTTTTTAAACTCTAAAACTTGCCTTTAAATTAAATTGATCTTCTAAAATTTAATTGGATAACCAGGGGATGTACATTAGAATGAGTGAGTTATAAATCTCATTAAGGGAATAATCTCAGGAAAAAAAATTATTTTACTACATGAGAGTCAGGAGGCATAATATTATGACATAGAAAGGTGGGAATCATAATTATGAACATCGATGCATGATGTAAGTTTAGAACATGATGGAATTACAAGAATCTAGGAACAACATAAAACACAACATCATATTCATAATTAAATTTGAAGATACAAGTTATCATAAAATTGTGTTCTTAGGATAAATACCCATGCACGGTAAATCATATCTCATGAGATAAAAAACTATCCAATGATTTGGAGGTTCATAAAATTTTGAGCCCACTCAACACATTAATATCATGTACATGAATTTGTTTGTATGAAAAATCATATAACAGAAGAATGTATTTTATCAGTTTTAATACCTTTATTAAAGAGTTTAGTCTAAATATATTTAAGTCCTCAATTAGTTAAGGATATATATAACAAGGGAAATATGATTTAGTGGAGATATGAATGGTTATTTAAAATACAAAAGTTTAGCAAGTTAAATCATGAAATAATATCGATAGCATAAAATATGTATAGAATGTTAAATGGAAGCAATTAATTAGATTTAAATTTTGTCTCTAATTACATGAGAATCATGTGAAAAATGGATGTATAAAAACACATGTCAACATAAACAATTGGAAATAAAAATTATAATACAAAAATAAATTACATGAATAATGGGGAGGAAGAAAATCCATGTCTTTGAGAGTATATTTCTAAAAAATTGTGGGGACGTTTTTAAGAACATGAGAACACCTTTTTTGGGATTCAATGAGGAAAAGGGAGATGAAATTCTGGATCAATGGGTTATGAGTGAATATAAATGAGAGGTTTATTGGGTATTTGTTAAAAAATAGTGGGGAATTAATTATTAATTTCTAAAAATAGGTTTTTTATTCTATTTAATGAAAAACTAAAACAAAAATACTTACTTTTGTTTTTTACAAAAGAGTCTTCTAATTTGTATTGCTTTTGAATATTTTATTAGGTCTTTAACTAAACTCACTAAAATAAAACCATTCATGATGTGGAGTTGATTCATGTTCACAAGGATTGTTTTTAAAAATTTAAAATATAATATATTATTTGGAAGACTCATTATAGTTTTGTAAAATTAATATAATTAATTTAAAAATTATTTTAAATGTAAAGAATATTTTTGGTCATTTATACATTTTATAGTACTTATTATTTCATTTTTGGGATTTTATGATTTCATAAGACATATCTTATATCTATACAATATTTAGTTTTTACACAAAAATTTGATTTTCTAAAAAAAGTATGAAAACATTTACCATTATATAATTATTATGTACTGATTTTAAAAAATATATATATAATTCAAAAATTATTTATTTCCAAATATTTGAAATTACACTTTAATAAAAACATTATTTATTTAAAAATACTTCAGTTCAAGAAACAAACAACACCTGACTCTTATAAAAATTATATGGGACTTCAATAATTATATTATAAATAACATTTTAATAAATATTATTTAATAAAACTATTTTATGGAAAAGAAAATTTATATCAAGAACTTATGGATTAATAACAAAGAGTACTTTAACTGAAACATTATATATATATCCCAATAATAAAATTTTAATTTTTTTGTAAGAAAATTTATTTTTATCAAAACAAAATTCATGTATATATATAAACTAATAATGAAAAGGGATAAAAATAATAATAATTTTATTAAAATGAAAAATATAAAAATTCATACTAGTGGGGTCAAGATACTTAACCCTCATAACACCACTATACACCCGAAGGTTATGATGTGTGATGTTGAAACTTTCATGGGATGGAATAATGAACATATTTCGGGCAGTGATTTGTATAACCATGAACTTATCCTATAAATGGATTTTTCATGTTTTAGTTATTGAATATCATCTGGATCATGGTCATGGGAAAAGACCAGTGATTTCATCTCCATCAGAACTTTTATAAATGTGCTTCAAAGGGTATAGTCCTAATGGTTGAGACCTAATGTTATTCCTTCTATATCAATTATATATTATCACAACCTATAAATTATAATAGTCTTAAAATTCATTGTAGATCAATTATTTTATCAATTTTTATTATTATTAATGGTCCTTTAATCAAATTAACCAATTGTGGATATATTTTAAAATAATTTAAGATAACAATTGAAATACAATTCATGTGATTTCTATAATAGAATTACTTAATAATGAATTGATTCACTCATAAAGGAATTTCATTTATAAATGATTAAGTCATTACATTTTTCCTCCCTCAAGAAAATTTTCCCTCGTAATTTTATTTTTTTACCCTATAACAAATTAGAGTTCTTTGGTTTTATTACCTCTTCTAATTCCCATGTTTCCTCCTCAAACATATGGTCCCTCCATAGTACTTTGACTTAGTGAGTTATAATTTTTTATAGAAATTTTCCTTTATAATATAATATCTTAACTAACCACTCCATGTATTAAAGATCATTTTCAAGAGGTACCAACTGTTGATTTATTACATTTTTGGGGTCTTGTATTTACTTCTTTGAAAGAGATACATGGAATACATCATGTACTTGAGATAGGTTTGGTGTTAATACTAGTTGATATGAAAAATATATGATGCGGTCAAGGATTTAAAAGGGGATGATATATCCAAGACTAAGATTTCTTTTCATCCAAATCCTCATGACATTATTACATGCTTATTTAAAAAATAAAACCTTTTCTATGATCTCAAACTCTATGTCTCATTGATGAATTTCTATATAGATTTTCTGTCAAATTTGAACAGATTTCATATGAAATTGAATAGTTTAAACATTCTCTATAATCTCTTAGATAAAATCTGGTACAATTATCTTATACTCTCCAACTTATTTCCAACATGTTTGAGTCCAATAATTATTCCCAAATAGAGCCTCATAAGGATCCATTTGAAATCTATAATAGAAACTATTGTAAAATTATAACTACACTAGGTAAAGGTAATGATTCCAATATCCTTGGGAATCCATTGAATAAGATCTAAATATATCTTCTACAGTTTGGATGGTTCTATATGACTGACTATCCTTTTGAGGGTGATAAATAGTACTAAAACATAGCTTTTCATCATATTATAACTAAAGAATTATATAGATCCTTGAGATAAACCTCAAATAACTATCGAATGAAATAAAGAGTGGTACTATTTGTAGTCCTACCACTTATCTTATGTATATATTAGTGAGTTTTTAAGAAGATAAATATTCCTTGATATCAATGAAAAGGGTAATGGTATCATCATATCCTTAGACTTCTCTCATTTAGTTATTACTTGTTAGCATTCCATGAATCGAGACAAATATTATGCAATCTCCATATTCATTTTATCCCAAAAAATTTATTGAATTATATATCTATTCATCATAGTGATTCATATATGAATAGATATGGATGATATATGGGTCTCATACAAAAGAAACCTATCCAGTTCTGGTTTTCATGAGACACATATCCTGGTTTCAAACCGTATTTTCCTATCTTTAGGAAAGTTTATCTTAAAAATATTTGATATCATTCTATATATATATTTATCTTTATTTTATGCCTACTTGGTCTTATCAAGAATGGATTGTTTTTATATTTTTGGGAGAATGGGAAGACTTTACTTATATGATTCCCATGTACATCCTTTTCATGTCCAAGAAAATTGGATGAATTTAAATAAACATTATCGATATATTTGTGAATCATTTCTATGCAGACCATCTACACATTATTTTCCTTGCTAAGATTGAAATTTATTGAATAATTATAGTCCTTTATCAGATACAACAACCTTAGTTGAAACATTTTGAGATCATTTTTTGTGAGTATATATTTGAGTGTTTTTTGATCTGTAGATATATCACACTGCACCCTATAGAGACATTGTCACCAAATATTCATTATTATGATCATTGCAACAAAATTCAGATGATGAATAGGGTAGTTAAACACAATTATATTTAACTAGAGGGAGTCATAGGCATTAAATTATTAAATTTAAATTTTTACGCAACATAATGAATTTCTGAATGCATTGTAACAAATCATAAATCCTCCCCCCCTAGTACGTAATGTGAGTATAGTTCTAGTGGTTACCCTCTTCTTTAACTACTTAAATATCTCATCACATTAATCATCCAAGATTATCATCACCTCCTTTTTAGATATCTTGGTCAGTGAGTTTAAAAATCATGAAATTTGTTTCAAAAATGAATTATTATAATGAGCTAATCCAAGGAAACTACAGATCCTCATCACAAATATTTGTCTTGACCTACCTTAATTTCCTTTATCTTATAAGAATCTATAGATATCAATTATTTGTTTATAACATGCACCATGTTTGTTAATTTCTCCATCCCAAACCCAAATTTACTTTAATTTTAATATATTCTTTCCCTTCTACATATTCATTAGTAAAAAATTCAAATGATCCCAATGTTCTTCTGTTATTATAGAGTAGATATCACTAGTGGAAAATGGACATATCCCCATGGTTTTCCCCAAAACGGTGGGGATAGGTACCCCTATACCCACGGTTTTGGAAAACCGTGGGTATAGGTAAATTTTCAAGACCTATACCCATGGTTTTCCAAAATTGTGGGCATAGGGGGGGGTCTATTCCCACGATTTTCCAAAACCATGGGGATAGGTCTGGCAAAGTCACTTATACCCATAGTTTTCAAAAATTGTGGGTATAGGGGTACCTATCCCCATGGATTTCCCCAAAACCGTGGGGATAAGTCTGTGCTAAAATACGTATACCCACGGTTATGAAAAACTGTCAGTATAGGTTTCTCGTGTGTGCGCGGGAAATTTTTTTCCCACTGGAAGGAATTTTTTTTTGCGGGAGTCCTATACCCACGGTTCTTCCCTCTATACCCACGGATTATATAACTATATTAAAATAAATATATATATATACATAGGTGATGTTATGGTAGTGGTTATACGCAGTGTTTGCAATGATGAGGTTGTGGGATTGAAACCCATCGCCTGCATTATTTTAGGATTTATACCCACAGTTTTGAAACCGTGGGTAAAAGACTTTGACACCGTGGCAATTGGGTATGTTTCATTGACACGGTGGCAGAACACCTATACCCATAGTTTTGGAAAACCATGGGTATAGGATGGGTACATATACCAATGCATTTCCAGCCCACAGTTCCCAAAACTGTGGGTATAGTATATACCCACGGTTTTGGAGGCTATACCAACGGTTTTGAACTATGGGTATAGTCCATTTTTCTAGTAGTGTATGTTTATCATCTATAAAGACTACAAAAAATTTATCAAGGTAATCACTAAATAATATATTAATCAAGTCAAGATATATTGATGGATAATTAGTGAGTCCAAATGGAATTAACCTAAATGCATACTGCTTGTAATTATTATGGAAATCAGTCTTGGAGATATCCTCCTTCCTCAACATTACATTATAACATCCATACCAAATATCCACAATAAATAATTTCTAGGATCCACATAGCCGATCAAAAAACTCATTGATCCATGGTAGAGGGTACTTGTTCCTTATCATGATCTTATTTAGATCACAATAATCAATGTAGAGATGCATTGAACCATCCTTATTTTCAATAAAATAAATTGTGCACCCCATAACGAACAATTTGGAAATATAAACCCTTTATCCAAATTTTATTGTATTTTCTTATTTGTATCTTTAAGTTCATAACTGTCTATTGTTTTTATAGTACATGATATTAGAAAAAATTTGGGTATAAGTTTGATTGATACCTCACCCAATCAGTTTTGAGGAATACAAGAAAACTCATTAGGGAACACATTAGTCAATTTTCTTAAAATGGGAATGCCATCAAGGGCGGTATATTTCATAACCTCTTTATACCAAAATTAAAATGTAATGTTAGTTTAATGATGGATTTTTATGAAACATATTGTAAATAAAATTTAAATATTTTAAAATAATTTTGGTAAAAACAATTGTTAAAAAAATTCTTTGTTTTTTAAAAAGTTTTGTCATCCCTCCCTTGAGACCTTTATCCCCTTCCCCCCACCCCGAGACCTTCCCCTTGTGGCCACCAATATTTCACTTATCATCTCCACTCTCTACCTATCGTTAAACCTGTGGTCACCACAAATCCTATTTTTCCCACCATAGGCCTCACCCCTTGCTATTATGACACTCCATTGGCCACCTTTACCCTTGTTTTAATGCCGGTCAACAAGCTTTCCCCTTACTAGTGTGTCACTCACCCCCGCTGTCACGCAAGTCGTACTCCCTTCTTCAATGAAGTCATTGATGAGTCTAAAAACCTAGAAAATGTTATGAAAAATAATTTACATATATTTAATAGTTATTATTTATGTAGTTCTATAAATTGTTATAAGATTAGATATTTTTTCATTCAAAAATAAAAAGGCCTTATTTCTAATAAAATTTGGGTTTCATGCATTATATGATATTATTTAAGGGATCAATTTAAAAATAATAGAATTTAACTTTTAAAAAAATAATTTTATTTTTTATTCATAATTAATAATTATATGAGGGTAATGTTTTGATAAATTTCTAAAAAATTTTATTTTTCAATGAATAGTAGAAAATATTATTTTTTACTGACATATTTATTTTCATTTAAAAAATTTATAAAGTAAAATTCTATTTGATTAGATTTAAAATTTAAAAAGTTTATTTTGATTAAATATAATTCAATTATAGTATTTAGAATGAATTTTATAATTTAAATTAGTATAAATTTAATTATACTTAAAAGGATTTTTTTAAAAAAATATTTTCCATCATGTTTTTTTTATTTAATTTTAAATTAAATCCAATAACTTATGTGTTTTGAGTCGTAAAAATGGATTATATTTCTGGAATCAAGAATTCCAAATTTGTTAAAAATTTCCATTTTTTTTAGCCACCATGAATAAAAATCATAGTAAAATTTGTTACCATGATAGTGGTTTAATGGGTTAATTAAAGGTAAAAATAATATAATAAGGACTATAAGGTTACCCTAAAAACTAAACTAATTTTATTGGATGAATTTATTTCATCCATAACCATCCAAAATTATAATATATTACTTTTACCAGTCATATGTCCATAATTATGACTTTTGTAATATTTTATTTAATGAAAAGTCAAAAATGTCATTTAATATTGTTTTATTATGTTAAAAATTTTAATATAGTGATAAAAAATTGTATATTTCGTTAAAAATATTATTTTTATAGATAAATTATATTTTTTATCATGGTAATTTATTTTTAATTTATAGTGATGAAAGAATTAACTTAAACACGTATGAAAAACCAATACAGTGTTTATTCAAGTAACAGAAAAAAATAGATAAATGTAATATTATATGAATGAATAATTTTTTTAAATAATTTTTTTATATGATAATGAATTATTATATAGGTTTTGATTAATTATATTGAAATTACATTATTTTATTTTAGAATAAAAATTCAAATTAAATGAATAATTCCAAAATTTACATTAATGTTATTTTATAAAAATAATAATTTATTAAATGATTTAAATATAGAAAAATTATTAAATTTGACTGCATGTTTGGGATATGTTTTGGAATTTAAAAAATATTAAAATTATGTTCCAATTATCCTTTTATATTAAATTTCTTGACACCTAAATAGTTAAATATTTAATATCATGGTAATTTTGAAAAGTGTTTAAAACTAGTAAAAACAAAGAGATAAGGGTGAAAAAATCTCCTAAAATTTCCTCACATTTATTAAATGATTGTATTTAGAATAAAAATAATCATATATTCAAATATTTTCAATTTATATCTATTTTAATATAAAAATTTATTTATATTAATTAAATATTTTAAGAAATTTCAATTGTGCCCCTCTCCACTCTTATAAAAGGGTGCCTATTATTCTATTTTAATCAAACTTAATGAACCATTTGTTTAATATAATACCTAAAAAATAAATTCCATACATCATTACCTAATTAATAGAGGTCTTTGTTTGATTATAAAACCATCCTTGGAAATATTTGGTGTAATCCTTAAGTGGTTGTTTCAAGAAGAGGTCCAGTTTTTAACTAAGAATTTTCTTTTTGATAATTTTCCCAACATCTTAAAATATTCTACAACCAAGATGATGTAAAAACACCAGAATCTCCCATAAAATAATATGTAATTATTTTATTGGTATAACATATATCTATCACCTCTTGCATTAAATGGTAATGAAAACCATCATTCGAGCGCGAAGCGGACTACCGCCTTGTGAATCGATGTAATTCATTCTTCCATCGCCTTCTCATATGAATGGTTGTAATGATGGATTTAATATATATATATATATATAACATTAATGAAGTATTTATAATTAATAAATTTTATTATATCATTTAAATTTGTGCCTTTCCAATTCACTAAAAAATGACAACATAGTTTGTACATACATGTGGACTACCACCATCACGAAGCTATGTGATTTAGTTTTCCTCACCAAATCAGATGGATTGTATATATATGTGTATTTAAAAACATAATATGGTATTAATGATATAATATTAATTCTGAAAAATTAAATAGTACATACCTTAATTCCATAATAAATAATGAAAAATTGAAATGTTACTCATGCATACATACGGCCTACCGTATTCATTCACTAATGCAAAATATGCCTTTAACATCACTTGATTCAGCCTTGATCAAAAATAGAAAAGTGTAGACTACCTTAGCTCAGTTAAAATTCCATGGTTGTTATAAGTGTAAAAAATGAATTGATAAATGGTATATTTTTCATTTCAAATAATAGAGCTGATAAATCATACTTTTATCAGCACTTTTAAAAGAATTTTAAAAAGATCCCACTAACAGTCGCTTTTAATTAGTGATGATAAATTGACCCTTTATCATAACATTAAAAAATAAAAGATAAATGATTTATTTTATCGGCTTTTAAAAGCATTGATAAATTAATGATTTATCAGATATTTTATTTTCATGGATAAAAGTATGATTTATCATCAATTTTTAATGCAATGATAAATATAGACTTTAACAATGCCTGTGTAATAACCTATAAATATTTCCATTATCAGCACTATTAAAATATCTAATAAAGGTTAGCTTTATCAGCGCATTTACTAGCACTGATAAAGGTGAAAAATGAATTGTCAGGCTGTAGCACACTGTATCACCAGAAACAAGTGTAGTGTGCTGAAACAACACACTGCGTAAGCAGAAACAAAAAAAATTACCAAAATAAGAAAAAACATTAAATTTAAATGCAATAAAATTTCTAACATAAATACATGAAAAAGAAACATCATTATAGAGTATGATAGTTTTTTTATAAAATTACTGTAACTTTTGTATAAAAATGCACACTTGGAGTCATACCAATCACACCATGAGTTGAATAATGATGTGATTGATTCATACAAAAGAAAAATAAAATATTTATCATTTTCATAGGGAACCAATAATTATGAATGATTTTTCATATTTTTGAGTATATCGGTTGTTTTTTATATTAATATTAATACTAGTTTTGAATAAAATTATTCCCTTGGAGTTGTACCAATCACACTGTGTGTCAGATTGAGGTTCGAGTGATCCCTACATGTCCCAAACAACTTATGGATCATTTCACTAAAGTACCAAAATAATCCAAATGTTGTTTCTTGGTTTTGAGTTTGTCAATTGTTTTTTGATTAAAATTGTGGTTAATTTTGATTAAAAACGACACACATGGAGTCATAACGATCACACTGTATGTCATATTGAGGTGTGGATGAATGATACATGTCCCAAATGAATCATTAATTATTTTCTTAATGTATTAAAACAATCAGAAAAGTTATCTTGGTTTTGAGTACGCCACATCTTTTTTTTACAAAAATGTCATTTTAAACTGGAAACACGCACTTTGAGCAATAGAGGTTGCATCATATTTGGGTTTGACAAGAGATTGAATCATATATATCAAAAATGAATCAGGAATAATTATAAAAAATTATCAATAAAATCTCATAATTGTTTCTTGGTTTTCCATGAGTGACACTATTTTATTTAAATGTCAATTTTAAAATGATAACGGACACATGGAGTCATACCGGTGACACTGTGAGTTAGATTTAGGTGAGGGTAATCAATATATGTCAAAAATGAAGTATGGATCATTGTAATAAAGTAAGAAAACAATTAGAATGCATTTTCTCTGTTTTGAGTATGTTATTTATTTTCTAAACTAAAATTAAAGTCAAATTTGAATAAAAAATATGCACTTCGAGTCAAACTGGTTACACCATGCATCAGATTGAGGTGTGGATGAAGGATAAATTTTCAAAATTACTCCTGGATTTTTTCACTAAAGTATAAAGAATATCATAATTCATTTCTTCAATTTTTCTTACAACACATGTGTATTTTTCTAAAATGTCATTTTATACTAGAAACACATACTTTGAGATTTACAGGTAGCATCATGTGTGGGTTTGACATTGGAATGATTCATACACGTCCCAAATGTATTATAACCAATTTTCCTAAATTATCAAGATAATCCGAGCATTGTTTCTCATTTTTCAGTGAGTAAAACTTTTTTGTATTAAAATGTCAATTTTAAACTGGTAGCAAACACTTGGAGTCATACCGGTCACACCATGCACCAGATTGAGTAGCAGGTAATTTATTCACACCATAAATGATGTATAGATTGTTTTCCTAATGTATCAGAATAGTCTGAATGCATTTTCTATATTTTAATTATATTAGTTGTTTTTTACTAGAATTAATGTCAATTTAGAATAAATAAGAAGAACTTAGAGTCATAATGGTCACACTATGCATCAAATTTTGGTGTGGATGAATGATACATAGCCCAAATGACTCATGAATTATTTTCCTAACGTATCAAAACAATCAGAATGCATTTCCCTAGTTTTGAGTATTCTATAAGTGTGTTTTTTTAAATTATAATTTTAAACATGAACCACATACTTTGACCATACATGTGGCATCGTATGTGGGTTTTTCATGAGAATAATTCATAAACATAACAATTGAATTGTAAATCATTTTTCCAAATTATCAAGGCAATCCGAGCATTTTTTCTTTTTTTAGCGAGTGGCATTGTTTGTATTAAAATGTAACTTTTCAACTAATAATGGACATTGGGAGTCATACCATTCACATTGTGTGACAGATTGAGGTGTTGGTGACCCTACACTTAAAAAATGACGTATGAATCATTTTCCTAAATTACCAAAACAATTTGATTTCATTTTATTATTTTTGAGTTCTCCAAGTGTGTTTTTTACTAAAATGTCATTTTAAACTGGAAAGACACAAAATGAATCTAATCATAAGTGAAAAGTGTTGTGTGTATTTTTAAACAATTTTTATCAAAATCAATCACAGTATGATCCTTATTATATTTTATTTAACAATAATTTTATTGTTTGTAATTCATTGCTTCTTATCCACCTCCACCTCCCTCTCCACCATAGTCATCACATCTATATCCTCCCCCACATCAGTCTTCAACTACAACTCTTCCTCCGATTTCACCTATACCGCCACCTCTTCCATTACCTCAAACTCCATCTCCACCTCTACTATTGTGCAACAATTTTATTGTTTGTAGGTCAGTTCTTCTAGACAAATTGATTTCCTCCATTACTGTTCTCCTTGAGAAAGAAATAAAAAATAATATAAAAGCATTCTGACACTAATTATTCAAACCCCAAATACCATTAAATGGTTATAACTCATAATAGATCACAAACATAGCATATAATCACATTAATTTTTTTGGTACACATTACGACAAGAAGTATGATGCTCTCTCTTCTATAAACAAATTGATTTATTCTTTTCAGTAACCCATTTGATTAGAGTCTTAATAGTTATTAGAAAATATAAACAGAAAAATGATTATGAAATTTATTTAACTCACAAATTTTCAAACATAATATCAAAAATATATTGCATTATCTTGTCTAGGAGACTACAGAAACATTTACCAAAATACGTAAATTGTTTTGAAATGTTATGATATTAAAATTCTAATATATATAACATAAAGTTTTTTTACATTTTTATTATTCCATAGGCTTTATCTTTTCAGACATCAATATCATTCCCTGATCTAGCCTATATTTAGAGACCACTCTATTATAAAAAATTGTCATTAGAAAACACAACAAACATATAATTCAAAGTATATCAAAAAAATGTTGAATTTAGTGTATTACATATTCACAGTACACAACATGTGAGGTCGGTTGGTTTGAAATCCATGAATTGAATAAAAAAATTATTCGGGGTGTATATGTTGACTTTTATTAGAATTCAGTTATTCTTAAAAAAAATAATTAAATAATCCAAAACATAAAAATATATTTTAGGTGGTTAGATCATATAGTTTTACCCTTGCATTGTATGAATGAAAATAGTCTGTTGTCTGACACTTTTTGATTAAATGTTATGAGTAAATCATATTTTTTATTTCTAATTTCTTTTCATTCACTACAATTTCTGGTGTTGAAATGATATAGGGATTAGTGAATCCAAATAGCTCTTCACACAATCATCCATTTATATAGTTCTAACATAAATGCTTATACAAAATATGAATAGTTATTAACTATAATAAACATATTTTTATCACTATTTGGGAAGATGTATTATGAAAATGTACCTTATGTATGTTTTAAAAATTTCCACACCCGATCATCCATGCTTGAGAATCTCATTTCGAGTCTCGAGAGAAATTATATCTATCAAGAAATCTCCACATATTTATTCTTCATTTTCAAGGCGATATATATTCTTATCTTAAAATGTGGTCTCTCCATGATGTTTTAATGATAATAAAATTTTCTCTGGGACTGGAATAGAGAGGGTACTCTCGGAAGGTTTTCTTGTTTTCTTAGTCGAGTCGATAAACTTTCTTGATTCAACCTTTAATTTCTCTGCCAGTTTATCCATCTGTAATTTCATACACCACCTTTGACCTTTTATCATCAACACTCAAATGTTTTCATATGAAAAATTTTGTTAAATATGTACCTCATGTATCATTATAATACTATACAGATATGCTATGAAATATAGAATATCAGCTTCAACCATTATAATATTTGGACCATCAAGGGGAACATGAAACACATCATTCAACTCATAAGCTACCTCAATCCCCACTCTAATGTGATTTTTTGGGAGGGGTGGATTGAGTATCTTTCTTCCTATGATATTATACACTTTACCCATCACAACACGACAGTATGTGGGTGTTGAAAGGTAAAAATCACATAAACTGTACCATGGAGAATTTAAGTAATATAAATTTATCGTAAGATATATGATTCACATTTATGGGAAAGAGTAACAAATAAATTATTACCTTGAGTAAGGTATGTGGTTTGGGTAATGAATAACCTAAAATATTGTGGAATCATTTGGTTCATGTGAAAATATTTCCTCCACCACTGGTCTGCTTTGATCCTTTCTTATACATTGGTCTTCCAAACTAGATCACAAAATCATATCATATATTGAGTCAATTTGTGATTTCATTCATCTCATTATAATATATATATATATATATCTTCATTTGTCTTTATATTCTCAAAATATTTTTTATGAGAGGCTACAAAACATAATCCTCTAATGAGACCATATTTTTTAAGCCATTTCAAAGCTACAGAAAGTATCCTTTCTTCTAGTTTGGACATTGTCGATTCTTGCGTCTAAAATATATAAAAATATGATCATTTTTATTTTTATGTAATATTGTTATAAATCTTAATGAATTACAATTATTTAATACTTACTCATGATTTCCATACCTCTTTTCTATTTTTATCAACTAATATAGCAGAATTATTTACACGAGCCTCCTTATATAGCACATGACATGGGATGTAAGTGTCTTAAGATTTTGATTCATCAATCTGTATATAAAAAATGGAATATATTTTGTTTTATATCACATAATTAAAAATTTATTGATGATTTAAAATACATACCAATTTATTCTATAATGAAACGTATCCCATCCTTCCATTATGATAGGGGTACGCTGGTTTTGAAGCACGTTATTTATTTTCAACACCCTTTTTCTGTGTCATAAATTAACAATTTTGAATCAAGCTGGATAAAATAAAAAAATTCCAAATAATATGTTATCGACCACAATACACAGGAAATTATTTATCATTGAGAATATTTCTAAAATCCATCTATGTTTTCTGCATTATAATGTCTGTATAATTAAGTGGTTGGTGGGGGAATTATATTCCCCTCAGCATCCCTAATATCTAACTTCATACAATGGGTCTAGAAGCCTCTATGGGATTTTTTTATCAGCCATTAAGGAAAATTTCTTATACCAATCATGAAAAATAAAAAAATTCTGCAAGTAATAATGAAAACTAAATCAAAATTTCATTTTATAAATTTTCTTCAAAATAGATAAAATATATTGTATCATTTCCATTATATTTTTTAAATTATTTCCTTCATTATAGGATGGACACAATGCCATGAGTCAATAGTAAGAACCTGTGTTTTTTCGGACTGTAGTTTTGAGCAAAAATTTGAATGTTTGCTGTTGGATGTTCATGAGGGGTAAAATGGTCATTTTTCCCTCCCATCTGATCTCGAATAATTTTATGACAGCTCCGTTGGTCCTAGAATAGGGATTTTACCCTAGGAAAAGAGTTTGGAGGAAATCTGAGCTGTTCGAATTTTGGCGGAATATTTAATATTTAATATTATAAAATTAAATATTGAATTATTCGCGTAAGTTCGTTTGGAAATAAATTTCAAATGGAGTGTCATATTGAGATTCTTTCTATGTCGTTGAGTCCATAATGGCGATTTTAGCCTAGGGAATGCATAAACTCATGTCGGGCATTGGGGCCGGCCTGGGCCCCTTTTTCTTCTTTTCCTTCTTTTCCTTTTCTTTTCTTTTCTTCCTTATCTTCCTTCCACCTCTTCCTTGTGCATTTCTCCTACACCTCACCATTTTCCATGACCTATGGGAGAATTTTATTTTGAGAAATAGGGATATTTGGAATCCAAGAGGGGTACTGATTCGAAGCTCTCGACGCGCTGAGTCAGCATGAGGCAACCGTGAGCCGTGATATCAACCGAAGCTTCGGTAGTTTCCACCTGAAGGTAGGCCCATTTGTGTTTTAGCCATATATCCCCTTTAAACATGTTTTTTATGACTTTAATGCCTTATATTTCTTTCTTTTGGCCTCTTAAGGTCGGATCTAATGTTTCGGGGGCGAAAACGGGTGTTTCAGGTGTTTTCAGGGTTTTCCCGTCGGAAAACCCAGAATACACGGCGTATATTCCAGGGGTACACACCATGTGTTCTTCCTGTTCAGGGAAGAAGAATTTTTCTTAAGTAAATTCCATGTACATTGAGTACACACCGTCTAGTGGGTGTCCATGTGGCTGGCCGTGTGGAACAGAACACAAAATAGTGGTTTTTTTGATGTACACATCGTGTATAGTAAAGTACACGCCGTGTAGTGGCACTTGGGCATGTGTTTTAGGGAAAACGCACATGGTGTGGATTTTTTGAATATTACATGCCCTTTACAGTAAATCACATTCCGTGTACTATTACACAGTCAGGCCTAATGTGCTCTGGCCATGTACTGGTTCAGTTTAGTAGTTTTGGGGATATCATTAGCTCTGGAAGTCAGAATTGGGCGTGTGAGTAGTCGATTCATAGAATTTTTCCATGTAGATCACAATGATGGAATCCTTTTTACATTTAAAGGTCATATAAATGGGGTTTTGGGGGGTTTTATCTAAACGGAAGGGTTCTTCCTCCAGTTATCAAGGTCAATTGACACCTAAGAGTGAGACATGGCGTAGATGATAGGTTAGGTGTTCAGACCAACTTAGTTGGGTCCATTAATAGTAGATGTGCTATGAGACATCTCTCGTAGCCTATGTTTTAGATGATGTTCTCCTTGTGAGACGTTCCCTTCTGGCCTATGAGTCTGTGAGACCAGATACTTCTAAGGATCACCTAATGGATGCCTTTACTTGTGGAATGACCTTGGGAGTTCCTTGTTTGATCCCTCTCCTATTTTTCCTTTGATAGGACCCATGTTATAGAATACCTATGTTTTCCTTCCTTTGAGTATTTCGTGTATGATTCCTCCCTTACCCTCTGCTAAGGATCTTACGTAGGATGCCTTCGCTCTTGTTTACCCGAAGAATCCTTAGAATGATGCTTCCTTAGTGTTTGACTTGAGGGACCCAGTGGGTGCATGTTTTTTGAACGACCATGTGTTGTTTTGTCAGTTTTGGGTAGAGATGGTGATTGGGTGTCACCTATAACCCATTCCAAACTGGTAATCTCTTTGGGTTTTGGATGTATTGTTGTGTTGGGCGTTCGGGACACCCTCACTGTTTGTTTATATCTGACATGGTATGCTGGTGTTGTAGTGTTTACCAGAGGTGCTTTCTGGTTGGTGGCTAATGAGCCTGACATGATGCATCTTTCTTGTTTCTTTGGATGCTTACTATTCCTTGTGTTCTAGAGTAGAGGTGTCTTGATTGTAAATAGTGTATTTTACCTTTTTGTGGATTTGTTTTCCCATGTTTCTTTATTTGTGAACATTTGGTCTAGCTTTGCCTGTTAGGATGCCATGTTTCCATGCCTAGTATTGTTAAGATGGAGTGGTTGTATTTATGACATGTTGTTATGCTGTAGACTGGTTATCCAAGTAGTTCTTTAGGTTTACTTTGGCCATATAGCATTATTATGCATTGACTAGCATGGGGTCGTGAGAACCTGGTGCTATAGACTATAAGGGGATAAACCGAGTGAGCTTTCTCAGAGAGTCCTAAACATTATAGACTATAGGGGATAGACGGAGTGAGCTTCCTAGAGATTCATGGATATTATAGACTAGAGGAGGATAGACAAAGTGAGCATCCTCAGAGAGTCTTGAGCTTTACAGACTACATGAGGATAGACCGAGTGAGCTTCCTCATAGAGTCTTTGTTTGTTTGAACTTCCTTAAACCATTCTAGGCTATAGGAGGAATTGACCGAGTGAGCTTCCTCAGAGATTTTGTGATAGACCTGAGGCTATAGGAGGAATTGACCGAGTTATCTTCCTTAGAGAGTCTCTAGACATTGGGTCTATAAGGGGATTAGACCGCACGATCTTCCTCAGAGAGTCCCTAACTACCTTTGACTATAAGGGTAATTGACTGAGCGTGCTTCCTCAGAGAGTTTTATAATTTCGTATGACCAAACCAGAGGGGTTAGGATGAGTGTACTACCCATAGGGTTGTTAGTACATATTGGATAGGACCAAAGGGGATGGTTTTGAGTACTTCCCAAAGGGATTTCTGTTTGTGGTTAGTTGTTTGCTTCACTGCAGCTTGTTGATCTGTGGATTGTTTACTATTGTGTATTATCATGTTCACTGCTTACTGTTTACTGTAATTTACCTTCCATATACTCCCTGACTATTAGTCATAGATCTACAGGTGGTTTCCTATTAGGATTTAGTCTCACACCCAGTTTGGGTCATGGTTTTGGTCCCAAACATATTATATTGTTGCAGGTATAGAAAAGGGAAAGTTCCCTTCAACTTCAGGTACTTGATTCCATTGGAGCAGGAGAGAATGGGACCAAGCCGAGGCTTGCGATGCTGAGGATTTTCTTATCTGTTTTTCTTTTGTAATTTGGTTTAGTATTGTATTCATCATTGTGACTTGTTTGGATGCTATCCTAGTCAAATATATTGTTCATCATTTCATATATACATGTGTGCTCTAATTGTTTATTATTTTAGTCTTCCGCTGTTTACTTTTGTTGGATATTTATAGCTTCCACTATTGAATGTGTTGTTTATTTCCATTGTTTACTCTACCAATGAGGGCATATTTTCCCCACTATCACACACAAGGACCTCACTGCTAGTCGGCAGCCTCTGGCATTTCGAGAAATGCGCTTGAGGCCATGTGACCAACCGGGTACGGGGAGCCTCTGGGTGGCTTTTGGAACCGGGATGTTACAAAGCCTCAAGCGTATTTCCCCGAACTCCAGAGGCTGCCGACTAGCATCAAGGGCCTTAGGTGTGAAAGTGGGGAAACTATGCCCTTATTGGCAGAGTACACAGTGGAATTAAAAAACACATACAATAGTTGAAGAAGTAAATATCCAACAACAGTAAACAAAGGAATACTAAAACAATAAACAACTGGAGCACACATGTATATATGAAATGATGCATGATACATATGTCTAGGAAAGTTTCCAAACAAGTCACAATGCTGAATACCATACTAAACCAAAGTACAAAAGAAAAACAGATAAGAAACTCCTCATCATCGAAAGCCTCAGCTTGGTACCTTTCTCTCCTTCTCTAATGAAATCAAGTACATGAAGTCAAAGGGTGCTTTCCCTTGTCTATACTTGTCTATACCTTCAACAATATAATCTGTTTGTACCCAAAAGAATGACCCAAACAGGGTGTGAGACTAAATCCCAGTTGGTAACCACCCGAAGATCTGTCTAACAGTCAGTGATTATATGGAAGGTAAAGTATAGTAAATAGTAAATAGTAAGCAGTGAACAAGATAATACACAGTAGTAAACAAGCCACAGATCAACAAGCAGTAGTGAAAAAAATAGATAACCACAAACAGAAATACCTCCGGGGTGTAATCACAGCCATCCCCTCTGGTTCTATCCAAGAAATACCAACAACCCTTTGGGCAGTACACTCAGCCTAACCCCACTGTTTTGGTCTTACGAAATTATAAGACTCTATGTGGAATCACGCTCAGTCAATTCCCCTTATAGTCTAAGGTAGTCGGGGACTTTCTGAGGAATATCACATGGTCTAATCCCCTTATATCCCCAAGTTCTAGAGACTCTATGAGGAAGCTCACTCAGTCAGTCCCTCTTATAGCCTTAGGTTGATCACAGACTCTCTGAGGAATCTCACTCAGTCAATTCCTCCTATAGCCTGGAATGGTTTAAGGAAATTCACACAAAACAAAGACTCTCTAAGGAAGCTCCCTCAGTCTATCCTCCTATAGTCTATAAATCTCAAGACTCTCTGAGGAATCTCACTCGGTCTATCCTCCTATAGTCTATAATATCCAATACCCTCTGGGAAGCTCACTCGGTATATCCCCTATAGTCTATAATGTCCAAGACTCTATGAGGAAGCTCACTTGTTCTATCCCCTTATAGTCTATAGTAGCAGGTTCTCATGGCCTCATGCAAGTCAATGCATAATAATTCTATAAGTCCAAATTAAACCTACAGAGCTACTTGGATAACCAGTCTACAACATAACAAGCATGTCAGGGAACATCACTCTATCCTACGATCACAAGGAAGGGAAACAAGTATAACGACCAAAGGCTGAACAAGACCAAAAGGTTGTAAATAGAACAAGGCATGGGAAAAACATAAAAGAATAGAAATTATCCTCATACATAACCAAATTAACTCTACACAAGAATACAAGCAAGGTAGGAAAACAATAGGGGAAAAATAGAAAACACGCAATACCCCATTCAAGGGTATTGGTGGAATTTGAACATAAAACTCAATGACATTGAACAGAAAGGCACAAACCACCTACCTTGATGCTAGGAGATAAAAATACTTGAACTAATAGTCTTGAATCTCCTTAGAACGTCTTAGATATATGAAAACTCACAAAACGTTCAACCCACGATAACTTACAAAAGAGGAGGAATTGGAAAACAATTCTGTAGTAGAAGGAAGATCTTACCATTTCTGTTCTAATGCAATTGATGGTGGTTTATTTGTATAATAGACAAAGTCTTAGGGTCTTAGAGAATATTTTTGGTCGTACGGTCTCTCTCGGTCGAAGAACACCTAGAAGAAGACAATTCTGGGGTAAAGACACGACCCCGGTGCGTTTAATGAAAAAAAAACAAAGTACATTGTGTGTAATATTAAAGTACATGGCGTGTACTCACCTTTTCCATACTCTACTTTAGGTAGCCTCTACATCACCCCTACATGGTCGTGTGCATGGTCATGACACGGCCAACACACGACCTCAAGCAGCATCAAAGTACACAGCATGTACTTTAATAATTTCCAGAAACTCCTCTTTTCTAAAAAACTCCAGAAAAAGGAATAACATACCTAAAAAGAAGGTCATAGTTCTTACAAAATTCCCCCCTTAAATAAATTTGTCCCTGAATTTCCCTAGTGAGGAGTAGAAGAAGAAACCCCGAATAACTCTGGACACAATGATCGTACATCGGCCTACATCTCCCAAGTTTGTTCTTGTACTCGCCCATGCTGCCATAGCACCTGTACCATAGGAACAGACCAGCCATAGAGAACCTTCGTACTGTGATCGACAATCCGGATAAGATGATCCTCAAAAGATGAATCCACTTCGAGCTCAACCTCCTCAGGTTGAAAGACATGAGATAGGTCTGAAAGGTAACGTCAGAACTGAGAAACGTGGAAGATGTCATGCATAGCCTAGTACCTCCGAGGTAACTGCCACTGATAGGCAACTGGCCCAACTCTTTCCAACACCTCAAACAGCCCGATGTACTGTGGTGAAAGCTTACCCTATCTCTGAATCCTCTTGTGTACCAACCTTAGTGCGACACACTGGAAAACTTGATCCCCGACCTCGAACTCCAGAGGTCGTCTCCACTGATCAACAAAAGACTTCTGTCGAGACTGAGCCATGGCCATCCTCTTCCGAATCAACTCTATCTACTCTGAGGTCTCCTGAACAAGACAAGGTCCCAGAAAAGCCACATCTCCTACCTCTAGCTAGAACAAAGGTGATCGGCATGGCCTACCGTACAAAGCCTCATAAGGTGCCATCTGAATAGTCCCCTGAAAAGTGTTGTTGTAAGAGAACTCCACAAGATGTATCTGCTTCTTCCAAGAACCTCCAAAGTCTAGAATGCAATATCGGAGTACATCACCAAGAACCAAA
The DNA here is from genome assembly GCA_963277665.1 of Viscum album. Classification (NCBI taxonomy): domain Eukaryota; kingdom Viridiplantae; phylum Streptophyta; class Magnoliopsida; order Santalales; family Viscaceae; genus Viscum; species Viscum album. The sequence continues at coordinate 735,768,195 of OY728160.1, forward strand.
ATTGTATGCTCGGACTTGCCATCTGTATGGGGATGGTAAGTTGTACTCAAAAGTACCTGTATACCCAAAGCCTTCTGAAGCCCCTGCCGGAACCAAGAAGTAAAGCGCACATCTCTGTCGGAAACAATGGAGTGTGAAACTCCATATAGATTTACAATCTCTTGGATATACAACCACCCCATATCATCAATGCTGAAGGTATCCTTGATCAGAAAAATGTGAGCAACCTTTGTAAGCATGTAGATGACAACCCAAATTGCATCATTCCCTCAAGGTGACCTTGGAAAACCAGTCACTAAGTCCATCGCGACATCATTCCACATTCACTATGGAATGGGTAACTGTTTCAAAATACATACCGGTCGTCGATGCTTCGCTTTCACCTGCTGACAAGTGGAACACCTCATGAAAAAACTTGCAACATCCCTCTTCATACCTGGCCACTAATACTGGCAGTGTAGATCATGATGCATCTTGGTGACGCCTGGATAAACTGCCCAAAATGAGGAATGAAAATCCCACATCACCTCCTCGTGTATGTCTGTTGGCTCCCATATGTGTCCCTAGAAACAAAAGATCTCATCCTCACCCACAGTCCATCCAAGAAGAGGGTCCTCTCCTGACACACTCTCCCACAAGAATAGGCCTTCTGTGTCTGATAGCTACCTCATCCATACCCAATCAAGAAGTGTAGAGGTAACAACTATAGAAGATAGAAAAGTATTCCTCTGTCTTTTGTGCACCTCCAAATACATCTCAGAGAACATATCCATAATCATCCACTCACTGCTGGCCTCCTGAACTACTTGTATCTGAGTTCTCCAGCTCAACGCATCAGCCACTGCATTGCCTTTTCTTAGCGTATAGGAAATCTCAAAGTCGATGGACTGAAGATACTCGATCCACCTTCACTATCTCAAATTCAGATCATGTTGAGTGAAGATGTACTTTAGATTCTTGTGGTCGGTAAACACCACAACGTGCTCTCCCAGAAGATAATGTCTCCAACAACGTAAGGATTAAACAACAACTGCCAACTCTAGATCATGTGTTGGTTAATTTCTCTTGTGTGACCTCAACTACCGAGACACGTACGCAACGACTTCATCTCCCTACATAATTAAAACTTATAGCCCGATACATGAAGAATCAAAGTATACTTTATAGCTCTTTCCCATCTCTAGAAAGACTAGTATCGTTGCTGACATTAACCTCCCTTTCAACTCTTGAAAGGCTGACTCGCAAGAATATGGCCATAAGAACCTTGCCCCTTTCTTGGTCAGACCTGTCAGTGATGCTTCTAGGTGTGAAAAGTCTTTTATGAAATGTCTGTAGTATCCAGCTAGTCCTAGAAAACTTCGCACCTCAAAGATGTTCTTCGGCTTCTCCCATGAAACTATTTCTCTCACTTTCTATGGGTCTACTGATACTCTTATCTCTGAGATAATAGGACCCATGAAGTGAATCTAATCCATCCAAAAGTGGCATTTCGAGAGTATATCATATAACTGATTCTCTCTCAGTGTACTCAGAACAATCTGAAGATGGGTAGCATGGTCGTGTCGAGTGTGAGAGTACACCAAGATGTCGTCCACAAAAACTACCAACAAGGAATTCAAGTATGGATGGAACACTCGGTTCTTCAGTTCCATGAAAATTGCAGGCACGTTCATGAGCATGGTTTCTAGTCCATTCACTAGGCTTCTTGGGGACAAGAAGGTTTATGGTGGGAAGTTTGTAAGAACCCGTGTTTTTGCAGACTGCAGTTTTGAGCAGAAATTAGATTTTTTGTTGTTGGATGCTTATGAGGGGTAAAATGGTCATATTATCTTACCATATGATCTCGGATAAATTTTCTGATAGTTTCTTTGGTCCCAGAATAAGGATTTTACCCTAGTACAGGAGTTTGGAGGAAATCTGAGTTGTTTGAATTTTGGCTGAATATTTAATATTTAATATTATTAAATTAAATATTAAATTATTCGCGTAGGTTCATTTGGAAAAAACTTTTTAATGGAATTTTATATTTAGATTATGTCTGCTTCGTTGATTCCTAAATGGATAGTTTAGCCTAGGGAAGGCATAAACTCATGTCGGGAGCCGGGGCCGGGCCGGGCCCCTTTTTCTTCTTTTCCTTCTTTTCCTTTTCTTTTCTTTTCTTCCTTCTCTTCTTTCCTCCTCCTCCTTTTTCAGGTCTTCTACGCCACCCCTTTGGCCATGACCTATGGGAGAATTGGATTTTGAGAAATAGGTAGATTTGGAAGACAAGAGGGGTACTGATTCGAAGCTCTCGATGCACTGAGTCGGCGTGTGGCAACCGTGAGCCGTGAAATCAACCGAAGATTCAGCGATTTCTTCCCAAAGGTAGGGCCATTTATGTTTTCTCCATATACCCCCTTTAAAATGTTTATTTAAGTCTTTAAATCCTTATATTTCTTTCTTGGGGCCTCTTAAGGCCGGATCTAGTGTTTCGGGGGTGAAAACGGGTGTTTCTGGTGTTTTCAGGGTTTTCCCATCGGAAAACCCAGAATACACAGTGTGTATTCTAGGGGTACACTCCATGTGTTCTTCCCATTCGGGGAAGAATATGTTTTCTTAAGTACACGCCGTTTACTTTGAGTATACACCGTGTATTGGGTGGTCGTGTGGTAGGCCGTGTGGAATAGAACACAGAATAGTGGGTTTTTTTGAAGTATACGCCGTGTACAATAAAGTACACGTTGTGTAGTGGTTCTTGGGCATGTGTTTTAGTGAAAAATCCCATGGTGTGACTTTTTGTGAATAGTACACACCATGTATAGTAAAGTACATGCCATGTATTATTACACAGGCAGGCCCAATGTGCTCTGGCCATGTGCTCGGGCCGTGGACTGCTTTAGTTTAGTAGTTTTGGGGATATCTGGGACTATGGAAGTCAAAATTGAGCATGTGAGTAGTTTATTCTGAGCGTTTTTTCACATATATCGCAATGGTGTAATTATTTTTACATTTATAGGTCATCTAAATGGGTTTTGTGGGGTTCTATCTAAACGGAGGGGTTCTTCCTCAATTTATCAAATTCAGTTGGAACCTAAGAGTGAGACATGGCGTGGATGATAGGTTGGGTGTTCGAAACAACTTAGTTGAGAACTTTAATAGGATATGAGCTATTATACATATTCCATAACCTATTATTTAGAAAACTTTCCCATTTTGAGTTGTTCCATTCTAGCCTATGAGTCTGTGAGACTGGATACTTCTATGGATCCCCTGAGGGATGCCTTTACTTGTGGACTGACCTTGCGAGTTATTTGTAGGATCCCTATCCTATTTTTCCTTTGATAGGACCCATGTTATAGAATGCCTATGTTGTCCATACTTTGAGTATTTCGTTCATGATTCCTCCCTTAATCCTTCCTAAGGATCCCACATAGGATTCCCTCACTCATGTTTACTTATAGAATCCTGAGAATGATACTTCCTCAGTGTTTGACTTGAGGGACCCAGTGGGTGCTTGTGGTTTGAACGACCCTGAGTTTTTATGTCGAGTTTGGGTAGAGATGGTGATCGGGTGCCACCAAGAACCATTGACAAACTGGTAATACCTTTGGGATTTGGATGTATGTTTGGGTTTGGCATTCGGTCCACCCTCACTGTTTGTTTATATCTGACATGGTTTGTTGATGCTGTAGTGTTTACCAGAGGTTATTCCTAGTTGGTGGCTACTGAGCCTGATGCGATGGGTCATTATTATTTGTTTGGATACCTACTATTCCTTGTGTTCCAGAGTAGAGGTGGCCTGATTTTAAATTGTGTATTTTACCTTATTGTGAATGTGTTTTCCCATATTGCTTGATTTTTGATCGTTTGGTCTAGCTTTTCTTGTTAGGCTGCCATGTCTCCATGCATAGTATTTTTAGGATGGAGTGGTTGTATTTATGACATGTTTTTATGCTGTAGACTACTTATACAAGTAGTTCTTTAGGTTTACTTTCACCATATAGCATTATTATACACTGACTGGCACGGGGCCGTGAGAACCTGGTGCTATGGACTATAAGGGGATAGACCGAGTAAGCTTCCTTGGAGAGTCTTGGACATTATAAAATATAGGGGATAGACCGAGTGAGTATCCCAGAGATTTTTGGATATTATAGACTATAGGAGGATAGACTGAGTGAGCTTCCTCAGAGAGTCTTGAGCTTTATATACTACAAGAGGATATACCGAGTGATCATCCTCATAGAGTCTTTGTTTGTGTGAATTTCTTTAAACCATTCCAGGATATAAGAGGAATTGATTGTGTGAGAATACTCAGAGAGTTGGTGATAGACCTGAGGCCATAGGATGAATTGAATGAGTGAGGTTCCTCAGAGAGTCTCTAGACCATGGGGCTATAAGGGGATTAGACCGGGTGATCTTCCTCAGAGATTCCCTGACTACCATAGACTATAAGGGGAACTGACTGAGCATGCTTCCTCAGAGAGTCTTATAATTTCGTATGAATAAACCGAAGGGGTTATGTTGAGTGTATTGCTTATAAGGTTTTTGGTACTTCTTAGATAGGACCAGAGGGGATGGCTTTGAGTACTTCCCATAGGGATTTTTGTTTGTGGTCAGCTGTTTTTTTCACTGCTGCTTGTTGACCTGTGGATTGTTTACTGCTATGTATTATCCTGTTTTCTGCTTACTATTTACTGTTTGTTGTACTTTACCTACCATATAATCACTGACTGTTAGGCACAGATCTTCGGGTGGTTTCCAACTGGGATTTAGTCTCACACCCTGTTTGGGTCATGATTTTGGGCCCAAACAGATTATATTGTTCTAGGTATAGACAAGGGAAGGCACCCTTCAACATCAGGTACTTGATTGCATTGGATCAGGAGAGCATGGGACCAAGATGGGTCTTGCGATGCAGAGGATTTGCTTATCTGTTTTTATTTTGTACTTTGGTTTAGTATTGTATTCAGCATTGTGAATTGTTTGGCTACTTTCATAGACATATGTATCATGCATCATTTCATATATACATGTGTGCTCCAGTTGTTTATTGTTTTAGTCTTCTGATGTTTACTATTATTTTATATTTACTGCTTTTTCTATTGTATGTGTTGTTTAATTCCACTATGTACTCTTCCAATAAGGTCATAGTCTTCCCACTACCACACCCAAGGCCCTCGCTGCTAGTCGGCAGCCTCTGGCGTTCATGGAAATGCCTTTGAGGCCATGTGACCAACCAGGTGCGGAGCGCCTCTGGGTGGCATCTGGGACTGGGACGTTACATCAATATCAATCATCATATTAATACTCAATGTACAACCATGATAACTAATTAATTTTGACTTATTTGGGTCAATAGTTTGGCCATGTTGATTCCAACCATCCTCAAATTTTACACCATGACTTTTTTCCTTGATAATTGTTTTCAAAACGGTGATGTTGTGTCGTTCTTATATTAAACATTTTTTCGTCAACATGTTGTTGATCTCATAATAATTCTATATTTTCATCATGAACATTCTATTCTTGCTTGGTATTGGCAACATTATCATGTTAAGAAGAAATTTCCTACACGAGTAGTCAAATACTAAATTTGTATGGAATAAAAACAATGCAATACAATTCATGCATAATAGTACCCAATTTAATGAATCTGGATTGAAAAATTTTAATATATTGAACAAAGATATAATACTTCACTAATACTATAAAAATAACCTTCACTACCTTTATTTAATTTATCCATAGATTTTTTATTGCATTCCTTATCTTGATGATTGATTTGCGGCTACTCAATCCCACTTTCAAACATGCCTTCCCCTCATCACTGTTTGGGAGGTATATCATCAATGATGATTGTTACCCTATTTATGGGAAGAAGGATATTTTGTAATTGGGAGTCCAATCTATCATTAAGAGATGAATGAAAATTAAGAGTCTATGTATTAAAGTGTCTTAGAAACCTATACTAATGGAATCACTCAAAAATTATCCTCAATTGAAGAGGAATTGGAATATCTCTAATATAATGATCTTGAAAAAATGATTCTCACCCCACCTACATAGGAAATCACTTCTATCTACTAAAGGATTCCTCACCTTTGAATTTTGGATATTTTTTGAAGCCACCATAGGATCCCTCAAAAAACATATATCCCTTTAATGGGTGAAATTTTCAACATATTCTCATTATTGATTTAAATTTTTTTACTCTTATTAATGAAATGAATATATTCAATGAAATCCAAAGTTTATTATTACGATATATTACAAAAAAATCCTATAGGGTATACTTATACAACCCATCATTGAAAATTATACCACATCGATTGAAGAAGGTGTCCAATTTCCTCTAGGAATGTCATACTTTATGATTGATAATGATATTATCAGTTGTAAAATATAATATCTGAAAGTGGTATACATGAAAAAAATTACTCTAGACTTTAAAGATATTACACTAGCCTTAAATCATAGTAATATTCTTGAGGACCCTCAATCACTGAAGAAGTTCTAGTGCCTTAAACTAGAGATAAACAGCGTTCAAAGAAGGAGAGTGGTTTGGAAATATAATGAAATAAAGGGTTAATTACAATAGGGGGATCATATCCATATATTAAGAAACTAAATTTAATAAAGATTTCCTTGATCATTGACCCCCATATAATGGAAATAGTAAATTAAATCATCTCATATTACTTCTTTTATTGAGTGTTTCAATAAATGTCTCAAGAAGTCTATGATACTCCTCAATATTTATAATTGATGAAAAAATATTTGGGATAAGTAGTCAAATTTATTCATAAAATATAATATATTTAATTCTACACCAAAATATACATTTTTCATTTGTCATAGCCTCTGATGAAAGTATATATAAGTTTAAATTTCCATTTATTATTCAAGGATATTAGAAAATATGATATCTATGTGTTGCGCATTTTGGATATGGATAACAAATTACATGACTTATTGGACATAGTGATCCAAACCATAAAAAATATTTTATAATCAATTTTTTTTATCTATATGGTTATTCACCTTGTTAGATGACTTCTGAATCTTTTTTATCCTTTGAATTAATTATCACTATATTTTCATTCGTAAATCTATTAATAACTCACATCTCATAGTTTTCCTAGTCAGCTATAAAATCATGTATAACTCGCATACATTTTGGAAATACCCTCTTTATATGTTGTTGGGTATTTTGATGTCCATATACCCCATTATTTGTCAACTATATCCAATCTAGGAAATTTTTTAAGAACTTGATGAGAATATGTTTCTCACCAATGGAATTCCCCAACACTCTTTGTAACCTATGGATACTGTTAAATAATAATCCTGAATTAATTAAGAAAAAACTATCACAACATGTATCACTCAAATAATTTTTAGAACATGAGTAATTAATTAAATATTTTTTTGAATTCAATAAATAAAATTCATTGAAATCATAAATATAAATATCCCATTTCATGTTTTAAAAAATTTCAGGAATAACCAAAATTCAAAAAACATGTTTTAATGATTTTTTCACTTACCATGGTCCCTATATAATCATAACCCATAACTGAGGGCCATATATTGGTATCCCCTAATCTTAAAATACCCCCATAATTAATCCTTTTGAATATATAATCTAGTAAATAAGATGAATTAAATTTGAGAAAATACTTAGATTTTGGACCCCTATATTATTCAAATGAAGAGAAAACCGATGGGGGAAGTGTGGTCTCTTTCTTAATGTCAAGATGAGAGTAAACTATCTATGTGAATCTCTATGGAAAATGGATTTGATACTCAAATACATATGAATGGAGAAAAAGGATGAAATAGAAACACAGTGATTGTATTTTATTAGTGGAGAGAAAAGAAGTAGGATTCATCATGATAAATAACAATGTAAAAATGAATAACGCGGAACCCAAAACATCAAACAACGATAAAAGAAGATTAGAAAATAACATTCATTATATTATCTCCTTGATTGATCTGAGGGATCATAGAGGAGTCGCATCGGTATTAGAGGAGTTCCATGAGATCTTGATTATCATGAGTGACTAAGTCATTGTTGGGTTTTTTTAAATAGGTTGGGGACACTTTTAATAGAACTTTCAGAAAAGCACATCCAAAATGAATATTTAGCAGCCCCTTTTTATCACTAATAAATATTTAGCTCTATTAGTGTTAGAAATGCACTAATAAATAAAATATTTACGAGCGCTAATGTTTTAGCGTTGATAAATATATCTTTTAACGGTACTAAGAAAGTGTTGATAAAATTTTTATAATTATAATTATTTAAATAACATTATCATAATTTTATAATTATTTAAATAAATTTATTATAATTTTATAATTATATAAATATTTATAATTGTTTATTTATAATTATATAAATACATATTTAAATATAATAATTATTTATTTACAATAATTATAAATTTAGTAAATATAAATTTATAAATATATTTATTTGTAAATATTTATTTAGGAATATATTTTTGAAATTATTAATAAATATATAATCTTGAATACATTCATTTTAATAATGAGTGGAATTGAATATTTCAAAATGAGTACACTTCAAAAATATTAAAAAAATTGATATGTTTTATTAATTAAATATAAGTTAGTAAATAAATATGGAGATATATATATATATATGTATATTAAAGCGGATGAATATATACTGGAAATATGAATTCATAGTAAATAAATATATATATATAAATAATTTAAAATGATCAAGTTCAAAAATAAAAGAAAAAAGAAAAAAAACATTAAAAATGAATACCCTAACTATAGTATAAAAACATATAATTAAAATAGGCTGATTAGAATCATAATATATATTAAATTTATCTTGTTATAATAAGATTCTAAAATATACTAAAATTTGAAGAAATTACATGAATATTCAGTGTATGTGTTTCTATATATTGCATAAATATATTTGTGTTTCTGTTTGTGTATAAAAATTCATTAATACAAACACACACACACAGAGATATAGGTAAGTTAAATAAACATAACACACGTCATTTGATATAAATTAAATCAAAAATTCAAACAATACAAAAGTGAATAATACATTAATATGTTTTTAATTAACATTATATATATTTTTTACTTAATCATTATATATATATATATTTAATATATAAAATATAATAATATTTATAATTTATATATATGTATATTAAATTTGTTCATTTTTATCAAAAAATATTTAATTAATTAAATGTTTCATATTTTTCATAATTTACTCATTTTATATTTATTTGTTTAACTTTTCATTTTATTATGGTCATTCATCAGCGATAAAATAGCACTGATAAGGGAAACTTTTATCAATTCCAAAAATAAAATTTTAAAAGGAACATTATAAAAGTAATAAAAATAAAGCACTGATAAAGGTTACCTTTATTGTCTCTAAAATAAAAAAGCAATAAATGTCACCTTTTATCAGCGCTAAAAAAAGAACTGATAATGGCTGCCTTTTTCAATGCCTTTTTTAGATCTGATAAAGGGATACATTTATGTGTTCTTATTTTTTGCACTGATGAGGATTAATTTTATGCGCAAAATTTTCTAGTGCTGATAAATACCAGTGCTATTGTAGGAGTGTTTTGTAGGACTGATTATTATAAAATAGTTTTTTATTTAAAACCATATATTAATATTGGTCTTAAAATTATAAATTATGTATAAAAAAGATAATTATGTCATGATTATTATTTTAGATATGATGGAATAATGAAATCATTGACCCTAGTCAACCTATGAAATTCATTTTGGATATTTTAGTTGAATATTGTGAAAACATCTTATGTGAATTTAATTAATTATGTGATTTCTTATAACATAGATATATATAAAATAAAATGAATAATAAATATGAAAAATTCTATAAATAAAATAAAAAATTCATATAATCTAATTATTATGGAGGATAATAAATGTAGATTATGATTCAGACTCAAGGTAAAGGAGTTTATTTTAAAATCCTATTTTATTGTTTCGTTTATAACTCATTTTCCTCCATTTAATATTTTTTAAAAATATAATATTAATATATTTAAATGGACATAAAATAATTATAAAGGAAATTTTATCTCTCTTTTTACATTAATTCAATTATTTTGAAAAAGAATATTTTCATTGAATGTTTTGACATTGATTACAAAAGATAAATGAAATGTTCTATTTTAATATATATGGTGAAAATTAATTTTTATTTCACCATACCCATTATATTATTTGTTGTTCCCATTACTATTTTTCATGTTTTATTCAATGAAAAATTTTTATTCCCTTAATTCTAGTTATTTAATTTTCTGAAATAGGTTTTAGAAAGAAAGGGTATTCCAATATCTAAAAGTGTTTTATATATGGAATAAAAAGTGTTTTTCAAGGGTTTTATGATGAAAAGGTGAAACATTAAAATAATTTATTCATTATATAGTCCTTGTAATTTTTTTTATAATGGGTGAACCTAAAACAACTGATATTATGGGTTGATCCCTATTACATGTCAAGACAAATATGTGATCTTGAGGAATTTTATATGATGGGTGATCCCCATTATAGCCCTCCAATACATTGGTTAATAATTATCTTCTCCATATAATTATATTGGATGTTGACCATATGGTTATTCCAATTTTTAAGGTTTTTGGTAAGGATTTTATTATTTTAATTTCATAAAGAACCTATATAAGTTTATACTCTTGATAATGATTCTTCTTGGAAATCAGTTTTTTTCAAATGGTTACCCAGTGAAAATTTTAAATAAAGGATTATGACCCCTTAGGGTTAAAAGGATTGTTTTATGAATTTATTTAATGGGTTCTCTTTTTTTCTAGGAAACCCTTATAGTTATTTTTTCACAGTTTTTCTTATAATGTGTTTAATTAAAAACATTATGATGCAATGTCGATTTCAATTGAGATCGATGTTTAAAGGAAAACATTTTTTTATTTCATGTATTTAAAATAGTGTAATGGACCTCTAGATTTATTTTTTGTCCTTTACTGATATTTTATTGATGATCCCACATTGGAAAGAAATCATAGGATTTAAGGATGAGTAATGATAAATTAGAAGTCAGGTTTAATGTCATAAATAATACTGATGAAAATAAAACATGTTTCTTTTTAAAAGAATTATATTTTGAGATAAATGATACTGATCATAAGAATTATATTTTTAATGTATGGTTTCTATGTACGAGTTATGACCTAATTATCTAAAACTCTAATAATGAAAATATCGAAGAGTTTTTAAAAAGTGAATTCTTGATTAAAAATCATGATTATGTAATGATTTATGCATGGGTCCTTATAGTTAGTATCAAAGGAATAGTTTAAAAAATTTATAGTATAAGATAATTTTATTACCATACCTTTCAAATATTCAACTTCATAGATAATTTTAAATGATATAGAATTTTAAATTTTCCATTTTATTCATCAATCTACATTCAGAATAGTTTTCCATAGAGTAATGAAAAATATTTTAGTGGGAAATCACCGAGTGGATTATATCCTTCAAATTTAGTAGCCTATTATGGTTAGATTTAAAACTGAGTAGTACTTTATAGTGATGAATTATTTTACATCAACTATAAATGGTGGCGGTATCCCTGTTAGTGAGAATAAAGATCTACCAAAAAAGAACATGATGAAAGTGGACCATTTTATAAGACAAAAATCTCCATAATTTAGTGGATCTTAAGAACCATTTATAGATAAAGGATGGATCAATGGTATAGAAAGGATATTTGATGTCAAGGGGTGTCCAAAACATTGAAAGGAAAACCTTTCCATCTATTGGTTTGATGATGAAGCTAACTGATGCTGGTCTTTGGTTAAGAATATCAGCAAGAAAGATAATCTTGATGACCTAGAGTGGGACACATCTAAGAATCGTTTCATTGAGAAATATTTCTCTAGGGTTATTTGAATCAAGATATAGAAAAAATTCATGGAAATGATAAAAAAGGATGATGATTCAGTAGACCCATATGAATCATATTTTACAAGGATTTACAGGTATATTGTAGATTTTATTTGATTCAATTATATTAAAATTCGTATAATTTCATATGTATTGAAACCAAATTTATTTATAGGTATATAAAAATGATAATTTAAAAGTTATTATAATGTTTTATGTTGTGCTAAAAAAATTGATATGGTGTTTTACAACACACAAGCTCCCTAATATAGAAAATTAAAAAACAATAAAGGTGGAAAAATGGAAAATAAACCAACTAATAAGTATATTGGTAAACCCCTAAAATTTACCAAGTTTGGTAAAATACATTTCAATGAATGCATAAAAAGATTTAGAAAATGTTATTTATGTGGAAAAATTGGTCAAAGGGTTCATGGATGAATTGGAAAGAGTCTTAGACATTCCAAGAATGGTGTAAAATATTTTAATGACCTGAACCAAAAAGGGATCGAGATGTAACTACACCAAGACTTCCTCTATAGGTCAGGGGGTTGTGATAAACACAGAAAGTAATATCCTAAATGGGAGCCTTTTTCTAATGTACTTGTATTAACCCACCCGACTATCTCGATGCATAAGTGCAGAGAAATAATAATGAAACGATTCCACAACTATAATGTAAACCAAACATGAAATCCCTATATGATGTATAAGAGTACAGAAATGTAAACTAGAAAAGTAAAATGGGGAAAATAAATTACCATCTTGAAATTTGTCCGAAACTGACCAAACTAAATGTAAAATTTCCAAGGTAGCCTTACTCTTGATCTCAAATATTCAACCACCATACATGGTATAATGAACCAAATATACCTAGGCTCCTCTAAAGTCACCACTGAAAAATTATTCAGTTTCATAAGACATGACACGTGTGGAAAAATCCCTTCTAGGGGCTACTATATTCACACCCATTTGGACGCACCAAAAGAAGAAGGGGGAGAGGCAAGAGACACAATCAGAATATAAAGATAGTAGATAGTAAATACCTTAACCCAGAGTAATAATGTAACCTCATCCAACCATAACAAGCTCAAAAGATTGTATTTATAGACTAAATTTCACATCTCCTCCACACATAGAAATATAATTGAAAAATCCATCAACATGTATATATATATATATATTAAAACCAAAGAATCCCAAATAAGAGGGAAGGGGATATCTATCTCACATCCCAACCCATTAAAACAGTTCAGTCAATTCCATATGTCCATTAATAATGCATAACATATCACGCATATTCATAGTTGAAAACATTCATGTGAAGCCACACCTCATTTTTTACCACAATATCGAGGTGAAAATGTCTCCAAATATACGACCCATTCCTTGATGCAAAAGGAGGGTTCCACTCAGTAGATAGCTTGAGGATCCATGCCCAATCCCGACAGGAGGGTTCCACTCTTATTGTCTTCAAACCATTCCCTATATTTATATGATGGTGACACTCAAAATTTGATATATGACTCATACCAATCCCAGATAAAGGGTTTCACACTAGTATTGGAGGACCCATTCCCTTCCTGGTAGGTGGTTTCCACTTAGGTAACAGATATATGACCCATAACTTATCTAGTAGGAGGGTTCCACTCGATGAGTAGATAGAGGACCCATGTTTAACCCATATGGTGGGTTCCACTCTATAGATATGTAAAGGATTCATTCACTATCCCAGTAGGAGGGTTCCACTTTAGAAGCCTCCAATGATCCTACTCGATAACTTCCATTGTTAGATATCATCTAACAAAGTGTCTCACACAGAACATATTCAATCGTATCTCAAAATCAAATTTAAAGGATACCATCATGTGGTTCTTGAAAAAAGAACACTCAGGGCCTACTAAACATGAGCCAAATTTTGAGTTCAATCTAAATAAGTACAAGGGATTTAATTTTCCTCAAAAGAAGTCAAGGGGTACACAACATGTGAGTAGACCCACATAGTGTGTGGTATTGCCCCATCACTGGGACATTTCCTTGCAGGTACATATATTTCTAACCATGTAAATATAAATAACCATTTGAGGGTCCACATTTCTTGTCCAAGACACCTGGGATCCTCCTCTTTCTCTCTAGACGTGTCCATATACTTTGATTGTTCCCATGACCATGTAATATTGGAGTACAAGATGAGTTTTCTGAATACGTGTCACACTGCGTGTGGGGGTCTGACATGGTGTGTGTTACTTATCTCACTAGAAACTATAGTATTCATAGCCAGGTCCCTACACATTGTACATTTGTCATACTACATGACATATCGCCACATTTTTTAAGGATTCTCATACCTGAACATCATGCCCCATATCTAGCCATTCTGACTTTGAATCATTGTAACACCCTAAAAATTTATAAATAAATGAATGAAACATTGAGTCTCCACAAAAAACCACTTTTTTACAATCTATAAAATAAACATGATTTTCCCACCTCTGTGATTTCAATTTCGAAAAACTGACATACATAGTTGTGTTCTATATGATATTTACAGTCTTATAAGACAAACTTAATTTTTGGTGAATAGTAACATACCCTTATGAATAGTAATGTGAATATTAATTTAAACCTTATGAATTGTAAAATAATAATATTTTATTGTCTTAAGGTTATAAGATAGTGATATATAGAATTATTTTTCAAGGTGATATAAAACGAATTATAGTTTTAAAATTTTTATTTTTCGAATAAATTATGATTTTATTTAAAAATTAAATTAATCATATTTAGAAATTATGTTCAAAAAATGGAGCTAATTTTTTAATTCAAAAGGTAAAAAAATGGTTAGTGTGAATTTTTGGTATTTTTCAGAAATACTTGATTTTTTGGTGAATAGTGAAAATTATAATTTACAAAATATGCTAAATAAATGAATTTCTTCATCATACTTGAGTCATGGATGATGTAAATGACAATTGGATTGAAATCACATGAACCTATTAATATTTATTGTCACAAGAGTAAACACTATTGGTTGTCTTTGACAAAATTATTAAATAATAATTAAAATGATGGGAAAACCCTCCTCTCCTCAACTATAAAACCCCCACTCACTACCTATTCTCTTAACTCCTATTAACCATTGTGACTTGTCTAAATTATACCCAAATATCATCCCATTAACCCCCACCACATAAAGAATCCCTTTTTCTCATAGAATTTCCAAAACCTCTCCCATAAAGAGGCTCTCATGGAAGATTGCTTCAAGAGGTAAATTCCTCTTTTGA
The DNA here is from genome assembly GCA_963277665.1 of Viscum album. NCBI lineage: Eukaryota > Viridiplantae > Streptophyta > Magnoliopsida > Santalales > Viscaceae > Viscum > Viscum album. The sequence continues at coordinate 735,783,428 of OY728160.1, forward strand.
TTTCTTTTATTTCAAGTCCTGTTGTTTTCTTTTTCTTTATTCACCTACTTTCATAAAAATGTTGTGATTAATCCATTAACTTACATGTAATGGAGTGTTTTTTTATAGAGGAATTATTTGTAATCATCTCTTCTTTCCCCTTATTTTATACTATACATGAAAACACAATTTGAGATCTGTTAATTTATCACATTCAAGGATGACAAGTTTTCAATTTATATTACTATTTTCAATGTTTCTCATGAAACCATTTCGATTGTTGAAAAGGACTATAATTTATGTATTAAAACTTATTTAAGGTTCTGAAATCCTATTCTACTCATGATTTTAATTTACAAATCAAAATGAGTTCCTTGTGATCAAGAACCGCTAATTAAACCGAACAATTGCCATTAAAGTATTATATAATGACTCATCATCACTCCAAATAACCAAAAAAAAATTAGGACCATGTAAAATTATGGTTTCTCACTAATAAAATAAAACTTCTATTGTGAAAAAACATTCTCATTCTACATGTTTATCCATACATGAATATAAGTAAACTGATCATGAAAACCACGGAAGAAAACACTCCCAAACAATGAAATTGAATATCTTAACCCATAAAAACGACATGAATGAACCTAATAAGGTTATAATAAATCAATAAAATTTTGTTGGATGTTCTATAATCATTAATTTTTTAACATAAATTTGATAAATCATTTCATTAAGATCATGTGAGGAACAACTTCAGACTTATGTTAAGGGTTTTCTACCCAAACCTCCATTTTTATTCAGGTTACTCTTATAATATAATTACATAAAATATGTTCTTATTTATTCATATTTACTCCTCATAATTTTTTTTGAATTCTATATATATTTGTACCAAATAGTTTCCTACATTCATTTATGTGGAGTTATAAAATTTATAATGATCCTTCAAAAACTCTTCCTAAAATGTGAGCCAAATTCAAGAGAATTTCTCAAATTATTACATATTTTCAAGGAAAATTTGTAATCTGTTTTTGGAAACAATTACCTTTATAAAATCACTAATTTTATTATAAAAATAATATCTTACTTTACTTCTTATTTTACATATTTTTTTTCCAAAATAACTCTTCTTTTAATGTAAAAGTGTATTTACCTCAAGAAGTAGTCGATGATTTTATAAGAGTATCTTCTTCTATTTCAACAATCATATTGATTATCATGTATTATTGTGATTAATATTATGTGATATCATCTACTATATTTAATTTAATGTTTTATGAATTTTTTACTATGGATGTGCTATATAAAAACCATTCACCAATTTACTCTGAATGGTTAGTGTTTATGCTTAATGTATAGGGAAAGTTATTTACATTTCATATATTAGATACAATTTGAATGTATATGTTGTTTATGTTTATCCCCATTAATATGAGGAATTAATTTGAATTAGTAATTGTTATGTGGGGCCCTCTATAGCCCCTCAGTGCATCGGTAGGTCTCATGAGATATAGTATGGTCTTGGCACAAGGCCTTGACAAAATGGATATTTATGGTCTTAGCACGGGGCCTTGATGGTATGGTTATGATGCCCCACATTATGCATTCCCTCATTATTAAAATATTATTGATCATTCACATGGTAATTCGAATAGTAGAATACCATTGATTATGTTTTATTATGGCATTATTTATTATATTATTATTCCTTCCATAATGTGTTTGTGTTTATTTTTAAATGCTTGTGTTTTTAGTTATTCAGCATGGATAATGATTATGTTTATGATATCTTCCTCTGTATTGATTATTCTTACTGATCATTTAAGCTAACCCCTTTCTTATTTTTCCTTTTCTTAGGATATGAAGATGTTTATTATGAATGACCTTCAGGGACAAAGTTATATTTGTCGACGTTCCCAATAAAACTAATATGTTGCATTTTATTTCGAGTTGTAATGTCGAAATTATTTATCTATATTGTTTCCAAAGCTAATAAACAATCACTATTTTAAATTTCACCTATTCCAATGGATTAATATGATTGGGATATCCCATAAAACCGTTGGGATATGTTATCCCAATGTTTTTACGAACTATTGGTATGATGGGTGTTGTAGTAGCTCTATACCAACGGTTTCTAGAGAACCATTGGTACCAGTGGTATGAAATTAATTTGTCCCAATGGTTTAAGTAAAACCATTGGTATATATGTGTACCAATGGTTCAAGAAACGTTGGTATACATACCATAAAACATACATACCAACGGTTTTTTGAACTATTGGTATATATTCAGTATGTATTCAATCCCAACGGTTTCATTGAAACTGTTGGGATATATATTGTCTAGACTGAATACCAATGGTTCTATGAATCGTTGGTATATGTTTTCCAGAATTTCACTACCAACGGTTCAGTGAACCGTTGGGATATGATGTCCAAGATACTCAATACCAAAGGTTATGTGAACCGTTGGTATATCCTCTACTTCCTAGAAGACATCAAAGCTGGGCAGACCTGTAAATCGACTTTGAGGAGTAAACCTACACCTCCAAACCTGTAAAACCTACAACTATAAACATACACATCTAACACACATACAAAGAACAGTTTACACCTATAAACCTACACCTGAAACTGTAAACATGCACCTCTAACAGTCTTCCAAAGCACCTGTAAACCTGCACCATCATGCACCTCATATGAAAGTAGCTTCACAAGATGAGTGGGAAAAGTCACTAGGTTTTTTCCATCATGGTTTATACTATTCAGAGTCTAATTTTTTTGAAGAATATTTAGGAGAGAATAGAGATGCTCCGGGTGGTTTTACCTTGGTAGAGGATGAGGTATCATGTAAGGGGGATCCCTCCTTTGGTTCCAAGTTTCCTGGACTATCATATCCAAAATCATATGGAGATAGTGATGGTGATGACCATAGTATTTCACCAAATCATGGTGGACCTACTGTCTCATTTATGGTTGGGACATATCTTAAGGGATCCTTAGTTAAGTAGATTGACCTAGCAGGTGAGATTTAGGCTCTTCCATTAGATGTATCTACCAAACCATAATCTATAGAGGCTACTTTACCTAGTTTTGAGAGATTTTTTTCCCTAGTACCTTCAGATTTTGTATCCATAGTATATTTATAATATTTCAGAGAATGACTTCTTTTAAATTTCATTGGAATTTTGAGTTATTAGGAACCTCCTACCAGTCAGCTTTTTAAAGTTGATGCTAGACACCTTTTTGAGATTTTTCTATGTTATTTTCATCACTATATGAGTTTTCATATTTAGGAAGTTAAGATTTAAAATCAAAGTTTGGATAGGAGATAGAAACCATTCAATCTATTATGAAGGAAATGATAACATACTTTGTTTCCAATCAGGATTCCATATGAAAGAGATTGGATTATGTTCATATTGTTTCATCTACATCTTTTTCTCCACCTCCCTTAGCTTTAGTTGATGCCAATTCGATCTAGTCTATATTAAAAGTTTATATCCATGTTTTTATAGGTTATGTAAATTCATCTCATTAGAATTAATTGAGGAAGATTCTATAGAATGGGTTTTCAAGGAATAGGTTGACCAGTTTAAAGTGATGACAACTCTACTCAAGCTATTCTTGGAGGAGAAAAAAGATTTATTTTGTAGTGTAGAGAGATGAGGAAACATTATTATAGACTTTTTCAATCTTATGAAGCCTTTACTATAAGTATACAATACTCTAGTGTCTTCTTCAGAGGTGATTCCAATGACATACTTCACCTCTGATTCTTCTTCTAATCTTCTACCTCCTTAATTCTATCCTTTTGGTATGTCTTCAGTTGAAGCTGTTAGGAATCTCCAACCTATTGTGATCCTAATACATCCTACCTCTACATCTATACCTTCAAAATCTACCTTAGTTACTCCTGCTTCTAGAAATGGAAAGTGCCCTATTCATCACACCACCCATGATCAGAGTGATTGGAAATAGCTAGTATTTTATAGGGATTTTTTTTGTATAGATGAATTATATCCTTAATAAATTTTCTCCCTTATTATTAATCTCTTTCCTTTTTGTATTTACATTTTCTAGTTTGTTTTATAATCCCAAAATGGGGAGAAAAGTAATTGAATTTACCTTTGACACCAACCTTATCCTCTAATATGTTATCTTTTATCCCATACCTATTTGTATGTTATTATTTGATACAAACTTCTTTATATGGATTCTATCCTTTGATATTGTACATATTTGAATGTAATTTATATAATTATGTTTTTCGATTTGACACCATACCTTTGATAACAGATCAATTTAAAAAACTTTTGTTTTATTCTTAATTTTTTTTATAAATTTCAAATTATCATTTTGGAATTTTGAGTAGACTGTTACTCCTCAAACTTTTCAATTTATGCCTAATTGTATTTTACACACTGTTTATAAAATTCTCAGATTAGTGATAATAAAAAAGGGGGAAATTGTTGGAACCGAATTATATTAATTCCCACAAATCACGTTTCTTATGATTCTAATGAACATACTGTTTTATGATAGTATGTCATTTTATAAAGAATAAAAACTTAAGTATTGAAAAGATCCACTTTTAGATCAAATTGTGCCACCGCTAGATCTTTCCACTGAAAGAAATTTTCTACCACTATTTGTATTCCTTCATCAGTATTACCTGCCTCAAGTGAGTGATACTGCTAGAGTGTGCTGCCACCAGAACATGCTACCACTAGAATATGCTACCACCAGAATTAACCAGCACCAAACATACCACCACTAGGTTCATGCCACTTTCATATGTGCTATCACTAGGATCATGCTATAACCAGAAATTCCACCACAAAGCTCATGCTACCTCTAGATGAGCTACCTCTAGGGGCGAAACCTAATTTTTTCTATTGTTGATATTTTCTTCAATCATATTTGATTCACCATCATCTTTTCCCACCATTATAGTTATTTATTTTCATTAAATACTTTCAAAGGATATTTTATTAGAGTTAATGCAAATGGATTAATTAATGATTATCCCTAACCTTTTTAATAGATGAAATAAAGACAATATTAGATTCGGTATAAGGATCCAAAAAAATCATGATGATTATCCTTCAATGGGTGCATGCAGTGCTATATTTATTTCAGAGGATCTCCCCCATGCATATGCGGTTAGAAGGTGGAGAGTGTATAATGATGAAAGTGATCATCACTTGAGATATTACACGTAGATACATTTTACTGTGGAGGTGTGGAGTACATTGAAGATCAAGATCCTTTCCTATGAATATAAAATAGAACTTCACGATACTCTGTTTTTCTCTAACTTGTAAAGAAACTATTCTAGATCATGCCTTTTACATATCTTCTTACTTTTCTCTCTGTTTTTTTTTCTTTTAATTCTTACTATTGTGTTAGTTACTCTATTAACACACTGATTCCCATGCTTGAATAGGAGAATACCAAATATTATATTTTGTTTACTATTATTTTTATACCAATTGAAACTATGGAAGAGGTCCATGTGTGGCATCTATTTTTTCTTTCATAGTCATGCTTTTTTCTTTGGTGTTTCTTTTTAATAATACCAAAGGGGAGATTGGTTGTAAGTGTATTTTTTGTTTCAATAAGGGGGTAACAGGAAGAGAAATTATTTCATCCCAAAGGGGGATTAAATTTTTCCAAGGGGGATAATGCTTTTGTGTTCCTAATTGATTCAAAAATAAAAAGAAAAAATATCCTAAGAAGAATTATTAAGTTTAGAAGAATTCTTAGCTAGGTGTACTCTTAGTATAATGTAAGGGGAGAAATATTTTCTAAACATTTATTGTATATATCAAGGGAGAAGAAATTTTAAAAAAGTTAGAGATATTTTTCTACTTTATTTAATTCAATTTAGTGTGTAGGTATCTCCCCTTATCATAACATACTCATGCAATATATATATATATATAATCACCGTTTTCATGCACAACTATGAATGGTGTGGATCACAGCAGGCTTTTATAATCTTATCTTTATTCTCGAAGTGTTCACGTGAAGGAACATGTTTTTTAATTCAAATAAATATACAAAATAAGACTCCAAGATATTTGGTCACATCTTTCCAAAAATGATCTGGGAAATGACATAGCGACCTCTCTATAATCTTTCTTTACTTTTTTAAACATAGGTCCACCACAGTGAGAAGAATGCCTTTAGTGAGTATCCCCTCTATAATTCTTCTCATTAGAACATGGGAGAAATGTATCTACATGAATATTCAATGGAGGAACTAAATCATATGAATTGGTAGTGGTAAGATGAAGCTTATGGTTGGGAGCACCATCATCCTGACAGATGTTAAAAAATGAAACCATATGTGTTTTTAGATATATAGGCTCATGTAAACACCCAAAGGGGTGGCCAAGAGGCTAGGAAAACACCCCAAATGGGTTCCTCCATAAGATAACGTCACAACAGACATGATAGAACAAATCAACTATTTAATATGCTATATCAAGGGATCACCGGAAGGTTGTACCGAGCGACACAATGAAGCGACGTCTAAAGGGAAATGAAATGATGAAAATGAATCATACACCCTACACAAACCATTTACAAATTCATTCACTTTTCCTAAACATGGAAATTTCATTTATAATATTCAAAGGGTGAAAAGGAAAGTGTCATGGTCAAGGCATATGCCTACTCAGGAAATTTCATTTGATCTAAATGGGTATGATAATCCAATTTATATTATTCAAAGAAAACAAAAAAAACTAGCCACAAAAAAAACCAACAAGAGACATATAAAAAACTCAAACAAAATCTAAAAAAGATAAAAATAACCATCACTGTTCTTTGGTTTAGAGGACAGCGCACCTCCGTTGAAGGGGTTTTATTATAAAATCATGACACTTCTTTATCACACAATTCATATAATTATATTTAACATTTATTCTGAAACTCATTCATCACAAGTCAAATGAAATTAGTTAAGAAACTATATCAACATAACTATCACTGTGAGTTTTCACAGATAGCGCACCTCTGTTGGAGGGGTTTTATTATAAAAACATGAATTTATGTATGAAATGAAACAATTATATTCAAGAAAATATATTCAAGATATGCAATTCAATATGTTCAATTCAACATAATTAAGCATAATTAAGAAAGAAGCTATATTTAATTTAATGCCTTCTTGAATTAAAGAGGCTTGGAGAGGGAATCTACCTCAAGGTGGAACCAAACCATCCACTTTAGCTCTTGGATATTTCTAACTAAAAGATGCTCCTCCTCTACTGGGTATACGCACCTTCACACACATGTAAGGACACTTATCCCCTATGCACACTCCTACATGGTAATGAGCATGTGAAAGGGGATCCTTGCACATATGGTTATATGCATATACCAGTCTCCACTCACCTGGGTATGTATATATATATATATATATATACATGGGCACACCTATCCCCATACGTTCATAATCACTACCATGGTTAACTATACACATATCGGGGGAACCCACATACATATAATTACTTACCTATGCACATGCAGGCGAGTCGCCCTTGACTTGGAAACTCAAAACCAATGAGCAGGGATCGACACACTTCACAGTGGATATTAAAAACCTTAAAACACATGAAGGATGCTTCATAACAAGTGAGAAACCAACCAATGACATTAAAGCCTTACCTAGATTGGCAGCGGAGAACCAAATCCACCCGATCCAACACGAAATGATCCAACGCCCTACAAAAAACATAATATGGAGTCAAAACTCTAAAATCCCCAAATACATGAGTTGCGAGACAATTCGTAACCATATAATCTTACCTTGTATCAAAGCTAGTGGAGTGAATCAATCTGAACCCCTTCTGGCCCCCTTCCTAGAATATAACTACCTTATGTCCATAGAAATAAATCAAATATCTTTGTGGCCAATATGATAAAGAATATAAAATAAAAATTAAACTAAAAGATACATGTCTCCTATGACAATTCATGTCACCTCCCAACATAAAATAACCACAAAGCCCCATTGCTCAAATCGAGTTTCTGCAAGCATGGGGGAAACATATCAATGTTTCAAAATGATACTATCAAATAGTACATTCCTGTTACTTAACAATCACCCTTCCTATTAATGGTATATAATTAATTTGTCATGGGTTTCAACATAGTTTGGTTTTGTTTGAAACAAGGGATCAAATATTATTATTCTTGGTTTTTATGTTTACAGTTGAGATATTTATTTAAAAATGATGCATGTATTTGGCTATGTTATTTATTGTTTTAGTTCTTAACATGTTTTCATGGGGCCTATCCACATGAATAATTCTTGGAATGTAGCGTTCACTTGACATTTATGTGCTTTAATGTGATTGATGTCACTAACGATGAGGACTCAAATGTTTAAATTAAAAAAACCCCTATATGTTGTTTTCCTATACAACTTATTGGAATTATTCTACACAGTTGAACCACAATATTAATTCTAATTAATGGTATTATGGATCATATTATGAGAGTTTCATTGATGATGACTACATAGTCTCTTCATGTAAGGGATGTATATTGACCCTTGGTGGGTCAGTACAAGAACCGGTTATGATTCAATGTTTTCTTGGGATATATGGTCATGGTTCCATGTTGTCTCAATATTAACAATGGTGATGAGTAGTGATTTTGATGTTTGGTGAATACTAGGAATTGGTGTTTGTAGTTATAGAGACAAAAATAATTTGATATTACAAGATAAGATTCAATGAGTTATCTATAAATTAATGATCTAAGTAGGTCAAGATTTATGGATAGATTATCACTATATAATATTGGAAATCCTTTAACATATCTCTATGGTTTATGCATGTAGTTCATATGGATCTGATATGTGGTCTCACCATGCAAGGGATTCATACCTCCGCTGGTGCCACCTCCAACACATCAAATGACACCCCCTTATGAAGGACATCCATCAATTAATACATACAAGAGGAAAGGTTTGAGGTAGTTAGCTAAGAAACCTCACCCAATGTCATCAAGTAAGTAGTGTGTTTTCTGACTTTAATCATCAAATTTCTTAAGTATGACTTCTTATATAAAGAAAGTATTAAGAGCCTATATAGACCCTTAAACACTAACATGATTATTTGTTAATTGATTTCCAATGGATTGATTATAACTATGTTCCATGGGAGTCATGGACTTTAAGGATGGTAAATCAAAGGAAATAGATTAACATAGTAGACCTATAGATATGGTGTTCATAAGCCACATAGGTTTAGAGAAGGTTCTTTAGTGATTTTATGGAAATGAAATCACCCTATCACTAGGTCTTCATGTGGATAAGATAATGATTGGGATATGATTGGTCTAACATATGACTTAAAATTGGGATGATATGTGCATGGACTAGATGAGGACTTAGATCATGTAAAATATTCTTAATAGGATTGGGCCTTATAGTGATAGGTGTGGCAATTGTATATCTAGGGTGGAATGGTCCCTCTGAGTCTATAAAATGTATTATGTAAGTTTTTACTCCATTTAATGATTCAAGAGTTCAACTAAAGAGATGAAGGATGAGATGCTAGTGTGGGTATTTTGTATTGTCAGATAGATTGGCATTATAATTCCAAGAGGCTTGTTGTGATTTATCTTAGGATGGAACCTGGTTAGTGGGGCTAGGTTATAAAACATGATTTTGATGAGGTTCTTGACCGGATAATTGAGAATATAATTAAGGAATGTCCGACATGCCCAGAGAAGACTATAGTGTGTGGGATGAGGATTATGGTCAATGTGTAGCAACTAGGAAAGGTTTGAGGGACCCTAGAGTATTCCCATGTGGATGAGATAAGAATGTAGATGGGTTCTACATGATGTTCTTTTCTGACTAGGACAATCATGAGGTGAATAATCCTCTTTGTCAAGTTGGATGATGATATGTGCATCGAGGCATGTGATAATCCTTGAAATATGAGTCTTGACTATGTGACTGAGAGGATAGTCTAGGATATGTTTGATAGGATTGGGTGAGTATCCAACCCATGCGAGGATGATACGATGTATGGAGACACTTGGAGACACTTGGGGTTATTTATACTATCTCATGGAGACACTTGGGGTTATTTCATTTCTCCAACATACTCCAGAAATGTTCCCATGCAATGTTTTAGAAAAACAATTCCAACTCATGGAGTACCCCAAGGCTCCTATAGCTTCCAATGTTTCCTTACACTCACACCTCATGGTATTACATTATACAAGTGTTCTACGTCAACTATTTAGGATAACGTCACTACCCTCCGTCCATTGAAAATAGTAAAATACCTAAGTGTCCAATGAGATAAAGAAAATAAAATAAAAACTAATCAAAAACATACCTATATCATGTGATTATACATGTCATCGCCCAATATATAAGAACCACAACACCCAATGGGTCAAATCATGTTCTTGCAAGCAAGGGGGAAACAATTCCATTTAATAATATCTTCATTTTTCATTATGTTCTTCATATACTACATTGTTGGAAACACCATACTAGTACACTTAGCCAATAAATATGAACCTATGCTACATTAGATGTGTTGAATATTGTGCACATAACCCTCTTCACTGTGGAAAGAACCTCACAGGGACTACAATCAATGTTTAGTAGTTGATCCTACTCTTGAACCTGTTTGGGAACCAGTCCATGAACCAGATTGTCTACTTGGTCATGAGGGTGTAATCCATTTCCCTATACTATACTAAGAAAAAAGGTGTTGGTATCTTTTCTACCACCAATGGGAATTTCTCAAGGCTTAAGTTCCTATCCACTTCATTTACTAAGTTAATGTCCCCTTAACTATCCGTAGATGTAAGGGGGTGTCTCCCATGGGTGTCTTGTGGTGTGTAGTGCCTATCTATGATTTCTGTGGTGATTTTGTATTGTAAGAAATGTGTATTTCATGGTCAGTTTTATAAATACATTGGTAAATTTGAAAATACACCCATAGTCAACATAGATATACCCACTTTTGATAGATAATAACATACAAATAACCAACTCGAGAATCTGAGACGAACATTTTACTTTACCAATTCCAGTTAAATAATATATGCAGCACCAACTTATGTTTTATGAACCAATCAATTAAAGGTAATGAAACTCCTCACAATAACCCATAAAATCTCATATAGCATCACTCAACTCCAATTAACACACATCATTTCACATCTTAATGATAATACAAACTCATCACATATATATCATGATTAACAAAAAAAATCCAACACAATATCAGGTCTAATAGGAGTCTATAGAGGAAGATATGAGGTTTCTAAAAAATTATTAACTTTTTATTGAATGCATTTACAGAATGAATGGAATAAAACCTGTGAATCTAACCCTACATTTCTAGAAGAATATATTTTTAAAAAATTCACAATTTACCTAATAATTCAACATACCATGAGTTGGTTAATACCCAAACACTATAAAATTCATGATTAATATGAATGGTTATCCTAACTCTGAAACTAACAATGCATTCCATATTGCCTCATTTTATTAAAAATAATACTAATTCTTACCCGGAAGTACTGATCAGGAAGCCTGGCAGGATGAGAGGGAGCTGGGAGAGGGGGACCTCATGCAGGGTGTTCGGCCATGGGGGGTCTTGCACGTGACTAGAGAGGGGGTCGGGGGACGCCATCAAATGAGAATGATCCAAGAGGTTAGTGGGGATATCACTAGATGAGGGAGATGAGAGGGGAAGGGGAAACATCACTTGGAGTCGAGAAGGGAGGGGGATGTGTTCCTTGGAGAGGGAGCCGATGGGGGTGGGGGGAAGTCACAAGTGGAGAGGGAGAGGGCCGGGAGGTGGAGGTGGAGGCCGGGAGGAGGTCGTGGTCGGGGATGGGAGGAGGGGTTTAAGAGGCGGAGGTCGGGGAGGGATCACATGGAGATGAAAAGTCAGGAGGGAGCCCTAAATTGGTTGTTTTTTTTTCAACGGTTAATAAAACTTGTGGGTAATGTTTTTATTTCCCAATGGTTTTGTTAAACCATTGAGAAAACCCAACATATAATAGCTTATTCCAATGGTTTCCTAGAAGTGTTTGTATAGGTTCTTTATCCAAATAGTTTTTTCAAACCGTTGGGAAATGAGTATTGGTATAGACTAGAATTCCACTAGTGTATTCTTTCCTTTAAGATATAACATTCTTTCATTCATTCCAATGTAATGTAATAATTTACCGACTCCTGGAAACTAGGGTTGTGTCCTTATAGTTGGTATCAAAAGTCGTTTAGTAGAAAACATAGAAACTAGATTTATAAAATGTGGATTAGGGGAAAAACCCCTATGACAATCTTTGTGGATAAAAATAAATGAACATTCTGATATTTTATAAGCAATAGATTATGTGTATATTTAAGGGAAATATATCCATACCTTGATATAATAAGTTGGTGTGGTTCAAGAATAGATGTACCTTAGAGTGAAAACTCTAACAATGAATTTTAGGCTTGACCCGAGGAATTTATGTACACAACAATAACCCTTACTACACAACTAGTTTGACACTCCTGACGTATATTCTTAGGATAATTCACATTTTCTTTACAAGCCACTATAAAGGATTTAAATGTAATATTTTATAAATTGAAACCATGTTTATGATTATGGGATTAGACATGAATAGGATTTAAATTTATTCTATGTACTTTGGTATGTTGAGATTATACATTGTGATTCATAACCTAATATATAGTATTCCATTATTTAGAAATGGTATCTAGTGGAAGAAATAGAAACCACATGAAAACACTTATCCCAAGATGAAATTTCTCTCTGATGAAATATAATAATGTTGGATCTGGAGCTCTAACTAGTGCTGATCAACTTATAAATATACTGGGACAACAGACTAAGGTTATGAAAAATAACCTTACTCATCCACAATGTGGAGGAGATATGTTGGATTGGTTTATGGGACAACGGCCTCCATAATTCAATGGGACTACAAACCCATTTGTAGCTAAGTAGTGGATAAGTTCCTTAGAGATGATATTTATTTCTATGGGATGTAATGAAATAGAGATGGCTATCCTGGAAGTTTATCATCTATTAGGAGATGTGGAATAGTTATGGTTGTTAATCCAAAAAAATAGATGAGTAAGAAATAGAAGAGATATAATGGATGGATTTTAAGGAATTATTCCTAGAGAAATATTTTCCCGTGAACAACAAGAGGATATGGAAAGGAAATTCTTTAATATGAGGAAGGAAGAGGATGTAAATGTTTCCATATATGAAGCTAACATAAAATGGTTAGCAAGACATGTTGCAGACTACATACATAATCCAAGAATCAAGATTGATAGATTCTTTAATGGTTTAAAACCATTCGTCTAAAGGGCTCTAGTATCCCAAATTTTCTCATCATATGAAGATATAGTCTCAAGTTCAATCAAGGTAGAAAAAGAATTTTCTATGTGTTATGACTTTAAATGAAAGAAATAGAAGAAGTGGGCTGTCAAAAACTCTAGAAAATGAAATAAGGAAATGGGGAAGAAGGGAAGAGTTGAATTTCCATCTGGTATTAATTGTCAGAAAAAACACCCTAGCACTTTCCTGAAGTGAATGGGAGTCTTTTACAAGTGAATAGAAAAGGCCACCTATCTTAGGATTGTATGGGGAAGAAATAAGCTACCAATGATTAATTATAAAATTGTAGGGATATGGGACATTATTCACATGAATGTCCTAAGCATCAGGGAAACATTCTCCAAAGAAGGACAAGGGATTAAGGCCAATCTTATACAGTCACAACTGCATAGTTTGAAGATACAAAATATGTGGTGGATGGTATGTTAATTTTTTCCTCGAACATATCCAGTTCAATATTTGATTCTAGATCATTGAATTCATTCATATCATCCCAGTTTTCCAAGAAAATTAGATAATTCAAATTTGATTTAATAAGGAATTTGTCAGTAAAAAATCCCAATGGAAGTATCATTTCAACAAGGTTGTGTCAGATAGTCCCCATTATGGTATCTAAAACTACATTATCTAAATATTTTATTATTAAACTCATGATTGAATTTTATATAATTCTTGGATGAATTGGCATTCGAACCATTATGTGAAAATTTATTATAAGAATAAGGAGGTTTCATTTTTTGAGGATGATATGGAATCCATTATCTTTAGAGAAGAAACATCACCATCTAGTTCTCAAATAGATCCACCCTCAATAGAGCTAATAAATTTAATTATTGTCGAGGAAGGGAACATAATATCTATGAGTGAGGAAAGGAATGTACTAATAGAGTAATTAAATATTGTGAAAGAATATGTTGATGTGTTTCTAGAGGATTTACCAGGAAATACTCCAGAGCGGGAAGATGAGTTCTCTATTGATATAATTCCTAGTTCAAGTCCTATATCAAAGACTCTTTATAGAATATCCACTGTGGAATTAGTAAAACTTATGAAACAACTAGAGTAATTTAGTGATAAATGATTTATTACCCATAGTATTTTCCCATGGGGATCTCATGTTCTTTTCATTAATAAGAAATATGGATCTATGAGGTTATTCATTGACTATACGAAGATCAATGATATAAAAATAAATAACAAGTATCCCCTACATCACATTGATGATTTATTTGATCAAATTCATGGAGCCCAATATTTTTCAATGATTTACCTTCGATCTAGATATTATCGTTTTCATGTAAGGAAGGAAGACATTCCAAAGACAATTTTTCGAACCTAGTATGGGAATTATGAGTTTGTAGTAATGCCTTGTAGACTAACTAATGCACCCACTACTACAAAAACAGGCAAGGGAAGCGCCCCCTTATATCAGTGCTAAGAAAAACTGCTGATAAAGGTTACCCTTTATCAGCACCAAAATTTTAGTGCTGATAAAGGGTAACCTTTATTAGTGCTAAAAAAGCGCTCATAGACGACCCTCTATCAGTGCTAGAAAAGCGCTGATAAAGAATCCCGGTATTAGCGCTAAAATTTTATCGTTGATACATGGTAACCTTTATCACCGCTAAACAAGCTCTGATAAAATGACCCTTTATCACCGCTATAAAAGCACTGATAAAACCTTAGTCCATTTTTTTATAAATTCAGTTGCACAGTGCCCTTGTTTTATCATGACTTAAAGATATCGCGGTACTGGAACCCTGTGAATCCCCTCTGCCACCCGTAGAGTTCGCATTTCCAGACCTCTGCCGCCCTCGCTTCTCGTTTCCGGACCTCCGCCGCCCACTAAGTTTTCATTTCCGGATCTCCCTGCCCTCGAGCTACGGTTTTCCAGACCTCCGCCTCCCGCTGAGTTCGTGTTGTCAGACCTCCGCCGCCCTCGATTCTCGTTGTGTTACCTCCTCCACCTGCTGAGTTCGCGTTTCCAGACCTCCGCCGCCCTCGAGCTTCGGTTTGCTGGACCTTCGCCGCACGCAACGCCTCAAGCTTCGGTTTTCCAGACCTCCCATTAAGGCATTTTTTCCAAATCATTTTTTAATATTATTCTCCTCTCCCATCACACAAAACCATATATTGATTTTTCATGATATATTTAATGGATATTCGATATTGTGATGGTTGTAGTCTACATGATTCATCCTTTTCTAGAAATCTATGGATGTTTTAGGTTATTTCCATTTAAAATCACTTATGTTTCCTTCCATGGTTGTCTTCTTTAGGTGGGTGTTTGAGACCATTAATATGGTTATTATTTCTTATTGTCCTCTAATCCAAATCTTCTTGGTTAGATCTCAATCTTGATGTGTTGGGTGGTCTATCTTTTAAGAGATTAGTTTGCCATCTTTGTGCAAAACCCATTTTATATGATCTATTTATGGTTGGACATAGATAGGATTTTGGTGTGTACTCAAATGAATAGGATTATGAAGTCTCTTGATGGACCAGGCACTAGGAGGTGTTGGTTTCTACTTCAATGAGAGCGTCGATGGGTGACACTCTATAGTGGGAATTCAAGGTTTCCATCGAGTACTTGATGAAGGAATAAATCATTTTTAGTTTTTTACTTTCCTGTTGTTGGTTAAATCATTGATGGATATTGATTGTGTTATTTCATTGGGATTCATTGGTATGTTTTGGGTGTAACTTTCCTTGTGTTTCGAATTATGCTCTTAGTGGTTCTTTATGGTTAGTGGTTGTAGTCTCTTATTTGGGTGAAGGGATGTGTTATTAGTATATTTCCATCTTATGTCCCACTATTTTTGTGAAAATTTAAATGGTTGGGTGACCTATGTTAGGTCTCTAGACATTAGTGGGATTTTCACTCTTCTTAGTGATGTAGACGTGTCATTTGGAGATGTATGATGTTCTTGGAGGATATACATTAAGGGTTCTTGGGAATATTGGTTATCTGTTCATTTTAATTTTTTCGTAGTGGTCCTCTATTCAGTGAATCTTCCTATATTTTGTAAATTGTCCACACAATAATTATTGTGTGGAATTTATTTTTTGTCTCATCATTTTCTATCCTTCGTACTAAAATATTTATTCGGATAAAAATAAGAATGACGGGGATAATTGTAACATCTCAGTATCTCTTCCATCAAAGCAATGCTCTTTGAGTTTTTTTGGGTTTGTTGAGGGGTCATAGGATGTCCCAAACTGTCATAGATGGTGTGGACATGAACATGTAGGTTCAAAATCTTCATGTGGTCCCCCGAATGGCTGGTGAGGGTAATTGGCTAGGAAATGGGATTCACAATGGATACAAAAAAATTCTATAGCCATCAATAAGTTGGTGGGTCTGTAGTGACTATCCAATGGGATAAACTATGGTTATAACATTTATACTATAACCATGGTCTAGCTGGTGAGGGCCACTATCTAGCCAGTGGTGTCATTGTATATGAGAAAGCATCGTGGTAGTAGGGTAATTGCACCCCGATACCCCCATTTATTTAATTTATCTTCTCCCTCAAGTTTAACTCAACCCACTCAAGCCTTGGGAGCCCCTTTGTATAGTTTGGCTCTTCTATCCTCATCACATGGTGTATTGATGTTTCATTCGAAATGGTGATCCTCTTTTGGTATTTATTTGTTTTCTTGAACTTCGATCTCTCTCCATCACTTGATTATTTGTTCCTGGGGGCTATGTAAGCCTTTGTATTTACTAGACCTATAATTTTTATGGGGAATTATGGTTATAGTATCTCTTTTACCTTTTATTGATATCCCTTTTATTTTATTAAATGTTCTTCATTTGAGTAGAATCATTCAGATTCATTGTTTTTTTATCCCAAATATTCCAAGTGGGTGTTTCTATACTATATCTTCTTTTTGGGATTCATGTTTTTCATGAATTCATATTTTATCCATTTGAAGTTGGTTAGACATGTTTTGATCACTTTGAAGCATAAAATAACCCTATTAATGAAAAAAAAATATGGAATGGATGGTATCTTGTCGTGAATTAACCTTTTTCATTGAAATAAATTAGGCTTCCTACTACCGTTGGTGGATTTGATATGATTAATGAAAATCATAGTTTAAAATAAAGATATGTTGATTCTTTAAATAAAATTCCAAATGGTTTGGCATGTGTTTGTTTATTGAATTTGTTTGGGAATGGTTTCCAAAATAAATTAAAATGTATTGTTTTTAAATGGTTTATGGTATTGGTATTTTAAAAAATTGAGGGGGATTGATTGTCCTTTTGAACAAAATACCTTCGATCCTGTCCTCCATCCATTTTTTATTGGGGGTGACTTTAATGTCACTTCCAACCTAAAGGAAAGGAAAGGTAGAATCCCATTCTAGAGGAAGGCCATCATGGAGTTTTTTTAGTTCATGGCTGGGAAGGGCCTCATTGATCTCAGCTTCTCAGGTGATAGTTTCACCTGGGGCAAAAACTGCAAGGGCCATCACCGCTTGTGGAGTCTATTGGATAGGTGTCTATCCAACATAAAAGCCACTAACCTATTCTCAAATACCATGTTTTTTCATATTGCTTGAGGTATTTTGATTCACTCCCCACTATTGGTTTCCATTTCTTCTTGGCATGATCATCAGGAATGGTTTCACTTCCACCAGCAGTGGGTTAACATCCTAGGGTACCAGGACATGGTTTGTGAAATATGGAATGAACCCTTGTAGGAGTATCGGGCCACCTTCAACCTTAGTGACCTGACCTCGAACCCTGATAGGTTCGTGTTCGCCCCTTCCTCCTCAGGAATCTTCACCACCTGGGACTACAATCGCATATGGGCTCCTTCAGAGTATTTTGATAGATGGAATAATACCTTTGGTTTATTGGATTATTAACACCAGTTTGAGATTTATGTGTGACTGTATACTTATTATATTTTCTTATTATTTCTTACACACCACCACTTGAGTCGAGTAACCTGATTGAAATCCATATTGGTACTTTGGTTCTGATGTGGATATGGTTTTTATGTGTTTGTCACATGTGTATGTGTGGATATATGGGTATTTAGGCACGATGACATTGAATGTAGGGAAGAGACCTAGGAGTTGTAGATGTATCATTCTTGATTATTATTGTGTTTGGTCTGGGGTGATTTGAGGAAACTATAATGAATCTAAAGTAATTATATTTAATGAAGAGGAATAAATACTAATGGTTAGGCTCTATTCATCTATATTTTTAATAGGAAGTGGTTCTATTCTACGGTACTTTGAAGTCTCGTTTTGTGTACTTGAACCATAAATAATAATATTTGAGATTCAAATAGGATGAAGATGACTAATGATTGGATGGATTCTAATCATTTGACAATAGAGTATGAGAACAGAGTGAAAGAGCTCTTTAAGTTTGCAAAGGATCATGAAAAGGATCCTTCTCAAATACTTTGCCCGTGTTTACGTTGATGTTATTCTAGACTACTTACTCCAAAGGATTTGGAAGAACATTTGATATGTCACAGAATAGATCGGAGTTATAAATGTTGGAATAAACACGGTGAAGAAGAGAATGTAGCTACTGGATGGGATAAAACTGCATTTTATGGATCATCATATATGAATAAAAATATGGATAATGAAGAAGACCATGTGGAGGATGTGATTACAGATGTCAATGTTGATGAAGATCGTATTGAGGAAATGAAAAAAGGCAATTTAAGATGAACTCTGTGATTTCCCAAAATTGTTTGAGAAGTTAAAGAGTTGTGAAAAGATGCCATTGTATGCTACTTGCACTAAGTATACAACATTGTCAGTTGTACTGAAGTCTTATAAATTAAAAGCATGCAATGGATGGAGTGATGTAAGTTTTATGGAACTACTTGCTCTCTTGAATGACATGGTCCTCAAAGATAATGAGCTCCCAAGCCGAACATATGAAGCTAGATAAATGCTACACTTGATGGGTATGATTTCCGAAAGAATACATGCATGCCCGAAAGATTGTATATTGTTTCGCAAGGAGAAATAATCACTTAGAGAATTCCCAAAGTGTGTTGCTTCTCGATACAAGAAATATAAATCAAATCCTATGAAATTTTTATGGTAATTTCCAATCATTCCAAGGTTTAGGCGTCTATATGGAAGTGAAGAACCTGCAAGACAATTGCCGTGGCATGTAGATAAAAGAAATAAAGATGGGAAATTACGTCATCTGGCTGACTCTCCTCAATGGAAGAAATTTGATCATGAGTATCCTGAATTTGGAAAAGAGCGGAGAAACCTTCGTCTTGCGTTATCAACAGATGGAGTGAATCCTTTTTGGTTTTCAAACTAGCACTCATAGTACATGGCCTGTTATGTTGGAAAATTATAAATTTCCACCCTGGTTATGCATGAAGTGGAAATTCATCATGTTATCTATGCTTATATCATGGCCAAAACAACTAGGTAATGATATTGATGTTTATCTGGCTCCTTTGATCAAGAATTTGATGTTATTGTGGGATTCAGGTGTAATGTTGTATGATGCTTATAAAATTGAATAATTTATGTTGAGAGAGATGTTGTATGGGAAAATAAATGATTTCACTACTTATGGAAATTTTTCAGGCTATAGCAATAAAGGAACTCAAGGGTGTCCCGTGTGTGAAGAAGATATAGAATCAATTAGGTTGAAACATTCATATAAATCTTTGTTTCTAGGACATCGTAGATTTCTAACTCGTCGGCATAAGTACCGATCTTAGATGACATCATTCAATGGAAGTTTAGAATAATGCGCAACACCGTCTCCACTAACAGGTGATCAGCTGTTTGAGAAAGTAAAATATCTGAACACTGTTTTTGGTAAAACATTTTCAAAAAACCTTATGAAAATAAGTTCGAAAAAAATATTAGTTTTTTTTTTGAATTACAATACTAAAATTTTTTGTACGTCAGAAGTTTTCTTGATGTGATGCATGTGGAAAAAAATGTATGTGAT
Source organism: Viscum album (assembly GCA_963277665.1). Lineage (NCBI taxonomy): Eukaryota > Viridiplantae > Streptophyta > Magnoliopsida > Santalales > Viscaceae > Viscum > Viscum album. The sequence continues at coordinate 735,803,803 of OY728160.1, forward strand.
AGTGTTATCAGAACGTTTCTAAATGCCCCTAGAAAACCAAAATATGGAATTAAGGCAAGGTTGGACATGGTTGACATGGGAATACAAGAAGAGTTGGCTCCCGTGAAGGGTGAAAATCGAATGTTTCTTCCTCCAGATGCTTATACTCTTTCTAGGGCGGAGAGATATCAGTTTTTCAACTTCTTCAATGATGTAAAGGTTCTAGTGGGTTACTCATCAAATATCAAGAACATTGTGTCAATGAATTATTTGATGTTAAAAGGTTTGAAATCACATGATTTCCATGTTTTGATGCAAGATCTAATTCCTATAGATTTACATTGCATTTTTCCCAAGAATGTTCATCATACGTTAACCAAACTTTGTTTCTTTTTCAAAGCTATATGTAGCAAATTTTTAGACCCGGAGAAATTTACAACTATGGAAAAAGAAATTTTCATCATATTATGTGAATTAGAAATGTTCTTCCCACCAACAATCTTTGATATGATGGTTCATTTGATGATTCACTTGGTGAGAGAAATTCGACTTTGTGGTCCTGTGCATTATAGATGGATGTATCATGTTGAACGGTATATGAAGATTTTGAAATGGTATGTCAAAAATCAAAGTCGGCTAGAGGGTTGTATAGTGGATCGATATATTGTTGAGGAAGCCATTTAATTTTGTATTTAATACCTATCTGATGTGGAAAGCATTGGTATCCCGAAATCTCGTCACACTGGACGCATTGAGGGTGAGGGAATTTCTGGAAGAGAAGTTGTGACAATCAGTATTACAGATCGGGAGCAGGTCCATCTTTATGTTTTGGATAACAGTTGGGAGGTTGCTCCATATATTGAAACTCACAATGAAATTCTTAAGCAGTTAAATCCATCAATGGCTGAAAAATGGTTATCAAATACACATAATCACCAGTTTATAGGATGGTTTCAGGACCATATTTTTAAGAAGTTGGATGAAAATCCGAATTCAATTTCAGAACGACTTCAATGGCTAGCCATTGGACCAAGTGTGTATGTATTATCTTACAGTGGTTATGTAATTAATGGTTATACATTCTATACATATGAACATGATGAAGATAGTACGATGCAAAATAGTGGAGTTACACTAGTACCTGAAGCGATTCATGTTTCTGGTAGTAAAGACAGAAATCCAATTTCTGTAAATATGTCATTCTTTGGAATTATATAACTAATATGGGAGTTGGATTATATGAAATTCCAATTGCATATTTTTCAATTAAAATGGGTTGATAACAATAGTGGTGTTAAAATAGATGAATGGGGATTTGTGAAAGTTGATTCTAGTAAATAAGGGTACAAAGATGAACAGTTTATAATGGCATCACATGCGATACAACTTTTTTTGTTCCATATCCCGCAAACTGAAAGTGGTTGATAGTTCTGTAATCATCCAAAAATATTGAAGGTTCAAATGAAAATTCAGTTGAGGACGATCCTTTTAGTGGTACATCGCAATAATTTTGGAGCAGTCCCAATGCAGATGATGTTTTTTATGTTAGAGGAGACCACAATGAAGGGATTTGGATGATCGATAGAGGTGTCAAATCCCTTCAACCTTTGAAAAAAAGAAAGAGAGTTCAATAAAAAGGTTTTAATTTGTTTGTAATATAGATATTGTTATCTCATGTTATTATCTTATCATTACTGAATTTATGTAATCTAAATTAACTATTCAACCACTTTTGCAGATAATGACTTCTGGACATTCTGGTTCTCCTAACCTTGAGGCTGAACAAGTCTCTCAAGCTGCTGCAGCTGCGGCTGCTGCTGCTCCTACTGCTCCTGCACCTCCTGCTACTCCTGTTGTTTCTCCTGTTGCGACTCCTGTTGCTCCTACTGCTTGTCCTACTGTGGCTCTTGTTGCTCCTACTGCTCCTACTGCGGCCTCTGCTACTCCTGCTGTTGTGGCTCCTGCTGCTCATAGTGTTGAGGTCCAACAACCATCAACACATGTCGTTGATACCATTTCATATGAACATATAGATGATGTTGATATCGATGAAATAGTCAGGAATAAAGGACCAACATCGCTAAAAACATAGGTGGGTTCTAGTTTTATGGTGCTAGAAAAAATTCTTAAGGCGAAAAGCAAAGGTATCAAATTTGATGTCGGATGGAATGCACGAGGCCAACATGTGAATCCCAACAAGGCTATGTTTATCAGCTACATTGGATTTGTCACTCGAAAACGTGTGCTGATTGACATAGATTCATGGAACCATGTTGTGTTCAGGCTGAAGGCTATGATCTGGGAAGAAATTACAGTAACATTATGAATTTATTTCTTTAATTTACTAGAAAATAAAATAATGAAACAATGTCTTACTCTTCTCAATATCTTGTAGAGTACATTTAGAGTAGATGATTCACACAAGGATTATGTACTAAGGCTTACAGGAAGGATTCATCGAGGTTTTCACACTATTTTAACAAGATGTCACCTAAAAGATTCCAAAGATTAAATAAACCTGCACCCACCCATTGTCTACGCTTACCTGATATCCCAAGAAGCATGGGATGCATTTATTAGTCATCGTGGGGATGAGAATTTTCAGGTACATTGTGGGTGATAATATATTGTTTGAGGATACCTGTATTCATCACTTTGATTGTCAATATTTTATTTATGAAACAGAAACACTGTACTAAAAATAAGGAACATGCCTCAAAACCAACATACCCCTATCATAAAGCAAGGATGGGGTACGCTTCATTAGAAAAGAAAAGGTACGTATTTTAAATTTACAGTAATATTGTTAGTTTCCAATAAACAACATCATAATTATCTTTCTATGTTTATATGTAGATTGGGGAGTCTAAAACAAAATGCACTTCCATCCCATGTCATGTGCTATGGAAGAAGGAATGTGTGAACAAAGAAGGGAAGTTAGTATATGAGAACACACAGAAAGTGTGGGAAATATGTGTAAGTATGACACGACGATAAAAAGATTTGTTTTAAATTTCTATTACATAAAAATAATTAGTTATTTTCCTATATCCAATAGTCACAAGAATTATCTGCTCCTATAGAGGATACAGACCTATTATCGACGGCATTGAAGCATCCAGAAAAATACGGTCGTGTCAGAGGTGTAGGGTTTGGGGTGACACCCTGAGAATATTTTGAGAAGAAGAAAAAACTGATGATACAGATGAAAAATTGGAACAATTGAGCGAAAAAATAGCAACCCTTGAAGAAAGATTGCAGTGGCAGGGAGATTTTATAGAAACTTTTATGGGTGGGAAGCAAAGGGAAGACACAACTCAGGAACAACCAGCGCGTGAACATCCCACCCCACCCCACTGGATTTGAGGCGAGCCATTCTCCTCAAAGAACTGTCTTAGACATGGAAATAAATATTCTAATAATTTTTCCCATGAAATGTGAATCATACAAACACTGATAATTTTTCTGTACTGATCTTCTACAGGGTGATAATGATTGTGATTTATATCTGTCAACACCCACCTATCACCTTGTAGTGAGGGCTACAGTGTTCAATATCCTAGATTCCACAATGCATAATAGACCACTTCTGAAAGATCATCTGAAAGTGACGATTAGTGTAGATCATGATCCAAATTCAGAGCTACCTATTCCACTTGATGAATATGATATTCATATGGTCGAAAAGGCTATTTGGACATTCATTGCATGGCTGTCACAACTTGTAAGAGTACATGTAGACAAAGAGGTATTTATTTCATTTTTTTCAAACAAAACCCTTAACAATTAATGAAAAAAGGGTCTAAACCAATGATTGTTTTTATAGACAGAGAAAGGGAAGGGGGTTACAAACATCGGCTCAAAAGCATCCAAAGGATCGGCCAACCGATCCCAAAGAGCTACTGAAAGCACAATAACACCACATGTTCTCTATCCAAATTTATTAGCATTGAAGAATCATGTGAATATGAAGCTAAAAGATGGTAATAGTTATATATTGGTTTTTTAATAGAATATATCCTCAATCTGAGGCATGGTGTGGCCGGTACAACTCAAAGGGTCTTTCTTTTGTTTAAAATGGACACGATTTTAAGTGAAAACAACAACTGACGTACGGAAATCTGACCAAACGCATTTTTATTGGTTTGATACTTTAGGATAACGATCCATGGGTCCTTGGTGACATGTACGAGTCATCCCCTCCTCAATCCAAGGCACGGTGTTGCCGGTATCACTCAAAGGGCCTCTCTTTTGTTTAAAATGGACACAATTTTAATTGAAAACAACAACTGACCTATGAAAATCCAACCAAACACATTCATATTTCCTTGATATTTTTTGAGAATGATCCACAGGTCATTGGTGATGTGTACGAGTCATCCCCGCCTCAATCTGAGGCACAGGGTGGCCAATACCACTCAAAGGGTCTCTCTTTTGTTTAAAATGGACACGATTTTAAGTGAAAACAACAACTGACCTAATGAAATCCGACAAAACACATTCAGATTGCCTTGACCCTTTAGGATAATGATCCAAGGGTCCTTTGTGATGTGTACGAGTCATCCCCACTTCAATCTGAGGCAATTTGTGGCCGATACCACTCAAAAGGTCTCTCTTTTGTTTAAAATTGACACAGTTTTAATTGAAAACAACAACTGACCTATGAAAATCCGACCAAACGCATTCTGATTATGTTGATCCTTTAGGATAATGATACAAGGGTCCTTTTTGACATGTAAGAGTCATCCCCACTTCAATATGAGGCACAGTGTGGCAGGCACCACTCAAATGGTCTCTATTTTGTTTAAAATGGACACGCTTTTAAGTGAAAACAAAAACTGACTTACGGAAATCTGACAAAACGCATTCGGATTGCCTTGATCATTTATTAGAATGATCCAAGGGTCCTTGGTGATGTATAAGAGTCATCCCCGCCTCAATCAGTGGCACGGTGTGGCCGGTACCACTCAAATGGTCACTCTTTTGTTTAAAATGGACACAATTTTAATTGAAAATAACAACTGACCTACGGAAAACCAACCAAAAACATTCGTAGTTCCTTGATATTTTATGAGAATGATACAAGGGTCCTTGGTGATTTTTAATAGTTATCTCGACTCAATCCGAGGCACGGTGTGTCCGGTACCACTAAAAGGGTCTTTATTTTGTTTAAAATGGACACGATTTTAGGTGAAAACAACAACTGACGTACGAAAATCTGACAAAACACATTCATATTGTCTTGATCCATTAGGATAAAAATACATAGGTCCTTTTTGATGTGCAGGAGTCAACCCCACCTCAATCAGAGGCATGGTGTGGCCTCTAGCACTCAAAGGGTCTCTCTTTTGTTTAAAATGAACACAATTTTAATTGAAAACAAAAACTGACCTATGAAAATCTGACCAAACACTTTAGGATTTCCTTGATCTTTTATAGGAATGATCCAAGGGTCCTTAGTGACATGTAAGAGTAAACCCCACTCAATATGAGGCATGGTGTGGCTTATAACACTCAAAAAATATCTATTTTGTTTAAAATGGACAAGATTTTAAGTAAAAACAAAAACTGACCGACGAAAATTCAACCAAAGGCATTAGGATTGTGTTGATCCTTTAGGATAGTGATACATGGGTCCTTTGTGATGTGTACGAGTCATCCACACCTCAATTTGAGTCACGTTGTGGCCGCTAGCACTCAAATGGTCTCTCTTTTGTTTAAAATGGACACAATTTTAATTGAAAACAACAAATGACCTATGAAAATCTGACCAAACGCATTCAGATTTCCTTGATCGTTTATGAGAAATATCCAAGGGTCCTTAGTGACATGTAAGAGTCATCCCCACCTTAATACAAGGCACGGTGTATCTGCTATCACTCAAAGGGTCTCTCTTTTGTTTAAATTGGACACAATTTTAATTGAAAACAACAACTGACCTATGAAAATCCAACCCAACGCATTCATATTTCCATGATATTTTATGAGAATGATCCAAGGGTCCTTGATGACATGTAAAAGTCATATTCACCTCAATCCGAGGCACGGTGTGGCCGGTACCACTCATAGGGTCTCTATTTTGTTTAAAATGGACACGATTTTAAGTGAAAACAACAACTGACATACGAATATCTGACCAAACACATTCGTATTTTCTTTATATTTTAGGAGAACGATCCAAGGGTCCTTTGTGATGTGTATGAGTCAACCCCGTCTCAATCCGAGGCACGGTGTGGCCGCTAGCACTCAAAGGGTCTCTCTTTTGTTTAAAATGGACACAATTTTAATTGAAAACAAAAACTGACCTATGAAAATCTAACGAAACGCATTTGGATTGCCTTTATATTTTATGAGAATGATAAAAGGGTCCTTAGTGACATGTATGAGTCAACTCTTCATAAATCTGAGTCACGGTGTGGCCGGTACCACTCAAAGGGTCTCTATTTTGTTTAAAATGGACAAGATTTTAAGTGAAAACAACAACTGACCTACAGAATTTCGACCAAACGCATTCGGATTGTGTTGATCCTTTAATAGAACGATCCAATGGTCCTTTGTGATGTGTAAAAGTCATCCCCACCTCAATACGATCCACAGTGTGGTTGATATCACTCAAAGGGTCTCTCTTTTGTTTAAAATGGACACAATTTTAATTGAAAACAACAACTGACCTGTGAAAATACAACCAAATGCATTCATATTGTCTTGTTCCTTTAGGAGAACGATCCATGGCTCCTTTAAGATGTGTGCGATTCAACCCCGCCTCAATATGAGGCATGGTGTGGCCGTTAGCACTCAAAGGGTATCTCTTTTTTTTAAAATGGACACAATTTTAATTGAAAACCACAATTGACCTATGAAAATCCGACCAAACGCATTCGGATTACCTTGATATTTTATAAGAATGATCCATGGGTCCTTGGAGACATGTATGAGTCAACCCCACCAACCCCCTGGACCACCCCCACCCACCTGGACACCAATCCACCCCCTGGACATCCCCCACACCTCTGGACACCCCCACCCCCTGTAAAGCCCCCCCCCCCCGACACCTTGGATAGCAGCCCACCCCCTGGAAAGCCCCCCGAACACCCCCTACCCCCCCTTGAACAACCACCCCAAACCCTTGAACAGCCCCCCAATTCCCTGAATTCGAAATTGAATTCTTTATGTGCTTAATTAATGTATGAATTATGTGTTAATAGTGTACGAGTATACTTGTTGTATGGGTATACTTGGTATAATTAGATTATGATTTATGTGTTAATTTTGTATGGGTATACTTGCTTTAATTTTCTTATTGAGATGATGATTTTTTTGCAGGTGTTAGGGTGTGCTGCTGCAGATTTTTTCATAGCAGCAGACAGGGCATTTATCAGCGCTAAAGGAGCGCTGATAAAACACTAATTTATCAGTGCTCTTTTAGCACTGATAAAGTCTACCTTTACAGCGCGTTTTTAGCGCTGATAAAGTACCCCTTTATCAGCATTCAGTAAGAAATGATAAAGGGTACCCCCCCTTTATTAGCGCTCAGTAAGCGCTGATAAAGGGTACCCCCCTTTATCAGCACCGAGCTTTACAGTGTGTTTTTAGCGCTGTTAAATCATGTTTTTGTAGTAGTGGCCCATTGTTTTCATGGATCTAATGAATTTATTTTCCAATGAATATCCTGATGACTTTACAGTGGTATTTATTTTGGATATCATGATATACTCCTAAAGCTAATAAGATCATGAAAATCACTTACGCACTAGTTTGAAGACTCTTAGAGAAATGAATTATATGGGATGTTTAGAAAGCATGAATTTTAGCATTAATAAACTACCTTTATTGGCTATATTATCTCTAAGGATGGAATATTTTTTTATACTATGAATACAAACGTTGTGCAAGAATGGCCTACCCCAACAAACATAACTGAGGTACGTAGTTTTGTTGGTATAACAGGTTATTATTGATGTTTTGTTCCGAACTTCACCTGTTTAGGAAACCCAATGTAAAAGCATACATGTAAAGTGGTTAAGTTCATATTGGAAAAATAATGTGAGGAATGTTTCGAATAATTGAAGAGGAGATTAGTGAATGGTCCAATCCTAACTCTACCATCAGGGAATGATGGGTTTGAGATCTATAGTGATGCATGAAAGAAATGACATGGTTGCTTATTTATGCAGAATGATAGAGTTATTACCTATGAATCAATGAAGCTAAAAAATAGTGAAAATGAATATCTGAATGAAGATATTGAGTTATAGGATATAATTTCTTTCTATAGATACAGAGACATTATCTCTATAGCGAAAATTGTGAGATATATAATGATCATAAGAGTTTGAAATATATCTTCTCACCAAAAGAACATAACATGAGGCAGTGGAGATGGCTTGAACTAATCAAAAATTATGATTGTACCCTACAATACCACATAGGAAAGGAAAAGAAGGTATTTGATGCATTGATTAGGAAGAATCATGGAGTTATCAGCAAAATGAGGATTGACAAGGATCATTTATACATGGATCTAGTGAGGATTGATATGGGAATTATAAAATAAGGTGAAACATCAATACTTTTTTAAATGGTTTCCCAACCATCTTTATTATAATGGAATAAAATCTCTCATCCTGATGATGAGAAAATTCATAAGAAAATTAATGTTGTGAAATATGGGAAGTTGGATGACATCATGTGTAAAGATGGAAGACTAAAATTTTGGAAGAGGCTATGTGTTCCCTCCTTACCTGAGTCAAAAATGGAGTTATTGGATTATTATAATAGCTCAAATTTCTATATACATATTGGTATTTCTATAATGTATAGATATTTGAAGGAACATTTCTGGTGGGACAACATGATTAGGGAAAATGCTGATTATATATCAAGATGTTTAGTAGGTCAACATGTAAAGGCTGAACGAAAACATCCAAGAGGATTCATGCAACCTCTACCTATTCCTACATGGAAATGTAAAGACATCACCATGGAATTCGTCACTAGGATACCGGAAACACTGGAACAGAATGATTCAATATGGGAAATTGTTGATCGACTTACAAAATCTTCACATTTCCTCTATATAAGAGAGGATTTTAAACAAGCAAACATAGGATGAATCTATATAAATTATTTAGTGAGACTTTATGGAGCACCTATTCCAAATTTTTTCTAATCATGACCGACAATATACATTAATATTATGGAATAGTATATAGACATATTTGGATACTAAGCTTTGTTTAAGTACCACTTATCATCATTAAACTAATGGGAAATTAGAAAGGACAATCACAACATTAAAAGACATGTTGAGATCATGAACACTTGACTTTCAATGTATGTGGGATCTGTATTTACCATAGGTGGAGTTTTCATACAATAAAAATTTCCATTGAAGTATTCAAATGGCACAATATGAAGCATTGCATGAAAAGAGATGTCATTCACTAACTAGTCTGAATGAAGCTAGATAAAGGAATCTTGTAGGCCCAGAGCTTGTGGAGGAAACAAAAGAAAAGGGAAATATTATTCAAGGCCATATCAAGGCTTCTAAAAGAATACAAAATAGATATGATGATAATTGAAGGAACGATTTGGAGATTCATGTGGAAGATCATACTTTCTTAAAAGTATCTCTATATATGGGTGTCATAAGATTTTTGAAGAAAGGAAAATTAAGACCAAGGTAAATTGGGCCTTTCAAAATTTTTGAGATAATTGGAGTTGTTTCGTATCATTTGTAAATGACACCTATCCTTTCTAATGCACACAATGTGTTTCATGTCTAATTACCGAGAAACTACATGCCAAACCCAACACATGTCCTCACTTCTAACGATATAGAATTGGAATCTGACCACTCTTACTATGAAGAGCCTATCCAGATTTTGGACACTAAAGGATATGTGTTGAGAAATCATACGACAAAATTGGTAATGATACTTTGAAAATAATCATAAAATCAAAGAGGCAACATTGGAGCCTGAGGAGCTTATGCTGTAAAACTACCCAAATCTTGTTGTGAGGTAAAATTATGGTAATTTTGAGGATGAATGTTTTGTTCAGAGGGTAGAATGTGACACCCCAAAAATTGATAAATAAATTCATGAAACACTGAGTATCCACAAAAAACACTTTGATAGAACCTCGCTAGTAAACATAATTTTCCCACCTCTGTGATTTGAATTTCAAAAAATTGACATACAAAGTTGTGTTCAGTAAGATATTTAGAGTCTAATAAGACTAACATAATGTTTAGTGAATAATAACATACCCTTATAAATAGTAATATGACCATTATGAATAGTCAATCAATTATTATTTTATTGTCTTATGGTTATAATATTTTGAGATCTAGATTAATTTTTCATCGTGATCTAAAACGAATTATTGTTTTAAAATTTTTATTTATCGAATAAATTATGATTTTATTTAAGAATTAAAGTAATCATATTTGGAATTTTTTTAAAAAATTTGATTTCATTTTTTAATTCTACACGTTGAAAATTGTTTCGGTTGAATTTTTGGTATTTTTCTAAAATACGTGATGTTTTTGAGAATAGTGAAGTTTGATAATTTACAAAATATGCTAAATAAATGAATTTCTACATCATGCTTGAGTCATGGATGATGTAAATGACCATTAGTTCGAATTCAAATGCACTTATTACTATTTTTTGTCCCAATAATAAACAATATTGGTTTTATTTTACAAAATAATAATATAATGTTTAAAATACTGAAAAACCCTCATCTCCTTCACTATAACCCCCCTCACTCCCTATTAAATTCAGTTATATCAAGCCTTCTGACATGTCCAAATTCAGCCCAAATATCCTCATAATATTCTCCCCATGTCTGGAAGCCCTCTGTTTCATAAGAAGACCAAATAATCTCCTGTAAATTAGCTCTCAAATAATATTACATCAAGAGGTAAATTCCACTTTTAATTTCTTTTATTTCATGTTTCTTTCTTTTATTTTTTTCCTCACCTAATATCATCTAAATGCTATGATGACTCTAGCACCTCACATGTACTAGATTTTTGTTATGAAAAAGGAATAATTCTTCATCATCTCTTCTTACCTCTTCTTTTATAACATAAATTAAAACACCATCTGATTTGTGTTAATTTACCACATTAAAGGATGACTGGTTTTCAATTTATGTTACTATGTTCAATTCTGGCCATGAAACCATTTTTATGGTTGAAAAAGACTATAATATATGTATTATAACTTATGTAAGGTTCTATTATTTTATTTTACACATTATATTAATTTATAAATCAAAATGAGTTTGTTGTGACCAAGAGATGCCAATTAACATAAACAATTATAATTAATGTTTTATATAATGATTAATATTCACTCCCAAAAACAAAATTAATTTTAGGAACAAGTAATCTTCTGGTTTCATAAAAATAACATAAAAATTATATTATGGACAACCATTCTCATTATACATGTTTTCCCATATATGAATATAAGTAAACAGATCCTGAAAACCAAGGAAGAAAACACTCCCGAACAATGAAATTGAATCTCTTAACCCATAAAAAGGAAATGAATGAACACAATAAGGTTATAATAAATCAATTAAATGTATAAAAGGTTCTATAATCATTACTTTATGATCCTAAATTTTATTATTCACGTCATTATTATCATGGGGGGGACACCTTCAGTCTTAAGGAATGTGTTTTTTACCCGAACATCTATTTTCATTCGGGTTACTCTTATTATCTACTTACCTCAACTAAATAATTATTTACACATATTTAATCCCCATAAATTCTATTTGAATGTTCTACATATTTTTACCAACCATATTACTAACTTCATTTATTGAGATTTATAAATTTTAAAAGGATCGTTCAAAAACACTTCCTAAAATGCAAGCTAGATTCAAGGGAATTTCTCAATTCATATATATTATCAAATAAACTCTATAATATGTTTTTGGAAACCACTATCTTTATAAAATATCTCATTTTATTATGAAAATACTATATTAATTCACTTCTTGTTTCATACATTGATTTTTTCAAATGAACTCTTCTTTTCAAAGTGAAAGACTATTTATCTCAAGAATTACTCGATGATTTTAAAAGAGTATCTTCTTCCACTTCAACACTCTTGTTTATTATTTTTTATTATTGGGATTTATATTATATTATATCATCTAACATATTTAATTGAATGTTTTATGATTTTTTTGACTATGGATGTTCTATCTTAGAACCATTCACCAATTTACTCTGAATGGTTAGTGTTTATGCTTAATGTTCAGGGAATGTTATTTACATTTCATATATTAGTTTCAATATGAATATATATTATTTCTATGTTTATCCATATTCATATGAGTCATGAATTGGACTTAATAAGTGTTGGGTGGGGCCTACTATATCCCCTCGGTGCATCGGTAGGTCTCATGAGATAAACTATAGTCTTGGCACGAGGCCTTGACAAAGTGGATATTAATGGTCTTGGTATGAGGCCTTGATGGTTTGGTTACGATGTCCCACATTATGCATTCCCTCATTATGAAAATAGTAATGATAGTTCCTGTGGTTATTCAACTAGTTAAATACCCATGATTATGTTTTATTATGGAATTATTTATTCATATCTTATTCCTTCCATAATGTGTTCAAGTTTATTTTCAATGGCATGTGTTTTTAGAAATTCACCATGGTTAATGTTTTTGTTTATGATATCTTCCACATTATTGGTTACCCTTACTGAGCATTTGAGATAACCCTTTCTTAAGTTTCATTTTTCTGACGACATGAAGAAGTTTATTATGAATGACATGTAGGGATAACTTATAGTTGTGGATGTTCCCTATAAAAACTACATGTTTTATTTCATTTCAAGTTTTGATGTTTAAATTATGTATGTATCTTATCTCCAAAGCTACTAAACTATTTGTTCCTTCAGGAAACAACATTCTTGTAATCATTCCAATGTAATGTAATAAGGCACTGACTCCAGGAAACTGGGGTCGAGTCCTTATAGTTGGTATCAAAGGATGTTTATTATAAAACACGAAAATTAGATTTTGAAGACATAGATTTGGGTAAAAAACCCTAATAGAGTCCTTGAGTATATCCTTACAAGAACATTCTTGAATTTTGGTAAGGAATATATTATGTGGATATTTTTAACAAATACATCTTTATCTAGATACTACATGTGGACGTGGATCTGGCACAAATGTACCTAGGAGTGAAAACTATAACATGGAGTTTTGGGCTTGACCCAGGGTATCCTGGTACATGACTAAAAGACTTGAAAACACCTAGTTTGACTATCCTGGTGGAATTCTTAGTATAATTCACATTTTCTTTACAATCCATTATGAAGGTTTTAAATGTAATTTCTTCCTCCTAGAAAGCATGTTTGTGAGTATGGGATTTTCCCTACATAAGATTTAAATTTATGCTATGTATTTTTTTATTGAGATTATACATTATGATTCATAACCTAATATAGTGTATACCATTATTAAGAAACAGCTCCTAGTGGAAGAAATGGAAACCGTATGAACACACATATTTCATGTTGGGATTTTCCTCTGAGGTAAGATAATGATGTTGGCTTAGGAGCTATGACTGGTGATGAGAAACATATAACAATACTGGTAAAAATTAATTAGTATATGAAAAATAACATTACCCATACATAGCATCCTGATCCACAACGTGGAGGAGCTAAGTTGGATTGCTTTAACCAACAACAGCCTCCATCATTCAATGGGAGTAAAAACCCATTTGTAGCTGAGCAGTGGAAAAGTTCCATAGAAGAGATATTTATCACTTTGGGATGTAACAAAATAGATAAGGTTTTCATAGAAGTTTATCATCTATTAGGTTATGTGGATCAGTGGATGACGTTAATCCAAAACACAATGGATGAGTAATAAATAGAATAGATGTAATAGAGGTATTTTAAGGAAATCATCAGAAAAATATTTTCCCCACAAACAATGATCGAATATGGAAATATAATTCATGAACATGAGGTAGAAGGAGGATAAAAATGTTTCCATGTATGAAGCTAACATGAAAAGGTTAATAAGATACGCTGTAGAGTACATGCACAATCCAAGGAGAAAGATTGATAAATTATTTCATGGTTTAAAATCATTCCTTCGAAGGGATCTAGTCTCCCAAAGTTTATCATCATAGGAAGATATATCCTCAAGTTCTATAAAGATGGAAAACAAATTTTTTATGTACTATGACTTTAAAGTAAAGAAAGAGAATTAGATGGATTTCAAAAACACTAAAAAGTAAATAATGAAATGGGGAAGAAGGGAAGAGTTTACCATCCATCCTATAGGAATTAAGGGAAAAAACACCCGAGAACATTTTGGAAGAGAATGTGAGTCTATTAGATGTGCAGAGAAAAAGGCCACCTATATCGATATTGTAAGGGGAAGAAAAAATCTAACAATATTCTATGATACAATTGTAGGGAGATGAAAAATTATGTAGATGAATTTACTAAGCATCAGGTAAACATTCCCCAATGAAGGCCAAGGGAGCCAGGCTAATCTAATGCGGTCACAACTGCAAAGGATGACGTTCCTAATGATGTAGTGGTGGGTACTTTAACTGTTTCCTCAAACATAGAAAATGGATTATTTGATTCTAGATCATCGAATTCTTTCATATCATCCCAGTTTTCCAAGAAAATTTGATATTTACAATTTTATTTAATAAGTGAGTTGTTAGTAAAAACTTTTAAGGGAAGTATAATTGCAATAAATTTGTGTCATGCAATCCCCATTATGACATATAAATGTGCTTTATTTGTTGATCTTCTTATCATACCAATGATTGAATTTGATATGATCCTTAGTATGGATTGGTTTTCGAACCATGATGCAAAAATTTATTGCAATAATAAGGAGGTTTTAATTTTTGAGGAAGATGTGGAATCCATATCATTAGGGGAGAAACATCACCATCTGATTCTATTCTAGATTCTCAACTGGTATCTCTACTGAATTAAATTATTGGGATGGAAGGGAACATGATATATATGGGTGAGAAAATGAATTTCCAAATATATTACATACCTATCGTGTAGGAATATGTTGATGTGTATCCAGATGATTTACCTAAAGATTCTCCAGAGTGGAATGTTGAGTTCTCTATTGATTTAATTCTTGGTTCAAGGCCTATATCAAAGACATAGTATAGAATGGAAATTGGGGAATTAGTAGAACTGAATAAACAACTGGAGGAATTGAGTGATAAAATATTTATTCTCCATAGTGTTTCCCCATGGGGAGACCCTATCCTTTTTGTTAAGAAGAAATATGGATCTATGAGGTTGTGTGTTAACTATTGTGAGATCAATGCTATAACAATAATGAACAAGTATCCCCTACCTCACATTGATGATTTATTTGATCAACTTCATGGAGTCCAATAATTTTCGAAGGATGAAATTCGATCTGGATATCATTAGTTGATAGTAAGGAATCAAGACATTCCGAAGACAACATTTCCAAATAGGTATGAGTATTACAAGTTTATAGTAACGCCTTTTGGACTAACTGATGCTCCCTTGTTTTGCATGGCTCTAATGAATAGAGTTTTCAAGGAATATCTTGTTGAGTTTATAGTGGTATTTAATGATGATATCTTGGTATACTCCAAAAGCATCAATGATCATGAAAATCACTTGCGCTCTATTTTGAAGACTCTTAGAAGAAATGAATTATATGGATGGTTTAGTAAGTGTGAATTTTGGATTCAATAAGTTCCCTTTCATTGACACATTGTCTCCAATAATAGAATATTTGGTGATCCTATGAAGAAAAAGGTTGTACATGTGGCCTACTCTAGTGAACATAATTGAGGTACATAGTTTTTTTGATTTACCAAGTTATTGTCAATATTTCATTCATAACTTCACCCATTTAGACAACCCAATGATTAAGAATACACATAAAGGGGTTAAGTTCATATAGAAAAAATAATGTGAGGACTACATCTAAGAATTGAAGAAGAGATTATTGAATGATCTGATCCTAAATCTTCCAACGTGGAAGGATGGGTTTGGGATCTATAGTGATGAATCAAAGAATGGATATGGTTGTGTCTTTAAGTAGAATGATAGTGTTATTACCTATGCATCATGGAAGCTAAAAATTAATGAACATAACTATACTACTCAAGATCTAGAGGTAGCAGTTGTAATAATTTTTCTAAAAATACGGAGACATTATCTCTAAGGAAAAAATATGAGATATATACAGATCATAAGAGTTTTATATATATATTCTCACATAAAGTACTCAACATGAGGCAATGGTGATGTCTTGAACTACTCATGGATTATGATATTACTATAAACTACCACCCAGGAAGGGAAAACAAGGTAGTTGATGCATTGATTAGAAAGGATCATGGAGTTCTCAACCAAATGAGGATTGACAACTGATGTGACCTTAAAAACACATGTTTTTCCACATCTTTTTAATTAATTTTTAACAATTTAATTATTTATTTTAACACTTTTTAATAAATAATATCTCTTTTGTATTTTTATTATTATTTTTAATAATTAATTAATTTTTATAATAAATCGCGTATTATAAGCCTTAAATTAGTTAATTTATTTCTTACTTTAATTTTATAGACTAATAACCTTTTATTTAGATTTTTGTTTTTTTCTGCATAATTAATAATTTAACATTAATAAGCTAATTAATTAATTCTACATTTTCACTTAGATAATGAGGTCTTAATCTAACATTTCATGTATTAAATATTAATTAATTTTAAGTAACATAATGTTTTAGTCATATTTTAACAATTCATTAATTATAATATAAGATTATAAATTTATTTTAGTTTTATTATTTCTCTTTAAATTCTATTTTATTAATTAACATAATGGTTTGATAATATAATAATTATCTCTCTACTTTAAATTAATAAAATTTGTTAAATTAACTAATTTAAATAATTTTACATTGTTATATAAATGTTTAATTTTACTTTAATATTTAATAAGTTAGTTTATTTTTAATTTTAGTTTTAATTTTGTATCAATTTAAAATTTACTAATTGAAGTTATTAATAATTTAAATTAAGTTTAATCTATTTTATAAATTTATTAAAGTTTATGTTGTATTTAAATTTTCAATTGATTTAATTCAGTTTTTGTTTTTATTAATTATTTTGTTCTTATTTTATTTATTTTTTAATTTAATTTATTTTCTCTGTTTATTTTTCAGCATCACGGTGTCGCAGCAACTATTTCATTTCACCTTTTCCACCGGTTCCATGTACAGTCTCACCGTGTCGTTGCCACCGTATCCCAACCTGCATTCTCACTTTCCATATCTCTTCCCAGTTTTCATGGTGGCACCATAACCCTTGCTACTGTCAATACACAACATGGTATCACCATATCTCTACCATCTTATTCAATTTCACATTGCCATAGCCACTGTGACAATCCTCACCCTTCCTTTTCTCTGCCACTGTGACTCCTTTACGGTGTCTCATTCTCTCACACAATTTTCCTCTATTTCTCTTACCGGTGCCATAGCTTGACACCATATTCAATTTCCCTATATGTTTTCCACCATCACAACAAAATCCACAAACATACAAAAAAAGAAAACAGTTTGCAAAAGCTTCCCAAACCAGTTTCAAACCATGAATCTAATACAGTCTGAATAAAAACAACCCTAATCAGCCGTTCGGGATAAATAGAGCCTTGATTGAAGTGTAGTCTGTGACTCTGTGGATCTCGTTGTTTATGATTATGGAGAATTCACTGAAGATGCAACGACCCCCCTTCATCTCATGTGAAAATATCTAATCTACCACCTAGATTTGGACCTATATCTTGAAGAATTTGAAGCAGAATACCTAGTTCTTTGAATTCAACCAGGTACTTAGCGGAATGAGAGGGGTAGAAAAATCATGTCATGCTGAGGGGAACCACCACCACTTGGTTTTCACACCACCACCACAATTGAATTACCATCAAAGTCGAAAGAAGAAGCCAGCTCCGCAGATGAAGAACCCCTCCTAGCAGATCAGCTTTCCGATTTTCTGTCGTCTGTGGTTGAAGAAGGTAGAAGCAAGATGAGCTGCTCAAGGGAGTCGTCGCATGTAGGAGGCGAAGACATCCCGATTGGTCGAGCCACATCACTGGGAGGAACATGAGCTTATTCCTAATCATTGGGAGGACGAGGTGCCGCTGGAGAATCCTCTATACCCACCGCGGGTCTCCTACAGAAGAAGCAGCAAACCCTTCCCCCTGATGTGTGCCGAAACTGTGGGGAGGAGTTAATGATTAAAAAAAACTGAAATTAAAAAATGTAAATTAAAAAAAACTAAATTAAAATATAGAACAATATAAATTATAAATAAATAATAAATATAAAATAATTAACTTATTTAACAGAATTAATACTTAATAAAACATTAATTAAGTTAAACTAATAAACAATAATTTCTTAAATTTAAATTTATTATAATTTAATGTGGCATACTAAATAATTATTTTCTAATAAAATTAAACACTTGATAATAATTTATTATGAACTAAAATAACCTAATATAATTAACTGAAAATAGTAAATGATTTAATTTTCTTAATTAACAATAAATTTTATAAATAACAGTAATAACATTAAATCAATAACATAATGAATTATAACATTATTAAATCTTTTACGACTTTTAAATGTCTTTAATTATTAATTATTTATTCTTTGTTTTGTGTGTTTTTTCTTGTGCAGGTTCATTCAATGGATGTGTTTACATCTATATTCACACAACTAACTTAGTAGGAGTTAG
The DNA here is from genome assembly GCA_963277665.1 of Viscum album. Lineage (NCBI taxonomy): Eukaryota > Viridiplantae > Streptophyta > Magnoliopsida > Santalales > Viscaceae > Viscum > Viscum album. The sequence continues at coordinate 735,822,620 of OY728160.1, forward strand.
TTACATGAGAAAAATTAGTGCGACGTGGTTATTGAGAAAAAATGAACGTGTGTGGTGAAACAAGAAAAGATGGGTCCAAGTTGTTAGAAGAGAGCGGTGACTAGAAGCATATTACAGAAGATATAAAAACAGAGTTGCAAGCAGTGATGAGTAGAGGGATCCAGATGCTCATTTATTCGACGAACACACCAGAATTGGAGCAGAGTAGAGAACCTGGAGCTCTTCTCAGAGAGCCATTCTTCAGAGTTCCGAGGGCCAGGAGTAGTAGTGGTTCATGCGAGCAGAGGGAGTTTTCTTCCTCTGATTCCTTTTAAATCACTTTCTCTGTAATTGAGTTATTTTATTATACATAATTGAAACAATGTTAGGCTAAATACTTCTAGTTCAGGGTAAAAATAGAGTCTACTGGTTATCGTCCTTATCTCTACTCACTATCATTTTTAATGCGATCGGAACTGATTGGTGAGATCAGTTCTGATCACATTAAATTAAAACATACCACATGTGCTTAATCATAGATTTCCACATTCATAAGGATATTTTAAATGTGGATTAATTTTATTGAACATTTAAATGGAAATAAAAGACTACAGAACATACATCGAGTTAGTTCTGTGATATTTTCAATCTGTAATTCTCAAATTGATTAATCTTGGAGTGGCGAACTCTAGGATTTGTCGGCTTGAGTGATTTATCTCCTAGCGAGGGAAATAAATCACTCATTTTCAGTGGTATTAGTTGTAATCACTTTTTTGAGAAGGAATGTTTTCAAAACTAGTAGAGTTTATGTTTTCCATGAACATAGTACTCTAGATTGTTCACTCTCTAGCATTTTGTTTCTCTGTTACTATTTTTAGATTGTTCCTTGTTTTGATACATTTTAGAACAAAAACTAAAAAATGTGTTGTTTCATTTGTGGATTATAATAAATAAAAAAATAGAAAAAAATAGAAAAATAGAAACTAAATCCCACTGCTGACAACAGTGGGGTCTTTAGTCAGTTTTTAGAAGATTAGTGGTCAAAATAGCCTTCCCTTTTAGTTTGACCATGCTTTGCACATATACAAAAATTAGTAGGAATATAAATTTTAAACTTTAATCAGCCACAGCAATGGTTTAGGTTATGTTTTTGGCACTGTTTCCGGGGAAGGCAGGAGCCATTACTCAAAAAAAACATTTAAAAAATCACATATATTATAAATCTTTAAAAAATTTGAAAAATTCGAAAACTGTAAAAAAAACTGTTACTTATCATTATGAACTGTAACTGCTGAGTGTTGTTACTGTTGTTTTCATGAGCACAAGAACTTTTGGTGCTAGATTAGAGCCCCTAAACCTTGAATTAGATAAACATTTAACTGCTCTAAGAAGGAAGAATAAAATAGAAATATAAAACATAGATAATAGAGTTCATGTACCTAACAACTTTCAAAACCATCCATAACTCATAGAAAAAAATTAAAGGCCTAGAATGAGGGAATTCCGATTCCACAAGTTTCATGTAATCCATCATCCATCATAATAAGTCATAGGGCAAAAAACTATGAATTGAAATAGTCACACATTTCACTATAGCCTGCATTTAATGGACTCTCTAATGAGGACTCCCTTGCCTTCATTAGATACTTCTATAACATTGTGCAACAATTACCTCTTCTAGGACTCACAGAAAATGAACATAGAATGAGAGTCTTTCCATTTTTTCTTAAAGGGAATGCTAGGAATTGTTTTCTGAGTCTAGATGAGAACATCTCTGAAAACTGAGATCAAGTATATAACTCTTTCACTATGAAATTTTATCCTCAAAGATTAAAATGAGAACTTATAACAAAAATAACTAGTTTTTATCCAGAGGATCGAGAATATTTTCATGAATCTTGGGATGGATTTAGTGATATGCTTAGGCAGTGTCCCCATCATCAACTCCCATCACACATTCTTATGGATACTTTCTATGAAGGGTTGTCCTCCTCTAGACAGAATCTAGTTGACCAGGCTACTGGGGGTAATTATAATGATTAAACAGATAAAGAACTTAGATAGATGTTTAATAATATTTCACTGAATTCACAATATAAAAATTCATGAATAAAAAGGGTCAATAGAAATGTTAACCCAAAAACATGTTCAATGAATGAAACTCAAGATCAACTGGCTGAAATCACCAACCAACTTCAATCCTTAATGAACCAGAATTCTAAACAAACTATTAATCAACTTGGATTTCAAAATACCAATCAATATTTAATGGAACAGTGTGTCTAGTGTGGTATGTTTGGGCATAACAGAAACTTTTGTCCAAATTTTGATATGTCATCCCAAAAATAAGAGAATTTTTACTTTGTTAACTATGGTCCTAGAATTCCTCCTAAAGAAGATCGATTTTCAAACAATTAAAACCAAGGGTATAGGAACCATCCAAATACATCCTGGAAAGATCCAGGCTTAATCAAACAACACACTACACCTAATTACTCTAATCAACCAAGACCAAACTTTCAAAATCAACAAAGGGGAGAGTCTTCAAATGTAAAAGGAAAGAATGATAATCGCATGTCTTATAATCTTGATCTAATTTGGAACAAAACAATCTATCTAGAAGAATTATACAATAATCAGCTAACCAAGAATAAAAATCAATATTATTCTAACAAAATGAATGTAACGCCCCGACCCTAGTTACCCAGAGTCGTTGCATTATTACATAACATTGGCATGATCACAAGAAAGATCAAATCTCGAAATACCGATTGGTTTAGTAGCCTTGGAAACACCAGATATATTCATAAGTTTTACATTACATCATAAAATGAAAAACTACTGCTACAACATAATGTCTACACAATCCACACTATTATCCCCTAATAATATCCCTGCAGGTCATTCATAATTTACTTCTTCACTTCCTAGGAAAAATAAAACATAGAAAAGGGGTGAGCTCAAATTCCCAGTAAGGATAACAATATAGCGAAAACTTTCATAAATAAGAATAAACATTTAAGGCAATGTATAACTAAAACAAAATCCTTTTAAACTTGAACATCAACATAATATGGAAAAAGTAAAATTAAATAATTCCATTTACTCATTCACATGGATATTCTACTAATCGAATAATCACATGCAAAATCACTAACCACTTTCATAATGTTGGAATGCATAATGCCAGACTATCATAACCACATAGCCAAGGCCTCGTGCCAAGACTACAAATAAGATTTTGTCAAGGCCTTGTGCCAAGACACTAGTTTGTCTCATGAGACCTACCGATGCATCGAGGAGCTATAGCGGGCTCCACCCGTCACATATTAAGTCCAATGCATTCCCATATGAAAAGGTTTAAACATAACATAAACATTCGTATTAAAACTAGCATACGAAATGTAAATAATTTCACCATAAACTATGAATGGTATAAAAATAGCACATCCACAGTCAAACATATCACAAAACCTTCAATACAATATAGAAGTTTTGTATTATAATAAATCAACTTCAAATAAGCGTAAAATCCATCAAAGGATGTTGACATAGATGAAATCAAAACACTTTTTAGAGAAATATCTCTTTCTATTTTTGAAATCATTTAAGAGCCATATAAAACAAAACATTTTCTTGAAAATATTCTTATAAGCTTGTAAGGAAAGCTTTGAAGATTTTATAACGGCGGAAAATAACCGCACCCGCCGTATAAGTTAAAAAAAACATTCTTACCTTAATTCTGTCGAAAAGGTTAAAAAGGACCTTGTTTTGAAAACGACGGAAAGATTCCTCTTATAAAAAGTCAAAAAGGGTATAAATGACTTTAACCCATATTCTTGTAAATAATAAAAAAAAATTGAAATACATTTTGAAGAAATATGGATGTGGATGATAAAGAGATCCCAGCAGATTATTACGTATAAACAACCTCGGATAATGAAGAGATTGTGAAATAACCCTTACCTTTTACTTTTCCTTGGTTGGGGTAGGTTAACCTCCTGTATAATGGTGAAATAATTGTTATTAAATTATACAAGAATCATATACATTCATATGATATCATATATGATCTTTTAACATTGCTTTGTTAACAATATCTTAGATTTATCGTTGTTTCGGGTGTTAACTTACTCGTTTTCTTTTATATGTTTTGTTACGTAAGTCGTATTTTTCATGGATAGGTTGTATCTTATTCATATCCATAATGATATCATGTCCTTAAACATTATTTTTAAATCATCAAATGATAATTATACTTGAATGTATACGACGGAGAATGAATCTCATCGCGTTCGTGGAGACGGTAGTCCGTATGTACGCACGAGCGACAATATCATTATTTTGATATTAAAATAATATATAATTGGATAGTATATAATATATAAAGAATTATTATCATTTTATATTTATTATTTACAAGAATTACATATCATTATTATACCCACCTAAATAATAATATATTGAATAACAATTACACCACGACGTGGAGACGGTAAGCCGTACGTACGCACGTATGGTGACATGTCATTCAAATGATGGGTAGAATACTGAATATGGTTGTTCCATATTTATAATAACATCACAGTATGTAGAATATACTGGAGTTATAATTTTAGAATTGAAATAATAAACAAAGAGGGAGTGGAAGAAGAAAGAAACATGAAAGAGGGTGATGAAAATGTTACCTCTTCTTCGGGTTCTTCCTTTTGATTTGATCAAAAGGACTCCATAGGATGGATTTCTAACTAAAGTAAAGCTTCTAGGATGAAGGGAGAGAAGTTGGGAGTGTATTTGGGCAGAGTTTGGCCGAACCAAAAGGCTTGAAAGTGTGAATAAGGTGGTAGAGGTGGGGGCCTTTTATAAGAGGAGAGGAGGGGCTCTTTTGGAAAGAGTGAAATGTTACATTATTATACAATGCTTTTCGGATTCTAAAGGTCCCACACTTATATAATTAGTGGATAAGGTGATAAGGGTTCTAAATCTCCTCATCCAATAGGCTTTGGACAAGTGTAAGCCTTGTATTTTGCATTATCTTCTCATTTTATTTAAATCGTTAAATAATGAGGTCATCGCTGCATCATAATGATGTCATAAATAATTTAATTTATTTAATGTCTAAAAATTATAAAAAAAATACTATGATGTAGGAAATATTTTTATATTTATAATTAATATTTATAATCAAAATTTGGACTTGTGTAACCCCACTTAAAAACTGTTTTAGTAAAACAACTCATGTTTGTGTCAATTTAATTTTAACATTAAATAAATATATATTAATGTCATTTTCCAACTAAAGTGGCTCCATGGGTCTCCAAGTTGACCCATGGGTTGTCTTGGTCGGTCATGACTCATCCAATAGGAGTAGGACAAGTGTCATGCTCATCTCATATTATTAAAACATTATTTGTACCTTAAACTACACTAATTACCTCTAATCGCGATTAAGAACTTAAAAGTTACTATTCACCAAAAATTTATTTTAATCTCATTGAACCACATTTTACTTCTTAATGACAACCATGTATGTCAGATTTTTGAAAATCAAATCACAGAAGTGGTAATATTTCATTTAAATGAAAAATCAGTTATTTAACTACCACTTAGTGGTTTCACTATTCATCAAAAATTGAAGTTTTTCAGAACAAAGCCAAAATTTCACCCTAAGCTATAATTGATATTCCGAATTCAAAAATGATGTCTATTTTACAAAATTCCAAACATATAAGTTGCATTAATTAATTTATAATTAATTCCCGCTGTTACAAAAAATGGCGTGTTTCTAAGAAATAATTTATATCAAAAGATTGGCAATTGTTTATGTTCGATTTCAATGTTAAATTAATTATAATGAACACCATTGGATAAAATGGTAAAAATATATTCTAGTTATACTTTAAAACCACTAAATAGTATAATTTTTCACTATAAATTATTTTTATTTAAAAAGTTGTTTTTAAGTATTTTTCACTATTCATAAAAAATTAGAAGTTCTCAGAAAAATACCAAAAATTCAACATAGGCTAATTTCGATATTCCGAATCCAAAAATGAAGTCCATTTTGATAAATAAAATTTATAAAATTTCAAAAAGTAGGTATTACTATTCACAACGGCTAGTTTAATTAGTTGTGGTGTGTGTTAGAGCTCGAGGCTGCGTACAACACACGCTATTGCATTATTCGAAGGGAAACGTATCGTGGAAGCTTGGGGTGTTACATTCTCACCTCCTTCAAATAATTGTGTCCTCGCAATTTCTAGGGTATTACTGCATAAAAAGACTCGGGTGGTTCTTCATCATAAGTTCCTCAGGTTCCCACGTTGCCTCTTCCATTTTATGATTTCTCCACAAAACCTTTACCAGACGAGTCGTCCGGTTTCTCAGCACCTGCTCCCTCACATCAAGAATCCTGACGGGCTCTTCACAATAGGAAAGATCGGGTTCCAGTTCTAATTCCTCATAGGTGAGTACATGCGTTGGGTCAGGCATGTATTTCCTCAACAGAGATACGTGGAACACATCGTGAACTTTGGAGAGACTTGGCGGCATTGCCAATCGGTAAGCTACAGCCCCAATTTGTTCTAGAATTTCGAAAGGTCCGATGCACCTGGGACTCAATTTACCTTTCTTACCAAAACGTATGACTCCCTTCCATGGAGATACCTTCAGGAAAACATGATCACCGACTTGAAATTCCAAATCCTTCCTTCGATTATCGGCATAGCTCTTCTGCCTACTTTGAGCTTCTTTGATGTGATTTTGGATTACTTTCACCTTTTCCACCGTTTCCTCCACCAGTTCCGGGCCTACAAGTTTTCTTTCACCAACGTCATCCCAACAGGTTGGTGTACGACATCTCTTTCCGTATAATGCTTCATATGGTGCCATCTGAATACTCGAATGGAAGCTATTGTTATAGGAAAATTCTACCAGTGGTAAATATTGATCCCACATACCCTGAAAGTCAAGTGAGCAAGATCTCAACATGTCTTCTAAGGTCTGAATAGTCCGTTCTGATTGTCCGTCTGTCTGAGGGTGGTAAGCAGTGCTCAAATGAAGTTCAGTATCCAATGATTTCTGAAGACTTTTCCAAAATCTTGAAGTAAAATGGGGATCACGATCAGAAACGATCGATATGGGTACTCCATTAAGTCTCACAACTTCATTAATATATAGTCTTTCTAGACGTTCTAGGGGTAGATCTTCTCTTATAGCAAGAAAATGTGCTGACTTGGTAAGACGATCAACAATAACCCATATTGCATCGTTCCTTCTAGGAGTCTTTGGTAGCCCCATGACAAAGTCCATCGTAATATTGTCCCATTTCCACTCCGGTATGGGAAGAGGTTGCATGACTCCTCCAGGATGTTGCCTTCCATCTTTCACTTGTTGACAAACCATACATCTTGACACAAAATCAGCAATCTCCCTCTTCATGTTGTCCCACCAAAAATGTTCCTTCAAATCTCTATACATTTTGGTGCTCCCAGGGTGTATAGATAAATTGGAACTATGAGCATCATCCAGCAATTCCCTTTTTAGATCAGGTATATCGGGAACACAAAGTCTCTTCCCGAATTTCAAAATTCCATCCTTATACACAAAGTCCCTCAATCTTCCATCATTCACATCTTTAATCTTCTTCTGAAATTCTTCATCATTGGTCTGAGAACTCTTAATCCTTTCTAGTAATGATGGTTTGGAAACCATTTGAAAAAGCATTGATGTTTCACCTTCCCTAGTTATTCCCATGTCCATCTTCACTAGATCCATGAAAATTGGATCCCTTTCAATTCTCATCACATTCAAAACTCCATGGTATTTTCTACTCAAATAATCTGCCACCTTTTTTTCCTTCCCCGGGTGGTAATGTATCGTGCAATCATAATCCTTGAGTAGTTCAAGCCATCGCCTTTGCCTCATGTTGAGTTCTTTTTGTGAGAAAATATACTTCAAACTCTTGTGATCAGTATAAATATCACATCTTTCACCATAGAGGTAATTTCTCCATATCTTTAAAGCGAAGATCACAGCTGCTAACTCAAGATCATGAGTAGGATAGTTTTTCTCATGAATTTTTAGCTGTCGTGATGCATAGGCAATAACCTTATCTTTCTGCATAAGGACACAACCAAGTCCTTTCTTCGATGCATCACTATAAATAACAAACCCATCATTCCCCGATGGTAGAGTCAATACAGGGGAATTGACTAATCTTCTCTTCAGTTCTTCAAAACATTCCTCACACTCTTTTGTCCAGACAAATTTAATCCCTTTACGTGTGATCTTTGTCAATGGGTTAGCCAATCTGGCAAAATTCCGGACGAAACGTCGATAATAACCTGCTAAACCAATAAAACTACGTACCTCAGTTATACTCGTAGGTGCTGGCCATTCTTGGATTTCCTTGGTCTTAGAAGGATCAACAGAGATTCCATCTTTAGAGACAATATGGCCAAGAAAAGAAATCTCATGAAGCCTGAATTCACACTTGCTAAACTTCCCATATAATTCATGCCTCCTCAGAGTCTTCAAGATAATGCGCAAGTGATTTTCATGATCTTCGTAGGTTTTGGAGTATACCAAGATATCATCAATAAATACCACCACAAATTCATCGAGATACTCCTTGAAAACTCTATTCATCAGTTCCATGAATACAGAGGGTGCATTAGTCAAACCAAATGGCATCACAATAAACTCGTAATTCTCGTACCTGGTTCGAAATGCTGTCTTCAGAATGTCTTCCTTCTTCACACACAACTGATGGTATCCAAATCGAAGGTCAATCTTTGAAAAGTATTGAGCTCCATGCAGTTGGTCAAATAAATCATCAATGTGAGGTAGGGGATACTTGTTCTTTATCGTTATAGCATTGATCTCCCTGTAGTCGATACATAACCTCATAGATCCATCTTTCTTTTTAACAAAAAGAACAGGGGCTCCCCATGGAGAAACACTAGGGCGAATAAATCCTTTATTACTCAACTCCTCTAGTTGTTTCTTTAGTTCAACTAATTCTATAGTGGCCATTCTATAAGGGGTCTTCGATATAGGCCTTGATCCAGGAATTAAATCAATGGAAAACTCAACTTCTCGTTCTGGAGGATGTCCAGGTAAATCTTCCAGAAATACATCTACAAATTCTTTCACAACAGGTAAATCCTCTATTTGAACATTCCTTTCCTCACCGACAGTTATTCCATTCTCTTCCTCCCCAATAATTGAATTTAGTTGAGCTATTGAGGGTGGATCTAAATAAGAATTAGGTGGTGACGATTCTGCTCTAAATATAAGGTGTTCCTTATCATTATCATCAAGAATCGTAACCTCTTTCTTCTTACAATAAATCTTCGCATCATAGTCTGAAATCCAGTCTATACTGAGGATTATATCAAACTCAATCATAGGTATGACGATGAGATCATCAGATAAAGAACATTTATGTGCTCTAATGGGGACTGATTCACAAAACTTTGTTGCAATGATACTTCCCTTAAGAGTTTTAACTGACAACTCCCTTATTAAATCAAATTGAAAATATCTAATTTTCTTAGCAAACTGGGAAGATATGAAACAATGCGATGATCCAGAATCAAATAATGCATTTGCTAAACTTGAGGAAACCATTAAATTACCTGCCACCACGTCTTTCGGAGCTTCTACCTCAGCAGTAGTGATAGCATAAGCCTGGCCTTGATCCCTTGTCCTTTTCTGAGGTAAGTTCTCCTGACGCTTAGGACATTCATTTGCATAATGCCCCATCTCCCTGCAATTGTAGCACCGAACGTTGGTAGCTTCCTTCTTCCCCTTGCAATCACGAGCTTGGTGGCCTTTTTCACCACACTTGTAACAGACTCACATTCCCTTCAAGCAAGTACCAGGATGTTTCTTCCCGCATTTACCACAAGATGGATATTCAACCTTTCCCTTCTTCCCTTTATTTCCATTCCCAGATTGATCAGCAGGTCTCTTCTTCTCTTGCTTTGCTTTAAAGTCATAAGACTTAGAGAATTCCTTTTCTGTCTTGATAGCACATGAGACAATGTCTTCGTACGATGAAAAGGATTGTGAGACTAATGCTCGACGAAGAAATGGTTTTAACCCATCAAATAAATGATCAATATTACTTCCTGGGTTACGTACATAATCTCCAGCATACCTTTCTAACCTTGTAAAGTTAGCCTCATACTTTGTGACATTCTCATCCTCCTTTTGTCTCAGACTTAGAAATTGCCTTTCCATATCTGCTCGATGGTCGCGAGGAAAGTATTTTTCTAAAAACAGATCTTTGAACTCCCTCCATTCCATATTTGATACTTCATCATCTTCCTTCATGATTTGAATCAATGACCAGCATTTATCAGCATCTCTAGTGAGGCGGTAAACTGCCATGATAACTTTTTCCCTTCCACTGCTCCCCAAAGCCTGAAATATTTTCTCTAGGGAATTTATCCATTGCTCGGCTACTAAGGGATTTGTACTCCCATTGAACGTCGGTGGTTTTTGCCTCATGAATCGATCTAACATTGATCCTCCACGCTGTGGATCAGGGTGCTTCATATGGGTAAGGTTATTATTCATAACCTGAGTAAGTTTTCCCAGTATGGTGATTAGCTGATCGGCACCAGTTGCATCACCAGCCCCACTATAATTATCTTGAGCAGGAGGGAAATCCCTACATGGAGTGCGTGCATTGATACGGTTTTCATTTCTTCCACTAGGCGCCATTTCTAAACAATGGCATAAACTAGATCAGTTTATGAATCAAAATACATAATCCCATACTTATAAAACACTTAACATAAATTGAACTATTTATGGATATAATCCATAATCATAAAAATGTTTTCTTTGAGGAAGTATATACTCATAAACCCTTCATAATGATTTGTAAAGAAAATGAGAGTTATCCTAAGCATATCCCCCGGGAGTGTCGTAACCAAGAGTGCAGCAAGGCCCGTTGTCGTGCACCAGTTCTCGTTCGAGTCTAGCTCAAAGCGGTGTTTTCGGGTTTTACCCCTAGGAACATCTGTGCCAGAGCCGCCTCTACCTGCTCGTATCCAGACAGGGATGTATTCCTCGAAAAACTCACAAAATCTCTACAATACCAAAATTCTAGGAAGTTCTTCTATACTAATCCTCAAAGTTCATCTTAGGTCTACATGCTCTAATCAGAGTTTATCTAAATCTAGCTTCCAAGGTTTGTACTAAACTTCCTCTGATACCAACTGTAACGCCCCGACCCTAGTTACCCAGAGTCAGTGCATTATTACATAATATTGGAATGATCACAAGAAAGATCAAATCTCGAAAGACCAATTGGTTTAGTAGCATTGGAAACACCAGATATATTCATAAGTTTTACATTACATAATAAAATGAAAAACTACTACAACAAAATGTCTTCACAGTCCACACTATTATCCCCTCATAATATCCCTGCAGGTCATTCATAATTTACTTCTTCACTTCCTGGGAAAAATAAAACATAGAAAAGGGGTGAGCTCAAATGCCCAGTAAGGATAACAATATAGCGGAAACTTTCATAAATAAGAATAAACATTTAAGGCAATGTATAACTAAAACAAAAGCCTTTTAAACTTGAACATCAACATAATATGGCAAAAGTAAAATGAAATAATGCCATTTACTCATTCACATGGATATTCTACTAATCAAATAATCACATGCAAAATCACTAACCACTTTCATAATGTTGGAATGCATAATGCCAGACTATCATAACCACATAGCCAAGGCCTAGTGCCAAGACTACAAATAAGATTTTGTCAAGGCCTTATGCCAAGACACTAGTTTGTCTCATGAGACCTACCGATGCATCGAGGAGCTATAGCGGGCTCCACCCGTCACATATTAAGTCCAATTCATTCCTATATGAAAAGGTTTAAACATAACATAAACATTCGTATTAAAACTAGCATACGAAATGTCAATAATTTCACCATAAACTATGAATGGTATAAAAATAGAACATCCACAGTCAAACATATCACAAAACCTTCAATACAATATAGAAGTTTTGTATTATAATAAATCAACTTCAAATAAGCGTAAAATCCATCAAAGGATGTTGACATAGATGAAATCAAAACACTTTTTAGAGAAATATCTCTTTCTATTTTGGAAATCATTTAAGAGCCATATAAAACAAAACATTTTCTTGAAAATATTCTTATAAGCTTGTAAGGAAAGCTTTGAAGATTTTATAACGGCGGAAAATAACCGCACCCGCCGTATAAGTTAAAAAAAACATTCTTACCTTAATTCTGTCGAAAAGGTTAAAAAGGACCTTGTTTTGAAAACGACGGAAAGATTCCTCTTATAAAAAGTCAAAAAGGGTATAAATGACTCTAACCCATATTCTTGTAAATAATAAAAAAAATTTGAAATACATTTTTAAGAAACATGGATGTGGATGATAAAGAGATCCCAGCTGATTATTACGTATAAACAACCTCGGATAATGAAGAGATTGTGAAATAACCCTTACCTTGTACTTTTCCTTGGTTGGGGTAGGTTAACCTCCTGTATAATGGTGAAATAATTGTTATTAAATTATACAAGAATCATATACATTCATATGATATCATATATGATCTTTTAACATTGCTTTGTTAACAATATCTTAGATTTATCATTGTTTCGGGTGTTAACTTACGCGTTTTCTTTTATATGTTTTGTTACGTAAGTCGTGTTTTTCATGGATAGGTTGTATCTTATTCATATCCAGAATGATATCATGTCCTTAAACATTATTTTTAAATCATCAAATGATAATTATATCTGAATGGATACGACGGAGAATGAATCTCATCGCGTTCGTGGAGACGGTAGTCCGTACGTACGCACGAGCGACAATATCATTATTTTGATATTAAAATAATATATAATTGGATATTATATCATATATAAAGAATTATTATCATGTTATATTTATTATTTACATGAATTACATATCATTATTATACCCACCTAAATAATAATATATTGAATAACAATTACACCACGACGTGGAGACGGTAAGCCGTACGTACGCACGTATGGTGACATGTCATTCAAATGATGGGTAGAATACTGAATATGGTTGTTCCATATTTATAATAACATCACAGTATATATAATATACTGGAGTTATAATTTTATAATTGAAATAATAAACAAAGAGGGAGTGGAAGAAGAAAGAAACATGAAAGAGGGTGATGAAAATGTTACCTCTTCTTCGGGTTCTTCCTTTTGATTTGATCAAAAGGACTCCTTAGGATGGCTTTCTGACTAAAGTAAAGCTTCTAGGATGAAGGGAGAGAATTTTGGAGAGTATTTGGGCAGAGGTTGGCCGAACCAAAAGGCTTGAAAGTGTGAATAAGGTGGTAGAGGTGGGGGCCTTTTATAAGAGGAGAGGAGGGGCTCTTTTGGAAAGATTGAAATGTTACATTATTATACAATGCTTTTCGGATTCTAAAGGTCCCACACTTATATAATTCGTGGATAAGGTGATAAGGGTTCGAAATATCCTCATCCAATAGGCTTTGGACAAGTGTAAGCCTTGGATTTTTCATTATCTTCTCATTTTATTTAAATCGTTTAATAATGAGGTCATCGCTGCATCATAATGATGTCATAAATAATTTAATTTATTTAAAGTCTAAAAATTATAAAAAAATACTATGATGTAGGAAATCTTTTTAGCTTTCTAATGAATATTTATAATCAAAATTTGTACTTGTGTAACCCCACTTAAAAACTGTTTTAGTAAAACAACTCATGTTTGTGTCAATTTAATTTTAACATTAAATAAATATATATTAATGTCATTTTCCAACTAAAGTGGCTCCATGGGGTCCCCAATTTGACCCATGGGTTGTCTTGGTCGGCCATGACTCATCCAATAGGAGTAGGACAAGTGTCATGCTCATCTCATATTATTAAAACATTATTTGTACCTTAAACTACACTAATTACCTCTAATCGCGATTAAGAACTTAAAAGTTACTATTCACCAAAAATTTATTTTAATCTCATTGAACCACATTTTACTTCTTAATGAAAACCATGTATGTCGGATTTTTGAAAATCAAATCACAGAATTGGTAATATTTCATTTAAATGAAAAATCAGTTATTTAACTACCACTTAGTGGTTTCACTATTCATCAAAAATTGAAGTTTTTCAGAACAAAGCCAAAATTTTACCCTAAGCTATAATTGATATTCCGAATTCAAAAATGATGTCTATTTTACAAAATTCCAAACATATAAGTTGCATTAATTAATTTTATAATTAATTCCCGCTGTTACAAAAAATGGCGTGTTTCTAAGAAACAATTTATATCAAAAGATTGGCAATTGTTTATGTCCGATTTCAATGTTAAATTAATTCTAATGACCACAATTGGATAAAATGGTAAAAATATATTCTAATTGTACTTTAAAACCACTAAATAGTATAATTTTTCACTATAAATTATTTTGATTTAAAAATTTGTTTTTAAGTATTTTTCACTATTCATAAAAAATTAGAAGTTCTCAGAAAAATACCAAAAATTCAACATAGGCTAATTTCGATATTCTGAATCCAAAAATGAAGTCCATTTTGATAAATAAAATTTATAAAATTTCAAAAAGTAGGTATTACTATTCACAATGGCTAGTTTAATTTGTTGTGGTGTGTGTTAGAGCTCGAGGCTGCGTACAACACACGATATTGCATTATTCGAAGGGAAACGTACCGTGGAAGCTTGGGGTGTTACAATGAAAACTGAGGTTATAATGAAAAACATGTAAACACATCTTAGCCAACTTGCTAGAGATTTTCATCTAGGGAAAAAGGTAGTCTTCAAAGTACCACTGAGCTTAATCCTATGGATAATTTCATGGCTCTTGTCACTAGAAGTGGGCTTAATACTGAAACTGTTGCTGAAAAACTAACCAAAAATGGCCAAATTGAAAATCTGCTTCAATTTAGTAATAAAAATATGCTTTTCACACATGCTGGAAATTCACAGAAAAGCCTTGAAAATGATCAAAATATGAATTTGTTATATGAAACTCAAGATAAAACTTCATATAAAAATCACAAGAATAATGGAAAAGAAAAAGTTGAAGATGAGGTGAGGGATATTCGAATTGTCCTTCAAAATTTTTTCCCACCCATCCCTTTCCCTGAGGAGCTGAAACCTCAAAGTAACTTCAAGGTTGAACATCTTCAGTTCCTTGGTCTCCTCTTTAAACTTAAAGTGAACATTCCTTTCATTCAAGCTTTAATTCAAATCCCATCTTACTTGAAATCTCCTAAAAAATTGTTTCAAAAAAAACACTAGAAGAATTTTCTACTTACAGCCTCACTGAAGAGTGCAGTGTCGTACTTCAAAAGAAAATACCTCCTAAACTGAAAGACCCAGGTAGTCTTTTCATACCTTACACACTAAGAAACTCTGATTAACTCAAATGTTTGTGTGATTTAGGTTCTAGCATTAAACTACTCCCATACTCACTGTTTCAATAGTTGAGGTTGGGTTACCTTCAACCCACCACAGTCATACTACAATTATCTGATAGATCATTCACTCATCCTGTGGGTAGGGTAGATTATTTTCTAGTTGGTGTTGGAAAACTATTTCTACCTACTGACTTTTTAGTCTTAGATATGGAATGTGATCAAGAGGTTCCAGTCATATTGGGTAGGACCTTATTGGCCAAAGGTGGTGATTTCATTAATTTCTCTAAGGGTCAATTAATTTTTAAAATTGGAGAACAACAAGAAGAGTTCAATGTGTTTAAAAATGTTAAAGGACCAATGTTTTCTAAAAACTGTTCAATGCTAGAGTCCATAGAGAAAGAGAACTCAATTACAAAATTTGATGAATCTGAAAATCAATCCTCTATTGAAAAAGATAATTTTGAAGCTGAAAATCCCGTTGAATCTGTTTTAGAAATTGAAAATTCTGCTCAAACACCGAAACTGAAAAATTTTCTAGAACTGGAAAACTATCAAGTTTCTACTGTAGAAGGGTCCTCTTTTCTGAATATAGGAGCTTTTTGAGTGAATGTGAGGTTGTATCTGTTAACAAAATCCTTGCTGAAAACTTTGATGTTAATGATGGAGAACTTATTAGACAACTAGATGATTCTTCTTTGATTAACTTGTTGAATGCTGATATGGAAAATCTGGATAGTGTGATGCCTACACTGGACAGTAGCACTCTTACTTCTGAATCTGAACATGAAATTGAAAATCTTTCATCTTTCAATACTCCTTACAAGAAATATGTTGAAGATCTTGGACCTCCTAGTCGTAAGAGTCTTCCTTCAAGTGTAGAACCATAAACTCTTGAACAAATGTCGATCCCTTTTCATCTTAAATATTCATTTCTGGGTGATAAATACAATTGGCCTATATCAAATTCTTCTAAACTCCATTAAAATCACGAACAATGATTTTTGATTGTGTGAAAGAAGTTTAAATCTATCATAGGCTCGACCATAACTGATATCAAGGGTATTGGTCCCTCATTTTGCATGCATAAAATACCTATGGAGCCAGACCATAAGCCTGGGGTAGAATGTCAAAGAAGATAGAATCCATACATGAAATAATTTGTGAGAGAAGAAGTGATTAAACTACTGGACACTAGAATGATATATCACATTTCTGATAGTGCTTGGGTCAGCCCTGTCTAGGTTGTCCCCAAGAAGGGAGGTTTCATTGTTGTTAAAAATGAAAAAAATGAATAATTCCAAGTTAGGAAGGCCACAAAATGGAGAGTTTGTATTGATTATAGGATGCTTAATGTAGACTCTAGGAAGGACCATTTTCTAATTCCCTTTTTGGATCAAATGCTTGAGAGGCTTCCTGGAAATGAGTTTTTCGGTTTTCTGGATGGGTATTCTGGTTACAACCAGATTCCTGTTGATCTGGTGAATCAGAAAAAGACAACTTTCACATGCCCCTTTGGAATATTTGCCTACAGGAAGATTCCCTTTGGGTTGTATGGAGCTCCATCCACCATTCAAAGTTGTATGATGGATATCTTTTCAGATATGATTAAGAGAATTATTGAGGTTTTCATGGATGATTTCTCCATTGTGGGTAGTACTTTTGATACTTGTCTTGAAAATCATGAGTTAGTTTTGGAAAGATGCATTGAAACCAACCTTGTTCTTAATTGGGAGAAAAGTCAATTCATGGTTACAGAAGGTATAGTTCATGGTCTTATGGTTTCTAAGAGAGGTCTATAAGTTTATACTGCTAAGATTGATGTTATTAAAAAATTTCCTCCTCCTGTTAATTTCAAGGGTGTTAGAAGTTTCCTAGGGCATGCAGGTTTATACCGTAGATCCATAAAAGATTTTTCCAAAATAACTAAGCCCCTGTGTTCTTTTATGTTCATCGATGTAGCTTTCAATTTTGTTGAGAACTGTTTGAAATCATTTAATCTTCTTAAAGAGAAACTCAATACATCACCCGTCATTACTGCACCTGACTGGAAACTACCTTTTGAGCTAATGTTTGATACTAGTGACATGGTTGTAAGTGTTGTCCTTGGACAGAGGAAATATAAGAAACAAAATGTGGTGAATTATTCTAGTATACTGTTATATGATGCCCAAAATAATTATAGCACCACTGAAAAAGAATTGTTAACTGTTGTACTTACTCTTGAGAAGTTCAGACAGTATTTGTTAGGTTCAAAAGTTATCATTTTCACTGATCATTCTACTTTAAAGTACTTTTTGTCTAACAAGGAAACTAATACCAGGCTTATTAGATGGATTCTATTGTTACGATAATTTTATTTAGAAATTAGGGATAAATAGGGTGCGGAAAATTTAGTTGCTGATCACCTTTCTAGGCTTCATCTTACCCATTCTGAAGATCCTAGGGATATTAACTCTCCCTTTCCTGATGAAAAGCTACTCACTATTTCAATCAAGAAATCTGCTTGGTTTGCAAATTTTTCTAACTACCTTGCAACATGTGTTTTTCCCAAAAATATGTTTGATAAAAAAAGAAATAAATGCATTTTTGAACTTAAGTACTACCTTTGGGATGATCCCCTGCTATTTAGGATATGTGATGATGGTATTCTTTGGAGATGTATACCTGAGGAAGAGATGTTTCCTATCTTATAAAGTTCTCATTATTCACCTTGGGGAGGTCACCATATTGGTGAAGGAACTGCTCAAAAAGTCCTTCAATATAGTTTCTATTGGCCTACCATCTATAAAGATGCTAGGAGCTTTGTGGTTGGTTGTGATAGATGTCAGAGGCTAGGTAATGTTGGTAGGAAGCAGGAGTTACCCCAAAAAGGAATTTTGGAATTTGAAATTTTTGATGTCTAGGGTTTAGATTTCATGTGTCAATTTCCTTTATCCCATGGGAATGAGTATATTCTTGTTGATTTTGACTATGTTTCAAATTGGGTTGTGGTAGTGGCACTGCCCAACAATCAGGCCAATTCGGTAATAAAATTTGTTAATAAGAACTTCTTTACTAGATTTGGAGTCCCAAGAGATTTTATCATTTATAATGGAACACACTTTAAGAAATATAAATTTAAATATTTGATGGAGAAATATAGTTGTGTTCATAAAACTGGTACTCCTTATCATCCACAGTCCATTGGACAGGTGGAAATTTCAAATAGAGAACAAAAACAAATAATTGAGAAAACTGCGTCAAACTCTAGGAAAGACTGGTCTCTTAAATTGGATAAAGCTTTATGGGGATATAAAACTGCTTTCAAGACCCAAAAAGGTATGTATCCTAATAGGATGTTGTTTGGGAAATGCTATCATTTACCTGTGGAGTTGCATCATAAGTCTTATTGGGTAGTTAAGGCTCTAAACATTGACTTTACGAGTGCTGGTGTGAGGAGGTTACTTGAGTTGAGTGAACTTGGTGATATTAGGAGACAGAGTTAGGATAATTCAAGGATTCATAAAGAGAGGACTAAAATATTTCATGATTCTATCATAAAAAACAAATAACTCAAACTTGGATAGAAGGTCCTCCTCTTTAACTCTAGACATAATCTTTTTCATGGGAAGCTTATGTCCATGTGGTCTGGACATTTTACCATAGTGAGAGTTCTGAAGAATGGAGTTGTTGAAAATGTAGGTGAAGAGAAAAAACCCTTGTTTGTCAATGGGTAGAGACATAAACTTTATTTTGAGGGACAACCAAAGGGTTTGGCTTCCTTCACTGTGCTGGGAAATTGTTATTGAATAAAGTCTGGTTGGGGTCTTTAAACCTAGCGCTGCAAGGGAGGAAACCCAGGGTTTTTTTGTGTTAACAAATAAATTTTTTTGATCAAATAAAGTCTAACTGAAGAATTTAAAATCAGTGCCTCATGGGAGTCTACCCATGCCCCTTTGTTTACATTTTTGTATTGTTTTGTACTGAATAATGTGATGTTTTTCTACCAACTGTATGTTCTGTCTCTGCTGGTTATCTGTACCAAGAATACATGCTCTATTTTTTAGGATTTTACTATTGGTTTCATAGAGGATTTTAATTCCCGTATTGAAGGATTAATGGTTAAAACATTAAGTCAAGGAAGTACCCTACTGTTAAATTCTATTTCATCTCTATACTCCTTAATGCTTTATAAAATTCGGCTGCTTTTCTTGCTACCGAAATAAAAATTCTGCATATGTTTAAAATT
Source organism: Viscum album (assembly GCA_963277665.1). Taxonomy (NCBI): domain Eukaryota; kingdom Viridiplantae; phylum Streptophyta; class Magnoliopsida; order Santalales; family Viscaceae; genus Viscum; species Viscum album. Next base: position 735,842,289 of record OY728160.1, read on the forward strand.
CTACTTGAATTGGAATGAAATTATGTTGTATGTCACAGTGTAAATTAAAAATTTGCATGTACTTCACTACTGGAAACTGAATTTTATTGTTATTAAAATCTTTTCACGGCTTGAAACTAAGTGTGGGGGAGTACATGTTGCTGGTCTTTTAAATCTGATTAATGTTGGGGTGTTTAGCATAAACTTTGTCTGATTTATTGAATATCTAACTGAATAAATTTTGCTAAACTTTCTTACACCCAATTCTCTATGAACCCACACCTTATATGCTAATTTTTTATCTGCATTGGAAATTATCCACTAGACTTAAATGTTAATACATGTACTTGCTAATGATCCTGCTATTAATTTATTCCTTATGGTGAACAATATTTTGGAACTTTATTGTGACCCTTTAAATATGTCATCAATCTGCTTAATTGAAAATCTGTTTTTAACTTTAATTTACAAATTGTTCTTTTCCCATTAGGAAGTCAACTTTGGGGACACAGTTTGGTTTCAAGTGTGGGGTAGGGGGTCAATTCTTGACTGTGCTAAATTGTGCTTAATTGAAAGCCCATCAATTCCTACTACAACGTAAATATTTTTGTAAAAATGTGTAATTTTTTTCAAAATTCTTACACAATTTAAGGCTTTACTCTATTCTCAATTGGGTTTTTCCTTAGGACAAGTACCTTGCTGGTAGTTGAGATTTGTTTTGTATATGAAATTAATGATAATGGATGATTGGTGAGTGATATCTACGTAGTGATTTGATGGAAATTCGGTTTAGGAACTATCTTTGAAAGTGATATGGGTATCCTTTTAATGGAATTATGATCATAACCCTTGGAACTAGAAGTTTGATTTTGATTCTTGGGGCCTCATTCATATTTTATTTATTTGACGTAATCATCTTAATGATCCAATGTAAATGATTTTTGGTATAAATATTTTGAAACTGGATAAATTTGGGCATCTGGGATCCCACGGTGAGTCTCTTAGACTCTAGATGATGGGTGTGTTTCTATTTACTATAATCCATATATACACTTTGAATAATTACATTGCACAGTTCTTGGCACAAGATACATGGCTTGGGAAAAATAAAATAAAGAGTCTAGGGTCCAAAATGAGTTCATTAAGGTGAGGGGAATGATGAACGCCAAATGAAGAAGGGTTCAACTGGTTTATATTGGAGTCATTTAGGTTGTATCATTGAGGTGATTCACAAATAAATATATTTATTTTTGGAACCTAGGTGAAAAAGTCGAAGTATAAATTTCCTACTGTTAAGTTCTTAATTCCACATAAATTTCACTTTTTGGTCACTCTTGGGCTTTGGACTTGAGCCTGGATTGAAGTTAGTCACTGAGCAGTACCACATATGAGCCATGACACTTTCTTTTCTTACTGATTCATTGATCTTTTGACTACCAGTGAGTATTGGTTCTAGGCAAGGTTCATATGAGTAATTTAGTTTCTAAAAGCCTATTGACATGTTTTTGAAGTCCTCTGTTTAAAGTTCTGGACATGTTACATTTTGATCTGAATTATAAACATACCTATGTTTTCATTTTTAATAAAACATTTGATTGTTTGATGACAAACAATGCTTAAGTGTGGGGGAATTTTATGTGTCCTTAAAAACACATGTTTTCCACATCTTTTTAATTAATTTTTATCAATTTAATAACTTATTTTAACAATTTTTAATAAATAATATATCTTTTATTATTATTATTATTAATAATAATTAATTAATTTTTATAATAAATCGTGTATTATAAACCTTAAATTAGTTAATTTATTTCTTACTTTAATTTTATATACTAATAACCTGTTATTTAGATTGTTGTTTTTGTTCTGCATAATTAATAATTTAACTGAAATAAGCTAATTAATTAACTCTGCATTTTCACATAGATATTGAAGTCTTAATTTAACATTGCATGTATTAAGTATTAATTAATTTTATGTAACATAATGTTTTAGTCATATTTTAACAATTCATTAATTATAATATAAGATTGTAAACTTATTTTAGTTTTATTAAGTCTTTTTATATTCTATTTCATTAATTAACATAATGGTTTCACAATATAATAATTATCTGTCTACTTTAAATTAATTAAATTTGTTAAAGTAACCAATTTAAATAATTTTACATTGTTATATAAATGTTTAATTTTACTTTAATCATTAATAATTTAGTTTTTTTTTTAATTTTAGTTTTAATTTTGTAGCAATTTAAAATTTACTAATTGAAGTTATTAATAATTTAACTTAAGTTTTATTGGTTTTATAAATTTATTAAAGTTTACGTTGTATTTAAAATTTCAATTTTTTTAATTTAGTTTTAGTTTTTATTAATTATTTTGTTCTAATTTTATTTATATTTTAATTTAATTTAATTTCTCTATTTATTTTGCAGGGTCATGGTGTCGCACCAACTGTTTCATTTCACTCTTTCCACCAATTCCATTTTCTGTCTCACCGTGTCGTTGCCACCGTATCCCAACCTGATTTCTCACTTTCCCTATATCTTCCAAATTTTCAAGGTGGCACCATAACCCTTGCTACTGTCAATATGCGTCACAGTCTCATCGTATCTCTGCCACCGTATTCAATTTCATGGTGCCACAGCCACCATGACTCTCCTCACCCTTCCTTTTCTCTGCCACTGTCTCGCACCATTTTACTCCATTTCTCATGCTGGTGCCATAGCTTGGCACCGTATTCAATTTCCCTGTACCTTTTCCACCATCGCAACAAAATCAACAAATACACAAAACACGAAAACAGTTCGCAAAAGCTTACCAAACCAGTTTCAAACCACGAATCTAATACAGTATAAATAAAAACAACCCTAATCAGCCATTCGGGATAAATATAGCCTTGATAGAAGTGGCGGCCGCGACTCAGTGGATATTGCTGCCTATGCTTATGGAGAATTCACTGAAGATGCGCTGACCCCCCTTCATCTCATATAAAAATATCTAATCTACCACCGAGATTTGGACCTGCATCTTGAAGAAGTTGAAGCCGAACACCTAGTTCTATGAATTCAACCTGGTACTCAGTGAAATGAGGGGTAGAAAAATCCTTTTATGCTGAGGGAAATCGCTGCCTCTTGGGTTTCACACCACTACTTCAATTGAAGAACCATCAATGTCGAAAGAAGATGCTGATGCCGCAGATGAAGAATCCCTCCCAGCAGATCAGATTTCCGAGTTGCTGTCGTCCGTGGTTGAAGAAGGTCTAGGCAAGATGAGCTGCTCAAGGGAGCCGTCGCCTGTAGGAGGCGAAGCCGACCCAGTTGATCGAGCCACGTCGCTGGGAGGAACGGGAGCTGGTGCCTGATCTTCTGGAGGACGAGGCATCGCCGAAGAATCCGCCATACCCGCCGCATGACTCCTGCGGAAGAAGCACCGAACCCTTCCCCTGCTGCGTGCCGAAACTTGGGGTAGGAGTTGATGATTAAAAAAACAAACTAAAAACTTATAAAAACAAAAATTTAAAAACAAAAATTAAAAATACATAAATTAAAAGATATTAAAAAATCAATTATAAATAAATAATCAATATAATATAATTAACTTATTTAACAGAATTAATACATAATAAAACATTAATTAAGCTAAACTAATAAACAAGAATTTCTTAAATTTAAATTAATTATATTTTAATGTTCCATACTAAATAATTATTTTATAATAAAATTAACCACATAATAATAATTTATTATGTACTAAAATAAGCTAATCTAATTAACTAAAAATATTAAATGATTTAATTTTCTTAATTAACAATAAATTTTATAATTAACAGTAATAACTTTAAATCAATAACATAATGAATTATAACATTATTAAATATTTTCCGACTTTTAAATGTCTTTACTTACTAATTATTTATTCCTTATTTTGTGTGTTTTTTCTTGTTAGGTTCATTCAAGGGATGTGTTTACGTCTAGAGTCACACAACTAACTCGACATGAGTTAGTTACGTGAGAAAAATTAGTGTGATGTGCTTGTCGCGAAAAAACACACGTGTGCGGTGAAACATGAAAAGACGAGTCCAAGTTGTTGGAAGCGAGCGGTGACAAGCAGCAGATGACAGAACATATAAAAACAGAGTTGCAAGCGGTGATGAGTAAAAGGATTCAGACGCTCATTCATTCGACAAACACACCAGACTCGGAGTAGAGTAGAGAACTTGGAGCTCTTCTCGGAGAGCCATTCTTTGGAGTTCCGAGGGCTAGGAGCAGCAGTGGTTCATGCGAGCAGGGAAAGTTTTCTTCCTCTACTTCCTTTTAAATCTCTTTCTCTGTAATTGAGTGATTTCAGTATACGTAATTCAAAAAATGTTAAGCTAAATACTTCCAGTTCTGGGTAAAAATCGAGTCTACTAGTTATCGTCCTAATCTCTTCTCACTATCATTTTTAATGTGATTGGAACTGATTGGTGAGATCAATTCTGATCGCATTCAATTGCAACGTACCACCTGTGCTTAATCTCAGGTTTCCACATTCATATGGTGTGTTGAAATGTGGATTAATTTTCTTGAACATTTAAATGGAAATAAAAGACTACAGAACATACGATGATTTAGTTCTGTTATCTTTTCAAACTGGAATTCTCAAGTTGATTAATGTTGGAGTGGAAAACTCCAAGATTTGTCAGCTTGAGTGATTTATCTCCTGGAGAGGGAAATAAATCACTCCTTTTTAGTGGTATTAGTTGTAATCACTTTTTTGAGAAGGAATGTTTTCAAAACCAGTAGAGTTGATGTTTTCCCCAAACGTATTACTCTAGATTGTTCACTCTTCAGCATTTTGTTTCTCTGTTACTTTTTTTAGCTTGTTCCTTGTTTTGATATAGTTTAGAACAAAAAATTAGAAAAATATGTTGTTTCATTTGTGGATTATAATAAATAAAAAATATAAAAAGAATAGAAAAATAGAAACTCAATCCCACTGCTGACAACAATGGGGTCTTTAGTCAGTTTTTAGAAGATTAGTGGTCTAAATAGCCTTACCTGTGGTTTCGACCATACTTTCCATTTATACAGTATTTAGTAGGAATATAAATTTTAAACATTGACCGGACTCAATGACGATTTAGGTCAATAATGATCCTTTGTATATGGATCTAGTGAGGATGGATATGGGAATTATCAAAGAAGGTGAAACGTCAATACTTTTCCAAATGGTTTCCTAACCATATCATATTAAAAATGATTAAAAGCTCTCCTCATGATGATGAGAACCATCAAAAGAAAATTAATGTTGTGGAAGATGGGAATTTTTATGACTCCATGTGTGATGATGGAACAATAGAATTTGGGAAGAGGTTGTGTATTCTCTTTCTACCCAATCTCAAAACAGAGTTATTGGATTATGATCATAGCTCAAATCTGTCTATACATCCTAGTAGTAATAAGATGTATATAGATTTGGAGGATCATTTATGGTGGGACAACATAATGATTGATATTGATGATTATGTATCAAGATTTTTAGTCTTTCAATAAGTAATGGTTGAACGACAACATCCTAGAGGATTCATGCAACCTCTACATATTCCTACATGGGAATGGAATGACATAACCATGGATTTTGTCACTAGGATACCCAAAGCACTGCGGAATAATGATGAAATATGGGTAATTGTTGATCGACTTACAAAATATGTACATTTCCTTGTTATAAGGGATGATTTCCCCTATAGAACCTAGAGAGACTCAATATAAATGATGTTGTGAGACTTTATGGGGGACCTATCTCATTTTTTTCTGATCAAAATCCATGATTTACATCGAAATTCTGGAAAATTCTTCAGAATAATTTTGATACTGAGCATTGTTTATGTAATTCTTATCATCCTCAAACAGATGGGTAATCAAAAAGGATGATCCAAAATTTAAAAGACATGTTCAGATCATGCTACCTCAACATTCAATGTATGTGGGATCAGTATTTTTCTTTGGTGGAGTTTTCCCACAATAATAGTTTCCATTCAAGTATTCAAATGGCCCCATATAAATAATTTTACTAAAAGAGATGTCATTCACAAACTTTTTGGGATGAAATTGGAGAAAGGAAGCTTGTGGGTCCATAGATTGTGGAGGAAAAAACAATGAAGGTAAAGACTAGTCAAGGCTATATCCAAGTAGCTCAAAGAAGAAAAAATAGATATGCTGATAATAGAAGGAAGGATTTGGAGTTTCATGTGGGAGATTATATTTTCATAAAACTATCCCCATGGAAGGGTATTATATGATTTGGGAAGAAAGGTAAATTGATCCCTTGATACACGGACCTTTGGAAATTTGGGAAAGAATTGGAGATATTTCATATCATTTGGATATTCCACCAAGACTGTCTAAAGTACACAATGAGTTTCATGTCTCATTGTAGATAATGCATATGCTAGACCCAACACATGTCCTCACTTCTGAATGTTTGGTATTAGAACCTGAACTATCTTATTGTGATAAGCCTATCCAGATTCTGGACACTAAAGAACATGTTTTGAGGAATTGAACCACACTACAGGTAAAGATAATTTGGAAGAATCATAAAATCGAAGAGGAAACATGGGAACATGAGGATCTTATAATGAAGAACTACACAAATCTTTTTGTGAGGTAACATTCTGGTAATTTTGAGGAAGATATTTTATTAAGGAGGGTAGGATGTAACTCCCTAAAAATTTATAAATGAATGAATGAAACACTATGTCTCCACAAAACACCACTTCGTTATAACCTAGCTAGTAAACATAATTTTCCCACCTCTGTGATTTGAATTTCAAAAAAATGACATACATAGTTGCATTCAGTAAGATATTCAGAGTCTGATAAGTCAAAAATTATTATTTTTGAATAGTAACATACCCATATGAATATTAATGTGAATATTAATATGACCCTTATGATTAGTAAATCAATTATTATATTATTTTCTTAAGGTTATAAGATAATGAGATATAGATCAATTTGTCATGGTGATATAAAACAAATTAATGTTTTAAAATTGTTATTTTTCGAATAAATTATAATTTTATAGAAAAGTTAAATTAATCATATATATAAAATTACTTTCGAAAATAGACTTCATTTTTGAATTCTACATGTCTAAAAATTGTTTTGGTGAATTTTGGGTATTTTTCTGAAATACATAAATTTTTGGTGAATACTGAAATTTGATAATTTATGAAATATGATAAATAAATGAATTTATGCATCATTATTGAGTCATGGATTATGTAAATGATTATTGTATTGAACTAACATGAACATAGTACTATTTTTGGCTATAAGAATCAACAATATTGGTTGTCTTGGACAGAATAATAAATAAATGATAAAATAATGGGAAAACTCTCCTCTCCTCCACTGTAACCCCCTCACTCCCTCTTCTCTTTACTCCTATCAAGCCTTGTGTATTGTATAAATTCTACAAAAATCTCCCCCCAATCCCCACCCCCATGTCCAGTAGAAATTGTTCTCAAAAAAAGAAAAAAACCTCTCCCCTAAAGTGGCTCTCAAGGAAGACTACTTCCAGAGGTAAATTCCACTTTTCATTTCTTTTATTTCATGTTCCTGTATTATCTTTTTTTGTACTCTCCTAATTTCATTAAAAGGTTGTGATTAATCTAGTACATTAAATTTTATTCAATTTTGTTATGATAAAAGAATAATTCATCATCATCTATTCTTTACCCTTCTTTTATACTAGAAATGAATACACCATTCGAGATGTGTTAATTTATAACATTCAAGGACAGAATGTTTTCAATTTCTATTACCATCTTAAATTATAGTCATGGAACCATTTTTATGGTTGAAAAATAATATAATATATTTATTATAACTTATTTGTGGTTATGAAATTCTTTCTTACACATGATATTTATATATAAATCAAAACGAGTTCGTTGTGATCATGAACCTCCAATTAAACCAAATAATTGTCATTAAAGTTTTATATAATGATTCATCTTCACTCCAAAAAACCAATAAAAATTCAGGACCATTTAATCTTATGATTTTTCACTAATAGCATACAACTTCTATTTTGGATGATCATTCTAATTCTACATGTCTTTCCATACATGAATATAAGTAAACTAGTCATGAAAACCAAGGAAGAAAACACTCCCAAACAATGAAAATTAAATATATTAACCCATCAAAAGGCCATGAATGAACCTATAAAGTTCATAATATATCAATTTCATGTATATTAGGGTCAGTAATCATTAATTTTTTAACATAAATTTGATTATTCAGGTCATTATGATCAATAGAGTAACACCTTCATACTTAAGGTAAGAGTTTTCTACCAGAACATCCTTTTTCATTCAGTTTGATATTATTCTAGTATTACAACAATTTAGTTCTTATTTATTCATATTTACTCATCATAAATTATATTTTAATTATATATATATTTTTACAAACAATAGTTCTACCTTAATTTATGGCGAGTTATACATTTTAAAAGGATCTTTCAAAAAATTCCTCCAAAAAGCGAGCCAGATTAAAGGGCATTTCTCAAATTCTTACATATTTTCTAGAGAACTCTATGATATGTTTTTGGAAACAAATATATTTATAAAATCATTAATGATATTTAGAAAATACTATCTTACTTCACTAATGGTTTTATACAATGTTTTTTTCCAAAATAACACTTCTTTTTTTAAAGTAAAAGATTATTTATCTCAAAAATTAATCGATGATTTGAAAAGAGTATCATCATCTATTTCAACACTCTTGTTGATTTATATGTATTATTGAGATTAATATTTTATGATATCATATAAAAAAATTTATTGAACATTTTATTATTATTTTGACTATGGATGTGCTATCTTAAAAACATTCACCAATTTACTCTGGATGGTTAGTGTTTATGGTTAATGTTAGAGGAAAGTTGTTTACATTTCATATATTAGTTTCAATATGGATGTATATATTTTTTTTCATCATCCTAGTTCATACAAGGAAATAATTTGACATAGTAAGTGTCGGTTGGGTCTCACTATATCCCCTTGGTGCATTAGTAAGTCTCATGATGAAAACTATGGTCTTGGCATGAGGCATTAACACAATGGATATTTATAGTCTGAGCATGAGGTGTTGAAAGTTTGGTTATGATGTTCTGCATTATTCATTCCCTCATTATGAAAATAATATTGATATTTAATATAGTTATTTTACTATTATAATACCCATGATTATGTTTTATTATGACATTATTTATTAATCTCTTATTACCAGCATAATGTGTTCACGTTTATTTTTAAAGGCATGTGTTTTTAGTTATTCACCTTGCCTAATGTTTATGTTTATGATATTTTACACTGTATTTATTACCCTTACTGAGCATTTGAGATTATCCCTTTCTTATGTTTCATTTTATCTGGACATGAAGAAGTTTATTACGAATGACCTACTAGGATAAACATATAGTTTTGGATTTTCCCAATAAAACCTATATGTTGTATTTCATTTCATGATGTAATATTGAGCTTTTGAATGTATCTTGTTTTCAATGATAATATAATATTTTTTATTTGGGATACAAATTTTTTGTAATCATGATAATGTAATTTAATAAGGCATCACCTCTATGAAACCGGGGTTGGGTCCTTACAATCATCACCCCTCTCCTCCCAAAATAATGGTATCATTCTTCCACTACTGATTCTGGCCATTTGGTGACTAGAAATCCATTATTGATTCTCCTTGCACATATCGCATACACCTCACCCAAATATGGTCATCTCCTTCCACCTCCACTATTCTCAAATCCCAAATCTAAAAAATCATTACCCATTATATGATACCTTTTCTCAAAATATGTCCTTGATATGAAATCCAATCATTCCTCTGGAAACCATTTCTAATCCAGTGGCCCGATCAGGATCGGTCCTCCTCAACAATGTAAAATCATGACCCCATGTTCCAATTATGAATAACACAAATAATTTATGGGATGTATTCATAATAAAAACTGTTTAAAAATATTTTTCAAGAATTAATTTCTAACTAATTCAATCATAATATCTAAGGTTAGAAAAAAACTAAATAATCAATTTAATTTTAATACATGGCTGTATGAAAAGTCCAGTAATTTTTATAGATAAAGAAACCAATTATCTTGCTAAATCAATTTGATCAAATAAGGATAATTCCAAAAATCAATATTCCTACATCTAGTTTAGATCTTTTGTGGATGAATAATGTTCTCACCAATGAAGCCTATGAGTCTTTATGTTCTTGTGCCCCAATCTTCTCAAATACATATTTCCATCCCCACCTGAATTGGATTCTCTAATGGGAGTAAAAATATGCTCTCAATATTCCTAAGGTGTATGAAGATAACCAAGGGTAATTTCAATGACATATAATTTATAAAAAATATATATATTTAAGTAATTTTAAATTAAACAATTAAATTAATTTATTAATTTAATTTGAAAATAACCCTCTAATGGTAATTTTATCTTAATGCATGATGCCGACCATATAAAGTCACAACTAGGGTAAAAATCGGTTTCCATAGTCAATCGTGGTCTTAGAATTTTGAATATATGATTCCATTTATGTTATATGCCATTTTCTCAAAGAAACAATATGAATATAATATAAAACATATTTAATATTTTTATAAAATTAATTATGGAAACACTAACCCTTTGAATCGAACTATATCCTTATGGTTGGATATGAAAATATATAAATATAGATATATTACTAAATCTTACATGGAAAAAACTAGGTCTCTACACAATTCATTTTTTCATGTTTTTTTATCTTGAAAAAAAACTAAGCAAAAATCATTGGATACTAAGCTAGAATATTTCTCTCCAACTCACAGGAGCTATCCTTCACGTTCTTATACTACCACAACACATAAACCCAAGGGATGGTCCATCAACATAGGGTCCTCTTATTTAAGTCATCTATTTCCACTAGGTTCTTTTTAAATGTTGATCTATCCTCGTTATCCAGCTCACCCTAGTCAATTACATGTGTGGGGTTCTGAAGGTATATCCTTAGGTATGCCTTATGAAAGATGTTGTTTACCCGCTCCAATGGTGGGGGTGGGACAAAGAGGTAAGAAATCTTTCCAACCTTTGAAAAGATCTCAAAAATCCTGATAAAACTATAGGATAACTTTCCTCCCCGATCAAACCCCAACAACCCTCTTCATTGGGAGAATCCTAGGAAAATGTTGTCTCCATTCTAAAAAACCAATGTAATATAACAGAAATCCATGTAATATAACTTCTTGATCCGATATGTCCTCATCTGCTCTTGTATGACCTAGAACTTATCTATAATCCCCTGAACCAACTCTAGGTCCATAAGTGATGCATCAAGGATATCTATCTAGAACTAGGGTGACCTATAGGGTATCCCATACTTGGCCTCAGATGTTTACATGATGATAGTAGAGTGGTAACTATTTGTTAATGAAAACTCAACCAGGGGAAAGTGATCCTCCAAGATCTTTCCAAAGTCTAACACAAAATCCCCCAATATAACCTCCAACACAAGAATAATGCACTTGGTATACCCATATTTCTATGGGTTGAAGGCTGCACACATCCTTATCTGGGTCCCAAATGCCTTAGGTAGGCCTCTACACAATCATTATGTAAAATATGCATCAATATCAAAGACAATAGTTGAGGGTACCCCATGAAGGAAAATAATCTTCTATATGTACATATACCCTAAAATATCTACTGAACTCTACTCCCTCATAATAAGAAAGTGTGCTGAATTCATGATTAGGTCAATTTTCACCCATATGGAATCATGAACCTTCACTATCAATGGAATAACTATAAAAAATTCCATGGATGTGCCATCCCATTTCCACTTCGGGATCCAAACAACTAGTAAGAAACCGGTCAAAATATGGTCCTCAGCCTTCACCTGATTAAAGTTGAGGAATTATGGGATGAACTCATCCACACATCATATCATTCCATACCACTAAAAATATCACTAAAATTATTTTTACATAATCCCCATAGGTGGATTTATATCTAGAGAGAAGAGTAGAACTCCCTCATCACCTCCTCCCCCATCGTGATTTGGACAACCATCTGTCCCTTGAAAAGGATGAAATGATTAACTCCTCAGAATTTCCATATGGTGAATCTTCTATAGATAGGTAGTCATGAATGAAATCACAGTAAATATCTTCTATCTAGGACTCCCTTTCATGATTGAGACATATAGTAGTCAATATCATCTACTAAAGAAAAGATATTGCCTCCTCCTCCACAATGGTCAACTACAAGGAATACAACTAATCAATATACTCTTACATCAAGCAAGCCCGAGTCTTCCTACTGAGGTGATCTACTATAGAAATTCTTTTCCCTAGAGTATAGACCGTCTCAAAGTTATATTCATATAGGAACTCAAACTAGTGTTGTCTGAAGTTCATGTCTCTCTTTATGAAGACATTCTGGAGAATTTAATTGTATGAGTAAACACTAAAGCGCTTTACCATAATATATTGTCTTCAAATCCTCAGGGAGATGTCTACCACTAATATCTCTAGGTAATGATTAAAATTATCTTACTCACAGGGTCTAAATTACCTCAACCCCTATGTGATAACTTCCTTCCACTACATCAACAGGCAGCTGATCCCAGCTCCCAAGTAATCGAAATACACTACGTACTCCACTCCCTCCACTGGTAGTCTCAACAAAGCAGAACCTGTTAGCCTTTGCCTCAACTCTTTAAAGTCTCTCTAAATATTTTCAATCTTTGTAAAAAGATTCCATATCCACATTGGGGTAGTCAAAGGTGTTTCAATACTGAAGATGCCTACTACAACCCTAAAATGGTACCCCTTTATGCCAAGAAATCTTCACACATCTGATGTCCTTTTGGGTCCCTCCAAAGAAAGAACTCCATCAATAATCAATGGGTTTATGGGGAAACCATTCCCATAAATTACATACCTTAGAAAGTGAACCTGATGAATCCAGAACTTCCACTTAGAATGATTAATATAAAGCTAGTGATACCAAATAATATCTTGGAAAATTCTCATGTTTTATGCATGCTCATCCTTTATTACATTTTATACTAGTATGTCATCCATAAATAAAACTAAAAACTACTCCAATTACATGTGGATGATTAGGTCCATAAAATCTATATACATGGTAGGGACATTCGTCACACCAAAGGGAAACACTAGGAACTCATACTGTCCATACTGACATCAAAATTACAGCTTTAAGATTTTATCCTAGTAAAATCTCAACTGGTGGTAGAAGGACATGAGATCGATCTTTGAGAACCATCTCAAACCTCACAAATGGTCAAAGAGGTCATCAATTCTCATAAATAGGTACTTTTTCTTTATCATGGTCTTATTCAGGTGATGAAAATCTATTCAAATCAGTAAGTTCCCATATAGCATTTTCATGAACAACACTGGAGATTCTTAGAGGGACACATTGGGTATGATGAAACACTTATCTTGAATGTCCTCCAAATAAAACTGAAACACCAAAAGGTCAGTAGGAAACATCAGATATTCCATGGAAGATATCAGAGTGGCCCTAAGATTCATGTCAATGGAAAAGACCATCTCTCATCTAGGAGGTAGTCTCAAAATGTCCTTGGTGAAGACACCCATAAAATCCTTCATAACTAAAGGAATCTATATTTTGGAATAGACTACTACACCAAGTGATCTTCTCTCTAATTTATGGGCAATGGGATATAGATTCCTATATATAGAACCCACTTGTCCCACAATGAGATCTCTCTCTCCAGTAATGATGGATCCTGTCTCATTAGAGTGAATGCATCTGAAAAATCGATGGTGGAAATAAATATGACCACGAACAATAGACAAGAAATTCATAAACATGATTACATAATAAGGATCCATTTTTGAAACCAAAATGTCCCATGTGAACCCCTTTTTACCATTATATAGCTCACACTACTGATAGATAAAAGTTACAAAAGACGTGTTCTATGTAGGAACCTCAAGACGAAGATGTTGTTCTAGATCCTTAACTAGGAGCTACAACTCTCACAACAAGAGTATAGAGAAAATGGAATGAATAACACCTGTTTATTCTAATAATCAGGAAAGAGTAGAATAAACATAAACCACACCATTAATCTTCTCGTGTGTCGCTGGGTCATAAACCTCTATAGCATGTAGTAATCCACAACCATGGCCGTAAGCTCATTGAAAATGATTTGGGCCACCTTTTGGTAGTGCTGGAATGATCACATAGAATCATCCATCACATATAGATACACATTTGGGAGCTCCACCTACTCCTCTTCCAGATTCACCTCTCTAAGGGCCTCCTCACCCTCCAATGGGAGATCCATGATCATGGAACTGCCTCTGCTATGTTAGTCAACCTACTGTTATCTTGTGGTCCTTAATATTTTTGGTTTGGTAGCCACACACCATGTGACCTCACACACCAAAGGGAATAACAATTACCCTATTTAGTCTTCCCTTGTCATTTATGCATCCCCTGACCATGTTCTCGAGCCTGATCATGGGAAGACCTCCTACACCCAGATATTATCAATTGCTGTCTCCTATCTATTGTAGATGAATTATCCCCTATGATTCCCACTTATAGATATAGCTACATGGAATACCTCTAATAGGAAACTCTCTTTCACTAGTGCCTGATCCAACACCTCATTATACGTGGGAATTCATAAGTGTTCTAAATTTGAAAAGATCACTTTTGAGATTCCATTCTAAAACTTCTATGCTTAGAAGTAGCCATCATAGATAATGTAAAGGGAGTACCGTGTAAGGTCTATGAACTTCACCACATACTCATCCATTTTCATTCATCTAAGATACAACTCCAAAAGCTCTTGAATCTAGAACAAGTAAAAATAAGAGGGTTAGTACTCTTTATGAAAAAGTTGTTGGAATTCAATCCATGAGAGTGTCGAATCGGCATGCATCTGGGTAACAAGACTCCACCAGCACCCAAATTATCTATGTAAAATTCTAGATACCAGCACAACCAAATAAGAATCTAGTGTGTAGATAAGCCTGAAGATATGGACCACCTAGTCTATCCAATCCTATACATCTTGGGGATCTCTCTCACTATGTAACCTCATCGGACACTGGTGCTGGAGCTCGCATAGTGTACTCTGTTAGCATGCATCCTTAGCCTTCTCTATTGATATGATCTGTTATTGAACTGATGGGGGTGCTTCTACCAAACAACATGAAGGAAGGATCTCTTGGGATGTAATATGATGAATGGTCTCATAATTCATCACATCCTGTTCACGATCGAGAATTGATATCCAAGACAGAAGTCGTAATGTAGTCATCTTGAAAATTTAATCAAGATGTACCAAGGTAATATGAGAATATATATATATATATATATATTGGGTATTTGAATCAAGGAGGATAGTTAATGACTCAATCCAATATGATGGATGTACCATTGACCCCTATAGCCAATTTCATGGTGTTGCAAGTCAATAGAAAGGTAGTCATGGTCTTGGTGAATGGATATATCAGTCGTCCATGCCATCAATGGGTTCCTTGGTCTAAGAGTCTCACTTGAGGCACTTTGACACTATTTACTTAATTCACAACCAAATATTCATAAGGGTACTCCACAAAAAACCATCCTAAGGAATGAACTAATATGACACCAATCTGTCATGACCCGGTCCAATCGGGGCTCGAGCGACAACTACTCCAAGCCCGAATCCATAGGCTAGGGGAGGGGATAAGAACCTAAAGGCTTATACTAAAAGGAATTCCATTTTCTAATGTACCATAATTAATACACCTGACCATATTAATTCACAAGTGTGGTGGAATAATAACAAAATATTTCACAACTAGAATATAATCCATGCATGAAAAACTTCTAGGGTGTACAAGAGTACGACAATGTAAACTGGAAAGGTAAAAGGGATTAAATAAATACCCAACTTGGAAGATGTTACAACCTGAAAAAATGGAATGTAAAATTACCTATAGAATCTAGATCATGATATCTATGATCTGACCACCATATGCATTCCAAAGAACCAAGTATCCCTAATATCCTCTAAAGTCACTGCCGACCTTTCCATCATATTCAGAAGACATGAAACATGTGGGAAAATCCAATGTAGGTGTGAGTATATACATACCCAGTAAGAAAACCTAAATATGAAAGGGGTCTAGTAAGAGACGCAATAGTAAATGAAAGATAGAGGACTATAACCAGCTAAACCCAAACCAAGAATCTGACCTCATATGACCATATAGAGCTCAACACATTGTCTAGTTGGAATACACACCATGTGTCTTCCACCAATATTAAGAGAGTAGAAAAATGCATCAACATGTATAAAAATATATGAATAAGATCAACCCAATGATTAAAAAATGAGATATATGGGGATCTCAATCTCATAGCCTAACCCATGAAAATAGTGCCATTAGTTCTATATGTCCATCAACGATTCCCAACTTCTCATACATATGATCATTAAAAAATCCAAGTCTGGACACAACTCGTATCTATGCCACACGATTGAGGGAAAAAATCTCTATATTGGGGATCCATTACCTGATTTTGTAGGAGGGTGACATGTAGTATATAGCTAGAGGATCCATGCCTTATCCTGATAGGAGGGTGACACTCTAATGGTCAAGGACACATTCCCTATTTCCTAAAGAGGGTGACACTCAATAAATGATAAAGGAACCATGCACAACCTAGATATAAGGTTCTAATCTATTAGTCTTGGACCCATGAATTTCCCTACAAGAGGGTTCCACTCGGATTTTAGATAAAAGGCCCATGCCCTCCCCAGCATAAGGGTTCCACTCTAATTGACAGTCGAGTACCCATGAACTACCCTTTAGGAGTGTTCCAAATAAATAGTAGATAGAGGACACAATACCAACCCATTTGGAGGTTTCCACTCTATTGATAGGTAGAGAACCCATTCCCTCTCTTATTAAGATGATTCATCTCTAGAATACATCAACGATCATGTCTAATAATTTACATCATCAAGCATTTCCTAAATAAGCATCAGACCCATAATATATTGCATCGTATCTGAAAATCCACTACAGAGGCTACCATTACATATTACCTAGAAAACACTCAATATAGGATACTAATGGGCTAAAATATGATTCCAAATAAAGAAGATAACATTGATTGAAGTCTCCTTAAAAGGAGTTATGGGGCACATGGCGTGTGAGGGTACCTACACAACATGTGGTCCTACTTTGTATCTTATCCATATGCCAACATTTACACTATATTTCTACCCATGTAACCATATTCGATGTGTATATGGTCTACATAGTGTGTCCGAACCACTTAGGGTCCTGATCGTGCTCCCTGTTCAGGTCTGTGTAATTTTTCCATGCCTATATACATTGGCCCACAACATGTTTTTAAACATACCCATGTCTGTGTAAACCCAAAGTACAAGAAAAGTCACCAGTACATCTGTCACATAGAGTGTGGGGGACCCAAATGACATGTAATTCTTATCTCTCCCGAAACCCTAGTTGGCACAACTACGTCCCAACATGCCGTTTTTTCTTAGGACAACACATCATAATGTAATTTTTTAATAGATTATAATGTCCAAACTCCACAATCCAAATTTGGAAGTTTCAACTTTGAAATAGGCCTCATCTTATCTCGAAATCAAGGGATCATATTACAGCCGATGATTCAAACCCTTAGGTGGCCGAAAATTGATTCTTGATTCCTCCTACATGTATTTGGTGCACCTCGTGCATATCTAGTTGTCTCCCATCACCAGTATTGGTCTCAGATATTAAATAAATTAAATACAGACCCATTATTCCAAGATTCAACTCCAAATCCATCCTTGATATACAATACCTTCATCACCAATGAAAGCATTGCAAATTTGGGGGCCAGATTGGGCTCAGTCCTGCCTGACAATGTCGAATCGTGACCCTATGATCGAATGATAATAAACACAAATATTATTTGTTATAAAGGAAAAATATAAAGGGTTTAAAAATAATTTTTTGAAATTTCATGGAAAATGAATATAATTTGAGGGTCAATGGTTTGAAAACAATTAAATAATAAATTTAATTACAATACATGGGATCATGAAAAGTATGGTAATTAGGTCAAATCAAGAAAGGGATAATCATGAAAAATAAATTTGATAAATTGAGATGAATTTCACAAATGGATAATCAGACCTAGTGTTTGGATCATTCATTGATGAATAATGAGGTCTCCAATTAAGAGGAGGAAACTTTTTTATTTACTAAGCTTCGATCAAATTTGATCTTGACTTCTATCATCGTTTGAAATCGATTTTCTAATAGAAGGAGGAAGAAGTTTCTCTATAATTTTTTAGGGTTTATGTGCATTACCATGGGGAGTTTCCATTATGGAAACTTCTTATAAAATTATATTTTTTCATTTTAAATTATATAACAAAATTTTTTTATTTTAATTTAAAATGGGCCAACCAACTATCATTTTATCTAAACTACCCTTTTCGACCAACATTTGGTTGATCCTTGGGTAAAAATCACGTTTTAGAACCCATTGTGGTCTCAGATTTATGATTTGATATTTTATTTACAATTTATAAAATTTTGATTAATTAAATGCATGAACATAGTATAAAAATTATTTAATATTTTTATAAAACTATTATCCTACACATAGGGAAATTTAATTTCTTGCGTCTCAACATCTACCTCTTAAAATATGGGAAGAAATTTTCAAAGTCTTACAAGGTAAAAATGGGTCTCTACACAGATATTCATCCAATCATGAGGTTTTTCAATTGCACTAATTTGGGACATTAAGCAAAATTTTTCCTAGAATTAGTTATTCAGGGTGGAAATCAACATGACCAAAATAAAAAAGGTGTGAGAAAATACTTTAATACTTTTAGGGTTGATGTTGGGCTATATAATTAAGTGGAGATAGTTAGGTTACCTATTTATTTTAATTTTTCGCATTCCCTATTTGACAATGGTTCTTCTCATTACAATATTTCTTGGAAATTTGAATGTAAAATCAGAATATCACCTCATGAATAGAAGATATTACTTTTGGTGAAAATTCATGGTGGAGATATTGATGAAAAAAATGTATCAGAATATTCTTATAGTTTTTATTTGGACTATCATTACTATAAATCTTATTGAACTACAGATAGTATAGTTTGACATTAATTTGGGTAAGGATTAGATTTCTATTAATCCTGATAAGATATATTTAAAATATAATAATGTTTTATTTAATAATTTAATACCCTTGATAGCCTACTAATAATCTACATAATTTATTACACATGGAAGTGAATGTTATAGAACTCTTGTTATTGAATAGAAAATAACTATTTTACTTAATGATATTTCAATAGTAAATGAATATATGGATATATTTGGTGATGATTTTCCTAGTTTTATTCATGATCATAAGGATAAATTTATTAATGAAATAGTGTTTATTCCATTCCCATTTCAAAAACCCTTATCGAATGACTCATATGAAAATTTTGTAATTAAAAAATAAGTTTCAAGAGTTTCTAAATAATGGATTAATTTTTCATAAAGAATCACCTTGGTGCCATTGTTTTTTTATCTAAAGATAGATGGTTAAATGATAAATTTCATTGATTATAGAGGCTTCAATAACCTCAATGATTAGAACACTAATACTTTTCCTCATACAATAATTTGTTTGATCTTCTATGGAGGTGAAATATTTTTTTAAGATTAATCTCATGCCAAAATTTTATTAGTTGAGGGTGAAGGAAGAAGATATCCTAAAGACTACATTTATGATTATATATGACCATTATGAGTTTATCGATATTTATTTCAGGTTGTTTAATAAAATAGTTATATTTATGGATCTTATGAATATATTTTTCCATTATTTATTCGATATATAAATGGAAATTTTTTTTGATGATAAATTGGATTATTCTAAATGTCATGAGGATCTTGAAATACAACTAAATATTGTTTTTCATACCTTAAAGGAAGATAATAAATATGAAAAATTTAGTAAATGTGAAATTTGGTTGCAAAAAATTTATTTCTTCAGGAATATTTTTTGTAAATATAGAATTATAGTTGACCCTACAAAACTATCATTTTTGAGGAATTGAAATGGCCTATAAATGTAATAATGTTTTTCGATTTCCTAGATTGGTATGTTATAACTGGTGCATTGTTAAAAACAATTCTATGTTTTTTAGCTCATTGACTATGTTAACTAAAAAATGAGTTAAAATCATTTGAGAAAAATAATTTGGGGAATATTTACAGGGATAAAAATGAATAATGGTTAAATCTCCATATTAGGACTTTCCCTTAAGAAATGGTATTTTTTTCACCCATAACAATGCTTCATTAAAGGATTTTTGTTGCGTCCTATTGCAGAATAATCATGTAACTGCTTATACCTTATGATAACTAAAACCTCATGAGTTAAATTATCTTACACATGATCTGGAATGAGATGTTTTGGGTTTTTCTTTAAAAAATGTTGATAATTCATTTATATAGAGTAAAATGGGGAACATATAGTGATAAAAAAAGTTTCAAGTATATATTTACAAAGAAAGGGTTGATCATAAGATAGTGAATATGGTCATAACTAATCAAGGATTATGAAAACATGAATAATTATAAGCTTGGAAAAGAAAAAAATTATCCAATGATTTGATTCAGAAAAATAATTATGTATTACCCATGTTATATTTTTATCAAGACCCATTAATTAATGATTTAATGAATTTTGGCCTTTGAAATTCTGCCTGAAGGAACTTCCACTTTTTTTGTTTCAGGTTTTTGTACAATCAAATCTATCAAAGATAATTAATAAATATTTGAAGGAGGGTCATGTTTTATCAAAAAAGGAAAAATATGTTTATGAGGGTATGTTTTCATAGTTTAATATTGATTATTATGGTATTATCAGATTTGAAAAAAAAATCTAATGTCTTCCTTGTTATTCTCAGTTGAAGTGAGAATTATCGACTGAGCCTCGTAGTTACTATTTGCCATTAATACTAATAGCTAATATTTATAGATATATTTGGGTGTATTAATATTGAGAAGTAAATAAAATATATATTGTGTACTTTACCATGAAATGTTTGTGTAGTCAAAATGATAATGAAAAATGAAATTTATCGAAGGGGACACTTCAACCGTGGCCAATTCAAAAGAGGAAATGGGAAAATATATAAATGGATTTCATGGTAGGATTTCTATATGCATATAGATGTAATAATTTTATTTTTATTATTGATGATTGATTAACTAAATATACACATTTATTTCCCATTAGAGATATTAAGTCTTTAAATAAATATTTCTGATTGTACCACAAGGAGAGAGTTTGGTTACTCTGAATTACACACTCTATTACATTTTACAATTATCCAAGCATCAGTCCATTTTTTTGGAAAGGTCCTCAAATGTTTTTGGGTAATTAATTAAATTCTAATTTATCTTTTCATCCTCAATCGGATGGATAATCAAAGAAAAATATTTATTCATTGGAAGAATTGAATCATTCTTATTCGATGTATTTCTAGGGATGTTGGGATCCTCATTTTTCATTAGTATCGTATTAGTGTGATAAAAATTTTAATTCAAGTGTATAGATGTAACCTTTTGAGTTTTTATAGGAAACTTAGTGTTAGAATCCATATTTTTGGCATGAATTAGGAGAAAAGAAGTTGATGGGACTAGAGTTGGTATATGAAATAGTTGATAAGTTTTAGGTTATTAAAAAAATTTCGATGATGAATCATAGTAGAAAAATAGGTTTTCTGGATAAATGGAATAAATATTTTTCTTTTGAGGTAGGTGGTTATTTTTTATTAAATTGTGTCCATGGAAAAGTTATTTGTGTTTCAATAAAAAGGGGAAAATAAACCCATGGTTTATTAGAGAGTATTGAATATTACATAAATTTGGATCATTTTCCTATTCAATGGCCTTTTATTTGAGTTTCTCCCATGTACATAATACATTTCATGTTTTGGTGTTATGAAAATAGGTGTGAGATTCATCTCATGTTTTGATCCCTAAAGTAGTTTAGTTGTATAAGAACCATTATTATATGGAACATTTTGTTCAGATTCTTGACTTTAGAGAGAATGTATTGTGGAATAACCTAACCTGTCATGTTACGGTTTTATGGAAAAACAATATGGTTGATGAAGTTACATGTAAACCTGAAAATGCAACAAGAGAAAAATATCCATAGTTGTTTAATTGATGAATAAAATTTTGAGGATGCCATTTACGCAATCATGAAATAATTTGAAAACCCAATTAATGTTAATATAATTCATATCTAAATATTCATTTATTATAGTTTATTGATTTATATTCATTATAAAAATATTAGTTAATTTTGCAGGTAAATGTAAATGTATTTATTTTAAACTAAATTATGGTTTCATCCATTATAATGGTATTTTAAAATCAATATTTCAAAATTATATAATTTTAATTAGATAAAATGAATTTAATTTTTGAAATTATCATTTCATAATTATATTATAGGGATTTTTATATAATTTCATGACAGGTTATATTTTTTAGTGAATAGTGAAAATATAGATTTTTATTGAAAACTGTACTTTATTTTAATTTATTTAAAATAAAAATTATATTTTGTATTACTTTTAAACAATTATTAGTTTATTATGATTAAATTAAAGGAATTTATAATTTTTTTAATTAGTTTTATACTTTAAATTATCATAAAATCATTTTTCTACTTAAAAGCCATTGTACTAAAAAACAGTTTTTCATCTAGGTTTCAAAATTTAATTTTAAATTATATTTTATAAATTTATTGTTATGAATATTGAAAAATGGATTCCATATTTTGAATTACTTGGTGGAAATTTTATAAATATTTCACTTTTGTTTTTATTCACTGTGAACAATAATCATAGTGAATTTTATTACAAAAATTTAGGTGAAATTGGTATATTAAGTGTAAAAATAATATAATAAGGATTAGAAAGAAACCATAACACTTGAGTTAATTTTATTTTATGAATATAAATAATCTATAATTAAAAAAAATTCTAATATAAGACCTTATTTTTATCTTATGGACATGAATTTTACCATTATAATATTTTTAAATGAAATGTAAAAATTTCCTTTAACTCTATTTTATTATCTATAAAATTTTGAAATAATGATATAAATAATGTTTTTTAATTTATAAATATTAAATTTATATATAAATGATTTTTATTTTTAATTTAAATTAATTTATAATATATATTAATGAAATAATTATGTTATATTCCTACGCAATTTCAATACAGTATTTATTCAATTAATAAAATAAATAAAACTAAATAAAACTAAATTTGTTAAATTATTAATATTTGATAATTTATTTTTATGTTCCATGACTTTTCAATATTATAATTATATATTATATAATATTAATCTAATTAATGTGAATTCCGTTATTGTATTCTAGTTTTAAAATTCAAATTATATGAGTAGTTTCAATATTGGTATTAATGTTATTTTATAAAAAAATTTATTTTATTGAATGATTTAAAATTTCAAAAAAATACTCAGTTGTGACAAAGTTTTGGGAATTATTTTTAAAATATCAACCATGGACCATTAATGGTCCAATTTTCCTTTTATGGTAACTTTCTTGACATATAATGAGTAAATTCTTATCACCATAGTAATAGTCAAAAGGGTTAAACCGTGTTAAAATAAATATAAAAGGGAGAAAAAACCACCTAACATGTATTATTTTTATTTTATGTGGGTATTTAGACTCAAAATTATCTTATATTCTAATATTATGAATTTAGAACCACTATATATTTAATATTAATTTATATTAATTTAATAATTTAGGAAATTCTAAGAGTTACCCTCCCATCTCCAAAAAGGGAACTTATTATTATCTTTTTGTCACACTTCAAGAACCATATGATTTATGAAATACATTCAAAAATATGTTACTAAAATCTATACCCTTATCCTAGAATCTTTTTTTGATCAGAAACCCATACTTGGAATGCTTTGGTGTAATCCTTAAGTGGTTTTCTAAAAAAGATATATAGTTCTCAAACAAGCATTTTTTTTATTTTTATAAATATATAAAATCTTATGAAAACATGATTAAATAAAAACAAAAATATCTCTCATTTACTAATATGCTATTAATTTAATGTAATAACCTCTTTCCATTTACTTTTATACCCATTGGGAAAGAAACCATCATTCCTTTTTACGGAAGACTACGACCTCATTAACCGATATAAATCATTTTCCATACCCTACTATTATGGTTGGTTATGATGATGGATATGATGTATAGATGTTATATTAATTACATTTGTATAAATTTTAAATGATGAAATTTCATATACTTTCTTACCTTTCCACTCACAGAAAAACGATTACATCGTACGTGTGTACATACAGACTACCACCTTCAGGAAGCGATGAAATCCTTTTTTCATCACCACATCACTTGGATGGTATATATATATTTTTAATTAAATAAATAATGAGTTATTAATTATATTTTTATAATTATATAAATATAAAATATTACTCACCTTTTTCCCATAATGATCATTGAATAATGAAAATGTTATTCATGCGTATGTAAGACCTATCATTTCCATGATTGTAACATAGTTAAAATTTCAAAGCCATATATAATTATTGGTTTTAAAAGTATAAATTATATATAAATATTTTAATTATTTCATTATTTTTATGTTAGAGATAATGGAATAATGACCCCATTGACCATATTCAGCCAACAAATTTCATTTTGGACTTATGAGATAAATATGATCAAAAAATTTTATGTGAATTAAATTGATTATGTAATTGTAAATAAAATGGTGATAAATAAAATAAACAGATTAAAAACATGAATATAATTCTAAATAAAGTAAATAGTTAATAAAAGTTTATTATTCATGAGGATAAGAAATGTACGTGATGAGTCAAACTCAAGGTATGATACTTTATTATAAAAATACCCTTTTAATGTTTCCATTAATTTTTATTATTCGATGCTTCTATTTTTAAAAATATATTTTTAATTTAATTATATAAATATAAAATAATCATAATGGAAATTTTATGTACCTTTTTTATTTTATTTAATTTCTTTTCAAAAGAAATATATTTGTGGAATGTTTGTATTTTTTTTACTAAAAATAATATGAAGGTTCTATTTTAACTTATAAGCAGACAATGAATTTTACTACCACCATAATAGTTATTTTAGTTTTGTATTATTTTATAATATTTCATATTTTATTCAAATAAAAATACACATTCCCTTCATTTTTAGTATTTTAGTTTGTAAAATGGGTTTTGAAAATAAAGGGTATTTCTATATTTGATGGTTTTTTATATATGGGTTGAAAAGTGTGTTTTGAGTGTTTTATAATTAAAAGGTGAAAGATTAAAATGTTTTATTTATGATATGGTATTGGAATATTTTATGATAATGAGTCAGCCTAATATATCTTATTTTAATGGATGAGTCCCGTTAAGTCACATGATGAATGTGTGATCTTGATAAAATTTATATGACGACTGATACCTATTATAGTTGTCTAATGAATAGGGAAATGATTATGTTCTCTAGAGAATTATATCTAAAATATTCCTTATTATTATTCAAATTTTAATAGTTCTAGTAAGGAATATAAGAAGATGATGTCCCAAGTCATCAACATGAATTTTTTATGCTTACTAAAGTGGATTAATATAAATAAATTTTTTTAAAAGGTAAGCTAATCATCTTCATAAAAGAAATATTGTGCCATTTTGGCTAAAAAAATATATTTGAAGAAAATTTATTTCATGGGTTCTCATGATTTTTAAGAAATCATCATGGTTATGATTTTTTTCTATTATGTTTTATTATAAAGTTTCTTATGAATTTATTTGTGAAGTAAAACCGATACCACTAGATCAATGTTTAAAAGATTTTTTTTAAATGATTTCATTGTTTTAGAATTGATAAACTAGTTTCTCCCTTTATCTTTATATCTATTTCTGATCTTCTAGTACTCATCAAACATTTTAAAATGTTTTTCACAAAGTTTTAGGATGTGTAAGAATAAATAATATCTAATGTTGAATTTTATGAAGATTATCAATAAAAAGAAAACATTTGTATTTTTAAAAAATTTATATTATAGAAAAAATGGATACTAATTAGGTATATGCTTTTATGTATGTTTTATGACATAATTATTTAAAAATTAAAACCATAAGTAGTCCTTGAAATGAAATAAAGTAAATTTTTTACTTGAATTTGAAGATTATGTAATGATTTCAGGTCAAGTCCTTATATTGATCATCCTACACCATCAAAATTAGTAGGTACATATATTTACCATCTTGAATCACCTATCAATTATAATTATTCAATGTATTTTTTGAATAAAGCATCTGGAATAATTTGTTTTGGTATTTCTAGGTGTGTTAAAAAAATATAACTAATTAATTAAAAATATATATGATATGTGTTATAAGTCGATTATAATTACTATGAGTATTATTTTTACGGTGATAATCACTTATTAACTAAATTTCAATTCATAATTTTTATTCGTAGGGAAACTTGAATAATTTCTTTTTTCAGACTTATGTGTGTTGTAAAAATATAGATAGTTTACTCATCATTCATGGAAAGTAATGTAATAAATTTAAAATTAGTGTTTTACTATTATGTTTACAAACTGATAAACTTTTCAACTGAATTTAAAAAATAATCTTGTATTATATATTAATAAAAAAATGTAACAATTTTGAATTAATTGAATTTTTATTATTATTGTAAAAATAAAACCTTGTGACATTTAGAAAATTATTCAATATTGGTATCATAGTTAATGTTTATAAGTTTTCATAAAATTATTTTAGATTATCATTAATGAAATTTTATGTAATGGGATGTTATTGAATTATAAATGATGATAGATTATGTTTTCTAAAACCTTACTTTATATAACATGTTATATGGAAGTTCCAATAAGTATTTCATTATTCTTGCATAAAAATTCATGTAATATGTGTTAATATACCTTCATTTACCACCAAATTAGTAATTATTATTTAAATGACATAATATTTCATGTGTTTTTTATTTTTATTTAATAATATTTAGTAACTTTATGTAATATGGATAGATATGTATCACATTACCGAGGAACACACCTCAAAATGCTAAGGGTATGGAGGAGTTTTTAGATGTTTCAATGTCCAATTGATCAATTACAAGGATAATAAGATTTCCATAACCTAAATGTTAATTTATAATATTATTAAAGAGACATGAAGTTTATGAACACTTGATATTGATGACATTACCCCCTCAATATGTTTGTTGGATTTAATATGGAGAATTTTAAATTATTGAGTGTTTGAGCACATATGTTAGTCAATTGAATGAGACTCCATCTTCATTGAAAATGGATAGTGAAATTAAAAACCTTATAATTTATTCTTTTTTAATTTTAGGAATGAAATCATCAATATCAAAACATACCAATACAACTAGTTTAGGGTTCCAAAAATAGTTAAATGATAATTTATTTTTTTGGGACCACAAGAAAATTTAATCAATATTTTAACATATCAATGTATCCTATTGTTAATGTTATAGAGAATAATTTAGGATAAAACATTAATAAGTAGACAAATTTGTTTCATTAATTAGTAAATTATGAAATCAAGAACTGAATTGAGGAAGTTTGATATATTAAAAACAATATTTTTCCATTATGTTGTACAATATAGAATTCAAATGAAGATAAAAATAAGGTGGTGTCCATGATATTTGATCTATGTTGTGATGCATTTATGAAAGATTTTATACCTTAGTCTTTATATATTATGAGTTTTATTTAATAAAATTGTTTTGAATTATAAAAAAATACATTTATATCCAAATTATTTTATGCTTTATTGGGTAGAGGATTCATATAGTCAGGATTGAAAACATTTCTCATCTTCTAGATAGAATTCAATGGGCAATGCTTGATGTCTGAATCCAAATACCACTACGAAGATGGAGAAAAAGAAAACAACTAACAAAGTGTTGGATTACTTCCCTTAAAAACATTATTGAAAATATTATAAATATAATAAATAACACCAATACCATTAATTTAAATTCCCTAGACAATAAATTTGATGGTCTTATGTGATAATAAAGTGATTAAAAAATGTAGAATACATTTGATTTATTATATCTAGATTTCTCATCAGATCCAAAGAATATGATATTGGGATTTCCTATAAATGGACTCAACCCATTCATAAATTAGAGTACTAGTTATAGAATTTGGCTAGCTGTTTTGATCCCTTAAAATATACATCCATGGATGTGTTTGAAATAAAATTCCTTTATCATTTCAGTGATTATTCCTTGAAAAAATTTCCTAAAAATGATATTTATTTATACTTGTAGCCTCTAATTGAATAATTATAAGAGTTATATATTAAAATTAATGAGAAGTCTGATGTAAATTATATAATAATGATCAAAGTGTATAATTATAAAATTTGGACCATTGGTGACTTTTGTGGACTTCGTAAATTATCTGGTTAGAACACTTACATTGTTCTGGATTTTGAAATTTTTTTACTTTACCTTTTTACTTAAATGAATACCTTATTGTAAAAAATTGTTTTTCTTATGTCAACACTCATTTCTCAGGGCATCTCATCAATTTGGTTTGAAAAATTATAAATTCAACCTGTCCAGTGATCATATACCTACTTTGATATTTTTGACAGGTTCTAAAAAATTAGAATAACTATTTAATGTTCAAGGTGAATTTGTTAGGGTCATTCATTTAAAGGATAATGTGAAATGAGTAAAAAGTTCATTATTATTTGAAATCAAAATTAATAAATGGATGAAAAAAATCATAAATTCTTTAAACCTATGTACTCAGAATATCATTTTATCTATAATAATTAAGATGTTTTACATATTGAGAAGATTGTTTTTTTCATTTTGATCATTACATTACTTAATGAAAATGGAAAATTGATGGCCTATAACAATGTAGTAGAGGACATAAAAAGATGAATATAATGCATGTTATTTGACTTGATGTGAATGGAATGTATTCCCCATAAACGTTTTAAATTAATATCAGGGATGAAGATACAATATTTTGAATTCTAAAACATGGGAACGAATCTAATAGGTATTCACGTAACATGTAAACATGTGTTGATAATTCAACATAGGTTAAATGAAATAAAAATTCACGATTTAATTATTATTTTATAGTAGTTACGAAAATTTTAATTTCATATATTTTTACATGAAATGGTTATGTAGTTGTAATATAATTATACACATTCTTCCAATAACTATGTGAGAAAACTCTATAACTAGATAAACATAATAATCTTCAGGATAGATTAATACCCATACTTTGTGTAATCTAGATTATATTTCCTGTATTATTTTTTCTAACATGATGAATTTATCTATGAATTTAGTTGAGGAAACTACATTAGGAGTCCCCATACTTTATTTATGGATGTATCAAATTTAGGAGTACTTTATTTGTTTTTATCATAAGTAAACTATGCTTGAGAATTCATTAAATATTTAATTATGATTTATTAAATTTTTATAGATACTTTGTTCATTTGAAATCCTATGTGGAAAATAAATATATACATGAAGGATCTACCAATTAAGGATAATTATATGTGCAGTTTAATATATTTTGGTCAAGAAACATGGATGATATCAACACAATATTGAATCACGAAGAACATGTTGATGACATATTAAATCAATCTTTACTACATGAAAATAAAAAAACATTCATACTCTAGGTTGAACAATATATATGATCTCAAATATTAAACTAAACGGAATGGAGTAATAATAAGAATATTGATATGTGATACTTAATGGTGAAATTATATATTTTTTTGAATATCTCGAGAGACAAATAAAGAGACACAAGAGTATCTAGACACAAAATGAAAATGATATAAAAAGAGATGTTTATAAAGAGCTTGTATAATGGGTTTAATTTTATGTAAGTTCATAGAATAAGATATCAACAAAAATATTATGTTTAAATATATATTTGGTAAATCTAATAATGTAAATTACTATTTTTGTGGATCATGAATACACATACTCAACAATAGTTTTCAGAAGAATTGGTGTTTATGGCTTGGGGTCCTATAAAATATTCAAGAAATTTTTATGATTATAATGTGAATAAATTAACATTTAATATAGTATATAAGGAATAGGTTTTAAAAACACATAATAGTTTAATATTTACTCTTGATGAATTGGGATACTATTTAAAGTTGGCTGACATTATCAAATTTTACTATAATGATCGATTTTCAATTATTTTTTTCAAATAAATGTGGGTCAATAATACTAGGGATATGAAAATACATTCCTTAAAATATAATTATATATACTTATCTCAATTGATGGATGTTAATGGAAATTAATTAAATCATCTATATATATTCTCATCGCAACTGAAAATGGAATATTTTGTAAAAGATTCCATGGATTAATGGTGGAATATAGTTGATCACCTAAAAAAAGAGACTTGTATAATATGGGTGTTGAAGTGGAATATTTTACCCATTACATTGAATACAACAAACAACATGAAATTAACTTATTTTTCCATAATGATATTGAAAATATTACTCTTAAAAATATTATTGAAGTAGAATAAGTAATGATAGAGCAGGATAAAAATATGATTGATGGAATAAATGATTCTATGTGTAGTTATCCATTTACATAGAAAAAAACTTTGTTATATGCCATTAATTTCTCATTATATGGATCTTTTATCATTTTTAAATTTATTTTTATGAATTATTTGTTTAATTTTGAAAAATTAAATACTATATTTGTTTGTATGCATAGTAATTAACTAACATTCCTATGTATATTATTATTGTTAGTATTGTGCATATGTCTTCATTTCTAAATTTATTTTTTAGAAAAAATCATTAAAAATATATGTCATTAATTTATTTTACTTGTTTAAATGATGATAATTCCAAATAATGTAAAATTTAATGATCATAGTTGATGTCCAGTTGATGTTTCCCTACCCATAAATACATCATATGTGTTTCTTAATGATATCGTGGGAACCCTCCCTATATAATCTATGATGAACTTTGTCTCCCTCCTATGATAATCTTTTGTACATTATGTATCCCTCATGCCATTATCTTCTACACCCTTTGTCTTCCTCAAATCATTATTTTTCTTAAATGGTTCAATATGTGATGACCCTGCAATAATGGAAAATTTGGTCACTCCTGTTTCTTCATGAGAATATTTTATGGTGATGGTTATATGAACAAATTTTAATTTCAATAATGTTATTGTAATTATTAATAACAATGACTATTTTTTAAAAATCTATGGATGCAGTGTTACTACTATGAAAAAAAATTAATAGTTCAGATGTGTGGAATCTGAGGCGATTAATGATAATTTTCCATATTTATTGTTATAGGGTCACCATGGATGATTATACGGGAATATTTTTCTATATTATTGGACTTATAGTGGTTGAACCGGTTACACATTTGATTTAAAATTCTTATTGGAGGAATATGTCTAAATATTGGAAGAATGAGGTATTTTGTTAATAGATAAAGGTTATTTTAATATAGTATAGTTCAATAGAATGTCATTATTTAATTAGAATTTAATATTTTAAAAATGAATATCCTTGAATAATTGTTAGTCTACATTACCATCACTAATCTTATTGCTTGAAAGTGGATGCTTAATATTTTTGTTAAGTAATGGAATAATTATAAATGGTTATTAATGGATTAATTCAATGTTACATCATTGAGAACCCAAAATCTATATGAAAAGGTACCATATTGGGTTTATATATGGTAGTGGAAAGTGATTGGTGATAACCATCACCATGAGAAACATATGGTACTGAAGAATATATTATGATATTAATCTCATTTTATAAATATTATTTTTTATGAAAAGGATATAGAATTTTATAAGTGAATATTAAATTAAATATTATTTATTTTAGGAGGTTTTATAAAAAAATGTATCAATCCATGTGAATGAAATCGTTCCCCACATTGTTGGTTCAATGAGTTTTTAAGGAAACAGATCGACTATGGTAACATTTTCAAATATTCATGTATTTATTGAAAACATTATCTATTGAAAATATAAAAAATGTTTATTTATCTCTATTTAATTTTGAAATTTAATTTACACAACCAAGTGTATTGAAAGGAACATTGGTTGGAAGTTTATATGAAATCTGATTGGTGTAATGTGAATGATCCTGCCAAATATGATGTGGATTGAATACATTTTTCACCGTAATGGTTAATAGAAACATATTCAACACTTTAAAAACTTATGAAACGAAATATATCCACTTTATTTTTTATTTATGATCATAAGATAGTATTTAATCAAAACTGTGTGTTATATTTCATAAAAAATAGAAATTTCAAAATATTTGGATATCAATGTTCGATGTAAAATTAGTTTGATATCAAGATTTGTTAGTAATATACTCCCTACCTATCAAGCATACAATTTAATTTAATTTTTCACTTTATTAATACTTATTACATTAAATTGTATTTAAATATGATTTATATGTCAAAATATGGGAACCAGGGTATTATAATCCCATAAAATCCTTATCGGTTTCTTAGGATGATCTAGTTGGTTAGTTCACTGGGAAGGAGAATATTGGCCATGTGTGAAAGATATATTTATGAAAATTACTATATATGGTCATTGGCTGGTCATTGGGTATTGAAGTAGTATTTATTCATGTTATAGTTATTCCATACATCGATATTCTCGAAGGAATATTTTTTCAATGAAAAACACAATTCAGAAATAGGGGAACAAAATCCAGTAATAGGGTAATCATATAAATATATAGGAAGAAAAGGTCATTTCACCATGGAAATCATATGTTTAATTATACCATATGAATATTGGATGTGTCCTCAGTGACATTGCGTTTATGGATGGATCATGCTAATAGGTAAATCATACAATTTCATAATTATTTAGTAAATAAATGTTTTTTGTTTTATATTGAAATTTAAATATACACTATTTAATTTTCATGAAAATTATCATATAGGTACTGGGATAAGGGATTTGAGATAGAGAGGTAAATGATATTAGTTCATTTGGTAGTGATGGGGCATGAATTTTAATGTAGTGGTGGTGTCTCAAAACAAAACTCATAATCTATAACATATGGTATTTAATTCAATATATATGTTCATAAAATAAAATGTATGTTGTTTCAATATTTCTGTGGTCATCAATATGTGTTCGTAATTATATTTATTTTTATCCTTATGTCTATTTTTTCATGAATTTGGTTTTTTTGTTATTAAAATTTATGCTATTAATTTTTTTTTCCTAAAAATTCAATATGGAGTTGATGTTTAAACCAAAACTATATTTGGTTAAAATATATTTCTCGACTATTTATAATTTCACCATATAAGAAATAATATACAGTGGTGGTTTAAAAAATGGACATATTTTTAATTATAGTATTGTCTTAATCCACTACTAAATTATCATTATTTTTAGAAACCAAAAACATTTGCTATAAAAATTAAATAATGACCAATAAATAATGTTTCATGACGCTTCATTAAAACCATAAATTTATGGAAAAAATTAAATGAGATTGTTCATGATGCTCAAATAACTAATAGGTCTAAAAAAACTAGAAAACCATTTAGTGGCATTTTAAAGAGTGTCTAATACAAAAACAATCACTTACAGAATCATGATTTTTCATATTAAATCAATAATATGATCTAGATATGATTACTCATAAGGAAATAATATCCTTTATCCGGATGATTATTCCAAATTTTATTCATCTACATTACACTTCCATAGAGTCATAAATAGATTCACATTAAGAATTTTAATTAATTTCTTCTCATAATTTATTTTGGATATATACAAGGAAATCAAAACCATACCAAGGATAACATCAAATTCCCCTGAAGAAACTATCATAATGTTTTCTAAAAAATTACACTCATAAATATTGATAGGGGATATTCTATATATATGGAATGCAATAATAGACCATGTTTACATTTTCACTTATATCTCAACATCCATGATTCTAGGTGGTATTGGAATAATTATTCTAAAAGTGTTTGAAATGGAAGAATTTGTAGAAATAAAATCAAATAAGACATTTTTTATTAATGAATAAATAATTAGAATATTTAACACCACTTATATCTGAGGATCTACCTCAATTGTTGTGATGAAATAGGATTTCCCTTACTATCTAGGCCTTAGTGGTATTTATCATAGGTTATCAATGAAAACCGTTAGCTTAGGGAATCAGTTCTTGTACTGTACTTATTATTTATAGAAGAAAAATTGGACAATAGGATGAGGGTTGAAAGCAGTATTACATTATTACACCACATTCGTGGGTTTCATCCATCAGAATTCACTTTCTTCAGGCCCCTCTTTACCATATCTAATGAATTTTCTAGTCCCCTTAATGAAATTTTATGAATTATTCTTCCCAAATTGTTTTCATGTGGCATGATGGAAATTTTTACAAGCAAGAGATTTCTCCAAAACTCTAGGAGAATTAAACCATATTCTATGCTTCCTATATCTAGACCCATGAGACCCTTGAAATTCATCTATTTATATTTTTATATTAAGGGTACATCAAATAATTTATTCATAGTTGTTAAACTCTTTAATACCTAATGAATTTTTATAGATTTGGATTTATCCCAATAATATATTTTTTAGATATACTTTTTAGTTCAATAAAAAATATAATGGGGTATAATGAATGTCTTGTGAAATTTCCTCATACACCCAAATGGATTTATCAAACTTTTTCATTAGGCCATGGAACAAGCTTTTTATTTATATTCCGGGAGTGTGAGGAAAATACTTATTGAAAAACATTAATCTAAATTCTTTCCACTCTATAACTTCAATATCGTCATCGAGATTTATATTCAAGATCAAATTCAACCATTGGTCTACTTCAACCTCCATGAAATAAACAACCATCTTGACCTTCACTTGTTCATGGAATTTATGTATGGAGAATATATTTTCTATGGATTTGATCCATTATCCCATGATTAAGGGATCAAAATATCCATGAAATGTCAATGGTGTTCATCACCTGAAGATCTCAATTTTCACTTTCTCTTAATTAGGGGGATGTGGATGATCCAAAAGATTTATGTTTATATTCAAAACAAGAGTTAATTGAGAAAATATTTTCATGATGTTCTTGAAATATTCTTCCACCAGTATATGAATCTCATTTTGGAATTCATCATATTTCAAATAACATTATTTTTCTACTCGATTCCCTGAATTTAAATCCATTTACTAAATAATGGGAAAATTAGGGATGAGAGTATTCAAACTATTAAAAACATATAAGAGAAACAATATCACTTATGGGAATAACACATAAATGGAATATATTCTTTAACCTATGAATTTAGAGATTTCAGTCTTTGTTATCCATGTTCTATATTCCTAAATTAAAATTTGTAGTCATTTTTTCTTATTATAGTGGTTCATTATGATTTTAGGAATTTACCAAGGAATATTCCCTAGGAGTTTCAAACATAGTATCCATCAAGTCGTCTTCATTGTGCACTGGGTACAAGTTGAGTTAATAATAAATGATCCCTTTCTTGGTTATTCCCCCTAGGTTCAACTGTTATGGATCCACATTCACTTGTAGTTTATAAATATGTATTTTTTTCTTGGAAACCACTCTCTTTATAAATTATAAAAATACATGGATTCTTTATATATTTATTCTTATCCCTATGGTTTTCATTAAGATTTTCTTAGAATAATCCATAAAAATAACTCTTTATTTCTCTGATACCAACTATTACAACACATATATTTTATATTATTAATATCTTGATTTATTACATAATGAAACACAAAATGCAATCCCAAAGGACCTATATGACTAGTGTTTCTAGTTAATTAGATAAACATCACCCTAACATTTAAAACAGATATAAAAATTTAATTTTTAATCACTATAACATGCCCTTAAATTGCATGTATCCTCTAAAACTCTATGGGTTGACCTGGGGATGTACATAAGAAATGGGTGAGCTGTAAAGCCCAGTAAGGGAATAATTAAATAATATCCACAAGTAACGTAGTATATGTGAGTCACGTAGAATAAAAATATGGAATAAAAATGTTGTAATCATAATCATGAAAACTGAAGTAGGATATAAGATGATAACATCATGGAATCATAGGAATCTATCAATAACATAATTAATGGCATTATAGGCATAAGTAAAGGTTAACCGTTGATAAATAATACCAATGTGTGGTTAGGATAACTAACCACAAACTATAAATGTTATATAATTATATAAAAAAATTACTCAGTGTATTGGATGACTGTATAATTATAGGCCCACTTGTCACATTTATATCTTATACAAGAATTTTCGTTACATATGAATCATATAACATAATAAAACATTTAATCACTTTTAATCAAAAAATAAGGGAGTGTGAGTTATATATATTTATGTAACCAATTATTTAAGGATATTTGTATCTTTTTAAAAACCCTTGAGTGGATATGTGAAATGACATTCACAATACAAATGTTTGGAAAGGAAAATCCCGTAATAATTTGGGTAGCATAAAAGATGTACATAAAGGTTCATGGAAGGGATTAGTGAAATTTAAAGGTGGTTCCTAAGTAATTTTGCAAAATAAAAATTAAATGGATTCTTTAGAAATACATTTAAACATGAAAAATATCAAATCTAGAGGATAATACTAATAATGTACCTGAATAAAGAGGAAGAGGATGATAATTCTATTATTTGAGAGGGTGATTATAAAAGCTTGGTAGGAGCTTCTAAATATATTAGAAACACCTTGGATGGTATTTAGAGATGGATCGATAGAGTTAATTCATGTTCATTGGTTTTTTAGTGAAGAATAATCAGAGGATGGGTGGTATATTCATAAAAAGTGTGGGGAATTAATTATTATTTTATAAACATAGATTTTGGACTCTAAGTAATGAAAAAACAAAACGATAATCCTCTCTATGATTTTTTCAGATAGATTCTATCATGTATGTGACACCCTGAATTTTATGTTTATTTTTATTTTAGTATTTCTTGGCTTCGGTTTCTCGCGTCGAGGCTCATGTTGAGCGCAATTCAAAAAAAATTACATTTAATTATTTCACTGGGTTTCGGACCCTTGCTTGGTCACTACGTGGTTGGTGGTAGCCGCACAGTTGACCTAGGAGTCAGGAAGTTACCCATTATTCTTCTTATTATTATTATTGTAATTATTTTATTTTTATTATTGTTTATATTATCATCATTGTTAGTATTTATTATTATTATTAATTGTATTATTATAATTATTATTATTATCTTTCTTTTTTTATTATTATTAAACTTATTATTTATCTATAGTTGGTTTTATTTTAATTGTTATTATTATTCTTTTAATAATATAATTATTATAAGAAAAAAAACCAAAACCAACGTCTACCTTATCGCCCCGCTCCCCAATATACTATGCACCACGCCCCGGCACCACCTGGTTCCCCTTCGCCTCCTGCACCCCTCTCCCTTGAAGGTCCCCGCGGACCTGCTCTCGCGCTCTTCAACATCGCCCTCTACACCTGTTCCCCAGTACAGATACAACCCTCCGTCATCCTTGCTTCACCACTCCGGCCTCCCGTGCACCCGGCCTCACCCCTAATTCTTGGAGAGTTTCACCCATCCCTATTCTCTCTCACCACTCCTAATCCCAACCGCCACCTCGCCTCAGCCACTAGAGCCAAACTCACCTTTTCCGACTCCCACTTCAGCTATTATCGTTCGACCTCTCCTGCTTTGGCGTCCTTTTCTCTAAACTCCAATCCTCTAACCTCCATCCTTCCGCATCCGGACTTCCTTGCTCTGTCCAATGACACAACCAATCCCCAATGACCACCCCTAATTTCCAGTGGTCTCCATCGCGTGACACGATGGTTACCTCCCACTCTAGCTCCAGTTGGTGCGAGTTCTCCGGTTCGGAGAACTCACTGGTCTTGTCAAGGGTGTTCAAGGGGTCCATGGGGTGTTGTCCCTTCATCCGTCGAAGTTTTTCTCCATTCGCAATGGATATGTAGGTGTTTCAATGTTTTTTAATTCCTAATTCTTTCCTTTGTTTCTTGTAATTTTAAATAAATTTATCAAGTTGATTCTCACATCTATAACACCCTTGTTTAAATTACCATAGAGTTTTAAACTTTATTTGATTTTTTTCAAATAGATTTTTAAATGTGTTTTAGTATAAATTGACTAGTTATTGGATATGTAGGAAACTTGTTTAAATTGACATTGTTTCATTAAGGAGGAATTGAACCCTTATGAAATGTATCACCATTATTATGTTGCAATTACAATGTTTATTAATAAACATGGATTTTTTATTTTGTTAAAACATATTTGTAAGGGTTTAATTGATTCAATGTTTTTTAGTTTTTGTTCCTTTAAAATAATGTGGGGAAGTGTTGATTTTAGGGGCAAGGTTTTAAAATGTTTTTTAGGTGTGAATTTTATTTCAAAAGTGGATTTTGGGTGTGAATGGTTTAATGTTGGTATAGAATGATAAACATGTAAAGTTTCTGTGGAAATGTTTTATGATTATATGTAAATCATTTTGAGGTTTTTAAGTAATGAGTTGCGATTTTTAAATATTGTTTGTGTGGTTGGATTTGATTTAAAAGAAAACATATACTTTTATAAATTGTTTCAAATATCTTTATTTTGAGCATTAGTGTGCCATTGAATGTCGGCACACCCTGGGGTGTATGAGGTGGAGACATGGATGTGACCTCAAGTGAAGATGGTGCTTTGAAATGATGTTTTCTTACAAAACTTTTATGGGTTTAGTTCCCAAAATAGTTGGTTTTCATGTGGGATTTTGAAATAATGTTTTAGATGAGTTTTATAAAGTGTTTCTCTACTCATTTTTAAAATATTGGGTTTTAAAGGAGTTCCTCAATGTTGGTATTTTGGCTTGAAAATGTAATAGTGGTGTTTTTTTAATAGGTTAATAGTATTTCTGGACATGTCGTTTAAAAGGCCCATTTGACATAATCAATTCTAAAGTGATGTTTGTATGGGATTTTAGAGAAGACTGTATGTTGACAAGTGAGTGTGACAGGTTGGAAACCCAAAATGTTTTATGATAAATTTGAATGATTATATATTATATTGTCTTGGTTGAACCTTTGATGATATGATGCATATATAAATGGGTTACCTCTATAGGTGGATATCCCTTTATGGGTTATCATATAGAATGTCCGTGTTTGGGGCAAGAAAGTGTGGTGAGATGAGTCATGCGTGAAAGGTCCTCCTACTTACATAGTATTATTATAACAACCATGGATTTTTGGGCGTCTTTTAGATGATCGAGTGGTGTTTGTTCATCAACCCCGATTAGATGGGTTGTTTCCCCCATGATTGGCTATTAGGACATGCATGATTTTCCACTAGATTGGTTATTTATTGGGCGGCCAATTGGTTATAGTCTTAGGAGATTCACCATACACAAGGAGTTGGTTCTAAAATCGAGTACATCCATGGGTCTTTTAGGTATGTTTAGGATCACCCATGGTTACTTATTTATTTATATTTATTTTTTAATTTCTATCATACTAGATTATTTTTATCTTGCCTTTTTTTACCTGTATTATTTTATCCCAGCTTTGGTATCTCTGGTTTTAAGTTTTGATAATAAAATTAAAAATGGTTTTATTGTAATAGCATGTAGAGTTTTCCAGATTTCCGAATAGGAAAATCAAGTTGATTATTTTAAAATGTGAAAACCCTACTTTTATAATTGTATTTCAAACCTATGTCATTGGATTGTTTTGAGATGAGAGATTCTTAGATTCTGTGTATTATCATGGCAACCCTATTGAGTATTTTTAAGGCTCACACTTATTTTATCATTTCAGTTGTAGGTTCCCTTTACTCAGTTTCTCTTGGCCGAGTTTCTCATCATTGGAGCAAGGTTGGTTTTTGGTTGGGTGGTGACCTAGAAGGTCACGTGGAGGTATGTGTGGTTTTGTTTTATTTCCACTGGTAGTTATATTTTTTATCTTCAGGTTTTATTTATCTATTTATATTTTGGTTCATGGGATAAATTATTCCCAATGGTTAATTTTTGATTCCTTTCACTAGTTGCCAATTTGTGGGGATCAGGAACGCCCCTTGGGCCATGTCGTGGATGGATCGAGTGACCAGTTCAGGGTCGGCCCGGTTTGGTTTGTGAAAAAATTGTATCAGAGTAGGCCCTTATTATTTGGGGTGTTCGGTAGATAGATATTATGAATGTCGAGGCTCAGGAGGTAGGTAGAGGAAGGGCGTCATGAACCCTCGCTCGTTCCGAACCTTGAGTCACCAGGGGTAGTCTGGGAATTAAGTCCTTCTGTCATTTTGGTTTGTTTTGTATTGAGGTGTGAAAATAGAGGCAAGAAGATGATACATCATGATTTCACAAAGTGTAGTGACCCATGTAGAGTCTGGGTATATGGTTTAAGTTACTCCTATTTTTTGACACATTCTTGGGCCATGGTCCACTACCATGTCGCTAGGTTAAGCCTGACTACTATTCCATCACTCCGATAGTTGATGCATGTTGAGTGTCATCTTGGTTCTGGCTAGTGTAAGTGAACTTATAAAAATGAAAAAGAGCTTATGAAATGAGAATGATTTCTTTTAAATGGATTTAAATTCATGAAATGGGTTTTAAAACTGAAATATAATTGTCTAAAAATCTAGTTTTTTTTAAATTGGTGGATAAATGGTTTGTATGGAAACATTGGTTTTTTTATGAACATTTGCACATCTGAGGGGATGCATGGGAAAAGTTTGTTAGTGCATATAGATGAAATACGATAAAGAAATTTTCAACAATTCATAGGATTAATAGGGTGTGTACTTTAGATTAAAGTATTGACCTTGTTTTTTAAAGCGAGTTTAATAAGAGGAAAAGATTTTGGATATTGTTTTTTTTGAAAAGTGGGTTTGGTATTTAGAAAGTCTCCTTTAGAAGAGGCATTTTTGAAATATAATATGAAAATGGGATTTTAGAAATAGAATTTTGGGTTCTGTTTTTAATTTTTATGTTTTTTGATCTGTTCATTTTGGAAGAATATGTTACTTTTATTTATACTTTTATTTGATATCATTTTCAGTTTTGTGTTGTACATGTGGTTCCAAAAATACCACCATGAATGGTCCCCAGTGTTTATAATAAGATATTTCTAGTTTTTGGTCCTTCTCATACATTCCCTATCTTTAATGGTTATCGGGGACAGTTAGAGGAAGTAGACTATCTGGAAGAGGTCTAGCGCATCTGCAGGGTATTGGGTACTCCTGAAGCTGTCATAGTGCATGTCTTTTTGGGTCTGTTCGAAGGTCCAGCTCTAGAAAACTTTGAGTTGTTCTCCCTTACATTAATTAAAGTTGGGATAATGTAGAATTTATTTATATCTATATTCCTCTGTGGGTTCATACCTAAAGAGGTGAAGACAAACAAAAGGGAAGACTTATATTATCCATTTCAAGGAACTTGTGTCCTTTTCTCCAGAGGTAAAATTGCATGATTTGATGAAGAAATATTTCTTCATCATTGGTCTTTGTCCAGAGATCAAGGAGTGGGTCCTCCCTTTTAGGGACCATAGTTTTGAGAATCTAGTGCATAATGAGTTCTTAGATTATTTGTTCTCTGGAGATTACAATATTGAAAATCCAATATATCCAGTTGCTCGTGAAGGTTTCCCATCTGGAGAGTATGGTGTGCCAGAGGGAAGTTTTTATAATGAGTCCTATATAGTGGTTTTTAATTTTAGTTTGTGGTACTGTTAAATGGTTTTCCATGAGTGTGGACGTTTAGGGAACCCGAATCCATCATTTCTCACCCCTCTGAAGATGTTCCATCGTTGCGGGTGTCTGGGCCATCTAGAGAAGTTCTGCAGGAATCATTTCCT
Source organism: Viscum album (assembly GCA_963277665.1). Lineage (NCBI taxonomy): Eukaryota > Viridiplantae > Streptophyta > Magnoliopsida > Santalales > Viscaceae > Viscum > Viscum album. The sequence continues at coordinate 735,884,506 of OY728160.1, forward strand.
AAAGAAGACACTTTGACCAGAGGATTCTAGTTCCAAATAATGTGGCTGGAGATGCTTCATCCATCAGAGCCCCATCCATAGGACATAGGGTGAAGCTCACACAAAGTCATGAGTTTCTGGGGGTGTGAATCCTTGGTTTGGTTTTTGGTGTTATATGTTGGCGGTGGAAAATTTAATGTCATTTCATTATTGTCTTCCAATTTTTAATGTTTTGTCATTGTTGTACGTTTATTATTTCATCGTGAAGTTATAGTGAACATGTTATATTGTAATAAAACTATTTTGATTGTCAGGTTATGGCTTTCTAAATCGTGTGTTTTTCTTAAAAGTGTGTTTGGACCTTACATAGGTTGAACATGGTTTAGCTGCGTTCTTTTCGACATGTAAGTGCTTATGGTATAATCGGTGTTTTCTGTTATGCTCGAGTTCACTAATTGTGTTATATTTTTCTCTGAGGCTTTCCTCTAGTGTTGGAGGTTTTTGGTTTTGTTCAAGAGTTCCAATTTTATATAGAGGTGTTGTTCAATCATGCTATAGAAATTAGTTTGGATCAGTTGGGAGTTCCCACGTTCCCCCCCTTCCCGAGGTGATATGTTTGGGTGTTAAATTTCTACACTAGTTGAGTTCTTGTGATGGGGAGAACCCTCTTGCATTCTCCCATTATCGTGTATAGTGGTTTCTTTCAGTTTCAATCAGGCATGGATTCTTGTTTTTTATATTGTTCATCTGGGTGATTTTTGTTGGAAAAGTGTCTTTGGTGGGATGAATTGTCACACCCCGGCTTGAGTTCCTTTTTCAGGTGACCGGTTCAGGGTTGACCCAAGTTAGTTCGTGACAAAGTAAGAGTGGTTTAGAAATTAATTAGGTTAATAACTGAAATCATTAAAATAATAAAATTCATGTTGTATATGTGAGTGATTTTCATAATAATTTTTCTAAAACATTTTAATCTAATATAGGGTTTATATGATTCATTATAGTTTGTAAAATTTATCAAATAACTCAAATATTAATTTTTTTGAAGGGAAAAAAATTATTTGGTCATGTATGACTTTTATAGTATTTATTACAATACTTCTGGGCTATTATAATGTTGTAAAATATATCTTATATTTATATCATATTTAAATTTTTATAAAAAATAGACTATGTAAGAAAATTTAAAAAAATTCATTGTTGGATAATTTTGACATGAAAATTACTAAAATGATATTTATTTTTTCGTAATTAATTTTTAAATATATGAATTTCTACTTTTACATAAAAATTTCTATTTCTTATAAAATACCATTTTTCGTGAAGAAAACAAAATTATGACCATTATAGAAATTACATGGGAAATAAATAAATTATATTATACATAAATTAAAAAAAATGTTTTTTTAATCAAACTATTTTATGAAAATAAAATTTATTTCCAAAATATTTCATTTATCAAAAGGTGTGTTTTATTTTAAACAATATATATATCAAAAAAATATAATTTGGATTCTTTATATAAAAATATACTTTTAAGAAAATAATTATATAATGAGGTATATATATAAAGTAATAATGAAAAGGGATAAAAATAAACAGTATTTTATTAAAAATAAATGATGAAAACTATTACTACTATGTTTTAGATATATAACCACTTATTACACTAGTGTATGACCTATGGGTAAGATGTCTCAGAATAGTTTTTTTTATTAAGTTGTTTCAATAAACATTGCATGGGAGGTGATCTTTATAAGCTTGAACATATCTTTTAATTTTTTTCACTCGTGTTTCTATTATAGAATATTACCTTAGTATTGTTTAAGATAAAATATAAATTATGCGATATACCTTGAAAAATATTATAAATGGGATTAATTTTATATTATCATAATGATTGAGGAAATATCTTCTTTTATCTATGTATATTAGATATTATTATATACCTAAGTACATACTAATCTAAACAATCCTTGTAGAACAACTATATTTTCAATTATTATGATGATTAATGGTATTTTAAGCATACATACAATAATGACTATATTTTATAGTTGTATAAAATAAAAATGAAATATAATGCATGATGTTTATATAACTAAATTACATAATAATGATTTTATTCATTAAGAGAGTAATTTAATTTATAGAATTTTTTTCATTATATAAAGAGATTTTTTTAAATATTATGTCATAATATTAGTGTAGTATTTTATAAACATTTAAAGTCAATCCATAATTGAGAAATAATTTAATGGGTAATAGATATTGTCAATCCAAACCTCACTTAATCAATTTTAGGCATTATTTATTCATGTACCAATCTCTTTACCTCTTTAATTTTTAATTTTACCATTTTATCAATTATTGTAGTAAAAGGTTTTTAGTTAAAGTTAGTTAATATTTATACCAAAAAATAATGGGGTCCTTATTAGATAATTTGGGAACACTAATTATAAATTTTAAATCCATTACCTTTTATTTATCTTTTAAAATTGATATAAAATAATTTTAAAATAAAAAACTATAATGTATTAAAAATAATTTTTGAGTAAATAGTACTTATGTTTTCAAATAAAAAATATGGGTATTTAGATTAAATCAATAATTAATTAAATTATAAATTCACAAATAATGTACATATATAGTCTTATAAAAATGAATAATGAATGTCCAATTAATACATATATAATAATATTGTATTAAAAGTCGTGTTATTTGTAAAAACGTATTTCCCACTATTCACATCAAAATAACTCTTTTTAAAAAACAATAAAAACAAAAATTAAAAATATATATTTTTATGATTAATAAAAAAATGATATTAATTTTATAAAATTAAATTTATAATATTTCATTACTCAATATTGAAATTGAATAGGAAAATATAGTAGAGAACAATCTTATATAAAAATAGTTTCTTTTATATTATCCATTCTCATTCAAATTTACTATTATTTAAAAATATCAATTTACCAATTATTCATATTAAACATATTTTATCATCATTAATAACAATTTTCACAAAATGGAATTTATATAACATAAATAGGTAATAGTTTTTAAATTTTTTTAAATCATAGAAGGACCATATTTCTCTTTTTATCTAAACCAACTGGATTTCAATTATAATAAAAGTTTTTTTTATTTTATTTACATAAATATTCCACAAATAGGTTATTAATATTCATTCCAATTTATTCAATAAAATGTTTTTATTAATAAAAATGTTCTTCTATATCATTTTAGATTGATGTCGCATGTAGAGAAAGCTATCGAACAAATTGACTTATTTGATGGATATCATATATAAATATTTCAGGTTGTTACATAGATATACCATTTCAAATAAATTGTTTTAAAACATGAAATGAATAATATATTTTTAACACAGATTCAATGATAAAACACAAAGTGTATCTTCCATGTATTGGGAATATTTCTTCATACATACAAATGGATTTATCCTCCATTTCCTTTGGCTCACCGAAATCTATCTAAATTTCAATTTGAAGAGTATAAGTAAAATATTTATTGAAAAATATATTCTTAAATTCTTCCCATTATATAGATTCTATTTATTCCTCTTGTATTCTTTTTTTATGAGATTCCACCATTAAATAACTTCACCTTATAAATGATAAATTGTAAACAAATTGTTCCATGTTTTGAGATTTAGAGATCATAAAATACATTTTCTATTGTGTTGATCCATTACATGAAAGTTAGTGTATTATAAGATCCATTAAAATAAAGTGGACCTTGATTCAGGAAATAATTAATGTAATTTTACTCTTTAGTTGGTGTGTTCAGATGCTCAACATGATTAATTTTATTATTATAAATAAAAGATAAAAATTTTCATGAGGATATCACGACATACCCTTCGCATTTTGTTTCTCAATGGGAAAAATATCATATATTCCTTAAAAATCTATTTTATATTGATTTCTTATGGTTCTAGTCATTTAAAAAAACCAAAAATGTTAGTATGAGTATCTATAAATCATAGTCAAAGTTAGTGGTTGTATGTTAATGGAAATAAATCCTACAATATCCTAAATTATGACACCTTCATTTTAACCTATGGAATTTTTTCTTTATCCTATAACACTTTCAGTAAATCATTGGTTGTTTTAGGATATTCCCTCTTATTATTTATATAATAGTCCAAAAAAGAAAATAAAATATTTTATAATACAGAAAGAGGTTTCCAAAACCCACATTATGATATTTGGTGTGAGAAATAAATTATTTACACCTATAATTTGATACTAAGTGATATAAAATAAGAATGATATAAATATGTTTTATATAATTTATATAAATTAAAAAAATACATCTCCCAAATTAAAACACAACCAGATAAACCAAATGATTAGTGTTGTTGGGTATATGTTATATAAATATCTTACTTCATAGTATTTCTTCAATATCCCCCACAATTAATCTTGTCATAATCTATCCCTCTAGAAACAAAATACTTAAGACTATTAATCATTACATAAGCAATGAAAACATAAGAAATGGGTGAGATTAAATGATTTTTTAGGGAAAAAAATATCAATAACACATAAGGTGATATACAATAAGTTAGTTATAAGACATAAATATGGGAGAAATTTCTTCTTAAAAAGAATATTAAATCATAATATTTTTATATAATGAATGATATAATGACATGTAACCTTAAAATGATCATCATGAAAGAATAAATATACCATTGTATAAAAATGTAGAAACATGACATAATAATCATGATCCATAGAGGATAACATAGAAATGTTAAAAAAAAAATCAAAGGTAAAACATTTATTTTTGAAAATAACTAAACTCAATTATTTACATGTATATATTTGTGAAAATATCAAATAGGTATACATATATTATTTTGAACCTACAAATAATATCCTCACATAAGGTTATGGAAATATAAATATATTCCAAAAATTGAGTGGTGAACATATCCAAAAGGTCCATGCATAGAGTCATGGACATATCAATGGGGACCATTCATAGTGTTGTGAACATTTCAACTAGGTCCACACATAGAATTGTGAACATATCATTATGGTCCATACAGAACAACATTACATCATGAGATATAAGTGTTTACCAAATTCATTAGAGGTCTATATTGGACCCACTAGTTATATAATGATAAACCATACATAAGTTCTCCTTTTCAACATCAAAATATTCATAATTAGATCATTTATTAATTAACCCAAAATAAATAAAATTTTTTCTGGAAAAATTAAATAAGAACCAATCATAATCCATGTAGAGAAAAATGTGTATGATATTACTTGATAATATCCCCATTGATGATTACGAAACATTAATAGATGTTGAAATATTTATAAAACGGTTTTATATAATGAATTATAAAATTACTTCAATACATATGAATAAATGTCATTAAGATTTCATATATTTTATTTAAAATGAAAATAATTTTAAAAAAATATAAGAAATGAAATTAATTTTCAAAATATGCATACAAGGAGAGTATGTTTCTAAAATAAAACTAATGAAGATTTTGAGAAATTATATATATATATATAAAGTCTTCTAAAATATTTCTTTGACCCTTTTTCAAATAAGGCTAACGTAAATAGGAAATGAAACATGTGGAAAAGATATGAAATAGTTTATTTCAAATTTTTGTAATAGTGTCATGGAAAATTTAAAGTGAAAATAATAAATAATTGAACTATATATAATTACATCTATATAATCATATATATGTACATGAGAGATAAATATTAAAATCCAAAAATAAAATATATGATTGGATATACTTAAAATATCATTTTTGATGAATATTGAACAAAAGGGATGCAATATAAAATTTTATCATGTAAAATATACAAATAAGATGTTGATAAGAAAATATATGGGGTATTGGAGATAAAAAATCATACAATTTATCTTAATGTAAATTTATTCATAAATAATCCCAATTTCCTTGTGAGATTGGAAAGAAACCCTTATGGATTTGGAATCATTTGAATCAAAATAACATAAAGAAGAAAACATGAGATAGATTTTAAAATCTCATTAATTTCTTGGAATATATGATAAAATAATCCCATGGGGTATTATATACAAAATAAAACAATATGTATTTTGAATACTGAATATATCTCAATAGAAGGATAACCGAGAAAAGAAATCATTACATTTACTCCCAATTTACATGAATGTACATCAATATCATGTATAATAAATATAACCATTACATCCGTAAATAACTATTGTGGTTTGTTTTATAATATTTGAAAATATTTTAATGTATTGGGATATTTTTTATAGTAAAAACTAAATTTAAAGGGTTTAATAATTTTTCATGGTAGTCAAATGGTTAGGGGAAACTATGTTCATTAACCATATATAGTGCAAAAACATTTAGCTATGTGATTTTTGTGGTCGTTGAATGGTTCATCAAACCTATTAGCATCTCTTGATAATGTTTTAAATCATGTTTGTGTGTGTAGTGTGATCCACATGGTTGGATCAAAATCAAGGAATATTTTTCATCCAAACCTGATGAGGTGTGGGGGTTCCATTATCTGAATTATACATAACATTCTAAACCATAAACCTTGTCTATATTCTTAAAAACATTAAATTTTTGTGTTTACCTGATTGGGTTTTATGTTTTTTGGCCTCACTATTCCTCCAATTCTGTTTTTCCATACATCTTTCATGTGTGGGGAGATATATCCATCCATTACCATTTTATTTTAACCCACTTCGTTCAATCTCAAGTGGAATTCTATGGTATCCTCCCCTTTACCCTTATTCACTTTTTTTCCTTTACTATATTTTATTTTTCACCCAAAAAATATAATGGATGTGCGGAATGATATTACAGTTGACGTGGATATAATTTGGGGGTTTAAATGTTTAGGGGTTGTGAAGGGTGTTTCTGTTCTTGGTTTTGTGTTCACCATCCAATGTGATGTGTTGCACCTTGATTTCACATGAATGAGTTATATTTTTATTTTTCATTTCATTATATTACATTACATGAAATGATTGTATGTATTATAATTTGTTTCATTCTAATGTAAACCTATATGTTTTACCCATTGGGGTTTAGAAATTGATTTCAATGGATTTTTATACTAGGTGGTATGGTATTTTTATGGAATTTATTCTTTTAATATTAAATTGTTTGTCTAGGTATGAAAAGTGTAACGCCCCGACCCCAGTTACCCAGAGTCGGTGCATTATTACATAACATTTTCATGAACACGAGAAAGATCAAATCTCGAAAGACCGATTGGTTTAGTAGCCTTGGAAACACTAGATATATTCATAAAGTTTTATATTACATCATAAAGTAAAAAACTACTACAACAACATAGTATCCATATTCCACACTCATATCCCCACATTCTATCCCTGCAGGTCATTCATAAATTACTTCTTCACATCCTGGGAAAAATAAAATATAGAAAAGGGGTGAGCTCAAATGCCCAGTAAGGATAACAATATAGCAGAAACTTTCATAAATAAGAATAAACATTTAAGGCAAAGTATAAAAAGCCTTTTAAACTTTAACTTTAACATAGTATGGAAAAAATAAAATGAAATAATACAATTTACTTATTCACATGGATATTCTACTAATCGAATAATCACATGAAATATCAATAACCACTTTCATAATGATGGAATGCATAATGCCAGACTATCATAACCACATAGCCAAGGCCTCGTGCCAAGACTACAAATAAGATTTTGCCAAGACCTTGTCCCAAGACACTAGTTTGTCTCATGAGACCTACTGATGCATCGAGGAGCTATAGCGGGCTCCACCCGTCACATATTAAGTCCAATGCATTCCCATATGAAAAGGTTTAAACATAACATAAACATTCGTATTAAAAATAGCATACAAAATGTCAATATTTTCACCATAAACCATGAATGGTATAAAAATAGCACATCCACAGTCAAACATATCACAAAACCTTCAATACAATATAGAAGTTTTGTATCATAATAAATCAACTTCAAATAATCTTAAAATCCATCAAAGGATGTTGACATAGATGAAATCAAAACTATTTGAGAGAAATATCTCTTTTCTCAAAATCATTGAAAAGTCACACATTTATAAAGGATGTAATTTAAAATAGATTTTTGAATCAAAGTGACCCATACCACTTTGAAACTTTTGAAAAGAAATATCATTTAAAAACCTTCATGTCCATATAAATAAATCCTTAAAATCATTTTGAAAAGATGGACATTAATTAAAAATATTTAGAAAGATAAATCTTTAAAACATTTAAAATTATGATCTTGATAAAGAGTACATTTCAAAAATTCTTAAAATATTCATTTTGAAATAATTTAAGAGTAAAACATTTTCTTTGAAAATATTCTTATAATATTTTAAGGGAATCATCGACAATTTTATAATGGCGGAAAATAACCACACCCGCCGTATAAGTTAAAAAAACATTCTTACCTTAATTCTGTCGAAAAGGTTAAAAGCACCTTGTTTGGAAAACGACGGAAAGATTCCTTTATAAAACTCTTATAAAAAGTCAAACAAGGGTATAAATGACTTTAACCCATATTATTTTATATAGTAAAAATGTTTTGAAATACATTTTTAAGAAACATGGATGTGGATGATAAAGAGATCCCAGTAGATTATTACGTATAAACAACCTCGGATGATGAAGAGATTGTGAAATAACCCTTACCTTTTACTTTTACTTGATACGGGGTAGGTTAACCTCCTGTATAATGGTGAAATAATTGTTATTAAATTATACAAGAATCATATACATTGATATGATATCATATATTATCTTTTAACATTGATTTGTTAATAATATCTTAGTATTATCGTTGTTTCGGGTGTTAACTTACTCATTTTCTTTTATATGTTTTGTTACATAAGCCATGTTTGTAATGGATAGGTTGTATCTTAATCATATCCAAGAATGATATCAAGTCCTTAAAAATTATTTTTAAATCATAAAATGATAATTATACTTGAGTGGATACGATGGAGAATGAATCTCATCGCGTTCATGGAGACGGTACTCCATACGTACGTACGAGCGACAATATCATTATTTTGATATTAAAATAATATATAAATGGATGGTATAACATATATACAGAATCATTATAATGTTATATTTATTATTTACATGAGTTACACATCATTATTATACCCATCCAAATAATAATTTATTGAATAACAATAACACCACGACGTGGAGACGGTAAGTCGTACGTACACACGCATGGTGACATGTTATTCAAAGGATGGATAAAATACTTAATATGGTTGTACCATATTTATAATAACATAACATTATATATAAGATACTGGAGTTATAATTTTAGAATGGTAATAACAAAGAAGGAGGAAGTGGAAGAAGAAAGGAACTTGGAAAAGGGTGGTGAAATCATTACCACTTCTTCGGGTTCTTCCTTTTGATTTGATCAAAAGGGCTCTTAGGTTGGATTTATGACTAAAGGAAGGCCTCTAGGATGAAGTGAGGGAAGTTTAGAGATTATTTGGGCAGAGTTTGTCCAATCCAAAAGGCTTTTAAGGTGTGAGTTAATGAGAAGGGAGAGTTCCCTTTTATAAGAGGGGTGAGGGGCACCTTTGGAAAAGCTAGAAATATTATTTTATAATAAATTCATATTCGGTTTCTAATGGATCCAAAGTTTATTATTTAAAGGTTAAGGTGGGGATGGGTCAAAAATCACTCAACCAATAGAATTTAGACAGGTTTGGGTTACTATATTAACCTTATCTTTAAGTATTAACTCTTAGTTAATTAGTTTCACTTTTACAATGTCTCTTTGTATTTTTATATTATATGGTTAATAAACATACTATATACATTCAAGAGACCCCCAAGTGGTCAATTAATGATACACCTATCATGATATAAGTCTCTTGGACGAACCTTATATTTTTAGGAATTTAATATCAATTAATAATATAATATTTGTTTTAAAAACTCTTTTATGTCAATTTTGACACTATTCAATAGTTGATTTTTGTGAAAATCATAACAGAATGATTAGTTCAAAAAAAGTCGATTAAATCAATCCTAATATGTCATATTATCCTATAAAATTAGTGTAATTCATTAAAAGCCTCAAATTATATTTATATGGGTATTAATAATATCAATTATTTTAAATTTTCACTATTATGGTAATTACTGCATCATCATTGTGTCATAAATAAATTAAATTATTTAATGTATAAAAATTATAAATAAAATATCATTATGTAGAAAATATTTTTATATTTCTAATGAATATTTATAATTGAATTTATCTTATGTATAACCCTATATTAAATTTTTTTTAGTAAATAAACATTGATTTTAACTCTTCTTTAAATAATAATAAATGTCCTAATCTAATCCAAGTGGACCTAAATGATAATATTTTATTTATAATGTTGTTTTTGGTCGAGATAAAATTTTACAATAGAATTAGGACATGTGTTAGGGTAATATTAATATCATTTTTACCCTTAATTACCCTATTTACTTTTAACCGTGGTAAATAAAAGTAAAAAGTTACTATTCACTAAAAAATATTTTCATCTCATTGAACCACATTTTACTCCTTGATATTAACTATGTCTCTCAGATTTTCGAAATTCCAATCACATAAGCGGTAAAATTAAGTTTTATGAAAAATTAAGTTTTTTAGCTACCACTTATTAGTTTCACTATTCATCAAAAATTGAAGTTTTTCAGAACAATGCCAAAATTTCACTCTAAGCTATAATTGATATCCCGAATTCAAAAATGATATCTATTTTACAAAATTCCAAACATAAATGTTGAATTTATTAATTTTATAATTAATTCCTGTTATCACAACAAATAGCGTGTTTATAAGAAACAATATATATCAAAATATCGACAATTGTTTTTGTCCAATTTCAAAGTGAAATTAATTATAATGATCACCATTGGATAAAATGGTAAAAATATACTCTAATTATACTTTAAAATCACTAAATAATATAATTTATCACTATAAATTATTTTGATTAAAAAATTTGTTTTTAAGTATTTTTCACTATTCATAAAAATTGGACGTTCTCAGAAAAATACCAAAAATTCAACTTAGGATAATTTCGATATTCTGAATCCAAAAAATGAAGTCCATTTTGAAATATAAAATATATATAATTTCAAAAAGTAGTTATTACTATTCATAAGGTCTAGTTTGATCGGTTGTGGTGTGTGTTAGAACTCGATGTTGCGTACAACACACACTATTACATTATTCAAAGGGAAACGTACTGTAGAAGCTTGGGGTGTTACATTATCCCCTCCTACAAATAATTTCATCCTCAAAATTTCTATAATACTACCGCATGAAAAGACTCAGGTGGTTCTTCATCATAAGTTCCTCGGGTTCCCACGTTGCCTCTTCCATCTTATGGTTTCTCCACAAGACTTTTACCAGACGAGTCGTCCGGTTTCTCAGTACTTGTTATCTCGTATCAAGAATCCAGACGGGATCTTCGCAATAAGACAGATCGGGTTCCAGTTCTAATTCCTCATAGGTGAGTACATGCATTGGGTCAGGCATGTATTTCTTCATTAGAGATACATGGAACACATCGTGAACTTTGGAGAGACTTGGCGGCATTTCCAATCGGTAAGCTACAACCCCAATTCGTTCTAGAATTTCGAAAGGTCCGATGTACCTGGGACTCAATTTACCTTTCTTACCAAAACGTATGACTCCCTTCCATGGAGATACCTTCAGGAAAACATGATCACCGACTTGAAATTCCAAATCCTTCCTTCGATTATCAGCATAGCTCTTCTGCCTACTTTGAGCTGCTTTGATGTGATTTTGGATTACCTTCACCTTTTCCACATTTCCTCCACCAGTTCTGGACCTACAAGTTTTCTTTCACCAACGTCATCCCAACAGGTTGGTGTACGACATCTCTTTCCGTATAACGCTTCATATGGTTCCATCTGAATACTCTAATAGAAGCTATTGTTATAGGAAAATTCTACCAGAGGTAAATATTGATCCCACTTACCCTAAAAGTCAAGTGAGCAGGATCTCAACATGTCTTCTAAGGTTTGAATAGTTCGTTCTGATTGTTCATCTGTTTGAGGGTGGTAGGAAGTGCTCAAATGAAGTTCAGTATCGAAGGCTTTCTGAAGACTTTTCCAGAATCTTGAAGTAAAATGGGGATCACGAACAGAAACAATCGATAGGGGTACTCCATGAAGTCTCACAACTTCATCAATGTATAGTCTTGCTAGACGTTCTAGTGGTAGATCTTCTATTATAGCAAGAAAATGTGCTGACTTGGTAAGAATATCAACAATGACCCATATTGCATCATTCCTTCTTTGAGTCTTTGGTAGCCCCATGAAAAAGTCCATTGTAATATTGTCTCATTTCCACTCCGGTATGGGAAGAGGTTGCATGACTCCTCCAGGCTGTTGCCTTCCAGCTTTCACTTGTTGACAAACCATACATATTGACACAAAATCAGTAATCTCCCTCTTCATGTTGTCCCACCAAAAATGTTCCTTCAAATATTTATACATTTTGGTGCTCCCAGGGTGTATAGAGAAATTGGAACTATGAGCATCATCCAACAATTCCCTTTTTAGATCAGGTATATCGGGAACACAAAGTCTCTTCCCAAATTTCAAAATTCCATCTTCATACACAAAGTCTCTCAATCTCCCATCATTCACAGCTTTAATCTTCTTTTGAAATTCTTCATCATCGGTCTGAGAACTCTTAATCCTTTCTAGTAAAGATGGTTTGGCAACCATTTGAAAAAGAATTTATGTTTCTCCTTCCTTGGTTATTCCCATGTCCATCTTTACTAGATCCATGAAAATTGGATCCCTTTCAATTCTCATATTGTTCAAAACTCCATGATATTTTCTGCTCAAAGAATCTTCCACCTTGTTTGCTTTCCCCGGGTGGTAGTGTATCATACAATCATAATCATTGAGTAATTCAAGACATCTCATTTTCCTCATGTTGAGTTATTTTTGTGAGAAAATATACTTCAAACTCTTGTGATCAGTATAAATCTCACATTTTTCACCATAGAGGTAGTGCCTCCATATCTTCAAAGCAAAGATCACAGTTGCTAACTCAAGATCATGAGTAGGATAGTTTTTCTCATGAATTTTCAACTGTCGTGATGCATAGGCAATAACCCTATCATTCTGCATAAGGACACAACCGAGTCCTTTCTTCGATGCATCACTATAAATAAGGAACCCATCATTCCCCGATGGTAGAGTCAATATAGGAGCATTGACTAATCTTCTCTTCAGTTCTTCGAAACATTCTTCACACTCTTTTGTCCAAACAAATTTAACCCCTTTACGTGTGAGCTTTGTTAATGGGTTTTCCAATCGGGCAAAATTCTGGACGAAACGTCGATAATAACCTGCCAAACCAATAAAACTACGTACCTCAGTTATACTCGTAGGTGATGGCCATTCTTGGATTGCCTTGGTCTTAGAAGGATCAACAGAGATTCCATCTTTAGAGACAATATGGCCAAGAAGAGAAATCTCTTGAAGCCAGAATTCACACTTGCTAAACTTCCCATATAATTCATGTCTTCTCAGAGTCTTCAGGATAATGCGCAAGTGAATTTCATGATCCTCGTAGATTTTAGAGTATACCAAGATATCATCAATAAATACCACCACAAATTCATTTCGATAATCCTTGAAAACTCTATTCATCAGATCCATGAATACAGGGGGTGCATTAATCAATCCCAAAGGCATTATAGTAAACTCATAATGCCCGTACCTGGTTCGAAATACTATCTTAGAAATGTCTTCCTTCTTTACACACAACTGATGGTATCCAGATCGAAGGTCAATCTTTGAAAAGTATTGAGCTCCATGCAGTTGGTCAAATAAATCATCAATGCGAGGTAGGGGATACTTGTTCTTTATTGTTATGGCATTGATCTCCCTATAGTCGATACATAACATCATAGATCCATCTTTCTTTTTAACAAAAAGAATAGGGGATCCCCATGGAGAAAAAATAGGGAGAATAAATCCCTTATTACTCAATTCCTCTAGTTGTTTCTTTAGTTCAACTAATTCTACAGTGGCCATTCTATAAGGGGTCTTCGATATAGGCCTTTATCCAGGAATTAAATCAATGGAAAACTCAACTTCTCGTTCTGGAGGATGTCCAGGTAAATCTTTCGGAAACACATCTACATATTCTTTCACAATAGGTACATCCTCTATTTGAACATTAATTTCCTCACCCACTATCATTTCATTCTCTTCCTCCCCAATAATTGAATTTAGTTGAGCTACTGGGGGTGGATCTAGATAAGAATTAGGTGGTGATGATTCTGCTCTAAAGATAAGGTGTTCCTTATCACCATCATCAAAAATCGTAACCTATTTCTTCTTACAATAAATATTTGCATCATAGTCCGAAATCCAGTCCATACTGAGGATTATATCAAACTAAATCATTAGTATGACGATGATATCAGCAGATAAAGAACATTTATGTGCTCTAATGGGGACTGATTCACAAAACTTTGTTGCAATGATACTTCCCTTAGGAGTTTTAATTGACAACTCCCTTGTTAAATCAAATTGGAAATATCTAATTTTCTTAGCAAACTGGGAAGATATAATACGATGATACAGAATCAAATAATGAATTTTCTAAACTTGAGGAAACCATTAAAATACCTGCCACCACATCTTTTGGAGCTTCTACCTCAGCAGTAGTGATAGCATAAGCTTGGCCTTGATCCCTTGGCCTTTTCTGAGGTAAGTTCTCCTGACGCTTAGGAAATTCATTTTCATAATGCCCCATCTCCCTACAATTGTAGCACTGAACATTGGTAGCTTCCTTCTTCCCCTTGCAATCACGAGCTTGGTGGCCTTATTCACCACACTTGTAACAGACTCTCATTCCCTTCAAGAAAGTACCGGGGTGTTTCTTACCACATTTACCACATGATGGATATTCAACCTTTACCTTCTTCCCCTTATTTCCATTCCCACATTGATCAGAAGGTCTCTTCTTCTCTTGCTTTGCTTTAAAGTCATGAGACTTAGAGAATTCCTTTTCGGTCTTGATAGCACATGAGACAATGTCTTCATACGACGAGAAGGATTGTGAGACTAATGCTCGACGGAGAAATGGTTTTAACCCATCAAAGAAACAATCAATATTACTTCTTGGGTTACGTATATAATCTCCAGCATACCTTACTAACCTTGTAAAGTTAGCCTCATACTTTGTGACATTATCATCCTCCTTTTGTCTCAGACTCAGAAATTGCCTTTCCATATCTGCTAGATGGTCACGAGGAAAGTATTTTTCTAAAAACAGATCTTTGAACTCCCTCTATTCCATATTTGATACTTCCTCATCTTCCTTTGTGTTTTGAATCAATGACCACCATTGATCAGCATCTCCAGTGAGGCGGTAAACTTCCATGATAACTTTTTCCCTTTCATTACTCCCCAAAGCCTGAAATATTTTCTCTAGGGAATTTATCCATTGCTTGGCTACTAAGGGATTTGTACTCCCATTGAATGTTGGTGGTTGTAGCCTCATGAATCGATCTAAAATTGATCCTCCACGCTGCGGATCAGGGTGCTCCATATGGGTAAGGTTATTATTCATAACCTGAGTGAGTTGTCCCAGTATGGTGATTAGCTGATCGGCACCAGTTGCATCACCAGCTCCACTATAATTATCTTGAGAAGGAGGGAAATCCCTACATGGAGTGCATGCATTGATACAGTTTCCATTTCTTCCACTAGGTGCCATTTCTAAACAATGTCATAAACTAGATCAGTTTATGAATCAAAATACATAATTCCATATTTATAAAATAGTTAACATAAATTGAACTATTTATGGATATAATCTATAATCATAAAAATGTTTTCTTTGAGGAATTATATACTCATAAACCCTTCATAATGATTTGTAAAGAAAATGAGAGTTATCCTAATAATATCCCCCAGGAGTGTCGTAACCAAGAGTGCAGCAATGCCCGTTGTCGTGCACCAGTTCCCGTTCGAGTCTAGCTCAAAGCGGTGTTTTCGGGTTTTACCCCTAGGTACATCTGTGCCAGAGCCGCCTCTACCTTCTCATATCCATATAGGGATGTGTTTCTCGGAAAACTCACAAAATCTTCTACGATACCAAAATTCTAGGAAGTTATTCTATAATAATCCTCAAAGTTCATCTTAGGTCTACGTGCTCTAATCAGAGTTTATCTAAATATAGCTTCCAAGGTTTGTACTAAACTTCCTCTGATACCAACTGTAATGCCCAGACCCAAGTTACCCAGAGTCGGTGCATTATTACATAACATTGGAATGAACACGAGAAAGATCAAATCTCGAAAGACCTATTGGTTTAGTAGCCTTGGAAACACTAGATATATTCATAAAGTTTTATATTACATCATAAAGTAAAAAACTACTACTACAACATAGTCTCCATATTCCACACTCATATCCCCACATTCTATCCCTACAGGTCATTCATAAATTACTTCTTCACATCCTGGGAAAAATAAAACATAGAAAAGGGGTGGGATCAAATGCCCAGTAAGGATAACAATATAGCAGAAACATTCATAAATAAGAATAAACATTTAAGGCAAAGTATAAAAAGCCTTTTAAACTTGAACTTCAACATAGTATGGAAAAAATAAAATGAAATAATTCCATTTACTTATTCACATGGATATTCTACTAATCGAATAATTTCATGCAATATTAATAACCACTTTCATAATGATGGAATTCATAATGTCAAACTATCATAACCACATAGCCAAGGCCTCGTTCCAAGACTACAAATAAGATTTTGCCAAGGCCTTGTGCCAAGACAGTAGTTTGTCTCATGAGACCTACCGATGCATCGAGGAACTATAGCGGGCTCCACCCGTCACATATTAAGTCCAATGCATTCCCATATGAAAAGGTTTAAACATAACATAAACATTCGTATTAAAACTAGCATACAAAATGTCAATATCTTCACCATAAACCATGAATGGTATAAAAATAGCACATCCACAGTCAAACATATCACAAAAATTTCAATACAATATAAAAGTTTTGTATCATAATAAATCAACTTCAAATAAGCTTAAAATCCATCAAAGGATGTTGACATAGATGAAATCAAAACTATTTGAGAGAAATATCTCTTTTCTCGAAATCATTGAAAAGTCACACATTTATAAAGGAAGTAATTTAAAAGAGATTTTTGAATCAAAGTGACCCATACCACTTTGAAAATTTTGAAAAGAAATATCATTTCAAAACCTTCATGTCCATATAAATAAATTCTTAAAATCATTTTGAAAACATGGACATTAATTAAAAATATTTAGAATGATAAATCTTTAAAACATTTAAAATTATGATCTTGATAAAGAGTACCTTTCAAAAATTCTTAAAATATTCATTTTTAAATCATTTAGGAGTAAAAAATTTTCTTTGAAAATATTCTTATAAGCTTTTAAGGGAAGCTTTGACGATTTTATAACAGCGGAAAATAAACGCACCTGTCGTATAAGTTAAAAAAAACATTCTTACCTTAATTCTGTCGAAAAGGTTAAAAGCACCTTGTTTGGAAAACGACGGAAAGATTCCTTTATAAAACTCTTATAAAAAGTCAAACAAGGGTATAAATGACTTTAACCCATATTCTTTTAAATAGTAAATTTTTTTGAAATACATTTTTAAGAAACATGGATGTGGATGATAAAGAGATCCCAGTAGATTATTACATATAAACAACATTGGATAATGAAGAGATTGTGAAATGACCCTTACCTTGTACTTTTCCTTGATTAGGGGTAGGTTAACCTCCTGTATAATGGTGAAATAATTGTTATTAAATTATACAAGAATCATATACATTAATATGATATCATATATTATCTTTTAACATTGATTTGTAAATAATATCTTAGTATTATCGTTGTTTCGGGTGTTAACTTACTCATTTTCTTTTATATGTTTTGTTATGTAAGACATATTTGTAATGTATAGGTTGTATCTTAATCATATCCAGAATGATATAAGGTCCTTAAAAATTATTTTTAAATCATAAAATGATAATTATACTTGAGTGGATACGATGGAGAATGAATCTCATCGCGTTCGTGGAGACGGTAGTCCATACGTACGCACGAGCGACAATATCATTCTTTTGATGTTAAAATAATATATAAATGGATGTTATAACATATATAAAGAATCATTATCATGTTATAGTTATTATTTACATGATTTAAACATCATTATTATAACCATCCAAATAATAATTTATTGAATAACAATAACACCACGACGTGGAGACGGTAAGCCGTACGTACGCACGTATGGTGACATGTTATTCAAAAGATGGATAAAATACTGAATATGGTTGTACCATATTTATAATAACATCACAGTATATATAAGATACTGGAGTTATTATTTTAGAATGGTAATAACAAATAAGGAGGAAGTGGAAGAAGAAAGGAACTTGGAAAAGAGTGGTGAAATCATTACCTCTTCTTCGGGTTCTTCCTTTTGATTTGATCAAAAGGGCTCTTAGGTTGGCTTTCTGACTAAAGGAAGGCCTCTAGGATGAAGTGAGGGAAGTTGAGAGAGTATTTGGGTAGATATTGTCCAAACCAAAAGGCTTTGAAGGTGTGAGTTAATGAGAAGGGAGAGTGCCCTTTTATAAGAGGGGTGAGGGTCACCTTTTGAAAAGCTAGAAATATTATTTTATAATAAATTCATATTCGGTTTATAATGGCTCCAAAGTTGATTATTTAAAGGTTAAGGTGGGGATGGGTCGAAAATCACTCAACCAATAGAATTTAGACAGGTTTGAGTTTCTATATTAACCTTATCTTTAAGTATTAACTCTTAGTTAATTAGTTTCCCTTTTACAATGTTTCTTTGTATTTTTATATTATATGGTTAATAAACTTACTATATACATTCAAGCGAACCCCAAGTGGTCCATTAATGATAAAACTATCATGATATAATTCTCTTGGACGAACCTTAGATTTTTAGGAATTTAATATCAATTAATAATATAATATTTGTTTTAAAAACTCTTTTATGTCAATTTTGACACTATTCAATAGTTGATTTTTGTGAAAATTCTAACAGAATGATTAGTTCAAAAAAAGTCGATTAAATCAATCCTAATATTTCATATTATCCTATAAAATTAGTGTAATTCATTAAAAGCCTCAAATTATATTTATATGGGTATTAATAATATCAATTATTTTAATTTTTCACTATTATGGTAATTACTGCATCATCATTGTGTCATAAATAAATTAAATTATTTAATGTCTAAAAATTATAAATAAAATATCATTATGTAGGAAATTTTTTTATATTTCTAATGAATATTTATAATTGAATTTATCTTATGTATAACCCTATATTAAATTTTTTTTAGTAAATAAACTTTGATTTTAACTCTTTTAACTCTTCTTTGAATTAAATAATAATAAATGTCCTAATCTAATCCAACTGGACCTAAATGATAATATTTTATTTCTAAGGATGTTTTTGGTCGAGATACACCTCCAATATAATTAGGACATGTGTTAGGGTAATATTAATATAATTTTACCCTTAATTACCCTATTTACTTTTAACCGTGGTAAATAAAAGTAAAAAGTTACTATTCACTAAAAAATATTTTCATCTCATTGAACCACATTTTACTCCTTGATATTAACCGTGTCTCTAGGATTTTGGAAATTCCAATCACAGAAGCAGTAAAATTAAGTTTTATGAAAAATTCAGTTTTTTAACTACCACTTAGTAGTTTCACTATTCATAAAAAATTGAAGTTTTTCAGAACAATGCCAAAATTTCACCCTAAGCTATAATTGTTATTCCGAATTCAAAAATGATATCTATTTTACAAAATTCCAAACATAAAAGTTTCATTAATTAATTTTATAATTAATTCCCGCTGTCACAACAAATAGCGTGTTTTTAAAAAACAATATATATCAAAAGATTGACAATTGTTTATGTCCAATTTCAAAGTCAAATTAATTATAATGAACAACATTGGATAAAATGGTAAAAATATACTCTAATTATACTTTAAAATCACTAAATAATATAATTTATCACTATAAATTATTTTGATTAAAAAATTTGTTTTTAAGTATTATTCACTATTCATAAAAATTGGACGTTCTCAGAAAAATACCAAAAATTCAACTTAGGATAATTTCGATATTCTGAATCCAAAAATGAAGTCCATTTTGAAATATAAAATATATATAATTTCAAAAATTAGGTATTACTATTAATAACGGCTAGTTTGATCGGTTGTGGTGTGTGTTAGAACTCGATGTTGCGTACAACACACGCTATTACATTATTCAAAGGGAAACGTACTGTAGAAGCTTGGGGTGTTACAAAAAAGTGTCTGATAAAATATAAAATTATTTTTTCAATGGAAAATTATATATTTTAAAAGGTTTTTTGGAACATGTATTTATTTTAATGAGATAATAATGTAATAAATAACGTTTTTATAAAATAGGCTGTGCTTTGGCTCAGTGCAATGGTTTTTAAAATGCTAGAGTCTTATGTTGGTTTTAAATTGGTTTCTTGGAAATATGTTAATTTCCAGGTGGATATAAAAGTATTTTTTTTTTGTATTTTTGATTAAAGGTATTTTTAATGTAAAACATCACATGGTGTAAAATAGTTTTATATCTAGGGCATGTTTTTAAATTCCCACATGCCAAACTATAAAATATTCCTTCATGATAATGTGATACACTAATTGTGAACCTCTTTTTTCTTAATTTCTGTTTGAACTTATTCCCCTATTATGTGATGATGTTTGATTATTTGAATATGATTATAAATTAAAAAGGGGGATATTTCATGAATTGAGATTTAAAGTGATATAAGGTTTATTTAAAATGATTTATTAGAAATCATATGATTATAATTGTTTGAATGTATTCTTACTTATATTATGATTCATCTCATCATAATCCTAGAAAATTTTAAAAATATAGATGACCGGTATAGTATTTTTTTAACTGATTATTTCCCTTGTTTAGATTGTTCTTTAGCAAGGGTATTGTGACCCACAGAGTTGGAGGGCACCAATGAAGTATTATATAGAGCAACATAGAGAGATTATGGGGTTTGATTAGCCTAATTAGACTATAAGGATTATATAAAGTTTCTCTATGTCCCACCTTGGGTTATTAGATTCCATGAATAGGATTGTATTATTTTATTTCTATACAGTATATCATGATACCAATTTCGCATGGAGGATCATTTTAGGGTATCTCATTCAACACCATTTTTATTCCCCCTAGGAATTTTCTAATTTCATGACACCCTTGATTTATTATATTCATTTATCTTCATGGATATATTAGTTCCTAATGAGGTCTATAAATTTTTTCAATGATATATTAAGTTCATAAAAAATGGATTTTAAAATATTAATTTTCATTATTGATTTTAAAGATAATAGGATTATTTTTTCGTATAAGGAATTTGAGAAATGTTTTATAAAAAATTATGAAAATATTTTGTTTTAATCATGAAATTAAAATTCATATTTTCATGATTTGGTAGTGTTTTTAAAATAAATTATTGTATTGGTGTTTGGTCATAAAATCTGGTTTTTGGTCAGATCAACTTCACCTTTTTTTGAAGGTTTTACCATGGGTTTATAATGAAAGGGATAATGTATGTTGCTTTTTATTCATGTTTTATTTTATAAAAATCATATTTTATAAATTATTTTCAAATGAGAATTTATAAAATTCATTATGAGAGGAACCACATATACATTCATGAAATCCTACGAAGCACATTTTTATCTCACCCTGTATATACATGAGTGTGTGTGTGGGTGTTTGTGTATATGCATCTTCCATGTGTTTTTTTTGTGGTTTATATATTGTGATACCAGGTGGGATTTCAATAATGTTTTCTTTTTGAGGATGGGTTGTGGCATGATGAGTGTTTGGGGGGGGGGGTCACTTTGAGTAAATGTTATAATTTTTCACTTTTTTTAATTTTTTTTGGAGAATTGTTTATTAGTAAATTTAGCCATGTTTATTGGAGTTTTTGGGAGGGGAAGAGGAAGCATCCTTTAATTGGTGAGTTTTTAGTGCCATTTCCACATATATTCATTTTCTTATATATAATTTTTTCATTTTATAATTAAATTGGATATTAAGTGGATAATAATGGATAATAAAAAAGATTTGGTTTATAAATATCCCAAACCCACATTTAGAGATATAGTTTTATGATATTTTAAGACTTTACCACATGTTTATCCATTTTTAAATAATTTTACCTTTACCGTGGTAGCTCAATTTTACCTAGTCAAATTATTTTCCTTACAAAAATAATTAATCTCTTTTCTGATTTTTTTATAAAAAATTCTAAATAAGATTAAGAACACAGTTTTTAGAGAGAAGAGCTCTTCTTATTAAGGAGAAAAGAGAAAAGTACATGAGGAAAATATGGGTGGGGCCATACAAGAAAGCATGCCCCCATGACAAGAGAATAAAACTCAAAGTTCATACTCATACTGATGAGAAATATCATAATCATCATACAAATTAGAGTCATACTCTAATAGACCATGAGACATAGTAATCATAGTTGGCTTCAAATAGGAATAATCTTTCCTACGTCTCGCTTTCCTTGGTGAAACATCAACAACAAAACCTTTCCCTTTGGATAAAGCATAAGCATAGGATGGTTTTTTTGGGGAGTCATCCTCAACATCTTCCCACATTCCATGGATGCACTGAGAATCCCTTAATTTCTGAATTTCCTATAGAAGGCCTGAAAGGTTCCCACCATCATTCAGATTTTGTTGCCCCTCAATTGTGGGAGCATCCTTTTCCAGAATCACTCATTTAGTGCTTCCCTCACCCACTTGCATAAGAACCACTGACAATTTCATCTCTAACTATGATCCATTTGAGGCACACCTACATTCCTCAAATCTCATGATAAAAAATTCCGTGGTCATTAACCTTTGACACTTGATTTTCTTGCACCATCTCATGGAGGACATCAACAACCGATTGTAAAACACCTGCATTAAAAGTTTCTTTCCCCTACCAAGAGGGGAATTCATTCCACCAACAAGATATTCCTTAGACTGCCTCATCTTCTTCCTAAAAGAAGCCTCATGATGAACTTTTAGAGAGCAGAAAGGGCATACAACATTCTTACAAAATCTAGCTTTGACATGAACAATAGATTGACAGTCTGAACAGAACTCAGGTAATTTCTCATATTCCACTTTCAGAGGTATGTCATCATCCAGTGCAGACAAATTTATGTTATAAATCAAGTAGGAGGTGAGGTCCAATTACACTAGAACCATAGCATAATGACTGAAATTTTCAGCCTTTGTGGTCTTATCCATTTTAATTATAATTCCCATAATGGAAGCAATGTAAAAAAGGATCTTGGGATGCCAAAGGATCCAGTTAGGACCAACAATTTTAATCCATACTTGAGCCTTGTTATTTTTTATAGAAAAGGTATTGAAACAAAAGTCCCATGCTTGAAAACAAATAATACCTAGTTTTAACACGATTGAACCAATCCCCCATGCTATGCGTTTCATCTCTTCTTACGAGAAAATAATGTGAAAAAATACTCGACCCATGGGAAAGATCTCCAATCAGAAAACCCCCATGTGGATGTAAGCTTTCTAATTAGATCCTCTATCTTCCAAAATTTTCCTCCATTAGAAATAACTAGTCTCTCAATAATAGAATGTTCACAAATATTAAATCTATCAATATGCCTCTATGTTAGCAATCACACGGGCATTATCCCCCTTTCAAACTGTCACGAACCGAATCTGGTCACCGCCAAAACCGGCACCAAACCCAGCCCGTGACATGACCCGAAGGGCGTTCCCCATCCCCACGGGCTGGCACAAGTGCCCGGGTATCATAAAAATTCATTTGGGAATGATTTACCCGAGTTTGGGTTCATAAGATAACCAAAAACAAACAACAAACCAAATCTGAAAAATTATGCCAAACAAGAATTAATAAAAATTCAGAACTTAGTATATGAGTTTAAACAAGACACAAGAGGTCCAAAGGTACATAAAATTAGCAGCAAACAGCCCAAGAGACTCCACACGACAAGGGGTCATCACCCACAAGCCGTCTCCACAACACCGCACCATCGAGAGAAACTAGCAACCCGAACCGCCATCGCCCAAGGCTTTTCCTTTGCCTGTGTCAAACATGATCAAGTCTACTTACACCAAAAGGTGTAAGTAGGGTGTGAGACTAAGCCCAATAGGATATCACCCAAGGATTTCAAGTGATAGGCATTGTAAAATAAAAGGCTTGCCAGAGTTATAAATAGATAATAGTGGCATTTATTTCTAAAAGTGCAACTTTGAAAAGAAAATAAATTTCAATGGGGATAACTATAAAGAATCAGTGAAATTGAATAAAACATTCAAGCTGCTGGTTTTCACATCCCAAAATACCATAAAGAAAGTTTAAATTCCAAAAAGTCCACGAGCACCAAGCGTAGGAACCCCCCTAGGTACTAGTTTGTTGTGAGCCCCAAGTACCTCGTACCTCGGTGAAAGTAACCATAACGAAATTCGTTCTCGTGCACGAGCCACTAGTAGGGAGCATACCCATAAACTAGTGGTCTCCAATCATCTCCATTATAGTTTTGTTAGTGTTATCCATGTCAGACTTGCTAAGTGAACCATGGTCAAAACCCCTCCGTTCACTAGCGTACTAGTACACGTTAGCCCACCTAGATACCCGAGTTTCCCGTATTGTGCTCAAATAGTCACCACATGCTACCAAAATCAATATTCACATATAAATGTCAGTTCTGGTCACACACATTCAAAATAGTATCTACACCTTCTTTTCACCTTTTGCGTAACTCAATAATCCATTTATAATTTCCATAAAACAATTTCAAGAAAATTAATCAAATGTTGCACATTAAATTCATCTAAAATCCCATATTTAAAACCAAATGGAGACCAATATTATACCAAAACATAAATTTCAGCATCAAAACATTTTTATAAATCCAATCCATGAATTATAAAACAACACCAAGAGGCACAATATGCGTTACACATGTAAAACACCCATTTTCACACAAGATTGGCACTTAAAAATCTACCACTTTTAAAATGCTACCCAAATCAATTTTTGAAATCAAAATACTGAATTATGAACATAATGGAAACCTAAATACAGAAAGCCAACTCATTATAAAATACCTACATATGAAATCACCTACCAAAAGAGTCAAAACCCCCAAATCCTTGTGCGTCACTTCAACCGCACCTCCGCCGCACCACAAAGGAGTAAGATTGAACCTAAAACCAGAGGATTGGACCAAGAAACTCAAAACTAAAACCCTAGGTACGAAACCCCATCTTCTGTACATTTGGTGATTCAATAAAAAAGGAAGAAACCCTAAGAAGAAGGGAGGAATAAGGAAGAGAAACAACTTACTTGAGAAATCTGGACGTTTTTTGGAGCTACATAAGTTCTGCCCTAAATCGCGACCAATATGAGCTCCAAAGAGGCGAAAACGATGATGGGGGTGTGACTGGGTTCGATGGGAATGTGTGAGATGTAAAATCACCTAAAAAGGATAAAAAATAAATATTTTATGAAATAATTAAAAAACAATTTTAAAACTGGAAATGGGCTTTCGGGTTGGTCCAATACCTAATTTTATCACCCAAATACATGATTCTAATGAATTTTTAAGGGGCCCAAAATTATTTTTTGGTTTTAATATTTAAATGAAGGTCATTTTGGAAGTTTAATGGTTGAAAAATGTTGAAAAACGAAGGAGTTATTAAAGAAACAAAATATACTTTCAAAACTGGAAATGGGCTCTTAGGTTGGCCCAAATTTTGGAAACCCACTATTTCCTTTAAAAATGCATGAAAACCCACCAAAACGAATCAAGGATGTAAATTAAATGAAAAATACCTCTAAATATTTCATGTATGTGACAATTCTCCCCCCCATGAAGGACTTTCCGCCCCGGAAAGTCAACATGAGGCTTGATTGGAAAACAAGAACGGGAACTCTTCCTCGACCCACGACTTTCGCTCCCATGTCTCATGTGTATCATTACCATGCTGCCATAGAACCCGGACTAATGGAATAGACTTCCCTCGAAGTATCTTCTCTTGGGAGTCCACTATTTTCACTGGCCTCTCAATAATAGACAAGTCAGGCTCTATCTCCAATTCTTCCCAACTCAACACATGGGACAGATCCGGGTAGTATTTCTTCAACTGAGAAACATGGAAGACATCATGGATGGATGTCAACTGAGAAGGTAAGGCCAACCTGTATTCCACCTTTCCAATACATTCAATGATCTCAAATGGCCCGACATAACGCGGAGTCAGCTTACCTTGCTTCCCCAATCGACGATGGCCTAAACGAGGGGCCACCTTCAAGAATACTCTATCACCCATAGAAAACTCTAGGTCTCGACGCCTCCGGTCAGCATATGATTTATGACGACTCTGAGCTGTCAATAAACGTTGGCTGATTAATTTTACCTTCTCAGATGTCTCCTGCACCATACTCGGCCCCAGTAGTGAGGTCTCACCTACCTCAGCCCAACAGAGGGGGGACCGACAAGGCCGACCATAGAGCGCCTCAAAAGGAGCCATTCGAATCGAGGATTTGTAACTGTTATTATAAGCAAACTCAACCAATCCCAAATGGGTATCCCAAGAACCTCCAAAGTCTAGGACACATGCACGAAGCATGTCCTCTAAAATCTGATTTTCCCGCTCTGTCTGACCATCCGTCTGTGGATGGTATGCTGTGCTCATCTTAATCTGGGACCCCAAGGCCTTCTGAAGGCCTTCCCAGAATCGAGATGTGAAACGAGGGTCTCTATCTGAGACAACTGCTGATGGCACACCATGGAGTCTCACCACCTCCTGAAGATACAAACGGCCCAACTCATCCACTTTAGATGTATCTCTGATCGGAATGAAGTGGGCTGATTTGGTTAGACGATCAATCACCACCCAAATGGCATTCTTAGCTCGAGGTGTACGAGGTAATCCAACAATGAAGTCCATGGCAACCTCGTCCCATTTTCAGGTAGGAATGGGTAGTGGTTGGAGCAAACTGGAGGGCCTTTGGTGCTCTGCTTTCACCTACTGACATGTGTAGCATCTCGACACAAAGTCCGCTATGTCCCGTCTCATACCAGGCCACCAAAACTGCCAACGGACATCATAATACATCTTAGTGGCACCCGGATGGACAGCCCATTGAGACTGGTGGCTATCCTGCATCACCACCTTCTGTAGAGATAACGGCACTACCGAACGACCCTTGAAGCACAAGATGCCCTCGGGAGATGACGACCAATCAGAGGATGTCTCCCCACCATGAAGAAACTGCTTCGATCGCTGAAAAAGCTCATCACTAGGTTGTTCCTGCTGAATCAACTCCAATAGAGAAGGAGTCAACTGGATGCTCGCCAAGAATGCCCCTCCACTATGTTCCTTGGTCTCCACATGCATCTGAGAAAAGATCCCCATCAATGTCCACTCATCACTGGACTTCCTCAAATCCTGCACTGGAACCCTTCTGCTCAAGGCGTCGGCCACTACATTACCCTTACCTGGGGTATAGACAATGTCAAAATCAAACCCCTGCAAGTACTCGATCCAGCGACGCTGCCTCATGTTGAGGTCCTTTTGTGAGAAGATATAAGCCAAGCTTTTGTGATCAGAATAGACCACAAACTTCTCCCCAAAGAGGTAGTGACGCCACATCTTCAAAGCATGCATCACTGCTGCCAACTCCAAGTCATGGGTTGGGTAGTTCTTTTCGTGTGGCCAAAGTTGGCGAGAGCCATACGCCACCACATGATCATCCTGCATAAGCACGCACCCAAGACCCATACCTGAAGCATTACAATAAACCACATATCCCTTTCCAGCCTCTAGTAAAATCAGCACGGGGGAAGTAGTCAATCGCCTCTTTAGCTCCTCGAATGATGCCTGACATTCTGGACCCCATACAAACTTCACCCCTTTCCGGGTGAGGGAAGTCATCGGTGAAGCAAGCCGAGAGAAATCCCGAACGAATCGCCTGTAATAACCGGCTAAGCCAAGAAAACTCCTGATCTCGAACAAATTATTCGGTTTCTCCCATGACATGACTGCACTAATTTTCTCAGGGTCCACTGAAACTCCATGCTCTGAGATCACATGCCCCAGAAATCTCACCTCTCTGATCCAGAAAGTGCACTTTGACAACTTTGCATAGAGGCGGTGATCTCGTAATGTACCCAAAACGATCCTCAAGTGATGTTCGTGTTCCTCCTCAGAGCAAGAGTATACCAGAATGTCATCCATGAACACCACAACAAAGGAATCGAGATACTGATGGAACACCCTATTTATAAGTGCCATAAATACTGCTGGAGCATTGGTCAATCCGAAGGGCATGACCAAATACTCAAAGTGGCCGTACCTGCTTCGGAAGGCTGTCTTAGGGATATCTGACTCCTTCACCCTGAGTTGATGATACCCTGAACGTAGGTCTATCTTTGAGAACCACTTTTCCCCCTTCAACTAATCAAACAAATCATCTATTCTGGGAAAAGGGTATTTATTTTTAATTGTTACCTTATTCAGCTTCCGGTAGTCAATGCACAACCGGAGGGATCCATCAGCCTTTTTTGCAAACAACACAGGAGCGGCCCAAGGAGAGACGCTCGGGCGAATGAATCCTTTGGATTCTAAGTCGTCCAGCTGTATCTTTAATTCCCTCAACTCGGTGGGGGCCATGCGATAAGAGGGAAGAGATATCGGCTGTGTTCCCGACGCCAGATCAATCGAAAACTCCACATCCCGCTCCGGGGGCAAACCAGAAAAATCATCAGGGAATACCTCCGGAAACTCATTCACTACATGAGGCAGTGCAACTTCAGGGGAAAGACCATCCTCTAGCATAAGAGAAGATAAATGGAAGATAACACTTCCCAACTCTGGGAGTGGGGGCCCTGTGCGACCTGACCGAGGATCCCATTCTCCATGAAAAACCCGACGACTCCCATCAGGTGCCGTGAAACTCACACGCCGTCTATAGCAATCGATGTGTGCCTGGAAGTGTACTAGCCAATCCATCCCGAGTATGAAATCAAAAAGGTTCATATCTAAGACCAAGAGGTCCCACTCCATCTCAACCCCTGACACAGAAAGCGCACAAGATGGGCACCTGAGACCCTGCTCCTTCTTCTTTCCCATCGGTGTCACCAACTCCATTGAGAATGACATCAAATCAGTTGGCAGATTCAGAATGTCCACAAAACGGGATGAAATGAATGAAACAGAGGCACCAGTATAAAAAAGAGCAGTAGCTATAGAAGATGAAATCAAAACGGTACCTCGAACAGTCGACGGTCCCGCCTCTGATCCTGGTGGTGCATGATCCACCGCATGGAGATGTCCAGTATCTGCCTGAAGATGACCTCTAGTTTGTGGTTGTGCCCTGAACTGGCTTTGCCCAGAAGATGACCCAGCCCTACCACCACGGCTGCCAAATCGAGATCCCCCAGTCCTCGACGGCTCAGACTGTTCTGGCACTCCTCTGGGAGCCATGGATCCTGCCCCACTTTGAAGTGGACGCGCTATCCCGCAAAAGCATTGCACGTGTCCCATACCTCCACACTGGAAACAGGTCTTCGGAGGATGAGGGCATGCTGGACGGATGTGCCCGGTCTTCCCACACTGGTGGCACACGACCGATCTCGCATCAGAAGCCGCTGATGACAACTGCCTAGAAGAGTTCCCTGAACTACCTCCTCCTTTCTTCACATGATCCTCCCGCTTCCTTTTCTTCTCTGAGGAGCTTCCACTTCCCACTGCTGATACAGAACCATAGTAACCAGCCCTTCCTTTTCTATCAATCTCCACCATGCACGCCCGATCAACGACCTCAGCATAGGTCCTCAGATTAAACAAGAACACCTGGGAGTATATCTCTGGTCTCAAGCCTTTCTCAAACCTCTGGGCCTTCGCTTGCTCATTAGAGACAATTTCTGGAGCATACCGAACCAACTCAGCGAAATGGTTGGCATACTCCATCACAGATAGATTTCCCTGAACAAGTTCCATGAACTCTCTAGACCTGGCATAAGCCAAGACCTCAGGGCAGTACTGTTCATTGAAGACAGCCTTGAAATCTCCCCAGCACATCTGCTCATTCTTCCCAGCCTGAAGCACTGACTCCCACCATTTACGGCTGGGACCCTCCAACAGAAAGGAGGCACACTTCACCCTGAGCTCCTCGGGTGTTTCCAGGAACTCAAACATACGCTCGATCTTCTCGAGCCATTCCTCTGCTTCTTGGGGTTCTGAGCTGCCTCGGAAGGTTGGAGGCTTATTTTTCAGGAACTCCTGGGCCTTGTCCTTTCTAGGACCAGTCTCATCCTCTCTAATAAGAGCTGGAACTGGAGCTGGTCCATATCCTAGAGCCTGGACAGCCCGGACCACGGCCTCGACTAGCCTCTGATCAATTGGTGTGGGAGAACTCTCTCCGGCTTCCTCCCGTGGGTGCGTGAGAGCTTTCCGGGGAGGCATGTTGATACAAAATGTAACAGTCACAAAATAATAATCAATACCACAATTCTGAAAATTTTAATCAAATGCCTCAAATATAGATAATCAAAACACATTTCAGTAATAAAATAAACAACTACAACACATCCGCATGATGTCCACATGTGGTCTGCAGCCCACACGTCTCACCTGGAAGTGAAGTCAATCTTTAAATTCCAACATCCCCTGGTGACTCAGGGTATGCCATGAGAGGTGTGGGCCAGACACCCTACTCACAACCAAAACCCCGAGCCCCGACAGTCCTAGCTCCTGTCTATCCTGACTCATCCCAAAATAACAATATAACCCAAAAACATTAACCTGCCTCTGATACCATTTTGTCATGAACCGAATCTGGTCACCGCCAAAACCGGAACCAAACCCAGCCCGTGACATGACCCGAAGGGCGTTCCCCATCCCCACGGGATGGCACAAGTTCCCGGGTATCATAAAAATTCATTTGGGAACGATTTACCCGAGTTTGGGTTCATAAGATAACCAAAAACAAACAACAAACCAAATCTGAAAAATTATGCCAAACAAGAATTAATAAAAATTCAGAACTTAGTATATGAGTTTAAACAAGACACAAGAGGTCCAAAGGTACATAAAATTAGCAGCAAACAGCCCAAGAGACTCCACACGACAAGGGGTCATCACCCACAAGCCGTCTCCACAACACCGCACCATCGAGAGAAACTAGCAACCCGAA
Source organism: Viscum album (assembly GCA_963277665.1). NCBI lineage: Eukaryota > Viridiplantae > Streptophyta > Magnoliopsida > Santalales > Viscaceae > Viscum > Viscum album. The sequence continues at coordinate 735,915,950 of OY728160.1, forward strand.
CCGCCATCGCCCAAGGCTTTTCCTTTGCCTGTGTCAAACATGATCAAGTCTACTTACACCAAAAGGTGTAAGTAGGGTGTGAGACTAAGACCAATAGGATATCACCCAAGGATTTCAAGTGATAGGCATTGTAAAATAAAAGGCTTTCCAGAGTTATAAATAGATAATAGTGGCATTTATTTCTAAAAGTGCAACTTTGAAAAGAAAATAACTTTCAATGGGGATAACTATAAAGAATCAGTGAAATTGAATAAAACATTCAAGCTGCTGGTTTTCACATCCCAAAATACCATAAAGAAAGTTTAAATGCCAAAAAGGCCACGAGCACCAAGCGTAGGAACCCCCCCTAGGTACTAGTTTGTTGTGAGCCCCAAGTACCTCGTACCTCGGTGAAAGTAACCATAACGAAATTCGTTCTCATGCACGAGCCACTAGTAGGGAGCATACCCATAACCTAGTGGTCTCCAATCATCTCCATTATAGTTTTGTTAGTGTTATCCATGTCAGACTTTCTAAGTGAACCATGGTCAAAACCCCTCCGTTCACTAGCGTACTAGTACACGTTAGCCCACCTAGATACCCGAGTTTCCCGTATTGTGCTCAAATAGTCACCACATGCTACCAAAATCAATATTCACATATAAATGTCAGTTCTGTTCACACACATTCAAAATAGTATCTACACCTTCTTTTCACCTTTTGCGTAACTCAATAAACCATTTATAATTTCCATAAAACAATTTCAAGAAAATTAATCAAATGTTGCACATTAAATTCATCTAAAATCCCATATTTAAAACCAAATGGAGACCAATATTATACCAAAACATAAATTTCAGCATCAAAACATTTTTATAAATCCAATCCCTGTATTATAAAACAACACCAAGAGGCACAATATGCGTTACACATGTAAAACACCCATTTTCACACAAGATTGGCACTTAAAAATCTACCACTTTTAAAATGCTACCCAAATCAATTTTTGAAATCAAAATACTGAATGATGAACATAATGGAAACCTAAATACAGCAAGACAACTCATTATACAATACCTACATATGAAATCACCTACCAAAAGAGTCAAAACCCCCAAATCCTTGTGCGTCACTTCAACCGCACCTCCGCCGCACCACAAAGGAGTAAGATTGAACCTAAAACCAGAGGATTGGACCAAGAAACTCAAAACTAAAACCCTAGGTACGAAACCCCATCTTCTGGACATTTGGGGATTCAATAAAAAAGGAAGAAACCCTAAGAAGAAGGGAGGAATAAGGAAGAGAAACAACTTACTTGAGAAATCTGGACGTTTTTTGGAGCTACAGAAGTTCGGCCCTAAATCGCGACCAATATGATCTCCAAAGAGGCGAAAACGACTATGGGGGTGTGGCTGGGTTCGATGGGAATGTGTGAGAGGTGGAATCACCGAAAAAGGATAAAAAATAAATATTTTATGAAAGAATTACAAAACAATTTTAAAACTGGAAATGGGCTTTCGGGTTGGCCCAATACCAAATTTTATCACCCAAATCCATGGTTCTAATGAATTTTTAAGGGGCCCAAAATTATTTTGTGGTTTTAATATTTAAATGAAGGTCATTTTGGAAGTTGAATGGTTGAAAAATGTTGAAAAACAAAGGAGTTATTAAAGAAACAAAATATACTTTCAAAATTGGAAATGGGCTCTTAGGTTGGCCCAAATTTTGGAAACCCACTATTTCCTTTAAAAATGCATGAAAACCCACCAAAACGAATCAAGGATGTAAATTAAATGAAAAATACCTCTAAATATTTCATGTATGTGACACAAACAATACGTTCAGAAGCAATCTCTTGCACAGACTTGAAGTGAATTCTATTCGAATCAGTTTCAACCGCTGCTGTTAGATGATATGATTTATTCATTACAGAAGAAAAATCAGAATTCCCCAAATCCATCTCTACTGCATGATCATGCCAATGAGAGTTTTTTTTATATAAACTTTTTCAATTTTTTTTTGAAAATATGTCTAGGTTAAAAAAAATTATTTTTTTACCCCCCAAAGGCGGCACCTGGTGTGCCACCTTTGGGGAATTTTCCGCCCAGGGCAAGGCGGCACACGGTGTGCCGCCTTTGCCTAAATATATTTTTTTTAATTTTTTTTAATTTTTTTTGTTTTGTTTTGTTATATATATCTATATATATAAAACAAAACTTTTCAGCAGAATTTTTCTGTTATTTAATATCCAGCGGTTCTGACATTACAACAGTCTGGATTCTGACTGATACCCTCACTCAATACTCCCTTTTATAAGAGGGTTTGCCCTGAAAACAATACTGCATTTCCGATGTGGGATTCTGGTTCTCCTTTTCCTGCACAGTACATTCTGCGTTTCCGATGTGTGATTCTGTTTCAAGTATGCGACTTCGAAAGACTATAAAAGATAAACTATAAGACCAATACAAATGAAACTTTAAACACTGATTAAAACTATAAGAAATAGTTGAAAACAAAAATAATTTCATAAAAAATGTTGATACAGATTAGTTTATAAGCTTTCAAAACCACCTACTTGAAACTTAAACATATTTCAAGTACGTGACTTTGAAATCTTATAAAAGATAAATTATAAGACCAATACAAATGAAACTTTAAACATTGATTAAACATATAAGAAATAGTTGAAAACAAAAATAATTTCATAAAAAATTTTCACCAAAAACAATTTATAAGCTTTCAAAACCATCAACATGAAACTTAAAAATGTTTCAAGTTCCCGACTTTGAAAGACTATAAAACATAAACTACCAATAGAAATGAAACATTAAACATTGATTAAACATATAAGAAATAGTTGAAAACAACAAAAACTTCCTAAAAAATGTCCATAAAAATTAATTTATAATCTTTCAAAGCAGTCTACTTGAAACTTAAAAATGTTTCAAGTAGGCGAATTTAAAAGACTATAAAACATAAACTATAAGACCAATATAAATGAAACTTTAAACATTGATTAAATATATAAGAAATTAATAAATTTTTTAATTTTAACTTAGTCCTTCTAACTTTGTCATAGCATTCAGATGCATTCCAACAATGAAAACCTCAACCAGCTTATGTGCTTTACACACAATAGAAACATCTTTGCAATTTTGTCATGCCCCTGAGTATAAATCAAACTCAAAAGATCTAGTTAATTTTTCTTGGTAAGGTGAGATGAGAAGGGAGGTATTATATCATCAGGAAGAGAGATTCTAGAAATGTGCAATGCTATGACAAACCTTTAGATGAAATGTGTCATTTCCACACTAGATTTGCATGTTCCTTCAAAATTTTCATGCTGGAGATAATCCACCTTAAGTTCCACATAGCCTTATGCCTTCCATGGATTAATGTCAAACACTTCAACCAATTTGTTTACTTTATGGGGAAGTAAAACCTCATTCCTTTGAATATGCACATTACCATGAACATATAAAATCATCATTTTGCAAGAAAAACTACTAATCTTATGTTCACTGAAATACCCCTTAACGTAAGAATGATACAAATAGTGTAAGTACCCAATAACCAGATTCCAATCCATTTTGACTGGGCTATGTGGAATCATTGGTGCTTTCATCTGATTAATAATTTAAAATGTTTCAAAACCACCTTTCTGAAACTCAAAAATGTTTCAAGTAAGTGACTTTGAAAGCCTATAAAATATAAACCATAAGATCTATTGAAATGAAACTTAAAACATGGATTAAACATATAATAAGTAATTGAAAATAAAAACCATTTCATAAAAATTGCTGATGAAATAAAATTATAAGCTTTCAAAAACACTTCTTGCAACTCAAAAATATTTCAGATATGAGACTTTGAAAGCCTATAAAATATAAACATAATGACTCATATAAATGAAACTTAGAACATAGATTAAACATATAAGAAGTAGTAGAAAAGTAATTAGTTAATTATGGTGAGGGGGAAAACTGTTAGACCTTGGAATTGAAGGATAATGAGGATGACAAGGAAACATCAACCCCCACGCCCACCCCTTCCTCCCATTCAACCAACTTCGGTAACTCCTATAGAAGTAGCTTTTCAAAAAAATGAAATGTCACACCACCACAGCTTCCTACATCCATATTAACCCCCCAATTCAGTTTCATTAAATGTGGACAACCCCCATTTTTACCAAAGTAAATGATGCACTATTAAACCACCACTTTCAACCCCCGCCTCAAAAATACAAAATGCTTTGAGGGATGAGAAATGATTCGACGCATTTCAATGTTCTAAAATTCACCGAATCATTTCTCATCCCTCAAAGAATTTTGTATTATTGAGGCGGGGGTTGAAAAGTGATGGTTTAATAGTGCATCATTGACTTTGGTAAAAATGGGGGCTGTCCACATTTAATGAAACTAAATTGGGGGGTTAATATGGATGTAGGAAGCTGTGGTGGTGTGACATTTCATTTTTTTGAAAAGCTACTTCTATAGGAGTTACCAAAGTTGGTTGAATGGGTGGAAGGGGTGGGCGTGGGGGTTGATGTTTCCTTTTCATCCTCATTATCCTTCAATTCCAGGGTCTAACACTTTTCCCCCTCACCAGAATTAACTAATTACTTTTCTACTACTTATTATATGTTTAATCTATGTTCTAAGTTTCATTTATATGATTCATTAAGTTTATATTTTATAGGCTTTCAAAGTCTCATATCTGAAATATTTTTTAGTTGCAAGAAGTGTTTTTGAATGCTTATAATTGTATTTCATCAAAAAATTTTAAGAAATGGTTTTTATTTTCAATTACTTATTATATGTTTAATTCATGTTTTATGTTTCATTTCAATAGATCTTATGGTTTATATTTTATAGGCTTTCAAAGTCACTTACTTGAAACATTTATGAGTTTTAGAAAGGTGGTTTTGAAACATTTTATATTATTAATCAGATGAAAACACCAATGATTCCACATAGCCCAGTCAAAATGGATTGGAATCTTGTTATTAGGTACTTACACTATTTGTATCATTCTTACGTTAAGGGGTATTTCAGTGAACATGAGATTAGTAGTTTTTATTGCAAAATGATGATTTTATATGTTCATAGTAATGTGCATATTCAAAGGAATGAGGTTTTACTTCCCCATAAAGTAAAAAAATTGGTTGAAGTGCTTGAAATTAATCCATGGAAGGCATAAGGCTATGTGGAACTTAAGGTGGATTATCTCCAGCATGAAAATTTTGAAGGAACATGCACATCTAGTGGGGAACCGACACATTTCATCTAAAGGTTGGTCATAGCATTGCACATTTCTAGAATCTCTCTTCCTGATGGTATAATACCTGCCTTATCATCTCACCTTACATGAAGAAGTAATGTCAGTGTCTATGGTGAGTCTCTGTCCCACAAGGTGGTGTGCGAATGGTACGTCCATATCGAGAGCGACGTGTTCCATGCTGGGATAGAGTATGATGACCTGGAGAGGGATGATCTTCGGGCACTGGAACATCAATCATGGGATCCTCTGTCATAGTATGCATGGAAGGAGGAGTCAGAGGTATGTCATCTTGTGCACGAGATCCTTCTCCCACTACGTAAGTAGAAGGGGCTGTCATCATACCCTCGGGAAACCATATAGGCTGTGAAGGATCTGGTATGAAATATGGCGGCATGGGAGATGAACCCTGATAAATCCCTGGAAAATAAATATCTGGCAAATACTGTGGATATTCGGTCAAAAAATATGGATCCCATGCTGCATCCTGCTGTACAAACCCAGACGGGTCAGGCTGGACTGATAGAGCACTGACATGTGCCTCTGGAATAGGTGAGGGCTCACGTGTAGGAGAACGCGGTCTCCGTCGCCGTTGTCTTCACTGGGGAACATCACCAGCTGCTGCTGCAGGTTCCTGAGTAGGACCCTCATCTCCTGGGATAGAAGAATCATGTTCCTGAGCAGGAACATCATGTCTCTAGGGTCTAGGATGGATGATACTTTCATGAATAGATCGACTAATCGGCATCGTCTCCTCCAAAGCAGCATGGATCACAGATAAACTAGAAACCTCCTCCTCCTCTGGATCAGTCATGCGACATAGTCGTCGTAGTCTGGTATGCTGTACAGAGATTCAAAATGAATTATAAAATAGCGTAATAAATATATTATGTGAAATTTATTGACTTACCAGATCCTGAATCCCTCTCCCGTGCTGAGTCAGATACAATATAGACTTCATTCTATACCATGGCTCATACTCTACCTGATCTGATAGGTAGAATCGCATCGTACGTACACCTGTGATACGATGCTCTGCTCGATTTTCCCAGATGGAAACATATTGGGCATGTCATCATCGCCAATCGACATGTTGTCTCCCCGTGAGCTTCAATCCATGAAGCGCTGGTAACTGTCGTGGTGCAGGTGGAATCAGCTGAACATAGAAAAACTGACGCATAACTCTATCGGGCTGGTGCCACTCAATAATATGAAAGTGAATGAGTGGCACTACAGCCATAACCTCATGAAGTCCAGTAGTACAGTATGTAGGTAGGTCCTGAACCAGACTCCAGTATGGCATCCAATGAATTTGTAATGACATGTGACATTTCATCAGAGAAATTTTTTAACAAAAAACAAAAATGATGATATATACTTACGCTGTCAGGTAGTAAATTGTCCAACATGAGACGATATGAAGCCAAATTGTGGGTCGGATCATCGATGAAACGATGTTCCTAACTCCACCTATCAAATACAACATTGAAAGTGATAAATAATAAGAAATTAAATATAATAAATCATAATACAATCAGAAACAAATAAATATGACGGATCATACCATCGTCCACGTAGAGCGTCCTGTAGCACATCTATAGGAAGCCTCTGACCAATAGTAATAGGGGCGAGGACAAGGATGTGCTCCCATGCCCACAACTGTATAAGGACGACACATCCTCCGAGATCTATGTGATCTGAGCGGCATGTCGTACATAATGCTCTATAAGTATAGGCCAAACATGCAGATCCCCAACTGTATCTCCCGATCCGATCAAAGTCCTCCAGTAAACTAAGATAGATCATGTGCACATGCACACCCGAGTGATCTGAACACAATGTACCTCCAATAATTCGTAAGATATATGCCCGAGCATAACACATGATGGTCTGCTCATCAGCATCAGCAGGTAAATGTGCAAACTGCAAAGCAAGCCAAGGCATAGATATGGACCCACCATCTGTAGAAGTATGATCAGCCAAAATATCGACACCTAATAATCTCTGTGCCAGCTCATCCCAATCCCCACTGGTGGGTCCAATAACTGCATCTCCCGGAATAGGAAGACCGAGTAGCACTGCCACATCCTCTAAGGTGATAGTCATCTCTGCCTCTGGCAAGTGGAATGTGTGAGTCTCTGGTCTCCATCTCTCGACCAAGGCAGCAAGAAGGGGATGATCAATGTAAGTGAAATCAGAAACGGCAATTCCGTAGAAGCCAGCACGACGTAAGTATGGTATAATAGCAGCTGGAGGCACCATGTGTCGAAAATGGTGTGCTCACCGCACCCTAATCTGTCGAACATCCCGACCCTCTATCACATCACGAGAAACATGCCTATGCTGCTCGGTGAGGAGTGGAATATCATCCATCTGGAAGCCAGAAAAGGAAATTAGTCTTCACTATAAAATATAAATATAATGTTAAATTTAATAGAATGTTATGATTGGTATAATGAAAAATATGTGATGTTTTTTTTAGAAAACGTTAAGGGAATGTCATCATATTTTGGAGAACATTTATCTATCATGTCTTTATATATGTTTTTACCATGAAAATTATGTTTTTAAGATATGGTGTCATACATTTATATATATAAACATTTTATCCTGGTTATGTATGATTTATGAAGATCCTTTATGATAAACGTTTTAATAATTTTTTGTCTTCGATGACAAATAACCTTTTTTAATAATGTTTTTGTTCTCTAAGATTACTTTCAGATTAATGGATTTAAAATTATTGAATATAGAGGTTCGTTATTGGAAGGAGATAAGTTTCTTATTGGAAATGTGAAACAATTCTTAAAAAGTGCATCTCTGATATTAACAACATATAACTGACTACATGAAAAGATCATGTTGGATACAACACATCATTGTGGCTGAGTGTGTGAACTCGATCCAGCAATGTTAGGACATCGTTTCCGGTTATGTCCTTCCTGATGACATAGACGACATCTCAACCTTTTCCCTTGTTTTTGATGCCAATCCATCTCATTTCGTATCCTGTTGGTCTTCGGTCTTCCCCATGGTCGTAATCTACTGATGTCAGAAATCAGTATGGGCTGGTCTTTTGGCATTGGGAAATATCGAAACTCCCCAACAGGCGTCCATGGCGCAACATAACAGTTAGCAATGGCCTCCAATCGGTATACTGGATCAACATAAGCTTCCCATGATACGTTCACAGACGCACATGCTGCGATGGAATGTGCGCATGGAAACCTTAATGCTTGAAACTTTCCACACTGACATTGTTTTGCTTCTAGAAGTACCACTAATTTTTCACCGCTGTTACCTGTAATGGTGTTACAATACTCTTGAACTTCAAATGCCGGGTCTTCCCGACGGAATAGACACACTCGATAACTGGAAGCTTCTTCAATGTTCTTGTCAATATCTCGTTGAATGTTTTTTCCAAATCTTATCCCCTGTTGAATCCCATCTGAGGCCAGTTTTTGTCTATCAACGAAGTACTTGACACAACGATAAAATGTATCCTGAACTAGGGGAGTAATTGGTAGCTTGCGAAGCCCTTTGGAGACGCCATTTATACACTCCACAATGTTTGTGGTCATGTTTCCATACCTCTTCCCCCCGTCATAGGCCAATGTACATTTCTCTTTTGGAATCTTCATCATATAATCATACACTTCTTGGTTAGCCTTGCAGATTTCTTCGTAACGCGCCTCAAACCTTCGTTGATCTGGCTTATATGATACATAAATATGATCACAGGTCATAGAAAATATATTTTTATTTACATTAAAATAGTAAACATCAATGACAACATTGCTTACCAAGCCTCGTGATTGCATTCTTCATAGCCTCATTATGGAAGGTTTTGTGCACGTTACTAGAAATGTGTCTGATGCAGCATCGATGATGTGCATTTGGGGGCCTCCATGAATCAGGATCCGCATTGATTGCCTCATTGATTGACCTATGTCGATCATATATCAAACAGACACCTCGAATGCGTTTGAAATGGTTGATGATTCATGCCAAAAACCAGCTCCAAGATTCATAGTTTTCCTTCTCCACTATTGCAAATGCAAGAGGAAGTGGTGAACGGTTCCCATCTTGGGTTGCCGAAATCAACAATACGCCCTTATACTTTCCAGATAGAAATGTTCCATCAATTTGTATGAACTGTTTACTGAAACGAAATGCGGAAATACATGGGAGGAATGCCCAAAATAACCGATGAAATTGAACACGAGATTGATCCAATCGATTATCTTCAAACACATGTTCTTTCGTATTTATATGATAGACAACTTGGTTGTTGTGGCTCAGCATGGCTAATAATTGCGGCAACACCCGATACGAGTCATCCAAATCACCGTAGACCTTCACAATTGCCTTCTGTTTCGCTATCCATGCCTTTTTATAAGAAATCTTATAACCGAAAGATTGAAGTATCCTCTCTTGCACAAGGGCTATAGGAACATCTTGACAGGTCCTAATCATCTCAATGATAACAGTTGACACAAATTCGGCATCCAAAGCAGTGTGATCTTGTGTCAAGTTTCGCTGAACACAAGAATGAGCTGCCTCAATCTTTGAAATTCTCCATCCACCAAATGCAATGTCTGGAATCACCCTCAACCGGAATCTACAGTCTTCATCAAATTTATCACACCGTATAACGTATTTTTTTCAACATGATGCCTCAACTACATATCTACAATGCCTCTCAATATGAAATCTTTTTAAGAATCTCTTCAATGCATCCTTACTTGGAAAATCCTTTCCATTATATAATGTTTTGTCCAACTCACTAAACTTGTCCACTATAACTCCAGGAAACTCTATTACAGGTGTCAGAACATTGTTGTCAAATTCAGGTACAGGTTCTATTGCTTCGGACCAAGATTCAAAGGGTGGTTGATGATTTAATGTTGGTCGAGAATGTTCTTGAACTACTCTACTTCAAGAAACTACTACCTTATCTTCTCCAGCTCCCTCCCCATCTCCAGCTCCCTCCCCATCATCATTGTCTTCTCCGTCTGTTCCATCATTATTAAATTCCTCATTTGAAGAATGATTTATATGTAAATCTGGCAGATCATCTAAGTTTTCCTCCTCCACAACATGGTGAACATCCTCAATTTCTTGGGATGAAGCTTCTTCAACAACTATTTGTGCATGTCTATGACTTCGAAAATTTTGATTTTGTTGTACATTAGAAACTTCAACATATAACTCCATCATTGCACCATAAGACCGTTGGGAAAATAAAGTTCCCACTTGGACCCAGTTCTCATCAGCAGCCAATGGACAAGCAAGATTCCATAACGTGGTAGGGAATTGCAAATGTCTATAACTAATAGACTTTATCTCTTGATGAGGACCAAGATTTAAGCAACCACGAATTCTATCTTGAAGATCAGTTATGGTAACACAATCAGATGTGTTAACCATAGATGTTGGCTGTATACTATAAGAAGCTCCTTTCTCGGTTTGAATAACCTTTCTATAGCAGTAAACACAAGAAAACATGTCTCTCTACATGAAAAATGTTTACTGATCACTGAATATGTCAATAATGTTTTGTTACGTGTTAAATAAAATTTTTTATCTTATTAAAGGTATTTTAGTATTTCATGAAGTAAATATCAATCATCTAAAACATATCCCCCGGGAGTGTCAAACCAGGAGTGCAGCAAGGCCCGTTGTCGTGTACCAGGATACCCCGGGTCAGGCCCGAAACTCCTTGTCAGGGCTTTCACCCCTAGGTACAACTGTGCTAGAGCCACATCCACTTGTAGTATCCAGACAGGGATTTAATTGCTTAGATAACGACATAAACTTTCATGACACCAAAATTTTAAAACCTTCCTAAATTAATCCACTAATGTTTGGTAGAACAATTTTAACTTTCCTAAAGATATGTTCAATGATCTCTAAAAAATAAGATTCATTATAGTGCTGGTTAATCACTACTTAAGTGTCGGTCACTACTTAAGTGCTGGTTAATCACTACTTAAGTGCTGGTTAATCACTACTTAAGTGCTGGTTAATCACTACTTAAGTGCTGGTTAATCAGTTAGGAGTTGGTCATTCACCACTTAATCATCCCTTAATCTTTCCTTAATGACCCTTTAATCATCTGTTAATCGTTAGTTAATGACCCCTTAATCGTTAGTTAATGAACCCTTAATCATCCCCTAATCATCCCTAGTTAATCACCCCTTATTCACCCCTTAAACATTCCTTAATTACCCCCTTAATCATCCCCTAATCATTCCTTAATCAATAGTTAATCACCCCTTAAACATTCCTTAATTACCCCTTAATCATCACGTAAACATTCCTTAATTACCCCTTAACCATCCCCTAATCATTCCTTAATCATTAGTTAATGACCCCTTAGCCACCCCTTAATCGTTAGTTAATCACCCCTTAATCATTACTTAATCACCCCTAAAACATTCCTTAATTACCCCTTAATCACCCCTTAATCACTCCTTAATCATTAGTTAATGACCCCTTAATGACCCCTTAATCACTCCTTAATTACCCCTTAATCACCCCCTTAATCGTTAGTTAATCACCCCTTAAACATTCCTTAATTACCCCTTAATCACCCCTTAAACATTCCTTAATTACCCCTTAATCATCACTTAATCATTCCTTAATTACCCCTTAATCATCCCCTTAACCCCTTAATCACTCCTTAATTACCCCTTCATTCCTTAATCACCCCTTAATTAGTTAATGACCCATTAATCACCCCCTTAATCATTAGTTAATCACCCCTTAAACATTCCTTAATTAATGACCCCTTAATCACCCCCTTAATCATTAGTTAATCACCCCTTAAACATTCCTTAATTACCCCTTACCCATTCCCTAATCATTCTTTAATCATTAGTTAATGGCAACTTAATCACCCCATAATCGTTAGTTAATCACCCCTTAATCGTTACTTAATCACCCCTAAAACATTCCTTAATTACCCCTTAATCACCCCTTAATCACTCCTTAATTACCCCTTAATCATCACTTAATCATTCCTTAATTACCCCGTAATGACCCCTTAATCATCAATTAATCATTCCTTAATTACCTTAATGACCCCTTAATCATCCCTTAATCATCACTTAATCACCCCTTAAACATTCCTTAATTAATCATCCATGGTAAATTACCCCTTTAATCATGACTTAATTATTCCTTAATCATCATTTAATTAGTCTATGATTATCTCTAAAATATTAATAAATTATTATTATCCCTATTTATCAATCATTAATAATATTATATTATACATACTTTAATCTAACATTAAATAATTTATCCCTCATCATCATTAATTAATAATATTAAATTACATATACCTTAATCTAACATTAAATATTAACTAATTAAAACATTAATAATATAACTATTTATTTCTTTTCTTTAAATAACTACTACTACATCCTTAAATATTTAAAATTAACTAATTACAATTAAATAAATAAATAACTTTAAAATAAAAAAATACCTCTAAATGAAGCTTGACACAAAAATCTTGCACTCCTTGCGTCTCTGGAAGCACCACGAAGGAAAACTCAACTTAGAGAGAGGAGCTCTCAAAATTTTAGAGAGAAGAGGGATTTGTGAGTGGGTAAGGATGGGTGGGGAGACTTCCTTTTATAGGCATATTTTTGGCGAAGGCGGCAACTGGGAAGCCGCCTTCGGCCATTTAAAACACGAAAGGCGGCTCTTCCAAAGCCGCCTTTCACAGAAAAAATATCGAAAGGCGGGCACTGGTGTGCCGCCTTTTGTTTTCCCAATGGCACAAGGCGGTTTCTGGAGAACCGCCTTTGGCCTAGCGGAAACTGAACCGAAGGCGGCACATGGTGTGCCGCCTTTAGGATGTAAAAAAAAATATTTTAAACCTGGTTGTATTTTTAAATTTTTTTTTTGAAAAAATGTAAAAAAAAAACTTTTCCAATGAGCATTAATGAGTTTTTTTTACATTTTTTCAAAAAAAAAATTTTAAAAATACAACCAGGTTTAAAATATTTTTTTTGACATCCTAAAGGCGGCACACCATGTGCCGCCTTCGGTTCAGTTTCCGCCGGGCCAAAGGTGGTTCTCCAGAAACCGCCTTGCGCCATTGGGGAAACGAAAGGCGGCACACCAGTGCCCACCTTTCGATATTTTTTCCGCGAAAGGCGGCTTTGGAAGAGCCGCCTTTTGTGTTTTAAATGGCCGAAGGCGGCTTCCCAGTTGCCGCCTTCGCCAAAAATATGCCTATAAAAGGAAGCCGCCCCACCCATCCTTCCTCACTCACAAATCCCTCTTCTCTCTAAAATTTTGAGAGCTCCTCTCTCTAATTTGTGTTTTCCTTTGTGGTGCTTCCGGAGACACAAGGAGTACAAGATTTTTGTGTCAAGCTTCATTTAGAGGTATTTTTTTTTATTTTAAAGTTATTTATTTATTTAATTGTAATTAGTTAATTTTAAATATTTAAGGATGTAGTAGTAGTTATTTAAAGAAAAGAAATAAATAGTTATATTATTAATGTTTTAATTAGTTAATATTTAATGTTAGATTAAGGTATATGTAATTTAATATTATTAATGAATGACGATGAGGGATAAATTATTTAATGTTAGATTAAAGTATGTATAATATAATATTATTAATGAATGATAATTAGGGATAATAATAATTTATTAATATTTTAGAGATAATCATAGACTAATTAAATGATGATTAAGGAATAATTAAGTCATGATTAAAGGGGTAATTTACCATGGATGATTAATTAAGGAATGTTTAAGGGGTGATTAAGTGATGATTAAGGGATGATTAAGGGGTCATTAAGGTAATTAAGGAATGATTAATTGATGATTAAGGGGTCATTACGGGGTAATTAAGGAATGATTAAGTGATGATTAAGGGGTAATTAAGGAGTGATTAAGGGGTGATTAAGGGGACATTGAAGAAGCTTCCAGTTATCGAGTGTGTCTATTCCGTCAGGAAGACTCGACATTTGAAGTTCAAGAGTATTGTAACCCCATTACAGGTAACATTGGTGAAAAATTAGTGGTACTTCTAGAAGCAAAACAATGTCAGTGTGGAAAGTTTCAAGCATTAAGGTTTCCATGCACACATGCCATCGCAGCATGTGCGTCTGCGAACATATCATGGGAAGCTTATGTTGATCCAGTATACCGATTAGAGGCCATTGCTAACTGTTATGCTGCGCCATGGATGCCTGTTGGGGAGTTTCGATATTTCCCAATGCCTGAAGACCAGCCCATACTGATTCCTGACATCAGTAGATTACGACCACGGGGAAGACCGAAGACCAACAGGATACGAAATGAGATGTATTGGCCTCAAGAACAAGGGAAAAGGTTGAGATGTTGTCTATGTCATCAAGAAGGGCATAACCGGAAACGATGTCCTAACATTGCTGGATCGAGTTCACACACTCAGCCACAATGATGTGTTGTATCCAACATGATCTTTTCATGTAGTCAGTTATATGTTGTTAATATCAGAGATGAACTTTTTAAGAATTGTTTCACATTTCCAATAAGCAACTTCTCTCCTTCCAATAACGAACCTATGTATTAAATACTTTTAAATCCATTAATCTGAACGTAATCTTAGAGAACAAAAACATTATTAAAAAAAGTTTATTTTTCATCGAAGACAAAAAATTATTAAAACATTTATCATAAAGGATCTTCATAAATCATACATAACCGGGATAAAATGTTTATATATATAAATGTATGACACCATATCTTAAAAAACATAATTTTTATGGTAAAAACATATATAAAGACACGATAGATAAATGTTCTCCAAAATATGACGACATTCCCTTAACGTTTTCTAAAAAAAACATCACATATTGTTCATTATACCAATCATAACATTCTATTAAATTTAACATTATATTTATATTTTATAGTGAAGACTAATTTCCTTTTTTGGCTTCCAGATGGATGATATTCCACTCTTCACTGAGCAGCATAGTCATGTTTCTCGTGATGTGATAGAGGGTCAGGATGTTCGACGGATTAGGGTGCGGCGAGCACACCATTTTCGACACATGGCGCCTCCAGCTGCTATTATACCATACTTACGTCGTGTTGGCTTCTACGACATTGCCGTTTCTGATTTCACTTACACTGATCATCCCCTTCTTGCTGCCTTGGTCGAGAGATGGAGACCAGAGACTCACACATTCCACTTACCAGAGGGAGAGATGGCTATCACCTTAGAGGATGTGGCAGTGCTACTCGGTCTTCCTATTCAGGGAGATGCAGTTATTGGACCCACTAGTGGGGATTGGGCTGAGCTGGCACAAAGATTATTAGGTGTCGATATTTTGGCTGATCATACTGCTACAGATGGTGGGTCCATATCTATGCCTTGGCTTGCTTTGCAGTTTGCACATTTACCTGCTGATGCTGATGAGCAGAGCATCATGTGTTATGCTCGGGCATATATCTTACGACTTATTGGAGGTACATTGTGTTCAGATCACTCGGGTGTGCATGTGCACATGATCTATCTTAGTTTACTGGAGGACTTTGATCGGATCGGGAGATACAGTTGGGGATCTGCATGTTTGGCCTACACTTATAGAGCATTATGTACGACATGCCGCTCAGATCACACAGATCTCAGAGGATGTGTCATCCTTATACAGTTGTGGGCATGAGAGCACATCCCTGTCCTCGCCCCTATTACTGTTGGTCAGAGGCTTCCTATAGATGTGATACCGGACGCTCCACGTGGACGATGGTATGATCCGTCATATTTATTTGTTTCTGATTGTATTATGATTTATTTTATTTAATTTCTGATTATTTATCACTTTCAATGTTGTATTTGATAGGTGGAGTCAGGAACATCGTTTCATCGATGCTCCGAACCACAATTTGGCTTCATATCGTCTCATGTTGGACAATTTACTACCTGACAGCGTAAGTATATATCATCATTTTTGTTTTTTGTTAACAAATTTCTCTGATGAAATGTCACATGTCATTACAGATTCATTGGATGCCATACTGGAGTCTGGTTCAGGACTTACCTACATACTGTACTACTGGACTTCATGTGGTTATGGTTGTAGTGCCACTCATTCACTTTCATATTATTGAGTGGCACCAGGCCGATAGAGTTATGCGTCAGTTTTGCTGTGTTCAGATGATTCCACCTGCACCACGACAGTTACCAGCGCTTCATGGCTTGAAGCTCACGGGGAGACAACATGTCGATTGGCGACGACGACATTCCCAATATGTCACCATCTGGGACAATCGAGCAGAGCATCGTATCACAGGTGTACGTACGATGCGATTCTACCTATCAGATCAGGTAGAGTATGAGCCATGGTATAGAATGAAGTCTATATTGTATCTGACTCAGCATGGGAGAGGGATTCAGGATCTGGTAAGTCAATAAATTTCACATAATATATTTATTATGCTATTTTATAATTCATTTTGAATCTCTGTACAGCATACCAGACTACGACGACTATGTCGCATGACTGATCCAAAGGAGGAGGAGGTTGCTAGTTTATCTGTGATCCATGCTGCTTTGGAGGAGACGATGCCGATTTTTTGATCTATTCATGAAAGTATCATCCATCCAAGACCCCAGAGACATGATGTTCCTGATCAGGAACATGATGCTCCTATCCCAGGAGATGAGGGTCCTACTCAGGAACCTGCAGCAGCAGCTGGTGCTGTTCCTCAGCGACGACAACGACGACGGAGACCGCGTCCTCCTGCACGTGAGCCCTCACCTGTTCCAGAGGCACAGGTCGGTGCTCTATCAGTCCAGCCTGACCCGTCTGGGTTTGTGTAGCAGGATACAGCATGGGATCCATCTTTTTTGACCGGATATCTACAATATTTGCCAGATATTTATTTTCCAGGGATTTATCAGGGGTCATCTCCCATGCCGCCATCTTTCATACCAGATCCTTCACAGCCTATATAGTTTCCCGAGGGTATGATGATAGCCCCTTCTACTTACATAGTGGGAGAAGGATCTCGTTCACACGATGACATCCCTCCGACACCTCCTTCCATGCATACTATGATAGAGGATCCCGTGATTGATGTTCCAGTGCCCGAAGATCATCCCTCTCCAGGTCATCATACTCTATCCCAGCATGGAACACGTCGCTCTCGATATGGACGTACCATTCGCACACCACCTTGTGGGACAGAGCCTCACCATAGACACTGACATTACTTCTTCATGTATGGTGAGATGAGAAGGGAGTTATTATACCATCAGTATGAGAGATTCTAGAAATGTTCAATGCTATGACAAACCTTTAGATGAAATGTGTCAGTTCCCCACTAGATGTGCATGTTCCTTCAAAATTTTCATGCTGGAGATAATCCACCTTAAGTTACACATAGCCTTATTCCTTCCATGGATTAATGTAAAACACTTCAACCAATTTGTTTACTTTATGGGGAAGTAAAACCTCATTCCTTTGAATATGCACATTACCATGAACATATAAAATCATCATTTTGCACGAAAAACTACTAATCTCATGTTCACTGAAATACCCCTTAACGTAAGAATGATACAAATAGTGTAAGTACCCAATAGCAAGATTCCAATCCATTTTGACTGGGATATGTGGAATCATTGGTGTTTTCATCTGATTAATAATTTAAAATGTTTCAAAACCACCTTTCTGAAACTCAAAAATGTTTCAAGTAAGTGACTTTGAAAGCCTATAAAATATAAACCATAAGATCTATTGAAATGAAACTTAAAACATGAATTAAACATATAATAAGTAATTGAAAATAAAAACCATTTCTTAAAAATTGCTGATGAAATACAATTATAAGCTTTCAAAAACACTTCTTGCAACTCAAAAATATTTCAGATATGAGACTTTGAAAGCCTATAAAATATAAACTTAATGACTCATATAAATGAAACTTAGAACATATATTAAACATATAAGAAGTAGTAGAAAAGTAATTAGTTAATTATGATGAGGGGGAAAACTGTTAGACCCTGGAATTGAAGGATAATGAGGATGACAAGGAAACATCAACCCCCATGCCCACCCCTTCCACCCATTCAACCAACTTCGGTAACTCCTATAGAAGTAGCTTTTCAAAAAAATGAAATGTCACACCACCACAACTTCCTACATCCATATTAACCCCCCAATTCAGTTTCATTAAATGTGGAAAGCCCCCATTTTTACCAAAGTCAATGATGCACTGTTAAACCATCACTTTTCAACCCCTACCTCAATAATACAAAATGCATTGAGGGATGAGAAATGATTCAGTTCATTTTAGAACATTGAAATGCGTCGAATCATTTCTCGTCCCTCAAAGCATTTTTTATTTTTGAGGCGAGGGTTGAATGTGGTGGTTTAATAGTGCATCATTTACTTTGGTAAAAATGGGGGCTATCCACATTTAATGAAACTGAATTGGGGGGTTAATATGGATGTAGGAAGCTGTGGTGGTGTGACATTTCATTTTTTTGAAAAGCTACTTCTATAGGAGTTACCGAAGTTGGTTGAATGAGAGGATGGGGTGGGTGTGGGGATTGATGTTTCCTTATCATCCTCATTATCCTTCAATTCCAGGGTCTAACAGTTTTCCCCCTCACCAGAATTAACTAATTACTTTACTACTACTTCTTATATGTTTAATCTATGTTCTAAGTTTCATTTATATGAGTCATTATGTTTATATTTTATAGGCTTTCAAAGTCTCATATCTGAAATATTTTTGAGTTGCAAGAAGTGTTTTTGAAAGCTTATAATTGTATTTCATCACCAATTTTTAAGAAATGGTTTTTATTTTCAATTACTTATTATATGTTTAATCCATGTTTTAAGTTTCATTTCAATAGATCTTATGGTTTATATTTTATAGGCTTTCAAAGTCACTTACTTGAAACATTTTTGAGTTTCAGAAAGGTGGTTTTGAAACATTTTAAATTATTTATCATATGAAAACACCAATGATTCCACATAGCCCAGTCAAAATGGATTTGAATCTTTCTATTTGGTACTTACACTATTTGTATCATTCTTACGGTAAGGGGTATTTCAGTGAACATGAGATTAGTAGTTTTTCTTGCAAAATGATGATTTTATATGTTCATGGTAATGTGAATATTCAAAGGAATGAGGTTTTACTTCCCTATAAATTAAAAAAATTGGTTGACGTGTTTGACATTAATCTATGGAAGGCATAAGGCTATATGGAACTTAAGGTGGATTATCTCCAGCATGAAAATTTTGAAGGAACATGCAAATCTAGTGGGGAACTGACACATTTCATCTAAAGGTTTGTCATAGCATTGCACATTTCTAGAATCTCTCTTCCTGATGATATAATACCTCCCTTCTCATCTCACCTTACCAAGAAAAATTAACTAGATCTTTTGAGGTTGATTTATACTCAGGGGCATGACAAAATTGCAAAGATGTTTCTATTGTATGTAAAGCACATAAGCTGGTTGAGGTTTTCATTGTTGGAATGCATCTAAATGCTACGACAAATTTAGAAGGACTAAGTAAAAATTAAAAAATTTATTAATTTCTTATATATTTAATCAATGTTTAAAGTTTCATTTATATTGGTCTTATTGTTTATGTTTTATAGTCTTTTAAATTCGCATACTTGAAACATTTTTAAGTTTCAAGTAGACTGTTTTGAAAGATTATAAATTAATTTTTATGGACATTTTTTATAAAGTTTTTGTTTTTTTCAACTATTTCTTATATGTTTAATCAATTTTTAATGTTTCATTTCTATTGGTCTTATAGTTTATGTTTTATAGTCTTTCAAAGTCGGGAACTTGAAACAATTTTAAGTTTCATGTTGATGGTTTTGAAAGCTTATAAATTGTTTTTGGTGAACATTTTTTATGAAATTATTTTTTTTTTCAACTATTTATTATATTTTTAATCAATGTTTAAAGTTTCATTTGTATTGGTCTTATAATTTATCTTTTATAAGCTTTCAAAGTCACGTACTTGAAATATGTTTATGTTTCAAGTAGGTGGTTTTGAAAGCTTATAAATTAATTTATATCAACATTTTTTATGAAATTATTTTTGTTTTAAACTATTTATTATATGTTTAATCAGTGTTTAAAGTTTCATTTGTATTGGTCTTATAGTTTATCTTTTATAGTCTTTCGAAGTCGCGTACTTGAAACATAATCACACATCGGAAACACATAATGTACTGTGCAGGAAAAGGAGAACCAGAATCCCACATCGGAAATGCAATATTGTTTTCAAGGCAAACCCCCTTATAAAAGGGAGTCTTGAGTGAGGGTATCAGTCAGAATCCAGACTGCTGTAATGGCAGAACCGCTGGATATTAAATAACAGAAAAATTCTGCTGAAAAGTTTTGTTTTATTTATATATATATATATATATAAAACAAAAGAAAACAAAAAAAATAAAAAAAAAATTAAAAAAAAAATATTTAGGCAAAGGAGGCACCTGGTGTGGCGCCTTTGCGGTTATTTTTTGGGCAAAGGCGGCACACCGTGTGCCGCCTTGCCCTGGGCAGAAAATTCCCCAAAGACGGCACACCAGGTGCCGCCTTTGGGGGGTAAAAAAATATTTTTTTTAACCTAGACGTATTTTAATTTTTTTTTTGAAAAAATGTATATAAAAAAACTCGAGCATTAACCCTCAATCTATCCCCCACTACCGCACCAACGTGCAACACAAGAACCGCCGCACCAACATGCGTCACAGGAACCGCCGCTATCACCGGCTGCCCTCTAACCACCGGATGACCAGCTTCCACATCAACCTTAATAGATCTTTTGACCGTGACATCCACGAACACTGGGATATCCACATACACCTTGATAGATACGTTCTCCTTGATGGATCTATTCACCGTGACATCCGCATCGGAGATTCTAAGTGCAGGGACCGCCTTGCTCGCGTGAGGAACCCTCCAGAGATCCTTCGCGATCACAGCCGGAAAATCCGTAAACCCAGATCTACCAGATCTGTGAACCTCAGCCATCGAAAAACCATGCGCGCCCGCCGTCAGACCCAAATGATGAGCAAAATCGCAAGCCTTGCCTCTATCAAGAAGCGTGAAGCTAAGAAAATGCAGAATCTCCATGACTGCGAAACCCTAACCCGAGAGTACGCCGAGTTCGCTAAGGACCCCTTGAGAGGGAGACTCCCGAACCCTCTCCATCCCTCAAGTTAATCTCTTTTCTTAATTTCTATGTTATTATTTCCAATTTATACTCCATTTATTCTAATTAAATTCATAAATATGTTAAATTTACGATTTAAATGAAATCATAATATACATATATAAAATAATTTTTATACAAAAAATGATTTTAATTTTTCTGTGTTTTTAGTCATATTTAATATCAACTATTAATTAAATTAGTTTCAATGGATTTGTTTATAAATTGGAAAATTTTATTTTAATAATAGTTTAAATGTGATCATTTTAATTTATTAAGATAATGATACATAACACATTAAAAAAAACTTTGAAACATATCCCATTTTCGAATTACAGGATTTTTATCATTTCCCTAAAATTAATTATTTTTCTTATAAATATAAAATATTGTCAGTTCATTAGAATATTTCATTTAATTATATATTTTAATCAAATAATTATTTAATAATAACAATTATTATTATAATATGTAACACATAAGAATATGTTTTTATAGGAAAATGTTCTCTTCAAATTTTATATTTTGTTTCATTATTAATCAGTTGCGAAATATATTATTTCCCAATTATTACTAAAAATTATTCATCATCAATATAACTATTGAGGAGGATTACCCAAGTATATGCATCAATGATATTTCTCACATGGGTACCTACAAATAGATTAAGGCTGGTTTGAATGAATATGCCTCATCTCTTCTCTATTATGCTGATGACATTTTTTGCCTGGGCAGGCCTCAAAGAGAACCATATCCTCTATCAAAACCCTATTCAATCCTTATGATGAGGTGGATAGCCATGAAATATTTTGGGATAAATCCTTTATTGTATTTGGTAATTGTATTTTAGAATGAAAGTAAAACCTGATCATTAGGGACCTTAGGGTGTGGAGGTGATCCTTGCCTTTCCAGTTTCTTGGTGTTCCATTATTCTGGGGGAAGGTGGAAAGGTAGTACCTAAAGGGAATATATGATGGTATCATACATCAACATGTAAATAAATTACTAGGAAAGGGAAGGTCATGTCCCTAGCTGGGAGAGTTTTCTTTGTTATTCAGTGATCACAACCAAATTTTTCTACTCCTTATCTATATATAGATGGCCTAGAGGCCTTCTCAGTGTGCTTCAATGAATGGTGAGGAATTTTATATAGAGAGGGTCAATACATGGGGGGAGGTGATCAATATCTCCTGGAATGAATTCATCAAGCTAATTGACATGGGAGTTATAAGAATCAAGGATCTATGAACATTAAATGATGGTCTAATTGGGAAATTCACATGGTGCCTAATCTCTAATGAAGCCTCTGATTACATCCTTTCAAATAGATTCACAAGGTATATGTTTGGTGGATATAACATATTACCTTTCTTTATTAGTCTATTCAACTCTCATGCATTCCTACATGAGGATCATTTATGACATGAAGTGGATGGTATGTAGTGACTCCACCGTCAACTTTTGGAACACAAAATTTCTTGAAAACTCTCTTCCGCACCTGGATGTCACACCTGAAGTAGTTGATATGTCTCCCAAAAATAAATTATTCTGATATAGTGATCCACCTGTGTTATGACTGAAAAACATTTTTACACATTTATGAACAGTGAAACCTTGGTTTGGATACATAGCAGATCTGGTTAGTTGAATTGCAAAGATTACTATTGGCTTGAATGTGGTTGCCTCACTCACCCACCTTCCTGGATAATAAAATTCAGGTATAGTTTTATCCGGCCTTCCAGATTCATCTAGATCTTGAGAATCTAAGAAAAACTGACTCCCTATTTTTGAATAACTCAATCAGGTTGATTTCCACTTGGCTTCAATCTATCCTATGTGTATGTGTGCTGAAGAATCCTTACAACAAATGTTTATGGAAGTGACCTGGCCAAACTACTTTGGTCCTATGTTTCATATCTATTTTGGATGAGCATTGACAACTGAATACCACTCAATGACAATTTAACAAGGCTATCTGATGCTCATTTTAGTGATCAGATACACTACTTCCTACTTGTCTCTGCTTTAGCAACTATTCCATACCTTTCAGATGCTCAGAAGGATGCATTGTTTGATAGTTATCACAATGTTTTTAAATAGATAATGGTTTAAATTCACAAGGAGGTTTATGTTTCATCACTTGTATAAGAGGTATAAATGTATCACACTATTTTTACTTTCAAACTCTCAGATTTCTGGGAGTTTTTGGTTGGCCAAAAAATCCTTGAATTCTCAAATACATTCGGTGGATACCTATGATTATGCCATGCCTCAAGGTGAAGGTTTATGGAGGTGCTTCAGGTGCACCAGGTATGTCGAGTTTTGGTGGGGTGTTTCGTACATACCTTGGGTTTTTAAAAAGTTGTTTATATCAATTCATTAGAGTTGGGAATGCCTATGAATCTGAATTATGGAAAATGATTCATGCAATCAGGTATGAAATCCACTTTAATTGGAAATGACTATGGATAGAATCTGATTCTCATATTACAATTCATGACTTGAGAACATAGATGAATAATGTTCCTTGGTGAGTTTTATCTCATTGGGTTGACTGTTTTAATAAGCTCACTCAAATTAATCTAGTGGTGTCACATGCCTATCAGAAGACCAATCAGGTGACAGATTCTCTGTAAAAGAAGTAAATCATTGAAATGGATACAATATGGTCTTTTAAAACCCCATAATACTTTGTCTCATTTATGGAGATGGATATATGTGGTGTCACACACTCTCGTTTTTGTAATAATCCCTTTTATTCCTGACTATTTATCTGTTATTATTTAATAATTTATTTGGGATGGATTCTACTGAACCCTAGACTTTTGGAATATAATATTTTATTTAAATAAAACCAATATATACTTATTTTATTTTTGTGTTGCGTGTGATGAAACCCATTTAATATAGTATTTATTTATTGGAAAATTAATTCAAAGAACCCATATTGTTACAAATAGGAATATGACATAATATAGAGTCCTCCATAAGGTTATTTGATAAATTTATTTCATGTAAACTGTCACAACCAATACCCAATAGTAATTTTATATACACCTTTAAATATTCAATTTAAATATTTATCCATAAAATTTATGAAAATTTCTATATAAAACCCATGTTAACAACCCCCCCAAGAATTGTATTCACTAAATTTTTCTTTGTTCAATTACAGAAAATATATTTACAAAAAAATTATCAACAATATATGGGATTCCTATAATCCACATTTCCTACCTAATTCGAATATGTATATCCCAACATTTACCTTGTATTTTTTAATTTATATATTTGTCCATGATTAAATATGTCTTTGAAATATCTTAAGATTTTTTATAGCTTTGATTTTTGATTCTTTGGGATCAGTTTGAAATATTTCATAAAATATCATATAAAAAATTTCTAAACAATGATATTATCAAATAAAACATACTCCCAATGATCTTTCAATAACTTTGTAACTAAAACATTGGTATGATTAATATTTAATCAACTATAACCAATATTGTATGGGCATGGGAACATCATTGGATTCCTTCATGTTAAAGTTCTTCATTAGTTATGTTGAACATTTTTCATGGGGAAGAACAATGTACTCATTTACTTATACTATCCCAAAGATATTACTCCACACCTATTATAGGAAACTCAAATTTATTTATCGTTTATTAATAAAAATTGATTAGTATTTCCTATTTTTATCCAATAAAAAATATTCTATAGTAAACACTTCCACATATAGGTTATTTCTATTTTTTCCATTCATTTTTTATCAGATATAAAGATTTATGAAACATAGTAAACCATAAAATATGATTTTTTTAGTCCATTCATTAATTTTTTAGATTGTATACTTTCATTCGATCATAATTAAAGAAAAAACCCATATTTATTAAAATAGAATCATAATTTAAAGTCACTATTCTAGAATACAAATTTTACACACATATTAGGATCTATTTAGTTTTTTTTGAAAATTAATATAATTTTTTCTTATAGATACCAAAAATTCAATAAGAGAAAATATTTATATAAAATTTATTTACTTTAATTTAGTATAACATTTCCATACCAATATTTCTCTCTTTATGAAAAACTAACCATTCTTATTGAAATTATTTATGGAAAACCACTTTATTCAAATGATAATATTTCCTTTTGGTTTAGGGAAAAGATCTCAAGAATAGACCAGTACATGAGTCAGACCATTCAGTTTAATTCTTAATAAAACTAGAACTTTTATTAATTGGTCTTGGCTAAGTCATCATAATCCCAAACTATTTATTAATTAATCCTTAATGAAATATCTTGATAAAAGGTACAATAAAAGTTTTTCATCACATTTAGTATTTAGGAATTTAGATATTATTAAATTAATATATATATATATATAATTTAAAATTTAAAATAATAAATACATACTATTATAGTTTTATTAAATATCATTGTAATATATCATAATCAATATAGGAGGGTCACATACAAGGTCATATATTAAATCCCCAACCTGAACCAATTTTTAATTGGTCTTAAAAAAAGGTTCTCATTTTTAATAAAATAAAAACATTCATCCAAAAAACACCCTTTTATTGGGATATTTTTATTTGGGTGAGTGGGTCCCCTAATAGATGTACATGTCTACTCATGAGTAATTTTTCTCAATTTGATCAATTTATTCATTCATTGATACTATATACTCATTATACTCAATTTCATTATCTATAGATTGTGGATAAATCCAAGATATAAAAGTAATGGACCTTATTGGTTATAACTTTATTTTATTTTGAAAAAAATATATTTTTAATTATAAGGATATTTTTAATTTTGAAATTCCTATTAAGCCATTAATATCAAATTTTAGAGTTAATTTATTATTTATATTCATTACTACTATACTAAGAGTCAAGATATTATAATTTTTTCATCCCCATTTCATAATTCAAATATATATATATATAAACATTTTTTTCTCTACATATATAAAAATATATATTTTAAGATTATTTTTACACTCTAACATATTATTCACAATTAATTTCAATTCATATGTTACAAATTAATTTTTATAGTCTTTTATCTGGCCTTGATAACTAGATCTATTTGATAAATATCACATAAAAATTCATTCTCTATTCTATTAATCAAAATTTACATGATGTCTATTTAGATCTTAATCTTTTTGGGACTTCCAAATATTATAAACTATTCCAAGATTTTTTTTCATTCACAAAATATAGTAAGTGATGTTTTAATAATTAGGCCATGATTAGAATATATTTTAGAAATTGATAGTAATCGATCTATATTCTCTATAATCATGTTTAAAGATATGGTATTTAACTAGAATTGTTCTAAAAATCTCTAAAATATTTCTATTTCCCTCTAATTTACTCTATTTTGATGAAATTATTAAGAAGAATTATATCCATAACAGATACCATAATTTAAAAAGTAATTTCCAAAGTCACTTGAATAATATTTTTTTTATTTTTTAGATTTAAACTCTTCAATATGATTTCCAAACTCTTTATGAACATATCTTTTGAGATGTTTAATCTTTTTAGTTGAATTATATTTATAATAAACGAAAATAATATCTAGTATTATTATAAAAATATAAATAAATATGACAAATTAATATTAATACATAAAATATTAATTCACCATAGGTCTAAAACAATTAGTTTGAATAATCTATAATATATTTTTGGATTGAATATCCACATTTTTATTGCTATATTACACCATTTTATAATTTTAAAAAGTTTCAAAAATAATATTTATTTCTCTCTTTAGTAAATGAAAACGTTTTTTTATTCTTCATTTATAATATTTTTCATTATCCTTTGGCCAAGATGAAAAAGTATATTTTATCATAGTTAGTTTTCAATTTTGGTATCAAAATAACATTAATTTTTAATATTTTAAATATTGAATATATTTCCCATTATTTTCTTACCATACATGAAAATGTTTAATTCCTTAAATTATTGATAATGAAACTGTTAGTCCTAAAAAAATAATTTTTCCCATCGTCACGTAATTGATAAATTCATAGAAAATAATCCTTTTGTCCATAAATTAGTATTATTTATTATTTGTTTCATTTTTTAATACTCACCCTCACTTATACCTATAAATGTAATCATAAAGGCCTAATCATTTTCAAAATCGATTGATACTCATATATGAATTTCAATATTCTTTATTATATTTTATAAAATATAATTAATCCCGGATCTAGTAGCCCATATCTAGTGGTTACTTTATTACATTGGAATAGGATATTAGGAATAAAACCCTAGAGGATTATATTGTTTATTAGACTTGTTAAAATAGATACTTTCATTAATTCCATAGAATTTTGAAAACATAAAATACACAAAGTATTTTATTTGATAATGCCAATATTCCACTTATCATACATATAATTGTCAATCGTAAAACATTTCTTTGTAACCTGGAAAAAATTAAACATAAGTAAGTGGTGACCTCAGATGCTTAGTAAGGGTATGCATATATTAGAAGCTACAATTAATAAATAATCATAATAAATATATAAAGTCAAATAACTGAAACATATTCCATTTAAACAATAACTTAAACATAATATGTCATGAATAAAGGATGATCAAATAATTCTATATAAATAATCATGCATTCATGAAACTTATCCATGGATATATTAAATAATAGAATAACCACATAGACATTAATAAAAAATATAATAATGAGGGAATGAATATTTCTAGACATCTGAAACATAACTTCAAGACCATTTACAAGACTGTTTAAATCTATGGGTAAAAACATATCTACTTTATCAATTTGATTTGACTCATGAGACCTATCGATGCATCAATGGACAATCTATAACTGGACCCACCCAAAATTTAATAATTATAATGAATTATTAAAATTAAAGGGGAGAAAAATAATTAATAAAAACATTCCTACTGAAAAACTAACAAAAAATATCAATACATCCACTAATCAAATAAATATAATTATAAATCATCCCGGGTAATATCATGAATGTTAACAAAATAGTACAACAATATTCAAAATTATAAAAACCATCTAGATAAAGAATAAAGATGATATCAACAAAACATATCTCTAGTGGGTAATATATAAAATAATTAGATGTTGTCAATTATGAATATAAATTTCACAAAAATGATTTTAAAAAAATTATTAAGGAAACTAACTTTTTTATATTGGAATTTTTTTTAATAATAATGGTGCAAAAAATATTTTGAAAACAATTTTCTTTTAAAATAACCTTTTAAAATAATATATTAATCTTTAAAAAATGGGTGGTCATAATGATGAGAAATTCTATTCATGTCTTACACGTTAAAATAATGATTTCTTTCACTTTTTTTTATCAAAATCCAAATAGGGCTTGTTTGAAAAAATAAAATAATATTACATTCAAAACCAATTTTTAAAATTAAATAATTAGTAAAAATTTATTTAATTATTTATATAATGTTTAATAAATTTAAAAATATTTTTATAATTCATTGTTTTGGATGACAAAATATTTTCTATCTAAGAGAGATATGATGTCATATTTTCATAAACAAATTTTTTATATGACTTTTTATATGGAAACAAATTTATAATATTACAAAAAAAATTATGAATAATAATATGAGAAGATGATATATTTATTTTATGATATAAATAAAAAATAAATATCCCAAGCGAGACTTAAACAAATAAAATCCCGAATAATGATTAGATTGTGAAATAAACTCTTACTGGTTGGTAAATTTTGTATTATAACTCCCATGAAAGAAATAATATAAAATAAAACATTACATACAATTAATATACATAGATTCATGAATTAACATAACAAAGTGGGCGGTATATACACCACACAAAGTAATAATTTCTAAAAATGGCATATGTATCATAGATATAAAAGTGAGACGAGAAACCCATACCTCATATTTGATCTCCATTGTATCTGTATAAATCACTGGTAAAATAAATATATTTTTATCATAAATATATCATGGAACCATTATCATATATTTCACTCCATATGTGATCCTCTTATAACATTTTATAACCTTTTTTAATAATATTTCATTATTTTTATTGTTTCGGGTGTTAATTTCCTTCTTTTCTCATGCATGTTTTGTGATGAAAGTTGTTATTATATTTTATTGGATATAGATCCATCATCTAAAAATTTCTTTCAATTAAAAAAATATTATTTTTATTCATTAAATATAATCCTATATCCATCCTTTAATGTTGGGCATAAAAATTGAATCACATCACTTCGTGAAGACAATAGGCCGTATATACGCATGAGTGATGATATCATTCCATTAAAGAGAGAAAGGGTAAATAATTTCATGATATTTTATTTTAAGTGAATTTATATAATATATTATAAATACAAAATAATCATTAAATTTATCTTTATTACTTTCCATGTAAAGCGTAATTATAAAATGAATCAAATCGTTCCATGGGGTGGTAGCCTGCCTTACACACATGATAATTTATTTCATTTTAAAAGGAATGTAATGTAATAAGGTTTATTTGATATTATATCTCAAAAAATTATAATTATATTTTAAATGATATATATATATATACATTAAATCCATAATTATATAAACCAATGACAATATTTGATGGAAAATGGGTTGCATCGGTTCACGAGGCGGTGGTCCGTTGTACACATGATTAATGATTTCATTCCCTATTTGTTTAAAGTGGAGATAGATAAATATTATGAAATAAACATAATAACATATAATTTTATGGGATATATTTTTTTATTATATTTTAATTTTTATGATATAACCCAATGTTCTGAAAGGTGAATGGAAGAGAAAGAGATTAATGAAAAAAATGACATTCTCTAAGAG
Organism: Viscum album; assembly: GCA_963277665.1. Classification (NCBI taxonomy): domain Eukaryota; kingdom Viridiplantae; phylum Streptophyta; class Magnoliopsida; order Santalales; family Viscaceae; genus Viscum; species Viscum album. The sequence continues at coordinate 735,946,328 of OY728160.1, forward strand.
AAACTACCTTTGTATCACTTCTTAAGGACTATATGGACAGTTATTTGAGAAGATAATAAGCTATATAATGTTTTTATGGATATATGGGATAAATTTTGTATGTTTTATTTCAATAAAAATCGATTTATAGATTCAAATATGTGAGGGGAGTGAGTTCCCTTTTATAACTCAGGAGTGTCATTTTTTGTAAATACCTAAAACTATTCAAAAATAATAAGTCACTATCACCCCATGTTCCTCCCATATTTAATAATAATTTATTGGATGGGTGATATGTTATATCCAAAAATTTAAAAAATAAACATGTTTCAAACATGTCTCTCTTTAGACTCTATGTTTACTTAATTTTACCATTTTAGTTTTCAATATAGTAAATTTTGTATTTTTATTTACCTATGTAATTTAACCATTAATAATAAAATTAAAATATGAATTTTTATATAATTTAGACCCACTTATTATAAATATTAAATCATATTTCTTAAATAAAAATTTGATGTGTTTGGAATGTTAATTTTTACACAACCACATATAATTTGTAAGACCTCGTAATACCCTTAATCATAAAAATAAAATTTTATTTTATTTATTAATATTTATAAACATATATTAAATTAAAATTATTATATAATATAAATTACTATTATTCAAAATATTTAATCCATTTTATCAAATTAGAATCACATAATTGGAAAAATTTAATTTAAAATTATCCCTGAACATGTGATGAAAAAGAGGGTTTCAAAGGGAAAATTCTCAAATGTATAAGAGGTTTAAATAAGAAAATTAATTATAAAAATGATTTTATTAAGATAAATTTCATTAATTTTTAAATAATTTAACTAATATTTATTTAAAATTAATATATTTTATAATTTAACTTTGTAAATAACTTAATCAAAAAATGCAATTTTCAATAATAATGTGTATTTTTAACTATTCATCAGAAAAATAAAACTCTTATAAATAATCCCAAAAACATCACCCTATGATGATTTTGATGTTTTAATTTTAAAAATATATTTCTTTTTTGGATGTATGAACTTCATTTGTAACAACACATTACTAGGTTTCTGAGTAGGAGAACATTGGTGGGAAATGATATCATGCACTTGGAAGAGAATACTAACTCTCAAGGATTAATATTGAGTGAAAAACCCATTTATCACAAGAAATTTAATGATTAATCATAAGTTGAAGAACTTAAACTTGTAGATTTATTATTATTTAAGATTCTATTTGAATAATTAGATATAATGGTAAGAGGATAACATTTTTGTTTCAATATCTTTTTCTTTGGGTGGAGTAATTCCTTTACTGTAAGGATGGAGGGTATAAGAAAATATAATTTCCTTATATAATTCTATTTTATTGGAATAATTTTATCAATTTTTTGGTTTTATCAATTCCTACTTCATCTCTTTCTCTTGGAAATTAATATCTAAAAGGAATTTTTATGTCTGAAGCAATAAATTAACATTTAACATATCATTAGATTTTAAAATGAATGAAAATTCTTTATTAATGTCCATATATATTATATAAAAATGGTTAATTTTTTTTATCAATTAGAACAAAATATTCTCTAATAACTCAATATTAACTCTAAAAATTCAACTTAATTCATTGCATAAATGTTTAACCTTTAGACTCATCCAAAATATGTGTGCCAAAATTCAATGTCAAAACATTTAGAAGGGTGGTGACTAAATCAAAATTATATTAACCAGAAAAAACACAATGGGTATTAATGTCACATTAAAAAAATGATAATAGCTTTATCATTATAAAAAATTAATGAAAATAAGCATGCTTTCAGTAATAAAAACTCAGATTGAGAAATATATTCCATAAATCCAAACAAACAGTAAACTCTTAAAAAGACAACATAAACCATAAAATCAATAAAAAAATTAATGTCACTAATAGTATAAAATAAACATATCTTTATCATTATTATATAAACATAGAACACATATTAAGGGTCACATTCGTTCGATCATAATTTTTCTAATAATTGTAACTTTTTACTGAATCACTTTTCTTGGCCATTTACTATTCATCATTTGCATTAAAATACATAAAAAAAGCACTGCAGTAAAATCCTTATACATTTAATAATACTTATTAAAATAATATAATTGATAAAATGCACCAATAGAATAGTTATTAAATTCAAAAAATAACATCAATCCTTACAATTCCTATGTAGTTATTGTATAATCTTGACATGACCCCTTAGCTTCTTCTGGGGTATATTCCCTTATCTCATGGGGAATTCATTTTCATAGTTCTCCATATTCATATACTTGAAACGTTAAACATAAAAGGTATCTTTATTACCCTTAGATTTATGCACCAAATAGAATTTATATCCACACTTGGAGTAATCTCTCATCACCTTAAAGCCAGTACGAGGGTGTTTATTTATACATGTATCACATGTTGGAAAAAAATTCTTTAATTTTTTACCCTTATCTATTTTTTTCACTTCCAACCACTTCTTATATTATCTCCACTTGAAATCATATTACATATATTATTTTTTCAATATATTTATATAACATGATATTATGTCTTCATAGAATGAGATTTTTTTGGAGACTAGTTCCCTTCAAAATATTGTATTAAGCTTATCATGGAAACAATCATTCATACTCCTGGGATTATGTTCAATGTTATAATAAACATTCCTTATATTAGGATATATTTAAGACAATTTCATACACTATATTAGATCATGATTTATTTTATCATAATTTTTAATTCTAAAACTAGTGAAACAATTAACATATATAGGAAAATTTATGTACGGTTAATCTCATAATCCTAAACATGGGTTTGTTGGGAACATTTCCAAATCATAAAAATATTTTAAAATATATTATAATGGTTTGTAAATAAAATTTTAATTGACCTAATAATATCCCATGGGAGTTTCATACTAGGTGATCACTAAGTCCCATTTTATACATCATGTAATACTCAAGTCAAGACTAACATGCCTATTTCAAGCTATTAACCCTTGGTACATCCATGCCAGAACCACTCCCACATTTAATATCCATACAAGGATGTATTTATATAAAATACATATAATTCTACCTTACCAAAACATTTGGATGTTATTATATACTTATCCTCAATTATTATCCTAGAGTGAGGTTTTTAATATATATTTTTTGAAATTTAGATACCTTTATTTATACCAAACATTCTCTAATATAAAATGTAATGAAAATAAATATAGTATTTGAGTTTTAGTGGTTATTTTATTACATTAGAATAATAAAAAACAAATTAAATAATATTGGAATTAATATTATAGTAGTCTTGGTAACCTATATACATACTTGAATTTCACTTACATTTGAAAACATAAAATACAAAATGTGTTTTCTTTGAGAACACCATATATATCAATCATAAAACTATTCCTAGTATTCTAGGAAAAATAAATCATATTTTTTGGAATCATATTCTAATTAAGGTAATTCATATAGAATAATATATAATTAATAAATAATTATAATAAATATAGCAAGGAAAATAAATGAAACACATTCCATTTATATAATAACATGAGAATAATAAGGAATGCATAAAGGATTATACAATAAAGCCATATAAGAAATCAAATAAGATTAAAACATAAACCTGGATATACTAAGAAATATAATAGTCACATAGACAGTTTTAACTAATATCACAATGATCTAATGCATAATTTATGACATATGAAACACACTATCAAGTCCTTTCTAAAAATAGTTTAAATATATGGTCAAAACCCATTTAACATGGCCAATTGATTTGTCTAACGATACCATTAAATGCATAAAATGAATAAATATAAAAGTCCCACAAAATCAATTATTATGTCTAATTAATTCATGATATGAAAGGGGTGAAAAATAATCAACATAAATATTAATTTTGGAAAATTGACATATGGAATTTTAATAATTACCCATGTCAAATAAACATAATCATAAACCGTCTAGAGTAATATAGTGAATTGTAATAAATCTGTACATACTCACTCAAAAATATCATAAACCATCAAAATAAATAATAATTATTATATCAATACAAAATCTCCCCATTTGATAATAATTATAATAAAAATATGACATCGTTTATGAATAGAAATACAATAAAAATATCATTAATTTTTTTAAGGAAAAAAATTTTCACTTTGAAAATATTTTTAAAAATAATAGTTCAACAAATATTTTGAAGATAATTTAATTTTAAAATAAACATTTAAACATATAAATTTTTCATTTAAACATTATGTGGTTATAAAGGTAGAAAATTCCATTCATGTCACATAGGTTAAAACAATAATTCCTTTTACATTTATTAAAATAGACAAACCGAACTTGTTTGAAAAAATGAATGAAGATTAAATTCAATTTTATAAAAATAATGAAAATAGATAAATTTTTTTTTCAATAAATAATTTTAATAGTTTTTGAAAAAAACAAAAACATTATGAGAAAACATGGGTTTAGAAGAAAAATAATTTCTGACTAAAGTGATTAACGAAGTCAGGTTATCTTTAAAAAATTAACTAAATACATTGATGTGAAAAATAAAGAAAAAATGGAAATATTAAATGAAATAGTTCGTGAATAAAAATATAAATGGAATATATATTGATTTTCAGAACGAAATATCAATTAAATCCATCAAGGGAGAATTAAACACAAATAATCCCGAATAAAGATGAGATTGTGAAATAAACCCATAAAATATTGGTAACTTATGAATCATAAGCCCTATGAAATAGATAACATAAAATGAATCATTATATAAAATGAATATAAATACATTATTGATATAAAATTTCATATGGGGTATTATATACAATACACAAATCTATTTGTGGTGAAAATGGAATCTGTCTCATGGATGCAAAAGTAAGATGAGAAACCCTTACATCAGGTTTGAATTTGATTGTATGGGTCAAAAACTCCAATATTATAAATTAATGGTTTATTACAGATTTAGTAAAAAAACATTTTCATATATATCATACCATATATGATCCTTTTATAACATTCTACCACTAATTTGTTAATAATTTTTCATTATTTTCTAATTTTTAGGTGTTAATTTCCTTATTTTCTCTTGCGTGTTTTATCATGAAGGATACAATTATTAAAAATTGGATATAGTTATATAATATACCTTATTATATTAATGTTATAAATATTATTTTTATTCATTATATACATACTTATAGCCATTCATTACAAATTCATATACAAAATTAATTGCAATTCTTTGTGGAGACGGTAGGTTGTATATATGAACGAGTGATAATATAATTCCCTAAATGGGTTAATGGAATAGAAAACATATGATATATTAATTTTCCATAATTTCTATCAATTATTATATATCATAAATATTCTTTAAAATTATCCTTATTTCAAACAATGTAAAGTCTAATTTAAAAATGAATCACCTCACTTCACATGGCGGTAGACCGCCATCTAGATGTGCGACATTAACATATTTTAAATTGAATAAAAATTCAGATTATATATTTTATATTATAATTTCATAAATTTAATAATATCATAAATTATATATATATAAAACCATTAAATAGATCATTATGTATAACCATGCGAATTTTTTATGGGAAATGAGTTACACCAGTTCACAAGGTTGTAGTCTGAGGTACAAACGATTGATGATTTAGTTTCCCATTTGATAAAAATGGATATGGATAAATATTATAACATAAACATAATACAATATATATATAGGAGATAATGGTTTTATAATTTTGTAATTTTCAACATAAAATTGAATGTTGTGAAATAATAATTAAAGAGAAAGATATTTGTGGAGAAAATCACCTTTACATATAGAAAACTCATCTAGATTTATTCTTAAGTATTATATGATTGGTCATTTTGGAAGACAATAAGAAAAATAATGTTTCTATTGATGTTATGTAGGTATTTCGGTAATGTTTATTTTGATCTAAATTTCCTAAAAAAGTGATTAAGTTAGGTGACTCAGTGCCCTTTCATAATTGAAGAGGAGTGACATTTCTAAACACAGAAAAATATTTCATTATGGGAAGTCAATCATACCCTTACTGTATAATGTTTTTAGTTAATATAGTGGTGGTATGATATGGTTGATCCAAAAATAAAAATAATATATATTAAAAATGTAATTCATTATTATTTAAATTTACTCAATCTCACCATTTTAATTTTCACCACTATAACATGTACCATTTTATTTACAGTGGTAATTTCACCATTTAGACTAAAATTTAATTGAAAATTACTAGATAATATCTAAACAATTATTATAAATATTAAATAAAATTTAGTAAATAAAAATCGTATGTGTGTTGGAAATTAATATTTACACAACCGCATGTAACACACAAAGCCATGTTTTCAACATAATTGACATAATTTATTTTTATGGTACTTATTAAAATACATGACCAAAAATTAATTTGAGATTATTAAATATTATATATTATTATGATTAAAAATATTTGATCTAATTTATCAAATTTAAATTTTTGAAGTGGATGAATTTAATTTAATATTATACCCACAAACACAATGAAAAAGTGGGTTTCCAAAGTGAAATTTATGATTTGTATAGAAGGTTTCAAATTGAATATTAATTTTGAAATTTATTAAAATAAATATAATTGAATTTAATCATATATAATGGAAATATTTTTTTAACTAATTGAAAATATATTCCAAATAGGTGAAATAATTAGATGAATAGGCGGTTTTCAATTAAAATATGCATTTTCACTATTCATTGAAAAATGACACTTTTCAGAAATACCCTAAAAATTCCTCCTAAGATAATTTTGATATGACAATTTTAAAAATAAATTTTATTTTATATAAAAATTTAGAAAACTACCATACATTATTTTTATCATAACTGTTTAAGAAGCGACGATACCTTTTTCTTTGAAAAAGTAAATTTTTTTGAAAACATTTATTTTACATTCAAATGATGATTATTATTATTTATAATTAATAGATAACCAATTATGATTATTAAAAATTATTAATAATATTTTATTTATTCCTATTTATTCCGTCCAATTTAACACCTTGGATACAATAATCATATTTAAATTATATTTTAATAGAGTATTGCATTTCTATTAAGCCTCATGTTTTATGTATTTTATGTTATCAAAGAGATTGAATTTATTTAAAAATAGATATATCAAAATTTCTTAAGGTGTTACATTATCTTCTATGATTGATTTTTTGTGTCATATGTGCTATCAAATAAAATTTCCTTATTTTAAAATATAAGATCATTATATAACCCATTTCACATTTGATACATTAATAAAAAAAGTGTATATGAAATATTTTTCAATAGTTTTTAAGGATTTTTAAAAAAAAATAAGGATCATTCACATATTAAACTTATATCAACGATTTTAGAGTTTTATACTTTCTATAATTAGTCTATAATAATAATCATTTACTCTTAATAACAATAACTGGCATGTACACATATTCTAGACACTTCCACAAGGAAACAAACCTTATAGAAAACATGTATTTGGACATTTCTTATCAATAAGTTATTTATTTTTGAAATTTTACACATCATTCTCACCTTGAAACACCCTTTGATTTTATAATATATTTCTACATAAATAAATTTGATGTGTTTAATTTCATTTTCTACACACAACACTATTATTATTTATACCTTGATAAACTATTGAAATATTATTATTAAATGTGACATTTATTATTGATTACCTAACCTTTACATATATTATTACATGACTTTATGTATAGTTATCTACTACATACACAACCAAGGATTATAATGTCTGGTGTCTTTAGTGGACCAGGTAAATAAAATTGAAATCCTGGAACAAGAATAAAACATCAAATTATTAATATTTCATAATGATATCCTATATTCATTTGACCCATACATATTCATATATTAACATGGGGAATACAAAAAAAAAATATATGCTAAAAGTCCAAATATGGGAAAATGCCTGGAAAAGAGGCATAAAACATGAGTCAAAAGCATTACATTATGTCATAATAGGCATGCCACATGAATAAAAATTTATACGTATATGATATAGAATGCGAAATCATATGATCATGGTGATATAAGAATGCTGTAAAAACATAAAACATGACATAAACATGAGTCAATGATAACTTCCAAAACAATATCATATTGAGGAAAATTTCCTCTAATGGATTTGGTTTACTATCTAATACCATACATGATGCATCTTAAGACTAAAAATTACACAATTAATTGGAGAACTATCAGGTAAAACCCATTGTGATATTTTTATTCGTATGTTGGACAAATAAATAACCAAATATAAGGTAAACACATAAGGGTAACACATGGAATGAAATGGGAAACATAATCATATTGAAAGGAATTCCCAAATGTATTATCATTTTGGAATCCACGAATGAAGTGATTATACTATTTATGGATAGTTTAAAATAAAAAATTATAATATATCATGAATAATTATGCAACTATTGTGAATTCATGAAAAAGAGTGTTTAAGAATCATTAGAAATTATACACTAGAGTAAATTTTATTGGAATGAATTAAAGAGTCTTTAAAGATGAAAAATGAATAATTACTTGTATAAAATCAAAAATTAAGTGAGATATTTTTTCCTAATAAAATGAGTAATTTTAAAAAATATTATAGGCATACTGCTGTTTATGGTATATACTTGAAAATGGGTATAAAATTGAGAAGTTTCCTCTAATTAGGATTGCATATCGAGAGGAATTGAGAAGGGAAACTTATAAAACATGTACTTCCACATGAAATAAAGATGAATTGAGATATATTAAAACTGAGGAACATATAAACATAATTTATGATATTTGTTTTATAATAATACAAAATTAAATTGGGGTAAAGTGTGAGAAAACGTAACCCAAAAGCAAAATTGAATGTTCAGAGAGATCCATTACCATATGTCTAAATGCATTATCCAGTTGCACTTAATGACCTAATAATCAAATTAGTTTAATTAATTATCTAATTTAGAACATATTAAATATTTATTTTTTTTATTTTAATTTTATTATGTTCATATATGGCCATTATGATGATTTATAATGTTCAATTTCATTATTCCGGGAGCTTTCGTTTTCATTGTTTCTTATTCTGTTTACTTGTGTATCATTAGATAAGTTTATATAAAATGAGAATAATTCTATAGAAGTTTAATTATATGATATAAATGAATATAAATAATTTTAAATGTTCTCATATATCATTTTTCTTGTATTGGGATGATTCATTTGATAATATGTTAATGACAAATGTTTAGATTATTTTGGCAGTTTTTCGATCATCACAATCTAATTTTTTTATTTAAATTTATGTCTATATATTAGTTCCATATCATAAAAAATTTATAATATTTTTATTAAAATATAGTTTAACTATAATAATTGTCTTATTAAAATCATTTAATGTAGTAATGGAAAACCAAAACTCATCATCCACATAGGATGTGATTAGACATATGACGGATGATGTATTTTTTAGAATAAAAGGAGAAAAGAAGAGATTTAATGATTTATTTTATACTAAAAATATATTATAAAATAAAATATATTATATTGGAGTTATAATTCTAATTTATATAAGGTAGGTGAGTAGGGTATAATAAAATAAAAAAAATTAATAGAGAAGAAAGAAGGATTTCACAACATGAATGTTGTCTCTTTGAGAACCTTATTAATGAAACAAGTGTTTGATATTTTGTAAAAAACATAAGATCATGGATGTGGGAAAGAGTATATTGAATTTAATTTGGAATAATATTGTAAATATACACATTTTAGAAGGTGTGAGGATAATTAGTGTTGAGGGGTGGTATTTATAGGGGGAGGGGAGGGGCATTTTTTATTAATATATTCATTTGTTTATTATTTTCAATCACAACTATTAATAATGTCAATTAAAATTAATAAATAAAGTAATTGGTTTGGGATAGTCATAACCAATTGGTTCTTACATCATTATTTAATCATACATGAATAAAAATTATTATAATGTTAAATGCCTAAAATTAATGTATTTTACTATTCACAAAAAAATCCACTATTTTAGAAAAAACCAAATGAATCACCCTAATTTTTTTCAACATTTATATTTTAAAAATGAAATCTATTTTTTGAATATAATTTTATAAATATGAGAAATCTATTTTTAAATAAAAAAATCATTTATAAAAATAATAATTTTAATATTTTATTCGATTTTTCGACGCATTGAATAATTAATTTTGGTCTCATAAAATTATATTCTAATAAAAATGAAAATATTGTTAATTTATGAATATATTTTATGAAAATAAATTTTCTTTTAAATCATTATACTAATTATTAAATGTGATATAAATATTTATGTTTTTAAAAAATACCAACACCTAATTTATTAATTTTTAAACATTAATTTACTTATATTATGATATAATTATATCATATTTTCATTTTTACGATACATAAATATTATTTACACTTTCATTGGTGAGGTTACTATTATAATGGAAAGATTGCTATTTTGTATGACTGGATTACTATTCAACAGCCAAGTTACTATTCCAATGGTATAAGTTATTTAATTTCTATAAATACCTCTTATTCCATTTATTCTTATTTCATTTATAAAATCTCTCAATGTTTTATTTTTTATATGAAAATTGAATACTATATTATAAATATTAAGTTTCATTTCTACAACATTATTCATGAGTGTGGTCATTCTATATGATCCCAATTTTCCCATTACTATTATATTATTTTCTATTTATTGTTTAAAAGTAATATTTGGAATTTTTTTTGGATTATTTACTGACTAATGTATCATTCTTCATTTATGATAATAATGTTTTTATTGGGGTTTCCATGTGATATATTTGTTTTTTTAAAGAAGGTAAATTTCAATCATTTAATTTCAGGTCGTTACATTCTTCTCCCCCTGTGAAATTTCACCCTCAAAATCCCATTTTACATACTAAGGTGAACATAGGTGAGGGTATTTCTCCATCATATCTCCCACCGATTTCAATATCTCTAATTCATCTTTATGGATCATCTATATAACATTAACAGTAGGTGTAGTCTTATTGTGTATAAATTTATCATTATGTACTAAGATGTTTGATATCTATTCCTTATAAAAGATATCATTTTCTAGTTGTAGCACCTATAAGTTTAGTATTTGTGAAGGATATGGGATTTAATTCATCGAGAGGAATATGTGGAATACATTATGTACTTGAGAAATGGTTGGTGGAAGTTATTTTCAATATTATAGATCTCTAAACCAATCAAGAATCATGAAGAGGCAGATGTACCTTAGATGTAACAATCCATTCATCCAAAATTTCATGGCCTTCTTCAATCGATATATACTGAGGAATATATCATCACTAACCTCAATATCTAATTCCTGTCTATGGTTATATTTGTTACACATTTTTATAAAATAGGCTACCTTGATGCGCCAATGAATGGTCTTCACCTTTTCTTCCATATCATTTAAATATTCATGTCCTAGTATCTTACATTCACCAACATCACCCTAGCAAACCAGTGTTCTACATATCATCCCATAAAGGTATTCATATGGGGTCTTTTGGATGATTGAGTAGAATAAATTATTATAAGAGAACTCAACCATTTGAATATGTTGATCACATCCTCCGTTAAAGTCCATAGAACATGGACTCAACTATTCATGTAATGTGTGAATAGTCTGCTTACATTGTTAATCGTTTGGAGGATGATAAGATATAATTAAATTCAAATCAGTGTTTAGATCTTGTTGGAAACTTTTCTAGAACATGGTGGTATATCTTATATCCCAATTGGATATAATTGAAAATGATACTCCATGAATTCTCACCAATTTTCTAAGGTATATCCAATCATTTTGGTCGAGTGAGAAGAACTATAGAATTATAATAAATTAAGTAGTATTTCTAAGATGATCCTTAGTTACACATATAGAATTATTTCCTATGGATGTATTCAGAGGTCCTGTGTAAAAGTATGTGGTGATGTTTTTCCAATTTCCTTGTTTGTATGGGTATTGGTTTCATCAATAATTTAGATTTTTTCCCTTAAACCTTATCATGAAAAAATTTCAAAAACATTGATGAATATTTAGTGATCTAATTTTTTATATTTTCCGATAAATTGTGATATTATAGGTCTCAATTCATATTTGTGATCCCTAGGTGAATGGAGAAGGTCAATCAATTCACATCATTAAAAATATCCCTCTCTATCTAAGGATTTGATGGTACAAATATTCATGACTGAAATCTTATGACTCCTTCCTTATCAATATTTTAATCTCCAGATTTTCCCTTTCTTATAGCTTCCCCAATTTTAAAAATTTCAACATCATCTCAATGATCATTCTTTGTCTACTCAAAAATGGATGGTTGAGCTGTCATTTGAGAATGGATTGATGACGTTCCTTCTTAATTATTCATATTTCAATCATTTCTAAGCCTATGAAGTCCAGATCCTTTTCAATTATCATCATTGATAAAGTTACACGAACTTCTCTATATAGGGCATATTCCACATTATATGCTTTACCAAGATGATAGTGTATTGAGTAGTCATAATACATCAAGATATATAAACATATTTTTTTGATCATATTAATCTTCTTTTGTGTGAATATATATTTGAGGATCTTATGATGAGTATATATATCACAATTATCCCCATAGATATAATTCTACCAAATTTTTAATGTGATGAGCAGAGATGCCAAACCCATATAATTCATGGAATAATTATTCTCATGAAATTTCAACTCTCGTGATGTTTAGGATAACACTTTATCATTTTACATCAGGAAAAAACCTAATCCCTTCTTTGAAGTATCTTTGTATACCAGAAAAAATTCCCCACTTTTCATAAGTGTAGGTACTTGTGCAGTGATAAGCCTCTTTTTCAACACTTTGAAGTAGTCTTTATATATACTGGAATTGAAAAACATTACTGCCTTCTAAGTCAGTTTGGTTAGTGGGTTTGAAAATCCTGAGAAGTTCCTAAATTATTATCTATAATACCCAGAAATACCAAAGAAACTATAGTTCTTTGCTACTAATGTTTTCCTATCCCACTCCTCAATTTTTTATGGGTCCACAAATATCGATTTTCTAATGACAACATAACCCAAGAATGACACCTTCACTATCGAGAACTCATATTTTCAAAACATTTCATATTTTTTATTCCTTCACAAATTCCCTTGCATTATATTGAAAGACTCTTCATGTTATGTCTTTCTCTTAGATTACATTGGAATGTCATCCGGAAATGTTGCATAAAATTTGTCGAGGTGTTGTCTAAAAACACTATTCATTATGTCTATGAAAATTTCTTGATAACTATTGAGTCTGGAGGGTATTACTATGAACTCATAGAATCCATATATCTTTTGAAATGATTTCTTAGGAATATCTTCCTTCTTCACCTTTAGTAGTTGATATCCCCACCAATGGTCCGCCTTGGAGAATTACTTGGCCCCACAAAGCTGATCAATCATGTTATCTATCCCTGGTAGGGGATAACTGTTCCTTATCATGATTTTTTTATGTTCATGATAATCAAGGAATTGGTTCATTGATCTATCCTTCTTCTTGGCGAAGAGGAGTAGAACACCCCATAGTGAAGCACTCAGACTTATAAAACCAATGTCCATTTTCTCAGGTAACCGCTTCTTCAGCTCGCACAACTCAATGGTGGGCATCCAATAAGGATTCTTTGATATGGGTATAGATAAATATATGAGATCAAGTGAGAAATCAAACTCTCATTTATAAGGACTTACAGGAAATTATTCATGGAACACATTAGTATAGAACCTCATAATGGGAATGATTTCAAACATTGTTATATCCTTTTTGTGGTTATTTGAGATAGATTTTCTTGATTAGAAGAAAATGATATACATAGTTGATGGTTTGACTCGGAAAGAGATTCATCCTCCTCCTTATACTTATATAGAATTGGGGGATGTATCAATATGTGAAGGGTGATCAAACTTTCCCATTATATGATGTTGTATTTGTATAAAAATAGACAATCTATCCCCAATATTGCATCAATATCATCCAAATGAATTAAGATATGTTTTTTGAGGAGGTTCATTCAAAAAATATTGATTGGGGATGAGTTATATAATATAGATGCAATAATTTTTCCATTCACTTTTCTCACTGAAAACACAACCTTCATATTTTGTAGTGCTTTTGGAATAGTTATACTAAACATGAAAGATATGGAAAAAATTCATAACCCCAGAATAAAATATTATGTTTTCCCTTCTTGAATGAATAACTAGCCTACCTATCACCACATCGATTTTAGGATCCACCTCAGTAGTAGTGATTACACATCTCCTTACATGCTTCCTTAGAGGTTGTTTGTATTGATTTACTTTAATACATCTTAGCTTAGGGAATTAGATCAATAATGCTAATGTTCCTTGTTGTTGAAATAATAAACTACATGGAGAGTGTTGAAATGAAAATTACTTTATTCTATAGAATAATCAATATTATTCAAATCCTTTCAAAAATTATTTTCTTGATTCCCCTATAATCTAAATTTGAAACATATATTAGTTCTATTTATATATTTAATGTGATGATTCTTCCCATACTTTTGACATGTGGGATGTTCGAGTTTCATTCCATTCTGGGATTTATTTTTTGATCATCCCATATTAAACTCTGTTTTCCTATTTTTATATACTAGCCCATGAAACAACTAAGTGTCCATAATTTATATTTCAACCTTAATGGTACAACAGTAAATCACCACATTACTATAAAAGTATTGAATCAATAAGGGTTTTCATAGACTCACCATTGATCCACTAAAGAAGTGATCCACCTTACTTTCCATGTTCATCATAAATATAAAGGCATATCATGAAATCCCTCTAAATACTTCCTCACACACCCTAAGAGTTTAAAATTCCTTTTGATTTAGTTTCAGTAACTCCCTCTCCATATTAATATAGATATTTTAAGGAAAATATTATTATTATTTTTTGAAATCCAAACCAATCCAAATAATCAATATAACACTTATACATTTTGTTTTTAATCCTTTCAACCAATGATCATCTTACCGATCAAAATGATAGACTACGGGTATGAATTTATCATCTTATGAGCATTTTATAATAGAGAATATCTTATTGAAGGAGTTAATACATAATTCTATTGTGAGTGGATAAAAATATCCACAAAATATTTTAAGACTTCTTCACATAAAAGAATAGAACCAAAATTTATCTTCCATGGGAATATGGAGGTAATTCCACATGATTCAATTAATTACTCATAACTCAATCTAGAACTATCATAATGTTATTGATTCCCGTTTTCATGAGGTTTGGAATCTCATTATATAAATTTTCACATTTCCCATCATATTTATTATTGTAAAATATTCTCATATTTCCCTCCATTAACTTAGAAAAAAAATAAAATTCCTCGACTTGAATACTTATCTAATGAAAATATAAAAATGAATATTTAAAAATATAAGGATAAACATATTAATGGAAAGTATATCATAAGTTGTGATTATCTATCGTTCAGTATAAGTTATCTATAATGATATAATTATACATAGGGTTATTACAAAAGTTTTATAGTCTTAATGTATAAAAATAACTAGAATGTTCAATGATTGTAAATATAACAAATTTATACTTTAACACACATTATTACTTGATATTACTCATAATTATAAATTAAATACAAACCAAGGATCTTAATATCTTGGGTATTTAGAATATTATGTAAATAAAATTGAAATCATGGTACTATAATAAAATATCATTTTATTAATATTCTATAATGATATACTAACATACTTTAAGATCCTACATATACATACAATAACATGTGGAATAAATAGTCAAACGGGATGCGCTAAAAAACCAAGTAAGGGAACAAACATGGAAAATAATCACATCACATGAGTCAAAAGAATAACCTAATAAAATAATAGGCATGTAACATCAATAAAACATTGATTAATATCATAAAAAACATGGACTAATATGATCATGGCAGTAAAATAAAGTGATATAAACATAAAAAATTAAATAAACATGGGTCGAGTCTAATATCTATGATGGTATCACATGGTGGAAAAAGTTCTGCAATGGATTAGGTTTACTTCTAAATCCCATACATGATGTCTGATGAGAAAAAACACTACCAAAGAAATTGGAGTTATATTTTTTCACACCCATCATAACATGTTAATGAATATGTGTGACCCATAAAAATCAAATATAAGGAATACACATAAGGGCTACCCATAGAAAGAAATGGCTATCGTAATCATGTCATAAGACATAACCAAAGAAAGTATCAAAATGGTATCTATGAAATAAGGGTTTAAATAATTTATAGGCAAAAATAAATATTAATATGAATATATCATGAATAATTATGTCCTATTTAGTGGAATACATTTAAATTATGTTTAAGAATCTTTAATAATGAGCTACTTTAGTGTGGTTTAAGGGAAAATATTAATGAGTCTTTTAAGAGAGAAATAAAATATTTTTCGTATAATACCAGAGATTAAAAAAGATATTTTTTCCTTATAAAATGAGTGATTTTAGAAAACTCTTAGTGTATTAAAATATTTTATGTAATGTACATGAATATTAGCATGAAACTAAGAAGTTCCCTTTAATCAAGCATGTTTAACGAGTGGAATTTGGATGGGAACATTATCAAAAATGTATTTCTGCATGAAATAAAGATGAATTAAGATATATACACATGTTTGGAACATATAAATAGAATTTATGAGTTGTAAATAGTGAGTATTAAGAAACACATTAGGGTAATGAGAGATAAAGTGTAACCCAAAGGAAAATTGGAGGTTCAGAGAGATACCTTATCTTATGTATGAATACATTCAACACATGCACTTAATGGACTGGATAATAAAATTATATTAATTAATTACTTAATTAATAATATATTATATATTTATTTTATTTATTTTAATTTTATTAAGTTTTTGGATTTCCATTACAGTGAGTTATAATGTTCAATTTCATCATTTGAGGAGCATTCAATTTCATTGTTTCTGGTCGGTTTACATGTGTATGATTATGGAAGTTCTTTTCAATGGGAATAATTAAAAAGAAGTGAAATTATATGGTATTAATAAACTTATAGAAGTTAAAATGGACTCATATATAATTTTTTATGAGGATTATTAATTTTAAAATGCGTTAATGAATGTTTTGTTAATTTTGGTGGTTTTTTATCATCACAAACTAGTTTAGTTTAGTTTGATATTACGTCAATATATTTGTTCCAAAACATGAAAAAGGTTAGGATATTAACATTGAAATCCATTTTAACCATGAAAATGTTTTTTTGTACCATCCTTGTATTCAAAAATGGAAAAAAAAACTCATCATCCATGAAGGGAGTGAACCAACATATCACAGATGATGTTTTTATTTTTAAAATAAAAGGAGAAGAGAAATAATTCATGGATGAATATTATAATTAAAAAATAATATTTAAATATATATATATATATATATGATACTAAATTTTCATTTTGGCAGTTATAGGTTAGGTTAGAAGAGGATAAGAAATGAGAAGAAATTAAAAGAGAATCATTATGGGATTTGCCTCTTGAATATTGTCTCCATGAGAAACTCAATAAGGAACTTGGGTTTTGAAATTTTATTGAGACCAAAATTTTCATGAACCATACCAATGGGGCTCATTCCATGAGTCCCCAATACCACATCAAATAGTATAGGTTCTAGTTACTAGCATCGAGTAGTAATATCACTAACCTGGGAGGAACTGCTTTTGCACATGTACATACACACACATCTCCAAGACCAAAAAATGGGGAAATGGTAAAACCACTATGAAAAAATGAATCTATAAAACTATATAACAAGAAATAGTGTATGATATAATGTAAATAATGTAAGGTAAAATGTGCTAAAAAACAAGCCCACTAAAAACGAAGTCTATAACCACAAGTCATACCTATAAGAAAAAGTACTGGGATTGCTGTTTGTAGCCCTAGGAACACCTCCACTACCTGATATCAAAAGGTAAAATATGTTCCTAGTCCTATTAGTAATACATTATAATTTTAATCATTTTTAGAATACATGAAACATGTGGTAAAATCCCATGTAGGGGTGAGTATAAAAATAATCAGTCGGACACCCCAAAACCACAAAGAAGTACATAATGAAAAGATACAGTCATCTTTACATAGTATATTTCTACAAAAAAAGTAAACAAGAATATCTAGATATAATCAATAAAAGAAATGATGTCTTGAGTTATGTTACAACCACCACATTCCAACACTATGGATTTCTTTCTGATGATTCGAGGAAGCACTTGTAACGCCTCGACCCCAGTTACCCAGAGTCAGTGCATTATTACATAATATTGGTATGATCACAAAAGATCAAGTCTCTAAAGACTGACTAGTTTAGTATTGTTTAAACACTAGATACATTCATAAGTTTTATATTACTTGATGAACTAAAAACAACAACAACATATTGTCCCATTTGAACACACTTATCTGTTAGACTATCCCTGTGGGTCAATCATAATATACTTCTTCACATCCTAGGAAAAATAAAACATATAAAAGGGTGAGCTCAGATGCTCATTAAGGATAACAATATAGCGGAAACTTTCATAAAAAAGAATAAACATTTAAGGAAATTTTTTAATTAAAACAAAATCCTTTTAAACTTTAACTTCATAATAACATGGAAAAAATAAAATGAAATAATGAAATTTACATATTCACATGGATATTATACTAGTTGAATAATCACATGGAATATCAATAAACACTTTCATAATGATGGAATTCATAATTACAGACTATCATAACCACATAACCAAGGCCTTGTGCCAAGAATACAAATAATATTTTGTCAAGGCCTTGTTCCAAGACACTAGTTTGTCTCATGAGACCTACCGATGCATCGAGGAGCTATATCGGGCTCCACCCGTCACTTAATAAGACCAATGAATTCCTTATATCAAAAGGATTAAAAATATCATAAACAATGCCCAAGAACCATAACATGATCGTATCACATAAGATATGCATAAAAGAAACATAACCTTTCCACATTTCAATCACAAGAAATCAATACAAAACATTGATATAATCAAAACATTATCAAAACCATTTTCAATACCAAAATAAAAGAAAAGTAAATCATGGTATTTATTTTTCATTTAAAAAAAGTTATGGCTTCTAAAGAAAGCCGAAACTCAAATAATGGTCACGAAGGTGGAGAAGTTGTTGCCACCACATACATAAGAAAAAACATTCCTTTTTTCATTTAGTAAAATTATTCATATAAAAAGATTCCTTTTGAATAAAAGTAAAAGTAAAAGGGGTTTATACATTGTATAAAAGAAATATGCCTCAATGAAAGGAGATTGAGACGAAGCCCCTTACATTGTGTCAGACTTGACTCGATAGTTATTTAATCTCTTGAATAATAAATTATAGTTAATTTCTATTTGATTAAGAACCTTTTTCAAGTTCATTATTCCTTTTACATCACTTATTACCTTTTTATGAACATTATGTAATCATTTAATTTAATAACGGTCGTTTTGTCGATCCTTGGTACTTGAGTCAAAAATAAACTTCTTATAATTACAAGTTGTTTATGTGGTAAAATATCTATTATCTCCAGAATTATATTCATGATGTAGATATCATATATATCATATATATCCAGTATATACATGAATTTATAATATTACATAACATTTAGAGGTAAGAAATGAAATGCACCGTTCATGGAGACGGTAAGCCGTACGTACACATGAACGCTACTTTCATTTCTATTTCATATTTAATGCAATGAAATCATAATTATATAGAGGTATATTATAATTCCAGTATAATATCATATATAATATAATTAACTCCATCCTTTATACGTCCCACATATGGCAATAACGATTCAAATCACTTTGAGGGGGTGGTAGTTCACACTTCCTAAAATGAAATTATCGCATTTACACATAATGGAAATCATAAAGGTATGCCATAAATGAAAAATATAGAAACATAAAGAAACAATAAACATAATATATATCACATATAAATATAGTGACATCTTAATGGCCACCATGATAGGTGTTAAAAGAATATTGAACGATCATCGTTTCATGAGGCAGTAATTCGCCACCCACAGAAACAGTATGTTCTTTAACCATTAGATGGAGGTGTGTATAAGTGTAGTTCAAATAATTCTCATAAAAACATAAAAGTATATTGAGTATACTGGTGTTATTATAGAATAAAAGAATAAAAAGAGTTTATGGGTTGTAGAAGTAAAATAAAAGAAAAGAAGTTAAGAGAAATCGTTACATTTACTTTGGGTAAATCCCTTTGGTTTGAACCAAAAGGACTCTTGAAGTGCCTTATGCCTAAGGTAAGGCTTCTAGGATGAATGGAGGAAAGTTTATAGGGTATTTGGGTAGATTTTGTCTGAGAAAAATGGCTTTGAAGGAGTGAATAAGGTGGTAGATGTGGGGGCCTTTTATAAGAGGAGAGGAGGGGCTCTTTTGGAAAGATTGAAAATATTATTTTATTATAAAATGGTTTTCGGATTATAAAGGTCCCAAAATGATATATTTAGAAGATAAGGTGATAAGTGTTAGAAATTCACCCATCCAATAGGTTTTTGACAAGTGTAAGTCGTATATTTTTCCTTATCATTTCATTTTATTTAAATCGTTTATTAATGAGGTAATCGTTGCATCATCACGGTGTAATAAATTTATAAAAATTATAAAAAAACTACCATGATGTAGGAAATATTTTTATCTTTCCCATGAATCTTTATAGTTGAAAATATAACTTGTATAACCCCTTGTAA
This sequence comes from Viscum album, assembly GCA_963277665.1. Lineage (NCBI taxonomy): Eukaryota > Viridiplantae > Streptophyta > Magnoliopsida > Santalales > Viscaceae > Viscum > Viscum album. The sequence continues at coordinate 735,967,365 of OY728160.1, forward strand.
AAATCGTTTTAGTAAAACAATACATGTTTGTGATAGTTTTATTTTTACTTTAAATAAAAGGTATTAATGTCATTATCTTACCCAAGTGGCTCCATGGTGTCCCAAAAATCATCCCATGGTTTTTATTGGTTGGACATGACTCATAAAATAAGATTATTACATGTCTCAAGATATTTTTTATATTTTTATAATATCATTTTACCTTAAATTACCCTAATTACCTCTAATCGCGGTTAATAAAACTGAGAAGTTACTATTCACCAAAAATTATTTTCATCCCATTGAACCAAATTTTACTTAATAATGAATACCATGTATGTAGTATTTTTGAAATTAAATTCATAGAAGCGGTAAAGTTTCATTTAATCGAAAAATCAGTTTTTTTAACTACCACTTAGTGGTTTCACAATTCATCAAAAATTGAATTTTTTCAAAAGAATACCAAAAATTTAGCCTAAGCTATAATTGATATTCCAAATTCAAAAATGATGTATATTTTAAATAATTCAAAACATATAATTTTTATTAATTAATTTTATAATTAATTTCCATTGTCAAAATAAATAGCTTGTTTTTAAGAAACAATATCAATCAAAAGATTGACAATTGTTTATGTCCAATTTCAAAGTGAAATTAATTCTAATGACCAAAATTGGATAAAATGGTAAAATTATATTATAATTATACTTTAAAAACACTCAATGTTATAATTTATCACTATAAATTATTTTTATTAAAAAAGTTGTTTTTATGTATTTTTCACTATTCATCAAAAATTGGATGTTCTCAGAAAAATACCAAAAATTCAACTTAGGGTAATTTCGATATTCAGAATCCAAAAATGAAGTCCATTTTGGAATATTAAATTTATATAATTCAAAAATTGGGTATTACTATTCATAACGGCTACTTTGATTAGTCACGGTGTGTTATAACTCGAAGTTGCGTACAACACACACTACTGTATTATTTAAAGAGAAGCGTACCATAGAAGCTTGGGGTGTTACATTCTCCCCTCCTTAAAATAATTTTTTCCTCAAAATTTCTAGAATAGTACTACATAAAAAGACTCGAGAGGTTCCTCATCATAAGTTCCTCGGGTTCCCACGTTGCCTCTTCCATCTTATATTTTCTCCATATAACTTTTACAAGATGAGTCGTCCGGTTTCTTAGCACTTGTTCTCTTGTGTTAAGAACCTTGACAGGATCTTCGCAATAAGACAGATTGGGTTCTAGCTATAATTCCTCATAGGTGAGTACATGCATTGGGTCAGGCATATATTTTCTCAACAGTGATACGTGGAACACATCATGAACTTTAGAGAGACTTAGAGGCATTTCCAAATGGTAAGGTACAGCCCCAATTCGTTCTAGAATTTCGAATGGTACGATGTACCTGGGACTTAATTTTCCCTTCTTACCGAGTCATATGACTCCCTTCCATGGATATACCTTCAAGATAACATAATCTCCTACCTAAAATTCCAAATCCTTCCTTCGGTTATCGGCATAGCTCTTCTGCCAACTCTGAGCTGCTTTGATGTGGTTTCAGATTACCTTCACCTTTTCCATTGTTTCCTCAACAAGTTCTGGGCCTACAAGTTTTCTTTCACCACCATCATCCCAACAGGTTGGTGTGAGACATCTCTTTCTATATAATGCGTCATATGGTGCCATCTGAATACTTGAATGGAAGCTATTGTTATAGGAAAATTCTACCAGAGGTAAATATTGATCCCACATACCTTTAAAGTCAAGTGAGCAAGACCTCAACATGTCTTCTAAGGTTTGGATAGTCTGTTCTGATTGCCCATCAGTTTAAGGGTGGTAGGCAGTGCTCAAACAAAGTTTTGTATCCAGAGATTTCTAAAGACTTTTCCAGAATTTTGATGTGAAACGGGGATCAAGATCAGAAACAATCGATAGGGGTACACCATGGAGTCTTAAAACGTCATTAATATACAATCTTGCTAAACGTTCAAGTGGTAAATCTTCTCTTATAGCAATAAAATGTGTTGACTTTGTAAGATGATCAACAATTAACCATATTGCATCATTCTTTATAGGAGTCTTTGGTAGTCCCATGACAAAGTCCATCGTAATATTATCCCATTTCTACTCAGGTATGGGAATAGGTTGCATTACTCCTCTAGGAACTTGCCTCCCAGCTTTCACTTGTAGACAAACCATGCATCTTGATAAAAAATCAGCAATCTCCCTCTTCATGTTGTCCCACCAAAAATGTTCCCTCAAATCTCAGTATATCTTAGTGCTACCAGGGTGTATAGAGAAATTGGAACTATGAGAATCATCCAATAATTCCCTTTTTAGATCAGCTATATCGGGAACACAAAGTCTATTCCCATATTTCAAAATTCCATCTTCATACACAAAGTCACTCAATCTCCCATCATTTACAGCTTTAATATTCTTTTGAAACCCCTTATCATCATCTTGAGAACTTTTTATCCTTTCTAATAATGAGGGTTTGGAAACCATTTGAAAAATTATTGATGATCCACCTTCCATGGTTATTCCCATATCCATCATTACTAGATCCCTGAGAATATGATCCCTTTCAACTCTCATCATGTTCAAAACTCCACGATCCTTTATTCTCATAGAATCTGCCACCTTATTTGCTTTCCCTGAGTGGTAGTGTATAGTGAAATCATAATCCTTGAGTAGTTCAAGCCATATCCTTTGCCTCATGTTGAGTTCTTTTTGTGAGAAAATATACTTCAAACTATTATGATCGGTATATATCTCACATTTTTTACAATAGATATAATGTATCCATATCTTCAATCCAAAGATTACAGCTAAAAACTCAAGATCATGAGTAGGATAGTTTTGCTCATGAATTTTTAGCTATCATGATGCATAGGCGATAACCCTATCATTCTGCATAAGGACACAACAAATTCATTTTTACTAAGCATCACTATAAATAACAAACCCATCATTCCTCGATGGTAGAGTCAATATAAGATCATTGACTAGTATTCTTTTCAGTTCTTCAAATAATTTTTCAAATTCTTTTGTCCATACAAATTTAACCCCTTTATGTGCCAGCTTCGTTAATGGGTTAGACAATCGGGAAAAATTCTAGACAAAACGTCAATAATAACTTACTAAACCAATAAAACTGCGTACCTTAGTTATACTCATCGGTTCCTGCCATTCTTTGATCGCTTTTGTCTTAGAAGGATCAACAAAGATTCCATCCTTAGAGACAATATGGCCTAGAAAAGAAATGTCATGAACCTAGAATTCACACTTGAAATACTACCCATATAATTCGTGTCTTCTAAGAGTCTTTAGAATAATGCGCAAGTGATTTTCATGATCTTAATAGATTTTGGAGTGTACCAAGATATCATCAATAAATACCACTATGAAGTCATCAAGATATTCCTTGAAAACTCTATTCATTAGATCCATGAAGACAGAGGGTGCATTGGTCAATCCAAAAGGCATTACTGTAAACTCGTAATGCCCATACCGGGTTTGAAATGTCATCTTCGGAATGTCTTCCTTCTTCACACACAACTGATGATATCAATATCGAAAGCCAATCTTTGGAAATTATTGAGATCCATGCAGTTGGTCGAATAAATCATTAATGTGAGGTAGGGGATACTTGTTCATTATTGTTGTAGCATTGATCTCCCTGTAGTCAATGCACAACCTCATAGACCCATCCTTCTTCTTAACAAAAAGAACAGGAGCTCCCCATGGAGAAACACTAGGGTGAATAAATCCCTTATAACTCAATTCCTCTAGTTGTTTCTTTAGTTCCACTAATTCCTCAATGGCCATTCTATATGGGGTCTTCGATATGGGCCTTGAACCAGGAATTAGGTTAATAGAAAACTCAACTTATTGTTCTGGAGGATGCCCAGGTAAATCTTCTGGAAACCCATAAACATATTCTCTCACAATAGGTACATCCTATATTTGAACATTCCCTTCCTCACCCACAGTTATTTCAGTATATTCCTCCCCAATAATTGAATTTATTTGAGCTATTGGGGGTGGATCTAGATAAGAATTAGGTGGTGATGATTCTGCTCTAAAGATAAGGTGTTCCTTATCATCATTATCAAAAATTGTAACCTATTTATTCTTAAAATAAATCTTCACATCATGTTCCTAATGTTAATCCATACCAAGGATTATATCAAATTCAACCATGGGTATGACGATGAGATCAGTAGATAAAGAACATTTATGTAATCTAATGGGGACTGATTCACAAAACTTTGTTGCAATGATACTTCCCTTAAGAGTTTTGAATGACAAATCACTTGTTAAATAAAATCAGAAATATCTAATTTTCTTAGCGAACTGGGAAGATATGAAACAATGTGATGATCCAGAATCAAATAAAGCATTTTCTAAACTTGGGGAAACCATTAAATTACTTGCCACCACATCTTTCAGAGCCTCAACCTCAGCAGTAGTGATCGCATAAGCTTGGCCTTGATCACTTGGCCTATTCTAAGGTATGTTTCCCTGATGCTTAGGACATTCATTTTAATAATGTCCCATCTCCCTGCAATTGTAGTATTGAACATCAGTAGCTTATTTCTTTCCCTTGCAATCACGATCTTGGTGGCTGTTTTCACCACACTTGTAACAGACTCCCATTCCCTTCAAGCAAGTACCAGGCTGTTTCTTCCCACATTTACTACAGGATGGATATTCAACTTTTCTCTTCTTCCCCTTATTTCCATTTTCGGATTGATCAGCAGATCTCTTCTTCTCTTTATTTTCTTTAAATTCATAAGACTTAGAGCATTATTTTTCTGTCTTGATAGCACATGAAACAATATCTTCGTACGAAGAGAAGAATTGAGAAACTAATGCTCGACGGAGAAATAGTTTTAACCATTAAAAGAAACAATAATATTAATCCTTGGGTTACTTATATAATCTGCTACATGCCTCGTTAATCTTGTAAAGTTAGCCTCATACTTTGCGACATTCTCATCCTCCTTTTGTCTCAGACTCAGAAATTGCCTTTCCATATCTGCTCGATGGTCACGAGGAAAGTATTTTTCTAAGAAAAGATCTTTAAACTCCCTCCATTCCATATTTGATACTTTATAAACTTCCTTCATGTTTTGAATCAATGAACACCATTGATCAACATCTCCAGTGAGGCAGTAAACTCACATGAAAACTTTTTCCCTTTTGCTACTCCCCAAGGCGTGAAATATTTTCTCTAAGGAATTTATCCATTTCTCCGCTACTAGTGGATTTTTACCCCCATTGAATGTTTGTGGTTGTTTCCTCATTAAGAGATATAACATTGATCCTCCATGCTACGGATCAGGGTGCTCTATATGGGTAAGGTTATTATTCATAACCTGTGTGAGTTGTCCCAGTATAGTGATTAGCCGATGAGCACCAGTTGCATCACCAGCTCCACTATAATTATCTGGAATAGGAGGGAAATCCCTATATGGAGTGCATGAATTGATACGGTTTCCATTCCTTCCACTAGGCTCCATTTATAAATAATGACATAAACTAGATCAGTTCATGAATCAAAATACATAATTCCATACTTGTAAAACACTTAACATAAACTGAACTATCTATCGATATAATCCATAATCATAAAAAATGTTTTCTTTGAGGAAGTATATACTCATAAACCCTTCATAATGGTTTGTAATGAAAATTAAAATTATCCTAATAATGTCCCCCGGGAGTGTCATAACCAAGAGTGCAGCAAGGCCCGTTGTCGTGCACCAGTTCCCGTTAGAGTCTAGCTCAAAGCGGTGTTTTCGGGTATTACCCCTAGGTACATCTGTGCCAGATCCCCCTCTACCTGCTTGTATCCAGACAGGGATGTATTTCTCTGAAAATACAAAAAATATATACTTTACCAAAATTCTAGGATGTTCCTCTATACTAATCCTCAAAGTCTATCTTAGGGATATGTGCTCTAATCACAGTTTATCTAAATATAGCTTCCAAGGTTAGTACTAAACTGCCTTGGGTACCAACTGTAATGCCCCGACACTAGTTACCTTGAGTCAGTTAATTATTACATAACATTGGCATTATCACAAAAGATCAAGTCTCGAAAGACCGATTAGTTTAGTATCCTTGACACACTAGATAAATTCATAAGTCTTACATTACATCATGAAATAAAAACAAAAACAACATATTTTCCCCTTTGAACACACTTATCCCATAGATTATCCCTACAGGTCAATCATAATATAATTCTTCACATCCTGGAAAAAATAATACTTAGAAAGGGGTGAGCTCAGATGCTCAGTAAGGATAACAATATAGAAGAAACTTTCATAAACAAGCATAAACATTTAAGGAAATTGCATAATTAAAACAAAAACCTTTTAAAATTGAATTTCAGAATAACATGGAAAAAATAAAATGAAATAATTCCATTTACTTATTCACATGGATATTCTACTAGTCTAATAATCACATGAAATATCAATAACCACATTCATAATTATGGAATGCATAATTCCAGACTATCATAACCACATAGCCAAGGCCTTGTGCCAAGACAAAAAATAAGATTTTGTCAAGGACTTTTACCAAGACACTAGTTTGTCTCATGATACCTACTGATACATCGAGGAGATATAGAGGGCTCCACCCGTCACTTACTTAGTCCAATGCATTCCTTATATGAAAAGGTTTAAACATATCATAAACAATGCCCAAGAACCATAACAAGATCGTATCACTTAAGAAATGAATAAAGGAAACATAAACTTTCCACATTTCATCACAACATATCAATACAAAAAATTGATATAATTAAAACATTATCAAAACCATTTTCAATACCAAAATAAAATAAAAGTAAAACATGGTATTTATTTTTCATTTAAAAAAAGTTATGGCTTGTAGAGGAAGCCGAAACTCAAATAATGGTCACAGCGGTGGAGAAGTCGTTGCCACCGCATACGTAAGACAAAACATTAATTTTGTTGTTTAGTAAAATGCTTCATATAAAAAGTTTCCTTTTGAATAAAAGTAAAATTCAAAGGGGTTTATACACCATATAAAAGAAATATGACTTAATGAAAAGAGATTGAGACGAAGTCCCTTAACTCATGTCTGACTTGACTCGATCATTCTTTAATCTCCTGAATATTACACTATAGTTAATTTATATTTGATTAATAAACTTTTCAAGTTCATTATTCCTTTTATATCACTTATTAATATTTTATGAACATTATGTAATCATTTAATTTAATAATGGTCATTTTGTCGATCCATGGTACTTGAGTCAAAAATAAACTTCTTATAATTACAAGTTGTTTATGTGGTAAAATATCCATTATCTCCAAAATTATATTCATGATGTTGATATCATATATATAATATATATCCAGTATATACATGCATTTATAATATTACATAACATTTAGAGGTAAGAAATGAAATGCACCGTTCATGGAGACGGTAAGCCGTATGTACGCATGCACGCTACTTTCATTTAAATTTCATATTTAATGGAATGAAATCATAATGATATAAAGGTATATTATAATTCCAGTATAATATAATATATAATATCATTAACTCCATCCTTTATACTTCCCACATATTGCATTAACGATTCAAATCACTTTGACGGGGCGGTAGTCCGCACTTCCTAAAATGAAATTATTGCGTTTACCCATAATGGAAATCAAAAAGGTATGCCATAAATGAAAAATATATAATCATAAGGAAAACATAAACATAATATATATTGTATATACATATAGTGATATCTTAATGTCCACCATGAGAGGTGTTAAAAGAATATTGAACAATCATTGTTTCATGAGGCAGTAATTCGACACCCACAGAAACAGTATGTTCTTTAACCATTAGATGGGGGTGTGTGTAAGTCTAGCTCTAATTATTCTCATAAAAACATCCAAGAATATTGATTATACTGGTTTTGTTACAAAATAAAAGAATAAAAAGTGTTTAGGGTTTGTAGAAGTAAAATAAAAGAAAAGAAGTTAAGAGAAATCGTTACCTTTAGTTTGGGTAACTCCCTTTGGTTTGAACCAAAAGGACTCTTGAAGTGCCTTCTGCCTAAGTTAATGCTTCTAGGATGAAGGGAGGAAAGTTGAGAGGGTATTTGGGTAGAGTTTGGATGAGCCAAATGGCTTTGATGGTGTGAATAAGGTGGTAGAGGTGGGGGCCTTTTATAAGAGGAGAGGAGGGGCTCTTTTTGAAAGATTGAAAATATTATTTTATTATAAAATTGTTTTCAGATTCTAAAGGTCCCAAAATGATATATTTCTAAGATAAGGTGATAAGGGTTCTAAATACACCCATAAAATAGGTTTTTGACAAGTGTAAGTCTTATATTTTTCCTAATAGTTTCTTTTTATTTAAATCGTTCATTAATGAGGTAATCACTACATCATCATGGTGTCATAAATAAATTTATTTACATAATGTCTAAAAATTAAAAAAAATTACCATGATGTAGGAAATATTTTTATATTTCCAATTAATATTTATAGTCAAAAAGATAACTTTTTTAACCCCTTTTAAAAATTGTTTTAGTAAAACAATACATGTTTGTGACATTTTTTTACTTTAAATAAAAGGTATTAATGTCATTATCTTACCCAAGTGGCTCCATGGGGTCCCAAAAATCGTCCCATGGTTTGTCTTGGTCAGCTATGACTCATCCAATAAGAGTAGGACATGTGTCAAGATATTTTTTATATTTTTATAATATCATTTTTACCTTAAATTACCCTAATTACCTCTAATCCGTGTTAATAAAACCCAAAAGTTACTATTTACCAAAAATTATTTTCATCCCATTAAACCACATTTTTACTTACTAATGACAACCATGTATGTCACATTTTTTAAATTCAATTCTTATAAGTATTAAAGTTTCATTTAAATGAAAAATCAGTTTTTTTAACTACCACTTAGTGGTTTCACTATTCATCAAAAATTGAAGTTTTTCAGAACAATACCAAAAATTCACCCTAAGATATAATTGATATTACGAATTCAAAAATGATTTATATTTTAAAAATTCAAAACATATAAGTTGCATTAGTTAATTTTATAATTAATTTCCATTGTCAAAACAAATAGCGTGTTTTTAAGAAACAATATCAATCAAAATATTGACAATTGTTTATGTCCAATTTCAAAGTGAAATTAATTCTAATGACCACAATTGGATAAAATTGTAAAAGTATATTCTAATTATACTTTAAAATCACTCAATAGTTTAATTCATCCCAATAAATTATTTTGATTAAAAAATTTGTTTTTAAGTATTTTTCACTATTCATCGAAAATAGGATGTTCTTAGAAAAATTCCAAAAATTCAACTTAGGCTAATTTCAATATTCTGAATCCAAAAATGAAGTCCATTTCAAAATATAAAATTATATAATTCAAAATGTGGGTATTACTATTCATAACTGCTACTTTTATTGGTCGCGGTGTGTTAGAACTCGAGGTTGCGTACAACACATGCCACTGTATTATTCAAAAAAGAAGCGTACCATGGAAGCTTGGGGTGTTACAACGCTAATCTGGGAGAACACTATCCTGATTCTGATAGCACTGATGACATTTGACTGAGAAGTACAATTTTTCGTGAACCTTCATGATAGATATACACTAATAGATATATAGACAATACGATACCAAAAAATTAGGATCATATTCAGGTCCATGGGGTGATACCAACAACTCTATATATATTATCCTAATATATAGAATATCGATACCTAGAGAAATTGGTCACATCAATACCGAATACTCCACCTAGGGCATGAATAATGAGTAGAGTGTCTACTCTAGGCCTCTCAGAGGATTCCACAAACTCTATATAGGAAGTCCTACTAAAGGGATCATACTCCTATGAGTAAGAAATGATATGTAGTTACCATTAGGGAAATGATAATGGGAATGAACCCATACCAAAACCTGTCCAAGATATTGTGGACAAGTGGATCAAGAAATGTGGAAATTTGTAAACGACGTTTAGTAGGGTCACACGTTGTGTCCCTTGACCCCGAATACTAACCGTTTACAATGAACCATGTTATTTAAATCATGTCATGTAGATTATGGGTACATTGTGTGTTGAAGGATCCACATACCGTGTCCTTCCATCTGGGGTCCACCCATGTACATTGGATGTGTTCTAGTACACAGTGACAACCCATGTAACTCTGACCATGTACTATTACAAGAGGTAGTCTATGTACTTGGTCCATAACATGTCATGTGGGGGAGTAAATGTTGGAACCAAGGTTATTCTTTGCTGGAAAAGGAGTTCGATTTGTGTTTGTTGTCAATCTACTTTTGGTTGATCATGGTTTGGGTTTGTTATCGGCAACCCTATTTATGGAAGACCTGGGAGATTACATATAAAGGGGTCATACAGTTGAATCTGAAACCAGTATTGGAGGTGGTGTCGTTCTCTATTGTTTTCCAAATTTTGGGGGCTACAAATCTGAAAATGGAGTAATGTGTTTTTAAAAAGTATGATGCGTGAAATATTTGAAGTGTGCACAGAATATTTGAAGTGTCAGCAAAAGATTTGAAGTGTTCATGAAAAATTAGAAGTGTGTGTAAAATATTAGTTTTTATGCACAAGATTTAAGTTATTTTTGGAACTTGGAGTAAGACTTGTTTCTGGATTAGAACACTAAAAAATGGAAAAGTCGTGGTGTGCATGGAAGATGATATTGCGTGAAACGGTTTACGCGCCCAATGCGACGTCAAAAGGGGTTTTGTGAAATCAACATGAAAATTATGCCCACCGATGAAGATGCATCAGAATATTGTGGGTAGGGTCTTCAAGGGTCTATAAATATGCGGCTACCCCAAAATAAGACTTAAGAATTTTCCAATAAAAATCTAGTCGCTCAGCCGCACGAAATATTTGTGCACGAAAGATTGGGAGAGAGCCAGTCTTGCACGCCAGGTGTATCTTTAGTCTAAAAAGATGAGGTGAACCCTTCAGCACAATTGTGAAAAAGATTAGTATTGCACAGAATATAGGTGTTGTGCAAAAGTCATATTTTACAACAATTCCCAAATCTTGCCCTCATGTTGGGGTATTGGGCGCAAGTGTGGTTTTATGCTTCTAATAGGATTTTGAATATCTGGTGTGTGTGAGCAGTTCTTTTAGGTGAATCAATCTAGGTCTTTGATGCAAGAAGTGTCTCATGATGAACAAAGATAATGACTTCAATGTAGATCTATTAAAGATATCATCATGTCTATAAAATGGTTGAGACTTAACCCAAGGGAATGAGCCAGGGGGAGTCAAAGGGAGTGACTCCAGGGATATAGTGAGATATCTCAGAACTTTTGAAAAGAAAATTTTCCTAGGACAAAGGGACTGTACCCAAACCTTGTAATCCATAACAACTGAAGTATAGTGGAATTAAGTATGACTAAAAACCTATCGGCTTATGCTCTTTGGACGTAGCCCTTAGTGGTGAACCAAGTAAAAGTGTTCTTCCATCTCCCATCTTTCATTTTTTAGATAATTTTAATAAGTTTTTTCCAACATGGGAACAAGATCCACAAATTTTAATAGAAAAATATGACACCCTTAATCACCTATTCTCTCTCAGGGTGTTTCGAGGTCTTTCAGTACACACAGTGTAGGGAACCTGTGTACGACATCCCGTCTCTCCGTATCTCCTGAGATACACACTGAGTCTCTTAGAAGGGCCTATATTATTTTTAGGGGTCACATGTCATGTAAAATATAACTATATCCTAAAACCCAAGCTTCCACTAAGTTGGTGACACACATCGTGTAATAGTTTTTTCAAGAAAGTTGCATTCTTCTTCCGTGCATCTCATCCAATCTCTTGTGTTCTGATTATGTGGTTTTTTCACCTAGAAAATCCAGATCGAAGCTCATTTCATCACCCCTACATAGAATCATGGTGATTTAGGCATTCAATAATATGGGATAAATGATTATATTGATTCCAATGAAAACTTCATGAAGAACTATTTCTTCCGATTAATCCTATGCCATTGCTGTTGTACCTCTGTTAGGTCTTCCCAAGGTCAGATTTTCAATTTCAGATCATTGCTACAAGAAATGAAGGCACAATGATCATTTGTTCATAAAGGAAAAGAAGAATGAATAAGACATATAGAAAACAGGGGAGAGGAAACATAAGGAATGAATCCAAGGAATGAACCTAGACCATTGTTTGTTCCGACCCTGATCTGTTCCTGTAATAACAATCAACAGATCATTCAATTCTGAACTAATCAAACCTTGATAATCCTGCAATGTATAACCCATCACACAAATAATGATAAAAAAATAGATAAAACTATTTTTTGTTTGGTTTGCATTCATCGTTGAATTCATGAGTGGGGAATTTAATCGAAAATAACACATCCTACCTCGGAATTAGATCATTCATTACAGAATATCGATTGTCGCTAGTGAGATCCATCAAGAACATTATTTGATACATAATTCCATTATCTCCCACCAAGATAACTCTTAAGGGTTCTCTCCATTGAATCTAGGGAATTATATGGGTAGGAGCCTAACCCTATATCTATGATGAATGGATTAGATAAATGAATAAGCATTGCTATATCGATTCATCAATGAAATAGATAAACATAATAAATATTCAATTTTTTAAATTCATTAAAAAGGCCCGAAACTACTTCTCACAGATGACCCATGCCAGTAGACATCATGTCATGCCTAGGGTAAATTCACTACTCCCAATACATTGGTTCCCTTATATTTCTGATCCAGGTTCCTATTTAGAAGTTATCCTACTTTTTCAAGAAAACTATATGAAAAAACTATTTAATAGTTTAAAATTATTAAAACATATATTCCTAGAAAACCAGGCCTTGGAATCACTCTCTATCTCAGTGCCTATTCTACAAATTAATCAATTTAATATTTATTAATAATATACAGAATATATGAGACATTAAATTCTCCCCACCTTAGAGATTTACATACCCAAAAATCAAAAACTAAGGCGACTCGAAAAGATGTTGGTATTGTGGATGAATATGTGCCTCCCACTCCCATGTTCTCTCCTAGAGATTCTCATGGTACCACCTGAAACACACTAAAGGAAACAGTTTCCCATAATGTATCCTCTCCTTTTGATCCCTGATCTACACTGGGTAGTCAATAAACGTCGCTTTATGATCGATGTCTATATTTCCCTAGTCGATGATGTGTGATGTGTTATTAATATACCTCCTTAGATAAGACATGTGGAAGACTTCATGTACTCGATCTAAATGAGGAGGTAGAGCTAAGAATCACTCCACCTCACCAACACTATGTAGTATCTAGAAAGGGATGATAAACCTCAGAGATAACTTGCCACCCTGGCCAAATAATCATTATAATCATATATGTGAAACCCCTAGGTATACATGGTCTCCTTCCTTGACCAAAAAAACCTCTACCTCCTGTTAGCATAAGAGTTATGATGGATTAATGCATTCTTCATCTGCTCCATGATAATCTTCACAATATCTGTAGTTTCTCACACCAAATATGGGCCAATGAGTGATGACTCTCCATGTTCAGTCCAGAAAAGTGGTGACCTATAGGGTCGCCTGTACAAATCCTCGAATGGTTCCATACCAATGGTGGGATGATAGATTTTGTTTGTATGAAAACTCCACCAAGGGTAGGTGATCCTCCAAAATATGGATGAAGTTCAACTTGAAAGCTTGCATCGTGTCCCCTGGAACATAAATGTTGCACTCAATCTGGTCGTCTGTCTATGGGATAAATATTGGTCTCAAGAGTTACATGTCCCAAATTCCTCCTACAATCCCTTCCAAAATGAATATTTAAAATGATCATCATTATCTAAAACTATTTTTCGATGAAACTCCATGGATTTTAACTATCTTCTACATGTAGAGGAATCCCATGAACTCTACTAAACTCCCCTCTCAGATAGCTAGGAATTGGGTTAACATGGTGAGTCAGTAAATGATCACCCAGATAGAATACTTCCCCCTTTATGTACATGTTTAACCCAATATTTAGATCATGGATATTGAATCCCACTTCTATTCTGGAACCTCATATAGATGAGATAAACCCGTAGGAAACTGGTGCTCAACCATCACTTGCTGACAAGTAAGGAATCGAGAAACAAACTTTGCCCCTATTTTTTCATTATTGTACACAAAAAATGACATAAATATTTATGGTACATATTTACCACTCTTGGATGTACTTCCAATGGTGAGGTATGAAACTCCCATTGAACCTCCTCCTGCAACACCACACATACTATTGTGCTCCCACTGAAAAGAACGATATACTCCCCATTATTCAAATATCTCTCATGAGCATGTCCTATGTAAATATAAGAATGTAGGGTCTCGTAGCCGGTATCCAAAATCTGTAACTCCCATACTCATTGTAAATGTATAGGGGTGATAACCATCAACTGTAGGTAAGTTTCTCCATCTCTATCCACTAAATATAAATTTAATTATTTCGACTGCTAGGACGCCTCATTCAAGAAATGTGAACTAGATCACATAGTGAGAGTATCTTCCACCATGTTTCTCTTCTCAGGAGTATATAAAATATTAAAGTCATAGTCCTAGAGGAACCTTATTCGTCAACTTTGTCTCATGTTCAGATCCTTCAGACAAAATCTATACAACTCCGTCTTTCTCCTAGGTGGCTCCCATGATAACACTTCCTCAAACATGTTCAGGTCCATAGAAACCCCATCCACTAAGATAAAATGTCCCAGAAAGTAGACTACCTGAATCTAGAAATAAAACATGTAGAGTTTCCCATAAATCTTGTTCTCTCAGAGTATGTCCAGAACTATCCTTAAGTGTCTCACATGCTACTCCTCAGATTAAAAGTAAACAAGGATTTGGTCGATGAAGACTACCATGAACCGATCTAAATTAGGCTAGATAATCTGGGTCATGATCCCCACAAACACTGTTGTTGCATTCATCATTCCAATAGGATTCACCATGTACTTCTACAGACTATAATGACATCTAAAGGCCCTCTTTAGTATATCCTCATTCCTTACTCACCACTAGTGATATCCTAATCAAAGGTCAACATTCGAGAACCATTGTTCCCCTCTCAACTGAATGAATAGTTCATCCATCCTCGGTAGTCAAAACATGTTCTTCACAATCACCTAGTTCGAGTTTCGGTTGTCCACTCACAACCTCGTACTCGTGTCTTCCTTGTTGAAAATAACACTAGGGATGCCCAGATGAAACACTAGGTATCACATAATCCTTCCTCTCTATGTCCTCCAACTACACCCTCAGCTTGATAAGATATGTGGGGACTATATTATATGCGGGTGCGGACACCAGTGCTATCCTAGGGATTAAATAAATATAGAATTATATCTTCTGATGGAGAGGTAATCCTGGAAAATCTGCAGGGAATACATCCTCATAATCCATCACAACTATTGTGGACTAGGAAAACATAACATCTACTACATCGAGGGTTAGGCTGGCCAACTGATGATTAATCGGATACACCCTCATATGCTTGAGTCCATCCTATTCGGCCTAGGGATCATTTTCACCAAAAAAGGAAAACCTCATTCCATAGTTGCAGACATAACACACCCTTAAGATAAAATATTCAACCATGGAATGAAATGTAGATAATTGATCTATACCACGAATGGCGTTGTAAAAATTTAATGTGTCCACCAAGAGGTTCCAACCCAAACACTTCCCTCCATCAGTCATGCCCCACTGTCACCATAGATGTGTGATTACTGAGTCTTCTCTAGTAGGTCTCTCCAAGCACGAGATTCGAGTCAATGGTTCAAACAGAACCTCTAGGTCTAGAACATGATATGTGGAGAGAATGGAATGACCATCACCTGTGTCTATTAGTATTTATATTAAGTAAAAAATACATATAATGTATCTCGAATCATTCCCAGTTACCTTGGGTCATATGCCTCGACCACATCCAGTTGTCCCCACCCTTGTCCCCCTACTCCATGGGCCCAGCGTGGAACACCTGGGGGTTGTGGTGCTAACAAGTAGAAACATAGACCACCTCCTTCTACTCTCCCAACTAAACTTCCACATCCACTACCCAATGGATCTTCATACTCTTATCATTGTCTCAAGCTCTGTGGTCCATCTATATTATCCCTTTTAGAAGTACCATAGGATGGAAAATCTCTAGTGAGATGTCTCATGACATCCCATTAATTTAACTACCTCTCTCTAGGATGATAAGACAATCCTTTTTAGCCTTTAACTACAGATCCTATATCCAAGTATCTCATCCTAAAATTCCTTCCATGTCTAGATCCTTAAGACTAATGTTGACTCCATGGTTCTAAGGTCTCTGCACCTTCTCATCTATTGCTAACTATCACTGGTTGTATCATCCCAGCCAGGAATCTTTCAACCACCAAAGTTAAATCAAGAAACCCACCATACATCGGAAAGCATAGAAGGATACTGTTTGTTTAAATGTCTTTATGCACACCAATATCCATGTTCGAAGCTCTAAGGTACTGATATCTAACCATATCCAATGAGAATCTGGAAAGGATGGTGAACCTAGATTAATAATTATACACTATCATGATGCCCTAGTCGAGCTGAAGAAGATCACGCATATGCACTGTTCTCAATGTAACTGTTGAGATTTATCTCGGAATAGGTGTTGAATCTCTTTCCATGAATGAGTTTCCTCATCATGAATTGGATAGACAGACTCCTCTATCGACCTGTCTAAGCTTTTAGAAGGCTTTCCACCCAGACAACCATTTGATCTCCTAGTGTCCTGGATAGATGGAACAGTCGGGTCCCCACCTCAAGCTTGTCCTCAGCCTCATAAGGGTCATGTGAACCTACGAACCTGAGGGGTCTCTATATCTAAAACTCATGAAGTGTCCCCATGCACATCTATATTAGGCTAGGGGCTGGTTACTAGCACTGAGAAGGAATATCAATAACAAGGGAGGCATTGTTTATGTACATGTATGCACACACACATCTCTAAGATCCAAGATTCTAGAAAGTAAACACCAATAATAATAAAAACTTTCATGACACTATATCCCATCCAACAGAGTATGAAATAATGTAAAAAAAGCAATGTAAATAAAAAACGAATATAATCCCACAAAGAAAATTTTGTTACCATAATTCCATTCTGTATTAAAAACATACTGGGACTTCCATCTATAGTAGTAAGAAAACCATGGCTTCCTGATCTCACAAAGCTCTATTTAATCCTAATCTGCATAATACACCATTAGAATGTTTCTAATATACAAAAGTACTAATATGTTCTACAAAAAATCATGTAGGAGTGATTATAACAATAATCAGTAGGAAACCCTAAAACCACAATGAAATACAAAAAGAAAGGATAGAGTCATATCTACAAAATATACGTATACGACACATATAACAAGAATATATAGATATACTCAATGCAATACATGAAGTCTGTAGGAAATTCCCAACCACCACATACCATCACTAGTGATTTCAGAATGAAGATTTCCCAAAGCACTCATCTTGGAGAACACACTCCAGATTCCGATAGCACTGTTGACATCGGTCAAGGAAGTACTATTATTTTGGAATCATCATGAAAAATATGTAATGATAAGTCTAAATAGATTATGATACCACTATTGAGGATCCCATCCAGGGCCATGGGGTGATACAAATAACCCCATTGTATTATCCCTCTAGGTAGAGGATCGACACTAGGTGAAGTTGGTCATGTCAAAACCCAATAATCCAACTATAGCACAATGAATGAATTCAGGATCCTCTCTGAGCCTCTTAGGGGATTCAAAAAATTATATTCAGGATTTATTACCTATTGGATCATACTCTTGTAAGTAGGAAAGGATATGAACTAACCTCCATGCTAAAGGATAAACAAAACAAACCTTTAATTAATCCTTTCCATGATATGGTGGACTAGTGGCTCAATCCATGTGGAATGTGGTACACATCATGTAGTAGGGCAACATGTTGTGTCCATTGAACCTAGGTATTTCTCTTATAGAACAAATTATGTCATTTAAACTATTTCACGTAGAATATGGGTACACGACACGAATAATGAGTCACTCTCCATGTCCTTCCATCTAGGGTCTGCCTTTGTACTCCGACCGTGTTCATGTACATGGTGTCAAACCCTGAATCTCTTCCCATGTGCGAGTACATGGGGTAGTTCAATTAATTTTTCCAGACCATGTCTTGGGGGGAGGGAGTACACACCGTGTAGGCAACCCATATACTCCACCACATTTCCTTCTATATTCCAATGCACACGATAATATCTGGAAAGGGTCTACATACTTTGAGATAGGGTTCACATGCCATGTGGAATTTAACTATCTCTTGAATCCATAAACGCTGCTCAAGTGGGGGGGGGGGGGGCACATGCTATGTAACCCTAGGTTACATGCTGTGTTCATCAAGTTTTTCCAAATAGTGGTATTCTTCCTCCGCATGCCTTAACCGATCTCCTGGATTATGATTATATTTTCTTATTTCCTCGAAACTCAAAATTTTGGCTCGTTTTATCACCCAACACCAAATCAAGGAGTTTCGGGCCATCAATTGGAAAAAAGATCGATATGAAACAAATAGATCAATGAATAGATTCTTGTGATTCACTCAAATTCATCCATCGCTATTGCCGCCACACCGCTTTTTGGTCAACCCGATATCAGATCCTCAATCATGGATAATTTCGCTAAGAAACGAAGGGAAATGATCGTTATTTCATAAAAATGATAAAGAAAGAAGAAAAAATATTGAAAATGGGGGAGAGGAAACATAAGGAAAAAATCAAAGGAATGAACATCGACAATTTTCAATTCCAGCCTTGATTTGTTCTTGTACGAATGATCAGCAAAACAAATCAATTCTCAAATAATGAAACCCAATAATCTCTCAACGTATAACCCATCCACGAAGAAACAATAGAACGATAGATTAAATTATTCTTTGGTTCTTCTGAGTTCATCGTTGAATTCAAGATCAGGGAAGAAATCCAAAATAATGAAACCTAGATGAGAATTGGATCGTTCATTATTGAAGACTGATTTCCACTGGTGAGATCCATTATGAACGATCTTGGATCGGTAATATTTTCATCACCCACTGAGACAAATCATCAGGGTTCTCTCTAGAGCCTAAAAGTAATTCTTAGTCTATGATCCCAACCCTACACTCCTAAATTATGGTTTACGTAAAGGAAGATGTTTTCTTATGTCACTACATCGACTAAATAGGGAAATAAAACATATCTTCAATTTATTTTACTCATTAAAAACACCTGAAACTACTTTTCATGGACGACCCACACCGACCGATGTTAGGCCACCCCTAGGGTAAAGCCACTACTCTAAACACAACGTTGCTATATTGTTTCTAATTTGGGAACCAATTCAGAAGTTATTAAACCTTTTTTTGGAAAACTATGAACACGTGAAATTTAATATTTTAATATTATTTAACCAATTATTTCGGGCACACTGTGCCTAAAAATTGTACTCTATCTCAGTTCCTGGTCTAAAAAATAAACTATATAATAATTAAAAATAATACCTATTAAATCTGGGATATTAAAAAAACCTATTCGATGTGGGGATCAATGGTGGGAATGGAATTGAACATAATATTGACAAGAGTCAATGCTTATAATGTGTTAGGAGAATAGGTGTTTATGGATGTTATTTATATGGGAGGAAAGGGGTGTTTTGATTACTAAATTCATTAGTATACTATTTTGGCTCAAAACTATCAACAATATTAATTACAATGAATAAATACAGTAAATGGTTGAGGATAGTTTGAATCAATCAGTTCTTAGATCATGTTTACATCATCCGTGACTCAAAATTCATATAATATAAAGTACAGAAAATTACCCTATTTCAATATTCACGAAAAAAATAATCTATTTTAGAAAAATATGAAAAATTCACCCTAACCAGTTTTAAATATTTAGATTTCAAAAAAATGAAACCATTTTATTCATGTAATTTTCAGATAATGAGATGTTTAATTTTTAATTAAAATCATCATTTATTTGAAAAACTGATTTTAATATTATAATCATTTTTATTATGATTTAAAAAATTAGTTAATGCCTCATAAAATTATCTTATAGTTATAATATAAAATATTAATAATTTTAAAATATATTACATTAATATTTATTTTATTTTAAATCATTATATTCTTTATAAAATGTTAAATTAACATTTACATTTCAAAAAAAATACCAATACTTAATTTATCATTATAAAATATTTATTTACTTATACTACGATATAATTATACCATATTTTTTTATAAGATACCTAGATTAAATTTATACTTCCATAGTTTATATTAATTTTATAATGGCTTGATTACTATTCCTAACAATCATATTACTATTCCAATAGTCTGATTACTATTAAAATTGTTTATGTTCATTAATCTCTATAAATACCTCTTATTTCATTTAATAATCATTAATTTATAATTCCTATCAAATTTATATATTTTCATATTCAAATTGAATATTATATAATTAAAAATATGTTTTATTTGTACAATATTATTCATGAGTGCAGTCATTCTATCAGATCAAAATTTTCCCATTGTTATTATCTTATTTTATCTTTATTATCAGGTATTAATATTTGGAATTCATATTTGAAATATGTTCTTATTGATGTATCTTTCTTCATTTATGAGAATAATGTTTTTATCGAGTTTTTTATGTAATATATGTGTATTTTGATATAAGAAAGGAGATACTATAGATATAATTATGGGTCAATATAGTTATTGCCTATATATTAAATTTGTGGGTATGAATAGGATTATATAAACTACAAAAATTCATGAATACAATTTTATTTATAGATAATTTTTTGATTTATTCATTATAAATATGTACTCAATTTTAAATTTGAAAAATAATATCATTTTAGGTCTGTAAGATCTTTTTTCAATGTTCTGTATTTTTTAAATATATTTTTACTAATGAACTATAATTTAGATCAAATATAATGGTATTCAATGTGAAAAAATAAATAACCAGTGAAAATATTTTTATCAATTTCATAGAAATTGAGATAAATTCATTTAAAAGAAAAATAGATATTATTTTGGATAATTATTTTTATTGTGAAAAATATTTTTTATCTTAATAAATTGAATAATTACTATTGACGAATGATTTTAATAAATGATATTGATAATAATTTCAATAAAATTTATTAAAATGCATCTATTTTTTATAAATAAATTTATAATAATAAATTCATTTTTATACATCAAATTGCATTTATCAAAAAATGGATTTCATTGAATTTGGAAAAATTATTTTAGAAAAAACATCCACCACTTAAAGATATTAATTACGATAAAATGTTTTAAATATTTAGGATAATAATTTTTAATTTTATTAAATTTTTCATTTTTGTTTTTGTCACTATGAATAGTAATCAAGGTAAAAATTTATAAATGTGATAAAGGTTAAAATGGGTAACTTGTGGTTAAAGTCAACATATACAAGCAATAAAGAACTTAAAATTAGTCTAAATCCTATTTTATGAATATATTTAAGTCTTATTTCATCCCATATTTTATCATGATCTAATTAAGAACCCCTTTCCCTCGAGATTAACTTCATTATATTTTAATATTCTAAATAATTAAAATTATGCCACTCCCCTAACTTTTAAAAGTGTACCTCCTCACATGTGTTATCCATGAAACATGATCCCTTTAACTAATTTAAGATCTACCAAAAAATATCCTAAAGTCATTATAAATCATATTAATCTATTAGTATTTCCAAAATACCAATCCATAAATCCCCAAGGTTCTTTTCAAAGGACAATACCAACAAAAGTGGTATACGTTCTAACCGATAAATTTCTTGTTTCTTTCTTCTTAGAGGTGCTAAAAAATGTTCTACAACTATCTTAAAAAAATTTAATTAGTATATTTACTAAACTAAGATGTTTTTAAGTCAATGATATGTAAAATTTTTATCAGTTTACCACTTATTGTAAATTGATAACCTCGCTCGAGTGTATGCGTATACGACCACCTCCCTGAAGTGATGTGATTCATTTTTCATTTTATCTGCACATAGATTCTAATAAAAGAATATTTAGTAAATAAATATGATATTTATGTTATAATTATGAATTATGAATTTTCATTTATTTTGTTCCATTCTTTCACTCCATCCATCTAAAAGTGAAATCTTAACATGTGAGTAAATAAGGAATATCATCTCCACGATGTGGAATAGTCTATTATTCATCATTTCTTTATATGAATGGTTATAAAATTATATATAATTAATAAATATGATAAATATTATATTATTAATTTTATATGTATGATTAAACCATGACCATGGTGTAAGGACCGTAACCGTCAATCCAAAACAATCATAGAAACACATAATAGTTTTCAAAAAATGATAATTTTATTGAGGAATTTTCAATTAAAGGATAAGTGAAAACTATAAGAGAGTGATATATTGTTATATTTATTTAATATGGTTTTGGAATATAAGTATAATAAATATATATTTAATATATACCATGTTTAAATTCATAAAATGCAATAAAGGATCTTAGGTAATGGTATCTTACCTCACTCATATTTCTTGCGATATATGCCATATTAACAACTTTTATTCACCAGTAAAGTGTATATAAATCCAATTAATTATTATTATAGTAATTTTAATGAATACTATGTTGATTTATAAATACATCCAATGTTCTCACAATCTTTATTTTTTGATTCATATAATACTATAGTTTTAAGGGTTTATGTTTCATATCATTTCTTTTCAATATTGTCTATGTGAAAATCATATTGAGGGAAACCATATAATACATTATCATTAAACCTAATATATTGTATTATCATATGGTTATAATAATAATAATCACTTATTAGTATCATTTTTTCTTATTTGGACTTATAATGACAGAGAAAATGTTTTAAAAAACGGACCTTATTTCATTTTTCAATGATGAAAGATTCCATCTACATCCGTTTTCTAAAAAAATTATAAAAGTTTTTATATATAAATAAAATTTCTTGGAACATTTTTTTACTAAAATTAAATTAATTTAAAAAATATAAATATTAATATTTTAAAATAAATTATATATGACTAACCTTTTATATTTTACAAAAGTGTGAAAAGAATGTTCTCTATTAACGTATACAGAAAGAAAAGATTATCTCAATATCATTACCATTATTTTTATTGAAGATTATTTTATAATTTTCAATGGTTATTTTAAAATATATTCATTCTCTCAATATTTTATGAAATTAAATTTCTTAAATACATTGAAATAAATAGATATGTTCTCGATTATCAAAGATAAATTTAAAAAAATCTTTTAAATGTAATTTTTTTAATATTAATATCATTTAATTATTATTATAATTATATGGGGATAAGATCTTATGATATCATACCCATATTTTATCTATACGGATTATAATTATGCGATGTTTAGTGGTTTCAAAAACATTTTTTCCCATGGGTTTTTATATAATGATATGGTAAATGTTTTTATGATATTATGGTTCACATAAAAATGGTTTCATTATATGATAGTTTTTCTCTATATTATATATTCATACAATGTATTGGGTATATATTTATATCGAAAATCTATTATAGGAATTTTAAATCCAACCCGTACCAAAAAATTTATTAAAAAAGAATAGTAAAAAATAAAGGGGGAGAAAAACGAACACAGAAGCCTAAAGTCAAAAAAGGAACTAAAACTCATCACCATCATCATTATCATTATTATTGTATTTTATAAAGAAAATCACGGTCAAAAGCAACAAGAAATAAAAGGACCCAAGCATAGAGAACAACCCTCCACCCAAGGGCGAGTTCAAGGTGGCCTAAAGTAATGTAACCCCATCGCATCCCCTTTGATGTACTCCAGTCCTTTAGGATGAATGATTATCGACATGTGAATGAGCACAACCTCCTCCCTGGGCATTTCCAGGGCAGCTAGGTGGTCGGCCACTTTGTTCCCCTCCCTCCAGGAATGCATCACTCGAGTCTGTTTTCCAATCAGATTCTTAAACCTCCTATTCTCATAGAAGATTGACCATGTGGGAGTCTCATAACCTAGAAGGGAATTGTAAACAATGAGGGAGTCGGTTTCCACCTCTAAGCATAAACTTCTCCTTTGTGAGTGATTCCTTTCGTCCAAGTCCTCACAAAGAAATCCAATAAGCACAGCCGCGTCCACTCCCATGGTTTTTTGGGTGACATCCCCATTTCCAAGTCTTCTGTTGTTTCCAATCCCCTTCAAGATTGTGTTTCTCTATCCCAATACATGAACTCTTATAAGAAATAAACTCAGGGGGAGTCACAATATCATTTCAAGGATTAGAATGATTATCTAAATATTTATGGAGTTGAAAATATGTTGAATTTTGTCGTGATTATCAAAATGTTGTTGTGTGGAAGAATTATTTATGCCACCATCTTGGGAGGCCTATTGAGAAGGCTAAATAGCCTCATAAAAAGTACGGTCATCTTGGATAATCAATTCATCGACACATCCTCCATCAAGGGCCACATAACCTTGTTCCTGGTTTATGTCACCATCTTGGGAAGCCTGTTGAGCAGGCTAAATAGCCTTATAAACAGACTGATCATCTTGGATGACCACTTCAACAAGACACCTTCAATCATGTGCCTATTCACCTTGTTCCTAGTTAAGAAAATCAGAATATAAATCCAAATACTCACACTGCATTTCCTCACAGGTAGCGCAATACATACCCACGCCATCCATAATGTTCACTCCAACTGTATACTCCCTAGGTTCTTATGGTAGGAACTCATCCACTAACGAATCAAATCGGTTGTGAACATTAACTGACTACAAGATCATCTTACCATTATAGACCTATGCTAAACCCACTACAAATCCTTGGATTGTGTCCTCACTTGCATCCTCTAGGGGCACAAGCACTGTTGCAAACCTCCCCCCAAATCATGATTCAACCTATCAAAAACATCAGTAACCATCAGTTCAGGGAGTTCTAATCATGAAATGAATTATGATTTTTGATATTTAATAATTGGGTACGATTTTCATATGTTATTATCATGGTTTCATAACCTTGTGTTTATCTTATTCTATTTTATCACCATTTAATGATATCACCAAAGGTTTCCATTAATAAGAATCTAATATGACCCCTTTTAAGGTTTTGACATTCCCATGTTATAAAGGAGGATATTATGTATGGTTAGACTAGAAGGGTACTGCTAGTGAATAATTTTTGTTGGAGATGTTTATTATATTTTGAAATGGATTATTATTTTATGTATCCATTATATGAAGACACTAAACCATTTTGGTCATTGTGAATATATTACTGTGAAATTTATTGAAGATTCATAAAAAAATTTGTAACATTAATATAAATAATGATTAGGTTTCAATAGTTGGAGTGGTTACAGATTGAAGAAGAATCAGAAGGGAAATGTCATGATTTGATGGTGATTTAGATGTGGAGGTTCCGTCATGGAGTGGAAAGCCTATCCTCATTAAAACTCTAGGTTAGGGTAGAAGAAACGAGTAACCATAGATTGGTAGCTATGAATAAAATATAGAGTGATGGGTGCGACACCTTGAGATTTTTTTATTTATATTTTTTTTAATTAATTTATCCAATGTGATATTTTTCCTTTCATGTAAAACTAAAAATTGTTTATTATATATTGAAGAATGAAAATTTTTATTGCATTATATGTAAAACCATGTTAATTGTGAACAACCCATAACATAATTTTTAGCTTTCTATACAAGGATCACTAAGGCTAGCTTTAAACTTGGCATGCATTACACACAACAATGACTTAGGTTATGAAACAAGCAACACCAACATGGCATACATTATAGGAATCATTGAGTTCCTAAAAAATATATTTTTATTTTTATAATAATTTAAATTATATAATTATTATTTATCAATTAAACTTATTAATATTAATAGTGAAAAATACTTTTAAAATATTTTTTATACTGGTTTTTTAAAAATAAATCATATGGATAATGATATACATTTTTTGGTAAATTCATTTTATATTTAAAAATTCTATTTTCTCAAATAAACTAATTTTCATGTCCTTATATAAAAAAAATAAAATCAGTTTCAGAAACAAATATTAATTTAATTTTCTAAAATAAACATAATTTTGGAATTTAGAATTTAAAAATAATATTTTCTCACCCCTTTTTTATGGCATTTATACTTCCCATGGATTTATTATATGATTTCTATAATTAAATTAATGGGTGTTTAAATATAAATTTTATTCCCTTTGTAATAACCTAATATTTTTATAAAATATATTATTTTTAATTTCATTGATTTCATGTATTTTACACTACGCCAAGATTTGGTTTCACTATTCACAACACCATCTTAGCTTACTGTATATAAAGCACTATGCTTGGATTGTGTTACAGAAAATTTTAAGTTATTTTGATATCATTAAATTCAAACATGATAGAGTATATGTGAGAAAATAAATATTATTATGTTACCTCATAGACTAGTCATTATAATAATTGTATTAACATTCTTCTGAAAGACAATTTAAATGAAAATAATTGAGATTATAAAATAATAAAATCACATTATTTTTATTTTATTAATGGATTATATGTTTAATAAATTTAATATAATGTTTAAAACTCATCTTATTTTTTTAGTCATGATATAAGAGAAAACATACTTTTTTGTATATAAAAAGAATTTAAAAAATCGATGCTTTACCACCATTTGATGGAACAAAACTTTTTAATATATTATTCAAAATTTTATATATTATATTAAATTAAATTAAAATTTTATTTAGAAGAAGGACATAAAAATTTACTTTGGATGATTTTTTGATATTTTTATGATAACTTTCAGGTTTTGATGAATAGTAAAAATACACAAAATTTTAATTGAAAACAACATTTCTAATCAAAATAATTTATATGGTTAAATTATATAATTTAATGTGTTTAAAATATAAATAGAATATATTTTTATCATTAAAAATAATTTAAGTCATTGTAATTAATTTTACATTGAATTTTTATATAGAAACATTTAAATCTTTTGCAATGATTTATCTTTTAAAAACCTGTTTTTCATTCCTATAATGAGAATAATATTAATTTAATTACTACAAGTTATGTATTTAAAATTTTTAAAAATATATGACATATTTGGAATTAGTGGATCCAAATTTTTTAAATAGGTTCCTTTTATTTCTTTGGATTTTATAAATAGTAACTTTAGTAATGTTTATTTACCACGAATAAATATAAATATGGTAAATTAAAGTAACAAATAATATGATAAGGATAATAAAATTACAATAAAAAACCAAAATTCTATGGGATGAATAAATTAAACCATTAACACTTGATAATCGAAAGTTACTCATTTAATGGGATCTTTCCCATGAAAATGATAAATATATTATTAAGATAAAATAAAGTGACAACAAGTCACCCTCTTATATCATATATGTAGAATAATTTTAATATGAAGTAAAATAAGAAATAAAGTAGACTATAATTAATCTCTAGATATTTAATGAAATTATCTAAATAATGGTAATTTATTAAAAAAATTATATATTAAATAATTACTTTAAATGCTTATATAAAGATGATTCAGAAAGTAATTAAGTGATATAAAATTGATAAAATAATTTCTATTCAAATTTAAATAACCATTAAAAGATAAATAAACATGAATAAAAATTATTGGTAGACTATATATATACTATAATCATCCAAAGGTCAATTTATTAACCATTTGGAGCCACATGGAATCAATTTTGACACTTATAATATTTTATTGAAAGTGATGTTAAAGTTGTCACATTCATTTTTTAATATTTATAACATTTTAAATGATAGATTTTCTCAAACATATATTTGACTATAAATCTTAATATTAAATATAGTACACTTTTCTTTGTAATATTATTTTAATTTTAATTTTAATTCAGGTAATAGGTTTATTAAATTATTACCCAAAACTGATGTTGTAACTAGTTTATTAAGGGAAATATAAAATAAATATTATCAAAAATATTAAAATCAAAATAATATGATCTAATTAATATGTCAGATGAATTTTATAAATGACCATGTACACATATGGATATAATTAAATATTATTTATTTAGTTAATATCGTATCTTTATTTTATTATTAATCTATTAATTGAACCGTGTTAAAATTGACACTATTTATATTTTTTCAAAATAATGTTTCCGTAAATTATATAAAAACCATAAATTATTATAAAATATATAAAATAATTATTATATAGTTTAAAAGTATAATAATGTTCATTTAAGGTCTAATTTATATCAAATAAGTAAAAATTATACTATTTTAATATTAGACAATTTGTTACCTTAATAAAAATTAAAATATGATAACTAAGGGTTAATTAAAATGATAAAATTTAAATATACATAAAAAATTCATAAAAATTATGTTTTTATGATATTAAAACTTTGTCTCATCTAATATTTGAATCTAATACATTTTGTATATTTTTGGATGGGTTTTGAATTTATTATAAATTAAATTGTTTGGAGATCCGGAAAGTTCCTCTTAACTCAATTACAATAGGGAACCTCCTCCATCACTTAACATATAAAATTTGAGCCTTAATTATCGACCACACCCTGTATATTTACCTTATAAAATTATTTATTCACATTATATATCTTTTGTTATTCTGCAAATACAAACAATCATGTCTTTAGGAGGAGATCTAGACATAGCTCGCCGAAGAAGATGTAATCACCTTTACCGACTCTCTCAAAATAATTTCTTATTCTACAAAAATTTCATTTGTTTTCCCATTATTAAGTAATAAATTCCATTTAACCAACATACTGAGTTATTTTTATGGTTTTAAATAACCTTATTTTCCCTTCAATACATATTACGAAAAACAAAATCACCGGACGTTCAATGGTACAACTTACAATCTCCACACTATGGTGTAATTTGTTTTTCACCAAAAATTTATTTTAAAGTTTATAATAATGGAAATAATAAAAATATATGATTCTATTATTGATTAAATAACAATAAATATACCATCCAATCCCCTTATTTTTATTATTATGAAAATGATACCATCACTCATGCGTACGTACGACCTACCGTCTTCACAACGTGAGATGATTTATTTCAATGTCCACCATTCATTAAAGATTATATGAATGTATATAATGAATAAATATGATATATATTACCTTAATATGATAATATGAATTATTGAACTACATCTTATTTACATGAATTGGTACATATATGACAAAACATGCAAGAGAAAATATAACACTTAACACCAAAAGAAGAGTAATAATTAAATATTACTAAACGAGTGTTAATGTGATCACATATGATATCATAATTATAAAAAACGTCATGTAATAAGTTAATGAAATTATTTAAACTATTATACAGGATTTTCATATACATACAAATGGAACTAGAAATGATTTAAGGGATTATTTTCTCCCACTTTTATTTATGAGGGACATAAGTCTTATACAACACCTATTTATTTTATGTGATGTTTATACTACCCATGAATATATTTTTGATTCATATAATGAAGGTTATTATATTTAAATATGAATATAATTTTCATTATTTGACAAGTAATATGATTATATTTATTAAAAATTAGTATAGTATAATTTAATAATCTCATCATTTTCTGAGATTGTTTATACGTAAGTATTGACTAAGGATTATTTATCATCCATGTCCATATTTTCTAGAAATAATTTCATTAAATGTTTTATTATTCTCCTATGGATGTTTAAATTTATTTTAACCCATTTTTTATTTTTTACCACATGGTTTGAAATGAATGTTTCTTTTTTTTCTTCAAACAAGGTATTTTTGACTCTTTCGAAAAAATTACAAGAACAATGTTTTTAACTTATACGTTATGAATTAATTTTTACTCCTTCATAACACCTTGTTTCCACGAAGCTTACCTTACAATATTTCATTTTTATTTTCAAATAAATTCATTTATTTTAAATATTCAACAAATTTTATGAAAATAAAATGTTTTTCAAAAAGAAGATATATTTTACTCAATAATGAAATTCAAGTTTTCTATCAAAATTATTTTGAATTGAAGATGACATTATTTAATAGAGTTATGTTTAAATTTTAGTATCCTTATTATTCCTATTGGTTTATTGTGCTTATGATGGAATTTTATTTATGAAATTCATTTTTTCTATATGGAATATGTTATGATGGAATTATTTTTAAGAAACCAATTTTTTTCATTGGGTTATGCTATGATGAATGATTTGTGTTTTTGTGGCACAAATATGTATGGTTTTCCTTAAGAATGGGTGAGAAATATATCTCCCTCCAATGCATTGGGTAAATATTTATATCTCATGAGATATACACGACTAGAACGACAAGTAAATCGGGTTCAGTAATATAATGCTGGAATGGAAAGTAAATCTAGTTCACTAATACATGGTTGTAATGACAAGTAAACCCGGTTCAATAACAGACTTTGTTTACAATGATAGTCTTTGAAATGTTCCTTGGATAATATGTAAATTATTTTCTATGATTATGTGTGTTACATAATTTCATGATTTATGACATACGAACTAAAAATATTTACTTAATAAATCATGATTTTGTAATATGTGGTATGGTTTTAAAAGTTATGTTCATTTTTTTACATTCTAATTTTCACTCTTTAGTTGATATTTTCCTTATTTACTCTTATTGAGCATCAAATATTATCCTTTTTATGTTTTATTTTCACCATGATACAAAGAAATGTTTTAAGCATGAAAACTAATGTGGAATATCATTATGGGAGATATTGAAGATCTTTCATCAAGTTATGAGAATGTTTCCCAAGTTTCCAAAGGCACTAAACTAATATAGTTTTTGTGCGATTGTTTGTTTAATATATTAAGTATTTTGAAAAAGTGATGTAGTCTCCCTATATATCAAGATGGAAGATTTAAAATATTTACTTCATGGGGATTATTTCTCAAAAGTTGCCAAATCAATAAATTAATTTTGTCAAAAATTTCATTCATTGAGACACATGCCATGTTATGCTCTTATATTTTTTTATGATGTGAATATACAACATTTCAAATTCTATATCATGAATCTTATTCTTTTCATGAAATTTTTTTATTCATGTAAATTCATTTTCTTAAATTGGTATAATGGTTCAATGTTACCAATTGGTAAGAGTCTATTGAAACTATGTCATCACTTTTGGATATCTTTTTGGGTTATAATTCCTTTGACAAAATCTAATGATACATATCTGAAGAAAACTCATGAAATTTTATTCTCCTATAGTAATTCATGATAGATTATTTTATTGGAACTATTTTCTATTATTTATAATATAATATAGTTTATAATTTTTTTAAGATATGCTATCATTACCATATCTTCGGTCAGAATTTTTTGTTCCTTCAAAATAATGTTTTCAATAAATGTTTCCCCAGAAAAATATACAATTTTACAAAAATAATTTAAATAAATTTTTATCTTTTCATTCCTTATACCAATGTTTTCAAATTAATCTTATTTTCACTTTCAGAATGAGGAATTTTTATATCAATTTTTCTATGAAAAATAAATGTTCTTTTAACCTCATGCTGTATTTACGGACTACCCTATTGTCAATTATTTGAATATTTCATTTCAAATATACATGTTTTTTTGAGAAATTTTATAAAAAATATTTTCATGGAAACAGTTTTCAAGATTCTTTTATAAGTTTTTATGTTAAATGGTATTCAAAGAGTTGTATGTTTTAAAGATCCTTTTCAAAGAAAAATGTCTATTTACCTCAAGAAATGTGTTCAAAATTTCCTTACAAGATAGGTTCCTTCTAAGATAATAGCCTTAGATGTTCATCATTCATTTCTATGAAATGATCCAAAGGTTCCAATCATATTATTTCTTGTGTAGATTATTTTTTTATGGAATGATTCTTATGACACCTATTTCACTTCCATGGGTTTTTTGAATTTGAAACCCACTCCTTTTTACAAGATATGATTTAATGAAGTGATTATGAAACCTATATATTTTTATAGGTTATGATGTTCTGAAACATTAATGATACATATTTCATGTCATGGGTTATGATTTGTTGTTTATAAAACCAATATCTTTTTTATGGGTCACGATATGATGAACCTTTTATTATGTTGTGGATCATGTATGAATGAATTTTTTATGAGATGGGTGGGACAATATTTCCATCCAAATTATTATGTAATGATATGTTCTATATGAGCTCAGAGGGTACATAGTTTTTATCCCAATCCCTAAAACAAGAAGGTGCATGGGTTGTAAGCCAAGCCTCAAAATAAGAAGGTACATGGGTTGTATCCCAATCCTAAAAGTAACAGGCTAAACATGTTTCAGCCCATTACTATAAATAGTATAGTACATGGGTTTGAGCCCAAGACTAAAATTAAAAGGTTTTGTGGGATGTTATCCCATGTGTTGGGACCAGGTTGAATGAAGATGAAAGTTTGAAGAGTTAGCTTTTGCAGAGTGTTGTATTTTGTTGTCAAAGGCGATAAATCAATTCACTGTGTAGAAGGATCATAAATCAGACGATGCTTTGCTGGTATGTATTTCACACAAATCATGAGTTAGGAGAACTTGTGATGCAAGCCTTATGAAGGAAAGGGGGAGAAATGATGATGCCAGTCAGATAATGTTTTGATTGGAAGGGATGATGCTGCTGGAAGATAGGAAAGATTCAGTTCCCATTGCAACTATGACGATGCTTAAGCTGATCTATCAAAGGATAAATATCACGATAGTGGGATTCGTGATAAGAGCAGAAGAATGGATATGGGAAGCAGTAAAGAGATAAAATGGCAAAGCAATAGACAATCTGGGGATGGCAGAAAAGAACAGTTTAAGGTGGCGCCGTTTTCCAGTGTTTGCCAAATTTTAGGGCCTGAAAAACGGGAGATGAAGAAATCTGCTTGGCAATGGATGTTGCGCTGAAGATGGTTTATACGTGCAAAAGAGTTATTCAAGGTCAGAACTATGAAAAATGACAAAGTAATGGAGTGCGCGGAAATTTAGGCACGTTTCGCGCAAAAATAAAGTGGTGCGCGCAATATCTGCGGGATGCGCGAAATAGTAGCGGGTTGCGCGAAAAATCTGCGGGTTGCGCGAAATATTGGCATGGTGCGCGAAATTGGGGAATGAAGTTTTCGCGTAAATGATGATTCGAGATCAGAAGATCAAAAATTGGCAAAGGCATTAAATGCGCGAAATATTGGAGTAGTGCGCGAAATCTGAGGTCGCAGGAAAGATTGGGTTTGCGCGCCATATAGAACACGGTGCGGAATTTTGCGCGCAATTGGTGCTTCAGGCTTAGAAGGATGAAAAATGCCAAAGGCATGAGGTGCGCGAAATATTGAAGCATGGCGCGAAATATGAAGTTTCATTAAAGAGTTTTTACGCGCATGGAGGAGGTTTTACGCGCAGGAAGTGGTTTTTATGCGCAAGGTCAAAAATGCCTATAAATATGAGGTGAACCCCTCTCATTATTTGCTGCTCGACACTTAGAAGAAATCCCGAGCTCTGGTGCGCGTAAATTATACGCTAAGTGAGTTGCGCGAAAAGAAGAAAAGTTGCGCGTAAAAGGAAAGTTGCGCGAAAACGTTTTTCGCGCCAAAGGGGAATTTTACGCGCAAGTCATTTGAATTGCGCGCAAGGCACCCTAAAGGCTGCGCGAAATATTTGGGGTCTTCGCACGTATTCAGTTGTGCACGAGAGAGTTCTTACCGGCTTCTGGGTAAGAAAGTGAAGATTTGTACTTCAGAGAATACATCTGTTTAATTGTAAAGAAGCACTGAAACATTGTGTTATCCTATTTGTGCTAAGAGGGAGCACACGCACTATTGGATTGTTTTCAAAGTGCTACACGAGTGTAAGGGTATATCCTACTCGTTGTATTCCACATCAAAGGATTGTTTTCTAGTGGATTGTGTGGTACTGGATTATTTCCGTACCATACCAAGGACGTAGCTACTCTTGTTGTGTAGTGAACCTTGTAAATCTTGTGTTCCTGTGGATGTGTGTGTTCAGCAGGGAAGAAACTCTTTAACAGGAGGCGAAGGTTGTTTCAAAAAGGGGAAACTTAAAAAGAAAAAGATATCACTGATTCACCCCCTCCCCCTCTCAGTGATACTTGGATCCTGATTGGGAACTTCAATTGGTATCAGAGGGAGGTTGCCCTTCGTTTACTCTTTGCTGAATTGTTTGAAGAGAAGTTGTGATGGAAAATCTAAATTGCGTGAACAGTAAGGGGATTCCAATCTTCGATGGAAAGAACTATCACATCTGGAAGGACAGAATGATGCCGTATCTTATGTCTCTTGGATATGAAGTTCTTGAAACTACAACAGATGGATTTCCTGATATTGATGACAAGGTCCCTCTTACTCCTGTCGATAAGAAGAATCTTGAGAATGATGGAAGAGCTAAAAATGCATTGCTCTCATCACTTTCTGAGAGTGAGTTTTTAAGAGTGAAAGGTGTCACTACTGCTAAAGGCATCTGGGATAAGCTAATGAATATCTATGAAGGAAATACAAAAGTGAAGAAGGCAAAACTACAAATCTGGAGGCTGAAGTATGAAGACTTGAAAATGGGAGAATCTGAATCTGTTGGGGAATTCTTTACCAGAGTTAATGACATTGTCAGTACAATCAGATGTCTTGGTGAAAAGTTAGAAGATGATACAGTTGTTGAAAAGATCCTGAGAATTCTGCCTGACAAATTTGATGCTAAAGTTTCTTCACTAGAAGACAGAGATCCGGAAACATTATCTCTTGATGATTTGCACAGTACTCTCATCACTTATGAGATGAGAAGAGAGAAGACCATGAAGAGCAAAGCAAAAACTGATAGAGAAATGTCTTTCAGGGCAGAAAAGAAAGAGAAGTCGAAGAAAATTCTTATTAATGAAGAAGCTGGTGAATCCAACTCTGAAAATGAGGTATGTAAAATTTTTGATGAAATTCTATCCTTGTTTTCTAAAAATGTTAAAAGAGGCACAGGGAAATACAAAGGGAAACTCCCTTTGAAATGTTTTGAATGTGGAGCAGTTGGCCACTTTGCGGCTAATTGCCCTCAAAAGGGGAAAGATGCCGACAGTGATGAAGAAGACAGAGGACCAAGAAGGTCATGGAAGAAACAGGATCGAAAAGATAAATATTCTGGTAGAAGTCAGAATAAAAAGTTCTTTAAATCAAAAAGAAGAAGCTTTTTGTCAAATGATAAGGAAGATGATGATAGCGAGACTGAATCAGAAAAATCTGCTACTGAAAAAACTAGAGAGAGTACCTTTTTTGCAATAGTGAATAATGATGATTATGAGAGTAGTAGTACTGAAGAAGAAGAGACTCAACTTGAACAATATCTGAAAGAAGAGCTGAAGGAATGTTTGAGGAAGATCAGAAAACTGGAGAAAGAAAACAACAAGTTAGTAAAAGAAAATTCCACATTAAACAATCAAGAAGGTTTTACAGATGATAAAATCATGATGAAAAAAGAGATTGATGATCTGAAAAATTCTCTTAAGAATACAAAGAATCGTAATGATCATCTTGAAGTGAAGTTGAAGGCAAAAGAAGAAGAGTTGGAACTTGTCCAACAAAAACTGCATAAAGCTAAAGAAATGAATATCAGTTCCAAAAATTCTGTCTCAGAAGTAGGGGAATGTTCCAGTAAGAATGAACCAAAAAGGGATCTACAAAACCTACCTTCAAAGGTTGAAATGAAAGACAAAACTGGTTCTGATAAGAACACGGCTGGAAAGACAAAGTATGTGGTCAAAATCAGCAATGCAGAAAAATCAGAAGTGCATAAAAATCTTGAGTCAAGAAAAGCTTCTAATACTTCTGGTACAGCTGAATCTGAGCTGAAGAAGAGAGTTACAAATGAAAATATGATGGTTTTTGAGAAGCGTGTTCACAACTCCATTCAGTCTAAAAGTTTCAGAGGTAAATATTCTTTCTATGGATACTGCTGGTATTGTGGTGGATTCGGACACATGGAAAGTATGTGTTGGTTTAACCAACAACATTACAACTATTCCAAAAGATTTGAAGGAAAAGGATTGAGGGGGAGCCAACGCTTTCAAAATAGAAGATCTCCAAATAAGTTTCATAAGAAATCTGAGAAGACTGGTGTGAAAGTTGGGAACAGATTCCAACCACTGGAAACTTATTGTGAAAGATGTGATCAACCTGGACATCTTGCTAAGGGCTGCCTTAGTGTGTTACCAGAGCAACAAAAGTTTGTTAATAATCCTCAGAAGACAGAGTTTTTAAAATACAAAAGGGACAAACATGATAAGTCTGAAAAGAAAGAATGCATGGTTCTCTGGCCAGAACACATTGATTTGGCTAGGAAATTGGAAGAAGCAAAACAGAAAGTGGAGGAAAAGGAAGAACAAAAAGCACTTGTTGTTGAAACAGCTTTGAAGGCTACCAAAGGAGAACGTCCATGGATTCTTGATAGTGGATGTTCATCTCATATGACAGGAGACTTAAAGCTGTTGAAGAATGTGAAAGACTTTAAAGAAGGAACTGTGACATTTGGAAATGATGAATCTCTAAGGATCAAAGGTGTTGGATCAGCCATCATTGGAAAAGAAAAGATGAAATCTAGAAAAACACTATATGTTGATGGACTGAAACACAACCTGCTCAGTGTGTCACAACTCTGTGATGAGGGCAACAAAGTGATCTTCAGAAAAGATGGATTTGTTGTAAAAAGTGAAAATGATGGAAACATAGTTACAAGGGGCCAGCGTACAAGAGGGAATTTGTTCCAAGTTGGGGATGGACAGAACTCTTGTTACATGAGTGTGGTGGATGAAAATAAATTATGGCATAAAAGGCTGGGTCATATGTGTCAGAGAAATATGTGCAAGTTGTCAAAGCGAGAAAGTGTTCGGGACATGCCTGATTTATCAAGAGAAAGAGATTGGTGCTGCACTATTTGTGAGAAAGGGAAGATTGCTAATTCTATGCACAAGAGAGTTGAAATTCGCTCAAAAAGACCCTTAGAACTCATACACTCAGATATATGTGGGCCAATGAGCAAGCAATCTTCAAATGGAGATAAGTACTTCATTACTTTCATTGATGACTTTACTCGCATTACTTGTGTTATGTACATGAGACATAAGTCAGATGCTCTAACAATGTTTAAGAGTTTCAGAAGGAAAGCAGAGAAAGAATGTGAGTATTCAGTGAAGAAGTTGAGAACTGATAATGGTGGTGAGTATAAGAATGAAGAGTTTGAAAGTTATCTTGAGAAACATGGAATTCGGCATGAGTTTAGTTCACCATACACACCTCAACAAAATGGTGTGGCTGAAAGAAAGAATCGAAGTCTGGTGGAAATGGGGAGAACTATGTTACTTGAACATAGTCTCTCTCATTATTATTGGAGGCAAGCCATGAGCACTGCTGTGTATATTCAGAACCGGTGTTTCTATAGGCCAAACTCAGATATGACTCCATATGAAATGTTCTATGGAAAAACTCCAAGTCTGAAACACTTGAGAGTCTTTGGGAGTCCATGTATTATAAAGAAGAAAGGTGTAAATCTGGGAAAGTTCGAGCAAAGAGGAGATGACGGAATTTTTCTTGGCTATGCTCCAGAAGGAAGAGGATATAGATGCCTCAACAAAGAAACAGGAAGAATTATTGATTCTTCAGATGTAAAAGTTGTGGAAAGTGCTGAGAAAGAAAAGCAGTCATATGTTGATGTGGAAGTCGAGCGGGATAGAGAAGATTTTGTTAACAATTCTGATAATGCTTCAGAATTTGTTCATCCTACTCAAGAAGAGGAATCTGACTCAGAAATATCAAGTGATGAGGATGAAGTTCAAACAACTCATCCTAGGTTGAGGAAACAAGTGGAGGCTCAGAACATTATTGGAGACAAAAATCAAAGGGTTCAAACAAGAAGAACAACAAATGCTATATCACATACTTCTCTTTATTCGAAAGTTGAACCGAATGATGTAAATGAAGCATTTGAGCATCCAGAATGGGTTCATTCTATGAATGAAGAGCTTGATCAGATAGAGAAGAACAATACTTGGGAACTTGTGCCCAAGCCGGACAACAAGAACATTATTGGTACAAAGTGGGTTTTTCGAAACAAGCTGAATGAAGAAGGTAATGTAATAAGAAACAAGGCAAGATTGGTCTGCAAAGGGTATTCACAAATTGAAGGCATTGACTTTGATGAAACCTTTGCTCCAGTAGCTCGATTAGAAACAATCAGAATATTTCTTGCCATTTCTGCACAACGAGGTTACAAAATCTTTCAAATGGATGTAAAATCTGCATTCTTGAATGGTGATCTTGACGAGGAAGTTTACATTGATCAACCTTGTGGATTTGTTATTGGGAAAGATGAAAGCTATGTGTGCAGGTTGAAGAAGGCTCTGTATGGGCTAAAACAGGCTCCGAGAGCATGGTATTCTAAATTAGATACTTGCTTGAAGAAGATGAACTTTAAGAAAGGGAGAGTTGATAGCAATCTCTACATCAAGAAATGTCAGGAGTTTTCACTGATCGTTATTGTTTATGTCGATGATATTATATTTGCTGGAAATAATGAAAGATCATGTGAAAAATTTGCTGAGGAGATGAAGAAGTTATTTGAGATGTCCATGCTAGGTGAAATGAAGTACTTTCTTGGGTTACAAATTTCACAGAAGAAGAATCATGTTTTTCTATCTCAAGAAAAGTATGCTAAGGAACTTCTGAAGAAGTTTGGCATGGAAAATTCGAAACCAGTTTCCACACCGATTTCAGTGGGAACCAAGTTGTCTAAAGATGGAGAAGGAAATGAAGTTGATCAGAAAGAGTTTCGAAAACTGATTGGAAGTCTGCTATATTTGACGGCCTCAAGACCCGACATCGTCTATGCTGTTACTTTATGTGCGAGATTTCAGAGTGCTCCTAAAGAATCACATTTGATTGCTGGAAAAAGAATTCTCAGATATATCAAAGGCACAACAAACTTTGGAATCCGGTATGACGGCTCTGAAAATATTGATCTATTTGGGTATTCTGATGCTGATTGGGCAGGAAATGTTGATGATCGAAGATCCACATCTGGTGGAGTATTCTTTCTAGGAAAAAGCTGTGTTAGTTGGCATACCAAGAAACAGAATTCAGTAACTCTTAGCACAGCTGAGGC
Organism: Viscum album; assembly: GCA_963277665.1. Lineage (NCBI taxonomy): Eukaryota > Viridiplantae > Streptophyta > Magnoliopsida > Santalales > Viscaceae > Viscum > Viscum album. Next base: position 736,006,802 of record OY728160.1, read on the forward strand.
TGAGTATGTTGCTGCTACTCAAGCTGCAACTCAACTAATGTGGATGAAGACTCAGCTGGAAGATCTACTTGTTGAAGTAAAGCTACCATTGCTCTTGGGTTGTGATAATCAGAGTGCAATCAATCTTACAAGAAATCCAGTACAACATTCTCGTTCAAAACACATTGATATAAAGTACCACTTCATCAAAGAGCAGGTTGAAAAGAATGAACTGAGGCTGGAGTATGTTCCTACATCTGAACAAATTGCTGATATATTTACAAAACCGTTACCGAAGGAACCATTTGCAAAGTTTAGGTTGAACATGGGTGTCCAACCTCCTTCTCATCAAGGTTAAGGTACATGTTTCTGTCCCCTCTCTCGTCTTAGCTTTGGATAGTGTTGTCAAGGGGGAGAATTGTTTCATAAATCTATCCATAAGGAAGAATGTATTAAGGGAGAGTTGTGGGTAAGCTGTGAATTCAGCATGTATGTGAGTGAACTATTCTAACTATTTGTTGGAGTGGTTGTAGGAAACAAAGTTGTTTTACAGGAAAGTTGAAGAAGTGAAGAATGCTATTGCAAGATGTTCTGAAGAAGGATGAGGAGGTATGTTCATGAGATTTCACAGTCACTGCTTTTGGACAGCATGGTTTTGGCTGTCAATAAATCTTGTTTCCTACAATGAGTTAGCTCACGTAGGCTTAGAATTGTTGATAAGTAATCCATTGCAAAAGGTTTCAAAATTCAGTGATTTATGAATCTTTGTTGACAACAAAATCCAAAGGGGGAGATTGTTGGGACCAGGTTGAATGAAGATGAAAGTTTGAAGAGTTAGCTTTTGCAGAGTGTTGTATTTTGTTGTCAAAGGCGATAAATCAATTCACTGTGTAGAAGGATCATAAATCAGACGATGCTTTGCTGGTATGTATTTCACACAAATCATGAGTTAGGAGAACTTGTGATGCAAGCCTTATGAAGGAAAAGGGGGAGAAATGATGATGCCAGTCAGATAATGTTTTGATTGGAAGGGATGATGCTGCTGGAAGATAGGAAAGATTCAGTTCCCATTGCAACTATGACGATGCTTAAGCTGATCTATCAAAGGATAAATATCACGATAGTGGGATTCGTGATAAGAGCAGAAGAATGGATATGGGAAGCAGTAAAGAGATAAAATGGCAAAGCAATAGACAATCTGGGGATGGCAGAAAAGAACAGTTTAAGGTGGCGCCGTTTTCCAGTGTTTGCCAAATTTTAGGGCCTGAAAAACGGGAGATGAAGAAATCTGCTTGGCAATGGATGTTGCGCTGAAGATGGTTTATACGTGCAAAAGAGTTATTCAAGGTCAGAACTATGAAAAATGACAAAGGAATGGAGTGCGCGGAAATTTAGGCACGTTTCGCGCAAAAATAAAGTGGTGCGCGCAATATCTGCGGGATGCGCGAAATAGTAGCGGGTTGCGCGAAAAATCTGCGGGTTGCGCGAAATATTGGCATGGTGCGCGAAATTGGGGAATGAAGTTTTCGCGTAAATGATGATTCGAGATCAGAAGATCAAAAATTGGCAAAGGCATTAAATGCGCGAAATATTGGAGTAGTGCGCGAAATCTGAGGTCGCAGGAAAGATTGGGTTTGCGCGCCATATAGAACACGGTGCGGAATTTTGCGCGCAATTGGTGCTTCAGGCTTAGAAGGATGAAAAATGCCAAAGGCATGAGGTGCGCGAAATATTGAAGCATGGCGCGAAATATGAAGTTTCATTAAAGAGTTTTTACGCGCATGGAGGAGGTTTTACGCGCAGGAAGTGGTTTTTATGCGCAAGGTCAAAAATGCCTATAAATATGAGGTGAACCCCTCTCATTATTTGCTGCTCGACACTTAGAAGAAATCCCGAGCTCTGGTGCGCGTAAATTATACGCTAAGTGAGTTGCGCGAAAAGAAGAAAAGTTGCGCGTAAAAGGAAAGTTGCGCGAAAACGTTTTTCGCGCCAAAGGGGAATTTTACGCGCAAGTCATTTGAATTGCGCGCAAGGCACCCTAAAGGCTGCGCGAAATATTTGGGGTCTTCGCACGTATTCAGTTGTGCACGAGAGAGTTCTTACCGGCTTCTGGGTAAGAAAGTGAAGATTTGTACTTCAGAGAATACATCTGTTTAATTGTAAAGAAGCATTGAAACATTGTGTTATCCTATTTGTGCTAAGAGGGAGCACACGCACTATTGGATTGTTTTCAAAGTGCTACACGAGTGTAAGGGTATATCCTACTCGTTGTATTCCACATCAAAGGATTGTTTTCTAGTGGATTGTGTGGTACTGGATTATTTCCGTACCATACCAAGGACGTAGCTACTCTTGTTGAGTAGTGAACCTTGTAAATCTTGTGTTCCTGTGGATGTGTGTGTTCAGCAGGGAAGAAACTCTTTAACAGGAGGCGAAGGTTGTTTCAAAAAGGGGAAACTTAAAAAGAAAAAGATATCACCGATTCACCCCCTCCCCCTCTCAGTGATACTTGGATCCTGATTGGGAACTTCACCATGCTTTAAGAAGGTAGACATGTTGTAGCCCAAGACTAACATGTTATAAAGGTCTTGTTAGTAATCGTTTACAAAAAAAATTCTATTCTTATATGTATACCACCAACTCAATGTCTTATTCTGCAATTATGATTTTATGGATCATGATTTTTATTTCTATATGATTCATGTCTTATGAAGTGCCATGATTTATCTGATAACTCATGTTTATGATATTTTATATACAGGGTATGATGTTATAATGTTATGATCCCATTATAAAAAAAATGTTCATGTTTATGATTACATTCCTCCTTTGTTTAACATTACTGAGCATCTGAACTCACCCCTTTTTATGTTCACTTCCCATTGTTCTGATGATATATTTCATGTATGATATGTTTATAAGGGGTAATATTCTTTGAGAACCTAGTGGTAAAAAGTTTACATTTCTTATGTAGTGGTGTTTAGGATTCCATGTTACTAAAGTCCCTAAACTAATATTTTATTTGGGATCCTATTTCTAAAATGTTTTTAAGTATTCCACATATGTTATATAATGTCTATAAATGAAAATAGAGGGTCACTATAGATGGTTTTAAAATAAAAATATAGTTAGCATTTGGAATCTAGGATGATAAAATTTTAGTAAGAACCGTAAAGACATTTTATGGAAAATATATCGTTAAAGAAAAATATAATAAAAATTCATTGTATTTTATTAAAGGATAGAGTGAGTGGTTTCCTTCCAACACATCCCTATATGGATACTATAAGTGGATGAAGCTTTGGTATAGATTTACCTAGGGGTAACAAATCCAACAAGATGTTCAGGGTGTGACTTAAGGTAATCTAGTTCATGAAAATGGGCAATGATGAATACCTAGTTTTACAGTCCTAGGGGATATGTTTTGGGAATTCACAAACTCTTCATGAACCATCATAACAGAATTAAATAGAAGTTGGGTATGAATAAACTTGGTCAAAGCTATGGTTTTATAGATTAAGGAAGGTTTCATAATTTATTCATCCTATAAGTGACTTTTCATGATTTTATGGTTACTCTCTATGATAATTGTTTCTTACTCTATAATTTTTTAATTTTTTCAATGGATAGAACCCGAAGTAACTGTGTTAATGGTGATTGTGAGGGAAAATGCAATGATTTTTCTCTTAAGGATCCGAATTCTTTTGAGATGGAATGAAAAACATAATTTCACTAATCTCATTGATTTTTTCAAGATATGAATCATGATGAAATTACAAATGATCAATGGTAAAACAATGTTCTATTTATTCTGTTATAAGGTAATGTTATCCTTCTTTCAGCTGGAATTCTAACACACATGTTTATGAACACTAGATCTGTACCACTGAAAAGTTATTACCTCTTCTCTAGTTTTTGAATCCTGAGAAATTCATTCTGGATGTTTATCGACTTTAAGGTGAATAATTCAAGGGGTGGACACTAATAAAGAACATGAGGATGTAATATGGAATTTAATTCATGGATTGGGAAGAGTTTATGAATTTATGATTCAATAATTACATTCCTCATGTTCTTTATATGATGATGGATACGAAGTTACTTGAGTTGAATCAAAAGGATGATGAATCTGGTGGTTTCTATAAGTCTAATTTTACAATAATTTTGAGGCACACTTATAGAATTATCATATAACTATAATATAAAGATGATATGTTATTTAGTTTCCTAAATATATGTCTCATATAGGCAAAGACCATACAAGAATTTGGTAGTTATGAATAGATTTAGCATTGAAAAATAAAGGTTGAAATAGAGGTTAGATTTATGTATCAATCTCATGGTTTTGAAAAGAATGGAAATATTAAGTACATAGGACTATTAAAAATACATGGAGATAAGATGATGAGCCTTCCATTGTGCTCTATGTGTGGATGAAATCATGGAGGGAATTTTCTTAATTGATATATTAAATGTTTTAATTGTGTAAAAGAATGGAATCGATTAGGTGAATTCCTACGTGATTGTAAAAACTTATAAAATAGTGAGAATTATTAAGAAACTCCTAAGGATTTAACTCCCACACTTCAGTGTTTTAATTGTAGGGATTTTAGGCATTTCCCCAAAAAAGTTACAAAATCCATGGATAGCTAATTGTGATGAGTTCTAGCAAACTTTAATGTAAAAGGAAAAAAATAGAAGGCATATTAAAAAAAATATATGAATTGGTCCATGATAATTTGGGAACTCTATAGTGGGTAATTTCATATGGGATTTTGTAAAAAAACGATCTATGAAAATAATGTTGATCTTTTAGGGAAACTTGTTTTCAGTCAAAGAATTTATTATATTTTCTTATATGAATTTTATATTAATAAAATAATATTTATGTTTCAAGATTTAAAAGGATGAACACCCACTTCCAATAGAAGTGTTTTTTTAAGATAAGAGAGTATTTAAGGAATAATGGTTGAATTATCTTTTTGAGGCATGTATGTTTTCAATAATGATTTATGGAATTTCAGATTATGAACATGTTTTCAAGAGAACATATGATGAATTTATTTACATATTTGGTATCATATGAAACATGGGGGAACAAATCTAAGCTGATTTCATGACATTATTTCCAATTTTTTTAGACATTCATCTTTTATAAGGTTTATAAGGTTTACTATTCATGAAAATTTTATGTAAAACATCATATGAAGTATTTATTTATTAAGGTTGTATTGAAAATCAGAATTAAATAGATATTTATTGATTAAACTTATTTATAGGATGTCCATAATATTTTTGAAATTATATTTTTTTGGTTTTATAAAATCACATCATGTATGTCGGGTGACAACAAATCGAGTCTGGAAACGCCATGGGTCTTGAACCAATTACCAAAGGATGATAAGGGTTTCATGCCTACCACATGCCTACACGATGTCCATGTGTATCTTTAATTATTATTTATTAGTTATTATCAATGATGAACCAGTATATTTACTTTTTATGTTTTTATATTAATGTATTAACCATAATGATTTTTAATAATTTTTATAGAGAAAGAGTTATATTTTTAATTCTTTTATGGGTCTTAATATATGGTAAATGTTTATTTTAGTAGTTCATGTATCAAATTTATTTTTGGGATATCCATTAAATGAAGTAATAGATAAAATATAAATTGATAAAATTACCACTAAATAATGAAATTATGTTTTTATAAATTTATAAAGTAAGTCTATTTACATACATTGTTGGTCAATAAAAGAATTACTCAACATTAGTTCAAAGATAAAAGGAAAATGTGATGTGCTAATAAATTAATTTTATTGAACCAACAACCTTTTATATCAACACAGATTTATGACTTTGAGGACCACATCTTTTCTTTTATTATTCAAATGTTTGTGATTGATGACCTCAATCAATCCCTATAAATATTTCTACTTTTCCTCCATGTCCAATATTCACACCCAACCTATGTTATCCTTTGTGGAAAACTAGTTATATGTTACTCTGGGTAACCATTATGGTTCCAAATTTCCCTTTTTTAAGGTAAGTATTACTATACATTTTTATGATGTGGGTTTCTATGAATTTAATAATCAAGTATTTATCATTTGATAACCCAGATGAATATTGAGGGTGAAATTAATTTTAAGGGGGTAGAATTTTACACCCTGAGATTGTGCGAATTATTATTTTTTGAATTCAATTATCATTTTTGATATTTTTAATTTCACTAAACACTAAAAATAGTTTATTTTATACTAAAGCACGATGTTTGGATTTCTTTATAGGCCACACCATGTTGATGGTACACTACACACAACATAAATTTTATCATTCTTTATAAGGATCACAAAGTTTGTTTTCTGATTTGGTATAAATTACACACAACACTTAATTTTCATAAGAAATATTCATCACCTACTTGGCACATGTTTCACGCAACAATGTGTTTCTATGAAACATATTTTTATTGTTATAATTATTTAAATGGTCTAATTATAATATATTCAATAAAAAATTTTATTTTAATAGTGATAAATAATTTTATAATATATTTTACCATGGATTTATATACATAAAATTTATTGATCATTAAAGAAATATTTTTTAATGTTCTTATTTGTTTAAAATATTATTTTCTCAAATAAACAATATGTAATGAATTTATTTAAAAAAACATTAATTTTAGAAATATTTATATATTTAATTTGATAAATTAAACTTCATTATTGAATTTATAATGTAAAAATTATGTTAGGGTTAATTTTTTGGATATTTGTTGAGAAAATTCAATTTTGGATAAATAGTGAAAAATACCAGCTTTTAATTCAAAACTTCCTTTTAATATAATTTATTGATATTGTTAAATTATATTTTAATTTGTTTCAAAGTTTCATTTTATAATATTTTTATAAATTAATCCAATTTATTTCATTGGAATTAGTTTCAATTTGAAATTGGGCATTAAAACATTGAAAATGATTGGATGTTTTTACTTTAAAACCCCGTGGTTTCATCCTGTCAGTAAGATTATTTTCAAATCAATTTCATCAATTAAGGAGATATTAATTTGGAAAAATGTATTGAATATTTTTAATAAGAATCATTTATAATGTATAATAATGTAAAATATGTTCATGACCAAATAGATTAGCAAAAGTCCTTAAAATTATGTACAATTTCTAAGAGAAAAATTAGGTTAATAAAGTACTAAACATTACATTTAAAAACCTAAAAGACCTATAAACTTTCCTAATGCTATATAATGGACATTATTAGGCCATTAACTATCAATTATTGAGTTATTTTGATTTTTATGACATTTTTTGGTAAAATGTTGGTACTCATAACTTGTTTACAAAAATGTCGTGTGTGTCCTTTCCCTTCCCTATAAAAACCCACCACATCTCCCTCTTCTTCACACTTGTAAAAACACATTGGATCATACATGATCTGAAAAATAAACTTCAAAAAATATCTAAATACCACCTATATTCCCCCTCATTGCAATAAATGAATCCATGTATTCCTTTTACCACAATGCAAAAGGAGTTACCTAATTAAGAGGTATCAATAGGGTCATATCAGACTTTGTAATAGATTAAATTTAATTTATTATTCTAAATAGCGGTGTTTAAAAAAGATTCTAGTATGTGGAACAAAGTAACACCATAAAATGTAAAGAAATTTTATTAATGAAGCTAGAAAACCGACCATTGATAAGTACCAATCCACTTGTTTGTTATCATCCCTTTCAATGAACTGAAATGGAAGATAAAGGAGAAATGGTCCAAAACCTAGTAAATAGGGAGAAATAGGTCTCACCTAAATAGAACAATACATAATAGAATTAATGATGAAAAAAAGGAGAGATGTTTAGAGCTTATGTTAGGTCCACCAGGTCCAATACTTTGAGATGGGGCAAATCAGGTTTGGACATATTAAAATTTATACCCCTTTGTATATTGATTTCTCATTAAACAAACACATTTCTCTTTTTAACCCATAGATATATATGAATTGAAATGAATGATTTCACATGAGAAAAGTAATTTACTTTGTTCACCCTCATTGGTCTACGTCCAGGGAACACACAACAACCACGTTCCGATTTTTTCAAATACACTAAAGCTCACTAAGAATTACATGGCTCTGGATAAATAAATTCTATCCTAGGTTCAATTCCTTTAAAATATTTAAGGTCTGCTCACATGATTCCCAAAGACCACTCCCTATGTCTGTTTCTCTAGATCACTATTATTGGAAAAGATCACCATCTTCTTCTTTTTTTTTCTCACTAATCTTGGAAGGGATCCACAAACAATTTATGGACCTGTAGGTCCTTTAATTTACATGAATGAATGCTTCCAAAAATATAGATAGATTCTCTATTGAAGTCCCTATTCACCCACATATGTAATCCACTTTTTTTTCATTTTGTTTGTTAGAGGAAATTACTTTTGCGAACTGTTTAAGTCACTTCAAGAACCACATTCATCTTCCAAGAACCACATAGGACTTATGATTCAAATACAACCTATTCCATGAGCTACCCCTTATTCATCTACTGTGTACAACCTTCATGTACTAATATTAAAAATCTCTTATTTGTAATTCTTCTGTGTACCACTTTTGAGAACCGACTCTGTGAACTGCCTCCACAAACCGCCTCTACATAATGCCTCTTCTTTTGTGGAATTCCTTCTTCTTATGGGTTGCTCCTTCTATGTACTACTTCATCTCCTTTCACAAAATCTTCATCATAATCTACTTTACGCTTCATATAATTATCCCTCGTGATCCCCTTTTTTACATCACCAAATTCCCAGAGTAAAGATGTTTTTTATGGATATTTATCTATCGTAATGAGGAGATTGGCAGTCCATATATAGGAAAATAGATCCACAAATCCTCTGACCCGTATCTCCCAAATCCTCAATGTTGTACCACATTCACTATGTGTTTCTCCTTCTGTGAACTTTTTCCATACATGGTCCATGTATCGCATAATTCTTTCATGGCATCATAATTCACCTTCTCATTTTCACCAATGAAAACATATCCCATGTACCACAACCCATTAGCATACTCCTAGACATCCCATGAACCATCATTGCTCCATGAATCATTCCTCTTATGTGGTCTTTATAATATGCTTCACAGTCTACATAGTGCTACTAATGTGGAATTATTCCTTTTCCAATTTTCCATAGCCCTCCCACATAGCACTTTTTCATTCCATAAACAATGTTTCACAGTTTGAAAACTGTGTACTCCTACCCGTAAATATTCCTTTTCGAATATCCAAACTCTTGATTTTCAGGCCCAAAAAATTTCAATCACTGGGAAACTGCAGCACATTAAAAACCATCTTCATCAACATCAACCACAATCATTTGTGGTTGTCTAGTTTTTTCAAGAAACACATTCACCCCTAAAACACTAAGAGGATGAGTTGAGGAATTTTTTACTAACAATCCCCCACTTTGGGTATGTTGATAACACTTCAAAATTTGATACCTTGTTAAATATTCTCCCAAATTCTTACATAAATAGCTTATTACCATAAAGATATTGATCAATGATTTACTCCACAAATACTCTAAGCCCACATGAACAATGATCGACATGAGAAAAAATTGTATAATGAAATTTTTATCAATGAATAATTTCATTTCATTCCAAAAAAACTCTTATCCTTTCATCACTAACCTCAACTATCATGATTTATATCCTTGGTTGATGATGTCTAGCATCATCAGATTAAGAAAACTCCCCTAATCTCACTAATCCCCCTATCTTGTTTTCCACCTATCACAGATTCTCCTCATGTCTTAACAAAGACATTTTATCCATTTTAATATTAATATTTCTCCACATTTTTCAATGAACCCAAAGGCCATTCCTTTTAGGATTGAAATATGGTAAAGAAAACATATTATTACATTGGGAAAAAATAGGAATACCTCGAGGAGGGGGGTCCCACATGCACTCTTCTTCATGTGCGGGGAGTCAACTAAACTCCCAGAGCTAGTCGATGCCTTCCAAATGATTCTTTTTGTAAAACATTTGTCAGAATATCTACAACCTATTATTCTGTAGGAACATAATCCAAGTTTACACGACCTTTATCCACCATATCCTTGATGAAATGATACTTTATTTCAATGTTATTTTTCACTGATTGATGGTCTATATTTTTTATAACATTTATAGAACTTGAATTATCGTAATAGATTCTAATCAGAGATTCAACTTCAACTCCCATATCCGAAAGTTTCTACTTCATCCACAATAACAGTATGTATACTTGACTGGCTGCAATATATTTAGATTATATGGTGCTTAATGAAATGTAATCACGTTTCACGCTAAAACAAGAAATACAAAAACCAAAAAGATAAAATGAAACACCTAACGTTGATTTTCTATCATCCATTGAATAATCCCAATATATAGCTATGTATCTTAATAAAACTTAATAAGAAATATCATTATACATAAAACTAAATTACATCATTCCCTTGATATACAGAAGTATTATTTTCACTAAAATATTATAGATTTCTTTTGGATTTCGTTGATATTTTTCTTCTTACCATGTGGTAAAAATAATATATTGTCTTTTCACTTTCATGTACAGTAGACTTCCAATTATTTTTGGATATTCTATAACATTATCCTTTTTTCATTCATCTTGTTGAGATATTTTCATCCAGGTAGCTACTATAGTCATCATATCCTTGGAATTGTCAATAACAAATATTCTAAAAACATCCTAAGAATATTTTTATTTAGAAATAAATGTTCTATTTTTTCCTTCTATCACCTATAAACCAAGGGGAAAAGTCTATTCACTGATCATTGAAATTTTGAACTCACTTTCAATGATTTCAAAAAAATCCTACAGTACAATTTATCTGATCCACTGAAGATTATTTCATAAACATAAACCAGAACCCACATACATTTATTACTATCATTATTTACATTCATATTTTAATCAAATCCAACACGAATTAATCCATGCATCTTCAAAAATAGATATAGCCTTGAATACCATGCTCTTTATGATGGATTCAAACCATATTAATTCTTATTCAGCCGATAAACTCTGTTCTCATATTTAGGAACGAGAAAGACACATTTATGCTCATTTTAAAAGTATTCTTCTATAACACCATTCCAAAATAATTATTTGACCTCCATATAGAAATCATTGATCATTTAATTCATTGTTATGGCGAAGAATAATCTGACTGTATCTTGCCTTGCAACAGGTGGAAATAATTCATCAACATTGATACCCTTTATCCAAAAGTACCACTTTCAAACTATTCATGATTTTTTTCGATCATAACCCAATCATCATTCAACTTATTATGAAAGTACCATTTTTTGGATGACATTATTTTCTGTTGGTATCGTAACAATATCAATTGTCTAATTCTTCTTAATTTGGTCAAGCTTGTCATTTATAGCATGGACCCCATTCTCATCACTAGCTACTTAATCAAAATATTTAGGATCTGCCTATGATAAACATAATATTTTCCATAGATTCTTCATCCTCCTTGTCTGCATTGGTGTTGTATGATCATAAATTTTGTTCTGTCTATCAATTTTGTCTCTTCTCTTCTATATTTGTGAAGATACAAAATTTTTATCATCCTTTCCATTATCTAAATCCTCTTTTGAATCCAGCTCTAGAACGAGACAATCCCTTGACCTCCTGGTCACTTCATCAATATCCTACTAAGACTGATCATGTTTTTGATGAAGATTATTCTCATCCTCCACTATAGTTACATCATGTCTTCGAACTACCTTTCCTAACCTCTTGTTTAATCATTTATATGCATTGATTTTCTTTGAATAGCCAAGATATATCCCTTCATATCCACATGATTCAAGCTTCATATGTTTCTCCTGATTGAGAACGAATCACTATCATCCAAAGAATCGAAAGTACATCAATGATGGCTTCTTTCTATACCGTATCTCATATGACGTCTTCTATTATTTAAAAAATTAAAATGATCTATTTTAAGTGTAAATTTATATCCTTATATAATCTTTCCATAATTTCTCTATAAGGTATTTCTCAATGTGCATTATTCTGTTCATGTTGTTGACAAACTGATTTATTCACTCAACTACTCCATTGTGTTGTGGAGTTCCCACCACTGAAATATGATGCCACATCCCATGTTTCTCAAGATAATCGTCCACATGACTATTTTTAAAATCTATTCAACTATCTATCTATATCAAAAACATTTTATTTTCTATCATATTATCAACTTCCCATTGATATCTTGAAATGAAACTGAACAACTCAGAGTTGTGGGTAATAATAGATACCTAGGAAATTATTCTATAATCATTAATGAAGTGAATGTGATTTTTAATACCATCAATATACTTTGGTGAAATTGATATGGAAACATCCATATGAACGAACTCAAGAAATCTTTTTTAACTATTATATTTTTCTTTATATGTCTTTCAAATGATCATCTCCTGGTTGTAGGCATCACATGTATGTGCATGATCACACGATAATCTAGGGAGATCTCAAGCATCATCATATTTTTCTGGATCTTCCAAGGGCGTTTGGCTCAGGTAGCCATGATTTTTATTCCACAACTTATTTTCATCTTCCTTGGACAGAATGCACATATCCCCTTCTCCACTCACGTGGGATAAATTCTATTATTTATTCTTTACCTACCATACAACAACACCATATTCTTCTTTGATGAACCATAATTTCTTGGATAAGATTATGTCACGTCCCAAGCCACACAATTGACCTATACATAGTAATTTGTGATTATGACCTTCAACAACCAATAAATCAACATGTATTATTTCATTTCCCAAAAACATTGTTTTCTGAGAGCCAATAATTTTTAACCATTCATCATTACCAAATATTAAAATAAATTCTTTATCATACCTGACTCCCAAAAGAAAATCCTTATTACTTGTTATATGGGAGCTTCATCCAATGTCAATGATTCATAACCCAGTGTGATCAGATGCCTTAAACGCAATTTATGCAACCCCTTCCTGCACAAATATATTCTTTTTGATCCATGTTTTTTAATTATTACTATATATGGATCGATACTTTTGAAATTCCTTATAATATGATAGAGTATCATTATGTTATGGTGTAACAAATTAATTTTTCATTTTCAGATCATTTGATGATACATATTTCTGCTACTTATATCCAATTTCTACCTTTGTGGGAACCATAATTTTTATTATTGATGAGTGATAAATTTTCATATGTCCAAATTCTCCACACCTGAAACAGTGACCATCAAATGATGTCCTATAAAATTGAGCTCTGTATGAATACCTTTATTGATACTATTTCCTTATGTACCTATTTACTATGGAAATTATATTTGTGAGTGACCCTTATTTCCCCAACAGTAGCTTCTTATGTGGGGAACATTCCTCTATGGAAATACTACACCACTGGTTCTCCCTTTAGTTCTCTGTATCTCTTGATTATGCTCTATAACCAAATCAATATTCTATCTTGGAGTGGGTTCTTATGGTATTACTTCAACCGTTATTGTTTTCTATTTTTTATCAAGACCCATACTAACCTTATCCTTTGTATTTGACTCTTTCTTCTGTTGTCTTTGATAACTATGATCCACAATTATCTCTTCTATTTCATGTGTTATATATTTTCCAAGTGTTGTTTTGTGAGTCAATAATTTTTAATGATCCTTAACTCTTCTTCAAAGAAAAAAAACATCCTCTTCACGTTCTTTGATATTTTTTATTTGATATTTTCCATCTTCAGTCAGACTATTGATTTCTCTTTTCTTCTCTACAATTTTGAGCATGCTATCATTAATATTAACTAAAGTCTCTACCATTGAAGACTTCCGTTTTTCAATTTCTTCATTCATCTCAAAATTCTCTTCTTCATGATTTTCCATGTACAATATTGAATCATGAACCACTTTGTTCAATTTTTTCATTTCATCTATCCAAACATTGATTTCCTCAATGGAATCTTTTATATAAAACTGAAGGTTAACTCTTCCTCCAAAATCTCCATCTTCATTATCACAATCTTCTTTTGTTACAGAATATTCCACAACTTCTACCAAATAATCTAATTCATGAGCCTTCAGTCCTCGAACTCATCAGGCTCAGATACATCTAAAACTTAAAATTCTATTGAAAGAAGAATCTTATCTTTGAATAACATTATCTTAGCACTTCTCATGCCTTTTAAATTATATGAATACTTCTTTTAGGGAATTTAATCACATTCTTCATCATCATTTCCAATCTTCTTGGGACACTTTTATACAAAATGTACAATCCTTCCACATTGAAGGAATTCAAGTGGAAGTTGGAATACGAACATTCTTCCTCCTCTCTGTATATTTGAGGAGAGAAATGACATGAAATTATCCAAATTTTCTTCCTCCTAACTATCTTCAACGGAGAGATTCTTCATGGACCTGAATGCTCTTTCATTGTTATTCCATATTTCCAAAATATAATTTTCATCATTTTTAATTCCTTATTATATAAGAGTAATATGAAATTTATCCAATGTAAACTCTATCAGATAATTCCCTTCCAATAAATAAACCTTCAGATTATACCAAGATGGAAGTTTTCTCAAGATGCACTTTAAAATATTTATATCTTTAATGATTTCTCAATGAGCATACCTGTCTTCGACAACTAAATTCACTTGATCGAAGAATTTATCAACATATTCATTATGGTACATTCTGATATCATAATATTTCATCCATAGAACCTACATCTATACTTATCTAAAATTTGAGTATCCCTCATAAATATTCAGAAACATTTCCCACTAGCATGTGATGACTTACATGACATCACATTCATATAAATGTCATTTGACAGGGCTACACATAAAGCATTCATCCCTTTAGCATCAGTATCCAATTATCTTTTTTCAGCTTCAGATGAAGAACCACTATCGATATTTGCTTATATTTCATGTATATCTTTTGTAAAGGAATAAATTCTTATTGATCCGATGTAGTACTTCATCTGCTTCTTCTATAGCCGAAAATTGTTTCCAAGAAATATCGTAATCCCTTTGTGGTTGACAACCTTCATTTATCCTACTGATAGAGAACTAAAAAATTAATCATCTCCCTATGATATTAATTTTTAGATCCACTAGGCTAAATACCCAATGTGGGGGTAAATTGGGGTTTGACATGTTAAAACTACTACACATTTGGTTCCTATTTTGTTGTTAAACAAAAACCAATTCTCCCTTTCTCAAGTAGTAGTATATTACCAGAAATAAAATCATGCATTTGGAATAATGATTTTACTTTTTTCAACCCCATTGGTATACATCCAAGACCTATACAACAATGATATGACAATGTACCAAATACACAAAAACTCAATGGTAATTAAAAGGTTTGGGCTCAATCAATACTATTCCACGGATTAGTGGCTTTAAGAAATTTAGGGGCATCTCAAGGCATTAGAAAGGGTCACTACCTATGTCTCTTCCTATTTCTCACTATCAGTGGAAAGGATCATCATTTAACTCTTCTCTTTATCAGTGCTCTTAGAAGGGATCCAACCATAGTTTATATACTTGTATATCCCATCATTTTCATGAATGAAAGAAACCTCAAATATCGATATATTCTCCATTTAAGTCCCTTTTTCACACATAGATATAATCCACTATTCTGCATACTATTAGTTTGTGGAAATTAAATTCTCAAAATGTTTAACTCCTCTCACAAACCACCTTATTATTCTGTGAACCACATAGCACAATTTATTTTCAGACCGCCTCTTCTACGAATGTATGGCCCCTTTGTATACCCCATCTGCAAACCTCCTCCTCATACCACATCTGTGTAATAAATTTAATAATTTCCTCTACAAACCACCTCTAAAAATTTCTTTCACTTAATGCGCCTACTTCAATGGAATTTATACATCCACTAACAGTCATTCTACAGACCACTTCTTCTTCTTTTTGTGGAATCTTCCTTACGAACTACATCACCTTTTGTGGAATTCTACCTCACAAACCTCTTTTAGACATCACCAAATAAATAGATAAAATATTTTTTATTAGGAAAAAATTCCCTTTCATAATAAGGGGATTAGTAGTTCTTATATTGGAAAATAGATCCAAAAAATCCACAAATATCTATCTCCCAAATCTTCATTTTTGTACCTCCTTCACCATGTATTGATCCATCTATGAACTATTTCCGTGCACAGTTCGTGTACTATATTTTAGCCTACATGATGGTCCAAATCACCATCTTATTTTCACCAATGAGAATACATCATTGATACTGAAATCCTTGTGCGTACTAATATCCTTCCCATGAACCGTCATCAATCTGCAAAACATTCCTTCGATATAGTCTGTTTACTGTGATTCGCGGTCCACATAGCACTACTATACAGAATCCTTCATTTTATAATTTTCCAAATCTATTTTGCATACCACATTTTTCATTCCATCAACTATGGTTTCGGGTCTATATACATTTTAATCCTATGAAATTATTTTTCTTTTACAAAATCCAAAATCCCATTTTTTGAGCACAAAAATTTGAAAAAAACTTGGAAACTACACCACCTTTAAAACACTCTTTGGCATCATCAACCACACTCATTAAAATTCATATATCTTTTTCAATAAACACAATAACACCCAAAAACATTGATAGGACACATTGATGGGTTTCTCTTCTAATATATTACCTCACAGTTTTTTATTTTTCCAATAATGAGAGATTTGGAATCAATATGAGAGAGATATCTGAAACCCTATTGTGGAGTATAGAGGAAGATAATTTTTTGGAGGGGGTTTATTCCAACGAATAAAAGAGATGGATGGAGGGGTTTAGATTTTTTTACTTCCATTAAGGGTATGTTTTGAATTTCACAAAAAAATACAATGGTGTATAATTTGTATGTATGGTCGGAAAAACCACATACCAACTATACAAATTGACTCTATCCAATTGGACTGTTATAATGCATGGTTGTGAACCTAGGTTTTTACAGTTTTAGACAAATCGTACAACCCTCACACCCCATTGTATCAAGCTGTATGGTTAAGGAAACCCTATAGGATAGGTATCTCAGTTTCTTCTAACCATATGTCCTAGTATACTTCTCCACATTCCAATACTATGGGCTTCTAACATGCCCTTAATACCTTATGAACTCCATGACTCCATTATACATGAGTATTAAGGAAATCCCAAAGAAATTAGAAAAACATACAGTCTGTGCCATATGAAGAAGGTCGGTACATTACAACATCCCCTCCTTTAGAAAACGCATCCCCGAATTTTCCTTCCAAGGGTGGTAGGATGAATTCTGAAAAATGTTTTGGAAGTAAACATGTTCATCAACCTCCCACTTCTATGTATCATCCTATATGAATCCTTGCTCCCATAGCACCCATACCAGAAGAACTGACCTGCCTTAGTTATCATTCATGTTTTTATCAATGATACATATCATATGCTCCCCGAAGGATACATCCTCCTCTATATCAATACCATTGGGGTAAAACAAATGAGATGGATCATCATGATACCATAAAAACATTGATACATGGATTTCATTGTGCAAGGAATGGTCCCTATGAAAAAAACAACTTATTGGATATCATCCTGACTCTATCCTCTTCCTCAAAGGCTGAACATATTGAGGTAATTACATGCCATGTCCTCTGATTCATCTATAACCAAATCTAGAAGATACACATATA
Organism: Viscum album; assembly: GCA_963277665.1. Classification (NCBI taxonomy): domain Eukaryota; kingdom Viridiplantae; phylum Streptophyta; class Magnoliopsida; order Santalales; family Viscaceae; genus Viscum; species Viscum album. The sequence continues at coordinate 736,024,590 of OY728160.1, forward strand.
ATGACCTAATGTCCCACCTAAAAATGTAAAGGTTTACAATGATTATTGGAATAATAGTTCATCTAGGACTAATCTGTAGCAAAATGTTTTAAAACGAACTTCCTCTGAAGTATCCTAAATAAGGAGAGGACCCAATAGTGTTACATCACCTTCCTCTAGCCATCATAAGGGTGAAATGAATGGTCTACTGTAATGGCCCGCATATGAATACATCTGAATATTCACCTGAAATCTATTATTTTAGGTGAACTCAATAAGAGATATGTGCTTTTCCAATGACCCTCAAAAATGAAGGACACATTCCTTATGTATATCCTTTAAATGCTATATCATCGTCTCGGACTACCCATCGGTCTGAGGATGATATGTTGTACATAAGATCACATGCAAAACTAGTGTCTTATGTAGACGTATATTGAACAATGATGTAAACTGAGATTCTTAGACAAAAATGATTTAATGGGTATTAACATAATGGTTCATATTCTCTCATATATAATTCCTTCCCATCTCATAAATAGAGAAGGTTTACTTGATCGGTATGAAGTGTGAAACCTAATTAAACATCTCAACAATCACCTACACTATATCAATATTAGAGGATCTCATAAAATCCATTATGAAATACTTCTTTATTACATTCCGCTTAAGCTATGGAATGGAGAGGGTCTGGAGAAGTCCAAAAAACCATGTGTGCTATACCTTCTCCCACTGACAGGTGGCATAACTAGTGAAAAATCTTATAATCTTCTTCTTCGTACCTAGAAACCAATACTAATGAAGTATATCTCAATACATATTGATAATCTTATGATGAACATAAAAAATAGTTACATGAGATTATATCATAAAATTTTATGGTATATCTGAAGGAACCCAAACATTCCCATAAAAGAGTAGGGTTAGACACTCATCAAAAATCCATCTTGGAGGCAAGATTTCACCAAAGGTGCTTTCCCTCAAGTCAAGGCCTTCATAATATGATAGTTGTCTCATATTCACCAACACTACAATGAATTATGTCACTTTATAAGAATTTATAACTTTAATTTTTTAATATTCCTATACCACCTAGTGAATCTCAATGAATAATTATATCATCTTCCACTAACAAGATTCCTCCTTGATAGTTTTTGTATGAGTCTTATAGATCATGGAATAAGCAACAACATTACCCTTACCAGGGGGATAATAAATCTCAAAATTGAATTACTGTAGGTATTCAACCCACCTATGCTTCCTCATATTTAGGTCTCACTACATTAATATATATTCGAGACTATTTTACTTATGTAAAAAAATTAAAAATGTAACCAACTTGTTGTTCCTCCAACTATGTTAGGCAAAAACCATGACCTCTTGTTCAAGTCCATGAGTAGTGTAATTATAGTGTTGGGTACTCAACAATTAGGGATCCACACACCATATCTCTAACCCCTTGTATCATAACTACTACAATCCTGACCCCTAAAGCATCACATTAATCATTATCACTTCTGTATGGCTCTAGAAAAATCTGGAACAACACTTTAGTTAGTCTACCCTTTTACCATTTAAAATATGTCCAAAAAGTTTCATCCTAGTTGAACTTCACACCTTTATTGGTCATTCCAGCGAGATGTTATTGTAGGAATGAAAAATAATGAATGAATAATTTATAATATCCATTGCTCCCTAAGAAACCGTGTACATTGAAAACATTTTTGACTACTCCTAGGAAACAATAATCCTCAACCTCTCTAGGACAACTGATTGTCCTTCCTCTGAAATGAAATGAACCATGAAGGGACCCTTACTAATCTAATGGTGGAAGTTTATAGGTTATCATGTAGCTGGTGATCTATTAGAAATGATGGTTGGAATGGTCGTGTATAGTGGGAGATACATTAAGATGTTATCTATGAAGACTACCACAAAGGAATCAAGATATAGGTGTAAACCCCAATTCATTAAAGGAATATATACTACTAGTGTGTTCATTCAATAAAATAGAATAACCAAATACTTATGCATGTTTTACCTACTCCATAACATGTTTTATGGTGTGTATGATGGAATTAAACACAACTAATGATAGCCTAACCTCAAATAAATCACAGAGAAAACTGTCACTCCTAAGAGTTGTTCAAAGATGTCATCCATACAGTGTAGTCGATATTTTTTCATCATTATATGTCGGTTCATTCGATAATAATACACACACTATCATAGATTATCATCCTCATTCTTCATGAAATGGAATGATGGACCACCTAGAAATGTTTTGGGTTATATAAAACCCCTTTTCTCTAGATATTCAAGATGATTATTGAGTTCTTAGATCACCATAGAAGAAATCATATTAGGAGTTTTGAATAGTGGTTTTGTACATGAATCTAGCTCAATGGTGAACTCAAAAATTATCTCTGGATGTAAGTGGGAGAAATATTCATTTAAAACGTCCTAAAAAAGGATTCACATCGTGAGGGAAATTTTTAAGCAGCAAACCCTACTCATTAATAAGGATACTTTCCATCTGGGCTGACATTAAATCTAACCTAGTACCCTTACGTAATGCTCAACATTTTTGGTAATCCCATTCACCATTACGAATATATGATCTTTCCTCATGTAATTTTAAGAAACCCCAATGATGATAGAAATACACCTGGGCTTGACAAGGAACAAGCTAGTCCATTTTGAGACTGACATCCAAATCATTCTTCTCGAGGATGAAAAAGGTGTATAAGAAATGGCACCCACCTATATCAAAGAGAACTCATGGAATTAGTGTATTCACTTTGATCTAACCCCTAGAGGCATATTGATGTACATAACACCACATAATTACTATATTGTATGGCCTATAATTTACACAACTACAGTAGATATAATAGATTATGATAAAGCTATATAAAAATTGGATAAAAAAAATAGAGGCAACTAGGATAATACCTATAATAATAGATTCTATCATATTATGACACTCAGGTTCAGGATACACTACATAGATATGGAATGAACCATGATAATGAGATGCTAATTTACTAGCTTAAGGAGGTCCACACAAATGATTCTGATGATCTCTATCCAAAGAAACTCATCCATTACCACAAATAACTCATAATAATCAGAAAGTATAATACCAACTCCCATACTAGAATGGAATCACAGATCTTGTATCTGGATGAGGTGTCAGCACATTTCCCTGTTCATTAGAGGCTATAAAAAAATATCAGGAGAAGTGATGAATTTTACACATCCTAACATAATATCGGGACTCGATAGAGTTCTGATTTCACTGACCCTTGTTATGGCTTAGCATTTTGTGCAGGTGAAAGACTACATGAATGTCAGTTCTTGTCACCTTGTTAGTCCCTCCACTATGTGAACCCTCAAAATGGCACTTCCTGGTGAAAGATAAACTATAACTCTACCTCAGAACTAAAATACCTTGGATCATAATTCCATATTTTCTTATATTATATTCAATATTAAGCTCCACGTTCACTATCTCTGTATTATTATTAATACTTAATAGGTTAACCTAATATCAGAAAACATACACATGCTCATCCTTAAATCACCTCACAATCATTAACTCATCACAAGTTAGATAAGAAGCAATATTATGGAGCTTGGTGATGTGAGGGGAATACTCAAGTACAATCCTAGAACCCTACTGAATATGAATGAACTCACAATAATTGACATCTATTATATTCTATTGTAATATGTGATTGAAAAAGTCTTCATATAAGTATTTATAGACCATTCCATGATGACACTCTTCCTCAGATATGATTCCCCTCTTTTTCATCATGAAATCACATAACCTGTATGGGGCGAGTTTGACCCTCCACTCTGGAGGCCTCTCAAGATAGTCAACATTTGAAACCATAATGTCTAACCATGAATAACCATCATGAATTCTATCATCCCCTGATAATGTGGAAGGATGTTGGTGCTAAAAATATCAGGTAATCTTAGCCATTATAGGGGAAGACTATGGAGCACCCTAAATAATCATCATAGACTACAAGAATGCATAACAAATATAAACATCAAGACCTAGTAAAAGATCTGCAAGTGGTGTCAAAAGTTTCATATAAGAGGTACTATAGGTGTCTCAGGGACCACCATCTTTGGATTATGATCATCACCATCTACCATTCATATGACATGAGGACTTCATAGTGGTGTATCTCTAAAATTTACAAGGTAAACCCTCATAAAAAAGTTAAAATAGATAGAGGAAGCGATAGAGGAAGGAGAATTCATAAAACCTTCTTATAAAAAAACATAACACTCATCTTGATCATAGAGCCATGTCAAGGTAAGAATAAAATGGTCCCATAAGAGACATAAGAGATATATCCTACCACCTACTCGTATGTTAGGTCAAGAAAAAGGTACCATTTCATACATATAAGGTGTACCTTTCATTTTAAATATCATATTAATTTTTATTCATTTATGTACATTAAACCATTTAAATGGTTTAATTATATAGATCATCATTTCCATCTTATAAGGGATCATACACATTATAAATTTAATTGTGGTGTCCACTTAATCATAAGAATATAACATCCCCTGCCATCTGATCAATGGTCCCTGGATCTACATTCCATAACCAACTACATATGGTGTCTACATTAACATATGCAAGAACACACTATTAGGTAAAGGTAAGAACATTAAGTTTCAATTATGATTCCTTAGTCCTGTTAAAAATCTCAACAAAATTCCATATAAAAAAAATCATGGACTACGATAGACACATGAATCATAGGAAATTACCATAGAGAGTAAATATGGGATGGTAGAATGCATGAAATTTATATTCTATGCTACATAGTAGGATGCATGATGTTATATGCCATAATATCATAAGGAAAAATCTAATGAACCCTTTTACATTAATAATTTTATTAATAATAATAAAAACAAAAGGAAAGTGTGTCATCCAATGGTGAAATCTATGAAACTGTAACATAACTAGATAGAACATCCATTACGTATCCCAGTAAATTTTGGTTTATACGATACGTGGGTTGGTAACTCCCAAAAAACATGCTCATTACCAAAATCAATGTCATAGTGCTCTGTCTAATGACTAAATAGTAAGTGCAAATGAAAGAGATATCTGATACCACTTTGTCGCATCCCACCCTGGTTTCTACTCAATAATTCCCTGAGATGGTGGTCCACAATACCTCAAACTCATCTACCCAAATCTTAGAGGCTTCTGACTATCACCAAAGGCAGAGGTTGTGTCTGTGGGGATACTATTCCCCCATTGATCAGAGAGTGGTGCATAATGAAGTAAAAAATAAATAATAAAGGAAACAATATAAGAATTAACCATATGATAATACTAGTAACCCATTGTAGAGGAAGCAGTAATATGAGACAAACATCATCAGAAAAAAATGACCATAAACCATGAAAGATAAATAATAAACTTGAAAAAGATAAATAAAAAATATATATAATGATAATGATGACCATGATGTTTCATGTTTCTATAAAAAATATTGCATGTATACCAGGGGATATAAGTGTATACCACATGCTAAAAAAAATAAAAAATGGCTAAAAAGTAGATACTACAAACATCATGACCATAGGTTCTATACCATTATCACTAACTATATCATAGGGGGTTCAATCAAATATATAAAGTAGGTAAATTCCCTTTATCTATACCAACAATCATGAAGTCAGATTGGATACCAAAGCAACCTAGGTAGGGCATGAGACATAATTCAAGTAGTCCTCTACCAATATTGTCTATCCCAATCCATTTCATGAAATATAGAATGAACAATGTTCCAAAAAATAGTAAATACAAGTCATTCCACTAATAAATAATGAAAACATCAGTCCAGGCTCTTTAATGGTTACCAGGCTATTTCTACCTACTCCAGCCTAAGAAAGATTTCTGGACCAAGGGAAACATTTATATGTAATATGGTTTATATTTGGGAATCATATATAAAGTAAAAAATGTGGGATAACTCCAAGATTGTTCTTTGGTGTGGTGGTCAAACCCCTATGACAACAATCAACATGATCGTACTTTGATAATAACAATAAGGCATCAGATGTAATCCAAATAGTGAACCCATCAAATCTAAAAATGGAATCTTGATTCGGTCCAAGGAAATCCTAAATAGAATCCCAAGGGTCACTTCAAGAGCCCTAAATATAACCAATACAATAGAATCCATCCTTGGAACCCAATAATGTGTCCCTCATATGACTCTTGGTATGTTAACCTCTGATCTTGTCTGAGGTATCTGACATGGGGGGCCATGTATCATCTGAGGAATGCATAGATATTTTCCATTGAGTCCATCCGTAGTTTCTCACCTTTTAAATCAGTGCCATTCTAGAGTATAAATAATCCACTTTTAGAGCCTTTAAAAATCACTCCCAGTGCATTAGGTAGTATAAAGTCATGCATTGTGATTCAATCCATGATGTCCTTAATTCAGGACACATCTTAGTTCTAGGCCCACAAGTAGTCAAGGCATAACAATCACTCATATATAATTATCAACTCATATCTTTTTACAACAATTAAATAATGTTCTAAAATTCCCTTTAATTTGATCCAAAAAATGATTTCAGATGATATATGGAATAAGTGCTAAGAAATGAGACATGAATCATAATACTAAAGAATTAAGAACATGGAATATGGTGCTATAAATCAAATGTGGATAATAATTCAGAATAAATAAAATTCAAAGCATTTTAATCAAGATAAAGGCTTAACTCATGGTCTACAATTAATCTCCTTCAATTTAGAGATTTAAGGCCTATATCAATGTTTGAAAAAACCTAAAGTAGTTTTCAAATAATTTTATCCCAAAGTAATTATGACTCAAATAGAAAACCAAGCCCATTGAAGTGGAATGATTTAATTTGGGCAACCAACATGTTGATTCCACACTCTCTATGGTCATATATGACATTGTAATTGTTTCAATTTAATTTATTTGAAAAAATATATGTTTCTTCATTGGATTATAGCACACCGAATAATGAAACACCATCAAAAGTAAATGTAATGTTTAAAAGGAATCTAGACTACCTACCTTAGATTACTAGCACTCCAATTGTATAATATTGTCCACAAGAATTGGATAAAATTAACGACAAAAAAGAAATTTTCCAACACCCTAAAAATAGGTCAAAACTGGTCACACTTAAATATATGAATAGATTGGAGAAGAAATGAGTAATGGAAGGGGGGGAGGGGGAATGTAGAGCTTTCCAAATGATTTCCAACACTTCTAACATTGATAGATTTAGATTAAATAGGAGGGATATATCTCAAAACCTATGGAGGAGAGGATTGGAATCTCAAGCATATGGGAGGGGATGGTCCACTGGAGAATATAGAGAGAAAAAAGGGTTATATTTTCATGCTCATTAAGGCTAGAATTGTAATTCCACCAATAGTGACTGAGACACATAGTTTGATTTCATTGTTGTCCAAACCATGTTCCAACCATGAGAATGTCGTCTATCTAAGATGTCTAAAATCACACATGAGCATGCACTAGGGGTTGAATAGTTTCAGAAAAACTGTATAGCCCCCAACACCCTAATGTCTCTACCTGAATGATTAGGGAAACCATATGAAATTGGCCTAACAGTTTCTCCTAACTATGTGACTTAGTATTCCTCTCCAATATCAAGGGTTCTGGGATCTGAAGAAACCCTGGACGCGCTCATAACCTCCCTAAATCCATTTGGAATCATTGTTTGTAACAACCAAAATAATATAAACTAAAAAATAATAGCCCTTAACTAGGAGAAAATACAGGATGTTATAGTTTAAAATATACAAAAATTTCACAACTAATATCCCCATCATGCGCACTCCCTTTATAATAAGGATATATAAAGTAAAAATACAATGGAAAATGTAATTGTTCCCCAACTATCTCATTTTTTATTTCAATTTAATGTAATAATTGTATTTTTTTATTAATATTATACATTTATTTAATTCCCACGACCTTTTTCCAAATTTGGAATAAAATAAGGGACATCATCTTTCCCTTTGATGGTATAGAGTCAAGAATGAATGGATAACATCCATGTAAAAAATAAAATATATATTATGTATGATTTTCAAACATGGTGCATATTTTTACAAACCATGCTTCCAAACTATGTGACTCATCTAGGAGTGCCCATTACAAAATATACAGTTCCCCCACGGTTTTGAAAATTGTTCATCCAAACAATAAAGTCTACTGAAAATTTTGAAAATTTTAAATTCTAATGAAATCCTTATTTGAAATAAACCTCCTATAAAAAATATTCCACTCACTCAAATCTCATGTCCTTCCTCTTATATGAGTACTCCATTCCCTCTAATAGGTATTTTATTTAGTGAGTTTCTTCAAGTATTATATAATAACATAAAATAGTATGTGTTTTATTCTCCCTTTTTATGTTCTAATCAATCATTCATTATATTTTCACTTTTATCTTGAAAATATAGTTCATTATGGTTTTCTTTACCAAAATAAATGACTTGGGTTGTTAATCATTGGGTCACCCTTTTATTTTTAAAGATCGATCCCCTCTTAATTAGTGGATTTAATCTAGTTTTTGATATTTTCACTTGATAAATGTAGGTTGTTACATTTTCCCTTTTTAATTGATCCTTTGATGATTAGATTCCAAAAATATAATTTATAAAATAGAACATTTTCATTTATAGATGTTTTAAGGACCAATATATTAATTATTTTAATGCATTAATTCTTATTTATTTTTAAAATTATTAATCTGATTCTAAATGTTATTGAATGTTATATAAATAATTTATATAAAATGTTTGATAAAATTTCATGATAAATAATGATTGTTTGGATTAATATAAAATCATGGGAAAACTCCAGTGTTTTGGTAGGAAATTGAATACTAGGATAAGGTCCCTTTCAACTAGTTATGAATGCCTACATGACAATTGAATTAATATTAACTATATCCCCATTAGCATGTGAAGTAATTTATATCCATCATGTTAGTTGTGATTATATAAATGACTAAAATATATATTTATTAGGTGATCCTAGCCTTAGTGAATATTTGGTGAAATATCATGATTTATATTTTAGAAGTATATTTTATGGTTATTCAACTAGTTTTATTTGATAAATGAAATGAAAACAGATTTTTGTTTCATAAAAATGTTTCTTAAATATAATTCGTTATATATATTTTAAAGCTAGAATGGCTTTGTTCTTCAAATAATGGATTTACATGGAACACTTAGTGGGATCTTAATGGTCTTGTTATTACCAAACCCATCATAGACCAATGAGTGTATAAATACCTTATTTATTCTAATATAGGATAATAATAGTTACCACTTAGAGATGGTGGGTTATCAGGTTATCCTCAATCTGTTTGAGGTGGTGAAATAGAGTGACAGTTACCCCATGTTCTAAGATGATGAATAGTTGATTAATTTTTTTGTTTTTTATTCACTTGTAGCTTTTTTATATTTATCATGCATCACCTACTCATTTTTCCATCATGATACACATATTTTTTGATTAAATATTTTACTGATGTTGTTTTCTAGTTTTTTCATGCATTTGTTTTATTTTAATGATTAATTTATTTATGATATTGGTTGAGGGGTTAGTAATTATTTTATTTATTGGGATAATTACCCTATAATATGTGGTGTTCATGTTGGGTTCTTACATTAAATGTTATTACTATATTTCAAGAGATAATCCACTCAGAAAGAGTATTACTATAACTCAGGCACTAGTTTCCTGTCTTTGGTGGTCGATATTTCTCTTCGGTTCATTGCACATACTAAATTCGGTTCATGGGATAAGGGTGGATGGGGATGGTTTATGACAACCAAAAATTAACCTACAATGACCCCATAAATGTTTTTCCCAATAAGACCCATCATGATAGTCATCAACCCAATTTGTTCTTTTTTATGAAAACACCAACAACCTATATGAATCATACTGGTAATCAACCTTATACCCTCCTCTACATTAATTTCTCGAATGAAAATCTACCTTATAAACACATTCATATATATATATTTGAAAAATACAACTATTTGTTCTTTACACTATCTATAACATCTCATTACCTTTCTATTATAAATGTTTTAACATGTATGTTGGTTTTACATTTTTGTTGGTTGATTAAATCCAAATAATGAATTATGTGGATACCCATAGCTGTAATGTCAATGATTTTTTTTGGAATTTTTATCATAAAACCAGTAGTTTATTAGTTTTGGGGGTATTTATGTTCTGTGTAATGGGGATAGACGATGTGTAATAGTTTCCTAGAAGATTCCATGAAATGGGTACCCAAAAAGAAAGTTTACACATCATGTACAACATTCAAGACATATAAAGATTCAAAATATGATTTTTAATAAAAAGAGATGAGTTTTTTGATGTATGTGGTACTCAAAATTTACAGGATGTGCAATGAGGTCACTTTCTTTGTAAAAACCAGTGTGTGTGTTTTTCCAGTAGGTTCTACTGAAAATATTATTTCATTTTTGTAGGCTTAAATTATCTCTACCAATAGTATCTTCATAAGTGATTTTTTATAACTCCAATACCTCCAGATCATCGATTTGGTAATTGATCATCATGTTTTTTGTGGTACATCTCTCAGGGTAAGTGGTCTTATTATCTCGTTCATATATCTAAATCTCCTCCTTTGAGACTGATATAACTTCTTGGGATTTATGTATATAATATCGGTGTTTTTGATTTCTGATTCCCGTATGTGTTCTAAGATATTATGTTCCTTCTCTTTTAGTTGATGAGTGATTTTGTGTGTTTTCTGATTCCATGAAAAATGTATTTAGTTCAGTATAAAATTGGCCAATTGATTAAACCCTGAAATTATTGTTTTTTGAAATAGGTTTCAATTTATTTGTAAATAAGAAATTTGATTAATATATGAACATGGATTTTATTTTTTAGGGATTTTGGAAAATACAAGAAAATTCTCAAAGAATTAGAATTTGGGGCATGAATTGAAATGGTATGAAATTTTGAAATGATTTGAGAACTGACATAGAAGGATGTCTTCAATAAAAACAATAAAAACCAATGAATGGTTTTATCTAAAAAATTTATGAAATGATAAAAAATAAAATTATAGTTTTAATGTAAATAATAATTTTGAAAAGTAAAATTGGGTAATCAAATCAAGAATGAAGAGTTATTAGAAACTAATTGATTTTCATGTTTTATATTGATTGATTGAGCACATGCGATCCATGGTATCTAGTTGTTTATTTGGGATAAGAATTCTTGAATTGAATTTTCCCAACAATGGATTAATTATTAAAATTAAGAAAATCCCATGTTAAGTTGTTCTTATCACTTCTAGATGTTGATGAGTCATATTCTCCTTGAGCCTAAGGGATGTGTGTTCACATAATTCCATGATCATTGATATGAGATGTCTGAGGATCCTAAAACCAGAAATGATCAAACTATAGATAAGATAACCATTGTGCTTATATTGAAAATTATGATAATAAATTACATAGATTATGAAATTGAATTACTCATGCCTAGTAATTAATATAAACTATTCTATATAGAGTAAATTTAAGACACAATTTAAATGTTATCAATAATTATGAAATGATGAATTTTTCTTTAAATAAGCAGATGTATTTCCATACACATTATGTTCGAAAGTGAAAGCATGATTCTGTTAATTAATACGGTTTATTGTTATGGTACACATGGTGAGGACCTATTGGGATTATAATCTCACACCACACAATTTCCTTAGGGAATTTGTATATTTTCTCCTACTATTTCCTTTAAATGGGAAACTGCCTCTTGGTGGAGGTGGATGTTCTTTATCCCTTAATGCTTAGAGTGAAGTGTCCTTTGGGATGTTGATTTTGTCTTATTAAAATTTGAGTACTTAAATGATGTACTGTTTGGGTTTCTGATATACCTATTTATTTTTTGGTACTATATCCTTTTGGAGTTTTTAGTATATTGATATATATCATTATCTTCCAATGTATTGTGGAAAATTCATTCCCACTTTTATATTTATTTATTCTAGATGATTGTCATCATCCTATGGGGATAGGGAAAATCCTTCTTTCAATGGACAGATAGACATAATTATTAAGGTACCTGGGTATCATGGTAGTTTTGTATGAATGATATATCCAAGGTACATGTTAAGCATATATCATTGATATAACTATGCAGTTTGGAAATTCTTATCAGGGTGTAATAGGTAGTTGTTAGTGATTACCTAGCCTGATCTATTCGTAATGATCCTTAAGTAACCATTAATAGTTTGGTAAATGAATCTTGGGGATTAGTTCTAGAAATTGACCTTCTTTATATTTTTGTAACTGTAAATACAAATCTTTTCTTTTTTTCTGATGTGATTAATTTCCCTGTTAGTCATTTTTAAGGTCTCATCTGTGTACTCTTCTGAAGACAGTATTGTTTTTTTATGAAGTTGGGTAGAATCTTGCTCTGAGAGGATGTGTGACTTGGATATAAGAGGAGTATACTGATGAAACACAGTATGAAAATCCTCACATGGACCATAACCACATTAAGGTTATTGTGTGTGTTATCCAAGCTATCGGGTAGGCACCTGCCCCCATTCCCATGTTGTATGTTGTTTTGAACCTAGGATGGGGTAATTGTGGAGTAATGATCATGAGTGATATCACTATAATCCACAAAAACTCAAGGTTCTAATGATCTTTAAAAGGATGAGAATTAGTTGACTATGATAGAGATTTTTTTTGAGTTACTGAAAATGATTGATTCAAACAGAGTTAATGATCAACCATCAAGTTGGAAGGAAAAAGAAGGAGACAATGGCACTCAATGGAGATAGATTAGATGCCTCAATTTTAAGAGTGAAAGGACTTAAATATTCTCTCCATTGAATAGTTCAATAAAAAAAATTTGTGCTAGCTAAGGATATGGGGTTTTTGAAACTCGAGAAGGATGACAAAAAATGACACAATATGAAAACCATAGTTCCATGTATGTGGAGTTTTCACAAGAGTTTGTATCAAATGAGAATATCATGGATCAGTGGTTTCTTATGTGCCTTCAATCTAATATTTTTTATCAGGTTTTCATACTGGATATCTCCTCTTATGTAGATGTGATGGATATGACATTGATGGAAAAACATGATCTAGATGGTAAGTTAGTGTAACACCCCGAGCATCCACGATACGCTTCTCATTCAATAATGCAATAGCTTGCATTGTACGCAACTTCGAGTTCTAAAACACCGCGACTAATCAAAGTAGCCGTTATGAATAGTAATAACCACTTTTTAAAATTATAGAAATTTTATATTTCAAAATGGACTTCATTTTTGGATTCGGAATATCGAAATTACCCTATGTTGAATTTTTGGTATTTTTCTGAGAACTTCTAATTTTTTATGAATAGTGAAAAATACTTTAAAACAACTTTTTTTAATCAAAATAATTTATTGTGATAAATTATACTATTTAGTGGTTTTAAGGTATAATTAGAATATATTTTTACCATTTTATCCAATGGTGGTCATTAGAATTAATTTAACATTGAAATTGGACATAAACAATTGCCAATCTTTTGATATAAATTGTTTCTTAAAAACACGCTATTTGTCATAACAGCGGGAATTAATTATAAAATTAATTAATGAAACTTATATGTTTGGAATTTTGTAAAATAGACATCATTTTTGAAATCGGAATATCAATTATATCTTAGGGTGAAATTTTGGCCTTATTCTGAAAAACTTCAATTTTTGATGAATAGTGAAACCACTAAGTGGTTGTTAAAAACTGATTTTTCGTTAAAATGAAATATTACCACTTCTGTGATTTGATTTTAAAAAATCCGACATATATGGTTGTCATTAAGAAGTAAAATGTGGTTCAATGAGATTAAAATACTTTTTTGGTGAATAGTAACTTTTAAGTTCTTAATCGCGATTAGAGGTAATTAGTGTAGTTTAAGGTAAAAACAATGTTTTAATAATATGATATGAGCTTGACACTTGTCTTAATCCTATTGGATGAGTCATGGCCGACCAAGACAACCCATGGGTCAACTTGGGGACCCCATGGAGCCACTTTGGTTGGAAAATGACATTAATATATATTTATTTAATGTTAAAATTAAATTGACACAAACATGAGTTATTTTACTAAAATAGTTTTTAAGTGGGGTTACACAAGTCCAAATTTTGAATATAAATATTAATTATAAAGCTAAAAAGATTTCCTACATCATAGTATTTTTTTTATAATTTTTAGACATTAAATAAATTAAATTATTTATGACATCATTATGATGCAGCGATGACCTCATTATTTAACGATTTAAATAAAATGAGAAGATAATGAAAAATCCAAGGCTTACACTTGTCCAAATCCTATTTGATGAGGAGATTTCAAAACCTTATCACCTTATCCTCGAATTATATAAGTATGGGACCTTTAGAATCCGAAAAGCATTGTGTAATAATGTAACATTTCAATCTTTCCAAAAGTGCCCCTCCTCTCCACTTATAAAAGGCCCCCACCTCTCCCACCTCATTTACACTTTCAAGCCATTTGGCTCGGCCAACCTCTGCCCAAATAATCTCAAAACTTCCCCCTATTACTCCTAGAAGCCTCACTTTTGGCATAACGCTTCCCATGGAAGCCTTTGGCTCAAATCAAAAAGAGTTACCCGATTTTGAGGTAATGTCTTCTCTAATGTTGTTTTGTTTTATTTTTCTTCTCCAACCCCATAAACGCTTTTTATTCAATTCTTTTGTAACAACACCAGTATCCTAAATATACTAGGATGTTGTCATAATATGGATTCTAGCTACACTTACACACACCTACATCTAATGGTTAAAGAACATACGGTTTCTGTGGATGGAGAATTTCTGCCTCACGAAACGATGATTGTTCAACACTCATATAACACCTCCAAAGGTGGCCATTAAGATGTAACTATTTTTATATATGATATATAATATGTTTATGTTTTTATTATGCTTCTTTATTTCTCATTTATGGCATACTTTATGATTTCCATTATGGGTAAAACGCGATAATTTCATTTTAGGAAGTGCGGACTACCGCCCCCTCAAAGTGATTTGAATCGTTAATGCCATATGTGGGATGTATAAAGGATGGAGTAAATGGTATTATACACTATATTATACTGGAATTATATTATTCATTTATATCATTATGATTTCATTCCATTAAATACGAAATAGAAATGAAAGTAGCGTTCATGCGTACGTACGACTTACCGTCTCCATGAACGGTGCATTTCATTTCTTACCTCTAAATGTTACGTAATATTATAAATGAATGTATATACTGGATATATATGATATATATGACATCTAAATCATGAATATAATTCTTTATATAATGGATATTCTACCACATAAACAACTTGTAATTATAAGAAGTTTATTGTTGACTCAAGTACCAAAGATCGACAAAACGACCGTTATTAACTTAAATAATTACATAATGTTCATAACATGGTAATAAGTGATATAAATGGAATAATGAAAATGAAAAAGGTTCTTATGTAAATATAAATTAACTCTAGTTTATTATTTAGGAGGTTAAAGAACGGTCGAGTCAGGACAAGACGCAAGGTAAGGGAATTTCTTAACCCAACTTCCATTCTTTGGGTTAATCTCCTACTTTCACATTATGTCATGATATTTTTATGTCCTATCTTGTATTTGTACATTATTTATGTGTACTTATAGTGAATACACAGTATAGATGTACTTTATTTAAAAAAAAAATGATCTTTTTAAGGACTTCGTCTCAATCCCCTTTCGTTGAGGCATATTTGGTTTTATACACAACTTTCTTTTATACGGTGTATAAACCCCTTTGACTTTTACGTTTATTCAAAAGGAATATTTTTTATACGAAGCGTTTACTAAACGGAAAAAGGGAATGTTTTTGTCGTACGTATGCGGCGACAACGACTTCTCCGCCGCCGTGACCACTATTTGAGTTTCGGCTTCCTCTACAAGCCATACCCTTTTTGTTTAATGAAAAATAAATACCATGTTATACTTTTCTTTTATTTTGGTATTGAAAATGGTTTTGAAAGCGTTTTTATTATATCAATGTGTTGTATTGATATCTTGTGATTGAAATGTGGAAATGTTATGCTTCCTTTATGCATGTTTTATGTGATACGATTATGTTATGGTTTATGAGATGTTTAAACCTGTTCATATGAGGAATGTATTGGGCTTAATAAGTGACGGGTGGAGCCCGCTATAGCTCCTCGATGCATCGGTAGGTCTCATGAGACAACTAGACGTGTAATTGGCCGAGGCCCTTTCCCAATTTGATTTATGGTTTTGGTCGAGGCCTTAATCATTTTAGACGTCTTGGCCGAGGCCTTGACAAAGTGTTTCAGAATGTCTGGAATTATAAATTCCCTCATTATGAAAGTGGTTATTGATATTTCATGTGATTATTCGACCAGTAGAATATCCATGTGAAGAAGTGAATGGCATTATCTCATTTTAATTTTTCCATATTATGTTGAAGTTCAAGTTTAAAAGGCTTTTGTTTTAGTTATACATTGCCTTAAATGCTTATGTTTTCTTATAAAAGCTTCCGCAATATTGTTATCCTTACTGAGCATCTGAGCTCACCCCTTTCAATGTTTTAATATTTTCCAGGATGTGAAGAAGTGTATTATGACTGACTTGCAAGAATAGTCAGTTAGGATATGAGTGTGGACTATGAAGACCATGTTATTGTAGTTTGTTTACTTTTTGATGTAATGAAAGAATTATGAATGTATCTAGTGTTTCCAAGGCTACTAAACTAATCGGTCTTTCGAGACTTGATCTTTTGTGATCATGCCAATGTTACGAAGTAATGCACTGAATCTGGGTAGCTGGGGTCGGGGCATTACAGTTGGTATCAGAGGCAGTTTAGTACTAACCTTGGAAGCTAGATTTAGATAAACTCTGATTAGAGCACATATCCCGAAGATAGACTTTGAGGATTAGTATAGAAGAACTTCCTAGAATTTTGTTATTGTAGAGATGTTGTGAGTTTTCTGAGCAATACATCCCTGTCTGGATACGAGCAGGTAGAGGAGGCTCTGGCACAGATGTACCTAGGGGTAAAACCTGAAAACACCGCTTTGAGCTAGACTCGAACGGGAACTGGTGCACGACAACGGGCCTTGCTGCACTCTTGGTTACGATACTCCCGGGGGATATGCTTTGGATAATTCTCATTTTCTTTACAAACCACTATGAAGGGTTATGAGTATATACTTCCTCAAAGAAAACATTTTTATAATTATGGATTATATCCATAATTAGTTCAATTTATGTTAAGTGTTTTACAAGTATGGAATTATGTATTTTGATTCATAAACTAATCTAGTTTATGCCATTGTTTAGAAATGGCGCCTAGTGGAAGGAATGAAAACCGTATCAATGTACGAACTCCGTGTAGGGATTGCCCTCCTGCTCAAGATAATTATTGTGGATCTGGAGATACAACTGGTGCTGATCAACTTATTACCATACTGGGATAACTCACTCAGGTTATGAATAATAACCTTACTCGTATGGATCACCCTGATCCGCAACGTGGAGGATCAATGCTAGACCATTTCATGAGGCAACAACCACCAACCTTCAATGGGAGTACAAATCCTATATTAGCTGAGCAATGGATAAATTCCTTAGAGAAAATATTCCATGCCTTGGGGAGTAGTGAAAGGGAGAAGGTTGTCATGGCAGTTTACCGCCTCACTGGAGATGCCGATCAGTGGTGGTCGCTGATTCAAAACACAAAGGAAGATGAAGACCTATCAAATATGGAATAGAGGGAGTTCAAAGAGCTTTTCTTAGAAAAATACTTTCCTCGTGACCATCGAGCAGATATGGAAAGGCAATTTCTGAGTCTGAGGCATAAGGAGGATGAAAATGTCGCAAAGTATGAGGCTAACTTTACAAGGTTAGCGAGGCATGCTGCCGATTATATACGTCACCCAAGGAGTAAGATTGATCGTTTCTTTGATGGGTTAAAACCATTTCTCCGTCGAGCTTTAGTATCACAATCCTTCTCATCATACGAAGATATTGTCTCGTGTGCTATCAAGACAGAAAAGGAATTCTCTAATTCTTATGAAAACAAAGTAAAGAAAGAGAAGAAGAGAACGGTGGAACAAGAGACAGATAAAGGGAAAAAGGGAAAGAAGTATTTTCCATTATGTGATAATTGTGGGAAGAATCACCCTTGTACTTGCCTAAAAGGAATGGGAGTTTGTTATAAATGTGGAGAAAAGGGTCACCAGGCTCGTGATTGCAAGGGAAATAAAGAGGCTGTCAAAGTTGAATGCTACAATTGTAGGGAAACAGGGCATTATGCAAATGAATGTCCTAAGCATCAAGGAAACTTACCTCAGAAAAGGCCAAGGGATCAAGGCCAATCTTATGCTGTGACTACAGTTGAAGTAGAATAATTAATGTATTGGTGCTTTTGGACTCAAGGATTATATTCTGGTTATAAGAATAATGTGATATATATATGGATTGTACTGCATTACTTGTTGATTTCAGTAAGGTTTTAATATTATTAAGGTAATCATATTTTTAGTATGTGACGATAAGAGAAACTTTTCTATGTTTGGGGAATCTGATGTTACAATTGATTTTGGAATTTAGAGACCTTTTAGAGAAAGTCTGGATGAAGGTATTTTGGATAACTATAAAGGTTGGAGTGGATTAAGTTGAACTTTGGATAGTATTGTTTAAGGTTAAAACATTTATGAAGATTATTTTTGGAATAGTATAGTACTATATTTTTAGGAAAAGGACAACCTGTAGGGTGGGGAATAACCCATCGCGTCGGACAAAGCTGTAGGAATCGAACCCACAACCATAGTGCGACAAGCCTTTATTTCCTACCACTAGCCTACATGAAGTCCCTGGTTATTACAAAATAGTTTTACTAATCTAAATGGTATGTGTTAACATTTAGAACCTTATACAATTAGGATAAATAGAATATTTTTGAGTTCCGTTACCATTTGGAGTAAAATTTGGGTTTGTGGTAAAAATTTATTAACGAATGAAAGTATACATAACAAGTATGTATATTCCCTTACGTTCTTAGTAAATCTCTTAAATAAATTCCTCAACATTATAAAAGGTAACTTAAAACAAAAATGTTGTCGGTTAACTTTTCCAACTGGGGATTCAATGACCGTTTAACCAATCACAAGTTTGTGATTTTCTTGTGGTTAAACTTTCTCCTAATCCTGTTTTCTATAACTCTCCATCAGACCTTGATGGTTTGTTTTTCTTCCATATCCATATTTTCATAGAATCCTAGAATGGGCTATATCGGGTGACCTTTGTACTTATCCTGCTTTCTTTTAATGTTATATATTTATTAACCTTATTTCCGATGTGGGTTTTCCTCAAAGGTATTTTCTATTTTCAACCTTTTATTTTCAAAGAAAAATTTCAAATTGCGAGGACGCAATTTATTGAAGGAGGGGAGAATGTAACACCCCGAGCTTCCACGATACGCTTCTCATTCAATAATGCAATAGCTTGCATTGTACGCAACTTCGAGTTCTAAAACACCGCGACTAATCAAAGTAGCCGTTATGAATAGTAATAACCACTTTTTAAAATTATAGAAATTTTATATTTCAAAATGGACTTCATTTTTTTATTCGGAATATCGAAATTACCCTATGTTGAATTTTTGGTATTTTTCTGAGAACTTCTAATTTTTTTATGAATAGTGAAAAATACTTTAAAACAACTTTTTTTAATCAAAATAATTTATTGTGATAAATTATACTATTTAGTGGTTTTAAGGTATAATTAGAATATATTTTTACCATTTTATCCAATGGTGGTCATTAGAATTAATTTAACATTGAAATTGGACATAAACAATTGCCAATCTTTTGATATAAATTGTTTCTTAAAAACACGCTATTTTTCGTAACAGCGGGAATTAACTATAAAATTAATTAATGCAACTTATATGTTTGGAATTTTGTAAAATAGACATCATTTTTGAAATCGGAATATCAATTATAGCTTAGGGTGAAATTTTGGCCTTATTCTGAAAAACTTCAATTTTTGATGAATAGTGAAACCACTAAGTGGTTGTTAAAAACTGATTTTTCGTTAAAATGAAATATTACCACTTCTGTGATTTGATTTTCAAAAATCCTACATACATGGTTGTCATTAAGAAGTAAAATGTGGTTCAATGAGATTAAAATAATTTTTTGGTGAATAGTAACTTTTAAGTTCTTAATCGCGATTAAAGGTAATTAGTGTAGTTTAAGGTAAAAACAATGTTTTAATAATATGATATGAGCTTGAAACTTGTCCTACTCATATTGGATGAGTCATGGCCGACCAAGACAACCCATGGGTCAACTTGGGGACCCCATGGAGCCACTTTGGTTGGAAAATGACATTAATATATATTTATTTAATGTTAAAATTAAATTGACACAAACATGAGTTATTTTACTAAAACAGTTTTTAAGTGAGGTTACACAAGTCCAAATTTTGACTATAAATATTCATTAGAAATATAAAAAGATTTCCTACATCATAGTATTTTTTTATAATTTGTAGACATTAAATAAATTAAATTATTTATGACATCATTATGATGCAGCGATGACCTCATTATTTAACGATTTAAATACAATGACAAGATAATGAAAAATCCAAGGCTTAAACTTGTCAAAAGACTATTGGATGAGGATATTTCGAAACCTTATCACCTTAGCCTCGAATTATATAAGTGTGGGACCTTTAGAATCCGAAAAGCATTTTGTAATAATGTAACATTTCAATCTTTCCAAAAGTGCCCCTCCTCTCCACTTATAAAAGGCCCCCACCTCTCCCACCTCATTTATACTTTCAAGCCATTTGGCTCGGCCAACCTCTGCCCAAATACTCTCAAAACTTCCCCCTCTTACTCCTAGAAGCCTCACTTTGGGCAGAACTCTTCCCAAGGAAGCCTTTGGCTCAAATCAAAAAGAGTTACCCGATTTTGAGGTAATGTCTTCTCTAATGTTGTTTTGTTTTATTTTTCTTCTCCAACCCCCTAAACGCTTTTTATTCAATTCTTTTGTAACAACACCAGTATCCTAAATATACTAGGATGTTTTCATAATATGGATTCGAGCTACACTTACACACACCTACATCTAATGGTTAAAGAACATACGGTTTCTGTGGATGGAGAATTTCTGCCTCACGAAACGATGATTGTTCAACACTCATATAACACCTCCAATGGTGGCCATTAAGATGTCACTATTTTTATATATGATATATAATATGTTTATGTTTTTCTTATGCTTCTGTATTTCTCATTTATGGCATACTTTATGATTTCCATTATGGGTAAAACGCGATAATTTCATTTTAGGAAGTGCGGACTACCGCCCCCTCAAAGTGATTTGAATCGTTAATGCCATATGTGGGATGTATAAAGGATGGAGTAAATGGTATTATACACTATATTATACTGGAATTATATTATACATTTATATAATTATGATTTCATTCCATTAAATACGAAATAGAAATGAAAGTAGCGTTCATGCGTACGTACGGCTTACCGTCTCCATGAACGGTGCATTTCATTTCTTACCTCTAAATGTTACGTAATATTATAAATGAATGTATATACTGGATATATATGATATATATGACATCTAAATCATGAATATAATTCTGTATATAATGGATATTCTACCACATAAACAACTTGTAATTATAAGAAGTTTATTGTTGACTCAAGTACCAAAGATCGACAAAACGACCGTTATTAACTTAAATAATTACGTAATGTTCATAACATGGTAATAAGTGATATAAATGGAATAATTAACATGAAAAATGTTCTTATGTAAATATAAATTAACTCTAGTTTATTATTCAGGAGGTTAAAGAACGGTCGAGTCAGGACAAGACGCAAGGTAAGGGAATTTCTTAACCCAACTTCCATTCTTTGGGTTAATCTCCTACTTTCAAATTATGTCATGATATTTTTATGTCCTATCTTGTATTTGTACATTATTTATGTGTACTTATAGTGAATACACATTATAGATGTACTTTATTTAAAAAAAATGATCTTTTTAAGGACTTCGTCTCAATCCCCTTTCGTTGAGGCATATTTGGTTTTATACACAACTTTCTTTTATACGGTGTATAAACCCCTTTGACTTTTACGTTTATTCAAAAGGAATCTTTTTTATACGAAGAGTTTAATAAACGGAAAAAGGGAATGTTTTTGTCGTACGTATGCGGCGACAACGACTTCTCCGCCACCGTGACCACTATTTGAGTTTCGGCTTCCTCTACAAGCCATACCCTTTTTTTTAATGAAAAATAAATACCATGTTATACTTTTCTTTTATTTTGGTATTGAAAATGGTTTTGAAAGCGTTTTTATTATATCAATGTGTTGTATTGATATCTTGTGATTGAAATGTGGAAATTTTATGTTTCCTTTATGCATGTTTTATGTGATACGATTATGTTATAGTTTATGAGATGTTTAAACCTGTTCATATGAGGAATGTATTGGGCTTAATAAGTGACGGGTGGAGCCCGCTATAGCTCCTCGATGCATCGGTAGGTCTCATGAGACAACTAGACGTGGAATTGGCCGAGGCCCTTTCCCAATTTGATTTATGGTTTTGGTCGAGGCCTTAATCATTTTAGACGTCTTGGCCGAGGCCTTGACAAAGTGTTTCAGAATGTCTGGCATTATACATTGCCTCATTATGAAAGTGGTTATTGATATTTCATGTGATTATTCGACCAGTAGAATATCCATGTGAAGAAGTGAATGGCATTATCTCATTTTAATTTTTCCATATTATGTTGAAGTTCAAGTTTAAAAGGCTTTTGTTTTAGTTATACATTGCCTTAAATGCTTATGTTTTCTTATAAAAGATTCCGCAATATTGTTATCCTTACTGAGCATCTGAGCTCACCCCTTTCAATGTTTTAATATTTTCCAGGATGTGAAGAAGTGTATTATGACTGACTTGCAAGAATAGTCAGTGAGGATATGAGTGTGGACTATGAAGACCATGTTATTGTAGTTTGTTTACTTTTTGATGTAATGAAAGAATTATGAATGTATCTAGTGTTTCCAAGGCTACTAAACTAATCGGTCTTTCGAGACTTGATCTTTTGTGATCATGCCAATGTTACGAAGTAATGCACCGACTCTGGGTAGCTGGGGTCGGGGAATTACAGTTAGGGTTGACGGGAGTTCCTTTTTCAACTAGAGGGATTTATTTGAGTACCCATAAAAGTATGATAAATCACGGAGAGTATTATATTTAATTTCAATTATAGATTTTTAAGAGCTGCAATAGTTCATAGAAGTCTCCCTTTGATATTCATCCAGTGTGAAAATCCTTATAATTTGAGACAAATTTTCATTGTGTCACCCAATATGTGTGGTTTTGATTGCCATTTAGGAAACTTTTAGAAATTTTCTAATATCAACAATTTACCACATAGTAGAATGGGCCTATCAACACCAAAAAGTACTCCGATGGAATTAGATTCTTCATGATCTAAGGGGTTTTGAACAATGGATTCCAAAACAAGGCTTCTTCACATAAACTGAGAGTCATTCAAGAAATATGATATAGGTATATAAACTGTGAGAGGTAGCATCAAAATAGATTCATCTTTGGTTGATTCTTTATTTGATAATGATGAATATCAATATTTTTTATTTATCTGCATTATAAACCATCTAAATATTCCAAGAGATATTTTATGTTATTTGATGGATATTACTACACCACCCAGATTTAAGAGGAGGTAGGTTCTTAATTTTCCTTCATTTGTGTTCCCTTTGTCATAAATTTTTCTTTCTTGGTAATTTCTGGATCTGGATATGAAACATCTTGTTTCCATTTTTGGGATGTATTGGATCATTTCTAATAAATAATGAAATTGTTTTTATCTTCAACAAGTCTCCTTTACTACACATGATTGGGTTTTCAATGACATTCAGTGAGAATTGGACTCGAGGTTAAGTTGGGTATGAAATTCTTATCCATAGTTGGTGAAAATAGTATATATGATTTATTTTATTCTAGATTGGGAATCAATGAATAATGATCTACCTATAGTTATAATGGTATATTCTAATTTTTATCATTATAATAACTGTTGTTTTCCCCTAGTAAGGGAGGCATAATTTTCGTATTGCTTTAGATCATGGTACTAAAACAACTTCTCTTACTTCATTCCACATTGAAATAATAAACATAAATGTGTTAAAGATTCAGTAGGATGATTTATTAGGGATAGTAATTACACGGATGAGTGTGTATCCATTGGAAGTGCCTATTCTATTTGATAAGAAATCTAATGGAACACTTCACCTATGTGTTGATTTCAAAAATTACAACCATGTTACAATAAAGAAAAAGTATCTGTTACTTCATGTTGATGATCTGTTTGATCATTTTAAGAGGGGAAATTTTTCTCCAAAATTGATCATCTATATGGTAATCACTAGTTGAGAATAAAAGAATATGAAAATCACATGATCACCATCTAGATTAGAGTGGGAAATTATGAGAACCTTATCATTCCATTTGTTCAATCCAATGCTACTATAGTCATTATGGATTAAAGTAATAGGATTTTCCAATATTATATTTATAAATTCTTGGTAGTATTTTTTGACGATATCTTTGTTTACTCTAAGTATAAGTAAGATCTTGTGTGTCATTTGAGAGTAGTTCATGAGTTTTTGAGAAATCACCCACATTATGCCATGCTATAGAAATATGATTTTTGGATTTGGTAAGTGAATTTATTGGGACTCATGGTATCATAACATGGTTTTTCAGTTTATCATGAGATGGTAAAATATTTTATGAAAATGGATAAAATTCATAATGTTTCATGATTTATATCTTCTTAGGTTTATCTCTGTATTATCATGGGGCTATTTAGAATTTTTCAAAGATGGATTCTATGATTAATGATCTCACTCAAAAGGGAGTTTAGTTTTATTGTGATGATAAATGTGAGATTTATTTTTATTAAATGAAATGAATTTTGACTTCTATTCCAATGTTAACTCTTCCAAAGAGAAGGCATGCCAATGTGATCTTTTATGATGCAACATGTTTGGGTTTGGGTGGTCTTCTTATGATGGGTGATCACATCATTGCCTATGTATCTCTGACTATTAGGCCACCTTGACTGTGGAAATTTATTTTGGTTGCAAGAACTTATGATTTGGCGATAACAGCTTTTTTGGAATGTTTTACTATGTATTTTGTCCACAAGAAGTTGAGTTATATCTTCACTAAAAATGATTTGAATATCAACCAGAGCAGTTAGGTGGTGTATATATTGTCTTTTAATTTCAACCTCACCTATAACCCATGGATAGGGAATATCATTACTGATGCACTGAGAAAGAAACTCCCAAACCCAGTTGACAAAATAATCCTCAGAAGATTGAAACATGATAGATCTTTTTACATAGTTTCATATTAGATTATGGGAAATAGAGGACAAGGTTCTGTTGGCCAATGTTTATTTGACCTCTACTCTCTAGAGATGGTTATATAGGAATAGTAGTTTGATTATGAATTCTGTAAAACTAGATACTTTCAACCTATTAACAAAAATGTGAAAACTATTGGTGTGCCCTTCGTGTCAGAGTGCCACTATTACATGATGGCATGGCATCTATTTTTTTGAATTGAATGGGTGACGTAGTTTTGGGACATAACTGGATATAAAATTTTATTCTCTAGGGGAGGGAATGATTTGAAAAAACTCATGGTGGATTTGATTCAATATGAGTTACATCATGGATTAGATGTGAAGGTGAGAAGAGTAACCTTTTCGGTGGTTTTCTGGGTAATTTGGGATGCTTGGGAAAAACAAGAGACATGGAACTAGGTTCATCATAGTATTTTTATGGTTTGTTTGAATTCTCTATTAATATATATGGGGGGTAATTTCAATGGAATATGATCTTATAAAATGTTATTTAGGATACTCTAGAAGATTTTCATGAATGTAGAAGGGTAAATTAGATTCAGGAGAGGGAGGTGGGTATGTTAGAGGCCCCGTACGAGGGTCTCAACTTGAATGTTAATGGTTCATGTGTTTTTCGAGTTATGAGATGTGGTTTATTTTTACAATAATAATATTTAACATTATGAGATCATTATGTACCATTTTGAACAATTATATGTTAGGCTTTGTAAATCTTATTTTTATTAGTTGGTTGTTGGTGAAAGTTCCATAGTTAAACCGAGTGTGGTTCAAGAAACAAAAATAAATATTCTATTACTTCATTAGAGTATGTTGATAGTATATAGATGTTATAAATATTATTCTTATCATTATAAAATATCATTGGAGTTATTAATTGGTGACCATGTTCTCTTGAATGTTTCACCTTGTTTAGGTCATTAACGGCTTGGGAGGCAAGGGATGCATGCTCCTCATTTTGTAAGAACTTTTCTGGTTTTTGATTTTGTGAGAATTGTCAAAGAATTTTGTAATTCCTATATAGTTGAATTCAATACATAATCTGTTTCATGTTTCTCAACTTCGTAATTATATTTCTTATTCTTCATATGTTTTGAGATGGAGTGATCTTGGTGTTGATCATGATTTATATTTTATTGAGAATCTAGGAAGGATAGTTGATTCTAAGGCCAAGGTACTTTGTAGGAGGATGATACCTATTTTTAGTGTGCTATTGATGCATGATTATGATTCATATTATATTTGGGATAATGAGTCACTAATGAGAGAGAATTTGACTCAACGTTTTGATACATGACCTTATTGATATGCTTTATATGGAAAAAATATTATATGACGAAGAGTTTCTAATTACCCATTACTTGACTATCTAATATGATTAATCATTTTTTGGTTTATACTATTAAATTGGTTTAGTAAATTCAAATATGGAATTGGGATGATACCTGTAATGTTAATGTCATAGATATGATGGAAGTTTCAGTTTAAAACATGTAATTTTTTAGTCTACTAGGAATTTACATCCCATGTAATAGGGTTATATGATGTGAAATAATTTCTATGTAGATTTAATGAAATGGGAAGACATTGTGAATGGTTACATGCTTTGTACCACATACAGTTAGTGTAAATTAAAAAAATAGAATCTTAAAAAAGGATATAGGGTTTTTTGACTTATGTGGGGATCAAAAATTACATGACATGTAATTAGGTTGCACGCCCTATAAAATCATCAGTATTGTATTACCGATTGGTTTAGATGAAATTATTATTTCATTATGAAAGGATTCATTTCCATTGACAGAGAGTCTCCTACTAGGTGATTTTGGAGATCTCCAATCCCCCTAAGTTAACTATTTGAGGATTGACCATTTTTTGTTGTGGTTCATCACTCCAGGTAAGCGATGTTATTTTCTAATCATTTTTCTTTCTTTTTTCTCCTTGTATATTGATATATAATCTTGGGATTAATGAACTGAAACTTCATTTTTGTGAATATTGATTCTTTTTTGTGTTCTTAAATCTTATATTCCTTCATTTTCTTTTGGAAAGTCTCGTTGGAGGCGTAGTGATTATGTGAAAAGGTAGGAGGTTCCATTTATGGTAGGGAAACTGATCAATTCTTTAATTTATATTTCATTTAAATAGATTTTAATTGATTTCTAAATAAATAATTTGATTCATATTGGAACATATTTTTGAATTTTTATGGATATTGGGAAAACTCCCCTATTCAAATGGAATTTGAATTTAGTGCATGAATTAAAATTGTTGTAAATTTTGAAATGATTTGAGAATTTATTTATTGAAATAGATAAAATTAAACTAATATAACCTTATGAAGGGTTTTATTCTTAAGTGTGACTAAATTCATTCTCCTTCAGTAGATTCTATGATTCATATGTTCTTCCAATGTGGATGGGATGACTTGATTTGGGGAATTCTTGGTGAATTTTCTCCTACTATTGCAAAGGACTCTCTTGAGGGGTTTTTCACGAACAGGTTTTTCTACTATAACAATAATAAGAAGGAGGATTTTGATCATTCAATTATTATTGTGGTGGGTTTTTGGTTCATATGGAATGTGCGCAACTAGGATCAACATGGGCCTTACTGCTATGATCTTCCTCTTGTGGCCTAGGCCAGATGCCTCACCACATAGTTGGCTGGCCTCTTGAATCAGTAGTATACAACACATTTCTGCATGCATTTATATTCTAGAAATTCCTCTTTAAACCAACCTTTCCCAAGGATCTGGGGTTTCTAGGATTGTTTGTATCCTACTACCTTGAGTCTCAATCTCAATTTTGATGGCGCACATGGTTCTAGATTCATGCACAGTGGTGGTGTGGTATGTGGTGATTTGGGATCAGTGATCTTTGCATTCAGTGCTTTCTATGGATTAGGTAACATTGTTAAGGAAGAAGTGTTGGTGTTGCAGAGTTCCTTCTCTCTATAAAAATCTATGAATATCATCCTATCCACTATTGAAATATAATTCAAAATATTGTGGATCTCTCTCATCAGTACCTCAGACTCTCCATGGAATATCACTTACAAGATCTATGAGTATAAGGTAATTCTTTCCAACTACATGGATATTTTTCATATGTGGCATGATGGTAACTATGTATTTGACTTCTTGACTTCATTTTCTACCAAATAATTCCATCTATTATAATGTTTTAACCTCTAATCTCTTCCCTCAAGTAGTGTGGCCTTGGTTATCGGTGATGCACTCAGAATTCATTTCTTTAGGGCGTCTTGGCATGTGTTATCTTTTATTTATTTAATAAAATAAAAGTACTAGTGAATTAAAATGAATATTAAGGATCAGAATTCTGATTGATGTTTTTTTTGTGAAATCAACTGATTTTCCATTTTTTATTGATTGTTTGACCACATCAGATCCAGTGTAGTTGGTTTGTAATTTGGGACACGTGTGACAGGATTGAAATTTATTAGCAATAGATTGATGATTAAAACTCTTAAAAAATCATTTTTATAGTTTTTACCCCTTATGGGATGTTGATAAGTCCAATTTAGGCTAATCCAAAGGGACATGTGAACACATATTTCCAAGATCATTGATATGAGATTTGTATGGATCATAAAACAAGAAAATATCATATAATAAAGAATATGGCCATGGTTCTTATTATGACTGTTTTTTATAAAGGCCTTTGATTTTGATACAAATTTTCTCATGCCTTTTAATTTATTTAAACTATTTTTTATAAACTGTTCATTTAATCCTTATTGGAAAAATTTTCCATCATTCTCAAAAGTTCCATTTTTTGTTTAATATATGAAAATTTACTTCCATTATAGTTATAATTAATATTGAATGACTGATTTTATTTATTTTTTTGGAAAAATTTTATAGAACACATCGTTAGACCATACTAGAAGTTTTGACACACACTATATATTTTTTGGATATATTTATTTTCTCATTCCAGGTCAAGTTAAAGGAATTATTCCTCTTATAAGAAGTGGTTTTTGTATCCCATGGGGATTATAGTGATGTGTCCTTTGTGATTTTGAGTTTTTCTTTTCATATATTATATACATTGAATATGATCTATTTGGGTTTTTGATAATCCTACATGATTTCTGGTACATTATCTTTTTCTAGTTTTGATCATACATATATTAATCATTATCTAATGTTGTTTTTTGATAAATTCATTCTCTCTATTATCTTATATGATTCTAAGTTCTTGTCACCAACCAGTAGTAATTTGGAACACCCTTTGGTCTATTCCATGAACGGATATGTTATCAGGTTACTGGGGTATGTGGGCTAGTTCATAAAAATATCTCTCTTACTCAGTGTGTTTTAGGTTAAACCTATGATAATAAAACTAAGGTGGTTGTTTAGTAATGATGGTGAATCAATTGTAATGAATAAATTGAAATAGAATAAAAATTAACTCATACCCACATCACCTTTTATATACATATTTATCTCATGAAACTAATTATCCAAAACTCTTAATTATCACAACATGATGGATCTCTCATCACCTGATCAATGGGAACACCAAATGTTAGTATAAATAGGTAATAGGACATCAAGTCATAACCTCATCATGGAATATAAAGACTAGTTTTAGAACATATCACA
Source organism: Viscum album (assembly GCA_963277665.1). Classification (NCBI taxonomy): domain Eukaryota; kingdom Viridiplantae; phylum Streptophyta; class Magnoliopsida; order Santalales; family Viscaceae; genus Viscum; species Viscum album. Next base: position 736,054,867 of record OY728160.1, read on the forward strand.
CAAGAACATGAGTAGAGTAAAAAATATGTCACTACTATCCTTAGACTAAGTGGACCCATTTAAATAAAATTAAAAAATAATAAATATGAAACATATTGGAATTAAAATATGATTATGGGAACAAATGAATTTCATACCACAGTATAGAAAATAGATGTGTCTGAATCTTTATTAAAGGAAATATAATGAATTAAAAATATTAACCACTTCACTAAAGTATATCATTATTTCAATAAATATATCATAGAAAATATTACATCTTGAGGTTATATTAAGAGTATATAAAATTTAATGAAATAATTCCTGATAATTATATGCGTACATTTGTGAAAACACATTCACTATCATGGGGAATCCAAACTAAATATGTGAATTCCAAAAATTAATTATAAATATATAAATACATACATATCTGTGTGTGTGTGTGGTTAATATAATTGATAATTTTTTAAATTTAAAAACAATAATATCCATAATAACATTATTATACATACTATTGAGCCACTTATATAATTAATTTATTACTGAAACATTTATTTACATCTTAATTATGAAAACATACACTCACTCAGGTATAAAAATATCATTATAGTAGTAGTATTAGTAGTATTAGTAGTATTATAAATAATAATAATAACTATATTATTATTATTATCAATACAATTACTAAAATTATCATTCTATCATTTAATAATTATTCATTCTAATCCTTTTTTATTATTAATAATTTTAGAATCCAATAGTAAAACCTTAATACAAGTTATTTTATAGATATATATGGGTTTGTATATATAACTAATATTTTTTGTGTATATATGTTAATAAAAGGCCAATGTGGAGGTATGTGGAACCTTCCTCATTCCATATCCTCCTTCCTCTTTTCCAATGTGTCGACCTATTTGGGAGGCTTTATCATTATTTCTTATTTTTTATTATTTTAACAATGTAAGTTCATTTTGGTGGATCATATAATTGTTTTGATTTTATTATTAAAATTTTAAACCTAATCATTTTCTTCTTCAAAATGAATCATCTTCTATATCTCCCCAAATTCGGCCTTCCCCGATACACTTCTAGTTTGCTTGGCTTGGATAATTGAGGATAAAAATAAATTATAAGAGTAGAGGAACTTATTTTACATTGATTGCAATCATTTAACTCAATGGATATAAATAGTATAATTGGAACATGGGAAACATATTTTGTGCCACATTAGGTTTTAAATCATTCTAAAAGTAGGTTGATTTGTATTAATGTTTCGTTCGATGTTAATTAATTATATTAAACTTTCATTACCCTTATTTCTTCATATATCTTACAAATTTTATTTAGACAAACTTTAAATATAAAATAAAAATTTTAACCCCAAAATAATAAGATAAATGATAATCGTATCTTTTATTCTACTCAATTTCTGATCAAAAAATAATTAGAGAAATCACATTCATTTATTTTCTTTCCCATTATTTTAAAAATTATTAATTCTGTTATTTTATTATATAAAAAATTTCACCAAACTATATCATAACTAAAAATTGAAACTATAATGGTGTGTAAATATTGGTATACAATTCTTTATCACTAGAAAGGACTATAGAAAGAATTTGATAGACTATTGGGTTATTTTCCTTTATGATAATCCTATACTAATAGATTTTTAAACCATTGGTATAGGTGTCTTTTAGAAACAGTTATAAATCTTCTCGTGTAGATAATTTCAAAGGAAATACCTAAACAAGTGGTTCTAGAAAACCAATGGTGGATCAAAATCTTTTGAATAAGTGCGTTGATGAAATAAATAGTGTCTTATATTGAATCCATGTCCCCTCTATTATAACTAAATGAATTAAACAGTAACGTTTGATTTATTTTTGGTATATAATTATAATAATATAAATAATTATATTTTTCTTAGTATTTATTTTTATTAAACAAAAATATAAATCAAATTTTCTATCAGATACCAATGGTTGGGGAAAATAATTGTTTTATGTTTTTACAAATTATTTTCCAATTCCATTGGTATATGATCTAATATTTTAAAGAAACTATAAAAATGCTTGTCCCAATATATTTTTATAGTTTAATTTCTATATAAATGATCTCTAGTAGTGAATGGGAATGCACATATGTCTTCACTCATTATATAGAGTAAGATCTATCAATGATTCCCAAACCATATCCCTCTTATCAAGTGTCAATCATCCTAGAAAACTTATTAATTATGTCACAATTGACTACATGACCCCAAAATCTTTGAGGTAAACTGATTGAAACATAAAGACATATTATTATTTATAACTCACCATATATTATACCCCAAAACATATAGGTTCTGTGTATTTGGAGATTAGCTATATGATAATCTCATTTTACAACCATCATTCTACATTTCCCATAAGATTTTAAACATAGGCTCTCTTCTATAGATTTTATTGATAATATACTTTATTATTTCCTAGGGAATAGATTCATAAAAAAGGGGGATATCAAATCACCAGTAAGGTAAAACACAAGAGATATTAAATGAAGATAAAAAGTGAGCATAAGAAAAATAATGTACGAAAACAAAATTAAGGTACATGATCAAAAAATATGGAAATTAAACCTAATAAAGAAATAAATAAAATCATGAATCGTGACATAAGAATTTCATTATAACATAATACATGATTTACAAAAAGATTTTAAACATGAATCCATATTCATTGGATAATAACACAAGAGTCAAGGAAATATCTAGTAAAAAAATCCTAAATGGGAATATAAGTCTATTAAATGGTCATTATAGAAGCATAACACATATCAAAAGCCTATGGATTTGATAATATGGAGAAATAAACATGATCTATGGGGGAATTAACTATGAATGTGGTACAATCATACACATTGGAGATGCTTAACATTGTGAACATATCAATAAGGTTAAACAAAACATTATTGAAAATATCAATAAGATCCACAGATAACATTCTAAACAAATATATATGGCCCAAACATAGAACTATTAAAATATCTATAAGTTCAGAATTTAATATAAGGGAAATATCAATAAGGACCATGATTAAAATTGTGAAACTATCAATGAGGCATAAAGATAAAATTATAATCATATTAATAATCTCCATCCTTTTCATATTTATATCAAGACAAATAATATATTCACCTAATGAATTAGAGGGAAATAACAGACCCACCCAACACATAATGATAACCCGTACTTATGTGTTCCAATGAACCAGAAAACATTCATTACCATATTGAAGCATAATTAAACAATGGGAAAGGGACAAGCTTCATGAGAACATCTAGAACATGTTATAAAACTCTAAAGAATTAGGGTGAATGTAATCATTAATCATATCCTTGTAATTTCATAAAAACCATAAAGCATATTGACATAGATAGAAAACTATTTTTTAAGATAATTATTAATTACATGAATAATAATATGAAATAAAAATTACATTTTTTATGAAATTATTATTTTATAAAAACAACTATATAAAATGGAATATAAAAATAATTTTAAATCCATGAAAACATGGATATGAAGTTTCTTAAATACAACCGATGTATTTGGTTGGAAAATGATATTGTAAAGAAAAAAAATTCAAAATTGAGATTCCATTCTAACATTATTAGATAAGGTAATAGTTGGTGAAAAATAATAGTACTATAAATATTAAAATAATATTACATTATTTAAAAAATTAATTCCATTTAAAATTATTTTAATAAATAATAACATTATAGATACATACATTCATACAAAATTATTGACAATATGGACATGAAGGATAATGATTTCAATCTATATATAAATGATAAGGTTGGTTCCAATTGAAAAAAACCTTTTGGTTAAATTTTGAAAAAAGGAATGTGAAATGGTAATAATCCATGTAAAACATAGAAATAAATATAGGAGAAAAAATGGGGTTTTTTATGGAAAGTACATATAATCTCTATGAATATTTATATATTTATAAAAAATTTCGATTTAAAATTGTTCTTTGACAGAAACTTTGACAAACATGGGAATCTTTTAATTATAGAACCTTGAAAGAGAGACATATAGTTGTATTTTTAAGTCATTTGAGTTTCCAAATAGGTATTATTAATATAAAATCATTGTAATCATATACACCATACAAAATAAAACAAGTGGTGAATATGTAATATATCTCCATGAAATATAAATTGAGATAAAATACTCTTAAATTTACTCCTAAATTCCATGAAATTTATTTATCTTTCTATCACCATAAAAATTCCATTATTATGCTTTTAATCAATTACTTTACTCATTAATTTTATAAAATTTCTTAAACAACTTTGATTAATTTTATTCTTATTAACAAGGGTTCCATAAGAATGAAGGATTTTGGCTTCATTATTGAAATTAAATTGTAGAGAAAATCTATTGATGGATTTGGGTGATGGTAAATGTAACGACCCAAAGTTTTTCAATGGAAATTCCCTTCTTATATTTATTTCATAAAATAACATGAAATCACAACATAATGAACTACTATGTGATAAGTGACCTCTAAAGATATGTTTGTCACTTCTGTGTTAGGAATTTTGAAAATCTAACATACACGGTTGTGTTCTAGATGTTTTTTGGAGTCTAATGAAACAAAAATACTTTTTGGTGAATAGTGACCTACCCTTATGAATAGTAACATACCCTTCTGAATATTTATATGACCCTTATGAATAGTAAATCATCCAACATAAGAGTAACATTACCTATGAATAATTAAATAAAATTTAGACATCTTAGAATGTGACAATTTGACCTTAGTAAACATTTTGGAATTTTGTAAGTCATTATAATTAATTAACTAATTTAAAAGAAAATTTATTTCCCTAAAATGTATTCATGAATTATTGAATCAATGTCGTATAGTTTTTAGATAATTTTATAAGACCCTACGTAATTTTTGAAAGCACTATAAAATCAGTTATAATCTTAAAAACCGTTTTTTAAGTAAATTATGATTTTAATTAAATATTAAATTAATAATATTTAGAAAATTACTTTTGAAAAATGGACTTCATTTTTGGATTCTACACCTCAAAAAATGGTTGGGGTTAATTTTTGGGATTTTTCTGAGATACTTGAATTTTTTATGAATAGTGAAATACCGTAATTTACAAAATAAGCTAAATAAGCTAATTATAGGGTCATGTGTGATGTTCTGCTGATGTAAGCCCACTTGGTTCGGGATTACATTATAAAATTACTATTCTTGGTCATTCAAGACTCACAATTCCTTTTCTTAGGGGAAATTAATAAACTAATGAATTTTATATTAAGGAAACCCCTCTCCCCTCAACTATAAAAGCCACCGTTCACACCCTCATTTCCTCACACCTCTCAATCTCCAAGACTTCTCTATACTCTACCTAAACACCTTCCCTGTAAGAACCCAGTTTTTTCTGTGAAAGACTTTGGAATATTCTTGATAATATTCCAGGGCAGCGCCTTCAGACGGCGTGGGATTCCGAGCCCCGGAGTGGTCAGAATTAAATGTTCAGTGCGTTCACACCGGAAATGCTAAATAAATGGGATAACTCCTAAACAGAATTCCGGATCAGAGATCCAAGTGTACGGATGGGTCCAAAATGGGGTGTTTACCCTAGGAATGACATAAAACTTGTCGGCGCGGGGCGTTTGGACCCCTCGCCCGCTTCTGGAACGTCAAACAGATTAATTAATTAATTAATTAATTCGTTTAATGGAGAAACTCTAGTATCTCTTGAACGGTGTCTCGGATGGGAAAACCGAGGGCACCGTTGATTACGGAGCATGCCGTTTACCCTAGTAGGAGTATAAGTTTTGCGGGCGCGGGCCGTTTGTGAAAAATGGCCCCAGGGGTGTTTTTGTAATTTGGCGGCCTCGGGCGCTAAGTTTAATAACTTTTGAACGGGGTATCAGAATAAAATTCCGAGACCGCCGTTGCGCTCAAAGCGTGGTTCTTAGCCTAGGGGAGGCTAAATCCCGACCCTGTCGGGAGTTCGGGTTCGGGGCTGTCGGGCGGGCGTTTAAGTGATTTGTACTTAAACACCCCCACCCCCCTTCTTATTTTTCTTCTTCCTCAAACCCTCCTCCCCCTCCACCTCCGGAAAGGCAGCTCCGGCGAGGCGAGCTCTGGCGAGGCGACTCCAGCAAGGTGCGGTGGTGCCGGCGGATCAACGCGAACCTCCGGGCGAAGCCCAAGAGGTAGGATCGTGCGTTTCATTTTTTAGTTTCCTGCACCATGTTTGTCCTAAATTTGTTTTATATATTTTCCGTCTAAATTGGAATCCAAGCCCATGGGTGCGTAGTATAATTTATGAGCATTCTATCGCCCTTTTCGGAATTGAAAATGGAGTTCGGAGGAGACCGCAACACCTCGCCGAATTTTGCCGGTTTTTGGAGGTTTTCCGGCCGGTTTGGGAGCTCCGGCGGTAGGTGGTGCGGAAGCGCGACTTCGGTCCGAGGAGGTGGCCGCGGGGCATCGCGGTGGTTCGGTGGCCAGGCGGAGCGGCTCCGGTTGGCGGCTGGCGCGGACAGCGGCGAGGCGGGATCCCGGTCGGGCGGCGCCGGTGTAGCGCGACGAGGGGGAGGAGCCGCGGGGTGCGCGACCCCGCGCGGCGCGACCACGACCCGCGTAACGCGGGTCGCTGTGGGAGATGCGGAGAACGACCTTGATGGCCGGTCGGTGGAGGAAGGCCGCAGCCAGCTGGGCCGTGGGCCGGCTGTGCGCGGACCGGCCGGACCGGGCCGGTCCGGCCCAAGGGGGCTTCCCCCCTTTTTTTGGAAGTTCCGTCGCCCGTAGCTTTCGCTACGGGCGTCCGTTATGCGCGCCGTTAGCGGAAGCGCGAACCTTGCGTCGTGGGGAACTTTTTGAAGTGGTTTTGGAAATTTTTGATTCCTGAAACGAGGGGCCTCGGAGGCGCGACGCGTCTTTAAGTGAACGAGCATTTTTTCCAGGAATCTTGTTTTTAGCGGCGCGGACGCATGCGGCATCTGCTTTGAGTGCCGTCAGTCGCGTTGGGGCCCTGGCGCAAGGGCGAAGGTTTCCAGGGCTGTTTTGGGCGTTGGGACTGGATTTGAGGTGTGGGCCCCACGACCCGTCTTTTGAGCTGCATGCAGCTATTAGCGACTTTTTCCTCGGTCGTCCGTTCGGGGCGTGCGAGCAGTCGATGTTGGGTGTTTTTCCGAGGGCATCGCGTTGACGCAGTCTACCCGCTGTAATTCCACACGATGGTGCGGGCCCAGTGAGGTCCATTTCGGGAGTTGACAGTGATTTCCAGCTTTATCACCGGGTGACCGTTTTGGACAAGTCAATAGTTCATTTCGTGTACTTTTTCGAGAGGATCACAACGGTACGATCCGTTCGTTGAGTTTCGGGACCGGGATGCGGGTCCCACGTGGCACCACTCGTGTGCGGTGCGTCGGGATGCATCTTTTTCTCCGGATATCCGTTGCACCCAAGTGAGTAGTGCTTTTGACGTGTTTTCCCGAGGGGATCGCAATGGTGCGATGCGCCCGACTGTTTTCGGGGCCGAGGCTTGGGATCAAGGGACGCCGTTCGGGCGTGAGGCGGTGTTGGTTACTTTTCCGTCGGATATCCGTTGGAGGCGAGTAATTAGTCGATCTCGTGTGTTTTCCCACGAGGATTACAACAGTGCGATCCGTTTGGTTGTGTAGAGCCTCTTACATGATCTCATTAAATGTGGAAGCATTAAAGGTGCTCCGGTGGTGGTTCGCCCTACCTTGTTTGTAGCGGGCCCTTGGCGTGTGATCGCGCACTCTTGGGAGAGTGATGTAAGTGGTTCACAAGATGTGGTTGGCCGTGCCTGGGCCTTTGAGTTGGAGATGTTATGTCACGCCTTCGCGTTGACATTGGGTGCCGAGTGCATGATATCCTATGGGCTGGAACGAGGTATACTCTAGGAGTATACGAGAGCACTTGGAGGTACGTGTGGTTTGTACCTGAGATGTTCGTGCGCTTGGTTTGGGTTGACTTGGGGCCACACGTCGTGTGGGCCCCATGTGCGTGTTGTGTTCTGCCTTACGTACTTTGACCTCTCGCGGCGTAGAGGGTCCCTCTGTGTGTTTGTCTGACCAGTAGGGAGGAACTCTTCCCCTGGCTATGTGCTCGTTTGTTGACCAGCAGGGTTGAGTGGTCTCCCCCTGGTTTCGTTCTCGATGGATTGGCCGGTAGCGGTGCTAGTGACACCCAGTTCTAGGGCAGACGCTACACCTCTTTTTGGAGAGTTTTTCTGGAGTTGGGTGGTTGCACGACACCCACTCCGTGTTCGGTCGGCCAGTGTTGTACCCTCCTGTAGAGGTGAAAGAGTGGTTCTGAGTTTTACCCTCCAGCGAGACTGGGTAGTGGGTTACTCATCGACTTCCTCGGGCTTACCCTCCAGTAGGGCTGGGCAGTGGGTTGCTCACTGACTTCTAGAGTTTACCCTCCAGCAGAGACTGGGCAGTGGGTCACCCAACGCTATTAGGGTCTACCCTCCAGCAGAGACTGGGCAGTGGGTCACCCGACGCTATTAGGGTTTACCCTCTAGCAGAGACTGGGCAGTGGGTCACCCGACGACCACTTAGGGTCTACCCTCCAGCAGGGCTGGGCAGTGGGTCACCCGTCATCTAGTTCCAGGTCTACCCTCCAGCAAGGCTGGGTAGTGGGTCGCCTGTCGACTTATTCCAGGTCTACCCTCCAGCGAGACTGGGCAGTGGGTCGCTGGATGATGTGTTATGGTTTACCCTCCAGCAGGGCTGGGTAGTGGGTCACCCAGTATCTTATTGTGGTTTAACCTCCAGCGGGGCTGGGCAGTGGGTCGCCTGACGATGTATTAGGGTTTACCCTCCAGCAGGGCTGGGCAGTGGGTCACCCGATATCGGGTTACGAATTACCCTCCAGCAGGGCTAGGTAGTGGGGACACCGGTTGTCATTCCAGACTCAGTCCTCTCGATTAGGCTAGTCTGTGGATTTTCCTCCGTGTTTACCGGAGCGGGACCCTTGGTTGTACGGGTCGGTGATGGAACAACTTTGGCTTTGAGGTGACCTCTCGACTGCGGGGCAGTGACGAGTTGTGGTTTGACGTTCCCCCAGAACTCTCATGTACGAGGGGCGCTTTCCCCACCGAGACGCGTTCTTGTGACGTGATCTAAAACCGTGCGGGCGAGTCAGTTCCACCCAAAGCGGATAGTGTCGAAGTGCGGTGATTGAGCCCCTTGGCTTGCGGTTCGGGGCAGACGTGCGGGATACTGGGCATCGATGGTGTTACCTATGGGACTATTGGCTACACTTTTCTTGGGCTGAGCTACAGGATAGAGATCCCCTTACGAGCTTTTTCGGGTTTCTTGTTGAGCATACAGATATGTATTTACCTTGTTTGCGGCACCCACTTCTTGGGTTTGGCTACTCTTCTTCCAGGAGAGGCGAAGACGCGCGGGGCATGCCACGTGTTTTCCGTTTCTAGCCTCTCATGGTTGGATGAGTCTACTCTCCTACTATAGGTAGCGAAGACTCGACAGGAAGTTCATTTTCTCACCGTTTCCATCTCCTTGTGTCTGGATGAGTCTACTTCGTTTCTATTTTTGGGTTGAGCTGGACTCTTTACTTCACTCCTTGTTGTACTCCTTTACTTTTCCCATTCTCTCTACTACTCACCCTTCGGTACCTCCTTTTGTTTCTCCCTTGAGCCTTTGGGGTATCCTACTGAGTATTTTTATACTCACCCCTGTTTGGGCTTTGCCCGCACTTGGTGTGCCCTTACAGATGATAGAAAGGTGGAGCGTGACTTCAGTGGAGCGTAAGAGCTTGGGAGCTTGGAACACGTGCGGTGGTCGTGGCCGGGTTCCAGGTGGGAGACCCGTCAACTGTTTCTTTTTGTTTACCTGTTTCCGGGTTGTGGCACTTTTCTGGTTGGGCGCGTGTTTCACCCCTTTTTCCTTTCCAAAACTCTGATTGTACTTGTAGAGGTCTATGCACTTTGTGGTATATATATAGAAGTTTCCATTTCCTATTATTTTCTTGTATTTACTTTTACTCTGCACTGTTTCATTGAGTTTGCCGCGTGTGTGTGTACAGGTGCTTAGGAAAAGGCCTCCCCGAGTTATTGTGCCTTCGGCGCTAGTCCCCAGCCCCTGGCCTATGGAGGCGGGCTTGGGGTAGTTGCGGCTCGAGCCCGGGTAGGGTCGGGTCGTGACAAAGTGGTATCAAAGGTGGTTCGTTCCTTGGGACATTATGCGGACGTCCCTAAAAGAAGAATTGGTTGGGATTTAGGGCAATAATGTTAACGTGTCTTGAGAGCGGCTCTCAGGCCAGGGAGTCCAGTGATGGTGCGGGGGCCGACGTATCCATTCACCAGGACCTTGATAACTCGCTTGTCAACTCGGCATGCTGAGACACTTGTTGCAGGGAAATTTGTTTGTGCATCACATAGGATTGAGTCTTTGACCATCCTTCTTGAGTCAGCTCCCCATCGTTGTTGTTATTGGTATATAAATATATGCTCATCTGACCGCGGCACTCCTTGATAATATTCAGGATGTCTCCGCGAAGACAGCCAGCCAAGATACCAGCTTGGGTGCGTGACGACAACCCTGTGAGCTACGAGGCCACAATCTAGGACCCATCATGCGAGCCCTTTTCTCTGGGTGGGCCGGTAGCAGCACCCCCACCTGTTGAGCAGCAGGCAGTTTCAGCAGAGCATGCTGAGCTTGAGCACAGGTTGAGCGCGCTCCGTGAGTTCCAGCGGCAGAGACCGCTGAGGTTTAGTGGTGAGCCAGACCCTTAGGCAGCAGAGGTTTGGCTCGAGGCAGTGGTTCGCCTTTTCGGGCTTGTGCAGACGCCGACAGATCAGAGAGTGGCTTTGGCAGCCGCCTTTTTTCATGGAGCAGCTTGGCGTTGGTGGAGTCTGATGACTCAGCTTCTTGACGAGTCGTCACTTTCATGGGGCGACATTCAGTTGTTGCTCTATGAGGAGTTTTTCCCCTCCTGCTTGCGCACCGTTCGGATTCAGGAGCTCCTGCAGTTTCAGTAGGGAGGGATGACGGTGGCCAAGTATGCGACTAGTTTGGCAGACCATGCACGCTTTTACCCGGACTTGGTCCATAACGACAACCTCCGAGCGCGGAAGTTTGATCAGGGTCTCCACCGAGAGATTCATGCTGTCATAGTACCCTTGGGCATTTCCACATATGCCGGGTTGCTAGAGCAGGTGCTGGTGACGGAGGGATTCCTGTCATGTTTTGCGGTTGGTAGTGGCAGTGGGCGCAACGGAGCTGGGACGTCTGCCGTAGCTAGTAGGCGCCGGAGGACAGAGCCTCGATGCAGGTGGCCTTCCCACTACCGGTTTCGGGGACGTGGTCGTATACCACTGTGGTGAAAAGGTGCAGGCCCTCAACCGAGGATGCCCTTCCGTGAGTGGATCCTGGGCCATGGTCGTACATCACAATGGAACCGGAGGGCACCAGGGCAGCCCAGAGAGCGCCAATGCTATGCTTTTGACGGGCGAGGTCACTTGGCATGAGACTGCCCGACCCGAGTTGCTGAGAGCTTCGGGCAGGCAGCAGGCGCACCACCACGGCAGAGGCAGCGCTGTGATCAGAGTAGTGGCCAGAGAGGTGGTGCTAGCAGAGGAGCGGGAGGAGCGGGAGGAGCTGGAGGTGGGGGAAGATTTTACGAGATCTCCCCATCACCACTAGGCAGTCCACGTCAGGCTCCGAGAGCTGACGGTTGGGACCACGGACAGCCGCGAGCTTTGGATGTCTACGATCCTGCAGAGCATGGGATGGTGAGAGGTACCCCTTGCGACTCTTCTACTTTTTGCAGTAGAATTGTTAGGCTCCGCGGGTGAAAGGATTTTCTCCCTGCTCTTTGTTTTAGGTGTTACCAGGGTGACGTAGGGCGTCGGGTGTGACCTTATGTTGGTAAGGAAAAAGGCGTGAGACCTTTTCCTTTAGTTGATGGTGTTGGCTCATTCGCTTCCGAGCGTGTAAGAGAGTCTTGGTAGAGAGACATCGACTGTGAAATCTTGCGTGACCAGATATCCTTGGGTGCTTCACCGTATAGATATTCTGAAGGAGGGAATCACCGAGCCTTGTTTCAGGTGCGGGCGGTGATTCCAGTCGCGACATGCGACGAAGAGGTTTTACCGGGGAGGTGAGCTACCCCCGAGGGCCTTCGGGCCGTTTGAGACCGTGCAAAGGGATGGCGAGGTACCCTACCACGTTGCCCTAACCCCAAAGTCTGAAGTGGGTGCACGACGTCGGCATGAGCCGACCTCGCGTGAATGGATCAACCCTTTGGTCTGTGTGTGGTGACGTAGAGTTTTGCGTGGGTTCTCCTGGGTATGGGAAAGCCAGGTGTGGGCTTAGTACCCTGTGTTCTTCCCTGGTTTTTCTTTTCGAGGACAAAAAGCTTGAAGGATGGAATGATGTAAGAACCCAGTTTTTGCTGTGAAAGACTTTGGAATATTCTTGATAATATTCCAGGGCAGCGCCTTCAGACGGCGTGGGATTCCGAGCCCCGGAGTGGCCGGAATTGAATTTTCTGTGCGTTCACACCGGAAACACTAAATAAATGGGATAACTCCTAAACGGAGTTCTGGATCAGAGATCCGAGTGTACGGATGGGTCCGGAATGAGGTGTTTACCCTAGGAACGACATAAAACTTGTCGGCGCAGGGCGTTTGGACCCCTCGCCTGCTTCTGAAACGTTAAACGGTTTAATTAATTAATTAATTAATTCGTTTAATGGCCAAACACTAGTATATCTTGAACGGTGGCTCGGATGGGAAAACCGAGGGCACCGTTGATTACGGAGCATGCTGTTTACCCTAGGAGGGGTATAAGTTTTGCGGGTGCGGGCCGTTTGTGAAAAATGGCCCCAGGGGCATTTTCGTAATTTGGCAGCCTCGGGCGCTAAGTTTAATAACTTTTGAACGGGGTCTCGGAATAAAATTCCAAGACCTCCATTGTGCTCAGAGCATTGTTCTTAGCCAAGGGGAGGCTAAATCCTGACCCCGTTGGGAGTTCGGGTTCGGGGCTGTCGGGCGGGCGTTTAAGTGATTTGTACTTAAACACCCCACCCCCCTTCTTCTTCTTCTTCTTCCTCAAACCCTCCTCCACCTCCACCTCCAGCAAGGTAGCTCCGGTGAGGCGAGCTCTCGAGAGGCGACTCCGTCAAGGTGCGGTGGTGCCGGCGGATCGACGCGAAGCTCCGGGCGAAGCCCAAGAGGTTGGATCGTGCGTTTCGTTTTTTAGTTTCCCGCACCATGTTCGTCCTAAATTTTTTTATATATTTGCTGTCGAAATTGGAATCCAAGACAATGGGTGCGTATTATAATTTATGAGCATTCTATCTCCCTTTTCGGAATTGAAAACGGAGTTCGGAGGAGACCGCAACACCTCGCCGAAGTTTGCGGGTTTTTGGAGGTTTTCCGGCCGGTTTGGGAGCTCCGGCGGTAGGAGGCGCGGCAGCGCGGCTTCGGTCCGAGGAGGCGGCTGCGGGACATCGCGGTGGTTCGGTGGCCAGGCGGAGCGGCTCCGGTTTGCGGCTGGCGCGGACGGCGGCGAGGCGGGATCCCGGTCGGGCGGCACCGGCATAGCGCGATGAGGGGGAGGAGCCGTGGGGTACGCGACCCCGCGCGGCGCGACCGCGTCCCGCGTAACGCGGGTCGCTGTGGGAGATGCGGAGACCGGCCTCGACGGCCGGTCAGTGGAGGCAGGCCACGGCCAGCTAGCCGCGGAGGGGTGAACCGGACTCGCGGCTGGGCCGCGGGCCGGCTGTGGGCGGACCGGCCGGACCGGGCCGGTCCGGCCCAAGGGGGCTTCCCCCCCTTTTATTGGAAGTTCTGTCGCCCGTAGCTTTTGCTATGGGGGTCCGTTTTGCGCGCCGTCAGTGGAAGAGCGGACCTTGCGTCGTGGGAAACTTTTTGAAGTGGTTTTGGGAATTTTTAATTCCTGAAACGAGGGGCATCGGAGGCGCGGCGCGTCTTTTAAGTGAATGAGCGTTTTTCCGGAAATTTTGTTTTGAGCGGCGCAGACGCATGCGACGTCCGCTTTGAGTACCGTCAGTCGCGTCGGGACCCTGGCGGAAGGGCGAAGGTTTCTAGGGCGGTTTCGGGCGTTGGGACTATATTTGAGGTGTGGGCCCCATGACCCGTCTTTTGGGCTGCGTGCAGCTTTTAGCAGCTTTTTCCTCGATCGTCCGTTCGGGGCGTGCGAGCAGTCGATGTTGGGTGTTTTTCCGAGGGCATCGCGTTGACGTAGTCTACCCGCTGTAATTCCGCACGATGGTACGGGCCCCACGAGGACCATTTCGGGAGTTGACGGTGATTTACAGCTTTATCACCAGGTGACCGTTTTGGACAAGTGAATAGTACATTTCATGTACTTTTTCGAGAGGATCGCAACAGTGCAATCCGTTCGTTGAGTTTCAAGACTGGGATGTGGGTCCCACGTGGCACCGCTCGTGTGCGGTGCATCGGGATGCATCTTTTTCTCCGGATATCCGTTGCACCAAAGTTAGTAGTGATTTTGAAGTGTTTTCCCGAGGGGATCACAATGGTGCGATGTGCCCGACTGTTTTTGGGGCCAAGGCTCGGGATCCCGGGACGTCGTTCGGGCGTGAGGCGATGTTGGTGACTTTTCCGTCGGATATCTGTTGGAGGCGAGTAAGTAGTCGATCTCGCGTGTTTTCCCGCGAGGATTACAACGGTGTGATCCGTTTGGTTGTGCGGGGCCTCTTACGTGATCTCATTAAATGTGGAAGCATGAAAGGTGCTTCGGTGGTGGTTCGCCCTACCTTGTTTGTAGCGGGCCCTTGGAGTGTGATCGCACACTCTTGGGAGAGTGATGTAAGTGGTTCACAAGATGTGGTTGGCCGTGCCTGGGCCTTGGAGTTGGAGATGTTATGTCACGCCTTCGCATTGACGTTGGGTGCCGAGTGCATGATAGCCTATGGGCTGGAACGAGGTATACTCTAGGAGTATACGGGAGTGCTTGGAGGTACGTGTGGTTTGTACCTAAGATGTTCGTGCGCTTGGTTTGGGTTGACTTGGGGCCACACGTCGTGTGGGACACATGTGTGTGCCGTGTTCTGCCTTAAGTACTTTGACCTCTCGCGGCGTAGAGGGTCCCTCTGTATGTTTGTCTGACCAGCAGGGAGGAACTGTTCCCCTAGCTCTGTGCTCGTTTGTTGACCAGCAGGGTTGAGTGGTCTCCCCCTGGTTTCGTTCTCGATGGATTGGCCGGTAGCGGTGCTAGTGACACCCAGTGCTGGGGCAGACGCTGCACCTCTTTTGGGAGAGCTGTTCTAGATTTGGGTGGTTGCGCGACACCCACTTCGTGTTCGTTCAGCCAATGTTGTACCCTCCTGTAGGGATGGCAGAGCAGTTCTGAGTTTTACCCTCCAGCGAGACTGGGCAGTGGGTTACTCATCGACTTCCTCGGGATTACCCTCCAGTAGGGCTGGGCAGTGGGTTGCTCACTGACTTCTAGAGTTTACCCTCCAGCAGAGACTGGGCAGTGGGTCACCCGATGCTATTAGGGTCTACCCTCCAGTAGAGACTGGGCAGTGGGTCACCCGACGCTATTAGAGTTTACCCTCTAGTAGAGACTGGGCAGTGGGTCACCCGACGACCTCTTAGGGTATACCCTCCAGCAGGGATGGGCAGTGGGTCACCCGTCGTCTAGTTCCAGGTCTACCCTCCAGTAAGGCTGGGCAGTGGGTCACCTGTCGACTTCTTCCAGGTCTACCCTCCAGCGGGGCTGGGCAGTGGGTCGCCATATGATGTGTTATGGTTTACCCTCCAGCAGGGCTAGGCAGTGGGTCACCCAGTATCTTATTGTGGTTTACCCTCCAGCGGGGCTGGGCAGTGGGTCGCCTGGCGATGTATTAGGGTTTACCCTCCAGCAGGGCTGGGCAGTGGGTCACCCGATATCTGGTTACGAATTACCCTCTAGCAGGGCTGGGCAGTGGGGACACCGGTTGGCATTCCAGACTCATTCCTCTCGATTAGGCTAGTCTGTGGATTTTCCTCCGTGTTTACCGGAGCGGGACCCTTGGTTGTACGAGTCGGTGATGGAACGACTTTGGATTTGAGGAGACCTCTCGACTGCGGGGCAGTTAAGAGTTATGGTTTGATGTTCCCCCAGAACTCTCAAGTATGAGGGGTGCTTTCCCCACCGAGATGCGTTCTTGTGACGCGATCTAAAACCGTGCGGGCGAGTCAGTGCCGCCCAAAGCGGATAGTGTCGAAGTGCGGTGATTGAGCCCCTTGGCTTGCACTTCGGGGAAGACGTGCGGGATGCTGGGCATCGATGGTGTTACCTCTGGTACTATTGGATACACTTTTCTTGGGCTGAGCTTTAGGATAGAGATCCCCTTACGAGCTTGTTCGGGTTTCTTGTTGAGCATACAGATATGTATTTACCTTGTTTCCGGCGCCCACTTCTTGGGTTTGGCTACTCTTCTACCAGGAGAGGTGAAGACGCACGGGGTATGCCACGTGTTTTCCGTGTCTAGACTCTCATGGTCGGACGAGTCTACTCTCCTACTATAGGTAGCGAAGACTCGACGGGAAGTTCATCTTCTCACCGTTTCCAGCTCCTTGTGTCTGGATGAGTCTACTTCCTTTCTCTTGTTGGGTTGAGCTGGAATCTTTACTGCACTCCTTGTTGTACTCCTTTACATTTCCCGTTCGCTCTACTGCTCACCTTTCATTACATCCTTTTGTTTCTCCCTTGAGCCTTCAGGGTATCCTACTGAGTATTTTTATACTCACCCCTTCTTGGGATTTTCCCGCACTTGGTGTGCCCTTGCAGACGATGGAAAGGTGGAGCGAGACTTCAGTAGAGCGTAGGATCTTGGGAGCTTGGACCGCGTGCGGTGGCCGTGGCCGGGTTCCAGGTGGTAGACCCGTTAGCTGTTTCTTTTTGTTTACCTGTTGCCGAGTTGTGGCAGTTTTCTGGTTGGGCGCGTGTTTCACCCCTTTTTCCTTTTCAGCACTCTGCTTGTACTTGTAGAGGTCGATGCACTTTGTGGTATATATATAGCAGTTGCCCTTTCCTTTTTTTTGCTTGTCTTTACTTTTACTCTGCACTATTGCATTGAGTTTTCTACGTGTGTGTGTACAGGTGCTTAGGCAAAGGCCTCCCCGAGTTATTGTGCCTTCGGCGCTGGTCGCCAGCCCCTGGCCTATGGAGGCGGGCTTGGGGTAGTTGCGGCTCGAGCCCGGGTAGGGTCGGGTCGTGACATTCCCTAGCCCCTCCCCCACTTCCAAGAAATCCTGGTCTCATCAAAAGACGATTCTTAGGCCCTTAAGGAGGTTCTCAAGAGAAGGATTCAAGAGGTAATTTCCTTCCCTCTTCTTGTTTTCCTTTCAAGTTCAAGTTCATTTCTTGATCTCTCCCCACCTATCTTCATCCAAATTGTATTTTAACTCCAGTATTATACATATACTATGATTTTATGATTCTAATGGGATATTATATCATCCAACCCCTTTCCCTCTTCCATTTATTTTATTAAAGAGAACGTTGTTTGTGAGGTGTTAATTTATCACCTTCAAGAACGACATGCTTTCTTCTTCCATTTAAACCTTAAGATCTTGTCATTAAACCATTTTTATCGTTGAAGCAGAATATTTTATATGTTTTATTTCTTATTTTATGTTCTGGTAATAACCTATGGTCATATTACTAAGTGATAAGTTAAAACAAGTTTGTTGTGATCCAAAAACTGCCCAAATTGACCCAAATAACCATCATTTAATTCTTATCTAATGATTCATCCACATGGATCTAATATAATTAAATATAAGATAATTAAAACTCCTTTAAAATAATTAATGACATGTAATATAATTTCTTTATGTTTACCCATGTTTTACCTGAACATAAATTTATGAATACAAGTGAACAACCCAAGAAAAAACCATAAAAATGAACATCCCCAAAACAATGTTTTTAAACTCTATAAGTCACCCAAAGGAACATAAAATGACATAATGAAACCAGAATAAACAATATTAATTTACACATGGTTCTGGATTTCTAATTAATCAATATAATGTCATTATATAGGACATTAAAGAGAAGGAACCATTTAGGTACAAGGTAAGGGGAAATTCTCGAACCCAACTTTCATGCTTTGGGTTATACCTCTTTCACTCCATTTTTGATATGGTCACTCCTTAAATATCATTTGTTCATAATTTTATTTAATTTTCTAGGATATAAATGTTTTCTAATGATGTTTATATCAATTCAATTATTTTCCTATAGAACTCTTCTCTTAAGAACTTAACTTTTACCTCTCATTCAAGTTTGATGATTCTTGTATCAAGTATGTTTTTCACTGTTTTTTTGGGAACCCAAAGTTTATGAATGTGTTATTATAAGATGAAGCCCATTAATTTTAATGGGTTAGTTATGTTCATTTATGTTATATGTTCATTGTGGCATGCATGATAAATGATAATGTTATGATGTGACGGGTGCGCCCGAAATTATACAGTGAAATATGAATGTTTAAATGTGACGAGTGAACCCAGAATTATATAGTGCTCCAATGGGTAGAGATAAAAGATATTTATGAAGGAAAAGGGTGGTTGGGATTAATATAGCATGAGTTCTTTTATATGTTATTTTGAGTGGAATTTTCAGAAACACTCATTCCTTAACCCATAATGTTGTAATTTTAAATGGAAATTATGCACAAAGTAGACCGTAAATTAAACCAGGATATGATATAGATGAAAAATAACACATATATACATTTATATATAATTTATTAGGATATATTATATATTTTTCATCATATTTTAACCTTTTTACCTAATTTACCTTTTTTTTTATCTCTATTTTTTTCCATAGCACATTATTGTATTTTATAAAAATCAAATTTACCATATTACATAAATTAAATGGAATAATTACTTATTGGAACTCCATTGAAACTAAATAAATATCTAAATATGAAAATTTATTCTTTTAATTGAAAACATAATATATATATATATATAATCTAATAGAAAAACAAATTTTGTATACTTTATAGGTTATTTACCATATTTTTATCAATTATTAACTAAATTGTTGTTTACATATTTTTTATACATTTATGTTTTTAATTAAATTACTACATTAAAACTGATCATTTTAAATAATTTTGATAAAAACTAAAAATTATAATAAAAAATTATCTTAAAATATATCAATTTATCATTAAATAATTTTAATCAAATCTATATAAAATTAATCAATTATCTTATAAAAATATATTTTATCAGCTCCCCGGTTTTATATTATTTATTTTAATTTTATAGAAAAAATCCATATTTTTAGAAATAATAATAATAATAATTGATAATTTTAAAATAATATATCAATTTTTTAATTAGATACTATATTTTTTCCATTCTAAAATTATTTTTCAATACAATATTTTTAGTTATATAAATTTATCATTTGATAGACCCAACATGCATATATCAAAAGACTATATTTTTAATTCCCATATTTCCAAAATTTATATTTCCAATATCCATATGTTCAACAAGCATATATATATCAATAAAACTTCATTAATATATATAGTCATACACAAATCAATAAATCACCCATTCTACACATTTACAAGCCTCTTAACATTTGTATTATATTTATAATTCTTTACCATAATTTCATGTTTGAAATAGAGGTTATGATATTCATAGAAAACCATAACGATAAAGATTTTATGTTTGTGGTGTGTTTATTGCATGTGGCTTTATTCCTCTAGTAATTTTCATAATGATTATTCATACTGTACTAATGTTTGACCTGTATTTCCATATCATATAAAAAATGTATTGTGGTTCCTTTTAGTTTCATTGTTTTATGTGAAGGAATAAATTCAATATATTATTTATTTTAATAAAAAATACATAGAGAAATATTTGGGTGTTAAATTATACCCCCTTAAATGTACCCTTGATACTTCATTTCATTGAATACAAATTGAGATATTTCTACCTCATTATATCTTTAGCATACCATATTTGTTCATAAAACATAATATTCCAGCTTAAAAGATTAAACAGGTCAGTGGTCCTATTTCATTGTACATTATCTCTATGATACAATATTTCAAATTTTTTTCATCCCATGATAGATCATGTTCTAGTTTTACAACATCTAAATTTAGTTCATGGGAAGGGTCGGGTATGTACTTCCAAAACAATGATACATTTATCACATCATGCACTCAGGGGAGGTTTGATGGATGTGTAATATAATAAGATACTATCCCCACCCACTTTATGACTTCAAAGGGGCTGATCTATCTAAGGATGGACATTCATTCCTTTCTGAATATCATAACCCTCTTCTATGGTTATATTCAAGGTTATACCTTATCTTTATAATCAAAGTACAAATCTAACTGATGATTATAAGCATATATATATTCTATTAACATTATATAGTTATAGTGTTCCTTTGAATGGTATTAATACTCTATTAAATTTCATGAGAAAGATTTGATGCCATAAATGCGTATCCCACATCATTACCCCAACATGCTGGATTTCTTCACCACCTCCCATAGAAAGCCTTATATAGTTTATTAGAATATTAGAATGTAAAATATTATTATATTAGATGTCTAAAATTAGATGGTATTGATTCTACCTCTATTGAAATATATTTAATAGAATATCAGAATATCTTCATGAATTTGCGTGGTCCATTCAAAATTTTCATCATTCTAAGGGTGATAAGTAGTTATAAATCAATACAGTTTATTCAGTGCTTATTGAAAACATTTATAGAATATAATTTAAGACCTAGGATCTCAATCTAATACAATTGATAATGGTACTATATGTCGAGTTACCACTCCCATGATATTTATTTTGGAAATTTGATCAAGTGAAAAATAATTCTAAATAAAAATGAAGTGTCTCAAAATTATATGTCAATCCACTACTACCTAGATGGAATTGAGGCCTACATATATTTTATGAAGTCAAATAAAAAATATGTGGTGATGTTACCCCATTTAAATACTGGTGTATATAAATGTTTTATCATATCTTTATATTTAGAATGCCCAACCTTAACATTTTGGAATACCAAACCTCAAGATACAAACTCTTAAATAACCATCTTAAATATATCCAATAAGAAATGATTCTTGATATCTACATACATCTTTGATCTTCTAGGATGGATATGTAATGATAAGATATTTGGATCACCTAATAACTAATTATTAAATTCAGGTATTTATGATAAAGATGTTAATTTATCAAATCATATTAATATGTAATGGAAGAAACTAAAATAAAAAATGGCCAAAACATTCTTATGTTGATCCATAACCATATTTTGGGCCTCAATTTTCATAAAATGGATGGATGGGTGAGAATTAAATTGGAAAATATTGGATTTATACTCACACATTATGATTTCATTATCCATCCCCTACAAATCCCTTGGTATTGTTTCTCTTTGAATCCCCATCATGGATATGGTTTCATGATCCTTTATACTCAATGAATTGTCCACGTTGTCTTCCTTCCCAGGTGTAATGTATATAGTAGTCATAGACCTGAATTGACATCAACCTTCAAGGTGTTCTCCCCTCATTCTAGGTGAATATATAATTTAATATCTTATAATCACATTATATTTAACTCTTTTCATTATATAGATAATTACTTCATATCCTCAATGAATATATTACCAATAACTGTTCCAAATTATTTATCATGTAACTTCCATTTAATTTTTAATTTATGTGATAAATAGGATACAACTATTTCAATATACACAAGGAAACACCCAAGTCCCTTCTTTGATACATTATTATTAATAAAAAACTCTTTTCCAGTGTAGGGTTGTTTTATTACGAGTGTAGCAACCAAACTTCTCTTGGGAACCTTGAAATTTTATTCATATTCATTTATCTTAAATAACAAGGCCCTATTATAATTTAACATGGTTATAGGATTTCATCATCATGATAAATTTCTCAAAGAGTATCAATTGTATTAAAAAAATCTATAAAATCTATAGATCTCTGTTATAGTGGATGGTTTGGTCCAGTCTTTATTCTCCCATGCCTTTGAATGATCCACATATATACCTTAATTATTGATTACATGATCCAAGAATGGTACTTTTTGTAGTCAAAACTCACACATTCACAATTTGATAATCATGTTATATTTTGTAAATATGTTAAGATTAATTATTAGAAGATCATTGTAATGGTCATGCTCTTAAAATATATGCGAATACTATAAATAAATACAACCAAAAATTGATTGGGGTTATCTCTTAAGACTATATTAATAGTATAAACTGAGAGAGTTGGGAAATTTGTGATTCAAAATGGAATCACTCTAAATTCATAGTGCTTATATGTGGTGATAATGGTTTTCAAGGGAACAACCTATATTTTCACCAATAATTAATAATATTAAGAAAAGAGACCAATCAATGATAAGTATTTAGCCTCTCATAGTTGATTGAACAATTCATTAAAACAGGCTAAGGGGTACTTTATCTTGACTATGATTTTATTATTTTTATGCAAATCAATTTAGATAAACATTGACCAATATTTCATCTTAACAAATATGATCGGGGAATCCTATGGTAATAAACATGGTCATATAGAACCCTTATCAGTACTACCTTATGATTTCTTATTTAATTCCTACAATTCAATCAGGTCCATTACATTGGGAGTATTTTAAATAGTTATATCTCAAAGTATGATTTATATGGGACACTCAAAATCATGATCATTGGAGGACTAAGAAACTCTTCAACAAATATGTTATCATATCCCCACAAAATAGAAATGTCTCTAATATTGAGTTTCATACAAATTATTTAACCTATATACCACCTTCTTACTAGGAATTATAACCAACATAATGGATGTAATTACAATTAATAGTTAATATTCCTCATTTCACTAATAAAATATCATATCTTAATTCATTATGTATAATGTGACTTCCCTATCCAAACAGTTAAAATTGAATCTATGTTCATATATCCAATAAATTTTCAGAAATAAAATCAATTTATATTAAAGGGTGAATAATAATATTTTGAAGAAGTGCATTCCAAAATACATTTACTAGAAAATATTAGAATTCTTGAGACAAAATTTTCATACAATAATGAGTTTTTTTCAATATTTTAACAAATATTCATGGGGATATGAATAAATAATTTTATCACATATTCATAATTTTATGAAATTCACTATACAGGGTTCAAATAATTTGTTTTAAATTTTTATCATACCAATCACAACCACAATTTAAGGATTTTATATTTCATACATTACTCAAAAAATGTTTTGTGAAGATTTAAAGAATCAATAACTATAATAATAAATCATATGATAATTAAAATCAATCCAAATATGCTATAAATTAAGAAATAATAATTTTAACCAATGAAATTTAAGGTTATTCCTACATAACTTTCTGTTTTATCCTCTTATTCATAAAATCATATTCCAAAAAAAATAGATAAACCATGCTCACATATGAAATGAGAAAACATATAACAACATACATGAATAATTTTCGTTATATCTCACAACATATCATACCTCAGAACCTATATATTTAGTTTCCTTGGAGATTAACTACAAGATATTCTTATTTCACAATAAGTGAACACTATTTCACTCATAATTGTCCACACATTCAATCATATATAAATTTTATTCATAATAATCTTTTTCATTTATTGGTTAGTGAAAACATAAAATAGTGTGAGGTCAAATTATCATTAAGGATAAATATAATAGATATCAAATGAAGGTCATAAGTTAACATCAGTCAAATTTTTGATTTGAAAAATAATCAATGTTTGCATGTATAACATAAAAGAATCATACCCACTACAAAAAAGATAAATAAAAATGAATCAGGTTATAAGGATTTCATCAAAATGTAAGACATCAGTTGTAGTTGTGTGAAAATGTGAATATATAATCATGAGACTCAAACATGTTCTTGGGATGAATAACTGATTTAAAAGATCATGGAATGGGAACATTGGTCCATGAAAGTTTAATCATGGAATCATAACCCATATTCCTAGCATAATGGGATTTTATCATGGGGAAATAACCATTATCCAAGGAACATTACATATAAAAGTAGTGAAATCATAAGTATAGGTAACACTTAAGATTTCAAGCATATAAATAGGGTGCATTATTAACATTGTGAACATATAATAAATTTCCATTATTATCACTTAAAATTATAAAAAAGGTCCATGATTAACATTAGGAACATGTAAATAAGGTTAATTCTTAACACTATGAATATATCAATAAATCCCATTCTTAACATTTTGATCATATCAATTAGTCCCACAAATAACATTGTGAATATATAAATAAGTTGCCTGATTAAAAGAATTATCTCATGAGATATAAAGCATTGACCAATTTATTAGAGTGTTTTAATGGACCCAACTATCCCATCACAGAAACAAATATATTTTTGTTCCATAGGAACTTGAAAAAATTATAATCCCATCATATATTAATTAACTCAAGGAGATGATACGGGTTTGAGGATAACATCCATAAGATATTGTCATAATCCATCCATGAAAATAATTTTCATGGTATCATTAGGCAATATCCAAAGTAAATAATAAAAACATTAAAGAGTATTGAAATAGATAGAAAACACTTTTTAATACAATGAATAATTACGTTGAGATCTAAAAAAATACCATTTAAAATTTTAATAAATTTTATTTAAAAAATAATAATTTAAAAAAAAATGGATAATATTTTTCCATTGAAAACTATGAAAAATAATAGAGGAGGTTTCATAAGTAAAAGTCAAGAATATGTTGCTAAAAATCATTTGTATGTACCCATTTAAAAGGATATTTCATTCACATGATTATAAAGAGCATCAATGTAATTTAAAATTGATCACATAGATAACCGTAAAAAAACATTCCTTTTTTATTTAGTGTTGAGTACATTTTAAAACACATTAAGATATCATAAAATTAGGGATATTTATAACAACAAAAAATTTGGGTAATTTTGATAGGGGGAGAATTGTCACCAAAAAATAATTAAAATGTCGTTTCCACTTACAAACATCCTTTATGATGAATTTTGATCTAGTAGGAAATTAAATGTTATGAATACATGTAAACCAAATAAATAATTATAATATAATAAAATAATTGTTGTTATTAGAGAGAAAAAACATACAATTTTAATCATTATAAATTTATTCCTTATCAATACTAATTTAAAATATAGTTTCTAAGGATACCCTATTGTATTTTGTAACTTTTTAATCATAACCCATGAAAGAGACAACCATATATGAGTTTTTAAATTCATTTTATTTCATGTGAAGAATTATATGAAAATAAAACTGATATGTATTTACACCACCAAAAATAAAATGACTATAAAATCAAGAACATATCACAATTAATGGAAAATTGAGATGAGAAAACCTTAAATTTAATAATGATTTCAACCAATGTTAATTGACTTAAATCACCGCAATAATTTCATGATTATCCATTTCATTTGTTACTTTACTCATGTCTTCCAGGAATGTTCCTTAACACCTGATGAATTTGTTCCTTCTCGATACAAGATCCTTTAGAATGGAGTATTTAGGATTCATTATATAGACTATAAGAAACCATAAACTAATATATGATTTGGGAGATGGGAAATTAGAAGAGATTTAAGATATTTTAATGGAAATATTTGTTTTATAGGGAATGAGTGTGGGTCATTTTATAGGTGTTTTTTTGAGTGGCATCTTCAAAAATACTCATTTTTTTATGTATAAGGTTTTCTTTTTAAAAGGAATGTGGTTATAAATTGTAAAATAATGTTGGTGAGATATGATTTAGTCAAAAAATTCCTTATATAAAAATTTCTAGATAAGTTTTGGTGATATTTTTTGTTTTTACCACTTTGTTTAACCATTTTGTTGGTACCATGGTAACTCAATTTTTAGAGTGGTATAAATTTTTATAATTAAAAATTAAATTGAACATATTACCTAAAATCAAAGTGCTAATTAAATATTTTGACTCTACTTAATATATATAAATTATAAAATAAGAGAAATTATAATTTTAATTTATAACATAGTATATATATATAAAATAATTTTTATACAAAAATGACATTATAAACATTATGTTTTATTAATACTATTTTATATAAATTATAAATTAGATGAGTATTAATATATTTATGTATACATTGGAAAATTTTATAATAATAACACTTTATAAGTGATCAATTAAAGTTAATAAGATAAAAATATAAAAAACAAAAAAATAATAGTTTAAAATATAAACCCTTTTATCACTAAATGATTTACATAAAATCCCCTTAAATATAAATTTTCAACGTTTTAACATTAAATTTTATAAATAAATTATAATTATAGTATTTTCTTAAATTTTATTAACCCATAAAATCAGTATTTATTTTAATAAAAAAATATAATGGCGAATAATAAAAATTTATAAAATATTTCAAATTAATATTATGTTTTCTCCATTCCAAAATTATTTATTATTATATTATTTTCAAGGGAATAACATAAAAACATGATATAACCAATTAAAATATATCCAATTACCCTATTTTTATCAACCATATTTCCAATGGTCATATATATAATGGGAAAAGTTTATTCTTATATATATCCTTACATAAATTATAAAACTAATTCATTATATTCAATTACTAAAAAATAAACATTTCAATTATATTTATAATAATTTTAATTATTTCCAAAGATTAAATTATGGTTATGATATTCATGGAAGACCAAGAGAATAGATATTTAATATTCATGGTGTTTTTATTTACATGTACTTTATTTCCAATTATAATATTATTAATGATGTTTTATATTTTCTTATTTTATGGTATACATTTTTATCTCACATTGTAATGTTTTATCTCAAAATAGGTATCGATGTTTTCTTCAAATTTTTTTTGTTTGATAAACAAACTTATCAAAATAGTAGTTATTTATTTTGAAAATACACAGTAAAAATATGGGGTGTAGTAGGTTAATTATTACACCCCCATTATGAATATGATCACTCTATGCAACATAGAATAGCCATTAGACGGGGACCCAGATTAGTTCTCAAGATCATAGCCCCCTAGATCCATAAGATCAAATATTTGATTCCATCCAGATGTCTCGGTCTCTGTTCACATCATACATAGTTTGTTTTTGGAGACCCTTATCCTACTCTATGCTTATGTTGTTCATATCCCCCATTGGAAATGAAAATAGATGACTCCTTGTTTTCCTCAATTTTCTTCTTGGTGTGTGTTTTGTGAAGGGATGTTATATGAAGATTGTTTTAGTTTTCTAGGAATTTCACAATTTAATAGAGTATAGAAATGTTGGTTCTTAGGAGGGGTCATTGTATTCAATCAATGGTGGAGATGGAGGGTCTTCAAAGTTTTGATGATTTTTTATAATTATACACTTGTTTTTTCATCTCTATGTGTGTATATAGAATTAATTATATATCAATTGATCTAATTAATGATTATAACCATGGTCATAGCATGTCTAAATATTCAACAAAACTCAAAATAAAAATATTTCACATTGGTAAAACAACACAACTTGATAAATATTACACTGATTTGTTTTTCAATTATAGAAATTTTTTGAAAGATTCAAGTAATTTATCAAAAAATTAAAAACAAATTAAATATATGATTAATTAACTAATTAATATATATTCTAAAATTTAAATTTTTGTTATTTTCACCCATATTCTTCCCATAGGTAGACACCATATTATGAATTTAGAAAAACCATTATAAAAAATTTATGTAATTATTTATGGGGTTAAATATAGTTTTTTTCAAATAACAAAAAAATTACCAAAAATCGCTTAAATATTTTAAATGTTTTCTTCATACCATACAATTCTTTCAATTATAGGTACTCAATTGCTTAATTTGTCGCATTTTTTATTTTTAATGAATATTATGTGTGAATGAATGATTCCCTATATTCAGTGGATTCTATAATTTCATAATTCTTCTATTCTATTTTGTTAAATTATTATAAATTGATAAAAAATGATGTGAAATGATAGAAATAAGAACTTAAGGATTAATAAATTATGTTGGGTTTGATGATTAAATAATTGAGATACTATTCAATTATCCATATTATTGATTTTTATGGTGATATCAGATCACCATTTGGGTATTTTTGGGCTATTGATAGACATAAATCAATATGTTAGGAAATTATAAGAAACCCATAAAATTAATGATAAAGATTTTTATTATATAAATTAATTTAGTAGAGGATATCTAATTACTTATTAGGAATTCAGGGAAATAGTTGGATATTTTAAAAAATTACTTATATAAGACATATTGAGACTCGATAAGTGTCACATAATTTAGATAATATCTAAATAATACATAGATTCATGAATCATATCACTATTGGAACATTGAGACATGTGAATTGTTTTTTTAAAAAACATGAATGATATATGTGGGTAAATTTAATTAATTATTCTAAAATAATAATGTAATTGATTATTTATGAAAAAAATTATTATGGGTGATGTAATTAATTAATGTTATGCACTTTTGTTCCAGGGCTAATCATTCCTTGTTCTTTATTAAATTAGGATTTATCACTTTGTTATTAAAAATATTATTATTATATTATTGCATATAAAATTTACAGGAAACTATTTTATATAAATATGGTTAATATGAAAGATATTTCAAAATGGTGTCATAGTTAGGGGAGATGTTATATTTTAGTGGCACATGGGACATGCTTGTCATTGAGAAATTACAAATCTTATATAATTTTTTCTAATAGATTTTTTGAATGTAAAATTATTATTTTTAAATGAAATAGAATCTCATTTTAAACTATTTTAAATAACAACTACATTCGATAAAAACTGAACACTTTTTATAAAACATAAATGGGAAACCCTTGTTGCGTTTTATAATGGAGAGATATTTTTTTTTATTTTTTACTTTTAGTTATTATCATTATTGATTATTAAATAGTATGTATTGTCATTGTAGGTTGTGTAGTGGAATATGTAAAAATTTTACAAGGCTAACATTTGGTATATTAATTGTGAATTAGTGAGTGAATTAGCTAGAGAGATGTAGGAAAAATATTCATTTTACCTCTACATGATGAAGAGCCATATGGTGGGAAGTTTTCCGTGTCAAATTTCATAGTTTTAGTAAATAATATTTATTTTCAATTTTTAAACTCATAAATATTAATATCAAATAAGATTTATTAAAAATAATTTTGGCTGAATTTTATTGAGAGGGAAAAATAGACCCAACATAACCTAGGTGGATGGAACTAGGGTTTTAGTATCCCTACAGTATCTACAAACCCCACCACTATGAAGATTTTGGTGGGCACCAGTGACCCAGTGAGGGTCACTAGACTACCGATGGACATATAAAGTTTTAATTCTTATTTTTTATACATTCATTTTCTAATAATATAAAATAATTTTATTAGTATTTATTAAATGTGGATATTTTTAAAATTTTAATTTAATTTTTTATTTCTTATAATATTTTATAATGTTTGTTTAAATGAAAATATAATTGATAAAAAAAACTAAATATCGTCAATGGAATATCTGAAAATTAATGTGGTGTTAATAAAAAATGTTCTATTATTATATTTTGATAACATACATATATACAAAAAAATTAACATACGTACACACAAACACACATTCTTGTATATAAGTGTGCATGAATTCTTGAAATGTCATTGTGTCATAATATATATATATATATATATATATTATTACCACCATTATCACCACCACTACTATGGGTATTTAGATATTAGGGCCTCACACACACAGATATATATATATATATATTATTAGTATGATAGGAAATAAATTTGTATTGATGTATTATACCCATTGTTATTAAAACAATATATATATTCATTATTATTTATTATGGCAGTTTTATTATTTTTTATAACATATATATACTCAAGGATCCTATATATTTTGGTGTCTTTAATTTTGTTCTTATTAGAATTCAAACATTTCCACTTACACCTCTTAAATATAGTGTATTATTAGTTTTAAAAAATATTTTTAACGATATTTTTATTATTATTATATGTAATTTAAATATATGTATTATTGAGTTGCTGTTATTATTATTATTATTTTCATGAAATATTTTTAATTATGGTTATGTAACCATATTCTTATTGTTAGTATTATTTATAAAAAATAATATTAAAATTAAGTGTATGTTAATGTAGGTGACTGGATATTTATATAAAAAAATGAAGGGAGGGGGTTCGACTAGGAGGTGTGACACAATATGGGGGAGCTGACTATGGGGTACTGATCAGAACTCCTTATATCATCTCCTTCAATTTTACCCATTTCCTATTATATCATTGATGAGATTATTGATGGTCGTTGGAGTTAAAAACTATGGGAGTAATTCATTTATCCATTATCTTTATTATTTCCCATTATTTAATTAGAGATTAAGGTTTTGAATTTGAAAAATGAAAATGATAGAAACATTGATTGGAATTAAAATTTCTTTTTTTTTCAATCTTAAATAGATCCAATATTGTACATCATAATTTTTTACTAATTGATATCATGGATTTGATCAAATATATTGATATCTATATATTTTTGTTCAAATTTAAAAAATTCATGGTTTAAATTATTGAAAGGATAATAATGGAGATTTTTGGATCTTGTAAATTTTGTATTTGATGAGTGTAATATTGGGTACATATTTCAAGTACACTAATTATGGAACTTTATTATTTAAATTTATTTAGTTTTGGATTTGTGTAATGTTATGGACATTCATTTGAATCTTATTAACCTCATATTGGTGTGTTTGACTACTATAATCTATGGTAGGCTTCAATTTTGAATAAATTGTATAAAGAAACATATTATGTTGAGTAATTATGAATTTTAAAAATAAATCTTGTCTATCTGAAGAAAAAACCCTTTATTTACCTCATGATAACCTATAAAGACACAATTAAAATATTTGGTCTCATTTTTTTAACTTATTATTTGTATAAGTTGGAAATGTGAAAAATCATCAGTAATAATTGGTGGGAGGTATAAAATTCCTATGTTCCTCTAAGAAATTATATTATATAGTGTTTTATGGGTAAATTTAATTAGATAAACTACTATTCTGGTATCTGTAATGAGCTGGCTCGTGTTAACCTATCAAACTAGAACCCAATATGATCAGCCACATACACAAAGGGTGTTCTCGATCCCCCCTGAGCTAGTGTCTAAAACTCGGGCATAAAACTAAAACTACAATAAATTTTTTCCCAAATAAAATAATACACAATGAAAATATATATATACAGCAGAGAATAAATGAAGAATGACTAGTTGAAATATATAGCATAAATGAAAGAAAAATGTGGTAGAGATACATCTCAAAAAACACATAAAATAAAAAAGTACATGTTTAAAAAAGTACATCTAGAACAAAATATGACAACTCCTATGATAGGTGGGTAACCCCCACCGTCTCACCACCAACTATCATATGATGACTCTTTCCATTATTTCACATTAATTCATGATTTATTATATAAAATACAATATAATTAAAACCATAATATTGAATGTTATATTGTCTTTGGGATATTAGTTATATAAAATAATATCACAAAATAATGATAAAATAAATTTATAGAAGACATATTTATTATTATCTTAACTTTTTATCATTATTCTAAAACTACATTAGTAAAATTTTGGATGTACATATGAAATGAGTGATCTATAAATCCCAGTAAAAGAAATACATATCCTTAAATGATGAAATTATTAAAATTTAGATAATAATATAATAAATGTGGCATAAAAGGTTTTATAATCATAAAAATGATCATAGATGAATTATATAATATTATAACATAATGGAATCATGGGAATAAGGAAACAACATTAAACATGACATCATAATCATATGTTGGGGTAAATAACCATGACATCATCAGACAATGTTATTAGAATAAACTCCCTTTCATCATACATGAATTATAATTAAATAAAAACATTACCTAATGCATTTGGGCGTTATATTGGTTCACACACTGATAATAATATTAGGTACATGCATAAGTGTTCCACATGGATCATATAACATACAAATGAATTTGATTGATTTTAAACACATGATCATGGTGTATGTTTTAAATACATTGAATTCCATTATAAATCTATTATAGTTATATCTTGATGAATTCCCTTGAGTTGTAATGGTGGTTCATAATCACAACATAATCATTTCGTATGAAAAATTACATCGAAATTTTTGCAGCATAATAGGAGTATTTAATGTTTCATATAATATTTTAATAAGTGATAAGTGGATATATCTTTATTTTTAAATCAATGTTATTGTATTTGGTATATAAAAAAACATATCACTACATTAGGGATTGTAAATAAATGTCACGAAATAAATAAGGTTATTGAATGGACAAGAAGGAAGAGAGGCCCCTTACCTAGAGACAATGTATCCAAAGGTTTGGGATGAGCTTTTTGAGATATTTGGGGGATCTAGGGTGGGATCTAGAGAGTAATTTATATAGTAAGGATATGATAAGTGTTTTCTTAGTAATGCTAAATTAGTGTGTTGGAGGGTTTATCTAGTAAACAATTGGACATTTATTTATAATTTTCCAAACGTAGGTTTTGGACTCTATTAAAAAAATAAATCAAAACAAAAAAACAACCCATGGTATTTTACAATGGTTTTTTTTTAAAAAAGGAGTGATTTTCAATATTTTATAATTAAAATAACTAAACGCATTAAAATATTATCCCTAGTGATGTATAAGTGATCAATTTTTAAAAATAAATGATTACAAAACATGAAAATATTATATCGACTTTGGAGAAATCATAAATACTTTATAAAAATAATCACCTATATAAAAACATTATTTTAAAAGTATATATGAATTTATTAATAGATACAATTTATGGATTATACTATAGAACTTTTTGGTCATTATGATTTCATAATACATATTGTATATTTATACAATATTTACTTTCTAACCAAAAATTCAACTGTTATAGAAAATTATGAAAAATTTACCATTAGATAATTTCTATATGATGAATACAAAAATAATATTAATTTAATTAAAATAAGTTTATAAATATTAAAAATTACACTTTTAAATATAAATTCAAATGGTGGTTTTTTGTAATTACTATTTTTAGACCCTTATAAAAACTACATTTCGACATAAAAAAATTATATTATCTTTTAAATTTAATATATACTGTTTTATAATTATATTAATTTATAAAATATTTTTTTTCAAAAATTCATGAATTAATCAAAAAACATGTCTTCATTTAAAATATATATTATAGAAAATTAAATTTGTATTTCATCATATCAAAATCTAATTTTTATCAAACACATTATTTAATTATATATAGAGTATAAAAAATAAAAAAAGTATCATAATTATTTCATTGAATTTAAAATGAAAATTTTCATAATACAATGTTCAAGATTAATATCCTTTTATTACACCAACTAAAGATCAAATAGTACGATGTGTGATAGTGATATTTTCATAGGGTGGTATGGAAAGCTTGTTTTGGGTTCTGATCTTGATGTGCTTGGAATTCTCCCATAACAGTTTTTATTTTAATTTATTTTTTAATCTTGGACGAAGATTGTTCAAGAAAAAATCTTACTGATTCTATGTCCCTTAGATGCATCAGTAAATAAGAATTATCTGGTATGATCCTACTGGTCGAGGCTCTCACTTCCTTTTTCCGCGTAAATAAAAATTTATCATATATCTTAATTTATAAAATTTATATGGCCACGATTCAATGGATATATTATAGATGGTTATTATAATTAATTGTATTATAAATCCAATAGGATATAATATTCAAAAATAATCTATGCAGTGTATTTGTTTGTAATATCTATATTAGTAAATAAGGAACATATTCTTTAAAAAAGGGAATTTTTTTGTTTATGGATGTTTGGATAATTAAGTTATTCCCCATTAAAAAAATTCACCATAAATTGTTCATTTCACAAACTAAAATATATTAGGGTATTTCTATTTCTTCTTTTCCTACAGTTCTCAGATTTCTTCCCCAAACCTGTTGTTCCAATGTAACACTCTAACCATGTTCATTTTATTATTTCATATTATTTTGTCTCTATGATCAAATATCATCCCAAACTGATCCTCATACGAATGATTGTTTTCTAAAGGTATCCCCTCTAAATTTTGCATATTTTTGGTATTCTTTATGTACTTTCTTAATATAGATTTGTGGAATACATCATGGAGTTGATCTATGGTTAGTAAGAGTTCTATTTGATAATCCACGACTCTGATGATATTGAGGACCTCAATGAGGCCAATTTTCCCAGGAAATAGCTTATAAATCATCCAAAATATCATGACATTATTCAATGGTTATTACAAGTGGAATACCTTATATTCAACCTAAAACTACATGTCTTATATACGATTGTTGTTATATATTTTTTTTTCGAATTTAAGAATCCTAGATGTTCTACTTATGGTGTTGATATTATCCATCATTTCATCAACCCTTTCAAGACTCATCAGTTTTCATTCACCAACTTTGTCCCAGCCTGTAGGTTTTCTGAATCTATTCACATTTAGGTCGTTATAGAGAGACATTTTTATGCTTTATTAGATAGTATTATTGTATGTTATCTTGTCCAATGGAAGATGTCAGACCCATACTCCTCTGATGACCATTGAGCATGCTCTCATAATTTATTCCAGTGTCTAAATATTCCTCCTAGATTTGCCATCAGTTTGGGGTTGATATGATATACTAAAGATGAAATATGTATTTATATAATTTTGTAGACTCTTCCATAGCATGGTGTTAAATCCTCAATCTTTATTAGATACAATTGATAATGGTGTCCCTTGTTTCCTCACAACTTCTCATATGGATGCCCTTACATGTTGATAGAGTGATATGTCTTTTTTAATTACAATTATGTGATTATTCTATGTATGATGTTCCAACAAAAAACAAATATTATTATTTCCTATTTATATAATTATAATTGAAGTGAAAATGTCCACAATTATTTTTCCCATCTCCATGTAGGAGTGGGTAATGGTTTCATCATCACCTACGAATTTTCCCATCCATCATTCAATTTTTAAAATATAAGACACATTGATGTATATTAAACAATCTAATTACTAATATTTTCCTATCAATAATGTTCTTATAGATCACGATAAATATTTATTCCCCCCTTTATGAAAAAATAAGGTCGATCTATGTGCATCAATCAACATCTCTTTATTGAATCGGGATTTGATGGTACATGTATTCATGAACCAAATCATATAAATCCATTCACTTAGAACTCCAAGTATTTCTCTTTTATTAATGATTCCTCCTTCTTTGGGATTTCCATATTTTCTCTTTGGGCATCCTTTATCTTATCCAAAAGGTATGGTTTGGTAATCATTTCTGGAAGACTGATGATGTTCATTCATTTATGATTCAAATGTCTAACATATTAGAGTCTATGAGAACCATATCCTTCTAAATTATCATTAGAAAAAACGTTTCCAAATATTTTATGATTAGAGAATCTACGAAATTATTTTATTTCCCAATATAACAGTTGATGGAGTAGTCATAGACCCTAATCAGCTCTGATCATCATCATTGGCACATATTCAGTTCTTTCGGTATGAATATACACTTGCGTATATTTTTATCCATATATTTTCCACACTTCAATGATTAGTGATATTTTTACTAGATTTTCAATGTGAATATTTCTACATCCAAATCTAAATAATGCATTGGATAGTAATGTTAATAAAAAATCAACATGTTTTAGGCATAGGCTATAAAATTTCAATTTTTTCTTCAGTATAATGATCAAGAACTTTTTTGAAGAATTCTTGTACACCACAAATAGATCCCAACATTTACTTAATTTATGAATACATTAAATGGTAATAATCCTTTTAACTCTATGAATATATCATCACATTCACCATTCTAAAAAAAATGACTCCCTTCTGATCCATCTTAGTTAGTGAGTTTGAAAATCCTGAGAAATCACCCACAAATCATCGATAATACACACCTTGTCTATGGAAACTACATATATCCATCCATGATGTTGGTATCAGCCATAATATGATTGCATATATCTTATAATATCCCACATATATCCCATTTCTTCTGATAACATTTCCCAAGAATGATAATTCCTTCAAAAAAAGTAAAATTTGTTGTAATTTTCATAAATCTTATCATATAAAAAAATATTTAGAATAGTAATAAAATATTCCATGTATGCCTCTTTGATTTTTTTATAGATTAGAAAATTATCTATAAAAACAAACAAAATTTTTCAGGGATAATATATAAAGACTATATTCCACTATCCTATGATAATTTCTAGAGATTTAGTGAGTCTAAATGGAATCACTATGAACTCACTGTTCTTGTACATTATACAAAAGTGTAATTAGGGATATCTATTTTTCACATTTACTTTATAATATATTAAATGAAGATACACATTTGGGAATTATTGGACTCCACATAGCTAATTGAAAAAGTCATTAATATATGGTATATGTTAGTTATTCTTTATTGTGGTCTTGTAGAGCTAATGATAACCAATGTGAGGGACATGAAACTATACTTATATTTGAGGAAAAGTAATGGTATACCCCATCATGAAGCACTTGGGAATATAAACCCTTTATCTAGATTCTCATATTGTTTTTATTTAAATTCAACAAGTCAAACAATAGTCATTCTATCTGGAGTATTTAATATTGGATATTCCCCTAGTATAAGATAGATTATGAAATAAAACCCTCAAATATGTGGAAGACTAGATAGTTCTTTGAGAAATACATTTGTTCATTCCCTCACCGTTTCATTGGGAAGAGGTTACATTAATGGGAATCACTTGATGATTTGATTGTAAGGGGTATAAAGCCTTGATCAATCAATTATACTGGGTTTTCCATTTTTTCATACCCCGAAACATCCATATGTTCCCCAATTTGTAATTGGGTATGGAGTTGAATTCTAAATGAAGATAGTCACATAGGTTTTCAGGCCCAATGGCACATTGGGGCTTGCAATGGTCATGAGGATGGGAGGTCACACTCATAATTCCCTTGTAGTTGTAATTGTTTTTTACTCTGAGATTCTCTTATAGATTAATTATATGTTCACTAATCACATCTTGATCTTGATATAGGCCCGATTACCATTAAAATTACTATAAGTTACGTCTCTCTCTTTGTGGAGATGATTTGGGGTATCTTCTTTGAATCCATCTATATGTATATGTGGTTCTTCATCAGTTCCCCAACTACTTGTGCATCGAAGTGGTGTAACTAGGATCATCATAATTTTCAGCTACCTAGGGATGTGGTTAATATTCTTAGCAGGGAATTAAGTCATAACGAGGAATCATTCATATCCTAGTTATTGTACTAATAAAATCCCATGTTTTTATTTTTTCCATGTAGTTTAAAATCTTATGGAGATGACATATATGAGTTCTCTAGAGCACTAGGTATTCAGGCTTGATTATTAAGAAGGCATCCTACATATGCTTATTATGAAGGGAATCAGAGTTTTTGTAGTACATCAACATTCTCTACCCACATACGAATGAGGTAGGATAATCAGCCAATATGAATGATTGGGTATCGATGGTTGAGATGTGAGAGACATGGGGGGGGGGTCTTACAATAAATGGGATTCCCATTTTATATATGCCCTTATAATTTCATCCTACTTATCATAGATATGGAAGGAATCATAGTTTTTGTAGTTCACTTAAGCCCCTAGAACTGGCCCCGTGGTAGATTCCCTTGTATTGAGGTGAATATGTCATGACGCTCATTGAGTCTTACATATTGAAATATTCCTAGATGGTGGTGACCAATGATATGAATTATTAAAATATTTAAGTCACCCTATTCCCAAACGAGCTAAGCTTGGTGTGGGAAACATGGGATAATAAGTAATCAATCTCATTACTCATGGATTTTGGAAATCCATTGAGATGTTTAATATAGATCTCAAGACTTAGAGTGGTGTCCTAAATATCCCTATTATGGTAGGAATTAGAGTAATCATTGTTTGGTTGGTTTATAAGTCTCCTAGGGTATGAGGTAGAATAATCAGCCAGTGGGAATGATTGGGTCTACATGGTTGAAATGTAATAGACTTTCTAGGATCCATAATAAGGTGGATCCTAATTTTAATTCAGGATCTAGATTTAAGAAGGCTTCTAACATATCATATTTATGGAAGGAATCAGAGTCCTCATAATTTGATTAATTAGGGAATACACAATGATGTAGATCCGTTATTTGTATGGGTTTATGGTCCATATGATAAAATTATTTCAACTACCATAGAAAAAACTTTCTATGATCATTGTAAGAAAAATGTGATAGAAATAATCAATGTGATTTTGTGTTGATTTCATTATTATGTACCGAATTATCCCTTGGAGGAGTAATATGGGGACTAAAGCACGGGGAGGTGTCATATGTATCTGGTTAGGGATGGAATCAAATTCATCATAGTTCCCTTAACTAGGGATAACACATTGAAATTGCCTCTATAATTAGGATATATCATATTAAATCACCATTTTAGGCATACACTCTTGGTTTCCCTTATAATCATGTCTTATAGACTGAGGATGGAAACGACGATCAAATCATGTGATGCCCATGTGACCTTCCTACTTTTCTACTTGACATGCACTAATTTTCTACTCAATAGGCCTTGATTGACTACTTGACATGATAGAGAATATCTGCCTGACATGTCCTCAAGGTGATTGTATGATTCAGTTGACTATTTTGGAGGACATAATAAAATATGGATGGAATGGCTGAAGGATATCACGAGATCAATGCTGAATTTTCTGGAATATGTCCAGATACATGGATTTATGGTCCTAGATTCCATCACATGACGTGGTTGGATCATGTAGAGGGTGTCACATGATCTATCTGAGTTTCCTAGATTTCTTCAAAAGATCTATCTTAAACACATGGAGGGAGTCATGACAGTCATTGTGGTATGTCTCAAAGGGTATCACATTTTTTTAATAAATTGTCTTGAGGGAAACATTATATCTGGTTGGAATGCCCAGAGGGAATCATGATATCCAATTCACACGCTTTGGCGCTATCGTGAGAGTTAGCAGACATGAAATGGCATTTCATTATGGGTCAGTAAACGTGTCTAAATAGAACCAAAAGGCATGGATAGCGAGATCAGAAGGATTTATGAGATCATGAATTCATGACTAAGGGAACCATGGTACATTCTTTAAAATGTATAGAGGACTTCACATGATTCAAACAGTATGACAAAGGTGTGTCCCAAGATCTGGAAGACATGTCCCAAAGTTTTCACCTAACCTAGGTGGTTCTTAAAAATAATATGCGGATCATTGTATATTTCATTTTCTTATGACACCCATCATTATTCTTTGATCTAGAAGTTATATTATGAATGCATTATATTTGTTTAGTGTGAGATTATATTATGTCTTGCATGATCTAATTAGTGAGTGAGATGTTACCAGTGTGTCTTTCTAGAAATCATTAGTGTGATCAATGAGTGATCACTCAATGTTCTTATGAATGTTACATGGATAATCTGGATATTCCCTAGATCTTA
Organism: Viscum album; assembly: GCA_963277665.1. Classification (NCBI taxonomy): domain Eukaryota; kingdom Viridiplantae; phylum Streptophyta; class Magnoliopsida; order Santalales; family Viscaceae; genus Viscum; species Viscum album. The sequence continues at coordinate 736,094,750 of OY728160.1, forward strand.
CCTTCAGGAATATTTTTTTTCAGCTGTTATATCAACTACTCTAATAATACACTCTTTATTTTTGATGGAAAAGGAAAAACATATCATCCATAGGGTGGTAGTGGTGCTGATCAGTGAATTTGTTATTCTAGGGTGGGACATTTATAGTCCTAGACACCCCAATTGATAACCTCTTTATTCATAATATATAATGTGATTCCACTATGAATTCAGTTAAGGGATTCTTTGTCATTTGTCTTTGCATGTCTCTGTTTTGGATATTCTATGAGGGTGTCACCAAATTTTTAGATACCATGAGTCTATCCATTCAACACCTATTTTATTGGATAATTGCCAATAATGAGGGGCTTTTGAATAATGAGGACATGCATTAATACTTCTATATTTTTATATTGACATGTCCATGCATCTATTCCAGAACATGGTTCCCATCGAATGGAATTATTGTGATATCTGGTGACTTGTATTTATCTTTCCATGATAGAAAGATATCTTCCTATGAGGCCTTGGTGATATTAGGATGGAATTTAAAGGAGTCTTGTGATACAATTTTGTCAAAATCCTGACCATATCATAATGTTTTTACACCAATGAGAGTCTCCCACATCCTCTTCTTTTTTATTTCCTTTGATTATTTTCCAACGATCAGAAGTCATTTGAGATCGTAAGAGTTATGTCGAAGACAAATAATCCAACTCTATATAATGTGTAACGTGGTAAAAAAGGTATTATAGATATGCATAATAATTTCATGGAAAATTACAACTACTTTTCATTTGGGAGTGAAATATGGATTGTGAGTTTTCCGGGATCTACCCAAGGCTCTTCACGTGATGAGGATGACATGCTGACATGCCTTTGTGAGACAAGGAAAACATGTCTCAGGAGTCTCATGGTGTCCTATGGATTGTCAAGGGTGCATGACCTGATGATTGAGAGTATTATTTTATCCAACCATTTGGATATTGTTATCCTATTTTTGATATATTTTTGATGTGTTACTGGGAACCCATTGTTTGAAATACTGTGTGACTTGGGGGAGCTCATCAGGATGCGGTTCTGTGTCCAGTATTTTTCTTAGGCATTTTAGCTTGAGAAAAAATCTTGTTGAATGGTATATATGGCATCTTTTCCCATATATGTGGTAAAAATGGTTCCTTCATGTGGACTTATGATGGTCACGTGATTGTGTATCCCATTGTGTCTCACGCGATCTGCGAGCATCAGCTTCAATCTTCATCCTTTTATATTGTGAGGAAAATAATACCCTTATTTGGGTATTTCATACATTGTGAAATTTATGACACTCATTTTGTGGGAATAAAGAATTCCCCCCCTATGAGTTATATTCTTGGGGAAAAGTTCTTGGTTATGAGGATGTTTATTTCCCGCTTCTGTCATTGTCTTGGTCATGAATCAATGTCCGGGGTGATGCTTGGTCTGTCAGAAAATGCCTATATGCACCAAAATTACCTAAAAATAGAGGTGTATATCCATAAATTTCACTGGATACTCATTATTCATATACCATTTTCCTCAATTCTATTATATTCTCTCATCGCGAGAAACTTTTGTGAGACACGGTTGAAAAACTCCACTATAAGCCATGCTTTTGCGAGGACTATCCCACCAGACTGTTCTCACTCATGTACAAATTCGAACAATCTATGAACTATATTATAGTAAAAAAATTTATTTTTTAGGAGGGTAATAATTGTATTTAATGTTCTCTGGGCTCTACTTTTTAGATCATATGATCACTTGAGTTTCATGTAATTCTCATAACCATAACCTAATCATGTGATAATGAGTCTTCAAGGGATCATGTGATTATGTGATGCTCTGTGGGATTATTCATACCATGAATCCATTAAGAGTTAGATTATTCATGAAATAATTAGGTTATTCATGAAAACCTTGTTGATTGATAAGAATTATGGGGTTCTTTAATTATGTTATCACATTTCCAAGATTTTATATTCTCTTTTTCTAACATAATACACTTACTCTTGGTCAAAGAGATTCTGGTTGTCATTGATATTCCTCAGATTCAATAAATAAAATATAAATGACTACCTAAAAGCATAACACTAACCCCAAATTTAATTTTTATTTGGATTATTATATTTAAAAGGGGTTCCACTCATCCGATCATCCAGATTATCCTCTATTTCACAGACTTCCTCTATATGGGTTCAGTTTTATAGATTATGCTATTACACCCATTCATACTTCAATCATTCAAATCACATTGTATTAACTCTTTATTAGTGTGTATACATGATAATATCCTAGTAAGACCATTAGTCCATCATTCAATGTCGAGGATTTTCTTATATGATGGAAACGTCTTATTTATGTTTAGATGGATGGGATTTTTCTCACTAGTCTCTCACTCAGAGCTACTTGATTATATTTTCCTCCACATTGAACAATATTGGTAGTGTATGGAGCTCTATGTGAGATCTTCATATTGGAGTATATTTAGAAGAGGTGGGGTGAGCGACACTCCAACGTTAAATTGATGCTTCCCATAAGGCAGTCGCTAAATTTTCTAGTTGATCATATTGAAGGTTATCATTAATTGATGTAGTATGTTTTTTTTGATATTTGTGGAGAGAAACTATGATGGGGTGCTTCATCCTTCTTTTAACATTATTAATGAATTAAATTTCAGGAAATTTCCAGGTTTTCTCCTAGTTTCATTTCCATCCAGGATATGCATTTCATTTCATCACTCTGAAATTAATCACCAATGATAAAAATCACTTGAATAATATTAAGTAAACTCAAATTCTTGAAATTGATTGTCGTAATTTAATCATCTTCTTCTTGATAAAAGATTATGAATTCTGAAAAACCCTAGATTCTACATTTATAATATTATCTATCTATCCTGATATCAATTTATTTGTAGAAGGATTTCTTTGGTACAATATATATATGTCATGGAGGGAGGGTTCTCTTTCCTTCTACACAAGAAAGAGGCTTGGCGAGCATAACATGATTTTTTAAGTACAAATGGTTGTCCTCCCAATCCCTTTCACACTAAAGTTCTATTGTGTTTAACATTTGGGTCATTTATCTCATACATTCCATTAATTTATATATGGTCACTTTAGATTATATCTTCCATTTCATTAGCTTAGGGACTTTTATTTTGGGCCTTCTACCACTTTTGTTTTAGGTATTTTATCTTGTAAATTATACAGCATTAGATTAGGGTATTTTATGTCAAACCATCTATTGCTTTATTTTCAGTTCCTTCATCTCGAACCTGATATTTATTTTGTTTATGGTATCTTTTCTCAGACCTTCTATTTATTTGGTTTATATAATTTCAGGTCATACATTCTACTGCTTTCATGTATGGTATGTTAGATTAGACAATATATTGATTTAGTTTATAGTCATTTACCTTAGAACTAATATTCCAATAGTGTAGTATCTTTTATCTAAGAACTTTTATTGTATTAGTTTAGGGTATTTTAGCACAGAGCTGATATTTCTTTAGTTTATGTTCTTCAATATCAGACCTTTTATTGCTTCAGTTTAGGGACTTTTATCATAGAACATCTACCGATTTAGATTAGTTTCATTGATCTTAGAAATTTTATTTCATTAGTTTATGGTATCATAAATAATAGATAATATTTCATTAGATTACGGTGTTTTAGATCATACATTATACTACATTATTTTATGGTCTTTAAGATTCGATCTAATCAACAATCGTTGAATATGGTGCAGAAATATAAGGAATGATCCAAAACAAACTAATTTGAATGGTTCTTCTATGGTGTATAAAGGGATCACAAGGATTATAAATCCATTTTGTTGAGTGATGATACTATTTGATGGGAATAGGTACAAATGCTGGATCCATAGGCATACATTCGTAGTCATGCAGAGGGTCCATGAAGTAAGGTATCTATTCCAATGGACATGGATGATTTATGGATGTTACATCTATTGAGAGTGAAATAACCGGTATTATAGGTCCACCTTTATAGTCAGAGTATGGATGGGGTAAGTCAAACCCCAAAAATTAGATAACTTGTATAAGGGATAGGGAATACATGCAGGGATGACCAGTAACACTATATTATTATAGATTCAGTTTTGGTGTTTCTATGGATCAAAATTACTGAAGATTCATTCCAGAAAGGAATATATCTCTTTAGTTTTTAGTTTAAGGCCCTTATTCATCGGTAGAATTATCAAGAAAAATATGACATATGATCCTTTCTAAAGGTTTTTAATTGTTTTTTATGAATAAAACATCTTCATACTGATGTTGGGTATGAGAGGAAAGTGATCCAAATAGGCTTCTAGAACCATATGAAAATTTTGGTATTATATTTTAAATCTTGAGTCCAATTCCTAGTGGTTTTGTCTCACAAGGCATGGTCCAACAATATTTCAGGAATGGAGTGTCACATTCCTTCTTTGACATGGGTAATAAATATGGTTATGTGGTATTGATGATGTCAAATCAACTCGGGTAGTTTGGCCTGGAGGTTGTAAATCATAGTCCAAAGTGCTCGGGTATAATGGATGATATAGGAAAATTGTACAATGAATCTCCCAAAGAAAGGTAGGGTTTTTGGTTCTTCTATAATGATGGTAGGCTCACAAGGATCATAAATCCCTTTTTTAGAGTGATTTATTTGGTTCATGACCATATGAAAATATGCAAGATCCAGTGTCATAGATTCATAGTCATGAAAAGGGGTCCCTTGAAGTTGGTTATCCATTCCATGATACATGGAAGGTTGTGTGATCTGTGGAAATCAAATAATGATGTTTCACTTGTGGGTAGTGTAATATCCTAGAAGGGGATGAGCACCCTAAAATTTATTTCACTACCTAGAAATCGTGTTATCATGGCGAGGAGGTGTGAAAAATCATCACACTAACTTCTTTCTAAACCATGGGGTCTAGAAAGAATATATTTTCTTCTATTAGTACTACAAAACAAACCCAATAAGATTTATACAATATAAATTTGTGCCATATTTTTTCATAAACCCAAGAGATGATGAGTTTAGCAAGTGATGACTAGACATTTTCTCAGACCTCCCTTTTCAGGATTTTAACCTAACATGTATTTTTTCTGTTTATCAAGTAGTTTAATTTCATGAGATTATTCCCATTATAGGCAAGTGTTTAAGGTTGTACAACATTAACCTGAGTGTGGGTGGTTTATGTTCATGACAAACATGGACCTAATATAGTAGATGATACACAAAAATCCAATTAGGATACCCAAGTTAAAGAGTACTTCAACATCTATCTTAGTGGTAGATGAAAATGTGTAAATCATGGACATAATTCTCCATTTCATTGTTGGTGATATAGAACAATCATGCTATGTGTAGTTCAGAAAAAACTATGTTTTTGTGTTATTTTAGGGAGATGTAAGGTCCCACAAATATTAGAAGGACTTTTTTAGAGAGAGACATTTGGTTGAAGACCATTGGTGCATATGCATGAGACATATGGATACATGTATAGTCAAGAAAAGGTCCCTTGAAGTCAAGAATCCGTTAAAATGCCCCTGTAGGTTGTGGGGATCTTAGGTACTCTAGGAATTAAGTTTGTATTTTTATATATTGAGGTTATTAAAAATTTTATGGAAGAAAGATGTATTCTAGCTTACCGGTGTAATGATATGTTGTTCTCATGATAAGAAATTAAAAAAGGTTTATTTTCGGTAAAATTTTTCATTATGTAGTCGAAATTTTTTCCATTCAATTTTAGCATCATGCGGTAAAGAAATTTTTAGTGTAGTTTTTCATTATGCGACGATGACATTCTTGTTGTGTAGTATTGGTGTCATGTGACCAAGACAATCTCCCTCCTATTTAATATCATGTGTTATGGATATGGGAACCTACGAGAAATTTTTTTTCACTCTATATTGTGTACACATAGAATCCATACATACGATTAACCCTTTAGTAATAATTATTAACTAATTTGACTCAATCCGTGTGCATTTGGGTTCATTTTTTAATCAGTTGTTGTAGCTGGAGAAAGGAATAAATATTATGGTGTCACTATGTATCATGTGATGATAAGAATCAAGAAACACATATTTCTTGAATGATAAACACATTAATGGTATGTTCTTTATGTTGAGGTGGGAATTGTTTCCATCGACTATTTTAGCTGTTAATATGATTTGAGACCTAGATGTTAATAAAAATCAGGTGATGATAGGAATCAAGCCACACATAGTTCTTGAGGAACCATGAATTTGGACGTCATACGACAAGGATGCCAGCTTCCTAATGGGAGAAGGGAAACTATTCCTTGTCCTAAGGATGGAAATCAGTGAGTCACTATGTATCTCATGGGAATAAAAATCAAGCCACAAGTAGTTCTTAATATTCCATGTAGTTTAATTTCATGTTGTGAGGATGAAGATTAACTAATGTTAAAGAACCAAAATGTTGTTGTTGGGTCTATGGTTTAAAATTCGAGTTCCACTATGTATCTCATGAAAATAAGAATCTAAAAAATATGTAGTTCACGGATAATGATCTACCTAAAATAGTCTAGACTATAAATGGAGAGGGGTAATTTTTAAATTATTCATAACTGGACTATAGATAAGAGTGTTGCGATTCACTATATATCATTTTATGTCAACAATCATGACATACAAAGTTCTTGAATATATGTGTTGTATGAGAAAAACATTAGTAACAATGGTCCTCTTAGGAGAGATCTAGAAGAATGTAATGGTTTATGTCTTCCAAGGGACATTAACCATGTAGTTTAACAACATTTGGTGAGTACCCATGCAGTGATTTGTATGGTCATTCAGTAAGGGAAATGATGAGCCTATCATGGGATTTCACACCTTTTTTGTTCCGGGAATCAATTACTAAAATTATTATGATCAGGTGATCTATTCTTAGTGTGATACACAATTAAAAACAAGGATTCCACTCACTATGTAGATAAAATCAAGGATAAGAATGATGTAATTTCCATCATGTGGTAGATAGACCATGATATAAGATCTGTACATCCCTACATATCACATTGGAAATGAGTACCAAGCCATACCTAGTAATAGAGAACCCAGGGAGTTTAAAATATTGGGGTGAGGACATGGATCCTCCAACAAGAGAGAAAAGAATGGTTGTGTCTTATCCCACTACTAGATGTTCGAGCATCACAACATATCCTATTATGGCATGAATCATGCATGAAGTTGTTCTTGTGGAACCGTACAGTTTAATGTCATGTGGTAAGGATGTCCACCATGAATTCTAGTGTCATGCGGTAAGGATGTGGGATACCATGGAGTTTAATGACTTTCTATTAGGAAAATTTCTATACAATTTATTGTCATGTGGTTATTTGGATAGCTATCATGCAGTTTATTATTTTGTTGTTTGGACTATATTTACATATTTTATCATCCTTTGGTTAGGAAAATATAAATTTAGTAGTTTAATGTACTGTTGTTATGAATTTTTATGCATGATGATTGCTTTGAAAATTATTTCATGAGAAATATATCATGTGTGAGAGCTGTGATGCACTCCCCAACCATGATGGAAATTCAGTAGCCTTCACTATGAAAAACCTTATACATGATATAAGTCACTTACCACATGGGTTCTAGTTTTGGAGGCTTCTCCCCTTATATTATTGGTTTTCTAAGATCCAACACCAGCTAACCCTAGATGAATAAATGGTAGCTAAACATCATATTAAAGGATTGTTGGTCCCGATTATAATGGATCTCATGATTGTGCTATGTGTAATAGCCATTCTCATTAAGTAAATTTAATTTATCCAGCCACCATTGGAATTTCTTATCATCTTAAAGTCTTTTACATATTTCTATTTTTAGTAAAGTTTGATAGACCTCTATGTGTATCACTCCCTTTATCCCATACACTAATGTGTATAGTGTTTATTGTGTAGTAGTAAAAGTGGTGGTTTGGTGGATATATAGGGCAAAGAGTATCATGTATGTCTAGGAAATTTTATCTTTATTCACCATATTATAAATTATATTTGATAGATTATCCTGGAGGTCCTAAATATTTCAATTAACCACAGCTTAATAGTGAGATGAGTGATTGGACTCGATATTGTACTCATGGTACAACTTCTTCATCTCTATAGAAAAGACTTTGGTGCAATATTACATCAATACTATGAGAGGTACTCTAAACCTAGTGATTATATAGGAATTAATAAAGTTAATGATTTTAGTAATCTCAAACTATTTTATGTGACTTCCTCAGCCCAATTTGAGAATAAGTTCATAGTTGTATGGATTTACATGAGCTGATTAGATTTTGCAGGGGGATATGGCCCCACATCATACATTACCAAAATGAAAAATCTCAAGGAATATTTATCTATATGTAGAAATTTTGTGGGATTATGGAAGATGTTTTGATTGATCTATCATGAATGACATTTCTTTGTGAATTCTACATAGTCTTGTATCATGATTTTCCTGTAACATCACAATCACCTAATTTGGCGGGATATCCTAGAACCAAAATGATGAGCACTGCAAGAGCCTATATATAAATCCTACATGATGATAAAAATATCTCTTCCTGATATGCATATGAGGCTAATTACATAAAATTATTTATTATAGAGGGTTTTCCCCACATTTGAATCATCATGGAAGGTGAAGTTAACTGCATAATGCCAAATATTTTTTCTTCTAGATCGGTGTGTTTAGAGAGTCCCATTTTAGAGATAACCTATTATAGACTCCATCTATCTAGTGGTGGTCATTGGTTTATCATGCTCTGGGGAAGTGTTGACCTAGATGATTTCAACCAATTCATATATTAAATTCATCTATACCATTCTTCGATGTTTGATACTTAATATTACTTTATCATGCTCAATGTCCCCCAGTATGGTTTCTAATTTAGCTAATGGATTGGAATGATCATTATATGATCAATGAATATTATGTAATAAGGTCTCAAAAAGGTATCTTTTCATTAATTCCCATGAAGTAGATTGTGAGAGGGGCGTGTTCATTAGTTTTTGTGGAATATTCTCTATTTATTTGTTTTATCACCAGTTCTGAAGCCCCTTTGATATTCAGTTAGGCAATGTTATGTTTTGGGTGAAATCCATGCCTATAATGAGGGATTGGTATTCAACATCATTATTTTTGTAGTCTTTTTATAGTGATAAAGTGTAGGTAAAAATAAATATTTGGAGAGACAAATACAATCCCTGGACCAACCTGATTGACCCTCATTTTTTAAAACTTATTCTAATATAAATTTTGGGGGAGCCATCAATGTACATAAAAATTGATTAGTGTGTATCATGGTATTATAAAATCTCCTTGTCTCAAAGTGTGGTTTCCACTGGTGTATTTTACATGGTATAATGTGCTATGATAAAATTATATAGTGCTTACCCTTTCACTAAAATCATTTATATGAACTGGAAGTTTTATTTTTGAAGAATGACCACCCATCGGGCCAAGAACCCAGTTAATATAGGATGACCCGAGATGTTCTTGAGTGGATTGACAAAAGACACTAGAGAAACATCATGGTTCTGTAATAAATTACTCCTATTTTCACTACTAATATGTCTACCATGCAGTTCTTCTCGACATCAAAGTATCTGGTCTCATTACCTAGAATCATTTGTATGAGGTTATAGGGACTATTCTCACCCTGTGCATTATTTTTTTCAATGGAAGGAGGGAAGAAAGTTATAATTCCTTGTTACCCACATAAATTATTATTATCCACATTTCCACTTGAATCATTTGAACCGGTGGGTGTTGTATAAACAATTTTAGACTTTTTAATGATTCTTTTCATTCATCATATCATTGATATGATATTTCCTTCTTCATTATCATGGTGATGGGGATATCATTGTCATCCACGTTTTCTATGAATCCCAAAATGTAGGCGACGTACCTGTATAACCCTCTTATTTCATTGACAATTTTCGTGGTGACATTGATAATATAGAAATATTCTTCTTTAGATCAACCATGATGTCCAAGTTGTGTACCACAAATCCACGTAACTTCCCTGATGTTACCTCAAAAGTTCATTTATGTGGAATCGTCTTCTTAATGTGTCTTTGCATATTGTTTAAGACTTTTTTTATTGTCCATGAAGTGTTCTCATCATTGTCGGGATTTCAAAATCGATTCATCAACTTGAAATTTGACTAGCTTTATTAGGAATGTCTTACTGATATGATGCATCATTTGTTGATATGTGTCACCAAGGTTCTTTATCTAGAAGGGCATGATCTGAGTGTAGAATTTCCCTTGAGGTTCTCTAAAGGTTGAGGATTCCTCATCTTCAAGGTACATCTTTATTTGTTTGTACCCAAAATTACAGTCAATGAAGGAAATGGATTATAATCCAATAGTTTCATCGATCAAGAGTTTTATGATTGGAAATGAGAAATCTTCCATTTCGAAACTTCGATTAAGGTCTATAAAATCAATTAAAATAGTAATTTTTCCATTATTTTTCATGACATGGATGATTTAGGTCCTCCATCATTGGTATTTCATTTCTAATGCAAATATTTATTTGATTAATTTTTCATATTCCCCTCTATATTTGTGTAATGAGATGGGTGCATCCTCCTATCAGCCTACTTGAATCCTCTAAGATCATCGGGTATGAAATGATTTTGTGTAGCCACATTTGTATTCATTATGAGAATTTATATATAGTTCCAAGTGAACACATATTGATGCTTCTATAGAAATGAAATGTTGATTTATTTATTTTCTAGGGGCATGGAGACAATAATCAGTGTAGATTGAGGGTCATCATATGTCCACATATTTATCTATATGAGCTCTTCGATGGTGGTTGAGACATCTTCCTTGAATATCGGTTGGTTGTTCCTAAGATAATTTTCACCTTATCCCACTTTTGAGTATGTGGAGGCACTTTCAAATTAAGTTGTAAATCTGGAGGATTCTCCGTCACTATCAGGGAGAGGGATTCCACGATAAGAGATATTATCATCCCCTATTAGAAATTCATTTTAGGGAGATGTTAGAGGTGATTTGTTTTCACTTTAACCAGGGGTTGGAGGATCATTTATCTTTGGGACCAGTTGTACCACCTAATCCAGATTTATGAGGAGAATAAAGTCATTTTCTAGCATACTCCATTTTTTTATAGGGGTTTTCCCAAATCCATTGGGAGAGGAAACATGCTCATCACTATTGATTAATGGTAATTTGACTCCATTTTAGTAGAGAAATGAATTAGTATATGAGGTTTCATAGGTATCAAAGGGGGGTAGTATCAACATATAGTATATTGAACATTCCATCAATGAGTTATTTCAAACATTGTTCTAATGATGATGGTACCCCCATGTGGCTATGAAACTATGACCTTTATAGAAAGACATTAAATGTAGCATCTTGTTAGTTAACCGTAAACTATGTTTCAGATGTGATCTCCCCAAACTATGGTTTCATCTTGATCTTATAGATATGTCTTTGCTCACACTTATCATACCCTTGAATGGTGAGATTTATGGGTGAAAAATCCTTTTTTCTATATCCAAAAAATTGAATGGTTCAAATTTTGATGAGATTGGTCCTGGAGCCATTTTCAATCATATCCCTTCGAGTATTAACAATATTGAGTATTATTGAAACATATAGGAGTTTGATGTGTCCCTAGATTACCTCTTCCTAGTTATGATTTGTGAACAAGATGGAGGCATGAAATTATTTTGCGTTGATATCTACTCGATAAACCATAGTTGCAGCGACATGTATCAAAAATTCATGAGGGATTTTGAAGACCTTAATGATTTCATCATTGATTTATTTTGAATGATTAAACAAATCAAGGATTGAGAGTTTGATTTTGAAAATCACATGCTACTTTATAACATCATAATATTTTTGTATAGGTCATCACTTCCTGAGGTGGTGTTTCTTATAGATATGTGGATCAAGAACTGATGCACTTAAGGAAGATGGTTTCGGAAAATGATCATAGTTTATGGGAGCATATTATATTTGAGGCATGTATTTTACCAAAAATTCCCTTTTTCTGGGTTGATTGTAAAATTGAACCCTCACTGGGTGGTCATGTATGATAATTTGGTGCATACGACCACATGAAGGTCATGAGACACCTCCATGTTTTCGATGGGCTCATTAGAGTGACTTACTATGGAACTCTACTGAATATATATCCTCTATAGGGATGCGACTATAATATTGGGTCTGAAAATTATTTTTTACCCTTTATCCTTGGTTCATGCACATGCAACCTCATGTTCCCCATTTATATGTAATAAAAAACATTGTGAGGTATATTCATCATCTAAGAAAAGGATTCCATGTGTATTACATTAAAATAACCAAAGATGATATCTTATTACGATGAGGTTACTATTTTTTTGGTTGTACCTATGCTTCAGATGTTATAGGGAAGAAATATTCAAGATTTATAACTTGCATTGAATTAAAATATGACTCTTTATATTCTATTACTTCTTTCATTAGGTGGTCACACATTCCCTAGGAAGAAACATATGATGTTTCCTCCATGGGTGGTGGAGATATTAGGGGTCTATGTAGCTGTTCTCTCGCGGTGTCTTGGTCCCATTAAATGTTCTTCTGAGTCATCTAGTTTGTAAAATTCCACAAATTCCTAGTTCGAACTTTCTATCAATGATTATCTTCTTCTGACAGGGAAATGCATATGTAGGCCACAAACTCTGGGATCTTTTCTAAAAACACATTCCCAGAATCAACCATTCCTTGAAGGATGTATTTGAAGGAAAAGAAATCATGGATATTATGAACCAACCTTTTATTGATTTGTAAGTATTCAAGATGGTCGATGAGGTAGACCTCATCAGTCATCATTTAATATGGGAGCCTCAAAATGTTTTTTTTCTGGTTTCTTCAAAATAATGGCGTACAAGTTCATTTCAAAAGGATTATGCTTTATTCGTTCATTCCACAAATCACAGGAGACCTAGGATTCTCTATGCTTCTTGAAGAAGGATATTCTATTATTGGTACAACTCAATAGGTGGTGTTGGGAGGTTTTTGGCCAGCTTGGGTGAATGGATTGGCATTATTTTGTTTCTTGAGAGTGATCACTAATGCTTTTTATTTTCCAAGAATGTTCCCTTTTGATGAGGGAATGATCCAAGATTTGGATCATATTCTGTAAATATTGTCTTAAAGACATTATGCTATTTCTATGAACTCCTTAAATTCCCATCAATACATTGTTGGGATTAGAGGTGTCTGCAACTTATCCTAGAATTTTTTATCATAGATCTCAACCAATTGTTCCTATGAGGGAGGTATATTGAGTGAATAGGTTATCCCCTTCCACCTGGCTATGATTTGATGGACCATTACATTTTATCATTACTTGTCACTTTTCTAGTCAAAACTTGTCATTTTACTTAGTATGAGTATAAATTAAAAAATAAACTGATGATATAGGTATTCCCATACTATAATAGATCCTTCTGGAAAACTAATGAACCAAACAAATGTTGACCCTTTTAGAGTCTGTAGAAAACACCTCCTTTTCAACTCCTGTTGATCTCGAGGTCCCATCAATAGGCTTCATTAGGATATAAAGAGCGTGAGTTGTCTTTTAGGGTCACCCACACTGTCAAAGGTAGAGAAGGTATGATTGTAATTTTTTTAGAAGAAATGTTTCATCCACCCATTTGGGATTTTTATTTCTCATAGGCAAAACATGTATGTGTTTCCCTAACATGGCTTCTATGCGAGTAACTAGGAACTTGAAGAAGTTAATTAACTTAGGGGTATCACTTTTTGAGCTTACTCTCAACTTTAGAGAGTGAGTGGGGGTCGATGGGGTGGCCCCTCCTTCATCACCCATTGACTCTCAATTATCCCTCAGACTAAATTATTTCCCAAGAGTTGGAGTTCTATCACCACAACTGAGGAATGTCAAGATCATTTTCATCTTCCATGTCTATGTAAACCTGATTACTAGAGAAATAGTTAGACTTATTATATGATTCTAATATTATTGATGGATTAGATCGTAGGGGAGGAGGTATATTTTCTTCAACATAAAGATAATACCTAGTGGGGGATATTTCTCATAGTTTTCTCCTCATTGTGTTTTCAGGGAAATTTTTCACTCTCACATTGTAACTACTTCTCCTCTTATTAAGGAACCCCAACTCTTCTTCATCATGACTAGTATGTGGCCACACCATTCTATATTTCTTTGGTAGTTCTCCACCATCAACGAAGCTACCCATTATTTGGAGGATTTAGATTTTGGAGCCTTGTCTAGTCCCATGTTGGTCGACCCTGTGTTAGTGCATATAGATCACCCACCACTCATGGTATGTTTTCAATGTAGTGGCCCAATACATTTATGACATGGTCATAAATATATTCCTTATTTAATGTGATTACATTTACAGAGGTATATCAGGAAATGGTGGTTGTTCCATAACATTATATGCAACAGGTTGGTTTTTGATTGCCTTTATCTGAGTTGATTTTTGAACCCTTTGTAACACCCTGATGTTTTTATGAAATATTTTCATTAAATAATTTTTATTCTTCAGTAACATGATTTTCAAGAAATCATGAGTTTAAATGAAACAAGAGATTCCCATATTATAAATTTACTATTATAGCCTAGCCATTAGGTTAGAGGGAATAATTATAACTAACTTATGAAAATGCATTATGAATTCTTTGGCAATCAATTACTTATGAAAAATATAAATCAATTAGATATTTTTATTTAAGAGTGAATTAGTTTTTTTTAAATAAATTAATGAGACATATATGTGATATATACATAATAAAATATTTTTTATTTTCATCTAATGGATATTTTAGTCATAGGTTATGAATAAAACTCTATTTGTTGTATTTTTTAAGATTAATTTTACACCTTTGAATGGAGATCCCATTTTAAATTAAGATTTTGACACGTTAATAATTTTCATATGACTACATATTCATGTTATTTTTATGCGGGATTTAAAAATTTACATCGGACAATGTTTCTGATAACTTTCATATTTTCATGAATAGTAAAAATAAGCTAAATTTTAATTAAAAACAATTTTTTTCGAGATAATTCATATAGTTAAATTATAATATCAAATAGTTTTAAAGTATAAATAAAATAATTTTTTACCATTTAATATCATTTATGTCTATATAATTAATTTTCAATTGAATTCATGGGTAAAAATATTTCAATCTTTTGCAATGTTTTAACTATTAAAAACTATTTTCTCAACAACGTGATTAATTTTAAATTAATTACTGAAAAAATTTTGTTTTTATTTTTTAAAAATTAATTCTATTTTTTCAATTAGTAGTTACAAATTATGTTAATAGTCCACTTATATTTTTGGGCATTATGAATAGTACCTTTAATAATTTTTTTTATTACCTTGGTTAATGGTAAATCGAGTAATTAAGGGTATAAATAATATTATAAAATTTCCTTAACACATGTTAATATCTTATTGGATGACTAAATTTGACCCTTATAAATTATTGTTCAAAATGGAATCACTTTATGACCACTTACCTATGAAAATGACATTAATGTAAGAAAAACAAATAAAATGGGAAAAATGTCACAATCTCATTTTATATAAGTATATTAATTTTAATATATGGATAAATATGAGAAAAATTCGACAATATATTTTCTAAAAAAATATAAAATAATTAAATACATTTTATAAATTTATTTATAATTTTTATAGACTACATAATTACCATTAATGATGACACAATAATGATGTAGAAATTATTTTATTAATAGAAATTTCAAATAATTTTTTTTCAAAATATTAAAATAAATATCATATGAACTAGTTAATACACTCCACAAATTATATAGGTGAATATTACATTTTAATATTGTATTAAATATTTAGGTTCTAATTTATCTATTGTGCGAATTTTATTTCAAGTCTAATAAAGGAATAGTGTCAAAATTGACACTATTGACACATTATAAATATTCCATTTTATGAAATTATTTAAAAATCATAAAAGTAATTAAAGATTATAAAGGGATAATTAATAGGTTTAAAATTGTATAAATTATTTATTTATTATCAATTAACACCACATAAGTCAATATTCCTTAACATTAAATATCTTTAATGTTATTACCAAAATTAAAATTTAATCGAATAACATAGTGTCAATTAAAAAGATAAGGTTAAAAATAAAACAATAAGTTCTACAAAATGTATTGGATGATTATATTACAACCCCATCTCATCTCATATTTTAATTTGGGACACATTAATGGTTTTTGGGAAGGGTTTGATTTTATTATAAATTAATATTTTTGAGTGTTTCCTAAAGTTCCATAGTCATCTATTACAAAAGGGAACCTCCTCCCTCTCCTCTTAACTCCATTTTTGGGCCTTAATTCTCATTAAAAAACAAACCATTTTTCTTATCTAATTCCCTAGAAACATTCTAGAGGTTCTGTTCTTCTCAAAATACAACCTCTAGTTCCCTAATATAAAATTTTACAGAGGCACGTCAAGGAATATGCAATCTCTTCTACCGAGTAATTCAAATTTACTTCTTCTTTTGATTCCTATTTTTTAGTGCTTTAAATATATAGTAATAATATAAGTATTAATTATATACTGATATGTTATTATTAATATTTAACACCCTAATTTCACCTTATATCCATCATATGAAAAACGAAATCACCGTGTGTGCGTACATGGAACTTACCGGCCATATGCTGTGGTGTAATAAATTTTTCACTATCACCTTACTTGTATAGATATAATGGTGTAAATAATAAATATATATGAATAATATATAATTACACTAATTATGATATAATATTAACCACCCAATTCAATACCATTCAACAATTATGGGAACGATATCGTCGCTCTTAAGTACGTACGGCTTACCGTCACCATGGTGCGATGTGTTTAGTTATACATAATATTCATTAACACATGATTATATAAATGAATTTAATGAATATATATGATATATAATATACTAATACAAATTTATTAATAATATACCTATAAACTAAAAAGATGAATACAAACTTATCTGACAAAATATACATAAGAACATAAACAAGTTAATACCTGAATAACGATTAACAATGAAATGATACAAAAAAATGGATTAAAATATAATAATATATGTTATAATAAAAATAATTATCCTTATATAATAAATCAGAAGCATTATTTTAATCATTATATAAGAGGTCTAGATTCATATGAAGTATATCAGACCTAAGGTATGGGATTATTTTAGAATCTCATTTTTATATGAGATTGTTTATATGTAAGTATTTTTTGGGGTATTTTTATCATCAAAATTAATTTTTTTTATAATTATATAATAATATTTCTATTATTATATAGTTTTTAATGTTATTTTTTTCCTCTTGGTATGTTTTTTATACAATATGAAAGGATGTTTTTATCGTTATTCGATTTGAGGTGCTTTTTGACTTTTTCGGCAAAAGTACGAGGATAATGTCAATTTAACTTATTCAACATGAATTTATTTTTACGGTTTCATGATTCTATATTTCCATGAAGCTTCCTATGTACAATTTAGGGATTATTTTCAACTAAATTATTATCTTTTAAAATTTCCCAACATTTTGAGAAAACAAAATGTTTTTTAAGAAGAAAGGATATTTTCTTCCATAATTAGTTCCTAGTGTTTTTTTAAAACTATTTTAAATATAATATGATGCTCTTTAAATAGTGTTATTTTTATATAACTATGATTAATATGGTTTTATAGTGTTAATTATAGAATGATATTTTTTTGGATTATTTTATAATGGAATGATGTTTATGAATCCCATTTTTTAATGTGTTATACTATTGTGAATGTTTTTTTTTGTTTTGGTAGGCCACATAAGAATGGTTTCCTTATAAGAAGGGTGGGACCTATATATCCCTCTAATTCATTGGGTAATGATTTATATCTCATGAGATAGACATGGCTGGAATGGAAAGTAAATCATGTTCAATAATACAGGGCTAGAATGAGGAGTGAATGTAGTTCAGTAATAGACTTTGTCTGCTATGATGGTCTTGGAAATGTGCCTTGTCTAATATGAAATTATTTTATATTAAAATTTTTGTGTTCCAAATAATTTCATGCATTATGTTATTACTATTTGGATTATATTTCACATCTATTATTTATCCCATGACATGATATTATGATGTTTTATATGTAGGATAATATTTTCAAATGTTATGTTCTTTTAAGTATGATATGATTAATATTTCCTTTGTCTACCCTTATTGGGCATTTGAGCTCACAATTTCATATTTTTCTTTTCCCGGTGTTAGGAGGAAGCGTATTAAGTAAGATATGTCAAAACTAATTATAGTAATGATTATATAAATGGGAGACAATGTAGATGTTTTATGAACATGTTTATTATGTTTCCCAATTTCTAAAGAAAATATACCTATATGGTCCTATAATGGTTTTGTTATATGTTGTAATGAATTTACTTCAATTTTATTGTAATATCAATATATGTGATGTATGGGTCATTATAGTTAGTATTAGTGGAAAGGTATAGTTAACCATTGTATACTAGGATGAGAAAGCCATAGTAAGAACCATGCATATATGTATAAGTATAGGATACAAACCTAGTGTTTTAGAAATGACCAGAATAACGTAGGATAAAACATAATGTCTCATAAATTGAAATTTTGTTTTGGATTATGTGTTTTTACAATTATGATTAGTGTTTCTCAGACTATCCTTCTTTGTTTTATTTAATGAATGGATCCTAATGAACCATGTTAATTCTAAATGTGATGGGAAATGCAATGATTGTTCCCCTGAGAAACAAAATTTTTTGGGAGATGGAATGAAAAATAATTTAGACATTCTCATAAAACATTCTTAAGATATGAATAATTAATAACTCTCAAAAGATCCAAGGTCAGACCAAATTTTTTTTGAGTCCGTCATGAGACAGAGTCTACCTTCATTCTATGGATCTTCTTATCCATTAGTGGATGAAGAATGGATTAGTACCATTGAGAAGATATTTTCAGTTTTACAATGTTCTAAACATGATAAATTAATCTTAGCAGAATATCATTTGGAAGGTGAAGCTTATCAATGGTGGAATCTTATCAAGAATACGAGGAAAATAGATGTAATTAATTCCATAGAATGGGATGAGTTCAAGAAATTGTTTTTCAATATGTTCATTTCTCATATTCTTCAAAAAAATATGGAGATGGAGTTGATTGAACATACGAAATAGGATGATAAATCCCTTGGTACCTACGAAGAAAATTTTATAATACTTGCAAGGTATGATTCTAAAATTATTATCCATCCTGAGGTTAAGATTGATCGATTAATTGGTAGACTAAAATCAAGTCTCTGAATAACATTATCCATAAGGGAATTCATTAGCTGTGAGGAAATTGTTCGATGTTCTCCCATGGTTGAGATGAAGATTATATTAACTTATCAGTCATATGGGTTTGATAAAAAGAGAAATGTGGAATTAAAAGGAAAATATAAAGACCAAACTGAAAATAAGATGAGTATTCCCTTATTCCCAATTTTTGGAAAGAAATAAGGAGTGAATTTTCATAAAGGGACTGGTAAATGTTTTTGGTCTGGAAAAAATGTTCATCGGGTAATTGAATGCCTATGTGATGGGAAAATATGTCTAATGATGTAAACAAAGAAAAGGCTACGCTGAATTCACCACCAACACATTAATTTTTCCAATGTAAGGAAATGGTGAATTATGCCAATAAATGGCCTAATCTTATAGTGATTGATGATGATCAACGTCAGAAAACTCTTAAGGAAAAATAAAAAGGAATATCACATTCAATTACTATCACCGACGAAGAGTACGATAATGATGTGGTGAAAGGTAAACATATCATCCACTATACAATAGAAAATGTTTTATTATATTTTGGATCCACCCATTGTATTATTTCTGATGAATTTTCTAAGGGTATATTCATATTACCTCAATAATCAGATGTTGAGTTAGCTATGACATGTCCTAACTGCACAATAGTCGCACAAAAATTTTATAATTCTTATTCGGTTGAAGTTTGTGGGAATGTGATTCCTACAATCCTTGTGATCATCCCTATAGTAGAATTTGATATGATTCTTGGCATGTATTGGATTTCATTATATGTATCTCACATAAATTGTCAAATAATGGAAGTCACATTTCATATTCTATATCAATCTATGATCGTCTATTGGTGCAAGGATCAATAAAACGATCCAGTGTAAATCTCTTCTATCTTAAGGGTAATAATTCGAATAAATGAAGGTTATTTATCTCAAATGGTTGGGGAGAAAATTGGGATTAAAAATACACCCATTTTATGGTATTTTGATTATGTATTTCTGAAGGAATTTCTAGGTATTCCACCAAAACGCGAAGATGAGTATTCAATGGAACTCAAACTGGGTGTTGTGCCTATTTCATAGACACCATATATAGTGGCCTCAATTGAGTTTCAAGAATTAAAGAAGAAACTCCAAGAGAATCTTGATAAAGGACTCATAGACCTTAATGTGTCACCATGGGGATAAATTCTCTGTTGGTTAATAAGGAAGATGAATCAATTAAACTATGCATTGATTATCTAGAACATAATAAGATCACTATAAAAAACTAACATTCTCTTCCAAACATTGAGTACATATTTGACCAATAATGCGAATCTCAATACTCTTCCAAGATTCATCTTCATTCAGGTTATCATCAATAAATGGTCAAAAAGGATGATATAACAATGATGGAATTCCATACAAGTTATGGACACTATGAATTTATATTACTTCCTTTTGGTATTACTAATTCCCCTTCTATCATCACGGGTCTAATGAATAGAGTATTTAGAGAATATCTTGATCACTTTGTGTTACTCTTTATAAAAAATATTATTGTATATTCAAAGATTAAGAAAGAATATTAGATAACTTGATAATTGTATTGAAGACCTAGAAAAAGGAGATTATTTATGCCAAATTTACCAACTTTGAATTTTGCATCAAAAAGATTCTTTTTTGGGTCACGTAATCTCAAGAGAGGGGATATCATTGGATACAACAAAAAATGAGGTTTTTGAAATA
This sequence comes from Viscum album, assembly GCA_963277665.1. NCBI lineage: Eukaryota > Viridiplantae > Streptophyta > Magnoliopsida > Santalales > Viscaceae > Viscum > Viscum album. The sequence goes on from OY728160.1 coordinate 736,115,943, forward strand.
TGGTCAAGGCCAACAAAAGTAATTGAGATCCTATGTTTTCATGGATTGGCATGATATTATTAACATTTTGTGAAATATTTTTCATGATTATCTAATAAACTAACCAAGTTGACTAGAAAAGGAGTTATGTTTGTTTAGATGGAGGAATGTGAATTTAATTTTAATGAGCTAAAATGATGTTTATCCAGAGGACATGTGCTCAACATAACTTGTAGTGGAGAAAATTTATTGATCTACAGTGATGAATCAAGGAAGGGGAGAGGGTGTGTTCTCCTAAAAAATGGTATGGTGATAACTTATTCCACATGATATTTTATAATCAATGAGAAAAATTACCCAACTTAGGATTTGGAGTTAGTTTCGATAATATTTTCATTAAAGATATAGAGACATTATATTTATGGTAAAAGGTGTGATATTTATACTGATCATAAATGTTTAAAGTATATTTTTTCACAAAATTATATGAATATGTAGAAAAGAAGATGGTTTTATGTGATTAACGATTTTGAATGCTCAATACATTACCACCCCTAGGAAAGAAAAATAGCTGGAAGTTTCATTAATTCGAGAAGACCATGCATAATTATCCATGATGAGGATCACAAAAGATCCAATATTTATGGATTTGAACATGATGTATCTTTAAATTATAATGGAAGGGGAGAAATATTATATTTATTAAATGAATGTTAAACCATCTATTCAAGTGATGACTAAAGAGGAACAGAAGGAAGATGTATAGTTACAAAAAAAGCTGGAAAATGTTCTTGAATTCAACCTTGATTGTGATAAAACAATAAGACTCGGGAATATGTTTTTTATACCTCTTATAATAGAATTAAATAAGGAGTTATTGGATGAGTCTCATATTTATTCATTATTAATTCACCATGGGAGCAAAAAGATGTAAAAGGACCTAATAGAATACTTCTGGTGGGACGGAATGAAAAGAGATTTCACCAAATATGTCACTCGATGATTGGTTTGTCAGAAAGTTATGGATGAGTGATAGAAGAATAACGGGATGTTACAACCATTAACCATACAAGAATGGAAATGGGAAAAAATCACTATGGGCATTGTCATCAGAAATACCAAAAAATCCAATGGCAATAATGTTATCTGGGTTATAGTTGATCGTCTTATGAAGTCGACACACTTCATTTCTATTAAAGAGTATTTCACTCTTCACCAACATACCATGATATATGTATAGGATGTGGTAATATAGTATGGAGTACGACATTCCATTATAACTGATCGGGATCTGAATTTTACCTCGAAGTTCTAGCCAAGTATTCAGTATGCTCTAGATACAGAGTATTGTGTCAGAACTGCTTATCATCCCCACACAGACGGTCAGTCTGAGAGGCAAATTCAATCTCTGGATGGTATGTTGAGTGATTTCTATATGGATTTCAAAGGTGGTTTGGATCAACGACTACCATTGGTGTAGTTTTCAAATAATAATATCTTTCACTCCAGTATTCAGATGGATCCTTATGAATCTCTCTATGGAAAGAAGTGTAGAACTCCAACATTCTGGGATGAAGATGAGGAAAGAAAGCTATTAGGACCTGATCTTGTGGATAAAATGGTAGAAAGGTCAGATCTATTCAAAAACTCATAATAGAAGCTCATTGACAAAAAAAAGTTTTTCTGAAAACTCAAGAAAAGACCTATAGTTTGAAGTGTGTGATAAGTTATTTATACGAATATATCCCTTGAAGAGAGTATTGAAAGGTGGAAAGATTGGTAAGCTGAGCCCTTGGTATGTCAGTTCATTTGAAATACTCAATCGTGTTGGGAAGGTAGCATACAGATTGGTGCTACCACCAAATATATTTCAAGTTCATTATGGGTTTCGTGTATCTCTCCTGATAATGTACATACCCAATGCATCACATGTTCTAATCCCCCAAGTCATACTAATGGAGAAAGAAATATCTTATGAAGAAAAAACTGATTGAGATTCTGGATCGTAACAAAAAAGTTCTACGAATCAAGACCACTAACTTGGTTAAAGTTTTATGGAGGAATTTTTAATTTGAAGAAGATATATGGGAACTTGAGGATATAACAAGGGAGAGTTATCCCCATCTGTTTGTTCTCATGTGATGAATTTAAACGACGAAATTTAGTTTATGCGGGATAGAATGTAACGCCCAGATATTTTTATGATATATTTTCTTTTAGTAATTTTTATTCTTCAGTATCATTATTAGCATGCAATCGGGATTTTAAATGAACTGTGAGATTCCCTTATTATAAAATTATCATTTTATCCTATCCATTAGAATAGCGAGAATAATTATAAATAATTTATGAAAATGCATTAGGAATTCATTGGCTATCAATTACATATGAAAAATATAAATCAATTTGACAATTTTATTTTAGAGATAATTAACTTTGGAAATGAAATTAATGAGATATTTATGTGTTATGTACTTAATAAATATTTTTTTATATTCATCCAAGGGATATTTTAGTCAAAGGTTAAGAATAATACCCTATTTGATGTATTTTTTTAAAGGTTGATTTTACCCCATTGAATGCTGAACCAATTTTTATATAATATTTTAACGCATTAATAATTATTATATGAAAACATAAACATGTTATTTTTAAGAGGGATATAAAAATTTACATTGGGTAAATTTTCGATATTTTTATAATAACCTTCATATTTTGATGAATAGTAAAAATACGCTAAATTTTAATTGAAATTAACTTTTTAATCGAGATAATTTATATGGTTAAATTATAATATTGAATATTTTTAATGTATGAATATAATAAATTTTTACCATCTAATATAATTTATGTCATTTTCATCAATTATACATTGAATTCATAGTTAAAAACAATTCAATATTTTGCAATGTTTTAACTGTTAAAACTCATTTTATAAACAATGGTATTAATATTAAATTAATTACTGAAAATTCAGATATTAGAATTTTTAAAAATGGATTCAATTTTTTTAATTAGTCGTTCCAAATTATGTTAACTGGGTACTTTTAATTTTTAGGAATTATGAATAGTTACTTTTGTAATTATTTTTATTACCATGGTTAAAGGTAAATGGGGTAATTAAGGGTAAAAATAATATTATAAAATTACCTCTACACTTGTAAAAATATTATTGGATGACTAAATTTGACTCTTATCATCTATTTTTATAAATGGAATCACTTTATGGACACTTAACTATGAAAATGACATGAATGTAATAAAAACTAAGGAAATGGAGAAAAGGTCATAATATCATTTTATATAAGTATATTAATTTTAATATATGGATAAATAGAAGATAAAATTGACTATTCATAGTATCTAGAAATATAATATAATTACATACATCATAGAAATTTACTTATAAATTTTACAGGCAAAATAATTAACATTAATGAGGACATAATAGTGATGTAAAAATTATTTTATTAATAAAAATATCAAAAAAATGGTTTTAAAAATAGTAAAAGAAAATCATATAAACTAAATAGTGTTATATACGAATTTTCTAAGTGACTATGAAATTTTTGGAGTGTATTGAATATTTTGGTTCAAATTTATCTTCTGTGTGAGTCTTATTTGATGTCTAATAAATGAATACTGTCAAAATTGACACTATTGACATTTTATAAAGATAACATTTTGTAACATTATTTTAAAAAATAAAAATATTTAAAAAATAAAAAACTGATAATTAAAAGGTTGAAATTGGTATAAGGTATCCATTTATGGTTAATTATCACCACATAAGTAAATATTCATTACAATTAAATATCTATAATGTTATTACAAAAATTAAAATTTAATAGAATAACCAAGTGTCAATTAAAAATATAAGGTTTAAATTGAAAAAATAAATTGTCCAAAATTTATTGGTTGATGATATTACAACCCTATATCATATAATATTCTAATTTTGGACACAATGGTGGTTTTTTTCATAGGGTTTGATTTTATTATAAATTAATATTTTTGAGAGTTGCCTAAAGTGCCCCTCACCTCTCTTAGAAAAGGGAACCTCCTACCTCTCCACTTCACTCATTTTTTGAGCCTTCAAGTGAACCAACACATGCCCATTTCTCTTCTCAACTTCCCTAGTTAAATTATAGTGGTTATAGACTTTTAAAATGTCCAACTCTATTGCCCTAAGAGGAAATTTATAGGAGGCACATCGAGGAAGAGGTAATCTCTTCTAACGATTCATTCATTTTTTTATTCTCTTAATTCATATTCTTTAGTTGTTTAATTATAAATAAATGACATAAGTATAAATTATATACTAATATGTTATTATAAATACTAAACAACCATATTTCACCTTTTATCCCATCTACGAAAAACAAAATCATTGCGCGTGCGTACTTGCAACATACCAAATCCACGAGTTGGTGTAATCTATTTTTCTCCATCACCATAAATGGATGGATATAATGGTGGAAATAATTAATATATATTATTAATATAACATGATACTAATTTTTATATATAATAAACAATCCAATTAAATACCATTCAACAATTATAAGAATGATATCGTCGCTCATGCGTACGTACGGCTTATCGTCTCCATGGTGCGATGCGATTCATTCAACATAATATTCCTTAAACCATGATTATATAAATGAATTGAATGAATAATTACGATATATATTATACTAATAAAATGTTTTAAATGATAAAACATTAACCTAAAAAGAGGAATAAGAACTTATCCAAAAAAATATGCATAGGAACATAAACTATTTAATACCTGAATAATGAGTAATAATGAAATGTTACTATGAAATGGATGAAAATATAATACTGAATGTTATCATAAAAATGATTATGATTCCGGAATATATCAGTAAAATTATTTAAATCATTATACATGAGGTTTGGATTCATATGAATCATATCAGACCTAAGGTAAGGGATAAATTTACAATCTCATTTTTATCCAAGATTGTTTATACGTAAGTAATTTTTTGGGGTATATTTAGCAACCACATAAATGTTTTATAATAATTTAATATTATTTATATTCTTATAAAATTTCTTAATGTTAAATTTATCATTTTATAAATAAAATTAAATGGTATGTATGGATGTTTTTTTTCGTCATTTGACTTAATGTAGTTTTTGACTTTTCCAGCAACAGTGCGTGGATAATGTTTTTTTAAACTTATATGGAAAGAATAGATTTATATAGTTTCATGATGCCTTATTTATATGAATATTTATATAAAATATTTCAAGATTGATTTCAAATAAATTATTATCTTTTAAAATTTCCTGGAATTTTGAGAAAAGAAAATGTTTTTGAGGAAGAAAGAATGTTTTCTTGATGAATTAATTTCAAGTGTTTTATGAAAATTATTTTCCATATAAGATGATGATCATTAAATAGGAATATGTTTATATCCTTATTTGTTTATATGAAATTATTGTGTTAATTATTGAATGATATTTTAAATGGATTATGTTATGATGGGAGGATGTTTAAAAACCCATTTTATTTCATGGGTTAAGCTATAGAGAATGTTTTTATGTTTTTGTGGCACACGAAATAATGGTTTCATTATGAGATGTGTGGGACCTATATGTCCCTCCAACGAATTGGGTAAAGATTTATATCTCATGATATAGACATGTCTATAATGGAAAATAAATATGGTTCTATAACACATGGCTGGAACAAGGAGTTAATATAGTTCAGTAATGGACTTTGTCCCCTATGATGGTCTTGGAAATGATCCTTGACTAATATGAAATAATTTTCAATGAATATGTGTGTATGGAGAAAAATTTGGAATCATCTGTTATTACTATTGGGACTACATTTATCTTCTATAATTTATCCCATGTCATAATATTATGATATTTTATTTGAAGGATAAGATTTTCAAATGTTATGTTCTTATGAATAGGATATGATTCATATTTACTTTGTCTACCCTTACTGGTCATTTGAGCTCACTGTTTTATATGTTTCCTTTCCCCAAGTCAGTATGATGTGTATTAAGTAATATATTTCAAAAAGGAGTCCAGTTATAAAAAATTATATGGGGGTGAATATAGATGTTTTATGAAGTAGTTGTTTACCTTTCCCAGTTTCTAAAGACACTATACCTCTACGGCCTTGTCGTGATATTTTTATATATTGTAATGAATTTACATCAATTATGACATAATATATATATATATATATATATATATAAATTATGGGTCAATATACACTTGACATTTTGGGACATTGTTTTTGGTGACCCCGGTAGGGTTTTATCATCTTCATCATATGTTCCTCCTATATTGGCCTGTAAGTAATGCCATTGAGGTACTTTCCGATCATGAATTACAAATAGTCCCTAGATAGCTATGGTTTTTATAGAGGTGGGGGGAATAAGTGGGATGTCAACCATTGATTTTTTTCCTCCCACCTAGAGAATATTTAATTTCTCTATGGTGATGATGTTTAAAATGCCATAATACTTGTGGGATGGAGGTTATTTGTTGTGACCGAACCCCAGTAGCTCAGATCTAGTGGCATGATAGCACTAAATTGGCATAAGATACAAGAAAATCACATAAAGAAATACTAAACATTTTTATAGTCTTTGTAAAATAGATATATATAAAAGAGTCTTTCATTAAAAATGAATACAAAAATTAAAACATAATTTTTCTTCAATTCTGGAATACAACATAATTCCATCTAGGGTATCCTTTCATTATATTCCCATTAAACATCACAGAATCATGGGAAAAGGAAAATTAATAAGGGTGAGATCAAAGTATCAATAATGGTAAATTATGATTAAATAAATAATTTATCAATGATAATAGTCAATATGACCAGGTAAATAACTGAAAACACATGAAATGTAATCAATAAATAGTTATGTAAGTGTATGAACAATATGTAAATGTGAAAATATAAAAACACATTCCATTGAAATAACTAAATATGGTATAATCAATATGGAATGGATAATAATTGAGACATATGAAATTTAATCAACGCACAAAAAAATGCATCAAAATATATATTTCGATGAAAAATCACATAGTTAATTTATAGAAAAGTCTAAAGTATGGGAATTCTTAATTACTAGAGGTAATTTTTCCTAGGAAAATAGTACCATTTCCATCAACACATTTCACAAGACAATTTATCTTATCAAGTTTAAAGCTATTGAATGTAGAAAATAAATTATTCTATTGATACTACTAATACCTTGATGGGATACCAAAAACTGGGACCCACACATGTCATTCCTATATAAATAATTATTCATATATCGAATAATTTATTTAACAATGTGCCTTATCAAAATATCCACAAGGAGTCGAAGATACTGATTTAGTAATATTTCCATGGTGAAGGAAAACTATCAACACTTTTTGTGGACATTGACGAATTGCAACACCATTGAGATATCATTAAAACATTCTTGAGGAAAGTAATATTTTATCATTCTAACGTTCCTAATACCACTATGAAAAATTTGAATCATTACTCCCCAAGAATTAAATGAAACATTGAATACCATGAGAAATATAAGATTCCTGATATTACATGCCAAGGTAAAAATATAAATAAATTGATATGTGGTTTTGGAAATAATAAGATCCATGATAAATGATATAGAAAATGTTGTAGAATTAAATATCAAATAAGAATATAAAATTTGATAGTTCAAAGGAGAGTATCAAAGGAATCAAGTAAGTGAATTTCAAAATTATCCTTATCCAAATAAATCATAAAGCCTATATAGGTGTAATATGGATTTCATAAAAACAAAATATCACAAGTAGATTAAAATAAATGGTTTTTGTCATTGATGAAATAACAGGATAACTTTAACATCATTATTTGGGAAAACATCAATTTGGTTTGGAGTTTTTTTGAATAACCATTTCTTGGAAAATCACTTTTAAAAACAAAAAAAATTATAATGGAAGAAAACTAAATCGATAAATCAATTTGAAAAGGATAAAAATATTTTTGAAAACATTTTAATGAAACCATGTTTTTAGAATAAAATATGTTCTCTGACTAAAGAATGAAATGACATCAAATTTTCTTAAAAACATTTTTTGAAATTTTTCTGAGAACCAAATTGTGTAACATGGGGTTATTATATTAAAATGTTCATGAATGACTATAATAGAAGAATATTAAATGCTTTATTATACATAATTCAATCAATTTCCTCTTATGAAATTCCATGGGTAAAAAATCTAGAATAAAATTGCAATGCATACTAAACCATTGAAAAGACCATAACATTGATGTGATAATAAATAAATGAATCAATTTAGGGTTTCAAATGAAAATACAGATAAATGATGTTGAAATATGAAAAATGATAGAATAAATTTATTAAAAATATAGTCTTATAATATTAATAATAATGAGGATGTAATATAAACCAATGAAAAATAATTAGGTAATGAAATTGTTTACCACTTGTTAACATTTAATTCAAATCCCCATAGAAGAATTGATACAAATTGAATATAGAAATAACATGAATATAAAAAAAAATCATAATAAAATATAAAAAACTGTGTATCATTTACACCACATAGAATAAGTTATTGGTGAATAAGATAATTATCTCATAGATTTAAAAAGCGAGATGAAAATCCATTATATGATGTTTCTATTTTCAGTGAACATCAATTAAACACCCATAGAATGGTTTTAAAATTGTTAATAACTTGTACAAGTAACATCCTCATACTTCTAATATTATCTATTAACTTATTATAATATCTTTTTTCTTGTTTTTTATTAATGGTTCATTATTTTCACTATTTTAGGTGTTAAATTCGTAGTTTGGTGAGTATGTTTGAACTTGTTAATTATTGTTCTAATTTATTAGATCTTGGTTTAATCAAATATAGAATTTAAAAAATGATTTAAATATCATATATATTTTTTATATATGTATTTATAATAATTCACAATATTTGGAGATAACAACTGAAATTCACTGATCATAGAGACCGTAGCCCTTAGGTATTCATGAACGCTAAATTCATTTATTTGTCAAATTAAAAGAATAAAAATAAAATTAAATATATTTTTATGTGTATATTATAATTAAAGTATCATATTTATTCCCAATAATTCAAAGAGGTTTAATAAAACCATCTATTATAGGTTCTATATTTAGTGTGCATGGATCACATATCTTTTAGGAGGCGATAGTCCACTCTCTTCCCCAAATAATGTTATCATATTTAACATAAATGGAATGAATATTGGTATGTGTTATATATATATATATTAAATATCATAAGGAAAATATAAATACCACATATATAATATATAAACAATGTTTTCATCATAATTCCCAACCATGAGAGGTGGTAAATGAAAAAAAATGAAAGAAATAATTTTGTGAAGTTGTAGTTCTTCATACACATAAATTGTAAGTTCATTACCCATTACATGCAAGTATAAACAAGGGAAGGTTAAAACCTTATAATAATAACTTAAACTTGTAGAAAAAATGTTTATTAAATTGTATTTTTCATGTCATTTATTTATAACTAGAATGAACGTCATTGAATATTAATTTTTAGGTTTTTATTTCATAAACCGACACAAAAAAGGAATTTTTCACATCGATTTTCATAAAACCTGGATTAAAAATATATTTTCTCTTCTGTTTATAATCGGTTCTATAATTTCACTAATGCGAAAGATCAATTTTTTAATTGGTTATTGTATAACCAATGTGAATTATTAGAGAATTACTAATTTTCACATCGGTTATAATACAACCGAAAGAAAAAATAATTTAAAATTTTAGGAATTGAGAGAGGGTTCATTTGAAGGTATTCAAATATCACACTGAATATATTTTTTTCTCTCTTACAATACCTAAGTCTATTTCTTCTTTGATATAGTGGTCCAATACCACATTACAATATTAATCAAGCCCTAGGTATCATCAAAATTGTGTTACAAATCGATGATAGATTGAATGTAAGCCTCAAACATTTTTGTTTCTCACATTTTGGTGATTTCTTATCTCATAATATCTGACTAATGATTGTTTGATCAGTGGTTATTAATTCTTGAATTATCATCTTCACACATTCTGTTTTTTTTCATCTTCATCAATTCATGTTCGAGTATAGATCTACTCATATCCAACTAGTTCTCATGATGATTTTAATATCATTTATAATGTGTTAATTATTTGTTATTAATTTTATTTCAAGAAAGAATTATTTTTTCTCATTCAATATTTATTATTAATATTACGATTACCTTAATATAATTATATAGACTATGTCTAGAAAAGGAGTATTATTAAGGAGATAATATATGTATAATTTGTGTGTTTCCCCATTGTAATTCTAGAAACTGAGATGGGTTAAATGTTAATTAGGTTTTGATATCATAGTTGGTTCATTTCAGTTCTGATAATGTTTGCACATGGGAGAGTTGAAAAATTATTCTTTATAATATTTCACATCACGAGATGGTTTTTTGATGGGTTTTCTAATAGATTTTTTTTATATTATGGTATGTGTGTATTTTATAATGGAATGAGAGTTTTTATTAAAATATAGTTGGGAGTCATAAATTGGAATTTAGTAGTTAAACCATTTCTAGTGGTACTTTGAGGCATTTCAAAAGGGTTAAATTGGTGACGGGTATTCTTTTTAAAGTAACAGACCAACTGGGTACCCTATTAGGGAATACTATGTACCATATAAAGTCCCATTAATTATGTTTTATTGTTACATTTTGTTAAAATAAGACTCAATTTATAATTATATTATATTATAAATTAAAATATTGAATATGTTTTTTATTTCTATAAATAATCAACTATTAATTAGTTGTTCTAATTATATATATATATATATATATATTATGGATATTAATTTATGGATATTTTTTTACATATTTTTTAATAATTTCATATGGTTATACTCATCAAATTTTACTTGAGAAATTTTCTAAAGGAATCTATTTTTTAATTCCTTTCATGTGAGTGAATTTTCTCATAAGTTTTTTTTTATTTTCCATCTAATTTTTCCATTCATGGTTTGATAACTTTTTCAATTTCATTTATAATATCAATATTTGTAAAATTACTACACTTTTTATATTTATTTTTCATATTAGTTATAAATAATGAGTTTATGTTGGATTAATTCACCAAGAATAAGTGCTGAATATGAGGAAGGTTTCATTAATTTTGTTTTGAAATTTTATAAACAAAAATTTCTAAAAAGTGAAATGTTTTTTTATTCCTGATAAAAATATTTAAATTTGAAGAAGTTTAAAAGAATAGATATCAATATTAATTTTATTTTTTATGTTTTAAATTTGAGTTACAACCCTTGGATTTAACACGGTGAAACAGGGTAGAATATTATATCTTTTATTGATGATTCTATTGAAGGTGATAAATATGATAAACATGATTAAATGTTTTGTGATATTGAAGTAGAGGCGATTGAGAAACAACCAACAATTGAGAGCTTATATAGTGATTCCAAAAATCCATTGTATTCGAGTTGTATAGAATATATAGTTTTATCGATGGTTTTATTATTGATAAACCTAAAGGACAAACATGGATAGAATGACATGTATTTTAAAGATATCCAACAATTGTTGAAAGACATTCATTCTAAGAAATAAACCATCAAAATTAACATTATAAGGCCAAGAAAATATTATTCCAAATAGGATTGGGCAAAAGAAAATAAACATAAATTCGAATGACTACATGACTTATAAGAAAGAATATGAATTTATATCAAAGTGTTCAATGTGTGGGACATCATAGTATTAGTTTGAAGAAAAATCATAGGATGATTTATAAGTTTCAAGGTCCCACGCCAAATAATTTTGTTATCTTCCCATAATTCATCACATGAATCATTTATTTTCTAATTCACTTGATGAAAAAAGGTTATGATGGAATGATTGTCAGCATATATGTGATAGAAAAATATGTCATCCAATTTATTGACCACAGTGGAAGAAAATTGATCACAAACATCCTATATTTTGAAATGAACTTAGAAATCAAAGACATGGACTGTGAACAGATTGAATGAATATATATGAAATCCTTAGTAGGAAAAAATTTATCTCCTATTTTATTTGTATGTTAGAAATTAGATCCTGAATTTTGTATGAAGAAAAAATATGTCATGATGAGTTTAATGATCTATGAAAAAACATCCTAGGAATGATATTGACATTTTGTGGTCACCATTAAGTTATGATTAGAAACAATTATGGGAGGAAGGTATAAGGGTGTCTGATTATTATAAAATGGAATATTTTTAACTAAATGAAATGATTATGTTCACTATAAATAACATCCCAAAATATGTAACTTTTTCTTGATATATTGTAAAGGGGCATAAAGCTGTTCCAATTCATGAATAACAAACTTCATATTATCAGGTCATCGAACAATTTTTTCTTATGGATCACTCTTATATAAGATTAAACAAGGATTTAAATGGTTCATATAGTTTTTATATCACTCCAAAAAACATTATCCACTGATCAGTATTTTGATAAGGTGGAAAAAATTAATGTTCCATTTAAAAAAACACATAAATATGGTAATGAAAGATTTGTTGGGAAGAAATGGTCATTGGTTATTGATCTATAATATTTGAGATAACATGAGGCGAAACATGACCTTATTTTTATTCACATGGAGAAGAATACATGTGACAGTTTTATTGGAAATTTTTTAGATATTAATTGAAATAATAATTGTGGGTTGAATGATATAATGGATTTACTCTCAAGGGGAATACATTTGGAGTTGGCTCCCACTCCTGATAGAAGGTGAACATTCCTACTGCTTTCTTTTCATACCTTATAAAATAGGAAAAAATAGATTTTTTTCATTTTATTCATCATATCATAGTGTATCAAGGTTTTCTTAAAAACTAAATTTTTTTGGGACTTTAAAGGATATTAATTTAATGGGTATGAAATCTCATGACCGTCACGTCATGATGCAACATCTCATATGAGTGACATTATGTGGAATATTACCCACCTATGTCATAATGACTACAATGGAGGTGTGCTAATTTTTTTAATTCAATTTGAAATAGGTTGATTGATTTGAAATCTTTTGATATTTTTTATAACTATATGGTTTAAATAATTTTTCAATATGTAATGTATTTTACTCCATAATTTTTGATATCATGGTGCATTTAAGGCTTCATTTGTGGGGAGAAATAAAGATTTTCATACCTATATATCTACGTTGGATTTATGATTTTGAAAGGTATATATGATATTGAAGGGGTATATTAAGAATCCAAATCTACTATAAGTATCAATTATTCATAAGAATATTTCCTAGGAGGTTTTGGTGGGTTTTACATGCTATTTGATTGACATCGATCACATCAGTTTGCCTACATATCACTATGAATGAGATAATTGGAGGGAGAAGGAGATTCATGGATTGAATATCATATAATTGATATCTTAATAGATAAATATAGTACATTTATACATCTTTAATAAGATAGATGACACTCAACCATATATAAAATTTGATATTAATGAGTAGAAACAACGTTTTCCACAAACAAAAGATATTTTGATTTTTAATGAGAATAAGAAAATGTTTTATCCATGGATTAACGTGAATGTACAACTGGATGAATAAAAAACATTGAGATGGTTAGTTGGTGGTCCATGTTTAAAATTTATTACATGGTCCAAGTATGACATTAATGGACATACTTTTTTTACGACAGATCTGGACAACATATTTGTGTTAAAAAATAGTAGAGTGCTGGTGTTAGCAGAAGCAATATATTTATCAACTTCCAAATCCAAAAACACAATCTCCACCTCAACCACATGTTATACAGTCATTGAATTAATATGGGAGGGTTATTACAATAAATTTCATGTTCTAGTGTTTAATTATAAATGATTTATCAGTAACAACAGTCTCTGACATGATTACTTCAAAATAAAACTTGTTAGTTTGAATAAATTCAAATAAAAAAATGATCCTTTTATCCTGGGAAGTCATGAAAAAAAAATTCTATGTTCATCATCAATCATATATGAAGTAGGATATTTTTTAAAAGGAAAAAATATTTTGTTGATAATGATAAAAATGATGACGATGCTAATTTATCTTAGATCCCTACATCCATGGATCAATTAACAAATAATATTGATGAACACATCAGAGACATGTATTGTTCCATACAAAATGATCATGATGAATTATATTTGAAAAAAATATTTATCACATTCCTAATGTTTCTAGTAACATATTTTTAATTATATTTTTAATTATAAAATTTCTTAAGTTAGATGTTTTGATTTGATTTTATTTACTAAATAATGTATTATTACTTATAAGTTAATTTTTTTTATATTGGTTTAGTTTTTTCTATTTTTCTATATATATCCTAGTGTAACTAATTTATTAATTGATTTTATGAAAAAAATATTATTTTAAATTTTACATTTTAAATAAAAACAAAATATATTATATAAGAGTATATTATAAAAGAATTATTTTTGTTATAAAAATGAATTATATGGTTGGTGAATTATTACTATGTCATTTAATCCTTCATTAATATTATATTTTCTACATTTATTTATGTCATTTAATCTCTCATTAACATTTTTAGAATTTTAGTTATCCATAATACACATGAATAAAAATTTGTTATGTTATGTTTATTTTTTTTCTTAAAATTTTTAATTTTTAATTTTCATTTATATGTAATTGTTGGATTTTTATATTTTTGTACCAATTGATGTTGTTTTGAGTTGTTAGATAATGAGCTATCAATCATCTGAACTACCTCATATTTCTTGTATGATCACAGTCATACATCTTGAAAGGAAATGTTTTAAAGAACCTTATTTTCCATGTAATTTTTTTAAATTATATATAATTATTATGAGTCTGTGAAAATTGACGTCACGTGATTCTGATACCCTTTGTGCCCGGAATGAATTTCTGAACTTTTTAAGGTATGTTCAACAAACTCGTGAGCGACATTTTTTAACTTTTGAACCAATGCTCAGATTACTAATCTGAGAGCACCATTGAATCCCCAACGACAAGATTCACTTAAGGGAGGCTTCAATTCAGCCGTAGTAGGTCTGGAGATAAAGATAGATTTGGACTTTTAAAAGAATAATAAAATAACAATGTTATTTTATTTTCATTCATTTTTTCCTCCAATGGATGAGTGGCAGTGGCGGGACCAACAATATTTCAAGCCATTAATTGGATTGACGTCTCAATGTTTGTAACCATACGTTTGGAATTTAGAAGGTTCATTATTAAATGAAACTCTCAAATTACCAAAGGTGTTACCCACCTCATTCCCCTACTATTTGTATGAAGCATTGGGGGGTGTTGGAACAGCTTCACCAAGAGATGAAGCTCTGGTAAAATACCGCAATGACAACAAATTGGGGGATGAGACCAGTTCCAGCGAATGGCGACGAGCGCCAGCGAACCACGAACTGACGAATACCGACTTTTCCTCAAGTGTTAACATTCATCAACGAATAATGAGGTAGGGTTTATTTCTTGTCAAATTTCATGACTTGTTGAATAATTAAACTACCATCTTGCTAGAAAGCCAACACAAAGGGCGCGGGCCAAATGAACAAGGCCCATACCATCCAATTTTTTTTAAAAAAATTTGACATGAACTTTGTGAGAGATTAATTCAGGTTGGAAAAAACTCGGAATGGTGGGTTTAGAGATGAAGAGGGAATCCCAGGGAGTTATTTGGAACCTTCGGATGAAGAAACATCCCACTGGAGCTTATCCGGTGACCCATGGAAGACCGACGACAAATGGCACTGGTGGAGGAGGTGTTGGTGGCGGCCAGCATCGGCTGACTGAGGAGGAGAGGGAAGCACGCCATTACCTGCTGTTGGAGAATAATGTTGTGGCCGTAGCCGCAACCAGTAAAGACGGCGGATGGATCAGACATGCCACATAAGGCGGAGGGGCGTGCAATGACGTTCCACCATAACGTGGGTTGTAGCGGACCGCGGCGCCTGACACCATCTGGCCAAGGGTGGAGGTGATCGATGCTCTCACACGTGCCGCTAGAGATTGTTGTGGCTTAGAAACTACGACAGAGTGCCGATAACCGCACATGCAGGCCCCACGGGCGACCGGGCAGCGACCCGAGGCATCGCCGCTCTGATTTCCGAATGGGGGGAAAATCCCCATCCCATATAGGGCGGGTCCCACTCCATTATGCTGAAACTCTAGCGGGACCCACCTCCAGCGAGCCACGCCCCTCCGTGGTCCGGGCCATGAGAGCCTTGCTGGCCACACCCCTCCATGGGCCAGGCTGCCTGGCCGAGGCGGGGTGGGCTGGTCCGCGGGCCAGTGGGCCGAACCCACCGTGACCTTGCCAAATCTGGTCGGATCAGACCTAGACCGGGTTGGGATGACCCGAACTGGGTTGGGTCGGCGCGAACTGGGTCGGGTCAGCCCATGTCGGGTCGGGTCAGTCCGATAGGGTCGAACCAGACATGGACCTTTCCAGGCCCAGTGTCGCTAAAAATCCATAACTTGTGTACGAGGCGTCCATTTGACAAACCGTATATGGAGTTGGTATCCTTGGAGTGAGACAGTTCTTTTCGAATTATCCACGTGAGTTTTGGAGAAATCTAGAGTACGATCGGGTTGAATTGAACTAAAAAACAACCGGGCCCTCGGTACTAAAATGATTATAAGTCACAGAAAGGGTGTCCGATTGACGATCCATCTGTCGCGTTTGAACCCTTACGACATTATTGTCCATTGAGATACTTCTCCCTATATTTTCATGGTCGTTGAGGTACAAATGATGGATGTAGGAGCAGATCCACTCAGAATCAAGCATGATTAGTGTGGGAATCTAGTGGCTGGTAGTATTGTGAAGAAAGAACATTGATCTTATGTGGGAGAACATCTATCGATCATGTGTAGTTCAGCACCTATTGATCAGGTATGGGTGAGTATCTATCGATCTTGTGTGGCTCAGTGCCTAGTGATCCTGTGTGGGTCATAATTTATCGATCATGTGTGGGTCTGCATGAGAGCCTCTCGATAGAATAAGTTGATCTAGATTTACGACTAATCATCTATACTTCTGTACTTGAGTGATATAAGTTGTGTGATCTGAGTGTTTTACCTTCATGGTGTTTCATTTTTGGAACTTTTACCTTCATGGTTTCACTTCTGTGGTGCAACCATTGTAGTACTTTTACCTTCGTGGTTTTACCTTAGTGATGTTACCATTGTGGTACTTTTACCTTCATAGTGTTACCATTTTTTTATTCTTCCCTTGTGGATCAGTTGTAAAAATGGAATAAAAGTTGGATCCTTGTGTATTTTCATGAATGAGGCGTGTATATTTTGATAACATAGTTATATTTATGGTAATATACCTATGTATAATTGATAACTATTACTTCATGCTTTGTGATTGAGGTTTTTCTTTGTGGTTTTTCCTTTGTGGAACTCTGGGAGACCTTCAGGGGTCTCAGGTCCCTACTGAGTATTGTTATACCCACCTTTGCATGGGCTATGTCTACACCATGATGTGTCTTGTGCAGAAGACGACCAACGTTGATCGAGGGTGATGGAGCTAAGACTGGACGGTACATAGGGATGGTCCATTTGGTGTGATGTGCCACAATGATTACTGATCGTTAGCTTTACCTACCCTTTATGTAGGATCCACGATGGATATTCCAGGAGCTCTTTCCTCTTTTAGTAGTAATTGTACTTTTTAGTTGGGCTTGTATTCCGGCCCCTTTGCATTCAGTATACTTTTTACAACAATAGTTTACCTCGTGGTTGCTTCTTGTTGTGTTCATGGATTGTGTGTTTGTACAGGTTTAACGTCAATGACTTCCTATTATAGGGACACACATTTCCATTGATAGTCGCCAACGCTTGGCCTATAGAAGGTGGGCTTGGGGTAGTCACAGCACAAGCCCCGGGGGATGGGCCGTGACAAAGTGGTATCAAAGGAGTCAGTTCTACCAATAAATTAGGACTCTGATATTTTCAATGTGGAAATAATGTAAAGTGATATGAGTGTGGTTTTCAGTTTGGGTAACCTAGTGTTGGTATGACGACCAATGTATCCATACACAAGGACCGTGAATTCTTATTTATGACTCAGTGCACGAAATCACTAATTGAGTTTGTTTTTAATTTTTTTGATCTCTTGATTCAGCTCACTTGGTACAACATATTGACCCTATAACTCCTGTTTTATTTCTGGATTTTTCCACATAGAAAGCCAGCCAGAATTTCCGAGAGAGTAGACGATGATGGGACACCGAGTGATGAGGCCTTGATGCAGGTCCCTCTTACGGTGTTAGCACTTTCGGGTGTTGTAACAGCCCCACCACTACCCATTGGGAATCCATTTCCACTAGTACCACTAGCCGAAGGTGCACGCCAACTAATTGTGTAGAATGTATTTCAGTGGAGGAGGCCTTCTAGGATCCGAGGCAAGACAGATCTACAGGCAGCTGCGAACTGGCTGTAGGCTATGGGCAGAGTTTTTCACTTAGTTAAGACACCAACCGATCTGATGGTGATTCTAGCTTCCAGTCTCTTTCAAGGAGTATCTTAGATATGGTGGAGGCTAACAATCCTATTAGAAGATTAGGAGAACCTCACCAGGGCAGACTACGAGGGCCTTTTTATGGAAGAGTTCGTCCCAGTGACCATACGCTCAGTGCGTATACAGGAGCTGCTGCACTTATAGTAGGGAAGCATGATTTTGGCCCAGTACACGGCGAGCTTCACTAATATCTCCCACTACTCCATAAATATTGAACAAGACCCTTTATTCTGGGCCCAAATAATTAAGAAGGGTATACGACAGGATATCACGGAATAATAGATATCTCTTAGCATTCTGACGTAGGATGGGGTGGTAGAGCGAGCACTTTTGGTGGAGCGATTCCTAGCTAAGCAGGAACCTACAATGAGAGCCACCACTAGATGTCAGGTGGTAGATTCATCTGCAACATGCACAATATGAAAGACATAGTGGCCCAAGAAGGCCAGTCCTTTTGGTAGACGACCTCAAGATACATGGTCGGTGGTGAGGGGCTCACGAGACAGAAGAGAACAGATGAGGAGAAGGCAATGCTACTCGTGCAGTGGGCTAGGTAACATGGCTCGCAACTTCTCGACCCTCCATATGGACAACTAACAGATAGTTGAGGTACCATTGAGGAATAGGTAGATGTTTGAACGATGAGGTCCACAGGGCGGCAGACGTGGTAGAGGAGTCAGTTGCGCAGTAGGCGGTGGGCGGTTGTTCAAGGTTCTATAGCCAACACCTCCAGGTGGTCCACCCCAACCAATGGGTGTAGGAGGATAGAGATGAGCTCAGCTGAAGGAAACTGAGGCCTATGACCATGGAACCCTGAAGATGAATTGAGTTATAATGTGTGTCTAATCCACTGTAGCTACTGTACATGTAGACATAAGTTCCAGTCACTCTTTTATTGCCATGGACCTTATTCTATGCTCAGAGATTCCGATGGAGTTGTTGGCTCGATCCATATGGCTAGAGAATCTTATGGGATGGTATTCCATGATTACACACTTTTTTCGGTAGTGTGTGATTACTCTAGGAGGCATGAGTTTCGGGTGGGATCTTCTAGTAGCAGCGTCGAGGCCTTACGATATTATCTTGGGTATGGATTGGTTATTTACAATCTATGTTCATATTGACTGTATTAGGCACAAAGTACAATGTGTCCACGAGGATGGGACCTACTTATCCCTAAATGGTGATAAGGGAATATTTGTAGCATGGGATCGACTTTCCCGGTGGAGGGTGTAGCCGATAACACATAATTGGATAGCCTTACCCTCAGAGTACTTGATGTTGAGAGTCTAATATATCATGTAGTGGTGCACTTGTATGATAATGAATTTTATGATGATATTCTAGGACTACCTCCTCATAATGAGGTGGAATTTTACATTGACTTGTACCCCTAGACACCACTGATATCTACACCAGCATATCGGATAGCTCCCATGGAGCTTCTTGAGCTACGGGTACAGCTGGAGGACTTGCAGAGGAAGGGTTTCGTAAGGCCCATTGTTTCTCTATGGGAAGCCCTGATTTTGTTCACCAAGAAGGAATATGGGAGTTTGAGACTCCGTGTGGACTATTGGTGCCTAAACCCGGTGAGCATGAATAACAAGTATCCACTTCGAAGGATTGATGATATTTTCGTTCAACTGAAGGGAGCTCGATTGTTTTAAAAGATAAACCTCAGATATGGATATCAACAGATCATGGTACGATATGATGATGTGAAGAAGATGGACCTCAGATGTCGGTATGGCCACTATGAATTCTTGGTTATGCCATTCACTATGACCAACACCCCAACAGTGCTCATGGGACTCATGAACATGATCTTTCAGCCATACCTCAATAACTTCGTGGTGGTTTTCATTGATGACATCTTGGTGCACTCAACAATGGAGGAGGATAATTCGTATCTTCTAAAGATAGTTCTGGTACACTCTCGAGAGCACCAGCCCTATGGTAAACTCTTAAAGTTCCAGTTAAGGATATAGGAGGTCCACCTTTTGAGACATGTTATCTCAAAGGATGGAGTTGTAGTGGATATGGCGAAGATAGAGGTTGTTCTTTCTTGAGGGCCACCCTGTAGTGTGACCGAGGTGTGGAGCTTCCTAAGGTTGGTTGGGTACTACTGATGATTCATACCCAACATTTCTAGAGTTGCGGCACCCTTTTCATCATTGATGAAAAAGGGAAAACCCTTTTTATGGACGAAGAGATTCTAGAAGATTTTTAAAGAGGTAAGGCAGTGACTAAAGAGTACCCCCATCGTGAGGATACCAGAAGAGGGCATTGTGTATGTAGTCTACTGCGATGCATTAGGGTCCAGACTTGGTTGTGTCTAAATGTGAGAGTGAGTAGTGATCACTTATGGTTCATGATAGCTAAGAAAACATGAGATGAACTATGGAAACCATGACCTAGAGTTATCCATAGTGGTTTTCTCCTTGAAAATGTGGCGACACTACTTTATGGGTGAACGGTTTATTGTTTACACTGATTACTAGAGTCTTAGGTATATCTTCTCAAAAAAGAACCTAAACCTAAGAAAAGGACATTGTCTAGAGTTTTTCTAGGAATTTGACTTTGGGATAGTCTACAATTCTGGGATGGGGAATGTAGTGGCAGACGCACTTAGCAGAAGGTCTGGTTTACAGCTGCTGAGTGAGGTGATAGAGTAGCTAGATGTTTTGTAGATATCCTTTGTTGATAGCGATGGAGTAGCGTACCTCCAGTCTATGATAGTCACTCTCACACTTCTTCAGGGAGTTCTGGAGCCCCAGCTTGGGGACATTGAATGCGAGGCTCGATGTTCCCAGATATCCTCAGGGCATGCACCTGAGGGATTTTCCTGATTATGGGGAGCACATCATCATATTCAGAGGATGCACCATGATATCAGTGGAGTTATGAAAGGAGGTGGTGAGGGAGTTCCATACGTCCCCTTGAGAGGTACATCTTAGAGTGGAGAAGATGTAACAAGACATCTGGCGTTAGCACTGGTGGACAGAGATGAATAAAGGAGTGGTAGAGTTTGTTTCACGATGCCCCACTTGTCAGCAAGTGACGGCTGAGCTTCAGGTTTCTGTAGGCATTGCGCAACCACTTGAGGTACAAGAGTGGAAGTGAGATTGTGTCTCCATGCACATTATGATAGGGCTTCCACATACGTCCAAAATAATGGATTCCATTAGGGTGATCATTGACTGACTCACTATTTGGACCCACTTCCTACCCATTTGAGAGTAGGGATATGTAGATGTCTTGGGAAGCCTCTACGTTTTGGATATTTTACAACTTCATGGGGTTTCATCGGTGATCATCTCTAACCGTGATGTATGTTTTACATCCCGACCATGGAAGGAATTACATGAGGCGTTTGAGACTCAAATATGTTTGAGAACCACATTTCATCTAGAGACAGATGGTCATACGGAGTGGACCATTCAGACTATGGAGGACATGCTTTGTCCTTGCATTCAAGATTTTCGCAGCAGTTGGGAGGATCACATTCCCTTGGTGGAGTTTGCATAAAACAACAGTTATCACTCCACCATCGGTATGGAACCATTTGAGGCCTTTTATAGTTGACCATGCAGATCACCTCTATGCTGGATAGACCTAGGGGAGTCAGCACTTATGGATCCAGAGTTAGTACAGGCTACTACTGAGAAGGTACAGATAAACCAGAAGTGGTTGAAGACTTCAAAGAGGAGACATAAGTCTTATAATGATAGGAGATGGAGGCCTATGTAGTTTTATGAGGGGAACCACGTATTCTTGCAAGTCTCCCCTCAACAAGGACTATTGGGATTGGGTTGGGGTGGTAAAATCTGACCAAGGTTTATCGGACTATTACAGATACATCAAAGGATTGGCGATGTGGAATACTGCTTGGCACTGCCACTGCAGTTGGATAGGGTGCACGATATCATCCACATGCCTCATCTATGGATATTTGTGCATGAAACATCTCTCATCATCGACCATAGAGAACTATACTTTGATGAAGGGGCGATGTTTACGGCGGTTCCCATAGGGATTGAGGATCGATGGGAGAAGGTCTTTCATGGGCGATCGATACCTCTTCTGTGCATTCGCTAGCAGAATGGGAACCTCCAGTAGAGCACATGGGAGCAGGAGGCACAAATTTGTGCTCAGTACCCCCAATTTTTCCCATAGTGTGTGTTGTGGTTTTTGAGGACAAAAATCCTTAATATTGGTAGAATTTATTGACCTGAATTTTCCATGTAATTTTTTCAACTATATGGTATTATCACGACTCTGTGAAAATTGACGGCACATTATTCTGAGAGTCAGTGTGCCCAGAATGAATTTCTGAATTTTTTTTATGGTACGTTCAATAAACTTGCTAGTGGAATTTTCTAAATTTTGAACTGGTGCTCGGATTAAAAATCCGAGAGCACCGTTGAATCTGTAGTGCCAGGATTCACTTAAGGGAGGATTCACTTCAACCGTTGTAGGTTAAGAAAAAAAAGATAAATTTTGGAATTTTAAAAGAATATTGAAATAACAGAAGTTATTTTATTTCTCTCTTTTGTTTTCCTTAAACAGAAAATTGGCAGTGTTAGGACAAACAGCAAGTCAAGCCATTAATTGGATTGACTCCTCAATGTTTGTAACTGTTTATTTGGAATTAGGAAGGTTAATTATTAAATGAACCTCATAAATTCCCAACATCATTTCCCACCTCTTTTCCATTCTATTTTTATAGAGCTTGGGGAGGGGTGTTGGCATGGCTTTACCAAGCGATTAAGATCTGGTAAAATACCGCGACACCAACCACATGGAGGACTAGACTGGTCCCTGTGAATGGTTACGAGAACCACCGAATCAAGAACTGACGAACACTAAACCCTCCTCTAGATTGGACGTTCTTCAACGAATCTTGAGATAGGGTTTATTTCATGTCTAATTTCAAGAGTTGTTGAATCATTATACTACCTTCCTTCTATCAAGAAAATGCGGAGGTAGAAGGACAAACGAAAAAGGCCCGGACCCTCTGATTTTTTTTTGAAAATTGACATGTTCTTTGGGAGAGATTTATTTTGGGTTGGAAGAAACCTGAAACAATGGGTTTTGAGACAAAGAGGGCATCCTGGAGAGTCTTTTGGCACCATCAGATCGAAAAACGGGCCACCGGACCTCACCTGGTGACCCGCAGAAGACCGCTAGAAATCGGCACTGGTGGAGGAGGTGTTAGTGGCGGCTAGCACCAACCGACCAAAGAAGAGAGGGTGGCGCAACTTTGGGGGCCACCGTTGATAAAGGCCACTGCGGGTTCATAAGGAAGCAGGCTCGGGCTGGCCATGATAGGCGGATCAATGCACAATGGCACACTGCCATAGAGAGGGTCGCGATATATATCTTTGGTGGAGAGTGACGGCTGGCACCAGTTGGGAGTGGACAGAGGCGACCGGCGCACCATCACGCACGGCTAGGGATGGCCATGGCTTGGAATCCACTGTGGTGGGATGGGACCCGCTCCCTGAAGGTCCCGGGGGTTACCTGGCGATGCCACGGGGAGCCGCCACTCCAATTTCTGAATAGGGGGAAATGCCCACCGTGCCACCTCATGCGGGCCCTGTTCCAGTGGGTCGTGCCCCTCTGTGGCCCGGTCTACATGAACCCAGCGGGCCAAGCCCTCCGCATTCCAGGCCGCGCCTATCGATTGGACCACCCCACACTGCCGGGCCGGGCCGGGATGGGTCGGGTCGGGTTGGTTTGACCCAGACAAGGTCGGTTCAGGTCGGTCTGTGCCAGACCGGGTCGGGTCGGGTTGGTGTGACCGGGTAGGATCAGACCCGGACCCTTCGAAGACTAGTTTCTCTAAAAGTTGCATAACTTGTGAACTGAGCATCCATTTGAAGAACCACCTATGGTTCTAGGATCCTTGGACCAAGAAGGCCCTTTTGGTATACTCCAAAGGAGTTTTGGAAAATGTTAGAGTATGTCCGGGTTTGATCGAACAAAAATCCAATTGTGCTCTCAGTACTAAATCGCTTATAATCACAGAATGGGAGTCCGATTGATGTGTTGTCTATCCAATTGTGGTCCTTTGGGATACTTATTAATAGAAATTTTTGGTAGTTGAGGAAATACCGATGGATTGAGGATCGAATCCTTCCAAAATCAAGCATGCTTAGTGTGGGAATCTAGTGGATGACTGTAACATGAAGAAATAACATGGATACGATGTGGATTAGAATCTATCTATCCTATGTGGGTAAGCTCTTATCAATTATGTGTGGGTAAGGATCTACTGATCCTTTGTGGTTCAGCATATATCGATCTTGTGATGGTCAACAGGAGAGCCTCTTGATAGAATAAGGTGATCTAGATTTACCACTAATCATATGTACTTCTATACTTGAGTTATATACTTGGTGTGATTTGAGTCTTTTACCTTCATGGTGTTACCTTTTTGGTACGTTTACCTTTATGGTGTTTGCATCATGGTTTTACCTTTGTGGTAATTTTACCTTCATGGTTTCACCTTCGTGGTGTTACCATTGTGGCACTTTATCCTTCATGGAATTACCATCATGGTGTTACCATCGTGGTGTTACCATTGTGGTATTCTTCCTTCATGGATGAGTGGTGCAAATGGAATAAATGTTGTAGTCTTGTGTTTCCTCATTAATCAGATGAGTATATTTTGATAGCTTAGGTATATGTATGAGAATATACCTAGGTGAAGTTGATGACTACTACTTCGTGCTTTGTTATTGAGGTATTTCTTTGTGGTTTTTCCTTTGTGGAACTCTAGGAGACATTAGGGGGTCTTGGGGTACCTACTGAGTATTGTTATACTCACCCATACACGGGCTATGGTCGTACCTTGTTGTGTCTTGTGTAGATGACATATAGAGTTGATCGAGGCTGAGGGATACATGACTAGACGATACTCCGAGATGGACAATTTGGTGTGACGTACCATAGTGACTATTGATCGTGAGCCATACCTACACATCAGGTAGGATCCTTAGTGGGTGTTCGATGAGCTATTTCCTATTTTAGTTGTGCTTGTACTTTTTAGTTGGGCATGTAATTCATCCCCTTTACTTTCAGTACACTTTTTTACTATACCAGTTTACTTCGTGGTTACTTCTTGTTGTGTTCTTGGATTATGTGTTTATACATGTTTAAAGGCAATGACTTACCGATATAGGGATACAACTTTCTAGTGCTAGTTGCCAGCCCCTGGCCTATGGAAGGTGGGATTGGAGTAGTCATGACATGGGCCCTGGGGTATGGTTTGTGACGACTTTCACATTCTCTTGTTGATGAGCATTACCACTTATCTTTACATGAGACAAGTACATCCATGGGGGTAAAATAGATCGAGGGTTGGGAAACGTGGAACCACATGTTTAATTTTTTTCAGCTACCATTTCTCCGAAGTAGAGGATACGTATATATTTTGATGATAATTGTATTCCAATAGGTCCAATTTCAAATCAATTAATGAAATTGGTATCATTATATCCTAAAATCAAAGATAGTATTTTGTTTGATGATTGGTGAAGTGTTGAAAAGGAGATATTATAACTATTGTGGAAGCCTATTTTTGTCATATTGGTTTTTATTATTTAACTTATCTTAAATGTTTATATAAATATATATTTCAACCCTTATTGTTAGATGAAATATGATTTACTTGATAATAGAGGAGATTGGGGAAAATGTTTATCATTATCTTCTTGGTGATAGAGGGATTTAAAATCATCCCTCAGATTAGAGTGCATTTTTGGGAATAGACAGCATGAAAATACATGTAATATATATTTAATTTATAGATAAAGATACATGGAAACAATTTGTTGATTATAGACGATGAAAAGAGTTTTTAGGAAGAGAAATGTTATCTTTTTAGAAGTTTCATTAAACTAATGACCATGTAAATGATTTCTTTATTCATAATTATTAACTAATATCAGTAAAAGTGAACCTATCAAGAGATTCATTATTGAATTTTATACCCTTATATGTTATATCAGAGAGGGTATACATTATAAAAACAAAAAATGCTCAATGAAAAACATTAAAAGATGCGAGTTGAGTCTTCATGATCTGCAGAGGTTTCCCCTCCCCCTACTAGATGTGAAAAATTGAAGAGGTATCAAATGATAAAAAAGGAAATTATCTTTTGAAATAGACTAGTGTTATAGTTGATTGTACTGGGATATGTTAATTTATTTATTGATGCTAAATGAACTCTTTATATATCTTGATTAATAAAATATTTTTTCAAATCATCCATATATGATTATAATGAGGAGAAGAGCTCCCAAGGGGTCCTTATTGCTGATGGTAGATAGGATATTTTAGCTACACCATTGGGATAAACCAATCACCCAGATCAAGTACGAGGATTCCCTGTAGGTGTATCAGTAATAAAATTATTTCCTTGTTTGGAAGATTCTTCAAAGAATCATGTTTATAAAAAATAAGTTATCAGAATGTCCAAGGTAAGGATATTCATGTGAAAAAGGATCAATGAATCAACGTTTCTGTGCATGTGATGTTTTAGACATCCAAAGAAAATTTCGGCCTACATATACGACTCTTGCACCTCTGCCAACAGATCCCACTCCTCCTACTTATTCTACTCACACATCTTTGTTTCCAAACCCTAATCGTTCTTATCGTAACCCAACACCCCTCCACCATATCTTCCAAGTTACAGTGAGTTATATGATGATGATCCTCATCAAATTGTTTCATATGGGATGATATATTATATCAGTGATACCATTATTCATCACCATATTGAGATAGAGCATCATAGAGTCAGTGTACACGATATTGTAGGTAGATCAGGAAAGATACCATGTCCAAGAGATGAGGTGAGTATAGTTGGTCAAACGATAGAATATTTTTTATTTTTTTAATATAGAATACATCAACATATTACTATAGAGTTATGTATATATGTTATATTTTATTTAATTTGGTAAGTAAATTCTTATTCTCAGTTTAATGATTGTATATTTCACTAATTTTTTTCCAGAATAATGTAAAGGTAAATAAATACTATATATACAACCAAAAATTAAATGTCTCATGACTTCAGATACAGATTCTACAAGTCATTATCGATTATCAAGATTCTCAAATATGTTATTGGGTTTATATGACATTCTAATTGATGCTATTGTTTATGGTCATGAAAACAATGTGGGACATTGAATTTTTTTTTCATGGAGCTTGTAGTAGGAAATCAATTATGCTTCCACATGATGAAAAGTTTTTCCATGTATGTTGATTAAAAAAAATCATTCCAATAATTTATTGAAATTTTATAATTATGAATCCATTTTATTAGGTATCTATATAAACTTTTTACAGACCATGACAAGATAGATGTATATGGATTTATGGACCCACATTTTATTTCTCCTATAGCTTTGATAATGAAAATTACTAAATTAAGTGTATATATAGCTGAAAGATTTTAGAATAATATCAATATTTCGTGTTGGATGCTTCCATATCAAGAAAGGTATGGAATACATTTTTTTTCTCAAATAGTTTTATTTTTCACATAACATATTAAAAAATTTTATTTTATTTTATTTTTTAATGGTAATTAGATGTTTTGTTTTTTTGTCCAAGAGATAAGACCTTATATTTTCTATGATCTATCCATAGTGAAGTGAGAGAAAATTTTAAGAATTTATTGAACATGCAAGTTTTCTTATTTTAATAATTATTTAAATTATAATGAATAAAATTTATTATATTCATGCTTTTTTCAAATAGGTCCTGGAATTTGTTTATAGAGATGAGAATATAGAATATAAACAAGATCAAATTTGTAAAACCTAAGGTGAATTTTTATTTATAATTCCCAAAAATTGGATATATTATCTAAATATGTTTTTTTGAAATAAAATATCATGTAAATAGTGTCATAAACAACAAGGTGGAACTGAATGTGGATATTATGTTTTATGATTCATGTTTGAAGTAATTTCTATTAGGATATTTACAATGTTTCATAAGTTTAGATTTCATTAAAATTATTTCCAGAATATTTAATAGGTTTAAGTGAAAATTAAAGTCAAATTCATTCTGTATATTTTATTAAATATTTTTGAGGATACATTGTCATATATTACAGAGGAGTTGGGAGATTAAAAAAATTAATAGGAAAATAATTTTATAGGTTTGAATGATTTTTAGTTTATTTGAATGTTCAATTGTATGTGTCTTTTTCTTTATTTTCTGCTAAAATTTCTACAACATTTTCTCGTGTTCTCGGGTGCTTTGTTGTGAAAGATGAATCAATATACAATTTATTTAAAAAAAAAATTTCAAGTTATTTTTCCAATAATCAACATGGTAAAATTACATTATGTTTTTCACATCGGTTATCCAATAAGCGATGTAAAAAATAATACATATCTTATGTTATTTATAATAACCAACAGGATAAATGGTTTTACACCACTGTTTTTGGACAACCAATGTGAAAAATGTTAGTAAAAGTTTTTAACGTAATTTATCCAATTTATACAATTTTTATAAAATAAGTGACATGAAAACCCATTTGAAGATATTATTTTATGACATCGGTTTTAGTTAACATACGTGAAAAAATTATTTACTATGTTCCCTATAATACCATCAGTTAATAACTGAAATTAAAATGCATAAAAACCAAAGTGAAATATTTTTTATTAACTAGTGATGTAAGTATATTGATTATTCTTTTTCAACTCTAAAATAATGGAATAATAATAATTGAAAGAGAGGAGAAAGAAATATATTGGAAGAGACTGAGGAAGGATGTTACATCTTATTTAGGTAACTCTCTTTGGTTTGTACCAAAGGGATTACATGGATGCTTTATGACAAAAGGGTGGCTTCTAGGATGAGGGGAAGGATTTTTGTGAGATATTTTTTTTGTAGTTTATGAGATTTGCAAAGTGTCTTTAGTTTTTTGAGGGAGTAGGAGAGGTGAGGGTCTTTTTATAGTGGAGGGAAAAGATAAAGAAGGTATTTTTGAAACGAACAGTGTGTTCTGTAAGAATTACTTGTTCCAAAATAGTCTAAATAGAAAATTAAGGAACCATATAGGTGTAGTTTTAGAGAAACAAATTGTTGTTCAGAGTGGATACTCAAGAGGGGTGGGGGTGAATTGAGTTCCAATTAAAATTTCTGTTAAAAATATTTCTCTTAAAATCCCCCAATTTAAAAACAAAGTTAAACTGTAGTGAATCTATACAGAGTGTAAAGGTTCAATTAGTTTCTCAAAGATTGATTAGGTCTTAGTTAACATAATTTGAAGATTAAATTAACTTTTGAAACGAACTTACTGGTTTACAATAAGTGTAAACACTTCCTAATTTAACTATCAAAGTAGCTTTAATATAGTTTTGTATTTCAAAGTAATAAGCAGTGGAATATATATATATATATGTAATACTTATAGACTTAAAATAAAATCACAACAAAGGTAAGCAAGAGGTTCAGTCTCAAGCTGAGACTTAGTCCACTCAAAAATTTATATAAATTGATCCACACAATGGATCAGGGGTAAACAACAGTACACTACTGTCCAGGTACAAAGACCTCTACCACAGTTCTTCGTGGGAAAAACAAACAAAATCTCATAGGATGTTCAGGTCTTACTATACCTCTACCACAATTCACAGTGGGAAACAAAAGAGTTATGGAGTTTAAGTGAGGATTTAAGAATCCTCCAGTTTAGCATAGGAGACAATGTGTGTGTAAAGTAAATAGGATACACACACTACTCAAAATGTAAAGAAAGAATCACTAAGGGAAGTATGATTGAGTTTAGAAATGCTTTAGTGATTAGCAGTGCAGCTCTTGACTCGTTTGGTTTATCAGAAAAGCTTCTGATTCCTTCTCTGGTTTTTCTCAGAAAATAGAGTGTCGATTT
This sequence comes from Viscum album, assembly GCA_963277665.1. Classification (NCBI taxonomy): domain Eukaryota; kingdom Viridiplantae; phylum Streptophyta; class Magnoliopsida; order Santalales; family Viscaceae; genus Viscum; species Viscum album. The sequence continues at coordinate 736,146,535 of OY728160.1, forward strand.
CTTCTTTGATTCTTGGTCCAGCTTAACAGCCTGAGTGCATGAAATGTTTTTTTGTAGTTCTTCACTCAAGATGAAAATTTTGTTCTCCTCTAGAATATTTTTCTTCATGTATGTCCAATATTCATGGAGTATGGATGTATACTAGAGAAGACAAAATGATCCACATTTGAATTCTTGTCCAGCTCTTCTTCTTTCACCCATCGTGTGTCTTCTTTTTGATTTTTTTAGGAGTGTCATATGAAAGTGTTTCTTCTATATACTTAAGTGTTCTCTTTCCATAACTTTATAGGTTTTAAATTCAATAGAAAAGAACAATCTCCTTTTCCAAGGGTACTAGGTATGGTTCCCTAACATGCAACAGGAATCATTAAATAACATTAACTGCATTAAAACAATCAAATGTAACCATTAGCTAAATAAATAAATAGTATGAAGAGTATAGGGTTTGACTGGTCGGTCAAGCATTAGTAGTGTTTTATTGGTATATGTGCACAGTGGAGATTATCGCATAACCTTCCATTGGTAGCTCTTTTGAACTTGGATCGATAGCTCATATACCGGTGACTTTAGTTCCATCGGTAGCTCTTTGCATCAGTAGCTGTTTTCACGTATCGGTAGACTTACACTATCAGCAGACTTCTATCGGTAGACTTCTGTCTATCGGTGGCTATAGTCTATTATATATCAGTAGCTCGGTAGACTGGTTCTATCAGAAGACTTCCTCATATCGGTAGCATTGTTTGTCTGTCGGTAGCTCTCTACATATCGGTGACCTTAGTGTATCGGTGACTCTGTCTATCGGTGGACTAAGTCTATTGGTAGACTGAGTAACGATAGCTTAAATGAAGATCAGTGACTAAATACTTATCTGTTTCATACACAACATATCCAAAAGGGTTAGAATTACTTCAGAACATATATAATCATGGATAAACAAAGATTAAACTATCTCAGGGATTATTTTAATATTATTATCATCTTGAGCACTGATTGGAAGAATTAATATATAGAAAAACATTATATTGAGATTATCAAAGTATATGAAAGCATAATTGGGATTATCAAAATAGGTGAGGTCAACAATATCCCCCTTTTTGATAATCACAACTTATGATATTATTAGTTTTAGAAAAAACATCAGAGGATATATAATTAAGCTCAATTTTCTTAGAGAAAACTGTATGGTATAAAACATACTCTATCAGAGATAGAATTAAATTTATCAGATAATATCAGAGAACTAAATGAAATGATATCAGAGGATGAGAGAAAAGACACTGATATGAGAGGATGAAATTTAGAGGTATCAAAGAGGCAAATCATGATAGCTCTTAGATAAAATTTTTCCCTTTCATTAACATGTATCCTCCTTTGTGATCATCAAAAAGTGGGAAATAATAAAAAGAAGTGGAATAATAGGAATAGAAGAAAATCACTTGTATTAAATGTGAAAAATAGGTTCTAAGATAGAAAACAAAATACATAGGATTCCTATAAAATAGTCCAGCTACTGGATCAATCCACATCCTCAATGTGAGATGTTCCCTTGGGGTTAGAAGAGGATTCAGGGGGTGGGGATTCTGGTGAAGGCTTAGGAATTCCTGAAATGACCACAGGAGGCTGAGTAACTAGCACTGTGCCTGGACTGTATTGAGGAGTACTTTGTGTGATCACATGTGTGAGGCTTCGAATGGCCTGAACAGGAGTCATCTGAATTGGAGAAGCAGTGGAGGCAGAGGCAGGCAAACCAGGAGGGACAATTACGGGCCGGGCATCAACATGTAGAAAGGGCAGAAAAAGATTCATGAAATCCATAATGATTCCTCCCCCTATCTCCATTTCAGATATGAAATCATCATTTTTCTCTATAAACTTGTCCAAAGCTGGAGTCAATTCTCTCAGCTTGCTAACTTGTTCTCTAAAGGATTGATTGACAGGAGGGAGTTTCATATTCTCAATCAGAAGCTTAAAATGACTGGTCATTTGGGTCTTTGTGTAAATTTTGGAGAAATAGGAGTCCACCTTTTATTTAAATTCCTTTTGAGAGGCATAGGATTCTCTCATGTAGTCCTGGACTATCTTCATAATTTCTCTGGCTGAAGCTCTGGTAGAGAGAACAACTCTGCTCAGTTCAGATGAGTCCACAGAGCCACTGGTTGAGGCAGAACCAAACTCCTCTTTCATCACAGTTCTAATTTGATTCAAGTCCATCGAAGGTTTCGATGCAAGAGAACCAATAGAGAAAGATATAGTCTCTTTGAAGCTTTTGGTCAAACCACTGATAAGATTTTGAACATCGGATTCCTGGGTTTTAATATGATCTTTCATAGAAGTTTTGAAACCTTCAAATACTGAAACCATATGACTTACAACACACTTCAAATAGTCTAAGTCCTTATATGCTTGGGATTTTGAGCTCATGAAAGAGTCTAAAGAAACAACAGATTCCTTTAAAGCTTCAATATCTACTTCAAGTATAGAAACTGGAGCCTGACATTCTTTAACTTCTTCAACTATTTCGCACATAAAGATTGATAAATTGCAGGCAAGAGATAGTTCAAAAGATCTTTCCAGTATAACCATTTCTTCAGGAAAACTGTGCTTCATCTTAGCAACTGAGGCACTAAAAGATTCTTTTAGTTCATCCCTTAAGATATCCATATCAGCCTTCGTAACCAAATCAGCAGGTGCAACTGCTGCAGATGCTCTTTTAGAGGCTAAACTAACCACAACATCAGTCCTAACTGATAGAATTGAAGATACCAGGGAAAATTCCATCTTCTTTACCTCTTCCACAAAGATGTACTTAAGAATTTTCTTTTAATTATCTAGGTCATGCATTCTGACCACATCTTCTGGTAGAAATTCAGTCTCAACATCATAAGCAATTTTAGGTCTATTGTGAGATGCCTCATTATCTGAATCTGAATAGTCTAAACCACAGACTATAAAACCAGGTTCTTCTTCCCAATCATTAAAAGAAACATCCACTATGACACTTCCAAACATAGATCAATGCTCCCCCTCAATGGGTGCATCCTAAATTAGAATAACAGCATTATCAACATCATTCACAGCAGCATCATCAGCATGTCTTTCATCTTGAGGAGAATCTTCCACTATCAATTCCATTACTGCAGTAGCAGGAGGGTCTTCTAGATTAGGTAAGGGTATGTCAACATCATTTTCTTCCTTAGTAGGTACTAAAGTATGTTCAATCACTAGACTCAGACTCAAATCAGCTGTCATAGAAGTTTCACTCCCATGAACATCTTCTTTATTTTCTACAGCAGCCACTTCAACAACTTCTTCCTTATTTGATATATGTTGAACTAGATTTTCAGGAGCTGGGCTAGGGGAAAAGTCAGGGTCTCCTCCTTCATCAGCAGAGGAATCTTCCTCTTCTGAATCATCACTGTATTCTGGCTCCTCTTCATCAGGTCCCAGACCTAGATCCCTCACATCCTTTGGTCTTGAAGGATGAGTAACAGGATTAAACTTGTCATACATCCTCTGGTCATCATTGACCCATTCTTCTCTACAAGGGTTCCAATTTATTTTCATGTACTTACAAACTGTGGTTGTGATACAGAATATATTCGTCACAACCACTGTCTCATCTTGAGACTCAGCAACCCCTTTCACCTTGATCATCATAGATATTAATTTAGCAAATAATAGGGAATTTTTATTTGAATTCGGCCTTGTCATATATTCCATCTAGAACATTATCAATCTGCATAAATTAACCATTAAACAATGTCTTAAGAGGTGCATGATATAGATATCCTGATATATCAAATTGTAAAAGTCTCCTATCCTTGGTATCAAGACATGTTGAACAAATTTGAACAACAATATGTTCTCTCCATCCATCTCTACAGCAAATACTTGTCTTTGACTTCCATCACCAGTCAGATCTTCCAAAGAAGTCTCATAATCGAAAATTTCACTGGTAGGTGGCATGGCTCTCGTGACATATCTAGATACTCCATCATGTGGAACTTTCAAGCACTCATCCAATTCAATAGATGAGAATGACATCTCCTTTCCATTTAATAAAATAAGTTACTCGATTTTCATTCTCCGATTCTTCAAAGGCTACAAAATCGTAAAACTGTTTCACTAATTTTGGAAAGTAAGGACCACTGTTATTAGAAAAACACTCTACCCATTTTTGATCTTCAATAACTTCGAGCACTAAGGACCTTCTATGAATCATACATTCTACACATAGTTCCTTTTCAATCACAATAACTCGATTTTGCAGATGAGGATTCCCTGTTCGTCTCCCCGACCTAGTTCTAGAAAAACATCCACTACCACTTGCATCTTGCTCGGTCCTTTTATTCTTTTTTTTCGACTCAATAGATTAATCTCTGATGGTAGGAATTTTGGTTTTTTCCATCGTTGGTTCGAAGGATTTAGGGTTCTCTAAGGATTCGAGAGCTAAGGTTCGACAGTTAAGGTTTGAGACTCGGTGGATTTTGAAGTAGCTCAGACTTTAGTTTTATCATTTAGGAATTATAAAATAAATAAACAAAATGAAATAAATTAAATGATTTAGATTCTTGCGGTAGACATAAGATTTAAAACAGCGTGCACATCGGTGAGGTTTTCTATTAGTGAGGTTACATCGGTGAGGTTTTCTATCAGTGAGGTTACATCAGTGAGGTTTTCTATCAGTCAGTTTAAATTGGTGAGGTTTTCTATCAGTGAGGTTACATCGGTGAGGTTTTCTATCAGTGAGGTTACATCGGTGAGATTTTCTATCAGTGAGGTTACATCGGTGAGGTTTTCTATCAGTGAGGTTACATCGGTGAGGTTTTCTATCAGTGAGGTTACATCGGTGAGGATAGATACCAATTGAGATTAAACATTCCTAACTTGTGTCTAATGTAACTTAACCTATCCAAACTCAAAGGTTTAGTGACAATGTCGGCTAATTGATGTTCAGTGCCTATAAAATCAAGAGTAATATCACCCTTTTGGTAATGATCTCTCAAGAAATGGTTCCTTACATCAATGTGTTTGGTCCTAGAGTGAGACATAGGGTTCTTCGAGATATTTATTGAAATAGTATTGTCACGGTTGATTGTCACGTGCCTAAAGTCATATCCATAGTCCAAAAGAGTGTGTTTTATCCAGATAATTTGTGCACAGCAACTACTAGCAGCTATGTACTCTGCTTCGGCAGTGGATAATGCTACAGAATTCTGCTTCTTACTACACCAAGATACTAAGGACTTTCCTAATAAATGACATGTTCCTAAAGTGCTCTTCCTATCCAACTTTCAACCAGAAAAGTCAGCATCTGAATAACTCATTAACTCAAAGGGTTGTCCTTTTGGGTAAAACAAACGAATGTTTACAGTATGTTTAATATATTTAAAAATTCTTTTAACAGAAAGTAAAGGCGATTATTTTGGATTAGCCTGAAATCTTGCACACATACACACACTAAACATAATATCTGGTCGACTAGCAGTAAAGTAATGTAAGCTTCCAATCATACCTCTGTAATTGGTTTGATCCACTGATTTCCCAGTTTCATCTGCATCTAATTTACAAACAATACTATTAGGAGTTTCACTTTCCTTAGTACTACCCAAACCAAAAAGTTTTAAATTATCATTTTTATATTTACTTTGATTCAAAACAATACCAGTTTCATTTTGAAACACTTGAAATCCAAAAATATATTTATGTTCTCCCATTAAACTCATTTCAAATTCATTTTTCATACTCTTTGAAAAATCAGTACATAAAAAATGTTTAGAAGATCAAAAAATAATATCATCAACATAGATTTGAACTATTAAAACATCTTTAGAAATTATTTTAATAAAAAGAGTTGGATCAACAATCCATTTAGTAAAACTTTTTGAAATAAGAAAATTACTAACTCTATCATACGAAGCTCTTGGAGCCTGTTTTAAACCATATAAAGCTTTAGAAAGTTTAAAAACTTGATTTGGAAAATGAGGATTAGTAAATACAGGTGGTTGTTCAACAAAAACATCTTCAACAATAAAACCATTTAGAAAAGAACTTTTGACATTCATTTGATATAACATGAAATTAAGATGAGATGCATATGCAAGTAAGATCCTAATGGCTTCTAATATGGCTACAGGTGGAAAATTTTCCTCATAGTCTATTCCTTCTTCTTGACTATATCCTTATGTAACTAGTCTAGCTTTGTTTCTAACTATGTTTCCAGACTCATCAACTTTGTTTCTAAAAACCCAGTTTGTGCCTATTGTTAAAGTGTCCTTAGGTCTGTCAACTAATTCTCAGACTTTGTTTCATTCAAATTTATTTAACTCTTCTTGCATAGCCATTACCCAAAATTCATCATTGATAGCATCATTGATATTTTTAGGTTCTAGCTATGAAATAAAGGCTTGATGTTCAACCGGATTTCTTAGAGAAGCTCTAGTCTGTATCCCTCTATCAAGATTACCAACAAAAGAATCCAAAGGATGATTCTTTAGAATCCTTTTTGATCTAGTAAAGGTAGGACTAGAAATTTCAGGTTCATCTATAGGTTCGGGTTCTATAGCAGCAGATTCTGGAATATGTTCACAACTTGATGTTTTTACAGCAGGTTCTTTAGATTTATTATTAAGGTCCAGAATACTTAAATCTTCCTTAAGATTTTCAAGAGTGGTTTTAGGCTCATGTGGATTAGTTTCATCAAACTTGATATGAACAGACTTTTCCACACATTTGGTTCCTTTATTAAAGACTCTATAGGCTTCGCTAGTTAAAAAATAACCAAGAAAAGTTCCTTCATCACTCTTAGAAGAAAACTTGTCTAGATTATCCTTTGTATTAATAATGAAAACTTTGCAGCCAAAGACTCTAAAGTAACTAACTTTAGGTTTTCTATTATTCCACAACTCATAAGGGGTCTTCTTAAGAACTGGTCTAATTAAGACTCTACTAATAATATAACAATCTGTACTCACAGCTTCAGCCCAAAAGTAAATATACAGGTCATATTCATTAAGCATGGTTCTAGCTATTTCTTGAAGGGTTCTATTCCTTCTTTCTACTACACCATTCTGCTGAGGTGTTCTAGGAGCAGAGAAGTTGTGACTATAGCCATTATGTGACAAATAAGATTCAAATTCATGATTTTCAAACTCACCTCCAAGATCACTTCTTAGTGTTTTAATCTTAAGTCCACTAAGATTTTCTACAGATTTGGAGTATTTAATAAAGTAAGAACAGGCTTCACTTTTGTGAGCTAAGAAGTATACCCAAGTATATCTAGAAAAGTCATCTACTAGAATATAGACATAGTTATTCCCATTTAAACTAGAAACTCTTGATGGTCCAAACATGTCCATGTGAACCAACTCGAGAGGTTGAGAAGTTGAAACTTCTTTCTTTGATTTAACAGAAACTTTATGTTGCTTTCCCTTTTGACAGGGATTACACAATTTGTCATTTGGGAGTTCAAGTTTGGGTAGGTCTCTAACTACGTTCTTTCTAGTTAGTTTTCTATGTGAATAGATGTTGCAGTGTCCTAATATTCTGTTCCAAAGCCAAGAATCTTTATGAAAATCATTTAAACAAGTATCATTTTGTTTAGCTAAAGAATTTAAATCAACTGCATAAACACTTTCATTTCTTAAAGAAAAAAATACTAAAACATTTTTATAATTAAAAACTTTTCAAGAATCATTTTCAAACTTGACATTAAATCCGTCATCACATAATTGAGAAATACTTAACAGGTTATACTTATGTCAATTAACAAATAAAACTTTAGAAATTAAAACTAAATCAGTGTTACCAATTTGGCCTAGGACGATGATCTTTCCTTTAGAATTATCACCAAAGGTGACATGTACTCCATCACCTTTATTAAACTTTTGAATCATGAATAATATCCAGACATATGTCTTGAACATACTCTGTCCAAGTACCATACCTTCTTGAGAGAACTCTTTAAGCATGTTTCCTACAAAAAATATTTAGATAGAAAATGATTTTGGTACCCAGATATTATTGGGTCCAGAAAGGTTAGCAATCAAAACTTTAGGTACCCATATTTGTTCTATGTGTCTCATATAATTTATAGAATCAATATATTTTGAATGAAAAACTTTATTTGACCTATAAATATATGAATAACTGGTTAAAGCATATGAATTTCCAGAACTAGAATAAGCATAATTTTTTCCAGACTTCGGAACAAATCGAGTTTTAGTGAACTGTCTCTATCCAGGTTGATATCCCAAACTAGTAGTGTATTTAGGTGTAACTGTTTACCTAACATTTGGGTAAGTGTGTATTTACCATTTTTAAACTTCTCTAAGTCTTTTATAAATTGCTCATTTGACATTTTCAATTCTGTATTTTCCTTTAACAGTTGAGCATTCTTCTCTTTTTCAATAGTAAGTTTGTTTTTAATAGTAGTAGTGAGAGCATGCTGTTTCTTTAATGATTTGTATTTATCCTTAAGTTCATTGCATGTCTCTTCCAGCATATTGTAATACTAAAATAATTCCATACTATTCATGTTTTCTGAATCAGAATCAGATTCTGCATCATCTTTAGAATAATAAAAATTTAAAACAGGAGTATCTAAGGTTACCTCAGATGTGTTGGTCATGAAACACATGTTGGCATGATTCTTCTCAAAATCAGAAACTTCAGATTCACTTGTTCTATCTTCAGATACACTCTAGGTTGCCTTCATATCTTTATTTTACTTCTTTTCCTTATAATCATATTTCCTTTAGACTTTTAACTTTTGACAATCATCCTTGATGTGTCCTTTCCTTTTACACTCATTTCAGACTATTTCATCATTCTTGTCAGCTTTCTTCCAATCCTTCTTCCAGTGTCCCTTGTTTTCATACTTTACTAAAGAATTTCTTCTTCTTATAAAACTTCTTGAATCTCCTGGCTATTTGAGCTATCTCAGCATCACTATCTGAATCAGAATCTTCATTGGTTGAACTCTCAGTAGGTATTTGCATTTTCTCTTTGTCTTTACTCTTAGAGGCAGTAGAATTGAAAGATACGGATTTTCTCTTAGCTTCATCATCTTCCTCCTTATTAAATTTGAGTTCTTCCTCATACATCATTAATTTACCAATAAGCTCCTTTACTGGAAGTGCTCCAATGTCACATGACTCTCTGATTGAGACAGAGGTGCCTCTCCATCATTCTGGAAGACATCTCAGTATCCTCATAATTTGTTCCTTTGCTGGAACAACTTTACCAAGTGAACACATTGTATTGACTATCTCATTAAACCTGAGATACATATCAGAAATAGGTTCATCAGTTTTCATTTTAAAATTTTCATATTTCATACTATACGTATTCAATATCATTTCATTAACATTGGTTGTTCCTTCATGAGAAACACCCAAAGTATCCCATATTTCAAAGGCAGTTTTACAAGAAGAAATTCAATTAAACTCTTCATCTCTTAAAGCACAGTACAGAAAATTCATAGCTTTACAATTATTATTGTAAGAAGTCTTTGTAGGTTTATCCCAAGTTGTTCTTTCAGTCTCTGGAATTTTATATTGAGACTCTATAACAGTCAAAATATCAAAACCCATACTTTCTAAATGAATTTTCATTTTCAGTTTCCACTGGGCATTGTTTATGCCATTGAAGAAAGGTGGATGGTTAGTAGCATCACCCTCTAGTCTATTATCCATAACTAGATTTTAGAAAATTGTTTTAAAGAGATAAAAATTTAGAACAAACAGAAATTTAAGATCTTTAAAGATGCAGCTAAAATCACAGTTGAAAAACAGAGTATTTCAAAAATCCTTGAACAAAAATAAACCTCTGATACCAAATATTGGTCGGAGTGGATACTCAAGAGGGGGGTGAATTGAGTTCCAACTAAAATTTTGGTTAAAAATATTTCTCTTAAAATCCCCCAATTTAAAAACAAAGTTAAACTGTAGTGAATCTATATAGATTGTAAAGGTTCAATTAGTTTCTCAAAGAGTTATTAGGTCTCAGTTAACTTAATTTGAAGATTAAATTAAAATTTGAAACTAACTTACTGGTTTACAATAAGTATAAACAATTGCTAATTTAACTATCAAAGTAGCTTTAAAATAGTTTTTTATTTCAAATTAATACGCAGAGGAATATATATATATATAATACTTATAGACTTAAAATAAAAGCACAACAAAGTTAACCAAGAGGTTCAGTCTCAAGCCGAGACTTAGTCCTCTCAACAATTTATATAAATTGATCTACACCTTGGATCGGGGGTAAACAACATTACACTACTATCCAGGTACAAAAACCTCTACCAAAGTTTTTCGTGGAAAAAATAAACAACAACTCACAGGCTGTTCAGGTATTACTCGACCTCTACCACAATTCACAGTGGGAAACAAAAGAGTTATGGAGTTTAAGTGAGGATTTAAGAATCCTCCAGTTTAGCACAGGAGATAATGTGTGTGTAAAGTAAACAGGATACACACACTACTCAAAATGTAAATAAAGAATCACTAAGAGAAGTATTATTGAGTTTAGAAATGCTTTAGTGATTAGCAGTGAAGCTCTGGACTCGTTTGGTTTATCAGAAAATCTTCTGAGTCCTTCTCTGGTTTTTCTCAGAAAACAGAGTGTCGATTTCTTATTTGATTCTTGGTCCAGCTTAGCAGCCTGAGTGCATGAAACGTTTTTTGTAGTTATTCACTCAAGATGCAACTTTTTTTCTCCTCTAGAATATGTTTCTTTGTGTATGTCCATTATCTTGGAGTATGGATGTAGACTAGAGAAGAAAAAATGCTCTACATTTGAATGCTTGTTCAACTCTTCTTCTTTTACCCTTCATGTGTCTTCTTTTTTATTTTTTCAGAAGTGTCATATGCATGTGTTTCTTCTATATACTTAAGTGTTCTCTTTCCATCACTTTATAGGTTTCAGCTTTAGAAAAAAAGAACAATCGCCTTTTGCATGGGTACTAGGTACGGTTCCCTGACATTCAACAGAAATCATTAAATAACATTAACTGCATTAAAACAATCAAATGTAACAGTTAGCTAAATAAATAAATAGTATGAAGAGTATAGGGTTTGACTGGTCAGTCAACCATTAGTAGCATTTTATTGGTAGACGTGCACGGTGGACTTTGTCGTAGAACCTTCCATCGGTAGCTCTTTTGAACTTGCATCAGTAGCTCATATACCAGTGACTTTAGTTCCATCGGTAACTGTATCTCCATCGGTAGCTCTTTGCATCAATAGCTGTTTGCACGTATCGGTAGACTTACACTATCAGCAGACTTCTACCGATAGAATTCTGTCTATTGGTGGATATGGTCTGTTCTGTATCGGTAGCTCAGTAGACTGGTTCTATCAGAAGACTTCCTCATATCGATAACTCTTGTTGTCTATCGGTAGCTCTGTACATATCGGCGACCTTAGTGTATCGGTGACTCTGTCTATCGGTAGACTAATTCTATCGGTAGACTGAGTACCGGTAGCTTAAACGCATATCAGTGACTAAATACTTATATGTTTCATACACAACATATACAAATGGGTTAGAATTACTTCAGAACTTATATAAACATGGATAAAAAAAGATTAAACTATCTCCGGGATTATTTTAATATTATTATCATCTTTAGCATAGATTGAAATAATTAATATATAGAAAAACATCAGATTGATATTATCAAAGTATATGAAAGCATAATTGGGATTATCAAAATAGGTGAGGTCAACACAAATTATTCAATAGGTTTTGGACCAATTTATATATATTTTGTTCTCTTAAGATGAATTTTTTGGCCCTTTTAAATCTTATGTTTACCATAATTAATGTTATTAACTTTAATTATTTTCATTAATATTTATCATCAAAAAATATTTTCAACTAATTATAAATTAAAATTATTATTAATAAAAATATGAAATAAATTTTTTTCAAATTTCAATCATTTAAGTGTTAGAAATAAATTCAAATTTAATCCATCATGTAAGATGACAAAGTAGGTTTTTCAAATAAAAATGTTCAATTTTTTTATGTTTTTATAGTTACTTGTAAGAGAAATTGATTCCAATTATATGAAATATATTAATTAATAATATATTAATCTAATTAAAATTTAAAATTGATTAAAAATTTAATTTATCCATATAAATAAAAGAAATGATAAAGGCTGTTTTGAATTAAAATTCCAAAATTTTCAACTATTCTTTAGAAAATTGAAACTTCCCAGAGAAATACCAAAAAATCAGTAAAACATAATTTATATCTTTATATGAAAAAAATATTTTTTATTTTTAAAAATAAAATTTTTAAAAATTACAAAATTTATATTTAAAATATTTCTTCCATTAAAATGAGGTAAAACTACTTATATAAAAATATTTATTTTAATGCGTAATATTTGGTTTGTACATATCCTTTGACAATAAAATATATTGGATGAATCTATAAAATATTTTATGGAATATATAACCATATATCTTACATTAATATCACTAAATAATTTTAATTAATTTAATTTATTAGAATAAAACATCATTATTGGCCTAAAAATTAATTTTTTTATAAAAACCATCCATTTATATTCATTTTTTTCTTATATTCATTTTTAGATAATTTATAACCAATGAATTAATTTTATATTTTTGTAATCAGTATATTATCATATATTATTTAATACTATTCCTAACTGCTAATTTAAATGGTATGTTATACCTTATTATATTAAATAATAATGTTTTATTTTTATATTTTTGTTCACTAAAACATGGTCTTGAATGTAATGTATGTTATAAAAGAAACTCTTTGTTTGATGGAAAAAAGATAAATATGTATCGTGAGAATTGTAATAAATATAAAATATTAATTTCTGTTCAAATATTAATTATATTTCAACTTCTTTGGATATTATACTCCCTTATGCACTTTGTGTGGTATGTCCTGCATGATATTGAATAAAATATTATTACCTTATAATTTCAATGAGTTAAAATCACCTCTCCATAAATAAATTGCATCCTCAAAATGTAAACTCTGTTATGGTAATAAATTGTTTGATAGTTTCTATGTGGAAAAACCAAATTGAGAAAAGGTTTTATAAATCATCCACTTTAAAATTATTATGGGAAGTACAACAGTCACATGTACTAACATGTATCTAGGTCTCTGAGTAGGATAATATTTTTCACAAGTGAAAATATGGACCTATATGAAAAATTAATATTTATAGGTAGTTAATAAGGTCATCAATAAGAATATTGAATTATTAACATCATTTTGAGGGTCTCAATGTCATAAATCTATGACGATTTTGAAGATCATTAGTTCAATAAATATTAAAGTATTAGGAAAATATATTTTTGATTATTTTCATAATATTTAGAAATTATTTTATTAAAAATAGTATAAGGAAAATATAATTACAATATATCTTTCAATTTCATAAGAATAATTTCATCTTTTGGTTGTTCTCTAATCAAACTATAATCCATCGCATAATCCACGAAATGAATTTCAAAAAACAAATTGATTCCTATGACACTAAAATACACTTTTAATAGATGTCAAGGTCCAAAAAAGTTAAAATAATGACTATTTGTCACTAAATATTCTTCAATGTCAATATGGTAATACATTAATATTTATACCTAAACATTAACACTATTTGTTCATCATTAATGTTTATTCTTTAAATTGTTTAGAAAAAAACAATGACATATAAACTAAGACATTGTGTAGGAAAATGGTCAACATTAAACCCTTATTTCCCTTCAATGACGGGTTCATGTCCACATGTCTTTCCGAACATTATGGGTTTTTGTCCAACATAAATGTTTCTATTTCTAAAACCTCATTTATATAATTCCTATCATGTTTCCGAAATGTGATGGACACCCTTGAAATAAGGATAATAACTAAATCTCCATCAAACGAAGGTTTCCAATACAATCTCAATCCATGAATACTTCATCCATTTTATTTCTACATATGTATTTCCTTTGTCAAATGTTTATCCTAGTTCATTCATATTCATTATCAAATAAAATACATTATTATGTTTTACAAAGTGAATTTGAAATATCGCAAGCATACTGCTAATGGGTGTCAAACCAGGTGTGCAGTAAGACCCATTGTCATATACCATGTTATTCCGAGTCCGACATGATGCAACATGATAGTGTTGATACTCTTTGGTATATCTATTCTAGAACACATCCATTTTTAGTATCCAGACATAGATATATTTCTATAAAAACCACGTAATCAATATCTAACCTAAACATTAGGATGTTATTCTATTCTTATCATAAAATTTAACATTAAGGATATATTCTCTAATATCAGATTTCCTAAACCTAGTTGTTCATGTTCATACTATACATGCTTAGATACCAACTATAGTGACCTACCCACAACATCCTAGAGTCGATATCTTGCTACCATTACATTCACATTTGATAAATGTAAATTGGTTCCCAAATGACTGAACAGTTTATTAGTCTTGTTAAAATAGATTAATACATGATTATTGTATTTTAAATGAACCCAATAATTAAAAAATATTTTTTTCAATCTAGGATAATAACTCTATTTAATCTAATGTATCCATTATTAACATTCTTAGTACACTATAGAGAATCCTGCATAAGGTAAACATAATAATGGTGATAAAATTGGTATGCAAGACTAAAATATAGTTGAAACATAATGAATCAACGTGAATAATGAATATGGAAATGTATATAACTGAAAAAACATTCCATATAATCAATAAACTTACTAGGATGTAGATAAAAAATACAGAAAGTTGAAAAAATAAAAACATATTTCATCCAAATAACTAGATAATGAATAAACAATAATGGAATGTAAAATAACAGAAGCTCAAGCCATATAATTAATGAACTATGAATTAATTTCATCCATAGATATGTCAATGAAAAATATTTCGAATAAATAATAAATAATCTAATTCTGTGAAATACTTAATTATTATATACTATGTTTCCAAGGATTATGGAACCATTACTATCATGTCCTTTCACAAGACATCTTAACCTATTGTGTAAAACCCCATCAAAGGCTAGCCTACCGACTTGTCCTATGAGACTACTAATCCATTGAGGATCTATCTATAATAGAGCCCCAACCGTGTCATACCTGTCCAAACCATTCCGCCTTTATTGAATAATTGATTTAACAATGTGATTTATAAAATATCTATATGGAGTAGAAGATACAGATTTATCAATATATAATTAGTGAAGGATAACTAACAACACGTGTTATTGACATTGATGAGTGAATATACCACTGAAATATCATTAAAACATTCTTGAGGAAAATATAAAGAAGAATCTTAGATAAACCACACAAGATAATGCCAAAATGAGGATTTAGAGAAAACAATAACAACCACTAGTGAAGAATTGACCAAATTGGAAGAATTAGATACTATGACAATTGCCATTGGGATCAATCACAATGTAGCTCTACATTAGGAAATTCTATTCGATCAACCTTGTGATGTGGGGAGCATAGTGCCTTGAAGAGGTAGATACTGAGGAGGGGATGTTTCAGGTGTTTCAATTCTGGGCCCTGTAAGGTCATTTATTGGGTTATGTATGGGCCTTGGGCCTTAGACAAATAGGTCATGTAAGGTTTTTCCTTCATCGTGTAAAAGGGGGATTATCTTAAATAAGAAAAGGCCTTTGTGAAATTCATGAAGTAAATTCATGGTATATTATTTCAAGGTATATACTATATATAAAAATTATATTTTGTTTAGGTACTAATCATATACATTATAAAAGATATCGATAATTAGGGGAAATTAAATCTCAATTGATCATAGAAAATTATATATTAAAAAGGGAACTAAGAAGGGAATAAATGAAGTTAATTTCAATACAATACTTTTAAAAATTAATCATAAACATTATAATGAAAGGATAAAAATGATAACATTACTAAAAATCCCACGTTGTGTAAAATAAAGGTTTTTTATCATTAATTTTGTAAAAAAGATAACTTTAGATGAATTATTGAGGAAAATAATCTTTTTTAAAAACTCTTAAAATAACTATTAATGAAAAATTAATTTTAGAAACATTTAAATTTTTTATAGTGTGATATTTTTTTGATAAATCATTTTATGTATGTAAAATTCAATTTTTGAAACATTTTTCTAAAAAAATTAGATGAAAATAGGTTCTCTGACTAATGAGTGAAATGAAGTCCAGTTTTCTTTAAAATGACTCTAAAATATTTTGTGTACCAAACATATAATAAAAGTACTATAACATGAAAAATTCCATAAATAACAAGAGTATAAAAAAATTAAAGGGCTTATTAGAAAATTATAAAATAATTTTCTATCATGAATATTCTTGTGTAAAAAATCTCAAAAATAATGAGATTGCGATGTAAACCCTTGAAAAGACCATGAAGATACCGTGAGAGTAAATAAATGAAAAGATAATATATGGAAAATGAAAATAAATATATAGAAGTTTAAATACCAGAATTTATAATAAAATGTTATTAAACACATAATATTATAATATTAATGATAATGAGGAAGTAATATAAACCAATGAAAAGGAATCAAGTTATAGAGTTCTTTACCACTTTGTTACTTTTAATTCAAATCCTATAGAATAAGTGACTACAATTTAATCTTAAAATAAAATTAATATAAAAAAATTCCATATATTTTATATCCAAATGATCAGTATATGCCCCATATAAAAGAAGTATGTTTTGAATATGACATTTATCTTACACATGTAAAAAGTTAGATGAAAATCCATTACCTTGCATTTTCTTTTCATTGAAAGTCCATTAACATACTTTATAATTGTTTTAACCATGTTACTAACCTATACGTAATCTAAAATCAAATTTATAATATCATATTTTAAACGCATATAATATAAAATTCCAATTTTCTAGTAATCATTCATTTGTTTCCCTATATCCAGTGTTAATTGACTAGTTTTCCGAGTATGATTTAACATATTATATATTGTTCTTATTAATTAGATCATGATTTAATCTTATAAGTAATGTGAAAAATTATTTAAATTTAATATATATTCATTACTTATCTAATTATAATATTCTATAGTATTTGTAGATAAGAAATTAAATGCACTATTCATCAAGATGGTAGGCTTTACGTAGGAAGGAACCCTACTTTCATTTCATTATAATATAAAAAGAATAAGAAGTAAATTATATATATTTTTATATTTCATATTATAATTTCAGTATAATATATATTTTATATATGTAAAATAGATTAATAAAACAATAATTTATACGATTCATATAGACTGTGAATGAGTCACTTTAGTTTGAGGAGGTATTAGTCCACACATCCACAACCTATGTTACCTTATTTACAAAAAATAGATAAAATAAGGGAATTTTTTATAGAAAAATTAAATTATAAAATTAAATTATAAATACAAAATATATATAATATAAATTTAATATCTATCATAAGTCCTCACATTGAGACGTGGTAAATGAAAAATGAACAACATTGTTTCATGAGGCTGTAGATTTTTATAAGAATAAATGGTATGTTTAATAAAAAATAGTTGGAAGTTTGTGTAGGAGTTGGTAGAAACCATTGAATTAATATATATTTTTATATTGAGGACAATTTTGATATTTTATAAGCATGTAAAATGATGAAATTAAATAGTATATTGAGAAATAAAACTATAAAATTATGGAAGGATGTTACTTCTTATTGGGGAAACACCTTTTAGTTAGCACTAAAGGGATTCCTTGGGCAGGAATGTTGCCAATGGTAGGATTATAATAATAGGTTAGGGATGATGAAATTATATTTTGGAAGATATTTATTGAGACAATGTTTCTTGAGTGGTGTGAGGAAGTGGGAGAGGTGAGTGCCTTTTTATAGTGGAGGGAAAGGACACTCCTAATATTTTTGAAAAAAAAATTATTTTCCCCCAAGTATTACTTGTTCCCTAGGTATTAAAATTAACAATAATGGAACCATAAAGGTTTTTTGGCCAAAATATATCCATAATATTGGTTTTGGATAAGTGTATAGATCATTTCCCCAATAATATTAAGGTTCAACCCCTTGTTAAGATTAATTTTAACATGATATATTTAGTTAATTCAAATTAAATTAACTATATTTTTGTTAAAGAAATATTTGAACATATGAAAAATTATATTTTATTACTATAAAAAATATGTATTATATTTTTCCAAATTTAATTTATATAATTGGCATAGATTATTATAAATTTAGCCGCACAGGCTGGACGACAAAGCAGGGTTTTCAAGTAAAAATATTCAACAGTTTTTTATGTTTTTATATTCAATTTCGATGTATAATTAAATAAAATGAATTAAATGGGATTAATTAATAAAAAAATAATCTAATTAAGGTTTATAACAAATTAAAAATATAATTCCTCCTCATTAAGAAATTATATGAAAAATAAATTGTGATTTAAAATTTAGTATTCTTCACTATTAATCAAAAAATGAAACTTCACATAAAAAAAATCACCCAAAATTATTTTTTATGTTTCGCATTAAAAATGGAATTTATTTTGAAAAATAATATTTATAGAAGTTACAAATATTAGATTTAAAAATTTATCCGTATTAAAAGGATGTAAAACTACTTTTATAATTTTTTTTTATTTTTATGCATAACATTAATTTCATTCTTATCATATAACTATCAAATATATTAGATGAATTTAAAAAATATTGTATTCAATATATAACATATAAATTACATTAATATCCCTCAATAATTTTAATTTATTTAATTTACTATGATAAAACACCATTGTGGGAAAAAATAGTTTATTTATAAAATAGTTACCTTTATATTCAACTGGTTCATATATTAATTTAAAATGAATTTGTAACAAATGAATTATTTTAATATATTTTTAAACCATTGATTTTTATTATTTAGTTAAACTATTCATAAGAACTAATTTAATGGTTATTTTATATATTTTTTATTAAATATTAATGTTTTATTACTATATTGCAGTTTAATAAAACATGATCATGCATGTAACAAAAGCCATCGATGAAACTCAATGATATATGCATCACAAAATAACTCAATATCAGGTGTATTTTTAGATATATGATATATTAAATTTTATAAATAGTTTTTATATTATATCTACTCATGATATTATAGTCCCCTATGTGCACGGTGTTGTATTTAATGAACACTATTGAATAAAATGTTTTTACATTAAAATTTCAGAGTGTTCCATTATTTGGGGCCACAATTGGCATTTATTAGTCACATTCTTGAGGATCTAATAATTATAGTAGGGATTTTTTTATTCTGTAGATGGAAATTGAGATATAAATTTCCCCATCCCAGGTGGGTTAGGGTCATCTGGAATCACCATTGATGTCCCCAAGACCCTCTCATGTGATGATGATCCTAGTGATGGTGATTTAGATATAAATTACACCATCAGAGAGGGTTATGGTTTTCTTGTAACTTGTGAGGATATGTATTTAAACCTATTTGTAATTGATGAACCTAAGGGTGGAGTATGTGGTATATTTTCCACCTACCTTGTAGGATGAGTACACTCTTGCATGGCTGTTGTGGTAGCTACTACCATGGACCATTTGATATGGTGAATCTTTTGTCACATAAGAGATGAGTTCCATGGTAGCCCATTATGAGAACCATTCTTTTTGGGATGTTATTATAGACAATCACAAATGTGCTCATTTTTTCTGAAATGAAATCTTATTTCTTTGAGGGGACCATTATGAAGTATTGTTGGATATCCCCTCCCTCTGTTCGTGATGTTGGGAATTATTGAAGCTGGGTCATTTTTTCATACTAACAAACTGGCCAAAGAATGACATGGTCCCTGGATTTGGTCAATGGATTTAATGTTAAAGGAAACCGTGGCTGAGGGGTTCTTCTATCCCATAGTTGAGTCAAATTGTAATGATCATTGATTTATCCATATAAAACTATAGATGTATTATGTGGCCTTAAATATCTGCTACTAAAGGGTTAGGGTGTAATGGCAAAAGTCATGTTGCAGATTTGGGATGTACTTTTTTTTAAATACATTGATCATGGAGATATAATCCTGGTCTATCTTATTATAAATCATTTTTACTTTTTTGAGGTGAAAATCATATCCTAGATAAGGGATATGTCAAGAATTAATTCATTGATGAGTATCCCACATATTTTTGTGTAGATAAGGCATTCCCATCATTTCTCACTCATCTTAAATATAAAATTCAGAAGTAGCATGCTTGCAATACATTATGGGAAGGTTTTTTCTTGATAGCTTTATCCATATGTTAATGTCATCATCATCTTATTCAGTCTTATAAGCCACCATCTGGTTAGGCAATAAAAAATTATTATGAGGGTCACCTGCTGATGGGAGTGGTGTTGTGAAGGATGTTGATGGTGAAAAAATGTGATGATGTCACAGATTTTTTAGACACTTCCTATAAGAAATATTTGGTGTGTTGAACACCTATCAATATAGAGATGTCTGGGAAATGGTTGGATTTACTTGTATTTGGGAAATATCTCTGGGGGAGGTTGAACATGGGGGATTCCAGAAGTAAAGTCCCTTTGATACATATCCCCACTTCTATGAGGAGAAAAAGCATCATAATGATTATATTATGTTTCATTTGAATAGTTTAAAGAACCTTTTAGTGTTTTTAATGTTTCTCGAATGACCTCAAGGAACATCACATTGATCATATTTAGAATATGGTCCTTGATCTAGGCCATGGAAGGAATATGATAACTATACATTAAGAATTTTTCAAGAATATGATCCTTCTGTATAGTGGTTTTCAATAATTTCTTATTACCAACTAATGTTATGGTAATGTAAAGCCACTTATTAAAGGCTACTATAATAAACTAATGAGATGTATCATTATTGATAAGAATATGAACATGTCTTAAGGAATGTACCATTCTCAAATGATGAGCCTAAGAAAGGATGGGAATAGGAGCCCGATCATGAACCTTTGAGATATATTTCTATTCTTTCATGGAAGGGATATGAGCCTCCCCCTGAGGCTTGTTCCACTCTCACCTAATGATCGTAGATCTAAATAGGAATATGAGCCCGGTGAAAATATACATTCCCCACTAGAATATGTCGTTGGGACTCTGAAATGGGATATGGGATATGAGCCTCCTGTTATATTTCCTCATAATGATTCTAGTGAAATCATTCATTAGTGGATGTAGGAATATGAGCATAGCTTATGTGATATTTCAGAATATGCTAGGAAGATTCATTGAGTGGGATATGATCCCTCCCAGAGGATTTTTCCAATATCACTAGGTCATCCTTGACCAGAAAGGGATATATGCTCTATCTTGGTTCTTTTTAATATGTCACTAGACTTATTTTACATAAATACGAGCATATCATGAGGCTTGTGCCCCTCTAATTTGGTATCCATGGACCAAATGGGGATATGTACCTGATTAATGTCCTTTTAGAATATGCCATGTGACTTTTTCAATATTAATGTGGCCTTATATCAAGGAATGTGACTCTCTAACATTGTAATCCTTGGATGAAACATTACTATGATCTATTCCCAATGCCTCATCCTTTATCAGAATAATAGGATAATCCTCATATATGGGGGAATGAATGTGTGCTTGCTTTGTAGAAGCCACTTTTTCACGATTATCAGATAGTTGAGATTCCCTAATAGTGGGGATAGGAATTTGAATTTTTACAAAAATATATAACAATTCCAGCATATTCTGGTGTATTTTTTATCTTCTTATAAAATATGTTCTCATTTTAGAAATGTCTGTGCAGGGATATAATCCAGAACAAATTTTGTCTCCACTATGTTTTGGTGATTATTGTTGATGAATTTATGGATATGACCCCACTTATTTCCTCTATGGGTGACCAATATATCTTGGTGGTCCGCATTCATGTAAATAGGGATGTGAACCTCCCCCTTTCTTACTACAGAAACACTCCCATAGACTTGTTTTGAGTGAGAAGGAATATCACCAAAATCAATGGTTACCTCCAAAATATCCTATCAGACTTCGTCAGTGGGAGTTTGGATATGATCACAGTCTTGGATATGTAGCATGTTACATGTAACATGTGTCTTCCATGCCTCATGTTCATGAATGTGAGAGGTGGAAACGTTTTGGGTGGTACCCTAAATCAGATATTGAGGTGTTTAAGTGATATGGTAATGGAAACTGTGGTTGATAGGTACCCTACTCAGTGAAACCTAGACTAGAGGGGAGTCATATTTCACACCATGTTCCATCTTCATCAGAGTATAAAATGTAATTTTCTATGCTATTGGGAAAATCTATTAAAGGGGTAGGTTTGGGAAATGAGAGCCACCACCTTTTCTGCACCTTTTTGTAGGTAATGTGGGATTTTCGGTGTTTGTACATACAAACCATCAGTAGTGGCATCGATGTTCGGGTTTGGTCCATGGTGATGGTACTCCCAAATGATCATATTCTCCACATAAAACTACAGATTTCAAGTAGGTGATATCAATTTTTGACCCATGAGGGTTGCAGTCGTAGGTGATTTACTGGATCTATTCCTAGATGAGGATGACATTGTCATTGATCATGATTCTATTGATGAGATCAGTCTCTTCTGTCTTGTAGAAAATAAATAAAAAGGACATTGATTAGTGAAATATCGTAGGAATTATATTCTCAATAATATTTGTATGGTTAACATAATTTCTCTATTCCTTGATCAGAGCAATATTCTCATGTAGAATTATCAAAATTAGTTTGGAATTATCGCATGACATCGATGATGACAAAGGATCATTTGTAAATTTTTTGAGTGTCATCTTTATTTTAAAAGGATATGAAAAAAGGGGAATGTCATAGGATTAAAAATTAATTCTATTATTTGACTGTTTTATATTAGTTTTTAAATTATTTTTTCTGTATTGTGTGGAAAAAGGGTCAATGGATAAAAACCAAATTATTTTGTTATTTGAGTGATTCATGTTGGGTTCACCATTTTTGTTTCATGGGGAAGAGGAGACGTGGATGTGATTTTCCTAACAATTAAATTATGGGGGGGTTTAAGGTCATGCTCAATCACTCACATCATGTTTTCCATTTTTTATTGTTCCCTAGAATATCCAAATGAATCCCCTATTTTTAACTAAGTACAGACATGCATTACATAGGAATGAGGTCTCCTAGGGTTTTCGGACCAATTGAAATTACGGACTCACATTGGTTGAGTTGTTGGGAGGTCAAGCCCATAAAACACTATTGGGGGAATGTTTTTCTACACTGGGACTGATTTATAGATTGATGATATGTTTGTGAATATCTTCCTAATAATGATATGAAACTAGATACCCTAAAAACATAGGATAATCCCCTATCTTCATGGAAAAGACAAAGGGTCACATCTAGAAATCCATTTCTATGTATATGGGATTACTTATCTATATGCCAACTACTTATGTGCTCAAGATATATAACAAGAATATTTAGAATTTCCTACCATGCAGGGAGTAAATTAATATTATGATGATGGTATTGATCCATTATGAGGTGCCCTACAAATCATGGTTATTAAAGGAATCAGAACCTCCATTGTTCATTAAAACAATATAGTTTAACAACATATATAAAAGATATATGTGAGTAATCTAGAGCATCGGGTATTCATAATTAAGTATTAGGGAGATGTACTACATATCCTGATTATGTTGAGAATTACATTTTTCATAGATCATTTGGTTTCTCATCCCACATATGGATGAGGTAGGATAATCTTCCCATAATTATATTTGGGTTTGAATGTTTGGGAAGTTAGATATATGGGGGAATTATGGATGCCCATTTGAGATCAGGGTATTAAATTTGTCCTACGAATCTTGGTTATGGCAAGAATCCGAGTTCTCATAGTTCAAAGATTCCCTTAGGAACTCCCACAAGGTAGATTCCATTTTATTTAGGTGAATATTTCATTGCACTCAATGGGGATTACATAATGGAATTTCACATATTGGTGTAGATTCGTGATGTTAATGATATGACTGTTGAAACTCCCTATACCCACATGATCTATGATTAGTGTGAGAAATATGCCATAAAAATAAATTAGTCGGATTTCACACTACTACGGGACAACCCTTGATATGTTTAATATGGATATAGGGCCTCAGGGAGGTGTCTTACATTCCCTAATTATCAAATGAATCTGATTCAACATACTTTAGTTGGTTTTTTTTCTGTCTATGGATAAAGTTGAATAATCAACCCATTAGAATGATTAGGCCATGATGGATACATTATCATAGACATGGTGGGATAAATATTGAGGTGGATACCAGATTGAATTCAGGATTTGGACTTATGAAATCATCCTACATATCATGGTTATAGATTGAATCAGAGTCCTCGTAGATTTATTGATAAGGGATTACACCCTGATGTTTCCCTTGTTTTTGTAAGGGTTTATAGGGAAAAATATATTATAATTTCAAATCCCTAATCCCACATGAGATATGATTATTATGAGAAATAATGGATATAAAATAATCAATTTCATTGCATCTGAATGTTAAAATTAAGTAATGAGACTTCCCTTGGAGGATTAATATAGGGATTGATCCTCATGGATGTGTTCTATGAATTCTTTTTAGGGAAGGAATCAGAGTGATATTAGTTTCATTAACCAAATCTTACTCACTTACATTGCTTCTATAATTGGGAATAATCATTTTACAATAAATGTGGGGGTTTACACTCTTGGGTGTCCTTTTTAATCAGGTCTCACACACCAAGGATGGACATGTTCATCAAATTTTAGGATTCCCTTATAACCTTTCCTTCTTGTCTACTTGACATGAACAAATTGTATTCATGACAAGATATAATTTCCTACTGGACATGTCTGATAGTATATACATGGAATGAACATTGAGAAATTGTATGATCTAGTTGACTGGTTTGGAGTAATTTTCATAATATGGATGGCTTGATCGATTGTTGTCTCATGATCAAGCCTGACTTTTTAGGATGGCATTTCAACAACTATATGGTTTATCCTGGAAGCCATCACATGACCTGACTGGCTTTTCAAGATGATATTCCCAACTGTCTTTACGAGATATTGTTGAAAAACATTGGGGCGTTATGAAAACCAATGTGACATGTATCGAAGGGTGTCACATGTTCTGGATGACATGTCTGAGGGGAATCCTGATATCTCATTGGCTTTCCAATAGGGCATCATGAGATCCAGTTGGAACACCCAGTTTCTACCACGATAGATAGTTGACATGAACTAACACTTCCATATGGGGTCATATGATATGTCTAAAGTGAAATTAATGGCTAGTATAGCGAGCCTAGAGGGATTCACGATAGTAGTATTCTATTTCCGAGGGACTCCATGTCACTTGATTTTATATGTCAATATGATCATGCATGATATAAAAAGCATATTGAAAGAGTGTTGTGTGATATGGTAGACATTTAGTGGTGTTTTTTCATGAACATGGTGGTTCATACAAAGCTTATGAGGATTAGTGAATATGTCAAGTACTCAAGTCATCCTTATTTATTCTTTGTTCAAGACATTATACAATGAATGCCTTATGATTGTTCAAAATTGGTTTGTCTTATGTCTCTTTTGATCTTGAATTAGTGTGTGATGTTCATCTAATTTCATTCTAGAAATTCTTCATGTAATATATGAGTTATCACATGATGTTCTTATGCATGTTTCATGAGTTCTTTGACTATACCCCCTATCCTACATTATGAGAATATTTTTCCTCCGCAGAGATAATCCATTGTTAGAAATCATCTCTTATTATTAGATGTAAAAGTAATAACTTTTCATAGGTGCAATTTTAGTGGTCATGACCCATGGTTTTTCTTATGGGGTTGTGGGATTTATAGGACTTGACACCATATTTGATTACCACTTTACACGGCACATATCATGTCAATCTTGGACGAAGTCGATGAAGGGCTTCAACGTCACTTGTCTTCACGAGTCTCTGCAAAGGAAATTCTCTGAGGGAGTCTCCTAATTTTCAGTGACCAGGAGTCCATCCCTTCATCGACTCTTTTATTAGATTATTTAAAATAAGGGTTTTTTTAATCATTTGAGAATGCCAAAATAATTCTATATTCTTATATTGAAATTTTGAAGAATCCTTGGTAGATCAAGGTTCACGTAGAATGGTGTTTGTGTTATTTTGGGAGACATGTATTGGTATTAAAATGAGACAATGATTTTCAATAAGGTACCTTCCATTTATCATGATTTCATGTCATAGAGTTATGTGAGACCAGGTTTCAGACATCCATAGCACATCACAAGGGTTTTACAACAATGAGAGTCTCCCACATCTCTTTCTTTTTTATTTCTATTATTTATTTCCAAAGGATGGGAGTCATGAAATTTTTCAAGAATACTGTCGAAGATAGATATTCTACCTCTATATGATGTGTTGTGTGACCAAAAAAATGTCTTATGAAGATGTAAAATAATTTCATGTAAAATTCCATATTCATAACATTTTGGAGTCAAATAACGAGTGTGAGGTCTCTTAGACCTACATTATGCTCTTCATGTGATGAAAATTACAAGTCGATGGGAATTCAAGAGATGAGTAAAACATGTCACAGGAGTCTCCCAATGTCATGGGATTTCCTTGGGAATGCCATGTGATGTTTATTTCCATGATTGGCTCCCACATTTTTGATATTTTCATTATGTTTTATATGGTTTTGGCTGTGTTTTTAGGCACCTGTCGATGGAAATGCTACCTGACCTGGGGGATCTCATTAGGTTGTCACCGTGTGACCACCCATATGATGCATTTTTTGCGGAGTGTGAGGCCACCTATCCCTACCTGAGGTTCTTCATGTGATAAAAATGACATACTAGATGGGTTCCATGAGATGAGGTGAACATGTTGCATGAGTCTCGTGGTGTCTTGGGATTTCCATGGTCTGTCATGTGATGTTTATGACCATGAGAGGCTCACACATTTTGGGTATTTCATCATTTTTTTGATGTTTTGTGGATGTGATTCTAGGTACCCATCGGTTGAAAATCCACATGACTTGGTGGAACTCATCCGGCTTCCACCATCTGACCACTGGTTGTATGAGGCATTTTATTCGAGACAAAAAGTTGTTGTTGAATGGTATTTACGAGGTCTCTATTTAGATATGTTCTACACATGGTCCCTTAATGTGACCTTATGATAGTCACATGATCATCTATCCCATATAGGTTCACACAATCTAGGAGCATCATCATTCTTCTTCCTCGTTTACTTTTGTTAGTATAATAATACCCATATCTTTTTATTTCATCATTTATGAATTTTTTATTCTAATATAGTAGGTGTCAACCCCCCCACACCCCATCAGGAGTGACATCCATTGGTATAATGTCTTGGTTCTGAGGAAGTTAAATGCATGCCCGTGTCTTTGGATTTTTCACTAATTGATGTTTAAGGTGATGTTTGGTCTTACAATAGATAAATGGTATTCTATGAAATAACCTATATAAAAGGGATGGACAACCATTAATTTCACTATATACTCATAATTCAAATAAATCTTACCTCACATCATTCATGGACCATCATCTGAAGACTGTTCTATGAGACCTAATTGCGATACCCCACCACAAGAACTCCTTTTAAGAGAACTATTCCAAAAGACTGCTCATTATTAGGTGCCCATTAAAACCATCCATGAAATACATTTTTGTATCCCTTTGTACACTGGTCATGGGGATAGCGATTATATTAAAGGTTACACAATGTCTCCTCACTCGATCATATGAATGATTAAATATCATTAGATTTATTCGACCATTTCTAGATCATGTGATTAAGATACCTCAAGGGGTCATATGATAACGTGATTCCATATGGGATTTTACGGACCGTGAATCCTTCTATATTAAGGTGACTCATTAACTAGTTATAAAATTTGTGAATACCTTACTGATTTATGTGCACAATGGTGTCGGTCTATTATGTAATTAAATTGACATAATTTTATAATTTATTTTTCTAAAATATTCCACTAATTTTTCTTTATATGGATTCCTAATCATATTAATCTTCCTCATCTATGTCCAATAAAATGGCCATGATTTCAATAAATTTATATACAAACTCCAAATATCAGGTGTATTTGTATAATTAAATTTAAAAGAGGTTGCTCTCATCTAACCTTCCAGATTATCCTCTATCTCGCAGATTTCCTCTATAGGGATTTAGTTATTTAGATGATGTTGTTATACCCCCACCAGACATGAATATTCTATCTCACTAGGTGTCTACTACTTGTTAATTAGCTTAGATGTAAATTTCCAATGAAGGACATCTTTTTATAGTTCAACACAGAGGGTTATCTTATATGTTTGAAAACAATCATTTGGCTCAAGATGGATGCTATTTTGATCATCATCCTAAAACTCGGAACTAATCAATTATATATTCATTATCATTGAATAACCCTAGAATAGTATAGATCTAGAAGTGGGAACTACATCTAGTAGTAGATGCAGAATTGGTGGGGTGAGTTGAACTCCAATATTCAATTTATGCTTCCCGTAAGGCCCTCACCGACTTGTAAAGGTTATTAGATCACATATTATCATAATTTTATGTACATTTTTTTGTTGATATTCGTGTAAGGACACCATCATGTGGATATCCCTCCTTCTTTTCACATCTTTAATGAATAAACATTACAAAACATTCCATGTGTTTGTTTGAGTCTCTCTTCCATCCATGATGTGAATGTCACTTCATAAATCTAAAATTAATCTCCTATAATAAACATACCTTCATAATATCATGTAAACATGAATTCCAAGAATATAATGTTGTAATTGTAACATACTATTATTGATAAATTCTCATGAATTCCTAGAAACATGAGATTCTTCATCGATAATATTATCCATCTATCTTTATATCATCTAATTTGTATTACGATTTATTGGGTAGGATATATATGTCCTTGAGGGAGTGTTCCCTTTTTTCCAAAAAATTCATTCTTGGTGAGAATAACATTATTTTTTAAGGAGGTATGGTTTTATTCTCAAGATCTTATAGAATAAAATAACTATAGTGTTGTAGTCTAGGTTCTTTTATCTCAGACCATCCATTACTTTAGTTAAGGTCCCTTTAGCATGGACCATCTATATCTTTTATTTCGGGAATTTTTGCTTGGACCTTATACTACATTATTTTAGGGTCTTCAATCTCAAAAATTCTACTAAATCTTTTGTATCATATAATGAGAGTCAATTATAGAGTCGGTGAAGGGCTTCGGCATCACACATCATCATGATTCTCTTGTATGGATATTCTCCGAGGGTGTCACTAAAGTTTTAGCGAACACAAGTCTATCACTTCAATGCCACATTATTTATATTATTTATAATTAAGGATGTTTTTTGTATCATGTGTGAATGATGAAATAATTATACATTATAACCTTGACATGTACAAGTAGGCTTGTGAGATAAATACACCTATCGAATGGTGTTCACACGATATCATGTGACATGTCTAGGTCTTTCCATCAGACAAGGATTCCTTTACAAGGGGACTTTATGAGATCATGATGGATTTTCAAAGAGTCATATGAGATTGTGTAATGTATGTCCTTATAATTTTGAGAGGGTTTTATGACCATTGAGGCTACCACCTCCTGTTCTATTAATTTAAAATTTATATTTTCCAAAGGTTTAGATTCAAGTGACATTACATGAGTAACTTAAATAAAAAATAATGTAATTCTCAGTGGTGCAAAATGTGACCATAAAAGGCCCTCTATAAATACAAGACAATTTCATAGAGAATTACATATTCTTGTCCTTAGGAAGCCAAATATAGAGTGTGAGTTCACATAGACCTACTTGAGGCTCTTTGAGTGATGAAGATGGTATGCTTTCCTTCTTTTGGATATGAGGCAGGCATGTCGCTGAAGACTTACGGTGTCCTACAAATTTTCCTGGGCCCACCATGTGATGTTTATGGACATCATTGGATTTCGTATTTCGGATATTCCCTTAATTTTTTTCAATTGATTTTGTGATGTGTTTATGTGATCTTATCGTATGACAAGGCGCGTGACCTGGGGGAGCTCATCCGGCTGCCATTACATGACCACTAGTTCCTAAGGCATTTTTGTGAGAGTAAAATTTCATTTTCAAGGGTCTTTAAAACATCCAATAAATGATATATACAAGAAATGGTTACTTCACATGACCTTATGATGGCCATGCAATAACATATCCCATAGAGGCTTACATGATCCATGAGATTCAGCCGCATTATTCTCTTTTTCTTTTGTGAAGAACAGTATATTCATATTTAGGTATCTCTTCATTTTTGAATTTTTTGATGCTCAATTAGTGGGAATAAAAACTCATAATTGGAATGTATAGAAGGATGATATTCTACTACGTCTCAATAATTTTATTGAGATATGCCTACTCATAGAGAAATAATATCCGTTCTATTGATGATGGTACCAAATAAGATTCATCTAGCTTCATGTACTTTTACAGAATAGTTGGATGATTCACCATATGAGGGGTAATTTCATTTTATAATAAATTTATGTAGGATATATATATGTAAAGGAAATCTATACCCATAATTTCATCAAATTTAGCTCAAGGGGGTTTCATAAGGTTCATGGGGATGTCAATTCCATTAATTATTACAGTGGAGGAGTTATATACATATGATGCAACAATTTTCCAATTTTATATTTTCACTAAAAACTATATCTATTTGAATTATTGTGGTTTTTGAATATTCATACTAAAATTCTATGATATTCATGAATTCCAAGAAATATAATAAAAATTCATATTTTATATTATTAAATAAATAATTATCTTACCTTTTGCTAAATCATTTTTGTGTCCACCTTAGAGGTTATGATAGAATATACTATCCCTTAATGACTTATAGGTTGTTGATGTTGATTGTATCTCACAATCCATGGATTAGGGAAGTGATTCTCAGAGTTAACTTGTTCATAAAAGTTGAAATTCTAGAAAATAGACTAAGGGTCGATTAGAGCATTCCCCTCTCCCCTTACATTTGGTGGGTTTCTCCCATTGGAAATCTCTAGATAGGTTCCCATTGATTCCACATATAAAGCATTTCCTCATCCTCCTTATGCAATTTCCACGACTCTTATTCTAAAACTTTTGAAAAGTGGGATATTTTATATTTATTCCACCATTATATTTATTTATTTTAACAAAAAATAAAACTATACTTTACTCTTCTAATCAAAATAGAAACCATCAAATTCATTGGACTAAATTTTGACTTTAAGGGAATATCAGAAAATTTAATCATAACTATCAATGTCATGAATTTCTATGGATTTCAATGGACTTAGATTAATCCCACAAATGAAGTAGAAAATTTTATATTCATAGGTAATAAAAAATCTAATTGGGTATTGTTCATGTATTATATGCTTTTCATCACACTCCATGATGGATTCACCATTCCTTTCTTGAGGGAATGTAAATCTCTATTTATTTTATATTGGTGAGTGAAAGGATTTAATTTTCAAAAAATCTTATCTGAAAATTCCTTCCACTCCATCACATTGATCCCTTCCTTAGTATATTAGTTTTTATCAACTTCCACTATTGATTAGATTATCCCCCTAAACAATAAATAGCTTGTACAAACCTATATTCTCAGAGAATTGAAGGATTTAATATATTTTCCTAATGGAGTGGATCCATTGTTCTCTGATTAATGGACAATATGATCTATTAAAAATAAAAGGCCTTTATCATATTAAGGTCAGAATTTATACTTATTATTTTTATGGGGATTTTTGAATTACTCCTGATTCCTGATTCAATTCATAACTAAAGTAATTTAATAAATTACCAACACAGAGTTTGTGATTTATGCTCTAATAAGGTTGGGAATATTCTTTGGTAATTCATCACATATTACCTCACATTGGTTTTTGGTATCATTTATCCTATTTAATGAAATTTACTAAAATAAAAGAAAAACTATGGATGTTTACTTTTATACAATTGACATAATAAACAGATCACTATTAACATTAAAATAATAATTCATAAATGACATATATTCTTAAATTATGAATTTTTAGGCTTCAATAAATGATTTGTATTATTTACTTCCTAACATAAAATCATATAATCATTTTTTCCCTTGATAATGAATCATAATTGACTTTTGAATTTTAAAAATAATATACCATTGGAGTATCGAAATAAGTTTGCATTAAGGAACATTGTCGTGCACTAGTTTTAAATTGATTTTGGATCAATACAGTGTTTTAGGGGTTGATAAAACTAGGAACATTTATTACAGATAAAAATATACTTATAGTATCCAAATATGGTTTTATTTTATCAGATACCACTTAATCTATGCTTTACAAAAATTTATTGATGTGTTCTTATTTTTAGTATTATCCCAAAATATTTCTCAAATGTTTTTTATTCTTAATCAAGAAAATAACTAGAATTTACATTAATAGTAATGGTTATGATCATTTTCTTTATTACAAATTAATTCATTATTTAATACGTAACAATTCACTTAATAAAAACAATATGACTAAAAGTATTGTTGTGTTAGGGTTATTATCTACATAAATCAACATCATAACATAGTGATACTAATAATTTATTGAAAAATTATGTAACATGCTCTTAAATTTTCATCTTTTTACTAAAATCTATTAGGATAACCAAGGGAAATACATAGGAAAGGTATCAGATATAAAGAATAATAATGGAATAAACAAATAATAGCAATAAGAAAGTATTAAATTTTACTCAATAGGCATATCAATTTGATATAAAATTGCTGAGAATCATGAACTCAATTATCAAAGCATGATATGGAATGACAACATAAAGGAAACATAAGAATGTGTAAAAACATTAAACAATATATCATAAAAATAAGTCAAGTTTATCCATTTAGAAATAAAATATTAATGATCATAGTATATCCTCACATGAACTATTCATTGAATCTCATGAAATTTAAACATTATTGTTTTGGATCACTATCTAGGATAACAAATAATATTATTATCGTGTACATTCAGAAGTGTGACACATAGATCATATAACATACAAATTTATTTCATCAATTTAAACTGAAAAAACAAGGAGTGTGTGATATATAAATGGATTCACCCATTCAATGAATGATAGTTATACCAAGGTGAATAACCTTTAGTGAAAATGGGAGTGGATAATCAGAACCCAATTTTTTTGGCATGAAAAATCGTAGTGAAATATTTGCAGCATGGTGGTAGTAATTGATGTTTCCTAAAAACAATTTAATAATTGAAAAAAGGGGTCTATCATAATTTAAACATCAATGGTAAAATATATGGTATGTGGAAAAAAATATCCCAAAATTAGGAATTTTAAGTTGAAGGTATAAAATAAATCAATTTCTTGAATTTAATAGAAGAGATAGAGGGAGGGTCCTTACCTTGAGAGAGTGTACCCAATAGTTTTAGGGGGAGATTATTTAGAGACTGGGGTCACCTTAGGAGATATTTATAGAGGTAAATAATGCTAAATGGAATGATACATATTTTTAATGAATATAAATGGGATATTTGGTGGGTTTATATATGAAAAGAGAAGTGTATTCCTTATTATTTCCCAAACATAGGTTTGGACTCTATAATGTAATGTAATCTAGATAAAAACCCATCCCTTGGTTTCATCCAAAGTTTATTAGTTATTATAATTATATAATTACAATAAAAAACCAATAAAATATTAACTTTGGTGATGTTGATGTGATTCATTTTAAAAAATAAATGATTTTAAAACATTAAAAATATTATATTGGGTTTTTGGACTCATAAAGGATTTATAAAATTAATCAAACTACCAAAAACATAATTTTGAAGTGTGAATATGGATTTGATATTGGAAAAATTTTATTGAATATATTACGTCACTCTTAGGTCATAATGACATCAAATATATAACATATATTTATACCATATTTAATTTTTACCAAAAAATATGATTATCTCAAAAAGTATAAAAAGGTCATTGTTGGATTATTTTGATGTTCTAAATCCAAAAAAAATTATTTATTTTATCAAATGAAGTTATAAACATCATAAATTTCACAATATAAGAAAAATACATGTTCATTGATTTTTTAAGAAATAACTATGTTTGGACCCTAACAAAAATTTCATTTTAACATCCTAAAATTATTTTATCATTTATATTCAGTATATAATATTTAATAATAATATTTAAATAAATTTTTATTTATTTTTAAAATTATTGATGTTATCAAAAATTGTGTCCTTCTTAAAACTATATAGTACAAAGAATACAATTTGTGTTTTATTGTACCAAAATATATGTTTTAAAAAACACATTATTTATTCATATGTAATATACAAATAATATGGAAAATTATTATTATTATTTTATTGGAAATAAAATGTATATATTAAATATTTTTTTGTGATACATAGCCATTTATTGGAATTTTTAAATCTCTAAGGGTATGGTGTGTGATATTGACATTTTATTTGGGTGGTTTAACAAACATAGTTTTTTCTGAGATCTCGATAATCTTGAACATCATTGAAAATTAGAACCAATCATGATTTATTTATTTAATATCAACATGTGATTGGTCAAGGTAGAATCTTAAAGAGCTTATCTCCATCAGATGATCGTATAAATAGGATACATAGGGTATGATCCTACTGCCCGAGGTCATCACATCCTTTATTTTTGTTAACATAACATTATCAGAAGTATTAATTTAAAATAATCATATGATCTTTTTTTAAAGGACTATCTTATCAATTTCTATTATGATAAATGGTAATTTATTATGATATGATATAATATTATAAATTAATAATAATTTTGAATGTGTTTTCTATATTCAAATTACTTAATGGGGAAAATATTCATTTTAAAATGGAATTTTTATTTATGAAACTCGTAATCATTACATATCCAACCCCATCTAATATAATTCTCACTACCTCACTATGATGACATGGATTTTACAACTTAAAAATACATAACAAGTTGTACACCCAATATAAGGGGTGAGTAGGTTGTGACCTAAATAGGATCAGTAGGATACCACCTTGATCATCCAAAACATGCATATGTACAAGAAATCTGAGTATTCTGATTCAAAGAATTCATTGAGTGATCATAAGTTAATAAATTTTATACCAAAAACATGGAAAATAAATCCCCATTTACCAAAATTCTAAAAATAGTACGGTTAAACTATTCAAAACATATAACATTTATCAAAATAGGTAATCTAAGAAAAAATAGTATAAACTAGTGTAGAAGTGAATCAATCTATGAATCCCTATTGGCGAGGCTAAGTTGAACACTATTAAACTAATATACACTAGTTCAAACATGAATCCCTTAGACATATACATTTAATCTAGTGAATAGAAGAGAATCCCCAATAGTGTCTAACAAGTCTCCAAGACACTAGTCCAAGGGTGTAGAGGAATACTCCATGAGTGAACTCCCTAAAAGTATTAATTAATGATGCCACTAGAAACACCTTCCAACTAAGTACAAAACACTTCCCATGTGCTACCTTTTCCAAATAAATTCATTAAAATAATGATTTGAAAACAATTTCATAAATCCATTTCATGATTGCTTGAAAATACCTATTTAATTTACTAAATCAATGGGAAAACCATATCTTCTATAAAAAATCATTTATAAACACATGACATAACAAATCATGAATCTTTATAAGTAAAAAAATCTTAAATAATGGAATTTAAGGTTTATAAAAACTATTTTATAGATAAAATAACCTACCTCAAACTCATTCGGAATAATACCCACAATAGAATCCACCATCACTAGAAGGGAAGTGTAGAAAACTATGGATTCGAAAAATATGAATCTAACATCATAGAATCATATTACCTATTACAAAAATCTGTTGTTGAGGCTATATCAAGAATACCTCAACAAAAGCACCAATGCACCACAACCAACATGAGGATCAACCAATAAGATATGTCTTTCCAATAGATCTTGATTCATCAATAAAATTTCAACACAAAGTCATATTATTATGAAATTAAGGGAAACACCCTTGTCTTGACCAATGGAAACGAAGAAGTTAAATGATTGATTACTGAGAGAGATGTCCCATAACCACCAAAGTGATTAAGCATCGAACGAAGTAATCCTGGTAGAGAGGATATTTCCCAAAACCAATAGAATAAGAAAATAGGTTTCAATGGTGAGACCTATGCATCAAATAAATAAGAAGATACATGCGTACGATAGATAAAATATACCATTTTGAAGGGTTGACATTATGAACCATGAATATTAGGCATTAGATCCCCATAAAGAGTGCATGTTCAAAAACACATTTCCTCTAAATAAAATTATCCAAATCGGTGATTTCATAGCCTAAAATAGGTTCTTATAAAATTAAATAAATTTTCATTGTAAACTAATTATTTAAAGACTAAAATAATTTTATTCCAACAAAAATTTTACATCATGTGGCTGGTAAAAAAGTTTTGTTGTAAAAAACATATGATGTAATAGTGTCCAATTAAATATTTCAGACAGAAAGTCTAATAGAAAATCAAAAATAGAATTATTATTTATTATAATACCAAAAACAAACTCTTAAACCTAAATAAATTATAACTTAACATCCAAGATTGTATATAACAATCACCATGGGACTTGCAGTCCTTAGTATGTCTTGTATAAAAAGGGTGACCCTAAATGAGGTTATACCATCACTCCCACACTAATGATTCACACTCCCAAGTCTCATATGAATCTTACACATGTCCATAACACCCATATCAATGAGATAGACTTCACACTCAATTGTTTTTTCTAAGAATCCACCTTCTCCATTGGTTTCTATAAAATATGATATCTATCTCCAACTCTATCTCATACTGACTCAAAATATGAGAGGGATTAGGAGGATTCCTATGAATAAATATAGGAAAAATATCACACGTACCTATCAAATAAACCAATAATGATAACTAATAATTAACCTACACAAGTTGATCGTTGACCTAAAAGGGTCGAGCATATCTCAAATCAAGCTTCCCCAAATTCAAAAGCTGATGGTGAACCAACCCAGTAGAAAAACTCAAGAAAACATGATCAACTATATGGAAATCAAAAGTTTGAAACCAAATGTTTGTATATTATTTTATACAACTATACACAATAACAAGTTGTTGATGTATATCTTGAATCCTCAATGATGTATCCTAATTTTGGATTATTCCTATAAGAGTGGTCTCACCAACCTCATCATAATAAATAGGTGATCTCCCTGAGAGACCATACAAAGGATCAATGGGAACCATTTTGATCGATGAATAAAAAATATGTTTAATGGAAAACTCAATTAGTCATAGCTTGATATCCTATGATATACTAATGTCCAACACACAAGCACCAAGCATATCTCTCAATATCTGAATAGAACAGACCATATGAAAGTTATTTAATTGATTGTAATCTATACTCAATTGAACCTAAGTAACCATAGCCTCCTGGATACTCTTCTGAAAGTGGTATGTGAACCTAGGCTCCCTATCAAAAAAATAACAATAGAGGGTAACCCATGTAACCTCACAACTTCCTCCCCATATATATTACCCATATCATCAACCTTTGTGGTGTCACTAATAAGAATAAAATGATCTTATTTCATTAAATGGTCAACCACAAAAATGACAGTTTTCTTCCCCTACGGTTTCTACGCTATTGTAAAAGTAATGTCCATAAAAAAATCCTCCAATTTCAATAATGGAAATTTGAAACGATGGAGTATACAAGAAAGTTTCATATAATATTTTTTTTATTAGTAGGTGTAATAACAAGACAATGGAACACTAATTTAATTATTCATATCCAACAACCATAATTATAGTCTCTTGTCATAATTCATATCCATTTTCCAAGATGAATGGAAAATGAAGAGATATAAAATTAAAAAAACCTCAAATCCTCATAGATAGATGGATGAAAAGTCGATCCCTAAAGTGTATAATACCTTATAATGGGAGAGATAAAATAGAACTCATATCCCCTCCATAAAGGTTTTATCATATTTATCTGGAGTACTTTTTATGATACTATCCCTATATAATAGAATCAAAGAGATATAATGGAAATAAAAAAATTTCAGAAACCAATATGAAACATCATCCCAAGAATCCGAATGAAACAATGTAGTGAGACCCATCAGGTTCAATATTTCATTCAATTAAAATATAGTCTTTATGGGTACACTTCTGATGAGATATAATGACATTAAATTCCACTTCACAGTGTATAGGATATGTTTAATTCAAATGTATGAAGGAATTCCACTCAAAACCTCTTTCTAAGATTCATTTCCTTTTGAGAAAATATATAACTCAAAATATTTTTACCCTAAAAGGACCTGATACACTCCCCAAAAGGAAAATTATTCCAATATTTTTGTTCATTAGTAATTATGGAATGTTCCCAATCATATGTGGGGTAATTTTTATCATACTTCAAATATTGATGAGATTCATAGGACAAAACAGAATTATCCTACATAAGAACAAAACCCATACCAACACTATAAACAACCTATTACACTACATTCCACTTACTGGAATTAGGTTATATAAAAATAGATATTCACACCCTAAGTTGATTCAAATCATCAAGAGAAGTCTGGCACTTTACATCCCATATTAATTTCTCCCATTTAGTAATAATAGAGGTCAAAGGAAAATCCATATTTAATAATTCCTTGATAAACCATTGATAATATCCCACATGACCAAGTAAGCCATGTATCTCAAAAAATCTATATTCCACCTACCATGAAAATACTGCCTTCACCTTCCCATTATTGATAGATAATAAATGCTTAGAAATCATGTGTCCTAATAACATAAAAATATAGATCTAGATTACCTATTTAAAAATTATTCGACATTTAAGGTGAGTCCAAAATATTTCAAATACAAATCTAATATGGTTCTTATGATCAAACAAGGACCTTGAATAATCCATGGAATCTCTAATGATGTGAGCCCCAAAAGTGCTGAGATATTTATGGAATACATGATTCATCACTGAAATTAAAACCACAGGATAATTTTTCAGATCAAAATGTATCACTATAAATTCATAGTGGCTATTCCTACTCATGAATGATATCTTCAAAATATCATAAATTCAAACACTATTTTAATGACAACTCGGTTGATGATCTGTCATTAAAAACCGGTTTACTCCTATTACTGATAAGACATGTCATCCACATGGGGAAAATGATACCTAGCATAACTGTTACCCAATTTATCTTTTTATAGTACAAAAAATATAATTTATTAATATTCCTTATTAAAATAGAGCATTTGGGCTACCCATGGTGGGAAACTAGGGTGAAGAAAACCATTCTCTATATAATCATCTAGTTGATCCTTGAACTCAAATAGCTTTTTTGGTTCCATAAGATATGAGGGTACCCAAATTAGAATCATACTCGATACTGGATAAATCATAAACTATACTTCCCTCTCTAGAGTGAGAAAAAGTAATTATTGTGTCGATATTTCATTGATTTCTTGAAAAACCATGGAAATATCAATAATTGAATTCACCACATTAGGATCAAACACTACTGCAGATAAAAAAATCTAGGGCCTTGGGCTAGAAGGACATGCATGACTAGAACTCAGATCCCACACTCTCTAAAACACCATAGATCTTTCATTGATATTATGTTACGTAACACACATTTTGTAAAAATAAATCAAAAATAGGGACAAATTACCTAATCTATGGTTATGATTATGTATCATATATCTAGATCAAGAACCTAGAAATCACATACCAAATCAATGAAAACAATCGATTGAAAACAAGGACACCAAAACACCTTCTCCTTCCACTTAACAAGATGAATTTATAAATCTATGACAATGTACCTGAGATTCACTGGAAGATTCAATACATGAACAAAATGTGAATACATAAATGAGTGGGTGTCTGCAATATCAAATAAATTGTTTTCTATTGAAGATGAAAAAAATAAGGTACATCTCACTGTGGCCAGACCCTCGACAACCTCTATTGGGTAGTCATCTACTATATAAAATTTCATTGATCATTATCCGATTGGTTATATCCCTATATTCTTTGATTCTATTTTTTTTCAAAATATTTTTTATATGATAATCACTGACCATTGTGGGGAATATGAAAATCATATATAACCTCCCTAGATGGTCATAGCAGTGAAAAAAAATTTCACATCTTCATAGGTGAGAGAAAATAATGCTAAGTGTTACTACCCTTTCCAAAATGTTTGAAAGTCATGGGAAAAATACTGGATGTAAATGATGTTGAAAAATAGGCCCTCTTATGAAAATTGAATCCATCACTCATGCGATGATCATGAAACATCATCTTATTTCCTACATTCCACTAAAGCTTTCAATCATATTAATAAGAGTGAAATAATAACAACTATTTCCTATGCTACCTATCCCTATCATAATTTCTCTATCTACATTCTCATCATAGGTAGAAAAATTCAGTATAAAAACATTTATTCTGATATCTAATTGAAAAAATTACAATTACATTAGTCATTTCAACCATTCATTCTTTACCATCTCTACAACAAAAAGAACCAGCTCCACCAACTTATTTGTGCACTACAATATTGAGTGGCCTTTATATAGTAAATAAATGTACTATAGAGTATTTTATTTTATTAGAGACTCTTGGTATAATTTTGAAAAAAGTTTCTTGAATCCCTACCACTCCAAGCCCACAAGACTCTCTACTTATACCATAGATTCCCACAAACACTTACTAGGACCCTTGATCCTAATCATAGTGCACTTCACCTTGATGGACTTAGGTGTACATTTAATTGTTAAGATATGATCAATATTTTCTATCTAGGACACACAACATGGTTCTAATTCATACCCTTAATGAATAGATTATTGTTTTAATAAACTCTCATGATTGATACCTATCTGGCCATATACTCACTCAAACCTATCTCTTTATCTTTAAAAATATTATATGTAATTTACAAAACATTATATGATATATATTATTGAGGAAAAACATCATTGATGCTAATTTTTATTGAACAAACATGGTTTACCATCTCAATCTAGAAAATGACCTGATTATCCACATATATGAACGTTGTTCTCAATCCCCATAAGATGGTGACATGAACCTATTAAGTTATCTATCAACTAAATGGAATTATATATCACAATCTAAATCAGAATCATTCTATATATATATAATAAATAATAGTGTAATAAAGACTATAAAAACTATATTCCATGATGGGAGGAAAATAAATATATTAATAAAAATCAAATAATAGATAAAAACATATGAAACAGGTCCAAAAAATACAATGGAGTCCTAGATTGGAAGATAAATACTACTGTGATTTGTGTTCAACCCCCCATAATCTCACCACTAGCTATCCAAACCCAGTTGATGGAAACATCACCGCCTCAATGTGGTGAATTTAATTTTCCTCCATCAAAAGACACAACCTTGTCTACATACCTCTTAATGGTTGTAGAGGGTGTTAGCTAAACATACATGGTTGGATCCCACACTAGTGTTCCATAGCTAGTCATTATAAATATAATCCACAAATGTTGAAATGAGGAAATCTGGGAATGATAAACTTTAATTTATTTTTAAATCAAAAGTATGGTAAAGAAATATCTATTTTAAAAAATTCTACAACATTACATCTAAAATAGTTAAAAGTACCTCACATTAATCTAGATTCCAAATGAAACCTAAAAAAGGGGAAACTAAAACAATGGTAAATCACATATATGATCACTATTAATCAGTCTAACGAGAACACCAGAAACCCAACACAGAGAAGTGTGAGTAAATAAAGACCCTATAAATATTAATAGAATCTATAAAAAAATGAAACACACATGATTGTGAGCCATACCCCCCACTAGTGTCTAATAAATCACTAGGAAACTTTGCTTAGGGATTTGAGTAACACACCATGAGTGAACCCCATTACATTATCAATAGATGATTCATATTTCTATACCTTCTAACGATGTTCCCAAGTGTTCCTATGGGAAACCTTCCATAAATCATTTAATCAAAACCATTATTGAAAAAAATCAATAAATCAATTTCATGATATTTTGAAAATTCATTTTCCCATTACTAAAACAATGGGAAGAAAACTTTTGTTATAAGACCTTTTACACAGACACAAATCAATAAATCATTCCAAATTATTTGTGAAAAAATTTATATAAAAAAATCATTTTTCATCTAATATAGGCTAGATATAGTCCAACTACCACAAAAAACGGACAATCACTACCTGCAAAGGAGTATACAAACCCCATATAGTGTTAATATACAATAATAATGGGAATTACAGTGATTCTCACATCTTATAATTTTATTACATAACAAAAAATGATGTAAGAGAGGATTGACCATGCATTCCTTGAAAAACGCACCCACCTCACAATAAGAAAAATGGGTTTTAACCCTCATGATAAGATCCCATAGATTATTGTAATGGGATTATGAAAACATGACCATAATAAATAAGAATAAAAAAATGTAACACAACACCAGTTCTTCCACTTATGTAAATTATGGTGTATGATGGCCTCTTACCGAGTGTGACTCTGCCCAACCACTATGATGTTTGAGCATCGAACATTGTGATCCAGAAGGACAGAAGACATCCAAAATTACCTTTAATAATATCATAGTGTTTGATGGTGAGACCTACGCATCGAATGTGGGGTAATTTTAACAAGAACCGTAGATAAAACATACTAGAACAAAGGATTTATGTTGTAAAGAAAATATTCATGGTTTATGATCCCCATAAAAAGTTTATATTGAAGACACATTACCTCAAAATAGATTTATCCTAATAGATTATTTTCTATAGTTACATATTTTTAAATAGTGTAAAATTAATTCATGGGGTAAAATATAATTTTATAGCCAAAAATACTTTTACACTCTAAATATATATTAATGGGTCATAGGGAAATATTTACCTTGTATGTCAAAACACATGATGTAAAAGTTTCCAAAAAACAATTACAGACTCCAAGAACTATAGAAACTCAAAGAAATAATTATTATTTTCTTTAAACTAAAAATAAAAATCTTATACAAAAAAACATACAATAATATCATGGATGTTACAATATCCTTAGATCAAAAAAAATTGGATCGGACTCATTATATAAGAATGATTTTAAATCACTCCATGATTTTCTAGTTTATATTCTATGAAATACAAGTTAGATATAAGGTATATTTAATGTTTCATTTCATAATGATACTATCAAAATTATATAATATATAAACAAAATGGATAGATATTCAAATCCATTATTATTCTTTAAATATTTTGGATTCATATAAACTTCATTTTCGATAGCATATTTTCATGTTTTAAAAACAAAAAAATCCTCAGAGCTATTCATAAAGATATACATAAAATCTTTTCAGAATATTAATTAGTAATGGGGTAAAATG
Source organism: Viscum album (assembly GCA_963277665.1). Classification (NCBI taxonomy): domain Eukaryota; kingdom Viridiplantae; phylum Streptophyta; class Magnoliopsida; order Santalales; family Viscaceae; genus Viscum; species Viscum album. The sequence continues at coordinate 736,190,271 of OY728160.1, forward strand.
ACTCTCTTATTATGGTATTTATTTAATGAAGAAACAAATATTCATAGTGAACATACTCTACCAGATTACTGGAATTGAAATTTAATATAATAAACCCATCTCTCTTGGAATTCAAAAGGACACTATCTTTAAAAAAGGGTATAATAATTATTTAAATTTTATCAAAAAACATATGTGTACTCTATTCATCTTGATATTAAACATTTATGTTAATAATTATCCAATTATGGGTATTTACAATTTATTTTTTAAAATATGTTTTTCCCAATGTTATAGAATTATCATTACCATTTATCACATAATGAACATTAAACAAAGACCAATTAACAGTGGTATTTTATCCCTTGTTGATCTTAAGGTTATTAGAGTCTGATCCAATGGATAATCCTAGTCGATTTGTCACCATAAATGAAATGATATTCCTATGATGTCAATTTAACCATCTAAATTGAACAATGTGACAATCAAATTGTAATATTTATCTTCAAAGAAAAAATATGTAGTTGTGACCCTAGACTATGAATTATTGACTAGTAAAACCTCACGATATTTACTCTTCTCTAACTAAAAATGGGAATTACTATCATGGAATATGTTGAATAAACATATAATATTAAATATACACACAAGAAACAATATTTTTTTAGACACATTTATGATATTAAAATAATCATGACCAATATAATAAAATTAGGAGAGATCAATAGAATCTATTGAAATATTTTTAGAGTTATATTTAAGGTACATAATTTTAATGTTAACTAATTTTTTATAATATAAACTCATAAATACATAGAATTCATAAAAATATCAAATAATCCTTGATTGGATGTGATTTTTACTAGTTCCACCACCATGTGTTTCCTTTATGAAATGTTTTTCCTACCTCTATCTTATATTTAATACCATTGGATATACAAAAACATTAATTTTACATTGAATATTAAAAAAATTATGGAAGATTTTAATATTTCATAATGTTATATAATCATCAACATTAATCATAGTTTCTTTAAAGGATTATGTAAAATAAATAGGATAATTGTTTAAACTAGATACACCCTGATATGGGGGGATCATGACAATATTGAAAATAAACTCATTCACCTTATCCCATTCCATGAGGAGTTTGTTCCCCTATTATATGAAATAACATACAATATACATCATTTTCAAAATTAACCTACACCAATTATCATAACCATGTGAATAATGAATAAAATTATCTATCTATTTTTTACTCCAACATTATGGATGTATACATGATATTATATAACCTAAAATCATCATCTCGATGTAATACTAGATATATTATAAAATTATCTATCTATTTGTATTAATCGTTCCTTAGACCAGTTATTCTATATTTTTTATTATTATATGCATAGTATCCCCCCCAAATACCTCTTCAATTATATTTTATTTGAAAAAAATAACCTATGTAATATTGATATCTAATAACGACCATGTTACTGACCACCTTATTCATTTTCCTTATCCCTTCATGGACCAATATATTATCTTTATCTCCTATCTTTTTTCTCTTCTTACATACAATATGTACTAATATATTCTTAGTATTTTGAAATTAAAATTTAAAATTCAGTATTCTACCAACCTCAATAATTATTTACATTAAATCAATATATATTAAATAATCTAAATTTGATTCCACACAAAATATATAGAAATAGGTAATTTATTATCATTCCAAAAATCATGAATCCTTATTTGGAATTAAATATCATTAAAACTATTCAAATTATCAATATTTCATTAATCATTGCATGGATACATCCACTATGATATAGTAACTTCATTCCATCATCAATTTTATTTAATTACCTGTTTTATCATATAGTGATGGAATGGTTCATGTCAATATTATATTATATGTTTCTAAATATTTTTTTTAACTTTCTTACAAAATCTTCTTTATTCATGGTCTAAAAATCATTGTGTGGTCTATTAGTCACAGTGATACCTTTATATTTTGGCGTGATAAATATTAAAATTTTATTGATCTTCAAATTTATTTTAGTTTTATGCTCTCACTCATTAAATATATCACTAGGTCTATGAATTTATATGAATTTATCTTTTTCCACAAAATACTTATCTCAAATTGGGAAGAGCCATTTAAATCAATCTAAACCTCTTCACAGTACAAACATTCTTCCCATGGGGTGGTTTCTATGTTATAACACAATAGTAAAGGAATTTAGATGAAATATCATTGTTTCTTATCAATGTACCCTAACATATGATCTCCGAAATACACTTAAATATGCTATAATCAGTAACATTATGTATAATACTAATAATTAAAGAATCCCTCATGTGTTCCGACTTTACGAATTTTTTAAACTATTTCAAGAATTCATCCATGCGTATCCAATCATCTTCAAACCTTCTCATACATTTTCCAAAAATGGAATATTATTGTATTTGATCATTAATCATACAAAAAATTATAAAACATTGATACCACATATTTAAATATTAATCATTCTTTTATCACAATCACCATGAATTATTCACATGTATTTAAAACATCCTCAAACCACAATGTCTTCAATATCTTTTCATTATACATCCATGTCTATAATTAATCCACAAACTACCTATAACATCATCTAATCTATATGGTAGTTATTTTTGACCAATCGTCTAAATAACCTATTTGATATAGAAAAATTATTAGGTACCAAAATCAATGCTCAAAACCATCCATCATCTACATCCTTCATTAATGAATAATAAATCTAACATGAATCCTCTGTTAAAATAATCCACTAATTGGGTGTTTTACATTGTTTCCATAAAATCCCTAAACCATAATGTTATAGGGATAATATTTTCTATTTTTATTTGAATTAATGATCCTCTAAACATATGTATTTTAATTAATTCATTCCTGCTTTGTAAATAAAATTAATGGGGTTCACCAATTATGGATACATCATTATATCATCCACCTTTTCATAAAAGGTGTTGCCGTATCTGCATCAGCTTCACTCCCCCTTTTTCCATAATTTTATTATCATATATTTTCATGAATGATTTTCACTATCACATTACACCAAGAACCTCTAGATTTAGAGAGAATATTATTCCCTTTTATATTCACTACAAATCCTAACATGATTGCACATAAATGAACATAAACCTCAATTTACCACATTAATAGAGATTCTAGATTTAGTGAGTTTGAAATTTTATCTTTTTTAATTCATAATTACATAACATATATCCAGGGTCTTCAAAAATAAAAAAATTGGTCCCTTTATACAACTTATTTTTAATCCTCAAAACAATGATCTTATTTCAAACATCCTTTTTTATAACTTCCATTTCATGCTACATTTATTTCTCAATACATTATCCTCATGGAATTTCAGCCTGTGAATTTATCAATAGATAATGATTCATCAAAAAATCAATGAAATCTTCTAAATCAGAACATGAAGTGGGAAAAAAGAGTCTTAGTTAATAACATCAATGATATCCATGTAACTCACATATTTCAATAATATATTATATCTTAGGAAATTATGTTTACTTGACACCAAATTTATTTGTTATCAAAATGAAACATATAAATGACTATCAATATATAAAAAATAAAGCACAAATTGGTTATCCAAACTATATGTTGAGTCAATTGATATAACACATTTATGAAAAATTATTAATCATGAATTATATCAATGACTATACTTTTCTTCACATGAATTCACCATTTAAAAATGAGGCCAATAGACCTTTAAATTTTTATCACTAACTCCTCATAATTGTTTCTATTTTGGAATGTAAATATTTAGATTATCTTCATCACAAGGAAATGTTTTGTTTATAATAACACCCATTTTTATCATTTATTAACACAAAGGAAAAAAATAGATGATACATTTTTTTTATTTCATATCAAAATATATTAATTATTCTTCCATGAATTCAGCTACTACAATTTCAAGAAATGTTGCATCATCTTTAGGTTCGTCCACCACTTAATAAAGTTATGATATAACATTTTTAATGTCCCAATTTTTTAATACCATTTAGAAAAAAAATATGGTTTTGAAACCTATATGACTCTAAATGAGTCGTCATACCATCTGTATTATATAATCCCAACAAGTCTAACAAAACATTAGATTTGTTTTTTCATAGTGCTTAATTAATTACAATTATTGATAATTTTTTTAACAAAACAAAGGATTTATTTTTCACTTCATGTAAATAATGATTAAAAAACATTCTACTTTCAATCATTGTCACCCCGCTTGTTGTCTTTGATTTTTCATTGACATCCAAAATGGATACTTCCAACACCACTTGATTCATTTTATCTAATATATGTATAATCAGTACCTATTAGAGAATTCACCCTTTTACTATGAATTTATTTCCAATAACTTCATACAACCCATGGAGATTTTCTCCCCATTATTCACATACCACATAAAAATATTAGATGTAAAAATTATGTACATAAGAAGAGGGAAACCTATGACATATTTGAGGTGATGACTGAGGATGGTCTTGTTGAGACAACCCGTTTCTTAATTTCTTTTATATCCATCTTAGAGATATTTCATTCAATGATACCATTGTTGTATTATTCCTTATAATTTTTTTACATTATCACTCTTTTTATTCGTTAACTTCATGAAAATGACTTTTTTCGTCATATTTTCAATGATTCCACAAGTATATGTTTCCATACATTTCATAAAAAGTCATCTATTATTACTGAAATAATTCTACATATGTTATTTTAATTTTTAATTTTGAAATTATGTATTTTTATTTAATTTTACATTTCTAGACATGATAACAGATTCTCCATTTGTCTTATTATTTCAAAATTAATTAATTCACATGCATAAAAGTTATTTAACTATAACTACAACTACATCCCTTTAAATTTTCGTCACATATATTTCTAAGACAAAAAATTGTTCTTAAATAAAATATATTTTCTATCCATACCAGTTTGATTTCTACAAGTAATATGAGTTAAAGTTTAATTCACCATTCCTTATCATTTTCTCATTTTTAATTACCTTGAAATACGTCCATTGTAGTCTTATTCATAACATATTCAGTTATAATAATCACTGGTTATTCTACTCATCTATGGATTTCGACCTATAATATCCATTATGAGCATATTCATCATGTGAACTAACTATAACCAAAAAATTAAGGCCTCTTAAGGTTTAGTTTTAATTAAATTGACTATAAATAACTTTATTCTATTTTTTCCACAAATCACCAACAACACTAATATAAGTGTAATAATCATGGGAACTATATTTGTAACATCATTATTGTTTAATAAAAAGAGTTGATATACTATTCCTTTCACTATGAAAATAAATCTATGAAAATATTCCAATGAAATTAACATATGGTCAGACATTCTATAATGATAGCACGTGTTTCTATACTTATTATTTTTACTCAAAATTTTTTATTTTAGCACTTTCATCACATTCTAATATACATTTCATGATTTTCACTATAAAGTACTCTTATATACTTTTTAAAATTTACCAAATATTTTTTGATTTAATTATATAGGGAAGTATTAAACCCCAAACATTCTTTTTCCTTAAAAGTAAATATTTTGGATTCAAGAAACTTCTTATCTTTTTAAATGACATAATGAATTTAGGGGGAATATTTATTTACTAAAATACAATCTTCAACAATTTTAAACTTAAATTTCAAACCAATTTAGTTAAATTATAAAAAAGTCTCTTTCATTTAATATATATTTTTTCTATTCATTTTTTTAGTAACTTCATTGGATATTAGTTTACTTCTTTATAAGATACTAGGGAACTTTCAATCTCTTTTAGCTTTTTCCCTCTAAATAAATTTGAGATTTTTTATTTTTCTACTTATTTTTAATGATATTTCTACTACATCTAATGTTTATGAAGTAATTTTGATCAATAATTTATCTCTAACCACATTCTTCTCCTTCATTTAATTATTAAGAATAAATATTCTTTCAACATCCTTTTCAATTACATCCTTAGAAATCATTATTACAATATAATCACAATTTATATAGAGATTCACAGGAGATTCATAATTTTTTGGATGATCATACTCATATCTCTTTATTAAAACCTTAGGAATCTCTTCTTATTTAGTACCCCTATTAAATAAATTTTGAGTGGATTTATTCACTAAATCAACATAAAATATTCTTTCATATTATTTAACTTCTAATGCATCCTAACAAGTCCTCATTTAAAATAAAAAAACATATTCCTCTTGATAATCAATTATATCACCTCGTTCTTCTATAGATGCTCCAATATTTTTTATTAAATTGGATTCTTATTCAACCATTTGATTCTAATACATGACTCTTAGTCTTAATTAGTTTTATCATGAAATTAATCTACATTTTCATGTTGAGAATGTTTAACCTCAAGTTTTTCAACAAAATCTTAGAACACTATCATTATTAATCTAATATAAATGTTATTCTTTCATGGAATATATTATACTTCTAGAGTTACCAAATGCTCTACATGAATGTTAAAAACACTATCCATTTAAATTTTATATTATTCCATGATCCAATATTTTTTTGATATGGGAGACATATACAATCAATAATAGATCTTCATGATTGAACTCCAAAAAATAAAATATATAGTCTTTGATGCAATTTTTTATTAGCTAAGGGACACTACCAGTAATGGGGTTGAATTAGGGTGTTAAAATTTTTATAAACATTAACCTCATCCATTTTTATTTATATTTTTTTTATCATTTTTTCAAAAAATACTATAAAATTTATCAATTTATAAAAAACAACCACCTAAAATATCATGAAAATTTTTATATAGATAAACCTGAAGGGAAACATGAATTTTTCATAGTTCACTAATACTAGGATACATAAAAGGATAAAACACTCAAAATTAAACTCATATAGTAAATATGGACTATAAAATGATTTTTTTGGTGGATAAAAAATTCCAGTACTGTCTCTAATTTTTTAAGTCTCACTATATATACGTTTTAGTGAATTCACTATCTAATATGTCTTATTACATGTGCAATTTTATTGTGAATATCTCACTACCTCACAAGGGTCACAAGCCTATCCAATTTCACACACTTCTCTAGAAGTTATTCTTATATATTTATGTGTGTGGGTCTATTCTCAAATTTTGGACATGAATTTAACCACATGATCAAAATTTACACCTTATATAATTTTTATTATAATTCCTTATGTTATGATAAAATTTATACCATGTATTAATACAAGTCCCAGGAACATGTTTATTAAATTATATGATATAATTTTCAAGGTAATATATTCAAAAAAAACTTCCCACATCAAAAAAATATCTATATTGGATAATTATATAATATTAATTATCTTTATTGTATTATTCTTTCATTACTCCATTATTATAGATGTATCTATGATGTTACACAACCCAAAAGACTTCTTCTTCACACAATGAAAGTAAAATCAAGAATGATCAATATTTCATGTTCTTCCTCTCCTATCACCAATGATTCTACATTATTTCTTATTTTACATACAATAACTTTCTCTTAGAAAATAGATAATTAATATAATTCCCTTCAAAGTCAACTAAACCTCTCTAATTTTGACATTAAATAAATTCCATTATACAAAAACACATTTCATCTTCTTATATCTCCATTATTGTAACTCTATATTATATTTTATCATATATATCTCATATTACTCTATATATAATGTTAAAAAGTAAAATGGGTATTTTAAAATAAAAAATTAAAAATTTAGTGTCCAACCATCTTCCAAATTCCTCTACTTCAAAACCATCTATTTTATTTTTTCTTAGTAAATCACCACCAAGGATATTAAAATTGGTTGTTAATAACCATTCTATAATACATAAATAATTATTTTGAATTACAAGGAATAAAATTGATCAAATTCACCAAATTATACAATTTCGAGTTTCAATCATGATGCCATATAATTGAAGGAAAAATTAAAAAGAACAGATGTTATAAACCATTTATGCACTAGTGTGTGGTCCTAAAAATCATGGTGTGTCCTTTGTATTATGGAATGACCAAAATCAGGATATTATCAATCCATAATATTTAATAATTATCACACACTCTATCTGTAAGATAAAATCATTAATCTAATAATCTCTACAATATGAAATTTATAAATGGAGTGGACATCTTATAATATATAGAACTACAAAAATATGGTTGAACCTCTTCACATCATACAAATTCAAAGCAGAATATGGATTATTTTTCATGATATAATGGATATGATATTATCCAAATTTCATATGTTTACATTTTATGAAAGATAATATTTTAAATTAATTTAAATTCTTTGATATATTGAGTTACAAGAAGCACATAGTTTAGTTGAAAAATAATATACTATTGATATTATTATTTAATATAGTTGTTAACACCTAACCATTATATTTGTGGGTATGAATGGGGATAACAATATTATTTTCAAAAAAAATTATAATTTTTTTAGATTCATCTAATAAATTTGATATACATAAGATAATAATATATCATGTTATTTGCTTGAAAACATTATTTTTCTAAAAATTAGTTTTACAACATTTTATTATTAGACATCCTTGAATACTAAATTTTGAAAAATTTATCAATTTCATTTGGTGAAATAAAATTAATTTTCTAATTTTTAATTTCATTATTATCTCAGGGAAAATTATTTTTATTTTTCAGAAAAAATTTATTTTATGATGAATAGTGAAAAAATAAATTTCATTTGAAAACTGCTTTTTAAATTTTTTTATTTAAATATCTAAATTATATTTTTAAATAAATTCAATTTCAAATTAGATAAAATATAAAAATATTATTACATTTTAGGTCATTTTAAAAAAAGCTATAATTAATTTATATGTTAAACTTTAGTAAACATTTAAACATTTTCACTTTAAAACCCCACTTTTTAACCATGACTAAGAGATTTTATTTATATTTATTTTTTCCACTAAAATGAATTGAATTATTAAAAATGCATAAAATTATTTGGAATATGTATAATATCTATATTCTAATATGGTAAATTTATTTTTGGAACGTAATAATTACTGAAAGTCGATGAAATTAATTGACACGATTATGGTCAAAATGGGGGTTTACACATTACATGTGTTTATAATAAACTTAATTACACACACACATATGTTTTTTATTTAATAGGTTAGAATTTATATATAAAATATTATGGTTTACTTCATCTAATAATTTTTTTTAGTTATTTTATTAATGGATAATTTACCTAGGTAAATAAAAAGATACAAGTTACCTTAGTAAAAATTATAAACGAAAAATTGAATAACATTAAAATATAATGAAAATAGGTAAAAGTTGAAATATTTTTATCTTTTTTATGTTTTTATCTACCATAAATTCAATTAAATACATTAATTTATAATTTAGAGCTCACATGCGGTAAGGGAGACCTTCAGATAGTGTTTTCCTTTTTGTATTTATAAAATGCCACTTCTCATCCCCTATAAATGGAAACTCACCACCCTCAATTATTCACTCATATATATCCATTTCGATCAGAACAATTATGAAAAAATAATATCCCAAAAATCCATCCTGTCAACCCAGAATCATCAATTTGGTTATATAAAAATCCAAGGAAGTCCTTTGGTGAAAACCAAAATGAGTTAACTGATGAATAAGCAACATTATCCAATGAGAAGTTGTGTTTTATTTATTTCTCCAACCATTAAATTATATTCATATAATTATTATATAATAAAATCATTACCCTAAATATAATGAGACATTTTTTTGTAATTTTTTTGACTTACACATGCACATACTATCATCAATTGGGTTACAAAATCATCGTTTCTCTTTAAAACAGACTACCACCTCATGAAACAATGTCATAACATTTTCCTTTACCACCTCTCGTGTTTGGTAATTATAGTGTAATTACTATTTATATATGATATTTATGATATTTATGATTCATTAATACTTACATAATTATTATATAGCACATAACTACATGATTTCCATTCTCTAGTAGCACGATAACATTGTTTCTGTATGTGTGGAATGCCTCCTCCTCAATGCAATGTGATTTGTTCGGACCTTACATGGGATGTATTAGAAATATATTTAATAATTATTTGTGACTAAAATAGAAACTATATTATATTCATTGATTAGTTAACTTTATAGAAATATAATATATCTTTATCTATATTACATTTTCATACATGAAAAAAGTGATAACGTTGTTCGTAGACGTATGGAAAAGCACCTAATAAAAGAGTTGTTAATAATTTAAAATTAGAAAAATTATATATATAATTATATATGATTAAATAATATGGTATTTATTATAAAACTATAAATATAGAAATATAAATGTTACACACCTTCTTTCTTTAATGATCATTGATAAATGGGAATGTTACTGATGTGTACATAAGGCCTACCATCTCCTTGAATGTAACATTGGTTCATTTTTCAAAACCAACATTACTAATTTGTTTTAATAGAATAATTTTTATATAAATAAGAAAATTAAGACATAATTTTTAATCTTGACATGTTTAAATAATTACATCTTTGAAAATAGAAAACCTACAAAAGACATTTTGACACATAAGACGAATATGGTAAAAAAATAAAACTTAACAATAATTGATTCCTTAATTGTATAAACAAAAATATATGGTGAAATAAAATTAATAATAAAAATTAAAATGGTTCTTATGAAAGGATATAGTTATCATAATTTTAATATTCAAAAATATAAAGACATACATGACATGTCAGACTCAAGGCTTTGGACTTCATCTTAATTTAATTTCATTGAAGAATGTATTGATGTTATGACCATTTATTATTTTATTAAGCATATTTAAATACCTGATGTCTTGTTATATCAGGACTTTATCTACTTAATATATATTCAATTTTTTTTATTAATGTTATTCTTTAGTGGGATTTATGATTAGTGGTTTTCATACGTTATAAGGGGATTTCTCTAGAAAAAATCCTCATTTACGGATTTCCTTCAAACCACCATTCTCATCCTGGTCCATAATTTTTTAAATGACATTTTAATTGTTTAATATGGGATTAAAAGAAATATAAACTTCCCTTTGATTTCTTTTTTATGTATTGAAAATTATTTTAAAAAGAAAAATTGTATTTTTTTGAAAACAAATTTATAAAAGAAAATATTATTTTATTTATAAATTGTTTCATATTTTTTTATTCATGAATTGGTATTAGATAATTAAAATATTGGGAGGCCTACATAGCACCATGTGGGCCTATAACCACTTATATAATGGGGTGTCCTTGATAGCTCATAAATATCCCGTTATATCATGTATGATGTGGTAGATTAGATAGCAACATGTGTGCATGTTATAACATTTCATTGTAGTGGGTAATGATAATTTTGAAAGTCAACCATAGGGTTATCTAAATTAAAAAGAGATTTTACGGGGATTTAATTTTACACTTCTCTAAGAAATCATAATTTATTTAAATTTCATTCTATGGTGTTGTTGAGTTTCTTTGAGTAATATGATTGTTTGTTTTTCAAGTGGAGATGTTTCAATTCATATTATCAATGAAAAATGAAGATAATAGTAATTTTATTATGAGTTTTTTTTTCTGAACTACGTTTTCCATTCTTTTTATATCCATTACAATGTTTTTTTAATTATCCCATGTTTTTTAAAAAAATTCACAGGTTTTAAATATTGTTAATGGGAATGAAGAAGTCATGTTAAAAGTCATGGAGATCTACTAGGGAAATAATTTCTGATTTATTTAATGTTTCATAAATTATAAAATAAATGGATACCAATGACAAGTTTCAAATTTTTATTTTATGGGTTTTTATGTAAAATTTATGGCATAATTTTCTAAAAGTGTAAACCTTAAATGATCATTTAATTTAAGAAAATTAAATTATTAACTAAAAGTTATTACAATTTAATTCCAAAGGCTAGGTCCTTATAGTTTGTATTAAATTAATTTTTTAAAAATATTTAGAGTATAATATTGTGTATATATTTTTCCAAAATAATATTTTACTTCTTGGTTAGGTTTAAATGACATAAATTTTTTTAGAATTCCCTGTTTCATCATCTAATTTATATTTATTCATAATCGTTTCCTATAATGTAAACAAGAATGTTGTAGGGGGAGTATCTAAGAGGACAATATCCTTCCAAGACATCATCTTAAGATGGTTAGAATTGAAACAGAACTCTCTGTTTAAATAATGGATTAGTTTACACAATCTATTAATGACGGTGAAACCCATGCTAGAGAGGGACCCGATGTACCCCAAAGAAAAATGTAAATAGTTGACAATTTCATGACTAAAATCCCCCTTATTTAATGTATCTATAACCTAGTGGTATCCTATGATTGGATTAATTCCATATAGAATATATTTGTTATTATAAGATATTTCTAATGTCAAAATGTAACCTTTCAGTTTATCATTTTGAAAATGAATAAAATCTATAGTGGAATTTGGCTTAGAATACTATAGATAATGAAAATATTTATACAATGGAATGGGAAACCTTCAAGGATATTTTCCTTGACAAATATTTCTCTATGTTTGTTTGAATTATCATGTATAAATAGTTTTTGGAAGTGAGGAAGAAGGATTATCAGTCAGAAACTACGTATGAAAAAAATAATAAAAGGCTATCTAGGTATATATCAATTTTTCTTTGAGTCATAGATAGTGAAATTAATATATTTTTCTTAGGATTAAAACCTTTCTTACAAATATCTTTTCTCGCATTAGAATTTAAGAGTTAACTAAAAGTATTGAATAATGATTTTGAGTTTTCCAACACACATGATACAATATTTGAGAAGAGTAAGAAATAGTAAGTGTAAAAAATATAATTAATCAACTAATAATTCAAGTTTTATACCCAAATCATTTTCCATGTATGGTTATATACATTTTGGAGAATGTATGTTAGGATCTTGAAAGTGTTACTGGTGTGGTAAGTTTGGTCCTAATGTTTGTGGCTACAATGAAAATGGTCCTAAATATTACAAATATTAGATATAAGTTATCTATATGATATTTAGATGTTCTAGTTGCAATTATTAGTGACATTATACTAACATGTGTCCTAAAAAGAATTCATGGAATGGGAATCCTCATGATTGAAAACAAAATTTTGTGGGAATGTCCATTGCTACTTATGTAGTTTATATTGGGTCACATGGGGATGTGATGAAAGCTCCAGAAAGCTCGGTATTTTTCAAAGGTTGATTATATGCCCATTGTAATAGGTACCACTTTTTAAATTTTTTAAATAATGAAAAAATATTTGGATACATTGATTGTGTTTTTATAGATGTATGTTGTGTATGTTTAAACATTGTTTGAGTTATAATTCCATTAATTTTGTGGTAATATGTTTTATGTCTTTCATAAGATATAGAGATATATATTTATGGAATGATATATTTGTAACTTTGGATATTACTATTTAACATTAGATATTAATTTATTATCTCATCATATTAATGTTTTATAATTTTTATAATTATCTTACTACGTGACAACATTTTTTTGGTAATATATATGGATATGATGAATATATTGTTATCCATTTTAGGATTATGTGATCCATTATAAGATGATTCTTGTACTTTATTCATGGAAATTAATTTGTAATACACATTGATTGGAATAGAATATGAGACTACGGAGAAAATTGATTAATAGATGACATATGACCTGGACCCCAGAATCCCAAAGTCGGTGATTTGCGTTATTAAATTTTCATAATTACAAGGGAACCAATACTAATGGAGCAATTAGTTTATTGGTTGTGTTAAATTTTATTACATACTTGATACCCCTATTACAATTGTATGAAGAAAATAAAACATGACACATAAAAAAATATTGAAAAACATACATGAAATATTATTAAAAGAATTATTCTTCATAACATTGTGAAAGGAATGAAAAAAGGGGGAGATCAAATGCTCGGTATGGTTAATTAAAGAGAAATAATTAATAAATCAATGAGAATAAATTAACATTTTATTGTAAGAAACTACAAACAATTTACATTTAAATAACAATATAATAGCAAAAAATATGGGAAGTTAATTAACTAAAACACATTCTATTTAATCAATAAAATTACAATGAATTTTATCCATAGATGATGTTAAAGAAAAAATATAATGGATAAATAATAATTTAATATAGATGAGAAAGATTCTTAATTATTGGAATCTAGGTTTCCTAGGTACATGTTACATTTACCATCAAGGCATTTCATAAGGCAATTTATAATATTTTGGCTATAAACCCATCTGATTTGGCCAAAGGAATCTCGCATGAGACTACTAACGCATCGAAGGGATATATATTAATAGAACACATCAATTACATTCATTTACAAAGCATTCCTCGTATATCCGATAATTAATTTAGTTCGTATAAAATGTTCCTTAACAAATATCTATATTGAGTAAAAGATATAGATTTACCAATACATCTATAGTTAATATAATAACTATCAAGTACACACTATTTTTAAAAATGGTATAAAGTGTAGGAAATAATTATACCCATAATATAAGAGTATGTATATATAATTTAAAATTTATTTACAAATTAAATTGATTGTAATGATGTGATTGTTTCAAGAGAATGTTAAAAATTCCAAAAAAAGTGAGATTTCGAGGTTAACTTTTGGCACTTGGTAATTTTCTAGTTAAAAACATTTGAAAGAGTTAATTAAATGTAAAATATTAAAAAAATGAATATAAATTGATTAATCATATAATATATCAAAATGTTCAGTAGATACCCCACAAATAAGATATAATTGGTGAGTAAGACATTTTATCTCACGAATGTAAACAGTGAAAGAAAAATCATTTGCATTGTGTTTCATTTTGGGTGAACATAATTTAACACCATTAATAAGGTTTTAATTTTTTTTAATAAATAATAAAAAAACAAAATAATATTCATAATATCATATGTTAAAATATTATAATATATTATTACATGGTTTTTAGCGATCATTCATAAATTTCACTATTTTGGGTGTTAATTGCCTTATTTTTTAGTATATTCTAACAGGTTACTTGTTGTTATTATTATTTCAATAATGATTTCATAATATAAAGAAAATAAATAATTATTAAATTAATATATATATCATATATATTTATTTAGAATAATCAATATAATTTTGAGATATGAAATTAAATGAACCATTCATGGAGATGGTATAAATTATGTACACATGATCGCTGCATCCATTTCCTTTGTTGTATTTTAAAATATTGAAAATTAAATGATATATTTTTATATAATAATTATATTTTAAAATTTCTAACATAAATTTCAAAAAACTTATTAAAAAAATATTGTATTCATTCCATATATATTGTGAATGAATCACATCACTTTGAGTAGGCAATAGTCAACACTTCCACAAATGATGTTATCATATTTATAGAATATAGATAGAATAAATGTATGTGTCATTGAAAAATTACTAAAGTATTAAGAAAATATATACACCATAAATATCATATAAAATAACGTTTTAATCATAATTTTCAACCATGAGAGGTGGTAAAAAAGTGGATAATTTAGGTTCACGAGGTGGTAGTCAACCTTACACACCGACTACATTTTCATACCATTTTGATTAATGTTTCTTTTGGAATAGGTAGATATTTTGACATAAAAACATCCTAGTATCATTATAATGTTATGGTAAATGTATTATCATGATATAATGTATAATTAATATAATGCATAAGGAGAAAATGTAAAAAATCAGGTTGATGAAAGTTACCCCTTCTTCGTGTATCCCCATTTAGTTTTTACATAATAGAATCCTAGTAGGGATTCTATGAAATCTGATTCCTCTAGAGTGATTTAAGGGGTGTTGGGAGATTATTTGGGTAGATATTGGGAAAGAAAAACATTATAATTGATAAAAAGTTGGAGGTTTTCATGCCATTTTATATTAGAGGGGGAGGTGGCATTATTGTAAATAAAAAAAGGCGAACACTATCAAGAGGACTCCTGTACATCATGTGCCACAAATAAAAAATATATTTCAAAATTGAGGATATAGTCTAAATATTTCAATAAAATGAATTTTGGACATGTTTATATGTTATTTTTTGACTTATGCTCAATGTTTAGTCCTTTGTTGAGCTAATTTCTCTCTTAATAATTGTAAATTATTTTAGACACATTCACTAATATTTTTTGTAAAAAATCCATGATTTAATTATTATAAATTATAAAATATCCTGATTCTAAATATTTAGTCCTTTTGGATAATTTCTAATCATAGGAGTAACAGAAATTTATTTAAATGAAGCTCAGTATCAAGATCCTTCTAAAGAATCGTCTATAATTTCAATTTAAATAAGGGATCTCAATTAGAATGAATCAGCAGAGGTGTTCCATGAGGTCTTAGAACTTCATTAATATAGAACCTTATAAGGCACTTAAGATTCACATCTTCTCTTATAGAATGGAAATTTGCAGATTTGGATAGGTGATCAATAATAAACCATATTTCCTTATTATATTGGGGAGTCATTGGTAATCCCATTATGAAGGAAATTTTAATTTCATCCCATTTATATATATAAATATGAAAATTATACAGGTTTCCTTTAGGATGATCGATCACATATTTAACTTGTTGAAAAACCAAACACCTCGATACATAATCACCAAATTCCCATTTAATGTTATGTAACCAAAAATGTTTCTTCAAGCACATATATAATTTAGTGTTATGATAGTTTATAGAGATGTTTGAGCTATGAAAATCATCCAATAATTACCTTTCTATTTTAGGTATAGATAAAACACATACCCTCTTTCAAAAGTTTATAACCCCATCTCCATAAACAATGTATGTTAATTTTCTTTCCTTCACACCACTAAATTTCATCTGAAAATTGTCATCATTGAATTTGGAACTTTTTATCTTCTCTAATAAATATTGGATTTCAATATTTTGAAAGTTATTTATGTATCCCATTCCATAGAAATTTCCATATCCATATTCACTATATCCATGATCATAAGATCCTTTTCAATCCACATTTGGGTTAGAACTCCATGATCATTTCTATACATTGTATCTTCTTCCATATTTCCATTCTATGGGTGTTATTTTATTAATAAATAACTATCCTTGAGTATATTAGAAAAAAATTAATAATGTTATTATTTAACTATGATAATATGTATTTCAGACTCCTATGATCAGTGTATATCTCACATGTTTTACTATACAGATAATGTCTCCATATCTTCAAATCAAATATTATAACCACATACTCTAGATCATGGGTTTGATAGCTCTATTCACGTGTCTTCAATTTACACGATGCATATTCAATAACATAATTATTTTTAATCAGGGAAGAATGAAGTCCCTTCTTCGATGAATCACTACATATAACAAACCAATCACATCTAGATAAAAGAATCAAAATTTTATCATTGACTAATATTCTCATTAGTTAACCAAAAATTTATTCACACAACTTTTTTAAAAATAACATATCCTCTTTTCATAGAAGATGTATTAATGGTTTATCCAATTGGGAGATTTTTTTTATCATATCACTAACAGTAACATGCCAAACCAATGAATCGATGTACCTCAATAAGGTTTGTTGGTGTAGTCCATTCTCTAACATCCTTTTTCATTGAAAGATAACCAGGTATACTATCCTTAATGACAATATAACCATAAAAATAAACTTATTAAATCCATAAAACATAATTACTAGATTTAACATATTACTCTTCCATTATAAAAGTCTAAAGAATGATCCTCAAGTGATTTTCATTGTCCTTGTATATTTTATAATACACAATAATATCATCAATGAATAACAAAAAAAAATCATCTAGATATTCCTTGAATACCCTATTTATTAGGACCATAAAAAATATGGTTCATAATTTAATAAAAATAGAATTATTGTTAACTGGTAATGTACATACCTCATCTAAAAAGATGTATTTGGATTTTCTTCCTTCCAAACTCGTAATTAGTGATACCCAGAATGAAGATCAATATTTGAACAGTATTGAGATGCATGATGTTTATCAAACATGAATTAAATTAAAGGTGTAAGAATTTTTTTTTGTAATAGAGATGCTTTTCCTATAATTAATAAACATCCTCATGGATACATCTTTATTTTTAACAAAGAGGTAGGGGTCTCCCAATACTGATACCTTAGGGAGAATTAATACCTTTATAACCAAATCCTATTATTTATTATTTAACTCCACTAATACCACTCTATTATATAGGGATTCATTGATATTTTCCTTTCATTGGGTTGTAAATCAATTGAAAACTTAACTTTATTCTCCAGGGGATGTCTATGTAATTCCTCTAGAAATACATCAATGCATTCCTACATAATAGATACATCCTCAATTTTTTGAATATATTTTTCAAAACATGATATATTTATCTCTTCTTCTCCATTAATTTCATCTATTGGAGGTTATGGGGGTAGATCTAGAAAAAAATCACATTAGTAAGCTTCTTATCTGAAGACAAGGAGTTCAATATCTTCCTCAAAAACTATAATTTCCATCATATTTTAATAATATTTTTCATCATACTTTTAGAGTCAGTCCATACTGAGGATTATATCAAATTCAACCATATGAATGATAATATGTTCAACAAGTGAATAATGTTATTTTCTCATAGTTGGGACCTCCCAATATATCATTATTTCAATGATACATCCCTTAAGAGATTGGACTGAAAACTCACGTATTAAATCAAAAGTGAGATGCCTATTTTTTTTAAGAAAACTATATTGATATGAAATATTAAGACTACCTAGAATCACATAATTCCTTTGATAAATTTTATTATAGGATTAATTTACCTTCCACAACGTCATTGGGTACTTATACCTCAATTTTCGTGATTTCGTAATTTTGGAAATCTACCCTCGATCTCTTCGATAGTAGATTTCGTTAATTCTGATAAAATTTTATTCTAAAGTGACCCATCTCCTTGAATTTATAACAAGTAATATGTGTTTTTTCCTTCATCCCCATTTCTTCTCAAACGTGATGAACCCTTTCTATAGAATTATAAAAAACTCACATTCCCTTCAAGCATTTCCTTGGGTGATTTTTCCACAGTTAAAATATTGTAGAAAGTTTTTCATCTTCAATTTGAAACATTCCCTTTTGTCATAGTAATCATTAAACATTTTATTTCCTAGAATTATCTTTTATATGGATGACCAATTTTATTTTTTCACTATATTGATGAGACAAAAAACTATATCCTTAAATGATGAAAAGTTTTGGGAGACTGGTTCCCATCATAGAAATAGATTAAGCACATCAAAAAAGTGAACAATATTGGACTCTATGTTATGTAAATAATTTGTAACATACTTGGATAACCATGTAAAGGTGGATTAATAATCTGTAATAATTTCTTCATACATTGTATTTAAGCTATGTAACTCCAAATATATATCAGTTTTTTGATAATGAGGGGAGTATTTATTGAATTATTTATCATAGAAAATTCTACATTCCATGAGATCTATTTCTTCTTTCTCTATAGTATTCTTGACCAAGGACCACCATAGGTCAACATTTCCTTTGAGATGATATTCCACTCGTGTAACCTTTTCTATTTCATTACATCCCAATGACTTAAAATATCTCATCGAGATACTTATCTATTTTTTTAGTTACAATTAGATTACTAGCCACACTAAACGATGATCAATTATGTCACATAATGTTTCAAATCATTGGAGATTCTCTATATGGAAAGGTTTGATCCATTCGGGAATGGTTATTTTCATAACCTGATTATGTTTCCCAAATATTTATATAATTTCATTCCTTATAATATGATCTATTTTGGTATCCTCAACATGGGAAATTTTATATTTTATATGTGTGCTGATAACATTAATCCTTCCAATAGGTATTTCTAAATTATGAAATATAATTGACTATCTCATAAAATAATAAGGTACAATTAAAAATATGATATATCATATATCATTAATTTATGTATCATAAATCTTAGAATAAAAAACATTTGTTCCCTTGGGGACATCAATACTTTTAAATGTTTCATAATGGTTTGTAACAAAAATGTTAATTATCCTTATCGTATCTCTTGGGAGTGTCAAACCGAGTGAACAGTAATGCCCATTGTTGTGTACCAATTTACACTCGAATAATGCTTAATACACCATTATGGATTTGTTACCCCTAGGTGTATCTAAAATAGAACTATTCCAAATTATATTATCCACTAATGTATTTACTTCTAGTATTTACCACACAATAACTACGTTTCCAAAATTTTATGATGTAACTTTATAGTTATTGTAACGACTCTGATTTTCAAAAGTCTATTTTTAGAAAATTCATTGGAAAATTACAAGACTAGTTTATGAGACATCGTGAAATTCTGAGGACTGGTGTGCCTAGAATGAATCTTTTAATAAAAATTACTTATTAATGAAAAGTGTTTGAGCTGTGAAATTTGAACTTTAATATATTCTAAAATGATGCCTGAATATAAAATTTGATGGCAACTTTGTGTTTGAAATAGATATTTTTCCTTAGGTAGGACCTAAAATCGTCTGGTACAGGCCAGACAGAACGTAAACATCATTAAAATAATTTAAATAAAAATATTTTGGGCACATTGTGAATCATTCATTTAAATAGACCATTTTTTATTATTCAAGGTTATTTCCATTACCCTATCAATTATAAAAGAGAAAGAGGACATGCAATCTCAACGATGAACACCAAATAATTTAACAAATCGAGATCAGATCTTGGATCAGAAGAGAGGTGGATCCACCAAATCAAAGTTCGGGGATCAACGAATGGTGGAAAATAAAATATCTTCATCAATGGTTTAACCAAATCCTAGTATGGTGTTTTTTTGAATTTGTCTTATTCATGATTTATAAACGATGGATGAGGATCATTCCACGAATAGGTTGACCAATGGTTTGATCGTCCTTTTTTGAGGGACTATATTGTTGTTTGTGATCATGTGTATTTTTATTCTTTTTTGGATTCATTTTCATGTTCTTTAAATTGGGAGTACATTAATGTCAAGTCGAATGAAGAAGGAGGTTATTCATTGATTTTTTTTGGTTTTCCTCTACACTTTGACCCACGTGTTCATCATGTTCTTTGTGGGATTATAAGAAATGGATCATTGCACATCTATTTCATAGTGCAACTATCCCAAATCAAAGAACCAGCCTCATGAGGACCTAGCGAAGTTGCGACGATGATGGTGATAGACATATCGATACGACATATGATATACCATCAAACAAGAATTTTCTAGTGCAAGGGGACCCAATGAGGATTCAACCACATGGTTATATAGATTGCAACATGAGGGTCACTAGTGTTCTTCACAAAAGGAAAATAGACCATTGGAGTGAGTTTGGTGGCCTATGGAAGAGGCCACTAGCACGCTAGTGGCCGTATGCGACAGTCAGTGCCGCCTGTGGTGGAAGCCTCATTCACGTATCTACCCTTTTGAGAGAAGTCGCGACCCAAAGCTGTGGTGGTGAGCAAGATGCACGGCTCAGGGTGGGGGTTCATGTGGGGTCGGAGGCCGGCTGAGCTGATCGCGTGACACATAGGGGATAGGATGTTTTTCAAGTCCGAGGTGGAAGAAATGACCCAAATCCAAGTGGGAAGGGTTGGAACTAGCGGCCTGAGACCAAATGGGGCGGACCTGGCTTGGGATAGTGGGTCGTGTCAGTTCGACCCAGTCGGACTAGACCTAAACCTGACCATACCCTTTTTCTAAAATTCCCATAAAAATGAAACATATCGTCCATTTAATGAGCCATCTATGGATTTGGGACCCTTGAGATGAGACATTCCTTTTAAGATACTCCATGATATTTTTTTTGTAGTTGAAAGAATGCCTAATGTTTTGAGGAGCAGGTCCTGCGGGTAAAAACACACTTGAGTGAGAAAGGAATGTTTCGTAATGGTGAGACTCCTAACATCGTGGGAGAATATTTATTTCCTTTTGGTAGCATCATATAGGGGTGTAACTACCCTGAATGACTATGTTGTGGGTTCTTAGAGATGTTCGTGATGTGTAGGTACTCCCATGTTGGACTAGGGAGTGTTCCCTCTATCCATATAGTTTTTACACCCCTATAGGATTTGGGTGTAGGTACTCCACATCAAAAGAACATAGATACAAAAATACCATACCTTTTATGGCGTGGGTCCTCAATGATAGGATTCAGTACTCCCCTATTGTTCCAGGGTGTGGGTCCTTCACACATGAATTGATAGGGTTGGTACTCCTCTATCCAACCAAGGCATGATACCTCTTTTCACGGAGTAGTACACCCCTACCAAGAAAGGTGTGGGTCCTCAACATACGAATTCGTACTACCCTATTGGCTTAGGGTGTGGGGCCTTCATGAGTCATACACCCCTATGGGATTATGGAGAAGGTCCTCACATGCGGAGTTGCACTCTCCCATTGAGAGTAGTAGTGGGGAGCGGGTCATCCCTTGGTGTTGGGGCACCCTTGGCTGGTGAAAAAAGTACTGAGGAGCAAGCACGTCCACATTTTGAGAATGATTCCCAGATAGGAACTAGAGGTTGCTCGATAGATTGAGGTGCGAGACCCTCCTTATACGAGCGACAGAGGTTTCACGAGATGGTTAGGAGCAAGGCTACCACATCTATATATATTAGTGAGGGTGGGGCTCTGCACTTGGGTTCTCCTTATCTTACGTTGGTCACAAGACACTAATGACAAAAACCACTAGTGTTGAGCACAAAACCTAAACCTAGTATAATTTTTCTGCTGGAGCACATTATCTCAAAATTACCATTTGGAATTGTGGAGTTATTCCTGATGATTATTACCTCTCATACTAGTGCCATTTAGGATGGATGAGCTCATGGAGTGTGATCTCCTGGTTTTTTGTGTTGCCCTGCGAACCTAGGAAGAGAATCCTAGGGCTGAATATGATGTTACGACCTCATTATTCTTAGTGACTGAAACAAGTATATCTAGATGTTCTTATTATATGAATGGGAATTTACCTATGTCGAGCTGTATATATCGTTTTGGTCGTGTTTCCTTTTTGGTGTTCTACATTTTGTTTTTCGTGTTCCCATATTTATTATTGTTTTACTCACCCCTGTATAGGATTTTCCACCATCTGTCGTGTCTTTTGAAGATGATCAAATCTTTGGTGGGGTCCTAGGTAGAGATGGACCATGAACAGGACCAGACATAGACTTGTGAGATTAAACAAGATGATGTGCTTTCGAAAGCATCCTATAGCATCTTCAGTACCCTTGTTTCAGGTCATCCGTTAAAACTATATTCCATTCAGTGGGCTGGTATTCTGGTCTAATTCTACTTCACTACATTACATTATTTCATAAGTTGTTGATGGATTCAATTGTATGCCTTTTTTTATTTACATAGTTTTTCACTCTCAATCCCCTATGGCCTGAAGATTGGTGCATGTGTATGGGTTCTTAAGAAAATGCCTCCCATTTATTGTATATTCCTTCATGATGCTAGTCTCCCACCCCTGGCCTATCAGAGGTGGGATTGGGGTAGTCATAGCATGGGACACAAGTGAATGGTTGTGATAGAGTGTTATGAAATGTTGTTCACATCAATGTTTGGACTAGGAGTTAGTGATTTATATTTGGGATTCATAGCGGTAGTGTTAAGATGTTCCGAGTTTGAATCTCAGGCCCGAGGTTCTTCGGTTGGGGCGGTGGTTGACGTATCCATTCACTTGGACTCTGATAACCTGATTCTTTAGATAGTAAATTTGGATATTAGTTTTTATTGAAATAAAAGTTACATGTATCATATATTAATGGTTTGTGTTTTCCATGTACTTCATGAGTCATCTATCTAGGTATACTCTATTAATCGTGGTTCATCTAGGTCCATTTCAGTATGTCTTCACAATAATAGTCAGATTAGAATCTATAACATGATCATGATGAAAATCCTCATCATGAAGAGGCTTTAGTACAGGGCACTGGTTCTGAATTATTTCCACCGGGCGGTCTATTGGTGCTACCACCCCCTGTAGAGCAGCATGTTTTAACGGTTGTTCAGGCCGAGGATGCGTGAAGGATAAGTTTGCAACATGAGCTCTAGAGGTAGCAAACATTGATATTCCAGGGTTATCTAGACCCCCATTAAGTATATGGATAGCTCTAGGAGGTCACTATAGTTTTTCTCTTATTGAGGAAACCTCCTGATCAGATTGTTGTCCTAGTTGTGAGCGTTATTTTGGGATTTGCGAGATAATGGTGAATCATGGGGATATAATAAAATGATGAGGTTAAACTCAGTAGGGGGAGTTCAAGTATCTTTTTAGGGAATATTTTTACCCATCCACTTTGAGGTCAGTGCATATCCAGGAGAATATGTAGCTTCGGCGAGGCAAAATGCCAGTGGATGAGTTTTCAATGAGGTGCACAGACTTGTTGCGATACTCCCAAGACATGGTGCGAGACTAGTTTTTTAGATCACTGAATTTTTAATTGGGTTTACCCTGAGATATCTAGGCCTCAGTGATTCCTTTATGAAATCCCACATATGTTGGAGTTCTGGAATGATCAATGGTGGTGGAGGGTTTCCTGTAAGAGGAAAATTTGGTTTTGAACCAAAATAGAGGTCGCAAGTCAAATATGTATGAAATAGTTAATAGAATATAGGTGATGGGATTGTGGGGAATGAGGAATGAACATTTTCAAAATAAGATATGTGGGACTATGGAATAGGAGCGTTGCCGAGGAACAGATCAGTTGCAGGAGAGGTGGTTTTATACATGAGATGTTTGGTGGAATCTCACTAGAGATTGTTTGACCCTCCGTGCCACTGAGAGGGATACAACTGATAATACGATTTGGCAGAAACAACACTTAGTGCATGGAGTTCCACAAGATGGAATATGAGGAATATGATCTTGAAGATCAGCAGGAGGTGGTTTGCACCATGCTCCAGGAGATAGAGGATGTGGGCGAGGACAACTGCAGCTAGTCATGGCTTATGACCCAGAGGATCCATGAGAGATTTGAGGTATGACTTGTGTCTTTTCTTTTTCTCCCATTGTAATGGAAAAAGGTTCATGTTGTTATACATTTGGTCAAAGTTTTTGTTTGAGACATTGGAGATCCTGTCAAACTATCGAGATGAACCTGATCATGCTTATAGGCACTTGCTGGAAGAGACCTAATGATCAAACACTAGCGCTGGTAGTGTAACCCAACTTTTGGAGGTGAGAGTTGAATTTGGGATCTATTAGTCATGTTGTTGAGGCAATACGATGTCATTCTTGGTATGGACTACTAGTTTCCATGACTAGATTGTCTATTTTAGGAAAAAGGTGTGGTGGTCCCATAGTGACTGAACGTGGTTTTCCTTATAAATGAAAAGGAAACCCATACAACACAAGGTGAACTCTTGTAATGGGCTATCTATGAAATGGGTTTTTGCGACCCGATATTTAGGTATGTTGTTCATGTACCATGGACATGAATGTTCTAG
Source organism: Viscum album (assembly GCA_963277665.1). Taxonomy (NCBI): domain Eukaryota; kingdom Viridiplantae; phylum Streptophyta; class Magnoliopsida; order Santalales; family Viscaceae; genus Viscum; species Viscum album. The sequence continues at coordinate 736,215,980 of OY728160.1, forward strand.
GATAATATTTATGATGAAGCATTGGAATAGATTATGGCCCTAACAATGGGGTTTTCTACTTGAAATATTTTTGTTTGGGGTCATTCTATGATGGAAATGTTGGGACCTAGGATGTATATATAGTATGGAATTGTTGGATAAAATTTATAATTAGCTGGGATGTCACTAGTGGGTGTTGTTCTTTTCCCATTTTAGCAGGATATGTGGAAACTTGATGTTGAATACAGAGGGTCTTGTATGACCTAGAGTTCACTCTTGGGTAGCGCAGTTTTGTTCATAAATACCCTTGCGTGATCAACACCAACCTTAGACACATCACGCTTAGGGAGGATGTTTTATAGTTAATCCAAGGGTGGATGTGAAATTTTGTGGTCCATTAGTATCTTCATCTAGTTAGTCTGGAGTTGAGCCGTTAGACCCCCTGAGAGCTGGTGGACTTTAGTGTTTGGTTCTTTCCAACTTCTCGCAACAAAAGAGACATGTCCTCATTGTGGAATAGTGTTGGGATAGAATAAGTGGAACTTGAGAGTGTTTTTTCTTAGAGGTTCCTCTTAGTTCATTCTTTTTTGCAACACTGGGACCCTTGGTGAGCTCGCTGGTATGGGAGTCTACAAGGGATCTCATTTTCCCTCCCATGAGTGTGGGCATTTTATTTTCTGGGAAAAATTCCCTAATGTGGGGAGGATTTAAAAAATCATATTTTCCCAAAAATATTTTCGTAAATTATTGTGAAAATTATGAGACTAGGAACTAGGATGGATTGTTATTCTGAAGCTCGGTTTTCTCGGAATGAATCTTTGAATAATGTTTAGTTTTTAATTAAAAGCATTCAGACGACAAACTATGATCATTATTATCTTCTAAATGGGTGCCCAAATAAAAAATATGGGGGCTCTGTTGCATCATGAAAATAGACTATAAATTAGGTTAGTCCTAACATCATTCGATGTGGGATAGAAGAAAATATTAGATTTTGGACGTAAATGTCATTAAAATATTATAAATAAAAATATTTTTGACGCATTTTGAATCTTTATTTTAATATGACCGTTATAAAAATGCTAGGGTTATTTCCATAAACCATAATGTTATCTGAGAGAAAAAGGAGAGGCCCACATGACAACTAACAAAAACCGATTTTTTGAATCATGAACAAATCATTGATCAAAGAGTGGTGGATTGAAAAAATCAATGATCACTGATTGATGAATGGTTGTGACTCAAATATGTTCTTCAATGGTGGAACCAAATCTAGGTATGAGGTTTTTATTTTGATTTTGTTTTCTCATTATTTATTTATAAATTATTAACATGCATCAACCCTTGAATAAGTTGACCCATTGTTCGATCATCCTTATGGGATGGAATCTATTGATTGTTTTGATCATGGGGATTTTACTTCCAGTATGGATTCATTTTCTTTGTCCTTCTAGTGGAAGAATATTTTATCCATGAAAAATGATAGCACATAATCATTCTTTGATTTCCCATTTTGTTTTCCTCACCCCTTTGACCCGTACATTCTTCCCATTCTTGGTAGGATTATAAATAATGGATCACTACACATATTTTTCATAGCACAACCATCCCATATCAATGATCCAACCTTGTGATTAACTAGAATATGTGTAATGAAGATGGTGACAAACCAATCAAAGATATACATGAGATACCATCATATTATTTCTTTCTAGAGGATGCGATCACAATTACAATTCAAGCCAATGGTGATGGAGAACACGACACGAGGGTTGTATGTTTTCTTCTGGATTGGAAAAAGGAACACCAGATCATGTCCAGTGACTCAAGGAAGAGGCCAACGGTGGCGGAGGTAGTTTCGTTGACAAGATTTCCCAATTTAGAAGAACCTGTGGCTGAAACACACATTGGTGAGATACACTCACCAGACAGGTTAAACGGTGTGTGCGGGGTAACCAGCCAGTCGGGCCAGCCATAAGACATGGAGGGGATGCAGTAGTTTCCACATCTTGGGTAGACAAACAGGTGGTTCGGGTCAGATAGGGAAAAGTCCCAACTAGGACATTTTCCCTACAATTCACATAACATTCAAACAAAGCATTCATTTAACATCATATCAGTGGTTCTGGTAACCATTTAACAAAATTTTACTTTTTAGATACTCCAAGTGAATTTTTTTGGAAGTTGAAAGATGACCTAATTGTTTGAGGAGTAGGTCCTCTAGGTACATGCAAGAATGAGTTGGAAATGTCTTATTTTGTAATGTTGGGACTCCCCACATCCTGGGAACAAGTTTATTTTCTTTTTGTAGATTTCTTAGGGTGTGTTACTCCCCTGAAATCCAAGGGAAAGGGTTCTCGGAGTTGGTCATGAAGGAAGAGTAGGTACTCCCTTGTGGGACTACGGAGTGGATCCTCTATCTGTGTAGTCAGTACTCCCTTATTGGTCTATAGAATAGGTCCTCCATATCTATCATACATATAGAAGGAACCCCAATACTTGGTAGGGTGTGGGTCCTCTATGGTAGGAGTCGGTATACCCATGTTTTTCTAGACCGCGGGTCCTCCACACATGAACTGACATGGTCAGTACTCCCCTATCGTAACAGTGTGTGTGTCTTCTAGTCACATATTAGTACTCCCCTACTGGGTGGAGTGTGGGTCCACAACATTAAAATTTGCACTCCCTTGTGGGATTAGGTTTAATGTACATCATGGGTTATACACCCCTGGGGAATCAGGGTGAGATTCCCCACTTATGGAGTTGTACTCCCCCATCTTATGTAGTGGAGGGTAGTGGAACCTACCTTGATGTTGGACCTCCCTTGGCAGTCTGACAGAATAATGATGAATGATCCCATCCACATAATGAGAACGATATCTAGATAAGAAATAGAGCTCCAATAATGGACTAATATTAAGGCCACTATTCATAATAGTGACAGAGGTTTTAGGAGATTGTTTGGAGTTGGTCTCACTCATTTGTGAACAATTGTGAGGGCGGGCCTCTCCACTTGGGTTCCCTTAGTCTTGTGTTGGGTTCCTCAAAGTGATCACTAATCATCTAGTGCCGAGCACTATAGTTGAGCATGGTATAATGTTCCACATGTAGCATGTTCTCTCAGACATAGAATTTGGAATCGTAGAGTTTTTCTGGATGAACTGTACCTCTCAGAAGGGTACCATCTAGGATGGTTGAGCTCAGGGAATGTGATCTCCTAGTGTTATGTGTTACCTTGAAAAATTGAGATTAGAATCCTGATGATATCTATGAGGTTGGGACCTCAATATTATTTGTTTATGAAAGGAGTATTTCTAGATACTCTTGGTATATATATGAGAATATATCTATGATGAGATGATTATATCTTCTAGGTGGTGTTTCTTTTAAGTTATTTTACTTTTTATTTTTGGGGACCCCTACTGAGTATTGTTTTACTCACCCCTACACGGGCATTTACCGCACAGGTCATGTCGTGTGAAAATGACTAACACTTTGGTGGTGTCCTAGGTAGAGAAGGATCCAAACCAGGAAAAGATGTGGCCTTGTGAGATCAGAAGAGATGAGGTGTTTCCAGAAACTTCCTATGGTAGCTTTAGTACCCATGTTATAGGTTTGAAATTACTGCTACCTTTCCTTTAGTTGGCTTGTATTTTGGGATGATTTCACTTTACTGCATTACATTATGTTGTACTCTTTTGTTGGGTTGTATTGCATGCATGGATTTTCATTACATATTGTTTTTACTCTCCATCTCATTTGGAATGTAGTTGGGAGTGTGTGTATAGGTTCATAGGAAAATGCCTCCCATTTTTGGGATATGCCTACTCAGTGTTAGTCTCCAGCCCCTGGCTTATCAGAGGCGGGGTTGGGGTAGTCACAAATCGAGACCCATAGGATGGGTTTTTCCACTTATCCTCAAAGTTTTTCTTAGTATTATGTTCCCTAATCTTTGTTTTTTAAATAATCATTATATTTTTGACACTAAACATCAATATGATACGAACTATAAAACCCCGACTCTAGAAGCTCAGAGTTGCTGCCTTACTTTATTGCATTTTCATGATTAGAAGGAATCAAATCCCAAATGATCGATAAGTTTAGCAGTTTTGGAATTATATATAACATTCATGATACCCTTATTACATTTAGGATTAATAAATGAAACATGATACTTAAAAAACGAAATTTACAACATCCTTTATTTCTTATTCATATATTTTCTCTTCATAAATTAAGTAAAGGAATCCAAATAAGGGTGAGCTCAAATGCTCAATGAGGGTAAGTAAAATTCAATAAATATCAATTAAGTTAGAATAAATCAACATGGTAGGTAAATAACTAAGAATAAATTACATTTAAATAATTAGGTAAGGAAAAAATTAATATGGAAATGTATGTGATAGAAACACATTCAATTTAATAAATAAACTGAAAATAGACTACATCAATAAATAATGCCAAAAAAATATCATAGATAAATAATAAATGTATATAAATTTGTGAAATTCTTAATTATGGGATTCCATGTTTAATAGGTTCATGGTACCTTTAACATCAAGAACATATATAAGATGGTTTATAAAATATTAGGTAAAACCCCATTTAGTTTGGTTAACTAATTCATCTCATGAGACTATCAATGCACCCACAAGATATCTATAACCAAGGATGAAACTATTTATACCTATCCAAATAATTATTCATATATCTAATAATAGATTTATTTTATTAAATATTTTCATTATCAAATATCATTATTGAGTAAAAGATACAGATTTACAAATATTTCCAATGTTAATCAAATATATGTCAAGCACACTCCATTAGAGAAAATGGTATATTATTTAGGAAATAGTTATACCTATAACAGAAGAGTATTATATATAATATAAATGTAATTTTCAAAGTATATATTTCATTAAAAAGTTAATTCTTCAAGAGAAACATAATAGTCACCATAAAATGTGAGATTTCATGGATAGACGTTAACGCATAGTAGTTTTCAAGTCAAACCCCATTGAATGAAATAATTAAAAGTAAAACATTAAATTAAATGAATATAAAAATTTTCATGTTATAATATATTATAATGTGAAATAATTTACAATATATAAAATAATTTTGTGTTGAATATGACATTTTATGTCATAGATGTGGTATGTGAGATGAAAATCCAATACCTTGTGTTTCCATTGGGGATTTTATTTTCATAACGTATATGGTTCTTAAACATGACAATGAATTATACAAGAACCATAATAATATTTTTAATATAATATATAAACATCTTATGATATCTTACTATACTTTTTTAAATAATCATTCATTATTTTCACGATTTTTTTGTTAATTGAATAGTTTTTTTGAGTGTGGGTTTACTTGTTAACATTTGTTATTCATACGTCAAACATGATTTAATAATATCTATATTGTAAATAATGATTTAATTAACATATATATACATTATATATGTGTTTATAATAATCAATAATATTTAGATATAATAAATGAAATGCATTGTTCATGGAGACGGTAGGTCATACGTATGCTTGAATGCTACTTACATTCCTTTTGTCATATTTAAAAAGAATGAAAAGTAAAATAAATATATGTATATTATAATTACATTATAATATTATATTCATATATATCACTTATTTTTTCAAACCATTTTTTATATATACCTTGTATATTATGAAAAAATCACATCACTTTGTGTATGTTGTTGTCCAGACTTCCACAAACGATGTAATCATATTAAAAAAATGGATTGCATGATGGTATGTCTTATAAAAAAAATAAATATGTTTAAAGAAAATATAAATATCATATATATCATATAAAAAGTGTTTTGCCTCATAATTCTCAACTATGGGAGGTGGTAAAGTAACACATGAATGATATTGTTTCATGAGGAGGTAGTGATTCGTACACACAAACGGTAGATTCATTACTCATTTGATTGAAGTGTTTTTAGGTGTTGGTATAACCCTTAACAAAACAACATTTAAGAATATTTTAGATAACTATTTCATCATATCATCATTCTATAATGTTAAATCATTGTTTTTTACAATGAAACAAAGTAAAAAATGCACGATGATTAAAGTTACATCTTTTTCAGGTAACTCTTTGGGTTTGCAGCTAGGTGATTATTCATAGGATTTATACAACAAATGAGGCCTCTATTGTATGTTTATTTATTTTGAGAGATTATTTTTATTCAAAATTTTGAGTGTTAAGGTGATTGATAGGTGTGAATAAGTGTTGAGTGGTGAGTGGCTTTTTATCGACAAGGGGGGGGGGGTATTCTTGTACATATAAAAAGGAAGACACTATTTAGAGTTCTACCTTGAATAATGTGCCAAAATTAATAATAAATACTGTATATAATGGACTATTTGTTTTAAATATTTTTTAAAAATGGTTTTTGTAGAAGTTTCTAGGTCATTTTGGGCCTTATGATTAAGGATTAATCCATTGTTAAGCTAAATTTTCCCTTAATCAATATAATAAATTTTAATAAATTTTAATAATTAATTTTTTAATAAAAAATATGACTTTATTAGACATTTTAAATTAAAAAAATTCAAAATATGGAATCCATTTTTCCAAATTCCAATCACAAAAGTCGACGAAATTAATTTAAAACTAATCTCAGAGTTTGGATGAAAATGCAGGTTTTTAAAGTAAAAACATTTAAAATAATTTATAGTTTTCATAAATAATTTCAAATTTAAATTGAATCCTTTGAAAAAAATTGAATTAATAGATGAAAAATTATTATAATTAAAAATTAAAAAAATTACAAAATTAATTTAACATCATTAATAAATTAGATGGAAAACCAGTTTTGAATTTTAATAAAGTATTTTTCACTATTAATCTAAAAGTGAAACCGTACAGGAAAATGAAAAAATCACCCTAACATAATTTTTATTTTTCATTTACAAAATCTGAAGTTTATTTTTACAGATAAATTAATAAAATTTCCAAAATTTGGATTTAAAATGGGGTCTCCACTAAAAGGCTCTAAAAGTGCCTTCATAAAAATATATCATTTTATGTGTAATACTGGGGTTTTTTATCTTATTCATATAAAATATATTTAATGTATTTAAAAACTTTTTATTGGATATATGTAATGTAAATTTTTTATATAAATTATAAAATGGTTTAATTATTTAATTGACGGTGAAAATGGTGACTAAATAGTGTAATTTAAATCAGGTGTAGTGTGCATTGGAAACTAACTCAGTATTGTGGGTTTTTCATGGTATCAATAGAAATAAATTTATTATAAAAGTAAAATATTGTATATTAAATTTTTATAAATCTGAAATTTTTCTCATAGTGTAAGTATATTTCATTATGATCTTAGTATAGATGGTAAAATAATTACTCAACTTTTAGAAAAAGGATCATGAAACAAAATTATTATCCTAGTACCTTAAATTACGATGAACTGATGGCCTTCTCGATTATAATTTATTTATGGTTTTGGGTCCCTCAATATATGATGGATCATTCAATTTCTTGTGATCAATTAATGTAATCCCTTGATATAATTATTTATTTATTTCTCCTTTCCCATGTATGTTATCACTTCGTGGAATCCAATTTAAGTGTATCTTTTTGTAACCTTTAAAATTCCCACATTCCCATTTTATGGTTTTTTTTTCATTTTTTTGATGTGGGGTTTAATAAAGGAATCTCTAAAATGTCAATCCTTTGATAAAAAGGTGAAATTTTAAGTTGAAATTCATTTTAAGGGGGCTAAGATATAACACCGAAATATTTTAAGAAATATTTTCTTTCTATTTAATTGAAATTCATCGATAACTTGAGTTACAGGCAATGCACAATTTTGATAAAAAATAATATATTATTAACATTATTCTTTAATATGGTAGTAATCAACATGTTTTTATATTTGTGGATATGAATTAAGATAAATATACTATGTTTAATCTTATTTATAAAATGTTTTTAAATTTATCCAATAGATTTTATTATCATAATATAATAATAATCTTAGTTTTATGATTAAAAAATTATTTTTGTAAAAAGAATTTTTACTACATTTTATCGGAAATACTGTTTAAAACAAAATTTTACACATTTATAATTTTTTAAAAAATTAAAATTATTTATGAATTTGGAATATCAAAATTATAATTGGGTGACTTTTTTTGTATTTTTTGAAAAGTTTCATTTTTTTATGAATAATGAAAGACACTAAACATCAATTGAAAACTACTTTTTCATCATTTTTATTCAAAAATTTAAATTTAAATTTTATCTAGTTTTAAATCTTATATATATAAATTATTCATCTATTAATAAAATTTATGTCATTGAAATAATATTTATAATAAATCCGCATATAAAAACATAGTAAACCATTGATTATTGTCTCTTATAAAACACGGTTTTTCACCACCACAACAGGATTAGCTTTAAATATAATTTTCCCACTAATATTAATTGGATTTATAAAAATGGGAATAAATATTTGAATAAATTATAATATTTTTAGTCTAAAAAGTTCAAATTATTTTTTTCCCTAAATATTAGTGAAAACTGTTTAAATAAATTTTCAAGATTAAGGTTAAAAAGTGGTTTAGCACAGTACAAGTGTTTGTATTAAAACTAATTTCACACAGACATATGATTTTTATTTAAATAATTTTAATTAATATATATAATTATCTCTCATAAATTATTTATTAAAAATATTTTTAATTATATTATTATATAATAAATTATGTATGTACATAAATAGATACAATTTATGATAGTGAAAAATAAAAAGATAAAATTTAGTAAATATAATGACTATGGATCAAAGTAATAAAATTGATTTTAATTTTGTGTGGTGTATGTTTGGGTTGAACTTAATTTCTCTCCAACAAATTATTTTTCAATTTTTCAAGAACATTAATTCGGGTAGACCTTATAATTGTGTTTTAATTTTATTATTTACAAGAATACCACTCCTCTTACAATATAAAAGGGCACTCCTCACCATCACTTGTCTAAATATCTCACAAAATTTGGATCATCCACAACCTACCCAAATAATCACAAAAATCCCTCCTCTCATTTAATAAGCATAAATTATGGTATAAAGAAAACCATGGAAGTCAACGTCAGTAAAACAAAAGGAGTTACCAAAAAAAGATATGTGTTTCTCAACGAGGTCTTGTTATATTTGTTTCTCCACATCTCAAATTATGATTATATAATTATTATTTAATATTAAAATTATCCTCAATATAATTATAAGATTTTATGTTAGTTTTTATTCCTATACAAACACACACTTCCATCAAATGGGTAAGGCATTCACCATTTGTGTGTACGGCGAACTACCACCTAGCTAAACTATGTCTTTAGGTTTTCCTTTAAAAACACTCATGTATGGGAATTGTAATGTACGCAATTTTTTATAGTATATATATATTATATTTATGATGTATACATACTAATGAAATAATTATATTAAACATACCTTCATGATTTCCATTTTTTGGGAATACAGTAACATCATTTTTGGACGTGTCGACGAACACCTCCTCAAAGACATGCGATTCAATCACAATTAAAATGGTATTTTGAAGGATGTATTTAATCAAATACGTGATATAAATTTAATATATATTATATTCATTACATAATTATCTTTTATGAAAAATAAAATATCATTTTAATTATTACATTTTCACACACTAAAAGGTGATAACTTCTTTCATGAATGTATGGACAACGACCTCCTTGAAACGATGCGATTCATTTTACATCAAAATAATTTTTTATATATGTATATATCATTAAATAACAATTTTTTTTATGAAATAATACGAACTTTATAAAGTTATATTTTACTTACCTTCATTCCATAATGATCACTAAATAAATGGAATGTTCTTTATACATACGTACGACCTACTATCTCAATGATTATAATGTTGGATAATTTTTCCTAATTGAAATTAATTATAAGGATTAAAAAAATAAATGATATATATATATATATATATTAATTATGTAATTATTTTTATTCTTTATTTTATTAAATAATTACCTCATTGACCATATTTATCCTACCAAATTCTTTTTGACTCATTAGCTGAATATTGTAAAAACATCCGATATAATGTCAATTACTAATGTAATTGTATATAAATTGATTATAACTGAAATTAATGTAATAATACATATTTAAAATAATCTAATTAATTTAAATATTAAACTTATGTTTAATATTCTAGAAGATAATGATATACATGACAAGTCAGACTCGAGGTAGGGACATCATCTCAATTTACTTTCATTGATGCATATCTTGATGTTATGCACTTTAATTATTTTTTTAAGCTGTGAATAAAGATAATTTGACATGTGATATGTGGAATTTATCTATTCTATCATTATTTAATATTTTATTTAATGATATTGTGTAATGTGTGTTATGATTCAACTATTTCTAATGTGATAAAAGGATCTATTTAAAAACCCCCCTCTTTTAAGGATTTTCATCAAACTCTCATTGTAATCCACATCTGTGTTTTTAAAAAGACATTTTAAATGATTCTTATATTGAAATAAAAGTTATATTTATTTAATTTAATGTATTTTTTAATTTATATAAAAAAATTCAAAAGAAAGAGGTTATTTTTTTGGAATATGCGTTTCTAGGAGAAAATGAAGTTTTTTTCTAAATGTGTTTCATATTTGATTAAAATATTTGTTAAGAGGGTCTTATGAATAATTTGTTTTATTCAAGAATTTTTACCTAATAATTACATGATGGGGTAGCCCAGATAGTGGTGGGTGATCCCATTATCGCTTATATGATTAAGAGGCCCCAATAGCATTAGATGAGCCCGTTTCAACTTATAAGATGGGCAGTTTTAGATAACACAATGTGAGCCCTTTATAAATATAAATTTAATTGGGAAATTGTGATGGTGTAGTTCATACATATGTTTATTTATATTAAAAGTGGTTTGAAGTGGTTTTACGTATGCAATTATATATATCACCAAAAGTAGTTTAAATTTATAGACATGGGTATTAATGTTTATCTTTGAGAAAGATAAGTGTTTTTTATTTTGAAAGTGCTTTAGTTCATATTTGTAAATAAATTAAATGATAATGATAAATGTATCCCGATTCTTCTAGTTTTTATTGAACTAATAGTCTTCTTCTTTATATCTCTTATCGAGATTTTTTTATCCATTTTGTTGAATGTTTTCACAGGGTTTAAGGATGGGTAAGGGAAAGGTTTAAGTCATATTTAAAGTCATGAAGACTTTCCATGAAAATAAAACATGATTTATTTTTATAGTTTTATATTATTTAAAAAATGTATAATAATTGTAACTTTCCATGTTAATTTTTATGGGTTTTTTATGTATGAGTTATGAACTAATTTTATGAAACTTTATACCTAAAAAGATCTTGAAATTGAATCATAATAAATTCCTGACTAAAATGAAAGATAATATAATGATTACGTCTTTGTCCATATACCTAACATATCATGATTTTTAACCAAATCTCCCTTCAGAATGGTTTCTCAATTACCCAAACATATTTTCTCATATGTTCCATTATGTATGAAAAAAAATGTTTTTGATATCCACACATGTCAAAAAACACTAATATTTTAAAACAATATCCAAAATTAACCCAACCAACTCAATGAATCCTCAAACCTTCTCTAACCACACCCAAAACAAGAATATTCATGAATACTATAATTAAAAATCATCAAACAACATAAATATTCAGTCTCATATAAAACAATGACATGCATTTTAATCACCATCAAAATATAGGATTAACATATATGTTCAACACAATCACGTGACCATGTCTTGAATTTCTTCTCATACTCTAGATATGTATTCAATAAATGAAAAATCTAGTAACGTATTTACTAAATAAAACTCTTGATATTGATTAAATAATCCTTCTTATAACCTCATGGAATCATACAACATCTTATTTTTGACAATATTATCTCAAAACCTTCCATTTCTAACAACCTTCACTACTTTTCAATAAATGAAATATAAACCCTCTTGGTTATGGTAATAATTATATTCTCACTATAATTAATTATCACATGAATGTCAGATATATCATATAAAATATTATTAAACTCATTATTATGTGGTCAAATTGATGCCCTAGAATTCATTTAAAAAATATATAGATTATATTTCTTAGAAAGGAAACTAGACAGAGATGTCGTTATATGTATTATCTTTAATTTTTTTAAATATTAGTGGAAATTTATTTATATTTAAATCCACATAAAACATTTTCATGGTTATATAATTAAATAAAACTAAGAGATTTTTAAAAACTATAATAAAAAACCTATATATAAGAATAAATAGTTTGTCTATATCCACATAGGGTACTTACATTTTACTAATGATTAGAGATGTAAACAAGATGTCTATATTAGAACATAGGAACACACAACTTGACACTGCAATGATTATAATCATTTATATTTTAAAATTAATAAATTTCAATGTTATTTAATTTCATTTTTATATTATCTATTATAAGATATGAATTATTATAGTATTTTTTATGAGATCTTTTAAAGGAAAAGGTTTTTGAAGATTTGAATATACCAACATATTCTATGTATAAAAAAAGAGAAAAAGAAAAATGTGTAGATATCTTCTCTTAGATTAAAAAAATAAAAAAAAATAAAAACTTAATAATTATCATGTTTCAAACCATTCTAGACTTATGTGCTTGTAAAGAACAACACACAAACACTCCCTTCATTTTATTCAAAGGTAAAAAAATAAACATGTAAAACATATGAAATGTAAAGATAAAATTTACTATAAAGTAAAAAAAATTAAATAAAAGAAAACTGAACAAATAAAATATAAATAAATATAAAATAGTATATTAAAATAACATAATGTAAATTATTGAATAAAATTTGAAAACCATTTATCTTTAACATTAGTTTTAATGCTTTTTTAGAATAATTCATCTCCAATTTCTTCAAGAACCGTTAATATCCAGGATTTTATACTGGCGACTCTTCCCAATAAAGCGAGAGTTAATGTTATTCCTTATAATGTTTCAAAAGTATGACTAAAAATTTAGATGGATGGTAACTATAGTGATTTTCCAATATAATAAATATAAGCAGTATATCATGTTGTCACTTGATCAGATGTGAAGGAAAAAAATCTTTATTCTAGAGGATGAAACCATGTAACCATATGATTGTATGTATCCAGAATATATAATGGTTTCCAAATACAATATCCAAGATATATGGATCTTACTAATAAGAAAAAAAATAAGAAAATGAGTTAAAAAAATAACATTACATGGAAGCTTATTTCATGGAAAATAGTAAAACAAGAAATTTAAAATATAAATCAAATAGATTTAGGTTTTAGATATTATTAAAATTAAATGCCATTTTATTGAGATTTAGAGGTTTGTATAAGTTTAAAAATGAATTTATCCAGTGGTTGGAATCAAACCTCCACTCTATTTTAAATTATGTTTATGCCTTGAGTGTGTCTGCTACGTTATTTATAAACTTTTTGTATAGTAAAAATATATTTTTGGGGAATATTAAAAGGTTTTTTTAATATATTATTTAATAAATATATTTTAATCATTATTTCATTGTAATAATGCCGAATATTTATATTTAGTTCAGTTATTTCCACTTGTTTATATGTAATCTTATTTATATGTTCATTGAATGTATAGGAAAATAGTTGATTATCAGTGAATATGGTTAAAAATGATATCGAATTATTAATTTACAAATTACTAATATAAAAATGTAATATTATATATATATGTTACTTAAAAATTATAAATGACCTGATATATAGATATAATTTTTAATATAATTTTTATGTGGCTATGTGTTTTTATAAGAATGATTTTTGTGTATATTATAATAATTCCTTGCATTATTACTTTTTTAGTTTACCCAATTATTATTCCAAAACATTATAATTTATTAGATTACCCAACAAAAATTCCATCTATTTTTTTGGACTACCCAATAAGAATTTCATTCACTATTACTTATTATTCTTACCAATTAGAATAACATATATTTTTCCTCTTATATATTACCCAATGGAAATGTAATCCATTATTGCATGATTGGATTACCTAATTTGAATATAAACCATTATTCCTGGTATAAAAAAGAATTATGGGCTGACTCAACAAATCCCCAGACCCAATTCACCACTGATCTCAAAGGGGATCTTTAATTCCCATGGTATATAAACTAGATTATGTGTATCAATATCACACAGTAGGGAAAATTTTCACCCTTATGAAATAATATGATGATGCATCGGAATAAACTAAGAATCTAATACGACATTTGTAGATATTTTTCTTATTGTTATATACATTAATTATATAAAAAATATAGACATGAAAAAATGAATATTCATAATAAATATCGATCCCACAAAAATATACAAATGAATATAATATATTTATGAAAATATTGAACCATAAAATATAAAATAATCCCTATTGTATTAGATGATGAAAAATCATTCCAAAAATTATAGAAAACATAAGAACCTCTACATGACTTATGGTCACTCACCTACTCCAAACATCCATCAATAGACCCATATGAACAACATACTAAAATCAATACTTGGGATCTTGATAGAAAACCAGAGAGTTGTATACCCAAATATACGACGTTGTCTGTGTTGGGCTTGAGTGGAATGTACCTAGTAGGATACTGAAAAGGATTCTATAAAATACAATTTAATGGACATATCATACATTATCGTTTGAATATAATCCTAGAAAAATAGATTTTTTACATTTCAATAGGTTAGAATAAAGAAAAAAACAAAATAATTTACCAAATTTCTATTCTAAATCTATAAATTAAGTCTTTACAAAAATAATTTATGACCTATTTAAAATCATTAGTTTAAAATCCAAAAATTAAAACAAAATCCAATCTATAAAATTACTCCAAATCATGAAAAATGGTTTATAAAAAATATATAGAGAAAAAACAACACATTTTACCACTTCTTCCAAAAATAATTTTTTTAATATAATTTTCAAATTTTTATAACATCCTAGAATAGTTTACATTTTCCAAACCATTTAAGAAACAATTTGAAAATAAATCAGATAAATATTGAAATAAAATAAAACTATCTAATAGAATAAGATATAAAATATGAGAAGTAAAAATGAAAGAACCAAAAAACCGTTCTATGGGATAAAATCAACGATATAGTGTACTAGAAATACATGTAGTACAATCCATTAAATAATTCATAACTAGAATCAAGAATCATTAGAGACTCTCTAGGTACTAACATGAATAATAATAGAACTGGTTTCATTAGTTCACCCTCCATTTCCCCATATGCGACTATAGAGCATTCAAGTTCAACACCTCATTAGGTCAGTGAGTATAATATATATATACCCTGAGTAGTGATCTAATCTTATACCAAACTAGCTTGTGAGTGAACACAAGTCTAGCATAAAAAGAATCCAACATTTTATTAGATACCTAGGATCATATGATATGAGTCATTTGGTGTGAGTAATCAACATGGGATTTGGCCATTACAAAAAATAAAAAATAACTAAATATTTCTAAATAATCCTCACCCCACCTATTACAACCTTTCAAGAAGATACCCCTTTAATTTATCCATACAATTCATTCTAAAATATATGAACACTTAAAAATATAACCCTTAATTACAAATCATAAAGGTATATCTAAAAAATAAAAATGATAATAATGAGGGTATGCAGATAGAAAATAATTCCTTTAATAAAATATCAAATGTTCCTTTTAAAATATGATAGGAATTCAAATAAACTTTATATAATTTGAAAATTAAATTAAAAAAATTCTCTTTAAGCTCTATTATTAATATTGACCACTAAGTCTATTTGGAAAACCACATTACTATGAAATCAGTTTTAAACCACCGCCGGATATTCATGAATTATATTTTTTTAACATTGGCACACATACCTATTTTTTGAAATTGTTTTTTAAAAAACATGAGTCCTTTCATTGAAAACATTAGATATCCTATCAAATTAAAATAAAACATTTATTGAAATTAAGTAATTATGTTTTAATATTTCTTTTTTGGGTATATTAATATTTTCCAATATAATTATTTTTATATAAAGTATATAATCTTTATAAATTCCATTTCCTATAAAATTTCAAGAGTATGTTGATAATTTAATTAATTTTTATTTTAATTATAAAATATTAATAGTAAAAATAATATTACAATGAAATATTTTTATATTAAGTTAAATTATTTTACTAGTTAATTATTTTAATTATTAATTTTATTACATCACATGTTTTAGTATAATTGCATATCAAAGATTTCTAAATTAGTTTTTATTATATAAAATTTGTTCTTATAAATTTTTTTTTATGAATTTTAATTTAATTAAAATATGTATTTATAATTAAAAATGTTTAAATTTAGATAAATTAATGAAATATAATGTATTAAAAAATTAATATTAATTATAAAGGGTAAAACATTTTTTATGAAAATATAATTTGTTAATATATTATGATTTTGTTATATAATGTTTTGAAATTATAAATATACATATTTATATTATTAGAAAATATATTTTCATATATATTATAAATACATTAAATTATAATTATTATAATTATATATATATTTTTTTATAAAAAATTAATTATAAAATGTTATAAAAAATACATAAATATAATGTTGCATGTTTATTAATAAATAATAAATGGGATAATGAAAAAATAAGTAAAACATGGTATAATAATATATTATTATTATAATAATTATGACTTGACCAAAAATTGAGATTAGAGACACAATGATAGAAAAACGTAAATTTTGAAAAGAAAGAGAAATGTAATAAATTAAAAATTATGATTTTAGAATGATAATAAAAATTATTTATAATAAAAGACAGGAATCATGGATTATTTTTTTGTGTGGTGGATAGTGGGGGACAATATTTTGATGTAGTTATGTGTATAGAGAAGGAAAATAAAATAATTATATAATATATATCTAATATGGGAATGAATATAACCATAACAACTTCCACAACAATATTCAAAGAAAATATGTATGTAACTCTCTCTTGAACTATTTATCCATGTTATACCATATTTCATTCTTGCATTGTGTCTAATATCCAACCATACTATGATTTATTTTAGGTAAGGTTCTGATTTTCTTTTCTTAATCTCTCAATATATGATTGATTTACAACATATATGTACATATGTATCACTTTTTTTAAGAATTTATGATGTAAGTGATTCTTTTAAATTTATTTCTAAATATGTAAAATTATGTATTAATTTTTGGTTTTAAGGGATATTTCTGATTTTCAAAGTTATATATATATATATATATATATATTATTAGTAGAATTCATATTTGTAAAAATTATTCCATGAGTTTAAATACATTTTTTTGATATAATAACAAAACTATATTTTGTTATCAATATCTAAATATTTTTCCTTTTCAACTAAATATACTTGAAAAAATGATAATATTTTGTGTATTCTATCATTTTATTTGTTATTTATAAATAAAATTTATTATTTCATGCGAAAAAGTGTCTCTACACATCCTTGTAGGTCACTTATAATTTATAAATGGACATCATCTAAAATATCATCGACATTCCGTGTCTTTTTATTCAAATATTCATTTAATTTTTGATGAATTTGAGTTAATGTCTTTTAAATAATATTTTCTTATAAGAAAGTATTTCAACTAAATTTGATAATAAAATTTTTCAAAAAATGAATATTCCTTGTTTATAGGAATGTATGATTATTTACTTTTAAAGAAAATAATTTATGTTTCATTTTTGGTTATGAAAAAGAATGGTGGGACCATTAAAATGTTTTTTTAATATTAGAAACCATGTATTAAATGACATGTTATAGTATGGGGTGTGAACCCATGAATATAAGGGGATGTTATACCATATGACATATGGCTATGTGGCCTTATGATTTTCTTATATCTTGTTGATTATCATAATTAATGGTCCAAAATTATTATTTTGAAATGGAGAAATTCAATTAATTTGTTTAAAATGTTATTATTTTGGAAATTGAAGGATTTAAAAATTGTATAAAAATTATTATATTTCAATTTTTTAAAAACCCATACTTATGTATTTATTTATTCAAATGATATAAATAAAAAATAACTACAACTTGTTTTAAAAAACCACAATCCAAAGAAAAATTAATCACAATATGTTTAAAATCTATTTTTTACATGTTTAGTAAAATTTCGTTATGATATATATATTTTTAGGAGGCAATTTACCAAAAGAATTTTTATTCTAAATTAATTTGAATATATTTTTAATTTGTGACGTGTGTCTCTAATTATTCTTAATCCTAACAAAAAAAGTTCAGGTATGCAAAATGGTATGTTTGCTTTTTCTGTTGTGTTTTATAAAAAAATTAAACATCAAATTTATATACTAAACTCAGAAGTTCATGTTCATGACATCATGGTTTGTATCAATGAAATAGTCTATATAACTATGAAGATTATTTTTTTTGTTAGATTATGTTAGTTCTTAGTTTTGGATTTTCTAATTGTGAAGAATAAAAATAACAATTTTCAAGAGAATGACGAATGAATTATCAGTGCACAATTCAAGGGGGAAGAATGTAACACCCCAAGAAATTCAAATAGTAATTTAATTTTAATTAATTAATTATAATCTAATAATAATTTTTTTATATATTATTATCTTTAAATAAAAAAATTTTATTACTTAAAGTGTAATATTTTAATAAATTCAAATTTATTTTAAATAATAGGAATAAGTAAATAATTTGATTAATTTTTATTTTCTTTCTAAAATGATAATATTATAAATAATATTTGATTAAAATATTATTTCTTTAGGTTAAATTATTTTAATAAATAATTTTTTTATTAGTTATTTATTTTACTTGATTTGATTAAAAATAATTGACTTTCAATGATTATTAAATTATTATTTTTTATATTTCCTATCTAATAAATAAATTATAGGAATTGTATTTTAATTAAAACAATTATTTATAATTATAAATGTTTAAATTTGGATAAATTTATTAATTCAAATGTGAAAATAATAATAATAATTAATGTTAAAACATATTTTCATTATTTTTTGGACAATATATTTTATAAATATATTATAATTTTCCATTGTAAATTTGTTAAATTATAAATATATGTAATTATATTATTATAAAAAACTAATTTAATATACATTTTTAATATATGAATTTATAATTATTATAATTTCATATATATTGTTTTTTAAAAAGAAATGCTAAAACATTCTAATAAATAAATATATTAGATGTAACCTGTTTTAAAAAACTGGTAAATAATATAATGAGAACTAACAATGAAAAATATGATATAATAATATATTATTCTAATATAAGGTTGAATTGACCAAAAAGTTATACATGAAACAAAAAGATAGAAAAATCATGAATTTTGAAGAGAGAGAGAGAGAGAAATGTATTGAACAAAAAAAGATATGATTGGAAAATAATAAAGCAAAAAAAAGATCAGGACCATGGATTATTTATGTGTGTGATTGATAGTGGGATCCCCTCTTTGGATGTATTCATGCCCATATTTTAAGATAATAAATACATAAATATATAATATATAACATGTGAATGTATAGAACCCTTATTAATTTCCACCTCAATATTCAATGATAATATAAATGTGACTCTCACCCGAACAACTTATCAAAGTTATTCCTTCTTTTTTTTTCTTTAGGTATGGAAACCAATAAACCTATGATTTATTTCAAATAAGAGTTGGATTTTGATTTGGTTTTTAATATTTTAATTTATAATTTATTTTCATTATATATATATATATATTTATGAATTTATTATGTAAGTTATCATTTTAATTTTATTTTTAAACATATAAATTTATGTGTTAATTTACGGTTTTTCGAGATTATTTTTTATTTACAGAGTTATATATGTGTTTATATATTATGATAAGAATTAATGTTTTGAAAAATTATTCCATGATTTTAAATAAGTTTTTTTAATACTATAACAAAACAATTTTTTAATTATTATCATTAATTGTTTCTTTTTCAAATAAACGGTCAATGATAAATGTTATTATTTTATGTATTATATCATTTTATGTGTGATTTCTAAATAAAAGTTATAATTTCATGTGAATAAAATGAATATTCACATCCATGTATGTCACTCGTAATTTAAAAAATTCCATCATCTAAGTTATTTTCCACATTCTATGCATTTTTTGCCAGATATTCATTTGAAATATTAATCATTTATATTTATGAATTTTAAATAATGTCAGTTGTTTAAGAGCTCATATTTCTCCTAAATATGGTTTTATATATTATAAAAAAATTGAGTTTGTCATGTTAAGAAGTATTTAATATTATTTTCTTTTAAAAAAATAATTTTTTTTATTTTTTTTGGTTTTTATTAATAACGGTGGGACGATTAAAATATTTTTATAAAACCTTCACTAGAGTATAGAATATTATGATATTATATGGGGATTGAATCCATGTATTTTAGGAGAAATTTCCCCATATGAGATTTAATTAACTAGATTTATGGTTTTTTATGGCCGGTTGAGTATTATAATTATTCCTTCAATATTATTATTTTTAAATTATGAAATCTAAGGAGTTATTTTAAAATGTTATTATTTTTTTAATTTATGGATTTAAAATTTTATAGAATTTATTATATTTCAATGTTTTGAAAAAAAAATTCTTTGTATTCATTTATTCCTTAGAAATATTCTAATGGTATTTAACAATGGTTTTTGAACACCTTGCTGAGAAAAATTATTTTATGTCCCTATGTTTAAAATTTATTTTTCATAGTTTTAGTGGACTTTCATTATTATGTGTATCTCTTTTAAGAGGCTATGAAAAAAAAGAAGTTTTGTTTAATTTATTTTGTATAGTGTTTTTAATTTGTGATGTTTGTACCTATTTTCCAAAACATAGACCAAAAAATGACATGGTATGTAAACTGTTATGTGTTTTTTTACTTCATAAAATAAAAAAATACATTACATTTTTATGTACAAAAAATACCTTCTTTAGAATGCCCAATTATAATTTCAATAATTCTACCCTATTTGTCCCACTTAACTTTTATATACCTTCTCTATCATACCCAATTATAATTTGATTTATTATTACTTTCTTTACTGCCCTAAATTTTATTCCTTGGTTATGTTATGATACCACATTAACCATTTTTGTAATGTTATTTTTATATCATAATTTCTCTTAATATTTTAGTTTATTCAGGTATCATCTTACTCATTATGTTTAGCAATCACATTTCATTAATGTGTTTTATGATGAAATAATATTAAAGTTGATATACATATGATTATAATAAATTATTATTTTGATCATGCTAGATCTTTCATATTATTGATAAATATTTATTAGAAATGAATGATGATCTATAATACACATATTATTAGAATTAGGGTGGTTTTTGAGAAAAAACCTGTCTATCATTGGGATCATACAAAAATTTCATAACATGGTCTGCACTTTACCCTTTCCTAATAATAAGATATAAGATTTACCTAACTCAGTATACATGATTTTCATCCCTCTAGGATGGGTATAACACCATCAACTAGTTATATTCGTTAATCTTTAAATATATGCCAAACATGATTGGGGAAATCATATATATGCATCCTCCTGGTATAATGAATTATTTATTCTGCTTAATATTGACACATAATTTTTTTTCTTTGTTGTATTTTATATTTATTTTTAGAATAGATAAATAGTTAATTGTTCTATTTTGAAATTTTTATATGTATTTTGTTTCATTCACCTGCTTATCCATTCTAAGGGATGATACTTTGGTAGTTATGGCCTTGGACGTCTCATTACACACACCTTATTACTAGGATTTTCCAAAAATTAAATTTTTTAATGATCCAAAATCATAATTTCTATTTTCATAATGATTTGTATGTTTTTTATTAAAAATATTTTTATAACTAAATGAAAATGGATAGGTGTGGATATTACCACATTTTATAGGATCTAGCACACAAGGACAATGTTGATGCCATCACATGTTTATTCAACTAATTGTGGAGAAATTTACCCAATGTCGTCAACCTACCACATGAGAAATATGAGTGACCAAAAGAAGAAATATATTAATCATTCCAATAAAATGAATTTATGTTGGATTATCGAGTGACCACATGTTACAGATGATTAGTTTTAAGTAGAGATAAAGTGAACACATTAAAGGCAGAAAAATATTTTCCCTATGTATGGAGAGAAAAAACATTGAAACCATGAAACCACATGATCCAAACAAGTGATTGAAACTAAAATACATTCAAATTAAGAAATGTTATGAAGAAAGTGGCAACCTACAATATAGAAAAAAATTCATGGCTATGTGACTCTTAAGGTCAAATGTTTCTTCCTTAACTACAAAATTTTCAATGGATAATTTATGTAATTAAATGACACCTATAATAGTTTTTATTTCATTCCAATTTAATAATTATTATTCATTAATTTATTCCTTGAAAATAATCTTCATATTTTGAATTACTATCTCACGTGCAAGAGAGTGAAACATTTTATGATATTTTTAGCTCTAATTTTTCCACATCTACAATACTCTATTTTCTAGGAAATAGTGAAACAAAAATGTTGAATCCTGAGTCGAATTCACAATTTACTCTTAAACTCACTGAAAAATCAGATAAGGATTATAACAATATTGATTAACCAAAAATCAATCTAATATTAACTTACATCAATATTTTACATAATTATCACTCTTAATGCATGTTTTACATTATGACTTGTTATTTTTACTTCCGGTATATATGATGAGAAATTAACATATCATATAATGAGTATTCTAAATAATCATTTACATATTTTCCTCAATTATTTTACATTGAACTGTGGATAATTTTGGTTATATCCAAGACTACCATTTGAATAGTTGTATTTATTAAACCCAAATAATTTTTGGGATTATTTATTATGTTTTAATAAGTATTCCTAGTATTATCTTACTATAAACATGAGAGGACTAAGATCAATTTTTTAGTTATATATTTTTTAATTACATCGTGCTTTTGGAGTTTCTTTTCTATGATTATTTTAAATTAATCTAAAAATCATTTTATGTTTAATAATTGATTTTTAACCTGTTAATAAATAATATACTATGATAGTTTTCATTGATAATTTAAGGTTATATTTTTTTTATTTGAATAAAATAAATTAAAATGTTAATCTAATTTCACATTATTTCAAATAAGTTTTGATAAATATTTTTAGATACATTTTCAATTTGAAATTTTTTATATCCGCTGTATTTTTTTAGAAGGCATTTTTTTAAATTGTGGGATAATTTTTTTTCCTTAAAATTTGGACTATAAGATTCATTGGAATCTTAATTAACCCCCTGAGAATTCAAAATAGTCTAATTTTTTTTATCAATACCGCCTTATCTCTTTTTATTCATTCCCATGACCCTGATAAGTTTTTTAGAAACCGATCATTATTTTTTATTTAATACAATATAATTATAATTTCTAAATCTAAATTTTATTATACCAATCAAACTCTGTTCCTTAATAAAACTAATTATTCTAATTTCAACTGCAAAAGGGACATATATTTAAAAATAATGAGATTTGATATTTGGGGGAATATAAAAAATATTTATAAAATTCCAAATACATTTAGTAATGAATATGATTCTCTAACAAACAAAACATAAGAATGGAATTGAAAAGATATGATTCTATTTTTCCCCTTTATGGGAAAATGAATTTAATTGAATATCATATTGTGACACTTCTTTTTAAGTTTGAAATAATTTATTTTATTATTATGAAAAAAATACTTTATTAAAGAAATATTATTTCATACATATACCATAGAGTGTGATAATTTTATGATCAAACATGAAGAGCACATTTCTATAATTTATTATATATTTACTGAAATCATCACTACTTTGATGTCTCATGGACAACGATTTGATAAATATCCAAGTAGTATTATCAATGAAATTAATACCCAATAGATCGATATGTACTACTATTTCAATTAGATAATCTTATGATATCATTAATACAAAATTAAAGGAATTCATTAAAATTTAATATTGTAAATCATATAATTAAATTCAGAAAATCAAGATGTTAATCATAAGAGGAAAAATAAAATATTCAAGACATAATATTAAAAATTAAAATAATTTATCAAGGTTGATAACTCAAGAGGAAATGAATCTAATTTTATGGTTGAAATCCTGACCCAAGATCTACTAAATAGTTCCCTCAGTTGGTGGGTCACATTGCCTCAAGAATGCCTCCCCATACTCCCAAGTATACTGAATATATATAAGTGTCCATGGAGCTACATAGAGGATACAATACTCCCATTATTAGAGTAGGATAGTGGTGAATTAGATATATAAAAAGTGGAATCAAAATATCAACTGAAAGTGGAAGGTAAAGCATTAAAATTTCATAAATAATAAACAAATATAACAGGTGGTATCATATAAAAAATTTGTAATTTCAAGTATGTATAAAAAGGAAATCACAAATCCAAAAATTAGGCATGAAATATAGTACAATTATGAAATGTGTAAAAAGAAAAAAAATTATATCTCCACTATCATCATGATTCATATCTCATTACAATACATCCCTTCTCATTCTCTATAACCACTCTAGAATAACCCATTGCGTGGTTTCCCCTATCCCTATATGAATCCAAAAAATCTTCTTTGGCAATATTGGTGGCTTAGATTTGGTATCCAACATACTCAATAGGTTGACAAAAACAATTTATATAAATACCCAGTTAGTGAATATAATATGAGAATCTTGAATATAAAATAATTGATAAGTAATAACAGTAAATATATAAGGTCAAGTATATTTCTTAAATGACACCATGCTGATATCACTTTATTTAGCCTATGCAGGTAATCCATTGAAAATGTAACTATCGGTATGTATATATATGGTCTGTATATGTAGTGATTTCTATATCTATATGTATGGATAATGCAACTGGTCCAGATCTGAGACCTAACTCAGGTGTCCATGAGTAGTAATATATTTGACACAACAATCAGGGGATTCCATGCATGTTATCAAAAGAATATGGGATGCCATGGCCAGTATCATAACAGTATGGTTACCATGAGAAATCAAAATTATAGGGTCTCCATGCCAAAATCATAATTGTAAGGGTCATTATGCGGGTATATCATATTCATAGGGGTCTCCATACCCATTAAATATAATTATATGGGTCTCTATGACCACATATCATAATCATTGAGGGCCTATATTCCCAAATATCATAGATATAAGGGACATTATTCCCATATATTACAATAATGTAAAGAACACTATGCCTGTATATAATAAATGTCTAATAGATTCCATGCATATATTTAATAAATCATAGGTACCATAATTCCCATTTATCAAAAATGATATTAGTATTCAATGGTTTTAATAAGATCCAATAGGTAATATATAATTCCATTGAATTTATCTTTAAAATGGTGTAACCATTATCCTATTTTAACAAGTGACAAGGTCGTACCACTATATTCCATTTAATTAATTATATTAATCACAATTATATGTCACACAAAAACAATATAGGTTAATATTTATCAATTTAATCATTTATAATAACAAAAATAAATTCCCTCGGTACCCCTCAATGGGTTTAAAAAAATTGATGGGGTTATGTCCCATAGAGATTATAGGGGTTCTAGGTGATATGTTTTAATGATATTGAATTAAAAATGATGTATATTTATATTATAGGGAAAAAATTGGAGAATTTAAAATGAAAAATCATAGGATATAGTATAAGGAAATAATACATAATGATAAATATTAGGCCACCTACATTTTCCCTATAGAGAAGCATTTATATAGTATCTGACTTTAGTTAGGTCTACACCGGAAACAATAGAATAACCTACATTTTTATGGAAATAACGGATTACGATCCTAGATTGAAATGGAATTATAAATAGAATGGAAAATTTTCAAATTGTTCATATGTAGTGAATCACATACTGAGAGCTATCCAAATTACTTTTGGAAGTCAAATCTTTGTCGATAAGAGAGAATTATTCAACATCCTGGGTTAAAGGGAGGATGATCTCTTAAGTGAGAAAAGTGAGATGAATGTATCCTAGAGGAAGAAAATAAGAAAGGTATTTAAACATATATCCTCTTATGGTTTAAATAATAATCATTCAAGAAAAAAGGGGTCCCATGATTTGGATGCATTTTTGGTCAAATCATGTTCCACACACACACCACACACTATATCAAGACCCCCATATGGTTATGGTGCATAGTTGGAAAAAATGTGCACCTTCAATGAATTTTACCTTTCATAATAATTTTATATTTTCTACATGGGTGTGCAACATGGATTCCACAATTAGAAAAAACCATGCATCCCACTTCTACTCAATAAATTTTTTTGTACGGTTATGAGAAACCATGTGGAATGGGTGACACAATTTTTACTAACCATGTGGCCTAGATTTTCCCACCACCAATCGGGATTTTATTATCAAAACATTTCCCATACACCCTCAATTCCTCTATATACTCTGTTAGAATTTCAGAACTAGAAAAAAGACCTATTTCCATAGTTCAAAATCGTGGAAATCGGCCCCAAAATAGTGGAATTATGATACGGCCATGGTTTTGGACAACCGTGGATGCTATCATCATGGCAGTAGGTCCCATCCTATTTCCACAGTTTTAAACACGATAATAGCTACCTATATCTACGGTTTTGAAAACTGTGGAAATAGGTCTTAAAACATTCCACTGTGGTAGTTGACATATGGACATGGTTTAAATGGTGGATATAAGAAGCTAGTTCCATGGTTTAAACCATGGCTATAGGAAGCTATTTCCAAGGTTTTATCTGTGCCTATAGCCATGGTCAACCATGGAAATAGCCTAAATACAAATTGTCACTAGTAGGTTTTGATCCCTACAACTTTTTTCTATGAACCAGCGTACTTACCACTACACCAAGAAACATTATAGGTATATATATATATCTTAATCTAAACTGTGGTAATATCCTCAAAACCATGTCAGATGGTCTTCCCACCAATGCGCAAGAACCCTATTGCCACAGTTTTGAAAGACTATTACAATATGCCATTGAAAAAAGTGGCCTATAGCCACGGTTTAAGAACTGTGGCTATAGGCCACAAAACCATGGCTATAGCCACAACATATTTACACAGTTTAGAAAACTTTTTCCTTAGGCCACGATAACTGGCCTATAGACACAGTTTCAAAATTGGGGCTATATGCCACAAAATCAGTGGCTATAGGTCCATGGCAGTAGCCTCATTTTCTAGATGTGTTTATATAAGGTAGAAAACAAAAAGTAGAACAAAATAAAAATGATTCATACCTCATAGAAAAATGAAATTTATACAGTTTTCCCATGAATGGAACTCATCATTGAGTTTCCCCTCCAAGGGAGGTAAAACAATATATGAAAATATATGTGGCTAATGAGTATGTACGTCAGTGTCCCTATCCCATGTCTCATCATATACGTGGTCATTTTCCCATATCACCCCCAATAATGGGACACACAATCCATAAAGAGCCTTCGTATTCTAATCAATGATGTATACGGGATAGTCCCCAAATGATGTATCGAAATCTAATTCAAGATCCTCACGTTCCATAGTACTAGATGATTCTACATGATAATGATGAATAAATGAAACATGTATGATTTTTTTTCAGGGAATTGTGCTGCTAAGGTAATAGAAACTAATGGGATACTATCCAGACTCCAACCAAAATCTAAAAAAGCCAAAAAATAAATGATATTGCTTCCCATTTCTCTATATAAATCTGCACCCATGTTTGGGTGATTCATATAATAAAAAATTAATCCCAAACTCAAACTCAAAAGTCCATCAATAGTGACCAATATATGTTTTGTATCTAGACTAATAAATATACATAAACTTTTTGATTAACTATGCCTTCTTCATAGTATCCTTCATGATATGGGGACCTAGTGCACTACCTCCCCTCACTCTAGCCAGTACAGTGGTGGATGGAATGGACAATCATAATAATCCTCATATGAAGAATAAAAAAATTCTCTTAAAAGATATTATTTTAAAAAACTCAATTTGGGTGATATTATTCCCCCAAGAAACAATAAAATTAAAGACGCAAGCTCAAAGCATATCCTCCATCACATATGTCATCTATTCAGACTGACCATTGGTTTGATGGTGAATGTTTGTGCTCAAAAGTAGCTACATACCCAAAAATATCTTTAACCGTTTATAGAACCTCATTGTGAAGCTAGAATCCCTATGTGAAATGACAAAATTAGTGACCTCATTTATGTGTATAATCTCATGGATATACAATATTCTAATCTTATCAACTGAGAATTTCTTATGGATATGATGGAAGTGGGGTACCTTCATCAATAGATTTATGATTATCTAAAATGTGTCACAACCTTAAGGCGACCTTGATAATCAAACCATAAAATTCACTATGAAATATTTATATTTATAATATAGGATCGTTAATGGCTGTAAGAAGCCTACATGGCACTTGTGTTCCACCTTCACCTACATGTATGTGGAACTCGTATTGATAAAATTATATATCTGAAGTTTTAACATATGAAAACAATATTATTAGGGTATATCATGATAAATCTTATAGATAACTACGTGCAATTCCCAATGAGAAGAATTTGATTCTATCTTTATCTCTTCTCTTGTTTATGCAGAAACATATATACACCCATGTATATAAAAGATTTTATCTCCATCAATAGATCAATACGAATGTGGGACCCCACTTTAAATACTATGTCACTTAACCAAACCCTTAGGGTATGAGATCTTATTTCTCATTATCTTATCATGGAGTGAAGAGGTAACTAATATAGCAAATCATTACTCTCTTGAAATACCTGATTCATTTAAAAAATAAGGGACACAAATTTCCATTCATCACTTGCTTCATGTATGGAATATGACTAAGTCATTCAGATTAGGAAATAATATACCATATTTTTTAGAAGTGTATAGGAAAGATCATAGTCAAATAAATGGAAGTATTAAACCCATATTCACAGTCTGATATTCAATTCATGCTGTAAAAAGATATATTTGAGGATCCTATTGTCTTTAAACACGAAAAAGGAATCTCTCATCAGATAACTCCACTATAAAAATAATGAATTATAAAAATTTATAATATTATGTGAATTCATTGGATAATTACACTTGTGAGGTATCAATTATTAAGAACCATACACAATGAATCAACTCTCGTACATCAATACTACACCCAACCCAATGTTGTATGCATCACAAAACGTAGTATATCTTATTCTAGGGTCGGGTAGTATCAAAATCAGCATGGAAATCAATATCCTTTTCAACATTTGAATGTTTTTCATAAATTCATAGTGTCATATAAACATAACACCTTTCTTAGTCAACCCCATAAGAGGTTCTTCTAAGTGTGATCAGTTTTGAATGAAGTACCCATAATAATGAACTATTCCCAACAAACTCCATATATAAAAGATGTTATTGGCATAACCCCAGGTAACTAAAGCACCCACCTTCCTTGGTAAACTGTTACTCATACATTTGAGAAAATAAGACTTATGATGTGATCCTTATTGATCCAAAAGGTTCTCTTAGTGATCTTATAATACAGTTGGTGCTATATCATTGAATTCATAATGATATCATGATGTTTGGAATGGCCACGTCATGTATGAGAATACATCAATATTTCATTTATAAATACCTCCATAAATTAATCTAGATCAGTATGTCAAACCCTATTCATCAAAACCATTATAATGTATTGTGCATTATTAATACCAAACAGAATAACCTAATAGTCAAATAAACTATCCCATCTTTGAAAATGTGTACATGGTGTATATGAATGCCTCACTCCCAGCTGCTGATAAAGTTATCTCAGGTTGACCATTAAGAACACTCTAGATCTTCTAAGCTGGTCAAAGAGGTTATCTATCAATGGTAAGGTAAAATGTTTCTTCATAGTTAGCTAATTCAACTTTTATTAATCCACACAAAACCTGAAGGTCCAATCCACAATCCTAGAAAAAAGAATTGGTGAAACCAATGGAGAAGTACTAGGTAATATAAAACCCTTGGTCTCTAAATAATCTCAATGACTTATGGGAACTTTCAACTCAGTTGTATCCATCATGTAAGGAATAATGGATAATAATCTAGTTCAAGTAAATATATCGATAGTAAATTCTAACTCACTCTTGAGAGGGAGTTAAAAACTTATTCAGTAAAAACATCCCTTAAATGAATGACTACAATGGGAATTTAGTCTACTGTTATCCATAATCATCTATATAAAGGCTATAAATTTGGGTGGTCACTCCACAAAGATCAAGACTCTATATTTGATCTCTATCAACCTAGACATCCCACTGTAACAACCCATGTAAATAAAGAATATGACATTTTTCATATTTATTAATATTTGTAAATTAAATATTAATTTTACTTTAATTTATATGTTATGATCGATGACATTCCTAATACGCAACAATGGTTTTCTTTGAAAACTTACGTTGCACTCAACGTTGAGTTTTACCTTAAAATAATATAGTAATATTATTAATTTAAATGGTAGTTAACGCCTAGCGATTGTATTGGCTGGAATGAATAAAACTAACTAAAATCTGATTATATATGATTTTTATAGGTTCTTACATTTATCCAATAAATTTTAGAGGATTAAAATGTGTATGAATCCTCTTTTAAGCATAAATACTCAAATATTCTTTAATAGGTCTATTTACAACCTTTTAATTGAGAATACTTTTTAAATAGAGTTTTTTTTCAATATTATATGTTCTATTTGAAAAAATAGAACTCTAATTTAGAATAAATAAATCATTATTTACATTGGGTAAATTTTTGGTATTTTTCTGATCATTTTCATTTTTTAATGAATAGTGAAAAATACTGTATATTAATTCAAAACTGTATTCTAATATAATTTATTTATTTGGATAGATTATTTTTTAAAAAGTATTTAAAGTGTAATTAGATTATATTTTTACCATTTAATACAATTTTTGTCATTTAAAGTACTTTAACTTGGAATTTGGACATAAACAATTTTCAATCTTTTTTTAGTTATTATTTATTAAAAACACGATATTTGTTTTGACTGCGGGAATTAATATTAAATTAATTTATGCAACATCTATGTTTTTAATTTGGTAAAATAGAAATCATTTTTGAATTTGGAATATCAAATATATCTTAGTCTGATTTTTTGTTTTTTTTCTGAAAAAAATCAATTTTTGATGAATAGTGAAAACACTGAGTAGTAGTTGAAAATATGATTTTTTTCATTTAAATGAAATTTTACCACTTCTTTGAAATGAATTTCAAAAGTATGAAATTCATGGTTTTTATTAGTAAGAAAAATGGGGTTCAATAATATGAAAATAGTTTCTGGTTAAAAGTTACTTTTGACTTTTATTTATCACTGTTAAAGGTAAATAGGGTAATTCAAGATGAAAACAATATTATAATAATAAAAAATTACATTAACAATTTTTTTAACGTTATTCTATGGGTAATTGCCGACCATGAAAATACTTGGGTGAGACTTTTGTCCTTTTATGTCCATTTGGATAATATAATGTCATTAATAACTTTTTATTTAAAGTAAAAATTAAAATATAATAAACATGTACTGTTTTGTGAAAACAATTTAATGTGGGGATATATAATTGATATATTTGATAATAAATATTTATTATTAATCTAAATTTTTTTATTATATCATGGTATTTTATTTTTAATTTTTATACATCAAATATATAAAATTATTTAGGACCCAATAATGATGCAGTGTTTACCTAATTAATGAATGATTTAAATAAATAAGATTATAAAAATTTAAACAGTATCTAAAACCTATCCAATTCTTATTTTATTATTATATATCGACCATTAGTCAAATTATATTCTACTCTAAAGTGTTTTGGACTTGTATAAACCGAAAATCAGTATATAATAAAATAATATTTTCAAACATTCCTATAGAGCCCCTCCTCCCCCTTATAAAAGCCATCACTTCTAACCCATTACTCAAACCTATAAAACCCCTTGTCTTCCCCAATAACTTCCAAAATATGCTCTTAAGATCCCTATATTCAACCTTGAATAATTACCTTAGGCATAAGGCACTTCAAGAAAGCCTTTTGGTTCAAACAAATGTGAGTTACCCAGTTTAAAGGTAACATCTTCTCTTAAGTTCTTTTCTTTTATTTTACTTCTCCAACCCCATGACTCTTATTATTACTTTATTTCATAAAAATAATAGTATCCTCAATATACGAGGATTTTTTTATGAGAAGGATTCAAACTAAACATACACACACTATAACGACCCATACTTTACATACATTGTTAATACTTCAAAATTGAAGCACACTTATTACAACATATGACAAAACCACAAAGGACCGTATAGGTATAGTGTCTTTAGAAACTGGGAAACATAAAAAACTGGTTCATAAATCTTCTACAGTGTCTCCCATTTATTTCATCATATCTAGGGTCCCTTTTAGCATATTCTACTTAATATCCATCTTCCTGACCTGGGGAAAAGAAAACATAAAAGGGTGAGCTCAAATGCTCAGCAAGGGCAAATAAAGGAAATAAAAATCATATCATATCTTTTTGAAAATCATAACCTGCAAAAGAGATCATAATATCTTAACATGGAACAAATCATAGAAGTGAAAATGATATCCCCATAATCATAACATAAAACTTGAAACTTTGTGGCATGCACAGATAATCATGGAAAATCATTTCTTGTTAGTCATGACTCATTTCCAAGACTATCTTAGTGGACAAAGTCCCTTTCTGAATCGAGTAACCCTCGTTTCGGTCCTGTTTCACTGAACCGGTATAACCTACCGTTCCAGCCCTTTCTATCTCATGAGATATAAAATCTTTACCCAATGCATTGGAGGGAGATATAGGTCCCACCCATCTTATAATGAATCCTTTCTTATGTGTGCCACATAATCATAAACCATACATCATAGCGTAACCCATGTAATAAAAATG
The DNA here is from genome assembly GCA_963277665.1 of Viscum album. Classification (NCBI taxonomy): domain Eukaryota; kingdom Viridiplantae; phylum Streptophyta; class Magnoliopsida; order Santalales; family Viscaceae; genus Viscum; species Viscum album. The sequence continues at coordinate 736,249,329 of OY728160.1, forward strand.
AAATTCTTAAACAACATGACATCATAAAACAATTCATATAAGATAAATGAATTCATAAAAATATTTCCATCCCAACATAATCAAACCAATGTAATAATAGGGATAAAAACAGAACCCTTTTATTATCTTTGATGGAAAATAATTTTGATAAAATACTTGAACTCCATTCTTGAGGAAAATATCCTTTCTACTTCAAAAACATTTTTCCTTTCATAATATGTCATACAACTTTAAAATAAAATAATTTGATTAAAAATAAACTTGAAAACTTGTAAAGGAAGTTTCTTGGAAATAATGTTTTAAAAATCCATTCATTCCGTATAAGTTAAAAAAACATTCTTCGTACTTTTGTCGGAAAAGTCAAAAACTACCTCGTACGAAAAACGACAAAAGATTCCTTTCATACATATTACTAAAAACTCACCGAAGGGTAAAAATGGATTTAAAAAATTGTAGGTGGATGGAAATAATATTACATATTGAGGGAACATGGATGTGGATGATAAAATACACCCCAGTAAATTCCAAAGTAAAAACAATCTCGGATAAAAATGAGATTGTGATATTTTCCCTTACCTTAGGTCCAATTTTCTTTGTACGTGTCCGAAGCTCCTGTATAATGGTTTAAATAATGTTATTGACTTATTCCAGAATCATACATATTTATATGATATCATATATGGTCATATTCTTAGCTTCTTGTTAGTAATATTTCATTGTTACTTGTTACTCGGGTCTTTATTGCCTTTTGTTCTTATGCGTGTTTTGCTGAATAAATTCTTATTCTTATTTTAAGGTTATAGATAACTTATATTCAGAATGGTATTAGTGTAACATATATCATATTTATTCATTCAATTCATTTATATAATTACTATGTAATGATGATCATGTAGAATGAGTCACATCACATCGTGTAGACGGTATTCCGTACGTACGCACGAGTGATGATATCGTTCCTATGATCGTGGAATTGTATTGGAGTGTATATATATTATTTCAGTATCAATATTACTTTATAATAATCATAAATAGTTACTCATTACACCATTATACCCATCCTTGTAAAGTGATGGTGGAAAATAGATTACACCACGGCGTGGAGAGGGTATTCCGTACGTACGCACGCGCGGTGATTTCATTTTTCCGTAGGATGGATAGAAGGTGAATTAGGGTTGTTTCATAATTATAATAACATATCAGTATGTAAGTAATACTTATGTTATTACTTTATCATGAAACAACTAAATAAGAAGAAGTTGAAGAAGAAAGAAATTGAAAAGATCGGTAATGGATATTACCTCTTCTTTGGAACGCTTCTTTGAATCCTTCACTTAGGGAACTAATATTGGTCTTTGAAGAAGACCAGGACCTCTAGGATTATTCTAGGGAAGTGGAGAGGATAAAATGGCAGGGTTTGGCCGAGCTTGAGTGGTCAATTTGGTGTGAGGAGGAGGGGGAGGAGGTGCCCTTTTATAAGGGAGGAGAGGGGCACCTTAGGAATATCTCAAAATATTATTTTATATTAAAGTCAAAATCGGTTTATAATGGTTCCAAAGGGTCTTATTTCGAAGCTAAAGTGGGGAAGGGTGGAAAGCCTATAAAACAATAGGATTTAGACAAGTTTAGGATATTATTTTAACCTTATCAATTAGATTTAACTCTAAGTTAAATAATTTAACTTTTACCGTGTCTTTTTGTTTTCTTTTACTATATGGTTAATAAACTTACTATAACATGCCAAAAGAACCCCAAATTGTTTATTATTAATATATATATCCTTATATAAGTCATTTGGCCGAACCTTAGATTTTTAGGAATAAAATAACAATTAATAATATAATATTTTATTTAAAAACTATTTTGTGTCAATTTTGACACTATTTGATATATGATTTTTTTGAAAGTCATAAAAAAATTATATGTTCTAACCAAGTTGATTAAATAAACAATAATATATCATAGTAACCTATAAAATTTTTGTAATTCATAAAAAGTCTCAAATGACATTTATTTTGGTGTTTATAACATCAATTATGTCAATATTTCATTAATAAGATAATTACTGCATCATCATTGTGTCATAAATAAATTAAATTATTTAATGTCTAAAAATTACAAATAAAATACCATTATGTAGGAAATATTTTTTTCTTTCTAATGAATATTTATAGTCGAATTTATCTTATGTATAACCCCATATTAAAAATGATTTACTTCTTAAACATTGATTTTAACTATTTTAACCCTTCTTTAAATAAATTAATAATAAATGTCCTAATCTAATCCAAGTGGGCCTAAATGGTCATATTTTATTCCTAAGTTTGTTTTTGGTCGAATTAAACTTGTCCAATAGAATTAGGACATGTGTTAGGCTAATATTAATATCATATTTACCCTTGGTTACCCTATTTACTATTAACCGCGGTAAAAAAAAGTAAAAAGTTACTATTCACCAAAAAATTATTTTTATCTCATTGAACCACATTTTACTTACTGATATCAACCGTGTCTGTCAGAGTTTCTAAATTCCATTCACAGAAGCGGTAAAATTAAGTTTTATGCAAAATTCAGTTTTTAACCTACCACTTAGTGGTTTCACTATTCATCAAAAATTGAAAGTTTTCAGAAAAATACCAAAATTTCACCCTAGGCTAATTTCGGTATTCTGAATCCAAAAATGAATTCCATTTTGAAAAATAAAATTTATAAAATTTCAAAAAGTGGTTATTACTATTCATAACGGCTAGTTTTAATAATATTTTAATAGCATATCGTTGTTTAGTGAAACTCAGTATTGCGTACGACGCAAGCTATCGAGGAAGGTCGTGATTGCGTGTAAAGTAAGCCAAGAAAGTGTGTAGTGAAAGATTCCTTTGATGATATAAAAACAAAATATTACTCATAAAAATCTCGGGTGTTATATTCTACCCCCCTTAAAAAGAATTTCGCCCTCGAAATTCGTCACTTTGTAACAAACAGATGAGGATACTTCTCCCTCATCATATCCTCAAGCTCCCATGTAGCTTCTTCAAGTTGGTTGTTCCTCCATAAAACTTTCACCAATCGAGTGGTCTTGTTTCGTAGGACTTTTTCACTACGATCCAGAATCTCTATCGGTTGTTCTTCATAAGAAAGATCTTGCTCCAACGGTACAACTTCTGAGCTGAGTACATGTGAAGGATCAGGTATGTACTTTCTCAGGAGAGATACATGGAAGACATCGTGAACTTGAAAGAGATTCGGTGGAAGCTCCAATCGGTAAGCTACCTTCCCAACACGATCCAGTATTTCGAAAGGACCGATATATCTAGGGCTCAACTTCCCCTTCTATCCAAATCTCATAACCCTCTTCCAGGGAGATATTCGTAAGAACACTTTATCACCCAGTTCAAACTCTAGGTCCTTTCTTCGGTTGTCGGCATAACTTTTCTGTCGACTCTGAGCTGCTCTTATGTGTTGTTGAATAGATCTAACCTTTTCTGCCATTTCATCAACGAGATCAGGTCCTAACAGCTTTCTTTCCCCAACTTCATCCCAGCAAGTTGGAGTCCTGCATTTCTTTCCATAGAGAGCTTCATAAGGAGCCATCTGAATACTGGAGTGAAAGCTATTATTATAAGAAAATTCCACCAAAGGTAGGTGTTGATCCCAACCTCCTTTGAAATCCATAGAGAAAGCTCTCAACATATCTTCTAGGGTTTGAATTGTTCTCTCAGACTGACCGTCTGTCTGGGGATGATAAGCAGTGCTGAAACTCAACTCTGTATCCAGAGTATGCTGAAGACTTCGCCAGAACTTTGAGGTAAATCTCGGATCCCGATCAGATATAATAGAAAGTGGTACTCCATGCAATCTTACCACTTCCTTTACATATATCCTGGAAAGCTGATCTAGAGAGAAATCCTCTCTAATAGCAATGAAGTGTGCAGACTTTGTAAGATGATCAACTATGACCCAAATAGCATTATTGCCTTTGGATGTTTTAGGAAGTCCTGTGACAAAGTCTATAGTGATGTTTTCCCATTTCCATTCGGGTATGGGTAATGGTTGTAACATCCCCTTAGACTTATGTCTCTCAGCTTTAACTTGTTGACAAACCAAGCATCGAGAGACATATTCAGCAACATCTCTTTTCATGCCATCCCACCAGAAGTACTCTTTCAGGTCCATATACATCTTCGTGCTTCCAGGATGAATAGAGAATGAAGAACTATGAGCCTCATACAGCATCTCCTTCTTTAATTCGGGGATGGGAGGAACACAAACCCGATTCCTGAACTTTATTATCCCATCACAATCAAGGTTGAATTCAGGAACATTTCTCACCTTCTTTTGAAACTCGACATCTTCTTTCTGTGCCTCTTTAATCTTCACATGTATAGATGGTTGAACATTCATTTGAGAAAGATAATATTTTTCCCCTTCCATTATAATTCCAAGATCCATCCTTTGTAAATCCATAAATATTGGATCTTTTGTGATCCTCATCATGGATAAACTAGCATGGTCTTGTCGACTTAATGCATCTGCCACCTTGTTTGCTTTCCCAGGGTGGTAATGGATTGAGCAGTCATAATCCTTAATCAGCTCCAACCATCTTCTTTGACGCATATTCAGCTCCTTTTGTGTGAAAATATACTTTAAACTTTTATGATTAGTATAAATATCACACCTTTCACCATAAAGGTAATGCCTCCAAATCTTTAATGCAAAGATTACCGCAGCCAACTCCAAATCATGTGTTGGGTAATTTTGCTCATGGATTTTCAACTGTCGTGAGGCATAAGCTATCACCATATCATTTTGCATAAGAACACACCCCAATCCCTTCTTGGATGCATCACTGTAGATCACAAACCTTTCTCCACTACAAGGTAGTGTGAGCACAAGTGAACTGGATAACCTTCTTTTCAACTCCTTGAAATTCTCTTCACATTCCTCTGTCCAGACAAACTTAACTCCTTTCCGAGTCAACTTGGTGAGTGGATTAGATAATCATGAAAAATCTTTTACAAAACGTCGATAATATCCAGCCAAACCAAGAAAACTTCGAATCTCAGTTACTGTTGTTGGTCTCGACCATCTTTCGAGAACCTATGTTTTTGCTGGATCCACAGATATCCCCTCTTTTGAGATTATGTGACCCAAAAATGCAACTTTTTGAAGCCAAAATTCACACTTGGTAAATTTGGCATAAAGCTTCTCCTTTCTCAGGGTCTTCAATATAATTCTCAAGTGATCTTCATGCTCTTCCTTGCTCTTTGAATAGACAAGAATATCGTCAATAAAGACTACCACAAATTGATCAAGATAGTCTCTAAAGACTCTATTCATTAGATCCATGAAGATAGCAGGGGCATTAGTAAGACCAAATGGCATCACTATAAATTCATAGTGTCCATACCTTGTACAGAAAGCCGTCTTTGGTATATCCTCCCTTTTGACCCTTAATTGATGATACCCTGAACGAAGATCAATCTTGGAAAAGTATTGAGCTCCGCGTAGTTGGTCAAATAAGTCATCAATGCGTGGGAGAGGATATTTGTTCTTGATAGTGATCTTGTTAAGTTCTCAATAATCAATGCAGAGTCTCATTGATCCATCTTTCTTCTTAACAAATAGAACAGGTGCTCCCCAAGGTGACGCACTAGGGCGTATGAATCCCTTATCAATATTCTCTTGGAGTTGCTTCTTCAATTCCTGCAACTCAATTGGGGCCATTCTATAAGGTGTCTTTGAAATAGGCAAAGCACCTGGTACGAGTTCTATTGAAAACTCAACTTCACGATTCGGTGGATGACCCGGTAATTACTCCGGAAAGACATCATCAAACTCTCGTACAATGGGCATATTCTTAATTGTGAGTTTCTCACCAACCATTTGAGATAAATAACCTTCATTTAGTGGAATCAATACCCATAAGATGGAAGAAATTTCCACTGGAAGGTTATGTTCATCCTTGCATTGGTATACGATCGTAGATTGATCTGGAATATGAAATGTGACTTCCCTTATTTGGCAATTGATATGAGCTCCATGTAGAGAAATCCAATCCATTCCAAGAATCACATCAAATTCCACTAAAGGAAGGATCACAAGATTTGCAGGAAGCACTTCCCCACAAACTTTGATCGGAGAAGAATTATAAACTTTTGATGCGACTGTTGTGCCATTAGGTGTTGTCACAGCTAACTCAAAATCTAATTGTTGAGGTAATACGGTGATACCCTTAGAAAATTCTTTAGAAATAAAAGAGTGGGTGGATCCAGAATCAAATAAAACATTTGCTACTTTAGAGTGGATGGTAAGTGTACCTTTCACCACTTCGTTATCGTACTCCACATCGCTGATAGAAATTGCATGTGACTTTCCTTTGTCTTTAGCCTTAAGATTTTGTTGACGTCGACCATCATCATCAACCCTTGGATTTGGGCATTGATTGGCATAATGCCCCATCTCCTTGAACTTGAAACATTGAAGTGTAGTAGGTTCATTCTGTGTATCCCTTCCTTTGTTTGCGTCATTAGACATCTTCTTCCCATTATCACGGAATTCAAATGCCCGATGACCTTCCTTTCCACATTTAAAACATTTACTTGTCCCTTTAAGACAACTCCCTCCATGTTTCTTTCCACACTTTGAGCATAAGGGAAAGTTCATCTTCTTTTCATTGTGCTCTTTATATTTCCCTTTGAATTCCATCTTCCTCTTCTTATCAAACCCATGTGACTGATGGGTTACTCCAATCTCCATCTCGACTTTGAGAGCACATCGAACGATTTCCTCGTAGCTATTGAAGTCCCTTATGGCTAACGCCCTTCGAAGACTTGGTTTTAAGCCACTAAAGAATCGATCGATCTTACTCTCAGGTTGGATAATAATACTAGAAGCGTACCTTGCAAGTCTTGTAAAATTTTCTTCATAGGTACCAACAGATTCATGATCCCTTTGCTTCAGTTCAAGGAACTCTTTCTCCATCTTTGTTCGGAGAATACGAGGGAAGTACTTATTGAAAAATAAGTTCTTGAATTCGTCCCATTCCATATACTCAATTTCATCCCTTTGCCTCGTATTCTTAATAAGATTCCACCATTGATCAGCATCTCCTTCCAAACGATACACTGCTAGGATGACTTTATCATGTTCAGAACATTGAAGAACTGAAAATATCTTTTCAGTAGTACTAATCCATTGTTCAGCAACTAATGGATCAGTAGACCCACAGAAAGAAGGTGGACGCTGCCTCATGAAGGATTCAACAGAATGTTGCTCCTTCCTTTGCTCGTTTGGAAGTCCTGCATGATTCATAGCTTGAGAATGTTGTGTGAGCATGGCTACAAGATTTTGAATTCCATCTCCCATATCGTTTGGTTGCTCAGGGGGACAATCATTGCATTGCCCATCGCATTCCTCATTAACACGGTTCCTTCGGGTTCCATCCATTGACTAAAACCAAGAAGAATAGTGTGAGCAACACTAATTATAGTAGGAAAACCACATAATCAAGGATAAAATTTCACACTTAAGGTTTTATCCTAGGGTATTCATGGCCATTTCTAAAACACTAAGATTGTGTTCTATGCTTAGACTTATCCTTAGGGTTCTTACTAAGGCTTTCACATCCTAGTTTCCAAAGGTTGACTATACCTTTCCTCTATTACCAACTATAACGACCCATACTTTACATATATTGTTAATACTTCAAAATTGAAGCATACTTATTACAACATATGACAAAACCACAAAGGACCGTATAGGTATAGTGTCTTTAGAAACTGGGAAACATAAACAACTGGTTCATAAATCTTCTACAGTGTCTCCCATTTATTTCATCATATCTAGGGTCCGTTTTAGCATATTCTACTTAATATCCATCTTCCTGACCTGGGGAAAAGAAAACATAAAAGGGTGAGCTCAAATGCTCAGCAAGGGAAAATAAAGGAAATAAAAATCATATCATATCTTTTTGAAAATCATAACCTGCAAAAGAGATCATAATATCTTAACATGGAACAAATCATAGAAGTGAAAATGAGATCCCCATAATCATAACATAAAACTTTAAACTTTGTGGCATGCACACATAATCATGGAAAATCATTTCTTGTTAGTCATGACTCATTGCCAAGACTATCTTAGTGGACAAAGTCCCTTTCTGAATCGAGTAACCCTCGTTTTAGTCCTGTTTCACTGAACCGGTATAACCTACCGTTCCAGCCCTATCTATCTCATGAGATATAAAATCTTTACCCAATGCATTGGAGGGATATATAGGTCCCACCCATCTTATAATGAATCCTTTCCTATGTGTGCCACATAATCATAAACCATACATCATAGCGTAACCCATGTAATAAAAATGGAATTCTTAAACAACATGACATCATAAAACAATTCATATAAGATAAAGGAATTCATAAAAATATTTCCATCCCAACATAATCAAACCAATGTAATAATAGGGATAAAAACAGAACCCTTTTATTATCTTAGATGGAAAATAATTTTGATAAAATACTTGAACTCCATTCTTGAGGAAAATATCCTTTCTACTTCAAAAACATTTTTCCTTTCATAATATGTCATAAAACTTTAAAATAAAATAAGTTGATTAAAAATAAACTTGAAAACTTGTAAAGGAAGTTTCTTGGAAATAATGTTTTAAAAATCCATTCATTCTGTATAAGTTAAAAAAAACATTCTTCGTACTTTTGTCGGAAAAGTCAAAAAGTACCTCGTACGAAAAACGACAAAAGATTCCTTTCATACATATTACTAAAAACTAACCAAAGGGTAAAAATGTATTTAAACAATTGTAGGTGGATGGAAATAATATTACATATTGAGGGAACATGGATGTGGATGATAAAATACACCCCAGTAAATGCCAAAGTAAAAACAATCTCGGATAAAAATGAGATTGTGATATTTTCCCTTACCTTAGGTCCGATTTGCTTTGTACGTGTCCGAAGCTCCTGTATAATGGTTTAAATAATGTTATTGACTTATTCCATAATCATACATATTTATATGATATCATATATGGTCATATTCTTAGCTTCTTGTTAGTAATATTTCATTGTTACTTGTTACTCGGGTCTTTATTGCCTTTTGTTCTTATGCGTGTTTTGCTGAATAAATTCTTATTCTTATTTTAAGGTTATAGATACCTTATATTCAGAATGGTATTAGTGTAACATATATCATATTTATTCATTCAATTCATTTATATAATTACTATGTAATGATGATCATGTAGAACGAGTCACATCACATCGTGGAGACGGTATTCCGTACGTACGCACGAGTGATGATATCGTTCCTATGATCGTGGAATTGTATTGGAGTGTATATATATTATTTCAGTATCAATATTACTTTATAATAATCATAAATAGTTACTCATTACACCATTATACCCATCCTTGTAAAGTGATGGTGGAAAATAGATTACACCACGGCGTGGAGACGGTATTCCGTACATACGCACGCGCGGTGATTTCATTTTTCCATAGGATGGATAGAAGGTGAATTAGGGTTGTTTCATAATTATAATAACATATCAGTATGTAAGTAATACTGATGTTATTACTTTATCATGAAACAACTAAAGAATAAGAAGTTGAAGAAGAAAGAAATTGAAAAGATCGGCAATGGATATTACCTCTTCTTTGGAACGCTTCTTTGAATCCTTCACTTAGGGAACTAATATTTGTCTTTGAAGAAGACCAGGACCTCTAGGATTATTCTAGGGAAGTGTAGAGGAGAAAATGGCAGGGATTGGACGAGCTTGAGTGCTTAATTTGGTGTGAGGAGGAGGGGGAGGAGGTGCCCTTTTATAAGGGAGGAGAGGGGCACCTTAGGAATATCTCAAAATATTATTTTATATTAAAGTAAAAATCGGTTTATAATGGTTCCAAAGGGTCTTATTTCGAAGCTAAAGTGGGGAAGGATCGAAATCCTTTCAACCAATAGGATTTAGACAAGTTTAGGATATTATTTTAACCTTATCAAATAGATTTAACTCTAAGTTAAATAATTTAACTTTTACCGTGTCTTTTTGTTTTCTTTCACTATATGGTTAATACACTTACTATAACATTCCAAACTAACCCCAAATTGTTTATTATTAATATATATATCCTTATATAAGTCATTTGGCCGAACCTTAGATTTTTAGGAATAAAATAACAATTAATAATATAATATTTGATTTAAAAACTATTTTGTGTCAATTTTGACACTATTTGATATATGATTTTTTTGAAAGTCATAAAAAAATTATATGTTCGAACAAAGTTGATTAAATCAACCCTAATATATCATAGTAACCTATAAAATTTGTGTAATTCATAAAAAGTCTCAAATTACATTTATTTTGGTGTTTATAACATCAATTATGTCAATATTTCATTAATAAGATAATTACTGCATCATCATTGTGTCATAAATAACTTAAATTATTTAATGTCTAAAAATTACAAATAAAATACCATTATGTAGGAAATCGTTTTATCTTTCTAATGAATATTTATAGTCGAATTTATCTTATGTATAACCCCATATTAAAAATGATTTACTTATTAAACTTTAATTTTAACTATTTTAACCCTTCTTTAAATAAATTAATAATAAATGTCCTAATCTAATCCAAGTGGGCCTAAATGGTCATATTTTATTCCTAAGTTTGTTTTTGGTCGAATTACACTTGTACAATAGAATTAGGACATGTTTTAGGGTAATATTAATATCATATTTACCCTTGGTTACCCTATTTACTATTAACCGCGGTAAAAAAAAGTAAAAAGTTACTATTCACCAAAAAATTATTTTTATCTCATTGAACCACATTTTACTTACTGATATCAACCGTGTCTGTCGGATTTTCGAAATTCCATTCACAGAAGCGGTAAAATTAAGTTTTATGCAAAATTCAGTTTTTAACCTACCACTTAGTGGTTTCACTATTCATCAAAAATTGAAAGTTTTCAGAAAAATACCAAAATTTCACCCTAGGCTAATTTCGGTATTCCGAATCCAAAAATGAAGTCCATTTTTAAAAATAAAATTTATAAAATTTCAAAAAGTGGTTATTACTATTCATAACGGCTAGTTTTAATAATATTTTAATAGCATATCGTTGTTTAGTGAAACTCAGTATTGCGTACGACACAAGCTATCGAGGAAGGTCGTGATTGCGTGTAAATTAAGCCAAGAAAGTGTGTAGTGAAAGATTCCTTTGATGATATAAAAACAAAATATTACTCATAAAAATCTCAGGTGTTACACACACATCCATTTAATGGGTAAAAAACATATTTTTTTTGTGGATGGCGAACTACTGCCTCACGAAACAATGATTGTTCAATCTTTCCTTCCACCTCTTTTGGTTTCAATTATGATGTAACTAATTTTATATGTGATAAATATTATATATATATATATTGTCTCTTTAATTCTGTATTATTCATTAATAGTACACCTTTATGGTTTTCAAAATAGGTAAAAGCGATAATTTCATTTGGGGAAGTGCAGACTATCTCCCCCTCAAAGTGACATGACTCGTTCATACCATACATGGGATGTATAAATGATGAAGTTAATGAAATTATATATTATATTATACTATAATTATAATATACCAATATCATTATTTTTTTCAAGCCATTAAAATACAAAATATAAATGAAAGTATCGTTCATGCGCACATACGACTTACCGTCTCAATGAACGGTGCATTTAATTTCTTATCTCAAAATTTTATGTACTATTATAAGTACATATAAATACTGGATATATATATGATATATATGGAATTTAAAAAATTAATGTGATTCTGGATATAATTTTCTTTTGACCACATGGACAATTTCTAATTATAACAAGTTCATTTTTTACTCATGTTCTGATCATCGAATAAAATGTCTAATATGAACTCTTATAATTTACTAATTGCTATAACAAGATAATAAATTATATAAAAGTAATAATAATACTTCAAAAAGGTTCTTAAGTATATGTAAATTAACTTATTTTTATTATTCATTAAGAACAAGTAACATACATGACAAGTTGGACATCAGGTAAGGGGTTTCTTATCTCACTTTTAATTCTGTGAAATTTTCATTGTTCACCACTTATTTATTGAATGTGGTGTATTGTGTACTTCCATTTGATATATATTATCATTAATATATTTATAATCATGGTATTCTGTGATTATTTTTGTCATTATTAACTTTTGGTCTTACGACTCAATTGATTACAACGTGTTAAGGGGTTTTAATCTCACTTTTTATTCCTGTGAGATTCATGCTATATTTTCCACTATTTACTTTTTGTGGTGTATGTATGGCCCATGATTGTAATATTTGTATAATATACATAAATTTATGGGTTTTTAAATATTCATGGAATGATCTTTCCTTCATGGGGTGTATGTTTCATAATTTACCAAATCGATAAGGGAACCTTTCACCGTACTCTTTTAGTGAAAGACTTCATTTATGTCATGTCTTTTATTTATTTTTTCTTATATTGGGATATGTTATTCTATATCCTTATTTTTTAAAATTTAATGTACATGGGATGAGGGACCCTTTTCTCTCTCATCAACTCATTTTCTGTATTTTAATGCGATGTCGTCAGATGCCACATTTCTGTAAGGGAACTTCATAACCCAATTTCCATTCTTTAGGTTAAACATCTACTTCTTGATTATGTCTTCATATAAATATGTGTGAATGGCCTATTATTTTTTTACACAAAATATCCACTTATATTGGATGTATTTATTTTTTTCACACATAATTATGTCATTGATTTATCCATAATAAAATGGTAAGATCATTTTAAGGGATTTCATCTCAATTTACATTCCATTGAGACTTATTTATTGTAATGAACCAATTCACTTTTATATGATTCATATACTTCCCTTTTAAATATTATATCCTTATTATCATCATATTATATGTTTTTTTTTGTTTTATTCATTAATTATTTTTATTCAAGTGTTTATCATGTGTTATGAGACTCTTTAACTAAAAAATAATTTTAAAAGCTACAGTGATTTATTTTTGTAAATATTTATCATTAATTGTCATGTTATTAAAATGGTTTTGAGGATTTATTTATATGGACATTAATGTATTAAAATTTTAATTCCATTATATGTTTCAAATTGGTATGGGAAACTTTGATTCACAAATATCTTTTATTAATGTTTTAAATGGTTTTGAAAATAATTTTATAAAGCATTGATATTGTCAATATCTTCAAAATATTTCTTGTTATTACAAATGAAATTTTATTAGTGAAATTTTTATATTTGTAATATTTTATGTGTTATGATTTTATAATGGTACTTGGAAATTTGTCATTTGGTTACATGATAAACCAAATGAAGGGTGGTGTCGTGATAAACCAAGACGGTTGGTAAAATTATAACCTCCAACGCATTGGGTATGGAAGTCGGTCATATGGCTATTCCATTTAGTTATATGTGTGGAAGTCGACTGTATAGTTATTCCATTTACGTATGTTTATGTCCCAAGTTACCATTATATGTTATGTGTTCTTTATATGGGTTTTATGGTAATTTTTTGGTTAAAAAATAGTACGTAGTGATCTTTTATTCAGTGAAGAGTATTTACTACTTTATAAAGGTGAAAATTATTAATTATGATAATGTATTCATTATTTTCTTGTTTTTTTAAAAAACAAATAGTTTTCCTTCTTTGTACATCCCTTACTGAGATTTTTTTCACTTCCCAAGTTTTTGAAATGATTTTCATAGGAAATAAAGTGGAATAAAGTCAAGGATGGGATCAAGGAAAATTCATGATGTCTAAAACATGGAACCAGACATGTATCTTTTTAAGAGTTTTTATTTTATGAAATAATGGATAATGAGTGGTAGTGTATTCAAGTAATATTCATGTTGATATGTAATAGTTATGGAATAATTCTCTAAAACTCAAAACCTAAAAACATCCTCAATGTGAATTATTGATTTAGCTCAAATATATATAATGTTTTAAGGCTGTGGATTTATAGATGGTATCAGGGGTCAGTTTAGACAACAATAGGGATTATTTGTTTTCTTTAATCACATGGTTTGTCCCTAGGGAAATTATTTTGGTTAAATACTTGTTTTATATCTTTTTCAGATCATGGAATGTATCTTACAAATGGAAGGAGGAGGATCTCAAATGACAATCCTATATCTTTCTGATGACATGATTTCAGTAATTATTGCAATATCATGTTCAAGTGATTGAGAAACATTTTACAGAAAACAACTTACTTGCAAGTAGTTGTTTGAGATATCAAACACCTCCACCATAACTCGATATCATCGTTGATCATGGGATGTATTTAATAAAATCCTATTATCTCAATATTCTCATATTTTGCAGAAAGTTATTTATTATCAAAAAAATTCCAAATATATTACCTTATCCGTATATTTTGAAGCATATTATGATTTTGAAAAAAGGTGTACAAGAATTATACCCTTACACAACCTATTTATATTTGATTTTACAATATAGTCTCTCATCACATACTTATGGTATATTAAAAGGACCATTTATTGAAAGTTTCAACTCAAAATCTGTCCGAATGTTTTATAAAAATAAAGTTTTATCAATTGTATTGGAATTATATGTCATACATGATTATTTTCCGAAACTATTTTTCAGCGAACACTTATATAACCCAAGTTGTACAAGGTGTATTTGGATGAAGGACGAAAATGATTTTGAAGGATATCTAAATCGTTGTTTGAATGCATGGACCTTCTACCTATGTGAACAAGATGATGATGAAACCATATGGACAACCTGATCAAGGTATGAAGTTATTTCTATTAGGAATAGTTTTATTTAATATTATGTAGGTGAAAGAATATATGTATAAGATGTTGAGGTCTTAATGTATCGAGTTGAAAATGAAAGGTATAAGAAATCCTTTGAGTTTAAAACATGTTAGGGTTATTTTTGAGTTTTATAAAAAAGGAAAACCTGTATGATGGGTGACAACCCATTGCGTCTAGCAAAGCTGCATGAATCAAACCCAGAAATGAATCGCGACAATGGTGCATCACCTACCACTATCCTACTTGAAGTCCCTGGTTAGTATGACTTATTATTTGTAGTTAAATGATTTTATGTATCAAGAATAAGTTGATTATGGGAACTTCTGTTTTTTCAAATAGATATCCTTAATATAGGAAAATGAATTGGTGATTATTTGATAAATGTAATTTTAAAATATTTTCTCTATTTTGGGGAAACACTATATGCCTATGGAAAATAAAATATGTTGAGATTTCAATTGAGGAGTAATGGTTCAATTTTATTTTGGAAGAATCTATGTTTTTATTATGGACTTATAAGCATTTTGGGTTATTTAAGGATATGATTAACCTATATTTGGGAATATGTGACTAGGTTAATTACACTTTAGTATGAGACTTTTAGATTAGTTAATATGATTTGGAGATAAATGTTAAGAAACTCTGTATAAGAATATGTGATTATGTCCATCTAAATTTTGGGGTTCAATATTAGTTTGGATTAAATTTAAGGAATTTAAGGAAAATTGTATTTTTAATGTTCTTTGTTGAACTTTGGGTAGTGTTTGATGAAATTTAGAGATTAAGAGTAGTAAATTTTTTTTAATGATTATCCTTTTTGTGGATTATCTGATATTTTACTAACCATTTTAGTTTTTGTTGATGTTTAAATACGGGGTAAAAATATAGTTCATCTTTTGTAGATTATGTGATACTATAGAAGTTGATTCTAGTGCTTCATGTGTGACCAAGTCATCTTGAATACTCATCGTTCAGAGAAAAGATAATTTTGTGGTAGGATTTTTGTAAAGGATGAAAGTATACTTGATAAGAAAGTGTGTTTCCTTATATTTTTAGTTAGATCATAAATAAATTCCGCATATTTATGAATAGTAACATAAAACAAAAACGTTGTCTGTTATATTTTCTTATTGGTGAATCAAATACTGTTTAACCCACCAAAAGTTTGTGATTTTCTTGTGGTTAACTTTATCCTAATCATTTTTTTATCACTCTTTATCAGAACATGACACTTAGTTTCTCCTAAATATCAATGTTTTTATGGAATCCATGTATAGGTTATCTTGGGTGACCTTGGTACATAACTTTATTTCTTTTAATGTGGTAGTTTATTTACACTTTTTCTGATGTGTGACTTTCAATTAAATATCTAATCCCAATTTTAAAATTGCGAGAACGCAATTTCCACAAGGGGTGAAGGATGTAACATCCCAAGTAAATAAGGAATATGAAAATTTTCATATTTATTAATATTTTTAAATTAAATATAAATCTTAATTTAAAGGGGATGCTTTGATTGATGGCATAATTGATACACAACAATGGGTTTGAATGAAAACTTATGTTGGACACAACGTCGAGTTATACAGAAAAATAATATAATAATATTATTAATTTAAATGGTATTTAACGCCTAGCCATTTTATTGGTGAGAATGAATATAAATAACTAAAATATGATAATATATATTTGCTAAATGTTTTTACATTTATCCAATAAATTTTAGAGGCTTAAAATGTTTATGAATCCAATTTTAAGAAAAAAATACTCTAATATTCTATAAAAGGCCGATTAACCACATTTTAATGGAAACCCCATTTTAAATATATTTTTTTCACTTTTATATTTTTCATTTGACCAAATAAAATTCTTCTTTAGAATTAGGACATCAAAATTTACTATTGGTAATTTTTTGTATTTTTTAGATAAAGGTCATTTGTTAATGAATAATAAAAAATACTGTATTTTAATTCAGAACTTCCTTTTAATATAATTTGTTTATATTGATATTTTAATTTTTTAAAAGTTTTCAAAGTGTAATTAGATTATATTTTTACAATTTAATCCAATTTTTTCAATTGTAAGTACTTTCAATTTGAATTTGGACATAAAATATTGTCAATATTTTGATAGTTATTATTTCTTAAAAACATGTTTTTTATTTTGACAGCATGAATTAATTTTAAATTAATTAATGCATATTTTATGTTTTGAATTTGGTAAAATTGACATCATTTTTGAATTTGGAATATCAAATATATCTTAGGATAAATGTTTGTTATTTTTCTAAAAAACATCATTTTTGTTGAATAGTGAAAACACTGAGTAGCAGTTGAAAAGATGAACTTTTCATTTAAATGAAATTTTACAACTTCTATGAATTGAATTTCTAAAATCCAGCATACATGGTTGTTATTATTAAGTAAAACAGGGTTCAATATTATGAATATAATTTTTGGTGAATCATAACTTTTGACTTTCATTTACCATTGTTAAAGGTAAATTGGGTAATGCAAGGTAAAAATAATACTATAATAATATAAAATTACTTTAACACTTGTACTAACATTATTGTATTATTAATGGCTGACCAAGAGAATCCTTGTGTGAGACAATTTTCATTTGAAAGCCATTTGGGTAATATAATGACATTAATAACTAATTATTTACTGTATATATAAAAATATCATAAACATGTACTTTTGTTCTAAAAAAAATTAATGTGGGGTCATATAATTGATATATATGATTATAAATATTCAATATAAAGATAAAAAAATTCAACATCTTGGTATTTTATTTATAGTTTTTAGACATCAAATATATAAAATTATTTATGACACAATAATGATGTAGTGTTTAACTCATTAATGAATTATTTATATAAATAAGATTATAAAAATTAAAAAATATATAAAACCAGTCCAATAATTATTGGATGATTTTATTTTTATCATAAGTTATCATATCTTTGACTTTAACTTATGAAATTGAAAATGATAATACAATAAAATAATATTTTCCAACTTTCTTAAAGAGACCCTCTTCCCCCTTATAAAAATCCC
Organism: Viscum album; assembly: GCA_963277665.1. Classification (NCBI taxonomy): domain Eukaryota; kingdom Viridiplantae; phylum Streptophyta; class Magnoliopsida; order Santalales; family Viscaceae; genus Viscum; species Viscum album. The sequence continues at coordinate 736,267,278 of OY728160.1, forward strand.
TCACATCTAACTCATTACTCAGACGTCTCAAAACCCTAGGCTCATCCAACCTCTGCCAAAATAATCTCTAAATATCCTTATCTTCCACCTAGAAGCCTTAATTTAGGCAGAAGGAACTTTAATAAATCTTTTTGGTTCCAACAAAAGGGAGTTAACCGATTTAACGGTAATGTATTTTCTTAAGTTTTTTTCATTTATATTACAAATCCACCGCTTTACTATTTTCATGACTTAATTTAATTAAAAAAATAGTATCCTAAATATTCTATGTTTTTTTATGAGAAGGATTCACACTACACTTACACAAACCACCATTTAATGGGTAAAACATATTGTTTCTGTGGACGGAAAACTACTCCCTCACGAAATAATGATTGTTCAATCTTTCCTACCGCCTCTTATAGTGTCCATTACGATGGAACTGATTATATATGTGATACATATTATAAATATACTGTCTCTTTACATATGTATTTTTCCTTAATAGTATACCTTTATGGTTTCCACAATGGTTAAAAGTGATAATTTCATTTGGGGAAGTGCGGACTATCGCCCCTTTAAAGTGATATGACTCATTCAGGAAATACATGGGTCGTATAAAAGATGAAATTAATGAAATTATATATTATATTATAATTTAATTATAATATACCCATATTTTTATTTTTTCAATCCATTAAAATATGAAATAGAAATGAAAGTAGCGTTCCTCCATACCTACGACTTACCATCTCCATGAACAGTGCATTTAATTTCTTATCTCCAAATGTTATTTACTATTATAAATACATATATATACTAGATATATATGATATATATTATATTTAAATAATTAATTTCATTCTGGAGATAATATTCTTTTAACCACATGGACAATTTGTAATTATAACATGTTCATTTTTGACTCAAGTTCCAAACATCGAAAAAATGTCCAATATGAACTCTAATAATTTACTAATTGCTATAGCAAGATAATAAGTGATATAAAAGTAATAACAAAACTTTAAAAAGGTTCTTATGCATATATAAATTAACATAAGTTTACTATTCATCAAGAATAAGGAACATACAAGACAAGTAGGACATGAGGTAAGGGGTTTCTTATCTACTTTTAATTCTGTGAGATTTCAACTGTTCGCCACTTATTTATTGAATTTGGATTATCGTGTTCTGCCATTTGATATATATTTTCATTAATATATTTATAATAATGGTATTCTATAATTATTTTGTGGTTATTAAATTTTGGTCTGGCGACTCGATTGATTACAACGTCGTGAGGGGTTTTCAACCCACTTTTTATTCCCGTGAGATTCATGCTATATTTTACACTATTTCCATTTCCATGGTGTATATACTTCCCATTATTGTATTATTTGAGTAATATAATTTAATTTATGGTCTTTTACATCTTATTGTACGATCCTTCCTTCATAGGGTGTATGTTTTTTAATTTACCAAATCGGTAAGGGAACATTTCACCGTACTCTTTTAGTCAAAGACTTCATTTATGTCATGTATTTTAATTTATTTTTTCTTTTTTTGGGATATGTTATTCTATATCCTAATTTCTATAAACATTTTGTCCATGAGATGAGATACCGTTTTCCCTCTCATCAACTCATTTTCTTAATTTTATACCGACGTCGTTAGACTGTCGAATTTCTGTAAGGGAACTTCTTAACCCAATTTCCATTCTTTGGGTTAAACTTCTACTTCATGATTATATCTTGCTATAAATACGTGTGAATGACCTCTGATTGTTTTTACACATATTATCAACTTATAATATGCGTATTTATATTTTTCACACATAATTATGTCATTGATTTATCCTTAATCTAATGGTATGATCATATTAAGGGATTAGTCTCAATTTACATTCCATTGAGACTTGTTTTTTGTTATGCACAAATTCACTTTTATATGGTGTATATACTTCCCTTTGAAATAAAATATACTTATTATCATGATATTATATGTTTTTTATTATTTTATTCTTTAATTATTTTTAGTCAAGTGTTTCTCAAGTGAATAAGACTCTTAAACTAAAACAACGTTTTAAAAGCCACATTTATTTATTCTTCAAAATATTTCTCATTAATGTTCATGTTTTCAAAATGGTTTTAAGTGTTTAATTATATGAAAATTAATATTTTAAAATTTTAATTGCATTAATAGTTTCAAAGTGGTATGGACCACATTGATTTAAAAGTATCTTTATTAAATGTTTTAAATGGGTTTGAAAATAGTATGATAAAGCATTGATTTTGTCAATATAATGAAATGATATATTGTGATTGAAAATGAAATGTTTTTAGTCAAATGTTTATATATGAAATATTTTGTGTCTCATGATATTATAATGGTACTAGGACATTTTAAGGGTGGTTACATGATAAACCAAAAGTCAGGAGGTGAGGTGATAAACTAGGAAAGGTGGTTAAGTTATAACCTCCAATTAATTGGGTATGGAAGTTGTCTGTATGGATATTCCATTAAGTGATATGTGTGGAAGCTGATCATAAGGTTATTCCATTTTAGTAAGTTTATTTCCCAAGTTCACTTTGTATGTTATGTGTGCTTTTTATGTGTAATCTTTTAGTTAAAAAGGGTATGCAATGATATTTTATTCAGTAAAGAGTATTTACTACTTCATAAATATGAAAAGTATTACATTTGATAAAGTATTCATGGTTTTCATGATGGTTTGAAAAAATAAAAGTTTCCCTTCTTTGTGTATCCCTTACTGAGATTTTTTTCTCATCCCATGTTTTTGAACTGTTTTTCATAGGATATAAATTGGAATAGGGTCAAGCATGGGATCAAAGAAAAGTAATGATGTTTAAAACATAGAACTTGACACGTTTCTTTTTAAGAGTTTTAATTTTATAAAAAAATGGATACTGAGTAGTAGTGTCTACATGTAATATTCAAGTTGATATGTAAGAGTTATGGCCTAATTATATAAAACATTAATCCTGAAAAGATCCTCAATGTGAATTCTTGATTTAACACAAGATTATATAATGTTTTAAGGCTTGGGATTTATACCCACTCTCCCTTGTGAGTATAAGTACCACCCTATGGTGAGGTGAATGACACCCTCTAGTGACAAAAATCCACATATGAGTGATCGTTGACCAACTAGTCCTTCTTTAAATTACATCCAATCCTATACTCTTTTGGAAGAAGAGGTCCTATAATAAATAATGATTTTCTACCAAAATGAGGAATTTCATTTCACTATCTTACACTATCAATAAATATACCCAAAAGAGTATCAATTTTCATCACACTATAGGAGTTGTCAATATTTCACCCAATTCACTATACAACATCCATAGGGATAAATAAATATTATACACCATTTTAAAATAAGGTAAAACTATTTTAGAAGATACTAGAATAATATCTCTAAGAGTAGATGGTGCAAGACACTCATTCCCTTATATAGGACACACTGAATGAATCTTTCTTGAATAACAACCTTATTACGAAACAAGACTACCTTGAGTGGGTCCTCTCTACATGATCTATGTATTTAAGGTCTAAAAAAATTGAACATAACCTCCTCCTCTTCATGTATTTCTAGAATTACTCTAGATACATGCCATCATTTGTTATCCAAATCCCACTCATGTAGGTGGAGTAGATATGAATCCTCTCCCAATAGGCATAGATGGGAAGGTCCAAAAAAATTATAAATATTCCCAAACAATCTATAGCCTCAGTACTCAACATGGTCTCTTTGACACTGGAGATTATTATTCTCGAGCTTCCATAATTACTGGAAATCCTTGTAACAGTTAGTGGGTGCCACCTTTCTTCTGATACTCATATATGTATCATCAATGTGTTGCATCTGACCCTAGTCAAACCACTTCCTTGCCTTAGTTAGATAACACCCTATCTAACACCATTAGCTTCCTTAGGTTTCTATCTATAAATAGATCATGGTTCACTATATCAAACATGGTACTGAACCCTAATGTTTTTACATGAGATCAAATAGCATGCCTACTCTTTTACTTAAATCATATAGTTTTTGTTAGATCATGGAAATAATCGAAATAGAACCCTTCTGCGATTTCAAAACATCCTGGCATGATTGACCCATATGTTCTTCAGGAAGAAATATTCATCGAAGCTGGACTATAAATCCCTACAAATCAATTCATGATACTGAAATTCATGGTTTAGGATATCCCACCAACATTTATATTATCCTCCATGAATATATGAAGTGAGCTTTACTCTCCATGAAAAATGTTCGACCTAGAGATCAATGAATGATATGACCATATTAAGTAATTATTATACACCCTGGGCAGCAACACCTCTAAAAACGTAGGTAGATGTTTCTACATAAACTCATTCAGAAACTCTCTAATAGAATTGGAAGGTATTATATCTCTATTTATAGTCGATATAATCTATGTAAACTCCCCTCAAAATTGGACATCATCTCCCACGTTAGGGAGAATAGATGGTGTTATAGGGTACAAGACTAGAGGTATCACTTCTAGATCAGGACCCACCACCTTCAGATAATGTTCATCACCACCCTCTAGGAGCATGGCTAGATGAAATAGTTGTTTCATAACACTACAAATTACAATAAAACATTACAATAAGTTGTTTATAATTCTAAATATCATTGACTCATGAATAGGATATATTAAATCCTCCTATGTAAGAACCACACCCCTCTCTCTACTCTAAGAGCTAGGTTTGGGTGGTATGAATAATTATATAGAACAAAAGAGATGCTACCTACATCCCATTACAAAGGTTGGTTCAAGGTTAAGTTATGTTATATAATTCCAAGGCCCAGTATATAGAGTTTGAATTGAAACTTATAAATTAAAACACCCTTAAAATTGAACTTGTCATCCCTATTTAATGGTGACCATTTCCTTTTAGAATTAAGTTTTTATTTAATTTTATGTTATTTTATAAAAAAACATTCATTAAAGGGTTTAAATATATGGATCACCACCTCTGATTTATAAGGTCCCATACACTTCTGGTTTCATTTTTTCCCAACCACTCACTTATCAAGTCCCTATGTGAAATTTTCGCACAATTAATGGACACAGTAATAATGGTAAAAAACATGTTACATTAAATGCACGTTGTATGTAAAAACTACATGGAGTAATACATGACATATAAATCTCATAATTTACCTAAAATAATGCATGATCAAAAAAAATTTCCCATATTATGAAATGATAAAATATTATTCTCAATCATAATAATAAACATTACACATCATGTGCAAAACCCAAATGGGGGAATCAAATAAATTATAGCATGAATAAAATAGAACATAATATCTCATCCCTGGTAATTTGGAATTTTACTATATTTTGGTTAGATACTCCCAAAAATATCTCATTACCAAACTCTGAAATATTCATAATATCTAGTAAAATATTCCCAAAAACATTGAAAAAATAAAAGAAAACACCACTATAATAAAACATTTTGATGTCCTGGCCTCAGATTCACTAAATAGTTCCTCGAGCTGGTGGGTCACATGGCCTCAAGAGAACCTCCCTATACAGAATAGTCTTATGAATAGTAATGGGGGAACAATGGGGTATAATGGGTAGATTATACACTCATGATTTGAGTATCACAATGGTGAAATATCTAGATAAATAGAGGAACAATAATACTATGTGACAATGAAATATAACGCAACCAATGGGCATAAATAACCAATATTGAAAAAATATAGTACCATATTGAAAGTAAATTAATATCATGAAACTATATGGAAGAAAAAGTAAATTGGGGAATAAGTCATGAAATAAAATACATGTATCAGAATATAAAAATAAATAAAAGATATATCTCCACTAACATCATGAGCCATAACATGGCCCTTCACATCCCTACTCCTATGCTATAATCACTAAAGCATAAAAAACTAGGCGATTTCCCTTGAAAAAAAATGTTTTCATTTAAACATCATGAGAGGCATCGATACTCTGAATAGGGTGTGAGATATGCATAGTATTCCTCAACCAAAGTTTTCTATAAATAACCAATCAGTATATATAAAATGAGAAGTGTAAAAGTATAATAAATAATAAATAGTAATAGATACTATAAAGGGTTGGATATAGTTTATAAAGGACACTAGGGTGATAGTACCTAATTTGGCCCATTCAGAGAAACCTCTGAAAAACTTACCAGATGTATAAATATATATGGTTTATATACATAGTGATGTATAAGACATAAGTATGGATAATAGAACTAGTTTGGACTTATGTCATAACTTGGGAGTCCAAGAGTAGTATCCCAATTCTCACAAGGGTCAAGGGATTAAATTCCTAGTATCATAATAATAAGTGACTCCATGCCAAGTATCATAATACTAGGATCACCATGACCTAACCATAATAATAGGATCTTTATGACTTAATCATAGCAATAAGGGCAGTCATGCCCGTAAGTCATTACATTTAGGATCTTCATGCTCGTATATCATATCCATAAGGGTATCCATACTCATTCATCATAATACATATGGGTCACCATGGTCATATGCCATAATCTAGGAGGGTAATTAATGCCCAAGAAATCTAGATATAAGGGATCCATGCCCATATATAAAAATAGTTCAATGGATTCCATGACCACATATAAAAATTGTAGAAGGGACTTCACACCCTTATATCAAAATGTTTAGGGGACACTATGCCAGTTAGTCATAATAGATAAGTAGTAAAGTTGTTAATATGAGCTAATATGTAGATCATAATTCAATATAATTTCTCCAAAACATGGTTGTAACCATGGTCTTATTTGACAAAGGGACATGGTTGAACCACTCAATTACAATAAATTGATTATTTTCTTCATAATTAATGGTCATGCCAAACCCATATAGAAGATGGTTTTTCTCTTTAGGAACTTATAAAAATAATCTATATTCCATTACAAAAACTCAAGGGGTGGAAGCAACTGAAGGGTACATATCCCAATGATATTTAAGGGTTTCTAGTCTATATCTTTCAAGGATATTTAATCAGAAAATATTTATATATTTTTGTAGGGAAACACATTGAGAATATGGTGAGTAGAATCACACCAAACTATATAAGTAAAAAAGGCCTAGGGTTAAATACGGGGAAACATAACAAAATCCTATATAGGATCACTCATCCCATATTAGCCTTTGGTTTGGTCTAGATTAGAATAGATGGGAATAACAAATGAACTCCCTTAAAAAAGGGAATATGTGCCTTCATCAAAATAAAATATATGATTGAAAAGAAAATGGGGATATAAGTATAAGGAGAGATTCATATACCAATAGCTATCCAATGACATGATTAGAAGGTGAATCAGTGTGCAGATGGTTGAACTATCCAATAACCTTGGATTATTAGAGGAGGAGGATCTCTAAATAGATAATAGTGATAGTGATATCAATTAGATGAATAAAATATTAAAGGGTTTTAGTTAAATAATCCCTTAAGGTAAAAATATTTTTTTACTAAAACATAAGGGGTCACATCATTTGGTTGCATGGTTGGCCAAACTCTGCAACAACCATGCACCACACACTACCTCAAGACCCCCATCACATGGTCTTGGAACACACTGAAAAAAATTATGCACCGATAGTGTATACTCCCTTTAGTTAATGTCACATAAATGACTTAATTTAAAGGTAAATTTAATTTAATTTTCATTATTTATTTGTTTTTGGGGTTTCCCGTGCGTTTTCGGAGGAAATGGTTAGTTTTCATGATTTGGGCCAAACCGTGAGCCAATTTCTCGATTTAAAAACTAATTTTGTATCTTTTATAAATCATTCATTTTTTAATATTTTGCACCCATTCCACTTCCAAAATTTCCTCCCCTGACCTATTAACACCACCATATCAATTCTTACCCATTAATAATCCATAATAATGGTGGATTTGGGTTTTTATTTAAGGACTTGGGGCGGCTTAGAACCCCATTTCCAATTTTTTTACAACAATGTTTATTTATTATATTATTCAATTAATAGTATTTTTTGGTGATTCTATGTCTCACTCGAGCCCACTAAACCCAGGAACGCCCCCATTTTCTTTTCCCACTCTTTGGAGGTCATATGCATTGAGAATTAGGAAAGAACTTATTAGGATTTATTAAATCATCCAGATTTGATGAGGTAAATAGTTTCCTTCATAAATCCTTCAATTTTTACTCTTTTCCCCATTTTAGTTATAATGTGAACTTATATGTCTTATTCTATCCTAAATTTTGTTTTTTTCTATTTTGAAATTCAACTACTTTTGTATTTGGGGATATTTCTTCAAGATCCCTCAAGTAAGGGGGTCTCCTTCATTCATATTTCAATTTTTTTAGGATTTCGTCCCTATTTAATGGTGTTAAATGTGTCCAAAAAGTGGGGATTCGAACCTAGGGTTTCATTTTGGGTTTCTTGGACAATTATTGTGGTATTAGTATGGATCTATATCCCTTATGGTGTGATTGTTGGGCGGTTAAATGTTCGCAAAAATATTCAAAGTGTTTGACACTTGTGGTAGGTGATTGCATGGGTAATAATTTCTAGATGAGTTAGAATTGCATAGTTTCTATTTCTAGCACACTTATACTTTATTATCTTTGCTAAAAAATCTATTTTTTTGGTGCATTTGTTATGAAGATTATTTTTAGGTACCAATTTGGTGTTAAATTGGGTGTTTTACCAGGATATTTTATGTCATGCCAATTAGGGTTGTTTTATAACTCATGTAATGGGTTAATTGAAATATTTTGGGTGCTAGAAATTATTTTTTGGTAAATATGGGATTGAAAATGGTTTACAAAGTGGGTTTTTTAAGGGATTTTGTGTGCAAAACATTGGTAAGTTTTGTGAAGTTATTTTATTTAAATTATAATGATTTTATTGAGTGGTGTAAGTGGTGAAAAGAATGTGTAGATATTGTTTTGAGTTGATTATGACCATAACTGATGTTTTTATGTGATAATGGATTTTTTTTATCATGAGATAATGGTTTGAGCACAAAGGGGGATGTCCTAGTATCTAGGATGGAAGATATGCACTAGTAACTTGTGATCCGGAGTGATTTTATCCCAATTTCACTGATCCAAATCGAAAAAAACACTAAAAATACTATATTGTATAATATTGGGGAAAAATAGATTATGGGTGGGTTCCTTACTAGTGTCTCTTCTAGGAGAATATATTTTTCAATGGTTACATTACAACAAGGTAAGGTACATGAGGCATGAGACTAACTAGTGCATAGGGGTGTTCTCGAGATTAGTTCTCATTGAACAATTTCTAATTATCTTTGGAATATGGTGCGTTTTTCTGGAAAATATAGTAGAATACGTGTTTTAATTAAATGTTCTCACTCATGGAAAATCCCCTTTCAAAACTGCTTACATTAAAATGCTTCATTCTTTAAAATTATTTCCATCACTTCATGTTTATAGAAACTAGAATTATTTTTATCTTATATTGTTTACTCAATGAAATATCTTGGTGGTATCCTATTGAGATAGAGGCTCACATGGTACTTACACCATTTGGGTGTATGTATACTTATTAATGTTTCACATAGGTAAAGGCAAGGCAATAGGTGATGGCGGTTCAGGTTGTTAGTTCCCTATTAGGGTAAGGCGTTGTGGACATGGCTTGTGCATGATGAACCCTTGTCGTGGGGAGTCCATGGAGCTTCATTGCTAGTATTTTTATATTTATTTGAAACTTTATAAATATGTTTTAACCTATGTATTCATTTTTAGATATTTTTTATTTGTTTTTTTGGAATAAATTTTCCGATTCGGTTTACCGATTATTTTTAGTGTTTTATATATCCATACTAGGGTAAATCGTTCCCAAACAAAAATCTATAATTCCCAGGAAGTTTTGGAAGCCCATGGGTATAGGGAATTGTAACAACCCAGTATTACATGGTACATTTACCTACGAATAATGCAATAGCTTTCTTTGTACGCAACTTTGAAATTCTAACACACCGCGACCAATCAAAGTAGCTGTTACGAATAGTAATACCCACTTTGGGAAATCTTATCAATTTTATATTTCAAAATTTACTTCATTTTTGTGTTTGGAATATCGAAATTATCTTAGGGTGAATTTTGGGTATTAATCTGAAAACATTATGTTTATTATGAATAATGAAAAATACCAAATTTTAATTAAAATAACATTTTTAATCAAAATAATTTATAGTGATAAATTATAATATTGATAGGATTTTAAGTATAATTAGATTATATTTTTACCATTTAATATAATTTTGGTCATTGGACGTAATTTTACATTTAATCTAGACATAAGAAAGTATAAATCTTCTGATAGTTACTATTTCTTAAAAACACACTTTTTTTTGACAACGGAAATTTATTTTAAAATAGTTTCTGCCACTATGGTGATTTGAATTTAGAAAAATGGATTCTATATTTAGAATCATGAGGTCCAAATTCTTTAAATAGGTATCTTTTATTTTTCTTATTTTTGAATAATTATTTCGGTAAATATTTTATTTACCCTCGTTAAATGGTAAATCCGGTAAATAAGGCTAAAGAAATAATATTATAATAATATTAAATTACCCTAACACATGTTATTACCCTATTTTATGATACATGTCAGTCCTTGGGCATCCTTGGGTCGATTTTGAGCCCCCATGGAGCCACTTGTAAGTGATAATGAAACTTTATATTAATTAAGTTAAAGTAAATACAAAAATGACATAAGCATATATCTTTTTGTAAAATAATTTTTACATAGGTTGATATATGGTATATCTTAAACTATAAAAATTAATTAAAAAGATAAAAATATTTCCTATATAATAGTATTTAATTTATAATTTTTAGACTATAAATAATTTAATTTATTTATGACACAATGATGATGTAATAATTACCTAATTAAAGAAATATTAAAATAACTGATATTATAAATATCCAGATAAATGTAATTTGAGATTTTTTTGAATTATAATAATTTTATTGGTTAATATGACATATTATGGTTGGTTAGATGATTTGTTTTGAAGAAATAATTCTTTTATGAATTTAGAAATAACAAAATACCAAATAGTGTCAAAATTAACATAAAAGAGTTTTTAAAACATATATTATATTATTAATTGATATTCTATTCCTAAAAATATATGGTTCAGCTAAAGGTCTTAAATAATATTATATATGTCATTAATATACCACTTTTGGTTATCTTGGAAGTTTATAGTATGTTTATTAACCATATAATATAAAAATACAAAATGTCATGGTAAATGTCAAACTATTTAACTAAGAGTTAAATCAAAATAATAAAGATAGTATAGTGATTGAAACCTATCTAAAACCAATTGGTTGAGTGGTTTTAGTACCATCCCCACATCTGACTTTAAATAATTCATTTTCAGGTAATTATAAACCAAAAATTAATTAATTATAAACTAATATTTCTTTCTTTTCCTAAGGTGCCCCTCACCCCTCTTATAAAAGGGCACTCCCCCTTCCCTCAAATTCACACCATCAAAGCCATTAAGCTCAGCCAAACCCTGCCAAAATACCCTATAAACTGTACTACCTTCATCCTAGAGGCCTTAAATTATTCAGAATGCCATCCTATGGAGCCCTTTTGATCAAATCAAAAGGAAGAACCTGAAGAAGAGGTAAATATTTCATCACCTCTTTCAAGTTCCGTTATTCTTCCACTTACTCTTTGTTTGTTGTTTCCATTATAAAATAATAACTATAGTATATTCTATATACCTTGATGTTATTATAAATATGGTACAACCATATTCATTATTTTATCCATCCTTTGAATGACATGTCACCATATGTGTGTACGTACGACTTACTGTCTCCACGTCGTGGTGTAATAGTTATTCAAAACATTATTATTTGTATGGGTATAATAATGATATGTAATTGATGTAAATAATAAATATAACATGATAATGATTATTTATATATGATATAACATCCAATTATATATTATTTTAATATCAGAAGAACTATATTGTCGGTCCTGCGTACGTACAGATTATCGTCTCCATGAATGCGATGAGATTCATTCCCCATCGTATCCATTCGTGAATAATTTTCATTTGATGATTAAAAATAATGTTTTAAGACCTAATATCATTATGAATATGAATGAAATACATATTATCCATAAGAAACATTACTTACATAACAAAGCATATAAGAGAAAACGAATCAGTTAACACCCAAAACGATGATACTACTAAGATATTATTAACAAAGTAGTGTTAAAAGATCATATATGATATCATATTAATGTATATGATTCTTGTATAATTTAATATAAATTATTTCACCATTATACATGAGGTTAACTTACCATTGACCAAGGAAAAGTACAAGGTAATGTTTAATTTTACACTGTCTTCATTATCCGAGGTTGTTTTTACGTAAGTATCTTATGAGACCTCTTTAGCATCCACATCCATATTTCCTAATAATGTATTTCAAAACATTTTTATTATTTTATAGACTATGGGTTAAATTCATTTATACCCTTGTTTGAATTTGATAATATTTTTATAAATTAATTTTTTAGTCGTTTTTCCAAACAAGGTCCTTTGAACCTTTTCGATAAAATTAAGGTAAGAATGTCTTTTTTTCACTTATAAGGTGGGTGAAGCTATTTTCTTCCATTATAACATCATATAAGATTCCATTACAATATTATAAGAATATTTTCAAAATAAATGTTTGCAAAAATTATTTCATAATAGAAAGAGATATTTCTCTAAAAAAGGTTTTGATTTCATCTATGTCAACGTCCATTGATGGATTTTAAGCTTATTTGAAGTTGTTTTATTATGATACAAAACATCGATATTGTATTGAAGGTTTTGTGAGATTTCTGAATATGGATGTGTTATTTTTACACCATTCATGGTTTATGGATAATGTATTGACATTTCGTATGCTAGTTTTAATACGAATGTTTATGTTATGTTTAAAATTTTTCTTATGAGAAATGCATTGGACATAGTATGTGATGGGTGGAGCCCGCGATAGCTCCTCGGTGCATTGGAAGGTCTCATGAGACAAACTAGTGTTTTGGCACAAGGCCCAGAGAAAATATTATTTGAAGTCCTGGAACAAGGTCTTGACTATGTGGTTATGAAGTCAGGCATTGTGCATTCCATCATTATGAAAGTGGCTATTGATATTTCATGTGATTATTCGACAAGTAGAATATCCATGTGAAAAATTAAATGGAAATATTTGATTTTATCTTTTACATATTATGATGAAGTTCATGTTTAAAAAGATTTTGTTTTAGTTTTATATGTTGCCTGAAATGTTTATTCTTATTTATGAAAGTTTCCGCTATATTTTTATCCTTACTGAGCATCTGATCTCACCCCTTTCTATGTTGTATTTTTCCCAGGATGCGAAGAAGTATATTAGGACTGACCTGTGGGGATAGTCTATGGGATCACAGTGTTTTCTATGGAAACAATTTTGTTGTATATTTCCATTTTATGATGTAATGTAAACCTTATGAATGTATCTAGTAATTCCAAGGCTACTAAACTAATCGGTCTTTTAGAGACTTGATCTTTTGTGATCATGCTAATGATACGAAATAATTCACCGAATCTGGGATTCTAGGGTCGGGCGTTACAGTTGGTATCAGAGGAAGTTTATTACAATCCTTGGAAACTAGATTTTGATAAACTCTGATTAGAGCACATAGTCCTAAGATATAATTTGAGGATTAATATAGAAGAACTTCATAGAATTATTTTATTGTAGAGATTTTTTGAGTTTTACAATCAATACATCCCTATCTAGATATGAGAAGGTAGAGGCGGCTTTGGCATAGATGTACCTAGGGATAAAACACGAAAACACTGCTTTGAGCTAGACTCAAACAGGAATTGGTGCACGACAATGGGCCTTACTGCACTCTTGGTTACGACACTCCCAGGGGATATGATTAGGATAATTCTCATTTTCATTACAAATCATTATGAATGGTTTATGAGTATATACTTCTCTGAAGAATTTTTTTTATGATTATGGATTATACCCATAAACTGTGGAATTTATGTTATGTTTTTTACATGTTTGGATTTGTGTATTGCGATTCATAAACTAATCTAGTGTATGCCATTGTTTAGAAATGGTGAATGGTGGAAGGAAATAAAACCATATCAATGCACGCACACCATGTATGGATTTCCCTCCTATTCAAGATAATTATAATAGAGCTGGTGATTCAAATGGTGATGATCAGCTAATCACCATACTGGGACAACTCACTCAGGTTATAAATAATAACCTTACCCATATGGAGCACCCTTATCCACATTGTGGAGGATCAATGTTAGACTGCTTCATTAGGAAACAACCACCAACAATCAATGGGGGTACAAATCCACTAGTAGCTGAGAAATCGATGAATTCCATAGAGAAAATATTCTACGCCTTAAGGAGTAGTGAAAGGGAAAAAGTTGACATGGTAGTTTTCCACCTCACCAGAGATGATGATCAATGGTGTCCATTGATTAAAAACACAAAGTAAGATGATGAAGTATCAAATATGTAATGGAGGGAGATTAAAGAAATTTTCATAGAAAAATAATTTCCTCATGACCATTGATCGGATATGGAAAGGAAATTTCTCAGTCTGAGGCAAAAGGAGGATGAGAATGTTGAAATGTATTAATCTAACTTTACATGGTTAGAGAGGCATGTTACACATTATATACTTAACCCAAGAGGTAATATTGATCATTTATTTGAAGGGTTAAAACCATTTCTCCATCAATCATTTGTCTCACAATCCTTCTCATCGAAGGAATATATTGTCTCATGTGATATCAATATAGAAAAAGAAATCTCAAAGTCTTATTAAATTATATAAACAAAAGAGAAGAAGTGATCTGTTGAACACTCTGGAAATGGAAATAAGGGGAAGAAGGGAAAAGTTGAATATCCATCCTGTAGTAAATGTGGGAAGAAACACCCTGGTACTTGGCTGAAGGAAATGAGAGTCTGTTACAAGTGTGGTGAAAAAGGACACCACTCTCGTGATTGCAAGGGGATGAAAGGGGCTGTCGATGTTGAATGCTACAATTGAAGAGAAAGGGGAAATTATGAGAATGAATGTGACAATTGTCATGGGAACTTACCTCAGAAAAGGCTAAGGGATCAAGGCCAAGAATATGCTATCACAACTGCTGAGGTTGAAGCTCTAAATGATGCGAGGGCAGGTTATTTTATGGTTTCATGAAGTTTATCAAATTCTTTATTAGATTCTGGATCATCACATTGTTTCATATCTTCCCTGTTTTCTATGAAAATTTGATATTTCCAATTTTATTTAATAGGGGAGTTGTCAGTTAAAACTCCTAAGGTAAGTATCATTGGAACAACGTTTTGTGAATCAGTCCCCATTAGGGCATATAATATTCCTTTATCTACTGATCTCATCATCATAACCATGATAAAATTTGATATAATCTTCGTTATAGATTGGATTTCATACCATGATGTGAAAATTTATTTTAGAAGGTGTCTAATTTTTTTGATAATGATAAGGAATACCTTATCCTTAGAGCAGAATCACCACCACCTAATTCTTATCTAGATCCACGCCCAGTAGCTCAAATAATTTAATTAGTGGGCAGAAAGAGAATGAAATAACTGTGGGTGAGGAAAATAATGTTCAAATAAATGATCTACCTATTGTGCATGAATATGTTGACGTGTTTCCATAGGATTTACCTAGACATCCTCCAAAATGAGAAATTGAGTTTTCTATTGATTTAATTCCTTTTTCAAGGCCCATATCAATTAAGCCTTATAGAATGGCCACTGTGGAATTAGTGGAACTAAAGAAACAACTAGAGGAATTGAGTAATAAGGGATTTATTCTCCCTAGTTGTAACACCCCGATATTTTATGAGATTTATTATTTTTAATTTATTTGATGTCTTTTTTTTATGCTTGACCAAGATTAGCTTATTTTATATGCAACACCATATTAGCTTGTAGTATACGCAACACTATTATTGTATTGTGATGCACACAATTTCAAGTTCTTTCGAATAAAAATCATTTTACACAACACCAATTATAGATTTTGATCAATTTATAACTGAACTATATTTTGAGTATGTTATACACAACACCAAAGGAATATTTCCCTACACGCAACCCTGACTTACCTTTCATTACATGCAAGAGCGACCTTCCCTGATAGCTTGCGTTGAACGCAATACCATGTTTCACTAAATAACAATATGTTATTAAAATATTATATAAACTAGCCGTTATGAATAATAATACACACTTTTTGAAATTTTATAAATTTTATCTTTCAAAATGGAATTCATTTTTGGATTTGTAAAATATAAATTATCTTAGGGTGAATATTTGGTATTTTTCTAAAAACATTCAATTTTTGATGAATAGTGAAAACACTGAGTTATTAGTCAAAACCAACTTTTTGTTTAAATAATCATTTATTTTATTTAAATTTATTTTAGGTAAAAATATATACATAATACCTAGATAAGTTATATTTATTTCATTGGATTCATTTTATAATAATTTTAGATATATAAAATTTTTATTGAACTTTTTACCGTCTTTTACCCACCTCATAGGAGAATTTGTAAATTTATATAAAACTTAATTTTACCCCTACTGTGAGTTGAATTTCAAAAATCCAAGAGGCACGGTTAATATCCAAGAGTAAAATTTGGCTCAATAAGATAAAATGAATTTTTGGTGAATATTAACTTTTTACTTTTATTTACCATGTTTAAAAGTAAATAGGGTAATTAAGGGTAAAAATGATATTATTATTACCTTAACAGATTTTCTAATTTTATTTGATAACTTAAATTCAACCAAAAACAATCTTAGGAATAAAATATTACCCTTTAGGTCCACTTGGATTAGATTAGGATATTTATTATTATTTTATTTAAAGAAGAGTTAAAATAGTTAAAATCAATGTTTAATAACAAAATCATTTCTAATATAGGGTTATACATAAGATAAATTCAACTATTAGTATTCATTAGGAATATAAAAACATTTCATATATAATGGTATTTGTTTTATATATTTAGACAGTAAATAATTTAATTTATTTATGACACAATGATGATGTAGTAATTACTTTATTAATGAAATATTAACATAATTGATATTATAAATACCCAAATAAATTTAATTTGATACTTTTTAAGAATTAAACTAATTTTATAGGTTAATATAACATAATGGGGTTGGTTAGATGTATTTTCTTCTACGTAATAATGCTTTTATGAATTTATAAAAAACAAAATTCCAAATAGTGTCAAAATTGACATAAAGGAGTTTTTAAATCAAATATTAAATTATTAATTGATATTCTATTCCTAAAAATAAATGGTTCCGCCAAAAGACTTATATAATAATATATATGAAATTAATGAAATAATTTTGGTTCTATTGGCAGTTTATAGTATGTTTATTAACCATATAGTGTAAAAATACAAGAAGACACAGTAAAAGTTAAATTATTTAACTTAGAGTTAAATCAAAATGATAAGGTTAAAATGGTAACATAAACTTTCCTAAAACCTATTTTTTGAGAGGATTTCGACCCATCCCCACCCTAGAGTCGAAATAAGTCACATTTGAGTCATTATAAACAGAATATGAATTAATTATAAAACAATATTTTATGTTTGTCCTAAGGTACCCTTCACCCCTCTTATAAAAGGGCACTCCGCCTTCTCTCTAATTCACACCTCCAAACCAATTTGGATCATCCAAACCCTGCCCAAATACCCTAAAAAATGTCCTCCCTTCATCTTGGAGGCATTCATTGAGTCATAAATCTATCCTAAGGATCCCTTTTGATCAAATCAAAAGGAAGAACCTGAAAAAGAGGTAAATATCTAACCACCTATTTCAAGTTCCTTTCTTCTTCTACTTCCTCCTTCTTTGTTGTTTCCATTATAAAATAATAACTCTAGTATCTTCTATATAATATGATTTTATTATAAAAATTGTACACCTATATTAGATATTTTATCATTCCTATGAATGAAAAAGTCACCACACGTGCGTACATACAGCTTACCATCTCCACGTCGTGGTGTAGTTTGTTATTCAAACATTTCATCATTTGGATTGGTATAATAATGATTATAAATGATATAAATAATAAATATAAAATTATGATGATTTTTATATATGATATACCATCCAATTAAATACAATTTTAATATCAAATTAATGATATTTTCGCTCGTACATACGTACGGACTACCGTCTCTACGAAGGCGATGAGATTCAATTTCCATGATTAACCATTAAAGTATGGTTATAAAGTATATATAATAAATAATCAGGAAATATATTATATAATAATGATATTTAATTTATGTACATATATGTTTCATTTACTTAATTCCATTCAATTCAATAAGGAAACAAAAACAGCCTTCATGCGTACGTACGACCTAACGTCTCCATGAACGGTGTATTTCATTTGATTTATCGATCTATCATATATATTTATATGATGAATATATATTATATATAAATAATGTTTTAAATTCTGGAATTAATTAAATCAGGATATAAGTAATAATATCAAGAACAACAAGTCCAAACACGTATGATAAACGAAACGATTTTACACAAAACGCTACTTTAACATGGAATTGACAAATGAACGGGTAATATAAAGTCGTAAGTGAATCATATATGATATCATAAATATTATTATGGTTTTGTTATAAGTTAATAATATGTTTAAACCCACTATACTATAGTCTTGGACACATAATGAAGAAATTGGACATAAGGTAAGAGATAATTTTGCAAATCTCATTTTTATTCAAGATTTCTTATACGTAAGTATTTACTGGGGTTATATTTTTCATCCATGTCCATAAAAATGTTTTTCATAAAGTGTTTAATATTCTTCCATGTATGTCTAAAGTCATATTTACCCCTCTATGACTTTAATTTGTATTATGGAAGGAATATTTCCTTTATTTACCATACATGGTACTTTTTGAATTTCTGTTAAAAGTATGAGGAGAATGTTTTTTTAACTTATACAGCATGAACAGATTTCTACGGTTTCAAAACTCCTTATTTTTTGGAAGATTACTCTATAATATTTCAAGACTATTTTTAAAATAATCCTTTTCTTTAAAAATTTCATGGCATTTTGTGAAAAGAAAATTATTATGAAGAAGAAAGGATATTTTCCTAAAGAATTCATTTCAAGTTTTTTATCAAAACCATTTTCCATCTAAGATGACATTATTTCATATGTGTATGTTTCAAGTATAATGTATCTATGATTTACATGGTTTCACTTTTCTTATGATGAAATGATATCCATTTTTTTATAAGGATTATGTTATGGTGGGATGATGTTTATGAAACCCATTTTATTCTTTGGGTTATGATGAATGATTTATGTTTATGTTGTGGCACACGTAAGAATGATTTATTTATAAGATGGGTGGGAACTATATCTCCCTCCAATGCTTTGGGTAAAGACTTATATCTCATGAGATAAACATGACTGGAACAGAAAGTGAATCCGGTTCAGTAATACAGGGACGAAACGACAAGTAAACCAGGTTCAGTAATGGACTTTGTCCACTATGATGGTCTTGGTAGTAATTCCTTAGATACTATAGAAATCATAACATGTGATTAATGGTTTCCAAAATTACATTTTTTATTCCCATTCTATTTTATCATGGTTCATGTTCCGTTATAATCTATGCATTATGTACTGCCAAGATTTATGACATTGCTCAATATTTTGATGTTTTATGTTCGTGTTTTTACGTTAAAATGTTTATGGATTATTTTTATGTTCTCCATGTTTACCCTTACTAAGCTTCTGAGATCACATTTTTTATGTTTTCTTTTCCCCATTATATAAATAATGTATTTAGGTAAGAAGAAAAGGGGAAGATATTTATGGGAGATGTTGAAGATCTTTAACCATGATTAGAATATTATGTTCCTAGTTTCCAAAGACACTAAACTAATACAGTCTTTAGGCGTATGTTTTTGTTATGTATTAAGTATTCCACAAAAGTAATGTAATTTCTATGTCAATTTTGGGTCTCTACAGTTGGTATCATAGCGAAGGTTTAGTTATCCTTTGGAAACTAGGATGCGAAAGCTTTAGTAAAATCCCTAGAGATATTTATAAGTTATTTCTTGGGATGTCTCTAAGGTTAAGTATAAGTATAGGTAATAGTCATAGAATTATGGTAACGATATTATAATTAAACCTAAGATGTTATATATTGAAGGTACTCCCCCTTTATTATGTTGTTTTCCTAGCATGATTTTTTCCTCTCACACTGTTCTTTTCGGGCATTACATGATGGATGGAACCTGAAGGAACCGTGTTGATCAATGTAATGTACAATGCAATTATTTTCCTCCTAAACATTCCAATGTTATGGGAGATGGAGTGAAAAATATTATTTCTATACTTACATGAGATATGAATCATTCTGGACTTCCAAATTAGGAGAGAAGGGAACAATATTCTATTGGGTCCTTCATGGGGAAACATCCACCTTCTTTCCGACAGTCTTCTGATCCACTTGTTTCTGAACAATGGATCGGTACCATTGAAAAGATATTTTCCATACTTCGCTGTTCGGAACATAAAAAATTCATTCTGGATATTTACCATTTAGAAGGTGAAGCAGACCAATGGTGGACTCTAATTAAGAATACAAGGCCCCAAGATGAAATTGAATCCATGGAATGGGACGAGTTCAAGAACCTGTTTTTCAATAAGTACTTCCCTTGTATTCTTCAAACAAAGATGGAAAAGAAGTTTCCTGAGCTTAAGAAAAAGGATGATGAATCTGTTGGTATATACAAGGAGAATAATACAAGGATTTCAAGTTATGCATCTGGCTTTATCATCCAACCTGAAAGTAAAGTTGATCGATTATTCAATGGATTAAAACCAAGTCTTCGAAGGGCATTAACTATAATAGACTTCAGTAGCTATGATTAAATTGTGCATTGTGTTATCAAGGTAGAACTAGAAGATGGTGTTACATATCCATCTCATGGTTTTAAAAAAAATGAAAGATGGAGTTCAAGGAAAAATCTCAGAACAATGGTGAAAAGAAGTTGAAAGTTACTTTATGCAAAATGTGTGGAAAAAGAATGGTGGAGATTGTATAAAAGGTACTAAAAATGCTTCAAGTGTGGAAAAGATGGTCATCAAGCATCTGAGTGCTGAAGTAATGAGGAAAACGTTTCTAATGATGTGAATAGAGAAAAGACTATAGAGAATGCTCCACCAGCACTTCAATGCTTCAAGTGCAAGGAAATGAGGCATTATGCTAATCAATGACCTAATCCAAGTGTTAATGATGATCGACTTGAGAAACCTCTTAAGGAAAAGGACAAAGGGAAGCCACATGAGATCACTATTTGTGAACATGAGTATGATAATGATTTTGGGTAATGATTAAGTGTTTATGTAATGGGATTTCAAAATAGTATCATGGAATCTCATTTATAGTATTGTGGAATTTTTGAATATATATGTATAGGTTTTCAATAATTATATAGTACCGGTAACCCTGAAATGTCATTGAAATATTATTGGAAAGCAGATGATATGTTCATAATGAAGGGATGAGAAGAAAATAATATGTTCGATATTATTAATGAGATCATGACTGATATAAGGACAAAGTGATATCTTGGATTGAGTATATATAAATTTTGGTATTTTGGTGTGTGGAAAGAGTTAACTATTGAAATCATTCATGTTTTCACTATGGTTAAATGGGTATTCATTTTTCCGTAGAATACATGATTTAGGTATTCACATGTTTGGAATGTGATCACCAAGATATATCTTATGATATATGGGGGATAAATGATTGTATTCACTTGCATGGTTGATGACATTTCTAGTAATAGTTTTCTTTATACTATGAGCATCGATAGAAGTATTTTGGATAATTATATAGATTTGAAATGGATTATGTTGGACATAAGATAATATTGTTAAGGATAGAACTTTTTTTGATATTATTTATGGAATGTTATAATAGTTTAGTTTTAGAAAAAGGAAAACTTGCAGGACATGCGACAACTCACCATGTCAGACAAGGTTGCGGGAATCGAACCCACAACCGAAGTGCGATAGGCCTTTATCACCTACCACTAGCCTATATGAAGTCCTTGGTTAGTTGATACATGTTTTATTTTATTATGTGGTATGATAAATGAAGTATAAGTCCATTTTTAGAGCCATATATGATTAATATCACCATATATGGACTTATGTATATTGAATAACTTTTTTATACTTTTTTGAGATAGATGGAATAACCCATCATTCTATTTCATGATATGATAAAACATCATGAATGAAAAATTAAACTTCTTTTATTTAAGATATGAAGTGGAAATTCATAAAGGAATGACCAACAACGAGATTGTACCAAAATAAAGTAAGTATTTCTTCAAATTCAAATTCTTAATCATTAGGGAAATGTTCTTGAAAACCAAAAATTTTGTTCTAGTGACCTCATATATGATGAATCATATGGTACCTTATATAATCACACATTTATGACTTTGTGATTGTTGGATTTTTCATATCCATGTTATCTACCACTCTTCATCAAAACATGATGGTTAGATTTCTCTTCTATATCCATATTTTCACCTATATTCTTCTATGTAGAAACCCAGTGCTGAGTTACCTTGGGTATCCATTATGTTTATAGAGTTCTTATTTTAAATGATGATTTAGTATTCTCTTTTACAATGTGGGATTATATGAACGAAACATTCAAGTAGAAAACCATTTATAACCCTGACGAATTTCGAGGATGAAATTCATTTAAATGGCGGTAGAATGTAACACCTCGATATTTTATGAGAATTATTGTTTTTTAATTTCATGGATGTATTTTTTTTACTTTTCACCATGATTATATTGCATTATATGAAACACCGTATCAGCTTGTAGTATACTCAACACTATTCTTGGCTTGTGATGCACACAATTTCAAGTTCTTTCGAATAAAATACATTTTACACAAAACCAAGTATAGATTTTGATCAATGTATAACTGAACTATATTTTTAGTATATTATACGCAAATCCAAAGGAAGCTTTACCTACACTCAAACCTAACTTTCCTTGCATTACATGCAAGAGAGACTTTTCTCGATGGCTTGCGTTGTACGCAATACAGAGTTTCACTAAACAATGATATGTTATTAAAATATTATATAAACTAGCCGTTATGAATAGTAATACCCAAATTTTGAAATTTTATAAATTTTTTCTTTCAAAATGGACTTCATTTTTGGATTTGGAATATCAAAATTAGATTAGGGTAATGTTTTGGTATTTTTTTGAAAACTTTCAATTTTTAATTAATAGTGAAAACACTGTGTTATTGGTTAAAAACGACTTTTTATTTAAATAATAATTTATTTTATTTAAATTTATTTTATGTAAAAATAGATATATAATAACTATATAAGTTCAATTAAATTCATCAGACTCTTTTTATAATAATTTTAGATATATAAAATTTTATTGAACTTTTTACCGTCTTTTACCCACCTCCGAGGAGAATTTGTAAATTTACATAAAACTTAATTTTACCGCTTCTGTGAGTTGAATTTAGAAAATCCAAGATACATGGTTAATATTAATGAATAAAATTTGGTTTAATAAGATAAAAATATTTTTTGTTGAATAGTAATTTTTATCTTTTACTTACCACAGTTAAAAGTAAATATGGTAATTAAGGGTAAAAATGATATTATTATTACCCTAACACATGTCCTACATTTATTGGATAAGATAAATTCGACCCAAAATGACCATAGGAATAATATATTACCCTTTAGGTCTACTTGTATTAGATTAGGACATTCATTATTATTTTATTTAAAGAAGAGTTAAAATAGTTAAAATCAAATTTTAATAATTAAAACATTTTTAATATAGGTTTATACACAATAAAAATTCGACTATAAATATTCATAAGAAAGATAAAAAAATTTCCTACATAATGGAATTTTATTTATATTTTTATACATTAAATAATATTATTTATTTATGACATAATGGTGATGCAATAATTACCTTATTAATAAAATATTAACATAATTGATATTATAAATACCCAAATAAATGTAATTTGAGAATTTTATTAATTAAAATAATTTTCTAGGTTTATATAACATATTATGGTTCGTTAGATGATTTTTTTGAAGTAATAATGCTTTTATCAATTTAGCAAAAATATACCAAATAGTTTAAAAATTGATAAAAAAGAGTTTTTAAAACAAATATTAAATTATTAATTGATATTATATTCCTAAAAATATAAGGTTCGTCCAAAAGACTTATATAATAATATATATGACATTAATTAACCAATTGGAGTTCTATTGTCAGTTCATAGTATTTTTATTAACCATATAGTGTAAAAATACAAGAAGACACGGTAAAAGTTAAATTATTTATCTTAGAGTAAAATCTAAATGATAAGGTTAAAATGGTAACCTAAACATGTCTAAAACCGATATTTTGAGAGTATTAAGACCCATACCCACCATAACCTCTAAATATATCACTTTGGAGCCATTATAAACCGAATATGAATTTATTATAAAATAATATTTTATGTTTTTCCTAAGGTACCCCTCACCCCTCTAATAAAAGGGCACTCTCCCTTCTCTCTAATTCACACCTTCAATGCCATTTGGCTCAGACAAACCCTTCCCAAATACCATTTCAACTTTCCTTCCTTCATTTTATATGCCTTCCTTTAGTCAGAAATCCATCCTAAGGAGCCCTTTTTATCAAATCAAAAGGAAGAACCCCAAGAAGAGGTAAATATCTCACCACCTAATTCAAGTTCATTTCTTCTTCCACTTACTCCTTTGTCGTTTCCATTATAAAATAATAAATCCAGTATCTTATATATACTAATATTTTATTATCAAAATTTTACAACCATAATAGTTATTTTATCCAGCCTATGAATGTAAAAGTCACCACACGTGCGTACGCATGGCTTACCGTCTCCACGTCGTGGTGTAGTTTGTTATTCAAACATTTCATTACCTGGATGGGTATAATAAGGAGTATAAATTATATAAATAATAAATATGACATTATTATGATTATGTATATATGATATACCATCCAATTATATATGATTTTAATATCAAAATAATGATATTATTTCTCATGCGTACATACGGACTACTGTCTCCACGAACGCGGTGAGATTCATTTTCCATGATTAACCATTCAAGTATGGTTATAAAGAATATATAATAAATAATAAGGAAATATATTGCATATTAATGATACTGTATTTATTTACATATATGTTTCATTTACTTAATTCCATTCAATTCAATAAGGAAATGAAAAAAGCATTCATGCGTACGTACGGCCTACCGTCTCAATGAACTGAGTATTTCATTCCATTTATCGATCAATATTATATATTTATATGATGAATATGTATTTTATATAAATAATTTAATACAATTTGGAATTAATTATATCAGGATATAAGTAATAATATCTTGAAAAACAATTTGAAACACGTACGATAAATGAAACGATTTTATCAAAAACACTGCTTTAACATGGAATTGACAAATGAACGGGTAATATAAAGTTTTAAGTAAATCATATAGGATATCATAAATATTATTATGGTTCTGTTACAAGTAAATAATATGTTTAAACCCACTATATAGAAGTATTGAACTCATACTGAAGAAATTGGACATAAGGTAAGGGATAATTTTGCAAATCTCATTTTTATCCGAGATTGCTTATACGTAAGTATTTAATGGGGTAATATTTTTCATCCATGACCATAAAAATGTTTTTCATAAAGTGTTTAATATTATTCCATGTATGTTTAAAGTCATATTTACCCCTATTTGACTTTTACTTTGTGTTATGGAAGGAATCTTTCTTTTGTTTACCATACGTGGTACTTTTTGACTTTTCCATTAAAATTATGTGGAGAATGTTTTTTTAACTTATAAGGAATGAACGGATTGTTACGGTTTCATAAATCCTTGTTTTCATGAATCTTACTCTACAAGATTTCATGAATATTTTAAAAATTATCCTTTTCTTTTAAAATTTCATGGCATTTTGAGAAAAGAAAATGATTTTGAAGAAGAAAGGATATTTTACTCAAGAATTCATTTAAAGTGTTTTATAGAAACCATTTTCCAACTAAGATGAAATTATTTCATATGTGTTTGTTTCAAGTATAATGTATCTATGATTTACATGGTTTCAATTTTCTTATGATGAAATGATATCCATCTGTTTTATATGGATTATGTTATGATGCGATGATGTTTATGAAACCTATTTTATACTTTGGGTTATGATGAATGATTTATGTTTAGGTTGTGGCGCACGTAAGATTGATTTCATTATGAGATGGGTTAGACCTATAACTCTCTCCAATTCATTGGGTAAATATTTATATCTCATGAGATAGACATGGCTGGAACAGGAAGTGAATCCGGTTTAGTAATATAGGGTAGGAACGACAAGTAAACCCGATTCAGTAATGGACTTCGTCCACTATGATGGTCTTGGAAGCAATGCCTTGGATACTATGGAAATCATAACATATTCTTAATGGTTTCCACAATTACATGTTTTATTCCCATTCTATTTTATCATGGTTAATGATCCTTTATGATCTGTGCCTTATGTACTGCCAAGATTTATGTCATTTCTCAAGATTTTGATGTTTTATGTTCAGGTTTTTACGTTCAAATGTGTATGGATTATTTTTATGTTTTTCATGTTTACCCTTACTGAGAATTTAAGCTCAACCTTTTTATGTTTTCTTTTCCCCAAGATATAATAAAGGTTTTAGGTAAGAAAAAAAGATTAAGATATTTATGGGAGATGTTGATGATCATTCACCATGATTAGA
This sequence comes from Viscum album, assembly GCA_963277665.1. Classification (NCBI taxonomy): domain Eukaryota; kingdom Viridiplantae; phylum Streptophyta; class Magnoliopsida; order Santalales; family Viscaceae; genus Viscum; species Viscum album. Next base: position 736,294,343 of record OY728160.1, read on the forward strand.
AGATTATGTTCTGAGTTTCCAAAGACACTAAACTAATACGGTCTTTGGGCGTCTGTTTTTGTTATGTATTAAGTATTCTGAAAAATTAATGTAATGTCTATGTCATGTTTGGGTCTCTACACTAGTTTTTATCTATGGGGAGCATCTGTCCTTTTTGTTAAGAAGAAATATGGATCTATGGGGTTGTGCATTGACAACAGGGAGATTAATGATATAACAATAAAGAGAAAGTATCCCCTACATCTCATTGATGATTTATTTGACCAAATTCATGGAGCCCAATACTTTTCAGATATTGAACTTCGATATGTATATCATCAGTTGTGTGTGAAGAAGGTAGACATTCTGAAAACAGCATTTCGAACCAGGTATGGGCATTACGAGTTTACAGTAATGCCTTTTGGATTTACTAATTCACCCTCTGTCTTCATGGATCTAATGAATATAGTTTTCAAAGAATATCTTGATGACTTTTTTGTGTTATTTATTGATGATATATTGGTATACTCCAAAATTTAGAAATATCATGAAAATAATTTTCACATTATCCTTAAGACTCTTAGAAGAAGTGAATTTTTTGGGAAGTTTAGCAGGTGTGAATTATGGCGTTATGAGATTTCTTTTCTTGGCCATATTGTCTCTAAGGATGGAATCTCAGTTGATACTTATAATACCAAGGCAATACAAGAATGTCAATCACCAATGAGTATAACCGAGGTACGTAGTTTTATTGGTATAGTAGGTTATTATCGATGTTTTGGCCAGAATTGTTCCCTGTTGGCTAACCCATTAACAATGCTCACATGAAAAGGGGTTAAATTTGTTTATAAAAAAGACTATGGAGAATGTTTTTGATGAACTGAAGAGAATATTAGTCAATTCTTCTATATTTACTCTACCATCTGGGAATTATGGGTTTGTTATTTATAGTGACGCTTCAAAGAAAGGACCTGGTTCTTTCCTAATGCTGAATGATAGGGTTATTCCATGTGCATCACGACAGCTAAAAAATCAAGATAAAAACTATCCTTCTCACGATATTGAGTTAGAAACTGTAATTATTCTTTGAGTATTAGGAGACACAATATCTATGGTGAAAAATTTGAGATATAAACCGATCACAAGACTTTGAAGTATATTTTCTCATAGAAATAACTCAACAGGAAGAAAAGGATATGGCTTGAACTACTCAAGGATTATTATTGCACTATACACAACCACTCGTGGAAGGAAAATAAGGTGGAAGATGACTTGAGTAGAAAGGATCATGGGGTTTTGAACAAGATAAGAGTTGAAAATGATCCTATATACATGGATCTAGTAAAGATGGATATGGGAATCACCATGGAAGGTGAAACATCAATACCTTTTCAAATGGTTTCCAAACCATATTTACTAGAAAGGATAATGAGTTCTTAGACCAATGATGAAGAGTTTCAAAAGAAGATTAAAGCTATGAATGATGGGAGATTGAGTGACTGTGTATGAAGATGGAATATTGAAATTTGGGAAGACACATTTTGCTCCTAATATACCTGATCTGAAAATGGAATTTTTAGGTGATTCTCAGAGCTCCAATTTCTCTATACACACTGGGAGCACCAAAATTTATAGATATTTGAAGAAACATTTTTGGTTGGAAAACATGTAGAGGGAGATTGCCGATATTGTGTCAAGATGTACGGTTTGTCAACAAGTGAATGCTAGAAGGAAACAGCTTGGAGGAGTCATGAAACCTCTTCCCATACCTGAGTGGAAATGGGATAATATTATGATGGACTTTGTCATGGGACTACCAAATACTCCTAGAAAGAATGGTTTAATATGGGTCATTGTTGATCGTCTTACCAATTTAGCACATTTTCTTGATATAAGAGAAGATTTTCCACTTGAACGTCTTGAAATACTATATATCAATGATGTTTTGAGACTTCATAGAGTACCACTATAGATTTTTTATGATCATGATCCACATTTTACATCATGATTTTGGAAAAGTCTTCAGAGAGCCCTAGATACTGAACTACGTTTGAGAACTGACTACCACCCCCAAACTGATGGACAATCAAAAAAAACTATTCAAACCATAGTATACATGTTTAAATCATGCTCAGTTGACTTTCAAGGTATGTGGGATCAATATTTACCACTGGTATAATTTTACTATACCAATTGCTTCCATCCATGTATTCAGATTTTACCATATGAAGCATTATATTGAAAGAGATGTCGCACACCAACTTGTTGGGATGATCTTGGCGAAAGAAAACTCCTAGGCCCAGAACATGTGGAGGAAAATATGGAAAAGGTGAAGGTAATCCAAAACCACATCAAAGAAGCTCAAAATAGTCAGAAGAGCTATGCTGATAACCGGAAGAAAGATTTCTATTTTCTGATAGGAGATCTCGTTTTCTTGAAGGTATCTCCATGAAAGGGTGTTATACATTTCAGTATTAAGGGAAAATTATGTCCCAGTTACATCAAAACTTTAGAAATTCTAGAACGAATTGGGGCTGTAGATTACCGTTTGGCAATGGCGCCAAGTCTCTCCAAAGATCATGATGTGTTCCACGTATCACTTTTGAGGAAATACATGTCTGACCCAATGCATGTACTCACCTATGAGGATTTAAAACTGGAACCCAATCTATCTTATTGCGAAGAGCCCATCAGGATTCTTGGTACTAGGGAACAAGTATTGAGAATATGGAAGACTCGTCTGGAAAAATTTCTACAGAGAAACCATAAGATAGAAAAGGCAACGTGGGAACCCGAGGACCTTACGATGAAGAACCACCCGAATATTTTTAGGCAGTAGTGTTATACAAATTTCAAGAACAAAATAATTTTAAGGAGGGAATAATGTAACATCCCAAGCCTCCACGATACGTTTCCCTTTGAATAATTCAATAGCTTTCATTGTATGCTACATAGAGATTCTAACACACCGCGACAAATCAAAGTAGCCGTTATGAATAGTAATACCCACTTTTTTGAAAATTTATCTATTTTGACTTTCTAAATGGAAATCATTTTTAGTTTTGTAATATCAAAATTATCTTAGGGAGAAGTTTTGCTAATTTTCTAAAAACATTTAGTTTTTGATGAATAGTTAAAAATACTAAATTTAAATTAAATATAAATTTTTTAATCAAAATAATTTATAGTTATAAATTATACTATTGAGTAGTTTTTAAGTATAATTAGATTGTATTTTTACAATTTAATCCAATGTTAGTCATTGTACTTAATTTCACATTTAAACTGGACATAAGCAAGTATTAATCTTTTGATAGTTATTATTTCTTAAAAACACGCTTTTTGTTTTGACAACGGGAATTAATTTTAAATTAATTTTTTCCACTTATGTGTTTTGAATTTAGATAAATCGATTACTTATTTAGAATCAGGAGGTACAAATTGCGTAAATAGTTAACTATTTTTTTTAGACGTTTTGAATAATTACTTCGGTAAATATTTTATTTACCATTGTTAAAGGGTAAATCCGGTAAATAAACGTAAAAAATAATATTATAATAATAATTAATTAACATAAAAAATGTTATAAACCTATTGGATGATACATGTCCGACCATGGGAATATTTATATTGGTTTTGGGAACCCATGGAGCCACTTGTAAGTGATAATGACACTTTATATTAATTAAGTTAAAGTAAATACAAAAATGAAATAAGCATATATCTTTTAGTAAAACAATTTTTACATAGGGTTATATATGATTTCTTTTAAAATATAAATATTCTTCATAAATCTAAAAATATTCACTATATAACGGTATTTTATTTATAATGTTTATAAATTAAATAATTTAATTTATTTATGACCCAATGATTATACAGTTATTACCTAATTAAGAAAATATTAAAATAATATATATTATAAATATCCAAATAAATGTAATTTGAGACTTTTATGAATTAAAATAATTTTATAGATTAATATGACATGTTATGGTTGTATTGAGGAATTGTTTTTGAAGTAATAATGTTGTTATGAATTTAAAAAAAACAAGATACCAAATAGTGTCAAAATTGACATAAAAGATTTTTTAAAACGAATATTTTATTATTTATTGATATTATATTCCTAAAAATATAATTTTTGTACAAAGGTCTTAAATAATATTATATATGTCATTAATGAACCACTTGAGGTTCTCTTGAAAGTTTATTGTACGTTTGTTAACCATATAATATAAAAATACAAAGAGACATGGTAAATGTCGAGCTATTTAACTAAGAGTGAAATCTAAAATATAAAGATAGAATAGTGACCCAAACCTGTCTAAAACCTATTGGTTGAGTGTTTTATGATCCATACCCTCTTTATACTCTAAATAATTAATTGTTGAGCCATTAGAAACCGAAAATTATTTTATTATAAAATAATATTTCTAGCTTTTCCTGAGGTGCCCCTCACCCCTCTTATAAAAGGGCACTCCCCCTTCCCTCAAATTCACACCTTCAAATGCATTTAGATTGGCCAAACCCTGCCCAAATACCCTCCCAACTATCTTCCCTTAATCCTAGAGCCATTCCTTTTGTTATAAATCCATCCTATGGATCCATTTTGATCAAATCAGACGGAGTAACATGAAGAAGAGGTAAATATTTATTAACCTCTTTCAAGTTCTTTTCTTCTTCCACTTCCTGTATTGTTGTTGTTTCCATTATAAAATAATAACACCAGTATCTTCTATATACATTTATGTTATTATAAATATGGTAAAACCATATTCATTATTCTATCCATCCTTTGAATGACTTGTCACCATACATGCGTACTTACGGATTACCGTCTCCACATCATGGTGTAATAGTTAGTCAATAGATTTTTATTTGGATGGATATAATAATGATGTTAAATTGATGTAAATAATAAATATAACATGATAATGATTTTTTTATATTTGATATACCATCCAATTATATATTATTTTAATTTTAAAAGATTGATATTGTCGCTCGTGCGTACGTATGGATTACCGTCTCCACAAACTCGATGAGATTCATTCCACATCATATACATTCAAGAATAATTTTCATTTGATGATTAAAAATAATGTTTAAATACTTAATATCATTATGAATATTAATAAGACACATCATATCCATAACAAACATTACTTATGTAACAATTCATATAAAATAAAACGAATCAGTTAACACCCGAAACGATGATACTACAAAGATATTAGTAACAAAGTAATATTAAAAGATCATATATGATATCATATTAATTTATATGATTCTTTTATAATTTAATAAAAATTATTTCACCATTATACATGAGTTTAACATAACCTTGACCAAGGAAAAGTAGAATATAAGGGTTAATTCTACAATCTCTTCATTATACGAGGTTTTTTTTACGTAAGTATCTACTGGGACCTCTCCATTATCCACATCCATGTTTCTTATTAATGTATTTCAAAAAATTATTACTATATAATAGACTATTGGTTAAAGTCATTTATACCCTTGTTTTACTTTTATAAGATGTTTATAAATGAATCTTTCCATCATTATTCAAACAAGGTCCTTTATATCCTTTTCGACAAAATTAAGGTAAGAATGTCTTTTTTTTCACTTATATGCATGGTGCGGCTATTTTATGCCGTTATAACATAGTCAAAGCTTCCCTTACAATATTATAAGAATATTTTAAAAATAAATATTTTCCTAAATTATTTCAAAATCGAAAGTGATATTTCTGTAAAAAGGGATTTGATTTCATCTATGTCAACATACTTTGATAGATTTTAAGCTTATTTGAAGTTGATTAATTAGATACAAAATTTCCATATTGTGTAGAAGGTTTTGTGATATGTTTGACTATGGATGTGTAATTTTTACACCATTCATGGTTTATGGATAAAGTATTTACCTTTCGTATTCTAGTTTTAATATGAATTTTTATGTTATGTTTAAACCTTTTCATATGATGAATTCATTGGACTTAGTATGTGACGGGTGGAGCCCGATATAGCTCCTTGATGAATCGGTAGGTCTCATTAGACAAAATAATGTCTTGGCACAAGGTCATGGAAATATCTTATTTTTAATCTTGGAACAAGGCCTTGACTATGTGGTTCTAAAGTATGGAATTATGCAATCCATCATTATGAAAGTTGCTATTGATATTGCATTTGATTATTCGACTAGTAGAATATCCATGTTAATAAGTAAATGGAATTATTTGATTTTATCTTTTCCATATTATACTAAAGTTAAAGTTTAAAAGGATTTTTTTTTCATTTTATACATTGCCTTAATTGTTTAAGCTTATTTATGAATGTTTCTTCTATGTTGTTATTCTTACTAAGCATCTGAGATCACCCGTTTCTTTGTTTTATTTTTCCCAGGATGCGATGAAGTATATTATGACTGACCTAAAGGGATATTCTATGGTATCTTAGTGTTGTCTATGGAAACAATGTTGTTGTAGTTTTCCATTTTATGATGTAATGTAAACCATATGAATTTATCTCCTACTTACAAGGCTACTAAACTAATCGGTCTTTAGAGACTTGATCTTTTTTTATCATGCCAATTATATGTAATAATGCATCGACTCTGGGCTTCTGTGGTCGAGGCGTTACATAAATTTCCTTCAGGCCTTGTCATGGGCCAGGTTTGGTTCCAGTATTGATGGTGACCACATTTGGTTTGTGACAGTAAAAATTTTGTGGTTTTCACACAGGCATGCATCCAGGGTCGATTGGTTTGGAAAAACCATGTGGACCAGCTATTTCCTACATCAATCAGGGTATTGAGATTAGAAAGTTCCTCATAAATCATTATTTCTTCCACATCCAAAATCAATGTTCATATTAGGTAAAAACTGAATATTTAATCAAAAAATAAAAGGATCCATACCTCAAAGAAAAATAAGGTTCAAATGGAATGTGTGGTGATAAAAACACTCACCTGTCAAGATGATTCAATAAATTATATAAAAAGAAGATGTTCATTATAATGTAAAATTTCATGGGAATTTTGATATAAAGTAAAATATAAAGATGATTATAGAAAGGATAAATAAACTACTAAAATTACATGGTAAGAATGTATATAGGAAAAATAAGCCTATGAATTAAATGACGGAAACATGGAATGCATATGAGAACAACACCAGTGACATTGACTCCATTATATATTATACATTTGAAAAATATAATATTTTCTCTAATTCCACTATATTTTATTTACTAACTACAACATGTAATTCTTATAATAATAATTATATAGATGAAACTAAAATGACTACTAATAATTTATTTGAATATTGTTCAATATTTGAAGAAACTATGAATGACTTTAAAAATAAATTAGAGAAATTAATAATGTTTCTTTCTTCATATAATCATGTTAAAGGTTATCGTAACATTTAAAAAGAACAAAATGAAAATCTATTAAAAATAATAACGAGATAAAATTGGAATATGAGAAAACATAAGATATATATTTAGAAATTTTCAATTGGATCTAATACTGAGAACATGATTTTGGTAAGTTCAAAACATCCACAATTAAATATTGGTATCGGATAAAATTATAGAATTTAAGGTGATTTATTTAAGAATTACCTTATTCCAATATCAAATATTAATACCTTAACCTATAAAACTAAATTAACATCTATGTTCGGAAACAATCCACACTATTTGTTTCCTTAGAATACTGTTTTCTATAAATCATTTAAATTTAAACTTAACAATCCTTTCAAAAAAATTTGTATTATAAATGACTAATTATCAATTTTCTATATACCAAAGAAATTATGGCTACCAAAATTGTTTTTGTTTGACTTTTAATAGAAAAGTTTCTTTGAGTGATCTAAAAAATTCAATGGTGCCAAGAAAATGGATGTTCTAGGAATATGACTAGAGACTACTCATTTTTCCAGAGTTTATTAAAATTGGATTATGTATATCTCAATGTTGGTGACAGTAGAGTATGAAAAATAATTGTACCTTGAAATGTTTGTCACCCTAAAACATTTTAATTTCATAAGTGTTTTTTGTTGATGGTTTAAACTATATCAACATTATCATATCTATATTATTATATTATGGTTTTAATGTCATAATTTAAAATTATTCATTTAAAAAAATTGATTAAAATATTACTTTGGTGTTTATTACATTAATGAATGATAGTGTTTATAGTGTAAATTTATATTTTATACTCTAAAAATGCTTTTAACAAGAGTTTATTTCATAAATAAACATTTTTGTTTCCCAAGAGATAATTAAAATCCAACATACACTCACTAAGTAAGATAAAATATATTGGATTAGTCATGTATATACCAAAACTATAAATAATTAAAGACAAAACATAAAATCTATATCAAAAGGGATGGAAACACAGAATTTCATTCAAAATAAAATAAATAGGTGTCAACCTCTCAACAACTGAAATTTGCTCACACATAGTTTTTTAAAATATTATAGTGTCTAGTATCATTTAACAAAAATTATGCTTTTGTGATTTTTTATGATTATTCAAGATACACATGGGTATTTTCTTATATCATAAAAGTGAATATAACTTATATTTTGAGAAATATTTATAATATGTATAAATCCATTATATAAATAAACTAAAACATTTTTACATGGGATCATGTTTGTAATGGCCCAGACCTCTCTGGTCTATTCCATTGTGAAAATGTGGGGCTAGAGGTGTTTCAGGAAATCAAGGTGACTTGGGGTGCATTTGGGTGGACCTTTAAAGAAAACTAAAGGGGTAATTTCCTTCACATGGGAGGCGCACGGTTTGTCAAACCGTGGGGAAAAACTATGCGAGGTTGGTGTTGGAGGCAGTAGCTTTCACACAGGAGGTGCATGGTTAGGATAAACTGTGCAGCCTAACCGTGAGAGGATTGTTGTCGAGACAGAAGCTAACACACGGTTAGCGCACGTTTTGTTAAACCGTGCACACTAACTGTGCAAGCACTTAAAGTTAAATCCTAAAATTTCGGATCTGAACTCTTTTTCCTCTAAATGGTTCCTTTAAACCCCTAAGCGGCCATATCCCTGGATTACTCTTCCTTGGAGGTAAGAGACCCTCTCCCAAGAATTTTTTAGGTGATCTAGAGGCTTCTCTTTGCAAATCAAGGCCGGTTTCTCAAGGTATGTGATCGTTCTTGTTGGGTTCTTAGATCTTCTTAGATCTACTCCTTCTATTCCCTCAGTTTCTTTAATCTACACCCTTTATTGGTAGATCTAAGTGTGTGGATGTCGAATATGATGAGTCTTGGTCTTGATCTTTCTAGGAGGAGAGATCTAAGGCGGGGTTTCAGAGAATCAACCCGGGTTTCTTGAGTGTTCCTTGACAGTTGTGGTTTCCATTAAAAACCTTTGAGGTTGGGATCTTACCTTTGTCTCTCTCACTTTTGTGCATCATGCAGGGTGGGTATCCTCTTGTTTTTATGAGGTAAGTTTGATCCTATAAATAAATATAGTAACTGGTTAAATAATGGGTTTGGGGAATTTTCTTGACATTGTTGTTTTATTTCCATCAATGATTATCCTTTGATTATGTTGTGAATTGAATAGTATTATGCCTACTGAAAATCACAGTCATTGGGGGCCTTTTCTTGTGCAATTAAATATTGCCCTATTTTTCTGGATTATTTTGTGGATGAAACTTCATTGAATGTGGAAATTGGTTAATCATGAAAAGTTGACTGATTAAATGAATACCTGGAACCCTTGTATGATCACCCCTGTTAAACTAATTGAAAGAATGAATTTTGTGGGTGCTGGTTGGGGTTTAATTATGTGAAGGGGTGTTTTGTGGGTTGTTGTGGGATGGGTGAGTAGTGGGGCTGTAGTTGGCTTGGTTGTGGGTTGGCGTGTATGATATGGTTGTGATGGGTAGCAGAGTTGCGGTAAAAGGTACCAAGGGATGATGATGTGGAACAGGTATTGTTTCCGATGTGTTTGTGGTTATGGTGGTTGGCAGTTGGGCTGCAGGGATGGGTTGTGCATATGAATAAAAGTGGAAGAGTTAACTAGTGATTTGAGGGGTATGATAGTTGATTAAATACGAAAAATCAATGGAATTTATTGGCTGATAAAAGATAATGGTATTGTGTTGCTTGTGTTTTCTCTAACATTATTTGTGGTTGGTCGGAATATGTTTTACGAACGATTGATCTGGTTTAGATGTTATTAGTTTCTCGGTAGTTAAGGAACTAATAAACTAAAACTGTTGAAACATGAAAAGCTTAATGTGGTTTGGGGATGTTTATTGTGTGCATACTTTCGAGGTATCAATGTCGAGGCATGTGCTAAAATATTTGGTGTAAAAGCCTTAGGATGGGATGAGTGGTTGATATAATTATATAAATCTGTACATTTTATGTTTCTTTATGCACCCCACCCATGTTGAGCACTACATTCCGAACACTCATGGGATGGGAGGGTGATATTATCAAACATCTAAAGGATGTCTAGTTACTGCTCTTCCCTATGCTCCCTCTTCCAGGTTCTATATCCCAAGATCCTTCGGGCAGGTTACGAATTATGTTTCCCAAGAGTCTTCGGGATGAGGATGTGATATGTTCCCAGCTGTCTTCGGGATGAGATGTGATGTGGTTCCCAGGTGTCTTCAGAATGATATGTGGTTATGGTCAAAGATTGAGTTCTGGTGGGATACTATGAATTTCTTATGGCCAGGTTTCGGCACTAGCTCGATCTTCGTATGTCCAGGTTGTGGCACTAGCTTAGGAATAGGGGGATGCATCAGGGTTTTAGGAATGAGGGCTTGAGCAGCATTCAGTGGGACAGTGGTGCATGTTACCCATACTTTGATAATATTACTATACTACTCTATTGACTTGGGATATTTGGTGAGTGTGTCTTGTATGGTTGGGTGGATAAATTCCTTTATAGGCTATGGTTCCTTCTGTTTACTCATGTGGCATTAGGATGTCTCCCCAAATGTGAACGAGAGCTTTAGGTTTTCCAACTGAGTATACTTGTATGTTCACCCTACGTTTACTTTCAGGTTTTTAGGAGGACTTCAGGGACAGTGCGGGACCTTTCTAGGTGGGTGTTGGAGTTTTTCTCTTTGCAGTTTTTGCTTTCTTTTTTTGTATCGTACTTTGGATATTTTCATGTACTTGTACATTTGTTTCAGTATTGTAAAAAACATGCATATGGGTTTGGTTTTGGGTTATTTTCATTTACTTTTTCCTTTTTCTTTTGGTGTTTGATTCATCCTATATCACGATCTTATATAATAAAAATGTTAATGCCTCCCATATTTGTGAAAACTCATACCCTTGGTTCCATTCGCCACTCTGGGGCCTACTGGAGGCGGGACTCGGGGGTCATTTTCTCCATTTCACCATTGCCAGCTCAATAGGGGAATCTTTGGTAGGAGGGGGTCGTGAAAAAATGGTATCAGAGGCTGATGGTTGAGAGATAGGATGGTGTCTGGAGTTAGGCACAGTGAGGATTGCATGGGATGGTAGGGAAACAGTGTTGGATGATATCGGCTGGGAAACAGGATTTTAGGGCCCCTTGTGATTCGATGCAAGGACTCTATGCTTATCGAATGACCAAGTAAGACTACATTGATTTCATGTTAGAGACCCTATGAAAGGTACTTGCATCATCATGATTTGTGTTTTACTTGATTTGGGTGTTCTGGGAAAGAAGTCAAAATATAATGATAAAATTAATCCTTGATAAAAATTTCCCTTGCTACTTGGGCTTAGGCGTTCCTTGTTTACCGTGCAGCTATGGCACCAGGACGTCATCCCCAGGTGACTCTAGCAGTCATGTCCCAGCAGTTTCAGATGGTCGACCAGCTGAGGATTGGCCGACAGGAGGATGACGACTTGTGACAGCGCACGTTGCGAGCTTTCCAGCGACAAAGCTTGAAGAGGTATGAAGGTAGCACTTCAGATACATAATCAGAGTGTTGGTTAGAGGATCTCGAGATCACCTTTGGGCTGATTAGGGCCCCATCAGAGTACTGGGTTCCTCTATCAGTACGCCAGCTATGAAGAGCAGTGCATTAGTGGTGGATGCTTTACCTTGGGGAGGGGAAGGAAACAGAAGTTCGGTGGTCCAACATCGAGAAGGCATTCCGTGAGGAATTTCCTTCCTCGGCGAGGAATCCCAAGAAGAGGTAGGAGTTGTTGTCTCTCTAGAAAGGAAGCATGTCAGTGTGGGAACTAGGGGTAAAGTTCAAGGATCTCCTCTATTTTCCCTTGAATCACTTATCAGATGAAGATTCCCGAGCCAGACATTTAGAGGAGGCACTTTACCCCTCTATTCGGGGCGCGGTGACCCCTTTCACCTTACCTACACACCTAGAAAGACAGAAGAAGGAATAGATAATCTAGAGGATGCACATTCAAGTATGTCCACCATGAGAGAGGAGTCACCCAAGTTCATCCAAGAAGGAGACGGTCAGCAGTAGATCCATAGCAACTGGACCATCCATGTTACAACCGGCAGGGAGAAAACTTCAGTAGATCCCCTACCAATCTCACATTTTCCACCCATTTTCTATGGTCCAGGGACCGAGGTTCTTTTCATGTGGTAATCGTGGGAATCTTAGCAGAAATTTCCCTTTTTAGACTATGTATGGAGGGACTGGCCAGGTTCAGCCCCAGCCCCAGCAGCAGTTCCCAACCCGTCCCTTCTAGCAGCAATAGGCTCCATTCCCCCAAGGGGTGATGGAGAAAGTGGTGTCCAACCACAGATAATTCCTCAAGGACCCCAACTGGGACATGGCCAAGGAAGTGGATGTCAACAGAGAGGCAGAGGAGTGGGACGCGGACAGTTGCACGCAACAGATGTTTTTGGTTTTACTTAAATTCTCTCGTTTATGTTTCGTTTAAATTCAGGAGTATCACACTCTTTTGTTGAATCAAATTCTCACCCAGGCTGTGGTCCTAGAACTTTTTTTTCATTATTATATAATGATAAGTTGTTTCCATCTTTCCTTTAAATGTGTGTGAAGAGTCTTAACATATGGGGAGAGGAAGACCTGATCCCTAATCAAGAAGCATTAATGTGGATGCGATTAAACCCGTGCAGGCAAGTCAGTGCCACCCAAAGTAGATAGTATCTTGAAATGGGAGAAGGAATTCCCAAATCCATGTGTTGGGGTAGCATGTTTCTTGTATTGTGTGGTGGTGGGGGCAATATATGTATGATAAATCCTAAAATATGGGGGTGGGAGGACCTAATCACAAATCGAGATGCATTAATGTGGATGTGATTAAACCCGTGTGGGCGAGTCAGTGCCACCTAAAGCAGATAATATCTTTACATGGGGGACATAATTCCCTAACTCATATAATTAGGATAGTGTTTGGATTCCTGTTATGACGAGAGCCCTAGGAGGTATCTTGTAGGTTGGTTGTTTGGACCTTTTCCATTTTTATGGGTTGGTTTTTAATTCTCGATGACGAGAATGTTTTGAGAGGTATCTGATGTAATGGACCAGACCTCTTTGGTCTATTCCTTTGTGAAAATGTGAGGATAGAGGTGTTTTGGGAAATCAAGGTGACTTGGGGGTGCGTTTGGTTGGACCTTTAAGGAAAACTAAAGGGGTAATGGCCTTTACATGGGTGGCGAACAGTTTGTCAAAACGTGCGGCCAAACCGTGCGAGGTTGGTGTTAGAGGCAGTAGCCTTCCCATGGGAGGCACACGGTTAGGACAAACTGTGCGGCCTAACCGTGCGAGGATTATTGTCAAGACAAAAGCTAACGCACGGTTAGCGCACGGTTTGTTAAACCGTCCGGACTGACCGTGCGGAAACTTAAAGTTAGATCCTAAAATTTCGGATCTGAACTCTTTTTCCTATAAATGGTTTTTTAAGCCCCTAAGAAGCTACAACCTGGTATTACTCTTCCTTAGAGGTAAGAGACCCTCTCCCAAGCATTTTGGAGGTGATCCGGAGGCTTCTCTTCGCAAATCAAAGCCAGTTTCTTAAATCTACGCCTGTTATGGGTAGATATAAGTGTGTGGATGTCGAATATGATAATTCATGGTCTTGATCTTGCTAGGAGGAGATATCTAAGGCGAGGATTCGAAGAATCGACCCGGGTTCCTTGAGCGTTCCTTGACCATTATGGTTTCCGTCAAAAAACATTGAGGTAGGGATCTTACCTTCATCTCTCTCTCTTTTTTGCATCATGCGGGGTGGGAATCCTATTCTTTTCATGAGATACAGTTGAACCAATAAATAAATATAGTAACTGGTTAAAGAACGGGTTTGGGGAATTTTTGTTGATATTGTTGTTTTATTTCCATCAATGTTTATCCTTTGATTATGTTGTGAATTGAATAGGCTTATGTCTACTGAAAATCACGGTCGTTGGGGGCCTTTACTTGCACAATTAAATATTGCCCTGTTTTTCTGGATTTTTGTGTGGATGGAACATCATTGAATGTGGAAATTGGTTAATCATGTAAAGTTGGCTGATTAAATGAATACTTGGAACCCTTGTATGATCACCCCGGCTAAACTAATTGAAAGAATGAATTTTGTGGGTGCTGGTTGGGGTTTAATAATGTGAATGGGTGTTTTGTGGGTTGTTGTGGTATGGGTGAGCAGCGGGGATGCAGTTGTCTTGGTTGTGGGTTGGCATGTATGATATGGTTGTGATGGGTAGTGGAGCTGTGGTAAAAGGTATCAAAGGGATGAAGATGCGGTACGAGTATTGTTTCTGTTGTGTTTGTGGTTATGATGGTTGGAAGCAGGGCTGCAGGGATGGGTTTTGAATATGAATAAAAGTGGAAGAGTTAACTAATGATATGAGGTGAATGGTAGTAGATTAAATGCGGAAAATCAATGGAATTGATTGGCTGATAAAAGAAAATGGTATTGTGTTGCTTGTGTTTTATCTAACTTTATTTGTGGTTGGCAGGGATATGTTTTACGAACGATTGATCTAGTTTGGTTTTATTTGTTTCTCGGTAGTTAAGAACTGATAAACTAAAACTGTTGAAACATGAAAAGCATAATGGGGT
This sequence comes from Viscum album, assembly GCA_963277665.1. Classification (NCBI taxonomy): domain Eukaryota; kingdom Viridiplantae; phylum Streptophyta; class Magnoliopsida; order Santalales; family Viscaceae; genus Viscum; species Viscum album. The sequence goes on from OY728160.1 coordinate 736,309,376, forward strand.
TTGGGGCTATTTATTGTGCGCATACTTTCGAGGTAGTAGTGTCGAGGTTTGTGCTTAGATATTTTGTGTATAAGACTTAGGATTGGCTGAGTGGTTGATATAATTATATAAATATGTAATTTTAAGTTTCTTTACGCACCACAACCATGTTGAGGACCACATGTCGAACACCCGTGGGATGGGAGGGTGATATTCTCAAACATCTAAAGGATGGATGGTTACTGCTCTTCCCTGTGCTCCCTCTTCCAGGTTCTATAACCCAAGATCCTTCGAGCAAGTTATGACAGATGTTTCCTAAGTGTCTTTCGGACGAGGATGTGATATGTTCCCAGGTGTCATCGGGATGATATGTGATGTGGTTCCCAGGTGTCTTCGGAATGATATGTGGTTATGACCAAGGATTGAGTGCCGGCGGGATACTATGAGCTTCATATGGCCAGGTTACAACACTAGCTCGAGCTTCGTATGGCCAGGTTGCAGCACTAGCTCGGGAAGAGGGGGAAGCATCAGAGTTTTAGTCATGAGAGCTTGAGCAGTATTTAGTGGGAAGGTGGTGCAGTGTAACCATACATTGATAATATTACTATACTACTCTATTGACTTGCGGTATTTGGTGAGTGTGGATTGTAAGGTTGGGTGGATAGATTCCTTGATAGGATTTGGTTCCTTCTATTTTCTCACAGGGCATCAAGATGTCTCCCCACCTATGCACAATAGCTTTAGGTTTTCCTACTGATTATACTTGTATTCTCACCCTACGTTTACTTTCAGGTTTTCTGGAGGACTTCAGGGACCGTGCGGGACCTTGCTAGTTGGGCGTTGGAGTTTTACTCTTTGCAGTTTTTTCTTTCTTTTTTTGTATCGTACTTTGGGGCTTTTCGTGTACATATACTTTTGTTTCAGTATTGTATAAAACATGCATATGGGTTTGGTTTTGGGTTATTTTCATTTACGTGTTCCTTTTTCTTTTGGTGTTTGATTCATCCTATTTCCTGATTGTAAATAATAAAAAGGGTAATGCCTCCCATATTTGTGAAAACTTATACCCTTTGTGCTAGCCGCCACTCTGGGGCCTATTGGAGGCGGGACTCAAGAGTCATTATCTCCCTTTCACCATTTCCAGCTCCGGAGGGGCATATTTGGTGGGAGGGGTTCAGGACAATGTTCCTCAATTTTAGAATCCTGAATTTGAATCTTTATGTTCAATACATGTATATAGTTATAATTTCTCTAATATTATAATACACTAACAAAATATGGTTCTGGAAATAAGAAATGATACTTTTTAAAAAAAATCCCAATATATACTACAATAATATGAATCACCTACATATGTTTGGGTTGAGGTTTTAAAGATATATTTTTATTGAATCAATAAATTTATAATAAGAACTATCATAAAGAATACACCTTATGAATTATGGAATGGTAGAAAACTAGAATAAAATTACATTAATTTTTCTGGTTATAATGTCTATATTGTAAATACAAAACCAAATCTATAAAAAAACTCACTAGATAATTAATAAAGAGTTTTCCTAGTTTATTTAGCCCCCAAAAAAGCACATAAAGTCATTAATAAACTGTATAAACTTTGGAAAAAAATTACATGATAAAAATGATGAGATAGACCCACAAGAACACTGTAGACGCCGGAAAAGTCCGTTGTTCCCAAACGAAGCTCCGGATGCGGAAAGCGAAGTCATATTTGGAGTCGGAAGAACGTTTCGGAGGGCCCGGAGGCCTTGCGCGGAATTTCAGAGGCCCGCGCGCAAAGGTGATGTTCCGCGCGCAAACCCCCCGGGATGCGCGCAATGCGCCGGTCCGGCGCGCAATTTTGCGCGCCGCGGGACCGCGCGACTCCCTTGCGCGCCGTATCCGATTCCGCGCCCGCGAGGAGAATTTCGCGCTCGCGCCTTGGATTCCGCGCCCGGGGTTGCCTATAAATACAAGGCGACCCCCAACGTTTCAAAGGTTGCTGGAAGTCGAAACGTCTCCCGTGCGCGCAATTCAACCCCTTCCGCGCGCAATGACGAACTTCAGGTAACCGCCTTTCTTTCGCGCAAGAAAGCCTCGGGGTCCGCCTTCGCGCGCAATCCCCGTTGGCTCCTTTCATTTGAATAAAAACTCACCCTAAGGCCTTTGCGCGCAAAAGAACCCGCTTGCGCGCAATTGCCCCCGGGGTGCGCGCAATCCGGCCCGATTGCGCGCACCCCCCCTTCTTTCAAGTGGCCATTCATTAGAGAATGAGCCGTTGCCCCCGCGCGCTATCCGAAGCCCGGTGTGCGCAATCCCAACCAACCGCGCGCAAAGGGCTGGCCCGATTGCGCGCCAGCCCGCCATTATTGCGCGCCGACCCGTTGTTTTGCGCGCAAGGCCCCTATTTTGCGCGCAAGCAGCCAGGGTCGCCCCTTTTCACCCCCGAGGGTACCTGCCTGCGTGGCGCCCGATGATCCTCATCCTGGGTGCCCGCACCGTGCGTTGTCTTCCCGTGCGGCCCTCCAGGTTCGTGCGAAGTGACATGCACCCATCGTCCGGCAACCTATGCCCAGCATGACGTTAAACTGCACCTTCGTCCCGCATGACGTTAAACTGCGCATACGTCCAGCATGACGTTAAACTGCATATTCGTCCAGCATGACGTTAAACTGCATATTCGTCCAACATGACGTTAAACTGTACCTCGTCCGTGCTGCAAGACGTTAAACTGCCAAGTGCCACGTCCAAGCTGCACGACGCTAAACTGCCTAGCCCCCATCGTCCGCGCTGCAAGACGTTAAACCGCCAAGTGTTTCGTCCTCAACATATGACGTTAAACTGTACTTCGTCCGGCAAGACGTTAAACCGTCCGCTTCGTCCTCAACACACGACGTTAAACTGTACTTCGTCCGGCAAGACGTTAAACCGTCCGCAACCTGATCCCGTGCTTCGCACGCAGGGTCTCCCCCGGTTTGGACGTGGCCCCCACCCGCTCGTCTCTGCAGGGATGTCGGGATTGTCCCCCTTTTGGGACGATTTAATGGGAGTGGCTTTTCCCTACGGGGGCAGGGTATTACAAACCCCTAGTTTCTCGTGGGAGGCTGCACATGTGTATCTCCATTGCGCCTCCCCACGGCCGAAGCCGGTAGAGGGTATGACTGGGATCGAGGTGTTTTCCGCTTTCGGTCCAAGTCCCTTCCAACCGCGTTTTGCCGCATCCGGGCTGCCTCAAGTGCGTAAGTCCTGACAGAATGAACTACGTGGACTTTGATCCCTGTCTTCTATACAGGGTACGTAGGAAGCCTCCCTGAGGTCCAAGCCCACCACCTGGTCGTCCCGGTCGTATTTACGTCGGTTCGTCCATCAGTGGACCCCTCCAGGGTTCACTCTTGCGTCGATTCACCCTGTGAGTCCGCACCTGTGGGAGACTGCCCGTGTGTATATCCGCTGTGCCTCCCCACAGCCCCTTTTCTCATTTCTCCTTTTATCGTCCAGCATGACGTGAAACTGTGATCCACCCGGCCGTTCCATCCCCCTCTGTGCGAGGTGGTTCGGTTCAATCCTCCGCCCGGCGGCCTCGACCCCTTCGTGAGTCGGCTTGCCGACGTCCAGCATGACGTTAAACTGTGTATCCGAACTACGTTGACTTTGATCCGTGTTAACGCGCGGTACGTAGGAAGCCCCTCTGGGGTCCAAGCTCTTCACTTCATCATCCATCCTGATCCTTACCCGGGCCGCCACATCCCGGTGGGGTCATGCCACTTCACTCCACTCTACGTTACCTGGGAAGCCGCCCATGTGCTGGCCCCAGCGTCGGAGGTTCCCCGCAAGGGGTTCTGTCATCTGATCCACTTTTCGTGTTGATCGGTCCGATGCCGTCCCCGCTGGACGTTAAACTCGCGGCATACCCCGTGTTAAACACGGGAAGCTGAGGAAAACCTCAGGTGACACAGTTCCCCGCACCTAGCACGGGATGCCTCAGGCCATCATGCCTTCGAGAAGCCCTATTAGGGACGGAAGACAGATGTGCAGAGCCGCAGTGCTACGACACGCCCCCAGCACCCAGAGCCACCCGGCCTTCTCACCGCAGGTTGCTGCCCCGACCGGACTCCTTGGAACGTCCGGGCGGAAGCAGCGTAATTAACCGGTGTCCATGAAGATATGGCGCCGGGAACGAGATTCACGAACATTCTTAAGTCTATGAGGGAGACCCGGACTAGGCGACGAATTCCGAGGAGACGTCCACGGAAGGAGGAGCCGACATCCCATCATCCCGGTTTCGATCAAGGAGCAGACGCCCCTGAATAAGGGACGGATGCCGCCCGCCCTTGGAAAGCGGGACTGCGGGACCACAAGCCGCGCGCCCATCCCCTCGGGTTGACGGGTGCACGCGCGAACGCGTCCTGGCGGAACAGCGTAACCCGACGCACATCCGCACCGAAACAGAAAAATGGTTAACCCGACGTGAATCTCTTCTCCTCGATACGAAGACCGATGGCTTTCAGAGGTGTTGGAAGACCGGCGTGTTGCCCGGCCAAGCATTCAGTCTTACCCGCCAGGGGCTGGGGAAGGGACATCGGGCACTCCGTCTCGCAACGTCGAGGGCCTGGGTTCCCCCCACGGAAGGCGTCGTGGCGCTAATGGTTGGTTGTCGATTCCTTTTTCCTGTCGGTGTTAATGGGTCATTCTCCCTGCTTGCAGAAATCAGGTCGCCCGATCTAGTGCCCGATCGCCACCCGCCCACTGGCGCAGGGACAGGGGAAACACCGACGCGGCTACTCCGCGCGGTCCTGCCCGCTCCACAGTCGTCCCAGCAGCCGCAATTGCGGGACGACCACGCCCTCTCTCCCCCGCGGAGGTCATCCAGAGAAGGGTGATCAACACCCTGGTGCGGAGATATGAGGAAGAGGGAGTCATCCCCACCAGGGACATGGCTCGCCTAGACCTTGAGGAGGTTGCGCCTCGCCACCACCGCCGCCCCCGAGGGCCGCGCAGGGAGGCACCACTGCCTACCTCAACGTCCAATCGCTTCGGGAGTTTATCCCCGGAGCGCTCTGACAGTTCCCTTCCCTACGCGGATGAGGTGGAAGAGGCCCGGGATCACCCTATCCGGGATTCGCTCCAGGGATCTACGGTAAGGACTCCCGCCAGGCCACGGCGACACCGCCGCCAGGCCTCTCCAGTCGAAGAGCGGGCTCTCCACCTGCCCGCGCCGCTCATCCCGACTCGTCTGTCTCGACGCCAACGTCGGGCACGAGCGGAAGAGGATGCCCACCTTGGGGCTCTAGCAACAGCGGCCGCATTGGCCCGAGCCACCGCTGGCTCCAGTCGCCAGGCCCCTGCGCGTCCTGAGCAGGGGAACTCCTATGCCCGACCCGGATCGAGGCCCCGACCGCCCCAGAGGCAGGTTGGGTTGACTCTCCCGGTTGCTGGTACAGACAGTAGCCACCGCGGACCACCTCGCGGTAGCGCTATTCACCAACAGGGGCTACTCCGTGTGGCCGATCCAAGAGGCATGGGTCATCCCACCTCCCGATCTCGGCCCGGAGGCCCGCCCGGAATCATCTCTCCCCGCGTCCCCTTTGATATCTGTCCCGGTGCCCCTCGCACCTTGGTTCCCAGTCCTCTTGGCCCCAGCACCAGTGCGGCCGGAGGACGCTAGGACAGAGATCAGCCCTGCCCCGAAGAACCACCCAGGGGAAGGAAGGCAAGGCGTCGACGCCTAGGGAAGAATGTTACGGAATTCCGGACAGAGATCCGACCGGTTTGCTTCTCTGACTCAGAGGCGGAGTACGATTCGGCGACAGAGCCCCTTCCCCAATCCCGCCAGTCAAGGGCAGGGGTAGGAATGCGGCACGTCAGCCTCGTGTTCCCCGAGAGCGAGATCGATTTGATCCCTGCTTCCCTCCGAAGGTATATCCGGAGTAACGAGGGCCAGGTAGACCCCCAAGGATCATACTTGCGGTCGGTACCGGCCCCTCCGGAAGTGCCTTCCGCCTCGATCGAAGAAGCCGGAGACTTTTTCTGGGGACCGACGGTCGAACCACGATCTGGTGCACCCTCGGCGAGCACCGATGCTACGGCAGGATGTTTGCTCGCCGGCCCGTCCTATCGTGATGTGGTAGCCAGGGCACCGCCACCCTCAGAGGGCGGCCCGGGATATGGAGGCCAATCGGCCTGCTCGCCGTATTCACCGCCGGCCAGCCCGTCGGCCCGGCGTCCCGCCTCGGCACCACTACCAGTTCCCCGTCCGTTCCCAGCCATGGAAGAGGACCAAGGAGATCTGGGTCCCGAGTTTGAGTCGTGGAGCTTCTGGACCGTCCTTGCAGAGGGCCACTTCCCTGAGAAGTTTTGTCCAGTCGCAGGACCGGGCTTTGATGCACCCGAATCGCTCACCCCGGATGAGTTCGAATGCTTCCGCCGAACTCTCCGGGAGACTCGCTCCTGTCTTCACCGCTTGCAAATGCCATACCCCGGGAGTCAAACGCACCTGGAGGATATTGGTGAGCAGTGCCGTCGAATTGACCTGGCCATGCTCCCCGCGGTTCGGCACCCCGGGTCATTTGAGCGCCACGAGGCCCTCCAACAACGATGCGTTGAGTGCTTTCAAGTACTCCGCAAAGTTATCGAGAAAGCCACTCCCCATGTGTATATCCGTGGATGGGGGCAGTACGCTGCCCTACGCTTCAGTGTGATCCGCCGACAGCCCGATTCGCTGGGTGGCCCTGAGGGTATATCCCCAGGGACAGGAACGGTCAACATGGCTGACCTGTCGGGAGAGGGGAACGACTTGGAACTTCTCGACGGGGGCTTCCCCCCCGAAGACAAGCCGTCGTCAGATCCATCAGTGAGAGTTACTCGTCATCAGAGAAACCTCCTGGGGCTCCCCGCACCCACTGAAGCACTGACGTTAAGCCGAAACGTCAGCAAAGGAAAAGAGCACAGCGAGGCTATAAAGCCCGCCGACCCATCTGCCTCCATGCAGAGGGCAGAGGAGGATCCCGAGAAGGCTACGCTACGTCAGCAGCTCGCCGAACAGAAGAGGCTGGTTGACCAGCTCCTCGCCGAGCGCGCTGCAGAACGGCGGCCTGACTACGGTGATCCTAGGCCAGGACAGCAGGGACCGGAACAACCGCACCTCGACGAGACTCTCCCGGGCAACCGTGATTACGCCGTGTTCGCCGACAGGAGAGAGGCCATTGCCTACGGCAAGAGGGCGCGGTATGTTTCGCCACACCCTCCCGAGCGGCGTGACTACCTGAGAGATCCCGCTCGGATCCCTCCCGCTGCCCCAAGGGCCGCTCCGCCCGCCATCCCACGAGCTGCCGAGTTCGACGACCCGGTCGACGACCCGATTGAAGGGCCATGCAATGCGCTCGTGGTTAGAGATCCTCGCCAGGACTGGAACCCATGTCCGGACGATCCGATGGCGGCACTCATTGCCCGCTTGGAAGCCTTGGAGACTCGGCAGGTGGCGATCCCACCGGACGGCAAGCCCTACCCAGCATGGGTGGATGACATGCCGGCGCCTCTGGGATTCGGGAATCCCACTTTCGCCCCCTTCAACGGGACTGGAGATCCGCCACAGCATTTAGCCCACTTCAACTCGAGGTGCGGGCCTATGTTGGGGACTCCGGCGCAGCAGGAGGCCGCTAAGCTTCGCTGCTTTGTTCAGACACTGGAAGGGCCAGCATTTGTCTGGTACAGCCAGCTCCCCGTCGGGTCGGTAACCAGCTGGGAGGACCTCCGTAGACAGTTCCTCTACCAGTTCAGTTCCACGACCCGGAAGACGAGTATCGCAGACCTCTTCAAGTGCAAGCAGAGGCCTGATGAGCGAGTCGCGGACTTCGTCGCCCGATGGAAGGGTCTCACGTATTCCCTTGACATGCCATTGACTCAGGAGCAGTTGCTGACAATGTGCGTCGGGAACGTCAAGACCGAGCTGGTCCCTTCCCTGATTACTCAGAATTACCCCGGAGGGTTCAGGGACTTCTCAGACAAAGCTCAACGTCTTGAGGAAGCCCTGCAACAGGCCAGCCAGGCACACCCGCTGCCTCCTATGATTCCAGCAAGGAGAGCCAGCAGGGCTGAGCCCGCTGCTGTGGCCCAGATAGAGGCTCCCAGGCCGTTGGAGCTGCTGCCGGTGAGGCCAGCTCCGCAGCCTCACAGGAATCCGCCTCCACGGGCTCAGTTCCCGGCCCAGCAACGGCAGCCTCAGAACCGGCCGGCCCCTCCGCGTAATGTACCGCCACAACCTAGGCGAGATAATCAGGGTCCACCTCCTCGGCAGGCCCCTCCAGCCCCTCGTCAAGACCGCGCTCCCAGGGGCCCGCGACACCTGACGTACTCATTCCATGAGGATCAGGTCCCCGGTTATTTCCGGAGCGCCCTGGAGCAGAGGATTGTGCGACTGCCTGAGTGTTGGAAGCCAGAGGAGGCACATCTCACAGATAACCCCCGCTACTGCCCCTACCATCGAGCCCTGGGGCACACCATCCAGCGGTGCTATGTGTTTAAGGACTGGCTCCAAGACCAGATTAACAACAATGTAATCAGGTTGGGCCCAGCTCCAGCACAGGTAGCGGGCGTGTTCGTGGGATCAGATGACGATGGTGGCGATGAGGAAGAATGGCAGCTGGTCTCCGACCGCGGGTCCCAGAAGTACAATAACTGGATGGCCCGCAAGACGACCATTCGCGCCCAGGGAATCATCCGTGCGCGCTTGAATCAGCCTGAGCCCCCAGAACCTGCGGGTGCTGCTTCGGCATCGTCGTCCCGGTCTGCCTCCTCCAAGAGGAGCAAACGGCGGCAGCGCAAGAAGGAAGAGCGCGCCCCGCCGGTTCCGCCACTATCCCGTACTCTCGGCGATTTCATGCCCCCGGAGATGGGGGTCCCTCCTCGGATCCGCCCGGTGATGGATGATTCGTCCGATGACGGTATTGGGTACGCTTCGGTTAATACCGTCGAGCTGGTAAATCCCTTTTCGGTTCCCGACGTTGAAGAACACCAGGTGGACCCCCCTAGTGTCCCCGGTCGTCGCCACCGTCGGAAGAACCGCAGCAGCAGGAGTCGCCGGGGCACAGCCGTTGGTACCTCCAGCCAGGCCGTGCACGCCACTGAGACTAGGCAGCAGGCTCAAGATCGAGCTCAACGTGCGCAGGCCCCCCATCCGGGGATGACGGATTCGCCTCCGCCACTGTTTGTGGTGTGGGACTAGGCAGAACCACCTCAGCCGCGTCGCGATCAGCTCCGCCCTGCCACGAGTCCATCCCGGCCTCCTGACTCCAGTACGGTGACCATTTCCCGGACTGCGACCAGTGAACAGCGAGATGCGCCAAGTACCAGTCGGCCGCCGATCCAACCGGCAAGGCCTGTCATGCTACCAACCGCGGAGCAACCTCCTGCAACCAGGGGCTCGCGCTTGGCCAAAAAGTATGATGTCCTGAAGCACTTGGCCGACATCCCAGCAAGGCTCTCCATCCTTGAGGCTCTGCGCATGTCATCTGAGATGCGCGAGGCACTCGCTGAAGCCCTGAAGAGCCCCCTCCAGTTTGAGACAGAGGTTGCGGCTGCAGAGGCCTTTCACGCCGAAACGATCGAGGACGCCGAATGTCAGGCAGTTATCTCGTTCTCCGGTAAGGATGAAGACCCTCCTATACAGGGACACATTCGTCCGCTGTATGTCACTGGCCAGTTCAACGGCCTTGAAGTCCGGCGCTGTCTTGTCGACACGGGATCCGGGATCAACCTGATTCCGACTCGGACGCTCCGGAGATTGGGGTTGTCTGAGGATGACTTGATCCCCTCCGACCTCAGGATCCAGGGGTATGACCGTACCGAGCAAACCCCGGTCGGCAAGATACGTTTGAAGACCCAGTTCGGTGACTTGGTTGCCAACACCGGATTCATGGTGGTCTCTCAGGACACTGCGTATAACGCATTGATGGGCAGACCATGGCTCCACCTTCACGCGGCAGTTCCCTCGTCATACCACCAATGCCTCAAATACTCCCTTAATGGTCGAGTAGGCGTGCTTCAAGGAGATGCCTCTCCTTTTGCCTCATGTGAAGCCCGTTATCTGGACGCGGACTATTACAAGAGCAAGGATAAGCAGATCCTGGCAGGTGAGGTTGAGCCTGTCGCTGTTGCAAGTGATCCCTGGGCAAGTCTGGATGACGCTTACGTCCTCCCGATTCAACGGTTGGACGTCGCCATGGTCTTGACGGTCCGCGAGCCTCCTGATGAGATGGCCGTGACCGCCCGCGCCAGCACCAGTGGCCCAGCAGGATCTGGTAGCCCCAATGCAGTTGCCAACGCAGTCTCTCCCGTGGACGATCCCTCCCCGAGTGGAGAGGACGTGGAAGATGCACCCCCAGCCTTTGAGGAGGGCGTCCCCGCCACGGTCGATGAGTTAATACAGGTGAACCTTGGAACCGAGGCCGATCCAAGACCCACATTGGTTAGTGCCGCCATGCCCTCTGAGGAGCGGCAGCAGTACGTGGACTTTCTCAGGCAGCACCGTGATGTGTTCGCGTGGGGTTATGACGAGATGCCGGGGCTAGATCCTCAGGTAGCCGTCCACCGCCTTGGTCTCCCAGCGGACCATCGCGGGTTCAAGCAGCCTCCCAGGAAGATGCACCCATCCCACGGTGCCATGGTTGAGGCCGAAGTTGACAAGCTTATTAAAGCCAACTTCGTGAGGGAAGTTCAGTACCCCAAATGGCTGGCCAACATTGTGCCGGTCCGGAAGAAGAACGGGCAGATTAGAGTCTGCATCGACTTCCGCGATCTCAACCGCCACTGTCCGAAGGATGATTTTCCCCTTCCAGTGACAGAGCTGTTGATTGACGCCACGGCAGGGTTCCAATCCCTCTCCTTCATGGATGGATACTCCGGATACAACCAAATTCGGATGGCCCCTGAGGATGAGGAGTTCACTGCCTTCAGGGCCCCCCAAGGTACCTTTTGCTACCGGGTCATGCCCTTCGGCCTGAAGAATGCAGGTTCCACCTATCAACGGGCGATGCACCGCATATTCAAGCCAATCCTCGGCACACTGGTGGAATGCTACGTCGACGACTTGGTTGTCAAATCGCGCCAGCGTCAGGACCATCTCAAAGATCTTGAGAAAGTGTTCAGCTTCCTCCGGTCTCGCTGCCTGAAGATGAACCCGTTGAAGTGTGCCTTTGGGGTCACCTCCGGAAAGTTCCTTGGATTTGTGGTAAGATACCGGGGTATTGAGATCGACCCAGAGAAAATCAGGGCGATTAGCCAGATGCCTCCCCCGGGTACCGTCCGGGAACTGCAAGGGTTCCAAGGCCACTTAGCCTATATACGCCGATTCATCGCGAATCTGGCCGGCAAGTGTAAGCCCTTTTCTCGGCTTATGAAGAAAGGTGCCACCTATGTATGGAATAAAGAGTGTCAGACCGCTTTCGAGGAAATCAAGCAGTACCTGCTTCAACCTCCGGTCCTGATGCCGCCCGTATCCGGAAAGCCGCTGGTCCTTTATGTGACCGCCCTGGAACGGTCCCTGGGTGCCCTTCTCGCCCAGAAGAATAACGAGGGAACGGAGAATAGCCTCTATTACCTCAGTCGCATGCTCCTCGATGCGGAGGTTAGGTATTCCCCCATCGAGAAGAGCTGCCTGGCGCTCGTATTTGCCGTACAGAAATTACGGCACTACTTGCAGCACCATGAGGTACAGTTGGTTTCTCGGGTAGACCCGTTGAAATATATCCTGAGCCGACCTATGTTGACTGGCCGTTTAGCGCAGTGGGCTGTGATTCTCCAGCAGTTCGACATCAGGTACGTGTCTCAGAAGGCCATCAAAGGGCAAGCGTTGGCAGACTTTCTGGCTGCTCACCCGACCTCCGCGGATCAGCCGCTGGATCTAGGCTTTCCTGATGAGGCCATTCTCTCGGTTGATCGAGCCGATCCATGCTGGCAGATGCACTTTGACGGTGCCTCCCGGAGTCCCACCGGTAGAAGACTCGATAATCCTAAGCTCAATAGAGTGGGCTTGGGCATCGTCTTCATTACCCCGGAGCGAGCCGTGCTGCCATACTCTTTCCTGTTGTCAGAGGGCTGTACCAACAATGAGGCGGAATATCATGCCCTCATCACCGGCCTCGAGTTAGCTCTCGAGATCGACGTGCCCCATCTGTGTGTGAAAGGGGACTCCGAACTGGTTGTTAAGCAGATCAATGGCGACTATGTTGTCAGGAAGCCGGAACTTGTGCCATTGCTGGAGTGCACCCTCCTGCTGATGGCCCGGTTCCCTTCTCGGCCAGAAATTGTCCATATTCCCCGGTCGCAGAACGGTCGAGCAGATGCTTTGGCCAGCCTCGCTGCGTCACTTGCGGAGCCTGAACAGGACAACCTGATCATCCGCGTGACGCGCCGCAGGCTCATCGCTCCCGTTATCCCGGAAGAAGATCGCGGCCCGTTGGTAAGTAACCTCACCACGGTTGCCCCTATGCCCGGAGCCCCGATTACCCCAGATACGACAGTCGAATCAGCCCCTGATTGGAGGACGCCTTTGGTTGAGTACCTCCAACATGGCATTCTTCCATCGGATCGGGCCGAGCGCGAGCGAGTTCGACGCCGCGCATCGCAGTTTGTCCTCCAGAGCAGTCCCGGTCTGGAGCAGATCCTCTACAAGCGCGGGTTTGATGGTGTTCTCCTCCGTTGCCTTCAGGGAGTCGAGATCCCACGAGTCATGCAAGAGGTTCATGCTGGTTCATGTGGCGCCCACCAGACTGGGCCGAAGCTGTCCCACCAGATTCGGAGGTTGGGATACTTCTGGCCCTCTATGATCCATGACTGCATCGAGTACGCCAGGAGGTGCCATGCGTGCCAGGTTCATGCGAACTTTGTGCATCGGCCGCCGGAGCCTCTCCATACCACAAGGTATTCCTGGCCCTTTGCAGTCTGGGGGCTGGACGTTGTGGGACCTTACCCGCCGGCGACAGCTCGCCAGTGCCGGTTCATTCTGACCGCCACGGACTTCTTCTCCAAATGGGCAGAAGCGATTCCGCTCAGAGAGGTCAAATCCTGTTCGATCGCTGACTTCGTGACCTCCAACATCATCTATCGATTTGGAGTGCCTCACGCTATCCTCACGGATAACGGAACCAATTTCCGAGCAGCCGAGTTGAAGAAGTTGTACGCCAAGTATAACATCCGCTCGAACCATACATCTCGCTATCATGCGCAGGTGAATGGACAGATCGAGGCGTTTAACAAAACCCTCTCTAACATTCTGCAAAAGATGGTTGGTCAGAACAAGAAGAGTTGGCCGGACAAGCTCCCCAACGCCCTCTGGGCTTATCGGACGACGACTCGCAATTCCACCCAGATGACCCCTTATTCCCTGGTGTATGGAGCTGAGGCCGTCCTGCCCATCGAGATCCAGTTACCGTCCTTGCGCACTGCGGTCTACGACCAGCAAGCGCCGGACAGAGTTGCTGAAGCCCGTCTAGTCGAGTTGGAAGCACTGGATGAGAATAGACTTCGCGCTTTGCACAACTTGGAGAGGCATCAAAGCAGAATGGCTCGAGCTTTCAATAAGAAGGTTCGCCTCCGCTCCTTCCTGCAGGGTGATCTAGTGCTAGCCCTAAGAGCACCGATGATCCCCGGCAGGAAGCCGCCCAAGTTGGAGCCCAAGTGGGAGGGACCTTTTGTTGTCCACAAGGTCTATCCCAATGGCGCGTACTCCCTAGCGACTATGGATGGTGAGCGTGTCACTCCTCCCACCAACGCTAGGTTCCTCAAGCAATACTTTGCCTGAGTGCCACTTCGTCCTGCATGACGTTAAACTGCACTTCGTCCTGCATGACGTTAAACTGCACTTCGTCCTGCATGACGTTAAACTGCACTTCGTCCTGCATGACGTTAAACTGCACTTCGTCCTGCATGACGTTAAACTGCACTTCGTCCTGCATGACGTTAAACTGCACTTCGTCCTGCATGACGTTAAACTGCACTTCGTCCTGCATGACGTTAAACTGCACTTCGTCCTGCATGACGCTAAACTGCACTTCGTCCTGCATGACGCTAAACTGCACTTCGTCCTGCATGACGTTAAACTGCACTTCGTCCTGCATGACGCTAAACTGCGCTTCGTCCTGCATGACGTTAAACTGCACTTCGTCCTGCATGACGTTAAACTGCACTTCGTCCTGCATGACGCTAAACTGCGCTTCGTCCTGCATGACGCTAAACTGCACTTCGTCCTGCATGACGCTAAACTGCACTTCGTCCTGCATGACGCTAAACTGCACTTCGTCCTGCATGACGTTAAACTGCGCTTCGTCCCGCATGACGCTAAACTGCACTTCGTCCGAGCTACAAGACGTTAAACTGTTCAGCATTCGTCCTGCATGACGTAAAACTGCCACTCAAGAACTACGTATGGCTTGATTCCCATCCTTATGGGATACGTAGGACCGCCTGAACCCTCGTGTTTCAGGCCCAGCCCCATCCTTCGGGAATTTCCATCCCATCTCGGGCCCTTGGCCCAGTTGCCCCCGGGTGTGCGGCGTATGGTGTGAGTGCGGGGTTATGCCCTCATTCACGTCGGTTTGCTCGTCACGCTGTACGCCCCCCCACGTTTGGGGATGCCTTCTGCTCCCCCTCTTTTTTCCTCATCGTCCTGCATGACGTTAAACTGCACTTCAAGAACTACGTATGGCTTGATTCCCATCCTTATGGGATACGTAGGACCGCCTGGACGGTTATGTTTCAGGTCCAGCCCTGTCTTTTGGTTGATCACGGGGATCTTCCCTCTTTTGGTTGCTCTCACGGTGAGTCCTCCGACCCTTTCCGGTGACCTGTTAACATGTTTTGGGTACTTCGGTCTATGAGTCGTGGTGTCAGATTCAATCCCGACAAGTCCTGTGTTACTTGTCAGGCCTCGCGCTTCCTCTTGTTTGAGCCTTCACTCAAAGGGGATCCTCGTTGGTGGTTTGGGTACGATGCCTCAGTGCTCTCCCACCACTCCGAGTCGATTTACCGGCGGGTTTTGGGCCGCAAATCGATATGAATCCTGTGATTAAGCGGTTGATGCTCGTTTGCTTGCCCCGTCTTAGGCTGACGCGATCGGATGTTGTGTTGCGAATGCGTCAGCAACATCCTTGATCGCCATGTCGGCTCTCTTTCAGGCTCTGAACATTGGTTGCGCAGTCCTCATCACACTCCGCCTTTATGCGTTGTAGTGGAATCTTGACGCTCTCTTCATACTGACCTCTAGTACACCTCTACACGTTAGGCAGACCAACCAAGGTAATGATGTCGTTCGAGGCTCCCATGATCTGAGCACCAAGGATGTATGCAGATATCCTCCCTAAGGGCCATGCGTAGCTGGACCCTCGTCCCCATAAGGAGGAGGGAGTCGCCCGAACAATTGCGTTCTGGGACCAGTATATCTGGAGGCTAGCATCTCTGCCCCTCGGGTGATGGACATATGCAGACCCCTATCCCAAGACTCTTCTCCTGGAATCGTGCGTGACCGCAGGGCTGGGTATGTTCCCACCTCCGCCGTGTCCGCTGTACCGCAATAAGCGGATTCCTCCATGGTCCGAACCACACGACCTTAAACTGTGTTGTCTGGTCCTACCACACGACCGTAAACTGTGATCGTCTTGGCCGCCCGACGAGAAACGGCACTGCATCGTGATGTCCTCCTCAGGGGACACTCACGCCGGGCGCTGGTTAATAACCACGCCATTCATCAATGCCTTTCACGGCTTGATTATTGTGGCGACGCCAGAGATTTCTCAATCACAGGCATGTCGCCGCACAAAGAAAAACCATTCATCTTTAAGGACAAACAAGAAATATCAAATGCCGCTCCTTTTGTGTGCGAGGGTCAGACCCGCACTCTTCCCCGCACTGGTGCCCGATTGTGTTGCACCGCGCTTCAAGAACTACGTGCGGCTTGATTCCCATCCTTATGGGATACGTAGGAACGCCCGGATGTTTGAAACTTCGGGTCCAGCCCCCCACCTCTTAGAGATTCCCCCTTCTCTGGGGAATCCGCCGCCTCCAGGTCACCCTCAAGGCGTGTTCCCCGACCCCTTGCAGTGGTCCACCGGTGTCAAGAGTACTCTGGTTTATTGCCAGGAGCGTCAGGATCCACTTGGTCAGGTTTCCTCCACTTTTCAGGCTTCGTGCCCCATTTCATTCGGACCCATCATCTATGCCCTGGGTGGAGCCCCCGTGAACGGTTCGGACACAATGCCTCAGTGCTCTCCCACCGACTCGGGCCGGTACCCCCAATGGCCTCGGGCAGCAAATCGATATGAATCCTGCGATTGAGCGGTCGATGCTCGTTTGCTGCCTCATTCCACCAACGGTTAGTGCGATGTTGATGCTGCTTTTCCGCCACGGTCGGCAGTACTCTCATATCGTCACGCCGGTGCTCCCGGTCCTCGAGTGAATGGCCGCATGATTCACATTTTCCACCTCCCATTCTGACCAGGCGAAACCTCGACACTCTTGACACTATCCCTCAGTGCATCTTCGCATGTCCAGGGGATATGACCAGATGCGGCGTACTTTGAGGTCCTTATGGTCCGAGCTCTAAGACCTTAAACTAAGATCTCTCCTTATGGTCCGAGCTCTAAGACCTTAAACTAAGATCTCTCCTTATGGTCTGAGCTCTAAGACCTTAAACTAAGATCTAGCCCTTATGGTCCGAGCTCTAAGACCTTAAACTAAGATCCTCTAGCCCTATGGTCCGAGCTCTAAGACCTTAAACTAAGATCCTCCACCCTTATGGTCCGAGCTCTAAGACCTTAAACTAAGATCCCCCCTTTATGGTCCGAGCTCTAAGACCTTAAACTAAGATCCCCCCTTTTATGGTCCGAGCTCTAAGACCTTAAACTAAGATCCAGCCCTTATGGTCCGAGCTCTAAGACCTTAAACTAAGATCTACCCTTATGGTCCGAGCTCTACGACCTTAAACTAAGATCTACCCCAAATGGGGTCCTACGTCCTGCATGACGTTAAACTGCACTCTCAGAACTACGTGTGGCTTGATCTCCAGCTTGATGGAGTACGTAGGAACGCCCGGGCATTTCGACTCGGGTCCAGCCTCAGGGATCGATAAGTCCCGCCCCTCCTCGTCGCCGGCCGTCTGGCCTGACTTCGGGTAGAGTGGTGCAGTTGTGATATTCTCCCCGATTCAGCTCGGGATGCCCCATCGCAAGGATGGGAAGCGACGGTTTCCTCGTCAGAGAGGTGCTGTCTGAGAATTGAGGTGACTCACGGCCAGATTAGTGCATCCGCCTAATACGCTTCCCCCACGGTGGCGCAATTTTGAGAGCGTTGGATTCTGTCCGAACAAATCGTCACTTCGCCCCACGCTTCGCATGCCCTGTTGATCTGGATTTTCCACCCTTGTGTCTGAAGGAACCCCAAAGCGGTATTCATGATGACATGTGGTCCGCCTCCTGCAATATGAATGATGGCCTTTTTCGGTCCGTCTATTGCAGTTGTTATGGTCGATCCACTGTCCGCCTACCGTCTTGGGCATTTCCTGGAAGGCCGGCCGTTGTGGATGTCTGGATTCGGGACACGCGATTCACCCTTTCTCATTTCCCTATGTTCGGATAAAATCTCAACGCCCCTAGCGTTGTCCCGCTCGTGTGTTGGAACAAGTTGGGGGATGATACATTGGTTAGGTCTGAGGTCTCCTTTCCTAGGAATGACCTCCCTCTTTTCTCCAGAAACCCAGGCCCAATTATGGATGCCTGATGCTTGGTTAACACTCCCGCAAGACAACGAATTGTGGTGGAGCATGCTAAACCAAAAGATGCAGATAAATATATTGATTCAGACAGATGGATCAAAGTAGCGGAAGCAAATGTTTTGGGAATGGAAAAACAAAGCCCTTAGGGATTAGCGTGCTGAATTAGTCTTTCTAATGCCGCTACCCTTTGACTGGCGGCCTCCAGAGCTGCTTCTCGCTCTCTGCGTGCCCTCTCCTCGTCGGCGGTCGCAGCGCGCAGTTCGTCGATTCTGGCCTGTGCACGCTCCCGCTCGACTTGAATTGTCACCATCTGTTGGCCCGCCTCCGTCAGCTGTACCTGAGCGTCGATCAGTTGTGCCGATAGTTGCTCCACAAGCTCGGTACATGCTGCGACGAAGGCCTCCTTCTCTGCCGCCTGCCCTTCGAGGCGCCGGACTTCCTGCTCTGCCGCGAGGAGCGCCCGCGTGCTCTCCGACATGTCCCGACTTTGTGTGACGTCGGCACGCCGGCAGCTCTCGCGCATCTTTTCGGCCATGAAATCACGGACCGTCAGATGGAGGCGTTGAGCATCAGCTCCCCCGGCACACAGGAAGCGCAGCCAGGTCTGAAGTGATCCCATGCGCCCCAGCCATTCCGATGGGTCTCGCTTGAGGAAGCGCTGGATGCACTTCCACCCCCTGCGTCGCGTTACCCGGCTATCCTCGACCGCCTCCGCGTCCGAGTCATCCATCTCCTCGGGGTCGGCAGGCCGGTAAGCAGGGAAGGCAGCCAGCAGGTCTGCTGCAGGGTCCGCCCCTGGGAGGTCCTCATGAGGGATAGGTTCCCCGACATCTGGGCGACCTTCTTCTCTCTCCCCAGCGGCGCTGACACCCTCGTCAGCCCCCGACCTCTCTCCGATGTCAGCACCACCGACGTCCGTTGCCCCCTGATCAGCAGTTGGTGGGGCCGGCTCGGTTTGGAAAGTCTGTTCCGGAGCAGGCGGCATGTCCACCACTGGTCCGCTCGTAGATGGCCCGGGTTCGGCAACCCGACGAGCCTCCGGTCCTGAGATCACTGCGTGGGGCATGCCGTGGTTAGTCACGGATCGTCAATGGCAAACACCAGCAGTAAAGTAGGGAGACTTACGGGAGGTCGGAGCATCATCTTCCGCTATTCCGGCCGCCGCAGGAACAGTTGCAGCAGGGGACCCCTCAGCGCTTGTCAGTTCAATGATGGGTGTCTGGCCCCCGCCTTGTCCTGCTGGCGCCTCTCCTACTCCTGTTGAGGGCGCCTGACCGACGTCCGTGTGCTCCTGAGAAGGATGGAGAAACGGGTTAGAAGCTGCATAAGAGAATGGATGAAGCAAGTTGAGTAGGGATAGAAGCGGACCTCGAGGAGCTCAGTGACATCAACGTTGTCAGAGCCGGCCACCTCGCCGCTCTCCCGTGGGCTCCCCCGATGGGACCTTCCCTCGGAGCCTTCATCCTCCCCCGTCTCCTCCTCCTCCTCGGAGTCGTTACTGTCATCTTCTTCCGGCGGCATCTGTTCTGGAGCGGGCTCGAGACCGAGCATCACCTTCACCAGAAGGGATGGCTCCGCACGCTGACCACGTTGGCGCGCGTACTCGTCCATTGCCGTCAGATATGCATATTGCCGGTTGAAGTCCACCCTGTCGGTGATCTGGAGGCGCCCGACCTCTGGCAGATAGATCCCTTCTCTGAGTATCTTTCGCCAGATGACGTCGGTCCCCAGTGACTGCCGCAGGGTCATCCAGGCCGACCACAGCGCCGGGAAGACTGCATCGTGGGAGGGTTCGAGCAGACGCCTCACCTGCTTCCCGGGCCGCTCCTCGACCGCCGCATGTGCCCCCTCTCTGGGCGCCGAGGTCGTAGCGGCAGCCTGCGATGCGCCCGCCGCCGAAGTCCCTGCTCGCGCCGGCCCCGCTGCTTGGCGCGCCTCCATTCTCCCCCATGTGGCGGCGCCTCGCCTCCTCCCTTGACGCCCGGTCTCCGCACGGGTAGCCTCGAGCCGCCGAACTAGCTTCCGCAAGAGCCCCTCAGGGTACGCGATGGCCCAGTGTTCGGCATACTCGGTTGCCAAGCCTGCGTCGATCCCGGTAGGAGGGAGAGTGATGACGTCGCCAGAGCCGAAAGCGACGAACATCAGCCACATCTGGCGAAGGACGCAAGGGTTCGTCTCCTCCCGGATAGCGGTGAATACCCTCTTCGGCATCCGTTGAAGGCACCCGAACTGCCTGGCGAACCGGGTCGGCACGTAAGGCTCGCAGATCACCTTCCCGTCGATCCGAGTCACGAGCACCCCGCCCCGCATGTTCAGGAAATATTCATGCTGCTCCAGCGGGCCCTGTCCGTTGTCGATCATCTGGCCGACGGGAGTGGGGAACGGGCTGAAGTTGAAATTGGCATGATTGCCAATCCGAACCCTCACGCCCTCCTCACTGAGGGTCATCGGAGCGACCCCCGCAATGTTCAGCAGGGAGGGTCGCAGGCCGTTGCCCGGAGGACTGATGGCATTTGGGAACGTATACCCACTGAGGTGAGCAGCCACCCATCCGTGGAAGAACTGAAAGGGCCCACAGATCCTTCGTGGCGACCCCCCTCGTGAGATGCGTCCCAGAATGGCATACAGCCTCGCCAGTACTGGGACCCCGAGGTTGTACCTCTTATTGGCAGCCATGGCACCCGCCATCGCCAGTGTCGCCGGGCGAACGCCCATCCTCGCGTCCCGCACTGGCAGGAGCCACCCGCTCAGAAAGGCGGCCAGGAACGCCGCGTACCGGACATTTGGGTCCCGGGCCTCGATGACGCGGTACCCCCATGAGCGGTAGTCGCCCGTCTCCAGAACCCGCCAGTACGACCCGTTCCGGCTCCTCTGAGCTGCGGTCGGGCACCGCTTCCCCCTGCCTGGCATCTTGACCGCCGGGTCATGCTCTAGGAACTGGCCGAACCAATCCTTGTAGGCTATGTCCTTCTGGAAGTCTTGGATCCCGAGCCGCTGCGTAGCCAGGTCAAGAAGATGCCAGGTCAGAATGGGAGTCCGTGACCTGTCCTCCCAGATGTTCTTCGGTGGCAGGAACTCATCGTACTGGTAGCCCTCCAGCGGGATACCTCCGATGCAGTGGATGTCCCAGAGACCGATGCCGACCTCCCCATGGTGAAGATGGAAGGTGTTGGTATCCGGGGACCAGCGAGTGAACAGCTCCGGCCCGAGCTCAGACTGCTGGTAGAAGTGGAACTGCGACGTCCACACCGCCTCAAACAGGCCGATGTACCGCAGCTCCTCTGCGAAGTGATCGCAAGTGTGGCGTACCCAGAACGCCCAGGCCCATTCACTGGTAAAGTTGCCCCCAGACCGCAAGTCCCAGTCCTTCAGCCAGCCCTTGGTGTCGTCCGTGACGCTCTGGCGATATATGCTCGAGTAGAGGGCTGGAGAATTCTCCGCAGTAGGCTCACCCCCATCAATGGTTCGCGTCCTCGGGTTCAGGACATAGACATCCAAGTGTCTGGTCTCCCTGGAAGGATGCCCATTGTTGGTGATGTTATAGCGGAGAAGCTCGTCCTCCCGAGTCACCCAGGTTCGCGGCGCATCAACCTCGAACCCTGGCACTGGAACCTCATCCAGGAGGCCAAAGTTCCAGAGCGGCAGGTTGTCTGACAATGGGTATGTCTTCTGGGCCGGCGTTAGTAAGTCGAACAAGGATTGATTGTTAGAAACAATCTCCTTGGCTCCGTAAACCTCCTCGTTCGTCGCCATCTCGGCTCTGCGAGTGGCGGCATCCCCTTCATTTCCTCTGTGCACGGCCATCTCGGAAGTTTCGGGAGTCGTGCGGGTAAGGGATGAAGCGTGCGGGATCGGACGAGGCTGGTAGAGAAGTTTGAGAGTTGGCGCGCAATCCAAGCGGACGGCGTGCAATTGGGAAGACTGTCGCGCAAAGTCCCGGGTTTTCGCGCAAAGACAGGCGAAATTCGGACGGTTTTGCGCGCCGGTCGGGCGAATTTCGCGACCGGAAGAGGCAATTTCGCGCACGAGAGCGTTGAAGCTTATCGCGCGGAAGGCCTGAGTACGGAATGCGGGACCCAGGGCCCCTATTTATAGGCAAGGCCGGGGTCCGCGCCGCGCGGAAAGCGCATTGCGCGACCGCAGCGGCGAATTTCGCGCCCGACGCCCCTTTTTGCGCGCCTAAGTCCCGCGCAGCCCAGGATTTCGGCATTCCGGCGTCTCCCTCGGAACCCGATCGTTGCGACCTCTCGCCGATCAGATTCCGAGGGGGGGCTTTTGTAGACGCCGGAAAAGTCCGTTGTTCCCAAACGAAGCTCCGGATGCGGAAAGCGAAGTCATATTTGGAGTCGGAAGAACGTTTCGGAGGGCCCGGAGGCCTTGCGCGGAATTTCAGAGGCCCGCGCACAAAGGTGATGTTCCGCGCGCAAACCCCCCGGGATGCGCGCAATGCGCCGGTCCGGCGCACAATTTTGCGCGCCGCGGGACCGCGCGACTCCCTTGCGCGCCGTATCCGATTCCGCGCCCGCGAGGAGAATTTCGCGCTCGCGCCTTGGATTCCGCGCCCGGGGTTGCCTATAAATACAAGGCGACCCCCAACGTTTCAAAGGTTGCTGGAAGTCGAAACGTCTCCCGTGCGCGCAATTCAACCCCTTCCGCGCGCAATGACGAACTTCTGGTAACCGCCTTTCTTTCGCGCAAGAAAGCCTCGGGGTCCGCCTTCGCGCGCAATCCCCGTTGGCTCCTTTCATTTGAATAAAAACTCACCCTAAGGCCTTTGCGCGCAAAAGAACCCGCTTGCGCGCAATTGCCCCCGGGGTGCGCGCAATCCGGCCCGATTGCGCGCACCCCCCCTTCTTTCAAGTGGCCATTCATTAGAGAATGAGCCGTTGCCCCCGCGCGCTATCCGAAGCCCGGTGTGCGCAATCCCAACCAACCGCGCGCAAAGGGCTGGCCCGATTGCGCGCCAGCCCGCCATTATTGCGCGCCGACCCGTTGTTTTGCGCGCAAGGCCCCTATTTTGCGCGCAAGCAGCCAGGGTCGCCCCTTTTCACCCCCGAGGGTACCTGCCTGCGTGGCGCCCGATGATCCTCATCCTGGGTGCCCGCACCGTGCGTTGTCTTCCCGTGCGGCCCTCCAGGTTCGTGCGAAGTGACATGCACCCATCGTCCGGCAACCTATGCCCAGCATGACGTTAAACTGCACCTTCGTCCCGCATGACGTTAAACTGCGCATACGTCCAGCATGACGTTAAACTGCATATTCGTCCAGCATGACGTTAAACTGCATATTCGTCCAACATGACGTTAAACTGTACCTCGTCCGCGCTGCAAGACGTTAAACTGCCAAGTGCCACGTCCAAGCTGCACGACGCTAAACTGCCTAGCCCCCATCGTCCGCGCTGCAAGACGTTGAACCGCCAAGTGTTTCGTCCTCAACATATGACGTTAAACTGTACTTCGTCCGGCAAGACGTTAAACCGTCCGCTTCGTCCTCAACACACGACGTTAAACTGTACTTCGTCCGGCAAGACGTTAAACCGTCCGCAACCTGATCCCGTGCTTCGCACGCAGGGTCTCCCCCGGTTTGGACGTGGCCCCCACCCGCTCGTCTCTGCAGGGATGTCGGGATTGTCCCCCTTTTGGGACGATTTAATGGGAGTGGCTTTTCCCTACGGGGGCAGGGTATTACAAACCCCTAGTTTCTCGTGGGAGGCTGCACATGTGTATCTCCATTGCGCCTCCCCACGGCCGAAGCCGGTAGAGGGTATGACTGGGATCGAGGTGTTTTCCGCTTTCGGTCCAAGTCCCTTCCAACCGCGTTTTGCCGCATCCGGGCTGCCTCAAGTGCGTAAGTCCTGACAGAATGAACTACGTGGACTTTGATCCCTGTCTTCTATACAGGGTACGTAGGAAGCCTCCCTGAGGTCCAAGCCCACCACCTGGTCGTCCCGGTCGTATTTACGTCGGTTCGTCCATCAGTGGACCCCTCCAGGGTTCACTCTTGCGTCGATTCACCCTGTGAGTCCGCACCTGTGGGAGACTGCCCGTGTGTATATCCGCTGTGCCTCCCCACAGCCCCTTTTCTCATTTCTCCTTTTATCGTCCAGCATGACGTGAAACTGTGATCCACCCGGCCGTTCCATCCCCCTCTGTGCGAGGTGGTTCGGTTCAATCCTCCGCCCGGCGGCCTCGACCCCTTCGTGAGTCGGCTTGCCGACGTCCAGCATGACGTTAAACTGTGTATCCGAACTACGTTGACTTTGATCCGTGTTAACGCGCGGTACGTAGGAAGCCCCTCTGGGGTCCAAGCTCTTCACTTCATCATCCATCCTGATCCTTACCCGGGCCGCCACATCCCGGTGGGGTCATGCCACTTCACTCCACTCTACGTTACCTGGGAAGCCGCCCATGTGCTGGCCCCAGCGTCGGAGGTTCCCCGCAAGGGGTTCTGTCATCTGATCCACTTTTCGTGTTGATCGGTCCGATGCCGTCCCCGCTGGACGTTAAACTCGCGGCATACCCCGTGTTAAACACGGGAAGCTGAGGAAAACCTCAGGTGACACAGTTCCCCGCACCTAGCACGGGATGCCTCAGGCCATCATGCCTTCGAGAAGCCCTATTAGGGACGGAAGACAGATGTGCAGAGCCGCAGTGCTACGACACGCCCCCAGCACCCAGAGCCACCCGGCCTTCTCACCGCAGGTTGCTGCCCCGACCGGACTCCTTGGAACGTCCGGGCGGAAGCAGCGTAATTAACCGGTGTCCATGAAGATATGGCGCCGGGAACGAGATTCACGAACATTCTTAAGTCTATGAGGGAGACCCGGACTAGGCGACGAATTCCGAGGAGACGTCCACGGAAGGAGGAGCCGACATCCCATCATCCCGGTTTCGATCAAGGAGCAGACGCCCCTGAATAAGGGACGGATGCCGCCCGCCCTTGGAAAGCGGGACTGCGGGACCACAAGCCGCGCGCCCATCCCCTCGGGTTGACGGGTGCACGCGCGAACGCGTCCTGGCGGAACAGCGTAACCCGACGCACATCCGCACCGAAACAAACACAAACATTAAATTTAATAACATAATAGTGATATGTCTATTCTTAATATAAATAAATCTAAAAATTGCTCTAACAATAAAATCAATTTACATGATATATCACCTTTTAGAGGAAACCAAAGTGACAAGACCTTTTAAAACTCCTCGATTAACTATGTTAATTAATTCCCAAAACCATTGGGACCCATAATTATCCCCAATATATTTTTTAGTTGGTAATATTATCAAAGGAACTCATACATTAGATTGTATTATAAAACATGTTCTACAAAAAGGCTTTTTATCTCAACTAAATCCTATGAAAATCCTTGAAATAAATATTGATGAACATTGTGTAATAGAAACATACAAATAATAGAGTTAGTTTGATAGAAATTAGTATGAGAACTAGTTTAAAGAACTAAATAACACCATACTATTGGTACTGGGAGGATATATTTAATAAAGGATTCTGAATCATGAATATTGGTTACAAAAAAGGGTATAATAGTTTCACAAGGTTATAGTTGGATGGAAGTCATTGATTAAGAAGACACATGTTGACAGGCACCTAGACATAAATCCACTAGAAAAATAATAGTTTATATAACATGTATTAATTGAAAACTATATCAAATGGATGTAAAGAGTGAATTCCAAAATTCTTATATTGTGTATGATGTTCTTATTAAATAATCTCCCTTTTAAACCTACCTTAAAAATATTGTTTTAGTATTTCGTAAAGAAACGTATGTTATAAAAAGATCACCTAGATCATGGTCTGATATACTCAAATATTTCTTCATTTCAAATGGATTTTCAAAAGGTATTGATGATACCACCTTATTTAATAATATTTTTAAAAAAATGGTTTAGTTTTTCAAATAAAATTTGATGATATTATTTTCATGTTCATCAATGAATTCTTTTTGTGTATAATTTTTAAAATGATTAAAAATAGATTTTGAAATAGGTATAATTATTATGGTAAAATTCTACATTAGATTTCATTTTTCTCAATATAAAAATGGATTTATTTGAAATAAATTAAACGAAACAAAATTATTTTTAAATTGATATGGAATGGATATTACTAAAGTGATAATTCATTGAGTGAAATATTTAAACCAGATTTTATTGAAATAGGTAAACAACTTGAATTTTTTTTCATAATAATGACTGGGTGTTTACTATAATTAACTACTAGTTTTCCATACATTTTGTTTAGTGTATGTATGTGTGAAAATTTTCATGAACACACTAAAGCGTTACATTTAACGGTTGTGAATTTAGTTTTTAACTAACTCAAATATACAAACCATTTTGGACTATTTTACTATAGAGTTCATGTAATTGAACTAATTAATTGATTTGATGTGTATATTTTGGTTATATGTTAGATATAAAATGGAACTCTAGTAAGTGTGACTATTTAGTTCTGCCTGCATTTTCATTATGTAGTAAAAAATAATATGTTCGTTTTACTATCCACTACAGAAGATGCTTACATACCTATAAAGTGTGGTTGTGCATAAATTATGAGGATGAATCATATATTACTGGACTATAGTTATCTATTTAGAACTATCACCATAAACTATGATAAAGAGGTGTTATTATTACTTCCTAGATTCTAATAACACATGCATGGAATAAACATATTGATATAATATATCACATTTTAATAGAGAATCTTCAAAAAGGTTATATAACTATTGAGTTCAGATGATCTAAATAACAGATTGCTGATATCTTTGCAAAGTCTTTGAATGTAGAGATGTTGAATTATATAATAAAAAAACTTAAAATTATTAATTACACTTAATAATTCCCTAATTTAATTATATTTCATTTAATCATTGTAAATTAAAATTAAAATCTATTCTTGGTGATGTTTATAATTATTTTAGTCAAATATTTAATTTTTATTAATTATCAAGAAATGTGTATATTGGAGCCTTAAAACTATGATAGATTAATTCAAAATATAAAATTATTCCACAAGAATTCAATTTTCCATAATATCCATATCATCCATGAAGATTTGTTCATGTGGTTAGTCAAGTTACCATATGACTTCAATGAGTTATGAATCAATATCATGAAATATATCAAGATACCATGATAATCCAAGCTAATAAAAACATTAAAATTAGTCAAGATATCATATCTAATTTCTTATGTTTTAGTTTTTAAAATTTATTTTATTACATTTCATTCTCTTTAAAATTTCTCATTCCCTAAATTATTTAAAATCTCACCAATAAGAATTTGAATAGACATCTCTCCACCCACTCTTTATCTCTCTCTACCTCTCTATATATATCTGTAAAAACCAAACCCTCTTTCACATAAAAACTGAAAACCCCAAAAGTATTAGTGAATATTTTGAGGTCAAAGAATCAGTTTGTTCTCATTTTTTTCTGATGACCAGTTACATTAAAAAAAAGAAGTGATCCCTACTGCATCGATAAAACCTTTAAAGAGGAATAATTCAAATAAAATAGTAAAACCAAAAAAGGAATTGGGTTTTGAGTGGATTATATATAATAAGAAACCATAAAATTTTATCCATAGTTATTGAGTTATTTTTAGGTGAATATTGAATTCAAATATAGTAAAAAATGAGATCTAGTTCAAATAACCGTAAATGACATGAATTTGAATTTTTATTCAAATATATTACCATAATGGATGGAATTGTTATATAAGTGATAATATTATTATTTTCATATTTAGAAACATATTATTCATTGTTATTTTGAGAAATGATGTTCTCAAGAGGAGGTAACTAGAGACAGAAACTCTTCAAGTCCAATTGTAGTTGAGATAAATAGTGAGAACAAATGGTTAATTAATTTTTTTTGATATTTTTTCTTCTTAGAGAAGGTTGTTTTAGTGTCTTGAAGTACTAGGATATTTTATTTCTCTCCATGATGAATCATAATATGAATGTAATTTTAAAGAGATATCGAATGAGGCTTATAAAATATGTGTGTAATATCTCTTGAAAATTTAATTCATTTACATATCAAATGTTCCTTTATAATGTAAAAGAACTAAAGATAATTTTTTTCTAAGGGTGAGGATATGTATACTACCTCAAGATAAGTGTTTTTGAAAAAAAAAATTTATAAAATGTTGAACGTGAGATGGATAATTTGGAAAAAAATATGGTTTTATTTGGATGAAAATTTGTTTAAGGGATTTAATTCAATAAATAAGAATTCAATTCCAAATAATGAAACTATTTTACTTTTGGAACCTAATTAAATATCTTTGTATTATTTCAAATAAAAGGTGATGTAAAAATGGGTGTCAAATTAAATGTATTAGTGGAAGATGTATGTTATTCAATGAATTGAATTTAAATTGTTTCTCGAGACTATGTGATTGATTTATTTTAAGAATACATGATTGATTTTTAGTAATAAAGGATTCATAATTTTGATAATATAGTAGAAAATTCTCCAACTTAATATGTAACAAAGGAAAAATCTCAAAACGTTTCCTATAGAATTTTTGAATCTACTTATAATATTACTTATAAAGAATAAATATTTGGTTATACTATTTTGGATATATATCCATCATAGGTATGCCTCTTCAGATAAACAATTTAGAAATTTAATAATGATGGTAACACTTCTAAGGAGTTCATTACCTCTCTTTGATGAAATTATGTTTGTAAGATGTGGTTGATTTTGGTATGAAATGGGATAGTCTAGTACAAAAGAAAAGGGAGAGTTACCACTCATTGATACACTATGAAAAAGGGGTGAAAATAACTTATATTATTCATTATAATTTAGTTTTCTAAATCTAATGATGATTGTAAAGATCATCATACAAGTATTTTACCTGACTATTATATACTTTCCATCCCAGTTGCACTAGATATTCTTATTTCTCTATAATATATTGAAGTATATTTTTTCTACTTAATTGATCATGAATAAATTACTTTTCAACCCTATCTAAAACTTATGAAAGATGTTTAAGAAAGAAAATAATATCAGAACAAGTTTTTAATTTCATATTTATGGCATACACTTGAAAATCATATTGATGTTAGGGAAAGAAATTAGTAGTATATTCAGAATTTGTTTGGTACGTTAGAAAAATGATCATATTGACATTAATTTGGATCATATATTCGATTTATTTTAGAAAATAGAGAATTGCATTTTGGAGGATGATATTGAATTCGAAGGTAGACAGCTTGCATCTGGAAAGTTAGAAACTTCTATTCTTTATTGGATATCTACATTTGATACTACAGAAAAAATTACATGAATTGAATGATGATCCAAATAATGTGCTTAATGGATTTTTTTGTTTTTGAGATTTAGTAGAACCTACTAGGTAATAATTAATTTCTATGATATTTTCTCTTATTTTTTGTCATATCAAGTGTATGCTTAATCTGTATGTTAACCTTATTAATAACGAAAATCGAAGTTTTATAGGACATGAGGGCACTCAAAAATATGATTTAATTTAAATGATAAGTAATCATGAAAAAATAGACTAATATACCATGATACAAACATCCCCTTCTAGTGCACCTCTACATTCACTGGTTATAATTTCTCATTCCTCTCTTGAAGATAGTTTTTTATGGAATATTTTATAAGAAGAAATCAATGTGGTGTTGGATTATTTATAAGAAAATAAATAAATGGATCATTATATTTTAAAAACTCATTAAACTAGGACCTAATAAAGATATAAGTGATAAGTAGATAATTAAAAGACCCATTGATCATTACCTTTCTAGTATCATCAATAAATTTGATTCAAATACAATGTTTAGATCCCTTGTAAGTGAATTTTAGATGCCTCCAACAACTTTGGCATTCAACAATTATGTTGAGAAATAAATGTTGTTAGAAATAATTTTTTCAAATATTTATTAAATTAAACCATAACGTTTTCTAAATTATTGACAAATGATATTTGGCCATGAAGGACTTCACATAAATTATAGAGAATTATCTATATAGTAATGAAATTTTTATTATTTACCCTTCATCATTACCTCTACCTTCTAGTGCATTAGCCTCTACATATTTATTTTCCACTTCAATAAACATCTCTAGGCCTCTTTCTGGATTTACTAAAGTATAATAATTTATTTATTTTAGGCCTTTTTCTTGAGGAGTATTCATTAATAGGAATTCCTCTTCTTAACTTCTGATTTTACCTAACCAAACATACCAACCATCCCAAGAGAAATTCCAAGATCCTATCAGTCCAAATTCGATGATAGATGATGATTAATCCTACTTTTAAAAAGGTCGTGATAGGGATGATATTTATTTCTATTATATTAAACTTCTATTCATTGAGCCTAATGATATATGATTAGTTATTCCTTCTTGATTTATTTATCTTATTTGTTTTTATTAGATTTATATATATTATTTTTTCAATATTATGATAATTCTATAAGGATGATAAATTATAAAATTAATATAGAAAATAATAAATTAATCTATTTACTTACTAAAAAATGTTTTACATTAGGCTTTTATGATCTAATATATTTTTTACATTGGTATTTTCTTCGACTAACCATTTACTTTTCATGATATTTCTTATAATAAATAAAGTGGATAACATTGGGTTCATATAGAAATTCATTATGTTTATTATGCCAAAGAATATTTTTTTATTTTAATACCATATGTTCTTATCAAATAATCCTTTAATATATTTAATTTCATCCATAAAGTCTATTAGATAAAACACCGAGTTTTAATTAATAATAATATACTATTAATAATATTATTTTTAAATGGTCCTTATATTATAATCATTAATGACAGAAGTATATATAAAAATAATCTCATTGTAAAAATTATTTATAATGGTTTTATACAAATAAAACATATTGATAAAACAATATAAATTTTCTAGTAACGTACTATGGTGTTTCATAAATACAATTTTCTTATAAAATGTTATTATATCAATTTGTGAAAAATAATAAAAGTGATTTTTTAAAACTTATATATTTTTTTTGAAAAATAAAATTAGTTTTTGAAATGTAAAATTCAATATTATATATTAGATAGTTTCATAGTACTTTTTTTCAAAGATCAATTTTTCTATTTTGAGTAAAAAATTAGTAATTTTCATTAAAAATGCCTTTTCAATTTTAACATTTATAAGATAAGTTTTATTTCAATATAGTTTTAAATTTATAATTAGTTCAATTAATATATTTATTAATAACATTTATTAAATTGGAATCAATTTCATATTGATTTTTGATATTAAAACTTATTATATTTAGGGAACTTCTTTTTTATCATATCCTTGGGTACAATTTTAAATTAAGATTTAAGTATTTTTTGAATTGAATTTGAAATAATGGATTCAATATTTAGAACCATAACAGTTAAATTAATATAATAATTTCAACATAGTATTTTTTCCAAATGAATTTTAATAAAATTTAAAAAGTAATTATCATAGATAATGTTTAAAATGGTTTTTCAAGTATTAAAAGAAAATGATAAGTTGTAAAATGACTTATAAACTTGTCCAATTTATATTGTCTATACATATTTCTACTATATTTCATCTATTTATTGATTATTTTCTTATTTTGAGCCATATATAATGATTAAAACATGTTTACATCTTTTTTTTAAAAAAATTCCAAGTGTATCCACTCTCCGAATTATAAAAGTGTATCCACTCTAATATCCTCTACACATATCCCAAATGATTTTGTTCCACCAGGACCTATTCAACACCATTCCTCTCCCAATTTTATTAATCTAAGAGGACTTATTTTTATTATTAAACCCTAATAATATGTATATAGAAGTAAACCTAAAGGAGTCCTATGATGAAGCATGTGTTCGAACGTGTACAAAGGAGGCTAAGATTTAAGGTAAGTGATTTTTCATCTCAATTTTATTAATATTGTAAACATTCAATTTTTAAAACTTTTCTATTATTTATGGTGTATATACTACTCATAAATTTATTTTATTAATATTATCATCATCAATTTTGGAAATAAATATTTATAAAATTCTCCTTCTTTCATTGAAAATATGTTTCAAAAGAAACTAATGTGGTCAGATATTTATGCTATTATCTCTCTGTATACGAGTATTGTTTATGATAATGCGTTCGATGATGAGATAAAATGATTTAAGTCTCATGAAATACATGAAATTTTTTCTCCTATTGTTATTTCTGGAAATTACGTGTTTTCCTTCTATTTTCATTTATTTGTATCCTCAAGATTCCAAAAATTAATGAAATACATAATTTATTTATCTCTTAAGTCAAAACATATTTTCTTCACTATCCATGTTTTTTTAAAAAATTATAAATTTTTAGCTATTCAAATATGATTATTTAAATAAATGTTTACCCGTGTATGAATTTTTTTAAAGTTGGATAAAATTAATATCCCTAGAAATTTTTGAATAAGGCATCATGAATTTTTACAAAAAATGTAGATGGAATATTTATATTAATGTTTACGATGAGAACGATGTTATCCTCCATCATGAACACCTAGTGATTTAACATCCCTTTAAAATTTTCCATGTTTATTTTCAATGAAGCAAAATTCATTAATATTTGATTAATTTTTAGATTTTTGAGAACCCTTTTAAAATTGAAAAAGGAAATTTCCCTAAAATAAATTTAATGATCTTTTCATGGAACTTCATTTCATTAACAACAAAAACCTGTTTTCATTATTATGATTTTCTAGGTAGATGATCCTATTGTACAATCCTTATTCTTTATCTTGATTGTTTATGATTATGAAGATGATATTTTTATGAAAATCATTCTTTTTCCAATGGTTATGACATGATGAATTAAAGAGATAATTATGAAACCTGTTTCCTTTCAATGGGTTATTATATGATGAAATGTTAATATAAACAATTAAATTTTTATGGGTTATGATATGATAAATTTATTATGATCAATTTTAAGAAGAAAAGATATATAATTTGATGGTTGGGACCTATATTTTTGTCCAATAAATTATGTAATAAATAGTGATCTATGAGATTAGAGAGTACATAAAAGGTTTTAACATTCCAAAAAAATAGGGTAAAGATGGGGTTATACAAATACTAAATAAGGTAAGTGGGTGGTAATCCCTAGACTAATATTTCATGGATGTCTTGTTGGGTATCCTTGATATAAGGTTTTTTATGGTTATATAGATTCAATAAATCTACGCCTTTTTCCAATGATATGAACGTGTGCCTCATGTTCATTTATTCCTTTTTGATTCATGTCTTATGAATCAATGTTATTTTTGAAATGATTTATTTTTATCATCTATGATATGTAAGGTTAGGTTTTCTAATGTTTTTTCTTATTCTCATACCTTGATGCTCAAGAGATGTTGATATCTCCCTTGTGTACCCTTATTGAGCGTCTGATCTCACCCATGCATATGTTTCCTTTCCCTATGTTATGAAGAAATATATTATGAATGATATGTCTATGAATGTTTGTAGTTATAAAGAATACAATGAGAGATGGTGTATCCCATTTATGGACTAGTTGTTTTTCAGTCTATGTTTCTAAATTCGCTATACCAAAATTATTCTAGTGTAGATTGCATTGTTATGTTATGAATATTTTTCTATTAATATGTAATATATTTATATATATGAAATGTATTGGTCTATATAGTTGGTATCAGATAAATTTATAGTTAACCATTATATGTTATGATGAAAAAACGTTAGTTAGATCGTTAATAATATCTCTATGGATATGTCTAATAATAATTAAAATTAACAAAAATATGTTGATATTTTGGTGATAGGTTGGTTTCTGGGTTTCCATACAATTAAATCCATGTCTGGATAATATAATTGGTTGTGGGTCTGCGATAGATATACCCAGGGGTGATATCTACAAAAAGGTGCATTGATCTAGACTTGATAATCTACTACAACATAATAATAGAGCTTACTGCACACCTGGTTTAAAACTATTGGGATATATTCTGTGTAAATTTACAAAATCATTACAATCCATTATGATGGACTTGAATAATGAATGATAATAACCTTCTTTATGTCTAATATTCCTTAGATGGTGTCATGATTTGGACATCCTATAGGTGATTTTTCATTATTATGGTGATTCCCACTATGATTAGTGTTTCCTAAACTAGACTTTTTGGTTCTAATCAATGGATGGTTGCTAAAAGAATCGCGTTAATTCTAAATGGAGTGGAAAAAAATGGTTGTCCTCCAGATCCACCAAATTTTATGGGATTTGGAATGAGAAATATTGTTTTCATGCTCATACAACTTTCTCATGCTATGAATCCTGCAAGGATTCCAAATGATTAAAGTAGGTAATAACATTATGTTGTGTCTTTCATGAGGAACATTCATCCTTATTTTAGTGGTTCTATAGATCTACTTGTTTACAACAAAAGGATCAATACCCTAAGAAATTTATTCTCTATTATTCGTTTTTTGGATCATGAAAATATTAATTTATTTAATATTATATAAAGTAAAGAGGATACGTGGTGGAATCTTATAAAAAAATTGGTTAAAATAAGATTAAATCTAATTTATGGAGTGGGAGGAGTTTATGAGATTATTTTTCAATATATACATTCTTACACTTCTTAAAATAAAAATGGATAAGGAATTATTTCATCCAAAATAAAAGGAAAATGATTTTTTTTGAACTTATGATGAAAATATTACCTGAATTTTAATGTAAACTTCTAGTATTATCATACATCCTTAATGTAAGGTTTGTTGATTCTTCAGGGGAATAAAACCATGAATCTTAAGGGAGTTATCCAAAATAGACATTAGTTTTTATGATAAGATAATTTGATATGATATCAATAAGGACATGGATATTAGAGTTTCCCATCTATCTTATAGATTTGATAATAATGTAATAAAGTAATTCAATGGAAACATTAAAAATAATAGAGATAGAAATATATTATTTCATTCATCTCAATGTATGGACGAAATTATGGAGGAAGATATCATAAAGATATTAATAATATTTTTACATGTCAAATGGAATCTCAATGAGTGTAATAATGTCAATGTTTTGATAAGATGTTAGATAATAATACAAATAATGAGAAATTTCCCTAGAATCCACCTTCTAAACTTCAATGTTTCATATGCAATGAGTTTGGGCACTATGATAATAGGAGCTCAAATATGAAGGACAATGATGATGATCAATGTCAGTAACCACTTAAGCTGAGTGGTAGCGGAAAATCTCATGTGATCATTATTTCTGGTTAAGATCATGATATAGATGTGTTGAAAGGTTTTCATACCATCTACTCTAGAACATATAGTTTATTATGAAATTTAGGATATTAACATTCTTTAATATCAAGATAATTTTATTAGGGTATCAAGATTCCACCCAAATTATTAAATGTTGAATTATTATTGAAAACCCCTAATGGAACTGTGATAACATATAATGTCTATGAATAAACCCTAGATGAAGTCTTTGAGAATGTGCTTCCTGTAATTCATTTCACTCTTACCCTAGTTGAATTTGAGGTTATCTTATGAATGTATTGGATATATATTTATAAATCCCACATTCACATCCAATAAAGGGATGTAACATTTTATATTTTAAAAAAACCAATGATCATCTACTAGTTTGAGGATAAATATAAACATTCTTTTGAAAATTCACACATTGTATGTGTATTGATTCCTATTCAAATAGGGTGTCAATCTCTGATGGTTGGGGAAAAATTCAACATTGATGATATGTCTATTGTAGGGGAGTTTTATTGATTTGTTTCTAGAATATATGTATATTATTATTTTGAATTTTGATGATTAGTTATAAATCTATCTCATACCCTTTACTATGAACATTTCAAAGATTCTGTATAGAATATACCCTATTGAGTAACAAGAATTGAATATTTAACTAGAAAATAATATTTACGTGGGATTTATCTAGAAAGCAGTGTCATCGTGGGATGTACTTTTCCTTTCTTAAGGAAATAATATAGATCAATGTGACTCTACTTTGATAATTGATGAACATGATCCCAATCAAAAATAAGTGTCTGCTAACTTGTATTAATGATTTGTTTGACCATCTGTATGGTGCTCAATAATTATCCAAGATTGAACTTCATTATAGATATAATCAATTGACGGTCAATAAAGAGGATATACCCAAGACATCATTCCATAAAAGGTATGGAGACTATTAATATATAGTGATGCCATTGTCTGTTACAAATTCTCCATTTATCATAATGGATTTTTTGAATAGAGTGTTTATAGATTACCTTGAATAGTCTTAGAATGTATTTATTGATAAATGTTTTATCTATTTAAAGAAAATAGAAGAATCTGAATCACAAATTTATTATTACAATGAAGACGCCTAGAATGAAAAATTTATATAAAAATATTACTAATAATGAATTTGGGAATCAAATGGTGTAATTTTTCAGTTATATAATCTCAACTGTGGGTATATAAGTGGATCCATCAATGACGGATGCTGTTAAATACTGACCCGAAAAAACCATAATGAATGAGTTTATTATTTTTCATGGTTTGTCTTTATATTATCAAATATTTCTGTATAATTTTTATGGATATCTATTCCACTCATCATGTCAGCTCAAACTGTATCCATGTATCTCATTAAAGATTAATGTGAGGAAAATTTCAATGAATAGAAGAAAATATTAGTTAGAAAACTAGTTCATGTATTACCCTACTATGGATATGTTTTTTTAATCAATATTGATGAGTCCAAGAAGGTGTTGGGATGTTTTATATTGAATAATTACATGATTATATCTTATATTGCATGAAAATTTATGCTTCATCAGAAAAAACTACCCAAATCATGATTTGGAGTCAGCTATGGTAGTTTTTTATTAATGATATGATGGAATTATTTTTACAAAGAAATTTGTCATAATTATAATCATCAAAAAATTTGAATGTATATATTCACATAGAAATGTCAGAACATGATCCATAGAACATGGTGGGATATAATTATAGATTTTGACTACTCAATTTATTACCACCCTGGGAATGCGAACATTGTGGCTAATGCATTGGCTCAAGAAGATCATTCTATATAGTCTCTGATGATGAAAATAATATTCAATATTTATGGATTTCCAAAGGCTGGATATGGAATTATTGATGGAAGGAGGGAAATAATATCTCTATAAAATGATAGGTAAACCATCTATCCATGTAAATATTAATGAGTGACAAAATGGAGTTGTACTGTTGTAGTGGATAGAGAGATATAATCCTGAGATTATACCTAATCGAGATGGAATGATATGGTTTTGGAAACATGAATATGATCCACCCAAACAAGGTTTAAATAATGTCATGTTAAATTAAGCTCATATGTCTTCATTATTCTTTATAGTAAAAGAAAAAAAGATATATATAGACAAGAATGTCTATTTCTTGTGGGATGGAATGAAGAGATATAGAGCATAATTTATATCCTGGTGCTTGGTAAGTTTAAATGTTATGGATTATAGAGAGAAGTCTATGGGGATGATGCAACCATTACCAATACTATAATGGAAATGGGAAAAAATCACCATGGTTTTTGTTGTTTGATTCTACAAAACATAAAAATGTATTAATTCTATGTGGGTTGTAGTCAATCAACTTATAAATTCAACACACTTAAACATAGTAAGAAATGATTTCTATCATGATCTAATTTCTATGATATAAATTATTGAATTCGTAATGTTTCATGGTATACCATATTCTATTAAGTCTGATAAATATCTAATCATTACCTTGAAGTTAATGAAAAGTCTTCAGCATGGCCTGGATATTTTTCTATGCTTAATTACTATGTATCATCCTCATATACACATTTATTTTGAGAGAACAATTGAAATCCTATTGGGTATTCTTAGATCTGATTCCATGAATTTCATATGTTTTTGGGATCAAAGCCTTCCTCCGGTTTTGTTTTCATAAAATAATTGATTTCTCTTGAGAATTTAGAGGGATTCTTATGAATCCATCTATAGAAATACATGTACAACTCTAAAATAAGATAATTAATTTTTGGAATCAAATCTATCAGTACATGAGCTAGACGATTAAAAATAATACATGGTCAGATCCATTAATTAGTATATTTGGGCCACTATGGGTCAAGTATAAATTGATGTTGAAAATCATTGGTGTGATATATAATTTGAAGATAGTGAGAAGGTTTTCCTATTTATTTATCCATTGAATAAGGTAAAGAGATTTGTATAGAAGTAAAAAATAATATGTAGGTATATTGGTGCATTTAAAATTCTATATAATATATAGATGGTAACATGTCAATTAGGGCTTCCACTGAACATCTCTAAAGTCTATTATGTATTCCATGTATCTATCATGAGTATTTAATAATAATACCCTTCACATGAACTAAACATATATTTTATTCCATTGGAAAATAATATTTTATATAAATAATTTTTTTTTGATATTATAGATAAAAAAGAGAAATTTTTATAAAATAAGACCACTCACCTGGTCAACATTTTTTAGTGTAACCACCAATTTAAAGAAGATATATGGAAAACTATGGATATGATAAGGAAAAATTATCCTTGTTTTTTTATATAAGTAATGAATTTTTGGGGATAAATTAATTTTAGGGTGGGTAGAATGTTACACCCCATGTTTTTATGATTTTTTTGGAATATACATAATATCATTGATGGATTATGTTACATAAAATAATGATTTTTTATGAAAATTAATATTCTAATAATTTGTTTATTTAAACATAACCATTATAACATATCCATTATCCTTAGTAGTCTGAATAATAATAACTTTTTAAAAATTATATACAATGGTATTATATAAAAACCCATATTTAATAACAATAAATAATTATAAGTAAAGACATTATATGATTCCAAATTAGTATTTTGTAAAAAAATTATAATAAAATATTAAAATTAATTTATGAAAAATTTTGAAAATTTATTTGAAAAAATTGTCTGTATTGTTTATATCTATGTGTAAAGATTATCTTTGAGTGAATAGTTGGTAATTGTTTGTAATGATTAATTTCTTAATGAAAATTTAAAAATACTAATTTTTATTATGCACCACGTTTTAGTTTTAAAAAATTTTAAGATCCATTTTATTTAAAGATTGTTTTGAAAGTAATATTATTTCAATTGTATATTTATTAATTAAATTCATACCTTATGAATAAATTCCATATTTAAATTGATATTAAAACTTTCTATACTTAATAAAAATTTCTATTTTATAAACCACCATTTAATCTTGTCAACAAGTTTAATTTCAATTTTAATTTTTTATCTTATATAAAATGAATTTGGAAAAATTGATTATATATTTCGAATCATAGTAATTAGTATTATAAAATATGTTCAACATATGTTTTGGTCAAAATGAACTGTAAAATAGTAATAATTAATTTCTACAGTTAATGATAAAAGAGGTTTAACGAGGGTTAAACAAAATAAATATGCGGTTAAATGACTTAGAAACCTATCCAATACCTACTGGATGATATTATATCAATATTTTTACATATATGGTTTGATAAATATCAATTTATAAGCTTTTTTTCTTGTTTAAAATGTAACGATTATGATTTTCATTGTATTATTTTTTTATATTTTATATATTATATTCAAGAAAGTAATTGAGATGGAATGTGATTCCAATGATCATTTTAAACTAAATAGATTTTTTATATATTATATATTAAATAATACACATGCATATTTTTCTAACAAAAAGTTGAATAACTTCTAAATGGGGTCTCAGATTAGAAATCTGAGGGCAACGTTTTGTTGAAAATGCGGGTTTTTCTTTTGTGCGACATAAATTTTATTGGATTGGGTCATTTGTGAGGAATAAAAATTAACCATATACTGGCCTCGGAGCGGCTTCTCCCCTATCGCTTGCGGCACCTAGGGTCTTCAGGGTTTCATTGCCTCCCTTCCCCCTTCAGCCGGGCTCGATTTCGCTGTGGAACCCTATCAGATCGGCTCTCCTCGGTATGTATTAGCGCTGGCATCGCGTGGTAGGGCTCTGGAATCTTTTCTGGATCCTAGCTCGCATCGACGTTCTTCCAGCACGTGATCCGAGCAGCTTGGTTGTGCTCGGAGTGGACCTGTTTCGGTCCGACGAGGCCAGGTGATGCCTTCGGTGTGCTTCTGGTGTGGCTTGATGCCGGATGTGGAGTGGCTCGGAGGGGGGTGGTCCTATCTATGACATTTATTCTATTTCCAGATTTTTATATTCCAGTTATGTTATTGAATTTTATGATAGTGTTGATGTCTGGATGGTTTTTGCAGCGTCGCTGTCACCATAGGTCCCTTCCTCGATGTCTCCAGATTCCTCTTCTGGTTGTTCTACGGTTGGTTGAGGATGTCTGCAGTTGGCGGGGGATGACTTCTGGCAATGGTTTGGGTGACTGATGATTTTTTCAAGGGGCATGGGGTCTTCCATCTTGCATGTGGTGTTTGAGTTTTTCTTTTGAAGTTGTTCATACAGTGGTGAAAGAGGAATTTTGGTTTAAGGGAATGGTGGAACTTCTGAGTAGTCTGTGGATCAGGGTGTTACGACGTCAGGATCTGATCATCCTCATTTTGGTTTCTTTGACTCCTTTTTGGATGGATTCTTTTTGGAGGTCCATTTCATTTCACTTGAAGGCTGGGTGAATTCCACTGGAGTTTTCTGATGGGAGGATTTGGGCTGGTGTCGATGGTCATGCTGGGGGACGTTCAAGGTTTATTTCTGAGGTTTGGTCATCATTTCTGATGCTCTTGAGCCCTGGTTCATGTTTTCCTGGACATATACATTGGTTTATGATGTTTTTGTGGTATGGTGAATGTGTGTATTGTATTGAATGTGTTTTTATTGGATTCATGTTATGGGGTACCTGAAACCCATAAACAGGCTTTTGAAAATTGGAAAAATGATTATAAGGAAGGGTCATTTGTGAAAAATTTATCATGTGAGTGGAAATTAATAAAATAATTAATTATTTTATTTTATTTCAATTTCCTCAAGGCATCAGTTGATGTTTCTTTATATTGACAATTATGGAGAAATATAAGGGACAATGACATAAACTTTGGGTAGTTGGAAGGTCCATTAGAAGAGTGTTCAAGGATCTCTCTTGGAAGAAAAATGAACGAATCATGAATCGATGAACAACGTGGAACAGATTCAAAGTATCTCACCAATAATCATGGAGAATCCCCATTATTCTTCTGCAATCGATCTTAATCATGGTAAGATAGTATTATGATTGGTTTTCGTTCCTCATTCTTATTTTTATACAACGAATGATAGTCGATTGATGAAAGGAATGATTCAAGGATTGTTCATATTGTGGAATGGGTTATTTTGTAAGGTATTTTATCAAGATATTTAATTTGAGAATTTTTGTTTTTAGGATTGTCATTCTAGGTCATAATAAAATGAATGATGTGGATGGGTATATTTTTAGAAATACATTCAAACATTTGTGTATGGAAAATACATAGATCAATTACATGTAAGTAGGTGATAAATTTTCATTAGTTATGATTATTAATGTATTAATATTGATCTTATAAATATTTATTCAAATGTGATACAAAATATACTAATTTTATGTAATGATTACTTTCATTAATTATTAACTTAAATCAGAATTATAATTTGAATAAATTTATATTTATTATCTTATTCATCATGAAAATAATGTTTTACACTAGATGTAGGATTTATAAAGACTAAAATATGAAAATCATTTTTTTATATAATAATTTTAGTTGTTTTTAAAAAGATAAAATTTTGAAGTTGTGGTGTAGAACATAAAATTTCTATAATGATAAAAAATTATGAAAAAATAATATTGCTAGTGTGTGTTGATAATATCATATTTAGTTGAATTAATGTTCATTTATGTGAGGGCATTTAAAGACCCTTTAAATCATAATTTATGAAGTTCATGATTAAAGTGGTCACACTTTCTCTTATGTAACATGTAAATAGTTGTGTTGATTATCATAGATATGAGGAAACATTATCTAACATACATCAAGTGAATCATATTCCATTATTTGATTTGGGTATAAAGGGTTTCAGAACTGGTTTAGAAATATTTCAGATGAATCTTTGACTCATTCATCATCATATATTGTTTTATTGGGACATGATTAAATTCATGATATGATTGTCAATCAATTAGTGTTTAGTCAAAATTACATATTTTCTCTTCTAGTCACCAATAACAGAGTGACAAAACATCATATTACACTATTAGTATATTGTTAGCTATCAATTTTTTCCTGGATAAATATTCAGTCTCTCATGGGTTATTCATCATCAATGATGTTTTATGTTATTTATTATGTATCACATTTTCTCTATGTTTTTTACATTTTCTCCTTGTTCATACAAAATTGAATGTTCATCTCAATTAATGATTAATATTTTTTACTTGATAACATATTCTTTATTATTTTTATGTAATTTTTCCAAATTAAAAACTTTATTTTGTTATTAGTCCCTAAGATCCATTTTTGGTCGGTTCATGTGTTGTTTTCTAATATTTGTGTTAATACTTTCTATTTTTGGTCATTATGTTGTCTTTTATACAGTCAAAACTTTCAATAATATATTTGGTCCTTAGTTCAACATTGATGGAATTGTTTTTCACGAACTTGAATATATATCATAAAACATTTGTTTTTTCTACTTCTAAAATATTTATTTCTTAACTATGTCTTCTAGATTTACCCTCATTGGCATTCTGATAGGGTTACCCTTCACATTGTCAAAGTATATATTAATCCATATATATGTAGCAATATTTTTTTCCTTTGGTGCATTGATGTAGATATGTTCCTATTCCATTATTAATATAAAATCTTCTACTATGATTTGATTGTTTTAAATTCCCTTTACCCACTTTATGGTAGTTCCCATATCCTTAATTCTCTTAATCTTTAATTAGGGGCATCATTGGACTCTAAATGATAGTG
This sequence comes from Viscum album, assembly GCA_963277665.1. Lineage (NCBI taxonomy): Eukaryota > Viridiplantae > Streptophyta > Magnoliopsida > Santalales > Viscaceae > Viscum > Viscum album. The sequence continues at coordinate 736,352,214 of OY728160.1, forward strand.
AACATTTTATTTAAAAAATGAACTAAAGTTCAAGGATGTATGATTTTCCAAATTAATGGGGTATAGGTTTAATAGTGTAATGAATTTATGGGTTTCTCCATAATATCTAATAACACCCAAAATTGTTTTGGTTATCAAATTAGAATCTATAGTTTTTTAACTAATAAAAATTTACATGCTATGTAATAGGAGGAAATGATGTGTAATTTTTTAAAACCTCATCTCATGAGCTCAGTATGTAGTCTGAAATAGTACACAATGGGTCAGGATTAAATGATGTGAAATGATGAAAATAACCTTTCAAATAAAAAAAGAGACATTATTTTCAGTTTATAAGGTCCTCATGGATTATATTACATGTAAAGGGATAAAATTTCATGTAAATGATGTAGAGGGTGACTTTAAGGAATCATAAAAGTGATATATAAATTCATTCAATGTGTAGGCTTCGCAATCTAAACCGATATATATCCTTTTTCAATTTTGGAACCACAAACCCTACCAGATCGATTTGTTTGATGTTTGATCATCAGGTATTTTCATAGTATTTAATTGGGTGAGTAATACTTTCACATTCTTCATTTAATTTTATCATTGTATAATTGTTGTGTTGTTTTATTGGATTTGATGATCTATGATGTGAAATATCTTGATTCTTTTCTAGATCACTGGTGCGATCTTGTTTGGGGGGTTGTTTCCCATTCAGTTGTAGTGAGGTTGGTGTGTGTTCTTGAAGTATGTGTTGTTTTATTTTCTATATTTACTCTTTTGTTAAATTAAATAATTTAAAATATGTGTCGATTTATTATAGGTATTTATTATCCTTGTTGTGTTTTTTCAAGTTGGTGAATCCCTTGACGTGCATGTGCAACACATGTGTAGAGGTAGGTGGTTCCGTCTCTTGCTTATGTTGGGGAAATACATTACTATGGTTTGATTAATGTTTTTTCTAAATTAAATGTAGTGATAAAATTATTTTATATATGTGTGTTGAATTGGTTTTTAACAAAATATGGATTTACATTAGTTTTAGTAAATGAAAATGGCTTTTCAAATGATTTTGAAATTGTTTTATCAAATGGTTTTCTATAATTGATTTAAAGATTTCTTTAAAAGAAATGTATTTGAAAATAAGAAACATGGGAAGCCTTTGTTTCAAAAGTGTATAAATAGTTCTCATCTATATTATGGGGTTTTTCATGGGGATTTTCTCTATTAATGAGCCTTGTTGTTCTAGGTAATTACTTAACCAGTTGGGGTTTCACTTTCTCAGGTGTTCTTATAAAATTTAGACTATATACATAAGTTATAGGCTTTATTTTCATGCGATTTTCTATGTTTAGGTATTTTTTTCCAAATATCCATAGCTAGTGTGGGCCTTGGTTTGATATTACCTATTCTTTTAGAAAATTTGGGTTTTTTTATTATAATTTCATTATTTTACTCTCCATGATTTGAAAAGAGATGTGGTGAATTATTTGTTTTTTCCTATATCTATTTTGACATAGTATATAAAATGAATTTAAACTAATTGACATAAATCATTTTGAAATTTGAAAAATGGATAAATTATATGTTTTGACATACTTTTGAAATAAAAACTATTAAACTATACATCATACCTTGTTTTCATTATTGCTGAGCATACTTGTATTATTGTTTGGAGACATGATACGGAATTCCTAGGTGGGACCCAACTGAACATCTTATCTGGAACCCTACATACCCCTTTAATGGTGTATAGACTCGGTTATGTCTTTTGATACAGGGAATGTCAAGGTGTAGTAATTTGGCAGTGAGGTTCTATTTTTGGTGGGTTTTGGTAGATGGATGTTGTGATGGAGGGAGTTTTGAAATGCTATCACATAGAGGATCTTTACATAGATTTTAGATTTTTTATGTTTTATAATTAGATTTTCTCTTGGATATTGTTGTTTAATATTTCAGTTGTATCATTTTCTTTGTTCTCTTTCTGTTATAAGAAATTATATGTTATATTTTCATCCCCTTATTCTTTCTGTAAATGGGTATATATTTCATATTGTCTACTATGGGTTGAGTGAAATAAATCTATTTTATTATTGTCTATTCCTAGGTCCTAGATTCTACTCTATAGGGATTATGAACACCCTTTGGGTATGTGATGTATCAGGCCATGTACTAGATCGTGAGCGTGTTATGGTTGGGTCCATCACAGTTTTTATAAAATACAACATGTACTCAAGAGTCCTTATATTTTAATGTTTGGAATAGTCAAGATAAGATTATCAGAACATGAGAGGTAGATTTCGGTTAATTCCTATCTATGTCATTCCGTGATAAGACACATGTTACTATGATTTTTTATGATCATTTATTGTTTTTTGGTTTGCATCATTTTCCCTTTGAGACGTGCTCTGGGATTTTTTAGAGAGTGTTCATCTCATACTCCTCATGGGAATCTTACTATGGACCATAATTTTATCAAGGGTATTGTGAAGAAGTTAATTATTTAAATTAGAAAATATTGCAAACATAGAACGTTTTCATTGACGTAAAGCTAGATGTTGTAGGAGACAGAGACCATGAGAGTATTTTTTTTTCAAAATAATACACCATATGTTAATGGTAATAATGAATCTTAATTGGTCATGAAATTTCCTTGAAATGTTGATAAATTTTTTGACTTCCTAAATACACATGAAAGTATCAATGTGAATTGTGAAGGGATCATACTTGAGGGTCCAAATAGGCGGTGTAGGGATTCCATGGTAAGCGTGGATAAGAACGTCGGATTGGACATGAAGGGTTTCAATTCTCTCTTATTGTAGTAGTTTTTTTCGAATGATAATAATGATAAAAATGACTATAATGTTCCTCTATTTGAAAATCCTCGAGATTTAACTGTCAACATACAACAATCAGTTTATGAAGGTGGTTAAATTTTCATTAGATCTTGTAAAAAATGACCAGGTGAAAGATCATAAGAAGCTTCGAGGTTTGTGACTGGATATCAGATCACAAGTATTGATGCTGAATTTTTTGAACTATGAGGTGATAGGAGATAAGGATATGAAGTATGAGATGAATATGGAAGGCTAGAATGGATATAATTACCTTTATCTACTGATAAATTTTAATAACAATTATATTCTAGGGAAAAAAGAATTTGGATTGATCATATTAGGAGAGGTGGACATGGTTCATGGTATAAAGCCTCATTGGAACCTCTAGTTATAACTAGAAGTTTTCATCTAACCTTCTGTCTGTATGGAAAGGTCAGACACACATGGAGTTTCATATAACCTTGAAAGATGTGTACCATTTGAGAATAATAAATTCATCCCCAATGATTATTTAATGCAATAAATACACCTCTATATGGTCATAGATAATCTACTCCAAAGTCTTCTATTGTGATATCAGATGTTTCTAGGACTATAGGGCTCTAGACATATGCCTCTAGAGTGATTCAATTTCAGTAGTAAATGATTTTCAAGTAGAGGTCTATGTGGGTATATTGATAGTGAGAGGTACCATATTTTTTTAAGTCATCATAAATATTGATTTATTTTATATAAGTACATCCCACTAGTTTATATATAATCATTTCTAAGATATTATTATCCTTACCATGGAGGTCATTCATTTTATTATATAGTTAGTGACGCCCCATGGGAAGAGGAAGGAGTTGGGTTTTTTTGGTGTATTTCTTTGGAATAATCAATAGCTAATGCATAGTTAGTCTTGGATTTTAAGATTCTAAATATTTGTTTATTTGATGTCATCATTAAGATAGATTGGAATGTTGCTAATCATGATGAGATTGATTTTTATAGTCATCATGTCCTGTTTCTTGCAGCCTATGGGTGATCGTAGGTTTTTCATGGAGAGTCAGATATGTGGTCTGGTCATGTATGACCTTCCAACCCATAGATCATAATTTTGTTTTAGTTATAATAGTTTAGACTGATGATAATTCATCTATTTTTGATCTTCCCTCTATGGTTTATGATATTCTTGATGTTTTCCAAGATTATTTTTAATGAAATTCATCAGAGATGGAGGTAGAGTTTAGGACTGGAATGATACCATGTATGTATCCCGTTTTGATACCTTCCTATCATATGAACTCAATAGATCTTAAATATATCAAGATTTAGTTATATTACCTTATGGAAAAGGGTTTTTATATCCCTTGTCTTTTGTCTTGAGCATCCATAGTTCTCATTGTTGATAAGGTAGGTGGTTCTATATAATTTTTCATATACTAGCATAAATTGAACTTGGTATAAATTAAGAAAATGTGTAATATTCCTCATTTGGAATATTTATTTCAGTTGTTAAAGGGGGAATAGTAGTTTTCAAATATTGATCTTCGGTCAGGTTGTAATTAACTCAGTCTTCAAGAGTATGATATACCGAAGATTGATTTTAGAAGTAGGTATCACCCTTATGAATATCATATGATGAATTTTATTTCAACTAATACTCATATATTATTTTTTGTTTGGATGAATCAGATATTCCAGAGGTATGTTGAAAATGTTTCGGTATTTTTCAAGGACAATATTTTGGTTGACATTATATTAGATCATGATCTTGAAAACCATTTTTGTTTTCTTCCTGAAATCATGAGGATTCACTTTTTTATGGAATTATTTTATAATTAAATTTTTGGATTCATAATTTAGTGTAATTACATAGGATGATTTTTGAGCATGGATGGTCATATGATCATAAGAAATTAAAGGTATTATTTTCATGAAAGGATCCTTATATTTTATTTTATAGTTAGAGTTTTCTTGTTATTTCTTGATATTACAAATGGTAATCAAGGATTTCTCGATGCTGGTGTCAGCATTAACAAATATTACCAAGAAAAAGGAGAATTTCATATGACATAAAAAATTTCATCCTTCTTTTGATGATCTATAAATACTTCTAACATTGGCCACTATTATGAATTTCCATATCCCGTAAGAGGTACGCAGATATACATGATTCCCTTAACAGTGATTTGGGTTGTCTTCTTATATAGGATTACCATGTGGTATCATATGGCTCTCATCATCTTGTAAAATAAGAGGGGAATTAACCTTATTAGGACTCACAACATGCAGTGGTTATACATACACCTTATGTTTGGTGGCACTATCTTTTTGGGGAAAGGTTCATAGTATTTTTTGACAATAAGATTTTGAGATATATATTTTATATCAAATACATGAATAAAATACAATAATAATTATTGGATACATTCAAACATTTGACTTAGATATTTCCTATACCTCAGGGAAGGGTAATGTCATTATAGATTCTATTAACTATAATTTTTCATCATAGGATGTTTAGTAATCAATGAAATAGTGGATTCTTATGGGGATTTTTCCTAGTTGAAACTAGATGATGAAAAGGATATTTCAGGTATATTTCTATCCATTAAACAATTATCATTATCCCTCATTTTATATAATCTACTAATTCAGTAGTAGGATAATGAGTATAAAGGAATTTGAGAAATCCTATATGGAAAGGAGACCATTTTTTGTTGGTCTCTCACTTCATATGGTATTTTTAATGTGGGGGATAAGATTTTCATCCCAACATCTGTGAGGATATTATTTTTTTTATTGTCACATTTTTTCATGAAATATTCTTCCAAGAACTATTAATATGAATAATGGTATGAGACAATAATTATAGTGGCCAGGTATGGAGAAACTCATTGTTGATATGTATACTATTCTAACACCTTCCAATAATAAAGGTAGAACATTATAATCCTTCTGGTTTACTCCAAAAAACCTAATGTTAGTTTGGAAATGAGATGAGGTATCCATGTACATTATAATTTGATAAAATAAAAATCCCCAAGGGAGAAATTCAATCTTGGTTGTGATTAATTTGTTGAAAAAGACAACTAATTTCTTTCTGATCAGGGACAACACTAATGTTGATGATCATGGTATGATGTATATTTACTATATTGTAATGTTATATATGGTTCCTTATATCATTTTCTCAGATATAGATGAAATTAATAGTACATGGTTCTAGAAGACTCCATAGTAGGCAATGTGGTCTTAATTCAGTTCGACCATAGCTTATCATCCATATAATGATGGTCAGATGGATCATGCTCTTCATGTCCTAAAGGATCTTCCTTGTGGTTTTATCTTGAATTTTGCAGGATATGATGATATCTATATGGGACTGGTTGAGTTCTCTTATAACAACAGTTATCAGTCCTTGATTAGATAATATCCTTTGAAGGCTATGTATGGTCACCCTTTTAGTTTATCCCTTTGATGGGAAGAAGTAGGAAAAGATTCATTGGTGGGTCAATGTTTGGTTTTGAAGACATCATTTATGATTTAAGGTATATGATAGCATATTTTTATAGCATTGAGTTGTCAAAAATCTTATAGGGTGAACTACATCATCCTTTGGAGGTTTCCATTGGTGACTGAGTTTTATTGAAATATTATCTCCTGTTTGGTCACCTTTTTCTTAGAAATATTTAAATTTGGAACTATGATATGTTGTATTGTTTTAATTCACTAAATGAAATGGTTAGGTTTCTTATTGGTTGAAACTTTCGATTCAATTGATGGTTTTTCATAATGTTTTCCACATACCACAACCAAATTAATACCATCTTGATACCTCTCATTTTCAATATTGGGAGGATATTGAGTTTGATACATATGTATCTATTATGGATTAACTAGTTCATATCATTGAATCTCAATTGGAAGTATTTATAGGGAATTCGATGATGTTGGTCAGAGTGTTATGCTAACAAGATTAATATTCTCAAAAGACATGGGATAATTACTCATTTACATTGGATTAGTGGCCTCACCTCAATTCACGACTTATTCCTTTTATATGACTTCTATTGGAAAATAATTATTTGGGGTGGGATTTTGTAAAATCCTATTACCCACTTTAGAGTAATTCCCATTTCTTTACAAGTTTTACATTTCAATTTCCTTCATCTTATGACTCCCAAATATAGAGAACATTTAGAGGGGAAATGACAACAATCTGAGGGATTTTTGTTTATTCAAATTAATGTATTCTGTGTATAAACGTCTAATAGGTTAGCAGGGTGTTCCCAAAGTTTAAAGAACACATAATGTTGTTTGGGTTTTAATGAATGAATATTTATTTTTTTATTTAATTTTGAAATTTACACAATGTGTGATGGGATGACACAATTTGTAATTTTCCCCATGATCATGTAATGAGTTGAGTACATGGAGTGAAATAATACATGGCATGTAATGATTAAACACAATTTAATGTCAAAAAATTAGTCTTTAATAAAAACAGCGATATGTTTTTTAGTGTATTTGGTCCCCATGGATTTTGTGACATGTAAAGGGATTACACTTCATGTTAATTTCATAGAAAATGATTTTAGGTAACTGTACGAGTGATATTAATATTCATTCAATGGGAATTAAATTGGATCTCAATATAAATATCTCCTTAAGTGATTTTGGGAACCTCCCACCATTCCATATCAATTCATTTATTGCATTATCGTCAGGTTTGTGTATGTTACTTATCCCAGTGATAAATACTTTATTTTTATTCATCCCCATTATTCATGATAGCCCTTATTGAAATTTTTTATGTATATTGAACTTTTTGGGAAATTATCATGATTGCATTGTAGATCTGTTGTGCAATATTGATTAGGTGTATTTTTACTAGTTGTTTGCGGTGTGAAAGATGAATGTTCTATAGGTTTGTTTTTTCCACTTTCCATTGACCATTTTATTAAATTTAATCAATTTTTAGATGTTTTAATTGAATCTAGTTCCTTATTTATAATTTTGGGTTCATAATTTTTTGTGAATCCCCTTGTGGGAGTGTGAGACCCAATATTCGAGGAAGATGGTCATATCACTAACATATGTTAGTGATAAAATTTCTTCCATTTTATAACCTATTTTCTAAATGAAATAAAATTTCTAGTTGAATTATTTTTTATGTTTGGAAATGTGGTTTTGGTAAAAGATCGATTTCCACTATTTTTTATTATTTAATGGTGATTTTTAAACATTGTGATGTGGAGTTTTAAATTGTTTTTTAAGTATGATATGATTAAATCATTTGACTAAATATATTTTAAAATAAATAACATGGATATACTTGGGATGTTTGGTGGAAGGTGTAGTAATTGGCCTCATCATCATTTATGTTTTTTCTCTAATAGGGAATTTCTCTTCTCCCTTGGCCATTTGTTCTTGGGGCTTGTTAGACCTATTTTGGGGTTCACTTTCTAGTGTGTTACTATACTCATTATACTTGATTCATATGTATAATGCTTAATTCAGATTCTATTTTCAATGTCCAGGCACAAGTTCCCTATATATCCTAACCTAGTGTGATCCTTGATGATATGTTACATATTCTTTTATATTATTTAGGATGTTTGGTTTTGTACTATTTTCATTATACTGTCATGAATTATATATGAGATGTGGTGCATAATTTTTTTATTTTCATGTATCTATTTAAATATATTTATTTAAAATTCTTTGAAACTGATTTACCATCGTTATTTGATAATATAGAAAATGGGAAAATTATTTTTTCCCATACATCTGATATAAATGATATGAAACTATAAATCGTTCCTTGTTTTCATGGAAGTATAGAATACTTAGATTATTGTTTGTAAAATTTATATGGAACACATAGGTGGGAAAAAACTGAGCATGTTATCTCACAGCTTATTTACCCACTCGATAGTGTGTATACTAACTTATATCTTTCAATGTAGGGAAATCCAAGGAGCTACAGTGAGGCCATGATGTTTTATGTTTTTTGGGTTTGCATAGCTTTATTGATAGATGGTGGGATATTTCCCACACTATAAAATGGATAAATTTGGATTAGCTTTATATGATTTTTAACCTTTACTGTTCAACTTGTCTCTTTCAGTTTCTTAGCCTACATTTTTAGTTATATTGTTTTCATTTCAATCATCCTATTAAGACACATATATTGTGTTTTTCCTTTGATGTTTCTTTATGTGAAAGTATATTTATCTCATATGTTTACATCAGGTTGGGATACATAATTCACTCGATTTAATTTTAATGAAGGAGTCCTGGATGACATCCCATTAGGATCAGAAACTCCCTTTGAGTATGTGATGGATCATGTCCGATACTAGTTCAAGAGGGTATTCATGTAAGTTTAATCAAAATAATGGCTTGAATTGTGGATTGTGGTCTCTATAATCATCATTTTTGTGTTAGTAGTGTATATGGAGGTGTTTATATTATTAAAAATAAATATAATTTTTGGTTATTCAAATAGTTTATGACTCTTACAACATATATTCCAAACCCTTGTAAGGAACTGATGATATACCTTAATAGAGATTCATCCTTCTTCTTACAGAGAAGTTCCTTCATCATTTTTATTCTATATTTATTGTTCCTCCTCTAATGGTGTTCCTATCATGCTTTGTTTTATCTATGGTGGTGGTTTCTGGTTTGATTGATTTAACTCATTATTGAACATTTTTCTGCATTTGGTCCTTGTTTATTGAGAATTAAATAGTGTCCTATGGCGTACACGAGTTGAGGATCAGAGTGGGTGTCAATATATTGATCCATCCCATCATCCCTCATATAATAAGCCCTTTCTTGAACCAATATTATAATCTACATGATCAAGAACTCTTCTTTTTTCTTTGAATTTTTCTTAATTTTTCTTATAATATTATATTTTTATGTTCTTATACATATACAGTCATCTTTGAGATTAAAAAATTGGTTGAGTAAAATTTTATCACTTAAATTAACTTTCCTCTATTAATATTGAAGAAATTAAAAATATTGTATTGTAAATGAATATTGACACCTTTGTTAGGGATAAAAAACAAAGAATAATTTATAATGGAACAAAATTAGACTCAATAATTTATGGGACAATGATTAGTGGTTTTATCAATATAATGAAAAAGTTCAATAAATGTTGAATAAAATGTGATTGAATTCATTTTATTATAGTGACACCTTGGAATAAAACATCATGGTTGTGAGAGTACATTGAGGTATATAATAGAAACTAATGGATATGATTTATAGTATAAGAAGGGATGAATCACACCCTGGAGACATATAATAAACAAGAATGGTTGGAGTGTTTTAAAAAAAATACATAAGTGCTGGAGAAATCTATAATGGAGGAAATTTATTCTGTTTCAAAATAGTAAAACAAGGAAGTATTAAAACTAGTACATTTAAATCTGAATATATTTAAGCTACCAAATATTATACTCAGATCATTTTGATGAAGAATTAATTGGATGATTTTTGTGAATATGTGAAGCTTCGAATAATGATTCTTTATAAAAAAGGGTGATATTTACCAACAAAAAATTCCATAACCACACTCGAAAACAAATAAAATTTAGATATTGTACCACATTATTATATAGAAAAAATAAAAATTGTAGTGAAGGTTAAAAAAAAATATCCAACGTACAAGTAACTGAAACATATAGAAAACCACTATAAAAACTATATTTGAGGCTCATCTGTAAAACCATAGAGTTTACCAATCTTATTTTTTTCAAAAAGATTTTTATGGAACCCCTCTCCACATTAATACTAAGATTTTTAAAAAATTGGATTAATGTGTTTAGAATAAATGATTATTGAGAAAAATAAATACATAAAAATTCTATAAATAAATTTAAGGTTGTATAGAAGTAATTATTGTGTCTAGGATAAAATGTTGAATAATTCTAAGGGTATTTTTTGGGAATAAATCTATGATGAATGTTTGATAACCATCGTAGTTACTTTTATTTTGTTTCTCATAGAGACTATTAAATAATGTTGTATTAGATATTATTATTGTGAATACATTCCCTTTTAAGGTTATATCTTGATTATAATTTAAATTTACTTTTAAAAACTATGATTTAATTTTAAAGAACATATTTTACTACTTATATGTTTTAATTTATATTCTTGTTTTAAGGGTCAAAATTAGTATGTTCAATTTCTATGGCGCATTCATAGGGTTTAAAATTCATTAAAATTGTATGTGAATCTCATGGGTTAACTAAGGGGTTGTAATTAAATCATAATCAGTTCATGGATAGAAAATGAAGTAATGAGATTGTATAGGACTATAAATTTATTTTTTGAACATCACACATGGTTGGTGCATGGTCAGAAAAATATTTCACCTATTGAATATATATTGTTAAAAATATAACCATTCTGAATTGTAATATCAAGACCTAATTAAATGGGATTCATTATTATTCCCCTTTCGGCCTATATTATATATAATTTCAACTATATCATGATAATTTATACTCATCCTATTCTCTTTTATTCCATAATTTATTCTTCATCATAATAAATTATTATCATCAACTATGTTGATATATGATTTTTCTTCTATCTCATTCTACAATCTACCATTATGTTCATTCACTCATTCGACTATAGTGGTCAATGGTTCATATTTCCTAGTGTTTCCATTTTTTGGTTTTAATTATAGAGCATCTAATTTTCATCTAGGATGTTCTTTGTATTTAACTTTATTTGGGAACCATAAATTATTAGTATTTTAAACCATTTTACTTAACTTAAATAATATTTTAACATTCTTAATGACTAATTTTAAGTATATATTTTTTAATCTTCTTATTTTAAATATTAATGGGTATGAAATATATCGAGAAATAATAATTTTTTATATTGATATATATAGAACATATAAAGTGTTTTTTGAAATGCTTATGATGATTAATTATTGAACAATTATAATTTTTTCATCCAAGACTTATTTCACCAATTGTAATAATGTAGATAAATTTTTTTTGTGATATATTTTATGAATAAATTATTATTTATCTTTTTTGAAGGTTTTACATCATGTGGGATATGTTTTTATCAAAGATGAATCATATTGTTTCAGAAAAACTTTTTTATTACTTTATTTTTATGAAATGTCATACATTTTCGTAGAAGAATGAATTATTTTGCTATTTTAAATTTTCATATGTACTTTTATAAAGGTTATTATTCACGGGATACAAAGGATAATTAGGAGGGAATATAGGACAAGTACCATGCTAAATAATGGCACCACTATTGTGATCACATTATAGACCATATCAACATAAAAAGATTATACTGTAGCCAGTGATTACTACTTAATGTATGGGATCCTACATTGAATAACATGATATGTAAAATTAAATATTTATATTAATTAATATAAAAACATTTTTTTAATTTAATATAATTAACCTAGATTTATTAACATTAGTTCAATAGATATCTTCCCATCATTATTAAATGTGAACTATGAATTTATCAAAAAAATATATTTAGATGTACATGGTTCAATCACTATTCTTTTCATTAAAATTGTATAGATTATTTTGTTTCATAATTCTATTTTTTTATTTTAAAATACCTTATAAATTAGATTTATTTAAAATGAAAATGAATCTTTTATAATTGTAGTTAAAACAAGCATGTTATGGATTATTTGAAATTGTTTATTCATAGATAATGTGGTGGAATCCTGTTGGTTATGTATAGAACACACCACAAATACACCATTCAAGTGTATACAGATTTTATTTTGTTTAAAATTGGTAATGGGAGGAAACTTTTTTGAGATAAAATATTTATCAGTCCCATTTGGATTGGTTTGGAGTAGACAAATGGTGATGGATCGACACCTATCATGAGTATATGGGTAGCTAAATACATTTTAGATTTTTTACTTTTCATAAAATTTACGTTATACTCATATGTGTCTCATTTAATAGGATTCCCATTCCATATTTTTCCATTTTGGATTGAATATGTGTTTTGAATATCTCATTTCTATATTTTGACCATATATTGTGATATTTTTGTTTTTTCAGTTTTATTATGTTTTGGGGGTTTTATGAGAATTACATTATCTTATGCCTTTATTGGAGTTGTTTTTTTTAAATTTTATTCTATTATATTACATAAAAACTTATGTAAATTTCATGTTGGAATATACTGAAGAACATATAACATTTAGTCTAGTTAATTTTTATGTGAATTTTTTCACAATTAATTATTCTTGATTCCTTAAAACTAGTTTCTATCACATTGTAGTTGGGAATATTCCTTAAGCCTTATAGATGACTGGATTTATTTATAAGAAAAGGTAGGTTGGGTCAGTTAGTTTATATTATATATTTTGTATTTTTTTTCAAAGGACTAGAAAACTTATAAACATTTTTCTAAAATAGATAAACAAGATAAAGTGGGTACATGTACCACTTCTGTCAATAGGGAGATCAATTTATTAAAGGAAAATAGTTTATATACATTCCCATCCATATGTTTTTATAAGGGTTACAATTATTTTTAAGCTATATTATAAGAAAAAATCATTTATGTTATATGTGCATGCTAAAATTATTTAGTCACAAAACATTAGAAGAAAGTGAATCTAGAATAATAATTTTATTGTAAAAAATCATAGATTATGTGTTCTAAAAATAATGATAACAATATATGTAGGGATATAATATTTGAACCATTGACATAATATCTAATACACTAATTGTTCTTATTTTAATAATGATATTAGTTATTCAATATTATTTTTTGTGGATAAAATTTTTGTAAATAATTATAGATGTTTTTTAAGATCTCTATATTCATGTGAAAGTTAATTATTCTATATAAGAGTTATTTTGTTGTTTTTAAGTGAATTCATGGAAATAAAAATAGTATTATAATAGAAAAATAATGAAAAAGTGTTGTAAGTGGGGAATTATTTTTTAATAGAACATTTTAGTTTTGATTAAATAGATGTGTTTTTGTTCAATAAAAAATTGGTTTTTAAAAATCTTGTTTAATAGAGGAAAAAAAGTTTTTATGTCTATGTGAAGGATATTTGAATGTTATGAAAAAATTAGGTAAGTGTTTCCATGATTGAGGAAGTTTAAAATCATGATGTGTATTTGATACATGAAGTTGTGTTAGTGTTCCATGGTTAAAATTAAATTAATTTTCTAAAATATATTAATATTATTCTTCAAGGAGAAATCAATGGTGAAATCTATAGATTCGTTAAATACAACATTGAATGCATTTTTTGGATTTTCGAGTAAGAACATTTTATTAAAAAATTAGGATATTTTTAATATATAATATATGTAAGATTATAAATAACATATTATGATGATATATTTAATTTTTTAAATTTATAGGAGTTTCTTTGGTGTACTTTAAGTGCATATAGGTGTTTTGGACATATTTTATATTTTTGACATATTTTGAAGAAATAACTATTTCAAAATGTAAACGATTTATTTCTATTTAGAATTAGGAAAATGTAAATGTATTGAGTTTTCCCTCAAGAGTGTAGGAGTAGTTTTGTTAAAAAAGATGGATTTATAAGAGTTATCCAGGAAATCAACCCTATCCTTAGGGATGGAGGTGCATAAAAAATGTCAATGAAATGAAAATATAATTTTTTGTTGCTGAATGTTTAAGTGTCACCTAAAAAATCATAAGGGTTATTGGGAAAACATAAGGGTCATCCAAATTTTGAAATTTGGATAAGTACCCTTCTCATTGGGTCCATTTTAAAAGATTTCAAGTGTCATTTTGTTGGAAATATACATAGTGTAAGAGTAAGTTTGCAACTAAGGTGTATAACAGAAAAGATATTATATTATTAAAGTGAATACCAAAACAAAAAGCCAATTTATTCACATCCACATAAGATAGATTTATTAAATCAATAGAAATAAAAAAAGAATTTAACAATCACAATATATGATTAAAAATTTGTTTAAATTATTTTTTTATAAACTGTTATATTTTTTGAGTTAGTGGTGACTATGGTTTAGGATATATATCCCTAATATATTGATGAATTTAAATTGATGTATTTTTAAGTACAAAATTCATTTTTTTCCATTAAACATTGTGTCACACTACATGTGGTAATACTATATTTGTTTTATTTGTAATATTGGATTATTTTTAAAAAAGATATGGAATGTTTTCGCACGATTAAAAAAGGGATGTGAGAGGTGTTGATGAAAAGAAGGAATGCAAAATAATATGAAAAAAAGATGAAGAAATTTTAGTTCAATTACGGAGAATGTGAATTCATTAAGATATTGAATCAATAGAGAGGACAAAAAATGTAAATACACACCTTTTTAAGTGTTCTTAATCTAATTCATGAAAAATATTATATGAAACATTCATGTTGAATTCACACTATAACCCATTGACTCAATTTTTTTCACATGAAGTATATATGTGGAAGTGATCCATGATCAATAGTAAATTCATCCAAAAATATTTTGACATATAAAACAGATATATTTCCACCTAATATATTGATACAATATAATAATGTGCACTTTTTAATATCCTTTGGCGGTGAAACCTGTAAAATTAAACACCAATTTATTTATTTTCCTATATTTAAATATTATATATATGAATAAATGAATGTAGGTTTGTGTTTATCTTGTTTACCAGAGGGAATGTCTTAGATGTAAAAAATATTCACACCCCAATTCATGCACACAAATTGTGGTGTACTGTACTACAAATTCATGTGTTGGTATTAGATTTTAGGTTTAAAATTAGTTTTCTGAAGAAAACTAGAAGTTTTAGAGAACATTGTGATGTGACAATATCTTATCCCAAAATGGTGGTAAAATAGAGTATAGTGAATTCTTGATTTTTACCATTACATAAGTGTATAAATTACCAAATATATAAGAACATAATGAAACATTAACAATGGTATATTCGAAATTAATTTTTTTAAATTTTTTTACAAGGAATACATGTTTATAATGATTATAAATTATCCTTGATAAATGAGATATAAAGATTTTGTGTTCGTGTACTAATGGACATAATGATTTTTGGTACACTAAAAATACATATTTATCTGAAGGTTATGAGTTTCAATACTTATATAGCTATGTGGAATAATTTGAAAAACATTAACGAATGGGTAATAAGGTGAATTATAAAAAAATTACATTTTTCATAATAAATTTTATAATTTGAAGTTGTATCATGGTGAGAGTGTATATGGATTCATTAATCAAATGACTAACTTTTTTGTTTCTATTTAAGTATTTGATGAAGAAATTAAGGTTTTTTATTTTTTGAATAATATATTGTGGATGAAGCGACCCATCTAAAACCAAAAATTATTACTCTTGAAGAAAAATCCAAGGTTGGTCCATAACTAGATAACCTAAAAAGTAGTCTCATGGCCTATGAAATATGAGTCCATATTGAAGTGACATAAAAATATTAATGTAAGGAATGTAAATTCCATTCCATAGGAAATATTTACATTAAATAATATTAACATAAAGAAGGAAATATAAATGATGAGTTTTTATAACTAATGGAAGGAACATTCAAAGGGGAAATGGTATATTATAACATATTACACCATTGTCTTGTTTCTGATGTGGAAATGTTGGACACATTTTTTTTATGTTTTTAAGTAATATATATAGTGGAAAATATTAGATGGAAACAATACCAAACTCATAATGGATGATTCCCCAAACTGATAATTTAAACAAGGAATCTCTTCAATGGAATTGTTACAACTATAAGAAATTTTTAGTAACTAAAAGGAAGATGATGATGATTTATTTGAGGAATATCAAATTTAATTTAAATTATATATTGAAGATAAAATTATTGATACATCCCAATAATAAATATATACATAATACATAATTTCTATAAATTAATGATTATTTATCATACTAAATTACACCCCAGAACTTTGTGGTTTAGGGTCTTTATAGATTAGATACATTAACAACATATTATACAACATCATCAACATCTCCCACAAATAGTATTATTACATGAAACACATTTAGTCATATCATAAAAAATATTCCTTTTTATAACTAGTGAAATTGTGATATAATAATGGTGGATCTCATATGCCCAGTAATGGAAAACAAGACAGAAAGAAAATCAAAGATCATAAGTGATTGTAAGTTTATCTTGTGGGTATGAAAACATAATAATGTTTTGAAGATATTAAATAAAATATTTTTACCAAATAAAACATATAACATAATTCATGAGTCATTAAATAATTCTTTCTAAATAACATATGACAAGAGTAATAAGATTTTGTAAATACACAGCAATAATCATGATGAATATAAAACTAACATAATATAAATAATGTGGAACATGTATTACAATTGAAAATAATAATTTATTTCACTATACACTACCAAATAAACCATCACACAGTGGATTGATTCCCATGATTCATTGAGTTCACTCTCAATTCCCATTAACATTGTTGATAGTTTTCCATAATGGATTGGGTTTACACTATTGTTATATACATTTCATTTAATGATATATAAATATGAAAATAATTCATTAGAGGATACATTATTTCTTTTTAACCAATAACATAATGTAAAGTCATACACCAGTTTTCCACATGAAAATGAAGACTTTATTACTTTCATCACAGCATAATTGACCAATAAAAAATTAGTTTCATGAATATTTCAAAAAAAAGTATAATCAAAATAAATTTGGAGAGATAATGAGAAATTTATCTTAAGAGGATATCCAATTTTAATAATAAAAAACATTAATATATATTTTAATTGATGAAAATAATATTATAAGTGTATTTGAAAAATCACATCATCAAATAAGAATAAATTTCTCTTTTATATTTTTGTTAAATTTTATATCAATATAAAATTATTGATAGAATAATGAGAATAAAAATTAAATTAGAAATACATGAAATCATAGATAGTAATATTAATAAATAAAACTAAAGAAAATCATAAGAAAATGTGATTATGTTGGAAAGTTTAACAAAGTTCCTTTCACACTTTTGTTAAGGGGGTCAATGTTTTGAATAAATTACCATATAGAGAATGTTAAAATAATATATTATTTATAAAATAGTAAAGTAAAAAATAAAAAATTATTATTTGATCATATAATTAAGGATATAAACATCAATTAAACATTAATTAATATTGAAATATAGGAGAAGGATTCATTACCCAAAGATGAGATGATGTAAGATCAACTTAAATTCATACTTTTGATTTAATTATGATAAATAGGGTAGTGAATTGTTAAGAATATGTTTTATACCCAAAAAATGTTGTTGAGAAAAATATGTATAATTTTATTGAAAATAAAAAACAATTTCCCAGAATAAAAATTTAATTATAGAAACTTTAGATTTCATTGTGAGGTTAAAATATAAATAGTTATAAATTTATTAAAAATTGAATAAATACCCATTTAAAGAGGGAAAATAATTTGGTATTTTATATTAATTTAATTTTCTTAAAATTATTATAATATAAACTCATGGGTAGTATATATAAATAAAAAAATAAAACAAGTGATAAATGTGATTCATATTTCTATGAAGGGAAATTTATAAGAGAAACTCTTACCTTTACACATGGTTTCTATGAAGGTTCCATAAACTCATGTACAAGAAACAAAACAATACTAATAAATCTATTTATAATCTAATTAATATCTATTTTCTTATATAATATTCAATTATTATCATATAATAGAGATATATGAGAAAGTTATTATTTTTTATTACTAGAATTTTTCTACTTATGCTTATTTTTTACAAGTTCATTAATTTCCATAAGAATCCTGATTCTTAAAAAAAATTATTAGAAACCTGGTCCTTAAACACACAATATTTCATAATTTTTCTTATTTATTTTCAATAATTAAAAACAATGGATTTAGAGGTTTAATTCCTTTATAAGATCAGACACATTAAAACCCATTTTAATTGAAAAAAGACATCATCATTATTTAAAACTCTACATAGTGCTCCAAAATTAAATTATTATTTAAAAATTCATATAATACATTGAAGAAAATAAAAAAGTAACAAGCCAAAATAGAAATATTTTTTTGGGAATAAAAATGGAAGTAAATCATAACATGAGGGTCTAGAAAAATAACATGATATCATAAATAGGATGATCATAATCATGGAAACATGGAATAAATAAATGTCATTATAAGATCATTTACTCATAAAATATATGGAAAACACAAACATTTCTCTATCATTTATATAATTTAAGGGTCACTCCCAAGACCATAATCAAAAGTGTTAAATTTCCCATGGTGGATATAATTCACTATGAGTTTCTATAAGATGAGTGGAAAAAGTCCCATGGTAGATTCAGTTTACTCTAGATTCCCATAAACAATGGGAATAAAGTCCTATAATTGATTGGGTTCATCCCAATTACCATAAAAATAGTGGATAAACTTCCATAGTGGATTGGGTTTAATTCAGATTCCTCTAAACCGAATAGATGAAGTGCCATAGTGCATTAGGTTAAATCCAAATTCCCATAAACATAGTGAACAAATTCTTACAGTTGGTTGGGTTCACTCCCATATCCCATAAACACAGTAGACAAAGTCCCATAGTGGATTGGGTTTACTACTTAATCCCCTAATAATATATCATGAGCTATAAATCATTTCCCAAATTCATTAAATTGATATATAATTCTAGTCAGAACCATCACATAATGATATTAATAGTTTCTATTTTCATAAATGTATAAAGTGATTAAAATAACTCATACATAATTTATAATCTAGATGATACCCAAGAGGAGGAATCTGGTTTCATTATTTTGATTCAAGACATAATTTAAAGCTAAATCATTAGGATTACCAAATTTTGATGATTTAAATAATTTTTTTTAATAATAGAAAAAGAAACAAATTTTAGGAAAATTTATTTCCAATATATATAATTAATGATATGTATATAGGTATATAAAGAAAAAATGTGTCAACTTAGGTGATGATTTATAAGTAATAGATCTTTTTAAATAAATAAATAGATCAATGTTTTACAAAAAAATTAATCAAAATGGTTATTTATAAAATTATAATGTTTAATAAAAGCTATTAATGGTTTAAAACATTTTATTAGGGAGGTAATTCTTGACATTATCCATGATTTATAAATGTTCTCATAAATTAGATTTATTTTAATGTGAGAATTTCGATGAGAACCGAAAACATATATAACACCAGCAATGAAAAGGATATATTACTAGGTATATATGTAATGTAATTATATAAAAATATATAATATTATAATGATAATTATATTGTATAAATTTTATGTTAATAAAGATAATTTGGAACCATCATGTAATATGGGTGGTACGGAAGATCCCTTACCTTCGTGTTTGAATTATCTCTGTGCATGTGTTTAACTTCATTGGAAACATGTTCATTTATTAGAG
Organism: Viscum album; assembly: GCA_963277665.1. Taxonomy (NCBI): domain Eukaryota; kingdom Viridiplantae; phylum Streptophyta; class Magnoliopsida; order Santalales; family Viscaceae; genus Viscum; species Viscum album. The sequence goes on from OY728160.1 coordinate 736,372,567, forward strand.
AAAAAATATTTGTGATGGTCTTAAGCTAAAAGTAGATATTATAGTCTTAAGGATGATAACATTTGATATGTGATAGGTATTTTTAGAATATTTTCATTTGAAATTGTAATGGAAAGTGTAACCATGGATGTATAGAATTTATCCCCATTTAGAATTGAAGAAAATCATAATTTTGGGAATACCCTTTACAATTACCGGATATTATTTGACATATTCTTGTTTAATGAATCTAAAAAATTTTAAAATTGAATGTTGGGTAGGATTGGGATAATAAATCACCAATTAGTAATTTCCAAGCATATTATAAATATTTTTCCAGTCTTTTACAATGGGTTTTTACATTTTATGATTTAAATTTCTGCCATAGTAAATAGTTCATAACTACGTAATTTATACATAATTTTAAAAAATAATGTTACCATTATTAAAAAAATTGAACCATAATTTAATATAAATTTATCCTTGTTTAATTTGTAAATATCAGTAAATCTTCCTTTTTAATAAAATATATAATATATTTAAATATATATAGGTTTTATAGAAAAATTACTTTTAATTGTTATGTGTTTTCAATTTTATTTGAAATTTTTTAATAATTTATTGAGTCTCAATATAATTATACCATTTCTTAAACAAAATATTTTTTGTCACTTAAATTTGATTAATTTATTGACTTTATTAAAATTACACAACATTAATAAATCAATTCTTTTAAAAAATAGTTTTCCCTATTATAAATGAAATTGAAATTAATATTACACATATTATATTAATGATTAAAAATGATATTGAACCTTTTAACTAATATTTACATGTTTTACTGAAATAGTTAATACATTTATTACACTTATCTTCAAAACGATATAGATTATATCTTTTAATATACGTGCATAAATTTTTTTTTTTGGTCAAATATTTCATACCCTTCAAAAATAATTTTTTTTATAAATTTGACATATTGTTTCTAAAATGAGTTATTTTAATTTATATATATATATATATTCAAAACTGGCTTCGTAACTATAATGTTTTAATAATTATAGTTTTTTTCTAAATCAGTATTTTTACTATTCTCCAAAAACCTAATTTTTTTTAAACAAATCCTAAATATTAATCATAAGATAATATTGATATAAATAATCCAAAAATGAAGATGGTTTGGATAGATTAAAATTATAAATGTCTTATAAACATATTAATTACAAATGTAGTTACTACTATATATTTCATCATGTTTAATTACCATAAATATAGTGTTTAATACTTTTATTTTACTAATGTTTTAATGCTTTTGGTTGAGTATGGTATCGAGTGTAACATAATATACTCATCACAATATTTATTCTGGGTAAATAATCACTAATATATCTGTTCATTACATTCTTACTCCCTTAAAAAATTTCACTGTTGAAAGTTTCTTTCATACAAAAAGGAGAAAATATATGATGATAATTTATCATTATGATCTCTTTAGGTTCCAATATCGCACCACTATATATATGGATTTCCAAAATTACTACAACATGGTAAGTGTTTATATTGAATGGATTATTATCTCTCTAGTGTAATATATTCATCAAATCCTCCTCAAAAGAGATATAATTCTCCAACTATACCACCTCAAGATTTATTACAAGTGATAGATCTGGTATGGACTTCCTCAATATGTATACATGTGACACACCATGAACAATATAAAAATTTTGTAGGAGAACTTGTCTATATGTTACATATTTTATGTGATCAGTAATCTCTATAGTGATAACATATATCGAAATTAGCATCCCCTTATTTCTAAATTCAATGAATCTCTCAAAAAAAATATAGGAACACATTATCTCAAACCTCAAACACATGGTATCATTAATGGTTATTAGTATAACTATTTAATTCACTCTGTTCTACCTTAATGTGATTTTGAATGGTCTTGACCTTCTTTACCATTTATTAAACATCTAAAATCATGGAATTTGTTTTTCAACTACGTCATCCAAGTGTGTTTACGTTCTATATCTCTTCCCATATAGTGTTTTATATATTTCTATTTAGATTATAAAGTGAGAATTGTTGTTATAAGAAAACTAATCTAAGAGAATATGTTGGTCCTAATATCCATTTATTTATATAGATAATTCTCTCAATATATCCACAATCGTAGGAAATGTTTTTATCATATTGGCCATTAATATGGGGGTAATATATCATAATGAAGTTTAGATCTGTGTTTAGAGAATTCTAATGGTTGATTCATAACATTAGGATGATTCTTAGATCTTGATCAGATAAAATAAATATTGGGGTTCCATGTATCCTTACTATTTTGATAATGTGTATCCTTGCATGTTTATTTAGTATGTTGTACTCTCTAATGGTAATTAAATAAAAGTTTTATAAGAGGGTCCCCCACTTCCCATATATAGTATTTCTATTTCAATATATTTATAAGTCCCAAGAAAAAAATCTGGAGTGATGTTTTCCCATTTCCATGTAGATATTAGAAATATTTGCATAATCCCTTTTATTTTTTTCCTCTTGGAAATCATATACATACACTCAAATATCTTTTTTATATATCCTAATATCTCTATATTTATATCGTACCAAAAATAATTTTCTCAGATATGTTTATACATTTTTATTTTTTGTAGATTGATGGGAAATTTCCATCTATGAGTATCAACCTATTACCCCTTCTTATATCAGACCATGATGTAACAAAAAGTCATTTACCAAATCCCACAACTCCTTCATCCTCAATTTTTACTTTATAGTGTTTCCCTTCATCATTTCAAAAACCTTCTTTCATATATTCACAACATCTATTTGGCCTTTCTTAATTGTATCTAGTAGTGATTCTTAATGTGTCATTTGTGAAAAGTAGGATGATGTTATTTCTTTTACAAATACCATGATTATCATTTATTTATCAAAGAATATTGTATTCTTCTAAATCGTCATCTTAGATAAATTTCTATGATATATTATACATAGAGAATCAGAAAATTTGGTTTCCTTTCCCAAATAGTAGTGGATTGAGAAATCATAATCTATTATTAGTTTTAACAATCTTTGTTGCAACATGTTGATACCCATCTATGTGAAAATATATTTTAGGATCTTCTACTACGTATATATATATATAGTTATATATATGTGTATCACACATCTCTCTATAGAGAAAATTTATCCAAATTTTCAATTTAATGATTACAATAGGTAACTCAAGACATGTGTAAGATAGTTCTATTCAAGTATCTTCAGTAGTCTTGATAAATGAGTTATCACTCTATTGTTCTACATGTTTACACAGACTATGACCATTTTTTATTCATGAAGATAGATAAAATATTCCTCCCCTATAATGGTTATGTATATGGTTATTACATGTTATGTGGTTAGAAAATTATTTATCTCCTTAAGGATCTCTTAAAACTCATTAATCAAAAAATACATTACTCCATTTTGATTAAGCTTGGTCATCGAGTTTGATAATATTGAGAAGTTTCTACAAAACCATAACTACTACCCAAATAGTATAAAGAAACTATAGACGTTTATCATTGATGATAGTCTAGGACAATCCTCAATCACTTTATTCATAACATGCTTCACTGATATCCCATTGCATGTTATCACATGCACCAGGATTTCTATATTATCCACTGAAAACTTACATTTAATATACTTCTCATAAAACATCCCCTTTATAAATTTATTCAATATGATATTGAAATTCATTTCATGTTCCTCCATGAATTTATAATATATAAGAATATATTATATATGTACTACCAAAAATTTCTTAAATTAATATCTAAATTACTGTTCCATTTAATCTATTGAGATTGCTAGAGAATTCATTTTATCAAATGGTAAGACTACTATAACACCCCGACCCAAATCACCATGTCCATGTTAAAATTTCACATGCCGTCACGCAAACCTATCTATATTCCAGAGGATACCAGTTAGCACCAAGGGTTTATAGTGTATCATGGGGAGATTATAACCTCACTCAAAGTTCGAAATAATAGATAAATATCCAAAAATGTAACAATATACAATTAGAGTATTCTATAAACAATAAATGTTCTATATATAATAAATTAACATAGAAATAATAGACTAAAATAATCATTATTGAATATGGGGACACTGATTTTCCCTCAGGATGATCACATATACATGATTGAAAATGGTCAACGTATAAAAGAGTCTCTACATAGAAATTCCATCCTCACGTCATCCTCATCTACAAACTCAGAGTGAGTTGTCCCACTCAATGATAAAACATGAAATTAAACCAACCTATACCTCTGAATGGTGAGTGTTACTCAGGTACCCAAATTTCATGGAAACCTGATTGAGTTATGAGTATTGATTTGAAGTGAACCAACAATATAGTCCATTACCTAATAGGAAAAATCAGTTATCATTAATTTTAATGTTTTAGAAGCATGTAAATATGAAATAAGTAAGTTAAAAAAGAATAAAATATAATATAAAATACATAAATAAGAAAAAACCCATATGTTGGGTATCCATGTTCTCACTAATCTTACCTGAACCCAGACCAAGCCATCATTAGAAAAATGCTAGAAAAAATACCAACTAGCCTCCTGAAACATCTCCCCTAATGGGATAATCCAAAAACATGTCTGACACTTCCCCTATAGGGGATAACCTATGTTTGTGCTAGATAAGTATCCAAAACATCCCCTAAGGGGATAGTCCATATGGAAAAACCTACACACTTGACTGTAAAGGCCATGGATGAACACATACAAAACATAGCTAACTGATAAGAAATTAATATCACAATAATTCAAGAATGATTCATAATCATTAAAATAATCATATGAGGAATCATTAATCATAGTTATCATATGGAAAACCACACAAAAATCATGTGTTAAAAATTTATCCATAGGACTCATGGTTCTAAAGACACACCTCATTTGATCAAACTTGAAACATATGTCTCATTGGGACACACAGGAACAAAAAAAGTGATCTATATCAATCATGGGTCTCTTTTCTATATATTCACACATATATGATCATTAATATTCCTTTAAAACCCAAAATCAATCCAGTGAACAATGGTCTGTCTTAGACTTTGGAAAATCACTCAATTATATGTGGAATGGTTCAACTAATTATCAATGGCATGCACATCATTGACTAAAAATTACATGATGTTCATAAAAATTTAGAATTTAGAGTTATTAAGTCAACATGGAAAATATTATATAACATGTCATTAAAACATAAAAAATACCATAAGACAAAACACATTGGGCCACATACCAAAACATAGCACCATCTCTGATCCCATAAAATCCTATCTGCTTTGTTTGAGTCCTCTAATTCCATTTAGCCACCATTAATCACCATGAGGATATGAATCATTATAGAGTGTGATAATTTAATTAATTATAGATAATTTTTAGGTATTTAAATTAAGAGAAGAAAATTAAAATACAATGTGAAAATGGTACTTTCTAAATCACTCACTAGAGAACACTGCCTATCCAGAAAAATGGAAAATTGTCCATTTAATTTCCATGTCACTATCCCTACATCATTCATGGAAAACGAAATCTCACCTCAAAATAAAACAAAGAACAATTTAATATAATTATATAGAGAACACTATAAGGATTCAATTAGGTTACATAACTTATCCACATCAGAATCCAACAATGTTTGGGCCACACCAGTAAAAATCTCAAATATAAGGAAAAGAAAATACCAAAATCAATTTCATGATACAATGCCCAATACATTTAAATTTTACTAAAAACCATAGAACAAAACACAAAGGGGTGTTCTTTCAATGAATCTCTAATCAATGAATCTGATTCTTCATGAAGAGAAATAATTTATCCATTTACTCTAAAGCAATGACAATCTTGGAAACATAGATATGGTGGAATCTTCATTCAATTATTTTATTGTAATATAGAAAAGTACAAGAAATGATCATGATTATCATGTATAAGAGTATTTAATGATAATTTTTACACCAAATGATCGTTAGATATATGTCATAGCAAGATGATTTATCTACAGTGAGGACATAACAATCGTCCAACACACGGGAATATGAAGGGTGACGATCTAAGAAGCATATTGTATATTTCTTAGATTGACCAATTCAAGCACCAATATCCATCCTAGACCATGGTAATATATTAAAGGGATAAAAATATATGATTACTACCAAATGGACATCAATTTTTTGAGTAAGGGAGAAAAATTTTGAGGGGGATTATGTAAAAAAATACAAAAAAGGCCCCCACAGAACGTCTTCCTAGTATTCCCCACCAACTATCCAATTGGGGTTAAATGGATAGCCAACAAGGCACCAACCACCTAATTCAAGATCATTAGCTATTCGGTGAGTCTTTATTGGTTGTAGGTATACATTATATCCCACAAGCATGATAATATCTAATATAGTATCCTCAACTACTTTGTGCTTCCCCAACTAATAACCCGAGCTCTAGGTCAAACATCGATATTTATTTTTATCCCAATAAAATATTTTAAAGATATTTAAAATGGTAAAATATCTATTTAATGTTAGGTTTTCTGAATTACATTTCTGCTATATTAAAATTTCAAAATCCCTTCAAAATTTCATACCCTTAATGATGTGGGTCATTGCAATATCCACATCATAGTCATTCTCAACCATGAGAAGTTGTGGTGCCACATGAAACATGACTCCCAATGTTCCTAGATTAAAAAATACATGTATTTATTAAAATTACCACATTGAACAACAATTCCCACCTCATAGATACCTTAATTATCATACTCATGTCATACTCTTCCAGTATGATTCTAAAAAGGAACATTATAAGAAGATCCATGACCCCATATCCATCTTACATCAACATAGTGATCACTCCTGTTATCTAATTTGAGACACTGTGGAGTGCTCAGATGATTATGATAGAATAATTATGGTTATCCCTACCATAGGAATCATAAAAAAATATCAGTAGTCCAATTATATAAATGATTTGATTCTGTTCATTTCTTCTCAATCAACAAAAATCATAGGTTAGGGGTTGATACAAAAACGATTTTCAGGGTTATGAGCTAAACCAATGAGTCTATAATTAAAAAGTATAACTCAAACATTCCATACAACCATTAAGGGATCCATTTTAAACATTTAATCCTTGGTTATAGCAGATATAATGATCTTGGTGTGATTGTAACACTCCACATATAGTTTCACATATAATCACCTATTGATACTTCTCTAGCAGAATTCCTACAAAGGTAATCAAACATAACTACTAACACGCCATGATCCATTGATTATGAAACCTTATGCATAATAGGAATCATTAGATTAATCTGATATACTTTATTTGACTCTAAACTGACATCAATGGAAATTACATTCTCAATTCACAAATATCTTGAACTAGACATAATTATCTCAATCATGCACTAGTACAATGATGATAAAACTCACTATGGGATTGTGCCAACCTCACCCTATGTCTCATTCCCAAATGTTATATCCTTATAGTGCCACATATGACATAAATATGAATAATTCATCAAAAAATCATATATTCTCAGTTCCATTACATATTATTCTCCCAAAGTCCCCAAAACCATTTAACTATAATTATTAAACACCCCATGACCATTCCCTTGGGAGGGTCATTATCCATGACTATATTAGTACATTAAACCTATGAATTATCATTATTGTTTTTAAAAAATTCATAATTGTGTCTATCTAGTCCACTATGAGTCCATCACCAAACAAAACAACTAATTGTGATTGTTAGTTTATACCCAATTGTCATCAAAATAACCACGCACTGCACACACATGGATTACCCACATAATGATTCATATCTTTCAATAATCCATTATTAATGTGACATACATCCTTAAGAAGTATATGTGTTAGTCTCAATGTCATTCCCAGGATCTCTCATTCCCACATGTAGGCCCCAACTTTAAGATATGTCTCCTATATCAAAGGTAAACATTGGCTTACCGTACAACAAAACCATGATATATTTTTTATGTTTTCTCCCATCATAGAGACATAATTGCACCCATTAACTTGTGGTACATTGATCGTACTTGAATCATGTTTAATGTAATATTTATCTACATTAATGATGACCCTAAAAAATCATCATTGTCATACTTACACTAGTTCTTCTACGTATATAAATAGAAACTAAATCATTCCCTTTGGTTGACTCACTGACCTGTTTCTATCCATTTAACTGACACCACACATAACCAAATAAATGAATTATCCCACATCAATAATTTCATTGTGAGTGTTGATAAAAAAACTTTACCCATAAATAAATCATTACCATGTGATTAATGGACCTCAAACACATGACTCTTTGTTGTACACTCTAGATAAGGCTCTAACTCTACTAAATTAAAAACCCTTGGTACACATTTTTATCATTAATACTCACATTATTGAATGGTTTTGCCATTTTTATACCATCACTCTAGAACTAGTCTAGAACCACATTCATAAATAAACAATATCACCTAGTTTTTGGAGGCAGACCCAGAACTAATAGGGAAAGTTTCCTGAGAAATCCTACCTTTTAACCCCAACAGAAAATCGAGAGTTATAGAATGAAAGATTTAATATACATAAAGGATTCAAGGAAACACTCAGGATCATTCATTTATCCTTAACAATTTTATCCTATAAAACAAGGTACTTTTATTTTTAAAATATTCACCTTATGAACTTACCTTGAATATTCCTTCACAATTATACATTCTCACTCAGGTTACTCTGATGAAGTATGAAGAACAAACTCCCTAGAAAACAGTGCAACATTTAAAGGTCAATAGTTCCTTATATGTTACCTAAAATAGTGTCTCACTATGGGTAACCAATAATGTAGTGTAATTTAGGAACGTCTCCATATATTTCACATGATGGATTCACCTATAGACTATCCACTTCAAGGTCAGACATTCCATGTATGATTAAATAGAATGACACTGGATGCTACATGGGTGGATCCACAGAGGCTATAGATGGATCCTCAATTAACCATACATATATAATAACCCCAAATACATGATTCTTTATTAAAATAATTAATGTTTAAAAATTACTTAATACGGTATGATAGACAATCCGTAAACATAGGACACTTGGGTGGTGGATGAGATTTCCAATAAAGAAATCTTAAAGAATATTAATTAGATGTATGATTTTCCTTTTAATTTGATGTCATTTTTTATGATAGATATTTTCCAAAAAATCCAATTTTTAATACTCATATTATTTTTTAATTTTTTTATATATTTTTCTTTGGCCTCTTTGGTCAAGTGACCCCCAAAAAACAAGACATTAAATCACAAATCCATGATAGTAAAAACAAAGGGTTAGGATAGATTATGTGATTCCTGATGGTCTAGAGGGGTGAATAAACTATATTATTATTTTAAATAGATAATTTAATTATCAAATTAATTAATATAATTATTTATAAATATAAAACAAAATAACAAATAGATGTATTTTGTATTAGTTTATTCCAAAGTGGACCTAGTCTACTCTTATAACTATAAATTCAGTATGATATATGCCATTCACTATACTAATTTTGTTATGGGGAATCATAAAAAAATTAGAACATGATTTTTCTTGTGAAAATATAACCATGAAACAAAAAATGTGTATGGGGAGTCACAAACCAATTCAAACCAAAACTTTTGACCAAGGGATCCACAATCCAAATAGTTTTAACATTATATTTTAGGAGTCAAAACCATAAAAAATAAAATGATTGATTATATAAATGCATAAATATAATGTTGAAACACATGTGATGGATAATAATAAGTATTAATAACACTAGAAACTAGGAAAAAATTGGAATATATAAATAATAAAATCATAGATACTAGTTCTTTATTGTTGAGTTGGATGGTCTCATCAAGGTATTATATGTCATAATAGTTTTTTAATTGTTCATAAGATATAATATAGTATATTATATAAATTTTTTTAAAGTATTATAAACAAAAAAACCCTAAAAATATCACAACATGCAATTTTTTCAAAGTATCACAAGAAAATGTATTTTCACTAAAATTTGAATTATTATATTTTTGTCTCATAGTCACCACTAAATAACAACTTAAAATACTTAAAATAAAATAATATTAACATACTCAATCCAAATGTTATATAATTAAAATTTAAAAATTATAGTTTACAATTATAATAGAGAGATATGTATGTTATCATTGATAAAATATCACTCAAATCTCATCTAATATTAAAATCCATTAATTCTAATTCAATCTAATTCCAAATTATCACTAAAATAGTTAATATTTATATTTTAATTGGTCAATGAAAAACCCATGATAACCTCAAATCTAAATTCATTATGATTCAATACATAAAAACAAAATAAATATATGAATGAATAAAGTAATAAATGAACATGCGAATAACACCGCATTAGAAATTGTAAAAAAATAGGTTGTATAAATGTTTTATTATCTAATATGAATTTAGAAATATTAGAAAAAATCAAAATCAAAATAATAAAAATGATTTTTTTGATTTTCATGATGAATGTTCATGTAGAAATAAAGAACACCCTTTGAAATTTATTTAAACATGTTTAATATAATGTAAATGTAAATCTCATAGGTTTGATATAATTTTTACGAATTTATATAGTGATTAACAAATTTAAAAAATTAAAGCTAAAATGAAACTACTCAAAATGACATGAAAATTTATAAAATTGAGTAAGCTAGAAATGTTTGGATTTCAAACTTATGTGAGAGTGTTTTTTTCATTCGAACATAATGGTAAAACATGTTGATCATTTTTTGTGTAAAGGTAAAAATAATTTTCAATACCATTTGTAGAGGAAATCCATATATTATATTGGCCATGACATGGTAGAATAAGTTTTGTATGGAATGGATAAAGGTAAAAATATTAATTCATAAATGTATCAAGGCTCTTGGCTAAGGGTTCCAAAGATTTTTTGTAAAGGTAAAAAGACATTCATAAGTATAATAGTCAATTTCTATCAATTACATAAGGGAAATAAGTGATAAATAATGTTAACATTAATGTCCTCATAATGTGTGTAATTGTAAAATTGGAAGCTTGGTAAAGGTATATATAATACAAAATAAATCTAAAACAATAATTGTATATACTATGTAAGGATATAATATGGTTATGAAAGGGTACAAAAGAGTTTACCTGTATTACATATGGGTAATATATAATTCATATAAGGGAAAAATAGAATATCCAAATCACAGATAAAGGTAAATTATGTTTATTTAATGTTAATGAATGATATATAAAGGCTATATAAGGGTAAAATAAATGTCATATAATGGTAGAAAAATGTTGTGTAATTGTAATATTAACTAGTGTAAATTTAATGAAAAACATTTTAAAACAACTTATGGGTGAGTAATGACTTTGGAAACTAATATAAGAGTGAAATATAGACATGGAGAAAATATTAAAACATGAATTCTATTATATGAATAATAATAATAATTATATAATAAATACAATACACTATAAATATAATTCAAAATATATATTTAATGAAAATATTATTAATAAAATATAATAAATTAATGATAATAATTGAATTAATATTATTATTTAAAAATATTATTTTTTAAAAATAAGAAAATATTTTGATCCATTTTTAGCATCCAAAATATAAAATATAGATAGTCCAAAGGTAGAACTACAAACTCCAACTTATAATAAAAATATTCCTTTTAATAAATTACAAAATCAAGCGATGTTTTTTTAATTCTTTCCATATTTTGAAATTTATCACAAATAAAAATAGGAATGATTTAAATTATATCATACAACACCACCTTAATAAAAAAATAGAATTTTGAAATTAAATATCATAAATTCCAAGTTCAACATTGATTTTTTTAATCCAGAAAAATCCAATTGTTTTTGTAAATATATATCCAACTTAATTTTGTGTTCAAATATGTTTTAAAATATTATCTACTTTATTAACATAATATTGAAAAAAATAAAATATAATGTCAAAAGGGTTAGTTCAAGAGTACTATAATTGGTTTTTCAGAAAAGAGTCCGCAAAGGAATTATCATAAAAAATAAATGTTTTCAAAATAAAAACTAGTATGAAATAAAAAATTTTAGTCTAAAATGATTTATAAATACATAATGTAATAGATATATATTGACTGTCCATAGTATATAATGTTACAAATTTTTTTTACTCTAATAAACAAAATTTTTACAGAGAATATGAATCATTCTTGAAGTACTTTTTCATTTAAGTATGCATCCTCTAATATCATAGTTTGAGTCCCTAAATAGAGATATATATATATATATATTAATGTGAAATAATATTAATAGTTCCTTGTATATATATAATAATATTATTAAACAACCATTAAGGTTTAGTCTTTTTTATTAGATTGAAATCTATCACATAAACAATTACTATACATTATATCACTTCTTGAAGCAGTTAAATACAAAATACATCAAAATATGACTCTAAATGATTTATAATAAACATATTTTAGAGAAAAATCACAATCTAATTTACATTTAATGTTTATAGGGGTTTTAAAATATGTATAAAAATCATGACCAAAACACATAACCAAATATTTAGCTTATTTAGACTGATTCAGGATAATACCATCATTAATATGATTAATTATAAGGCCAAAAAACTTTACTTTTCCCATAAGGCTCATATAAAATTTAGTAACCCTATAATTATAAAATAATATACAATTAAAGTAATTTTAAGAGCTAGAAACAATAATTTTTAACATAAATTTGAATAACCTAAATACAGTTAGAAATTAAATTTTTAGACAAATTTGGTTCCACATTACCATTATTACAATAATTTTTAAATAAAATAAAATTAATTGTATCATACCAAGAATGAGGGGCTGGTTTAAGACCCTATAACTATTTTGGTAATTTAAAAACATGATTATGAAAATTTCCATTTTATAAAAAAGGGGTTTGAGAAACAGAAAAATAATCAGAGATAATTATATCTGTAAAATTAAATTTTTAATCCGTTTAAAAAAACATTACTCAATGAAATTTAAATCAATCATAGAAATTATAATATCTTATATACAAGAAATAAGAGAATAATATTGTAGGAAATCTATACCATCTATTTGATAAAAACCTTAAGAATTAATCCTAGAATTATTCTTAGAAAGATAATATGCAGTTGAGGTGTTGACTGAGTAGGAAACTATATAGTCCTTCATTAAAAAGAACATGGTTGGAATCATGGAATTACCCTTAGGAGATTTACAACACATGTGATGATGCCAGAATGATGCAGGCTACCGGTGATGAAGGAAAGATGCTGGCTGGCGGTAATGCTGGTGTGATCATGGTCGGGTGATGCGGGAAGTATTATATGTTCATTATGTTGCACCTGGACTTTGCGCCATATTCATGGACCACATATACTTATTTATATATACTATTAATTGGAATCCCTATACCTAGTTATAAAGTTGTATCTTCCTTCATAATAAAAAAGAGAGTCAAAGAACCAAACTACTAAAATATAGTTATTGGAAATTTTTCTAGGATCATCCATTTTATATCTATAAACCAATTCATATCAAATGAAAGTCTTTTTAAAAGAGGGTTATTTTAAATACATAAAAACATTTCTATAAAACTTATTATATTTATCTGGAATAAAAAAAATCTATTTAAAATCCTTCAAATAATATAAAACATCCTTGGGAACACAATCAGAAAAAAAATCATAATTGGAATGGAAGATTAAATTGAACTTATGGTTTTTACACAAGAACCAAAATTACGCATCTCATTTTCAGTAAGATGATTCTTACAAATCATCCAAGATTTAATATCAGATTTTGAAACATATTTCTCCCCATTAATAGATAAAATTTCTATATTTTTATCATCACCAAAATTTAAATCCTATAAATAATATTCAATAGTTTTTAGAAAAGATTTATAAACATCATAAGATCCATAAAAAATTATATGAAGGGATTATCCATAATTGACTATATGGATATTAGAAACTCTAAATTATTTATTGTTAGTAAAATAATGGATAAATATTCCTTCAGCACATTTAGCATAAAAAATAACTAAATTATCATTTTTATTCTAGATAAAAACTATATAAACAAAGAAATTAATATATAGAAACTTCATTTTTCTACCAATAAACAATTAATTATGGTGTATCATTAAAAAATCAAATATAAACAATATTGAAACCATAAAATAAATATTCAACTATTTAAAGTAAAAATATTTAGGTAAAATATATTCACTATCTAGAGGTTGGGACACTTCATGAATAATTTTTTTTATTTCTAAAACACCAATGGTTGTAATGTTCTAAGAGTAGAAAGATTATGTTAATAACTATTTTATTCAAAAATTCCTTATTAAAATTGAAAATTTAACCTCCATCATCACTTTTAATTGAATTAATTAAACAATGATTTTTATTATGAACCATCTTACAACATGTTCTAAATTTTTATATGGTTTTGTTCTTATAATTCGTAAAATAATCCCAAGAAAATATATTAAAATATTTTATAAAAAATATAGTTCATAGCATATAAAATAATAGGTTTCAATGTAACAAATAAATTGATAGTCAATAACTCAAGATTTCTAGATGTAGAAACATGATTGATAGATAGAAAATATTCCTTATGTTTTTTACCTTTCTAATATGAGATATAAACAATATATTTTCTATCCATTATCTTTGGTAAATCAACATTATGTCAATGCTAGGATAATTGAAAAACATTTGGAAACGACAATGTCCCACCCTTCCCTGATAGAGAACATCATATATTTCTACAGCAATGCGATAATTAATATTTTTATTAGATAGATCATAGTAATTATAAAAATAAATAATATACTTCCTTTTAGTATAAAAAAGACAATATCAATTTCAGAAGATTAATATTTATTACCTTGAAATATAAAATAAACATCATCATCACTATGTTGTGAGATTTGACTTAAAATATGTTTCAAACTATTGACATATGTATCTTTATAAATCAAAACAACAATGTAAATATCGACTTCCCCAAAACCACTAATCTTTCATTTATTGTACTCTCCAAAAGTGGTAGAGCCTCCATTACATTTAAAATAAAAAAGATACTTTGTTAAGTAAATGGTCATGTGTTTGGAATAGCCATTATCCATGTTCCATATCTCCCTTGAGATTCTTAAGGTTATATGTTGAGAAGATAAAATATATAGGGATCAATTTTGGTTCCCATGCCCATTTTGGCCTAACTAGGATATAAATAGAATTATTAGGTATCCAAATAAATGTAAAACATTTCTGTAAAGTTTTTTAGTAGATATATATTTTTAAATAAATGTTATATTATATATAAGATATTGATTAAATATAATAGAACATTCATTAGCATAATGTTCATGAATACAATCATTTACAATATGTGTTAGAAGATACCTTTCTAGTATAATTTTTTTACAAAATTTCTCTTTTATAACGTATAAATCAATAATTTATTATGGAATCTAGTTTTATCATTATTCGGATTTAATATAGATGTCATCATTTAATATTTTCCGTTTACTTCAAAAAACATTTGAGGAAATTTATTTTATGTTTACCAATTACTTTATAAAATTATCTTTATCCTACATAAAAAACTCAAAAGCTTCATAGGATTTACTTTTATAACATGAAGAGGAATTTATCATTTCATAGTTAAGAGAATCATTATATTTTTTTAATTTTTTTCTTTCTTTGATAATACCCTTATTTTATTCATTCAATTATTTAAAAAACTGAGTAACTCTTAAAAAACCATATTGATGTTTTTTATTTTCCCCATACAAATCAGTAAAGCTATATCCATCACTATTAGAATAATTTATATAATCAGAATAATTGTATTCCTTATATGTATATGTCAATATCAAAAATAGGTTTCCTTAACATTTATTAATTCTAGATTAATAACATTAATCAAAATCATAGGCTCAATGCTAACAGGAATGATAAGAATGTTTAAATTATTTATTTTAATTTTTATCTCTCCCTGATAGATTTGACTTTGGAAAATATAATTTGATATACCCCTTCTTAATACATTAATAATAACTTACTGCTGATCTATATATTATAACCTTATTTAAATTTTTCTCATTATTTTTATCTCTCCTAGGTCACTTCTAAAAAATTATTTTTCTTTATCAAATAATAAATTCCTTTTCAAATATTTAAAAAATCTCCATTTTCACATTATTATGTTATTGATCTAAAATATTTAGAAATTACATTTATAAGTTAATTTAAATAAACAATTTTCCTCATTGATGATTATTCTTATTCATTATTCATTCATTCAAGTTCATATTGAATAGTTTATCTGATGATCTCATACAATTTGTATTCATTAAAATTATTACCTTCATTGATCAAAACCTTCTTTGAATTCATGTTCATGGGTAGAAAACTTCGAACAATTTCAATATGTTTAGGGTTATTTGTTTTTTCTATAAGGTCATGTATTCTATTCACAATACATGTGAATTAGTGAACATTTTATTGGAACGTTCATATTCTCCCATCTTGAAATATTACTTCTCTTCATGAAGAAACTCATGTTTTTCTCAAATAGACTTGTCAGATATATGATGTATTACAGGTAAAATGTTCTAGATCACATGATCTGTCTTACATGAAGATACATGACTAGTTACACTTCTACTAATGTCACAATATAAAATATTTAGTACTTTATTAATAAAAACATATCTTGTAGCATAATTTCCTAAATGTATATACATGTCATCTTCTGGTATATTTTATGGTTTTATAATGATTGAACCATGTTTTATACCTAATTAATTGAGTTATTCTTAAAGTGTGGATTTCTAGTAACCATAGTCATTACCATAAAAGTGAGGTGGTATTAGAGTAATCCATGTAAAATTTTCATTATTTCCTACTATCATAGTGAATCCATATCCTTGGTCTTCATGGTCCAGAAAAATGTTATATAAAATCAAAATAAACCATAAAAAATGAAAATATAAGACTTTAAATGTATTGGCTAAATTTAGAAAGGAATATGATTCAATACTTAAATCATTTATGACAAGGTAATAGATGATGGACTTTAGGGGTTTTTAATATAATCGAACATAATTTTTATTTAATATATTATTTGTATAAATTAATAATCAAATTTAGTTAATAAATTATTATTAAAAATGAAAAATAGAATAATAATATAAGGTATTTTTAATGTATTTCACTCCAAAGTGGACCCAATATACTATTATACCTCTCAAATCAATAAGAGATATATTTTTCACTATAATTATTTTTTAAGAAGAATCATAAGTCAATTTAAAATTAAATTTTATTATAATTATAACCAAGATACATGTGTTTTTTATGGGTATTTATAACAAAATTACAAACCATACTTTTTCCAGTGGAAGTCACAACTTGAATGGTACTGAATTCAAAATTCAGGTTTCATGACCAGAGGAAAAAACTATTTTTTATGTAAAAGAATAAATATAAACTGGAAGAATGTTTGAGGGATATGAATAACTATTATAATAGAAGGATAACAAAATTAAATTGATAAAAGATAAAAAATAGAATCATAGGTAATGGTTAAGGATTATTTTATCCAATGGCCTCTTCAATGTATTAGTATTCAAATTTGATTATGAAAAATCCTTAAAAGATCATCAAGTAGATGAAATAAATATTTCTATATGATTTCAAGCAGACAAAACAGTTCACATTGTAAGACCACAACACTTTTTTGGAATGTATCACTTGAAATTGAGTAAACTCTTATCAGAGAAGAACTGTTTCAGTATCCCAAGATCACCTTTTAAGAACATATCAAAATGCATTATTAAAAAAAATTAATACACTCATTCCAAAAAATTATATAATTCAAATATATGAATGATATTTCAGAATTATATTAGAGATATTGGGATATGGAAATTATCAATTCAATATATTCCCATAATCTCCTTCAATATTCTAAACCCTGAATTCAAGTTCAAACTAATTTGAAATAATTCATTATATATTTGAAAATTTCAATTTTAATATTTTCAATAAAATTATTGGATAATCACAAAATAAAAAATAATTAAAAATATAAAATATACATAATATATACAAATAGATATGGAGTACTTAAATAGTGAATATAATTGTATTAAAAATTATAAAACTAGTTTTATTGAATCTATTATCAACTAATATGAATTTTGAAATATTAAAAACAAAAAAAAAACAACTCCAAATAATATTATAAAATTTATGAATTCCATGCTGAATGTTCAATTTGAAATAAAGAACCCCCTTTGATATTTGTGTAAATATATTTAAAACAATGTAAATTTACATCATATTGATTCAATAAAGCTTCTTATCATTTTATTATGTGTTTAAAACAATTTAAAAATATTATATGAACAAGAAAAAATTCAATATAATAAGAATAATGATAATACATGGCATACTGCAAAAGTCTCAATTTCTAAAAAATGTAACATTCATCTTTACAAAAAATAAAAAAATGTTTAACTATTATTTTTATTTTTAGTGTTAAGTAAAATATAAATTTAAATACCAAAAAATGGTACTTCTTAATTGATATTTTTTATGAATGGGTAACAAATGTTTTTTTATAAAATGTATTACTGTAACAAGAATAAAGCCTAAAAGTACCAAATCGTGTACGTAATGTTACTAGAGATCCTATTTATGGTTTATAATAATTTCACAAGTGTAATCTTTAGTTTCTATACATTTCATAAGGATACTAAGAGATGTGTATGGGTAACAAAAAATATTTTTTATTATGCAGAAAGGTAACCTTAGTAGCTGTATAAGTGTACATATAATACCATGTAAACATAAAATTATAATTGTATACACTACAGGGTATAATCCCGTTATGTAAGGGTAAAAAATTGTTTACATATATTTTGTATGTTTATTCTAGAATTCAAATAATGGTAAAATTTAAATTTTCATTCATGAGTAAAGATAACCTATATTTTTATAATGGTAAATAGTGAAATATAATGTCTTTATGAGGGTGAAAACATGATCATGTAAATAGAGAAACAAGTTGTGTAATGGAAAAATTAATATGTTTAAAGTAATGAATTTTATTTTTAAAACTAGGTATGGGTAATGAATGACTTTGTAGATTATGTGTAGGTAAAAAATAAATTAAAAAAATAATAATAAAAAATAGAACATTTTTTATAAAAATAATAATTATATAAATAATAAAATAAATGATAAAAATAATAGCAATGTATAATTTTATATAAATATTGATAATAAAATATATTTAAATTAAAATAATTAACGGTACTATATAATAGTTAAAAATGTTCTTTTGTAAAAATTAATTAAATGCCTTGTGGAATTTTTAATTTTTAAAACATAAAATATACATACCCCAAAATTAGACAGAAAACCCTATAATTAATACCTAAAATATCAATCTCATGCCCTGGTAACCTAGACATCCCTTGAGAAAGGTGTTTACAACACTCCGGATTGAGTTTTATCATATGATATGGCAAATTCCTCTGTCTCTTTTCTATTAACATCCAAAATTATGAAGTCATCACAACTCTGGTACCATTTTGGGACACTACGACCTAAATAACTAGGTTTATATATATTTACAACATGACCTCAAGAGTACCTCAACATATTCCATACACTACTAAAAACTAGAGAAGGCATAACTTTTGTCA
Source organism: Viscum album (assembly GCA_963277665.1). Classification (NCBI taxonomy): domain Eukaryota; kingdom Viridiplantae; phylum Streptophyta; class Magnoliopsida; order Santalales; family Viscaceae; genus Viscum; species Viscum album. The sequence goes on from OY728160.1 coordinate 736,392,461, forward strand.
TGGGGAGTCTATACCTTCTATTAAACTACACTATATGTGTTAAATTAAAAAATATTTAATTGTATACAATCAGTGTTTGAGAAACCAATAAACACGTTATCTATAATAAATGAAAATGGGAACAAAAAACTAAAATGATCATGCTTGAATATGAGGATACTAATTATCCACCATGATAAAAACATATAGAAGATAGATAAATGAAAATTGAAAAAAGAGTCTCTAGACCCAACTCATGGTCTCACCTCCCCAAGTCTAATACTCGTAGAGCACCATACCACTCAAGGATCATACCCTTGAGTCATCCTAACATGTAACTCCAACATGTGATGTATTATCGGGTACCCATGTGTCAAGGCCTCCAAATCATAGAGTTAGTACAACTCAGTAGGGCACCACAAATGTGATCAAATACATAACCAATAAATTCAGTGTATGTATATGTGATATGATCATTACAATGAAAATTGAAAACACAGAAAACACACAATAATAACATAGAATACCTAATAAAACATTTAGCAGCAAACCCCATATGTTTAGTGTTCATGTGCTCACAAAGATTCCAATAACCACAGATGCTCCTACATTTATTCCATGCTGAAATGAATTCCTATTGGCCACCTTAATCATCCCACCTTAATGGGATTGTCCATAAACATTTCTATTGTATCCCCCTATGTAGGATTACACTTGTAGAAGCCATTCAAATCTCTAACACACCCCCATTATTGTATAGTTTATATGGGTAAACCTACATACTCAGCCACTAAGATAGAGGAACAAAATAAAAAACACATAGCTACATGATGATTGAACAATATCATATAATGTCAAGTAAGACTCATAAACATGATAGTCTAGATGTTATAAAACATTAAGAATATTTCTCTATGGGTTAAACACACACAACTAATGTGATCAGAAATAATAATAGGTTTTAATGGGATAGACACACACACCTCATGTGATAAAACTTCAAACATAGGTCTCACAGGGATCCACCTTCACACCATAATAGATAAATATCAAACATGGGTCCCAAGACAACACATTCACACACATTTTATCATTCTATGAACATAATTGGTTGACATCAAGCTAGTAAACATTAGTATATCCTATTCTATGAGTTATCATTACATAACTAAGAATTATGATTGATTCATAAAAAAATTATGTAGAAAGGGGTATTCTCCCAGTGTGTAAAACCAGATAAAAAAATTTGATAAAACAAGAATAATACTATATGGTAGATATCATGTAACCATATTCCTCAACATTAATACATCATCCATCTAAGAAAATTCAGACAGCTTTGTCTATGTAATCAAACTCTAATCGATCTCCATCAATCACCATGAGGTTCTAAAATATGACACAGAATTCCAATTTAACTAATTAAAATGAAGTTCTAATTATTTAAATGATAAAAAACATTCAATTAATTTTGCAAATAATACTTACCAGAGGACTCACTTAAAAAAACTACCTAGCTAAAACCATTACCAGTCATCCAATAAAGTTATATAAATTTTTCCTGAAAATATCCTAGAAAAAGAACTATCATATGAGAAAAAAATATAGGTTTATTACTAGTAAATTTGAATCTCTTCAAGGATTCATATGATGGTTATACCATATCCACAATGGAATCCAATGGAGTTCAGGCCACTCCTAACACTCTCATGAATCAATGAATCACATAATCCCTAAATCTATTCCATTATATAATTTTTGAACAAAATCGATTCTTCCAAAAAAAATATATGGAAATACTAAGAGGATGTTCCTTCAATTAAAATTTCATCAATAGAAATTTTTCATTTCCAAAGGACATCCTCTAGCCATATGAATCCAAAACCCTATAATTCTAAAAAAAGACAATAAGAACTTGTGTAACTGTCCTATAATTATCTAATTGGTTACAATGATCAAACTAAAATGATGATAATAAAGGATAAATTGATTTTAAGATAATTGTTACATTAAAGGATTTAAAGGGTTACGAGTTTCTAATTGGAATCATTTATGATGAACAACAAAATGATGCACTACCACATGTTGAATATAATATTTAGAGTTAATAAAGATGGAAGGATCTCACTCAGACTCACCAAATATTTTCACCTAGATCTACCCTAGATCAAGGGAATATTATAGAGGGGGGAGAAGATAGGAGTATCCATAAATGTCCCTTCAAACGTATTAAGTGTAGATAAATAATGATGTGACTCGGAAACCAAAAATAAAAACAAATCATCCACCTCAAAAATGATAAAGGCATCCCATAGACTAGTCAGTGGAGAGCCACCATGTAGTTAGTGGGTCATCAGCCACCAAGGTACGGATCAATAGCTATACTGTGGGTTATATTGGGTTTCAAGGCTACTACTCACTGAACTAGAATGTTTATATATACGTCATCATCCCCATCTACTCTGGTCTTCCCCTACTGATCACCTGATTTTTGAGTCACCCATTGATAGCTCGTTCAATCCTAAAATAATTCATAATTAGTTTTAAATAGGTAACATATCATATCAACAATAGATTCTATAAATAATCTATACACCTGATGGAAAGTTCAAAATCTCCCTAAAAATCACAACCTTTAATAACGTGTTTCATTAAAACTATGAAATAGTGTCTATTAACATTGAAAATGGTGGTTTTGGTAATATCCACCTTCTTCACTATTAAATAAAAATATATTTATTTAATGACCAATTTATATATGTATTGATCTTGTATTAATTAATAAAAAGGTCTTAAATACATGAAAAATGATATATTTTAATTATCATGATCTTTTCTTGTTCATTTAAATCAATACAAAGAAGAATATACCCTTTCATCTCCTTGAAAATTAGGATTGGTTCACCCAATGATGAAGAAAATGGAAATAGAATACCCATTTATAAATGTTGTTGTGATTGATTCTTTAGTTCATCTAGTTCAATGTGGTCAATTATATTCAATGTTTAGGATATCAATAGAGATCCTGGTATATAATAAATTATGAATTAAACATCCTGGTCAGAAGGAAGACTAGAAAATTGTTGAGGGAATACATAAATATACTCCATTATCATGGTTATTTCCAAAATAGTGGTCTAATACATTGATTCAATCATTTGAGCACGATATTGAAGCTCATAATAAAACAAAATCCATCCTTCTATAGAATATTCCAAAGTATATTTTTCATTTTCCATGCACCTGTATAGAATTAAAGGGTATTTTTGTATGTGGAATGTTTTATACTTTTCATGAAAATTGATTTAGGCATTATATAGAGATAAATATTCTATAACTAGTATAACATAATATAAAATTATAGGAATTATTAAGAGGGTTTTCGGGTGATTCAATCCATTTTTGTAAATTGGAGAAGAGTTGTGTTCTTGTGATGTAAAAATCTCATGGTTAATAGTTTTTATTAATAACTTAACCTCCATGTTTTTCAGTGGGGTTGGAATAGATCTACAAAACACACATTATAAGAAAGTCTATCTACAACTATAATCATATAGGATATTTAATGTTTTTAAATGTATACTAATCAGATTATTCACTATTAGATTAGGTTTTTATTAATTTCCTATATCTAAAATAAACATTTGGGTGAGAATACTCAAACAAAGAATCATATAAAATTTAAAATATGTACTATGAATATTTTAATCATAAATGAAATATATATCTTAAATTATGTGTTTATAGTAATAAAACTTGTTTACAATGGTGATTTTTATATTAGTATTCTTTCTAAAAAAATTATTCAATTTTTTCTTGTTTTTTCATAAAAGTAATTTGAATTGATCATGTCGTATCAATTTAGAGTTTATCAATGTGTGAAGTCATAATAACACTAATCCTTCATCAATGTGATGATTGATTGAATGCTCAAACTACCAGTTTGAGATAATTTCTTATAGGTGAATCTATTCCATCACCTCATCCACTATCCAATTTCAAGAATGATATATAATTTTTTGGAAATACATATTCTCAAAATAATTCTAAAATTTCTGGATAGTATCCTATACATAGGCTTATCATTATGGGTTTCACTAATGTTCTTTCATCTGAATATCCAAAAATACCTAGATATTTCTATCACACTATATATAGTGACCCACGCCTTAAACACACTTGATTTTATAAATCGTCATATACATTTTCAACAATTTAAAACAAAATATAAATAGTTATATTGGATTTTGTAATATTATACATATAAATACACTATCCAGAACATAAAAAATCATGTTTAATTAAAACTACACTTATTTCTCCTTACTCACACAGGTTTTCTAAAGCTATATTGGATACCCTAGGAAAAATACATAAAGAAAAGGGTTAGCATGAATTCCTAGTAAGGGAATAAACATAAAAATAAAGCATAAGATGATATTTAATAGGATTAAAGTGGTATCATAAATAGGATTAATATAATAATGGAACCATGGCCTAAAAAAATCACATTATAAGATCATGGGATAATAGAATATGTGGTGAAACATAAAACATGGAATCAAACATAAGTCAAGAGTATCTTCCATGGCCTTTATAATAAAGTTTACATGGTCCTATGGTGGATTGAGTTCACTCCCCATTCCAATAAACATAGTGAACAATATCCCATAGAGGATTGGGTTGATTCCCAATTCCCATATAAATTGGACAAAGTCCCAGGGTGGATGGTTTTGCTCCTTATTCTAAATTTTATTTTGTAAAATATCCCATGGTGGATTGGATTTCCCCTTATTCTCATAAACATTGTGAAAAAATGTACAATTATGGATTGGGTTAACTACATATTCCCATAAATTTAGTAAAATAAGTCTCATAGTAATTTTATTTTACTCCCCATTAGCATAAACATAGTAGATAAAGTCACATGTTAGATTTTGTTCACTCTGAAATCCTATACATAAATTATCATGATATATAATGATTTCACTAATGCATTAGAGGGATATATAATAATTTCCCACAAATCACATAATGAAAAAAATATACACATGTATACGTGTTCTATATGAGTATAAGAAAACATAAATAAATATTATGAATGATAATATCTATTAAAAGGAAGTGGGTTTTATAATTGTTAATCAAAGTATATTCTAGGGAAGAATGATCAGGTTTCCCAAGAGAAGAAGAAATTAAATCATTTGGGTTGTTAATATTTGAGAGTTAAAAATATATCATGAATAAAATGTTCCCATACAGATATTTCCTGATAAGTACCTAGGTTAAGAAAGAATAAAAATTTCACACTATGGTTAAGAACTATAAGTTAATTTTTTAAGGATTTAAAAACCATGTTATTTTCCTTAAGAATATAATTGAAAACAGAGGGTTTTTTGTTAAATAATTAGTTTTTTCATATATTTTAAAAGGTTTAAAAATATTTTAATGGGTTGGTTATTAACATGATACAAGAATGGGGAAGGTTATCTTAAATCATGTTTACTTTAACATGGGAATTCCAAGGGGAATTAGAAATATATATAACCCCATAAGTGAAAATGAAATTTTAGTAGGTATATATTTATGTGAAATACATACAAGAATAAAATAAAATCATGTAAATATGATTATTTTAAAGGGGAAAAATTATATCGAATTTGTAACCATCATTTAATGAAGGTGGTACATATGATCTCTTAACTTTATTTCAAAATTAAGTCTATAATTTCACAAAACAACATTGGAGGCTTGATCTTCTCTAAGAGATATCCTTGGAAGTGAATACATTAAGATAATTTCATCTAGATTAGGAATATGATGATCAGTAAATGGATTCTAGGTGAGGTATTTTTTATACAACATCAAGGGAAATTTTAATGTGAATAGTTACAATATATTGGTGGAAGTGATCCCCTTTCATAGGTGAACAAAATTGATATTTTGAAAATACCATTTTAAATTCAGTGATGTCATTACAATATTCCTTTCTCAATAACTAATAACTTTACTAATAATGGATTTTGTGGTAGGTTTGATTTAATAAATCCTAAACTAAAACATTCTATCCATTATTTAAAAATGTTTCAAATCATTTTCTATATCTTTTAACATTTTTACTTTATATTTTTTCCTATAGTAACTAGTTTTAAATAAGTAATGTATATTTTATATAAAGTATATTAGGTACCCATTTTATCAAAATTTTATTATTTTAACCACATTATAATTTTAATAGAGTATATTTTAATTTCTTAATATGAAAATAGAAAATTATAATTTTAAATATAAATATATAATATATAAAAACAACTTTTATAAAAAAACTTAATTTGAATCATTATGTTTTCTAAATATTATTCTGAATTGATTACCAATTGAATGGGTGTTAATAGAATAATAAATATGTTTAGAAATTTTATTAGTGTCATCCTTTTAAATTTTATCAATTTAATTGATTTGATAAAGACTGAAAAAATTAATAAAACAATTCATTTAAAAAATTATTTCACCATTATTTTGGTAACTAACATTAATCATAATAATATTTTATTAATGAATAAAAATGAAATTTAACTTCTTAACTAATATTGATATTCTTAACTCAAATTGGAAGTATTTTTATATTCAATTTATAAAATTGAAAAGAGAATTTTTTTTAATATAATCCTATAAAAATTGTTTTTAGTATGAAATTTTAGGTGAGATTAAAAATGTTAAATAGTAGTATTATAATTTTGATATTTTTTTTAATATTAATTATTTTTATCTATAAATATGAATATTTTTCTCAAAAATAGTATTTATAAAAATAATGTTTTGATAGTCATAATTTTTTATAATAATAGTATTTTCATTTTTAGCTCAAAATTTATTTATTTTTAACAATATTAAAATTTCATTTTAAGATTGAATTTATATACTAAATTAAAAAATTATGATAATATGGTCAAATTATAATTCTAATTTTGTTATAATTTAATGGATTTGAAGTTTAGTGACTATAATATATTCCCACTAGTTAAATAGATATTACAATCATCTTTAATTATCTAATTTTATTAAGGTTTTGTAGTTTGTTTAGTTAGGTATTTAATATAACATAATATACTGAACATTGTATTTATTCTGGGGAAGTAATCAATTAAATATCTAGTTTTTATAATTTTCATGAATCTTTGATTATTAAAATTACTTGAATCATTATGTTCTACTGATTTATTTAGTCCCATGTTAATTTGATAGAATGTATTAATATGGTTTGTTGGAAAGGTATCCAAAATGAAAATTTATTATTTAAATTAATAATAATAATATGATTATATATAAAACAATTATATGTCTCACATTCACAAGAAAAGATTCATTACATAAGTTAATGCTTAATATTACATTTTACTAGCATTTATACCATACTACTTATTCATGATAAAAATAATGATGTTGTTATAAAAAAATTCTACGGGGAATGAGTAAGATTGGAAGTTGAAAAATAGGGGGTGTGAATAGTCCTATGTAATTAATTAATAAAATTAAAAGTATCAAAGTATTAAATAGTGTCATGATAAAAAACTAATTGTGTAGAGAAAATAAAACACCTGATATTTTTGTTGTATTTTAGATCATTGAGATCCAACATCTACACATAAATAATATCTAGTATGTGACAAGAATTTTATTCACTAATAAACTATCATTTGATAGGGAATGATAACCCATTTAGAGAAATATCTTTTTTCTCTTTGTGGTATAACCCATCTTACTTTTATTTGTGTCCCAACACACTACCATCAATGTTTTTTCGGATTCAAAAAATGAAATTCATTTAAAATAAGAGGAATAACAGAGGAAGGAATATTTTGGAAGGAAAAAATCATAAACTAATTTGTAATGCAGAAATAGTAGAATAAAAAAACACAACAATGAAAATCCAAAAAGAATAAGAGTATCAGTGGAGAAGATGATGATGAATGTCAATGAAACTGAAGAATTCGATCACATTATTAGTATACAATCAAACAATGAAGTAACTTCTTGATAATACTAATGAAATATTAGTCACAATAAAGATTCACCAATGCATAGTACTCATGTTAATTTCATATTTTTCTATAATTATCTATTTAATAATCTAGGTCTTGTTAACAAAATCTCCCCCACCGATCAAATTTCAAGGGATATTCCTGCATCATTAACTATTTGATCCTCTCAATTACATGGTATCGTCACAAGAAAAACAAAATAATTTCATGTTATAAAATAGTAAACATGAAAATATACATGTTACCTATTATTTTAAATATCATCCCTATTATCATATTTTTATTGTGCTCTTTTATTCATACAGTAAGTATTCATTTTTTTCGATATTTCCATATACTCATACAATAAGATATGTTTTAGTAATCAGATTTGTCAATTACTTTGGATATATAGAAAATTGGTTAAATTTACCAATATGGTAGATGGATTTGACAAAAATCCCAACATAACATATTCACTATTACAGTCTATTTTTGTGGGATGTTAAGTTATAAATTGTTGGTTATGATGATTTTTCCATTTTGAAAGAATGATATGGTAATATCCAAGTCCTACTTCCATTTTCATTGATGTTCTTCTTCCAAAAACGATAGTGTTAATAAAAGGGATATATATTGTTAATATTCCTTTCTAATATTAATGTAGTGGATCCTATAACACTTTATTAAAAGAATAAAATTGGGGTGATACAATTTTAAAAATATATTACTGTTATTTTGAGATGATACCACTATAATAAGATATAATTTTTAATAACCCTGGAAATGATACCATTAGAATAAAGTGGTTCCACTACTATTTAATGATCACTACTATGGAATATCTATTGTGATACAACAGTAAGGGGAATTATATACCTTTTGTAAGGTTAAAATCTGTTTCATATAAGATTTTAAGGGTAGAAAATATTTTCTATTGGGTTAATAAAGTTAATTCCATGCATTAGTAATTGTAAGATCAACATTGAACTTCCTGAATAATGGTAAGATAACCAGTACATATGGGTATCTCACTTTTTATATATACTACGTAAGCGTAAAAAGAAAGATACATAATTGTAATAGGAATTTTCTAGGATACATAAATGTACAGATCAATTTACAATGTATGTGTAAGGGAAGGTGAAAAAATTGTGTAAGGATAAATTGATTTCATATTTTTTCCATAATGGTAAAAATGAAATATAATATGTTACATAATGGTTACATTAGTATCTTTATAAGGGTAAAAAAAGAGTTGCGTAAAGGTAATGCCAAGCTTATGAAACATATATAAGGGTAAAAAACAATTTAAATACTTAGGTATTGGTGGAATATAATTTATAATCATTGCATAAAGGTATATACAAGGATAATTAATGGTATTTTTTTTCAAACCACATATAATGGGAAAACTCAAACTCGCATATGGGTAACGTAGAACATAGAAGGCTTACATAAGGGTAAAAAATATTTATAAAATATAATTTCATAGAAAATAATTAAATGTGTTATATATAATAACAATAATAATAATAATAATAAATTATTAATGACTAAAAAATAATTAAATTCAACAAAAGTAAAATTATAAATAAAATATTAATAATTCTAGAAATATATTTCTAAATAATATAAATGAACATTTAAATATATATTCAAACAAAGAGAGGGATTTTGGAATTTAACAAAAAAAATCAAATAGAAAACCTAATCTCCCCCTTTTATAAATTGAAACCAAAAAATTCATTTAAAAGAACAAAATACTTTTCTATCTTTTTTCGATTTATCAATTTGAATAATGAAATATTGATGTAAACTAATTAATAAAATTCAATATATATAAGAATGAAAATAAAATATTAAAGTCTTCTACTATTTTATTCCATATTAAAACTAATAAAAAAAATATAGCAACAAAGGGATTTCTCCCAAAATATTTTTACATTAATAACATAGATATAAAAACATGAAAATAGATAATTAGAAGCACAAATGATTTTTAATTTAAAATTTGAAATAATTTTCATGATTTTTATATCTATTGGAAAGTCAATGTAATATTAAACATTTAAAAATTAAATATTTTAAGATAGATTTCTATAAAAACCATTTGTAAATTAAATTTATCAAAACCCATATGATATAATAGTTTATTAAAAATATATATTATGATATCCCTAAACCTACAATCCCATATCTTGTGCTAGAAACATAAGATTTACATTTCTGGATTTGATACCATTAAATGATACCCAATTTTTTTCATCCAAATGTTACAACATAAAAAGTAAATATTATATCAGATATATTCCGAACGACAATTTTGGATTATGGTTTTAAAGAATTTGGAAACAATATTACACAAACTAAACCAATGTCTTCAATGAGTGTTTTTTCCACTAAACATAGTTTTTTATTTTAGAATAAGTCATCATAATCATCCATATAAAAATATTATATTTATAATTAATTTTATATCATTACTTATAAAACGGGAAATGGAAACATAATAGGTGTGAGCTAAAATTAACAATATGGGTAGAAATAATTATTTGAACTGGAATGTCATCAGTGAGAATAAGATGAGCATAAGGGTATGATGGCTTAATCAAAGTGCATGAGAATAATATAAGGGAATACATTCCCATCAACACGTACATCAATTATCATGAAACATGTAATAAAGCTTTGTCAAAGGTAATATGTATCATAATAAATAATAATAGGTGATGTGATTTCAACCAGGATCAAAGGAATCATTAAAAATTCATATCAAGAATAATTAAATCATTTTGTAACATGGAAAATCATTATCATAAACCATTTTAAACCAATTTTAGAAATAACTGGTCTCTAGTTATATCCATAAGAGAAACCCTATGGTAGCTCCAACTTTCATTCCTTTAAAGGAAAAGAATGTTACCCAATTCATTAGAGGGATATCTGGGTGCACAAGTCTTATGATTTTATCAGCCTCATATGATGCCATCTGGGTGCACTAATTATATAAGCTATATAAGGCTTACCTAATGCTATTTTGGAACATCTATCATATCATCTATATCACGCTCACACGAAAATATCTAGGAACACCCATCATATATGTTGTTTCAATCTCACCCATTATCATCAATAATGTCCATATACCATTCATGTATAAGTCATCTATAATCTATAACCTTTCGATATAAAAAATTAATTTTTATTACATTGATTGATTCTCCCATGGAAACGAAACATGTTCTATATCAATCCCAGAATCCATCCACAGAAGGAATATGTTTGGTATGAATACCATATATCCTCAGTTTAGTGTATTTAACATCAATAGTTGTTGTTGTTGGTAAATTGAAATTCATTAAATGGTCAGTACAATCATTTTTTAGGTAAATAATCTTTTCTCATTTAAAATAAGTTTAAAAAAATAAAAAACCTCAAAATATTGTGAACATCCACTTCAATGAAATTAATGTTGAATATTATAAAGGAATCTTTAAAAAATATATTGGCCATGATGGTAAAAACATTTCTTCATTATATAATTGTTCAAAATAAATATTACATTCAAACATTTCGTAAAGCATGTCAAAAGGGACACAATTGGAAAATTTTCTGAAATATACTTATAAAACATTTTATAATAATGTCAAAGACAATGTAAAATAGGTTTCCTAATTCATGTATTTTTAGAAAGGCCTTTTTTGAAAAGAGTTTAGTGAATATGTATTTGAAAGATAAATATTGTTAATCTAAAAAAACTCATGTAAATAATCATGTAAAAAATCATTCTTGATGTTTCTTTAATCAATTTATTTGGAAATGGATGTTAAATATTTTAAAAATAATAAATATAATAGAATAAAATAAATAATATTTATTAACATAATAGAATATTATTTCCTCAAAAGTACCATTTTATGTATACAATCCTGAAAATAATGGAGATAGTGAAATGCACGGCCGGTTTTCGCCTATAGACCAGTAAAAGTTCCGGAGCTCTACTAATGTGTATATCAGCACTCGGGTCGAATCCTCAGCGATGATACTTTGAAATAGTCATTTGTTTTTAGTTGATTGTATTTTGATTGGGGGGGTTTGATTGCAGAGCTCAATTGAAAAGACTAATTGATTATTATTGATTTAAGAAGTAGATAATTATTTGGGTGAGTTCATTATTCGGGAGTTAAGCTAGTGATATCCTTGATCCTTACTTTGTATTGAATTAAATTAACACCCATGTCATAAGATGACGTTGATTGGAATTCCTAAATGCTAAGGCTTTAATCCAAGCCTTAACTTAACATAGGGTTCTAATATCAATCAAAACTTATTTATGGTACTGTATTTATGGTTCCAATAATCCATGGAAACCACTTGTTAAACAAAACATATCATTAATCCATGACATATTAAGTTTAACATACACAATATTAATTTAAAGAATACTCATTGAGCAAAACTCTCAATCACTTAACATCCCCGAATTATAACTCACCCCCAATGAGATATTTACTCATCCATTTGGGTGTTTAATAATCTGGTAATAATTATTATGATTATAAATTAAGAGAAGAAAAAGAAAGGGATAATAAAAGAGTGGTACGTCGGCGCACACACACGAACAATGATGATAATTAAAAAACAAACTTTCGATTGAATGAGGAAGAAAAATAAGGGAAGGGGATTAAACTATATTTAAACTATTTTAAGAACAAGAGTATTAAACTACATAATGTGGATGAGAATAAGAGATATTGAAGAAGTAACGTTCATTAAAACAGAATTACAATGAAAGAGACTTACAAAACAAAAAAACGAAGAACATGAAATTAAGTGAAAACAAAGAGAGGAGGAAAGGTCTCTCAAGTGAACACTTGAGTATGGAAGGTCATCCCAAGACTTTGTAAAGGCTTTGGTCGTTCCAATATAATCTCCTCTCTTCTGAAATTCCATCCTCTCTCAATGAGAGAAGGGGAGAGTATTTATAGCCCAAGGAGTGGACTGTTTGCATTCCCAATCTATCCATCCACTTGAATCGCCAATTTTTCTTTTCAGACAGCCGAATATCCAACTATATCCTTATCCAAAGTTGTAGATAATAAAGTTTTCCTACTACTCTAAAAAGTTTGAGCCATTTTTACTTAATAATAAAAAGTTATCACTATTTTATTAAACAAAGTAAAACATTCCATTTCAATCCAGTCCTTTTGAAGTCCAAAATGTGAAATAGATTTTTAATATCAATATGCCTTCAAATACGAATGATTTATTCAAAAATGTTATACACCTATATATCTGCTTTCACACTTCAAAATATCATCTCTATTGGATGCTTAAATCATGAGATATGTCGTGAATACTATATTGATTTTAATTCTCGTCCAGAATGGTGGGCTGGATTGTAAAGCTTCATTTGGGCCCCTTGTTCTTAGATTTGGGCCCTGAAATTTTTATACAAGACTCCTTGAATTATCCCATGAATTATGGGGGAGAATAGTATAATTTGGACTTTTTCATATACCCTAGTAAATCAATCTTCATGAATCGTGTAGTTTCTTCAAAGATTCTTTTGTCTTGTTTGTGAGGACCATATTACCGTTAAAATGGCAGCATTGGCTCATGGTACCTTCTAATGAAATGTTTTATATTTAATTTAGAATCCTAAAAAACAAAAAACAGACAATTTGTATCTGTATAGTGATAGTTATTGTAAAAATAGTAAAATGACTCAATTGGACTACTTCTAAAATTGCTCAAAAATTATACTTAATATTAAAACATTATTATTTCACACAAATTATGCACATTTCATATAAAATCAGTAAAGGGAGTATATAATAAGTCATGAAAATATTAATAACATAAACTCCCCCACACTTAGTCTTGTTCATGTCCTCATGTGCTACAAATATAAAAACATGACAAAATCATTTTTACTCACCAACAGGTATTAAAATTGTGTTTTCATCAATCAGGAGAGGTTTAGACTATTTCTCTCATCTATTTTGAATTCCACCACAATTTGTTACAGAAACAATGTTCCAAAACTAATTAATTTTTTCATGCTCAAATTTAGAAATGGAAAATGTGGACACACAAAACTCACACCTCTCAAGATGATAAAATTCATTTGTGGAGGTTCACTCTTTCACCAACCAAAAGTAAAAATCTTAGAGTTTAAAATATCTCTCATCTTAAAATCCCTATCTAAAGTGAAAAATAATCAAGAGGCATTTTTAAGTGGTTTTTTTGTGGCTATGGGACGGTAGGAATATAATGTCCAAGAGAGAGAAGAATAGGGTTAAAAAACTAACATAGAAAAAGAAATGCACTTTTTTTTAGTAAAAAATGGAAGGAAATGAAAACACATATTTACGAGGGAATGATTGTGTGACGAAAGAAAAAATAGAGGAAGAAAATATGAAGGTAATGAGAATATGAAATATTTACAAAACACATAACTTCTCCCAATAATATAAGAATATAATTCAAGTGTTCTCTTTTTTTCTTTTCCTTTTTTTTCTTTGTTTTTTCGAAAGATGACCTTGAAACAGATCTCACACTCATATCCCAACCCCTTTTTGATCTCCTTACGACACTAATTGTAATAGTTATAACAAGATCAACGTTTGAGGAAGTGTGATTTTTGACCTACCCAAGACACAACCCATTTTTTTCATTTTTTTTTATTTTTTTCATCATTTTTGAAATTTTTTTTGAACACTTGTCAATAACATTAACAAAATTAAATAAATGGAAGTACATTACATTCCCCAAAACACACTGAATGACAACCTATCTCCCACACTGATATGGATGCTTTCCCTCAAGAAGATTATAACTCATTGAAAATCAATAATAGGGTACCCAAACAATGAAATCCATTCCCCCCACACTGAAATGGATGCTTGCCCTCAAGCAGATGATAACTCGTTGAAAATCAATAATAGGGTACCCAAACAATGAAATCCATTCCCCCCACAATTAAATTTCAAAAAAAATATGCAATGAAAATCCATGTTGTTATTGGGTGGGAAAAGGTATTGTGCTTATAATGTGGCTGTCAAAGAAAAGGTTTTCATAGGATCTAAGGGGCTTTCAAAAAGAGGATTTATGTAAGGGAAATGGGAGGCTATTTGGCTGGTGTGATTCTCATGTGGTTCAGAAAATGCCTCTATCATATAATGCACACTAAGGCGGGAAATTCAACTCGAAGGTCCACAAACTCAGGACTCACAAATGGGGGTGAAAACACACATTTTGAAAAGATGTCCATAGGTGGCCTTGGCATGAAAGAAAATGTTGTTCCTCACAGTTTGGGAAAATCATTTTCCAAATCAAAAATTAAGCATTCAAAATTTGTTAATTTTGACACAAAATTCTTTATCAAAAGTCATGATGAAAATACAAAATTTTTTATATGAAAACATGTCTGTTAACTCCCAAAAATGGTTGGACAAAATTTAAAAACTCGATGGTGAGTAAGCATGACTCTTTAATTTTTTGTATTTTTTTAAGTGATTTTCTTCTTGTTTTTTTTTGTTTTTTTGTTTTTTGTTTTTTTTTTTTATAAAGATACACCCACACAAAATAGAAAGTGAAAAAGAAAGGTTTTGAAAAAGAAAGTTGTAAAAAATGAAAGAGAGAGGAAGAAGAAGAAAGAGATTTAATGGGAAAGAGGTGCCCCCTTGTTTGGATTTGGCGGGTCGCCATCTCCATCTAGTGGTGGGTTGAGTACAGAAGTTGGGGATCCAATGGAAGTCGATATTGTTCCAAGATTGTGCGATGTTACCTGAAAAAGAAAAATCATTATTCATATAATAAAAAACTAAAAATAAATTGAAATTTCACAAAAGTAAAAGAAAACATGGGTTGCCTCCCAAGAAGTGCTGCATTTATTTGTCTACAACTAGACAGTTGCAGTGGACTACCCATAGTCTGACGGAGGCCATCGTATTTTCTCAAATCTAGTTTGCTTCTAGAAAAACTTCTCCTCTGGGAGGCCTGATGATTCCTTGGATAATTTATTCCCATCCTTGTTGGTGTGCTTGCAATTCAATGGGGGTGGAAAGAGAATATGACTATCCTCCCTTTGGTCTTCAATGTGAGGAATGATTTTATCAACAAAGTGATGATTTTCTATTCTTGTAAATTTAGTAAGATGTCTCAATTATGATAGTTCATTTATGTAAGGTTTAGATAACATGAAAGCAGAGTATGAGATCCCAATTTTTTTTGAATCATTTATTTCATCACATAACGATGTAGTGTAATGAGGATCAGTGGAGTCAAAAGACTGAATACAATTTTCAATATCCTTTATTTCAATGTTGTTCGCCAAAGAATAATCAATTTCAACCTCACCAGTGATCAATTTATTAATTAGGGTACAAATATCACAAACATCACTACCATCGGAAAAATATAAACACATTGGTTCAGGGTTCACTTCACATATAACAGAATTTTCAGAATCATGGATAGGAAAGGATGAATGTAGTATAATCATATTTGAATCAACAAATGAGCATTAAAGTTCATTTTCATTATTACTATTCATGTTGGAGCATTGGAGGTCAGGGGTGAGATGAGATTCCAAAGAGTTTTCAAGATCATTTAAGTCAATAGAGTCTACATTTGTAATGTCAACATCAACTTCTCCATTTATGACTTGGTTAATGAGGATAAAATATTCGGAAACTCCACTATTAGTAGAACATGAAGAACATGATGGACTGGGATTCAATACCCTCTCAGAGGGAGTATCACAAGAATGGATAGAGAATACAGATTCATTCACTGATGGGTATCTCATGGATTGAATAATATTGAACTTGACCAGTTGGTCACCAAATTCCATGGATAAGATGCCAGGATGGACATCAATTTTTGTTTTAGATGTCATGAGGAAAGGTATTCCTAGAATTAAGGGAGATCGAGAAGAGTTTGTCTCACCTTCCATGTCAAGGACATAGAAATCTACAGGGAAGATAAGATCATTCACACGAACAAGGACATCTTCAATTATTCCCTCAGGACTGGTTGTGTTTCGACTGGACAACTAAATGAAAATACCTATTTGATGTAAGGGACCTAGACCAAGTTTGGAGAATATGGATTTGGGAATGAAATTAATTGAGGATCCTAGGTCTATGAGTGCATCATCAAAGTTGGAACTTCCAATTTGTCATGGAACTGTAAAGGTCCCTGGATCATTGCATTTTATGGGAATAGACTGCTGGGTGGAAACATTCTCAAAGGTCCTAAGATGCCCCTTGTGTGTACACAACTCCTTGAGAAACTTGTAATACTTAGGAATTTGTTTTATGGAATCTAATAGGGGAATATTGACTTCAACACATCTAAACATGTCGAGCATTTCAAGATCAAGTTCAAAGGAATTTTTTGATTTAGAAACAGCTTGAGGAAAAGGAATCAGATTCTTAATTGGAATGGAAGGAGGTGAGGGAATGGATTCAGGTTCCTTTTCAAGTTTATTTTTATTTTCATTTTCTAGGTCAACATTCAAGGAGGGTTAGAGGATTTATCTTGAGTAATAGAAATTTTCTTTCCTGATCTAAGTGAAATTTCACTTACATTGCCCTTGGGGTTGGGTAATGGTTGAGCTGGAAGTTGGGAAGAATTGGATTGTTGTTGTTGGCTCAGGTGGGATGCAAGTTGACCTATTTTAGTTTCGATGTTTTTGAGGCTTGAACGGGTGAAGGAGGAAAGATCTTCCACTACACTTTCCCATGGTTTCTTGATGAAGAGTCTTGTCCCGGATTGGGATTACCTTGATTTTGGTTCTTGGGAAAGTGATTGTATTGGTTTTGGAATTGGGAAGGCTCACTAGGATAATGGAATCAAGGAGGAGGATTGTTCCTTTTAGGTTGAGGAACAAAAGGATAAGGTTGAGGGAAGTTACCACCACCTTGACCATATTGGAATTGGTTTGGGTTTTGAGGAGGGAATTGAGGTGGGTAAGACATGGGGATACCATACCTCAATCCTTGGTTATAGTTAGAGGAGAAGGGCTTAGAGTGAGGTTGGTTGATGTTTCTAAAAAACTAACCTGATAGTTGAGGATTGGTGTTCCGCCGAGCATGTGCTACATTGAGCTCCATTGGTCCAGATGAATCACATTGATCCTCTTGAATTTGTGGACATGTGTCAGTTGGATGAGATGGAAATTTGAATATTCCACAGTTTTTGACAGGTCCAGGAAACATTGATTGTGGAGAAGACGAGGTTGGAGATTTTGTAGCCACAGCTAATTGTCTCACAAGACCTGTAAGTTCACTCCTACACTTGGTCATTTTGTTTGGCTCAATTGATTGATTATCTTGGGCTTGTTTTACTTGAGCATGTGCTCAAGTATGGAATTGTTGTGTGTTTTCAGCCATGTTACTAATGAGATCTCTTGCAGCTCTAGGAGTTTTATCAACAAGTGAACCGCCACTTGCGACATCAATTTGAGTTCTCTCCATTGCCAACAACCCCTCATAGAAGTATTGTATCAAGAGTTGGTCAGGGATTTGATGGTGTGAGCAGGTTGCAACAAGCTTTTTGAACCTCTCCCAGTACTCATGGAGTGATTCACATGGGAACTGACAGATACCACTTATTTCCTTTCGGATAGAAGCAGTACGAGAAGCAGGAAAAAATTTCTCTATGAATAGTCGCTTCATGTCATTCCATGTGGTTATAGAACTAGGAGGAAGGTATTAGAGCCATGACTTAGTAGTGTTAGCTAGAGAGAAAGGGAATTCTCGAAGTTTGATTTGTTCTTCAGAAATCCCTTGAGGCTTCATGGTAGAGAACACCACTTGGAACTCTTTAAGGTGGAGATGTGGATCCTCACCGGCTAGCCCGTGGAAATGTGGAAGAAGATGAATCAAACCTGATTTTAGTTGGAAGTCAGATTATATGTTTTTATATTGAATACCAAGAGGTTGGTAATTCATATCAGGGGTAGTGAGTTCTTTAAGGGTCTGTTCCCTAGGATTGGCCATTTCAAATTCAACTGGTTGGATGAGGACTGGTTCTTGAATGAGTTTATTATCTCTTATATTCCTCCTAATTTGGCGAAGTGTTCACTCAATTTCAGGGTCAAACAAATCTGAGGGATTTTTTGGAAGGCTACGAGGAATTCAGAGAGATTTTGGAAGAAAGTGGAAGATGGGTTTTTCTTTGTATTTTTTTTTTCAGGTTATGCTTTTTCTGAGAAGACAGGTTTTCTTTGTGTTTTTTCAATTTCTTTTCAAAATTTTGTTTTTTTTTGTTTTTTATTACAATAACCAGAAACTAACGAATAATTAAAGCACCATACCCAGAAACAGATCCATTTGAAACACACGGATGATTGTCGCCTATCGACCGGTCAATGTTCTGGTGCTCTGCTAATGTGTATAGCAGCACTGGGGTCGAATCCTCGGCGATGATACTTTGAAATAGTCGTTTGTTTTTAGTTGATTGTATTATGATTGGGGGGGTTTATTGCAGAGCTTAATTGAAATTAAAAATTGATTATGATTGATTTAAGAAATTGAAATTGATTGGTGTGAGTTCATTATTGGGAAGTTAACCTAGTTATATCCTTGAGCCTTACTTTATATTGAATTAAATTAACACCCATGTCATAAGTTGACGTTGATTGGAATTCCTAAGTGTTAAGGATTTAATCCAAGCCTTAACTTAACTTAGGATTATAATATCAATCAAAAATTATTTATGGTACTCTATTTATGGTTCAGATAATCCATGGAAACCACTCGTTAAACAAAAAAAAATCATTAATCCATGAAATATTAAGTTTAACATACACAATATTAATTTAATGAATACTTATCGAGAAAAACTCTCAATCACTTAACATCTCTGAATTATAACTCACCCCCAATGAGAGATTTACTCAGCCATTTTGGTGTTTAATAATCTGGTTATAATTATTATGATTATAAATTAGGAAGATAATAAAAACAAAGGGATAAGAAAAGAGTGGTACGTCGGCACACACACACAAACAATGATGATAATTAAAAAACAAACTTTCGATTGAATGAGGAAGAAAAAGAAGGGAAGGGGATTAAACTATATTTAAACTATTTTAATAACATGAATATTAAACTACATAAGGTGGATGAGAATAAGAGATATTGAAGAAGTAACTTGCATTAAAACAGAATTACAAAGAAAGAGACTTACAAAATTACAAAAACGAAGAACACGAAATTAAGTGAAAACATAGAGAGGAGGAAATGTATATCAAGTGAAAACATGAGTATGGAAGGTCCTCCCAAGCCTTAGGCAGGGCTTTGGTCGTTCCATTATAATCTCCTCTTTCACACTGCAAAATATCAGCTCGATTAGATTCTTACATCATGAGATATGTCATGCATACTATACTGATTTTAATTCTCGGGCAGAATGGTGGGCTGGATTTAAAGTCTCATTTGGGCCACTTGTTCTTAGATTTGGGCCCTGAAATTTTTATACAAGACTCCTTACATTTTCCCCCAAACAATGGTGGAGAATAATATAACTTGGACTTCTTAATGTATCCTAGTAAATCAATCTTCATGAATAGTCCAGTTTCTTCACAGATTCTTTGGTCTTGTTTGTGAGGACCATATGACCCTTCAAATGGCAGAATTGGATCATGGTACCATCTAATGAAATGTTTTATATTTAAATTAGAATCCTAAAAAACAAGAAACACACAATTTTTATCACTATAGTGATATTTATTATTAAAAAATTAAACTTACTCAATTGGACTACTTCTAAAAATGCTCAAAAATTATACTTAATATTAAAACAATAATATTTCACACAAATTATGCACATTTCTTATAAAATAATTAAAGGGATTATATAATAAGTCATGAAAATATTAATAACATCAACTCCCCAAAACTTAGTCTTGTTCATGTCCTCATGTACTACAAATATAAAAACATGACAAAATCATTTTCACTCACCAATAGGTATTAAAATTTTGTTTTCTTCAATCAGATGAGGTTTAGACTATTTCACTCATCCATTTTGAATTCTACCGCAAGTTGTTATAGAAACAATGTTCCAAAACTAATTAATTTTTTCATGCTCAAATTTAGAAATGGAAAATGTGGACACTCAAAATTCACACCTCTCAAGATGATAAAATTCATTTGTGGAGGATCACTCTTTCACTAACCAAAAGTAAAAAATCTTAGATTTTGAAAGAGCTCTCAGTTACAATCCCTATCCAAAGTTCACAATAATCAAGAGGTATTTTTAAGGGGTTTTTCTGTGGCTATGGGACGGTAGGAATATAATGTCCAAGAGAGATAAGAAGAGGGTTAAAATACCTACATAAAAAAAGGAATGCACTTTTTTTTTAAATAAAACAAGGAAGGAAATGAAAACACCAATTTACAAGGGAATGATTGTGTGATGAAATACACAATATAGGAAGAAAATATGAAGGTAATGAGATGATGAAATATTTACAAAACACAGAACTTGTCCCAAAAATATAATAATATAATGAAAGTGTTCTCTTTTTTTCTTTTCCTTTTTTTTCATTGTTTTTTCGAATGTTGACCATGAAACATATCTCACACTCATCTCCCAACCCCGGATTGATCTCCTCATGACACTAATTGTAATAGTTATAACAAGATCAAATGTTGAGAAAGAGTTATTTTTGACCTACCCAAGTCACAACCCATTTTGTTCATATATTATTTTATTTTTTTCATCATTTTTGAATTTTTTTTGAACACTTGTCAATAACATTTACAAAATAACATAAATGTAAGTAAATTACATTCCTCAAAACACATTGAATGACAACCTCTCCCCCACACTGAAATGGATTCTTGCCCTCAAGAAGATGATAACTCGTTGAAAATCAATAATAGGGTACCCAAACAATTAAATCCATTCCCCCCACACTTAAATTTCAAAAAAAAAATATGCAATGAAAATCCATGTTGATATTGGGTGGGAAAAGGTATTGTTCTTGTAATGTGGCTATCAAAGAAAAGGTTTTCATAGGCTCTAAGGGGCTTTCAAAAGGAGGATTAATGTAAGAGAAATGGGAGGCTATTTGGCTGTTGTGATTCTCATGTGGTTCAGAAAATTCCTCTATCATATTAAAGAACACTAAGGCAGGAAATTCAGCTCGAAGGTCCAAAAACTCAAGACTCACAAATGGGGGTGAAAACACACATTTTGAAAAGATGGCCATAGGTGTCCTTGGCATGAAAGAAAATGTTGTTCCTCACGATTCGGGAAAAGAATTTTCCAAATCAAAAATTGAGCATTCAAAATTTCTTAATTTTGACACAAAATTCATTATCCAAATTCATGATGAAAATAGAAATTTTTTTAGATGAAAACATGTCTGTTAACTTCCAAAAATGGTTGGACAAAATTTCAAAACTCGATGGTGAGTAAGCATGACTCTTTAATTTTTTGTATTTTTTTAAGTGATTGTTTTCGTGGTTTTTTTTGTTTTTTAGGTTTTTAGTTTTGTTTTTTATAAAGATACACCCACAAAAAAGAGAAAGTGAAAAAAGAAAGGTTTTGAAAAATAAAGTGGTAAAAAATGAAAGAGAGAGGAGGAAGAAGAAAGAGAGTTAAAGGGAAAGAGGTGCCCCCTGGTTTGGATTTGGCGGGTCACCATCTCCATCTAGTGGTGGGTCGAGTACAGAAGTTGGGGATCCAATGGAATTCGATGTTGATCGAAGATTGTGGGATGTTACCTGAAAAAGAAAAATCATTATTCATATAATGAAAAACTAAACTGAAATTGAAATTTCACAAAAGTAAAAGAAAACATGGGTTGCCTCCCAAGAAGCGCTGTATTTATTTTTCTACAGCTAGACAGTTACAGTGGACTACCCATAGTCTGATGGTGGCCATCATATTTTCTCAACTCTAGTGTGCTTCCAGAAAAACTTCTCCTCTGGGAGGCCTGATGAATCATTGGATAATTTTTTCCCATCCTTGTTGGTGAGCTTTCAATTCAATGGGGGTGGAAAGAGAATATGATTATCCTCCCTTTGGTCTTCAATGTGAGGAATGATTTTATCCAATAAGTGATGATTTTATATAATTGGAAATTCAGGAAGATGTCTCAATTCTGATGGTTCATTTATGTAAGGTTCAGATTACACGAAAGCATAGTATGAGATCCCAATTGTTTTTGACTCATTTATTTCATCACTTACCGATGTAGAGTAATGGGGATCAGTGGAGTAATAAGACTGAATACAATTTTCAATATCATTTATTTCAATGTTTTTCGCCGAAGAATGGTAAATTTAAACCTAACCAGTGATCAATTTATTAATTAGGGTACAAATATCACAAACATCACTACCATTGGGACAATATAAACACATTGGTTCAGGGTTCACTTCACATATAACATAATTTTCAGAATCATGGATAGGAAAGGATGAATGTCTGATAATCATATTTGAATCAACAAATGAGTGTTCAAGTTCATTTTCTTTATTACCATTCATGTTGGATCATTGGAGGTTAGGGGTGAGATGAGATTACAAAGAGTTTTCAAGATCCTTTAGGTAAATGGAGTCTACATTTGTAATGTCAACATCAACTTCTCCATTTATGACTTGGTTAATGAGGATACAATATTCACAAACTCCTCTATTAGTAGAACATGAAGAACATGATGGATTTGGATTTAATACCCTCTCAGAGGGAGTATCACAAGAATGGACAGAGAATACAAATTCATTCTTTGATGGGTATCGCATGGATTGAAAAATATTGAACTTGACCAGTTGGTCACCAAATTCCATGGATAAGATCCCAGCATGGACATCAATTTTGGTTTTAGATGTCATGAGGAAAGGTCTTCCTTGAATTCAGGGAGATCGAGAAGAGTTTTTTTCACCTTCCATGTCAATGATATATAAATCCGTAGGGAAGATAAATCATTCACACGAACAAGGACATCTTCAATTATTCCCTCAAGACTGGATGTGATTCGATTGGATAAATGAATGAAAATACTTGTTGGATGTAAGGGACCTAGACCAAGGTTGGAGAATAGGGATTTGGGCATGACATTAATTGAGGCTCCAAGGTCTATGAGTGCATTATCAAAGTTGGAACTTCCAATTTGGCATGGAACTGTAAAGGTCCCTAGATCTTTTCACTTTATGGGAATAGACTGCTGGGTGGAAACATTCTCGAAGGTCCTAATTTGCCTCTTGTGGGTACACAACTCCTTGAGAAACTTGGCATACTTAAGATTTTGTTTTATGGAATCTAATAGGGGAATGTTGACTTCAACACTTCTAAACATGTCAAGCATTTCAGGATCAGGTTCAAAGGACTTCCTTGTTTTAGAAACCACTTGAGGAAAAGGAATTGGATTCCTAAGTGTAATAGAAGTAGGTGAGGGAATGGATTCAGGCTCCTTTTCAAGTTTTTTTTATTGTCAATTTCTAGGTCAACATTCAAAGGTGGGTTTGAGGATTTACCTTAAGGCATAGAAAGTTTATTTATTGATCTAAGTGAAATTGAACTTATATTACCCTTGGGGTTGGGTAATGGTTGAGCTGAAAGATGGAAAGAATTGGATTGTTGTTGCTGGCTCAAGTGGGATGTAAGTTGAACTATTTGAGTTTCAATGTTTTTGAGGCTTGAACGGGTGAAGGATGAAAGATCATCCACTACACATTCCCATGGTTTCTTGGAAGAAGAGGCTTGTCCCGGATTGGGATTACCTTGATTTTGGTTCTTGGGAAAGTGGTTGTATTGGTTTTGGAATTGAGAAGGCTCACTAGGATAATGGAATCTAGGAGAAGGAGTGTTCCTTTGAGGTTGAGGAAAAAAAGGATAAGGTTCATAGAAGTTACCACCACCTTGACCATATTGGAATTGGTTTGGGTTTTGAGGAGGGAATTCAGGTGGGTGAGACATGGGGTTACCACACCTCAATACTTGGTTATAGTTAGAGGAGAAGGGATCAGAGTGAGGTTGGTTGAAGTTTCTAACAAACTGACCTGATAGTTGAGGATTGGTGTTCCGCTGAGCATATACTGCATTGAGCTCCATTTGTCCAGATGAATCGCATTTATCCTCTTGAAGTTGTGGACATGTGTCTGTTGGATAAGATGGAGAGTTGCATATTCCACAGTTTTTGATAGGTCAATGAAACATTGATTGTGGAGAAGACGAGGTTGGAGATTTTGTAGCCACGACTAGTTGTCACACAAGACCTGTAAGTACACTCATCCACTTGGTCATTTTGTTCAGCTCAATTTATTGATTATCTTGGTCTTGTCTGACCTGATCATCTGCTCGAGTATGTAATTGTTGTGTGTTTGTAGCCATGTTACTTATGAGATCTCTTGCAGTTGTAGGAGTTTTATCAACAAGAGCACCGCCACTTGTGGAGTCAATGAGAGTTCTCTCCATATCCAATAAACCCTCATAGAAGTATTGGATCAAGAGTTGGTCAGGGATTTTATGGTGTGGGAAGGTTGCAACAAGCTTTTTGAACCTCTCCCAGTACTCATGGAGTGATTCACTTGGGAACTGACGGATACCACTTATTTCCTTTCGGATAGATGTAGTACGAGAAGTAGGAAAGAATTTCTCTAAGAATAGTCGCTTCATGTCATTCCATGTGGTTATGGAACCAAGAGGAAGGTAGTAGAGCCATGAATTAATAGTGTCATCTCGGGAGAAAGGGAATGCTCAATATTTGATTTGTTCTTCAGAAACCCCTTGAGACTTCATGGTAGAGAACACCACTTGGAACTCTTTAAGGTGGAGATGTGGATCCTCACAGGCTAGCCCGTGGAAATGTGGAAGAAGATGAATCAAACCTGATTTTAGTTCGAAGTCAGATTCTATGTTTGGATATTGAATACCAAGAGGTTGGTAATTCATATCAGGGGTAGCGAGTTCTTTAAGGGTTTGTTCCCTAGGATTGGCCATTTCAAATTCAACTAGTTGGATGAGGACTGGTTCTTGAATGAGTTTATTATCTCTTATGTTCCTCCTAATTTGGCGAAGTGTTCGCTCAATTTCAGGGTCAAACAAATCCAAGGGATTGTTTGGAAGGCTACAGGGCATTTAGAGAGATTTTGGAAGAATGAGGAAGATGGGTTTTTCTTTGTATTTTTTCAGTTTATGATTTTTCTGAGAAGACGGGTTTTTCTTTGTGTTTTTTTCAATTTCTTTTTAAAATTTTGTTTTTTTTTTGGATTTTTATTACAATAACCAGAAACTAACGAATAATTAAAGCACCATCCCCAGAAAAAGAACCATTTGAAATGCATAGCTGATTGTCGCCTATCGACCGATCAAAGTTCTGGTGCTCTGCTAATGTGTATAGCAGCACTCGGGTCGAATCCTCGGCGATGATACTTTGAAATAGTCGTTTGTTTTTAGTTGATTGTATTCTGATTGGGGGGGGGGGGGGTTTGATTTCAAAGATTAATTGAAATGACTAATTGATTATGATTGATTTAATAAATTCATAATGATTTGGGTGAGTTCATTATTGGGGAGTTAAGCTAATGATATCCTAGAGCCTTACTTTGTATTTAATTAAATTAACAGCCATGTCATAAGTTGACGTTGATTGGACTTCCTAAGTGTTAAGGCTTTAATCCAAACCTTAACTTAACTTAGGATTCTAATATCCATCAAAACTTATTTATGGTACAATATTTATGGTTCCAATAATCCATGTAAACCACTTGTTAAACAAAACATATCATTAATCCATGACATGTTATGTTTAACATACACAATATTAATTTAAAGAATACTCATCGAGCAAAACTCTCAATCACTTAACATCCCCAAATTATAACTCACCCTGATGAGAGATTTACTCATCCATTTGGGTGTTTAATAATCTGGTTATAATTATTTTGATTATAAATTAAGAGGAGAAGAAAAAGAAAGGGATAAGAAAAGAGTGGTACGTCGGCACACACACACGAACAATGATGATAATTTAAAAACAAACTTTCGATTGAATGAGGAAGAAAATGAAGGGATGGGGATTCAACTATATTTAAACTATTTTAATAACATGAATATTAAATTACAGAAGGTGGATGTGAATAAGAGATATTGAAGAAGTAACTTTCATTAAAACAGAATTACAAACAAAGAGACTTACAGAATTAAAAAAACAAAGAACACGAAATTAAGTGAAAACAAAGAGAGGAGGAAAGGTCTCTCAAGTGAAAACATGAGTATGGAAGGTCCTCCCAATCCTTTGGAAAGTATTTGGTCGTTTCAATATAATCTTCTCTCTTCTTAAATTCCAACCCCTCTCAAGGAGATAAGGGGAGAGTATTTATAGCCCAAGGAGTGGACTGTTTGCATTCCCAATCTGTCCCTCCAATTGCATCGCCAATTTGGATTTTCAGACAGCCGAATCTCCAAATATCTTCTTCTTCAAAGTTGTAGATAATAAAGTTGGCCGACTACTCTAGAAATTTGGAGTAATTTGTAATTTAGAATAAAAAGTTATGGCTGTTTTATTAAACAAAGTAAAACTGTCCATTTCAATCCAGTCTTTTTGAAGTCCAAAATGTGAAAGGGTTTTTGAATATGAAAATTCCTTCAAATCCGAATTATTTCTTCATCAAAGTAGGCCGCATATATATCCTATTTCACACTAAAAAATATAAAATCGATTGGATGCTTACATCATGAGATATGTCATGCATACTATACTGATTTTAATTATCGACCAGAATGGTGGGATGGATTTTAAAGCTTCATTTGGGCCACATGTTCTTAGATTTGGGCCCTGAAATTTTTATAAAATACTCCTTGAATTGTCCCCAAATCTATGTTAAAGAATAATATAATTTGGACTTCTAAATGTACCCTAGTAAATCAATATTCATGAATAGTCCAGTTTCTTCACAGATTCTTTGGTCTTGTTTGTGAGGACCATATGACCCTTCAAATGTAAGAATTGGCTCATGATAACTTCTAATAAAATGTTTTATATTTAAATTAGAATCCTAAAAAAACATGAAACACACAATTTGGATCAGTATAGTGATTATTATTATTAAAAAAGTAAACTGACTCATTTGGACTACTTCTAAAAATGCTCAAAAATTATACTTAATATTAAAACATTAATATTTCACACAAATTATGCACATTTCATATAAAATCAGTAAAGGGAGTATATAATAAGTCATGAAAATATTAATAACATCAGATAGTATCATAAATAATTTTTCACATTAGTAAATTGTTAATGGTAATCAAATTGAAATAATAAAATCAAATGATACTTTAATTATCATTCAATTAGGTTGATTCTGGATATAACATGTCAAAGGGCAGTATATACACCCCATAAAATGAGACATGTGCATATCATTTAAATATTACACAATGAAAGAAAATCGAGATGAAGTCTGTTACTGCTTTTATAATCTATAGATCAAAAACTTATGAAATGGAGAACCTCATATGGATTTGTAAATCTTAAATAATATTCATGAACAATAATCACAAAATATATTCATTGGAAGTATATACACTAGAGAATATAATTATTTTATTAATATGGTATACGTCTCAAAGAAATTAAAGCGATAGGAGAAAATCTTACCATCAGTTGGACATCGATTATATGTTTTTAAACCTCCAATATGTTAATATTATATTAATTATTTTATTTCATAATATTATTTTCCAGATTTAATACATTATATTTATTTATTTTTTATTTTTTTATTTCATATTTAAATTCACTATCAGTTAATTCAACTATGGGTGTTTTATGTATGTTCAGTTCATCATTTCGAAATGGATTCGACATGTTGACTATGGTTAAGGAGGATATTATTTAAATAACATCATAAAAATAATCCTAAAATATTTCTAATATTTATTCATAAATTTTAATTTTAAGACCAACCATGGGTTATGGTAATGAAAATTGAATTATGTTATGATCATTGAGATGGTAAGTCAAACTTCTGCAACGACAACATTTTTATTTTTCAACGATCATTATGGAAAGAAGTTAAGTGATATTTTATTTATAAATTATTATCATTATAACATAAATAAAAAATTATTTCCTTAAATATTCACACAGATATATATCATTAAGGTAGTGTAGTGGTGAAAAATACTAACAACACTTCATGGAGGAGATAATTCACACGAACGCACGAATGACATTATCATTTTAATGAATAAGAAATAAAATGATATAATATTCTTTAATATTGATTAATATGTCATTAGTATCAAAAATATTAATTGTATAACATATATTTTCATTAAATGTTTCCATATTACTATCCTTGTAAAGTGTTAGTGAAGAACAAATCACATAATGTGGCATTAATTCACCCCCCAATGAATGAAAATTAACAAGGTATACGTGATATAATTACTCCAGAAGTATAAATAAATTACAAATATCATATATTTATATTTATATATAATTTAAAAAATAACTATAACAATCTATTTGAGATGATTATAGAATAAAATATCATCGGTTCATGTGGAAGTAGTCTATTATACATACTAATGATGATTTTATATCCCATTTGATAGAAGAAGAGACGCATTAATTTTATGTCATTAACACAGTAAAATATATTTATATGGGATGTATAGGTTTTTTGATATAATAATAATTTATTTCCATTTATTTAGGTGAAAGATCAAATAAATTATAAACACTATATTAGGTATGATACATATTTTTCATACAACCTCCTTAGGTAAGCAGAAAATCCTTATTAAAGTGGATTTATAATAAAAATAAGTGATTTATGTCACAATTATGGAATTAGGTAGGCTATTTGGGTATGTATTCTCATAACCAAAATGTTTTTATGTTGTGAATAAGAGAGGAAATAGAGTTTCCTTATATAATTGAGGTGAGCGGAACACTTATAATTTTAGAAATTTCAAAGTGATTCCCATGGATTTTAAACAAAACAAGGATAAAAATAGATAATTATTTATAATAATACATGTTAATGTCTAAATATTTCTAATAAATGGTTTCTATAGAAGTTTGAATGTCATTTTAACCAATATGTAATTACTTTAACCCCTAGTAAAACAATTTTTACCTTAACCACGATAAAAGTTTTTTACTATTTTTACTATTCCTTATGAAAGAAATTTATGTAAAAATCATTATATATTATTAAATTATTCTGAAAAAATTTAAATCCATTATTACAAATCAAATTCAGATAGGTGGAATAATATAAAATAAAAAAAAATCTATAGATGTAGCAAAAAATAGGTTTTCTAGAAGTTTCTTTTTCAAGAAAAACATGATTTCATATTAATTCAATAACAAATAGTACTAAATATATGAATTAAACTTAATATTTATATTAAAATGATCTATAATATTCAGTTAATAAATAATAATTATGTGGTTCTTAGTTAATTAAAAAGGAAAACCATTAAAAATATAAAAATTATCTACCAAAAAATCAAGCTTTTGACCGAGAAATAAACTTATACTAAATTCTAATATAATGTTGATTAAAAACAAATAAAGTAAATTTAATTACAATAATTAATAATTATGTTAAATTAAAACATATTCAAAAATTAATGGTTATTTTATATTGTTATATTAATTAAAAGAAATAGCATTTTTATAAAAATCAGTATTAATCACTATTCACTGAAAGGTTAATATTTTATAAAAAATACAAAATTTCACCCTAATATTTTATTTATATTCTAATATAAAAAATTATTTAAATCTAGAAAAATTTAATTTCTAATATTTGAAAAAAATTATTTTAATATAGGTTCACAATGCACACCAAAACTACAATTTAGAAAAATAAAATTTATTTTAGAAATATTTATTTTTCATTAAAATGATTCATATTTTATTTTATATTAAATATATAACCAATGAAATTTTCTAGACAAAATTATATCCATATAAATATCTTAATTTATTTTTTACTATTAATATATATCTATTAAAAAATAGGTTTTAACAGTATACAATATTACAATTTATTTATACAAGGGGTTGCATATACTTTTAGATATTTTAAAAATATATTCCATAGGTCGTTTAACCACATTGTTTCCTATGTAATATGATATCGAACATATATTATATTTATAGAAAATATCATGGTGTTACATTCACTCAATTTTAATAAAAAAAATTCTTCAAATTTGAAGTTGTTTTGAAATTTGTAAATACTTTCTTATAACTCATACCTTAAAAAGTGTTAATAAAAATCTACCTGAAAGGAGATATAGGTCAGCACAAAGGTCCTTGGAATAAAAAATAACAATTTTTACCAGAATAAATTATAGTGGGATATGATTATATGGTGATAGAGAAAAATTTAAGGCCAAAATAATGATGGAGAGTGAGAGAGGTCATTGATCATAAAAATTTGAATGATCAGGATAAATCAAACAATAAAAAACATAAACATAGTAAGAGTGAGGGAGAGAATTGATTTCATATGAAATAACAATATTGGGACAACATTGTATTCAAGATTCATTTTCTTATTTTAGGAATTCCATTACTATCTTGAATAATATTATAAGCAAATAAACAAACTTGTTGAGTAGAATTTCATCTTTTGATCAATTTCTAGCACAATCTCATATTCTAATCCAAATTATTCATATTCAAAATCGATTTTATTCATTCCTAATTTAATAAAAATCTATTTTTAATGTACCAAAAATCCATAATGATGTATTAAAATTATTCCACCAATCCTTAGACATTAACATTAACCAAAATGGCTAGCATATTATAATATGTTTCCCAAAATGAATAAAACTATAAAATTAAAAAGTAATACCAAATTATAATAATAAATCATTATTAAAATTTATATACCTAAATAGAAAATAAAAATTAATGATTGTTTTAACCTCAAAACATATCTCATTATTTTTATCATAAAAAAAATTAGCGATGTTCTTCCAGAAATCACAGAGGTCAATGATAGGTGTAACATCCCATATAAATAAGGAATCAGACACATTTCATATTTATTAATATATGTGAATTGAATATTAATTTTACTTTAAAGGGTACACTATGTTCGATGGCGTACCCAATACGCAACAACTTGTTTCTTTGAAATCTTACGTTGCACACTAATAATATAATATTATTATTTTAAATGGTAGCTAACTCCTAGCCATTGTATTGGAGGGAATGAATAGAACTAAATAAAATATTATTATATATGTCTATAAATATTTTTTCAATAATCCAATAAATGTTAGAGGCTTAAATTGTGAATGTATCTAATTTTAGGCATAATTTTATTTTAAAAGGCCTATTTACCACCTTTTAATGAAGAACACTCTTTAAATATAGTTTTTGTCACTATTATATGATTTATTTGAAAAAAAAATTATTATTTAGAATCGGGACATCAAAATTTACTTTCGATAAAATTTAGGTATTTTTCAGATAAAATTCAATTTTTAATGAATAGTGAAAATACTGTATTTTAATTCCAATCTACCTTTTTATCTACTTTATTTATATGGATAGATTATATTTTTAATTGGTTTTAAAGTTTAATTAGAATAAATTTTTACCATTTAATATAATTTTGGTCATTGTATGTAATTTCATTTTGAAATTTGGCTTAAACAAGTGTCAATCTTTTCATAGTTATTATTTTTTAAAAACACGCTACTTGTTTTGAAAACGGTAAATAGATTTAAATTATTTTAGGAAACTTATATGTTTTGAATTTAGAAAAATGGATTCCATATTTTGAATCATTATGTACAATATTTTTAAATAGGGAACTTTTATTTTTATACATTTTAAATATTTGCTTCAGAAAATATTTTATTTACCATGATTAAACGGTAAACATAATAAATAAGGGTACAATATAATATTATAATAATATTAAATTACCCTAAAATGTGTATTAATTTTATTGGTTGATACATATCCTACCATGGACATCCTTGGGTCGAATTTGGGACCCCATGGAGCCACATGGGATAAATAATGACATGTTATATTAATTTATTTAAAATAAAGTAAAAAATGACATAAACAAATATCTTTTTGTAAATAAAATTTTACATGGGGTTATATATGTTATCCTTTAGACTATAAATATTTTTTGGAAAGCTAAAATTATTTCATAAATCATGGAATTTTTTTTATAATATTTGGACATCAAATAAATTAAATTATTTATGACACAATAATGAAACAATATTAACTCATTAATAAATGATTTAAATAAATAAGATTATAAATATTAAAACAACATCCAAAACCAGTCCAATTATTATTTTAT
The DNA here is from genome assembly GCA_963277665.1 of Viscum album. Taxonomy (NCBI): domain Eukaryota; kingdom Viridiplantae; phylum Streptophyta; class Magnoliopsida; order Santalales; family Viscaceae; genus Viscum; species Viscum album. Next base: position 736,425,801 of record OY728160.1, read on the forward strand.
TATTTAATTTCTACCATGAGTCATCTTACAATTGATCTTAATGATTATTTGACCTTTTGAAACCGAAGATGTGTTTAAAATAAAATAATTGTTTCAAACATTCATAAAGATCCCCTCACCTCCCTTATAAAAATCCCTCACTTCAAATTCTTTGATCACACTTATGAATCCTTTGGATCCTACAAACTCTTCTCCAATAATCACCCAATATCCCTCTATTTATCCTAATATCCAAATCATAGGCAGAAATCACTTCAAGAAACCATTTTGGTTCAATCTAATGGGAGTTAACCGATTTAAAGGTAACAAATTCTCTTAAGTTCTTTTGTTTTATTTTACTTCTCCAACACACTTAACTTTTTTTATTTCTTTATATTATAACAACACCAGTATACTCAATATAATAGGATGTTTCTATGAGAATTATTAGAACTACACTTACACACACCTTCATCTAATGGGTAAAGAACATAATGTTTCTCTGGATAGAAAACTAACGCCTCATGAAATGATGATTATTCAATTAAATCCTGCCGCCTCTCATGGTGGATATTATGATGGAACTGTATTTATATATGATATATATTATGTTTATATTTGCATTATTCTTTTTTATTTTTCATTTATATAATACCATTATGGTTTCCATAATGGGTAAACATGATAATTTCAATTTAGGAAGTGCAGACTACCGTCCCCTCAATGTTATATGACTCGTTAATGCCTTATGTTGGATGTGTAAAGGATGGATTTAATTATATAATATTTTATATTATGCATTAATTATAATATACCTATGTATAATTATGTTTTCATTCCATTAAATATTTAATATAAATGAAAGTAACATTCATGCGTACGTACGGCTTAACGTCTCCATGAACGGTGCATTTCATTTCTTATCTCCAAATGTTTTTCACCAGTATAAATAAATATATATACTTGATATATATTATATATATGATAACTTAATCATTAATATCATTCTGGAGATAATGGAGTATTTACCACATGGACAAATTGAAATTATAACAAGTTCATTTTTTACTCAAATTCTGAACATCGACAAAATGTCTGATATGAACTCAAATAATTAACTAACTATTATTGAAAGTAAATAAGTGATATAAAATTAATAATAAAAATTAATAAGGTTATTAATAAAGTATAAATTAACTTTATTTTATTATTCACGAAGAACAAGGAATATACGAGTCAATTTGGACATGAGTTAAGTGATTTCTTATCTCACTTTTAATTCTGTGGGATTTCCATTGTTCACCACTTATTTATTTCATATGGTGTATTGTGTACTTCTATTTGATATATATTATCATGATTATATTTATATTCATGGTATTCATTGATTCATTTGGTGGTAATTAACTTTTCTCATATGACTCGATTGATTACAACGTGGTAAAGGGTATTCATCTCACTTTTTATTTCTATGAGATTCATTCTATATTAGCCACTATCTTCTTTTCTGTGGTGGATATACTTACCATGATTTTATTCTTTGTTTAATATAATTTAATTTATGTATATTTACATATTCATTGTGTGATCTTTATTTCATGGGGTGTATGTTTCATAAGATTCCAAATTGGTAAGGGAACCTTTCACCCTCCTCCTTTTAAAAGACATTTTTTGTTATGTCTTTTAATTTACATATTAATATATTGGGATATGTTCTTATATATCATTATTGATTTAAATTTTATTTCCATGTGATGAGATATCATTTTCTCTCTCATCAACTTATTTTCTCATTTTTAACGTGACGTCGTTAGGCTCTAGAATTTTTGTAAGAAAACTTCTTAACCCAATTTCAATTTTTGTGTTAAACATCTACGTCTTGATTATGTCATTCTATGAATATGTGTGAATAAACTATGATTGTTTTACACTTAATATCCACTTATATTTAGTGTATTTATATTTGTCCAACATAATTATGTAATTGATTATCCTTAATCTAAGGCTACCATTCATTATAATGGATTTCGTCTCAATTTACATTTCCATTGAGACTTCATTGTTGATATACACCAATTCACTCTTATATAGTGTATATACAGTACTTCGGCATATTTTATCATGGAGACCTTTATTCTCATGATATTATTAAGTTCTAATTAAATTTTATTCCTCAATCATTTGTATTATAGGGTCTATCATTTTGTTAAAAACTCTTTAACAAAAATATCATTTCAAATGTTTTAAAGGTTAATTCATATAAACCTTTCACATTAATTTCCATGTTTTAAAAATTGTTTTAAGGATTTATTCATATAAAAATTAATGTTTTGAATTTGAATTTTCATTCAAAATCATCAATGTGGTATGGGAAACTTTGATTCAAAAATCACTTTATTAAATATTTTAATTGGTTTTGAAAATGGTTTGATAAAATCTTTGATTTTGTCAATATTTTGAAATGATATATTGTGATTAAAATGTGGAGATGTTAACTTTCCATTATTTTTTATGTGTCATTAATATGTTATGGTTCATGGACATTGTTTCTTCATACAGGTGGTTTTGTGATTATCCTAGGGTGAGTGAGCCCAAAATAGTTCTCCAATGCATTGGGTGGCGTGAAGGAGGTAAACGTGAATGTTACTCCTAAGAGATTTAGGGAATATACTAAGATGGGTATTCCAAATTTAACTCCATACATAGCTGTGATATCTATAATAGAAGTATGATATGGATGCCACAAGTTAACTTTATAATTTATGATTTCTATGTGTTGTTCATAAATCTTATGATTTCATTAGGTATGTTATGATTGAAAAGTATGGTTTCAGTGTCTTGTATTTATTGATGGGCTAATTGTTTCATTCCATATTATATATCCCTTACTGAGCGTTTTTTGCTCATCCCATGTTTTTGAAATGTTTTCCACATGACTTAAAGATGAATAAGGGTCAATAATGGGATCAAGGAAAATTCATTCTGTCTAAAACATGGAACTAGACATGACTATTTTTTCAAGAGTTTTTATTTTATGAAAATATGGATACTGAGTTGAATTGTCTATATGTAATATTGACGTTGTTATGTAAATGTTATGAACTAATCCTCTAAAACTCTAAACCTGAAAATATCTTCAATGTGAATTATCCATTTCATTCAAGATTATGTAATTTTTAAGGTCGGGTTCTTATAGTTGGTATTAGAGGTCGGTTTAGATAACTTTAGAGGTTAGGGTGTTCATTAAGCATATGTGACATTACCATAATGGTTAGGATTTTAGAAAGATTCATTGTTATTTTAGATAAGGTGAATGTCATTTAAGATAACATGAAAAATTATTTCTTTTTATCTAGCCTCTTCATAAGATATTATATGATGATTTTACTGATATTATCACACATACATTTTTGGTTTAAGTAAATAGATAGATCTTGCCAGAACCAAAGTAACCGTGGATGTGAAGAAAAATGTTCTGGTTTTCTGAATGAGCAACTTAATGAAATTGGAGTTGCAATGAGAACCCTTGTGGTTATTCTAAACCAACTATCTAGAGTCCGGATTAACCAACTGATCCTTGGTGATTTTTATAAGGCATCATATATATGAGAAACAAATCCCCCTGGATGTTTAGATAATAATCATAAAGGTAAGTATATTAAAAAACCTATGTGTCAATGATGTGGAAGGAAACACATAGGAAAATGTTTCAAAGGGACGAGAAGACGCTATAGATGTTGAAGTGATGGTCATAAAGCAAGAACCTGTACTAGAAAAAGGAAGCATCCAGTTGACTCTAGGAAATGGAATGAAGTTCTTTATGAGGGATCAATTGAATGTTTTCAATGTGTTGTGCATGGTCACTATGGAAACAATTGTCCTATGAAGAAGTTTCAAGAATAGGATCACCAGGATCGTAAAAATATATTTTTACCAATAACTAATGCCATTCCAATTGAGGACGAAGAAACTGATAATGACCAATGAAAGGTATGTGTTGTTTCTTAACCTATGTTTTGACATTATTGAATCTTAGAATATTATTCATGATTTTGGTTGTAGGAAAGACGTTTTTCAGAATAAGTTGGTCGAGAATGGTTAATGGATCATGATGAACATTGAATGAGTAAGAAGTATACATATAAGGGATTCAATATTTATGGTAGATTTTAGGATGGTGAAATACATAAAAGTATTAAGTCTCTTTTGATGATGGGATTACATTGGATGACTTTTTATAGTATGTGTAACCCTGAAGTTTTATATATGAAAATGTTATTAAATGAATAATTATATTTTCTTCTAATGAGTAATGGTGGGATTTTATTTTGGGAGAATCTATTTTATTATTATGGACATATGGTGATTTGGTTTTTTATGGAAATGATTAACCTATCGTAGAGAATACGTGATTCGGTTAATTACACTTCATTATGAGACATTAAAAGTAGTAGATTTTATTTAGAGATAAATGTTAATATTTACTGTGGATGAAATTGTGATAATATCCTTCTGAGTTTTGGGTTTCAATCTTATTTTCAATTATTTTGAATAATTTTAAGGTCACTAATATATTGAATGGTCTTTCTTTAACTTTGGGTACTTTTGGTTGAATTTTAGAGATTAAGATTAGTACTTCTTTTTATAAAATATTGTACTTTTGGAGATTATCTGATAACGTTATGAAAAATTTTGTATTTGGTTAATGTATAAAGATAGCGAAAATATATCATTCATATTTTGTGGATCATGCTATTCTCTAGAAGTTGATTATGGTCCATTCAATGTGAACAATTCATCTAGAATACTTACCGTTTGGAGAAAAGATGAGATTGTGGTATAATTTTATTAAAGGATGACACTCTACATTATGATTAAGTATATTTAATTACGATATTTGTTGTGTTATTAATAACATTCTTCAACACTATAAAAATGATCTTGAATCAAAAAGTTTATAAGCCATTTTTATCATCAACTTTTTACCCAACCACAAATTTATGGTATTATTGTGGTTAACATTCGATGATCAAGTTCACTATCACTCTCTATTAATCTATGAAAGTTTGTTTCTCTTCCATATCCATTTTTTCATGGAATCATAGTATCTATTTTCTTGGTTAACCATTGTGCTTCTTAGCCTTTATTTTATAGGGGTTGTTTTACTGACTCTTTTCTGTTGTGCGACTTTTAATGAAATTTCCATGCCCAGTTTTAAAATTGCGAGCACGCAATTCCCAAAAGGGAGGAAGGATGTTAAATCTTAGATAAATAATTAATAATAACCTTTTCATATTTATTATTATTTGTGAATTAAATATTAATTTTACATTAAATGGGACACTATGTTTGATGGCGTACCTGATATGTAATAATGTGTTTCTTTGAAATCTTATGTTGCACACTAATAATATAATAATATTATTTTAAATAGTAGTTAACGCTTAGCCATTGTATTGGTAGGAATGAATATAACTAACTAAAATATGATTATATATGTTTGTTAAATATTTTTACAATTATCCAATAAATGTTAGAGGCTTAAAATGTGAATGAATCTAATTTTAGGCATAATTTTATTTAAAAGGTCGATTTAATGCATTTTAATGGAGAACCCTCTTTAAATATACTTTTTGTCACTATAATATGTTATATTTGACAAAATAAAATTCTTCTTTAGAATAAGGACATCAAAATTTATGTTGGATAAAATTTTGGTATTTTTCTGAAAAATTGATTTCTTTAATGAATAGTGAACAATTCTGTATTTTTTTATCTAATTTATTTAAATTAGTAAATTAACTTTTTAATTGTTTTTAAAGTTTAATTAGAATATATTTTTACCATTTAATCTAATAATTTTCATTTTAAGTAATTTCATTTTGAAAATGGACATAAACAAGTGTCAATCTTTTGATAGTTATTATTTTTTAAAAACATGCTATTTGTTTTGACAGCTAGAATTAATTTTAAATTCATTTCTGCCACTTCTCTGTTTTGAATTTATAAAAATGGATTCCATATTTTTAATCCTTAAGTCCAATTTTTTTAAATTGGCCTCTTTTATTTTTACACATTTTAAATATTTATTTCAGTAAATTTTTTATTTACCATTATTAAATGGTAAATATAATAAATAAGGGTAAAATATAATATTTTAATAATAATAAATTACCCTAACATGTTTCATAATACTATTGTCTGATACATATCCGACCATGGTCGAATTATGTCAAATTTGGGACCCCATGGAGCCACATAGGAGTAATAAAGACACTTTTTATTAATTAATTTTAAATAAAGACAAAAATGACCTAAACAAATATTATTCAGTGAATAAATTTTTACATGGGGTTATATTAGTTATCATTTAAACTATAAATATTATTTAGAAAGCTAAAAAATTTCCCACATAATGGTATTTTTTAATAATATTTGGACATCAAATAAATTAAATTATTTATGACACAATAATTAGACAATATTTACCTCATTAATAAATGATTTAAATAAATATGATTATAAATATTAAAACAATATTTAAAACCAGTACAATTTTTATTGTATTATTTTATTTCGACCATGAGTCATCTAAAAATTTATCTTAACGATTAGTTGACCTTTTGAAACCTAATATGAATTTAAAACAAAATAATTGTTTCAAACTTTATTAAAGAGCCCCTCATCTCCCTTATAAAAATCCCTCAATTCTAATTATTTTCGCACACTTATCAAGCCTTTGGATCATAAAAAATCTTCTCCAATAATCTCCAAATATCCCTCTCTTCATCCAAAATTCCTTACCTCAGGCAGTAAGCAATTCAAGAAACCCATTTGTTTCAAACCAAAGGGAGTTACCCGATTTAAAGTTAACGTCTTACCTAAAGTTATTTTGTTTTATTTTACTTCACCAACACCCTAAAATCTTTTTATTCTTTTATTTTATGACTACACCAGTATCCTAAAAATACTAGTATGTTGTTATGATATGTATTCAAACTACAGTTACACACACCTCTATCTAATGGGTAAAGAACATAATGTTTCTATTGATGGAAAACTAACGCCTCACAAAACGATGATTGTTCAATTTACGCCTACTGCCTCTCATGGTGGCCATTATGATGGCACTATATTTATATATGATATATATTATCTTTATATTATCTTTATTATCTTGTATTTTTCATTTATATCATACCTTTATGGTTTCCATAATTTGTAAACATGGTAATTTTATTTTAGGAATAGTAGACTATGACCCCCCTCAAAGTGATATGACTCGTTAATTCCATATGTGGGATTTTAAAGGATGGAGTTAATTATAATATTTTTGATATTATACTATAATTATAATATACCTATGTATAATTAATTATTTATTCCATTAATTTTTAAAAAGAAACAAATGTAGCGTTTATGCGTACGTACGGCTTACTGTCTCCATGAACGGTGCATTTCATTTCTTATATTCAAATGTTATGAACTAATATAAATACAAGTATATACTGGATATATATGATATATATGATATATAAACCATTAATATCATTCTGATGATAATTTATTATTTACCACACGAACAAATTGTAATTATAAAAATTCAATTTTTAACTAAAATTCTGAACATCGACAAAATGTCAGATATGAACTCAAATAATTAACTAACCATTATTTCATGGTAATAAGTGATATAAATGTAATAATAAACCTTAAAAAGGATTTTAATCAAGTATAAATTAACTTAGGTTTATTATTCAGGAATAACAAGGAACGTACGAGTCAAGTTGGGCATGAGGTAAGTGATTTCTAATCTCACTTTTAATTTTGTGAGATTTCCGTTGTCCACCACTTATTTATTGAATGTGGTGTATTTTATACTTACATTTGATATATATTATCATTATTATATATATATTCATTGTATTCTGTGATTAATTTGGTGGTTATTAACTTTTTTCATACGACTCGACTGATTACAACGTGGTAAGGGTTTTTCGTCTCTCTTTTTATTCCCATGAGATTCATGCTATTTTAGCAACTATTTCATTTTGTGTGGTGGATATAATTACCATGATTATATTAATTGTGTAATGTAATTTAATTTATGGGTATTTACATATTCATTGTGTGATCTTTCTTTCATGGGGTGTATGTTTCGTAAGTTACCAAATCAGTAAGGGAACCTTTCACCCTCCTCCTTTTAAATGACTTTTTGTTTTGTATTTTAATTCACTTCTTATTATATTGGGATATGTTCTTATATATACTTATTGATTTAAATTTGCTATCCAAGTGATGAGATATACTTTTCTCTCTCATGAACTTATTTTCTGAATTTTAATGTGACGTCATTAGGCTGTTGAATTTCTGCAAGAAAACTTCTTAACCCAATTAAAATATTTGGGTTAAACATCTCCTTCATGATTATGTTGTGCTGTGAATATGTGTGAATATCCTATGATTGTTTTACTCTTAATATCTAATTATATTGTCTGTATTTATATTTTTATCACATAATTATGTAATTTATTTATCATTAATATAAGTATATCATCTTTATAAGGGATTTGGTCTCAATTTATATTTCCATTGAGACTTAATTGTTGATATGCACCAATTCACTCTTATATAGTGTATATACTATCCTTTGGAATATTGTATGATGAATAACTTTTTTCTCATGATATTATTAATTTCTAATTAAATTTTATTCCTAAGTTATTTTTATTCTAGGTTCTCTCATTTTGTTAAAAACTCTTTAATTAAAATATCGTTTTAAATCTTTTAAAGGTTTATTCTTCTATATCATTCACATTAATGTACTTGTTTTAAAAATGGTTTTAAGGATTTATTCATATGGACATAAATGTTCTGAAATTTAAATTTCATTAAAAATATTCAAAGCGGTATGGGACACTTTGATTCAAAAATATCTTTATTAAATATTTTAAATGGTTTTGAAAATGGTTTGACAAAATCTTTGATTTTTTCAATATTTTGAAATTATATATTGTGATTAAAATCAGGAAATCTTATCTTCTAATTATTTTTATTTTATGTGTTATGAATATGTTATGGTTCTTGGGAATTTTTTATCCATACATGTGGTTCTGTGATAATCCTTGGATGGTTGAGCCCGAGATAGCTCTCCAATGCATTGTCTAACGTAATCGAGGTAAATGTGAATGTTTATCCTAAGAGATTTAGGGAATATACTGTGATAGTTATCCCAAATGTAACTCCCTACAAAGATGTGATAAATAAAATGTAAGTATGATATGGATTCCACATGTTACCTTTATGATTTATGAATTCTATGTGTTGTTTATAAATATTAAGATTTCATGAGGTATGTAATGATTGAAAGTATCGTTTGATTGTTTTGTATTTATTGATGGGCTAATGTTTTCATTCCTTATTTTATATCCCTTACTGAGATTTTTATACTCATCATATGTTTTTGAAATGTTTTCCACAAGACATAATGATGAATAAGTGTCAAGGATGGGTTCAAGGGAAAGTCATGTTGTCTAAAACATGGAAATAGACATGACTCTTTTTTAAGAGTTTTTAGTTTATGAAAAAATGGATACTAGGTTGAATTTATACTTGTAATATTCATGTTTTTATGTAAATGTTATGACATAATCCACTAAAACTCTAAACCTGATAATAATCCCAATGTTAGTTATCCATTTAATTTAAGATAATCTAATGTTTAAGGCTGAGTCCTTATAATAGTTATCAAACCCCGGTCACCATTCGGTTATTGGTTCATGCCCCACGACCTTACCGAAAGTGATTTGTTTTCTCCAAGGCATTGTGTTATCCTTTTTCCAAAAAATATATCCTTATGTTATTCCCAATAATTTAATGAACTGCATTAAAAATTACCTTATTCATCAAATATAATATAAAATCTAAAGGTTATCAATATATCTAAACATATAATGAACCATAAACACATGAAGTTAGATCATACCTGTAACCCTTTATATATCCTTATATGAAAACCCCATAATATTCCAAGATATCTAAATCCTTCTCTAATACAAAATAAAATAGCCACAAACTTTCCCATTGGGATCTGATGCTAAAAACAAGAACATTACATTTCTGAATTTAATACTGATAAATGAGACCCAATTTTCTCCCTTCTATCCTTTCAACATCAAAATAAATTATTTCATAAAAAACATACTCATATAAATTTTAGGTACTTATTTTATAGAATTAATAAAAACCCTTAAATAAACAAAACCCTTGTCTTTAAGAAGGTATTTCTCCCACTAAATCCATTTTTCATTTTTTTCACAATAGTTCATCCTCATAATCCATATGAAACACTTCTAAAAATAAATAACTTAAAATAATTCCTAATAACCTACACAAATGAAAAAAATAAGTGGGAGATCAAATTATTAGGAAGAGAAGACATAACCAGTAGTAGTTGAATATCACCTATGAGATTATGGTGACCATAAGGGTGTGATAACATAATCAATGTGAAAACGAATAACAAAAAAACATTTATACCCAAAAATACATGGATAGCCAATCATAAAACATGGAATTATACATTATCAATGTAAATATTTATAATAATTAATAATCATGATCCATGTGACTTCAATATTGATTAATATAATAATTAAAATCCCATATCAAGCATAAATAAATCATGATGTTATGTTGTAAGAACATCTTCATCACCAATTTTAAAAATGTGTCAGGAAAAAATTGATTAACATTAAATCCATAGAAGAAACAGTATGTTAACTCACTAATTATTTTCTATAAAAAATACTCATTTAATTGGAGTACTATTTGGGTACACCCATCTTATAATCTATTTCAGGCTCACTAATGCAATATAGACACAACTATCATAAAATATATATTGGGATCACCTGATACTACATAGGAACACCCAGCTTATAAAATATATTAGTCTCATCCAACGCTATATGGGAAAACCCATATTTTTAATTATTTCAACATAATCTATGATTATAAATAGTTTCCATGTACTATTCATTAATAAGACATTTAGACTCTTTTACTTGTTAATGTAAAAACAATCCTTATTTCTTAATTGGTTGATTCACCAGTCTAGAAGAAACATGTTCCATGAAAATCTCATAATCCATAAAAAGAAAGAATAAGTATGGTTTCAATAACAAATATCTTTAGTGGTGTTTAATTGTCATCATTATTGTAGTTGGTGATAAATTTAAAGAGTATTAAATAGCAATTACAAATTTTTATGGAAAATAACTATTTCATTATTAAAACAAACTATAAAAAATAAAAAAATAAAAAATATTATGAAAATACTTTTCATTGAAAATAAACATGGAAATTTATGAATGAATATTTAAAATATAATATTGGTCGTAATGGTAGGAAAAATAATCCATGATGTAAATGTTAAAAAAAGATTTTTTTTTCATACATTTTGTAAATAGAGTGATAAGTTACCCATTTGGGAAACGTTAAGAAAATTATTTGTAAAACATTTCAAAATAAGTTAATATATATTTTAAAATAGTTTTACAAATTTATCTATTTATAGAAAGGTCTTTTTTATCAATTTAGAATAATGGATATGGAAGAGAAATATAATCCATCTATAAGAAAATATATGATGATGATCACTTAATAATATATTTCATGTTGATTCTTTAATCAATGAGGGAATGAATTGAAATTAAACAAGAAATCCACATTTATAACTAAAGGATAATAAAATATATCTTTTTTATGAAAATAATATCATATTTTTTCCTCCAATGGATCCCTAAACAGAAATATTTCTAAAAAAAAGAGAATGTAACATAAAGTAACTTCCACTTTGGTAACATTTCAATCATAATTCAAATTAAAGAGTTGCATAAAATGATACATTTAAAATAATTAACATAAATATATTCATGATATAATATATACAAGGGTATGTATATAAACCTCATAAAATAATATAGGTTCTTATCATTAAAATACGCCTTAATGAAGGAAAATTGAGACAAATTCCTGTACTGATTTTGAAAATATCTAGATAAAAACCTGATGAAAGTGAGAAGATATTATGGATATTAAAGACAAAAATATTTTAAATTAAAAATATTCATTAAAAAAATTCTTTATTATTATATACACCACACAATTAAAAAAGTTATTTATATGGAATATGTCTAACAGTAGTAAAAGAGAGACAAGAAAACTTTTCATCTGGTTTGACTTCCTTCATAATAGTTAGAACATCTGTTATAATAAACTTATGTAAATCATTTTATTCATTAAGAAAAGTTTATAGTATTAATACCTTTTACATTAATATTTTATATAATTTGTTTGACTATATATTAAAATAACTAACCGGTTGATTCCACATCGGGTGTTTTGTGGAAGTTTGGTTCATAGTTTCAAAACTGATTCAGGGTGATGACCCTGGTAAAATATTTCATTATTTAAACTTATCAAGAATATTAATAATGAAATACTTATCATACTTTTTCATAAATTGTAATTTTATGAAATTCATGAATGATGGATATTAAAATTCGATTGAGATATCATGGAGATGATTGGACGTGTCTATGTAGGAGCAGCATTTCCATTTTTAAATCATTATTATAGAATGAAGGTAAATAATATTTTCACTTTACATAAAAATCATAATTTCCTAAATAACAAATTATTTCATTAAATATAACTATATATATCATTAATATGATATAAAGATGAAAGTGTTACATGGATTTGTGGAGGTGGTACTCCACACGTACTCCCAAACAACTTTATAAATTTTCTCTATAGAAAATAAAATAAAATATTATATATTAATAATTATAAATATGTATTTAATATCATAAAAATTAACTTCATATCACATATATTCTTTATCTTTATCATTATTATGTTCAATTTTATGAATTTATAAAAAATGAATCACATCGATTCACGGGGTAGTAGTCCACTATAAACACAGGCAATATAATCATATCATCCATGAAAGGGATATTTAAAAGGTATATGTGATATCATAACTCAGAATATATAAATATTATAAAAATATGTTATAAATACATTATATTCCATATTATTAAAATTCATGAGAGGTGATTACGGAAAATGAATGACATCAGTGCATGAGGCGGTCGTCCGTCGTACACATGATTGATGATTGTGTATCCCATTTGATAAAATAAGAGATGGATTTTGGTGACACCATTAAATAATAAAATATATGTTTTTGGGAGATAATTTTTTTATTATAGTTTCATAACTTAATAATATTTTATTGAGGTGGCAGAAAAAAATAAAAATGCTCTATTAATAATGAAACATATTCTTCAGTAAACTTCATTTGGTAATCACAAAATTCTTTATTAGGATGGATTTATTATCAAAAAAATAGATATTGGTAGTCGGGGAGGGAATTTGGAAAGTTATTTGGGTAGTTATTTGGTGAAAATATATTTCTTGATTACATGAAGTGGAGAGTAGATGGGTGGCCTTTTATAGGTGAGTTGTGTGGCATAGTTGTAATTTTTAAAAATAAAATGTGAAACCAACATTTTTAACATTACAAAATTACTCAAAATAAACCATTATCGAGAAATAGAGTAGATAAGGTTGAAATATGTCTAGACGATATATTTTAGACATGTTTTTATTTTATTTTTACTTTTATATTTTTAGTTTACCCTCATCCACACACCATAGTAAACCTGTTTTTACCTTAATTAGGGGAATTATTTATTATTTTTTCTACCAATTATGAGAAATTTTTTTGTTAAACATATTATATAATATAAAATATTCGGATTCTAAATATGGAATCCATTTTACAAAATAAATTTCACAGAAGTGAGAGAATATTTTTTAAAATTAAGCCTTCAAACGTGATGTAAAAGTGATATTTCATGAAGTGTATTTATGAAGAAAAATATGGTTTAATATTAATTATATAACTAGTAATTATATACCACCTTGTGTCCTTGTGACATTATTTCTGTCAAATTAATCCAATCTTTTTAATAGTTTTAATGCCACACAACACAGTATATAGCATGTGTTATTTGAAAACACCTAGTTAGGCTTTCGTTTTAAGCTACACCATGTCAATAATTCATTATACAATAACCCAAAAATATTTTTTACTAAACATGAAACTGACATTAATTTTGATATAAACAAAAATAACAAGAATTTCATTACATAAAAAAATGAGTTTCTAAAAAATATCCTTTTAATATTATAATTAATTAAATGAGATAGTTATAACATATAAATAATAGTATTAATTATAATAAAATAATTTAAATTTTATTTATTTTTTTAAATATAAATAAAACATATTGAGGATAAAACATATAATTTTTAGTAATGTAATTATACATTGGGAAATACTTTTTAACAATAGAATTTCTTTGTATGACCTTTTGTTAATAATAATTAAAATAAATTTATACAATTTTATAACATAATATGATCAAATAAATATAATTTTTTATTTCATAATGTCATAATTAACTTAGGTAATATTTGTTTTTTTATAAATACCATTTTTCGTTGAATGGTGAAAAATGATGAATATGAATTCAAAACAATTTTTTCATCTAAGTTATTTATATAGATAAATTATATTTTATGTCGGTTTAAAATTCAAATTATATCAATAATACATATATTAATTTAATTTATGTCAATTTAATCATTTTTATGTTGATGTTAGATATAAAATATTAATGAAAATTGGAACATTATCAATTTAAAACCCCTCTTCCATGCCACATCTTCAAGATTTTAATTAAGAAAAATCATCCCACATTTTTAATTTAATTAAAAAAATGGACATACACAGTTATAATCTTTATAATATTTATATTCTAATAATATCAACATAAATTTGGACAAAAAAGATTAGTGAATGTGATTAAGATTAATTAGAATTATTAAAGTAAAATATATATTAACATGGGAATAATCCTTAAACATAAGGACCCAAGTTACCTAGCCACTTGTCCAAAAATATATTTTATATAAATATTTCTATCATACATTGTCGATTCTTTTTTTTTTGGTTGGTTTCTGCTATCTTTTTAGGAAAAAATGATGGTCTACCTAACTTGTTTTGAAAAATGTGAAGAGTATCCCCTCTTTCCTCCATAAAATGCAACCACATCTTCACCTAATTCACATATATGAAACAACTTATTTTTGGAAAAAATTTACTCATTTTACTTCCCAGAACACCTCCAATCCTCCTCGAATCATCCCTTTGGGTAGAAATCCTTCCAAGGAAACCCTTTGGAGAAAACCAAAATATGTTACCCAAGTAAGAGGAAACATCTTTCCTTTAGATCCATTGATTTATTTTAATTCTACACTACCTCAATCCTTCATATTCTATTCATAAATAATAACCTCAATATCCTCAAAATATTATTATGTTGTTATGATATGGTTTTGAACTACACTTACAAACTTCTATCAAATGGGTAGTGAAATTATCGTTCTTATGTAAGATGAATTATTTCCCCATGAAACGAAGTTGTTAATTTTTCATTTACCACCATTCATGGTTGGTAAATATGATAAAAACCATTTTTATATACTAAAAATAATATATATATATATATAATGTATTTACGCTTATATAATTTTTATATAACACATTCCTTCCTGATTTCAATTTTTTGTAAATAAAATGATTTTATTCTGGAAATTGTGGACTTCCACAACCTCATTATTATTTACATTTCCATATTATAATATTTATTCCATGGGGTTTGTTTTTCAGAAGATACGAAATTGGAAACGTAATTCAGTAATAATTTTCCATCTTTGTGTCACACTCCATTTGAAGAACACATATTTTTCCATGAGGTGTGTGTAATTTTATTGACACACTATATCTCAAGTCTTATTATTTTCATGATATGTTATGCTTCATGAATTTTTTTCCAATTTTGTTATGATTCAATGTTTCAAAATGGGTAACAATTTATAGATACAATATAACAGTTTATAGAGAATTATTATGATCATTCTTCCATTGATGTAATAGTGTGATCAATCTCTCATAAGAACTCATAACTCTTATTATCCTTTATATATTCATGATTTATTCAAATATTGTTTCCATTTTCCACTCCTTGGTACATAATATGTTTAATAAAATGTTTTAAATGTTTTACTTCAACTCTCCATTTTTCAAAAAAATTGTTCTTTCAAAATCATGTGTTTTAAAATGGTTTTAAAAATAATTAATTATTTATTTATAAGTATTCAAATTATATTAAAAGAAATTGTCTTCAATTTTTTTTCAATATTTTTTTATAATATGGGAATTATTTTTCAAATAAAAAGGTTTTAAAATATTCTAAAGAATGTTTTATAAGTTTATAAGGAATATAGTTTTCAAAATGTTTTCATGATTATTTTATATGTTTTATAATAAAACCATTTTCAAAATGTTTTCAAGATTATTTTATATTCTTTCATGGAAATGTATTTTCAATATTATTTTAATTATTATTCTAATGTTTTTAAATTATTATTATAAAAATGGTTTACAAAAGGTTTTATGTTTTTAAAATCATTTTTCCAATAATAAAGATTATTTCCTTGATAAATGTTTTTTGAAATTTATTTCTAAATTATATTCTATATATGATGACATCTTATGATTGTTAGGAACTAATAGGGTACTAAATACCCAGAGAGATGGGTGAATCTGGGTATGAATATTCTATTTAAAAATTCATCATACCCCACTGGATCTTGACCTCTTTATTATTAGGGTCACATTGTATTCACTTGTGTGCTTATGTTGATCACTTATTTTTATCTTTATTTGATGATGATTCTTTAAATGAAAATCAGGGAAGAAACCAGTCTGACAAAGCGATTTGTACTTGGTTCACCCTCACTTGGCTACATCTAATGAGCATACAAGATGATGTGCCACTATACCAAATCCACTAATGCTCACTGCCAATAATGTTCAGGCTAGATCCCTTATATACCCAGGCTGACTTCCTATAAAATTTTTAGGGTTAGCTCACTACTTCCCAAGGGTCACTCCATTTTTCTCTCTCTCTATCTTACTGCTAGTAGAAAGGATAACCATCTTCCTCTTCCTTTTCATAGTGCACTTGGATGGAATACACTCATAGTTTATAAACCTGTAGGTCTCCTAACTTGTATGAATACGTGTATCCTCAACTATTGATAGGTGAACTATTGAAGTCCAAATTTCATCCACTAATGAATACCCCTTTTCCCCTCTCCATTGGGAAATTCCTTTTGAAATACCTTCGTAGAGCACCCAACCTCACGAGGCTCCAAATTTCACGATGCTCAAACAAGACTTCGCGAAGTCCTTGCCTTTTCGCAAAGCTCCCACATTCGCAGAACTTAGGCTGTCATGGAGCTCAAGTCGTCATAGAGCGACTTCTTTCACGAAGCTCACTAAGCTAATGCAGAGCACGCAACATTCATGGAGCTAGATTATGCACTGTGAAGATGCTTCCTATCGCGAAGCACACTGCCTTCGTGAACCATCTTCACCAACTGAGAGCAAAATATTTTATTCGAAAACTCTCTCTCCTACTCCTAAGGGGGTCGAGGTCTATTTATAGGTGATTCCACCGACCCTTGAACCTTCCGCACAAAGTCAACGTCATTCCATCTCAAACCCCGAAGCTCCAAATATCCCTCCAAAATTCTCTCAAAATCATGAAGTACCATTGAAATTTTCGGATCATGGATCTCATCATAATTGCAGATCATCCCATCAATTCCTTCACACCTTCACTGCGAAGCTCCACTTGCAATTCTCTTCCCCTACGCAATGCTCTTCCAAGCTTCTGTACGTGAAAATTGTCGTAATCGTGAAAATCACCGTCAACATTCTTATGATCATTACAAAATCCAAAATATTAAGCCTATCTTCGTGAAACTAATTCCTTTTCATATTTTGATGAGATCATCAAGGATATACTATTTTCATGATGCTCACCAAACTCCAAATTTTGGACCAAAAAAATTTGCAAACACTGGATAATGGTTCCACCTGGTATCTATTCTTTTTGTACCACCTCCAGATTGTCCACTACTTTATCATTGTTTTTTGTCAACATTGATTGTCAACAACATATTTGGAACTCGACAATTCACCATGGAAACTTGATTTTTCAAAAAACACAATCAACCCAAAAATGCCGCAATGTTACCATGAGGGATTTTTCCCAACAATGATGTCACTCATTCCTTTCTAGGAAATGATCTAATGTTTCTATTCATATTCATTATTTGAATGGTTGATTTTTTTAGGGCATGATCCTTATGAATCTTGTTTCTCTTTCATTAGATATATTCTTATGGAACATGTTTCTTTTAATGCGTTATATGATTTTGAAACCTGCTTCTTCATTGGGGTTATTCTTTTATGATTATGAAACCTTTCACTTTTCTATAAGTTATGATACTATTAAATGTTTATAATTCATGTTTTGTGTCAATGGGTTATGATATAATGTTTATGAAACCCATTTATTTTTATAGGATACAATATGATGAATGTTTTATTATCTTGTGAAGAATGTAAGAATGATTTTATTATAAGATTGGCGGAACCTATGTATTCGTCCAATGTAATGTGTATAGATTTATATAGAATGAGTTAATTATAGGAATCATGTTGAGAGGCTTGTTCTACTATGTTAATATTGGGAAACCTGAACCCTTATAAGGAGAGGACTGTGACTAGAGTTGGTGGTGTGTCCCACGTAGTTGGTGTAGTCTCCATGAATATGGAAGATGGGGAAACCTGATCCTCTATGGTAAAATAGTGAAACTCGATCTCTTAAAAAGAATATATTGTGATTGTGTATTGTGGTTTCTCTGGTAAAATAGGTTTAGTGTCACTCCCAGACTTTTAAAATTAATTTTAATTTTATTATTTATTGTATTTGGATTCCTGTTCCAAGGTTCAGGTTGGGTCTCCGTTTAAATTTTTTGACATATAATTTTTTTGGTGGGTTTCAGACTGGTGTAAGGGCACCGCATGGTTTGCAATAACCAAGCAGACACCCAAGATTCTGGTTTGGCTTGCAGTGTGGTCTGGATAGAGGGGCACAACTTGCACGCTGTTTATTATGTCGTGCGACGAGCAAGTAGTTACCCAATTTTTATAATAAGAAAAATAAATGGATTAAAATTAAAAAATAATGTTCAATAATAATAATAATAATAAAATGTTGTAATTTTTCTTATTATGATGATTTTATTAAAAATATTAATATTATAAATGATATTATTTTTATTTTTATTGCTATTATTTTTAAGAAAAATAAATAAAATATAATTATTAAAAAATTTAAAATTATTGTAATGGAATTATTATTATCATTATTATTGTATTATTTTTATTATTGTTAATATTTTAATTAGTGTTATTGTTATTATTTTAATTATTATTATTATTATTATTGATATATTAATATTATTATAAGAGAAAAAAATGAGTAACCCTACCCAAATCCCACATAGCTGCCCCCTTTCCCCTACCCTTCTCACTACGGCATGTGACGCTACCCTTCCCTAACCTTCCGTTGCATGAGCTTCCACCCTGTATAACACTTTCGGCTTCACCCCTCCCCATGCATTTTCTTGTTTGGCACACAATCCCTCTGCCTTCACTCTCTCCCACTACAATAGGAAGTCGTGCCCAAGCCCTTTCCCCTCTCCTTATCTCCCTCACCTTCGTGCTCTCCCCCAACTACCTCCAGCCCTCCGTCGTTTCTCTACCTTTTCCTCTCCCCTCGGTAGCGTCCCTCATCCCTTACTTGCTTCCCATCCAACTAGCCTCACCCTCGCATTGCTCAGCACCTTCGTGCTCCAGCACTTCCCCTTGATTCGCTGCACATAGAAATGCTACACCCAGACCCCCAACCCTCGTCACCTTCTCCTCCTTCCAAAAGTATAGCACCAAGGACCCTAGCCTTGCGCTCTTATATTCGGCCCTAACTCCCCTTCACCTCTCACCCCTCGATTCCCTCCTTCGCCAGGTCACCCTCCTTCTTTGACCTTACCGCACCAGCCTCGACACACCCATCCTCCACAACTTTTGACCATCCACACACCGGTCTCTGTTATCTGGAAATCCACACCTCCATCTCGACTGCACCCCAGCCTCCTTGTTTTAGCCATAGATGTATCCAACTCCCATCTCCATCCGTCTCCCTTTCTGGTGGGAACGCTACTCCTCCCAGTTGTTTTTTCAATTATTTTTAGGTATTTTTATTTAAATTATTGAAATACTAACACAAAAATTGTGTTTCTTGTGCTCTTCTCACTGTTTAGAATTTTCATTTGGCCCGTGGAGGATTGTTCTACCTTTTTCGGAGATTCATCCCACCCTCCCTTGGTTTAAGGTTGGTTCTTCCATGTTTTTTGGATAATTCATTCATTTATTCTCGGAATTTTAAATAAATTTACCAAGTTGATTCATGCCTCTATAACACCCTTTTTTAAATAGCTAGATATTTATGAAATTTATTTACTTCTTTTAAAAAAGATATTAACTGACTCTTTTTGGGAAAATTTCCTAGTTTTACTGAATCAAGAAAACATGGTTGAATAGTCTTCCTTTCTTCAAGGAGGAATTTGTGCTTTATAAAATGTATTTCTATTATTATTTTGAAATGAAATTGTTTATTAAAGAATTTGGTTTGGTTGTGTTATGGCTTGGTTATTGTGTTAAAACAATTTTTAATGGTTTATTGGATTAAATGTCTTTAGTTTGTGTTTTTTTAAAATAATATAGGGAAGTGGTGATTTTATTGGAAAGTAATTAAATTGTTTTCATGGTATGATTTTTTTTTTTAAAATTGGTATTTCTAGTGTGTATGGTTTAATTTTGGTATAGATTGTTAAACATGTTAAATTTATTTGGAAAGGTTTTATTATTTTAACTCAATAATATTGTTTTTTAATGTAATGAGTTGTTATTTCTAATTAATGTGTGTGGGGTTAGATTTGATTGAAGGTAAATGGTTACTTTTATAAATGGAATAAAATATCTTTTATTTGGACCTTTGAGTGCCATTAGATTCTAGTACACCCATGGGTGCATGATGTGTGCACATGGATGTTCCCTCATGTGATCTCAGTTATTGGAAACATTTTTTCCTAAATACATTTTTATGAGGTTAGTTTCAAAACAAATTTGGTTTTCTTGTGGGATTTATAAAGGATTTTATAGATGATTTTTATAATATTTAGTTTCATGAATTTTGAAAAGATGGGGTTTTAAGGTATTCTTCATGGTGGCTATATTTGGTATGAAAATGAAAAAGTGGGGTTTGTATAATAGTTTGGTAGTGTTTTCAGACATGTCGACTCCAGGGTCCATTTGGCACTTTGAAATAAAAAGGTGATGTTGACTAATATTTTTTTAAAGGATGTGTTTTGGAAGATTTTGTGTGTATGGTCAGCGTTTTAAATGTTTTCAGAATAACAGTTTTAACATGGATTTGATGTAACGGCCCATTTGAAAATTACAACTTTAGTGTTATGTTTGTCTTCAATCTACGAATGGATGATGTTTTAATCACTGTAATACCAGTTAACAACATTAATATTTTTTTAAATGAATCAAATGGTATTACTCATTTCACGGCATGACGGCCCGATTGGAAATTTTCATGAAATGGTGAATATATATTTTTGGGGAACCTCTATAGGGGGTATCCCTTATGGGTTATCGTATGGAGTGTCAGTGATTGGGGTAGGAATGTGTGATGAGATGAGTCATGAATTTGAGGGCCTCCTACATACACAGTATTATTATAACCACCATGGGTTCATGGGATTATCTTAGATAATCGAGTGATAGTTTCTGGTTAACCACTATTAGGAGGGTTGGTACCCCCTTTATTAGTTGTTAGACCAAGTGGTATTTTCCATTAGATTGGTCATTTTCAGGGTGGACAATTTTTTATACACTATCAATTTTCACCATATTCTGGTTGTTGGTTCTAAAACCGAGTATGTCCTTGGGTCTTCTAGGGATATATATGATCACCCATGGGCACTGATTTACTTACATTTATTGTTTACTTTCTTCATCCTACTTCATTTACATCTTTCCCTATTTACCATTATTATTGTATCCCTACTTTGGTTTCTTCTGTTTCAGTTTTCGTTTTTAAAATGAAATTGGTTTTATTAAAAAATAATGTAACATCTTCAAGATTTATGAAAGGGAAAAAATAATGTTTCTTATTTTAAAATATGAAAATACAACTTTTATAATTGTTTTTCAAACTTGTGTCATTGAATTGTTTTGGTAATTGAGATTATTTTATTATGTATCTTATCTTGGCCACCCTACAGACCATTTTTAATGATCATCCCTATTTGATCATTTTAGTTATAGGATTCCTTTTCTCATATTTTCTTGGATGAGTTTCTAATTATTAGATCATGGTCGGCCTTTGGTTGGGAGGTGACCCAGAAGGTCACATGGAGGTAAGTTGAGCTATTCTATTTATTTATTTTTCACGACTATAATTTAGTTTTATTGTTATTATTTGTTATTATTTATTTAATTATCTTCTTATTTTTTGTTCTTGGGAAAAATCATTTCCAACAGTTAATTTTTGACGCCCAACAATAGTTGTCAGCCCGCGGGGCTGGGGAATACTCCTCAGGTAATGTCTTGGACTGGCTCGGGTGACCTGTTCATGGTTGACCTGGGGTTGTTTTGTGAAAAAATGGTATCAGAGGGAGGGGCCCTCGTTATTTGGGTTATCCAATAGATAGAGATTACGGTTTTGGGGACTTAAGAGGTAGGTTACGAGTTAGTGCCTGATCACCACTGCTCATGATGAGACATGAGTTAACAGGGGTAGTACATGTTTTGAGCTTTTTTTTCATTGTTTGGGATTGAGAGATGACAGTAGTGGTGACTCGCTATCACGATGTGAACCCAGATGGAGTTGTGACCCCTGTAGAGCCCAGATGATAGGATCCTGGTCCTCTGGTTTTAGGACTTACGTGGGGTGTGTCTCACTACCATGGTGCTTGATTCGGCATAATCATTACTTCCACGATCTTGTTATTCATTGTTGGTTGTATTTTTTCTTATTCTTTGGATGGTGTTAAAGTTTTTTTTGAAAATGAAGGTGGTTTTGAATTGAATGGACACATTCTCTAATGGTTTTAAAATTGTTAAAAAGGTATTTCTTTCAAATTGAATTGAAATTGGTGAATATCGTTTTTAAAGTGGAAGTGATTTGATTCGGAATTTTTTTTCTTCTGTTTGGAATTCTTAATGGAATGGAAAGTGAGATCATTTTTTCCCTTAGGATTTTCCACATGTGTGTCGGTAGACACCTAATGTAAATGTTGTCTCATATGTAAGGGTGATTTGAGATGAAAGGTATGAAGTCTTATGCAGCGGTTCATTGGATTCCATGGGTGGGGTTTTGGATCTTATGGCTTGAATTTGTTTTTCTAAAATGGAATTGAATGAAAAATTGATTTCAGGACTGGTTTTTCTTGAAATGTGGGTTTTCTTAAATTCAAAATTGGATTTTTTATTGTTTTTTTATATGATTGACTCATGATTCTGTAACCCATGGAGTGGGGTGTTTCTTTTGGTTATGTTTATGTTTGTTTGTCTTTCGGTCCGGTTGTCTTGGTTCATGGTGTTCTTTTTTATTTTGTTTTGGATTGATGACAGTTTCGATTTTGTTTTTCATGTGGTTATGAATATGCCACCTAGAAATGTCCTCAGAATTTTCTAATGAGTCATGCCCAATTTTAATTTCTATCGAGTGTTGATTGACCGTTGAGAATTTTTGGGTCCATTAGGGGTAGTGGAGCGATTTGAGGGGATTATAGCATATCTTAGGGTTATTGGGGACTCTCAAGTTTTTTGGAGTTCATATTGTCTTTGATTTAGTGGAGGGTCTAGCCTTGGACTAGTGGAGGTGGATGTCTCATCATATTTGGAGTGGAGACTATGTGAGAGGTATTGAAGTCCGTCTTCATCAAATAGATCTTACCTGACTTGGTAAAGAAGATAACATGGAAGAGATCATGCATATTCATTAAGGCCAATAGCTAGTGAAAGAATACGTTTACCATTTCCAGGAACTTGCGTCCATTTTTTGGTGGTAGTGTCGTAGGATTTGATGAAGACATCTATCTTCATCTAGGGTCTTTGTATAGAGATCATGGAGTGAGTCCTCTCTTCTAGGACCAGTCATTTTGAGAAGCTGGTGCATGAGGCGTTCTTATCTGAGTTGGTCCCTAGAGTGCATATGGTGGAAAATCTAGTGTATCCAGTTGCTCATGGATGTTCCCGATCTAGCGAGTAGAGTGTGCTAGAGGGACTTGTTTCTAAAGAGTCCTCTACAATGGTTCTATATTCCATTTCATTGGACGGTTCAATGTTGTGCCACCAGTGTGGATGGTTTGGGAACATGAAGCCATGATATCACATCCCTCTAATGATGATTCATCGTTATGGTTGTCTGGGTAATCTAGTAAATTTATGAAGGAGGCGTTGCTTAAAGAAGGTACTGTGAGTGTTGAATTTCAATGCCTGACTGTGAGGCAGGAGATTCATCAGCCATCAAAGCCACAACCATAAGTCATGGGGTGATGCTCGAGAATAGTGAGGAGTTGCAGGGGGTGTGAAGCATTAGTTAGGGTTTTATGTTCTGTGATGGAAGTGGAACAATTAATGTATTTTCATTATTGGTTTTCTTCTGTTCATGTTTTGACGTCAGTGTAACTTTATTGTTTCATCGTGGAGTTATGAGGAAATGTTCTATTTTAATCCAAAAAGTTGTTTTTTCTGATATTGGTTTTATGAATCGTGTGCTTTTCATAAAAGTATGTTTGGCCCCTTTGTGGGTTGATCATGGTTTAGGGGTGTTCGTTTGGAGATGTAAGTTGTTAAGAAGGAGTAAAGGATAATATTTATGCTCGGTTTTACTGCTGGGATTAGATTCCTCTCAGAGGATGTTTTTTTATTGTGTGGGGTTTTTGGTATGTATCAAGACTTCCATGTTTCAGAGGATGTGTTTTTCACACATGCTATAAAAATTTGGTTGGATTATTTGGGAGTTCCTACGTCCCGCCCTTCCGGTGTCGTATGCTTGAGTGGTAAATTTTTTTACTAGCTGAGCTATTGTAGTGGGGATAAAATTCTCGTGTTCTCCCATTCTCTTGTGTTGTGGTTTATTTCAGTTTCAATAAGGCATGGATTCACTTTCTGTCTTTTTTTTTTTGCTAGATGACTTTATAGGGGCCTAATTTTTCTTTGGTGGGGTTAATTATCAGACCCGATATTTTTAAATTAATTTTTATTGTATTATTTCATGGAATTGGGTTCTCGCGACAAGGTTCGGGTAGGGTGTCAGTTTAAATTTTTTGATGTTTACTGTTTTTGGTTGGTTTCAGTCTAGTGGATGGGAATTGCATGGTTTTCGTTAACCGTGCAGTTTCCACATGTTCTTTTGTAGGTTCCCAAGGGGTCTAGATTGCGGCGCACAACATGCTCGTGGTTTATTAAGTCGTGTGACGATCACGTGGTCACCTGTTTTTCATAATAAGATAAATAAATTGATTAAAACTTAAAAACAATGTTCGATAATAATAATATTATTATGTTGTTGTTTTATTATTATTATGATAATTATTAATAATATTAATATTATCAATGATATTTTTATTATTTTTATTATTGTTTTTAAGAAAAATAATTAAAAAATATTTGTTAAATTTTTTATTATTATATGAATGGTTTTGTTATTATTATTGTGTTGTTTTATTGCATTTATTATTTTTTTTATTAATATTGTTATTATTTTTATAATAATAATAATAATAATAATAATTGTAATAATAATTGTTTCGGTGCGGATGTGCGTCGGGTTTCTGCTCCGACGCTGTTCCGCCAGGACGCGTTCGCGGGTGCACCCGTCGACCCGAGGGGATGGGCGCGCGCGGCCTGTGGTCCCGCAGTCCCGCTTTCCAAGGGCGGGCGGCATTCGTCCCTTATTCAGGGGCGTCTGCTCCTTGATCGAAACCGGGATGATGGGATGTCAGATCCTCCTTCCGTGGACGTCTCCTCGGAACTCGTTGCCTAATCCGAGTCTCCCTCATAGATTTAAGAATGTTCGTGAATCTCGTTCCCGGCGCCATATCTTCATGGACACCGGTTAATTACACTGCTTCCGCCCGGACGCTCCAAGGAGTCTGGTTGGGGCAGCAACCTGCGGTGAGGAGACCGGGTGGCTCTGGGTGTCGGGGGCGTGTCTTAACACTGCGACTCTACATGTCTGCCTTCCGTCCCTAATAGGGCTTCTCGAAGGCGTGAAGGCCTGAGGCATCCCGCGCTGGGTGCGGGGAACTGTATTACCTGAGGTTTTCCTCAGCTTCCCATGTTTTAACACGGGGTATGCCGCGAGTTTAACGTCCAGCGGGGACGGCATCAGACTGGTCAACACGAGAAGTGGATCAGATGACAGAACCCCTTGCGGGGAACCTCCGACGCTGGGACCAGCACATGGGCGGCTTCCCGAGTGGAGCGGAGTGGAATGAAGTGGCATGACCCCACCGGGATGTGGTGGCCCAGGTAAGGATCAGGATGGATGATGGAGTG
Organism: Viscum album; assembly: GCA_963277665.1. NCBI lineage: Eukaryota > Viridiplantae > Streptophyta > Magnoliopsida > Santalales > Viscaceae > Viscum > Viscum album. The sequence goes on from OY728160.1 coordinate 736,452,478, forward strand.
AAGAGCTTGGACCCCATAGGGGCTTCCTACGTACCGCGCGTTGGCGCGGATCAAAGTCAGCGTAGTTCGAATATAGAGTTTAACGTCATGCTGGAATTCAGCAAGCCGACTCACGAAGAGGTCGAGGCTGCCGGGCGAAGGGTTGGACCGAACCACCTCGCACAGAGGGGGATGGAACGGCCGGGTGGATCACATTTTCACGTCATGCTGGACGCTGAAAGGAGAAATAGGAAAAGGGGCAGTGGGGGAGCACAATGGAGATACACATGTGCAGTCTCCCACAATGGAGGATTCATAGGTGAATCGACGCAAGTGTGAACCCAGGAGGGGTCCACTGATGGACGAACCGACGTGAATACGACCGGGACGACCAGGTGGTGGGCTTGAACCTCGGAGAGGCTTCCTACGTACCCTGTTTAGAAGACAGGGATCAAAGTCCACGTAGTTCGTTCTGGAGAGAGAAATAGAAAAAGGCAGTGGGGAATTGCAATGGAGATACACATGTGCAGTCCCCCACAAGAGCGGATTCATAGGTGAATCGACGCGAAGGTGAACCCGGGAGGGGTCCACGGATGGACGAACCGACGTGAATAAGACCGGGACGACCAGGTGGTGGGCTTGAACCTCGGAGAGGCTTCCTACGTACCCTGTTTAGGAGACAGGGATCAAAGTCCACGTAGTTCGTTCTGTTTGTAACACTCTACCCCCGTGGGCGAAGGCCACTCCAATCCCGACATCCCTGCAGAGACGCGCGGGTGGGGGCCACATCCAAACCGGGGGGATCCTGCGTGCGAGACACGGGATCAGGTGATGCGGACGGTTTAACGTCTTGCCGGACGAAGTACAGTTTAACGTTGTGTGTTGAGGACGAAGCGGACGGTTTAACGTCTTGCCGGACGAAGTACAGTTTAACGTCGTGTGTTGAGGACGAAGCGGACGGTTTAACGTCTTGCCAGACGAAATACAGTTTAACGTCGTGTGTTGAGGACGAAGATGCTTGGCAGTTTAACGTCTTGCAGCGCGGACGAAGATGCTTGGCAGTTTAACGTCTTGTCGCGCGGACGAAGATGCTTGGCAGTTTAACGTCTTGTCGCGCGGACGATGGAGGCTAGGCAGTTTAGCGTCGTGCAGCTTGGATGTAGTGGTGCCGCCGATGGGTCCGTGTCACTTCGCGCGAGCCTGGAGGGCCTCACGGGAAGACAACGCACGGTGCGGGCACCCGAGATGAGGATCATCGGGCGCCACGCAGGCGGGTACCCTCAGGGGGTCAAAGGGGGAGACCCCGGCGGATTGCGTGCAAAAGAGAAGCTTGGCGCGCAATACCGCGGGTCGGCGCGCAAATGGGCGGGCTGGCGCGCAATTGAGCCAGCGCTTTGCACGCGGAAGATAGAGATTGCGCGCACCGGGCTTCAGATAGCGCGCGGGGGCAACGACTCATTCTTTGATGAATGGCCACTTTAAAACGGGGGGGGGTGCGCGCAATCGGGCCGGATTGCGCGCACCCCGGGGGCAATTGCGCGCAAGAGGCTTCTTTTGCGCGTGAAGGCCTTAGGGTGAAGAATTATTCAAAGGAAAGGAGCCCAAGGGATTGTGCGCGAAGGCGAACCCCGAGGCTTTCTTGCGCGAAAGAAAGGAGGTTACCTGAAGATCGGCATTGCGCGCGGGAGGGGTTGGATTGCGCGCACGAGAGGCCTTTCGACTTCCGGCCACCTTCAAAACGTCGGGGGTCGCCTTATATTTATAGGCAACCCCGGGCGCGGAATCTGGATCACGGGCGCAAAATTTTCTTCGCGAGAGCGGAATCGGGCCCGGCGCGTAAGGGAGTCGTGCGGGCCACTGGCACGCAAAAGTGCGTGCCGGCCCAGCGCATTGCGCGCATCCCGGGAGGTTTGCGCGCGGCTCGTCAACTTTGCGCGCGGCTCTCCAAAATTCCGCGCAAGGCTTCCGGGCCCTCCGAAACGGGCTTCCGACTCCAAATATGACCTCGCTTCCCGCATCCGGAGCTTCGTTTGGGAACAACGGACTTTTTCGGCGTCTACAAAAGCCCCCCCTCGAAATCTGATCGGCGAGAGGTCGCAACGATCGGGTTCCGAGGGAGACGCCGGAATGCCGAAGTCCTGGGTGGCGCGGAACTGTGGCGCGCAAAAAGGGGCGTCGGGCGCGAAATTCGCCGGTGCGGTCGCGCAAAGCGCTTTCCGCGCAGCGCGGACTCCCGGCCTTGCCTATAAATAGGGGCCCTGGGTCCCCCGTACCGTACACTGGCCTTCCGCGTGATAAGAATGCGAGCTCTCGTGCGCGAAATTGCCCTTTCCGGCGCGGAATTCACCCGTTCGTCGCGCAAACCTCTCCGGATTTCGGCCTGATTTTGCGCGAACACCCGGGGTTTTACACGACGGACTTCCCGATTGCGCGTCGTCCACTAGGATTGCGCGCCAACTCTCAAACTTCTCTACCAGCCTCGTCAGATTCCACACGCTTCATCCCTTAACCCGCACGACTCCCGGAGCTTCTGAGATGGCCGCGAATCAAGGAAATGAGGGGGATGCCGCCACTCGCAGAGCTGAGATGGTGACGAACGAGGAGGTCTACGGAGCCAAGGAGATTGTTTCCAACAATCAATCCTTGTTCGACTTGCTGACGCCGGCCCAGAAGACATATCCGCTGTCGAAAAACCTACCGCTCTGGAACTTCGGCATCCTAGATGAGGTTCCGGTGCCAGGGTTCGAGGTTGATGCGCCACGGACCTGGGTGACTCGGGAGGACGAGCTTCCCCGCTATAACATCACCAACAATGGGCATCCTGCCAGGGAGACCAGACACTTAGATTTCTATGTCCTGAACCCGAGGACGCGAACCATTGTCGGAAGTGAGCCTACTGCGGAGAACTCTCCAGCCCTCTACTCGAGCACATATCGCCAGAGTGTCACCGACGACACCAAGGGCTGGATGAAGGACTGGGACTTGCGGTCTGGGGGCAATTTCACCAGTGAGTGGGCCTGGGAGTTCTGGGTACGCCACACTTGCGATCACTTCGCGGAGGAGCTTCGGTACATCGGCCTGTTTGAGGCGGTGTGGACGTCGCAGTTCCACTTCTACCAGCAGTCCGAGCTCGGGCCGGAGTTGTTCACCCGCTGGTCCCCGGATACCAACACCTTCCATCTTCACCATGGGGAGGTCTGCATCGGTCTCTGGGACATCCACTGCATCGGAGGTATCCCGCTGGAGGGTTACCAGTACGATGAGTTCCTGCCTCCGAAGAACATCTGGGAAGACAGGTCACGGACTCCCATTCTGACATGGCATCTGCTTGACCTGGCTACGCAGCGGCTCGGGATCAAGGACTTCCACAAGGACATAGCCTACAAGGAGTGGTTCGGCCAGTTCTTGGAGCATGACCCGGAGATCAAGATGCCAGGCAGGGGGAAGCGGTGCCCGACCGCAGCTCAGAGGAGTCGGAATGGGTCGTATTGGCGGGTCCTGGAGACGGGCGACTACCGCTCATGGGGGTACCGTGTCATCGAGGCCCGGGACCCAAATGTCCGGTACGCGGCATTCCTGGCCGCCTTTCTGAGTGGGTGGCTCCTGCCAGTGCGGGACGCGAGAATGGGTGTCCGCCCGGCGACACTGGCGATGGCGGGCGCCATGGCCGCCAACAAAAGATACAACCTCGGGGTCCCGGTGCTGGCTAAGTTGTACGCCATCCTGGGACGCATCTCGCGAGGGGGGTCGCCACGAAGGATCTGTGGGCCCTTCCAATTCTTCCACGGCTGGGTGGCTGCTCACCTTGGTGGGTACACGTTTCCGAACGCCATCATTCCTCCGGGCAACGGCCTGCGACCCTCCCTGCTGAACATTGCGGGGGTCGCTCCGATGACCCTAAGTGAGGAGGGCATGAGGATTCGGATTGGCAATCATGCCAATTTCAACTTCAGCCCGTTCCCCACTCCCGTTGGCCAAATGATCGACAACGGGCAGGGTCCGCTGGAGCAGCACGAGTACTTCCTGAACATGCGGGGCGGGGTGCTCGTGGCTCGGATCGACGGGAAGGTGATCTGCGAGCCTTACGTGCCAACCCGGTTTGTCAGGCAGTTCGGGTGCCTTCAACGGATGCCGAAGAGGGTATTCACTGCTGTCCGGGAGGAGACGAACCCTGGCGTCCTTCGCCAGATGTGGCTGATGTTCGTCGCCTTTGGCTCTGGCGACGTCATCACTCTCCCTCCTACCGGGGTCAACGCAGGCTTGGAAACCGAGTACACCGAACACTGGGCCATCGCGTACCCCGAGGGGCTTCTACGGAAGCCAGTTCGGCGGCTCGAGGTCACCCGTGCGGAGAACGGGCGTCAAGGAAGGAGGCGAGGCGCCGCCACACGGGGGAGAACGGAGGCGCGCCAAGCAGCGGAGCCGGCGCGGGCAGGGACTTCGGCGGCGGGCACATTGCAAGCTGCCGCCACGACTTCAGCGCCCAGAGAGGGGGCACATGCGGCGGTCGAGGAGCGGCCCGGGAAGCAGGTAAGACGTCTGCTCGAACCCTCCCACGATGCAGTCTTCCCGGCGTTGTGGTCGGCCTGGTTGACCCTGCGGCAGTCACTGGGGACCAACGCCATCTGGCGAAAGATACTCAGAGAAGGAATCCATCTGCTAGAGGTCGGGCGCCTCCAGATCGCCGACAGGGTGGACTTCAACCGGCAGTATGCGTATCTGACGGCCATGGACGAGTACGCGCGCCAACGTGGTCAGCGTGCGGAGCCATCCCTTTTAGTGAAGGTGATGCTCGGTCTAGAGCCTGCTCCAGAACAGATGCCGCCGGAGGAAGATGACAGTAGCGACGACTCCGAGGAAGAGGAGGAGACGGGGGAGGATGAAGGCTCCGAGGGAAGGTCCCATCAGGGGAGCCCGCGGGAGAGCGGCGAGGTGGCCGGCTCTGACAATGTTGATGTCACTGAGCTCCTCGAGGTCCGCTTCTATCCCTACTCAACCTGCTTCATCCATTCTCTTATACAGCTTCTAACCCATTTCTCCGCCTTTCTCAGGAGCGCACGAATGTTGGTCAGGCGTCCTCAGCGGGAGTAGGAGAGGCGCCAGCAGGACAAGGCGGGGGCCAGACACCCATCATTGAATTGACAAGCGCGGAAGGGTCACCTGTTGCAATTGTTCCTGCGGCGGCCGGGGCAGCGGAAGATGATGCTCTGAACTCCCGTAAGTCTCCTTACTTTACTGCTGGTGCTCTCCATTGACGATCCGTGACTAACCACGGCATGCCCCGCGCAGTGATCTCAACACTGGAGGCTCGTCGGGTTGTCGAACCCGGGCCATCCACGAGTGGACCGGTGGCAGACAAGCCGCCTGCTCCGGAACAGACTTCCCACACCGAGCCGGCCCCACCAACTGCTGATCAAGGGGCTGCGGACGCCGGCGGTGCTGACATCGGAGAGAGGTCGGGGGCTGACGAGGGTGTCGACGCCGCTGGGGCGAGAGAAGAAAGTCGCCCAGATGTTGGGGAACCTATCCCCCGTGAGGACATCCCAGGGGCGGACCCTGCAGCAGACCTGCTGGCTGCCTTCCCTACCTACCGGCCTGAAAAAAACGTGCCGACGTCGCACAAAGTCGGGACATGTCGGAGAGCACGCGGGCGCTCTTCGTGGTGGAGCAGGAATTCTGGCGTCTCGAAGGGCAGGCGGCAGAGAAGGAGGCCTTCGTCACAGCGTGCACTGAGCTTGTGGAGCAACTAACGGCCCAGCTGGATGACGCCCAGGTACAGCTGACGGAGGCGGGCCAACAGATGGTCACACTTCAAGTCGAGCGGGAGCGCGCACAGGCCAGGATCGACGAACTGCGTGCTGCGACCGCCGACGAGGAGAGGGCACGCAGAGAGCGAGAAGCAGCTCTGGAGGCCGCCAGCCAAAGGGTAGCGGCGTTAGAAAGACTTATCCAGCACGCTAATCCCTAGGGGCTTTGTTTTTGCCACTCCCAGAACATTTGCTTCCGCTACTCAATATTTCGATCCATTTGTATGAACCAATATATTTATCTGCATCTTTTGGCTTAACATGCTCAACCACAAATTGTCTCACGGGAGCGTTAACCAAGCTTCAGGAATCCGTAATTGGGCCTGGATTTCTAAAGAAAAGAGGGAGGTCATTCCTAGGAAAGGAGACCTCAGACCTAATCAATGTATCATCCCCCCAACTTGTTCCAACACACGAGCGGGACAACGCTAGGGGCGTTGAGATTTTATCCGAACATAGGGAAATGAGAAAGGGTGAATCGCGTGTCCCGAATTCAGAAATCCACAACGGTCGGCCTTCCAGGAAATGCCCAAGACGGCAAGCGGACAATGGATCAATCGACCATACTACCGCAATAGACGGACTGAAGGTCATCATTCATATCGCAGGAGGCGGATCACATGTCATCATCAATGCCGCTTTGGGGGTTCCTTCAGGCACAAGGGTGGAAATCCAGATCAACATGGCATGCGAAGCGTGGGGCGAAGTGATGATTTGTTCGGACAGAATCCAACGCTCCCAAAATTGCGCCACTGTGGGGAAAGCGTATTAGGCGGATGCACTAATCTGGCCGTGAATCACCCCAATTCTCAGACAGAACCTCTTTGACGAGGAAACTGTCGCTTCCCATCATTGCGATGGGGCATCCCGAGCTGAATCGGGGAAAATATCACAACTGCACCACTCTACCCGAAGCCAGGCCAGACGGCCGGCGACGAGGAGGGGCGGGACTTAGCGATCCCTGAGGCTGGACCCGAGTCGAGATGCTCGGGCGTTCCTACGTACTCCATCAGGCTGGAGATCAAGCCACACGTAGTTCTGAAAGTGCAGTTTAATGTCATGAAGGACGTAGAACCCCGTTTGGGGAGATCTTAGTTTAGGGTCGTAGAGCTTGGACCATAGGAGTAGATCTTAGTTTAAGGTCTTAGAGCTCGGACCATAGGAACCTCAAAGTACGCCACATCGTGGTCCTATCCCCTGGATATGCGAAGATGCACTGAGGGATAGCGTCAAGAGTGTCGAGATTTTTCCTGGTCAGAATGGGGGGTGGAAGATGTAATGTGAATCATGCGGCCATTCACTCAAGGATTGGGGGCACCGGCGTAACGATATGGGAGTACTGCCGACCGTGGCAGAAAAGCAGCATCAATATCGTACTAACCGTTGATGGAATGAGGCAGCAAACGAGCATCAACCGCTCAGGTGCAGGATTCATATCGATTTGCTGCCCGAGGCCCTTGGGGGCACCAGCCCGAGTCGGTGGGAGAGCTCTGAGGCATTGTGTCCAGACCGATCACGGGGGCTCCACCCAGGGCGTAGGCGATGGGTCCGAATGAAAGGGAGCACGAAGCCTGAAAAGTGGATGGAACCTGACCAAGCTGAACCTGACCCTCCTGGCAATAAACCAGAGTACTCTTGACACCGGTGGACCACTGCAAGGGGTCAAGGGACACGCCTTGAGGGTGACCCGAAGGCGGCGGATTCCCCAGAGAAGGGGGGAATCTTTAAGAGGTGGGGGGCTGGACCCGAAGTTTCAAACATCCGGGCATTCCTACGTATCCCATAAGGATGGGAATCAAGCCACACGTAGTTCTGGAAGCGCGGCGCAACACAATAGGGCACCAGCGCGGGAAAGGGTGCGGGTCTGACCCTCGCACCCAGAAGAAGCGGCATTTGATATTTCTTGTTTGTCCTTAAAGATGGATGGTTTTTCTTTGTGCAGCAACATGCCTGTGATTAAGGAATCCCTGGCGTCGCCACAATAATCAAGCCATAAAAGGCATTGACAAATGGCGTTGTTAGTAACCAGCGCCCAACGTGAGTGTCCTCTGAGGAGAACATCACGATGCAGTGCCGTTTCTCGTCGGGCGGCCAAGACGATCACAGTTTACGGTCGTGTGGTAGGACCAGACAACACAGTTTAAGGTCGTGTGGTTCGGACCATGGAGGAACCCGCTTATTGCAATATGGCGGACTCAGCGGAGGTGGGAACATACCCAGCCCTGCGGTCACGCACGATTCCAGGAGAAGAATCCTGGGATAGGGGCCTGCGTATGTCCATCACCCGAGGGGAAGAGATGCTAGCCTCCAGCTATACTGGGCCCAGAACGCGATTGTTCGGGTGACTCCTTCCTCCTTATGGGGACGAGGGTCCAGCTACACATGGCCCTTAGGGAGGACATCAACATATATCCTTGGTGCTCAGATCGTGGGAGCCTCGAAAGACACCATTACCCTGGTTGGCCTGCCTAACGTGTAAAGGTGTACTGAAGGTCAGTATGAAGAGAGTGTCGAGATTCCACTACAACGCACAAAGGCGGAGTGTGATGAGGACTGCGCAACCAATGTTCAGAGCCTGAAAGAGCCGACATGGCGATCAAGGATGTCGCTGACCATATTCGCAACACAACATCCGATCGCGTCAGCCTAGGACGGGGCAAGCAAACGAGCATCAACCGCTCAAGCGCAGGATTCATATCGATTTGCGGCCCAGGACCCGTCGGTAAATCGACCCGGAGCGGTAGGAGAGCACTGAGGCATCGTACCCAAACCGCTAACGAGGATCCCTTTGAGTGAAGGCTCGAACAAGAGGAAGCGCGCGGCCCGACAAGCAACACAGGACTTGTCGGGATTGAATCCGACACCACTGGTCATAGACCGAAGTACCCAAAACATCTTAACAGATCACCGGAAAGGGTCGGAGGACTCATCCTGAGAGCAACCAAAAGACAGCAGATCCCCGTGATCAACCAAGAGACGGGGCTGGACCTGAGACACAAGCGTCCAGGCGGTCCTACGTATCCCATAAGGATGGGAATCAAGCCATATGTAGTTCTTGAGGGGCAGTTTAACGTCATGCAGGACGATGAGGGGTGTGAGGTAGTCTCACACACGGGGGGGGGGGGGGGGGGGGCGTACGGCGCGGCCAGTAGGCCAACGTGAATGAGGACATAATCCCCCGCTCACGCCATACGCCTCGCACAAAAAGGAGGGGAACTGGGGCCAGAGGCCCAACACGGGATAGAGATTCCCGAGAAATGGGGCTGGGCCTGAAACATGAATGTTCAGGCGGTCCTACGTATCCCATTAGGATGGGAATCAAGCCGCATGTAGTTCTTGAAGTGCAGTTTAATGTCATGCAGGACGAAATAAGAAAGGGGGGAGCAGAAGGCATCCCCAAACGTGGGGGGCGTACAGCGTGGCGAGCAAACCGACGTGAATGAGGGCATAGCCCCGCGTTCACACCATACGCCGCACACCCAGAGGCAACTGGGCCAAGGGCCCGAGATGGGATGGAAATTCCCGAAGGATGGGGCTGGGCCTGAAATATGAATGTTCAGGCGGTCCTACGTATCCCATAAGGATGGGAATCAAGCCGTACGTAGTTCTTGAGGGGCAGTTTAACGTCATGCAGGACGAAGATGCTTGGCAGTTTAACGTCTTGCAGCGCGGACGTGGTACAGTTTAACGTCATGTTGGACGAATGTTGAACAGTTTAACGTCTTGTAGCTTGGACGAAACACTGGGCAGTTTAACGTCTTGCAGCGCGGACGATGTGCTGGGCAGTTTAACGTCGTGCAGCTTGGACGTGGTGCAGTTTAGCGTCATGCTGGACGAATGCAGTTTAACGTCGTGCGGGACGAACTGCAGTTTAACGTCGTGCGAGACAAAGTACAGTTTAACGTCGTGTTGGACGAAGATGCTTGGTAGTTTAACATCTTGTCGCGCGGACGAAGTGCACTCAGGCAAAGTACTGCTTGAGGAACCTAGCGTTGGTGGGAGGAGTGACACGCTCACCATCCATAGTTTCTAGGGAGTACGCGCCATTGGGATAGACTTTGTGGATGACAAGAGGTCCCTCCCACTTGGGCTCCAACTTGGGTGGCTTCCTTCCGGGGATCATTGGCGCTCTTAGGGCTAGTACTAGGTCACCCTGCAGGAAGGAGCGGAGGCGAACCTTCTTATTGAAATCTCGAGCCATTCTGCTTTGATTCCTCTCCAAGTTGTGCAAAGCGCGAAGTCTATTCTCATCCAGTGCTTCTAGCTCGACTAGACGGGCTTCAGCAGCTCTGTCCGGTGCTTGCTGGTCGTAGACCGTAGTGCGCAAGGACGGTAACTGGATCTCGATGGGCAGGACGGCCTCATCTCCATACACCAGGGAATAAGGGGTCATCTGGGTGGAATTGCGAGTCGTCGTCCGATAAGCCCAGAGGGCGTTGGGGAGCTTGTCCGGCCAACTCTTCTTGTTCTGACCAACCATCTCTTGCAGAATGTTAGAGAGGGTTTTGTTAAACGCCTCAATCTGTCCATTCGCCTGCGCATGATAGCGAGATTTATGGTTCGAGCGAATGTTGTACTTGGCGTACAACCTCTTCAACTCGGCTGCTCGGAAATTGGCTCTGTTATCCGTGAGGATAGCGTGAGGCACTCCAAATCGATGAATGATGTTGGAGGTCACGAAGTCTGCGATCGAACAGGGTTTGACCTCTCTGAGCAGAATCGCCTCTTCCCATTTGGAGAAGAAGTCCGTAGCGGTCAAAATAAAACGGCACTGGCGAGCCGTCGCCGGCGGGTAAGGTCCCACAACGTCCATCCCCCAGACTGCAAAGGGCCAAGAATACCTAGTGGTATGGAGAAGCTCCGGCGGCCGATGCACAAAGTTCGCATGAACCTGGCACGCATGGCACCTCCTGGCATACTCGATGCAGTCATGGATCATGGAGGGCCAGAAGTATCCCAACCTCCGAATCTGGTGGGAAAGCTTTGGCCCAGTCTGATGGGCACCGCATGAACCAGCATGAACCTCTTGCGTGACTCGTGGGATCTCAACTCCATGAAGGCAACGGAGGAGAACACCATCAAATCTATGTCTATAGAGGATCTGCTCCAGGCCGGGACTGCTCTGGAGGACAAACTGCGATGCGCGGCGTCGAACTCGCTCGCGCTCGGCCCGATCCGACAAAAGAATGCCATGTTGGTGGTACTCAACCAAAGACGTCCTCCAATCAGGGGCTGGTTCGACTGCCATATCTGGGGTACTCGGGGCTCCGGGCATAGGGACAACCGTGGTGAGATTACTTACCAACGGGCCACGGTCTCCCTCCGGGATAACGGGAGCGATGAGCCTGCGGTGCATCACGCGGACGATCAGGTTGTCCTGTTCAGGCTCTGCAAGTGACGCAGCAAGGCTTGCCAAAGCATCTGCTCGACCGTTCTGAGACCGGGGAATATGGACAATCTCTGGCCGAGAAGGGAACTGGGCCATCAGAAGGAGGGTGCACTCCAGCAATGGCACAAGTTCCGGCTTCCTGACAACATAGTCGCCATTGATCTGCTTAACGACCAGCTCAGAGTCCCCTTTCACACACAGATGGGGCACGTCGATCTCGAGAGCTAACTCGAGGCCGGTGATGAGGGCATGGTATTCCGCCTCATTGTTGGTACAACCCTCTGACAACAGGAAAGAGTATGGCAGCACGGCTTGCTCCGGGGTAATGAAGACGATACCCAAGCCCACTCTGTTGAGCTTAGGATTATCGAGCCTTCTACCGGTGGGGCTCCGGGAGGCACCGTCAAAGTGCATCTGCCAGCATGGATCGGCTCGATCGACCGAGAGAATGGCCTCATCAGGAAAGCCTAGATCCAGCGGCTGATCCGCGGAGGTCGGGTGAGCAGCCAGAAAGTCTGCCAATGCTTGCCCTTTCATGGCCTTCTGAGACACATACCTGATGTCGAACTACTGGAGAATCACAGCCCACTGCGCTAGACAACCAGTCAACATAGGCCGGCTCAGGATATATTTCAACGGGTCTACCCGAGAAACCAACTGTACCTCATGGTGCTGCAAGTAGTGCCGTAATTTCTGTACGGAAAATACGAGCGCCAGGCAGCTCTTCTCGATGGGGGAATACCTAACTTCCGCATCGAGGAGCATGCGGCTGAGGTAATAGAGGCTATTCTCTGTTCCCTCATTGTTCTTCTGGGCGAGAAGGGCACCCAGGGACCGTTCCAGGGCGGTCACATAGAGGACCAGCGGCTTCCCGGATACAGGCGGCATCAGAACCGGAGGTTGCAGCAGGTACTGCTTGATTTCCTCGAAAGCGGTCTGACACTCTTTATCCCATACATAGGTGGCGCCTTTCTTCATGAGCCGAGAAAATGGCTTACACTTGCTGGCCAGATTCGCGATGAATCGGCGTATATAGGCTAAGTGGCCTTGGAACCCTTGCAGTTCCCGGATGTTACCTGGGGGAGGCATCTGGCTAATCGCCCTGATCTTCTCTGGGTCAATCTCAATACCCCGGTATCTTACCACAAATCCAAGGAACTTTCCGGAGGTGACCCCGAAGGAACACTTCAACGGGTTCATCTTCAGGCAGCGAGACCGGAGGAAGCCGAACACTTTCTCAAGATCTTTGAGATGGGCCTGACGCTGGCGCGATTTGACCACCAAGTCGTCGACGTAGCATTCCACCAGTGTGCTGAGGATTGGCTTGAATATGCGGTGCATCGCCCGTTGATAGGTGTCACCTGCATTCTTCAGGCCGAAGGGCATGACCTGGTAACAAAAGATACCCTGGGGGGCCATGAAGGCAGTGAACTCCTCATCCTTAGGGGCCATCCGGATTTGGTTGTATCCGGAGTATCCATCCATGAAGGAGAGGGCTTGGAACCCTGCCGTGGCGTCAATCAACAGCTCTGTCACCGGAAGGGGAAAATCATCCTTCGGGCAGTGGTGGTTGAGATCGCGGAAGTCGATACAGACTCTGATCTGCCCGTTCTTCTTCCTGACCGGCACAATGTTGGCCAGCCATTTGGGGTACTGAACTTCCCTCACGAATTTGGCTTTGATAAGCTTGTCAACTTCGGCCTCAACCATGGCACCGTGGAATGGGTGCATCTTCCTGGGAGGCTGGTTGAACCCGCGATGGTTCGCCGGGAGACCAAGGCGGTGGACGGCTACCTGAGGATCTAGCCCCGGCATCTCGTCATAGCCCCAAGCGAACACATCACGGTGCTGTCTGAGGAAGTCCACGTACTGTTGCCGCTCTTCAGAGGGCATGGCGGCACTGACCAATGTGGGTCTTGGATCTGCTTCGGTTCCATGGTTCACCTGTACTAACTCATCGACCGTGGCGGAGACGCCCTCCTCAAAGGCTGGGGGTGCATCTTCTACGTCCTCTCCACTCGGGGAGGGATCTTCCACGGGAGAGACTGCATTGGAAACTGCATTGGGGCTACCAGATCCTGCTGGGCCGCTGGTGATGGCATGGGCGGTCGCGGTCATCTCATCAGGAGACTCACAGGCCGTCGAGACCATGGCCACGTCCAACCGATGAATCGGGAGGACGTAAGCGTCATCCAAACTTGCCCAGGGATCACTTACAACAGTGACAGGCTCAACCTCACCTGCCAAGATCTGCTTATCCTTGCTCTTGTAATAGTCCGCGTCCAGATAACGGGCTTCACATGAGGCAAAAGGAGAGGCATCTCCCTGAAGCACGCCTACTCGACCATTAAGGGAGTATTTAAGGCATTGGTGGTATGACGAGGGAACCGCTGCATGAAGGTGGAGCCATGGCCTACCCATCAATGCGTTATACGCAGTGTCTTGAGAGACTACCATGAATTCGGTGTTGGCAACCAAGTCACCGAACTGGGTCTTCAAGCGTATCTTACCGACCGGGGTTTGCTCGGTGCGGTCGTACCCCTGGATCCTGAGGTCGGAGGGGATCAAGTCATCCTCAGACAACCCCAATCTCCGGAGCGTCCGAGTTGGAATTAGGTTAATCCCGGACCCCGTGTCGACAAGACAACGCCGGAATTCAAGGCCATTGAACTGGCCAGTAACATACAGCGGACGAATGTGTACCTGTATAGGAGGGTCTTCATCCTTACCAGAGAACGAGATAACTGCCTGACATTCGGCGTCCTCGATCGTTTCGGCGTGAAAGGCCTCTACAGCCGCAACCTCTGTCTCAAACTGGAGGGGGCTTTTCAGGGCTTCAGCGAGTGCCTCACGCATCTCAGATGACATGCGCAGAGCCTCAAGGATGGAGAGCCTTGCTGGGATGTCGGCCAAATGCTTCAGGACATCATACTTTTTGGCCAAGCGCGAGCCCCTGGTTGCAGGAGGTTGCTCTGCGGTTGGAGGCATGACGGGCCTTGCTGATTGGACCGGCGGCCGACTGGTGCTTGGCGCATCCCGCTGTTCATTGGTTGAAGTCCGGGAAGTGGTCACCGTACTGGGGTCAGGAGGCCGGGACGGACTTGTGGCAGGGCGGAGCTGATCGCGACGCGGCTGAGGCGGTTCTGCCTGGTCCCACACCACAAATAGTGGCGGAGGCGAATCCGTCATCCCCGGATGGGGGGGCTGCGCACGCTGAGCTCGGTTTTGAGCCTGCTGCCTAGTCTCAGTGGCGTGCACGTCCAGGCTGTAGGTACCAACTGCTGTGCCTCGGCGACTCCTGTTGTTGTGGTTCCTCCGACGGTGGCGACGACCGGGGACACTAGGGAGGTCCACCTGGTGTTCTTCAACGTCGGGAACCGAAAAGGGATTTACCAGCTCGACGGTATTAACCGAAGCGTACCCAATACTGTCATTGGACGAGTCATCCATCGCTGGGCGGATCCGAGGAGGGATCCCCATCTCCGGGGGCATGAAATCGCCGAGAGTACGGGATAGTGGCGGAACTGGCGGGGCGCGCTCTTCCTTCTTGCGCCGCCGCCGTTTGCTCTTCTCGGAAGAGGCAGGCTGGGATGACGATGCCGAAGTAGCACCCGCAGATTCTGGGGGCTCAGGCTGATTCAAGCGCGCACGGATGATTCCATGGGCGCGAATGATCGTCTTGCGGGCCATCCAGTTTTTATACTTTTGGGATCCGCGATCGGAGACCAGCTGCCATTCGTCCTCACTGCCGCTATCGTCATCTGATCCCACGAACACGCCCGCCACTTGTGCTGGAGCTGGGCCCAACCTGATTACATTGCTGTTAATCTGGTCTTGGAGCCAATCCTTAAACACATAGCACCGCTGGATGGTGTGACCCAGGGCCCGATGGTAAGGGCAGTAGCGGGGGTTATCCGTGAGATGTGCCTCCTCTGGCCTCCAACACTCAGGCAGTCGCACAATCCTCTAATCCAGGGCGCTTCGGAAATAACCGGGGACCTGATCCTCGTGAAATGAGTAAGTCAGGTATCGCGGGCCCCTGGGAGCGTGGTCTTGACGAGGGGCTAGAGGGGCCTGCCGAGGAGGTGGACCCTGATTATCTCGCCTGGGTTGTGGCGGTACATTACGCGGAGGGGCCGGCCGGTTCTGAGGCTGCCGCTGCTGGGCCGGGAACTGAGCCCGTGGAGGCGGATTCCTGTGAGGCTGTGGAGCTGGCCTCACCGGCAGCAGCTCCAACGGCCTGGGGGCCTCTATCTGGGAAACAGCAGCGGGCTCAGCCCTGCTGGCTCTCCTTGCAGGAATCATAGGAGGCAGCGGGTGTGCCTGACTGACCTGTTGCAGGGCTTTCTAAAGACGTTGAGCTTTGTCTGAGAAGTCCCTAAACCCTCCGGGGAAATTCTGAGTGATCAGGGAAGGGACCAACTCGGTCTTGACGTTCCCGACGCACATTGTCAGCAACTGCTCCTGAGTCAATGGCATGTCAAGGGAATACGTGAGACCCTTCCATCGGGCGACGAAATCCGCGACTCGCTCATCAGGCCTCTGTTTGCACTTGAAGAGGTCTGCGATACTCGTCTTCTGGGTCGTGGAACTGAACTGGTAGAGGAACTGTCTACAAAGGTCCTCCCAGCTAGTTATCGACCCGACGGGGAGCTGGCAGTACCAGACAAATGCTGGCCCTTCCAGTGTCTGGACAAAGCAGCGAAGCTTAGCGGCCTCTTGCTGCGCCGGAGTTCCCAACATAGGCCCGCACCTCGAGTTGAAATGGGCCAAATGCTGTGGCGGATCTCCAGTCCCGTTGAAGGGGGCGAAAGTGGGATTCCCGAATCCCGGAGGTGCTGGCATGTCATCCACCCATGCTGGGTATGGCTTGCCGTCCGGTGGGATCGCCACTTGCCGAGTCTCCAAGGATTCCAAGCGGGCGATGAGTGCCGCCATCGGATCTTCCGGACATGGGTTCCAGTCCTGGCGAGGATCTCTAACCACGAGCGCATTGCATGGCCCTTCAATCGGGTCGTCGACCGGGTCGTCGAACTCGGCAGCTCGTGGGATGGCGGGCGGAGCGGCCCTTGGGGCAGCGGGAGGAATCCGAGCGGGGTCTCTCAGGTAGTCACGCCGCTCGGGAGGGTGTGGTGAAACATACCGCGCCCTCTTGCCATAGGCAATGGCCTCTCTCCTGTCGGAGAACACGACATAATCACGGTTGCCCGGGAGAGCCTCATCGAGGGGTGGTTGTTCCTGTCCCTGCTGTCCTGGCCTAGGATCACCGTAGTCAGGCCGCTGCTCTGCAGCGCGCTCGGCGAGGAGCTGGTCAACCAGCTTCTTCTGCTCGGCGAGCTGTTGACGTAGCATAGCCTTCTCGGGATCCTCATCCGCCCTCTGCATGGAGGCATATGGGTCGGCGGGCTTTACAGCCCCGCCGTGCTCTTTACCTTTGCTGACGTTTCGGCTCAACGTCAGTGCTTCAGTGGGTGCGGGGAGTCCCAGGAGGTTCCTCTGGTGACGAGTAACTCTCACCGATGGATCCAACGACGGCTTGTCTTCGGGGGGAGAGCCCCCGTCGAGAAGTTCCAAGTCGTTCCCCTCCCCCGACAGGTCAGCCATATTGACCGTTTCCGTCCCCGGGGATGTACCCTCAGGGCCACCCAGTAAATCGGGCTGTCGGAGAATCGCACTGAAGCATAGGGCAGCGTACTGCCCCCATCCACGGATATACACGTGGGGAGTGGCTTCCTCGAGAACCTTGCGGAGTACTTGAAAACACTCAACGCATCGTTGTTGGAGGGCCTCGTGGTGCCCAAATGACCCGGGGTGCCGAACCGCGGGGAGCGTGGCCAGGTCAATTTGACGGAACTGCTCACCAATATCCTTCAGGTGTGCTTGACTCCTGGGATATGGCATTTGTAGGAGGTGAAGACGGGAGTGAGTCTCCCGGAGAGTTCGGCGGAAGCATTCGAACTCATCCGGGGTGAGCGATTCGGGTGCATCAAAGTCCGGTCCTGCGACTGGCCAAAACTTCTCAGGGAAGTGGCCCTCTGCAAGGACGGTCCAGAAGCTCCACGACTCAAACTCGGGACCCAGGTCTCCTTGGTCCTCTTCAACGACTGGGAATGGACGGGGAACCGGCAGTGGTGCCGAGGTGGGCCGTTGGGCCGGCGGGCTGGCCGGCGGTGAATACGGCGAGCAGGCCGATTGGCCTCCGTATCCCGGGCCTCCCTCTGAGGGTGGCGGTGCCCCAGCTACCACATCACGATAGGACGGGCCGGCGAGCGAACATCCTTCCGTAGCGTCGGTTCTCGCCGAGGGTGCACTGGATCGTGGTTCGACCGTCGGTCCCCAGAAAAAGTCTCCGGCTTCTCCGATCGAGGCAGAAGGCGCTTCCGGAGGGGCCGGTACCAACCGTAAGCTTGATCCTTGGGGGTCTACCAGGCCCTCACTACTCCGGATATACCTTCGGAGAGAAGCGGGGATCATATCGATCTCGCTCTTAGGAAGTACGAGGCTGACGTGCCGCATTCCTACCCCTGCCCCTAACTGGCGGGATCGGGGGGAGGGCTCCGTCGCCGAATCATACTCCGCCTCTGTATCAGAGAAACGAACCGGTCGGATCTCTGTCCGGAATTCCGTAACATTGTTCCCTCGGCGTCGACGCCTCGCCTTCCTGCCCCTGGGTGGTTCTTCGGGGCATGGCTGATCTCTATCCTGGCGTCCTCCGGCCGCACTGGTGCTGGGGCCAAGAGGACTGGAAACCAAGGTGCGAGGAGCACCGGGACAGATATCAAAGGGGACGCGGGGAGAGATGATTCCAGGCAGGCCTCCGGGCCGGGATCGAAAGGTGGGGTGACCCATGCCTCTTGGATCGGCCACACGGAGTAGACCCTGTTGGTGAATAGCGCTACCGCGAGGTGGTCCGCGGTGGCTATTACCTGTACCAGCAACCGGGAGAGTCAACCCAACCTGCCTTTGGGGCGGTCGGGGCCTCGATCCAGGTCGGGCATAGAAGTGCCCCTGCTCAGGATGCGCAGGGGCCTAGTGACTGGAACCAGCAGTGGCTTGAGACAACGCGGCCGCTGTCGCTAGGGCCCCAAGGTGGGCATCCTCTTCCGCTCGTGCCCGACGTTGGCATCGGGACAAACGAGTCGGGATGAGCGGCGCGGGCAGGTGGAGAGTCCGTTCTTCGACTTGAGAGGCCTGGCGGCGGTGTCGCCGTGGCCTGACAGGAGCCCTTATCGCGGATCCCTAGAACGAATCTCGGATAGGGTGGTCCCGGACATCTTCCACCTCATCCGCATAGGGGAAGGAGTTGTCGGAGCGCTCCGGGGATAAGCTCCCGAAGCGGTTGGACGTTGAGGTAGGCAGCGGTGCCTCCCTGCGCGGCCCTCGGGGGCGGCGTTGGTGGCGAGGTACAGCTGCCTCGAGGTCTAGGCGAGCCATGTCCCTGGTGGGGATGACTCCCTCTTCCTCATATCTCCGCACCAAGTTGTTGATCACCCTTCTCTGGATGACCTCTGAGGGGGAGAGAGGGCGTGGTTGCCCCGCAGCTGCGGCTGCTGGGACGGCTGTGGAACGGGCGGGACCGCGCGGAGTAGCCGCGTCGGTGTTTCCCCTACCCCTGCGCCACTGGGCGGGTGGCGATCGGGCATTGGATTGGGCGACTTGATTCCTGAAAGCAGGGAGAACAACCCATTAACACTGACAGGAAAAGGACTCGACAACCAACCATTAGTGCCACGACGCCTTCGATGGGGGGAACCCAGGCCCTCGACGTCGTGAGACGGAGTGCCTAATTTCCCTTCCCCAGCCCCTGGCGGGTTCTGTGCTCCGGTGTTGAATGCTTGGTCGAGAAGCATGCTGGTCTTCCAACACCTCTGAAAGACATCGGTCTTCGTATTGAGGAGAAGAGATTCACGTCGGGTTAACCATTTTTCTGTTTCGGTGCGGATGTGCGTCGGGTTTCTGCTCCGACGCTGTTCCTCCAGGACGCGTTCGCGCGTGCACCCGTCGACCCGAGGGGATGGGCGCGCACGGCCTGTGGTCCCGCAGTCCCGCTTTCCAAGGGCGGGCGGCATTCGTCCCTTATTCAGGGGCGTCTGCTCCTTGATCGAAACCGGGATGATGGGATGTCGGCTCCTCCTTCCGTGGACGTCTCCTCAGAACTCGTTGCCTAATCCGGGTCTCCCTCGTAGATTTAAGAATGTTCGTGAATCTCGTTCCCGGCGCCATATCTTCATGGACACCGGTTAATTACACTGCTTCCGCCCGGACGCTCCAAGGGGTCTGGTCGGGGCAGCAACCTGCGGTGAGGAGACCGGGTGGCTCTGGGTGTCGGGGGCGTGTCTTAACACTACGACTCTGCATGTCTGCCTTCCGTCCCTAATAGGGCTTCTCGAAGGCGTGATGGCCTGATGCATCCCACGCTGGGTGCGGGGAACTGTGTTACCTAAGGTTTTCCTCAGCTTCCCATGTTTTAACATGGGGTATGCCGCGAGTTTAACGTCCAGCGGGGACGGCATCAGACTGATCAACACGAGAAGTGGATCAGATGACAGAACCCCTTGCGGGGAACCACCGACGCTGGGACCAGCACATGGGCGGCTTCCCGAGTGGAGCGGAGTGGAATGAAGTGGCATGACCCCACCGGGATGTGGCGGCCCGGGTAAGGATCAGGATGGATGATGGAGTGAAGAGCTTGGACCCCATAGGGGCTTCCTACGTACCGCGCATTGGCGCGGATCAAAGTCAGCGTAGTTCGAATATACAGTTTAACGTCATGCTGGACATCAGCAAGCCGACTCACGAAGAGGTCGAGGCTGCCGGGCGAAGGGTTGGACCGAACCACCTCACACAGAGGGGGATGGAACGGCCGGGTGGATCACAGTTTCACGTCATGCTGGACGCTAAAAGGAGAAATAGGAAAAGGGGCAGTGGGGGAGCACAATGGAGATACACATGTGCAGTCTCCCACAATGGCGGATTCATAGGTGAATCGACGCAAGTGTGAACCCAGGAGGGGTCCACTGATGGACGAACCGACGTGAATACGACCGGGACGACCAGGTGGTGGGCTTGAACCTCGGAGAGGCTTCCTACGTACCCTGTTTAGAAGACAGGGATCAAAGTCCACATAGTTCGTTCTGGAGAGAGAAATAGAAAAAGGCAGTGGGGAAGTGCAATGGAGATACACATGTGCAGTCCCCCACAAGAGCGGATTCATAGGTGAATCGACGCGAAGGTGAACCCGGGAGGGGTCCACGGATGGACGAACCGACGTGAATATGACCGGGACGACCAGGTGGTGGGCTTGAACCTCGGAGAGGCTTTCTACATACCCTGTTTAGGAGACAAGGATCAAAGTCCACGTAGTTCGTTCTGTTTGTAACACTCTACCCCCGTGGGCGAAGGCCACTCCAATCCCGACATCCCTGCAGAGACGCGCGGGTGGGGGCCACATCCAAACCGGGGGGATCCTGCGTGCGAGACACGGGATCGAGTGATGCGGACGGTTTAACGTCTTGTCGGACGAAGTACAGTTTAACGTCGTGTGTTGAGGACGAAGCGGACGGTTTAACGTCTTGCCGGAAGAAGTACAGTTTAACGTCGTGTGTTGAGGACGAAGCGGACGGTTTAACGTCTTGCCGGACGAAATACAGTTTAACGTCGTGTGTTGAGGACGAAGATGCTTGGCAGTTTAACATCTTGCAGCGCGGACGAAGATGCTTGGCATTTTAACGTCTTGTCGCGCGGACGAAGATGCTTGGCAGTTTAACGTCTTGTCGCGCGGACGATGGAGGCTAGGCAGTTTAGCGTCATGCAGCTTGGACGTAGTGGTGCCGCCGATGGGTCCGTGTCACTTCGCGCGAGAATGGAGGGCCGCACGGGAAGACAACGCACGGTGCGGGCACCCGGGATGAGGATCATCGGGCGCCACGCAGGCGGGTACCCTCAGGGGGTCAAAGGGGGCGACCCCGGCGGATTGCGCGCAAAAGAGAAGCTTGGCACGCAATACCGCGGGTCGGCGCGCAAATGGGCGGGCTGGAGCGCAATTGAGCCAGCGCTTTGCGCGCGGAAGATAGAGATTGCGCGCACCGGGCTTCGGATAGCGCGCGGGGGCAACGGCTCATTCTTTGATGAATGGCCACTTTAAAACGGGGGGGGGGGGGGGTGCGCGCAATCGGGCCGGATTGCGTGCACCCCGGGGGCAATTGCGCGCAAGAGGCTTCTTTTGCGCGCGAAGGCCTTAGGGTGAAGAATTATTCAAAGGAAAGGAGCCCAAGGGATTGCGCGCAAAGGCGAACCCCGAGGCTTTCTTGCGCGAAAGAAAGGAGGTTACCTGAAGATCGGCATTGCGCGCGGGAGGGGTTGGATTGCGCGCACGAGAGACCTTTCGACTTCCGGCCACCTTCAAAACGTCGGGGGTCGCCTTATATTTATAGGCAACCCCGGGCGCGGAATCCGGATCGCGGGCGTGGAATTTTCTTCACGGGCGCGGAATCGGGCCCGGCGCGCAAGGGAGTCGCGCGGGCCACGGGCGCGCAAAAGTGCGCGCCGGCCCAGTGCATTGCGCGCATCCCGGGAGGTTTGCGTGCGGCTCGTCAACTTTGCGCGCGGCTCTCCAAAATTCCGCGCAAGGCTTCCGGGCCCTCCGAAACGGGCTTCCGACTCCAAATATGACCTCGCTTCCTGCATCCGGAGCTTCGTTTGGGAACAACGGACTTTTCCGGCGTCTACAATAATATTTTAATAATAATGAGAAAAGGAGTAACCCTAGCCTAATCTAGCACTGCCCCCCCCAACAGTCTTCCTGTGGTGCGTGGCTCTCCCCTTTCCTACCCTTCCCTTGCGTGAGCCACCACCCTGCATCACCACACCGGCTTCACCCCACCCCTTGCTTTTTCATATTCAGTGCACAGGCCCTCCACCTTCACCCTATCCCACTCAAAAAGTCTTCCACACCCAAGTCCTCACCCCTTGCCTTCCATCCCTCACCGTCGTGCTCACCCTCATCTACCTCTGGCCCTCCAGCCTTCCGCACTACTACAGTTTGTCATGCCTAGGCCCTCGCTTTTTTGCTCTTGCGCTCCCCTCCCCAACCTCCATTTCCTCTCACACGGGCAGTAGCCCTCCACCCTCGCTCCCTTCCACTCCACCCGACCTCACCCTTTCATCCCTCAACCTCACCTTTCTCAACACCTCTATTCTCCAGCGGTTCCCCCTGACTCGCTATGCACAGTAGTGCTGCACCAAGACCCCAAACCTTCCTCGCCCTCTCCGCCTTCCAATGGCATTAAACTGAGTCACCTATCCTCTCCCTACTACATCAGGCCCGCGCTCTCCCTTCGCCTATCTCCCCTCGCTTCCCTACCTAGCCTGGTCAACTCCATCTTCGACCTCACCACACTAGCCTCTCCTCACTTGTACACCACCTCCTCCATCCATCCACGTTCCAGTATCCCACCTCTGGACTTCCGCACCTCTATCCAAGCTGCGCCCCAGCCTCCTTGATATAGCAAGCAGTGCATCCATCCCCCAAATCTAGCCTTCTCCCTTTAAAGTGGTTACACTACTCCTCCCCTTTGTTTTGCCAATTATTTTTTAGGGTTTTTTCTTTAAAGTATTGAAACCATAACACCAAAATTGTTTTTCTCTTCTCTTCTTGTAGTTTAGAATGAGGGGTTGGTCTGTGGGGGATTGTTATAACTTCATTCATAGTTTCTTCAAGCATGTTCTTGGTTTGGGTTAAGTGCTTCCATGTTTTTCTTTCCTAATTATTTTCATTGAGGCTTGACATTTTTAATAAAGTTAAAATGTTGATTATTCCTATATGATGTCCTGGTTTATATTGTATGAGGATTTGGATATTTAATTTCTTGGATTATAATAGATTTTAAATGGTTGTTTTAGTGGCAATATCCTAGTTTTAAGGTATCTAGGAAACTTGTTTGAATGACCTTTGTTTCAATATGGTGCAATTGGGCCTGAAAAGTATCTTTGTTACTATATTTCAATGAAATTTTTTATTATTGAATTTTGTTTAGTTCTGTTATGGATTGGTTATTGTGTTAAAACAATTTTTTAACAGTTTAATGGATTACATTTTTTTTGTTGGTGTTCTTTTATAACAATGTGGGGAAGTGGTGATTTTATTGGAATTGATTTAAAATGTTTTTGTGGTATGAATTTTCATTAAAAGAATATTTTGGGTGTGTATGGTTTAATGTTTTTATAGAATGAGAAACAAGTTAAATTTCATTGGAAAGGATTTATGATTTTAAGGAAACATTTTTTTGGTTTTAAAGTAATGAGTTTTTCTTTCTAATTAATGTGTCTGTGGTTGGATTTGATTTAAAGGAAATGGTTACTTTTATAAATGGTGTCAAATCCCTCTTATTTGTATATTTTCATTCTATTGGATGTTGGAACGCCCATGGGTGCATGAGGTTCACACATGGATGTTCCGCTAAGTAATCATGGTTCATAGAAATGATGTTTTATTAAAATATTTTTTTATGTGTTTAGTTTCCAAATAGAGTTTATTTTCTTCTAGGAATATTAATGAATGTTTTAGTTGATTTTAATAAAGTTTTTCTTCATTTTTTTTGCAATGCTTGGTTTTTAAGGTGTTTCTCAAGGTGGGTGTGTTTTTCTTGAAAATGTAGAAGTGGTGTTTGTTTAATAGTTTGATAGTGTTTTTGGACATGTCAACTCATGGGCCCATTTGGAACATTGAACTCAAAAGGTGATGTTGAATAATATTTTATTAAAGGATGTGGTTTGGAAATTTTGGCGTGTGCTTTTGGAGTTTTAAATGTTTTTAGAAAAATGGTTTTGACATGGATGTGACATAACAACTCATTTGCAACTATCAGTCTTAATGTCTTGTTTGTGTTTATTCATTGAATGGATAATGTTTTAATCATTGTATTCTCATTTAACAACATTAATATTTTGTAAAAATTATCAAATGGTTTTAATGATTTCATGGCATGAAAGCCCAATTTTCACCTTTCATGATATGATGTATATATATTTTTTGGTAACATCTATAGGGGGATATCCCTTATGGGTTATCGTATGGAGTGTCTTTGTTTCGGGTAGGAAAGTTTGGTGAGATGAGTCATGCATGTGAGGCCGTCCTACATACATAGTATTATTATAACCACTATGGTATCCTGAGTGTATTTTGGATGGTCCCATGATTGTTTCTGATCTACCCCATTAGATTGGTTGGTACCCCCTAGATTTTTTGTTAGGTCCGACAGACTTTTCCCCTGGATTCATCAGTTTTAGGGTGGCCAGTTGGTAATAGACATTGGATTTTTACCATACACTGGTAGGTGGCTACAAAACTGGTTATGTCTAGGGGTATTCTTGTGATGATTATGATCACCCATGATTATTCATTTACTTAAATTTATTATTTACTTTCTTTTATTCTAGTTTATTTCTAGCTTTCCTTTTTTACCAGTATTATATTATCCCAGCTTTGGTGTCTTACATTTTGGTTTTTTTTGTAAAATGAAAAATGGTTTTTTTAATAGCATATATCGTCGGATAGATTATTGAATGGGAAAAATCATGTTTTTTATTTTAAAATATGAAAACCCTACTTTCATAATTGTATTTAAATCTTGTGTCATTGGATTTTTTTGGGATGTGAGATTCTTGGATTTTATGCCTTATCTTGGAAACCCTACTAAGCTTTTTTAATTCTCATTCATATGTTATCATTTCGTTTGATTATTTCATTTTCTCATGTTTTCATGGTTGTGTTTCTCATTATTAGAACAAGGTAGACCATTAGTTGGGAGGTGACCTGGTAGGTCACATGGAGGTATGTTGAACTGTTCAGTTTATTTCTTTTTCCGTTGAATGAATTTAGTTTTGTTGGACTGTTTATTATTATTATTTAATTGTATGTTTATCTTTTGTTCTTGAGAAAAAGCATTCCCAATGGATACATTTTGATGTCCAACACAATTTTCCAACCCGTGGGGATTGGGAACGCCCCTCGGGCCATGCTGCGGATGGGCTCAGGTGACCGGTTCAGTGTTGACCTACTGTTGGATCATGACATTTAGTTCCCATGATGATCTCTAATAACATCTTCCATTGTGTCTTAACATATAGGGAATTATATCACATGTTTATGTATAGTCCATAATCCCATTTCATATCCATATGTTATGCTTTCATGGCATAAAATCTAGTTTCCCTTCTAATTCCCTTATAATGAAATACCAATATTTATGCCTTGAATCATGGTTTTGACCTATGATATGCAAGGTATGATGATCAAAAGTTATGATCATATTCACGTACACTTATGTTCAAGTTATGATTATTAATTTCAATTGTTTACCCTAACAGGGCATTGAAGCTCACCCCTTTCTAATGTTTTCACTTCCATGGTTGATTAAGATTGTTGTCTATGTATAATTAATATGGGGAAAGGTCCTTTTGGGAAGAATTGAACATCCCTCACAGAGTTCGATGATTTTTGTTCCAATTTTCCAAATTCTCTATACTAACATGGTCTTTGGGTATCTCTTTTGGTAATTTAATTCCTATTCCAAAAAAATGGCGTCATTTCTATTTATTTTATTACTGGGTTATTATAGTTTGTTTCTGATGAATGATTTTCTCATCATTTGTATACTTGGATGAGAAAACATTAGTGAGATCCATATTAATATTTCTATGGATATAGCTACGGATGTCTCTAAGGATAGGTTTAAGGATAAGGATAAGTATAAGGAAATGTCTTGGAATTTTGGTGAAGGATAAAGAGAGTTATTTCCTAGAACTAAATATTGATCTAGATATAACAAATCAGAATGATTTTTCCATAGATATAAATATGAGTAGCAACTCTGACAGGGTGGATCATGCCTCACATGAGCGTATCCTAGTATATGATAATGTTCCTTATTGTGCACCTAGATTGGAAATCCTAGGGGATATGATTAGGGATTTAACAACCCATTATAAACCATCATTTAGGATTTAAATAGAATATGAATATGAATAAAATTGGAAAACCCTTTGGTGTCATGTATTAATGTACAAGGTGTCGTTATTTAGACCTCTAATACAAGATTTTATATGATTATGTGTCTTTCTGACATGATAAGTGTTTCTCACATTGTTCTATCTAATTTTAGTCAATGAATAGAACCAAATTTAATTAGTTTAACCTTAAATGTGATGGAAAATTTCATAAAAAACATTCCAATTTGATGATTAGTGGATAGAAATATATTTCAATTATTCAAAATCAGCTATCATGGTATATGATTAAAAAAGTTATATTTGGTGATATTATTAACACATATAATAATAGGAATATGTAAAATAATAAATTTTCACATGGTAAGAAACATAAATTATATAATATTTAACTTATTTAAATTGATGAATAAGGGATATGAACCATGTGGAATTCATCCAATTGAGGGGAATATGTTTTCTATGCTGGAAATTGGGTCATAGGTCGACAAATATTCACGGAGTTCAATGTATTATATATGGAGAATATGGGAATTATCAAACTCAATGAAATTAAAAAAAAATTTAATTCTAAACCAAGGAAGTAACTATTCCATGAAAATCAATAATGTTTAAGGAATGATGTATTTATGTATTTCGATTCCAAAATTAGGAATGGTGAATTATAAAAGGATTGTTCAGTTTATGTTATTCACTAAGGATTTACCAGATTATGTTGAATTGTATTGATTGAATATAATAGTTATTTAATGGAAAGGTGGTATTCATGGGAAACACAAGATTTATTTAATGAAAAACCTTAATATTATTTTTATGTTAAGATATTGGTGTTTGTATGAAAGATATTTTGGATATCAATAGGGGATTGGACACGATATATTACCTTCGAATTGATAAAGTATTTTTTCAAAATGATGTTTTCGATATCATGGATGGATTTTATAGAATTTTTTTATTTATAGAATATATACAATAAGAATTTGAATAAGTAAATTGCATGATTTCCAAAATTATTTATGGAAATTCTGGTTATTAACATGTTTCAAGAGAATATAAGATAAATGTATTTTCATGTTTGGAATGTGAAAAACAAGATATACTATTTCATATATGGGGGATAATTTTTTATGATGATTTAGTGACCATGTTTATAATGTTTTGAATTTTTAGATTTTAGATGTTTTATTTGGATAACAATTTATGAAATGATTTATGATAAATGTCAGATGTGGTTTAATGATTAAATTATCATATTATGAAATGAAGATTTTTTAATTTTATATAAAATGTACTATGCACATTTTCAATAATGCAAACAAAAGAGATTTGGAATGACATATCATTCTCTTTATGTATATCCTGATCTTTTAGTTCTTCAAGAATGATAAATTCTCCCTCATTACTTACAGAAAGTGATGAAGTGGGATTTCATTAAGGCATTATTAAAGAATGATATTGTGTATAAATAATTTATTGAAATCTTGTATGTGTATATTCTTATGGAAAAGGGTCATGAAATTAAATTTTGTCTTATTATCATCATTTTTGGGGATATTGATGTCCTATTTCACACTTATTCAGTTTATGAAATTTTGTTTATTATATTTCTCTAGACCACCCCCATTATATTGACTAGTGATATTTATCAATCCCTAAAATTATTTATTATTTTCATTAATGTATATATTTCTAAATTTAATATATGTTATTTTATGTTGGATCCCAACTATGAGTTACTTTAGTAGAGCATTATGGTTCTCATATTCTTGTTTTAAAGGACATTTATGTGTTCATCTTCATGACATGGGTTTCTTTCGAAAGAAATTAAAATTATTAAACCATTGATAACCAATGAGAATTTCAATGGAGAAATTAATTTTAATGGGGGTACAATGTAACACCCCTTGTTTTTTTGAAATATTCTTTTTGAGTTGATAAAATATTTTAGTTATTTTTCCTTTCACCCAACCATAAATATAGATTGTGTTATTTGAAAACAATAATTTATTATTTATTTTTACTCTATACAATGTTTCTATTTAATTCTATGATAACCCAAGATATTTTAGTGCTACATGGAATAATGAATTGAATTTTTTTATATGAAACACTTACTTTTCTTGCATTACTCATAACAATGAGTTTCTATGAAATGTGATTTTTTAATTATAATTAATTATAAGGGATAAACATTACCTAAACACAATAATATGAATATTAATAACCAATTTGTAATTATTATTTATAATATTTTTATATAAATAAAACCAATGGGTGATAAAAAATATAATATTTTTTAATGTCTTCCTATGTTTGGAAATACTATTTTCTAAAAATATATTCATTTTATGTCCATATGTGAACAATAAGAATATAAATTTTAGACACTATTGGAAATTTCATTTCATAAAATAAACAAAATTTTTTAATTACCAATATATAAATTATCTTAAGGTGATTTTTTGATACTTTTCTGAGAAACATGATTTTTGTGGGAATAATGAAAAATACTGAATTTTAATTCAAAAATGATTTTTTTCTAATTTACCCTTATATTTAATTTCCATTTTAACATAGTTTTGAAGGAACAATAGTTAAATTATACATCAAGAAATCTAATTTATATCTTTTTAATTGTTTTTATGTTGAATTATGATATACAATCTTAATGAACTTTTGAATAGTCTCACTTTAAAATCACGCTTTCTCAACATGTTTTCAGTCATATCATTGAACATAATGTTTCCAATTATATGAATTTGTTTTCAAAAAACTGAAATATATGGTTTTAGTTATTTTAATATTAATATTCTAATAATATCAACATAATTATTCACTAAAATGATTAGTGAATGTGATTGTGATTAAGTAAAGAGAGTAAGGTAAAATTGGGATTAAATTGGGAATAAATCTTCAACTTAAGGGGTGAAATAACCTATAAAACATTTCAAAACCCATTTGGTGGCAATAATGTTACCATAATCCTTAAATTACTATTTTTTTGGGTTTTTATGTCTTTTTAGGTTTAAATGTTGTATACCAAATATGATTTCAAAAATACAAAATGGGTGACCCCCCTCTCTTATAAAGGCCACAAAATCTCCCCCTTATTCAAACCTCCAAAACAAATTATGTTCAGAAAAGATATTCCTAATTAACTTTCCAATATCCATACATTACTCCTTCAATCCTCCCTTTGTGCGGAAATCCATACAAACTCTCCCCCTTATTCAAACCTCAGATGGTTGGGAATTATGATGTACACTATAGTTGCATATGATATATTTGACATCTATGATTTATTTTTTCTTCTTAAATTATTATATAATATATACCTTTATATTTTCAATTTTGTGTAAATATGATAATTTCTTTCGGGGAAATGTGGACTACCGTCTCCTCAAAGTTATGTGATTCGTTCACACACTACATTGAAAGTATTAAGGTTGGTTTTAGTGAACATATATAATATATATGATATTAAAATTATACATTATTTATATTACGTATATACATAAATTTTATTTAATTTCATTCATTCAATATTAAAAAGAAAACTAGAATAATCGTTTATGCATATGAACAACCTACAGTCTCCATGAATTGTGAATTTCAAATCCTATTTATATATTCTATATAATATTATAAATAAATATATTAGGAATATACATGATATTTATATCATGTTCCAAATTATTTAAATCATTATATAATAATTGGGACAAAAAATATAACAAATTAAGACACATGTTAAAAACAAAGCGTATATTATACGAAGTGAACACTTAACATGGAATTATTGATAAGTGGTTAATATGAAGTAATAATAAATCCATATATGGTATTAGATAATATAATATAGTTCTATAAAATATATATTTTAAACTAATATTTATTACACATGTGTTTTTTTAATATGAAGAGAGTTATAAACATAGGTTATGTTAATTTCCCCTAACTTTTTATTTCTATGAGATACATGCCATATTAAACACATGCTTATTTTTTGTGATATATATACTGACATATGAAAATTCATATCATTATTTTCCATTGGGTAATGATATTGAAAAATTTAAATTTATTATATTCTATCATATTAATCATTATTCTAAAATTTATTCAAATAGAAATGGTATTCTCATTTACTTTTATTTTTCCTGAGACACAAGCCATGTTTACCTCATATTTATTATATTTGTTGTGTATAATTACCCTATATTTATTATATAGTTATTATAATTAAATTTATGCGTATATAAATATACATTTTATGATTATTCTTTAATTAAGTTTATGTTTCAAAAATTTCTAAATCGTTATTGTAATTTTGTCTCAATTTTCCTTGTTTGAGACACATGCTGTGTTTTGAACCTATATTTTTTCATGAGTGGTATATAATATCATTGAAATGTTATATAATTAATCAAATTATTTTATGTATATTATTATAATCATGTAATTTTATTCTTTCTATGGTGTTATGATTCAAATTTTCCAACATAATAATGGTTAATAATTATAATCTCATAGTTTACCAAGATTTTTTTATGATTATCCATTCATTGATGAAATATTATTATATATATATATCAAGAGAACTCATGAATAAAATTATAATTGGTGTATTATTTATATCTTCATATATTGAAACCATTTTCTTAATATTAGGCACATTTTACTAATAAGTTGTTTTAAAAGTCTAAGATTGCATCACTCATCGGTCGAAAATTTGTGTTCTTTGAAGAACATGTTTTATAAAAATGTTTTCAAAATATTTTAAATAATTTTATATAGGTTTTAAATGTATTTTTAGATAAATGGATTTATTTTTTTTCAATACTTATATATATTATGTCAATTTTTTTTCAAATAATATTGTTTTAAAATGGGTTTCATGTTTCTTATATATGTTTTCATGGAAAACTGTTTTCAAAACATGATCAAGAATATTTTATACATTTTCATGGAAAATCATTATAATTTTTTTCCCATATTATCTTATTATATTTCAAGTTAAAAGGTTTATAAATTATTTCATGCTTTATTTAAAATATTTGAATGAATTTTAGAATAAAACGGTTTTAAATTTTTTGGCGTTCTAAAAAACATTTGCAACAAGAAAAGTATATTTTTCTCAATAAATGATTTTTCAAAGATATATTAAAATTATTTTCTATATATAATGAAATTATTTAAAGATATTAATTTCATTCATATAAATATTATATAGTTTCAATTCATATTCTTTATCTGAATGTTTTATTTGTTGTTGGCTTCATATTTATGAAACCTATTTCTCATTCACAGGTTATATACATATGAAACCAGTTTCTTTTCATGGGTTATGTGGTTTTTAAACATTATTATTTTCATAGGTTTTTTATTTAATTATTATGATATATATATCTTTTTGATAGGTTATGATGTGATTAAATTATTATGATACCCATTTCATTTCAATAGGTTATGATATGATGTTTATGAAACCAATATCTTCTTATGGGACATGATATGATGAATTTTTTATTATCATGTGGCATATGTATGAATAATTTAATTATTATATGGGTGAGACTTATATCTCCCATCAGTTCATTGGGTAATGATTTATATCTCATGATATAATAATGGGAATCATGTTGATGGGCATGATCTAATATGGGAATATTGGAAAACCAAATCCCTTACATTGAATGAACTGTGACTGGGGATGGTGGTCTGTCCCACCCATTAGGTTTAGTCACTATAAAGATGTAATATGGATAAATCTGATCCACTATGGGAATACAGGGAAACCCAATCCACTATCCGAAGATGGGGAATCCTGATCCACTAGGAAAGATGGTTAAACCCAATCCATTTCAAGGAAAGGACTGTGACTGTCGATGTTGGTGTGTCCCAGATAGTAGGTTTAGTACCCATGAAGTACCATGATAAGTTATAGAATTGTTAATTGACATATAGGGAGTGATATTACATATTTATTTGTATGCCTCAATCCATTGACTAAGTCATATATTATGCTATAATGGATTTATCCCTTGTTTCCTTTATGATTCATGTCACATGAACTGCCTGTATTTATTCAATGATTCATGATTATTATATTTTACATGAAATGTGTGACCTTATAAGGTTCTAATCATGTCTTAATACCCTTATGTTCATGTTATTCTTATTTAGTTCCTTTATTTAATCTTACTGAGAATTTGAACTCACCCCTTTCTGATGTTTCCTTTCCCCGGGTTGTGATGAATGGTTTTAAAGTACGATAACTATGGAGGAAGATCATTGTGGAATCCATTGAAGATCATTCATTGAATTAGACTATTTTAATTTCATGTTTCCAAAGGCACTAAAATAACATGGTCTTTGGGTGTCTGTTTTTGTAATGTATTATGTATTCTTCCAAAAATGATTTAAAATCTATGTTCGCTAAGAATGGGTTACTATAAATAATAATATAGTGAAATTAATTTAATATTTATAGTTACATAATATATACATTTTAATTAAATCATTCATAATTATGGGTTTTTTAGTTAATTAAAAACTGAGATACATTATGTATATTAAAATAGTTTTTAGAAAAATCTCGTCTCTCTAACAAAAAACAATTATATTAAAAAATACAATATAAATTTTATTCAAATCAAATTAATTTAATTTAATATAACAAATTAAAACATAAAATAAATAAAGAAATATTAAATACATAATTCAATATTAAAAGTATATAATTTATTGAAAAGAAATGGCATTTTTACAAAAAATTGCATTTTTCACTATTCATTGAAAAGTTAATATTCTCTAAAAAATCCAACTAGGAAAATCCAAGATTATTTTTTATCTAAATTAAAAAACTAACAAATTTTTTAGAAAAAAAATTCTATAATATTTGGATATTATTTTGATTCGATGTTCGCAAAGCATGAAAGAACCACCATTTTTAAATTTTGATTTTTTTATGAAAAATCACTTTTTATTTAAAATGATTTTTATTTAATTTTCTAATAAGAAAATAATAATTTAATTTACTCTATAAATTTTTGAACCATATATATTTTATAATTTACTTAGTACTATTAAATCCGACCAATTTAATGGATAAGTTATAAGGGTATACTATATTATCGTTCATTTATACTCAGGGTAGTGTGCACTGCCAACTATTTAAAGTAGTGTACTTCATCATCGATTTAGGAATAATTTTGTCTGTTAAATCATCTATATTATAGATATTAACTTTTAAAATATGTTTTGGTTTTACATCTATAATTGGAATTTCTATTGGAATAAATTTGAAAATGATATACACTTTGTTAATATAATATCTTAAATTTTGGAAACTATTATCAATATTATTTTCCTAGAATAATGTAATGAATTTTTTTATATTGAAATTTTTTATGGATTGTTAAAATATAATGGATTTGTTTCTAAATAAACATCAAAACCTAACAGATATTTTTTATCTGATGACACTGAGCATAACAATTTGCAGTAGAGATGTACTCATCCTCAACTATAGAAAATGTTACAAATAATTTGTTTTGAACTCTATAAAATTGAACATTTAATAAGTAATTGATACATACATGATTTTTCTTTTATTATCAATACTATCACCACCAAAATCAAATCTATAATTTTATAAGATAATTGATCAATTCATATGTTAATAAATTAAATCAGTATTAACAATTCCATAAACATATTTTATTGTTATTTTAACTTCTTTTAAACGAAATTATTTTCATTGAGACTAATTTATTTCACAAATGAAGGTAGAAAAATAATATCAAGCATTGATTTACTCAAATAAATTAAGTTTTATTTCATTTCTCTTATATATTTTATCATTTATATATTTTTAATATTCATCAACATCCCGTATCGAATTGGGGATAATTGGTTTTCTCAAAGTTTTAAATGATTCATGAATTTTTTAAAACAAACCATTAGTATATGTACTTTTATTTTTTAAATCAAATATTCTTTTTGAGGACCATGAAATTTTTTTAATTTACTTATTAATATCAAATCAAATATATTGGTAATTAATTTTGAAAATTTTATCAAAATAAATTGTCATTAAATTTATAATTAATTATTTTTTATATCATTTTTCTATTCAAATTCCACTTCAGTAAAATATTATTTTGATATTAAACTATCATTAGATAAATTCCTTATAAAAGAGTTGTACAAACCTTTCATTTTTTGAAATTATTTTTCAAAACAAATATTGTTCTTCTATTATAATAATATCATGGAAAATTATTTATACCATACAAAGCTTTAGGTTGAAAAGATTATTGGGAAATTCATCAATTTTTAAACCTTTTGGTTGATTAACATAAACATCTTAATAAATTACACCATTTAAAAATTCACTTTTTACAGCCATTTGATAGAATAAAAAATTATTACAATAAGAATACTGTAAAAATATCTGAATTTATTATATTCAAAAAACTAGTTAAAATGAATCTTTAAAATAAACAACAACTTATTTGAAATATATTTTTGCAATATGTCCATCATTATTTCTTACTATATTATTACAATCATCAATTTTATTTCAAAAAAATAAGTTTTCTTCCAATATAATATACAAATTTTAGAAACTATACAAAATTAAAAAAAAATATATTTCAAACTGATTAAGTTCATAATGAATAATATTTATCCAGTTAGAATAATTTAGTCCTTCATTTTCATTAAGAGGCATAGAACAAAAAAAAATTAGAATTAATAACAAAATTAAAAACTAATTTTCTAGTTCTTATTACAGATCCATTATTTCTAATTACATTTTCTATAGAATTATATATATTAGTTTTCTGATTAATATGATCTAATTGAAAGGATATGTGTTTCCCATCAACTAATGAATTCTTATTTTGGGAATTATCATCACCAAAATTGAACTCTATAAATTATTTAAATGGATAATTAGAATCTATATTCAAATTTTCTTTATTTTAATTTAACATTAAATGCACGTATTATTTTTTTGTCATGGTTCTTATTATATAATCCAAAATCATTATTATAGTTTGAATATCCCAGAAAATTTCTTTCATCAATTTTAGCGTCGAACATATCAAAATATTATTTTGTATTTAAAATATAAACTCTACAACCAAAAAATTTTAAGAGGCCAATATTGGGATTAATTTATTTAAATAGTTCTTTAGGTGTATTTTAACATGGGTCTACTTAATAATCTATTTAAGATATTGAAAATATAATTGACATCATCAACCAAATTTGTTTTTTAAAAATTTAAATCATTTTTCATAATTCTATCCATTTGTTGAATAGTTCAATTTTTCTTATCTACGACACCATATTTTTGTAGTGATATAAGGGTTTAAAATGTATGGAATTATTCATTATGTTCGCAAAATTACACCCAATATATGTTTACAAATATCCGCCACTTTTACTTCTAATTGATTTTACTGAATTACCATTTTTTATTTCAGTTTTATTTACAAATAATAAACTATTTATGGTTTCACATTTACTAGATATGAAAAGATTCAAGGTGAATATACAAAAATCGTCTTAATTAAAAAAAATATTTCATATAGACCAATTACGTTTTTTAAGAATCCAAATAAATCAAGATAATATAGATTTAAAATAATTTCTATATAAAAAATGTTAATTGATCTAAATCCCTTTTTTAGTATTTCTTACACTTTCTAAAATAATCACACACAAAATACGTACATGATTTAAAATTTGGATATTCTAAAGCCTATCCCTATTTAGATAACATGTAAAATTTCTAATAGTGAAAATTTTACAACCATCAGTGCCAATGAATATGGTTTGTTTCAATAGTATTTAAACACTTAAATTTTTGTTGGTTAGTTCAAAAAAATAATTAGAGTTGTAATTTTTGTTTTATATCAGTATAATAAAAAATATTATTTTCTTTTTAAACCAGGAATTTATTATGTCAATTATTTAAACTCATTCCATAATAAAAAACCCACAAGATAGTAATTAAATTATTTTTTAATCCATCTATGTATAATAGTTTATAAATTCTAACATATTGAAATATTCCGACTTCTCAAATGCATCTAAAATTGACTTTACAGTTTTCATCGAATGTGAAAGTTCATACATCATATGAATTAATAGATATAAACAGTTATAAATATCACTAATAATCATCACATGAAACCTTCTTCCATATACAAGGTATCATTAAAACTTATTATATATATTTCTGATAAAATATATTAGGAACATATTTTTTTTAGAACCCATTAAATTTTGGGTCCATATAAATTAGTGATACATTTTCTTAATTCTATTTAAAATTACATATTAATCATGTGACACATGAGACATTACCTTTACTTCGTTTAAGAAAATTATTTCTATAAATCTTAGGGATCTGACTTTTATAAACATAACCAGTTTTATATTAATTAGTTACTCCCATACCCATCATCATATAAAATATTTATTTCCCTTTAATATTAAAATATATTTTTTACTTTAATCCATTAATTCCCCTTTAAATTGTTTAATTATTTTATTTTATAACTTCCAATTCTTAAAAAACACTACCATTGGAACCTAATAAATATTTCTTAATTACTTATTCTCTTTTTAGTTCTTATTACATTAATTTTAACTTTTTAATAAATATTTAGAAAATAAATTAAATCTAAATTTTGGTCATCAAGAATATTTGTAAAGAAATACTTCATTCATTCCTTCTCATCATTGAAATTTATCAGTTTAGAATCATTGAACTTTTTCTCACTTATATTTCATAAAGTAAAACCATTCAGATATTCTTTTTCATATTTAATTTCTTATTTTCATTTCTCAGTTATCTATATAGTTCATCAATTGTCAATATATTCATTAGAAATTTTTTTTTTTCAGCTACTTATATGACATCTGCTTCAATATCAAACACATAACCTGAATTTGAATCAGAATCAATGCTTACCTAATTCACTATTGATTCCATCAAGTATAGATTGGATGATTTATTTCAACTATTATAAGTATATGTAATTGAGTTTCATTCCATTATGAAACACTATACGTGATGATAATAATTTTTTAACTCATTCTTTTATTTATTTTCATTTTCATCTCATCTCAATTTTGGGAAATCTAATTTGACATATACCTTTTTCTTAAACACCATGAATGTTAATTATTTTTCATTGTATTTAATAATATTACATTGACTATTTACCTTTAAATCGTCTTTTTTATAAACCCTTCTTAGATTCTTTATTGAACCTCTATTTTTTCATGTACTTATAAAATCCTTTAGTGATTTATTTAAATATTTCTCACATTAAAACAACTTAAAATTAGTTGAAATAACAAAATATATATTAAATTTTAAAGTTATACCTTTTCTTTTATCATGTTCCTTGATATTATAATTCATCAAATCAATCTCATATTAAGAAAATTATCTTATCAATTGATCCATTGAATACTGAGTAAAATTCGTACTTTCTTTAATCAGATTATTATTTACGTGATACAATTTAAGTATAAGATTCTGTAGTATTTTAATAAGAACCTAATTAATTATATTTTCATTGAGTACAATAATGTTTTTTATAATTATCCTGAAATTATAATATATCTTTTAGATTCTCTCCTAATAAATCATTCATATTTCTTGAAATATACCCCCGTGATTATGAAAATCGGTTCTCCACAACATTAAAGTTTCCTAATGAGTGAATTTTAAATTTCTATATATGTATTGTATATTCTTAAAAGAGGAAATATGGATATAAATATTAATTAATAAGGAGAAACATGGGTAATTTATTTCTTTGTAGTTTAAAAATCATTTCGTAGAAACATTTATGGTTACAGTTTATAAATTTAACTTGGTATTTTTATAAGGTTGAAATTATAGCCCAAAAATATAAACCTATATATTCAATATATAGATCCATTTGATCTATCCATTTTACACGATCAGACCCATTGAAATGAGGTGTTCTGATGGGAATCCAAAACTCAAATTCCTAACATTCTATTATAAAATAGTGGGTCTTTCCTTAGATTGTTGGGTCTAGGATAGTAAATATAATAAAAATAAATTTGAATTAGAAATTAAAAATCAACTCCATAAAATGAACCAAACTATAATACAATTTATTAAGATTGAGAGTGATAAAATATGGATTTAATTGTGAATATTCATTTTAAAAGACTTGTACAGAATATAATGGTCATCTTAATTATCAGTGAAATAATGTAATCAAATAATATCATATAAAATATAACAATGGTACATGATATATTTATAGTAATTCAGATCTTTAATTAACTTCATCTACAAATCAGTATTCTCTACACTATGATAATATTGGTATTTACTAAGCTACTAACCATTTATTCGGCATGATAACCAAGTTAAAGATGTAATTTTTTCTGGAAATTTGGTAAAACCCAAATTTTCATTATATAGGTCATATCTCATGATGACCATGATTTTTTGGGAGTCATATCCAAATCATCCATTTTATTGAATGGAATAAACTAGGAAGAAATCTTTTTGAAGGTAAAATTTTTAACAGACTCAAAATATGAAAACAATAGTATAAGAAAATACAATAATGAAAACTAAAATGAAATTAAGAATTTTAGTAGGCAATATGATGATGAATATATATTTAGCTCAAAAACACATATACATTCTATAATAAACGATAAAATGATGAAGTTCCTTCATGATCATACCAATGAACTATTAGTGGAAGTGGGGACTCACCACTTCAAAATTCTCATATGAATGGTTTTTTTCAATATGTCTGTATTAAATAAAGTTTGTAGGTATTAGATAATAATTTTTTCCAATTTATTAAATTCCAATGGAAAATCTAGATTCATCCAATCTAATATCTTCTTGATCACATAGGCCCTCCTTGAGAAAAATCACATAGTTCAATTTTAGAAAATAATAATCATCAAAATATAATTGTTACACATTATTTGAAATTTCAACATCATTTTCAAATTATTCTTACACTTTTATTATTAAACTATATCTTAAATGATTATAATATTTTAATCTATTTGTGAAATCTATTGTGCTACAACAATTAGCAACATGATTTACTTGGGCTCCATATAAATTCGGTTATGTTTCATAATCAGAAATGTGGTTTTTCCTAAAACACCAACATGGAATATTCAACTATATGTATCAAATTTAGGAGTTATTATCTTATATATATTTGGATATGTATATTTTTCTATTTGAAGGAATGCTATTATACCATTTTTTCCTTACTTCGGCTTCTGTTGAGTTCTTATATATTCTAACAATAGTTATAAAAGAGATGAATGGCATGAGGGATATAAATTTCTAATATTGATGTAGAGGATCCACTACTACAAATATTGAAGAAAAAACAGGGTTGTAAATTTTATAATAATATTCTAATACTATAATAAGATAAAAATATTATAATTATATGCTTCCATTCATAATATAGGAGTTCCTCCATCAAAACAATGATTCTCTTATAATTTACATATCACCACTTCTGCTAAATGTGGGTACTATAGTTTCATGGGGAATTATATACCATGTATAACAGAATTTTTTTTCTTTTATAGTGTATATATTGTTATCAAATATTCTATATGGTTTATGTAAGGATAGTTCCATGCATGTGTAATGGTAAGCTCAACTTTCAACTTCATGCATAAAGGTAAGATAAAATTAATGTAATGGTATGTAAAATTTATCATTGTGAATTATTTTTGACAAGAATGACATTAAAAGGAAAGAAGGGTTTTATAAAAGTTTCTATAGGAAAAAAAATCATGTTATAAAGACTATATAGAGGTAATATGACACAATAGGTATGGGATAACACTATTCCTACGCACTATGTAAAGGTAAAAAAAGAAATATATGTTCTATAAGGGTAAAATAAGAGGCTATATAAGGTAAATATAATATTTAAATTAATGAAAAAAAATTATAGGAACCATAAATAAGTATATATATAAATTTAATCTATATATATATATGTATAATAGAATTTATAAATTTTTCATAAGGGAAAATGAAACCTTTTTTACATGTACTAATGAGGTTTTAATCCACTTATATGGGTACACATTAGACTGACGTAAAGATTATAGAGAAAATATATGTCTTATGTAAGAGTAAGAAGAATATTAGAAAAATATTTTCTAAAAATAAATAATTATATATATATATAAGTATAAAAATATTTAATGTTGAATAACTAAAAAAATAATGTCAAAAAAATAATTATTATTGAAAATAAAAACAATTTCCTAAATATTTTTATTAATAATATATGTAAACAATTAAATATTTTTCAATTATTTTAGGGATTCTAAAATTTTATTAAACAATACAATGAATACAACAACAAAACTCCCCATACTAGAATATTCATGTAAGTTTTTAACTGATCCAAAAAAGAACATGTTATACATATGAACAGGTAATATTTTATTTTTATGTGACATTTGTACCATTTTTACATTAGGCTGATGATTTTAATATAATATAATTTTTTTAAAATTATATTTTAAAATTTTTTATAAGAGAAGGTAATTGAAAATGTTCGACAAGAATATATATACTTACTTTTTTGAATCTTCTCCTTTTCAACAGAGGTTGTTTTATAATGACTTATTTAGGCACCTTTCATGAAACAAGAATCTAATCAATATTTAAGAGTAAACCAAATTTAAATAGTGGTTTTGGTTTGGTATAGTATGGGTTCTTTTATTGGTAAATTGTGAGTGTAATTTTCATAATTACACATATTTTAATGTATATGTTTTTTATTTTAAAAGGAATGTGGATACAATGTGATAGAAATAATAGGTGTGAGTCATAAATTCCCTCAACCAAGAATATTTGAGATATGGTGTTATTAAAATTGAAACTATTACCACTTAGTTTAACCCATTTTAACTCATTTTACCTATATCATGGGAACTCAATTTTATACATCGGTAACATATTGTTTTGCCTAAAAACAAAAAAGATCTTATTACATTAATTTTATGTTCTAAATAAAATTTTAGGCAAAATTTAATATAATTTAATTTCAAAATATGAATAATTTTATTCATAATTATAATATAAAATCGATAGAGAAAACTATTTTTATAGAAAAAATATCTTCTAAAACATTAAGTGTTCATAATTTTATTTCAAATCAATTAATAATTAAATGAGTCATAATCATTTTATTTGTACATTGAAAATTTTTATTATAATAATAATTTAAAATATATTAATTAAAATTATTATAATAATAATACACAAAACGTAAGAAAAATATTTTACAATAAATATCATTTCTTATCATTAAATAATTTTAGTTGCATCCCATTTTAATTAATAATTTATCCTCTAAACCATTTAATTTTTATAAATCCGTTATTATTATAATATTTCATGTAATATTATTAACACCTCAAAAAATTTCTTTTAAATATAATTTTAATAATATGTAATGGATATATATATTCATAATAAAATAAATTAATTAATTAGTTTTTATTCATTCCAAAATTATTTACAATTTCGGAATTATAAAAAATATAATTTGTTACTAAATAATTCATACAATTTTTATACCTACTGGTTACCATTTTATAAAATCAATATAACTCTAAAAAACATATATCGAACAACCATATATATAATAGTTAAATAGCATTCACATATATAGTATTATATAAATCCCTATAATCATTCATCCAATTCACTAAATTCATTCTCTAAATTTATATTATATTTAAAATTTTTTATTTTCTAAGACTATAAAAAAAGCCATTTTATTTACATAAAATAACTATGAAGAATATTTTTGGTTATTGGTATTTTTTTAATGTTGATTTATTCATATTTTAGTTTTCATATTTTTTTAATATTGTATTATTATAATTTATTAGTTTTTTTTCATGTACAATAATATTTTATCTAAATAAAATATATCATGGTTCATTTTAGTTTAGTGACTCATATTTTATATATTATAAAATAAATTGTATTTATTTATGCAAAAATACATAGAAAACATTAATTGTGCTTCATCTTTCCCCAAGAAGATGTTCACCACAAAAAAAATCATTACAAAAAGAAAAAAAAAATGCATCACTTCTTTATTATTTTATTTTTTATTCCAATCTGGCTCCATCAAACATATGATTCCCCTATAGAACTCTAACAAGATGAGTGACCTTGTATTGTAGTACATTACCTCTTCGATCCAATATTTTTATGTGTTGTTCCTCATAAGAGATATCATAGTCAATTTATATCATATTTATGTTCAATATTTGTGATTAGACATGTATGTACTTATTTCAATGTGATATATTGAACTTTTCATGTAGTTGAGAGATGTATGGTGGGAGTGGAAGATGAAATGATACCATCCCCATATAATTAATGATTTGAAATGGGCTAGTGTATGAAGGGATCAATATTCAGTTTTCTTAAATATCATAACCCTCTAACGTAGTGCTATAAGAAGGAATGAGTTATCTATAACACTTAACATATATTCTTGAAAACGATTATTAGTATATATATTTTTCTAAATTTGGTTTGTATTTATGTGTTGTTAAATGTTTTTTTTCAAACATATATTGATCAAGATATGATATCAGTATATTAAACTCTTCATATTCATCTTAAAAATATTTTAGTTACGCACCCTTTTTCATAAAAATCATTATATATTTCCATTTTAATTATAGAATGGTAATTTTTGTTATTTAATGCTCTACCAGGTGGAAGTTCTTGACCACATCCACCAATGAAATCCATTGAACTTCATCTCAACATAACCTCCAGAGTATAAATTTTACTTTAATATTGGCTTGATGCCTGAGGTTGGTAAGTAGTGCAGAAGCTAAGCTCATTATTCAAAACATGTTTTATAAATTTCTTGATCATCTAGATAGGTATTTAATATCAATTATATATAATTGGTAGTTTTAAATCAAATTTAATTAAAAGTTACTTTATGTGTATCCTGTAATGTTTATTTGTCAATAAATTATGTCAAATGTCAATGAAATGTGGTAAATTTTTAAGGCGATCAAATATAACATAAATGTAGAGACCCTAGCTTGTTGTACATAGACATTAGATTAATTTTTTACAATACTTAAAACATTATCAAATCAAATTCCCAAATACCTTATTA
Source organism: Viscum album (assembly GCA_963277665.1). NCBI lineage: Eukaryota > Viridiplantae > Streptophyta > Magnoliopsida > Santalales > Viscaceae > Viscum > Viscum album. Next base: position 736,495,902 of record OY728160.1, read on the forward strand.
GTTTATTGTCTTTGGAAACATGAAACGTAATCTTCTAATCATGGTGAATGATCTTCAACATCTACCACAAAGATCTTCCCCTTGTGGATTCTTACCAAAAACAATTCATTATATCATGGGGAAAAGAAAATTAAAAAATGGTGAGGTAAAATGCATAGTAAGGGTAAACATGGAGAACATAAAAAAAATCGATTAACAATTGAATGTAAAAACAAGAACATAAAATTTAAACACCATATTCTTGAGCAATGACATAAATCATGGTAGTACGTAAGGCATAGATCATAACAGAACATTAAACATGATATAAAATCATTTTCATAAGACATTTATCTATGAAAAAATAATAAGAAAATAATATGATTTCCATAATAGCCAAGGAATTGCTGCTCAGAACATAATAGTGGATGAAGTCCAATAGTGAATCAGGATTAGTTGTCATGCCAGCCCTGCATTACATAACCAGATTTAGTTGTCATTTCGAACATGTCTATATTATGATATATTAAATTTTAACCAATAAATTATTGGGAGATATAGGTGCCATCCATCTCATAATAAAATCATTCTTACATGTTCCACAAAAACATAAATCATTCATCATACCATAATCCATGAAATAAAATGGGTTTCTTAGACATCATACCATCACATCATAATACAAATAACATTAATGGACTTAATAAAAATAATTCCAACATAAAAATTATCAAATAAATTTAATAATAATGATATAAACATAACCCTATGTCATCTTATATGAAAAATAATATTGATAAACCACTTGAACTTAGTTCTTGAGGAAAATTTTCTTTCTTCTTCAAAAACAATTTCATTTCTCAAAATGCAACACAATTTTAAAAGAAAATTATTTTGATGAAAATAACATGAAATTTTGGTAGAATAATATTAATTTAATAATTTTTTTAATAAAACATTAAAATCCATTCAAGCCTTACATGTCAAAAAAAATATTCTCCACGTACTTTTACCCGAAAAGTCAAAATTGTAACTCATATGGTAAAAAAAAGAAAGATTTCTTCCAAATCATGTAGTGAAAGTAAAAAATGGCTCAAAATGACTTTAAACATATATGGAAGAATATTAAACATTTAATGAAAATATTTTTAGAAAACATGGACATGGATGATAATTATAACCCCAGTAAATACATACGAATAAACAATCTCGGATAAAAATGAGATTGCAATAATTATCCCTTACCTTAGGTCTAATTTCATATGTATGTGTCTGAAACTCATGTATATTGGGATTAAAAATATTAATAACTTGTAACAAAACCGTATTAATATTTATGATATCATATATGATTCACTTGGGACTTTATATTACCCGTTCATTTATCAATTCCATGTTAAAGCAACGTTTTCGGTAATAATCGTTTCATTTATTGTAAGTTTTTGGGCATTTTATTCTTCTTATGATTACAAAGATCATGATTTACTTACATAAAATTAGTAAAAAATTAATTATCTATCATATATATTCTATATAAAAATATAGATGATAGATCTATAAATGGAATAGACTTCACAGTTTATGGAGACGTTAGGCCGTGCGTACACAAGGACATTGTTTTTGTTTCCATATTAAAATGAATAGATGTAAGTTAATGATATATATATATATAATAGAATTATTATTTAATATATTTTATTATTATTTATTATATATACATTACAATCAGTCATGAATCGTTAACATGGAGAATGATTCTCATCACGTCGTGGAGACGGTAAGCTGTACGTACGCACAAACGACGATATCGTTCCCATAGATGTAGAACCATATTGAAGTGGTTGTTGTATAATATCTCATAATTAGTATCATGTTATAATAATCATATATAGTTATTATTTTCACCATTATAACCATCCATGTAAGGTAATGTTGAAAAACAAATTACACCAGGGCGTGTAGACGATAATATATCCGTACACATGCGTGGGGATTTCATTTTTCATAGGATGAATAGATGTTGAAAAGGGGGTATTAATATTTATAATATCATATATGCATATTAGTGATACTTATTTCATTACCTTATAATTAAACACCTAAATAATTGCATTTATAAGAAGAAATAAATTTTAAAAAATCCGTAGAAGATATTACCTATTTCTTGACATGCCTCCATTAAATTCTTGTCAGGGAAGTAGAGTTAATCTTTTCAGAAGATAAGAACATCTATAATTTAACTTGTAATGTTGAGAAGAAAAATTTTAAGGGGTTTTATGCACTTGAAATCTCAAAATGGAGGGATTTGGAGTGGGAGGAGGTTTCCTTTTATAGTAGAGGAGAGGGGCACTTTAGGAATATTCTGCAATATTAATTTATTATAAATTTATTTTCGATTTGAAATGGCCCAATACTTATTTAATTATAAAATAATATGACATCAGTTTGAATAAACATCATAAAATTATTTTATTACAACTTTTGTATATTTTTTTATCCTTATCTTTTTTGTTTTACCCATATTTTATCCTTTTTAATATAACTGTGATTTCATGTAATTTACTCATTATGGGTTTCTTTAATTACCATATCATGTCAAGAAAGAATTTTATTTTTGACATATCTGGATTTATATTAACAATATTTCAGAATCAAAGATTTTTAGGACTTTAATACCATTTAATAAACTATTTTTAAATTTATAAATTATATCAATTTTGGATACTATTCATATTTGAAATTTTTAATAATTCATAACAACTTTATTACTTCGAACCAATAGAATTAAATCATCTCTTATAGGTAAATGTCATCCAAAAAATCATGGATGGCATCAAAATATACAAATTAAACATATTTTAATATTTATAAATTCATTTATCAAAATATTTCATTAATGAGGTAATGACTACATCATAATTATGTCATAAATAAATTTATTTATATAATTTCCAAAAATAATAAATAAAATTCCATGATGTAGGAAATATATTTATCTCTCTGATTAATACTTATATACTTAGAGATATGTTATATAACCCTATATTAAAATCGATTTAAAAAAATATATACATTTAGGTTATAATTATATTTACTTTAAATTAATTCTTATAAATAGTCATTTTCACATACAAGCGAATCTATAGGGTACAAAAATTGTCCAAAGGATTCCCATGGTCGTAAATATCTAATCCAATAGAATTTTGGCATGTTGTATGGTAGTTTAATATTATTATAATATAATTGTTTTACCCTTATTTACATGATTTACCCTTTAACCATGGTAAATAAAATAATTACTGAAGTTAATATTCATAATTTCCAAAACAAATACCTATTTACACAATTTGAACCTTATAATTACAAATATGAACTCAATTTTTCTAAATTAAAAACCCAGAAGTTATAGTAATTAATTTAAAATTAATCATGTTGTTGAAAAAATGGGTTTTTGTTCAAAACATTGAAAAATATTGAAATGTTTTTACATATAAATTCTATGTAAAATTAATGAAAATGACTTAAATTGTCTTAAAATATAAAAATATATCATATTTTTTTAAAGATATCAATAATAAATTTTAACCATATAAATTATTTCGATAAAGAATGTTGTTTTCAATTAAAATATAAAGTGTTTTCAATATTCATCCAATTAGGAATGTTATTAGAAAAATATCAAAAATTTATCCAAATTAATTTTATATGTCCCACTCCTAAACAAAAAGTTTATATTTCCCCAACTAAATTATAAAACTATCAAAAACTATATTTAAAATGGGTGTGCCATCAAAAGGCGATAAAACATCATTTTTTTGAATAATACCTCTTTTATCCGAAAAATTGAATTTGTTATCTTATCATGTGTAAGAAGAATGATAATGTTTTATAAAATTAAAAATGTGGTTAACACTATTCATAACATATAGTTTAAAAATTATTTTAATAATATATTATTGTTTAGTAAAACTCGGTATCACGTAAAACACAAGCTATCGATGAAACTCACTTTTCCGTGTAACGCAAACCATGTCAGTATTGCATTTAGTGAAAGCTTCCATTGGTGTTTCATATAACATAATAAAATCTATTTTCATTCATACATTGAAAAAATCTATACTCAGTGTTGTTGAAATGAATTATATCACTAGAACATGAACTTTTGTGCTATACAGGCAAGAAATGTTGTTGAGTATACATGAAGATAATACGGTATTGCGTATAGCACAACCTATCCTTACTGTAGCGTACAACAGAAGACATCAATTAAATAAAAAATTATATATCTCATAAAATCTCAGGATGTTACACTAAATTAAAAATTTCCATCTAAAAGTCTTATGAATACCTACAATCAAATATTTAGTGATGTTCTACTATTTTTATAAATATATGGTTAATGGTTTAATTATTCATTTAGACATAAAGGTCCATACATGAAATATTATCAAACAAAATATGAAGTTATAGAATTGAAAATATCTCTATGAATTTTTCCCTTCAGATATGATTATTGAGATCTCAAAAAAACTAAGTGCTTCTGGGATGGATAGTGAATGATGATCTATGTTCATCATCAAACGTTTTTCCCTAATTATAGTATATATTTAACCCTTATTCATTTCTTAAAGATTATAATTTTTTTTTAAATTTTCACCCTGGATTGTTTTTTAACTTCTTTTGTATCTTCATATCCACTTTATATTCCTCTTGATCTTCACATGAATGGATGGTTGAGTAATAATTTATGAAACATAGTATTTATCCCCTTCTCTATGGATTTCATGCTTGATCACTTTATAATTCATGAGCATTGGGTATCTATTAATCCTCATTATGTATAAGGTTTCATTTTTTCCTAATCAAAGCATCATCCACATTATTTTCATTCCCTTGGTGGAAATGTATTTATCATTCATTATCATTGAATAACTACTACTGTATCCTTCAAATCATATCCAAATCCTTCTCATTAAATATATAATTTATACTCTTAGGTTCGGTATATCATACATTACATTCACTATAAATATTATGACTATATATTTTTTATGGTTAATATTTCCACTTATAGATTCAAATCTTGTGTGAGGAACATTTTCACATTTAATAATAATTTTTTGAGGTATAATATACCATTATTTAATTTTTTATAAGGAAAAATCATAATATGTTATTTTTTGCATCACAATATATCAGAAATCATTCTCCTATATACTGTAGTGTGTATTACTGGTATAATTTCTAACCATCTCATAATATTTTCCAAAATATTTTCACAATAATATATATAAAATAATTACTTTATTTAGTGCTAATTTGGATAGTGAGATTGATATCCGCAAAATATTTCTCACAAATCATCAATGTTATATAACCATTTTATGAAAACTATGAACCTTCATTACAATGTTTCACCTGGACTATTCAGCGATTACCATGGTCTTTGATGGATCCAATGATATACCATCACATATGATAACAAGAACCATGAATGACACCTTTACTCTCCAAAATTCAAACATGCTATATTTTTCATAAAAACTCTCAATTCTCATGTTCTACATCTCAATCCTGAAATAATATTCACTATTGACCTTTATCATGGAATATATGATAACTTTGTCTTTAAATAATTCAAAAAATTCATCAGTGTTCTCTTTAAAACATATATTACTCGAACCCATGATAATAGATTGGGTATATTTATTTCTAAATGGAATCACTATAAATTCATAGTGCCCATATACAGTATGAAAGGTTTTCTTGGGTACATATTCTTTTTTAACCGTTATTTGATTATATATAAAGTGAAGGTAAATCTTTAATATATAAATATATGCTAATAATTAATCAAACACCTTATTATTATGGTGTAGGGTATACCTATTATTTAATATAATTTTTTAAGCTCATGACAATAAATAGGGAGATGCATTTATGCGTCATTATTTTTATTAATAGAACTGGTGTTTCCCATGGTGAGTCATTAGTATTGAATCATTATCAATGTTATCTTTGTTTTTCTTCCTCAATTCATCAAATTCAATATAGAACATTCCATAAAGAGTCTTTGATATAGGCATACCACTATGTATGAGTTCTATTGGAAACTCAACCTCACTATCTATGTGATTATTCTGAATCTCTATAGAAAAACACAAATTTATTCATTCCCAATATATATATCATCATTATAGAGTTAATTCAGAATAATTTAGGTAAATACAACTAATTATTGGGTATTAAGATATACATAATGCAAATAATTTCCAAAGTGAGTTCATGGATAGTTATGAAAGAATAGATTATGACTGGTTAAATTCAAATATGAAATATGACATCCCAATCCATGTAAATAATATTTTAGATATAGATATAGATCTAATCAAATCGTTGAAAAATAAAAAAAAAATCAAATATGGAGATAATAATAAGATTTTAGAAAGAAAATTACCCCAAACCTAAATCATATATCATCTATAGGCTTTGGATGAATTCATTATACCATTATGTTTTACGCTATAATTAAATACATATAAATTTAGGATAAAAATAAATATAATCTTATACACTTGTCATCATATAATCAAATTCACAGAATTAGGATCAAATAAGATGATTTCAATATTTAAAAAAACTTTCATCACAACAATATCATGATTTTTCATTAAATCTATTACTAAAAAAAGAAAGGATATCATATGTATTAACAATAAATTACCATAGTATGTAATCATAGGATAAAGAAAATTAGTCCAATTATTTCCTATATCATAACTCTTTTATTTTATCCTAGGACATTTTTTGTTATTCCTACATCACTTTTAGTTTAGCATGGGGTTTTTTAGGTTCTATTCTTTTATTATTCATATCCTAGTCCCAAAAAATAGAGTAATCCTACTCTGATACTAACTAAGACTACTTGAGTACATTACAAAAACATGAAACATCATTCAAAAAATTTAATCATAACATATCATAATAATTCACACCCTAAAACCTATAGGTTCATGGTCTTTGAATATTACATACATGAACAATTTATTAATAAAATTCTTTAATATATCCAACAAATATTATTCTCAAATGGTACCCATTTATAAATTTTATACTTAATATTCTTCTTCAAAAAATTGGGAATGGATAAATGAGAAATGTTGATCTAAGATAATCATTACGGAAAAACATGAGATACATATGGGTTGAGAAAATACTAATGGTGAATGTACATTACTTTAGGAAATTATATAACACAAAACAAATAACATAAATCTTGGGTCATGGAAATGATTTTTTCATAACAATAGGAATGAGTAATTGGAGTGTGGAAACATGAGTGAATAATCATGATCCACGAGAACATGACTTAAGAATAATAATATGGCACATAAATAACAATATAAAATAATTTCTTATGTTGAGGATATTTGGAAATACCATCATCTCATAGTATATATAATCCCATAGTGTATAGGTTTCACCCCTCATTTCTGTAAGCATAGTGGACATGGTCATATAGTGGATTAGGTTCACTCTTTAGTCCCTTACATATCATCTCATGTGACATAAATCTTCACCCAATTCAGTAGAGAGATATAAAATATTGGTATAACACATTAAAAAATGAAAAACCATATTTATAAGATCCTCATGAACATAAAAAACTCTTAATTCAATCACAGCATAAATAACACATGGTAATTAGGTGAGACTCTTGAATATTTCAATAAGGAAAATTATTGTGTCATATAAAGAAACAATTTGGACTTTATCATTAGATTATATCCCTTGAATATCATAATAATCATTAAATGGTATTGAAATATTAGAATAACATATATATTATAGAATTATAAATTATTTTGAAAAATAAGAACATAATAATTGTTACAGTTTCTTAATTTTTTATTTTAAAATAACATTTTTTATAATAAAAATTGGATATAAATTTCATTGGAAATAATTCAAAACGTAGAATGGAATATTACTATAGAAAACTAAATAATATAGTGGGAAAATGTGATCATGTGGAAAATTTCAATGAATTATTCCATCCATATATTTCTAAAAAATGTATATGTTGGGAGAAAATGATCGTATAAAAATATTAAAAGAAGATTAATTTTGTAAGGAGAATCATTTCAAAAAAAAAAGAAGAAAACCTCAGGTATTCATATAATTATAAATAAGGACATCCATTAAAAAATATTATGTATATAGACATAGAGTTGAAATATTCTTGATCATTATAAGAGATAAGTTTGGTTCCATATATAGGAATAAATTTAATTTAATTATGATTTAGAGGGTAGTGATAGGGTAAAAAGTAATGAAAATTGAAGAAATGAATATAGGATAAGGAACACTGATGGGTTTTTGATAAAAATATGATATATTTCCCCCAAATAGGAATTTAGACATTTTTAATATTGATTTTATTGCAAGATAGGAAATGAATACCCTATGGAGTTTGTTACAATAAAATTGAAAATCCATTGAATGATATAACCTAAGATATATTTTAAAATTCAATTTGTTTCATGAAGACTCTTATAAACTAAAATCATGGGTACTATATACTCCAAAAAAATAATAAGAGTTGAATTTGAAGAATATCTCTATAATGTGAAATTTAGATAAGAGTCCCATTATTTTACTCCCAATTTCCTAAAAGAATATGTAACATATGCTACAATAAACATAAACATATTAATCAAATATTTCCTAAAATTATTCATTTATATCCCATTTTATACTATTTAATTATATTAATTTATTACACATATATTATTTAAAACTTTTTAAGTTTTTATCATTAGAATATTATAATTTTGATTGTTTTATACAAGTTTCATAATGTCGATATTGATCTTTAATCTATAAAAGAAAAAATTCATCCAAAAAGATTATCATTGTTTGAAGGAACATTATGTTTGAATTATTTACTCATTCTTATGTTCATTTGATGTAAATTAGGGTTATCGTTTGTGAGAATGGAATCCATGACGTTCATGTTTTAGGAAATTTATTGAAAACACAAGTTACATTATATTTATTATTAATTATTTTATTTCACACATATAGAACCATATTAAAGACCTTAAGTACCCATTAATATCATATATTACTAATATTAATTTATTTATCTTCATTAATGAAGGAAATGATGATGTTGGTATAGATACATTCATGTAGTTATTTAAACTAATACAAACAAGATAATGTTATACTAGTGAATAAGTAAGAGCTTATAATTTTCTAATAGTAGTATAATTTTCATACATGAATGATGATTTTAATTTAATATCATTATAGTGTAGTAAAATTTATAAATAATTAACATGGTAAGGTAATTTAAAATTTTATAGATGAACTTGCTTACTTACATAAAGAATTCACACCTTTTCTCCAAGGGTTGCTTCATAATAAATAATTTAACTACCCTTAATGGTGTAGAAAATATACCAAATGTATAATAAAAAATTATTCTATGAACAAATTACAAGGATTAATGATATAATATATTGTAATTTTAGTTATGGTATGGTTATTTGAGGTTTCCTTTTATATGTGAGTTTTGAGTGGCATTTCATAAATAGTTAATCCTTAATGTTTAAAATTATTATTTGAAATAGAACATCGATATAAAATAAAATGATATTGGATTAGGATCATACATATTCTCATCCACATAATTTATAGACAAATTAGAAATATATTTTATGTATTTACCACTTAGTTTAAAAATTGATTCCTCATTTTATCGTTATTGTGGTAACGTACTTTTTTACCGCAGCAACATATTTTTTCCTTCAAAAACAATTTACATTTTCAAAAAATTTAGACATTATAATTAATTTTTTTAAAATTATTTCATCTAATTAAATTACATAATATGATAGCTGTTACTTTTAAATGAAAGTTAAAAATTAAAATATGAAACTATTTTTATAAAAAAATTGAATTGTCAAGCGTTATGTTTTATATTTCATATTTTATATCAATTAATAAAAAAAATATTTTCAATAACTTTTTTTACTTTTTACCATTTGATTAAAATAATAATTTTAAGTTGATAAATTAAATTTATTATGAGGAATAAATAACTATTAAAAAAGAAATATTTTATAAAAAAAATATGATTTTGTATCATTAAATAATTTTAATCCCATCTATTTAAAAATATTTACTTATTCTTTAACAATTCATGTTTAATCAATAAATTTGTAATTTTATATTTATTTTAATTTTATAAAGACATATAATCATTTTTTTAATATATTAACAATAGTAATATAAAATAAAAAATAGGTTTATAATAAAATATTTCAATTATATGTTTTTTACTTTATTCTAGAATATATTTTTTATGAATTATATTACATTAAATTATTTATTTAAAATGACTCAAATTCAAATTTCCTACAAGATACTAGAATATATAATGACATTATATATAATTAATATATTTCCAATAATAATATGACTAACAACCATATACATAATGAATATATTACGTTCTTATATATAACCATAAATAATTCCCATTATTCATGTATCTTATTCATTGAATAAACTATCAAACTTTATATAGTATTTATTGTTTTTCATTATTTATAAAGATATTTTTAATTGTATGGTCTTCAATGAGACTATTAGGAAAAGGATTTTATGGTCATGGTATTTTAATTTACCAATGGTTTTATTCTTCTAGTAGTTTTATTAATGATGTTTCATTTTAAATTATCATACTGTATTAATGTTTTTCTTATATTGTAATACTATATCCTAATAAAATATATGATGGTTCATTTTATTTCCCCATTATGTATATTATAATTTATCAAATATGAATTATTTATTTAAATGGAAATACATATGAAAATCATGTTGTGTTACTATAATTGAATATTTTGAAAAATAGAAATATTAATATTAAAATGATCACCCACGAGATGTAATTTTGGACCTATAAGAGGAATTAGATATATCCCTTGAGTACCTTGTTATTCAAAAAATAGAAAATCATTAAATTAGTGCATTTTTTAATGAATCATATGAAAATCTAGATCATCTTTATGTTCATATAGATTAAATATATAAAGAGTTACAAGTTCAACCATACAGTGAAGAATGATACCAATTAGTAGTAGATATTAAATTAAAAAATCAAATAAAAATATTAGGTGATTAATGACCTTAATTATTTCTTGGAATAAAATTCTAAGAGGTTTTAATAACGTTAGAATAAAATGGTTGCTATAAATGTAAAATTGAAACTAAAATAAATTCAATTAAACCAAAGAGAAAAGTAAATTGTAGGATGTTAAAATATGAAGAAATATTCAAATGAGATAAATGAGGTATCAAAGTTGTTATGGAAATTTTAAAGTCAAAAATACATAGGATCGTGAATTACAGTGGATATGGTTGTAATATTGATACACAAAAAATTTGAATAACCATTGATTATCGAAAAATAAAGAAAAATATTTAAGATATCTCGTTGAATTTGAGTAATGATAAAAATTAGATATATCTAACAAACTAGAAGAATATAGATAGTTGAAGGTGGAATAATATTTCCCCAAAATAATTATCACTTTTTTCAATACCAATGTGACACCATGTGCAATTGTGGAGAGGTGTATAATTACATGGATGAATAATCACCCATAAGATCAAAAATAAGAATGATCCAATATAATTTATTACATAGGAGAAAATAATTTCATGGGAATTTATATCAAATATATTAACTCTGAGAAAGAATAAGATGACTATAATAAATGGATAAATGGTAGTTACCACAATGTAATTCATGGATAGATGGTTCCAAATATAATAAAAGTTATTCAATGAAGTATTAAATTATATCTATTTAAGTATAAATAATTGATTTATTATGTTTTATGTGTTTAAGAAAGGTTGGATATTTCTAATATTGTCTCATATCAGTCGTGCATCGCTTAGAATGAAAATAATAGGGAAAAACAAAACTTGCTACAGTTCCACACATAGTAACGAATTATAAAAAACATGTGGATCCTTAATAGTGGGTTTTCATACTATATGAAAACAAATATGTAACACAAATAAATATTAAAATTGTAATCAATTTAATTTTCCTTTTGTTAAAATATGTTTCTTTTAATACTAATGGATGCAAAATGACTAGGCTACTATGTGATAAACTAAATAGAATTGAACAATTCTATATATATTGCATGAGATTAAACATTCTAAACATGATCCAAATAATTGACTATAGACTTGAGATTACTTTAAATTATAATATTTTAATTACGAAAGGTAACATAGGTAATTATTTCATGATGGGAAACATAACTAATGGTAATATCTACCAAATTGATAGTAAATAGATCACATGATATCTTATAGTGAAAAAAGAAAATAAATTATAGAATCGAAGCATGAGAGAACATCCTAATCATATTATTTAAAATATACCAAAACATGGATCATTAGTTTTCTTCACTAATTTTAAGTGGGAACATGATTGAACATTGGATTCATGATTTTGTGGTGAGATGGCATATAATGATTATCATGATGAAAATAAGACAATGTCTAATTTTGTTGGGAAAAAATACATCAAGGTAACATTGAAGCCTTTTTTGGTTGATTGTGTTTTTTGAAAAAGTGGGTTTCCATGGACATTTATGGTGTTCCAAATATATTTTTGTTAGCCTATGTTGACAAGTAACCATGAAAAAGGAAGGGATGTTCTGGAGGCTGTACAAAAAGAACATAATCAATGTGGCACTTTTTTCTACTGTATTCCAAAAAAAATTTGTCTCAAAATTAGGAAATTGAAGGTATATATTTTTTGGAAAAGGAAGTTGTGTGAAAGATCTCAAATGTGTGTGATTTTATTTCACGTATTAATGTATGTGAGTTGGAAACTTTTTTGCAATTCATGTTTTATGATTAGAACTTCAAATGATAGAGAAGTCATGATGTGCATGAAGGGTTATATTCCATGAAAGAAAAAAGGGCACCCAATGAGATATCAAATTGGGTTTTTCATTCATGGAAGGAATCATTCATGATTAATCAAATATTATATTAATGGGTCAGTGATTCCTATAAATAATAGGTGACCCCCCCTCATTTAGAAGAGCTCAATACATAGTGATAATTTGAGCTCTGGATCACATAAGAATTATATGTAAAGGGAGTTCTATGAATGAATTGGTGTTGGGGGAAATCTAATGAATTTGTGTATAATATTTTAGTTTTGTATAAGATTGAATTTTTATATAGGAGGTGTTTCATGAAAAAATTTTAAACTTCCATGCTTGGCATGAATGTTGGGAAAAAGACGCATTAAATGTTACATGAAAGATTTTGAGTTTCCAATTACATATTTAGTAAAGCAGTAGTCATCATTAGATTAAATTGGTACATCAATGGAGAGTCTACATGTAGTGTAGGATGCATCCATTACATATAATGAAAGGACTTATATGTCAATTAACTATGAGTGGATTTTCAGAAGAAGAAGTGGGCACACTGCATTTGAGAGAGAAGTGGAATTTTAAATTGTGATTGGTTGTAAAGTATGAGGGACAGTGAGCCCACAACATATTTTGTAAAAATAAGTGTACTTTGAGTGGATTTTTAAAATCTGTAAATTTTCATTGTATTCTCCTCAGATGTAGGCCAATGTGGGTGAACCATGTAAAAATTGTTTTTCCACTTGAATGCTTTAATTTATCTTCATACTTTTCTAAATGAAATAAAGAGAATAGAGATTTCTATAACAAATAATACAGATAAAAGGGGGGTGTCTAATTAATATATCATACCCTGATAAACCCCCCTCAAGTTATTTATAATAGTGAACCAAAAAATTTAAATCTGTAGTAAACTATAATTTTTGTGTTTCTCTCTCAATGGAGGTCATCAATGACAAATATATTTTAATCTTCAGCATGAATAATTTTAGTTATTAAAGAATCAAATGAAACTCTACTTCCTCGGTTTATTAATGTATGTCTTCAAAAAAAGGATGCATGGTACTTCACCTTATATTAATAGTAATGCTTTATCTGAAGTTGAAAGTTGGAATTGGATGTTGATTCAAATTGAAACAATTATTTAGGGGGAGCCATATCCAATTAAATACATATTAAGGTCATTCCATTTATAACATTACAGGCCATATGGGAAAAGATGTTGAATATATATGAAGGTAATTCAAATTACAGTGGGGAAAAGTTGCAGGTTCTGGGGAACAAGTATGAAGATCGGATAATGAACCCAAATGGGTCCGTTGATGCATTCTTTGACAGGGTAAATTTTTTTGTCAATGAATTGAGAGGTTAGGGAGAAGTCATTGAATATATAAATATTTTAATGTTTATCTTGAGGAAACATCCATCATGGTTCAATCAAAACGTTTTAGTAATGGAAGATAGCGATTTGAAATTAATGACACTAGATAACATGCATAGTACCCTTGTTGTATATGAAATGAGAAATGATGATAATGATGTTGTGGAAAAGGGGAAATCCAAATAGGTGTAATTAAAGTCCATGAAGATGATCAATGTTGAATATTATCATGAAAAAGAAGAGACAAATGAGGTTATGGCATTCCTTTACTAAAATATACAAATAGAAAAGGGAAATTTCAAGGGGAAACATCCACTTTATTTATTTAGATGTGGAAAGGTGGGTCATCATGCATTAAAGTTCCCCAAGAAGTTCTAAATATACGATGAAGATGATGTTGAAATCCCTAAGAAGAAGTATTACACCTTTGTGAATGAAAACAAAATTAAGAGAAATTTCTTCAAAAAAATTATTCTTCTTCCAAAATATTGTTACATTTTAGATGAGTCGGAGTTTGAGAAGGTTGACATAATTGGGAACTATAATGACCATGGAGGAAATGCTATTGTGGAACTTGTCTGACGTACATAGGAAATGGATGGATCTTACATTGATGTAGAAAAAATTAAAGAATAATAGATATAGAGGTAGAATTAGATGGAAATCAGGATGAAATTGATGATTTGATATCTAAAACTAATAAATCCAACAATTTTTTTTGTGACACAAAACTCTACATGAAGCAGCAGGAATAATTGATGTCTGAGTTAATGGATTAAATTGAGAATATAAATTCACCATTTCTAGAGGACTCATAAGTTTTTAGTGGTTATAAAATCATGGTTGATAAATAGAAAATTGAGATTGATGGATTGGATAACACATCAAAAGAAGATATAAAATGCATTGATGATTTAGAATAAAAATTTGTCAACCTAATGAAAATTTTTAAGGATTAATAAAAACTCTTGACTTGTAGTGTGGAATTACGAAATAAGATCATTTAGAAGATGAAAAAGCTAGAAGTTGGCCATAGAGAACTAATAGAAGAGAAGTAACCATCAAATATCAATGATAAGGATGGTATGGGGATTAATAAAAAATAAAACAAAGTCATGGTTGAAGTTATACCACAAGAAACTGCTGCAAAATTGAATATTGATTTGGTTAAGAGTCATAATAAAGAGATTTAGATAACACAACATTCAACTAGAATTGTAGAACTAACACAATAGAATTCTCCTTACATTAGGTGTTATTAATATGGAAATATTTTACATTCTAAAAATCTGTCTTCCATAGACAAGAGATATCAAAGGGTACTAGAAAAAGTGTGGCATCCAAACATAACTCTATACTATAAAATATCACTTAATGGACATTATATTTGGTGAATAGGGTTTGGGAACATGGATAGATATTGTACACCAACCATTTTGAGGAATGTGCCAACTCAAGAATGAAAGTAGTCACAGAATGAAAATCAAAGAATCAACTGGTGATTCGAAAACAAAAATTTAATTTGTAACTTTTCCGAATGAAGATATTCGATCATATTCTGATGAAGATCAAGGTTTTCTATCTATACTAAGTATGAATTACAAAATATGGATCAAGAAAAATTAAGATGAGAAGGCATAAATTTTTGAAATTGCACATAAAGCATTAGATCATTCTGGTAAATGGATCATAAATAGCAGTTTCACATCCCATGTGATAGGGAAGAAAGATCTTGTTATAGGAATAATTTATGAAAACAAATTAGTTGTCAAATTTTTAAATGAAGAATGCCTGAAGATAGTTAGTTTGGGGAAGTCCAGGTTTGGGGGAAAATAAATGTGACCTTCTGATGTCTTATTAGTAAAATGTCTCACTCACAACTTTCTTAGCGGTGGTCAACTATGTGACTCAGGTAATTATATAAGATTTAATAAGAATATGTTCATTTGAAATGGAATATATGGTGCAGTAGTACTATTGGGAATAAGGAAAAAGGAAAGTCTATACCATTAATGTGGGTAAGATGATATTTTCCTTTTATTTAGAGAGGAAGAAAACAAGAAGTGTTATAAACGACATGGTCATATATTCCAACTATCTATAAAATATTTGGTTAAATTTGATATAGCTAGATTCCTTACTATGATATCGCATAATTTTAATCATACTTGTGATGCATACTTATAAGGGAATATCATTAGAATGACATAAAAGGAAAATTAATAGAAAGTCAACAAGAGCTCTTGAACTGATGTATACTAATGTTTGTGAACCCTTATCACCAAGATCCATGGACGAGAAGATATATTATGTTCTTTTCATTTATTATTTTCAGAGAATGGAATCTGTATTTTTCATTTCCCATAAGAATGATGTGTTCAAATGCATAAAATAGTATTGTAGGGATTCTAAAAGGTTACTTGGATAGAAATTTATTAAGTTTCAAATATATAATGGTACAGAATTCACAAATAGTCAAGTGAAAGACTATCTCAAGTAACATGGGACAGGGATTCATGTATCTTCGGTAAGAACTTCCCATTGAATGGAGCGGTCGATATAAGAAACTGAATATTAAACAACATGGATAGAATGACTCTTATTGAAAAGACCAACCATATATATTGTGTAAGGAATGCATCTTTATATTAGTTTACATTTCTAACAGGGCTCTTTTATGATCAAAGGAAGAAAAAACAATGTATTATATGTGGTACAAGAATAATCCAAGGTAAAAATCATTTGGAATCATTATATGTAATTTATATATTCCCAATAAAGAAAAACATAGGAAATTTTAGTCACATAGAGATGAGGGGATATGAAATGGATAATCAAGAAAAATAAAAGTATATAAATGATTTATTATGAGGCTTAGAAATTTAGTTGAGAGAAATTATGCCACTAAAGTGGTAAATGAGGAAAATATTCACCAACACATTGAACAGTTTCCAAATTAAAGTGATGAGGAGGGGAGAAAAATTAGGGGAGAAGAAGTGGAAGATGTTGATTCAGAAAAAGAAATTGACGATGAGCATGAGGAAGATAAGTTTATATCTATGAAGATGCCAAACAGTCTAGGAAAACATTATAGGAAAAATATCATTGGGGATCAAACAGTTCTTGTTCAAATAAGATGTATAAATTCATTATAGCATGAATCCTTCCAATCTAAGTAGACCCAAAATGTTTTTATGATGAAGCTACAGATAAAAACTGGGTTTATGAAATGAATGACGGTCTACACATGATTGAAAATAATTAGACATTAGAGATTTTTTTGAGACCAACAGATAAGAATTTCATCAAAAATAAATGGTCTTTCTCAGCAAGATGAATGAATATGGCACAATGAATCTAAAAATTAATGAATAGTATGGAAAGCTAACTCACAAATAGAGGGTATCAATGTCGACGAGACATTTTAACCTATTAAAAGGTTGGACAAAATCAGATTATTATTGTCCATTGTAATTAAAAGGATGTTCAATTTTTTTAAGATGGATTTCAATTCAGCATTTCGGAATGGAGTTTTGGAAGAACAAGTGTACATCGAAAATGCATATGGTTTACTCATTCATGAAGATGAGAAAAAAATTCAGCTGAAGAAAGTGTTATATGGGTTGAAGAAAGCACCAAGAGCATGGTATTCAAGACTATTTCAGTATTTAATGAAACACGGTTTTTCAGTGTGGCAGAGTTGATTACAATATCTATGTCACTAATTATAGTAATAAAAGGATGATTGTGGTGGTTTATTTCGATTACAATAATATTTGGATGATTAAATGAAGAACAATGCAGACAATTTTCCATATTCATGAAAAGTTAGTTCAAAATGTCATGGATTGGTGAGATGATGGGTTTCCTTGGTTTATTGCTGACACATAGAAGGAATAGAATATTCATTTCTCTATACAAACATCCCAAGGAGGTTTTTAGATGATTTAGAATTGAAAATTCACTGGAAATGAAAACATCAGTTGATACCTAGATGAATCTATCAAAATATGATGATGAAAATGTAGTTAGTATCATATATGATAGGAAATCCATTCAAAGATTACTATACTAGACAAAAGAAGGCCTACTATTGTGTTTTCCACATGCCATGTTGTGATATATAATTGTAATCCCAAGGAAATCCACATTATTGAAGTGAAAAGAATACTTCGGTATATCAATGAACCTGTATATTTTGGTTTGATGTATAAGAAAAAATCTCATTAGATGTTATTGGAACATCAAATTGGGTGTTTTAAAACATTGATCTTATCTTGAGAAATGTGGAGAATCTTCTACATAGTGGTCTATGATGACTATAAATAAGATGTGACAACCCTCATTTAGAATAGCTCAACACTTAGAGGGAATCTGATCTCTAGATCATGTAATAATTTTACGTAGAGGGAGTTTCTTGAATGAATTGGAGTTGCATGCAGGCTAAAGAAGTTACACATATGATTTTAGTTTCATGTAAGATTTAGTTTTTTGAGACCCAAAATTTATTTACATGAACATTACATTTATTTTGTTGAATACTTAATACATGACACCAACTGATTCCCAAAAAACGTATTTGTTTAGTGCCTTTGGAATCTCGGAATAGAATCACACATCCAAAGCCATTTGGCTCGGCCAGACCCTACTCAAATATCCTCCCAAATACCATCACATTGATCTAGTGTCCTTACTTTGATCAAAAATCAAGCCTAAGGATCCCTTTTGATCAACTCAAAAGGAAACAACCAAAGAAGTGGTAATAATTTCACCACACTCATTCAAGTCCATATCTTTTTCCCCTTCCTTTTTGTTTGTTGTTTCCATACTAAAATAATATATATATTACCTTCTACTTACTGTTATGTTCTTATAAATAAGTTACAACCGTATTCGTTATTCTATCCGTCCTATAAATGACAAAGTCACCTTACGTGCGTACGTACGAATTACCGTCTCCACGCCATGGTGTAGTTTGTTCTTCAAACAATTCTTCATTTGGATGGGTATAATAATGAGTTTAACTGATGTAAATAATAAATATAACATGTTAATGCTTCTGTATATATGATATATCATCCAATTACATATTATTTCACCATCAATATAATGATATTTTCGCTCATGCGTACGTACAGATTACTGCCTCCACGAACGCAGTGAAATTAATTCCCCATTGTAATCATTCAAGAATGAATTTCATTTTATGATTAAAAATAATGTTTAAGAACATAATATCATTTTGGATATGAATAAAATACATCCTATCCATAAAAAACATGGCTTACATAACCAAGAATATAAAAGAAAAGGAATTATTTAACACCTGAAATGATGACACTACTGGAATATTATTAACAAATATTTATTTGATGATCATATATGATATCATAATTATGTATATAGTACTTTTATTATTTAATAACAATGTTTTAACTATTATACTGGAGGTTAATATATCATTGACTATGGAAATTTAAAAGGTAAGGGTGTCGGGTGTGAAAAACACATCCTCGAAAATATTACAAATGCATTTATACATGATCAAAGATAGTATCACATTTCACAAGCATTGATTTGGAAGGTTATAGGGACTAAATGAAGTTACGAATTAGGATTTATTATAATTTAATTTCAAGACGGAATGCTAGTTCGCGGATCCCATTCGCAATGCTCCCTCTGGGATTACAGAGCATGGGAACTTGATTGGAGCCTCCATGACCGCTGCGAAGCTCGATGATGGTAGGCTCCATGGTTACAAAAAACTTGAGGGAACATGATTGGAGAATCCTCAAGCACCACGAATCTCGACGATGGTCGGATCCACCATTACGAGAGACATGAGGTAACTACCTCAAGTTGTGGAGCATGATTTGCTTCACATTGCACAGTTTTTCTTCACAACGCACAATTGTGCTTCACAGCATGCATTTTTACTTCACGGTATGCTCCTCCGACCTCCATCACCTATAAATACCATGCTCACCCCTATCATAAGTATGGCCATGCCGCCCCTTGGGTGGACGAACTCCCATTTAGTGGAGCTCTAGGGCACCGTGAAGTTATCCCCTTCACAAAGGGCTCCTTGAGAGGCATTTCTCTGCAAGAGGCATTGCTCGATGAGAGACATTTCTCTGCGAGAGCCTTTTCTTCGCCAGCCTCTTTGCTCCATGAGCCTATTTTCTCCACTAGACGCTTAGCTCTGGGAGATGATTTGCTCCACGAGATGCTTTTCATCGCGAGAAGCTTTGCTCTGCGAGCACCTCTCTCTGCGAGAACCTTACTCTATGAGCTGTTTATCTTCGTGATCCCCTTGGCTCTGCGAGTCCATGCTCTGTAAGGAGATTTCCTTCGTGAATCTGCTTCGCGATACCCCATGCTCGGCAAGCACCTTTCCTCCATGAAGAAACATCATGAAGACATATCATTTGCAAAGCTCCTACCTTCGCGCCCACTCGTCTATACAACGTGGCCTACTCCCCTGCACCCCAGCTCAGGATCAGTGATGGGTCGGTCCCTTCGCATCTGTCACTGACCCCCATGAAAAATGGATATTCACACCACTAATTTTTCAGGTCGGGGTGTCAGCATCTTCCATTGTTACCTTATACACAGCAACCTTCCACCTATGGAATTCCAAGATTCGAGATACTCCTCTAAACACCATGAAATACCTTGACTCGACATATTCTTCTTAGTCCCTTTCACATGTCGTGGGTTGAGATTCTCATCAACAATTCCCAAGTACATTGACTCGAACCATTCCTCAACCGACTCTTCCAAACCCTATCACCGGACTCATATGCTAGGTTGAAATAAGAATGGATGCTCTTGTGTAAGTCCCAAAACCAACAATATCTAGGCACCTTATGCCTAATAGTACTCTCTATATGACTATAAACTGTAGAAAACCCTATGTCTCAAGCATTGGATGCCTCCTACTCTAAATAAGAGATTTCTTATTCTCCAAGCATAAGATGCCAATAGTCCTTTCTAGATGACTCTAAATTGTAGTACATCCTATGATCCAAATATAATATTCCACATACTATAAAAAATAGATGCTTTATATGCCAAGTATAAGATTCTAATAGTTCTCTCTAAATGACAATAAACTATAGTACACCCTATGTTCCAAACATAGGATTCCACTTGTTCCAAATAAGATATTCCTTATGCTCTATGAATAAGATACTAAAAGTACTCTCTACATCAATTTAAACTGTAGATTTCCCTATCTTTCAATAATATGATGCCTCTTGTTCAAAATAAGTGATGGCATGTGTGAAAAGAATAAGTTTCATCTTTCCTTGATTGTGTGGCATAATATCAATAGCATTGGAATCCGTTCAAACATTCCATCACCCCACCTCTTGCTTTGCATGTACTTATTTTGGTTCATCATCCTCTTTCCTGTATGAAGGGACCCCCTTACGGCCTCTTCCAATGCCGCCTCGGCTCACCTACCGTCCTGAGACAACGCCCCAAATGGCTTTGGACCACAGTTCGAGTCAGGTCCTGTGTTTTGAACATGGTCAATAGTCGACCCTCATTTGTTTTTTCCCATTTCAGGATTATGTGATATGAATGCTATGTTTCAAACATAGCCAACTTCTATCCTTCATCACCATACCACCCTCACTATTTTCCGATTGTGAGGCATGTGTTTCACAATTTTCATCTCCCTTTGTCTAGACTCATTCCAATTCCCATGGAGTCATCCCGCTTGTGTACTAGCGCATTAGTGTAGAACTCAATTATATTCCCCAACCCATCAGTGAGTTGAGATGCCCTCATGACCAGACATGTGGAAGACTCCCAGGAAGCTGGTTTGCTTAATCCCCATTCACCATTCCCGCTCCATAGCAGCACCCAGGATGATTCCTTGTGTAAGCCCCATTCACCATTTCCTCTCCATAGTAGCACCCGGGTTGTATCCTTACATAATCTCCATTCACCATTTCCACTCCATAGTGGCACCCAAAAATCATCCTTGCGTAATCCTCATTCACTATGGGCACTCCATAACGGCACCTAGGTAGATTCCTTGCGTAAGCCACATTCACCATTTCCACTCCATAGCGGCACTAGGGTAGCTTCTTTGCGTAAGGCCTGTTCACCATTTCTTCTCCATAGTGGCACCCAGTCAGCTTCTGTGTGTAATCCCCATTCACCATTGTCTCTTTATAGCAGCACCTGGGGAGCTTCCTTCTATAATCCCCACTCACCACCCTTCATGGACTCAAATTTGTGATGTGATCATCAGGTCCTTTCTGCCTCTTGTTTCTCACACCGATCATGACTCACATCGGATTAGAGTAGTAAGCATCGACCATGACATCCTCACTGGGTTGCATAGAGTGTAAGCCCCATATACCATCTTCTAAACTACATGGACATTTATCCTTTCCATGGAAAGAAATGTATGAAGCCTCCATGAGGTTCAATCCCATCATCCATTGGTCCTGACACCCTTCACATCGGTGCACCAAAACATTTTGAACTACATGGTATTTGATCGTTTCAATGGAAAGGTACATAGGAAGCCTCCCAGAGGTTCAATGCCACCATCCATTAGTCAGGACCATCTTCATGTTGGTTCACCAAAACCCATTCCTAACTATGTGGTCTTTGATCCTTGCCAAGGCAAGGTACATAGGAATCCTCCCTAAGGTTCAAGACCAACAACCATTGGTTTCGACCCCCTTCACATCGGAACACCTTCATCTTGCATGTCGTTGAACTATATTCCCTTTTTCATACTATGTGATGTTAAACTAAATCCACCATCCCAAACTATGTGGGCTATGATCCTTGTCTCCTAGAAAAAGAACATAGGTACCCTCCTCGAGTTTTGACCCCATCCAGTTGTAAGTCGTGGTGTCCCCCGACCAGTGGTAAGTCATTGTGTCCCCCGACCTACGATAAGCCATTGTGTTCCCCATTCAGTCGTAAGCCCTTTTCAACTCCATTAATTGTTAATCCATTTTCTACCCCATTCAACAGTAAGCTATTTTCAACCTCATTTAGTGGTAATCTGTTGTCAACCCCATGAATTGGTATGTCGTTGTCAACCCCATTCGACGGTAATCCATTGATGTCCCCAATCGACGGTAATCTATCTTCAGATGAACTACGTGGACTTTGATTCCCTACCATGGGGTTACATAGGAATCGTCCTTGAGGTCCTATCCCATCACTCATTACTCATTTTGATCTATCTCTTGATCCCATGTGTTTAATAAGATCATGACTCAACCTGGAGGTTATATTTCCTCTAGATCCCATCCTTACATCCATTCTCATAGGCCTCCTCCTTAGGTGTCCCATCATCCCACCAAGCTATGTGAACATTGATTCCCCACCACGAGGATACGTAGGTAGTGTCTTCAACGCTCAATCCCAACATCACTGTCATCCTCACGTCGGTTCCATCTTATTGGCCCTCCATTTCATTTCACTCTCCATTGTCCATCTTGATTCTTACCTGGGATGCCACATCCCACTGGGATCATGTCATCCACATCTTCAATTCTCCTAGCAGTTCTTGGGACACTTTCCATTCATAAGAACTAGCATGTATCTGGGTTTTTGTGATTTCTGTACACCTTGATTCATCACCCCATAAAAATACGCGTGTTTTGATCCCTGTCATATACACAAGTTACATAGGAAACCTCCCTGAACATCAATCTCAGCCAATGGTAAACCTTTGTGACCCTCATTCTAGTGTGCACCCTTTCAGATCCTCCCGTAGTGGTGTCCAGATCATCCTTCATGGTGTGACATCTTCCCTTTATGGGACACACCAACCTGGGTCTACTCTTATTGAGTGTTCTTATCCATCCACCTGGTAAACACTCCTGGCGCTCCCTCCTTGGGATGTACCCATCTGATTCGTCTCTATTGGATGTTCTGATCACCCTCATTACATCTCTACAAGACGTTAAACTCATGGCCTACATCGTGATAAACAAGAGATGCCTGAGGAAAACCTTGGAAGACATGCCCTTGGCATAACCATCTCCGCAAGATGTTAAACTTTAGGCATACCCCATCTTAAACATGGAATGCTAAAGAAAATATCAAAGAAATTCTTATGACCCTGTAATAAATATGGGAAGCTATGGAAAATATCATGGTCATGCCTCCGGAATAAGATACCCCATGACCAACGTGGGATACCTCTGGTTCTGTGCCATTAATATTCCATCTTATGAGGAAGAATATAGGTTCCCTAATGTCTATGCATCTAGATATCCCATGATATGCCTGATGTTGTCATCTACTCCGACCGAAGGTCGATATCATGTCAAGACCCCATGGAATGTTCTGATGAAAGTAGTGTAATTAATCGGCATCCACAAAGATATGGCACCGAGAATGACATTCACGAAAAATGAATCAAATCTTTAAGGGAGACCCCGACTATGAAATGTGTTCCAAGGAGGAATCCATAGAAAGAGGAACCGACATCCCATCATCATGTTTCAATCAAGGAGAAAAATTCCCGGAATAAAGAATAGATGTCGCCCGCCTTTGGAATGCAGGAATGCAGGGAAATAGTTGAATGTTCTCGACTGATGGATGTGTGCGTCCCGATAAAAGAATTTGAAACAAAGGGTTAATTCTACAATTTTTTTACTTATCAGAGGCTGTTTATACTTGAGTATCTACAGTGACCTCATTATCATCCACATCCCAGTTTCTTAAAAAATGTATTTTAGAACATTTTTACTATTTTCTAGACTATGGGATAAAGTCATTTATACCCTTGTTTGACTATTTATATTATGTTTTTAAAGGAATATTTTATTCATTTTCTAAATAAGGTCCCTTACTACCTTTTTGACAACATTATGGAAAGAATGTTTTTTAACTTATACGGAAGGTGCGACTATTTTCCGCTGTTATAACACCTCCAAGGTTTCCCTTAAATTTTTATTAGAATATTTCCAAAATAAATGTTTTCAATTATAATTATGTGAATTTTATAAGGTTT
This sequence comes from Viscum album, assembly GCA_963277665.1. Classification (NCBI taxonomy): domain Eukaryota; kingdom Viridiplantae; phylum Streptophyta; class Magnoliopsida; order Santalales; family Viscaceae; genus Viscum; species Viscum album. The sequence goes on from OY728160.1 coordinate 736,521,247, forward strand.
CAAAACATAAAGAGGTATTTATTTCAAATATTTTTCATTTCATCTATGTCAATATCCATTGCTGGATTTTAAACTTTTTTGAAGTTGATTTATTATTATAAAAATCATCGATATTGTATTGAAGGCTTTCTGATATGTTTGATTGTGGATGTGTTATTTTAAAACCATTTATGGTTTATGCATAAATTATTGAAATTTTGTATGTTAGTTTTAATACGAATGTTTATGTTATGTTTAATACTTTTCATATGAGGAATGTATTAGAAATATTATGCGACAGGTGGATCCCTATATAGAGCCTCGATGCATCGGTAGTTCTCATGAGACAAACTGCTGTCATCGTAAAAGGCCTTGACAAAATCTTATTTATAGTCTTGAAATGAGGCCTTGACTATGTGGGTATGATATCAGGCATTAGGAATTACTTCCTTATTAAAATGGCTATTGATATTACATCTGATCATTTGAATAGTAGAATATCCATATGAATAAGAAAATGGAATTATTAGATTTATCTTTAACATATTATGATGATGTATATGTTAAAAAGGATTGTATTTAATCCTTATACATTTCCATAAATGTTTATGCATATTTATGAATTGTTCCACTATATTTTTATCCTTACAGAGAATCTGAGCTCACCCCTTTCTATGTAATATTTTTCCCAGGATGTGAAGAATTATATTATGACTGACCTGTAGGTATAATCTAAGAGATATGAAGGTGTTCAATGGAGACAATGTTGTTGTTGTTTCTCATTTTATAATTCAATTTAAAACTTACGAATGTATATTTTACTTACAAGGAAACTAAACTGATCGGTCTTTCGTGATTTGATCCCTTGTGATCATGCCTATGTTATGTAATAATGCACTGACTCTGGTTAACTGGGGTCGGGGTGTTATGGTTGGTATCAAAGGATGTTTAGTATGAACCATGGAAGATAGATTTAGATAAACTCTGATTAGATAACATTACCCAAAGATAGACTTTGAGGATTAGTATATAAGAACATCCTAGAATTTTGGTAATGTAAATATTTTGTGTATTTTCCAAGAAAACCATCCATGTCTTGACATGAGCAGGTAGAGGTGGCTTTGGCACATATGTACCGAGGAGTGAAAACACCGACACCGAGTTTTGGGCTTGACCTCGGGTATCCTGGTGGATGATAACGAGCCTTTCTAAACTCATGGTTATGAAAATCCCGGGGGATATACTTAGGATACTTAAAATTTTATTTACTAACCATTATGAAAGATTAATGATTATATACATCCCAAAAGAAATAATTTTCATGATTATGGATTATTTCCATAAACTGTTCAATTTATGTTAAGTGTTTTTCAATTTTGGAATTATGTATTGTGATTCATAAACTAATCTAGTGTATTTTGTTGTTCATAAATGGTGCCTAGTGTAATAAATGAAAAATGTATCAATGCAAGTAATCCATGTAAGGATTTCTCTCCTACTCAAGATAATTCTAGTGGAGCTGGTGATGCAACGTTTTCAAATCAACTTATCACCATACATGGACAACTTACTCAGGTTAGGAATAAAAACTTTACCCATATGGGGCACCTTGATTTATAACTCAGAGGATCAATTATATATCGCTTCATGAGACAACAACCACCAAAATTAAATGGGACTACACATATATTTCTAGCTGAGCAATGGATATGATCTTTGGAAAAATATTTAATGCTCTAGGGAGTAACGAAATGGAAAAAGATTTCACGGATGTTTATCACCTCATTAGAGAAGCTGATCCATGGTGGTCATTAAATAAAAACACCATGTAAGATGAAGATGTGTCAAATTTGGAATGGATGGAGTTTAATGAAATTTTCTTTGAAAAATACTTTCCTCGTGTCCATTGAGCGGATATGGAAAGGCAATTTATGAGTCTGAGGTAAAATGAGGATGAGAATGTCTCAAACTATGAGGCTAACTTTACAAGGTTAGCAAGGCATGGAGAAGATTATATACATAACCCAAGGAGTAATATTTATCAATTCTTCGATGGGTTAAAATCATTTCTCCATTGAGAATTATTCTCACAATCCTTCTCATCGTACGAAGATATTTTATAATGTTGTAACACCCCAAGCATCCACGGTACGTTTCCCTTTGAATAATGCAATAACTTGCATTGAATGGAACTTTGAGATTCTGACACACCACGACCAACCAAACTTGCTGTTATGAACATTAATACCAACTTTGTAAAATTTTATAAATTTTATCATTCTGAATGGAATTCATTTTTTGATTCAGAATATCAAAATTATCCTAGGGTGAATTATTGGTATTTTTCTAAATACATTCAATTTTTTATGAATAGTGAAAAACACTGCTTTATTGCTTTAAACTGACTATTTATTTAAATAATTAGTTATTTTATTTTAATTTATTTTAGTTAAAAAAATACATAATACATATATATGTTCAACTTATTTCATTGGAGTCATTTTATAAAAATTTTAGATATATAAAATTTTATCAAACTATTTACCGTCTTTTACCCACCTCCTAGGAGCATTTGCAAATTTGTATAAATATTAATTTTACAACTTCTGTGAGTTGAATTTAAAAAATCTGAGCGACACAGTTGATATCAGTATGTAAAATGTGGTTCAATAAGATTAAAATATTTTTTGGTGAATAGTAATTTTATTCTTTCATTTACCACGGTTAAAAGTAAATAGGGTAATTAAGGGAAAAATGATCTCATAATTACCCTAACACATGTCCTAATTCTATTGGATAAGTGTAATTCGACCAAAAACAAACATAGGAATAAAATATGATCCTTTAGGTCCACATGGATTAGATTCGAACATTTATTATTATTTTATTTAAAGAAGAGTAAAAGGAGTTAAAATCAATATTTAATAACTAAACAATTTTTAATATAGGGTTATACATAAGATAAATTCGACTATAAATATTTTTTAGTAATATAAAAAAATTTCCTACATAATTGTATTTTATTTAAAATTTGTATACATTAAAAAATTTAAACTTTTTATGACATAATGATGATGTAGTAATTACCCTATTAATGAAAGACTAAAATAATTGATATTATAAATATCCAAATAAATGTAATTTGAGACTTTTTATGAATTACAATAATTTTATTGGTTACTAGGACATGTTATGATTTAATATATTAATGTAGTTCTAAGTAAAAAAGTTATTAGGACTTTAAAATAAACATTTATTAAATAATGTGAAAATTGTCATAATTTAGTTTTTAAAACAAATACTATATTATTGGTTGATATAATATTCTAAAAATATATGGTTCTAAAAAGGGCCTTAATAATACTATAAATGTAATTGATTAATCTATTGGGGGCTCTATTTGTAGTTTATAATATGATTATCAACTATATAATATAAAAATACAAAGAGACATGGTAAGTGTCAAACTATTTAATTAAGAGTTAAATCTAAAAGATAAGGTTAATATGTTGACCCAAACCAGTATAAAACCTATTGGTTGAGAGGTTTTCGACCCATACCAACCTTAGAATTTAAATAATTTATTATAGATACATTAGAAACCGAAAATAATTTTATTATAAAATAATATTTCAAGCTTTTCCTAAAGTGACCCTCACCTCTCTTATAAAAGGCACCTCCCCTTCTCTAAAATTAACACATTCAAATCCATTTGGATTGGCCAAAACCTACCCAAATATCCTCTCAACTGTCCTCCCTTCATCGTAGAGTCCTTTTGTTAGTCAAGAAGTCATCCTATGTAGTCGTTTTGATCAAATCAAAGGGAAGAACCCGAAGAAGAGGTAAATATTTCATCACCTCTTTCACGTTCTTTTCTTATTCCACATCCTCTTTCTTTGTTATTTCCGTTATAAAATAATAAATCCAGTATCTTTTATATACTTTGATTTTATTATAAAAATGGTATAACCATATTCATTATTCTATCAATCCTATAAATGGAAAAGTCACCATATGTGCTTACGTACGGATTACCGTCTCCATGTCGTGGTGTCGTTTGTTATTCAAACACTTCATCATTTTTATGGGTATAATAATGAGTATAAATGATGTAAATAATAAATATAACATGATAATTATTCTTTATAAATGTTATATCATCCAATTATATATGATTTTAATATAAAAATAATGATATTGTCCCTCGTGCCTACGTATGGATTAATGTCTCCAAGAACACGATGAGATTCATTCCCCATAATAATAATTCAAGAATATTTATCATTTAATGATTAAAAATAATATTTATGAACATAATATCATTATTTATTTGAATAAAATACATCCTATACATAATAAACATGGATTACGTATCCAATCATATAAAGGAAAATGAACCATTTAACACCTGAAACGATGATATGACTAAAATATCTTTAACAATGAAATATTAGAAGATCATATATGATATCATATTAATGTATATGGTTCTTGTATAATTTAATAAAAATTATTTAACCATTATAAAGTTGGTTAACCTTCCCTTGACCAAGTAAAAGTCATGATAAAGGTTAATTTCACAATCTCTTTATTATCTAAGGTAATTTTTATATAAGTATCCATTGTGACCTCTTTATCATCTACATCCATGTTTCTTAAAAATGTATTCCAAAACATTTTTACTATTTACTAGTCTATGGGTTAAAATAGTTTATACACGTGTTTGAATTTTCATAAAATGGTTTAAAAGGAATCTTTCTGCCATTTTCCAAACAAGGTACCTTATGACCTTTTCGAACAAATGAAGGTAAGAATGTTTTTTTACTTATACAATGTGTGTGTCTATTTTATGTCGTTATAACATCATCAAAGCATCCCTTACAAGATTATAAGAATGTTATAAAATTAAATATTTTCTTTTATAATTATATGTCTTTTAAATTATTTCAAAATAGAATGATATATTTCTCTAAAAATGTATTGATTTCATCTATGTCAACATCCTTTGATAGATTTTAAGCTTGTTCGAAGTTGATTTATTATAATAAAAAAATTCCATTTTTATTGAAGGTTTTGTGATATGTTTGACTATTGATGTGTTATTTTTATACCATTCATGGTTTATTGATAAAGGATTGACATTTCGTATGCTAGTTTTAATACAAGTGTTTATGTTATGTTTAAACCTTTTCAGATGAGGAATCCATTGGACTTAGTAAGTGACGGATGGAGCCCGCTATAGCTCCACGATGCATCAGTAGGTATCATGAGACAAACTAGTGTCATGGAACAAGGACTTGACAAAATTTTATTTGTAGTCAGGGCACAAGGCCTTGACTATGAGGTTATGATGTCTGACATTATGGATTCTATCATCATGAAAGTGGCTATTGATATTTCATATGATTATTCGACTAGTTCAATATTCATGTGAATAAGTAAATATAATTATTTGAATTTATCTTTTCCATATTATGCTGATGTTCAGGTTTGAAAGGCTTTTGTTTTAGTCTTACATTTCCTTAAATTTTTATGCTTATTTATGAATGTTTCTGCTATATTGTTATCCTTACTGAGAATCTAATCTCACCCCTGTCTATGTTTTATTTTTTCTAGGATGTGAATAAGTATATTATGACTGACCTGCATTGATAGTATAAGGGATATGAGTGTGGCCTATGGAGACTATGTGGTTTTAGTTTTTAATTTTATAATATAATGTAAAAATTATGAAGGTATCTAGTAATTCCACTACTATTAAACTAATCGGCCTTTCGAGACTCTATCTTTTGTAATCATTATAATGTTATTTAATAATGCACCAACTCATGGTAAATTGGGTCAGGGTGTTACAGTTTGTATCAGAGAAGTTTATTACAAACCATGAAAGCTAGTTTTATACAAACACTGATTAGAGAACATTACCATAAGATAGAGTTTGAGGATTTGTATAGAAGAACTTCCTAGAATTTTGGTATTGTATAAATTATGTGAATTTTTCAATAAATACATCCTTGTCTGGATAGGAGTTGGTAGAGGTGGTTCTGGCACAAATGTACCTAGGTGTAAAACCCGAAAACATCGCTTTGTGCTAGACTCGAATGGGAACTGGTACATGATAACGAGCATTGCTACAGTAATGGTCACGACACTCCTGAGGGATATGCATTGGATAATTCGAATTTTCATTACGAACCATTATATAGTGTTTATTAGATTATACTTCCTCAAGGAAAACTTTTTTTATTATGGATTATATACATAAACTGTTCAATTTATGTTATGTGCTTTACAAGTATGGAATAATGTATTGTGATTCATAATCTAATCATGTGTATGATATTATTTAGAAATGGAACATAGTGGAAGTAATAGAAACTTTATCAACGAACGTAATCCATTTAGTTATTTCCCTCCTAATCAAGATAATTATATTGGAGCTGGTGAAGAAACTGGTGTTGATCAGCTTATCACCATACTGGGACAACCCACTCAGGTTATGAAAAATAATCTTACCCATACAGAGCACCCTAATACACAACATGAAGGATAAATTCTAGACTGCTTCATGAGGCAACAACCACCAAAATTGAATGGGAGTCAAACCCATTAGTAGCTGATCAATGGATAAATCCCTTAGATAAAATATTTCAAGATTTGGGGAGTAGCGAAAAGGAAAAAGTTTTCATTGCAGTTTATCGCCTCACGAGAGATGCAGATCAATGGTGTTCATTGATTCGAAACACAATAGAATATGATAAAGTATCAAATATGGAATGGAAGGAGTTTGAAGAGATTTTCTGTTAAAAATACTTTCCTCGTGACCATTAACTGGATATAGAATGAAAATTTATATGTCTAAGGAAAAGAGAGGACAAGAATGATGCCAAATATGAGGATAAATTGACAAGGTTAGAAAGGAACGCATTAGATTATATACATAACCCAAGGAGTAATATTGAATGATTCTTTGATGGGTTAAAACCATTTCTTCTTCGAGCAATAGTCTCACAATCCTTCTCATCATACGAAGATATTGTCTCATGTGCTATCAAGAAAGAAAAATAATTCTCTAAGTCTTACGACATTAAAGTAAAGTAGAAGAATAATAGATTTTCTGAACACTCTGGAAATGGAAATAAGGGGAATAAGGGAAAATTTGAATATTAATCCTATAGTAAATGTGGGAAGAAACACCCAGGTACTTTCCTGAAGGGAATGGGAGTCTAATTCAAGTGTGGTGAAAAAGGCCACCAAACATGTGATTGCAAGGGGATGAAAGAGGCTATCAATGTTTAATGATACAATTTTAGAAAAATGGGGAATTATGCAAATGAATTTAATAGGATCTAAGGAATATTACCTCAGAAAAGGACAAGGGATCAAGGATAAGCTTATTCTATCACTAATTCTAAGGTTGAAGCTCCGATAGATGTGGTGGTAGGTAAATTAATGGTTTCTTCAAGTTTAAAAAATGATATATTTTATTTTGGATCATCTCACTATTTAATATCTTCCTAGTTTTCTAAGAAAATTAGATATTTTCAATTTGGCATAACAAGAGAGTTGTCAGTGAAAAAACCTACGGGAAGTATCATCGCAACATTGTTTTTTGAATCTGTTCCCATTAGGGCATATAAATATTCTTTATATGCTAGTCTCATCATCATACCCATGATATAATTTGATATAATCCTCTATAAGGATTGGATTTTGGACCATGATACAAAATTTATTGTAAGAAGAAGGAGGATACAATTTTCGATGATGATAATGAGTACCTTATCTTTAGAGAAGAAATGTCACCACCTGATTCTTATCTAGATCCACCCCTAGTAACTCTACTAAATTCAATTATTGGGGATGATGAGAATGAAATAATTATGGGAGAGGAAAATAATGTTTGAATATAAGAAGTACCTGTTGTGCAAGAATATGTTGATGTGTTTCCAGAGTATTTACCTGGACATCCTGCAGAACGAGAAATTGAGTTTTCCATTGATTTAATTCCTGGTTCAAGGCCCATATCGAAGACCCATTATAGAATGTCCACTGTGGAATTAGAGGAACTAAATAAACAATTATAGGAATGGAGTAACAATGGATTTATTCACCCTAGTGCTTCTCCATGGGGAGGCCATATACTTTTTGTAAAAAAGAAAGACAGATCTATGAGGTTGTGAATTTACTATAGGGAGATCAATGCTATAACAATAAAGAAAAAGTATCCCCTACCTCACATTGATGATTTATTCAACCAAATTCATGGAGCTCAATATTTTTCAAAGATTGACCTTTGATCTGGATATCATCAGTTGTTTTTGGAGAAGGAAGACATTCTGAAAACAACATTTAAAACCAGGTATGAACATTACGATTTTACAGTAATGAGTTTTGGGATGACTAATGCACCCTCTATTTTCATGGATCTAATGAACAGTGCTTTCAAGGAATATATTCATTAATTTTTTGTGGTATTTATTTATGATATCCTGGTATACATCAAAATATATGAAGATCATGAAAATTAATTGTGCACCATTCTGAATACCCTTAGAAGAAACGAATTATACGGGATGTTTAGAAAGTTTGAATTCTGGCATCAAGAGATTTATTTTCTTGGATATATTATCTCTAAGGATGGAATATCTGTTTATCCTTCAAAGACCAATGTAATCAATTAATGGCCAGCACCGATGAGTATAACTAAGGTACGCAGTTTAATTGGTTTAGCATGTTATTATCGGCATTTTGTCCCGAATTTTTCCTGATTGGCTAACCCATTAACCAAGCTCACACGTAAAGGGGTTAAATTACTTTTTTCAAAAGAATATTATGAATTTTATGAAGAATTTAAGAGAATATTAGTCAATGATCTTATCTTGAATCTTCCATTAGGGAATGATGAGTTTGTTATTTACCGTGATGCTTTAATGAAAGGACTTGGTTGTGTGCTCATGCAGAATGATAAAGTTATTGTCTATGCATCACGACAGCTAAAAATTCTTGAGAAAATCTATCCTACTCATGATCTTGATTTAGAAGCTATAATCATCACTCTAATGATATGAAGGCACAATCTCTCTGGTGAAAATTGAGAGATTTATATTGATCACAGGAGTTTGAAGTATATTTTCTCACAAAAAGAACACAACATGAAGAATAGGCGATGGCTTGAACTACTCAAGGATTATGATTGCAAAATACACTACCACCTAGGGAAGGAAAATAATGTGGTAGATGCTTTTAGCAGAAAAGATCATGGAGTTTTGAATAAGATGAGAGTTAAAATGGATGCGCTTTTCATGGATCTTGTGAAAATGGATATGGGAATAATTTGGGAAGGTGAAACATCAATAATTTTTCAAATGGTTTACAAACCATCATTACAAGAAAAGATAAAAATTTCTTAGGCAATTAATGAGTAGTTTGAATAGAAGATTAAAGTTGTGAATGATTGGAGACTGAGTGACTACATATATAAAGATGATATTTTGAAATTTGGGAAGAGGCTTTGTGTTACCGATATACCAGATCTAAAAATGGAATTGTAAGATGAAGATCATAGCCCCGATTTCTCTATACACCCTAGTAGCACCATGATGTATAGAGATTGGAATGAACATTTTTGACAGGACCAAATGAAGAGGAAGATTGATGATTTTTTGTAAAGATGTATGGTTTGTCAACAAGTGAAAGCTGGAAGGAAACAACCTAGAGGATTCATACAACCTCTTCCTATACCTGAGTGGAAATGAGATAATATTATGATGGACTGTGTCATGGGACTACCAAAGAATCCTAATAGGATTGATGCAATATGGTTAATTGTTGATCAATTTAACAAGTCCCAACATTTACATTCTATAAGAGAATATTAACCACTTGAACGTTTATAAAGACTATATATTAATGAAGTTGTAAGACTTCATGGAGTACCGCTCTCGATTGTTTCTGATCATGATCCCTATTTTATATCAATATTCTAGAATAGTCATCAGAATGACCTAGATACTGAACTTCGTTTGAGCACTGCCTACCACCGCCAATCTGATGGACAATCAGAATGGTCTATTGGAACCTTAGAAGACATGTATATATCATTCTCACATGACTTTCAAGGTATTTGGGATCAATATTTACCTCTAGTATAATTTTTAGATAACAATAGCTTCCATTAACATATTTAGATAGCACCATATGAAGCATTATATGGAAAGAGATGTCACACATCAACTTGCTGGGATGATGTTTGTGAAAGAAAACTCATAGGCCCAGTACTTGATGAGGAAATGATGGAAAAGGTGAAGGTAATCTAAACCCACATCCAAGAAGTCCAAATTAGGAAAAAGATATATGCCAATAACCGAAAGAAGGATTTGAAATTTCAAGTAGGGGACCATTTTTGTTGAAGGTATATCCATAGAAGGGTGTTATAAATATTTGTAAGAAGGGTAAATTGAGTCCCAGTTACATCAGACCTTTCAAAATTCAAGAATGAATTGGAGTTGTAGCTTATCATTTGGAAATGTCTTTGAGTCTCTCCAAAGATCATGATGTGTTCCACGTATCACTATTGAGAAACACATGCCTGAAATAACGCATGTAATCACCTATGAGGATATTGAACTTGAACCCGATTTGTCTTATTGTGAAGATCCTGTCAAAATTCTTGATACAAGAGAATAATTTCTGAGAAACCGGACTACTCGTCTTGTAAAAGTTTCATGGAGAAACAATAAGATGGAAGAGACAACATGGGAACCCAGGGAACTTATGATGAAGAACCACCCGAATTGTTTTGTGTAGTAGTATTCTTGAAATTTCAGGGATGAAATTATTTGATGGAGGGAATAATGTAACACCCCAAGATTCCATGGTAAGTTTCCCTTTGAATAATGCAATTTCTTTCATTGTGCACACTTCGAGATTCTAACACAGCAGGGCCAATCAAACAAGCCGTTATAAATATTAATACCCGCATTTTGAAATTTTATAAATTTTATCTTCCAAAATGGACTTCATTTTTTGGATTTGGAATATAAAAATTATCTTGGGGTGAATTTTCGGTGTTTTTCTGAAAACTTTCAATTTTTGATGAATAGTGAAAAAACATTGCGTTATTGGTTAAAACTGACTTTTTATTTAAATAATTATTTATTTTATTTAAAATAGTTTAAGGTCAAAATAAATATATAATAAATATATATGTTCAACATAATTCATTGGATTCATTTTATAATATGTTTAGATATATAAAATTTTATCAAATAATTTACCGTCTTTTACCCACCTCCTCGGAGCATTTGGAAATTTTTGTAAAACATAATTTTACCACTTCTCTGAGTTGAATTTAAAAAATCTGAGAGACATGGTTGATATTAGTAAGTAAAATTTGGTTCAATAAGATGAATTTTTTTGTAAATAGTAACTTTTTTACTTTTATTTACCACGGTTTAAAATAATAGGGTAATTAAGGGTACAAATGATATCATAATTACCCTAACACATGTCCTAATTCTATGTTATAAGTTTAATTCGACCAAAAACAACCTTAGAATAAAATATGATCCTATAGGTCCACATGGATAATATTAGGACATCTATTATGATTATATATAAAGAAGAGTTAAAAGAGTTAAAATCAAAGGTTAATAACTAAACCATTTTTAATATAGGGTAATACATAAGATAAATTAGACTATAAATATTCATTAGAATGATAGAAAAATTTCCAACATAATTTTATTTTATTTATAATTTTTAAAATTAAATAATAAAATATATTTATGACACAATGATGATTTAGTAATTACATTATTAACGAAAGATTAAAATAATTGATATTTTCAATATCCAAATAATTTTAATTTGAGACTTTTGATTAATTCAAATAATTTTCTAGGTTAATATGACTTGTTATAATTAAACAAATGATTTTTTTCGAAGTAATAAAGTTTTTAGTACTTTAACAAAAACACATTTATTAAATAATGTAAAAATTGACATAATTGAGTTTTTAAAACAAATACTATATTAATGGATGATATAATATTCCCAAAAATCTAAGGTTTGTCCAAAGGGCATTAATAATATTACGTATGTCATTAGTGAACCTATTAGGGCCATCTTGGCATTTTATAGTATTTTTATCTACTATATAATATAAAAATACAAAGAGACATGGTTAATGTCAAACTATTTAACTAAGAGTTAAATCTAAATGATTAGGTTAATATGGTGACCAAAACCTATCTAAAACCAATTGGTTGAATGTTTTGTTCCCTATCCCTACCTTAGCCATTAAAAAATTCATTTTTGTTCCATTAAAAAACAGAAAATAATTTTATTATAAAATAATATTTCAAGCTTTTTCTAATGTGAGCCTCACCTCTATTATAAAAGGGCATCTCCCCTTCTCTCAAATTCACATATTCAAAGCCATTTGGCTTGGCCAACCCCTACCCAAATTTCCACTCATCTATCCTATTTTCATCTTATAGGGATTCCTTTAGTCCTAAAGCCATCCTAAGGATCCCTTTTGATTTAATAAAAAGGAAGAACCTGAAGAAGAGGTAAATATTTCATCACCTCTTTCAAGTTCTTTTCTTTGTCTACTTATTCGTTCATTGTTGTTTCCATTATAAAATAATAACTCTAGTATCTTATATATACTGTGATGTTATTATAAAAATGTTACAACCATATTCATTATTCTATCCATCCTATAAATGACAAAGTCACCATACGTGCATACGTACGGATTACCGTCTCTACGTCGGGGTGTAGTTTGTTATTCAAACACTTCATCATTTGGACGGGTATAATAATGATTATAAATGATGTAAAATAATAAACATAACATGATAATGATTCTATATGTATGATATACATCAAATTATATACTCTTTTTATATCAAAAGAATGATATTTTTGCTCGGGCGTATGTACAGATTACCGTCTCCATGAACATGATGACATTCGTTCCACATCGTAATCATTCAAGAATAATTTTGATTTTATGATTAAAAATAATGTTTGTAAACATAATATAAATCTATATATGAATCAAATACATCCTATCCATAACAAATGTAACGACCTGAAATTTTGAATAAATCTTGTTTCCTAATTTTGTGTGTTATTTTTTTTTTATACTCAACAATTTTTTTTTCATTTGATAATATGAGTATAATTAAAATGAGACCGTTGGGTTTTTGACTGTTATATGACCATTGGTCAATATGACCACTGGAAACTAAACGTTTTGATTATTGTCTCTAAATATAAGTAATCTTGGTTAATTAATATAGAAAGAAGATTCGATGGCCTCACCTAGTAGTCTTGGACCGATCGAAGCCCATCTAACAGAACTTGGGAAGGAGGTAGCACCACTGGGATTTGCTTTGGACCAAACCCAAGCTGAACTTCATCTTGTGAAGCTATAACGGAATCGCCTTTGCGAGATGTTCAAACTGATGGAAATTACTACTCGTGCGATGTTGGCCGAGCCTCCCTCAGATTCTCTCACCTTAGCACACCTTACACTTAGGTCCTATGCTGGTGTGATAAGGGGCTATGTAAGGAGACTGTAACTGCCTTGTGTAATCCTTTGTTTTAAATAAAAATTGGGATTTCTTCTTATGATGAAGTTTATGAATTTTCTAATGTCCGGATAAATACAGTATGCATATTTTTAATGAATTTTAGAAAGGATATTTTAAAAATGTTTATGTAAACCTTAAATAATTAAAAATGTGTAATGATTTTCGAAAAATGGTTTTCTACAATTATGTTCAGTACGAAATTTAGAGTCTAATAAGATCAACATAATTTATGATGAATAGTAAATTATGAATAGTGATTTTATGCTTAAGATTAGTAATGTGACCAAATGGATTAGTAATTTAACTCAAAAAAAGTTTTAATATAATTTAGACACCTTGATTAAGTAATGAGATTCAATAAAATGGGTAAATAATGGTTTCATAAATTATTATTCAAGTATTAGTTTTTTTTGGGTGAATAGTGTTTTTTTAATTAAAAATTAAATTAAAAATATTTAGAAAATTATTTTTATAAAATGGATTTCATTTTTGAACTCAGAGCATCGATATTATTTTAAGGTAAATTTTGGGGTTTTTTCTGAAAAAAATGAATTTTCGGTGAATAGTGTAATTATTTAAAAAATAGATTAAAAATATTTAGAAAATTATTTTTATAAAATTGATTTCATTTTTGAAATCAGATAATTGATATTTTATTAAGGTGAAATTTTGTGATCTTTATGAGAAAGTTGAATTTTCAGTGAATAGTAAAAATACAGTTTTAGGGTTTCGGTATGTTTAATGACATCATAACTGTGTCATGATGATGTCATGAGATATTTTAAGGGTTGGCCAGCAAAGGGTGATGAATTATTGTTTTGGGGGCCCCATGTGGCCTAACTCCATGGTAAATTCCAAGGGAGAGCACATGGTTTTGAGAAAAGCACTTTTGAGGTGTCCCTTGGCCATTAATGCCTTGTTCCCTCACTTTCCCTATAAATACCAAGTCATCCTTTCATCCATTTAAACTCCCCACTCTCCCCCAACGAATTTCGGGTCTCATTACCTCCAAAGGAGTCATCCCAAGGTGCCCCCAAGCCCTCAAGACCCAAACCTTTGAGTTTTATGAGTTACGTTTTAAGGTAAGGGATTCGACCTCTCTCTTCTTTTCAAGCAATCTCTTTTATGTGATTTCTTTTATAATCCATTTTCTTATGTTAAAGGATGTTATTTTATACTCATCCTACTGCCCTTTTCATGTTCATATAATGAGAGATCCCCTCTTACTCTCATTATTTTGTTTTATGAAGTTTTAAGTGGCGCCGTTAGGCTGCTGAAATTTTTTGTAACGGATTCTTTCTCCCTTCTCATTTTTCAAGATCTATTTTCATGTAAAGTATTTAAAGTTACTTATTAATATGTTGGGGTATGATCTCTAAATTTATCATACTGATCTTTTATGATCATATGATGAGAGACCCCATTTGATCTCTTCAATTCAGTCTTTTGAAGTTTTAAGTGGCGCCGTTAGGCTGCCGAATTTTTAAGCGGTTCTTTCACCTTTCTCCTTTTTCAAAGTTCTAATTTCATGTCAAGCCTTGAAGGTTTATTTTTATTATGTTGGGGTATGATCTCTATATCTATCATACTGATATTTTATGATCATATGATGAGAGACACTATTTGATCTCATCAATTAATTTTTGTTGAAGTTTAAGTGGCGTCGTTAGGCTGCCGAATTTCTAAGGGGATTCTTTAACCCTTTTCGTTTTCGAGATCTACATTCATGTCAAGTCTCTCAAGTTCATTTTTTTGGGGTATGATATCTAAATCTATAATACTGATCATTTATGTTCATGTTATGAGAGACCCCATTTGATCTCGTCAATCCATTTTTGGGAAGTTTTAAGCGACGTCGTTAGGTTGCCGAATTTTCATAAGAGAAATCTAATTTTTTTTCTTCCTTCCATGTTTTTCATTTCAAATGGTATGTCCATAAAATTTCATTACCATGTTCATATATCCTTATTATTTCTGTCCCTATACTGTTTTATGGGTCATTTATGAATGTTTTACCCATGTACCCTCTCTTTTCAATGTTTTCTAAAACCTCGAAACATAGCCCTTATGCTGCAGAATTTTCGTCTCAAAATGCCTCTCTCTCTTTTATCAAAATTATTTTTTGTTATAAAGTGAATACTAAAAGCTCTTATTTCTATAGGGGTATTCACATATATATAAATATTTTCTATTTTAAATTCTGGGATTTACATACATGAAACCCGCTTTCCCTTTCCATGGGTTTAAAGTGACACAAAGATCATGTATTTAAAGCTGTTTTTAAAACGTTATGATTACGAAATGAAACCCATTTCTTTTATTCTATATGGGTTGTTTATGAAATTATTGATGATGATATGTGTGGCTCACATGATAATAAAGACAAATTAAGGGTGCACCCTGATAGCGCTCCAATGCATTGGGTAAAGACTTAATCTCTAGAGATGACCATTTTTAACGACGCCTCGGTGAATAACCTTGGTAATTTTAACGACACCTTGGGGATGGACCTTGGTGAAACGAAACGATTGTCAATATTAAATGTTGTAGCCACATCTTCAAGTTATGAAAAATTTTATTTCTATTTGGATGTATCTCATGATTTCTTTCTCATGCCTTAATGTTCTTTTCATGTCCTTATTGAAGTATCTCAAGTTCACATGTAAAATGTTTCTCTTGTTTCCCTTACTGGGACTTCTTCTCACCCTTTCTTTTTATGTATGTCCCCAGGTTATGAGATGCAGAAATGAACCTAGGATGAACTTAAGTAGAATCCTTTCAAGTGTTTAAGAAGAGTGTTTTTTTTTGTTCTTTTCATGTATTATGTTCCTTGTTTCCAAGACACTAAACCTTAAAGATCCTCAATTCCGTGTAATGGAATGAAAGTTATGTTATAAAAAGACGGGATGTTATAGTTGATATAAAAGTATGGTTTAGTTATTTGTGGAAATTAGGATATGAAAACTTTAGGAAGAAGCCTATTTAAAAGTTTATATATAGGAAATCTTCCTGGTATTTTGGTGAGTATTGAGTAATGGGTTGCCAAGAAAATACATCCCTGTCTGGATACGAGCAGGTAGAGGTGGCTCTGGAACAGATGTACATAGGGGTAAAACCCGAAAACACCGCTTTGAGCTAGACTCGAACGGGAACTGGTACACGACAGTGGGCCTTACTGCACTCTTGGTTACGACACTCCCGGGGGATATGCTTTTGTAAATTCATAAGCTTAGTATGAACCATTATTAAAGGAACAAAGATAAAATAAAATAAAGATTCACATAAGGATATATGATCATGGATAACCTAGTTTGAAATCTAGGGGATCACAAGTTAGGGTATAATTTTCTTCTACAAGTTATCCTTATATGTGTTAAGTCCCTTTTCATGATTATTGGATAAGTATTAAAGCCCCTAATTGTACTTTGTTTTCGTAGTTAATGACGGGAAATGGAAGAACATGTCCCAACAACCAATGTGATATGAAATGTGACGATTTCCATATTAATATGAAATAGGTGATTAGGGGATTAAAAGATGATTATTATTTTGGAATACGTTCACTATTTTGGGAACCCTATATTATTGAGGTAAATAGATTACTAAGTTATTTTCATTGAGAAGTAAGGTTGACTTATATTTTGAAGAATCGATGAATTTAAGGTGGACTTATAGTAATTTAGGTTACTTATGGGAATGATTAACCTATCATGAGTAAAATATGTTTAGGTTAGCTACTTTTTTTATAATATGTTAGGAGTGGTTGATGTTGTTTGGAGATGAACAATGAAGTTTATTTTGGAAGACTATGTTATCAAATCCCTCTTGTATTTGGGTTTAAATGTTAGTTTGGTTTATTTTAAGGAATTTTAAGGATTGTTATTTATGGAATGGTCTATGATAAACTTTGGGTAGTACCATCGAACTTTGAAGATTTAAAATTAGTTTCCATTCCTATGGGATTCTTTCTTTTTGAAGAGTTGTTTTACCTTAACCTTTATGTTTTTTGGGATAATGTTTAAAGATAGAAGAAATAGATAGTTAATCTTTTGTGGATTATGTGATTCTCTAGAAGATGATTCTTGTGATTTTTATGAGACCAAGTGTTTTTGAATTCTCATCATTTGGAGAAAAGATTAGTGTTGGTAGGGACTTATTAAAGGATGAAACTCTACATGAAGGTAGGTATATTTTCTTATGTTTTTGTTCTATTTAGTAAATGAATTCCTCAAAATTATGAAAAGGAACGTAAAACAAAAACGTTGTTGGATTACGTTTCCTACTAAGTAATCAAATACCATTTACACACATCATAAGTTTGGGATTTTCTTATGGTTAACTTTATCTAAATCATGTTTTCTATCACTCTCCCTCAGAACATGACCTGTTGTTTTCTCATCCATGTCCATGTTTTCCTACATGGAATCATAGTGTGGGTTAACTCGGGTGACCTTTGTAATTCCCTTTCTTTCTTTTAAAGTAATAGTTTTACTGAATCCTTTTCCGATGTGGGAATTTCAATGAAATTTCAAAACCCAATCTTAAAAATTGTGAGGACACAATTTCATAAGGGGGGAAGATTGTAACAACCCGAAATTTTGAATAAATATTGTTTGCTAATTTTGTGTGTTATTTTTTTACTCAATTTTTTTTCATTTGATAATATGAGTATAATTAAAATAAGACCGTTGGGTTTTTGACTGTTATATGACCATTGGTCAATATGACCACTGGAAATTAAACGTTTTGATTATTGTCTCTAAATACAAGTAATCTTGGTTAATTAATATAGAAAGAAGATTTGATGGCCTCAACCAGTAGTCTTGGACCGATCAAAGCCCATCTAACAGAACATGGGAAGGAGGTAGCACCACTGGGCTTTGCTCTGGACCAAACCCAAGCTGAACTTCATCGTGTGAAGCTAGAACGGAATCGCCTTTGCGAGATGTTCAAACTGATGGAAATTACTACTCGTGCGATGTTGGCCGAGCCTCCCTCAGATTCTCTCACCTTAGCACACCTTACACTTAGGTCTTATGCTGGTGTGATAAGGGGCTATGTAAGGAGACCGTAACTGCCTTGTGTAATCCTTTATTTTAAATAAAAATTGGGATTTCTCATTATGATGAAGTTTATGAATTTTCTAATGTCCGGATAAATACAGTATGAATATTTTTAATGAATTTTAGAAAAAGGATATTTTAAAAATTTTTATGTAAACCTTAAATAATTAAAAATGTGTAATGATTTTCGAAAAATGGTCTTCTACAATTATGTTCAATACGAAATTTAGAGTCTAAAAAGATCAACTTAATTTTTTATGAATAGTAAATTATGAATAGTGATTTTACGCTTAATATTAGTAATGTGACCAAATGGATTAGTAATTTAACTCAAAAAAGTTTTAATATAATTTAGACACATTGATTAAGTAATGAGATTCAATAAAATGGGTAAATAACGGTTTCATAAATTATTATTCCAGTATTAGTTTTTTGGGTTAATAGTGTCTTTTTAATTAAAAATTCAATTAAAAATATTTATAAAAATATTTTTATAAAATGGATTTCATTTTTGAACTCAGAGCATCGATATTATTTTAAGGTAAATTTTGGGGTTTTTTCTGAAAAAATGAATTTTCAGTGAATAGTGTAATTATTTAAAAATAGATTAAAAACATTTAGAAAATTATTTTTATAAAATGGATTTCATTTTTGAAATCAGAGCATTGATATTTGATTAAGGTGAAATTTTTGGATCTTTCTGAGAAAGTTGAATTTTCAGTGAATAGTAAAAATACAGTTTTAGGGTTTCGGTATGTTTAATGACATCATAACTGTGTCATGATGATGTCATGAGATATTTTAAGGGTTGGACGGCCAAGGGTGATGAATTATTGTTTTGGGGGACCCATGTGGCCTAACTCCATGGTAAATTCCAAGGGAGAGCACATGGTTTTGAGAAAAGCACTTTTGAGGTGTCCCTTGGCCATTAATGCCTTGTCCCCTCACTTTCCCTATAAATACCAAGTCATAATTTCATCCATTTCAACTCCCCACTATCCCCCAACGAATTTCATATCTCATTTCCTCCAAAGGAGTCATCCCAAGGTTCCCCCAAGCCCTCAAGACCCAAACCATTGAGTTTTATGAGTTACGTTTTTAGGTAAGGGATCCAACCTCTCTCTTCTTTTCAAGCAATCTCTTTTATGTGATTTATTTTATACTCCATTTTCTTATGTTAAAGGATGTTATTTTATACTCCTCCTAATGCCCTTTTCAGGTTAATATAATTAGAGATCCCCTCTTACTCTCATTATTTCGTTTTATGATGTTTTAAGTGGCGCCATTAGGTTGCCGAAATTTTTTGTAATGGATTCTTTCTCCCTTCTCATTTTTCAAGATCTATTTTCATGTAAAGTATTTCAAGTTCCTTTCTAATATTTTGGGGTATGATCTCTAAATTTATCATACTTATCTTTTATGATAATATGATGAGATACCCCATTTGATCTCTTCAATTCAATCTTTTGAAGTTTTAAGTGCCACAGTTAGGCTGCCGAATTTTTAAGTGGTTCTTTCACCTTTCTCCTTTTTCAAAGTTCTAATTTCATGTCAAGCCTTGAAGGTTTATTTTTATTATGTGGGGGTATGATCTCTATATCTATCATACTTATCTTTTATGATCTTATGATGAGAGACACTATTTGATCTCATCAATTCATTTTTGTTGAAGTTTAAGTGGTGTCGTTAGGCTGCCGAATTTCTAAGGGGATTCTTTAACCTTTTTCGTTTTCGAGATCTACATTCATGTCAAGTCTCTCAATTTCATTTTTATTATTTTGGGGTATGATATCTAAATCTATCATACTAATCATTTATGTTCATGTTATGAGAGACCCCATTTGATCTCGTCAATCCATTCTTGGGAAGTTTTAAGCGACGTCGTTAGGCTGCCGAATTTTCATAAGAGAAATCTAATTTTTTTTCTTCCTTCCATGTTTTTCATTTCAAATGGTATGTCCTTCAAATTTCATTACCATGTTCATATATCCTTATTATTTCTGTCCCTATACTGTTTTATGGGTCATTTATGAATGTTTTACCCATGTCCCCTCTCTTTTCAATGTTTTCTAAAACCCCGAAACATAGCCCTTATGCTGCAGAATTTTCGTCTCAAAATTCCTCTCTCTCTTTTATCAAAATTATTTTTTATTATAAAGTGAATACTAAAAGCTCTTATTTCTACAGGGGTATTCACATATATATCAATATTTTATATTTTAAATTCTGGGATTTACATACATGAAACCCGCTTTCCCTTTCCATGGGTTTAAAGTGACATAAAGATCATGTCTTTAAAGATGTTTTTAAAACGTTATGATTACGAAATGAAAACCATTTCTTTTATTCTATATGGGTTGTTTATGAAATTATTGATGATGATATGTGTGGCTCAGAAGATAATAATGAAAAATTAAGGGTGCACCCTGATAGTGCTCCAATGCATTGGGTAAAGACTTAATCTCTAGAGATGGCCATTTTTAACGACACCTCGGTGAATAACCTTGGTAATTTTAACGACACCTTGGGGATGGACCTTGGTGAAACGAAACGATTGTCAATATTAAATGTTGTAGCCACATCTTCAAGTTATGAAAAATTTTATTTTTATTTTGATGTATCTCATGATTTCTTTCTCGTGCCTTAATGTTCTTTTCATGTCCTTATTGAAGTATCTCAAGTTCACATGTAAAATGTTTCTCTTGTTTCCCTTACTGGGCCTTCTGCTCACCCTTTCTTTTGATGTATGTCCCTAGGTTATGAGATGCAGTAATGAACCTAGGATGAACATAAGAAGAAGCCTTTCAAGTGTTTAAGAAGAGTGTTTTTTTGTTCTTTTCATGTATTATGTTCCTTGTTTCCAAGACACTAAACCTTAAAGATCCTCAGTTCAATGTAATGGAATGAAAGTTATGTTATAAAAAGACGGGATGCTATAACAAACATGGATTATGTAACCAAGCATATAATAGAAAACGAATCAGTTTACACCTGAAACGATGATACTACTTGAATATAATTAACAAAGCAATATTAGAAGATCATATATGATATCATGTTAATGTATATGGTTCTTGCATAATTTAATAACAACTATTTCACCATTATACAAGAGTTTATCCTACCCTCGACCAAGGAAAAGGACAAGGTAATGGTTAATTTCACAATATCTTTATTATCTGAGGTTGTTTTTATGTAAGTATCTACTGGGACCTCTTTGTCATCCACATCAATGTTCTAAAAAATGTATTTCAATACATTTATACAATTTAATAGACTATGGGATAAATTCATTTATACCCTTGTATGAATTTTTATAAAATGGTTTGAAAAGAATCTTTCTATTGTTTTCCAAACAAGGTACCTGATGACCTTTTCCAAAAAATTATGGTAAGAATTTTTTTTAACATATATGGTGGATGAGGCTATTTTCCACCATTATAACATCATAGAAGCTTAGCTTACAAGATTATAATAATATTTTCAAAATAATTGTTTCCTTTTATAATTAAATGAATTTTAAATGATTTCAAAATAAAAATATATATTTCTCTAAATTTTTTTTGATTTCATCTATGTCAACATACTTTAATGGATTTGAAGCTTGTTTGAAGTTGATTTATTAGGATACAAAACATCAATATTGTATTGAAGGTTTTTTGATATGCTAGAATGTGGATGTGATATTTTCATACCATTCATGGTTTATGGATAAAGTATTGACATTTTTTATGCTAGTTTTTATAAGAATTTTTATGTTATGTTTAAACCTTTTCATATGATGAATGCATTGGACTTATTAAGTGATAGGTGGATCATGCTACAGCTCCTCGATGCTCGGTAGGTCTCAAGATACAAACTAGTTTCTTGGCAGAAGTCCATGACAAAATCTTATTTATTATCTCATCTCAAGGCCTTGACTATGTGGTTATGAAGTCTGGTGTTATGCATTCCATCATTATGATAGTGGATATTGATATTGGATGCGATTATTTGACTATTAGAATATACATGTGAATAAGTAAATGGAATTATTTGATATTATCTTCTCCATATTATTCTAAAGTTCAATTTTAAAAGGATTTTGTTTTAGTCATACATTGCTATAAATGTTTATTCTTATTTATGATCTTTTCTGCTATTTTTTTTATCCGTACTGAGCATCTGAGATCACACCTTTGTATGTTTTATTTTTCTCAGGATGGGAAGAAGTATATTATGACAGACCTACAGGGATAGTATAAGGGACATGAGTGTTGCCTATGGAGACTATATTGTTGTAGTTTTTCATTTTATAATGTAATGAATAACTTATGAATGTATCTAGTAATTCAAAGGATACTAAACTAATCGGTCTTCCGAGACTTTATCTTTTGTGATCATTCCAATGTTATGTAATAATGCACCGACTCTGGGTAAATAGGTTCGGGGCGTTACACATGTGCTATTATGATAGAAAAATAATTCTTTAAGTCTTGAAAATTTAACTCAAAGCAAGAGAAGAAGAGATATGATGAACACTCTGGAAATAGAAATATGTGGAAGAAGGGAAAAGTTGAATATCCATCCTGCGGTATATGTTGGATGACACACACTGGTAATTTCCTACCGGGAATGGGAGTTTGTTACAAGTGTGGTGAAAAAAGGCCATTAATCTTGTGATTACCAGGGAACAAATGTTGTTGTCAAGGTAGAATGCTACAATTTTATAGAAATGGGGCATTATGAAAATGAAGGTCCTATGGGCCAAGGAAACATACCTCAGAAAAGGCCAAGGGATCAAGGCCAAGCTTATGCGATCACCACATCTGAGGTTGAAGCTTCTAAAGATGTTGTGGTAGGTAATTTAATGGTTTCCTCAAGTTTAGCGAATTCTTTATTTTATTCTGGATCATCGCATAGTTTCAAATCTTTCTAGTTTGTTTAGAAAATTAGATATTTCCAATTTGATTTAATGATCGAGTAGTCATTCAAAACTCATTAGGGAAGTATCATTAAAACAATGTTTTGTGAATAAGTACCCATTAGGTCATATAAATGTTCTTTATATTCTAATATCATTTTCATACCCATGATTGAATTTTATATAATCCTTGGTATGTATTGGATTTCAGACCATGATGTGAAAATTTATTTTATGAAGAACGAGATACAATTTTTGATGATGATAAAGAGTACCATATCTTTAGAGTAGCAATGTCACCACCTGATTCTTATCTAGATCCACCCTCAGTTGCTCAAATAAATTCAATTATTTTGGAGGAATAGAATGAAATAACTATGCTGGGGAAATGAATGTTCCAATAGAGGATATACCTATTGTGAAATAATATGTTGATGTGTTTCTAGAAGATTTACCTAGACATCCTCCAGAATGAGAAATTGAGTTTTCTATTGATTTAATTCTGGTTTCAAGGCCAATATCTAAGAGCCCTTTTTGAATGGCCACTGTGTAATTACTGGAACTAAAGACAAAACTAATGAAATTGAGTAATAAAGAATTTATTCTTCATAGTGTTTCTCCATGGGGATCCCCTATAAATTTTGTTATGATGAAAGATGGATCTATGAGGTTGTGTATTGAGTATAGGAAGATTGGTGCTATAAAAAAATAACAAGTATCTCGTACATCACAATGACAATTTTTACAATCAACTTCATGGAGCCCAATATTTTTCAATGATTGATCTTTGATCTGGATATCATCAATTCTATGTGAAGAAGGAAGACATTCTAATTACAATATTTTGTACTAGGTATGGACATTACGAGTTTATATTAATGTATTTTAGACTGACTAATGAACCCTCTGTTTTCATGGATCTAATGAATAGTGTTTTCAAGGAATATCTTTATAACTTTGTAGTGGTATTTATTTATGATATCTTGGATTACTAAAAAACTATGATGATCCAGAAAATCACTTGCACACTATTCTAAAAACCCTTATAATAAATGAAATATATGGGATGTTTGGAATGTGTGAATTCTTGCATCAAGAGATTTATTTTCATGGCCATATTATCTCTAAGGATATAATAACTATTGATCATTCAAAGACAAGAGAAATACACGAATGGTCAACACTTATGAGTATAACTGAGTTACACAGTTTAATTGGTCTAGTAGGTTATCATCGATGCTTTTTCCACAATGTTTCCTGATTGGATGACCCATTAACCAAGATCACACGTAAAGGGGATAAATCGGTTGGGAAAAAAGAGTGTGAAGAATTTTTGGAAGAGATGAAGATAAGATTAGTCAATTCTCTTATTTTGACTCTACCATCGGGGAAGAATGGGTTTGTTATTTATAGTGATTTTTCAAAGAAAGGAAATGGTTTTGTCCTTATGCAGAATGATAGAGTTATTGCCAATGAATCACGATAGAGAAAAATTAATCAACAAAACTATCATACTCATGATCATTAGTTAGCATCTATAATCATTGCATTGATGATATGAAGACACTAAAAATATGGGGAAAATGTGAGATATATACTGATCACATGAGTTTGAAGTATATTTTCTCAAAGAAAGAACTCAACATGGTGCAAAGGAAATGGCTTGAAGTACTCAATTATTATGATTAAACTATACACTACCACCCAGGGAAGGAAAATACGGTGGAAGATGTTTTGAGCAGAACGGGTCATGGAGTTCTGAACAAGATGAGAGTTGAAAGGATCCTATATTCATGGATCTAGAAAAGATGGATACGAGAATATTAAAGAAAGGTGAAACACCGATAAATTTTCAAATGGTTTACAATCCATCATTACTATAAAGGATAAAACTTTATTAGGATGATTATGGGGTGTTTCAAAAGAAAATTAAATCTATAAATGATGGGAGATTGATTGACTATATATATGAAAATTGGATTTTGAAATTTGGGAAGATTATTTGTGTTCCTAACATACCTGATCTAAAAATGGAATTGTTGGATGATGCTCATAGCTCCAATTTCTATATACAACCTGGTATCATTAAAATTTATAAATATTGGAAGGAAAATTTTTTGTGGGACAACATAAAGATTGAGATTGCAAAATATGTGTCAAGATGTATGGTTTTTCATCAAGTGAAAGCTGGAAAACAACATCCTAGAGGAGTCATGCAACATATTCCCATACCCTAGTGGAAATGGGATGATATTAAAATGGAATTTTTCATGGGGATACAATAGACTGCTAGAAGGAATGACGCAATATGGTTCATTTTTGATCATCTTACCAATTCAGCACATTTTCTTACTATAAGAGAAGATTTACCAATTGAACGTTTAACAAGACTATATATTAATAAAGATGTAAGATATCATGGTGTACCCATATCAATTTTTTCTGATTTTGATCCCCATTTTACAACAATGTCCTGGAAAACTCTTCAGAAATCCCTAGATACTGAACTTTGTTTGAGAATTTCCTACCAACCTCAAACTGATGGAAAATCCAAATGTACTATTCAAACATTTGAAAACCTGTTGAGATCTTTCTCACATGGATTTAAAGATTTTTTGGATTATTATTTACCTCTAGTAGAATTTTTCTATAATAATATCATCAATTCTAGTATTCTTATGGCTCCATATGAAGCATTATATGGGAAGAGATGTCTCACACCAATTTGATGGGATGATGTTGGTGAAAGAAAACTCATAGGCCCAGAACATATTGAGGAAACAATAGAAAATGTGAAGATTATCCAAACCCACATCAAAGCATCTCAATGTAGGAAACAATGCTATTTCGATAATCTAAGGAGGGATTTGGAATTTCAAGTAGGTATCATGTTTTCTTGATGGTATCTACATGGAAGGGTGTTATATGTTTCTCTAAGAAGGGTAAATTGAGTCCCATGTACATTGGACCTTTTGAAATTCTAGAACAAATTGGAGTCGAAGCTTACCATTTAGTAGTGTCGCTAATTCTCTCTAATGTTTATGATGTGTTCTACAAGTCACTGTTGAGAAAATACATGCCTGACCAAATGCATGTACTCACATATAATGAAATAGAACTGGAACCCGACCTGTCTTATTGAAAATAGCCTATAACAATCCTTAATACTAGAGAACAAGTGCTGAGAAACTGGATGACTCATCTAGTAATAGTTCTTTGGAGAAACCATAAGATGGAAGAGGCAACGTAAAACTCATGGAACATTTGATGAAGAACCACCCGAATATTTTTATGCAGGAATCTTATAGCAATTTAGAGGAAGAAATTATTTGAAGGAGGGGAGAATATAACACCCCAAAATTCCATTGTATGTTTCCCTTTGAATAATATAGTAGCTTGCATTGTATGCAACTTAGAGTTTTAACACACCATGACCAATCAAACTATCTATTATTAATAGTAATACCCTATTTTGGAAATTTTATAAATTTTATTTTAAAAATGGACTACAATTTTGGATTTGGAATATCAAAATTAGCTTAGGGTGAAAATTTGGAATTTTTCTTAAAATAATCAATTTTTGATGAATAGTAAAAAACATTGCGTTTTATTTAAACAGAATTTTATTTAAATAATTATTTATTTTATTTATTTTATGTCAAAATAGATACATAATACCTATATTAGTTCAATGTAATTCATTGGAGTAATTTTTATAATAATATTATATGTATAAAATTATATTGAACATTTTACTCTCTTTTACCCACCTTCTAGAAGAATTTACAAATTTGCATAAAAAATAATTTTACTGCTTTTGTGAGTTGAATTTCAAAAAACACAAGAGATACGGTTGATATCAGTATGTAACATGTGGTTCAATAACCTGAAAATAAATTTTGGTGAATAGTATCTTTAGACCTTTACTTACAACTGTTAAAAGTAAATAGGGTAATTAAAGGTAAAAATGATATTATAATTACCCTTACACATGTCTAAATTCTATTGGATACATGTAATTTGACCAAAAAACCTTAGGAATAATATATTATCCTTTCTGTCCACATGGAATAGATTCGGACATTTATTATAATTTTATTTAAAGTAGAGTTAAAAGTGTTAAATTAAAAGTTTAATAACAAATCCATTTATTATATAGGGTTACACATAAGAAAAATTCGACTATAAATATTCATTAAAAATATATAAATATTTCATACATAATAGTATTTTAGTTATAAATTTTAGACATTAAAAAATTAAATATATTTATGACACAATGATGATGCTGTAATTACTTTATTATTGAAAAATTAAAATGATTGATATTATAAATATCCAAATAAATGTAAATTGAGACTTTTGAGGAATTAAAAGAATTATATTGGTAACTATGACCTGAGAGTGTTTATTAAATGAATTTTTTTAGAATTAATCAAATTTTTGGGACTTTAACAAAAATCAGTTACTAAATAGTGTCAACATTGAAAAAAATGAGTTTTTAAAACAAGTAAAATAGTATTATATGGCAAAATAATTATAAAAATAGAACGTTAGGCCAATGGAATTATTTAATAATAGATATTTCATTAATGAACCACATTTGGATGTCTTGGAATTTTATAGTAAGATTATTAACCATATAATATAAAAATACAAGGAGACTTGGTAAATGTTAAAGTATTTAACCAAGAGTTTAATATAAAAGATAAGGTTAATATGGTGACCTAAAACTGTATAAAACCTATTTTTTGAGTGTTTTTATACCCATACCCACATTAGATTAAATATAAATCATTTTAGATCCACTATAAACTTAATATGATTGTATAATAAATTAATATTAACATCTTTCCAAAAGTGACCCTCACCTCTCTTATAAAAGGGAAAATTCCCCTTCTCTCAAAATCACACCTCCAAAGCCATTTGGATCTTCCAAACCCAGCTCAAATATCCTTCCAACTACACTAAATTCTACCTTGAGTACTTAAATTGATCATAAATCCATCCTATGGAGCCCTTTTGATGAACTCAAAGGGAAACACCTGAAGAAGAGGTAATAATTTTCACCACCGTCTTTCATGTTCTTTTTTTCTTATAGTCCTTCTTTCTTTTTTGATTCCATAACAAAATAATAACTACAATACCATCTAAATACTATGATATTATTATAAATATGGTACAACCAAATTATTTATTCTATCTATCTTATAATTGACAAAGTCACCATACGTGCGTACGTACGGCTTACCGTATCCATGTCGTGGGGTAGTTTGTTATTCAAACACTTAATTATTTGGATTGGTATAATAATGAGTATAATTTATTTAAATAATAAATATAAGATGTTAATTATTATGTATATATGATATACCATCCAATTACATAGGATTTCACCATCACTATAATGATATTGTTGCCCGTGCGTACGTATGGATTATCGTCTCCAAAAACGCGATGAGATTCATTCCCCGTCATAATCATTCAAGAATAGTTTTAATTTTATGATTAAAAATAATGTTTAAGAACATAATATCATTCAGTATATGAATAAAATAAATCCAATCCAAAACAAACATGACTTATGTAACCAATAATATAAAGTAAAATGTTTCTATTAACCCCTGAAATGATGATACTACTAATGTATTATTAACAAAGAAATATTAGAGGATCATATATGATATCATATTTATGTATATATTTCTTGTATAATTTAATAACAAATTTTTAACTATTATACATGAGGTTAACATACCATTGACTAATGAGAAGTACAAGGTAAGGGTTAATTCAACAATATCTTTACTTATCTGAGGTTGTTTATATATGATTATCTACTGGGACCTCTTTATCATCCACATCCATGTTTCTTAAAAAATGTATTTAAATTTTTTTTTACTATTTCCTAGAATATCGGTTAAATTTATTTATAACAATTGTTTGACCTTTTATAATATGTTTATAAATTAATATTTCTGTCGTTTTCCAAACAAGGTCCCTTACGACCTTTTCGACATAATTAATGAATGAATTTTGTTTAACATAAATGGAAGGTGTGGCTATTTTCATCCGTAATAACACCATTGAAGTTTCACTTAAAAAAGAATAATAATATATCCAAAATTATTGTTTACTTTTATAAATAAGTGATTTTTAAATGGTTTAAATAAAAAAATTGTTATTTCTTAAAAAACTAATTTATTTCATCTATATCAACATCCTTTGACGGATTTTAAACTTGTTTGAAGTTGATTTATTATGATAAAAATCATCAATATTTTATTGAAGGTTATGTGATATGTTTGACTATGGATGTGTTATTTTTACACCATTCATGGTTTATGGATAAATTATTGACATTTCGTATGCTAGTTTTAATACGAATGATTATGTTATGTTTAATCCTTTTCATATGAGAAATGCATTGGACTTAGTAAGTGACGGGTGGAACCCGCTATAGCTCCTTGATGCATCGGTAGGTCTCATAAGACAATCTAGTGTCTTGGAACAAGGCCCTGACAAAGTCATATTTTTAGTCTTGGAACGAGGCCTTGACTATGTGGTTATGATGTTCGATATTATGAATTCCATCATTATGAAATTAGCTATTGATATTACATGGGATTATTCAACTAGTATAATATCCATGTAAATAAGTAAATGGAAATATTTGATTTATCTTTTCTATATTATGATTATGTTTAAGTTTAAAAGGCTTGGGTTTTAGTCTTATACATTTCCTTAAATGTTTATGATTATTTATGAATGTTTCCGCTATATTATTATCCTTACTGAGCATCTATACTCATCCCTTACTATGTTTTATTTTTTCCAGGATGCAAAGAATTTAATTATGAATGAACTGTAGGGATAGTATAAAATACATGAATGTGGTCAATGGAAACAATATAGTTTCTGTTTTTCATTTTATAAAGTAATATAAAACATAAGAATGTATCTAGTATGTCCAAGGCTACTAAACTGATCAATCTTGTGGGATTTTATCCATTGTGATCATGCCAATGGTATGTAATAATGCACATACTCTAGGTAAATTAGGTCAGGGCATTACAATCAACATCATTAAAACGTTCTACCATATTTTCAAGAAAACTGGTTGCATTCTCAATTTAAAGATTGATTTATTTCAATCATTTATTCTGGGAACATTGGGCCTTGTAATTTAATGTTGTTTCAAATCCTAGTCTCTATTTAATTACATATAATATTTAAAAATAATACACAGAAAAATATGTGACATTACATTCTACCCCCTTAGGGATTTACATCCTTGAAAAGCCAAAAAAAAGGATACTCAGAAATGTGGGTTTGCGCATGGAACTGAGCCTCCCCCTCTAACGCGCTCTCTGGAATATTCTTGTGCTTCCACCAGACATGCACTAGGGTAATCTCTCTCCCATAAGGTATCCTCTAGCACCAATCCTCAATATCCATGTGGGACTCAGCAAATGACGCTCCATCCCTGATATCCAGCTCTCCCCAGCGGATGATGTGCAATGGATCATGCATGTACCTACTCAGTGGTGACACGTGGAAGACATCATGCACCTGGTGGAACTACAGTGGTAGAGCTAGGTGATACCCCACATTTCCAACTCTGTGTAGGATCTGTAAAGGGCTGATGAACCGTGCAGACAACTTTCTGCCCCATAAAAAGCGTTGAAACCCTCATCGGGGTGAGACCCTATGGAAGGCATGTTCTCCCTCCTCAAACTTCATAGGTCTGTATCATCTATCAGTATAATAATTCTTTCGGCTCTATAAAAATCATCATCTTCTCATAGATTATCTTCACATTCATAGTGGTATCTCACACCATCTTTGTACTGATGAGTGCTGACCCTTCTGGTTCAATCTAGAAAAGTGGTGATCAGCTGGGTCACCCATATAAAGACTCAAATGGTGCCATACCGATGGTGGAGTGATTGATACTGTTATACAAATACTCCACCAATTGAAGTTGGTCCTCCAAAATACCACCAAAGTCCAAGACATAGGCCCACAACATATCCTCTATAAAATGAATGGTCCTCTCCATCTGACAATATATTTAGGGATGGAACACCGGGATCAAGCATAGCTATGTCACAAACACCTCGTTCAATCCCTTTAATAACTGGGATGTGAAACGAGGATCATGATCCCAGACTTTCATTGAGGGATCTCCATGAAGTCTAACTATCTCATGATCATATATGGGTCCCAATATATCTATTGAATTCTTCTCCCAGATAGCTAGGATGTGGTCCGACTTGGTGAGTCGGTCAACGACCACCCATATAGAATCATGTCCCCTAAATTATCATTGTTATCCTATCATGAAGTTAGTATATATTCTACCGATCAACCACTACAGATCCGTTAGAGGGTGATCTAGTCCCATTGGAACATGGTGATCAGTCTTCACCTGCTGCTGCAGAAGTCATCGAGAAACGAACTCTGCCAAATCCTTCTTCATTCTAGTCCACTATAACAGACATCAAAGGCCCTAGTACATTTTCTCCACTACAAGATTTACCTCCAAAGGGGATGTGTGAAATTACCTTAGAACATCCTCCTAAAACACCACTAGTACAACTATGCATCCTTTGAAAAGAACGACATTCTCCCCACCTTGCGAATATAAATCAAGATTTTGTGTTGTGGATAACTAGGCACATAAATCCCCATGGTTGACATCTACTAGTTGTGCCTCCCTGACTCACTGATAGAGTGGAGGGGTAATAACCATCGATGGAAGGTATGTCATGTCATCTCCATCCCTGAAGAATAATTTCAGTGAGTCCAACTTCTTTAATGACTCTCTCGGCATCTATGAACTCGATCTATGACTGATATCATCAGCCAATATGTACCCCTTTATAAAAGTATAAATGATATCAATGTCATAATCCTTAAGAAACTCATTCCACCTCCTCCAACTCAAATTTAGATCCTTCTATGAGATGATGTGATTGAGACTCATCTTGTCAGAGTAGATGATAAACCACTTTCCCATCAGGTAGCGTCACCACATCTTCAATGTAAAAACTAAGACTACCAAATCAAGGTCATGGGTCACATTTTTCTTCCCATGCAGACTCATCTAGAATGAACCATAATTAATAATCACCATTCACTGGATCATAACACATCCTAGACAGGTCCCTGGACTCATAGAAAACTACATTCTCGACACCATCCTCTGGAAATATCAAGATTGGGGTGATTGTAAAACTCTACCTCAACTGGTGAAAATCTTGTTGGCACATCTCCATCCACACGAAGGGTTGTAAATTATGGGTCATAAATTTCATCGGTACTAATACCCAGTATAAGTTAAGAATTAATATTTGGTAATATCCTACCATCCCAATGAAGAAACTCCCCTCCACCATGCTCCTAGGTAGATCCCATGCTAACACCACCTCGACCATGGATGGGTCCACCACTACTCCATTTTCTGAGATTAAATGTACCAAAATGTGGACCTTTTATATCATAAACTTGAACTTCGAGAGATTCTAATAATGATAGTTCTCTTAGAGTACATCCAGGACCTTCTGCAGGTGTCTCGTGTGATCCTACTCTAAAACTGAGTACACAAGGATGTAATCAATGAAGACTTATACGAACTAATATAAGTATAGCTGGAAGATTCAATAAATGAGTCCCATGAAAACTGTGATGGATTTCGTCATGCCAAAGGTAATCAACATGTAATAATGGTGACCATAGGGGCATCTGAATGTTGTCTTCGACACATCACAACCTCGTACATGAAGCTGATTAAAACTTAATAGATGGTTAACTTTTGAGAACCAACATTTCACTCTCAGCTGATCGAAGAGGTTTTTGATCCTCAATAGTGGATACGTTTTCATCACCATCACCTGGTTTAGGAACTAGAAATCCTTGCACACCCTCAAACTCCCGTCTTGTTTCTTGGAAAAAACAACTAGGGCCGCCCGGGGTGAATAATTGGGTCTCAAGAAGCCTTTCTTATGAAATACACCAATTTCTCCCTCAGCTTACACAGCTCAGTGGTTTCCAACTAATATGTTTGTGATGATATAAATGTCGTCATGGGGTGTAACTCAATGATGATGTTGATCTCTTTGTGGGGAGGTAATCTGAGAACATATTCTAGTAAGACTTACTTGTACTCTGCCACAACTTCAAGGAACTGAAAGCTCATAACATATGTTGTTCTGAGGGTAAGGCTAGCCAAATCACGAGTGATTCGCTACACCCTCCAGTGCAAGATCCCCTCATGTGCTATACGGGGTTCCCTTTCTCCGATAATTGAAATCTGTATCCCATCACTTCATAAATACCACACCCTTCTCCTACAACAATAATTCTCGGCGTAGACCAATGAAGAGAAATCGAAACCATGAATGTCATTGTAAGGCCTCAACGCTACAACCAAGAGGATCCAACCAAAACTCTTTCATCCAATGGTAATATCACACTATCGGAAAAGATGTGTGATCATCATGCCTCATCTCGTAGGTGTCTCCAAGTGTATGGGTTGATCCAAAGGATCATCCAAAATCTCAAGGATTCGTACAATACATGAGAGGAGGATAGAATAACTTGACCCTATGTCTATAAGTATTACAACTATGGTACAAAAGTCACACATGATACCTCATATGATCCTTGGAGTGCATGGATCTTATTCCTTGACTACATGTTGCAACCCCCACACCTTCCCCCATATCTATATTCCTAGTGTGGTCCTCCTGGGTGGTGGAGGTAGTTTATAAAAATGTATGCCACCTATTGCATCTTTTGAAACTCCTATTCGATGTTTGTTTCCTGGATGGTTTGCCTACTCCACCCTCTGCCTCTCCCACGATTGTCCATCCACTATGTCCCTATCCGTAGCTCAACCGTTTTGAAAGTCTCACGAGAGATGTCCTCTACCAAAACATGAGTAGCATCACCTATTCCTAGGATGACTAGATATATCTGGAGATCCTTGGATGGAAGATACCATATCATAGGACCTTTTGATATGTCTCCAAACTCATGATCCCTATTCCTGACGTCAGCTTCCTGCTACCATGGTCTATGTGCATGTCTTCCTATTTCTGACTACCAAAAGCTATCCCTACTCAACCCAGAAGCTTTTAACAACCTAATATCGCTTTATTAGTATAGAATAACATAGAATTCATAGATGGAAGACATTATCTCATATTTCCCATCATAAATCTCAATTAAAGTTCCATGCTCTAATGTATTGTTCCCTGACCATATACATCGAGTACCTGGCAAGGTTGTTAAACCATGATGAATAATTATCAACCATTAAACATACTCACTTGAGGTGAAAAGGCTATTGGATGCACACTTAACTTAGGGTAACCTAAGAGAAATCCTCCCTAATGAGTCTCTCAAACTATATCTATGAAAGAGTATCCTCGTAGTGAGTCTGCATGGTCAAATACCACCATAACACTGCTGAAACCTGAAGAAAGCTCGCTTCTAGGATCACTATCCTGTTAGCTAGAGTCCTCCCTATGAGAAAGACTCTAGTCACCACCTCAAGACAGTCCCTAGCCACCTGAGGGCTAGGCTCACCTCGAAACCTGAGAGGTCACTATCTCTAAAAATCAGTGAGCACACTTATCATATACTCCTCATCTTCTAGTACTTCATGTACAACATGCTTCTCCACTAGTGGTGGAATAGTTGGTGATCCACCTAGAGGTAACACATAGGGAAATGAACCAAAAATCAAAGCCTTGTCACTAAGCTAGTAATCCTTAGGATCCAGCTGCTGAATCTGAGATTCAATGCATCGTAGTGGAATCCTATAAAAAATGATTTAATACAGACAATGATTATATCTTGATAGATGACTCATAAAGGACATGGAAACCAAATACCATTCCAATATGATTCATGTACCAATATTTTTATTTCTATAAAACTAGTGTTCTCATGTACTGAGTTAAAAATCAGGTTATCAGAATCCTGTTGTATGGATACGCTGGACGCCTGCACCAACACTGGAGTATCTAGCCTAAAATCTAAACATGAAACACTTAAAACTATTTTCCCAATAAAATCTCACAGAAAAATTGTCCTCTGTTAGAACAAAACACCACTGATACCACTCTATCATGACACCTCCAAGTGGGGCCCATGCTATAACTCTACACTCCCACCTCCAATAGGCCAGGGGTTGGTGACTATCACAGAGTAGTCATATCACTAACATGGTAGGAATTGACAAAGTACCTATACACACTCCCACATCTCCAAACCCAAAAATTATAAAATGTAAAAACCAATTAGGAATAAAATTAATGCAGAAAACTAAACCCAACCAACAGAGTACCATTGAAACTAAATTTCAGAAAAGTAACTGGCCTAGAATACAAGCCCACCAAATGAATGAGTCTTCAACTACAATGGCCAACCTATAAATAAGAAATGTACATGGACTACTACTCGATGATGAAGGAACACCTCGGCCTGTAGGGAAGATCACAATGCTCGGTCTGTTCCTGGTCTTCCTTGGACTCTGTCAAAATGATTCTCATCTACATAGGACATGACACGTGTGGGAAAATCCCCTAGAGGGGTGAGTATAAAAATACACAATAAGAGACCTCAAAAACAGAAAATTAATACCCTAACGTAAATGTACTGTCTGATCAACACAATTTATTTCTACAAAACATATAATTAGAGAAGCATCCAGATATACTCGAATTCATACCTGTAGTCTAGAGGTAATTCACAAAGACTGCATATTGACACTTTGGATTCATTTAAAATATTTCCAAGAAGCACTAATTTGAGAGAACACATTACATGATTCTGATAACTCTAAGGAAATCAATACGAGAAGTACCTTATGTTGGGAAGTTTCATGAGAGAGATAGATACACTGATTTATATAAAGAGAAAATAGATACACTCATTCTAGGAGAACTCACTCTTGAGTAGGAAGATGATGATACACAGATGAGGATCACTGTTAGGGCCTTGAAGTATACCACGACTCATATGGAATTAACCATCTATGTAGAGGATCAACATCCTATAGGATTTTTTATGCAGATAACTTTCTTTACCTAGTGTCAGAAATTCATAGAGGATCTCACATTGGGCATTTAGGAGGGACATTGGCTCTATACAGAAAGTCCTAATTTAGGGATTATACTTTTATAAATAGAATCAATACCTGACCTTCATGGGAATTAGAAAAAGGGGGAACTAACTTAAATGAAACATGTCCTTGTTACGGTGAACAAGGAGGGCATTCCATTTACATGAATGTACCTGGCAGGTAAAGGTGTCACACGCCATTTCCTCTGACCCTAAGTACTATCTGAGTACATTGACCCATGTAAAAAAGAGCATGTCATATTGAAAAATATATACACATCATGTAAAATATTAACACACCATGTTTTACTATCTTGGAGGTTGCTCTATGTACACATGCCATGTTCTCGTACATGGATTAATCCTTTTTCTATCAACCCAGGTACTAATAGATGGGGTAACCCACATAACTGGCCTAGTCTGGTAGTGCGGTCGAGTACATGATGTGTAATCCACCACATGTATTCGGATCATCCAAGATATACACAGAGTCCCTCTTAAGAAGTCATATTCTATGTGACATCTATCACAGATTGTGTTCAACCTTTCTGTCACCTAAAAAACTAGACACCACTATGTTAGCCCCATATGCTGTGTTCTTTAGAGAACACACCGTGTTCTTCTTGATTTTCCAAAATCATTGTTCTTCTCTGGTGCCCCACATGTGCTCCTCCTATTCTTGATCCATCAATTCATTTTCTTAAAAATCTATGATTCATGTTGGTCACATCCATTAAATTCTTATTAGATATGTATTAGTTGTCTGATCGGCTCTGAAAACTAATATCGATCATCCCTACGAAGAACAGTCAAAGAATTATTTCTTCGAAACTATTTTGATTCTTCTACGTCCATCATCATCATACCTCTACTAGGTCGTTACGATGTCAGATATATGAGTTGGAATTTCTTTTCGACCTGATAAGGATTCCTAATGATATGTTTTTCATAACCCTGTGAAGAACATGAAGAGTTCACGAGGTCACAGGGGAGAAGAAAATTCATAAAAAATAGAGGAAAAACCCTCTATCATTGTTCTTTATAGAATTTATCTACTCTCTTTTAAGGATCCACCAGAATGAGACAAATATGAAATGGATTTCCCCAATGTAAATTTTGATAATTATACCATCATGTAAGATCGATCGAGTCACTGGTTAAACTGTTTGTCTTTTGATCAATGTTCATATTTTAAATAAATTACTGGATAAAATAAAATAAAATTTTCAGCACCAACTGTGATCATTGATTAGGGGTGGATTTGATTCCATCATCGGTGAGATCCGATTTTGTTGCGTAATGATTCATGAAATTCCATTCGTCATCATTCGTTGAGTTTTATCCCTAGATAGCTCTTCTACAATGACCTAGAGGATTCAAGGGAGTTTTCTAGGTTTATGAGCCTAACCCTAGTCTCCTAGTTATTTAAAACCAAAAAATTCTTCAATTCATTTTTAAAACATTTAAAATAAAATAAATTATTATTTTATTCTATTTCCATCAAAATTTCCATTTGTTAACTTTTCAGCCAACCAACATCGGTCGATGTTAGGCCTCGCATAAGGAATGTAATAGGTTTGAACGAAACAGTGCGCTTGTAGTTTTTATCCAGGATCCCAATTAAATGTTATTCCACTTTTTCAAGATCACTACTCCCCTACACTATTTAAATGTTTGATTTATTTCAAACATTTATTCTTGGCACTCCATGCCTCAAAATTTCACACCTTCGAAAATCATGGTCCCGAATTAATTTTATATAATATTTAAAAATAATACATTGAAAAATCATTGACATTAAATATGTTATATATCAATATTATTATGGTTTTTTTCATGGTATTTGGTATTCAAAATAATTCCACCATGACTCTTTCTGATGGTGTGTTCGGAGGGAGTAGATTTTTTTTCTATACGAGTATGCATGGGATGATGCGTCTGAGATTTTAGATGAGGTCCCATTGAAATCAGATAATCTTGATCCACAGTTATAGGTATCAGTATATGTGAGGTATCCATAGAAGATCCAATAATTTAGGTCATGGTAAGATGAGTAGCTTAGAGAAAGCATGGTTTCTATTTTACAAGGAATCAATAGGGGAGATTAGGGTGTTGAGCGATCTATGGAGTATTAGAATAAGATGATCCAGTCTCAGTACAACTATTATTTTAATGTGAGGGTGGAATATCAATGAAATAGAAATAGATTGTGTTAGTGCAGATTATATTTGATCAACTCGAGACACCCCCAGGTCTGAGGTTATATATGGTGACTTATATGCTATGAGGATTGGAAAAGAACCTATAGGACATAAAAGATTAGTGTAGATGAGATTAGAAAAATTAATGGATGGATATCTAGGTCATGTTATTCAATAACTTCTTCCCCAATATGTTGATAGTAGGAAGAGTCTGTCAGTTCAAAAACCATCAACAAAGATATAGCTCTATTATGGATTATATTGAAAATTTCATAGTCCTTTCCTAGTTTACACCATCTATAGTGGGTGATGAAATCACCACGGTGAGGTGATTTTAAGATGGCTTGATCAATGAAATTGGATTTTCGGTAAATATCTTTTGGTAGAGATATTTCTCAGAGGCAACGAATCAGGTGCTGATAGCCAAGGGAAAATTTACATGCAATTTCTATCTGAGTTTGGTGACAATTTCAAAGATATTATCAGTGATTCATCGGGTAGATGGAAGAAATATAGTGAGGAGTTTTAGTAATGAATTCATTACATAGATTAAATAAGACCGTCGAGGTATGGTTCTTCAATAGTGTGCTTCCATTGTAGGTAGTTCGGATTCTTCTATACACCTATTCCATGGAAGATATAGAGAATCCCATATTTGGGGTCAGTATCCATCAACTAGTATAGCTCCCCAGAGGGGTCAAAACTCAGGTGGTCGGGCTTCATTCCAGTTTCATGATGTTGAGATACTAGGGTTAGAGTAGGCTAAGGTGCTAAAGAGGGTTAGAGGTATTTCATGAGTGTGGGAATGGACCTTTTGTTTTGGCCTGGCTTTTTTGCTGAATCATGTACACATGTACTATATTCAGACTAACAAATAACAAGTTATTATATTTTAATTGGTTTAACACATGGTGTGTAGTAATTGGTTCTATGGTAGGTATGTGCATGTGTGTGTGTCTATATATATATATGATACAAGTTTATTTTGATCATCATTTGTGATGCATGATCTATAGGAATCTGATGAGGTACAATTTTTATGTGTTTCATATATGTCATGGTAATAAATTGAGATCCCTATTACATTCAGGAATAATTGTATGTCGTGGGAGGACTTATTTGACTGAGGATGGTCGAAATGTATTTTCTTCATTTGATAAGTGATCAGGTAGGTAATTTCTATGTTGGGAAGCACCCAAAAGGGAATCGATTGTGATTAATGACCAATATAGACTGGGTGGATACTATATTTTGGTAAAGCATCATATCTTGGGTATGAGCTATTATAAGGCAAGAAGAGTGTATCTTCCTGGGTTTTTGATTGGGATTGAAATTCCTCAACATCTTTGAATTTTTCCTATTGGTAGTTGGACGAATTTTTTATATATATATTTAGAAACTAATTACAAGAGTTTCAATTATCCATGGAATTGTTTTTGGATGTGTTTTAGGGTTTATCATGTGACTTGTGGGTTTTAATGGGCTTCTGATTCATCGGTCTCTCAACAACTAGTTTTGGGAGAAGGCAGACCAAGGGGAGTGGTTAGCACACAGTATTTCTATCCATGTAGTATAATCCATGAAACCGACTTTATAAGGGGAATATTTTTTTAACAATGTGGACTTATTCATTTGAGAGTTTGTAATGGTTCAATTTCTCAAATTCACCCACATTGTTGTTATATTGTTTTCTAAATTGAGCACCCAAACTGTGCGAGGTTTGTGAACTTTGGACAGTGAGTACTGCATAGTTAGTGCATAGTATTCAAAACTGTGCAGTTATAATGCATCTTCATAAAGGGAAAAAATGAATTTTTTTTACCTCCCTTGTTTAATATCCCATCCCCATAATTTCTCAACCATTTCATGCAACACCTACTATGGTCTATAGAGATCTCACCCTCCTTTCCCTAGGATTTGGATTCTTATCTATTTTTGGGAACCGATACATGCTCTATATGTCTCATTTTAAGCAGAGTTGTAAGGACTTTAGTTCTTTTTTTATCCATGTTTTTTTGTCACTCTATACAGTATGAAATATCCTTGTGATCTCTTTTCACATAATTTCTGGTTGTTTTTCTAAAATATTTATTTCTCTTAATATGGATTGCATTAACGAATGGTGTATGATGATAGAGAACATACTAGACTAATGTTGGTGGTGTCTATGTTTCTCCTTAATTTTATAGGTATTTTGGATTGTGTGATTTAATACACTCATTGGGAAAACCGGATGAGACCTTAAATAAATTGATGCTATCTTTTAGATTTACGAATGGAGGTTATGTGGTGCCTTTTTATATACCCTAATTCAATTTTACTTGATGATACAGGTAAGGGGAATTTGACTAACTAGGTATGTTAGGATGGTTGCCTATTTTAAATTAATTGTATTGTCATTTGACTTTTAGGGTTCAATGGGAACATAAGGGAATGTAAAAAGGTTTTAGATGTGATGTTTAACATTATGGTTGAGATGAAATGGTCATCAAGTTATGATTATCCTAAGACGCATGGGGTATTATCATCATCATGTTGAGGTTACATGGTCATTGGAATGAGGTTATAAGGTTGTCCGGATGAGGTCATTTCTCTCAGGATGTGGTACGGTGTTGACCATCAAGACATAACAATATTGACCCAATTGGTAATAAGTATTTTAGATAGTTTCACTTAGGTAATGTTGGTAATTCCCACTCACCGTTGTTGGTCGACGCACCATTTGTGTCATGTTCACGCAAATAGGACTTAGTTGAGGTGGTTTTGACCACCCATTGTGGGTGGTGGCCTTTATAGATATTGTAGATTAGGGTATGGTATTCACCATAACACATTGAGGAGGTGATAACCCTATAAATCCACGGTTGATGATGATGGACTATTGAGAGATAGAGTTAACACCATCGGTTGGGGTATGAGGCCTACAGTTATACTTGGGACTTATGGGCCAAGAATATTTAAAAAATGGATATTGCTCTTGTCATGACTCATCCCATGTCGGGGCTCAAGCCACACCTACCAAAATCCCACCTCCATAGTCTAGGGAGTGGGGACATGAATCGAAGGAACAACAATCTTTGGGATGAAATTTCCTATGTACATGCACACACACACACAACCAACTCAATGAAAAATTGTAGAGGGATGGGAGTAAAAGAAGAATCCGACTGAAAATAAAACAAACATGTAGGGATCACTAAGTAGTACAAGATCTATAATGTAAATAGAAATAGAAAATTTCCAAAACAGACACCCATCTTGAATAGTGACCCAACCAAATAGAAACTGAAAGAAATAGCTGAGAGATCCCCACTCCTAGAATCCTTCCTACGACCACCAAAATTGGTCCAAACACATATATCCCAAAGGTCCCTGAATTATTTTTCCAACATGTATGTTGTCTTTATAAGGCACAATATGTCTGGGAGAATCCCATTCAGGGGTGAGTATAAACATACATAGTTCGACACCCAAAAAGAAAGGGAAGCAATAAGATATACAATAGGAATATAAAAGAGTAGAAAGAACGATGTATATTAAAAAAGTGTAGTTCACCCTAATAAGAGAGTGATGTAAACTCATCCAAAAAATTGAGAAAGAGAAGGTGTGGAGATAACCTTTTTGCGGAGTCATCCCTACATATAGTAGGAGAGTAGACTCGTCTAACCATGAGAAACTAGACTTGGAAAGAACGTGACATACCATGCATGTTTTCACCTCTCGTTGAAGGAGAGTAACAAAAACCAAATGAGTGAATAATGAAATATGAGATATATATATATATATATATATACTTAATTAATGAATCCAAAACAGGGGAGTATGTGGATCTCCATCCTGCTCTCACAGTTTTAGGTTGTATCTCAAGTACGTGTCTCGGTGGGGAAAGTACGCCTCTTTCCTATCAAGCCAAATGTTGCATCAAAT
This sequence comes from Viscum album, assembly GCA_963277665.1. Lineage (NCBI taxonomy): Eukaryota > Viridiplantae > Streptophyta > Magnoliopsida > Santalales > Viscaceae > Viscum > Viscum album. Next base: position 736,564,061 of record OY728160.1, read on the forward strand.
CATGAATCATCATTGACCCACACAGTCAAGAGGTCATTTCCCAAATGATGAAGACCAAATACCAACCCAACTTGAGAGTTCAACTATAGTTTCATTAAGGACACATGCCTAGCCTGGCTGAATGGTTTCACTCAGAATAGGTTGAGGACTCATGCCCAGTCTCATTGGAGGGTTCCACTATACTATCATCGAGAACACATTCCCACCCCACCTGGAGGGATACAATTAGGAATGATTGAGAAACTGTGAATATCTTTGATGGATTGTTCCAGTCTAGTGTCATCAAGGACCCATGCCTAGCCCGGTAGGAGGGTTCCACTGAAAATAGCTATAAGTCATTAGCTAGAAACTGTTATTATCGAGAACTTCTAGAAAGAGTTTCATGTTCAAAATAATTCGAATCATAACCCAAAATCCAGATATGAGGTAACCATGACATTATACATAGAAGAATATGTAGGATAATCTATTCATTTCCTTGAAATGGATAACAAGTGAAAAAGTTGTTGTTTCACCACAACAAGCCTTAATGGGTCATTGTGGGGCTTGTATCTCGACCCAAAACATTAGAATCTCATATGGGACTCAAAATATCCTCCTTGATGATAGGTTTTCATTTTTGTAGACGTCATGTCAATTGGACACATAGTTTAGGAGATATGGGTGTTTGAAGACCCCTCATGAAAAACAGGTGTGGCCGGTCGTGTACAGACCACCGCGGTCAACTAGTCGAGGTGTGGCCATATGTGGACCAACCACTAGAGTTGTTCCATTATCTATACCAACCAGTCATCATGGTTGACCAACATGGTCAACTGTGTGGCCTAGTCATGACCGAAGGTCTTACGGTAGCTACAGATGCCACGATATCACAGTCAGTTCAGCCAACCTATGATCCAACTCGATCCCCATGGGGTCTAACATGCCATGTTTGACATGGAATGTTATCCAAGATTGAAATTAATGGGCTATTCCTATCATGCTTTGACTTTTAAGGCATGTCCCACTAGAAAATAGGGGCCCAACCCTCTGTCGACAACGGCCAGTCCTGTGACCACACGTTTCCCATCATCACCATGGCCAACAATCATCTTTGTATGTGGTATCAATTGTCCCTCGGTCTTTTCCTGTGACCCCGATTAGCTGAACATCCTAACTAAATGGATTCCTTACATTGTGGTGCTGCGGTGACGCAGCTTCCATTAAGCCACTATCAGCTTCTGCACTAACGGGTCTTCGGTGGTCGCTTATGATAAAAACCGGTCCTCCTCTTATTTTCTGATCATAAATTTGAAAACAGACCAGTGATCCTCATACTGAGTGCTTCCTTGAACCAACCTCCACATGATTATCCATTTAAAATTTATATGTCTCCAAAAGTAGGTGAAAATATCTGCGAATTATGGATGATGAATAAGATAATTTACAGGATCCGAACATGGATTGATGGTCGGGTTAGTGCATCCATCAATGATTGATTATTAAAATGAAGAATAAAAATTAAAGTAATGGATTTTTAAATTAAAAACATCAAACACATATTAGATGAAACAATCATACATTGAAATCATTCATTCATTACTAATGGCATGTTCGCTTCACTCTCGTTGCGATCCACCGATGAATCCTTGAAGGTTCCTCCTTGATCTGTTGAAGAGTAAAAGAGAGAGAGAGAGTTAGATAAAGAGAGTAACTGGGGATAACCCTAATACATTTTTCATTAAATATTATTTTCAGTAAAAATATGAGATACCTGCCAATGGTAATATAAATCAAACCTTCCACAACCTCTCATTTTATCTCGCACATAGGTAAAAACACCCCATTATAAACTCAATATCATTCTCGAATTTCTAATCTGAGTCTCTATTCAATATATTTTTGATATGGTTCCTTTGAAAAAATAATTAGAATTATTTTATTTAAAACTTTCCCATGGTTGACTTTTCTTCAAGTTCATTATTTAAAATATATTTTTTATTTTTCAAAAATTAATTCTGGGCACACCGGGCCTTATAATTTCAAGCCATATCAATTCCTAGATCAGAAAATATATATATAAAGATTTCAATGTATTACAATAAAAAATACGTCAATATATCATTCCCTCCTTGAATCTATTCACCCCTAAATGTAAAACAAGAAAAACAACATGAAATACTGTGCTCACATCTCGCTATCCAATTCCTAAGAACTTGCATGCATGTTTTCGTACAGCCACAACACATGAACTAATGGGATGGTTTTCCACATAATTTATTCTCCTATTGATCACCAATTTCCATTGTGTTCTCTACAAGGGTGGCCCATCATCAATTTCTAGTTCTCCCCAGTCGATGATGTTCATATTATAATGTACGTATCTCCTAAATTGTGAATCATGGAAGATGTTGTTCACCCAATACATTTTATTTTGTAGGGTAAGGCAGAAGGAAACCTCACCAAACCTCTACATGAGCCCAAATGGAATGATATTACTCAGAGATATCTTGAATCCCAAATTGAGCATCCACATTCTACATCATAGAGGGACTCTCAAGAATACACGGTCTCCCTACTCAGACTCCTAAGGACTACAATGACAGTCATCATAGGATTTCTGTCCACTATGGTCCATCTTCACCAGCTCATGGATGATCTCCATTTCTCCGTCATTTCTTACACCATCTCTGGGCCCATGACGGGTGAATCCCCAACCTTTATCCAACACAATGGTGACCATCATGGTCTCCCATATATGGCTTCAAATGGTTCCAAAAATATGGTCGAGTCATAACTATTGTTGTAAACAAACTATTCTGAAGGTGTGTAAAACTATTATCTCTTGTTTAAATCCATCATGAAATGCCTAAGCTTATCCTCCATCACCTGGATAGTGTTCTAGTTCTTCCTATCTGGCTGGGGGTGAAATGTAATACTCATCTTTCGGTGGATACCGAATTCCTCATGTAGGCCTCTCCACAATCGTGATGTAAACCATACATCATGATCAGAGACAATCGTCAAGGGTACCCCATGAATGTAGAAAATATACCATACATACAACTTTCCCAAACACTCCACCAAACCCTACTCCCTAATACTATGTATGTGTGATGAAATCGCGAGTCATTCAACTACCACCTGGATGGAATCATAGAAATTAATTTTGTATGGAAGACCTATTACGAAGTCCATTGAAATGTCATCCCACTTCCCCTCTAGGATCTCAAGTGGTAGCAACAATCCCTCCTGAACGTGATGCTCTTCTTTCCCTTACTGACAAATGAGGTATCCTGAGACAAAATCATCTAATCTACATATCATTCTAGACCACCAAATACTATACTGATGATCCATTTATATCTTTCTGAGACTAGGATGTACCGATATAGGAGAAGTATGGAACTCTCACATTACTATTGGAACCATTGTTCTTCCATAAAACAAGATATAATAATTCCCTCCTTCAGAATATCAATTTCCTATGTCACCTATAGATATATTATCACATAGAACATCACAATTGATATCTCCAAATTCATAATCTCTCACACACAGAATGAGCAAAGTAGTCAACACCATAGATTATAGGATGGTTTTACCCTCTTGATCCACTAGGTCCAGCTACAGTAAATCTAACTACTCTGATTATTCCCATACATGGAAAGCCTTGGAATTCCTGCAAAGGGCATCCACTATGATGTTACCCTTCCCCAAAGTATACATAATCTCGAATTTGTATTCCTAAAAGAACTCCAAATAGAAACATTTCCTTAGATTCAAATATCTATGGGTAAATATGTACCTGAGTATCTAGTGGTTTTAGTAAACCACAATGCTCCCTCTTATGAAATAGTGTCTCCACATCCTCTAAGAAAAGACTACTATTGTGAGATCTATGTCCTGAGTCACATAGTTATCCTCATGTGGTCTCAACTTCCTTAAACCATATGTGATGATTGACTATCATTCCATCAACACGCAACTGAGACAAGATCCAGATGAACCACAATACATTATGAACTCAACACCCTCTTATGGCAGTCTCACTACTAGAGAACTCATCATCCTCTGCGTCAACACCTTCAAGGCCTTCTAGCACTGCTTAGACCTGGTAAACAATTTGCCCATCCACGTCAGAGCAATCAACGCGGACATGGCCGGGGAGAAGTCTTCCCCAAATCTATTTTAGTACCCACCCAAACCAATATATCTTCCATCCATTGACCCATTAATCGGTTCCTCTGAAGAAATAAATTATTCCATTTTCACTAAATAAATGGATAAACATTATTCATAGATGAAATGCCACAAAAATTGAATCTTATGTAACAAAAACTGGATCTTCGAGAGTTGTATAAAAAGATGGTGCTCTCAAGGTAAATCTAGAACCATCGTCATGTTCTCTGCATGCTACTGCTCTAATGTACAGTAAACGATTATTTCTTTAATGAATGCAACAAAAAACCCATCCATATATTGTAGGAAGACCTTGTTCTTAAATTCCATGAAAACATCAGGGGAATTTGTGACATAAAAATGAATCATGAGGAACTCATAATTACCATAGTGACATCGATTAGCTATCTTCGAAATATCAACCCCGTTAACCCATAGCTGGAGGTAGACATATCTATGATCAGTCTTGGTTAACCATTCACTCCTCGCAATTGGTCAATGAGGTCATCGATCCTTTGTAATGGGTACATTTTTGTTATTATATCTTTGTGGAGGGGATAATAATACCCATAATGTTGAATTATCTCATATGCCTTATTCAATAATAGAATTGGATCTACCGAAGGGGACACAAAATGTGTGATGAAACCCATCTTACGAAGGTCCTCCAACTGTAAGCGTAGCTCAATGAGCTATTTGGTTTCCATCTAATATTCTAGAAGTGTTATTAGGGTAGTCCCTGACAACAAGTCAAAGTAAAACACCAACTCCCACCACTAAGGTAGGCCCAGAAGGTCGTCACGTAAGATGTCCATATACGACTCCACAACTGAAAGAACCCAAATTCCTAAATAATCTTCTACACCAAGGGTAACACTCACCAGATGATGGGTAAATGGTTGTAGCCTTCTTCTCAAAAAAACCATTTCCCTACTATGTGGTCTCATTCACTAATAAAGGAATATTGTGTCCCATCAGCATATAGGAATCTCACTAGCCATCAGGGATAGTCAACCTGGGTTTGAACCAAGGAAATCTAATCCATTCCCAATATGGTGTCACAAGATTCCATCATGATGACTAGTATCTCCCACATGAAACTTTCTCTTCCTAGAAACAACTCTCATTACAGGCAGATGAAATACAAGGAAGAAAAAATTCTTGTAGGAAATTCAAGACAAAGCTATTGTGCAAGAACCTCAACAAGGAGATTAAATTACCGTACCAGAAGTAAAATTATAATAGTGTGACTAGTGAATGTCTCTACTTATTCTAATGATAGAGTAGAATAAAAATAGATCATACCTCAGATCACATCATGTGCTAGAAGATCACGATCATCTATAGCATGCAGTTGTCTATGGCCTCGGATGCTCGATCCTAGAGCCCAGTGTGGTCCGCTCAGTGGTTGTTGTGGAAGAAAATTATAGGTTCATCCCCAAACCATAAATCCCCCTTCTGCTATTTTAGAATAACCACCTATGGTACCACCAAAACCTCTCCTCGGGAATCCGTGGTCATTACGATGTCTATGATATGGTGGTCCACCCACAATCTTCCTAGGATTCTCTACATTCATGGTCAGGATGTCTCATGCCATTCGACCTCTCCCATCACAAGAAAAACATCAACCCAATCTTTGGTTACCCGATGCTCTACACTTCCCTATTGTCACCTGACCATGTAACCGAGCTTGATCATCGAATGATATCCTACACTAAGGCCCTACCAATTTTCATTAGACATCTCAGATCTATAGTGACCACTACCTTTCCCACTGGACTGGCTCCCCTCTGATAAAAAATAATTTCCCACTTGTTTTCACTCTAGCACCCCTTCATAGGTGGGGATGAACATAGGTACAATGCTGGAATGTATCTCTCTGTAGAAACCCTTCTCAAACATCTATTCCAAGAAGTATGTATAATAGATAATATCTAGATTGTACCATGTTAGTTCATAAAACCCAGATTAGTACCCTGTCATTGTTATAAATCTCAATAGAAGATCCATATGATCCAGAATTTTAACGGAGGGTAAATAGTTGGGGAAGTACTCCTCATTATATAGATGCTGAAACTCATCCCACAAGAGTTCTAACTCATCATGCATCTGGGTAACCAATCTCAACCAATATCAATCCCTCTTTTAAAAAATACCACCTTCCAATACCTCCATTTGATATGACAGTGTCCTCACAATCCTTATGTGGTAGGCCACCGACTCCAACCTGTCCTCCACTGATTGAGGATCTAGCTCACTAAGAATCCTTAGTGGTCGTTATCACATAAACTCACGAAGATAACTCAACCAATGATCACTATCATCATATTGCACTGGGACTATCTACTTATCAACATGTTTTAGTGGTTATACTATCCCACCTGGAGGATGGGGATCACATGATGTATCTCGTACTGAGACCTCATCACTCATGGGGATGTCATCAAAAACCAGAGTGAGTATCATGGTGGGATGTCATTGCGGAGGCATCCTGAAATTTATTAATGAGTAATGTTTTCAGATGAGAATATATATATATGTATATTTTGACAACAATGGGAATATAAATATTAATGGAATGTCAAAGACAAAATCATATATGCTTCATGTACCAATCTTCCATAAAACAAATGTCTTAGTATGTCAAGTTGACAAGTGGGTAATCTAGGTCCTGGTGAATGGCTACATCGGTGGTCGCACCATCACCAGACTCCCTGGACTACGAGCCACTCTCATGACCCATTGAAACTATTTCAATAAACCCAAAAAATCCTTTGAAAGGGAAAAGTCTGAAATACCTCACAATGAATAAACATACTCTGATAGAACATCATCGTGACCCTATCCATAGTAGGGTTCAAAACATAATTACACAAAGCCTGCCTCTATAGGATAGGGGTGGAGAATAGATCCAATGGAAAAACATAGTTGGGAGTCCCTTTCCTAAATACCAGAACACATACAATGTCAAATCAATGAAAAAGTACATAGGTAAATGAATAAAAGATTAAAAATTCAATAAATAAACCAAACATGAATGGACCACTAAATAGTACAAGTAAAGTAGAGTAAAATGTAAGGGAAAATGAGGAAAATACATGCCCATCCTGAGTTGTGTCCCAACCTGATTTAAACTTAAAAAACAACCGAGAGAGACCCACTCCTAGAATCCAAACTATGACAACCATAAATGGTCCAAGAACATGTATTGCTAAGGTCACTGAAGTCATGATCAAACCTATTTTTTATTTTATTAAGGCACGATACGTGCGGGAAAATACCATGTAGGTTTGAGTATAAAACTTAGTCAATACGATGCCCTAAAAAGAAGTGGTGTAGTGATAGATTTAAAATTAATGTAAAACTTTTTATTGATAAATTATAGTATAGGAGTGAAACTCAGCCATATAAGAGGGTGAGGTAAACTCATCCAAACACAATGAGCTAGAGATAGTGAGATGGTGAACATTTCGTCATATCTTCACTATATATAGTAGGTGAGTATACTCGTCCAACCATGACATGATTGACAGATACATCACCTTACATACCCCACGTGTCTTAGACTCTACTAGAAGGTTATTTACCAAAACCCAAGGAGTGGGTACTCAAATAGGATATATATATATATATATTCTCTGTCAACAAAACCAATCAAGGGAGTAAGGTGATATCTATCTCACAGAACAACATAAGAACAAGCGTTTCAAATAGTTCCAGGAGTAATCACCAATGATTCCCATCATCCCACATGTCATATGTGAACACTAAAGACAAAGGGGACTAATCACCATATAATGATACTATCATATTTGGGAAGCTTTATCTCACCCTCTTTGTTTTAGGTCGCGTCTTGAGGATGTGTCTTAGTGGGGAAATAATCTATTTTTTTATCAAGTCCGATGTTATAGGAAAACAGGTCTCATCACTGATCTACATAGTCATGAGGTCCTAACTCAAGGTTGAGGACCCATGCCCAGCCAAACTGGATGGTTCCAATCACGTGTCATCGAGTACCCATGCCAATCATGACTGGTGGGTTCCACTCAGAATAGGTTGAGGAACCATACCCAGCGCGGTTGGAGGGTTCCACTCTTGTGTCATCAAGAACTCATGCCCCATAACTATTGGAGGGTTCCACTAAGAATAGGTTGTGGGCCCATGAATTTCCCATCAGTTGGGCTATACTCTATTGTCATCGAGGACCGATTTCCAACCAAGATAGAGGGTTCCACTCAGAGTTTCTTTGAGACATCGCTTAACAACACTTGTCATCAAGCACACATTGAAATAGTGTTGTGTTTTAAACACTTCAAATAGTATCCCAAAAGCCATATCTAATGTTATAATCTCATTCTAATAATAATGACACACATGAGAGGATATTCACACACCTAAAACAGATAACTGGTACAAAAGTCACTTTTCACTACCACAAGCATGAACCGGTCATCGTGGGGCCCATGAATTTATCCCAAACAATAATATCTAAAATTATCATCAAAATATTTTTATCAATGTATGGGTCATGATTTCGAAGATGGAACGTCAATTGGAGGCATGTTTTAGGAGATATGGGAATTTGAAGACACTTAATGAAAAATAGTCTGGGCCTGTCATGGACCGACTGGGGTGTGGTCGCCTATGGACCAACCACCACAACTGGTCCATTAGCTGTGCTGATGGGCCAACATGGTCGACTGCCACAGTTAACCTTCTCATTCAGCTGCATCCCCAGGCCCTAGTGAATCTCTTACTACCGTGACATCTAGGCTGACCGTCATGGTCTACCATAGTCGTCGTAACTTTGGAGGACCCAGGTCTGACCTATCATGCCTGTGTGTGACCAGGTAGATTGCCCTGGACCATTATCCTAGAATTCCATGGATGGGATTTTCCTATCATGACAATGCACATTTAACTTTACCCACCTTATGACAGGGGCTCCAACCACTATCGACACCGGCCTAGCTCGTGGCCGGTCGCAACCTCACGTCTGTGTGCCCGACATCCCACCACGTTTTTCGAAGGCGGATTCCACCAATACATCACCATGTGACCACATTCATCCATTCGGCCGAGCCATGTGGATCTTCGGTCCATCATAGAGTGGTTCCACTATGAGGCCACCACACCGACGGCTCGCAGGTGGTACCTTCCAAAGAACACATGACATCAAATAGTTTTCTGATCATAAAACCGAAGAGAGATCGGTGATCCTTGTTCTCAGATTCCGTAGAACAAGCCTCTACTCAGAGATATATTTTTTATATTTCATGTCTAAATGTAGGTGACAATATCCAGGAATAATGGATGAGGAACAAGCAAATTTGTAGGCTCCAAACATGGCTAGATGACCTTGTTAGTGATTTCATCGATGATTGATAAATAAAATGATGAATTAAATAGAAAAAGATGGAATTTTCAAGTATCTACATAAAATGAATATTTTTGGAAACAATACTACCTCAAAACTATCCATTCTCCATTGATGGTGTGTTCACCTTACCCCCATTGCAATCCTCTATGGATTCATCAAAGGTTCCTCCCTGATCTGTTGAAGAACAAAGGAGATAGAGAGAGTTGTGTGGAGGGAGGATTAAGGTTAATCTTAATCTAGATTTTAAGACCACATTTTTATAGGAAAAATATTAGATACTGACCAATGGTAATAGATGTTGAACATATCGTGCCCTCTCATTTTAGGTCGTGCTTAGGTAAAATACCCCATTACAATCTCAACGACGGTCTAATATTTCTAGTTCGAGTCTCCACTAAAACATTATTTCATGAAGTACCTAATACGAACTAATTATAATTATTTTATTTAACATTTTCCCCGTGGTGGATTTTTCCCTAGAAGTCCAATATCAAAAAAAGTATGTTCTTCCTTGGGTAGATTTCACATTTCTTACTCAACAATGGCGTTGGTTTTTTTATCTGAGCTACCATGTAAGATTTATTCCATTTCCTTCTCATGCATATTGTGAAATATACATAAATTTTTTATAATATTAATTTTAGTCACACTGGGCCTTGGAATAACAGGTCATTTTAGTTCGAAGATTTGTATATATATATATATTGAAATATTTCAATGTCTTTTAATTCAAACACTAGATCTCTATAAATCTACCTCAATATGTTGGGATTTTGATACAGTGGTGATATATTATAAGTTGTAGGATGGATCTCACTGTACCTCAGGATATCGGGTTATTTATCAAAGAATGAAATTATGAGCAAAGGTATAAGGGACCTTGTACATATTCACCAGTGTGCCTTTAAGACCCCAGTTAATTGTTGTTGGCATGTGAGGTGTAAGATGTAATGAGGGGCTAGTGATATATTTATTAGAGGTACCTGAGGGATCTCTGAGTATGATTTTCCTCAAGTGATGATAGGGAAAAAATACACGTTTCCTCACCATTGAAAAAATATATGTGATTAAATGTATTGTATATTTTATATGTATTGGGGCATGTTAAGAGATACATTGTAATTTTCAAAATAAGGTAAACACTCACTTTTGAATTTTTAGAGCAATTAGAGCATGTTAATTATTAAATGTATGTGAATTTTCTTTTTTATTATATTTCTCATACACCTCTATAATTATGTATTTAAGACTGGAACACATTGGTGGTGACCTAATCAGTTCATACTCACACCATACAAAGACCCCTTAGGATGCATGTAGACATTATGGTTTTGAGATCAATTAATGTATTAGGATCGGGTGTTAGACTTTTTGGATCTGGACAGTACCTCTTTAGAATGGGATGGATGGAAATGGATCTGATGGTTCCTCTACATCAGGAAGGACCTAATTTTGGTATTTAATATATATGTACTTGTATGGTAATCCATATATACCCTTATTTATCTATTTTTTATGAACTATTGTGACATGTTTTATCATCTATAAATGTTTTTTTCTTGGGGATTATGATAACTGTTGTTGCTTATTTTTATTCTGATTGATTATGTTACTACTTTAGCTATTATGGTCTTGATTTTGTTGTGTTATATATGTATGGAACATTATTATCATCATCATCAGGTGGTATAGTCTACCACTATCACATAACCGAAACATCTTTTCTAGTCTAAAACCATTGGTTTATAGGGAGGCAGGCCAACGACTCATTGGCCATCTAGCCCAAAACACAGATAAAGTGGAAAATCAGGTTGAGGAGGGACAAAATAGAATTTGGGATAATATATTCCATACATGGAACAATAAAAGTTTATATTATTTATTAATTACAACACTAATTTTTTCTATAATGAATAGTAAAAACATGAAAAAATTATTTAATTTGGTTTAGGTAAATATGGATTTAATAGGGGTTAAATTAAAAAGATAAGGGTTAAAATGAAATAAAATCATTAAAAATAGACTAAATACAAATATTTACATGCTATTGTGTATACAGATCTAGAATAATCCATTTTGGATCATTTTTTCTTATGAAAATTGAGGGAAAACCTTTTTCTTTCAAAAAAATTACATGTGTGTCAATCACCTCACATATAAATGGCCACCTATCTCAACTCTTCATTAGACCATTAATATATTTTTGGTTTTCCAATTCCTACATAAATAACTTCCGAAATTAAAACCTCTATTTCTATAATCAATATTATTTTATTAATTCCATCATAGGATGACTTTTGTTTATAACCAGAGGAGGTTACCCGAAGAAGATGTAATGTTCATCAACAAGAATCATTATTTTTTTTCTACCTCCACTTACAATTTTTTTTATTAAAACATGATTATATAATAACCTAACTATGTTTCATTTAATGAAATTTTTTATGTTATGTTCAAGACCTAAAACCATCGGCTCTTGAATCAAATGTGTTGTGAAATCATCATCCATGTGTATGGATGACTTCCACCTCATGAACCGATGTCATTCATTTTTCTATTATCACCTCTCATGGTTGGGTATTATGATGGATATAAAGTATATATATTTTATTTATTACATAATTATAACAATTGATTAATAATATATTATATAAAATTTTAATTTCCATTTTTTAGGGGAGATGAAAACACCACTCATGTCTACGATGAACTTCTATCTCGTGAAATGATGTCATTCTATTCTTGTGAATGCCTTACAAAGAAGATAATGAATATAAATTTACTAAATATATGTAATATAAATTATATAATTATGATTTTAAGGTCATATTTATTATTTTTAAAATATAATATATAAATATCATTCCTGCACTAAAAATGGTAACATCGTTCATGTATATGTGGACCTCCACTTTCACGAAGCAATGTGACTCTCCATTATTCACCACATCACATGGATGATATATAAAGGATTATTTAAATTTATAATATGGTATTATTATCAATATTTAATGACAAAAAATTACATGCCTTATTTCTATAAGTATCATTGTAAAATATAAATGTTACTCTTGTGTAAGTATGACTTACTCTATCCTTGATTGTAACATAGTTAGTTTTTCATAACCAACATTAATGATTGTTTTTAAAAGTTTTATTGACTTATAATATTTAAATTATTTCATTAATATTATTCATTATATTATAAAATATAAAATATTCACATGAATTGGAACACTCATGACAAAGCAGGAACGAGAAAACAAGGCAATTAACACCCGAAACAAGGAAGACAATGAAACATTATTAAGGAAAGGATGATAAGATGTTATAAAAGGATCATATATGATATTATAAATATTTAAATGGTTCTGTATTAAAATAATAATTTGTTTAAAACAAAATTATATATAAGATAAAATCACATTAATCAAAAAGGAAGCGTGATATAAAGGATTTGGTCTCAATTTGACTCCATTGAGGCATTTTATTAATGGTATTCAGAAAATTTTTATTATATCGTGTATAAGGTACCCTTTTGACATGTGATATCATTAATAATTAATTATTAATGGAATTTGAAGATTCAATTTAAAATATTTCATCCATGATTATTGAATTGAAATTTAACAAGGTGTAATGAATTTCAAAACTAAAATTCATTTCATTATGTTATATTACGTATTCATTATCATTTATATTATAAGACTATGTTTCTAATGAAATATTATTTTAATATTATTTATTTAACCATGTTTTATGTGTCTTTACATTTGATGCTCACAATCGATTCATTGATTAATTCTCACTTTAACTTTGTGATCTTTATAATGGTTTATTTCCCAATCTCATTTTGATCGGTATTGTTTATTGTTAATTTTATGTTAATTGAAATTATTTAATAACTGAACAATAAACACTTTAATTTTATTCTCATATGGTTATTAATTATCTTCTTCAACTATGTTTACCATTTTTCACTCTTTGTTTGATAAAATTAATTATAAACTTTTTTAAAGAAAATAAGATTATATTTCTCTCTATTGTTGGAAATTATTTTTCATCGAAACAAATGTTGTCTAGAAATGATTTGAAAAATGTTTTCAAAATTTTTATAATTATTTATTAGATAAATATTTACTCAATTTTACTTTATAAAAAAATTATATAAAAGGAATATTCATGTCATTTCCAAAACAATGCATGTTTGTCTCTTACCAAAAAAGTGAAATGAATATTTGTTTTAATGTTCAAGAAATGAAAAAAATATCCATCCAACATGACCAATCAAATTATTTAATGATTATATTATATGTTTCATATATTAATTTCAAGAAAATAATTTTCAAATTTTTTTGTTAACATTTAGATTTAAAAATCAAATTTTTAATTGAAAATTTTATTTTCCACATAATGTTTTTTAATGACATTTTTATTGTATTTCAATTAGTAAATTAAAATAGTCCTTCATTCCAACTCAAATAGAGATATTTTGTATTTATACCATATTTATTATTCCTATAAATGGTTTATGATTATTTTGAATAATGTAGTATTTACATTCACTTCCTTTATTCATTTTTTATTCCTTCACATTCGCTAAAAATATTCACATTATTAGGATCATTTGACATTAAATTTCTTCTAAATAAATATATTATTTATCATAGATATATTTTTTTTTTAAAATATTTATAATTTTTACTTATGTTATCCTGCATTGAAATATTTTTATTTATCAGTGGAAATTTATAATAATCCATAATCATGAGTGAATATATATATTTCATGATAAGTAGAATTATTAATAAATTAAATATATTATTTTACATATGAGGAATACTTTGGACCTATAGTGTTGGGTGTGGCCTATAATTAAATAGCCCCTCAACACATAATTATCTCTCATGAGGTAAATCAATAAGTTATAATTAAACTAGTTATTTTTGGTAGTTCTAAATCTTATTGTAGAAGGTATTAATCACAGAGGTATAATTATTTAGAAGACTATAAAGTCTAAAAATTATGAATTTACTTCTTAAAAATTCAGTTATTATTATCCATGATATTTTTACAATTATATTATCTTTAGATGAATTTCATCCGTATTTTATTGATTAACAAGAATGTGTTTTCATTTATTTACCTTTACATATTGACTGTTCCTTATCTATTTCTGATAGTCATGATATAGATTAAATATATTGTGTTTTTTGTCATTTAATTTTCCAAATTTATTATGAAAAATTTCATTATACATGAAATATTCACTACCATGTCATAGCATGATTATTTTCATTCTTACAGTATTTACTCAATCTCATGTGTGTCAAGAAATTTACCTTTCCACGTTGATTATTATTATTGATTCTGGATATATTTCATAATACAAAAACCCTTAATAAGAATTTAAGATACCCCCTTTTTCCTTCCTAATGAATCCATGAAGTGTACTATGATTTTTATAAAAGGATATTATAGAGAAAATAATTTTATTCTCAATCAAAATTATTTTGTATCATTTTTTTGAAATTTAATATAGAAATCTTGTATGCATCAAGTATACCAAGACTACTAAACTATTTTTTCATTGTGGATGTGATTCCTTAAAACATATTCCAATGTAGTATTGTAACACACAAGATTTGGGTTACTGGTGTCATGGTTGATACAAATATTTTCAGATAAAGGCTTCAATATTTATAATACACCATGGAAAGTGAATTTTATAAGTGACTATTTTCCCAAAAAGTCATGTAGGAATTATTTATCATGATTCTAATAATGTGAATAGGGTTATGGATGATCTCTCTATCTTTCACTTTGATATGGTTATTTCTGATATCAGGGGGTTTCATCAATAGATAACTATGCAATCAGCTTTCATTTTTCTGGTGGGGGAGTCCTGGTGTGGAGATTCTTAAAAAAATGTTTGGAGACTTCAAGTTATCAATTTTTATACTCATGAATGATGGTATATGGATTATAATAATCCTGACATATTTTATAGGAGGCTCTTAATTCCATTGAGGATACATGATGATGTTCTCTATGAGTTCCAAATTTCTCCATTGGTTTTGTTAAAAACCATGTTAAAAGATGTTGTTTTTAGAATCAAAAGGTTTTTTGTTTTTTACTTTTATTTTCAAATAAAATAAATATAATAAACTAATTCATACTTTAAAACTTAAAAATTGGACTAACCAACATATTTAGAAAATTAGACATAAATGATTAAAAAAAACTATCATATTGGAATGATGATTTCAGAAAGAGAAGGTTCATGAGATTCAACTTAGGTTAAAAATGATGTGTTTCTCCTAATGAGTAATTTGTATTGGATTACTCATGAGTAAAATTTAAATATGTTGATGTGTTTCTGATTTTTAATTCTCATAAATCTTAAGTCTTCTGAGAAGCTTGTGATGCAAGCTTGATGAAAGAAAGGGGGTGGGATTATAATCGTATTTAGGGTTAGAAAGAAATATATTGATGAATTAACAGAATGTTACAAAACATTCCATTAGAAGTTTTTTGATTCAATAACTAATCCAAAATGAATTTAAATCCACGAGGAAGTCATTATTACAATATGATGTTTGGAGAAGGATAATGTTTATAAAGAAAAATCTTTCTGGTCATAGTCTATTGGTCTGAGATTACCAAACATAAAATTTATTGTTGGTAGAAAAGGTTTATCATAATGAAAACATAATAGGGTATTGGTTTTCTTTCACACATTTAATCCATGAGAAAAAAATATTTAGAGAAATAGGTGTTATGAATTGAATTTGCGGAAGTAATAATTTTTTTTTCATTTGAAGCTGCTGGAACCGTTTTATCAGACATGGTGTTACACTGAGAATTTGAGTAGTACTGACACCAATATCCACATAAAAAATGAGAAGAATAAATTTTTTGTGGATTTCATTAAGATCAAAAAATGAGAAAAAAATTTGGAGTTTTTTGGGAATAATAAATACATAAAAAGAAGAAGAAAAAGAAGAATTTTTTTTTGTAAACAATTGGGTCATCATATATTAGATTGAAAATGAGATAGATTATTGGAGTAAATAAGAAAATGATCTATCAGACAAATGGAGACATAGATAACAACATCAGACATTGAATCGTCATTTTGATAAAAAAGAAGAAATAATAATAGTTTCAACCATCAGAAAAATGTTTTCAATAGGGATATTTAAACAATTATTGAAGTAGTTTTTGGTGTACTTTCAAGGGGATCATGTAAGCAGTTGATGAAGTTTGAAGAATGGTTTTCATATATTTCATCGGGTAAAGAAAAATGTAATTAATAATTTGTTGTCTCCATCATAATTAAAACATCATAATGAGTAGTTATTTCAGGTGTTTTTAATGAGAAGACATTATTTACACATGTGTTTATTTGTATTTTAATTGGTGCGGGGATAAATAATGAATAATCTATAACTGATCATATGTCTTCAACATAATGAGAAAATTAGAATGGGGAATCTGATTCAGACTGAACATTGTATGAATCTATGATGAAAGATGGCATTGTGAGATATTTTGAAAAGTTTTGATAATATGTGGGAAGAGTGGATTGGCATTTACAAAGTCAAAATGTATCCAATATTAAAGGGAATTAGATTTTATTAGAAAAATGTCACCCGGAATACATTTTATAATCCACCCCAAACTAGATTTGGATCACCTATAAATAATTGAAGTACATTGTACATTGAAATGATGGATTTATTGTTCAAGAGAGAAGGTAGAGATAAGAATAATTCTAGTGAGAAGAAGATTCGAAATCGTTTTTACCTAATAATGCTTATAGGAACAATAAGAATGTCGAAGAGACAAGATTGTATTCATCTGGTCATCATATTGAGTCGGATCATTAGACAAGGAATTGGATTGAGATTTTTGGACTCAAAAATAAGAATTTCAAAATTTTTTCATCTATATTCACACAATGTTATATTATCAGACTGAGCAATCCGATTGGGGAATCAGACTGGAAAATCAAACTGAGCATCGTTACAAATTCAAAAATAATTTGTTACATAGGGCTAGGTATGAAATTGAATAATTGTTTTGAAGATCATATTTGTGAATTTTGATCAGGAGGAACAATAACATGTTTTCTACCCAATTTATATTACAACATTCTGTGATACATAAGGCACACTCGTTATTGTATTGGATATAGTTTAATAAAAGTGAAAGAGGATATCCTACTCATTTTATTCCACACAAAATGATTTTTTCTTGTGGATTGTGTGGTATCGAATTGTTTCCAAACCATTCCAAGAAATTTTCTACTATTGATGAGTACTTAAACATGAAAACACATGTGTACCTAGGGGTGCATGTTTTGTTTTTTTTCATCATGGTAACAAATCTATAATAGGAGGCGAAGGTTGAATCGAAACTAGGGAATCCTAAAAGAAAAACATATCCCTGATTCACCCCTCCCCCTATCATTGATTCCTTGGTCATAATGGACGTTATCAATTAGTATCAACATTGAATGATCCCTTCATTTACTATTTTCTGATATTTGGATAATAATTTGTGATTGAAATAATAAGAAACCAATTCTCCATTAAGTTAAATATCTTTTACATTCGACAAATTATAAATTTTATTGTTTAATTATGACCCATTATAAATCCCCTCTAGGTTATAAATGTTTCGGGGCTGTTCGATAATGGATCAAATCCTGGAACCCAAAACTGTGGGATAAATAATATAGGTGCATAGATAGTTTAAACTACACAGGGAAGTAAGAACGGTCTAATAAATTGTATGATCCATGGGTAGATTGCCTGAAAAGATAGCATTGTTAGGCCAAACAATGCTATTTGGACAAAATGGTTGAGCGGTAACATAAACAATTTTAACAGTGGGATTTTTTATTGTTTACCCACCATTTGTCAAACCATGCACTATTCCCCTTCCATATATACGCATGAATGGTTGGCACAGAGTTTGTTAAACCCTATTTGTAAACATTGTGACCCATATATTTTTGGGTAAAATGAACATTCTACCTATAAAATTATTTTAAACAAAAATAATAACTTCACTCTCCCTACCGCATAGTATCTTCACCTATTAGAATCCCCTCATGGAGATTATTCTTAGAATCGAGAGATTATCTACCCCAAGGCACTAATTAAAGGGCCTATCATCTCTTTATATAATTATTATTTAGTTATCAATTCCAATAAATCCATTATTCATTCTTCTATATATCATTTGTACTAATTAGGTGCAAGCTAATATGCCGCATTTTTATGTTCGCCAACTCATAATTTTTTTTCTAATATGATTCACATCCGGTTCTAATACTAGATGATCTATCAACCGTGAAACTATTTTAAGTAGCCTTATAAATATCATTAAAATTCAAGAATTCTATATATATCATTGTTTAATGTGCCCAATTTCTCGGACACTCCATGAAATTAAATTAAATCCTTGAATTTTTAGGAATTTCCTATGTAATTAAGGATACTTTTTAATGATTGATTATAGGTTGATATACTTGATTTAAAAAGAACCACCTCTTTCAGTGTTGTATAATTTAATTCACCATTATGATGATAAATGTTTGGGTACCTTATTGGTGTTCTGTTTACCCATTTATAATGGATTTTTTATGTTTAAATTACCTTGGTGAAATGATATGTCAATTAAATTTATGAATTAAATTTTTAATGGATGTTTCTATTAAATTGTGATAATAATTTTAAAATGGAATTGGTAAAGAATAGTGTAATGATCCCATTACAATAGGCACATGTAGTGTATTGACTATTTAATCATGTGATTCTAGATTATGTGACATTCCCATGCGAGCGAAATTAAAATTAATCCTTCTAAGAAAGGCCTATCTTTCTGCCACCTTTTGAGGTGATATTGAACTGAGTTGGTTTGGGTGATGACCCTTTGAATAATTGAATTGATTATACTATATTGAAATAAATTATATAATTATATTCCTTTTGTGACACAAATATTAAATGGTGAAATACATAGATAGACTCAATTGTCTTATACCACCCTCATAGATTATTGATGATTGGAATCCCTAGGGAACTTACAAGGATGGACTATATGGCTCTACTTTTATACATATGTCAAGTGATACATAGGTTCAAATTAGAATTTCATGGATGGAATAAAATTTAATTTGATCATTTTCTCATGGGTGATACTTGGGATCCCTTAGTGGAAAACCAAAGATAGACACAAATGGCATAGATGTTGTACCACACTTAGAGAAATACCAAGGTTCTTGAGTATCTTCATGGATGGGCTCATAGAGTGTTGGTTAATATTACATTTTTAGTGATACATGGATTAAATATTAGGAATTGAAGGGATGGGCTCATGTTCATATCAGAAAAAAATAATGAATTGACTTATATGACGTGCCTTCAAATCCCAATAGCATTCTTGGATGTAGTGTAGACCTAAAAATTATGGATGGTCTATTTTGGAATCCTTTAATACGTGTTTCGCGATTTATTCAAGGTTATGTGTCAGTTTATGTGACTTATTCATTAAAGGAATTTTAATGGTTTATTGAACATTCTTTTAACTGGTAGTGGCGTGAATGTTAAATCATATATATATATATATATATTAATCAATTTTTTTTATAAAAAGAGATTCTAGACTTATAGGATGTTCACCTTTGAGTACTTCCTTTACATTTTATATTTCTCTTTCACACTATATTTATACATATTCATTGACTTATTAGATAGTTACCCTAGGTGGTTTCCTACTGGGATTATATCTCACAGCTTTTTTGGGGCACATTTGGTACCAAAAAAGACTATATGACTGTAATTAAAGATAGTGGATAACACCCTAAATTAGGCTCTTAATCTCTTCGTAAGAGAATGAGTCCATGGGATTGAGTCGAGGATCATGATGCTAGCTATGAAATTTTTTCCATTTTATGCGTTTTTCATGTATTTTACACCTAATATGTATACAATTTTGGCATGCCTTATTAGATACATATAACATATATCATCATCATTGTATAAGAGAATTTTTTTGGAATTATTTTTATATCAGTCTTCCACTATTGACATTTTTATGGTTATTATACAACTTTCACTAATTATTTGTTTTTAATATTTCATTGTTCCACACTCTGGTGATGAGAGAATATACTACCCATAGTAACATCTAGGCCATCAATTTTTTTTGAAATCTGTAGTGTTTTGAGAGATGCACTTGAGGCAATGTGGCCAACTGGGCTCAAGGTACTATTGAGTAGAATCCAGGTCTGAGATGTCACAAAGTGGTATTGGAGTTTTTATTTTCTGGTTTTCATATGATTTGTTGATAATAGAAAGGGATAGGAAGGAATATGGGTTTAGTAATGAGTTATTCATTGGTGTAACTAAATAGTATAAAAGAAAAATCAAAATTTCCTCGAAATGAATTGTTGTTTTATGGATTTTGACTATTATAGTTGATTTGATTCCACCATTTGGTGATGAAAAAAATTTGTAATGTAATTATTGTTATGATTATGGGTTCCATTATATTAAAAACCAATGATATGAGGGTATTCATTTTCATGAATCACATCTGGTACATGCTAGAAATCACATGTTGTGCATGTTTTCATTCCATTTTGGGTGTATTACTTATTACATGCTGTAATGATAGGTTATATGATAGTTATTCATAATGTTGGGATTATTATAATGATATGTCTTATTGTATGGAATGTATGGGAACACTATTTTGGTTCATGAGGTGTTATGGTCCCTCATGGACTTTAATTTCGTGGACTATTCATTCAACCATTTAAAATGAAATGTGATCTGTAACACCCTAAGCTTCTACGGTACGATTCTCTTTGGATAATTCAATAGCGTGCGATGTACGCCTCACCGAGTTCACACACACCACAACCTAAAAAAATAGTTGTTTAGAAAGATTTTATGAATAATAATAACCAAAATTTTAATTTTATATATATCCTATATAATTTTAACATTCATTTTTTGTGTTTCTTAGACATAATATAAGGATGGATTAAAATTTTCAGATAAAAGAAGTATTTTTCTAAAATATAGTTTTCCACATTTTAATGGAGAACCCTTCCTAAATTAAATATTTGAAACTTTCATATATTCAGTTTTATTAAATAAAATTATTCTTTATAATCATGAAAAAAAAATTTAGTTTGGATAAATGTTTGGTGTTTTTCTGATAACATTTATATTTAGATGAATAGTGAAAGATACTAAATTTTAATTGAAAACAACTTTTTTAATCCAAAAAATTTATATTGTTAAATTAAACATTAAAATAGTTTTAAAGTATAATTAGATTATATTTTAATCATTTAATCTAATTTTTTCATTGTAATTAATTTAACTTTTAAACCAGACATAAACACATATCTATCTTTTGATAGTTTGGACTTCTCAAAAACCTACTTTATGGTTTCGACAATAGTATTTAAATTTAAATTAATTAATTCAACTTCTATGTTCTGAATTTTGGATAATATACATCATTTTTGGATTTGGAATATCAAAAATATCTATGGGTGAAGTTTTTTTATTTTTCGGAAAGCATTCAATTTTTGATGAATAGTGAAAAACACTATGTTATTGTTTAGAAAAAGACTTTTTATTTTAATAATTATTTATTTAATTTGATTTTATTATAAGTCAAAATAGATACATAATACATATATTAATTATATTTAATTCATTGGAGTCATTTTATAATAAGATTAGGTGTATAAAATTTTATTGAACTTTTTCCTGTCTTTTAATCAATTTCAAGGCACATTTGCATATTTGAAGAAAACATAATTTTACAACTTATGTGAATTGAATTTAAAAAATTAGAGAAACACGATTGACATCAGAAAGTAAAATGTGGTTCAATAAGATGAAAATAATTGTTGGTGAATAGTAATTTTTGAATTTTATTTTCCACAGTTAAAAGTAAATAGGGAAATTAATGGTAAAAATGATACTGTAATAACCATAAGACATGTCCTAATTCAATTGGATAAGTGAATTTCGAAAAAAAATCTAATTTAGGAATAGATTATTATCATTTTGATAAACTTGGATTATATTAGGACATTTATTATTATTTTATTTAAATAGATATAAAAGTGTAAAATTCCAAGTTTAATAATTAAAATATTTTTTTATATAGTGTTATAAATTAGATAAATTAGACAATAAATACTCATTATAAAGAAAAAAATAATTTCGAGATCATGATATTTTTTTTAAAATTTTTCAAAATTATATAATTAAATTTATTTATTACACAATGATGATGCAGTAATTACCTAACTAATGATTGTTTAAAATAAGTGATATTATAAATATTAAAATAAATTTAAATTGAGACTTTATATGCATTTCAAGAATATTATATGTTAATAGGACATGATAGGGTTGATTTAATGATTTTTTTGGTAATCAAGTTGATATGACTTTAACAAAAAACAAATACTAAATAGTGTCAAAATTTACATAATTGAGTTATTAAAACAAATACAATTTTATTAAATTATATAATAGTTCTAAAAATATAAGGATCAGAAAAATAACTTATATAATTATATATATGTTTTTAATTAAACCGTTGGGTTTCTCTTGTTATTTTAGAGTATGTTTATTAACCATATAAGATAAAAATACAAGGAGACATGGTAAATGTCAAACAATTTAACTTAGTGTTAAATCTAAATGATAAGGTTAATATGGTGACCAAAACCTATCTAAAACATATTGGTTGAGAGGATTTAGACCCATACCTACCTTATCCTTTAAATATATTCATTTTGGGCCATTTTAAATAGAAAATTAATTTATAATAATATAATATTTTGATCATTTCCTAAAGTGACCCTCACCTCTCCTGTAAAAGGGAACTAACCCTTCTATTAATTTCACACCTCCAAAGCCATTTCCCTAGGTGAAACCCTTCCCAAATATCCTACCAACTACCGTCAGTTCATCCTAGAGGCCTTACATTGATCACAAATCCAACCTAGGGATCCCTTTTGATCAAATCAAAAGGAAGAACCCGAAGAAGAGGTAATAATTTCTTCACCTCTTTCAAAGTTATCTTCTTCTTCCACTTCCTATTTCTTTGTTGTTCCCATACAAAAATAATAACTCCAGTACCTTCTACATACAATGATGCTTTTATAAATATGGTGCCACCATATTCATTATTCTATCCATCCTATGAATGAAAATGTCACCATACGTGCGTACATACGGATTACCGTCTCCACGTCGTGGTGTAGTTGTTATTCAACACTTCATTATTTGGATGGGTATAATAATGACGTATAATTGATGTAAATAATAAATATAACATGTTAATTATTATGTATATATTATATAACATCCAATTATATATGATTTCACCTTCAACTGAATCATCTTGTCTCTCGTGCATACGTACGGATTACCGTCTCCACAAATGAGTTGAGATTCATTCCCCATCGTAACCATTAAAGAATAATTATCATTTTGTGATTAAAAATAATTTTTAAGAACATAATATAAATTCATAATAAATATGTCTTACGTAACAAAACATATAAAGGAAGACGAATCAGTTAACACCCGGAACAACTATACAACTAAAATATTTTTTACACAAAAATATTATAAGATCATATATGATATAATATTTATGCATTTGGTTATTGTATTATTTAATAAAATAGATTTAACTATTATACATGAGGTTAAAGTACCCTCGAATAAGGAAAATTACAAGGTAAGGGGTTTCTTATCTCACTTTTTATTCAGTGAGATTTTCATTGTTCACCACTTATTTATTGCATGTGGTGTATTTTATACTTCCATTTGATATAAATTACCATTATTCTATTTATATTAATGGTATTATGTGATTATTTTTGGGGTTTTATCTTTTGGTCTTTCGATTAATTTGATTAAAATGTGGTAAGATATTTTCATGTCACTTTTAAATCGCGTGATATTCATGCTATATTGACACTATTTCCTTTTGTGTGGTGTATGTACTGCCCATGAGTGTATTATTTGTGTAATATAATTTAATTTATGGGTAATTACATATTCATTGTATGAACCTTCTTTCATGGGGTTTATGTTTCTTATGTTACCAAATCGGTAAGGGAATTTCTAATTTCAACTTCCACTCATTGGTTTCTACGCAGGCCTATGTTGTTTATTTCACTCCACAATTATGTGTGAAATCACTATTTATTTACTTATGTAGTAATATACACTCTCCTTTGTGTGGATATAATTTTGATACACATAATCACTCCATTGAAAAATTCTCAAGTCATCGATATGAACTTGATAAAAGTAATCTTAACTCAATTTCCATTCATTGAGTTAAACGACCATGTCATTGGTGTTGTTTTTACAAGAATATATGTGAATGTCATCAGATTGATTTACACTGAATATAAAAGCATATTGAGTCTATTTATATTTTCTAGACATAATATTTCATTGATTTATCCTTAACCTTAGGATGTGGTCTTTATAAGGGATTTCATCTCAATTTACATTCCATTGAGACTTCCTTGTAGTTATGCGTCAATTAACCTTTATATGGTGTATATACTATACTTTGAAATAGTATATCACGAATCCATTTATTATAATTATATTATAATGTTTTTATTACCTCAATTATTTGTATTCAAGCATCTCTTATTTGGTTAGGAAATATAATTAAAATATCATTTTAAATGTTTTAATGATTTATTCTTCTAAATAATTATCATTAATTTCCATGTTTTAAAAATGGTTTTAAGTATTTATTTATATAGAAATGAAGGATTGAAAATTAAAAATTCTTTTAAAATATTCAAAGTGGTATGGGACACTTTGATTCATAAATCTAATTCTTAACAGCTTCTTGATAAATAGTGAGACTTTTAAATATTTTCACCAAAAGGGGATATATCTCTCAAATAGTTTTGTTGGTTATTTTCATCTATTTAAATATCTCTAATTATTATTGATTTATTCTTATTTTTACAATCTTCTATGTTTTATTGAATGATTTAAGTTCAACTTTGGTTGTGCTATTTTTATACCATTCATGGTTTGTTGTTAAAATATTGAAATTTCGTATGAAAAGTTTAATATGAATGTATATATTATGTTTCAACCTTTTCATATGAGGAATTAATTGGACATAGTATGTGATGGGTGGAGACCTATATAGCTCCATGATGCATCAGTAGGTCTCATGAGACAAACTAGTGTAATGGTAGAAGGCCTTGAAAAATCTTACTTTCAGTCTTGGCACGAGGCCTTGACTATGTGGTAATGATGTCCAACATTACGAATTCCATCATTATGAAATTATCTATTGATATTACATGTGATTATTTGACTTGTAGAATATCAATGTGAATAAGTAAATTGTATTATTTGATTTATATTTTTCATATTATGATGAGATTTTCATTTAAAACGATTGTGTTTTAGTCTTCTACATTGCCTTAAATGGTTATGCTTATGTATCAATGTTTATGCTATATTGTTATCCTTACAGAGCATCTGAGCTGACCCCTTTTTATGTTTTATTTTCCCAAGGATGTGAAGAAATATATCATGATTAACCTGTAGTAATAGGCTAAGGGATACGAGTGTCTTCAAAGGGGATATAATTTTGTTTTTCATTAATTCAGGATTTAATTTAAAACATATGAATATATCTAGTACTTCCAAGGCTACTAAATGAATCATTCATTCAGGACATGATCTATTGTGATAATGCTATGGATATGTAATAATTCACCGACTCTAGGCAACTAGGTTCATAATATTACATTTGGTATCAGAGGATGTTTAGAACAAACTGTGGAAGCTAGATTAAGAAAAACTCTAATTAGAGAACATTACCCTAAGATAGACATTGAGGATTATTATATAAGAAATTCCTATAATTTTGTTAATGTAGAGATTTTGTGTATTTTCCAAGCAATTAATCCATGTTTGGATACGAGCAGGTAGAGGAAGATTTGGAATAAATCTACCTAAGAGTGAAAACTATGATAAGGAGTTTCAGGCTTAACCCAGGGTATCCTGGTACACGACAACATGTCTTTCTGCACTCTTGGTTATGATAGTCCAAAAAGATATTCTTAGGATAATTCAAATTTTATTTACCATATGATTTAAAGGATTTTAATATAATAATAGAATTAATAACCTTGGAAAATCCTAAGGTGTCCTGATATTCTCAAAATGATTTTATGAATATTTTTACTCACACAATGCTTTCTGGTTTTAGTTAATGGTTGGATTCGAAAGAATTTATAGTAATATTGAACATGATGTATAAGGTGGGAATGATGGTGGAGATGAGAAAAAAAATTTAATATTGATAGGTGTAAAAGATATCGTGTTCATATTCAATAAGTTTTCCAAAACTATCACTGAAAACATATATATTAACCAACTCCCGGACTCAATAATGAAGAGAAAGGTGGTGAATGATAAGATATCCAGTAGTGGAGACTATGATGAAAAGAAATCGTAATTTCCTTCATGAAAGAAATGTTGAAAGAGACACCCAAGAAAGTTTCTCAATGGAATAAATAAATGCTTTATATGTGGAAAATATAGAAATAAAGTTAATAATTGCTGAGGAAAATGAAGAGTACTATGGATGAAAAAAATGATCATAAGAATCCATTTACAGTCATTTTCTATAATTGTAGGCTACCTGGGAATTACCCAAGTCAATTCCTAATTCTAAAGGATATCCTCTTGTGCCTAGAAGAACATATGTGGAAATAAATGGATGGTGAAATTTTTTAAAGTATTAGCTATCTTTGTTGATGATTTTACGTTGGAAAACTTCTATCATATATGTGTATGCCTATGGTTTGTTATATGAAAATGTTTTTCGAGGAAGAATTATCTTTTCATTTGGGTATATAGATATAAATAACCATTTGAGTTTATATGATCCATGAATTTTAGGCAATTAATTGTTATTAATTTTTGGAATGAAATTGAGAGGTATGAGATAACATTTGTGGTTCAATTTGGTTATAGTTATTTTGAGGAATTTATGTCATTTTTGGAATGTTATAATATATAATTTTTTAGAATGTACAACACATAGACCATGTGACAACCCATCACGTCAGACAATGCTGTGGATATCGAACCCACAACCAAAGTGCTATTGGGATTTATCTTCTACCACAGGACTACATGAAGCCCCTAATAAGTTTGTCTGATTATTTTTAGTTAAATGATTTTATTGACTAGTAATCAGTCGATTTGGGATCTTATTTTATATCAATTGGATATCCATAGTGTAGGAAAATTATTTGGTGATAATGTGATGATTGTTATTTTGGAATACATTCGCTCTGTTGGAAACACTATATGCCTAGAGAAAATTTAATACAATGGTATTTCATTTGAGGAGTAATGGTGGATTTTTATCTATGTAATTATTATGGATTTTATAGAGATTTGGGTTATTTATAGAAATGATTAACTTATCATAGATAATATGTGATTAGGTTAATTACTTATAAGTATACGACTTTAAGAGCAGTCGATGTTATTTGGAGATAAAATTTAATGTGGAAGTCTATGTAATCAAATTCTTCTGTGTTTTTGGTTTCAATTTTAGTTTGGATTATACTGAAGAATTTTAAGGACAATTGTTTATTGAATGGTATATATTGACCTTTGGGTATTTTGAGTTTAATTTTAGAAATTAAGATTTGTATTTCTTTCTCTAAAGTATTATCCTTTTGGGGAACATCTGATCTTGTACTAACCTATTTGGTTTTGGTTAATCTCTAAAGACAAGAGAAATATATAGTTCATCCTTTGTGAATTATCTGATTCTCTATAAGTTGATTCGAGTGCTTTATGTTTGAACAAGTCATCTTGAATAGTCATAGTTTGGAGTGGAAGATGAGTTTGTGGTAGAAATTAGATTGAGGATGGAACTCTACTTATCAATTATATTTTTCTCTCTCTTATTCTATGAGGAAATTAATTCTTAAACCTTAGTTAAATGATCTTAAACCCAAAAATGTGTTATCCTAGTACATTATGTTATTCATCATATATTTATGGATTTGATGCCCTCAATTTTCTATACCATTGTTTGTGATTGATGACATCAAGCACTCCTATAAATATTTATTTTTTTAATCCAATTACAATTTCCCCCAACATTCTCCTATTTGAAATCCTAAATTGGTGATGAATTTTTAATTTCCATTTCCCTCTAATTAAGACTAAATTTTATTAAACCTGTTTCCGATGTGGGTCTTCCACAAAGGTAATTTTTTTTATTTTTTTAAACTTTTATTTCTGAAGAAAATTTTCAAGTTGTGAGAACGCAATTTATTGATGGAGGGAAGAATGAAACACCTCAAGCTTTCACGATACACTTCTCTTTGAATAATAGAATAGCTTGTGATGTACGCAACACCGAGTTCAAGCACACCGCGACCTATCCTAATAGACATTTAGAAAGCAGTTATGAATAGTAGTAACCAAATTTTGAATTTTATATATATCCCATAAAAATGTAACATTTATGTTTTTGATTCTTGGACATAATATATGAAAAAATTCAATTTTTCAGATAAAAGAAATATTTTTCAAAAAAATATAGTTTTGCACCTTTTAGTAGAGAACCCTTAATAAATACAATATTTGACAATTCTCTAAATTAAATTTTATGAAATTAAATTCTTCTAATGAAGGAAATATTAATATATTTTGGATAAATATTTTGTTTTTTTTGGATAACATGCATATTTTGATGAATAGTGAATGAATCTAAAGTTTAACTGAAAAAAACCATTTTGATAAAAATAATTTATAGTGCTAAATTATACCATGGAATGGTTTTATAGTATAATTAGATTATATTTTTATCATTTAATCCAATGTTGGTCATTAGAAGTAATTTCACTTTTAAACTAGACACAAACACATATATATATTTTGATAGTTTGTACTTCTCAAATACACGCATTCTGGTTTTAACAACAATATTTATTTTTAAATTAATGAATGCAGCCTCTATGTTTTTAATTTTTTTAAAATATACATTATTTTTCGATCCATAATATCAGAATTCGCTAAGGGTGAACATTTGTATTTTTCAGAAAACATTCAATTCTTGATGAATAGTAAAAACCATTGTGTTATCTTTTAAAAACAGACATTTAATTTTAATAATTATTTTATTTTATTTTATTTTCATTTAATTCAAAATAGATACATAATACCTATATTAATTCAATGTAATTCTTTGGATCCATTTTATAATAATATTTTATGTATAAAATGTTATTGAACTTTTTACCGTCTTTTACCCACATTCTAAGAACATTTGAAAATTTGCATAAAACATAATTTTACCACTTCTGTGAATTGAATTTGAAAAACCTGTGAGACTCAGTTGACAATAGAATGTAATTTTTTTCAATAAGGTGAAAATACTTTGTTGTGAATTGTAACTTTTGAAATTTATTTACCACAATTTGAAGTAAAAAAGGATAATTAATAGTAAAATTGATATTATAATTACCCTAAAACATGTACTAATTCTGTTGGATAAGTGTTTTATTACCAAAATCAACCATTGGAATAAAATATGATCCTTTTGATCCACTTGGTTTTGATTAGCACAGATATTATTATTTTATTTAAAGAAAAGTTAAAAGTGTACAATTCTATGTTTAATAACTAATTTTTTTAAATATAGGGATATACATTAGATAAATTAGACTATAAATAATAATTTTAAAGATAAAAATATTCCCTAAATAATTATATTTTATTTGTAATTTTTAGACATTATATAATTAAATTTATTTGTGACACAATGATGTTACTTTAATTACCTAAATAATGAATGATTAAAATATATGATATTATAAATATTAAAATAAATTTAAATTTAGACTTTTAATGGATTCAAAGAATATTTTAGGTTAATATGACCTGTGAAAGAGGATTTAGTGAATTTCTTTTCTAAGTAATAAAGTTTATATGACTTTAAAAAAACCAAATTCTAAATAGTGTCAAAATTGACCTAATTGAGTTTAAAAAAACATACTATTTTATTAAATTATATAATTGTCCTAAAAATATAAGGGTCAGCCAAAGAACTTATAAAATGATATTTATGATATTAAAAACCACTTGGGTATCTCTTGTCAGGTTAGAGAAAGTTTATTAACCATATAATATAAAAATACAAGGAGACATGGTAATGTCAAATGGTTTAACTAAGAGTTAATTCTAAATGACCAAGTTAATATGGTAACATAAACCTGCCTAAAACCTATTTTTTTTACTATTTTTAGACCCATAACCACCTTATCCTCGAATTAAAACCATTTGGAGCCATTAGAAACTGAAAATTAATTTATAATAAAATAATATTTCAAGCTTTTCCTAAAGTGACCATCACCTCTCTTATAAAAGGGTACATCCCCTTCTCTTAATATCACACCTCCAAAGCCATTGTTTATGGCCAAAAACTACCCCAATATATTCCTAAAAATCCTCACATAATATTATAGGACATCATTTGATCAGAAATGCATCTTATGGGGACTTTTGATCAAATCCAAAGGTATCACCCGAAGAATAGGTAATAATTTCATCATCTCTTTCAAAGTTATCTTCTTTTTCCCATTCCTATTTCATTATTGTTTCCTTACCAAAATAATAAATCCAGTTCCTTATACATACTATGATTTTATTATAAATATGGTACAACGATATTCATTATTATATCTATTCTATGAATTACATAGTCACCGTACGCGCGTACGTATGGCTTGCCGTCTCCACGTTGTGGTGTAGTTGTTATTCAACACTTCATTATTTGGATGGGTTTAATAATTATGTATTATTGAATTAAATAATAAATATAACATGTTAATTATTCCTTATATATGATATTATAACCAATTATATATGTTTTCACCTTTAGTTGAATGATATTGTCACTCATGCGTACATACGGATTACCGTCTCCACGAACGCGATGAGATTAATTCTCCATCGTAACAATTCAAGAATAATTTTCATTTAGTGATTAAAAAAATGTGTAAGATCTTAATATAATTCAGTATATTAATCAAATAAATCCAATACATAACAAATATGACTTACATAACAAAACATATAAAGGAAAATTAATCAGTTAACACCCGAAACAATGATACCGGTAAAATATTATTAACAATGAAATATTATAAGATAATATATGATATCATATTTATGTATGTGATTCATGTATAAATTAATAACACTGATTTAACAATTATACAGGAGGTTAACATACCCTCAACTAAGGAAAAGTACAAGGTAAGGAGTTTCTTATCTCACTTTTTATTCCGTGAAGTTTCCATTTGTCATCATTTATTTATTGCATTTGGTATGTTGTGTACATCCAGTTGATAAATATTTTAATGATTATATTTATATTCATTGTATTCTACGATTAATTTGGTGGTTATTAAATTTTTTTCTTACGACTCGATTGATTACATTGTGTTAAGGGGTTTTCATCTATCTTCTTATTCGCGTGGGATTCATGCTATATTGCCACTAATTTCTATTTTGTGGTGTATTTACTACCCATGATTGTATTATTTGTATAATATAAATTAATTTATGTTTATTTTCATCTTCAATGTATGATACATCTATCATGGGGTGTATGTTTTTTACGTTTCAAAATCGGTATGGGAATTTCTAATTTCAATTTCCACTAATTGGTTTCTATGAAAACCTCATTGATAATTTTTCACCATGATTATGTGTGAAATCACTATTTATTTATTTATGTATTAATTTAAACCCCCATTTGTGTGGATATACCTTTGATACACATAATATCCACATTGATATATTTTAAAGTCATCGATATGAACTTGATTAGTGTTATCTTAAATCAATTTCCATTCATTGAGTTAAACAACCGAGCCAGTGGTGTTGTTTCTAAAAGAATATTTGTGAATTTACTCTAATTTATTTTCACTAAATATCCAATAATATTGAGTGTATTTATATTTTTTCAAACATAATTATTTCATTGATATATTCATAACCTAAGGATACGGTCTTTGTAAGGGATTTCATATCAATTTACATTCTATTGATAATTCTTTGTTGTTATGCCCTAATTCACTTTTATATGGTGTATATAATGTACATAGAAATAATATATAATGAATCCATTTATTCACATGATATTATAAAGATTTTATTACCTCAATTTTTTTTATTCAAGCATCTCTAATTGTTTTAGGAACAATAACAAAAATATAATTTTAATTGTTTTAAAGAATTATTCTTCTAAATCATTCTCATCAATGTCCATGTTTAAAAAATGGTTTTTAATATTTATTTATATGGACATGAATGTTTTAAAATTAAAATTACTTTTAAATGTTTCAATGTGTTATGGGACACTTTCATTCAAAAATCTAATTTTTTATAGATTCTTGATAAATAGTGAGACTTTTAAATATTTTCACAAAAAAGGGATATTTCTATCAAATAGTTTTACTGATGATTTCCATCTTTGTCAATATCCTTCATTGTTCATGATTGAGGCCTATTTATAAAATCTTCTATATTGTATTTAATGAGTTATTTTTGACTATAGACGTGATATTTTTGTACCATTCATGGTTTTTGGATAAAATATAGACATTTTGTATGCATGTTTTAATACGAATGCATAGATTATGTTTCAAACTTTTCATATGAAGAATTCACGGGACTTAATAGGTGACAGATGAATCTCTTCATAGCTCCTCAATGAATTGGTAAGTCTCATGAGATAATCTAATGTCTTGGAACAAGGCCTTGATAAAATATTATTTGTAGACTTGGTATGAGGCATTGACTCTGTGTTTATGATGTTCGGCATTTTCCATTCCATCATTATGAAATTATATATTGATATTACATGGGATTACTAGACTAGTAGAACATCTATGTGAATGATTAAATGGAATTATTTGATTTATATTTTCCATATTATACTGAAGTTTTACTTTAAAAGGCCTATGTTTTAGTCATTTACATTTCCATAAATTTGTATGCTTATTTATTAATTTTTTTTCTATATTGTAATCCTTACTGAGCATCTGTGCTCACCCCTTTCTATGTTTTATTTATCCCAGGATGTGAAATAGTATATCATGATTATCTTGCAGGAATAGGCTATGGGATATGAGTGTGTTAAAATGGGACATTATGTTGTTTTCCTTTATTTCATGATGTAATGTAAAACTTATTTATATATCTTGTACATACATGGCTAATAAACTAATTTTTCATAGGAGACTTCAACTATTGTGTTCATGCCAATGATATGTAATAATTCACTGAATCTAGCTAACATGGGTTTGGGCTTCACATGATCTAAATGATAAATGAGCATGGATTAAAATAAAAAAATGAAAATGAATATGATAATTCATGTGAAAATAAAATTGATACTGGTTTTATTACATAAGATAACATGACCTAGACTCGACATTAGTAGTGGGAAGTAGGTAGTATCTCTTTCTTTCATATGATATGTATATTTTTGTGATTT
Source organism: Viscum album (assembly GCA_963277665.1). Lineage (NCBI taxonomy): Eukaryota > Viridiplantae > Streptophyta > Magnoliopsida > Santalales > Viscaceae > Viscum > Viscum album. Next base: position 736,598,259 of record OY728160.1, read on the forward strand.
GACTCATGTAGCTGTTAAAGCGGTGTTTTCTTATATAGAAAGGAATGTACCTATAAAATTTCATTTTTTGTGATATTGGGATGCCTTCTTTTTTGTTAATTTTTTTGAGGAGTGTGATTTCCATTTGTAGATTTATGTTTCTATGAAATCCTCTAGTAATATTCTAGGATGGTGGTGACATCCACTCTCTATAGGTGGTAGTCCATGAGATTCCAGGGGTGTATGTTGTAGCACCATTAGTAGTACTAGACATAGGTGATGATGCACACTATACCGTGAGGGATTCTTAAGCATCACGATGACCATATAGGGGGCACCATCACCTTCCATGACAATGGTAAAGTTGATGAGTGACTTCCATTAGTAGCACATCCCCCCATTTTTGTATAATAGAATTCCAACATCTCTAGATTCATGGAAAAAGGCTGTTCTATCTATCTTTGAGCACCTAGATAGGCCTCTTCAGTAGTTTGTAAAGCTTTCGACATGTATGAAGTGTTATTTCACTAAGAGATGTTTTGATGTTATCACTCTGATGGATCTTCATCGGGAGTCATAATAGGGATATTTTTATAGTGGAATATAAACATTGAGGGCCTATAGAGTCTAAGAGATCATGAACCTAATGTAGGTATTGCTATTATTAGTAGATCACATGGAATTTTTTACGAATATCTATCACATTGCACCTATTAAGATGGGTGAAGAGTTATCATACACCAGGCGATTTAAGGATAGTCCTTGGTATGAAATCTGATCACGGGAGAATGTATGGACTCTAAACACCATTTATGAAATAATGAATCAAATTCTTATCATAGAGCATAACACAAGTTGCATACGGGGTGCGATCCTGGGGGTTCAGCATCTTGACCTACCACTACTTTTACCGATAGTAAGAATTCATGTCTATAACTCCATACGATGATCTTAGAAGTCAGACCACATATTCAGGTATCCAGGTTGGGTTCTACCAGTATTGTAGGAAAGGACATATGAAGAAAAATTGTAAGAGGGGCCAGTCATGTGTCGAACAAGTGGAAATATGGTCCATATACAGTATATCAATTGGCAATTTCCACCAATATCCAGTGAGACATATTCTTCACTGACTCCATGTTTAGGAGGAGCGTCAGTTGCTTCTTATCAGGAATTGAGCCAGAATACAGCTGGATGGTCATTCCAAGGTTGTGGTCATGGTAATGGTATTCATACCTCAGTTTAGTAGTTAATGTAGAGTAGATCTAATTACGATATCCATGTAGTACCATAGGCATGCGGTCCAGTACATATATATAAAATGAAAAAAACCCTTGAGAAGAAGGATCTCATACCTTATACTATCATAGGTTCTACTCTAGTAGCCTCTAATTTTGATTCATCACATTATATTATGTGGGATTCTAATAGTTTTATATCTATACTTATTGTGAAGAGATTTAGGCTTAGATTTGGGAGCACTAATAGTATTATGATTCTTGAAACTCTATTGGTGGTTAGAACGGATGGTGTATGTCATTACTAGGAGTGGCCCCAAGAGATTGGTGATTGTTACATCATGTGGGAATAATTTTTCATCTAGATGATAGGTTTTGACACCATTATCATGATGGATGGTTCATTACAATTTAATATTTCATTGAATATTATCATAATAGGGTGACTTAGACGTCACTAGAGGGGGATAGTTTATTCAAAAGGGAGAATGGGATGTCCAAGCGAGCTGAGAAGGACTCGAGCATCATGGGATGGGTGGAATGACATCCCAGATTGAGAGTTTATATCTAGATTATTAGATTAAACATCATAATTATTTCCCTTAATTGTTTTATTATTTCAATTATGTTTTCCCATAAGACTTTTCAGGATTACATTTAGTGATAGTGATATAATTCTCTATCGAGCTAGTTCTAGGAGTTGCACCAGTATCCATTACTCCTAACATGATGGCTATGAAGGGGGTTCATTAACTCAATAGGATGATAGAGTATTTTGGAGAATATGGAATCATCTAGACTAGTATTTATCCATGGGGTTTGACTGTCCTTTTGTGTGAAAGAAACATTTGGAACCTTCCAGTTATGTGTGGATTAATTAAAATTGAACCAGCTAATGGTTAAGAACGGATATCCTCTATAGTAGATATATGATCCCTTTAAAGTGTTTCGAGGAGCTAATCTCATCTCAATTATTTATTTGAGGTCAATTTATCTTCAGGAATTTGTTTGGCATACAAACATACCTCTCATAGCTTTCCGTAGCCTGTTTGGTCTATATGAGTAACTGTTTATGTTGTTCGGTCTCATGAATGTGCCAACGTTTTTCATGGTTCTGATGATCCGAGTATTCAATCCTTATCTCTATTCTATTGAAGAGGATTTAGTTGAATATATCATAGTTTATTCTAAAAATAGACCCAAACATTCCCAACATCTTTGGATTTTTGTAATACATTGGGAGAAATATAGCAATAAGATAACCTCAAAGAGTCCCTCTTCTGTATGGATCAGATTCACTTCCAAGGTCACAATATCATAGAGACATGATCATAAATCGACCTATATAATTTGAGATAATTATTTACAAGGAGCATCAGATGATCGCTTTTGTGGTACATATTTTCTTAGGGATGTCTTGTTACAACAAGAGGTTTATAAGAACTTTTAAAGCTTAGTTGTGCCGTTAATGGTCTTGAATATATTGGTTTTGAATTATGTATATATATATTCTGGTAAGATGGTTATTCAAGAGATGAAAGGGAGATTTACTTCAGTGTTGATACTGATTTTTCCAAATTCATGATGTAGGTACACTTTATACCGAGATGCATCAGGGATCATGTTGGTAGCTGTTCATATTGATGATGATAAATTCATTGTGTATGGGTCTTATCATTTGAAGTTACATATAATTATTTACCCAAAACTCGATCTCGATTTAGAAGTATTTATTCATGCATTTCAATTTTGGAGGAATTACTTACATGGAGAACCTTTTGTTGTGTACACTGGAAAAAATTCTCACGTACATATTAAAACAGTGTGATCTTAATTTGAGGCATTAGAGGTGGGTAGAATACCTATAATATGTTGATTAAATGCTTTACTACACACCTATTAAAGTAAATTTAGTTATAGATTCACTGAGTAGGAGAACTCAAATACAATCAGATCATGGATTTATTCTTTGAGATTCACTTTGAGGGGCATGATTGACATGGGAATAAATTTCTATCATCCATAATTGTTACCTATATCCTTCTAGATTGAGTGAGGAAGGGGTGCTTATCAGAACGTAAGATCCTAGACCAACATGAGAGTGTGGAAATTGAGGACCATCCTCATAGTTGGACTATAAGACATTGTTAGATTCTCGGTATACATGGTTTAATATGTATTTCTACAGATATGTGCGAGGAGATGAAGTGATATTTTCATGCTTCATCATGGGATGTGAAAATTGGTGTCACCAAGATGTATCAGGATTTACATCGCCAGTACTAGTGGATGAGAATGAAAGAAAATGTTGCTGGTTATTTTATGAGGTGTTCCACCTATCAGCATGTAAAGGAAGAACACTAGTGACCGTATGGACATTTAGAGTATGTACCCATTCATGAATTGTAATGTAATGGCGTCATGGTGGATTTCTTGATTGGTTGAGCAAGGTTTCCTATAGGTAATTTTTTTATGGGTTTTTGTTGGTAGGATCATAAAGGTTTCTCATTTCATTTCTATCATGGAATCCTTTAGAATGAATGAACATGGGAGGATATATGTCCATGGGATAGTACAATATTATGATGTCGCTTATATTATTTTTTCGTATAGGGATGACTGGTTTACTTCATGATTTTGGAAAAGGATTCATAGGGATTTTGGTACATATGCACTCTTAATCACATCATACCACCCCTAGATTGATGGATATTCAAGGTGTGTGATTAAAATGCCTGAGGACATGTTTTGAGCACATGCCAATGATTTTGGGGGCTCTTGAGAGAGGCATATAACCCTTGTTGAATTTTGATATGACAATAGTTTCTGTGATACTATTCATATGGCTCTATTTGAGGATTTATGTGATAGGACATTCCAGTCACCCCTATGATGGTTAGAGGTGGGATAGGTATATATTATTTGAACTCATATTATTATGAAGATTATAGATCTTTTTTAATTGATTCAGTAGAAAATGGCTAGATTGCAGTCTTATCAAAAAACTTATGTCGATAATTGCATATGTACTCAAGATTTTTTGGGCAGGGATTTGGTTTTCATTCATTTTTTACCAAGGTTGGTACACAAGAGAATCAGGAAGGAGGGTAATCATTCACCACATTATGTCAGATTGTTTGAGATTCTGGAGAAATTCGAGAGGTTATCTGATCTGTTGTAGTTTCCTCTGAGGTATAGGTCAATTCACAACATCCTCAATGTATCTGAACTATAACATTGTTATTCAGACCTATCTCATGCCTTCCATTGTTATCTGGTTGAGTTAGAGCTGTATTTATTCTTCAAAGAGAATCTTATTCGTATGTTGGATCATATCATGATGGTTCTTTGAGGCCAATCAATACCAATAGTAATGGAGTTAAATAATCATGAAAGAGTGTAGGAAGAGACTTGGGAGTGAGAGGCTAATGAATGATTTTAGTTAATAGAGTTGTTCTCAAACCATGATTCACCATCTTGGGAAGGAAATAATTGGATTAATTTCTTTAAGGGGAATTTTGGTAATAACCTGATTCTTCTTTGAGGTTCGAATCATTTGATTTTCAGAAATTCAAAATTTTAATGTTTTATTATGTCCCATTATGATTGATCCTAGGGATCATAACTTTGTTGGGAATGTATGAAGCTATTTCAGATCCTGGAACACATGTTTTGGGTTGAAATCGGTGAGTCACATGGTTAGTTTAAACCATGAAGGACATGTCTCATGGTCTGATAAACCATTTAAGGCATGGGAAGAGAGCAAGATAAGGCCACACAGTTAGGCCAAACCTTGTGATGTGGGCCGCAGACATTTCAAAAACCACTTCACATTAGAAATTGGGGCTTGTCATAGTTTTTTCATGGTTTGTAAAACTATTCAGGAAAACCTTGTGCTATTCCACTTCCCTTAGATACCAGTTCATGTTTGGTGGATGATTTTTCAAACCATGTTCTTAAACCGTGAGACACAAATATTTTTGGTTAAATTATCATTTTACACTAAATATTCTTATAAACATAAAATTTATATCACTCTTCCTCCCATATAGAATCTTCACTAGTTAGAAGTTCCTCTTCACTCTTATTCAATGAATCAATATATTTTCTCCATCGAAACTCAGTTTCAAGAACAATTAATCTCATTAGATTTGAATCAGTTAGTTCTCAATTTATTTTCATTCACTCTATATTCTATTGTATACTAGATGTGCTATTTAGGTTCAAAATAATATTCCCTATTATTTGATTCATTGTACATTATTTGGTTTTCAAACAATCTGATATGAATTAATATATGATATTGGATTATCTGTCAAATATATACCTATGGTAGGTGGTCTTGTTCCTCTCATTAAAATTCAGGATGATTTTATGTCATTGTTCTAAAACAACAATTAATGGGTGGCACCATGAAATGATATTAAATCCATCAATTTCTAGGCATGGACTAAGTGATTAAAGATGATATTAAATGATTTATTATAGGATTAGAGTCTTGAATTAAATGGTACCACCCCTTTGGGTGTGGATTAATTAAATTGACCATTATGATGATTAGTAGTTAGATAGCTTCTTGGTTTTCCCATTAACCATTTTCAAGGGATGTTCAATTCTAAAATTAAATTGGTTAATTGATATTTAAATTCAATTTATTAATTAAATTATTAATGGATGTGTATATTGAATTGTGATATAAATTGGAAATGGGATTGGTGAAGAGGAGGGGACAGATTCCATGTTCCTAGACACTTTCTTTTATTAAAGAGATGACCCTTAGCATAATTTTACTAAACTAATGGTTTTGAATTATATTGGGTGCTTATATTCATTGTGTAACACATGGATTCAATGAATAATACTATAGATGAAGTTAATTGGATTATACCTTGGTCTTTCCTATGGGATCCTTAAACTCTCTAGTAGACAGTGAATGAAAGACTTTGATTATTGAATTTTATTTGTTGAATAATACATGGATTCATATTAGAATTAATAAGGTGGAATCAAGGTACATTTGATCATCATTTCAGGGGTGATACTTGGGCTCTCTTAGTGGACTACAAAGTATGGACTCGACTGGTAGAGATGTTAAACAACACCTTGAGTGATACCAGTGTTCTTGAGAATCTCCATGGATGGACTTATAGGGTGTAGGTTTATATTGCACAAGCAGTGATAAATGAATACCATATTATGATTTCCATGTATGGGATCCTATTAATAAATTAATAACGAATTTATGTACTTATATAATGCATTTGTGAAGCCAAATCACAAATTCGATTCAGTCTTGACTAAAACTTTATTAATGGCCTATTTTAGAATCCTTTGATACATGTGCCACAAGGGATGTTAGGATATGTTCTAGGTCTTTAGACATTTTAATTAAATTAAGTTGAATGGTTAATTGAACATGCATTTAAATAACAAATGCCTAAAAGTGAAACCAAAGATAATTTTTAAATGGAATCGGTTATAAAATTAGAGCCTATAATTATAGGATGTTTACTTTTGAGTACATTCTTTACTTATTATACTATTCTAGAATGATATTGTTATATATATTCATTTATGTATTTACACCTGAACGTGGGTGGTTGCTTATTGGATTATATATCACACACTATTTAGGCCACTTTTGGTGCCCAAATAGTCTATATAATTGCAGATATGAATAGGGGAAAAAGACCAACATTAGGTTCTGAATTGTTTCTTAGGAGTAGGAGAACATGGGACCTAGGTGAGCCTGATGATTCTTACTGGGATATTTTTTTTTAATTTTTTTAAATTTTTTATCCATTTACTGTACACCATATTTGTATAAATATTTTTGATTCATAATTAGAGTCATAGGACATGTATCATCATCATTGTATATGAGACTTCTTCCGGCATTTTATATATATTAGTATTCAGTTATACACTATTTTTTGGTCATTATATTACTTCTAATACGTTCATGTTATTAATATTATATTGTTCCACACTCTGTTGATGAGGCCATAGGCTCCCCATAGTCACACCAAGGACCTCACTAATTTTCAGAAGCCTCTAGAATTTAGGGATATGGTCTTGAAGCCATGTGGCCAAGCAGACTCATTGAAAAATTGAGTGGAATCTATGTTTCTCATGTTATAGATAAGCTTAATTATGTGAATAGTGAATGTAATGTGGTCTTTTTTGGTAATAAATATCATATGTGTAAATATAGATTGTTTCTTTATCTTATGCCTCTTGGGTATGACGTTCTTGAATCTGCAATAAATGGATTTCCTCCAATTTTTGATAATGATCCTATTACATATATAGATAATAAGAGACATTTTAATTATGGAATGAATAATAACAATTTACCTCCATTAGTTTTTAAAAGTTATTTTTTAATATTAAAGGGTGTTTCCACTTCCAAATATTACTCGAGTAAGCTAAAATAAATTTTTGAAGGAAATACGAAATTAAATAATGAAAAAGTTACAAATCAATATCCTAGAGTATGTAGATAATATAATGAGTGAGTATTAATCTATTAGTTACTTCTTTACATGGGAGAATAATATTTTCACCATTATCATATGCCTTAGTAAAAATTCAGAACACTCAACCATTATTGAAAATATCTCTATAATTATTTCCAATAATATTGATTCTAAACTTTCATAATTGAAAGATAGATATTAAAAAACATTTTCTTTGGAGGATTTTTATATTCCATTTATAACTGGTAAAATTATAAGGAAAATGGATATGAAGGAAATGAAAAATGTTGATCCTGAAATTTTATTGAAGGCATCTAAAAAGAAAATATACAAGATGTTTTTGAAGAGGAATCTGGAGAGACTAATTCCAAAAATGAGGTGTACATAAATCATGTTGAAATTTTTATCGTTCCTTTCAAAAAATATGAAAAGGGGTACTAGTATACATAAAGTAAAACAAACCATGAATTTTTTTGAATGTGGATTCATTGGGTAATTTGCAGCTAATTATCCTCAAAGAAATAATGTATAGGATAAAAATGAAGATGATATAAAGTAGAGAAAATCATGGAAGAAACTGGGTCATATGGAAACACCTTATAAAAATTTATCTAAACCTAAAAAGAGAATATTTAGGTCTAAGTATGAAGAACAAGAGAGTGAGGATGAAACCAAAAAACATTTTGATCATAGTAGATAAAATACATTTATCTTAATAGTCAATGATGAAGGGTTTAGGATCTATAGTTATGAATAGGAAGAAACTAAATTATAATTTCATCTAAATGATGAATTCCTAGAATTTCTATGAACAATTTTCAATCTTGATAAATAAATCATGAATCCAAAAAATAAAGAATATACAAAAAAATGATTAATATGGTTTTCTGAATGAGAAAATAATGATGTTGGAAGATATTAATGATTTCAATAAATATCCTGAGAAATAACATAATCATAGTGAACATATTTAAGTAAAATTTAATGAAAATGAAGAAGAGTTGGATCTTTCTGAACAAAAACAATCTCAATATGAACAGAGGGTTATATGTTTCAATAATTTTACCTTTGATGATTGTGAAAGATCTAGAAAGGATAAAACTGAGAAGGATCCAAAATTACCTTCAATGTATGAGTTGAATGATATAATTGTTTATGAAAATATGAAATGTGGGAATGTCATTTTAGTGTCCAAGACTAACAAAGGGAGTAAATTAGATGTTTATAGTAAATTCTTTGTGAGAAAAATTTGTTTTACATAGGGTTCCAGTTAGGCTGAGAAGAGAAGCGTGTAGAGGTAGAGAATTATGATTGGTAATATAATGTATTGTGGTAAATAGATATCTAATAAGAAATATAATAATTTTTAGGAGAAACATTCTAAAAAATCCAAAATGTATGGAACTTTCACAATAAAAATTTATTTCTATGGATACAGGTGGCATTGTGGTGGATAGGAAACATGAAAAAAAATATTTATTCAACCAACAACTCTATTATCCAACACGTGGAAACTATTTTCAAATGCTTTGAGAAACCTAGACTCCTTACAAAATGAAGTATTGTTTTGTTACCATCACAAAAAAATTTGTTAATAGCACTCAGAAGATAAAAGTTAAGATAGATAAATGGAAGGAAATAACTATTCTGGTTGAAACCCCTCTTAACGAAAATAAAGGATAGTGACCATGGATCATGGATAATTGGCGTTATTCTCATATTATGGGATACGTAAAACTTCTTAATAATTTAAAATAATTCAAAGAAGGAATGATGCCATTTTCAATTATGAATCACTAAAAATTAAAGGTGTTGGATCAGACATAATTGTAGCTGAAAAGATGGATTCAAAAAATAATTTTCATGTTGACAGTATAAAACCCAACATGCTATGTGTTTCACAACATTTTTATGATTTAAACAATGATATCTTAAGAAAATATGTGTTTTCATTGAATGGTGAATAAGATAGAAAGATAGTTACAAGAGGCCAACATACAGAAAGAAACATATTTTATATTAGTGAGGTTCATAAATCTTCCTACATTAGTATAGTGGAAGGGAATCAATTATGGAATAAAATTCTAGGACACATGTGTCAGAGAAAGATGATAAAGTTATCAAAGAGTGATAGTGTCTGTGTAATTACTAATATGTCAATAAGAATATATTGGTTTTTCATGATTTCTCAGAAGGGAAATGTAATAATCTAGGGGAATAGTAAAGTTAATATTGCTTAAAAAAATTATAAATTAATCATTTAGATATTTACGGGATAATGAGATAACTTTTAAATGAAAGAGGGAAATAATTAATTACATTCACTGATGACTTTAAATGGATTTCCTATGTTATCTATAAGAAATGTAAGTTACGTTCTCTGAAATTGTTTAAATGTTTCAGGAGAAAAGATGATATAGAAGGTCATTATTCAGTGTTGGAGTTGATAACTAATAATATAATTGAATACAGAAATTAATATTATGAGGGTTATATTTACTAGCATGGAATTATTCATGAGTTCAGTAAACGATACACTACTCAACAAAATTGTGTTGTTGTGAGAAATAATATATGCCTGGTTGAAATGGGAAGAACTATGTTACTTGATCGTGATCTGTCTTATTACTTTTAGAATCAATCTATGTGTACATAAATTTATATTCAAAATATATTTTTCTACAGGCCAAGTTCATATGTGACCCTATGTAAATTTATTTATAGAATAACTCCTTGTTTGAAACACTTAACTCTTTTTGAGAGTCCATGCATCATATAGAACAATGGTAGAATCCTTGTAAATTCAGATCAGAGAGATGAAGATGGGGTTTTTATGATTTTCTACAAAAGGAAGTGGATATAGATTCTTCAAAAAGAGGAAAAATTATTAGTTGATTATGTCAATGTGAATGTTATTGAAAAATATGAGCAATATACTAAAGACAGTCATTCTGAAAAGGATGATGAACAAGGTGAAATATTTTTTTTACAATTCAGATAATTATTAAACAAATGTTAATCCAACTCAAGATGAAGAATCAAAATCATCTATTTCCAGTGATGATGAAGAAACTCACAAATCACATCCCCTACTGAGAAACAATGTGGATGATCACAATATAATTATTGATAAACATCAGAAGTAGCAAACAAGGAGAACATTAGTGTAATAACATATACATACTTGTATTCAAAATTTGATCCCAATGATTTTAATAAATCATTTGAGCATCCGTAATCAATTCAAGACATGGAAGAAGATCTTGACCAGATTGAAAAAATGATATTTTGGAACTCATACCTAGATCGAATAACATTAATGTTATCAGTACAATGTAGGTTTTTCGAAACAAGTTAAATGAATATGGTGAAGTGGTAATGTAAAATAAAATATCATTTTTCAAAGGATTCCCACAAGTAGAAGGAATTTATTTTTATAAGAATATTTCTCTGGTGGAAAGGATAGAAACTATGAAAATCATTCATGGAATTTCTTCATAACGATGTTAAAAAATCTATTTGATGTTAAATCAATATTCATGAATGATGATATTAATGAGGAAGTTTATATAAAGCCAATATTATGATTTTTTATAGGAAAAGATTAAAGTTATGTGTGTAGGGTAATCAAAGACATGTATGGGATACAAAAAGATCCAAGAGAATTGTATTCAATATTGGACACTAGCGTAAGGAAGATTAGTTTTAAGATGAAAATAACTAAAAAAAATATTTATATAAAATGACATTAAGAGTTTCCCCTCATCATGATTGTTTATGTTGATGAAATTATATTTATTGGGAATGATGAAAGAACTTGTGCATGATTCTTTGAAGAGATTAAACGTTTTTTTAACATTTTATTCTGTGAGAAATGAATAACTCTCTATGGTTACAAATCTCACAAAATAATACGTATATGTTTCTTTTTCATGAAAATTATGCTTCAGAACATCTTAAAAAGTTAGGAATTGAAAATTTTAATCATTATTTCACACATATTTCTATGGGAACTATGATTTCTAATGATGTTGAAGGAAGAGAATATGGTTATAATGATTATTTGAAAGAAAAACAATATTTTTTGTATTTGACAACCTCAAGACCAGACATATTTTATGATGTTACCTAATGGGAAATATCTTAGAGTCCTCCAAAATAATTACATTTATTTTCTAGAAATACAATTATCTTATATACTAAATGAAAAAATTTATAATAAGGTATGAAATATCATAAAGTATTAAATTGTTTGTTTATTCATATGCTGATTAGGTAGAAAATGATGATGATAGAAGATCTAAATCTAGTGGATTTTTATTTCTTGTAGAAGGTGTAAGTTTTCATACAGGGAAACAGAATCTAGTAACGATTAACACGGATGAATATATGAATATTGTATTAACTCAATATTATACTCAAAAAGTTTATATGAAGACTCAGTTTGATGATTTATATATTAAAGTAAAGATACACTTGATCTTAGTTTGTGATAATCAAAGTGAAATAAACATTACCAGAAACTTGTTACAACATTCTTGTTCAAAAAAGATGATATATAATATTATTTCATAAAATATCATGTAGAGAATAATGAATTGAAGTTGGAGTATGTTTATTTATCGGAAAGAGTTGTTAACATTTACACAAAACAATTATCAAAGGATAATTTTCATAATATTATGTTGAACATGGATGTCTAACCACATTCCCATCATGGTTGAGGTATGTGTTTGTGTAACCTCTATCATATATTCTTTGTATAGTGCAGTCAAAGGGGGATAATGTTTCACAAATCAATCCATTAATTGTTATAATAGTTTTAATGATTTAAATATTTAAGGGGGATATGGGAACGTTGTGAATTAAATATGTAAATATGTAAAGTATTGAATATGAATGATGGTGTGGTTGTAGATAAAAATTGTGTTTCAAGAATGTTAACGTTGTAATGAAATATGTGACAATAATATAAAGATATTTTTATAATCACTACATTTAGATACATGGGTTTTTTAATCAATAGTTTTTATTTATTGTAGTGTGTTTGGATATATAGGATTAGAATTGTTGATAAGTAATCCATAATAGAGGTTAAAAATAACATTGGTCTATCAACCTTGGTTTAGATAAAAATGTAATATGGGAGACTTTTAGGACAATAATGGATTTTTTTTTAATTTTGAATATGTTTTTGTTGTATATTATCATTAATGAATATATGGAGGATGATAATAAATTGACTTTGTAAAAGATAAAAATCAGATAGATAGTTATATGTAGAAAATCAGAAAAGAAATTCTTAAGAACTTCCATCTGATTTGATAGACATTTATAGGAAGATAATTTTCATTAGACTCAACTTTGGTCTGAAATGTAGTGTTAATCATAATCAATATTTTTTATCAGGTTATTCATGAATATTATGTCAATATAATGATGATTTTATAGTTTTTAATTATCATAAATAATCTATTTTCTGAGAAACATGTGACACGTGCTTGAAGAAATAATGGGGGGGGTGATGCGAATCATATTAAGGGTCAGAAAGAAAGAAGTTTTTGGAAGAATAAGAAGATGAAAAACATTCCATTATAAGTCATACGATGCTAAATCTAATTTTAAGTGAATTCAAAGCCATGAGGATTTCATGATTATAATATGAATTTTGGAGAAGGAAAAATTTGCTGAAGCTGACGATTTCAGGTCTCATCCATCAAAATGAGATAACCAGAAATATAATTTTTTTTTGGTTGAGAATATTGATCGGAATGTGAACATATGAAGATACTGGTTTTCAATCAGACAATTAAGCCATGAAAAACAAATCTTTAGAGAAAGAAGTGGTGTGGATTGTATTTGGAGAAGGAAAGAAGTTAATGAAGTTGAAACTATCAAAACCAGTCTATTAGACATGGGGTTCCACTAATCATTTGAGTCATAATCACATAAATCATCAGATTAAAATTAGAGTAAAGATTATTTTATGGGGAAGTTTTTTTGGGAGCAATGAAAAATAAAATAAATTAATAATTCTTAGGAACAATAAATATACATGAATAAGAATTATTTTAATTTTTTATCAATTGTGTTAAGAGATGTTAGATTTGAGATGAATTAATTATGTGAGTTAAGAGGAGAATGATCCATCTGAAAAAAGATGACACTAATAAAAACATCAAACACTAGATCAACTCTCTCAAAAAAATGAATAAAAGAAAAAAAGCTGCCAAAAAATCATTGATATAGGGGATCTGGAATGAATGGTTGAATTAGTTGCTGAAAATATATTTAAGGGGATCATAGATGTTATTAAAGAAGTTTAAAAAATGGTTTTCATATATATAATTTGGTGCATATCAATGTAATGATGAATTTTTTTGTCTCCATCATAATGAAAACATTTGAAAAAGAATTTGATTCCAAGGATTATAATGAGATGAAATTTGTCTCCCATATCATTGTTTATTTTTTTATTGGTTGGGAGAAACATAATGAAGATTCTGTAGAAGAACATATTTATTCATTTTAATGAGAAAATTGGAATGGGGAATCATAATAATAATGAATATTGTATTAATGTTATATTCAAGTTTACGTTTTGTTAATTTTTTAGAAGTTCAAAGAAGAACAGAGAAGTGGGGAGAAGAAATAAATACATCAAAATATATCTGAAATTCAAGATAATTTGATGTTTTGGGAAATTATTTTGAGTGGGGAAACTATTTTGAATACTTCCCAAACTGGATTTCCCTCACCTATAAATATTTGAAGTACATTGTAATTTGAAATGAAAAAAGTGGTGTTCAAGAGACAAAGTGGATGACTGAAAAATTATAAAGAGGAGATGTCTTTTGGATTGCGATTACCTAAGGATGTTTTTTTTGAAAAAAGAATAAACGATAAGAGAAAGTATTTTTTTCTTCAGATTATAATATTTATTTTATCATTGTATTTAGTTGGATAATTTTAAAAGAAATGAAATCGACATTTCTAGACTCAGACAGAAGATGTTTTGTATTGTTTTAGTGGTATTTTTATAGATTTTCATTATGAGACTGAGTAATCAGATTGAAGAATTGTACTGGGAAATCAAACTATGTATCTTTAAAAACTCCAAAATAATTTCTTTCCTACTTTTGGGTAAGAAAATGATGAATTTTTTTGAAGATGTTATTTTTTATAGTTGATCAAGAAACTCTGTAACATGTTTGATACCCGAATTGTATTACCAAGTTTTGTGTTACAAGAACCACACACACTGTATAATTGTGTATAGTTATAGATGAGTATAAGGAAATATCTTACTCATTTTAATCTACACATGAAGAATGTGTGGTATCAGATTGTTTCCATACCATAAAATGGATGTCTATACTCTTTCTTGTTAGTGAACATTTTAAATAATTGGGTTTCTATAGATCTGTGTTTAGATTTTTTTTAGCAAGGTAAAAACTCTATAATATGAGGATAGTTTATTTTTCTAGAAAGGAAAGGTAAAATAAAATGATATCACTGATTCTACCCTTATCCAACTCATTGATACATTTATAATGCAGGGCATTGAAAGGTGTTACATCTACGTGTGGCTAAGATGTATAGTTCCATGTGAGTTTATTATGAGTGATCTGTTATGGAAAATTTAGTTTAAAAGTTTGTTTCTCAATGTTTAGTTTTCTATAAGGTGAATGTTTAGCATCATATTCCCATATGTTTGATTCATTTTCCATATGTTCCCCAATGGATGTGGGAGGATATCTCAAGGGACTTTGTTCCCAGGTTTCCTCAAAATCTTGGAAGTTATGATGTCATATGAGTGATTACAAACAACATGGTGAAGTATCTTCACTTCTTAATGATTAAAGAGTAAATATTATTGGACATTTTTTCATGTCAAAATAAAAAGGAGGTGGTGAGGCTTCGTTGGACTCTGAATATGATCATATTTGGTCATGATATTCATTTTACCTCTAGGGTTTGGAGAGGTCTCTAACGTTCTTTTAGATTTTAATTACACCATGGAACAACTTTTTATATACATATATATTTTTAAATAAAAATCACTATAAATAATTTATAGGACATGTTTCATGCATTTGTACTATATTTTGGATGTTCATGAGTGAGGCACCAACCCTTGGTGGAATTTACTTAGAATAATAATTATCATTGTACCATCTAATTATAACACCATGTAACATAATCAACCCATGATTACAAGATTTATAATAAGGTTTTAAATTTATTAAATTTCCATTAACTATTAGGTTTATATTTTTATAGAATAAGGAAAAACCATTACGTGATATAGTGTACATTTTTTCCATAAAAGAACTTTTAATGTTTAAATTGTTGTTTCATTCATTAAACTTTTTCTACATTCTAGACATATCACAATTGACCATGAGATAATCCCAAAACATAATTAATACCCATGAAAAAATTTTCAACCAAAGTATGAGATAATAACTCAATAAGATATATAAAAGTAAGTTAAACATGTTTTCAATTTTTAAAATTCAAGAAACCAACAATGAAATTCTAATTTTTAATGAAAACGACTTGTCGCAAAAACAATAACTAATTAGTAAGGAAATAAACATCATATCCCAATATGTTTTTATGTAATTTTTTTTGAAAATATTTTGGAAAACCCATAATCATAAAATTTACTTCGGAAACATGAGAACCCAGAAAAATAAACCAACAACCCTTATAAGGCCATAAAAATTATTTCAATCATGAGTGAATTATCTTACCGAATGAAAAAAATACATCCCTTAAATACCATAGTAATTATTGATAACCCATTTCGGTATCTTAGGAAAATATCCTAATAGTCACTTTCATAAGAAACCATATAATGTAATGAGCCCCTTCATTAATTCTAATATATATCTCAAGAGTAACTTATTTATCATTAAGATTAGCATCCTTACCCAATAAAATAATGTGGAACATCAGGATAAATCATTATAATATAAAATTTATAATTACCATAAAATGGGAAAAATTCATAAAATATTTTATTTATATCATAAAACATAAAAAAATTATGTATTAGATAATGTAAGAAATTTTGTATTATGTTTACCATAAAAATGGGATGAAATCTTCTTTTTTCTTCTAAAAACATTTAAATACTTTAAATTCTTAGCATTACTATAATAATATATTATTTTAAATTAATTATAATCTTATAAAGAAGTCGTGATAATGAATAAGGACTATGATGATGGGAAAAGTAATTAATTGGGTAAATGTTAAAAAACATTTTGTCACATTGGTGAAAATAGTCAAAATTTGCCCATTTGAAGAAAATGTGAAAAATTTCAATTTAATTATTTAAAATAAAAGTTAATTGTTATAAAAAATACCTTCATCAACCCTTTATGTATAGATAACATTTAAATCATAAAATTTGTAATATAGACAATAATAAAATGGATTGAAACAGAATTTAAAACTATGATTTAAATAAAAATACCCCACATCATCTTCTGATTTTTCATATACGTCCATTAATATTTACATAATAAAATTATATCAATCAATTGATTTCTTAAAAAATATTTTAATATCTATTATCTTGTTCTAATACCTTTAATTTCTAATATTATAATTTCTTATTTCGTTTCTAAATCACTTGTGTTCTCGTTAGATGTTTTATGGTTTTTTATATTATAACCTTGAAATAAAATTAGTGAGATCATCATTCTCAAAGTGGTCATACTTCCATTTTCTCCAGAACCTTAAACATGTCATAATTATCGTCTTTATAAATTAAATATTATTTTATTAGTAACCATGTAATTAGGTCATGGAAAATGGTCCAAACATTTCATAGAGAAAGATATTTTTACGAATTCTTGAACAATGATTTAATTTTTCTATTAGGTAGAAAAGGATAAATTATATAATATTTTTTTCCTAGTGCTAGTCTAATATTATATATATCATATTTATTAATTATTATCATCCTTATGAACATCCATGTAAGTTAAAAATGAGAAAAAATCACATTAATGTGTGGAGGTGGTAGTCCACACATATAGAAAAGCAATGTAATCATTTTCCAATAGATGAAAAGTGTAAGAAGGTATGTAATATATTAACAAAAAAAGTCATATTATTACCTAAAAATTTTATATATTCATTAATTACATATTTTTAACTGGATTTTGGAGTACTTTATGGAAAATATATATCTCTTGGTGGAGGTGGTAGTCCACATGTAAGGGTGAGTGATGCTTTCTTTTCAAATTGGATGGGAAAGTGAAGAAAAAGGTTTCTACCATAAACATGATAAAAATTAAATATATAATAGATACATATGTTATTATATCATCATATTTATAATAGTTTTCAATTTTTAACAGATGAAATAAACATGAAAGATCTTATTTATGAGTTATATTCCTTCTTTGGAAAACTTCCTCGGATTACACCTTAAGACTTCTAAGTTGGTTTTTTATGATAAAAAAACTTCCAATATATTGGGAGGAATATTAATAATGGATTTGGTTTGGTATTATGTCATATAGAAAGCTCAATTTTTTTGTATAAGTGAGGAGAGGAGGTTCTTTTTTATTAGTGAGGGGACTAACAATCGTGTAATATTTTGATCTTTTAAGATAATATTAATTCCCAATCATGGTCACTATAAAATATTATTACAAGTATTTTGGTAAAAAACATTTCTTGATTCTCTATTTTTAATATTGATCTTTAGTTTTTCCATCATTTATTTTTATATGGGGCTTCATTTTAGTTTTTTATAGTCATTTTATTTTTAGGGGTGTATGGGAAAGTATTTGATCCTAGTTTTATTGTTAAGGAGGTGGATTGGGATTTAAGAATGGGAGGGGGCACGCTCTTACAGCTTGAATAGATAATGAAGTCCCACCATCTATTTAGTTAGGGTCATAAACTAATTAATGAGAGGCTACCACTTGTGGATTTCAATGGTAATCCCACCATCCAATTGGTAGAATCCAACTGGGTTTCTAAAGGTACATGAATTAGCCATGTATGTCATCTAGAAACCACCTGGTAGTGAATGGAGTCTAATATCTATCTAGAAATGTCTAAGGGGATAGGATATGCTAGGAAGGTTTCATAAAATTGTCATTCATAATCTCTATTTGATTATTAAAATGCATCCCTTAAAATTTAATGGACACTAATCTATTTGGAGGCTCTCAAGAGAGAATTATTTTTCCCATAATAATCTTTCGTCTTTAATCACAGTTACAATTTTTGATTTGGATCTTATTGAGTGAATTATTATCCTTTATTCTCTTTCCCCTCTATTTAATCCTTATTTTAGAGTCATTAAATATCATAAAATTGATGGATATAGTAATTCACACGTTGAATTGTGATTATAGGATTCATTATTAGAAATTCTAACCCCAACTAATATTTAGTGGATTTTGGGTGGGTTTCATTGATCTTGATTGTTGTATGTTCTTTTTAAGGAAATATCAATGAATTTAAACATTTGAATCTTCTGAAATTAAATTTTCCATTTAATATATTTATAATGGTTTCGTTTAATATAATAATAACTTATTTGAAATATAATCGAGTATGTGAATAAATAGTTTGATAATGTGTATTTAAATTTAGTATTATGTCAAAAATATGAACTTGATTTGAATGGATCGATTTGGGACATGATTGTGATGAGATTAAAAGGAATAAAATTTTTATAATGTGAAATAAAATGATTTAAATGAAAAATACTTATTATTTGATAAAATCATTTGAAGTTGGTTTTTTTAAATTAGTGACATGTAATTGAAATGTTAACATAGGTCTGATTGGAATTTAAAATTTAAACTGTTGATTGAATTAAATGATAGAAATATAAAATTTAATTTACCATTAAATTCATGGGATATTGGGAAGTAAGGTTGGAATAACACACAAATTAATGATGTAAAATCAAACTAAAAAATCATGAGGTAAGGGAGTTTATTCATAGGGATTCTCACTTATTCTTCCTAGGATTTTGATCTATGGAGTACATGAACATTGAGAGCCATATTTCACTAATATGTATGAAAATCCATAAAATAATCTAACCTCATATCTCTTAATCATGATCTTATGAGTCAAAATAATTTTACATGAAAATGATTTATTGAAATGATTTACTGATTTCTTTTATGATAAAAAATTATTCCTCATGCAGGTTTTGAAAAAGATTCTTCTATCTATATAATTTTATTGAAATACACTTCAGAACCCATTTTTTTATCCATTGAAAGTTATTGTGAATATTGTTTTCATGGAAACTATGAAAATATTTCTATTCTATGTTGTATATAAAATTGAGAAAATTTTGTTTATATTTTATATATTTTATATGAAACTCGTGGTGGGATCCTTCTAGGGTTTGTTTGTCACACCCTACATTTACCTCAGTGAATTTATAGAACATCTTATTCCATGTACATGGAAGGTAAAATCACTAGTTTGAGGTGGTTGGTGTTCTAATTACTGGTACTTGGGTTCTATTGGTGACCAGTGGAGAATATGATTCACTCATTTAATATAGATTCTATGATGATGTCTTGAATATTTTATCATATGGAATTGGTTGACATAATTATGGGAGACTGTAATTTATCTAATTTCTGACTTTCTCTTTTGAGTACATTTTGGAATACTTGTTATTTATTCCTTCATTATTTTGGTTTCATGGTATTCCTGAGTTGTTCTTTTTGTGAAATCATTCCCACTTGACTTTCTTGATGTCCATATGCAACTGTCCAGCTTGTGAGGATTGGGAACTCCCTTAAAAACATGATACAATTGATTTTTGTACCATTTAGGTAGGTTATCATTATTTTTTTTGTGAAAAATTGGTATAAATTGTGATCAAGTCCATTCTTGATGTCGGTATGTAGTTCAGGATGTCTTTGTAGATATGAGACAAGATGGTAAAAACATAATGGGTAGGGTATCAGTGATTAACTATCCATATCTCATCGTAAAGATTTTTAAGTTACCATGGGATATTGGGAAAATATTCACTGAGAAGTTTTTTTATTTGATTTTATAATTTTTCATAATATTTTATTTGATATTTGTGTTTTCATTTTTATTTTTTATTTGTATAATTTATTATATCATGTCTATTGACTAGTGTATTACTTATTATCTATTAATGATTTGATTTTCCATGAACCTAAAATGACTTTTGAATAAAACTAAGCAGGGATCTACTAATGAAATGAATTATAAAAATCCTTCAATTTTTCATAATCGTGTTGATGTTATTGTGCGAGGATTTCATGCTCTAGGCTATGTAGTTTCACATTCTCTTGTTCATGTTATTGAGGTTGTACCCAAGAGGGATGATTGTAATGATCATACCCATGAGTTTATTCATATGAAACTACATTATTTATATTGTATCAATGATCCTTAGGAGTTATATTAATTTTTGAATAAGGTTATGTAACTCATTGAGTTTCTGGAGACACCATATTTAGTTAAAGTAAATTATGTCGTCTTTAAACATTGAGAACTTCAATGAAGGTGGTGGGACTCAATAGTCAAGTGGATAAGAATGTGGGATTAGAGTGGAATGGTTTCAATTTTTATTATAGACCAATTTTATCTATAATCTAGGGTATTTCTATGTTTATTAATATCCTTAAATATCAACAAGATAATCAGATAGTGACCCAATAAGAAAATGATTTTTTCTGAGCTTGTTCATTTCCCTATTGATGTTTTGTCACATAAAAGATGAAGTATTTGAGGATAGATATGGATTTTATAGTATATATCTAGTATTATTTTCCTTATTAATTCTCATCTAATATTTTTTTGCTCTTGGGAGATCATTTTTGTTTGTATATAAAATTGTCGGTATGTCCGGTTTGACTGGATTTCCTTTGACTCACAATGGTATCCCGAGTAGTCCCATTAAAGGGGAGAGGAAACGGGATGAGTATCGTTGTAAGGTATCATAATAAAATAATAATTTTAAATATTTTTATATTTTATATTAAAGGGACATTGAAATTATTTCATTACGGTTGTGTTGGTAACTGAATTCATTCTTTCATAGTGGCATAGAAGATTTGTAGTCCTCCATGATGAGTATGTTACTTTCTGATAATTTTACATGTTTTAACTCTATGTTTATTTTTATAGGATCAACCTTATCGGGAGTATATATAGAATAGTTATATCATTCAATAATAAAGGTTTCAAGATACTCCACCTGGAATGAAGCTACCTCACATAGTGAATGAGTCACTAGTAGAAGATGATGCGACTACTATGATAGTGTGAGTTATAATTAACATTGTATCATCTCTAGTGAAAATGTGATTTGATATTGATGCCACTCAATAATTTAATTCTAATAATATTGTGTAACTGATGAACCATCCTTTGGATAATTTTACTTATGTTATGAATATTTCTATGCCTCTCAGGACAAATAAGGAGTAGGTTCATTAAATCCCCCCTAATTCTTTTTATTTTTAAAAAGGTAGTCTTTTTTTGAGAATTTGTAGTTCAGGATATGAAACCTCTCTTTTTCATTCTCTTGGATGATTTTTTTTTCATTTCTCATAATTATTTAAATGATTATTATATTTTTCAGGACTCCATTAGATCCCTTGATAGGGTGTGTCTGGTCTTTTAGGGATAATGGTACCTGAGGTCGATTCCAAACGTAGTTCATATTCAAGAGTTGGGTTGTATGATATCGGTATTTTCCTTTAAACTGTAGAAGGATTATTCATGTGGTATTATTCCTCCAGTAGAAGATAGGTGTCCCAGTTTTTTTCATCTACCTTTTTAGTGCTTTCACTAATGAGGTTTGTGGAGTTTTCTATAGTTATAGTACCAGGCACCCATCCAAAATATATTCTCTCTTACTATATGGAACCGACAGAATTGAAGAAGTTAAGCACATTGTTGGATGAATTTTTTTTTCAAGGTATTAATTTTACCCACTATTTCAACAAAGGTAGTGGCAGTTCTTTCTTCATGAAGTGCGATAAACCCCTTCACCTATTTTTGTACTATCGAAATAAGAATCTTGTCAAAGTTAAGAACATGTATATATTTTCCCATATTGAGTTTTAGTTTTACTAAATAAAAGAAGTGACGTGTATTTCAAATATATATCTTTGGTCAAGTTATCATAAGATTAAGATCAAGAAGTCTTGTATCCCTAATACGATTTTCAAGAGTAGGTATAACCATTATCTGTATTATGTTATTCATTTTGGTCTGAGAAAATATCCAACTATGTTTATGGAGTTGATGAACATGATATTCCATTAGTTCCCCTAATATTTTGTAGTGGTATATTGATGAAATTTTGGTTTATTATAAAACCCAAGTGGATAATGTGTGTAACATGGGATAAGTTTGGGACTTTATGGGAAATCATATATTTTACTCCAGGATTTTTATGTTAAAAATTATGGTTATAGAGTTAAATTTCTTGAGCACACGGTTTTTGAACACAGTGTCATTGTGTATCTTGAGAAGGTGAATGATTTTAAGGCCTATGAGAAACCATAAAACATCATTGAGATACAGTGATTATTGAGATTTGTAGACTATTAAAACTATTTAATGAGGTATTTCTCAATGGTTGATTTCCTATTTACAACTCTTTATCTGAAATAAGTATTGATTGTATGGGAATCAAAACATTTGACTTATTTTTATGAGATTCATTTTTGTTTAAAATCCATGACAGTTTGACAATTTTAAGGGCTACTAAGAGCTATGTGGTATTTTTTTATGCTTCATGTCTTGTTTTGGGATGTATTCTTTACTTGGTGATCATGTGGTATCTTATGTATCTCATCATATTTAAACCCAAGATAATAACTATCCCAAATGTGATCTATACCTCATAGTTGTGATTCATGCTCTGTAGATTCATTAGCATTACCTTTTCATTGAAAATTTTTCAATATAATATAATCATAAAATCTTGAGTTTTATCTTATGAGAAAATTATTTTAATCTTTAATTGAGGTTGTGGGTTGAGTACCTTCAATCCATTGATTTTGACATTTCATACACCCTTGGTAAGGGAAATGACCAAGTTAGTACTCTGAGTAAGAAAATTAAAACACAATCCATGATATAATATTCTAAATATTAGAATCTAATTTTTCCCATTGATCTTATGAATTAGGTAGTTTGGGAGGATGAGAACAATGTTGTTTTGTTGATTGTTCAATTAAAATCCACTCTTCTTGATTTTATTATACTAGAGTAGTATCTTGATCATGAGTTATGAGTACCTATTGTAACATCCCAGGTAAATGAAGAATATGAAATTATCATATTTATTAATATTTTTTAATTAAATATTAATTCAACATTCAAGGGGATGATATATAAGATAGTGTAATCAACACGCAACAATGGGTTTATTTGAAATCTTACATTGTACACAACTTTTACTTATACCAAAAAATAATATAATATGGTTATTATTTTAAATGGTAGTTAACTCTTAGACATTTTATTGGAGGGAATAAACAGAAATAACAAAAATATTATTACACATGTTTTTTTACAGTCATTTCTTTTTTAAAATAAATTTTAGAGGGTTAAAATAAAAATAATCCTATTTTAAGAATGAAATACTCTAATATTCTTTAAAAGTTTTATTTACAACATTTTCATGGAGAATACTTTTTAAATCCTATATTCCCCCTTTTATATGCTCCATTTGACAAAATAATCATATTATTTAGAATTAGTACATAAAAATTTACATTCAGTAATTTTTTTTTGTTTTTTCTGATAAAGTTCATTTTTGAGGAATAGTGAAAAATTCCGCATTTTAATTCAAAAATACCTTTTATTATAATTTATTTATATTATTATATGGCCATTTTAATTGGTTTTAAAGTGTAATTTGATTATATTTTTATCATTTTATGAAATAATTTTAATTGAATGTAATTTCACTTTGAATGTGGACATACACACATGTCAATCTTTTGGTTGTTTTTACTTCTTAAAAAAACTCCTTTCCATTTTGAAAATGAGAATTAATTTTAAATTAATTTCTGCAACTTCTTTGTTTTGAATTTGGAAAAATGGATTCCATATTTAGAATCGTGATGTCAAAATTGTGTAAATATGTAACTTTTATTTATAGATATTATGATAAGTATCTTCAGTAAATATTTTATTTACAATGGTTAAAAGATAAATTTTTTAAAACCCCAAGCTTCCATGATATGTTTCCTTTGAATAATATAATAGCTTGTGTTGTACGCAACATCAAGTCCAAACACCCGATAACCAACAAAACTAGATGTTAAGAATATTATTACCCACTTTTTTATATTTTAAAAATTTTATATTTCAAAATGGACTTTATTTTTTGATTTGGAATATCAAAATTATTTTAGGGTGAATTTTTTGTTTTTATCATGAAAACATTCAATTTTTGATGAATAGGGAAAAACACTGCGTTATTGTTTAAAAACGAATTTTTTAAAAATAATTATTTATTTTATTAATATTTATTTTAGGTCAAAATAGATACATAATACCAATATATGTTCAATGTAATTCATTTGTGTCATTTCATAATAAGTCTAGATATATAAAAAAATTTGGAACCTTTTAACTTATTTTACCCACCTTCTTTGAGCATTTTTAAATTTGCATAAAACATAATTTTAGTACTTCTGCGAGTTGAATTTCAAAAATCCAAGAGACATTGTTGAAATCAGTAAGTTAAATTTGGTTCAATGAGATGACAATACATTTTAGTGAATAATATATTTTTATATTTATTTTCCGCAGTTAAATGTAAATAGGGTAATTAATGGTAAAAATGATATTATAGTTACCCTAACATGTGTTCTAACTGTATTGGATAAGTTAAATTCTACCAAAAACAACCTTAGGAATAAAATATGATCCTTTTGGTCCACATGGATTAGATTAGTACAATTATTATTATTTTATTTAAAAAATAGTTAAAAGAGTTAAATAAAATGTTTAATAACTAAACCATTTTTAATACATGGTTATACATAAGATAAATTCGACTATAAATATTAATTATAAAAATAAAAATATTTCCCACATAACTTTATTTTGTATATAATTTTTATACATTAAATAATTTAATTTATTTATGACACAATGATGGTGCCGTAATTACCTTATTAATGAATAATTAAAATAATTGATAATATAATTATCCAAATAAATGTAATTAGATACTTTTATTGAATTAAACTAATTTTATAGGTTAATATGACATTTTATGGTTGATTAAATAATTTTTTTTCAATGTAATCATGCGGTTATGATTTTCACAAAATCCAAATACTAAATAGTGTCAAAATTGTCATAATTGAGTTTTTAAAACAAATACTATAATATTAATTGATATAAAACTCATCAAAATATAATCTTCTGCCAAAGGAATTAGATAAGGCTATATATATTAATATTTAACCACTTTGGGTTTTCATGGCTTGTTATAGAATGTTTTTTAACCATATATTATAAAAACACCAAGAGACATGGTAAATGTCTAACTATTTAACAAAGAGTTAAATCTAAAAGATAAGGTTAATATGATGAATTAACCTATAAAAAACCTATTGGTTAAATATTTTTAGACCCTTACCCACATTATCCTCTAAATAATCCATTTTTTAGCCATTATAAAATGAAAATGATTTTTTTATAAAATAACATTTCAAAATTTTCTATAGTGACCCTCACCTATCTTATAAAAGGGAAATTCCCATTCTCTTAATTTCACACATCAAAAGCCATTTGGATCTGCCAACCACCACAAAAATATCCTCCCAACCTTCCTTCCTACATCCTAGAGGCCTTACTTTACTCATAATGCAAACCTAAGGAGCCCCTTTTGATCAAATTAAAAGGATGAACCCGAAGAAGAGATAAATATTCCATCACCTCTTTCGAGTTCTTTTCTTCTTCCTCATCCTCTTTCTTTGTTGTTTCCAATATAAAATAATAACTATAATATCTTCTATATACTGTGATATTATTATAATAATGTTACAACTATATTAATTATTCTATCCATCATATGAATGACAATGTCACGATACGTGCGTACGTACTGCATACCATCTCCACGTCGTGGTGAAGTTTGTTATTCAAACACTTCCTTATTTGGAGAGTTATAATAATGATGTCTAATTGATGTAAATTATAAATATAACATGTTTATTATTATGTATATATGATATAAGAATAAATTATATACGATTTCTCCTTCAATTGAATGATATTGTCACTCGTGCGTACATACGGATTACCGTCTCCACGAACGCTATGAGATTAATTCCCCATCGTAATCATTCAAGAATAATTTTCATTTGATGGTTAAAAATAATATTTAATAACATATTATCATTCTAGATATGAATAAAATATATCATATCCATAATATTCAGGTCATATTTAACAAAACATATAAAGGAAAACGAATCAGTTAACAACCGAAACGACGAGAATACTAAAATATTATTAACAAATTAATATTAGAAGATCATATATGATATGAAATTTATGTATATGGTTCTCATATAATTTAATAAAAATGATTTATGTATTATACAAGAGGTTAATGTACCCTCCACCAAAGAGAAGAACAATGTTAGGGTTAATTCTACAATCTCGTCATTATCCGAGGTTGTTAATACGTACGTATCTACCGGGACCTCTTTATCATCCACATTCGTGTTTTATTAAAAATGTATTTCAAAACATTCCTAATATTTACTATATTATGGGTTAAATTAATTTATATCCTAATTATACCTTATATATTTTTAAAGGAATCATTCCGTCTTTTTCCAAACAAGGTTCTTTAGGACCATTTCGACAAAAAATAAGGTTACAATGTTTTTTTAACTTATATGGCAGGTGTGACTATTTCCCGCCTTTATATCATCATCGAAGCTTCCCATAAAAGATTATAATAATAATTACAAAATAAATGTTTGCTTTTATAATCATGTTACTTTTAAATTATTTCAATATATAAAGAGGTATTTATTTCAAACAGTTTTCCTTTCATTTATGTCAACATCCTTTGATGGATTTTAAACTTGTTTGAAGTTGATTTATTATGATACAAATAATTTGTATTTTATTTAATGTTTTGGGGTATGTTGGATTGTGGATGTGTTATTGTTACACCATTCATGGTTTATGGATAATGTATTGATATTTTCTATGCTAGTTTGAAGACGAATTTTTATGTTGTGTTTAAACCTTTTCATATCAGGAATGCATTGGATATAGTATGTGATGGGTGGAGCCCGTTATAGCTCCCCGATGAATTAGTAGGTCTCATGAGAAAAACTAGTGTATTGGCACAAGGCCTTTACAAAATCATATTTGTAGTCCTAGAAGAAGGCCTTGACTATGTGGTTATAAAGTATCACATTATGCATTCCATCATTATGAAAGTGGCTATTGATTTTTCATGTGATTATTCGACAAGTATAATATCCATGTGAATATGTAAATTCAATTATTTGATTGTATATTTTCCATATTATGATGACGTTTATGTTTAAAATTCTATTGTTTTAGTCTTATACATTTCCCTAATTGTTTATACTTATTTATGAATGTTTCTGTTATATTTTAATCCTTACTGAGCATCCATGCTCACCCATTTATATTTTTTATTTTTCCCAGGATATGAAGGAGTATTTTATGGTTGAACTTCAGGGATAAGCTAAGGATATATGTATGTTCAAAAGGGGACAAAATGTTCTTGTTGTTTTTATAAATGATGTAATGTAAAAAGTATGAATGTATCTAGTACATCCAAGGCTACTAAACTGATCGGTCATTCAGAGCATGATTCCTTGTATCATGCCAATGTTATGTAATAATGCACTGACTCTGGGTAACTGGGGTTAGGACATTACAAATGGAATCAGATGAGGTTTATTACAAATCAAGGAAACTAGATTTAGAAAAAATCTAATTAGATAACACTACTATAAGATAGACTTTGAGGATTAGTATAGATGAACTTACTTGATTTTTGGTAACATGGAGATCTTGTGAGTTTTCCAAGAAATAAATTCATATATATATATATATATATATATATATATATACGAGTCGGTAGAGGAAGGTATAGAATAGATGTACCTAGGGGTGAAACCTGAAAACACCGCTTTGATCTAGACTTGAACAGGAACTGGTGCACGAAAATGGGTCATGCTGCACTCTTGGTTATGACACTTTCAATGGATATACTTAGGATAATTTACATTTTATTTACAAACCATTATAAAGGGTATATGTGTATATACTTCCTCAAAGAGAACACTGTAATGATTATGGATTATATCCATAAACTGTTCAATTGGAGTTCTATTTTTTACAAGTTAGGAATTATGTATTGTGATTCATAAAATAATCTAGTGTATTCCATTGTTCAGAAATGGCGCCCAGTGGATGGAATGAAAACTATATCAATGCACATAATCCATTAAGGGATTGACCTCCTACTCAAGATAATTTTAGTGGAGCTGCTGAAGAAATTGGTTCTGATCAGCTTATCACCATACTAGGACAACTCACTACGGTTATGAATAATAACCTTACTCATGTGGAGCACCCTCATCCACAACGTAGAGGATCAATGTTAAACCGCTTCATGAGGAAACAACCACCAACATTCATTAGGAGTTCAAATCAATTAGTAGCTGAGCAATGGATAAATTCAATATAGAAAATATTTCATGCTTTGGGGATTAGTGAAAGGGAAAAAGTTGTCATGGCAGTTTATCACATCATGGGACATGCCGATCAATGGTTATATTTAATTCAAAACACAAAGGAAGATGAATAATTATCAAGTATGGAATAGATGGAGTTTAAAGATATTTTCTTAGAAAAATACTTTCCTCATGACCGTCGAGCGGAGCTGGAAAGGTAATTTCTGATTCTGGGGAAAATGGGGGATGAGAATGTCACAATATATGAGGCTAACTTTACAAGGTTAACAAGGAATGCAGTAGATTATAAAAATAAGCTGAGGAGTAAGACTGATCGATTATTTGATGGGTTGAAACCATTTCTTCGTCAATCATTAGTCTCACAATCCTTCTCATTGTATGAAGATGTAGTCTAATGCTCTATTAAGACAGAAAATTAATTCTCTATGTGTTACGAAATTAAAGAAATGAAAGAGAAAAAGAGATCTGTTAAACACTCTGGAAATGGAAATAGGGGGAAGAAGGGAATAATTTAGTAACCATCCTATGGTAAATGTGGGTAGAAATAACCCGGTACTTTCCTGAAAGGATTGAGAGTCTATTACAATTGTCGTGAAAAAGGCCAACAAAATCGTGATTGCAAGGGGAAGAAATAGGTTGTCAATGATGAATGATACAAATGTATAGAAAAGGGCCATTGTGAAAATGAATGTCCTTTGTGCCAAGGGAACTTACCTCAAAAAAGGAAAAGGGAGAAAGTCCAAGATTATGCGATCACTACCACTGAGGTTGAAGATCTAAAAGACGTGGTGGCAGGTAATTTCACAGTTTCCTCATGTTTATCCAATGAATTATTTGATTCTGAATCATCGTATTGTTCCATATCTTCCCAGTTTTCTTTGAAAATGAGATATTTTTAATATGACATAACAAGGAAGTTTTCAGTCAGCACTCCTAAGGGAAGTATCATCGCAACAATGTATTATGAATCAGTTCCCATTAGAGCATATAAATGTTCTTTACCTACGCATCTTATTGTCATTCCCATGATTGAATTTTATATAATCCTCTGATTGTATCAGTTTCAGACCATGATGAAAAAAATTATTGTAATAAGAAAGAAGTTACAATTTTCGATGACGATAAAGAGTACCTTATTTTCAGAGTAGAAACGTCACCGCCAAATTTTAATCTAGATATTCCCCCAGTAGCTCAACTAAATTCAATTATTGGGGAATAAGATAATTAAATAACTATGTATGATGAAAATAATGTTCGAATAGAGGATGTACCTATCTTGAAGTAATATGATGATGTGTTTCTAGAGGATTTACCTGAACATCCTCCAGAACGAGAAATGAGTTTTCAATTAATATAATTTCTGGTTCAAGGCCCATATCGAAGACCCCTTATAGAAAGGACACAATTGAACTAGTGGAACTAAAGAAAAAAATATAGTAATTGAGTAACAATGGATTTAATATCCCTTGTGTTTCTCAATGGGGAGCCCCTGTACTTTTTGTTAAAAATAAAAATGGATCAATGAGGTTGTGAATTGACTATAGGGATATCAATGTTATGACAATAAAGAACAAGTATCATGTACCTTGCATTTATGATTTATTGTGCCAACATCATGGGGCTCAATATTTTTCAAAGATTGACCTTCCATAGGGATATCATCAGTTTTTTGTGAAGAAGGAAGACATTCCAAAAACAGCATTTCGAACCATGTATGTGCATTACGAGTTTTCAGTAATGCCTTCTGGATTGACTAATGCACCCTCTATCTTCATAGATATAATGAACAAAGTTTTCAAGGAATATATTTAGGAGTTTTTAGTTGTATTTATTGATGATATTTTTGTATACTCAAAAATCTACGAAGATCATGAAAATCACATGTTCATTATCCTAAGGACTCTTAGAAGAAATGATTTATATGAGAAATTTAGCAAGTGTGAATTCTGGCTTCTAGATATTTCTTTCCTAGGTCATATTGTATATATGGATGGAATATTTGTTGATCCTTCTAAGACAAATGAAATCTATGAATTGACAGCACCGACAAGTATTATTGTGTTACACAGTTTTATTGGTTTAGTAGGTTATTATCGACGTTCCATCCAGAATTTTTCCCAGTTGGCTAACCCAACCAAGTTCACTCGTAAAGAGGTTATATTTGTTTGGAAAAAATATTCTGAATAATGTTTTGATTAACTAAAGATAATATTATTTAATGATCCTATCTTGACTCTACAATCAGTTAATGATGGTTTTTTTATTTATAATGATGCTTCAATGAATGGATTTTGGTGTTTCCTTATGTAGAATGATAGAGTTATTGCCTATGAATCAAGAAAGCTAAAAATTCATTAAAAAAACTATCCCACTCATGATCTTGAGTTAGAATCTATAATATTTTCTCTAAAAATATGGATACACTATAAATGTGGTAAAAAATGTGAGATATATACTAATCAAAATAATTTGATATATATTTTCTCACAAAAAGAACTCAACATGAGGCAAAGGCGATGGCTTGATCTACTGAAGGATTATTATTGCACTATACACTGCCACCCAGGGAAGGAAAATATGGTGGTAGATTCTTTGAGCAGAGAAGATCATTGAGTTTTGGAAAAGAAGAGAATTTAAAGAGATCATATTTTCATGGATCTAGTAAAGATGGATATGAGAATAACCATGGAAGGTGAAACACCAATACTTTTTCAAAATGGTTTCCCAACCATCTTCACTAGAAAAGATAAAGATTTCTCATACAAATGATGAGGAGTTTCAAAATAAGATTAATGTTGGGAATGATGGGAGATTAATCGACTTCGTATATGAAGATGGAATTTTAAAATTTGGGAACAAACTTATTGTTCCCGATATACCTGATCTGAAAAGAGAATTGTTGGATGATGCTCATAGCTTCAATTTCTCTATACACCCAGGTAGCACTAAGATGTATATATATTAAAAAGAAAATTTTTGGTGGGACAAATGAAGAGATATATAGCTGATTTTGTGTCAAGATGTATGGTTTGTCAACAAGTGAAAGCTTGAAGAAAATTCCTAGATGAGTCATTCAACCTCTTCCCATACCTGAGTGGAAATGGGATGATATTACAATGGACATTGTCATGGGGATACCAAATAATCGTAGAAGGAATGTTGCAATATGGGTTATTGTTGATCATTTTACCAAGTAAGCCCATTTTCATACAATAAGAGAAGATTTACCACTTGAACGTCTGGTAATACAATATATTAATGAAGTTGTATGACTTTGTGTTGTACCCATATAAATTGTTTCTGATCGGGATCCCTGTTTGACATCAAGATTCTGGAGCAGTCTTCAGAAGGCCCTATTAATAAACTTCATTTGAGCACTTCCTACCTCCCTCAAACAGATGGACATCATAGAGGACTATTAAAACATTAGAAGGCATGTTGAGATCTTGCTCACATGACTTTCAAGGAATGTGGGATCAATATTTACCTTTGGTAGAATTTTACAAAAACAATAACTTCCATTCAAATATTCAGATGGGACCTTAGAAACATTATATGTAAATAGATGTCTCACAACAACTTGTTGGGATGATGTTGGTGAAAGAAAACTCATAGGCCCAGAACTTGTTGAAGAAATGATGAAAATGGTGAAGGTTATCCAAACCCACGTTAAAGCAGCCCAAAGTTGGAAAAAGAGCTATGTCGATAACTAAAGGAATGATTTTGAATTTCAAGTAGGAGAACATTTTTTTTGAAGGTATATCCATGGAAGGGTGTTATACATTTTGGCAAGAAGGGTTAATTGAGTCCTAGGTAAATAGTACCTTTATAAATTCTCAAATGAATTGGAGTTGTAGCATATCATTTTGAAATGCCTCCAAGTCTCTCCAAAGATCATGATGTGTTCCACATATCACTGTTGAGAAAATACATTCCTGACCCAACGCATGTACTCACCTGTGATGAATTAGAATTGGAACCTGGTCTATCATATTGTAAAGAGCCTATCATAATTCTTGATACCAGAGAACAAGTGTGGAGAAACTAGACGACTCTTCTGGTGAATTTTCTATGGAGAAATCATAAGATTGTAGAGGTAACTTGAAAACCCAATGAATGTAGGATGAAGAACAACTAGAATCTTTTTATGCAGTAATATTATAGAAATTTGGAGGACGAAATTATTTTAAGGATGACAGAATGTAACACCCCAAGCTTCAACGTTACGTTTCCCTTTGAATAATACAACAGCCTGTGTTGTACACAACTTCGAGTTCAAACACACCACAACCAATCAAACTAGTCGTTATGAATAGTAATACCCAATTTTTGAAATTTTATAAATTTTATCATTCAAAATGGACTTCATTTTTCGATTCTGAATATCTAAATTAGCTTAGGGTGAATTTTGGATCTTTTTTTAAAAACATGCAATTTCTGATGAATATTGAAAAACACTACCTTATTGTTTAAACCCATCTTTTTATTTAAATAATTATTTATTTTTTATTAATTTATTTTAGGTAAAAATAAATACATAATACAAATATGTGTTCACTGTAATTTATTGGATTAATC
This sequence comes from Viscum album, assembly GCA_963277665.1. Lineage (NCBI taxonomy): Eukaryota > Viridiplantae > Streptophyta > Magnoliopsida > Santalales > Viscaceae > Viscum > Viscum album. Next base: position 736,632,315 of record OY728160.1, read on the forward strand.
TTATAATAAGTTTAGATATTTAAAAAATTGAACTTTTTACATTGTTTTACCCACCTTCAAGGAGCATTTTCAAATTTGCATAAAACATAATTTTACAGCATCTATGAGCTGAATTTTTAAAATCCGAGAGAGAAGGTTGAAATAATTAAGTAAAATGTGGTTCAATATGATGAAAATAATTTTTGGTGAATAGTAACCTTTTACTTTTATTTACAACGGTTAAAAGTAAATAGCGTAATTAAGGGTAAAAATGATATTATAATTAACCTAACACATGTCATAATTCTATTGGATAAGTGTAATTCAAAAAAAAACAACCTCAGGAATATAATATAATCCTTTTGGTTCACATGGATTATATTAGGACATTTATTATTACTTTATTTAAAGAAGAGTTAAAAGAGTTGAATTCAATGTTTAATAACTAAACCATTTTTAATATAGTGTTATACATTATGTAAATTCGACTATAAATATTCATTAGAAAGATAAAAGTATTTCCCACATAATGGTATTTTATTTATAATTTTTTATATATTAAATAACTTACTTTATTTATGACATAATGATGATGCAATAATTACTTTATTAATGAAATATTAAAATAATTGATATTATAAATATCCAAAAAAATGTAATTTTAGACTTTTGACAAATTAAAAAAAAATATAGGTTAATATAACCTGTTAGGGTTGATTAAATAATTTTTTTTCGAAGTAATCATGTTGTTATGATTTTCACAAAATCCAAATACTAAATAGTGTCAAAATATCCATAATTGAGTTTTTAAACAAATACAATGTTATTAAATGATATAATATTTCTACCAATCTAGAGATCTTCCCAAGGAAATAGATAAGGTTATATATATCAATAATGAACCACTTGGGGTTCTCTTGGCTTGTTATTGTACGTTTATTAACCATATAATATAAAAATACAAAGAGACATGGTAAATTTCAAACTGTTTAACTAAGAGTTAAATATAAAAGATAAGGTTACTATGATGACCTAAACCTACATAAAACCTATTTTTTGAGATTTTTTTGATCCATCCACTACTTATCCTATAAAAAATTCATTTTTGATCCATTAGAAACCGAAAATAATTTTATAATAAATTAATATTTCAAGCTTTTCCTAATGTGACCCTCACCTCTCTTATAAAAAGGACACTTCCCCCTCTCTTAATTTTACACCTCCAAAGACATTTGGATGGTCCAAAAACTACCATAATATCCTCCCAAAATTCCTACCTTCATACTATAGGCTTTTCTTTGCTCATAAATCCAACCTATAGAGCCCCTTTTGATCAAATAAAAAAAAAGAAACCGAAGAAGAGGTAAATATTTCATCACCTATTTCATGTTATTTTCTTCTTCCACTTTCTCTTATTTTGCTGGTTCCATTCTAAAATAATACATCCAGTATATTCTATATACTATGACATTATTATAAAAATGTTACAACCATATTAATTATTCTATTCATCATATTAATGACAAAGACACCATATGTGCGTACGTACGGCCTACCGTCTCCATGTCGTGGTGTAGTTTTTTATTCGAACACATAATTATTTTTATGGGTATAATAATGATTGATAATTGTTGAAAATAATAAATATAACATGTTAATTATTATTAATATACGATATAAAATTCAATTATATACAATTTAACCTTCAATTGAATGATATTGTCACTCGTGTGTACGTATGGATTACCGTCTCCACGAGCGCGATGAGATTCATTCCCCATTGTAATAATTCAAAAAAAATTCATTTTAGGATTAAAAATAATTTTTATGAACTTAATATCAGTCTGGATAAGAATAAAATACATCCTATCCATAACAAACTCGTTTTACGTAACAAAACATATAAATGAAAACCTATCAGTTATCAACGGAAATGACGATAATACTAAAATATTATTAACAAAGTAATATTAGAAGATCATATATGATATCATATATATGTATACGGTTATTCTATAATATAATAACAATTATTTAACAATTATACAAGAGGTTAATATACCCTCGACCAAATAAAAGTACAAGGTTAGGGTTAATTCTACAATCTCATCATTATCTGGGGTTGTTAATACCTATGTATCTACTGGGACCTCTTTATCATCCACATCCGTGTTTTATTAAAAAGGTATTTCAAAACATTTTTACTATTTACTAGACTATGGGTTAATTTCATTTATACCCTTATTTTACCTTATATGTTTTTAAAGAAATCATTCTATAGTTTTCCAAATAAGGAACACTATGACCTTTTCAACGAAATTAATGTAAAAATGTATTTTTTTATCTTTTAGGGAGGGTGTGTCTATTTTCCACTATTATATCATCATAAAAGCATCCCATACAATCTTATAAGAATATTTTCAAAATAAATGTTTTCTTTTATAATTGTGTGACTTTTTAATGATTCCAAAATAGAAAGAGGTATTTACATCCAATAGTTTTCATTTCATCTTTGTCAACTCCTTTAATAGATTTTAATCATTTTTGAAGTTGATTTATTTTGATACAAATATTCCAAATTGTATTGAAGGTTTTGTGATATGTTTGACTGTGGATGTGTTATTTTTACACCATTCATTCTTTCTAGATAATGTATTGACATTTCGTACGATATTTTTAATACGAATGTTTATGTTGTGTTTAAACCTTTTGATATGAAGAATGAATTGGACTTAGTAAGTGATGGGGAGAGCCTGTTGTAGCTCCTTGATGAATTAGTAGGTCTAATGAGTCAAACCACTGTCTTGGAACATGTACTTAACAAAATCTTATCTATAGTCTTGGCCCATGGCCTTGACTTTGTGGTTATGAAGTCCGGAATTATGCATTCCTTCATTATGAAAGTGGATATTGATATTGCATGTGATTATTAGAATAGTGGATTATCTATTTGAATAAGTAAATGACATTATTTTATTGTATCTTTTCCATATTATGCTCAAATTTATGTTTAAAAGGATTTTGTTTTAGTATTATCCATTACCTTAAATGTTTACAATTATTTTTGAATGTTTCCACAATATTGTTATCCATACAGAACATCTGATCCCACCCCTTTATATGTTTTATTTTTCCTAGGATGTGAAGATGTATTTTATGGTTGAACTGCAGGGATAGGCTAAGGATATAAGTGTGTTCAAAAGGGAACAAAATGTTGTTGATGTTTTTATTTTATGATGGTATGTAAAGCATATGAATGTATCTAGTACATCCAATGGTACTATAATGATCAGTCTTTCCAGACATGATTCCTTGTATCATGCCAACGTTATGTAATAATGTACAGAATCAAGGTAAGTGGGGTCGAGGTGTTACAAATTTTGTAAATAAGGGTAAAAAATACGATTATAATAACATTAAATAACCCAAACACATGTCCTAACCTAATTGGATGAAACATGTCAGACCATGGGCACCCTTCGGTCAATTTTGGGACCCCATGGAGCCACGTTTATGTGAAAATGACATTTTATAAAAATCAATTTCAAGTTAAGGAAAATGTAACAAAAACGTATATCTTTAGTAAAACAATTTTTGTATGGGGTTATATAAGTGATATTTTTGACTAAAAATATTAATTAGAAACTAAAAAGGATTACTACATCATGGTATTTTATTTATAATTTATACACCTTAAATAAATAAATTTAATTATGAAGCAATGGTGATGCGGTTATTGCTTCATTAACAAACGATTCAAATAAATCATATTATAAATGATAAAATAAGTGTAATTTTGTTATTTTTGAAGTCATCCATGATTTTTTTGGATGATATATACATGTCAAAATTTCATTAATGATTTTTTTTGAATCAATAACGTTGTTATGGATTTTTAAAATTTTCATTATATGAATAGTGTCAAAATTTACCGAATTCATATTTTAAAAAATAAAATATTCTAATAAATATTATAAAATTTCAAAAAATATAATATTCTGAATAAAGGTTTTTCATAAGTGTCATATTTTATTAATGACTCTTTATATGGAAATTGTCATGTTTTGGTAACTATATAGATTCTCAAACTGTTAAATGCTTGATAAAACGTTAAGAGTTAAAAATGGTTAAGTAAAAATGATAAGGATTAAAAATATCCAAAACCTATTAAATTATTATTGGATAATTTTATTTCGACTTATATTAATATTTTATTATAATTTATTTAGTTCTTTACCTTTAAAATAAAATATAATAAAATAATACATTCAGACTTTCCTAAGGAGCCCCCCCCCCCTCTTAAAAAAGGTCAACAAATTTATTCCATTACTCTCATTTATAAAGCCCCTTTGGCTCATCCAAAATCTTCCAAAAAAATATACCAATGTCCCTATATTACTACTAGAAGCATTCCCCTTAGCATAAGACCATTCATGAATTCCCTATGGCTCCTATCAAAAGAAGTTACCTGATTTAAGGTAACATCTTCTCTCAACTTTCAATATCCACTCCCTATGATCTTCTTATTATTATTTTATATAAAAATGATAGTATCCTCAATATACTATTTTTTATGAGAATTATTCTAACTACACTTACACACACCTCTGTCTAATGGGTATAGAACATACTGTTTTGTGGTCAGCGAACTGTTGCCTCACGAAATGATGATTATTCGATTTTTCCCTACCACCTCTCATGGATTCCATTATAATGGAACTATAATTATTTATGATATTTATTATAATTATTTTAAATCTCATATTCCTTAATTATCATTTATAATATAACATTATTCTTTTCATGTTTTATAAATACGATAATTTCATTTGAGAAGTATGGACTACCGCCCCCTCAAAGTGATATGACACGTTCACTCTATACATGGAAAGAATAAAATATGTAAATAATGAAAATATGTAACATATATATTATAATGTAATTATAATATACCTATGTTTCATTTGGTTTTCATTCCTTTAAAAAAGGAAAAAAGACATTAAAGTAGTGTTCATGTGAACGTATGACTTACCATCTCTATCAATGGTGCATTTCATTTTCAAATATACAAATTTTATGGAATATTGTAAATAAATATATAATAGATATATATTATATATAAATAATGAATAAAAATCTTGAGATAATGTAATTTTGACCACATGGACTATTTGTAATTATAACATGTTCATTTTTTACTCAAGTTCCGAACATCGATAAACTAATAGAAACTGTAATAATTAACAAATTGTTATGGAAACATAATAAGTGATATAAAATGAATAACAAAAATTAAAATTTGTCATAAGAAATTATTAATTAACATAATTTTATTATTAAGTAAGAACAAGGTACATTAAGATAAGTCGGACTGGAGGTGAGGGAACTCGTCACCCTCTTATTCCAGTCAAATACTTCTTTTATGTTATGTCGTTTAATATTCAATTTTTATATGTTGGGATATGCTATTATATATCATTATTTCTATAAATTTTATGACCATTTAATGAGAGACCCTTTTCTATATCATCAATTCATATTCTGATTTTTTTGTGACACGGTTAGCCTGTCGAATTTTTGTAATGAAATTCTAAACATAATTACCAATCGTTGGGTTTTACGCATAATTAGTTTATTATATTTTGTAAATATTTAGTGTGTAATCACTATTTATTTATCTATGTTTTAATTTCCACTTCCCTTTGTGTGGATATATTTTTCAACACATAATAACCCCATTGATAAATTCTTACGTCATTTATAGAATCTTTATAAGGGATTGTGTCTCAATTTACATTCCATTGAGACATATTTGTTATTATACACCAATTGAATTTTATATGGTTTATATACTTCCATTTGACATATAATATCATAAATATCCTCATTATCATGATATTATTATATTTTTATTAATATTATTATATAATTATTTTTATTAAAGTATTTTCTCAAGTGGTAAGGGACTCTTTAACTAAAAAATTGTTTTAAATGTTTTAAATATTTATTCATCTAAATATTATCATTAATTTAAATTTTCTCAAAATGGATTTAAGGGTTTAGTTAAATATTTATTAATTTTTATAAATTATAATTTTTTAGAAGATTCCATGATGTATGGGACACTTTGATTAAAAAAACACATTATAAAATGTTTTAAATGGTTTATAAAAACAATTAAATTATATAAATATCTTGAAATGTTATATTTTGATTGCAATGTTGAAATTTTATCGTTCCCTTATTCGTGTATTATATTTTAGGGTTCATGGGAATTGTTTACATATATGGGTGGTTCCTGGATAAATCTTGGGTGGGTGATCCCGAGATAGATCTCCAATGCATTAGGTAATTTGAAGGAGGTAAACGTTAATGTTTATCATAAGATATTTATTGATTATGCTATGATGGGTATTCCAAATATAACACATTATGTAGATGTGAATTATACAATGTATATATGATATGGATTCCAAAATTTACATTTTTGATTTATGATTTATATGTGTTATTCATAAATAATATGATTTCATGAGGTATGTTAAAGATCTTATGTTTTGTATGTATTTATGGACTAATTATTTATTTCATTATTTTACGTATCCCTTACTGAGCATTTTATGCTCAACCCTTTTTTTGAAAAAAAAAATTCATGGAATTTAAAGATGAATAAGGTCAAAGATGAGATTAAGGAAAAGTCATGATGTCTAGACATGTTTCTTTTTTTAAGAGATTTTGTTTTACGAAAAAAATGGATAGTGAGTATAAGTGTCTTCTTGTAATATTCAAGTTGTTATTTAAAAGTTATGACCTAATTATCGAAAGCTATAAACCTAAAAAATCCTCAATGTGAATTATTAAATTAATTCATGATTATGTAATTTTTAAGTATGGGGCCTTATAGTTGGAATTAGTGGTCGGTTTAGATAACATTAGTGGTTAGGGTGTTATTGAAGCATAGGTGACATTACCATAATTAGAAGAGCATTATAAAGAGTCATTTTTAATTTATATAAATTTAATGGGTTTAAGATAACATTAATAAGTATATCTTAGTGTTTACCCTCCTCATAAGATGTTATATGAAGATTTTACTTATATAATCACTCTTAACTTTTTTTGTTTTAGTAACTGGCTTGATCTAGTAGGCCCCCAAGTAATAATGGATGTGATTAAAAATGTGACACTTTTCTGAATATGAAACCGAATGAAATGGTTTACGCAATGAGAACTCATATGGTTATTCTAATCCAACTATCTGGAGTCATTATTGACCACTTTATCCTTGGTGATTTTTATAATTCATCATATATACAAGAAACAAATCCCTATGGATGTTCTGGTAATAATCATAAAGGTCATCATATTAAAAAACCTATGTGTCTGGGATTTGGAATGAAAAACCTAGAAAAATGATTCAATGGGATATGAAGATGTTTTAGATTTGATAATGAAGGTTATAAATCAAAAACCTTCCATGGGAAAATTAATCAACTAATAGAATCCAGGAAAGGGAAAGAAGACATTTCTAAGGGATTAATTAAATGTTTTAAATCTGGTGTGCATGGTCTTTATAAAAATAGATTTCCTACGAAGAAGGTTTGGGAATAGGATCAGTAGGATCGTATAAATATATGTTTACCAATTCCTTATGTCATTCTAATTGTTGATAAAGAAAGTTAAAATGACCTATGAAAGGTTTGTATTATTTCTTAACTCATGTTTTGACATTAGTGAAATATAAGGACATTATTCATTATTTTTTAGGAAATAAGTATAAATGAATATGTTGGAACAAACATTGATCAATGATCAGAAAAATTGATAGATTATTAAGATGTATACATTTGAGGAATTGAAGATTTATGGATAATGATATGTATAAATGTATTAATTATATGATTACATTTGAACAATTTTTCAAGTATATGTAATCCTAAAGATTGATATGTGGAAATTTTTTTCATTTAAGAATTATCTTTTCTTTTGTGGATATATATATAAAGAACCATTTTGGCTTATATAATCCTTGAATTTGAAGAAATTAAAGGTTATTACTTTTTAGATGAAAATATGAGGTATGAGATAACATTTGTGGTTAAAATATGTTATGGTTATTTATGAGGAATGTATCTCATTTTTTTGATTGTTATTAAATAATTTAATTTTTTAAAAAAATGAAAACATGCAGAACGTGTGTCAACCTATATCATCAGACAAATATATAGGAATCAAACACACAACAAAAGTGTGATTGGGATTTATCACCTACCACTGGACTATGAGATGTACCTGGTTTGTATGACTATTTATTTTTAGTGAAATGATTTTATGGATCAAGGATAAGTTTATTTTGGGATCTTATGTTTTATAAAATCGATATCCTTAGTATATGAAAATTATTTGGTGATTCAGTGATTAAGGATATTTTGGAAGACGTTCTCTCTTTTGGGGAAACACTATATGCCTAATGAAAATAGAATAGTATGGGATTTCATTTGTGGAGTAATGGTAGAAATTTAATTTTGGAAGAATATATTTTTTTTATTATGGAGATATGGATATTTGGGTTATTTATTGAAAGGATTATCCTTCCATTGATAAAATGTGATTTGGTTCATTACACTTTGTTATGGGACTTTAAGAGTAGTCTATGTTATTTGGAGATAAATGTTAAGATATACCATGGAAGAATATGTGATTAAATACTTCTGAGTTTTGGGTTTCAATATTAGTATAAATCATATCAAATTATTTTAAGGAAAATTGTTTATTGAAGGGACTTTGTTGAACATTGTGTATTATTTGATCAATTTTTGGAGATTAAGAGTACTATATATTTTTATAAATGATTATCTATTTTGTGGTTTTTATGATCATGTATAAACGATCTTGGTTTTCATTAATGTCTAAAGACAGAGAAAATATATAGTTTATCTTGTGTGGATTATGTGATTCTATAGATGTTGATTCTAGCACTTGAGGTGTGACCAAGTCATCTTAAATACTCATCATTTAGAGAAAAAAGATGAGTTTTTGGTAGAATCATATTAGTGGATGATACTCTACTTGAAAAGTAAGTATATTTCTTTATATCATTATTCAATATCATAAATAAATTATCCAACTTTATGAAATGGAACATAAATTAAAAACGTTTTCCTTTAACATTTCCTACAGGGAAACAAATAACTGTTTAAACCATCACAAGTTTCTATTTTTCTAGTAGTTAACATTTTTCTGATCATGTTTTCTATCACTCTCAATCAAAACATTACACTTAGTTTATATTCAATATCCATGTTTTCCTACATGGAATCCTAGTATGGGTTATCTTGGATGACCATTGTACTTATATTTCTTTATTTTAAAGTGATAATTTTATTAAATGTTTTTCCGATGTGGGATTTTAATGATGTTTCTAAGCCCAATTTTAAAATTGTGTGGATAGAATTCCCAAAAGGATTGAAGGCTCTAACATTATAGGTAAATTAAGAATATGATATTTTCATATTTATAAATATCTTTGAATTAAATATAAATTTTATTTTCAAGGAGATGTTATGTCTGATAGTTTAATCAACACGCAATAATGGGTTTCTTTGAAATCTTACGTTCCACAAACATTGAGTTATACCAAAAAATAATATATTATTATTATTATTTTAAATGGTAGTTAACACCTAGACATTGTATTGGATATAATGAACAGAACTAACTACCATATTTTTATACATGTTTTTTAAATGTTTTTTATTTTATCCAATAAATTTTAAAGGGTTAAAATAAGAAAGAATCATATTTTTAGCATGAATTACTCTAATATTCTATAAAAGGTCTATTCACCGCCTTTTGAAGGAGAAACCTTTTTAAATATAGTATTTGTCACTTTTATATATTACAATTGAAAAAATAAACTACTTATTTAAAACCGGTACATCGAAATTTAATTTTGGTAAAATTTTAGTATTTTTCTAATAATGTTCATTTTTTGATGAATAGTGAAAAGTACAAAATTTTAATTCAATACAATGATTTAATCTAATTTATATATATGGTTAGTTTATCCATTTAATTTCTTTAAAGTATAATTAGATTATATTTTTATCATTTAATCCAATTTTACTCATTTAAAGAAAATTTGACTTTGAATTTGGACATACAAGCATGTCATTCTTTTGAATGATTTTACTTCTTAAAAGCACGCTTTTTGGTTTTGACAACGGGTATTAATTTTAAATTAATTTCTAAAACATATGTGTTTTGAATTTGGAAAAATATACATATTTGGAATTATTATTTCAAAATTTTGTAAATAGGTAACTTTTATTTTTAGACATTAGGAATAGTAACTTCAGTAAATATTTTATTCACCATGGTTAAAGGGTAAATCTTGTAAAAAAAGATAAAAAATAATATTATAATAATATTGAATTACCTAAAAATGTACTAACACTATTTTATGATACATTTTAAACTATTATCATCCTATAGTCAATTTTTTGAACCCATGGAGCCAGTTTTATGTGAAAATGACATTAAAAAAACTAATTTAATGTTATTAAAAATGTTACATTAACATATAACTTGCAGTAAAACAATTTATATATGGGGTTATATAAGTGATAATTTATACTGTAAATATAAATTAGAGAGAAAAAAGGATTTTCTACATCATTGTATTTTTTTATAATCTTTATACATTAAATAAATAAATTTAATTATGACTCAATGGTGATGCGATTATTGCTTCATTAATAAAGGATTCACATAATTCATATTATAAATGTTAAAATAATTTGATTTTTTTTATGTCATCAATTTTTTTCATGATAGTTACATTTTATCTTCGCATTATGTATGTTTTTTTGAATCAATCAGGTTAATATAAATTTTTAAAAAATCATGATACAAAAATTGTCAAAATTGATATAATTTATATTTTAAAATATAAAATATTTTATTAAATATTATTGAATTATAAAAAAATATATGATTTGGAAAAAATGTTATAATAAGTCTCAATGTATATTAATGACACTTTATTTGGATATTTTTCCTATTTTGGTAACTATTTTTATTCTCAAAGTAATAAATTAATGAAAAAAAGTAAGAGTTAATAAAATTTATATAAAAATTATAATGATTAAAAAATATCCCGAACCTATCCAATTATTATTGGATTATTTTTTATTTTTTATTATATTAATATTATCATAAATTTTAATGATTTTTGGTCCTTTTGATACCAAAAATCATTTTATAATAAAATAATGCATTCAAATATTCCTAAAGAGACCCTCCACCTTCTTATAAAAACCCAACACCTCTAACCGATTAAAAATACCTCATAATACCCATTGGATAATTAATCCTATGCCAAAATAATATCCCAAAATACTTTTATTCCTCCTTGAAGCATTCTCATAGGCAGATAGAAAATTAAGAGGTCCATTTTGCTCAAATCAAAATAAGTTACCAGATTTGCAGTAATGTCTTATCCAAAGTTTCTTTCCATTGTTTTCCTTCTCAAAACTCTATGATCTTATTGTTATATGATTAAAAAACACCAAAAATATCCTAAATATACTATGTTATTTTTATGTGATGCATTACAACTACACCTACACACACCTATGTCTAATTGGTTTAGAACATATTTCTTCTCAAGAAGGCGGGCTACCACCTCACGAAAAGATTATTGTTTGATTTTTCCCTACCACCACTCATGGTGGCCATTATGATGGAAATATAATTATATATGATATTTATGATATTTATATTATCAGTATTATTTGGTAACTATTATTTATAACACACCTTTATTCTTTTGATGTTCTATAAATACGATAATTTAATTTGAGGAAGTGCAGACTACTACCCATTCAATGTGATATGACTCATTGACACTATAAATGGAACATATAAAGGAAGGAATCAATGAATTTATGTAAAATATATATTATAGTGGAATTATAATATACCTATGTATAATTTGGTTTTCATTCCTTAAAAATGAAATAATTAAATGAAAGTAGAGTTCATGAGTACGTATGGGTTACCATCTTCATGAACAGTGCATTTCATTTTAGTGTATCCAAATGTTATGGAATATTATAAATATATATATATATGATATAAATACATATATACTATATATATATATATTATTTAAATCATTAATAAATATCTAGTGATAATCGACTTTTGACCACATGGATAATTTGTAATTATAACAAGTTCATTTTTGACTTAAGTTCTGAACATCGACAAAATTTCCGATATGAACTCAAATAATTAACTAAATGTTGTAGCAAGTTCATAAGTGATATAAAAGGACTAATGATCATTAAATAGGTTCTGAATCATGTTATAATTAAATTGTGTTTATAATTCAGGAAAAACAAGGAACATATGAGACAAGTCAGACTCGAGGTAATGGAACCTTTCACCCTCCTCTTCTAGTCAAATACTTATTTTATGTTATGTCTTTTAATTAACCATTTTATTATGGTAGGATATGTTTCTATATATCCTTATTGTTCTAAATTTTATTTCCATGTGATGAGAGAACCTTTCCTCCCTCATCAATTCGTTTTTTCATTTTTTAATTGACGTTGTTAGGCTGTCGAATTTTCGTAAGGGAATTTAAAAACTCTATTTACTCTCTTTGGGTTTTATGCATACTTAGTTGATTATATTATGTCATGATTATGTGTTTAAATATAGTTTATTTATTCATGTTTTAATTTAATCTTCCCTTGGTTTGGATATACTTTTTCAACAAATAATCATCCCATTGATAAATTATTACGTAATTTATACAATCTTTGTAAGGGATTTTTTCTCAATTTACATTACATTGATACTTATTTGTTATTATACAAAAAAATCTCTTTTATATAATGTGTATACATACATTTCACATATTATATAATTAATTCCCTTATTCTCATTATATTATAATCTTTTTTTAATGTTATTATGTAATTATTTTTATTCATGTATTTTCTCAATCAGTAAAGGGATATATAAATAAAACATTTTTTAAATGTTTTAAGGATTTATTCTTTTAAATATTTATCATTAATGTACACATTTTTAAAATTATTTTATGGATTTAGTTATATAGACATTAGTTTTTTAAATGTTCATTTATTTTAGATGTTTCAAAGTGGTATGGGACACTTTGATTCAAATATATCTTTATAATCTATTTTAAATGGTTTTTGATAAGGATTGAATTATCAAAATATCATGAAATGATATGTTGTGATTGCGACATGGAAATGTTATCTTTCCATTATTCCTGATTTATGTGTTATGGTTTATTGGAATTTTTTATGTATACGAGTGGTTTTGTGATAACCCTAGTGTGGGTGAGCCCGAGATAGCTCTCCAATTCATTGGTTAATGTGATGGAGGTAAATATTAATGTTTCTCCAAATATATTTAGGGAATATATTGTGATGGGTGTTCCAAACATAACTCCCTATGTAGCTGTGAAAGCATAATTTTAATTATGATATGGATGACACAATATTCCTTTATTATTTATGATTTATATATGTTATTCATAAATATTATGGTTTCATGAGGTATGCTAAAGAGCTTATGTTTTTTTATTAACTGATGGAATAATGTTTTCTTTAATTATTTAATGTATCGGTTACTGAGCTTTTTAAGCTCATTCCAGGTTTTAAAATGTTTTTCATAGGACTTAATGATAAATTGGGTCAAGGATGGGACCAAGTAAATGTCATGTTGTCTAAAACATGTAACTAGACATGTTTCTTTTTATAAAAGTTATTTTTTATGGAAAAAATATATAGTGGGTAGAAGTGTCTACTTTTAATATTCATGTTGTTATGCATAAGTTATGACCTAATTCTCAAAATATCTAAAACTGAAAAGATCCTCAATGTTAATTATTAACATAATTCCATAACATATAATGTTATAGGGTGTGGCCTTATACCGGTTTATTCTTCATATGTTTGGGAATGCATCAGTGAGTGATAAATATATTTTGGGTGTATCATTTTCATTTGTAACTGGTTTTTTGTTCAATCACCTACAAGGAAGGCTGTGATGGAGGGTTTTCATCATTCCCTATGGGTGGAACACCATGTAACTATAAATATTTTTTTTATAATTTAATTAAATGTTTTGGTTTCTATATTTGAAATGGAAAAATAATAATTTTGTTTTTAACTATTATACATGTTAGTAAAATCAGTTCAAGCATCACAATCCTCATATATTCTTCATCCACATCATGTTCCAACATAGAAGTAGAATTAGTTTTCAAATGGATTTTTTTTGGGTTTCTTGATACCCCTCATGTAATGATTTTTACTTGGGTTGTTATTAACCTATTAAAAATATAAAATCGTATTATTTTCATTTAGGAGTGGACCAAATTTGTGGACATGGGATATTTGTTTTTATAGAAGATCATTGTATACTATAGAGATCTATCTATAATGGTTTCTAATATGGATAGAAAGTTCAATTAAATATTTATAGAGGCCTATATGAGGCGATGAGATCCCATGTAATGTTGAACATGGCATATCAACCATAGATAGATGGTGGGATAGAAGGGGTTATACATATTTAGATGAAATTATAATTTCCTGCAGTATTTACATTGGTGTAGTTTGATATTTCCACTCAGGGATGGTCATGTTCTCCAATAATAATATCTAATAGTCATCAATAAATATGTAACCCCTTGAGGGAATATTTTTGGGGAATCCTATATTTGGAAATGTTTTTTAAATGATATGAGGGTAAAGATTATATAGAATTGTTTGATAATTTAGAGGCTATAATTTCATTAAAAAATTATTCTGTCGTTCACGAATTCCGTATAGAATTTTTAGTTTGGGACCTAGTGTAATTTTATATTTTCACCTAGGTTTTGTCACTAACAACATGGAAAATAGGAAACAATAGTACCATGATTCATTGTACCATTTGAGGTTGTTTCAAATATTGGTAAGGTAGCTAATAATTTGTATTTAACACCTTATATAACTTTTTTCCCAAATATATTTTATGTGTCATAACTTAAAAATTATCTCTTTGAGTCGTACCATATATTGAGAAAGGAGGAACTTGATATTGAGCCTAATTTGTAAATGACCATGAAGTAGGTTAAATTATTGATTCTCATATAATGGTTATTCATAGAAAATCAATCCCCTTGGTTTTAGTGTTTTGGAATCATGGGCTTGATTTTCATGATATTTGGGAGTGATATGATTTGATGGGAGATCAATGGCCTCACCACTTCATGGTCCAATAATTATGATACTATTTATGGTTGTAAAATTTATTTATGGGGGAGATATTGTAACATCCAATTACCACTATATATGTAGGAACACTTTTTGGTTGTTGGTTATATTTTTTCATGAGGGTCTCTAGGTTTTTACTTCATTTATTGGTTATAGATATTTTTTTATTCACATAATTTATTTTTTAAACGAGATTTTGGTGTGTGTTTCATCCCGGTTTCAGTGGATGTTTGTGCATGAAACTATTATTAGAGGAATGGGCATTCTCTTGTAGCTAGGGATGTTATATGAGGCAAGCCAGCCAGCTAGTGAGGTCTACCATCTAGTTTTTGGAGTATGATAGTGGTGGATTCCAATAGGAAACCAACTATACAATTTGTGTGACTTTGAGTGGAAATGGATTTTTCTAGGCACCACTAGGTATCCAGTGGAAGCCACTGACTAATCAATAATGCTAATAAGGTAATGATTTGGAAGTTAATAATCGTAATTACAACTATCATAATGTATAATTTATTTCTAAAATTCCTGCCTTGAATTTTATTTTATCTTATCCTCCTTAGAGGATTTCAGGAGAGGATTTTTCTCTCTCTCAACCTTAGTTATTAATGGATCAAATTTTAGGTTGGTTCATTGGATATCTTTTATTATGTGTAATATTATTTTGATCATTTATTATACTTTTCTCCTTTATCTACCTCTTCAAGAGTATTTAATACTCACAAGTTTGTTGGATCATGATTTTAACTGATTAATTGTGATTCTAGTATAACTCTTTGATAATTCTACCCCCTCGACTCACTATTGGTGGATCCTAGGTGGGTATTGATGTTCATGATTGAGGTGAGTGGATTCCTAAGTAAACCATTATCAATTGAAACTGTCAATGTTGGCTTAATTTATATTAGATTAAATTTTTGAATATTTAATTTATTCTTGCAATAAATTATTATAAATGTCATGGTGGGAGTGATTATAACCTATAATAATTAATTTTTAAATTTTGGTCACTTTCTAGAAATATTATCTGCATTCAAAAAGAAAGGATTGAATATTGATTTTGATGAGATAAAAAGGAAAGAGATTTTTTATAATTTGAAATCAAATTATTTTAAATTGATGGAATTATTTTTTTGATAAAAACCATTTAATATAGTTTTTTTAAATTAAAGGTGTGTTATTGAAACATGAAATTGGTGGGAGATTATAATGAGTATTTTAAATGAATGAATGAATATAATGATTACCCTATAAATGATATCCATTCCCTGAATCACATTGGAGGTTAAATAGTTAGGTGGGAAGAACTCATATATTTATGATGTATAAGACAACTAAAAAATCATGTGGATGGAGATTTTAACCTTCTATATTCTCTTTTATTCCTCATTGGATTGGGATCTAGTGACTGGGTGTGCACACTTAAAACCATATTTCACAAAGATGATTGATAATCCATGAACTAATTGATCCCTGGGTCTCTTAACCATGATGGATTTATAAAAAATCATTATACATATTGATGTTTTATTTAAATGATTTAATTTTGTTTGTTTTGATAGAAATGATTATTCGTTCTTATCTTGGTAGACATCCTTCTACCTACCTGATCTGATGGTAATCTACTTTCAACCCCAGTTTATATTTTCCAATGAAATATTTTTAACTATTTTTTAAATAATCAATGAACAAATATCCATTGAATGTTATATATAAATTTAATAAATGATGGTTCATTTGTTATAAATTTCTTATGAAAGTACTGGTGAGATTCTATTGGGATTTGTCACTCACACCTTACATTTTCCTTCAGGAATTTCTATGTTTTCTTATAATAGGTATATGAAATGGAAAATCACCGCTTGGTGGTGTTTAGAGTACATTTTAGCAAGGACAAGGGATCAGGTGGTGACTAATGGATAGTATTATTCACTCATTCCTTGTTGATTCTTTAATGATTTCATAATGATTTTTTCATGTTACAAAAGATGACGTATTGTTATTGAGACATTTATCCATGTAATTGGGGTATTTTTTTTATTTGAAGAGTGTAAGGAATAATTTTTTATATTAGTTTATTTGTTCACTATATTTTAGTGATGATTTATTAATATGGAGAAACTATTCCCACAAGATTTTCTTGATTCCAAGGTGCTACTCCCCATCCCATGTGTATCCAGAATACCCTTCAGGTTCTGTCAAAACTAATTATTATTCCATTTTCGTGTGTTATACAGGATGGTTCATGGTAGTCATGTGGCGCTAAAACAATTAAATTTTTATGATGTGGTGATAGGGGTTTAATACCACTCATCCAATAAGAAATAAGATATTATTTTTTGAGATTATCACATATTATTTACATTAATTATCATGTTTTATCCTTTACTGCAGTAACAGATTTTTATCATAATAATTATTAATTATGAACAAAAATAAAATTTAATTCATTACTAAATTTCAAAATCTTAATTAAAATATTGTAATTTTTTTTAATGATTCAATTTTTATAATTTAGTAATATTATGTTTTATATAAGCGCACAAAACGCTTAAAAATAGTTTTTTTTTTAAAATGAATTTTTATAACTCACAATAAATTCATATAAAAATAAATTATAATTATGATTATTATGAGATAATTTTTGGTTTATTTAATAAAACAAAACAATTTTTTTTCAAAACCAATCCAAATATTCATAATAATTTTTGAAAACATGAAAAGAAATATATGTTTTTATAAATATATATATATATATTTTACTATTCACCAAAAAATAAAAATTTCAGAAAAATAACAAAATTATCCCTAAATGATATTTAATAGGATTATATTGAATAATTATTTCATTTTATCAAATTTTATTTCTTATATTTATAATTTTAACTTTTAATTAAATCCTTTTAATTCATGTAATACAATTCAGTTTGAATAAAATATGTCTTCTTGGTGGAAATTTTATTTAATATTATTATAGTAAATATGAATCCCTAAAATATAATCATTAATATTTATAAGGATATAAATTTATTTATTATTACCATTAAATAGGTTTCCACATTCCTTCCCCATAAATAAATTCCATCCTAACAATTTTATTCATTACATAAATAATTTAGTCCTTTTTACCCTCATATATTCTTTTGATACCCATGTTTCATCACACATTATATAGTTCCTCTATAAAACCTTAACAAGGTGAATCCTATTATTTAAAAATAATTTCTCATTGTGATATATAATCTAAACTAGATTTTAATCGTAAGAATAACTTTCCTCCAACTAAACTATATCAAGGCTCAAAACATGAGATTCATCAGGTATACATTTCTATTGAAATGGGACACACAATAAATAATGTAATTGAGATAGAATTAGTGGTAAAGAAAAATGGTAAGAAAATTATCTTAACATCTTCAAAATTTCATATAGACCAACAATAAGATAGGTTAAATTTCCTTTCATTCAAAAACACATTAGAAATTCCCATGGAGATACTTTAAGAAAAAACATGGTCTCATGCCTCAAGTAATATATTTTTCATCTCGTTATCGAAAAAACACTTATTTTTAATCTAAGATTCCCTCATATGGTTATGAATCATATTTACATTTTTAACAATCTGTTCAACTAATTCTAGTCCCAACATCATCCTATCACTAACTTCATCCCAACAAGTTAAAGTTTAACACTATTTTACATATAAGGCCTCAAATAGATCTATATATATACTGGAATGAAAACTATTATCATATTATAATTTAAATAGTGAAATATATTGATTTTCTCTTCATTGGTAATCTAAATAAAAACTTGATGGAATATATTTCAAATTATTAGTTTTTCACAATTATTTTCAGTCAAATTATAGATAAAATGTGGAAGAAAAATTTATCTCAGTACCCAATAGTATATGAATTCCTTTCTAAATATTTGATGTAAATATCGAATCGTTGTCATAAATAATATCGATAGGGACTCCATGTAATCTGAATATATATTAAATATAATATATATGAATTTGATATAAATAAATGTAATCTAAAATAGGAATGAAATTAACATATTTTTTAATCGATCAACAATAAATCAAAAAAAATTATTACCTTGAGTTGTATATAGAAATCCCACCATGAAATCCATGGATATAATTTTCCACTTCCATTATATAAATATAAATATATAAAACTTACCCTTCTGTAATTATCACTCATGAATAATATATGTAGAATTTATATATTTCATAGTAAAATCATCAAAATATTTATTCCTTCCACCCACCAAATATTTTCTTAAATGTATATATACATATTAATTCATTTAAGATGAATGGGAAAAAATGACCTATGATATTAACTCATTAATTACATTATAAATTCTTAATGATATGTCAAAGACAACCTATTTCCAAATCATATGAATTCTTCTTTGTTAATGATATATTAAGTAACCATAACCTTAACAAATTATAAACTTTCATGGAAAACATGATTTTCATTCTAGGAATGGATATTTCAATCTGATCTAAATGACTTCACTAACACCAGAAAAAAAAGTTAAGGAGTATATACATACATAATTTTGAGTACAAAATTCATTAAATCAATAACTATAGAGTCATGTTCTAAACATAACATAGAAAATTATGCATGATCCTTCTAAATCAAAGTGTCATCAACCTTGTTGGAATTACCTGATGATATTAATTTGTGGAATTAGGGTCCTTTATCAGTACTATCCATATTCTATGCTATATAGTCATCAATTTTTGACTGACTAAATACTTCAATAATTCATGGTAAAAATATATTTCATATTTTTTATTATAGAACATATTCGTAAATTTATAAAATACATAATCATTATTGAAAGATCATGATCAAGTGTTGTATAATTCATCTCTAGATTTTTCAAATGGGTTGATTTTTATGAAATTACATGGTCATCCTATAACTATACAAATCCACGGACCATAAAATAATCATCATTGTAATAATAAACTATCCATTTCTATATAGAAAGGATAACAATTGATCATTAACCAATTTAATTTTAATTCATAAAATCACTTATTACATTCCTTTATCCAGAATAATTTAACTCTATTTTGAGCTAACATTGTTAGTGGGATATAAAAATGAGATTCTTATTTGAAAAATTGTAATTTCTAACCCACTAATATAAGAAAACATCAAATTTTATTTTCATTTAATGGTCTTATCCACTTTTTTAACACTTTATTTTTTTGGATAAAATTTCATTCCATATTTTGAAATAATATTCCCAAGGAAAGAAATAGGTTGTAAATAAAACTATAATTTTATAAACGTTATATAATACTTCATTTATTCTCACATTTTTAGAAATAATAATTATATTATTTTCATGTTTAACATATAAATTAGAATAAAATAAAATTCATTAAGAACTAATTTTTTTCAAAATGCTCATATAAAACTCTATTATTAAAATAGAATAATATGGATGGTGAATCTATAATCCCAAAAAGAAAAAAAATTCATTACGGTTATAATTTTTATAAAATAATACCATAATAACATCTTTTTCCTTCACATTCAGCTATTAGTGTCTCGATTTGAGGGAAATATTATAAAAATAATGAGTATCATAGAGATGATCAAAAAAGTAATAGATACGATACAATGGATACTTATTCGTAACAAAAGTATTATTGAGTGTTATATAAATAATGAAAATAATCATAGAACAATCATTATTTTTTAAATATTAGGGGTACCCTATGGTGTAGTGATATGGTGGATGTTACCCATACAATATAATTTGTGTATTTTTTTAAATCCTGTATCTCTAATGGAGAAATTCAAAAAAAAGTTTTTTAAATAAACTTATCATTAGGAACTAAGTCCCCAATAAATTAAACCTCCCAATTAAGAACTACACCATAAAAATATTCATGAGAAACATTACACAATTCATTTACAATTGGAACATACCTACATTGAATAATTATATTATTTTTAATTACATGTTCAAAATAACATTCATCCCTATGTTTAATAAATTTATTAGCATGTTGATATTTTATCTAAGTTATGAACTCATTATAATAAATTTTTTAAACTCACTCTAATGATTCACTGTTACTTCTTCACCTTTACAATCTATTATATCATGAGAAAATTCATTCCAATACTTACCTAGAATAACATCGAACTCCACCATAAGTAATAATGCCCTATTTTCAAGAAAAATCATTCCATATATGATACTTTTATGGTTCATATAATTCTATGTTTCATTAATACATACACTATAAGTTTCTTCCCAGAGATATATCTTTATTTCATGAAGTGGAAATTCCATTTTATTGAGAAAATTACTAATAAAAAATAAATTTTAAGCCTCAGATCACACAAGACACTGCATAATATGAATATGCTAGAAATGTACTAGATACTACTTCATTTTATGGTCCAAAATTTGTTGAGGTTGAAGAAAATAAACATATATTACCTTTTAATTGTGTTCGTGATGATCTCTGTCCATCATATTTTTCTTCAGGAATTCACTCGTATAATTTCCAATCTTCTTAGATTTAAAACACAATATGGTTGGATTATCATAATTAGTATGACCATTTCCATTTATATTTTTTATAGAAAAGTTATTGTTGAACTATCTAACTACACCGGTAATAATTTTCAGATTTTAAAAGACATTCAACATACATTATTTTACTACACTTATCATAATAGTGAACCTTAATTTTCTTACATTTGGATATCATTGTTGGATTCCCCCCATACCATTCCATGAAAAATATATATTATCTTCGCTAATATAGAAATAAAAGAATTCTATCATTATATTCTTATTGCATTAAAAAATTCATTATAAATTCTAAAATCAGGAGTAACCAAATCCCTTTCAATGCATTGTTTTAATCCTGAGTAATATTGATCAATTTCACTATCATGGTCTAGAAGGAAATTTGTTGCATAACTAGAAAATATAGTAAATAAATAATAGGAAACAAGAATATCCTCATCCTTTAACATTAATTCTATTAATTTCCTTTATATTATATGTTATAAAATAAAATGAAAATATTTCATAGGTAAACATACCTTAAATTAATTAAATTCTATTGGATCAATTTCATAATTTTTCCTTAGTATTATTTATAAGGACAAAATGTATCTGTTTCACCTTAAAAATAATAAATTGTCAGATTTACCTTCTGAATTTCCTAATTTTAGAAAACAAAATTAAAATCATTACCAAATCATTGATTTATCCTTTAGCTACTATATGGTATAAAGATATACTAATATCTAGAAGGTTATATTCAATGAAATGGTCTACTGTATACACATTTCTATACATTGAATTCAGCCACTCTATTAAATGGGTTAAATTATTTGTAGAGTATATAAATTGATTTAACACAACCCCAAACTACCAAATTCCAAATACAACTATTCTATCTTGAAAATTCATTATGATATCATTTCCTTATCTCCATCATACTTTATTCACCCTATTTCTCCTACGGAAAACTATTCTAAAAATACATGTATTTGGTGAAGAGGAAAATAAATATGAAAAAACTATCTCATGAAAACATATCCATAAATTAGAATCTCTTAAAAGTGTATTGTAAAATTATATGGACTTATTATGTGATATAAATCTTTTCTTTTTATCCAAAGATAACAACCTATGAAGTAATCGACCTATAATTTCAATATATAGAGAAATGAAAAAAATTAACATTTTTGGGTATTTTTATTTTATAGTCTTTGAGAATTTGGGAAAACAATTACATAACATAGTAAAAATTACTATACATATTTATTTTTTTCATTAAAACATATTCTTAAGTATATAATCCGTCCATTCATGAAACATTTTATTCATTCAATAAATGGACCCCTAGAACTTGTTTGTAACACCCCGACCCCAGTTTTGCAGAGTCGGTGCATTATTACATAACATTGGCATGATCACAAGAAAAATCATGTCTCGAAAGACCAATTATTTTAGTAGCTTTGGAAACACTAGATATATTCATAATGTTTTACATTACATCATAAAAATGAAAACTACAACAACATAGTCTCCATATTCCACACTCTTATCCCCTCATACTATCCCTGCAGGTCATTCATAATTTACTTCTTCACATCCTGGGAAAAAATAAAACATAGAAAAGGGGTGAGCTCAAATGCCCAATAAGGATAACAATATAGAGGAAACTTTCTTAAATAAGAATAAACATTTAAGGCAATGTATAACTAAAACAAAAGCCTTTTAAACTTGAACTTCAACATAGTATAGAAAAAAATAAAATGAAATAATTCCATTTACTTATTAACATGGATATTCTACAAATCTAATAATCACATACAATATCAATAACCACTTTCATAATGATGGAATGCATAATGTCAGACTATCATAACCACATAGTCGAGGCCTCATGCTAGGACTACAAATAAGATTTTCCCAAGGCCTTGTCCCAAGACACTAGTTTTTCTAATGAGACCTACCGATGCATCGAGGAGCTATAGCGGGATCCACCCGTCATATATTAAGTCTAATACATTCCCATATGAAAAGGATTAAACATAACATAAACATTCATATTAAAATCAGTATACGAAATGTTAACACTTCCACTATAAACCATGAAGGGTATAAAAATATCATAACCATAGTCAAACATATCACAAAACCTTTAATACAATATGGAAGCTTTGTTCATTAATAAATCAAATTCAAATAAGCTTAAAATCCATCAAAGTATGTTGACATAGATGAAATCAAAACGCTTTTTAGATAAATATCTCTTTTTATTTTGAAATCATTTAAGAGTCATATAAAATAAAACATTTTATTTGAAAATATTCTTATAATATTTTAAGGGAATATTCGAGGATTTTATAATGGTGGAAAATAGCCGCACCCACCGTATAAGTTAAAAAAACATTCTAACCTTAATTCTGTCGAAAAGGTTAAAAAGCACCTTGTTTGGAAAACGACGGAAATATTCCTTTATAAACCTCTTATAAAAAGTCAAAAAAGGGTTTAAATGACTTTAACCCATATTCTAGTAAATAGTAAAAATGTTTTGAAATATATTTTTAAGAAACATGGATGTGGATGATAAAGAAGTCCCAGCAGATTATTACGTATAAACAACCTCGGATAATGAAGAGATTGTGAAATAATCCCTTAACTTGTACCTTTACATGGTTGGGGGTAGGTTAACCTCCTGTATAATGGTGAAATAATTGTTACTAAATTATACATGAATCATATACAATATTATGTTATCATATATGATCTTTTAACATTGCTTTGTTAATAATATCTTAGTATTATCGTCGTTTCGAGTGTTAACTTACTCGTTTTCTTTTATATGTTTTATTACATAATCCATGTTTGTCATGGATAAGTTATATCTTATTCATATCTGGAATGATATTAAGTCCTTAAAAATTATTTTTAAATCATAAAATGATAATTATACTTGAATGGATACGATGGAGAATGAATCTCATCACGTTCGTGGAGACGGTAGTCCGTACGTACGCACGAGCGACAATATCATTCTTTTGATATTAAAATATTATTTAATTGGATGGTATATCTAATATACAGAATAATTATCATGTTATATTTATTTTTTACATGAATTACACATCATTATTATACCCATCCAAATAATAATATATTGAATAACAATTACACCATGACGTGGAGACGGTAAGCCGTACGTACGCACGTATGGTGACATGTCATTCAAAGGATGGATAGAATACTGAATATGGTTGTACCATATTTATAATAATATTATAGTATATAGGAGATACTGGATTCATTATTTTAAAATCTGAATAACCATTAAAGAAGAAGTTGAAGAAGAAATGAATTTGAAAAAGGGTGGTGAAAACATTACCTCTTCTTCAGGTTCTTCCTTTTGATTTGATCAAAAGGGCTCATTAGGTTGACTTTAGGATCACAATAAGGCCTCTAGGTTGTAGTGAGAGAAGTTGGGAGAGTATTTGGGTAGGGGTTGGCCGAACCAAAAGGCTCTGAATGTGTGAATTAGTGAGAAGGGGGAGTGCCCTTTTATAACAGGGGGGAGGGGCACCTTTGGAAAAGCTAGAAATATTATTTTATAATAAATTAATATTCGGTTTCTAATGGCTCCAAAGTGTATTATTTAAAGTATAAGGTGGGTATGGGTCGAAACCACTCAACCAATAGAATTTATACAGGTTTTGGTCATTATATTAACATTATCTTTTAGTTTAAGCTCTTAGTTAATTAGTTTCACTTTTACAATGTCTCTTTGTATTTTTATATTATATGGTTAATAAACTTACTATAAACATCCAAAAGACCCCCAAGTAGTCCATTAACGATACAACTATCATGATATAAGTATTTTGGCCGAAACATAAATTTTTAGAAATTTAATATCAATTAAAAATATAATATTTGTTTTAAAAACTCTTTTATGTCAATTTTGACACTATTCAATAATTGATTTTTTTAAAATCATAACAGAATGATTACTTCATAAAATTTTAATTAAGTCAATTATAACATGTCATATTAAGCTATAAAATTGGTGTAATTCATAAAAAGTCTCAAAATATATTTATTTGGGTATTTATAATATCAATTAGTTTAATTTTTCACTATTATGGTAATTAATGCATCATCATTGTGTCATAAATAAATTAAATTATTTAATGTCTAAAAATTATAAATAAAAAATTATTATTTAGGAAAATTTTTTATCTTTCTAATTAATTTTTATAATAGAATTTATCTTATGTGTAACCATATATTAAAAATGTTTTAGTAAATAAACTTTGATTTTAACTCCTTTTACTCTTCTTTGAATTAAATAATAATAAATGTCCTAATCTAATCCAAGTGGACCTAAATGATAATATTTTATTCCTAAGGTTGTTTTTTTCGAGATAAACTTATCCAATAGAATTAGGACATGTGTTAGGGTAATATTAATATCATTTTTACCCTTAATTACCCTATTCACTTTTAACCGTGGTAAATAAAAGTAAAAAGTTACTATTTACCAAAAATTATTTTCATCTCATTGAACCACTTTTTACTCCTTGATATTAACTGTGTCTCTCATATTTTCAAAATTACACTCACAGAAGTGGTAAAATTAGGTTTTATGAAAAATTCAGTTTTTTTTACCACCACTTAGTGGTTTCACTATTCATCAAAAAATGAAGTTTTTCAGAAAAATACCAAAAATTCACCCTAGGTTAATTTCGATATTCCGAATCCAAAAATGAATTCCATTTTGGAAAAAAAAATTACAATTTCAAAAAGTAGGTATTACTATTCATAACGGCTAGTTTGATTGGCTGTGGTGTGTTAGAACTTGATGTTTCGTACAACACACACTATTGCATTATTCAAAGAGAAGCGTACCATAGAAGCTTGGGGTGTTACATTCTCCCCTACTTCAAATAATTTCATCCTAGAAATTTCTAGAATACTACCGCATGAAAAGACTGAGGTGGTTCTTCATCATAAGTTCCTCGGGTTCCCACGTTGCCTCTTCCATCTTATGGTTTCTCCACAAGACTTTTACCAGACGAGTCGTCTGGTTTATCAGTACATGTTCTCTCGTATCACGAATCATGATGGGCTCTTCTCAATAAGGCAGATCGGGTTCCAGTTCTAATTCCTCATAGGTGAGTACATGCGTTGGGTCAGACATGTATTTCCTCAACAGAGATACGTGGAACACATCGTGAACTTTGGAGAGACTTGGAGGCGTTGCCAATTGGTAAGATACAACCCCAATTCGTTCTATAATTTCCAAAGATCTGATGTACCTGGGACTCAATTTACCTTTCTTAACAAAATGTATGACTCCCTTCCATAGAGATACCTTCCGGAAAACATGATCACCGACTTGAAATTCCAAATCCTTCCTTCGATTATCGGCATAGCTGTTCTTCCTACTTTGAGCTGCTTTGATGTGATTTTGGATTACCCTCACCTTTTCCATCGTTTCCTCCACCAGTTCTGGACCTACACGTTTTCTTTCACCAACGTCATCCCAACAGGTTGGTGAGCGACATCTCTTTCTGTATAATGCTTCATATGGTGCCATATGAATACTCTAATGGAAGCTATTGTTATAGGAAAATTCTACCAGAGGTAAATATTCATCCCACATACCCTGAAAGTCAAGTGAGTAGGATCTCAACATGTCTTCTATGGTTTTAATAGTTCGTTCTGATTGTCCACCTATTTGAGGGTGGTAGGCAGTGCTCAAATGAAGTTAAGTATCCAAGGGTTTCTGAAGACTTTTCCAGAATCTTGAAGTAAAATGGGGATCACGATCAGAAACAATCGATAGGGGTACTCCATGAAGTCTCACAACTTCATCAATATATAGTATTTCTGGACGTTCCAGTGGTAGATCTTCTCTTATAGCAAGAAAATGTGCTGACTTGGTAAGAAGATCAACAATAACACATATTGCAGCGTTCCTTCTAGGAGTCTTTGGTAGTCCGATGACAAAGTCCATCATGGTATTATCCCATTTCCACTCAGGTATGGGAAGAGGTTGCAATACTCCACTAGGCTGTGCCTTCCAGCTTTCACTTGTTGACAAACCATACACCTTGACACAAAATCGGTAATCTCCCTCTTTATGTTATCCCACCAAAAATGTTCCTTCAAATCTTTATACATTTTGGTGCTCCCAAGGTGTATAGAAAAATTGGAACTATGAGCACCATCTAGCAATTCCCTTTTTAGATTAGGTATATCGGGAACACAAAGTCTCCTCCCAAATTTCAAAATTCCATCTTCATACACAAAGTCTCTCAATCTCCCATCATTCACAACTTTAATATTATTTTGAAATTCTTCATCATCAGTCTAAGAACTCTTAATCCTTTCTAGTAAAGATGGTTTGGCAACCATTTGAAAAAGAATTTATGTTTCACATTCCATGGTTATTACCATGTCCATCTTCACTAGATCCATGAAAATTGGATCCCTTTCAATTCTCATATTGTTCAAAACTCCATGATCTTTTTTGCTCGAAGAATCTTCCACCTGGTTTGCTTTCCCCGGGTGGTAGTGTATCGTACAATCATAATACTTGAGTAATTCAAGCCATCTCGTTTGCCTCATTTTGAGTTCTTTTTGTGAGAAAATATACTTCAAACTCTTATGATCAGTATAAATATCATATTTTTCAACATAAAGGTAGTTCCTCCATATCTTCAAAGCAAATATCACAGCTGTTGACTTGAGATCATGAGTAGGATAGTTTTGTTCATGAATTTTCAACTATCGTGATGCATAGGCAATAACCCTATCACTCTGCATAAGGACACAACCAAGTTCTTTCATTGATGCATCACTATAAATAACAAACCCATCATTCCCCGATGGTAGAGTCAATATAGGATAATTGACTAATCTTCTCTTCAGTTCTTCGAAACATTCTTCACACCCTTTTGCCCAAGCAAATTTAACACCTTTACGTGTGAGCTTTGTTAATTGGTTAGCCAACCAGGAAAAATTCTGGATGAAACGTCGATAATAGCCTGCTAAACCAATAAAACCACGTACCTCAGTTATACTCATCGGTGCAAGACATTCTTGTATTGCCTTGGTCATAGAAGGATCAACAGAGATTCCATCTTTAGAGACAATATGGCCAGGAAAAGAAATCTCCTAAAGCCAGAATTCACACTTGCTAAACTTCCTGTATAATTCATGTCTTCTCAGAGTCTTTAGGATAATGCGTAAGTGATTTTCATGATCTTCGTATATTTTGGAGTATACCAAGATATCATCAATAAATACCACCACAAATTCATTGAGATATTCCTTGAAAACTCTATTCATCAGATCCATGAATACAGAGGGTGCATTAGTCAATCCAAAAGACATTACTGTAAACTCGTAATGCCCGTACCTAGTTTGAAATTTTGTCTTCAGAATGTCTTCCTTCTTCACACACAACTGATGGTATCTAGATCGAAGGTAAATCATTGAAAAGTATTGATCTCCATACATTTGGTCAAATAAATAATCAATGTGAGGTAGGGGATACTTGTTCTTTATTGTTATAGCATTGATCTCCCTATAGTTGATACATAACATCATATATCCATCTTTCTTTTTAACAAAAAGAACAGGGGCTCCCCATGGAGAAACACTAGGGAGAATAAATCCCTTATTACTCAATTCCTCTAGTTGCTTCTTTCGTTAAACTAATTATATAGTGGCCATTTTATAAGGGGTATTCGATATAGGCCTTGATCTAGGAATTAAATCAATGGAAAAATCAACTTCTCGTTCTGGAGGATGTCCAGGTAAATCTTCCAGAAACACATCTACACATTCTTTCATAATAGGTACATCCTCTATTTGAACATTCCTTTCCTCACCCACAGTCATTTCATTCTCTTCCTCCCCAATAATTGAATTTAGTTGAGCTAATGGGGGTGGAATCTAGATAAGAATTTGGTGGTGAAAATTATTCTATAAAGATAAGGTGTTCCTTATCATCATCATAAAAAATCATAACCTCCTTTTTCTTACAATAAATCTTCACATCATGGTCTGAAAGACAATCCATACCGAGGATTATATCAAACTCAATCATTGGTATGATGATGAGATCAGCGGATAAAGAAAATTTATGTGCTCTAATGGGGAGTGATTCACAAATCATTATTGCAATGATACTTTCCATAGGAGTTTTAACTGAAAACTCCCTTTTTAAATCAAATTGGAAATATCTAATTTTCTTAGAAAACTGGGAAGACATGAAAGAATGTGATGATCCAGAATCAAATAATGCATTTTCTAAACTTGAGGAAACCATTAAATTACCTGCCACCATGTCTTTTGGAGCTTCTACCTCAGCAGTAGTGATAACAAAAGCTTGGCCTTGATCCCTTGGCCTTTTTTGAGGTAAGTTCCCCTGACGCTTAGGACATTCATTTGCATAATGTCCCATCTCCCTGCAATTGTAGCACTGAACATTGGTAACTTCCTTCGTCCCTTTGCAATCATGATCTTGGTTCCCTTTTTCACCACACTTGTAACAGACACTCATTCCCTTCAAGAATGTATCGGGGTGTTTCTTCCCACATTTACCATAGGATGGATATTCAACCATTCCCTTATTCCCCTTATTTCCATTACCAGATTGATCAGCAGATATCTTCTTCTCTTGCTTTTCTTAAAATTCATAAGTCTTAGAGAATTCATGGTCTGTCTTTATAGCACATGAGACAATCTCTTCGTACGACGAGAAGGATTTTGAGAATAATGCTTGACAGAGAAATGATATTAACCCATCAAAGAAATGATTAATCTTACTTCTTGGGTTACGTATAAAATCTCCAGCATACCTTGCTAACCTTGTAAAGTTAGCCTCATACTTTGCGACATTCTCATCCTCCTTTTGTCTTAGACTCAAAAATTGTCTTTCCATATCTGCTTGATGGTCACGAGGAAAGTATTTTTCTAAAAACAGATCATTAAACTCCCTCTATTCCATATTTTATACTTCATCATCTTCCTCTATGTTTTGAATCAATGACCACCATTGATTATCATCTTCAGGGAGGCGGTAAACTACTATGATAACTTTTTCCCTTTCACTACTCCCCAAAGCCTGAAATATTTTCTCTAGGGAATTTATCCATTGATCATCTACTAAGGGATTTGTACTCCCATTGAACATTGGTGGTTTTTTCCTCATGAATCGATCTAACATTGATCCTCCACGCTGCGGATCAGGGTGCTCCATATGGGTAAGGTTACTATTCATAACCTGAGTGAGTTGTCCCAGTATGGTGATTAGCTTATCGGCACCAGTTGCATCACCAGATCCACTATAATTATCTTGAGCAGGAGGGAAATCCCTACATGGAGTGCGTGCGTTGATACGGTTTCCATTTCTTCCACTAGGCTCCATTTCTATACAATGGAATAAAATAGACCAGTTTATGAATCAAAATACATAATTCCATACTTATAAAACACCTAACATAAATTGAACTATTTATGGATATAATCAATAATCATAAAACTATTTTCTTTGAGGAAGTATATACTCATAAACCCTTCATAATGAATTATAAAGAAAATGAGAGTTTTCCTAAGCTTATCCCCCGAGAGTGTCATAACCAAGAATGTAGCAAGGCCCGTTGTCGTACACCAGTTCCCATTTGAGTCTAGCCCAAAGCGGTGTTTTTGGGTTTTATCCCTAGGTACATCTATGCCAGAGCCGCCTCTACTTGCTCATATCTAGACATGGATATATTTCTCGGAAAACTCACAAAATCTCTACAATACCAAAATTCTAGGAAGTTCTTCTATACTAATCCTCAATGTCCATCTTAAATCTATGTGCTCTAATCAGAGTTTATCTAAATCTAGCTTCCATGGTTTGTACTAAACTTCCTCTGATACCAACTGTAACACCCCGACCCCAGTTACCCAGAGTCGGTGCATTATTACAAAACATTGGCATGATCTCAAGAAATATCATTTCCCCAAAGACCGATTAGTTTAGTAGCCTTGGAAACACTAGATATATTGATAATGGTTTACATTACATCATAAAAATGAAAACTACAACAACATAGTCTCCATATTCCACACTCTTATCCCCTCATACTATCCCAGCAGGTCATTCATAATTTATTTCTTCACATCCTAGGAGAAAATAAAACATAGAAAAGGGGTGAGCTGAAATGCCAAGTAAGGATAACAATATAGCGGAAACTTTCATGAATAAGAATAAAAATTTAAGGCAATGTATAACTAAAACAAAAGACTTTTAATCTTGAACTTGAAGATAGTATAGAAAAAAATGAAATTAAATAATGCCATTTACTTATTCACATGTATATTCTACTAATCAAATAATCACATGCAATATCAATAACCACTTTCATACTGATGGAATGCATAATGCCAGACTATCATAACCACATAGTCAAGGCCTCATGCCAAGACTACAATTAAGATTTTTCCAAGGCCTTGTGCCAAGACACTAGTTTGTCTAAGGAGACCTACCGATGCATCGAGGAGCTATATCGGGCTCCACCCGTCACATATTAAGTCCAATGCATTCCCATATGAAAAGGTTTAAACATAACATAAACCTTCATATTAAAACTAGCATACGAAATGTTAATACTTTCACCATAAACCATGAAGGGTATAAAAATAACATATCCATAGTCAAACATATCAAAAAACCTTTAATACAATATGGACGTTTTGTTTCATAATAAATCAGCTTCAAATAAGATTAAAATCCATCAAAGGATGTTGACATAGATGAAATCAAAACTCTTTTTAGAGAAATGTCTCTTTTTATTTTGAAATCATTTAAGAGACATATAAAATAAAACATTTTCTTTGAAAATATTCTTATAATCTTGTAAGGGAAGCTTCAAAGATTTTATAATGGCAGAAAATAGCCGCACCCGCCGTATAAGTTAAAAAAACATTTTTACCTTAATTCCGTCGAAAAGGTTAAAAAGCACCTTGTTTGGAAAATGAAGGAAATATTCCTTTATAAACCTCTTATAAAAAGTCAAACAAGGGTATAAATGACTTTAACCCATATTCTAGTAAATATTAAAAAAAATTTGAAATACATTTTTATGAAACATGGATGTGGATGATAAAGAAGTCCCAGTAGATTATTACGTATAAACAACCTCTGATAATGAAGAGATTGCGAAATAAACCCTTACCTTGTAACATTCCTTGGTTGGGGGTAGGTTAAACTCCTATATAATGGTGAAATAATTGTTATTAAATTATACAAGAATCATATACATTATTATGATATCATATATGATCTTTTAACATTTCTTTGTTAATAATATCTTAGTATTATCGTCGTTTCGGGTGTTAACTTACTCGTTTTCTTTTATATGTTTTGTTACGTAAGCCATGTTTTTCATGGATAGGTTGTATCTTATTCATATATAGAATGATATTAAGTCCTTAAATATTATTTTTAAATCATAAAATGATAATTATACTTGAATGGATACGATGGAGAATGAATCTCATCGCGTTCGTGGAGACGGTAGTCCGTACATACGCCCGAGCGACAATATCATTCTTTTGATATTAAAATAATATTTAATTGGATGGTATATCTTATATAAAGAATAATTATCATGTTATATTTATTATTTACATGAATTACACATCATTATTATTCCAATCCAAATAATAAAATATTGAATAACAATTACACCACGACGTGGAGACGGTAAGCCGTACGTACGCACGTATGGTGACATGTCATTCAAAGGATATATATATAATACTGAATATGTTTGTACCATATTTATAATAATATTACAGTATATATGAGATATTGGATTAATTATTTTATGATGCGAATACCAAAGAAAGAAGAATTTGAAGAAGAAATGAATTTGAAAAAGGGTGGTGAAAACATTACCTCTTCTTCGGGTTCTTCCTTTTGATTTGATCAAAAGGGTTATTTAGGTTGGTTTTTTGATCAAACTAAGGACTCTAGGTTGTAGTGATGGAAGTTGAGATAGTATTTGGGTAGTGGTTGGCCGAACCAAAAGGCATTGAATGTGTTAATTAGTGAGAAGGAGGAGTGCCCTTTTATAAGAGCGGTGAGGGGCACCTTTAGAAAAGCTAGAAATATTATTTTATAATAAATTCATATTCTATATCTAATAGATCCCAATTGTATTATTTAAAGTTTAAGGTGGGGATGGGTCCAAAACCACTCAACCAATAGAATTTAGACAGGTTTGTGTCATTATATTAACCTTATCCTTTAGTTTAAGCTCTTTGTTAATTAGTTTCACTTTTACAGTGTATCTTTTGATTTTTATATTATATGGTTAATAAGCTTACTATATACCCCCAAGTGACCCCCAAGTGGTCCATTAATGATACAAATATCATGATATAAGTCTCTTGGATGAACCTTAGATTTTTAGGAATTTAATATCAATTAATAATATAATATTTGTTTTAAAAACACTTTTATGTCGATTTTGACACTATTCAATAATTGTTTTTTGTGAAAATCATAACAGAATGATTACTTCAAAAAAAGTTAATTAAGTAAATCCCAACATTTCATATTAACCTATAAAATTATTGTAATTCATAAAAAGTCTAAAATTATATTTATTTGGGTATTTATAATATCAATTATTTTAATTTTTCACTATTATGGTAATTACTGTATCATTATTGTGTCAAAAATAAATTAAATTATTTAACGTCTAAAAATTATAAATAAAATATCATTATGTAGGAAATCGTTTTATATTTCTAATTAATATTTATAATTGAATTTATCTTATGTGTAACACTATTCTAAAAATGTTTTAGTAAATAAACTTTGATTTTAACTCTTTTAACTCTTCTTTGAATGAAATAATAATAAATGTCCTAATCTAATCCAAGTGGACCTAAATGATAATATATTATTCCTAAGGTTGTTTTTGGTCAAGATAAACTTTTCCAATAGAATTAGGACATTTGTTAGTGTACTATTAATATCATTTTTACCATTAATTACCCTATTTACTATTAACCGTGGCAAATAAAAGTAAAAATTTACTATTCACCAAAAATTATTTTCATCTCATTGAACCACATTTTACTCTTTGATATTAACCGTGTCTCTCAGATTTTCTAAATTCCACTCACAGAAGCGGAAAAATTATGTTTTACGAAAAATTCAGTTTTTTTAACCACCACTTAGTGGTTTCACTATTCATCAAAAAATGAAGTTTTTCAGAAATATACCAAAAATTCACCCTAGGCTAATTTCGATATTCAGAATACAAAAATGAAGTCCATTTTGAAAAATAAAATTTATAAAATTTCAAAAAGTATGTATTACTATTCATAACGGCTAGTTTGATTGGTTGTGGTGTGTTAGAACTCATTGTTGCGTACAACACACGCAATTGCATTATTCAAAGAGAAGCATACCGTAGAATCTTGGGGTGTTACATTGATACAATACTTATAAATCCATAAGACCAATAACAACATATTTTATAACATGGATTGATCAAAAAGAATATCAATAAGGAATATAAAAAAAATGTAAACTCAAAAGTCATTTTTACAACTTCTAAGAAACTGTAATGAAATTTTCTATTTTTCATAAAATATATTCTGATCAAAATAATCATTACCTAATCATGAAAAAAATTTAAAGCCTCATGTTTTAATAAAAAAATACATAAGTATAGAGGATAGGCCAGAATCATGATGGTTACATGTAAAAATATAACAACTCATTAAAATAAACATTTCAGCGTAAACATATCAAAAAAAATACTTTAATCACGATGTAATTATATTAATATATAAAAGAAATCAATTTCCTATAAAAAAAATATAAATCACTAAATACTAATGTACGCATCATGGGAAATTATATTTCTATTCACCCAAACAAGGCCATCTACCATGTAATATCTATCAAGGTTGATTCCAACATATCTTTTTAGAGTAAATAGTTTCATGTTAAATTTGTCATCATTACCCAATATATTGGAATGATAAAATAGGCCTCCACATTATCATATAAAATTTAAAAGAACCATATGATGAGAAAAAACACAAAATCTTTCATTTCCATAATAAAACTCATAAAATTTTTCATCATATCCCATAAGGGAAAAAATATTTTATCTCACAAAAATGAGAAGAAATTATGACAACCCTGACTCAGATTCTGCTTAATAGTTACCCCGAGCTTGGTGGTCCACATGAAATCATGTGTATCTCCCCGAATACCAAAGGCTTCCGACTAGAAATTAGGGCTTATGGTGTGTATATGGAGAGACTATTCCCCCATTACAAGAGTGTATCATAGTAGATAATTATAAACTGAGGAATTTGTAGAACTAATAAGTATACAGAATTCACATAAGAATGGGAAAAGAATAAAAAAAACTAGAATAACTAGAATAATATACAATAGATGATGATGATGAATTCCATTCCACTATAAATCTAGAAAACATGGGTAAAATGTAATGGGTATACTTGAAAAAGCCAATGTAGTGAATAAAATTTATAAACTATCCCAAGAATCCAGAGATATAGATTGGTTGTATGCTACCAGAACCATCCTAGTATATTAATAAATCAAGTATTCTAAGCAATAGGATTCCCTCCATTAACACCTACATACAATAAATTATCTTTGAGAACTGAAGGTCGCTCAGAGAGGTTGTGAGATAAATCTCAATGGGATTCCACCAATAGTGTTTATACCATCCAAACTGTGTAATGGAAAAGTAATATCATACAACCATGCATATATAAAGAGAAGAAGAATAATGTAACTAAATACCCATGTATTAACTTCATCTCTCGGCTGGTGTTTGAACATATAACCAGTTCATTAATTAATAAATTACAAATTTATATTAATAATCCATGTGAGGGATATCCTCCACTAACATCACCTCATGATTTTATAAATTTTAAAAGTTCCTGGATATAATAAGAAAACCATAATTGATAATTATTATGAATTGGTACTATTGTATGGACTATGGACCCTACACCTTGGGGGAAGATGACACAGAAGTAACTAATTCTATCTAATTGGTAAGAGTGTAATCCAAGAAGAATATTCCAATGTATTCCCACCCTATTAATCCTACCGAGTCCAATGAGTTAATCCAAGGTAAAATAGGTCGAAGTAATGACTGGGCCCAATGGGCTATAACCCTGACACAGACTTTTCAATGATGGGTCAAAATATTTATCCCTACAATCATGTAAATTAATGAAGGGATACTATGGTGTCATTCCCAGAATCCCAAGGTACACACGGATCGAGTTCCCTAGTAGGTATCACCCAAAGCATCCAGAATACTTAAGTCAGAATGATATCCCTGATTACACAAGGCTTTACCATAAGAATCCATGATATAAAAAGATTCAACCCTCCCTATAAATACATTATGGTCCATTCTATTAAAGGGGAACTTTACAATTAATTTAGTACAATTAATTTTTCCATATGAAAATTCTTCCATTAAAAATTTTACTTGGTTAATGAATTGACATTCATTAGTGTGATAATGAAAAATAGGGTGAAACATTTTAATTAAAAACAAGTAAATAAAATTCAGTTATTTGGGATCACTCCACTTCAGTCCATAGATATGGAAAGGTGTTCTACGAATGGTCAACCAAACAATCATTTACATTAAATAAGCCATGTAATATTCTCTGTATAAATTCTAATTTCCATTTTAAATTTATTTATCAAAATGAAGCACATACCATAGCTGTGTCAAGTTTTGGACATACATTTAAATTTCCATTATGAAATTAAAAAATAAAATCAATAAATTCAACAAAGGAAATCATATCATTAGAAGGATAAATCCAAGGCACACCGGAACGACGACCCAAATGTGTCAAAACACACCAAACAATATGATGGAATAACACCCTACCAGTGGTGTTGGATGTGGTGTAAATAACTACCTATAGATAATCTAATATTGAAAAATATTATAACCATATGAATATATTGATTATAATAAAGACATATAAATTCAATAAACAAAACCCTATTAAATAGGTGGGACCTGCACGATAATTCCAAAATAAATTGACATGATGTATGAGTTTTAGACCACACACCTTAGGATTTTATGAATCTTGACATCCAGAATTATCCTCTAATTAATCCTTGAATAGATTATATTTAATAAAAAATTATTACACTTTTATAAATAGGATGAGAACAAGAGAGACAAAAGAGTGGCTAAAATGTAATGGAGTACTTACTGTCACACATCCAATGTGTGTAATGGAAGCTCGAAAAGATCCCGAATAAAGGATATTCATTGTTCCTTGGGTTTTACCTATAAAAATATCCAAATGGGTGAAATGGAGTTCATCCCGCTAGATATAGAATTATGGATGAATGGTTAGGTTTATTAGATAATTAATCTAAAAAATGTAAAATTACCCAAAATGTATCTTGTACATTGTTTGGCCATACAATTTTATAAACTATGAGACAACCATAAACTAGAACCTATAAGAAAGTGGAATACCACATAGTTTGGTTTCATGGTTTGAGAACCCTATTCCATCTATCTAAGATGGCTCTACCTGAAAATCTTGACAATCTACATGGTTTGAGATAACTATGCATACTAACCACATAGTTTCCTCTAACTGTGAGACAGGACGATTTCCACCAGAAGGATGGGTTCTAGTCTCAGAACATGCCCCACACACCCTTAGGACTTTCCCTAACTCGTATAAAATCTATATTATGTAAAAAATAAGGATTTAGGAAAAAAATTTAAGGATCCATACTTCAGTGAAAAGTGGGGTTCTAACAGTCTTCCCCCATAAAATGAACACGTCTCTGATTTCAGATACCATTGGTTGAGATACACTATCTAGGATCAACTCATGCCATTGGGAATTTACATTAGCGTCCCCCTCCCATGTCTTGTCTAGCACAAGGTTGTGCTTCCATAGAACCCATACCAAAGGGAGAGACTGTCCTTAGGGAGCCTTCGCCCTTCGGTTTGCAATGTGTACTGGAGACTACTCATAGGTAGAAACAG
The DNA here is from genome assembly GCA_963277665.1 of Viscum album. NCBI lineage: Eukaryota > Viridiplantae > Streptophyta > Magnoliopsida > Santalales > Viscaceae > Viscum > Viscum album. The sequence goes on from OY728160.1 coordinate 736,671,277, forward strand.
AATCTAACTAAAATTATTTATGATCAATGTTTTGATATATGTTAGCATGATATAGGAAAAGCTGGGAAACATGAAAGACATCATGCATGGAATGATACCTTTGAGGTAGTATCAACTGATAGGCTACCAACATGACTCTCTCTAAAATACCATAATCCCTAAGTAACAAGACGATGCCTTTTTTTCTTCTGTAACCATCTATGCTCTAGCCTATGTGATACCCGAAGGAAAACATAATTCCTAACCAGAAACCATAGAGGTAATTGATAAAATCAGAATAAGATTTATATCTAGACTAAGAAGTAGTCATACATTTATCATCCCTGATATGCTTCGGAAACCGCGACAACATAACCCCACCTACAAGGGTAGTGAAGTCTCATTCAAATGGTCATATAGAATTTCCAAACACCCAACACACCTTTATGATAACCTTAATTATACTTTTCTTAACCCATTAAAACCCAATTAAATGCTTTTATTCTAATTGTAACACTCAATGGGAGATTATGTGATCCCGCTTAGCTAGAGACATGATCTCCTCACTATATCGTTAAATTTCTTGTCAAATTAACTCCCCCATGATTTTTATCACATAATGGGACGAATAATGAACAAAGATATATCAAGCGTTGGAATTATATTACAAATAACACCTCTAACTGATCTAACAATGCTTCTCATGTGATTTTTAAGAACAATTACATGGTTGATTACCCATTACCACCTTATCCAAGTTTAGCTGTAATTCTATAAATATCCATGTCTGATAGAAAATTCACACGCCTCCACCTGATGATGTGCCAAAAAAGGTCCTTCTCCTACCGTAGACAATAAAAAAAGGTTAATAGTCAAACGACCTCCTGATGACCGTCCTCGAAGATGCTCGGCTTAGACGGAAAATGAATCACAAACTACACTATAATGCCTTCCTCAATGAAATCCTATGTTTTTCTAGAATCACATCCACTGATGCCCAGAACATACTTTTTGTGACTCTCCTTATTTAACCATCATTTGACCATTTAATATGTTGTACTTTTGTATGAAAAAGTGTGTATCCTGGATCCACCCCCACTAGAATTTTCAACCCTTTTTAACATCACATATGAGTCTAACAACAAGACCGAGAGACCTTTATTTAATTAAAAGTGATTCTAAGGAATTATCTCATAGAATTATACACCCATTGTTATGAGTGAGACATTGGTACAATACAAAATGTTCACATGAGAAAATAGACTGAGCCCAGAGCTATATTTGTGTGGCAGTCAAATCAAAATACATTTTGTGGTGTCCAATATTCCATCCATTGTGTTCCTACTCGGGAACTCACGTACCACTTTAGACTAACCATGCCTTGTAAAAAACCATTCATCCATCCCTCAACCCATAGAGAGTTAACTAACTATCCCTAAAACTTTTAAATTGTAGTGTGGCGTAAGAATGATGCTCTCTTAGTAAATCAATGACAACATCAAGATAGGGGACATACTCATATCTTTAAGATGATTACACTATGATTCTTTCACAATTTTCAAGAAGACCAGGTGAACCAACACTAGTCGACTTCCCCCGAATGAATCTCTACTTCACCTGCCAACAACCTATTATAGCCTAATCACAAGCCTTCACTACTTGATGCATGTTGTGATTGATCAAGATAACTACCATTTTCCAACCAAGACCATTAATGTTTATAAAAGGTTTCACAGAAAACCGACGTTTTCAATATCATGCATTTGAGAAACCACTGATATGATTCCAAGATTCAATCCTCAAGGGTATTCAAGAAAACCAACAATTTCCCAATGGTCATCTATGTATATGACCCTTCTACATGGAATTTCATGTATTTACCAAAAAAAGACGTGATTATCCCACCTAATGAGTTTCCTAGTCATAAAAATACGAGATAGAAAAGCTTCTCACAAGCATGCTAGATCAAAATCACATTAATCACACAAGTGATACTCTTTTGAGTCACCCATACATACGTAAATAATTTTTCATGAAATCCAAAACCAAACTGACCAGCATGTTTAAACACTCAAGTCTCAAAAATTTCATTCTCAATATTGGGAATAACATGTTTCATTTAATTCCCATGTTACTCCACTATGAAGATGACTTGAGGTCATAACCAATGGATAAATTTTCGATAATTTAATTTATTTAATCCAATTAGTTTTCTATACCATTTTTCATGTGTATGGTTACCATGTATATGAATTCAGACTTCCCATAGGTTCTAGTAACAATACATCACATCGATAATATCCATGGTTATCCACCCTATGCATCCCAGTATAAGGGGGTTATTACATGATAGTTAATAATGTTTCATACTTCCCCATACGACCTTTAACCTGAATGATTATATACCATGTCACCCATTATTGAGGGAGAATAAAGGGTCAGGATACCTGTGAAATTCCTGACAGTGTCCTCTACATATCTAACCTGGTGAAACAGATCATTATCTAATTCTCAAACCCATAACAAGGGTCCTGGATTCCATGAAAATCCATTTAATCAAGGGATTTATTTTGAAAGTAACTTCCATACTTGGGATAATTCCACGATATGTTAGAAACTAACAACATTTATCAACAAATTTTATCAATATGGGTGATTCCTATCATAAGTAACCCCGTATGAAGAACAATCTTCACCCCTATAACTATGTTACTCCAAAAAAAATCCCCATGGACAAAATACTATCAATTATGTCATTATTAATAAGGATATGGCCTATGGAAAAATCTCACATTTAAATTAAAAGGATACTCCAAAAAAAAGTAACCAAGGACACCACTTACAGGTTCCATTTTTAAATCCATTACACTAATTCACATTCATCCTTTAATAATTTAAAAGATTAAAACAGAAACTAAACAACAATTTTAAATGTGAGAAGTTGGTAATTAATTTATCTAACACTCTATGGCATAATAAGAACGTCATATAAATATTCATGTTAAACACTAATCATTTATTAACATCCTAAAATAATTAGGAAATTTATCACACAAATTCTTTTTAACATATAAGGAAACTTATGACGGTACCATCAAGACAACCTAGGATAATCAAAAAAGAAACCCTATAGTAGTTTCATTATTTATCAAGGTCATATACACCCATAATGAACCATCTCAAAAGTGAAATGCCCCATATTTCATATGTGGGCTAGTTGTGCAACTTTATGCCAATCAAACACCTCTAAAAAAACATAGAAGCATAAAGATTCAATCACTAGAAGAATATGAATGTATGATATAATGCCCTGACCTATGTTACCCAGATTTAGTGAATTAGTTTATTACATTAGCATGATTACAATAAATAATATCCTAAAGGACTGATCAATTTATTTGATTAGGAAAAACGAGAAAGAAACACATGTTTAACATTACATATTTTATGAAAAATAACATAGTGTCTCCGTTGAAAACATATATTCCACTAAGAATATCCATGATGGTTATTCATAATATACTTCATCGCATCGTAGGGAAAAATTGAAAAAAATAAAGAGGTGACCTCATATACCAAGTAAGGATAAAAAATATAGGAGAAGATATCAAAATTAAAATTAGTATTCTAAGGAATGGTATAAAACTGAAACCTAATCCTTTTAAAGAAAATATTCCTAATATTATGGAAATTATAAATCAAATAATTTAATTTAAACATTCATAAGGATATTTTAATAGTCAAATAGTGTCATGATATATCAATAAAAAATCACATAATGAGGGAATTTAAAATTTCAGACATCAAAACCATATCGTCAAGGCCTCGAGCCAAGACCGTACATAACCATATCATCATGGCCAGATTTTTAAACACTATTTTGTCTCATGATACTGACCAATGCATCTAGGTGATATAGAGGTCCCCTCCCAACACCTATTAGGTCCAATTCATTCATTTTATGAAAAATGTGAAACATTACATAAACATCTGTATTAAAACTATCATACAAAAGTTAATACATTAACAATAAACAATGAATGGTATAAAAATAGGACATCAAAATTCAAGCATACAATAAAAGGTTAAATACAATAAGGAATATTGTATCATAATAAATCAGCATCAATTATTCATAAAATACAACAAAGGGTGAGGACATAGATGGTAAAATCTAATTAAATCAATAATTCTCTTTGAGAAAAATAAGGTTTTTTAATTTTTAATTATTTAAAAGACATGAAATTATAAAATAGAACACTTTATTTGAAAAATAAAATTGTATGAATGTAAGGGAAGATTCAAAATTTTAAGGCATCATAATAGTTTAAAATAGCCACTCGCGCCATATATGTGAAATACATTCTTTCAATAATTTGTTGGGAAGGTCATAATGTACCTAATTTAGAAAATGAAGGAAATATTCTGTTCGAAACATTTTATAACAAATAAATTAGGGTAAAAAATGTATTTAAACAGATTTAGATAATATTTTTAAATACATTATATGAAAAAATGGACTTGGATGATAAACATGTCCCACTAGATACTTACATATAAACAAACTTGGATAAAAACAAGGTTCTGACATTAACCCTTAACTTGTACTTTACATTGATCAAGGGTGTTTTAACCAGCTTTATAATGGTCAATGTGTTTTATTAAATTATACCATAACCATATAAATATTTATGATGTCATATATGATCCTATTATTTCATTTTGATAATAATTTTTCATAATTTCTATTTTTTAGGTGTTAACTACTTCGTTTCCCATTTCTTTTTTTTCATTTATATCTTGTTTGTTATGAATAGGATTTATATTATTCATATTTATAATGATATTATGTTTATAATTATTATATTTACTCATCATGTAATTTTTATAATCTACCATTAATGGTTGATTTGGAGAATTAATCTCACCATGTCGTGAAGACTGTAGGTTGTACGTACGCATGAGTGATGATATCATTCCTTTGATGGTTAAATGATATGAAATTTTATATTATATTAATTATTATAAATCATAATTATGTTATATTATTTATTTATATCCTTTATAATCATCATTATACCCATCTAAATAAATCATATTTGAATAAAAAATTACACCATAGCATGGATAAGGTAAGTTGTATGTACGCACACATGGTGATAATGTTATTCATAGGTTTGATAAAAGAATGAATATTTGTATCCCATAACTATTATAACATCTAAGCATGTATAATATAATGGAGTTATTATTTTCGTATTAAAACAACATAATAAGATGATGTGGAAGAAAAAAAACATTGAAAGGGTTGAAAAATCAATAACCTATTTTTCACGTATCTCATTCTATCATACCATAGCTTTTTAAATTTATTTTATTTCATTATTTTCTATCCCGAGAATTTTTCATTGGTTTTGGGTGAGCCAATGTTTAAAATTTTCTGAGGCTTGTTGAGAAAAAATTCACGTTTTTGGTTTATCGTCATCAGGGGCATGGGTAGAGCATGGTTCTAAGACCCCGCAACCCGCTTGGTTTTCAAAATAAATTAAAATTTATGGGAAGAATAAAATTGCGATGAGTAATATAATAGAAAAAAATGAAAAAAATAAGTTTAATAAAATTTATGATATAGTTTTAATGATAATAATAATAATATCATTTGAGAATATTTTTATTATTATTAATAGTATAAGGAATATAAAATTTATTAGGTATTATTAATATTGTAGTACGCATTATTATTATTATCATTATTATCGTTATTACAATTCATAAATTAATTTAATTACCATTTTCTTGGATCTATTTAAATTATTTTTATGTTTATTATGAGATACACATTCTTATTTATTTAATTTATTTAATTTTTATTTTCCTTCCATTTAATTTTTTCTTATCTTTTTCTTTCTTTTTCGGATAATTTTTTTATCTGGGTTTTTAAAAAATTAAAATTTGCTAACAGGGTATAGGGTTCGCATATTTTTAAAACTGGGTCCAAGATGCGTGAACCCCGTTCACGCATCACCGACCCCGGGAAGATGCGTGAACGGGGTTCACGCATCTTAACCGCGCTGAAGGATGCGTGAACCGCGTTCACGCATCCTTCACGAAGTTGATGAAGGATGCGTGAACGGGGTTCACGCATCCTACAGTAACTTTTTTTTTAAAAAATTTTTATTTTTATTTTTTGTTTTGTTTTGTTTTATATATATATATATATACAAACAAAACATAAAATTCAGCAGAATTTATCTGCTATTTAATATCCAGCAGAACTGCCATTACAGCAGTCTGGATTCTGACAGAAACCATCACCCAGGGCTCTCTTTTATAAGAGGGCTTGCCCAGGAAATCATACTGCATTTCCGATGTGGGATTCAGGTTCTCTTTTCCTGCACAGAACATTCTGCATTTCCGATGCGGGATTCTGTTTCAAGTACGTGACTTTGAAAGACTATAAAATACAAACTATACGACCAATATAAATAAAACTTAAAACATGGATTAAACATATAATAAATAGTTGAAAATGAAAAGAATTTCGTAAAAAGGGTTGATGAATAATAATTTATAAGCTTTCAAAACCACCAACTTGAAACTTAAAAAAGTTTCAAGTACGTGACTTTGAAAGACCATAAAATAAAAACTATAAGACCAATATGAATGAAACTTAAAACATGGATTAAACATACAAGAAATAGTTGAAAATAAAAACAATTTCATAAAAAGTGTTGATGAATAATAATTTATAAGCTTTCAAAACCACCAACTTGAAACTTAAAAATGTTTCAAGTACGTGTCTTTGAAAGATTATAAAATACAAACTATATAACCAATATGAATGAAACTTAATATACGGATTAAGCATATAAGAAATAGTTGAAAATAAAAAGAATTTCATAAAAAAAAATTAATGAAAAATAATTTATAAGCTTTCAAAACACCAACTTGAAACTTAAATACGTTTACGTGCCTTTGAAAGCCTATGAAATACAAACTATAAAGCCAATATAAATGAAAATTAAAACATGGATTAAACATATAACAAATAGTTAATAATTAATTAGTTAATTAGTAATATAATTATTAATTAGTTAATAATTAATATAATTATTAATTATTAATTACTAATACACAATAATTAATTAGTTAATTAGTAATATAATTATATAATAGTTAATTAGTTAATTAGTAGTATAATTATTAATTGATAATTACTTAGTTAATTAGTAATATAAATCTTAATAATAATTATTAATTATAATTATAATTATTAATTATTAATTATTAATTATATAATAATTAATTAGTTAATTAATAATATAATTATTAAATATAATTATTTATTATTTATTATATAATAATTAATTAGCTAATTAGTAATCTATTTATTAATTATAATTATTTTTTATTTATCTATAATTATTAATTAGTTAATTTGTAATATAATTATTAATTATAAAATAAGTAATTGATTAATTAGTAATATAATTAGTGATTATAATTATTTATTATAATTATTAATTATTAATTATTAATTATTAATTATTAATTATATAATAATTAAGTAGCTAATTACCAATATAATGATTAACTATTAAAAATTAATTGGTTATTTAGTACTATAATTATTAACTATAATTATTATATATTAATTAGTAATATAATTATTTATTATAATTAGTAATATAATTAGTAATTATAATTAGTAATTATTAATTATATAATAATTAATTAGTTAATTACCAATATAATTATTAATTATTAAAAATTAATTATATATTAATTAATTAGTTAATTAGTAATATAATTATTAATTATTAATTACATAACAATTAATTAGTTAATTAGTAATACAATAATTAATTATATAATTAATAATTATAATAATAATTAAAAATTATATTACTAATTAACTAATTAATTAATATATAATTAATTTTTAATAATTAATAACTAATAATTGTAATGAATATTTATAATTATTTATTATATTACTAATTTACTAATTAACTAATTAATTATTATGTAATTAATAATTATATGTTTAATCCGTATATTAAGTTTCATTCATATTGGTTATATAGTTTGTATTTTATAATCTTTCAAAGACACGTACTTGAAACATTTTTAAGTTTCAAGTTGGTGGTTTTGAAAGCTTATAAATTATTATTCATCAACACTTTTTATGAAATTGTTTTTATTTTCAACTATTTCTTGTATGTTTAATCCATGTTTTAAGTTTCATTCATATTGGTCTTATAGTTTTTATTTTATGGTCTTTCAAAGTCACGTACTTGAAACTTTTTTAAGTTTCAAGTTGGTGGTTTTGAAAGCTTATAAATTATTATTCATCAACCCTTTTTACGAAATTCTTTTCATTTTCAACTATTTATTATATGTTTAATCCATGTTTTAAGTTTTATTTATATTGGTCGTATAGTTTGTATTTTATAGTCTTTCAAAGTCACGTACTTGAAACAGAATCCCGCATCGGAAATGCAGAATGTTCTGTGCAGGAAAAGAGAACCTGAATCCCACATCGGAAATGCAGTATGATTTCCTGGGCAAGACCTCTTATAAAAGAGAGCCCTGGGTGATGGTTTCTGTCAGAATCCAGACTGCTGTAATGGCAGTTCTGCTGGATATTAAATAGCAGATAAATTCTGCTGAATTTTATGTTTTGTTTGTATATATATATATATATATATATATATATATAAAACAAAACAAAACAAAACAAAATAAAAATAAAAATAAAAATAAAAATTTTAAAAAAAAAGTTATTGTAGGATGCGTGAACCCCGTTCACGCATCCTTCATCAACTTCGTGAAGGATGCGTGAACGCGGTTCACGCATCTCGGACCCAATTTTAAAAATATGCGAACCCTAACCCCTTTTACCTATTTTTTGTTTTTTTAAAACCCATATAAAAAAATTACCCTTCTTTTTCCCTCTCCCTCACATTCTCTCCCCTATCGCGCGAGGACACCCCCCTCAAACTCTACTGTGTCGTTTTCTATTTTCTTCTCCCCTACCCTTTCTACCGGTTCACTCATACCTCACATCGTCACGCCGCGCCCCTCCCACTCTAGCCGACGGTCCACGCCACCTCCCTTCTTCTCCCTTTCCGTGCAGCACACCCTCCTCCCACGCATCATCGGCAGACCAAGAACCTGCTGCTGCCCCGTGCCCCAACTCAACCACAACTAGACCATCGCCCCTTGCAGTTCACCCCTTCAGATGCGCCTCATGCCGGCTCCTTACAGAGCACACACCAGCAACCCCATCCTACATCGCTCCACCCTCGTCGAGGCAAAATGCCCTGTATGGGACTTCCCCCATGTCTGGATGATCTTCCGACAGTCTCTACCGCACCGGGACACACCTCCCTTGCTCCTCTCTAGACGGATCTAACATCAGTGGTCCGCCCCTCAGTTTCTGCCCAACTGCACTGACCGACCACACCCCCTTCTCCCGTATTTCCACTCTCACTGGCCGCGCCCCTGCAACTCTCTTATCACAACCATATTTTCGGCAAATATTTCCGGGGAATTTTCTGTCAGTGTGATTCTCCTTACGGCACCCTCCAACACAACCGGCCAACCTCTTGAACCTCTGGCTTTAGGTGCCGAGTAATCTAGTTGTGTTTTCTTCTATGTTGGTGATGTTTTAGAAAGGGTTTAGTTTGTGGTCTGTTTAATTTTGATGCAATTATGTGGTGCTTTGTTTTAGGAGTCTCCTTAGTATTCTTGCGGTGCAAGCATCGTGTGGCGGGAGTTTTGGGTTGTCTTGTGAGGTTTTCCCTACACAAAGGTAGTTGGTTTTGCATGTAAGGTTTATCTGATTAATCTAGTTGCTTGATTAATTTATTTAGTTTATTCATTAATTAGTCTTCATGTGTGCAGTTTGTTTGTGTTTTCAATTTAAAATGTCATTGCACTGTAGGTGGTACGTCTTTGAACATTTAGTGTTTGTTAAAATTATGTCGTTGGTCTGTTTGCTTGTGCAAGAGTAGTGGCTTGTGTTTTTGTGGTGTGAAGGGTGCTTTTTTTTGAAAATGTTGATGTGTTTTCGTTTTGGTTGGTTTGTTTTTATTAATGTGTTTGTTTTGAAATGGTTGGTTTGTTTTGGTGTTGCTTTGGTGCATCGTTTTCAAAATGGTTTTAGGGAGCATTTGAATTGTCCGAACTATGATTTCAAGGTCATTTGAGAGGTGTATGCATTAAAAAGTGGGTTTTCAATATGTAGAAAATCTTTCTGGATGTGTATAAATCGTTTTTCAACTTTGTAGCAATTTATTAGATTGTGTTAGTAATGTAAATCATATCTTTAAAAGGTTACGATGGGTGGTTTATTTTCAAGAACCATTTTTCAAGAAATGGGGCATGTTTTTTATATAAAACCCTATTTGCATCCCTTGGTGGTGTTTCATTGTGTCGTCCCTTGTTCTGTATTTAATTTTGTATTCTATGTTGTGAAGATTGATTATTTATTTTGAGTGCGTAAAGTTGTGAGATATTTTTTGAAAAAAAATGTTTCATATATTTATAATGTGTTTTAGGAAATAATTTAAATGGTGAGAAGTATGTTTTGAAAACTTTTAGTGGTGGTTTTATTGTGTTTTTTGTTCGTTTGGATTGTACTATGTCAGTGGTTATCGGTTTTTGGTTGTTTTTCATTTTTTGCAGCGCATTGGAGCGGAAAACCCGTGATATTGCGGTCTTTTGTAGGTTGCACATACTTGTGTACGAGTGTGAGATGTGCGACATCGTCGTTGTAACCGAGCTGCGAGTCGAGGTAGGTTTCCCATAGTACTCGCATATAAATTCATCATTTATTAATTGATTGATATTTTATTAATTTTAATATATGATAAAAAATATAAGATAATTAATTTTTAAATGCTTATTTGGTGTAAAAAAACTTTTTATTTTATACACGAGACTTGAAATGTTTTCTTGATGAACAGACACCCAGTAGTGAAAGAATGCCCATTTGGCCTTTAAACATAATTCATGGAATTTCAAATGTAGATCTAGTTTATTGAAAATTGATTTCTTTTGAAGCGTGAACAAGTTTTTTGGGTCTCTTGAGAAATGAGGATTTTCTTTAAAATTGGCAAAGGCCCGTTTGTCACTTTAATAAAATAAATTATTTTTGGAAAACCCTTTCTGGAGTGACTCAGGGGTGATCATTGGTGTATGTTGATGGCATGAGTTGTCTGTGATGTTTGTACTACTTGATTGACATTGCTGAACCAACCCTTTCCTTTTTATTATACGTGCTAATATGGGAACCTGGAATAGTGAGTTAGTTTTATGTGAACGATTGTCGCACTAGTTTTGATTACGCACTATCTAGTGACCCTCAGTAATGATTATACTCTGTAGGGGATTGGGCACCTCGGTTAGTCCATGTAGGGAAACACCGGGCATTATGGCATTATGACGTCATCGAGAGTAGGCATGCCTTCATGATGAGTCTCATATATGGTACGTTCTAGAGTGTTCACAAGCTCCTAGGTTCGACCCATATTTTCTTTAGTGTTTATTTTTATGTGGTGGATGGTTGAGAGGTCCAGTTCGGTTGATGACCCCTATGTGCCACTTCTTCTCCATTTCCCTTAGAGTGTGTTGTGTGTTGTGTTTGGTTTTCCATTTGACTAACAACAAAAATTTGTATTTCTAAATTGTTTGTAAAAAATTTTTAAATTGCAATGCACCTGTTCTTTTCGACCATTAAATTTTTTTTTTGAATTAAAAAGGGAAATCTATTGTTACTTTTCTTAGAAATGAAACTATGTATGTGAAAACCAATATTTTATATGATATAGTTAAAACATGAAAATTGTAAATTTTTATTTAATGGTAGTGCGTAGGGAATAGTTTGTTGGGCACACCTACTGAGTTTTAATTCTCACGCCTATAGTGTTTTCTGTTTTTTAGTTTATGTTGTAGGTTTGACTTGAGCTTTCTTGCCCGAGGAGAGAGTTGGTTTTGGTTTACTGAGTGACTCTCGGGGTAACGAGGAGTTTTCATTGTGTTCAGGTTAGTGTGTTATTTTTTGTCATGATTTTCCTTTCCTATCGTTTATCTATCATGTGTTGTTCAATTTTATTTCTGCTGTTTTTTATTGGGCGAAATCATTCCCACATGATCCTTGTTGATGCATTGGTGCTTTTTGCCAGCCTGGGAGGATCAAAAACGCCTCTAGGCCATGTCGCTGATCGGATTGGGTGATCGGTTCAGGGTTGACCAGGGTTGGTTCGTGAAAAAATGGCATCAGTGGCAGTTTTTCCCTCTTTGGTCACGTCCAATTGGGATAGAGTAAGGGTAAACTAGTATAAGGCCCCATCCTTAAACCTTACTTAATCTTGAGTTATTACAAGATTACAGATTGAGGATCTTTTCAGGTTTAGAGTTTTAGATAATTAGATCATAAAACTTGAATTACATTCCACATATAAACAAAGTGGTTACATAAAGATAGTATTCTTCTTTCTCATCAATGGAAACATATTTAAAATAAAATATGGATTCTTTCTTGACACTTCCTTGACACTATCATCATATCATGTACCTTTCCCTTGACCTGTGAAAAACATTTCAAAGAAACTTGGGATGAGCATAAAAAGCTCAGTAAGGGATATAAAAATACGGAAAGGAAACATGGGTACATATATACATAAGAATGAAATCATGCTTTACCCATAAAACATAAGCACTTTAACATACCTCATCAAATCATGAATAAATCATAGAAATCATAAGACATAAAGGTAACTTGAGGCATTCATAACTTTCTTATGTAGGGAGTAACCCTCTTGGTTACGTTTGGAATACCCATCACAGTATATTCCCTAATTCTCTTCGGAGAAACCTTAACGTTTCACTCCTTCGCGTTACCCAATGCATTGGAGAGCTATATCGGGCTCACCCGCCCTTAGTCTATCACGGAACCACCCGTCTTCATAATAATGCCCAAGAACCTCAACATAATCGTATCACATAAAACATGCATAAAGGAAACATAACATTTCCACCTTTCAATCACAAGATATCAATACAACACATTGATATAAAAATATTATGAAAACAATTTTCAATACCAAAATAAAAGAAAAGTAAAACATGGTATTTATTTTTCTTTTTTAAAAAAAGGTATGGCTTGTAGAGGAAGCCAAAACTCAAATAATGGTCACGGCGGCGGAGAAGTCGTTGTCGCCGCATACGTACGACAAAAACATTCCCTTTTGTCATTTAGTAAACGCTTCATATAAAAAATATTAATTTTGAATAAACGTAAAAGTCAAAGGGTTTTATACACCGTATAAAAGAAGGTTGTGTATAAAACAAAATATGCCTCAATGAAAGGAGATTGAGACGAAGTCCCATACCTCAGGTCTGACTTGACTCAGTCGTTCTTTAATCTCCTGAATAATATACTTGAGTTCATTTATACTTGTTTAAGAACCTTTTTCAAGTTTATTATTCATTTTATATCACTTATTTCCATGTCATGAACACTGTGTAATTATTTAAGTTAATAACGGTCGTTTTAACGATCATTGGTACTTGAGTAAAAAATAAGCCCTTTATAATTACAAGTTGTTCATGTAACCATTATATCCAGAATGGTATTCATGATGTAGATATCATATATGTCATATATATCTAGTACATGCATGCTTTTATAATATTACATAATCATTTAGAGGTAAGAAATGAAATGCACCGTTCATGGAGACAGTAAGCCGTACGTACGCATGAACGCTACTTTCATTTCTATTTCGTATTTTATAGAATGGAATCATAATGATATAAAGGTATATTATAATTATAGTATAATATCATATATAATATCATAGTTCCATCATTTATACGTCCCACATATGGTATTTAACGAATCAAATCACTTTGAGGGGGCGGTAGTCCGCACTTCCTTAAATGAAGATATCGCATTTACCCATAATGGAAACCATAAATGTATGACCAAAATGAAAAATACAGAAGCTTAAGGAAAACATAAACATATTATATATCATATATAAATATAGTGTCATCTTAATGGCCACCTTTGAAGGTGTTAAATGAATGTTGAACAATCATCGTTTCGGGAGGCATAAATTCACCATCCACGGAAACAATATTTTCTTTAACCATTAGATGTAGGTGTGTCTAAGTGTAGTTTGAATCCTTCTTATAACAACATCCTAGTATATTGAAGATACTGGAGTTGTTACAAAAGAAATTAATAAAAAGAGTTTAGGGGGTTGGAGAAGCAAAAATAAAACAATAGGACTCAAGTGAAGACATTACCTTAAAATCGGGTAACTCCCTTTGGTTTGAGCTCAAAGGCTTCCTTGGGAAGACTTCTGCCCAAAGTGAGGCTTCAATGAGTAATAGAGGGATGTGGAGAGACAAAATGGGTAGGGGTTGGCTGATCCTAAGGCTTTGGGAGTGTGGGTAAGGAGGTAGAGGTTGGGGCCTTTTATAAGAGGAGAGGAGGGGCACTCTTGGAAAGTAAAGAAATGTTACTTTATTTTAAAATGATTTTCGGATTCAAAAGGTCCCACATTGATATAATTTGAGGGTAAGGTGATAAGGGTTCTATATACACCCATAAAATAGGTTTTGGACATGTGTAGTTCATAGATTTCACATTATCATTTCATTTTATTTAAATCCTTTATTAATGAGGTAATCGCTGCATCATCATGATGTCATAAATAATTTAATTTATTTAAAGTCTAAAAATAAAAAAATATCATGATGTAGGAAATATTTTTAAATTTCCAATTATTATTTATAATAAAAAATTTGACTTGTATAACCCCATGTAAAAATTGTTTTAGTAAAAAATTTCATGGTTGTGTCATTTTTACTTTAACATTAAATAAAAAATTATTTATGTCATTTCCCAACCAAAGTGGCTCCATGGGGTCCCCAAGTTGACCCATGGATTGTCTTGGTCGGCCATGACACATCCAATGAGGGTAGGACATGTGTCACGATCATCTCATATTATTAAAACATTATTTTTACCTTAAACTACACTAATTACCACTAATCGCGATTAAGAACTTAAAAGTTACTATTCACCAAAAAAAATTATTTTAATCTCATTGAACCACATGTTACTTCTTAATGACAACCATGTATGTCGGAGTTTTAAAAATCAAATCACAGAAGTGGCAAATTTTCATTTAAACGAAAAATCAGTTTCTTTAACTACCACTTAGTGGTTTCACTATTCATCAAAAATTGAAGTTTTTCAGAAAGATACCAAAACTTCACCCTAAGCTATATTTGATATTCTGAATTCAAAAATGATGTCTATTTTACAAAATTCAAAACATGTAAGTTGCATTAATGAATTTAATAACTAATTCCCACTGTCATGACAAATAGCGTGTTTTTATGAAACAATAAGTATCAAAAGATTGACACTAGTTTAAGTCCAATTTTAAAGTGAAATTGATTCCAATGACCACCATTGGATTAAATGGTAAAAATATATTCTAATTTCACTTCAAAACCAATTCAAAAGAAAATCTAATCATATAAATAAATTATACTAAAAAGAGGTTTTGAATTAAAATACAACATTTTTCACTATTCATTAAAAAATGAACTTTATCGAAAAAATACTAACAATTCACACAAAGTATATTTTGATGTCCCAATAATAAATAATAAGTTTATTTTGACAAGCATAACTTATAAAATTGTCAAAAGATATATTTAAAAAGGGGTTGCCATCAAAAGGGAGTAAACCAATCTTTTAAGAATATTAGTGCATTCCATGCATAAGATTGTATTTATTTTCATTTTAAGCCCCTAAAACACTATCTTAATCACTAATAGACATAGATAAAAATATCTATTATTCATGAATTACTTGGGATGTTACATCCTTCCCCCCTTTAGAAAATTTCGTCCCCGCAATTTTTTTACTTATCGAATAAATGGGGGTACTTATCCCTCATTTCATTTTCAGATTCTCATGTTGCCTCTTCCATCATGTGGGTTTTCCACAAAACCTTTACCTGATTAATCACCTTATTCCGTAACACTTGCTCCCTGTGGTCAAGAATCTGGACCGGTTGTTCCTCATAAGATAGGTTCTCTTCCAGCTGAACTACCTCTGGACTCAAAACATGAGATGGATCTGGCATATACTTTCTCAACATCGAAACGTGAAAAAAATTGTGTACCTGAGATAAACTCGGAGTTAAAGCCACTCGGTAAGCAACAGATCCAACTCTCTCTAGAACTTCATATGGTCCAATGAACCTTGGACTCATCTTTCCTTTCTTACCAAATCGCATCACACTTTTCCATGGTGATACTTTGAGAAAAACATGATCACCTACCTCAAAAGAGAGATCCTTCCTTCTGTTTTCTGCATAACTCTTCTGCCTACTCTGAGCTGTTCTAATGTGTTTCTGAATCAGCTGAACTTTTTCTGCCATCTCTTCTACCAATTCTGGTCCCATCAACTTCCTTTCACCCACTTCATCCCAGAAAGCTGGAGTTCGACACCGCTTCCCATATAATGCCTCAAATGGTGCAATCTATATACTGGAATGAAAAATGTTATTATATGAACATTCAACCAAAGAAATATGTTGGTTCCAACTTCCCTGATAATACATCGAACAAGCTCGTAGCATATCCTTGAAGGTCTGAATTGTTCGTTCTGACTTCCCATCTGATTGAGGATGAAATGATGTACTAAAATTTAATTCAGTACCCAACGACTTCTGAAGGCCTTTCCAAAAGTTAGAAGTGAACCTAAGATCATGGTCAGATATAATGGAGAGAGGAACTCCATGTAACCTTACTATCTCTTTAAGATACAAACGAGAAAGTTGATCTAGGGAAAAATTATCTCGTATAGCAAGGAAATGAGCAGATTTAGTCAAGTGATCAACAATAACCCAGATTGCATTATTACCTCGAGATGTATTCGGTAATCCCACAACAACTCTCTCTTCAACTGTGAATCACAAGGCACACATAATCTCTTCCAAAATCTCAAAATGCAATCATTATCAATGTTGAATTCATGCAACTTACCTTTCTGAACCAGCTCTACCTTTTTCTGCAACTCACTGTCTTGCTTCTGTGCTTGCTTGATTCTATCTGATAGAGATGATCTCACTGATACCTGAAACAAAACAGAAGAACTTCCTACACCAACAACTTCTATGACAAAGTTCATCAAATCCTTACCAAAAGGATCATGTTCCAAATGCAACATTGTTAATGAAGCATTACTTTTTCGACTGAAAGCATCATCCACTTTATTTGCATTTCCTAGATGGTAATGAATTGTACAATCATAATCCTTGATTAATTCCAGCCATCTCCTCTGTCTCATGTTTAACTCTTTCTGAGTGAATATATACTTTAAACTTTTGTGATCAGTATATATTTCACACTTTACTCCATACAAATGATGTCTCCAAATTTTTAAAGCGAACACAACAGTAGCTAATTCCAAATCATGTGTAGGGTAATTTACCTCATGTGTTTTCAACTGTCGTGAAGCATAAGCTATTACCTGATCATTCTGCATTAGGACGCAACCAAGTCCTTTCAATGAAGCATCACTGCAGATAACAAACTTACCATTCCTGGAAGGTAGTGCCAAAACTGGATCATTCAACAATCTTCTTTTTAGTTCCTGAAAACAATCAACACATTCTTTTGTCCAGATAAACTTAACACCCTTCCGAGTTAGCTTAGTCATTGGACTAGATAACCGTGAAAAATTTATAACAAACCATCGGTAATATCCAGCCCAACCAAGGAAGCTACGAATCTCAGTTACATTTGTGGGTCTTGGCCAGTCTTCCACAACTTTTGTTTTTGCAGGATCAACAGTTATCCCATCTTTAGTAACAATGTGACCAAGGAAAGAAATTTGTTGCAACCAAAACTCACACTTGATTAATTTCCCATAAAATTTATTTTCTTTTAAGTTTTGCAAGATAACCCTTAAATGTCTTTCATGCTCCTCTTTACTTTTAGAAAACACCAAAATATCATCAATGAAAACCACCAAAATCTTATCCAAGAACTCATGGAAAATTCTATTAATTAAGTCCATGAATACAGCAGGTGCATTGGTTAGCCCAAAAGGCATTACTACAAATTCATAATGGCCATATCTTGTACGAAACACAGTCTTTGGAACGTCTGCTTCCTTTACCTTCAGCTGATGGTACCCCGATCTCATGTCAATCTTTGAAAAATACTAAGCTCCCTGGAGCTGATCAAACAAATCATCGATATGAGGCAAATGATATTTGTTCTTAACAGTGATGTTATTCAGGGCTCTATAATCAATGCAAAGTCTCATGGAACCATCTTTCTTTTTAACAAATAAAACAGGAGCACCCCATGGTGATGTGCTTGGTCGAATGAAACCTTTCTCTAATAAATCTTGTAATTTCTCATTCAACTCTAAAAGTTCATTTTGAGCCATTCGATAAGGGGGTTTTGAAATTGGCTTAGCATCATGAACTATGTCAACAGTAAACTCAACTTCCTGATATGGTATTATTCCAGGAAACTCATCAGGAAAAACAGCAGGATACTCATTTACCACTGGCACATCATTAATCTAAACAGTTCCTTTATTTTCAACGATGTGTGAAAGGTAACATTCATTTCCATCTTTTACAAGTTTCTGGTCCTCTTGATAAGTTATCAACAGTAAGGGTTCATTCTTGTACACAAACTGAAAGTACTTCTGAAAAGAAACTTCTTTAGCTCTACATTCAATCTTAGCATGGTAAATAGAGAGCCAATCCATACCCAGGATAACATCAAACTCTACTAGAGATAGAACAATAAGGTTTGCAAGTAGGTTATTTCCACAGATAAGGACAGGAAGATTCTTATAAATTATTTTTGCCTCAAAATTTCCCCCAGGTGTTTTTACCAAAAGTTCAGGAGTCATTTCTTGAGATGGTATTCCCATTTTACTAGAAAAGTTTTCAGAGATGAAAGAATGTGTAGACCCTGAATCAAACAACACACTGGCATAATCTGAAAAAACAAACAAAGTACCTGATACAACTTCATTTGATGGCCCGACATCTGCTGAAGTAGTTGCAAAAGATTTCACCACCCCTTTCTGCATGTAGTCTAACTGCTTCCCATCACTCAAGCTCTTTTTCAAACACTCTTTTTCATAGTGACCCATCTCATTGCACTTATAACATTTCACTAACTGTAAATCAAATTTGCTCTTACCTTCACCTTGATCCTTTTCAGTGCAATCACGAGCCTTATGTCCCATCTTTCCACATCAGTAACACTTTCCAGAATTCAGAAGACATTCCCCGGCATGCCTTTTGCCACATTTATCACAAACTGGAAACTTAGTTTTCTTACCATCAGACTTTTTTGAATAATTATTACCTTTATCCTTCCACCTTGGTCTCTTCTTCTATTGGTTTTTATAGAACACTTGATCATCAGCAAACTCCATTTCCACCTTCTCATCACATCAACCAAGCTTTTCATAACTTTTAAACTCACGAGAAGCTAATTCCCTTCGATATTTTGGCTTTAATCCTGAGTAAAAACGATTGATTTTACTATCAAGGTCTCGGATAAAATTTGGAGCATACCTTGCCAATCGAGTGGACCTTTCTTAATAGGCGGCCACTGAGTCTTCCTCTTTCCTCAATTCCAAGAATTGCTTTTCCATCCTATGTCGAACATCCTTAGGAAAATACTTCTCAAGAAACATACCTTTGAATTCATCCCAGTCGAGAGCATCAATCTCATCAACGTCCCTCATATTTTTAACCATCGACCACCACGGATCTGCTTCACCCTCCAAACGGTAAATAGCAAGACTAACCTTTTGATTGTATGAACACCCCATGACATCGAAAATCTTCTCCAGTGCTTTAATCCACCCTTCAGCTAACACAGGGTCAGATGATCCTCTGAATGATGGGGGATGTTGCCTCATGAAATGTTCCACCACTGACATGTTCCTCTGCGGTTGATCTGGCTGATCTCGTGCATGGATACCACCACCATTTATCGCTAGAGTCAACTGCGCCATTACTGCAACAAACTGCTCAGTTCCAATTCCGACCATCTCAGGATGCTGATTTGGAAGGTAATTTCCTTCTGTATGCCTTCCTAGCACTGCTTCCCTGTTTCCTCTGCGGAAAACCATTCTGAACAAACATGTCTTAGATGAAGCAACATGGTAATATTCAAATACTATATCACTTCAATTTGACCATAAAAAAATATTTTTGGATAATAATTTAATAGAATTCTAACTCCTAAAGTTATCTAAACCGACCTCTAATACCAACTATAAGGCCCCAGCCTTAAACCTTACTTAATCTTGAGTTATTACAAGATTACACATTGAGGATCTTTTCGGGTTTAGTGTTTTAGAGAATTAAATCATAAAACTTGAATTACATTCCACATATAAACAAAGTGGTTACATAAAGATAGTATTTTTCTTTCCCATCAATGGAAACATATTTAAATTAAAACATGGATTCTTTCTTGACACATCCTTGACACTATCATCATATCATGTACCTTTCCCTTGACCTGTGAAAAACATTTCAAAAAAATTGGGATGAGCATAAAAAGCTCAGTAAGGGATATAAAAATACGGAAAGGAAACATGGGTACATATATACAAAAGAATGAAATCATGTTTTACCCATAAAACATAATCACTTTAACATACCTCATCAAATCATGAATAAATCATAGAAATCATAAGACATAAAGGTAACTTGAGGCATTCATATCTTTCTTACGTAGGGAGTAACCCTCTTGGTTACGTTTGGAATACCAATCACAGTATATTCCCTAAATCTCTTCAGAGAAACCTTAACGGTTCACTCCTTCGTGTTACCCAATGCATTGGAGAGATATATCGGGCTCACCCGCCCTTAGTCAATCACGGAACCACCCGTCTTCATAATAATGCCTAAGAACCTCAACATAATCGTATCACATAAAACATGCATAAAGGAAACATAACATTTCCACCTTTCAATCAGAAGATATCAATACAATACATTGATATGAAAACATTATGAAAACAATTTTCAATACCAAAATAAAAGAAAAGTAAAACATGGTAATTATTTTTCTTTTTAAAAAAAGGTATGGCTTGTAGAGGAAGCCGAAACTCAAATAATGGTCACGGCGGCGGAGAAGTCGTTGTCGCCGCATACGTACGACAAAAACATTCCCTTTTGTCGTTTAGTAAACGCTTCGTATAAAAAAGATTCCTTTTGAATAAACGTAAAATTCAAAGGGGTTTATACACCGTATAAAAGAAGGTTGTGTATAAAACAAAATATGCCTCAATGAAAGGAAATTGAGACGAAGTCCCATACCTTGGGTCCGACTTGACTCGGTCGTTCATTAATCTCCTAAATAATAAACATGAGTTAATTTCTACTTGTTTAAGAACCTTTTTCAAGTTCATTATTCCTTTTATATCACTTATTTCCATGTCATGAACCCTATGTAATTATTTATGTTAATAACGGTCATTTTAACGATCATTGGTACTTGAGTAAAAAATAAGCCCTTTATAATTACAAGTTGTTCATGTATCCATTATATCCAGAATGGTATTAATGATGTAGATATCATATATGTCATATATATCCAGTACATGCATGCATTTATAATATTACATAATCATTTAGAGGTAAGAAATGAAATGCACCGTTCATGGAGACAGTAAGCCGTACGTACGCATGAACACTACTTTCATTTCTATTTCGTATTTTATAGAATGGAATCATAATGATATAAAGGTATATTATAATTCCAGTATAATATCATATATAATATCATAGTTCAATCCTTTATACGTCCCAAATATGGTATTTAACTAATCAAATCACTTTGAGGGGGCGGTAGTCCGCACTTCCTTAAATGAAGATATCGTGTTTAACCATAATGGAAACCATAAAGGTATGCCCAAAATGAAAAATACAGAAGCTTAAGGAAAACATAAACATATTACATATCATATATAAATATAGTGTCATCTTAATGTCCACCTTTGAAGGTGTTAAATGAATGTTGAACAATCATTGTTTCGGGAGGCATAAATTCACCATCCACGGAAACAGTATGTTCTTTAACCATTAGATGTAGGTGTGTGTAAGTGTAGTTATAATCCTTATTATAACAACATCCTAGTATATTGAAGATACTGGAGTTGTTACAAAAGAAATGAATAAAAAGAGTATAGGGGGTTGGAGAAGCAAAATAAAACAAAAAGACTCAAGTGAAGACATTACCTTAAAATCGGGTAACTCCCTTTGGTTTGAGCTCAAAGGCTTCCTTGGGAAGACTTATACCCAAAGTGAGGCTTCAAGGAGTAATAGAGGGATGTGGAGAGACAAAATTGGTAGGGTTTTCCTGAGTCAAAGGCTTTGGGAGTGTGGGTAAGGAGGTAGAGGTGGGGGCCTTTTATAAGAGGAGAGGAGGGCCACTCTTGGAAAGTAAAGAAATGTTACTTTATTTTAAAATGAGTTTCGGATTCAAAAGGTCCCAAATTGATATAATTATAGGGTAAGGTGATAAGGGTTCGAAATACACCCATCAAATAGGTTTTGGACATGTGTAGTTCATAGATTGTACATTATCATTTCATTTTATTTAAATCCTTTATTAATGAGGTAATCGCTGCACCATCATGATGTCATAAATAATTTAATTTATTTGAAGTATAAAAATAAAAAAATATCATGATGTAGGAAATATTTTTATATTTCCATTGATTATTTATAATCAAAAATCTGACTTGTATAACCCCATGTAAAAATTGTTTTAGTAAAACATCTCATGTTTGTGTCATTTTTATTTTAACATTATATAAAAAATTATTTATGTCATTTCCCGACCAAAGTGGCTCCATGGGGTCCCCAGGTTGACCCATGGATTGTCTTGGTCGGCCATGACACATCCAATGAGGGTAGGACATGTGTCAAGCTCATCTCATATTATTAAAACATTATTTTTACCTTAAACTACAGTAATTACCACTAATCGTGATTAAAAACTTAAAAGTTACTATTCACCAAAAAATTATTTTAATCTTATTGAACCACATTTTACTTATTAATGAAAACCATGTATGTCGGATTTTTGAAAATAAAATCACAGAAGTGGCAAATTTTCATTTAAACGAAAAATCAGTTTCTTTAACTACCACTTAGTGGTTTCACTATTCATCAAAAATTGAAGTTTTTCAGAAAGATACCAAAACTTCACCCTAAGATATATTTGATATTCCGAATTCAAAAATTATTTCTATTTTACAAAATTAAAAACATGTAAGTTGCATTAATTAATTTAATAACTAATTCCCGTTGTCATGACAAATAGCGTGTTTTTATGAAACAATAAGTATCAAAAGATTGACACTAGTTTAAGTCCAATTTCAAATTGAAATTCATTCCAATGACCACCATTGGATTAAATAGTAAAAATATATTCTAATTTCACTTCAAAAACATTTCAAAAGATAATCTAATCATATAAATAAATTAGATTAAAAAGAGTTTTTGAATTAAAATACAACATTTTTCACAATTCATTAAAAAATGAACTTTATCAGAAAAATATCAAAAATTCACACAAAGTATATTTTGATGTCCCAATAATAAATAATAAGATTATTTTGACAAATATAGCTTTTAAAATTTTCAAAAGATATATTTAAAAAGGGCTTGCCATCAAAAGGCAGTAAAACAATCTTTTAATAATATTAGTGTATTCCACGCATAAGATTGTATTTATTTTCATTTTAAGCCCCTAAAATACTATCTTAATCATTAATAGACATAGATGAAAATATATATTATTCATTACTTACTTGTGATGTTACAACTAGAGTTCAGGTTTTCGGGACTCGACATACTAACTATGAGTAAAGTTCCTGGCAAGCACACCTCGTGGCAGGACTCAAGTTAGCAAAGTAAGTTGAGGTTTGTCTGAGTCTTTGGTCATTGCGGTTAATCTTGTTTAGGGGAAATGAAAAGAGAATAGGGTTAGTGGTCCTAGTGAGCTCATAGGGTCTGGAAAGCCATGTGGAGCCGGGGACACAAACCTAGAATACCCTATTTGGTGGTTGTGTGATTGGCGTACGACCTCCAACCATATGTTCCAGTCACTCGCTAACACTAGTTCTCTCTTGAACCGTTCCTCATTTCATTGTTTGGAATTCTGGAAATTTTCTTTTTGAGTAAATTTTTTTTGGCCTTGTAATTTTTTTTCAAATGAAACACTTTAAAAATGAAATGATGTGTAAGTTTTGAAAAGTTTAAGTTGAATATTTGGTTTTGAAAAATGGAAAGGTCTGGTTTCAATATGTGGTGATCTCAAGGGAAACCACATTCATGGATGTTTATAGAGAGAGAAATGGGTAATGGTATGAGCGGATGAGTGCCTGGACGGACATGAGGTGGCTGTCGGTGTGGCACATGAACATGCATGTGTGAGGCCCATGGGAAACCATTGGTGTTTGTGCACCCCACCAGCATCGTTTTTTTTCAAAAAGATATGTTAAATTAAACTTTGTTGTTTTAGTAACTATTTATTTCGTGTGATCTCCTTATGACACCCCAAGCTTCCACGGTACGCTTCTCTTTGAATAATACAGTAGCGTGTGTTGAACGCAACTTCGAGTTCTAACACACACCACAACCAATAAAACTAGCCAGTATGAATAATAATACACACTTTTTGAAATTTTATAAATTTTATATTTCAAAATGGGATTAATTTTTGGATTTGAAATATCGAAATTTTCTTAGGGTGAATTTTTGGTATTTTTCTAAAAACATTAAATTTTTTGATGAATAGTGAAAAACACTGAGTTATAGTTTAAAACCGAATTTTTATTTAAATAATTATTTATGTTATTTAAATTTAATTAAGGTCAAAATAGATACATAATACCTATATATGTTCAATGTAATTAATTGGAGTTAGTTTAGAATCATTTTAGATATGTAAAAATTTTATGGAATTTCACCGTCTTTTACCCACCTCCTAGGAGAATTTGGAAATTCACAGAAAAACATAATTTTACGACTTCTGTGAGTGGAATTTTGAAAATCTGAGAGACTAGGTTAATATCAAGGAGTAAAATGTGGTTCAATAAGATAAAAATAATTTTTGGTGAATAGTATCTTTTTACTTTTACTTACCACGGTTAAAATTAAATAGGGTAATTAAGGGTAAAAAAGAAATTAATATTACCCTATCACATGTCCTAATTCTATTGGACAAGTGTATCACGACCAAAAATTACCTTAGGAATAAAATATTATCATTTAGGTCTACATGGATTAGATTAGGACATTTATTATTATTTAATTCTAAGAAGAGTTAAAAGAGTTAAAATCAAATGTTAATAACTAAAACATTTTCAATATAGGGTTATACATAAGATAAAATCGATTATAAATATTCATTAGAAATATAAAAAGATTTCCTAAATAATGGAATTTTATTTATACTTTTTAGACATTAAATAATTTAATTTATTTATGAAACAATGGTGATGTAGTAATTACATAATTAATGAAATATTAAAATAATTGATATTATAAATATAAAAATAAATTTAATTTGAGACTTTTTATGAATTAAACTAATTTTATAGGTTAATATGACATATTAGGAATGGTTATATAATTTTTTTTCTAATTAATAATGTTGTTATGAAATTATAAAAAACAAAATACCCAATACTGTCAAAATTGACCTAAAAGAGTTTTTAAAACAAATATTATATTATTAATTGATATTCTATTCCTAAAAATATAAGGATCGGCAAAAGGACTAATATAATGATATATTTATCATTAATGGACCACTTGGGGGTCTCTTGGATGTATATAGTATGTTTATTAACTATATAATTTAAAAATACAAAGTGACATGTTAAGTGTCAAACTAATTAAATAAGAGTTAAAACTAAAAGATAAGGTTAATAAAGTGAACCAAACCTGTCTAAAACCTATTGGTTGAAGTTTTTTCGACCCATACCCACCTTTAAATTTAAATAATCCACTTTGTAGCCATTAGAAACCGAATATGAATTTATTATAAAATAATATTTCTTGCTTTTCCAAAGGTTCCCCTCACCCCTCTTATAAAAGGGCACTCCCCCTTCTCTCAATTTCACACCTTCAAAGCCATTGGCCTAATCCAAAATCAGCCCAAATACCCTAAAAAATATCCACCCTTAATCCTAGAGGCCTTACTTTTTCAGAAAGACATCCTAAGTATCCATTTTGATCAAATCAAAAGGAAGAACCCGAAGAAGAGGTAATGTTTTCACCACCCTCTTTCAATTTCCTTTCTTCTTCAACTTTTTAATTATTTGTTCTTACCATTCTAAAATAATAACTCCCGTATATTCTATATAATGTGATGTTATTATAAATATGGTACAACCATATTCAGTATTCTATCCATATTTTGAAAGACATGTCACCATACGTGCGTACGTACGGCTTACCGTCTCCACATCGTGGTGTAATTGTTATTCAATATATTATTTTTTGGATGGGTATAATA
This sequence comes from Viscum album, assembly GCA_963277665.1. NCBI lineage: Eukaryota > Viridiplantae > Streptophyta > Magnoliopsida > Santalales > Viscaceae > Viscum > Viscum album. The sequence continues at coordinate 736,697,884 of OY728160.1, forward strand.
ATGATGTTTAATTAATATAAATAATTAATATAACATGATAATGATTCTTTATATATGATATACCATCCAATTATATATTATTTTAATATCAAAAGAATGATATTGTCGCTCGTGCGTACGTACGGACTACCGTCTCCCCGAACGCGATGAGATTCATTCCCCATCGTATCCATTAAAGACTAATTCTAATTTGATGATTACAAGTAATGTTTAAGAACTTTATATCATTCTGGATATGAATATGATATGACCTATCCATAACAAACACGACTTATGTAACAAAACATATAAAAGAAAACGAGTAAGTTAACACCCGAAACAACGATAATACTAAAATATTATTAACAAAGCATTATTAGAAGAATGTATATGATATCATAATTATGTATATGGATCTTGTATAGTTTAATAACAATGTTTTAACTATTATACAGGAGGTTAACATACCGTCGACTAAGGAAATGTACAATGCAAGGGTTTATTTCAAAATCTCTTCATTATCTGAGGTTGTTTATACATAAATATCTACTGGAACCTCTTTATCATCCACATCCATGTTTCTTAAAAATGTATTTCAAATCATTCTTAATATTTTCAAGAAAATGGGATAAATTCATTTATACCCTTTTAGACTTTTTATATGAATTTTATAAAGGAACCTTTTTGTCATTTTCCAAACAAGGTCCTTTTTAACTTTTTCGACGGAATTAAGGTAAGAATGTTTTTTTAACTTATACGGCGGGTGCGGCTATTATCCACCGTTGAAAAATCATCGATGCTTCCCTTACAATATGATAAGAATATTTTTAATGTAAAGGTTTTATTTTATAATTATGTGACTTTTAAATTATTTTCAGAAAAAGAGATATTTCTCACAAATAGTTTTGATTTCATCTATGTAAACATCCTTTGATGGAATTTAAGATTATTTGAAGTTGATTTATTATGATACAAAACTTCCATATTGTATTACAGGTTTTGCGATATGTTTGAATGTGGATGTGTTATTTTTATACCATTCATGGTTTATGGAGAAAGTATTGACATTTTTTATACTAGTTTTAATACAAATGTTTATGTTATGTTTAAACCTTTTCATATGGGAATTCATTGGAATTAGTAAGTGATGGGTGAAGCCCGCTATAGCTCTGCGATGCATCGGCAGGTCTCATGAGACCAACTAGTATCTTTGCACAATTCATTGAAAAAATCTTATTTGTAGTCTCTGCATGAGGCCTCGACTACGTGGTTATGATAGTCTAGCATTATGTATTCCTTCATTATGAAAGTGGTTATTGATATTTCATGTGATTATTCGACTAGTAGAATATCCATGTGAATAAGTAAATGGCATTATTTCATTTTATCTTTTCCATATTATGCTGAAGTTCAAGTTTAAAAGTATTTTTCTTTAGTTATTTATTGCCTTAAATTTTTATGCTTATTTATAAAAGTTTCCTCTATATTGTTATCCTTACGTGGCATTTGAGCTCACCCCTTTCAATGTTTTATTTTTTCCAAGATGTGAAGAAGTATTTTATGAATGACCTGTAGTGATAGTATGAGGAGATATGAAGACAAGATGTTGTTGTAGTAGTTTTCACTTTATGATTTATTGTAAACATTATGAATGTATCTAGTTATTCCAAGGCTACTAAACTAATCAGTATTTTGAGACTTGATCTTTTCTTATCTTTCCAATATTATGTAATAATGCACTGAATTTGGGTAACTGGGGTTGGGGCGTTACAGTTATTGTGTTTTTGAAATGTTGGATTTTAGGCACTTCGAACCAATAATCCTTTCTTAACTGATTTGTGTTTTGATTTTTGATTTTTTATTTGTAAGATGGTGTGCAAGTGCGTGGTTAGTGAATTATTTTGAAAAGTTCTTCGGGAAGCCCTTACAATGGTTCCCCCTGCACATTTAGTGTTTTCTTGTGGTATGTCTTGATCATTGGACCAGTTTTATTGGGTCCATGTTTTTTTCCTGACCAGTGTATGCCTCCATAAAGCTTTAACATGCGATTGAAGAGCGGCGATGGGTAATTCATCGTTGGCCAACCCTTCAGTTGATTAATGTGAGGACTCTCCCTTTTAGTGTTAATGCTAAGTTTGTCCCTTATCCTTTTTGGTTAAGTGGATCCTCCCACAGCGGGATGACAGACCTGAGAAGAGTTTAAGGGAGTTTTGGTCTCTCTGAGTTGTCTTAGTTATTGGTTAATAAGTTTGACATCATTGCATCTAAAGGTTTCCCCCTGGATGCGGTTAAAGGAAATTCTAGCAAAGTAAGGGTGAAGGCAGTTCAGAGTTATTGGTGCTGACCGATGGTATGAAAGTCTTGTAGTGCTTCCATCAGCCACAAGAGTAATGTTTGGTGACATCTTCTAGTGTGAGTTCTCCTGAAGAGCAAGGGTGGATTTTGTAGGATTCTTAAGGAGTCCCTGTCATCATAGCAGTGTATCCTCTCAGGGAGTTTTATTTTTTTCTATTCAAAGGGTAGTGTTTGTCGCGCATATTTCCTTCTTAAGTTCCTTGGTTAAGGTGAAAGGAGATTCATGTGCACCCTCTAATCCCAGGTTTGGATGGATGTGCCACGAGCGAGTTGTTGGATGTCGTGATGTGTTGTGTATTCTGGTGTTGTCTCAGTTGTGGTATGGTTGCGTGTGGCGCAAAAAAGAAGAAGCTCTCTTTGGGTGTCTTCAATACCTGACTACGAGGAAAGAGATGCTTCAATCATCAAGGCTTCATCCATAGGCCTTAGAGTGAAGATGTCGCGAAGTCTGGAATCTAGGGAGTGTATGAGACCTCGAATATATTTCTGTCATTGGTGTTGAAAGAAAAGTTTGTTTAAATTGTTTTCTATGGGTATTCTATTACGAGAAAACCATCTTGGTGTGTATGGATTCTGTGACTATGTGGAGGCGTGATCTTCATGTTACCTTCAAGTCCTAATGGTTGCATCCCACCGAATGTAATTTCTTTTGGTGGTCCGTATGAGAGTCTATCAGGTAAATCAGTCTCAAATTTGAATAATTCTCATCCAAGGATGTGAAGATGTTAGTTCATCTTGGGTTGTGGTTTTGACGCCCCAGTAGTTGGGCCCGCCCTCCCCTCCCCTTGTGGTGGGGTATTTGGTCACCGTCGGAAAATTATCAAAGTTCTTATATATTAAGTCAAATCTAATGGTGGGGAGTCCGGTCGGGCATCCCCGTGTCGGCTCTCTAGTCTCTCCTCGGGTGTTGGTAGGTTTCTAATGGTGGGGAGCCCCTTAGGGGTTTCCCCATGTTGACCTTTTGCTTCTATTTCTAAAGATTGATTAATGATAATTGATATGAGTGTTCCCTGGATGTGGTATGGCCATGGTTGTTCATTCTTTCCAAACAGTGTGATTTTCCTTTAATAGTGCTCAGGATGTTTCGGCATGTGAAGTTGGTTTTCGTGGATGTGAGAATTTCTTTCCTTGATCTGTCCACTGGAGGCGTTCTAGCACATTGGGGTGGGCGACACATATCAGAAAGACTTTTAACGAGTTTCTTGAGGTGGTCATGTATGTCACATTCTTTAAGCACGATGTGTTTTCCTATTTTCACGTAATTTTCATATGGATTCATTTTGAACCCCAAGGAGGTATTGGATGCTACTTCGGGGTTCCGCCTTAGTTGTGGCTTTTCGGGGATGAAAAGCGCTATGGTGGGGAAAATTGTCATAGCCTATATTTTTCTATTTATTTTATTTCATTATATTCTATCCTAATAATTTTTCGTGGGTTTTTGGTGAGCTAATGAATATTTTTTTTTGAGTCTTGTTGAGAAAAATGCACATTTTGGGTTTAGCGTCATCGGGCGCATGGGAAGAGCATGGTTTTGAGACCCTGTAACCCGCTCAGTTTTCAAAATAAATCAAAACATATGGGAATAATAAAATTTTGATGAGTAATAGAATGGAAGAAAATGAAAATAAGAAGTTCAATAAAATTTAAGATATTGTTTTAATGGTAATAATAATAATATCATTTGAGAGTATTGTTGTTGTTATTATTAGTATTATTATGAATATAAAATTTATTAATTATTAATAATATTGTAGTATGTATTTTTATTATTATCATTATTATCATTATTGCAATTAATACAGTAATTTAATTATCTTTTTGTTGGATCTATTAAGAATTTTTATGTTTATAATGAGACTCAAATTTTTATTTATTTATTTTATTTTTATTTTTATTTTCCTTAGATTTTATTCTTATAATTTCCTTTATTTTTTTCCTCTCAATCACATTCTCTCTACTGCAGCGCACGGACACCCCCCCCCCCCCCCTCAAACCCTACTGCGCTGTTTTAATTTTTTCTTCTACCCTGCCCTTGCCGCTGGTTCACTCCTTCATCACATCGTCGCGATGCACCCCTCCCACTCTGGCTGATGGTCCAAGCCACCTATCTTCTTCTCCCTTGCCATGTAGTGCACCCTGTCCTCCCATGCACAGTCAGCTGACCGACCACCTACTGCTGCCTCGAGCCCCGACTCAACCGCACCCATCCTATCACCCCTTGGAGCGCTCCCCTCCAGTCGCGCCTCCTGTGGGATCCTTACAGTGCACACACCAGCCACCCCAGCCGACATCACTTCTCCCTCGTCGAGCCAAAATTCCCTATGCACAACTTCCACCCATGTCCAACCGATCTTTTGACAATCTCTGCCACACCGGGCCACACCTCCCTTGCTCCTCCCCAGCCAGATCTAACATCGGCGGTCCGCCACTCAGTTTTTCCCGAGCTGTGCCGACTGGCCCCACCCATTTCTCCCGCACCTTTTCTCTCACTGGCCATGCCCCTACAACTCTCTGGTCACAACCCTTTTTTGGGGCCACACCTCTTTTAGGTGAAGTTTCCGTCTATATGATTCTCTTTCCAGCACCCTCCACCGTAACCAGCCAACCTCTTGAAAGTTTAACTTTAGGTGCAGAGTAATCTAGATGTGTTTTCTTCTGTATTGGTGATGTTGCGGATAGGGTTTAGTTTTCATTATATTTAATTTTCATGCAATTATGTGGTGCTTTGTTTAGGAGTCTCCTTGGCCTTCTTGGGTTGAAAGCTTCATGCGACAGGAACTTTGCATTGCCTTGCGAGGGTTTTCATACACCATGGTAGGTGGTTCCTCCTATAAGGTTTATCTAATTAATCCAATATCTTTTTTAATTAATTAATTTAATTTATTAATTAGTCTTAATGTGTGCAATTTTTTTTGTTTTCAATTTAAAATTTCTTTTCTCAGCTGGTGGTACGTCTGTGAACATTTAGTGTTTGATAAAATTATGTAGTTAGTCTGTTATCTTGTGTAGGAGTAGTTTCTTGTGTTTTTGTGGTGCGAATGGTGCTTTTGTTTTGAAATGGTTGGTGTGTTTTAATTTTGGTTGGTTTGCTTTTATTAATATGTTTTTTTGGAAATGGTTTGTGTGTTTTGGTGTTTTTTTTGCGCAACATTTTCAAAATGGTTTTAGGGAGCATTTGAATGGTGTGAACTATGGTTTTAAGGGTATTTGAGAGGTTCATGAGTTAAAAACTAGTTTTTCAATGAGTAGAAAATCTTTATGGATATGTCGACTTTTTTTTAAACTGTGTAGTAATTTATTAGATTGTGTTAGTTATGTAAATTATATATTGAAAAGTTTACGATGGACATTTGATTTTTAAGAACCATTCCTGCATGAAATGGGGCATGTTTTTGATATAAAACCCTTATAGCGTCCCTTGGTGGTGTTTCATTGTTTCAGCCCTTGATCTATATTTAATATTGTTTTCTATTTTGTGCAGATTGATTATTTCTTTTGAGTGTGTAAAGCTGTGAGATATTTTTTGAAAAAAAATGTGTCATAAATTTTTAATGTGTTTTAGGAAATAATGTAAATGGTGCAAAGTATGTTTCGAATATATGTCAAGGTGGTTTTTTGCATTTTTTGTTCGTTTGGATTGTTCTAAGTTAGTAGTTATGGGTTCTCAGTTGTATTTCATATGTCGCAGTGCAATGACGAGGAAAACTCATGATATTGCGGTCTTAAGTAGGTTGCACATACTTGTGCGTGAGTTTGAGACATATCGCGTCGTCATTCTATCTGTGATGCGGGTCGAGTTAGGTCCCCCATTGTACTCGCCTTTAAATTCAAAATTTATTAATTTTTTGATATTTTATTACTTTTAATAAATGAGAAATAATATAAGGTAATTAATTTTTAAATGCTTATTTGGTGTAAAAAGAGCCGTTTATTTTATACAGGGCACTTGAAATGTTTTCTTGATGAATGGACACCCATTAGTGAAAGAATACCCATTTTCCTTTAAAAATAATTCACAGAGTTTCAAATGTAGTTATGGTTTATTGGTAAGTGATTTCTTTAGAAGCGTGAACAAGTGTTTTGGTTCTCTTGAGAAATGGCGATTTTCTTTAAAATTTGTGAAGGCCCGTTTGGCACTTTAATAAAATAAATTATTTTGAAAAACCCTCTATGGGGTGTCTTAGGGGTGATCTTTGGCGTACATTGAAGGAATGAGTTATGTGTGATGTTTGTGCTACTTGATTGACTTTTCTGACTCAACCCTTTCCTTCTAATTATACATGTTGACATGGGAACCTGACTTAGTTATTGAATTTTCTGAGATAGATTGCCGCACTAGTTTAGATTATGCACTAGATAGTGGCCCTTAGTAAAAATTATACACTACTAAGGGATTGGGCCCCTCGGTTAGGCCATGTAGGGAAACACCGGGCATTAGGGTGTTACGACGTCATCGAGAGTAGGCATGCCTTCAGGATGATTCACATGTATGGTACGTTTTGGATTGTTCATGAGCTCCTATGTTTGGCCCATTTTTTCTTTAGTGTTTATTTTTATGTGGTGGATGGTTGAGAGGTCTAGTTCAGTTGATGGCCCCTGTGTGCCATATATTTTCCATTTCTCTTAGATTGAGTTATGTGTTTTGTGTCATTTTCCATTAGACTAACAACAAAAATTTGGATTTCTAAATTGTTCGCAAATATGTTTTCAACTACAATGCACCTGTTCCTTTCGAACATTATACCTATTTCTAAATTAAAAAAAGCGATGGACTTTTACTTGTCTTAGAAATGAAAGTGTGTGTGTGAAAACCAATATTTTTTATGATTTAGTTCAAACCTTAAATTGTAAAATTGTTTATTTACGTGTACTATGTTGGGAATAGTTTGTTGGGCATGCCTACTGAGTTTTAATACTCATGCCTATAGTTTTTTTCTGTTTTTAGTTTTTGTTGCATGTTTGACTCGAGATTTCTCACCGGGGGCAAGAGTTGGTTGTGGTTTTCTGAGATTCTTTCGGGGTCACGAGGAGTTTTCGTTGTGGTTAGGTTAGTGTGGTATTGTTGGTCGTTCTTTTCCATTCCTGTCATTTATCTATCTTGTGTTGATCTATTTTATTTTTTCTATTTTGTTAGTTTGGAGAATTCATTCTCACTTGCTCTCTGTTGATGCCCTGTCACTTGTCGCCACCCTTGGATGATCGGGAACTCCTCTTGGGCCATGTCATCAACGACCTCGGGTGATCAGTTCAGGGTCAACCCAGGTTGGTTCATGACACATACTGATTTGAACATAATTTATCCTTAGGATTTCTCTCTACCATTAGTGTGGCCTTCCAGATGAATTGAGGGAGGTTGGTAGGATAATCTTTAAGGGGTTTCCAAATCCAATAAGATGAAGATGTGTGAATAAAGGGAAAAATATGTTCCTTTTTATAAGAGAGTGGAGGGGAAATTTAGGAATCTCTGAAACCATTAATCATTTATAATTGTATTTCCGATTTAAAATAGCTCTAAAGAGAGTTATTTAAATTAATTTATATTTATGGTTAAAAATAAATACAACCAATTACTTTTATACGAGTTCGGTTCACAAAATTAACCATATCTTTTAGATTTAACCCTTAGATATGAATTTTAACTCTTAGGGTGTTTATTTGTCTTTTTAAACAATATAGTCAATATAGTTTCTATAAAATGAAAAATAACCCAAAATTTGACCATTTATTACATTTTAATCACTATACTAGTTATTTTTCTGAAATTTATATTTTTATGTCTTTTATATCATTTAAGAAAAATATTATTTCTTTTAAAGTATCATTTATGTCAATTTTTTATACTATTCAATATTTTCATATTTAAAAATATCAAACCAACAATATAAGTTCTAAAAAATATGTCCAAAATGTCACTAACATGTATATGGTATCTATCAATATTTCATTCATTAGGTAATATTATATTTCTTTTGATATTTTTAATATCATTTATTGGAAATTTCAATTAGTAAAATAATAACTATTTCACTATTTTGTCACATTAATGGTAATTATTTTATCACTAAAAACAATAAATAAATTAATATAATGTAGATAACTATATAAAATTTATAAATAATATTTATTGACTTCCATATCACTAATATAACACAAAATTAAAAATTATATAGTTTTTTAAATTTGGATATGCCATTTTTAACTCTTGTTTGAATAAAATATAATAAATGTCCTAATTTAACAGAAGTGGATTAAAACGTTTCATATTTTTGAGATAAGGTTGATTTTGGATGCAAAAAACCTATCATATTATATTAATAAAAGTGATAGGGTAGTTTTATATTATTATGATAGTGTTTTTACCTTTTATTACCCTATTTACCTTTAACCATGGTAAATAAAATTCAAGAGTTACCAATTAAAAAATAAATTGATCATATTTTATTCTGATTACAACCATTTATGGTCATTCTTTTAAATTAAATTTACAAAAGTGGTAAAAATATGTTTAATTCTAATCTGCAGATGTGGTTATAAGGTGGGTAAATGTGATGTTCAAAAGTTAAATAAATTTTTATACCAAATTCTATTATAAAATTATTACAATTAACTATATTGGATTAATATGTGTATTATTTATCTATTTTCAGTTTAAAGTCAATTTATAGAAAAACAATTATTTAAATGAAATAGTCAATTTTTAACATCAATGCAGTAATTTTACTATTCATAAGATATTGAAACTTTTTAGGAAATTAAAAAAATTTACCCTAAGAAAATTTTAATATACTTACTTTAAAAAATGATGTCAATTTTGAAAAAAAATATAAATTTCATAATTTGGTTAATATTGTTCATAACATATTTTAAAACAACTAGTTTGATAGGCCATGGTGTACTCGAACTCTTTGTTGTGTGCAGTAAAAGCTGTTGAATTTATTTCAATTGAAATGTTTCGTGGAAGCTTGGGGTGTTACATTATACCCTCCTTCAAAAAATATCACCCATGAATTTTCTAATATATCTCTACATAAAAATATTTTGGTGGTTCTTAATCATATTTTATTCAGGATTCCACATCACTTCTTCTATTTTATGGTTTATCCAATGACTTTTTTGAGAAAATTCTTCTGATTTCTCAACACTTATTCTCTAGTATCAAGAATCTTGATAGGCTCTTCACAATAAGAATTAACAGGTTATAGTTTTATTTATTTATAGGATAGTACATGTGTTTGGCCTATAATGAATCTACGTTATAATGATATGTGGAAAACATAATGAAATTTAGAGAGACATGGTGGCATTTCACAATGGTAAGCAATAACTACAATTTGTTCCATATTTTCAAAAGGCCTGATGTACTTGGGACTTAATTTACCCTTCATACCAAATCATATTGCACCCTTACATGGAGATACCATTAAGAAAACATGATCTTGCACATGAAATTTTAAATATTTCGATTATTGGCATAGCTATTTTAACTACATTGAGCAGTTTTGATATGGATTTGAATAGTCTTTACCTTTTTTGTTATTTCCTCAACATATTCTATGCCTATATTTTATCTCACTAAAATCATCCCAACATGTAGGTGTAGGCCATCTCTTTCCATATAATTATCCATATGGTGCTTTTTGAATACATGAATGGAAGCTATTTTTATAAGGATATTATACTAGAGGTAAATAATGATCGTACATACATTGGATGTCCCTAGAAAAAGATATCAAAATGTATTAAAAAAATTGAATAGTTTGTTCTAATTCTCCGTCTGTTTTAGGGTTGTAGGTAGTGATCAAATGAAGTTCAGTATCTAGGGCCTTATGAAGACTTCTCTATAATTGTGATGTAAAATGGGGATTTCAATAAAAAAATATCGACAAGGGTACACCATGAATTCATACAACGTCTTTAATATATATTCTTACTAAATGATCAAGTGGTAAATATTGTCTTATAACAAGAAAACGTGCTAATTTGGTTTGACTATAAAAAATAAACCATATCGTATCATTTCTTCTTGTAGTATTTATTAGCCTAATGAGAATATACATCATAATATCATATAATTTCTACATAGTTATAGGAATAGGTTGCATGAATCCTCTAGGATGTTGTCTTCCATACTTGTTGACAAACCAAACATCTTGACACACAATCAGAAATATCCCTCTTCATTTTTTTCCACAAAAAATATCCATTCAAATATCTATACATCATAGTGATAACATGGTTTATAGTGAAATTGGAGTTATGAGTATCATCCAGTAATTCCAATTTTAGCTCAGGTATAGCCGGAAGACAATGCCAGTTCCAATATTTCAAAATTCTATCTTCAAATATAAAGTCAATAGGTCTCCCATCTTCAAAAAAATTAATTTCCTTTTAGAAATCCTCATCATTAGTTAGAGATATTTATATCCTTTCCATTAATGATGGCTCGTAAAGCATTTCAAAAAGTAGTGATATTGCATCTTCCATGATTATTCCCATATCCATTTTTACTAGATCCATGAACATAGGATATTTTTTCATCTCTCATATTTTAGAACTTCAGGGTCATTTTCGTAAAGACCCGTAAATTTCAAGGAATTTTTTTTGAATATTTCTTTTGGATTTTACGAGTTTGCAATTTATGACGGTACCTGATTCCGAGGCCGGTGTGCCCGAAATCAATTTCTGAGGTTTAGCTCAGGTACGTTCAATGAACGAATGAGCGGGTTTTCCAAACTTTTGAATCGGAACTCTGAATCGAAATCTGAGGGAACTGATGAAACCACATCATCGATAATTGTTTCGGAAGACCTTTTCTAGAGTTGCATTTGCTCGGGAGGAGTTGTTAAAAATTTAAAGAATAAAAATATATTTGTTTTACAATTTTATTTTTAATTGTTTACTAATGGTTTATGTGTTATTGAAAATAAAGTTGTTTCACAACTTAATTCCCCTCTTCTTTGTGAGGGAGTTGGGGTGGGTCCCACATGATCCCCCACCTCCTTAAAATTCCCTAACACCCCACTAAACCTCCCTCTTGAAATTTATTTTGTAACTCACCCACTCTCCCACTTAAATTGTAAGTCAACTCTCACATTAATTAGATTGATTAAAGCTATTCTATTAAATTAATTAAGAGTTTGAATTTTGAATATTTGGAATTCCTAGCATGTGTTAATAAAATAAGCCTTCCTTAATTTATTTGGGGGATTTTTAGTTGTGTGAGGAGATTGGGAGAAAATACACAAAGCCTTGGGGATCTTCATCTTCTTCATTGGAGAATGTGAGGAACCCCAAGACTTCGACAAAGAATGTTGTCACCGCAAGAAGAGATCAACGTGCCATCTCATCTCCTCTCTGCAGACGGTGTGTGATGCTTTCCCCAAAGAACGGTGACACTCCTTCCTTCATTCATCTTCTCATGAAAAAGGAAGGGAGACGCCGCTCCTCCTCGGACGAACTCCGTCAACGTGTACGGAGCCTCACCCCGCGACATCGTTTTCCACAATGCTCATCAATCGTGAACTCGTTTTTGAGGTAGGGGTTTGTTTTTATGTTCCGGAATTTTTGGAATTCATTGTTTATTTTTCTTATCCGCCTGTTATCAAATTAATGGGGGGAGGCCGGACTGCAAAACACGGCTGATCCTCCTCGCCTTTGTTAATGTTCACTGTCGAGTTTTGGAACGAAGGTGGCGGGGTGCAACGACACCACGCGAGATGGAGGAAAAACGAGGCGAAGGAGAGCGGCGCCGTCACGCCGGGCTGTTGAGGCCAAAAGAAGATGCGGCCAGAGTTGGGCCGCGGCGGAGGGGCACGGCCCCGTCGTGCCGCGCTGGTTGGACAAGGGTCGTGGCCGTTTGGCTGTGGTGGTGCAGCAAGGGGTGGCCGGAACCGCCGGCCGCTGACGCTCAGGATGTGGGACCAACCGGTCCCACGCGGCACAACCGGCCAGTCGGATCCAAGAAAACTGGGGGTTTGTACCCCCGGCCAGCGCAGCAGGGTGGACCCCCCACGGGTCTTCCGTTCGGTTCGAAGGGGGCGGCGGCTCCCCCCCCTTCCACGTGTGCTCCGCCCGTGCGTACCACACCACGCGGACCGCCCCGCGCCGGGCCGTGCCGCACCGGCTGGGTCGGGCCCCACCAGCTGGGCCAGGCTACGCCCAGCTGGGCTGGACAAGTTCCTGGGTCAGGGTGACCCGGTTCGGGCTGACCTAGGGGGTTTGGGCCGGGTCGGACAGAGCCAAAACCCCATGTTTTCGGACATATCTGTTCAAAAAACCATAACCTGGGCTACGGACCTCCAATCGACACAATGTTAGTTGCGTAGTGATCCATGGATCGAGATGGCCGTTTTGGTATATTACACTAAAGGTTTCAGAGAACTTTGGGTTTGTCCAGGTTGGTTCGAACACGATACCAACCGGGCCCTCGGAGCAGAAACACTTATAACTTGAGCTCTGGACGTCCGATTGACGTTCCGTCGACTTTTTTGAATTCATCTTAGTGAGATGGACCTTTTGTCTTACTCCGCTCGAGGTTTGGACGTATTTGGAGTACGGTTGGGTTGGTGTTGAATTAAAAACCAACTGGGCCCCTGAGACGAAAGAGCTAATAACTCTCAGACCGGGCGTCCAATTGACGCACTGTCTGACGCATTGTGTTTCTTTTTACGATACGGAAATTTGGGATACATCAACTCTGGACTTCATATCAGTTGATGTATTGGCCCCTTGGCTCATGGAGTGAACCCTCCCGGAATCGAGCTTGCTGTGTGCGGGGACCCTCGAGCTGGCTGCGACTGCGACAACAACGACGATTGTACTGGAATCTTCCGTGGGTTCGACAGCGATGACTACAGCACTCAGCGATCCTGTGTGGGTCAGTGATTACCGATCATGTGTGGGTCAGATCCTGTGTGGGTCAGTGCTCAACGATCCTGTGTGGGTCAGCGCATACCGATCCTATGTGGGTCAGAGCATGTGTGGGTCCTTGCGGGGGTTAGTACCTATCGATCCTGTATGGGTCATTGCGGGGGTTAGTACGTATCGATCCTGTGTGGGTCATTTCGGGGGTTATTACCTATCGATCCTGTGTGGGTCTGACAACTTAGATGATCCAATGGTTACATCTGATCATCTAATCTCTCTATACTATTTTGGCATACCTTCATGAGCTGAGTCTTGACTTTCAATCTTTATATTTGATAAGATTGACTCGATATCCTGTGTGGATTATGTTGTGATTTCTTGTATGGACTGGGTTGTACTTGAGATTGTGAGTTGGAGCAGAACTGTAATTGATGACTTAGGTATATGTATGGGCATATACCTAAGTAGAGTTAGTTTATTCTTTGTGATTGTATATTTCCTTTGTGGTTTATCCTTTGTGGATTCTGAGAGACCATCGGGGGTCTTGGGGTCCCTACTGAGTAGCCTATACTCACCCCTACATGTGATATCCCCGCACTACATTGTGTTGGATGCAGACGACGGACATCACTGATCGAGGTAGGAGCTCGTGGAGCTGGACGGTACCTGGAGGTGGATCACTAGATGGGACATGCTCGGAGCGGACGACTGGAGCCAAGGAGGAGAGGAGACTATCTGTACGCACCCTTCAGGTGGGATTTATAGAGGCCGGCTCGGTGTTTTTGTTTACTTTTATGCTGTTGTAATTTATTTTTAGTTTTACTTTACTTTCAGTTGGTTTTGTATTCTGGCCCATTTACTTTCCAGCACTTACTTTTGTACACAGTTTACTTAGTGTTTACTTCAGTTTGCGTACTCTGTGGTGTTTATTACTTTATAAAGGCAATGTTATCCCTTTTTATCAAGATTTACGCCTTTGGTGCTATTTGCTAGCCCCAGTCCTATGGAAGGCGGGCTTGGGGTAGTCACAGCACGTGCCCCGATGACGGGTCGTGAAAAATTGGTATCAGAGGAGTTCGGTTCTACCACAGAACTCAGGACTCTGATGTTTCTCTATGTGAAGCAATAGTGTTAAGGGTATTGAGTGTGGTTATCAGTCCAGGGAGTCTAGTTTTGGTGCGGTGGCTGACATATCCATACACCAGGACCCTGACTTCTGATTTCTGACTCAGTGAAGGAAAACATTGACTGCATGTGTGTTTCAAAATTTTTCTTTGTGATTAATTTATGTCAGCTCACCAGATATACTATACTGGCCGTGGCGCACCTGTCTCTTTTCAGGATGTCCCCATGTCGACATCCATCTAGGGATCCGAGCTTTGTGAGAGACGACAACCCACCAAGCGATGAGGCCTCCGTGCAGGGCCCTATTACAGCGGAGGCACCGGTGGTACCTCTACCCACCGAGCCACCGATGCCACCGGCCTCAGCCGCTGAGAGTGAATGTCGCCTTAGTGCACTGCATGAGTTTCAGCATCAAAGACCGCCCAGGTTCCATGGGGAGACGGACCCTCAGGCAGCGGAGGACTGGCTAGAGGTAGTAGTTTGAGTTTTCAGGTTAGTAGGGACACCAGCTGACCTCATGGTGATCTTTGTAGTGAGTCTCCTGCATGTGGTAGTAGGTAGATAGTGGAGCCTGATGCTCCAGGTGCACAATGAGGCATCTCTCCTTTGGTTGGACTTCGAGAGCCTCTTCTTCTTGGAGTTCATACCAGCCACCCTCCGTGCGGTACACATTCAGGAGATACTACAACTACGACAGGGCAGCATGACTGTGGCCCAGTAATCGGAGAGATTTACCAATCTCTCATGCTATTCCACAGACATGGTACAAGACCCATTATTTTGGGCTCAGACCATTGATCAGGGACTGGGGCATGAGATCAGGGCATCGATGATCTCCCTCAGCATTTCGACGCAAGCAGCAGTACTGGAGAAAGCCCTTCTTGTAGAGATATTTCTTGCTGAGTCTACACCAGTAGTGAGACCTACCGTTGGGCGGCATGTAGCTGAATCTTCTATAGCTAGCAGTCGATGGAAGTCATAGGGGTCCAGGCGGACTAGACTATCAGGTAGATGGCCTCAAGATAGTAGCTCAGAGGTGCAGGGAACACGAGGTAGAGCGAGTCATTCGAGAGGCCGAAAATGCTATGCATGCGGTGGACAGGGCCACATGGCTCGGGCGTGTCTGACCTACCGTGCAGAGGATCAGCCGACAGTTGAGGGACCACCCAGATAGAGGCAGAGGTTTGACCGTGGCTGTCCACAGGGAGAAGGAGGGCGAGGCAGAGGAGTAGGTCGAGCAGCGGGTGGTTGGCGACGATTTGAGGCTCTATCGCCACCACCACCAGGAGGTCCGCCCCGACCACAGGGAGCTGGCGGACAGAGACAGAATCAGCTTCAGGCAGTGGAGGCCTATGACCATGGCGCACCAGAGATGATTCGAGGTGCTATCTATGGCTACTTCACCCTTGCTTAAGTTCTTATAGACACAAGAGCAAGTCATTCGTTCATTTCCGCTTCCCCTGTTCGGAGCTCAGAGATTCCGACGGAGCTGTTGGGTCGATCCTTATTGCTAGAGACTCCTACGGGAGTAGACTCGATGATTACACACTTGTGTCGGTAGTTTGAGCTTACTCTAGGAGGCGGGAGCTTCAGCTAGGATCTTCTTATAATGGCGTCGAGGCCTTACGACGCCATCTTGGGCATGGATTGGTTATCTACAACCCATGCTCAAATCGACTGTATTAGGAGCAAGGTGAATTGTGTTTGCACTAATGGGAGTAGGTTCACCTTCAACGGTGAGAAGGGATCCTTTTCAGCACAGGATGGACTCACGCAGAGGAGTGGACAGCCAATCACTCATCAGTTGGCTAGCCTCATCCTTGGAGCCGTTGACGTGCAGAGTCCGAGTTTTTATGTAGTGGTGGATCAGTATGCAGACGTTTTACCTGACAACGTTCCAAGACTACCTCCTCGTAGATAGGTAGACTTCTATATTGACCCGTACCCCGAGACAACCCTGATATCTACTCCTATGTATCGGATGGCTCTCGCTGAGCTTCGAGAGCTATGGGTATAGCTGGAGGACTTGCAGGGCAAGGGATTCATCTGACCCTGTGTTTCACCCTGGGCTTCCCCGATTTTGTTCGCCAAGAAGGAGGATGAGAGCTTGAGACTATGTGTCGATTACCGTCACCTCAACCAGCTGACCGTGAGGAAAAATTATCCTCTACCAAGTATTGACGACCTCTTCGATCAGCTGAAGGGAGCACAGTGGTTCTCAAAGATAGACCTCAGATCAGGCTATCATTAGCTCAGAGTTTGAGATGAGGATGTGCAGAAGAGGACTTTCAGATGTTGGTATGGCCACGATGAGTTCTTGGTTATGCCTTTCGGTGTAACCAATGCTCCAGCAATGTTCATGAGTCTCATGAATAGGATCTTCCAGCCTTACCTCGATCGATTTGTCATAGTCTCCATAGACGACATATTGATATACTCGACTACAGACGAGGAGCTTGCCTACCACTTGCAGGTTGTGCTGGACACACTCCGAGAGCACCGGATTTTTGGTATGCTCTCAAAGTGTCAGTTTTGGATATGTGAGGTCCACTTCTTGGGACACATCATCTCTGAGGCAGGAGTTGTGGTGGATCCTATGAAGGTCGAGGCAGTGCTAGCTTGGGAGCCACCCAGGAGTGTGACGAAGGTGCGGAGTTTCCTAGGTCTGGCTGGATACTATCAGAGATTTGTGCCAGACTTCTCCAGAGTGGAAACACCACTCTTAGCTTTGACGAAGAAGGGGAAACCCTTCGTGTGGTCATATAGGTGTCAGCAAAGCTTCCAGAAGCTGAGACAAAGATTGACCAGTGCGCCTATCTTGAATCTACCGGAGGAGGGAGTAGGGTACGTATTCTACTGCGATGCATTAGGGACCGGACTCGGGTGTGTCCTGATGCAGGATCGGGCAGTGATCGCCTATGGATCATGACAGTTGAGGCAGCAAGAGAAGAACTATGCTACCCATGACCTGGAGTTAGCAGCAGTGGTCTTCGCTCTGAAGATGTGGTGACACTATCTGATGGGCGAGCGCTTCACAGTCTATTATGACCACCAGAGTCTTAGGTACATCATTTTACATAAGGACCTGGACCTGAGATAGCAGAGATGGATCGAGTACCTCCAGGACTATGACTTTGAGATAGTCTATACTTCTGGAAACGGGAACGTAGTAGTCGATGCTCTCATTAGGAGGACTAACATTCAGCTACTTGGAGAGGTGACAGAGCAGCTAGCCGCTTTGAAGATGTCATTCGTGGATAGAGATGGGTAAGCCTTCCTTCAGTCACTCACAGTCACACCTCCACTTCTTTAGTGGGTTAGAGAGGCACAGTGTGGGAACGTTTACTGTGAGACGCGGTGTGAACAGATATCCTCAGGACGGGCACCTGATGGATTCTCTATTTGAGGAGAGCACGTAATCCTTTTCAGAGGCCATACCATGGTACCAGCTACGTTACAAGAGGAGGTGCTTAGAGAGTTTCACACTTCCCCTTTAGCAGTACATCCAGGAGTGGCGTAGATGTACCAGGATCTCAGACGACAGCAGTGGTGGCTGGGGATGAAGAAGGTTGTGGCAGAGTTCATTTCTCGATGCCTAACCTACCAGCAGGTGAAGGTAGAGCACTAGGTAGCAGAATGCTTGATACAACCCTTGGAGGTCCCGAAGTGGATGTGGGACTATATATCTATGGATTTCGTGACTGGACTTCCACATACTTCCAGAGGTCATGACTCCATTTGGGTGATTTTCGTCTGACTAAACAAGTCATCCCACTTCTTACCCATCATAGATCAGGGATCATTGGTGAGCTTGGGACGCCTCTACATTCATGAGATCGTACGGCTTCATGGTGTTCCATCAACTATTGTCTCCGATCGAGATGCTCATTTTACTTCTCGGCTTTGGAAGGGGTGGCAGGAGGCATTTGGGACGCAACTACGTTTGAGCACCGCCATTCACCCCCAGACGGATGGAATGACGGAGAGGACCATTCACACTCTCGAGGATATGCTCCGTGCATGTGTCCTCGACTTTGGTCTCAGTTGGGAGGATCACCTACCCTTTGTGGAGTTTGCGTACAACATCAGCTACCACTCCACCATCGGGATGGCACCATACGAGGCATTGTACTAATGACCTTGCAGATCACCTATGTGCTGGACGGACCCTGGGGAGTCAGCACTTGTGGGACCAGAGATGGTCCAGGCCACGACCGGGAAGGTCCAGGTCATCTAGGAGCAGATGAGGATTGCTCAGAGTAGGTAGAAGTCTTATGATGACAGGAGGAGGAGGCCACTTGAGTACGAGGATGGAGAACATGTTTTCTTGCGGGTCTCACCACGACATGGATTACAGAGATTTGGATGGGGTTGAAAGTTATATTTGGGATTCATCAGACCATCCAGGTTCTCAGTAGGATAGGCGAGGTGGCTTATCGTCTAGCTCTACCACCTCAGTTGCACTGGGTGCATGATGTCTTCCAAGTATCTCAGTTGAGGAGATACGTGCACGACCCGACGCATATCATCGACCATGGGGAGCTGGACATTGATGACGAGGAAACATTTGAGGAGGTCTCAGTGGAGATCGAGGATTGATAGGAGCGGGTCCTACGTGGGCGGTTGATTCCTCTAGTTCATATCAGGTGGCAGCACGAGAACCTCTAGGAGAGAACTTGGGAGCAGGAGGCTCAGATGCGTGCTCAGTACCCTCATTTGTTTCCCTATTTTGTGATGTATATTTATGGGGACGTAAAGCCCTGAGGTGGGAGTAATGTAAAGACCCATAAATTTGAAGGAATTGTTTTTTAAAATTTCTTTGAGATTTTATGAGTTCACAGTTTCTGACGGCACCTGATTCCGAGGCCCTGTGTGCCCAGAATCAATTTCTGAGGTTTAGCTCGGGTACGTTCAATGAATGAAGGAGTGGGTTTTCCTAACTTTTGAACCATAACTCGGAATCAAAATCTGAGGTCACCGATGAAACCACATCGTTGGTAATTTTTTAGGAATACCTCTTCAGGAGTTGCGTTTTCTCGGGAGGAGTTGTTAAAAATGTGAAGAATAAAAATATTTTTGTTTTACAATTTTATTTTTATTTCTTTACTAATTGTTTAAGTGTTATGGAAAATAAAGTTGTGTCACAACATAATTCCCCTATTCTTTGTGAGGGAGTTGGGTCGGGGCCCACACAAGCCCCCACCTCCTTCAAATTCCCTAACACCCCATTAAACCTCCCTCTTGCAATTTATTTTGTAACTCACCCACCCCCCACTTAAATTGAATGTCAACTCTCACATTAATTAGATTGATTAATTCTCCTCAATTAAATTAATTAAGATTTTGAATTTTGAATATTTGGAATTCATGGAATATGTTAATAAAATAAGCCTTCCTTATTTTATTTGGGGGAATTTTAGTTGTGTGAGGAGATTGGGAGAAAATACACAAAGCCTTGGGGATCTTCATCTTCTTCGTTGGAGAACGCGAGCAACACTAAGACTTCGACGAAGAACATCGTCGCCACAAGGAGAGATCGACATGTCATCTCATCCCCTCTCTGTAGCCGGTGTGTGACGCTTTCCCCGAAGAATGATGACGGGCCTTCCTTCGTTCATCTTCTCACGACAAAGGAAGGGAGACGCCGATCCTCCTAAGACAAAATCTGTCAACGTGTACAGAGCCTCACCCCACGATATCGTTTTCCGCAACGCTCATCGATCATCAACTTGTTTTAGAGGTAGGGGTTTGTTTTTATGTTCTTGAAATTTTGGTGTTCATTGTTAATTTTTCTTATCCTCCTATTATAAAATTAACGGGATGAGGTTGAACCACAAAAATATAGCCGATCCTCCTCCCCTTTGTTTATTTTCACCATCGAGGCTTGGAACAAAGGCGGCACGGTGCAACGGCACCCCGCGGGATCGAGGAAAAACGTGGCGAAGGAGAGTGACACTGTTGCACCGCGCCGTTGAGGCCGAAAGAATCCGTAGCCAGAATCAGGCCGCGGCGGAGGGGCGCAGCACCGTTACGCCGTGCCGGTCAGACAAGGGCCGCAGCGGTTCACTAAGGGGCAGCCGGACGCCATCGCTCAAGAGGAGGGACCAACTGGTCCCACGCGGCACAACCGTTCGGCCGTTACGGCCGGCCGGATCCAGGAGAACTAGGGGTTTGTACCCCCCGACTAGCGCAGAAGATCGGACCCTCCGTGGGTCCTCCGTTCGGTTCGAAGGGGGAGGCATGTCTCTCCCTTCTGCGTGCGCTCTGTGCGGGGGCGCCGCACCGCGCGGATCGGCCTCGCCTGGCCGGGCCGCCCGCGCTTGGCCGGACCCCCGCGCCAGGCCGGGCCGCACCAGCTGGGCCGGGCCGCGCTAGCAGGGCCGGTCCGGGCCCAACTGTGACGGACCCGGACCCGGGTCAGGTCGACCTGGTTCGGGCTGACCCAGGGGGTATTGGGCCGGGTCGGACCGGGCCTAAACCCACTATTTTCAGACAGATCCGATAGACGCACTGTCAGTTGTGTAGTGATACTTGGATCGAGATGGTGTTTTTAGTATATTAAACTCAAGGTTATGGAGAACTTTGTGTATGGCTGGGTTGGTTTGAACACGAAACCAACCGGGCTCTCGTAGTGGAAACACTTATAACTTCAGCTCCGGACGTCCGATTAACGTGCCATAGACTTTTTTGAATTCCTCTTAGTGAGATGGACCTTTTGACTTAATCCGCTTGAGGTTTGGATGCAGTTGGTGTACGGTCGGGTTGGTTTTGACTTAAAAACCAACCGGGCCCCTGGGACAGAAAAGTCAATAACTCTCAGACCGGGCGTCCGATTAATGCGCCGTCTGACGCTTTGTGTTTCTTTTTACAATACGGAACTTTGGAATACATCAACTCCGAACTTCGTGTCAGTTGATGTATTAGCCCCTTGGCTCGTGGAGCAGACCCTCCTAGAATTGAGCTTGTTGTGTGCGGGAACCCTAGAGCTGGCTGCGACTGTGACTATGACGACGATTGTAGTGGAATCCTCCGTGGGTTCGACAACGATGACTACAACACTCAGCGATCCTATGTGGGTCAGTTCTTACCGATCCTATGTTGGTCAGATCCTATGTGGGTCAGTGCTCAGCGATCCAATGTTGGTTAGCGCATACCGATCATGTGTGGGTCCGATCCTGTGTGGGTCATTGCGGGGGTTAGTACCCATCGATCATGTGTGGGTCATTGCGGGGTTTAGTACCTATCGATCCTGTGTGGGTCATTGTGGGGGTTAGTACCTATCGATCCTATGTGGGTCCGACAACTTAGATGATCCAGTGGATACATTTGATCATCTAATCTCTCTCTACTATTGTGGCATACCTGCGTGAGCTGAGTCTTGACTTTCAATCTTTATCTTCAATAAGATTGACTTGATATCCTATGTGGATTACGTTGTGAATTCCTGTGTGGACTGGGTTGTACTTGAGCTTGTGAGTTGGAGAAGAACTGGAATTGATGACTTAGGTATATGTATGGTCATATACCTAAGTATAGTTGGTTGATACTTTGTGATTGTATCTTTCCTTTGTCGTTTATCCTTCGTGGATTCTAAGAGACCTTCGGGGGTCTTGAGGTCCCTACTGAGTAGCGTATACTCACCCCTGCATGGGCTATGCCTGAACCACGTTGTGTTGGATGCAGACGATGGACACCGCTGATTGAGGTAGGAGCTCGTTGAGCTGGACGGTACTTGGAGGTGGATCACTGGACGGGACGTGCTCGGAGCGGACGATTGGAGCCAAGGAGCAGAAGAGATTATCTGTACCCACCCTCTAGGTGGGATTTCCAAAGGACGGCTCGAAGTTGCTGCTTTAATTATCTTCTGTTTTACTTTGTTTTCAGTTGTACCTTACCTTCAGTTGGGTTTTTATTCTGGCCCATTTACTTTCCAACACATACTTTTGTACTCAGTTTACTTAGTTTTTTACTTCAGTTTGCGTACTCTGTGGTGTTTGTTACATTATAAAGGCAATGCCTTCTCTTTTTATCGGGATTTATGCCTTTGGTGCCAGTCTCCAGCCCCTGGCCTATGGAAGGCAGGTTTGGGGTAGTCACGACATGGGCCCCGAGGACAGGTCGTGACAATTTCTGCTCAAATCATCCTCCATATTATTTTACTTCCCTTGGTGGTAGTGCATTTTTCAATCATATTTCTTGAGTGGCACAAGCCATAACCTTTTTTTCATGTTGAGTTCTTTCTGTGATAAAATATCTTTCTAACACTTGTGAGTAGTATATATCTCACATCTTTCAACATATATATAGTTTCTCCATGTCTTTAAAAAAATATTATTGTAACAAACTCAAGATTATTATTTATGTTGTTTTTTTCATGATTATTTAATTTCAATAATGCATAAGAAATTCCTCCATTATTCTATATAACAGCGCAACAAATCATTTCCTTGATGAACCACTATAAATCACAACCCAATTCATTCCATATGGTAAAGTCAAGATATAAGAAATGACTAATATTATACTCAATTATTCAAATCATTATTCACACTCAATTATCCAAAATATTTTACCCCTTTTCATTTGATCTGGGTTAATAGGTTTCCAATTAGGCAACATTATAGACAAAACATAGATAGTAACCTACTAAAGCAGAAACACTACATACCATGGTTATGCTCTTCGATGTTGGACATTCATGTATTTTAGTTATCATGGAAATATAAACATAGATTCTATCCTTTGAGAAAATATTTCCATGAATACAAATATATTGAAGCCAAAATTCAAAATTTCTAAAAATCCCACATATCTCATTTCTACTAATGGTCTTTAGAAAAATTCACAAGTTGTTCTCATGGTGTTCATAGATTTGGGAGTATACTAAGATATCATCAATAAATACTATGAATAAATAATCAAGATATTACTTGAACAATATTTTTCATATTATCCATAATAATAGAGGTTTCATTAGTTAATCCAAATGGCATTACTGTAAACTCGTAATGCATATACCGGGTTTGGAATGTTGTCTTTGGAATATCTTCCTTCTGTACACACAATTAATGATATTTAGAATGAGGCCCAATCGTTGAAAAACATTTTTCTCAATGATGTTGATCAAATTAATCATTAAAGTGTTGTAGGAAAAAGATTTCCTTTATTGTAATTACATTGATTTCACCATATTCAATTGACAACCTCATTGATAAATCTCTATTTTTATCAATTAGAACTGTGGATCCCTATAAAGAAACACTAGGGTGAACATATACCTTATTACTCAACCCCTAAATTTTTTTCTTCTCCCTTATAATTCCATTGTGGCCATTATATAGGGTTTTTTATATTACCCTTGAATCGGGGATTAAATCAATACAAAAATCAACTTCATGCTTTGAGGTCTGTCCATGTAAATCCTCTGGAAATAAAAATATATCTTCTTGTATAACAGTTAAATACTCAATTTTATTATTTCATTCATCTTCACTATATTTTATTTCCACTTCCTCTTCAGGAATATCTTTCAGTAAAGTTACTAGGGTGTGTTTTCATAAGAATTTAGTGATGATGTTTCCTCTCTATAGAAAATGGATTCAAAATCATCCTCTTAAATTATAACTTACTACTTTTTTAAATTGAATTTCTGATCATATTTTGATATAATGACAATTACCTTATTAATGTGTATTGGAAATTTCAAAATTTTAATGAAAACTGGGAAGATATAAATAAATGTGATGACTTAACAAATCATTAGATAAATTTGAAGAGATAATTAATGTACCATCTACCACATCATTGGGAACATGAACATCAGCTGTACAATTACAAAGACATGTCCTTTCTCCCTTTCCCTTTTCTGGGAATGTTTTCCTTAACGTTTAAGAAAATGAAGTGAAAAATGCCCTATCTCTTTTTAATTATAGAATTTAACATTTATATCTTTTTTTTCCTGGGAAATCACATGTTTTGTGGTCTTTGTCTCCACAATTGTAATAAAATCATATTCCCTTTATGCAAGTACCATGGTGTTTCTTTATAAAATTACAATATTGTGGAAACTCACATATTAAATTCTTCCCCTTATGTAATTTTACATAGCATTCAATTACCCTCTCCTTCTATTAATTTAATTTAATTTAATAAGATAGGGAGAATTATTTTTTTCTTGATAGCATACTTGATTATATCCTCGTATAATGGGAATGATTTTAAAACTAGTTTCCATCAGTCTAATGGTTTAACTCATCAAAGAATCAATTAATCTTATTCTTGGTTTGTGCTTGTAGTTTGAGACATTCCTTAATAACCTTGTGAAGTTATCATCACTCTTTGAAATATTTTCATCCTTATTTTGACTCAAACTAAAAAATTATGTTTCTATATCTGTTCAATGTTCACCTAAAAAAAAATTTTATGAAAAGTTATTTACACACCCCACATGACATATTTTTCACTTCTTCATCCACCATCATTTAATAAATTAATGAAAATCATTGATCTCCATCTCTATAGATCTGATAAACAAAATTGACAATGTTTTACCTTTCATTAATCTGCAAAAAATGAAATATTTTCTCTAAAGAACCTATCCATTTCTGAAAAAGGGATTTGTAGTCCCATTCAATATTGGAGGTTGTTGTCCCATGAAGTGGTCAAGAAATTTATCATCCATGTTTTGAATTAGGTTACTTCACATGGGTAATGTTATAATTCATAACCTAATTCAGATATCCCAGTATGGTTATAATTTATTCAGTGTTATTTTTATCACTAG
Organism: Viscum album; assembly: GCA_963277665.1. Taxonomy (NCBI): domain Eukaryota; kingdom Viridiplantae; phylum Streptophyta; class Magnoliopsida; order Santalales; family Viscaceae; genus Viscum; species Viscum album. The sequence continues at coordinate 736,722,992 of OY728160.1, forward strand.
CAGCAATATCATTATGTTTCATAGGAGATAATTCCTTACATATATTGTTTGCATTGACATATTTACCATTCCTTCATCTAGGAACCATTTCTAAAATGTGGCATACATTAGATTATTTTATTATTTGTAATGCGTAATTTCAAAATACGTAACATAAATTGAAAATATTATTAATATCTAATATCATAATCATTAAAATATTCACTTTGTGGATATATTTATTTTTAAATCCATCATAATGGTTTGCATAAAAAATATGAACTATCCTATGAATATCCCTTGAGTGTGTGAAACCAAGTTTGCAATAAGGGTCGTTGTCGTGCACTAGTTTAACCCAAGTCAGGCTCAAAACACATTGTGAGTATTATTACTCCTAGGTGAATTTTTTCTAAAACCACATCCTCTTTTTGTATCAATACATAGATTGTTTTCATGAAATACCATCATAATCTCTTCATTATATTTTTTAGTATTTTATTCTATACATAGCCTCAAAGTCTATCATAGTGTACTGTCCCTTATTTAAAGTATTTTTCTAAATCAGGTTTCTATGGGTATACTATACTTCCTATGATACCATATATAAAACCCGGAACACAGTAAAATAGAGTTGGTGCATTGTTTGATTACATTCTCCTAATCATAAAAAATCTAATCTCGAAGGACTGATCAGTTTATTAGCATTAGAAAATTTTGATACAAACAATGGTTTTACAATACATCTAAAAATAAAAAACAACATAGTGTCTCCTTTGAAAGACACACTAATCCCTTAATCTATCCCTAAATGTTATACATAATAAACTTCATCACATCTTAGGAAAAAAAAACATATGAAATGGGTGATCTCAGATGCTTAGTAAGGATAAACAACATAGTGGAAGATATCTAAAATAAACATAAACTTATAAGGAATGGTATAAAACTAAAACACAAGACTTTTAAACAAAACAATCAGAATAATATGGAAATAATAAATCAAATAATTTCATTTAAACATTTACATGGATATTTTAATAGTTTTATAATCTAATCTAATATTAATAGATAATCACATAAAGATGGAATAAAAAATAACAAACATCATAACCACACTTTCATGGACTCGTTCCAAGACCATACACAATCATAACATTATGGATTCATTACATGACACTAGTTTATCTCATTATAACTAACAATTCATCTCTGGGATATAGCGGGCCTCACCCAACAATTATTAAGTCCAATGCATTGTTCAAATTAAAAAGGTAAAACATAAAATAAAAATTCATATTAATACTAGCATAATTAATGTTAATAATTTAACCACAAACCATGAATTTTATAAAAATAGAACATCCATAGTCAATCCTACCATAAAAAATTCAATAAAATATGGAAGATTGTATCATATTAAATTAACCTCAATTAAGTATAAAATCAAACAAATGATTTTGACATAGATGAAAATAATCTAGTAAAATAATTTAATTTTTTTAGAGATATCCATTTTTAATATTGAATTTTTTTAAAAGAATCACACTTATGAAAGAAAACATTTATTTAGAAAATAACCTTATAATACTATATGTGATGCTTCAAAATCATAAGGCAACATAACATTGGAAAATAGCTACTCACGCTAATAAATTAAAAATACATTCTTTCCATAATTTTCCTAAAAGTTCATAAACTACCTCAGTTGGAAAATTATGTAACGATTCATTAAAAAAATTTCATAAAAAATTAAACATTGTTAAAAATGTCTTTAATCAATTTTTGATAATATTTTTAAATCATTCTCATAAATATGGACTTGGTTGATAAATAAGTCCCAATATGTGAAAACATATAAACAACCATAGATAATAATTAGGTTGTGAAATTAACCATTACCTTGTGTTGGGACCACACTGTGTATTAGTTGTATTTTTTTAAAAAAAATTAAAAAATTGGTCAAAATGAAGAAGGAACTCCAAAGTGATTGTTGATTGGTTGAAGTGATGTTTCATGGAAAATTGTTATGGATTCATAACATTGGATGTCACGCGTGGGAAAAATTTTTTGTCTATAAAATCATAAGATTATATCTCTAGTCCTATGTTATAAATACATATCTCAGAAAAGAAAAATGGTATACAACATTGAAGTATCATCCAATTTAGGATGATTTTAGATTTAATTGGAATTATTATTCCATAAATAATTAGAAGAAGAAGATTTGAGTGGATGAAGATAAGAAGTGTGTAAGATGGTTGTATAACTAGGCATGCACTTGAAAAAGTATTTTTTTGGTGGATTACTTAGAAATTTGGGAACACCCTCAAGAAAACCAAATCCAGCTCAACCCAGCACATGTGGGACCCAAGGGTCAACCACATTGAGGGAACTATCCCTGGCCAGCCCAAAAGTGGCATGGGTTGGGAATATGTGCATGACCACATGTAGAGTTTTGTATAGTCTTAGAATAGCACACATGGGATGAGCAGTGCATAGCTGGGCCAAATCATGTGGAAAGAAGGTGGGCACATATATCACCCACTGAACACGGTACGGGGAGGTACCATGAAGAGGGGAAGGGAATTATAAGCAAATGGCCAAGGACATTGATACTTAAATCAGGGAATCCTTGCATCTATGTTTTGTGTTTGGATGGTGTTTTAACAAACTAACCGAGGTCATCTATTCATATGATCCCACATGATATCATGACCACATTCCTAGTCCAACACTTCCCCATCTAATCATGGATGCTCATAGCTTCTGTGTGTCGCATATTTTAACCGAGAATGTTTGATGCTCCCACATAATTTGAAGAAGATGTGCCATCATCCTCATCTCGGGTGCTTGATGCCACTACTGCATCCACCAAAACTAATTAAGAACCATGTCCCAACCACTAGGGAATATCAGTTTGAAATTGTGAAGATTTTAGGTTCATACGGAGACCATGAATTCATCATACGTTATTCATGCATGGGATATCTCATTGAATAAGGATCATCCAAGAAAAACAGAGTTGTTGAGGCCTCATGGATAATGAAATAATGGATTAAAATGAGATACATGTGATATTAAATTCATTCACAAAAAGATTTCACTTCTCATTTGTAATGGTAACATGCCGCAACTCTCGGTATATCTTTGATGCATGTTTGATGATTTTAAAGAACCAATGTTCTTGGGCTTTCAAAGACCTGATCTTATGGAATATCATGATAATATTTTAATGAGTAAAGGAAGTATTTCTATCATATAAAAACCATAGCATTGATCTGAGAAGAAGTTTGTACCGTTCATTATCTCATAGCTCCTGCTCTCAAAACAGAGCCTCTATGTGTTTCCATTTCATAAAGTGAATGAAAGGAGGACTAAAATCCTTAAAGGATTAATGGAAAAAGGATTTCAAAGTCCATTGATAATTGTTTTTTACTCTCTATTTTGCTTTGAGAGTAACCGTTCTCCATAAAGAAAAGGTACAGTGCACCGCATCTCCCTTGCCTTTATGATGAACTGTTATCCATGAAAACATTATAGTTAAAGAAGATCTTCAATGATCTATGAGGTAGTTCTTGAGTCTCATGCTCCCACTGCACTTTTCCAAGCACTACACATCGAATGCATGGAAGACCATATATTTACTAAGGGTTTCACATACTATGTGTGGAATACCCGTTCACATCGTTCATGATGATGAGAAGTGGCACCCTTGGGTTTTCATGTTTAAAACATATTGCTTTCTAGGTTTCGTTTTTGGGTGTAAAAGGTGATTTCATGAAGAACAATTGTACGTGCATGAGTGCACTCATGTGTCTTATTCAATGAAACATAGCATAGTGTGTGTATGAAAAAGTTTATACCAATTAGATTTTACAGACAAGAAGATTAATAAGTAGATAGTGTATGCACTCTTGCATGAAAATACATATGTTGAGGCAATGAAAGAAGAAAAACTAAACAGTTGGTTCACTTGTATACAGAAGAATAAGAATAGTTGAAGGTGAAGAGTGTATTGATGCTTTCATGAATTTATAAAATGGGTGAAATGTAGTTGAAAAAATATTAATTTCATCAATAAGAAAATAAGTAGAATTTAATATTTCAACTAAAAGTCACATTAATGGTCTCATGAATATATTAAATTAAGAAAGGATTAGAAGTTAATTCTGATGATGCCAAGTGAGATGATACTTATTGTTTGAAAAACCAAAAAGGTATTTGTGATTCTATCCAAAAATAAGGAAAAATATGTTATAGTGCATTTCGTTTTTTCACTAAAGAAGTAGAATTATGAAGAAGTTTGTAGTGCACATGGATTTTTAGTAATGAAGAAGAGAGAAAAATATAAGAGTTTTGTGCATACCAAATTTTATGTGACTATGTGAAGTGAACTAAGGAATAAAAATATTAGAACCTACCTTTTCATGAAGGAACCAGATTCTCTTCAATGGTAGTATAAAGAACCATCAATGAAGAAACATATTGGACTAGGTCATCACCAGTTTAAGAAGAGGATTGTTTCCCTTCCCCCTCCAATGTGTAGGGACTCAAACTGGCCAAAGTATTGTTTACCTATCCAACCCATTGTAATTATTACAACATTATAGGTAATATTCCATGTACATGTCATTCACATTCATGAAAAGGATGTAGTGACTCGATATTTACTAGTGAAACATGTAAAAATATCATGTGCATATTTTTACATATTTCTATTATTACATATGATAGTGAACAATGAATAAGAGAATAAATATCCTAATAGGGAAAGAGGTACAAGGATAAAAATTTGGATTTTTATTGAAAATTCCCCAACACTGAATCACCCTCTTAGTGTTAGGTAAATCCAAAATTATTCCTATCAATGGGTATCAGATCTTGGAACACCTCTGTTTAATTTTCTACCATAAATTTATTCTCTATTAAAGAGTTGAGTTTCTTTCCTTCTAAATCCATAAAGTGTGGTTTCAGTGAAGATTCATTTCTCTATAAGCAGAGGACCATATCTACCATGACCATGAAGAATAAGAAAATCAAGGAAAATACAAATTTGAATAAGAATCCCCTCTTATCTGAAGAAGACGATGTATGTGCATCTCTATGACTTGGTAACAAGGAAGACATATCAGGCATGGAATGTAATGAGTAGGTGGATAATGTTCCCACGAAGAAAACAAATAACCTTCCACAACATTTGATCTAGAGGTATCTGTTATTAAATTTATAAATTATTCTCATGTTGAAAATTCAAGAACAAGTGGTGATGATCAATATAAAAATTATCAAGAGTTATCAGTTGGTAGATTAACTATGATTCTGCATTGACTTCCTTAAGAACATGTCTCCCTTGTTTGTGGAGTACATCAATGTATTCATGAAGAAATCATCCAGATGTAAGAGGAAAATTATTTTTTGGGGATTCCATGAAAAAAAATGTTTAATGTCTAACGCTCTCTAGAAAGGATGGATCATTTTAAGAAACCTAGAGGGGATATGAAATAAGTTCCTCCAAATGGATGAAATAAGTTGAGGAGAAATAGGGATTCAATAAGACACTGGAAAAGAAGATCCATGAATGTCAAAATGAGCTGATGGAGAGCACTATTTTTAAGGGATTATATTTAGAATAAAATTCCAAGATGATCAATGATATTAACAGTATGTTACAAGACAAGTGAATCTTCCATATGATGAATTTGAAAGATTAAAGAAGACTTGTTAAGGGAATATTATCATTATTCATGTCCAAAAGATCATCCTCAATATGGAATGTCAATAATTGGAAGATTAGTGTTCCAATAATGAGAAGATGCATATTAAGCCCTAAAAAAAGATGGTGACAGATGATACTAGTATTCAATTCTCGTTGGAGGATACTAAGGGTGAAAGAACTCAAACATGAGATAATAAGATCATGAAATCACCCAATAATCTATCACAAGTATCCAAGAAATCATAGTTACCATCCATACAATCTTGTACTAATTTTTTTATATTTGTTTCTATAAAGAGTGCAGGGTGGACGAAAAGTTATAAACATGTATGAATGAGGAAATGTGATGAGATTATTATCACCATGTCTAGCGTGGATATGAAGAATAATGTGGAAGGTGGTTTCCCAAAAATAGCACAACAAATCAAAGAGAAGGCTGATCAACCTTATTCCAAATATATCATGAAGACAAGGTTTATTGGTCAATGTTGGGGTTGTAATATATTTGGGGATTTTGCATTGGATTTTTGGTACAATATCATAAATGAGAAAGAACAAAAACAACTTATATCTAGGGATAGAAATATAGATAAGAAGAAGAAACATCTACAGATCCAGAGGAATCTGTATACTACAAAAATATTTGGAATTCTTAACAACATCAATGATGTATTCAATGGGAGTGTTCACAAGGATGGTATCTTTTAATCTGAACATGTATACAGATCTGGTAAGAATAGTAGATAACAGAAGATGGCTGGGAATGAAGAAGAATCGTTTGGAAGAAACCATAAGAATTTAAAAACAAATTCTCCATAGAACATTCCACGAAAAAAGGTGATAAGTCCTTGGATTCTACATCCATAAATTTCAAGGGTGGTGAATCCAAAATAAATCTTAATAAGGATGTAACTTAGAAGAGACCATGTGGAAGATCTAATTCTTGTACCTCAATTTTGAATGACCTATTGGTCATCTAGATGAGAATATTTTTAAATAATGACGTAAATAAAAGATGAACAAGCTAAGGATTGTTAAAATAAGAGAAAAGATTATTCTAGATTAAGATATAGAAGTCTTGTGTATGAAGAGAAAAAATCCTACGCACACTATTAAATATTACATTATATTTTTTCTACCTGAAGAATAATTTCTCAAGAAGATGAAAGATGAATTGGGATATTCTAGTACTCTAATAGCAATTGAATAAAGAAGGATCACAAATAAAGAGATGTAATAAGTGATAAGATCCAAAAAATCATAACCAATGTTAAATATAAAGAGTAAAAGTGTGAAGATAGGAGATAATTGAGAATTTTGGTTTGGAAAACCATCTCAACCTAGCAGTTTTCATTGATAATAAAATGAGGATCCACCTTTTCTCATAATTTCTTTTGTGAAAAGTATTTGATTTGATAATATAGGGAATTGAATGTGAAGAAATTTCAATGGGGGAGAACATGATAAATTGTGATGAGAAGTTTTCCCCTTGAGGGGGATACTTATGATTAAGTTTCCCGAGTTATTATAGCAATTAAAATCAACTTCAGTTGGTATGAAATTCAATTTCTCCGAAGATTGATTGTGTAAAGACCCGTAAATTTCAAGGAAATTTTTTTTCTTAAATTTCTTTGGAATTTTTCAAGAGCGCAGCTTCTGACGGCACCTGATTTCGAGGCCCGATGTGCCTGGAATCATGTTTCGAAGTTTGGCTCGGGTACGTTCAGTGGACGGACGAGCGGGTTTTTCTAACTTTTGAACTGGTGCCCGGAATCGAATTCTGAGGGCACCGATGAAATCGCAGCGCCGGGTTTTTCCTAGAAACGCCTCTTCCGGAGTTGTGTTTGCTCAGGTGTGGTTTTTTTAAATTTTGGGACTTAAGGTTAAGAAATAAAATAAAGTTGTTACGACAACTTTATTTTTATTTCACTTGAAGCCACTTGAAAGCCACATTAAGCTGGTTAAGCTTAGTTGAAGCGGATAGGGTGCAACTGAAATATCCTATCCTCTTGATAGGATATTTGTGGGTGGGGCCCGCACGAGCCCCGCCGTTTCTTCCGTTAAGTAACACACCCGCGAAAACCCGTCAAAGAAACTGAAAGTCAACTGACGCGGTTTCTTAGTTTCTTAACAGACCATTAAATTGGGTTGTTTCTTTCGTCCAATTAATTGGGCGGTTTCTTTGGTAAATTAATTCTTGGAATTAATTGTTCGTTTCTTTTTTTTTATCGTTGCTTGTGCGTTAATAAAATAAGATTACTCTTATTTTATTTTGGGTGGAAGCTTGTGGCGTGGGGAGAATTTGGAGGAGAGCGTTCTTCTTCGGCGAAGAACGCGAAGAACGCCGGCCTCCGGCGAAGAACGCCGAAACCGCGGAAATCAACGACGCTTCTTCCGCGACGTTTCTTCTGCGACGATCGTTCCTTTCCAAGCGACGTTCTCCCTTCGGACGCACCTCGACGACAACGGAATCAACGACGTTTCTCCGGCGACGTTTCTTCCGCGACGATCGTCCTCTTCCGCGACGAACTCGCGAGCGACAACGCTTGAGGTAGGGGTTTTAAACCTTTTTAAAGTTGTTGATCTTTTCTTCGATCTTGAAGGTTCTTTTTTTTTTGTCGGCCCTTGTTTCCGAATCTTTTTATTTATTTTTAAAAAGATTGTGATGGATTATCGTTCTAGAAAGGCCGATTGTTATCAATCTAATGCGAGGGGGGTCGGGCCGCACAAACACGGCCGAACCCCCCCTCCTTTATTCTTGTTGTTTCTTGCGGATGGAGCGAGATGGCGTGGTGCCGTCGCACCACGCGGGAATCGTACGACAACTATTGAGCGGCGTCGTCGCGCCGCACTGTGGAACGAAATCAAACAAGATCAAGACGCCTTCGCGCCACGCCGAGAAGTCGATCAAGCACGCGACGTCGTCGCGCCGTGCCAAAGAGGCCGCAGATTAAATTAATTTTATTTTGTTCTTGAGCGTAGATTGACGGGCGACGACAAACGAGGCCGCAAGTTAATTTTGAGGCCTCCGCAGTGAAGGTCGGGTACCGGGATGACCGTAGGCGCAGACGGGAAGCAAATCGGACCACCGGAGCGTCTCCGGTGGTCCGCGGAAGCCGGCGGCGGCGCGGGTCGCCGGCGCGGCGGCGCCGGCGGCCGGAGGCGGCGGCACCCCGCGGGTGTCCAGGGTGGCACCCCGCGTGTGCCGCGGGGTTGTCTGGCGAAACCCCGCGGGTGTCCAACGCGACACCCCGCGGGTGCCGCGGGGTTGTCTGGCGACACCCCGCGGGTGCCGCGGGGTTGTCTGGCGACACCCCGCGGGTGTCCAGCGCGACACCCCGCGGGTGCCGCGGGGTTGTCAGGCGGCACCCCGCGGGTGTCCAGCGCGACACCCCGCGGGTGTCCAGCGCGACACCCCGCGGGTGTCCAGCGCGACACCCCGCGGGTGTCCAGCGCGACACCCCGCGGGTGTCCAGCGCGACACCCCACGGGTGCCGCGGGGCTGTCAGGCGGCACCCCGCGGGTGTCCAGCGCGACACCCCGCGGGTGCCGCGGGGTTGTCAGGTCGCTCGGCCGAGCCGAGCCGGACCGGCCTTGGCCGGGCGGGGCCGGGCCAGCCGGGTCGGACCCGGTTCGGGCCGACCCAGGGGGGGTCGGGCCGGGTCGGCCCGGACCCGGACCCCCCCCCCCGTTTTCGGACCATTTCGGTCAAATTCACATATCTTGAGCTCCGGACGTCCGAATGACGTACCGTCAGCTTTGTTGAATTCCTCTCAGTGAGACGGAACTTTTGGCTTACTCTGCTTGAGGTTTGGATGCCGACGGAGTACGGTCGGGTCGGTTCGTACACGAAACCAACCGGGCCCCTGGAACGAAAAGGCCAATAACTCACAGACCGGGCGTCCGATTGACGCATTTCGTTGACTTCCTCTTGATGAGACGGAACTTTTGACATACTCCGCCCGAGTTTTGGATGCAGTCGGAGTATGGCCGGATTAGATTGTACCCGAAATCCAACCGGGCCCCTGGAACGGAAAAGCTGATATCTTTCAGCCAGGACGTCCGTTCGACGAACCGTCAGCGGCGTTGGTGATCACGTTGAGAAACGGTCCCTATGTGCTTACCCTATGAGAGTTCGGGGTACAGTTGAGATATGGCCGGGTTTGGTTTGCTCACGAAACCAACCAGGCCCCCGGGACGAAAAGGCTAATAACTCACAGACCGGGCGTCTGATTGACGCGCCGTCTGTTGCGTTGAGACCCCTGTGACGAGGCGGACTTTTGTGACACTTCATTGCGGGACCTTGTGATACTTGGAGTATCGACCAGTAGCTCGTGGAGCGGACCCTCCCGGAGACGAGCGTGCAGAGTACGGAGACCGTGTAGCCGGCTGAGACCTGACGACTGCTTGACCGACTCGACTTGGAGTGAGTCGACTAGCCCAGTGGACGGAGCGCCCGGTATTTGGCGACAGACCCACGGCGGACGGAGCGCCCGGTAGTTGGCCGCAAACCCGCGGTACTCGATAGGAGGAGTACCTCTGTAGGCTATTGGGGGGAGCGCCCGGTATTTGGCGACAGACCCACAGCGGACGGAGCGCCCGGTAGTTGGCCGCAGACCCGCGGTACTCGACAGGAGGAGTACCTCAACAGTCTTAGGTTATTGAGCAGTACCTCAGAGTCGTGACAGGACCACTGTACACTCCAGAGACGGAGGTCTTCAGCAGTTACGGTTTCGATAATGAAAATCATGGTTTGAGCTGAGTCAATGAATCTTTGCGTTTCCTCATGATTGAGATGGGTCACTTGATAACTTAGGTATATGTATGGGCATATACCTGGGTGGTGGTTATCCGTTGATTTCATGATTTTTGTGTATCCTTGTGATTGGATGGGTTAGTTGATGACTTAGGTATATGTATGGGCATATACCTAAGTAGAGTCTGATGTTACTTCGTGATTGCTGTCTTTACTTTTTGGATATCCATGTTGGATTTAGTGAGACCTTAAGGGTCTCGGGGTCCCTACTGAGTAGCTTATACTCACCCCTGCACGGGCTATGCCCGCACTTCGTTGTGTTGGTTGCAGACGACGGACAACGCAGATCGCAGTTGAGGCTTGCAGAGCAGGTCGGTACCCGGAGGAGGACCACTGGGCGGACGTACCCGGAGTAGACGACGGGACCCGAGGAGTAGAGGAGCTATCTGTACCTACCCTTCAGGTAGGATCCGTGGTGGACGATCCAGGAGCTGAGCCATCTGTACCTACCCTTCAGGTAGGAATCGAGGAGGACGACCCAGGAGCCGCTTCGTTCTTCCAGCTGATGTTTTTCCCTTTCGAGTTGTACTTTACAGTTGGGCTTGTATTTCCGGCCCTTTTACTTTTCTTCGCTTGTGTTTACTTTTCCGCTTGCTTACTCTGTGGTGTTTGTTTGCTTTTGTAATGGCAATGCCTTCCCAGTTATCGGGATTTACGCCATTGGTGCTAGTCGCCAGCCCCTGGCCTATGGAAGGCGGGCTTGGGGTGGTCACGGCACGGGCCCCGAGGTCGGGTCGTGACAGATTGGTATCAAAGGTGGTCGGTTCTACCGTAGACTCTGATGTTTCCTTTTCTATGAAGCAATAGTGTTAAGAGTACCGAGTATGGTTTTCAGTTCAGGGAGTCCAGTGTTGGTGCGGGCGGCCGACGTATCCATACACCAGGACCCTGACAACTGAATTCCGACTTTGTGCACGAAAACAATGATTGCGTGTGTGTTTCCAAAGTTTAAAAATGTCATCTCGAACCAGGTCAGCTCACCAGGTTTAATCGTTTGACCGTGTTAGGATGTTTCTTTCAGGATGCCTTTTCTCGGACGACCAGCTTTAGCCCAGAGGGATGTGCGTACTGACAGCCTGCCGACCGACGATGCTTCGGTTCAGGGCCCTCTTGCAGTCGAGGCACCAGCAGAGGCACCAGCGGTACTACCATACGTTGGGCCACCGATGCCACCAGCCCCAGCGGTAGGCGATGCACGCTACTTGAGAGCGCTGCACGAGTTCCAGCGCCAGAGGCCACCCAGGTTCCAGGGAGAGACGGACCCGCAGGCGGCTGAGGTTTGGCTGGAGGCTGTGGTGGGAGTCTTCAGGCTAGTGGGGACGCCAGCAGACTTTATGGCGATCTTTGCATCTAGCCTTCTTCAGGCAGCAGCAGGCAGGTGGTGGAGCCACTTGTTCCAGTTTTGCCGTGGGATGGCCTTCTCTTGGGAAGACTTCGAGACCTCCTTCAGGTTGGAGTATGTGCCAGTAGCTCTACACCCCGAGCGTGTTCGGGAGCTGCTGCCTTTGTCGCGTGCTTCTCGATCAAGAGCCGAGTCATCTGTGGGCAGTAGACAGATAATGCAGAGGCCCAGAAAGACCAGACCAGCAGTTAGACGGTCTCGGGTTTTACGACCGGTGGTGCGGGGCAGCCGGGGTGGGGCCAGAGCTAGGCGTGCCAGAAGCAGACTGTGTTACTCTTGCGGCGGAAAGGGTCACCTGGCACGTGACTGTCCGACGCCTCGTACAGATGATGCGCAGGTTTTGGAGGAGCCACTGAGGCAGAGGCAGCGTTGAGCGCTTGAGCAACAGCCGAGCAGTGGGCGGGAGCGGAACTAGTGGATGCGTCCCTTGTACTTCTAGTTCCTTTATGCTGTTGTATTCGTGTCTTTGTATTATGAGCTGCAATAATAAAGAAGACACTTATCTCTTTGATGTTCACTTCCCTGTCCTTTGTTTGGTTAATACTGAGTGGTCCCGGTTAAAAAAAAAAACTGTTGACTTGACCCTCACTTTCGAGATTTCTACTAGAGGAGACCCAGTGACCTCACACTGATGCCGACAGTGTGACTCGACCCTTGGAGGCGAGAGTGACAGTTGGATCTCTCAGTAGTTACGTCGAGGCCTTACGACGTCGTCCATGGCATGAATGCGAAATTTATGTCAGGATTGATTGTATTAGGCAATGGGCGTGGTTCATCCAGGGGATGAGACCGGGTTTCTCTTTTCGGCAAAGGAGAAATTTTAGCAGCTCTTTCAGATCGCAGGCAAAGAAGGTGCAGATCATCCAGGAGCGGATGAAGACTGCACAATGCAAGAAGTAGGGAACCGACTCCAGTCTTAGAGACTCGAGCGTGTTAAATGTTTAAAGATGGGGAAGCTTAAAGGATAGATGAATCTGCGGAGTAGCAGACGTGGAAGTGGGGACTTGAGAGCAGCAGGTGGTGGTGTACATCTCAACATGTTACAACCACCCGCCTTTGAAATCCCCGCCAGACTCAGGGAGCAGGAGGGCTGGGAAGGAGAGTAGCTGCATGCGGTCAAGTAGTGTGACCCAGGGGCTCTAAGAATGATTCGGGGTACGAGCTATGTCTACTATGAGCTGCCATATCTTTAGACATAGGTACCAATCATTCTTTCCTTCCACGAATCTTGTCCCAGACCTAGAGGTTCCGGGTAAGCCGTTGACTTGACCCTCACGTCTGGAGATACCTTTGGGAGGAGACTCGATAATCACACTTACGCCGACAGTGTGATCTGACCACGAGGCGAGAGTTTCGGTTGGAATCTCTTGGTGGCAGCGTCGAGGCCTTGCGACGTTGGTCTGGTTATGGATCGAATTCACAGATCATACCCAGGTTGACTGTTTTAGGCAAAAAGGTTGTGATTTATCTACAACGTTGGGATAGGTTTTCCTTGGTCGGCGAAAAGGAAACCCTGGGTAGCTCAAGATAAACTCATGCACAGGAGGGTGTAGCCGATCATTCTTGGGTCGACCCACCTTACCTTCGTGGCAGCAGGAGTTTTGAGTTTCAGTTCTAATCAGGAAGTAAAGGCCTCTGCAGTTTGAGGGTGGCAGACCACGTTCTTATACGGGTCTCACCTCGACGAGGTTTATGGAGTTGTAGCTGAGGTGACAAGTTACTTCCGATGTTCGACGGACCTTCTGGTCTTTAACAGGGTAGGCGAGGAGGTTTACCGCTTGACCCTACCACTTCAGTTGCACTAGGTGCACGACGTTTTCCACGTATCCCAACTGAGGAGATACGTGCTCGACCCCTTCGCATATCATCGACCATGAGGAGCTAGACGGTGGCGATGAGTGTCTTATACGGAGGTTCCTGTGGAGATCGAGGATCGACAGGAGCGGATCCTAGGAGTATGGTCGATTCCTCTGGTGCACCTTCTTTGGCAGTGCGGGAACCTCCAGGTGAGCACATGGGAGCGGGAGGCTCCGATGCGTGCTCAGTACCGCTTTGTTTCCCTAAGTTTGTGGTGAAGCTTTACGGGGACGTAAAGCCCTGTGGTGGGAGTATTGTAAAGACCCGTAAATTTAAAGGAACTTTTTTTCTTAAATTTCTTTGGAATTTTTCAAGAGCGCAGCTTCTGACGGCACCTGATTCCGAGGCCCGGTTTGCCTGGAATCACGTTTCGAAGTTTGGCTCGGGTACGTTCAGTGAACGGATGAGCGGGTTTTTCTAACTTTTGAACCGGTGCCCGGAATCGAATTCTGAGGGCACCGATGAAATCGCAGCGCCGGGTTTTGCCTAGAAACGCCTCTTCCGGAGTTGCGTTTGCTCAGGTGTGGTTTTTTAAATTTTGGGACTTAAGGTTAAGAAATAAAATAAAGTTGTTACGACAACTTTATTTTTATTTCACTTGAAGCCACTTGAAAGCCACATTTAGCTGGTTAAGCTTAGTTGAAGCGGATAGGGTGCAACTGAAATATCCTATCCTCTTGATAGGATATTTGTGGGTGGGGCCCGCACGAGCCCCGCCGTTTCTTCCGCTAAGTAACGCACCCGCGAAAACCCGTCAAAGAAACTGAAAGTCAACTGACGCGGTTTATTAGTTTCTTAAAAGACCATTAAATTGGGCTGTTTCTTTCGTCCAATTAATTGGGCGGTTTCTTTGGTAAATTAATTCTTGGAATTAATTGTTCGTTTCTTTTTTTTTATCGTTGCTTGTGCGTTAATAAAATAAGATTACTCTTATTTTATTTTGGGTGGAAGCTTGTGGCGTGGGGAGAATTTTGAGGAGAGCGTTCTTCTTCGGTGAAGAACGCGAAGAACGCCGGCCTCCGGCGAAGAACGCCGAAACCGCGGAAATCAATGACGCTTCTTCCGCGACGTTTCTTCCGCGACGATCGTTCCTTTCCAAGCGACGTTCTCCCTTCGGACGCACCTCGACGACAACGGAATCAATGACGTTTCTCCGGCGACGTTTCCTCCGCGACGATCGTCCTCTTCCGCGACGAACTCGCGAGCGACAACGCTTGAGGTAGGGGTTTTAAACCTTTTTAAAGTTGTTGATCTTTCCTTCGATCTTGAAGGTTATTTTTTTTTGTCGGCCCTTGTTTCCGAATCTTTTTATGTATTTTTAAAAAGATTGTGATTGATTATCGTTCTAGAAAGGCCGATTGTTATCAATCTAATGCGAGGGGGGTCGGGCCGCACAAACACGGCCGAACCCCCCCTCCTTTATTCTTGTTGTTTCTTGCGGATGGAGCGAGATGGCGTGGTGCCGTCGCACCACGCGGGATTCGTACGACAACTATTGAGCGGCGTCGTCGCGCCGCGCTGTGGAACGAAATCAAACAAGATCGAGACGCCTTCGCGCCACGCCGAGAAGTCGATCAAGCACGCGACGTCGTCGCGCCGCGCCAAAGTGGCCGCAGATTAAATTAATTTTATTTTGTTCTTGAGCGCAGATTGACGGGCGACGACAAACGAGGCCACAAGTTAATTTTGAGGCCTCCGCAGTGAAGGTCGGGTCCCGGGATGACCGTAGGCGCAGACGGGAAGCAAATCGGACCACCGGAGCGTCTCCGATGGCCCGCGGAAGCCGGCGGCGGCGCGGGTCGCCGGCGCGGCGGCGCCGGCGGCCGGAGGCGGTGGCACCCCGCGGGTGTCCAGGGTGGCACCCCGCGGGTGCCGCGGGGTTGTCTGGCGACACCCCGCGGGTGCCGCGGGGTTGTCTGGCGACACCCCGCGGGTGTCCAGCGCGACACCCCGCGGGTGCCGCGGGGTTGTCAGGCGGCACCCCGCGGGTGTCCAGCGCGACACCCCGCGGGTGCCGCGGGGTTGTCAGGCGGCACCCCGCGGGTGTCCAGTGCGACACCCCGCGGGTGCCGCGGGGTTGTCAGGCGCCACCCCGCGGGTGTCCAGCACGACACCCCGCGGGTGCCGCGGGGCTGTCAGGCGGCACCCCGCAGGTGTCCAGCGCGACACCCCGCGGGTGCCGCGGGGTTGTCAGGCGCCACCCCGCGGGTGTCCAGCGCGACACCCCGCGGGTGCCGCGGGGCTGTCAGGCGGCACCCCGCGGGTGTCCAGCGCGACACCCCGCGGGTGCCGCGGGGTTGTTAGGCCGCTCGGCCGAGCCGAGCCGGACCGGCCCTGGCCGGGCGGGGCCAGGCCAGCCGGGTCGGACCCGGTTCGGGCCGACCCAGGGGGGGTCGGGCCGGGTCGGCCCGGACCCGGACCCCCCCCGTTTTCGGACCATTTCGGTCAAATTCACATATCTTGAGCTCCGGACGTCCGAATGACGTACCGTCAGCTTTGTTGAATTCCTCTCAGTGAGACGGAACTTTTGGCTTACTCTGCTCGAGGTTTGGATGCCGACGGAGTACGGTCGGGTCGGTTCGTACACGAAACCAACCGGGCCCCTGCAACGAAAAAGCCAATAACTCACAGACCGGGCGTCCGATTGATGTGCCGTCTGTTTCGTTGACTTCCTCTTGATGAGACGGAACTTTTGACATACTCCGCCCAAGTTTTGGATGCAGTCGGAGTATGGCCGGATTGGATTGTACCCGAAATCCAACCAGGCCCCTGGAACGGAAAAGCTGATATCTTTCAGCCAGGACGTCTGTTCGACGAACCGTCAGCGGCGTTGGTGATCACGTTGAGAAACGGTCCCCATGTGCTTACCCTATGAGAGTTCGGGGTATAGTTGAGATATGGCCGGGTTTGGTTTGCTCACGAAACCAACCAGGCCCCCGGGACGAAAAGGCTAATAACTCACAGACCGGGCGTCCGATTGACGCGCCGTCTGTTGCGTTGAGACCCCTGTGACGAGGCGGACTTTTGTGACACTTCTTTGCGGGACCTTGTGATACTTCGAGTATCTACCAGTAGCTCGTGGAGCGGACCCTCCCGGAGACGAGCGTGCAGAGTACGGAGACCGTGTAGCCGGATGAGACCTGACGACTGCTTGACCGACTCGACTTGGAGTGAGTCGACTAGCCCAGTGGACGGAGCGCCCGGTATTTGGCGACAGACCCACGGTGGATGGAGCGCCTGGTAGTTGGCCGCAAACCCGTGGTACTCGACAGGAGGAGTACCTCTGTAGGCTATTGGGGGGAGCGCCCGGTATTTGGCGACAGACCCACAGCGGACGGAGCGCCCGGTAGTTGGCCGCAGACCCGCGGTACTCGATAGGAGGAGTACCTCAGCAGTCTTAGGTTAGTGAGCAGTACCTCGGAGTCGTGAGAGGACCACTGTACACTCCAGAGACGGAGCTCTTCAGCAGTTACGGTTTCGATAATGAAAATCCTGGTTTGAGCTGAGTCAATGAATCTTTGCGTTTCCTCATGATTGAGATGGGTCGCTTGATAACTTAGGTTTATGTATGGGAATATACCTGGGTGATGGTTATCCGTTGATTTCATGATTTTTGTGTATCCTTGTGATTGGATGGGTTACTTGATGACTTAGGTATATGTATGGGCATATACCTAAGTAGAGTCTGATGTTACTTCGTGATTGCTGTCTTTACTTTGTGGATATCCATGTTGGATTTAGTGAGACCTTGAGGGTCTCGGGGTCCCTACTGAGTAGCTTATACTCACCCCTGCACGGGCTATGCCCGCACTTCGTTGTGTTGGTTGCAGACGACGGACAGCGCAGATCGCAGTTGAGGCTTGCGGAGCAGGTCGGTACCCGGAGGAGGACCACTGGGCGGACGTACCCGGAGTAGACGACGGGACCCGAGGAGTAGAGGAGCTATCTGTACCTACCCTTCAGGTAGGATCCGTGGTGGACGATCCAGGAGCTGAGCCATCTGTACCTACCCTTCAGGTAGGAATCGAGGAGGACGCCCCATGAGCCGCTTCGTTCTTCCAGCTACTGTTTTTCCCTTTCGAGTTGTACTTTACAGTTGGGCTTGTATTTCCGGCCCTTTTACTTTTCTTCACTTGTGTTTACTTTTCCGCTTGCTTACTCTGTGGTGTTTGTTTGCTTTTGTAATGGCAATGCCTTCCCAGTTATCGGGATTTACGCCATTGGTGCTAGTCGCCAGCCCCTGGCCTATGGAAGGCGGGCTTGGGGTGGTCACGGCACGGGCCCCGAGGTCGGGTCGTGACAGATTGGAGATCATGTCATCCAAAAGGTATGTTATTTATTAATATCTCTTCCTTGGTTACATAAAATAATGATCATTATACAATGGGGGTGTAACTGAATTAATTAGTGACATAATAAGAATATAAGTTTCACAACGTCAGTCATCCATCCTATTGCACTTGATGTTTTTTTATCTATTTGTTGAAGTTATTTCAGTAGTTTCAGGTTGATTATTTCATATCACATTTTTACCCTCAATCTGGAATGAAATAGGTTAACCCATGAAGACAATTTTATGAGTTCTCATATCATAATTTATCCGGATCAGTTGATAATGGACAACCTTGTTGTTTAAATCAAATCCTCTTGTCATCTACACGGATAAATGCTCAAGTATACATACAGTGAAATGATTGATGGAACATTTCCTATGTATGTTTTGATACCCTTTTCCCCAAAACATTGTATTTATTGTCCATAAGGGTTTGAGAAAGTGAAATGGAAGTTCATAAGTGACAGAAAGAAAAGTGAAGGGGGAGATAAGATTATCATTTTGATATTTAGGCATTCATTTTAGAATGTACATTGAATAATTTTCAAAAAAATAAAAGGGGGAGACTATTGGGAACACATTGTGTATGTGTTTTATATGTTTTCATCAATTTTCAATAATTGTCAAAAAAAGAAGTAACTCTAATGTGATTGGATATTGGTTGAAGTGAATATTCCTAGATAATTGTTATATATTCATTGCGTTGGATTCATCTCATAGGAAACATTCTATGTTATTAAAGTCATATGATTTTTTCACAGGTCTTATGTTCAAAATACATGTATCAAAGGGGATACTATGTCTAGAAAATTGAAGTATCATCCATTTGAAGAATATTAATGTGGTCTTTTGAATTCTTATTCAATAGAGAATTAGACGAGAAATTATTGTTAGGATGAAGAGAAGAAGTGTGGAAGAGGGATGGAGTACTATGCCTGAACGTTTCCATGCACATAACCATGTATTTTTATGTGCATTACATAAAAATTTGGTCCAACCCTCATTCCAATAGAGACCAGCTTAACCCCAGCACATTTGTGACCTGATGGTCAACCTTATTGAGGGAACCATCCATGCCCAGCCCGAAGGTGGCATGGGTTGGGCATAGTCACGTGCCCACTAGTAGGGATGTGTACATGCCTGCAAGAGTGCACAGAGGATGAGTCATGCATAGCTGGATCGAAGACCACATAGAAAATATTGGCGCATAGCGTGCCCACAGAACACACTATGTGTCAGTACCGTGGAGAGGGAAGGAGAATTATGAGTGAATGGATAAGCTCTTTGAAACATAAATTATGACTTCCCCTCATTTCTTTTTTGATGTGGGTGAAATTTTTAATGAACCAAATGATCTCGGTTGTCCATCTGATATGGCTTGATATCATGGCAACTCTCATAATCTTTCAATTCCACCATTTAATCTAGGCTACTCAACACATTTTTTCCTCACACGTTTTTACCAGAATTATTCAACGCTCGCAAAAAATATGAAGATGCTGGGTTGTCGTCTTCAACCTCCATCACCCGATGTCACCACTACATACACAAGAGCTGAGGAAGAACCACATTCATACCACCATTGAATATCATTTGTATATTGTCAATATCATTTGAGCATACCAAAACCATGCATGTAACATATATTGTTTACACGTGCTATATCTCGATGAAGAAGGCTCAGCTGAGGAAAATATAGATTATGAGGCAAGGTGTATAATTAGAGTTTGTATTTACAATGAGTTACATATGATCATAAATTACTGCACAAAGAGATTTCTTCAATCAATTTAAATGGAAACCGACTGTATATATTGTTATATTATTGAAGTGGAATTGACTAATTTAATGAACCGAATATCTCAAGCATTTGAAGCCTTGATCTTATGGAATATCACATGGATATTTTAACGAGGAATGGAATAATTACTCACCTATAAAAATAGATGCACCAAGTTGAGAAGAAGATGATTTTATTCATTATCTGAGACCTCTTGTTCTCAAAACAGAACCTCTCTATATTTATATTTATAAAAGGGAATGAAAGAAGAAATACAAGCCTTAAAGGCTTCATAGAGAAATGATTTTTAGACCTTCGATAAGTTTTTTTCACTTGATTTTGCTTCACAGGGAACCACAGTCCTAAAAAAAATGGACAGTACGCTATGTCTCCATAGCTTTTGTGATGAACACAAATCTAGGAAACCACTATGTTTTGTGAATATCACTAGAGATCTGCGACATATTTCATGTGTCTCACACTCCCACTGCACTTCGCAAATGACTTCACATCCTGTGTGTGGAAGACCCAAGAATCAAAAAGGGTGGAACATAATGTGCACAGAAGACACATGAATATCTTGCACAAAGAAGAATTGTGACACCCACATGTTTTCGTGTTTAAACTCTTTATCTTGTAGGGGTTTGTTTCTGGGTGAAGAAAGAGATTGCATGAATAAGGGTCATACAGGTATGAAAGCACTCAAGATCCTTGTTTAATGAATCTCGAGGAAGTATGTCTATGAAAAAGGTTCATACCCCATAGGGTTATACACAAGAATAAGAAGTTGGCATTGACTGCACTCTTTCATGAACATACATAGGTAAAGGTATTCAAAGAAGAAAACCTAAAAAATTGTTCACATATGTAAAAAATAACAATAATAGTTAATTTTGGAGATTATATGAATGATTTAATGTATATGTGAAAAGGGTGAAATCCAATTGAACAAATATTAAATATATCAAGAAGCAAAGAAGTGGAAAAGAAAAGTTAAAATAAATTTCACATGCATGATGTCATTCAAATATGAAAAGAATAAATGAGAATAAGTTAATACTAATGATTACTATTGGGATAATACTCTGTGTTTTAATAATCATAATGTTGTTTTTGATTATAGCCAAGGGGAAGGGAGAATATGTTCTAGTGCATTTTGTTTTTTTTTCACAAAATAAGAAGAAGGAAGAAGAATTTTTTAGTGAAGTTGGGTTATCAAATTAGAATAATGGAGAAGAAGGGGATAGTTTCTTGCATAAGAATTTTCGAGTAACTAAGTGAAGAGCACTAAATATGACCGAGATCAGAACCTACCTTATTAAGAAATAAAAAGTTTGTCTTCATTGGAAGTATAAAGAACCAAAATGGAATCTACAAGTTAAACTAGGTCATCACATGTTTTGGAAGAGGATTTTTTCATACCCCCTCCAAAGTTTAGGGTCTCCAAATTTCTACAGGATTGTTTTCCTATCCAACCCAGTGTAACAGATACTACATTATAGTGGAGAATCCATGCACTTGACTTTTGTATGCATGGAAAGGATGTAGCTACTCTTATTGATGAGTGTACCTTATAAAAATATCATGTGCATAATTTTATTACTTTCTATTATTTCATGAGATAGGGAAAAGATAATAATATAATAAAGATCATAAGAGGTCAAGATGCATAGGGATAAAAAAGTTTCAATTTGTTTAAAAATTCCCCAAAAGTGATTAACCCCCCCTCATTGTTAGCTATGTACCAAATGGGCTCTCTCACCTTGTACATTCCATTAGTAGAAGGTGTGTTAATGTCTTGTATAATTTATAAATATATTTTATTAAATAATACTATAAATATTTACATTTTTATGATATCATATATGATTCTATTATATAGTTATGTTAATAATATTTCAGTATTTCCATTGTTTGGCGAGTTAACTCCTTCGTTTTAACATTTATATTTTTTCATGTAACTAATATTGGTTATGAATAGGATTTATTTTATTCATATTCAGAAATATATTATGTTAAAAATTATTATTTCACTCATCATATAAATTTTTTATGCATCCTTGAATGGTTAACATGGAGAATGAATCTCACAGCGTTGTGGAGAAGGTAGGCTGTACACACGCACAAGCGACAGTATCATTACCATGATGGTTAAATGGTATGGTATTTATTGTATACTAACTATTAAAATTAATTATAATTTTATATTTTATATTTATGTACCTTATACTCAACATTATACCCATCCAAATAATTTAGTATTGAATAAGAAATTTCACCATTGTGTGGAGATGGTAAGTCATACGTACACATGTGTTGTGATATTGTCATTCGTAGGATGGATACAAGGATGAATATAGATATACTATAATAATAATTATATCTCAGCATTTCTAAGAAAATTGAATTATTACATCATTATGGAAATAATATAAGAAGAGGAAGTGGAAGGAGAAAAGAACTTTGAAAGAGTAAATAAAATAATTACCGCCTTTTTAGGCATCTCCTTTTGATTTGAACAAAAGGACTCCTTAGGATGTCTTTATGAAAACATTATGGCCTCAATGAGGAATTGAGGGTAGTTTTGAGGAGAATTAGGAAAGGTTTTTACTGATCCAATGGGCTATAGAGGCGTGAATACATGATAAAGAGAGGTTCACTTTTATAAGAGAGGGGAGGGGAAATGTAGGATACCACAATAATTTTAATTTATTATAAATGTATTTTCGATTTCAAATAGATCCAAAGTGAGTTTTCTCAAGGATAAGATGAGGATTAATAGAAATCATCACAATAAATAATTTTTAGACATGATTAGTTTATCAAATAAACCATATCATTTAGATTTAACCTTTAGTTAAAGAGTTTAACACTTACCTCATCTACATGTGGTTTAAACTATAAGATAAATATAGTTACTATAAAATTACAAAAGGCCGCTGATTGGATAATTTTTGAAATTTTTATCAAAATCATAGATATTTGTATGATCCTTATATTTTTATTCCTTTTATGTATTTTAATAAAATTTTATTTTTTTTAAAGATTCATTTATTTCACTTTTTGATACTATTCATTTTTTTTTGTTTTTACAAATATCAACCCAATATGATAACTCCAAACCAATACTTCCAATATTTAACTAAAATTTCTATGGTTTCTAAAAAATTTTGGTATGTCATTAATTTTGTAAAATTATATTTATTTTTGTTTTTTTAATATCATTTATTTTTTATTTCTATTAATGAAATATTTTTTGTTTTACTATTGTGTCAACATTAATGGTAAGGATTTAATTTATAAAAATTATAATTAAATTACTATTTTGTATACAATTATTTAATCTTTCTGAATAATATTTATAATCATTCATATCACTTATATATCCTATAATTAAAAATTATATATTTATTAAAAATTGAATATGACATTGTTAACTCTTTATTAAATAAAATATAAAAAATGTCCTAATTTAAAACAATTGGATTAAAAAGGATCATATTTTCAACATAAGGTCTATTTTGGAAGAAAGACACCTATAAAATGAAATTAGGAAATGTGTTAGAGATATTTTATAGTATTATAATACTATTTATACTTTTAATTACCTTATTTTTTTTAACGGTGATAGATAAAGTTAAAATTAATATTCACCCAAAATAAATTTGATCTTATTAGGCCAAAATTTTCATAATAATTACAACCATGTAGGTACATTTTTTAAAATTCAATTCATAGAAATGGTAAAATTATTTTTAATGCTAATATGAAGATGTGGATAAAAGGCGATTAAATGTGGCATTCAAATGATAAATAAATTTTTATAAATATTTCTATTAGAATATGATTCTAGTTAACTATATTGGATTAATATTTTTACTATTTATCTACTATCAATTTATTTTAAATTAAAAGTTAAATATTTATTTAAATTAAATAGTTTGTTTTTAGCATTAATGGAGTAATTTTCTCTATTCATCAAAATTTAAAACTTTTCAGAAAATTACCAAAATTTCACCCTAGGAAAATTTTGATATTCCAAATTAAAAAATGTGGTTTATTTGGAAAAATTAAAAATTTAATTTTCAAAATTTTGTTTAATACTATTTATAACTACATTATAAATGGTAAATTTGATAGGTCATGGTGTGCTCAAACTCGGTGTTGTGTGCAGTGAAAGCTGTTGAATTTATTTCAATGGAAATTTTTCGTGGAAGCTTTGGGTGTTACAATTGAAAACTAACTATCCATAGAATACTACCAGAACTACCCACTTAGAAGGCCAGAAATAAGTGACTTATTAGGTATAGGTTTTAGGGGTTCTAATAGATGAAGGGTCCATATTACATTTCCTCATCATTTATTGGAAAATATTTCATTTCACTTTATATTTAAATACCAGGTTCACTCATTTATCATCTATAAACATAACACAGTGGGATAAGGATGTGAGACCATTCCATTTTTATTTTTTAATTTTTTATAACTTAATAAAAAGGACTTTTATTCATTGTGAATCAGGGTCTGTACTTCTTATCACTGAGATTAACAAACACTTGACTTTTTAATAAAAGGACTGATTTAGTAATTTACTCATTCCATATCATGAGTGATAATAGAGCCTCATGAATTAAAAAATTCAACCACTCAATGAAAACCTATAGAATCATGAGAAATATATATATAATGGAAGTCTCACACATCAATCACAAGCATAACATGTAATAAAATGTTGTGAAATTCACATATATAGAATGAAAATATGACAAACATGTAAATTCTAGGTGCCTATATGATGCTTATAATAATGCTCTTTTCCTTCATCTCATCAGTCCATGAAAAAGTAGAATCTCAATTAGAGTAATAAAAAATAACACTATATTGAATATGTCTCACCCAATGATGAAAGGATGTCAACTGTAATAGGAAAAATAATAACAACAATTATAATATATAAAACTCTTCATTTATGCAAAATATGGGTATGCGATGTGAAAACATGGATTATGAACAAGCCCCAAGTGTTACTAATCTCAAATATATTGTATCCAAATAATAAATAATGAAAATAACCCCTTTGACACATATTTGTGACATCTTAGACCTGTAATCTACATAAGAGGTGCCCCCAAGCCAGGTGGGTCACACGACCCCAATCACATTTTTAACAACCAAAACGTTTATTAATGAAAATTCATTTTGATATAATTAAATTTATTGTTATGTAAAACGATCATATAAAATATATTCACTTCCTTGGTTTTATGTATTTTGTTTTTTAAATATTGTTTAGAGTTGTTACTGTTGTTAATATAGCCGTTAAAGAGAGATCATATGATTAGTATAAATATAGGGCTTTAACAAATCCAATTTACTCATACAAAGGATGATATGGCCTCATCCAGTCGAATTTCTCCATTCAAAGCCCATTTGTCGAAGCTCGGATGGGGTTTGCATGACTGGGACTTGGTCTTGACCAAGCCCAAGCTGAACTTCAACTCGTTAAGATTGAACAGAATCACCTATGGGAGAAGTGGATATTAATAGATATTACGACCCGAGCGATTTTATTTGAGCCACCCCAATAGGTTATCACAAATGCACACCATACCCTTTGGACACATTCTAGTGTTAAAAGTTTATATGTAACAATAACCAAACACTTTGATTATGTGAATTAAATTTGTGTTGAATAAATAATATAAATTCATTTTATTATTGTTACTTTGTAAATGAGTCTTAAAGAACCAATAGTATTTTTAGTTAAAATTATATTAAGAAAACTATATTTATTAATTAATTTTATTCAATTAAATAATACTTTAGTAAAATATTTCTACTAATTTTTTTATTAAATATAAATAATCGGATAATTTTTATGAAAACAATTGTAATTTTTATTAATGTTTGAATGCTGTTTTTTCAAAACCAATGAATTTTTTATAAATATAGGTTTTTATTTTAAAAGTAAAAATTCACATATTTAGAAAATTATTTAGATAAAATTAATATTATTTTGGATTCATAACATCAAAATTATGTAACGGTGAATTTTTTATTATTTTTTGAAACAGTTAATTTTTAGGTAAAATTAAAATACTGCTTAAATATATAATGTATTTTATGACATCATATTGACCCAATAGTGATGTAATAAAATAATATAAAAGTTATATTCTCCCAATATATGATTTAACATTAAAATAATGTTATTTTATATTTGTTTTACTAATTTTACAATGCCATAGTAGACCCTCCAAGACATATAAAATATTTTGACATTTTAAAATGATTTCCTTAAGAGTGTGACTCACGTCCACATAAGAAAAACAATTTTATTATTATGTTATTAAATTGGCCTTAAAAAATATTTTTTTCCCACTCTAATTTTTCGACATCCATTGGAAATAACCATTGATTGGTTTGTTGTTTCACATAGTTTAATGTGATGTTTCCATAACCTAAATAATAATGAATTTCCTCTCTTTTCATATATAAATCAACTCAAATATCCCATTCGTCTCTGCTCAAACCATTTTATGCTAAACCAAAAACTTCCTTCCTCTCTATATAATCATCCCAGGGCACCTGATGCTCACATGAAGCATATCTCAAGCCTCTCTGAAGCCATTGTGATCACACCTCCAAGTAAGGAATCCTTAATTTATTTCCATCCTTATTTATATCAATGTTTCCTTATATTGTAATTACAAATTATTTTCAATTATAAATGTTATGGTATGATTTATCATCTCCCCTAAATTTACCTCCTTATTTTTTAATGAAGAGAGACCCATTTATATCTCATTATTTCCTCCCATAGACCCATGATACCGTGCCGAAATTTCATAAGGGATTTCTTCCTTTCACATTTTTGTCTATGATTCTTTATATTGTTACACCATTTTATTTTCAATTAAATATTTTGGGGTATGATTTGAAACATCCCACATACTTCTCTCATTATGTTTGAATGATGATAGACCTCTTTACCTCTCATTAATGCCTCCCATGTACACCTGTTACCATGGCGAAATTCATTAAGGATTTTATCTATTCTCATTAACATTCAAGAATATTTTTAATATTATGCACATAAATTACTTTACCAATGTTGAGATATTGTGTTCCATGACACCCTTACTTTCCATTTCATGTATAAATGTTTAGATACCACTTTCTATCTCATCCACCCATTTGATGATTTCTATTTGACGTCGTTATGCTGCCAAAATTTCCAATGCCAAAATTATTCTACCGGTGAATACCATACCCCTTTCTCTATCAAGGGTATTCACCTTTATGCACATATAATAATTAAAAATAGAGTTTAATGTATATATTATGAATTTCTTTATCATATAATAAATTATGATTTTGAATTATTCAATGTTATATGGTCCTTATGGCACACTTATGCAAGAAATGAAATGTTTATAATGGGATCTTTCTGATAGCAATCCATTTCATTAGATAAAGATTATTATCATAATACGTCAATTGAAATAAGGGTTTACTCATAATAATTCAAGTTAATTGAGGTTCCACTCATGATAATTCATGTGCAATGACAATTTACTCATTCTCCATGTAAAATGATCTTTGGATCTTGCTAATATCATATTAACAGTTGTTTCCACATTTCCATGTTATGATAATCTTGTTATATCATGAATTTATGTTCATGTATCTATTATGATCCATTTATAATCCTATTTCCTAAATGATTCTGTATTATTCATTTTATTCCTTGTTTACTCCCTTATAAGGCATTATAGCTTACCCCATTCTTATGTATGTCCTTAGATTATCCCATGTAATGCTAAGTACGATGTAATTTTGTGTTCATGTATAATATGTTTTCAATAAATAAGTTTTATTTTATGTATTATTTTTTCATTTAATGTTTCTAATTTCCCAAACACCAGACCTCTCGATCCTTAGATTTTTCTTGAGGGAAAGTTTATGTAATAAATCTTGTTTATGTGTGAAATAAAGATAAGGGTTGTTAAAGCTAGTATCCAAAGATAGTTTTAGTTATTTTTGGGATTAGGATTAGAAAACCCTATTGAAATCATTTGGGTTGAGACTTATCATAATAAAAAGCCCCTAATGTTTGGTGAGTATATGGTAAGTGTATTTTCAAGTAATTACATCCCAGTCTTGATACGAACACATAGAGGTGGCTCTAGCACATATATATCTTGGGGTAAAACCTGAAAACACCACTTTTAGCTAGACTCGAACAGGAACTAGTTCATGACAATGAGCCATACTATTCTATTGGTTATGATACTCCAAGGGGATATGAATGTGAAAATTTATAATCTTAGTATGAACCATTATTAAGGGGGAAAATTCCCATAAGAATGTATGTTGGGAATTAGATCATGGATAACCCAGATTGAAGCATATAAATTCATAAGTTATGAAATACATGTAATTTAAAAGCATTATTTTTTTTTAATTTCAATACCTTTATGTGTTACCCATAACTTTCCATTTATTCCAGCCAGTGGCTGATAATAGGAGGGCCCATTCTAACAACTGTTGGAAATATAAATGTGATTAATGTTCTAATGAAGTGCCCAGTCCAATGGGAGCGGGAATCAAAATAATTGTCATGATACTATCTCAATTAAATCATGTTTTGAATATAAACATGGATCTTGATAAATGTTCAACCCCCCCCCCCCCAATAAAGAAGAATCCGCAATCAAATGTTTCATAAGACAAAGACCTTGTACTTTTTATGGATCATATGATCCCTTATTCTCCGAAAAATGGATCAAATCCATTGAGAAGATCATCCCCATAATTTACATTTCTAAATAAGAGAATTTACTTATGTATTATTATCATATGGAGGGTGAAGCTAATCAATGGTGGACATTGATCAATAATATGAACCCTATGGAAGATATCAAGGTGTTATAATTGATGGATTTATAGAAAATTTCTTTTGTTAAATATTTTTCGTGCACCCTACGAAATAATATGGAAGGGGACTACCTTTATCGCAAGCGAAGTGATGACAAATAAATCACAGCGTATGAGGAAAAGTTTACAAATCATTGAAGATATGCCTTGTACATTGTCGTTACCCCCGAATGAAAATTTGAACTCTTTTTTCTGGGCTAAATGCTAGCCTATGAAAATCCCTATGGATCCAAGACATCAGGAGCTATGAGTGTAACACCCCAAGCTTCCACAATACGCTTCTCATTCAATAATGCAATAGCTTGCATTGTACGCAACTTCGAGTTCTAAAACACCGCGACTAATCAAAGTAGCCGTTATGAATAGTAATAGCCAATTTTTAAAATTATAGAAATTTTATATTTCAAAATGGACTTCATTTTTGTATTCATAATATCGAAATTAGCCTATGTTGAATTTTTGGTATTTTTCTGAGAACTTCTAATTTTTTATGAATAGTGAAAATTACTTAAAAACAACTTTTTTAATAAAAATAATTTATAGTGATAAATTATACTATTTAGTGGTTTTAAAGTATAATTAGAATATATTTTTACCATTTTATCAAATGGTGGTCATTATAATTAATTTAACATTGAAATTGGACATAAACAATTGCCAATCTTTTGATATAAATTGTTTCTTAAAAACACGATATTTGTTGTGACAGTGGGAATTAATTATAAAATTAATTAAAGCAACTAATATGTTTGGAATTTTTTAAAATAGACATCATTTTTGAATTCGGAATATCAATTATAGCTTGAGGTGAAATTTTGGCATTGTTCTGAAAAACTTCAATTTTTGATGAATAGTGAAACCACTAAGTGGTAGTTAAATAACTGATTTTTCATTTAAATGAAATACTACCACTTCTGTGGTTTTATTTTAAAAAATCCGACATACATGGTTGTCATTAAGAAGTAAAATTTGGTTCAATGAGATTAAAATAATTTTTGGTGAATAGTAACTTTTAAGTTCTTAATCGCGATTAGAGGTAATTATTGTAGTTTAAGGTAAAAATAATGTTTTAATAATATGAGATGAGCTTCACACATGTCCTAACCTCATTGTATGTGTCATGGCCGACCAAGACAATCCATGGGTCAACTTGGGGACCCCATGGAGCAGCTTTAGTTGGAAAATGATATAAATACATTTTATTTAATGTTAAAGTAAAAAATGACACAAACATGAAATGTTTTACTAAAACAATTTTTTAAATGGGGTTATACAAGTCATATTTTTGACTATAAATATTCATTTGAAAGATAAAAATATTTCCTACATCATAGTATTTTTTTTATAATTTTTAGACATTAAATAAATTAAATTATTTATGACATCATTATGATGCAGCGATGACCTCATTATTTAACGATTTTAATAAAATGAAAAGATAATGTACAATTCAAGGCTTAAACTTGTCCAAAGACTATTGTATGGGTATATTTCGAACCATTATCACCTTAGCCACGAATTATATAAGTGTGGGACCTTTAGAATCTGAAAATAATTGTATAATAATGTAAAATTTCCTTACTTTCCAAGAGTGCCCCTCCTCTTCTCTTATAAAAGGCCCCCACCTCTACCAACTCATTCACACTTTAAAGCCATTTGGATCGGCCAAACTCTGCCCAAATACTCTCCCAACTTCCCCATATTACTCCTAGAAGCCTCACTTTGGGCAGAACTCTTCCCAAGGAAGCCTTTGGCTCAAATCAAAAAGAGTTACCCGATTTTGAGGTAATGTCTTCTCTAATGTTGTTTTGTTTTATTTTTCTTCTCCAACCCCCTAAACTCTTTTTATTCATTTCTTTTGTAACAACTCCAGTATCCTCAATATACTAGGATGTTCTTATAAGAAGTTTTCGAGCTACACTTACACACACCTACATCTAATGGTTAAATAACATACGGTTTCTGTGGATGGAGAATTTCTGCCTCACGAAACGATGATTGTTCAACACTCATATAACACCTTCAAAGGTGGCCATTAAGATGTAACTATATTTATATATGATATATAATATGTTTATGTTTTACTTATGCTTCTGTATTTCTCATTTATGTCATACTTTATGATTTCCATTATGGGTAAAACGCGATAATTTCATTTTAGGAGGTGCGGACTACCGCCCCCTCAAAGTGATTTGAATCATTAATGCCATATGTGGGATGTATAAAGGATGGAGTAAATGGTATTATACACTATATTATACTGGAATTATATTATACATTTATATCATTATGATTTCATTCCATTAAATATGAAATAGAAATGAAAGTAGCGTTCATGCGTACGTACGCCTTACCGTCTCCATGAACGGTGCATTTCATTTCTTACCTCTAAATGTTACGTAATATTATAAATGAATGTATATACTGGATATATATGATATATATGACATCTAAATCATGAATATAATTCTGGAGATAATGGATATTCTACCACATAAACAACTTGTAATAATAAGAAGTTTATTGTTGACTCAAGTACTAAAGATCGACAAAACGACCGTTATTAACTTAAATAATTACATAATGTTCATATCATTGTAATAAGTGATATAAAAAGGATAATGAAATTTAAAATGGTTCTTAATAAGGTATATATTAACTCTAGTTTATTATTCATGAGGTTAAAGAACGGTTGAGTCAAGTTAGACACAAGGTAAGGGAATTTCTTAACCCAACATCCATTCTTTGGGTTAATCTCCTACTTTCAAATTATGTCATGATATTATTATGTCATATATTGTATTTATACTTTCTTTATGTGTACATATAGTGAATACACATAATAGATATATTTTATTTAAAAATGATCTTTTTAAGGGACTTCGTCTCAATCCCCTTTCATTGAGGCATATTTGGTTTTATACACAACTTTCTTTTATACGGTGTATAAACCCCTTTGACTTTTACGTTTATTCAAAAGGAATCTTTTTATACGAAGAGTTTTACTAAACGAAAAAAAGGGAATGTTTTTCTTTCCGTACATATGCGGCGACAACGACTTCTCCACTGCCCTGACCATTATTTGAGTTTCGGCTTCCTCTACAAGCCATCATTTTTTTTGATGAAAAATAAATACAAAGTTTTAACTTTCTTTTATTTTGGTATTGAAAATGGTTTTGAAAGCATTTTTATTATATCAATGTGTTGTATTGATATCTTGTGATTGAAATGTGGAAATGTTATGTTTCCTTTATGCATGTTTTATGTGATACGATTATGTTATGGTTTATGATATGTTTAAACCTATTCATATGAGGAATGTATTGGACTTAATAAGTGACGGGTGGAGCCCGCTATAGCTCCTCGATGCATCGGTAGGTCTCATGAGACAACTAGATGTGGAATTGGCCTAGGCCCTTTCCCAATTTGATTTATGGTTTTGGCTGAGGCCTTAATCATTTTAGACGTCTTGGCCAAGGCCTTGACAAAATGTTTCAGAATGTCTGGCATTATACATTCCCTCATTATGAAAGTGGTTATTGATATTGCATGTGATTATTCGACTAGTATAATATCCATGTGAGTAAGTAAATGGCATAATTTAATTTTATTTTTCCATATTATGCTGAAGTTCAAGTTTAAAAAGGCTTTTGTTTTAGTTATACATTGCCTTAAATGTTAATGTTTATTTATGAAAGCTTCCGCAATATTGTTATCCTTACTGAGCATCTGAGCTCACCCCTTTCAATGTTTTAATATTTTCCAGGATGTGAAGAAGTATTTTATGAATGACCTGCAGGGTTTTTCAGAAGAGGATATGAGTGTGGACTATGGAGACTTTGTTATTGTAGTTTTTCACTTTATGATGTAATGTAACGTTTACGAATGTATCTAGTGTTTCCAAGGCTACTAAACTAATCGGTATTTCGAGACTTGATCTTTTGTGATCATGCCAATGTTAAGAAGTAATGAAACGACTCTGGGTAACTGGGGTTGGGGCATTACAGTTGGTATCAGAGACAGTTTAGTACTAACCTTGGAAGCTAGATTTAGATAAACTCTAATTAGAGCACATAGCCCAAAGATAGACTTTAAGGATTAGTATAGAAGAACTTCCTAGAATTTTGGTATTATAGAGATTTTGTGAGTTTTCCAAGCAATACATCCCTGTCTGGATACGAGCAGGTAGAGGCGGCTCTGGCATAGATGTACCTAGGGGTAAAACCCGAAAACACCGCTTTGAGCTAGACTCGAACGGGAACTGGTGCACGACAACAGGCCTTGCTTCACTCTTGGTTACAACACTCCCAGGGGATATGCTTAGGATAATTCTTGTTTTCTTTACAAACCACTATGAAGGGTTATGAGTATATACTTTCTCAAAGAATTTTTTTTATGATTATGGATTATATCCATAAATAGTTCAATTTATGTTAATTATTTTACAAGTATGGAATTATGTATTTTGATTCATAAACTAATCTAGTTTATGACATTGTTTAGAAATGGCGCCTAGTGGAAGGAATGGAAACCGTATCAATGAACGCACTCTGTGTAGGGATTTCCCTCCTGATCAAGATAATTATTGTGGATCTGGAGATACAACTGGTGCTGATCAACTCATTACCATACTTGGACAACTCACTCAAGTTATGAATAATAACCTTACTCGTATGGATCACCCTGATCCACAACGTGGAGGATCAATGTTAGACCGCTTCATGAGGCAACAACGACCAAAATTTAATGGGGGTACAAATCCGTTAGTAGCTGAGCAATGGATAAAATCCTTAGAGAAAATATTCCATGCCTTGGGGAGTAGCGAAAGGGAGAAGGTTGTCATGGCAGTTTACCGCCTCACTGGAGATGCCGATCAGTGGTAGTCGCTGATTCAAAACACAAAGGAAGATGATGACGTATCGAATATGGAATGGAGGGAGTTAAAAGAGATTTTCTTAGAAAAATACATTCCTCGTGACCATCGAGTAGATATGGAAAGGAAATTTCTGAGTCTGATGCAGAAGGAGGATGAGAATGTCGCAAAGTATGAGGCTAACTTTACAAGGTTAGCGAGGCATGCTGCCGATTATATACGTAACCCAAGGAGTAAGATGGATCGTTTCTTTGATGGGTTAAAACCATTTCTCCGTCGAGCATTAGTATCACAATCCTTCTCATCATACGAAGATATTGTCTCGTGTGCTCTCAAGACAGAAAAGGAATTCTCTAAGTCTTATGACAACAAAGTAAAGCAAGAGAATAAGAGAACGATGGAACAAGAGACAGATAAAGGGAAAAAGGGAAAGAAGGATTTTCCATTATGTGATAATTGTGGGAAGAATCACCCTGGTACTTGCCTAAAAGGAATGGGAGTTTGTTATAAATGTGGAGAAAAAGGTCACCAGGCTCGTGATTGCAAGGGAAACAAAGAGGCTATCAAAGTTGAACGCTACAATTGTAGAGAAATGGGTCATTATGCAAATTAATGTCCTAATCGTCAGAGAAACTTACCTCAGAAAAGGCCAACGGATCAAGGAAAATCTTATGCTGTTACTACAGTTGAAGCAGAATAACTAATGTATTGGTGCTTTTGGACTCATGGATTATATTCTGGTTATTAGAATAATGTGATATATATATAAGGATTGTACTGCAGTACTTGTTGATTTCAGTAAGGTTTTAATATGATGAAGGTAATTATATTTTTAGTATGTGACAACAAGAGAAACATTACTTTGTTTAGGGAATCTGATAAATTGATTTTGGAATTAAGATACCTTTTAGAGAAAGTCTGGACAGAGGTATTTTGGATAACTATAAAGGTTGGAGTGGATTAAGTTGATATTTGGATAGTATTGTTTAAGGTTAAAAAATTTATGAATATTATTTTTGGAATATTATGATACTATAGTTTTAGGAAAAGGACAACCTGCAGGGTGGGGCATAACCCGTCGCGTCGGACAAAGCTGCAGGAATCGAACCCACAACCATAGTGCAACAGGCCTTTATTTCCTACCACTAGCCTACAGGAAGTCCCTGGTTGTTACAAAATAATTTTACTAATCTAAATGGTATGTGTTAACATTTGGAACCTTAAACAATTAGGATAAGTATAATATTTTTGAGTTCTGTTATCTTTTTGAGTGAAAGATGAGTTGAAAGTTGAAACTCTAATTGTCAAGCAGAAATATATATATACCTATCTCTTATTCAATGAATAAATTAATTCTTAAACTATAATAAAGGGATATTAAAACAAAAAATGTGTTATCCTAATACCTTATGTCCTGTTGAACTGTTAATATTTTAAATCAACATAGATTGAAGGCTTTGAGGCCCTCAATTTTACACTTGTTTGTGATTGATGACCTCAATCACTCCCTAAAAATATTTATGTTTTCCCTCCAATTATATGTCTCTAATTTCCACCAATGTTCTCCTTATCGAGATCATAGTTTGGTGGCGACTTTTTCATTTCCCTTTCCCTCTTATTAAGGCTGAATTTTATTAATCTTATTTTCGAAGTGGGTTTTCCACAAAGGTATTTTCTCTTTTCAACCTTTTATTTTCAAAGAAAAATTTTCAAATTGAGAGGACACAATTTATTGAAGGAGGCGAGAATGTAACACCCCGAGCTTCCACGATACGCTTCTCATTCAATAATGCAATAGCTTGCACTGTACGCAACTTCGAGTTCTAAAACACCGCGACTAATCAAAGTAGCCGTTATGAATAGTAATAACCACTTTTTAAAATTATAGAAATTTTATATTTCAAAATGGACTTCATTTTTGTATTCGTAATATCGAAATTAGCCTATGTTGAATTTTTGGTATTTTTCTGAGAACTTCTAATTTTTTAGGAATAGTGAAAATTACTTAAAAATAACTTTTTTTTAAAAAATAATTTATAGTGATAAATTATACTATTCAGTGGTTTTAAAGTATAATTAGAATATATTTTTACCATTTTATAAAATGGTGGTCATTAGAATTAATTTAACATTGAAATTGGACATAAACAATTGCCAATCTTTTGATATAAATAGTTTCTTAAAAACACGCTATTTGTTGTGACAGCGGGAATTAATTATAAAATTAATTAAATCAACATATATGTTTGGAATTTTTTAAAATAGACATCATTTTTTGAATTCAGAATATCAATTATAGCTTAGGGTGAACTTTTGGCATTGTTTTGAAAAACTTCAATTTTTGATGAATAGTGAAACCACTAAGTGGTAGTTAAATAACTGATTTTTCGTTTAAATGAAATATTACCACTTCTGTGGTTTTATTTTCAAAAATACAACATACATGGTTTTCATTAAGAAGTAAAATGTGGTTCAATGAGATTAAAATAATTTTTGGTGAATAGTAACTTTAAAGTTCTTAATCACGATTAGAGGTAATTAGTGTAGTTTAAGGTAAAAATAATGTTTTAATAATATGAGATGAGCTTGACACATGTCCTAACCTCATTTGATGTGTCATGGCCGACCAAGAAAATCCATGGGTCCACTTGGGGACCCCATGGAGCAACTTTAGTTGGAAAATGACATAAATACCTTTTATTTAATGTTAAAGTAAAAAATGACACAAACATGAAATGTTTTACTAAAACAATTTTTACATGGGGTTATACAAGTCATATTTTTGACTATAAATAGTCATTGGAAAGATAAAAAGATTTCATACATCATAGTATTTTTTTTATAATTTTTAGACATTAAATAAATTAAATTATTTATGACATCATTATGATGCAGCGATGACCTCATTATTTAACGATTTTAATAAAATGAAAAGATAATGTACAATACAAGGCTTACACATGTCCAAAGACTATTGGATGGGTATATTTCGAACCCTTATCACCTTAGCCACGAATTATATAAGTGTGGGACCTTTAGAATCCGAAAATCATTGTATAATAATGTAAAATTTCCTTACTTTCCAAGAGTGCCCCTCCTCTCCTCTTATAAAAGGTCCCCACCTCTACCACCTCATTCACACTTTCGAGCAATTTGGATCGGCCATACTCTGCCCAAATACTCTCCCAACTTCCCCCTCTTACTCCTAGAAGCCTCACTTTGGGCAGAACTCTTCCCAAAGAATCCTTTGGCTCAAATCAAAAAGAGTTACCCGATTTTGAGGTAATGTCTTCTCTAATGTTGTTTTGTTTTATTTTTCTTCTCCAACCCCCTAAACTCTTTTTATTCATTTCTTTTGTAACAACACCAGTATCCAAAATATACTAGTATGTTGTTATAAGAATTATTAGAGCTACACTTACACACACCTACATCTAATGGTTAAAGAACATTCGGTTTCTGTGGATGGCGAATTTCTGCCTCACGAAACGATGATTGTTCAACACTCATATAACACCTTCAAAGGTGGCCATTAAGATGTCACTATATATATATGATATATAATATGTTTATGTTTTACTTATTCTTCTGTATTTCTCATTTATGGCATACTTTATGATTTCCATTATGGGTAAAACGCGCTAATTTCATTTTAGGAAGTGCGGACTACCGCCCCCTCAAAGTGATTTGAATCGTTAATGCCATATGTGGGATGTATAAAGGATGGAGTAAATGGTATTATAAACTATATTATACTGGAATTATATTATACATTTATATCATTATGATTTAATTCCATTAAATACGAAATAGAAATGAAAGTAGCGTTCATGCGTACGTACGGCTTACCGTCTCCATGAACGGTGCATTTCATTTCTTACCTCTAAATGTTACGTAATATTATAAATGAATGTATATACTGGATATATATGATATATATGACATCTAAATCATGAATATAATTCTGGAGATAATGGATATTCTACCACATAAACAACTTGTAATTATAAGAAGTGTATTGTTGACTCAAGTACCAAAGATCGACAAAACGACCGTTATTAACTTAAATAATTACATAATGTTCATATCATTGTAATAAGTGATATAACAAGGATAATGAAATTGAAAATGGTTCTTAATAAGGTATATATTAACTCTAGTTTATTATTCAGGAGGTTAAAGAACGGTTGAGTCAAGTCAGACACGAGGTAAGGGAATTTCTTAACCCAACTTCCATTCTTTGGGTTAATCTCCTACTTTCAAATTATGTCATGATATTATTATGTCGTATATTGTATTTATACTTTCTTTATGTGTACATATTGTGAATACACATAATAGATATATTTTATTTAAAAATGATCTTTTTAAGGGACTTCGTCTCAATCCCCTTTCATTGAGGCATATTTGGTTTTATACACAACTTTCTTTTATACGGTGTATAAACCCCTTTGAATTTTACATTTATTCAAAAGGAATCTTTTTATACGAAGCGTTTTACTAAACGATAAAAAGGGAATGTTTTTCTTTCCGTACATAAGCGGCGACAACGACTTCTCTGCCGCCGTGACCATTATTTGAGTTTCGGCTTCCTCTATAAGCCATCATTTTTTTTGATGAAAAATAAATACAAAGTTTTAACTTTATTTTATTTTGGTATTGAAAATGGTTTTGAAAGCGTTTTTATTATATCAATGTGTTGTATTGATATCTTGTGATTGAAATGTGGAAATTTTATGTTTCCTTTATGCATGTTTTATGTGATACAATTATGTTATGGTTTATGATATGTTTAAACCTATTCATATGAGGAATGTATTGGACTTAATAAGTGACGGGTGGAGCCCACTATAGCTCCTCGATGCTTCGGTAGGTCTCATGAGACAACTAGATGTGGAATTGGCCGAGGCCCTTTCCCAATTTGATTTATGGTTTTGGCCGAGGCCTTAATCATTTTAGACGTCTTGGCCAAGGCCTTGACAAAATGTTATAGAATGTCTGGAATTATACATTCCCTCATTATGAAAGTGGTTATTGATATTTCATGTGATTATTCGACTAGTATAATATCCATGTGAGTAAGTAAATGGCATCATTTAATTTTATTTTTCCACATTATGCTGAAGTTCAAGTTTAAAAAGGCTTTTGTTTTAGTTATACATTGCCTTAAATGTTAATGTTTATTTATGAAAGCTTCCGCAATATTGTTATCCTTACTGAGCATCTGAGCTCACCCCTTTCAATGTTTTAATATTTTCCAGGATGTGAAGAAGTATTTTATGAATGACCTGCAGGGTTTGTCAGAAGAGGATATGAGTGTGGACTATGGAGACTTTGTTATTGTAGTTTTTCACTTTATGATGTAATGTAACGTTTACGAATGTATCTAGTGTTTCCAAGGCTACTAAACTAATCGGTCTTTTGAGACTTGATCTTTTGTGATCATGCCAATGTTACGAAGTAATGCACTAACTCTGGGTAGCTGGGGTCGGGGCGTTACAATGAGGAAATTGTCTGATGAGCCCTCAAAGATGAAATGGAGATTATATAATCTAAGGGGTATAATTTGGATAATAAGCGTAAGGTGGAATTTAAATATGGAAGTATTATTAATAAATCCAATGGTTCTAAGAAATTCCATCATCCCACTTGCCAAATGTGTGGAAAGAAGAACCCCAAAAATTTCTTATAGTGGATGAGGAAATGAATTAGGTGTGGAAGATAAGTGAACTTGGACATTAACAATAAAAAAGGAAAACCCACTAACGAAAGATGATAGGAATGCTTTGTTCGTCACTAAATGCATTGTTCATGATTCAACTGCAAACAACCAGGGCACATTGAAAACAAGTTCCCTAAGACAAGGGTTTTTAGAGTCATCTAACAACATCCAAGTCACCATGGGTGACCTTTTTCCATTACTACCACCAAATTGAACCCCAACAATGATGTGGATACATGTATGGTAGTTATTCATTCAAGAATAGAAAACATTTTTTTGATTCTAGTTCTACGCATTCCATTATATCCTGAAAATTTAGCAGAATAATCCTAACACCAACACGAATCATAGATGTAAAATGTCAATGAGAATGGAAAATGGGGAAATCATTGAATCCCATGAAAAAAACTCATCCCCTATTACAATTTTTGGTTTTAAATTCCTTTTAATCCTTTTCATACTCTATCTTGTGTAATTTGATAAATTTTTAGGGATGGATTAGATTTTCCTATAAAGAGAAAATATTAATTTTCGAGAGAGGTAAATCACTATCTATAAGGTGAATCGACCCCTAATTCTATACAAGTGAAGGATGTAGGATGAATATCTCTTAGAACCATCATCTCAAGCACGGATATTACTGTCCTATGAGAATGCGTATCTTGCTCAAATGATTGAGTCTATGGAAGTGACCATCTTTGAAGAAATTCATTTTTCTGAAGGAATTCACTGAAGTGTTTCCAGAGAATTGTCTGGTCTTCATCATAGAAGGGATGTTGAATTTTAGATTGATCTTATATCTAGGGCATTGAAAATATCCACGAATCCATATAGAATGGATGTTGTTGATCTTAAGGAGTTAATGAAACAACTACAGTAGAATCTGGATAAATGGTTTATATGCCCACGTGCTTCACCATGGGGTTCCCCAGTCCTCTCCATCAAGAAGAATGATGGGTCAATACACCTTTTCATTGATTATCACCATCTCAACAAAATCACGATAAGATCATGTATCCTCTTCCCCAAATTGATGAATTGTTCGATCAGATACATGGATAACAATAGTTCATCAAGGTAGATTTGTTGTCGGGATATTACCAAGTAAGGGTGATAAAGGAGGATATCCCAAAGAATATTTTCTTACAATGTATGAGAACTATGAATTCACAATAATGCCTTTTGAACTCACTAATGCTCCATAAATTGTCATGGACTTTATGAATAGAGTCTTTATAGATAAAATCCACAAATTTTTGGTAGTATTTATAGATGATACTCTAATATACACCAAAACTAAGTAGGAGAATTAGAATCATCTAAGAACTATAATAGAGACCTTGAAAAAGGATAATCTCTATGAAAAGTACAACAAGTGTGAGTTTTGGTTGAAGGGATTATAAATTCTTGGGTCATATCATCAGACTAAATTGGATATCTGTGGTTCCCACCAAGACAGCTGAAATTGAGGGATGGCCGAGGCCGACATCGGTGATGGTTATATGTAGTTTTCTGGGGTTAGTTAGATATTATCTCTGATTTGGGAGAAATTTCTCATGATTTTCAAACAATATTACCAGGATAACTTATAAGGGAGTCCTGTATGATTGGAGGGATGAATGCAAAGAGAGATTCATGGAGTTAAAAATGAGGCTTCTCACCGCGCCCATGTTCACACTACCCTCATGTGGCGAACTACTCTTGGTATTCAGTGATGCTTTAATGAAGGGCACAGGCTATGTGTGGATGAAAAATAAAAAATTCATTTACTATGCATCATGGAAATTAAAAGTTCATGAGAAAATCTATCTATCACATGATCTAGAGTTGGCTGTAGTAATCTATCCAATAAAAATATGGGGGAATTTACTCTTTTGGGAGAAGTGTGAAATATATAGAGATCACAAAAGCCTCAAGTATATATTATCATATAATTATTTGAACATGCATCAGTGAATATGGTTAGATATGATCAGAAATTGGGACTTCTCAATCCATTACCTCCCTTTTAAAGTTAATAAGGTTAAGGATGATTCAAATAGAAAGGAACCATCGATGCTATCATTGATGAGAATTGAAAAGCATCCAATCTTCATTGAATTGATGAAGATGGATATGGGAATCATAATGAAGGTAAAATCATAAATCAAATGACAAATTATTTCTCAACCATCTCTTTTAGAATGGTTAAAGGATGCTAAGAAGGATTATGTGGGAATTGAGAAGAATGTAGAAACTGTCAAAAACTGGAAATCCTCATTGTTAAATGTTAAAGAAGTAGGAATTGTGAGATTTGGGTCAAGAATATGTGTTCCTTAAAATCCAATGTCATAGAATGAAATTTTGGATGATGAAAATAGGTCAAATTTCACCATTCACCTAGGAAACAAAATATGTGTCGAGATCATCGAGAGCGTTATTGGTGGGATAACATGAAGAAGGACATCACTGATTATACATAAAAGTTCTTGGAATGTAAGCAAGTGAAGGATGAGAGGTAGAAGTATAAGGGGATGTTGAAACCATTACACATACCAACATGTATATGGGATAATATCACCATGTACTTTGTTACTATACATCCAAATAAATCCAAAGGAAACAACACTGTCTGGTTTTTTTGGGCCATCTTACAAATACTGCACACTTCATTATAATTTTGGAGGATTTTTCATAGGATCAAATGGCACAGATATACATCATAGAAGAGTTAATAATGTATGGAGTACCACTATCTATTGTATGTGATCGAGATCCATGATTTTAACTCTATTTTCTGGAAGAGTCTTCAACACGCTCTAAATACTGAGATGAGATTCTGTATGGCTTACCATCCTCAAATTGATGGAAAATCTAAGAAGACTATCCAAAAACATGAGGATGTTTCATGAACATTCTCAATGGTATTCAATGGAAAATGGGATCAACAATTACCACTGGGTTTTTACACTTACAATAATTGTTTCTACTAAATCATCCAATTGGATCTTTATGAATCTATTTATGGGATGATGTACAGAACCCCGACAAGTTGGGATGATATTGGGGAGAGAAAGCTCGTTGGTCCAGAAATGGTCAATGAAATGGAATATAAAGTTATGACCATCCAGAAGCACATTTAAGCTGCTTAGAGTTGAAAAAATATCTATGTTGATAATCACCTACAAGACCTATAGTTTGATTTTTGAGACATTAAATTCCTCCTTTTATCACCACGGAATAGACTTATGAGATTTGGGAATAAGGGAAAGCTTAGTCCATGCAACATCATCACATTTGAGATCCTTGATCTCATTAGAGAATTGTACTATGACTAGCACTACAACCGAACTTATCTCAAGTACATAATTTATTCCATGTATAACTCTTGAGGAAGTACATACCTAACACATCACAGGTACTAAATCTAGAGGAGGTACCATTGGAGAACGATCTATTCTATAAAGAGAAGCCAGTAAAGATCATAGATCATAGGGAAAGATTTCTACAAAATAAGATATTCCCCTTGTAATGGTGCAGACGAAAAACCACATGATTGAAGAAGTAATGATGTAATATGAGGAAGAGATGAATCAGAGTTACCTTCATTAGTTTTAGTGTTAGAAAAGGATATTTTGAGTGTGAAATTTATTTAGGGGGGAGATTGTAACGACCCACACATTTATTAATGAAAACACCTCTTATATAATTAAATGTCTTATTATGTAAAATGATTATATAAAATATATACAATTCCTTGGTTTTATGTTTTTTTTGAAATACCATTAATAGTTTTTACCATTGATAATATTGTCGATGAATAGTAATAACATGATTATTATAAATATAGGGATTTATCAAATCCAATTTGGTCTGAAAAAGGAAGTGATGGCCTCATCCAATAGAATTTCTCCATACAAAGAACATTTTTCAGAACTTCCAAAGGATCTAGTGTCGTTGGGCTTTGCTCTTAACCTAGCCCAAACTAAGCTTCAACACGTTAATCTTGAACAGAATCGCCTATAATAGAAGTGGAATTTAATAGAGATTACCACCTGAGGGATGTTATCTGAGCCCACCCATTTGTCGTTAAGCATCACAAACGTTACCCATAATCATTATAAAGGTGTTATATGGGGTTATGTAACAAGACCCTAGAACTATGATTATGTGCATTTGTTTTTTATAGAAACATAATATACATTCATTTCATTATCGCTACATTGTAAATTGTTTTAAAAGCACAAATAATATTTTTAGTTAGTATTCAATTAAGAAATATATATTGATGAATTAATGGATATTTTAATTAAATTATATTTTAGTAAAATATTACTAATAAATTTCTTTTTATAAAATATAATTGATCGTATAATTTTTTTAAATACAACAGTAATTTTTATTATGGTTAGAAAGATATTTTTTCGGAAACCCATGAATTTTTTATAAATTTTGGTTTTTATTATAAAATAAAAAATTAAAATATATAGATAATTATTTAGATAAAATGAATATTAATTTTGGATTCAGTATGTAGAAATTATCTAATGGTTAATGTTTCATTATTTTCTGAGACAATCTAATTTTTATGTAAAAATTAAACACTTTTTAAATATATAACGTGTTTTATGAAATACTAATTACCCAATAATGGTGTAATAAAATACTATAAAAGAAGTATTAGGAAAATATATGTTTTACCATTAAAATAATTATATTTTATATTTGTTTTGTTAATTTAAAAATTCCTTAGTTGACCCTCCAAGTATTATATACTATTTTATCACTTTAAAACGATTTCCTTGAGAGTGCGACTCACCTCTACATAAGCAAGAACAATTTTTTATTTGGCTCGGAAATTTTCCCCTTAAAATATTTTTTACACTAAAAATTTTAAAAATGATAGTGAAAAATAATGGGATGGTTTGTGGTTTTGATTAGTTTAATGTGTAGTGTCCAAAACCTATATAATAAATAACCACCTCTCCTTTCCTATATAACCCACTCAAATATCCCACTCTTCTTTAGTAAAAAAATTGGGAGCATGAACATCTTCTTCCCTCCTCTCTCTATAATCCTCACATTGCACCCCATTCTCCCAAGTAGCTTTTCTTAAGCCTATCCCAAACCATTGGGATGAAACTTCCATGTAATGGATCCTCACTTTGCTTCCTTACTAATTTATGTCCAAGTTTCCTTATATAGTTATTCTATATTTATTATCAATTAAAAATTTTGGGGTTTGACTATGAACCTCCCCTATACTTCCCTACTTATATTTTAATATTTATAGACCCCTTTATCTCTCATTAATGCCTCCCATATACACTTGTTACCATGCATAAATTCCGTAAGAGATTTATTCCTTTCTCATTTTATCCAAGTTTTATTACGCTATTATACTATTTTATTT
Source organism: Viscum album (assembly GCA_963277665.1). NCBI lineage: Eukaryota > Viridiplantae > Streptophyta > Magnoliopsida > Santalales > Viscaceae > Viscum > Viscum album. Next base: position 736,767,802 of record OY728160.1, read on the forward strand.
TCAATTAAAAAGTTTGTTGTATGATTTATCACCACCTAAATAAATTAATCCTTATGTTTAAATGATGATATATCTCTTTCTCCCTCATTAATGCCTCCCATGTACACCTGTTACTATACCAAAATTCCATAAAGAATTTCTATCTTCTAATTTACATTAAAGAAATTCTATTATATTATGCATCTGAATTCTATTAAATATGTTGTGAAATTATGTTACATGACCCATTACTACCCATTTCAGGTATAAACTAGGATATAACCCTTTCTCTATCATCAACCCATTTTATAATTTCTATTTGATGTCGTTACGCTGCCAAAATTTTCCTTGCCAAAAACATCGTATAATGGAATACAATACCCATCTTTCTCTTAAGAGTATTCACCATTATGAAAAAAAATATTGATTATAGAGTTTCATTTATGTATTCTCCATTACTTTACCATGAAATAAATTATGATGTTGAATTATTCGATGTTATATGGTCCATGTGACACACTTATTCATGAAAAGAAATTTTTATAAAGGGTGTGCCCTGATAGCGCCCCAATGCATTCGGTAATGATTAGTAACATGATACGTCATGTTCCATGAGGGTTTAATCATTATAATTAATATTTAATGAGGTTTAATCATGCTAATTCTTATACAATTAGAGTTTACTCATGCCCTATGTGCAATATGCCCTGGATCATGCTAGTATCATGTTAAATGTTGTTGCTACATTTCTATGTTATGATCATCATAGTATTTGATACCTTTATGTTCAGGTTTATCTTATGCTCCCTTAATAGACATATTTCTTAAAATTTATTATATTCTTTGTGTTATAACGTTTTTACTCCATTAATGGGCTTTATAGCTCTCCACTTTCATATGTATGTCCTCAGGTTATCCCATACAATGCTAAGTATGAAGGAATGGTGTGGTTATGTAAATGATGTTTTCAATAATTATATAATATTTTATGTCTTATTTTTTCATATAATGTTCATAATTTCCTAATAAACTAGACCTATCGATCCATAACATTTTCTTAAGTGATTTTTTTTGTAATAAATCATTTTTATGTGTGTAATAAACAGAAGGGTTATTATAACATCACCCGGAATACTCGAAGATACCGACTAGCAGAAAGGGACTTGGGATTGTTTGTGGGGAGATTATTCCCTAATTACAAGAGTTTTTCATCTCTAATAATTATAAAAATAGAAAAATTGTGGAAGCAATAATTCAACAGAATGCGCAGAAGAAAGATAAAAGGAAAATTATAACTAAAATAACTGGAATAACATTAAATAGCTGATGATGGTGAATTCCATGTCACTATAAATATTGAAAATATGGATACAAAGTATTGGGAATTTATTTTTAAAACCAATATAGAAAATAAAATAAATTTTTGATCCCAATTTTCTCAAGATAGAGCTCAGTCACCTGCTACCGGCTCCATCCTAACACAGCAGGCAATCATGTTTATGAAGCATTACACATGCCTCCATTGACACTTGCATACATGCAATCTACACCCGGTACCAAGTAGAACTTGTAGAGTGTGTGAGACAAATCTCAGGGGGCCACCAAAAATAGTTTCTATAACATATGGCATGTGTAATGGAAATAAATAGTTTTCATGCATTCATATATAATGTAAAGAGGTTCAATGTTACTAAATACCCAAATACCTTCTTCAACCATCCGATGGTGTCTAATAATGTAACAAACTCATTAATTAATTAATTTCCAATTTATGTTAATAGTTCAGGGTATGAATATCTAGTAATTACATCACCTCATCAAAATATAAATTGTTTATCTTCCATGATTTAATAAGGTATCCATAATTGATAATTAATATCAAGTGGTACCATGGTATTCACCAAGGAAACCTAGAACTTAGGGGATGATAAATTTGTAGTTGATGATTCTAGATAAGGGTTAATATTGTATTCCATGTAGCATTATTCAAGGAATTATCACCATAAGTGGCCTTTCGAGTCCAAGGTGTTATTATAAGGCAAAAGAGGGCTAAGCAAGGATTGGGCCCAATGGGCCATAACCATGGAACCAACTTATCCATGATGGATCCATGTATTGTATCAAATTCATCATATAATAATAATTATGGTATCATATGTTTTCGTCCTAGGAAACCAATGGTATACATTGATTTGGATCCCAGGTAGGACCCACCGAAGGTAAACGACATCCTTGATACAGAATGACGTCCACAAGTACCCAATGCATTCCCTCAGGAATCATAGAGATGACATGAGTCAATCCACCCAATAAACATGTCAAGGTACATGTGATTAATGGGTACCCTTATATTTAATTCACTATAATTAATTTTCTCATATGATGACTATTCCATTAACAAATTCAAGCGGTTTAATCCATTAATTTAATTAGTTTGACAAGGCAAAGTAGCATGCATCCATTTAATTAAAATAGTGTAAATAAAATTAAATTAATAGGGGTCACTCCAGTACCTTCCATAAACATGGGTATGTGTGCTATGGACGTGTAACCAAGAATTCAATTACATTTAATAATCAATGTCATATACTCTGTATACTTTCCAATTTCCATTTAACAATTATTTATGAAAATGAAGAACTTATCATAATATTGTTAAGTGGTGGAAATATGTAGTAATTTATATTATTCAATTCAAAAATTATATCAATCCATTTAACATAGAAAATATTACAATTATAATTTTTAAGACAAGTTTCACCCAAACAACAACCCAAACACGTCAAAAAATGAAATTACTCAATTATAGAATAACACCATACTTGGGGTGTGTGGAGTTGTCCACATAAATACCAATGACTAATAAAATATTTACAAAGATTATAACCATATAATTATATTTATTTTAAACATGGAATATACATTCAATAAACTATACCTTATGAATTTGGTGTGTCCTACAAAATAATTCTAATATGAACGAACATGAGGTATGAGTTATAGGCTGCTCACTATAGGCTTGTATGACTCTCATAATCATTTATTGGACTCTAATTAATCTTTTAATGTATTAGATATGAGAAAATAAAAAACAATCTTACAACTTGATAACTAGGTTGAGATAAAGAGATATGATGAACGGGTCAAACGAACTCGTGTACTTACCATTGTGCATATAATGTGATGAACATAAGATTCAATGGATTCCAAATTTTGTAGATCTATTTATCCCTAGGGTTTTCCTTATAAAATCACTATGATTTGAGAAATGGAGGTTCATCCTGTTGGAAATCATATTAGGGACGAAGGGTTTGGTTAATTTGATAATTAAGTGAAATAATTTATAATTACCCAAAATATAACCTATTCATGGTTTAGCCGCAATGTTTTCCAAAATAGGTACCAAACCTGCACGACTACATAGAGAAAGGGGTGGTACCACATGGCTAGGTTGCACTATTTTAGAAACCATTCACTAATCGTGCAAGATGGCTCTTCCAAAAAATGCATACCATCTTCAGGGTTACATCTATTTGTTTGGCCTAACCACATGGTTTCCTATAACCGCGTGACAATCCCATTTACAAAAAAAGGATGGGTTAAAGTTTTGGATAATTCCATAGAAACCCTTGGGACATTTTATAACTTTTAATGAATCCATAATAGGTCCATATTAATTAATTATTCTGAATATTAGATGGATCTATACCTGAGGTAAGAACTGGGTTCATACAATAATGTGTTTTTCTTTTGAAAACATTTAAAAATGGGAGGTTCATAGTAAAAAAAGAATATTCAATTACATAATAATCAAAAATATTTATATATGATGTTTTATAATAAATAATTAATATGATGATGAGAAAATTCATCCATTCATTAAATGTTAATAAAATTTATCTTTGTAAAAAATCAAATTCCAAGCATATGAAAATATTTTAAAAGTTTCCTTTTTATAATTTTTATGCAAATTAAAAGTTAATGTAATATAATTATATAAAGCATTTTATTATAGATAAATAATCATTAAAATAATTTTAGAACAAATAAATATATGAGAAGGAGTTTAAATAATTTTAAAACTACATTATAATGAATAATCCATTACTTCATCTCTTGGCTCACCACTTATGTCATTTACATTCCTAAATTATAAAATTATATTACTTTTAATAATTATTATAATTTTTTAGTTTTATTACCTTATAATAATACCTTTTATTTAATTTAGAACCTAATATTATGTAGGTATAGAATCAGTTAGGTTCATTTCTGATGATTTTGGATCATTCAGTTTATAACCTCAAATTATCATTGGAGTGCTGACTTTGGTCAAAGGGGTAATCAATAAACTATAACTGAAATAAAAAATATGTTGTAATTAACATTTTTCACATTAAATTTTATTTAATTACTATCAATGTTAAGTGGTCTGAAAAAATTATTCACATATTTCCTAGAGATGGTAGTCCATACAAACATGTGAAATTAATTTTTATTTTTCTACTCGGTGGAAACGAAACACAACAGATAATATTTAACATTATTGGAATCATAAAAAAATGATATATGGAATATTTAGTCATGTTATACCTTGACAGATAAATTTTATTTATATATATTTTTGAATATAAAATTCAAAAATCATGTAATTGATTAATGTTTTTATTCAAATTTACTCAAATTTTTTTTATTGATTTGATATTATGGAAGAATTTGAATTTAAGCCAAGGAAGAAAAAAAATAATGATTAGAGATAAGAAAATATCATGTAATTACAATAATTTGGGCGGTTAAACACAGAAATAGTGAATATTAATATGGTTAAGAAATTTGGAAAATCATGATTCTTGTTGTGGATCACAAAAAATTCCATGATCATAGTTATATAACAGTCCCTGCCATATCTTTAAGTAGATATATGTGTATTTCACAACATGAATTTTGGAATCATGACATGAATAGTTGAAATATGTATGGAATATAGTGGATGATATTCTTTTTCACCCCATGAAACACATTTCATAGTATGTGTTTTTTATAAATTTTTTTTAAAGAGGGAACCATTCCATTCATGATATGAATAGAATTCACATCATCAACCCACCATCAACATCAGATTTGTATATGTATTCATAGATGGTTTCAAGGGGATTTCAATAAATTTTTATTTAGGGTCTCTATGATTTATTTTGATGAATTTAACAGAATTTATTCCACATATGAAAGGATAAAATCATAGCGATTTAATTAACTATTATTAAAGGATTTTTAGTAGTAAAAAAAGAATCATCCTCACTAGGGTGGAAATGTATTTTTCTATCGATTGTAATATCTAATCTACTATATGATTTCCTTTAGATTTTTATTCACATATTTGTATCACCCTATAATTGATATAATTATGGGGTTATTTTATTTTGAAAAACATTGTGTATAAGGGTGATTGTTAGAGTATTATTGTTTGTGTTATGATTATTTAAATGTGGGTTATCGTATGAAAACCTTATTTATTATTCATCCACTTTTATCCCCATGTGTGACAAGTATTTTATGATTATGGTATATTTATATATTTTACCACCATTATTAAACCATTTATTTGACCATAATGTTGGAATTGGTTCAACGTTTATGCAATGTTTTGAGTAACATATCCCACTAACAAACAGAATTACTTAGCAATTAGAAAACAATATTTAGTTATAGGGAGTGTAATTACCCAATCCAATGGTATGACTCAGATTAGAGTCCAATAATTAAAATATTAATTCATTAACTTATATATCACTATTTTTTAAATACAGAAATTATATGTTTGGTACCTAAATTTTATTTTCTCCAACAATCTCCAATATTCACATGCCATGTGGTGGAGTTTTCATTCATTCATGCATTGTTGTAGGTTCAAATTATTAAATTATTTCATTATCCAACCACATCCAAATGATATTGACCTCAATACCATGATATTTGATACTACTTAATTATAGATTTAATGAATTATGGTTTGATACATAATAAATTTAAAAAGTGGTATCTACCAGGAGGTACTAAGGATTATTCTTGGTGCAGTGTTTACTGAAAACATTATGGGGATGCCACAATGATAATAATTTAATTTAGAAATAGTACAATAATTTTATCATCTATTTCTATTTAATAACATTATCATAGTTGATTCTATTGTCTTTATATATTCTATTTATGTGCTTTTTATGTTTGTTTGTGATGGAGTTCTTGCTAACTAAGAGGGAAATGTTGATTTTCTATATCATAGATCCTTCCCATCATATCAATTATCTCAATGAAAATGTAAAAAATTAACAATGCAGAAGACCATCACCATACATATGTTAGGATGAGAAACTAATCCATGTCTAGGAATCTATTTTTTTGGGGCATGTAAATTTTTTTAATGAATGGACATTGATTTTGATGTGTGCTCCACTTCCAAATAAGAATTTGTTTCTATAGAGGATAAAATCATGATTAAAGGTAAGTAATTTAATGAGGAAGAACAAGAAGATGATTTTTCTGAACACTAGTCGTTTGATAAATATTTTGGAAGATGAAAACAGGAAAAGAGTAAAATTTTTAATGACCTTATCTGCTGAATTCATTGAATAATTCCCTACAATTTGTGGATAATAGAATGAAAATGATGAATATGAAGAAGAAAAAAATAATGAAATATTTATTGACTATAAATATATTCAAAAAGAATATTATATATAATAATAAAACCAAGAGTAATATAATAATAAACTAAAAAAAATTGTAAAAGAATATGTTACATAGATAGATATGGTGGCTACTAAAATTGAATCTTTTACTATAAATCTATAAAATAAAATATATGATGAAGAGAAATGGAGTCATATTGATTTTGGATAATCATGTAATTACAAATTCAATATTTTACCTCTAATTTTATTTCTCCTAAAAAAATTTAAGAAATATTTAAAGAGGAGGAAAATAAGAGCAACATCAAACATTCAAAAAAAGTCAAAATTTGATTAATCCATGATGGTTAACTCTATATCATAATATATTCATTTGACCAAAATAGGTAAATTAAAGCTTAAATCATTTTATTAAATCACTTGTAGGTGTAAAAATATTATTTTATTTTGTTTTTAGGAATTAATTTTCAATTACATTCCTTTTAATTCCTTATAAATTTATATTAGTAATTTATTTTAAGATGTGGTTTTAAATTCCTTATATTTTTAAATTTTAATGAATGGAATTCATACTTTTATTTGTTTTTTTTTCATTTCTAAGAACACAATAATGGAATGTAGTAAGAAGAGGAAGGTTTGGATTTTAATGAAAATAGTGGGTATTAATTTTAATTACATTATTTTTTTCACTCCACAACATTTTTTGAAAAAATAATTTTTTTTATAATTGAAAAACGCATGGCCTGCTTCTAACTCTTGAAAATTTATGATATAGATAAAAAAATTCAGTTATGGTTACCATCATTCTATTCTTAATAATTCTTTTCAATATAAACTAAATTTGTAAAATTGGGAATACATAATGATAGATAAATATGTAATAATGTATTTAATAAATCCTTATTTATGGGAATTGTTTTATTAATATAAATGAAAATTTTATGATATTTAAATGTTTTAAATTTCTAAAATTTGTTTTAATCGGTTAATTAGTACTATTTATCATCATATTTTATAGTCACAACCATATATTACATTTAAAAGTGGTTTCTAATCTAATTTTTCATATTAATTATTCATAATATTCGTTGATAAACTCTTGCATGTTTTATTCAAGAAATTTCTTTTTATGTTAGCATAACTGTTATTGTATACAATAAAATTTAATATGATTGAGTCTTTTTTGTATAGATACATAATCCTTGACGGTAGTTTTTTCATTTTATATTTTCATAACTATTAAACTAAGAATGGAATTTCTTAGTGAATATCCACATTACCCACTAATTTGTATCCTTTCCTACCATACTCATTGTATTTTGAATGAATTTCATTATTCCATGTGTGGGGGTTTAATGGTAAACATGTTTGTATTCAATAGACACCCTCAGTTTACATATATTAATAATAGATACCTTTTGTATTATAATTAAATTTTATACAAACACATTCCCAAATATCGTACTGGTATAATGCCTCTGAAAATATGGATACACCAACTCTGATTAATAAATGAGATACATTATCTCCCATATGGTTCTTCTTGAGTATAACCATTCTTAAAAAATAAATCATAATACATATCTTTTTAACCTGGGGAAGGAAAAAAATTGGTGTGAAAAAAGTCTTAGTTAGTGTAAACAAGGGAAATATGTAAGCATAATCATGAAAATAAGGGTATGAGAACATGATCATGAAAATATAAGATCATAACTTACGTATCAAATATCATATACATGAATCATGGAATAAATAAAGGATTTTATGAAGACCTGAATCACAAGGAAATAATGAACATGATCGATGAAATGATAACATGGGAATAAAACATTGAATTGTGGTAGACACATAATCATTTAATATGAATTCTATAGTAGCCACAGAATCACTACCAATACCAATGTAATAAAAAGGGTTAAATCCACATAGCAAGTTGGTATTCATGGTTATCAACCATGGCTGTATTAGTGTTCACTCCTCATATGATCGTGGTAGTAATGGTTCACTCCCATGGCCATATTAGTTATCAATGTTCAGTCGCAAGACCAACTTTGTCTATATCAATAGATATAAATAATAACCCAATGAATTAATGTTAGATATAGGTCCCTCCCATCTCAATGTGAAATAACACATACATGTTCCATACGATCATAAAATAACCATATCACAACCCCTAAAATTAAATGGGTATTATAAAAATATAATGTCATCATAACTTGAACTAAAATAATGGTACCATAATCATTTAAACATAAATATAACCCTTGAATAGAAGTGTATTCTGAAAGAAAATAACTCCGGAAAGAGAGATAAGATTCATCAACATCATACCATCAAAACATAATCAATTCAAAAAAATAATATGAATGGAATCGTTGAATAAATCCCACAAAAATTAATTATTAACACCAAATAATGTTATCTTATATGGTAAATAATTTGTAACGATTTTTTAAAATCATTTCTGTAAGAAAATATACTATTTACAATGTAAAATGCTTTTTAAAACATAAAACCTATTAAAAATCTTTTTCAATGAAAATATCTTGGAAAAAAATAATTTAATAATTTAAAACCATCCAAAAAATTAAAATCAATTTTACTAAATATCTTTTAAAAAACATGAAATAATTTTTGAAAATATGTGTTTTGAAATAAAACAGATTTATGACCGAAGAGTGAAATATGATCAGATTTTCATAAAAACATTTTATTGATAATCATAAGTTCCAGAGAGTAAAAAAATGTTACTAATACATTCAAATATCATTAATAAATTGTATAAATTAAACCAAATGAATATTATTGACAGATATATCCTAATATTACATCAAAAAACAATATTCACTAACAATCACTAAAAGCAATGAGATTGTTTAAATAAAATCTTACCACATTGTAATTTTGGTTCAAAAAAATATATAAGAAGATATAATTAAATGAAGATTAAAATATAATTACAATAATTATATTCATGTTATATAATGTAAAATTTAATTATGTACACCTCTAAAAATATTCAAGGCGCATTAGAAGACATGAGTCTAAAAGAATACAAATTGAGGAAGGACATTTTTACCACTTTGGTATCATTAGAAACATAAACCACATAAAATAAATATCATTAAAATGGATATTTAAATACCCATAAATTTAATTATAATAAAAATTTAATACATCTATATGCAGTATACACACTACACATAAGGAATTTGTTGTGAATAAAGCATGTATCTCATGAAAAAATGGGATAAAATCCCCTCACGCTATGCCTTGAATCAAATCTAACTCTCTCAAAAAACCCTTCTAATAACTATAAATTTATTATAAATCATTTAAAAAACCATATTATTTTATCTAATACCATACATGGTTGGATTATGAAATTATTTTAACCTCTTGTTAATAATCCTTTGTTAATGTTTCACATCAGGTAATTTCTACTTTATTTTTCAAAGGTATCTTAATATGTTATAAATTTGGTCATTATAAATAAATCATGATTAAATAATGTAAAAAATTATATAAATATAACTAATATTCATTAATTTTTTATTGTAATAATCTATAGAATATATATTTATGAAATTGAATACACCATTCATGGAGACGGTATGTTTTACATACGCATTGATGTTATTTCAATTTTTATTATCGTATTGAGTGAAAGGATGAAAATGAAATGCATATGTATATATATATATATATTAAATATAATTAATATAGAATTATATTTTCATAAATATCATGTAATGTCACTAAATCTATCCTTAATACATTCCATGTAGTGTGGGAATGAATCAAATCGCTTCACGGGGTGGTAGTCCACACTTCCTCAAAAACATTATCATATTTACAATAAATGTAAAGTAAAAAAATTATGTTTCTAAAGGAAATAAATAAGATTAATGACATAATAAATATAGTTTTTATTATAATTTCCACCATGAGAGGCAATAAAATAAAAATAAACAATCCATTTTTTGGAGGTGGTAGTTCGTTGTACACGTAAACAATATGTATGATACCCATTAGATAGAGGTGTGTGTAATTGTTGGATGAATCCTTATAATAAAAACAAATAAGTATGTTTAGGATACTTATTTTATTATAAAAACATGTAACAATGATTGTGGAGGGGGTGGATAATGAAAATAAACGAATGTAGCTTGAGAGAGGATGTTTCCTCTTAATCGGGTAACTCCATATAGTTTGGGAAAAAAGGATTTTGTGGGTTCATTTATATCCAAGGGGAGTATTTAATGAATAATGGAGGTATTTTGGGTTGTTTATATGGATTATATTCTTTGAAACTATGTGGTTTGATAGGTATGAAGGAGTGGGAGTTGTGGGGGACTTTTATGGTGAAGGGAAAGGACACACTTTTAATTTTTCCAAACAAGTTAGGTGTACCTTCATTTTTAACAAAAAATAATTCATACCAAACAAAATAAAACATTATAATTTAATGTAAATGGCCAAATAATGTCTATACAATGGGTTTCTGATATGTTTCTAGGTTTTTTGTGTCTTAAATGTAGGGGCTACTACTTTGTTAACCTAATTTTCTGTTAATCATTGTAATTAATTTTAATCACATTCATAAATATATATGGTAAAACACTACATTAAACATATTATAAATTAAAGATTTTGATAATTAAAAAATGGATTCTATTTTTAAAAATTATAATAACATACGTGGAATAAATTAATATAAAATTAATCCCATAGTCTGGACAACTATGCGAGTTTTTATAGAAACAACAGTCAAAATATTTCTATGTTTTTATACCCAAATTCAATGTGAAAAATATCCCAATGACTTAAAATATAGTAATTTATAATAATAGTATCTAATTAAACATTGAAACAAATTTAAAATATAATTTAACCACATTATTAAATTAATTGAAGACCCATTTTTCAATTAAATATGGTATTTTTTATTATTCATCCAAAAGACATCTTTCAATTAAAATTCCTATTAACACTCCCTAAGATACATTCAACATTATAAATTCCAAAATATTTTTTTTATCAAAATATATTTCAAATTTTTTCTAAAATTATATTTTTTCACAGAAGGACATGAAAATTAGTTCGTTTGAGAAAATAGTATTCTTAAATATATATAGAATTTACCGAAAAATTATATCATTCATTGTCAGTTTGTTTATTTATATATAAAAATTCTTAAAAATATTTCAAAAGATTATATTACTATTTATATTAGTATGATTATTGTCTAGGTTATAATTTTCTCGTTTATATAATTATATCAATAAAATGTTGATTCTTGTAAACAATAGTGTTGTGTGTAAGGTATGCCAAGTAGATGTCCAATATGTTGAGTCAGTGATGTGTTAATGTAATTTTTTAATTAGTGATTTAAAAACATAAATAAAAATTTAATTTATTCATGAAAAATTAAGGACTATAAAAACTCAGGGTTCCACATTCTATAAAACTTAAAATGAATTTCTCCCTTGAAATTCATCACCCAGGTAAAAAAATGAGTGTACTTGCGCTTTATCATATCCTCAAGTTCCCAGGTAGGTTCCTATTATTGTTGATTTATCCAAAAAACTTATATCGGTTTAGTGGTGTTGTTTTTCATAAATTTTTTGATCAGTCATGAATTTCAACTAGTTTCTCACGGTATGAAATATCATGCTTCAGTAGTATAGCCTTTAAATTTAGTACATTATAATTATAAGGTATGTACTTATTAGTGAGAGACACATGAAATAGATCATGGTATTGAGAGATATTTTGAGGAAGTTCCAAGTTATATGATACCATACCAACCTGATAAAGAACCTCAAATGGACAGATATATGTAGGGAATAGTTTCACTTACGTTTTGAAGCACAAAACCTTATTCCATGATGGGATTAATAGAAATTTTTTCCCCAACTTCAAATTCTAGATCATGCCATTATTTATGAGAAAAACTTTTCAACTGAATTTTTGCTTCATTGACATATTTTTGAATAGTTCTACCCTTATCTACCATTTTTTTACTAAACATAACTCCCAAAAAAATTCTTTCTCAAACTTCATCCCAACACGTTGGGTGTATTATTTTCTTAACATATAATCATTCATAAGGTTTACATATGAATGCTTGACTGAAATATATTGTTTTAATAAAACTAAACTACAGGAATGAGTTGATCCCGACCACCTTTAAATTCCAAATATGAAGATCTCAACATATCCTCTTGGGTTTGAATTGTTCTTTTAGACCGACCATATCTCTATAGATGAAAAGTAGTGTTGAAACTCAATTATCTATCAAGTGCAAGATAAAGACTTCACTATAACATTTATGTGAACCTCAGATCCCAACCTGATAGAATATAGTGTGGTAATACATTAACTCTTACCATTTCCTTAATGTATATCATGGAAGTCACATCCAAAGAGAATATTCTCTGGCACTGATGATGTGTTATAACATATTAAGGTGATAAAATACCACACATATATAATTGAAACCTTTATAGGTTTTGAGTATTCCAATTAAAAAACCCATAGCGATGTTCTACCATTTCCATTTTGGAATGGGTAATCGATGAAACATCCCCTTTGACTTTTTCCTTTAATCCTTAACTTATTTGTATAGTGACCACCGAGGTACAAACTCATTGATATCTCTATCAATTCCATCCCCCAAAAGTATTATTTCAAATCACTATATGTATTTATACTTATATGATAAATATAAAATTAAGAAATATGATATTCCTCTAATAGATTCTCTAAATATGATATAGAAGAAACACATACACTGTTCCAGAAAATCATTATTCCAAACTGATAACAGTTAATCATGAAAACATTTCTAACTATCTTTTGAAGCACTTTATATTCCTTCTGTGCCTCCTTAATCTTCACTTACATAGGGGGTTCAAAATTAATTTTAGAAATATATTATTTTCACACTAGTATTTATAGATCCATCCTCTAAAATATTGGATCTTTTTTATCCATATCATGGATAAACCAACAGTATTTTTCAAACTTAAAGCATATGTCACCATGTTTTATTTCAATTTGTGGTAATGTGTTGAGTAGTTATAATCCTTTATCAACTCAATCAATATTCTTTAGTGCTTGTTTAATTTTTTATGTAATAATATTTATTTCATACATATATGATCAATATATATATCACACATATATCTATATTGATAACGCCTCTACAACTTTAATGAAATATTACTGAATCTAACTCCGAATCATGATTCTAGTGATTATTCTCATGAATCCTTAACAACTATGAGGAATAATTGAAAACCATGTTATTATTCATAACAAAACATCAAAATCCCATATTTTATTTATTACTATAGATTATAAACCCTATTACACTATATGGAAATCTATGAACATGTACATTGACTAACATTCATTTCAGTTCCTTGAAATTTTCCTCACATTCATCTGTATAGATGAACATGACACCCTTTAGAGTTAAATTTGTTAGAGTATTAGATAGCCATGAGAAAATCACCACAAACCATCTATAATATATAACTAAACCAAAAAATATATGGATCTCATTCACTATGGTTAGTCTAGGATAGAATTCAATAGCCACAGTGTATTTTATGTATATATTGATATACCATCTCTAGAGATTATGTAACCAATAAATGTTACCTTTCGCTAAAAAAATTCACAATTTTTAATATTTTCATATAGGTTATCCTTCTGTATAATCATTATTACAATTCCCAAGTGATCGTAATGATCTTACTTTCCCTTTTAATATATAATAATATCATTTATAATGTCTAAAAACTGATTGAGGTAATATATAAAGACTCTAAGAATTAAATCTGTGAAGATATTTTGGGAATTAGTAAGACCAAAAGGCATCACTATATATTCATAGTGTCCATACCATGTACATAATGTTGTCTTGTGTATATCCTCTTTCTTTACCCCCTAATTATGAAATCCAGAATGAAGTTAAATCTTGGAAAAGTATTTATCTCCATGTAGTAGATCAATGAAGTCATCATTATTGGTAAGAGATAAATTTTTCATGATTTTGTTCTTATTGAACTCTTGATAGTCAATGAATAATCTTATTGATACATATTTTTCCCCCAAAAATAATGGGTGAACCGATAGGTGACACACATGGATGAATGAATCCTTTATCATGGTTTTCTTGGAGGTTCTTCTTCAATTCATGCAACTCAATCAGATCCATTATATAGCAAGACTACGAAATTGGCGTTGAACGATCTATGAGTTCAATTGAGAAATAAACATCATGTTTTGGTGGAAGGCTATGAATCCCTTATCTAAATACCTCATAATATCTTGATCAATATGAATATCATTAATGGCAATCTTCACCCTAACCATTTGAGATAAATAACACTTTTGAATGAGAATTATGACCCATAAACTTGAAGTAATATCCATAAGAAGTTCATGATTATCATCACATTTATGGATGATCATAGTAGGGTTTGAAATATAAAATTTAACGTCCCTTAAATGAAAATTTATGTAGGATATATGGACAGAAATGGAAATCATGACTAAGTTGACATCAAATTTGACCAAATGATGAATGAATATATTTGTGGGAAGACAATTCCCCCAAAATTCAACTAGTGAAGAATCATAGACTTAGAATTCAAACATTATACCATTATAAGTTTCACTACTAATGACTTATCTAATTTTTATTATGGAATCTTAAAACTAAAAGAGTATTTGTTGGATATCATAGAGTGGGAAGATCCAGAATCGAAAATGACATTAGCAGTTCTTGAGTTGATGGTAAGTGTACATTTAATCATGTCATTACCTCACCCCTAGTCAGAAATAGCGATTTCATGATATTTCCCCTGGTCCCTCAGATTAAGAGTTTACTGATTTCAATCATCATAACTATCTATTGGGTTTGTCTAGTGATTATCATAATTCTCATTCTCCTTACACCAGTAGAACTGAATAATGGGTGGTGTATTTTGGGTCATTTTTTCTCCATTCAAAATGTTATCTAACATCTTCCCATCAATTTTGGAAATCATATTCTTAATGTCCTTCCCTTCCACACATAAACATTTATTAGACCCATAAATAAAATCTCCATCATTCTTCCTCCCACACATAAGGAATGAGGGAATTCTCATCTTCTTCTCTTATTTTTTAGCTTTTCCTCTAAACTCTATCTTCATTTTCTTTTAAAAACCATGACATTGATACATGGATCCAACATCCATATAAACCTTTATTGCACAACACAAAATATCTTGAAATGCACTGTGTTGCATTTGTTGTCAATGAGGTATGTTGTTGTCAAGGAATGAATGGATGGATGTCAAGGAGTTTCAATATGTGAATGACAAAGGATGTGATGGTGTTGGTGATGAATGGAGAATGGGAATGGTACTAAGATGCATGTCACTTAGGAGATTCACTAAGTGACATAGGATGTTCTGGTTGAAACATTCTCTATGTGTATTAGACGATTGTAGAACTGCTCTTCATGTTTCAATACTTGTATCAAGGTGATACTAAGTTACAACACTTGAAAAATGAATGATGATGGAGCATCATTACATCTGACGATTGATGAGCTGATCTTTAAGTTCTAAGAACTTGTATCAACTGGATACAACGTCACAACAATGTTAGAAGGTCGTGTATTGTATTGACAATGCATGAGGAGATGAAAGGGATCCATCCACAAGTTCTAAGTGGATGAAGTGGTTTAATGAAGTCCATGCACTATCACTTAGTGCATGTGAATTTGAAGTTGATCCAATTGATCTCTGATTAGATCAATGAAGCACATTGAAGAAATCTTTGATTCAGGAGTTCGGATGAAGATGAAAAACCTTCGGGAATTCCATTCCAAAGTGATGAATAAATGTTGAAGAGAATTGGAGGAATTCTAATGAAGAAGAAGAATAGATGAGGGGAATGTCTTAGAAGATGGCTTGAATGGCAATTGGAATTTACACTTGTCACTTTGTTTTTCTTAACAAAGCACTTGTGTTTTTAAGTAGCAAAAAAAAGCCACCAAGGAAGGCCAGCCGAGGGTCATCACCCAAGGCTCATGTGGGACTCGAGGTCACCATGCCCATGGGGAACCCTCAGGCCAAGGCAACATATCCCTGAGGCAGAAGAGGTCGGGGCCGTGTATTAGCCCCGAGGCCACGCGGTGATGAAGCCCGCGCAGCGTGAGCGCGAGGAGCGCGCTTGAGGATGCATAGTGGGTGCCAGTGGCGCGCCCGTGTGGCAGGGGTGGGCGCTAGAGCGCGCCCGCAGAGAGAACTCAGTGCGGGGCGGCACCAAGAGGGTTTGAAGTTCAATTGCGGTGAAGGGGGAGCGACTGGTTGATAAACCGCGGAAAATCCGCTCGCCGTTTGGATGTGGGACGCGGAAAAATCACCGGGAGCGCATCCTGGCCGCTCGATTGATCGCGCGCCAGATCTTGGCCGGACATCCAATCCGTCGCGGCCCATTCTGATCGCAGCCATCCAAATCATCGATCCGACGGCTCCCCGTCCATCCTCAACCTCAAGCCAGGCCGAAGCCTCCCCGTGTGCCTCCATCGAACCAGGAGCAACCCGAGCACCGATTTTGATCTCCCGGCTGTATCTCTCGAAACTGAAGGCTCCCTCGTGCTCGTCTGGCCAAACCAAACCCATCCATGCATAAAAATATACTTGAATGCAACAAATGAGAAAATTCAATGAAGGTCGAAGGCAAACGAAGTGCCGAGGCCTCGGTGTGTTCGTGTTTTTCATGGGATAGAAGAGACAAAGGCCGTGCATGCGTTCTAAGTCGCATGCACGTGGAGGAGAAAAATATAGAAGGAGAACCCGCGGTGAACCGAGGAGAAAATCATGATTTTCAAAATCTTGAAATACTCGAAAACTTCGGGGATTCAAATGTTTATCCACGGGGATTGAATAGAGGCCCTCTGCCTATAAAAAGAGAGGCCCATGCATCGGTGTTGCTTGCTGATGTGCTGAAACTTTGAAGATCCGTGAGTGTCTTTGCCTCACGAAGAAAGGAGCCACCGCGCAAATTACTTGCACGGCTGTTGTCCTGAAGCCACCTGAGGCTTTGAAGGTGTTCCTTGCGTGCAAATCCTTTGCGCGACAAGAAGAAGGAGGTGAAGTGTTCCCTGCGCGCCTACTCCTTGCGCGGCAGGAAGTACCCGCGACAGTAGCACCTGCGCGCTGTTGCACTTGCGCGCCCTGCGGTGTTGCACCGTGCACACCCGAGGCAGTGGCCCTTGCACCAAGATCCTACGCGGCTATTGGAGAAAAGGATTGGCCGCACCCTTGCGTGCCTCCTTTGAGCTCAAGTGGATACGACCACCTACGGACAGTGTGTGTGCTAAGTGCAAAGAAGGGAAGTAGTTGTTCGGGTGATGTGAATTACACACCTTGTGTGTGTGTGCTTAAGGATATTACACCCCAGCCAAGTGAGTGCACACCTACGGGTTGTGTGCAAGAATGAGTGGAAGGCCACCACATTTGTGTGTGTGCAAAACAAGAGGAAGACCCGAGCCCATGTGTGTGCACAAAGAACAACACCAAGTGGTGTGTGCCAAGTGAAGTGGAAGACCACACTTTGTGTGTGTGTAAGAATTAAATAAGCCATAGCCTTGGTTGTGCATTTGAACAAAGAAGAACACACTTTAAGTGTGTGCATTTGAAGAGGCCGAGGGTTGTAACTAGTGTGTGCAAAGTGTGTACACACTAAGAAGAAGAGGAGACGCCCCACACCAAAGTAGAACATACATTCAAGTGTGTGTATACAAATTGAATTAAGTGTGTGAAGGAAGTTGAGAAGTGGTGTGTGTGATAAAATGAATTACACCCTTTGTGGGTTTATTTCACCAAGAGAAAAGAAAGGGAAGTGCATGCTTGCATGCATGCACATGCACACGTGAACAAAGCCAAACCAGCTTGTGTGCATTTGAGTTGACCAAGACCAGAGGATCTTGAAGAAATTGAGAAGGTCATGCAGTCAGTGCATGAGGATTCAGAGTTTCCATGCATTCAGTGCATGAAGTTGTTTTGAAGTCAGACTGAAGCCAGACCGAAGTTAGAGATATCAGTTGTCTGAGTTTTCAGTAATTGAGAAGAGCCTGATCAACAGAAGTAATCAGAAGTGCTGAGCAAGACCTATAGACCTTTTCAGAGGCTTTTGAAGATTCTTGAAGAGAGAAGCCAGGTCATCCTTAGAAGAAGGTGATAAAGCCTGAGCAAGACGAGAAGACCTATTCATCACAAGTGATCAGAGGTACAGAGCAAGGCTAGCAGTCTTTATCCCAGACTGCTGAAGATACTTGAAGAAGCTTAAAGTGAAGAAGAGCTACTCGTGTGACTCGAGGAGCCAAGAGAAGACCCTGTGGGACTCAGGGAGAAGAAGTCTTCAGTGGGATTCTGGAGCAGGCCAGTGGGACTCTGGTAACACTGTGGGACGCAGTATAAAGACCCTCCTGTGGGACTCAGGAGAGATACAGTGGGACTCTGTATCGAACATTGTAATACTAACAGATTATAATGGAAGAAACCATGTTGGGGTGTATAACCACCATGGAAAGGATGTAGGCCTTTGGTGCCGGACCTTGTAAATCCATGTGTCCAGTGCCTTTACATTTACTGCATCATTCGTGGAAAGGTGAGAGATACAAGAAGAGTGGATCGAGGCCTTAATAAGCCATAGAGGTTTAATTGATTAAGAATCAATTAGTAAAAAGTTTTAAAGGATCACTGATTCACCCCCTCTCCCTCACAGTGATTCACACTGATCTGGGCACTTCAATTGGTATCAGAGGGAAGGTTACCTCTAAAAGATCCAAGAGAGTCTAGATGGAGTGAAGATTTGAGGAAATGAAAGAACAACCTCAAATGGAGATATCTGCCAAGACTCTGAAAAACAGAATGAAGAAACAGGCAAAGAAGATGAAGAAGAAGGTTTTTGCAATCAGAGAAACTCCTTCTATGGAAAGAAATGTGAAAGTCACATCAGATGACAATTCCTTTTATCATTCTTCTGATGAAGCCTGCTCTAGCTGTGATGAAGATAGAAGGAACAATGATCTTCTAAATGCAATCAAATATCTTCAGAAGACAGTCCCCAAGGAAGTGACAATGTGTATAGCTACAGGCATCCTTGATCTTCAAGAAGAAAAATTACAGCTAGAAGATGAAGCCAATTCTCTGGAATTCCAATTGGCTAAAAGGGTTGGCATAACCAACACTCTCAGAATGCTGGTGAAGGCTAAAGATGAAACAGTATCGCTTTGCAATGAAAGATATGAAGACAGTACTGAAGAATTGCAAAGAAGCCTTTCTGAGAAAGAATTCTTTAAGACTGTGGTCAAAGATGTTTTCCATGCACTGGAAAAGAGGCACAAAGTGTCAATGGATGTCAGAAATGCTCAACTCGAAGACAAAGTAAAAATGGTGAAGGATCTTGACAATTCATTGCTAGAATTGAAGAAGGTGCATGATGACCAGATGGAACAGCTGAAACAGAATTGGGAAGGTAGGCTAAGATTGGTTGAGGATGAGAAGAACTCCCTCAACATGAAATGCTTTGAATTAGAGGTGATATTGAAGAATCTGCAATCACCCATAGCTGAATCCTCCCAGTCAGCTGAAAGAAGCAATGTTGCTACTCAAGTATGCTTTGAGAAGGATGATTCTAATAGACAGAAATCCTCTAATGAAAGGGAAACATCTTCTACAAAGAAGGTACCATCCATACCATATTGTACTCATACTTCTAATTGTGTTTCCACAAATAGTGCAGGATGGAAGAGCAACTCCAAACAAGTATGGATGAAGACAATGAAGAAAGAATGCTCTCCTGAAACAACACAGTAAGTCAAGAAAAGTACCCAACAATCAGAAGGAATGAAGAGGTCAAGATTTGTGGGTCAGTGTTGGTGTTGTAATAAGTATGGGAACTGTGCAAAGGATTGTTGGTACAATCCACTGAATGTCAAAGCACAAAGGAAGCCCATGCCAAGGGGGAGAAAGCCAGAAGAAAAGAAACAGCATCCACAGGTCTAGAGACATCTGTTTACCGCAAATAGATTTGGATTACTTGACAACATCTGGGATGATTGCAAAAGTGGTCAAAAAGATACATGTCAATCTCCAACTGTATCCAGAGCTAAAAAGAAGAAAAGATCACAGAACCTGGCTCAGAAAGAATCCTTGGGAAGCAAGCATAAGAAAGTGGAAGATGCTCCCAAGAAGATTATGAAAAAGGAAGAGAAGACCTTGGATTTGAAATACAAGAAGGGTGATGCATCCAGAAGGACCACCAAGAAGAAAACATGCTTCTACTGTGGAAAGAAAGGACACACCATGGATCTTTGTGAACAAGCCATGGAACTGAATAGAAGCAGACTGGACTCAAAAAGACAATCAATCCAGAAGAAGCAGAAGGGATTGATTGAAAATGAGTTGCCTGAGAAAGGTAGCTTAACAGCATCAAAAGAACCATGTGGAACTTCCAGAACTGAGGCCACACTTCCAAGTGACTTACTTGTCATATGGCCAAATCAGTTGCAACTTGCCAGAGAACTGCAAAGAGCTGAAGATGAAGTTCTGGCAATTGCTAAGGCAAAAGGGAAGAAGAAGATTTCACATGAAGATCAAGTTCTGTGTGTGAGGTGCAATAAAGCTGGACATACTAGTGATAAATGCATGATATTCATTCCAGCTCAGAAGGGATTCTTCAAAAGAATGAAGATTGCACCAGGAGACTCTAGTGCTCAGAAGGCACCTAGAAATACAGGAGTCACACACAAAGAAGTTAAAGAGGCGTTGAGATCCACACCAGCACAAACATCATTGAATATCAAATGTGCAAGTGTGAAGAATGGTGAAAATGGGACATCTCGGTTGAGAGAATCTTATCAACCTTATTGTTCACATTGATGAACCAAGGAGGTTCCATATTATTCCCTAATCACTTGTATGTACATGTGATAACATTACAGGGAATTGAAGATGATGATCATTCTCAACTGGAGGATAGTTTGGACAGAATGGAGTGCACCCCTTGAGGGGGAGCCAATCTGAAGAAGATGGGATTCTTAGATTAATACCATCTTGAGAAAAGTGAAGGTATTCCAATCATACTTTCATCCCTTGTTTCTTAATTGTACTCATCATGACAATTAAGGGGGAGTATTGATTGAAGTCAAAT
Organism: Viscum album; assembly: GCA_963277665.1. Taxonomy (NCBI): domain Eukaryota; kingdom Viridiplantae; phylum Streptophyta; class Magnoliopsida; order Santalales; family Viscaceae; genus Viscum; species Viscum album. Next base: position 736,789,698 of record OY728160.1, read on the forward strand.
GGATGAAAGGGGAAGCTTTATCTTTGCACCTGAACTTTCTAATGAGTTTTGTGAAGTTGTGTAGGATTTAGAAAATTCATTGTTATATCTGAAAAATTTCAAAACCCTAAAGCATGATCTCACATGTACAGTGAATGATGGATAACATTGAGTTCCTTAGTTACATCACTCTTGTTTTCTACACCGGGTTAGCCCAAGTAGACTTAGATATGATTTACTAAAGGTTCTTTGCTAAAGAAGAACATGTGACATCATCCCTCTCTTAGTGATTTTTAAGAAGATGTTATTCAAAGGGAGGAAGAAATATTTTGAACAGAACCACACCACACCTTTGCATTTGATTGCCAATAAGGGGGAGAAAATATTGGCACACATATTGACCCATTCATATGTGCTGAAGAAGTGTATTGACAACAAATACAAAGGGGGAGATTGAAATGCACTGTGTTGAATTTGTTGTCAATGAGGTATGTTGTTGTCAAGGAATGAATGGATGGATGTAAAGGAGTTTCAATATGTGAATGAAAAAGGATGTGATGGTGTTGGTGATGAATGGAGAATGGCCATGGTACTAAGATGAATGTCACTTAGGAGATTCACTAAGTGACATAGGATGCTGTGGTTGAAACATTCTCTCTGTGTATCAGACGATTGTAGAACTGCTCTTCATGTTTCAATACTTGTATCAAGGTGATACTAAGTTACAACACTTGAAGTATGAATGATGATGGAGCATCATTACATCTGACGATTGATGAGCTGATCTTTAAGTTCTAAGAACTTGTATCAACTGGATACAACGTCACAACAATATTAGAAGGCCGTGTATTGTATTGACAATGTATGAGGAGATGAAAGGGATCCATCCACAAGTTCTAAGTGGATGAAGTGGTTTAATGAAGTCCATGCACTATCACTTAGTGCATGTGAATTTGAAGTTGATCCAATTGATCTCTGATTAGATCAATGAAGCACATTGAAGAAATCTTTGATTCAGGAGTTCGGTTGAAGATGAAAAACCTTCGGGAATTCCATTCCAAAGTGATGAATAAATATTGAAGAGAATTGGAGGAATTATAATGAAGAAGAAGAATAGATGAGGGGAATGTCTTAGAAGATGGCTTGAATGGCAATTGGCATTTACACTTGTCACTTTGTTTTTCTTAACAAAGCACTTGTGTTTTTAAGTAGCAAAAAATAGCCACCAAGGAAGGCCAGCCGAGGGTCATCACCCAAGGCTCATGTGGGAATCGAGGTCACCACGCCCATGGGGAACCCTTAGGCCAAGTCAGCATATTCCTGAGGCAGAAGAGGTCGGGGCCATGTATTAGCCCCGAGGCCACGCAGTGATGAAGCCCGCGCAACGTGAGCGCGAGGAGCGCGCTCGAGGATGCATAGTGGGCGCCAGTGGCGCGCCCGAGTGGCAGGGGTGGGCGCTAGAGCGCGCCCGTAGAGAGAACTCGGTGCGGGGAGACACTGATAGGGTTGGAAGTTCAATTGCGGTGAAGGGGGGAGCGACTGGTTGATAAACTGCGGAAAATATGCTCGCCGTTTCGATGTGGGACGCGGAAAAATCACAGGGAGCGCATCCTGGCCGCTCGATTGATCGCGCGCCAGATCTCGGCCGCACATCTAATCCGCCATGGCCCATTCTGATCGCAGTCGTCTAAATCGTCGATCCGACGGCTCCCCGTCCATCCTCAACCTCAAGCCAGGCCAAAGCCTCCCCGCGTGCCTCCGTCGAACCAGGAGCAACCCGAGCACTGATTTTGAGCTCCCGACAGTATCTCTCGAAACTGAAGTCTCCCTCATGCTCGTCTGGCCAAACCGAACCCATCCATGCATAAAAATATACTTGCATGCAACAAATGAGAAAATTCGATGAAGTTCGAAGGCAAACGAAGTGCCGAGGCCTCGGTGTGTTTGTGTTTTGCATGGGATAGAAGAGACAAAGGCCGTGCATGCGTTCTAAGTTGCATGCACGTGGAGGAGAAAAATATAGAAGGAGAACCCACGGTGAACCGAGGAGAAAATCAAGATTTGAAAAATCTTGAAATACCCGAAAACTTCGGGGATTCAAATGTTTATCCACGTGGATTGAACAGAGGCCCTCTTCCTATAAAAAGAGAGCCCCGTGCATCGGTGTTGCTTGCTGATGTGCTGAAACTTTGAAGATCCGTGAGTGTCTTTGCCTCACAAAGAAAGGAGCCACCGCGAAAATTACTTGCGCGGCTGTTTTCCCAAAGCCACCCAAGGCTTTGAAGGTGTTCCTTGCGTGCAACTCCTTTGCGCGACAAGAAGAATGAGGTGAAGTGTTCCCTGCGCGCCTACTCCTTGCGCGGCAGGAAGTACCCGCGGCAGTAGCACCTGCGCGCTGTTGCACTTGCGCGCCCCGAGGTGTTGCACCGTGCACACCCGAGGTAGTGGCCCTGGCACCAAGATCCTATGCGGCTATTGGAGAAAAGGATTGGCCACACCCTTGCGTGCCTCCTTTGAGCTCATGTGGAGACTACCACCTACGGACAGTGTGTGTGCTAAGTGCAAAGAAGGGAAGTAGGTGTTCGGGTGATGTGAATTACACACCTTGTGTGTGTGTGCTTAAGGATATTACACCCTAGCCAAGTGAGTGCACACCTACGGGTTGTGTGCAAGAAGGAGTGGAAGGCCACCACATTTGTGTGTGTGAAAAACAAGAGGAAGACCCAAGGCCATGTGTGTGCACAAAGAACAACACCAAGTGGTGTGTGCCAAGTGAAGTGGAAGACCACACTTTGTGTGTGTGTAAGAATTAAATAAGCCATAGCCTTGGTTGTGCATTTGAACAAAGAAGAACACACTTTAAGTGTGTGCATTTGAAGAGGCCGAGGGTTGTAACTAGTGTGTGCAAAGTGTGTACACACTAAGAAGAAGAGGAGACACCCCACACCAAAGTAGAACATACATTCAAGTGTGTGTATACAAATTGAATTAAGTGTGTGAAGGAAGTTGAGAAGTGGTGTGTGTGATAAAACAAATTACACCCTTTGTGGGTTTATTGCACCACGAGAAAAGAAAGGGAAGTGCATGCTTGCATGCATGAACATGCACACGTGAACAAAGCCAAACCAGCTTGTGTGCATTTGAGTTGACCAAGACCAGAGGATCTTAAAGAAATTGAGAAGGTCATGTAGTCAGTGCATGAGGATTCAGAGTTGCCATGCATTCAGTGCATGAAGTTGTTTTGAAGTCAGAATGAAGCCAGACCGAAGTTAGAGATATCAATTGTTTGAGTTTTCAGTAATTGAGAAGAGCCTGATCAACAGAAGTAATCAGAAGTGCTGAGCAAGACCTACATACCTTTTCAGAGGCTGTTGAATATTCTTGAAGAGAGAAGCCAGGTCATCCTTAGAAGAAGGTGATAAAGCCTGAGCAAGACGAGAAGACCTGTTCATCACAAGTGAGCAGAGGTACAGAGCAGGGCTAGCAGTCTTTATCCTAGACTGCTGAAGATACTTGAAGAAGCTTAAAGTGAAGAAGAGCTACTCGTGCGACACGAGGAGCCAAGAGAAGACCCTGTGGGACTCAGGGAGAAGAAGTCTTCAGTGGGATTCTGGAGCAGGCCAGTGGGACTCTGGTAACACTGTGGGACGCAGTATAAAGACCCTCCTGTGGGACTCAGGAGAGATACAGTGGGACTCTGTATCGACCATTGTAATACTAACAGATTATAATGGAAGAAACCATGTTGGGGTGTATAACCAACATGGCAAGGATGTAGGCCTTTGGTGCCGAACCTTGTAAATCCTTGTGTCCAGTGCCTTTATATTTACTGCATCATTCATGGAAAGGTGAGAGATACAAGAAGAGTGGATCGAGGCCTTAACAAGACATAGAGGTTTAATTGATTAAGAATCAATTAGTAAAAGGTTTTAAAGGATCACTGATTCTCCCCCCCCTCTCAGTGATTCACACTGATCTGGGCACTTCATATCTTTATAGATACGAATGATCAATATGGCCAACACCTTTCTATGACTTGGATTTATTCCACTGAAGAACCTATCAACATAACATTTGTGTTAGATAATAGTTTCTAAAGGGTACCTTTCAAGTCAAATGAAATTAGACTCTAAGGTACCAACAAATAAATCATCCATTTTCTTCCACTTTAGGTACTATTTATCTATATTAGTATGATGAATACTAGGAATGAACATATTGAAAAAAATAAGTTCTTTAACTCATCCACATCATTGGATTCAATATCATATTGTTACATCATAATATTTATTAGAGTCCACCACTAGATGGATTTTCTTTCTTACTGATTAAAAACTAGAATAACTTCCTCATTAACTAAAAACAGAAAAACAGAGAATATAATTTCAGTTGTACTGATCCATTATTGAGAAACAAATAGATTAGGTCACCCTCTCAAAGAAGGTCGACGTTGCCTCATGGAAGATTTAACAGAATTTTGTTTCCACCTTTTCGTATTTGGATGTCCATAAGGATTCATAGCTTGAGAATGCTATGCGGGTATATAAATTCGGTTTTTCATTTCATATCCCATAGCATTCAGTTTCACAGGAGGACAATTGTTTCATTTTCCATCACAATCACCTTTAACGTAGTTCCATTGGGTTCTAGTCATTGACTAAATCGAAAATAATAGAGTAATAAATCGTTAGCATATTGAGGAATGACATAATAATATAAATTAATTTATAGGATCCCTAAATTATGGAAACATCCTTAATTAGTGATAGAATATCGTTATACTAGGTTATTCATTTCCAAACAGTAATTAAATCCTTTGTTATTGTTCTTGAAGAGTTTGTTAATTAAAAAATCATTTCACACAATAGTGTCAAATAAGGTGTGTAGCAATGCATGTATTTGTTTACCAGATTACCCCATGTCAGGCCAAAAACATCTTTTCCAGGTTATTACCACTATGTACATTTGTGAGAGATCCAAATCCACTTGTAGTATCCAGAGAGTGATTTAATTCAATGATACTACTCACTTTATACTTTACCAAAATTCTAGGAAAATGTTCTATACATTCCCTTATCCTCAGACTTATACTTAGACGTTTCCTTATGTTTCTCATTATTCTTTTCTCATCGTTGATTCCTATAGAAAACTAAAATTTCCCTCATTAACAACTATATAGAAAATTGATTTTGAAAAACTAAGATTAAATAAATTTTTTGGAATACATAAAAATTATAAAAATATAATCCCAATGACCGCACTAGTATTCTGTCATTAGAAACATGGAAACAACAAAACTGATACATAACTGAGCTACCTTATCTCCCACTATGTTATTCTTTACTAGAACCATTCTTAGAGACATAAAACATAAGACATATCATTGTATCCAAAGGATGTAAACATAAAATGGGGTGAACTAAAATGATAATTGAGGGTAAAAAAGGGAGAAGTGTAAGAATAATTATGATCATAAGGGTATGAGAACATGATCATGAAAATAAAAGATCATAATCTACTTATCAAATATCATATACTTGAATCATGGAACAAATTATTGTAGTTAATAATACATGAATCATAATGAAATAATAAACATAATCCATGAATGAATAAAATGGGAATGAAACATGGAATTTTGGAGGATACAAAATCATATTATAGGGTTTCCATACTGGAAAAGGCATCACAACCAAGACCATATTTTTATTATGGGTTCACTACCCATACCATCTAGGTAGTAAACGTTCATTCATATGGCCATATTAGTTGCATGATTTCAAACATAATACCATCTTTTTAGACATGATTCACACTCGTGGCCATCATAGTAGTCAAGGATCACTCTCAAGACCATCATAGTCAATCTCATGAGATATAAATCATCACCCACTGCATTGGAGGGAGATATTTGTCCTTCTCATCTCATAGTGAAATCATACATGCATATGCCACAAGATCATAAATAACCATATAATAACTGATGAAATATAATGTGTATTATAAACATTTAATCATATCATACCTATGGAAATATATTGGGTTTATAATCATTTCATCATAATTATAACTCATGAAAAGAAGTGGGTTTCAAAAGCATATAACTCGTGAAAGAGAGAAGAGTTTCATCAACATCATACAATCAAGACATAATCCAATTATAGAAATAATATGAATATATACATTGACTAGTTTCCCAATAAAGGCATGAGTAAGAACAAAATATTTTATCTTTGATGGGAAATAATTTTGAAATATGTTTTAAAAAATATTTCTTGAGGAAAATATCCATTCTGCTATAAAAAATTATTTCAAAATCATTAAAACCTTTTGGATACATTTTTCATTGAAAATAGATTTGAAACATATAAAGGATGCATTGAAAACCATAAATAGATTTTCAAATCCTTTATCCCTTAAAAATGGGATTAAAATATCTTCTACATTTTTTTTTGAAAACATGGTTTAAGAAATAAAACTGATTTATGGTCAAGGAGAGAAATATGATCTTATTTTCTTAATAGCATTTTACAAATTAATTTATTAAAAAAATATTTAAAACTTGTACTGGAAATGGATATATATTTAGTAAATATTGGTAAAGGAAACTCATTATTTTTCATGATATATGGATTATAAGATTTCTTCAAATAAGAAAAACCATTAACAATATCAAAAAGTGATTATATAGTTAAAATAAACTCTTACCAATTGGTTACATATGATCATACTATCAATTTAGTAAAATTAAATTAAATTAATCTTAAAATATCATGAAAATTAGGAGAGTCATTATATAACATTTAAAATGTAATTTTATACTCCATTAAAAAACTTAGGTGCATAATAGAACTTGAGTCTCAAATAATGAAAATTGAGACAAAATATTTTTTCTGATTTGATTAATTTTGAAACATAATCCCCATTAAATAAAAATCTTAAAATTGATATTTAAATACCCATAAATTTATTAATAATAATAATTCATTATATATTTGGGAAGTATACACACCACACAAAAGGAATGGGTGGTGAATAATTCTTGTATCTAAAGGAAATAAAATGTGAGAGAGAATCCCCACACCTTATGCCTTGAATCATGTTGTACTTGTTAAAACCCACAATATAATAAATATAAATTGATTATAAATCTTTTAAAGAATAATATTCTTATATCTAATACCATATTTGTTTTGATCTTGACCATATATTAAACTCATGTTAAGAATCCTATGTTAAGGATTCACTTCGGGTAATATCTTCTTTGTTCTTAACACTTGTATTCATTTTTTATATCTTTGGTCCTATAATTATATCATGATTAAATTATTTAAACCGTGATATAAATATCATTTATAATCATTATATTTTTTCCATAATAATATATATAATATAGAATTGTGAAATGGAATACACTATTCAGGGAGACGGTAAGCCGTATAAACACATGAACATCGATTCTGTTTTTATTTTTGTATTGAAAGATAAAAAAATTACATATATGTATATGTGTATATAATATAATTAAAATAGAATTATAATTTTATATAGATAATATATTTTCACTATACCCATCCTTAATACATTATATGTAGTGTGTGAATGAATCATATCACTTTGAGGTGGCAGTAGTCCACACATCCTCAAACAAAATTATCATATTTACACCAAATGGAATGTCAAATGATATGTGTTTAAATTTAATAAATAATATTTAACGCATAATAAATATAATATAATACATATATAACTATATTTTACATCATAATATCCACTATGAGAAGTGGTAATATAAAAAAATGAACAATCATCATTTAGTGAGGTGGTAGTTCGCCGTACATGTTAACAATATGTTTTTTTTTCTAATTAAAAAAGGTAATTTGTAATTATAGGTGGATACCAAAGAATAAAAACAACCTATCGTATTTAGGGTACTTATTTTTTTATAAAATCATGGAATAAATAAATTTTATTGTAGTATAATGAAAATAATAGAAAATAGTTTGATAGAATATGTTACCTCCTAATTCGGTACCACATTTTTTAATATGGAAAAAGGCTTCCTTGGGATGATTTCTATCCATGTGGGGGATTCAAGGGAGAAGGTATGGAATTTGGGGAATTTATTTTCTATATATTTGACAAACCTAGGTGTTTTCCTTTTATAGGGAAGGGAAATGACACACTTGGTATGTTGGAAAACATGTTATGTTTACACTCGTTTTTACCTAAAAAAGTCATACCAAACAAAAAAACACAATACTTGAAGGTTAATAAAATATAATGGTCAAAAATGGTATTTTGACATGTCTGTAGGTAATTTTGAGTATTATATCTAGGTTTTAGATCATTTTTAATCTGATATTTCACTTAATCATTACAATTAATTTTAATCACTTTCAATAATATTTTTGAGAAAGAACTAAGTTGAAATAATTATAAATTATAAATTATGATGATTAAAAATATGAAATCATTTTTTTTCAAATTATAATAACATAAGTGGAGTAAATTAATTTAATAGTAATCTTGTATTCTAGTTGACAGTATAGTTTTTTAATGTAATAACATTCACAATATTTCTATGTTTTTATACCCATGTTCAAAATGAAATTGTTATCAGTGACGTAAATTGTAGTAATTGATAAAAATATTTTATAATTAAAATTTTGATCCAATATATAATATAATTTGACCTTACAGGTAAATTATATGAAAATGATATTTTGAATTAAAATACATTATTGATCATTATTCATCAAAAAATAAATATTCTTAGAATAACTAAATAAATTATCCCTAAAATAGTTTATATTTTTAAAATTTAACAATGATGTTCATTATATAATATTAAATTTCTAAATTTGTCTAAAATTTTTGTATATTAATTTTCAATAAAGTACATGAAAAGTCGTTCATTAGAGAAAATATTATTTTAAAACATAAAAGGACTTTAAAAATTGTACATTTCATTATCAATTAGTTTTATTTATATAAAAATACTATAAATAATATTTTAAAATTATATATTACAATTAATGTTAATATGTTTAAAAACTATCTTATAATTGTCTAATTTAAATAATTGTAATAATAAAATGATATTTCATAGAAACATCTATTTGGTGTGTATATTATTCTTAATTAATGTTCTGTATATCGATTCAGTGAATTCTAAAAGTAATTTTTTCCTTAGCACATTGCAAGACATAAATTAAAATTTACATTATTCGCAAAAATAAGGAGCATAAAAACATGGGGGGTTATATATTATTTTAAGGAAAAGATGTTGGGTGTTTTCATAGGATGTTGGGTAAATATTCATCATTTTTTATATATTTTTCTCATTGTTATCCCTCTTAAAGAAATAAAAGATGGGAAATATTAGAAAAAATAGAAAAAATGGTTTTTCTTTGGAGGGTTATAATTCCTCATTAATTGAAAAATTGTCTTATTATAATAGTCATAATAATTTTCATGATGAGATAATGTGAGTTTGGGTGATAGATTTGAGAATTTTATAAATAACCAATTCTAAACAATTGGTATAAAAGATAAAATTGAGAAGAAAAAAATAACAATAAAGTGTTTCATTCTTAGTTTTCTTTCCCTCATGGCCATATATGAGTTCAGGGGATATAGAGATATAAATTTCCAAAGTGACTATCTTCATTGATATTTGATTTATTATCATATAAAATTCCTTATAGACTAAATTCCAATTAAGATTATCTAATAATTAACAACATTTCCCACTAACAATAATGCATCAGATACTGTTGAACCTAAATTGAAAAGGATTTATAATTAATATTTTATCTATATGGGGTTTATATTTGAGATGCATCTCATGTTTATAGAAAGGGAAATTATTCGAGGGCTAATCATAACCCTATTTACATTTATTACCTCAACAGATGTGAGAAATGAATTTAAAATTTTTATAAATAGAAATTTTAATTCAAATTAATGATTAACTGAAAAATATGGATAATGGTTAGGAGAGGCATTTCTATTTTAAAAGAAAAATATTAAAAATTAATTGACATTTTTTTTAGAAAATGAAAATTTAAATATTTTTTCATATGTGATGCTCAAAAATTTATTTCCTATTTTTTAATAATATAATTTATTTTACATTTATCTAAAATCAGGTTTATGTTCTATTATGAATATTTTTATATTTCAATCATTAGTGCAACTATGAGTTTTAGTCTATGGGGATGCGACTCCATCATTTCATGCATTGAATTTTTTAATATAAAACAAATTAATCTTATATTTATCTTAATTTTTTATGGAATAATTAATATATTATACATGTCATATTAATTAATTACTTTTATATTTATGACTACCCATTCTTGTTGTAAATTAAATATGAATATCATTGCTTCATGGGGGTGGTACTCCCCATCCATGCACAAGTGACGTTATCATTTTCTGATGGTTAAAAAGGTAGGAATGTAAGTAATACATTTTCATTATAGAATTATAATAATGCCATAAAAAGTTTATATATTCATTAATTCTCTCTTTATAAAAACCTATGTGAGGTGATGATGAAAACAATTCACCTCTTCATGTTTGTGATTCACTTCACATATGAACATGGGATGTTTTCATTTCTCATCTAATTATAAGGGTTTGAAAAAGGGTTATGACATAATAATAATTATAAAATAATTTTATTATATTTTAGATACTAATATTATTATCTTATTATAGCTTTGATAGTTTTCATTGTGGGAGAAGAAGAAATAAACTTGAACGAACTCTATTAATAATTGTACCTATTCTTGGGAAACCCTTCACGAGATTACACCTTAATCCATTTAAGATAATATTTTAGAGGGATATGAACATATATGACAAACCTAGGAATTTCATAATGGATTTGGGTAGGGATCAGCTAATAAATAGCGGTCAATTTTTTTTAATAAGTTATTATATGAGGATACATTTATAAGTGATGGACACAACACTCTTATAACTATTCAGAGTTATAAAATAATATTAAGTCCCTAGGATGGTATATTGGAACTAGAAATTTCAAGTTAGATTATCAGGTGATAATATTAAAAATAGTCTCATCCAGTAATACGTAAGATAAATTTTCATGATCTTATCACTTAGTTTTTACCATAAATTACACTGTTTATTCTATAAATCTGTAACTAATTTTAACCTAGGTAATTATTAATTCCAAAAAAAATTAAAGTGAACACATTTATATATTTTAACATTATAATTATAAATATAAAATACATTTTTCATGATTAAATTTCTAGATGATATTAAATTAAAATATATTTTAAGGACACAAACAATAATGGATTTTTTTAGAAAAATTAATTTTAATCCATAATATAAATTTATAAAAAAATAAAGTATAATTTAGATTCAAATGAAATTAATTTGATGATTGTTAATTAAATAACACTTCTTTTTTACTTTGAACCCAATCCAATATAGAATGGGAATTTATATAGACATAAAAAATATTCCAATATTTAAATTAAAATTGAAATTTATCATTATTCATCCAAAGATAAATCCATATAGGAGAATCAAAAAAATTAACCCTCAACTATATATGATATTCTGATATAAAAAATTTCATTAAATATTACAATTTCAATTTCTGATGTTTATTATTTTAACATTTTTACAATTTTATATAATTCCTGGGAAAAATCAGTTAGAATATACATTTTACTCATTCAACATGAATGTATAAAAAATTATTATAGTGAATATAAATCCATTAAATATAATCAAAATCAATAGTAAGGGAATTTTTTTTATTAATATTACCTAGGTTTTCCTGGGTAATGATCTGATTAAAGCATTGTATATTCAACTTGGTAGATCTCTATTTTGTCAGACCAAGGTTGAAGATTCGTATATTAGTATACTATAATTGGTGAAAATAATAACAACGATGGTACATGTGATCAAAGACCAAATGAATGATATACACGAATAATATAAGTCTAATTCTACTAATTGGAGTGGACTTCTCGATTTTGATTTTAGAGATTGGGTGTTATTGAAGTTTTCCCATATTTAGGGGAATCGATGGTTTTATCATGATATTATGCTTTCTCCATGATTTATTATACCATTCTAGGTATTGGTATATATTGAAGATAGTTCATATATGTTACCACGATCCCAAAGATAATCTAGACACATGACATCTTCATTGTGTTGTAGAATCTATGATATCTTTCTGATTGGTCACATGTCATTGCCATGGTAGATTTGGATATTTAATGGGATTCAACCTTTGAGGAGAATTATTTTGTGATTCGAGACCATCTAGAGAAGCTATTATATAGACCTCTTATTCCTTTGTTTCATACCCTTAAGTTCCACAGTGTATTAAAATAGATCAATTGGGTGTCGTATTCATATATTTTCACTCAATACATATATTTATATGATGTTTGATCTTTGGTGTGATGCTATGTCTGACTATTAATTTTATTACATGATAGTTGATGATATTTCATGTTTATGTTCTCTTGGTTGGTGATGTGTTGGATATATTTTTGATATAGAGAGATCTTTAGAGAAATGTTATACGGTGGTTATTCAGTTTCCAATTTTATTTCCTTCTTTGTATTTTGAATAAATTATCAAGGATAAAGAGTGTTTGAGTAGTGTTTGATGTAAGGGTTTGATTTTCATAAATCTTTTCAATTGCATTTTCCAAAAAAATGGAAGTGTTTGCAGGTATCTTTTAGGATTTTTGAAGGTGGTAGTTCATATTTAGACACATAGAGGGTCATTAGTATAGGGTAATGGGTGTGGTGATGCCTATGGTGAGCTTCTTTAGAGTCTTTTCATAGGGTATTCCATTTTTTGTTCTATTTTTTAGCCATTGATTTTTCGAGTTATTTGGGTAGATTTTGGTTTTTCGAGGAGTTTGAAATACTACGGAGGATATTTTGGAAGTATTTTTTTTCAGATATTCTTATTATATGTGAAATATATAGTAATATATTATAATAGTCTATAGGTTTATTTATATAGTCTAGCTTCTAAATGTCTTCCCTTTTAACATGTAACACCATACCTAAGACTACATTTGTTTTCTAGTCATGGAACACAATGTGGTCCCTTGTGTATATTGGGGACCCCAGAAGGACTTTATGTGTGGTCGTTTTCAGGGAATATGGAGTGGATTTTGAGTTTTGTATGAAGGATGGAAATATTGAGTTGCGATATCTCATAATGAAGTATTGGGTGTGGTTCGCTAAAATTCTGAGGGGTTTTCCATGTTTTATGGAGGGTGGTTATGATGGATTATTGGGTGTCTAAAATTATTTCTGAAATTAAATGGTGAATTTTTTGAATGTGGTTAATGATTATTTTGTGTGTTTTGGATGTTGTGTAAATATCAAGGGATCTGATTTATTAAAAATAATCTTCTTTAATATAAGGGAACTATAGGCATGTTGTAATTCACCACATCATAGTGGAGCCTATTAAATCATCTAATATAAAAAGATATTTCAGTCACCCTAGGATCTATTTTTATAATTTCTCATAGAGCCCTACTAATTACCAATCCCTCATATCCCTCTCTATCCATTCATATATAGGGTTTAATATCATTATTTGACTGGGAATAAATTACATTACAACAAGTTAATCTCTTCTCCTCTTCTACAAATATTTATTTTATTATTCCTTTTAATGGTTATTTTTCAATGATATCCATTGGTTAGTGTTGAGATTTGAACATGACTTCATGATAATATTTTTTCAATATGTTTCAAGGGGGTTTACTTTGAGTCTGATGGTGATGGGTTCCTCGATTCTTCTATTCATGAATAGTGTTTTTCTTAAGGACATGAATTGAGTAAATTGATTCATGAATTCAAATTATTAATATGCATGTGTGGTATTATCATAATTTTGTTTCTTGTATTGTGATGTAGTTGACATATTGAAATACAATAATAGGAAATAAGAATGAATAAAAATGATGTCGTGATAATATGTGGAGATTCTTTGAGGATGATTCCTCTTTTTACAAGATATATAACGTTCAATCTTTTTTTATTAATATTTTGTAGAATGATTGGTATGATTAAAAAGGGTTATATAATGTAACTATAAGAAATATACTATGACTAATTAATGAGGTATGGGAATTTAAAAACCATCCATTTGGAAATGTGTTAGGAGTTAATGTTTTTCTATTAGAATATTTATGATTGATTCATAAATTCTATTAGTGGTTGATGATAGGTTTCATATGGATGAAAAATATCTATATTGAATTTGATAATTCAATATGGTAATAGGAAAAATTCCTAGACACCATATATAATCCTAACTGATCCCATTATTATTTTTTAAAGGCTTATTTCTATATTAACATCCCTCCCCTCCGCTTATTTTCTTCAGAAGTGATGATGGGAGTTACAATCCTTATGTGACATCTGAAGGAAACCAAAGGCTAAAAATAAAATCAAAGTGATCCATGAAGAATCCTGGGTTTATTTTAACATTGATGAGAAATCAACAAAACCAATATAACCATACCATCCAATACGATATATGATGAAAGATTAAAAAATAATATTTGAACAAAATGAAATGAAACCAAAAATAATATTAGAGTATAAGAGGAAGAAAAAATACAACAACCAAAAAAAACCAACGTAAAAAATACCCAATGACCCCAAAGGCATCATTCCAACAACTCCCGTAATTCTCCAAGATCCAACATAGTGGCCAAAGAACACGATATCAAGAAGAATCACTAAAGAACAAAGATACCATTCCATATCATTTTTCAAATATATGACATCTGCAAATGAACAAAAGTTCCCACAAAGGGGGTGAGCCTAAAATTAGTAGTATTTGCCCAATTAATTCCATCTCATGTATCTTGGACAAAATAATTTGAGCACATTTATAGAAAATTGTTAAAAACCATTTAAAAACATTATATCAAATAAAATAAAGTTTCCCATGGAAATACATAAATAAATCCTTTAAAATATTACTCAAATCCATTTATCATATCCATTCATTAATTCAACACAACCACATATCTACACATGCATTTCCAAGTGATAGTTTCATACTCATGAGTGTCCTCTCAATGATATACCAATTCCTGACAATGTAAATAATACCAGGTGCCCCAATGGAACATTCCCCATTCATAGGTTCAAGATTAATGTAAATAAACTCTCACAAACCATGTATTCTAGAACCCCATCTAATTGATTTCACATAAAAAAATTCTTCCTTTAAAACATTTTGGAAACCATTTTTCATGTTTCAAAACAAAACCATGCATTTAAAATAACCATTTTTATTTTGTCAACAATGATTATTTTCCAAAAAATACTATCGAATTTTAACAATTTCCCAAAACCATAACTAAAGTGGTTTCCAATAATAACCAAACGAGATTTTTAAAAGAAATTCAAGAAAACCATTAATTTCAAACTAATCCTTTAGGAACTAATTAAGTGGAGTCAACAGAGGATCCACATACCAATAAAATATTTGTATAAATGTTTAATGACACAAATATTCTATAAATATGATCAAGAAAAACCTTTCCATCCCTATGTCCAGACATAAAACATCAAAATTCCCATCCAGGAACATGGATATTACCCCCACATATTAGATCTATGATTTTAAAAATATAAGAAGATGAAATCAATGGAGAAGGACTAGGAAGGGAGACTTTCCAGTGAATCAAAACTACAACAACCATTGAAATTCCTAAAACAAGATCTTGGATCATTGAGAATTAAAAATTCAACCTTGGGAGGAAAAGGAATTCATGATTATGAATGATTTGGAAATTAAAAAGGGTTTCAAGCCTTAAACCTAGTATGATACAAAATTTTTGGATTTGAAACTACAAATATCATGGTTAAGGAACATGGTAAGTAAAACCATGGACCAATCATTCTTGATATATTTTCTCAAGAAATGTGACACATGGTTTCATGCACAATTAGATAAATAATTCTATAATTGTGTGTTTCAAACTGTCTCAAATGAGAGTACACTCGCATGGTTACTCCTAGAAACCCAATTCCCACTATTTTCACTTGCATGGTTTTTGGAGGTGTTTCCTAGTTTCTATTAACCATTCTCAAACAGTACCCCTCCATAATTTCCCCCAAAGCATTCCAAAGCTCCTCAAATCCTCTAGAATCATAACCGAGTCATTATATATACATGTAATAAATAAATAAACGAGAATGTATGTGATACCGGGTGTGATAAATTCTCCCACCATCCTTATTTCAATCCCCCATCAATTATAGAACCATAGTTGTCGGGGAAGAGTTTGGGTCACTAATCCTACATTTCCTTTTCACGATTCCACATTTCCTCTTGAATACGACTGTATTTCTATAAAACTGACACTAGGATAATATTTCCCCCCATTAGAATTTCACTTCTAAAAAGACAATCCATTCATGAACTTGAACCACCATGGAAACCAACTCTAGGTTCACATGTTCCCATAGATTCACATGGTCAGGATTATATTTATACTAATATAATGGTGACACATGAAACACATTATACACTAAAAAAAACATTGGTGGGAAATCCAATCAATATGCCACAACCCCAAATCATTCATGTATCATTAAAAGACTTATAAAACGTGGAGTTAACATGACCTACTTACCAAAATAATGATTCCCAAATCATGGAGATATTTTCAAGAACACATGATCACTCGCATCAAATGAAAATGTCCATTGAGGAAGATCTACATTTGGTTTCTATGGTATTTGAGGCATCTCTATTCACCTCTAGATCAAATTAATATTTTTTATCTCTTTCATAGGGTTTGGTCCAACATGTGAAGCCTCACCTATTTCCACCCAACAAAGTGGATAATGACAAGGATGCCCATAAAATTCTCCAGAAGGAGCCGTAATTACTGGGGAATAATAACTATTGTTGTATGGCAACATTACTAATTTTATCCATGAGTCCCAAAAATATATTACACAAGATCTATGAATTTATTCCATCATTTTAATCCTCCTTTAATATTTTCCACCATTTTATGATGATACACCATGCTCATAATCAATTGATTCCCTAGGAAATTCTCTAATGATTTATAAAATTGAGATATAAACCTGGGGTATCTATCTGATACAATCGAGACTGTAACTCCATTACACTTTACATATTCTTGAATATAATGTTTGGATATGTCATCTGGCATATCAGATTCAAAATGAGGTATGAAATGAGTCCACCTTGTGATTCAATCCACCATCACCCATATGGTATCATATTTTTCTAACCATCCTTGGTAAAAGATTCACAAAATCCATGTCTATATACACCCCTATCCACATTGGTATCATTAAATACTGAATGATGCTCATTATTTCATATTATTCCTAGTTTTCTTGTTGATAGGTAAGGATTCTCTAAAAATACTATACCACAACCCTTTTCATGCCAACCCACCAAAACTATGCCTTCATTGATCTATACATCATTTAAATTCATTGATTATCATCCCTTTTTGAAATGTGGTAATCATTATATATTTTTTTCCTGATAATCCAAATATACCATGATCCAATCTTTAAACATTAAACTAATGTCAAATCTATCTTCCATCCCTCAATGGCCTCCCCACTAATGAGATTTGACCTCAAAGAAACACATTAATGATTTTATATCTTAGCCACATTCATACCCTTAACCAAAGCATGATAAAATGTACCTAGGAATAATATTACAACATCACCCAGGTTATTATAATCTTGGTTCATGTATTTTATATCCAAAATCATCTACCATCGATTAAATTCTCCTTCATCCATGTAATTATACTACTTACAACATAATGCATCCCCCACTTATTTCCATTATAAACTGTATACATCATGTGAAAGTTAAACAATTATAGATATCCCATCCATATTTATTATTTTGATTCAAATCTATTTATGATAATAAAAATCAAGATCTTATGGACATTAAATAACATGAATTTTTCATCAAGAAGATAATAATTCCATGTTTTCAAATCATGGAATAAATAATCTAATTGAAAATAATTTCATGGGTCGTCCTTTCTCTACAAACATAACATCCACGAACCATAAAACACATCATGATATCCCTGTCGGATTAAATTTCCCAAACCAAATCAAGATACATTATAACAGACTACATAGCCCTACCTAATCTATACCAAAATAAGGATTTGTGTTGAGGTAATTTAAACCTTAAAGTCTTAAATGGATTTATGATATTCCTCATTCCTTTTAAATGGACCACCATTCCTTGTCAATGATTTCATTAGTTGGAATAATTTGAATATTCAAGTACAAAACATATGTAGTTCCCCACAAATCAAAGGAAAGTATGTATCTCAAAGACATTTTTTAGTTGTTTCCATGAGATAATTTCTTATATTAGTTCAATATCTATAGATTCACTTCTTTCAGTAATAACAGGGCCAAGGAAACACAACTATTATATTCATAAATACTAATTTTATAACAAGGAATAAAAATATTCTCTTACAAGATACCCAGAACTGTAGAAAACTGTATTTCAAGACCTGTATTTTTCCTTAAATACACCATTATATCATCCACAAACACCCCCATAAATAAATCTAGATTCCTTTGAAATATTGGATTCATCATTTAAAAAAAAGACAACTGGTGCATTGGTAATACTAAAAGGACTGATAAAAACTCATAATGGTTATATCTGCTTCTAAAATATGATATTTGTAATATCCCCTTTCAAAACCTGTAATTGTTGTTTTCGTTGAAATAAGTAAATCTTATAGAAAAATTTACCTCCCACTAATTTATCAAGAGGATCATCAATTCTTGGATGAGGATACCAATTATTTATCATAAATTTTTTAATCTTATGATTATTTTCACAAATAATTAAGGATTCAACTTTCTTCTTGACAAAAAATAACCAGGGCATCCAATAGAGATGTACTCAGTCTGATAAAACCTTTACATTCTGACTCAACTAAAGTATCCATTAATTCCCACAATTCTATTGATTCCATCTGATAATATGGAATAGAAACAATAACAGACATTAGTGAGTGATCAATCGTAAAATCAAAACCTATTTTTGGTGGAAACTCTAATAATTTTTCAATAAAGACACCAAGGAACTAGTTCAATATGTTATGAAAATATCTATTATCAATCTCATCTAACTATTCTAATATAACTATTGCCAACTAGTTTGATATATTTCCAACCACTATTACTAAGGGTCTAACTCTACTTTCACCCACTTCCCAATCTTCTTCAAAGAGCTTCCTAACACCATCAGAATATTTGAAACTCAACGTTCATTCATAAGAATTTTTATGGGACATAGATTTCCTCACTTAATCCTGTCCCACAATCCATTCATAGACATATATATTTATCTAAGAGATATATCATACCTACTCATTCCAATTTATTTTTATCTAACACTTTTACTATTTCAATTATTTACACTCTTATTTCCCCATTGATTTTTAGAGTTGCAAAATAACCGACATTATCTCATCATGTAAACCCATAAAAATGATAACAAATAAATAATTGAGATATCCTATTGTCAATCATAGCATTCATAATGGTAAACTTAAAAATAATAATACCTATAACCATCGATGTACAAGATTGATCATCCATAATCAGTTACTCGACTCCATACAATTACTTATTTGGTTCACTTTTATCTTTGTTACCATGTCAATATTATACTAATCGTGGAGTTAAGGTATTCATAGATTCAATATGGCCTACTCGGTTTTGTTTACATAACCTATTTTCTTACACTCATCCCATCAATGAATATGATTCCTTATAATCAAGGGACATATCTATAACACCCGTCATTAGAGAACTATAATATTATCACTGAATATGTCTCATATAGTTTCAATTGTAGCATGGAGTAGGTGGTTCCATAAAATCAAATTTCATATTCTTAAAAATAACTGCTTAGAAAACCTCAATGTACACTCTTCAGTCAAGTAGATAAGTTCATTGATCTCTTAGATTGATTCCTAGATATACCACCCCCTTGAGAATAGGTGTCCCACCTCCACTTGTTTCCATCATTGGAGTTTCCTCTAGTTCATATTGGAATGATCATTTTTTCATCAACTGTACTTCATAAAATTTCTTTCTCTTTTACCACCACTCTATAAACCATTTTGTACAATCCATTATATAATGACTTAATATCTTTTACATAATTTCTAGTTTCAACCACGACTTAATAATTTGTTCCTCAAAATACTCAATTGTGAAAACAACTGATGTAAAATAGACCAAATTATAAAATTTATCTACATAATCTATTTTGAGATATTCTCATACATTAAATTGAATATTTAATTTTTTCAAGAAATTATGTACATTTGAGGATAATTTTGTTTGTTGAAAAATTCCCCAAAATCCTCACATTCCATTACTTTTTCAAATTTAGCATGAACTGATATTTCCTGGAATTAGCATGCTAGATCATATATTAGATACATTTCTAAATTCACCTACTACTATTTTGGTATTTAAAGAAAATCAATGATTTGATTCATCCTATTATGACACACTTCTATTTTTTTGGAACTGAATCACATTAAATGATTGGTGGATTATTCTTTTGTAACTAAACCAAATGATATACTTTCCTTGGTTTATCACTCTTAATCCCTCTATCCACAACCTAGTGATCCTATATAATAATTTTGACCAACATTTGGTTCACCTATGTCTTAGGTGAATACGAACTCTCAGCAGCCTATTCTAGATAGTTCCTACAGTGAAAAAATTATGCAATTCTCTATAACCAAAAACAAAATACATTTAGTATCACTATATAGAAACTAAATCCATAGCTATTTCAATTTTCTGCATTTACACATATTACCACAATGTAGTTTGTCCATAATAAACCATAATTATAGTTTTTAAAATACCACCATCCTTCCTTTTTCGAAAATGGTAATTTGAAAACATTTTCATCACTTTTATAAAAAAATATTACTTATTTCCATTTCCATAAATCAATAACTCAATACTGAACAATTTTTTTCTATTAGGATGTCATATTTTCAATGCATGTCAGAGAAATCTCATTTTTTAAACCCATAATGATGAGTTGACAACTCTCATAGAAGTATTCAAAAACCACTCATGTACTAAAACTATCAAGTAACAAGTGGTTCAACATAAATAGGTTAGATACACCTTTTTATGAAACACATTTAAAATTCTAACAATTATACTCCTTCATTATATCCCACATGGATGAATAAATTATCAGGATGATTACCATTTGCATCTCCATATTGAACATAATTGATACCCAAGGATTAAACCTGCTAATAAAATTTGTAACATTATGCCTCACACTCATTGTCTTACGAAGCGGTGGTGGGTGCTACTAGTTTTATGTTACATCCCCATGAAACCAATTACTAGTAATACTTTCCAAGGGGCTCAATAAAAAAAGTGGTGATAATTTTCCAAATGAGCAAAAAACATCCAAACCAATATATGGTGCATGAGTAAAAAATAAAAGTTGACCAAAACATAAAAAAAACCATATAATAGTATAATTGAAAAAAACACAACATCACAGGAAAATTGTGTACAACAAACCCAAATACACCAATGGCCTAAATATACATGTTCCCTTCTTAATCCAAGCTCCATCAAAACAAGGAATTCACACAGAATCTAGAATAATCACTATAGAACAGATATAGCTTGCCATTACCTATATCGGCATGTATGACATCCAGAAATTCATAGCATTTACAAGTAGGGGTGATTCTAAACTCCATAGTATTTCCTCTAAAACATTCCTAATCATGCCACTAGAACAAAGAAATTTTTGTCAATTTCATGTAAAATAGTTAAAAATAATTAAAAAATTTTATATAAAATATAATAGATTTTTCCATGGAAATTAATAAAGTAGGGATTTAATACATTTCTAAAATCCATATTACATATCCATTCCATAGTTCCACACAACCACTATTCTACACATGTATTTATAGTAGATAGTTTTGTACTCATGATAAGTCTATTATCGATATACCATGTCACCTTAGGGTAAAAAAACTAGGCGCCCCAATTGAACATTCCCCTTCCACAGTGCTATGTTTAATGAAAATGAACCCATGTCAACCATGTATTCAAAAACCAATGAAAAATGAATTTAAAAAAATACATTATTTAACTAAAAAAATTCAACTACCATTTTTCATGGATTAAAACAAAACCATATTTTTAAAATCACCATTTTTAAATTATCATAAATTAATATTTTCCACAAAACCATACAATTTCCATAATTTCCCAAAACCATCACTAAATGAATTTCCCAAAAGAACCAAAAAATAATTTTGAGATGAATCAAAGAAAAAAATTATTTCACACTAAAACATAAATTTCTAATAAATTGGATTTGAGAGAAAAGAACCCTATATAAAAAATGTTGGGGAAAACAAAAAAAATGACAATGATTATATAGAACTAAAAAGAACCATATTTCACTCTGTAGATCAAACTATATATCATCACAATTCCCATTATGAATCTCATACCTATCCATAGTTGATTGGAATTAAGAATGTAGAAAAAATATAACAAGAATATATCAATGAAGAACAATAAAAAACATTGTCTTACTTGAGAGTCTGTATCTCTATAATACTTTTAAATTCCTAAATAATTCCCATGGATCAAATGGAATAATCACTTAAACCATGGATGGAAAAATGAATTTAATATTTTGAATGATTAATAAATTTAAAAGGGTATTATGTCTTATGTCAAGTTAGATCCACACTTTTTTCATACAAAAATGCACAATCCCTGGTTTGGGTGCACATTTTGTCAAACCATGTGCAAAATGTTCATGAGCTACAATCTCAAGAAACCCCTCGCACAAATGGCTCACACGGTTAAAGAAACCATGTGTCAATGATGTGTTTACCATTGCCTCAACTGAAATCATGATCACGCTATTCATCTTGATCACCTGCACGGTTTTTCCAAATCATTAACCAACCATGTGTCTACCCACTATTTTCAATTTCAAGGTTTTCAAGAGGTGTTATATGATTTCTAATAACTATTCTCAAATCGCAAAACCTCTAAAAAATACACCAATGAATGAAAAAAATACATCTCACTCCGCCCCGACCCACAATTCCTAGTAATTATATATTCCTAAAATACATAAATAAAGGGTCAAGTACCTAAAAATATTTTTTTCATTGCCATGGTCTTATAGTATTGGATTCCCTTTCAATATTTTTCCTAAAAATACATTATTTGTACTACGTATATTACCTCTTAGATCTTAATTCCTTGTTGTAATTAGATTTTTGAGGTTTGGTATGGCTGTGATAGATGGTAAAAATTTAGAGAAGGAGTTTCTTGATTTATACTGATGAGATGTGGTTTATATTGATATGGACAGTGTTGGTTTAGATCTTATATTTCATGTTTCATGTTTTTTATATTATCTTTTATTGGTTAGTTTATTTTGGTTAGGTTGGAAATTGGGATTATCATTTTTTCTTCATGTATGATGAATGGTAGTTTGTTTCTCAAAATCCTTTGCCTATAATTTATAAACTCCACTATAAGGATAATTCAAAACCATAAATTCATAAAATTTAAAACTACAATACAAAATTTTAATATTTATATTCCAATTAAAATGATCATCAACCAAAACCATTAGTACAAAATTTAAAAACTCACATGAATCCCAACACCAATTAATAATAAAATGATAAGAGATTATAAACTATGATCCACCTTGATTCATGTTCCTTGACACTGGACATTTATCATATTTAATTTTCATGTAAGAATCTAACACCAATCATAGGTACTGGAAACATTGTCCGCCAACTCACATCGCAATCTTCTAAATTTATCTATTGAGAACCCACCACCCATCATCTAGGTTGAAATTCAATTTTTTTTGAAACACTTTTTGGTTAAGTGAGAACCCACCATACAAATAACTTTAAGGCTAAGTGAGAACCAACATAACATTACAAGGAACCATTAACAGGTTGGACAAAGAACCCTTTCCAGGACCAAACCCATAAAAAAACACCAAAACATGCTAGAACATCACTTTTTGGAAAAGTGAGAACCAAACCTAGTATCCTACATTATAATAAAAATCATCATCAGATTCATCAACACCATCAAAATTTTCCAAATAAACCTTTGAACCAGCCCAAAGTGGGGGTGTGCGCAAAGGGCAAGGCCAAAAGAGAATAAGAGAATCATCAAATGAAGTTATCAGACCATGGAACACAAAAACCGAACCCCAAAGGACCAAATAGCTAAATAGAGGAGAGAATAGGAGAGGAAATTTCTCAATCACCGTGTGTTCCTGAGGTCACCCTCTGTGACCTCATATTTACCCGGGAGAAGAAGTTGTCCCAGCCTATTCCGACCCCGAAGAAAGCATGAAATCAGAATATCTGAGGAGAGAACATCGTTCGTACTAAGAATTCCAGCATCGGCCATCTGCATATGCGTACTAAAAATGGAAAACAAAAAATTCCCACCTCAAAGACACCAGTACCCACGTAGTAAAGGAAAGAAGTACAAACACAAAATTGGAGACAGATCTGGAAAAAATCCACCGAATCAAGTCCCCACACATAATAACGTCAAGATAAACACCAGAGGATTCTGTATCTGAAGATCTGAACCACCGCATCATGAAGGGGGGTTGTTTAACCGACATAAATCTCGACTCTACGTTGCGTTGAACCTCAAAAAGAAATCTATGCCATACGCGATATGGTCCGGGAGAGTCGAGGTGACGACGACGGCCTCACGGCAGTAGGATCTGTGAGGGATGGAGGCCCTATAGACAGCGGTGCGCGGAGAAGCCAGATGAAGCCATACGAAGGCTGGGACTTAGAGTCGACATACACCACACCTCATCTGCAACGTTGTGTGTAAAGGATCTGGAGAATCCTCTGATGCGTCACGTGAGGAGGATTCAGATGAATCGCTGTCGCCGCTGCCTCAAAGAACCCATGAAACCCTAGAAGCGTCTCCCGGGAAAGAACGGGGCCATCCCGTCCAGTGTGTCCACCATCCATCATCTCATCGTAGAAAAATGTATCATCACTAAAACTTCTTCTCATCACCATCATTCATTCCATTATTACTGCCATAGATACTCCATAACAGAAGGTCGCAGAACATTTGAAACACAGAAACCATCAATCAAACCATCTCCACAACAATCCCCAAACATAAACCCAATAGGGACCCAAAGAAAAAAATGAAAACACCATGAAATACTCCCCTGGAAATTTTTTCGACCATTAAAACTTCATAATCAAATACACCATGAAAAATAATACACAAATCCAGCTAGTAGAAGAGTGGAATAATCCTTGTATAAGATAAGGGTATAGTGAATACTAAGGGAACCATAGTGAGCTCTGGCAATCGCTATGACCACAATATTGTTCCATATAAACCAACACCAATAAAACAAAAACCCAATGGGATGAAAACACAAGGCAATAATAGAACACAAGGAAACCTTCATCATCTTCATAGTCGAAACATTGAAACAATATACTACCAGGATATGGCCATAACCTTCAAAAACCCAAAACATCTTCACCATGAAGCATTTCCTACAATACCAGAAACCCAAAAAAATTATTAACTGAAACAAATAACCACATAATCAAAACAGACCCAAAAATAGAGAGTAAACATAAAATAAAAAACAAAAATAATATATGTAAGATATGATACAATAGAGATAACCAAGGATGATACTCCATTATACCTACCACCATCACTATCCCAAACCAACCTAACACTAAATCCTTCATGACCAAAAATTTGGTCTGGCATGGCGAGTAAGATTATAAGGGATGAGTAGGTGTGCTGACATGATATAATAGTGCTTAAATACATGATAGACATTAGAATGGAAACCAAAAAACATGAAACCTAGAAATGAGTTGAAGAATGTCACTAGATTAATCCGGAAACAGAATCTGAAATCACTAGATATGCATCAATTAAAACTAATATGGGTTTTATTCAACACATTTCTTTCAGAAATAGTTGTTTTTTTAAAAACTGTTTTTATCTCTGTTTTCTAACTACATATTGTATTTAAATTTATTCTCCATAAGTTCATCTCTTTTTTGGTAGCTTCAGATGTGTCCTATAGTACCCGTATTTTGGAATAGGAAATGAATTAATATTGTACTCATTGGTTGGATGTTGATGTTAAGGTTTGGTAATTGAAACTATTGGATGGTTGGTGTGGATTCACTGAGATTTGGGAATGAGAATTTTGAAAACGAAATTTGAGGAATAAATCTAGTTTTTTGTAGTGAAATCTGATGATTAAACATTAATTTATAATGGGGTTTAAAAAATGAATATGTAATTTATAATTACGTAATGATAATGATAAAGGATATTTAATATTGATTCTAGTGTGATTACATGAAATCAATTTCCTTGGGTGTAGTGATGGAATTCATGTGTTATATGGGATGATAACTGTTGTTGAGTCTAATTATAGATAGTTTCCATTAGTATGTTTGTGTGTAATATAATATTATTTTAGTTTCAGATTTTATATTCTCTTCCACCGGATTCAGGTAGACAGCCAATGGACTATTTTATTGGGTATCAATATTTCCCTCAATGACCATGTTTATGGGAAATGATTAACTATCTTTTCCTCCCCCAACCCTATTTGTAGAAGTAACATAATTTCATGGTGTATCTAATATGTAATGTATAATGTTATTTGATACATGTATGCATGGATTTGATGGATCTGGGTTTTACTATACATGTGTGTATGGGCTATAACAGCTTGAGGTAATAACACATACATATATTTTGGAAATAATTAATATGAATTCCTATAGAATTAATTACATGGTCTATATTGGATTGAGGTAAAATGTATGATACATGGTTTTATTTGATTATAATATAAATATTTTTTATATATGATATGTGATATGTGTTAATGGGGTGTGGGATGATATGTGATATGTATTCTTGGGGTGTAGGATGAATCTAGCGTCATGTAGAGGTGACCACAAATTTATATGAAATAAATATAATATTTCAACTACCCCATTTTTAAGACATTCATGATTTAGTGTTTTATTAAATTATGATAAAACATTAAAGAAAAAATATCATGTTATTTGTATAAATTTGTCATTTTTTCCATTATATTCACTAATAATTAATACATAATGATTTATTAACGTCTCTCATAGATTCTCCCGAGAATGAAACTCATATATAAATCTTATTCATTTTATATATTTATACATGGTGAAATTGAAACATAATAAATGGGTTAGAAGATATGACATGTTAGGTAGCCATAATTGAAAAGAAAATACATGATCAAAAGTGGAAATAAGATAATCATATGGTCATCATCAAGGTTCATAACAAAGTTATACTTAATGAAGCAGTGATCATAATTCCAATCATTACATAATAACATAACAAGAAAATGTTTATTATCTTAAAAATAAGGCATAATTGAGAATTTTGGAACATCTATAATCTTCAAAATTATAACATAACAGATCATTCATCACAAACTATTTTCTTTAATGGGTTGGAAATTATTAACTTGGTTCATATAGTGGGTCAGGAACCACATCATGTTTCGCAATATGGATCAAGCATCATTACACATATCACCATTATATCATGTGATATAATGCTTTACCCAATTCATTAGAGTTCTATATAAAGCCCACCAATAAATTAAAGTTTAACCATAATCATCTGTAACAATAGAAGACATTTAACCATCACATCATTAAAACCCAGGAATATGAATGGGGTTCTTTAAACATTCTAATGATTTTCATTAATTCTTTTTTATAGTGTAATGAACTAATTGAGAGAAAATTGGTTTCATTAAAACATTTACAAATAATGCACTGAATGAAAATGGACCTCATATACTTATCAAATGTATTAACAACAGTAAATCATTATTAATTAAACTAGTAATCATAACCTGATAAAATAGTTGAAAATAAATGTCTATTCAATGAAATCAATTAAATTTCATGGTATGTACCATTAAATTAATAAAAATAGTATATAGAATTTACACCAGATAGATAATGGGTATATTATTTTGTTAATAATTTCACCCAATCAGTCGATGTATAGCTTTTAGGAGAACACTAATCAATCAAAGGACTAAAAAAAGGGTATTTATAAAGGAATTACTTTTGCGGGAAATTATAGTTATACAATGAAAACAATTAGGTAGGAAAAAGGCAGTCATATATAATTTCACTAAAATATGAAAAAATTACCCAATGTATACATATAAATATGATGGATTATTTGACATGAAACCATCCAAGATCAAGAAAAAGGGTTTTCAAAGGGAAATGACTTATATGAAAAACAATTTTCAGAAGTTTTGGAAAAAATAAAATTTGAAATTGGAAATATCTTTGATCTTTTAAAATATTTGGAAATGATATGTTTTTTAAATCTAAGAGACAATTAATTTAATTTTATAACCTTAAAAATGAAGAGATATAGTTTCTAATAAAATGTAAATTGTGGTAAAATTATGTGTTCCCATGAAAATTGTTAAAAGTGATCATTTTAAACATATTCATAGAATAAAAAAGTTACAGGTCACATTTAATATATATCTTCTAATACATGAAGTGAATGATTTGGAAAATATTTACTTTTGAATTTCAAACTTTAATAAATATTTTCTTAAGACGAAAGAAATATTATCACAAGATATGTTGGGTGGATAATAAAACACATGATTTTTAATTGATAGAAAATATTTTGAAATACCATCGTTTTGAATACCGTTTCATAAATAGAGTATTAGATATTCAATTTTTAAAGGAGTATATAGAATTATTGTAATCATAAAAAATAATTCATATTATAATTCCCTAAATTAAAGAAAAATATTTGGGGGAATGAATATATGGACGTGAAACATATACCTAATTAAGAGATAGAGGTTTATCATTGATAACATTATGTTTTTAGGTAAGAGAAAAATAAATTAGAAATCATTAAATCAATATATATATATATATATTCCCCATGAAAATATATAATTAAAATCCATATAAAATAAGAAATCAATTAATTAATATAATACTGAAGGTTTATGTTCAAAAGAAACTGTATATCTCATAGAATGTTATTTGACTAACCAAATTCCATTAAGGACAACACAATTCATGAAGTAAGAAACATGTTAAAATTATATTATGAGGTAGAAATATAAATACAATTAATTAAAATTTAATATTCAAAATAATAAAATAATATGGTATCATTTTGCAAATATTTATAAAATATTTTTAAGAATGAAAATTATAACTGATTAAATGATAATTGAGTTAATATAATGCTCTCAACTTGAGAATCATTTAATTTATAACATCTTGAAATAGGGGTATTTATGATGAACATAAATTACCATAAAAACATTATTTTCTTATATAATACCTCATTAATTTAGAATATACACCATTTAAATTAAATTAGGTTCACAATATAAAACATGCCTCAAAGAGATGAATTTGAGATAAATACTACTACCTTGATTCTTATTCATTCTGATCTTTCACCAATGATCCATATTAATTAAATTATTTTTATTAAATACATATTTTAGATACATATTCATAAATATAAATAAGTATACACCTAATTTATAATCACTCTATACATATATATTGTTTTTTTCCTATTTTTAATTTATTGTCTAAGTAATCTTGATCGTTTCAAATAAATTTTTATAAGAGTATTTCCAATATTAATTATTCTTCTAAATATCATAATTCCCATATCATTAAATTTAAAATAATAGGGTAATTATAAATATTTATGATTTTTTAACTTTCTTTTATGATTCTTTCATTATTTAACCTTGAAGATGCTATTAATAAAATGCATATTTCATTGATTCATAAACATTGAAAGGTGTTTTCATAATTAATGTTTTGAAACTATATATAACCATAAAATAGACAGAAATGATAAATTATTTATATATTTATATCATATTAAAATAGTGATTTACTTCTCATGTCAATCCATGATATAAATTCATTGTATTGTTCAAGTAGGTAGTCAAAACAACCACAACGTGAACATACAATGATCCATGAGTGATTATGATATGGTATAGTTGAAATATCACTATACCAATTGAATATTAGTCCTATTTTGTTTTAATTATATTGATATATCCAAATTTTATAATAATTTGGAGAATAGTTTATGGATGCGAATCTATTTCACAGTTTGAATAAACCTTTTCCCTTTTTAGTTTTCTTGTTTAAGATAGATAATTTAATAATGATTTTTTATCCATAATATAATTAACAGTTTATTACATTTTTATTAAATAACCTTATTATTATAATGAAAATAAAATTTATCCATTAAAATCATTATTATTTACATACATGAATGTTGTTAATGAAAGAATGGTACACACTACTCTATGAAGGGGTAATCTGGACATTCACACTGATGATTATTTTTTATTACATAGAATGATTGTGTGGATAAATATGATTCATCATTTAAGAATATTAAATAAGTTTTAGGTATCAAAATTTACTATTAATTTCCCTTTTTAAATCATCAATGTTAGGTGATGAATGAAAATGAATATGTTATATCATAGAAGCGGTAGTCCACACATATGAATAGTTAAAATTTTAATTTTTATTAATGGAATTCCCCAAGATTTCATAGTACATTATCTCATTAAAGAAATTCACTAGCTTGCGCAACATGCAACACCGATTTCGAGCACACCACGACTTACCAAACAAGCCATTCAGAAAGCGGTTATGAATAGTATTAACTGAATTTTGAATTTTATATACTCCATATAATTTTATAATATATATTAGTTGTTTCATAGACATAATTTAATATCAAATTTATTTTATTTAGTTAAAAGTAGTATTTTTCAAAAAATGCAATTTTACCGCCTTTTAATGGAGAACTTTTTTAAAACCAATATTTGAATCTTTAATACATTAAATATAAAGAAATTAAATTATTATATAGAATCTGAACATAAAAATTTAGTTTTTATTAATTTTTTGTTCTTTTCTGATAAAATTAATATTTTGATGAATTGTGAAAAATACTAAATTTTAATTAAAACAACTTTTTTAATCGAAATAATTTAAAGTGTTAAATTATAAATTTGAGTTGTTTTAAAGTATCATTAGATTATATTTTTATAATTTAATACAATTTAGTTCAATAGATATAATTTTTCAATATAATTTTACATAAACAAGTGTCAATCTTTTGATAGTTATTATTTCTTAAAAACACGTTTTTTGTTTTGAAAATGGGAATTAATTTTAAATTAATTTCTGTAACTTCTGTGTTTTGTATTTAGAAAAAATTATTCCATATTTTAAATTAGGAGGTCCAAATTCTGTAAATAGGTAACTTTTATTTTTATAAATTAGGAATATTTAATTCAGTAAATATTTTATTTTATCATGGCTAAAGGGTAAATATGGTAAATATTGGTAAAAAAATATTATTATTATAATATTAAATTCCCCTAAAAAGTGTCCTATTCCAATTAGATGTTACATTTATTAAAATAGGAATCCTTGGGTCTATTTTGGGACCCCATGGAGCCACTTGAGAGTGATAATGACATTTTATATTAAATAATCTAATGTAAAAAAAATAACAAAAGAATATATCTTTTAGTAAAAAAAATTTTCTATGAGGTTTTATAATTGATCTATTTGACTATAAATATTCATTATAAAGATAAAAATATTTCCTACATAATTATATTTTATTTATAATTTTTATACATAATATAAATATATTTTTATACGAGACAACCATGATGCAATATTTTCCTTATTAATTAGAGAATCAAATAAATGATATTACAAATATTAAATTAATTATAATTTGAATGTATTGAAGACATAATAGATTTTTTTAGGTTAATATGACATTTTATTATTAATTCAATGTATTTTTTTATGTAATCAATTTTTTATGACTTTCACAAAGCCCAAAAACTAAATAATGTCAAAATTTCATATATGAGTTTTTTAAACAAATACTATATTATTAAATGATATAATAGTCCTAAAAATATAAGGATCATAAAAAGACATATATAATAATAGATAAGACATTAATGAAAGACATGGGCTTCTCTTGGCTTATTATAGTATGTTTATTAACCATATAATATAAAAATACAAAGAGACATGGTAAAAGATAAAATATTTAACTAAGAGGGAAATATAAGAGATAAGGTTATTATGATGACCTAAAACTATATAACACCTATTGATTGAAAAGTTTTTGACCCATACCAAACTTGTACTAGAAATAAATCATTTTGGAGGCATTAGAAACTGAAAATGGTTTTATTATAAAATAATCTTTCAAGATTTTCCTAAAGTCACCCTCACCTCTCTTATAAAAGTTTATTTCCTATTCTCTTAATTTCACAACTCCAAAGACTTTTGGCTCTGCCAAACCCTGCCAAAATATCCTCAAAACGTCTCTAAAATCAACCTACAGTCCTTACATTGATCATAATTCCAACCTATAGAGACCTTTTGATCAACTCATAAGGAAACACCTGAAGAAGAGGTAATATTTTCACCACTATCTTTCAAGTACTTTTCTTACTCCACTTTCTCTTTCATTGTTGTTTTCAAAAAAAAAAACTCCATTACCTCTTAAATAATGTAATGTTATTATAAATATGGTACAACCATATTCATTATTATATCCATCCTATAAATGTCATAGCCACCATATGTGTGTATGTACGGCCTACCGTCTCCACATAGTGGTGTAGTTTATTATTCAAAAATTTAATTATTTGAATGAGTATAATAATGATTATAACTGATATAAATAATAAATATAACATGTTAATTATTCTGTAAATATTATATACCATCAAATTACATACCATGTCACCATCAATAGAATGATATTTTCGCTCGTGCGTAAGTACATATTACTGTCTCCATCACGTGATGAGATTCATTTCCACGGTCACCATTCAACGATGATTATAAAAATATATATTTTTAATAAGTATGTAATATATGATATAATAATACCACTAGATATATATATATATATATATGTGTGTGTGTGTGTGTGTACAAACATATATCTTATTCACTTACTTCTGTTCAATACGATATGAATACTAAAACAATGTTTATGAGTATGTACGACCTACCATCTGCATAAACGAAGTTTTCTATTTCATATATCTGTCTATTATAAGTATTTATATTATATATATATGATATATAAATCATTTTCTATATTCTGTAAGTATTTAAATAAGTATCTAAGTGATATGATAAAGAATTACAAGTTAAAACACGTACGATAAAGAGGGAGATTATTACCTGAAATGTTAGTTTAACATGGAAATCATTATGAAATGGCTAGTATAAAGTCATAAATGAATCATGTATGATTTAATAAATATGAATATGGTTTGGGTATAATTTAATAAAACACTATGGTCATTATACCAGAGGATAAACATAGCCTCGACCCAGTAGATGGCTCCCAGTAGATGGAATGAGAACTCCAGCAATACACATGATCTAAAGAGTAAACAGGATCATATATTTCATTGTATTAAGAAAAAATTTAGAATGGAAATAGTAACAAATATACTATCATCAAATGAATAAATAATATCATGTGTTAATAAGATAATTAAAGAATTATCTGATTCCTATGTCTATGAAGGGAAGCCATAGAAGAAAAGGATGGTAGAAAGAAAGATGGATAAAGGGAATAAGAGAATGAATTATTTTCCCATATGTGATTACTGTAGAATGAATAAAAATGGTAAATGCTTGATGGGAATGGTAGTTTATTATGTGTGTGGAGAAATAGGACACCAATTATGTGATTAAAAGGGTAAGAAAAAGTTTTCAAAGGTACAATGCTTCTTCTGCAAGGAGTTGGGACACTATGAGAATCAATGTACAAATCATCAGAGTATAGCCCAAATGACACTATTAGATAATAATAAAGTTATGATAATACCACATATAAAGAGGGATGACTAGTGTTATAACTTTTTTATTAATTAATTATTTCATTTTAGTGTTGTATCAACAATATACTGGTTATATAAATTATGGAAATAAATAAGGATTTTACTACAACACTATTTCATTTAGGATATGAGATTATATGGTCCGAAGAAAAGTGACTCAATAGAAAGTTAGAAATTTTGGAAAAAACATGATTGATGGAAAAAATACCTTAATATGGTTCTGATACTGGGGTAGCGATTTTGTAATAAGATTTTATTGATTTGGATAAATTATATTTAATACTCTTGACTACTTTGAATCTAATTAATTGTTAGTTTATTCCATTATTTTTTGAGTTTACAGTATTTTTGGATATAAGGAGTATATCCAGTATTCTATAATGAATAAGAGAGAATGAATGTATTCTATAATGGTTTATGGTAGTTCAGGGTGTTATCATGTTTCATAAGAGTACCTGATGAGGGTATTCACATGTTATTATGAGGAAAAAATGATCTTCATTGTGTTTACATTCGTTATAAATTTGGGACTATGAGTTTAGAAAAAGTATTTTGGATAAGTATAAAGGTTGGAATGGATTATGTTTATCACCAGATACAATTATTATGTTTAAATAATTTCTTAAGATTATTTTTGGATTGTTATAAAAAGGACAACCTAGAGGTCTGGTGACTACCCGTCGCGTCTGGAATGTTCGCGAGGCGTGAACCCGCAACTGAAGGGTGACAAGGTTGAATCACCTACCAGTGGCCTATGTTATTTCCTGGATTGTATAATGCAGTTTTTATGAATGTTATTATAGATTAATTATAAGTTAATTATTTTTTGAACCTTATACGATTAGAATTAATATAATATTTTGGAATTGTATTATCTTTTGGAATGAAAGATGAATTTGTTCTTGGAATTAGTTAATGGATGAAACTATTGTTGTCAAGTATATTTTTTCTATTAATTCTATGAATAAATTAATTCTTAAAATTTATGGAAGGGATCATAAAACCAAAAATGTGTTATCCTAATACCTTATTATTTGTTTAACCGATGATATTTTAAATCATCATAGATTGATTGCTTTGAGGCCCTCAATTGTACACTTGTTTGTGATTGGTGACCTCAATATATCCTTATAAATATTTATTTTTTTCCTCCAATTATGTGTCTCTAATTTCCACCAATGTTATATTAATCTCTATCATAATTTGGTGGTGATTTTTTCATTCCCTTTCCCTCTTATTAAGACTAAAGTTTATTAAACCAATTTCCGATGTCGGTTTTCCACAAAGGTATTTTTCTATTTTTAACCATTTATTTTAAAAGAACAATTTCAAATTGTGAGGACGAAATTTATTGAAGGAGGGGGGAATGTAACAACCCAATATTTCATAGTACGTTATCTCATTACAGTATTTCAATAGCTTTCTCAACACACAACAACGAGTTCGAGCACTCCACGACATAACAAACATGCCGTTAAAAAAGCTATTCTGAATAGTATTAACTAAATTTTGAATTTTATAAACTACATATAATTTTATAATCCATATTATTTGTTTCTTTGACATAATGTATGATCAAATTCATTTTTTCATATAAAAGAAGTATTTTTCAAAAAATGAACTTTTACCACCTTTTAATGGAGAACCATTTTTAAAACCATTATTTGACACTATATATTCAATATAATGAAATTAAATTATTATTTAGAACTGAGACATAAGAATTTATTTTGGTTAATTTTTTGGAACTTTTCTGATAACTTTCATAGTTTGATGAATAGTGAAAATACTAAATTTCAATTCAAAACAACCTATCGAAATAATTTATAGTGTTAAATTATACATTTTAATGGATTGTAAGTATAATTAGATTATATTTTTATCATTTAACATAATTTAGGTCATTGGATGTAATTTCACGTTTAAACTGGACATAAACACGTGTTAATCTTTTGATAATCATTTTTTTTAAAAACACACCTTTTGTTTTTACAATGGGAATTAATTTTAAATTAATATCCTCCACTTTTGTGATTTGAATTTTGAAAAAGTGATCCCATATTTTGGAATCAGTAGTTCCAAATTGTCTAAATATTTGACTTTTATTTATATATATTATGAATATTTTCTTTAATAAATATTTTATTTACCATTGTTAAAGGATAAATCTGGTAAATAAGGGTAAACTAATATTATTATAATAATATAAATTACCCTAACATGAATCCTATTACTATTTACTGATACATTTCCAACAATGTTCACCCTTGGGTTGATTTTGGGACCCCATGGTGTAACATGAGAGAGATAATGACAACATATATTAATTAATCTAAAGTAATGACAAAAATAACAAAATCATATATCCTTTTGTAAAACAATTTTTATATGAGGTTATTTAATTGATCTATTAGACTATAAATATTCATTATAAAGCTAAAATGTTTTCTACATCATGATATTTTATTTATAATTATTATTCATAAAATATATATATATTTATATATGACACAATAATGATGTAGTATTTTCTTTATTAATGAATTAATCCAATAAATGATCTTATAAATATTAAAATAAATATAAGTTGATAGTTTTTATGACATAAAAAAATTTATAGTTGAATAAGACATATAATTATTGATTAAATGTATTTTTTTGGATGTAATCATGTTTTTATGACTTTCACAAAAACAAAAAACTAAATATTGTCAAAATTGACATAATTGAGTTTTTAAAACAAATACAATATTATTTAATGATATAATAGTTATAAAAATATAAGGTTCATCCAAAAGGCTTATATAATAATATATATGACATTAAATAACCACTTGGGGTTCACTTACCTTGTTATAGTATATATATTAACCATAAAATATGAAAATACAATGAGACATGGTAAAAGTTAAACAATTAAACAAAGAGTTAAATCTAAAAGATAAGGTTAATATGATGACCTAATCCTATCTAAAACGTATTTCTTGAGATTTTTTCGATACATCACCACCTTATCCTAGAAATAAATTGTTTTTGAAAAATTAAAATCCTAATATTGTTTTATTATTATATAATATTTCATGCTTTTCCTAAAGTGACCCTCACCTCTCCTATAAAAAGGTACTTCCCCTTCTCTTAGATTCAAATCTCCAAAGCAATTTGGCTTGGAAAAAACCTTCCCAAATATTCTCCCAAAATCCATCACAAAATCCTAGAGTACTAACTTTGATCATAATGCCATCCGAAAGATCCCTTTTGATCAATTTAAAAGAAAACACCCGAAGAAGAGGTAATAATTTCACCACCCTCATTCAAGTTATTTTATTCCCATACTTACTTTTTCATTGTTGTTTCAAAAACAAAATAATAACTCCAGTAACATATCCATACTATGAATTTATTATAAATATGGTACATCCATATTCGGTATTCTCTCTATCCTATAAATGATACTGTCACTATGCGTGCATGCGTACAGCTTACCGTCTCCACGTCGTGATGTAGTTTGTTATTCAAACACTTCATTATTTGGATGGTTATAATAATGAGTATAACTGATATAAATAATAAATAGAACATGTTATTTTTTCTTTATATATGATATAACATCCAATTACATATTATTTCTCCATCAATATAATGATATTGTCCCTCATGTGTACATACGAATTACCATCTCCACGACACGATTAGATTTATTTCCAAGTTCACTGTTAAACGATGATTATAAAAATATATATTATCAATAATTAAATAATATATGACATAATAATGATAAAACATATATATATATATATATATATGTATATATATATATATATATATTTACATACATATATCTTATTCACTTATTTCCGTCTAATACGATAAGAATATGGAAACAATGTTTATGGGTATGTATGGCCTACCGCCTCCATAAACGGTGTTTTCCATTTCATATATCTATCTATTTTAAATATTAATATTATATATATATGATATATAAATAATTTTTTATTTCTTGTAAGTATTTAGATCACTATCTATGTGATACGATAAAAAATAAAAAGGCAAAACACGTACGATAAAGAAAATGATTATTACCCGAAATGTTAATTTAACATTGAAGTAATTATTAAATGGACAATATAAAGTCATAAATGAATCATGTAGGATATAATAAATATGAATGTGGTTCTGGAATAATTTTATATCATACTATGGTCAGTATAGAAGGGGATAAACGTACCCTTGACCAAAGGAAAGTGCAAGTTAAGGGTTAATTCCTCAATCTCATTATTATCCGATATTGTTTATGAGTAAGTATTAAATTGGAAATATTTATCATAAATGTCCATATTTTATTAAAATATATTAAAAAGGAATCATATATGCTTTTATGGAATGGTATACTTAACTATATCTTCATTTTAAATTTTTTAAATATTTATTTTTCTAAATCTTTTTAATTAATGTCCATGTTTTCAAAATGATTTTAAGGATTTATTTATATGGAAATCATTGTTTTAAAATTTTAATCCCTTTTAAAGTTTCAAAGTGGTATTGGAAACTTTTTTTC
This sequence comes from Viscum album, assembly GCA_963277665.1. Classification (NCBI taxonomy): domain Eukaryota; kingdom Viridiplantae; phylum Streptophyta; class Magnoliopsida; order Santalales; family Viscaceae; genus Viscum; species Viscum album. Next base: position 736,828,453 of record OY728160.1, read on the forward strand.
CAAAATCTCTTTAAATTTATTCTTTTTTAAATTACGTGACTTTAAAATGATTTAAAAAAAGAGATATTTCTCTCAAATAGTTTTTATTACATTTATGCCAACATCCTTTGATGTATTTTACACTTGTTTGATGTTGATTTATTATTATAAAAATCATAAATATTGTATTGAAGGTTTTGGGATATGTTTGACTATATATTTTTCATTTATATACCATTCATGGTTTATTGATAATGTATTGACATTTTATATGCTATTTTTAATACGAATGTTTATGTTATGTTTAATCCTTTTTATATAAGGAATGTATTGGACTATGTAAGTGACTGGTGGAGCCCGATATAGCTCCTCAATGCATCAGTAGGTCTCATTAGACAAAATATTGTCTTGGCACAAGAACTTAAAAAAATATTATTTGTATTATTGGCACAAGTTCTTGACTATATGTTTATGAAGTCTGGAATTATGTATTTCATTATTATGAAATTGGCTATTGATATTGCATGTGATTATTCGACTAGTAGAATATCCATGTGAATATTTAAATTGAATTATTTGATTTATATTGGCCATATTATGTTGATGTTTAAGTTTAAATGTCTTATGTTGTAGTCATACTCATTGCCATAAATGTTTATTCTTATTTTGAAATGTTTCCGCTATATTGTTCTTCTTACTGAGAATCTGAGCTCACCCCTTTCTTATGTATTATTTTACAATGATTCCAAGAAGTGTATTATGATTGATAAGAATGGTTAATCTAGGGGATTAATGGCACTATAAAAGGATCATTTATTTTGGGCATCATTATTTAATGTGTAATGTAACGTTCATGTATGTAATATATTTTCCAAAACTGCTAAACTGATCGGTCTTTTGGGATTTGATTCCTTGTAATCATGCCAATGTATTAAAATAATTCCCCGACTCTGGGCTTCTGGGGTCGGGGAGTTTCAATTATACCATAATTAAAATAAAATATCAATATAATAATTATATTTATGTTATAATATTAATATTTTCATGAAATTTATAGAAGAATAATTGAGAGGAATGAAATAGAAATGAAAAATTGAGATTAGGAACATATACCTCAAAATATGCATTATACTCTTTGTAAAGGAAGTTAATCAATGAACAGGTAGAATTTTGTGGATCAAAAACAACTATATGGATTATAATAATTTTAAGGATATATATGGACAATTTGTTGGGTTTTAAATAGGTGTTTCTTGTTTGAGAGTAGTTTAAGAGAGGAGATCCCCTTTTAAAAGTGAAAAGGGATTAAATTTTTTATAAATACCTAATTATTTCAATAATGGTAATTAATTAAGAAGAAAATGGATAAAAATATGAGAAATAATGTATTCTGGAAAATATAAGGTTATGACACACGATAAAGACTTAATTAAATATTTTTGAACTTATTAGACCCCTTACCTCTATGGTTACCCATTTTTACAATTTTGATTATCACTACTGTAACTTGTATTTACCTATGAAATTTATCCTCTATTCTCAAAAATAATTTATATGTAATAATCCAAAATTTAATATCAATTTAATTTTATTCAATTAATAAATGTGAAAAATTTAATTTTGAGTTACTAAATGTATAATGTGTTAAAATATTTTTAGAAAAATATCACTCATGTAATAAAATTTTAATTATAGGTTTGTAAACAGAATTTAAATTTTTAATATTTATTTTTTACCTTATACATTAATATTTTTTCAATAAATAGTGTTCCCTAATTGAAAAGATACACTTATATAATAACAATCTCATAAAATTTTGGGTATTTATAAAAGCTGTATTTTTTACTGTTCTAAAATATCAATATTTTGGCAGAACTCCAATGATATTATCCTTAGATAATAAATTGATTCTAAATCCAAATATAAAGATAATTTTTTCAATTAAATATTCTAAAATATAAAAATTTCACTTTTAAATAACATTTTTTTGTGTAGTTGAAAAACCATTTTATAGAAAAATAACATTTTAAAATACTACCTTTTAGTATTAATAATTTTTATAACTCAGTAATAAAGATATAATTAATTAATCAATATTGTATTTGATTATCACCTACATTTCACAATAATACTTATTATTATTTAATAAAATATTTTAATGTATAAAGATATAGTTTCTTAAACACATTAATGAATTAAATAAATTTTTAAAATATAAACATCATGAATATAAATATATGAATATATATAATAATATATTTATTAATTCAGTTAATTCTTTTCATTTCGGATAAATAAGAATACAGTTTTATTATCCCTATTTTATATTTATAATATATACCCCATAGTTTGTTTTAGTTTTGTGTTACATGTATACAAATTGATCGAACATATTTGACTTAATTAGAGGAAAAATATATTAAACTATTGCGTTGTTACATTCTCCAACTGTAAATAAATTTTTTCTTTTACTTTTTTGTTTTTCCTTACTAATGAAATTGGATGAGGTCACTCATAACATATTCATCATTTTGGATATAACTGTCAATATTGCATATACCTATCTCTTTTAGGTTATATCATCTTACTTATCTTTTCTAAAATAAAATTATACAATCATATAATCTTAATCCCCAGTTTGTTTGTACCATAATTGTTTGATCTCTATAACATACCTCTCCCAAAACCATTTTAATCTCCATGACATTAATATACTATGAGAATATATATTCCTAAAAAAATACCCATATCATTTAAAATTAATTTTTTTAAACATTTGTTTATATAATTAGAAAAATTAATCATATATCCTAATACTAAAAATTCCGTAAAAAGTTAAAAAAATTGGATGGTTAACTTTTTTATAAAATTAGTAATCATTTTTAATGAAATAAAAACAATGAAACTCACTTTTCTCCAAATCAATCAACCCATTATTATCCAACAGTAAGTGTATGTTCCTCTTCAAATTCATCCACCCCTCATTCACGTGTTCTCTAATAGATATCAAAAAAATAATCTTGTATTAAAATATATTTTCAGGTATATTAATGTATTTCAATATATATTCCCAAAATTTTAAAGGAGAAATATTTAATAATAACCCTTATGTGTCTTACATTATCCTCAAAACATTTAAAATGTACCAGAATATCAATGATAAATATAAGTATCTATTGAAAACAGATACATGTTCGAAGATTTAATTTATATTAAGATACCAACCTCACACTCTTATGTAAGACAAGGAAATTCCATTTTTCTATAAAAATATTCACAAACTAGGATTCAAATACATTTATGTATGTTCACTTACTAGATTATAAGAAAATGTGGTTTATAGATACATAACATTCTCATATTCATTTTAATGGTATTTTTTAAACCTAATAATGAAACCCAAAATGGTTATGATCCTATCCAAAATAAAAATATGAAAAAAATCAATCCGACATTTTACTTCCAAATAAAACCTTCATATTTATCATATGATACTTTCAATTCAACCTATGATTTTTTTATTCTATCCTTCATTATCCATAGTTATTTTCTTATAATGTTCTCTACCTAAATGATTTGAAATCATACTCAAATACTTCATAAGGATTAATTAAATAGAATGAGAATTTAAAATAGAATATACCTCATGTGTGTCAAACCTGGTGTGTTGTTATGCCATTTTTATCACTTTTTGATGATCATGTTAATACCCAAACCACACACTTCAGGGTTATTACACCAAGGAACATTTTTTCTAGAGACTGAATCCACATAGAGTTTCTGAACCTAGATGTTTTTTCTTATATATCCACAAAATATCTAGATTACCAAAATTTTAGGACATTAACCTATTCCTTAACTTATACAGTAAACATATACTTCAGATTTAAAAAAGTTTTATTATCCTGATCCCTATAATATTACCTTAACATAACTAAAGGACAGTCTATACCATTTTATTTATAATTATTCTTTACTTATCAATGTTTGATTGAATTTAAAAATCCAAATTTATCCTGAACTAATATTCTCCTAATCTAGAATCATATATAATCCATTCTTTGATAAAAACTATTATGACTCACAAATGTAACTTCTAATTTAGATGACATAAAAGAAAATATTTCTTTTGAAATAATTCCCATGGCCTATTATTTTAAATATTTATATAATAAAAATAATACATTAACTAAAAAATAAATTTTATTTGTATTAATTTGGTAAATAAAACATCATATTTAGTACAACTAAATCCATAATGGGTCTTCAATATCTCCCAAATAATCTCAACATATGAAAAATTATTATACTTTTGATACATTTCCTTTTTTTTATATCCCAGGGAAATGAAAATTAAGAATGTGATGATATCATCTTTTTAATTGGGGTAACCGTAAGTTATAACAATAAACGATAATGAGTGACTATAATATCTTCATATGGTTGTAATCAAGGTGCTTATTAATGCTATTCCCAATTAATAATATACCCAAATTTAGTTCATAATATAAGACATTATCATGAAAAATCTGCATGTCATAGAATCAAGGTATACTTCGGAACTATGAAACATCCATAAGAATGTAAATCATAACATAGTTGATTAGGTATCAAAACATTTTTCCTTATTGGATTAGGCATCCCTAACTTTTTTCTTATAGTGGATTAGGTATCACAACCCATTTACCATTTTGTATTGATCATCATTACTAATTTCATTTTTATCTCATGATATGTAATGATTTACCCAATGCATTGTAGTGTAATATTTGGGGAAACCATAAATTCATGATTAACCATGCATATGTATTTCTTAAGAAAAAACTAATCTATCACATCCTTAAAAACATGGAATAAAAATGGGATTCATAAAACATTCCAATGAAAATAATTTTAATTTTTTTACCATAAATAACCCATAGAAGGAAAATGGGTTTCTAAAATACATCATAAAGAAATCATGTAAATAAAATGGGTCTAATATCCTTTTAAAATGAATTCACATAATGAAATCATTATAAATTTCATGAAAAATCATTACATGATAAACCCATGCACATACACTGGTATATTATAATATCATGTACCTTTCTACGTAAATACCCTTAAATCAAGATAATAAAGAATATATTAATTACACCATATTGGAAAAGGGTATATTAATAAGGTAATAATTTTCCCCAATAAATATTTTTATGGAATTTAGGGGAATATACTTCAATATATGAAATAAAAAACGGTATTCATAAATGGATTACATAAGAATTAAAAACACAACTATACATTTAAAATGATCTAGAATGAAATGGATAGTGATAGATAATTATTAAAAAATATATGGAAATTACTTAATCCATCAATAGAAATAGTTAAATGTTTAAATTATTTAAAAAATACTCAAACAATCATAATATATGTAAATGAATAATGTCTTAGTTAAAACATAATTATAAGTATTTTTGGATAAAACAATTTAGAAATAAGAAATATCCTTTTAATTTTGATATAATTTTAATATATATATATTTTAAATACATTATAAAAAAATTCTTCAAAATCCATGAAAATTAAGAGATAAATGGTTCAATTAAACAAAAATGGTGGCTGAATTATTCATTACCAATAAAAAAGTTAAAAAATGTCATTTTCAACATATTCATATAATGAAAATGTTACGATTCATATTCAAAAATTATTTTTTAAATGGTGAAGTAGAAAATTTATAAAACAATATCCTTTGAAAAATAAACACCAATATATGATACCTTAAAATGTCGTAATGATTATTGAATGAAATTTTGGGTAGATAATAAAACATTTGATTTTTAAAGGATGTAAAATTATTTGAATAATCTATGTTTGGAAATCCACATCATAAATGGTCTATTAGATTTTCGTTTTCCAATGTATTGAAATTAATTATTTGAATAATATAAAGTAATAAAAACTATTTTTCACATAATTATTCGATAATATTTTTGATAATGAGAATATGGTCTTGAAACAATTTTCAAATTAAGACACAATGGTTTGTTCTTGGTAACCTTTTATATATAGTGAGAGTACAATCAAGTAGAATGAATTAAATAAAAAGTTTAATTATAAAAATAATAATAAACTAGAAAATAATATAAAATTTTATATCAATTAAGAAATAGAATATTTATGTTTTATGTTCAAAAGATTTTATATAACTCAATGATAGTGATTTTAGTTATAAAAGACCCGTATAAACAACATATTTGATAATGTATGAATATTTTGAAAAGGGGTTTATTTGGTAAAAGATTAAATTGGTATAATTCAACGATAAAATATGACATAATAAAATCATATGTTATAATTTACCAAAATTATAGAAAAAATGTTCAAGAATAACAATTATAAATTAGTTAATGATAATTTAGTTAACAAACCCCTCAAAACATGAGGTGCATTTAAATAACCTCTTAATGAAAAATAGAAAATTAAATTTTGCATAAATTAAACTGAATAAAATTTATTACATGAAATAATTTCTCAATTATGTAGATTATATAACAAATAAAATAAATTATGTGTGTAATAGAAAACATGTCTTAAAGAGAGGAATTTGAGAAGAAAACCATTTCTGTAGTCCTACTTCATTCTAAATATGGGAGAAACATCTAAAATAATTAAAATAATTTTAATAAATAAATACCTAAAAATTATATTAATAATAAAAACATTTATACTTATGATTTTTAATCTTTTTATAAATATATATAGTTATTTTTACCTATTTTTCAATATCTTGTTTGTGTAATCTTGATCATTTCAAACTATTTTTGTATGATTTTTGTCAGTATTACTCATTTTAGAAAATATAATCATTAACATATCATTAATTTTACATTATGTGGTGATTAATAATAATTTATAAAGTGGTAAATTATTTTCCTGAGTGTTTCATTCTTTATCCTTAAATATGAAATTGATAACAAGAAAATTTTAGTAATTCTTATCCAATATATTGTTTTTTCATAAGTAATGACTTTAATATTGATATATCATTTAAAGAACCAAAAAAATAATAATTAATATAATATTTACAGAATACTATTATATTTATTTAGTTAATATAGTCATTCGTGATATAAATTCATTGCATTGGTCAAGTAGGTGGTTCAACCGACCAAAACACGAATATACTATGTTGAATTGGTGATTCTGAGATGGTATAGCTGAATTATCAATATATAAGTATCATAATATTTCTATTACGTTTAATATATTGTGATATATTATAATTATAAAGAATTTTTGATTGAATAAATTGATATTATATAATTATATTGTATGAATCATTTTTTCCTTCTTAGTTCTCTTGTTTTAGATAGTTAATTATATAATGATTTTCTATCATTTATATCATTAATCTATCATTAAATATTAATTAAAAGAATAATTTTTTAAAAAAATTATAATATTTATATTTTAATACTATTCTTTTAACCATTCATTAATGGTTGTTCAGAAAAAACAACATAATATTCCATGGAAGCAGTAGTGCGCACATACGCATGTATAATTCTTCCCTTTTCCATAGAAATAGAGATATATGGAATATCGTTCAAAATTTTGTAATATTAAATATTTTATTAATATCATAATTATATATTATAATTAATTTTCAAATCATCCATGTAATTATATGAAGGAATACAAATATTTTACTTCATTGAGGTAGTAATATGCACATACACACGATTCAAATTTTTTTTCTATAAAGGAAAAAGGAATTGTAGTTAATGGTTGTAAAATAAAAATAATAATAAATTTTTATACTAATAATATTTATATTATAATTTTATGATTTTTTATTTTAATTTTAAGATTAAGGATTGCACAAAAATGAAATATAATTGAGAAAGAGTGGTTAGAAAATTTTACCACACTTCTTGGATCATCTCCATTACAAAGGGGGATAAGCTATTAAGTGATGGAATTTTTATAAACTAAAGTCCTCTTTAAGGTATATAGGAACTTTTATTATATTTTTTGTAATTTTACTTATTAAAATTAATTTATTGTGGTGTGAGAGGGAACTGGGGAAAGCATAACCCATTATATAAGTAAAATGGGATGGATTTTTTTATGATACCCAAATCATTTAAATAATGAAAAGTATCTAACATGTAATGTGGATCCAAAATTTTAAAATACTAAATTGGGGAATAAATATGTTAAATAAAATCCCCAAAACACAATTAAAAACATTTTTCATTTATGTTATACCCTTTACCTCTTAGCTTACACATTTTTTCTAGTTTGGTTTTCATTGTGACAACATGTTTTTTACCTATATTATTTTTTATTTATAATGAAATATAAAAATTTCCTTATTATATATTTTGTATGTACCAATTAAAAATTTTAAATATTATTTTGTTTCATTTTATAAAAGTGAATAAAATAAAATAAATAAATTTATAACATTAAAAATAAATTTTTAAAAATATATCACTCATGTCTAAAACTTTAATTGTAGGTTTTAATTTTTTTTAAAATTTATAATTTAACATATAAAATAAATAATTTTTAAATAAAAATTTATCAACAATTTATATTTAATACTTATATATTAATAATTTCATATTGTTCGCAGTATTGGTAAAAGTTGAATTTTTAACTATTCACCTATATATCATTCTTTTCAATGAAACCCCAAAAATTCATTTTAAGATAATTTCTTATTCATAATAAAAAACTGAATATTATTTTTTCGACTTCAAATTATTAAATATATAAATTTAACATTAAAATAAAATTATAATGCATAGCGAAAAGACTATTTATATAAGAAAATATCTTTTTAAAACATCATTTGTTCTTATTCATAATTTCAATAAAAAAATTATAGATCCAAAATTAATTAATAATTATAACATTTAATTATAATAATCTTTAAAAAAAAAAATTAATTTTCATTGATAAAAATTATAGTACATAAAAATATAACTTTTTTTAAAAAATATTGAATTAAATAAATTTTTTAAAATAACCTTTATATATATATATATATATTTCATAATAAAGACACTAATATTCCACTAAAAATTAAATAAATAATTTTTTTGGCCATTTTTAATATTTTTAATATATATAAATTTATATTGTGTTTTTTAAGTTTAGTGTTGTGTGTGGAAAAATATATTGATCATATTTGAATTAATTTGAGGAAAACATATATTAAAACCTAGGGTATTTATAATGACTTGTTAAATGAATTTTAGCACAATATGATTGATTTTGGGGTGTGTGATTAGAAAACCATTATGGAAGTTGATGTGGCGTACCTTTTTTATGTGTATAGTTTTCATTTAGAATGACTTAATTTTATGCATTATTTGTTCAGTGTGAGTTGGTGAGGGAGGGATATACATTGAATTTGTAAGTAAGTGATTCGATTCCATTTTTTATTAACTATTATATATTAACATTATTTTATATTTACATGATTGGATATAGGGAATATCCAATTGAATATACATTCATGATTATCTCAAATAAATATAAACTACATTTTAGGTCAGTATGAGGTGGTTGGGGATGAAGTTGGATTTTACTGACTCTAAGTAGTTGTTCAAATGTTATTGGAGTTTGTGATCGATGCGTAAAATTTTTCCTAGTATTTCTAGATGTTTGATTTTTTTAAACATTACATTATGTAATGTTATTTATTAGTTATTTATAATTTGCAGTTGATTAGTGGATCTTATATTTTCTCTTATCATTAAAATTATATAATTAGGGTTCTAATTCCCCTTTGTCTTAATTATATACCATCGGTGCTAGTCACCAACATATTACCTACTAGATATGGATTCTAGATTTGTCCCCATCCTCACTACTAGACCAGAAGGTGTACCAATAGAGCGGGGTTGTGACAACATAGAAACTAGCCTCTCACACCATGAATAATCTTTCCACACTACTATTATGGTTGAATAGATAATTCAAAATACTTTTATTATATGGATCTCATTTTATAGTATCTTCGAAATATAAATAGTTATAAAATATGATATTAGAATTAAATGTTCAATATTTCTCTTCGTAATAATTCAAATGTTGTATTAGATTAGGGATTTAATTTAATATAAATTTAAAAATTTGAATTTCAAACATCCCATGTTTATAGATGATCTACAGTGTACAATAAAAAAATTAACACACATAGAATACCTGGGGAGATCCTTGAATTTCAGATAAAGAGTGAGTGTCAATGAATATTTAGATAAGGGAAGAGAATTGCGTAATATTGAATTACATTAAAAATCAAAATTTGAAGAATGTTTTTTCTGTTTATATTGTTAAATATCAATAATAGAATAATAGATCATCATGAAGAATGATTCTAGTCGATGTTGATCTATTTGTGTGAAATCATATAATAAGGTCCTACCTATAAATTCTATCATTAATCCATCTGGAAATAAGTGTATATAAGTGTGTAAGAGGTTGTGGACCTTGGTGGAATAGAGATCTCTTACTAAAGTTGTAATCACATGCTATTGAAGTAGTATTTAATTGGAATATCTACAAAACATTGGTATATTCATCCAGGAGTATAATTTTATATATATTCCATGTAAAATCAGTAAATCGATGATCGTTATGTTTTTTGTATTCGGTAGTAATTGGGAATAATATTCAAAGTGTATTTTCTTTTGTGACTACAATATTCAATTTATTACAAAATGAAGATGAAATTTCATCACCCAAATTAACCGCCTAGTTGTGTGTATAGTGGGATTAGGGTACAAAATTAACTATATCATTGTTTTGTGTATAATAGATCATGTATAACATGTTAAAAACATATCAATTTATTTATTCCATATAATCTAGCATATTTTACATTATCATTATTCTATATTGATATTAATAAGTTTTAAACATTAATATTTTAACGGTCAAAAAATTTTAGTTTTTGAGATTATATATTTTAATAAAAATTTTGGTAATTTCAGAACTACAAGGGAAAAATGTTAATTTATCCTTGAGAATAACATTAAATTTTTTAGGGTTTTGGGTCTCTAAATGTATTTTTTATACTGGGGTGGGTATTTAGAGTGTAATAATTGTATTTTTAGGTTTACAACTCTCAATAATTTAACTAACTAATTATTTAAATCGTAATTTGTTTGATTTTAATTTTAATAGAAAAATTATTAAATATCCTATTCATTTATTCTAGAAACATTATCCCACTACACGAATGATCCTGATATGCAATGTTTTTAATAGTGTGGATATTTTTTTAAATTTAGAACCCCATTGTTTTTTGGGTATTTTTAAATTAATGAATTATGGTTTGATACATTTACATTTAATTATCATAAACCAAATAATGAATAGTAATTCTTCATGTGAAGTGATAATTAAGTCATTGTGTTCCATTTTAGAGATATTATTTTTTCTATCATTTTGTAACAAACTGATGCCCTTTTTTGGAATTGATCTCAAAATTATTGGTAATGAATATTCTAAAATTATTTTCACATATCATTTATAATAGGATTATTAAAAGAGTATTATATGTGTTGTATGGTGATCCCTAAGGTAGGATTGGACACCCATTTTAATTCAATTTTATGGTTTTTAAATATGAATCTAATGTTTGATATGTGGTTCTAATTATAATTGTACGTTATAGAATTTTATATTGATTATAATATCATGATTTATTTTATTTAAGATATATGCAACACACTATTGATTTCTAATTATCATTTTCAAATTTATTATTGATAAATTATTGATGAATATAAAAAATAGTTATTGAATAAAATTCATTAGGATTTGAAATTCATAATTAATTAAAATAAAAAATTCTTTTGTAGTCTATTAAATAACTATTTCTATGAATGGTATTATCCTAATTCTTCTTTTGAGAGAGGAAATTCTGGCATGTCATTTTTCTATTGGTGATAACATTGTGATTTAAACTAAGATATGGATTAAATAGTAATAATGTGTTTTGATGGGTGAAAGGTTAATAATTTGTGGAAGTATATGGTTCCATATATCAAAAAGACAGATGATATGGCTGTTGGTCACCCAAGGGAGGTGATATGGTGAGTGGGACGAGATTATAAGTGAGTGAATTCCTGAATGAGTTGAGGGATTTATTCATGGAGGAGAGGAATTCATCAATATTTGGGGTGTGGTGGTTGTCGCAACCAATTATTATGTAACAATGTCATTTCATCCATGAGCATCTAGTTTCCATTAAAGGATGTAAAAATCAATAGTTTACATAGAAATTTTTCTTGTTATTAGAATCAAATGATTCTACTTTTACTAATTAGACTGAAAGGTGTGATATTTTCACCAAACATAATTTGGATGGTCTTCAATTGCTTTGATACCAATATATTCCATGCTCAACTAGAAATATCAATTAGTAGACTCATAAAAGTATAAATTATAACTATGAATTCTATCCAAACAAATTATATGAGTTTATATTTTAATTTTTATTAAATTTTTATCCAAGTTTAATAGTATCATTTGGTTTAGTAGTATAATGACACAAGAAGAACATATATAGATATTACATTATTATAGTTTAATATTTAACACATTATAATAATACACGCCTAAGGATAGAAATTAATTATTGTCCTTAGACCCTAGGAAACATAATATTCTTTCCTTGTGAGAGATATTCAAAATATACACTAATGATATTACCTATTAGTAATCCTACTTCAAAGATTTATAACTAACATGGGGAAATGAAACATAATAATGGGGTTATATCATATGCACAATAAGGGTAACAAATGAAGATATGTAATGAAAATAAGAGTATAAGGGTTTGAGAACATGATCATAACATTATAATATCATATACGACATACCGATAATCATAATTAAGATTCATGGAATACAAATTGTATGTTCATAAGTATTGAATCATAATTGAATCGAGAGCATAATCAATGAGACCATAATAGAGAAATAAGGCATGGAATTGGCGTACTAACATAAGCATAGAAAAACAATGTCAAGTATACCTACCAAGATCATAATAACATGATAGGTTTGGGATTATCACTCATGTACATTATGCAGGCATACAGTTACATTTCGTGTGCCCTCCTTTTTGGGTATGGGATTCCCTCCCATGTACCCTCTTATTTTGGGCGTGGGATTCCCTGCCATATACCATATAGTTTTGGGATGGGGATTCCCTCCCTTTTACAATTTTATTTTTGGATTGGGATTACATTTTTTGTATACTATTATTTAATTATTGGGAATACCTCCCCTTTAGCCTCTTATTTTGGTTTTGGGATACCCTCATGGGTACCCTCTTTTTTTAGATTGGGATTCACTCCCATGCACCCTCTTGTTTCACTTTTGGGATGGCCTCCCTTGTACCCTCTACTTTCTGGCTTGGGATTCCCTCAATTTTAACCTCTTCTTTAAGGATCGAGATTCCCTTCTAAGTACCCTTTGATCTTATAAATAATTTAACATTACATACTGCTTTGGAGAATGTTATAGGTTCCACTAGTCACACAATTGTATCATACATGCATATTACACAATATAAAAAAACATTAATCATATATTAACCCATAAATGTGATAGGTTTCATAAACTCCATCTCATAACCCATGAAATGAAATGGGTATTACAAAAATTTAATTGTACCCTAACTTATGAAAATATATAGGTATACTAATCATTTCAAAAAAATATAATCCATGACATAAGTGGGTTTTATAATTTTTTTATCAAGGTATAACATGTGGATGAGAAATGGGATTCATAAACCCCAAAACATATTGAAATTAAACATTAAAATGAAGTCTACGAATGGTTTCAATGGATGATATACCCAGTAAACAATAAACTATAACAAATGATGTCAACGTATATAGGAAGGATTTTGAAGGATCACTTGGAACATTTCAAAAGGATTGTAATCATTCTTTAAAAATAACTTTTCAAAGCATGAATCATTTTAAAAATATGTTTCATTGAGAACCACTTTGAATAAAATATAATGGAAGACTTTTAAAAACCTAAAATACATTTCTAAAGGAAATATTTTTTCTTCTTTGAATAATTATTTTCATAACATAAATCATTTTTAATACTTTTTCTTCTAAAATATGCTTGAAAATATATAAGAATGCTTGGAATCATTTTCAAAACATTTTATTTTAAAATAACATTGAAATAATATATAGTAAGCTTTTTTTTAAAAAAATGTATTTAAAAATATTTTTTTCATCTTATACGTAATCATTGAAAATATTTTATGAAATCTTGGTTTTGGAATAACCTAATTCTCTAACTGATAATAAAAAAATTAAAATTTTCTAGAAAAAATGATTCTTAATTATCTAAATTACCAAAGAGGGGGAAAATGGTGAACTTACAAAAATATTTCTTAAATATATAGAGGATAAGAAAATTCATGAGGTTTCTTGAGAGGGTTACCATAATATTAAATCAATGGAAGCATAATCATCATCAATCTTGATAAATGATGATACTGTAGAAATATGTTATTACCACATTGGTATCATTGAATCATAATCCCAATGAAGGAACAAGATTACATGAAGCTTAAAAATATCATGAAAATAATGAAAATAATGATATAAAATTTCAAATGGATATATATACAGCCCATTGAAAATATTGTGGAATTACATGGTATATATCTCAAAAAATAAAAATTGAGACAAAAATTACTATATCGATTTGGTAATTTTTGAACTATAATCCCCATGAAATAAATATCCTAAAATCAATATTTAAATACCCCTAAAAATAAGTATAAAAATTATATAATACATTAATTTGTAGTATATACAATAAAAAATGAAATGATTGGTGAAAAAGGAATAATTCTTATAGAAATAAATGTGGGATGAGAAAACTCTATCATTAATTCTTTACATTATTTGAACATGTTCAAAACTTATCTTCGTTCGATAATTACTTTCAGACTTCACTAAAGGACTAGATTAGTATGTTTTATTCAAAAATTGATTTGTAAAAGTTAGCAGGAGAGATGTTGTGATCTCAAATGGGTAGGGATTGGACTGGGCAACATGGCTTGAGAGGTTTGATAAGTGAGGGGGTGAGTTCCCTTTTATAGTGTCGGGGGACCCGCATTCTAATAAATATAAAAAGGTCAACACTATTGAGATGTCTCCTTTACATCTTGTGCCTCTAATAATTTCCAATATTTGACCCAATAGAGTATAGGGTAAAACTTTTTCCAAGCTATTTATTTTTGACAACTGTATAGGGTATTTTTCCCTTATTATAATGTTTGACCACTATGTAAACTTGATTTTACCATAACTACATTAATTAATTCTAATTACATAAACTAATATTTTTTGTCTAAATATAAGTTGAGTGTACTATATATTATAAAATATACAGACTCCATATTTTAAATCAATTTTTCATAATGAAAACCCGAAAAGTGGAAAAAAGTAATTTAAAATTAATCTCATATTCTTGCCAAAAAAGAGGGACTTTAAAGAAAACATTTACAAATGTTTGAAATGATTTTATATCCAATTTCAATGTAAAATCGGTAAAAATGAAATAAAATGGTTTAATTGATGTAAAATTGATCTAATTATTCATTATAACCAAATAAAAATATAATTTAACTATATAAAGTAATTAGATAAAAACATTTTTGAAATAAAATTTAGTAATTTTCATTATTCATAAAAAAAATGAAAATTCATAGAAAAAATTTAAAAATTTATAGAAGTTAAACCTTAATATTCTAATTTAAAAAGGGTTGTTTATTTTTCCAATTATAAAATTTGAATTTCAAAAAATTTAGATTCAAAATGGTTTCATCATTAAAAGGCGGTAAAATTACTGTTTAGATAAATACATCTTTTTATCCATAAAATTCTATTTATTCTTATCTTATAACTGTCAAATACATTGGATTACTATTAAAAATATTGATTTAATATATGATATAAATTTTTTATTAAAAACATTCATCAAAATTGGTTTGTTTAATTTATTGAGATAACATTTTCTTTGAACATAGAAATATTGTTTTCTTATAAAACTATTTTCATTATATTCTAATAGTTAATACATTAATTTCTATCTTATTTATATCTGAATGATTAATTTTATATACATGCATAAATCATATTTTCCTTATTTAGTTAATCTTATTTTTAAATTCCATTCCAATGTCTAGGGAGTAACTAAAATTATATTTTAATAAAAATATTATTAGTATATTATAGTTTGGTAGAACTCGGCTATGCGTGTGACACAAGATATCGAAGGAACTAAACATTATGTCTAAAAAATTATAAAAATAGTATTTTCTGTGGTTGAATCTTTACACACTGTTTTGTATAATTAAATCAAAACATTGTTCTTTAATATAACAAAATTTATATTCATTGTTGTGATACCTGCTAAATACCAAAACAATTAAATTAAAATATTAAAAATATGTCCTTTAATCTAAGGTTTACATACTCTACCATAATGAAAATTAATTTATCCCTTAAATTTTGTCTCTTACATAAAAGGCATAATACATTTATTCCTTACACTGAAATCGACATCATAAAATTGAATACTAAAACATCATTTACAAAGGGATTATTGGAACAATAAATGTTAGCGAAAGTAACCTATAAACCAGTTTCCATATAGGAGAACATATGTTGGAACAGAATATTAGACATATAAACAACTCATTAAGAATTATAGAGAGTGATAAAGATCATTGACCACCAGTAATTGAATAATTAATGTAATTGTAAAGGCATCAAAAATATAAATCTGTGATGATATTTATGTCCTCCGGTTCAACAAAAATATTGGAATAAGGATAAATATTTTTTTAATACCCATTTCCATTAGTAGAGGAATTATTTTAAAATATATGATCATCAATAAATAAACTTATATTATTTTACCCATTGTTATATGTACAATATCACCCTTTAGTTATCCATTTCTCAATTTTAATTCTATATCTTACATATAGAAATCAAGATGAATTTGTTATCCCTGAAGAACTAATAGATCATGAGGTATAATGGTAAGTCATTCCATTATTCTTTTGTTAGAATCATAGAATAATTGTTATCATATGTTATCCAATATAGATAAATCCTAATATGGATATATTGTAAATTTATCTATGATACCTAATCCGATGTTTATACTAAACCATTCCATAAATGGTCAACCTTGATCCCTTTTGAAAGATGGAAATCCAAAACATTAGAATGAATCACACTAAATTTCTCAAAACAAAATTGCATTGATCCACCACATATCATAAAGTAGTTATTATTTTACACCCAAAAAATGTGAATACCTTCATCATTTATTCAATTGAAACATGGTAATAATATGAATTACCATATTTTATTATTGAAAACACACATGATTCCTTATTACAAAGTTTATTGGATATAATACTTAAATAGAAAAATGTTGTAAACTCCATATGTGATAGAATAAATCAATTTTCTATAAAACCATAATATATTACATAATAGTTACTGCTATCTAGTTTACCTTATCAATTATCATATCATTATCAATTCTAAACACAATTTTCACAATATCATGAACACATAAATTGTTTCCATGATTTAACAAAAATTTCATATTTTTTTAAATAACCATTCAAGATCATCAACACCTTGAAATATATTTTTTCAAAGTCCTTAATTTAAAGCATATACTAAATGAGTCATATAACATAATTCTTGAATTCTGATACATATACACTTCAATGATACTACATTATTCATAATCCAATACTCAATCTTCAAAATCTTATTAATTAATACCCCTTTCCTATAATATGATATATGAATAATATATTATGTTTCCTCAACATCAATCTAATCATGCATCTTAAATTTAATGTTAAAAATATAGTTAGGAAACTCTTTAAATTTCACATGAAATTTGTTGGTCTCTTTATTTTCATCATCATAAATAATACTCATATAATATTCTATATTCTCGATATAATATTTTACATAGGAAATAAATTTACATAATCACAATTATCTCTATTTATTAAATATTTAATTTTATCTCAGTATCTTCTAATACTCACCATTAACTAAAAAACAAAAAGTATAGGGTGGGAAACCTTTATCATAGTAGAAAACAAAAAATTCATGTTCAATTACTTCTAAAATTTCCCAATCATGACACATACTCTTTAATCTATGACACATTATGATTAACCTTAGATATATCCCTATACATATCTGTAGAAATATCCCTTGTGATCTAACTAATTTTTTCTCTTCCTAGTTTCAAACAGTCGATTAACCTTCCCTTTGGTACCACCTATAGTGACCCAATATTAACATACATGGATATTACATCTTTATAAAGGAATATTAATCACATTAAAAAAATAAATACACAAGGACCATAATAGTTTAGTGTCTTTAGAAGCATGTAAATGTAGTCCTCTATCCCAGTGAAATGTCTTCAATATCTACCTTAAATATCTTCCCCATTATTACTTCTACAATGATTTTTTCCTCATAACCAAGGGAAATGAATCATATGTAAGGGGTGAGTTCCTATTTCTAGTAATGATAAACAAGGGAGATAGGTAAACAAAATGTTAGAATAAGGGCATGAGAACATGATAAAAAAATTAAAAGATAATACCCTTTATATAAAAGATTATAATTAAGAGTCATCGAAAAAAATGTTTGGCAGTTCAGAAGACATGCATCATAAGGGAATCCAGAGCAGACTCTATGTGACCATGAATGTGGGATAAGACATAAAATTGTGGTATACCCATAATAATATAAAATCATATTCCAATGATATATATCAAGAATTTCATAACACATTAGGTTTGTGATAATAAACCATGTACCTATTTCTGGCTTAGAATGACCCCTATGTACCATCTTATTTTGGTCTAGGGATGTACTCACATGTACCCTCTAGTTTTATTCTTGACATTCCCTACCGTGTACCCTCTTGTTTTTTAAAAGGGGATTCTGTCTTGTGTATCCTATTATTTTGGGAAGGGGATTCCCTCCCATGTACCCCCGTGTTTCATGATTATTATTACCTCTTGTGTACCCTCCTGATTTGGACTTCTGATTCCCTCTTGTATACCCTCTTGTTTCATGTTTTAGATTCCCTAATCTGTACCATTTTATTATAGAGATGGGATTTCCTCCCACATACCCTCTTGATTCATTCTTGGGATGTCCACTCATGTGACTTTTTTTCTAATAAAACATTTATCATTACCCAAAGAATTGGGGGGAGTAATAGGTCCGACACTACACATTATTAAATTATACATGAATATTTTATTAGATAACAACACATTAATCATACCATGACCCATAAAAAGTGATGTGTTTCATAAAATACATATCATAAAAAATTAATTAAAATGGGTGTTATACACAACTAAGTTTTTTATAAATTGTCAAAAAAATTTTGGTTTCATAATTATTTGATCAAATAATATATCTTTAATAGAGGTGGGGTTTATTATTTTTTATAATTGTATAACATGTGGAAGTAAAAATGGTTTCATAAACATATTTTAATCTTAACAGAAACCATTCAAAAAATGAATAAGGAGAGTGTCCATGGAACATATCCCTATTCAATAATAAACTATATAAGATGGTTTCAAAGTAGATATGCATGGATTTTTAAATATCACTTGGAACATATCTAATGAAAATTAACTTTAATTGAAAATTTATTTTTAAAACATAAAAAATATTCAAAATAAATTTCTATGAAAACCAATTTTGATAAACTATATAGGAATATTTTCAAAAAACCTCTGAAAATTTTATTATGTAAAATTTCCTTTTTTTGTTTGAAAAAATATTTTAAAACAACACAAAATTTTGTAATAATTTTCTCTGAAAATAACCTTCAAATATTATAAAGGAAAATTGAAATAATTTTGGAAATGTTTTCCTTGAAACATAATTTTAAAACATATAATTTAATGTTGAAAGTGTTTTTAAAAAATCATTTATTTTAAAATAACATTGGAATCATATAATGAATACTTGAAAAATATTTTAGAATACACAGTTTTTGAAGAACATATAATTCCGAACCAAAATATAAATAATGTTAGATTTTCTAAAAAACGTTTTCATTATTAACATAAGTACTATAAAGTGGATAATGGTACCATTATATGAATATATAATAATTATCCAGTGGATAAGAAAATTCATCATTTTTCTTGATATATTGATCATATGATTTCATCATTGAATTCATAATCATAAACAATCAAGATAAATGATGAGATTGTCGCAATAATCTATTACCACTTTAGTCGCATTGAATCATATTACCTAAGAAATAAACACATCATATAATGATTAAAATATTATGAAAATAAGTATACTCATCATATATAATGTCAAAGGACATTATATACACCCCATAGAAAAATATAGTTTCATAACAAAGAATATATCTCCAAGAAGTCAAAATGAGATAAAGAATAAATTACCGATTTAGAAATTTTAACCATAAACCCAATGAAAGAAACATCATAAAACGAATAAGTAAATACTAATTAATTTTAGTATTAAATCATATAATACATTCATGGGTAGTATATATTCCAAAAAAAAATAAATGAGTGGTTAATAAGTTATTTGTCTCACAGAAATAATAATGATTTGATAAAACCCTTCACCTAAGTATTGACATTCTTATAACATGTTCAAACATCCACTTCTTTTAGAAATTCCTTTTAGTTTTCACCAATGGACTGACATAGTTTTTTTATCCCAAGGTAATTATTATAATTTGGGAAGATTGAATTTGGATGTATATTTTTTAGGGTTGGGATGAGCTAAATTGGCATGATATGTGTGAGAATGTGAGGAGGGTGAGTGACATTTTATAGTGGATGAGGAGTGGATTAATTTAATTATAAAAAGGAAAACACTACTGAGAGGTATCCCTTACATCATGTTCCCCCAAAAATATTCCATTTATTGATCCTATATATTATATAGTTGAAATATGTCCATCCAATATATTTTGAGAATGTGTATATGGTATTTAGAACCATATGTTAATGTTAAAAATCTGGGTAAACTCGGTTTTACCTTAATCACTTTAATAAATTTTTATTACATTCACTAATCATATAGGTCAAAAACTATGTTAAACATACTATATATTATAAATTATAACTATGAAATAAATGGAATAAATTTTAGTAAATTCTAAACATATAAGTGCTAAATATTAATTTAAAATTAAAATCACAAACCTGTCCTGAAATAGGGGTTTTTAAAAGAAAGTAAAAAACATTCAAATGTTGTTATATCTAATATCATTGTGAAATTGGATCCAATGAACTAAATTGTATTTTATTATTTATAATTTAACTAATTATACTTTGAAATAAAATTAATTTCTCGACCCATCCTAGTGGGGCTGATACCGGGACTCTCCCAGCCCGCCTCTATTAGGCCTAGGTTTGGTGTCTAGCATGGAGTAGGAATATCACTAACGTTGGGGGAATTGAATATGTACCTATGTGCATGAACACATATCAAAAGCATAAATAGTCAAACTAAAAAACTACTAAGTAACCAAATGTATTAATACAACTATATCCGAATGAAATTACAACAATAATGTAATGTGTCGTAATGTAAATGACGAAAACATACAATCCCATCAAATGAATATCAGAAAACAAGTTCCTAAATCTCATCCACAGAAACCCCTAATCATTCCATCCTGAAGGTAAGGTGCTGGAACTAATGTCTGAAGCCATAGTAACACCTCAGAATGCCTGATCTCACAAGGCTCCCTCTAGTCTTGGTATGCCCTTGACTCTATTAAATTGTTTTTCATCGGCACAAGGCACGACACATGTGGGCAATTTCCTTATGGGGGTGAGTACAAATATACTATATAGGACATCCCAAAACTACACATCAACACAAAAATGATGCAGTCATCTGTACATAGGTATATGTCTACATAACAAATAATAAAATATCCACATATTCCAAAATCAAGACACATAGTTGAAAAAAGCCCTAACTATTGTGTATCACCATAAGGGATTCAGGTCTAAGATTCCAAAAAAAAACTCATCTGGGAGAACACATACTTGGGTCTGATAGCATTGATGGAATTTATACAAGTTTTATTGTTCGAAATAAACCTTCATGGTAGAGATACGCTGAAATATCTTATTATTGTTACAATACATCCTAGGAGGATCACATCAAAGTCTATGGGGTGATACCAACAACTCCATCTAGATTAACCCAATAAGAAGAATATTGAATCCCTATGAAGTCAGTCATGCAGATATCGAATACTCTATCGAGGGATTGAAAAAGGAATAGAGGATCAACATTGGTCCTCTTTGGGGGTTCCAACAATTCTATCCTAGAATTCCTACTGAAGAGATCACACACCAGTGAGTAATAAAATATTCCAACAGACCTTCAGGGAAAAGATAAAGGGAACAAACCCTAACAAAACTCATCCAAGATACAGTGAATGTGGGAATCAATTCATGTATTAAATAGAGGGTTCATGATGAGTATTAGTTTCACCCTCCATGCCCATTGACCTCGGGTAATGGCTGTGTAAACGGCTCATGTCACTTGAAATATGTTTGAGCTAAGACCCACTGTTGATCTCATAAGGATATTCTCGTCCAAGGGTACCAACTTAGATAATGATGGATTAAAAGATTATTGATATGAATGATATAGGGATTTGAGGATTCAATGCATATGGGGGTTATTCGGATATGGACCAACCACACAGTCGGTCCACTGAACGTGAAGGTTGACCACCATTGTCGATGTACTAGACCGACTATCCCGAGCTACTGGAGCCGCGCTACATCATGGTCGACCATGGAAAATGGTTGACAATGGATCTATCTAACAACCCCATGTTTGAACCGGGTCTAAACCTACCTAATGGTTCAAACCTACCTGATTTGTTCAGCTTTGACAATTTTCACAAACTATCCCATTCCTCCTTGGCTGCTCTGCCTGGCCCGCTCATACCACTCTGCATCGACCCACCTAGGTTACACCGCATCGGCCTAGCCTTCAATCCTGCCTGGTCTAATCCTGCTAGACTGCTCTAGATCTCCATGTCTACATGGCTTGCTGGTCTACTGCATCCAGGTCCCCTCTCTATTCATGTACCATGGTTGCTGCATGTGGTCACATTCCACCGATCACAACCATTGGCCAAGACGGATCCAACACGGCCTCTTGCCACATTCCTCATCTGTTGTCCACCTCACTGGTGGATTGTCTTCAGCCTCACCTTCCCCATGTACCCCATCATTACTTTCCTGGACTGACAGTGACAATCATTTCGTGCACCATTGTGCACCACCTTCATAGCTAAGTCATGTTATGCTTTCACCCGCGCACCTCTACTATGTCATCATGAAGTTGTATCTTCAATCTCAGATCATTGCAATGTGAAATGAAGGTGCATCAATCATTTTTTCATTTAACACAAAGAATAAAAAGAGCACAAAGATATTGATGGAAGAGAATAAATGTACGAGAACTCCTAAAGAACAGATATTGGTCGTTGCTCGTGTCCGTCTAGTTTTCTCATTGTTAGAAGGATAAAAAAGTTTAATTCATTAAATCTCTCAAAAGTACCCCAAAATTTCATACCCATCCAATAAAAATAGATCCACAGATCGATCATTTCAAGGATTGATCCACATTCTCCATGAGAAATATTGAACGTGGAAAAAAACAATGAAACAAACACCCTACCTCATTGGGTTCAAATACCGACAAAGAAAAAAGTTGTGTTTGTTATCGATGGTGAGAACCTTTGATTTTTTCATGCATCGATTGTCTATCCACAATCCGGTCATCGTTCTCGAATGAAAATTTCTCCAAGAACTCCCAAGAGATTCACCGGTATTCCTTGGGTAATGAGGCTAACCATGGAATTTTTGTATAAATATACTTTTGAAGGAAATCATCACTGTGTCAAAAAAAATTATCATTAAATTGTTCAATGATATTTACGTACATTTTAGGTTTTTCTAAAAAATACTCATGCTGACTCAAATTAATTCCCACCTAAGGAAAACACCACATTAATAACTCAATGGGTGTGTGGTATTTTTAATTTGAGATATTTTTCATGAGTTATTTGGAATTTAAAATAAAATAAAATAAATTTATTATCTTATTTACAGTAACATCCTTATTAACATTTTCTAAAGATGACCCATTCCGACCAATGTTATGTCTGGCCTAGGGTAAAGTATCTATTATGAGTTCAATAGTGCCCTCTTATTTATGATCTAGTAAACTTTTTAAGAGTTATTTAACTTTTTAGGGAATGAAACATGTGTTCCACTAAAAAAATAACAGTTTTGAATGAATTGTTCTAGGAACACCATGTCACAAAATCACTTGGCGTCTTATCGATTGTTCTCCAATTTTCCCATATATTTTCTAAAAATAAAAGAGGGAAAATATGAGGTATTAAATTATACCAATATTTGGTATTTACATCCACTAATGAAAAAACATGGCTACTCAAAAAGATATGGGTACTGAGTAAGAATATGAGTCTCCCACTCTCACATGATCTCAAGGATATTATAGTGCAACCACCAGACAACCACAAAAGGAATCGACCACCCATGAATGACCATTTCATGTCGATCCACAATCTCTACTGGGTACTCAAAAAATGAAGCCCATCCTTGAAGTCCAACTCGCCCCAATCAATGTTGTGGGATGGTTCATGCATGTACCTCCTCAGTTGTGACATGAGGAAGTCATTGTGTACCCGATATAGCTGTGGTGGTAGATCTATGCAGTATTTCATGTCATCAACTCTCCATAGTTTCAGAGAAGGGGTGATGAACCTAAAAGACAATTTGTCACCCCAGCCAAATCTCCATAATCCGCCTCATGGTGAGACCTGACATAACATATGGTATCCTTCTTCCAACACCAAGGGACCCCATATCCTATCATAATAAGACTTCTCACGTCTATATATAGTCCACATCTAATCTTGGTTTATCTAAAACATCTCCATAGTATCCCACACGAACATTGGGCCCCTGAGTACTACCTCTAACAGGACAGTCTATCAGAGTGATGATATGTAGTGTCGTCTGAACAAGCACTCAACCAATGCCATACCAATAGTGGAGTGATAGCTATTGTTGTATGAAATTCCCACCATGGTTATAGGAGCCTCCCAACTTGAGCCAAAATCTAACATGCATGCCCAAAATGTGACCTCCAGAACATGAATGGTCCACTCAATCTGCCCTATTTATTTGTGTGTGAAATGTTTTCATCAAGTGTAAATGATTTCCAAACGCCTATTGTAATCCCTTACCCAACTCAGATTTAAGGTGATCATCACGATATAATATAATTGAGGATAGAACATCATGGGTCGAACTACCTCCTGCAGGTAGAGGCATTATATGCTCTCTACTAAATTTTGGTTTTGATATCTAGTAAGTGGGAAGGATTGGTGAGTCGGTCAATGATCACCAAAATGGAATCATTTCACCTATACATAGGGGTAAACTCATCACAATTTACATTGATATCCCACACCACTTTCAGTTTTTCAACATAAGGGGTTGTGAAAAATTTGCTGGAACCTAGTGTTCAGACATCACCTGTTGGAAAGTGAGGAATCAAGAAACGAACTCAGCAACTTCCTTCTTCATCACAACCCACTAAAAATGACATCATAGATCTTGGTACATCTTCACCACACCTGGATGTACCACCAACTGGGGTGTGTGGAACTCCCTAAAATCCTCGTCCAGCAACACCACTAATAAAAATGTGTGTCTATAAAAAATAATTACATGCTCCCCACCTTTTCGAAATAGATTAGGAGAATTACCTATGGAAAATTGAGAATATAGGGCTTCGAAGTCAGTATCTCCATGTTTTACATCCCTGACTCACTGTAAGAGTGGAAGGGTGACAACCATCAACTAGAGATATGTTGCTTCATCACCATCTAAGTAGGATAACCATAATGAGGCCAAATTCTCTAACACCTTGTTTAGAAACATTGATCATGATTTTATACTATGAGCATCCACCACCAAGTTTTCTTTCCCAAGAGTATCGACAATCTCATATTCAGAGTTGTGGAGGGACTCTTTCCACCTTCTATGTCACATGTTCTAATCCATATAAGAGAAGATATAATTGATACTCTTATAATCTGATTAGATTATAAAATAATTGCCCATACCAAAGTGTCACTTCATATTTAATTTATGGACTACTGTTGTTAACTCATGATCATGGGTTACATAGTTAGAATCATGTGGACACAAATATACTGAACCATAGACAATAAACACATTCATCAGTATTAGGACACAACCAAGTCTGGTCCGTGATTCCTCATAGATCAGTATGTATTCAACACCCTCCTCCATAAAACATATGGTCTTAGAACTTGTCAAACTTCACCTCATCCCAAGAAATAATTGACCCGAGGTCATGCTTCGCGGGATCCACTACAGCTATGACACCACTACATGAAACTAAAGGATCATAACATCAAAAACACTAATGGATAGGCTATCCAAATGACAAGTAACTAGATGCACCCTCATATGTATGAGTCCGTCACTTGCAGCATGGATTTTCTTTACACTGGAAAAAGAAAATATCATTCCATATCTATAGACACACCGAAACATTCACCTAAAATAGTCAATCTATGCATGGACTGAAGATAACTATTCTAAACCAAAAATACTATCATAAGACCTCAATGATTCCACCAAGAAGTTCCAACCAAATATCTCTCCTCCAAGGTTACGGTCACACTATCAGAATAGATGTGTGATAATCGAATATCAACCAGTAGGTGTCTCCATGTGTAAGGGAAGATTCAATGGTTCTACTGGGATCTCATGGCCTCGAAAAACATATGTGGTTATGAAGGAATGACCAGATCCTTTTTTTATCAGTACATGATTTAAATAAGAAAAGACATATATCATACAATGAATCGTCCATTGAGCACCTAGTTCATAATCCTCAGGTGCATCTAATATTCCCCTACCATTTCCCCATCTCTCGAAGCCTGGCGCAGACCACATGGGGTGGTGGTGGTAGAATGTTGAATCATAGACCAACTCATGATGCTCTCCCAACTACTCTGTCATGTCCTCCACCCATAAGATCTTCCATCTCATTTATTTTCCTCCTCATTGGTGTTCCATCCACTATCTATTGTATAACATCATGATAGGTCTGAAAATTTTGAGAGTGATGTCTCATGTCACAAAATGATTAGAACAACCGCCCCTACGCTAACTAGATCCACCCTGTGAACCATTAATTATATATCCTTGGTCATGGAAACTCTTTCTAATTCCTCTCAAACATTTGTATCCCTGAGAAAGATGTCAGCTCACTACTACCGAGATCTCTGCACCTACCCATCCATTGCTAATTGTCAACGGTTGTGTCCTCTCAGCCAGGAATCTCTCGACCACAAAATCCCACTGAGGAACCCCAAAAAATATTGGAATACTCTTAAGTAATATTATGGAACAGATGTCTCTATGTAGACCTCGCATGAAGGTCAAATCCTGAAAGTACAGATCCCTGACCATATCCATCATGTACCTATAAAGGTTGGTGAACAACGATGAATAATCAAATAATTTTATACTTCCCTTATAGAGATAAAGAAGATCCTATATTCACATAGTTTTTAAAGAATCTAGAGAAAAATTCTCTCTGAATAGGTGGTCGAACACTTTTGATGATTTATTTGCCTCATCATGTGTCTGAATAGACAGACTCCACCATCTCCCTATTGAGGAATGCCAAAGGCTCACTACCTGGACAACCATTAGATAGGATGGTGTCTTGACTAGATTGAAAAATCCGGTCACTACCTCAAGATAGTCCCCATCCACTTGAGGGTCGAAGTCACCTCAGATCCAGAGGGGAATCTATCTCTAAAACTCATGTTGTTCACTAATCATTCTCTCCTCATCTGCTGGTTCTGTGGGTATAATTGGTAACTCCACAAGTGGCGGTACAACTCGTACACCGACTATTGAAAACATTTGGGAAATTTGTCCATGTACTGAAGCCTCATCACTAATAGGGTCATCTAAGTGATCAAGCTACTGAATCCCTGTTGGTTTGGGTGTTAGAGGAATCTAGTAAGAAAACAAGATGTAACATGTTCAATGAATATATCTGGATAGCTGACTCAAGATGGAAATGGAAATCACAACACATTTTTGTACGATGCATGTACCATTGTTTTCACTACAACCACTATTCTCATGTATTGAGTCAAAAAAATTTATATCAGAGTCCTAGTGTATAGATATGTGATCTTTCGAACCAAAAATGGATTCATGATCATGAAATTAGAACTCGAAACACTTAACGTTGTTTCCCCAAACCAATCTCACTGACTCTTGGCCAAATTTAGAACTGAACACCTCTGATACCACTATGTCGCAACCAATCATAGTGGGGCCAGTTATATGAATCCCCAAACCTGCCTGTAATATGAAAGGGTATGGTGACTAGCACTGTGTAGGCATATCACTGACATGGAAATAATTACCTATAGACCTATACACACACAGACATCTCCAAGATGAAAATACTGAATGTAAAAACCACTAAGTAACCTAACTCATGCATACCGTAATATCTGAAATAGAGTACGATAGGAATGTAAGGTATAGTAATGTAAACCAGACAAGAATTTAAGCCCACCAATAGTTAGTCTATAAAAATGTTCCTGAAACTCATCCATAGAAAATCCTACCCCATCCAACTTTAAGGTGTGGTGTGGGAACAATTTTTTAAATCCGTAGGAACACCACAGCCTGCCTTATCTCCCAAGGCTCCTTCCGGTCTTGGTCCCCCATGGACTCTATCAAAAGGTTGCTCGTCTGAACAAGATATGACATGTGGAAGAAAATATCATGCTGTGTTGAGTATATCAATATTAAATTGGAAACCCCAAAACCACAAAGAAAAAAAGAAATGAAAGATACAATCATCTCTACAAAATAATATTTCTATAGAACATATAACAAGAATATATAGATATAACCAAACCAAGAAACATAGACGAGAAGCAAACCAAATATACCACATTTCACCCCTAGGTATTCAATAAGATGATTCCCCAAAGAAATAATCCATGAGAACACACTCTTGAGACCACTAACACTTATGAAATTTGTTTGAGAAGTATTGTTCGTTAGAAACCCTCATGTGAAAGATACACTAAAATATACAAATAGAGATACAATACATTAGATGCAGATTATAGCTAGGGTCATGGGGTGATATCAACAAAAACATCTTGGTTAACCTAATATGTAGAGTATCTATTCCCTATGATGTTGGTCATGTCTATAACAAACAATCTACCTAGGGAAAGAATAAGGAATAAAGGTTCCACTCTCAGCCTCTCGAGGGATTCAAAAAACTATATCCAGGAAGTCTTGATGAAGGAATAATACTCTTGTGAGTAGGAAATGATACAGAAATTGCTTCAGGGAAGTGAAAACGGTAATGAACCTAAACGAAACTTTTCCATGATATATTGGATGAGGGAATCAATTCATGTAGAAAAGATAGATTTCATGGTGAGTAGTAGTAACACTCTTCGGGCCACTTGACCCCGAGTACTTCTCGTGTAACTTGAAATATGTCTGAGTTAAGAGCCACCATTGGTAACATATGTACCATCTCATTGCAAGGGTCTAAATTATGTTTTTTCCACATCAGATAGACATAAATTTTGAACGATTTTGGGGTTTAAAGTTTCAATGGAAAGGGGGGTCACTAAGCCCTTGACTGACCACACGCTCGGTCCACTGACTATGATGATTAGCTACCACAGGTAGTTTCGTAGACTGACTACCACCACCTATTGAGGCCAAATGGAATATTGGTTAAACGTGGCTCATGCTCGACCACCATGGTCGACTGTGGCCCCGTCTGAACACTCCATGTCTGAACTGACCCGCAGGGTGAATCCATGACATTGTTCCCATCCCTATCTGTTGGGCCCAACCTATATTCTCATCTCAGCTCACTCTACATGGGTTGTCCCACACTAGCTCTCCTGGCCTGCTCCGCACTGGCATGGCCCATTGGCCAGCATGGACGCTCCCCTCCAGCCCGCTTCGGTCCTCTGCATCTGCTTTCCCCACCGCCTACCTCCTCCGAATACTCATTATAGCTTCCTATTATGGTTGCAACAGACAACTTCTTATTGTGGATGACACCTACTGGAAACAATGTCTCACATGTGGCCTCCGACCACATTCAACCCCTATTGGCCTCTTTCCTGGTGGCTTGTCGTTCGCCTCACCATCCGCCTAGACCGACACCCTATCTCTGCATCACCGCTCACTTAGATTGATCTGATCCTCTATTCTGAGATGTTGCATGCTCCATCACCATATCTAAATTGCATCACTCTTCCACCATCACAACACCATTGTGTCATCATCAGGTCAGATCATCAATATCAAATTGTGGATGAAGGTGAAATGATAATTTGTTCATAAACAATAAAAAAAGATGTACATAAAGAAATTGAGAGGATATAATAAATGAAGAAGAATTCCTGAAGAATGAATCCTGACCATTGATCATGTCGGCCTTGTTTAATCCTTATTAGGCGGATAATGAAGAGTAATTTAATAAATCT
Source organism: Viscum album (assembly GCA_963277665.1). NCBI lineage: Eukaryota > Viridiplantae > Streptophyta > Magnoliopsida > Santalales > Viscaceae > Viscum > Viscum album. The sequence continues at coordinate 736,859,236 of OY728160.1, forward strand.
CATGAAAAACCCCTATCATTTAATACCCACACTACAATGTTCGATCCATGAATCAATATTTTCATCAATTGATCTGTGTGAATCATGATTATTAAATAATGGGAAAAAATTTAAACACCCACCATACCTATTTGGGTTCAAATGCTGACGTTAAAACAAATTTGTGCAGTGATCATTTGTGAGATCCATTGATTTCGTCATGAACTGATCGTCGATCCACGATCATTTCATCATTTTCCAATGGAAAATCATATAATATCTCCCTAGTGATTCTCCAAAATTCTGAGGTTATGTGGCTAACTCTAGGATTTCTGTATAAGGATAATTTTAAAGGAATATTTTTTTGAGTCAAAAAAATAATATATCTTTATATTATTTAATGAAGATTACATCCTTTTTTGGGTTTTCTACAGAAGAACCGCACCAACTAAAATTAGGTTTCAATGAGGGAAAACAACAAATTAAGAACTCAATGGTGGAATCAGATTTTCTATTCAATTCATTGTTTATGGGTTATAAGGATTAGAAGAATAAATAATTTTATTTAATTATTTTTTTACGGTTACATCCACTATGTTTTTTTCTACAGATGACATGTTCTAACCAATGTTAGGTTTTACCTCGGGTAAACCAAGCATTTTGAGTGCAACAGTGCCATGAAATTTCTCATCTGGGCACCCTTTACTGAGTTATTCCACTATTTTATGGAAATTGTGTGGGTGTTCTATTAAAAACATTATATTTTTCAAAAAATTATTCCTGGCACACCGGTTCTTAGAATCATACGCCTTCTCCGCACCATGTCACATAATTTTCCAAAATAATTTTTAAAAATAAAATTAGAAAAATATGAGTTGTAAAAATTGATATATAATTTAACTAAAAAAATAAATTATATTAAAAAGAAGCAATGAGTTTAAATTCAATATTTTTCACTATTTATCAAAAAATGAAACATCTCAAAAAAATATGGATAAATTACCCAAAATAAATTTTGACATTATGATTCCAAAAATATGGTTTATTTTTTCAAATAGAAATTATAAATATATTAAAATTAATATTTAAAATGTGTTCTCCATTGAAATGTGGTAATATTACTTTTTCGAAAAATAGTTCTTTTTCTTCAAAAACATAATTTTTTATTATTAGGTTATACATATAAAATCTAATGGATGAGTATCAAAAATATTTATTGAATATATAATATATATATTTTAGAGAAATAATTCATCAGAATTGGTTTGTTTAATTTATTGAGATAAAATTGATTTTGTACAAATAAAAATAATTCAATTAGAAAAGTAATTTCCATATTTCAAATAGTTCTTACATTAAATTATAACAAATTGATAAGAAATTATTACATTTTATATACATGTTTAAGTTATATTTTAACAATTTATTTAATCGTATTCGTATCTTCAATTCCAACGGCTTGGTTGTAACAATAATAATGTTTTAATAATATTATCAATAATATGTTGTAGTTCGGTAAAACTTGACCTCATGTGTAATGAAATATATCAAAAAAACAATGAATTGGGTGTAATATAAGACAAACATAGTATTGTGTATAAAATAAAATTAACATAGTGTTTCATATAATTTAATCCAATCATAGTTCATTAATATATTGAAAACTAAATTTAGTGTTGGGTGAAATTAAAAATACACTAAAGATTAAATTAATTTCAAAAAATATGTACCATAATCTCATGATATTACATGTTGACATGAAAAAATTTATGAGTTTTTGAATAAACTCTTGAGTATTAAGTATATATTATCCGAATCTATAGATGTGAAAAGTAGGATGAATAGGGTGGTAGCCAAGGTGACTTTAAAAATTTCATAACTATAGTGGATATTGGGTAAGGATTGATGAATAAATAAATAATAAGTATATATTAGGTGATTTAGGAATTTTTTAGGAGTCTTTAATCATTATGGAGTGTAGTAGGACTTTATTTACATATGAGTAAAAAATAGAGGGATTAAGCCTATTTATAGTCAAATATATATAATTATAAGGGATGATTTCATCCTAGGAACAAAACATGTAATTAATTAAAAAATTAATGATTGTAGAGTTATAAATACACCAGGGAAAATAACTAATTGGGCCCTCTATTGGTATTTATTATACTATGAATAAAATATGTAATTGAGGGAAAATAATAGACTATGATACAACCCATGTGAGGAAAATAATGAGGATGATGATTAATAGAAAATAATATATGTATATATTTATATGTCAAAAAATCCATGGGTATTCACATATATTATTATTATTATTATTAAATTAATGAAACAAAAAATGGGTCATGTTGATCCTATAATAAAATATTTGTCTTTAATGAAATGGGAATATGTTGATGAGAAGATAGATATTGAATTCCTTGATAGGGATTCCCTAGAAATGTAAGGAATCTATTGATAGAGCATTGCTATTATAAACTAGGAACCCAACTATATTAGAGAAACTACTAAATTTTGTAATTAATTATATAAAGGTAGGGTAGGATCATTCCAAAAATGGGAAATATGATGTACTATTTTTTTCAGATCAATGCTTCAGGTGAGGATCTAGAGAATAAAACCCTTGAGGAAGACATCCCCAATTTAATATTGGATTTAAAGGATAATGACTTGTCAATTTGATTATATTTAAAAAGTACAATCAAGGAAGATATCTGTGTTACTATCATTTCCAATGAGATATTTCATTAAATGAAACTTTGTGGGATTAAAAAAAACCTCTTTTTATCTAGGAAATATATTTCCCACATTAGTAAGCAATGGGATAATTATTCAAGAAATAAAGTTTCTCCATTTCCAACTATCCTTTGTAAGGTAAAACCAATTATTGAATGTTATTACATGAATTATCCATGGTTAACTAATTATAGTTATGCCCCTCATATAACCAAATTCATGATTGTGGTCAATCTTGGGAGATTTTTACAAATGATTAGAAGTTAATGATATTTTTAAACACTTTAGAGAAAAATAAGCATGATTTTGAGGTAGTGGACTATATATTTTGATATAGATGACTTGATTCAATGTTTTTTTATTTTATATACATCCCTTAAAATAATGATAGTGAAGAACAATAAGACATGACTAAAAAAAGTTGAACATGGAATGTTATTTCCCTAGGGGATTAAATAGGGATACATTAAACCCTTGAAAGGTTTATTAATCATAATAAATTTTTCAGGATAGTGTTGTTATCTATTATGCAAGGTTTAGAATAATTGAATGTGGGAATGTATCATATTTTATTACTACTGAACCTAGGATTAACGTAGGTTTCTATAGTAAAAGGTCTTACAATTATTAATTATTTTTGGTTATTTTCTATATATATATAAATAATTTTCTGTTTTTCTATTATGAATGTAATGGGAAGTCACGAGGCATCAAAATTATTACTTCCCTCTTAGCATATGATGTTACAAGAACATCTGTTTTTTCCCTTGGTATTAGAATGACTCATTTGAGGATTCGGAATCAATGTATGATTTAGCCACTATCAAGGGAAATATCGAAGGCTTTAATCAAATTAATTACACCTATCATGTAGATATTTGTCTTGTACAATCTATTGTTGACAAATCCATTGGGTGAAAAATACTAAAGATATTGGTCCACATGTATGTTATCTTTTTTCAGTGTTTCATGAGGGTGATAATGTGGTATCCATACTCAAAAAAAGATTTTAAGATTTATGTTTGTCATTTTTTTGGGATTTCAAGGACATAAGATTCACCTGTTCAAACCATATTCTCTTATTCTATTTTATGTCTTGTTGGAATTATTATTAAACTATATTTAGCCACCACCAAACTCTCTAAAATATTTTTTGAGGATTTGCAGAAACTTGGATATCGATAAAAACATTCCATCAATCATCATTATCTAAAATGGGGACCTAGGTTTCTGGAAAATACTGTTTCAAAAAAATAGCCTAAATCAATATTATTCCTATTTAAAATTTGGCCACACATCAACATCCTATGAAATGTCCTAAAAATACCCCCTTCACTATATCATGTTAGGGAAAATACTATCTTGTTAGAAAAAGTAAATAATACCAGACTTGTTAGAGGAAAAAATCATTCAAAACATATATTATAAGAGTGGATATCCCATATTGTTGATTTTTCTGGTCCTTTAAAGAAAATATCACATATGTTTAGTGAAATAAATAGATTTATGAATACATATGATGATTAACACTGTAGATCTTAGTATATGGATACAAGGAATGTTCCTCACAGAACCTTATGTGACCACTTTTATGAGGAGTCATAAGATGATAATAGTGGTTCTGATAAATCATGTCACGGTCCATTTGAAAAAAATCTTCGATTTAAATAATTCATTGTACACTTAAGTGAAAATGTAAAAACCCAATTATTAATCTATTTGGATTTATCACACCATGCCAAAGGAATACAAAAAAAATATAGGGATTAATCGTTGTGGAAGTGAATAATTTTAACCATATATTCTAGAATTTGAATCTATTACATCCCTATTCAACGTATCCTTGAGAACCCCTCCCCATCCTCTTATTATGAGGACTCCTCCTTATCCTCTGATAAATATTGTTCAATATATGTCATTAATAATAGTAATAAAACCTATATTTTTCTTGGGGGCCTCACAAATGAAACATACTCATGGTTTAAGGAATAATTTTTTTGGCCATCAATAAATAAATAAATGGTAGAATGATAATAGATGTGTACCTCGGTCTTACGATACATATGATCTCTAAAATTAAAATTGAATTTGATATAAATATGAAATTAGATTTTTTGAAACTTATATGTAATTATTTGGTTATTTCATTTGATTAATTTTGAATAAGGTTATGCAAAATTACATGTCTATCTAAAGAACATGATAAGAAACTCTATTTTTTTATCAAACTCTATTGATATCTTTTTATTACCTACACTTGTTTGTAATATGATTCAATTAGTCATGATTTAATTTTCTTAGACTGAATCTATGTCATATGTTACATCCAATTTATTGAATGACGATCGAATGATATAATGAAATTTATTGATTTAATATATATATATATATATATATATATATATATATTGAGAAGAGATTTTGCTTTATTTGGAATGATTTCATGTTTGATTGATAGAATAAAAGTACATTTTATAGATTTTTTGGATTTTTTTCTATTAAATGTTTTTATCACTACTTTATGTCCATATAAACATGCTCATGACCTTGGGAAGGTAATTGTTATACATTCAAGTGATGGATATTATTTTTATGATATTTGTGATAGTATTAGATTACATAGTGACTGATTGGATGTTTACAAGGTAATAATCTTCATATGTTGTGATATCATTGTTATCGGGTGTGGAAATATTCATCTCCAAAAAAGCTAAGTTGATCAATCCCTTCATTAAGAGAATGAATGTCTTGGAACCAATTTTCCATTAAAATGTTCCATATGTGAGGTTTCATATTATATAAAAGAATCTATAATCTTTTTATGAAATTTCTTATTATTATTATGATGTTTTATTAATGAAATCAAATTAATTACAAAGTGATATGTGGTAGAAGTGAAAGGCATTCATGTGATCTTGAATTTGAAGATCAATATTTACTAGATACATACGTTATAGACAGAAGTTTAATGTCATTATATTGGATATATTAAATTGTAATGATTCCTATGGATGGTTTCATAGTCTAATTTTAATGTCAACTAACTTACACTTTTTATAAGATGGTCATTTTTCTTTCTTCTTTTGGTCTTTAAATATGTAATATTTAAATTTCTATCTCCTGCTACATCATTGCATATCATGCTCGAACATTGTAAATGTTCACATATTTTAATAAATTATGGTGTTATGGTTTGGGTGACCAACTCTTTCTCAATATATAACACCTATATATTTTAAAAGAACATTATATTTCATATAGTATTCAACATTAAACAATGAGCTAAAAATAACATGATATAATATTACAATAATATTATATAAACACAATTGAATTAACATAGATGTTAAAATGGTGGGTATAAATTTTAATTACTACTTTATGAAATTTACATAAAATTACTATTAATTTGTTGATAAATACTTAATAAGAACTCTATTTTTAGGAATGATATTTTATTCTATAAATAATATTTTTCCTTCAAAAATGATTTTTTTTTCTGAAAGAAAAAATTCTTGTTAATTTATTGAACATTTAAAAATTTCAATTTTGAAAATGAATATAATTTTTTAAATCCTCATATAAATATTTACATAGGGTGAAATTTTTTGATTTTCAAAAAATAATTATATTTTAGTGAATAGTGAAAATACCAATTTTTTTAAAACATCATGTTTCAATAAATTTATTAATTTAAAAGTATTATTTTTATTTTTATTTTATTTAAATTTAAAATATTTATTATTTAGTTATTAAATATATTTTATTATATTGAATAATATTTTTATCATATTCTTGTATATGTTTATTCTTAGGCATAAAACACATTTTTCTAAAAACCGCTTTAAAGTGAATAATATTTCTCCATTTTAAATATTTTTTTTACTGATTGAGGTAGATAGTCCACTTCATTAAATCAAAATAACTTATCAAAATACAGAGAAATAAAAAACAAAAATAATATACAAAGAGAACATAGTTAGGCTATTTTACACCGAGTTATCATATTATGATGTAGGGACATCCACCCTGCCCACATGGAGTGGGAGAGGGTTTCTCTAGTGAATATCACTGATCGATGCCCATTAGATTATCTAAGGAGTTTGAACCTATAATTATATACATCGAATCATGATTTTTTTCTGAAAATATCCACTACATCGAAAAAACCTAGGGATTGAGAAGAGGTAAAGAGTTTCTCGTCCTTTTCTAGTTCCACAAGTGGATTGTTTGTCTCCTTCAAACCTAGGTCTTAAAAAATTAATATTTAGAAAAGGATAAATACTCATGTTGTGGCACTCTATGTGGATATGTTATAAATTATTAAAAACTAAAAGTATTTTTTTATCTCCGATATCGCATTATCGAAAGGCATGAAGCATTAGATGTTGATAGATCTAGTTGATTGAGCATCCAAAATTTGGAGGTTTTCCGATGTCAATTTCATTTCCGTTGAATGAGGTTTGTTCCATCTAAGAATTCCCATATGTGGAATAGAAAAACAGAGCGTGGAGTTATAGATCAATAAACCTTGAACTGGGTATTCTTTGTTTTCATGAATGGAATTTAAAAATAAAAATCAATAAATATAATGAAACATGTGCTGAAATATGGATCAAAATACTTTGATTAAATTGGTTTTTATGGAACCCAAAAATTACTTATGATATTTCATCTTCAATAGGTACTCCCATTAGTATGAAAACTTATAATGAGTTGGTATTTTATTAGCAATTTTATAGGATTTTAATTGAAGTTGATATAACATCAACCCTAATTGAAAAAGACATTCTATCCACACCTCATGATGAAATCAACCAGAGAATTTAATATGAGATGATGTCCCCCTTATTGATGCTTTAAATATAATTGGATACTCATGGGATAATTGTAGAAGTGAACTTCTGTGTGAAAACTTTCAAAAAAAGTCCATGACTCCCATAATTTTAGAAGGACTTGTAGAGATCAAATCCAGCATGCTGAAACAGGAAATTCTGCATTATTTCCTATTTATAGTAATCATAATCCTATAAATAGATAGATTTATTCACTTGTCAACATTTGAAATTATAAATATGTAAGTAAACCAATTTATAATTTTTCTCTAAATAATGGATGCATCGATGACCTGACAATGCCCACTGACTTTCTGGGAAATAGCAATAGACTGGTTTCACCTATTCTATAGGTTAATAAACCCGAGGTGTCATGGGCCAACATAGCAGAGGATGGTCTCCTCACTGGGTTTTCATTCCTGTATTAATTATCTAAATGAATCGTGGGTGACAATGAGGGTGATGAATCAGCTGGTAGTCAATAATACAATGAAATTTCAACTCAAAATGAGGTGGACCTCAATTTGTGTCAAGATCAGAATTTGGTTTCTACTAGTTGTAAGTGGAAGACCAAATTAAAAGTGGCCTCATATAAAAGGTTTTCTTCTACTCATCATCATTAAAGTAAACATGGTCCTGTTTTGAGTTATAGTAACTATGTTCCCAAAAAATTCAAAGTTCATGTAGAAAACTTGAACCCCCCAAGACTAATGGCTTTAAATGAATCAGCAAATTTATCCTCAACCCCCAATTCCTTGGGATAGGTAAGGGTTCATTTTATAGGATGACTGGCCATTTTTGACTACTATGGATAAAGGGATGGCCAATGTGAATGATAAATATTGATGGAGAATGGAATACACTCATAATTTGGGATTTGCTAATAGCTGGTAGGTCCCCTATGTCTCTTAAGTAGTTGGACCAATATAGCACAAACACACAAATTATCCTGAAAATGACCTAACCGAACTGAGGGAGGAAGACCCTCATCCAAGATCGGACAGGAGTAGGTTAGACCCTTTTGTTATTAAAAATTATTCTACTCATGTCTAGTGCACATCAAATTACCCGACTTCCACTAATGACATTATGAAATAATAAAATATCATCTAAATAATGTTCTGTAGGCTCTTATCCAAATGGGGGTTGAGTGCTCTGAATTGACTGTCATTGGGACTTTAGTGTTGAAGTCTCCTTGTAATTACACTGTAGAGAGAATGAAATACAAATTTATTGTAATGATAAGTACCAAAAATTATTTTTTTAAGCTTTCATCAAGTATTAGTAAGGAAGAGGTTGAATGTGATGTTCGTGTATGTGGAGCAGATAATACGGAAGAGGGTGGGGATACTGAATTCCTCAATTTTAAATAATTAAATTAACCAATAATAAAGATTTATTTAAATAAAATGTAACTATTATAGATCTTGGAATACTAATTTTATTTCATTAAATTATAATTTCTTTTCATATATTTATTATAAGTTAATATTATGTTAGAAAAATGAATTTCTTGAAGAGCTAGTTTATTCTGATATGTATACGGAATTTATTTTAAATTAAATAATACATCTTCTATGAATTTAATTTGATATTATTTATTATATATTTATAGTTATCATAGTTAAAAATATATAAAATGTTCTACTTATTTGTTTTTTATAATAAATAGTAAAAAAATTAAAAAAAAATTCATATGATTAATGTGAAAACAAATTAACTAGGAGGAATAAAAAAAATATTTAAATGGAATAACATGTTTAGAAAACGTTATTCTCAATTATATATGTTTTTATTGGTCTTAATTATACTACTCTCTCTTATTTTACAATTTTGGAGGCACACTGATTGATATTGACTTCCCATTATTGAATAGTTTGGGGTATTTACAATAATGTCACTCCTCCTCCTTATAAATGGGAATACTCTAACCACTCCATTAAACACTCCCAATACCTAATTTATTATATAATAAAATCCAAAAAACGTTCCTTTAATACCTATAAACATCATTTATACCTCATTATTATCATAAATTCAATCTTATTATGTTTTAGGTTCCCTCTTAAAGGGGTGGTCTGAAGAAGATGTATTGTTCTTAACTGGGAATCATTATTTTATATCTTATTCAATCTCATAAAAATATAAATAAGGATAATTAAATAATAAAATATTTATCTAACATAAAAATAAACTATTTTTATTATTTTATTATAAGGTACTAAACCTATAATGTTTTATTAATAATAACAATAATTGATATAAGTTTTTCATCTAAGAGATATAATACATACATGAAAATGACTGGACTCGAGGTAAGGGTTTTGTCACAAAACATCTCTATTTGAGAAACATGTTCTTTTATAAATAAATATTATTTTTACAGTGTGTATATAATTCCACTTCACATATTTTATCATGAATTTAGAAATATTTTTATCATTCCATATAGGCTATCTCAAATTATTATTAAAAAATATAACATAACGAATTTCTATTCACGTTAATAAAGAGATGTATGGTGTCTTATGTCAGTTCTATTTTTTAAGATAATAAGAAAAAGAAGATTCAAATTCCTACATGTTGAAATGTAGGAATAGGTTCCATGGAAAATTTATTAATGTAATTGGAAGATTCTTTCTGTGTTGGAGAAAAGACTATAAAGCATCTTGTTTTAAAATTAAAATGAAGAGTCTTGTTAACAAGACACAAGGAAATAAATATCATTCTAAGGCACCACTAACATATTGATTTCATATATGTGGGAAATTTCGTCATTATCTAAGTTTAATCTCTAATAAGAGGATTAATTCCCATGATCCAATGTTATATCAATCATTGAAGTGTAACGATTGGATTGTTTTGGATTTGGAATTTTAGAATAATGTTATTAATGTTTTTATAATAATATTCTATTTATAATAATTAGGATACATAGAATTATCTTTGTGAATTAGTTTTTATTTAAGGATTTTCTAAAATTTGAGGAATTTTAAAAAATACCTATAAATTTGATATGTTGTCAAGGTTCTATTTTATATAAAAACACAAATTTTAGGAAATATAATATTTTATATAGACTTGGTGTTAAGTTAATTATAGTCAATTATGATTTTTTTATTATGGGGAAAAATAAGATGTATTGAATATATTTTTTTGTCAAAAATAATTTCATTATTAATTTTATTTATAGGGTGTTAATTACATTCTAGGAATAATTTTATTTGGATGAGATATATATAACCATTAGGTTTAATGTAAAGGATTATTTCGGAATAATGCTAGTACTTTTTTTTGATATGTAAGATGAAGGATATGAGATATTATTTGAGGTTAAAATAATCATTCAAGTTGAGTTTTTTTAGATTATATAGCATATAGGGTAATTTATTTGGGAAATTATATATATTAAACTATTTGTTTTATAATTTAATTTTAGTGATTTATATATTCATATTCATTTTGGGTATCATTTTACTTTGTGAAAAATTTTCTGGATTTAATTATGATGGTTAGAATATCTTATTAATCTTTAATAAATATTATGATCCACAAAAAGTTAACTTAGTATATCATACATAAAAAATTAATAATTGGTATTATTTATATATTGTAATAGGTGATGTGAAATGTGATATGATCAATATAAAAGAATCAAATTGTGTCTATAAAATAAAAATATTTTAATGAAGTATATTTTATTTTTCTCTCTATATTAAAAGTAGAATAATCCATATACATTAGTAAATTGATCATGTAGATAAAAATTATTCTATTAACTCCATATCTAGTGAATCAATGGTCTTTTAACTCATCATATATTTATGGTTTTGTGGTATTTAAATTTCTCTAGATCATTAATAGTCTTATCGTCAATTATCTATATAAACCTCTATAATTATAACTTCTTTTATACATTCTATATATTCTCACCACCAACCAAATATCTCCTACTTCAAATCCTAGTTTTTTGTTATTAAATATGACCTTATTATTTCTATTTATTCCCTTTTAATAAGATTTTTTATTAACACTTTTTATGATGTCATTTTTTCATCAATGGAATTTTCAACATCAAAACATGATTACTGAAAACAAGTTCAAATTTCAATGGAAAATTTTAATTAATGGGTTATAATTTACCACCTATATATTTTAACATATCTCTATGGTTTATATTGTATTCAACATATAACATTGGGTTTTAACAAGGGAGGATATAATATTAATGTATTATTATATAAATGTGACTGATTTAAGATGACCATTTATTTGGAGGATATAAATATTATTAAAAATATTATGAAATATACATAAACAACCAATATAAATTTATTAATAAATTATTAATAACCACTCATCTTTTATCAAAGATATTTTATTATATAGAAAATATTTTTCCATTAAATATTATTTTATTGCTTTTTTAGAGAAAATATTACAATTACGTTATTTAAATTTTCAAAATTTTAGTTTATTAAATTATATTCTATTTTTAATCAACATATAATAATTTTAAAATGGTGAAATATTGGGATTTTATGGAGAATATTATTTTTTAATAAATAGTGAAAAATACGTAATTTTATAAAAAAATTCCCTTTAATAAGAAATGTTGTTTTATTATACCCTTATGTTTTCTTTTATTTAAATGTAAAATAAATATTATTTTTATATATATAATCTTATAAAATACATTTGAATTATATTTATATCAGATTTTAGTATATGTTTATTCGTAGGTTTGAAGCACATTTTTCATAAAATTATTTTAATGTGAAAAATGACTATCCATTTTAAATAATTAAAATATCATATAATGATGAATTATTTCAATTAAATATATATTTTATATATAATAATTTTAAATAAAATTAATTTAATTATTATTACTTTCATATAGTAATTATATGATTGTTTTATACTTGAAAAATGCATTTCTTCAAAAATCGTTTTTCAACACATCTAAGAGTACAATTTTAAATTTAATTATCACATATATATGAATTTAATTTGATAAAATGGATTTAATATTTGGAATAAATATAAACAATCATATATAATAAGGTAGACTAATTGCTTTTCATTATTAATAGTAAAAACAATTAAAATATCTTTTTCTTTTTATTGTTAAAACTGATTTACATGATGATTAAAATAATGATTTAAATAGAATACATGTTTAATCCGGGTTTCAATTATTTTTAGTGGTGTGTGTTGGCCTTATTAATCCTCCAATCCATTATTTTTCAGTTTTTCAGGCACATGAAATGAGTGTGACTTCCAATTATTTAATAAAAGGGAACATGATCTCTTCTCCATTAAACACCTCTATAAAAACAATATTGGAAAATACCATCCCAATTAACATAAATACATACCTCGTAAATTTATATAATATTTTTTGATCAGAAATATAATTTGGGATATCATTAGCTGTAATCATAAAGAGGTGTTACAAAAAATATGTATCGTTTTTAACTTAGAATCCAGATGTTATTTCTTCTTACACTTCTTTAAAATATTCCTAAATAATGATAATATAATATCATCATTGACTCACACAGAAAAATATTTTATTACATTAATTGAATAACCTAAAATCAACTTCCTATACATAAAATGGGAAACATATCCATAGATTGTGTGTACGACGTACTACGAGCATGCAAAACGATATAATTTTATTTCACCATCACCTATATTGGATAATAATAATGAAGGATTTAATATTAATATAAGATAATTATAATATATAATCTATTATATAAAATTTATATATCATATACATTCATACATTACTATCCAATGAAGAAATGATAACATCATTCATGTGTACATCGGACTACCACCACATAATGTAGTTTGATTATTTTTATTACCACATCGCATGGATTGTATATGGTTGTGTATTTAATGAAATAATATGTTATTAATGATATTTTTATAATTATGGTAAATATAAAAGAACACTTATCTTTATTCAATTCTGATCATTGAAAAATGGAAACATAGCACATGCATTTGTATGATCTACCATCTCCATGATTTGAACATAGTGCATTTTTGACAACCATAAGTAATGTTTATTTTTAAAGGTACCATTTTCATATAACAATTAAAAATAATTCTTGATTATTATTAAATATATAATAGAATAATTACCCCTTTTACCATGGTCTTCACACCAATGCCATCTTGAAATCATGAAAAGAGCTTCCTTAAAACACCCGATGTTAACACAACTAATTATTTAATTAATACATCATTATAGGTAAATTAATTAATTGGGTTTTTATGAGGTACTAAACCTATTGAATTTTCTAATTAAAACCACTAATTTAAAAACATTTCTAATAATGGATATAAAATACATGCATAATACATTTTGGACTCGAGGTATGGGTTTTATCTCAAAAAATCATTTTTTGAGAAACATGCTCTTTTATGCACCTAATTTAATATAAATGGTGTATATACTAGATATTTACATTTTATATCATGAATCCTTTATACATCATCATGTTTTATGTTTTAATTCATTTAGTTCATTCATGGTTCATCGGATTCTATATTTACCAAAGTGGCAAGGGGTTAGGTTTCAATATCATTTTAATTGGGATTGTTTATCCTTGAATTTATGTTATTGGAAATTATCTGATCATTGTCTAATAAAAATCATTAACTTAATTCTCCACTAGTTATTCCTAAGATTTACATGTAATATTAGAATTTTAATATCCTTTCTACATAAAATTATTGTGAATTTGTTAAGGAAATATGACTTCATTTCTCTCTTTGGTATAAAATAATATTTCTTCCATTTCTATGATTTTTTAAAAATAAAAAATATTTTTTATCCTTAACAAAAAAATTTATTAAATAAATTTTTACCTGTGTTTTAAATTTTAATTTTGTTGAAAGGAATATTCATTTTAAGTCTAAATAAAGAACCCTTTTATACTTTTTACAACAGTTTGATTGGAATGTCTCATTTAACTTATACCGAATTTATGGAATTACCCACCATCATGAAAAACCATATATTTGAATACTAAATTAAAAATTTCAATTTCATTGAAAAAATGATTTCTCAATAATATTTTGCAGTTTTTTATTTTATAATGAAGTAATTTTAAAGTAAAAAGGGATTTTCCTTAGGAATTATCCATTTATTCTTGAAACGAAATTTCCATCAACGATGAAAACTTTTAAAGTTATGATTTATTATAAATTATTTATATATAACTCAAAAATATATCCTAGATTATTCTCCCTTTAATTGATGGGGGTAATACATGTCTTATTTTCATATCTCACTACATTGATGGATGGAGGGACACTTCAGTGTAATGTCTTTTAGACTATTGGACTGGTAAGGTCTCTGGTGATGCATTTTGCGATTATTTCTCCACCCCCATTCATGTGTTTCTACAGAAATTTTTGGATCTTCTAACCCTCTTCAACTGGATATTTTTTATAGAAATATAAATTGCAATAAATGACACATTGATAATCTATGGTTTGTGAAAATATTCATACAATGAATGAATTGTAATATTTATAGATAATTAATGATACATGGATAATATTTTATGGATAATATGTTGTGGTGATGACATGGATAATCAATCAACTAATTGGAATAAATGATACACATACTGATATATTACACACATATTAAATAATAGATTATAATATATCACAATGATTACATAGATAACAGTAATAGTTATTTGATTAATCATATTTTTTATTTTACACAGATTCCATACATCACATCTTACATATATAGAAGACACATGTTTTCAAATAGTTTTCATAGTTATTATAGATTACAATGGTTAAACGAATCATGCATAAAATACATAATTATATAGTCAATAATTATATAATGAAGAAAAGGATACTACTTGTAATATATGTTTGTGAAAGCAGCTGACTCAATAATCATATATTGTAGAAGAGTATATTTCAGTATATGTGTGCATATACTGATATGATATATGATTTACTACATGTGTGATTTCTATAATATAGTTTTTGTGAGAAATTTACTATATTTTACATGATTAGTCTAGTTGTTGGTGTTTTTGTGTGACCAGTCTACAAAATTATGTTGGAGAAAAACATGATCAGAATTATAGTTTTTGTATGAATTTCATGAAATCCTCAAAATAATTTCATGTTAATAAAAAAATCATGTAAAACACAAATACAAACATGAAAGATAGTATCAACCAGTATTAAAAATATTGAATTTCATAATTTTTGGCTCAAAATTATTTTTTAATAACATATAAATATTAATTAAATTTGATAGAAAGTAATCAATAATATAAATTAATGAAAAATATTCTAATAATTGTTTTTATCATAAGAATTGAATTAAAAAAATAACAGTATTCATATCAAACACACCGAAGAGTATTCATATCAAACAACTGTATTCATATTCTAATAATTGTTTTTTATCAGGTAGGGTTTTTTCTTAAGAATCCATCAATCTTTAAATTTTTTATTCCTAATGAAAAAAATAAGATCTAATGATATTAATTTCCAGAAGAGTATTTTATTGAGAATCATTTGATTTAAAAAAAGAGCATCACACTTCATTTAATTCATTGCTATCCAGATGTAAATCATCAGAAATTTCATATATTTTTTCACAAAATGATTTTTTATCATCATTAAAAAACAAATTCATATTGAAATAACATAAAAACTAATAAAAAATAAATAAAAATTCTAGGGTGATTATTGTTATAAAATAAATTGAATTGAAAAAGTTAACCACTTTCTTATCAAAAAAATAAAACCATGTTGATATAAAAAATAAATAGCATTATACTTGTGTCATTGATGTAAAAAAAGATTCATCTTATAACATTTCCTAGAAAACGGATTGATAAAACATGATATTATATAGGATGAGTTGAGAAATGAATTCCTAAGTCTAAATGTGAATTTTTATATTGATTTTATTGAAACCTCAAACAGATTTTCAAGGAAATAGAAAAAACATCATGTCCATGTTGATATCATCAGAACACATATTCCTAAAAGATAATAGAAAATACTAATAGAAAAATTAGGGATAATTGGAAATAATGAAACCTAATAAAAATTAAATACATGAATTTAAATTGATTCATGTCTGGTTAGGTGTTCTCTAGATAATACATTGATCTTAAAACTATAGAGAATGACACGTCATTGATTTCATTTATTTCAAAAAGGATTATTCCAAAAACACTACTTACAAAACAGAATTATTTAACATGAGATTTTAACATTTTAGTTTAAAATGAAATATAACCATGTTAAAAAGTAAAGTATGAGTGATTCGGTGAATTCTCAAGGACAAATGATAATTTATTTTATGAATTTCATTAACATCTCACAATTAATTTTTTGGAAACACAAAAAAGTACATGAAAAAACGCCATCATTCATGATAGTGTCAAACAGTATCAAACAAATATGATTTTGTAGAGTTTTAGGCTCAAAATAATTTTTTATCATCCCACAAAATTAATTCACATTGAAAGAACATAAAACTAATATAAAACTAATGCAAACTCCCATGATTATTTTTCTCATCATAATAATTGAATTGAAAAAAAACATCCACCTTATTATCAAAACAATATAACCATGTATCTATCCTTAAAAAAACTATTGATAAACGATAACAGAGAATATTAATTACAAAAATAGATTTCAATGATTTTCAAATGGATTATTCCTATAACAGTACTTACAAAATTGAATGAAGAAACCTGAGATTCTATCATTTATGTTTAAAATGAAATATAACATGGCTAAAAAGTAAAGGATGGGTGATGTAAAAAATTTCATAAGAGAAATATTAAATTTTGTAGGAATATAAATGGTGAATCAAACAATTTTTCATAGAAACACAAAAATAATCATGTTAAAAAATAATTCAAGCCTGCATGATAGTTTCAAAGTATATCATGAAAATATAAAATTTCATGGTTTGAGGCTCAAAATTATTTTTTAACAACATGAAAAATTAATTCATATTGAAATAACATAGAAAAAAATTCAAATTAAAGAAAAAATCCTTGATTATTGCTTCTATCAGAAGAATTGAAATAAAATGTAATCAACCTTCCTATTAAAAATTACATCCAGGTTGATATTATCAAAACAACAATTCATAAAAGAGAACCAAAAATATAAATTACAACATCAGAGTTTAATTAAAAAATTAAGGAAGTTAATCTAATTAGAATAAATTCAATGTTGTTGATCTATATAGAATCCATTGATTTAAAAAATATGGAGTATCATGTTCTCATGACCCAATACTAAATGAAAAATCATTATTCATATAACTAAGAATGAATATATTTCTAATAAGATTACTAGAAATGCATTTATTTATAAAGGAGTCTGGTCAATCATCAATTTTCCACAAATAATGTTTTTTGTGGGTATTGAAGTGTATAAAAATCCATTCACTCACCATTAATAAGAATTATTTGAGAAATTAAAATAGAAAAATAACATTTTTTCACTTCAAATATGATCTTCACAACCTAATTCCTTTATTTATCACACAATAAGAGCCGAATAATGATGGGATGAGATTTAAAAAGAGCGGGGGTAATAATATCGATGAACCCAATGGGTAGTTGATTAAAGAAAACATAGATTATGAAGAAATGAATGGTGAAAAATTGAAGGGGTGAATGATTACTAAAATTGATTATCACTTTATGGAGGAATTGAATGGTGGTGAATTTTTTATTAACGAACCAAAAGGATGATTGATGTGATGTAGAAGTAAAGTGGGATGAAAGTTGTGGAAATGAAGTCATTATTTCATCTTTATATTTTGAGTAATCATGGTTATATACTTGGGAATATCATTTTCTTTGTAGTGACAATTTGGGACCAGTTTTTATTTAGTAAATATGAGAAATAATTATCATAATAAAAATTCTATGTTTCTAAAATCAATAAATTATTATACATACATCTAATTTTTAATTTTTTTATTTATATGATTGTATTTTTTTCATTATGTTCAACAAAAATTTGGATAATTAATCAATAATTTAAATTATATATACCATTATGATGAGAAATTATAAAATTATCAATATTTTAATTTACAATATAAGCATATATTCTTATTAAAAAATTAATTAATTAATAATAAATTAATAAATTTTTGTGAAATTATTATTAAAATATTTATTGATAGTTAATGATTTATTATGACTTTTATGTTTAATGGTAACTGGTTTTTATTTAATAATAAATAATAAGAATATATTCATTTGTTTGCTAGATAATTATTGGTGTTGGTATGATATAACAACAAATTTAATTGATATTAAGTCATTTTTTGTATAAAAGAGTTAATAATAACATATTTATATGTTGGTAAAAATAATTGTCGGTATATAAAAATAATATCACTAGAATGATATATCTATTTGAATTATTCATTTTAATCAAAATAAATATTATCTGATGAATTGTTTCAGTTGGTATAAGTTATTTTTGCAGTGATTATTATTGTCATTATTATTATAGATATCACAAACATCATCATTATCATCATTATGATGGTGACTATTTCCATATATTAGTGGTACTCATTCATGGGCCTCCACATCGGGAGATCTAGTTTTTAATCCTTGTTTTGTCCTGGTTGTTCTTCTAAAATTATTTTTGTTGTGATGCAGATGATGACGTAGGAAGCCGGTGACACGGGCAACATGCATGATGGAGTTTCATAATAATTCTAGCATGATACTGGAACGGTGACACACGCAGAATGACGTCATTATGATGTTGCATTATGATTGTTGGTGTTGTAATGAAAATCACCCTGGGCTTTTAGGCTAATATTTGTAATAAAAATGGCTAAATGTGTGGGTTATCATAGAGGGATATGACCTATCCTTCCATCTTTCTATTGTCTGTTTGTGTGTGACTATTAATATTATACCCCCAAAAAATTCCTAATATTTTTTATTAATAATATTAGTAGTACCTTTATTATGAATATTATTATTTTAAAAAATGTATCTTACGGTGAGGTTGATGAATACAGTCTCTAATCTTGGATGTGTCCCAAATTTGACCCTACTATTGGTGGGAGTGGTGTTTTTTCCCATGTGAATTTCATTCGGGGTGTTGTTTTGGGTTGGCCCCACACAAGAGGTTGGAAGTCGTCAATGGAATTGAGCACTAATGGTCACTAAGAATAAGGGTCATGATAGTGGTTTATTGATGATTGATGTCATCATCTTGACATCAGTGCAGATGTGGTGAGGACTGGGTAGACTATGGTCATCTCCCAATAGTAGAATGGGTTCCATGATCTATGGCTAAGATGAAGATCATATTGAAGGGTAGAGAAGATGTGGTTTTCATCATCATGATTCCAGAAATGCAGGTTACCCAAGATGTCATGATGCATGGATGATGTAGGTCTATTTATTTAGCCAAAATAATGCAGGCATGACGCTGCACTAGTCCTTTGGGCCAGAAAATGGTTCCTCAGGCCATGTAAGGGGTTTCATGCCCATGTGGAATTCGGGAGATTAAAAAAATGTAATGGGATAACATGGATGTTGGCATATCCATCATGTTGTGGTCGGTGGTGTAAATGGCCCCACCAAATGGGGGGTGACTAGGATGGTGCGGTGAGGCTACCCATATCATATATATATATCATATAAATAATATCATAGCTGAAGATGTACTATCCTTGGTGGGGATATGGAATCGATTATATGTTATGTTCTCTAGGTTAGATACCATGAGAGGGGGGTTGAATCAGGGTATGAAAGATAAAAAAGTAGCCCCTTTTGATCTTTTTTTGTTGTCAGACAAAACACTATTCTTTCACCTTCCTATTGCAGAGTATGAAAAAATATTAAATCAAGAACCTGACATGGATATTTTATCTTGTTCACCTTCACTAGGTTACGTCCACAGAGAATACACCAGTAATGTAATGATTAACCAAATCCACTAAAAGTGACATTCTATTTACAAGATTGAAGTGGACTCATTGTCCCTCCTGGTTTACAATCATTCAAAAATTTTGATCTCAATGCTCTCATAACTGAATTGAGCTCCCTGAATCTTCATAATATCCACTCATAGTATATTGACATGTAGGTCCCTTCATTATCACTAATGAAAACATCCTCAGTTATAGATAGATTCCCGGTAGAAGTTCCACCTTCATCCACTTATGAAAAACACATTTCTTATAAACACTAGGCAGTCCCTTCGTATGCTCCTTCTCTATTACCACTTCCTTTGTGAATCTCCCACTTTTGAAAATCCCAAACAACCATTTGTTATGATCAAAACCTCTTCGGGAAAATCACATGTCCACAGAGCTCATAGGTTTGCCAAGGTCACTCAATCACATATCTCTATAGATCAAAGAGCTCTCAAGATCACAGATCTCATAGTGTTGTTTATGATTTCACATATCTAAACAAGCCTTTGTGATGCACAAATCCTCAACAACTCCAAAATGGCCTTCTCGGCACACCTTCCTTTCGGAGACCTCAAATACCTATGTGAATTCCCATTTCTTTCACAAAGCTCCCTAAACTGTGATTCTCCTTCATATTTCAAGAGTTTAAGGATTTTTGGTTGATCTCTATACTTTTCCCGATGGGGTCGAGATATATTTATAGGATATTCCATCGACTCGAGAACCATTTGTGCAAAGATAATTCCACATTAGCTCAAATTGAAAAGCTTCAAAATTTCATCTGATATTCTCTCTAAATCATGAAAAAACACATAATGTTTGGGATTAAAGAGATCATCATAATTATGAATCATTCTGTCAATTACCTTGTGCCACTGCTGTAATGATCCCTCACAATACACTTCATCTCTACAGTTCATGAAGCTTGTCGTAATCACCGAGACCATCATCAACACACCTCCAGATCTTCAATTCCCTTTTTCATGGGTCTTTGTCAATATTGATTGTCAAAAACATCTCTGGAAGTTAAAAATTCACCATGAAGCCCAAATTTTTCAACAAATAGAACAGATACACAAATGCTACATTGTTACATTTAGTGATTTTTTCCAGATAATATCCCCCATTGGGTTTGGTGAAACTCTTATCATAATGATCCTCTGCAATTTTATACCTCACTATAGATGCTTCCATAATTCATCACTTTCAATTAAAATATTGACCAATGAGTCACTCACCGCATACTCTAAGCCAACATGAGAAATACTTGTTCTGAGAAACAAGAGTAGTATGAAATGTTCATCAATGAATCACTTCATTTCTAACACTAATCGTTGATACCATACTAATTCCAATAAACTTATTTCATCGTGAACCTTAACGTTCATGATATATCTTATTTGATCAGTCACTTTTAGCTTTATTATATTTAACACACTCCCAACATCCCATTGGTCTCCCCCTATCTCACTCCTCCACCTATCATCTTCTCCCCATGTCCTTGACTAAGAAATTTTCCCCCATTAAAAGAAACACTTTCTCCCCCTAGAACAATCACATTTTCTCTCCCTATTCAAAGAACCCAGTGGTAAATCTTTTGCGGTCTGAAATAGGGTGAAAACACATATTAGTACATTAGGGAAAACACATCATACCTCGAGGATAGGGGGTGCCACATCCAAACATTTTCATGTGTGTGGTGATGACTAGAGTCCTAGATTTAGTCTATGTCTCTCAAACATTTCCATGGGTAAGGCCTTTGTTCGAATGTTTGGAACCTATAACTCTGAAGGCACATACTCTAACTTCAATGGCCCTTTCTCCACCTTCTCCTTGATAAAATGATATTGGATGTGAATGTGCTTTTTCATTGACTGATGGACTGGATTTTGGCTAATATTGATATCACTCAAATTATCACACTAGATTCTGATGAGAGACTTCACTTCAACTCCCATTTCATCAAACTACTTCTTCATCCGAAATAACTATGTGCATACTAGAGTAGCCGCAATATACATAGATTCTATGGTTCTCAATGAAATTAAATATTGATTCCAATTTTTACATGAAATACACAATTCACCCAGATAGAAATAACCTCATAATATGGATTTTATGTCATTTGTTGAACAATCAAAATGTACATCTATATATCCCAACATATCTGGATGAGATTTGACATTATATGTCAAACCCTAACCCACAATTATTTTGATATTCTAAATTATTTTTTCCTACAATCATGTGGATTTCCTTGGTACATCTTTGATATCGCGCTGCATGGCTTGTCGAGAAAACAATCTTAGGTCTTGTTGTTGTTTGGTATAGTAAACTTCCAATAATCTAGATGTATTCTATGATATTGACTACCTTCCCATTACCATCTTTTGATGTGGTCATCCAGGTAGAAACTGGAGTCTTCATCTCTTTGGAATTTTACATTCAAAATCTTACCAAATCTTCCTTGGTGTATTTGGTTTGAGAATTGATTGTTCCATTCCTTCCTTGTGTCACATGTAAACAAAGGAAAAACATCATCTCCACAATCATTGACATTTCGAACTCACAAATCATGAATTTGGAAATCTTTCTACAATGAGCTTCATCTGGTCTTCCAAATATTATTTCAACAACATAATCAAGAACCACCATCCTATTATTACTTTCACTTTTGAAATAGAGATCGTAATCAATCCATCACTCTGAAATCCAAGATTCTTTAAATATTGATCAAGCATTAAGTACCATGTTCTTGGTTCTTGTTACATCCCATATAGCACTTTCATCAACTGAAAAAAATTCTCATCATCATGAATGAGAAACCCATCTAGCTGCTCAATATAAACTTCTTATTATAGAACCCTAATCAAAATTCCCGATTTTACATCCATCTAGAACACTTTGAACATCCATTGCACTAAAATTTCTAGGAATAATCTGATTGTCTCTTGCCTTTCAATTGGTGAAAATGTATCATCTACTTCTATACCCTCTATCTAAGAGTATCCATTTCTCACTAGTCTTGATTTGTTTCAAATCACTATTCTATATTCCTTCATCTTGTTGATAATGTCCCATTTAGTCCTGATGAAATTATAATTTTTTGGGCTCAAAACAACCTCCCGTGTCTAATTCTTCTCAATCTGATCTTGCTCTTCATTCATAGCATGAACCCAATTTTCATCTTCAGCTGCATAAACAATGTATTTAGTCTCTACTTGATATATAAAAGTGGATTGCTATAGTGATTTTATTCTTCTTTTCTGAACTAGTGATTACTAATCACTAATGTTATTCTACTTTTCAATTTAAGACCACCTCCTTGACTTAATTGTAGAAATAGACTTGAATTCCTCGTAGTCACCATCTGTATTTTCATCTGAATCAACATCTGCCACCTCTGGTCCCCCTGCACTGCTTTCTGATCTATCACATTCATCAAGAAATTGTTCATTGTGCTGTTAAATAATCTCTTCATTTTCCACAACAGTTACATCATTACTCTCAATTAAATTTCCCAGCCTTTTTAAAGCATTTATATGCGTTTCTTTTTCAAAAGTAGCCATGGAATATCCCATCATATCCACAGGACTAAAATTTCATGTTTTTTGTTTGTTTAGTATAATGAAATTACATAAAATGAATCTAAAGTAATTCAATATAGGATTCTTTTTGTACCACATCTCTTACAAAGTCTTTCCTTCAATCGTACATAATAGAGCCTTGTTAGAATTAATGACTGATGTCAATATTTAGTATTTTAAGAATATCTCTAGTATGTCTTTTTCAGTAAGAATTCTTCTGGAAATATTGTTATTGATCTGCTTTCTCCTTTCAACCACTCCATTATGTTGATCAGTTCTTACTGGATAAACTGCAGTCCTTGTACCATGTTTCATGATATAGTGTTCTACTTTACTATTTGTTAATTTCATACAATTATCACTATGAAACACCTGAATTTTCTACCCAAGAATCATTTTTTATTCCCTATGATACTATTTTTAAAAAATAAACACATAAGACTTATAGGAAATGAAACATACCCATTCCGTTCTACTATAGTCATTAATGAAAAGAATGTATTATCTATTCACATCAATGGATCATGGTAGAGTTGGTCTACAAACATCAACATGCACCAATTCAAACACTCTTGTTGACGTCTTTTCAATTTCATTGTATATCATTCTAATGATCTTTCCATGTAGATAGGTATTTAACAAATTTGTAGGATCAAATGATATCCTAGAGAGGTCTCTAGTAGCATCGCACTTCACTAGATCTTATAGGTATGGTTGGTATAGATTACCCAACCATTTATTCCCTAGCTTGTTTTCTTCCTCTCTGAATAGAAAGAAAATATCTTCTACTCCACTTAGTAGGTAAATATTTGCATTGGTTATTTTTTCCTGAAGAAAAACTTCACCATCCATTCCTTTAATGACACACATTTTCTTAGTAATCCTTATAGAATTCTGTGAGTTCCATAACTAATAGATGCCAAGAAAATATCACTGAGACCTTCTACAATAATTAAATAAGCACGTCTCATTTCATATCCCTAAAAATGGACTTTCCTAATTCAATAATATTCAATCCTTCATCACTTACAAACCTAAAGACTCCTTCTTTGTCATGTTTTATAACTATAACAAGATCCTTATTACCTTTACTGTGGGATGTACAACAGTTGTCAAGGATCCATACACTAGAACGGTCTGATGCTTTAAGGGAAATTTCAGAAAACACTAACTTATCATCCATTTCTTCTTGATCCATATTTTTTTCTACACACTCTCTATAGATTGATAATATTGATTGTTCTTGATGTATGATGGAGCAACATAATCTTTCAAGATTATAAAAATGTTATGCATTTTCCACTAACTTATTGGTTTATTGTTCTGCTGCTAGCGAATAGTTTGGTTCTTATTTGACACATTCCTATGTGTAGAAGATGTAAAATATCTATCCATATGTATAAATCCCCCATAACAAAAACAATTTCCTTCAAATGATATTCTAGAGTATCGATCTCTGTTTGGAAGCCACTATTTCTCTTCTGCTCGTCTGCGTCTCTTATCTATAGAACACACATTGGGAGATTGTGTCATCATTCCACAACAATAGAACCTGATATAGGGTGTATTCTAGAAATAACTTCTACACCACTAGGTCTCCCTTGGGTTATCTGAATATTTATATTCTCCTTCATACCCAATCCACCTTCAATCTCAGAAAGGGTGATTGTTGTATAAATTCAATTTTCACAACATTTTTTTCAGCCAATCCCTACATAAGCCATATCATCTAAATAAATTCATGATTCCTTTCTATGAAAACACTATGATCCACATTCAGAATATCTATTTTCTAAGTGATCCACTTTCTTGTTCTCATAAAAAGAGTAAATAAATTTTCTTCATCCTTAACCGTTTTCTACAAACTGACAAATTCTCCTTCATGTTCAGGAATGTACTTGATTTGATCATTCACTATGTAACTAAAGTCATTGATCCTCCTTTTTGGTACATCAACCATGAATATTTACTCACTAACCAATTTGGAGTCCTATGGTGTTGATGACTTGAGTTTCTCATTTTCTTCCATCAACTCAGATTTCTTTTCTTCTTGTTGTTTCATACATAGTTTTGTCTAATGAACTACATTGTTGGCTTCCTTTTTTGGGACCTCTAAGAATATATATCTTCAAGATTAGCCTCTAACTCAGCATGTATATCAAATATTCTTTCAATATCTTCTTTTCATCAATTTTAGTTTCTTCCTTTTTCTATGTACTACCGAAAACTTCCACAATAGCATTTTTTCCTTGATATTTGCAGTTCCCTATCTATTCAACCTCCTCATCCTCAGGCCCATATGAGCTATAACATTATTTTGAAAGATAATTTTTTTAATTTAATTTCTATTGAACTATTTCATTCATCCACGTAGGCTGAAGAATTCTTCTTGGGAATTTTGGCTTAATTGACATCATCATCTTCTTGTCACATTTTGGTGCACCTTGCGGCAAGATAACTAAACATTCCATGTCTAATGTAGGAATGTCTAAGTTTCCCATTAAATATTACTTTTCCTCATTGATAATTTTAGGACTACAATGAAATCACCTCATCAGTCTCTTTTTCTTCCTTGTAACCATAAATATTGATCTTTTTCATGGCGTTGAATTCCACCTCTTTGGATTTCCACTTTTCTATAACATCATTATAATATTTTTTCATTTTATATGTTATAGGGGTCTTATGCAAGTTAGCAAGTGTTATATCTTCCATATCCATGTCTTCCAATAATTAATCCTTGAGATTTAAGTGTGGTGGAAGTTTCCTAAGTATGTGCTTCAAGATATTTATGTATTCAATGACATCAGCAAGACCCACATGTCTTACAATACAAAATATACCCTATAAAATAATGAATCAATAGACTCATTAGGGTTCATTTTAATATCATCATAAATGTACCAAAACAATTTCATCTTGACTTCTCTGGCCATTAAATCTCTTTCACATATTTTCAAAAGTTCTTCTCACATGGCATACAATGTTTGTCATGACATAACCTCCATATATATAGCATTGGATATGGATCCCTCTAATGCAATTATTCTCTTAGTGTCAGCAACCAATTATATTCCCTGAGCTTCCGATAATGCACCACTATTCATGTCAGCTGAGATCCATGCATTTCAACTAAAAACACATCCATTCCCAAAGATTGAAAGTAGTGTTTCACTAGATTCTTCCATATCTGAAACTTATTCTCATGAAATTGTAATCCATTTATGATTGTTTACCTAAATTTGAGAGAGAAATACTTATATCAACCTTTTCCTCAGATACAAATTTCTATGTACACTAGGCTAGATACCCTGAGTGGGTGGGTGAATTAGCGTATGATAAATAAAAACAACTTCCACTTTTGATCTAGTTTTACCATGAGACAAAACAAGCCTCTCTATCCTACCCATTGAAGAGTATGAAAAAATAATAAAGAAAGAACATGATACATCAATTTTACATGGTTCACCATCACTGGGAAACATCCATGTAGCATACACCTAAAATGTGTCGATGAACCAAATCCTATCAAAATTAGTTTTTATTTACAGGTTCGAATTGGAATCATTTTCCCTCCTGTATTGAAACAATTCCCAATTTGAGAACTCAATGCACTAAAAACTGATGTGACATCATTTCTTCTTTAGAAGATCCACTCCCAGTTTAAAGACATGTAGTTATCTTCATTATCTATATTGAATATATTATCCGTTATTGATAGATGATCTATTGAAGTTACACCTTCATCAACTAATGAAGAAGACTTTTTTCTAAACACTCAGTTGTCCCTTTTGAAACTCTTTCGATAAGAACACTGCCTTTGCAAAGATCAAATTTTGAAAAGCTCTAACAAGCCTTTGCAATGCTCTAACCTATTCACAAATCTAATAGGTTCGAGGAGCTCATAGGATTGTAAAGCTCATAGGTTCTCAAATATATCTTTATCATAGAGCTCTCACGATTGCGGAGTTTATAGTAGTCTTTGAAATTTCTCAGAGCTAATCCAGCCTTCACGATGTGAACGTCCTCTACAAAGCCAAAATGGCCTCCATAGTGCACCTTCCATTCGCAGAGCTCTACTACCTCAGGGAATTAACATGGATTTCATGTGGCTCCCTGGTATATGAATCTCCTTCACAATTCGAGAGCATAAGGGTTTTCATTAAATCTCTCTACTTTTTTCGAGGGGGATAGCGTCTCTTTATAGGAGATTCCACCGAATCGAGAACCTTTGATGAAAAGTCAGTTCCACAACAGTTAAAATTGAAAAGATGTAATATTTTAGTTGAAATTTTCTATAAATCCTAAAGAACCACCGGAAATTTTAGATTGTAGATCTTGTCGTAACCACTGAGCATTATGTCAATTCCTTTACACCATTGCTGAATTGATCCCTCACAATGCTCTTCTCCTCTACTATCCGTGAAGCTCATCATAATCACATAGGTCACAAAAAACACTCTTTATGTATTTGAGAAATACAATTCATTAATCTCATATTCATGAATCTCATTCTATATCCATTTTTTAGGGGATATTCATTGCAATCAACTTTTGGCGATGCTCACAATGTCCCATATTCTGGACCCCAAAAATTTGGAAAACACTACAAAACAGCACCACCATATATCTATTCTTTTTTACCTCCTTCAAATCTTCCATTCCACTTTCATGGTTCTTTGTCATCATGGATTATCAACAAAATCTCTAGAACATGAAAATTCACCATGAAAACCTACTTTTTCAATAGACACAACCAACCCAGAAATACTACAATGTTACATTCAGGGATTTTTTCCCAACATTATAACTTTCATGTGTGTTTGTGTGCATGTGTGTTTGAATTTAGTTGTACCCCCAAGCATTGATATATATTATTATTATCATATTATTGTGATTATTTTATGATGACTAATATTATTATTTCTATTTATTTTATTATTACTGCAAATTTTATTTTTTCCAATATTATTGTAATTATTATTATTATTATTATTATTATTATTATTCCCCTAATATTGTGGTGTGGCGGTTTGGGTTTGGGATCTTGTCATCAGGCATATTTGTTCACTGAAATTTATTTTTCATCATTGTGTTCAATATTGGTGGATGTAATCGAAATTATACTATTAGTTATATAATAATAATTTTTGTATTTCAATTATTATTATTTCTACTATTACTATTTATACTATTATTATTTCTACTATTATTATCATCATCATTATAATGATAGGATATGTTTTTCATTTTTTTATAAAAAGGATATAGTTCCTAGTATTTTTAAAAATGGGACCTAATATGAGTGAACATTGTTCACGCATCATTCCTCACTAGGATGAATGAATGGTGTTCACTCTTCCTATGTCAATTTTATGGAGGAAGCATGAACGAGGATTACACTTCCTCCATAATTTACAATTTAAAAAATCATCAATATTTGTAAATAATTATTAAATATAAATACTTATTAATTAAAGAATCATCAATATGTATGAAATATAATTAAATATAATTACATATAAATACATATTAACAAAAAAATAATTAATATTTATAAAATATCACTAAATATAAATAAATAATAATAAATATTATTTAAAAAATAATCAATATGTATAAATTATCAATAAATATAATGAAATGAAAAGAAATATTAATTAAAAAATCATAAATATGTATAATATATCAATAAATATATATATAAAATAATAGATATTAATTAAATAAAAAAATATTAATAATAGTTTTCATGAACATTTGTATTAACTAGTCTGATTCATGGTGGATTACTTGATCGACAAAAATGTTTGTTCATTAATTTTTTCTGTAGTGTGATACATCCAAATTTCATACCAACTAAATATGTCATTATCTAATTATATCCACTTAATGTTACCAAACATTCATTCCACTTCCTCTTCTATATATTATCTTGATGTAAAATGTTCAAGGGAAAGGGTATCAATACATACTTATGAAATATTTCATCCATTATTTAAATCTAAATCTACGAGATCTATAATCGGTCTAGAAAAAAATAGGATTTGATTTGGGAAACAATGTTTTCCTCTACAAACTGATCATGATACCACGAGAAATTAGAACTCATGTACATATCATCAAGGGTAATCCTTAGTTTTCTGGATGATGATATTGAATGAGATATGAAACATTTATTTGGACAATCAACCTAAAATAATGCACTCACATTAACAAATTTTTCAAAATCATTCAAGTGAAATGAGAAGAATAAGTGTTCTTTGACAACATAAATACTTCAACTTTTTTTATGTTACTGATTAATTAAATTACAACCCCTTTCTATTGAGTTCATATTTTGTTAACAATTGAAGAGTGATTTAGAAAAATAATCCTCTTTCAATGACATGATCTTCAGGAACATTCTACAACAATTTGATTTGACTCAAATTGATATACAAATTCTAGAATTTATTTCAAATTTCATCATTTACCTCCCCTTCAAGGGAAATAGACATAAACATCGTTATACTATTAGAACTCTTCAATAATTATTTTCAAGGTGTTCCAATATAGAGAATACACTAGGATTCATCTTCAATATATGACTTTATAGATTAGAAAAATTAAATAACTTCACCTAGAATGATTATTTTCAATAATTATTGTTTAGGATACAAAAAATATGATCAAACAATGATGATATCTTATTTAAAATATTTTTTTTGGATATACTAACACATTTTTAAAATTCATCAATGTTGGTCCTCTTTTGTTATTTACATTTGAAAACCAATTTAGTAATCATTCAAGGTGGATAAGTTATTCATATTTGTGATAAGGAATTAATAGCACTCAGTAATTTTAATCTTCTCTCCCTGAGGACATGGTTCTCCATCAAGTCATTATATCAAAAGAATAGATATAATAAATAATGATTACAAAAATATGGTGGATATTCTTTACATTTTAATGTGAATAGGAAGGTTGATATTTTTCTCAATGATGTTGGTAAAATTACTCTAGTATTTATGACTACACATTTGAGTAGTTTTTCAGATTTATATTGGTTTAGAAGGGATCTCTTCATATTACATTCTGATTTTTGTGGATATTTTTTTTCCCTTTTTAGCCCTCAAGGATGATGAAATCTTAACCCTCTTAAGAACTTTTTCTTATTCTAGAATAATATCAAATATATATTCTTCATAATGTATATAATTTTATCACCAGATGGTGGTATTTTAACTATAAAATACTATAAAAAATATTGAGAACCATTAGAAATAGTTACCTTCGTTTATAATGTCTAAATTTGTATCTTGTCAAAATTTTCCAAATGAACTTTAAATTTCTTACATCTCATATTGCGGTTTTTTTTATCATCAATCATAATCACCTACTCTCATCAAATATCCATTATTCATTAAATTTCATCATCATGAACAAATATTTGTATCAAATATTCACGTTCCATGATATTCTATGATTTTACTTCCAATTTAAAACCATTCAAATCAATAAAAGTTTTCAATATTTCTTTATGTTCATGGATCTTTTCATCCAGATTTTTTAATTAAAAAAAATTAATATTGTTAATATTTAATTATGAGTTTAAGAATACTATTTATTATTCATATATAGATAATAATACATAGTATTATTAGGAATATCAAATATTAAATGTTGATTTTGGTAGATAATATGATAATAGTAAGGCACTTATTAAAAAGAACTGAACACAGAAA
The DNA here is from genome assembly GCA_963277665.1 of Viscum album. NCBI lineage: Eukaryota > Viridiplantae > Streptophyta > Magnoliopsida > Santalales > Viscaceae > Viscum > Viscum album. The sequence goes on from OY728160.1 coordinate 736,891,112, forward strand.
TCATAATAGTAAGGAACATACAACATGTATCACAAATCTAATAACAACATAATCAATTCCTATTGAGTTTATTATGCGATGTCCCATAGCCAGGAATATACTGGATGATTTCATGACTTTTCTATCTATGTATCCACATTGGCATATTCTAATCTTGTATATCATCATCATCAACCATTTCTACATTCTCTTATGTGACAAGCTGTTGGTGTATACTCTCTATTCCTATATCCATCCTGCCTCTAAGGAACGTGGAAACTTGAAACAACTATCACCAACATGAGATGAATAGGATTGTTGTTATCTGTTTGTCTTCATATCATGGTGTAATAAAGCATCTAACTCAATCTAGTAAATGTCTATATCTGCCTCTTTCTATGACTGAGAAGATAGAGGAGTATCTGACTGATCATAATGAACAACTTACTTCAATGGAATAACAATATCCATAACAATGTTTTCACCCCTGGTACATCTATATCTGGATCATAAGGTTCTGAGGTCTCCTCATTGTGTGGTGGATCAATGAAAATGACATGATAAATCTCATTCATAGAATGAGGAAACACTGCCAAAATGTTGATAAAATATGAATAGTAAATTTTTCCTCCTTATATAGGATCAAAAATGTGATGAAGGTGACTAATATGAGCATCCTATGAATATAAATTTCTTTATAAAGTAATGTTAATAAAAAAATAGTTGAAAAGTGGAAGGTATAATGTATACAAACTGATGGAAGCCCCATCAATGTCAAGTCAGAAATTTAACTGGGGACATGTAGTACCAGGTGGCATAATCCAGCTGATCCAAAAATTGAAAACTAATTTTACCTTCGCCTCATAATCAATAATCCAATCATCTATCCCATAAATCAGTATATGTGTCATGATATCTCCTCCAATAAAATCCTCATTTCCCAGACAAATTCAGGGAATGCAGTGAAGCTAAATGATTGGGCGGGCAGGAATAGGATGAAGGAATCTGAACATCCTCATAACTTTATCAGTCTGATGCCACGTGAAAATATAAAAATAAACCAATGGAACCATGCCAGATCTGGTTGGATGCATCATCGTACAATAGGGCAGAAGTATCCAGATGATATCATCTATATATGGAATCCATGTAATCTAATTGAAAAAATGAATAATCAATTAATAAATGAAGATATATACACTAATGAATAATGATTTAACAATATATATAATGGTCACATACATCGTCTTGTTGATGGTTGTCATGCATATGTTTGTAGGTGTGGGCGTCCTTCTTGGAGGAATCTGACTTCTGATTAGCCTGAATCCACATGTAGATAACATTGTTATAGTTTCATATCATAATATAATGTTAAAAATTTACACTATACATTTTAAATAATGAATAACATACCATCTAACATATGGATCCTCTACTACAATATCTGCAAGAAATATCCTTTGAGGACGATGAGCTAAATGAGGGATGTTCTCCCATACCCACATTTGTAGAAGAACAAAACATCATATGATTTTCATCTTATCAAAGAGACATGCACTACATTGCACACAATATGTATATGCTAGAAAATAATACCCACAGTTATAATGAACATCCAAGTCCAAATCCTACAGAAAAGGAAAATATATAATATTAAAAAAAGTAGTGGACTGATCATTGAAAAGAGTTCCACTGATCTACCTAAAAATATATACACGTGAAAATCATAGAATGATGATCACATCTGCATCCTATACTATATGTGAGAAGTGATAGACTAACCAGGTCATGTGTAATCTACCACAGACGATGGTTCGGCCATCATCATGGGCATATATGCCCTATAATCTAAGACCAAGCTCAAACCAATATTCTATAACTTGACCTACCATAGCTGCACCATCTATGGGGAGTCCCAATATAATGGAGACATCCTTCCGGATAATATTCATCTCACCCTATCTAAAAGGGAACTTATATGACTCTAGCCTCCATCTCTTCACAAGCGTAGCAATTAGCTAATGATCGAAAATGGTGAATCCATACATCTCTACGCTGTATTATACAACTCAAAAAATATGGGGGATGATAGTTGGAGGTGGTGCAACATGATGGAAATTATTAGATCTATGTACACTCAAAGGATACACAAGACGTGCCTTTACAACCAGCCGTGATACATGAGTAGCATAGGATGTGAGCAATGGGGGACCTGCCATCTACATAAATGTTATCATCGTTATTTTTTTATATTGAATACAAGAAAAATTGTAACCTTTATTTAAAAAAATACAACAAAATAAATACGGTAGAAAACTTTCATCGATGGTGTAATTAGTTTAGGTTATCAATTTATAGTTTTATTAATCTATAATAAAGTTTAATTTATTCTAGTTTTTTATATAAATAAATAGGTATGAGAAACCCACATTATACATTTGGAAGCATGATATATTCATTTATGTTGTATGTTTATTTTTTGAATTGATATTGTTTCACAAAATTCATTATGATATGGTCTAGAAATGAGACAACCCACAATTAAAACATGTCAAAAATAGATAAAGACAGAAATAAAAGGATTCATTACTGAAACATGCACATACGAAACAAAATATACACATTGAAAATAAAATACCTGAAATCGATCATGAATGATGGGATGCGGAGAATTTTCCTACCACTTGGGGACTTCTCTTATGATTTCGTCATTATACGTGACAAATACTACATCGTAGTCCCCCTCCTCATTTTCATGGTCAATCTATCTCATTTCTGATTAAAGATGAATTTTTTTTCCTCAGGGGTGTAACCTAGTAGTATAAAAGCAATAAGTTAAAAAAAATTAATTGAAAAAAATTACATAAATGAAAACAAAATGACATTACGAAACCTGGAAATATTTGGCATGATTGTCAGTTGATCAATAGGAAATGGTATAGAATTAAAGTCACCAACATGCATGAAAAGATGAACTATGATTGTTAACCAAAGTTCATAGGTGATATAGTGGGAAAAAATAGGGATCCCATGATATATTTACTGAAGTACAAGTTGCAATACCATGTGCACATGGATATATTAATGCCGGAAAGTTTCCGCAATAATATTAACTGTTGTGCTACATAACCATATGCACTTTACCACTAGAGGATGTAGCCCGGTTGTAGCACTCTCATACACGAAATCTCATCTTTTCCCAATAAATGATTAGAACACTCCATCTTGAAGCCTCATTCCTTATCTAACCAATGTCACATTGAAATGTTGAGTAAAAAACATTCCATGTTCTATCCTCTGATATTCCTTTTGGGACTGGTCAATAAAATAGTGCACACATCTTTAAAATTTCTCTTGTACTAACAATATGATTTAGAGTTTTAACACACCCTTGATGCCCCCATTTATACACTCGACAATATTAATGGTCAGATAACTATATCATCTGCCTCCATCATAAGCTAATAAACATTTTCCCTTTGAATTCAACATCATATATTCATACACATATTTAATATCCAGTCGAATCTCTTCATGTAGTTGATCAAAACGTTCTTGTTGGGGATCATTTTCTGGAACCATTAAAAAATAATTTATTAAAAAAGATATATAAAATATCATTTAAAAAATGAATTTATAGGAAAAGATTCCCATCTTGAGGATCTCCTTATTTATTTCCTCATGTGTGAAATTATTATGCACATTACTTGAAGTTTGCCTAATGAAATATCAATGATAAGTATTCGGCTTAACCCATGAAACCATTTCATTATTTAAAACCATTATAAGCGCTTTATGGTGATCATATATCAGACACATTCCCTGGTTTTGTGTGATATTAATGCCTACCCATGCATAAAACTAGCTCAAACATTCGAAACATTCTATTTCAATAATACTGAATGCATGTGGTAGAGGATCACAATTATCATCTAGTGTGGTAGAAATGAGTAGAACACATATATACTGCCCATAAAGGAATGTTCCATCATTCCAAATGAATTGTTTACAATATGGAAAATTAGTGATTCATGGCATGAATTCCCAAAAAATCATATTAAATATCACCTTTGATTTACCAACATAGTGATTGGGGAATCATACTCAACAGGTCCCCAATGATAAAAAATTTGATTATTGAGAGAAAAAATTCCTTAAGTGGTGTCAATATTGCATAATATTTATCCAAATATCTGTACAATTTTACAATTCCAGTCTATTTTTCATTCCATGATTTGTTGAAGGATATCTTATAGTTAATCAACTGTTCAATTATTTCCTGAACTAGGGAAATGAAAACTTCCAAATATGTTTGTATCATCTCAATAATATGATTTTATATAAACTACGACTCAAGTGAAGAGTGATCTTGTAACAAACCTAGATGCACACAAGTGTGTGGGAATTCTAATTTTATTATATTCCAACATGGAAAAAAATATCATATATTTCCGTTAATCATAATTCACATTCCTGGATTGAATGAGTTATTTTTGTCTTCTTCAACTCATCAACATGAAATGTTAAATGCCAATCTATGTGGTATTTCTTTATTACCTTTTCATGGCAGATTCACCTTCAAAATCCTACTCAAAATTGATGGCATTATCATTTTATGCAAATATATTCCCCGTAATTCTAGGGAATTCAGATGCTCGTGTATTGATATCCCAATTAACTTGCTACTCACGTGGAATTCCTTCAACTAAGGAACTCAATACTAAATGATGATTACCACTAACAATTGGGTGTTGTGGATTCCTATCTCTCATAGGAACCTCAGAATGTTCATTACCCACTTCACCCATTCATGGATGCATGTCTCTCAATATAACCACATAATGTTCATTACACACATCAACCTCACCCACATCATCCCATAATGCCTCAGAAAATACTTCTTCCCCAAAAAAAATTCTTTCACTATATCTACAGTACTCAAAAGGATTTAATCTACATTTCCTTCCAAATACTGATCATCTTCTTCATGATTTTTCTTTATATTTGGAGTCATATGAGGACGAGTCAATTAATAAGGCTATTGTGAAAGACCTACTTTTAAAGAGATCATAAAGCATGGTTATATAGTAATAGGTTGCACCACATCAATATCAAAAACCACCACATTCAATTTCATCAATCAATTCGTACATTGTTTTCTAAATGAAAAATATGCTTTCATCCAATACTCATCATCAACTAAAGGGTACTCGTTGTTCCATAAAAATTCAGTATATTGTAGATTTTGATATTTTATTGATGTAATTGAATGATCAATCCTCTGCATTAACTGATTATGAATCTTATTGAGAACTTCATCAAATGTCAAACAACAATGACATTTTTGACTCTTTCATGTGGAAAACTATTGTTAAAACATTACACGATATTAATCACCTCACAATTGCAATATATTTTCACCAACATGATTACCCATAAAAAAATAATTAATAAAATATTATATAATATTTCAAACAAATAAATTATTTGAATTGGTTATGATTGAATAATTTACTTGATCTTGATACCTTTTATTTGTATTGGTTTATCACTATTGATTTATAGTAATGGTGATATTATTACAAATGTAAATTTAATGTAACATTATATATTTTTATACAACTTATCAAATGTTTCATAAATTATAATCACTTACGAATAATGATTTTGGACTCGATCTCGATACTTTTTGTGGATTAGTTTATCATTATATGATAAAATATCCATAAACTATGGGTTTTCTCATAGATTATCTATTAAAAAGTATTTAATGAACCTCCAGTATCATTTTAAATAGAAATTCCTCTTGTCTAATGCCTCCTGTGGAACACATGTTCTCAAATGCCTCTCTGGGGATGCCTCTTTGGGGACGCCTCATCCGGGAAACCACTTGTCGATCACCTTTTAAATAAATACATACTAACATGCATATGAGTGGGTCTTTATGTATGAAATAAAATACATTTTTACGAAGACACACATGTCCTTACATACTTAGTGAGAGATACCTTGTATGTCATCAATGAAGAAACGAAAATGCAATTATTACAAATTCTATTACAACAGGCACTGAAAAAAATGTAATTCCAAATTTTCATTGGTCGGTCGTCGCAATATTAATTATTGCACAATAATCTTAACATGTTTTTTTATATTCTTATTATATTTAAGATATTATATAATGAAAAAAATTACAAGATGAAATATATATTAAATATCTACACCATTTTTCAAAAATTTATCCTTTTAGTTTGTATGTGTATATACATATATATATATATATATTGAATAATTAAATTTAATAAATTTAATGCAAACTAATATATTTTACAATTACATAACAACAATTAAAATACCAAACACTTATGTTATATTCAATTTTATAAAATTTCATATATTTGTATATATAACATTTTTTTTATCATTCTATTACTTTCCAAAATAAAAGTTAACATATTTTAAACTTTATTACATGAAAGAATAATTACTTTTTTTAGTATTATTTAAATATATTGAATATTATTATTATTAGTAGTAAATAAAGTACTATGATTTACACTTACATAAAAACCATTAAAATAATATAATCATAGTTTATTTTAAAATTAATAATATTAAAAATATATAATTTTATTGTCATTTTTATACTTTCCAAAATTTAAGTAATTGTATTCCATAAATTATTAATTCAAATAATAATTATTTATACATAATATAATTGAAAATTATTACTTATAGTAAACTATTTTTATATCAATTAAATATATATATATATATATATATATTTTTTAAAAAATAAATATGATACTTAATATATCTAATATATATTTAAAAATTATATTACTAGTGTATAAAATTTAAATTTAAATTAATATTATTTTAATAATAATATATTTTATATACATATAAAAATATTAAACTTGATATTTAAATTAAAAATATTTTCATTGTGAAAAACAATTGTATTTAACTAATGTCTAGAATATTGTAATTTAAATTAATATTACATTAAAAAAAATATTTTATATAAATATAAATATATTCATCTCTCTATTTAAATTAAAAATATTCATATATTTGAAAACAATTTTATTTCCCTAAATATTAATTGCATTTTAGACATACCATAATTAAATTTCTTAAAAATTTAATATGAACTCATACAACAAACAATAACTCATTGATAAATTAAATCCTAAAAAGTAAATAATTCACATATTTATACATAAATCAATAATAATTAAATAAACGAATCATACACAGAAACAATGATTTCTATACATCACATTTTAAACAAATAAACAATAAAAATAAAATAAACATTAATAAGAAATTACAAAATTAAATAAAAAAAATTACCTTCTTAAAAGAAGAAATTATATATTGATAAACTAATTTTGTAGGTATTAGAAACCAAATTCAGAAGAGAGGAATGAGATTTGGGGGGATACATTATTAGATCTCGGATAGGTAGATGTGTGATCCCTATTCATGCATCCTTCATCTTGTTTGTGAAGGATGTGTGAATGGGGTTCCTGTATCCTTTTCCACAACAAGGAAGAGTGAACGTGGTTCATTCTTCTCTAGAAATAGAAATAGATGTGTGAACCCCATTAATGAATCTTCCTTAGATCAGAGATGCGTGAATGGGATTCATGCATCTCGGGTCCCATTTTTAAAAAAATCGGGACCCTTACACTTTAATTTTTTTTATCAAAAACCGATTAAAAGAAATCCATGATGGGGCTCCCCTGAGAGATCCTCTCTTAGGGAACCCTATTTAGGATTTTACCCTTGTATCTTATGATTGGTTTAGTGGCTTGGTCACTTATAGAACGTTTTTCTTCCTTATATCCATAGTGTCAATCTCACCTTCCATTACTGGTTGTAGAATGTCTGGAGTTGTTATTGATCATATGGTGCTCGATGTGGTCATCTCCTTCTACCTTCCCTTTAGTCCTCATTATCTTCATCTTATTCTATTTTTGAATACCTGTCTCAAAATCATGATAAAGCTCATGGAATTAGGGTACTGTATTGGTAGCCAATATTTTGGTCTTAGTGTTAAGGAATGATCATAGATCTTGTCTTCATATGGGGTGTTGATGTGGTGGGTGAATATCATTTCCCTAGAGATATTATGACTTGAATGAGTGATATCAATAGGTTCTATCTCCATGGTTACATGGCGTTTTCTTGGGGATAGGGGTGAAAGATGATGGTGTTTTTGGCAGGTAGTGGTGGTATATAGGGCATGTAGTGGCATCAACGATGACGTCAATGATGTCATATGGCTTCATAGAGATAGTGGACGAGTTAGGCGGTGACATCAAGGTAGATGGAAGTGATGTCTCATGGGTTCATGGAGGTGTTGGATGAGGTAGATTGTGGAGTTATTGGAAATAATAGTTATGTTATTGGGTATTTATAGAGGTGGAAGTCGAGGCATGCAATGGCATTTATCGATGAAAAAAGTGATGTGTTCAAAACATTGTGATGACCTCAACCCATGTCGGTAACTTGTCTAATGTTTTTACCTTGAGTTCTATTTCCTGTGGTCTTGGGCATGAGGTCATGTATATCTGCGGTCTTTGACATTTAGGCCTCCAAGACAGAGCCTTGAGGTCATCTATAGTGTGAATAATGTGGTGTCATATAGGTGAATTACTTGATGCATTTGGTTGGTAGTTTAGAGGTACTACTGGGTGGGCGACATCGATCATAAGGATCGGTGCTTCGATTCTTATCATCCATCCATCCTTCTAAATGGAAACCAATGGTTAGATGGATGGGGTTCTCTATCACGCAACTCTATAATAATGGGACTAGTTTTTTCATGTGAAGCATCACACAGGTAATTAATGTGTGGGCCACATAGGTAGGATGGAGTGGGAATCTCAAAAAAGGTATGGTTGTTCTTTCAACCATCATCCAATCCTCCTCCCACATTAGGGACACAATGGTTTCCTTTCACAATGTCCATCCATTATGATGCAATATTTCATTGAGGTGTGGTGGGGTGGGTGACATTCATATAGATATATCATGATATTGACTACCCTATTTTGGATTTTCATCCATATTTGGTCTCTAGAACACTAGGCCATTAGACATTTTTGTTTTGGGACTTTCTTCAACCTTGGGAATCATGTCAGGTTTTTGTTACCTCCCATCCCAATTTTAAAAAGTGTATTTATTTCTTAATAAAGAGGGGATTTGGTCCCAACCTATTGAAAATGATTATTATTATTATCATTATCACCATAATTATCATGTGAGGCCTTCATTCTGGTCTTCAGAGTCCTCTGTCAGACCAAATGTTCACATCATTATGGGGAATCATAGTGTGGGAATCAATGGCGATCATCAATGTTGTATGATGTTGTAGATGGAAGTGGATGGGGTCGTCAACGGTCTACATGGTAGAAACAACCAATAAGTTCCTTATATGTCTGAGACATTGGGATTTTATGATATTATTTCATCAGATCTTCATGGAATGTTTTTGACATTTTGTCTCTGGGTTTTCCTGTCATCATAAACTCTATGTATTCTTTTATACCTCAAGGCCATGAATTTTTTGGTCTTTTAAAATATGATGGGTTTTCCCCTTTCCAAATAAAAATGTCTTTGATTATTTTTTTTAATGGATCATGATGCCAAATAATTCTGATTATTATTATTATCATCATCATCATCATCATAATCTCATTATTTTTACAATTAATATTATTATTATAAATATTATCATCAGTATTATTATATGATAGGGGACCTTCTCTCAAAAATAAATGAAAATCTAAAAATATTGAGGGTGTACCTCTCCTAAAATTATTTACCATGCCCAATTCCTTAAATAAGTTTATGTTTGATATGGTATCCCTTCATAGTCTAGAGAAATTTGTTGTTCGGAATTTGATATTGTCATTCATTATGTTAGATGTTGGAATTGTAGCTGAAGATGTCACTACACAATATCTGACCTCTATTAACCTTTATTTAAAAAAAACATCTTCTAATGGGTAACCAATCAAAATTCCATAGGAACAGATGATATTCTTAGTGATAAATATTTACTTGGGGATGATTCTTCAAAACAGAAAATGTTTCGAGACAAATAGGGTTTTTAAGTACCTCACCATGATTACTATAGATGAATATCTTATAATATTTGATAATTAACTATAATAGATATATGTTAGAAGTAAAAATCGTCATATGAACAAATTACATTGTTGTACACTCCTCAGTGGATGATAGGTCGACACATTTCAAGATCGGGGGCTCATAGTGGGGGTATATAGCTAATGCGAAATAATATGATTATTGATTCCCTTCTCTGTACTAGTTAGAATAATGAAAAATGCACAAAAAAATTGTAATGAAAACCCTTTGGTTTTTTTGGATGGTGAATGATTTTTATTCTAGTCTACATGTTTTAGTTCCTCATTTCCCTGTGGAATTATTTCTCCCACTCTCTTAACACATGAAACTCTTTGTAATTGTTATTGTGCATGGTATTAATTATTTTAAGTTGTTGTTTAGATCATGGGTTTTGGAATACCAATTCCATGTTTAGATTCACCATTGATTATCATCATGAACATCATCATAATTATCATAATTATCATTATCATTATCATCAGCATTGTGTTTATCATTAACATTAATATTATCATTGTTATGTTCATCATTTTGTAGCTAGTGGTTTGGATGAGTGGTTCTCACCCCAATATCTATATATGGTAGGGTCACGATTGAAATTCAAACCCTTTAGTATTATGGCCCTCATGGTGAGAATGATTTATTTATAGTGTGGTGTGACTACTGAGGGATAGTTGCATGGAAAAGGTACACTTTCACTATTGACATTAAGAGGACCATTCAGCTCTTGAAGGAGAAAGGACTATATGTAAAATTTATTAGTGGGTTGTTTATATGACTATCAGTATGGGTAAACGAATTTAGGCTAGGATTTTTGGAGTGTAGAATATTTGTATATTGGGCTGAACAACAACGAGGATGGTGGGAACTATATTCTTGACATAACTATTGGTCAAGACATCGAATGTTAGTAGAGTCAAAAGAGTGTATCATGAGCCACACTGGGTGGGACACAAATCAATTTGTGTAGATTGAGTCAGGAGATATCATTTATTATCAACACTTAATAGTACGATATGATCTCAATGAATGGAAATATATGACTATTTCAGCCGGTGTCCCTCGCTCGATGGTGTGGATTAATGATGTCATGACATATGATAGAAGGAAATATATAAGGTGATATAAAAACTTTGCATCAGATTGTGAAAGCCAACAATTCATATTGGGATCTATTGGATAAGTATTTAATTGGGCCTATAAGCCTTGATCGTGGGGTCTGAGGATGATTTCAAATGGGGACATTGGTTCATATTTCATATGGGCTTGCAGACAATTCTACAAGGGGTCAATGAGACATGTATTGTGGGCCTTCCGTACAATTATCAGGGGATGTCTATAGGCATTACAATGTATAAATAAGTATCTATAGTGGGTCTGCATCCCATGGTTGGATAAATGAATAATTTAGCATAAGTATGAGGGTTGAGTGTGTGGGTGTGTATTTTTGTAATCATACCTTATATAATAGTATTTATTATTATTGTTGTTATTATTATAGAATAAATCCAAAATGAGGGATTAATCCAAGAGAAGGATAAAAAATTGAATAAAATAGATAAGTTAGTTATTTTGGGGAGAAGATAAGAGGAGTCCTTGGATGATGATAAAAAATCATTGTGACAGCCCCTATCAATGGAGGAGAGGTTGACACCTAAAAATTGGGATGGGACCATAAATTGAGGATGTACACACAATAAATGAATCCCTTTTTTTGGATGGATATTTTTGTCTTTGTTATTATTTGTTATATGTTCATGTAACAATCCATCCTTTATATGGTCCATGTCACTATGTGTGTGTTTTCATTTTTAATAAATTTTATAGGGTCATGATATTAGATACCAAAAACATGGTTCATACTATCCTAGATTTTTATTATAGAAAGATTCACCGTGGAAGTCTTCCATTAACACTCAGGTGAGGGGAAATAACCAATAGGTCTAATAATACTCTCCTATAATGGCTTTTGATCTCCACAAATAAAGTTGAGTTATGTTGGAATAAGTACTAGGCCCACTTCATATGAGTCTCCATGGATCATTACAGAGAAAATTACTAACACTCAGGGGGACTATTCAAATTATCAAATATCAATGTTAGAGGACTGGTTTTGATATGCCTAACATTGAGAGAATGCTGAATCAGAGTTGGGGACTTTTTAAACCAATTCTAACTTTTTATCCATGTACCTCTGGACCTGTTTGGACATTTATTCTCTTGTTATCCTTTCTTATGTCACGTGCTCTAATATGATTTCCATAAAATGGCATATGATATTTTATAAATGTTTCACCACTCAATAAGAGAAGCAATGTCCTTGACATGTATGGTAAAGAATAGTGCGTATATTATCCACTATAAAGTAGTAACTGTTATAATGGGTTGGATGTGAAAATAATACTCTACCCAGTGTGAGTCCCTGCACATTGAAAGGTGGAGGGAAACAATATTATCTTCCTGAACTGGCGATTACCTAATTCAACTTGGATATCCATGCTAGTTCATTATACTGCCACCCAAGATAGTCTTCTCCCTGTTGAATAGGGTTTGAAACACCAATATAGTCTACCACCTATTGAGACCAGTTAGATGTCACACAGCTACTAAATATTCTACTCTTCACTTGATACTTACTTAATAGCATGAAATTAACCCTCTTATTTATTCCTACAAGCAATCCTAAAAGCTTCACATTCTTATTATCCTTTTTCTTCAGTGAAAAACCAACTGTAATGAAAATTCTTCTTCTTCATGCTATAATAAAAATTTACCTTTGTGATTATCAGATCAATTAAGATGAGAACAACTTAGAGTAATCACAATTGATATGGGATGAATAATAGAATATATATTAGCCACTCCCTTTCTAATCATTGACACATTATAATTTGGATTAATGTAGTAGTGCATAGATCTCCCTTTATTATTTACTTTTTTACCCATAATCTGGTAAAAACATTTAAAAAAACTCAAAACTTATGGAATAAAACCCACTTGAATTCCACTCATTACTTTTGTGCCACTTATGGATTTCACAGAACTCACTACTTAAAATTCATTAATTCATCGTAACTATCTTCTTGCATCCCACTTTTATCTTGTGCGGAACTCACTCTTCACAAGACAATCCCTGCTTGTGTGCTACTCTTTTGTGAAACTCAAAACATGCATTCCACATCAGGCTTATACAAAACTAACTTCTTTCACACAACTCCATACTAGTGCGCAACTTACAACTTGAATGTCACATCTACTTGCAGACAACGTTTGTTCATAACACCCATCTTGCGCGACACTTCATCTTGCGCGCCAAATTCTACTACATGCGTGATAATAGATCAAATTTTTTCTTCTGTGTTGATAATATAATAATGAGGAGGATATCCATATATTTATTTTCATTTTTGTGACCTTGCATGTGAGGCATGTAACTCATATTGATATCCACTCCATGACATGGGCACCACTCCATGAGTGCCACATACCCTTGCGTGTCAGTGCTGATTACACTCCACTTATACTTGTTTTCCACTTCCTATTTGTGTGCCACATTCTTACCATTCTCAATGTTTTATGTGATGATCTTGAAATATGACTTGTTCCCAACATACACTTTCATTCCACTTATACTTGCACGCCACATCCAACATGCACATCACTATTTAAATTGCACATCAATTTATTTCCTTTTCCAAAAAAACGTCTTTACTCCCCCAATCCTTCATGATCCTTGCATCACAAGTTCTCTAAACTTTTAAAATTTGTGAAATACTAATCATCAAAGAATCATCAATGTATTGGCCACTCTTATTGTGCCATCCCCAGGAAATAATTCTTTTCTTCTCTTTATATTCATCAATAATCCATATTTCTTCATGTACTCATTAGAAAATGAATTATATATTAATTCTTAATCCTTACTTCAAATCATCAATTCCATTTGGAGTGTTACATCAAAATAAATCTAATCACTTCTCTTTATACAAAAGTGGAGTCTTCTTTAAACTCCTTCAATGTTGTAGAAAATGTGTCACCATTGATACATGTATTTTGAGCATTAAGAACAGTGAAACAATTGACTAATTAATCAAGGAATGTATTGTAACATCCCTAGATTCAAGCATTGTCATTCTTTTCAATCATTCCTGAATATGATTGGAAACACATATTCTTCCAATTTATTTCAACCATTATTTCACCTTGGTTTTTATGGGATCCATGATGAATCCAATCTCACCATTATTATGATCAGAACTCCATCTTAAACCCAAGGTTATTTATATGGATCGTCTATTCTAGAAAAAAGCTTATCAATATGATGCACATTCCTAAGAAATCTGAGTCTTGTTTCAGGACAAAAATAGTCAAACATAAAAAATTCCATCATCTTCCGTCCTCATGAAACTCAAAATCTTATAAGCATTAAAATGTTACTTGGACAATTAATACATGGGGACTTCATCCAAGATCAATTAAATTTGGGACTACTTCATAATATTAACATAAATGATATCATAAAATCTTATTGAACATTATTGACAACAAAAACAATCTATACACACGGTGTGCACAACAATATCCCCCTTTCTAATTGTTTTCAATACCTTAAATATTATTTTCCAAATGAACATGTCGTTGTCAATGTGAATCTTATATCTCACCTTCCATTTTCTCTCTCTCCCACAAACATTTCATTCTCTCCACCTATCACTATTGAACATTCATTTCAATTTCTCTCCCCATTATTGACAAGAAATACAAGTTCATGTAAGATAGGGTATTAGTCATTACATAAGTAGATTGACATCAATCATTTCACCCTTTTTCAACTTGAGGAATGCTAGGTGTAGAAAATATGAGGATTCTATTCAGTCAACAGTGTTGTATATTACCAACTAATCATGATAAAATATGAGATGAGAACACAAGTACTTGAATTCAAAGGACAATCAATTTTATTTGATTATGATGATTTTGAATGTGATATGAAATAATTGATTGAAACTCATGCACTCACATTTACATATGGATCAAAAATATTCAAGTGGAAAGGGAAAGATAAGTGACCCTAAGGTACTACCATTCTTCTTAAGTAACTAATTAATTTAGTAACTCCATATTTTTAAAAATAATCTTTTGAGTAACCATGGATGAGAGATTACTAAATGACATACCTTTTTTAGTGACATTATCTTCAAAAAATCATTAGAGTAATTGAATTTAGTAGAAACTAAATTTGACAATAATTGAAATAATAACTGTGGTAGATTATTCATTTTTATCCTCCTCGTGATAAACACTTCTCATCATCTTCCAAGGTTGGAAATTGTTTTTGCAATAATTTGTTGAAAGCACTATCAAATTATCATTTCCTCCCCTTTAGATATTTTTTCACATTCATTTCCCTATATTACAAACACAAATACAATACACAAATGTATTAAGGGAATAAGGTGGATCCTCCATGATTCATTAATACGAACAACAAGGTTGAGATGATTTTCTCAACCAAGATCCTAAATTTGTTCAAATCTTCACACTTTCTCATTTGATAATTATTTTTGGTTGTTCTTGTTTGGTTTTCAATACATCTTCCATCTTTGTGTGTGTGATCCTTCCCTCTTCAAGATATTTCAAAGCACTATAAAATCCTGGTGAAACTCTCATATTTTTATGAAATTAATATTGATCTAGAATAAGTGTAAAGAAAATTTTAATAGTGTGACCATCCTTGTTTCACCTCACACATAGATCTTCCTTTAAATCATGTAAAATTTTCTTTTTTACATTTTTCACTGGACTTAGTTTATGCATCTTCCTTTTTCCTCATACATTCCAAATATTCATTCTAGATAA
Organism: Viscum album; assembly: GCA_963277665.1. NCBI lineage: Eukaryota > Viridiplantae > Streptophyta > Magnoliopsida > Santalales > Viscaceae > Viscum > Viscum album. The sequence goes on from OY728160.1 coordinate 736,907,114, forward strand.
CCAATAAGCCAGTCAAAACTGAGGAATCAAGATTAGTTCTTCCACAAGGATTATTTTAAGTTTCATCCTTCATGGTAGTTATTTTAGAAGAACCACCATTCAACTTCTCGGATTTGGAATCCAAGGTCTTGTCACATTTCCTTCTTGAAATCTGATTGGGTTGATTTTTTAACCATTATTTTAATTTTTTTCCCATGGTAGGTTCTAAATTATTAGCCAAATTTTGAGATCCTATTTTCGTGTCTGCATTGGATTCATGATGAGATGATCATGTACAAACCCTATAATATGTCCCATTACATACATCACAGATGTTATCATGAATTTCAAATCTATTTACAGTATACAGATGCTTCTATATTTTTTTATGTTTCTACATTATCTCTGGATTCCTCCACCTTCATATGGGATTTTTTCATTTATATTTTATGGATTGTACCAAAAGTTTAATGCACAATGTCCAAACCCATTTCATCCCCAACATTGACCCAAAAATCATGATTTCTGGATATCATCTGTATGAGGTTGTTGAGACTAATTATTTTTTTGTGATCTATATGGGGAACCATCTTCCTCACTCTTCTTCTCATTCACCCTAGTCATAGTGGTAGGTTTCTACTCACCTTTCCTCATCCATATCTACTTAGAATTTTTCTTCTACCATGCACTTTTTTGTAGATACAAAATTTGATACATTTTTACATGATGTTATGGATGGTACATATTCATTCTCAGCTGCTTTTGATAGCTCATTGAGTAAATACATGATATTATAATCACATGTTTTAAATTATTTCACACTGAGAATGTTTCAATAACATTTAACACAAGTAGAAACTATCACCTTTTTCTCTTAGAGATCAATTTTTATCTTCTAATGATTGGGACACTAAGCTTCCAATTTTAGAAATTCCATATTGTAGATGATCATTTGATTTGCAATCATGACCATATTCCCATAACAAGTCTTATTTAATCATTCAACTTCCTCTTCATGAATGAAAACATTGTTTTATAACAAATTGTTGTGGTCATTGATATTCATGGAATTATACTCCAAATATAAACCCTTGACATTATTTCTATTACTAAAATCATTTTCAAGTGCATGGATATTATCTAAAAAATTCGTATTGAATCCCTCATTCTCCTGAACATTGTTGAGCCATTTTGTGGAACATATTTCAAATTCCCACGTTTTAATCATAGATTAGAACATATCATGACATAATTAAACACTAACAAATTTTTCCATGTAATACATTCTCCAAAACCCCATTTTCATCTTCATGTTTGGTGATATATTCTTCAATGTATTGAAATAATCCACAAATATGTGAAAAAATTACTTTTAGAATACATGGTAGAATCACTCTTAACCTATAAACTGATAGTTCTTGTGAATTTGTAGATTTTTAATGAAAACTTGTGGTATAATTTTCATCCTGAAAATAATTTCAAAATGTACAAAAAAGTACCACTTAATCACTAGAGTTAGAAATGTTGTCAATATTCTTGGTGGAATCTTGAGAAACATTCTCACAAAATTAAATTCCCAATGTTTCTTCTGTGTTAACAAGCTATGGATATCCAGATACATCCTATTATTTATATTAGAGGGAATTATTCTTCAGATTTATCTTATTTGTATTTTTCCAGTTCATCATGTTCTTGGTAGATATAGCTTTTTTCTTAGAGGTAACTGAATCATCACCAACACTACTCATCATTGTTGACTAAAGAATAAAAACTAGTCTTAAAAAGATAAGAACATAAATATAGAGAATCCAAAATAGGTAAACCAACCACCCTATGATATCAATTGAGAGGGCCAGTTTGAGACATTCCTAACACTGAGTGGGGGGATCACTAGCGGGGTACTTTTAATATAATTCCAATATTTCATCCATGTACCTCTTAACATGATAGGATATTGATTTTCTTTCATCATTTTTCCATTTTCACATGAAATAATATGAAATAAGTAGAAATATCTCATGATATTTTTACAAGGATCACAACTCAATAAGAGAAAATATGTCCTTGTTGGGTATGGTAATGACCAATGCACTAATTCTCCACAATAATGTATTAACTGTTATAGTGGGTTGACAATAAAAACATTCTTCTAGCTAGTGTGAGTCCCTACACATTGTAAGGAGAAGGGAAACAATCCAATATTCCTGAAATGGGGATGACCTAATTCTACTTGAATCTACTTACTGGTTCTTTATACTACCTCCCATGATGGTATTCACCCTATTGAATAGGTTTTGTAACACCAATAGAGTATTCCACATGTTGAGACCTGTTGGATGTCACATTTTGGCTTGATCATATACTCGTCACATGTTTACTTGCATTCTGCAGGAATGTAACCCTCTTCTTTATTCCAAGATACAAACATGAAAGCTGCAAAGTCTTCTTCTTCTTCATCTTTAGGGAAAAACCAGATGCACTGAAACAAATTCTTCTTCTTGATAGAATCAAAATTTTACATTGTGGTTAACAGATCAATAATGACCAGATTATCTTCACATCATCACAGATGACATGGAATGAATAAAAAATATATATTGGCCACTTATTTCTTTTGTGGAACTCACTACATGCAACTCTCTACTTGAGTGAAACTATCTACTTGTGCGCCAGTTTCCCGTTTCGTGGAGCTCACTACTTGCACACCACTCACTTATTGTGCACCACACTTGTGCATAACTAAAAATATTTGTGCCACTTCATGATTATAAACAAATCACTTCTTTCACAGAACTCCCTACTAGAGTTCACCTTACAACATGAACTCCACTTCTACCCGGGCACCAATTTTTTGCATACCAGAAAACTAGAATGACAATTCATCTTGCACACCAGTTCTACAACTTTTTTTTATCATAGGTAAAATTTTCTATTAAGTTTAGAGCTTATAAAAATGAGTATAACAGTCATCTATTTCTAGTATTTTTGGTGACCTTGTGTATGAGGCACACAACTCATCTTGTGCGCCCCTCCCTGACATGTGTGCCACTCCATGCACACCACATACAATTGTGCACCATTCTTGCTTTTGTGCCATTTATATTGGCGTGCCACTTCCTACTTGTTCTCAAATCATTAACTTGTGAGCCACATTTTTTTATTGTCATATTTTGATATGATTATCTTGAAATATGCCTTGTGCACAACATAAAATTCCACACAACATATACTTGAGTGCCACATCCTACCCATGAACCACTCTTTAACTTGTGTGACACATTCCTTCCTTTACAAAAAACACATCTTTAATCACCCTATCCTTCAGATGTCTTGCATTACATATTCTCCAACCCTATGATATTTTTGAAATACAAATAATCAAATCATAATTATAGTTTTGGCCATTGTAATTGTGCCAATCCCATGCACTACTTTTATCTTCTCTTCATCTTCAACAATCATCCTTCTTTCTTCTTGTACTCTTTGGAATATTAATTCCAAAGTACTTCTTCATCCTCACATAAAATTGTCAATTCCTTTTGTATTTATGCATCCACGGATCTCCAATCATCCCTATTTATCCAAAAGTGGAGGCTTACTCAAACACCTTCAATGTTTTAGAAAATGTATCACCTATCACAGATGTATTTTGAACATTAAGAAATATGAAAAAATCATCTAATTAATTGAGGAATTGGTCGTAATATCTCAATCTTCCAGCAGGATCATTCTTCCAAATCGGTCCTAAATATGATTGGAAACACATATTCTACCTATTTCATTCAAACCATCTTTTCACCTGCATATTTTTATGGGATCTATGATGAATCAAATTATCATCCTTATTATGATTAGAACTCCACTTTAATCCTAAGGTGAGTTGTTTGGATATTTTATAATAGAAAAAATCATATCAATATGCGGGATAATCCTAAGAAAATTGAGTACATTTTTAGAAAAAACAGAGTCAAACATCCAAATGTCCTTCACCTTTCATCATCATGAAACTCAATTCCTTGAAACCATTTAAATGATACATAGAATATAAAGACTTGAGGACATTATGAAAGATCTATTAACTTTGGGACTACATCATAATTTTTACATCATTGAGATCCTCACATATCATTGAACACCATTGACAACCAATGAAAATCAATTGAGGACAAATAAAATCCATACAATAGGTGGGTACAACACAATGTTTATCCCTGTCATCAATAATCTCATCCGGTTTTCCTTTGAATGATTTTTCCCAAAAAAATTTCATATTTCAACTCATGAAATATAGAACCCACTACCCCAGCCATAGACACAAACAGAAATTCCCCTTTTATCAATGTCATAAATATCATTAATTAGTTCTATAAATTCGTTGATAATCTATGTGTCATTAAAAGGGAGTTCATTTTATCAGTTCTTAAAAAAGTAATTATATCATTCCCTTTTATCAGCATTAAAAAATTTCCCTGTTAAAAGGGTACTTTTATCATTGCTAAAAAATTGCTGATAAAAGCCAAAAAATGAAAAATAATATAAAGAATAACAATTCAGTAGTGGAGACACCCTATAATCATTGGAATCCCTCAAACCATCCTTTTAATATTGATCATCTTCCCCCACCCCAAACAGTTATTGAATCCCACCATTAACAACGCTAGGCCTCCCTCATCACACAACCACATGTCCATGCCTTCATTGGGGTCTGAAACAAAGTCCTCCCATTACAGAATCTACAGCATTAACACTCCCCAAGGTTGTGATTTGGTGTATTATGAATCTATTTATGTATATATATATATATATACTGTTTAATTCTTTTACATATATTTATATAACATTTTCTAAATACATATACAATATATGTTTTATATGAGTTCATATGTGTGTGTGTTTTTTTGTTTATAAATACATGAATACAAACACACACACACACAGACATATATATCTCTCTCTCTGTGTGTGTATAAATACAACTATACATATTTATATATATTTACATATATTATATCTTATTATTTATATTCATATATTATAATATATAGATAAATATTGATCTCTTTTTCCAAACACACACACAGATAAATATTTGTTTATATATATACATTAAATATAAATTAACTATATTTCTTTAAAAATATTAATATGTTTTTAAATTAAATAAAATGGATTTTTTTTATTTGGTTTATATATATAAAGATATTTTATATGTAAATATGTTTACATATTTATTAGTAAAATTATATTTTTTATGTATTAATATATACAAATATTTATATATGTTAATATACTTAGTTATAAGTCATATTTAAATATAAAATATATTTAATTTTTTACAAAATAGTATTCATATGATTGTATTACTTGAAAATTTATTGATTCTACACCAAAAAAGGAAAAGAATACTTCCATAAAGGATGATAAAGTTCTATCAAATATTAAATAATGTGGTACTCAAAAAAACCACATTTGTTAGGCCTTCTAAGCCTTTTATGGACCCCAAATTATGATTATTGGGATCTATATAGACATTTTGGTGTATATATTTTCATAATATTTGATTTGATATATAGTATAGCTTAAACATACACTCAGATCAAAAGTTATGATCGTTTGAAATTTGAGTCATGTTTTCAACTGATTTTAGATTTAGTTTTTATCTATATAATTTTTATAAATTAAAATTGTTATTATATGAAAATTTATTAATAATATTTAGAATATTTGAAATTATTAATTTTCATTAATTATGTTATAAACCATTTTCAACTAAATATATCACATATTAAATGTGATAACATATTTCATATAATTTAAATCGTATTTTATAAAATATATTATATTTATATCCATATAAATATATTTCTATATCAATATATGATTTATAATGATATATAAGTTTTTATTCTATAATATACCTTTTATTAGTTCAAAACCCATTCTAATTCTGATAAATGTATTCTTTATCAATGCTAAAAAATGAAATGATAGAGGATCTATATTTATCAATGCTAAAAAAACCATGGATAAATGGGTACTTTTATCTGCTATTTTTCTAACTGATAAAATAACCTTTTAATAGTTCTTTTTTAGCACTGATCAATGTGCTCCCTTTATCATCACTTTTTTATCACTCACGAAGGGTACTGCTCGATAAAACCAAATATGAGGTATTGAGAGGAGAAGAATACTATACCAATGAAGTTGATCTCCCTAGATTATGATATAATGTCAAAAATGTATAAAATTAGAAATACCAATGGGGTTTTATCCCTAATGTATTCAAAATGACGTAATATATTAATTTTATGGAATTTGATAATATATACTTTGGATGCCTTGAGAAGGATGGTTATATGAATAAATAGATGTTTGTAGAGGGGATGACGTTTCTAAATAAGCCAATTTTTTTTACTATTGCATTAATTTGTGGTACACCATTTGAAATAGTGTCTTTAACCATTAAATAATTAATGGTATTGGTATCAACCCCATATGAGGATGAAATTTATATTTATTTAAATGGCGAGGATGCAGCTGACCAAATCATGGTGGGACAAGGTACTAACAATTAAAATAGAATACCTATTATGGAGGAATTTGAATCCAACAAAGGTATTGTGAAATCATATATTCCCTAAACATATAATGACCTAAAATACATAATTGGGAAATGGTAGTCTCACGACCGTTATGAGCCTTACCATACCATAGACCCTAGAGTAATTCCATTTGAGAAGGATGAATCATCATACATGGATGATAAGGCTAATGCATGGTGGATTCCAAAACTACTGAGTGGTATAAAACCATCTTGAGGTGGTCCTTGAAGTAGAAGAAATAGTCATAGGAATAATATGATTATTTTTCATACTTTTAGAGAAATTTCTCTTTGATGTGTTTCCTTTTGTTGGGTTTTCATTGAGATATTTTTTCCACACACTATAGAACAATTAGCTATTAATATATGACAATTTATTTTTCTTTAATTGTTTTTTGTACTGAGAACACTCAGTACAAGGGAGGACCAATCTTATGTGACACTATATGGGATGAGAAAACCTCGTGAGATAGTAACATAAGGGAATTGATTAGTTTAGTGATGACCTCGAGAGTGAGGTTGTTGGAAACAGTGGTGTAATACAGTGAAATATATTTAAATCATTGGATGGTCATGATGGGATTAAGAAGACAGTCGAAAATGGCTAGTGGGCCAAGAGTTGGGATGATGTTGAAATGGTAGAGATGGTTTTGTGGGTCAGGGACCTTATGATAGCTTGAAATACGGTTCTACAGGAATGTCATGATCTAATGGCCTATAGACCAATATATAGGGGGACTTTGGTGCCATTATGGGTTGGAATCTAGGCATTATTTAGCATAGGGTTGTATATTTAAGACAAAGATTAGTTAGAGAACACATGCTATTTATCTAAGGATTGAATGCCTTGTATTATGTGAGTCAAAAGGATTTTTGATCCTTCAATAATCAATGGGTCTATCAGCCTATGCATACATACCTTCATACCTATATACACACACACACACATAAATACATACATATATAAACCCATATTCAGTACTCACACCTGGGGGGGGGATGGGAAACCTAGTATAGGTGTGGGGTTGGGTGTGTGTGTGTTTGTGATTTTCAATTTTTCAACCTCGGTAATAGTATTTTATTATTATTATTGATTACTACTTGAGGAGTTTAGAAGACCAAATCCAAACCAACTCACAGACACAGACCCCTTAGTTGGAAAAGCCTTATCCCTTCCCATTGTGATTGTAAAAAACCCAGTGGATTTATTTGATTACATTTTTGTGTCTAAAATTCCCTATGTATTTCATGAATATTCTTATAACCTAAAGGTACATGATTATCAATGAGGTAGGTACCACTTTTGGTCTTAAAATGTCCATTTTTTTAATTTACCGAGGGGTTTGAAACCCCTTATTATTATTTATAGTGTTGTTTTTTGTGTTTTTTGTGTTTTTTTTCTTATCATTATTATTCAATTGATGGGGGTGCCGAAGGCCTATGATCTTATAGATGATAGTTCAGACCTTCGCTCGATGGAAGGGGTTAGTTATGACATTCCTGGCACCATCACGCATGTGAGGTAGTGATGTTGGGATTTTAGGCTAGTTCGTGCGGACCTACATGCCATTTCATATGACTTTGAATCTCCTAGGGTATGTAAGCCATATAATTGGGGATATGGGGTGAATACAATAGTTCCTATGGTCCATTCTATAGTTTGATTATGATCCATGAATTGTGGGCCTTTGAGCCAATTTAATGGGTGGGGTATATTAGCCTATATATTAAAAAATTGAAGTACCAATTTTGGGTACTCATCCATTGGGGGGGTATTAATGAGATACCCATGTATAAATACATGTTGGTGTGTATGTGATTTGTTTTAATTATATATCTAATAAATAATAATAATAATAATACCAATACTAATAATTATTCATTATATTTATTTGGTGTACAATACAAGGAAAATAATCACACACAAACACCCACAGGGCAGAAAGATAGGTCCTAGCTCCCCCTCCAAACAAGGGATAACCCATATTCTCAACCATTATTACAATAAACTATTATTCTAAAGGATCAAAAATTTAAATCCTCTTGGGGTATTTATGATGCATATCATAAAATAGAGGGAGGTGTAACTGTCGTGATGCAGGTAGGTGGTGACATAGGCATGGCGTAGGAAAGCATATATGCATGCATAATGGAGATTGGCGTAAGTACCCATGTACTTACTGACTCAAGAAGGTTCTTTATTCCATCCAATTAAATAGACTTCTATACATCCAATTATTGGCCTTCATGTTATTTAATTTTTCCCTTTGGGCCATCAAAGTGGTGGTACTTCAAGCCATTAAGAAAATTATAATGTGTTGGGTGCATGGGTTATTCCTAGGGGGATGGGTGTTTTGACCCATCCTCCAGATCCCATGAGTGTGTTTGTTAAATTTATTATATAATAAATAAATAAAATAAATTATTTTTTTTGTTTTTTTCTTGTTGTAATTGCTATTATTTTTCATATTGTTAATAATTTTGTTTTTATTATTATTGTTGTTGCTATTATTATTATTATTATTAGGAAGGAGATGAGAGTCTAGGAGTTACACTGTGAAACTGAAAATGGAGTCTAGGTAACACCTTCAATCATGATTCTCCTTCACTTTTTGGAGTTATAGGATTCTATTGTAAAATCCTTCTCAAGTATTCCCCTTATTCATATGGATCGATCTGATGTATATTGAAGGCCATGTGATCCCATATGATAGATTTGGAGCACTAATGGATTTGAAATAAGATTTTTGTAGGTGTTCATGGGAAACCTTCATGTACTCTCTCATTGGAATAATCTTCATGAAAGGTTCATATTCCAGAGTTGAATATAATTTGGAAGAATTTTCATAAAGGAGTATCAAGGTAAAATATTCCATAATTGTGAGGCTCATCCTCCCCAAAGGTGAGAATCCATTGAATCTTGAAAACCTAGTTTTCATGGATTATTTTATATAGATTTCTATGACTGGAGTTGCACCTATTTTGAACATGGGGTTTTCCCTATATTGTTTCATTGGATTAGACCAGGATATGGGAATTAAGCTAAAGTTCTCTATTCTTGATGATCTACTCATTCCATATTCATGAATGGTCCAGGGATTTCAATTTCTCTTGGGAGATGAATTATTTTTCTTATGTATGGGTTAGATTACATTCCTTTGATTAGAGTCTTTGGCATCTAAAGATCCTTCATGATTTTGAAATGGAAATTAGGACACCTATCCTTCTTGATAGAGAGACTAAAACGTTGGATTTGGTCACTATATTAGAATAATTTCCATGATTGATCTCAGTTCCACTCTATATGAAAATTTAAATATTCCCACCCTCACCAATGATATTCAAATTTATTTTGAGTGTGAGAAGAATATGAATTTTTTTGTTATCTTATTGGATTTTTGATAATTTCTAGAGGTCTACTACAAGAATATCTCTTATGAGGCTTGTGGATTGAAGGGAAATATTGCAAGGGTTTTCATAGGATATCACGGGGAACATTAAATATTTTCCCAAAAAATCAACACAACTATATGTGTATGTACCTAGATCTACCAGGATCGACCCATTGTGTGTCCCCAAGGCTTGTGGAGATTTGGGGATGGTCAAATGATGATTGGAGTAGTTTGGGTGGTGAGATTTCGGATAAATGAACATTCCTAACATGAAAGTTAGTTTAACATAGTGCAGAATAAATTTAAAACATGAATGTGGGATTCACGTAACATAATATGTTTGGGTTTAAAAAAAAAATCAAATGGTAGTGGTTTTTTCGGCCGTAATCATCCTCGAGACATTACACGACATGAAAGGGGACTATACATCATGTAATCCCTCAATTATATATATATTAAACCATTTTCCATCACCTTAGATTGCAATACATTATGGTTCCACCTTCCTCCCCTCTTTTCCCAAGCGACGTGATAGTCCCCGCTTTAGTTGTTTTGATTCTCTTTGAGCGACATCTATCCTTCGGCTTCCATCTTCGATCTGTGTCAATCCATTGAGATCCAAAGTGCATTTTTAATTTGATTTCTATTTATTTTCCCCAATGTTATTTCATTTTCATCCAATTAATATTATGTTTCTATTTTTTCATTCCCATATTTCTAATGGGGATTATTTTGGCTGTTGTTATGGTTGTGGTGTCATGACACCCTCGTATGGATGAAATTCTTATCAGAGGGGTAATCAGAGATTTGTTTGATCATCCATTATAATGTGAAGAATGGAAAGGAAATTTTTTAGGTATGGGATACATTTCTTCCCTATTCAATTAGATTAAATTATTGTGTTATCATGGTTTATCCTCTTGGATCACAATGAAATTGACCAAATTAAATAGTTTAATTTGATTAAAGAATGGGTATTGACCACACAACAATGTTGTTGCTTTATACCATGAGAATGGTTTTCCTCTTGATATGATAGATAGTTCAATATCCATTCCATGATTTGATATGAATTTTTTCCTTGAAATTTTTTGGAAATGAATGTAAATATGAAAGTAATTGACAATTAATTGACTAAAAGAGAAATATTCATGTTTAATGAATCCATTTGTTATTATAATTTAATTCCAATAAAAATTATGAAATTATACATGTTTAATTGAATTTTTAACTAACTCTATGATGATTATGCTTATTGATAAAATAATTAAAGGCATGATAATTAATTTTTGATATTTTGTGATTGATTTTTAAACTAGTTTCCCATAGTTGGAACCTATGAATAATGAATTAGTTAATTCAAAATGGAATAATAATTTGTAATGTGATAAAAAATTATTCATTAGTATGGCCCGAGTTATCTACTTTCATATGAAGGGCATGTGCCTTGTTGACTGGATCCATGAGTGATTGTTGTGTGTGATGTTTGAAAGCCTTCTTTTAGGGACAAGGGCCTGGTTTCCATGTTTATTTCCTGATATTTATGATTTAATTTGAGCCTGGGATGGATGATCATAGAGGGATGTTGTTTTATGTGGGGAAGGGAGGCCTAGATATGTCGTGATCCTAGGGTGGTTGATCCTCGAGGGCTGTTGTGTTATGTGTGGTGGTGAGGCCTTGTATTTGTGGGAATAGTTTATACATAGAGTGGCATGATGTATATGATTATGCATGAGGGTGTTGGGGATGGTTTAAGTGGTGAAAAAACGGGTTACAGTTGGGCTTACCCATTATTATAAAATAAGGATGCTTGTTTAATCTACTGTTTAGATGGAGGAAATTTTTTTATCTTCTTTCTTTCCCCACTCCTTAAGGCAGATTAATGTATTGGGTTACTCTCATTCAATGGGAGGAGAATACATGCAAGTTATGCCAAATGCATTTTTATTTAGTTCCTCATGGTTTTATGAGTTTACTCTCCTAATATAGGTGTTAAAGTGTCGATATGTAGTTTATCTACTCACTATGTTAATCCCCTTATGTCGGGGGAGCATACAATATTTTCTTAGAGCACCTGGTAATATGGAATATAATTTTATTAAATAAATGAATAAATATTTAACCCATGAGGTTGGAGCATGATAGGATGAAATGCTTACTTTGAAATTATAAGAAGACGTGGAATTGGTTTTTTGATTCCACCTGGGAATGGTTCTTTGTTGAAATGGTAATGTTATGTAATGTGGAAATGATAATGGTTAATTAATAGTTAATAAATAATTAAAATAATGTGTAACTGATGAAAATGAATAAAATAATATAATGTTTCTCTCTAAAAGGTTTTTTTTCTTATAGGTAATGTGATCATGGAAGTGAATGTTGGGGGTTCAAGAGATGTTAGCTTAAATTTTTCTGTGACTAGGACATGTGATTTGTGTGGTTGTGAAATATATTATATCATGTAATTTGGTGTTTCTATACAAAAATCCACCCTTTCAGTTAGGGAAACTGACACCATGGGAATTTTGAGAACTGGGGTGTGTTTTCCCCAATTTCCGGGTGGGGGGATAGATGGCTGACTACCCCCTTTGGACATGTTCTCTTCTCTTGATAGATCTTCTTGATAGTGTGCATGACGGTTAGTTCTCCACATATGTGTGTGTATAGAGATGTAATGGAATGTGGTTATTTATAAAAATAATATTCTAGATTTTGTTTTCTATGAAATACTATAGGTATAACGTGTATTGTTTGTGATGCAATGTATATACTTACATGGTGTATGTGATGTTATGGATTGAGGTATAATACCCTACATATGATGAAAATTATGCGAGCTATGGTGGCTCCTAGAATCTACCTGGTTTTTTTGTTTTGTGGATGTGGTGGTGTGTTACATGAGGTGCATGTTGCGGTAACTCTCCAATATGTCTACGGTTAATCCCTTTTGCAGAGAGATGCTCAGGACGTGAGATGTTGCGGAATAGTATAAATCCACTGGGGAAGCGGTAGTTGGGAACCCTCGATAGTTTTTATTATATAATATTCTATTTTATGAGATACTTAGCGATATTAGCCATGGTGAGGTTGGGAACTTGGTATACATGTTTAGGTTATGAGTTGGTTCCACTTATTCTTCTCAATGATTTATCATGATTTCATTACATCTGTATAAGAGGCTTTAGGGAGGATCTTATTGAGTATACAATTATACTCACCATATGTATATATAAACTATTTTTTTTGGTAATTTGGGGATGGTTGGAGATTAGGCTGGATACTACTAACTTGTGGGTTGCAGGAGCCATTTGTCCTTGATGGTCTCTACAGTTTTTACTTTATTTTGGTAATTATATTTTTTCCTTTATATTGTAGTAGTTATTTTATGACATTACATTTCTATTATGGGGTTTGTTATATGTTGTAGTGTGAGAAGGAGTTGATTGTTTTTGTCTTATCTCTCTCTTCTCCATGTCTTTCTCTGATAGGTTAATGCCTCACATCTTCTTTTTTATTATACCGTTAGTTATATTCACCAACTCAAAGCATACTGAAGGTTGGAATCAGGGGTTACTATCTCCCTTCTCCCATTTTTGGCCCAGGATAGTTACACTTTGTGGGGATGGGTTCATGATAGAGTGGCCATAGAGGTTAGGTTGAGGGATAATATGTATTTTGGATTTAGTAACATGTGAGGTTTCATGGGTTGGTAGGGAAAGTGTGCTAGCTTACATGGAAAGCATTTTAAACACAAAAGACCAGCTGGGTCATGGGTATTTAGGGCCCCCTATGATCTGATGTATAGAATTTCATGTTTACAACAGCTACTAAATGATGTGAGGCTGGTTGTAGCATAGAGACTTGGAAAGGATCATAAATCATTATTATTTTCACATATGTTTGAATAAGTAGACCTTTTGATAGGTTAACCCAAAATTAATAAAATAAAACAATTAATTAATGTTATATTATTCCATGTTCAAGGTTTAGGAGATAATATTGTCTTTTATTTTACAGGTATGGCTCCAGGTCGACAACCTCGTCAGGTTCGTGCAGAATATGTTTAGTAGGTTTCACCGTTAGAATTTCATAGGGTAGAATATGATGACAGAAACTCTTAGAAGATGACACTCCAAGTGTTTCTGTGAAAGAATCTACATAGTTATGAATGATCTATTTCAGATGAAGTCACAGATGACTATTTGGAGGATGTTGAGATATTGTTCAGATCAATACATTCTTATAACGAGAATTAGGTGTCATTTTCTTTGTCGTTGCTATGTGGGGAATTGAGAAAATTGTGCTTCTTGTTCCTTTGGGATTTTTAGGAGTCGGTAGTCACATGGGAAGTGTTCTGATACTAGTTATAATCCGAGTTTATTTCAATGAATGTGAAGGCATCCAGTTTCTAGGAACTAATATCCCTCTTGGTAGCAGAACTATGGTGTGTGTTTGTGTGTTAGGAATTTATTTAAGGAAGCTTCTACGATATACTTTGGACATGTTTCTAGATGAGGACTCCAGGATGAGGAATTTTGAGTAGGCTTTTCATCCAGAGATGCATCTCCTGGTCACCCCATTTATGTTGAATACATATACCGATGTGTTGTCAAGAGAAGAGTTCATCGAGAGGATTCTATCTAGAACCAGATCATATTGAGAGGGGAGTCACTATGATTCCTCACGAAGCAGATATGTGGTCCTGGGTTCCCAATAGATAGGACAGATGAACTTCTGATCTGATGGTGGTAGGTATCAGCCCTCAATGTCTCATTTCTCAGGGGTGATGTCTCATAGTCCTATGATATGGGAACATATTCATTTTTTTCATGTGGATGATGAGGTCATTAGTGTTGAGAATCCCAACCATTTTGAGTATTCGTTGTGCCCTATTTGTTACACTTCAGGTTTTTCTGTTGAGGTAGTTCCAATTGAGGTAGTTGTATTAGGTTACATCAGTTTGAGATCATTATAGAGAAGATAAGAAAGGAAGATTAAAGTCCTAGGATTGATCCCTATCCCTAAAGACAAGAGTTATGTATTATATGACGTCATCAACATGGTCATAGAGTCCGCTGAGATGTTCATGGTCATCTTCATGCTTCAGCGTTACATATTCCAGATGAGCTATACATATTTCTAAGTCCAATTTTATTTTTTCAGCTTGGGTGAATTCTTTGTTTGTTCTAGGAGTGACACACACATTCATATCACCTACACTTGTCCATTATTTGGTACAAGAGGTAGATATTCTCTAGTGTGCTTGGAGCTGACTACCCCAGTTGGACGTCCAACTAATTTTTTTGAATTATGTAGAAACTGTGATCTAGTGTTGGGGTATTAAATCTGGTGGGGATATTTACATTGTTTCCATATTCAACCATATGACATCATCTGTGAAATCAATTATTTCTATTTGTGTAGGATATCATGGACTGCATTAGGAGGTTGGTTGTGATATTTGATTCTGATGGAGATCTAATGGTGTTTGTCAGTAAGAACATCCCTCATATGGGTCAATGATGGGTTTTATATTTCACATCCTTGATGGGTGCTAAGATGCTAAGATTGTTGGAGGTTCAATAGTCAGTGTTTCCCACTGTCTTAGAATTGTACCCTGATGTATTTCTAGATCAGGTTGTTGTGTTAGCCCCTCAACAGGAGACATAGTATGGGATTTAACTATAGATAGGAATGTATTTTATCTCGATGTCTCCATATAGGATGGATCCTTTTAAGTTGAGATAACTATGTATACAACATGATGATCAGTTTTAGTGTGGTTTTGTTTGACCAAGTGTGTCATCGTGTGGTGCACTCATTTTTGTTGAAAAGAAGGAAAATCGTAGTTTGTGGTTGTGTATCAATTATCGTCGCTTGAACCAAGTGACAATGAATAACTACAACACTGTTTTATGGATTGATGTTTTATTAAATCCACTATAGGGTGCATGTTGGTTCTCTATGATTGATTTGTGGTCTGAGTATCATCAAATATGAGTGAAGGATGAGGATATTAATATGACTGTTTTTCATTGTCATCATAGGCATTAAATGTTTTTTGTGATTACATTCACTGTCACGAATGATCTAGTCATGTTAATTGTGTCATTAAACACTAGTTTCGTTGAGTTTCTAGATATGTTCATGGATTTTTTTCATAGTTGACATCCTCGTGTACTCTACAACTGAGTAGGATCATCCGTATCATTTTCTGGACATTTTGGGAGTTCTTCATCGTCAGTAGCTATTTGGTAAGTTTTTGATGTCTGATTTTTTGGGATTGATAAGTCCATTTATTGGGGAATGTTTTATCCTATAAAGGATTATATTTGGATCCATATGAAATAGAGGAATTAGATTCTTTGGATTCCACTAAGATATTGATTGAGATGAAAAGATTCAATGGTCTTAGAGGCTATTACTGGAAGTTCATAGCCAATTTCTATTAGTTTTTTATTCCAATGACAACATTTAATATAAAGGATCTTGCGTTTTTTGGACGGATCAGTGTCGTATAGATTTATATTATCATAAGAGGAAGTTATTCAGTCCTTTAATTCATTTTCATATTTCCAAAGGAGTTCCATTTGAGGGTTTTTATGATAATTTTCATCTTGGGTTGGGTTTTGATCTAATGTAGTAGAGATTGGTAATTTCTTGTGGGTCTCACGAGTTACATATCCATGAGTGTAACTATGCCTCCCAATATCTTGATTTTGCATTGATGGTGTTTTTCCTAATGTTGTAGAGAAATTACCTCATCAGCGAGGGATTTGTGGTCATCACCGATAATATGAATTTGATGCATGTTTTTCCACAACGTGACATGAACATGTGTCAGCATTGGTGGATGGAGTTCATAAAGGATTAAAACATTGAAACTTCTTATATACCAAGAAAGGATAATTTCATTTTCGATGCAATGAGTAGTATTTCACATAGTGATGTAGTGTGGTAATTAGGCGATTCATGGAGAGTGATGGAAAAAATTTCAGCATTGCACCTAGATAATGGATAAGTCAGGGGAAGAGGTTGTTTTTTCAGATTATGATGTAGTGATATATGGTAATGAATGTAGAAGAGTCCCGGTTTTGGGTTCTTGAGGTGGAGGTCTTGACAAACTATGTCATTTGTGGTAAGACACTTTATGATTGGTATAAAGATGAACAACACCACATGTAGTTTCATGGAAGGATTTTTAATCTTTTGGGGATGCATGAAAAGGTCCTCATTGAGTCCCATAATGAACCGTTGGTAGTAAATAATTCCAATAAAAATATGTATTGAGCCTTGATAGGTCATCATTGGTGACCTTTTTTAAAGCATGAAGTTGTAGAGTTTGTGTCTCGTTGTTTGGTCTGCCGGAAGGTGAATGCTGAGCACCATGTTCCCAGTGGTTTACGATAGCTATTATATGTTTCTCAGTGGATGTGGGGTAACATCTTGATGGTTTTTGTCATTGGTTTACCTCAATTTTATTGGTTTATGATTCTATATGGGTAGTAGTGGATCAAATTATGAAATGGGACCAATTTATAGAAATTATGGAGTCAAGCATAGTAGATGTTTTGTTGAGGTAGTGTCCGGAGGAGGTAGTGAGACTCTTCAGAGTCTCAAGAACGATCATTTATAAAGGAGATACTAATTTTACATCTAGGATTTTGTGAGGTCTCCATCGTGATTTTTGTTCTTAACTATGCCTTAACACTACTATTTATACACAATTGGACTGTCAAGAAATGCAGACCATCCAAAATCTTGAGGACAAGTTGCACTCTTGTATCCTAGATTTTGGAGGTTAGTTGATGAGGCACTTGACCGTGTTATAGTTCACAAACATTTTTTTTCATTCGACCATTTTTACAGCTCCATTTGAAGCCTTGTATGGTATACATTACCATTCTTCATTCAGAAATATCGGGTTCGGTGAGTCAGAAATTCTTATGCCGAGACTCGTACAAAATATGATATAGATGATTTAGGTGATTTGTGGGAGGATGAAGGTGACACAAGATCATCAGAAATCCTATGACAATAACAGGAGGATACCTATGGAGTTCAATGTTGGGGATAATGTGTTCTTGAAGGAGACTCCATGTTATGGGTAGTGAAGGTTTGGTCATGGAAGTAAGCATTATCCCTAGTCTATTAGGATATCCAAGGTGTTGGATTGTTTTATAGATGGGGAATATACGATAGTTCTTCCCCCGCAGATGATCTAGATACATGATGTTTTTCATGTGTCTCAACCTTTTCTTTATATTCATGATGACTCTCACATCATCGATTGGGGTGAGATCGATGTTGAACACGATGCAACATTCCAGGAGTGGCCAATAGAGATCTAGGACAACCAAAGGAAGTTATTACGTAGGTTTGTTATCTTGTTGGTTCGTGTAACATGGATTTAAAGTGGTATAGTGAAGAGTACCAGGGAACATGAGTCGCAGATATGTGATCAGTAACCCAAACTATTTGATGTTTAGCTATTATTATGTAGCATTGTTCAATTAATAGTTGTAGACCATTCCCTGTTGGGATATGGATTTATATTTTTCTTCTTGTGGATTTTACTCTATTGAGAGGAATCTGGCATTGTAGAGTGTTTAAGAGATGTTTTTGGTTGTTTCATAATTTTTATCTTGTTCATGTAGTGAGGCAGGGATCTAATGTGGTGTTGAGAACCTCGAGATGTATCTCACGGGGTGTCTCTTTATATGGAGCCTTTCTATTTCCTCTCTTCGATGGTTTTGGATTATCGAGGATGATAATGTTTTAAAAGGTATTAGATGTAAGTGTATTAATCCTTGTATTTCAACCCTTTTCATATTCCTGAGGGTTGTAGAGATTGGAGGAGGTTCAATTGACATTTGGATGAGTTTGGGTCCTCATCCATAGTGATAATTTAACTTTCACGATGTGAAAGTAGGTTTCATGCCTTGTTGAATAATGTCATAATGTGAAAGTGGGATTCATGCCATCTAATATTTCAAGGTTCTAAAAATAATGTAAAATCGAATGGTGATAGGTTTTTTGGAAAAAAATTTACCTTGAAGAATTACATGATTTGAAAGGGATTATACATAGTGTGATACATACTACATTATCGTTTAAAATATTTTCCAGCCACTCAGTTTGTCAGACTCTATCGATGAAAAATCCCTCTGTCTCATACTAGGTGACCCGACAGTCCCTAATCCAGTGTTTTGGATTCCTTTTTAGGGGGATAAAACCTTGGGATTGCTTCTTAAATAAATGGAGTTATGTGGAGATCCAATGTGCAATCTACCTTTGTATTGTAGCAGCTTTCCCCATACTTATCTTGTTTTCCTCCCATTCATCTCACATTACTATGGAAATTGAATAGAATTGTTTCTACTGGGGATTCTCTAGATTGTTGTTGGTGTGGGGGTGCTGTACCATCCTATTATGGATTTCATTCTTGTGGGTGGGGTGATCAGAGATCCGTTTTCTAGTCCATTCTCATATGAAGAATGTCAATGACATTTTTTAGGTAGGGAATTCATTGATTCTTTATTTAATTATGGGAAAAACTACTATTATTGTGGATTAAAACATTGTATTGAAAATAAATTAACATAAATAAAATCTTGAATTGGAATAATGAATAGGTATTTAACACATAGTGATTTCGTTTCTTTAAATTGTGATAATAATTTTACTATTTATTTTCTAGATAGTGTGATATCTCTACCATTCTAGGATTAACATGATTTTATTTATTGAATTAGGTAATGAAAATAAAATATTGAATTAATTGATAATAAATTACATAAAGGATAAATAGGCATATTTAATGAATCCAATGGTTTTAATTTGATGTTAATAAAATTGATGAAAGTATGCATATTTAATTAAATTAGTAAATGAAACAGAATCATGATGATGGATATTGATAATGTAATTAATGGAATGTTAATTTAATATTTTAATTAATTTATGATATATTTTGATATGTTGTTTCTTAGGTTTCCTGTAGTTAGAGTTTGTGAATAATTAATCAGTCATTTCATGATGGAATAATAACTAGTTGTGTGACAAAATATAATGAATTTGTAGGGACTATTTTTTACACCTTTTTGTGTAGGCCAAGTACCTTATAAATTATATCCATGGGAGATATTTGTTTGTGAATGCTGAATGACTTGTTTTCAGTAAAAGATCCTAGATGCTTTTTTTGTTTCTTACTTCTTATGGTGTGATGTGATCCTTGGATGGATGAACTCGAAGGGATGTTGTTGTATGTTGGGAAGGCAGGATCGGATGTGTCATGAGCCAGGGATGGCTGAGCATGGTGGATATTGTGGTGTTTTTAGTGGGAGTGGGGATACTTTTGGTACTAGAAGTTAACAACTACATTTGAGAGAATTATCATTTTATGTACGGGGTTTTAGGGATGGCATTAGAGGTGAAGAAAACATTTAAATAGGGGATTACCAATGGTTATTAAATGTGGATTCCTTTTGAATCTGTAGTTTGGAAGAAGGAAAAGTTGTTTGTCTATGTTCTTTCCTTTACACACTACTTGAGGGAGATATATGTGATTTTTTTCTATATTTCCATTGAAGGTGTAGACGCATGAGGTATGCCACGTGATTCACATGTTTAGCTTCTCATGGTTGTATGAGTTTATTCTCCTTCTATAGTGTGAAAACACTCGACGTTTAGTTCATAAACTCACAATGTTGTGCGCCATGTTTTTGGGATCCTAGATTATTATTCTATATAACATGGTGATATGGAATGTATCTTTGTTAAATAAATGAATAAATTTTAAACCCATGGGGTTAGAGCTTGCTGGGATGTAATGCTTAGGTTGAAATTATGAGAAGCTGTGGACTCGATTTTCTAAGGCATGTAGGGCATGGATCATTGTTGAAAAGGTAATGTGATTTAATTTGGAATTGATAATGGATAATTAACAGTTATGAATTAATTAAAGTAATTTTTAACTGCCGAAAAGGAATAAGATAATATAATGCATCTCTTTAAATGATTGTGTTCTTATTGGATATCATATCTTGGAAGTGGATGCTGAGTGTCTATGATACGTTTTATACAACTGTGTCTGGGATTGGTATATTCCCTTAGTGTGGTTGTAAACTATATTATATCCTGTAATTTTTGTTATTCTATACACTACTCCACCCTTTATATTATTTGAACTAAGACCCCCATGATTCTGATCCCAATGGGGGTCTTTTCCACTTTATCCAGGTGGGAGGATGGATGACTGACTATCACATTTTTCCACACTCTCTTCTATTGGTATATTTTTGTGTTGGTATGAATGGTGGTGAGTTTTTCCCAAATATGTGTGCACAGGTTAGTAATATATTGTTGTTTTTTTACACACATAATTTTTGGATATAGTTTCCTATGGAATACAATAGGTATAAAGTGTATTGGTTGTGATGTCTTGTGGATCCTTACATGGTGTGTGGACTTTGATGGAATGAGGTATAATAATAGAAATATGATACAAATTATGAAAGTTGTGGTGGATCCCATAAACATCCTAGTTACTATTTTTTATTTTGATGTGGTGGTGAGTTTTCTAGGGTGCATGTTTTAGTGCATCTCCCATGTGTCTATAGTCTAGCCTTTTTGGAGAGAGATGATCAGGATGTGTGACCTTGGGGAAGAGTGGAAAACTAGTGGGGAAGTAGTAGAGGGGTACCCTGAAGATATTTATTATATTATATTAATTTATATGCGATAATTTCTGAGAGTATCGATGGTATGTCTTAGAATATATTTTACCTATTTCAGAGATGAGTTAGTTTCACATGTTGTTCATTATGCTCTAGAATACTTTCTTTAGTTTTTCACGAGTGGATATGGGGAGGAACCTACTAAGTATACTGTTATACTA
Organism: Viscum album; assembly: GCA_963277665.1. Lineage (NCBI taxonomy): Eukaryota > Viridiplantae > Streptophyta > Magnoliopsida > Santalales > Viscaceae > Viscum > Viscum album. Next base: position 736,928,985 of record OY728160.1, read on the forward strand.
ACCCTACATATATATAAACCTTTTTTAATTTTATTTAGATATGTTTAGAGATCAGGTTAGTTACTACTAACTTGTGGTTTTCCAGAGCTATTTTGGATTTTTAGTCACTGTCATCTTTATATTCTTTTAGTACATCTAGTTTTTCCTTTAAATTGTAGTAGTTATTTTCTGACATTAAATTTTTGTACTTGGTTTATCTTCTATATTGTATTATGATCAATATTTTTTAGTTTTTTTATATATCTCACTCTTACGCATGTGTTTTCCTTTGAGGGTAATGCATCCCATCAGCATTTTTATTATACCCTTGTTTCTAGTCACCATCTTGTGGCCTAATAGAGGTGGGGATTATCATTAATTATCTCTATTCTCTAATTTTTAGACCAGGAGGGATACACTTTTTCAGTAGTGGGTTATGAAAATATTAATATGGGGAGGAACATGGAAGATCCAATGAATTTTTGGGTGTGGATATAGAAAATCCTATTAAGTGTGACACTCAGAATCCTATATTGGGGGATAAGTTTTTGATGTTTAGGTTAAGTCATCATTTAACAAGGGTAGAATGGACTTAACCATGATAATTCATCATTGTGGTATTTATATATATGATTAATACCATATAGAGTACACTGATGAATTTGATCATACTCTTTATGAACAAAAACTGAGTTATGACTAGTCACTTTCTCAACATCACATGTCTCAGGATGATGTAATAGTAGTGGAGTAGAAATCTCTTTATTTTTTATATGTAAATTCTCATTATCCCCCATTCTTATATTTACTTGATCATGGATTAGAGGATGGTAGGAATTTTGATTCCTTTTCTATTCCATTAGATGGTGAATGTGATTTGAATTCTATGGATGATAATCATATATTCTTATAGAACATAAAAGTTATCTATAATGGTAACAAGGGTAAGAAAAAAATGGTTTCTGATTCATGAAATCAACCCAAATTCAAGAGTGACTAGACTCTACCATCTCATGATAAAAGGAAACATTCGTTAGTATTTCCTTAGATTTTTCTTTCCTTTTAAAGGGTAATGGCATCCAAGGGTGGTTCTCCTATTGGGTTGTAATTTGGATAGACTTTTTATTTACAAGGTTCTCTAAAATATCTCATTACTAGTAAAACTTCTAGAAAAGTTGACACTTTAATGGTCTCTTAGGAAAATATGGCTGGTTTGCCTATTTGTGGATCATCCATCACCCATGAGATATCTAATTCAATAAGGGGAGATCTCTATATCCATTCTCCATCTCAGAAATATTAGATATTTTGACAACCAATATAAAAATTTGTGAATACTATTGAAGAAATGGCAGAAAAAATGAAAAATTACACATGATTAGTGGTAATTATCGACACATGAAAACATTAACAATAAATATGTTATTAAATTAAATATCTTTGTATTATATGACTTTATTAATGATCTTGAAGACATCTCTTGGGAATAAAATACATAGACTGATTCTTATGATATATAGATTCTAATGTGGAAGGAAAATAGTAATGTTGATGATTTGTTTAAATCTATCAATGATGTCAAACACTTATCTATGAAAAAATATTCCCAGGTTGTTTCTTATGGAACTAAAACCCCATTGAGTGAGTATAGAGGTGGTGATTATTCCCTATGTAGTGATATATTTAAGAGGGATGTTTTTAAAAAGAAGGTTGTGTGAGAGACTCTGATGACTCAAATATCTTGATAGACTTTGAAAACTTGTTAAAACTTGTAGGAGAGGTATCCATTCAATATTCCATGGCATGGGTGTGGTCAAATTAATTATGGGGCTCAATACAACTAGATCCTTGATGAAGAGGAAGAGATAAAATAAAATTTGTTAGTGATTGATCTGTCATTAGTGAGGGAATATTTTTTGTTTTAACCCCATCGTCATAAATTATGTTTTTTTAATATTGGTGATTTAAAAAATAACTTTAAAAAATGTTTTTATTATTGTTGTTGTGTGTCTTAGTTAGTAGTTTTGTAGTACTCACCTACAAAACCACATCTAGAATGGACTGGGATCAAATCTTATCCCAACAGAAATTTAACTTGATTACATGTGTGGTGTATTTGTGGTCCATGTGATGGATCCATATTGTATTGGGTGGAATATTAAATAGTTAATTTTGGTGGTAGACACTTGTTTTTTCTTATTAGATCCATTTCATGTGTGGGGTAGAACGTGGGGAATCTTTTGAAGGGTAAATGACTTCACATGGAAATTATTATATATTTGATGATTGAAGGACTCCATATAATGGGGGGGGGATTCTATTATCATTCACATGGGATGGGCAGATTGACTTCTTGGAGGGGGTTGACAAAATGACAATAACCATGGAGTTTTGGTGACGGAATCAAGGTCTGTTATTACACGGTCTACTGATGATGACATTAGGGTCAATAAAGACCAGGAAAAAAGGACCATAAGATGAAAATGACTAGGTGGAGAGGTGAGGAATAACCTCAAAGACCTCATGGTGGGATCTCAGGGTTGGTGATTACCAAACAACAACGTCTATTGGGTGTCATGGTGTGGATAATATCATTAGAAAAATGACATCGGTGTGAGGTCCTCAGGGGCGGTGAGGAATTCAGATATGGAATCACTATCAGGGTTCTGTGTGGGGGGAAACAAGAAATATGAAACTTATTGGTGGTGATAACCTTACATTGAATGTAATATAGTGTGAAAACATATATTGAATGAGGATATCCTTGAGGGAGATGTTCTGGGATATGGTTGGATGTTTCTACATCATTGATGTAATGTGAGGGATGGATATTGAGACTTGTTTTGGTGTCACAGATTTTGTGTGGGATGAAAACATTGGACCTACGATGTCGGTGGAAGGTGGGAGATCTATAAAAACACATTGTGAAGGAATTATAGTGCATTATAGTGGGTTGATTCATAGGTTAGAGCCTTAAAACCTACAAATGGTCCATCGAGTGGGTCAGGGTCATATGGCCAATGGGCCAACATATGGGAGCCAATATTTCCCATTAAGGGTGTGTGCTCTGGTTGTTATGGGGTTACTATGGTCCATGATGATCTAGGGATTATCTATACACATGAATACATATATTATATAATATAAATAATAAATACCTATAGTAAGTACTCATCCCTAGGGGGGGTAAATGTGATACCTAATAAAAGGTAGAGTTTGGTTTTTTCTGTGTTTTTTTATAATTTTACCTCCAATAAAAGTAACAAATTATTATAATTATTGGATTCATATTGAAATAACCTAAAAAATGGAGGGTGGTTGTTAAGGGGAACCCTCGCTCAATGGCAGGGGTAAGAGATACACATGTGAGTGTGGATTATGGTAAAATGGTTTTAGAGGAGATCTAATAATTACAGTGCATGCATATTTGTTCAATGAAATGGTCACTAATGTTATCATAGATGAGAGAGACCTGGGTGGGGTGATGATCCAGTGGTGAAGGGGTGTGGGGAAGGGTGTTTTGGCACCCAAGATTTAAAGTATATGATCATATTAATAGGGTCAATGTTGGACAATTTAGGTTTTGGGACATAGGTCAAATAAAAAACTGGCCTTTGAGATAATTTCCTAGGCCTCTATGCTATGATTTATGGGCCTTCAAAAAATTAAAAATTGTAATGGTTAGGTATGAGTTGATTATTTATCACTTGGGGTGGCTACGACTTTTATTTCAGGCTTATGAGTGTGGGTTTGATTCCTTGTATTGTACCAACAATAAGTAGACTAATTTCTTATTATTATTATTATTATTATTATTATTATTATTATTACTACTACTACTATTATGACTACTACTAAAATTATTATTACAATTACATGGCCAGTATTATGGTAGAGTGGTACTTAGCAATTGGCCTCTTAAATTTATAGTTCAAATGTTCAACCAATGATGGGAATAGGTACTATTGTAGTACTATTCCTATGGTGGAACAAGTGGTGATGATAATGATGACAAATGTAGGCAGTGATGTGGGCATGATTCATGATACAAGAAATAAATTACACAGTATTAATATAGGCATAGTGACACATAAAGAATGATATAGGCATGGTATTTCACTAGGACTATGGGTTAGGTAATGTGCTTCGTACCAATAATCCTTTTGAATATGAAACATTTTATTGAGATATCTTGGATGTGGGCCTATCGTTCGGAGAGGGATGAGTTTTTTGTCTTTATATCCCAACAGATCTGGTTGGGATGAGGTTTCAGCAATCCTATCCTAGTGGATGTAAACACCAAGAACATCTATTAATATTATAAATACTATCATGTGTATGTATTTTGGATAGGGAATCATTTTTTCATTCAATTATTGGGGGTTTGAAACCCTAAAATAAAAATTATCTACCATATTAAATTGATGATTAGAAATTATGTCACAATCAGTGCTGTAAATTTAGGGTGTCCTAATATGGTAAGGATGCATGTACAGATATAGACTGGCAGTCCATTAGTTCAGATGTTTAATGTGGTGGAAAGAAGATAAGATTTCTCTGGGGAGAGAAGGTGGGGGTGATGAAAGGCCTCAATAAGGATTCCACGAATCACAATAGGGATATTGGATGGGGTTGATGTAGGGTCGCGTAGAAGGGATGATAGGGGATGTAGGGTGTAGTATTTTCATGATCATGATGGGGATAGATAGAGATATTAGTGTGGGGATACATGATGTTGTAAAGGTTCCATGTTAGCAACCAAAAAATGTGTTAGGTCACAACAGAGGGTAGCAGACTTGGGGTGGTCTGACACACCTCAGGCGCATGGGGAATTTAGACAAAAATTAATGACTAATTCCACTGGATGGATACTATAGGTGAACATGAAATCTAGGCCTTATAGGGTTATGAAAAATTGGGATCATCTATTTCAGACTGTGGTCTTCCTGATTTGATTATATGTAATAAGTGTCGTTGTAGATGGTGGACAATCTGGGATGGGTGGGATGAGGGTTGATCAACTAGAATACCAAGTAGCGTGTTTGTTGGATTTTTTTCTCCTCAAATATGTAATAAATAGATGATAATGATGATGTGGATGATGATAATAATAATAATAATAATTATAATAATTATTATTATTATGATGTATCCGAGGGGGAGACTGAGTGGTAAACCCCATAATCCTACATCCAAATGACTATGGTTCAAATCGTGACAAGGATGTTGGGGGATTTATTATGCAAGCGTGGATGCATGAGTGACATAGGAATATGGTGATGTAGACCTGGCAAGGGTTGGTAAGTACAAACGCATGATGAGGGCAGGGGAGACATAGGGATGATATTTTCCTGGTGACTCATGTAGGATAATGTAGACATGGAACAACACTAAGCCTTTTAGATAGTAAAAAATAGGTCTTTGGCCCTTGTGATGGGTTTCATGAATCCTAGGACATCAGGCCATCCATATAAACTAAATAAGGCTTGATGTGTGGGCTATCCACATGGGGGGATATGGTATACATTTCGAGCCTATGTGTGATGTGTGTGTGTGATGTAATTAAACCACCCATGCATCTAATATAACATCATCATCATGATCATGGTGATGGTGATAATAATAATTATTATTATCATTACCTATGTCACTATTACTATTATCATAATTATAATCCTTATTATTATGTCTTTATTATATCATTGTTATTATCATTATTATTCAGTCGGGATGATCCCATTTTGGAAGGGATTATTTTCCTATGTATATATGGAATCGTTCTAGATGAAGAAAGTCATCATTCATGAAGGGATATAGTTCTGTGATTGTAAATGACATATAAGGAATGTGGAGTAATCTTAGCAGGAAACTTGGTTATGAATATATGTGATGAACCTCTATAGGCTATAAATAAGGAAAATGATGTGGATCGTTGATGATTCGTAGGATTTTTTGGGGCTATTATGGGGGGTATCTACAATGAAGCAATGTAGAGAAATTATTGTTGAATGAGGAGAGTAACAAGTGGTCCTATTGATCACATGTATGATGGTAAGTCCACATAAAAAATACACATGTGATGTAATGTTCCCAGAATCTAAAGTAGGAACAATGTATTTGATTACTTGTATGCCACGCGACCCTAGGAATATAGAGGAATATAATATCCAGAGACCGAATAATATAATTTATATTTTAATTTAATTCAATCAATTTTATATTTCTAAATTCATACAATTATCTTTTATCTCTCAATACACCTAACAAATAATTTCATTGACAACTTGTGTTAGAAACACAACCGAGTCTTTCCAACCAATATTATAATATTAAAATATTATAATTTAATATAATAAGATATAATATATCTATTAAATTAAGGGTTATCAATATTAATAACTAACTTATGAAAATATTTGTTTTACACAAATATAAGACTAATTCATTAGTTATAAATTATTTGGAATGGAAAATAAGAAGCAATTGGCTATAAAGGGAATATTTTTATAGAAAAAAATTCTTATGCATATGAAGTTGTTTTGTCATAATAACTTAATATAATCAAAATTAGTGAATGGAATTAATGAAATATATATGTTATATAATAAATAAAATTTTCAAAATATACCCAAAATATTTAATAGATATTAGTTATGTACATGATAGATATTGTAAATAAAAACACAATATTTTTATAAAGGCACTTTTAGCGCTTTTCAATGAAGAACCTATTTTAAATCCAATTTTTTGAAATTATGGGAATTTCATATAATAAAATAAACATTACATTTCAAATAATAATTTAAAAATTATGTTAGGGTTATGTTTTGGTATATTTTAGTGAAGTTTCATTTTTACTGAATAGTGAAAAATTCTGAATTTTAATTGAAAAATTATTTCTCATCTAATTTATTTTTATAGTTAAATTATATTTTGGATATATTTAGAAGTAAAATTTTAATAATTATATATATATTAATTTAATTTTGGTCATTGAAATCAATTTCAATTTGAAATTGGACATAAAAACATAGAATGTTTTTGAAATATTTTACTTTTAAAAGCCCACATTATTGTCCTGTATGCGGGATAAAATTTAAATTAATTTTCATATAATATATTATTTTAATCTAGAAAAATTTATTACATATTTTTATTCATCATAAATTATAATTTAAAATATGTCCAACTAATTTTTTTACCAAATAATATTTGTGAATGTAATTAAAATTATTTACAATGGTTAAGAGAAATGTTTGCATAACAAAGGACTAATCTTTAAACATAAGAGCCAAATTTACTAGGAAACTCATCCAAAATCCATTTTATGGAAATATTTATACCCTATAACACCTTATATATAATTTTAACCATTATTGGCTCCACATGAGAAAGTAAAAACGTGGGTGGAATTCCCATCCAAAAAAATTATAAGAGTGCCACTCCTCCTCCACAATAAATTGGATCTGATCCTTATCATTTCCTCACACCTTTCAAACCACTTTTTGTCGACCATGATATTCCGAAATAGCTCATCAACATCCCACCACTCATCATAAATCAATCCCTTTTGGAAGGAACCCATCTAAGGAAGAATTTTAGTGAAAAATCAAAACGATTTACCTAAAGAAGAGGAAACATCTTTCCTTAAGCTCTCTATATTTATTTCCATTATCCACTCCCTAAAATACCATTATTACAATATTATATAAATAAACCAATATTATATGTATAATGAAATGTTTTTATGTTATGGGTTAGACATAATATTAAACACACTTCCATCTAATATCTAATTAACTTTCTGTTTACGAGTAAGGTGAACCACCACCTAAGAAAATGATGATTGTTAGTTCTTCCTTTACCACCACTCATCTAGGAATTATGATAGACATGATGTTTATATATGATATATATGATATATATAATGTATTTAATCTTCTATAATTTTTATATATAATATACCTTTATGATTTCCATTTTTTGTAAATATGACAACATCATTTGTGGAAATGTGGTCTACCATCTCCTAAAAGATAAGTGATTTGTTACAATAATACATGAAAATATAATATATATAATTTTATTTATTACATTTATATAGTGATAAAATCATTCATGGATGTGTGAACTACCTCCTCATTAGTACAATGTGATTCATTTTATGTCAAAAAAATTATATATATATGTATATATGATTAGATAATATGGTATTTATGATATAATTATCATTATAAAAACAATAATTTTACATAACTTCATTCCATAACTATGATTTATAAATGGGGATGTTACTCATGTGTACGTACATCCTACCATCCCCATTATTTTAATGTTGTTACAGTTTTCTTAATCATTATTCATTACTGGTTTTAATAATAAAAATTATTTATAAATATGATAATCATTTCGTGATTATTATTCCGGAGAAGTAATATAATAACCCCTTTGACCATAGTTGACCTACCAATGTTTTTTTGACATAGAAACCAAATTTGGTCAAAACACTGGATGTGAACTTAATTATATAAGTATTTCTATAACCCATGGTAATAAGTGAAATAAAAGGAATGATAAACATTAAAACTATTTTGAATCATGTAAATACCTATCATAAGTTTATTATTCAGTAATATAAAGACACACGAGAAATGTCAACATAAGGGATGAGGTCATTATCTTACTTTTTAATTCTGCGGGGAATTTCATATTCACCACATAAATATTTTGTGAAGTGTATCAATAAATCATTTTTAATATTATATAATTAATCATTTTATCTTTAAATTATTTAAAACATTCATTTAATGATATTTCTTCATGAGGCTTGTGATTTTAATTTTTTCGATGTGGTATGAGACACTTTGAAATGTTGAAAGATTATATTCCTAAAGAATAAATTTAATGATTTTTCTATGGTATTTCCATTTGTGGAAAAAATATGACCAATATTTAATAAAACTATTTAGTTTCCTCTTATATTATTATTAATGGCATTTTTCAAGTACTAGTACCATTTTTCCAATCTTTGGAACTCAAAATGATTTTGAAATTTTTTTAAGAAAACCCACCATCATTTCTCTCTTTAGTTAGAGAATCAGTTTCATCTTGAAACCATTATTTCTAAAAATGTTTTAAAAAATGGTTTTAACCTTTAAAAAATGTTCTAATAAAGATATTTTTACTCTTTTTCATTTACCTAGGTTTCAAATGAATATTATTATTTCTTTTTTAACCAGACATTTTTAAAATCATATTACTGTGAAAAAGAAATGTTATTTTTATCTCATTCAATGTGTATAGGTTTAACCACCATCATTTATTTGATGCTTCCATTTCATGTTTACAAGTTTAATTTTTAAATAGAATGTTTACAAATTTTCTTTTTGAAGAATGGTTTTTCAAAATGATTCTCAAAATCAAGGGATATTTGGCTTAAGATTTTTTAAAAGATATTTTTATAGTAGTTCTATTCGTCAATGAAAACCCATTTAGTTTTCTTCAACTTGGGATATGTTGTATTGATACTGTTATTATTCTCCTCCAGATGGTTTGTGATTTATTTGTCTATGGATGGTATTGAAATTCAGTTCCTTGATTCCTTTTTTTCCCATTTAAATATTCAATTTCATATGATCACTTGACATTGAATATCTCTTAATAGTCCATATCATTTGTATGGACATGATTATTTCATGAACTGTATACCATTTTTTATATGGTGTTAACTATAAAATTTTATTTATTATTTGGGAAAATATTTTCAATTCTGTATCATTAATTAAATACGAATATATGACAAGGAATATTGTTTAAATCAATTACCAGATATAAGATATTAATTGTATAGTTCGTGAGGGGTGGGGCCCAGATGTTAGATAGACCCTTGATGCATCAACAAGTTCTTATGAGAAAAATTAGTTGTCAAAATAATATAGTTTTATACCAGAAGTTATAAAACATATTATGAAAGTTCCTGATGATATAGGTTTTCATCTGCCCCATGTATGATGTCCAATAATTAATCATTTCCTTAAATTTGATTCAATTATTATTTATACAAGAAATTTTATGTTTATATATCTATGGATGATTTTTATTTTTACATAATTAATTAAATGAAACATGTTTTCAGTTTCATAACATTCAATATTGAATTTACTTATTCAGTTACTAGAATGGAATGTGTTTCCATTTATTTACCTATCCATATTATTTACACACTTCCTTCTGAGTTATTGATTATATAGAAGGGGTTCTCAATTTTTGTCATTCCATGTTGATTATTCTCCTTGATTAATTATTTCTTCTTCCATACATACCCTTACTGATCATTTGATGTCAACGTTATTATTTTTCCTTCACTAGGAATTCTAGAAGTGATATGTGAAATATATTAATGAAATTATAGATGGAATAAAGTTATCGTCCTCAAAAAGAAAAAAATATTATGCTGTAATTAATGTATTTATCTTCAAAATAACACTCATGTATGTATCTAGATTACCAACACAACAATGATGTCTGGTAAATTGGGATACTATTTTTTTGTATCTTATGCAAAAGATATGGTAGCATGAAACTGGATCTGAGATATATAGGGTTGGGTGCCCACAGTTTGTATCAAATCAAGTTTAGTAGCAACCATGAGAACTAGATTTATGAAAACATTGATTAGAAAACTAAATCCTAATGTATACATAAAGGATAAGTGTAGAAGAACGTCTAGGAATTTTAATATGGTTCAAATTATGTGGGTCTTCCTAGAAATACATCCGTATATAGAAACTATAAGTGACATGGTTGTAGAACATATGTACCTAGAGGTAACAGCTTTGGAATGTTTCATCGGTCCAGACTAGGTGTAACTTGTGACTCAATAATGGGACTTACAACACACATGGATTGAAACTCCAAGGGTATATCCTTAGGACAATTACAATTTTATTTACAACCCATTATGTTGTATTTTGACATTGAATAACCAAGGTTAAACCTTGGTTGTTCTAGATTGAAGGTACGGTTTCATGATTTTAAAATCCTAAAAATTATATTATGGATCATTCCAATAAAATTTATGGACCTATGTATAAATAAATGTATGAGATACTTATGTATTCAGGTTTTATTGAAAACCATAGTTAAAAGTTAATTTAGTGATTCACCTTATTTCAAGGATGTAAATCATAATTATTTTGGAATTTATATGGATATGGTTTTAGAACATGAAAATCTATATATCAGGTGACAACCCATAAAATCGGAAAATGTCCCAGGACATGAACGCTTGATCAAATTATGATAATGGTTTAATTCCAACCAATAACCTACACAATGTCTGGGATAAAAAATTTGTTGACTAAATATTAATGATAAAATATTTTTGTAAATTTTTATTATTAGAGATTAATTTCTTAACCATATTTGATATGGTGAATATTTAGAAACAAATATAAATACTTTTCACTTTTTTGGGCCTTAAAATCTGTTAAATGTTTATTTTAGTTCTTCAAGAATCAATGTTATTTTTTTGGATATCCATTTCTCAAATTAGTGGTTGAATTATAATTGGATTGAAGCACAACAAAAATATAGAACTATTCATATGAAATTAAAACATAGAATGTATATAAACATCCTTATATTCTTACGTAGTAAAGGAATATCTCAAAATAAGGAAAATGATCATAATTTTTTTTCCCTAACACATTAATTTCTACTGAACTGGTGTTCATGTAAATCATAGAAACATTATGTATTTTATGTCCTCAACATTCCATTGATCATTAAATTATTTGGGACTGATGACCTTAATCCCTCCATATAGATATTTAATATTATCGTCTATGTCTGAATATCTTCATTCCACTAATGTTTCCCTATATAGATACCTAGTTATAACCTAGTCTACGTGTCCTTTGTACATTTCATTCTCTATTTTATAGAGGATTTCATAAGAAGACTTATAATGATGTGGGATTTAAAATGTATAAAATTTCAATGAAAAATATCACAAAGATCATGTTTAAATTGCGAGGAAACATTTTAATTAAGGTGGCGAGAATTTTACTCCCCAAGAATCTAAAATAGGAATATTGTATTCAATAGAAAATATGAAACACAAGACCAAGAACATAAGGTATTATAATTTCTCGATAAGTTAAAATATAATTACTGTTTTAAATAAATTTAATCCATTATATATCATTCAATATATGCAATAATGAGTTATATTACATTATACGTACCAAATACTTTCATATATAGCTTTCGTTACATGAAAGACTGAGTTTCACCATCCAAAAATATATTATAAAAATATAATTATTTAATATAATAAGATATAAACTAGCCTTCAAAATAGAGGTTACTAAAATTATTAACTAACTTATGAAAATCATTATTTTGAACAAATATATATCTATTTCATTGGTTACAAATTTTTTAGAAAATAATATAAATCCCAATTGAATATAAATGAAATATATTTATAGAAATCTATTATTATACTCACAAAGCTATTTTATCCTAATAAATTAGATTAATAAAAATTAATGACTGATGATATTTAAATATATATTTAATATTGTCAATTTTTTTGAAATGTATCGAATAGATTCAATAGAAATAAGTTATGAACCAACCCAATATTACACATAAAACCCTATATTTTTATAAAATAAATTTTACCACCTTTTAATGGAGAACATATTTTATATCCAATTTTTAAACATTTATAAATATTATATGTAATAATAAACATAATCTTTGAAATTGGCAAAAAAAATTTGGGTGAATTTTTTTATTTTTTTGTAAAGAAACATTTTTAATGAATAGTGAAAAATACTGAATATTAATTCAAAAATTATTTTTTATCTAATTTATATAGAGAGTAAAATTGTATTTTATATAGGTTTTAAATTAAAATTAGATAAATTGTATATCAATTATTCTAATTAAGGTCAATGGAATCAAATTCACAATGATATTAGATATAAAAACTCAACAAACATTTTAACATTTTAACATTAAAAACCCACATTCTCATCCCATCTGCAGAATTAAAATTAAATTAATTTTTTCCACTTAAATTATTTTAAACTGAATAAATAGATTCCATATTTACAATAAGAGTACATTATATGTCTAAAATGGTAAACATGGTTTTTGACCACAAATAATAGATAAAGTGGTTAAAATTAATTACCACATTTAAGAGAAATATTTTCTTAACAAATGACTAAACCATAAACTTAAGGGCCAAATTTACTTATGAACATTTCCCAAATCCATTGGATGACGATATTATTTTCCATATACTCCTTTTTATTTAATTTTAAAAATTATTGGATCCACCTGCAATTGAAAAAATGTCGGTGTAATTCCCATTCCAAATATTTATATGAATGTCACTCCTCCTCCCCTATAAAAATTTTCATTTTACTCTCCTCTATACATTAATGCCCTTTTTCATGTATCAGTACCATTTTTCCCACATTGGTTGTCAAATTCTTTAGAAATTTTTTTTAATAATACTCGACATAATTTATCTCATTATATGGAGAACATGTTTTCTTCTAAAAACATTGTTTTATAAAAGTGTTTTATAAATTTTTTTTATCCTTTCCAAAATAATTTTTTAAATAATTTTTTATCTTTTTTTCATTTAACAATACTTTAAAAGGAATCTTCTTATTTATTTATAAACAATTAATTTATCTATCCTTATTACCATATAGAAGGATTATTCTTTTTACCTCATATGTAATGTACATATTTACCTGCCTTCATTTCATTGAAGATTTATTAGCATATTGAAATGAAGAAATTTAAATGAAATTATTATTTTTTAAATTGTATTTCAATGAAATGGGTTTTCAAATTTTTTTCAAAATAAATGGATATTTCCCTCAAGATTCATTTAAAAAATATTTCTATGGGTTTTTTATTCATCAATAAAAATATATCGTTATATTTACTACACTTGGTATTTTTTTTATTGATAGAATTGTTATTATTTATATGGATGGTTAATGATAGATTTTTAAAAGGGTAGTATTTAAATTCAAATACTTGATTCCTTTAAGTCTCCTTAAAATATTAATTTTCATTTAATCATTTAACATTGAACTTACACTAAATATCCATATCATTTATCATGGATATGATTATTTCCAAAATGATATACCATTTTTAGTAAGGTGATTACTTTGAAACGTATTTCATTAGTTGGTAAAACATGGATAAATCAATATCTTATATTCAATACATATAGTTGATAATGAGTATTGTTTAAATAAATTACTTGATATGAGGAATTATCTAGAATTGCATTGTTGGTTAGGCCACAAACATTATATATCCCCTCGATGCATAGACATGTTCTCATGAGGAATTGTTTTTCATAAATTAATTTGTTTTATACCTATAGTATTAAAACATCTTGATTATGGTATTGTGGGTATAAGTTTTCATGTTCTTTATACATGACATCCAATAATTATGCATTTCCTTAAATTGGATTCAGTTATAATTATTCAATTATATTTTTCCTCAATATATCTATAGATGAATTTAATTATCATTTCTTTGAATATATGGAATGTGTTTTCAATTTATTACATTTCCATATGTTTTTCCCTACCCAGTTATATGAATCGCATGTTTTTTGATTTATTTACATTTGTATATTATTGATTCAATTCATTCTCAGTTATTAATTACATGGAACATGTTATCATTTATTTACCATGATATATTGTTTATTGTAATTGAATGATTATTTATTCCATTATAATTAAAATTAATAATAATTTAAAGTCACCATTATTATGTTTCCTTACCTAGGAATCCAAGAAGTAAACTTAGAATGATATGCAAGGATATATTAGATGGAATAAAGTTATTATCCGTAAAAATAAAAAAATAATGTTTCAAATAGCTTATAAATATTTAAAATAGGACTCATGTGTGTATATTTATTACCAATACTTATAAGTTGTTTGGTCATTTGGGATGCAATTTACGTGAATCTTTTTCCAATGTAGTTTAAGCATGATACTGGATCCAGGATTTTTCTGGTCTGGTCACTACACATGAGTAGAAGAATGAAAAGGAGCTTCACAAGATTCTGAAAATGCTAGGGATTAGTGATATATCTCTAACTATTATGGTTCCTATGTGTATGAGTGTTTGTGTTTTTTTGTAATTTCATCTATCTATAACCGTGAACTGCTCCAACCACAGTGTTGATAGAAACTTCAAAAATTTTGTCCCCACAAATTTTCAATCAGGTATTAATGCATATAATCATGTCACAATTGTTTTTGATTTGTTTGATTTATTCATTAGAAAAAAATGAAAAATAAATTTTACGTACTTAAATATACTATGAAATACATAGTCTTTAAACAAATTTAATGCTAAATGGATATCACAATGAAAAAAAATCAATCAGAAGATAATGAAAAATCAGAAATAAAACATTGAAAATATATAAACTTATTGATAGATTCATTCATGTTTATATACTTTTCCTCGGTGGTGTTGATGGAAGCCACTAATTTCATGTTTCACTTATAGGAAACCGGTCCTCCATATTCAAGAATATAGAACCAATTAATGATTTTTATGTGTCAAAATTTACAACATGATCCAAGTCAATAATGCCAATAACGACTTCATTAGAACAATAATTTATGCCAAATAAAAGGAAAAATTTACCTGGAATATAAAAATACATAATGAGACACTTCGGATTATGAAAGTGAGGATTTCCATGTTTCCCCATAAATTTTCTCAATGTATGCACAACAAACGATATATTTGGTTTAGAGAAGACCATAACATACATGAGACTTCCAACTTCAACAACATATGGAATCCTGTCCATGAAGACAAGATCATCCTCAGTTGTATGGGATTGTTCCAAATAAAATTTAAAATATTATATAAAAATAATTTTCATATGTTTAATGTGATTTAATATATATCTCTATAATACCTTCCTAATATGAGAATATTTAGATATGTTGTGGGTACAACCCTTCTTATCTATTACTATGTCCATGGATTATATTTGGTTAGATTGTCGAATGTCCTTAATTTAGAATATGAGTTCCATTGGATCTTAAAAAATATTATAATTGTCATATTTTTATATATTTAAATCATGTACTCAATATAAAATAATAGTTAGACAACTTTAGGTTTAACAAATATAATATATAAACATTCATATATTTTACTTCTGAAAAAATTATTTTCAATCATTTTAAACCCTTTCCTAGAAGATTATATAAGCCCATATAAGGTATTATTATGAATAAAAATCTGATTATGTTTTAATAAATTTGAAAATATTTCAGAAGAATTTAGATAAATTGTTTCATCAGAGTACGATGAAAAATATAGTTTTTACAATCTATTCTTCAATATAAAAATAAAACATTGCTGGAAATCTATATGAATCCTTATAGATTAATGCTAAAAAATAGTAGAGAATATCTCAATATAATCATGACCTTCACATTGAAGGAAATATTTAGTGACCATTTAGGCTTTATACTTGATCATAATTTCTCCATCATTATTCTCATTATTCTTATATATCCACATACTACTTATAATATTTAATTGAGTAGGTTTGGATACAACAACCCAGTTGTAATTTTTTAGGATTGGATTTATATCTTATTATATTATAGTTAAATATTTTGTTATTTATTTGGACATAAGAGATTACCAATAATAATGAGGTTTATCATTAAATGATTCCTAAGCAACATTAAAAGAATATACAACAATATTATACAAGTTGAAATGGATTCAAGGAATAATATCTCTCCCCTCTCAATATTTGATGATTTTATAATATCTAAGAGAATAATACTCTTATATTTTTTTTTCATAAACAAATCTGGATCATATTCATTTTGAATCTAAGGAATATAAGGGGTACTACCAGTCTTGGATTGGGTCTGGTATTTAGATTCCAAAGTAATTTGAAAACCTATAGGTACAGGAGCTCTAGGGGACTCCCAATCCAAATATAGAGACTTTATAGATTATATTAAATTAAAATTATTGGTAGAATACACATTAAACACTACATAATTTCTAGGAATACACTTTTTATAACCTATATTATATATCCATAGATGATACCCCTTAAAACCGTCTAGAAAAACCAAAAATATAAACATCATATCCCGAATATCTAGTTTAACCATTCATGTATGATCATAATCTATGTATTCAATGATTATAAGGTGTGTAAGACTCGAGGGTGATCCATTATGGATATCTTATGGTGAATTAAATGAATTTTCATATGATGGGTAGTGATTAATCAGGTAGACTCCCATATAGTAAGCCTTATCCCGAATGGACTTGATGAGTTTATAATAAGAAAATGTGCACCTAACCATTACAAATAAAATCATATTGATTATTTGTATCAATAAATTTTTTGGGGGTGTATACAAATTAGTAGAACACAATTTTACACCCACATATTCATAGAATTCAATAAATTCAATGGATAGATACTATAAACCATTATCAATTCTTAAGGCTTAGAGTTACTTTCTAGATTCACATTCTAGACTAGCATTCCATTTAATAAAAGTTTCAAATGTTTTATAATTATGTTTGATTATATAATTCTAGAATTAACTAGAGTATTCATAAATAAAGGATATGATATACAAGCCTCCACCATGATAGTTGACACTATAAGGACACTAATGATCTTAGTGGACCACTACAACAAAATATGTTAATAGATGTTTTTACTAAGGTGGTTTCTGAAAATTTGATAAAAAATAATTTAAATATATAGTGAGTGTTTTTAAAAAATAACCACCAAATAATTATAATTTCTTAGAATAAATACTTCCTCCATGATCACACCTTTCTCACTTGAGCCCCCTCCCAATCCCTAAGATGGATCCCGACTCACCATCCTCTCCATGTTCCCCCAATCTCTTCCATCATTGCTGCCCCCATTCCCCCACTAAGTCGCCCTCATTCCCTCTAACCATGGTTCCCTATTCCACAATCGTTGCTGCTCCCCAATACCCCTCCTCCCAATCTCCTCCTACAATTCTTGGTTCATCATATCCCATGGTTGAACCCTAATGAATTTGGTTTTTTTATTTGGTTTCTTTTTGGTTTTTAGGGTTCATGATGAGTGATTTGAGACCCATTCTGGTAATTCTCATTGAAGGTGGTAGTTTTCACCATATTTTAGGTAGTATTTTATCTTTTTATTCTATTTTAGATGAAATAAAATTTGTTACTTTTTTATTTTTAGGTTCATCATAATTTTTAGGGTGTCATTGGCTGTTTTGATGCATTATTTCACTATAATTTTGAAGGGTAGTTAGTCTCAGTGAGGTTCCCATATTTTATTTATTTAAATTATAGAACCTACATATAATGAATTTTTAATCAATTATTTAGATATAAAATTATTATAATAAATATTTTTAATAGTTATTTTAATGTTAGATAATTTTCCAGTTGATATCAACTTCAATTTAATGGATATTAATAATTTTTATGCTCATTAAAAATCTATTTAAATTTATTTTTTTATACTAATTGTTTTTATAAAGTCCCTAATAAAATATAATTATTATGTTATATTCTTTGAGGGATGTTTCAACATTAAACATGGGGTAATTGGAAAATAATTTTTAAATGGAATTATCTGTGTATTTCAAGTTATTTCTATCTTGTTTACAATTTTATCATGTTTTATTGTAATTCTGAAATTATTAAATATTATTTTTCATCATTGATTTGAGATTCAAATTTTATATTTTGGTTTTAAAGTGTGTATTTCTCAATGACGGTTTAATTTCCACTACTCTAGAGGATACTTTTAGATCATATCTTCCAACATCGTGTGATGGGTCGAATTAAAATATAATAAAATGATGTAGTTTAAAATGTAATAATATTAATAATCCTAAAAGTGTTTTTATATTGTTTATTTAAAATAAATTAGTAATTTTATTAAATTACACAATATATTTTATGTGTCTAAATTTTAATTAATAATCTATAGGCACATTGTGATATATGGACAAAATCTGGATACCATTATTGAAGAACACACCTCAAAATGATATGGGTTTGGAAAGGTATTTTGATTTCTCAATTTCGAATTGATATATTTATGGTTATATAAGATATTCATTCCCTAAGTTTAAATTTATAAGATTTATAGAGAGAAAAGAAGTTTATGAACCCTTGATATTGATGTAATTACTTTCTAAATATTTATTTGGAATTTGGCATGGAGAATCAAACATTAAAAAATGTTTCAGCACAGATTTCATTCTACAAAATGATCCACCAACTTCGTCGTAAATGGAATATAAAATGAAAAATCTTATAAATGATCCTTCTAGTATTGAAAGGTAATATCGTCAACATCAAAACATATCATAAAAACCAGTTGTGGGTGCAACAAATAGTAACTAGTAAATGATTGTTTTCATACTATAGGATAACCATATCAATATAATAACATATTATTGGATCCTCCTCCTGATTTTATGGAGACATATATAAGACAGAACTTCACTGAGTAGAATATTGTGTATCATGATTTAGTTGATAATTTAAATCAATATATTTATGGTAGAAGTCTAAAATATTAAAAAAATTATTTTTATAGAGTTTTACCATATCAAATTCCTATGATGAATTATAAATAAGGTGATGTCCATGATATGTTAATTTATTCATGATTTCTTTCCTAAATAAAAAACCATGAATATTTTTATGATATAAAAATATTATTACCAATGTTTACCTAACTTATAAAAATGAATTTTTATTCAAATTATTGTATGCATTATTGGGGAGAGGATTCATGTAAAGAGGATTACAATTTTTTTATTATATATGGAGTTAAATGGGTGATGTTGGAAGTCTTAATAAACATACTACTATAATAAAGATTATAAGTAACACACCTATAATGGTTTTACATTACCTCCCCTTAAATCCATACATGCAATGATTATTCATGTCATTAAAAACCATCGAGGAAATAACGGTGCATTATATAGATAATAACAATGATGGGTTAATGTGATATCCATGTGATTAAAACTCATGGAAGAAAGTTGACTCACTAAATCAAGGTTTCTCATATAATCCTAGGAATGTGTGATTATAATTGGATGTCGATGGATTCAACCCATTTGGGACATTGAGTTTAAATTATAGAGTTTGGATAGTTTTATTGATCCCTTAAAATCTACTTATATATATGTGTATGAAACAAATTTATTTTATAAATAAGATTATTATTCCAAAAAAATGCATGTAAATAATATTTATGTTTACTTATAACCTCTAAATGAAGAAACACATGAGTTTTGGAGAGACGGTGTTGAGACATGTGATGTATCTTGTAAGAAAATTTATCAAAATGAGCATTAATCTAATGTAGACCATTAGTGACTTCCCTGGACATTAGAACTCATCTGGTTAGAACACATACATGGGTTTGGATTCTTGTATCTATAAAATTTAATTTTTATCCTGAATTAATTACATATATTAAAAAAGGTTTTTTTTGTGACATCGTATATTTCTCGATGCATCTCATAGGTTTTGGTTGAACAAGTCAAAATTCAATAGTTCTATTGACCATAGGCCACTACATAGTTGTTCAATGGTTTTGAAATATTGGAATAACATGTAAATATTGAAACAATGTTCGGGAAGGTGGATCATTTGAATTAAAGTGGGAAACAAGGTATAAGTGCATCATCAATTGAAATCAAGATGCAACAATTGATGAAAAATCTATACTCTTCAAACTACCAAATGTGGAATTTAATTGGTTGAGTCTTAATCACGATGATATGAATATCTAGAAGAATATTTTGGAATATTAAATCTTCACATTACTTAATGATCATGGAAAATTCAAACACCATCTTAATGATCACAAGAAATAAAAAA
Source organism: Viscum album (assembly GCA_963277665.1). Classification (NCBI taxonomy): domain Eukaryota; kingdom Viridiplantae; phylum Streptophyta; class Magnoliopsida; order Santalales; family Viscaceae; genus Viscum; species Viscum album. The sequence goes on from OY728160.1 coordinate 736,949,955, forward strand.
CATTTAATATAAATTATGATCTACGGCTAGATGTGAATAGAAAGTATACACTAGAAATTTTTTCAATGATAAATTGTTATAAAGACAGATTCCATTGAATTTTCAAACATATGAATGTATCTGATGGGTATTCATGTGTCCAGTAATGGTATGTTGACTTAATGCATCATAGGTTATATCTATTGAAAATTCAAGATTCAAATACTTTTTTACAGTAGTTACTACCATTGGAATTGTGTATATTTTTACCTAAAAATATTATTGTAATTAATATCAAAATTTTCTAATTCTTTAGAGAAAATTATGAGAAAACATTACAAAGAGATAATCTTTTTAAAATCTAGGATAGATTTGGCTTGATGATTTGGAAAATGGAGGTGATCTTTCCGCCATAATTTTTTACTATCATGATGATTTTAACTATTAATTTTTTCAAGGAAACTAAATTATGAGGTCTTTTGCATTACCGATGGATGTATCTAATTTAGAGGTACATTATTTTAATGTATTTCATATTCCTTAAAAAATTATCACCACTTAATTTAATATCTTATTATGTTTTATTTATATTATTTTACATATACATTGGTCTTTTAAAATCATATTTGAACAATAAATCACAACCTGAAGGCTCTATTTCTAAAGGATATTTTTCAGAGTAGTGTCTTACATTTTTTTATAGAAAAATTGTTGATATTGACACCAGATTAAATTGATTTTGATATGATGACAATGAATAAAATCAATATCAACATCATAGTAAATCGAAAATATTTCATAGTATTGGCCAATTAGTTGGGAGGATTTAAAATATCATCCTAATTGAAATGGAATTATTATAGGAATATAACTATGTTCTAATGAATAAATAAAATGAAGATAATTTTTTTGAAGAGATCAGAATACAAAAAATTTTATGAATGAATATTTTAACATGAAATGAATTTTTTTTAACAAATGATGTTTATAAAGAGATTGTAGAATGGATTTCACATCGTGTAAGTTCATAAATATTATAATGAATATGGATATTAGGTTGAAATATATACATTGAAAAATTTATAATGTATGTTACATTTTTTAGATCATGAATACTAATAATAACCATTATTTCTCATAATATTTAATGATTTTGGATCGACGTCCTATAAAACCGGCTAAAAAGTTTTACTCTTACAATGTGAATGGATTTAAATTTCTTACAGTTGATAGGGAAGAGGGTTTAAAAATATATAATAGTTGTATATTTCCATTTTTTTGAAATGGGATACTACAGAATGCTGATTGTTATTTGTGAATTAAATTACCACAGTCATTTTTTAATTATTTTATTCAAATGAAAGTAGATTTATATTACCAAAGGTAATAAAAGATACTTCTTACAATTATAATTATAGGAACTTCTATTACTAGAGGGTGTTGATTCCTGTAAATAACATGATCCATATATCTTCTCATTGATAGAGAAAATAGTATATTACGTGGAAGAAGTTATGGATCAAGGGTGGAGTGTTGTTGTTTATTGAAAATAAATAATTGTATGATATGGGTGATAAAGTATAATATTTGACCTCGGACATTTAATCCATTAAATAAGATGAAATATAATTATTTTACCACCATGAAATTGAAAATATTAGTCACTCATGGGTGTATGAAGTATATTAATTAATGATGGGGTAGTATAATGACACTATTTAAGGGAAAAATAGTTTTTTGTGTAGTCATTTCTTATCTTATCAAACACAAATACTAATTGTTGTTATGTTCTAGTATTGTGGATCTGTTATCATATTTCAATTGATTCTTATACATTATTTTTTTAATTATCAAAATGTAAATGTCATATTTTTTTAATCCAAATTCATTCATTATAATACCGAAATATTTTTTATTGTCATTATTGTGCCGGTGTAATCATTTGTAAATATATTTTTCTGCATGAATTTTTCAAAATATATGTTCTATAGTTAGTTTTACTATATTAAATCATAGAAATTCCAAGGAGAAAGTGTTTCAATCATACTAACAGACTATTTATTCAGGAGGATATTTTTGGGTGACATTTATAGTTACAAATTTTTCTATGAATAAAGTTATTATACATTTTTATACTAATAACTTCCTTTTCATAAAATATTCAAACAATTTTACTAAAAAACAAATATTAATAGTATAGATGTTTGGATTAAAAATTAATTGAAGATAGTTGTCCCCTTTGATTGTTATGGGGTCCCTATGGATGATGCCATGATATTATATTGGCTATATTCTATGCCACTTGGATGAAGATCCGGTTAACCTTCCGATTACATATTTTGATTGGATGAATATGCCTTAATCATGGAATAATAAAGTATTTTATTCCATGATGATGGTTATTTAAATATATTAGGGATCATTGATAGCCATTATGTAATTAAATTCAATGATTTTAAAAAATAAATTATTGGAAAATGAGTTATTCCACTTCACCATTTCTCTACGTAAATAAAGGGTGAACGATATCAGAAGATGACTAGACGTGTCCTTGATGATGTTTCATCAATGGATAGTTTGAGTGAGTAGGTAAATCACACAACTTCAAGATTATTTTGTAAAAAAAATTAGTGGTTTTATGTTTAAATTTAAATATACAATAATATTAAACATTTAAAAAAAATTATACGGGTGTCTATAGTTGGGAGTGGAGAAGAATACCTAGATGGTGTCAATATTAGTTTTTTGTTTTGATTACTGCTGTCTTTAGATTTGGTGGTGGACATGTTTAAAAACTCATGACATACTATCACTGAAATGGTGGTTGGGAGACCATGGTGTTTTTTGTGGTAGGGGATATCTATATGTCCATTACATCGCATGAAATATATATTCTTGTTTCATTATATGTTTTGTTATGAATTTTATAGAGAATTATCAGTCTTAGGCTCTTATGATTTTTTAATTTACCTCATTCAATCACATATCGGTTTTTCCCAAGCATAATCCCTTTAAAAAATTCCATATTTCCAAAAAATTAATATAGTCAACGTATCCACTTATCAACAAAAACATATATATTCCAAACAACATATGGGGTCCAAAAATTTATTCTATGTTGTCTAATGTATCTTATTTAACACATTTTCTTATGATGTTTTTTGTATTTTTTATCGAGGTGGTGTTTGTATTTATATATGTTATATTTTATTTAGTAGTTTTATAGGGAATTTCCCCCTTTATTTCTATGGTTGTTTGAAAAATACACTTGAAGAATGTATCTAAATAATCATCGGCTTATAATGTGTTCTTTTAGATGGTTTTATATATATGGTTATTATCATAAAACCATCTTTATGTTTGATCCATTCAATAATTATTGTTTCCCAAATTTTGTTACAAAATTTGTTTATTCCCTAATAAAATCATATTTTAAATATGTTTTTGGATCCAATGAGAGAATTATTATTATTATTATTTGTTATGTGAACAATATATGGGTAGTTTTTAAGAAGGGTTTTTGGTGATGCGTGTTTTATGAATTTTATATTCAATTATGTGTGGCATTTTATTGATGTTTGACTGATATGTGATACATGTTTTTCCACCTAAGGTCTCTCGTATCATGGGAACACCTGGAATATAGTGGGATACCGAGAGATTATTTATATTATAGTGATGATGAGACTAAAACAAGGGTCCTTTGTTATATTATTTGTTCAGACAATGTGGTGTGCTTTCTAGGGAAGAATTTTAGATTAATCTTAGAGCTTATTGTCTTAGATCATCATTGATAGGTTAGAATATGGTTCCACACAGCTATATCATGGACCATCAAACTAGAACCATGATATATTACCATTATTACAAATACTTCATATTACTTCATTATTACTATACATGATTATTATTCATTCCTTGAATGTAATTCTCATCATTATGTTTTTTAATTTTTAGATAAATTGAATCGTTCTTTTTTGTATAACTATTTTTAGGATGGTTTTTTATGGTTCCATTAGTTCACATGGAGTATTTTAGTTTAGAATTTTTGTTTTTCTCACCTATCTTATACCAGGAATGTATTGTCTAGTTTAGTATCTCTATTTTTAATATATATATATATATATTAGATACATTTATTTATTAATAATTCATTAATAATTCAATAATGAAGTAGGATTTTGATTTTTTTTGGAATTTGAAACTATATATTTATAAGATTAAAGGATGAACAAGTGCCAAAATATCCTTTACATTCTATTTAGCACATATGCAACTTGTAGAATTCAATCATAGCATGCCTGTAGGGTATCTGACCATCCCGTGAAGCTTCTATTTGACATGAAGAAAATATATTGTGTAAATTCATTACATGACATACTTCTTTAAAAACACATAATCCCACACAATGTGGACTTCATACATTATGTGTAGAGATTTCATGACATTCAAGCTTCAATTCCTAGCCCAATCAATGATAAAAATAGATTATTCAGCATGAAAAGTGGATCTATGTTACATGGTGTGTAACCAACTTACATGATGTTCATATTTTGGGACCCAAGTCATTTAAGCCTATACATGATATTCACAATATTCACAATGTTTAATTCTCATGCATATTAATGTTTTTAGCTCCCTTCTCGAATCAAAGGATCCGACTTCTTTTATTTATCTCATTTTTCTTTGACTTTTTTTTCATTTTTTGAAATCCTAAATTGGATTATTTTCAATAATTTCAATGTTTTATTTAATCAAAGTTAATTTCTAATCATTCCATTCCCATAAAGAATCCTTTACAATCCATCTATTTTTTCAGACATCTGATTCAACACCTTAATCCATTCTTTATAGAAACTATCATCATTCTTCATATGTTCATCATTTGTAGTAATTTTATGATTGTTTCTTTTTTTAATTATGGATTTATTATACTTCATTATTTCTTCATTAAATGTAAGTTTTTATTTGTATTTTCATCTATTTCATTTGTTTTATATTTATTCTTACATATTTAATGCTAAATTTTATCTTTTTCAACTATGTTATAATTATTCACAATATGATTAATATTCCCTTACTTTTGATCATCACTACCATGTGTGGATATTCGACCTAGGGTTAGGGTTTGAGAGTATGGGTGTTTTGAACCTAATGAATATATAATGAATGAAACTCGATAAAACCTATGTCTAGTATCCATGTTTATAATAATTTTTAAATCTCATTGTTTTGCATTATCCCTAACCATCAAAGGTAAAAATTGAATTACTGTGACGAAGTTAGAAAAGATTATGGTAATACCAATAGCCTATAATTATTTTTCATAGAATCCAAACTTCTGGAACATGGGTAGTCAATTACTATAGATGAAGGCATCTTTTCCTACTTATATTGATCCAATTGGCCAGACCAATGCCAACTATTGTTCTTTTCACCACTTCAAATACTACCCCATAGGTATATCAAAAGTTATATTTACGATTATCCATTTTCATAAACCCTAAAAATGACCTCAATACCTTCCATTAAAATCTTATTTTAAACAAAACTATATAGAATTTGTTAACAGCAAACCGGAAGAAGTTATAGGCAGGAATCCTTCAAAATGGTTTTGTTTGAATGTTCACTGACCTATTAGAAGTAATTATTGGATAGAACCCACACTATCACTTTATTAGTCCTTTGTAGTATGTGTAGTTTGAGAAAAAAAATTTAATCTAACCTCAACCTGCATGAATTCAACAACAAATTCAGGCAATTAAAATTTTGGTAATTTCATTGGGGATCACTATGGACCAAGCACACTTTCATTTAGATCAAACAACAAATTAACTCACCCCTCTATCTTATTTTATTTCCCATTTTAATTTTTAATTTTTCTCTTTAGAGTTCACCTTTATCAACTCTTTAATTTATTATTTCTTTCTTATCTTTGCAACTAATGTGTATGACAAGGGACCTTGACTCTCTCATTAACTATAATATCAAACGGACAACATATATTCACTCCTAAGATAATTAAAACCATTTCTAGAGGCCACCACTTCAGAATAGAGGAGCATAAAAACCTTGCATTCCCCCCCCATTCATTACTAACAATATGAACAACCAAACCTCAAGGTTAGAGACCAATTCCGCAAGAGTTCACCATTATGGACTCGAATATACATTCAATTAGTGGTGTTTTGCCAAAACTTTTGTACCTTCTAATTTAGGAAAACAATTTTCAAATTAATTATTGACTCACTAACATGATCCATAACATGAAACAGTATAAGGGGATTCAGAGTTAATACCCCCAAGAACACATCTCGGTCATTTTGGGGGGTTTTGATACCTTTTCCCAACATGTAGTATCATTAGACAGAATTATATTAAGTGTCTTCCATTTATCCTGGCATTATAGAGCGACATACTAGTTAATGATCCAATCTCTTGAGTCATTCATGACATTGGAAGAATTAGAAAAGAGGTTCACAGACATGTACTTCCCACCAATCTAGACAAGGAATCTCCTAAATGAAATTCATAACATTTCCCTTGTGGATAGAGAATCAATGTAGGGATTATAGGATATATTCAATTATTGTACCCTAAAGCGCAAAAAACACGTACTAGATGTGTGGCTTCAAAATCTGTTATTTTATCAAGGACTCTATCCTAATGCATGTATGGTAGTAGACGTATCTGCAGATGGTATACTCATGCTAAATACATTGGAATTCAATAGGAAAATTTTAGATGATTTCTATCACTACACTAGTTTGTCGAAAATTTAACGTGTATAGAAACAACTATAGGATTCATCAGTTAGAAGAGGACACCCACAATACTGCTCAAGTTGAGGTGCTTTCCCAGAAGATGTAATCATTATAGTTACCTCTAGAACCACCAACCCCTAACACTCATAAAATAGAAATACAGTTCTACGATATGTGTATAGGCCGACATGTATATCGAGAATAAAATCTAGTGATAAAAAACCTCATGCTTAATATAGTAACTATAATAATTATAATAAATAAATCCAATAATACCTGTACCCACAAGAATTTCAATAGAATAAAAACTACCAATATAATCCCTCTCTGTCATTGAAAAATCAAGTATACATTCAATATATGAGTGCATATGTACAACAAAGAAACCAAGGGCAACCTAGGTACCTACCACATGGCCTAGCTCCTCGACCACCACAGAAATTCCAACAACATTTCCCTAGACCTCATCCAAATCCAACATTACAAAAGCACCAGTATAAATAATCTCCACAATGAACATCTAAAAAATCCCAACATCTCCAAAAATAATTCAAGACTTCTCACTACATTCATGTATATAGCAGACCATTGAATGAAAACACAAGTGATTGAGATAAAAACCCACAAGGATGCACTAGACAACATGGATCATTAAGTGGTACATATTTCAAAGACATTAACTGATTGACTACTTGTTATTCTACCAAATAATACTAAGGATCATCTGAGGGAGGGGGATAGTACTATAATGGTCGAAATTGAAATTGCTCTCTACTTTTAGAAACCACATAGAGTTAAGGAAATGTAGTTAAAAAATATTATGAAGCTAGCTAGGAGACAACTCAAAAGTTAAAACAATGTGAGGATGTTCATGTTAAGGATGATCTAAAAAATAAAATTGAAATGTAGCACCACCACCATAAAAACCACCTATCCCATTTCCTAAACAAATTTAACTTGAAAAATTGGAGGGGAAATTTTGGAGAAATAAGATTTGGTTAAAAATGTCATATTAATTTTCATTTTTTAAAAGAGAATGTATAAGAACCTACTTAATGATTATTCATAATAGAATTTATCTCATCTAAATAAAATATTGATTTAAGAATAATATTCTGAAATAGAAAAATCATTTATAGTTTTGTAATGTAAATTTTAAAAAAAAATGTGAGACCCCAAATGTTTTTAAACTCCATGTACTATTGGGACACATACTTTTGAGAAGGAATTATTCCATTTAGGTACGAGAATAAATTTAATATCCAAGAGTTTTTACAAAAGTTGGGGATTGGAAAACTAAAACCAGAAAGGATAGTACTCTAATTTAATGACTGTTTAGATATGATTCCTTAATGATTTCTTGGATATTTCTTTATAAAAGTTGAAAAATTGCATTTCCCCACTGATTTTATTATCCTGGATATATAGAAGGGAGGTGAAATCACCCTCATTATTGGGAGAGAATTTATGACCACTAGAAATGTGATGGTTTATGTTATTCAAGGGAGAATTATTTTTAGAGTGGGTGAAAAGGAAGTTGTGTTCAACGTGAAAAAGAGCATCAATAAATGTAAGATTCAAATAAATTGTCAAACCATCTCTATGATAATGAAAAAATTGATCATGCCGAAAGTAATCATGATACTAAGATACCATATTCATTTTACAGGTGACCATGTTCCTACAAGAATTTATATTTCACTACACCTATGAAGGGATAGGTCACCCCAAATTTTTTCCCCTATGTTTTCAGGAACTGTTTAATAAGGGGTATCAATTCAAAGCTAAAGTATTCTTCTTCGTAAAATTTATAGATCTAAAAAATAAATAAAATTTTGAGTAGGAGGCAACAAAGGGTTGGTTTAATTGACATGAATGGGGTAGTTTAGTCTTTACAAGATTTTTGAGGTACACCATAAGTATGTAAGGAGGACCTTATGTAAAAGGGAACAAAAATGCACCAATACACGCCGTGTAGTAGGTACATTGTTTAAAAAATTAGGGAATCTGTATTTATTTCATATTTATTATTTCCATGCTATGTATTTAATTTACAACATAAAATTTTAAACATTTAGGTTTTAATAGCCCAGAACCTTGGGTTTATGAAGATCCCTCACCCATTTTTATGCATCCTCTCATGTGAAAACCCTCCCCTCCCCCTATGATCTCCATCACCCAAACCCAAATCCTCTTCTTCTCCCACTCTATTGGTGTCATCATCTCCTTATATACTATCCTGAAGATTTTCTCTCAACCATTCATGGCATGAACAATTAATATGTGCATCCCACCCACTTATGGCACTCTTGAGCGTGACGACACAACTCTTCCACCCAAGGAGTGGAGGAAAAAACCTCCACCACCACTTCCATATCCATCCTTTTAATCTTCCACTTGCTCCACTATGCCCACTTCTACATTCGGGTGACTCCCAATTATCCTACAGAAGATCACATGGCTATGCCAATCCCTACCTTCATCCATGCCTCCATTAATCTATCCTCGCACACCATGTCGTCTGGGTCCAACTCCATGCGTTGAAAAATGTCGAAGATTTTTTTTGGCTATCTTCATCCTAGTGACCATCCATATCCTCCATGAGGTCATTCACATCATGGACCACCAACACCTGACCCCTATCACACAAGTGAAAGGGGATACCTATAAGGAGATCAACCTAATGATCCATTCCATATTCGAGATAGTAATTCACTTTGAACACTTCCAGCTCAAAGGAAATATGTGGCAGCTCAACCTAGTAGAATTTCATATTAGCCTCAACATTTAATCAATAAAGATCATCAACTCCCTTATATATCATACCATATTGTTCAATCCTAAAAAAGATGAGGCTACACGACTTTGTACCAAGATCTATAGAGACATCTGGAGTGTGAATGACCCCCACACCATATAGATCACAACACTCGGAGGTCTATCTCTTCAAATAATACATAGGGCCCCCACCCATCCATAGAGGGAAGGTGTTAATGCCCATGATGGGGTAATAAATATCAAGGTACTCTTTCTAACAGTATCAAGGGGAAGTCACATCTTCATCAATGATAGATATTTTGGTGAGTTGAAAACGACACATGAAATTGGGAATCATTACACACTGTGTGGTATATCTTTTATCACACATACTGCTAGGTATCTGGGTTTTCTTTTGTGTCCACTCAGCCCCAAATGATTCTTGGAAATATGGAGGGTATATATCTAGTACCTCTCCTCAATATGGGGAGTCTCACAAAGGATATTGATGTTTAATTTTGGGCCCTAATATACATGGAGGATGCTGATGAGGCCTCATCTCAACATGCTTCTCATTCCCCAACTGCCACATCCCCCCACCCCAACATTATTCTATTGATCTCACCCCATCAAAAACCCCTAAAACTGATTCCACTACCATACCCCCAACACCAATCCCCTACTTTTTACCGCACCCATCCCTACCCCACCACTACACATCCCATTCCATCATCCACCCCCATCCCTTCCTGCAGACCTCTGGTCTCCCATCAATAGATTTTGCAGAAACTCAGAAAGATTTTACTCCACATAGGAATCTCCTTAGGTGCACCATCATATTTTACCACACCTAATCAACCACCATACCCTAAAGAATTTCATCCATCGGCATTTAGCGGTCCATAGTCTACATCCACCCCTCCCACCACATCCATCCCTACTGACCTACCATTAGAGGAGACAGACCCTGCTACCCAACATGAGTTTTTTTATAGTGTATACCCAATGATTAAAGGTCCCAAACCTTCCACTATATTCATAATTATTATTCAATGATGCTAATCCTAGACAAACATTAACCATCTATTTCAGTTCCTCTCTACCACCTTCCATTTAAATAACTACCATCACCACAAAACCCACAACAAAAACTGATCCCCTAACCCCTACAAACAACGAATATATCGATTGGGAAAGACTGCTATAGACACCCTCTAATCGGGAGAGGAAACTAGATGGAAGATCAATGAATTTTATTATTCTTTATATATCCAGGTCCCCACCCCCATTTTTTTCAAATCTATTTGGGTGATAATATTTTGTACTTATTTTTTTCTATTCCATTCCATACGATGAAACATTTATATATATATATACATACATGTGATAATTTTTTTTCATTATTGGATGGATATTTTCATTTCATTACTATATTACATTATCCATGTCTAGTTCTTTTTCATTAACCATGGTCATCAATACACCTATTCTGCTACCATATTCCCTCCTATTTCAGATGACTCTGCACCTGGATGACGTTGAGTTCCAATTAAAGAATCTATAGTTAGAAATCTATGCTATGTAGAGGACCCCCTATGATTTGTGTGAATTATTTTCTTATATAAATAGATTCATGCTTAGTATGCTCCTGAGGAGGTTAACCCCACCAAACAACCATGTGATATCAATGATATGGACACCATTTATTATAGGAGTTAGATGAATTATTAGAGGATATATGACACTGGATTTATATTTTTTCCCATATAACATGATGAAAACATCATTATTAGTTCAGTATGGGGGGAAATCCATATATTCTTTTCATCATCATCAATTTTGTTTATGATTTTTTTTCATTTTTGTATAATTTTTCTTTAGAGGTCAAATTAATCTAGATTTTACCCCATATCTGCTAGTATCTATGATATTTTCAACTACTAACCACATTGTGCACCTACCCATTTCACTGATTGAAATATTTTTAAACCCTATGAATCAATGTTTTATCTAGTGCATGTATTTTATTAACACATTATGAAGGTAGTCCAATTTGAACTCACCATCATCCATGTTTCTCCATGGAATGAAATTAATTATGGAGCTCGTGATTCCCTTAAATAAATTTAAAATTTACCATTTTATTTTATTTTCTATGATATATCTGGGTTTTATCTCCAACAATACATTCCAGGAATGTGTGGACACTATCACATTTTATTCATGGTGGAATATTTCTTGAGAATTATTTTCGATGCAGTTGGGTTATTTCTTATTTTCACTTATATAGGAGACTTTTTCACAAAAAGGACACTTTAAACCTTAATAATGATTGCACCCATTTAAATAAAATAGAAATTTAGTTTTTAAAATTTTGGAATTCATGTTTTACTAGTGTTTATATCATTATAATAATTGTTAAGTTTTGTAATTTTTTTCAATTTAAAAAAAATTATATATTTTTTTTGAAATATTACTTAGTTTTAAAACCATGAGAAATTTCTAGTTTTATTTTTTTACAACCATTAAAAAGAGGATTCTAGACCTGTGATTTCATATTATTTTTTGGCCATTTTTCTTGAGAGGCGCATGGGGAATATAACCTCTCAGAACATACATTGTGATTATATTGAGGTAATGATTGAACAAATTTAATTTTAATATTATTGATGAAATATTTGTTGAGCCACTTTTTTTAGACCCACATATCATATTTTCTTCTTAAACAAGAGTTTACATGTACTAAAGTTTCATGATGTATCTATTTCAAGTCGATTATCACGTCCTACCCTTCTCTTGGTAATATGAAGGATTACTATTTGAACAAGTGTGGGATAATTTTCAGCAGTTAGACATGAGATATATTTATTAATTAGATATATTTCATTATTTCTTCCATACTAATAATATATAATACCTGATTAATATTAGTAATTTACGCCTTCCCTATCCCTTGAAAAAATATATTCAATGATAATTGAAAAAAATATTTTGATTTATGTATTACGAAGGTCAGAGATCACCATTTATAGATTGGTGAATCCTCTGATGGATCATATTTTTCTAGGGGATGGATTTGAGATCTGTATTGAAAACAATGTTTGAAAAAATAAATAAAATAAAATTAAAAAGAAATAAATAAGGTACATTTTTGATACTTGATATATTCATGGATCCACTTTGAGATTCTTAGAGCACATACACATTTAGATCTAGAAATATCCACTTCATTTAACTTTTAATGTTTATCTTGTAGTAAACATTAGATTTTACCATCATTTTGATCATTATTTTCACATTCCACCCATACAAACTATGGCTTAGAGTAATTTGAACCATTTTTATTGAACCCCCCATGATTGATTATTTATTTTTCATTGTGAAGTAAAGATTACAGAACCAATTCAATCCTATAATTAGGAACATGAAATTAGGGAATGATAATAAATCAGGCTACATTTTTCTATGATTGAAGAGAATAATTTATTTATAAGGTAAACTAAAAAATGGGTATATAATTTAAGAATGAGTTATAAAATAGTAATTTAAATAATAATAATCCTATAAATAAGTAAACTATGATGCTCGAATTATTTTCTATACATGAGTGATTCTGGAGGACAGTTTTTATGCTTACGCCTAGTTTCATTTTCTGGGATGTAATGCTTGTTTCCTATTTCAAAACTATTTCATTTTTAATCACTATTGGGATTATTTTTTCTTGATGAAAATAAATTTTTCATGTGGGGGGGGGGGAATTTGATAAAACAAATATATTTACATGGGTTACATTTATTCAATTATTTGTCATGAATTATTCTATAATGTATTGGCTGTTTGGTTTTTTTTTCACAGGAATTTGGAATTCTGGAATTAAAATAATAAATTTTGAAAAATTATAAAAATAACTGCCTTTACATGAAGGGTATAACATACACGTTGTGTAGGATTCATTCATAGCCTAACTGCAGGTTAGTAGACCAACCCATGAAGAGTATTCATGACATTAAGACAATACAAATCATGTAAATACATTACATGATGTTCAACTTTCCAATCATAGAATCCCTCTAAAATCTAAATTCATACATGATGTGTTGATATTTCATGAGGTGAATGCATTAAACTCTCCACTAATCAATGATATAGAAATATTATTTAGTGGGAAAAGTGGATATATGTTACACGATATGCAAAAAACTAACATGATGTTAAAATTTATGGATTGATATAATTTGAGACACGTCATAATATGAAATTAATGTATGTTTTTTAATTCATGGGATAATTAATATTTTATGTACCCTCAATGCGTGAGAGGATGAGATGTTTTTTATCTCAATTTTTGGTATGTTTTCAATTATACTTGTCCAAGATTTGATTCCATTCATTCCTTTCATTTTTTAATAACTTAAAGTGATTTTTTAATTAATCTTTTACTATTATTCATCCATTGAATTCCCAATTTTTTCTTCTAATTTCATTTTCAATGATGCACTCAATTCATCATAAATACTTTCATCATTCTTCATATGTTATTCATTTTAGTTAAATTTTTAATTGTTTCGTAATTTTTTTATTCATAATTTCTTGTTCTTTTCTATTTTATGATTAAAATCTAGTTCCTTTTTAGATTTTAATTTCATCTATTTGTTTGACATTGGTAATTATTTTTTTAATATCATATTATCACTTTTACAAAAAATTTATTATTATTCACAACATGATTTATATTCTGTTTATTTTGATCTTCACCACTATGTGCAGCTAGTCAACATAGGGTTATGGGTCAAGAGTAGGTGTGGATTGAACGTATTGGGCATATAAAGATAAAAATAGGGTAACACTATTTATAGTAACATGATTTAGAATAGTTTTCAAATATCATTGTATTTCACTATCCTTCACTACCAGAGGATTAAATTGAACAAACATGACCTTGTTGGAGAAGATCATGATTGGAATAATAGCTTGTAATTATTTCTTCCATGAAGCCATGATTCATGAAATTAAGTTATCAATTTCTCTAGAAAAAGGTGTATTTTCTTGCTTATGTTTATCCAATTGGATGGAAGAAGATTAATTTGTATTCTTTTCATCTATTACCATAATATTACATTGGTTTATCGAACTTTATAATTAGTATTATCCCTTTTCATATACTCTACAACTGACATTGATCCCTTTCTTTAAAATATGAAGTAAAACCAAAAACTGTAGTCTTAGTAATCACTAGACTTGATGAAGTGAAAGAGATTAATCCATCAAAATTGGTTTGTTAAAATGGTTAGTAACCTACTATAAGTCTTCATGAGATCAGCCTCAATCTTCCACATTTTTACAACCTAGTTGTAAGAGTGGTTTTGGATAATAAATATTTAATCTTCTCTCAAACCATGTGAATTCAATGACACATGCATGCGAGTCATCTGTGTTATTTGATTATGGATTAGATTTACTAATCAAAATGGAAATTATGTTATTTTTCTATGTAAGATGGATATTTTTTTTGTTTTATCTATTTTTTGGGGATGCAGGTTGATAAAATAGATTTTTTTTAACAACACTATGTAGTGGATGTTTAAACTACCACTAAATATGGTAAAAAATAGTGATTTTTTAAATCACCAATATATATGGTAAAAAAAATTATTACTCAAGGATTAAAAAAAATTCAATATAGTATAATAGTTTTTTTGGTGGAATCCACCACTAAATCCGATGAATATTTTGTGAAAAAAACACTGCTAAAAACAAAATTGTAACCGCTAAAAAAGTGATTTACAAAACATTCTAGAAACCACAAATAAATGGACTATACCAATGAAGTTTAGATGATGAAACGAACATTATAAATAGTTTTTAAAAACTACCACAAAAAAATTTTGTATATGTTTAAACTACTACAAAATTAAAAAAAACTGCTATTGTTCCTCTATTTTGTTGTAGAGGACATTCTCAAGTGGTTCTTTATCTTTAAACATTTTCCAACTAAAACTGTGTCTTATAGATTTTCCATATACAAAAATCTTCACTAAAAGGAAGATTTATATGATTGATGATACATATAATCCCTTATTTTAGTAATTATTCAAGACCTTTTGCTCGAACATTCTCTAACCTTCTAGGAAAAAGTGTGGTTTTGTCTAGCCCCAAATCACAATAGGAATTCAAATGAGTTTATAATACCTTAACTACAACACATAGAGACCATTTTGAATGAATCTATTCAATAATATAATGGATCATCAAAAAATTATATGGATTCCAATGTATAAACTTAAGGTATATCCATTATTATCAATGAATCCTAAGAAGATGTGGTTTCTTTTTTATGTTTGGTTATCCACCTAACCTCCTCTAGAGTTCTAATTGTTGTATCAGGAAGATCTGTGGGAACTGAGAATTTTACCATAATATTATATCTCATGTTATTCCCTAGAAACACCTATCCATATTCAATTTCCCTTAACATAGTTATATACTCCCTCCTAAAAAACAAATGGAATAAGAACCCAGAATCAAGGATCCATTGTTCAGATATAAAAACATAAAATAAATTAACACATTATTAGAATCAAAATACTACTTGACTAATAAATAATGGTCATTAATAATGTCTCTAAAGTTATATTTCATATTTGGGTAGTTCCTCTTAATATGACCAGTATTTTTACATTGAAATCACTTGATCACTTTCAACATGGATTTGAATAATGTTTTATTAGATTAACCACTTTACTTTCTCCTACCCCTGGACTCACATAAACCCATAATGTCCAAAACCTCTACATAGACCATAACACTACCCATATTATAGAGTTTATTAGAGATTAATTATATTTAACATTCCTTAGAGTACGTGAGTCTTTTCCATTCATTCAAAAATAATTAATATAATCAAATATTTGATCAAATGATTTTAATATTATTTTGGATTATCCTTAATCATCAAATATGATGTAAATGATGGCTATATCTAGAAATATTTCATTAAATTAAAAAATTTGTTTCATTAATGTTGTCCCAAGTCACATTTCAAATGTATATTTTCTAATGTTTCATAGAATTTACCAACATGAGACTAATTCATAAAAATATATTCATGTCTAGAGCATATACTAGTAGCATATGACTCATATTCAACCTCTCAACAATCTTTATCTGAGAAAGTTAAATTTATTATATTATTGGATTTACTATGTTTCTATTATAGAACATCTATAGATGTTATATAAGTCATCCAATCCGAGTCAAGGGTGGTCACATTATTTTTAGTTCCATCAATGGTGTCAATTAATTAATTGTGATCCAAAAGGGCGGTCATCTTAAACCTCCAAAAATTAAAATCCTTTTAACTATCAAATTTATATATATACTACTTTGAAGATATTGTTATATATGCTTTATAAGGCTTTCATATCAATCTTTGGGAGAAATGAGGAAGAGTTTTTCCTTAAGAATTTCTTATAAAGAACTGATGTGTACAACGAGGATACAAATTTGGTGTGATTAAATCAATTTATTTATGATAATAAAGTTAAATGATTTTCATAGAATCAATAATATGCAATCAAAATAACATAAAAATAACTCAAATATATTACTTTCTTCAAATCAGTTTAATCCTACATGAATGAAAGAACATCAACCATTACATAAATTTATTACTTATAAAATAAACAAGGGAGTAAATACAGACAAGAATATGAATAATATAAATTGAGAAACTATCCTGGGATGCTGGACTTGTTGAAATATGTGGTGATATTAAACCCATCACATAGAGTCACCACCATCCACTTGGGGATGGAATCACAAACACGCCCAATATAGATATATTTTCAAGAATGACTGAAAGATAAATCTGTTACCAAGCCAAGAATTATAAATTAGAACATAGTTATGATGAAACAATTCCATGATCTAAACCCCCTTCGAATTTTTAGTAATCCTAAACCCAAGGTCATGTCTGGTATCCACTAAATCTCCACAAGGAAAATCAATTACAATTATCTGAATGGCCAGAATGGAGGTGAGTTTAGATGGATGGGAAAACCCTTGTTTCCCTCTTCTTCCACAATATCTTATCTATGTTTCCAGGTGAGCTCCATCTGGGATCTCTTGAGATGAAAATAAAGAAAAAAACTAAAAACACCAAATTTTATTGAATTAATCACCTCAAATCAATGAAAAAAATAGAATTAATGGGGTTTTAGATAATATTTATACACTATGGGTAGAACCATAGATTTGAATTCATGTGGATGGCTGGGATGATGAGGTTGGTTTTCCTAACAGGATGCATGCCAACATGTGTGGAATGTGGCATCCCACCATTTCCCAGAAGGAAGTGAACTAAATTTTGGATGAGGAAAACAAACGCCCTAAATAAGATGTAACATTTTTTAGATAATATATGAACAATGGTTTAGATAATAGGGTGCTACATAGCAAGGGAAAAATATATCCAGGAGAAAAAATAATGATCTATGTGCATAGTGTCCATGATATTACCATGAAAGTATAATCCCAGATGGAACCCATTATATCTTGTGATTATAAAACCAATGAAGGGAAATATTAAAGAAATTAAAAATGAAACCATTATAGAGGGAATGAAACAACACAAGTATTTGTGTTCCACTACAATTTTTTAGAGAAAAAACACAAAAAAAGTTTCAATGATTTCACAAGAAAATAATAAAACATATTCCGCCAAAAAAATGTAGAAAATATGAAACAAAAGTCTCCCAAAAAATTTATAGAAGAATACTATCATACATATTACAATTTAAAATAGTGATGGATTCATATATTATTATATCAGCATCATATACTATGATATTAACCTCAACCCATTAGGATTTGACATCTCCACCATTTCTATGCCTTCCAAAAAGGATTATCTAAGGGATCTTTATTTTGATCATGGTTTGTTCAATTTTAAATTTTTTTTCTCTAGTCGTGTACTTTTATGAAACCCAATATATAATAAAGTCCTTATAACGATTTTTATTATTCAATCCCAAAGAACTATGGATATCCAATATTAAATAAAATTCATCAAATGCTATGTGTTAAATGTATGAAGGCTTTGAAAGATCACCTAATTCTTATGGAGTCGTTCTTCTAGGATAAATTCTAGAAGACACCATTGGTTGATATATCATCTTATTTTTATAACCATAACACACTCATATTTCATTTTAATATAAGTCAATGTCAATGAAAATAACATAAAAAATCATTTATAAAAAATTATGATGGGGTAGCATGGATAGATGTGGGAATTAAATCCCTTAAAGTCACTGTTTCTGAGTTTTTGGGGTCACACTATTTATATGGAGCTCCATCAATGTAATAATCATAAATCTCATGCCTAATCACACTATTAGTGTAGCTCTTGAGGTTCATTAAATAATTGGTAACCAATGGATAAGTGGGCTCTCTCCCAGATCCAACTACATAGATATATTACGATTTCTTAGCCACTTCATTAGTGCATTGATTATTAGTCTACATCATGTCCCTCAGAAGCAGAATATTCCCACTATATGATGGCACCACCTTAGGCTGAGTGACACTGTCCACTAGTATTCTAATATCTAGTTTGGAGGTAGAGGTAATATCAACGTCAAATGATTGTTGATCAGGTGTATGAATTGAAGCCTGAGTAGTTTCACAATCATCCCTAACCCCTCATCCAGCTCCTTTTGTCTCAATATTCATAGACTAAGGGCACATTTTATGGGGTGAACAATCATAAAATTCCCCTTCCATAAAGATATCAACTTCTATAACATTTCAGGTTACAAATAATGTCAAACATTAAAAAAAATTAAATAACATATGAGTAAGAATCCATAATGATAGGGATATTTTTCCATTTACAAAACCAAAACTCATAAAATACACCACAGAATCATCAACAAGATCAGTTTCTTCATCACACTAAAAATATAATTGGCTACCTTCCAATTTTTCTTGCCTAATTATACTATCTCCATCCTTAGGAAGAGCATGGTTACCAACCTTTAAAATTTTAGAATAGATCCTTATATCATGCCTAGATTCTGTAGACTATATCAAATTGATGACATACATTCAAGTATAGAAATAAATATTGTGATTCATATATAGTGATATAACCACTAATATGGATTTACATTTTAATCATACATTTCAATAGGTCAATAAGGGATACCTAAATCTGAGTAGTCTCGAATTGGACATCCTATAGTATCTCGAGAAGTTCTCTTATATTACACGCCTTCATTAACGAAATACATATCCACTAAAAAAAATTCATAGGTGGAAGGATCAACAGTATTTCCATAATCCATAGAAGGTTCTTAAGGAAAAATAGTTTTCTCATTAGTAAATTTATAGAGGTGGAGTTATCCCCAATAGTCAATTTGAACACTTTATTCTCTTCCACATGACCGTAATTCTTATATATATAGAGAACTTCAACTTAATGAACCTAACAAGTTTTTTTTACCAATGATAGTTATCCATTCATACACAATTGAATGAATCAATATAAACTAACTAGAATTAATAATAAAAATTTCAATTAGGGTGTCACAAATTTCAACCTCTTCCCGAAATATTGAAAAATCAACATAATACACATTTTCAATATCCTTATCAAACATGATGGGAGTTTACACTAGAGAGGTAAAATCATATAGAGTATCTGAATTCTAAGGAAACAAACCCATTACCCTAATTAGTATCCATGATTGGTTAACATGTGATCTAATAGAGAATGGATCAAATAGGGGATGATAATCCTACAGACATAAGAGACTAGGTTAGAAAATCACTAGAATAGACACATAGGTATTGAGTTTTAGTTCCATCAATGTAAAAATAATTTGAAAATAACATTTAAATATAGAAGATAGGATCCAACCACAAAATACCCAAAAATTAATAATTTAGGTCCTAATTTCTCTGATATCCCATGATTTATTTCTCAGGGAGACAGAAACTCAAGTAATAATCAATAGCATTCAATCATCTATAAAACCATTATTTTTTAGGTTTGTCTTCCACAAATGTAGTAGATCCATTCCAAGTGATATTTTAGTATGTGGAAGACATGAAACCCTTAGGCTCAGTGAAAAATCTCCCTTTCACTATGCTATCAAAAGATACAACAACATTCTTCATTGCATATGAAAAATGTGATTCATAAACAAACATCACCTCTTTTTTTCACCGAGTTAAACAAAACTGGATGAGTTAATCATCCATCTATATCTAATATCCTTGAAGATATGGCTAAAACATCCCTCGAATCTATGAAACCATCAATCAAGTATGTCGTCGAGCATCAAATCAATAATATCTATGGAATATCCATGTAATTTCCATACGGAAGCACATAACATCCCAACACATATAATAACAAAACTAGGGTAGGTTACAAGAAAATTGGTAGAGCCCCAAAACTACACGTCACATCCCAACTAACTATAATAATATAATAATAATAATAATAAAATTTATTATTATTGTTAAATTATTATTATTATCATTATCATTATAATTATTATAATTATTAGAATTAGGATTATTTTTATTATTATGATTATTATTTTGATTATGATAGTGATTATGATTTTTATTATGATAATTATGATGATGATTATTATGATTAATATTGTTGTTGTTATTATTTATATTATTATCATCATTATGATGATTGTTATTATTACTATTATTACTTTTATTGTGTCCAATTTTATAACTTTGTGATACTATGTTATTAGCATCTATAACCAGGAGGACCAGGGTTCTTACACTAATGGGTGTCAGTACTATTGCAGTACTATATAGGCAGTGGCCTGGAAAAAGATGCAGGAAGGTGCTGAAAAACACATGATATATGAAATAGGAAAGAGGTGACAAAAGTATGATTAAGACTTGGTGATGATTAAAAAATGATGCATCAATGATGCTGCATTAGACATTTGGGCCACTCTATAAAATAATGGATGGTTTGATTTGTATAACAACCTTAGAAATGTTAATAATAAATTCTGTTCCATAATAATATTTAATAATTAAATTTCAATATAGTTATATTAATTATATGAATATTATGTATCTTCTCAATGAAAAAGGAAATAGTTTTTTTCATAATAAATTGATTTTTATATATTTTGAGATTTAATTTAAAAAATAATTAATTAATTTAAGAATATAAATTTGGAAAAACATAAATATTTTTTGAAAACATCATATAAAAACTATCCAAAGGTTAAATATTTATATTTTTTTGAAAATAAACATTTATTAGTGAATGTTGAATAAAAATATTTTTTGAAAAACTGTCGTTCATTTCAATTAAATAATATAATTTTAAAGTCCTATTTGATCATAAAATATCATAATTCTACTTTTGTTCTAATTATTAAAATTAATTATATATAAATCATCATACTACATGATTTTACTAGATGTTAATTTTTTTTAAAATGCATTGTCTAAAAATATTTTTTAATGAGTATTCAATTTAATCATAAAATAATTTCTACCCATTCATTAAATTGAATCATGAAAATTATATTATATAATTTGAATAATAAGATCCAATTTTTTTAAATATTTTCCTTTTTTTTTTGTCATTATACAATGTAACCAAAGTGAATAATTTTCACCTTGATAAGGTTAAATCGTGTAATTATGGCTAAATATGAATGTGATAATGCAAAATAATATCCCTAACAATAGTCATAATTTTATTTGATAATTTGTTTCCACATTTACCATAAAAAATTTGAATATTTTTCAACTTCTTTCTACTTTACATTGATAACAATCATAATATAATTTCAAAAAAATAATACAAACAAAATGTCACTCTTCTTATTTTAATATCTATAAATAATTTTTTAATTGGGATAAATAGAGGATATTTTTTATTATAAATTTTTATTTGAAATCAATGTTATTTTTTTCAAATATTGTATTTTATATTTAAATTTTATGGGAGAAATTATTACCTTAAATTATTATCTTTCGCTAACAATTTGCTTGTGAAAGTAACAAAAAAATCAAATAAATGATTTGAAAACTTTAAAATTAATATATTTTTTAGATGATTTTAGTTTCAAAACAAAATTTGACGAATTTAATTTATTAAATTTTTGCGAATGATTTATATTTGAATTATAATTACTATCTTGATGTCATTGAAGTAAAATTAAATGAATAGTTCAAAAAGAGAAATTAATTTAATTTTATAATAAAAAATATTTCGTTTAAATTATTAATATTTTATAATATTCTTATCCCCATCCCTGTTAATGGAAAATAGATTATAATATTAACCATGATCTATTTAAGGTCGATTTTATCTTCTACAGTAACTTTAATTACTCCTATAGTGTAAAATAATTTGATTTCGTGGTATTTATTAAAAGAATTAACAAGGGTTAAAACACAATGAAAATGGTGAAAACATCACATAAGAATGTACAATTTTTTGGTAATAATATTTTGACTCATCCCCATCCTATATTTGGAATATATTAATTTTGTTCAATTATTTCATTAAAAATTCTTTACATTAATATAATATTCAAAGAGTTCCCCTACCCTCACATAAAAAAGGAACCGTTTTCCCTACATATTCATGCCATTTTAACACTATAGTTCAACCAAGTACCACCAAATTATATTCCCAAATTTACTCCCCATGTCTAAAAAGTCTTTATCTCACTAACAGATGAAACATAGATGTTTTTAGTTGTGAACCAAAGAGGTTATCAGATGATATGAAATAAATCCTTACTGACATATTTCAAGTTTATTTCTTATTGCACATAATTTTAATCTTCTCTAAACAATATAATATTGGAACATAATTATATTCATTATAATCAACAATTATTATTATTATTATTATGGTATCCCACTTTTCCATCTCTTTTTTCATCCTATGGGAAATGAAAATAACACTTGTTCATACGTGTGGATTACCACCTCCACGAAGCCATGTGTTTAATTTTCCACTGTTGCTACTCATGAATATTTATTACAATTCAATAAATGTATTAATATTTAATTCATGAAATTTTTATCATTTTTCAAATGTTATATATCTACAATTTTTTACATTTCCATCTGATGGAAAATAATAACGTTGTATGTGGGATGATTACCACCTCCCTAATGTAATTTGATTGGTTTCTCATATATACCTTTAATAGAAGGCTATAAATTTTTATTTATGTTTAAAAATAATAATTATTTCATAATTATTATTCGAGAGGTTAAATATCAATTACCACACTGACCATAGTTAACCTACTAAATCCATTTTGGACATATGAGCCTGATATCATTAAAACTTCCGACATGAAAATAATTGATTATGTAATTGAATATATCATGGAAAAAAATAAAAATAAAAAAATAAATAGAATAATTAACATGGAAAATATATTTAGAAATTAAATAATTAAGATAAATTTATTATTTAGGGATATAATGGATGTAGTGATGAGTCAAACTCAAAGTAAGGGACAAATTAACATAAAAACTAATTTTAAATGTCTTAAATATTAATCGTTTAACTATTATTCCATGTAAATATACTTAAAATTGTTTTTAGATATAAATATATGGATATAATTGAATTATAATGGAAAAATTATGTCTCTTTTGAATCTATTATAATTGTTTTAGAAAAAAATGAATTTTATACCGAACGTTTTGACATTATTTACAAAAGAAAAAATTTATGTTTAATATTCATATATTTGACATTAATGGAATAAATGGAATTTCATAATACCATTAGTATATTTTTTGCATACATCATAATATTTCATTTTTTATTGAATGAAAAACAATTTCTCCTTTTTGGGGTATTTTAGTTTTAAAAATGGGTTTTTCAAAAGAAATGGTATTTTGATATTAAAAAGTGCTTTTCAAGTTGGTTTAAATAGAATTTTTAAAGGGTTTTAAATTTAAAATGGTGAGAATATATATTTTTTCTTTATGATATGATAATTAATCATTGTAGATGATGTAGGGGGATCTTTATATGTATTTGAAATTGTGTGATCCCAATACTACTTATATTATGGTTATTCCCGGTATAACTTATAAAATGGGTAAGACAAACATAGCTCTCCAATGCATTGGGTGATATTCCATTACACCAATGGAATGAAAAAGGGAGTAACATAAGAGGTTTATCCTATGGATTTAATTGTTCCCCAGTTATTTATTTCATGGGTTATGAATATAATGCACTATGTTTCTTAATGAGGTTTCAATTTTCATTCAATATGTTTTAAAATCATTCAATGATAATTTTTTTCTCTGTGGATATGATTTATTTCATATTCACAACGAAAATTTTGATAAAGATAAACATTTTATTCATTTTAAATATTTTACTATAACAACATATCACTTTCTTTTATATCCCTTACATATTTTTTTTAAACTCATCCAAAATTTTTAAATATTTTTCACAGGGTTTATGGATGAGTAATGATAAAAAATAAGTAATGTTAAATGTAAAAGTGTTTTTTCATTAAAATAAAATGTGTGTCATATTAAAAGTTTTACATTGTTTTAGGAAGGGATACAAAGTTGATATGTCATATATTTAATGTATAGTATTTTATGTAATATTTTTGGCCAAATTATATATAAATATAAACCTAATAGATATTTAGTAATGTGACGAAGCGATTCTAATCCAAAATATGCTAGATTATTTAATGTTTAAGGATATGTCCATATAGTAGATATCATATTGAATGTTTATAGTAAATTGGAGGTTAGGAAAAAATAATATAACACCACTAAAATATTATAGGTAATTGTTAAGATTAAATGATATATAATTTGTATATTATCATGTTTCATTGTCTAATATTTTCATATAGAATGGTTTTCTACATGAAAAACTAGGAAGATAAAGTAGGAAAGTATTTAGAGGAAAATATCCTTCCAAATAACTAGCACTAAAGAGATTGAATTAGAAGTGTGAGGTTTTTTATAGTGATGGATTTGTTGATGCAGGATATAAATTATGGTGGCAACCATATTAAACAAAAAGTAGATTTACCATAAAAGAGAATTTCAATAGTTTATTATTTTATGGAATATAACCCTACAAATTTTGGTGGAACCTTAGATCTCGTGATATTGAAAGGATGGATCAATTCTTTGTAAAATATATACAATTTCATCTAATGATAGAAATATAAAAAAGTTACTACTTCCATTTATTATTTTGAATAAAAATTTGATTGATGGTAGTGATTTTTTAAGAATAGAATATATATATATATATATATATATATGAGCTTGATTCCATGGAATATAACATATTAAAGAATAATTTCACTGAAAAATATTTCCTTACATTTATTAATCTGGGGAGACAAAAAACAATAATAGAAATTAGGAAATATGATGATTCAGTGGCCGCATATGAAGAAACCTTTACAATATTTTCTAGGTATGCATAGAATTTTTTCTAGGGTATTTATAGTGAAATAAATTGAATTAATATAGGATTGAAACCATGTTATTACTGAACTATTTCTTAATAAGAATATAAATGTTTTGATAAAGTTATTAATTGTTCTATTAAAGATAATATAGTTTTTGCAAACACATTTGTTCCTCAAGATGACAAGAGTAATATGATTTCATGGTGGAATGTTATAATGAATAATTCATATATGAAATTGGAGGTAATATCCCTATAATATCCAAGTGTGGTAAATAAAATTTCAATGATTTTTTGACAGGATCAGAAATGTGTTTATGGGGTGTTATTTTTGGTCATAGGGATCATGACCATAAAGAAAATATTCATGAGAAACAAAATAATTTCTTAAAATAAATCTGTCCAATGGTGAGATTTTTTAGTTACAATTAGTAGGGTAATTATTCTAAAAATTAAACAATTTTAATTACACATGGTGGAAATAATCAATATCAAATGTAAAATTGTGTGGAATATCACCTTATACTTCTATGATTGATGTTGGTCTACCAAATGAAGGGGTGACAAGTATGTTATAATTTTATTCAAATTAGGTCATTTCCTTGTTTGACTATATATATTCACATTCCTGAATTTTTTATAAATATTATAGGAAAATGGGAATATTACCTCATGAATGGAATATGTATCTTTTGGTGAATATTTTATGCGTAAATATTTAGGAAACCAATATTAAGTAGTATGTCCTTTCCAACAAATATTATTGAACATACCATAGTAGAGTTATATATTATTTTGGGTATGGATTAGTTTTTTAT
The DNA here is from genome assembly GCA_963277665.1 of Viscum album. Lineage (NCBI taxonomy): Eukaryota > Viridiplantae > Streptophyta > Magnoliopsida > Santalales > Viscaceae > Viscum > Viscum album. Next base: position 736,976,768 of record OY728160.1, read on the forward strand.
TAACATTCTTGGAATGATTTTAGATCTAAGGAAGTTATATTCAATGATTCCATACCATTGTTAACATATCTGGAATCTGAGAAAATAATTAGATATGGAACTGAAATTTACCAGGCTTATGTTATAGAATACATAGTAATTGTTCAAATTAATGATGTTCCCATTGTGAATGAATATGTTGATTAGTCATTTGCAAATTTTTCTTGTTTTATTCTTGATTGGGATGTATAATTTACAATTGACATAGTTATTGATTCTGTGCAAATTTTATAATCCTGAATAAAGAATCACTCATGTTGAACATTTGGAATAAAAAAACTAGTTGAAATGGTTTCAAGATAATGTTTTAGTTCATCAAAACACATCACTATATGGTGTTCCTTTTTTATTTGATAAATATAAAAATGGATTATTCTAGATTTTCCTTGATTATAGATCATTGAATAACATCACAATTAAAAAATAATTCAATGTCCTCTTATCGATGAGTTTTTAATCATCTCTAGAGGGTGTTTTATATTTTAAAGAGTCTCATCAGGTAGTGCTAACATCAATTGAAGGTGAATATATATAATATCTTGAATAAAACATTTCATACTACCTATGGTCATAATGAGTTTGTAGATATTCCCTTTGTGTTATATAATGCACTACTTATATGCATTGGTCATATGAATAGATAATTCATTGAATATTTAAGTAATTATGTGGTTGTATTTATTAATGATATATTTGTATATTGTAAAATTCACTAGGATCATTAAAAAACCCAATAATTATTTTTCAAACCCAATAAGATAAAAATTAATCATAAAATTTATAAAATGTGAATATTCAATGCATCATATTTATTTCCTTGAGAATATTTTTTCTATTTATGGAATACAAATTGACCCTTCTTAAAATAATGCACCTTAAGAATGCAATAGGCCTCCAAATTTCATATATATTCATTTCTTTCTTTTATTGAAGTACACATCCATAAATTGGTTGAAAAAATTTCTCAACTATCTATCCCACTGACTATGTTAACATAAAGATGAGTTAAATTAATATTGATGAAAGAGTGTGACGATTGTTTCCAGTAAATATAAGGAATATTGATGACTGCTCCATTATTGTACTTATTATCACTAATCAGGCCTCACTTCCATTCAAACCATCACCCAAACCAATTCGAGACAAGTCTTGAGAGGTGTTCCTGAACATATCGGGCTGGATTCTTGCACCGTGCATCAAAGAAAAACCAAAATGGGAATTATTTACACAAATAAACAATAAAGATGAAATAATCCATATAGATAATTCAACTTAAACCAATAAATAATGAACATCAATACATACATAAACAAAATCCCTATAAGACTATAATTAAATAAGAAGAAAAATAAATCCAACTACAACCAAACTAAACCAAAATAAACAAGATCTCAACATTACCTCATTGTCAGGACCAACCATGATTATATCCCACTCCATAAGAAAAAACCTAAACTATAAATTGGTGCCTATAAGACATTTATTGTCTATTCAAATGTAGTAGAACAAGTAGGGTGTGAGGAAAAACATTACAATAAATTAGCACCACATAATTAATGAATTTCCTTTATTGAGATAGTAAATAAACACTAATTTGAATGTATATATATATATAATATGTTTTAATAATTTATAAATCCAATCACATGTTTCCAAAAAATTCAATTTTTGCTTAAAATAATACTAAACAATACTTTTTAAAATGAATTTTCATTTTGAACACTAATTCAATAACCAGAACTCCAATTAAAACCCATTCAAGATGATAATATAAAGGGGATATTCATAATTATTTAAGATAAATAACATGTGGGAAGATAACCAAAATACCAAAAAAGTAAAAAAGGCCCCTAAAAATATACATAATCATTGTCATTTCTTAAACATCTCTATAATAAATCCATAGATATAAATTTTTCAGAATCACCTTCTAGAATATGGTGAAGATAAATTGTTAAAAATCAATAAGATATGAAAATGTAGCCTCACTAGTGGAACATTTAACATTACCTCTCATAAAATCTATGGGGTACCAACCCATATAAATGGGGTCGATAAGAAATTTTCATTCTACCCTCTAGATTATTTCCATTAATCCAATGATAGTAATATATGATGAATGAGGAGGTCCTCATACATGTTACATAAATAAATATCCCACATTCCACCTTTATTTACTAGCCCATACACCAACACCATCTATTGATGGACCTCTCCTTATAGGGTCAACCAAAGAGGTTCTTATCACACATCAAGCCACCCAGAAGTTCCAATCGGGTCTACATATCATGTTACTTTGAAAACCATTCCCAAAATATATAAAAGTTCCAATAAGTCCTTTTTACATTATAAATCAAATCCATTTACATACCACATCCAAAACTGGGGTGAAACCACCACTCATATATAAAAGATTCCAAATGGGCCTATTGGTGATGGGTTTACCAAGAAAGTTTCAACGTACCAAAAAATGCCATTATTTATAAACCAAATTTCAAATACCACATTTTAAAAAATTTTAATACTAATGAAACATTATGAATTATTGGGATTTTGATGAATCATTTGGTAAGAGGACGTCTAGAGAATAGTATTGGGATGTGGTAAGTCACTTAGGAAATTCATATTTTCATTATGATATAAAATTTCCATTTCTATGGCCTTCCATTGGTGTACCCTGTGGACCAATAGATATTCCCACATCCAATGTAATATCTTTATAAAACCATATATGTACTCAATATTAAATCCAATGGATCAAAACATTCATCACACATATCGTAACAAAAAACAAAATTCACCACAACTCAAACAAAATTCCCAAATCACAACAGTCTAAGATATCCAATACATAACCAAGGCTAACCACATTGTCAATATACCGAAATATACCATTAAATGTCACAAGGTATTTTATCAAACACATTACCTGAATATTGATATAGGTAAACATGATGAAATCATTTGAAACCCCCATTTTCATTCAATTCATAATATTTATGTGCCCAAAAAATATCACAAACACCAAATAAGTAAGGTTATATCACCTTCAAATAACATGAAGAAAACTTAGGCATCCAAAAAATGTTATAAAAAGTAAATGGATGGAAACACCTACCTCAATGATGTGTTCACACAAAAAACTCTTTATGGAAGGAGGAACTAATTCCGAAGAATTTTTTTTTCACCCTAACATCATGGAAAACAACCAACATATCAACCATCTTCCCTTGGGTTTAGCCAAGAGAAAATCCAACCAAAATAAACTAATAAGATAGGGTAGGAAGAATATAAGAGGGGGTGATTTTTCTAAAACTCAAATAAAAATACCGTGGAACCTTGAGGAGGATCCCAATGAGGATGAGGATCCAAGGGAATGAGGATTCACAGCACCTTAATGTGAAAAACAACCAATGGTAGGAGGAACCCGAAGAGGGGTTAAAATATATGTGGGAAAACATGTAATTTTATGTTTAATTAATGTTGGGAGAGTCAAATGGTTTGTCTACATGGTTTAGTAAACCATTATCCAACCATTAACATTGTCACTGTAGGAATAGGAAAACTGTGTTCTAGCCATGAAAAATTTCTATATCAAATTGCATATCCTCCCAACAAACATGATTTATGGTTCCCTCTAACCTTGAACCCCCCATACAATAAAATAAGGTCACATAGTTTCTCATGGGGATCGCATATTTTGGTGAATCATTTCTCAAGCCATTGAAGTAAAACAATGGGAGAATAAATTGAAATGTAAAGGACCTTATCTTCGAAATGTCATATAGTTAACCCCTCAACTGTGCCCGCAAAACAGACACAAAAAAACATTCATAGGTTACAAAGGCACTCGAAAACTACAAAACTAAAAAATTATCTACTATAAACTAACCCAATCCTCATACAAGAGAACTAAATCAAAAAAAAATAACATAAAAGAAATACCATGGTCAGAGTTTCACAATTATCCCCACTAAAAAACATTCTTCCCCCATAATATCACCAAGCCACACGAGGAACAAATATCACGCTAAAAAAGATGATATCAGATGGGATAATGGTTCATGGGGCAACCTTTCCATCTAAAAGACACACCTACCAGCACTGAAGATAACCACTACAAAATGGAACTATATAGAAAGGAATGGTAGGGCTCACCCCACTATTGAATCCTATAAGAACCTGACAAAAGTAGCGCGCCCTTATGGGATGGACTAATGTGGGAACCCCCAAAATGAACCCTAACCCCCAAAAAAAAGGGTAAACACATGGACGATACCAAAACAAATGATTTATTAAATAAAAATATATCAATTCAACACGAGTGAAGTCTATCCAAAGTGAACTCAACCAAAAACCAAAACCAAACCGTGAAAAGGCTATGCACGGAAAAGAGATAATAATCAAAGAATCACTTTTAGAAAGGGAAAAAACATTAGAATTACAAGAGAATGGGGCCACTAATATTTTTAAAACACCTGATTCATTTAATAACAAAAAGACTACAACAAGATAAAATAATACATATACAACTACAATATTGGGTGACAAACTTAGACATCAATGTAATGAACTGACCCCAGTTGCCCCGAGCCAAGGCCTTATTTTATTACATTATCATATATACAAGTAATATGAATTCCAAAGGACTATGTGGTTAAGATTTATTAGAAAAAATATCCATACTTATGTTCAACATTACAACTTGAAAAGAAATACAACATTGAAACTTCTAATACAACATCCAAAACTCCTTGGTTATTTCAGCATGTCATTCATAATAAAATACTTCATTTCCCGAGAAAATAAAATATAAAAAAGTGTTGAGATAAAAATACAATAAAGTTTATCAAATACAGTAGAAGATATGCTTTATCATTTGGAATGTTTAATAACTAAAAGCATATTACTTTAACAAAACCATGATTACATTATGGATGGAATAAGATCTGACTAAGTAATGAAATAATAAGACATAATCATGGGTATTATACTAGTATAATAACCACATTAACCAATAATACTAGTTAGAAATGATGTAATTCATAATCTTGGACAACATAACCATGCCATCAAGGGCTCATGCTAAGACCAGAAATATCCCTTTTGTCAACGCCTTGTGCCATGACCGTACATTGTCTCGTGAGACCTACCGATGTACCAAGGGACTATAGCAGGCCCCTCCCGACACATTCTTTGTCCAATTAATTCCTACTTTTAATGAGTACTATTATAAAAAACATTTACATTCATATTGAAACTAATATATGAAATGTAAATAACTTTCCCTTACTATTAAGCATAAACACTGACCATTTCGAGTAAATTGGTGGATGGTTTGTTGGGAGCACATCCACAAACAAAATAATCATAAAAAATTAAATTAAATATGGTAGACTATGCAATGAAATATTAATCCAAATAATACATAAGAATCAACAAGAGTGTTGAAATAAATTAAGATACTCGTATAAAATCATAGAGTAATTCTTCAGATAAATACTCTTTTACTTTGAAAATAAGCGTTCCTTTGGAAAAATATTTGTGTAAAACCAGAAGTGAAGTAAGTCAGTATTTTCATAATAATATATCTGATTTTATAATGTTAATGGTATCCAAAAAAATATTATATGGTGCCCTTGAAAATGGGTTAGAATTTGAGAAATTCCCTTGAATCAGGCTAGTCTTTCCGAAATAATTTTGAATGTTCTTTTTAAAACGTGTCACTATCCATAAAATAAAGAAGTATAATAGTTGGTTTAAATATATAGAATACTAAAACCGAATTTATGATGACTACATAATAGTACATCATAATTTCATTGAGGAAATTATACAAGAAATGTAACCCGAATAAAAATGTTAGTTCGGGTGGAAAGCCCTTACCTTAAATCCAAATGTGTTTGGTTCTTGAACATAAGCTCTTAGAATATGAAATTATACTTAGTAATAAATTATTTAAGAACCTATTATACATGTATTTAGTTTATATAAATTATTTTTAGTTCATTTATTCTCTTATGGATATGTTATTATATTGATTTTTTTCATTCTAGAGTGTTCGTTTTATTTATTTTCATAATCGGTTCACTTGTTTTTAAGTAATGGTGTTCATGTGGAATGGTTGTAAATATAAAAATTGAAATTACATATTATTTATAAACATAAATCATTTTTAATGTTCCTTTATATAATTTTCTTACATGGAATGAGGTGGAATCATTAGATGAAATATTAATGACATTCACTTAGATTATTTAAGCTTTATTTTGATTATTAAGAAATAGTTTGATAATACTATTTAATAATATTTATGTATACTGATTCCTGAATATTAATTAGGTTATAATAAATATATTATAGTTTGGTTCAATAATAAAAATGGTTTCATGACCAGTAATGAAGGATAATTTTAAGAAAGAAACTTCATCGTATACGAAGGTTATTAATTGGAACCTCATGGACGTCGATTTCATTTATAAAATAAAATGGAATGAGTAAGAATATTGATGATGGTTCTACAATTCACATGATATAATTATAGTATATAGATGATACTGGATCTATCATGGTCATTTGGACATACGAGGTGAGTAGAGGATAACAAAAGAAGAAATTTTGAAATGAGACTAAATAGAAAGGAAGGAGGATTTACCTCTCGAAATAACCTCTTTGAGAACCTCTTTAAGAGAAGGGTTTTTGATCTTCTGTCAAGACCAAGAGCTTCCTGGATGTGGGGAGTGACTAGGTAAGGGTATTTGGGCTGAAAATAGTGGATCATCAAGGCATATAGGAGTTAAGATAAGAGGAAGTGATGGGGGTTTTATTGTGGGGGAGAAGAGGGTTTTCATAATTTTTTAATAATTAGTTTATAAATTTCCCACCTGACAAGAAACATGATGATTCCATGATCAAGAATAGTATAAAATGCAAGTGATTTCGAACCAAATGGGCTTACATTATTCATTATTTCAAACATAGTGTATTTAACAGATAATTTGAATATATAGTATTTTACTGTATATTAATATTCATCAATAATTCGAGTTTTTTTGAAAAATACCAAAATTTCACCCTAACCAATTTTTGATGTTTAGAATCCTAAAATGAAGTCCATTTTTCAAAAATAATTTTCTAAATATGATTAATTTAATATTTAATTATAATCATAATTTATTCTAAAAGCCACAGCTTTAAAGCATTTACTTATTTCAAAACATGGGTATATCATACTTCCACTTGAATATTATTTATATACTATCATTTGTAAGGTTATTATTCATTATGTTATATTACAATTCATAAGGTTATGTTAATATTAATAAGGGTAGGTTACTATTCACCAAAAATTAATTTTTCCTTATCAGACTCCAATTAACTATGTAATCGCAACCGTGTATGTAAGATTTTCAAAAGACACATCACAGAAGTGACAAAATTATGTTTAAGGGTGACATAGAACTGAGTAGTTAATTATGTAGTTATTTCCGGTGATTATAACATAATTATAATAAAGGAATTTTCATTAAAGAAATATTGGGTTGTTAGATTCTCCCCTCCTTAAAAAATATCATCCTCAAATTTCACAAAAATGTTACCTAAAAAGATTGAGGTATGTCTTCAGAATAATCTCCGCAGGCTCCCATGTTGCCTCTTCTATCTTATGGTTCCCCCAAAGATCATTTACCAAACGATTCATCCAATTTTTCAATACATGTTATAATGTATCAAGAATATTGATAGGCTCTTCACAATAAGACAGATCAAGCTCAAGTCCTATTTCTTCATAGGTGAGTACATGTGTTGGTTCTGGCATTTATTTTCATAACATTGATACGTGGAACACATTGTTACCTTTAGAGAGACTTGGTCACATTTAAAAATAGTAAGATATAGATCCAATTTGATCCAAAATTTGAAACGGTCCAATGTACCTGAGACTAAATTTTCCCTTCTTACCGAATGGTATAATTCCATTCCATGGAGATACATTTAAGAAGACGTGATTTACATCATGAAATTCAAAATACTTCCTTCGTTTATCAGCATAGAACTTTTTCCATCATTGTGCTGTTTTGATATTTGTTGGATAATATTAACCTTTTTTGTTTTTCCAAAACATGTTCTGGACCTACGAGCTTTCTTTCACCAACATCATCCAAAAAATTTGTAGTTCGAAATCTATTTCCATACAATGCTTCATATAGTTCCATCTTAATACTTGATTGGAAGATATTTTTATAGGAAAATTCTATGAAAGGTAAATATTGATCCCACATGCTTTGAAATTCAAGTGAACAAGGCCTAATCATTTCTTCCAACGTTTGAATAGTCCGTTCGGATTGTCCATCAGTTTGTGGGTTGTAGGCAGTGCTCAAACGAAGATCAATATCTACAAACTTATGAAGAATATTCTAGGATTGTGATGTAAAACGAGGATCACTATTAGAAACAATTGATAATGGTAAACCATGAAGTCTTACAAATTCATTAATATATAGTCTTAATTAATGTTCAAGTGTTAAATCTTGTCTTATTACATGAAAATGTATTGATTTTGTAAGACGGTCTACAATGACCCATATCACATCATTATTTGATGCATTCTTTGGTAACCCCTTGATAATGACCATTGTAATATCAACACATTTCCACATAGTTATAGGAAGAGGTGGTAGGACTCTTCTAGGATTTTCTCTTCCAGCCTTCACCTATTGACAAAAAAAAAGACCTCGACACGTAATCAATAATCACCCTCTTCATGTTTTCCAACAGACAATGTTCCTTTAGATCTATATATATATTTCTGCTACTATGTTGTATAGATAAATTAGAGCTATGATCATCATCCAATAGTTCCATCATTATCTCATGAGTATAAGGAAAAAAATTCTGTTTCCGAATTTTAAAATGCCACCATCATATATGAATTCAATCAACTTCCCATCATTTACAACATTAATTTTCTATTAAAACACCTTATCATCAATCTTAGAATTATTATACTCTCAAGATCATGATTTTGATAGTTTTTTTCATGATTTTTTAGCTACCTAGATGCATAGGAAATCACTCAATCATTCTACATAAAGTCACAACCATGTACATTCTTTGATGCCTCTCTATAGATAAAAAACCCATCTTTCCCTGATAAGAGGGTTAGGATCAGGTCATTCACTAACCTCCTATTAAATTCTAGAAAGTATTCTTCACATTACTTTTTTCATACAAACTTAACCCCTTTTCTTCTGAGATTGGTATTTGGGATGGATAAATAGGTGATGTTATGAATGAAATGACGATAATAACCTATTAAACTAATAAAACTACGTACCTCAGTTATGTTTGTTGGTGTAGGATATTTTTTCCCAACCTTTATCTTGACTGCATCTACAGATATTCCATCCTTAGAGAAAATTTGGACCCAAAAATACTAATTAAAGCCAAAAATCACAGTTACTAAACTTCCCTAATAATTCATCTCTTCTAAGAGTCTTCAGAACAGTGCACAAGTGATTTTCATGATCTTAATAAATATTATAGTATACCAAGATATCATCAATAAACACCAATACAGAGTCATCATGAAATTCCTTGAAAACTATATTCATCATATCATGGAAATAGATGGTGCGTTATTCTGTCTAAAAGGCATTACTCTAAACCCATAATGCCCATACCTGATTTGAACTGCGATTTTTGGAATGTCTTACTTCCTCACAAGAAACAGATGATATTCGAATTGAAGATCAATCACTGAAACATATTGTGATCCATGGAGTTAATCAAATAAATCAACAATTCATGGTAGAGGATACTTATTCAATATTGTATTAGCATTTATTTCACTATACTGAATGAAAACCCTCATAGACCCATCTATCTTCTTAATAAAAATAACTGGGTATCCCCATGGAGAAACACGAGGGTGAAAAATCCTTTATCACATAATTACTCTAGTTGTTTTTTATCTCTACTAACTCTATAGTGGCCATTATATAATGGGTCTTTGTTATGGACCTTGAACCAAGAATTAAATCAATGGAAAACTCAATTTCTCACACTAGAGGATGTCTAGGTAAATCCTCTGGAAGGACGTCAAAATATTATTACACTACAAGAACATCTTAAATTTGAATATTTCTTTCCACTCCAATAGATTTTGGGTTCTCTTCATCAATAATAATTGAATATAGTATATCTACTATGGGTGGATATAGATGAGAATCAAATGGTGATGTTTCTTCCATAAAGATAAGGGATTCCACACTATTCTCAAAAATTGTAACTTCATTCTTCTTGGAATAGATCTTCACATCATAATTTGATAGCAATTTCATACTGAGGATTATATAAAATTCAGTCATTGTTATGATGATACGGTTAGAAAATAAATCACATTTATGTGTCATGTGGTGGACTAATTGACATACCTTTGTTGCAATGATATATCTACTAGGGGTTTTTACAAATAACTATTTTATTAAATCAAATTGGACAAGTATAATTTTCTTGATAAACTGGGAAGATATAAATGAATGTGATGATACAGAATCAAATAATGCATTGGCTAAATTTGATAAAATGATCAATGTATCTGCCACCAAATCTTTAGGAACATCAACCACTGTAGTTGTGACCACATAAGCTTGGCCTAGCTCTCTTGGCCTTATTTGGGTAATGTTTCCTGACTCTAGGAAATTCATGTATATAATGTCACATCTACATGCAATTTTATCATTGAACATTTTTATCCTCTTGCATTCCCTTATAATCCCGAGATAGGTGGCATTTTTCTCCACACATGATAAAAACTCATATTACCTTTGGGAAGTGGCATGGTGTTTCTTCCGACAATTAATACAGAATGGAAACTCAATTATTCCCTTCTTAACCATTTCATTATTTCATTTTCTATAGTTTTCTGCAACGCTCTTATTCTCTTATTTTCCTTTAAAGTCACATGACATAGAAATTTCCATTTCTTTTTTTATATTACTTGAGACAATATCTTCATATAACGAGAAACTTTGGGAGACTAGAGCCCTTCAGAGGAATGGTTTTAACCAATGAAAATATTGATCGATTTTTATTCTTGAATTGCGTTTGTAGTCCGTAGAAATCCTTAATAGTCTTGTAAATATGGATTTATACTTGTAATCATTTTCATCCACCTTATACCTCATATTCAACAATTTCCTCTCCATATCACCTCGTTGTTCACGAGGGAAACATTTTTTTGGGAAGAATTCCTTAAAATCCCTACATTCCATCTCTTCTATTTATTTCACCCCTTTCTATTTTGGATTAAAAACCTCCACTGATCCACATCACCCGATAGACAAAAAACATCCATGAAAGCCTTATCTCTTTCTTTACATCCCAAAGCAATAAATATATTCTATAAGGAACATATCCATAACTCTACTACAAATGGGTCTGTAGTCCCATTGAATAACAGAGTCCATTGTTGCATAAAGTGACATAACATAGCTCCTCCATATGGTGGATCAGGAAGCTCCATATGGTAAATTTTATTATTCATAACCTGAGTATGTTTTCCCAGTATAGATATATGTTGCTCAAAACTAGTCACCACACCAGAACCAACATCATTATCTTGCATCAGAGGTAAATCACTAGAGGAGACATGCGTATTCGTGTAGTTTCCATTCCATCTACTATTCACCATCTCTAGATAATTTCATAAAGTATATTATGTTATTAATCATAATCTTAACATAAAAAAATACTTAGCATAAATTGAAATCCTACACATGGCTAACCCTGTAGTCACAAAAATGGATTCTTTGAGGAATAATTTGAATTTAAATCCTTTATAATTCCTTGTAATAAATATATTAATTATCCTAAACATACCCCCTAGGAGTCTCAATACCATGAGTGCAGCAAGGCCCATTTTCATGTACCGGGATGCCACGGGTCATGCCTAAAACACCTTGTCAGAGCTTTCACTCCTAGGTACAACTGTACAAGATCTACCTCTACCTATTTGTATCCAAACAGACATGTATTTCCTAGAATGACCCACATAATCTATTCCTTACCAAAATACCAAGATTTTCTTGTATGATCAACCTCAATGATTACCTTAGTTATTTTTTCCCTAATTTACATTTTCAAAATCTAGTTTGCATGATTTCTACTAAAATTCATTGATGCCAAGTGTAAGGACCCGACCCCAATTCCCGGATCCATTGCCTTAACTGATTATATAAGCATATAAATATGGAATATGCATCCCAAAGGACTGAGTGGTTCAGTATTATTGGAATCAAGATTCATACATAAGTTCAACAGTAGAACTTGAAAAGAAATACAACATTCTAACATCTAAGAAAAAATCCATAACTCCAAGGTTATTTAATAATGTCATTCATAATAAACTTCTTCATGTCATGATAAAATTGAGAATAAGAAAGGGAAAAGCTCAAATGCTCAGAAAGTGTAAGAAATACAATGTAAGATATATATAAACATTAGGCATGTTGAATAACTAAAAGAATATGCCTTTAACAAAAACTTGAACACATTATGGTAGAAATAAGAGCTGAGTAAGTAATGACATAATAAAACATAATCATGTGTATTATACTAGTTGAATAACCACATAAAAAACAATACTATTTTAATAATGATGGAATTCATAATGTCAGACAACATAATCATGCCCTCATGGCCTCGTTCCAAGACCATAAATAACCATTTTTCCTGGGCCTTGTGCCAAGACTGTAGTTTTTCTCATTAGACCTAATGATGCACCAAGGGGATATAGTGGGACACACCCAACACATTATATGTCCAATTAATTCCTCATATTAACAGGGATAAATTTAAAAAGCATATACATTCATATTGAATCTAATAAAATAAATGTAAATAACTTTCCTGGTATATTAAGCATAAACAAAAACCATTAAGAGTAAATTGGTGAATGGTTTTAAGATAGAATATCCACAATAAAAATAATCATAAAACATTACATTATATATTTTATATGATACCATGAAATATTAATCCCAACAATATGTATGAATCAACAAGAGTGTTGAAATAGATGAAGATACTCTTATAAAATCATTGAGAATTCATGACTTAAAAACCATTTTAGTTTGAAAAGAAGAGTTTTATTGGAAAAAGATATTCATAAAACCAGAAGATAATTAAGGTAGTATTTTCATAATAAAATGAGTTATTTTATAAAGATAATGGTTTCCAAAAATGGATTACAGGGTTCCCTTGAAAATGTGTATGAATTTGTGAAATTCCCTTGAACCGGGCTTGTCTTTCGGAAATAATTGTGAATGTTCCTTTTATAATGTGGAACTATCCATAAAATATGGAAGTATTATGATTGGAGTAAATATATTGAATACTCAAACATAATTTATGGGGAGTAAATATTAATACAGAATAATTTCATTGGGATAATTATACAATAAATGTAACCCGAATGAAAATGGGAGTTTGGGTGGAAAACCCTTACCTTAAATCCGAGCGTGTTCTACTAATGAACTCATTATCCTAGAATATAAAATTATACTTATTAATAAATAATTTAAAAACCTATTATACTTGAATTTAGTTTATCATAATTATTTTTAGTTCTGTTATGCCCTTATTGATATGTTATTATATTGATTTCTGTCATTCTAGAGTGTTTATTTTCTTTATTTTCATAATCGGTTCACTTTTTTTTAAGTAATGGAGTTCATATTGAATGGTTTTAAGTCAATAAAATAAAATTTACATATTATATAGGAACATACATAATTTTTTATGGTCATTTATATCATTTGGTGACATGGAATGGGGATGAATCATTAGATTAATTATTAATGACATTCACTTAGATTATTTTTGCGGTATTTTGATTATTAAGAAATAGTTTTGTCATATGATTTAATTATATGTATGTATACTGATTCATGAATATTAATTATGTTCTAATAAATATATTATATTGATTTTAAACCATAAAAATAGTTTCATGACATGTAATGAATGAGAATTTGAAGACTAAAACTTCATCATCAAAAAATGTCATAAATTGGAACCTCATGGATGTCGATTTTGATTATAAAATAAATGGTAGAGAGTAAAAATATTGATGATGTTTCATCCATTCACATGATATAATTCCATTATATAAATGATACTGGATCTATCATGGTCATTTGGATAGAATAGGTGAGGATAGGATAACAAAAGATGATAAATTGAAATGAAAATAAATGAAAAATAATGGTTCTTTACCTCTTGAAATAACCTCTTTGAGAACCTCCTTAAGGGAATGTGTTTTGGTCTTTATTAATGACCAAGAGTTTCCTGGATGTGGGAGTGACTAGGGAAGGGTATTTGGGTATAAATATTAGCAGCTTCAAGGCATAGAGGAGTGAAAAAAGAGTAAGTGGTGGAGGGTTTTATAGTGGGGGAGAGGAGGGTTTTCATAATTTTTTAATTATTATTTTATTAATTTCCATAAAGACCAGAAATAGTGATGAATACCTAAAAAATAATAGTAATAAATGAATGTCAGTTTGAACCAATTGGTATTACATCACTTATGATTTCATACATAGTGTATTTAACTGATAACATGTATATATAGTATTTTATTGTATTTCATTATTCATAAATAATTCGAGTATTTCAGAAAAACAAATTCCACCTAAAATTTTTCAAAGTATAGAATCTAGAAAAGAAGTCCAATTTTCATAAATAATTTTCTAGATATGAATAACATAATATTTAATTAAAATAATAATTTATTCTAAAGATAGCAGCTTTAAAACATTTACTTATTCCAAAACATAGGTATATCGTACATCCACAAGAATATTATTGTTGTACTATCATAGGTAAGGTTAATAATCATTAGGTTATATCACTATTCATAATATTATGCGTCTATTATTAAAGTTATGTTATTATTTATAAAAAAATTATGTTTTTCTTATCGGACTCCAAATAACTTATTGATCGCAACCATGTATGTCCGATTTTCGAAAATCAAATCACAAAAGTGAAAAACATATATTTAATGTTCAAATAGATCATTGTAGTTAAATATTTTGTGATTTCATGTGATTGTGACAAAATTATAAGAAATTAATTTGAATTGATGAAATATTGGGTCATTATAATCAAATCTACAACACCCCAAGATTACTGACTGTGTGAATAGATTTACTTTTGGGCCTATGGTTGCACCCATATTGTCTTGAATCATATGATTCCGCATAATAACGATATTACATACTCTGATCCAAACATCCTCCATGGAAAAATATTACTTTAGAACTTATCCTTGTGACCTAAATGGCCACGTCAATGATGATCTTTGAGAGGATTATGAAAAATCCTACTTTGAATCCCATAACATACCGTAATAGAATCACACGAAGGAATGATTGGATAATTGAGAAACTGAAACCGAAGAAGGATACTCCAAAATAATAGGTTCCTCTGGCATATTCCTCTCTCTATATGGGTACCTTCAAGATCACTGATAATGATTAGTTCATCAACCTCTACTTTCTATATTTCAGGAACCTATTCACCTAGAAATACCACTTCTCCCAACTAGAAAAAAACCTCCCCTGACGAGAGAACATGATATTTTATCTTCTATTAGAGACCTTAAATGAATGTATTATACTTCCAATAATACTTTAATGTTGTCTCTTTATAAAAAGAGACTTGATCTACAAATTGATCAATATGGGCCTTGATTGTCTACTTACCTTGATGGATACCAAAGACCCCCACCACTTTCCACACCTCTACCTTCTCAGGTATAAACCATTGGATGAAAGTGGTCTTAAACACCTCCCAAAACAAGTTATCTTGAAATAAAAATAGGATAATCAGCTTCCACCTACCCAAACCCAGACCTAAAAATAATCATAGAATAGATCACAACCTTGTGACTTTAGAAGTTCACAATGACCTAAAAACACCATTGAATTCATCACGACACATAAAAATCTATATAATGCTATAATATCCATGAAAAATTGGAAAAATTCTCGAATATATTAACTCCTCCACTTAAGTAGGAGTCAGGGAATGGACAACAACTGAGGAAAAATCACTATAAACCATTGGGTCATCTCTAGGCAGTATACTCTCTACAACACAAAACGACAAATTGAATTCAACACCCAACCAAAACACAACCAAAGTGAACATCCCAAACCGAATAATCACATTGACAAAACAAACATCACAAAACAAATCCAAATACCTCACTAAAAAACATCATTTATATTCTATTTTCAAACCCTTTTTACATTATGGATACACCACAAAGCAACTATTTCTCTTCCATATTCAATGAAAACAGAAAATACTAAATTAAAAAAACACACATCAAATTCACTTTTATTTTGAAATATAATTTCCAAAAAACCATTTCCATTTTCAAAAAAAAAACCCACACGGGACAAAATCAATCCAACACATAACTCACACAAAATACTTGGAATTGGGAACTAGTGACAATGAAAAACCCAAAAACATGGTTTTGTAGACCATACCCCAAGATAACACCAACCAATATGAATAACATGACCTGTTCATGCAGGATTCACACGAGTCACTAATCCACACATTCCCACCCAATGTCACTTGATCACCTCCATTGTCATTCCCCACCAGGACACCAAAAAACCAAAACCAATACTCAATCTCAGACTACCCCTAGAAACAAAAGGCTTAGGAAGGGAAATGGATCATGAATTCCATACCATTCATACACCTCCATCCTCAATGATCTTAATTTTCAATAAACACAAATCCAAAAATAATAAATGGATAATCTATTGCCATTTTTTCATGAATTAGGCTGAGATTCCATCTAACCCATTATCTGACCCATTCCGAGACATGGCCCGATAGGCATACCCGATCATCCATGACCTAAAAATAGTGTCGAGCATCAATGATAAACCAAGTGGGAATGATTTATCCAAATAAAAAATCTACATCGAATAACCTTTATAGAGTATGTAGATTAAACCAATAAATACAGAACATCAATAAATAAGAAAATAAAATTCAGATAGAATTACAGCTAAACAAAAAGGAAACTAAAACTGACTACAACCAAATAAATCTAGAATAAAAATGATCTCCATGTGACCTCATGGTCCCCACTTACCATGAAATTAGACCACTCCCCATGAAAACATGAAATAAAATAAGGACATAAAAAATAGATCCGGTCTACCAATGATTTGTGGAATAAGTCGGGTGTCATCATGAGAATCCCAGAAATAAGAACCACAGAATCCATGAATTTCCTTTCACAAAATTTTCTATAAAAACTATTTTGAAAATACATATATAATTTATTTTTATAATTTCAAAATCCAAATTCATCGTTATATAAATTTCCTTTTTAAAAAACAAACATGCACATTCGTTTTTAAAATGGTTTAACAATCTGAAAACTTGTTAGCTAACGAAAACTATAATAAGAACCAATGCCAGATGATAAGATAAAGGTGGACATGTTAAAATATAGAATATATAACAAGGCATGAAGACAAACACAATGTTATAAAAGTAAAATTAGAAAATACAAATATATATAATCATGGATATTTCCTAAACATCTCTAGAGGAATTCTCTGGATGAACTTGTTTCAGAATCACCTACAATTGTTTGGTGAAACTCCATAGTCTATAACAAACTAGATTCTATAAAGTAGCCTAACCAGTAGTTTTTCCCTCTAGCCTCTTAGAAAATTCATGGGGTACTAAATCATCTAATCGGGTTCAATAATAAACTATCAATTGACCCTCTAGATGACTCATAGGAGTACCGTTATTGTAGTACATAGTGAATGAAAAGGACCTCACATGCATGAAATTAATCAATAACCCATATACCATCATGCATTCATAGAAATACACTAAAACCAAATATGTGATAGCCCTCTCCTCTGAGGTCCGACCATAGAGGTTCCCATCACACATCATGCCACATTCATGTTCAATCTGTCATACGCATCATGTCACCGATTTTACAAAATACCATATTGTAATAATTATATCACTAATAAATCCAAGTGCCCGGGTGACTCGATTACCGAGCTGACATTGACATTTCCCAAAGGGTATTCCCGGTCCCCACGAGATGGCAACTAGAACCTGTCACCATACAATAATAAGGTGGAAATTATTTTTCCACTAACAAAGTATAAATAAATTGGAAAATATAGTATTCGTAATAAAAGAAAACTCCACTAAGAGTAATGTACCTGAACGAAACAAGGCACAATAAGCCCAAAGTACAAAAAACCATGTACAAAAATTAGGATAAAAATCCAAGGTCACGAGGGTCACAAATCCCCAATGTAACACCCCAAGCTTCCACGATACGTTTCCCATTTAATAATGTAATTGCTTGAATTGTACGCAACTTCGAGATTCTAACACGCCGTGACCAATCAAACTAGCTTTTAAGAATAGTAATACCCACTTTTTTGAAATTTAATAATTTTTTTCATTCAAAATGGACATCATTTACGGATTTGGAATATCAAAATTATCTTAGGGTGAATTTTTTGTATTTTTCTAAAACCTTTCAATTTTTGATGAATAGTGAAAAAACACTGAGTGGTTGGTTAAAACAGACTTTTTATTTAAATAATTAGTTATTTTATTTTAAATTATTTTATGTCAAAATAGATACAAAATACATATATATGTTCAATTTAATTCATTGGAGTAAGTTTATAATAAGTTTAGATATATGAAATTATATCGAACTATTTACCGTCTTTTACCTCCTAGGAGCATTTGAAAATTAGTATAAAACATATTTTTACCACTTCTATGAGTTGAATTTCAAAAATCATAGAGACACTGATGATATCGGTATGTAAAATGTGGTTCAATAAGATGAAAATAATTTTGGGTGAATAGTAACCTTTTACTTTTATTTACCAATGTTAAAAGTAAATAGGGTAATTAAGGGTAAAAATGATATCATAATTACCCTAACACATGTATTAATTATATTGGATAACTGTAATTCGATACAAAACGACCTTAGGAATAAAATATGACCCTTTAGGTCCACATGGATTTGATTAGGACACTTATTGTTATTTTATTTAAAGATGAGTTAACAGAGATTAAATCACAGTTTAATAACTAAATTTTTTTTAATATAGGGTTATACATAATATAAATTCGACTATAAATATTCATTAAGAAGTTAAAAAATTTCCTTCAAAATAGTATTTTATTTATAATTTTTAGACATTAAATAATTTAATTTATTTATGACACAATGATGATGCGATAATTACCTTATTAATGAAAGATTAAAAAATTGATATTATTCATGTACAAATAATTGTAATTTGAGACTTTCGATGAATTAAAATAATTTTATAGGTTAATATGGAGTGTTAGGATTGAACATATAAATTTATTTAGATGTTATAAAGTTGTTTGGACTTTAACAAAAAACATTTATTAAATAATGTCAAAATTGACATAATTGAGTTTTTAACAAAATACTATATTATTGGTTGATATACTATTCCTAAAAATATATGGTTCAGACAAATGGACTTAATAATATTATACATGTCATTAATGAACCTATTGGGGTACTCATGGAAGTTTATAGTAAGCTTATTAAATATATATTATAAAAATACAAAGAGACACGATAAATGTCAAACTATTTAACTAAGAGTTAAATCTAAAAGATAATGATAATATGGTGACTAAAACCATTCTAAAACCAATTGTTTTTTTAATTTTAGATATATCTACATTGTAAACATTAAATAATTTATTTTAGAGACATTATAATCTGAAAATATTTTTATTAAAAAATAATATTTCAAGCATTTCATAAAGTGACCATCACCTCTCTTATAAAAGGGCACCTCCACTTCTCTCAAATTCACACCATCAAAGATATTTGGATCAGCCAAAACCTGCCCATATATCCTCTCAACGATCATTAATTTATCCTAGATGACTTTTTTTAGTCATAAATCCATCCTAAGGTGCCCTTTGGATCAAATCAAAAGAAAAAACCTAATGAAGTGGTAAATATTTCATCACATCTTTCAAGTTCATTTCTACTTCCAATTACTCTTTCTTTGTTCCTTCCATTATAAAATAACAAATCCAGTATCTTCTATATACTGTTATGTTATTATGAAAATGGTATAACCATATTCATTATTTTATCTGTCCTATAAATGACAATGTTACCATATGTGCTTACGTACGAATTACTGTCTCCACGTCGTAGTGTGGTTTGTGATTCAAACACTTAATCATTAGGATTGGTATAATAATGAGTATAAATAATTTAAATAATAATTATAACATTATTATAACTCTATATATACGATATACTATGCATTTATATACTATTTTAATATCAAAATAATGATATTGTCGCTCGTACGTACGTACTGATTACCGTCTCCACGTATGCGATGAGATTCATTCCCCATCGTAATAATTCAAAAATAATTTTCATTTTATGATTAAAAATAATGTTTATGAATATAATATAATTATTTATATGAATCAAACACATACTATACATAAGAAACATGTCTTACTTCACCATGAATATAAAGGAAAACAAATCATTTAACACCTGAAACCTTGATACTACTAAAATATCATTTTCAAAGCAATATTAGAAGAACATATATGATATGTTATTAAAGTATATGGTTATTTTATAATTTAATAACAATTATTTCACCATTATAGTGGCAGTTAACCAATTCTAGGCCATGGAAATGTACAAGGTAAGGGTTAATTTCACAATCTCTTTATTATCCGAGGTTGTTTTTACTTAAGTATCTACTGTGATCTCTTTACCATCCACATCCATGTTTTGCATAAATGTATTCCAAAATATTTTTATTAATTACTATACTATGGTTTAAATTCATTTATACGCTTTTTTGACTTTATATAAAATTTATTGAAAGGAATCTTTCCTCCGTTTTCCAAACAAGGTACCTTATGACCATGCCAACAAAATTAAGGTTATAATGTTTTTTTAAGTTATACGGTGGGTGAAACTATTTTCCACCATTATAACATCATCGAAGCATCCCTTATAATATTATAAGAATATTTTCATAGTATGTTTTTTCATTTGTAATTATATGACTATTAAATTATTTCAAAATAGAAATAGATATTTCTCTAAAAAGTTTTGATTTCACCTATGTCAACAACCATTGATGGATTTTAAGCTTGTTTGAAGTAGATATTTTATGATACAAAACATTCATATTATATTGATGTTTTTCTGATGTGTTTGACTATGGATTGATTATTTTTATACCATTCATGTTTTATGTATAACATATTGAAATTTCGTATTCTAGTTTTAAAATGATTTTTTCGGTTATGTTTAAACCATTTAATATGAGGAATGATTTGGTCTTAGTAAGTGACAAGTGAAGCCCGCTATAGATCCTCAATGAATCGTCGGGTCTCATGAGATAAACTAGTGTTTTGGCACAAGGCCTTGAAAGAATATTATTTGTAGTCTTGGAACAATTCCATGACTATGTGGTTATGAATTCTGGCCTAATGCATTCCATAATTATGAAAGTGGATATTGATATTTCATGTGATTATTTGACTAGTATAGAAACCATGTGAATAATTAAATGGTATTATTTGATTTTATCTTGTCATATTATTATTAAGTTCAAGTTTAAAAGGATTTTGTTTTAGTCTTACATTGCCTTAAATGTGTACGGTTATTTATAAAATTTTATGCTATATTGTTATCCTTACTGACCATCTATACTCACCCCATTCTATGTTTTATTTTTTCCAATATGTGAAAAGTATATATTGACTGACCTGAAGGAATAGTATAATGGATATGAGTGTGGCATATGGAGACTATGTAGCTATAGTTTTACATTTTATAATCTAATGTAAAAATTATGAGTGTATCTAGTATTTCCATGGATATTAAACTAATCGGTCATTCGAGACTTGATCTTTTGTGAACAGGCCAATGTTATGTAAAAAGCATAGAATTTGGGTAACTAGGGTTAGGGTGTTATAATTAGTATCAAAGGAAGTTCAGATAAAACATTGGAAGGAAGATTAGAAAAAATCCTATTAGATAACATTACCCTAAGATAGACATTGAGGAATAGTGTGGAAGAACTTTCTAAAATTTGGTATTGTAGAGATTTTGTGAGTTTTCAAGGAAATACATCCCTGTCTGGATACGAGTAGGTAGAGGTGGCTTTGGCATAGATGCACCTAGGGGTAAAACCCAAAAACACCTCTTTGATCTAGACTCGAACGGGAACTGATTAACGATAACAGGCCTTGCTGCACTATTGGTTATGACACTCCCGGGGGATATGCTTAGGATAATTCTCATTTTCATTACAAAAAAATTATGAAGGGTTTATGAGTATATACTTTCTCAAAGAAAACATTTATATTATTATGGATTATATCCCTAAACTATTCAATTTATGGTAAGTGTTTTACATGTTTGGAATTATGTATTTTGATTCATAAACTAATCTACTGTATTCCATTGGTTAGAAATGGTGCCTAGTGGAATAAATGGAAACCATATCAATGAACATAATCCACGTAAGGATTTCAATTCTAATCATGATAATTATAGTGGAATGTGTGAAGAAAATGGTGCAGATCATCTTATCACTATACTAGGACAACTCACCCATGTTATGAATAATAACCTTACACCTAGGGAGAACCCTGATCCAAAATGTAGATGATCAATGCTAGACCAGTTAATGAGGCTACAACCACTAACATTAAATGGGAGTACAAATCCATTAGTAGTTGATAAATGGATAAATTTTTTAGATAAAATATTTAACTCATTGGGGGGTACCAAAAGGGAAAATGTTTTTAATGGAAGCTTATCACCTCACGGGAGATGTAGATCATTGGTGGTAATTGATTCAAAACACAAAGGAAGATGATGAACTATCAAATACGTAATGGAGGGATTTTAAAGAGAATTTCAACGAAAAATACATTCCTCGTGACCATCAAGAGGATATGGAAAGAAGATTTTTGAGTTAGAGGCAAAAAAAGGATGAGAATCTTGCAAAATAAGAGGCTACTATTAAAAGGTTATCAACGCATGCAACATATTATATATGTAACCCAAGGAGTAATATTGATCGATTATTTTATGGTTTAAAACAATTTCTTCATTGAGCATTTGTGTCACAATCCATCTCATCATATGAAAATATTATCTCATGTGCTATAAAGACAAAAAAATAATTATCTAAATCTTACAACTTTAAAGAAAAGAAGGAGAAGAAGAGATATGCTAAACACTCTGGAAAAGGAAATAAGGAGAAGAATTGAATAGTTGAATATCCATCCTATAGTAAATGTGGGAAGAAACACCCCGATAATTTCCTGAAGTGAATGAGATTCTATTACAAGTTTGGTTAAAATGGCCACCAATCTCGTGATTGAAAGGGGAAAAAGTGGTTATCAATGAAGAATTCTAAAATTATAGAGAAAGGGTGAATTATGCAAATTAATGTCATATGCTCAGAGGAAACATACCTTAGAAAAGGCCAAGGGATCAAGGAAAAGCTTATGCTATCAATACTTCTTAGGTTTAAGCTCTGAAAAACATGGTGGCACGTAATTTAAATATTTCCAAAAGTTTAGTAAATGCTTTATTTGATTATAGATCATCACATTGTATCATATATTCCCAGTTTTTTATGAAAATTAGATGTTTTAAATTTGAACTAACAAGGGTGTTGTTAGTCAAAACACCTAAGGTAAGTATCATCACAATAATGTTTTGTGAATTAGTTCCCATTAGGGAATATAAATGTTCTTTATCAGTTGCTATCATTGTCATAACCATGATTTAATTTGATATAATCCTCGGTATGGATTGGCTTTCAGATCATGATGCGAAAATTTATTGTAAGAAGAGGTAGGTTACAATTTTCGATGATGATATGGAGTACCTTATCTTTAGAGAAGAAACATCACTACATTATTCTTTTCTAGATCCACCCCCATTAGCTCTAATAAATTCAATTATTGGGGAGTATGAGAATGAAATAATTATGGGATAGGAAAAGAATGTTTGAATAGAGGACGTATCTATTGTGCAATAATATGTTGATGTGATTGCAGAGGATATACGTAGACATCATCCATAATGAGAAATGGAGTTTTCAATTGATTCAATTCATGGTTCGAGGCCCATATCAAAGACCCCTTATAGAATGGCCAATGTTGAATTAGTTCATCTACAGAAAAAATTAGAGAAATTGAGTAACAGTGGATTTATTCACCCTAGTGTTTCTCTATAGGGATCCCCTATCCTTTTTGTTAAAAAGAAAGATGGATCTATGTGGTTATGCATTGACTACAAAGAGATCAATGCTATAACAATAAAGAAAAAGTATCCCCTACAATGAATTGATGATTTATTCAACCAAATTCATAGAGCTCAATATTTTTCAGTTATTGACCTTCGATCTGGATATCATCAGTTGTGTGTGAAGAAGGAAGACATTCCGAAAACATGATTTCAAACCATGTACAAGTATTAGGAGTTTACAGTAATTCCTTTTGGGATAACTAATGCACCCTCTATTTTCATGGATGTAATGAAGAGGGTTTTCAAGGAATATATTGATGACTTTGTAGTGGTATTTATTGATTATATCCTGGTATACTCCAAAATCTATGAAGATCCTGAAAATCACTTCCACACCATTCCGAAAACCCTCATAAGAACTAAATTATACAGGATGTTTAGAAAGAGTGAATTCTGGCTTCAAGAGATTTCTTTTCTTGGTCGTATTGTCTCTAAGTATAGAATATGTGTTGATACATCAATGACCAAGGCAATCCAGGAATGGCCATGAGTATAACTGAGGTATGTAGTTTTATTGGTTTAACATGTTATTATCGGCATTTTGTCCAAACATTTTCCCGATTGGCTAACCCAATAACCAAGCTCACACATAAAGGAGTTAAATTTGTTTGGAAAAAAGATCATGAAGAATGTTTTGAATAATTGAAGATAAGATTTGTCAATTATACTCTCTTGAATATACCATCAAGTTTATATTGATTTATTATTTATAGTGATGATTCAACGAAAGGATTTGGTTGTGTCCTTATACAGAATGATAGAGTTATTTCCTATGCATCACGACAACTAAAAATTCACGAGAAAAACTATCACACTCACGATCTTGAGTTAGAACCTATAATCATCGCTCTGTTCATATGGATACAATATCTCTATAGTAAAAAATGTGAGATTTATACTGATCACAGGAGTTTGGAGTATATTTTTTCACAAAAAGAACACAACATGATGAAAAGGTGATGACTTTAACTACTCAAGGATTATGATTGCACAATACAATACAACCCAGGAAAGGAAAATAAGGTGGAAGATTTTTTGAGGAAAATGAATCATGGGTTTTTGAACAAGATGAGAGTTAAAAGGGATAATATTATCATGGATCTAGTGAAAATGGATATGGGAATAATAATGGAAAGTGAAACATCGATAATTTTTCAAATGGTTACAAAATCTTCATTACAATAAATGATAAAAATTTCTCAGGCTGATGATGAGGAGTTTCAAAAGTAGATTAAATTTGTGAATTATGGGAGATTAAGTGACATTGTATATGAATATGGGATTTTGAAATTTGGGAAGAGACATTGTGTTCCCAATGTACCGGATCTAAAAAGGGAATTGTTACATGATGCTCATAGATCCAATTTCTGTATACACTCTGGTAGCACCAAGATGTATATATAATTGAAGGGAAATTTTTTGTGGGACAACATGAAGAGTGAGATTGCTAATTTTGTGTCAAGATGTATTGTTTTTCAACAAGTTAAAGCTGGAAGGACATAGCATGGAGTAGTCATAAAACCTCTCCAATACCTGAGTGGAAATGGGATAATATTACAATGCACTTTATCATGGGACTACCTGCGACTCTTAGAAGAAATGATGAAATATGAGTCATTGTTGATCATTTACCATGTCACCCCATTTTCTTGCTATAAGAGAAGATTTAACACTTGAATGTCTAGAAAGACTATATATTAATGAAGTTAAAATACATCATGGAGTACCCTTGTCAATTTTTTCTGATCCAAATCCACTTTTTACATCATGATTCTGAAAAAGTCATCAGAAAGCCAAGGTTACTAAACTTCGTTTGAGAACTTCCTACCACGTTCAAATGGATGGACATCCAGAATTAACTATTAAAACCATAGAAGACATGTTGATATCTTTCTCACATGACATTCATGGTATGTGGGATAAATATATACCTCTGGTAGAATTTTCCAATAACAATTTCTTCCATTAATTTATTCAGACGACACCATATGAAGCGTTATATGGAAAGAGATGTCGCACACCAACTTATTGGGATGATGTTGGTGAATGAAAACTCATAGGACTAGAACATGTTGAGGAAATAATGGAATAGGTGAAGGTTATACAAACACACATCAAAGCATCCCAAATTTGGAAAAGGAGCTATGAAGATAACCGAAGGATGGATTTGAAATTTCATGTACGGGACCATGTTTTCTTGAAGGTATCTCCATAGATGGGTGTTATATGTTTTAGTAAGAAGGGTAAATTGAGTCCTAGGTACATTGGACCTTTTTAAGTTCTAGAATGAATTGGAGTTGTAGCTTATTGTTTGGAAATGCCTCCATGTTCCAAAGATCATGATGTATTCCACGTATCACTATTGAGAAAATACATGCCAGAACCCACACACTTAATCACCTATGAGAAAATTTAACTAGATCCCAATCTATCTTATTGTGAAGAGCCTGTCAAAATTCATGATACAAGAGAACAAGTGCTGAGAAATCGGACGACTCATCTGGTAATAGTTCTATGGGGAAACCATAAGATGGAAGACGAAATGTGGGAACCCAAGGAATATAGGATGAAGAACCGCCCAAAATTTTTTTTGTGGTATTATTATAGAAATTTAGGGAATGAAATTATTTGGAGGGAAGAATGTAACATCCCATGCTTCCACGGTACGTTTCTCTTTGAATATTGCAATAGCTTGCATTGTACGCAACATTGAAAATCTAACACACTATGCCCAATAAAACAAGATGTTATAAATAGTAATACCAACTTTTTAAAATTTTATAAATTTTATCTTTCAAAATGGACTTCATTTTTTGATTTTTAATATTGAAATTATCTTATGGTGATTTTTTTGTATTTTTTTGAAAACTGTAAATTTTTTATGAATAGTGAAAAAACACCCTGTTTTTGGTTAAAACCATATTTTTATTTAAATTATTAGTTATTTTATTTTAATATATTTTAGGTAAAAATAGATACATAATACATATATACGTTCAACATAACTCATTGGAGTCCTTTTACAATAAGTTTAGATATAAAATTTTTTATCGAACTATTTACCATCTTTTACCTCCAACGTGCATTTGAAAATTTGTATAAAACACTCTTTTACCACTTCTGTGAGTTTAGTTTCAAAAATCCTAGAGACCCGGTTGATATAAGTATGTAAAATTGTGTCCAATAAGTGAAAAATAATTTTTTGTGAATTGTAACTTTTTACTTTTATTTACCACGGTTAAAAGTAAATAGGGTAATTAAGGGTATAAATGATTTCATAATTACCTTAACACATAACCCAATTCTATTGGATAAGTGTAATTCGACCCAAAACAAACTTAGGAAAAAAAAGTGATCCTTTAGGTCCACATTTATTTGATTAGGTCATTTATTATTTTTTTTAAATAAGCGTTAAAAGAGTTAAAATCAATGTTTAATAAAAAAACATTTTTAATATATGGTTATTCATAAGATAAATTCGAATATAAATATTCATTATAAAGATAACAAAATTTTCCACATAATGGTATTTTATTTATAATTGTTAGACATGAAATATGTTAATTTATGTATCACACAATGATGATGTAGTAATTACCAATTTAATTAATGAATAAAATAATTGATATTAAAATATCGAAATAAATGTAATCTGAGTCTTTTGATGAATTACACTTATTTTATAAGTTAATATGAAATGTTTGGATTTAAAATATGAATTTATTTTGAAGAAATAATGTTTTTAGGACTTTAAAAAAATATTTTATTAAATATAGTTAGAATTGACATATTTGAGTTTTTAAAACAAATACTATATTATTGGTTGATATAATATTACTAAAAATATAAGGCTTGTAAAAAAGGACTTAATATTATTATATATGTCATTAATGTACATATTTGGGTTCCCTTGCTAGTTTATAGAATGTTTATTAACTATATAATACAAAAATACATAGACACATGGTAAATGTCAAACTATTTAACTAAGAGTTAAATCTAAAAGATAAGGTTAATATGGTGACCCAACCCTATTTAAAACCTATTTGTTATGTGGTTTGTGACCCATACCTACCATATGTTTTAAATAATTCATTTTTTATCCATTATAAATGGAAAATAATTTTATAATAAAATTATATTTCATGCATCTCTTAAAGTGACCATCACCTCTCTTATAAAAGGGAACCACCCATTCTCTCAAATTAACACCTTCAAAGACATTTGGATCTGACAACCCCTTCATATATATCATGTAAACTATAATTTTTTCATCCTAGAGGCCTTTATTTAGTCATAAGTACAACCTAAGGGGCCCTTTTTATCAAATCAAAAGGATGAACCCGAAGAAAAGATAAATATTTCATCACCTCTTTCTAGTTCTTTTCTTCTTCCACTTCCTCTTTCTTTGTTGTTTCCACTCTAAAATAATTACTAAAGTGTCTTTTATATACTGTTATGATATTATAATAATGGTATAACCATATTCATTATTCTATCCATCCTATAAATGATAAAGTCACCATACATGTGTATGTACGTATTACCCTCTCCAAGTCGTGGTATAGTTTGTTAATCAAACACTTCATCATTTGGATGGGTATAATAATGATTATAAATGAGGTAAATAATAAATATAACATGATAATGATTCAGTATATATGATATAACTTCCAATTATATACGATTCTATATCAAAGGAATGATATTGTCGCTCGTGCGTACATAGGGATTACCTTCTCCTCAAACGCGATGATATTCATTCCACATCAGAATCATTCAAGCATAATTTTCATTTTATTATTAAAAATAATGTTTATGAACATAATATCATTCTCTATATAAATTAAATACATCCAATTCATAAAAAACATGTCTTACATAACCAATATTATAATGGAAAATGAATCAGTTAACACCCGAAATGATGATACTAATGAAGTATCATTAACAAAGCAATATTACAAGATCATACATGATATAATATTAATGTATATGGTTCTTGTAGAATTTAATAACCATTATTTCACCATTATACATGATTTTAACCTACCCTTAACTGAGGAAAATTACAAGGTACGAGTTAATTTCACAATCTCTTTATTATCCGTGGTTGTTTTTGCATAAGTATCTGTTTGGACATCTTTATCATCCACATCCATGTTACTTAAAAATGCATTCCAAAATAGTTTTACTATTTACTAGACTATGGTTTAAAGTCATTTATACCCTTGTTTGACTTTTTATAAAATGGTTTGAAAGTAATCATTCTGTCGTTTTCCAAACATGGTACCTTATGATCTTTTCAACAAAATTAAGATAAGAATATTCTTTAAACTTATACGATGGGTGCAACAATTTTCTGCCATTATAACATCATCGAAGATTCCTTTACAATATTATACGAATATTTTCAACATAAATGTTTTCTTTTATAATTATATGACTTTTAAATTATTTCAAAATAGAAAAGATATTTCTCTAATTTTTTTTTGATTTCATCTATGTAAACATCCTTTGATGGATTTTAAACTTGTTTGAAGTTGATTTATTATGATACAAAATGTCCATATTTTATTGAAGTTTTTGTGATATGTTTGACTTTGGATGTTTTATTTTTATACCATTCATGGTTTATGGATCAAGTATAGACATTTATGATGCTATTTTTAATACGAATGTTTATGTTATGTTTAAAATATTTCATATGGGGAATGCATTGGACATAGTAAGTGATGGGTGGATCCTGCTATAGCTCCTCGATGCATCTGTAGGTCTCATGATAAAAACTAGTGTCTTGGAACAAGGCCTTGAAAAAATCTTATTTGTAGTCTTGGCACAAGGCTTTGCCTATGTGGTTATGAAGTCTGGCATTGTGCATTCCATCATTATGAAAGTGTCGATTGATATTGCATTTGATTATTCAGCGAGTAGAATATCCATGTGAATAAATAAATGAAATTATTTGATTTTATCTTTTCTAAATATACCTTTTGTTTTATTCTTAAATTTCCATAAATGTTTATAATTGTTTATGAATGTTTCTGATATATTGTTATCCTTACTGAGCATCTGAGGTCACCTCTTTCTATATTTGATTTTCCCCAAAATGCGAAGAAGTGTATTATGATTGACCTGTAGGGATAGTATAAGCGATATGAGCGTGCCCTATGGAGACTATATTGTTATAGTTTTTCATTTTTTAATGTAATGTAAAACTTAGGAATGTATGTAGAATTTATAAGGCTACTAAACTAATCAGTCTTTTGAGACATGATCTTTTGCGATCATGCCAATGTTATGTAGTAATGCACCGACTCTGAGTAACTAGGGTTGGGGCATTACACCCATGCCCAATACTCAATCGCAAGATTCACATCCAAGATATCTTTTTCACTTTCTTGAAATAAGATAGAGAAAGTCTACAAACACCTGAAGGCATAAGTAGGGTGCGAGCTAACAATCCATGTAGTGTCTCACCAAGGATTCCATAACAGATGCCAATAATTGATTATATAAATAAACAAATTCAATTATAAAAATTAAATAGTTTTGGAATTTTATATCATAATTAAACAAATAATGATATACATTTAATGAGAATGAAAATTACTTTATGCAATGGATTTACATGTGTTGTAATATTACTAAAACTATTACTTAAATAAAATAGTTACATAAAACAGTATATATAAATTCATTAGGTATGTAAAGCAGTTATAAAGCATTAGAATACATTTATATATCAAATATAATAAAGAATAATTCAATATGGTCATCTGCAAAATTGGTATGATATTATTACTGGATATTGGAATCTACACAATCTATGTGATCACGGTAATATGTGTGCAGATAATTCCACCTGAAACTGGCCAGAGATTAACAATCACAATCGCCTAATGGAAGTGTCTATATGCATCTATTTTTTATAACATTGTAATAGCGTATATTCTGTCCAAATAAGTCACAGAATACCTAGGGCTTGCATGTTCTCTTACATAATCAATAATGGAATTTTTTTTAAGACTTCGTAAAATATAATTGAGTCTAATTCTTCCATTTCCATTCCACTTTTCCATTTAAAACCAAAATGGTTTTAAATAAAAAATCATGCCTCTTTAACAAGATAAAACCAGTGGGCTTAAATCAAAACATTATAATCCATTTTCACCAGTTTGAAATCCATTCAAAACTACTTCCATAATTTGCCAATTAATATCATGAAATAAATTTAAAAAATTAATTGAAATAATTTCTATCAAATTTACAATTTAAATTTAAAAATTTAAACTTCCAAATTTCCATAAACACAACACAATTAAATGGAATTGTGGGTTTTCAAAATATCATGCCAAAAGAATTTCGAATTTCCCAATTCACTAAAATTTGGTATCATTAAATCAATTGAAAGAGAGTTTAAGAAAAAAAATTAATTCAACTAATGAAATAAATCAAGAAATTAAAGGTTAATCAATTTGTCTAATCATGACCAAACCATCTACCTCAAGGATGTTTATGATAATATAAAAGTTAAATGACCCTATGTAGTTTAACAAACCACTTTAACGCCTTATTATCGTAAGCATCATTACACCAAAACACAACATTCATCAAGGGTTCCTAGAACAAAACAAATTATTTTCTTTCCCAATGAAATAAAATATCACCTGTGATAACATTTTCTCTATCATAGATTATATATAGATTATCGTATTATGTCAACAAATGTGTTTGAAATGAAGATTCAATAGATCCTGCAATTACACAATGATAATTTTATATTTAATAATGTTATCCTTATCATCCAAAGCAAATATCAAAAATATATATCTATCAATATATTTATATACATATATATCTCTCTTTTAGTTATAAAAATAAATAACATTAGATAATTTTAATAAATTATCCCAAGTGTGTTTATTGATATATATATATATATAATGGTAATTCATTATCATTTGATAATAAATATAATTATCATTTGAAAACAAATTATTTTTATTTAGGTATTATTAATTCTACAACTGTACTACCATAAAGTCATTAACATTATCTAACTATAATTTTTTTTATATATTACCCAAATAATTCAACATTTAATCCATTAAAAAATAAAATAAATTATCCTTCGATAATTTTCAATTTAATTTTGGATGAATATATTAATTATCCTTTTCTAATACATGTAATTATCCTATGAATATTTCTATAATCTTTGTCATGTAATAACTACCTCAAAACATTTATTTAACAAATTGAATAAAAATATCCTAATAATTTCATGTAATTATTCATTGATAATTTGTTGTAATTATCTTCCCATAGTTATAATGAATCAACCTATGATGATTTTTATTGTCATTTTATAAATCAATATATAAATATTCATAGACAAATTATGGTTTATTTTTTATTTATATAAAACCACCATTTTTTCAGAATTTTAATAATAATAGAAAAAAGATATAAACAATTAGAAAAAAGAAAACAAACCTCATGTAATGAAGACCTCATGGAGAGTATGGGAAAAAAGTGGAACACAAAGAGATTTGATGGAGGTTTGCAAAACACGCATAAATGATGTTTTGCATTGAATAAACATGACTAAATCAAACCATCATGAGACACTAGGTTGTCCATCCATTTATAACCCCAAAATGGAATACATTTAGGTAAAATTACAATCACCTAATTTATCCACCATTTCAGTCAATAATTTATAGATTTAATGATTTCACCCATTTAATAAGTATCTAATTTTTTTATGGTAAAAATGGTTGAAATCCAAGGTTTCAATGGACCCCATGAATTAAAAATGGTGGAAACTTTTGGAAAATAAATATGAATAGTATTGGTGGTTTTTGAAATTATTTAATTAATATAATTATAAATAGATTACTTTAACGAGAAGAGATTCCAAAGAATCATTGAAAATAAAATTTATACCCTTTCTAGGGTAAACACCCCATTCTAAACACAACTATGGTGTCAAATTTCACAAACGATGAACCATTTGAGAGATATTAGTGATTTATTAATTAAAAATCGGAACAATTATTTAATTAAAATAAAAAGGGTTATTTTTGTGAGAAATCCATTCATACATCCCACACCTACAAATGTTATACCTCACATAAAGAAAACACCCCATTCCGGACCCATCAATGGTCATAGATTTCTCAGAGGACATACTTTTGGAATATATTTTATTATTTTTAATAAAATAATATATCAAATTTTAATTAATAAATTTATCTAACGAGTGAGGAATCAAAATGCTTAGCACTGTTGAATTATATACCCCTCCTAGTGTAAACAGCATATTTCGAACATAACAGTGGTATCAAATTTCAAATATGACGAACCAATTTAGAGTTATTATATTATTATGAACAAAAACATTGTGCTTAATTTAATATCATTAATATTTTTATTCAGTCTTTCTCGAGGCATTGCAGGCCTCAGAACATCACAATAACTTATTGTTGAACTCCAAAAATATTTAATTGAACATTTCAAGATGTTTACTGGTATGTAAGGCCCTTAACACATTTATCAAAAAAAAAATAGGAAAATCATTTATTTCCACATAAGATATTATTAAATTAACAGAATACAGTTTATGAATAATTGAAATAGTAATGAGTTGTTATATCCTCCCCACCATAAAAACATTCTATCCCAAGAAAGCCTATGAAAAAGGCTCCACATCCAAAAGATTAGGTGACTGCTCAAACATTAGTGCCTCCCCCTCCCATTTCTCATGAGAATTAGAACCATAATTCCATAACACATATACCAAAGATATCTTCCTCTAATGAAATACCTTGGTCTCAGAATCCAAAACCTGATAGGTTGTTCAGTCATAGATAAACCAGGTTCTACATCAAGATCACGCCAACTTAGAACATGAAATGGGTCAGATGAATACATTCAAGTTGAGATACATGAAACACATTATGTTTCTATGTCAGTTTTGGTGATAATACCAAGACATATGAAACATTCCCCACCTAATAATCAAATTCAAAAGGTTCAACAAAACAAGGATAAATCTTCCTTTGCATCCTAAGTCATCGAAGTCCAAACTTGGGTGAAACATTCAAGATTGCATAGCCACAATCAAAATATTCCAAAGGACTAGGAGAGTGACCGATAGAAGAATTGTATAGCTCTATGTTGTTAAAATTCTATGATGATTTAACAAAATCTTAACTATAATCACATGGAATGTAATTCTTCCAACCAAAGTACTTTTTTCAATCACCGAAAAACACAATAGATATTTAAAAAGAAGATCGTACAGTGCCACAAAAGTTGAAATTCTGATCACAAATTAGAAACTGTAATAATAAAACTATATAATCCTCAAATGATCGTACAAGGCTCTACCAAAGTCAAGAACATAAGGGTGAATCATATCCGCATGAAAAACATCCAACTAGGCCTTTATCATTTTCAGTTCAGCTATAGTTGTGACGTCAGATTTAATTGAAATTGGTTGAGTATCAATCGTTATGTCAATAGATAACTAAACCTCCATTAATATTATAATACAAGATAAGTTAGAAGGAAACATGTTGGGAAACTAAAGATGACTGGAGTGATATCACCAATCATTGAATCATTATTATGATCAAATGAAAACCCAGATATCACT
Organism: Viscum album; assembly: GCA_963277665.1. Classification (NCBI taxonomy): domain Eukaryota; kingdom Viridiplantae; phylum Streptophyta; class Magnoliopsida; order Santalales; family Viscaceae; genus Viscum; species Viscum album. Next base: position 737,011,939 of record OY728160.1, read on the forward strand.
TTCCTCAACTCTAGATAAGAAGGTCCAACTTTGCTTGACCTTGGGTATCATTCTCCTTGAAAGGCAAGAGGCACATTGGGTGTATTAAGGTAGACCCATCGAAGATAAAAATCAATTTGGGATTTATTATCAATGATGCAATCCATCACGAATATGACATCTAGATATTCCATGTTGAGAACCAGAAAACTCCAAGCAAGCTCGACATTTAATAGCGAGATGACACAAGAGGGACACCAGAGAACCTAATCTCCCATCATGCCATGGGGTGTAATAATATCCATTGAACAAGATAAAATCTCCATATGAAGATCAAATTGATTAGTGATACATGTTTAAATTAAAAATTGATATGAACCAATATCAAATATAGCAGTCATTAAGGATGAATTTATAGTAATGGTACCTCTCATGATTATTGGACCACTATCTGCTTCCTCTAGTGACTCATCCACTGTGTGAAAAAGCTACATTCGGGATTCCTATTGCTGGAACACATTTTTAGGTGGAGCATATGATTTCCCCATAGTGTATGAAGTTTTTTATGATCTTATGCTAACACGTGGAGGGGAAATTGTTTTTCATATCTTCTGAAAGTGCCCTAAACATCTGTAGGATCCATAGTTTTATTGGCCTACTCAACCTTATAATACTCCAAAACCTTTTCAAAACACCATTGAATATAAATATAAGAGGTCCGTGAAAATAAACTTGAAGTCCTTCCACACTAAGTCCCCAGGTTTATTTGTCATCAATTTCATATCCCACCGTCACCTCCTTGGTCCCTCAAATGTGATGGTGGAACACTTCACCATGAGCTCTTCTGTTGTCTCCAAGAACTCAAATAGACATTCTATCCTGTCCAACCTTTCCTTAAAACAATGATGATTGATATTTCCATTGAAAATAGGCGGTTAATGGTGATTGAACTCTTGAAGATGATTTTGAAGAACATCCCCCAAAGGATCCACAAGTAGATCCTGAACAGGGACTGGTGGTGGTTCCTACCGCATAGCTTGGATAGTATGCATGATCACCTCAACTAGATTCAGATCCACCACATGATTCACTCGTTGAGGTTCAACATCAGCCTCATCATGTATCTGATTCACACTTCTTCTCAGGGTTATAATGTTACACAACATTAGCATTCAATATGAAGACATTATATTTCCACTCAGACTTAGTAACGAGAGAAATTATTTTTAATAGAAGGAATAAACAATATTTTGATTTCACTCTATCCAAATCACAATAGGGAAAACAATAGAACTAAACCACAAGATGTCTTTCCCTAACCACCCATGGAGACTTAAGGTTAATTGTTGTGAGAGTTGTCTAGGCACTCAATCACAACTATCTCTTATGTATTGATATGATTTCACAAATTCCTATTGAATTAAAAAAAATCTCAACCTCCATTTGATACCCTTTTTTCATGAAATGGACTGTGTACCCTGGTAAACCGATAAACGGTCCATCACTGACATAGCCCGAAGGCAATTTTCGTACCCCACGAGTTGGAGACTATATCCTCAAATCATACAACATGTATGTGGGAACAATTTTACCACTAAATATGTGGAAATAATAGGGAAGTGGAAATATTCATAACAAAAGAAAACATCACTAGGATTAATGTACTAGAATACAATAAGGCTCAAGAAACCCAATGTACTAAAACCCAAGTACAAAAATAAGGAAAATAGATCAAGGTCCTGATTGACGCAAATCATCAAGACCAATGCTCAAGAGCTGTATTCATCTCTTTTAGATCATTTCCCCTTGATCAAACAAGGATGGTGAATTTCTACAAGCACTCGATGGAAAAATGTAGGGTTTGAGATAAAATCCCAAGTAAGGACTCACCACTGATTTCATAACAGATGCCCACAATTTATTTACCAATTTTATGAATTCAATATTTAAAATTTAAAAATTTAGTAATTTTAAATCAATATCAAACAAATCATGATATACATTTCATGTGAAGGAAAATTACTATATGGAAAGTATTTACAAATGATGGAATATTTTAAAAACAATGGCATAAATAAAATAGTTGCGTAAAATAGTTTATGTAAATTCAACATTTATGTAAACTATTTCTAAATAATTTTCAAACATTTATATCTCATATATAAATAAAAATCGATCATCATGGTCATCTGCCAAATAGGTATGATTGAATTTCCAGCTATAAGACTCAACACTCTCTAAGTGATCATGACAATATTTTTACACATACATCCTCTTTTCACTAGTTAAATAGGACTCCTCACCATCACCTAGGGTATGTGACCTAATAGATTTATGTTTTAGAATGTTGAAATTGCATTGAATGTGTTGAAAACACTCACCAACTACCTAAGGCCTTCACGTGCTCTTACATAATCAATGATGGGTTATTTTTTATTACTGGTGAAATTATAATTAACTCTAATTCATCAATTTTAATTCAAATTTTTCATTTTAAACCAAAATTGGTTTTAATAAAAAACATGCTTCTATAACAAGATAAAACCTTTGGGTTTCTATCAAAACATTATAAGACATTTTAAACAGTTTAATATCCATTCCAAACCAATTCCATCATTTCAAAATTAATTTTCAAAATTAAATTAAACAATTTACATGAAATCATTTCCATCAATACTCAATTTAAATTAACATTTTAAATTAAAAAATTCCATAAACACACCCCAATCCAATAGAAAATGTGTCTTTTCCAAATATCAGTCCAAAACCGTTTCAAATTTCACAATTCACTAAAAAAATCATTACATACATTTAATGAGAGTTTAAGAAACCAAATTTAATTCAACTATTGAAATAAATAATAAAATTCTTGGTTAACTAATTCAGCTAATCGGGCCTGAACCACCTACCTCAAAAACGTTGATGACAACAGTAATGAAAAACCACCCTATTTTGTTCAATACACCACTTTAGGGTATTATTAGCATAAGCATCGTCACAATGAAACTCAAAATTCATCATGAGTTCCATGAACCATAACATCTATTTTATTTCACAAATAAAATGCCTTATGTGATATCATTTCCTCTCTCATTGATAATATTTGGATTATCATTTTATGTAAATGCTTATGTTTAAAATTATTCTTCCATAGGTCATGCAATTTTATGTTGATAATTTTATATTTAAAAAATTTATCCTCAACTCCCAAGGAAAATATAAAAAATATATATCTATATATATATATATATATATATCTTTCGATAATCAATGTAAATAACATTGGAAGGTTTTAATAAATTATCCCAAGTATTTTTATCGATATATTTATATATATTGACAATTCATTGTCTTTTTATTATTAATAAAATTATCATTTGAAAAAACATTGTATTTATTTATGGATTATTTCATAAACAACTTCACTTTTGTAATTTCATAAAATTTTTGCAAATGATAAATTTTTTTATAGAATACCCATGTAATTCTATGTTTTATCCATAAAAAAATATATTAAACAATCCTTCGATAATTTCACAGTTATTGTTGGATAAAATTATTATGTACTCTTTTTATAATACTTTAAATTACCTTATGCTTATTTCAATAATTTTTTTCATGTAATAATTACCTCATATATTTTATATAACCAATTAAATAAAGTTGTCCTGATAATTTCTTGTAATTATTCATTAATGGTTTTTAATTATGTTACAATAATTATGACATCTCAACTTAATATAAATTTTTTAATTATCTTTTTACAAAATAATTTAATATATATTCTTCAAAAAATTAGGTTTTATTTTTATTATTTATATAAAACCCCAATATGATTCTAGAATATGGATAATAAGATAAAAATAAATAAATAAATAAATTTTTTTAAAACAAACCTCAGGTACTGAAGAGCTCATGCAGGACCAGGAAAATGAATTTTGAACACAAATTTATTTTTTAGAGGTTTTTAAAACATGCATAAATGGGGATTATGGTTGAATGGACATGACCAGATCAACCCATCAGGAGATCCCATGTTTTATAACTATTTATAACTCCAAAATGGCTTATATTTTGGTAAAATTTCATTCACCTAATTTAACAATTCTTTTGATAAAAATGTATGAAGGAGGTAATGATTTCACCCATTTAATAGGTATCTAATTTTTAAATAGTAAAAAATGGTTTAAATCAGAGGTTTCAAGGGACCACGTGCATAAAAAATGGTGGAAACCTGTTGTAAGAGAAGATGAACAGTATTTGTGGTTTTAAAATTTGATTAATTAATATTATTATAAAATAAATTACTTTAATGAGAAATGTTACCAATGGCCTGTTACAAATAAATGTTATACCCTTTCTAAGTTAAAAACCCCATTCTAAACATAATTACAGTCTCAAATTACTCGAACGATGAACCGTTTGAGAGATATAAATGTTATATTAATTAAAAATTAGAAAAATCGATTATTTAAAATAAAAATTATTACTTTTCTGAGTGAGGTGTTAAAAAAACCCATGCCTACAAATGTTACTCCCTGTCTAAGGTAAAGCAATAATTCATGACACATTGGGGGTCTCATATTTCTCATAAGACACATCGTTTCAGTGATAATTAATTATTTTTAATTAAATAATATATTAAATATTATTTGATAACATTATCTCATGGGCGAGGTATCCAAGTTTCCAACACATTCAAATGTAATACCCCTCCTTGGGTAAACACCATATTTCGGAAATAAAAGTGGTCTCAGATTTCTCATGTGATGCACCACTTTAGAGTTACTGAATCATTTTGGATGAATAGTTCACACTTATTATAATAAATAACTATTTTTATCCTATACTTTTCGAGGCATTTTGGGCCTCAAAACATCACAATAATATAGTGTAAAACTCCAAAAATATGTAATTGAACATTCTATGATATTAGCTGGAATTTAAGGACCTTAACACATTTATTGATAATTCACTGATAAATCATTTATTTCCACATAAGATATTAATAATTTAACACAAGGGGGTTAGGAATAAGTGAAAAAATAATGGGATGTTACAACCTCCCAACCATAAGAACGTTTTGTCCCCAGAAAGCCTACGAAGAATCATCCACATCCAAAATATGGGGTCAATGCTCTAGCACAGTGCCTCCCTCTCTCATATCTTGTGAGGATTAAAACCATCATTCAATAAAACATATACTAGAGGTATCATCCTCCCATGATGTACCTTGGTATTTGATACAATAACCATGACTGGCCATTCAGTCACATATAAACTAGCTTCCATTTCAAGATCTTGCAACCAAGAACATTATATGGGTCAGATAAAAACATTCTTAATGATATACATGAAACAAATTATGTATCAATGATAGTTGTGGTGGTAATATGAAGAGCTAGAAAACATTCCCCACCAGCTCAAAAAACTAAAAAGGTTACAAAAAATGAGGAGAAAGTTTTCTTACTGCCCAAATCATCAACGATCCAACTAGGATGAAAACATAAAAAATACATGGTCACCAACTGAATATTCAAAATTACTAGGGAGTTGATTTACATAAGACTAGTATCGGCTCTGTGTGATTAACATCCTATGAAGAATCACCTGAATCATAGCTGTCTCCACATAGACCAAACTCATTCCAACCATGAACATTGTACAATCTCAAAAAAACACAGCTGAGATTTACAAGGACAACCATACATTTCCTCAAAAGGAGACATTCTGGTCATAGAATGGTAACTGATATAAGAAAACTATAGCAACCGCAAATGATCATCGTATCCCCACCAATGAAGAGAACAAAGGAGTAAATCATATCCTAATGAAAAACATCCAACTGTGACAGCAACTCTTTTAGTTCCGCTGGATCCATGTGATAAATTGAATTTAAACAGGTTAAGTAATAGGTGTTATGTCAATAAAAAACTCAACAGAATATATAAGTAAAAAACCGGGGAAGATAGAAGGAAACAAGTTAGGAAACTCAATGATTACTAGAGGGAGATCACCACTCATTGATTCGCACTCCTGATCCATAGAATACACTAATAGCACTTTCCCCGACATTAGATAAGATGGTTCGGATCAGCTCGACCATGGGTGTCATTCTCCTTGAAAGGTAAGAGGCACACTTGATGTATTAAGGTAGACATGTCGAAGAAAAAAAATCGATACGGGATTTATTAGCAATGAGATAATACATCCTAAATATGACATCTAGAGATTTTATGTCGATAACCAGAAAACTCAATGGATGCTCATCATTTGATAAAGAGAAGAGACAAGTGGGACTATGGAGACCATGATCCCTCATCATGCTAAGGAGTGTAATAATATACATTTAACAATATAAAATATCCATAGGAACATTAAGTAGATTAATGATACTGGTTGAAATAAACTAATGAGATACGACGATATCAAATAGAGAAATCACTATTGACAAAGCTATAGTAATGGTACATCTCACGATTGTTGGACTATTATCTACTTTGTCTAGAGACTCTTCAAATGCATGAATAATATTTTTTTGGATGCATGCCTATGGAACATTTTTTACATGAATAATTATTTTTCCCCGCAATTTTCGGAGGTTGTGATGATCTATTTCTACAACATGGAGTGTAATAGTTGTTCCAGAACTTTTTCATGGGCCTTGAACATCTATCAGAGCCATAGTTAATTCGGTATAATAAAGCTTTTAAAACTCCAAATCCTTTTCCCCTACCATTGACTATGGATAAAAGTGTTCTGTGAAAAGAACCTTGAAGTCCTTCGAGTCTAAGCACCCATGTTTCTTTTATTTCACTTTAGTATCCCACCAACCCTTCATTGGTCCCTCCAACATAAAGGTGGCACACATCACCATGATATTTTATGGTGGCTCCAAGAACTTGAACACATGTTCTATCCTTCCCAACCATTCATTAGCATGTTGAGGATTAGTATGTCCCTTAAAAACATGTGGTTTTGGCAGAATTAACTCTTAATGATGATTTCCAAGAACAGCACAATGAGTATCCACAACTGGATCCTGAACCGGGACTGGTGGTGGTTCTTTCCCCAATTAATGGATAGTACATATGGTCACCCCAACTAGATTCAGATCCACTACATGATTTGGTCATTACGGTTCAACAAAAACCTCCTCCTATATTTTATTCCCACTTCTTCTTGGGGGAATAATGTTATAAAACATCAGTATTCCATTGGAAGACATTATATTAGCACTCATATAGAGTTATGAGAAAAATTATTCTCAACAGAAGGAACAAACAAGAATTTGATTTCACTCTCTCCAAATCAAAATAGTGAGAATACTAGAACAAAACCAGAATACATCATTACCTAACCACCCATGGTGACTTAAGTTTCTTTTCGGTGAGATTTGGGAATCCAGTCCATCACTACTACCTCCTATGTCTCAAAAATATTTCAAAAATGCATACTGACTTCATGAAAAAATATCAACCTCACATTGATACACCTTTTTAATGAACCAGCCTAGGTACCCTAGTGACCCAATAACTAATGCAACTCTGATATATCCTGAAGGCAATTCCCGATCCCCACGAGTTGGAGACTAGCACCTAACACTACAAAACATGTAGGTGGGAATGTGTTTTCCACTAAAAAATGGGAAATATTAGATAAATGACAATTTGAAAAAAAGTAAAAGTACACTAGGATTAATGTACCAGAATACAATAATTTACAAAACTCCAAAAGTATTATAACCCATGTACCAAAATAATGAAAACAACCCAAGGTCCTGAGGGACACAAATCACCAAGAAAAATTCCCAACATCTATATCCACCACGAAGATATATGTTTCCCTTTATCGAAAGTAGATGGATAAAGTCTAGAAAAACGTAATGGAAAAAACTATGATGGGATCTAAAAATCATAGTAGGGTCTCACCATAGATTCTATAGTAGTTGAAAAAAATTTATTAACCAATATAATGCATTCAATTTTTAAAAGTATACAAGTTTGGTATTTTAAAGAATAATTAAAAAAATCATTATATACATTTTAAGTGATGGAAAATTACTTTAAAAACGATTTACAAATCATGTAATAGTTTTAAAACAACGCGTTAAATAAAATTGTTACATAGAAAGTAAATGTAATTTCATCTAGCAAGTATATTAGTTCTAAATCATTTGAATACATTTATATCTCTAATAAATATAACAAGCGGGAAACATGTTCATATTCGAAATTAGTACTATGGTATTTCCAGCTCTATGACTCCACAATATCTATGTGATCACAAAAATATGTGTACACATACATCCTCTAGACACTGGTTATAGGGGACTTGTCACCATCACCTATGGCATGTTACCCGTTGCATGTATGTTTTAGAATGTGGTAATAGCATAGAGTGTGTCCAAATAAGTCACCAATTACATAGGTCTTTTATGTTCTCTTACTAAATCAATGATGGTTAATTCATTTTAATATTTAATTAAATACAATTAAGTATATATCTTTCATTTCAATGCCAATTTCCTATTTAAAACCAAAACATGGTTTAATAAAAAAAACATGACTCTTTAACCAGATAAAACCACTTGGTTTCTATCAAAATATTATAATCCTTTTTCACTACTTTGAAATATATTCAAAACCAATTCAATCATTTCACAATTAATTTCATCAATTAAATTAACGAATTTAGTTGAAATATGTTCCATCAAATCAACAATTTAAATTAAAAAATTTAAATTACCAAATTTCTAAAAAAACGCCCCAATTCAATAGAATTAATGTGTTTTCTTAATGTCATGCCAAAACAATTTCAAATTTTATGAACCATTTTGAATGAACTTTTAACATAAATGAAAACAAATTAAATGAATAAAAAATTAAAACAAACCACAAGTAATGAATACCTCACACATTACATGGAAAACCAATGTGGAATGTGAACAGATTTGATGGAGGTTTAAAAAACATGCATTAAGGGGCTTTAGGGTTGAATGAACATGACTGTATTGAAAAATTAGGATACACATTGTTGATCAACCATTTATTACCCAAAATGGCTTACATTTGTGTAAAATTCCAATCTCCTAATTTATCCACTGTTTCAGTTAAGAATTGATGAAGGAGTTAAATATTTTACCCATTTAATAAGTTTTTAATTTCTAAATGGTGAAAAATGGATGCAATCCAAGGTTTCAATGGACCCCGTGCACTAGAAATTGTGTAAACCCATTTAAAGAGAAGATAAGTAGTATTTGTGGTTATAAAATGTAATTATTTAATATTAATATTAAATAGATTTATTTAATGATTAATGTTATGAAAAGTACATTACAAATAAAAGTTATACCCAGTCGATGGAAAACACCATGTTGAGGACACAATGGTGGTCTTGAAATTCTCAAACGATCAACCATTTGAGAGATATTAATGATTTATTAATTAATAATTGGAATAATTAAATAATTAAAATAAAGGGGTTATTTTTGAGAGATATGCGTTCAAAAATCCAACGCCTTTAAATGTTATAAATAGTGTAAGAAAAACCCAATATTGTAGACCTATCGGTGGCCTCATATTTCTCATATGACACACCAATTAGAAGATATTTAATTATTTTTAATAAAATAACATATTAAATATTGTTTGATAAGTTTATCTCAAGTGTGAGGCATCCAAATATCTAGCGCATTAAAATTTTATACCCCTTCTAGGGTAGAAACCATATTTTATTCATAAATATAGTCTCAAATTTCTCATAAGATGCACGGTATTAGAGCTATTCAATTATTTGTAATGAAAAGTGTGTTCTTAACATACTATAATTAATATTCTTATTCAGTCTTATATGAAATTTTTCAGGCCTTAGAACATCATAATAACATAGTGTCGAGCTCCAAAAATATTTAATTGAATATTTGAAGATGTTAACTGGTATTTAAGGACCTTGAAAAATTTATCAAAAATTCATTGATAAAAAAATTATTTCCACTTAATATGTTAATAACACAATACAATATAGTTTATGAATACCTAAAATAGTAACATGATGTTAAAAATTGGGACACTCAAAATATCAATTCTTGTCCATTTACAAAAAAACATCCAAAACCGGTTTGAAACCACCACTCATAATTAAAAGATGTCATTTAGGCCATTTGTTTCATGGGTTTACCAAACCTATTTCAATGTAAAAAAATTTACAAGCATTAGAACCCACATATGAAATAATTTTGTGACCAAAGAACCATTTATGAAATAGTTGGGTGTTTGAAGAATCATTTGGGATATGGAGGGATAGAGAAGAGAATAAGGAAGAGGGAATAGGGAAGTCACTTTCGAAATCTTGAATTTCTTTATAAAATACCATCTTAATCTCTGTACCTATCTATAGTTTCACCCCATTAAACTATGGATATTAAAAAATCCAATGGAATATAATTATCAATCTATAGAGTTTCATGAAAAAAATCTAAAAGAATCACCAGTTCCATCATACTTATAGATCCAACGAAAAAGTCAACACAACTCACATGTAAGGATCAAATCAAAATATTTTATTCTATCCAAAATATAACCAAGGCCAACCAAATTATTAATATACCAAAACCCACCTTTAATTCCATTATGGAATCTTATCGAACACTTTATATGCATATAGATATAGGCACACATATTGAAATACTTTGAAATACCCATTTTCATTCATCTTCCAACAATACAATCCGGATTTATTTCATTAACACCTAGCAAGAAATATTATATCACATTGAATAAATTTGAGGAAAACTCAAGCATAAACAGAATTTACTGAAAATTAATGGTATGGAAACAAATACATCAATGACATATTCACACAATTAATCCTTCATCGAAGGAAGAAATAATCTTGAATAAAGATTTGGAAACCCTAACATGAAGGAAAAAAATCCAAACATTCACCCTCTTACATAGTGTTTATCCAAGAGAAAACCCCACCAAAAGAAATCCTAAACCAAGGTTATTAATTATATAATTAATTATGTTGGAATAATTATTATACTTTATTTATGTGTAAGATCATTTTGGTCTTAAAAATGCATTTTTTTCAAAAAACTATTATTTCATTGTGTTTTGGGTTTTAATATTAAATTAATATTTTTTAGTTTTATATGTGGAATCCAAAATAAAATATTACATATTTAGAATTAAAAAACTCAAATTATTTAAATAATTTTCATTTATTTTTTTTATTTTTTATTTGTAACCATAGTAAATATTTCCCTCTTTAGTAAGTGTAAATCAGGTAATTATTGATAAAAATAATTATAATAGGACCTAAAACTCTCCTTAAAACATGAATTTATTTTATTGGATTTATTTTTCCAACCATTAGATTTTATTTTTTTTGTTATTTGTAAATTCAATTACAATCTTGTTTGATGATAACATTAATATAATTTAAAATAAAGAATAAAAACAAAAGGATCACTATTTATTTTAAGATCTATAATTTATTTTCATAGGGGTAAAAATAGGTTATGTTTGGTTATAAACTTGTATTTTAAATTGAAATTATATATTTGTCATGTTGATTTTATTTTATTTTTTAGTGGTGGTATAATTTCATTAAAGGTTTAAGCAATTCCAACACATTGCTTATACAAGCATTTGAAAATCATGTATATGATTTGAAAACTCTAAAATGTAATATTTATTTGGTATTTTATAATTTCCCAAGAATTTTATATATCAATATAACATTTTTGGTATTTTTAAAAGGTTTATATTATAATTCTTTTAATATATTGATTTAATTTGTGTCATATAAAATGAATTGATCCAAAAATTATCTTCAATGATATTTTATAATAAACATTATTTTATTAAATGATTTAGAATCAATAAAATTACAATAATCATAAAAATTATTTATATCTGGTCTGTTATACAATCCATGGTCTATTTATGGGCCATTTATAATTTTAATGTAACATTAATCGAACATAAATTATAATTTTTTATTATTTTTTGGTAATCATCAAATATTGTTACCATGGGTTGAAATAAAGAGATATGGGTGAAAACATCACATAAAAGATTAATAAATATATTGGATAACATATTTTCTACTAGTAATCACCCTATATTCAAACTATATAAAGTTTTTATTGTTTCTACCAAAACAATAATTTATATTGTTTTAATATTCCAAGAGTTTTCCTCCCCTAACTTATAATAGGGAAAATATTCTCATCTATTAGTCAAAGGTTTTTGAGAACTATAGTTTATAAAATCCCTACCCAAGGAACTTTAAATCATTACTCCTGATATTCTATAGGTCATGGTCTCTCTAAAAAACTAAAAGTAGAAGGATTAAGGAGTAAGTGAATGTGGTAATCTGGGGAGAATGTATAAATCCTAGATGACCCATTTCAAGATTTTTTCTTCTTCTATTTAAATTAATAAATCATTATCCATGATTAAATAATGATATCTGTATATTAAATAATATTTAATTTTATTATTAATATGGAAAAATTATTTTTTATATCCTTTTTCAACCCATGGAAAATGAAAACATCGCTCGTGTGTGTGTTTTGATTTCCACCTCCCCAAAAATATGTGTTTTATTATCCATCACTTCAACTCATGGTTATTTATTATAATAGATTTAATATATATTTGTATATAAAAATATTATTAGCGAAATTATTTTCTTTATTTAATGATAATATATCACCTAATTTATTACCAATCAATCCATTGAAAAATGATAACATCGTTTATGAATACCTGTGGATTACCACCTCCACAAAACGATCAGATTATTTTCTATTATATTCCATTCATGAATGGTTATAATTTTTCATTAATGAAAAAATATTTTCATTGTGTAATTATTATTATTCTATAGATCATGTAACAATTTATAATTTTACCACAGTCAACCTATTGAAGTCATTATGTACATATGAGTCGAATATCATGAAAACATTTAAATGAAATTAAATGAGTTATTAATTGATTAGAAAATGATAATAAATAAAATAAAATGAGTAATAAACCTATGAAATGTTATTTAATTATTAAATAAATAACATGATTTTTTTTATTCATGAATATAAATAATGCATGTGATGTGTTAGACTCAAGGTAAAAGAAATTATAACTTAAACCCTCTTTTTAAATGTTTTAATGATTTATTTTCTATATATTTTTTGTCCATTCACATATTCAAAAAATTATTATGTAGATGTATTTATATTGAAATAAATTAATTATATAGTATATTATATGACTCTTTTTAATTTATAACAATTTTATAAAAAATAAATATTTTTTTGTATTTTATACGAAATCTATTCAATTTCTTTAAAAATTAAAAAAAAGTAATGTTTTATTATATCATATTCAGTTTCTGTGGATTTTACAACCACCCAAACTATATTTTTATGTTTATATTGAATTGTAAGATTACATGTTTTTTATAAATAAAAACCCTCATTACATTTTTTCTAGGTATATAATTATGAAAATGGGTTCTTAAAAGGATAGGGTATTTTGATATCTAAAAGTGTTTTTCATATGGTATCAATATAGTTTTTCAAGGGTTTTAAAATGATGAAGTTAAACCACAATATTTTTTATGTTATGGTACATAATCATTATAGATGACAATAGGTGATCCCAATACATAACATTTGACGTTTGATGGTGAGTTCGATACAACATATTTGATTGGTGAGTCTGCTAAAATGTATAAGATGGGAAAAACCAATAAAACCAATACAAAGAGTGGGACTGATATATATCTTAAATTCATTATTTATTTTTCCTTATCTTCAAAGGATTGAATGTGGGTGTTAAATAGGGAGGTTCATCCTATGAATTTTACCTGCCACAAGTAATTTTTGACATGGGTTATAAAAATAAATATCTATGTTTCCATCAAGGGTTTTCAATTAATTTCTTTAGGTTATAAATGTTTTCATTGAGAAAATTTTTTTAGGTGGATATGATTTATTACATACTTAAAAATTAAATTTTGATAATGATAAAATATTTATTGTTTATCATGTATTTACCCCTTACTAATAGATTTCATACTTTTATGTCCCTTATAAATTCTATTTATTCCTCTGATATTTTAAAATATTTATCATAGGCTTTAAGGATGAGTAACTGAAATGAATAATTCATGTTAAAATGTGTAAATATTTTCATGAAAAGGAAACATGTATCTTTTTAAATGATTGATATTTTTTGAAAATTGGATACTAATTATTTGTGTGAAAATTGTAATGTATGTGTTTGATATGTAAGTGTTATGACCTAATAATCCAATACTATAAAACAAAATAACATTGGGGAAGAAATAAAGAGAGTTATAATATAATGAAACTAGAATATGTAAGGTTTAAATATGAGTATTTATAATGGGTTTTTCCTAGGGGGAGGTATGACAAATCTCTCATGTTTATTCATGTGTGTGTCTGTGTCTATGTATGTGTGTGTGTTTCCCTATATTGTACACCCAATAATATACATATTATTATTATTAATTTTATTATTGTTGTAGTCAGTGTTGAAGATGAGTGGTAATCATCGAAACTCCTATATCATGGTGAGAGTGGTTCAGATCTCATCGTGAATCCAATATGTAATCCTAAATTTGTGGAGGCTTCATTCCTCTTTTATAAGAACATATATGGATGTGGGTATTTCGTAATGCAGACTTAAGGGAGTTTGTTCATGGAAAATATGGAAAACAATTGTTGGTTTATCGGTGAAAGGACAACAAATCACATTTATCCCACACCAAAGGAGGTGGATCTTGATAGTTCATGGGCCTACACCTATGAAAGTGGTTATGATTATACGCCCAATAAATGGTGGTGGATGGTTACAACACCCTAATATTTTATAAAAAATATATATATTCAAATAAATCAAATCACTTTGATATCTTGATGTAAACACAACCCTGAACTGAAACAAAACCGAATATAGTATACCATTATAACATTGTAGTTAAATTTTTGGGTAGGAATAGAATTAAAAAAATTATGAAAATTATATGGTTCAGAGATGTAAATAAAATTCATTGATTATCAATACATTATAAATGAAAATAATAATCCTTTAAAATTAAAAAAAATGTTTATTTTGGAAAACTATTTTAATGTGTGAAATGTGTTCCTGTACTAATAAATTAAATTAAGCAACATTTAGGAATTATTTTAATGAAAGTTATATATTTTATTAAATAAAATTTTTTTTTTTTTTTTTCTATGGATGAGATGATAATAATTCAAATTTTATGATTGTAAACTATTTCTCTTTTAAAATTTTTTGGCGCATTTTTCTCACTTATTCTAAAATTATTTTCCCAATTTTTAAAAATTTCTTTACAAAAATGATATCTATATTTAAATTATCTTATCAAAATTAACTTACAGTAAAATTTTCGAAATTTTATGAAATTATTGATTTTTTACCGAATAGTAAAAAATACCAATTTTTGATAAAACTATCAATTAATTTCATTTAAAAAGCCCTATAATATTTTAAATTATATCCAAAAATAATATATGTAACATTTTCTATAATATCAAATTAGTCGTATATAAATCACTATTATATGTGATATTGGAATAAAAATATATTCAGACAATAAAATTATTTTTTGAAAAACATTTTTCATCACCCTTTGTGAGATAATTATAAATTGAAATGATACTAGTTATAGTGATTGAATTTTGTAAAATTGATGTTATATTTGAATCAAAATATTTAATATTATATAATATGTTAAACATAATTATTTATCATTTTTAATAGTAAAAATAGTAGTCATTTGTCATAATGGTTAAAGGGTAAATCGGGTTGTGCATAGTTAACAAATGTTCAAAAGGACACCCTTTTTCATATTTAATTTTATTTTATGAAGATAAATTTAAACTTATAATGTTATTCCCAATATTTATTTAGTTTTTGGAAAACCATAAATTAAGGTGAATAATATTAAATGTTACGTAATGAAAAAGGAAAATTGTCACTTTTTTTCTTTTCAATACATCTTATGTGATCACATAGGGACAAAAAAATTTTCTGAATGAATATTAATGGTTTTTTTGGGAATAATGAAATTAATGAAATTATTGTAAAATCTTTATAATTTTTTTAATTTTATAATTGCATTAAATTATTAGACAAAATTGTCACAATGTTTCTACAATTAATTAAAGACTAAAAAGATTGTTTATAAAATATTAAAAGTAATATAATTTGGTTGAATTATTTTCATACATGAAATGTTAATATAATTATAACATGTTATAGATGTTTTATTGTAATATATTAGAATTAATTTTGGATAATGTTATGTTAAATGTCCAATTAAATAAATAGTTTCAAAAATGTCATTATTGATATCTTAAAAGAGTTATTATTTTAAAAAATGTTATATAAGTCTAAAAAATATTAAATACATCCATGATAATGGGTTATAGTTAAAAATTTCAACCATGGTCCCTTTATGATTCATTTATATATTTATGGAAACATTATTTACCCATTATGATTGAAATTGTTATTCATGGGGTTATGGATAAAATAGGTTATCTACGAGGTTAAGCAAAAAGATATGGTTTAAAACACCACATAAACCTTTGTCAAATTTTATTGGTTTATGGTGTTATAAATACATTATAAATAATATTTTAATTTCTTGATCTTGTGAGTCATTTTTTCTGGATAATGGATCTTTTATAGTTTAATGTTTTGTGAATTTCTAAAAGTACCCCCACACACTTATAAAAGGGAACCCCACCTTTTCCTTCATTACTACATATTAATCCCTATAAATTGACAAAAAAATAAAAAAAACATCTTATAAAAATAATTATATGAATTATTTATGTTTTCGTACTCCCAAAAAACCAACCCTATGATCCTTAAGAGGATATCTAAATGAGTAATTTCAATAAAGTGGTAACTGCCTTAACCGGTCAATTTTCTTTTATTTCATCTATTATATAACCTAAATACGTGATATTTATTAAAAAATAAAAAATTATGTATCCTCAATTTACTTAAATGATATTATTATTAATAATCTACAATTATCCACCTTTTTCCAATAAAACATGTACTGAAAGTATCGCTCAAGAATACATCCAGTTTATCATCTCCTCATAGCGATACAATTCATTTTTCATAACCATCATTCATAGATTAATATTATGATGGGATTAAGGTTTATATATGATATTTATAACATTATTATTATTTATTACTGATCATACAGTATCAACTTCTTAACCTTCTAATTTTTTGGAAAATGATAATGTCGCACCTACGTAAGTGTGGTCGACCACCTCTACGGTGTGAGGTGATTCAGTTTTTGTTTTTATTTAAAATGGATTGTAATGATGTTTAATTTTATTATATATATATATATGATTTATATGATTTAATTATTATTTTTAAATTTTAATTACTCTAAAAAATATATCTTCCATTCATAAAAATTGAAAATAGTGAATATGGGTATGTATGACATACCGTCTCCTTTAATGGTGTAATTCATTTTTCTATCAATAAATTTTATATTTTACTATTAATATATATTTAGAATGAATTTATATTATAATTATATCATTATTAACATTATTTATATGATTTAGCCATGGTAAATATGAAAGGGAAAAAATTATTTATCCAAAACATACATGAAAAATGAAGTAGTAATCATCCAGAACTATTATTTTAATAATGAATTGTTAATAATAAGATGATAAAAGTCTATAATTAAATAATATTTGGTATTATATTTATATAATTATGGGTTTTTAATATATTAATGATAAATTTATAATTATTATACATGAGTTTCAAACATGTATGTTGAAATTTAAGCCTGAGCTAATGCATTTTTAACTGACTTTTACTTTTCTGAGGTAAATATAATATTCAACACTCTTTACTTTAATTTCATGAATATAATTTCGATGAATTTATTTTTTGATTATAATAATTAATATTTTAGGGATATACATATCCATCTAAGGTTTTCTCTTTAATGAGGATTTTATTTAAAATTTACCAATGTTGTAAGGGATTTATATTACAATCTTATTATTTATTGGCATTGTTTACGATATTGATTCTAGTGATGGAATATTAAAATATAACTATATATAAACTCATGAATTTTATTATACTGTTGTTATTTATTAATATTATTATTTTTCATTTCATTTTCCACTCTCTATGCACTCAATATACCTAAATAATATTTTTTAGTAAAAGATGACATTATATCTTTCGTTCAGTCAAAAATGCATTCTGTTCAATGTAAATGTTCTCTAAAATTTTTTTATGAATGTTTCACTATTATCCATTTTTTTAAAACTTATTTTTAACCATGATTGACATTTTAAAAAATGGGTTAAAATTAATCTTCTAGTCATTTTTTAAACTAGGTAACTTTCAATTTTTACCGAACACGTGAATGGAATAATTGTATAAATGCATAAAAAATTAATGAAATTTGCCTTTTTCATGAACATTCAATACATTGAAATATACTAAAATATTTTAAAATTTTATTTTCAAAGGAAAGGTTTTCTTTAATATTCATGAAATTTTTAGATTTTAAATAAGTGATTTCAATGTGAAAATGGTATTTTCCTCATGAAATGTTACAAGTGATATTTAAATTCACCTCCACCTATGCTTTCATAATATTATGTTTCCAAAAATTTAGACGATAATTTATCCATTCATACCACCATTATTCTTAAAATCAATTCATCATGATTATTATGATATGTTGTTTATGAAACCCATTTCTCTTCCATGGGTTATATATTAATGAAATATTTATAAAACCTATTCTTTTCATGGGTTATGTTATGATAAATATTTTATAATATTTTAGAAAACATATGTATGGTTTTCATTATGTGTTAGTCCCAGTAATGTATTGTATAAATAAGGATATATCCAGAGAAAACAAATACTGAAATTTATAGTTAACCTAGTTTACTAAGGGACATCATCAATAATGATATTGATGGTAGTAAAAAATGAATAATGTGATTGGTTATGTGTGTTACCAATCTAGTATGATAGTATTATAAATGATAATTTACCACCAAATAAATGATTTTTTTATTATTTTTTGTATTCAAAAAATCTATGTCGTATTCTAATATTATGATGCAATTGATTATGTTCTTTAATTCCTCTTTTCATTTAGGTCTTCGGAATATCCATGATTTATGACATGAGTCGTGATTAAGATCTATGTTATAAAGTCTATGGTTTTCAAATTTTTTTATCATTTTATCATACCCTTATGTTCATGTTATGTTTATGTGATAATTAATATAATCTTTATTTACACTTACCGTGCATATAAGTGCATCCTCTATTATATTTTTCAATTTCCCCAGATTATTAAGAATGTTATTCAGTATGATATGTCTAAGAGGGGTGAATTTTATAGAGAACTAAGTATAAGATAATGTAGTTCACTATTGATACTATTTTTTTGTGAATCCATGTTTCCAAATATACTAGAGCTATATAAATCTCACATTGATCATTATGTTATGTAATTAATATCCATCTAATAAAATATTACATCTATTTCTGAAATTTATGGGTCACCATAATTCATATCCGAAAAAGGATTAGTTACCTTTTGAGACCAGTATAAGAATACTTTTATAAGGACTTATAAGATAATCCAAAGTATAGGAAAACACCATTTGTTATGGTAAAAAATGAAATTTTTTTCTCCCAGAAACAAATCCCAATCTTTGTACTACATGTAGATGTGGTTTTGGAATAGATGTATATAGGTGTAAAATCCCCTAAAATAGTTCTTCAACCATATCTCAACCGTCATTATGGTTCTTGGTGAGTGTTCCCTTATTGTGCACATGGTTTGACATTTTTGTTGGATATTATTAGGTTTGGTTACATTTTCATTTCAAACAATTTTAAAGGATTTGAAAAGTTAATTATCATGAATAGTCATGATTAAAGCCGTGGTGTCATAGATTGATAAGAAGGATTCATGATTTATACTTCATATGAATGATTTTTCCATATTTTATCATGATTGATCAATATGATCAAATATACCTAGTGGTCATGATGACACATTTTTTGTAGCATGGGATTGAATATAGAATAGGGATGTTGAGGTGATAATGGGAATAAAAAAATATTTATGTTACCAATTTGATATTTTTTATATGAATCCGTGTATATTATTAGAAGTCTCTATGAGTTTTAATTCATTTCCTAAATGTATAGGTGTTGAATTAGCTGTGAAAACCATAATATAATGATGATATCATCTCATTTCTATGATTCTTCTCCAGATAATTTTTCTGGGAAAGTGATTCTTGAAAATCTCTATATTCTCCAACTGGTATCACTTTTTGTTATTTTTTCCATGTATTGGCTTTATCTACATAAATTCAACATCAGATACAATGTAAGGGATGATATGTTTTATATTTTGAATCCACCTATTATTTTTTATTAGTGTGAGGGTAAATGTGAAAATAAAATGGAAATCACATCCATTTTATGGGTCATGATTTTTATCCAAAAGATGTGGTTATCGCGGATGTTTATCTTCAAACTCAACATCACTAATATACTAATTTTGTTGGAGTTTTTTGATGTATTTCTCGAAAAGATTCCTAGACTTCCACTAAATCATGATATTAAATTCTAAATAGAACAAATACCTGGTTCTATAATAATTTGAAATATATAATATATAATATACATTATTGAGTTATAGGAATATAAAAAACACCTCTATAAGAATCTTGATAAGCAATTTATTCATCCATGTATGTCACCTTGGGCTGCAATAATTCTTTTTGTTAATTATAAATATGTATTAATGAAACTATATATTGATTATCAATAACAGAACTTGATAAATATCAACAATAAGTTTCTTATACCCCATATTAATGAATTATTTGATCAACTTCATAGATGTTAATAATTTATCAATATTGATCTATATTTTGGATATCATTAGTTGAGGTTCAAAAAAGAGGATATACTGATGACAGTATTATGTACATTGTATGGACACTATATTTAAATATATATATTTATTCTATTTTGAATTACAAATTCCCCTCAATTATTTAGGGATTTAATTAGTGGATTCGTTATAGATTATCTTCATTAGTTATTTGTCGTATTTATAGATGATATTCTTATATATATTAAAAAAGATAGGAAGATAATGAATATCACATGAAGATTGTATTGAATATGCTATGGAATGAGAAGTAGTATTAAGAATTTAACAAGTGTGAGTTATGGCTGTATAAAGTTTCATTCTTGGGTAATATATTCTTAATCGAGGGTGTATCTATGAGTGTATAAAAGATAAAATTTTCTTAAAATTTCCCCAAAACAACCCTTGTGAATAAAATCAATATTTTTATAGGTTAGGCTAGATATTTTTATCAACGTGTGCCTAAATATTCAAAGTTATCTAATATATTCACCATGATTACTCGAAAGGGATCCATGATGCATTAGACAACTAAATGTGAAGAAAATATACAAGCATTTAATATAATTGTTCTCAATACACCTATTATTACATCACCTAACATTGGACAAGGGTTTCTAATCTATAATGGTGCATCAAAGAAGGGAAAAGGATGCATTATCATGTAGAATGATATAGTGATAATTCATGCCTCATGAAAATTGATAGTTGATGGTCAAAATTACCCAACTTAGGATTTAGAGTTAGCTGCAATAATTTATAAATTAGAGATATAGTGGTTTTATCTTTATTGAAATAGCTTCATATATATATATACTGATCATAAATGTTTTTATTATATATTCACTAAAAATATTTTAATATATTCTAGAGAATATGGTTAGAGACGATTAATGATTATGAATACTCAATACATTACCATGCTGGGAATGTGAATAAAGTGGAAGATTCTCTATGTCAAAATGATCATGCAAGAGTTTCAATGATGGTGATAAAAAAGATACTGTATTTTTGTATTGAAAAAATATGGATATAGGAATCATGATATAAGGGGAAATTTTATATTTATTAAATGAGTGTTCGTCTATCTATCCATGTAATGATTAAAGATGGAAAAAAGAATACATAGAAATGAAAAAGTTTGAGTGAAATGATCCAGAGGTCAACCATGATTTTAATAGAATGATAATATTCAATAATCTTTTATCTATTACATCTGTTCTATATTTCAATAAGGAGATTATGGATGAGGCATAGAGTTCATAATTCATTATTATTCCTAGAATAATAAGGATGTGTAGAGATTTGAAATAGCATTTCTAGTGAAACAATATTAAGAGATATATTGTTGAGTAAATATCACAAGGCATAGTAGGTTAGAATGTTGAGATTGATATCATGATGTATAAAAGTTTTTTACCAAAATAACCTATACTAGAACCTAAATGGGAAAACATCACCGTGATATTTTTTCAATGGAATCCCAAAAACATCTAAATGCCATAATGTTATTTGGGTTGAATTGAATGTCCTTACAAATTCAGAACAATTTTTTTCCATTAGAGAAGACCTATATATTCATAATATTCCTAGAAATTATATTAAGTGCAAAGGTTTCATGTTGTACCACCTTCTTTTTACTGATCAAGATCTATTTTTTTCCTTGTAGTTATCACAATTTCATAATTTGGATTGGGATACAAGGTTATTTTTTAGTATGGAATACTATCCTCAGAAAGGTGGTCAGTCTAAGAGAACTATTAAAAACCTTTAGGATACACTGATATCTTTTTCTCTAGATTTCAATAGTGATTTTTATCAACACCTTCATCTAGTTGAGTATCATTACAATATTGTATTTTACTTAAGCATAATATGGATCCTAATGAAGCCCTATCAAGATATAATAATAGACCTCCAAAATTATGATATAAAATTGGAGCAAGAGTGATATTTGGGACTAATTTAGATGATAAAGTTGATAATAAAATTATATAAATTAAATATCACATCAGGGTAGGTCAAATTTGATAGAAAACATAGTTTAAAAATCATCATTGGGATCTAGAATTTGAATATGGTGAATGTTTTTCAATGAATTTATCCTAGGAAGAAGGATATGAGATTTAGAAATAATGGATAGGTGATACTGAGGTATATTTCCCCTTTTTAGATTTTTGATCAAGTATGGACAATAACATATTGTTTGGTGCTTCCACCAAACCTCTCTCAAATTCATAATGTATTCTTTGTATCTCTTCCAAGGAAGTAAAAACATGATCCATTACATGTACAAAACACAACGTTTGTATGGATGGAGAATGATCTTTCATATAACGAACATCCAATAAAAATCATGAATCATGGATATAATGTACTGCAATACAAGACTAGTCACTTGGTTAAAGTTCTCTGGAGTAATTGGGAATTTGAAGAAGCTACATGGGAACCCAGTGATGTAATGAAAAAAATATAACTTCATTTATTTTTGTTATAGTCAAGTAATTATAATATATAAACTCATTTAAATGGGTTATAATGTTACACAATGAGATCCTATGAAATATTTTTTTGAAATATTTTTTATCTATTCATTGGATTGTTATATACACAACCCTGAGTCTAAAAAAAGAATAATATAAGATATTGTTATAAAATGGACATTATATTTGTGGTTTAAAATAGGACTAACTATATTATAAAATGAATATGGTTTAACATTTAACAAAATAAAATATTTTTTTATCAATTAATTATAAATGAAAATAAAAAACATTTGAATGAAAAAGAAATGTTTTTCTGAAAAAAATTCTTTAAGCATGAAATGTGTAAAGACTCGGCACCAGTTTCCCAGAGTTGATTCCTTATTTTATTACATTGGAATAAAAGTAAGGAATATTCATCCTGATGTACCGAGTAGTTTGGTATTATTGGAATCAAGATACCTACATAAGTTCAACATTACAACTTAAAATGAAAAGCAACATATAAACTCTTTAGACACTTCCTTAACTCCTATGTTATTTCAACATGTCATTCATAATAAAATTATTCACTTCCTGAGAAATTGAAACATAAGAAATGGGTGAGATCAAATTCTTAGTAAGGTTAGTAATTAATTTGTAAGATAATGTAAATATTAGACATGGTGAATAATTGAGAACACACGCCATTAAAAATAAACTTGAACATAATATGGAAATAATATGAGCTGAGTAAATATTTCCATAACATAACAAAATCTTCAGTGTTCTAATAATTAAATAACCACATGTACCATCAATACTATTTTCATAATGAGGGAATTCATAATGCATTACAACATAACTATATCGTCAAGGCCTTGTGCAAAGACCATAAATTATCATTTTGTCAAGACCTTGTGCCAAGACCATAGTTTCTCTGAGGAGTCCTACCGATGCACTAAGGGGATATAGAGGGCCCCACCTAAAACATAATATGTCCAATTAATTCTTCATATTAATGGGGATAAACATAAAAAAATATATTCATATTTAAATTAATATATGAACTGAAAATAACTTTTTCTTGATCATTAATCACAAACACAAAAAATCAGAGTAAAGGGGTGAATGGGTTTAGGATAAAAAATACATAGAACAAATTATCATAAACCATTAAATTAAATATGCTATATGAAAACATGTAATACTAATGTAAATAATAAATAAGAATAAACAGGGGTTTGGAAATCTATGAAGATACTCTTATAAAATCTTCGAGTAAATCTTGAGATAAATACACTTTTACATTGAAAAGAAAAGTTATTTTGCAAAACTATTTTCATAAAACCAGAATTCAGGTAAGATATTATTTTAAATATAGAATGTGTGAAATTATAAAGATAATGGTTTAAAAAACCATATTATATAGTGCCTTTGAAAATAGTTATGAATTAGAGAAATTCCATTGGATCTGTCTTGTATTTCGGAAGCAATTCTGTATGTTCCTTTTAAAATGTGTAACCATCCATAGAATAATGGAAGCTTGTTGTGGGTAAATATATATATAAACAACACACATAAATTTTGAGGAGAACATAAGAATACACAAGAGTTTAATTGGGGTAATTGGACAGTAAAAGTAACACTAATTAAAATGGAAGTTCGGGTGGAAACTTCCTAACCTTAAATCTGAATATGTTCCTCTCTTGAACATGAGGTCCTGGAATATGAAATTTGACTTATTAATAAATTATTTCAGAACCTAATATAAATTTATTTAGTATATCATAATTCTATTTAGTTTATTTATATTCTTATTGAAAATATAGTATATAATTCAGTCGTTCTAGAGTGTCTGTTCTCTTGATTTTCATAAACACTTCACTTGTTTTTAAGTAATGGAATTCATGTGGAATGTTTTTAAATATCTAGAATTGAAATTAAATATTATTTTTGAGCATCAATAATTTTTAATGTTCATTTATATCATTTTTTTAAAAGGAAATGGGATGAATATTTATATGATATCCACTTTGATTATTTGGAGGTATTTGGATTATTATGAAATAGTGTTCTCATATAAATTATTAATATATATACATAATGGTTCCTTAATATTAACTAGATTATAATAAATATATTATAGTCTTCTTCAACCATTTAAATGGTTTCATAACTAGTAATGAAAGAGAAAATGAAGAAAAAAACTTTGTCGTCCACGATGGTTATAAATTGGAACAACATGGATGTTGATTTCATTTATAAAAATAAATGGGAGGGAGTAATAGTATTGATGATGGTACATCAATTAACATTATATAAATCCATTATATAGAGGATATTGGAGTTATCATGGACATTTTCACAAATTATTTTAGGAGAGAAAAAAAAGATGAACTTGAAAATAAAATTAATGTTGAGATATCCCTTATGAAAATTCGGCAGCCTCATGACGTCACATAAAATTTCATAAAACTAATTGAGGATAAAAAAGAGTATCTCATAATATGTAAATAAAAAGGATATTAAGAGGAATATATAATATCAAACACCAACATATGAGAATGGAGATTCAAATAGATACCTTAAAAGAAGTGTCGACTTAAAATGGAGGGTGAAGGATTCCCTTAAATTGTAGAGTAACTCCTAGAACGTGAATGTTAGGACCTTGAGGGCATAAGGACACCTTCGAAGGACTACTAGAGAGGTAAAACCGCCAGATCTTTGAGTATGAGGAATTTTTAATGAACGAAAATAAATGGATGAGTGGGTATTTATAGAAAAAGAGAGAGTTTTTTATTAATTTAAAAAGACAACTTATATGTGGTTTTTTTAAAACCATGGGATTTTCCATGGTATATTCCAATGGGAGTCGCCAATTTTGAATCCTAATATCTTTTTGGACTATAAAAAAGTCAACAAGACCTTTTATTTTAATTATTATTTCATTATGTTGTCATTAAATTAGAGAAAACTCAAAACTGTATTTTTACTATTCACAAAAATTTCAAGTAGTTTAGAAAAATCGCAAAAAAATCACCCCTAAAATTATTAAACGTGTACAATAATAAATCAAGCTCCATTTTTCAAAAATAATTTTAGAAATATTTTTAGTATATTTTTTGAATAAAATAATAATTAATCTGAAAATAACAATTCTAATGTATAATTAGTTTTATATCACATTGAAATATTAATTTAAATATCAATATCTTATTACCTTAAGAAAATACAAAAATATCATTATTTACTATTCATAAGGGTTATATAACTAATTATATTACTATTCATAAGGGTGTGTTACTATTCACCGAAAATATAGTTTGTTCTATTAGGTGGAAAATGAAATACTCGTCACATCTCTACATAACCGTTTTTCGAAATTCAAATTATAGTAGAGGATAAGTTGTGTTTAATCGATAGATTATAAAATAAATTCTAATTTTATTTTTCAAAACCATGGGGTGTTACAAAATGTTTTTTACCTTAATAAATTAAATTATTCACTACTGGAGAATTATTTTAATTAAATTTATATTTCATATGTTCAATAAAATGTTTTATCATCTATTTTTTTCTAGACATTAGATAACATTAAATCCAGATCATTGCATAAAAACTATATTTCTTTTACAAGAGTTTTCATCACATTTTTCACACTTGTTATTCAATTTTTTTCCTATTATTATAAAATCTTTAGGAAAAAATGACCTGAATTTTTTATTTAATCATGTAAAAATTATCTTAAGGTTATAGTTTTATATTTTTCTAAAAATATATATATTTTTGTGAATAGTGAAAAGTATATATTTTTGTAAAATTTTCAAATATTTTAATTGAAAATAACCATAATATTTTGAATTCAAAAAAACTAATATAAGTAACATTTTTTTATTTATAATATAATTAATTACATAAGAAGAAAAATTATAGAAGATCTTGTTTTAAAAATACTTTTGTACTTAAAAAAGATTTATTTTCATAAAACAATTTCTAATCATTCCTTACATTATAACTATAATCTAAATTTATTACACTTATTGAGAGTGAATTTGGTATACTGGAATCCAAAATTTATATAATATAATTAATATTATTTAATATGGTCAGCATAATTTTTGGTCATATTGAATATTTAATATTTTGAAATTCATCACTATGGTAAAACTATCAATTGTGTAATACTTTCTTAAAACAAAGCTATATGGTCACCATTTATCATTATTAATCTTATCAGAAGAAATTAATTTGACCCTTATCAACATTGGGTCAATAATATATTATAGGACATCGTTCCATGAAAGTGACCTATATAATATGTTATGTAAATAAAAAAGAAAAATGTCACTCTTTTTCTTTTAAATACCTCTTATGTGTTCACATTGGGAAAAAATAAATATGTGAACTAATAATAATGGTTATTTTGAGAAAATGTAATTATTTTGATGTTGGTAATTTATTTATAATTTTTATTAATTTTATAACTATGTTAATATATTATGAAACACAGACACAATACTTATTCAATTAATTAAAAATCAAATAAATTATTTTAAAAATACTAAATGTAATATAATTTTGTATAATTATTATGTTCCCTGAGTTTTTTATTAATATAACATTTTGAAGAATATTTAATGGAATATATTCTTATATCCTTGGTTTTATATTTATTTTCAAAATCAAATTAAAGGAATTGTTCCAAAAATGCATTAATGGTATTTTATGATAAATAATATTTTATTAAATGATTTAAAATTCATATAAATCATATATTAATAAATTTTACAAGAATCATGTTCAACATATCAACCATGGTCCATTTTGAGTAGATATTCTATTTATTGTGTCATTATTAACCCATTAATATTGATGTTATTGTTACCGTGGTTAAAGATAAAACATGTTATCTAAGGGGTTAAACCAAAATAAAAGGTTTAAAAAACCACATAAACCTAAGTTTGTTTTATTTTTTTTTATTTTATTTTAACTAAATAATACATTTTATTCGATTATATATATGTTTGGAATAATTTTTATCAATAATTACCCTTTTGTATTCTACTATTTTATTAATTTCCCAAAAATTATACACCCCTCTATTATAAATACGATCCCATCCTTTCTATTATTTACTCAACATTATGAATTTAATCTCAAAAATATCCTTAAATATAGCATCTAAAAAACCCTATACACATTCTATAGGTTCTTTTATTATCAAATAACCAACCCTGATATCCATATGGTGATATCTAAATTAGTTCTTTTAATGTATATGTAATATCCTTAACTTATGAAATTATTTTTATTTATTTTTTACCTAATATAAGTCTATTTTATTTATCATAAAATATTAGTTTAATTATAAAAATTATACTGGAATTATATTATGATTTTGAAAATACCATTATCCACCCTCTTTCTCATTAAACATGTGAAGTGAAAGCAACCCTCACGTGTATGTAAAACTTACTATTACCATGCAATGATACAATTCATTTTTCATCACCATATTTTATAGATTTTTTTTGTAATGGGTTTATGTTTTATATACAGTATTTTTAATATAATTATCATATTAAATTATAATACCATATCTACCTTCTTACCTTCTAATCAATTATAAAACGATAATATCAGTCATGTATATGTGTGTACAACCACCTTAAAGAAGTGTTGTTCTCAAATTTTCATTTTTTTCTTACATGGATGAAAAAAATGATGAATATGAGGAATATATTTTTTGCATATGATATAATAATTATTCTATAAATATGATTTATTTTTTTACCAATTTTCCTTCAATTAATAAAAATTTGAAACCAACATTCCTGAGTACATATGGACTACCATCTCTCTAAACGATGTAATTGATTTTTCTACCTATGAATTTCATGGATGAAAATAAAAATGTATATAATGAAAATGTATGGTATTTATGTAATTTTTAATCTTTTAGGTATTATGTAACCACTATCAATTTATAGGTAAAAAAATTACCTAACAAAAACATACATAAAGAATGAAGCAGTTGTCACAATAAAATTTGATTTTAATATAGAATTATGAAAAAAAAATCTGATAAATGGTTATAAGTAAATAATATATGTTATGAAATATATATATGATTATGTTTCATTTCATATATTTGTAATAAAATTATATTTATTATATTTCAGGTTCAAAAATGTTTGAAAGAGTTCAAACCTGATGTTAGGGATTTCCGTCCCATTTTTACATCAGTGAGACAATTCCCATATTCACTAAATGTTTATTTATTGGGAGTATATAATTCAATTGAATTAAATTGTTTATTATTCTCATGAAAATCATAAGGATATAATTATCCATCAATGTTTTTCTATTTCATGATGTTTTGATTTTAATGTAACCGAAGTGGTAAGGGTTTGATGTTACAGCCTCATTGTTTATCAGTATTCTTTATGATTAAGTTTATGTTAATGAAATATTATGCTATAGCTCTTAGTAAACTCGTTATTTTTATACTCATTTTGTTAAATTTTGATCTTACAAGTTTTAAATTCATTTTACTCTCTCTTTATAATTGAGAGACCAACAAATATTTTTATTGAAAAACAAACTATATTTCTTTCTTCGGTCAAAAATCATTTCTCTTCCATGTTTATATTATATAAAAATGATTTAAATAAATTTTATACAATGATTTTTAAATTCATTGTTACCCATTTTTATCTTTTTACAAAAAAATTTAAAAGTAATATTTTTATTATTTTCCAAATGAGGTACCATTGATTTTTTATCTAAAATGTGAAATGATCCTTTGTTTTAACATATAAAACAATAATGAAATTTTCAACCATCATGATAACTCAATGATTTTAATCGTACATTAAATTTTCTGAAGTCAATTTTCATGAAAATTATTTCGTAATATTTTGGATATTTTTAGATTTTAAATAGGTGATTTAAATATAGAAAGGTTATTTTCCTCAAGAAATCTTTTAAGTGACCTTCATATGAATTTTCAATATTGGATTCAATCCTTTGATGTTTCATAAAATATATATGGTATATGATCCAATGATACCATTCTTATTCTTTCTATATAGGGTAAATTATTATGTTAAAATGTTTTTTATGAAACCTATTTGTTTTCCATGCAGTTTCTATGATAATTTTTTATAATTTCATTTATTTTTGCGGTTCATGATATGATGAATGTTTTATGATCATATGTAGCACATATCATTGGATTTAATTATGTGATTGGTGGAACTGGAATTATATATACCTTCAATTTATTGGGTAATGATGGATATATCAGCACCTAAAATGGAAAGGAATGGGTATTAAATCGAGTTCATTAAGGGTCTTGTCCAATATGACAGTCTTAAGAGTCATCCATGACTACTATGATTGTTTGTGGAGTGAACCCAACCCACTATGCTAGTCTTATAAATGATCCTGGACTAATAAAGAAATTCATTTCAATACTTATGTGTATTCCACAAATCAATGTCTAATTCGAGTGTTAGCTCTCATGGCATGTATTATTAAAATCCTTTACAATTCATGTTTTATAAACTACTATGATTTATTAAATGACTCATGATTATGATATTTGATATACCACTAATGATTTTAAAATTTTATTTTCTTGTTATCATACCCTTATTCAAATGTTATGTTTATTTAATTGTTGATATATCTCTTTTTTACCCTTACTGAGCATCTGGGAACATCCTTACTTATGATTCATTTCCCCAAGATATGAAGAATAGTATTATGTAAGATATACCTATAAATTGTGAAATTTATAAATAACTTTTTGGGATATGATGAATCATTCTTATGAACTCGTTGTTTATGTATGCAAGATTGCAAAGATACTATACCAATAAGATTTTGGAATGGATTATTATGTTCTAGAATGACTTTTAATTTAATAATATGGAAAATCAATGTATTAAAATTATTGTATCTATAATGGGGAAGAGGAAAAATTTATCTATAGTCTTTGAAATATTAAGTGGTATGTTCAGATACGTTATATGAATCTTTAGTGTATTTCCACAACTGTAGGAAATCCCTCATACTGTTTAAAAACCTTTTTGATGTGGTGAATAAAAATGATCCCTATTTTATAGTAGGGGGTTTTTATACTCTGGACTTGAGTTATGATAGAGGGGAGGCTCAAGGTATGGATTTTTTTGGAAAATTCTGATGTTGTTGGTAATTATATCAATAAATATCTAGAAGTATTGGTTGTGGTTACAATGTTTTAGAATCCTACTTTTGGATGTGTCAATGCACCTACTCAACATTTATTTTTACCATATTCTCTCTTGGGATGGGATTTTTTGAGATATCCCTCTCATGATGGGAAGAAAAATTTTAGGACTGCTAAGATTGATGGGTCTAATAAGGAATTTGTCGTTTCTAAGGCTGTGAATTCTTTTAACATTACCCAACATACTTCTGAACATGATTTGGGAGAGGCATATATTGACATGGGTGTTAATTTAACTAAGGTTCCCCTATGGAAGGGTGACTTGTTTCATACATTTTATAAGGAAGGTTCTAAAATTATTTCCAATACTCTAATAGTTTCTCAATAGTAGAATATAAATATAATATCTGGATAGAGGAACAATAATACAAAAGAGGTATCTAATAGTACTAATATTTATCAGTTCTAGAAATAAGTGCTAAAAAACTATAACCTTTATCAATGCTTTTTTTGGTACTGATAAAAGTACCATTTATCACCTCTTTACTGTTAGCACCGGTAATGGTTATCATTTATCATCACATTATTTTTTTGCACTGATAAGAAATACCTCTTATCAGCACATTAATTTTACCACCGATAAATGGTATCCTTTATCAGTGTTCTTTTAGTGTTGATAAAGGTCTATGATAAAAAGATATAATTAAGCCAATAAAAATAAAAAATTAGTACCAACAATTTTACAATTAAATAATTATTGTGAAAAATGAATTATTTGAATATTGATATATATAAATTATAAATATTAATAAATAATTTATATTGAATATATAGAAATGTAATATGAATAAAAATAAATAATTAAACAAATTTAAAATTTAAAATGTGTAAATTATGAAAAAATTTAAACATTTTATGAATTAAATAATAGTTGATTATAGTGAATAAATTTTATATGCATTTTTATAGATTATAAATACTAATAAATAGAATAATCAAAATATAGAGATATAATATGGGTAAAATATAATATTTTAACTTAAAGATAAAAAACAATAAATTACTAATTTATTTAATTTTTTATGAAACAATTTTTAATTAAAATGAAAATGAAAAATATATATAAATTAATTATAATTAAAAATAAATAATATATATTAAATATATGTATATATAAAATAAATAAAATGTAATCATATTAAAGTACTATTCCCTTTTTATGTTCTTTGATTTGTCAATTCTATATATATATAATTTCCTGTATTGCATTGATTACACATACATATATGTATTTAATGTGTTTTTATATATAATGCATACTCACAAACATTTACACACCTAGTGAAATCTTATGTAGAAACACACACACCTAATATTTACATAATTTATTCAAATTTTTGTATATATTTTAGAATTTCTTGATAACATAATATAGTAAATATATTATGTTCATAATAAATTAATTTTATTTATTTATTTTTAATATAATAACAGTTTGGTATTATTTATTTATTTTTAATATATTTTGTTTTTGAATTTGATCATTTTCTATTATTTATTTTTAAATATACTTATTTATTATTTTAGAATTTTCAATATATATTCATCTATATTTAAATATATATATATATCAATTTTTTTAATAATATATATTAAACAGTTAAAAAATATCCATTTTTTCAATGTTTTTAATGTGTACTCATTTTGAATAATTTAGTTTCACCCATTTTTAAAATTGATGTATTTAAGATTATCCATTAATTATGTAAAAAATAAATTTCTAAATAAATATTTATAGATAAATATAAAAATGTATATTTAATATATTTATAAATTTAGGAATTTATAATTATTATAAATAAATAAATATTAATTTTAAAAAGTTATTTATATAATTTTAAATAAATAACTATATAATTTTAAATAAATATAAAATTATAATAAATTTATTAAAGTAATGTACTTGGCGAGACTTGAATTTGAGACCATGCCGAGACTCACAGTTCAACTACCAATGATCTGTACCTTGAGGATAGATATATATATATAATTATATAAACATATAAATATATAAACATTTTTTTAAAGTATTATTCATATATTAATAATAATGTAATTATATCTTTAAATACTGTAAAATTATTATTAATATATTTAAATAATGAATATTTTTATATATTTATATATTTAATATATATATTTATATATATAATTATAAAAATACATATAACAGTAGAAATATATTTATAATTATAAAATTATAATAAATATAATAAATATATTTTTATTTATAAATATTTATTAAATATATATATTAATATATATAATGATGTAAATATATTTATAATTATAAATATAAAATTATAAATATATTTATAATAGTATATTTAATCTATTTATAAAATTATATATTTGTAATTATAAAAACAATAATTTAATTTTTTAGAAAGTATCAATGTAATTATAAATAAATAATTATATATTTATATAATTTTTGATTTTATAATAAATAAATGTATAATTAGATTTTTTTTTTACAATTTATATATGATAATTTTAATTATAAATCCTTTATAACTACTAAAATGATATTACTGGTAAAGGTCTCTTTTATCATTGCTTACAATTTAGCAATGATAAAAGGTTTTTTTGAGTGATTTTTTGAAAGCGCTGAT
The DNA here is from genome assembly GCA_963277665.1 of Viscum album. NCBI lineage: Eukaryota > Viridiplantae > Streptophyta > Magnoliopsida > Santalales > Viscaceae > Viscum > Viscum album. The sequence continues at coordinate 737,046,327 of OY728160.1, forward strand.
AAAAGTGTAACGATCTATTTAAAAGTACCCTAATCGTAACTCATCCAGTCGTGATTCTCATGATCTCACAAAACTCCCCTACTACATGTGCCACTCCTCTACCTTTTCTCAGATGAATCCTGGCTAGAATTCAATGTGTGCTATTTGCTCCTTTTCGTCTGTCATTGTATAATTTTTGGGGTTGTCATGTTTTAATTTTTACACTGTTATTAACCTTAAAGAACCCTACAACTCATATGTCTCTCTCTCTCATACCTTTAAATACAAAACTCTACCCCTACACTGTAAACACATTCCAACTTAATACAGGACAACCATAAACATCTTCTCTATCCGCTGTTATAATTGATGATGCATTTTTTTATGTTTCCATTATATGATTTCTTATTACCTTTTAGATATTTTATTTTTTCATTATTTACACTTATTTCTATATAATTACATGAAATGTAAGATGATAAAAAGTTTAACATTATATTTGACAAATTTTAAAGGGAATGTTATTTGATTTGAATAATACAAAGTGGGTTCATAGACATATTGTTTTAATGTGAATGAGTTATTCTAATTCAGAGAACTATAAATTTAATTTTTTATTTTATATTGTTTATCATTATCTATATGTTATATATATAATTTTTAAAAAGAAAAAAATATTAAGATTTTAATAAAAATAAAAATAAGAATACTTTTTCAGTTTTTTATTTGATCCAAATAAGTTTTTATGTATTATCAAGAAGATTAATGTTTAAAATTGATCTATCAATTTCGATTATTAATACCATTAATAAAATATATATTCACTAAAACATTTCATTTATTAGAGAAGAATATATTCAATGGGGTAGGGATAACATTAATGGAGATAGAATTAATTTTCATTATCAATGAATGGGTTCCAATAATATCTCATTTCTTATTAATGTATATTTAGACAGAAAATTTACTTTTTTGATTATCAAAAAACATTTGAGGATAAAGTGAGATACCGATATAATGATCATTACAAACATATACAATCAAAATAGATAACAACCCAGAATAAACTATAGGATCATCCCCTCCCCAACAGCTGCACCTTGAAGAAGCCTTCACCAAATCATGACGCCTTGGCTAGAAGTCCCGTGCAGGAATGCATGGGCATGGTACCGATGGAATAGCCATACCCTCTATATAATCCAATTCCAAATGGCATGCACCGGTGAAGGTTTCATACTCTTAACCCCATCTAAAGATGATCCATGTACAGTGCTGGAATCATAACATCAGAACATCATATGACATCCAAACATAAAGCTGAAGTTGAACTAAAAGTAGGCAAAACTCTGACTTGCCTTCCCCAAACCAAACAACAAAAAACATCAATTAAATAAAGTCATTAAAATGTAATTTGATATTACCAGAATCTGTTTCCCTAATCAATTTCTAGGATAAATATGAAACCTGGATGCCTGGTGACTCCATCATTTTCATTTCAATCTCAGAAGCCAGCTCGTCCCAGGACCATATGTACACTTCAATGATAATCTTCCTTTTACTGAAACATCCGACCATAATTAGGTCATTCTTATCAATAAATGAGTATTGATCCTCATTTAGAATCATTCTTAGAGGCCTCTACATCATTTTAGCTGCCTCCTCATTAGTTGCATTAATCAACAAGACTTGTTCAACCACTTCATATTTGGAACATAAGAGCATGTCAATGGGATGATCACCATAGGCCCATGAATTCTTGGGGCACATAATCTCAATGTGCATATTATTGTCCTTTACCATTATTGCAGAACGAGTCTCCAATGCAGGAGGTAAAGAAGAGTAATCACTCCTACCCTTCGTGCTCCTAAGACTCTTGTTACTCATCAGGAATAAAGCTTCATCTGCTGAATGGATTGGGTTATTTTCCTTGGGATCCTTTAGGGATACCTCTTCAGTATACATTGGGCTAGCTTGGTCTGAGCTCAAACTAGCCTCATTATGTCCTTCAAACTTGCTACTCAAGAGAATTTAAGTTCACATCTGGGGGTCAGAACACCCTTCCTCCCCTTACCCAAATCTCTACCACCTGAACTAACAACCTCCACGGAAGACATAGTAAGAGCAACCTCCTCACCGAACTCCATATGCTCCATAAAAGAATTATTCCCCTTCACTTATTCCTCCACTTGAGTAGCATACTATAAGAGTAGCCCCCCCCCACTCGTACGCTATAACTGGAAGGAGCATCCATGTCCTACCACAACCTGCTGAACACCTTGGACATCTTCGGATTCTCTTAAGGCACCACTGTCTTCACCACAAGAGAATCACCTGAGCTAGCCTCTTGTCTATCATAGTAGTCCACTGGATAGTAATCAAAGAGAACCTCTTCCACATGTCCATCCCTATTGTGAGACTTCCGGTTTTCAAAGTCCCTAATTGGTTTCTATCTACTATCATCCTAAAAATCCCCAAATTGAGTAGCCTCCAAATTCACCATAACATCATTGAGGTCATCCCCTCGACCACTGCCATCACCCAAATCCCCTATAGTACTATGTGAATTTGTAGTACCGGTAGAGAACCCCACATTTCCCTTAACACTTCCTTCATCTGTAGTGACCTGGTCACAGTTGAACACCCCCTTCAAATCCCTCCATCTGGAATTGAGCCACTGTAATGGAACCCCGAATTTATGTCAAAAGCGGCACCATCACCAGGAAGAAAAGGATACATGTTTGTTCTATAACACTAGTTCCCAGCGTCATGTTTGTACATCATTAGTGAATGACCCAAATTCTTTAACTCTGTATAGAAAACATAACATGGTTCATACACCACCCATTGTCGATATTGATAGTCCTCTCATATTGTAATCCAAACAAACTCTGTTGTTTACCATGAAGAATATACTTCATCACACTATCGAGGATTCACCGGATAACACACTGATGCCATTCGATGATCCGATCATAGGTATTTCCCAACAATATTCCCAATCATCCTAACAATTAAGGGATTTTGAAAATCGAGTTGAAGATTAGGGAATCTCAACTAGATTGTGACCATATGTGAGTCCCGCTTCATATGAAAATCTAAAGTCCATATTTGGATGAAGAAGCGAGCTCTATTGTATCTCCGAGGTGCACTTAACCAAGCATTGATGAGGTCGTCCTCTGTTGCGAATCGAATTAGGATACATATTCTGTCAAGAAAAACCACTTTAGCCCTTTTTTGAAGACCCTAAGAAACAAAAACATACCTATCAAAGGTTTCAATCGATGGTCTTATCCATATAAAATGAGCAATTATGGGCAGATTGAGAAGCTATGAGGCCTCATTGAACTCCACAATTGAATGTGGAAGATTCCAGCAACCACCATGGAGCATGGGAACCATAGGGAAAAAAGAGATATTTGGAAATGTGGGAAGAAGCTCTGGTTTGGAACAGGCAGTGAAGATGTTATATATGTGTTTACATTTCTATCAAATTATATGTAAATTAATTGCTCTTTAAGAAAAAAATTATTTGTTATGAAGTGAACTAATTTAAGAAATGTTATTTTCAATATTTTTGTGTGTTTGTGTGTGTTATCTTATTAGTAAATTTATATTTTATAAAAATGTAACATCACAATATAGTATAAGTATTCATAACCTGACCTGTAGTGAATAAAATTTTTACTCATCCCGTTGAACCATCAACCAAATTCTATAGTAATGTTAATAAATATGGAGGGTTCAACATAATCCTTGATAAATTGTTTAAAAACCAATTCACTTGAAGAGTGAATCTATGGGAATTAGTAAAGTATAGAATCCCATGAATATAAATGCTCACTATATTAATTTATTTTATAAATTCAAGGTAAAAATAAATATCTATGTGAATAACTAACTTACCATTGATGACACAAACTCCACATGTATCCACTATATATCATTTGATACTCTATCCCTTACAATAAATAATCAATATTTTCAACCATCTAATCAAGGAAACATCAACTAAATGTGAACCATGATACACATAAATTGGTTCAGTAATATAACTAGGTATGTTTTTTCTAATGATTTTTCATGCCCCAGATCCACATAAACAACATGTATCTCATTATTTTATAAAAATATTTCGAATTTATGATAATTGAATGAAGAATAAAACAATAAAAATTATTAAGAATGATTCATAAATTTTCATAAAAAGGGACCATGGGTTTTACAAAAAAAGGATGGGTAAAAAAGGATTCATTTTTTTAACATAGATATATAATACAATAAATGTTTTCTTAAAATTTCACATTTGCCTGCATATTACATGAAAATTTTTTTGTCATGAAGAGACATATAATACCACCATACTCTTGTACAACTAACCTTCACTACATTAATTTAATGAAATCTAAGATTCTTGATTTCCTTCCATCTATTGATGATGGATTGAACTTCCTCATTCAAACTATCATTCCTCTAATCGTTATGGTTCCAAAATGCTTTGATGACATTCCTCCCACTGAAATTGTATTCCTTACTCCCCATCAAAGCCATTTCCATGACATTAAATAACACATCACCCACCTCATTATTCAAATCCATCAACCTTTCATACTCCTCATTTACTACATCATGAGAACACAAAAAAAATGAAACCTAAAAATAAATCAGAACATAATGAATGATTTTTTTTGTTTTCGTAAAATTCATTTTTATATATGAATCTGTCAGTTACATTTGAAAAAACATCATCAAAAAATACATTTAATTTGGGCTCAATCATATTGGATCATGTTATAACTCCCCAGTTATGTATACATAGATAAGAATACAACTATGATGTTTGAATTCCTGAAAATAATCATATTGCACATTTTTTGTGAAAAAAAAACTTGCAAATTACACCATTCGATTCTTTTCCAATTAAAACATGATAAATTTAAAAGGGTGCCAATATGACTCTCAAATATATTCCTCCCACAATGAGAGATGATCATTGGCACTATATTCATCTTCCACATTTAGATATATTTTCTTGGAAACCTGGAGAAATGACATGTTCTTATGTATCATATCCACCTCAAACCAATAACCACATAAGTTTGTATCTCCTCTAAGTCCATCCAAAAAATAATCATTATTGAGAATGTGTAAAATTGTAAATGTTTGGGAGTGGAAGTAAATTCCTGAAAGGGTTATTCATGTGGATTTTAATATTCATTCTTAAAATTTTGAAATTTAATATGTTGGTATCCATAAGTAAAATTTCATTTACGTTAGTTTTGAACATCAGAGTATATTGAACTATTATATTTGAGATACTAGTGAGGAAAAATGACTAGTATAATATGTTATATTTTGTGCAGCTCAGGGGGGACGAGTTGTTGTTATCATGGTAGTGTTAGGGGATTTCATCCCATGAAAAGTTATTATTGAATTTTGTTTCATGTGACACATCCCCCATCTCTTCTAGGTTTCTTGAACTACTCTGAGTAGTAATCATATGAAATGATCACCCACCTGGTCTGGGATGAATTTATATTAGTGTAGTTCATCAAGCATAGGTGTGTGTCTAAAAAAGATGGGGGGTGTATATCAACAAAAAAATTGAATAATTACTATTTTAGAAGGAATGTCATCAAGGAACCTTGGAGTACAATGATGGGGGGAAGTATAGTTTAATGAGGTAGTCAAATTCATCATTAAGGTATAGCAGAAAATCAAGCATACGAGGGTAGATTAAATAATGGTAGTTGAGATTAGTAGTGTTTGAATATTGAAGTATTATATTTATATGTTCAAGACAATAAAAGTCTACATGCATGATACATAATGATGTTGCATTTTTCACATTAAATGTATTGTATTGATGTAATTCAAGAAAAATTAACGGATTGACTACTAATGCCGAAAATATATTTGTCACACGATGAATTTAACAATCTCAAAGAAGAATAGGACATTGATGATGAAACTATATAATTATTAGGGGATCAATAACATGTTTATGAAGAAAACAACAACGATCCATCATCATAGTGCCGAATAAAATTATCAAGGATGAAAATCAAGGTATAAAATTTGAGGATGGTTGGAATTAATGTGGCCAACCTATTTACCCCAATAGGTCAACGTTTATTAGTTTTCTTGGGGCACAAAAAGGATGAATGTGATGATTGATATTGAATCATGGTGAAACATCTAACATGTAATGAATGACATCCATTGGAAAGTTATAACGAAAATTTTCCGATATACATTCTCTATTTTACTGAAAATACAAATAATGAATCTTTTATTTAATTGTCCTTATATCTTGTAGAATTCATCTATTTTAGATGATTTAGACAATAAATTTGTCTTGATGTCCATTGGAAAATCACATAGAGGATTCAAAACTATTTTTACCATGTTATATCTGCAGGATGCTGAGGGGAAAGTAAAGCACTCACCCTAGATTGTTATAAACTCGTTATAAAGCATGAAACATGATCTTTTTTAATCCATCATTGCTCTGAGAAATCTATTTAGATGTATTACAGTTGATAATATATTTTTTTTTTTTATTTTATAAAAATACATTAATAATTATTTATTCATGAAACAATAAATTAGTGTTGAAATTAAATAACATTTATTAAAACCAATATACACCGATTACATAGAATGGATTGGGTACTCTTTATTAGAGATTAAATCGGTATATATTTTTAATAAGAAAAATGTGTTATTGTGTTATATGAAACAAAATATGTTCCATTATTTATATTCAAATTTGTTAATCAAAATTTGAATCCACTTCTCTCACATGTCATGTGCTATGGAAAGAGGCTCGTGTAAATAAAGAGGATAAATTAGTTGATTGAAAAAATAGTATGGGAAACATGAGTAAGTATGAAATAATTGTAATTAGTTATTCATTATAAAAATATAACACAAAAATATATATTTATTTTAAACTTTTTTATATGGTTTACACACAAGAATCTATAGTGACCGTACATGAAGACATGCTACATTTAGTAGATTTCACACTACCTGAAAAATATGGTCAGATTAGAGGATTAGGTGTTTGTGTATCTCCTTGAACATATTACGAGAAGATAAAAACACATTAAGAAACATATAACACTGTGAGATGATTGAAAAAAATAATACTCATTGTAAAATATTATTTTTCTCTCTATTTTGGCAGAACAAAGTATGTGAAAGGATCAATGTGAACTAGAAGTGGAGAAAAGATATGAAGATGAACCAAATGATCCCACTGTCTTTGAGACTATTCATCCCCCACAACCACATATCTCAACCATGGTAATAAATTTTTATCTTAACTCTTACTCCAAAATTAGAATCAAATATCTTTTGATAACTTTTTATAAATAAAATTATTTAGGGTATAGTTGTATGTTATTTGTTTATTTTAACACCCACATTATGCCATGTTGTGATGGGTATATTGTATAATATCCAAAGAGAAAATATAAACCATCACAACCTCTCAAAATATCACAAGAGAGTTTGAGTTTTGGTATCTCATGAGCCAATGGATGAGTATCCTGTTCCACATGAGGGTTGGTATATTACAATGGTGAATGATGTTATTGGTTCTTTCATATAAGGGCTGTATAATTTTGTAAAGATACATGAGGTATGTATTTAAAAAGTTTTTTCATATGAAAAACCGATAATAGTTTATGATAAAAGGATTGAAGTGACATATGGTATTACATAGGGATAAAGCGGAAGATAAATAGAAGGTCAAATAAAAAAATATACTGAATCGACCAGGAATAAAAAATGACCATCTGAGAGTAACTTCTCCCTCTAAATTCCATAGAAACATTTATTATCATTACCAATTAATAGAGTGGACAAATTTAATGATAAAAGAATATCGTACATTGAATATAAGGAATAAATATTTTGAATTTCCTTAACATGCATAATTGTTCTCAAGACTCTAAATGATATTCTCATGCAGGAATGAATGGGCATTTATACTGTGAATACACACATAAGATACATTTTCATCATATGTATTATCTAAATAGTGAGATTATATAATTATTAATGTTAATAACTCTGCATATTTTCTATAGGAATTCATATTACGAGTATATAAAGGGAACATAATGTGAATCACGATTTGGATTCATTAATTACTATATCATTTCTATGTCAGAGCTAACATTGGATGACGAACAAGTTAAGAAGTAAAAAATACAAGTTACTAAAAGTGTGTTATAAAAATTATCAGATGGAAGACACATTTTCATGAATACAATGAAAAAGTAACACTGTACAACCTAGTTAAAAAAATAAATTTTTAATTTCTTCATTAATAATTTTTTTTAATTTTTTAAGGATCACTTAATGTTGATCACAGTCAATATCGACACCCCATATTTTTTTGGATCCAATGCATTGATATATAACCAACCAAACACAAATGATGTGTATTGTGAATTTATAATTGACTAAAATCAAAATATTGTAGATGACATAAAATTATATGTTTCAGAATAGGTTTTAAAAAGAATTTTGTGATGATACGGTGTTATCAAAATATAGTATAAATCATGGAATGGAATCAGTGCCTAAAAGGATAAAGCCTACAAATTACATCTAATGAAAAAAAATGAATATATCGAAAGATTAATCTATAAAAAAATTCAAAAACAATTTACATATTTAATCAATCTTTCTGTATTATCCATGAAATGAAATGGGATTTATTTTAGATATTATGTTTTCAAATTTATGGGAGAGATCATAAATCATGAAAAGAACAGAATCCCCCTACAAGTAATTTATTATGGTAAATACAATTTCATTAAATTTTTTTCATAATTATTTTTTATTCTATATTATCTCAGTATTATCGAGATTTATAAAATCCTAGATACTCATAATAATAAAAAAAATTTAGAGATGAGCGGGTATAATCCTTTTTGTCATAATTTATTCCAATAAGAAATTTAATTGATTACCTACTATGTTTGTGATCTAAAACGATTTGTGACCAATGAAATAATTTTTGGAATGAATCATTAGTGTTAGAATGATTATATATTATTTTTTATCTCTTTATCAAGGAGAAATATAATTAAAGAAACAATATTTTTAGAATAACTAATCTTAAAATAAAAAAATTATAGAAAAATGGAAGAAGAAGATAGGTATAGGTTAAGGTGGATGTAGAGTAAGAGTTTGAGATTGATGTGAAGGAGGAGGAAGATGCATAAAAAACACAGAGACTAAGGTAAAGGAGGAGGAGAAGTGATGGCTGGAAAATAATAAAATTTTCCATCAATGATGTAGACTTAGGATCATACCAAGATTATGTTTGAGAACAATTTTTGAAAAGTGCACAAAAAACATGTCAATTAATATAAGACCCATTGTGCATGTGTTTTAGGTCTCTTATAGAAATAATTTTTTCCGCCACTTGATTATATTACTTTATATAGCGTATTAATCTACAGGTAAGATCATTTTATGTTGGTAGCTTCAAGTTCTCCATTATTGTCATTGATGAAACGTCTATACAATACCCAATCATTATAGATGAATATAATCAAACTAAAATGATCGAATAAAAATGTTTGTAACAAACCAATGATTTTATTACTTGTTTTAGATAACTATTGGATGAACACTAACATTGATATACCATGGTCCAGGAGAAGGGCTAGTGTAATTTTGTCTGTTGTAATTTTAAAATTTAAATTTTAATTCAAAATTGTTTCAATCAACTAAAACTGAGAAAATATTCTCAAATATTCTTTATTATTTAGGACAAGGAGTCATAATTTTTTTGTGATGTACAGAAATTAGTGTATTTTCATACCCACATGTGATGCAACATGTATGACTAAAAGTGCATGTTTCCATTTTTATATTACATTTTAGTGAAAAAATGGTGTACTCAAAACCAAGAAAAAACATTTGGATTTTTTTGAAACATCAAGAAAAATATACATAAGTCATTTGAGACATGTCAGCATCCACTTCACCCCAATCGAATGAACAATGTGACCGGTATAACTCCATGTGTGTCTTTTTATTCTAAATTTAAATTAATCATAGTGAAAAAAAACCGACATACTCAAAACCATGAAAATGAATTTGGATGGATTTTTTACATTAGTAAAATTATTCACACGTCATTCGTGACATGTTTAAATCAACAACATGTCAATATAAATAATGGTTTTATCGATATGACTCAATGTATTTGTTATCAGTTTCAAATAGAAATTTTAATAAAAAATTGATCCACTCATGTAAAATGAAGAAAAAATTCTTTGATAGTTATGATAATTGAGGATAATGATTAATAATTTATTTTTTATGTATATTAATTAATATCTTATAAAACCCACACACAATGACACCTGTATGGCTATAAATGAATGTTTCCAGTTTAACATGTAATTTTTGTAATAATACAAGTGGCATACTCAAAACTGACGAAACACATTTAGATTATTTTGATTCTTTAGGAAAATAATTCATAAGTAATTTGAGATGTGTTATAATAATCTTGACCAAATCGGATGCACAATGTGATTGGAATGAATCTGAGTGGGCATTTTTATTCAATATTGATGTCAATTTTATTGGAAAAGTACTAATATACTCAAAAAAATGAATTTGTATTGTTTCAGTACATCAGTTGAATGATCTGAAAGTCATTTCTAACATATAAAAATCTTGTTCACCTCAATACAAATCATATTGTTATTGGTATGATTCAATGTATCCATCATCAATTTTGAAATAAAAATTTAATATAAAAAATGTAGTACTCACTTAAAACAACAAAAACACTCAGATTTCCTTGATAATTTACTAAAACAATCTAGAAATCATTTTTGATGTGTTGGAATCAGTCTCATGTCAAACCTACACACGATGCCACATGTATGAAAAAAAGTTCTTGTTTCCATTTTAAAATGGAATTTTAGTAGAAAAACATAAGTGGCACACTCAAAACCTAGTTTACAAATTCATATTGTTTTGATACTTTAGAAAAAATATCAATAGGTAATTTGATAAGTTTCAGAATTTTCCTCACCTCAATCTGACACACGGTTTGACCAATATGAATCTAAGTGTGTGTTTCTATTCAAAATTTACATTAATTTTTGTGGGAAAAAATAACTGACAAACTAAAAATTGAGAAAATGAAATAGGATTATTTTTTTCCTTTAGGATAAAAATCCTTATGTTAATTTTGATGTGTAGGAATTATCTTTACCTCAATCAGAATGATGGTGTGAATGATATGACACAATATATATGTTATCAATTTAAAATTGAAGTTTGAATTAAAAAACGTGTCACTCATTGAAATCCATGAAAATGCACATAGATTGTTATGATAATTTAGGAAAATGATTGATAATTAATTTATGATCTATAAGAACTAGCCTCACGTATAACTCAAACCCAATTCAACTTATATGATGAAAAGTTATTTTTCAATTTTAAAATTACATTTTAGTAAATAAAAAAGTGGCCTACTCAAAACCAAGGAAACACATTTGGATTATTTTTCTAATTTAGTAAAATTATCCATTATACATTTGAGACATTTAAGAATCAAAATCTCCTCTATATGATGCATGATGAGACTGGTATGACTCCAAGTGAGTCTTTCTTTTCAAAACAGTGATTTGTTTTAGTGAAAAAAATGAACATTCATTAAATTAAGAAAACACATTCAAATTTTTTTACCTTATATAAATGATCAATATGTCATTTTGGACATGTAGGATCCCGAATCACTTCAATATGTCTTACATTGGGACAGTTATGTCTCAAAGAGTCCATTATAAGTTTAAAATTCAGAGTTTAATAAAAAAAAAATTCACTCACTAAAAACTGATAAAATGTTCTCATATTGTGATAATAGTTTATTACAAAAATTCAAAATTATCTTGTGATGTGTGGGAATAATTCTCTTATCAAACCCACACATGATGCAACCATTATGACTAAAAGTCCATGTTTCCGGTTCAAAATGACATTTTAGTTTAATAAAAAGTGGCTTACTCAAAACCAAGGAAACACATTTGGATTATATTGATTCATTAGAAAAATGATACATTGGTCATTTAAGACATGTCAGAATCATTTTCAGCTCAATCTGATGTACAGTGTGGCAAGTATGACTCCATGATTATATTTTTATTCAAAACATACATTAACATTAGTGAAAAAAACTATTATACTCCAAACTGAGAAAACACAATAATATTGTTTTGGTAATTTAGGAAAATGATCCATAATTCAATTTTTACATATAAGAATCAGCTTCACCTCAATCCAACTCACAGTGACTACAATTATGCCTTTGTAGTGAAAACATACCTTAATTTTAGTAATAAGAAAATTAACGAAATGTATAATATTTGCTTCTTTTATTTTTTTTGGGAAATTTTATATCATTTAAATTATGTATTTGGATCATATTTTTCTAAAATTTTATATAGTTTTTGGTTCTTTTATTTGTGATACATTGTTTTTTTATAGCACATTGCATACCCAATTTCTTATTCTGAAGTGTTTTATAACATCACACTAATTTTGTTACTTTTTTAATCAATATTAAATGTACTGATAAAGAAATCCTTTAACATATCTTTCATAATAACTTATAATGGTTCTTTTTATTAGTGATTGTACAAGCCCTAATAGAAGTGTGATTTGTCAATATTTTTTATGCTGATAAAACACCCCATTATCAGTGTTTTTATAGTACTGATTAAATCCATGGCCTTTTAACCATGATGAGCCAGTTAGAGCTTCATTAGCACATATAAAGGCATATTTAAGCACTGATAATTTCTTCATGTTTTAGTAGTAAAGGACGATTCTCATAAACAATTTGAACAAAATTTAGTATAGAGAACTCCAGAAAAGGGTAGGTCGACTAATATTTCTCATAGTACCCAATCTAGAATAATTTTCCATTTTAAAAGTATATTTAACTTCTACATTTATATAGGGCTTAACAACTCCAATACCTCAGAGACCCTATGACATTTTTTCTTGAAGTGTGTAGTGAATTGAAATTGTTGTCAATGAGTGTTTAGTGAAATATTTTAATATGTTTTAAGGTTTTTTAATGGAGACATTAGTGGATCTATGTTGTATTTCATTAAACAATATTCATTGGTGGGTTTAATTGACAAAATAATTACAAAAATAAATTTTATAAGAGGAAAATCCATGAAAAATATTAATTGAGTATGGTTGGAATTTATAAATTAATTTCAAAATGAATAAAGAATTTTGGATTATTTTGTGAAGGATCGGTTTTTTATATCAAAGGTAAAATTTCTTTAGGTATCATTATATATATATGGGTCCTATATATTATCCATCCATTATGGGAAAGTCGAGGAACAAAATATGGGAACACCTACAGAGGGTAATGACTGGAGAGAACCCCTATGTGGGCCAACACGGTGGAAGATGCAGAAACCGGCATGAGGTAGTGCTATTTGGAGTAGTATGCATATACGATAACCATTTTTTGTGGATGAAATTACCACCTCACATTATAAGGTAACAGAAATTTTACGGTCAATTTGTAGTGGTAATTTTAAAATATATATTATTATATCTCCAAAAAGTCATCAACTACGTGATCCGTTTGTTTAAAATCTAGTCCTTCCAATCATCTCTCTATGTCTCTCAGTTGTTTGATCACCACAATTGATTTTTCTATATCGTTCTATCATGTTTTACATTGTCTTCTCCATAAAGTATTTCCTGGTAACTCTATTCCTCAAATATTTATTTTAAAACCAATAAAAGCTTTGTCAAGCCTTCCAAACAACATCTGAGTATTTGTTTTGAAACTGAACCAAACACGATGAAACATTTTTTCATCATATATCAAGGATCAAATCATAGAAATGAATCATGGAGAATTAAAAATATTTTCTGATGAAGGTGATATTTTACGGAGAAGATAATCTATTAATGATATGTTGACTTTGAAAATTCATGATTCTTGAAAGAACTGATATGGTTATCATTTCCTATAAATATTGAGTTCTAATTTCAGTGAATCTATTGAGTTTATGAGAAATTCTCTATTTAGAAAAACAAAGTTTCAAGAATTAGTTTTGTTTGCATAAGCGGAATTATGTACTTATTATTTTTGTGAAATGTTGAAGTTGGTTCCACGATAATTCAACAAGTTCATTGAAATCTGAAAGTATTTCATGATGGGTTATGTGCACTTTCAATTATCATAATTAATGTGTGGCTATCGATAAAAACTATATGTTTGTTTCACACTAGTGTTGGTTTTCTATGAACAAGGTTCCATGAAGAAAGTGAGACTACATGATTTATTTATACGTGTATCTTCTAGATTTTTCACTATGGTTTTGACATACAATATAACAGTATATACTTTCAATCAAAATCATGATGAAAAAATTTTCATAAAAATTTTATACCCATCTGGTTCTGTTCGCTATTAGATAATTATATAGTGAGCTATGTTCCTTCTATACAAGTATATAGATTATGGAATTTGTTTTAAAACTAAACAATGTGTTTTCATGAAGGATTTCACAAAAACAAAGTTCATTTTATGTGTTTGTGTTGATTTTATTAAGGATACATAATTTAATAAAGTCAGTGTAGATCACACAACACAGTGCACGTGTGTGTGTGTGAAGAGTAGGTTGGACAGTGTATATGTTCATGCATATGTGAATAAGAAAAAGGAAATTCATGTTAAAAATGTATAGGGGGGATTTTATATTTTTTAAATTATATGATTTTCAAAATGGAAATTTAATTACAAAATCACTTGAATAATCATGAAGGAATTTTGAATTTACTATAAAAGAAGCACAAGTTTTACATGAAAGTGCATGAAATAATTCTTGCAAGATTTGAGAAGACCTCGTATGTTACAATATATTACTGATGAATTTGTTCTGTATATAAAAAATAGATGTGATTTTACATTAACATTTCATGTACATGGATAGTAGTGATTTTTTAGAATGAATCCAGGAAATGTTATCTATCAGTGATTCATAATATTTTTGTGTATCTGTGTTTTAAGTGTAAAGTGATGACTTGCCTTTAGTAGACGAAATAATATTTTACCGAGTAGTGTTGTACTGAGACAACTAGCCACATAAATTTTATCAGTTTTATATAACCATGACCAGTGTCGTTGTAAATGTACATGATTTGTACACAAGTTAGTGTGATCCAACAAGCCTGTGGAGGAGGATCTTTAATTGATCTCTCTACAGTGTATCAATTATTTTAAGTTGAAGGATGTAGTTGGGGGTATAACTTGTTGATAAATATTATTATTTTGGGTTCTAACCAATCACCATGAAGAAGGTGTAGTTGTGGGGGGGGGGTCTTACCAATGGTTAAAGGCTGATTGGAACTCGGGGTATAACCAGTTTGTAATTAGGAGGTCTAACCAATCACTGTTGAAATCTCCTTTTAATATAGTGGATAATCCATGTTTTGGGGTATAACCAACATGAAAAGGAGTATCTATTTGTAACAATACTCATAAATCCCTATGTTGTATGTTTTATTTATTATTTCTTAGAGTGTGAGGCTGATTATTAAAGGGGAATGACCGAGACTTTAATCAGTCATGGAGGTTGAATCAAAATTATTTTTTTTGTAAAAATAGTATATGATTGATTCACCCCCCTCTCAATGGTTTCTAATAGTTCATTTTACACTTCAGTAAGTATCGGAGCACAAGTTACCCTCAATAGATTATGAAAAAAAATTATAATATGGAATTTTAATTAATTGAACAAGTGAGGTTATTATAATTTTGATGGAATGAATTTCCATATTTGGAGGAATAGAATGCTTCCTTACCTTATATCACTCACACTGTAATTGAGAGATATAAATATAGTGTATTTCGAACATATTAATGGAAATGTTTCTATGACTCAATCTAACAAGAGAAATATGGAATTTAAATTCACACCTTGGATTGCAATTATGATGGTTTTATCAGAAAAATTTTATAGTAATTGATGGGTCTCCAAACTTCTAAAGAGGCCTATGATAATCTGAGAAGCAATTATGAAGTAAATAATAATGTTATAGAAACCATGTTTTAAATATTTATAATAGAATTCTATGCTATCTAAATGACTAATTATGAATGTATTGAAAACTAATTTATAATATTGAATGATGTTGTTAGCAATATCAGAGTTTTGAGAAAAGATGTATGATTCTACTATTGTGAAAAGATTAGGGGAAATTTTTTAGATAGATTCAAATCAAATATCTCTGAATTGGATGAGAGAGATGATATATCATTTTATGACCTTTATATTATTCTCATATCTTAAGATATGAGAAAATTGTTTTCAGTCATGGAAAATGAAATAGATGAAATGGATTTCAAAGCCCTCATAAAAGGTAAAACTAAATTAAAATATGAACCAGAATCAATTGATTATGAGGATGAAGACGATAAACATGATTTCAAAAAAATGATCTACTCGTTTAAAAAAATTACCAATAGGTTTAGATGTAAAGTAAATTGAAAAAATCCCCAATGTGCTAGAAATGTCACAATAGTGGTCATTTTACTAGTTTCTAACCAAAGAAGAAGGCTCGTGATTCTGAATGAGATGAAGTGAATTAGAAATTTCAGAAAAGAAAATTGAAGAAGATTAAGAATGGGTTAATTTTTAATAACGGAAATATGATGTGTAGTGAAATCATTTAATTTACATCATCAAATAGAGAATCAGAATATGGAAGATACAATAAGAATCAAATGTACTTTATAGTTAAATCCATGAAATATAGAGACTCATTTGATGGCATAGAAGGTGATGAGAGAACTGATTTAGAATAGATGTGAAAAGTTAATATGGTATCTACTCTTATATAAAATATAAAACTCAATAAGGAAAGGAAAAAACAAATGAAATAAATTATGAAGATCTCTTTTGAGAATAAGGAACCTGTCAAGAAAGAAGAAATTCATCTCAGTGAGATAAAATATTACATGAAGTTAGATAATCTATAAGTAAAATTGAATACTATTGAAGAGAAATATCTTAATAAAGAGGAATCGTCATTTATTGAAAAAAATAATGAAATCATTTAAAATTATCCAAATTTGAGAAAATAGTTAAATATATTGTAGAAATACTTGTTGAGAAATTGGAAAAATTACCTATGACACTCTTTATATACTTTGTTTCTCAATGTGCCTTGAATAAGATGAAAGAATATTTCACCAATGTAATTGAGATTAAGGGAGAATCTTCTAGATCTATAGAGAAGAAGGGTTCTGAGAAAAAAGGTTGAATGTAAACCAAATAAATCTCAATGTAAATTTAGAATTTCTTGCAATGAAGATCTGAAAGACATGACTGAATAAAACTATACAAAAAGAAAAAATGGGAAAACATTTTCAACAAAAGAAGAATGTAATAACCCACTGGGAAAATTTCATACTAAGAAGATACATCTAAAGTCTATGAGAAATAAATAACTACAATTTTGAAATCCAAATTTCTATCAGTCTTGAAGATCAAGGTTCAAATGTTCCTATTTGTGATGTAGAGTGTTTAGTCATAATGCATATTCATGCTGGTAAAACATGTCAATAACAATGAAGACCATTAATCAAGGGGGAGTAATGCTAAGAATATGAGATTATATTATCAAAAATATAATCCTTTATCAAGAATGTGTCTATTCTATTAATGTAGAAGAAAAATGAAATATTGATTATATTCTATGGTTGATGTGGTCCCAAAGGTCACAAAGATGAGAAATATTTATTTTGTTTATCATGTGAGATTTCTCAAAATGAATATGATATTGAAGGTGATGTAGGGAACAAAACTACATTCAGTAGTGAATTTAGTGAGAAGATTAATTTTTTTAAAAAAATAAGACGATTTTCAGAGAAATATAATAGAATTTGGAGACATATAAAGTATTTATGAATGCTGGGGAGTCATATAAAAATGTCAACATGAATATTATGAAGTGTGAATGGTGTGTACAAATTTTCAATGACACAAAACATTGCATGAAACTTCTAACATCCCAAGAGATGAAGGATCACTATTCTAAATTAGAGTTTAAAAATAAGAATGGAAAACAAGGTTGAGAAGAAACTATCAACCTGATTGTTATTTATAAGGAACAAACATGTTCTTCCTTATTCTCTTTAATAAATGTTTTTGTACTAATCTGAAGGGAATTTAAGGATATAGATGCATCCCTTGTGGGGGAGCATTGATGATTTTTAGCGTTCAATGTTTTACAATATTTTAAAAATAAAGATCACACTAATAATTTAAATATGAATTTTAAAAGCGAAGATATTTTTTTAACATAAACATTCTGATTTTTTTGTTGAAATGTGTACAGGAAATATTCTATAAATCATGCTCACATTTTCTCATGAGTTGAATTGGTTGAATATGTTTGAGATAGTTATCAAATTATAATAATTAAATAACATTTATAATTATGTTAGATCTCTCTTTTTTCTACACATTCCTTTCCCACATAGACTTAGATATGATTAACTAAAATCTCATTAATTTTATTTATTGTGTTTTCATACTGTTAAAAAAACAGATGTAGAGAAGAAGTTTCTTGATATTTGAACTCATAAAATCACCTTTGTATTCATTTCCAAAAAATGGGATTAATATTAATGTAAACATATTGATATCATTTGGGTATTGAAAACAAATACAATGTGAGAGATTGAAGTTTGCAGTGAATTTCATTTGTTTTCAATGAGTGTTTGGTAAAAGAATTCAATATGTTTTAGGGTTTTTTAAAATGATCCAATTGTGGAGATGGGTTCTATTTCATTAAACATGTGTCATTGGTGAGATGAATTGCCACATTTTTTATAATAAGGATTTTTAAAAGATCCAATTCCATGTTAAATTTTATTTGACTACGGTTGGAATTTATAAATGAATTCTAAATTGACTTAATAATTTTGTATTATTTTAAAATGGTTGAATTTTGTATATCAAATGGAAAACGGATTTGGTTGGAATTATATATATATATATATATATATATATATATATATATATAAGGGTCCTATAAAAGACACAATAAGTATGGGAATTTTAAGGAACCAAATGTTGGAGTACCTACTAGGGGCATAAGAATAGAGAGAACCACTGTGTGGGGTGGCAAAGAAACAACGGTTAAAGTTAGCACGGGGCAGTGCTAGCGGGTGTGGTATGAATGTTTGTTAACTATTTATCGAGAATAAATGTAGAACCATGTATTATAAGGGAAAAAATTTGATGGATATTTCGACATTATAATGTCACAATACACATTATTGTAACTCCTCAAATGTTATAGCTATGTGATCGTTCTGTTTGACATTTGATCTGTCTAATCATCTCTTTGTATCTCTCAACCATGAGATCCCACAATTTTATTTTTCAAAACCATTCAATATTGCTTCATATTTCCATCTACAACAATCCTTTCCCTAGTAATCTATTCATCAGATCTCCCTTGCAACACCGACAGAAGCTTCATTCGAGACTTTCAAGCATCATCTGAGTATTTTTGTGATCAGAATCTGACCAAATCCTGATTCACCTTTGATTGCATCATATATGAAATATCAAATCCTAGAAATTAATCATGTATAATTGAAAGAACATTTTGATGATAGTGATCTGTTACGGTGCATATCATGAATAAATGAGATGTTTTATGAAATCATTAGTGATTCTCGAAGGTTTGGAGATTATCATTATTGTATATAAATATAGATTCCTACACTCCTTTCAGTGGGGGAGTTTTTGATATATTCTCATTTCAAAAAAACAATGTTTTGTGAATATTTTAGGTTCAAGGAAGAGGAGTTCAACATTGAATTTATTTGTGTGAAGATGAAGGTGGTTCCACAGGCCTTAAAAAAGTGCATTTCAGTCTTTATGTATTTAAGATAGGGTTTTGCATACATTGAGTATGTTTAAAAATGAAACGTTGTAACGATAAACTATGTATTCCTTGCACACAACTATTCCTCCATGAAGAAAAGGGTCTCATGAAGAAATACAAATAACACGAAATATTTATACATTTATCTTCTTTTTTCGTGATGGGTTTGGGATTACATATAATAGTGGAGACTCACTTTGAAACTCATGAAAAAGTTATTTCATGCACCATGTTTATACACATTAGGGTTTGTGTGCATGTATAGAATTATACCGTGATTTCCATGATTTATTTACATATATTTGGTTTGAGAAATGTGCATGAAAACTAAACAGTGTGTTTTCAGGATGTATTGATGAAAATAAAAGTTAAATGTTTTTACATGATATGGTTTTGAGAAGGATACATTAAGTGATAATGATAGTATAGATCACACACAATTGATTGTGTGTGTGTGAAGATTAAGTTGATAAATATACATGTTTATGATTGTGTGAAGATAAATTAAGCAGTTCATGTAAAAAATGGATAGTGTGAAATTTAAAATGTTCACATGAGATGAGTTTACACATGAATTTGTGATTACACAATCAATTGAAAAAACATGAGGGAAGCATGAGTTCTTTATAAACATATTACATTCTTTGCATGAAAGTACATGAAATAAGGATTTCATTAGTTTATAAGACACTACATGTTACAATATATGCATGATGAATTTATTCTATATATGTAATTATAGAAGAGATTTCTCATAAGAATTACATGTATATAATGAGAAGTGATTTTTGATTCTGATGTAGGGATAATTTTTATATCATTGTTTCAATCAAATTTTTGTATCATTGATTCCGGTGTATAATGAGGTTGGTTATTTAGTAGATGAAATAATATTTTCTAGAGAATTATTGTACTATGAAAACTGACCATATACAATGATCAATATTATTTGAGTAAGACCCATGTTAGTGTAATGTTACATCATTTCTACACAAGTCAGTGTCATCCAACGATCTTATGGAGGGGGATCTTTAAATAATATTTCTCTAGTGGATTAATCATATGAAGTTAACAGATGTAACTGGATATCTAACCAGTTTCATTATATTGGGATTGGGGGTCTAACCAATCACTTTTAAGAAGGTGTAGTTAGGGGTCTTAAAACTGTTCAAGGATGATTGGTTGTGGGGGGAATATCTAGTTAGTAATTGGGGGGTCGACCCAATTACCACTGTAATCACATTCTTGTATAGTGTGGAATACATGTTGGGGGATCTAACCAATATAGTAAAGAGTAGGTCATTGTACTCAACCATGTAAATCCATTAGTGCTACATTTTTTTTGTTTGTCATTTCTTATCGGGTGGGGCTAAGTAATAATGATGAAGGATTATAACATTAATTAGTCACAATGGTTAAATCAAGAATAAAAGTTTTTATAGAAATAGTATACCACTAATTCACCCCCACTCAGTGGTATATCACTCATCCTTGTCCACTTCAATTCAGATATAATTTCCCATAAATGAAGGGTATCTATTATTTAATGTCTTTGGGTTATATATATAATAGGTCTTGGATACCAAGTATATTGAGTTGTAAAATAACATGTCACTTTTTTTATTTAGACAAATTGATTTAATTTTATATTTTACATGATTTATTAATACACACGTTGTAACAGAAGTGTGGCTCATTGGGAGGAAATCCATTATTTTTCTCTATCTCAATTCAATAATTTGGTTCTTATCAGGAATTTTATTTCTATTATTAGTCTTTAGGAAATATGGGATCTTACATTGTTCATATTACCACCATATAATTCCAAAGGATTTCTGATGAATAATAATTATAAATGGACTGTTTAAATGATCCCGAAGATACATATTCTAGGTTTAGTATTAATTGTCATCTAGTCATAATGATAGAGATGTTGTTTATCACTCTTTGTAATACATAATTAGATACCAACTACTCATGCTCAGTCTTTTCCATAATCCACTCTGATATTTCTACATTGTTGTGTAATGTATCTTTTTTTGTATGAAGAAACATTATCCATTTTAAATTTAAACATTCTATTCATAACATTGAATAATGTTGAATTAGTGTTTTCCAAGAATGGGAAAATACTTTTTAATGTATATATCTTCATCGATTCAGGTTTAATCATAAAAATGATCAATAATACCTTGGAGGATGAGATAAAGATAAATTTTCTACTCTAGAAGATGAAATTATGAATATTGAGGAGGTGGTGGTGACCTATCAATATAATTCTGTTTTTCTGATGATGTATTAGAAGGGGATATCCAATTACATGATAAATGTCATGATATAATTAGTACTAAATAAATTTTTCTCAAGGATAAGATTCACATAAAGATGCATAAATATGGTGTTACGAATACTGTGTTTTTTTCATACCATTTAAATGGAAATAATATTTTAAAAAAATTATCTCATCCGTTATTGTTAATGGGGAATATTTTTAGGACCATGTGGGCATTTCAAATGAATTGGTGAGATATGATTACTCCCCATTTAACCCTCTTTTTTTAGATTCAGAAGAGTGTTCCTTGATCACTGTTATCCAATATTATATAATAACTATATTGAATGATTTCCTCATTAAAAATCACATCTTCTTTATTAATAAGGATATCTCTTCTATAATGGAAGACTATAATAATATATTAAATAGGAGTTTTTAGATTAATTTCATGAAGATGTCAACTAGGAAATTCATAATTTCTTATTGACATATTTAAGTCCTCCATTTTATAATTAACTATTTATAACTCTTATTTTTATATTTACGAATACATCAAATTTCAGGGACATTTGGCACATTTTTTGGAAATCCATTTTGTATGAGTGTTAACAAGGTTAATGTTTTTAGATTAGGTGACAATGCAAATATCATTTTTTTCATCTATTATTTTTAATTCTCAGAAGTTTTTTTTGAAGTGTTGCTATACACCTTCAAAATATGTTCATATCATGAAGAAGATAAAAATATGGGAATATTTCCCAAAAGGGGGATATCTCTAAGGCCTTTAAAACCTTAAAGTGGGACCTTATTTTCAATTTCCATGATAGTTTTGTTTTATCTTATAGGTTTATTTATACTATTCATACAATTGTAAATAGTTATATACTCTAGGTTATTATTAATCGTATACCATATGTTTATGTTGGCTCCTCTAGAGGGGTTCGATAGGGGTTTCCCTTATGTTATCCTCTTTTTGGAATTATTGAAACTTATCTCTAAAGATTCATAATCAATGTTGTAGAATCTGGGAGCCTCTCTCATATAATGAATTTGTATTCCCTTGAATCTAAAATTCATTTTTTATATATTGATGACGTTCTATTTTCTTATTTAATATAATCTCTCTGGTAGTTATCAATTACATATTCACCTATTATAAAGCTGTTTAGGAAACTCTATCATCTGGGGTAAATAAAAATTATATTATGTATATCATGTGACTTTTCTTAGAAGGATGAATATTGTAAGGTTTCTATGAATTAGGAAAGGGTATTTTCCCTTAAACTAATTTTTCATTCCTATTTTTTGGGAGGGTAAGTTATGAATTTCTTAGGGGAATTACATGTATTATTATCAAGAAATTGAAAACTTGGAAAGGTAAATATATTTTCTTTTCTCAACATCTATGACATGTTAATTCTGTTGATACACCAATTTTTTATATTCTTTCCTCATATATAATTGGTAAATAAGACTTGTAAAAGGGTTAATTTGGTCTATTATAAATTTTAATTAGACCAATATATTTTCTAAAAAGAGTTTCACAGTGTCCTAGAATAGGGGTATTGAACATATAGGCCATGGAGGTCTATGAATATAGAACATTGGGATTTTTAATGAATAACTTATTAAAATTATTTTCTAGATTCTTATTCAATAAGTTTTTGTTTCACCTTTCATTGAGGAGTTATTGATTAACAATGTGTAAAATATATTTTTTATATATTTTTGTTCTTCTGTTTGGAAAACTATAAAGTATTGATATAAATATATGATGCCATTGGTGAAATGGTATCATTCTATGAAGTCCTTCCTAACCCCGACTACATTCTCGTAGTTCTTGTTTATTTAATAATTTATGATTTAGTTGAAAATGTATTCTTGATTGGGGAGCATATAACAGCTTATCATTTTTAGAAAATAAAAAATTTCTTGTTCAATTAGATGGGATATTGTTTTTGGAAGTTGGATTTTCTAGAGGTTCTTACTATAGAGATTATTTATTTACATATTTTTGGGTATTATAATAGTCCTACCAGTGTAAGGATTTTAATTTTCAATACTAGATTTTATCCTCCTTATATAAATTTTCTTATATAGAGAATTTGGTATAAGAAGCTCCCCCTTGATAATCTATATAGGGTTTTTGAACATTAAATCACTTCATTCTGTGAACTTAGAATGAGGGATTTGGATACTAGTGATAATATTTTCCTAAATTAGGATTTTTTAAAGTTGATTTAGTCCAATATGTTCAACTATTTTTTATGTCAACCACCACTATATGATAGCATCCCCACTTTCATGGAAAATATTTTTGAATATTGTTTGATTCATCAAATGAAAAACCACTTATAAAATCTGATTATTACTGGTTTTTATTTCATTTGGATAGCCCATTATTGTATCTGGCATGACAGCCACATCCTAGTCTCTCAGGGTGTTCCTTATCCTATTTTTAGGGACACTTTGGTATCCTATATGTGTCAACTCTATTTTATGAATAATTTTTTCAATTACATTATTATATAATGGATTATTAATGTATTAAGTATTCCGATTATATCTACTTGTTATAAATATATTAAATGGATCCCTCCACTTCATTCTTATATCAATGTCAATGATTATGGTTCTCCATTGGGTTCACTGTTTAGCTATCTATTGTCACATATTTTTGACCAATAAAGTCTTAACTAAGAAAACCTTATCTTGTTTTTTAAAGGCATAAACATCATTTTAGGCAAGGAAATATGATTTGATTTATGTTTCTAAGAATTCATGGAACAACAAGTGGTGTGACCTTTGGATTGAAAAGGATTCTATTATTTTTTTCATTCTTATCAATAATAGGTTGTTAAATTTCACCTAGTATATTTATTCTTCCTGGAGAGGATGTTTGGAATATTTTGAAGAGATGTTAATTATCATCTCATATTTTTTTAATAAATCGTACATGGTTGTTGATACATTCATGAAGAAGTTAGTGGAGGATGGTGACTCTTTTTTTAGTTTTTCCTTAGTGATTACTTGATGAAATATCATTTATCCAATGTTTCATGTGATTTTTATACCTATATTTTGTAGCTATCCATTATTTTAATCACATTTAAATTTATCTTTTAAGAATAGATATTTCTTATTCATATCTTAAAGTGATCCTTAATAATAATAAAAATATTATTACTACTAATACTACAAATTATAATACTACTACCAATACTATTTTCACTATTATTTTTATATATATTATGTTCATGGGGGTATAATTAGATTCAAATAAAAACAACACACACACATTGGCTGGAAAGGCAGGTCATAGTCCCCCAAAGGCATAACTCAATCAACCAGCCGCATTATTATATTGTAAATTTCGGTTCAAAGGCCTTGGGAACATGAATACCATTAAAAGGCCCAATGCCCTTAGTAAATGGCTCATATGTCCACCATTGGAAGGATTTAAGGCCCTTATTTTATCATGTCTGGGTCACCACCTGTAGGTTATTTTTATATCATCGTTGGGGTAGTGGGAAACTGAGACTTCCTTCTGGAACCCAGAAGGAGGCGGGACTGAGAAACCCTCCCACATATGTAGAATCTCTGAAATCGGTTTGCAATTCTCCCCAAGAGGTCTTGGCCCTGGATATAGATGAGGATGGATCTTATGGTGTCAGAAGATCTCCAAAGATAGATGTTACTGTAGAACATGAGGTGGTCTTGAGTTCAGTGAATGACCCATGCTTAGTTAAGGTCTCAGAGTGGACAGAACAGGTCCCTGGCAAGGGCAAGATGCCTCTCTCTCCAGTTAATACAGGTATAGCTAGAGGGTCTAGTGGTTCCCAGAATAGTTTTGCATTTTTGGATGAAGCTATTCCTCCCATATTTGAATATGGATCCTAGGAAGATGAGAGACATAAAAAACATCAGAACTTACATGAAAGGTCAGATGATAAAGCAGAGGTCAATGCATCTGCCTCGGAACCATGGTCCACAGAGTACATGGATACAGAAATTGCAGAAGAGTACATTCAGTACTCTTCAAAGAAATTAAAGAACACTCAAGTTGATTCTGATGGGTTTATTAAGCATATTCGGAGGCTGAAGATATGAAAGGACTACTCAACCTTACCTAGTCCTCCTTTTACAAGGGCTTCTATCAAAGGCATAATCCCTCAAGAGAGTTTAGAAGTTGCTGATAACATCTCAAAGAATAAGGAGGATGCTGAATCAAAAAACATCCAGGATATTCTCATGCATTCTAATGAAGAAATTCTAGAGGAGTCTTTCCTAATCAATGTTTCAGAGGAGGATGCTCATAGAATGTTCGAAAGACCGCTACACGTTGATTTAAATGAAGAACAATCATGTTGGATATACAAACAGAATATGATTTTGATACATGGCTTCAACTAGTGGAAAACAAACCTAGGGGAGCATGTGGTTACATGGGACATGATGGAATTTCCCTTAAGGGATCTCATCAAGGAAAACACGGATATGAAGGTTACCTCCATAGATTGGAATCTATTCAAGGTGAAGTACTCTAACTGTTTTAATTTGTTCTGGAATGGCCAACCAATTTTTTATGAGATTTAACTTTTTCTATATTTTGAACTGGTCAGTTTCCCACATTTTCCTTAAAAGTGCTTATAGAAATAAAAATAATTTATTCGGGGTCATGATTTATGAATAGTACTGCTGCTACAGTACACTGCTAACATACATGGTATAGTACACAGATTTAAAAAGTGATACATTATCTGCAAAAAATTCTCTCCCACTCGAATTTGAACCAAATACTTATGGGTTTTGGGTGACCTCCTAGAAAGTAATCATGTTTCACAAATTTAATTATGTAAGTTATCTTTCAACTATTTTAATTTTTCATCTCCAATTTCAAGACATTAGTTTTATTTTAAAATAGATTCATGGTATTGGGTCTCCAATTTCATGGTCTCGTGCCATCCTTGATTATATTTATTATAAATATTATTGTTATTGTTATTATAACTATAATAATTAGTATTATTGATATTTCAATTTTCATTATCACTGTTATTAAAACTACTACTAGAAATATAATTTTTATATTTATTATTACTAAGACTACTACTTGAGTCATGAGACACAATTGAGTGTCACTCACTACAGGCCTATAGATCCATGTGAATGTGGTAAAATTCCGACCATTCCTTGGGGGAATTTGATGTATACATGCGGTGACACATGATTAATGTGTTTCACACTGATATAGGCACAATGATGTTGGAAAACTAATTAGAGCACATGGGAAAAAATTTTACAATGTATATACAATGTACTTATATTGGGATATGTAATGGGATTTTAATCAAAGTAGGGCTTCAGGCCACTCTCTATTATAAAATGGATGGTCGGATTGGTTATCCCCATTGGGGTCTATGAACTATCCTTCCATCCAACATGTGTCTATTATTGTGTTTCTTTATATTGTACCCCCAATAACTATATTATTAATCATATTATTATTATTATTATTACTAAAAATACAATTTTTATTATTGATTTTATGGTACCTCATGGACCACAAAATCTTGCAGGGGCTCCAAGGTCAACAACTTTATGGGATTTTAGGGCTGAAAATGGGATTTCGTAGCCACAAAGTCTTCTGGACTATCCTAGTTGGGGATCTATCCTTTGGGGTGATGATTTATCAATGTTATCCCTTTGGTTCATGTTTGTCTATTTGGTTATATTTTAACCCCAGAACCTACTAGTTTTTATATTTATAATAATAATTATTATTATGCAGTTAGGGGCTTACCGAAGAGGTAATTTCTCCTTGTAATCCTAAATCAGACACATGTTCAAATTTTGGGGGAGAAAATTTCCACTAGGAAACGGGGATGTAGACATGATGTATGCAGACTGTTATGGAGGTGGTGGTGTAGGCATGGTGGAGGAAAACGGTGACATATGCATGATGCATGAATGGCGCTACATTAGGCCTTCATTCCAGTTTGTGATCCTTAGGGCCATGTAATAGAATTTAATCCCACTAGTCCTTGGGTCCATGTACTGAATAAATTATGCTAGTTGGGTGGCCTATCCCTTGGGAGAGGCTATGACCTGATATTCAATCCTCTCTGTCTGGTGTGTGTTTATTTAATGTAATTATACCCCCAAACACATAATATATTATTATTATTGTTTGTGTTTTTTTGTTATTATTATTATTATATTATTATTTTTGTTAAAATTATTATTATTATTATCATCATCATCATTTTCAGCATCATCATCAACTACCAGGTGACTAATTTTGGTTGGCCCCTTTAACATAGGAGGTTTATTTCCATTATGCTAATAAGGAATATGGTTGAGGGTCTTCCCCAACATTGAATTTTAGTGGTTCCCATTTACATAATCAGCTACAAAAATGGTCTCAATTTGATGATGGGGAATAGTGGAAGAAAGAGTATTGTTGACACATACAAGTAAGATTTGCATTTGATTGATTTGGAGACACATGACACTTTTTAAAGAAAACATAATATAGTGTCAGGTAGAGGAATGATGTAAATACCTACTCAATATGTGGGGTATGATGTTGAAGGTGGGTTGGAATGTCCCAGCATAGTCCAAGGTTGTATGTTTTTTTGTGTTTTCATATATATTACTAGGATTTCCAACAATGTGGGAGGAAATTATGCTCTCCATACTCTATGGAAGGGGATAGTGGCAATGAGTAACTTTTTTTATGCTAGTATGAAGGCCTGAATTGCAGAGATCTAGGGAATTATTCTATAGGTGTGGCTCATGTACCAATATGAGTGACAATGATTCTTCCATGCCCGAAAATGGAGGATGGAATTTGAAAAAAAAATCTACACATTTATCATGGATTCAATTTAAATTTTTTGGTCCAGGAGAATATTTGTAAATACGGTTAACCGGAAGAGGATTGAAGTAGATCCCCACTCCACATGTATCATTGACCAAGGGTTGGTGAGTTGTTTTTGTTTACATGCACACTCTTGGATATTAATTAATTAGAAATATTGTCAATCATATTTGTATGATTGTTATAATTATTATTATTACTAATATCATCATCATCATCATAATCATTATTATTTTGTGGAAAGGGGCATGACTGAGTGGTATTTTTTCAGGGCTCCACATCAATCACATCCAGTGTTCAGATCCTCGTGTTTACATCATCAGTGATTACTTTAGTGGTATGGTTCATTGATTATTGAAAAAAAGTGATCCTATAATTCGAAAGTCATCTATTGTTCTCGAGTCTTCATTTGTGGATGATTGTCATTGGAATGATGGATCGAGATGAATTGGGTGGATCAAAATGGGTGTGACATATTTCTTGTTAACTGTTACCGATATGGGACACTGATGAGAGTGATGAACTCAAGGATTACATACTAATTCTATCAGAGGTATGTGATGCTAATGGGTTCTTCTTGGTGGAGACACATTGGATGATAACGTTGATTGGTTGATCAAACTAGCATCATGAAACATATGATGATTTCAACAATGAGATGGGGTAGAATATGTCCACGTAATGACGAGTAGATGTCTTTATATTTTCTCTGATGAAGGCCATTATCGATGACCTTGAATGAAAAAATGGGTATTTTTTACATGGGTGTCGAGGTTTAAGGGTCCCAACAACATCCTTGGGATTAACAACTCTTTTTCATTGAATAGAAGGTGTTGATATTTGGGTGGAAACTTTCAGCATCATCGAAGAGGATGATCTCAAGAACAGAATATAGCATTCATCTATGATCTCGGGTAGTGTAATGGCCACAGTCATGATGACCATGATCATAACAACATGACATTATGGGAATGGGAAATTGGGGTGGTGATACAAGCTATAATTCATGTGATGAAACAAATTCATTGATCTGTGGATTTAAATGCATTAGTTATTTGGTACCGTAATTTGTGGACACTAAGGAGTTGACCATGGGTATAATAATTTATCCATTGAAAGATTAGTTCTCGATAAAAATAGGTTTTCTAGGTCAGGGTAAATGGGAAATCATGGGATAAATAATCATGTAGGTTCTTCTATGTTCAAGAAAATTTTGGGCCTCTATTGATGAAAAATGTTGGGCTTCATGGTCACATAATTGTACATGTTTGATTTGTTGTGGGCGTATAATTTAGATGGTGAGTATAAGATTGAAAGATATTCTCAAATTACTATACGTACAAGAGGGGGTAATTTTAGCAATATAAATTAGGTTAAGATTTTTAAAATAACCAAAACACAAATCTTCTTTATATAGGTTATCGAACTCGACCCTCAGTCTGATTAACAAAGCCACAAAATCAGAACTATAAATGAGCCTGAATAAATTAATGTATAAGAATCACTATATATTTGATTGATTAGAGTAATGAAATTATCATAATTAGAGTTAATATGATAAAAATAGATAATATATAATGTTTTTTTTCCAATTATTATCTTTTTATAATTTGACTAGAACAAAAAAACTTGTAAACAAAAAGTAATAAAATAGAAACTAAAAAAGGAATAATATTCAATTTATTTTAATGATGACCTATTTAAACCATAATCGAAATGTAGTATATAACCAAAACTAATGTTATCCACTAATTTATACTTATTTAAATGTTTTTTATTTTTTTAATAAGAAAAGTCTCAATACAAATATCATAATGACTATATCTTCTAATCCTAAGAATCCCTCAATACGAGGATCATCTCAATCTACCCAGCCCTGGTATCCCTAGATTTGATGGATCAGAATATCTACCTTCTTATTATTTCAATCCATTAATCATAATAATGATTGAATGGAATTAAAAATTATAATAATTCTTAAGGAGACAACATAAAAAGATTTTCTTCAGAATGAAAAAATCTCTAATGAAATAAAAATATTAAGAACGATCTTTTTATACAATGTATTCTTTGTAAAATTTGAGAGTGAATATAATATACCAGATAAAAAATATTCAATTGAACTCGTATTAAGAGGCATAAATCGAATGGTATTATTTTTTATGTTTATTGGAATGAATTTGGACACATGGAACATGAAAACTCATAATAACTATGTGTAACTAAATGTTTAGTGTTGTATTGGTAAACACCATCCCATTTTTTAAGATCTTCCTTACACTATAAATAAGTTTTCCATATTATAATTATAAACATAGTTATACTAATGTGCTACCTTGACAATGGAAATATGATAATCTTTATAAGTGTTGGTCTTACCTTATCTGTAGCAGTATCAGTCTGATTGTTAATAATTTGATAGTACAAATGATAGGACATAAAGTCTAACTCTTGATCTGATAAAGGTGAGTCTGATGATTATCAGACACAATCTCATTCAAATTATCATAATGAACAATATATAGTTTATATTCTTAATACTTAATAATTTATTCTATGTATCGTAAAATTTCATGTTTTCTAACAAAACATAATAAAATAATTCATTCATAAAATGTTATTTAATATGATTTTAAGTACTTTTTTGTGATTTCCAAAACAATTGTTATTGAGAATTAAGAATAATTTCTTCTCACTTAACAATATACACCCTATTTGGAAATCACAAAACCCAACCATTAAATGAAAAAATAAAAATTTTGAAAAATTGACAATTCTTGTCGATTTAGCTACATTGTATTCAAGAATAATCTTTAATACATAACTCCAAATGACTTTATAACTATTATAAATAAATTTTTGAATAATATGGAGTATTAGAATATATATTCATGAAGAATACATAATACCATATGGATCATATTTTTTACTTTAATGAGATATATCCCCCTTTGTATGACACATTTATTTAATAAAACCTTCTCTTCATTTAAAAAATTATTCCCTTGCAATAAAATTATCACCTTTTGTTTTTAGAAAAGAATAAGAAAAAGTGTAGTGTTTTTTGAAATGATATATAAAGATGAAAAAAATACAAAATAGGAAAATGAATTAAATATTCATGCTAAAAAATGTTAATGAACATTAAACCAATCAGAATTGGAAATAATTGAGCCAAATTGAATTTGGAGGAGAAATTAATTCATTCATTACAAACAAATATTAAACTATTTTACATAATAGATACAATGAGAGTTCAAAATAAACAATATACTTTCTTAATTATGGATATTAAAAATTGCTTCAACTTTTTGAACTCGTGATGGTCATTCTCCAGCTTATGAACTTTTTATTATTGAATATGAACTTTCTTTTGCAACACACTGTTCTCATTCCTCAATATGATAACACCGTCACTGCATTATCAGATTCAGGACATCTCTATATCCAATTATCAAATATTCTTTTTTAGGGCCTTAACTTCTTATGTTCTATCATTTTTTGTATATTAGAAAACATCCAAAAATTTAACTCTTTCATCAAGGTGAGAAGATAAATCATCAAATGAATTTTCTTATTCTACTAAATACTACATTATAACATAAAACAGATAATCATGAATCCCAATATTGGAAATAACCAAATGATACAACTTAACCATTTGATTACATTACATTATATGAGTTTGAGATACTTAATAGAAAACCATTTAATATTATTTATCAAGAATCGTTT
Source organism: Viscum album (assembly GCA_963277665.1). Lineage (NCBI taxonomy): Eukaryota > Viridiplantae > Streptophyta > Magnoliopsida > Santalales > Viscaceae > Viscum > Viscum album. The sequence goes on from OY728160.1 coordinate 737,079,194, forward strand.
TCTCTATTAAAAGCTTCAATGACTCTGATTTTTGATCATGGTTTTCAGGAATAAATTGACCTCTTACTTCCAGCCTTGGAATGTAGGTAATTGTTACTTATAACCATTTTAAAAAATGAAAAATATAGTCATTTCCTTCTAAGGAAATGGTTCATGATGAATCCTATTGATCTTGCTAAACCTCGGGATGTTTTACATGACAGGTTTTGACATCATGTTCCCAACCTTTCTTCTTATATTTCATTGAAAATTCATTTTCAGATACTATATAGTTATTGTTACCAATATCCTAATCATTATAAAATTTAATAATTTTGATGACTATATCAAACTCAGCTTTTAACGTTAACATTTGTTTTTAATTATGATCATCTTCTTGAATTGATTCGGATTAAATTTCTTCTTATAATGAGGATTATTATTTTTCATAAATACCATATGTAATTTACTTATTAGTTTTGCATGGTAAGTATGATGAACATGATGATGATGAATTTAATCAATTTTTAACAGATTGAGTTTATTCATTATCATTTGACTATTCATTATAATCTTGGTATTCTTCTTCTTATTTACCAACTACTATTTAACATCTTTTTCAATTAATTCCTTTACATTTTCCTTATTTTTCATATTTTTCATCTCCTTATTTATCTTAATATTATTTTACATCAACATTTTATTCACGAAATATCATTCTAAGAACTTCTCAAGTTCTTTTTCTAACTATCTTGCGGTTTTAAGATCTGTCGTAATATATTTATTTGGTTAAAGTTGATTTCAATGACTAATTGGAAGCAATTATTTCTCGTTAATACTTTCCTTTCCATTATCATCCATATATGTATCATTGTTATAGAAAAAAAATTCTTATTGAAATGCTAACCCAGCTACCACATTCACTTGATTGGTATGAGATGTTGGAAAATCAACCTTCATAGATGTCCTTTCAAATCCTTTCCAAAAATTTCCATAATGAACAGCTTCTTTCATCTATTTCAGTTTATTATTATTCTTGAATTTATATTCAAGAGTTTTAGCTGCATGAATATTTAAGGCCTTTCCCATAGCAGGTTTGAGTATGATCACCAGATCCGTAAATTTCATATGAGCTTTATTTTTTAGAAAATCTTCAAAAATAACATCACGAACATTATTTTTATTCTTTTACTTCATTGGAGCGGAGGTCTCAACCATCCTTTTAATGTTCTTATCAAACTACACTGATTTTATTGATGATTCTTCTTCTAGTGTGTCACCACCAACTTTCTCAATATATTTCTTTTATTTTTAATAAAACACAAATCTCATTTGGTTCAACATATCATCACTTATAAAATATTCATTCTCTCTCATAGAATATGATTTATTGTAAATTTGAAAATATTCATAAATTCAAAAACCATTATTCTTATAAAAGTATAATCCTTTTTTATATTGGATTTGATTTTTTTGGATTTGATGATCTTGACTATGAAAAGAAAAAATTTAAAGGATCATCCTTTCACATCTTCACTAAATAATGCTATATGAAAAAATTATATACATTTCATGTATCTCTTTATCCCATCAATGGTATTAAGAAAAATTTAATCAATAAAGTTACTATTATATTACCCAAAGTGATACAGAAATATTTTATAACATTTTCGAATTCAAAAAACAACGATTCAAAATATTATCTTCTATCAAATGTACCATGATTATTTGGAATCTTATGTGAGGGGAAATACACTTCTCATTCAATAGGTTTTCCAAACATATCCAAAATTTTATTATGTGACAACTTATATCTCTTTACATACATTGTGAAAGAAATTTTACTTTTACCATATATTTTGGAAAACATAAGAGATGAATAAAAGGCATCAGAAACATCTGGATAAAAAAAATCAAATTATTTTTCTGGTTTCTCAAAACAAATGGAATCCCAAACATGAAAATAGATAATATTTTTCATTGTTTAGTCATACATATCATAGAAATATCTCTCTATAAACCTTTCTTTGAAAATGACCAACTTTGAACTGTCGTATTATGTGGTCATTAGATTTGGAACTGAAACCAGTGAACCAGACAGATAGATGATCTTGTGGACTCAGTAACATGAGGGGGCCAGCAACTCAACAGAAAAACATCGAAACCACTAATGTGGTTCATGGGGGGTTCCTATTTATATTTTTATTGGGTGTGTCATTTCATATTTCAAATCAAAAACAACAGTTGAGATGGGGTCTTCTTTGATCCAATGAACTATATTTTTCCGATGAATGTTTTAAAGAATCATTTGAACTCTCAAGGCTTAAAAAAAATTATTTTGATAATGAATCCTATTATAAAATGTTTTAAAATTTACAGAAAATAAAACATTGTTTTCTATATAAATCATAGAATTATAACAATAATAAATTAAGAACAAACATAATGAGATTTTTTAAAAACATAAAATAATTGAATAGTACCTTACAGAGTGAAGAAATACATATATACGAATAAATTTTTATTCTTTGTTTTTATGAACTAAATAGATTATAATATTTTTGATCATTAAATACCAATGTTTTATATAGAAAAAAAATTATGGTAATTTTTGAATCTGAAAATGTAATAAAAATTATGAATCCAGAATTTGTTATAATATTTTTTGAGTTTATAAATTTTATTATATTTTTTGATTCCATAAATGATTTTATGTTTTCTGGATATGAATTTTTTTTAAATAAATATGAGTTTGGAAAATTAATTACAATTAAAATTTTATGAAAACAAAAAAAATTATAGGATAATTTTTTTTAATATAGAAAACACATGTAATTTTCCTTTGAAAATGAGTAACATAATTTGAGGAGATAGTTTATCTAGAAATAGATGTCAATGATCACATAAAAATAATCATTCCTAGGTTTTATTTTATATATTAAAATATATCATAACTAAGATGTCTTGTAAAAATATCAGAAAAATGGTCTTATGTTATGACGAATTGTTAAATAGTATACCCTTTAAGTGTGTGATCCTGAAGAAAAAAAAATATTATATATATGTTATTAGAACATGGTAGATGTGATGGGATGTTAACTAATGTAATGGAACTTGTGTTATCCAAAAGTAATTGAGTTTTAGTAAAACCCAAGTCATTGTTAGTGAGTCTATCTTCCATCCACAACACTTGAACACAACAACATATAGGTTCCACATATTCAGCATTAATGGTTTAAAATCCTACCGAGTATTGTTTCTTACAAGATAAAAAAACTAATGATACTCCTAATAAATGACAGGTTTCATATGTACTTTTCCTATATATTATACAACCATAAACTTCATCATTTGAAAAACTTTTTATTTCAAAAAAACATCCAAAAGAAAAGAGATGTAATAATTCAATAGTTCCCTTAAGATAACAAAAAAATACATTTTAAAGGTTTTAAATTGGATTCCATTGGATTTTATTTATGTATTTTTCATAATCATATAGAAATAATTAAATCATGATGAATATAAGTTATGTAAAGTTAACTTCCTATCATAACTCTAATAATTTTTTTGATATACTGGTTTCCCAACCACATCAACATCTAATGTATTAGTGGTCCCAATAAATGTACTAATAATTTTAGTATTTTAATATCGAAATTTTTTATGAAAAATTTTATATACTTATATTGAGATATAAAAGTTCATTTTTGAGTTTTAAAAACCATGAATATATGTTAACTCACCTATCATACTAATTTCAAACTTAGATTTCATAATATCCACAAAGTAATCAATTTAATATTTTCTATTTAATACAAATATAATGGCATCAACATAAATTTATATAATGAAAATATTTTTAATATATTATTTTATAAAAATACATGTATCCACAACACCCTTAACAAAAAAATTTGGTAACATAAATTCAGTTAATCTATCATAACAAGCACTAGGTCATTGTTTAATTAAAAATAAAGTTGGTAAGTTTAAAAAAAATTTAGGGATGTTTTTTAATTTCAAAAATAGGCTTTTTTGAACATAATATTCCACAATATTATATTCATTAAGAGAATAAAATTTTACATCCAATATAAATATTTTGAAATTAAATAATTCTATTCTTGCTAGATATATTCGAAAATCTTAAAGACTTACTTGTGGTGAATATATTCCTTCATAAAAAATTTCCCTATTTTTTATTATAAATCATAGAAAGAATTATAACATTATTTCCTATTATTATTTCACCATCATCAATCTTATTCTCCAAACCCCATTTTACTCCAATTATTGAAGTTTCTGAAGGTCATTAAACTAATGTATAGTCTTTTTTGCTCTCAAATTAATTTATCTCAACATGCAAGGACTTAATATGTTGCTCTTTACCTAAAGCCTCATAAGTATTCGTATGTTCAAATTGGTATAAGAAATATAGATTTTAATTTTCATTTATTAAAGAACTTATAGTATTAATTTTTTGATCTAAATCACCAAAGATACTTTCACTAGGATGAATCCAATCAAAAAACATTATTATTAAGTAATGAAAAGTATATTATTCAGAAATAGGTAGAAAATATTCCATGGGAATGGATTCAAAAAAATATTGAGTAAATCTTTATATGAGGAACATTATAATAGTGGGTGAAAATCAGTTTTAAAAATAGCATCTATGGATGTTGGTTGAGGTTGTCTCAAAACAAAAGGATTTGTTTCATCAAACATAACATGTACTATTTCCTTAAAAATATAATAATCTTACTAAAAACACTATAAGTACAATATGTAGTAGAATAACCAAAAAATATAACATCATCATATATTTGTGAATATTTATGTATATTATCCTTATTATTCAGGAAGAATATGTTTTGAAAAAAAAATATCTGATAAATGTTTGGTTTTTTAGCTTTCCAAATAAAAAAATAGTTTTATTAAGAAAATGTATGATTAATACATGATTTATCATATAGAAGGTATTAATAACCACTTTATCCTAAATAGTTTTATCCATTTAGTATTCATTCATTATTTTTCTAGTAATTTATTTAAGAGGTATATTTTTACTTCATCCACACCAATTTACGGATGGGTTCTAATTGTTGGAAAGTTATGTTAAATTCCCTTATTTCTAAAAAAATGTTTCAAAATCAGAATTTAGAAATTCTACCCCTTGATATCTTAGAATTGTTATCAAGGAAAGTTTTTTCTCATTTTTATCATTGGATACAAATGTTATTAAATAAAAAATGTATTCATATTTCATTGTGATAAAATAAACCCTTGTGTTTCTAGTTTAATCATCAACTAAGACATATACAGTGTATTTGTCACTAATAATTAAAGTTTATTAGGAAAAAATACATTCATGGGAACTATCTATAAATTTTCATAATTTTATACATCACTAATGGATTTAAAGAATGAATTATTTTTGATACCATATTGACAAGGGTCACAAACTCTTGAAGTGTCAGACATTAGATATGGTATTTACATAAAAATCATTTTCTAAGTCATCATATATAATATTTTAATGATTCAATTTCCTATTCTTAAATTCCATAACCAATATTTTACATTAGTTTCACTATGGAAATGTATGTATTGGATTCTATGGTCTTTTATGTTACGTGTATAAACATTCTCATACAAATTCGTAGAAAGAATAAAATCATTTATGGAACTATTTACTAAAAACATATCATTCCGAAAGTTCATATGAAAAACACCATCACATAATTGAATTATTCTTCTAATGTTTTTAATAGGTCCATTAATAAATTATTTTTTTAATAAGTGATCTTCCAAGAACAACAATGTTACATAATCAGATAATATCTCATTGAGAATTACCTCTAATAGTTACTTTAGCACCAATAATTTTAAGAATAGTATTTAAAAATCTTTTTTTTCATGTCATGTGTCTGGATCCTCAAATATCCATGTTCCATATGTTTTTATTGTTGGTATTATCAGTATTTTCATGAAAAACAAATAGATTGTATTTTTTCAGACCCAAAACATCATAGATCTAGTATTTTTAGAAAATAAAACCTTTGGAATCCATATTTGAATAGAAAAATAGGATTTGTGAAAACCTTCGGATTGAACTTTGTTTAATGAAAAATTATTATCCTAATGGTCACCTCTTTTACACATGGTAAAAAATTTCCATTTTAAGGATCAAAATATTTGTTACTAAAGAGATAATTTTTATAAGAATAATCCATTCCAAAACTATTACCATGAGGATGAACTTGTTTGTATACTATATAAAATAATTTCTTACAAGATTTAATGTTTTAGAAACGTTTTATCAAAATAGAGAATTTATATTTTATTTATGACAACAAATTTTTTATCCACACATGTATTAGTTTTAGAAGAATGCTTTTTTTCTAAAATATTTTTCTCAGAAAAAACTTTTTCAAAACTCTGTGAAATGTTTTTTTTTCAAGATATAGTATCATCCAAATATTTTGAAAGATATGATATTTAATTTGTCAAAAAATTTATTCTTTAATTTGCCTTAGAGTTTGTTTCAATTAAATTATCATGTTATTTTGAAAATTTTACAATTTTCATTCTCAAACAATTTTTCAAAATTTTAATGGTCAACATAAGAAGGGAGAGAAATACCTTTTTCTAAGGAATATTATTCATCATAAGATGTAGAATCATTTTCATTAAGATAATTAACACATAAATATATGTTGGTATGTAATTAATTAGTTCATACCTTAGCCATGACACATTGACCAAATTTAACTATATTCTAAAAAAGATGTATCTTACTCCATTTGAAACTATCATTCTCATATGAACCTTTAAAAGATTCCCCTCCACTCTCACTCAAACATTCAGTATCTTTTTGAACATTATTCCTTTTACATTTATAATACCTTTTTGAATTACTCAATAAATTATTTTCTTTTCTATCATTCCTATTCAACTTGGTAAAATCCGGTTTACTGTGTCCATTTTTCTTACCTTTCTAGGAAGTAACTTCATATTTATAATCAAATTTATATTTATGAACTTTTTAATATCTGTAATGAAAATATTTCATTCCTTAAATCATATTAATTCATCTAGACATGTTTTCTAATTCATCCTTAGAATATTTAGAAACACATTAATATGATTTAACCAAAAATTTATTCTTTCTTTAAGACATAATAGTTTTTTCAGTATATTGAAATTTAGAAGGTAGGAAAATGATTTAGTATAGGAAACACCACAATTTTTATTTTTGAATTTTTCTTCATCACTCTACAACATACCATTTTACTATATAAGGTTACTAATAGGATCATATATGTTAATATTATTTATCTTTCTTGTCTCATAATCTGATGTTCTCATAGATTCAAACTACATGGGAATAATTTCAATGATCATTTCCACAATGATATTATCCTGATGAACTTTATCACCAAAAGATTGTAAATTTTTTATAATAGTCATGAACCTCTAATGAATTGTTATTTTAGGTTATCCTAGTAAGATATAAAATTCCCGATAGTCTAATCATAACATATCTCTCTGAGTTTCAAAACCATTATATATACCAAAATGTGTGACTTCCAGATTTTTCCATATAATATTGATACACTCACAAGAAAAAATATTACAGTAAATACATTTTACCATCAAACATAAAAGTTTATTAATTACTCTACAATATTACTGATACTCAAATTTTTTCAAAATTATTAGAAGCAATAACTTCCTTAACTGGAATCTTATATTCATTGTTGAACATAAATAAATTGTGAACTCCAGTGTTGATAAAGAATTATTTCTTAATATTCCACAAATACTCATAATCATCACCATAAATGATATGAGGCCTGTATAGAAATAGGGTGTTTTTTGACCAACATTAATAATCTCCATATTTAAAACAATAAAAAACATTTTCAAAAAAATATTTATGTGTAAAAAAATTTAATAATTTTTTTTATAAAAGTACTTTAAAAAACATGTAAAAATTAAAAGAAGTAAAAAAACATAGAAAATATTTTTGTAGTGGAATCCTTATATGATACTAATTATAGGATTGATAGATCTACTCAATTTACTATAATTATAATATGGGTTAGGTATAGTTAAAAAACTATGTTTAAGCATTTTAAACTAAGAAAAACCATAATCTTATTTATGTATGTTATTGGACTCAACCCTCAGACTGATTAAAAAATTCATAAAATCATAACTATATATTATTTTGATTAAATCATAGTAGTGAAATCATTATGTATCCAATTTATTAGAGTAATTTTATTATTATAATCAAAGTTAATAAAATAAAATAGATTGTATAGAATGTTTATGTATGATACTTATCATTCAATAATATTCATATGAGATATAAAAACATTTAAAAAACATGTAATATAATAAAAAAATAAAGATTGACTTTATATCTATTTAAAAGATAACAAATTATAACATTAAGAGAAAGGTAGTCTATAAACTAGACGAAAGTTATCCACAATTTTTTAATTATAGAAATGTATGAATTTTTATATAATAAATGACCTCAATACAAATATTGTAGTGGATCATTATTCCCTTCCATGGAATCCCTAAATTATAATATCATCACTACCTATATAGACCAAGTATCCCGCAATTTTATGGAACAGATTCTCTATCATACTATACTCAAATTTTCATGATCATTACTATGAACAGATGCAAATAAAAATTACAAAAAATTTGTTAAGACTCAACCTAACATGGTTTCATTCAGAATGAAAAATATCTAAATAAATACAATGATTAAGATCAATTTGTTAATACGATGTATTCTTATAGAAATTTGAGAGCGAATTTAATCTACCAACTCCACACTCGTTAAATGACTCGGTATTTATATTCATCCTTCCAAATGTCAAATTTTCATTGTATATTACAAAGACTTTAGACACATGGGACATGATAGCTCCAAAAAACGTAGAATAACCAAATGTATGACATCTTATTTATAATCCTAATTGTAGTGTTTAAGATGTTCTTTACATTAGAAATAGGTTTTCCAAATACCAATTATAAACCTAGTTAGTCTCATGGAATTCATTAAAAATGTAAATATGATAATCATTATAATTTTCATTGTGATATTATAAGTTCAAGTATTAGTCATATTATTAAAACATTATTAGTAAAAAGGACAAGATAGAAATTCTGACATATTATGTGATAAACTTGAGTCCGATGAATATTGAAAAAAATCTCATTACGATAATCAAAATGATGAATGTAATTTTTATATTCTTAATACATAAGAATTTATTCTAAATTTAGAAAAAATTAATGTGTTCATCAAAAACATATTGATATGATTTGGATATAAAAAGTTATTAGACATGTTATTAACTAATATTTTGTGATTTCTAAAACACAAGGAATGGAAAAGTAAGAAGATTAAATTCTGACATAATAGTGATGTCTAAGAAAATATGGCCCTTTCAGGTGCATTTGTGTATATTGGATATCTGTGGATACCATATATCTACTATTAATTATTATTTTTGTTGCTATTGTTGTTATTGTCATTATTAATATTGATTTCTTTCCTTCTATTGTAGGCATAATAAATACTAATAATAATTATTATTATTACTACTACTCATATTAATATTTTTATTAGTATTACTTTTATTATTTACACTATTATTATAATTACAATTATTATTACTATATTGTGGCTTGTGTCGCAATTGATCTATACTCATTCCTTGGCCTCCACATCTAGAAGGTCCTAGGTTGTATCCATGTAGGTTGAATGTACTATTCTAGTACTATGTAGGTTGTGATGAAAGTGGGGATGCAGATAATGATTCCAGATGGATGTGACATAGATATGATTCTTTAAGCCTCTAGGTAGTGGCATAAGTAGAATGATCCTGGAATGATGTTACATTGGGAATTTTTTCCAAAAAACCAGTCATTGATCCATATAATGGGACTTAGGCCCACCAGGAGTTTGGTACATAAAAATTATAATGGCATAGATTAGTTGTGGGCTTATCCTTGGGGAAGGTATGAGGTTTTAGGCATTCATTTCCCTTTAGGTATTTGGGTGTGTTGTTTTATTGTAACCCCTAATACATAAATAAATTACTAACACTATAATTAATATAATTATTTCTACAATTTGTATTATTATTACTAATACTATTAATATTACAATAATTAACATTACAATAATTAATATAAAAATTAATACTATTATTATTATTGTGGTCATGGATCTTAGGGCTTTAATATGATGGCCATTGATCATGAATTCTCTTTCGATCTATGTGATATTCTTGTTACTCTTTAAAATAATGTTGAAATATTTTATGGTATGATTAAATTTTACTAGACCATCCCATATGGTCTCATAAAGAAAGAACATAGTTGTTCAATGAATGTTGTCAGGTCCTCTATTGTTGGAAATGTTGTAAATATACTATTTTCTCAGATTATAGGTATGTGGACATTATTTAGGGTAAGAGAATCACTAAAAATGGTTCGATTGATTTTGTTTAAGAAGATAAAATAATCATTAATGAACATCCAAAATAGTGTAAAAAATCTATAATAATTCATACTTTATCTATTTAATTGGGTTATATATAGAAGATTGATGAGTTAAAATATTGATTTTATTTAAACTTGGGGAATTGACCCAGAGAAGATTATAATGATTGGAAAGGTAATATTTCATGTCTTCATTCCTTCAGATTATCATAAACTAAATTCATAGGGAATGGGATCAATCTTGCTTGATCTAGTTTTCCTTAGGATTCAAAAGTGTGATCAGTTTTTAAATATTGGTTTATTTCAGAATTTTATAAAGCATAATGAATTTGAATTAAAGGGTTTAACTTCTTCTTTTTCACCCAAAAATCATTTGGGATACACCATATGTTTTTTGAATTACCTATCTATGTTGGCATATAGGAAGTATAGGTCAGTTATAGGCATTTTTCTTATGTCATGGATGAGAATTATCCTTTCTCTCCACATGTAGATACTTTAATTCATGTTTTTATGGAATTGAAGTTAGAATTGAACATTGAATTATTCAAATTACATAATTTATGTAAGAACACCAAGTTCATTGGGAATTCATATTATGACTATAGACGAGAATTGTTTTGTGTTTTTTGAAACATGATTGTCCATGTGACTGGTAATTAAAAACTCAATTCACCATATTCTACGGTTGCTGATGCTAATTTTCAATAAGTCAATATAATAGTAAATGATGTAAAAATGATGTGTAGTGGTGAATTATATCTTATTAGAGAAGGATTTTCCTACATGAACATTACTCAAGCCTTCAGGAAGGTAATTAAGAAACAATTAGAGAGTAATTATAGTATTTCCTCTATAAAAATAATGGATAAACCATCACATAATATTGGAAAAAATATTTTGGGAAGGATTCCTACTTATCAATGGCCATAGGATTAAATATTGGAATGGAACATGACCACTTATCTTATTTGGTAGCCACCGTTTGGTGTAGAGATACAATATAGTGGAGATGACTCTACTAGTTATGTCTTATTGAGACTGACTACCCTAGATGAAATGGATTGAAAATCTTGAGAATAGTCTTGATCTAATAAATAAGGGACTGAACATTCTATTTTACCATAGGAATACTAAATGTGTTTTGGTACCATCAAAGAAAAGATTCCCCTTGGTATTCTGGATGTGTATTCACATGTCCAAGGAATATTGATGATATCATAGAAAGATTCTAGTATTTCCCCAAATTTGAAATTAGGATTCTCTTATTGGAATGTATCATAAAATTAGTAGAAGGAAGAGGTCAGGTGGAATAATAGTTCTATGATTTCAATTCTACATATAGGGATGAATGTGACGAAACTAGTACTTATTCAGAATCAAGATGTAATGTTGTTTAACTTTTTTGATTTATTTGGACCTCATTTCATGATTTTAATCAAATTTCATTGTAAGGGAAAAGAGTTATAGATTTCGGGGAGTCTATAATTGTTGGGAATTAATATGGGGTACCTGTTGGGGGTGCTACCCAAAAAAAATTTCCTTTTGACCCTAAAGGCTACTAATTGGTTATTGGGATGACCCAATCTAAAGTAACAGATTCTATTAATAAAATTTCTAATGTTACTTCTCCAAGTGATGGAATTATTTTTGATACTATTGATATTGATGGGGGAAATATAATTGGAAATATTGATGAAATAGCCTAAGAAAACGTGGTTTCTAAGATAATTATTAATGCCTCATACACCAAAAATAAGTAATAGGTTCTTAATTAATTAACTTTAAGAACAGGATAAATGGTTCCACTAATTATTTATATGCTTTAATCAATATGTAATCTGGAGTTTGAAAGGTTTTATGTTAAGATAATGGAGTGGGATGAACCCAGAAACATGATGGTTACTCTCCATGTATGAATATTTCTAATGTGGACAATAATTTCCCCATATTAGATGTGGAATTTGGAAAAATTACACCCATGAAAAACAACAGAGCATGGTGATATTCCTCTAGAGACTATAGAGGCCTCTCTATAAGGTAACCATATGGATTCCTCCATACAACCTAAATTTACTGGGGGAGTAAAAGAAGTAAACTGAAAATGGTTGGTACTTGGATGTGATATACACCATAAAATTTCATGTTGTGGGTGTTTCAGTTACTACATATGAAGTTGATAGTATGGATAAGTCATAATAGGAATTGAAACATCCTTAATAGCAGTCGCCCGAGAAATAGAAGAGAGGTCAACATGAAATATGTTGAGTTAGATCGTAGATTCGAGGAAGGAGGAAGTCAAAATGGTGATTTTTATTTATTATTAATTTATGTTTTTCAAACTCTTTTCATTTTATTTTTTTGTAATTATAATTGTTTTCATTTTTGGATTTATATATCTCCCTACTTTTCACCCACCACTTATCTCTATTTGGAGCTATTTTATTTCTATTTTATAATGTTACCATGGGTTTAGGATACCAATAAAAGTATTCAGGTAATTTATTATTATTATTATTATTATTATTATTATTAATTTGAGAAATCACCTAATCCCTCTATGGACATAGATATATTGAATCTATTCTTCTTATTGGGGGTTAACCTTCAAGAACTCATGATTGTGGAAGTGATAAAATAATATATGTCAATAAATGATTCTCCTACTATAAAAATGCATTCATATTAGGTTGATGTGTTTGATGTAAATCAGAAAGACATTAAACATGGATCTAGAAGTTTTCACTCAAGTCCAGATAGAAAGTCAAGAATAACCACCAATATAACCGTAATGGACAAACTGCTGTAATTGTACTAATTGAGAAATAATAAAATTTGGATTCTATAATGTGACATATTTTTTTACATAGTTGAGGGTGGATGTGATTCATGGTTTTAATCAAGTGGAAAATGAAATTGGACCTTTCGGTTCAGTCACAATAACAAATATCTCCAAAGCTTCTAAAATGAATAATGTGGATTACCATTTTATATAAGTTTCTACTTAATACATTGTTAGTACTACATTTATTAGTTCTTATATTGACTTTATCCATAGATATTGAAAGCAATATCCCGTATTATTCACTATTTTGGTATTAATTAACTCACCAGCCTTTTATATGATTCATCTCGAGGGCCTTGAGAACATTTTCTGTAGAAAAAATACAGTTTCATCTCGATCATTAACTTATTCTGGAATTGATTTTAAATACTATTAAGGATATGTTAATTATTTTAGAATAATTAAAAAATATGATCCAAACCATGAAAATTTCCAAGGGGGTCCTATGAATCCCTCTACAAAACAAACAAATGACATAACATTTGGTTTGAGTGCTATCCAGATTTCACTAGATATGGAAACATCAAATGAGGGAGACCTAAAAGCCCAGATTTGGGGAACTTCCCGCAATCCAGATATAGATGGAGTAAATACATAGTTTATTAATATCTTGAGACTCACCCCAATTAATATAGTGTTGTAACCATGGTCTTATATGCATGACTTGGAGTATGGTTTGTGTTTGTTGTCAATCATCAATGGAAGTTCAGATCGTGTACCAGCAAAGAGATCATACCGTTCAAGCAGACAACAGTATTGAAGGTGGCGTCGTTTCCTAGTGTTTTCCAAATTTTTGGCATCCAATTTCTGGAAGTTGCTGAGCATCACGAAAAGTGGTTCTTCATGACGATAATAATTAAATATGGAAAAGTAATGAATTTCGCAAAGAGAGGATGCATGGTTTGGAAATCGTGAAGACCAGAAGAATGGAGGCGGTGAGTCTTCGAGATTACGTCAAAGCTTCGTGAATGGAAGAGTTGAAGCGCATCGCAGTGGTGAAGGGATTTGCGAGGGAGCTTCGTGGAGATGGTGCGATGGAATGATCACGGTGATTCTCCGCGATTATGATGAGCTCCACGAACGAACAATTGCCGTTTTGCTTCGTGGTTTTGAGTGATTTTTGGCGGGAACTTCGGAGGTTCACGATTTGAGCTTATGTGGCGCTGAATTCGCATGGAAGGGTCAAGGGTTAGTGGAATCTCCTATAAATAGAGGCTGACCCCCTCAAGAGAAGTAGAGAGAATTTCAGAGAAAATCCTTTGCTCTCGGTTCGCAAAGGTCTCTCGCGAATGCAGTGTGCTCTGTGAAAGAGGAGCATCGCGGTGGCTATTCTAGCTCCGGAAAGCTCGTGTGCCCTGCGTTTTCTCAGTGAGCTTCGCGAAGAGGCAGGAGCTCCGCGATAGCCAAGCATTGCGAAGGCTGGAGCATCGCGAGAGTGCTTCGCGATTGAGCTTCGCAAAAAGGCAGGGACTCCGCGAAAGCTTTTTTAAGATTTGCAAAAATGGGAGCCTTGCGAAGTAGGGTACATTGTGAAGGCCTTTTCCAAAGGTTGGTTGGCTAGTGGACAAGAGAAAAGGGGGTTTTCATCAGTGGTTGGAATTTGGATTTTAACAGAGCAATAACTCAGGACTCTGATGCAAGCAAAGTCTCATGTTGAACAGGAGACAATAAACTTCATGTCTATCAATTGAAGAGACCTTCACGTCTATAAACTGAGTGTGACTTCACCAACGGTTGTGAGCCAGGGGGAGTCCACGGGAGTGAACCGAGGGAAGCAGTGAGCTATCCCTAAACCTTTGTAAAGGCAGTGAGCCTGGGATAGAGTGACTGTGCCCGAACAATTGTAATCTCCATCTAGTGAAGCATAGTGGATTTTGGTATGACCAAAAACTTGTCGGCGTATGCTCCTTGGACGTAGCCCTTAGTGGTGAACCATGTAAAAAGGGTTGTGTCTTCTCTGTGCATGTGCATGTTTGCTTTCTGATCATTTTCATCATACATTTTCAACAAGTTCCTACCAATGTGGGAACAAGATCTATCACATTAAAAGAAAAATTTGTCACCCTGATTCACCCCTCCCCTCTCAGGGTGTCCCGGGGTCCTTCAAGTGGTATCAGAGGGTAAAGGTTACTGGTGTTGAATCTGACCTTTTTTGTCATGGAAAAGGCGGTCAATTCCCGGGGAGTCCCTCCCTTCGATTGAAGCAATTTCCAGATCTGGAAGAACAGAATGAGATCTCATCTAAGATCTCTTAGAATGGAAGTTCTCTTTTCTACTGAAATAGACAGGAATCTTCTTGATGCAGATTCTAAAGCGCAGAATGCACTCACTGCAGCCCTTTCTGATCAGATCTACGTAAAGGTGATGAATTTCACCTCAGAAAAATACATGTGGGATATACTTGAGAATATTTATGAAGGAGATAGCAAAGTGAAGGAGGTGAAACTACAAGTGCTGCACAATCAGTTTGATGATCTGAAGATGCATCCAGATGAGAATGCAGACTCATTCTTCAATCGAATTACTGAAGTGGATGGAGAAATTCGGGGTCGAGTCGAAGAAATCAAAGACATTGATATTGTAAAGAAAATATTGAGAATACTTCCACCTCTGTATAATGCGAAGGTGTCAGCCCTTGAGGAAAGATATCTTTCCAAACATTCTCTAGATGATCTACTGAGCAGCTTGGTAGCATATGAAATGAGAGTCAAACCAGAAGATGCTACGACTCGGGTGAGCAAGGAAATGGCATTCAAGGCCACGAATAAACTGAAAATCTCAAAGGATAGTAGCGGTGAAGATGAAGAAGAAAAAGAAATTCTTTCTCTCATTGCAAAGAAGTTCCAGAAGGGGAAAGGGAAATTCAAAGGGAAGTTACCTCTCGCGTGTTTCCGGTGTGGAAAAGTTGGTCACATTGCCTCTCAGTGCTTAAAAATGATCAATGATGAAGATAGTGAGGATGAAAACTTCAAGAAGCCTCAGAGAAGGTTCTTCAAAAAGGGAGACTTAAAATCTGGTAAGAAAATGAAAAGGAATAGTTTTTTATGTGAAGAGGAAGAAGATGATAATGAATTCTGTGATGAAGAAGAACCAGAATTCAAAACTGGGAACCATGCTTCTATGATGGCCATTGTTGAAAAGTCAGAAGATACTGATGGGGAAAAACAACTGAGAACTTGTGTAGATCCTGAGATGCAACTTAAGGATGCGGTTAGTAAGATTAAGATTAAATTTAAGAGCTGCAATAAGTGGAAATCAATTGTAGAAGAATCAACTGAATATGTTTATCAACTTGAAGCTGAAATTGAATGACTGGAAGAATTTGTGAAGGTACAGTATAAAATAATTGAAAGCAATGATGATGTAGTAGATATGAAGCTGAGAATTGAAGAGAAGGCAAAGGTCATCAATGACCTCACCTCCACAATGGATGAAAATTCCAAGACTGCTGATGGTCTTGAGGAGGAAGTAGTTACTCTAAGGAGTAAACTGGAGTCTAAATCAGTTCCAAAAGAATCAACGAAGAAAGTATAGTATGGAAGATTCTCAGATGCAGAATTACTAGCAAGAGCCAAGTGTGGTTCTGATGGGGTTAGAAAAATCTTTAGTGATAAAAGACCCGCTTGCATGGGAAAGAGTGGAATTGGCTGTGAGGTTGAGACATCAACTGCTAGAAGTGAAAAAATCCAAAAGAAAGATAAGATGAAAGTTGAACATGTTGAAACGTTACCTAGAGTTCTGAAAAAGGAACCCTCAATCCAAACTAAAAGGAGACCTTAAAATTATCCTCAAACATTCAGAAATGACAGACAATCTTAATATTCTCCCAAGGAAGAAGGTATGAGGAGAAATTCAAGTGAGAAGACATTTCCTCTCATGAAGTGTCAGTTTTGTGGCTATCTGGGCCATACCATGTCTTATTGTGAAGAGGCAAGAAGCTATCTGAATGGAGAAGATATTGAAGCTCAACAAAGGAGAACAATTTCATATCCTAATTCTTATAGAAGAAATAATTTCTATGGATATTGTTTTTGTGGTGCTAACTTTGGTCATAAGGCCGCTAATTGCAGGCAGAGAAGGGACATGGACACCTCATACCGAAGTTCAAAACATGTCAAGTCTCGTCAGCAAGAAATTGTTTCTCTTTCAAACAGGTTTTCACCTCATAAACAAGACTTTGACTATGAAGAACCTGGGTGTGTGGAAGAGATAATTGAAAGGCCATCAGTTCTTTATACTCGATCTAATGTCTCGTGGAAGGAAAGGAAGAAGATTGAGAAATCCAACCTTGCACAGGTGGCCCTCAAAGCTACAAATAACAACAGTACCTAGATTCTGGATAGAGGTTGTTCATCTCATATGACAGGTAATGCCGGCCTACTAACGAATATCATAAGTAATGTCGATGGTACAGTAAGATTTGGTAATGATGGGGTTCTGAAAATAAATGGGAGTGGACGTACCGAATTAGCTAATGGAGAAATAAAGAAGACTGAAGTCCTTTACGTAGATGGCCTACGTCATAATCTCCTCAGCGTGAGTCAACTCTGTGACTCAGGACTTATAGTTACGTTTAATCAGAAAGGCTGAACTATCAAGGGAAAGACTGGAAATTCACTTATGAAGGGATGCAGAATAGAAGGCAACTTGTATCAGGTTGATAGTGAAGAAAATGTATGTTACATGACTGTTGAAGAAGAAAACAATTTGTGGCATCGGAGACTGGGACACATCAATCAACAAGACATGGAGAAAATATCAAAATTAAGAATTGTCATGGACATTCCCAACCTGAAGCGTGAGCATGAAAAATCTTGTGATGCTTGTATTTGTGGGAAGCTAGTCTGCAGTTCATATCGGCCAAAGAAGAAAAGGGCATCTCACCTTCTTGATCTGATTCGTATAGATGTTTGTGGGCTAATAAATGTTGCCGAAACTCATGGAGAAAGGTACTTTGTCCTTTTCATATATGATTACAGTAGAATGGCATGTGTTATGGTCATTCACAGGAAACGAAAAGTCCTTGACTGCATGAAAACATATCGGCGAAACGTCGAGAATGATACTGGAGGAACAATCAAAGTGTTGTGATCTGACAATGGAGGAGAATAAACGTCCATTGAATTTGAGAATTATCTGGAGACGCATGGGATACAGCATGAGGTAGCTGCTGTGAGAACTCCAAAACAAAATGGAGTTGTTGAACGTATGAATCGACAGGTAAACAACATGGCAAGAACTGTGCTGATTGAGAGTCGTATTCCACGACATTACTGGAAAGAGTTTGTTCAAGCTGCAGTGTACATTCAGAATCAAACATGACCTTATATGGGTGAGACGAAGACACCATATGAATTGTTGCATGGACAGAAGCCTTCTCTAAAATACTTTCGTGTCTTTGGAAGTAAATGCTTCATCAGGAACAAATAAGGAAATCAAGGGAAATATGGCGAGAATGCAGATGAATGAATTTTCCTCAGTTACTCAATGAACAGAAAAGCCTACAAATGTTTCAACAAGCGTTTGGGAAGGATTGTGGAAAACAGTGATGTTAAGATAATTGAATAGAAAACCCCAAATGCTTCAAGGACGTCATATTCTGATGTGATAGAAAGTCAGGAAGAATGTGAACATGAAGAAAATAAAAATGCAGAAATAGAGGAATCTGTTCAAAACACTCAGAAGTCACATCATGATTTTGACTCAGAAGAAGAATCTGAAGAAGAAACTATGGCTGAAGAGAATACTACTAAACCTCACAGGAGAAATCGAAGAGCTGAGATTGATCCATCCAACATAATTGGGGATAGGAGTGCACCCACTCAAACATGAAGGATGAGGAATACCACACAATCTGCATTTCTATCAGTTTTAGAGCCATCCTCAATTGAAGAAGCTGCAAAAGATAAATCTTGGGAGAAATCCATGAATGATGAATTATATCAGATTGACAAGAATCAGACATGGGATCTTGTCCAGAGACCCGAAGGTCACAATGTGATTGGTACCAAATGGATCTTCAAAAATAAGTTTGATGAGCATGGAAGTGTCATCAGAAACAAGGAACGACTAGTATGTAAAGGATACTCCCAGATTTAAGGCATTGATGTTGAAGAAACCTTTGCTCCAGTGGCTAGACTGGAGTCAATCAGGCTTTTTCTTGACATGGCACTCCAAAGAGGATATATAGTATATCAAATGGATGTCATGACAGCATTCTTGAATGGTGTACTCGAAGAAGAAGTCTACATTGAACAACCAGTGGGATTTTTTTTGGGTACTGATGAAAGAAAGGTCTGCGAACTGAAGAAAGCTCTATATGGCTTATAGCAGGCACCATGGGCGTGGTACTCATGGCTGGATTCATATCTCAAGAAGATGGAATTCAAAAGAGGAGAAGTTTATGACAATATCTATGTGAAGAATTCTCCAAAAGATCAATTCATGGTTCTTGTCTATGTTGATGACATCATATTTGGTGGCAGCAGGCAGAAATCAGTGGATGAATTTGCCAACCACATGAAATCGGAATTTGAAATGTCTATGATCGGGGAGCTCAAATATTTCTTGGGGCTGCAAGTGATTCAAAATAATGAATACACATTCATTTCCCATGAAAAATATGCAAGAGAGCTGCTGAAGAAGTTCAATATGCAAGAATCCAAACCAATGTCAACTCTGACTGCAGTTGGAACTAAACTCGGAAAGCATGAGGATGGGAAATCTATTGATCCCACCATGTACATGAGGATCATTGGAAGCCTACTGTACCTGACAGCGACAAGTCCAGATATTGTCTTTGCAACATGCCTTGAGGCCCGATTTCAGAGTAATAAAAAGGAGGAACATATGGCAGCAGTAAAAAGAATCATGAGGTACATTCAATCTACACATAACTTCGGGTTATTTTTTGCTGCAGGCAGGGACAGTGAATTGTCAGAGTTTTCTGATGCTGAATGGGCTGGTGATGTAGTAGATAGAAAGTCCACTAGTGGTGGAGCTTTCTATATTGGGCAGAAATGTGTTGGCTGGTTGAGCAAGAAACAAGAAATTACTTCTCTTAGTACTGCTGAAGCTGAGTATATCTCCGCCATAAAGGCATGCACTCAACTGCTATGGATGAAGTAGTAATTAACTTATATTTGCGATGAGGTGACACAACCAATGGTGATTTACTATGACAATAAGAGCGCAATTGATCTTACGAATAATCCTGTTCAGCATTCTCGTACAAAACACATTGAAATCAGGTATCACTTTATCAAAGAGAAAGTTGAGCAAAGCGTGATTAGATTGGATCATGTGGGAACAGATGAGCAAGTGGCTGATATCCTGACAAATCCACTGTCAGCGGCTGTGTTTGAGAAGCATAGGTTGAACCATAGTGTTCGACCACCTCCCAGTGTATAAAGAGGTTACGTAATTCTCCTCTCCCCGTTTGTTATAAACTATTTAATTTGTTTATGGATATGATGCAGGTTTATGGGGGAGATACTATCCAGGGGAGTATGGTTTGAGCTGAACGTGAAAAAAATTTACTGGTCTTTGGATTTATTGTCAATGGGGGAGAACGGAGAAGGAATAAATTCAGGAAACTTCTGTGATGAGAAGAATTAGAAGGAAAACAGTGGAACCCAATTCAATCCTCCTCTCTTGTTTTCTACACCGAGCATTACTCACTTTGACGTAGAGTGTTGGCTGAGTTGATTCCTTTGTTTTTTGGTTTTCACATAGATGGAGATCTATTGAATTTATCTTCTGATTTCCAAAAAACCCAAAGGGGGATATTGTTGGAACCATGGTCTTCTATGCATGATTTGGAGTATGGTTTCTGTTTATTGTCAATCATCAATGGAAGTTTGGATCGTGTACCAGCAAAGAGATCATACCGTTCAAGCAGACAATAGTATTGAAGGTGGTGTCATTTCCCATTGTTTGCCAAATTTTTGGGGTCCAATTTCTGTAAGTTGCTGAGCATCGTGAAAAGTGGTTCTTCATGAAGATAATAATTAAATATGGAAAAGGCATGAATTTCGCAAAGAGAGGATGCATGGTTTGTAAATCGCGAAGACCAGAAGAATGGAGGCGGTGAGTCTTCGAGATTACGTCGAAGCTTCACGAACGGAAGAGTTGAAGCGCATCTCGGCGGTGAAGGGATTTGCGACGGAGCTTCGTGGTGAAGGCACGGAGGAATGACGACAGTGATTCTCCACGATTACGATGAGCTCCGCGAACGGACAATTTCCGTTGTGCATTGCGGTTTTGAGAGATTTTCGGTGGGAACTTCTGAGCATCGCGATTTGAGATGATGTGGCACTGATTTCGCGCGGAAGGGTCAAGGGCCGGTGGAATCGCCTATAAATAGAGGCCGACCCCCTCAAGATAAGTAGAGAGAATTTTAGAGAAAATCCTTTTCTCTCGGTTCGCAAAGGTCTCTCGTGAAGACAGTGTACTCCGTGAAAGAGGAGCATCGCGGTGGCTATTCAAGCTCCGCGAAGGTCATGCGCCCCGCGTTTGCTCAGTGAGCATTGAGAAGAGGCAGGAGCTCCGTGATATCCAAGCATTGTGAAGGCTGGAGCATCGCAAGAGTGCTTCGCGATTGAGCTTCGCGAAAAGGCAGGGACTCCGCAAAGGCTTGTTTGAGATTTGCAAAATTGGGAGCCTTGCGAAGTAGGGTAATTTGTGAAGGCCTTTTCCAAAGGTTGGTTGGCCAGGGGACAAGAGAAATGGGGGTTTTCATCTGTGGTTGGAATTTGGATTTTAACAGAGCATTAACTCAGGACTCTGATGCAAGCAAAGTCTCATGCTGAACAGGAGACAATAAACTTCATGTCTATCAATTGAAGAGACCTTCCCGTCTATAAACTGAGTGTGACTTCACCAATGGTAGTGAGCCAGGGGGAGTCAATGGGAGTGAACCGTGGGAAGCAGTGAGCTATCCCTAAACCTTTGTAAAGGCAGTGAGCCTGGGACAGAGTGACTGTGCCCGGACAATTGTAATCTCCAGCTAGTGAAGCATAGTGGATTTTGGTACGATCGAAAACTTGTCGGCGTATGCTCCTTGGACGTAGCCCTTAGTGGTGAACCAAGTAAAAAGGGCTGTGTCTTCTCTGTGCATGTGCATGTTTTCTTTCTGATCATTTTCATCATACAGGTTCAACAAGTTCCTACCAATGTGGGAACAAGATCCATCACATTAAAAGACAAAGTTGTCACCCTGATTCACCCCTCCCCTCTCAGGGTGTCCCGGGGTCCTTCATATAGGGGAAATCAATGGATAATAGGTCAACACCCACAAAATCAAGGAATTATTCTAGATAGACATAAAAAAGGTAAATATCAATATGTCATTTATCAGTGTGTTTGCATGTCTCTCATTCTATATACAGTTTTTTATTTTGTGGGGCCTATGTCCACTTGAATGATTTTTTTCATCACCATGTTCTATGTTTTTTTATACAATTTAATAATTTTCTTCTGGTTAATGTATTTGGATCTCGAAATCAATGGATTTTATCACCTCAAAATTTTACTATTATGATCATTATCATCATCATGTTTATCATCATCTTTACCCATATTTTCATTATTATTATTATTATTCAAATGGGGGTGAAACCAAGTGGTGTGGAATAACCTATATATCATATGGCCATCTTGGATTCAAATCCCAGCCACGATTCCTAAGTTGGACAACCTAGTTAAATTATGATGGGGGTGTATATGGTTTGGAATCAATTAATTTCATCATGATGATGTGGTTTTCATAATCTGACATTGGCATGAGGTTAGTACACATCGGTAGGAACAGACAGTGGTGTAAATTGACCCCTTCTCTGAATTGAGTTTGATGACGGTTATCCAACATCAACCAACATTTTCATTTGATTTAATCAAGATTTAAATAATGGATAGTGGTACAGGTGGACCCCTCTCAATGGTGGGGTTATTGATGTGTGTTTAGTCTCATCCAATACACAAATGATGTTGGTGTACATCGACAAGCACAATTATTTGTGTCGTTGGACACCTTCTTGATGATGGAGGTGGTGATGGTCTGTTAGTATCAACTAACACCAGCATGAAGATGAACTATAATGGTAGTGGTAGGAAGAAGTGCAGTTATACTCTAATCAATGTAGGGAATTTGATATTGGGGGGATGGTGTCACGACCATCATGAGGTATTAAATGTACTAGTATGTGCAAGGGATGTTGATGTAGAGACTCTGGGTCGATCCAAAAAACATAGGTCTTTGTGATGCTTTTAGGGGGACTACAATGAATGTATCATGGACCTTTACGTTTCTTGTGATATGGGGTATGCATTCCTAAATGATTTATAAATTAAGTTCCTATACTAGGATTTTATGGACCTGTTTTTTCCTTGTAATACTTTGAAATGATTATATATATATTTATATTGCTAGGAGTAGAGAAAGTGTTTGATTTAGAGGCCTGGTGTTCCGGAAATTGATTTTGTAAAAATATAGAAAAATATATTTTATATTATGAATTAATGGTTCTTATATAAATAGGGATAACTCTTAAAAAAATCACATATCATACTTTTAAAACCGTGGCTGAGACCATAGGGTGGTATTTAACCAAGGTGCAACATAAATTGTGTTGATGTGAGGTGTTCAAAGTCCTCAATTGTTGGAATTAAGTTCGTTGGATTATTTACCAAATAAATAAATTCATTCATTAATTTTTTCCTAAATGAATAATTTATAAGAAAAATTCTATGTAAAATCCTTAAGGGATAGCCACATAAACCCTGGGAGGATTATAGAGCTTCTCCTTCCTCCTTAATTGGTGAATCAAATTAGATGATGACAAACCGCCAGATAAGAGTAGTTTGGATCACACTGTACATAACAACATCCGTCATTCATTGGATATCCAATTCATCAATGATAAATGATCCACGATAAAATAATGACTATTAAATTTTAGGTTTACCTCCATTTTTATGAAACTAATTGAACATATCGACCCCTTTAATCGATCTAGACCAATTGTGGATTGGGCAAGCACATGTGGACTAAAATCTTAATTGATTTATTCAATGTTTTCTAACCCTGAATTCCCATTATAGATAGTTGGACAATAATTCTTGGAACCAATCGATTAAAATATTATTCATATGCCTTTCCCCACTCGTGTTCTTCATGTTCACTACCAGCTAGACCATACAGTCTTAGATTAACATTAACGGTCTGTACCGAGTCTGATCAAACCCATGGGATCATAACGACATCCTGAGTGAAGATAGGATCAAAAAAATGAGAATATATATGGGATCACTTCAGGGTATGAATGATTATTTCAATAACTGGATATTGATAAATCAATAAAAAAACAGTGTTATATGAGTGGAATTATGAAACCCATGTAGGTATTTGTAGTGATATTTATACCACCGAAGGGATACTATCTATTTACAAACGATAGATCCAAAAATAACGAGTGGATTCGAGGCAAAAAATCAAAGGCAAGGATCATATATGGAATGTGTAATTCAGATAACAATTTCTATAGAAAACTCGAATATACATTTTTTTCATGGATGACCACACATTGTGTAGCCACATAATTATGACAGCTAGAGATTCGGGAACTCATAAGGATGGAATGATGTGTATCCCTCCTACATGTTGTGTACCCCATACCTGGATGGGATACCCATATGGTGGATCACAAGGGAGGTATCCCATGTGGAAGTATATTTCTAGGTACATAGTCATGTACCTGAGTACATAGACATGGGGTCATTTACACGAACATATTTGTGAAGCATAGACAGGGACCCTATGTACTATGACACACCGCACCGATTCTCTACATTATGTATACTATTACATGGTTTTGGAATCAATGTAATGTGAATGGATAGATCCAGGAAGTGGAGGGGTCCACACACTATGTGGATCCTCTAAAATGATGTGTTCACTTTGGACACTTTTGTGGAAACTCCAAGGGTCTTTATATTCTTCATTCAACCTCAGATTTTGGCCTGCGAGTATCTAATACTGATTGTTATACTTCATAGAAGAAGATGGATCCCTCATTTGTAAAATTGTAGATATGATGTGAAATTTTTTGGGGATGGCACATGGTTAGGCGATTCATTGATAATAATAGTGATTATTAAAGTTTACCAGTGACTACTAAGTTGACCCTCCTCTGTAGATGGATAGTGGATTCTGCAATGAATACTAAGTTGACTCTATAGTAGAAATAGGCAGTGGATTCCAAAAAAAATTACATACATAACCTCCAATAGTGATTGGATGTGGATTCCATGATGACTTATGATTATACCCTCTAGTAGAGATGGGAAGGGGAATCATTGATGTTTACCTAGTTCACTATCCAATAGTGTTGAGTAGTGGTGTCATCGACTACTATCAAGTTGACCCTCCAGCTCAGATGGGTAGCAGAGTCATTGATATTTTCTGAGTACTACCCTCCAGTATAGCATGGAACAAAATAATCAATCTATAGAGTGGAACCCCTTACACATACTAGGGAACAAGTCCCTTACATAGATATTGTTCCCCCTCGACTATGGGGGACAGTGATGGGGTTTGGTTTGACTTGAATTGTTAAATTTTGGAAGATGAATGAGATGATTGGTATCATTGATACTCTTTTAGAACTCTACGATGCTCTTCTTCTGTGGATGATCTATGAGACGAATATACCCTTACTCACCCATTTGGGATTATTTAGAACTGATCACATGTGTATACCTTTCTATATGCATACCTTTGGATTTGGATACCCTCTTTCCATGAGATGTGAATACGCGCAGGGTATAACACTTGCTTTTCATGGTTTTCTTCTCATGGTTGGATTAGTTTACTCTCTTATGATATGTAGCTATGACTCCATGTGTATTTAATATACTCACCTCATTGATCCTCGTGTGTCGGTATGAGGTTAAATTCACTCTTTATTTGGGTAGAGTTGTTCTGTTTTACTGTATCTTTCATCTACTGTATTTATATTCATGTTCAATCTCGTACTTATCCCCTTTCATATTTGGGGCATCTTTCTGGGTATGTATATACTCACCATATCTTCATATTTACCCTCAGGTGTCATGTCTTTTGAAGATTATGGTTTGTTCAACAGTGAATCTAGAGGATATTAGGGATACCTAGTAAATTGGACCACATACAGTGGACATAGCTTGGTGATCTATAGTAGGGATCTATTATGAGTATAATTTTTTGGTTCTAACACATTGGGAAATATTTCTAGTTGGGAATTTAATTTTTCCATTACATTTTTCTTATACTATCATACTCTTGTACACCTTATAGGTTATTCCTACTAGGTTTAGTTTAATTTTATATTACTTAATTTACACCATCCCTTTGAACTTCTGTACAAATATGGTTTCATGTGTGCATACAGGTACATAGGAAAATGTCTCCCAATGTTATATATTCCTTTTTCCCTGGTCTCGAAAATTAGCTTATGGATCTGGTCTTGGGGTAGTTATAGATCTAACCTCAGATTGGGTCAGGTCATGACATATTAGCATCATAGAATGTTTTTTACATGGGATTTATTATAGAATATTCCCCTAATGAAGATTCTATTAGGTTTAGTGAAGAAGATTATATGTTTAACGAGTGCAAATCCTAGACAATGAGTTTAGTGATGGTGGAGGCGGCTGTTGTATCCATTCACTAGGATCTTGACTTCTAACTTGTCCACACGATATACTAAGATATTGGTAGTAGATATCAGTGATTCCTTCATCATATATGGGTGAGCCTTTAAATATCCCTCTTGATTCAGATCATAATCTTTTTTTTATATATATATGATCATCTAACTAATATATGCATTGAAAAGTTTTATGATTCCTCTAAGAAGACATCTAGCCAGGATTCCAGTTCAAGATCATGATGATTATCTGATTATAAATGATTCCTTAGTTGAGGGTCCATCCCATGAGCTTCTTCCTCTTGGAAGACTAGAAGAATCATCTCCACCTATTGAGAATCAAACCATCCAAATAGATTAGGCTACATATGTGTGATTTCTTAGCATGCTATGTGATTCCAGTACAAGAGGTCACTAAGGATACATAGTGACCCAGATCCTCGGGTAGTAGAGGATTGGCTAGATTCAGGGGTCTGTATCTTAAGGTTCATTTTGAACCAAAATAATCATGTGGTTTAATTGGAAACTATCCTTTTACATGGAACAGATACGAGTTGGTGGATCCTTGTTATGAAGATGCACAATGAGTCAACACTCTCATGGAATGACTTACAATAGATTTTTCGTGATGAGTACAACCCCTCATGCTTTCACTTATTGTAGATATAAAATATTTTGGATGTAGAAAATGGAGAGATGATGGTGGATAAGTACACATCATGTTTTAAGGACATTACATGATACTCTTTTGACATGATCCAATATGGCTACTTCTAGGCAGATACATTTGAGGAGGAACTCTATAGAGATATATTTTCTAGCATTTTTTTATTGTGCATCCCCACCTATTCCTTGGTGAAATAGGAAAAAATAGTGGCCAATAGATTTCAATCCGAGGGACACCAGAGAGCTAGTGCAGGTAGAGGGAATCACATAGGTGATTTATTTGTAGGTTCTTGCAAGAACTAGTTGATTGGATATCGACATAGGAAGCCCATTCGAAATCCGGATCAAGCATGATTTCATATAGCGTAGGGATAGTGCAGAGAATCGGGGAATCATTTAGAGGGGAAGTGCTTTTCTTATGATTTGAATGGTCACATAGTATGATATTTCTTGAATAGACATGTCAAACAACATTGGTATATAGCTAATGGACTGCCACGACAGAGGAAACACTGTGTTTAGAGATTTCATAGGAAAAGAAAAGGTGGTCCCCTGGGAGGTGGAGTGGGAAGATCTATAAGAGGAGATATAGATGGTGTATTGTTTAATGATACCCTTCTACCACCACCACTAGGAATCCCTCATCAGGCTCCATGAGATATCAGTTGGGGTTGCGATAAGTTTTAGGCTATGTAGTCTAATGACCCCACAACTCACAGGATGATCAGATGTATGATCCACATGATTGATAATATTTCCTGAGTATTAGTAGGAATTTTTTTTAGTAATTACATTATCTCCTAAATATTTCTACGAGATCTAGATCTCTCAGATAAAGCGTTATCCTAACATCTTTGTCCTGAGGTTCTTATATGGAACACTTCTTCTGTATCTTTTATCTGACATCAGTGCGAGCTATGAATTGGTGTATAGAAGTTCATGTGGAAAATTATACTCACCAAGATGGAACCCTATGATTTTACCTTGGTTATGTATTGGTGTTCCATGGTCCGACCCCAGATCGATGGTGATCGCAGACAAGTAGGATTACTATGCAATTATAGTACCACAGACCACTCGATTAAAGAATTTACAGTAGTGAGAAAATTTCATCTTCTTGGACATTTTCTTAAATGGCTTGGCACCATGGAGGTCTTCTAGTTACCTCCTTTTATAGGGTGGATCAAATGTAAGTTGGATGGCACCGCGAGAGGAAATCCAGGGCCTTCTAGCTATGGTGGAGCCTTCATAGACCACACATGGGATTTTGTTGTAGGGGGTCATGGCACTTGTAGTCAATCTACCACTCTTGAGGTAGAGTTTATTTGTTTTACTGTGGCAGTTGAATGTGCTTGTCAAAGAAATTGGAATACAATATGGTTTGAAAGTGACTCATCCACCCTTGTCCATGCGGTTAGAATGGGCCAAATTCATCTTTCATAGAAACTCACTTCGAAATGGATAAATTTTTTGCACACTATAACTTCAATGAATTATAGTATAACAAATTTCAATCCAGAATCCAACCAACATACAGATGTCCTTGCAAACATAGGAGCCTCTGGAGCTACTTTCACTTATCTTTCCAGGAAACCCTATGAAATTCTTCCTATCCTCCAAATAGATAAGTGTAAAATTCCATTATTTAAACTCTTGTAACCCTATTACTTTTTCATTACATAATTTATTGAAGCTTTCTCTTCTCAAAACTAAAATTAAATGGGCCCTATAGAGCTCCATGATCATTGTTTGTAATTAGGAACCTTTGAGGGTAAGGTTTCATCCAACCTAGGGTGTCCCCTTGGGATTTGTCGGGGTTGATCGTGAAAAAGGATAAGGAGAGCATGGAGAATTTCATGAATTATCATATACTAAAATATGTCACTATAAAGAACATGTACTCATTTATGGGGATTTAATAACTCTTTGACTAGTTGTGTGGTGTTAGATGGTTCTTAGAGATAGATATAAGGTTCGGCTACCACTAGTTGAGGGTTCATGAGGATAATATTTTGAAGAGAGTATCATGATGTCATTATGGACACTATGAGTTCCTAGTGATTCCATTTTGTTTGAAGAATACCCCCACTGTGAATATGGATTTGATGAACCAAGTCTCCTAGTAGTTGATGGAGTAGTTTGTGGTTGGATTCATTAAAGACATACTCATATACTCTGCATCAGAGGAGGAGCATGAAAAGCACCGGAGGATGGTTATAGATTCCATTTGAGAGAAACATATTTCTGTAAAGCTCTCGATGTTCATGTTCTTGATATCTATGTTTTACATTATGGGGTATGTCATTTCTGAGCAAGGTTTAACCATGGACCCAGAGATGATCGAAGCATTTCTTTATTAGGATGCCTCAAATATAGTGCTAGTGGTATAAATATTTCTTGGATTAGTGGGGGTAATATAGGATGTTTTTGAAATAATTCTATAAATTTACAACCCCTTTGACTACCCTGACACATGAATGGTTACCATAAACCTATTATGAGAAGTGAAAGAGGCCCTTTAACATGTTGAGGATGAGGTTGAAGAGTTTTCTAGTATTGAGACTACGAGGGGAACGCATGGAGTTCATAGTATATATAATGACTTATGATATGGTATTGGTTTTTAGTTAATGTAGTGACATAATGTTATCAAATTTTGGTTGAGGAATTTGATAAACCATGATCAGAACTATGTGACTCATGACAATGAGATGGTAGCAGTAGTATTATCCCTAATTATTCGAAGAAAACACCTATTATGAGAGTGTTTTTTGGATTACTCAGACGACTAGAATCTCAAGTACATATTCACATCGAGTGACTTGATCATGATACAATGGCATTGGTTGGAGCTCCATAAGGAATATAACTTTTGGATATATTAAACTCTATGGAAGGGAAAGGATGTAGATGATTCCCTTAGTAGGATGTACCAGTATCACAGGGTTTTGGAGGCTTTAGAGCAGTTGGCCTCCCAGAAACTGACCTTGGTAGAGTACAAGGGTATCACTTTTCTATAGTTGATGGTTTTGGATCCATTCCTTATTGTGCATGTGAGAGATTCCTAGCTAGGATACATCGACTATGAGGTCCTTCATGACTAGATATCCATAGGCGACCCACTGGATGTATATTCTAAAAGGGGAAATAACATTATCAATTTTCAAAAATGGTTGGTGGTTCTAGTCATGTTGCAGGAGGAGGTGATGAGATGGTTCCACACATATCCTGTACATGTACATCCTGGTTTGGGGAAAGCATATAGAAGCCTTCAATGGTAGTTTTGGTGGTTCAACATGAGGAAATTTTTAATGAAGTTCTTCTCTCGATGAAACACCTATCACTAGGTGAAGGCTGAGCACCATGATTCTATAGGTTTTTTGTAGCCCCTTGAGTTCCGAAAGTGGAAGTGGAAAAACTTATTCATGGATTCTGTGATAGTTCTTACATGACCAAAGAATGTCCATGTCACTATCTAGGGAATTTTTAACCATCTTATGAAGTTGTAAACTTATATACTATTTGGTAGAAGAGTTCAATGGCTATTTTGGGTTGTTGTTTGTAAGGGAGATAATTATCCTTAATGGAGTACCCTTGATGATGTTTTCCCATAGTTACACATGATTTATGTCATGATTGTGGAGAGGCATGCATGAGGCCTTCAGGACCCAAATGATGATGAGTAAATCCTTTAACCCACATGAAAATTTGTAAGAATTAGTGTACTATCTAGGTGTTGGAGGATATGATGAGGGCTTTTGTGTTAGACTTCAGCCAGAGATGGGAGGGTCACATTACCTTTGTAGAGTTTATGTATAAAAACAAATACCACTCTACCATCAACATGTCACCTTTGGAGGACTAGTAAGAGATAAATTATAATTTATACATTTTTAAGGATAGTGATTGGTGAGACATAACTTGTGGGCCAAGAGATGAAGTATGTGATTATGGATAAATTCCAGGTCATCCGTGACTAGATGAGTGCAGACCAATGCATAAAGAAATCATATGTAGATTTTTTTTCTTTGGACCTTGGAGTTCCAATAGTGAGAAAATGTATTCTTGAGAGTCATCCCATGATGAGAAATGTGGGGGTTCATTCAATGACTGATTTTATCTCCACGGTTGATCAGGGTTGTCAAGATCATGCACAGGGATAGTAATGTTTCTTTCCACCTCACCCTACCCCAACAACTAGAGAGGGTGCATGATGTATTCTATGTGTCTCGGATGGGGAGATACGTCAATGAATCTATTCATTTTATCGACTTGGGGCTGGCGACTAGCACCAATGGTGTAATTCCCTAAAAGTGGGAAGGCATTTCCATTATAACCAATAAACAGACACACAAGCAGGAACACAGGTGGATAAGAAACACCAAGTAAAACGTATAACAAAACAGTGATTAAAGTAAAAGGGGATAGAATACAAGACCAAATGAAAAGTACAAATATATCTGAAATACAAAACAACTATAGAAAGAAAAAAGACAACCACTGGATCGTCCTCTGGTTTCCTACCGATGGGTAGGTAAAGATCGCCTCCTTAGCACTCCACGTCTGCTCGTCTCCTCCACATATGGACATGCCGTGTAGTCCACCTCTGGGCACCGTCCCATCCTAGTACTCTCAACCTCATTCAGCACTGTCCTTCATCTTCATCCAACACAACAAGTGGCGGGCATATCCCATGAGGGTTTGAGTATAACGATACTCAGTTGGGACCCCGAGACCCTCAAGGTCTCACATAAATCTATCAAGGATAAACAAAAAATTATGAAATAATCCTATAACCCTACATAGGTATATTTTGAGAACCTTGTTTTTGGCTGCAAAGGACATTGGAATATTCTGGATATTATTCCAGAGCAGCGCCCTCAGATGGCGTGCGATTCCGAGCCCCGGTGTGGCCGGAATTAAATTTTCAGTGTGTTCACACTAGGCACGCCAAATAAATGAGATAAATCCTAAACGGTGATCTGGATCAGAGATCCGAGTGTATTGATGGCTCCGGAATGGGGTTTTTACCCTAAGAAAGACATAAAACATGTCAGCATGGGACGTTTGGACCCCTCGCTCGCTTCCAGAACGTTAAACAGATAAATTAAATAATTAATTTATGCGTTTAATGGTTAAACCCAAGTATCTCATATATAGTGGCTCAAATGGGAAAATCGAAGGCACCGTTGAGTTCGGAACCTGTCGTTTACCCTAGGAGGGGTATAAGTTTTGTCGGCGCGGGCCGTTAGTGAAAAATGGCCTCCGGGGTGTTTTTGTAATTTGGCAGCCTTGGATGTTGAGTTTAATAACCTTCAAACAGAAACCCGGAATCAAATTCCGAGACCACTGTTGTGCTCGGGAGGTGGTGTTTACCCTAGAAGAGGTTTAATCTTGACCCCGGCAAAAGTTTCAGATGTGGGTTATTTGGGAGTTTTAAATTAATTACGTTTTTAATTAATTTTTTTCCACTTAAACCCAATTCATCCCCTCCCTCTCCTAGGTTTCTCTTGTGAATGAACCCTCAAGGCTCCCCCCTCAAGCTCCTCCATTTCTCCCCTCTGGAAAGGCAGCGGCGCAGTGGCGGATCACGTGGGAAGCATCGGGAGAAGCCCATCGAGGCATGAAGTTTTGGTTTGCATTTCATTTCTGAACCATTCTTTCAATTTAATTATAGTGTCAAATTGCTGTCAAAATTGCAATCAAATCCAATGGTCATGTGGTACAAATTCTGCTCTTTCCGATGCTTGTTTATGATTAGAAATTTGAGTTTGGTGGAGGCCGCAGCGGCTCGTCGAAGTTTGCGGGTTTTGGTGGTGTTTCCCGACGGGTTCCGGCGGTCTGGCGAGGTCCAGGCCGCAGCACGTCGGAGCTCCAGGCGGCATCACGGTAGAGCCCCAGGCGGCGGCTTCAGCAGGGGGCTCTGGAGGTCTTCAGCACGGTGGCAGGCTCCCCAGCCGCGGCGACGGCGCGCGGCGCGGCGAGCTCTAGGCTGAGGCGGCGTCGACCTGGAATGGGAGAGGCTGACCGGCAACGGGCCGACGGTCGTGCGAGGTAGGGGTCGCGCGGTGCGACCCCATGGGAGACAGCGGACCCGCCAATGGCGGGTCTTTGTGGGGAAAAGGAGTCAACCGGCGCTGGCCGTTAGGTGGGATCTTAAAAAAAAGAAAAATATATATATATAAATAAATGAATAAGTTTATAATAATAATAATAATAATATTATTATTATTATTATGGAAATGATTTATGTTTAATAAAGCATAAACCGGGGGTGGGTTCAGCGTGTCGTCAGCGGCGACGCATCCCTTAATTTGGGAGGAATATTTTTACATGGTTTCAGGAATTTTTAATTCCCGAAATGAGGGGCCTCGGAGGCACGACACATCTTTAAGAGAATTGACGTTTTTCCGGGAGATCTTGTTTTGGATGGCGCGGACGCATCTAACGTCCGTTTTGAGCGCCGTCAGCGGCGTTGGGACTCTGGCGCTGGGGAGAAGCTTTCCAAGGTGGTTTAGGGCATTAAAGCGGGAGTTGAGGCGTGGGCCCCATGACCTGCCTTTGGAGCTGCGAGCAACGTTAGCGACTTTCTCATCGGGCATCCGTTCGGGGCGTGCGAGCAGTCGATTCTGGATGTTTTTCTGAGGGGATTGCAATGGTGCAATCCACACGCTCTAATTTGGCACAATGGTGCGGGCCCCACGAGGGTTGTTTGGGCGTTGACAGTGATTTTCCATCTCTATCACTGGGTGACCATTTTGGACATATGAATAGTCCACCTTGTGTACTTTTTCGAGAGGATCACAATGGTGCGATCCGTTGGCAGGGCTTCGGGACTGGGATGTCGGTTCTGTGTGGTACCGCTCATGTGTGATAATCTGGAATTTATCTCATTCACTGGATATCCATTCCACTCTATTGAGTAGTGCTTTTGACGTGTTGTTCCGAGAGCATTGCAATGGCGCAGTTCGCCCAATCTTTTTCTGGGACGTGGTGTGGGTCCCACCCGACTTGGCTACGATGAATAATACCTTTTTCACTGGGTGACTATTTTGGGTGACTGAGTATTCAATTCTATGTGTTCCTCTGAGGGGATCGTAGTGGTGTGCTCCATTTGTTTAGTTTCGGGATCATGGGGTGGGCCCCACACGTGTTGGTTACTGTAAATAGTACCTTTTCCACCGGTTGAACGTTTCGGGTGACTAAGTAGTCTATCTCGTGTGTTTTTCCAGGATGATTACAACAGTGTAATCCATTCAGGAGAGCAGAGATTCTTACATGATCTTATTAAATGTGTAAATTTCAAAGGTGCCCTGGTGGCGGTTCTTCTACGGTGTTTGTAGTAGACCCTTAGCGTGTGATCACATGCACTCCCGTGTGAGTGTTGTAAATTCATGAAGAGATGTGGTTGGTTATGCCTCAGCTGTTGAGGTGGTAGGTTGGAGTTATTATGTTACTCCTTCGCGTGGACATTGGTTTTCGGGTGCACAATAGCCTTTGGGGTGGAACGTGTTATACTCTGGGAGTATACGGGAACGCTTGGAGGTACATGTGGTTGTTTGTACCTAAGAACATTTGTGCGTTCGGTTGGGGTTGGATTGGGTACACACGTCGTGTGGTCCCCATGTGTCTGTCGTGCTCTGTATTGCGTACCTTTGACCTCTCGCAACATAGAGGGTCCCTTTTTTCTCATTTGTTGACCGGCGTGGTTGTGTTTCTCCCCTAGCCTTGTGCTCGATGGTTTAGATCAGCATGGTTGAGTGGTTTCCCCTGGTTTGTTCCAGAGTTGGGTGGTTGTGTGATACCCACTCCGTGTTCGGTTGGCCAGTGTTGCACCATCCATTAGAGTTGGTCAGAGCAGTTCTGGGTTTACCCTCCAGCGGGGCTGGAAAGTGGGTTACTCATAAACTTCTTCGGGTTTACCCTCTAGCAGGGCTGAGCAGTGGGTTGCTCATGGACATCTCATGGTTTACCCTCCAGTAGAGACTAGGTAGTGGGTCACCCGATGACTCTTGAGGGTCTACCCTCTAGCAGAGACTGGGTAGTGGGTCGCTCATCGTCTTGATTCAGGTCTACCCTCCAGCAGGGCTGGGCAGTGGGTCGCTTGTTGACTTGTTCCGAGTTTACCCTCCAGCAGGGCTAGACAGTGGGTCACCCGTCGACTTATTCCATGTCTACCCTCCAGCAGGGCTGGGAAGTGGGTCGCTTGTCGACTTTTTCCAGGTCTACCCTCTAGAGGGGCTGGGCAGTGGGTTGCCTGATGATGTATTAGGGTTTACCCTCCAGCAGGGCTAGGTAGTGGGTCACCCGATATCTTATTATGAATTACCCTCCAGCTGGGCTGGGCAGTGGGTTACCCGACGACTACTTTCAGACTCAGTCCTTTCTACTAGGCTAGTACGTGGCTTTACTCCGTGATTACCGGAGCGGGACCCCTGGTTTTACGGGTTAGTGATGGAACGACCTTGACTTCGAGGAGACCTCTCGACTGCGGGGTAGTGACGAGGTGTGGTTTGACTTAAACCAGAACTCTCAAGTACAAGGGGCGCTTCCCCACCGAGATGCGTCCTTGCGACGTGACCTAAAACCGTGCGGGCGATTCAGTGCCACCAAAAGCAGAAAGTATCAATGTGCAGTGATTTGAGCCCCTTGACTTGCAGTTTGGGGCAGACGTGCGGGATGTTGAGGCTCATTGGTGTTTATTTCTGGGATGGTTGGATACTCACTTTCTTGGGCTGAGCTACGGGATGGAGATCCCCTTACGACTTTGTTCGGGCTTCTTGTTGAGCATATGTATATGTATATACCTTGTTCTAGTACCCACTCCTTGGGTTTTGGCTACACGCCTTCCAGGAGAGGCGAAGACATGCGGGGTATGATATGTGATTTATGTGTCTAGATTCTCATGGTTGGACGAGTCTACTTTCCTGCAATAGGTAGCGAAGACTCGATGAGAAGTTCATATTCTCACCATTTCTAGCTCCTTGTGTCTGGACGAGTCTACCTCCTCTATCTTTTTGGGTTGAGCTGGACTCTCTAGTGTACTCTTTACTGCACTCTCTGTCGTACTTCTGTTCTATTCCCCGTTCGATCTACTTCTCACCCTTCAGTACCTCCTTTTTTTCTCCCTTGAGCCTTCGTGGTATCCTACTGAGTATTTTTATACTCACACCTATATGGGCTTTGCCCGCACTTGGTGTGCCCTTGCAGATGACAGAAAGGTTGGTCGTGACTTCAGTGGAGCCTAGGAGTTTGAGAGTTTGGCCCATGTGCGGTGGTCGTAGTCAGTTTCTAGGTGGGGAACCCTTCTAGCTGTTTTTATTTTGTTCACCTGTTGCCGGGTTGTGTCACTTTTCTAGTTGGGAACGTGTTTTGACCCTTTTCTTTTCAGTTTACTTTCAGCACTTACTTTGTCCTGTTTGGAGGTCGATGCACTCTTGTGGTTATTTATAGAAGTTGGTACATTGATTTTCTTTTTACTCTGCAATTTTTCATTGAGTGTGCTATGAGTGTGTGTACAGGAACTTAGGAAAAGTCCTCCCCGAGTTGTTGTGCCTTCGGCACTAGTCGCCATCCCCTGGCCTATGGAGGTGGGCTTGGGGTAGTTGCGGCTCGAGCCTGGGTAGGGTCGGGTCATGACAAAGTGGTATCAAAGGTGGTTCATTCCATGGGACGTTGTGTGGACGTCTCTAAAAGTAGAATTGGTTGGGATTTAGGGAAATAGTGTTAACGTGTCTCGAGAGAGGCTCTCAGGCCATGGAGTCCAGTGATGGGGCGGTGCCCGATGTATCCATTCACCAGGACCCTGATAACCCGCTTGTCGACTCGGTATGATGAGATACTTGTTTCAGGGGAAATTTGGTATGTGCATCACGTAGGATTGAGTCTTTGACTGTCCTTCTTGAGTCAGATCCCCATCATTGTTATTGGTATATACATATATGCTAATCTGACCGCGACACTCATTGATGATATTTAGGATGTCTCCACAAAGACAACCAGCCAGGATGCCAGCTTTGGTTCGTGATGACGACCCTGTGAGATACGAGGCCAAAGTCTATAACCCATCATGCGAGACCCATTATACGGGTGGGTTGGTAGTAGCACCCCCCACCTATTGAGCAGCAGATAGCGTCAGTAGAGAAGGCTGAGTTTGAGCGCAGGTTGAGCGCGCTCCGCGTGTTCCAGCGGCAGGGACCGCTGAGGTTCAGTGGTGAGCCAGACCCTCAGGCAGAAGAGGTTTGGCTAGAGACCGGGGTTCACCGTTTCAGGCTTGTACAGACACCTGTAGGTCTTATGGTGGTATTAGCCACCAACCTCTTCAATGGTGCAGCTCGGCGTTGGTGGAGTCTGGGGACTCAGTTTCTTGACGAGTCGTCGCTTTCGTGGGGTGACTTTGAGTTGTTGTTCTGTGAGGAGTTTTGCCCCTCCTGCTTGCGCTCCGTTCGGATTCAAGAGCTAATGCAGTTTCAGTAGGGAGGGATGATGGTGGCCGAGTATGCAGCTAGTTTCGCAGACCGTGCATGATTTTACCCGGACTTGGTCCATGATGACAACATCTGAGCGCAAAAGTTTGAGCAAGGTCTCCGCCGAGAGATTCGTGCTGTCATAGTACCCGTGGGAATTTCCACATATGCCGGGGTGCTAGAGTAGGCGCTGGTGACAGAGAGCTTCATGTCACGTTCTAGAGTGGTGGTGGCAGCAGGCGCCTTGGAGTAGAGATGTCTGCCGCAGCTAGCGGGCGTCGGGAAGGAGGACCCCGACGTAGGTGGATTCCCGATAATAAGACTCAGGGGCGCGGTCGTACACCACAGTGGCACCGAAGGGAAATAATGAGTCCCGGAGAGAGTCAGTGATATGCTTACGATGGGTGAGGTCACCTGGCACGAGACTGCCCAACCAGGCATGCAGAGAGCATTGGGCAGGCAACAGGTGCACCACAACGGGGGAGGCAGCGCCATGATCAGAGTAGTACCCAGAGAGGTGGTGCTAGCAGAGGAGTGGGAGGAGCTGGATGTGGAGGAAGACCTTAAGAGGTCTTCCCATCACCACTAGGTGGTTCAGGTCAGGCTCCGGGAGCTGACAGTTGGAACCGCAGACATCCGCGAGCTTTGGATGTTTACGATCCTGCAGAGCATGAGGTGATAAGAGGTATGCTCTATAGATCTTCTAATTTTTGTAGTAGAATTGTTAAACTCTGTGTGTGAAATTCTTTTCTCACCGCTCCATGTTGAGGTGTTACCAGGGTGACGCGGGGCGTCAGTGTACCCCTATGTTGGTAATGTAAAAAGGCATAGGACCTTTTCTCTAGTCGATGGTGTTGACTCCTTCGCTTCTGAGCGTGTAAGATGGTCTTGGTTGGGGGACATCGACTGTGAAACCTTGGGCGACCAGATATCCTTCGGTGTTCCACCATATCAATATTCTGTAGGAGGGAATCACCGGGCCGTGTTCCAAGTGTGGGCAGTGATTCCAGTCGCAGCATGTGACGTAGAGGTTTGATTGGGAAGGTGGGATACCCCCGAGAGCCTTCTCTCCATTTGAGACCATGCAAAGGGAAGGCGACGTCCCCTACCCCCTTGCCCTAACCCCAAAGGCTGGTTTGGGTGCATATCGTCTCTCACGTGACTCACCTGAGGAGACATGTGCATTCTTATATGATTGTAATCGGAATGGGAAAACCTCATGTGAACATATCAAATCCTTTGGTCTGTGTGTGGTGATGCGGGGCTGTGCAAAAGTTCTTCTGGGTACGGGAGAGCCAGGTGCAGGTTTAGTACCCTGAGTCATTCCCTGGTTTTGCTTTTCAGGGACGAAAATCTTGAAGGAGGTAATGATGTAAGAACCCTGTTTTTGGCTGCAAAGGACTTTGGAATATTCTTGATATTATTCTAGAGCAGCTCCCTCAGACGACGTACGATTCCGAGCCCCAGTGTGGTCAGAATTAAATTTCCAGTGCGTTCACACTGGGCATGCCAAATAAATGGGATAACACAAAAACGATGATCCAGATCAAGGATCCGAGTGTATGGATGGGTCCATAATGGGGTTTTTACCCTAGGAAAGACATAAAACATGTTGGTGTGGGACGTTTGGACCCCTCGCTTGCTTCAGGAACGTTAAACGGATAAATAAAATAATTAATTTATGCATTTAATGGTTAAACTCATGTATCTCTTAAACGGTGGTTTGGATGGGAAAACCGAAGCCACTGTTGAGTTTGGAACGTGCCGTTTACCCTAGGAGGTATATATGTTCTGCGGGCGTGGGCTGTCAGTGAAAAATGGCCCTAGGGGCGTTTTTGTAATTTGGAGGCCTCGGACGTTGAGTTTAATAACGTTAAAACGGACGCTCGGAATCAAATTCTGAGACCTCTGTTGTGCTCGGTAGGAGGTTTTTAACCTAGAAGAAGGATTAATTATGACCTCGCCAAAATTTTCGGATGTGGGTTATTTGGGAGTTTTAAATTAATTAAGTTCTTAGTTAATTTTTTTTCTACATAAACCCAATTCATCCCCTCCCTCTCCTTGGTTTCTCTGGCGGAATAACCATCAAGGCATCCCCCTCAAGCTCATCCTCTCCTCCCCTCCGGAAAGGCAGCAGCACAGTGGCGGATTGAACGGGAAGTGTCGGGAGAAGCCCATCGAGGTAGGAGGTTTTGGTTTGCTTTTTAATTCCGAACCATTCTTTCAATTTAATTATAGTGTCGAATTGCTGTAGAATTTGAAATCAAAGCCCATGGTCGTGTGGTTAAAATTATTCACTTTTTGACCCTTGTTTCGGATTAGAAATCCGAGTTCGGAGGAGCCCGCAGTGGCTCGTTGAAGTTTGCGGGTTTTGGTGGTGTTTCCCGGCCAGTTCTGGCGGGCCGATGAGGTCCAGGCGGTGGCACGACGGAGCTCCAAGCGGCGGCACGGTGGAGCTCCAGGCAGAGGCTTTGGCAGCGGGCTTCGACAGTCTTCGGCGTGGCTGCGGGCTCCCCAGCCACGACAGCTCCGCGCGGCGCGGTGAGCTCCAGACTGAGGTGGTGTCGACAGGGAACGGGAGAGGCGGGCCTGCAACCGGTCGGCGGTCGTGCCAGGCAGGGGTCGCATGGCGCGACCCCGTGGCAGACAGCGGACCCGCCATCGGTGGGTCTTCGCGTGGAAAAGGAGCCGACCGGCGCTGGCCGGTCGGTGGGATATTTAAAAAAAATGAAAAAATATAAAAAAATGAATAACTTTATAATAATAATAATATTATTATTATAATTATTATTATGGGAATGAATTATGTTTAATAAATCATAAACCAGGTGTCGATTCCCCATGCCGTCTGCGGCGACACATCCCTTAATTTGGGAGGAATATTTTAAGATGGTTTTGGGAATTCTTAATTCCTGAAAAGAGGGGCCTCAGAGGCACGACACGTCTTTAAGCGAATTGACATTTTTCCGGGGATCTTGTTTTGGACAGCGCGAACGCGTCTGACGTCTGTTTTGAGCACCGTCAGCGGCGTTGGGGCTCTGGCGCCGGGGCGAAGCTTTCCAGGGTGGTTTCAGGCCTTCAAGCCGGAGTTGAGGTGTGTGCCCCATGACCCATCTTTTGAGCTACGAGCAGCGTTAGCGACTTTCTCAACGGGCATTTGTTTGGGGCGTGCGAGCAGTCGATTCTGGATGTTTTTCCAAGGGGATTACAATGGTGCAATCCACTTGCTCTAATTCGGCATGATGGTGAGGTCCCCACGAGGGTTGTTTGGGCATTGATGGTGATTTTCCATCTCTATCATCGAACGACCGTTTTGGACATGTGAATATTCCACCTTGTGTACTTTGTCGAGAGGATCGCAACGGTGCGATCTGTTGGCAGCGCTTTGAGACCGGGGTGTGGGTGTCGTGTGGTACCGCTCGTGTGTGGTAAGCCGGAATGTATCTTTTTCTCTGGATATCCGTTACACTAAAGTGAGTAGTGATTTTGACGAGTTTTTTCAAGAGCATTGAAATGGCGCAGTTCGCCCGACCTTTTTCGGGGACGTGGTGTGGGTCCCACCCGACTTGGCTACGGTGAATAGTAACTTTTCCACTGGGTGTCCATTTTGGGCGACTAAATAGTCAATCCCATGTGTTCTTCTAAGGGGATGGTAGTGGTGTGCTCCATTTGTTCTGTTTCGGGATCATGGGGTGGGCCCCACACAGGTTGGTTACGGTAAATAGTACATTTTCCACTGGTTGACCATTTCGGGCAAGTAAGTTGTCTATCTCACATGTTTTTCCACGAGTATTACAATGGAATAATGTGTTCAGGAGAGCGGGGCCTCTTACGTGATCTTATTAAATGTGGAAATTTGAAAGGTGCCCCGGTGGAGGTTCCTCTATGGTGTTTGTAGAGGACCCTTGGTGTGTGATCACATGCACTCCCATGTGAGTGTTATAAATTCTTGAAGAGATGTGGTTGGATGTGCCTTAGCCATTATGGTGGCAGGTTGGAGTTGTTACGTTATGAATTCGCGTTGATGTTGGGTGTCGTGTGCACGATAGACTTTAGGATGGAACGTGGTACACTCTGGGAGTATATGGGAACGCATGGAGGTTCATGTGGTTGTTTGTACCTGAGAACGTTTGTGCATTCGGTTGGGGTTGGCTTGGGGGCACACGTCGTTTGGGCCCCATGTGCGTTTCGTGCTCTGCTTTGTGGACCTTTGAACTCTCGCGACGTATAGGGTCCCTTTGTTCTCGTTTGTTGACCGGTGGGGTTGAGTTTTTCCCCTGGCTCTATGCTCGATGGTTTAGATCATTAGGGTTGAGTGGTTTCCCCTAGTTTCTTCCGGAGTCGGGTGGTTACGCGTTACCCACTCCGTGTTCGGTTGGCCAGTGTTTCACCATCCAGTAGAGTTGGCCAGAGCAGTTCTGGGTTAACCCTCCAGCGGGGCGGGGCAGTGGGTTACTTATCGACTTCTTCAGGTTTACCCTCCACCAGGGCTGAGTACTGGGTTTCTCATGGACTTTTCAGGGTTTACCCTCCATCAGAGACTAGGCAGTGGGTCACCCGACAACTCTTGAGTGTCTACCCTCCAGCAGAGACTGGGCAGCGGGTCGTTCGTCATCTTGATTCAGGTCTACTCTCTAGTAGGGCTGGGCAGTGGGCCTCCCGTCAACTTGTTCTGGGTGTACCCTCCAGCAGGGCTGGGCAGTGGGTCACCCGTCGACTTATTCCAGGTCTACCCTCCAGTAGGGTTGGGCAGTGGGTTGCATGTCGGCTTATTCCAGGTCTACCCTCCAGTGGGACTAGGTAGTGGGTCGCCTTATGATGTATTAGGGTTTA
This sequence comes from Viscum album, assembly GCA_963277665.1. NCBI lineage: Eukaryota > Viridiplantae > Streptophyta > Magnoliopsida > Santalales > Viscaceae > Viscum > Viscum album. The sequence goes on from OY728160.1 coordinate 737,122,210, forward strand.
CCCTCCAGGAAGGCTGGGTAGTGGGTCACCCGATATCTTATTATGAATTACACTCCAGCAGGTCTGGGCAGTGGGTTACCCGACGACTACTTTTAGACTCATTGCTTTATACTTGGCTAGTCCATGGCTTTACTCCGTGATTATCAGAGTGGGACCCATGGTTGTACGGGTCAGTGATGGATCGTCCTTGACTTTGAGGAGACCTCTCGACTACGGGGTAGTGACGAGGTGTGGTTTGACTTAACCCAGAACTCTCAAGTATGTGGGGTGCTTTCCCCACCGAGACACATCCTTGTGATGCGACCTATAACCGTGCGGGTGATTCAGTGCCTCCCAAAGCAGATAGTATTAATGTCCGGTGATTCGAGCCCCTTGACATGCAGTTTGGGGCAGACATGCAGGATACGGGGGCATCATTGGTGTTTATTTTTAAGGCTATTGGCTACTCACTTTCTTGGGCAGAGCTACGGGATGAAGATCCCCTTACGACCTTGTTCGGGCTTCTTGTTGAGCATATTTATATGTATATACCTTGTTCCAGTACCCACTCCTTGGGTTTCGGCTACTCTCCCTCCAGGAGAGGCGAAGACGCGTGGGGTATGCCACATGCTTTCCTTGTGTAGCTTCCTGTGGTTGGACGAGTATACTCTCCTGCTATAGGTAGCAAAGATTGACGAGAAGTTCATCTTCTCACCATTTCCAACTCCTTTTGTCTGGACAAGTCTACCTCATTTCTCTTAATGGGTTGATCTGGACTCTCTACTGTACTCTTTACTGCACTCTCTATTGTACTTTTGTACTATTCCACGTTCGATCTACTACTCACCCTTCGGTATCTCTTTTGTTGCTCCCTCGAGCCTTCGGGGTATCCTACGGATTATTTTTATACTCACCCCTGCTTGGGCTCTGCACGCACTTGGTGTGCCCTTATAGATGAAGGACAGGTTGGTCATGACATCAGTGGAGCCTAGGAGTTCGGGAGCTTGGACCGCGTGCGGTGGTCGTAGTTAGGTTCTAGGTGGGGAACCCTTCCAGCTATTTTTCTTTTGTTCACATATTGTCGGGTTGTGGAACTTTTATAGTTGGGCGCGTGTTTTTACCCTTTTCTTTTTAGTTTACTTTCAACACTTGCTTCGTACTGTTTAGAGGTCGATGCACTCTTGTGGTTATTTATAGAAATTGGTACATTGCTTTTCTTTTTTACTCTGCACATTTGCATTGAATGTGTTGCGTGTGTGTGTACAAGTACTTAGGCAAAGGCCTCCTCGAGTTGTTGTGCCTTCGGTGCTGGTCGCCATCCCCTGGCCTATAGAGGCGGTCTTGGGGTAGTTGCGGCTCGAGCTCGGGTAGGGTCGGGTCGTGACATATATGGCCATATATATACCTAATTCATCATGTAATCAATCTCAATCATGAAGAAAAATCCAAAAAACTGACTTATATCAAACCATGATTTTTTTCTAGGGGTAGTATCAAGTAACATTCCCAGTCACATTCTCGAAACCTATGCTACTAGAGAACTCCTCCTCTATCGAGTACAGTGGGTCTACTACGACATAAAGGTGCTTCCCACTATCTTTGGACTGCTGATGTACTCCTTCTGTTGAATACCATGGATCTGTCACGTCACCAAGCACGCTCCCCACCGTGGTTATGCCGCATCACCAAGCGTGATCCCCCTCGTAGCCTGCTGATGTACTTCTCTTTTTGAGTACTGTGGGTCTATCACGACACCAAGGTGCTCCCCATGGTGGGTCTTCCACGATACCAAGGTTCTCCCCACTGGGCTAGTCGAGTCAATCCAAGTCGAAACAGTCACCAGTCGTCTGGTCTCAACAAACTACTTGGTCTCCGCACTATGCTCCCTCGTCCCTTGGAGGATCTCCACCATGAGCTACTGGTCGATAATCCAACTATCACGATGTACCATGAAGAAGTATCTCAATGGTCCACCACATCACATGGATCTCATTGTAACAGACGAAACGTCAATCAGACGCCCGGTCTGTGAGTCATTATCCTTTTAGTCCCGGGGGCTTGGTTGGATTCGTGCTCGATCCAACCTGATAATTTCACATATCAAAACAGAACTCTAGTGGAGTATACTCAAAGGAACTGTCTCACTCCAAGGTTTCCAGTGTCGCTGACAGTTCGTCGAATGGACATCTGGTGCCAATGATATGGCCAAAGGAGCGTAAAAGGGTTGTAGTGCACCTAGGTCCGGTCCGACCCGGTTAGACTGACCCAGCCTGATCAGGCATGGGTCGACCCAGTTCAGGTCGACCAGGCCCGACCAACTCAGTCAGGCCCAACATGTGATATGGCCCGGTCCGTTGGGGGTCCGGCAAGCTGCGAGGGGCCGCAGAGTCGTGGGTGTCGCGGTGGCGTGGGGCCGGTTCGTCCGGGGCACCGCAGGCTGGTTCGGCCAGGGCACCACAGGGGGCGGGGGTCGATTCGGCTGGGGCATCGTGGGGGGCGCAGGCCGGTTCGGTCAGGGCACAACGGGGGGCACGGTCTGGTTCGGCCGAGGCACCGTGAGGGAAGCAGGCTGGTTCGGTCTGGATGTCATGGGTGTTGCGGGGCCGGTTCACCTAGGGCGCTGTGGGGGGGGGGGAATGGTGGCTCAGATCAGCAACGGTTTGGCTCGGCGCGGAGAAGTGGAGATCGCGGGTGGTGGAGTAGCGTTTCCTTTTTCGCCTTCTTTTATTTTGAAGGACACATCAAATAAGAACGACGGAGGGGTTGTGCCATTTTTTTTTGGGCCACACACTCCACATTTAGAGTGGTAGAATTTGGCTCCACAAGAATGAAGAATGATGAACATCTAACATTACGACCCCCGCAATAATTTTTTCCCAAACCGTAAAAGAAAACAAGGAAAGTATTATCATAAAAATAAACCACCAAAATCGGGATGATACGTTGATGGAGTCCTGAGGAAGAAAACAAATCATTAGGGAAAAGACAGATGTCGGTGTCGTCGGTGTTTTCCTTGATCTTTGGTTTGTGTGTCTGTTCGTTGAAGTCGAAGACGTCCTATGTTGGAGGATGTCTCGATGAATAAAGTCGACATTGGGGTCGGCATCCTTCGTTGGAATTCTTCATTGGAAGAACATGTTCTTTGATCAGAGAAGTAGTTCTTCATTGGAGATCTTTTCTCCCAAGGCACCACCAAAATGAAAATGACTAAGTGATTTGTTTCTCCCTACTTTAATCATTGGCACAAATTCATAATACCCTAATTAAACACTTAGGTTTGCAAAATTAATTAATGTGGGTTGGCATAATTAATGTCGAGGAATCTCAAGAAGAGAAACCACATTAAAGAGGGGGGTTGAGTGGTTTCCTCGTACCCCATTAATAGTTGTCAGGTGGTCCCTGTCCCTAAATTCAATTTGGAAGGTTATTGAGAACTCGGGAAGTCCCCACCACAATTAAACATGAAGAGGAGGTTCGATTCAGGTGGACCCCAGCTCTCAACACCCACATTGGTATTGTAAATAAAAATAAAATCTCACAAAAATTTATTTTTATTTTATTCCTTCAAGTAAAACCCAAAAAAAATAACTTTCACCCTTGAACAACTTCGTCGATGTGAATGTCTCTTTAAGCGAATATCGGCATTGTGCGTTCAACGGTGGCCTCAGCTTTCAATTCTGAGGACCAGTTCAAAATTTAGAAAAACCATCTCACACATTTACTGAACGTACTGGAACAAAAGTTCAGAAATTCATTTCGGGAACTCCGGGCCTTGGAATCACGTGGCGTTAATTTTCAAGGACTCATAACATTATCATTTATTAAAAAAACACATGGAAATTATGGGTCTTCATAGGTGGGTTCTTCAATAGTCAATAGAATTTCTATATATTTATTTTTGTAAAAAAAATATAAAAATAATAATAATCATCATCATGATTATTAATATTATTATGCATTCAATGTAGCAGATGAGTTGTCTTTCTACCTTCTATATTGCATTTGATTGGAGGATCGATTCTCACTACATATGGGTGTAGGACTTTATGGAAGTGTATTTTGTATATATATATTGAATTTTATGGATCTATTTTAATCAAGGGAACATCATAAAATCGGTGCATCAAGGAATAATGGTGGAGAAATAGTTTGTTGTGGATGTGGGGTTGAAATTGTGGGGGAAAAAGGTGGAAGATCACCAATATGTTTCAACTATTATTATTATTGATGGGTGATTATATGGTTGGTTAATGATAAAAATTTTAAACAATTTTTAGTTTATGGATTGGTAAGGTTGGGTTTCTTTGGAAATGGGGTAATATAGTGAACTCATGGTCCACACTATTACAGACTGACAGAGGAAACAAGATAACATACACCTAATTACATGGTGATTTATAAAGTGGTTGTTGTTGTGACATAGATGCTAAGGGTTGGTTGGGGTCATGAAGCTATTACAAGAGGGCCCTAATAAGGGGATCATGAGGGTATTTGTACTTGTAATTTCTTGAGCATATAAGCCAATGACATGTGGGCCTGTAATTTATATTTCAATATGTCTTGTTGGACATGAATTGGGTCATTCATTCCACAAAATTGTAGGTTATGGAGTCTTATATAATAGAAAAATAGATTACCTTTATTAGATTATCATCCTTTTTTTGGGGTAAATGAGACACCTGGAATAAGTAAAGGTGGGCCTGTGAGTTGGCTTTGTTGTATTATACCACCAATAAATAGTATATATCATCATTATCATCGTCATCACCATTATTATTTTCATATTCATCATAACCACCATCACCACCATAATAATTATCATCATCATGGAATCCCCCTTGTGGGACTAATGATGAAGGCCATGAAAAAGTCATTGATGTAGGAAGGTGGTGATGAAATAGTGATTCAAGTAGGGGTGAAGACCCATGTAATGGCCTTCGGGTCACTGGACGTTATAGATAATCAATGTAATAGGTTTTCTATGGAGTAGTTCAACCCATGGAAGTGGGTGGCGTGTATACATGGGGGCCTAGTGGCATGTCAGTTGTTTCCATTTCCTAATACCATGGACACCATATATGATTATTATGATAATTATCCTCCTCATCATCATAATCATCATCATCATCATTAGTATTATTATTTATAAGATTATAACCACCATTAATATTATTAATACTATCATCATAATCAGCATGATTATTTTTATTATAATTAAATTTACTAGTACAGGTGGTGATGCAAGTAGTGATGCAAATAATGATGCCAGTAGGAGGTAGTGGAGACAAGACACTTGACATAGGAATGTATTGATAAAGGTAAGGTTTAGGCCTCATGATGTAGTTAAGGATGTACATATGGTATTTTACTAAGACTTTTGAAATAACCTCAAAATTTATTAATCAAATTTCCTATTTTTAATGAATAAAATGCAATATCATGTAATGATGTTATTGAAAACAATAGCACTACATTGTTTATTTTATAAAATAATAGTTTGTTGTATTTACATGAACATTATGAATAATAACCATTGATAATATAAAAACTATGATGTGAAAGTATTATCATTATATATAAAGGGATTTGTAAAATTCCAATTGACATAAATGGATGATGTGTTGGCCTCGACTTGTATAATCATAACCTATGATGCCAGTTTATTGGTGTCTCTATGGGAGATAACGTCATAATGATTTTACCTTGATCAACCTCAATATGAGATCTAATGACTAATTCATGAAATAAACTAATTTTGAATTTATTTTATGTTCATCATTATCATGAAAACCCTAATATTCCGAACCACCCGAAGAAAATCTCACCATCAGATACCTTAACCTTGAGAATTATCTGTTTTAATAATAGTCCATTGATCTGGAACATAAAATTATGAATTTTACTATTTCATTTTAATTAAAAAATTATTATATTTTTCATTTTTTAATAATACATTTTAAATTATTAAATATTGAGTTTGATAAAAAGATATTTTGATAGATTGAAATGAAAAAATATTTTTTTCAGAAATATATTGTTTAAATCATGACACTGTTTTAGATGAATATAATTTATTTTAAATTAATTATATCATAATAAAATAATTTCATTATATAATATTTATTAAATATTATTGATATTATAATTTTATGATGTTAAATTAAATTTTTATAATTTCTAGAAAATAGTTATTGTAAAAAACCAGTTGTTTTCAACAAATGGGTATTTTTATTTAAACGAATAAAATATCATATTTATATGATTATTTTAATAAAAAATAATTTTTTTTAAATAATCACATTTATATTATCCAAAAAATATTATTTGAAATTTTGATATAGAGTATATTTTTTGTGTGAAAATTAAATACATTATAAATATTCAACATGTATTATGGAATCAGAGTACCCAAAAAGTGATGTAATATACTCCATATGGATAATCCAAGACTAATTAAAAATTCCCACCATAAATCAATGTTTTTTTGAAATTATTTTACTATTTTTATAAACCCTATATCTTTCCTCTAATTCCAATGTTGTATTTTAATGTTTTAAAATAATTGATTTGTAAATAGGACTCACATCCACATAACCAAGGGTATTTTCTTAATGATATTTATTCTTAAAAATTTAAAATAAAAAACCCACTTAAAATTAAAATAAATAATGGGATAAAAAATAGGATTGTTTTTTGTTTTGATTAATTCATCATATAGAGTCCAAATGAAATCTTTGGAAGTTAATAAATATTTATTTTATGTTTTTCATATAAACATTAAAAATTATCATTGATCTCCTCTCCAAACAAATGGAGAATGAAATAAATATGACCAACCCAAACTATAATCCTCCCTATGACCCCCAATTATTTTAATAATCATCTCCAATTCTTTTATAAGCACCCTTCAAATTTATTTTATCCTCACATTCTCCTCTTTATTTGAGAACCTTCTTTAATTTTTTACTTTTGATTTTCAATTTTTCATATTGGGGTATGTTTTACCACATATGAATTGCTTAACTTATTATTACCAATTGATTAGATACCTATTTAAATTTTATTAATAACTCCCATTTATTTTCAGGTATCCATGTTATGCTACTAAAATTATCTTAAGATTTTCTACGCGAAACCTTATTGTTGTGAATAGTCGTCACCATTTCAACTAAGCAGATTTCAACAAGATGTACCTATACATCATTGATTTTGGACATCAATTTATTTATACCAAAATACATAATCATGGGAATATATGTGATGAAATATGATCCCACTTCAAAAGATATGTGTTGCCTATATATGCATGTACATGATATGAATGTGATTGGTGAGACAAAAATTATATAGCCCTCCAATTCATTGGGTATGATTTTAATTTCATGAGATTCCATTTATATTTCATGGGAGGTTATCCTAAGATCACATTTTATGTATTCATGGTTTTTATCATTGTATTATTTTTAAAATTCCATTTTTATAACTGTTACCACATTTTTATGTTTTCTTTATACTATCATTTTACAACACAAATCATCATTCAGAATTATGATGCAAACCCTCATATGTTACCTTGATATTCCACTTTTATCACATCTAATAGATTACCTAATGTTATGGTTTTATATTCCCTTATAGTTATTTATATGTAAACCCTTTATAATGTACATCCCCAGGTTATCTTGTTCAGTTTTAGTAGAACAATGAGGTTTTAAGAGCATGTTAAGGTAATTTTCAACAATGTCACTGTAATCCTATTGAAAGTTTTTATGCTATGAACATAATTTATAAAATAAAATATTCCTCTTGATATTTTGGGATTTTATTTTTTGTAAATTTATGTAATAAATCATTAATGTAGGTGTGTTAAAATATTGGTTTTCACAGATAGTAGTAGAGAAATGACAATTAATTATTGAGATTAGGATTAGAAAATAATAGTAAAAGCCTTTGGGATTGGACTAAACAAACAGAAACGCACCTAAAATCTTTTCATGATATAATGTAAGTGTTTTCCACGAAAATTCATCCCTGTATGCATAATATATGAGTAATATGATTGGACATAAAGTTAAATTGGGGAAATAACCCCGAAAAGGACACATAAAGTTGTACTTAATCATGCTTTAGTGCATGAAAATGGGCATTATTGAACACCTGGATGGATAATACATTGGTATATGCTTTGGTAAATTCATAATCTCCTTACACACCATTATTAGGGGGAAAATTACCATATGGTTTTATTTTAAGAAATAAATCACAGAGAAGTTATATTGAAACATAAAAATTCACTCGTTAATGAATATATGTCAATTATTTTTTAGCCCTTTAACGTCCATAGATTGAATTTTCTATGTTTGATAGATTAAAAATACACATCCCTAATTTTCCATTTTATTTTTAGTCTATATTATGAAATAGGGGGATATGATTCCATAAATAATGGGTTAAATTATGAAATTAATGTCCAAATTAAATGCCCAGCCCGATGAGAGAAGGAATCAATAACATTGTGACAATAATTTCTTAGTAAAATCAATATTTAAAAGAAATCATGAATTAGAATGAATTCCCAAATCCCCAAAATAGATATTATGTTGTAATTGAGACCATTATTGGGAAAAATCCTCTAGCATTTAGTATATAATTTAATCCCTTAATCAGAGAGCAATGGATCAAATTTTTTGAAAAATATCTCATCAATCATTTAATTCCTTAATAAAGAGAAGTTATTTCTAGTTTTTTATCATATAGAGGTAGAATATTTTCAATTCTGGAAATTGGTCCTAAATAAAAATCTTAATAGGTAGATAAAAGGGATGGAGTGGAAGGAATTAGGAATTTATTTCTTGAATATTTTTCACACACTCCGTGACAAAAAAGGAGAGGAAGTTCATTAGCCTCAAAAGATGATGAAGAGTCCATCGGGGCACATGAGGAAAACATCAAAATTCTTGTGTGATATTAATATGGACTTTTTCTTTCTCCCAAATATAATGTTTTTCAAATATTTTGATGGATAAATCCAAATATATATAAATCCTTATCAATTCCAGACATTGAGATATACACTGAAATTTTATGGTGTTCCGTCAATGTGGAAATATAGATCGTTAAATCCCAATGGTCTGTTAGTTATGGGGACCAGAAGTAAAGAATGGATTTTAATTATTGTGGTTTTATTGAACAATATTATAAGGGTATGCAATTCCATCATCCCACATGTAATAAATTTGGGAAGAAGCATCCCAAAACAAATCTAAAGGGGACGAGGAAATGATTTTTGTGAGGGAAGGAAGGGAACCTTACTAGGGATTCCAAATGAGATAAAACCAAAAATATTATGGGCTAAAGTAATTATATAGTCATTATTCATTGACTTTTCAAATGATTCAAAAAAAATAAACAAAGACACTATATGAATCAATACCCTAATCCAAGGATCATAAATGACAACTGAAAGAAAACTCCAAGGCCTAGAGAGAATGGTAGATATTATATAATCCCAACTGGTGAGGTTTATCCCAATAAGAAAGTGGTTTTAGTTATGGTATTTATTCATTCATGAATAGTTAATGTACTATTTTTTATGGTTCTATACATTCATTCATATCACACAAGTTTAGTCAAACTATTCAAACACAACCTCAAAACGTGGAAGTTGATTTATTGATGAAGATTGAAAATGGGTCAATTTTTACATCCTAGACATATAACTCATCTCATAACTATATTTTTAACCAAAATTCTCACAAAAAACATTTGATACTTTATTTAGTATAATTTTATGGAATTTTGGGCATCACATGAATTTTCTTATATAGAGGCAACATAAATTTCTAAGTGAGGTAAATCAAACATCACATTCTAAATCTCCATACAATTCTATAAAATTCAATAAAACGGAATAATATTCTTTATTTTGAACATCTCATGTATGGATATTATTTCCTTGGAAGAAACTATATCTTGATAAAATTATTGAGTCTAATAAAACAATCATCCCAGATGACATGTCCATTCTAAGGGAATTCACATATGTGTTTCTAGAATTATTTATTGATCTTCCCCTAGCCAAAATGTTGAGTTATCAATTGATATCATCCCAATAATGGTACTGGTATCCAATAATTCATAAAAATGTTTTTTATCATGTGGAAATGAAGAAACAATTATAGGAAGTATGGATAAAGGGTTTATATGACCATGTGCTTCACCATGGTGGGAATCAGTTCTCTTGGTCAAGAAGAATGATGGGTCAATGTGTCTCTATATTTATTATGATGATCTCAACAAGATAGTGATAAAAAAGTATCCTCATCCATGAAATTATGACTTGTTGGTTCTTATATGTGGAGGACAATACTCTCCTATGGTAGATCTTGAATTTGGATATTATCAATGTAATGTGAAGAATGATGATATCCTCATGTCCAATTTTCATATAATTGATGGGAAATATGTGTTCATAGTGATTCTAGTTATAAAAATTAATTCTCCTTCTCTCTTCAATAAATTTATGAATATATATTTTTGGTATTAGATTGAAAGATTTATCATAGTATTTATAGTAGATATTCTTATCTTCACTAAAATTATGGAGGAACATTATGATAATTTAAATATTTTAAAAATACCATACAAATATAAAATGTTTATGGAAATTACCATAGATATAAGTTTTTTTGGAGAATATAACATTATTTTGTCATGTTATCTCCAATAAGGGGATATATGTTTATATATATATATATATAATATAGGCAATTGATGGATGGCCCAAACCAACAACTATGATGGAAATCTATATTTTCCATGGATTAGATGGGTACTATCGTCGATTTGAGAGAATATACACCTGATTTTAAATAACATTAACTAAAATTACATATAAACAAGTCATGCTTTTCAATAATAATGTATTGAATGATATCATTAAAGGGATGGAGTAGAGGATATTCACATCACCTATACTAGTGGATAATTATTTTTCATCTACAATGATGAATCGAAAAATGGATTTGGTTGTGTATTCATTAAATATGAAAAAAGTGATATCTAATTCATCCAACCAATTAATAATATACGAGCATAACAACCCAACTCATTATCTATAATTTTCCACAGTGATCTTTATATTTAATATATGGATAAATTACACTATGGATAAAATTATGACAAATATATAGATCATAAAAGAATAAAGTATATTTTTTTTCACAAAAGTAGATTCAAATTTTCTAATGAAGGTGATTAGAGATGATGAAGGAATGTTATTTTTCAATCTAGTATCTTTCTGGTATGAAAAGTGGTAGATTCTTGGAGTATAAAGGATCCTGTAACTATATCCATGATGAGGATTGAAAGGGATTAAATATTCTTAGATGTTCAACGGTTTAACACACTAGTGCAGAAAACGTTTTTTACGTCAACAATTTTTACGTCGGTTATATAAAACCGACGTCATAATATGTAAAACGAGGTTTTTTACGTCGGTTATTAAATAACCGACGTCAAAACTTGTGTTCAGTACACCTTTAACGTCGGTTATTTTTATAACCGACGTTATTAATCGCGCGGCTTAGTTTTTTACGTCGGTTATACATTAACCGCCGTAAAAAATAGAAGCGGGGGGTGTTTGTTACGTCGGTTATTAAAATAACCGACGTAACAAACACGGTTTTTGAAGGCCTTTTTACGTCGGTTATTATGTAACCGACGTAAAAAAAGAATCCGCAGATGTTTTTGACGTCGGTTATGGAATAACCGACGTAAAAAAATGCGGATTTTGAGCCCTGTATAACGTCGGTTATAAAATAACCGACGTAAAAAAAAGAATCGGAGGAAGGTTTTTACGTCGGTTATTGAATAACCGACATTATAAATGTTTTTAAAACAATTATAACGTCGGTTATTGAATAACCGACGTGATAACTCATTTAAAAATTTACCCAGACCCGTGGATTGTCATTCGCGAGTTTACCTTCGACAGTCGCGACTCGTCTCTCTCGCGCGTAAACCCGAATCGGCTCGTCCATTTCGTTGGTTTAGATTCGTTTTGCGATCATCATTTCTCATATTTAATCTCCTCGGATCAATCATCTAAACTCGCAGCACTCAGGTAATCCTCCCACTCGTTCGTTTTTTTTCGCGGATAGTATATATATATGTGTTGTGATTTTTTTGTTGAAACTAGATAAGATTCTTCGATTGCGAACCCTTTTAACTCGTTTTGGCACCATAATCTTATTTATCATCCCTAGATCTATTAGTTCAAATTGAAATATTGACTAATTTTATGATTTCACTAATTTTTCTTCGTTTTCTATAAATCCCCGAGAGGGTTGGGGCGTGTCCATTTGGGGGGTGTCCAGGGGGGTGTCCAAGGGGGTAGGGTGTGGGGGTGGTGTCCAGGAGGGGTGGGGGGCTGTCCAGAGGGGTCGGGGGGTGTCCAGGGGGGTTTACAAGGGGGTGGGTGGGTGTGGGGGGCTGTCCAAGGGTGTGGGTGGGTGTTGGGGGGTGTCCAGGGGGGTGTCCAAGGGGGTAGGGGTGGGGGGTGGTGTTTAGGAGGGGTGGGGGGGCTGTCCAGAGGGTTGGGGGGGGGGGTGTCCAGGGGGGTGTCCAAGCAGGTCGGGGGGTGGGGGGTTGTGTCCAGGAGGGGTGTGGGTGCTTTCTAGAGGGGTCGGGGGCTGTCCAGAGGGGTCGGGGGGTGTCCAGGGTGGTGTCCAAGGGGATGGGTGGGTGTGGGGGGCTGTCCAAGGGGGTGGCGGCCTGTCCAGAGGGGTCGGTGGGGAGTCTAGGGGGGTGTCCGACGGGGTGGATGGGTGCGGGGGGCTATCCAAGTGGGTGGAGGCCTCTCCAGAGGGTATTTGGGGTTGTCCGGGTGGGTGGGGGGGCTGTCCAGAGGGTTGGGGGATGTCCAGGGGGTGTCCAGGGGGGTGTCCAAGGGGGTAGGGGGTGGGGGGTGGTGTCCAGGAGGGGCGGGGGGCTGTCCAGAGGGGTCGGGGGGTTTACAAGGGGGTGGGTGGGTGTGGGGGGCTGTCCAAGGGTGTGGGTGGGTGTTGGGGGGTGTCCAGGGGGGTGTCCAAGGGGGTAGGGGGTTGGGGGTGGTGTTTAGGAGGGGTGGGGGGGGGGCTGTCCAGAGGGTTGGGGGGTGTCCAGGGGGGTGTCCAAGCAGGTCGGTGTTGGGGGGTTGTGTCCAGGAGGGGTGGGGGTTCTTTCTAGAGGGGTCGGGGCTGTCCAGAGGGGTCGGGGGGTGTCCAGGGTGGTGTCCAAGGGGATGGGTGGGGTGTGGGGGGCTGTCCAAGGGGGTGGCGGCCTGTCCAGAGGGGTCGGTGGGGTGTCCAGGGGGGTGTCCAAGGGGGTGGATGGGTGCGGGGGGCTGTCCAAGTGGGTGGCGGCCTCTCCAGAGGGTATTTGGGGTTGTCTGGGTGGGTGGGGGGGGGGGGCTGCCTAGAGGGTTGGGGGATGTCCAGGGGGTGTCCAAGGGGGTAGGGGGTGGGGGGTGGTGTCCAGGAGGGGTGGGGGGCTGTCCAGAGGGGTCGGGGGGGGGGGGGGGGGGGGGTGTCCAGGGGGGTTTACAAGGGGGTGGGTGGGTGTGGGGGATGTCCAAGGGTGTGGGTGGGTGTTGGGGGGTGTCCAGGGGGGTAGGGGGGTGGGGGGTGGTGTTTAGGAGGGGTGGGGGGGCTGTCCAGAGGGTTGGGGGGTGTCCAGGGGGGTTTACACATCGATTTGTTTTATATTTCAAAATTGTTTACATTCAAATTATGATTTTTTTCATATAAACATATATTTGTCTTAACTAAAAAATATATATATTTTTGCTATTTTTTATAGGTAATAATGAGTCGAAGTTGGATTATGGCACATCGAATGAGCAATGAATATGAGGAAGGTGTTGATGCCTTTTTTGAATTTGCTAAACGAAATGTTCCAAGTAGTGACATTTTTTTCTGTCCATGCCTGAAATTTCTGAATATGAAGAAGTTGAAAAGTATAGAGATAAAAGATCATCTGATTTGTCATGGTTTCAATCCGAGTTACAACCCTTGGATTTGGCATGGAGAAACTGGACAGAATGTCACTGATGATAATGAATCGCAAGATGGTAACTCCGATGGAATTGAAGAAATGATTCACGATATTGTAGCAGAACAAATTGAGATAGAACCGACAGTTGCACGTCTATATGGTGATGCCGAAAAACCATTATATCATGGTTGTACAGATTTTACGGTTTTGTCAGCGGTGTTAAGATTGATTAACCTGAGGGCGAAACATGGATGGAGTGACAGAAGTTTTACAGAGCTGCTACAATTGATGAAAGACATTCTTCCAAAAGATAACGATCTTCCAGATTCACATTATAAGGCCAAAAAAATATTATGCCCGATGGGATTGGGATACAGGAAAATACATGCCTGTCCGAATGACTGCATTATATATAGGAAGGAATATGAATTTCTAAAAGAGTGTCCTAAATGTGGGACATCACGGTATAAGGTGAAAGAAAAATCACAAGCTGATGTAGAGATTACAAAGCTCCCTTCAAAGGTATTTTGGTATCTTTCTATAATTCCTCGTTTCAAACGTTTATTTGCTAATTCACATGATGCAAAAAGGTTAAGATGGCATGCTGATGAGCGGGTATGTGATGGAAAAATACGTCATCCAGCTGATTGTCCACAATGGAAGAAAATTGATGCCCAGTACCCTACATTTGGAAATGAAATTAGAAATCTGAGACTAGGCTTGTGCACAGATGGAATGAATCCATACCGAACCCTCAGTAGCACACATAGTTCATGGCCTGTTTTATTGGTAATTTACAACCTCTCTTCTGATGTTTGTATGAAGCGCAAATATGTCATGTTGAGTATCATGATCTCTGGTCCAAAGCAACCCGACAATGATATTGATGTATACTTGTCACCGCTGATTGATGATTTGAAACTGTTATGGGCTGATGGTATTAGGGTGTATGATTCTTATAAAATGGAATATTTTCAACTGAATGCAGTGCTTCTATTCACTATAAATGACTTCCCAGCATATGGAAATTTGATTGGATACAGTGTTAAAGGGCATAAATCATGTCCAATTTGCGAACAACAGACGTCATATTGTCAATTGCATCATGGGAGGAAAACAGTGTACATGGGTCATCGAAAGTTTTTGCCTATGGATCACCCTTATAGAAGACTAAAAAAGGCATTCAATGGCTCACAAGAATTTGATACTGCTCCAAAACCTTTATCCCCAGATTTGTATTTTGAGAGGGTGAAAAACCGTGATGTGACATTGGGAAAGACACAGAAATCTGGTAATGATAGACATATTTGGAAGAAAAGGTCAATATTTTTTGAGCTACCATATTAGAGGTATCATGAAGTCAAACATAATATTGATGTCATGCACATGGAGAAGAATATCTGTGATTCTTTGATCGAAAAATTGCTAGATATTAAAGGAAAGACAAAAGATGGGTTGAATGCAAGGTTAGACCTACTATCAATGGGAATACGTTTGGAGTTAGCTCCCACTCCTAAAGGAAGACGAACATTTCTTCCCCTGGCTTGTCATACATTATCGAAGAGGGAGAAAAGTAGTTTCTGTCAGTGTCTTCATGATATCAAAGTGCCTCAAGGTTATTCTTCAAATGTAAAAAATTTTGTCTCATTGAAAGACTTGAAGTTGATAGGTATGAAATCACATGATTGTCACGTCATGATGCAACAAATTCTACCAGTTTCACTGCATGGAATATTGCCCATCCGTGTCAGAAAGACTGTAATGAGGTTGTGTTATTTTTTCAATTCAATTTGTAAGAAGGAGATTGATGTGAATGCTTTGAAAATTTTGGAAAAGGATGCAATTTTTATACTTTGTCATTTGGAAATTTATTTTCCTCCAACTTTTTTTGATATGATGGTGCATTTAATGATTCATCTAGTTCGAGAAATAAAGCTTTTTGGACCTGTATATCTTCGTTGGATGTATCCTTTTGAAAGGTATATGAAAATATTAAAGGGATATGTTAAAAATCCATATCGACCTGAAGCCTCCATTATTGAAAAGTATATTTCTGAGGAGGTAGCAGAGTTTTGTACGAGCTACTTGGCTACGGCGCAACACATGGGTTTGCCTCCATCTCGCCATGAACGGGTTAATAATGAGGGAAAGGGGATTCGTGGCTTGAAAGGCAAATCACTGTCAGCTGAACATATAAAGAAGTTAGAATCATACATCTTGAATAACATAGCTGATGTTCAACCGTATATCACATTGCATATTAATGAGTTGAAACAATGTCATCCAAAGAAGAAAGAAATGTGGATTTTGAATGAGCACAACAAAACTTTTTTGCCATGGTTTAAAAAGACCTTGCTTGGTATATCAGATGTATCAGAGACATTAAAATGGATAGTGGGTGGTCCATCTTTAAATGTGATAACATGGTCCGCTTATGACATTAATGGCTATACATTTCATACGAAAGCTCAGGACAACAGAAGTGCAGTTCAGAATAGTGGTGTATTGGTGTTTGCAGAAGCAATGCATTTTTCGAGTGCTAAGGACAGAAACCCAATTTCGGCATCAAGTGCATATTATGGAGTGATTGAAGACATATGGGAGGCTGATTACTTTAAAATTAAAGTTCCTGTTTTTAACTGTAAATGGTTTATCGGTAACAATAGTGTCAGACACGATGAATTTGGAATGACACTTGTTAATCTGAATAGATTGGAAGACACAGCTGATTCTTTTATAATGGCAACACATGCCAAACAAATTTTCTATGTAGTAGATCAATCAGATATGCAGTGGGCTGTTGTTTTACAAAGGAAAAAACAATATGTTGGTGAGGATGAATTTGATGAAGATGCTGATTTATGTGAGATCCCTACTTCCATGGAAATATTAACAGAACATAATGATGAGTATGTTGAAGACATGGTTTGTGCCATAAGGAACGATCACGACGAAGGAATTTGGGAAAACAATCCAACTGTACATTCCTAAAATTACAGGTAACACATGTTTATTTCTTTTTTACATTTAGTTTTTTCATATAATGTTAGATATTGTAAATTTTTTACTTATTAAAACATGTATCAAACCAAAACGATAAAACAATAAAAACCGTAAAGAGGAGAAGTCCTGGGCGCACCGGCTGGCCGGTGGTGTATAACCGGTTGGCCGGTGGTCCAGAGCAAAGCTCTGTCTGGTCCACCGGCCGGTGGCACCAGGCAGTGGGCAAGTCTACTGCCTGGGTCCTCCGGCTGGCCGGTGAGCGCACACCGGCAGACCGGTGGACTCAGTGAGTCCACTTTTCAGCTTTCTTGGGCCAACTCCTTGGCAACCTTTTGCCTGTGTTTACCATGTTTATCATTGTTTAACATGCTTACCATATTACAAATGTTTACTATTATGTAATTTAGTACACTTTTCTATTTTCTGATTAAGTAGTACTACAATATTTGAATTTGTATATTTTTGAACTAATGTTTGTTTTTTTGATTTGAAGGAAAATGACAGATCAATCAGTTGATCAGCCACATGATTCTGGAGATGAGCATATTGGTCATACATCTGGGGAGGAACATTCACATGCTCCTATTACGAAAAAGAGTTCAATGGTTGGTAAGCGTGGGTGCACACGTTTACCAAAATTATCACTTGACCGTACGAAGGAGGAGAGGATAGTCGTGGAGTTTGATGATGATGATCTTCCTAGAGGTCCAAATGCTAAAGATTTTAAGGGTTTTGTAGCAACTCAGGCTAAGAGCAAAGTAAGCATTCTCTATGATGATTGGAGAAGTGTGGATAAGGCGATAATTTCTCAACTGTGGGAGACCATTTTGGTAAGATCTTTTGCTATTGTTTGACTGTTCTTTAAATGTTTCTAGTATATATAATATTTTTAACCTCTTTTTTATCAGATGACATTTGATATTCATGACACTGGAGGAGTCAGGAAGAAATGCTTATCGTTGGCTGCTAGGAGATGGAGGGATTTCAAATCAACCCTCTCATCTGATTTCATTTATGGTCATAGGAGTCGTGAGAATCCATTTCATATATATCCTTTTATAGATGAAGACACATGGAGACAATTTTTTGAAAGTAGAAGAAAAGAATCATTTTTGGTAAGGGCAATGTAAACTTTTATAAGCTTTCTTATATAAATGATCTTATTATTGTTTTGTTAATGATTACTTATTCATAATTTACAGCAAACAAGGAAAGCTCATCAAGAGATCCAATCTAAAAATGTATACCCTCATAGTTTATCTCGGGGAGGGTATGCATTATTGGAAGAACAAATGATGGCAGAAAAATTTCAACAACTAAGAGCTGAGTCTTCAAGCTCTGGAGAGGTGGCCCCTCCATCCCCTCCATCTAGACATGAGAAATGGAAAAGAGCTCGGAAGGGCAAAAAAGGACAATATCTTTCGGAAGAATCGAGACACGTAGTTGAGAGGATTGTAAGATATCTATTTTATTTATTTAAGTTTACTATTTTAGTCATATATTTCCAATCAATATAGAAATGTTCAATTAATTATTACAGGACTCTCTTGAGGAGCAGAGTTCACAGGGTACATTTACACCATCTGGGAGGGAAGATATTTGATCTGTGGCATTGGGAAAGCCCGAACATCCTGGCCGTGTAAGAGGATATCCGGCAGGTGTATCGGTAAGAAAAGTGTTGCCACGTTCCTCAACTTCTAACGTTGAGGGAGTTTATAAAAAAAATAGAATCCTTGGAGGCTGAAGTCCATAATATTAATGCGACAATGGAGGACAAGATTAGAGCATCGGTGCAGTTTATGTTTGCAGACTTGCAAAGACAATTTCAGGGTGCAGCTCCCACTCCACCTCTCCCAGTAGCTCCCACTCCCCCTCCTCAGCCTGCGGACCCCATTTTTGATCCTCCTCCTCCGCCGCAGCTACCTACTTATTTTGAGTTGTATGTTGATGATCCTCAACATCATATAGTTGCATATGGGATGGTATATTGTATAGGAGATACAGTTCATCATCAACAGTTAGAGGTAGAGAATCAGAGGGTCACTGTACAGGATATTATAGATAGATCAGCTCGGATACCATTACCTACAGATGAGGTGACGACAGTTGGACATAGTATCGGCCATTTTTTACTTTGGCCATCCAGACTTCTTCGACTCATTACAATAGAGGTATGGATATTATATCTTTTATTTTATATTTTTATTAATGTTTTATCATTTGGAAACTAATATATTTTTCAATTTCTTTTTACAGGAATACTTCAAAGGTAAATAAATACTGTATAGACAACAACAAAGACAGATAGCTATGACATCAGATGCAGATACTAGCAGTCTTGACAAATTGTCAAGATATTCAAATTTGTTGGTGGATCATTATGACTTTACAATGGAAGCTCATGTCTGTGGACGTGAACTAAGTGTGGGGATTATGAAAACTGATATCATGGAGTTTGTCACTGGAGATAAGTTGGGCATCAACGTGGTGCAAATTTTTATCATTTAAGTCTTAACACCTTTTCCTTGCGTTATATTTATTAAAAATGTATACTTATGTCTGCTTTGTATTAGGTATCTGTATAAAATTTGTGAGAGAAATGAGCTGACAGATGTATATGGATTCGTGGACCCACAATTGATTTCCCCTGAAGCATGTGCATTGGATGAGGAACAAAGAATGCTTTATATTGCTGATAGATTTGAAAAGAATGTAATCACACAGTGTTGGATGATGCCTTTTTGTGAGAGGTATGAAACACATCCCTCTCAAAGAGTTAATTATCTTTTAACATAAAAAACCACTAACGTTAAATTTCCTTTTATCAGGGATCATTGGATGTTAGAGGTTTTTTTCCCTAGGGAGAAACACTTTATTGGATATGCTCTCTCCATGATGATGTGCGAGAAAGTTTTAAGAATATATTAGAAACGTAAGATTCAATTTCACAATAGTTTTATATATTATAATGAATTTTAAATTTACCCCATTCGTATTATTTTCTAACAGGGCATGGGTCCACTTTCGAAAAAGCGCAAAGAAAAGGAATTTCAAGATCAAATATGTACATGCGAAGGTAAATATCAATTTATAATTTGTACATTTTGATTTATTACATAAAAATAATATATTGAATTTACACTCATTCAAACAGAAATGTCATGAGCAACAAGGCATCATCGAATGGAGATATTACATGTTAAGATTTATGTATGAAATAATAACAACTGGGACAGTTCTGAGTTTTGACCTGGTAAGATTTCCTCTTTCTCATAATATTTCAATTTGATTTATTCATTATACACGTTGACTACTATCCTTTTCCTTTGTAGATTTTTGATGACCCTCAACCCTTTACTGCTGAAGATATCAAACACTTACAAGTGGAGTGGTCAAATTATTTTACAGGTTTGATTGAATTTTAGTTGTTTGTAATGTAAAATGTAATTTTGAATATTGTCAATGTAATTGTGTATTTCGTAGTCGTTTAGGTTGGATTTCGTTTTTTTAAGTTGACAGTGTAAGTTTTGAATGTTATATAAGTGAATGTTTAATTTTTCTCTACTTCTTGTTTTGGTCTACTATTGATGGTTTTTTTGGTCTGGATTTTGGTATGGGGGGAGAGGTTCCAAGGGGGTGGGTGGGTGTTTGGGGGGTGTCCAAGGGATATGGGAGGGGTGTCCAAGGTGTGTTTGGGGCTGTCCTAGGGGTCGGGGGGGGGGGTGTAAATGAGGGTGGGGGGGAGGGGGTTTCCAAGGGGTGTTTGGGCTGTCCTAGTGTTCGGGGGGTGTAAATGAGGGTGGGGGGGGGGGGCTGTCGAAGGGGTGGGGGTGTCCAAGGGGTGGGGGGGGGGGGTGTCCAAGGGATATGGGAGTGGTGTCCAAGGTGTCTGGGAGTTCTGTCCAAGGGGCCGGTTGGGTGTAAATGAGGGTGGGGGGGGGGGGCTGTCCAAGGGGTGGGGGGGGGGGGTGTCCAAGGGGTGGGGGGTGTCCAAGGGATATGGGAGGGGTGTCCAAGGGGTGTTTGGGGCTGTCCAAGGGCTCGGGGGGGTGTCCAGGGGTCGGGGGGGGGTGTCCAAGGGGTTTGGGAGGGATGTCAAGGTGTGGGGGGGGTGTCCAATGGGTGTTTGAGGTTGTACTAGGGGTCTTGGGGGTGTAAATGAGGGTGGGGGGCTGTCCAAGGGGTGGGGGGGGGTGTCCAAGGGGTGGGGGTGTCCAAGGGATATGGGAGGGGTGTCCAATGGGTGTTTGAGTCTGTACTAGGGGTCGTGGGGGTGTAAATGAGGGTGGGGGAGCTGTCCAAGGGGTGGGGGGTGTCCAAGGGTTGTGGTGGGGCTCCAATGTGGTGGGGGAGGGCTAGCCAGGTTGTTAGATGGGTATAGATGAGGGTGGGGTTCAGTTGGAGCTTGGGGGAGGGCGGGCATGGTTATTTTTGTTTGGTTTCTGGTTGCTTTTTGGTGAGAGAAGTGCAATTATTTTTAAAAAAATATATCGCTTTCACGTTAGTTATTTTATAACCGACGTGGTAAATAAATCGGTAGGGGTTTATCACGTCGGTTTTTTTCGAGAACCGGCGTGATAAACCGTTCTCGGGCCTTTTATCACATCGGTTCTTAATATAACCGACATGCTAAAAGGCCTGGGAATCGATTTACCACGTCGGTTATTGGATAACCGAAGTGCTAAAACGTTTCCCAGGCCTTTTTATCACGTCTGTTATTTAAGAAACCGACGTGATAATAGGCCCGGGGAAGGGTTAATCACGTCGGTTATGTCATAACCGACGTGATAAACGATATCCCAGGCGTTTTATCACGCCGGTTTAGAAAATAACCGACGTGATAAACCCCCCCCCCCCCCCCCCCCCCCCCCCCCCCCCCCCCGCGCATATTTATCACGTCGGTTATTAATGAACCGACGTGATAAACACCGTGATGTTAGGGATGTTACGTCGGGTTTTAAATAACCGACGTAAAAAACGTTATTTATAACGTCGTCCCTATTAACGTCGCCTAAAAACCGACGTAAACAATGAAAAATAACCGACGTAAAATTTTTTTTCTGCACTAGTGACATGAATGTAATGAGAAGATATTAATCCTAGATTTGTCAAATAAATTCCCATCCATATATTCTCGAGAGGTTCAAGAATACATAAAATGATAATGAGTTGCTACAAAATAAGGTAGTGAATATTTCAGATTTCAACAAAGATAAAGATAGAGTTATAAGTTTTTAAACACATCAATGTGTCCATTAAATCTAAAAATGAATATGGACCTTCTAGATGATGCACATAGATCATACTTGTCTATTCATCATGGATGAACAATGATATATAGATGTATGAAGAAAAATTTCTGTTGTGACAACATGAAGAGGGAGATCATAGAGTTTTTATATTGATACTTGGTATGGTAAAAAGTCGAGAAATAATGACATCTGTATAAGGGTATGATGAAACAACTACCCAAAAAAGTGGGGGAATTAAAAAAACCTTTCATTTCCTCATAGGACTCATGTAGTAAGCTAAAATAAATAATTCAATCTCGATGGTAGTTGATCATCTTACAAAGTCAGCACATTTCATTACTATCAATGAAGATTTATCTCTTAACCAAATTACTCATTTATATATAAGGGAAGTTGTAAGTCTATATGTACTTCCACTCTATATTATATCTGATCAAGATTTGAGGTTTACCATAAGGTTTTTAGATATGAATTAAACAAGTGTTGGATATAGAACTTTGATTCAGTACAACTTATCAACCTTAAATGAATTTTTAGTCTGAAAGAACCATTAAAGCACTATACGGTATTGTGAGATCATGTTCAATGGATTTACAAGAATTTTTGACCAAAACCTTCCTCTAGTGGTGTTATCATTTAACAAAAACTTCTATTCTATAATTGAAATGGTATTATATGAGGCACTCTATGGGAATAGGTTTTAGAATCTGGAATGCTAGGATAATGATAGTGAGTAGAAGCTAATGGGAACTGATCTTGTCCAACAGGTGATAGAGAAGGTTCAAAACATCACTAATAATATGAAATTCACACCAAGTTGATATATAATCTATATAGAAAATTCTAAACAAGACCTAGAGTTTGAAGTTAGAGATAAAATGTTCTTTCTAATATGACTATGGAAGAAATTTGTGAGATTTGGGAAGAAGGTAAATATTTGTCTTAGTTATAGTGTCCCCTTTGTGATCTTTGATAACATTGGAGTGGTGGCATATAAAATAGAACTCCCACATAACTTATCTCAAGTATATTATTTATTTAATGTATTCCTCTTGAAGATGTACATATCCAGACCCTAACATTTCATGAAATTGTATCTGTTACCATTGGAGAGTGGGCTTTGATATGATAATAAATCAATGAAGATATTAGATTATAGATACAAAGTAATATTAAATAAGACAACTCACCTTGTTAAAATGTTATAGTGGAACCAAAAGTTTGGGGAAGAGACTTGGTAACTGAAAGTGGAAATGAAACCAATGTACCATCATCTACTTTAATGTATGAATGGAAAATTTCAAGGCTGAAATTTCTAAAGGGGGAATAATGTAATGACCTAAACTATTATAAATAAAAATCCCTCTTATTGAATAATTAAATTCATTATCAGGTAATTATGTTATAGAACAAATACGTACGAAAATGGATGTTTTCTAATATTAATGTTTGTTGGATTAGAAATATCATTAATAATCATAACTATTGATTATATAGCTGATAAACAGTGATTTTATAAGTAATATATATAAAGAAATATGATAAAGGATAATCAATACAGACAGAAGAGGAGATTTCCTTG
The DNA here is from genome assembly GCA_963277665.1 of Viscum album. Taxonomy (NCBI): domain Eukaryota; kingdom Viridiplantae; phylum Streptophyta; class Magnoliopsida; order Santalales; family Viscaceae; genus Viscum; species Viscum album. The sequence continues at coordinate 737,146,060 of OY728160.1, forward strand.
ACCAATTGGTATGTACCCTATGATTGCCATTTAATAGAGATTATGAGGGAGATATAATCATTGGGATTTTCCTGTGATCAATACCATGTTGAGATCCAACAACTAAAGTACAAATGAACCAATTATGAGACAATTTCAAGCTCCTAGAGATCATGAACGAAACCACATATTCCAAAATACAACAAGAAAATATCTTTTTCAAATAGCTTGACCTTAGGACATCCACTTGTGTAATAAACCAAAATGTATCTAGACCCTAGTAGTTTAAATTTTATATATATCTTTAATTAAAAATTAATTATATTTATCCCTTTTAATATTACTTTTTAAATGAGTAAATACTGGGTTTGATAAAAATTAGGATATGATATGATGAATCAAATATTATATTTTTGAAAAATGCATAATTTCAATCAAGACACTCTTTATATTTAATTTAATAATATTTTAAATAAATGAAATTATAATAAATTAATATTATTAAATAATATTTACTAAATATAAATGATAATATAATTTTACAAAGTATATTGTAATTGTTATAATGGTCAAAAAAATGTTATCGTAAAAACCCCATTATTTTTCAATAGATGGGTATTTTGATTTAAATGAAAATAATATCATATTTAGAGATTTATTTTCATAAAATAATTTTCAGTTTTGAAATGAGAAAAAAAATTATCCATCAGAGATGCTATCATAATTTTCATTACAAATCGAATTTTTTAGTCAAAATTAAATTAAATATAAATATATAGTATGTATTAGGATATAATAATGACCCAAAAGTGATATAATATTTAATAAAAAATGTATCTATGACCAAATACATATTTACCCTATAATAATTTAAAAAAAAATATTTGATGAATTTTATTTTCCCTTAATGTATCCTCTAAAACCTATATTTTTTTAATGTTTTAAAATCAATTTAATATAAAAATGACCCATTTACACATCACTAAGGGTGTTATCTTAATGATATAATTTATTAAATTGTAAAATAAGGAGATTCACATCACTTTGGTAGAAAACATGAGAAAAAATAAATTTGATGGTTTTTAGTTTTGATCGCTTTATCATATAGATTCCAAATCCTATGTTTGGAAATTAATAAAGAATTATCCACTCTATTTCTATATAAAACCACCAAAACTAAAATTAATCTTACCTAAAAACACTTTTATCATGCCATTAAGCATCCATTATCTTTCTAGAGTCCTTCCAGGGTTCCCCCAAGATCACAAGAAGATCTTCCCAGGATTTTAGAAGCACCCACTCAAGGTATGGAATCCTCTCATTCTCCTCTTTATTCAAGAACATTATTTAAATTATGCATTATTATTTTTAATTGTTCATATTGGGATTTTTTCTTTCACATCTACATTTCTTCACTTATGGTATAAAAGGTATAAGAGACACTCTTTTCACTCTCATTAGTCCCTCCCTATAATCATTATGTATCCCTATTATTCTATTGAAATAATCCTGCAATTTTCCATGCCAAATATATAACATCCACTGATCCAACACTCTCTCAAGCTTCTTTAAAGCATTGGTTATGTTACCGGAAGCACACCACCCCATAAACTAGAGGCTATTGACTAGTATAGGGGGTGTTAAAGTTATAGTGGGGATGATAAAATAGTGGGTTCCCTAGACCCAACTATGAAATACTTTTAATTACCATATCATGTATACAGTTAGATATACATGATGTTTTCATTCATTATAGTGTATAATAATTTTCATCCACTACTTAATGTTATTGTATATGGAATATTTATCATATCAAAAGAATATAGAAGGTCCTAGTCTATAATGAGAACCTTGATATACAATGACATTATTCATAAATACGTCCAATAGTATGGTTACATCTTACTGACTGGACATAGTAGATGTTTTACTATCTAGTGTTGGGGGCTCATAAGCACTACAAATTCTTATAATGAAGTTTTCACATAGTGATATCTGGTAGTGAGATCCTAATAACTAACCTGAGAATAGGAATACCACATGTTTTGGCTGTCATTGGTTGTTCTTATCTAGGAACATGTGTATTGGTCTCCTAACATGAGATCATTACCAATGTATACCATTTTTTATGTACTTTGATACATGTAAAAAATGATGGTATTGAAATCATGGAAATGTATCCATTTTTGGGCGCATCGTTGGTAGTATGCGTTTTGATGAATTATTAAGAATGGTTTTGTTAGCTCCTAGTTAAGGAAGTTGTATATATCAGGCCTAGTTTATCAGGATGATGAATCCTTCATAAGTCTTTGGCCAAAGTTGTCAAAAGATAAATCCATCTTGATAAAAAAAAGTAAGAAATGGATATTTACACAAGTGTGTTTCCTTCTTTGTGAGATATTTAAATCCAAAGAGATTATAGTACACAGTCAGTGCTCATAGGATGGTAGTCGTTTTTTTGACGATCCTTACCTCTTTAGGGGCCTTGATGGGTTTCCAGACTCTTCTCTGGATCTATGTATTTTATTCACTACAATTAATTTAAGGGGATAGAGGGTCTCATACAATATAGTATTCAAGAATCCACCATATTCAATTGAATATGAATATTGGAGGTGGTGGTCCCTACCTTTGGGTCAGAGTGTTTTCCAATGTGTTGATCACCTATAATTAATTAAATTCATTATTATTTATATTATGAATAATTGGGATTGAATTTATTTAATGTATTTAGAAGTTATGTAAATAAGAGAAAAATTTATTGAATGAAAATTATTTTTATATTAATGTTTTGTTTAATAATAAGAGGGGTAGTGAGTCATTTTAAAGGTCTTAGTTTTTATTATGTGATATATTATATATATATATATATTACAGGTCTTTGATACAATAATAAAGTATATTGATTCATATTAGTTTGTCATAATTAATTATTAATTGGATGCTGAAATAAATTATGTCCGGGGAAACCAACTGGGTATTTGGAAACACCACTATAAATTGCTATGAGGATATCATTCCATGGAACTATTCATACATTTATGGAATGAGAAACCAGAGCCTCTATATCCTCCTACTCTCTAGAGATAGAGACTTTCACATCGGATTCCACTATGGGCCTCTGAACCATTCAGGGAAGACTATACCCTCTGGTATGAAGTGTCCTAGTAGATGAAAATAAACCATATACAAAAACGAAATCAAATTATAGACATATGAGAATAAGATAATAATATCCAACTAAATAATATAATGTGTAGTAAAATAATAATGTAATAAACTGATGGAATATAACTAAATTTCATTCTAGAAACAATATATGTAAAATACTAGCAGAAAAAAATAAAAACTCAAATTTCCTTGGTCCCGATCCCTACGTTGGTCCCATATCCAAAATGTAGCCCATAAAGTAAGAAAAAAATAAACAATAATTTCATTTTAACTTTTCCAAAATAGTATGTATGTATTCTTCCCATGTAAGAAACAACTACTGGAAGAGGTTGGGATTATAATTCAGTAGGTCAACACCACCATGTCTTAACTAACCAGTATGATAATAAGTGTGTGGAATAAAGTGAAAAATTTATTTATTGAGTAATTCAAAAATAAATAAAATAAAAAACTACTTGCATAAGATCAATGTCGGAATATCACTATAGTTTTTCTGTGACCATGAAAACCAAAACCGTTTTACCGAGGTTAAGTAACACACATCAGTGCCCTGCCAAAATATATTTGATAATTTCTTATAACTATTAAAACCACAAACATATAACCAAGGTAAAATAATATAATTTGGCACCATGATAGAACATCTCAGAACATTTATTATGACCGTTCCAACCACCACTAATCAACCATGGTGTATTCCCAAAAATACTAGTTAGATCATTATAAGGATTATAACATCAGGGTCATGTCCCTATAATCATTTTAACATGCGACTACGAAAGGCCTACTCTCTATAAGAATTATAGCATGGGGTCAGGAAGAGCCTGCTCAATATCAGCATTACAACATATAATTGTCAAAGAGCCAAGGACAAGAATTATATATACTCTTATTGGAAAGAAACAAAAGTCCTCTGAAATATCATGGATATCATAATATCACATCAAAAATATAAATTGTTAATTATATGAATTACCATTTATCTTTCATATACCACTTTGAAAAAAATAAAAATTTATTAACATTAATAACAATAAGAAATAAACCAAAACTATGGGAATCTATTTCAAATAATCTCATATGCTCTCATGTCATGAAAAAAATTCATTAATCCATTATCCAATTTCAATTATGATCTTGGTTTTCTCACCCAATATGTATCCATAAGCAATGTATGAAAGAAATTGAAACCAAAAGACTTCAAGAAATGATACCATTCATTATTTAATTGACTTGGTGTAAGATATGTTGTAATAATCACAATTTTTTATTAAAAAACAATTATCAAACCATAGGGTTACGATTTAGTCCCCCAACCTTTAACTGATGATCCAAAAAATGCATCTAATGTAAAACATCCATGAAGAATAAAGTGAGAATACTAAGAGAAACCTTGGTAAAAGTTGTTCAATATCATAACCAACAATTCACCTGATCAAAGGGTTTCATTTCAATGGTCGTAAGAATAAAGGAGAGAACATAAAGCAAGATCAAAAAGACTTACCATGGATTCAAAGCAATATAGATATGAATGGGATGTAAGAACCCCAAAATCACCGAGAGAGTTTCCATTAGTTGATAGGGGAAGAGATGATACGATTAAGAATGAAATTCACCTACACAACATACTTTAATCTACATGTTCAAGGAATTACACAGTGTGTATTGAAGTTGCACAATGTGTTTAGAGACCCTTAAAATTAAAAGGAAATTTTTTCTTAATTTTCTTTGGAATTTTACAAGAACGCAGTTTCTAACGGCACCTGATTCTGAGGAACGGGGTGCCCGGAATTGATTTTCAAAGATAGAATCGGGTACATTCAGTGAACGAACGAGAGGGTTTTCTAACTTTTAAACTAGTACTCGGAATTGAAATATGAGGGCACCGATGAACTCACAGTGCCAGTAATTTCTTAAGAAGTCCTTTTCCAGAGTTGCGTATAGACATATGTGGTAGTTAAAAATTTGGGGAATCAATAATAATTAAATATAATTATTGTGAAATAATTTTATTTAAGTTCAAGTTTTTACCTCTAAAAGGAAGTTTAAGGTGGGGCTCACACCCCACCTTACTTCCCATGGAAAAATATCAAATGTTGGTGGAGCCCACACGAGCCCCCAACTTTTCACATTCCCTTAACTCCTTAAAACCTCTCTTTAACTTTCCTTGTAATTAATTGTGGAAACTCTTCCTCTCCCTCTCTCTCCCACTTAAATGTTGCCAACACATGTTAATCAATGAATTCTAACATTTAATTAATTAATTAAGTTGTTTGAATTTTGAATAAATTGGGTGAATAAAATAATGTCTTGGCCATTATTTCGTTTTGGCACATGTTCTATTGAAATTCTGGGGAAAGATCAAGTGAAATTGAGAAGGGTGTTCGTCTCTTAAAAATAAGAACATTGACCATCCAATGAGGAACATCTTTTCCCAGTGAAGAATGCTTCACACCATCAACTCTTCTTCTTCCTCTGCATCAAGGGAGAAGGCACCGTTAGTGATGAGAATCATCTACAACAACGACTCCTCCTTTGACAACGATGGAATCGACACCATTCTTCCGCAACACCCGACTACCGTGATGTTCGACTTCTGCGACTCGATGACGTGCGACGTCAATTTCGAGGTAGGGGGATTATTTTGAGAATGGTATTATTCCCTTGGTTGTTCCTTCTATAACAAAGAACCCGGATCAACTCATCATTAAGTTGATCCGCGAATGTTTTATTTTTCTAGTTGGAAATATTGGTATGATTCTTTTTATTTAAGAGTTTGTAGGGGAATATATTTAGTATTCTCTTTATCTTTGAGAAAAGAACGACGAGCGTGGACCAAACATTTCTAGGTTGATCCGCAGATCATTTGTTCACGCGGGTTGATGTTGGGGATAACTGTTTCCTTTGTCGTACGTCGATTTCTTTTTGTTGGCCGCTTGATATCATTATAACGGGAGGAGGTCGGACTACACAAACACGGATGGCCCTCCTACCCCTTGTTGTTTATTATGTTGCGGCACGAATGAAGGCGGTGCGGTGAAACGGCACCGTGCAGAAACATGGAGAATTAAGGAAAGGATGTGCGGCACCATCGCGTTGCGCCGTTGAGACCGAGCGAAACCATGGCCGGAGTCAGGGCTGCAGAGGCGATTCGAAGACTCCGCTGGTTGACCGTTGTGCGCGGATTGATGGGTGAGGTAAAACGGGGCCTCAATGTCATTTTGAAGCCTACGCAGTGAAGGTTGGGTCCCGGGAGGACCATTGGCGAAGGCGGCGAGCAAAAAGGACCACCGGAGCACGTCTGGTGCTCCGCGGAAGGCGGTGGCGATGTGCCGCCGGAACAGGAACCATCGCAGCTCAGCTGCGGTGGCGGGCTGAACTAGAACGTCTTAGCCATTCCGGAGGCCTAGGGGTGCGGATTTAAGTCGTGCTGATTCGTCATCCGCGGGGAGTTGTAACCCCCCCCCCCCCCCCCCCGCACCCACTGGCCACGCGGGCGCCGCGCCAGTGCCATGCCGGGCCACGCAGGCTAGGCTGGGCCGGGCCGCGCGCAATCAGGCCAGACCCGGACCCGGGTCTGGTCGACCCAGTTCGGGCCACCCTAGGGGGGGTCGCGGGCCGGGTCGGACTGCGCCAGAACACCCTATTTTCGGGCAGTTTCCGTTCAAATGCCCATAACATGGGATAAAGACCTCCGATCGATGCACCATTAATTGAGTAGTGATCCTTGGATCGTTACTGTCATTTCAGTATATTACACTCAAGGTTTAGGAGAACTTTGAGTACAGCCGGGTTGGTTCGGATACAAAACCAATCGGGCCCTCTGAGGGGAAACACTTATATCTTGAGCTCCGGACGTCCGATTGACGTGTTGTCGACTTTGTTGGTTTCCTCTTGATGAGATGGAACTTTTGGCATAATTATATTGAGTTTTGGTTGTAGTTGGATAGTTTCCGGGTTGGATTGTACCCGAAATCCAACCGGACCCCTAGAACGAAAAAGCTGATAACATTCAGACTGGACGTCCGTTTGATGAACCGTCAGAGGAATTAGTGATCACGTGGAGAAATGGTACCTATGAGTATACCCTATGAGAGTTCGGGGTATATTTGAGATATAGCCGGGTTGGTTAGCACACGAAACCAACCGGGCCCCGGGGACGAAAAGGCTAATAACTCACAGACCGGGCGTCCGATTGACGCGTTGTCTATTGCTTTGAGACCCCTATGATGAGGCGATCCGTTGAGATACTTCTTCGTGGGACATTGAGATACTTGGAGTATCGACCTATAGCTCGTGGAGCGGACCCTCCCAGAGACGAGCGTACGGAGTACAGAGACCGTGTAGCCGGCTGAGACCGGACGACTGCTTGTCCGACTCGACTTGGAGTGAGTCGACTATCCCCGTAGACGGAGCACTACTTTGTTTGGGTGCAGACCCATGGTAGACGGAGCACTACTGCGTGACAGTGCAGACCCGCGGTACTCATCCGGAGAGTACCTCTGCAGGCTATTAGGGGGTGTGCACTATTGTGTTTGGGTGGCATACCCCTGTGGGAAGCACTACTGTGTTTGGGTGGCTGACCCGCGGTACTCGACATGTGGAGTACCTCAGCAGTACTAGGTCAGTGAGCAGTACCTCGGAGTCGTGACAGGACCACTGTACACTCCAGAGACGGGGCTCTTCAGTAGTTACATTTTCGATAATGAAAATCGTGGTTTGAGCTGAGTCTATGATCTTTGTGTTTACCTCACGATTGAGATGGGTCACTTGATAACTTTGGTATATTTATGGGCATATACCTGGGTAGTGGTTATCCGTTGATTTCATAATCTCTGTGTTTCCTCATGATTGAGATGGGTTACTTGATAACTGAGGTATAAGTATGGGTTTATACCTAAGTAAAGGTTATCTGTTGAGATCCATCTTTGTGGTTATCCTTGTTGGAGTAAGTGAGACCTTGAGGGTCTCAGGGTCCCTACTGAGTATCGTATACTCACCCCTGTACGGGCTATGCCTGCACCTCTTTGTGTTGGTTGCAAACGACGGGCAGCACTGACAGAGGCCGAGTGTTCGTGGACTGGATGTTACCCAGAGGTGGACCACAAGATGAGTCAGTATCCGGAGGTGGACTTCACAGCGAGACGACACTCAGAGGAGGTTGACAGGCGAGAGAGTTGTTGAGGCTATCTATACCTACCCTTTAGGTAGGATCCGTGGTGGATGATCTAGGAGCGGAACAATCTGTACCTACCCTTCAGGTAGGATCCGAGGAGGACAACCTAGGAGCTGCTTCTTTTCTTCCAGCTGTTTGTCATTTTCTATTTCACTTTCGTTCAGTTGTAGTTGTTCTTTCGTTGGGTATGTATTCTAGACCATTTACTTTTAAGCACTTTCTTTTTTTACTTAGTTTTTTTACTTCCGCTTGTACTCTGTGGTGTTTTTTTACTTTTATAATGGAAATGCCTTCCCAGTTATCGGGATTTACGCCTTTGGTGCTAGTCGCCATCCCCCGGCCTATGGAAGGTGTTCTTGGGGTAGTCACGGAACGAGCCCCGAAGACGGGTCATGACAAATTGGTATCAGAGGAGTTCGGTTCTACCACAGAACTCAATACTCTGATCTTTTTCTATGTGAAGCAATAGTGTTAAGGGTACCGAGTGTGTTCTTTAGTTCAGGGAGTCCAGTGTTGGTGTCGCGGCCGATGTATCCATACACCAGGACCCTGAATACTGATTTCCGACTTTGTGCACGAAAACACTGATTGCGTGTGTGTTTACAAAAGTTTTAAAGTCAGCTCAAACCAGGTCAGCTCACCAGGTATAAATCATTGACTGTGTCGCATCTGTTCAGGATGTCTCCATGCAGACAGTCAGTTGGAGTCCCGAGAGAGTACTCGACGACGGCCCACCGAGCGGAGAGGCTCCGGTGCGGGGCCCTTTTCTATGTTGGCACCCTCGGGTGGTGTACCAGCAGCACCACGACCTGTTGGGAAGCAGATGAAACCAGCGTTACTAGCGAACTGTGCACGCTGGCAGAGCGCGTTGCACGAGTTCCAGAAGCAGTGGCCTCCGAGGTTACGAGTCGAGGAAGATTCCCAGACAGCAGAGGACTGGCTTGTGGTGATTGCTAGAGTTTTCTGCCTAGCTATGACATCAGTAGAGTGGATGGTGGACTTGGATACTAGCGTTTTCCAGTGACTGACCATGAGGATGGTCCACATAGCGATGAGGATTTGGTACGTGGACCGATTCCTGAGATAGTACTTTCGGGTAGTGTATCACCTATACATCACTAGCTGTTGGTCTACAGTTACAATTGGCGGTACATGTAGGCTTACTGCCTTACACGTGTTCGAACATCAGATACCCTCATGGTCCGAGGTGAGCCCAAAACACAGGTGGATGAGGAATGGATTTAGGAGGTGGATGAAAGTTTTCTTGATCTTATACAGCTTCGGCAAGACGACGAGTCAGAAGCTGAGTATTCATCGAGGCGTACGGAACATTCCGGGTACTCGATGAATACAATTCGATCAGTGCTATAGAGCTCGGACCTCTAAGTGAGGTGTGTATAAAGGATATCCGAGTAAGAACTCCATTCTCTATGCATTACTACTTATTTTAGGGTTCTAGAAAGAACCCTTGTGGTTGCGAATTCTTTGGCTGAATGGATGCAGTCAGTGAAGGATAGCAGTGTGAAAGCTGGAAACTGGCGCCCGTCTCGGAGACTTGGGTGTGAGAATGTTTCAAAAAGAGAAAATGATAATGATAGATGAATCTGTAGAGTAGAAGACGTGGAGGCAGAGTTAGGAGAGAAGCATGAGGTGGTGTACATATCAAAATGACACAACCACCCGCATTTGTTGTACCCTCCAGGCTTAGGGAGCTGGAGAGAAGGGAAAGAGAGTAGCTGCATGCGGTCAAGGAGAGTAACCCAATGGCTCTAAGAATGATTTGAGGGATAGTCTGTGTCCACTACAAGCTGTCGTAGTAACAGACGTTGATACGAATCATTCCTTCCTTCCACGAATCTTGTCAAATACCTAGAGTTTCCGGTTAAGCTGTTGACATGACCCTCATGTCCAGAGATACCTTGGGAGGAGGCTCGATAATCACACTTACGCCAATAGTGTAATATTACCCAAGAGGTGAGAGTTTCTGTTGGAATCTCTTGGTGGAATCATCGAGGCCTTACGATGTTGGTCTGAGTATGTATTGGATCCAAAGTTCAAACACAGATTGACTGTATTAGGCAAATAGGTTGTGGTTTATCTACAACATTGGGATTGGGTTTTTCTTGGTCAGTGAAAAGGAAAACCCAGGAAGCACAGGATGGAATCATGCATAAGATGATGCACTCGATCACTCAAGAGATGGCTAAACTTAATTTTGTGCCAAAATTCTCTAGAGTTGCAGCACCACTTCCAGCAGAGCTTTCAGGAGCTGGGTTGATCAGTGCACCCAGCTTGTGGGCATTGGTTACATAGTTCACTGAGACACATTAGGGACTGGACTCGGGTGTGTCCTGATGTAAGAGTGGGTAGTGATCGCCTATGGATAATGGCAGATGAGACTGCACAGAGCTGACAGGAAGCCTCTAGAGTTCAAGGATGACGACCACGTCCTTATACGGGTCTCACCTCGACGAGGTTTATGGAGATGTGGCCAAGGCGGCAAGTAATATCCGAGGTTCAGTGGAGCTTTCTAGGTCCTCAGCTGGGTAGGCGAGGTGGTTTACCGCTTGACCCATCCAACTCAGTTGCACCGGGTGTACGATGACTTCCACGTATCTCAACTGAGGAGATACGTGCTTGACCCGACACATGTCATCGACCATGGGGAACTTGACTTTGGTGATGGGGTGACTTTTGCGGGGTTCTAGAAGAGGTTGAGGATTGACAGGAGTAGATCCTATGAGGATGGTCGATTCCTTGGGTGCGCATTCACTAGCAGTATGGGAACCACCAGGTGAGCACATGGGAGCGGAAGGATCAGGTGCGTGCTTAGTACCACTTTTGTTTCCCTAGTTTGTGTTTAAGCTTTACGAGAACGTAAATCCCTGAGGTGGGAGTAATGTAGAGACCAGTAAAATTCATGGGAATTTATTTCATAATTTCCTTTGGAATTTTACAAGAACGCATTTTCTGACAACGCCTGATTCTGAGGCCCGGTGTGCTCAGAATTAATTTCCAAAGTTAGGCTCGGGTACATTTAGTGAACGACCAAGTGGGTTTTCTAACTTTTAAACTGGTACTCGGAATTGAAATCCATGGGCACCGATGAACTCGCAGCGCCGGTAATTTCTTAAGAAGACATTTTCCAGAGTTGTGTTTTGACATATGTGGTCATTAAAAATTTTGGGAATCAATAAGAATTAAATATAATTGTTGTGAAACAATTTTATTTATGAGGAAGTTTTTCCCTCTAAAAGGAAGTTGGAGGTGGGGCTCACACCCCACCTCACTTCCCATGGAAAAATATCTAAGGTTGGTGGAGCCCACACGAGCCCCCAACTTTTCACATTCCATCAACACATTGAAACCCCTCTTTAACATTCCTTGTAACTAATTGTGGAAATTCTTCCTCTCCCTCTCTCTCCCACTTAAATGTTTCCAAAACATATTAATCAATGAATTCTAATATTTAACTAATTAATTAAGATGTTTGAATTTTAAATAACTTGGGTGAATAAAATAATGGGTTGGCCATTATTTTGTTTTGGCACTTGTTGTGTTGGGATTTTGGGGAAAGATCTAGTGAAATTGAGAAGGGTGTTCGTCTCTTAAAACTAAGAACACCGACCATCCAATGAGTAACATCTTCTCCCGGAAAAGAATGATTCACGCCTTCAACTCTTCTTCTTCCTCCGCATCAAGGGAGAAGGCACCATTAGTGAGGAGCATCATCTACAACAACGTCTCCTCCTTTGACAAAGACAAAATCGACACCATTCTTCCGTGACACCCGACTACCGTGACGTTCGACTTCCGCGACCCGACGACGTGCGACGTCAATTTCGAGGTAGGGGGATAATTTTGAGAATGGTATTATTACTTTGGTTGTTCCTTCTAAAACAAAGAACCCATATCAACTCATCATTAAGTTGATCCGGAAATGTTTTATTTTGCGGGTTGGAAATATTGGTATGATTATTTTTATTTAAGAGGTTGTAGGGGAATCTCTTTATTATTCTCTTTATCTTTTAGAAAAGAACGACAAGTGCGGACAAACCATTTATAGGTTGATCCGTAGATCGTTCATTCATGCGGGTTGATGTTGGGGTTAATTGTTTCCTTTGCCATACGTCGACATCTTTTTGTTGGCCGCTTGCTATCATTATAACGGGAGGAGGTCGGACCGCACAAACACGGCCGACCCTCCTCCCCCTTGTTATTGATTATGTTGTGGCATGAAAGAAGGCAGCGCAGTACCACGACACCGCGTGGAAACATGGAGAATTACAACACGGATGTACAACACCGTCGCACCACGCCGTTGAGACCGAGCGAAACCGCGGCTGGAGTCGGGGCCTTGGAGGCGATTCGAAAACTCCGCTGGTTGAATGTTGTGCGCGGATTGATGGGTGATGACAAACGGGGCCGCACGGTCATTTTGAAGCCTCTAAAGTGAAGGTCGGGTCCCAGGAGGACCATTGGCAAAGGCAGCGAGCAAAACGGACCACCGGAGCGCGTCCGGTGGTCCGCAGAAGGCAATGGCGGCGCGCCCCCGAAACAGGGACCGCCGCGGCGGAGCCGCGGCGGCAGGCCGAACCGGAACGGCTTAGCCGTTCCGGAGGCCGAGGAGCGTGGCTTTAAGCTGCGCCGGTTCTTCGTCCGCGGGGGGTTGTCACCCCCCCCCCTCGCACCCGCTGGCCACGCGGGTGCCGCGCCATCGCCAACGCCAGGCCGGGCTGGGCCGTGCCCAATCGGACCGGACCCGGACCCAGGTCAGGTCGATCCGGTTCAGGCCGACCCATGGGGGTCTTGGGCTAGGTCGGACTGGGCCCGAACACCCTATTTTCAGGTAATTTCCGTTCAAACGCCCATATCGTGGGATACAGACCTCCGATCGACACACCGTCATTTGCGTAGCGATCCTTGAATTGCGACAGACGTTTAGGTATATTACATTAAAAGTTTCAGAGAACATTGTGTATGGTCAGGTTGGTTCTGAAACGAAACCAACCGGGCCCTCGGAGCAGAAACGATTATATCTTGAGCTCCGGATGTCCGATTGACGTGCCGTTGACTTTGTTGGTTTCTTCTTGATGAGACAGAACTTTTGGCATACTTTGACTGAGTTTTTCTTGCAGTTGGATAGTGGCCGGGTTGGATTGTACCCGAAATCCAACAGGGCCCCTAGAACAGAAAAGCTGATAACTTTCAAACTGGACATCCGTTTGACGAACCGTCAGCGGCCTTGGTGATCACGTGGAGAAACGGTCCCTATGTGTATACCCTATGAGAGATTGGGGTACAGTTGAGATATGGCCGGGTTGGTTCGCACACGAAACCCACCGGGCCCCGGGGACGAAAACGCTAATAACTCACAGACTGGGCGTCCGATTGACGCGTCGTCTGTTGCGTTGAGACCCCTACGATGAGGCGGTCCATTCAGATACTTCTTCGTGGGACTTTGAGATACTTGGAGTATCGACCTGTAGCTCGTGTAGTGGACCAACCCGGAGACGAGCGTACGGAGTACGGAGACTGTGTAGCCGACTGAGACCTGACGACTGCTTGACCGACTCGACTTGGAGTGAGTCGACTAGCCCAGTGGACGGATCACTACTTTGATTGGGTGCAGACGCATGGCGGATAGAGCACTACTGTGTAATAGTGCAGACCTGCGGTACTCATCCGGAGAGTAACTCTATAGGCTATTAGGGGGTGTGCACTACTGTGTTTGGGTGGCATACCCCGGCGGGAAGCACTACTGTGTTTGGGTGGCTGACCCGTGGTACTCGACAGGAGGAGTACCTCAGTAGTCTTAGGTTAGTGAGCAGTACCTCGGAGTAATGACAGGACCAGTGTACACTCCAGAGACGGGGCTCTTCATCAGTTACGGTTTCAATAATTAAAATCCTAGTTTGAGCTGAGTCTATGATCTTTGTGTTTACCTCATGATTGAGATGGGTCACTTGATAACTTAGGTATATGTATGGGCACATACCTAGGTAGTAGTTATCCGTTGATTTCATAATCTCTGTGTTTCCTCATGATTGAGATGGGTTACTTGATAACTTAGGTATAAGTATGGGTTTATACCTAAGTAAAGGTTATCTATTGAGATCCTTCATTGTGGTTATCCTTGTTGTATTTAGTGATACCTTGAGGGTCTCGGGGTCCCTACTGAGTATCGTATACTCACCCCTGCACGGGCTATGCTCGCACCTCGTTGTGTTGGTTACAGATGACGGGCATCACTGACATAGGCCGAGTGTTCGAGGACTGGACGGTACCCGGAGGTGGACCACACGACGAGTCAGTATCTGGAGGTGGACTTCATGGCGAGACGACACTCGGAGGAGGTTGACGGGTGAGAGCGTTGTGGAGGCTATCTGTACCTACCCTTCAGGTAGGATCCATGGTGGACGATCCAGGTGAAACACTATCTGTACCTACCCTTCAGGTAGGATCTGAGGAGGATGACCCATGAGCTGCATCCTTTCTTCCAGCTGTTTTTGTTTTTCTGTTTTACTTTCGTTCATTTGTTGTTGTACTTTCTGTTGGTTTTGTATTCTGGCCCATTTACTTTTCAGCACTTTCTTTTCTACTTAGTGTTTTACTTCCACTTTTACTCTATGGTGTTTTGTTTACTTTTATAAAGGAAATTCATTCCCAGTTATCAGGATTTACGGCTTTAGTGCTAGTCGCCAGCCCCTGGCATATGGAAGGTGGGCTTGGGGTAGTCACAGAACGGGCCCCGAGGACGGGTCATGACATTCTGTAAAAAAAATTAATGGGATACGATGAAAATCCAATTGCCTCAAATTTATTTTATTAACACACGTGAACATTACATGATGCGTAATCAATTTACATGGTTTCTAAATGTTATACAGATAGGTTTTCATCCCATATTCACTTTAAAAAAACCAAAATCACAAAAAAACATCTCAAATTACCAAGTACCCATGAAACAGCTAACCCATTTTTACCTAGATTGCATTAATTTTGATTAATATACTTCTCTAAATAGTAATTAATTTCCCTGAAAAATGATCTCTATGTGGATCCTCTCTTGTTTTTCCCATGTTTCCTCATAAAGCAATACAATCTTTATTCAAACAATAGAAATCTAAAAAGAAAAAAACAAAACAAATAATTTACAAAAAAACATATAGTGCGGAAAAATTGAAAAAATTGGGGATATTACAACCTCCCCACTATATAATACCCTATTCTTGAGCTACTCCATGCATCATTGTAAGGTCTCAATGAAAAAGTATGGTCATTATGTTCACATATCATACTCCCTCTACTAGGTATCCTCCTAAACTTACCCATTATATCACTACCCTTGAACCAATTGAATAGTCCAACCTTGATGATATTTCTCACCACAATCCACAATCCTTATCAGATTATCCTCAAAGGATGCATCAACACAATCCATGATGCATGCTATTTCTATATAATGGTGTGTGATTATATTATATCTTCACATATACAACATTATGATCACATTTTTCATCAAAATATAGCACAGTGTATTGGATAAATGGTGCCCTATTGGATCGACCCTTGACACTATCCCAAACTATATGAAAAACATGGACGCTTGGTCTCCCTATTTTATAATATATTGTTTCCCAAACATAGGTGAAACCTAAAAGAAAACATGATGACCAACCTAGAATTTTTGAGGTTATCTCTGATTGTTAGAATACGATTTCTTCCTTCTATAAAATGTCACTAACCACAGTCTGATCAATTGAAGATGCTCAGATGTCTCCTGTATGCGACTAGGACCAAAAAAATGCTGACTATCCTACATCGAACCAACAAAGATTCATGTGGTGAGACATTCTAGAAAACCCCTCAAAGGGGTCCATTTGGGTCAATTATGGAAGTAATTATTATATGAAATCTCCATGGGTAAAATATGTTTCTCCCATGAAACAAAAAAGTCCAAAACACATGCTGGTAACATATCCTTAATAACTTAAATAATCTTCTCAGATTGACCATCCTTCTATGGAGGATATGTTATAATTAAAAGAACTCATGATACTAGTACCTAATTATGAGCTTACCAAAAATGTGTTGTGAAATGATGATATCTAACTGAAACTATAATCCTTTGAACATTGTGCAACTGAACCACCTTTAAAATGTAAATAATTCCCCTATCATCAATTTTGAAGGATTCCTTTATAGGTAAGAAGTGGTATACCATAGTTAGTCAATACAAAAAAACCCCATAAAATATCATTCTTATTGGGTTTCCTTGGTAATTCTTTCACAAAATCCATCATGAAATCATCCTGTTTCCACTCAGTAATGGGAAAATGCTACCAAAACCCATTTGGCCTCTACAGCTCAGCATTCTCCATTGAGAAGTGAAGCATCCGAACTGAAAATACGATACCTCATTATACATTTTAGTCCACCAATATTATCTATGGATATCGCGATATGTATTTGTTAATCTAGGATTCACCTCCCCTATAGAAGTATGAAACTACATCATCATCAAATAATGTATGCATGTAGTAACACATCACAACCCTGAAAAATAAGAGAATTCTAAATCCTGAGAGACCATCTTGATGGTGTCTCCCCACTATATAATGTTTCTCTCAGAATTAAGCTCTATGGATAAGAAATTTAATCAGTCTTATTGTAGTCCAAAAATCATGGGTATAACAAATTTCAATGTCAGCGCTACTAGTCCCTAAGACTCCTGAACATCATGATACATGACTACAATGAGGGATATTATCCACCACTCAAAATAACACTCCCATACTCCCTGCATATTTTTATTTCTTCTCAAATATTGAGAAATTACATTTCCATTTCCATGTGTACAAGACAATTCAATGTTGAAAGACTATAGAGAATCAACCCACCCTTATTATTGATGGTTCTGGTCTCGCTGAGAAAATATTTACATAATGCTTAGTGTGATATGTTTATAATAGAAACCTCTAACCCATTAGATACTCTCACAAAAATCACTGGAAATGTAACAATATTTTTAAATCCACATCATGAGTAGGGTAATTCCTCTAATGCAGAGTCAACCAACTAGATTCATAAGCAACCATTTGATCCTCCTACATTAGAACTCCACTAAGTCTAACTATAGATGCATCATTGTAGACAATATTTTATAAAACCAAAACATATAATGTTAGAATATGGGATGATTTAATCCTACCTTTATATCCTAAAATTATACTTCGCATGAATCACACCGAAATTACATCACCTCTTTCTTGGTTATCCCATACATCAGTGCTACCTGGATAATGAAATAATAGGTAAAGATTCATTAATAACCTGTTAAATTCGAAATGATCTGGATCTCAATGTTGTTCTTATTTTGACCCAATATAACACAGCTACTATTTTCTATGGCTCCACTAAAACTACAGCCTCTGAGATAACACGACACAATAATTTCACTTCATTAATCCAAAAACTGCATTAGGTAGGTTTGGTGTAAAGACGATGCTCTTTCAATGTACTCAAGTCAAATTCAATATGTTTGGAATTATCCTATTATAACATAGAGTACACTAAGATATTTATTCAATAAAAAATCAATAAATGGTCCAATAAATGATGAAATATCCTATTCATTACGCCCATGAATATCATTGGTGAGTTATTCAACACAAATAACATCACTATGCATTAACACAAGACATATCAGCTTCTAAAAGAAGTTTGAGGTATGTATTTTTGTATCAACCATAACTTTTGGTAACCTAATCTAAAATCAATATTGTATATGATCATAGAAACACTCAACTATTAAAAAATATAATCATTTTGTGGAATGTGGTACAAGTTCCTGAGTGTCATCTAGTTTAACCATCGATAATCCACACACAAGCACAAAGATCTATCAACCTTATTTTCAAAGAGAATTACAGAACCCAAAGGAGATACACTTGGTCAAATAAATCCTTTAGATTATAAATATTAAAAATAAAATTTCATCTCCCAAAAATCTATTAATATCATTATGTAAGGTGTGATAGAAATTGGATCTACTCACAGAACCGACTCGACCATGAACTCGACCTCTCACTCATGTGATAATCTATAGAACTAATTAGGAAAGACATCCTAAAATAAATATACCACTTGAGAAAAAGAATCATGTTGAATACCATAATCATGTAGATAATGACCGGCTATCTAATTTGTGAGACAATCCAATGTGCACAGAATTGTTCCTAAACAACCATCCTAAAGATCACAATCACCTTAGTGAAAATAACTACCTAATTTTAGCGATAACTATCGATATTAGATTTGTATAGAAATAACCATTACATTCCAAGAATGATGTTTTATCTAATAATTTATATATTAATTGTTCCTAAAATAAATTGTACCCAAAAATCTATATAGAACACACCTTGAAACATTTGACATTCTCTAATATCAATCTCAATAGTGTTTCAGTGGATGAAAAACCATCCCAAAATTCCACATCAAATAAAAAATCATTTTCAAAAAGACATTATATAATATATTATGATGCTCCTGTATAGAAAAAATAAGACAAGGTTGAAGATACAAGAATAGTACCTATGATGATGAACTGTACCACATCCCCGATAGATGGAGAAGTCTACCTGATGTGCAACTCACTCATCCCTCTACTCTAGGATCGAGTCTGACTACCATGGGATATTTCCCTTGATTTTTACTAATTCTCATTCACAGAGATACCATGCTCCTAACCTTTTCTTGAATGGACTATGGAACTCATTCTACCAGCCTACGGAGGGGTAGTTTAACCCCTTCTCGACTCAGGTGCATGTCTTGATTCCCTACCAATGGTATTATATGGAAAGTAATCATAGAACCTCTAAATATAAAAAAGTATTCTAGATATATGACACTCAACTATAGGGTAAAGAAACTGCAGTCACTTTTTGAAAAACTACACCACTAATAGCACTGGAAAGGAACATGATCCCGAGATGGCTATTTGATGACCTAACTGCTCTTCCCACTAATACCTTATTGGAAATCCTTATAGTAGCACTTCTTTACACACTATTAATATATCTCAGATCACATTGAAGAAAAATTTGGGTCACTCCGCGGGGACCCTCTCTGGTTCCCTTATGTGTTGAATGCCTATTTCATCCCATACTCACAATTACTTAAATAGAAGATGTTTACCAGTGACCTGATCTGATAGAGATGAATGTCCTGAAAAATTCTCAACCTAGTGATTGTATTGGGTACTAAATATGGTGTAAGGCATGGTAGGTTGGTGAAATTTCCAACATAGTCCAGCACTGACATTCTCTCATGTGTCAGATGCAAGAAATGATGAGATTTTTTCCTCCCTCAAAATATCAGGATAGAAATGGATCATGAAAATTTTCTTGAAGTTCTTCCAAGATAGCACATCCTACTGCCTAGCTTCCCTAAAAATATCACACTAAATTTTTGGCAGTTCCATGAAGCATATATGTTAAATACTTCACCCTCCTATCAATGGGTGTCTCAAGTTGTGTGAAGATCACATAACACTACTGGAAAATAGAGCTATACCCACGGTTTTGGGAAAAACCGTGGGTATAGGGGTACCCTATACCAACGGTTTAAGAAAACCGTGGGTATATGTATAGTGTTGGAACCTATACCCACGGTTCTGGAAAACCGTGGGTATTGGTCACCTATACCCACGGTTCTTATAAAACCGTGGGGATAGAGTTTTTTTCGAAGGCCTATACCCACGGTTTGGTACAACCGTGGGTATAGGTATTTTTTTCAAGGCCTATCCCCACGGTTTTTCAAAAACCGTGGGGATAAAAAAAATTAGAAGGGCTATACCCACGGTTTTTTAAAACCGTGGGGATATCCTATGGCGGCAAAAAAAAAATTGACGCGGGAAAATAGAAACAATTTGGCGGGAAAATTTATTCCCACAATTTGAATTATTATTTATAAGCTGATATATTTTAGTTAACAGATTATATTGACAGCTTGGTTGGTGAAGTACTTCGGTTCGTATGCCCCAGATCCCCGGTTCAAACCTCCACGGGCGTATATTTTTAATATGCACCGCGTTGATAATATTAATATAAATAGGCAAATATATAATTATATAACAGTTGCCAATAACGGCTCAGTTGGTACGAAACGCCGTTCATTCGCGATTTGTGAGTACAGTCGCGGGTTCGAAACCCGCGTGAGTTTTTTAAAAATTAAACATGATTTATTAATATATATACCATGATATATATATATATATCATAATGATTTATTGGCTCAGTTGGTCTCACAGATAGGCAGATTCGCGCGGTGGGGGTGCGGGTTTTGGGTTCGAAACCCAGCGCTGGGGATTTTTTTGGATGATTAAGTCCCCACGGTTCTCAAACCGTGGGGTAAATCCTTTGACAGCGTGGCCACGCACTTGCCACGCTGTGTCAAACTTATGCCCACGGTTTCTCCAAACCGTGGGTATAGGGTGACCCCCCTATCCCGACGCCATTGCAGCCCACGGTTCCCAAAACCGTGGGTATAGCCTATACCCACGGTTTTGGGGGCTATACCCACGGTTCCCAAAACATTGGCAGGTACTGCATTTAAAACTATTTGTTCATACTAGACATCGATGGAATGGTACAAACAGTCTCCCGTTAAATAGATCACATGTACCTCTTGAATATTTCATGAAGCTGAACATTCATCAACTCATTAGGAAATATAGGTTGTTTTTGTTCATTTGTGTTGGGAGTATGCCAATTTTCATTCTTCGAACGCTGAAGTCAAAAATGAAGTGCCAAAAATTGTAACACCCCGAGCTTCCACGATACGCTTCTCATTCAATAATGCAATAGCTTGCATTGTACGCAACTTCGAGTTCTAAAACACCGCGACTAATCAAAGTAGCCGTTATGAATAGTAATAACCACTTTTTAAAATTATATAAATTTTATATTTCAAAATGGACTTCATTTTTGTATTCGTAATATCGAAATTATCCTAAGTTGAATTTTTGGTATTTTTCTAAGAACTTCTAATTTTTTTATGAATAGTGAAAAATACTTTAAAAAAACTTTTTTAATCAAAATAATTTATAGTGATAAATTATAATATTTAGTGGTTTTAAAGTATAATTATAATATATTTTTACCATTTTATCTAATGCTGGTCATTAGAATTAATTTAACATTGAAATTGGACATAAACAATTGCCAATCTTTTGATATAAATTGTTTCTTAAAACACGCTATTTGTTGTGACATTGGGAATTAATTATAAAATTAATTAATGCAACTTATATGTTTGGAATTTTGTAAAATAGACATCATTTTTGAATTTGGAATATCAATTATAGCTTAGGGTGAAATTTTGACATTGTTCTGAAAAACTTCAATTTTTGATGAATAGTGAAACCACTAAGTGGTAGTTAAATAATTGATTTTTCGTTTAAATGAAATATTACCACTTCTATGATTTGATTTTCAAAAATCCGACATACATGGTTGTCATTAAGAAGTAAAATGTGGTTCAATGAGATTAAAATAATTTTTTGGTGAATAGTAACTTTTAAGTTCTTAATCGCGATTAGAGGTAATTAGTGTAGTTTAAGGTAAAAATAATGTTTTAATAATATGAGATGAGCATGAAACTTGTCCTACTTCTATTGGATGAGTCATGGCCGACCAAGACAACCCATGGGTCAACTTGGGGACCCCTTGGAGCCACTTTAGTTGGAAAATGACATTAATATATATTTATTTAATGTTAAAATTAAATTGACACAAACATGAGTTATTTTACTAAAACAGTTTTTAAGTGGGGTTACACAAGTCCAAATTTTGACTATAAATATTCATTAGAAATATAAAAAGATTTCCTACATCATAGTATTTTTTTTTATAATTTTTAGACATTAAATAAATTAAATTATTTATGACATCATTATGATGCAGCGATGACCTCATTATTTAACGATTTAAATAAAATGAGAAGATAATGCAAAATCCAAGGCTTACACTTGTCCAAAGCCTATTGGATGAGAAGATTTCGAAACCTTATCACCTTAGCCTCGAATTATATAAGTGTGGGACCTTTAAAATCCGAAAAGAATTGTGAAGTAATATAACATTTCAATCTTTCCAAAAGTGCCCCTCCTCTCCACTTATAAAAGGCCCCCACCTCTCCCACATTATTCACACCTTCAAGCCATTTTTCTCAGCCAAACTCTGCCCAAATACTCTCCCAACTTCCCCCTCTTACTCCTAGAAGCCTCACTTTGGTCATAACTCTTCTCAAGGAAGCCTTTGGCTCAAATCAAAAAGAGTTACACGATTTTGAGGTAATGTCTTCTCTAATGTTGTTTTGTTTTATTTTTCTTCTCCAACCCCCTAAACTATTTTTATTAATTTCTTTTGTAACAACACCAGTATCCTCAATATACTAGGATGTTGTTATAATAAGGATTCGAGCTACACTTACACAAAACTACATCTAATGGTTAGAGAACATACGGTTTCTGTGGATGGCGAATTTCTGCCTCACGAAACGATGATTGTTCAACACTCATATAACACATTCAAAGGTGGCCATTAAGATGTCACTATATTTATATATGTTATATAATATGTTTATGTTTTACTTATGCTTCTGTATTTGTCATTTATGGCATACTTTATGATTTCCATTATGGGTAAAACGCGATAATTTCATTTTAGGAAGTGCGGACTACCGCCCCCTCAAAGTGATTTGAATCGTTAATGCCATATGTGGGATGTATAAAGGATGGAGTAAATGGTATTATACATTATATTATACTGGAATTATATTATACATTTATATCATTTTGATTTAGTTCCATTAAATATGAAATTGAAATGAAAGTAGCATTCATGCGTACGTACGGCTTACCGTCTCCATGAACGGTGCATTTCATTTCTTACCTCTAAATGTTACGTGACATTATGAATGAATGTATATAATGTATATATATGATATATATGATATCTAAATCACGAATATAATTCCGGATATAATGGATATTTCACCACATGAACAACTTGTAATTATAAGAAGTTTATTTTTGACTCAAGTACCAAAGATCGACAAAACGACCGTTATTAACTTAAATAATTAAATAATGTTCATAACATTGTAATAAGTGATATAAAAAGGATAATGAAATTTAAAATGGTTCTTAATAAGGTAGATATTAACTCTAGTTTATTATTCAGGAGGATAAAGAACGGTTGAGTCAAGTCGGACACAAGGTAAGGGAACTTCTTAACCCAACTTCAATTCTTTGGGTTAATCTCCTACTTTCAAATTACGTCATGATATTATTATGTCCTATATTGTATTTTTTACTTTCTTTATGTGTATCTATAGTGAATACAAATAATAGATCTATTTTATTTGTAAGGGAACTTCTTAACCCAATTTCCATTCTTTGGGTTAATCTCCTATTTTCAAATTATGTCATGATATTATTATATAATATCTTGTATTTGTACTTTCTTTATGTGTAATTATAGTGAACACACATAATTGATCTATTTTATTTTATAAAAAATTATCATTGTATGGGACTTCTTCTCAATCTCCTTTCATTGAGGCATATTTTGTTTTATACACAACTTTCTTTTATACGGTGTATAAACCCCCTTTGACTTTTACGTTTATTCAAAAGGTTTTATTTTATAATTATGTGATTTTTAAATGATTTCAAAAAAAGAGATATTTCTCTCAAATATATGGAAATCCAGTGAAAATGTATATGTATTTAACGCAAGCTTAAAAATGTTTTTAGAAAACCCGACTCTCGAGTGTGGTAGACAGGAAGGGATTGGGAGTGGACCCATCATGGCCTGTTATTAGTCGAGCAGTCTCAGAATTAGTTATTTTGTTTTCAGAAGATTGCATAATGTTTTCAGAAAAACACTGGAGTATATTTGATCAATTTTAAACGTAAGTATCTTCTAAAAAAATTGCATCGGTAGGTCTCATGAGACAACTAGACGTGGAATTGGTTGAGGCCCTTTCCCAATTTGATTTATGGTTTTGGCCGAGGCCTTAATCATTTTAGACGTCTTGGCCGAGGCCTTGACAAAATTTTTCAGAATGTCCGGCATTATACATTCCCTCATTATGAAAGTTGTTATTGATATTGCATGTGATTATTCGACCAGTAGAATATCCATGTGAAGAAGTGAATGGCATTATCTCAATTTACTTTTGCCATATTATGTTGATTTTCAAGTTTAAAAGGCTTTTGTTTTAGTTATACATTGCCTAAAATGTTTATGTTTATTTATGAAAGCTTCAGCAATATTTTTATCCTTACTGAGCATCTGAGCTCACCCCTTTCAATGTTTTAATATTTTCCAGGATGTGAAGAAGTATTTTATGAATGACCTACAGGGATAGTCAGAAGAGGATATGAGTGTGGACTATGAAGACTTTGTTATTGTAGTTTTTCACTTTATAATGTAATGTAACGTTTACGAATGTATCTAGTGTTTCCAAGGCTACTAAACTAATCGGTATTTTGAGACTTGATCTTTTGTGATCATGCCAATGTTACGAAGTAATGCACTGACTCTGGGTAGTTGGGGTCGGGGCGTTACAGTTGGTATCAGAGGCAGTTTAGTACTAACCTTGGAAGCTAGATTTAGATAAACTCTGATTAGAGAACATAGCCCAAAGATAGACTTTGAGGATTAGTATAGAAGAACTTCCTTGAATTTTGTTATTGTAGAGATTTTGTGAGTTTTACGAGAAATAAATCCCTGTCTGGATACGAGCAAGTAGAGGCGGCTCTGGAACAGATGTACCTAGGGGTAAAACCCGAAAACACCGCTTTGAGCTAGACTCGAACGGGAACTGGTGCACGACAACGGGCCTTGCTGCACTCTTGGTTACGACACTCCCGGGGGATATGCTTAGGATAATTCTAGTTTTCTTTACAAACCACTATGAAGGGTTATGAGTATATAATTTATCAAAGAAAACATTTCTTTTTATGATTATGGATTATATCCATAAATAGTTCAATTTATGTTAAGTGTTTTATAAGTATGGGATTATGTATTTTGATTCATAAACTGATCTAGTTTATTCCATTGTTTAGAAATGGAAACTAGTGGAAGAAATGGAAACCGTATCAATGCACGCACTCCATGTAGGGATTTCCCTCCTGCTCAAGATAATTATTGTGGATCTGGAGATACAACTGGTGCTGATCAACTTATTACCATACTGGTACAACTCAATCAGGTTATGAATAATAACCTTACTCGTATGGAGCACCCTGATCCACAACGTGGAGGATCAATGTTAGACCGCTTCATGAGGCAACAACCACCAACCTTCAATGGGAGTACAAATCCTATAGTAGCTGAGAAATGGATAAATTCCTTAGAGAAAATATTCCATGCCTTGGGGAGTAGTGAAAGGGAGAAGGTTGTCATGACAGTTTACCGCCTCACTGGAGATGCCGATCAGTGGTGGTCGCTGATTCAAAACACAAAGGAAGATGATGACATATCGAATATGGAATGGAGGGAGTTCAAAGATCTTTTCTTAGAAAAATATTTTCCTCGTGACCATCGAGTAGATATGGAAAGGCAATTTCTGAGTTTGAGGCAGAAGGAGGATGAGAATTTCGCAAAGTATGAGGCTAACTTTACATGGTTAGCGAGGCATGCTGCCGATTATATATGTAACCCAAGGAGTAAGATTGATCATTTCTTTGATGAGTTAAAACCATTTCTCCGTCGATCTTTAGTATCACAATCCTTCTCATCATACGAAGATATTGTCTCGTGTGCTATCAAGACAGAAAAGGAATTCTCTAAGTCTTATGAAAACAAAGTAAAGAAAGAGAAGAAGAGAATGGTGGAACAAGAGACAGATAAAGGGGAAAAGGGAAAGAAGGATTTTCAATTATGTGATAATTGTGGGAAGAATCACCCTGGTACTTGCCTAAAAGGAATGGGCGTTTGTTATAAATGTGGAGAAAAGGGTCACCAGGCTCGTGATTGCAAGGGAAAGAAAGAGGCTGTCAAAGTTGAATGCTACAATTGTAGGGAAATAGGGCATTATGAAAATGAATGTCCTAAGCGTCAAGGAAGCATACCTCAGAAAAGGCCAAGGGATCAAGGACAATCTTATGCTGTGACTACAGTTTAAGCGGAATAATTAATGTATTGGTGCTTTTGGACTCAAGGATTATATTCTGGTTATAAGAATAATGTGATATATATATATATATATGGACTGTACTGCAGTACTTGTTGATTTCAGTAAGGTTTTAATATGATTAAGGTAATCATATTTTTAGTATGTGACAATAAGAGAAACTTTACTTTGTTTGGGGAATCTGATAAATTGATTTTGGAATTAAGAGACCTTTTAGAGAAAGTCTGGACAGAGGTATTTTGGATAACTATAAAGGTTGGAGTGGATTAAGTTGATATTTGGATAAGTAATGTTTAAGGTTAAAAAATTTATGAAGACTATTTTTGGAATATTATGATACTATAGTTTTAGGAAAAGGACAACCTGCAGGGTGGGGAATAACCCGTCGCGTCGGACAAAGCTGCAGGAATCGAACCCACAACCATAGTGCAACAAGCCTTTATTTCCTACCACTAGCCTACAGGAAGTCCCTGGTTATTACAAAATAGTTTTACTAATCTAAATGGTATGTGTTAACATTTGGAACCTTATACAATTAGGATAAATAGAATATTTTTGAGTTCTGTTACCATTTGGAGTAAAAGTTGGGTTTGTGGTAAAAATTTATTAAAGAATGAAAGTATACATAACAAGTATGTATATTCCCTTACGTTCTTAGTAAATCTTCTAAATAAATTCCTCAACATTATAAAAGGTAACTTAAAACAAAAATGTAGTCGGTTAACTTTTCCAACTGGGGATTCAATGACCGTTTAACCAATCACAAGTTTGTGATTTTCTTGTGGTTAAACTTTCTCCTAATCCTGTTTTCTATAACTCTCCATCAGACCTTGATGGTTTGTTTCTCCTCCATATCCATATTTTCATATAATCCTAGAATGGGCTATATCGGGTGACCTTTGTACTTATCCTGCTATCTTTTAATGTTATATAATTATTAACCTTATTTCCGATGTGGGTTATCCTCAAAGGTATTTTCTCTTTTCAACCTTTTATTTTCAAAGAAAAATTTCAAATTGCGAGGACACAATTTATTGAAGGAGGGGAGAATGTAACACCCCGAGCTTCCACGATACGCTTCTCATTCAATAATGCAATAGCTTGCATTGTACGCAACTTCGAGTTCTAAAACACCGCGACTAATCAAAGTAGCCGTTATGAATAGTAATAACCACTTTTTAAAATTATAGAAATTTTATATTTCAAAATGGACTTCATTTTTGTATTCGTAATATCGAAATTATCCTAAGTTGAATTTTTGGTATTTTTCTGAGAACTTCTAATTTTTTTATGAATAGTGAAAAATACTTAAAAACAACTTTTTTAATCAAAATAATTTATATTGATAAATTATAATATTTAGTGGTTTTAAAGTATAATTATAATATATTTTTACCATTTTATCCAATGGTGGTCATTAGAATTAATTTAACATTGAAATTGGACATAAACAATTGCCAATCTTTTGATATAAATTGTTTCTTGAAACACGCTATTTGTTGTGACATCGGGAATTAATTATAAAATGAATTAATGAAACTTATATGTTTGGAATTTTGTAAAATAGACATAATTTTTGAATTCGGAATATCAATTATAGCTTAGGGTGAAATTTTGGCATTGTTCTGAAAAACTTCAATTTTTGATGAATAGTGAAACCACTAAGTGGTAGTTAAATAACTGATTTTTCGTTTAAATGTAATATTACCACTTCTGTGATTTGATTTTAAAAAATCCAACATACATGGGTGTCATTAAGAAGTAAAATGTGGTTCAATGAGATTAAAATAATTTTTTGGTGAATAGTAACTTTTAAGTTCTTAATCGTGATTAGAGGTAATTAGTGTAGTTTAAGGTAAAAATAATGTTTTAATAATATGAGATGATCATGACACTTGTCCTACTCCTATTGGATGAGTCATGGCCGACCAAGACAACCCATGGGTCAACTTGGGGACCCCATGGAGCCACTTTAGTTGGAAAATGACATTAATATATATTTATTTAATGTTAAAATTAAATTGACACAAACATGAGTTATTTGACTAAAACAGTTTTTAAGTGGGGTTACATAAGTCCAAATTTGGACTATAAATATTCATTATAAAGATAAAAAGATTTCCTACATCATAGTATTTTTTTTATAATTTTTAGACATTAAATAAAGTAAATTATTTATGACATCATTATGATGCAGCGATGAACTCATTATTTAACGATTTAAATAAAATGAGAAGATAATGAATAATCCAAGGCTTACACTTGTCCAAAGGCTATTGTATGAGAAGACTTCGAAACCTTATCACATTAGCCTAGAATTATATAAGTGTGGGACCTTTAGAATCCGAAAAGCATTGTGAAATAATATAACATTTCAATCTTTCCAAAAGTGCCCCTCCTCTCCACTTATAAAAGGCCCCCACCTCTCCCACATTATTCACACCCTCAAGCCATTTGGATCGGCCAAACTCTGCCCAAATACTCTCCCAACTTCCCCCTCTTACTCCTAGAAGCCTCACTTTGGGCATAAATCTTCTCAAAGAAGCCTTTGGCTCAAATCAAAAAGAGTTACCCGATTTTGAGGTAATGTCTTCTCTAATGTTGTTTTGTTTTATTTTTCTTCTCCAACCCCCTAAACTCTTGTTATTCATTTATTTTGTAACAACACCAGTATCCTAAATATACTAGGATGTTGTTATAAGATGTATTCGAGCTACACTTACACACAACTACATCTAATGGTTAAAGAACATACGGTTTCTGTGGATGGCGAATTTCTGCCTCACGAAACGATGATTGTTCAACACTCATATAACACCTTAAAAGGTGGCCATTAAGATGTCACTATATTTATATATGATATATAATATGTTTATGTTTTACTTATGCTTCTGTATTTCTCATTTATGGCATACTTTATGATTTCCATTATGGGTAAAACACGATAATTTCATTTTAGGAAGTGCAGACTACCGCCCCCTCAAAGTGATTTGAATCGTTAATGCCATATGTGGGATGTATAAAGGATGGAGTAAATGGTATTATACACTATATTATACTGGAATTATATTATACATTTATATCATTATGATTTAGTTCCATTAAATATGAAATTGAAATGAAATTAGCGTTCATGCGTACGTACGGCTTACCGTCTCCATGAACGGTGCATTTCATTTCTTACCTCTAAATGTTACGTGACATTATGAATGAATGTATATAATGTATATATATGATATATATGATATCTAAATCATGAATATAATTCCGGAAATAATGGATATTTCACCACATGAACAACTTGTAATTATAAGAAGTTTATTTTTGACTCAAGTACCAAAGATCGACAAAACGACCGTTATTAACTTAAATAATTAAATAATGTTCATAACATTGTAATAAGTGATATAAAAAGGATAATGAAATTGAAAATGGTTCTTAATAAGGTAGATATTAACTCTAGTTTATTATTCAGGAGGTTAAAGAATGGTTGAGTCAAGTCGGACACAAGGTAAGGGAACTTCTTAACCCAACTTCAATTCTTTGGGTTAATCTCCTACTTTCAAATTACGTCATGATATTATTATGTCCTGTCTTGTATTTTTACTTTCTTTATGTGTATCTATAGTGAATACAAATAATAGATCTATTTTATTTGTAAGGGAACTTCTTAACCCAATTTCCATTCTTTGGGTTAATCTCCTATTTTCAAATTATGTCATGATATTATTATATAATATCTTGTATTTGTACTTTCTTTATGTGTAATTATAGTGAACACACATAATAGATCTATTTTATTTTATAAAAAATGGTCTTTGTATGGGACTTCGTCTCAATCTCCTTTCATTGAGTCATATTTTGTTTTATACACAACTTTCTTTTATACGGTGTATAAACCCCCTTTGACTTTTACGTTTATTCAAAAGGTTTTATTTTATAATTATGTGATTTTTAAATGATTTCAAAAAAAGAGATATTTCTCTCAAATATATGGAAATCCAGTGAAAATGTATATGTATTTAACGCAATCTTAAAAATGTTTTTAGAAAACCCGAATCTCGAGTGTGGTAGACAGGAAGGGATTGGGAGTGGACCCATCATGGCCTGTTATTAGTCGAGCAGTCTCAGAATTAGTTATTTTGTTTTCAGAAGCTTGCATAATGTTTTCAGAAAAACACTGGAGTATATTTGATCAATTTTAAACGAAAGTATCTTCTAAAAAAATTGCATCAGTAGGTCTCATGAGACAACTAGACGTGAAATTGGCCGAGGCCCTTTCCCAATTTGATTTATGGTTTTGGCCGAGGCCTTAATCATTTTAGACGTCTTGGACAAGGCCTTGACAAAATGTTTCAGAATGTCCGGCATTATACATTCCCTCATTATGAAAGTTGTTATTGATATTGCATGTGATTATTCGACCAGTAGAATATCCATGTGAAGAAGTGAATGGCATTATCTCATTTTACTTTTTCAATATTATGTTGATGTTCAAGTTTAAAAGGCTTTTTTTTAGTTATACATTGCCTAAAATGTTTATGTTTATTTATGAATGCTTCCGCAATATTGTTATCCTTACTGAGCATCTGAGCTCACCCCTTTCAATGTTTTAATATTTTCCAGGATGTGAAGAAGTATTTTATGAATGACCTACAGAGATAGTCAGAAGAGGATATGAGTGTGGACTATGAAGACTTTGTTATTGTAGTTTTTCACTTTATGATGTAATGTAACGTTTAAAAATGTATCTAGTGTTTCCAAGGCTACTAAACTAATCGGTCTTTCGAGACTTGATCTTTTGTGATCATGCCAATGTTACGAAGTAATGCACCGACTCTGGGTAGCTGGGGTCGGGGCGTTACAAAAATTCCCCTAAAATATAAACACATGGCATTGATAACTGGATAGAAACAATTTCAACCTCAACTGTTGACTTCAATAGAGAAAAACTGACTCATGGTTTCTTTATTAATGGAATACAAGTGTTTTAGAAAGACACTTCAATTTATTTTATTTATCCAATGAAACAAATATCTAATATCATTGTTCAAAATGAACATATATATCACATACAAAAATAGAAATGTCACTAGAATGAACAATGAATTACAATATATCCATATGTTCCTATTAATGTGCATGTATTCCTATCTTACACCATACTGGTCCACATGTAAAAATATTAATAAATAGTAACATTATAAAACAATAACCTCATGCAACATGTGAATCAACCATTGTGAAATTACATCAATTTTACAAGAACACAAAACAAACAGAAATCCCATCCATGGGAAATTGGATTTTCCCCAAACATGGGTTAGAAACACCCATAAACAAACTCAATACCTAGTCTAGAAACATACTATTATTCTTTCTAAAATTCCAAAATTATAGTATATATGAAAATAAAATGTTATCCTCTCCTAACACTTTATAATGTCCCATGATCCAGCACTCTCATATGGATGAAAAGGGTTGGTTATGAGACCTCAAACATGTCTCTCCATATGAAATATGTTGTTGAGTAGTAGTGGGGGTGTGAAATGTATAATGGGGAGACTATAACCCCTGACATGAAGTGTCATAGTAGTTTAAAATAAACAATAGAAAAAAATGAAATCAAATTATATTCATATAGTATTATAATAATAACAGCCAACTGAATAATACAAAAAAAATGAAAGAATAATTTTAATGGCATTTTGTAATGTAACTAAATTTCATTATAGAAACAGTAAAAGTAAAAGACTAGTAGACATATATAATGACTACAAATTCCCCCATACTAAAAACCATTTTGTTCCCCTATTCAAACACTATCCCATCCAACTTGTATAAAATTTTTAGAAAGGTCTTTTTCTCATGTCCAAACATCCATCCCTATGATCTTCTTGGGTACCAAACGACAACCCAGATAGGGTGTGAGTATAAATCAGTATGTCAACACCACCATGTATAATCCAACTAGACTGATAATAAGTGTATGAAATAAAGAGATAAATAGGTTTACTAATTAATATAAAAATTAATAAAATACAACAACAACCTACTTTAGTATCGTGCTGGAATATATTTGGTTACATGTTATGACCATGCCAACCACAACCATAATACCAAGAGAAAATTACCTTCTTTAGTTCCATGCCAGAATATGTTGGATCCTGCCTTAAAACCATTCCAACCAATCCAATATATCCATGGTATAGTCTCAACAATATGGTTAAAATATCTATAATACTTACAATATATGGGTCAAAGACCAATAATAATTACATCATGGGATGAGAAAAATACTACTCACTATATGTACTACAACATGGTACTGGGTCAAGCTCGCTCAATATCAGAATTATAGCATTAAAGTATGCATGTTCCAGGGCCAGGGCATATATATATGTATTAAAACATGGATAAAAAGTCTTTCATGCTACATGTATATCACATTATGGAATCATAAATCACAATTGTTAATTATGGGAATTACCACTTATCATTAATATACCACTTTCAATTAAATCAAAATTTATTAAATATCATAACTATATAAAATAATCCATAAAATAGGGATTCTATGTCAAATAATCACCTAATGTATCATGTTATGCTATACAATCTTTAATCCATTATCCAATTTCAATAATGTTGGTTGTTTTCTCACCTAATGGGTAGCCATAATCTTTCTCCGAATACAATTGAAACCAAATTTATTATAGGAATGATATAATTCATTATTAAATTGATTTGGGTTCATGGTACACTGTAAAAATCACAATATTGAATAAACATGTTAATTAATTATCCTTTGGGATATGATTTTGTCCCCTACCATTAATTGGAGATCCAAAAGTGCTTCCAACAACAATCGCCTACGACGAAGAAGGTGAAAGATGATAATCAAGAGAAACCAATATAAAATCTAATCAATATTAAAATCAATAATTCAAATGGTCAATATAGTTCACTAGAATGGTTGGAAAAAGAAGGGAGACCAAAAAATTAATTGATCAATACAACTTATGAGGATCAAAATCATTATCCGGACATCCGAAAGGGAGGTGATCACTCCAGAATGACATATAGGGTTTCCCATGGTTGGGAAGGGAAGAGTGAAATTCACAATTACAGCATACATTTAAATTGAAGGTTGGGGAATTGAACGACATGTAATGTTGTTACAAATTGTGTAAATATTTTTAATGGGGCACTATAAGGCCCTGGACTTAAACCTTACTTAATATTGAATTAAATGAATAATTCACATTGAGGATCTTTTCAGGATTATAGTTTTAGAGAATTAGATCATAAATCATGAATTACATTCCACATTTAAAAAATGTGGTTACGTAAAAGATAGTATTCATTTTTTCCCATCAACAGAAACATATTTAAAATAAAACATGGATTAATTCTTGACACATCCTTGACACTATCATCATATCGTGCACCTTTCCCTTGACCTGTGAAAAACATTACAAAAATGTGGGATGAGCATAAAAATCTCAGTAAGTGTTACAAAAATTATGGAAATGAAACATGATTACATATATACATAATAATGAAATAATACTTTACCCATAAAACATAATAACCTTAACATACCTCATAAAATCATGAATAAATCATAGAAATAGTAATACATAATGGTAACATGAGGAATTCATAACATTCTTATGTAGGGAGTAACCCTTTTGGTTACGTTTGGAATACCCATCACAGTATATTCCCTAAATCTCTTCAGAGAAACCTTAACGTTTAACCCCTTCGTGTTACCCAATGCAGTGGATAGCTATATCGGGGTCACCCGTCCTTAGTTTATCATGGAACCACCCATCTTCATAATAATGCCCATGAACCATAACATAATCGTATCACATAAAACATGCACAAAGGAAACAAAACATTTCCACATTTCAATCACAAGATTTCAATATAACACATTGATATAATAAAAACATTATGAAAACCATTTTCAATACCAAAATAAAACAAAAGTAAAACATGTTATTTATTTTTCATTTAAAAAAAGGTATGGCTTGTAGAGGAAGCCGAAACTCAAATAATGGTCACGGTGGCGGAGAAGTCGTTGTCGCCGCATAAGTACGACAAGAACATTCCCTTTTGTCATTTAGTAAAATGCTTCGTATAAAAATATTCCTTTTGAATAAATGAAAATTCAAAGGGGTTTATACACTATATAAAAGAAATTTTTGTATAAAACAAAACATGCCTCAATGAAAGGAGATTGCGACGATGTCCCTTACAAAGATGGTATCCTTTGATTAAGGATAAATCAATTACATAATTATGTGTGAAAAATGAATAAACCAAATATAAGTGGATATTAAGTGTAAAAAAATCATAGGACATTCCCACATATTCATAGAACGACATATTCAAGGAGTATATGTTTATCCCAAATAATCAATATTGGGTTAAGAAGTTCCCTTGCAAAAATTCGACAGCCTAACGGCGTCACATCAAAATTCAGAAAAAGAGTTGATGAGAGATAAAAAGGGTATCTCTTCACTTGTAAATAAAATTTACATCAATAAGGATATAGAAGAACATATCCCAATATAATAGTATTTGAATTATAAGACATAACAAAAGAAGTCTTTTAAAAATAGGTAGGTGAAAGGTCCCCTTACCGAGTTGGGTAACTTTCGAAACGTACACCCCATGGAATAAGGGTCATACAATGAAGATGTAAATACCCATAAATGAAATTATACTACAAAAAGTGTATAATAATGGGCAGTACATACAACACTCAAAGGAAATAGTGGAAAACATAGCATAAATGTCATGGTAATAAAAGTGAGATGAAAAATCCCTTACGGAAACTCGGCAGCCTAACGGCGCCACTTAAAACTTCCAAAAATGGATTGATGAGATAAAATAGGGTCTCTCATCATATTAAAATACAATTTACAGAAAGATTAATATAAAAGAACATCCCTCGTCATAACAAAGAGGAGCTTAAAAGAAGTGACATAAAGGAGAGTACTTAAAAAGAAAGAGAGAGGTTACATCTCTTACGAAAATTCGGCAGCCTAACAGCGCCACTCAAAACATCCAAAATGGATTGATGAGAGAAAATAGGGTCTCTCATAATATGAACATAAAAATTTCAGTAGTATTAGTATAAAATAACATCCCAATCATATCATAGATGAGCTTAAAAGGAATGACATAAAAGAGTGTACTTAAAAAGAAAGAGAGAGGTTGGATCCATTATCTCTGGTCCGACATGACTCGATCGTTCTTTAACCTCCTGAATAATAAACCCGAGTTAATTTATACTTGAGTAAGAACCTTTTTCAAGTTCATTATTCCTTTTATATCACTTACTACAATGCTATGAACACTATGTAATTATTTATGTTAATAATGGTCATTTTGTAGATCATTGCTAGTTGAGTCAAAACTAAACTCTTTATAATTACAAGTTGTTCATGTGGTAAAATATATATAATATCCAGAATTATATTAATTATGTCGATATCATATATATCACATATATCCATTATATACATGAATTTATAATATTACATAACATTTAGAGGTGTGAAATGAAATGCACCGTTCATAGAGACGGTAAGCCGTACGTACGCATGAATGCTAATTCCATTGCTATTTCTTATTTAATGGAATTAAAACATAATTATACATAATATTATTATAATTACAGTATGTTATCATATATAATATCATTAAATATATCCTTTATACGTACCACATATGGTATTAACGAATCAAATCACTTTGAGGGGGCGGTAGTCCACACTTCCTAAAATGAAGATATTGCGTTTAACCATAAATGAAACCATAAAGGTATGAAATAAATGGAAAATAAAGAAGCTTAAGTAAAACATAAACATTTAATATATCATATATAAATATAGTGACATCTTCATGGCCACCTTTGAGGGTGTTAAAAGAATATTGAACAATCATCGTTTCGTGAGGCAGAAATTCACCATCCACAGAAACAGTATGTTCTTTAACCATTAGATGTAGTTGTGTGTAAGTGTAGCTCTAATACTTCTTATAAAAACATCCTAGTATATTTAATATACTGTAGTTGTTACAAAAGAAATGAATAAAAATAGTTTCGGGGGTTGGAGAAGCAAAATAAAACAAAAGAACACAAGTGAAAACATTACCTTAAAATCGGGTATCTCACTTTGATTTGAGCTCAAAGGCTTCCTTGGGAAGACTTATGCCCAAAGTGAGCCTTCTAGGAGTAAAAGAGGGATGTAAAGAGACAAAATGAGCCGGTTTTGGATGATCCAAAGGCTTGAGAGGTGTGGGTATGATGATAGAGGTGGGGGCCTTTTATAAGAGGAGAGGAGGGGCACTCTTGGAAAGTTACAAAATGTTACTTTATTTTCAAATGATTTTTCGATTTTAAAGGTCCCACATTAATTTATGTCGAGGATAAGGTGGTAAGGGTTCGAAATATACTCACAGAATAGGTCTTTTAAATGTTTATGTTATAGTTTTAACATTATCTTTTCATTTTATTTAAATCCTTTATTAATGAGGTAATCACTGCAACATCATGATTTCATAAATAATTTAATTTATTTAATGTCTAATAATTATAAAAATAATATCATGATGTAGGAAATCATTTTATATTTATAATGAATATTTATAGTCAAAAATATGAATTGTATAATCCCATTTAAAAATTGTTTTAGTAAAATAACTCATGCTTGTGACATTTTTATTTTAACTTTAAATAAAAATTTATTTATGTCATTTTCCAACCAAAGTGGTTCCATGGGGTCCCCATGTTGACCCATGGATTGTCTTGGTCGTCCATGACACATCCAATGAGGGTATGACATGTGTCTAGGTCATTTCATATTATTAGAACATTATTGTTACCTTAAATTACACTAATTACCTTAAATCGCGATTAATAAAACTTAAAAATTACTATACAGCAAATTTTTTTAAAATTTCATTGAACCACATTTTACTTCGTAATGACAAACATGTATGTAGGATTTTTGAAAATCAAATCCCAGAATTGGAAAAGTTTAATTTAAACGAAAAATCATTTTCTTTAACTACCACTTAGTGGTTTCACTATTCATCAAAAATTGATGTTTTTTAGAAAAATACCAAAAATTAACCGTAAGATATATTTGATATTAAAAATTCAAAAATGATTTCTATTTTAAAAAATTCAAAACATATAAGTTGAATTAATTAATTTAATAATAATTCCTGCTGTCAAAACAAATAGCGTGTTTTTAAGAAATAATATCTATAAAAAGATTGACACTAGTTTAAGTCCAATTTCAAAGTGAAATTAATTACAATGACCACTATTGGATTAAATGGTAAAAATATATAATAATTGGACTTTAAAACCAATTAAAATGATAATCTAATCATATAAATAAATTATATTAAAAAGAGGTTTTGAATTAAAATACAATATTTTTCACTGTTCATTAAAATATGAACATTATCGGAAAAATGCCAAAAATTTACACAATGTAAATTTTGATGTCCCGATTCTAAAGAAGAATTTCATTTGGTCTAGTGTAACATATGAAAATGTCAAAAAGTGGATTTAAAATGCGTTCTCCGTCAAAAGGTGGTTAATCGACCTTTTAAAGAATATTAGAATATTTACACTTAAAATTGGATCCATTGACATTTTAAGCCTCTAAAATTTATTGGATAAAAGTAAAAATATTTTAAAAACATATATAATCATTTTGTAGTTAGTTCCGTTCATTCCCACCATTACAACGGCTATGCGGTAACTACCATTTAAAATAATATTATATTATTATTAGAGTGCAATGCAAGATTCCCAAGAAACTCATTGTTGCATATGGGTACACCATCGAGCATAGCGTCCCCTTTAAAATAATATTAATATTTTATTCAAAAATAGGGATAAATATGAAAATTCATATTCTTTATTTACCTGGGGTGTTACATCCTTCCCCCCTTTTGGGAATTGCATCCTCGCAATTTTAAAATTGGGTTTGGAAACTTCATTGAAAATCCCACATCGGAACACGAGTTAGTAAAAGAATCACTTTAAAATAAAGAAAGAGAAGTAAAAAGGTCACCCGAGTTAACCCATACTAGGATTCCATGTAGGAAAACATGGATATGGAGGAAAAAACAAAGGGTCATGTTCTGAGGGAGAGTGATAGAAAACATGTCTAGGAGAATGTTAACCATAAGAAAATCACAAACTTGTGATGGGTAAAACAGTATTCGATTCTCCAGTAGGAAAAGTTAATAGACAGGATTTTTTAAGTTACTCTTCATTGAGGAATTTATTTGTGAGCTAACTAAATCATAATGAAACATACTTACTTGTCACATAGACTTTCAACTTTTACTATATTCCTTAATCAAACTCATATTTTCTCTAAAAGACGAGTATTTAGGAAGACTTGTTCGCATTAAGAGTACTACAATCAACTTCTTGAGAATCACCTAATCCACAAAAGAGAACTATATATTTCCGATATCTTTAGACAAAATCCAAAACCAAAATTTTTAGTATGAGATCATACAATCCACAAAATTATAATCCTTTATAAAAAGAAAATCTTTTCTTAATCATCAAAATTTGTCAAAAAAACCCAAAGTTCAACGAAGACCATTTGATAAACAACTATCCATAAAATTCTTCAATGTAAACGAAACTAAGATTGAAACCCAAATATTTGAAGGATTTAATCACATAGTCTTCCAAGGTACAAATTAACTTTTATCTCCAAATAACATCAGTTGCTCTTAAATTCTCATATTGAAAAGTAATTAACCTAATCAAATATCCTCGATGATAGGTTAATCATTTCAATAGATAACCCAAAGTAAACATATGCTTGATTCCTAAAATCATCTAACTAAAAAGCTTTAGTCAAACCAACCAGGGACTTCACGTAGTCCAGTGGTAGGAAATAAATACCAGTCTCAATTTGGTTGTGGGTTCGATTCCCGCAGATTTGTCCGACGCAACGGGTTGTCACACGGTCTGCGTGTTGTCCATTTTACAAAACTATATAATTCTTAAAATATTCCCCAAAACGAGATAAAATCTTCAAAAATAATCATAAAATATTTTAACATCTAGTTTATCTCATGCCTTTCATTTTCCATCATAATATATAATAACCCATAATTACCTTAAAAGTAAGGATCATATAAACCCTAATGGTTACCTTTATAATTATTACATGATCTTCCACATCGATTGGTCATCTCGTACATGATGCATTACAGAACATACCAAGGTACAAGTGAATGATCATGACTCCTTGACAGTTGGTTTAGATTAACCACGAGTTTCCTCATTGAATCCCCCATTTCATCCAGTCTCTTAATCAGAGAACCACCACAGTTTCCTTCAAACCTATTGTCACTTTGGTTCCTTCTAGATCCATCCATTCACTAAAAACAGAAATGTCAGTGTGAGTATATCAACAAAACCATCATGTACTAATGAGGAAGATAAACACTAAGATATACTTACTCATTCACTTTATCTAAAACTATGACTCTTTCTGAAATCCTAACCATTATGGTAATGTCCCTTATGCCTAGAGAATATCCTAACCTATAAAGTTATCTAAACCAACCTTTGATACCAACTATAAGGCCCTGGCCTAAAACCTTACTTAATATTGAATTAAATTAATAATTCACATTGAGGATCTTTTCAGGTTTAGAGTTTTAGAGAATTAGATCATAAATCATGAATTACATTTCACATTTAAACAATGTGGTTACATAAAATATAGTATTCGTTTTTTCCCATCAACGGAAACATATTTAAAAGAAAACATGGATTCTTTCTTGACACTTCCTTGACACTATCATCATATCATGCACCTTTCCCTTATCCTGTGAAAAACATTTCAAAAACGTGGGATGAGCATAAAAATCTCAGTAAGGGTTATAAAAAGAATGTAAAGGAAACATGAGTACATATATACATAAGAATGAAATCATACTTTACCCATAAAACATAATAACATTAACATACCACATAAAATCATTAATAAATCATAGAAATCATAATACATAAAGGTAACTTGAGGCATTCATAACATTCTTACATAGGGAGTAACCCTCTTGGTTACGTTTGGAATACCCATGACAGTATATTACCTACATCTCTTCGGAGAAACCTTAACGTTTAACCCCTTCACGTTACCCAATGAATTGGAGAGCTATATCGGGCTCACCTGCCCTTAGTTTATCACAGAACCACCCGTCTTCATAATAATTCCCATGAACCATAACATAATCGTATCACATAAAACATGCACAAAGGAAACATAAAATTTCCACATTTCAATCACAAGATATCAATATAACACATTGATATAATAAAAACATCATGAAAACCATTTTCAATACCAAAATAAAAGAAAATTAAAACATGGTATTTATTTTTCATTTTAAAAAAAGGTATGTCTTGTAGAGGAATCCGAAACTCAAATAATGGTCATGGCGGCAGAGAAGTCGTTGTCGCCACATAAGTACGACAAGAACATTCCCTTTTTTCATTTAGTAAAACGCTTCATATAAAAAGATTCCTTTTGAATAAATGAAAAGTCATAGGGGTTTATACACTGTATAAAATAAATTTGTGTATAAAACAATATATGCCTCAATAAAAGGAGATTGAGACGATGTCCCTTACAAAGATAGTATCCTTGGATTAAGGATAAATCTATTACATAATTATGTGTGACAAACGAATACACCCAATATAAGTGGATATTAAGTGTAAATAAATAAGAGGACATTCACACATATTCATAGAACGACATATTCAAGGAGTACAAGTTTATCCCAAACAATCAAAATTGGGTTAAGAAGTTCCCTTGCAAAAATTCGACAGCCTAACGACGTCACTTCAAAATTCAGAAAAAGAGTTGATGAGAGATAAAAAGGGTATATCATCACTTGGAAATAAAATTTACATCAATAAGGATATATAAGAACATATCCCAACATAATAGTATGCGAATTATAAGACATAACAAAAGAAGTCTTTTAAAAGGATGAGGGTGAAAGGTCCCCTTACCGAGTTGTGTAAATTTCGAAACGTACACCCCATGGAAGAAGGGTCATACAATGAAGATGTAAATACCCATAAATGAAATAATACTACACAAAGTTTATAATAATGGTCATTACATACACCACTCCAAGGAAATAGTGTCAAACATAGCATAAATGTCACGGGAATAAAAGTGAGATGAAAAATCCCTTACGGAAACTCAGCAGCCTAACAGCGCCACTTAAAAATTCCAAAAATGGATTGATGAGATAAAATAGGGTCTATAATCATATTAAAATACAATTTGCAGCAAGAGGAATATAAAATAAAATCCCCTATAATAACAAAGAGGAGCTTAAAATAAGTGACATAAAGGAGAGTACTTAAAAAGAAAGAGAGAGGTTAGATCTCTTACGGAAATTCGGCAGCCTAACGGCGCCACTCAAAACATCCAAAATGGATTGATGAGAGAAAATAGGGTCTCTAATCATATGAACATAAAAATTAAAGTAGGTGTATTATAAAAGAAAATCCCAATAATAATAAAGATGATCATAAAAGGAATGACATAAAAGAGTGTACTTAAAAAGAAAGAGAGAGGTTGGATCCCTTACCTCGGGTCCGACTTGACTCGATCGTTCTTTAACCTCCTGAATAATAAACTTGAGTTAATTTATACTTGATTAAGAACCTTTTTCAAGTTCATTATTCCTTTTATATCACTTACTACCATGTTTTGAACACCATGTAATTATTAAAGTTAATAATGGTCGTTTTGTAGATCATTTCTACTTGAGTCAAAACTAAACTCTTTATAATTACAAGTTGTTCATGTGGTAAAATATATATTATATCCAGAATTATATTAATTATGTTGATATCATATATATCATATATATCCATTATATACATGCATTTATAATATTACATAACATTTAGAGGTAAGAAATGAAATGCATCGTTCATGGAGACAGTAAGCCGTACGTACGCATGAACGCTACTTCCATTTATATTTCTTATTTAATGTAATTAAAACATAATGATACATAATAGTATTATAATTCCAGTATTTAATCATATATAATATCATTAAATATATCCTTTATACGTACCACATATGGTATTAACGAATCAAATCACTTTGGTGGGGCGGTAGTCCGCACTTCCTAAAATGAAGATATCACGTTTAACCATAATAGAAACCATAAAGGTTTGCCACAAATAAAAAATACAGAAGCTTAAGTAAAACCTAAACATATAATATATCATATATAAATATAGTGACATCTTAATGGACACCTTTGATGGTGTTAAAAGAATATTGAACAATCATCGTTTCGTGAGGCAGAAATTCACCATCCACAGAAACAGTATGTTCTTTAATCATTAGATGTAGTTGTGTGTAAGTGTAGCTCGAATACATATTATAAAAACATCCTAGTATATTGAAGATACTGTATTTGTTACAAAATAAATTAATAAAAAGAGTTTAGGGGGTTTGAGAAGCAAGATAAAACAAAAGAACACAAGTGAAGCCATTACCTTAAAATCAGGTATCTCTCTTTGATTTGAGCTCAAAGTCTTCCTTGGGAAGACTTCTACCCATGGTGAGGCTTCTAGGAGTAATATAGGGATGTGGATAGACAATATGATCAGGGGTTGTCTGAGCCAAAGGCATGAGAGGTGTGGGTAAGGTGGTAGAGTTGGGGACCTTTTATAAGAGGAGAGGAGGGGCACTCTTGGAAAGTTACAAAATGTTACTTTTTTTTCAAATGAGTTTTTGATTTTAAAGGTCCCACATTGATGTATTTCGAGGATAAGGTGGTAAGTGTTAGAAATATACTCATCCAATAGGTATTTGACAAGTGTATGTTATAGTTTTAACATTATCTTTTCATTTTATTTAAATCCTTTATTAATGAGGTAATCGCTGCATCATCATGATGTCATAAATAATTTAATTTAACTAATGTCTAAAAATTATAAAAAAAATCATGATGTAGGAAATCGTTTTAGCTTTATAATGAATATTTATAGTCTAAAATATGACTTGTATAACCCCATTTAAATTTTTTTTAGTAAAATAACTCATGCTTGTGACATTTTTATTTTAACTTTAAATAAAAATTTATTTATGTCATTTTC
This sequence comes from Viscum album, assembly GCA_963277665.1. NCBI lineage: Eukaryota > Viridiplantae > Streptophyta > Magnoliopsida > Santalales > Viscaceae > Viscum > Viscum album. Next base: position 737,189,811 of record OY728160.1, read on the forward strand.
CAACCATAGTGGTTCCATAGGGTCCCCATGTTGACCAATGGATTGTATGGGTCGGCCATGACACATCCAATGAGGGTCATACATGTGTCTAGGTCATTTCATATTATTAAAACATTATTTTTACCTTAAATTACACTAATTACCTTTAATCGCGAATAATAAGACTTAAAGATTACTATTCACCAAAAAAAAATTAAATTTCATTGAACCACATTATATTTCATAATGACAACCATGTATGTTGGATTTTTTAAAATCAAATCACAGAAGTGGAAAAGTTTCATTTAAATGAAAAATCAGTTTCTTTAACTACTACTCAGTGGTTTCACTATTCATCAAAAAATGAAGTTTTTCAGAAAAATACCAAAAATTCACCCTAAGCTATATTTGATATTCCGAATTCAAAAATGATGTCTTTATTAAAAAATTCAAAACATATAAGTTTAATTAATTAATTTAATAATTAATTCCCGATGTCAAAACAAATAGCGTGTTTTTAAGAAATAATATCTATTAAAAGATTGACACTAGTTTAAGTCCAATTTCAAAGTGAAATTAATTCCAATGACCAATATTGGATTAAATGGTAAAAATATATTATAATTGGACTTTAAAACCAATTAAAAAGATAATATAATCATATAAATAAATTAGATCAAAAAGATGTTTTGAATTAAAATACAACATTTTCACTATTCATTAAAAAAATGATCATTATCGGAAAAATACAAAAAATTTACACAAGGTAAAATTTGATGTCCCGATTCTAAAGAAGAATTTCATTTGGTCCGGTATAACATATAAAAATGTCAAAAAGTGGATTTAAAATGCGTTCTCCATCAAAAGGTGGTTAATCGACCTTTTAAAGTATATTAGAATATTTATGCTTAAAATTGGATTCATTCACATTTTAATCCTCTTACATTTATTGGATAAAAGTAAAAATATTTGACAAACATATATAATCATTTTGTAGTTAGTTTCGTTCATTCCTGCCATTAAAATGGTTAGGCGTTAACAACCATTTAAAATAATATTATATTATTATTAGAGTGAAACACAAGATTTCCAAGAAACTCGTTGTTGCGTATTGGGTACTCCATAGAGCATAGCGTCCCCTTTAAAGTAATATTAATATTTTATTCACAAATATGGATAAATATGAAAATTTCATATTCTTTATTTACCTGGGGTGTTACAGGGCACACTGAAAAAGACATCACCTCATATTTGTTTATAAATTCACCCTAAAATTACATGATGTGTAATCCATTCACATGGAGTTTAAATGTTTTGTAGATTGGTTTTCATCCCATTTTTTCATTAAACTAACCAAACATCCTTTAACTTTTCTAAACCTACCAAGAACATATGTAACACTTAACACATTGATAACAAGACTCCATTAATTCAGATAAACATAATTGTATGAACAATAAGTAATTTCACCAACAAATTACAACCATTGGTATCCTCTCTAGTTTTTATCACATTTCATCATAATCTAAGAATGTTTTTTTTTTCTGAAACAAAAAACATCCATGATGAAAAATAAAGGTATGATATGTTAATAGAAATATCAAAGAGAGATACACCTGAAAAATTATGGGATCCTACAAAATATTTTGGTTACGAATCGTTGTCCCCATTTACACTCAAGGGAACTCATCAAGATTTACCTATATTTAATATAATGGGGACATCGATGTATGTATCCAAAACACAATAATCATCTTATTAAATGTGATAAAATATGATCATATGTTTGAATGATATATGTGAAAAATTATTTATGTACATGATAAGAATGTGATGGTGGTTCTAACGTTATATATCCCTCCAATGCATTGGGTACTGTTTAATATCATTATATAAAATGCATTGTGTGTGATATGTTATCGTAGTCGTACAATTATTTGTTCTGTTGGCGGATATCCATGAATTGTGTTTATTATAATATGTTTTATGTTGTTTCCACATTCATATTGTTATTTTATGTTTTAATGTTATATAATTTCTCACTGTTAAATATTATTATTATCACCCATGTTATGTTACCTTAACATAACCATAACTCACATGTACTATTTTACTTATAATATGATTTTTTATTCCCCTTACTAGTATTTATAACTCGCACCATTATTATATATTTTTCCAGGATATCCCATGTAGTTTTTGGAGAATAATGTAATTTAATGAGCATATTAATGAAGCATTCAATAATGTCACTTTAATAATAGTACATGTTGTTATGCTGTGTAGAAAATTTTCCAAAGACACTAGTCTTCAAAATATTTTTTTTATTTTCATAAAAATATTTTATGGCCCTAGGTTGGTACAACCCATCACATGGATTGTGATTTATTCTAGTATTATATTACTTATATTAATTATTATCGTTGTTGTTGTTGTTGTTATGTGGACAAGTCCAGGATTCAGTGGTACTCAAATGTTGTACCACATCTAGTTGGTCTAGGTATTAAATCCCCCAACCCTCATTAATGTTTCCCATGTTGTGGGTGTGGTTATACTAGGTGGTGGGTTATGGGTGGAATTTGGTATGGTGGTTCAAAATCGTGGGAGGTAGAACATTGGATTCCCATTTCGGTGGAATCTGGTCAAAGGAGACATTGGGATGGGTTCTCGATGATTTTGTAAATATAGGTAGCTAATTAGGTAGTCAAAGACATGGTTGACTATTGATTGGAGGTTGGACATAGGATGTTCTCTCCCACACATAGTGTAAATTTATTTGGTAGAGGGATGCTCAAGATAATTAGATATTTTCATGGAACATATTTCAGGGTGGGATCATGAATTGGCGTGAAATGTATTTCTCTATGATCTATACTGGGAGTGACAGTGTGTTTCAACCATGAGAGGTGCCTAGTTTTTGGTTGGTAGCACATCTATGATGAAAACAATTATAGAAAACAATATTTATGGTCGTTTTTGAAGGGATAGTTTGAGGTGGTCAATTCATGTGACGGTCATGGGTTTTTTTACTGTGGAAGAAGTCTCAATCGATGACTATTTGGTAGTGACCATGGAATGCGTGTGGGGTTGATTAGGAGGAAAACTGGATCAGCCAAAATGATGATTAAAATTGGGCATTAAGTGCCTATAATGGGATAGGCCTATGGACTGGTGAAATGAGGGCCATTGGCTGAATTTCATAGGGTGCTATGGGCTTGTGATAAGAAGACATATGGGATGTATTTCAATGTGCCCTTATGACCCATGTATTGGGGGTCTTTAAGACACATAATTATGTGTTTTTGGGCCAATAAAATAAATAAATAAATAATGTAAATATATTTTATACTCATTCCTTTTGGCGTGTAAAGAGAAAACTACTGTAAGACCATGTGGGGTGTGTGAATATTTTTGTTTAATTATAACCCAAATATATAATATAATTTACAAATTATTATTGTTATTATTGTTATTATTATTATTATTACAACAATTATTATTACTCAAGGGTACTTAGCTGATGTTCTCCACATTGTATAGGAACTGGGTTCAAACCCTATTGGGTGAAGGAATTGTTCTAGTACAATGATTGTGGTGGTGTAAATTATGACTCAGATGATGATGTAGGTTGGAAGTCACACAAACATAACACATGGAATCAGAATGAGGTAATGAAGGTGGAATGATTCATGCATTACATGACACTGGACCTTTGGGATATAAAAATTGTCCTATAATCCATGTAATGGGCCTCATGTCTAATAGGTATTTGGTTCCTTCAAAATTTCATAACGTAATCTTGGTTGTGGGCCTATATTTGGGTGAGGGGTGAGGTTTGAGCATTTCTAGATCAGAGGGTGTGTTTGTTCGTTTACTTTTCCTTTAACCCCTAAATCCTTTTTGGTTAATTATGAATAAAATAATTATTAATAATAATAATAAAATTAATACTACTAATATTATTTTTAGTTATTATTATTATTATTACTACTATTATTATGACAACTATTATCATTACTCTTAATATCATCATACAGGCCTACCCAATACACCAAGGTTATAAACCATCCCCTAACACCTCCCCTAGGATAGGTTGGATTTATTACAATATTTTATTTATTATATATGTATGGAATGGTAGTAGGCCAATGCTATTATAACTCATCCCACATCATATATCCATGTCATCAGGAAGGACCCCTCTCAAAGAGAACATGTGCCCCCCCCCTCAGTCTCCAACCCCATCATTGATTAGGGAACCTATTTTCAGTAAGTAAAAGAGTGAACCTTTCCATATCCATCCCCACCATAATCAATTGGGTCCCCAGTAATCATTATAGAAAGGAGTACATTAAAACATTTTATGAAACAATTTAAATAATTTTAGGTTAGAATTTTAATTGAAAAATACATCGGAATGGTTGAAGAGGCCCTCCTACAATTGTTGTAAATTAAAAGGAATCATATCCAATTCCACCTTCGCATGTCAACAATGTCTATAGATGAAATGGGATAGGTGACAGGGAAGATTCCACCTTTCTCCTAAATTAAATAGAAAGGTGGGTTTTGTTTTGTCACCTTTAGCCTATGTAAATGAAAAAGGATGCACTTGTGCTTCCACCTTTCCCTAAATAGCCTATGAATGGGAACTCACCCCACCTCACTCCAAATTCCTTTAATCTGTCCATGTTCTAATCTATCTCTCTCTCTACAATAAGACCTATTGGTCTTCCATTGTACATGGTGGTTTAGGTGGTCTCAAAGGAGTGGCGATTTTTGAAAAGCATCATTTAGTGGTATTTTTATTATTTATTTTAATGTTATTTATTTATTTAATTGATTTGTTTTTAGATAGTTATAAATATCTCAATTATTTACTAGTTTAAATAGTTAGCTATAGTTTATAAAATTGTTATTATTAGTAATGATTATGTGTAATATAACTAATGAATAAATTAGGATTATAGAATGTTTGCATAATAATTAGCAGATACTAATAACTAATAAATACCATATGACTATGCTTTTATTAAAGAATAATTAATGATGGATTATGTAATGTTTAAATTATCATTAGTTAATGAAAAAATGATTAACAAATCATTAAAGACTGATTAAGGAATGATTATGTAGTGATTAAATATTAATTTAATATTTATAAAACTGTGATTAACTAATGATTAAATATTGTTTGTGTAATGATTAAATAATGAATAACCAAGAACTAAATAATTATTAATTTACTGTTAAAAAAATTTTAAAACATTATTTAAAATGATTAACTAATGATTACAAAATTCATATCTAATGATTAATGAATGATTAAATAATTTTTAACTAATTATTAAATAATGATAAACTCGTGATTAAGGAATGACTAATGATATATTACTAATGATTAAATAATAATTAACTAATTATTAACTGAAGATCAATTATTGATCAAATATTTAATAAATAATTATTATTGAATGATTAATGAATGATTAACTTGTTATTAAAGAATGACTAACTAATTTTTATAGAATGTGTAATTAAGGACTAAATAATGATTAAATTTTGATTAACTAATGATTAAATAATTATTAATGATCGAATAATTAATAAATAACCAAGGATTAAAGAATGATTAAATGTTGACTAAATACTGATCAAGTATTATTTAAATAATTATTAAATAATTATTAAAAATTGATTAACATATGATTAATGATTGATTAACTAATGATTAATTAATTATTAACTACTAATTATCTAGTGATAACATGATGATTAACTAATGGTTAATGAACGATTTACTAATGTTTAAATAATGACTAATAAATGATTAATAAATGATTAAATAAATATTAAATAATTATTAAATAAAAATTAAATAATTAATAAGTAATGATTAACTAATAATTAACGAACAATTCATAAATTATTAATGAGGTTTATAGTAATTATTAACGAATGAACAACTAATGATTTTTTAATGATAATGTAATGATTATAGAATGATTATAGAATGACTAAATAATGATTAAATAATGATTAACTAATGATTGAATAATGATTAATGAAATATTATTTAATTATTAAAGATTAATAAACTAATGATTAATTAACAATTAATGAATTATTAACTAATTATTAAAGAATAAATAACTAGTGATTATATATTGTTTACGTAATAATTAAATAATTATTATATAATGATTATCTAGTGAGTTAATAATTATTAACAAATGACTAAATATTTATCAACTAATAATTACTTAATGGTTAAATATTAGTTAAATAATAATTATATTTAGTGTAACTATTTTATATCTATTAATGAAGTAATGATTAAATAGTGATTAATAAAGGATTAAGGTCTAATTAATATAGGATTAATTAACAATTTATGAAAGATTAAGTAATGATTAATTAATGATTATATATTGATTAAATTTGGAGTAATATGGAATTAGAAAAGTATAAGGATTATTAAATATATGAAAATGATGCTTAACTACACACATGATTTATAAATCCCATGTTTTATATGACTCATACCTTATTGAACGTCTGGCTTGATACTCCCGATACATATGTTTTAGATGAATCAAATTCACTTTATAAAACACTAAACATACCATATGGAAATTTAAATATAACACAATAAATCATTAGTGTCATATTTTAGGATATAAGAAAATGTTCTATAATTTTGGTGTCATAAATATCATGTGGTTATCTATAAATAAAATCCTTGTATGTATACTACAAGTTGATGTGGCTCTGGAATTGATGTACCTAAGGGTAAAACCCAGAAAAACCATATTGAGCTAGACTCGATCTTGAACTGGTCTACTAAAATGGGCATTGTTGTACACATGGTTTGACACTCTTTGGGGATACAGTTTAGAAGACTCATAATTTCATTATAAATTGTACATAACTGTAGGATGATTAAATATTTTACTACAAAACATAAGTGTCATCTTTTAGGATATAAAAATTGTTCTAAATTTTTTCTATAAAAAAGAAATTGTTATAACACCCAATGTTTATAGAATTTAAACTATCAAACTCTTGATAAAGTTTTATTTTCACAAAAATAATAATGATTTCTAGTGTATAATTTCAGATGGATGTTATTCAAACTGAGAATGGAGATTCTTATAGTGGCCAACCAACAAAAATTTTCAGGGTTGTTGATTTTGTATCCCTAGGTAAACATCAAGAATGAATTAATGGTTTCATAAATCATGGACACAATAAAGAGATCAATTCATTTAGCTATATTAATTAAGGATTATCATCTACACTATGGAGTCTAGCTTGTCTATTGTCTATTAATGAGTACTAGGTCCAACAAATAAATTTATTTTCTTGGAAGTCAGATGTTTCCCTGATGGAGTTATATATTTAGGTTTCTACTATACATCAATAATGTCCAATTGAATGAAAAAATATACTTATAATATTGGTTTATATATTTCCATCCCAATAGATTAAGGTTGTTACCTATGATGTGTAAAAGGACTACCTAGCTAATCATCTTGATATACATATAAATCAGACTTCTGATAATGGATTTTCTAATTATTAAATAGATGAAGACAACATCGTTGAGGAAGATGGATCATCAGAAGTTGGGGAGGATGTTTCTAGAAATATATTAGTTTTATAATAGCCTTCACCCAAAATAAATCATTCTCCACCCTTCGTATCTTGTTCATGAAGTAATGGAATGTTTTTCGTGAATTACACTATAATGTTCCATCACCTTCAACTGATTTTCCTGTAGTTGTAGTGGATAATTTTAGTGAGCTAAAACAAAATTATATGCTAAAATGTATTTTCCAATAAAGATACATTGAAAAAAATACAATAAATATTTCATATTGATAGGAACTATATATTTATAGTTTAGGAATCAATCCATAAAAATACATCATACAGTGTGATGAACATGGGGTTGAATTTATATTCTTATTGAGGGAATTATTGGCCATTAAATTTTGAGGGTGGTTAATTTCAATAATTGAGGCCACTCATACTTGCATTCATCAAAACATGAAATATAATAATACATAAATAGATAATGAATTTTTGCAATATATTATCATTGACTTGATTAAGACCTTAAAATATGTTCCTGTAGACCTTTTGAAAGAAAGGATACAAAAAATATTTTGTTATATGATTTCCTAAAATATTTCATTGATTGAAAAACAAAAGGCAATTATGAAGGTATATGGTGATTGGGATGACTCATATGAGGTGTTCGCAAAAAATTTATCCATACAAAGACACAATGTCCAAGTTTTCGTCCATCTTCAAAAAAAATTAACATGTTCCTTGAGATAACCGACTTGATCCATATCATGTTTAATGTCATCAATTGTTCTAGGAATTCCCCTCTTTTATTTCTACATTTAATTTTAGAAAATAGTTTATATATATTGATGGAATGAATCTATATGGAAAATAAACGGGAATATTTTTAATTAGGTAAACCTATGATGGACACAATTCACCACTTCTACTTTAATTTCCCATAATAGAGAATGTAAAATATGAATCATGGAGTTAGTTTTTGTCATGTATCTACAACCATTTCTCCCACATTTGTGGTGTCAATTGGATATATAATCAGAATGAGAAAATTAATGATGCAATCAATGAACATACTGATTCACGGAGACCACCAAATTCACATCATTGGTTCTGCATCAGACACATTGGTTGCAACATGTGAAAACCATTCCGTAATTAGAAAATGAATAATTAAATCATGTGCCTTGGTATGAAATGTATTTATTATATTTAACTATTTTACTATAAATTTAATAGTAAATTTAGAGAAATATGGTCACTGATGTTTATCATATGAGCCGGATGAATGAATTTATGATCAACATTTCGATGAAATCTACAAGGATAATCAAGATGTGGATGATTATATAATGTGGATTCCAAAAGAAAAATGGAAATTGGAATATGATGGGGGTAAGAGGTATGAAAAAATGACCCAAAACATTATTGGGTGCGTCATTAGTGTATTTAAGGGGACTTTCAAATTACCTATAACTTCCTTAGTCTAGATGAAATTTTATAAATGTATGATGTACTTCAATAATAATAAAAAACTATTCTTAGATGGGATTTATAAGGGGATATTGTATGGAATACACATTCAATGAGAGATTGAAAAGAACATTGATGAAATATATTAATATAAATTGTGTCATTTCCTCTGAGAAGGCACTCAATTTTAATTACCAGACTATTTGGACCCCATTGCAAATATTAGTCGTTAAAAATGGCGGTATTGAGAGAAAATGACAATATGGGAACATCATGGAATTATGGTTACTATGTGCACATTCCTTCACAACATGTCCCTTTGTGAACATATCATTGGAAGCACATGTTGATCTTGTGTACCAGCTAGACACCAGTTCAAATTTTTATGATGCACCCTGGATGCCTATTAGTGAGTTTTGAAATTTTATAATGCCTGAATACCAGCTGATATTGATACTTGAATTTAAAAGTTGTCATCAATGATGGAGAATAATGTCCATTAGGATGTAGAATAAGATTGTTTTTCCTAAAGAATAAGGTCAACATTAGTTATGTAGTATATTTCAATAAAAGTGTAATAATTGGAAAAGACGCCCTACCATGGCTAGATAACGTCCACACTCTCATCCATAATGATTTATTGTCTTCAATGTGATCTTTTCATATTATTAATTATGTGGTGTTAATAACAAAAAAATTTATTTTGTATATTTTTAGGACCTTTCTGAATAATTTTACTATCAAATAAAACTAATCCTCTCATATTCACATTACAAGGAATATGAAAATTACATGTTAGGTGACTTGAAATCATAATCAAAATATCAATTTCTAAACCATAAATCAACAATGCGATAAAATAATCATGAAACATACCATCATCTGATAAATAAAACATAAATTAAAAATATCACCATTTGACATCTAAATTATTATTTAATGTTAATATATGGTTGTGTTTGGTTATAAAAATAACTTTTTCTTTGTATACTAATATTTTAATATAAAATAAGTCACCTGATGTTTTTTAAAGTTATTTAAAAAGAAGGAAAAGAATCAAATAAATTTATTTATTCATGATAAAATGTAAATTTTGATCATATAACGTGAAATAGAAAACAACAGACACATTAAATACCAGATGAATTCTTTGCAACATACTTTTAATAATTTGAATGTTTTCAACAGAACAGAGTTTGTATGTGATGATACTAACTTCATAAGTGAAGTAAAATAAAAATTATTTGTAATAGATAGCTTAAAAACACCTTCAAAATAGATTTACTTAACTTCTTTTTAGAATCATCTGACCTTCTTATGACATGACTCCACAAATGATGAAGATGTTATTAAAAGGCCGAAATAATTTGAAAAATAAAAAGTTATTTATATCCATTTGGATGATTTTATTATGATAAAACATTAAAATAAGATGGATTTTACATCACATTCTATGTATGAATCTTCTCAACCAAAATATTTTCTGTTGAAAAATGTTCTTGTATAAATTGACTATTGTAAAGAGATGATGTGTTATTTAATGGGTTTTTAGTTAAAAATTTATTTCTATATGATCATAATTTTTATTTTATCATGAATAAATATATAGATTTCATGCTTCCTCATTTTTTACCTCACATTATGAAAAATTCAATAAATTATTTTATTATAAAAATTTAGTTAACTTTGAAAAATTATATATATATATACCATATGAAACAAAACAGCTTTTCCAAGGTAAAAAAATTTCTAAAACCACTTTAGACATATTATTTGAGAAACCTGAAGGAAATACCTTTTCTTTTGGTAAGAAAATCATCTCAAATCATTGGGAGTAAACATTTCATGTCTTAAATTCTACTTTTCATAACATTATATTGAGCATAATGTTTTATTTACATTTTACACTTACGTCTTATTTATTTTTTTTACGAATTATTGGATGATACTATGCTACTCACTATGCAGTATATCCTTGTTTCAGATGATGTGCTAGTGGGTCGCGAGGTTCGACAAAACAGGGTATGTCGAGCATACCATTATCATCCCTTCCCATATCCAACTTAAATTATACCATACCAATGTCATGATAACATCTATGGCATTGAGGTATCAAATTTTACATTATTTGATCATCACCTGCATGCATCTTTCACAGAATGATGGAGTCCAGAAACACATGCATTCCATATTCCTGAGTCAGGTATGACCATCATCCATGAGGTTGTGGTAGTCATGATCGATCTTATTATCTAGAGGGATTTCATTATAGGAACCCATCATTCATACTTCCTTGGAATTTTACATATATTACTTGGACTCAATATTTTGGGGGATGGGGATGCAACAGAAGGTGGTTCCATATCCATGAGATGGATGGAGGTGTATTTTGCAGTTTTACCCACTGACAATGAATACCGTACTGTCATGTGTCATTCCATTGAATATATCATATTGATCATTGGAAGGATATTTTTCTCTAATAAATCTGGTATAATTGTTTAGATTATGCATTTTTTCCTACATAATGATTTTTATTGGTTCATGAGATTCAGTTGGGGATCTACATGCTTGGAATTCACATATAGAGCCTTATGAACAACATGCTTATCCATTAGAACTATTCTCAGGGGATGTTTCATCTTTCATTAGATTTGGGAATGGGAGTTTATACCTCCCCTATCCCCTACTACTGCTGGTCCAGATATAGATATATATTTGGTGCATGACCCTCCACATGGACAGTGGTATGATCACTCATCTCTGCTGGTTTCATATTCTTGAAGGATTTATTGAATATAATTTATTGTTATTTATCAAATTGAGGTTTTATTTAACCATTGCAGTTAGGAAGACCAGTTCAATGGGCTTTGATACACAATTTTTCTTTTATATAATCACTTGTTGGATAGTCTGCTACCCACCAAAGTATGTATATACAATCTTTCATTGAGCCAAAAAATTTCATAATATCATCATTTTCTTAGTATCAAATGTTATAGAAAATTATCACATATCATTTCATATTACATGGATTCCAAACATAGATTTACTAGATGAGTTTCCCACATACTACATGGTTGGACATCACTATGTGATAGTGGTAGTTCCTCTCATTCTCATTCATATTATTGAGTGGAACCATCTAGATAGACTCATGTTCTAGTTTGGACGTGTTAAGTTTATTCTATTTACATCAATACAATAACCAAGAAGTCATTTCATGAAGCTAATATGGATGGAGGATTTCAAATGGCACTAATAAGAAATCGAGTAAATAGACCTCTAGGATAGACGAGTGTCATTTTATAACGATGGCGTGTGTACAATGTGATTCCCTCAACTAGAGTAGAACGAGAATGCACTATTGTACATATTGAAGTCTATACAGTATCTTACTCCGTATAGTATAGGGGTTCATGATATAACAATTCAATAATCTCCCATTAGTTTTTATGGTATTGTTTTCTAAATCATTTTGAATATCGTTGTAGCATACTCGACTACAACATATTATCCGCATGACTAATCAAGATGTGGAGTGGTTTCTAGAATACTAGTTATCCATGCATTAGTGAAGTGGTTGATAAATGTTTATCATGTTTTAAATGATACTTTCATCGATATTCCACCACAAGGAGAATAAATTAATACTGAAAGAGTGGACCTTCCTTCTCAGGAACCTCCTCTTGAAACAATTGATGTCGAGAAGTGAGGATGACGACGACATAGGGCACATAGGGATACACATGAGGGTGAACTTTTTCCAAAATAAGAGGTTTGACCTATAACATTCTATCCACATTTGATTTTTTGTGTGCATCAAATGGACATGATCCATTTTTTCAAGATATCCACAATTTTCTGTAAGTATTGTTAATTTGATATTCTATCATGGGTCAATTCGCTGGCCTCTAGCTTTTGTGCTCGATCCTTCATAGTTTCTATGGTTCCCCCTTGTGATGATTATATGTCCTTCTTCTTACGTAGTGTAATTATGACCAGTGACACATGATGAAATATAGTTGAAAATGATTCCCATTGAGACACAGGCGGAGAATGAGACATACGAGTTCCCAACACCCGAGGACCATCCCTCCAAGGAACAACAAACTCCACCCCATTATAGTGGTTGACGATATCGATATGGGAAATCAATTCACATGCCAGATTAAGGTAAATGACCTCACCATTGAGAGTGATTTTACTCATTAATGTATATGTTATCAATTTACTTAAAGGATTTTAAACAATAATGTGTTTTATTAATTGTATTTTACTTATATTTTTATTTTTATAAACATTCAAATTTGACTACTTAAATCATAGGAAAACAAATTGAATTTAAAATAGGAAACTTTATATGATTATAAAATATAATATATTAAAATAATCAAATTAAAACTGAAAACATCGAGTAAACATATATAAATTTAATGAAAATATAAACAAGATCATTAATGTTTCTATGAAAATAATTTATTGGACACACATATTATTGATTAAAAACATGATATTTACACATTACAAAATATATGAAAATAATTTATAGGATGGTTTACTACATTCCAAATGAAATTCAAAACTTCCACTAAATCTATAGTTTAAAAAAAATTTATTATGCCATTAAAATTATTTTTCATAAATTATTTTTATGAAATACTTGTAATTTTAAATTATCTTTTACATATCCACTAATTGGTTAAATTCCAGTTTGATTTTATTTTACTTTATTATTTAAATAAATTCAATGTAAACTGCATAAAAAATTATTATAATTCATGTAGGTGAATTTGAAGGTGTATAAACTATAAAAAAAATTTAAACAAAACATAAATAATTCCCTAAATATCTCAAATATTTTTTTAAGTAAAAAATAATATCATAAATATAATAAATAATAAGAAATTAATATAATTTAATAAAAAATTTAAAATTCAAATGTAATGTTTTAAAAGAACAATATATTGTTCCACAAAAATTACATTCATTAATTATTTATATGATTTTTTTTATTTTATATTATTTCTTATAAGTTCAGTAAGTGTTTCAAAATTCATTTAGATTGTATTTCAACATTATTATTTATAGAATTTAAAGGAAACAAATTTTAAAAAATGTTAGGCTTCTTATAGGATACATTGAGAGAATAAAATTTATAAAATATAAATACAATATGAATTATATTTCACAAAATGAATCAACAAATAAAACATTATTATAAATAAAAAAATCATAAATATAAAAATTGAAATCTAGTTCACATATCATAATATTTAATTCATTTAAACATAACATTTTCACTTTCAAATAAAGGGTGAAAATAATCTGAAACAAAATAATATAAACTTAATATATATATATATATAAGAATTTTTTTTAATAAACAATAATTTTTATTTAAAATATTTTCTTTCTATTGAAAGGTTGGATCTATGAAGATATGATTCCACATTTGTTTTAAAAAAATCAAAAAATGTAAAAAAAATTATCCGCACAAGAAATGTACCATTCTTTAACTACATTGTCATTGGGAAAGCACTTATTGCCAGCGACACTCTCTATTTCCCTCCCTCGTCATCTTCTTCATTGAGAAACTTTCCTATCACCAACCACACAAGGAATTCCCCTCTATTACTAGTCTAGTTTTTCATCAAGCTCATGTAGACAGTTTCACTAATTGCATCATCTATCACCATCCCCGTTTTAAAGGTGGGTCTCCAATCATAAACAATGCAACATGCGACCCCTCCATCATTATAATCCCCACCATTTGGAGGTTCCCTATATTACTGAGATTCATGAACCTCTATATTAATGGGTCTCAATGTTTTTTGGGTTTCCTTTTTCCATGTAGCATAATTCTCATGATCACCCATAGTCACCAACACAAATTTCCATGGTGGGGTTCTAGTTGCATTCTGTGCAAAACTCACACCATCCATCCAATAACATCCCTCTTGGTTGAAGAGGGAATGGTAAATAACGTCATGAGGTTGTAAACATTTTTGAAACCATGAGGGCCTTCCTCATCCATCCTCATGCTCACAATGCATGATCTTGTAGTTTTCTTGTTTGTAGTCGTCCACAGAATGATCATTCCCCTAAATTCTCGCACTATCATGAAGAACATCTACACATGGGAAGCCTCTTGAAAATCCAAAAATGATCTCCACATGTTTTCTTTTCTTATCACATCAGAACATGAGGTTGTTTTTATCATATGAATATTCAATGACTATCATGACCCATACCCTGGGGGCCGTGCCGTGAAAACCCCAATCCCGCCTTCCATATTCTAGGGGAAGGGGACTAGAACCAAAGGTGTAAATCTAGAATCTGGGAAGGAATTACCTTTATAACTAGAAACACACACAACGGAGTACACAACTAGACATAAATCCTAATTAAAACTATATAAAAATAGAGTGCTGAAATGTAATGGGGCAGGAAATACAAGCTCAACTAAAAGTTCAAGTACAACTGAAAAGGGAAAACCAACTGAAAGATGAATAGAATCTCTAGGATCGTCCACCATGGATCCTACATGAAAGGTAGGTACAGATAGCCTCCTAACCACTCCATGTCCGTCAGAATTATTCAGGTACCGACTCACCGTGAGGTCCATCTCCGGGTACCGTTCAATCCTCATACACTCAGACTCGGTTAGTGTTGTCTGTCATCTGCATCAAACAAAACGAGGTGTGGGCATATCCCATGTAGGGGTGAGTATAATGATAATCAGTAGGGACCCCGAGACCCTCAAGGTCTCACAAAATCCAACAAGGATAAACCACAAGGTATGAAATCAATAGATAACCCCACTTAGGTATATCTCCATACATATACATATGTTATCAAGTAATCCATCTCAATCATGAAGAAAACAAAAAGTTAATCACTCAGCTCACACAGGTATACAAAATTTTTAAAGATATAGAGATCATCAGATGTAGCCATAGGCTCATAATTTCAGTTGAACCCAAACATGATCTATAAATAGAATTCAGAACTGTTGAACCCATACAGGATCCAGGAAAAGTAGACGGAGCCGTCAAACCCACACCGGATATAGGAACAGTTGTCAGTGCTGTCGGACCCCCACAGGATCCAAGAACAGTAGTCATAGCTGTTGAACCCCCATGGTATCTGAGAAGAGTCCTCAATGATTTCAATCCCACACAAGATCCAGTAACAGTTGTCAATGCTATCGAACCCACACAAGATCCAGGAACAGTCATCAGTGCACAACCAGCCACAAGGTTTCGCAGGAAGAATGCTTGATTCTGGGAGGGTGTGGTCCTCAAGGAAATTTTCAATACATCAACATCCATGAAGACTCCTATTTATGTATCCAAATGATATATCTTTACAAAATAATTCCAACATGATAGATAGTGCGTCAATCAGACGTTCGATCATACAGTTATTGGCATTTCTGTTCCGCAGGCCCGGTTGGAATTATGTTTGAATCAAACCCCGCTATAATCCAACTGTGTCCAAACCCCAACTGGGTTATACTAAAAGAACAGTATTCCTCCACTATTTCTGTAGCCACATACGATTAATCGATCGGATGCCCGTAGCTAATGTTATAGGCAAAATAGTGTAAAGTGGTCAAATGGGTTCGAGTCGGGTCCGGCCCCGTCAGACCGAACAGCCCCAACCCGTGTTCGGACTGGGATGCAACCTAGTACGCTGGTCTGACCTGGACCGTGGGTCCATCCCGGACCATGAGGGCGGCCCGACCTGCACTGGGTCTGGCCCGCGATGGGTCCGGCTCTGCAGCCTGCGCGGCAGGCAGCCCTCGCGGCGGGTGGCCCGTGGGGTCCGCCCCAGCCGCCTTGAGGGAGGAGGCCGCACCCCCTAGAAATCCAAAATGGCTATACCATTCAGGTGGGAGTCAAACCGGCGCCATATGGCACCGGTTTGCATCACGGGGGACCAATATGTGGGTCCCACTCTACCTGGTTGGTCGAGCGGCCAGTAGCCTCGTCTGCAATGCAGTTACACCGCTCCTCATCCATCAAAATTGTGGCTTGGGCCTCTGGTCTTCCTTGAGTCTGGGCTTGCACCGGCGGCCATTGCACCGCCACAGCCCCTTCTTCTCCACCACACAGCACGGTTGCGTCGCGCCTTCTCCTGCGTCCCGACGGCTCGGGCCGCATGTTTTCTTCGTAGTGGTCCTTGTGTCGGCCGCCACTGCACTACCGCGATCTTCCGGCCGCTGGTTACTCCTTCGGTGGTGCGGTTTCACCGCAACCATCCATTCATTGATGATTTTCGTTCCATCCATTGATGAACTATCTGTAGGGTACCAGATGAGTTCGGTTCGCCCGATTATCGTTTCGGAAGTTGTCGTGCACCCCAAGGGACATCACCTTCGATCTGCAACAATTGTTGATGAGTAAATCTCATCCTGGAATCATACCACATTTAGCATCAAAATTCCACAATGTAGGCGGAGGGTTCGAGCCTTGTTTGTTCGGCCCGCGTCCTTCGCGTTAGGGTGATATAAAGCATCATCGAATTATAATCCTCGACGTAAATCAAATAACACACAAACATTAACAAATATTGATCCCATACATTTTTCATTGATCGTTGATGAAGTCGTGGAATTGTGGGCTTCGATTCTTGTAGATGAACGCATCCTATGTCGAGGAGGTTTTGGGGAAGGAAGTCGAAGTCGGAATCGAGGTCGACATTCTTTGTCGGTTAGAGAATTTTTCATCAGTGGAACACATTCTTCGCTGGGAGTCATCTCCCAAGTCCTCCCCTCTCCCAAGAGACAAATTCCAACCAATATAACAGTTTAACCTTACCTATTATTTAATTATTGGCACATAATTCAAAAAGATTCAAATTAATTAATTGATATGCTCAATTAATTAATTCAATGGATTTGGCATCATAATGTTGGGAGCTCAAGGGGTTTCTCCCCACATAATGGGGAGTTCAAGAGGTTTTATCCTCGGGTGGTCCCCACCAAAATAAATATGAAGAGGAGGTCAGGTTCGGGTGGGCCCCACCACCATAACCTATCATGGAAGGTTACGGTGTGGTGGACCCCAACTACAACCTCCACATGGGGGTTATAACAAATAAAATAAAATAAGACATGCAATTATTTTACTTTATTATTTCCATATAAAACCCAAAAATAATATTTTATTCCCGACCATCAGCCATCAAGGTGAAAGTCTTCTTAAGAGAATACTGGTGTTGCGAGTTCAACGGTGCCCTCAGATTTCAATTCTGAGCACCGGTTCAAATGTTATTAAATCCTTCTCGAACCTTTACTAAACGTACCAGAACAAAACATCAGAAATTTATTCCTGGCACACCGGGCCTTGGAAACATGCACCGTCAGTTTTTGCGGACTTGTAAAATTCCCATGTATTTAAGAAAAAAAATTCAATGAAATTCAGGGTCTTTACATCCTCCCCACCCCAGGGCTTTACGTCCCCATAAGTTACAACTCGAACTAAGAGAACATGTGGGGGAACTGAGCACGCATCTGAGCCTCCCGCTCCCATGTGATCTTTTGGAGGTTCCCGTGCAACCAGTGAATGCGAACCTGAGGTATCAACCATCCATGTAGTACTTGCTCCTATCGATCCTCAATATCCAATGGAACCACCATGAAAGTCACACCATCGTCGACATCCATCTCTCTATGGTCGATGATGTGAGAAGGTTCATGCACATATCTCTTAATTTGGGATACCTAGAAGATGTCATTCACCCGGTGCAACTGAGGTGGAAGAGCCATGCAGTAATCCACCTCGCCTACACTGCTGAGTACCTGGAATGGTCCGATGAAATGCGGAGAAAACATACCACCTAGACAAAATCTTTGCAAACCCCATCGAGGTGAGAGCCGTAGAAAGACATGGTCGCCATCCATGAACTCTCGAGGTCTATGTCTCCTGTCAGTATATGACTTATGTCTACTCAATGCAGTCTTCATCCACTCCTAGATGATCTGAACCATCTCCATGGTAGCTTGTACCATCTCTAGTCCCACTAGTGCTGACTCCCAATGGTCAGTCCAACACAAGGGTGATCTGCAAGGTCACCCGTATAACGCCTCAACAGGTGTCATCCCTATGGTGGAGTGAAAGAAACTGTTGCATGAAAACTCCAAAAAAGGTAACTGATCCTCTTAGCTATGACCAAAATCGAGGACACAAGAACGCAACATGTCCTTGAGGTTCTGAATGGTCCACTCAGTCAGGCCACCTGTCTGAGGATGGAAGGCGGTGCTCAAATGAAGCTACGTCCCAAATACCTCCTTCGACCCCTTCCATATCCAAGAATTAAATCTTGTTCCAAGATTAGAGACAATAGAATAAGGTACTTTATGTAGCCTCACAATCTCCTGCACGTAGAGGCATCCCAAGATCTCTACTGAACCCTGCCCCCTGATCAGTAGGAAATGGGCTGACTTGGTGAGTCAGTCGATGATCACCCAAATCGATCCATGCCCCCTGGATGTACGTGGAAGTCCTATCACAAATTCCATGGATATCCCATTCCAATTCCACTTTGGAACCTCTAAAGGCTGAACCAATCCTACTATTACCTGTTACTCTACCTTCACTTGCTGAAATGTGATGCATCAAGAGACAAACGTCGCAACTATCTTCTTTATTACCGACCACCAGTGCTGTCGTCTGAGGTCCTGGCACATCTTCGGCACTCATGGGTGTACCGCTAAAGGGGAAATGTGGAACTCCCTAAAAACATTCTTCTGAAGTGACACTGGCACCATAGTACGTCCTTGAAAGAGGATGGCATGCTCCCCACCTTTAGAAAATCTGTCTGGTGCCTGCCCTGCGGATATCTGAGCATGCCGAGGCTCGTAGTTATATTCTCCACGCTACGCCTCCCTGACTCGTAGTAGAAGTGGAGGAGTGACTGTAAGTGACTGAAGGAAAGCTGCTCCATCTCGGTCTACAAAGGATAACTATAAAGTAGCCAGCTGCTCTACCGCCTCTCCTTTCATCTGTATACCAGATCTTCTGCTGAGTGCATCTGCAACAAAGTTCCTCTCCCCAGAAGTATAGACTATCTCGAAGTCATAGTCCTGGAGGAACTCAAGACAAAATCGATGTCTCAAGTCCAGGTCCTTCTGAGAGAAGATGTACCTGAGACTCTTGTGATCAGAGTACACTATAAAAAGTTCACCAATCAGATAGTGCCGCCACATCCTCAAGGTAAAGACCACTTCTGCTAACTCCAGGTCATGGGTAACGTAGTTCTTCTCATGCCAACTCAACTGATGAGAACCATAAGATATCAATGCTTACTCATACATCAAGACACATCTGAGTCCAGTCCCTGATCCATCGCAGTAAACTATGTACACTATTCCCTCCTCTGGAAGCCTCAATATGGGGGGCACTGGTCAACCACTGCCTCAACTTCAGAAAGATCTGCTGGCATCTTTCCATCTATAAGAATGGTTTCCCATTATTTTTCAAGGCTGATTATGGGGCTGTAACTTTGTAACAGTCTATAACGAACCTTTGGTAGTAACCAACAAAACCTAAGAAATTACATAACTCTTTCACACTCTTGGGTGGCTCCCAAGCAAGTACAGCCTAAATCATTGGTGGATCCACTGAAACTCCATCCTCTAAGATGACATGTCCCAAAAATTGAACCTCTCATATCCAGAACCTGAACTTCGAGAGCTTACCATAAAGCTGGTGCTCTCGGAGTGTGTCCAATACAACCTGAAAATGGTAGGCATGCTCTTCCTCCGTAGTCGTGTAAATCGGAATGTCGTCGATGAAGACTATGACAAATCGATCGATGTATGGCTGGAAAATCCGTTTAACGAGTCCCAAGACTACTTCTGGAGCATTTGTTATGCCGAAATGCATAACCAAGAACTCGTAGTGTGCTTACCAACATCTAACAACCATCTTCTGCACATCCTCATCTATAACTCTGAGCTAATGATAGTCTAATCTGAGGTATATCTTTAGGAACCACTGTGCTCCCTTCAGCTGATCATTGAGGTCATCAATCCTCAAGAGTGGGTACTTATTATTCACTATCACCTAGATCCGGTGATGGTAGTAAACAAAAATATTCAAGCTTCCATCCTCCTTCTTGGCGAACAGAATCGGGGCTGCCCAGGGAGAAACACTAGGCCAGTTGAATCCCTTCCCCTACAGGCCCTCCAGCCGTATGCACATCTCGTGAAGCTCCATGAGAGCCATATGATATGCTTGTGTAGATATCAGTGTTGTCTAAAATTCCACCTATCTGTGAGGAGGTAGGCCTGTGATATCATTAGGGAACACATTTTCATACTGGTCCACCGCATTAGGATAAGTCAGACTCTCCACATCAACTTCTCCGAGGGTAAGGCAGGACAACTGATAATTGATCGGCTGAACCCTCTAGTGAGTAATTCTGCCCAATGCTGAAAAGGCTCCCTTCTTGCCTGTGAAGGTAAAAATGGTCCCATCCGTGCAGACACATCGCACTTTGAGAATAATATAGTCGATCTAATCATGGATTGTAGATAACAAGTCCATTCCCAAAAAGACATCGTAAGGCCTCTACGCCGCTATGAGGAGATCCTAGCTATAGCTCTCACCTCTTAGAGTAAGCTCACTATGCCAGAAACAGTGCGTGATAATCGTGTCTTCTCCCGTAGAAGTCTCTAGCCATAAGGATTGAGCCAATGGTTCCGTCGGAATCTCCAAGCTCCGAACGAGGTAGGTGGTAATTAAAAAGCGACTCGAACCTGTGTCTATAAGAACTGCATCCAAGGTGGAGTAGACAAAAATCATCCCTCGAATCATCTCCAGAGCATCGTGATTGTAAGCCTTTGCTGCATGGAGCTGAGTTCTCCCATGTCCACCTACTCCCTGTGGTCGGGGGGGGGGGACCTCCGGGTGGTGGTAGTGGTAATACCTCGTAACACCGTCCACCGCCACATGCACGACCAGCTCCTCTTCTGTGTCCAACTGTGCCCTGAAGATAGCCTCGAACGAATCCTTGCCTCTACCTGGGTGGTCCCTCAATAGTATGTTGATCATCTGAATGGAAGGTCTGACAGTCACGAGTCATGTGACCATGCCTTTCACTCGTTAAACACTACCTGTTCCTCTAATATTTGGATCTGTCTCATGTGCCTCTCACTACCAAACCCATTCCCTAAGGTCGTCCATCAGATGTTATTGTTTTCTTTGACCTTTACAACATCTGTCTACTTCTTGTTTTAGAAGTCTCTGCTACATGACGCCTGGTGGTGGGTCTCACTGCTGGTGGTTGATCAGGAAGAAAAATATCCACTAGGAGGGATCACTCCAACACCCCCTCCTGCGTCGTGATGCTGAGGGAGAACATCAAAGCCCTGATCTATTGCTTGAGCCCCTACTCAATGGTCTAGGCCCTGAAGAATGGGTCTCTAACCATATCACTACTGTATCATGGGAGGTTGATGAACCTCTCTGAGTACTATGCCACTGACATGCTACCCAGCTGTAGATGCATTAGCTAGTTTATCTACACCGCAAGTAGGGTGACTGGGACAAATTCACACCGAAATAGGCTCTCAATGTCTGCCAAGAGAAGTGTCACCTCATCATACACCTGGAGCATCAGGCTCCTCCATCTTCCTACTGCTTCTTAACAGAGTCTCGTGGAATGGATCACCATAAGGTCTACTGGTATCCCTACCTGTCTGAAGACTCTCACCACAGCCTCCAGCCACTCCTCAGCTGCCTGCGGGTTTGTCTCACCCCACTACCTGGGCGACCTCTGTTGCTAGAACTCCTGAAATGCGCTCAGCCAGCGTGCACTCTCTACAGCTGGGGATGCTGGCATTGGTGGCCCAATGGGTAGTGGTACCATTGGTGCCTCCGTTGTGATAGGTCCTTACACCGAGGCCTCGTCACTTGGTGGGCATCCATCTCGTACAAAACCAGGAACCCTGGCTGGCTATCTGCGTGGGGATATCCTGAAAAGTAACAGGTGCACCATGTTTAATAAGTTATACCTGGTGAGATTACTCAAAAGATAACACAATGAAGACTCTTCAAAACACACACGCAATCTGGGTTTTCATGCAATGAGTTAGAAATCAGTAGTTTGGGTCCTGCTGTATGGATACATCGGCCGCCACATCAACACTGGACTCCCTGAACTGAAAACCACACTCAGTACCCTTAGCACTATTGCTTCACAAAAAAGATCAGAGACCTATGTTCTGTGGTAGAACTGACTACTTTAATACAAATTTGTCATGAACCGTCCCCCGGGGCCCGTGCCCTGACTACCCCAAGCCCGCCTTCCATAGGACAGGGGCTGGTGACTAGCCCCAAAGGCGTAAATCCCTAATCATGGAAGGAATTTCCATTATAACTGGAAACACACAAAATAGTGTACACAGATGGACACAAAACACTAAGTAAAACAATATAACAAGAGAGTTCTAAAAACTAAATGTGCCGGAAATACAAGCCCGACTAAACGTAAAAGTACAACTAATAAGGGAAAAACATTTGAAAGGTGAAAAGAACCACATGGATCATCCACCATAGATCCTGCTGGAAGGGTAGGTATAGATAGCCTCCTCATCCCTCCACGTCCGTCAGTGGTCTCTGGGTACCGACTATTCGTGTGGTCCACCTCCGGGTACCGTCCAATCCTCATACACCCATCCATGGTCAGCATTTCCCGTCGTCTGCATCCAACACAACGAGATGTGGGCATAGCCCGTGCAGGGGTGAGTATATTGATACTCAGTAGAGACCCCTATTTCCTCATGGTCTCACTAAATCCAACAATGATAAACAACATGGTATGAAATCAACAGATAACCCCACTTAGGTATATGCCCATACATATACCTAAGTTTTCATGTAATCCATCTGAAAATGAGGAAAAACAAAGTTACTAACTCAGCTCATATAGGTATACAAAAGTTGTAGAGAGATAGAGATGATCAGATGTAGCCACAGGATAATCTATTCAATCGAACCCACATAGGATCCAGGAACAGAATTCAAAACTGTCAAACCCACACAGGATCCAAGAACAGTAAATAGAGTTGTCAAACCCACACAGGATCTAGGATCATTCGTCAGTGCTGTCAGGCCCACACGAGAACTAGGAAAAGTAGATGGAGATGATGAACCATCACGGGATCTAGGAATAGTCCTCAGTGAAGGATCCTAGAATAGTCATCAATTCCGTCAAACCCACACAGGATCCAGGAACAGTCGTCAGTGCACAGCCAGCCACAGGGTTCCGCACGAAGCATGTTTGATTCCGGGAGGGTCCAATCCTCAAGCAATGTGTTGATACATCAACATACACAAAGTATCAATTTTATATATCCAAAATATACTTATTTACAAAATAAATCCAACGTGAAAGACGAGGCATCAATCGAACACTCGGTCTGAGAGTTATTGGTATTTTCGTTCTAAGGGCCCAGTTGGATTTACATTCGAATCCAATCTGGACGTACCCCAAATATATCCAATCCTCGAGTGGGGTATACCAAAAGAACCTCATATTTACAAGGTTTTTGTAGCCTTAGATGGTTTGTCGATTGGACCCACGTAGATCAGGTTACTGGCAAAAGAGACGAAACTAGTCAAATGGGTCGGGGTCCGGTACGGCGTGATCGGACCGACCCGGTCCGGCGGTCGGGCTGGGGCGGACCCGGCACGCAGGTCTGACCTGGCCCATGCTCGGTACAGAAGGTTGTCCCGTGCGGCTGCCGGATCATGGGGTCCACCTTATACATATCCATGGGGCAGCCGCACCACCTGGAAATCTCGAACGGCTATTCCATTCGTGTGAGAGACATACCAGCGCCACATGGCACCGGTCTGCATATCGCGGGACCCAGCGGTGGGTCCGGATCCTCATGGATGGACAAGCATCCAGCTGACTCCCATGCGGCGCAGATGCGTCGTGCCTCCTCCGAAGACCTGGCGGCTCGGGCCGCCGGTCTTCCTCGCGGTCGGCCTTGTTCTAACCATGGTTGCACCACCACGACTAGGGGGCGCGACCCCTTCTTCTCCACCGCATGACGCGGTTGTGCCACACATTCTCCGGCGTCTCGGTGGCTTGGGAAGCAGGTTTTCTTCATCGTCAGCATTGCGCCGGCCGCTGCTGCACCATCATGATCTACCGATTGCGGGCGACTCCTCCGACGACGCGGTTACGTCGCCACCATCCATGCGGTGATGATTGTCGTTCCATCCATTGGAGAACTTTCCGCGGGTCACTAGACGAGTTTTGTGCCCCGATTCTCATTCCAGATGATGTTGCGCACCGCTTGGGACGTCTCCTTCAATCCGAAACCATTGTTGATGAGTAACCCTCATCCCGGACTCATGCTGCGTTTAGCGTCAAAATTACACAATGAAGGCGGAGGGGCCTGGTCGTGTTTGTCCGACCCGCACCCTCTGTGTTAGGGTGATATCAAGCAGCTTTGAATTATAATCCATGATGGAAAATGAAGAGGACACAATAATTAACAAAGCTTGAACCCCTACCTTTTTGGTTTATCATTGACGGAGTCACGGAAAGGAGGACGTCGATTCGTTGTAGACAAACCCATCTTACATCGAGGAGGTTCCGAGGATGGATGTTGAAGTCGGAATTGAGGTCGACGTTCTTCGTCAGTTGTAGCATTCTTCATCGGTGGAACACGTTCTTCAATGGGAGCGTTATCCCATGTCCCCCCTCTTACAAGATAAAAATTCCAACCAATATAAAAGATTATCCTTACCTATTATTTAATCGTTGGCACACAATTCAAAAAGATTCAAATTAATTAATTGATGTGCTCTATTAATTACTTGAAAGGTTTTTCACCATAATGTCGGGTGCTCAAGGGGTTTCTCCCCACTTAATGGGGAGATCAAGAGGTTTTAACCTCAGGTGGTCCCCACTAAAATAAATTTGAAGGGAAGGTTAGTTTCGGGTGAGCCCCACCAACATGACCTCTCAGGGGAGGTTATGGTGTGGTCGACCTGACCTCCAACCTCCACATGGTGGTTATAAAAAATAAAATAAAATAAGGTGTGCACTTATTTTATTTTATTATTCCCACATAAAACCCAAAAATAATATTTTATTCCCAACCATCAGTCATCATGGTAAAAGTATTCTTAAGAGAATACCGATGTTGCGAGTTCAACGGTGCCCTCAGATTTCAATTCTGAGCACCTGTTCAAAAGTTATAAAATTCTGCTCGAACATTTATTGAACGTAACTGAACCAAACTTCCGAAATTGATTCCGGGCACACCAGGCCTCAGAATCATGCGCCGTCAGTTTTCACTAACTCGTCAAACTCCCATGTATTTAGGAAAAAAATTGACGGAAATTCTGGGTTTTACAAGGACACCTACACACGGGTGGCCCGAGGCAACCCTATATAGGTATATGATGAAAATTTGGATTATTATTATTATGACTATTATTATTTCTATTAATATTGGTATTACTATTATAATTAATATTTTTAAAATAATTATAATAATAAAATAATCATAATGTTTTTCATCATCAGCATCATCAACATTATGTCCAATGTCAGGGTTAAGTGGTACTCATCCACTGGCCTCCACACCTAGAATGACCATGTTTTATACCCTATGGGGAACATATATTGTACTAACAGTATGAGGATGGGTATATAAGAGACAATGTAGATGATGATACTTGTAGTTGGTGATGAAAAAATTATGCCTGAAATAGGTCAATATTAGCGCAATAATGATGAAAATATGGTGCTTCAAGTATAATGATGTAGAAATTACAAAACTCTAGGCCTTTGAGTCATAAAATTATATTTTGGGCCATGTAATGGGATTTCTAGCATCCCATTTATTTAGACAAGATGAAATTACAAGGGAATTTGTGTTCTTCCTTTTGGTGGACAATCTGTTTTTAATATCGAACTTTAGTATGTAAATAGGAGTTTTGGAACACCCAAACATGTTGTTTTTTGTCTTCATTAATGGCCCAAGGGTTGTCAAGGTTGTCTAGATGATTTTTGAGAGGACCAGAATCAAAATATCCAATCTAGAAGAGGCTAACAAGGGTTCACGGTTTATCTAAAACTATTTTCCCATTCAGATGAAACTTTGTGTCCTACTCATTGAGGGTGTGGGTGCCACATGGTTTTTCGAAACCATTCACACCCGAAAGTATGATCATTTGACTTTATATAGGTCATAAGAAAATAAAAATTACATAGTCTATGTATTTTCCCAAGCCTTGTGTACAAACCATGCATCCTCCCTTCTTGAAAGTGTAACATTCACGGTTATCTTAATGTTTAGAACAACCATACAGCCAAACCATGCACCTCATTAATGGGGGAAAATTAATCATTCTATACTATTTTCTTTTATAACTCCGTATTAATTTGTTTTATAATATTAAATACATTAATAAATGAAAAATAATAATTTAAAATTAATTATTTTAATTAATAATAATAATTATCAATAATTATAATTTATAAATTTCATATTAATTAATTAATGTTCTAAAAAATAAAATAGTATTTTTAAGTATTATTTGGTGTAAAATATTATTTCATTTTTTATGTGATTAATTTCTATCAATAGATTATATATTTAAATATTTTTAGAATAATATATATATTGAATATTATAATTATTATGATAAATACTGAACTATGTTTTGAATATATTCACAATTAATTTCATACCCCATGATTTAATGGTATATTTATTAATAAATAATTAAAATTAATTAGATATATTGTATTCACACAACATTGAGTCTCAAAAAAAAATTATAGTTATATCCTAGTCGTTAAACATAGTTTTCCCGTTTTTTATTTGAATTTTAAAAAACAGACATACACCGTTGTGATCTGTAAGTTTTTTAGTGTTTGATAAGATTAACAAAATATTTGATTAATTGTAACTACACCATTAGGAATAGTAATGTACCCATATGAATAGTAATGTATGATTATTAATAGTAACCTCACCCATGTATGTATAAATAAATTTTTTCCACCTTATAAATGATAGTGGGTTTTTTTAAAAAACTAATAATTAAGTGTTGGTATTTATTAGAGTACTAAATATTTAATTAAAATTTTATATTATAAAATTAATAAAAATATTTTTCATAAAATTTATTACTAAATAAATATATTTTTTTCTATTAATTTACGATATTTTTATGTGACATAAGTTATTTTTTGGAAATATGATAAAATCAATAATAAATTTAAATTCTATATTTTTCATGAACATTATGAATTTATTTGAAAAATAAATTTCACATATTTATAAAATTATTTTGATTAAATGTAGTTCACTTTTTAATTATACACATAAACAAAATTTATGGTGAATATTTTGGATTTCTCTAAAATAGATGAATTTTTGATGAATAGTGAAATTCGATAATTTAGGAAATATACAAAAAATAAATGAGTATCTTCATTCTTCTGGAGTCATGGATGATATGAATTCCCATTAGGTCAAACTCACAAGCTTATATTACTATTATGAGTCATAATATTGATGAATATTCATATCCATTAGCCAAATAAATAAAATAATGATTAAAATAAAGGAAAAACAATGTCTCCGCCATTATAAAAACCACCCCTCACCCCCTCTTCTTGTTCACTCCTCTTTCCCTTGAGGATTCTAAATGTTCTATCCAAAAACCCTTACCTAGTCAATTTCCATGATCAGGAGCAATTTTTATTTCCAAAATACTACAACCCATTTCCTTGAAAAGGTTTTCATGGAGACGATGTCAAGAGGTAAATCCTCTTCTTTTTTCATATAATTTCATTTCAATTTATCTTATTTTCTAATTCTCTCATAACCTCCTCTTTCCAATTGATCTTGAAAACTACAGTTTCTTATTTATACATGAATTATATAATATTAATGTAATATTTATTATCAATATTTTTACCCACTCTCTATTTTATTTTATAAATGAAATCTCCATTCGACACATGGAAATTTATAGCCATCGTGGAAAATGTTATTTCATTCTAAAATTTATTCTTTAATTATCGTCATGATACTATTTTTATGATTGAAACATATTCTAAAATCTATAATATATATTATTTAATGATTCTGGAACCATCATATATAAATGATATTAAATAATTGAACAAAACTAGTTCACTGTAATAAAAAAACCACCGTAATAATCTAAATGACTATCACTAAATGACTTATCTATTTATTTATCCTCACACCATGTAACCAAATGAAATATAAAATCATTTACACTTATGTATTTTCATTAATAATATATTATTCCCATTATGGAGAATTATATCCATTCCACATGAACTCCATTATATATAATCAAGTAAACTGATCATGAAATAAAGGAAATAAACACTTTTGGATGATTTAATTCAAACTTATAACTAATCAATAAGTAAATAAATGAACATAATAAAACTATAAAGAATAAAATATATATAGATAACATAATAAATTAGATAATTAATGGATTTAATTTTATTATAAATGACATTGAGGTCATTTGGATATTATATTCGAACATAGAGTTAGGGTTTTCTCATCTCACATACATTTTTGTGAGACATTCCATATTCACCACCATTTCTTATGTATTATGTATGAATACAACCCATTGATGCATAATTTCATTTATATCTTTATTTTCATGGTATTTAATGTATCACATGATGATTATTAATTTTGGGTCACATGATTGAATTGATTACGAAGTGGTAAGAGATTCTACTTGAACCCCTATTTTCATTTGGGTTACTCTTTATCTACCTTTACTCAAATAATGTTTTTATTAGAATATATATTTATATGATAGAAAATCATATATCCAGATCGTTTCTTCATTTCAGTACACTATGTAATATGTTTCAAGACATCATTATTTTTATAAAATAGAATGTTTTATCATGAAATGATATCTGGGTTAGTTTATCGTTCTAAGAAAATAAACAATTCATTTCATCATTAAAATCTCTTTAATATATTCCTTATATTGCATAAATGTGTTTTAATAATTAATCATGATAACAAATATTTTTTTACATGATTTCATTTCAGTGGGACATAATTAATGCCTCATATAAAATTTAAATGTCCTTAACATTAATTTTCTTTGATATACATGTTTAAAATCTTATTTTATGACAAATACAAATGATTTTCTAGAGGAACGCTTCTTTCCAAAGTAAAATATTTTTTCTCATCTCACTTTTACATATATATGATATATGAATTGATAACCACTTATTCATTTTATATGGTGTTTTTAATTCCATAGGATGTATCCTATCAATATTATAATTATTTTTAGGATATTTTATGGGATTCTTCTTTGAATGTTTCAAAGTGGTATGAGATACATTGGAATGTTTAAAAAATATGTCCTCACAAATTTTTCAATGGTCTCATTTTAAATGATTCGTTAGCTATGTTATAATCATTGTAAAAAATTGTACTTAATTTCTTTTTTATCTTATTACATAATCTAACATATTTTTTTGAAGGTTTGATGATCAGTATGACTATGGATGTGATAATTTGCTACCATTCATGGGTTATAGTTAAAGTATTCACATTTCGTATGCTAGTTTTTCAATACGAATGTTTATTTTTTCTATGTATCATCGTTTCTATATGAGGAATGTGTTTTACTTTTCATGTGATGGGTGGGGACCTCTATATCCCCTCGATGCATATTTAGGTCTCATAAGAGAAACATATATGGTCTTGGTCGTGGATTGGCCCATTTTCAGATATGGCTTTGGTCGAGGCCTTAATCGATTTTAGATGTCTTGGCTGAGGGCTTGACGATATGATTCATAATAACCAACATAATCATTCTCTTATTTTTAAACTAGTAATTTATAGTCGATGTGGTTATTATACTGGTGGAATACTCATGTTTATGTTTCATTATTGCATTATTTATTCATCTTTTATTTCCCCCATGATATACAAAAGTTTATTTTTAAAGGATCATATCATTAGTTATTCACCATGACTAATGTATAATTTTCTGATTACTTCTATTGTATTACTTATCTTTATTGATCATATGGGATCGCCCATTTCGTATGTTTCTTTTTAATAGGTTATGAAGAGGGAAACATTCTAGAATATATCAAGGATGAAATTTATTTAATTTTATATTTTATCTTGTTTTATTTTTTTCCCAGTGTATTATGGGTATCATATATGTACTATCGTTTTCCTATATAGTTAAACTGATCGGTACCATCATAATTTCATCCTTGTAATGAATCCAATGTAATAAAATAATTAACCATATCTGAGATTCTGGAGTTGGGGATTTACTCCTTTAAAACATCTCCACCAATATTCTTTGACAGTATCATGTAGCACCTCCCCTCTCTCGTGGAGATCCTCATATCCTCTTCTATTCATGGAGATATCTCCCTAATCCATTGTCGGAACCATCAAACATTAGTATCATTTGATACATTCTAGTAATCTTGGCATTATTCTAACTCCATTTTTAGTTTCTCTTCTCTTCATCTACATTATCTTCATGTGAATTAATTTTATAATTTTTCTGGGCATTCATTCTTTGCGTTATTTTCCATAGAACAAATCAAAATTTTTCCTCGATGTTGTACATGTGGGTTTCCCTTGTTATGTGGTAGGTGGTCTAGATATTCTCTTTCAAGTTTCTCCACTTTATAAAATATCTCTTTTTTACATCATGCTAGACTTACCTTGTGCCACTTCAAAATTATAAACCAACTTCAATTAAACCACCTAGCTTACCTTGTGATGTGGTTAGATATTCTTAATATGGTTGGAGGTTATGACCTCAACCCAAACCACACCGTTGTGGTGTGTTCTTTTATTTTTCCTCTGTAAATGTTTTTTACATTATTAGTGCAACCCCTTTGGGTGATCTTATATGTATATATATATATATTAAATATTTCTGCTCTCCATTTCTAAAATGACCTTTGATTTGGGTTTTGCTGTACATTGTGCTAGAATTGGAATTCCTAAAGTGAACTACATGAGTTATTTCATTTAAAATGTTATGTTTTCTAATAAAACCATTCATTGAAGTTCCCTATCATAAAATTAGAATTATTATATATGTGTTATTACTATCATGGAATTATGGTATGGGTGTTTCTATGATCTTTTTTTCTTGATTCGTGATGTGTCTTACTTATGTATATGACCCTATTCTTTTAAAAATAAATTGGAAAGTGGGTGTGTCCCTATAATATAACTCTTCTTTCATACTATGGCTTGTTCACTAAAATTTCCTTTTTATTGTTAGTCTTAATTGAATAAATTTTTTTTGAACACCACGATGATTATTGGGTTTCCTTCCACAGAACTCCTTGGGTGAAATAATCATTCTTGTGATCATCTTTTCTGGTGGATAGTGTTAATGTAAGAGGAAATATTGGTACTCTAGGATAGGCTCACCCTGTGTTTCACATACATCAACATGAGCCATATCAGTTCCCAAGGGTAGAAAAAATTGATGGTCTCAGTTTCTAAATGGTTACACCGATCCACAAGTGAGATACAGTCTCCTACATTTGATACCATGTATAGGCTCAGAGGTTGTTGTTTAACAATGGGATGGGAGTGATACTTGAGAGGCCATTCAGAATTTCCATTGGATGGACTCCGACAATAGTGAGAATTTATGGTTCTCCTAGTGCTACATATGTATTCTTTATTAAGGTTTTCATCATACAACACAAAAGAGATTCATTTTTAATTTATATAATTTCTTTTATAGTAAATGTTTATGATGCGTATTTGTTAGTCATAGGACATGTATACCAAGACAAATCACATGGTTTGGTTGGGTCCATCTCATGATACAAGTTTTACAAAATTTGGTTATAACATCACCCATTTCTATTTTGTACAGGTTGCCTACAGTTCTGGAATTTTTGTCTTAGGCCAAAGAAGGTAAGTTTGGGACAAGTTCCCTAGAGGTACTTGATCCCGAATTAGTTATTTTTATTTATTTTTAATTACTAATTTACATTTTTATATACACAAAATTATCTTATTATGTATGTGTGAATTGTATTATGATTTATAAATTGTTGATGGTTTCATATTAAGTATATATCACACCATGCTAAAGCCCACATTGCACTAGGGTACATGAGAAAATCATCATGTATGAATGTCCATGATTAATTTCATAAGTTGTACATTATACTTTGGAACATAAGAGCACCAGATAGTGCTAGTACATACGATTATCGTGGAGATCAAACATGGGGTTTTTATTCATTTACTTATCCATGTATTGTATTGTATTGTATTTCCTACTATACCCATACTACGTAAATAATTAGTTATCAGGACATGAATGAAAAGATGTAAAAATGGCCTTGGACACTATCATTTGGTCATTATATTTATCTTCTGATTGTTTTTCATCTATTGTTATTTCTTCCACTATTGTTTATTTTTTTTATATGATATAAAATTGTTCCAATATAGTATATAGAGGGTGTAGTCTCCCCACTATACCACCATTAGACCCTAGTTGATAGTCTACGACCTCTGGAATATAGGGTGGGATGCTTGAGGCCATGCAGTGACTGGTTTGGAAACTGGTTTCAAAGTCAGTCAATTCCGGATGTTACAACTGTAAAAGGCGTTTTCATAGAACCTAATGGTTGTACATTTATTAAATATATGCAATGACATGAATATTAATTAAAGATATTATTTTATCATGTTTATTTTTCTTTATGGATTTAATTAGTAATGTCCTATACATTTTTTCATATTAATAAGGTAGTAGTAGTTCCCCGTTATGATGATAACATTCACATGTTATGAAAACATTATTAATATATTTTCATATTTTCATAATATACTATGATGTGACATATTGTATTTTTACCATAATTCCTGGGTACTCATAAGTATATGGGGCTTCTTCTCAGGTAGTTTGCCCTTAGTTTTCTCCATGACAAGAGATTATGATAATAGATCCACCTGTAGGAATTCCTTATATTTTAGTGTCATATAATATTCTAGGTGTGTCAATATTGACATTCCATATGCTGGATGGAAGTATGGTATGCGGGGTATGTCACGATAGACATGTCATAATTGGATAATTAGAGGAAGTATTTTCTCTTCCAAATTAATGGGAGTTGATATATAATACCTTTTATTGGAATACAACCATCATAGAAATTCATTGTGCAAGGTGTAATGATGCGTTTATTTTAGATAGAAAAAGTAATAAATAATAATTAAAAATGTTGAATACACTATCACGAAAGCTTTTTGATGAGATATTATGAAAAATGGATTTTATTACGTAGTGAGTGTTTGTATGTGTTTATTGATGAAGCAACACTAATTTATTTCTCTTGGGTTCCATAAACTAGTTTTAGATTGTAAACATGAACATTTGGTAAGCCCACCAGAAGCCAATAAGAAATAATATTATAAGGTCACAAACTATTTCTTTTTTTTCTCTCGATTAAATATTATTTGAGATTAATGAATAGAATAAAATTTATTCTCATTTCCAAGGAATAATTTTATACCTATTATATTGATCACATTAAATAAAATTTTTTTTATTCATCAACATGTTAATAAAAATATATTTATTAATTTTATTAAATATTTAATAAATATTAATTCACTTGTATTTGAATGAAATATTTATTTTGGAATAATATATTATTCAAGTGATAATAAATGAATGAGGAGTTTTAATGGACTAAAAATATGTGTAATGAGAATTTTTAATTAACAACCTGGTAAAATACTATTTGGTGTTCTCAATTTAGAGCATTCCACAATGTAGTAATAATAATAATATTACATTTCACGTGGTTTATTAAAGGAAATAAATGTTATATAATGATCATCATGCTATTAAGTAATATTTTAACCTAAATCCTAACTCTAAAAATAGACGTCTATGTATTTTTTGTAGTTCATCCAAAATTGAGAATAAAAAATTTTTGCAGAAAAAAATTCTCCCTTGACCCCCCTTCTCTCACCCTTTAAATAGTTATAAAGAAATAGATATTTCTTCAAGAATGAATAATGAGTGATCAATAACGAATAATGCAAGACATTTGACTCACCGCCCTGAAACATGGAGATTGTGTGGTGTTTCTTAGAGATCATTGGAGCATGTGTGGATCACAGTTTGATGGATTCTATCCTTGGATCCTCACAACTCAATGAAACGAATCATAAAGGGTATTTTCAAATCATCAATTTTCATCAATGAAGAAACTTCCTAGGCCCATGTATTTATTTCTTCTGATATTAAATAAAATAATAATAATTTTTTCATGTGAAATATCCTCACTCATGGTTTTGGGAAATGATTATTAAAATAAATTTTAATATATCACCCACCACTGCATGCTTCTTCTATTCTTGTAACAAAGTAGGGGTATCAAAGAGGTCATGTTAAGTGTTATTAATTTTTATTTGATTGATAATATTTGTAAAAAAAATTATATTTTTATTTCATGTTATTCATTATTTAATTGAATTTTATTTAACATGTTTTGAACATATTAATCATGTTCATTTAGTGTTTCATTTTTAAAGATTAAAAACAGACGAAGAATGAATGATTTTCCATCGGGATGTGCCAAATCATTGCCCAGTAAAGCTGGGTTACACAAAATGTTGTTGGATCCATGTCATGTACCCATTAAACATTGTACCTGGATAAAATGAGTAGTTAATTACACGTAATGCATTCATTGAACACTTCGGGATGACCGAGACAACCTAGCATAGAAAAAGTGGATATATAGTGTGTAACTGACCTCTACAAACCATGTAGTCCATCTGTATTAACACATAATACCTAAGAGTGTGACTCAAATGCATGATAACTAAGGTATATGACAATTGGCTGGAATACACATGCTGTGTAGTATCCCATTAAATGATAGAATTAAAATTTACATTAAATTTAAAATTAAAACCTTAAAACCATGTATTATTGATTAGTACAGCAATTTGTTTTTCCAAATTTAATAATGGGTTTAAAGAAAATAAAATTCTCATGCGATTTTTTATAATTAATATATCATTATTGGTTTTGCAGTTTATTTTTCAATAATGAAATAAATTATGGGTACCATCAATCATGTTTATATTATCATTACAAGGAAAGGGAATTTGTTAGTTAGTTAATTAATTAATGAATTCAAGCACATCCAATTTAAATAATAAATAAATAATAAAATAATTAATTCTATCTAGTTGCTTCTACATATTCATTTCATGTATCTTTGTTCATGAGTTTCACCAAGGGCCGCTGATTTTGTTGGATTCTTAATTTAATTTATTTCATTAGTTTTCAATTATATATTTTTAAATTAAATATTATGGACCACATTTCATCCCTGCCTCAATTATTATATAGTTATTGAGTTTCCATTTATATTTATGAAATCCCATTTTATAAAATCATTTAGTTCCCCGAACATTTGTGTGAGTCATAAATACAAGTAATTAATAGAGTATCCCAAAGCATGTGGACACGATTGAAGATGGAACCATTTTAATTTCAACTCAACTTATACATAGGCGGAAAAAAGGAATTCTGTAACTCTTTCCAAGATTTTAAAATATAGTTATATACCCTATATCATAGGTTGAATTAATGTCATATCATTTAATCAACTATTAGATAAATATCAAGATTGGATCATCTAATTAATTAATTATTCGCATCTATGAAATTATTTATTTTATAAATATAAGGATATAGTCACATAAATAAATGAAATAATGTAAAAATTTAATTAAAATAAATTCATTATTCATAATTTATTTAACCATCATGGTTAATTAACTATGTAACATGCACTTAATTTTAATAAGAAACGTAAATGATAAAACGAGTTAAAATTTGGTAACAATAAATTAAATAAATTAAGTTTGCATAAATTTTTTTCCAAACGAGTTAATTTAGTTATGTTACATCAACTTAATATTATCCAGACATGTAAAGGACAAAATAAGAAAAAATTTATGCATAATTATTTAAAATTAATCCCTCGAAATATTAAGTCAAACATGGCCTAGCATAACAAGATTGGGAATGAAACTCAAATGAACTATGTGTTCAATCAAACAATGGTGGGACACATACATTTATAAGGGGAGTCATTATGATGTTTTTTGTTTTTATTATCTATTTTTTCATCAAGAGGTTTGGACCTTGCTTGAATTGGTGTAATTTAGAGACTGTTGGTCGGAGTGGATACTCAAGAGGGGGGGGGGGGTGAATTGAGTACCAATTAAAATTTATATTAAACAGATTTGTATTAAAATCCCCTAATTCATAAAACAAATTAAACTGTAGTGAATTTATAAATATTGTAAATGTTCAATTAGTTTCTCCAAGATTGATTACTTCTTAGTTAACTTAATCCGAATATTATGTTAGCTTTTGAAACTGACTTACTTATTCACAAAGAGTATAAACACTTTCTAGTTTAACTATCAGAGTAACTTTAAAATAGATTTATATTTAAAGTACATAGCAGCGGAATTTTCAATATAGTTTAAAATAATAACAAACAAGCACAGTAGGATTAACCAAGAGGTTAAGTCTCAAGCTAAGACTTAGTACTCTCAACAGGTTTTATAAAAACTATGATCCACACCTTGTCTCGGGTTAAACAGTAGTACACAGATATTCTAGGTGCTATGACCTCTAACATAATTCCTCCTGGGAAAAAATAATAGCACACATGCTATCCAAGTCACACATAACCTCTACCAAAATTCATAGTGGGAACTAAAAGAATTCAAAAGGTTTGAGTGAGGATTTAGTATCCTCTAGTTCTGTCCAGGATTCAGTGTGTGTCTAAATAGACAGATGGACACACACTTCTCAAAAGTTAAACAAAAGTTCAATACATTGAATATAAATGAACAATGGGTTTAGAATGCTCTGAGTGATTTCAGATGTGATCTGGACTCGTTTGGATTTTGTGGATGTTATTTGAGTCTGTTTTGGTGAGGAAGACACAAAATAGAGTGTCATTGTTCTTCCCAGCTGTAGTTATTCAGCCTTGTGCATATGATTTTCAGTAGGCACAACACATGGATTTTGTGTTTGTTCCAGGTGATTGTTCTTCTTGAAGCTCTCTATTTTTCATAGGTGTTCTTTGAGTTATTATTTGGTTTTGTGGTTATTCATATCCACGTACGACCTTGTCTTCTTATATGTTTTAGTCTGTGTCTATTTTTTGTGTCATGTCGTTGTTCTTTTTACTACAGATAGATCTCCCTTTTTATTCCTTGAGATATGGAAAAATTAATTATTAATTTTTGATGTTCACTAGGTACGGTCCCCTGACATCCAAAAACCTACATTAATTAATAGTAGGTTCATTAAATTAAGAAAATATGACCATTGGAATTATATAAGAGTTAATAGAAATTAAAACAGTTTTCATGACTGCTAGTGAGTCATGAGATCGGTAGGTCATTTGAATTTGCATCGGCATCGGAAGGTCATTTGAACAGCATCAGCATCGGTATGTCATGTGATCAGCATCGACATCGGTATGTCATTTGATCAGTATCAGTATTGGTAGGTCATGTGGTCAACATCGACATCGGTATATCATTTGATCAGCATCAATGTCGGTAGGTTTTTTGATCATCGTCGGCTTTGGTAGGTCATTTGATCAGCATCAGTGTCGGTAGGTCATGTGATCAGCATCAGTGCGACCGTTGTCATCGGTGCGACTGTTGTCATCAATACGACCATTGTAATCAGAGCAACTGTTTTCATTGGAGCGACCACTGTCATCGGTGCAACCGTTTTCATCGGTACGATCGTTGTCATTGGTGCGACTGTTGCCATCGGTGTGACCATTTTCATCGTGCGACTATTGTCATCGGTGCGACCGTTGTCATCGGTGCGACAGTTTTCATCAGTGAAACCTTTGTCATTGGTGAGACCATTCTCATTAGTGAATCGTTCCTTTAACTATTAGTGAATGAATAAAATAACTAACAGTGAGTCAAAAATATATCTAACAGTGAGTAAAAAATATAACTAATGGTGAGTCAAAAATATAAAATTCGTACAGAGTGTCTATATAAACCAGAATACTTTCAGGTCAATAGTAGACCACAAACAATCATATATAATCATATGTAGACACAATTAGACATATATAAACACATTTAGAACAAATTTAATAAATTACTAAATTGAAATATATAAAACAATGATTTGTGATTATTAAAATAACTACTGCATATAGAGTTCAACAATCTCCCCCTTTTTCACAATCACAAATCTATGTCATAAAAGAAGAGTAAAGATGATATAACACTGAGTATGATCCCCCTATGTAAATAATATATATATATGATATCATGACATGAGATCTTAAAGCTTATTTAGCCCCTTGATCATATATAAAATGTTCTCCCACTTAGATATATACTTATACGTGTCTCCCCCTTTAGGATTATCCAATAGAAAATGAGAATGTAGAGGATCAAAAAGAAGAAGGTTCTAGTAAAATAACATCTGAAAAGGGTACAACAAACAGATACAAGAAAAATATACAAGGAAAAGGAACCCTATCAAAAACAAAAGACATGACTATTTCATAGTGTGTAGATGAGATTTCCCTTTGGCAGGGGGAGGAATGGATGGGCCAGAAGGTGGTTTGGTGGAAGTTTGATCAGGCTTGATGGAGAGAGGAGGTAGCACAACTCAGGCTGGTAGCATAGGGGGTGCTAAGTTCACTTGCTATTGAGTAGAAGAACTTCCAGAAGGCGGCTGCTGAATGACTCTCTGAATATTTGATAGATCTTGAGAGACTGATATCTGACCAGGAGCATCACTGGATGGACTGAGAGGTTCAACAGTTGGAAGAACAATTTTCTATTCTTTCACATGAAGATATGGTGTGATTAGATTGATAAAATCTCTAATTACTTCACCACCATATTTCATGGCCTTCTCAAAGTCATTGTTTTTTTGGATGAAACTCTCCAGAGTGGGAGTAAAATCCTTCAACTGTTGGACTTGAGCCTTAAAGGATTGAGTGACTGGAGGAAGCATTAAATCTTCATCCATGAATTTAAACTGATGGTTGAACTCATGATTGGTATAAATTTCAGAAAAATAGTGATCCACTTTTTCGTTGATCTCATTATGAGCCTTAGTAGCATCAGCCGAATACAGCTTCTGTAACGACCCAATGTTTTTCAATGAAAATTGCCTTCTTAAAATTATGTCATAATATCACATGAATGCACAACATAATGAACTACTAAGTGATAAGTGACCATTAAACATAAGATTGTCACTTCTGTGTTTGGAATTTTGAAAATCCAACATACACAGTTGTGTTCAAAATGATTTTTGGAGTCTGATTGAACAAAATTGTTTTTTGGGTGAATAGTAACATAACATTATAAATAGTAAAATGATTAGTAATATGACCCTTATGAATAGTAAATAATAATAATATTTTATTTTCTTAAGGAAATAATATAATGAGATATTAATTAATTTTTCAATGAGAAATAAAACTAAGTGCACCTTTAAGATTGTTATGTTTCGAATTAACTATGACTTTATTTAAAAATTAAATAAATAATATTTATAAAATTAATTTTGAAAAATGGAATTCATTTTTTAATTCTACATGTCAAAAAATGTTTAGGGTAAAATTTTGGTATTATTTCGGAAAAACTCGAATTTTTGATGAATAGTGAAATACGGTAAAATAACGTATGTACAAATTAACAGTTAAATACACTATTCATGACATCACAATTGATGCAAGGCCTCTTGGTTGTAACTCACATGATCTTATTACTATTATAGGCCACATGAAACAGTACTATTTGTTGTCTTGAGGGATATAATAAAATAAAGAATTAAATATTCAAAATTTACCCCTCCCCTCCACTATAAAAAGCCACCCTTCACAACCTCATTACCTCACACCTATCAAGCTCCAAAAAATATCTAAAATGTACCAAAAAATCCTCCCTATCCCCTCTCCAACTTCCAAGAGCTTCTGGTCTAATCAAAAGACCAAACATAGGCCCTTAAGAAGGTTCTCAAGAGAAGGATTCAAGACATAATTTCTCTCCCTCTTCTCCTTTAATCTCCTTCCAAGTTCAAGTTCATTTCTTGATATCTCCCCCACCTATCTTCATCCAAATGGTATTGTAAATCAATTATCATACATATACTATAATTATATTATTTTAATGGTATGTTATATCATACAAACCCATCTCCCTCATTCTATTATTTTATTAAAGAGAATGTTGTTCGTGAGGTGTTAATTTATCACCTTCAAGAACGCCATGTTTTCTTCTTCCATTTCTACCTTCAGATCTGGTCAGGAAACCATTTTTATGGTTGAACCAGAATATTTTATATGTATTATGTCCTATTTAATATTCTAGAACTGACTTATGACCTTATTACTAAGTGATAAATTAAAACAAGTTCGTTGTGATCGAAAAACCGCCCAAATTAACCCAAACAATCATCATATAATTATTCTCTAATGATTCATCTACATGGATATAATATGATTCATTATAAGATCATTAAAACTCATGTAATCTCATTAATGAAATTTTCTATCAGTTTTTGATTGTTACCCATTTTCTACCCAAACGTCAATTTACGAATTAAAGTGATCCACTTATGAAAACCATAAAAACAAACATTCCCAAACAATGTTTTTAAACACTATAACTCAGCCAAAGGCACATAAAATAAATTAATGGAACCATAATTAACCATATTAATGTACAAAAGGTTCTGTATTTATAATTAATGAATATAATTTCATTGTACAAGACATTAATGGGAAGGAAGCATTCTGATACAAGGTAAGGGGAAATCTCGAACTCAATTTTCTTCCTTCGGGTTCTCCTTCTTTCACTCCATTTTGATATGTTTACTCCTTATTGTTTATTTATTCATAATTATCTTACCTTTTATGGGATATACATGTTTTATAATTAAGTATATGTCTAACCAAATGTTTTCCAAAACAACTCTTATTTTAAGAACTCATCTTTTACCTCTCATTCATGGTTGATGGTTCTTATATCAAGTATGTGGTTCCCTCTTTCTTTTGGGAACCCAAAGCTTATGAATGTATTATTATGAGATGAAACCCATTCCATTACATGGGATAGTTATGTTAAATTTTGATATGTGTTCTATGTGGAAATCATGACAATGATAATGTTATGATGTGACAGGTGCGCTTGAAAATATATAGCGCAATATGATTGTTTCAAAGTGAATGGTGCTCCCAAAATTATACAGAGCTCCAATGCATTGGGTAAAGTTATTAATATCATGAGTAAATGTGAAATTATGTGTGAAAAATATGCTATCATGGTTCACAAGTATGTGTGGTCGTTAACCACTAAAACATGATGTTTCATTTTTATGCATTGCCACATTTCAAGTCTTTAATTATGTTCCTCTCATGTTCATGATTTCTTTACCTATGACATGATTATGCTCACCCCATACTATATTATTATTATCTATACTCTTACAGAGCTTTTATCTCACCCCTTTTAATTTATATCCTCAGGTGGCTACATATACTAAGGATAGGACAAGTGACAATAAGAAGGTAGAGAATAAGAAAATAAAAAAAATGTTTATGGTTGATGATGTAATTGATATGTATGGTCCTAGTTTTCCCAAGACACTAAACCATTGGATCCTCTATGTGTAATACAATTATGTTGTTTACCTTTAAAAGGATGTAATAGTAATTTAAGAGAAGGCTAGGATGCTATAGATGGTATCAGAGGAATTGTTTAGTTAATTTGTGAATTAGGATTAGTGAACCCTAGAGAAAACCTCTAGCATGAGACTATGTACAAATAAGCACACAAGAATATTTAACTAGGTATCCCATATGTTATGTTTTTGGTATAAATGTTTTAAATTAATATGTTATTCATG
The DNA here is from genome assembly GCA_963277665.1 of Viscum album. Taxonomy (NCBI): domain Eukaryota; kingdom Viridiplantae; phylum Streptophyta; class Magnoliopsida; order Santalales; family Viscaceae; genus Viscum; species Viscum album. The sequence continues at coordinate 737,232,896 of OY728160.1, forward strand.
ACTTGTTTACTTATGTTTTGTTCTAACCTTTTCTATTTTAGGAAATGGGGGGAAGCAGGAGAAATCAGGCCAACAACTCGTGCGAGGTCCAATGCAATGATTGTCCAAACGATATCACCAGTGATTTGGGAGGTGGAGTTCAAAACTTCATGGTGATGCTTACCCAATTATCTCAGTTTATGAACAATAACCATAATAATGGGTAACATCCTCCTTCACCAAAGAGGGAGAAACTAGATATCAAATGTTTTATGAAGAAACGACCACCGACGTTTAGTGGATATTCTGATCCACTAGTTGTGGAACAGTGGGATAACTCAATGGGGAAGATATTTTCTGTCCTTCACTGTTCTGAGATGGAGAAGTTGACCCTAGCCGTTAATCATCTAGATAGAGAAGCTGATCAATGGTGGACATTGATTAAGAAGACCAAGCCAAGGAAGGAAATTGAAGAGATAGAATGGGAAAACATTAAGATAATGTTTCTTAATATGTATTTCCTATGAACTATTCGCATGAATATGGAGAGAGAATTCATAAAGCTCATGAAACATAAGTAGAATCCGTCACAACCTATGATGCAAATTTCACAAGTCTTGCAATGTACACTTCGGGTTTTGTTATCAACAATGATAGAAAAATTGATAGATTATTTAGTGGACTAATACCACACCTTCAAAAAGATCTTGAAATTCGAGACTTTGGGAGTTATGAAGAAGTTGTTAGATGTGCTCTCAAAGTGGATATGGAGTTTGGAGAATGGTCTCATGGCTATGGGGATATGAAAAGAAAGATAGAGTTTCATGATGGTGGATCTAATGACAAAGGGGGGAAGAAAAATCAACGAACCACATGCCAAAAATGTGGGAAGTTTCCCCATGGGAACTTCCTCAAAGGGATGGGGAAATGATTCAAGTGTGGGAAAGGAAACCATGCCCAAGAGTGTCAAAAAAACACGAAAAGGAATGAAAATATAGTCGATGAATGGATAGAACCTCCCATGGGTCAATGCTACAACTGTATGGAGCTGGGGTACTATGCAAACTAGTGCACTAAACCTCGAGTTCTTGAGGGTAATCATCGTCATCAACCACCAAATCCAAAGGAACAAGGGAAGTCCTATGCCATCACTACTGTGGAGGTGGAGCATGATAATGAAGTCATACATAGTACAATTCATATTCACTCAAGAATGGTTAAAGTTTTAATTTATTATGGTTCTATGAATTCCATTAGATCTTGAAAGTTTTCTAGAACTATAGAATCGATGCACTGAACCCTTGAAGTAGAGATATCTGTAAAAACACCAAGTGGTGAAATCATTGAAACCCATGTGTTTGAATCTTCTCCTGTTGGTTTATGTATAAAGATTCTTCCAGAAAATCTCGTAATACATCCCTTGGTGTAATTCGACGCTCTAATGGGAATGAATTGGATCTCGTCATATAGAGCACATATCAACTATCGGGAAAAGGAAATATCTTTTCATATTCTGAACCATCCCATTATCCTCTACAAATGCAATGAAGATCATGACTCTCATTTGAAATTTTTTTCAATGGTGTGGGTTTTGATTCCCTATGAAGAATCATACCTCACCCAAATGGTTGAGTAGAAGGAAAGTTCCAACCATCAAGAAATGCCCATCATGAGGGAATATAGTGATGTATTTCCCGAAGAGTTTCCCAGAATTCCCCTGGATCGTGAGGTAGAGTTCTCAATTGAACTCATACCTGGAGATACTCCTATCTCAAAGTGTCAATATAGTATGGCTCCTATCTAACTAGAGGAGTTAAAGAAGCAGCTTCAAGAGCATCTAGACAAAGGGTTCATACGCCCTAGTGCATCACCTTGGGGTGCACCTGTGCTTTTTGTGAAGAAGAAGGATGGGACAATGTGTCTATGTATCTATTATCGGGAACTCAATCCGATCAACATAATGAAAAAATATCCTCTTCCAAGGATTGACGACCTATTCAATCAGTTAAGAGGTGATCAATACTTCTCAAAGGTGGATCTTCGTTCTGGATATTATCAGGTAAAGGTGAAGAAGGAAGATATTCAAGAGTCTACCTTCCGTACAGGTTATGGGCACTGTGAGATTTTGGTGATGCCCTTCGGACATATAATGCCCCTTAAATCATTATGTATTTGATTAATAGAGTCTTTATACATTACCTCGACAAATTTGTTGTATTGTTTATCGATGATATTATCATCTACTCCAAGAGAAAGGAGGAACATTAAGAACATCTACGACTTGTGTTGGAGACATTGAGAAAGGAGAAGTTGTACTCCAAGTTCAGAAAGTGTGACTTTTGGATGAAGCAAGTCAAGTTCTTGGGACATGTGATCACAATTGAGGGAATTTTTGTGGACCCTTCAAAGAAAAATCTGATTATGGAATGGTTCAGGCCCTCTAGTGTCAACGAAATCTGTAGTTTTTTTCGATTAGCTGGGTACTACCGGTGTTTTGGGAGAAACTTCTAATGATTGTCAAGCCCACTAACTAAGTAATCAAGGAAAGGGGTAAAGTATGTCTGGATGGAAGAATGTGAGGGAAGCATCAAGGAGCTAACGAGAAGGCTGATCACAACACTTGAACTCACACTACCAAAAAGTAGAGAATGTTTTTCAATATATAGTGATGCTTTGAAGAAAGGATTGGGTTGTGTACTCATGAGAAATAAAAAAGTGATAGCTTACGACTCACGACAGTTGAAGATCCATGAGCAGAACTACCTAACACATGATCTAGAGCTGGCAGATGTGATTTTTTCCTTGAAATTCCGGCAGCACTACTTTTATGGTGAGAAGTGTGACATATACACTGACCACAAAAGCTTAAAGTATATATTCACACAAAAGGAGCTCAACATCTGTCAATGTATATGGTTAGAGATAATCAAGGATTACGATTGCTCTATTCACTATCATCCTGGAATGGTGAACAAGGTAGATGATGCTCTAAGTAGAAAAGAACCTGCAACTCTATCCATGATGTGGATTGAGAAAGAACAGATCATCATTGATATGCAAAGAATGGATTTGGAAATCATATGGGAAGGGGAAACATCCTACCTTTCCAAAATGATTGTGCAACCTTCCCTTCAGGTGAAGATTAAGGATGCAAAAAGGGATGATGTGGAGATCCAAAAGAGAGTGAATGTAGTAAATGAAGGGAAGCTGCAAGAGTTCCATATCGATGATGATGGTGTGATTCGGTTTGGAACATAGCTTTGTGTGCCTTCATCACCTGGGATAAAGGATCTATTGGACGATGTGCATAGATCAACTTTCTCTATCCATCATTGGAGTACCAAGATGTACCGTGATCTCCGAGAACACTTTTGATGGGATAACATGAAGAAGGAGATTGCGGAATATATATCGAGGTGCTTGGTATGTCAGTAAGTTATAGCTGAGCAACAAAATTACAAAGGTATGATGCAGCCATTTCCTATACCCATGTGGAAATGTGAAAATTTCACTATGGACTTTGTCACGGGTCCCCCGAATATGTCAAAGGGAAATAATGCGATATAGGTTGTGGTTGACCAACTCACCAAGACTGTCCATTTTATAGATATTCAGGAAGATCTCTTACTTGAAAAACTTGCAATGATATATGTGAAGGAAGTGGTGAGACTTCATGGTGTTCCACTCTCAATTGCCTCTGACCGTGATCCCAGGTTTACATCAAAATTCTGGAGGAGCCTTCAACATGCTTTTAGTACTGAATTAAATTTCATCACAACCTATCACCCCCAAACGGATGGCCAATCTAAAAGGACAATTCAAACACTTGAAGATATGCTTAGAGCCTTCTCTATAGAATTCAAAGGTGGATGGGATCAGCACATGCCATTGGTTGAGTTCTCATACAGCAATAGCTTCCACTCGAGTATTCAGATGGATCCATATGAAGTTATGTATGGAAAGTGATGTAGAACTCCAACCTGTTAAGATGAAGTTGGAGAAAGAAAGCTACTAGGACCTGATCGTGTTCAAGAGATGACAAAGAAGGTTCATGTCATCTAGAAACACATCAAAGCAGCTCAAAGTAAGAAAAAGAGATATGTTGACAACCATCGAAGGGACTTTAAATTTTACGTCTGAGATAAAGTCTTCCTTCGAATATCTCTATGGAAGAGAGTCATGTGATTTGGGAAGAAAGGGAAGCTAAGGCCAAGGTATATTGGACCCTTTGAAATCCTTGACCGCATAGGATCCATGGCATATTATCTTGTACTTCCACCGAATATGGCTCAACTTCATGATGTTTTTCACATATCACTCCTGAGGAAGTACATACCTGATCCCTCCCATGTACTAAACTCAGAGGTGATGCAGTTGGAAGATGATCTCCCCTATGAGGAGTAGCCAGTAAAGATTCTGGACTGATGTGATAAGGTTCTACGAAACAAGACAACCCACCTTGTCATTGTGTTGTGGAGGAACCATATGTTTGAGGAAGAAACTTGGGAACTGAAAGAGGTTATGAAGGAGAAGAACCCTCCCCTATTTACATAAAACAAAATTTTGAGGGTGACATTTCTTAAGGGGGGAAGAATCTAACGACCCAATGTTTTTCAATGAAAATTCCCTTCCAAAAATTATGTCATAAAATCACATGAATGCACAAAAAAATGAACTACTAAGTGATAAGTGACCTTTCAACATTAGTTTTTCACTTCTGTGTTTGTAATTTTTAAAATCATACATACACGGTTGTGTTCATGATGATTTTTGGAGTCTAATAGAACAAACTTTTTTTTGGGTGAATAGTAACAGACCCTTATTAATAATAAAATGAATAGTAATATAAACCTTATGAATAGTAAATAATTAGATTACATTATTTTATTAAGGCAATAAGATAATGATATTTTAATCAACTTTTCAATGAGAAATAAAACTAAGTGCACCTTTAAGATTGTTATTTTCTGAAATAACTATGACATTATTTAAAAATGAAATTAATAATATTTAGAAAATTAATTTTGAAAAATGGAATTCATTTTTGAATTCTACATGTCAAAAAATTCTTAGGGTAAATTTTCTGGTATTTTTTCTGAAAAACTCAAATTTTTGATGAATTGTGAAATACGGTAAAATACCGTATATACAATTTAACAGTCAAACAAAGTATTCATGACATCACAATTGATTAAAGGTCACTTGGTACGAACTCACATGATCTTATTACTATTAGGGGTCCCATGAATCCATAAAATTGGTTTTATTGAGGGAAATAATAAAATAATGAATTAAATATTCAAAATTTACCCCTCCCCTACACTATAAAAACCACCATTCACACCCTCATTCCCTTAGACCTCTCAATCTCCAAGACTTCTCTAAACTCTGACCAAACATCCTCCCTAGAACCTCTCTCACGTACAAGTTATGATGGTCTCATCAAAAGACCAAGCATAGGCCCTTAATGAGGTTCTCAAGAAAATGATTCAAGAGGTAATTTCTCTCCCTCTTCTCCTTTAATTTCCTTTCAAGTTAAAGTTCATTTCATGATCTATCCCCACCTATATTAATCCAAATTTTATTTTAACTCTTTCATTATACATATACTCTAATATAATGATTCTAATGGGATGTTATATCATCCAACCCCCTTTCCCTCTTTCTTTTATTGTATTAAAGAGAACGTTGTTCGGGAGGTGTTAATTTATCACCTTCAAGAACGACATGTTTTCTTCTTCCTTTTCTACCTTCAGATCTGGTCATGAAACCAATTTTATGGTTGAACCGGAATATGTTATATGTATTATGTCCTATTTAATGTTCTGTAACAGACTTATGAACATATTACTAAGTGATAACTTAAAACAAGTTCGTTGTGATCGAAAAACCGCCCAAGTTAACCCAAACAATCATTGTTTAATTCTTATATAACGATTCATCTACATGGATATAATATTATTAATAATAAGATAATTAAAACTCTTTTAATCCCATTAATAACCTGAAATATCAGTTCTGGATGTTTACCCATGTTCTACCCAATCTTCAATTTAAGAATACAAGTGAACCACTCAAGAAACCCATAAATACAAACATTCCAGAACAATGTTTTTAAACTATATAACTCATCCAAAGGCACATAAAATCACTTAATGGAACCATAATGAACTATATTAATGTAAAAAAGGTTATTTATTTCTAATTAATGAATATAATTTCATTATACAGGACATTAAAGGGAAGGAAGAATTCGGATACAAGTTAACGGGAAATCTCGAACTCAATTTACATCCTTTGGTTTCTCCTTCTTTCACTCCATTTTGATATGGTTACCCCTTAAAGATCATTTCTTCATAATTATCAAAACGTTTCTGGGATATATGTTTTTTATAATGATGTTTATGTCTAACCAATTTTTTTCTAGAAGAACTCTTCTTTTAAGAACTCAACTTTTACCTCTGATTCATGGTTGATGGTTCTTGTATCAAGTATGTTGTTCCCTATTTATTTTTGGAACCCAATTCTTATGAATGTATTATTATGAGAAGAAACCCATTCCTTTACATGGGATAGTTATTTTCACTTTTGATATGTGTTCTATGTGGAAATCATGATAATGATAATGTTATGATGTGATGGGTGCGCCTGGAATTATATAGCGCAATATGAATGTTTCAAAGTGACTGGTGAGCCCGGAATTATACAGTGCTCCAATGCATTTAGTAAGGTGATGAATCTCATGAGTAAATTTGAAATGATGTGTGAAGAAGATGCTATATTGGTTCCCAAGTATGTGTGGTAGTTAACCACTAAAACATGATGTTTAATTTTTATGCATTGCCACATTTCAAGTCTTTTAATTATGTTCCTATCATGTTCATGATTTCTTTACATATGTCATGATTATACTCAACCCATGCTATATTGTTCTTATCTATCATCTTACTGGGATTTTAGCTCACCCCTTTTAATGTATATCCTCAGGTGTCTATATATACTATGGAGAGGAAAAGTGACAATAAGAAGCTAGAGAAGAAGAAATTAAATAAATGTTTATTCTTAATATTTTAATTGCTATGTATGGTCCTAGTTTTCCCAAGACATTAAACCGTTGGATCCTCTATGTGTAATAATATTATGTTTTTACCTTTAAAATTATGTAATAGTAATGTAAGAAAATTTTAGGATGATATAGCTTTAGCATCTTGTGATTATGATCACTATTTTCTTTTATCTTTTTCAAAGATTCCATGTCCAGAATCTGTCCAAAAGCAGCAAATTCTTCTTTTATAACATCTTTTAAGGCATTAAACTCATGACCAGTGAACTTGGTCACTTTGGAGGAGCTATACTAAGCAACAATATGAGATATCTCAGCTTCCAATTTTCTCAAATCATAATTCTTTAGGTGTTCATTAATATTTCACAAAACATCCATCATACCAGTAATGGTAGATCTAAATTCACCTGACAGTGATACTAAGCCACTGCTCAATTCTTTGAGAACTTGATTCAGAGAGTTAATATGCCTAACAATCATATCAACAGTATTTCACAAGTCTCACTTAATAATACTTATCACTCATTGAGTTAAATCATCCATAGTAGCCTCAAATAGATTCATAGGAGCAGGAGCAGGAGCATTAGATAAGTCCTCCTTCATTGTATCTCTAAATACATGGAGAAACTCATCTTTAAATCTGTCAAAATCATATCATGAAACTGAAGGACTAGGTCTTTCTGTTGTCACTTTCACATTCTCAGCAACTAGTCCACCCTTAACTGGATGGCATAACCTTGCGATATTCCCTTCTTCTTCCTCATCCTACGAATAATCCAAACCTAGAACCGCAAAACCCATGTGATTATCCCATGAATTATTACAAGAGGTATACTGAGGCTTTACAAAATCATATTTTCCAGAATTTTCATGTGATTCTTCCCCACCTACATCAATCATTGTCTACATTGTCTTTTCAGCCTGAGGAATAGTGTCTTACTCATCTAATTGAGGTTTTGGATCTTCTTGGATTACATTGTGGTCATCCACTAGTCGATAACTTGCATCATCACCATCATCACCATCATCACCATCATCACCATTATCACCGTCAATACTATTTCGATGTCCATTATTGTTTACTGAAGTTTCATCGGTACTGTCTTTGATACTGGATTCATATTGCTCAGAATTTGATACTTCAGTGTCAACCTCTTCTTCCTCACCTAGAAGGGGTTCTAACTCATGTAACTTAATAGGTGGACTAGCTGGTCCAAATTAAATTCTTCTTTTCTTAGGACTTACAATATCAGGGTCACTCATGTCATCAAGAGATGACTCAGGTTCCTTTTTAGTATCCACACCGCCATCAACTTCATCTTACCATGTTTCCTTCTTATTGTAATCTTCAGTGTCCTTAGGAGCTTCTATCTCTTCTTCCTCACCAGAATAAACAACTACCTCATTAGTTTTTAAACAGGGATTTCTCATCCCCTTTGGTCTCATAGAATGGTCGTAAGGAGTAAAGGAGTCATACAACCTATCTTCCTCAGCAACCCATGACTTCTTCCATGGATTCCAGTTGATTTTATTTATTTTTATGATATCATTGTTAATACAAAAGCTACTACTAGATGAGATACACTCATATTCATATAAAACAAATCCCAAAAACATTATTACAATAGAGATTTTCAAAGAATAGAACTGGGTTGTATCCTTCTTAGATGGATTTACCATCTCATAAATATGAACAGAAATGTATCTTCACAAGTTGATCTTCTCACCATTCAGCAATAAAAATAACAATAAAACATCTTGATACTTTACAGCAGAAAAATCTCCTTTTTTGGGATAGATTTGGTGTGGAATAAACTTAAACAAAATTATACTTTCTCCATCTAACTCAGAATCTATTATTCTTCTAGATTCAGAACTTCCAGTCAACTTATCCAGAGAAAGTTCATAGGAAAAATATTCAGTGGTTGGAGGAATGTTACAAGTGTAATCCTCATATCTACCATTATGTGGTACACCGAAACATTCAGCACATTGCTTCGATGAAAAGGTTATCTTCATACCTTTGATCACTGAAGATAATCTTGCAGCTTCTGCAACATCCAATACAATATTTATGTTCAGATAAAAATCATGCACTATATTTGCGTAGTAGACATGATTGTTATCACAGAACCAGTCTTTCCATCCTTGCGTCGCCAACACTTTTAAAAGTGCTGACATACTGGATAACACCCATTCAGAACTCACATCATTTTCTGTGTTGACCACCCGAGTTTCCAACTCCGGGTTCACAGAACTTTGAGTCACGCTGCTTGATTCTCCATGAGAACGTTTCATAGGATATTAACCTTCAGATTCCTTGTTATGTCACTTTTTCATTTCCATTTGGTGATTCGAGAGGTTTGAGATGTTGGAAGGGTTCGAAAGGTTTGGGATTCAGGAAAAGTAGAGTGCGGCGTGAGATGGAATCTCAACATTTTTAGAAAATGAAATAGTCGTGGGTCATAAATTTTATCATTTAGGGTTAAAATAATAAACAATAATAATGATTAAGTAAAAAAACGTCGTTTTGACAAACACTAACAGTTTCATTTACTATATAACACAAATGGTATAAAAGATTGGTTCACTGATCGGTTTCACAGATCAGTTTCATAGATCAGTTTCACTGATTGATCATAACTAACTATTGTTTAATAAAATCTAACCTTTCTAAGCCTATGGGTTTTGTGAAAATATCAATTAATTGATGTTCAGAGTCAATAAATTCTAGATAAATATCACCCTTTTGATAATGATCTTTCAAAAAGTGATGTCTGACATCAATGTGCTTAGTCCTAGATTGAGAAAAAAGATTATTAGAGATGTTAATTGCACTAGTGTTATCACAATTTATAGAAACATGTCTAAATTGATATCAATAGTCCATCAAAGTGTGTTTTATCCACAGAATCTATTCACAATAACTACAAGCAGAAATGTAATTTGCTTCAGTAGTAGACAATGCAATGGAGTTCTGTTTCTTACTACACCAAGATACCAGGGACATTCCTAAAGGATGACATGTTCCAGATGTTCTCTTCCTATCTATCATGTATCCAACAAAGTCAGCATCTCAATAACTCATTAAGTCAAAGGATTTTCCATTTGGATAAAACAAACGTAAATTGGTTGTATGTTTAAGATATTTGAAAATTCTTTTAACAAAAATTAAATGAGATTCATTAAGATTATCTTGAAATCATCCACACATGCATACACTAAACATGATATCTGGTCAACTAGAAGTAATGTAATTTATGATTCCAATCATACCTCTGTAATTGATTTGATCATCTGGTTTCCCAGTTTCATCATCATCCAACTTATAGGCGGTACTCATAGGTGTTTCACTTCCCTTATTATTATCCAAACCAAAACGTTATAAAAGATCCTTTATATATTTTCTTTTATTTAAAATAATACCATATTTATTTTGAAAAATTCTAAAACCAAGAAAATACTTGATTTCAATGATTAAAATCATTTCAAATTCATTTTGAATAATATTTGAAAAATCAGTACCTAAATAATTTTTAGATGATCCAAATATAATATCATCAACATAGATTTGTAAAATCAAAATATCTTTAGAATGCCTTTTAATGAAAAGATTAGGATCAGTAATTCCTTTATTAAAACATTTAGAGATACGAAAATTTGTTAGTCTATCATACCAAGCTATTGGAGCTTATTTTAAACTATATAATTCTTTAGAATGTTTAAAAATATGATTTTGAAAATGGGGGTTTGTAAATCCAGGGAGTTTTTCAAAAAAACATCTTCAATTATAAAACCATTTCGAAATTAACATTTTAAATCCATTTGATATAACATGAAATTCAGATGATATTCATAATTGAGAAATATCCTAATGGCTTCTAATTAGATACAGGTGAAAATGTTTCTTCATATTTTATTCCTTATTCTTGATTGTAACCTTATGAAACTAATCTAGATTTGTTTCTGATGATATTTCCAGATTCATCAAATTTATTTCTGAATAACCATTTAGTACCTATAGTCAAGGTGTCCTTAGGTCTTTGTACTAATTCCCAGACATTGTTTCTTTCAAATTGATTTAACTCTTCTTGCATAGCCATTACCCAAAATTCATCCGTGATTTCATAATTGATATTTTTAGGTTCTAGTTATGAATGAAAGGTTTGATGTTCAACCTGATTTCATATATAAGTTATAGTTTGTTTCCCTCTATCAAGATTACCTAAAACATCATATAAAGTATGATTCTTTAGAATCCTAGTTGATCTAGTAATGGTAGGACTAGAAATTTCATGTTCTTCTCTATGCTCAGGATCACTAAAAGCATATTCTAGAATACTTCCAGAACTGGTAGTCTTTACAACAGGTTCACTATTTTTATCATTAAGGTCTAGAATAGACATATCTTCTTAAATGTTTTTAAAGAGAGGAATTATGATCATGAGGATTAGTTTCATCAAATTTGATGTTAACAGATTCTTCTACACATTTGGTTCTATTGTTAAAAACTCTATATGCTTTGCTAGAAATTGAGCATCCTAAAAATATTTATTCATCACTCATGGATGAAAATTTATCTACATTATCTTTAGTGTTTAGAATATAGACGTTTTAACCAAAGACAGTAAAGTAAATAAGTTTAGGTTTTCTATTATTCCATAGTTCATAAGGGGTATTTTTATGAACAGGTCTAATCAAGACTCTATTTAAAATATAACAAGCTGCATTCACAGCTTCAGCCCAAAAATAAATAAGTAAATCATTTTCATTCAGCATAGTTCTTTCAATTTCTTGGAGGGTTATATTCCTTCTTTCAACTACACCATTCTGTTGAGGTGTTCTAGGGGTAGATAAATTGTGATTATAGCCATTATGTGAGAAGTAGGATTCAAATTCACGATTTTCAAACTCACGACTATGATCACTTCTCAAGGTCGTAATTTTAAGTCCACTTAGGTCTTCTACAGACTTGGAGTATTTTATAAAGTAAGAGTAAGCTTCACTTTTGTGACATAAAATTATACCCAATTATATCTAGAAAATTCATCTACTTGAACATAAGAATAGTGCTTCCTATTTAAACTAGAAACTCTAGAAGGTCCAAAAAAGTCCATGTGAACTAACTCGAGAGGTTGAGAAGTTGAAACATCTCCCTTTGATTTAAAATAATCTTTATGTTTCTTTCCTATTTGACAATGATTACAAACTTTATCAACTGGGAATTCAAGTTTAGGAAGCTCTCTAACTAAGTTCTTCCTAGTCTGTTTTATAAGAGAATGTATATTACAGTGTTATAATATTCTATACCAAAACCAAGACTCTTTATGAAAAGGATTTAAACAAGAAATATTCTACTTAGCTAAAATATTAAAATCTACAGCATATATAATATCATTTCTTATGGAAGTAAATACCAAATCATTTTTTTGAATCAAATACATTGAAAGAATCATTTTCAAATTTGACATTGAACCCATCATCACACAACTGAGAAATACTTAGCAGCTTGTATTTTAATCCATAAAAAAATAAGACTTTAGAAATTAAAATTGAATCTGTGTTACCAATCTGGACTATGCTGATGAGTTTTCCTTTTGAATTATCACCAAAGGTGACATTTCCTCCATCAACATTGACAAATATCTTAATACATTAAAAGTTTCACGTCATATTTCTTGAACATCCACTGTCCACGTTCAATGTCTTCCTACAAGAACCATTTAAGAAGGTTACCTAAAAAATAATTTTAGACATAATATGATTTTGGTAACCAGATTTTCTTGGATCTAGACAGGTTAAAAAGAAAAACATTTGGGACTCATATTTGACTAATGGGTCTCATACAATGAATATATTCAAATGATTTTTAAAGATAAACATTATTTGATCTAAAACTATGTGAATACCTAGTTGATGCATAGGAATTTCCAAAACTGGAACTAGCATCATACTCTCTAGATTTAGGAATAAATTTATTCTTAAAAAAATGTCTCTGTCCAGGATGATAGCCTAAACCAATAGTATATTTTGGTGCAACATGTTTTCCAAGCATTTTAGTTAGTGTATTCTTTACATTTGTGAACTTCTCTAGATCCTTCTTGATTTTCTCATTAGAAAGTTTGAGTTTAGTATTTTCCTTTAACAGTTTATCATTCTTTACCTTTTATATACTAAGATCAGATTTAACAGTACAAGTCAAGGTATACTATTTCATTAAGGGTTAATACGTATCTTTCAGCTCATTGCAGGTATCCTCTATCATGTTGCAGTATTCAAATAATTCTTCACTAGTCATGTTTTCAGAATCAAAATAATCTCAAGAATAATAAGAGTTTGATGTAGGAGTATTCAATGTTACCTCAGATTGTTTTTCATGAAATACATATTAGATTTTGGAGATTTTTTATCCTGAGTGGAATCAGAATCACTTGAAATGTCTTCTGATGTACTCCAGGTTGTTTTCAAAGCTTTCTTGTATTTTCTGTCTTTATTGTAATATTTCTTCTTGAACAATAACTTCGGGAAGTCATCTTTCACATGTCCTTTCCTCTTACATTCGTAGCAGACTATATCATCACTTTTATTACTTCTTTTCCAATATTTATTCCAAGGACCATTGTTGTCATGCATTCCTTAATAGATTGATTTTTTTGAAAAACATCTTCATCCTATAAAACTTTATAAATCGTTTGGATATCTGAGCCATCTCAGCATCACTGTCTGATGCACTTTCCTCACAGCTTTAGCTATCAATTTCCCATTGAAGTTTCCCTTTGTCCTTATGTTTTGAAGTAGAAGTATTGAAAGCTACATACTTCTTCCTAGGCTCAAAATATTATTCCGTGTTTACTTTCAGTTATTATTAACACATCATTAGCTTACCAATATGTTCCTTGATAGGCAGAGCACCAATGTCACAAGATTCTCTAATTGAAACTGATGTGCCTCTCCATCTGTCTAGAAGACATCTGAGTAACATCATGATTTTTTCATTTGCGGGAACAACCTTTCCCAGTGAGCTCATTGAATTAACTATCTCATTGAACATGAGATACATGTCATAAATAGGTTCATCGGGATTCATTTGAAAGTTCTCATATTTAATAGTGTATGGGTTTAGTCTCATTTCTTTAACATTGGCCATTCCCTCCTTAGAAACACCCAAAGTATCCAAAATTTCATAAGATGTTTTACAAGAAGATATTCGATTAAAATTATAATCACCTAAAGCACAATACATGGCATTCATTACATTACAATTATTATTGTAAGAAGCTTTAGTAGGTTCATCCCAAGTAGTTCTTTCAGTTCCTAGAATCTTATACTGAGTCTCTATAGCCGACCAAATGTCAAATCCAATACTTTCTAAATGAATTTTCATTTTGATTTTCAATTGGGAATAATTAACACCATTAATGAAAGGTGTCCTATTGGTAGCTCTACCTTCAAGTCTATTATCAAAAATTAGATTCTAGCTAATAAAATTAAAGAGAAAAAAATTACAAATAACATAAATTTTGATATCTTTAAGATACAACTAAAATCACAGTTGAAACAATGAGTTTTGGAAATCCTTTATAAATACTATTTCTCTGATACCAAATGTTGGTTGGAGTGGATACTCAAGATGGGAGGGGGTGAATTCAGTTTCAATTAAATTTTTTATTAAACAGATTTGTATTAAAATCCCCCATTCATTAAACAAGTTAAACTGTAGTGAATTTATAATGATTGTAAATGTTCAATTAGTTTCTCCAAGATTGGTTACTTCTTAGTTAACTTAATCAGAAGATTGAATAATCTTTTGAAACTAACATACTGATTCACAATGAGTGGAAACACTTTCTAGTTTAAATATTAGGGTAAAATTAAAATAGATTTATATTTAAAGTACTTAGCAGTGGAATATTCAATATAATTTAAAACAATAATAAAAAAGCATAGAAGGATTAACCAAGAGGTTCAGCCTCAAGATGAGACTTATTCCTCTCAAACATTTTTATAAAAACTATGATCCACACCCTGGATCGAGGTAAACAATAGTAAATAGACTATCCAAGTCTTATGACCTCTACCACAATTCCTCGTGGGAAAACAAAAACAATAGCACACAGACTATCCAAATCACACTTAACCTCTACCACAATTAAAAGTGGGAAATAATAGAATTCATAAGGTTTGATTGAAGATTTAGTATCCTACAGTTCAGTCCAGGAGACAATGTGTTTCTAAATAGACATATTCACACACACTGCGCATAAGATAAACAAAATATCAATACAGATAAAAATAAATGGACAATGAGTTTAGAATGCTCTGAGTTATTATAGATGTGCTCTCCACTCGTTTGGTTGTTGTGGATGTTATTTGAGTATGTTCTAGTGAGGATGACACAAAACAGAGTGTCTTTGTTCTTCCCAACTACAGTTATTCAGCCTAGTGCATATGATATTCAGTAGGCACAAAAACTAGGCTTTTGTGTTTGTACTAGGTGAATGATCTTCTTCAAGATCTCTAGTTTTCGTAGGTCTTCTTCGAGTTCTACTTTTGTTTTGTGGTTCTTCATACGCATGTATGCCATCATCTTATTATGTGTTTATATCTATGTCTAATTTTTGTGTTGTGTCGTCATTCTTTTTTTTTTCAGATAGATCTCCCTTTTTATTCACTGAGATCTAGAAAATAGAATGATTGATTTTTGAGAGGTACTAGGTACGGTTCCTTGACATCCAACAACCAACATCAATTAATAACATGTGCATTAAATTAAGAAAATATGACCGTTGGAATTAAATAAAATTTAATAGAAATTCAAACTGTTTTCATGATTGTTGGTGAGTCATGAGATCAGAAGGTCATTTGAATTTGCATCGATATGGGTAGGTCATTTGATCAACATCAGTATCGGTAGGTCATGTGATCAGCATCGGCATCGGTAGGTCATTTGATCAGCATCGGTTTCGGTAGGTCATGTGATTAGCATCGGCTTCGGTTGATCATTTGATCTGAATCCGTGTAGGTAGGTCATTTGATCAGCATCGACTTCAGTAGATCATTTGATCAGCATTGATATCGGTAGGTCATGTGATCAGCATCGGTGTGACCATTGTCATTCATGAGACCGTTCTCATCAGTTAGACCGTTGTCATCAGTGCGACCATTTTCATTGGTGTGACCGTTGTCATCGGTGAAACCGTTGTCATCGGTGTGACCATTTTCATCGGTGTGACTGTTATCATCGGTGTGACTGTTGTCATTGGTGCGACCGTTGTCATCGGTGTGACTCGATGTGACTCTTGTCATCGGTGTGACTCTTGCCATCGGTGCGATTGTTGTTATCGGTGCAACCGTTCTAATCGGTGACTCATTCCTTTAACTATCGGTGACTGAAGAAAATAACTAACGGTGAGTCAAAAATATAACTATAGGTGGGTCAAAAATATAAAATTCGCACAGCGTGTCTGTATAAACCAGAATACTTCTAGGTCAATAGTAGACCATAAACAATCATATATAATCATATGTAGACATGATTAGACATATATAAACACATTTAGAACAAATTTAATAAATGACTAAATTGACATATATAAAACAATGATTTGTGATTATTAAAATAACTACCACACAGAGAGTTCAACAGAGAAAATTGTTGAGGATATAGATGTCATTATATCTGGATAGGGGAGTCGACTCAATGAATCAAGATACTGTAAGCTTGTAATTAGAAATGACCATCCAACATAAATACAATCAAGTAGCCTGATCAACACTTATAAGGTTTCTACAATGGGGAATACAAACCCTTTCCATTAGAATTTCCGAGCTACTAGATATTCATTGATCAATAGTGAGGGATATTGGATGTTTATAAAATATTTTATGATTGAATAAAAATAGATTAATTTTTTAGCATCTCACAATATTTGTAATCAAGAAAATTATAATTTATTTTCTATTTAAATTGTAGTATAAAATGGAAATATCATCATCCACAATATCTCTACAATAAATATTGGATAAAGACAACATACTAATTGGAAGTAACATCCGAGAATGGTACAAATGCCACTGGGTTTTCTTATGACATGAATGAAAATATAATGTTCTAGAATCTATTTTTGTCGATCCTCCTGCTAAAGAGGCGAGTGATGAAGTGTTACTACTCTATGAGAAACATATTAACAAATCATGTTCTCATTCAATGTTTGAGGCTTTCATCTATGTCTATTAAACCCAAGAAGTATCATGAAAAAATGGATGGGTATAGCATGCATGATCAACTTCAATGGTCATTACCAGGAAAGAGATAGACAATAATGGTTTGATATTTCCAAGGATAAAGTTCAGAGAAATCAAAGAGAGGGTGCACCCACTGGGACCCATATAGTCAAGCTCATTGGATACATTGCGTTTATATAGGTTTTGGGTTATAAATTACGATATGAACTAGGAGCTGATCTCATTCTGACATCACTATCATAGAGCTTCTCCATCTCTATTATGAATTTTAATTTGAACAACATTGAGATGTCACTTCCAAATCTTCTATATCTTATTCACTATGTAGATAGGTATATGATGTGTAAAAATCCTTCTATCATTATGGAGAAAAAATGTAATTGGAAGGTGAAGATATTTAATCCCAATGCATGTTCCTGCTCCTCCAAGAAGTGGAGGATAAAAGGGAATGGAGAGGAACTGGATGCTCTATGTTCCACAAGTGGAAAGAAGGAACACTGGAAGAAAAATTACAGCTAGATTAATAATCAAGGGGAATATTCATGAACATTTTTTGTCAATGGAAATTTATATATTTACAAAAATTGGTTATTAGATAGATCTTGTGGTGCTGACATATTTTTTCAAATATAGGAAACAATTATTTTAAAAAATATTGACTGAGGGGAGGTTAATACATGATAATTCAATAGAGCTAACCCTGTAATTATAACTATCAGGGACTATAACCTCATGTTGCCGAAAATAATGGCCTAGGTTCTGAATAGTTGTTATTATGTTCCATATGTTAACAAAAAATTATTTTTTCATCCCTACATGATAAAGATGGATTTCTTTTCAAATTTTGGAATAAATGATTCTTCTCTTATTAAGATATCAATTTTATGGCATGTAATTTTTAAATAAAAGTCATTGTGTATGGGATTACATGAACCATGGAATGGAATCCAATAACTATGTTACTTCACATAACCCATAATACACCAAACAACGGAATCACTGGAATGTCCATGTAAATGGAAATCCATTGAATAAATTACATCATGATTAATATTTATATTAGTTTTAACTAAAACCACTTGGTGTATATAACACGTGTATACATGGAAAAAAAATCCCCATTATTGGGAAAGGTAAAAGTGAAAACTATTTTTTTGAATTAATACCTACTGATGTGTGTTGACCATTTCGTATTAAAGAAAGGGGAGGGTACACATACATCATAACTTTTACTGATAAATTTAACATATATGGAAATTTCAACCTAAAAATGTATAAGTATAATTATTTTCATAAATTAATGGAAATGGAGAATGAATTTGAGAACCATCTTGGTAAGTGGATTAAGAAATTATGCTCATTCCCTAGTGGATAATATCATAATACTTACTTTATTGATTACATACAGGACTTTGGGATCCTCTCTCAACTCACACCTCTTTACCCACCTTTGTGGAACGATGTAGGAATAAGGAGGAACTACATCGTGTTAGACATTGTTAGATCAATGTTGAGTCATGAGAGTCTTCCATTATCCTTTGGGGGATACGAGTTACAAAAAAAACCCCATATACAAAACTAAGTACCAACAAAACCGATTAGTGGTATTCCATATGAATTTTGGAGTGGAAGAAAGACCATGTCATCAAATTTACACGCATGGGGAACTGATGAAATTTTTAAGGCCCTCTTAGGTAAAAAATGATCACCCTATGTTATAAAGTTTACCTTTATAGGATACCCCGCAGAAATAAGGCAATATTACATATACGAACCCCTTAGAAAATGGATATTGTGGAAAGACACACCATATTTCTTTAGTGGGAGAACATCTCTAAAATAGATGGTATGAGAGAGATAGATTTCAATGAATTCAAGGCTAAAGGAACCAATGTGTTGTTACAAAAAAAAGATCCAATACTACCACATGGGAAATGAAACTATTACAGAGATAGAAGTAATGCCCAGGGGTACAAGATAAGTTGGAGAACCGTAATGTAATGTTTTTCTAGTCATCGATGATGGTGATTCATTCTTTGAATATAATAATGATCCTATATCCTATATGTAATTATTTTGTGTCACATATGTTTCCAAGTGTATAGAATCCATGAATTTGAAAATGGATTCAATGTAAAAAAACTATGTTTGGATTTTTGTTGAATTCCAAGTAGATGTAAATCCCGTTGGTTGAAAATAGGTATTCAAGATGAAACTGGACATAGAAGGAAAATTTATTTCTTATAAGGAATGACTAGTTTTAAAAGGGTTTAAACAGTGTTAAGGAATTGGTTGTGATGAATCCTTTTCACTAGTTTCAATGTAGAAATCCATCATAATTATACATACCATTTTCTACTTACAATGACTATTAGATTTGGAACATTGATGTCAAAACAACCTTCCATAATATAATCCTTTAGGAATATCTCTCTATGACACAACCTAAATGATTTCTGACTCGAAAGGATGTTAATAAGACATGTGACATAAAAAATATATATTTATGTATTATGGAAATTATCTCAGCCATGGAATTTTCTTTTAGATGAATCCATAGTTAAATTTTGTTTCATAAATAATGATTGTGATCCTTGTGTATACAAGTAGTTTTGTGGGAGTAATATAAATTTATTAATAGTTAATTTTGGTGATATATTACTCATAGGAAATGAAATACCAGTCTTACAGTCTATTAATGTGTGGTTGAATAAGTGGTTTTCCATGAAGGCCATATGAAAGGAATCATATAATTTTGGGATCAATATCCATTGTGATAGATCAAACCGACTACTTTTCCTAAGTAAATGTATATAAATTAAAAATATAATGATGTGATTTATTAGTTAATAATCAATAATTGGAATATTTGTATCAATACAAGGAATTCATATTTCTTGGAAATTGTTTCCTAAAACACATGTGGAGAGAAACATAATGGTATAGATTCCATACGCATCAGCAATTAGGTCAGTCAAGTATTAATGATATGTACTAGGTTAGATGACAACTCCGTATTATGTGTGGTAGGCAGGAATCAAGCTAATCTAGTTAACCTCCACCAGATGGAAGTCATGACTATCCTTATGGATATAAGGAATACTAAAGCTATCTTTTTAGTCTATTGAGAATATGAATAACTACAACTTCTATAAAATTGGGTTAATCCAACACCAGGGATTTAAAAATTCTAATTTAAAGTTCTGTTAAGGAAACCCTTTTTAATTTCATGGAAAATTGTTGTAAAATTGTTTTTTAACAGTACTAAAATATCACTGATTAGGGGCGTGTTTATCATTGATTTTTTAGGAGCGCTGGCAAAGATCCCTCTTTATCAGTTCTTTTTTAGTATCGCTGATAAATGATACATTTCAAAAACATATTTCATTTAAAAAATTATATTAATATATAAATATATTTATATTGATATAAATATAATATATGTATTTTGTTAATATGTTTTAGATAAGGTAAATAGCCATTTAAACATGATATATTAGATATTTAGTAAAAATGGTTTATAAAATAATTTAAAAAATATTTTTAATTTATATTTTCCAAATTATTTCCATGTAATAGTCATTTAATAACAATTTAAAGATAAAAATATTAAATAATTAAAAAAGGATCTAATATATTTTGAATCCAAAACATGAATATCAAAAAACCATAAATTATGATACGGGTGTCTGTTTGGGATCTACCACATATCAAATCAAATCGTGTGATGATATCTATGTTGTTTAACCACGGTAACCCTAGTCCTTGTTTTTTTGTCCAAAAGATTCCCGTAAGGCCTCCAAAACCAAGTTTTTATTCAGGTTACCCTAATTTTTTTAATATTAAATGGATTTTCAGCATTGCTTAACTGTGTTTTTATCCTTTTTTGATGGGGAGTGAATTTATTCTTGAGACTTATATTCATATTGTTATTATGGTTTTGAAATTTTATCATTTTTTAAAATGTAGTTTTATTTTTAATAAAATATATGCATATTTTCATATGTTATAATAAATAAATTGAATAAATACATATATCAATATATTTACATAGAAATTTTTAGATATATAAATTAAATATTTATTATTAAATTTATTTAAATTTAAATATTACCCATTTTATTTTAATTTTAAAAATTCAATAATATGTATATATATATATACCAATAAAATTAAATTTAATATATATATACATGTGTGTGTCAATAATTAAAAAATTTACATTTTTCTGAATTTTATAATATATATAACTAAATAAATGTTCAAAATATGTATAAACAATATAAACTAATCAATTTTTACATTATAAAAATATATTTAAAATATTTATATATATTTATATATATTTATATGTGTTTATTAATAAAAAATATATTTATATTATACTAAAGTATATGTAAATGAATATAATATATACAATATTTAAATAAATATAATTATATATATCACACACACATATATTTTATAAATTTAATTAAAAATATTTATAAAAATATATGAATAAAAAATATATATGTAAATATATATATATAACAAAAATATACTTAAACAGAAATCAAAACACATGATTTTGTGGTAAAGGCATTCCATCTTCAATTGAATTCTTTAGGGTTCGAATCCATGTGCACACACATGGGGATAAGAAGCGACAATGAACTAATAAAATTGGTAGTGGGGTGAAGTGTGCTGATAAAGGAAAAGGGGAAGCACTATTAAAGGTGTTGTGGAATCACTGATAATGGGGTAAGGATCATATAATGTCTCAACAATATAATTTTACACCCATTAAAAACACTTCCATTACTGGCGCTAAAAAAATTGCTAGAAAAACTAGGCCGTTTAACCATGCTCTTATAGTCATTGAGTTTTTAGCACTCGTAAAGGCTTATTATAGAACAATTAAAAGCCTATTTTTTAGTAGTGTAGTCATCATAATGTAGGAAGATTCAAATTTCAAAACTCATCAAGATGATATAATTTCACAAAAAGTATACATCTTCACTTCAAATTGAGGGTTTCTGAGTTAGAAGAGCTCAACACTTTCTATAGTTTCATATTCTACTATAGTGTCATAGTATATTGTGGCTTACGAGGAAGAAAATTAAGTAGTATGGATTCAGATATTCATCCAAGAACATTATGTGTACTTTGAAGTAAAGATCCAATCAAACCTTATTCTGATAATAATGCATTGGTATCCCTTGAAATATATACAAGGTCACATCAAATGTCAAAACAGTTACTTTAGAAGTACCATATTTTGAGGTATTATTCTCAAAGAGTTGAGGTTGGAGTGAGCATTATTTTCGTGGATGATAATGTGGTAGATACTTTTAATAATGTCATGACTGAGAAAAAACGTGATTATCATGTGAGGTATAGAATACTAAATGTCATAGGAATTAGATGTAGTCCAACTGGGAGTTTTTTATATATATTTTTTCGACCAACTGATTATACACTGATTACATGTAAATTTGAGGACATGAATATTAATCAAACATCTTATTACATAATGTTTAGTGTTCTTAATATATTTAATGTGATAATGTACAGGATTATTTGTCTCATTGATAAGGTCATAGAAATTACCTACTTTGATTTGAACCATTAAGTGATATGAAAATAATCTTAGTATAGTTCTTCAGTAGGATAATGTACTATGATGGGACTAAAAGTGTGCATAGCTTCATGTGCAAGTACTCGTATGTGCATAAGTCTTCCTCTCATGAAGTTCTCATTTGGTAATCTCCAATATGATATATTATGAGAATAGACCCACCTGTATTAATTCTATCTGTTTTGGCGTCATTGGCTTTTCTTATATGCGAGAATGTGTAATGATCCTTAGACTTTAATATTATCAGTGATCCATTTTAGGACTCACACACATATATTTCCTAACAAAAACCATCATCACATATATTTCTGGGAATTTGGGTAGGTTGGGAGGATAACAATTGACATATCATTAATGAATAAGTTGAATAATAATTTTTCCCTTCCATCATTATGGGATTTTGAATCTTAGGTCATTGATTAGAATATAATCATAACCAAAATTGCATGGCCATGGTGTAACGACATGTTAATTTTAGATATTCAATGAAAGATATATTGAGTAAATGAGTTTATAAAACTATCTTGAAACCTAGTTTATGAGTTATTATGACCAAGGGAATATATTATATAGTGATTGTTTATATATGGTTTTAAACATTGCGACGTTATGTTATTTTCCTTGGATTCCTTGACCCATCACTATATAGTAATCGTTTACTTATTACAGGCCCACCTAATGCCAATGTGAATGATTCCTAGAGGGTCGCACAATAAGTTTTTTCATTGGTCTTCTATAAATTATATTTGTGTTTAATTAATAGAATAATTATTATTCTCAATTCAAAGAAATGATTTTATAAAAATTATGATAATCGCATAAATTAAATAATTATTCATCCACCTTCATGTGTACAAGAAATATAAATATTTAATTTTTTGAATATTTAATAAATATCTATTTTCCCATATGTGAATGAAGTATTTATTTAAGAATATAATTTTATTCTGGTGTTCTATAAATGCAGTAGGAGTTCGATCGGAGAAACATCATGTCTATTGACCAGTATTAATTAACATGGAATCTAAATAATATTTTTTATTGCGCAAGATGGGGCATTCCACAAAATAATATTAATAATAATATGTGTAATGTTGTTTAATAATGGTAATAGATGTTATTTAATGGATGGAATAAAACTAAATATATTTTTATCTAAATCCAAACTCTATAAATACACAACCATGTTTATTGTGATGTGAATCAAAATTGAGAATAGAAAATTTTTGTGAACAAAACATTCTCTCTCCAATAATCCTTATATTGTCTTATCAATAATGTGAAATAAATGAGTGATTGGTTTAGGACTAGAGAATGAGGAATCAATGAAGAACAATGCATGACATTCGATTTACCGCTCTAGCACCCGGAGATCAAGTGGTGTTTCGTGGAGATCATTAGAGAATGTGTGGATCACTTATAGAGGGATTATACCCTGGGATCCTCTTATTATGATGAAGTAAATCTGAAAGGGACATTATTAATAACCAAAATTAATCAACAAACATTATTCCTAAGGGAAAGTATTTATTTTTTTCATATATTAAATAAATTATTTGTAAATTTTACATTTACGATCCTCGCTCATGGTTTTAGGAAATGATTATTAAATTAATTTTTAATATATCACCCACAATTTCATGCTTCTGCTCTACCCTGATCCCACAAGAAGCTCTATTCCCATGGCATCATTTCACCATTAAAAATGATAATGGGATAGCTTTTCTACAGGACTATCCTTGGGGAGGGATAAGGATTGGTCCCTACAAGACTAGAGTGTGTGTGTTTCCATTACATGTAACCCTCAAGAACATCCATCATCATCTTCATCATCATTGTTATGAATATTATTATTATGAATAATATTAATATTAATATAATTAATATTATTGTTACTATTAGTATATCTATTATTATTGTCGTTATTATTACTAAAACTACTTCTTTTATTATTATATTACTATTATTTTTGTGGTTGTTTTTGTTTTCATTTTCATCATTATTATTATGATTATTATGATTATTATGATTATTATGGTTATTCTTATTTTTGACTATTTTTATTATTAATATTACTATTATTACTACTACTATTATTATTACGATAATTAATATTATAAATAAAACTATTATTATTATGAATTTTACAATTATTTGTATTATTATTACTATATTTATTATTATTATAATTATTATGATAATATGATGAGGGTGAGTGGCACAACATTCTCCTAAATTCATATAAGTATATAGGGTTTCAATACAAGTCTCTATGATTATCTTCCCCCCCCCCCATGCCTTCCCGATTTAATTTCGGGTGATTTCGTGTGGGTTAGAGTCAAATGATGCCATCAGGTAGAAGTGGATGTAGCCATTTCACTAGTACAATGCACACATTAAACAATGAGAAAAATGATCTTTGTCAGCACATAAAAGCTCTCACAATCTAATAAATATCAAAATCCCACAATCATTACCAATGTTAGAGAAAAAACATACTATGGTACACTTTGTTGCATAATTTAAATGCATTTATAATAAGTAGCTTTTTCAGTGCATTTTGGAGGGGCTATTAAATGGTACTTTTATGTGCATTAGATGAAGTGCTGATAAATGTTCCATTTTTCCTATTTGATGAAACATTTGTAATGAGAAAATCTATCAGTGGAAGATAAAGTGTTGAGAAAGATAACAGTTATCATTGTTTTATTAAGAACAATTAAATAAGGCCTTTATCAATGCTACATGAAGTTCAAATAAAGGGGCCCTCTATCATCACTTCATCTATTGTTGAT
This sequence comes from Viscum album, assembly GCA_963277665.1. Lineage (NCBI taxonomy): Eukaryota > Viridiplantae > Streptophyta > Magnoliopsida > Santalales > Viscaceae > Viscum > Viscum album. The sequence goes on from OY728160.1 coordinate 737,258,598, forward strand.
AATGTCCTGTTCAATTTCTACATAACTGAAGCCATAAAACATCCATGTAGTATCCCTATTAAATCAAACCCAATTAGAATACATTAGAAGGGAATAAAAATATATAGTAAACCTGATTGGAATAAAAATAAAAAATTTCACTTTGATTTCAATTCATAATTTTCAAACAAGATATTTCCATTAATTTCATATTTACAATTACATAAAAAAAATATAAAACCAATATACAAAATCAAAACTAGAATACTCTCCTCAATGATCAAACTCTTTGTAAATGTATAACCCTATTTTAAAAACATTAAAAAACAATTTATAATTTTAATGTTATTCAATTCAAATATGATAAGTTATATTATTAATTACTATATATATAAATTAAAATATTTATTAATCATTCTTTGGATTGACATGAGGTTGATTCCTACAAATAAAAAATATATTATCAATCATTTATAAATGTTTCAATGAAATCCGATCTCATATTATTAGTTTTGGTTTTGTGAAGCCAATTTTAAACTAAAATGACACTTATTTTGAAAACACACACATCGAGTCATACCTACCCCATCATGTGTCATTTTGACATGCAATCAATTACTACACATCATAAATGAATTATAAAATATTTTACTATCGATTTAAACCAATTAATTCTTTTTTTCTCAGTGTTGGTTATGGGATACAAATTTTAAACTAAAACAACACTTTAAAATTGAAAAAAATCACTTCGAGTCATACCAACCATATCGTATGTTGGATTGATGTGAGGTATATTATTACACAGAAATAATTAAATATATATTGTTTTCAAATTTTTTTTTAAAAAAATTGAACATATTTTCAAAGCTTTGTCTATGTGAGGTGTGTTTTAAACTAAAATGAAACTTATATTGGAAATACGCACAATGAGTCATATCATCCAAAACATGATTTGGATTAATATGTGGATGATTCCTACATGTTATAAATATATTATTTGTAATTTTACTAATGTGAGACAACAATATGGTCTTGTTTTCTTGGTTTTGTCTATGTTATAAATCATTGGTGATAAAATGACACTTCTAAATTGAAAAAGGTACTTTGAGTCATACCAACTACATCATGTGTCAGATTGATGTGAAATCATTTCCAACATATTATAAATATATTATGAATAATTTTAATAAAATTTGAAAATAATACAAGACTTTTTTATAAGATTATGTAAGTGATGGTTGTTTTCAATTAAAATGGAATTTTTATTTTGAAAACATACATATTGATTCATACTGATCACACCATTTTTCGGAAATATGTGCAATCAATTCCCACATATCAAAAATAGATTATGGGTTTTTTTCATAAAGTTTAAAAGTAAAATTTGAAAAAAAAATTCATGGTTTTCTCTATGTGATAAATGTTTTAAATCAAAATTAATCATCCATATTAAAAACACATACTTTGAGTTACACCAAACACATAATGTAATAGATTGATATAAGGCTGATTCCGGCATGACAAAAATTTATTATGGTTCCTTTTACAAATTTTTTCAAATAATCAGATCTCATTTTCACTTTTTTAGCCTTTTGGTGTGTGTTTTAATATAAAATTTAGTTAATGTTTACAACACAAACTTTCAGTCATACCGATTGCATCGATTTTTAGATTGATGTGAGATTGATCCGTAGACATCATAAATTAATTATGAATCATTGTACTAAATTATTGAAACAAGGAAAGATTTCTTTTATTGGTTTTGGATATGTGATATGAATTTTAAATAAAACTGAATATTTCATATTGAAAGCACACACATTGAGACATACTGACCATGTCATTTGTCATATTTATGTGCGATCAATTCTTACTTGTCAAAAATGAATTATCAGTCACATTCATAGATTTTAAAAACAATCCATGATTTTTTCATTATTTTCACTATATATTGCGTCCTTTACACTAAAATGATACTTTTTTTGAAACTCAAAATTTGAGTCATATTAAATGCATCATGTGTCAGGATTATATATGGTCAAATCCTACATATTAGGAATATACCTTTTATTGTGTTCATAAATATTGAACGACATTTGTTCTTTTGTACTTTTTTTGGCTATGGGATTCACATTTTAAATAAAAATGAAACTTCTATATTGAAAACATTTACTTCAAGTCAAACTGAACACATGTTGTGTCAGACTATCATGCAACCAATTTTAACACATCATAAATATATTATGTTTCATTTTACTAAAATTTGAAAACAATATGAGTTTTATTTCAATAATTTTATCTATGTGATATAAATTTTAAATTAAAATAGAATTTTTATATTGAAAACAAGTACATTGAGTCATACAGACCACATCATATGTTAGATTGATATTTGGTTGATTTATACACATCAAAAATATATTATGGGTCATTTTAATATAGATTGAAAATAATATCCTTTCATTTTATCGATTTTTTTAATATCATATGCATTTTAATCTAAAATAAGACATCTATATTTAAAACACATTCTTTGAGTCATACCGATCACATCATATGTCAAATTATCATGTGATCAAGTCCTATACGTAAAAACATATTATGAATCGTTTTCCTAAAATTGGAAAACATTTAGAACTCATTTTCATTGTTTTGGAAATTTTATGTGGGTTTTAAACTCAAATTGAAGTTTTTAATTGAAATGAAAATCATTGGGGCTTTTCTACTAAATCGTATATCATATTGAATCATTGTTAATTCTAACATATCAAAAACCAATTTTGGAACCTTTGAATTGATATCAAGATCTTCGAGACATATTGACCACATTATGAAACAGATTGATTTATGATAAAATCATACATGTGAGAAATAAATTATGGATAATTTTGATATTGTTTTATAACAATATGAGATTTCTTTCTCAGTTTTGTATATTTGATATGTGTTTTAAAAAAAATTACATGTTTGAATTGAAAACATGTGCTTTCAGTCCTAACAACCACATCAGGTGTTATATGGACATGTTTTCAATACCTACATGTGAAATATGAATTATAGATAGATTTCTGAACATTTAAAAACAAACTTGCCTTATTTTTTCTTTGTAGACTATGTGACACACATTTTATACTAAAATCAAGATTGTATATTGAAAACACATAATTATGGTCATGCCAACCACATAATGTGTAATATTGGATTGAATTCAATTACTATATCTTAAAAATTAATTATAGATCGTTTACAAAAATATTGAAAACAATCTGAGATCATTTTCACAGGCTTGAGAATGTGGCATGTTCTTTAAACTAATGTGTAAATTTAACAAAAATAAGCATCAGATAAAAAATAATAAGTTAATTATCAAATAAAATTATATAAAATTATGAGAAAATTAACTAGTTAAGTAGTACAAATTAACCTATTCGTGATGTCTATATACATTTGAACACCTTGTATTTAGCCCAACCATTTCTAAACAAATTGATTTCATTAATTTTTCTTGTCCTTGAAAAATAGATAAAAAATAATATATAAGTGTTCTGATACTAATTCTGGACACCCAAATTGTATTTATAAGCTCATGGTCTATACTAGAAAAAAAATCGTAGGATATCACCTAATTTCAACATCGATAAGCATCTCAACGCCCTATACACATCCCACTCATCATTAAACAAGTTTAATTCTTCTTTTGAGAATGTAGATGTTCAGAAATATTGGTTGTGCTAAGAAAATAAAGACAAAAAAATGACTAAGATTTTTTTTAAATGATATTATACTTACATTCCAGAATTACATTATTGAGGATTCAATTATTTTAATGTTTTATGATATCATTGATAAATTTTAATATATAACATCAACAATTGTTTGTTATCTTGATTTGGACACATTACAAACACTGACCAAACTAAGTGATTTTTTTAAAATATGTTTTGATATTTAAATATGTATATATATAAAATAATCTGTTTCCTTTGGGTGTTATCCATATGCTTTTTATAATATTTCATTGAATTGATACCTTGATTGTGCCTATAATTAGAGATTTACATATTATAACAAAATTTATATTTAAAGCATAGACTAAAACATATAATTAGAAGTTTATCTATAAAATATTGATTAAAATGAATTATAAATTTAAAATACACATCATGTGTGGTCAGTTTTATGGATATCCACGCATTCGATCAAAAAACATAATATTTGGGGTATACAGATTGATTGTGATCAACATCCGGTACTACATAAAAAATAGAAACTAATAATTAATGAAAACATAAAAATATATTTCATATAACTATATATGTAGTGTTTTACTTCATCTAATATTTTCATCTCATATTCCTTTTTATCTAATCTTTTTTATTTACAATTTATTTAGAAATAAATTTAATTTATTCCATAGAAACGATAAGTGGATTAATGAATAAAAATAGTGATTTTTTGGGTTTCTCGTATATATAGTAGTGATTTAAATGCATGTAAAACATATTAATAGTTATTAACTTCAATGAACCTGTTAGATCATTTTATTTACTGAAAAAATATTAAAATAAACATAATGTATGTATTCAGAACTGAGACTCCTATCCATTCAAACATAAGAATATCATTTAACTCTCAAGAATAACAATGTCTATAAAGACAGTTCCAAATATTTATTATTCATATGTAATGTTGTATAAATATTCCTATTTGAATGTGGTGTTTTTTTGTAGTTGTAATGATATCAAATATTGTAATGGAATTTTTGGGGAGAAGGTAAACCTAGATGGTTTTTATCATAGTCTATTAACTATATTTTCTTGATCCGACCTTTCGTGTCTCCATAATTTTATGCTTCTATAATAAAATTCCACACCTCATACCTTTTTCCATTAAATGTTTTCTATTTTAATTTGAATAAATATGTTAAGGACACACCCTATGTGTCTTAATAAGATTATATTTCCATGATATTAAATTTCCATTAACATTGTTGACCATTGTGATATTTTCATCTTCATGTGGAATAGAAAACTCAATAGATGGTTCTTGAGATACCTCAGTCCCCACTATCATGTTATCTTTTGGGAGTTCATTTCTAGGTATCATGTATCCGGGGATATTATACACCTTAACCATCACAATAAGGTGGCGTTTGGGTGTTGATAGATAGAAATCACATACAAATTTACCCTAAAAAAATTTATAAATATAATTCAATCAAAATTTGTTTCATTACCATTTATGTGAATGAGTAAGGATAAAATTGTTTACCATAGGTTTTGTATGTGGGTGAGGGGAATGACTAGCCTAAAAAATAGAGAGTGCGTTTAGTTTTTCTTGTGATGATCTTTGTTCCATTATTGGTCGACATTGATCATTTTCAATAAATTAATATATGAAACCAAATAAGACAATATTTTCTTGAAAAACATAAATTTTCACGTTCAATCCTTTCATCATATGATATGTATCTTGTTTCAGTAGTTTCTTCTCAAGATAAATTCAATGAGACACTCCAAAACCAACACATTTAATGTGACAATATTGTTATATCCTCTTCAAAGCTTCTGGAAGTATTTTTTATTTTGTTATAGTCACTGTCAATTATTATATCTAATCCATATAAAAAAAGATTATAAATTGATATTTTAATGAAATACTATTATTAAGAATAAAAAATTACAAATAGGTCAATCTTTTAGATGTTTCACATACTTCTTTTGTGTTTTCGTCAACTAGTTTACCCTCCATATTTATGTTGACAATCTTCCATAGCTCATGATGTGGGATGGATGTGGCTTCATATTTCAAATCATCAATATTCACATAATCAATGAATCATATTTTTTCATATAACATAAATTTTATAATGATTATTTAAAATATGTACCTTTTTATTCTCTGGTCAAGTGTACGCCCATCATTACTTTTGATTGAGGTACATTGGTTTTGATGCATGTTATATATTTTCACCACTCCCTTATTGTTTCATGAACTCAAAATACGTTTTTTCCATTATATGAATAAACCACTTTGGAGGAGTGGGAACCTCACAATATTGACAACCAAATTTCAAACACCACGAAAACTACATACAGAAGTCCTAAAACATGAAATTTCAAATTTAAAAATAGGACAAAGAATTCAAAAAATCCACACTTCAGCACCTCGGGTCGTGAACCACCTTGAGGTATGATCCCTGATTCGTAACCCTGAAATGCAATCAACCCATCACCTGATCTCCTCTGATTACAATCCATTGGAGAAACACATGTTTCAATTGTAAAAAATAAACCACCACACTGACAAGAACACTGGAAGCACCTGAGAAACAAAAACAAACTCCGCAACATCAAACAGATCTAGAAAATGAAGTTGGACATCAATCAAAAGAAAACCAAACTTCCACAGAAAACAGACGCTAACAATCCATCATCAATGATTAAACTGAATGAAGAATCACCAACATGAAACAAAGGGGGAGACATCTGCACTCGACACGGCTCTTGGAAACCGTCGGCCACTCTAACATCACATCTCAAAACCACCATTCACTCCCTTATTGTTTCATAAATTAATAAATGTGTATCAAATTGTTTGAAATAAATAATGTAAAATAATATATTATCTTCCACAAATAACCTGAAATGATTTCTCAACATGAATACTGATGAAATATTTTCATGTATCATTCTTTATAATGTGTTCATAAGTAAATTGTTGGTTGATATTTAATTTATCATCATCATCCTAAAGAGGAAACATGGTAAGGGGAGTCGGAAAGACTATTTCGGATTTTCCAATGGCCATTAAGATAAATTTCTTATAAAAATCATGTATAATAAAATAACTCTCGCAGGAATAATGAAAATTAAATAAATATTTCATTATATAATTTTTTGGTAAAATATACATGTTATATTGTAACATTACCTTTATCACATTCCGAAGGCTCCCCTTCATTATAGGTTGGACATGAAACCAAGAAACTATATCTATCAACCCATTCATCATCATTGTGACCCCAATATAACTAATGAACACTAACTTGTTGGGGTCAAAAGGTTATCCACCATGATTCTATCTAACCTCCAATTTTATACCCTTACTTCTTTCCATTATAATTTTAGTAAACACTATGAATATATGTCGTTATTTTTTTTTCAGCAACATTGTGTTGATCCCATAATATTTCTACAATTTTAGTATCAACTACATATTCTTCCCTGATATTGGAAATATCATCATGTGAATAAGGGATTTTATACATGAGTAGTCAACCATTTAATATTGATTATGTCAATATAGAAGATAACACATAATATTATTGGGAAAATAATAGAATATTAAAAAATTCTTCTCATTGAACTCTATTTATTTTCATTAATAATTAAAGGGATTTGATCCTCTATTAGAATCCAAAACCTATCTTTGTAGTCCCCTCTTGTATAAAATAAATTGTTTACATTGGTACCACCACGAAATGATTGTTATATTCCAAAAAATAGGTCACCATCAATAAAATTTTCATGTATCCCTGTAGTTGTTTTAGTCTTTTAATGTACAATTGATCATTCTTGCTTGCTGAATATAAGACATAAAATACCCATACGTCTTGTGACTCTATTATTAATGGCTTGTTATTTTACTCCATCCACATTGAAATTCACCTTCCTGAATCGCATTTCATCAACATTCACTACACTCCTATTTCCAACCAATTTTCTATAGAAAATCGACACTTGAAATTTTATATAATCTAATTTATATATCATTTTGATGATGATGAAATATGAAATATTGTCATAAATTCAATTTTTATCATTAGAACTAGATATGTGCATCGCATTTTCCACAAGTGTAACTGCATTGTTTTTCATCTTACTGTTTTCACCGTATTATTTTTTAATGAACATGTAACTATTAATTACAAAATCAGTGTAAGATATAAAATTTGAATTTATTCTTATGATTATCCATCGAATTCGTTTCGAAAATCAATTCCTACATGAAGAAAAGTCCTTCAAAATATGTTCTCTAAGACATTATATAAACTATTAGTTATATATATTTTATGTCCATCATTAAGACCATTATGGATATAAATTTCATAGGTTTACATTATGGGATTCAATGAATGGATAAAAATCTTCACTAAATTATAAAATATAAAGTTGAGTTTTCTCCTACTCTCTGATGGTAACTATAAAAACATCTTTTTGAAAATATATTCTCCAAAAAGGATTCCTATATGAAGGGACATTGGGAGAGCAATGATATCGAAATATAAAAGGAAATTATTATATAATTCAACATATTCTTCAAAAATATATCATTTTAAAACAAAACCTTCAATCTGACTTCAATTCACAGAACACCATTTCAAAATATTCATATAAGATTGAATGGGTTACATATATCTATAAATGATAGGACCACATAGTTTATCCTCTCTAACCAAGTGAACCATCAGTTGGATCGTTATATCAATTAATGATGGTAGAATTAAAAAATATATTTCATATAATAATATTTTTACTTCATTATTCTTGATTGGGAACTTTGCTGGGTTTATAAAATTACTTCAAAAGGCTTGGAAAAAGAATTAGAGTCTCATTAATTTATGTAGTAAGTTTTTAGATAGAATGCAATGTAATGTGATGAGTATCAAATATTGCATCAAAACATGGAATTAATATGAATTTATTCCTTATATCATTAAATTATTCATTGACACAACATTATATATATTTTATGAATACTTATATAGATGTTTTAGACCATTAATGAAAATAGAAAATTATAAATTTTATTGTATAGAGTCTAAGATGTTATAGGAAGAAAAGTACAAATTTTAATCTACAACAGTTCTAACTCTTACCTTATCCCCATGTAAATAATCTACATCCTACCCTTGATGAACTCTTTTTTTTACAGGAACATTTATCAATTTTCCAATAATACTATCAAATACATTTTTTTAATGCATGACATGAAGAAAATGTCTGATGTATAAAAAATTCTAGTATGGTAATCAAAAGTAAATTTATATCCTTCTCTAACCCGATTTCTTGATGTTTTTCAAAAATGTTTTACTAAAAATAATGTCAATTTTTTTCCTTATCGATCATTTAATCACTCATTAGTGGAGATAGTTTTTTCCTTGTTCGTTATTCCCATTGAATGTTTTCATATATGATCGATATTTATGTCATCTAGGTAAAAATTTCAAATATAATAGAAAAAATCCTTCAAGGAATGTTTCTACCTAACTAAGCATGTCAATTCTTCAAAAATGGGACACCCCAATATTTTTTTAATCTTATAGCCCTGAAAAATTTCCATATGAAAGAATTCTATTTATCTTCCCAACCAATATTTCCCTCAATGTGAATTTTTCAATTCTATGAGCATCATATATTATAACACTTGTATCCCGCAACAATTTCAAATCATCAATCAATGTTTTCAAATAGACATTAATATCAAAACTGTGTTTTTTATCATGAATATGTAGAGACCAAATAGTGTATTTACACTTGATGGATAACCGCGGAGGAAGTTATAATTTACCATCATTACTGGCCATATAATTTGAGTAATACATTGTACACCAAAAATAGATTTCCATCATTAGATAATGAAAGATAGCAGTTTCCCAGCTCATTTCCATATTTAGGGTATTCATAATCTGTTTTATTTCACCTCGGAGATTATTCCAGATTTTGTAGTTTCCCATATTTTATTAATGTATCTATATGAAATGTAAATTGTCTTGTGGTTTCCTAATGTAAATATAGTTTTATAAACAATTAAATGAGAAGAAAGTTCCATGTATCTTTAAAATGATTTTATACATCTGTATTTTATCAATTCACGCCACACTTAGTGTATTTTATGTGTGATTCATGGTTTTTGAAAGAAAAATCAATGATTTGGACCAGAATGTATTTTTTTAGAGATCATCACCATTGAATGTAGAATTAATTTAGCATCATATGTTCTATAAAGAATTTTATTTTCTTCTAGTAGAATATCATTCATGAGACCAAGTAGTTCTATAATTCTAGTGTTCCTCCATCTATTTCTATCATTTAAATTATATAACTTAAATACACATGAAACTATTTTTTATATAGTAAAACTTGTATACAATGGTCTTGTAGCATAAATATTTACCTTCTCAAACTTCTTTGGACAATCAAGAAAGTCATCTTAAATTTCCATTGACATTTCATCCATAATATATCTACCAACATTTACACTTTTATCCTTATCAAATGATATATGAATCACGGTGTCATCCAAATTGGTGTGCACATTCAGTTTTCCACATTTTTAGACCATTATTTATAGTTTTGATCTATTCCATGAAAATTAAAATGTTCATAGAACTCTTATATACTAATTTATCTTGAATAAAAACAATTAAAAAATGGAAAAGGATTTGTGAAGAGTTGTATGAATTCATTCACTAAAAAAAAATTTGATTCTAAGAGGTGTATTATTAGCATCTATTCTAGTAATCACCCCGAGTTAAATCTGGTTAAAAATAATAATAATATAGAGGATATTTGATCAAACCAACGCTATATTTTTATAATTTTAACATTTAGTAATTTTTTTATTAAAAAACATCTAAACATATAAAAACCAATAATTCTCCCTCCCCCACTCCCTCTAGACCCCAACCACTTTCCACCCATGACATCCCCTGACTTGCTCCCCTCCCTTTCCCTATGGTGACCCTGACCCTGAAACCCCCATTCCAACCACCCCACTGACCAAACTCCTTCCTTATCATTGTAGATGCATATCCCCATGATAGACCCTTCGACCTTGAATCCCTCCCTCCTCTAACCACCTTCTCTTTGGCTTAGTTTCCCTCCTCTGTAGCGACGTGAAACCCCCCCCCCCACCTCTGATCTCTTTCTCCCTATCTCAGATCCCCAATCGATGGAAATAAAATCTTCCATTAATGGTTTCATAATCATCAATATAATAGTATCAATAGGAAAATGGAATTATTTAGGTATTATTGTATTAATGTATTTTTATAAAATTATTTTGTAGGCAGTTTTGTGACACCAATTTGATAGATCAAAAATCATAATTAGATGTTATTAAATGAAATATATAATTTAAATTTAGTCTCAAATATTTCTTATATAGTCGTCCATGTATTTTATTTTTAACCCCACCACATTCATATGTTTTCAAAAATATTTATATAATATATTAAATGTTTTTAAGTAGTTATTGATTTAAAGAATAATCTCTTTAAGATAGGCCACCCTAAATTTCCAATGTAAGACACTATGAAAAATATAAATAATTGTTTATACCAACAAAAATCATATATTTCAATAGAAATTTTCATATTTTAAGACCCACACAATTTTCATATTATGATTAATTTAGTAATTCTTTTCATATGTGTGATAGATAAAACATTGACAATTGTAGGATGGATAGAGTTTTGGATGCCACATCATATTTATGGAAGATAGTGAGTGAAATGGACATCAATAATATTGTATAATTCTAATATAATTTCTAAAATTGAATTGTAACATAGTAGTAGTGGAGGTTATTTCAATGATTTATTCCTAAGTTATAAATTCAGTCACTAAAATCATTTAAAAATATATTTATAAGGGATAGTGACAAGGACATTGATTGAAGACATGGAAAATGTGTTTCAAAAGTTCATAAAGAATAAAAATGTTCATCCAATATGATGTTTCATTAAACAATATTAAAATTTATGATTAGGTTTGAAAATTCAATGATAAGAAATATTATTCTACAATTTAGTTAATACACCATAACCATTTAAAATTCAATAATGCTGAGAACATGAATATTTCGGGATCCTAGCTGATTAGTATGTCAGAGCACATCACCATTACAATCATCTTATATAGATAACTGTGATTATATTTTACCTGATATTGCTATTGATCTAGCCATTTCCCTATATGTCATTTTTATCCCACCACCTGATTCATATCCACTTATGGAGCAGTCTTTCACCCCTCCATCTAAGGGATATTGGTGATTTATTGTTACTGGTCTGTATATCATTTTTCCAAATAAAACATTATATTTTATGAATTGTTTAATGATTTTTGAAAACATATAAATTCAACCATATAAGAAATAAAAATATGGACATGATATATGATTTCTACTTAATTGAATTCATGATTATCATTCCATATAAAGAGTTAAAGGTGACTATCGACGACCCTTACAAAATGTATGGGGAGAATCTTGGGCATCTAGCTTGCGAGATAGTGAGAATTCAATTAATTAAAAAGAATAGAGGCATATTACTTTATCATGAAAAAATATGTTCTTTGATACTCATGTAAATTTAATAATAATTAAATATTCATTTTCAAATATTTTATATTTTATCAGTAAAATTTGTAAAATATTGATAAAGTGGTATGTTTTTTATTTATAGATGTTTTTTCATTTTGATGTCCATGCCTCTATTTCATGCCCATGGACTTTGAATAATTAATGCAAGAAATAAATGTATTTTAAATAAGTATTATAGCAAGAGATTAAGGAAACTTTTCTGAGCTCATAAAAAATGTATGAGAATGTTCCTGAAGGAATTACTCTTGTGAAATGGATGTGCTTTGTCGATATCAACATAGATCAATCTCATGAGGTAATTTCATATTTTATTGTATCTTAATAAAAAAATAAAAAAATTATAATTTTTATTAATGTTTCTATTCTTTTAGGAATTATCTACCAAAAATTATGTAAATTGTGAGAACCAGGTCATTCCACACATTGCAGGGTCACATAATATTTAAATAAAAATAATAATTTTGGTTTTTATTTTAATAATTGATATTTATATAATTCTATTAAAACTAAATGGGGGTTTCTAACATATTGATATTTTTTGTAAAGGCTAATGAATTAGGTCAATCTGTTGGTCGAACTGTGTTGTGGTTTAAATTGTATAGGAAACCCGAGGGGTGTTTTTTAAAGGACCCTACCAAAGACGTTGGAGTTAGTAATTTTCATTACCCTTAAATATTATTTTATTATGATAAATATATAAAAATGAAAAATATAGCATAATTTCTATGAATCTGTAATCCCAATTAAATGGGTCCAGCTATATCAATCAAATGATACCAATGTGGGGTTGTTTGAACGATCTAGCTGGCCACTATTAATTGGAATTATGTCTTGTTTGTTGTTATAATATGATTTTCAATATTTTGTTTTATATTTTCGTAACAACATTAAATAATAATAATTTTTTTAATTTGATAACATTATGATGTTCATTTATTTTTAAAAATAATTGATAATATATTGTATAACATGTTAAAATTCATGAAGTTTGGGATGTGAACCCTTAACACTCAATATCGGTTTCCCAGGACAATGTAGTTGGAATAGTTTTAGTTAAATATCATTCTGAATGTGTATGGTGGATGGGTTCTGGACCAACTCTATCATATGTCTTCGGTATGGTGGTGACATCCATTACTGGTACACAAACAGGGTACGAGTAGTGTCATTGACCAAGAATCACAAAGTGAAATTAGCCGATTGAAATAAAAAGTGCCAGAACAAAACTATTTTATGTAGACACGGGATCAATGGTTCTCAAAAATTGAATCATCATTAGTTTCTATATTTAATATGTTAAATGAAACGATCCATAATATTGATTTACATGCTTATAGATCATCCATACGAGGAAAATTATAAATTTCTTATGTCATTCTCATATTTACAAAGAACACAAAAACATCCATCAATAAATATAAAATGAACCTTTTATATAAGAAACAAGAAATTTTGATTCATACCGACCACATCATGTGCAAGATTAATTTGTGGTTGATTTCTATAAATCAAAAATAAATTCATGATCTTTATCCCTAATTTTTTTTAAAAAATATGACCATGTTTTTTTGTGCTTGACTCAGTTAACACTTCTTAAAGTCACAAAATAATTTCAGAATATGTTTTAGGGGCTCAAACCAAGAGAAAAGTTATCAAATTTCCCAAAAAACAAAGGATAATGACCATAGATTTTATTGTGAAATATATAAATTAATGAGAAGTCATCCCAAATTGTGGTTTTTACATTATGGCTGTAAAGACATTTTTACAGTTTTAAAACACTAGAAAATTCATGGAATGGTCAAAAACCATAACAAAAGACCTCATATTGTTGTGAAATATTTGGGAAATAATTTTTGAGTTGTTTGTGACATTTACATGTATACAACTAATGAATCCAAGATGTGGTGTGGTAAGAATTTCTCATTATAAACAATTAAAAGTTATGTAGTCCTTTAAAAATAAGTGTCAAGGAGTCAAAACCGATAAAAAAAATCCGATTGCCTAAAATCATGGGAAACTGACTGAATATTTAATTTTGAAATGTAGGAATTGGAAACACGTCATTCCAAATTACAGTTTGTCTGTTATAGTCGTAAACATGTTTTTAGTGTTTTAATACACAAAAACATGTATGGAATGGTCAAAACCATATATAAAGTCCTCAAATTGATTGGAAATCCTAAAAGAACGCCATTGAGTGGTTTTTGACATGTACACCTAGACAACACATCAATCTGACATGAAAAGTTGTTAGAATTACTCAGTATACACATTTAAAATGTACATAAGACTATAATAACCTATATCAGGGGTTAAAAATAAGGAAAAAGATACAATATTTCCTTGAAATCATGATAAAACAAATGCATATTTTGTTTTGAAATGTAGGAACTTATGTCACATCATTTAAAAATGTGGTTTGTCTCCTATGTTCGAAAACACTTTTTTAGTGTTTTATAACACTAAAATGAGCATGGAATGGTAAAAACCATATAAAATGACTTCATATTGATGTAAAATGATGGAAAAACAACGATTATTGGTTTTTTATTGTAATGTGTTGAAAAAATATCAATTCAATGTGTAATGTGGTCATAATTACTCGATATGCAATTTTGAAATGTTCAAAAGCCTTTAAAAACAAGTGTCAGGGAGTCCAATCCTGGAAAAAGATGCTAGATTGCCCAGAAATAATGGAATAAAGACTATATTTTTAATTGTAAAATTTTAGAATTGGCAAAACATAATTATGAATTACAGTTTTCTCATTATGGACTTAAACATATTATTAGTGTTTTAAAAGACTAAAACGTTCATGGGACAGTCAAAACAAAAGAAAACTACATAAATGGATGTGAAATTGGGGTACAAACACTAATGAGTTTTTTTGACATGTATACATAGACCACACATCAATATGACTTGTATTGTGATAGAAATTACTCAGTATACACTTTTTTATGTTATAAAAGCCTTTAAAAACTTGTCCTGGGGGGTTAAAACCTAGACAATGTTCCCAGTTTTTTAATATTTGTAGTACATTATTAATTTTTTATAATAAATTTGATTTAGTGGTAGTTTTAAGTATCATATTTTAAATAAATTTTTTATAATATGTTTAGCATCAGTTACACTTATCCGCCGCTAATATGTTCTACAATAGTTTTTTATTTTATTTATCTTTCCCAAGGGTATTTTTTCATAAATAAAACACTACTAAATAAATAATTAACTACATCAAAATGAACCAAAAAAGAAACCAAATATATCCACTACTGAATTTTAAAAATCACAACTAAATTAATATATATCATTCAATAGGTGACCGTTATAATAACCACCCCTAAACTATTAGGCAGTGGTAAAAACAACAGCTAGTTCACAAAAATTGCACTGCCACTAACACCTTTATTTGTATTTTCTATTGAAAATTTGATGATCTTTAAGATTACATATTCATAATAATTTATCATATTGTTAACATGAATCCATTTTTTTGTCATCTGCATCCTATTAGGTTCATAAAATATTATATTTTTATAATAAATAAATAAATGTACATAATTTATTCATAATCAAATTGGAAATTTAATGATAATTATAATAAGGGGATTCCATCATTTGAATTTTATCAAGTATGATTCATGAAAATATATCATTTGAAACAATATTGAGATGACAATAAACAACTTGTGTTAAACATGAGATTATTTGTCACAATTCTCGATATTTTGTTTCATGGGACTAGAAGGTTGTAATAAATATGTTTGTAATCCAAATTTATTAATTATTGGGTGTTAGATGTCCTAAAAAAATTCTTTTTATATATGGTCAATATTTTGTGACCTCTATTTCTATGTTCTTAAATTATCATTCCTCAAATAATACAAGGTCATTTAATAAATGGATTTTGATACTGTGTCATGAAGCTAGTAATTTCATGAAACAAATGGATGAAATTGTTATTGGCGATATAAGGGATGTTGGATAAAAGGTTACTCTCTTTTTCAATAGACTATTCTAGATCATTTATTATTGGAATACCTATAAATATATTTGAACTATGACTAACTGATGAACCCCGAAAAATTTACCAAGATGGAACCCTTTATTCATGAATAATGAAATAACCATTCCACTGATATCCAATGGAAATTGAGTCCCTAATTAAACCATATTTCATTATATTTTTATTTCATAGAAACATTATTGAAATAAGGTACACTATTTGTCACTAAAAATATAATACATCTGGTATGGACATGTTTTTAAAAGATATAATTATTTTCATCTATGGGATTTGGAGTGATTCTTTGAAGAAAATGGTCATAATTTTTTTGAATCTTATCCATTTTTGTAGGAAGGACACTTGAAACGTGGATCTTATTACTAACAGTGGACCTAAAAACACTTCAAACTTATTATTTTCAGTCACTGCCTTATACGGTAAGTGGGAAGTGTTTTTTCAATGCATAACTAGGAGCTCCATGTAATCCAAGAGAGAAATAATGAAGAATGGGTGAAATTGAACATGAAGGCGAGGGATAGGGTGATCCGAACTTGACTCGAGGAAATAATTATTGGGTTCCACATGGGAATAAAAGGGGTAATTGGTAATTGGATATGATTAAAATATTTTAAGTGAAAAAACTCTATCCACTACTCATTTTTAGCCACACATTAATTGACAGTGGGAAGGCTTTTTGTGGGGCATAAAAAGGAGATCCATGCAATCAAATTGAGAAATAATGATGAATTACTGAAAATGAATGTGAAGTAGAGGAAGAGGATGAACCAATAATATATCTAGGCAAGATAAAATTTGTGGACAATTATCATGGTAAATAGAGGAAAAGTAATATCTCTTACATGTGTGTTGTTCAAACCATATTGGAAAATTAATAAAACAATGATGTTCAAGGGGGAGAAATGTATCAAAAGTGATCACATAACATGATTTTAATATATCCTTATTATTTCAAAACAATAAAATATATAATCATTAAATAAATACAAATATAATTAAACTCATTTATTTCCAAAAAAATATTTGAAACCAAAGAAACAATGAAATTTGTAGCTTTAAAAGACAGAAAAACATTTAATTCTGAATAAAACTTCCCAAAGAATAAATGAAGTCAAAACATTAATTTATAAACACTTTAAAACACATTAATATATCTCATTATATATAAAAATAATAATCATTTTAAAATACACAAATGAGACTTTATTTAATAATAATTTTTTTCCTCACATTAAAAAGATAATTTTTAATTTTACTAAAGAATAAAAAAACATCAACACTAAATTTAAAAAAATTCATGTTATAATAATAATCATTTAATGAATAATTTAGGTTTCCATTATAATGAAATTAATATTCTTTAAAATAACTATACATGGAAATCATAATATTTAGATATATAATGTCAACTATAAATTTATATTAATAAAAAACATAAAAAAATTTAAATTAAAAATGCATAAGAATTACTAAAAAAAATTATTTATAATAGATGTATAACTCATTAATATAAGAATTATGAATTCATAATTCTTAAAAAAAATTCCATACATAAATAAAACTTTTAAATATACCAAAAACCGTTTTCCTTATAATTTTTATGATATATTTCAGGTTTAAAAATCCTTTATTCTCAAAAATGTTTTTAAAGAAAACCATCATATATGAAAAATAAAAATAATTAAAACTAAATACCACTCAAAAAATTTTATAATAAAATCATAACTAACCATACTAAATTTTGGGAATTAGAACATTCATCTTTATAATAAACAAAATGAAAAAATAAATTTTCATTCCAATACATATATTTTAAAACTAAAATCGTCTATTCAATATATATATATATTCAATCTATTGATGTCTGAAGAAACAATTAAATTAAATGAAATCATGTAATATTAAAACAAAATTTTAGAAATTATTCAAGTTGTTATCTAGATAAATATATGTTAAAAAAGTTCACGAAATACCATGAAATCAATAAAAGTAGTAAGAAACCACAATATCTCTACTAAATGACTATAAAAAACCTATTCAAACTAATTACACCAAATAGAATTATAAATGAAACACACAAAATGTAAATATTATGTACAGAACACTATCTAATACATAATTCACTAATGAGAAAAACTCATTGGAAATAAATATGGGTAAAAATGGTTTATGAAATATGGTTTATTTAATGAAGGTTCCAAACATGACTATACAGTAAATAAAAATATAAATTTTATATAATTACCTAGTTTATTTTATTATTAAAATTATATAATTAATTACTCTCTTTTTAAACTACCATGCGAGTATTTGTAACATTAATTATGAATAAACATTTAAAGTCCCCTTTTATCTAACAACTTTGTTAAATTGTATTAAATTTCAAAAATAAATTTTAAAATAAAATGATGTTTCATTAAATTAAAAATAGCATGAGGAATCCTGAAAATTCACATGAGTGGTCAAAGCCATAAATTATAGGTAACAAGAGAGGGAAATCCATCAAATAAAATCTATAGGTTTTTTACATTATCCAAATCCAAAATTAAATCACACATCAACCTTAAAACTAAACATTTTTCCAAATAACATTAAAGAATAAAAAAATTTCATATATAGAGAATCATTAAAGGAAAAGATTATTTCATTTAATTAGATATATAAAAAAAATACCGCCAAATTTAAATTTCAATTAATTTAAAAACATGGGAATATTTCCTTTGAAATAGAAAAACAACATTAAACATTTTTGTTTCTATATAACATTATGTGTTAATCAATAAAACATAGATAATTCTTAAATAATGTTGTTTTATATAACTAAAGCATCCCCGGTACGTCATCAAAATGGGGGGAACATGATATCACATATAAGGAACATGCACAGAAGAAGACCATACTTTAAAATTATGATACACTAGTCTAAAATAGAACCTAAAATCCTAAAAAATGAGAAATTAAAAATTTAGAAACTAAACACAACTAGGGATAGGAAAATAGCAAGAAAGAGTGAGGGAGGATAAATAATAAATTGGATGGAGAATAAAATAAAGGAGAAGTAGTAGATATCCTAAAAATGAGTGATTAGTATTGAAATTGAAGGAGGTTACCCATATGGGTCAAGGATAGTATAATAAAATAGATAAATGATAGAGGAGTGAAATAATAACATCTATTAGGATTTTAGAGGGTTTATTCATAGATAGAAGGTTAAGGAGGAGCAATGACGCCACTCAAATTCTGTGAGAGCTTGAACATCCCGACGAAAATCTATTCGGTAATGGTTCTTTAAAAAATATACTAGAGGGTTTTATCCGTGCTTCAAAAAATATAATGATAATGATAAATGTTATCATCAGTAAAATAAAAGGCATTTATTAAATACAACATTATCAACACTTTTTTAGAGTTGATAAACATTATCTTTATCAGCGATAATTATTTGGTGTTGATAAAGATATCTTTTATCAATGTTTGTTTCTCACTAATAAAATACATCTATATCACTCTTAATGTTTTAATGATGATAAATATAGATTTTGTCAATTCTTGTTTAGAGCTGATAATTATTTATAATAAAAACTATAATTAAATATATTTTTAAATGTTTATATAATTATAAATATATTTAGATCATTATATATATTTTTATAATTATACATATATGTAATAAATATATATAAATATAAATATTCATATTTTAAATATATTCATTATTTAAATATATTTATTAAATTTTCATAATTATTTAAATATGTAATTATTTACATATAATTAAATTTATACTTTTTTAAAAAATTATATTTATTTAATTATAATTATAAGTATAAAATTTTATAAATATAGTAAATATAAATTTATAAACATATTTATAATTAAATATATTTGTAAATATATTGATCATTAATTATATTTGTAAATATATTTATAATTAATTATTTATAATTATTAATATATTTATACAAGTATATATATTGAATAAATAAATATAAATATTGTAATAGCAAATATTTTTTTAATAACATGATGGCAATGCATCTCTAGCTCCCCTCTTCCCATGAGAGTGGAATTTAAGGTTTCCTAGTGTGATGTTTACATCCTCAAATCCTATTTTAGTTCTAGTGGATTCCATTCCGTAGGTGATGGAGGTTCATTCTGGCACACAAGAGGTGAAAATGTGTTCCTCTGTTGAGGATTGTGAATCGATGGTGGTTTTATTTCTTCGTTGGTAGTCAATGCCTTGAAGACGGTATCTGTGTCAGGATCTTCATCTGGATTTTCTGACTTCGTTTCATCTCTGTATAATATAGACTGATATTAGAAGGCCATCGTGGTCAGATCTCATTTCTGGGAGGTGTTTCACCCCATTGAGGGATGGGATACGAAGGTGGGCTTTCCCAAGGCATGTTCCCCAAGCATTGTGTTGTGATATTCTAACAGGTTCTTCCATTCTAGCTCAAA
The DNA here is from genome assembly GCA_963277665.1 of Viscum album. Lineage (NCBI taxonomy): Eukaryota > Viridiplantae > Streptophyta > Magnoliopsida > Santalales > Viscaceae > Viscum > Viscum album. The sequence continues at coordinate 737,279,458 of OY728160.1, forward strand.
TTCCCCTACGCAGAAGTGGATCTTGTAGAATAGTGTTATTTAATTTTTTTTATCTATCTCCATGATCATGTAGGATAGGATGGAGGCTTTCCATCATTCTATTATTTGGCGGCTTACATAACAAGTAAAGAGTTAACTGTGGAATCTGGAAGACATGAAAAATCAACTGGTCTATATTTAGGGTTTTTTGTGATTGATTTATTTTATCAATTGGGTTAGGCTATTTAGAAATTAATTTAAATTCATAGTAGGTCATACTAAAGGTGTGGAACTGAAATTATGTTTACCCAAACCAAAGATCCTTAGATTTTAGGACTATGTCCCCGGGATTGACACATTTCAGGCTAATAAATATGTCATTTAGTCGTGGATTCAGGTGAGAGGACTGAAATGGTTTTTTAAATCCAAGTCATCTCTAGGATGTTACATTCGATGTAGGTATATATTTTAATTTTTAAATATAAATATAGATTGCCATGTATAACCACTTTTCCAGGATATTGGTTGAATTTCATTTTAATTCAACTTTAGTTGAAATAGTTTATTTGGTGAGTGGGGACTTTAAATTTGAGCTTGATATTGAATATGAGTATGTGACTGAGTTTTGTTCTAATATATATTGTATTGGGAATAATATATAATTATTCCTTAGATGGATGAGATGTATTGACTGTTAAAAAATATTAGGAATCGAGATGATAATTGAAATCAAAAATTACCTTCCCCAAATCTAGCTAAAACTATGGATTTGAAGACAGTGAAGGGTGGTTTGAGAGGAGTTTCTCCTCTACCAGTGAAAAATTATGGTCCCATGAAAGAAATTGGAATTTATTCATGAACTAGGGCTCATCATCTTGCAACTTCCATTTTGCTGATGTGGTCTCTGGTGTCAACATAGATAGTGATGGGAACATCAATGAGGTTTCTAAAGGTTTTGGCCTTAGCTCTCTAAAAGTGGTTAAATAAAGATTCCATATAGGGAATTCACCTATTTTTTATTGTGATATTTATTCAACTATAGATATTCATCATTCCATTAATGTTTTCTCTCCTGATACAATTGATAAAGAGTGAAATTTGAGAAAAGGTAAAAAAGCATTTTCGAAGATGGAGAGGGTTATGAACTGGTTACCCATAGTAAATCTAGTCTATGACAATCCACTGCAAAAAATGAATCAGAAAAGGATGAAGAAGATGGTTATGATGAGGAACAAAGTGACCTACTATTTTATGTTTCACTTGGTGGTAATGTAATAGATGTTTCCATTGTTCCATCAATTCTTGATCTGGTGACGGACAATATGGATGTTTAAAAGATATAATTTGAAAGAACATTGGACAAAAAATAATGGATATGGCGTAGGCATCCAAAATAAAATATCTAAGGACAAGTATGGGATAGTTTGGTTGATGCAAAAGGGTGTGGCCGAAAAGTGTCAGCAGGGTATTCATGCATGGAATCTAATAGCCAACACATTTCGGTGTAGGAGAAGATCAAGTGGATGTAATTTGTGATCTTCAATCAAAGGGAATCACAGTTAGAGTAAGAAACAAATGATGACGATGAAGACACTAACCATGATTATTGGAATTATCATGCTCTTGATTTTTAGTTTCCCCTTATGGATGATGACATCCCACTTTGTTTGGCTCCACCCAACCTCTTTTCATCTATTTTCCAAAAATATTTTTCTTATAAATTTTTTAGGAGTGGGTTTGCCTATCACCTGAACCATTTGAGTATTGAAAATATATTCATTGTTTAAGTAAAATTGTTATAATTATATAATTATAGATATATTTATGTCATTATCTATATTAATATAATTATATATATATAATATATACATAAAATATATATTTTTCATTAAAAAATATTTTTTTATAATTTTTTAATCATTTGAATATATAATTATATGTATTTAAATATGTTTATTCTATTATATAGATTTATATAATTATATATATTTAATAAATTAATATAATTATAAACATATATATATATATATCAAATATATTAATTATTTAAATTTATTTATTATAATTTAAAAATATTTAAGATCATTAGTGAATAAATAATATTTTTTTGTCTTTAAGGCCTCTTTTATTAAATGAAAAGAATCAAACATAGGGGGAACATATAAAGAATCAAATATCCACAGCCAAAATAACATAAAATGAGAGCAAACGAAATAAAATAGTTTATGATTTGGTACTCAGGCTATAGTTAGAGGCATGTCCACCCCAACCATGAGAATGTTGTCCCCTTCACCATGTTTTTACCTACAACCACGAACCACCTCCATCATCTATGGATCCATCATCCCTGCCACGCATCATCCCATTTGAATCAGGCACATGATGATTAAATTTTCTATCCCCCTAAACTCTTCTGGAGATAATAAAATAAAATGTATTATGTATACTAATATTTAGAAGAACATTTTTCATAACATTCACACGAACAGTTCCTAATAAAGTAAGTCTAACACACATCCTAACAGAACCGATAACATTCTCTCCCCCCCCCCTCTATACCTTGAGCCAAAAGGAATGATGAACCATCAATATAGACCTCTCTTCCCTCATTATGTTTAGAAACCAATCCATAAAAGTAAAAAAAAATGAGGCAGTATGGTTATTCAGTCCATCAAGGATATAATTGAAATAATTCCATCCATGATCCATATCACCCCTGCCCCTTCTAAAACATTTATCCTTGAGACCATGGAATTAACACAAACACCATTTGAGCCTTCCCTACCTTGGCTTGATTAAAATAACAAGGTTCCTAAAGAGCCATTGGTACACTATAGACCTAAGCCACTAGTGTCTTCCTTCCATTGTCCATATCATTTGGTCAATCAAGAATGAAATGTTTTTGTCCATCCATTGAATTATCAATTGTATGACCACCAAGAGAATGATAAGATGAAGTAGATGATTCATTCAGAATTGGATTTTTGTTTAATTAATCATTATGAGATACAATGATACAGAATAAAGTATACTTTCATGGAGGAATATAGGCCTTATCATTTTCTATCCTAGGTGAATAGTGTAATTTATACTGAGAAATAGAGATGTGGTCCTTTTTTTGTTTTTATATTTTTCTTCCCTTTATGATTTTCAGAGGAAATCATTTTTAATTCCTGCCACAAGGAGTAGTCCACATCTAAATTTTAAAATACCTCCATGGAAGACTTTATATAATTTTAATCATCATCATCATGGTCACAAATTAAGTCTCCAATTAAAACATACTTGAATAAAAAATAGAAACAACCAAAGGATTCACAACTGTTATATCAATCAATGACGTAATGGGATTATTGATTACTTGAACAAGAGAAGAAAACCCAATGGATTTACAAGGAAAAGGAATATGCATAATATTGGGGATGTGTGTGCATCCTCTATTCGAAGGAATACATTCTGAATCAATTTTTATTGTTCCCTTATAAGAGCGTTCAATTTTTTACATGGGTGTTCTACTTGTGGAATTCAATTTCCAAGAATCAGAGGCATATGAAACATCATATGTAAGAATATATTTAGCTTGGTTATCTAAGGATTGAATGAAATAATTACTATCCTTCCTTTTGGGAGTACTAAATATCATTTCCCTTTTGATGATAGTCAAAACAAATGAGTTCTCACATACAATTAGACATTAAGGGACCAATAATTTGATTAGAATCACAAAACACAAATAATTTATCAATATAAATGTTTTGATTAATCTCCCCCTAAGGGGTATAGAGAGAAAATTTATCAATAAATGTTTATCTAAAGTCATATTCCACTAAAACCCTTTTTTTGTGAACATAAATAGCCATCTTAGTTGTAATATTCATCCTTATTGGGATGCAAATTTCATAAGTAATATCAAAAATATTTTTGTGTGTACTAAACTAAAATTTAAACCATATATTTTGATCCTTACCTTTAAGAATGTATCATTAAAACCATTAACGTTTAAATTTAGGTTCAAATCATGAACACGTAGGGTTACCAACATTAGATTAACAGAACCTGAGCTTTAGGAATGACCGTTCAATTCCATAAAACGAAATTAGATATGGAAGAAATTGCATCCAAGAGTGGCTCACATTAAATATGAAAATCTCTTAAATTGAAGCTAATCTTGTAAATAGATCTACTACTTTATATGTAATCATTCATTTGGGTAGTGAGATGCAAGAAAAAAAACTGTGCATCCAAAGATCATTTCATTGTCAAATTGATCCATCCAAGGATAAAACACAAGCACTAGAACCATTCCAAATGATTTGTTGTGATACATAGTCATTGAGAGAGACGAAAGATCCTCATAATAAACCTGAGAAGGACAATAAGCCCTTTTAATCTACCTCTGTACTTTCTATAGATTTATTTGAAGAATATGATTCTTATCGACTAAGAAGATAATTCAGAATATATAAGAAAAAATTTATGCTCCATAGATTATATAGGGAACCACAATCATCAGGGAGCGTCAAGGGGAGCTTCTCCCGCTCCCCCATATTTTAATGAAAAAATAGAATTAAAATGAATAAATTCGAAAAAAATATATTTAAAAGTACCAAATAATATATTTTGAATAAAAATTTTAAAAGTGAAAAAAAAATCACAGATTAGAAACAAAATATATATTAAATATTTTATGTTAATAAATATTTTTATAAAATTAATATTAAAAATCCAAAAAAATTTAGAAATATTATGTTTTTGTTTTGTATATAAAAATAAATCGAATATATATTTGTATTTTTGATATTATTATACCCCTCATTTTATAGATGATAAATTGAAAAATAAAAAGACATTATATTAATTGATCGTAACACGATAAAGTTATTCAAAAAAATTAAATAAAATTATTTTTTATTTATAAATAATTTTTCACAAAATATATAATTTATTTAATGTGAGAATATATATTTTTTATTATATAAATCATATATTATAAATTATTATATAGTGATATATATATATGAATAGATTTCTATATTAAAAATTATAAATATAATAATGAATAATTAAGTATAAAACCATTAAAAATGAATAAGAATTGAATATGTTTTTAGTCTTTACATTTTAATCATTTTCAATATTTATACTCATTATATATTATTTATAACTCTTTATAATTAATATATATTGAATTTAAATATTTTTATTAATAATTACTTCATTTATAATTAATTTAAATATTTATTAATATATTCAATATTTTTTGATTATTTATTACAAATTATTCATTTTATATACCTATAGTTAATATATAATTTTTATAAATATTAATAATTTATATATATGTATATTAAATTTATTCATTTTTATTATTAATCATTTAAATAATAATTTTTAATGATTTTTAATTATTATTTTTATAAATATTTAAATTTATTCAATTTACATATCTATATTTAATGTATAATATTAATTAATATTTATAATATATATATATATATTAATGTTATTAATTACTTTTAAATTAATAAATTTTTTAATATTTTTTTATTTAATAAATTTTAATTTGTTTGTTTTGATTATTAATTTGTTTAATTTTTTAAATAAATTTATTTTTTATTGGTATAAATAAAAAATGGTGTCTATTGAAAGGATAGTCGGGCCCACGTATAGGTAAAAATGGTGAGGCTGGTGGGTAGGTCATGTTGAACCCAATCATGTGTATACGGGTGCTCTAAACCCACACGCAGAAAAGGGTCGGCCAAGCACAATATAGGACCATATAAGTGTGTGTTGAGACTATATGTGGAAGCTCATTCCTGCATTGGCCATTTTATGTTGGGATGCAGTAGAATCATTTATAATGCAGCAGCAGACCATCTGTTGTTTCAATGTGGGATACACATTGTGATCGATGCCTTTTTTAGTGATAGAAATTTTTTTGATAATGGTCTCCCATTATCAATGAAAAAACTAAATGGATTATAAAGGCCACCTTTATTAGCAATAAAAAAATATTGATAATGGGAACATTTTCTCCATGCTGATAAAGGGTAACATTTATAAATACTTTTCCTAGCACTGATAAAAGACACGCTTTATCCTTATTTTTGTATCACTCATAAAGGGGGAATTTAAATACATTTTTTTCTAGCATGGATAAAGTATAATGATTCATATTAAATTATTTTTTGTACTCTTTGATGTTGGAATGAGAAAGGAGTTTGTCGAAATGTGCGCATGGTGGTGCAGATGGGCCCCAGATGACTACGTGGGTGAAAATAGTTTCTCACAGTCTATATATGATGAAATGTGTATATTCCACACATGTTGTGGTGTAAGAAGCCCCACACATAGTGGATGGAGTGTGAATGTGTGGTCGATGTCATTTGACATCGACATGAGGATGGCCCATGCTAGTGGGAATGAGCATTTATGATGATGAAGTCCTAATGAACGGTGAGGGTGATAATGGTCTACTAGTGTAAACCAACACCAAAATGATGATGTATCATCCCATGGGGAACGAGTGGGGGTACTGGTTCCCCCTACTCAATGGAACAAGGTGAAATGTTGTGTGGATGACTTCATCATAAAATTGAGGGTTAGATTGTGCCTGCATGTTCATGAGATATTAATAATATTCCTCTAGGTTGATCCAAATTTTCTTTCCATTAGGTTTGTTAGGAAAGGCCTACATGACCATTTAATAATCATGGGCCCTCGATCCCCCTTCTATAGGACCTTTTATTCACTTCTAATATGGGTTCTTGGGGTCTATTTATTCTATAAATAAAGTACCTATACTAGGTTTTCATCCCTGGGGGTTGGGGTCAATGAGAAAGCATATACAATGAGAGTCATGTGTGTAAGTTTTTTTGGTTTTATGATATTACCAAAAATTGATTAGTAGTGGGGTGTTTATGGTTTGGGGCTAGGGGAGGTCATGGTTTCAAGTCTCCATTCATACATTTTTCCTACAATTTCTTTCCCTGTATAGTGTTCGGTGGTGGTGGATATAATTAACATTTTATTATTATTATTTTTGTTCTCGTTTTTTATTATATTTGTTAATATCATTGCGATGATAATGATTATTATTATTATTATTATTATTATAAAAATTCTTATGATTATTATTACCATTATCAATATAATTTTTATTATTTTCATTTTCATTATTATTGATGTTCCTTAGGTTCCTAAGAACCACTAAGTGGGGGTTTGATTTGAATCAGTGGTAATAATTGTAAATTCCTCCCCTATATGAGATTTACTTCTACAACCTGTTAAAATTTTCTTCCCTTTAAAATTATTAAAATCAAAAAATACATTGTATGATATGTTTGGAATGTAAATCAGAGCACACAAAATTTACAAGGCTCACCCCTATTGTGGATGACTACATCGTTTCCATGGAGACCCTTGTTGGAACATGGAAATCCACTTTGATAGAATGTGAATAAAACTAAGAAAACTCCCAATAATATCCTTCTATTAGTAGATAAAAAATTAAACCAACTCCCATCAGTTACAAAGATTCCATATATTTGAACTCCAACAAATGAATGCGAATCTTTAGAAAACACCTCATGACATTGTAATTTGTATATTATTCATCTGATTTTATCCATATTCTAAATATCAGTATGGTTCATACAACCTTCATCCTATGAAAATCCATATGGTGCGCCTTAGGAGCCTGCACCACTAGATGGTTCTCTTTCTAATGAATAAAAAAATTATGAAATACACTCTATTTAGAATCTCTATTTTTACAATATCTGTTCGATATATATAACCGATAACTTAGACTAGTGTCTCTAATTATCACCTCTATCTAGTACCACAAATCACTAAACCTCTTTCTGATGCACATATACATTAACCAGGTGTTTCCTTGGTTGGAATCTAATCTTGTTTGGAATTATTAAATGCACATAATTTTTCATGAATTAATAATTTATATATATCTATATGTTGTATGTACTACCTTTTTTATGGGAATACACTTGAGGAAAAATAGATGGAACTCATATGTGTTTCCCTACTCAACAAAGACTCAAATTTTCAATCTACCACGAAATTCATCTTCCATGGATGCCTCAACAATATTATATATCATTCTTGAATCTTTTTTCAAACTTGACAACAACATTATCTCTTCAAACTACCTTAAAATTGGTGTTAAGGAAATTATTCGAGCTTTCTTATCCAAAGAAGGATATACAGAAATTGAACGACTAGATTCAATATCATCATTGTAAATGGATTTCTAAATATTTATATAACTTCTCAGTCTCCTACCAGTAAATGTGTATCCAATAGTTTTAAAAGAACATTTCATTTGGTACACTATTTCTCTACCATGTATACACCTGTTATTTCATAAATCAGTGAACTGATTTTCTTGATTCCTCTATGATCGGTAATATTTTACCAACTAATTCAGTTTGGTAAACTAGTGTGAAGATTTAAATATGGAACCTATGACGGGTGAATTGTCATTTATTCATTCGACCACCTATCTTCAACTCAACCTACATATAGGATTCAAAAATCATAAGCCAATAGAACTTCATAGGAATTTCTATCTAGGGACATCATCTTGATTTATAGAATTTTTATCCATTTTATGAATCTTTATAAAACATTTTATTGTTTAACCTATTCGGATCATAGATTATTTATAGTTGCATTGGATTTTATAACATGTGTACAAAAGTTCTCTTCATGGATATATGATATTGAAATAATTAAATCTTTTAACAAACTATTAAAATTTACTTTTCACCCACTCAAATATGAAAAATATCCATCATTTGGTTTTTATAAATAATAATATAATTCAACTATGAGTATATTTGTACAATGGTATTCATAAAGAACAACATAAAATCTTATTTATATAGATATGGAAAGCCACTGTGAACCAGAACTCAGTCTGAGGGATCATTATCTGATGAAATTTATTTGATATAAATCATTTAGTAGTGCACAACAATTTTTCATAAAATCATCCTTTTTATCAAATTTAGATTCAAATTCATGAAACATTTAACATAAAAATTTTTCACCATAGTCGTCCTGAGCATCAACATTAGATTTGGACCACCACTTGAAATTCGAATTTTCCCAATTTTTATACTTGCTTTTGCACTTATTTCATATTGAATAAACACATAAAAACTAAACAATGTGGAAAACATGAAAATTTTAATTTTATATCACTATCACTGGTATATATGGTAACATTTTATTACCCAATCCATTATACAAAATTATTTTAGATTGTGAGTTTATTCATTATGTTAGGAATATGAAGATCGTAACAATAGTGTATGACTTAAGGAAATCATCATAATTTGTTTATGGAATAATTCTTACACTCCTCTAGTATATAATAACAATAATTTTTTTAAAAAATCAATCATATATTACTTACTTGAGATATATAAACACTCACAATAAGATATGTTGAAAATAAATGAAAAACTCATTATAAAACATCTTAAAGGATCGTCAATATCCCCCATTATATTTTTTTGAAACATTATCAAATATTTTATCATTTTATATTAAACAAATATATTCTCAAATTTTTATCATTTCGTAGCCTTTCTCTTATTTAATGTCCTGATATCACAATTATGGATGAAACAATGTTCTATAAGTAATTCCATCCTCAATGATAATAATGACTGTATACTTGATAAAGAAAAATACCCCTAAATCATATTCTATATAAATTTTTATGATTAGAACAACATTTATTTCATAAATGAAATATTCTTACACCTTCTAACAATGTTTTAAATTCTATTCCCCTTTGACAGCATAATCAATAGCATAGTGGGGTGAAATTTTCCATACAAACATTATAATGTTATTTATGGAGGCTAAACATGTCGTCGTAGACTAAATTATTTAAAATCATTCCTTGGTTTTATGTTACGTGAAAGCATCCTCTATATGATACTTTATTGATATATACTCAATTATTACATCTCCATAAGAAACATTAACCATGATGAAATGATAGGTAATAAAAATGTGCATTAATATGGAATATTGTACATCCTTTTTGGAAAGGTCAATGGCACATTGATTATCACAAACAATATTCAATGGTCTGCAAACATTCACTCTCAAATTTTCTATATAATGATTCAACAAAAATACTGATATACTATATTAGGTGGAAAAAACATATTTTTCATCCATTATTCTCTAATATATCAAAACATTGTTTCATTCTATGTCAGTTCACGCAACATTCACCAAAAAAGATAGTTAATCTTGAATTTTATTTTTTGTCATTATAATATCCATGCTAATCAGCATCCGTAATGTAACACCCTGAGATTTTATGATAATTATTTTTTTAATTTCTTTGATTTCTTTATTTGTACCCCTCACCAAGATTAGCTTGCGCTATATGCAACAATGTATTAGCTTGTAGTATACGCAACACTATTCTTGTCTTGTGATGCATACAATTTCAAGTTCATTCGAATAAACTTCATTTTTCACAACACCAAGTATAGATTTTGATCAATGTATAACTGATCTATATTTTTAGATTGTTATACGCAACACCAAAGGAATCTTTCCCTACACGCAACCCCGACATTCCTTTCATTATACGCATGAGGGGCCTTCCTCGTTATCTTGTGTTGTACGCAATACCGAGTTTCACTAAACAATGATATGTTATTAAAATATTATATAAAATAGCCATTATAAAAATTAATACCCACTTTTTAAAAATTTGTAAATTTAATCTTTCAAAATGGACTTCATTTTTTGATTAGGAATATCGAAATTAGCTTAGGGTGAATTTTTGGTATTTTTCTGAAAAACATTCAATTTTTTATGATTAGTGAAAACAATGAGTAGTTGGTTAAACCTGACTTTTTATTTCAATAATATTTATTTTATTTAAATTTATTTTAGGTAAAAATAGATACATAATTCCTTTATTAGTTTAATGTAATTCATTGGAGTAATTTTATAATAATTTTAGATATATAAAATTTTTATTGAACTTTTAACCGACTTTTACCCACCTCCTAAAAAAATTTCAAATTTACATAAAACATAATTTTACAACTTCTATTAGTTGAATTTAGAAAATCAGAGAGACACGGTTAATATCAGGGAGCAAAATGTCGTTCAATAAGATAAAAATAATTTTTGTGTAATAGTATCTTTTGTTTTTTATTTACCACGATTCAAAGTAAATAGGGTAATTAAGGGTAAAAATGATATTATTATTACCCTAACACATGTCCTAATTATATTGGATAAGTGTAATTCGACCAAAAACATCCTTAGGAATAAAATATTACCCTTTAGGTCCACTTGTATTAGAATAGGACATTTATTATTATTTTTATTTAAAGAATAGTTAAAATAGTTAAAATCAATGTTTAATAACTAATTTTTTTTAATATAGGGTTATACATAAGATAAATTCGACTATAAATATCATTATAAAAATATATAAATTTTATACATAATAGTTCTTTATTTATATTTTTTAGACATTAAATAATTTAATTTATTTATGACACAATGATGATGCATTAATTACCTTATTAATGAAATATTAACATAATTGATATTAAAAATACCCAAATAAATGTAATTTGATACTTTTTATGAATTACCCAAATTTAATAGGTTAATATAGCATATTTTAGTTGTTTAGATGATTTTTTTTCGAAGTAATAATGATGTTATGAATTTATAAAAAACAAAATACCAAATAGTGTCAAATTTGACATATAAGCGTTTTTAAATCCAATATTAAATTATTAATTGATATTCTATTCTTAAAAATCAATGGTTCGGAGAAAAGATATATATAATAATTTATATGACATTAATCAACCAATTGTGGTTCAATTGTTAGTTTATAGTATTTTTATTAACCATTTAGTGTAAGAATACAAGAAGACATGGTAAAAGTTAAATTATTTAACATAGAGTTGAATATAAATGATATGGTTAAAATGGTAAAATAAACATGTATAAAACCAATTTGTACAGATTATTTCGACCCATACCCACCATATCCTCGAAATAAGTCTCTTTGGATCCATTATAAACCGAATTTAAATTTATTATAAAATAATATCATAACTTATTCCTAAGGTACCCCTCACCCCTCTTATAAAATGTCACTCCCTATTCTCTCTAACACACACCTACAAAGCCATTTGGCTCAGCCAAAACCTACCCTAATACCCTCTAATATGTTCTCCCTTAATCTTAGAGGCCTTACATTAGTCAGAAAGCCATCATATGGATCCCTTATTATCAAATCAAATGGAAGAACCCGAAGAAAAGGTAAATATCTCACCACCAATTTCAAGTTCCTTTCTTCTTCCACTTCCTCATTAATTGTTGTTTCCATTATTAAATAATAAATCCAATATATTATATATACTGTGATGTTATTAGAAAATATTTACAGCCATATTAGTTTTTTTATCCATCGTATGATTGAAAAAGTCACCACACATGCATAAGTATGGCTTACTATCTCCACGTCGTGGTGTAGTTTTTTATTCAAACATTTCATCATTTGGATGGGTATAATATTGAATATAAATGATATAAATAATAAATATAACATTATTATGATTCTGTATATATGATATACCATCCAATAATATACTATTTTAATATCAAAAGAATGATATTGTTGCTCGTGCGTACGTACGACATATCGTCTCCCTGAAAAGTGCATTTCATTCCATTTATCGATCTATCATATATATTTATATGATGAATATATATTATATATAAATCATGTTTTACATTCTAGAATTAAGTAAATTGGGATATAAGTAATAATATCAAGAACAAAAAGTCAAAACATTTACAATATATGAAACGATTTTACACCAAACGCTACTTCAACATGGAATTGACAAATGAATGGGTAATATAAACTCTTAAGTGAATCATATATGATTTCATTAATAGTATTATGGTTCTGTTACAATTAAATAATATTTTTAAACCCACTATAACGGAGTCTCAGACACATACAAAATAAATTTGGTAATAAGGTAAGGGATAATTTTTCAAATCTCATTTTAATCGGATATTTCTTATACGTAAGTATTTACTGGTGTTATATTTTTCATCCATGTCCATAAAAATGTTTTTCATAAACTGTATAATATTCTTTCATGTATGTTTAATTTCATATTAACCCCTATTTGACTCTTACTTTGTGTTATGGATGGAATCTTTTTTTATTTACCATATGTGGTAGTTTTTTACTTTTACGTTAAAAGTTCATGGATAATGTTTTGTTAACTTATATGGAATGAACGTATTTTTATGGTTTCATAACGCCTTATTTTCATGAATAATACTCCACAATATTTCATGTCTATTTTCAAAATAGTCATTTTATTTTAAAATTTCATGGAATTTTGAAAAAATAAGATGATTTTGAAGAAGAACGGATATTTTCCACAAGAATTCATTTCAAGTGCTTTATAAAAACCATTTCCCATCTAAGATGGAATTATTTCATATATGTATGTTTCATGTATAATGTCTCTATTATTTACATGGTTTCACTTTTATTATGATGAAATTATATCCATTTGTTTTATATGGATTATGTTATGATGAGATGATGTTAATGAAACCCATTTTATTCTTTGGGTTTTGAGGAATGATTTATGTTTATGTTGTGGCACACGTAAGAATGTTTTCATTATGAGATGTGTGGGACCTATATCTCCCTGAAATGAATTGGGTAAAGATTTATATCTCATGATATAGATAGGGAAGGAACGAAAAGTGAATCTGGTTCAGTAATATAGGGTTGGAATGCAAGTAAACCCGATTCAGTAATGGACCATGTCCACTATGATGGTCTTGGAAGCAATGCCTTGGCTACTATAGAAATCATAAAATGTGCTTAATGGTTTCCACAATTAAATGTTTTATTCCCATTCTATTTTATCAAGGTTAATGTTCCTTTATGATCTATTCCATATGTACTGCCATGATTTATGTTGTTACTCAAGATTTTGATGTTTTATGTTCATGTTTTTACATTCAAATGTTTATGGATTGTTTTTATATTCTCTATGATTACCCTTAATGAGAATTTGAGCTCACATTTTTTATTTTTTCTTATCCCCAGGATATAAATAACAATTTTAGGTAAGAAAACAAAATGGGAAGATATTTATTGGAGGCGTTGAAGATATTTCTCCACGATTAGAAGATTATATTCCGAGTTTCCAAAGACACTAAACTAATACGGTATTTGGGCATCTGTTTTTGTTATGTATTAGGTATTCCACAAAAGTAATGTAATGTCTATGTCAACTATGGGTCTCTACAGTTGGTATCAGAGAGAAGGTTTAGTTAACCTTTGGAAACTAGGATGTGAAAAATTTAGTGAAATCCCGAGAGATATTTCTAAGGTATGTCTAGGGATGTCTCTAAGGATAAGTATAAGTATTTGTAATAGTCCTAGAATTACGGTAACTATCTAAGAATTAAACATATGATGTTATATATTGAAGGTACTCCCCCGTTATTATGTTGTTTTCCTAGAATGATTTTTGCCTCTCACACTATTCTGTTTGGGTTTTAGACGATGGCTGGAACCCGAAGAAACCCTGTTGATCAATGTAATGGACAATGAAATGATTGTCCTTCTAAAAAAACCAATGTAATGGGAGATAGAGTGAAAAATATTATTGCTATACTTACACAATATATGAATCATTCTGGACTTCCAAATGAGTAGAAAAGGGAAAACTATCCTATTGAGTCCATCATGAGGCAACACCCACCTTCTTTTAGTGGGTCTTCTGATACACTTGTTGCTGAACAATGGATCAGTACCATTGAAATGATATTTTCCACAATTCGTTGTTCGGAGCATGAAAAAGTCTTTTTGGCTATTTACTGTTTAGAAGGTGAAGCAGACTAGTCGTGGTATCTAATTAAGAATTCATGGCCCTAAGATAAAATTGAATCCATGGAATGGGACGTGTTTAATAACGTGATTTTCAATACATACATCCCTCATATTCTTCAAAGAAAGATGGAAATTAAGTTCCCAGAGATTAAGAAAAATAATGATGAATTTATTGGTATATATGAGGAAAATTTTCCAAGGCTTGCAAGGTCTGCATCGAGCTTTATCATCCAACCTAAAAGTAAATTTGATCAATTATTCAGTGGCTTAAAACCAAGTCATTTGAAGGGCATTAGCTATAAGAGAATTTAGTAGCTATGAAGAAATTGTGAGTTGTTCTATCAAGGTATAACTGGATGTTTGTGTGACATATCCATCTCATGGTTTTGACAAAAAAATGAAAGATGGAGTCGAGGAAAAATCTCAGAACAATGGTGAAATGAATTTGAATGTTTTTTATGCTCAAAGTGTGGTAAGAAGCATGGTGGAGATTGTCTATAAGGTACTAGAAAATGTTTCAAGTGTGGAAAAGAAGGTCCTCAAGCAGCTAAGTGCCAAATTAATGGGAAAAATGTTTCTAATGACATGAATAGAGAAAAGACTATAGAGAATTCTCCACCAACACTTAAATTCTTCATGTGCAAGGAAATGGGGCATTATGCTAATAAATTCCCTAATCCAATGGTTATTGATGATCGACGTGGGAAACCTCTTAAGGAAAAGGACAAGGGGATGTCACATGAGATCACTATTTTTGATGTTTAGTATGACAATGAAGTTGTGCAATGATTAAGTGTTAATGTAATGGGATTTCAAAATAGTATAATGAAATCTCATTTATAGTATTGTGGAATTTTGGAATATCTATGTATTGGTTTTCAATAATTATATGGTACCGATAACCATGAAAAGTTATTGAAATTTGTTTAGAAATCAGATGATATGCGCATAATGAAGGGATACGAAGAAAATAATATGTTTGATATTATTAATGAGCTAATGGATGATATAAGGACAAAGTGATATCATGGTTTGAGTATATAGAAATTTTGGGATTTTTTTCAGTGGAAAGAGTTAACTTTTGATAGCATTCATGTTTTCACTATGGTTCAAGGGGTATTCATTTTTCCGGAGAATACATGATTAAGTTATCCACATGTTTGTAATGTGATCAACAAGATATATCTTATGATATATGGGGGATAAATGATGGTATTCACATGCTTAGTTGATGTCATTTCTAGTAATCGTTTTCTTTATACTATGAGCTTGGATAGAAGGCTTTTGGATAATCCTAAATTTTTGAAATGGATTATGTTGGGAATAAGATAATATTATTTAAGGATATAACTTTTTTCGATATTATTTCTAGAATGTTATAATAGTTTAGTTTTAGAAAAAGGAAAACTTGCAGGATGGGGGACTACCCGTCACGTCAGACAAGGTTGCGGGAATCGAACCCACAACCGAAGTTCGACATGCCTTTATTGCCAAACAATGGCCTATAGGAAGTCCCTGGTTAGTAGAAACATGTTTTATTTTATTATTTGGTATGATAGGTGAAGTATAAGTCCATTTCTTGAACCATATACAATTAATATCACCATATATGGACTTATGAATATTTAATAAATTTTGCTAACAATTTTTGAGATAGATGGAATGACCCATCCTTCTATCGCATGATATGATAAATCTTCATGAATGAAAAATTCATCTTCGTTTATTTAATATATGAAGTAGAAAGTCTTCAAGGAAATACCAATGGTGATATTTTATGAAAATCAAGTAAGTATTTCTTCAAATTAAAATTCTTAAACTTTTGGGAAATGATCTTGAAAACCAAAAATGTTGTCCTAGTGCTTTCATATCTAATGAATCAGATGGTACCTTTGATCATCAAAAATTTATGGCTTTGTGATTATTGGATTTTTCATAGCCATGTTTCTACCACTCTTCATCCAAACACGATGGTTAGATTTCTCTTCCATATCCATATTTTCACCTATATTCTCTAATGTGGAACCCCAGGGATGAGTTACTTTGGGTATCCGTTATGTTTCTAACGTTCCTTTTTAAAATAATGATTTAGTATTCCTTTTTATGATGTGGGTTTCTATGAAAGAAACTTTCAGGTGGAAAACTATTTATAACCCTGATGAATTTCGAGGGTGAAATTCATTTTAAGTGGGGTAGAATGTAACACCCTAAGATTTTCTGAGAATTATAACTTTTAATTTATTTTATGTCTTTTTATTTGTATTCTTCACTAAGATTAGCTTAAACTATATGGAAAACCATATTAGCTTTTAGTATATGCAACATTATTCTTGTCTTGTGATGCAAACAATTTCTAGTTCTTTCAAATAAAATTCATTTTACACAACACCAAGTATAGATTTTGATCAATATATAACTGATCTATATTTTGATTATGTTATACGCAACACCAAAGGATGCTTTCCCTACACGCAACCCTGATTTTCCTTGCATTAAACGCAAGAGAGACTTTCCTCGATAGCTTGTGTTGTACGCAATACCGAGTTTCACTAAACAATGATATGTTATTAAAATATTATATAAACTAGCCGTTATGAATAGTAATAGCCACTTTTTAGAATTTTATTAATATTATATTTCAAAATGGACTTCATTTTTGGATTTAGAATATCAAAATTAGCTAAGGATGAATTTTTGGTATTTTTCTGAACACATTCATTTTTTGATGAATAGTGAAAACACTAAGTTATTGGTTAAAACCAACTTTTTATTTAAATAACCATTTATTTTATTTAAATTTATTTTAGGTCAAAATAGATACATAATACCTATATAAGTTCAATGAAATTCATTAGTGTAATTTTATAATAATTTTAGATATATAAAATTCTTATTGAACTTTTTACCGTCTTTTACCCAACTCCTAGGAGATTTTAAAATTTTTATATAAGACGTAATTTTACCGCTTCTGTGAGTTGAATTTAGAAAATACGGGAGACAAGGTTAATATCAGGGAGTAAAATTTGGTTCTATTATATAAAAATAATTTTTGGTGAATAGTAACTTTTAAATTTTATTTACCACGGTTTAAAGTAAATAGGGTAATTATGGGTAAAAATGATATTTTTATTACCCTAAAACAAGTCCTAATTTTATTGAATAAGTATAATTCTACCAAAATCAACCTTAGGAATACAATATTACCCTTTAGGTCCACTTTTATTAGATTAGGATAGTTATTATTATTTTATTTAAAGAAGAGTTAAAATAGTTATAATCAATGTTTAATAACTAAAACTTTTTTAATATAGGGTTATACATAAGATAAATTTGACAATAAATATTCATTATAAAGATAAATAAAATTATACATAATGGTATTTTATTTATATTTTTTAGACATTAAATAATTTAATTTATTTATGACACAATGATAATGTAGTAAATACCTTATTAATGAAATATTAACATAATTGATATTATAAACACACAAATAAATGTAATTGGAGACTTTTTATGAATTATACTTACTTTATAGGTTAATATAACATATTAGGTTAGGTTAGATGAATTCTTTTCGAAGTAATAATGCTGTTATGAATTTAGAAAAAACAAAATACCAAATAGTGTCAAAATTGACCTAAAAGAGTTTTAAAAACAAATATTAAATTATTAATTGATATTCCATTCCTAAAAATATAAGGTTAGGTCAAAAAACTTTTATAATAATATATATGACATTAATTAACCAATTGGGGTACGATTGGTAGTTTATAGTATGTTTATTAACTATTTAGTGTAAGAATACAAAAAGAAACTGCAAAAGATAAATTATTTAACATAGAGTTAAATCTAAATGATAATGTTAAAATGGTAAAATAAAGATGTCTAAAACCTATTGGTTGAGAGGATATCAACCCATCCCTACCCTAGCCTTGAAATATGTCACTTTGGAGCCATTATAAATCGAATATGAATTTATTATAAAATAATATTTTAATTTTTTCCTAAGGTGCCCCTCACACCTTTTATAAAAGTGAACTCCCCCTTCTCTGTAATTCACACCTCCAAAGCCATTTTTCTCTACCAAAACCTACCCAAATACCCTCTCAACTGTCCTCCCTTCATCTTAGAGTCATTCCTTTAGTCATAAAGTCAACCTAAGGAGCCCTTTGGATAAAATCAAAAGGAAGAACCAGAAGAAGAGGTAAATATATGACCACCTATTTCATGTTCCTTTCTTCTTCAACTTCCACCTTCTTATTGTTTCCATTATAAAGTAATAACTACAGTGTCTTATATATACTGTGATGTTATTATAAAAATTTTAATACCATATTAGTTATTTTATCCAGTGTATGAATGGAAAATTCACCACATGTGCGTAAGTATGGCTTATCGTCTCCACGTCGTGGTGTAGTTTGTTATTCAAACATTTCATCATTTGGATGGGTATAATAATGATTATAAATGATATAAATAATATATATAACATTATTATTATTCTGAATATATGATATACCATCCAATTATATACGATTTTAATATCAAATTAATGATATTGTTGCTCGTGCGTATGTACGACCAACCGTCTCCATGAACAATGTATTTCCTTCAATTTATCAATTTATCATATATATTTATATGATGAATATATATTATATATAAATCATGTTTTAAATTTTGAAATTAACTAAATCAGGATAGAATTAATAATATCAAGAAGAAAAATTCAAAACACGTACGATAAATGAAACGATTTTACCCAAAACAATGCTTCGACATGGAATTGACAAGTGAACAGGTAATATAAAGTCGTAAGTGAATAATATATTATATCATCAATATTATTAGGGTTCTGATAAAAGTTAATAATATGTTTAAAACCGATATATACGAGTCTCAGAAAAATACAGAAGAAATTGGACATAAGGTAAGGGATAATTTTGCAAATATCATTTTTATCTGAGATTTCTTAAACGTGAGTATTTTCTGGGGTTATATTTTTCATCCATGTCCATAAAAATGTTTTTCATAATGTGTTTAATATTATCCTATGTATGTTTAAATTCATATTTACCCCTCTTTGACTTTTACTTTTTGTTATGGATGAAATGTTTCTTTTGTTTACTATACGTGGTACTTTTTTACTTTTCCATTAAAAATAGGAGTAGAACGTTTTTTAACTTATATGGAATGAACGTATTTTTACGGTTTCATAACACCTTATTTTCATGAAGATTACTCTACGAGATTTTATGACTATTTTCAAAATAATCCTTTTCATTTAAAATTTCATCGCATTTTGTGAAAAGAAAAAGATTTTGAAGAAGAAAGGATATTTTCCTCAATATTTCATTTTAAGTGTTTTATCAAAACCATTTTCCAACTAAGATGAAATTATTTCATATGGGTATGTTTCTAATATAATTTCTCTATGATTTACATGGTTTCACTTTTCTTATGATGAAATTTTATCCATTTGTTTTATATGGATTATGTTATGATGGGATGATGTTTATGAAACACATTTTATTCTTTCGGTTACAATGAATGATTTATGTTTATATTGTGGCACACATAAGAATGATTTCATTATGAGATGGGTGGGAACTACATATCCCTCCAATGCATTGGGTAATGATTTATATCTCATGATATAGACATGGCTGAAATGGAAAGTGAATCTTATTCAGTAATACCTGGCTGGAATGACATGTAAACCCGGTTCAGTAATGGACTTTTTCCACTATGATTGTCTTGGAAGCAATGCCTTGGATACTATGGAAATCATAACATGTGCTTAATGGTTTCCACAATTACATGTTTTATTCACATACTATTTTATCATGGTTAATGTTCCATTATGATCTATGCCTTATGTACAGGCAAGATTTATGTCATTGCTCATGATTTTGATGTTTATGCTCATGTTTTTACGTTCAAATGTTTAGGGATTGTTTTTATGTTCTCCATGTTTACCCTTAATGAGCATTTGAGCTCACCTTTTTTATGTTTTCTTTTCCCTGGGATATAAATAAAGGTTTTAGGTAAAAAAAATGGGATGATATTTATGGTAGATGTTGAATATCTTTCACCACGATTAGAAGATTATGTTCCGAGTTTCTAAAGACACTAAACTAATATGGTCTTTGGGCGTCTGTTTTTGTTATGTTTTAAGTATTCTACAAAAGTAATGTCATGTCTATGTCATGTTTGGGTCTCTATATGTAAAACCAATAAATTGCATCCCATTTATTCATTTATACATCATCCTTTATTTTTATCTTCCTTTAACATATTTGAAAATTATTTTATCTATTGATATGTGTGATCCCTTTGGATCACTCAGATATCTTACACATAACGTTACGTCATATAAAATTTATGTTCCTGAATTTGTACAAAAGATTAAGCTTCCTATCATATTTTAGAAATATTTCAGATTCAATATTTTTCTAGCTTCATAAATTTCATGCAAACAAATATAGAAATATAAATATCGTTGAAATAATCCATTCCAAACTTTATTAATAACTCATTGGAAAACATTTCGTGAGATAGAATGATGTATATATATTTTTTTAACTCATGGGAAAAGAATGAATACTGAATATTTAATTATAAACATTTATATGTGTATCTTATTTTCCTAAAAATAATATTTACATGTTTCATCCATGTCACCAGAAAAAATTATATCCTCAATATAAATAATTAAAATTAGGTTACATGTGCCCGTCTCCTTAATATATATGTTTCAAATGAACTTTTTCTTTGAAAAAATTAATCTTCTCTTAAAAAATATCAATTGTATAGTACAATGAATGAGGAACCTAATTCAACCCATTCAGATCTATCTTCATCTTACATACCATGGTTCCATATTTATCAAGTAATAACGCTATATTTATCTCAATATAATATTATTCTTTAATTACTATATTTAACAAATCCAACCAAGCATATACCTGATAAACATTGTTATAATCATGTGATGTAAAAATAAGGAAATGTTTTATAGTTTCAAGTCTCCCAACAAGGTTAGAAGTTTATTCAAATTCAATAGATTCCACCATTTAGTAACCATTCAAAACAAAACGATCATTGTTTCTAAAAATTTCTCTATGTGAATTAATCCTATATCTGAATACCCACTTTTTCATATAACATTATTTCTAGCTGCTCTTGGAATAAGTTCCCTTGTTTTATTTTCCACAATTTTATCTATGTCTTAAATTTTTTAAATTGACTAATCATTATGTTAAACTTCATTTGAGACATATTATGGTTCCACCTATGAGAAAATTGATGTCTAATTCTCAAATTTAATTTCCTTCTTGTCTGAATTGGATCCTTTTAATTCTTGATCTTAATTTAAGAATTTTATTGTTTTTTAAAGTATGAAACATAAAATATTTTCTTATTTTATCACTTAATTCATCACAAGATTCCTCTGAATCCACTAGTACATGTTTTCGATTGCATTATTTTTAATTTTTATTTTCTTCATTATATTTCATTAATTTATCATTTGTAACATATTCCTAATTATCTTCAATAACATTTATATATAATTATGAATTTTAATAACTATTACATCAATGGAATGATAGATATTTTGTAGATGTTTATTCTAACAATTGTATCATCTTCCATCATATAAATGTCCTTTGAAGATTCATTCATCATCTTTTTCAACAAACTATTAATGATCTGAATTTTTTAATATTATAAGGAAAGGACTTACAAAAACATTAAATTATCTACCATTGGGTTTTTCGTATTCCACATTTTGTGATACCATAAAAATATCTATTTTTTACATGTAATGATGTAATTTTAAAATTTTGGAAGAAAAATTTAGATGGTTTGTATTCATAAAGTGCAATTCTACCGATTTTCCCTATACATATATTTCCCATTTTGATCTCCATTTTATTTGATATATAAAGGGAACTTAATTAGGGTTAGATTCAATATTTCTTTTAGAAGGATCAGAAGAATTTATTGTCCCTCATTTTCATTGTAATTTCTCAACATCAGTATGTAAAAACAAATTTCTATCGAAACTATCCTTCTAAAACTCCTTTATATATCTAAAAAATATAATTTTTATTTCTTGAAAATTATTTCGGCCATCCAAGCGAAGTTATCAATGGAATTAGTTATGTAAAAAAATACCTTTTTTCATTAAATTTTCACCAGCCAAATTTTTTTAGAGAGAATAAGAATAAAAGTTCATGTTGATTTGGTTTCAACTTGATTATGTTTGATACTAACTATACATACATTTATACCATTTATAAAAAACATAATCACCTTCATTTTTAGTTGTTGTAATTTTTTATAGCATCATCCTTAATATGTTTTCTCATAACTTTTGACAGGATTCCCAAGTCTTTGATTCCACCAATTATATTTATCCTCATCACATAAGCAACATTAGTTACAAAGATCCCGAATTTGGAATATATTTTCACTAGTACATTAACCCTTATAAATAAATTTTCTATCTGTAAATCTTATGATGATGCAAGAATTTTTTCTAAATATAAATTATATATAATTATTAAAAATTTGGATAACACTGATTAAATTTTTCTTAATCCCATAAACAAAATTAATTCATTTGATTTTAGATTCTGAGATTCTATATTAGTTGTTTTATTCGTGTGATATTTAAGGAACAATAATTTCCAAAAGAAGCTACCCCCTTTAGATTAGTAATTATGATTCAATAATTTTATATAAAAGGTCATATGTGATGAATTATAAATTTATAGAAACCATGATTTTATATTTTTTATTGAATTTAGAGCAGTCTCAACAATAAAATAACTTTCCAAAATTTTATTATTCGTAGTTTTCTTGTCATTGTAAGCATAAAAAACTTGTCATGACCTGAACTGATGGGCCATATGCCACGACTACCTGAATCCCACCACTATTATTCTAGTGTTGGTGACCCTTGATATGTGTGAATATCAAACACATGGGATACATTATCCCAATGTACCTATACACACATAACTATCCAATCTGACAAAATACTTAAACATAAAACAACTGATATCAATGAATGAATATATCTACAATCCTATAATTAGGTCACGTCAATAATTTACTAAAATTGAGAATGGTTACATATAAAATTCCAACCAAAGACGAAATAAATTCCCACCTTCATTATATCCTCACAGGACACAATCCAAAGGGACTACTTATATTTATGACATGAAATCTGTAGGTAGTTCCCATTCAGAGGTTAGTATAACAATACCCTTCAGGAAAACCCAAAATCGCTATAATAATAATAATGATTAGATGTATCCTCATAAAAATTTGTTAATAAAATGAAAACCTATATATACTTAGGAAGGAAACCATGCCTGTATGTCGACTTAACTAAACTACCAACCATAATATTTTTCACGAAGAAATCACATAATGCTCATTCTAGGAGAACCCACTCCAGAAGCTATGTTATATATATTGAATTTAATCCAAGAGGTCATTATTGTTGGACCAATCCCAAGAAAACTCAATATTATATAAGGAAGTCATTAATTATATATGGGGAACAACATGGATCTAAGATGGATACTACATACCAAATATGGATCAACCCATTATGTTTGGGATCATAGAAATTGATACCTCAAACACTACTAAAAATGCATATAAGACGGGGGGATCAACACCCAATTCAAGGAAGTCATGATGATCTCACAAAACACACCTAGGAATTAATAATTAATGACACTGGATCATTCCCCAGTCTCACCGAGGAAGACAACAAACATTATTTGAGATGCATCTGGTATAGGGGATCATAATATAGAGAAATGGATGAAATTATTCACTTCATCCTTGAGGAGATGGGACAAAGAAATATAATAAACTGATATTGTTACAAAATCAAGTGATTAAGAAATACATGATACCTCTAAGGGAGTAAACAACATGTATTAGGTGTTACATGATGTGTCTTGTGAAAGTCAGTCTAGGTTTTTTCCTTTCCCAAAGTCTCTAACTTATGCCTCAGTACTTTTTTCGTGATCATGTACCATCTAATATACGAAGATTTCTAAATTACAAATAATCATTATTAATACACTAATCCATCAACCTAAGGTCCCATTTCATCTGTAATGTAACATGATATGTGTAATCCTAATCTTTTCGCGTAAACTCTAGTGTAATATTCAGTGGGTTCCACACTGCGTGTAATCCTAGATGACACGACGTGTAACCCATAAATTTCTAGAACAATCAGGTTCTTCATCATGTATCCCATCTACATTTCCACTACCGTGATTATAGAAATGAAGCATGGATATAAGGTTTTCTAACATTTTTGTCACTAGAGATCTAAATCAGGGCATGAAATCCACATTGAAAATTTCATCGTCATGTCAAGCTGTCATTGTGGCACGTTGAATAGGGATGAACGAGATCTTTTAATCCATTATGACCTACTACTAATCATCCACCATATTCATCACACCTAAATATTGTCCTCAATAGTTAACCAAACATGTGATATTGATCTCTTGTGCTGAGTAATGTACACCCTATGATTATATAACTAGTATCCATAAAATTATTTTCAAAAGAAAATACCAACGATGAACATGTGAAAAAATGGGGGTAGAAAACCATAAACCATAATGTTGATGAATTATCCTAAGACATTATTAATTTTTATCCTTGAGACACTGTCAACAAGAAGATGAATTTAGTGGTATAATCAACACAGAATAAATAAGTAAACCATAATTAAATTAACTATCAAATCTTGAATCGGTTCTATTTTTTGGAATTAATTTTTGATTATATTGGATAATTTAATGGGATGGAATCACATAATGAAAACATATTACCTAGAGTTTGGATCATCTTTTGATGAAGAGTGGTCTTGAATTTCCATGGCTAGTAAGATCCACAAACTCCATTTCTACGTGAAACATGATCTGATCTTGATCAAATATCGTTATCTAATGATCCTTTAATAGATTCTCTATAATTCCTCCCCTCAATTCATTTTGTTATATGGATAACCCAAGGTATTAGCAATATTCATGTTTAAATACACGTTTCTAGGTATCAACATCAAAATAATTAAATAAATAAATTAAATAATTTATTTAATTATTTTCATATATGTTATCACTTAACCAAAACACCAGATACTGATAATGATTATGTAATTACTATGGAAAATCCCATACCAAGAACTCAACAATAAAAAAAAATATGATCTTCCACTCAAGAGATACTATACTATTCAATGAAAAATTCATTACATTGGTATTAAAATTTTTAATATTTTTCAATCATCCATTCCGGACTCATCAGGCCTTAGAATCACACACTGTCTTTGTACATGGAATCAAAAATAATCCGTGAAACATTTTTAAGTAATAATTTGGAAAGTGATATTCAGAAATTTATCCCCACTTTTTTAATTTTCTGTCCAAAATGATTGAACCATACTCAAAGAGATGACGGTGCTAAGCTCACATCTAGGTCTCTAGATCCCAAGTGCTCTACTGAAGATTCATGATCTAATCCCAGACAACAACTAGGGGAATCAATTATCCATGAAGGATCCTATCATCCTTATCCTTGATATCCATTGAGTACCCAGTATAGATATCCCTGTCCTCTATGTCTAGCTCACCCCATTTGATAACATGTGATGGTTTGTTCATGTACCACCTTGAATGTGAAACATTGAATTGGTCGTTTACCCAGTCTAAATGTGGCAGTATAGGTAAGTGGTATTCCACCTAGAAAACTCTAAAAATTATTTTTATAGGGGTAATGAATCCTAAATATATCTTTCTACTCCATCCAAATATCTATAACCTATATCTAGGTGTGATCCTCGGTAACACTTTGTCTCCTTCTATGAACAGTAAAGGCATCCTTCATTAGTTTTCATAGGACTTATGATATGCTCTATGTAGTCCTCATATACCGCAGGATAATTGAAACCTTTTCAATCATAGTTCACACTAACTCTAGGACCATGAGTATTGACTCGCCTGGATCAATCCAACAAAGTGTTTTCCAATAGGGACTCCTATACAAGGCCTCAAAAGGTTCCATACTTATGATGCAACTATAGATCTATTTTATGAAAACTTCACCAAGGGTATGTGATACACTCAAATATGATCAAAATTAAACATTAAATCCTCCATCATGAACTCCAAGATCATAAAGGTATTCTTAGTTATGATGCCAGTTTGGGGATGAAATAAATATCTCAAACTCATCTAAGCCCCAATGGCCTCTTACAATCCACTCTATAATCACAATTTGAAGAAAACATCACAGTCTAAAAAATAAATCACGGGAACTCGAAGGATTCAGAATATATGCAAAAAATATAAGCATTATAATCTATATATTGAATATACCTGTTGAATAGCTAGGAACCGGGATAAAATTGTGATCCAGACTACTGTCACAATATGGCATCATTTTCCCTATACGTATATCTGATCCCCATTATGAAGACCACATATATACCATCCCATTTCCACTCTAGAACCTCAACGGGCTGAGATAAACCCAATGGAACCTATTTCATAGCCTTCACGCACTGATAAGCGGGTCATCGAGACACAATCAATGAAATACATATCTTCATTCCAGGCCACCAAACCTGACATTGGAGGTCCTGATATATCTATTCATCACTTATATTTACCACCAAAGGGTACGTTTAAAACACCCCCATAATCTATTTCCAAAATTTCACCAGTACCATCACGCATCCTCTAATAAGGTTAACATGATCCCACCATTAGAAAGTCAATCATGAGCACATCTAGTGGATATCTGAGTATGTATGTTCTCATAGTTATTATCTCAATATTGATTTTAGCTAACATGATATAAATGTGCTGGGTAAAAACTTTGACAAAATATATGAAGCATAATTCTTCTCCACTTATGACAACTGTCACAAGGCTAACTTATTTGATACCACTTCTATCAGTTAATAAAAATATCTCATACTAATATAATCAACCAAAACATTCACATTCCCAGGTTTATATGAAATCATCATGTTAGAGTACTTCAGGATCTTTATATATTGCCTCTGTCACAAATTAATATCTATTTATGAGATGACATACTTGAGACACTTATAGTGAAATAGATAATAATATTGTCATGCCTAAGGTAGTGTCTCCACATCATCCTAAAAAAGGATACTACTTCTAGGTCAAGATCATGGGTCACATAATCTTTATCATGTAGTATCAACATCCAAGTCCCATAGGTAATCACTACATATCTTTTCATCTAAAAAAACCAAGTATTATTCTTGAGGAATAAAAGAACACTATGTACTCGACACCCACCTCTAGATATCTCAGGATATTGGTTATCTTTAATCTCTACCTCAACTAATGATAACGATGTTTTCACATTTCAATCAACAAAAAATGGTTCCCCTTTCATGTAAATGATGTTAATGGTACATTAATTTTGGAGAAAATATGTACAATACTTTGATACTACAAGAACAATCCAAGGGAACTCCACACCGTGGTAACATTCTTTGATGGATCCTAAAATTTGACTAGATAAACCTTCACTAGATCCACTAACACTCATACATCATTGATGATGTATCATATAAATTGGTCCACTCAAATACAAAACTAACACCCTGAATGATTCCCATAAATCTAGTGCTCTAAGAGTGTGTCTAGGAAAATCCTCAAGAGTCAAGTGTGCTCCTCCTCAGACACTGAGTACTCTATGATAACATTGATAAAGAAAACTGAAAACCAATATAAATTTTTTTGATATAACAATTTCATGAGTCCCATGAAATATTATACGAATTTCATCATTCCAAATGAAATCACCATGTTCTCATAGTGACTTTAGAGACATAAAAATGTGTTCTCTGTTATTTCTCTGTCTAATACATGCAACTAGTGATAGCTTGTTCTTAGTTAAATCATTGAGAATCATCACTCCCATCTCAATTGATCAAATAGGTCATCAATTATTAGTAGTGGATACTTTTTTCTATATTATATATTCATTCATGTGTTAATAATCCAACCATAACTGCAATCCCTCATCAACATTCATTGAAGAAAACACTAAAGATTCCTAGGGGAAACACTGGGTATCGTGATTCCATTATTATGAAATTCCTATAACTACACCCTCATCTCACAAAGCTCAATAGAATAAATATGATATGGTATTTAATATATCAATTAATTTTCGAGGTTTAAGTTAACAATGAAGTCTAACTCTCGGTAGATAGGCAATCTTGGCACATCCTTATGAAATATTTCATCGTACTCATCCACCAATACATTAAAATAGTAACCATAGTAACTTCTGCTCCATAATTTATTCTAGATATCTTTTGAGAAATCAACATCACTCTATTATGTTTGATCTTTTCCTTCTGAGGATATGTTTTTTCTCACCCAAAATGGAAACCCTCATCGCATCACCACAGACACACTTCATCCTTTGCCTAAAATAGTCAACCAGGGCATGAATTGTAGATAGTTAGTCCATAACTAAGATGACATTATAAGGCCTCATCACTACTAACTTGGGATAATATATGAGACAGTAACCACCAAGAACCAAATCATACTATCAGCATATGTGTGTAAACGCTGAGTAACCTCCTATCGATATCTCCAAGGATAAGGGTTGAGAAAAGGGCACAACCTGAATCTCCAAGCCTCAAACCAAAGGAGTGGAAATGAAATATTGACTAGAAATTGTGTCTCTAAGTACTACAACTATGTTATAAAATACACATATCATACCTCATATCAACCCTAGAGACATGAGGTCATATGCATCCCTAGCTTTCTTGTTTCCTCATCACTGACATCTAACTCCATAAACCTTGAATGGAAAACTTGGGGGTGGAGGTGAAAGTTGGTCAAACCTCATTCCACTTTCTACAACTCTACTTTCCCCTCTACCACTTTTACCACACTGTAGAACTACTTTATCCTAACTCAATCTCTTCCTAGGAAATCCATCTTCCATTTTATGATTAGAAGTATGATGGATGAGGCAATCCGATGAAATATATTCTCAGTCATAGTATGAGAAACATTGCCACTCCCTCTACTAAGTCAATCTATTCTTAGCGCTTTGATCCATTAATCCTCTATCATGGGATCATCTCCTAAAGCATCTGACATACCTAGGTCCCTATGACTACCATCAACTACATGATGTTGAGGTCTCAAATCTTTGGTGCACATTATTAGCACCCATTTTAGAATCTTCTCTACCATGAATATCTCCATTAATATATCCCACTGAAGAACTTCATCGTAGGTGGATGTTCAAAGAGATGTCACTAAAGCCCTAATATCTCGACATAGGACCTGATCAAAGCCCTATATTATGAATAATGTATATTGAACCATATTTATGGAGTACCATGGTAGACTAGTAAACCTCACTTAAAACTCTTTCATGTTTATAATGGCCTACTATAGATACAGATGATATTGGATGCATACTGATCACTACATTGATGAGAAAACACCACCATAAATATATTCTAAAAGTCTAACATAGAGGGAGATGTCTCATCATGTGAGTGACTCACAAGACACTAACATCTATCAATGGATCCTAGAATAAGGCTCCCCATGAAGATTTCTATATAATCCATAGTAATCCCTACATGGTCGAAAACTCAACTCAGTACCTTTAGATTTTCTTAGTCCACCTACGGTTCTAGGTCACCCCAAAATATAGAAGGTCACTACATATGGAACCCATGTAGCACACTCATCCTAAATTCATCTATAGCTGGTTATTCCACCACTAAAAGATAAAAAATGGGTAGTGATATAGCGGGTAAACCACATGAAGGTACAATATCTTATACACACCCTTACACTAAAGCCTAGTCAATTAGAGGATCGTCCTGATGATAACATGGTGGAATACTAGTCATAAATCATCATGGAGGAATCCTATAACAGAGAAGATGCACCATGGTTAAATAGTACATATGGGGACATAAAATAAGAAGGACTAAAAAACCAAAACCCTTTCCTATATGATTCATGCACCAATGTTTTACCTATAACTCAAATATAAACATACTATGTCAACGAGCAGGTTCTTAGAGTCCCAGTGGATGGATATGTTGACTTCCACACCAATAATGGGGTCCCTAACCTAATGGTAGAATAGAAAACACCTGAGCACTACTTCCCTATATCCTAAACCTATTTTATAAACTCTGATCCTATGGTAGAATTGAATACTTTGATACCACTTTTTCATGACCTAGCCTAACAGAGAAAGTTTTTCCACTACCCCAAGCCTACCTGAAATAATCTATTGGCACGTAACTAGCCTAGAGTTGGCAAATCAAAAACAATAAAGGAATTATCCTAATATACCTACACACACATATATAAATATTCATGTCCATAAAATAATGAATGTAAAACATCTGATACTAATGAATTCATAAATATATATTCCGAAAATATGAGCATGCAAATAATGTACTGAAAGTTATAAAGGGGTCAGATACAGTCCCAAATAGAACTGAGAAATGTATCACCTACTCACTATCTTCCCAAGATACCGTCAAAAGGGTATTCACCTGTATAAGACATAACACATGTAGGTAGTGTCCATATAGGGGTGACTATAACAATACCCATTATGTGACCCTCAAAACACTAATCATAGGTATCAATAGTATTTAAATCATAACTGGAATATAGAAATCAAAGAAAAAACATGATTGACACAAGAAATACACCACACCACCAAGAGGTCTCAAATAAACTATGATCCATGGAGTTCTACTCAAATATTCTAGTAAATGATCATTACAAGAGAACCCACTCCATATTCCATGCTATCACTGGTGAAACTCATTCAAGAATTCATGATTATTGAGAACCACCCAGGAAATCTCTCCAGTCACAGAAGATCTTAATATGCTGATAGAGGATCACACCTAAGTATACTAGAAGATACTAGAAAACCAATATGGACTAACCCTCTATTTAATGGATCGTATCACCATGGTACCATGGTCTATACTAAAACATACTGCAACATGTGAGATAAAATATTTCTATAAGGATGTCACACTTTTTCCTTAAACCCCACCATGGGTATAACTAGGAATGATAAATGATCTCATCTTGAACTCATGTGGGGACACCACTGACTCAATATGAAATTCATCCAGCTAAGGGGATCACAATATATATTTTGGGATTGAAGTATTCATTATAACCTAGTGGGGATGAACCAAGGGATCAAACTCAACCGATACTAGAGAAAAATGAAAATATCAGGAGCTTCATGTTATTTATGAGGATGGACATGATGTGTAATGTTGGTTACAAGATGTGTCCTATGAAATTAGATATATTTCATGTACCTCCCCATGTCGCCAAGCCATTCTCATGTACCTCGGTTTTCCCCATGTACCATCTAAAGAACCAGGACATGTAACTACCCATGAACCCCATGTTACACATCAATTAATCATCCTATGGGAACACAACATGTGACAGGGACCCCATGATGTGTGATGATTATCTCTTCGCGGATAACAATAAACCATATTCATGGGGTTCCACATGCTGTGTGATCATAGATGACATGTCGTGCAACCTATAAATTTCTAGAAACCTCAGTTTCTTCTCTTCATCACCCATCTACACTTCTACTACATGAATTCCAGCCGAGAATCATGAATCTGAGGATGTTTTGCCTTACTTTCACTAGAGATCTAAATCCAAGAATCAAATCATCTATGAAAACACCACCATTGAGACACTCTATCACCATGACATGTCAAAATAAAAAGAACAGTAACTTTCAATCCATTCTTATTTTTCTTTGATCATCCTCCACCTTTATCACACCTTGATCACACCCTTGGTCATGAGCCGCAGTATATGTATTGGTCTATTATGTCGAAGAATGATTATGCAATGATCATATACATTATATATGTTTAAATGTTGTCCAAAAAATGCCAATGAATAATGTTCAAATAAATAGGGGTATAAATCCATAAATGATAAATATGGGGAACGGGCAATGTCCTTTTTTCATTTTCAACATCAATATGTTATCTAAGAAGAGATGAGTGAAAATGTATTATCATCGATAAATAAATTAATCACCCATAAATAAATCAACCATCGATACGTAAATCAATTAGAGATCATGGAATTGATCCCGATATGAACTGGGTAATGGAATGGGATGGAATAACATAATCCAACATCCTAGATAGAGTTTTGATTGATTGGTGATGAAGGGAAATCATGCATTATGATAACTAGTTAGTTACCTGATATTTTTTTGTGCATTATCCTTGATCTACTATTGATTAGATTTCATCTACCAACATATATAGTTTATATAGATATCCATATATACTAGGAACATATGTGTTCAAATATAGGAAGTTAGGTTGGTATATTAAAAATATATTATTACCTAATAAAATTTAATTAAATATTTATTTTCTCTTGGGTTATATATTTTCCAAAATTCTCAACATTGACATTGATTATGTCCCTCATAGTGTAAACCAAATGCAATAAACTCAATTGTGGATTCATATTTATGATCTGAACCTCTGTTAGAGAGTTTTTAAAATTTAAAAAAGATCTCATGAATGTGAATTTATTATATTTAAAATTAGTCAAACATCGATTTTGGGTTCATTGGGCCTCAAAATCGCATAACATCACAACACATGACTATAAAAATAATCAACATAATATTCAGACATAACAAAAATGTAAAAATATGAGTTTTATTAAAACATGTCTCATATGTGTTGCGTATATTCCTTGGTATAGTATCCTAGTTGGTCACTCCATCCACATACTAATTCCTAGATGTCAAATCAGTTTTTCTTTGTAAAATTTTAAGAATATAATGAATTTTTATTCTGTCATCTTGAAATTTAAGAGATTTTATATCATTTCTTATAATGTTTCTTCTATTGAATCATACCTATTCCCAAGGAGAGACATGTTTTTAAAATAATTATACACATTGTTCCCATATATACCACAACACCAACAGTATCAACTGATCCATGATCTTCTATAGAATAATTATCTTTTTTGGTTACATGTTATTTGAGGTTCAACATTATTCTCAGTAGATGTTTTCCCCAAGAATATGTAACCCTTTTAATTGAGGTTGTTCCCAACTTCTATAAATGTGATGTGTCTCAAGAATCCCTTCTCAATATGAGATTTCCCTAAATAATTTATAACACACGAATGGTAAGTATAATCAATAAAAAAAATTTAATTATTGGTTGTTGACCTTATAGAATCCTTCTTTTTATTAAACAATATTTTTATTACATGGTACAAAAATATATATTATAACAATTATAACACATATAATAAAAGTTGTTCTTGAATTGTTGAAAATGGAAGGATAAGTTCCCACCCTAAAGAGTTACTCCGAAATCATTAGGAATGGAACCTTGGGGGATTGAGGAAACGTTGATAAGAATCATTGGGATGTAGAAAAACTATAAATTCCAATATAATTGATTATTAGTGAATTGTAGAGGTGAAATTGGTGGGTATTTACCGCAAAAGTGAGGGTTTTATTTAATAATTTCCAAATATAGTCGTTTGAAACCTAGATTGTGGAAAAATAAAAAACCATTGTCTTAAACATGGGGTATTACCATGAATTTAGAAATTTATGACATATTTTATGTTATTTTAACCTACAAGCATTGAGAAATATTTTATATTTCTTATTATGGTAAGGAAAATTATTTTTTCCACATGGTAATGTTTTTAAAAACAATGTTTCATTGAAGACATTAGAAATTAATTTATATGTTTGCAAATTGATTAAAATATATTATAATAAATAATATTAATAAGATAACATATATTATTTCATGGATTGTGGTTAATTAATAATTACATCACTATGAAATAATTTTTATGTCATTAAACATACTAAAAACCTTAAAAATTAATTTTAACACTAATGAAAAAATAATGTATTTTAGAAAATTTTCCAAATTCACCCTAACATAATATTGATGTTTTGATTAAAAAAATTATTTATATTTTATAATAATAATTTTATAATTATGGTAATTTAATATTTAAAATATTAAATTCCCTGTTTATTTTTAAAAAATATCACATTGACAATGAATAGTCCAATTTCCCAGAAATAAAAAATTTCAGGGACATCATACAATTATTTTATCATTTTTTTAAATAAGATACTTTTTATCATAATATTTCATTAATATAAATTTTAATCATAATAAATTAGTTCATTATAAAAATATATATCTTATCTAAAAAGTACAATTTGATTCTGAGAAATCATTTTATCAATTTCCATCCAAATTATATCTATATTTTAATAAGAAAAAAATAATCTTAAAATGTAATTGATAGAAAAAAATATATTAATAAAAATGAATTAAACATTAATTAACCAATACCTGGTCATGTAACCCCTTTTTACACATGTGTACACTCTAAGAGTAAGGTGTGCGATAATGGTAGTTTTGTGGGGAGGATTGGATAACATTGATCGTGTGGTAATCACCAATCACATGATCTTCTCCCATAGGTGATTTAATTCAATATTTACATTCTGAATCTTTTCTTGGGCTTATTCAAGAGAATATCTAAATGACTATATCTCCCTCCCAAGTTCTAAAAAATAATCATTAAACAAAATGGCTCTACAAGTTGAGGCCATCAATTCCCCTTTCTATATCAATTATAAATAACATTTAATTATTAAAGATATATGGTTTTGTTGTGTATAATATAATATAACAAAAAAATATGAAATAAATATTATTTTAAAAAACCAGTGTCTTTAAATTCCTCTCACCTTAGAAACTTTCATCCCCAAAATTCCAACTCATTCTCCTGGTAGTAAAAAGGATAGGGTACTTCTTCATGATTAATTACATTGGTTCTCATTTCATCTCTTCAAGATTATACTATATTAACAACACATTGACAAGGTGGGTGGTATTTTTTTATGACTTTGTCTCTACATTCCACGATCTCTACCAGATGATCTTCAAAAGAGAGGTCATTTTCCCGTGGTAACACCTATGGATTGAGTACATGTGATTGATAATGTATTTTCTTCCTAAAGAGATATTTATGGAATACATTATGAACATGGACAAGATTTTTTTAAATTTATAGTCGATAGTCCAATGCTCTTATGAAATCAAGGATTTTATATGGGCCAATGTACCTGGGGATAAGAATTAATTTCTTCTAAAATTTCATGGCTTTTTTCCATGGTGATATTTGAAGGAAACATTTTTCACCAACATTTAACTCCATGTCCCATCGATGGCTTTCAAAATAACTCTTCTGACAACTCTAATAATATTGTAGGTGTTATTGGATGGAGTAAAACTTTTCTGTCATTTATTTTACAAGATCAGTCCTAAGAAACATTCTCTCACCCATATCAACCAAAAAAGTATGAGTTCTACATCAATTCCCATATAGATCATCACAGGGTTCCATTTGAATACATGAGTGGAATATTTTATTCTATGATATGTTAACTAATGCGAGCAGTTGATCCTAACCACCATTAAATTCCATTGATTTTGTTCTCCACATTTCCTCATGTTTTTTAACAGTCCATTCATATTTTCTATTAATTTAGGGAGATATTCCATACTGAAATTCAATTTGGAACTCAGATCATGTTGTATACTTCTCTAGAATTTTCATCTGATCCTTGGATCATTATCAAAATTTATAGAGGTTGGTAACCCATATAGCCTCACCTCTTTCTTTACGTAAATCATGGAGTGTTCATCAAGAGAGAAATCATCTCAAATAGTGATGAAATGGTATGTATTTGTTATTTGGTCCACTATAACCCAAGTCTCATTGTTACCATTGAATATTCATGGGAGACTTGTTACAGGGCCCACAGTGATATTATCCCACATCAATGTTGGTATGGGTTGTGGTTTCAAAATCCCATTAATAAGATCTCACTTGGACTTCACTTGCTAACATACTATGTACCTTGTAGTGAAGTTATGAATCAGCCTTTTTATATTATCCCAAAAATAATGATCATGAAGGTCCCTATACATTTTAGTTCTTCTAGGATGTATAGGGAATGTATATATTTGAGATTCATCCATAAATATTTTCTTTATGTCTAGAATAGATTGAACATATCTCCTAGTATGAAATTTTAGACACCTTCTGGATCAATATTTAACTAATAAATCATCCCATTATTCTAACTAGTACTTACCCATGCGTTCGCACGACAATACGTTCAATACTTATTTTTAAGAAGACAAAACTATATTTCAATGTTCATAAAGAACATGAATATTGAATATAATGAAAAAAAGTGATAATTAATATTGAAATATAATTGGACAAAATATAATGAATTGAAAATATAAGAAAATAAGTAACATAAAATAACATAGGAGAATATGTAGAAAATATATGAGAATATATAAGAAAAACATAAGTGTACCATCACTGTACAAAATAAACCATACAAATGCATGATGGAGAATATGAGGAAAACATATATGAGAATATATAAGGAAAATAAAATAATTTGAAAAAATAGAAAACATATTAGAGATTACAAATAGAAAAGAAATCCTACATTAAAAATGACATTTGAATATTGTAGATAACTTTCAATTGAAAACAAACAGAAATTTTTTGAAAAAAAATGAAATGAACATGAATGAAAACATACAAGAATAATGAAAAGAAAATAGGTCAAGATATAGAAAACAACATAAATATCCAACTTCAAATACGTGAATAAAAAGAAAAAATGGACAATAATTAGAAAAGTACATTAAAAATTAACATTAATTAAATAGCATAAATATTAATGTCGGTGATATATTATGAAAAAACATGAAAGAATTATTATACAATATTAGTATAAACAACATAAAATTCTATTAGACGTGAATGAAAATAACATTCAAATGGACATTTAAATTTCAAAACATATAACATAAGTATTAATGTCACCAATCAATTATGTTACAGTACAAATATCCAACATCAAATTCCTAATATATTTTTCTACATAGAAAAATATGTTTAAAATAAGAATACCTGAATTTATAGAATAAACAAATGAATGTAAACAAAAAATATTAATTAGAAACCAAAATAAGAGAATGGGAAAATGTTTAAGTGCAACACCATCATACTGAAGGAAAGAAAAAAACCACATTAAGTACACATAGTGATGATCTCCTCTTCCTATGTCGACCCCGACCTCGAGATCCCCCCCCCCCCCCCCCGAGTAGGATGACTCCCTCTTCTCCATTACATCATTTGCACATGTGATGATTCAACAACTGAGTCCACTAAAACTGCTTAGTGAGGTAGATCATGTGTGGAAAGATCATCTTGTAAGACCATGTAGACTGTGATGCATGACTACCGAGGATTGATTAAAACAAGCGTAATTGTTGGCATCATCAGATCAATTATTATACCACAAACGCTCCATTAGAAAGAAATAAACATTAAACCTCCAAAATATGGGGATACTGGTAATAATAAGATACTTATTCAACCACCCAACTTACAGAAAAGGGAACAGTAAATGAAAAGATACAAATCTTACTTGCTGAGCGCTTTATGATGCAAAAGTAGGCCTAATCCAACACTATCCATTCCTACACAAGTACATCACAAAACAACCAGCACTTAAACTGCCTATAAATTGGAAAAACCTGATAGGTACTATTTAATAGACCCTTCAAATGCTTAGAATTCTTTGGGAAGTATATGAAGTTGAACCCACACACATTACTTACCTGGAAAAAATAGGAGGATGAGAGATCCTTCCAGTGGCCACACGCATTCAACTGGGAAAAACCACCGGGGTGGTCCTCCATCGGGCTTAATTATCTCCCTGGCATAATCAAGGTAGTTCTTCAAACTATTTATACCATAACCATATTCCTATAAAACCTCCATGTTTTTTGACACCACAGCATTATTCAAGACATTGAGACCCCTGCAGCTGAGCCCTAGGCCTACTCTGTAGTTCAATTTTTGTATAGTCTCTAACATTTCTGGTACCATTAACTATAGGTGAAACCAAAGGCAAAGCCACTAAATCCCCAGCAAATGAAGGCCTAACCTTGGCTTCAAAATGATGAGAGTCTGAATTGAAAGCAAATCAAGGTGAGACATGAAAATTTGGAACTGATTCCATGGACCCTACACCCATTGGGATGAAAATAATATACATCAGTTATGGTTCAGCGCTTCAGTGGATCATGAATACAGCAGCACAGGAGCCAAGATATTCTCCAACAACACAGACTAAAGTCTAGTTCAAGGACGCTCCAATAGATTGTAGTTGTTATATATGTAATGGAATATAAATTCTGTAAAAAATGGTAACAGATTGTGATGTTTTAAAAAGGGAACCTCCATTTTGAACACTCTTATTGAACATATAAGATAACATATATGTAATTACAAAATAAAATAAAATAATAATAAAGGAATGTGATGTTTTTGAGTCAAAAATGGATACAGAAATAAAAATAAAAAGAATTGTTTTAGTTTATCATTAATACAAAATATTGTAAGAAAACAACCTTGTTTATGGACAGGGGTCCGATGTTTCTTCATTTATAAGTATATAGCAGTATTTTCCCATATTTGAAGTAGAATCAGTACTGGACTATTCCAGTAGAACATATTTTATCCAATATCATATTTCTCTTATAATGACTCATTTTTATATGAATCAAAAAACAATGAAAATTCATCAATTTGCACAATTCTAACATAGTATTTTGAATCAAATTGCTATATGGATTTAACTATTCTCTCATAGACCATCACCCCATCAAACTTCAGTGCTGAAAATGGATTGTCATTTACTGTTTCATGAACCTGAATATTCAAATTTATTCCTCCAATCCTTCCTCTACATTTATAGTGTCTCGGATCTCCCAGATAAATAATAAATGAGCAATAAAACCAAACTTTTAACTTGCAACCAAAGATTACCTATATGCTGGAAAATGATAAAAAACACACCCATACAGCTAATCTCTAACAAAAAAACTATATTTTAACTGCTGCTTTACCTGTATTTAAAATTCCTTTCCTTTTCTAACATTGTGGTGTGTTTGTTAAAAGAAGGTTCTGTTTGATTGCAAGAACCATGTTTGCACAGAAGTACATATATAGAATAAAAAAATGAAGTCAAATGGTGTTGGGAAATCTGTTTATATGCTGGAAAATGATATAAAAAACACTGATACATATAATCTACAAAAAAAACACTATATTTTAACAGCTAGTTTACCTATATTTTTCATTGATTGGATTTTCTAACATTGGGTTGAGTTTGTTAACATAAGGCTCTATTTGGTTGCATGTGCTATGTTTACCCAGAAGTACCTACAAGTAATAATAAAAGTAATTTGAAATGATGTTGGATAATCTGTCTATATGCTGAAAACTGATAACAAACACACCCATACATGTAATCTGCAACATAGGACCCTATATATAACAGCCAATTTTCATAAATTTATCATTTATTGGCATTGATAACATTAGGGTGTGTATGTTAACGTAAAGTTCTATTTCGTTTCTTGTACCATGAAGTACATCTACATAATAAAAGAAAATTAAGTGAAATGTGGTTGGAAAGTCTGCATATATGTTGTATAATGATAACAAACACACCCATACATGTAAATAGGCCATTCCATATATGTGCATTGGTAAGATTTTTTCGTACAAGTTATATTTGACATCCAATTCATGCAACATGATCAAATAATAAAAACTATTCCAATGTTAGGGCTACAACTAATTCGTTAAGATCCATGCCTCCAAAATGCGTTGCTACTCCCCTTGCCATGATAGGGTATTTCTACAAATTGTAGTCTAACCCCACCATGTGACATAGTATGTATGACCAAGAAGATCCCAACAATGGTAATGTTTACTAATGATTTATCACCCAATCTCATTATACATTATTTTTAATGCTCACATCATATGTGGAAATTCTAAATTTGAATCAAAACATATAACCTATAAATGAAGTAACAAACTATTCAAATTATAACTAATAGTTTTAGAAGTTTCTAAGACATAATCATAATAGTAGTAAATAGAAACTTTATATGGAATAGAATACAATATTATTTGTACCATTGAGAAATAATATATATGAAGTAATAGAAAAATCAAATAAGAATTAATATCTATGAACATTGAAACAGGAACAATGTACATGTGAAATAATATATATGAGGTAATAGAAAATTAAAATTAGAATTATGTTGTGCATCTGTATCCACTGAAAATTTATAGGCAGTGACAACATAAACATGGAGTGACCCAGCATAGGGGAACACAACAAACATCATATAGGGATCATAATGATTTGGGATAAGTGGGAGAAAACAGAGAACAAATATGATTCCTTTATGACTTTCATATTTTATTGAGGATGCACTCCTTTATCGCTTCAAAATCACCATGAATTTTTCTAAATTAGTAATTAGAAATTGTTAAATTTCCTAGAAAAGCATATGATTGGATTTTTTATTTAATGGCAGAAATTGCATTAATTATGCATATTAAGATATTGATTGAAAATTGCACACTATCGTGGTTGTTAAAAACCACCATTCATTACACCCATGTCTCTTAGTCTAGTTAAATTTTAAATTGAAGATAGAAGGTTTAAATCGGTTATTTTTTATTACTTTGTTCTTTTAATAATCACTGCTGATGGAAATGAGTAGGGTAGCTATTTAATTTCAAATTCTCAATCCCAAACCATGATAAATATTATATTAACTAAACCCTATATCTTAACTGTTTATTACCTCTAACCTGAACCATGGCCAACTAATTCATAATATAACCATATCACTACCCAATCCCATTCATCTACCTTGTCATGTTGATCTGAACCCGAACCAGAACGCCAACCTTTTTAGGAGTAGGGAATGAAATGTTCATCAACACCAGTTTTGAATAACAACTCCTATTTTGAAAAATTAAACTATGCATATTAACTATTGTCTTAATCATTTCACTATGGTCTTCCCATAACAACAAATTTTTTCAATAGCAACACCTAAAATAATAATAATGAGCGCCAACATATTATACATATGAATAGAAGAACCTGTTTTGAAAACAAATAGTGCATATTGAATCATAAGATGTATTAATTGATTATGAAAAGCACTTATTGATTTCCATGTATACTTTCATCTAAAACAATGAGAATATGATGACACAAAGCAATTATAAGACATACTGGTTGATGAAAAATAACCCTACTAATGAAGGATTCCATCCACCTTCAGGAACTCAGAATATGTCCATGCAGAATCACCTGCAGAATCCATGTAAGCCTAGACAATCATGTCATGTGTTAATGAAGTGGATCAAAATTAATAGAGTAATGAAAACCTAGGTTTTAGAGGAGCCCTTGTCCTAATGGGTCACAAATGGATTCATCATAGTAAATTATTTCACTAATATAGAAACACAGAATGTTATGTATTGAATAAAATAATACAGGCACACCGATTTCATACAATCTGATGTGGTGCAATATAAAGTTGTCAATTATGCTATTGAACCGAAAGTAGTTCATCACTGTTGTCGCCGGAGTATCTGTATTAGAAAAATAGTAGCAGATTTATGAGTACTGTATTGGGACAACTATACATGAACATTAGTAAATTGATAATTTTCTAAGAAAACTGGATTATTATGCAGACCAATAGGGGATTTAAAAGTAAACTACCTCAATGTAGGAAGAGAAACCTATTACAATAACATCCAACTAAAAGGTCAGTGGATTCCGATAATTGTGGATGTGCTGGAAAAGAAGATGATCCCTTGTCATATATAATGGGTAATGCATGTCCTGAAAGCTGGAATCTGCAGAGAGCGTTGCAACTATTTGGAAACTGAAATGGCAATGTTACTGATTAAGATAACCATATTTTCAAAACAGTCTTGTAATATGAAATTTAAAAGTATACTATCTCAAGGCGAGAATAAATACATGTTACAATAATCTCAAATTAATATATGAGTGTGAATTTCGATATTAGTGGATGTTTGAAAACATTTATCATGAGAATATTGAGATCCATTCACACGAAACTCACCATCAATTAGTTATAGAAGCTCGACATGATGCACCACATCAATATAAAAATAAAAACATAATCGCATGTCATCTCCAAAAATATTATGAATGAAGGTTCATTGGTTAAAAACTACTCCCTGATATTGTTGGAGTCACACCCATTGTAGTAACCTAATATTTCCATCAAATGCGACACTGCATAAATAAAGCATGACGAGCCACATAAAATAATCCATCAAAATGATGCTGTTAAAAAAACTTCGGTGAAAACATTGATGTAATTAATTACTATAAGTTATTGAAAACTATAAAGAAACACATTTTTTAAGAAAATAACCAAACCATGGGCTGTGCTACATTGACTTGGTTTCTAGTAGTAAAAATAAATCCCATGGAAGCAACTGTATATATTGAAGAAAAAATATTAATCACTGGAAATACAAAAATCAGGAGAACCATCCAAACTAACATATGAGCATGTATGATAATGCATGCTTGCAAAAGGAAATTGTATTTGGAATAAATAAACAACATGCATAATAATTACATAGATTTATACCTGCGATTAGTCTCTGGAATTTGTTTGTTGGGTTACAGTAGGTGGAAAAAATGCTGGCTTTGGGGATCTTGAAACAGAAGTCGATGCCCAATGTACCTTATTTGAAGTAAAAGCATGAGAGGACAGTCGAGATATAGAGGAGTTGTTGACTGTCATTCACTGGGATCTAGATTAGTCGGAGAAGAGGAGGATCGAAATCGATGGAATACTGTATAGCCGAAACCAAAGAGGTAGAGGAAATTCGATACCTGGAGTCGTTTAAACCCTAGTCATCGAGGAGAGCGTATGCGGGAGGGTCAGGATAGGGCGTAGAGGAAAATAGAGGTAGGTTTTAGGGAATATTACCGCGCTATCGTTCACCGGGATCATGATTAGTCGGAGAAGAGGAGGATCAAAATCGATGGGTTACGGTAGAGCTAAAACCGAAGAGGTAGAGGAAAGGTGATACCCGGAGTCGCTGAAACCCTTGTCATCGAGGAGATCGTATGCGGGAGGGTCGGGATAGGGTGTTGAGGAAATTAGAGGTAGGTTTTAGTGAATATTACCGCGGTGGAGGCGTGGCTTCACTGCATGGTGACACGTTGGCAGAAAAATGCCAGGTTTAGAAGATATATAGATACTCAATCTTATTTTATAAAAAAAGACATTCTCTTTGACATTTCTTGATATTCTATAGTAATAATGGTTGAGTAATAATTTGTGATATTATTGATAAAGTCCCCTCCCTCTTAATTCCCATATCCATTCCTACCAG
Organism: Viscum album; assembly: GCA_963277665.1. Lineage (NCBI taxonomy): Eukaryota > Viridiplantae > Streptophyta > Magnoliopsida > Santalales > Viscaceae > Viscum > Viscum album. The sequence continues at coordinate 737,323,957 of OY728160.1, forward strand.
GTTCATGATCAATAGATCTCCTTGAATCCTCATCATTTCTAGTAGAACATGGTCCATCCTACTTAACATATCAGAGAAATTGTTTCTCTTCTAGGATCAAAATGTATCAAACAATAATAGTCCTTAAGAATCTCAAACCATCCCATTTTCCTCTTGATCAGTTCCTTTTGTTTGAAAATATACTTCAATCATTGTTGATCAGTGTACATTTCACATTTATCTCCCTAAATATAGTACCTCCATATCTTCAGATCAAAAAAATCATGGCTAGCTCCATGTCATGTGTGTGATAAATCTCATCATGAGGGTATATCTTTTGAGATTAATGAGAAAAAACCTTGTCATTTTTCATTAGGTTTCACCCTATCCCTTTCATAGATGCATCTCAATAAATAAAGAATCCATATTTGATAAAGGATGGTGAAAACAGATGTATACTAACCACTATCTTATTCAATTCTTAGAAACATTCTTCACACTACCTAATTCAGATGAACTTATCCCCTTTTCTAGTTTACTTGTTTAGTGTATTACAAATCCCTGAAATATTTTTCAAAAACCTCTTATAATATCCCACTAAACTAAGTAAACTATTCACTCTCAGTTACCATTGTAGGATAGGGGAACTCTACCGAAACCATTTTCATGGAAGCATCAATTGATATTCCTTCAATGGTTACATGTTTCCCAATAATGTAGCTTTTTGTAACCAAAATTAACATTTTCTAAATTTTTAAAATGGCCTCTCCTTCCTCATAGTTTTCAATATAACCCTTAGATGATCATCATTCTCCCCATAAAATTTGGAATATATCATAATATCAATAATAAAAACAACCAAAAATTAATAATGTTTTTCCTAAAATAGTATATTTATCAATATCATAAATATGTCTAGATAATTATTCAATCATATGGGCATAACAATAAACTCATAATTCCCATATCTTGATCAGAAAGCAGCCTTTGGAATATCTTCTTTCATAACCATCGATTGAAAATAACCCTATCAAATATTACTCTCAGAGAAGAATTGATCCCCAGGAAACATGTTTAACAAATAATAAATCCTTGGGATTGGGTACTTGTTCTTCATTGTGATATCATTATTTTTTCTCTAATCAATTCATCGTCACATTGATCAATCCTCCTTCTTCATAATGATTATAGGTTATCCCTGCAGAGACACACTTGGTTTCATAAACCACTTATCTGAAAGATCATGATGTTTAAATAAATTCCTAAAGATCTAAATTTTGCATTATATAAATGGCTTTCATATGGGCATGGATCTAGGTATGATTTTGATAGAGTACTCTACATCTCTTTCTGGGGGAGTTCCCGGTAACTCCTCCGGAAATAAATAAATTTATTCCTGAAATATAGGGATATTTCTTTTCTAATACATTCATTTATTTCATCATATTCACCAATTACCATCACAAATAAGTTTACATGTGGTTCTTCTGCAAAAATCTCACTTCAAAATATCTCTCATTTGAAAATAAATATAGTTTTTTCCATTCGAGACTATAATGATTTTTTGCTTCTAAAGAAGATCATAGAATTGTACATGGAGATCCAATCCATCCCGAGTATAGTGTTAAATTATAGAATGGGAATGACTACTAGATTTGAGACGTTATTGTTCTATCTAAAGTCTACACTAGATTTTATATGCACTATTGATTCTAGGATAATCCCTCGAAGAGTATTCACTGATAAATATACTTCTAGAATATCATGTATCGATTATATATTATTTGCAAACATGAATGAAATAAAGGAATGTGTAGAAACAAAATTTAAAAATAACTTGTTAAATTTGATAGAAAAACAAGATTAACTTCCACTACATCATTTAGATCCTATAATTAAGACTCCATGATAGAAAAAAATATCCAAAATTTCCCCTCCATTTTCTTTGGATTTGGACACTGATTGAAAAAATACCCAATATGACCCCTTAAAAATGTAATGTATGATCCTTCTATTTGATTACATGTATGACACACAACACCGATCTCATAAAGTAATATATTATATGGATAATTTACAATATATTTACAATTTAAAACATATTTTATATATTTCAATGCATGCAACACAGAGTTAGCATGCGTTATATACAAAAATGACCATCCTTGATATATGGAGTTACACGTAAAAGATATGTTCCTTGAAAGATTGTATAATATGATAGAATGAGTTTCATCAATCAATGATATATTATCATTATAAAAAGATATAGACTGTCTATTATGATGATTATTAAATAAATTATGAAAATATATGGTTTATAATAATATAAGATTAATTCATAGGTTATATATTATTTGGAAATGAATATAAGAAAAAATTGAATATAAAATGAATTTTTTTTATATAAAACCATTTTTTGTTATCATGAATATATTTTACACTAATAAATGAAATTAATTACCAATAGTTATTTATTTTAATGTGATATATTTTTTATATATTCAATAAAATAATTTTTATATTAATCCATTTGTTTTGATGTGCATAAGATAAGAACAAACCATATTTTACACATAAATGCCTATATTTTGCTACCTTTTAATGGAGAAACAATTTTAAATTTGAATTTTGATAATATAATTGACCAACTATGTCAAAATAAACATAATATTTCTAATAGAAACATATTAATTATATTTTGATGATGTTTTTGAAAATTTCTGTAAATATTCAATTTTTAATGAAAAATGAAAAATAGTAAATTTTAGTTCAAAGATATATTTTAATATAATTTATTTATAGGGGTAAAATATAATTTCAAATCTGTTGAAAAGATTAATTAGATAATATTATTAACAATTAATAAAATATAGGTATTTTAAATAAATTCCATTTTGAAATTGATTAAAAAATGTGGCAAATTATATGATGTTTTTACATTAAAAACAAGCGTTGTCATCCCATCATCGGGATTATTTTTAATTTAATTTATAATAATTCAGTTATTAGAGATGGAAAAAATGGATTTTATATAATGAATAATCCTAGTTTATAATTTTCAATAAAAAAAATTTTATTTGGACCAAAAATATTAGTTAATGTGACTAAAATTAATTAGAGATATTATGGTTAAATTGAGCTTAATAATGAAAAAACATTTATTTTATCTGGCCAAATGACCTATCCATTTGTAAAATACCCATTTCATGTGCATAATTAGAGAATTAATCTTCCATTAGTGAGTTTTTTGGGTTTTTATTACTTTTTTAAGTATGAACATGTGCACAACTAACTTGTTTCCAAAAATACCAAGTGAGTCTTTTTTCCTTCCCTATAAAAGGCTACAACCTCTACCTATTCCTCACACATATCAAGCCTCTTATGTAGGGAAACGATATACCTAAATAGTCTCAAAACATCCTTCCCAGAGACCGAAAATCTTATATTTAATTGTAAAACATTTCATTTATTCATTTTGGTTTAAACTAAAAGAAGTTAACCGATTAAAATGTTATGTATTTTTTCAATCTCTTTAGTTTCATTTCCATTTCCCAAACAATACAATCTTATTATTAGGTTCTTAAATAAAAAACCAGTTTTATAAATATAATATCATATTTTTATACTAATTTTTCAATCTAGAATTGCTCACACCTCTATAAAATGGGAAACAAATATACTATTTCTATGAATAGTGAATTACTTCCTTGTGAAATGATTATTGTTCAATTCTCCCTTACCAGCTATCATGGTGGCCATTAAGATAGAAGATCTTTATATAATATATATAATATATATATTTTATTTATTTTGTATTTATAATTTTTTAATATTTTATTAATACATACATTTAATACATTCCATTTTACATTAATACGATAACATCATTTGAGATAGTGTGGACTACCACCCCCGTAAGGCATTGTGACACATGTACAACAAACATGGAACGTATAAAGGATGGTTTTAATAAAAAATATGTTTCATGAACAACCTCTATATTATATTAAATACATAATTTAATTTCTGTTAATATAATATATATATATATATCTCATTTTCAATATTACCCCTTCACACAATTAAAAAGGGATAACATCATTCGTGTACATGTGGACTACCGTCTCCTTGACACAATGTGATTCCTTTTACGTCTCAGAATTCAATATATAAGTATATATGATAAAATAATATTATATTCACTATTTTATTATTATTATGTAATGATATGTATTAATTTACCTTCAGTCCACAATGATCATTGAAAAATCATAACGTTACTCATTTGTTTGTATGGACTACCATCTCCATGATTATAACATTAATTCATTTTTTTATAACATTATATAATGATTGTTTTTAGAAGTATAATTTAAGTATAAATAATAAAATTATTTCATGTTAATTATTTTTGATATGTTATATAATGTCCACTTTTACTATATTTGAACAACAATAGATGTTATGAAACATAAACAAAATTTTGTCAAAAACACCCAACGTAAAATTAATTGTTTATAAAATAGTACAAAAAAATGTAATAAGTAAAATAAAATTAATTATAAAATTTTAAAAGGTTCTGAAGATTGTATACAATTCACATAATTTTATTATATATGATATTAATGTATGTTCACCACAAAGGAAACTCAAGGTGAGGGATTCTTCTCTCATTTTCATTACATAAGGCATAATTAATTGTTAGACTCCTAATTTCATATATATGGTTTAATTAGTTCCACATTGACATATAATATAATTAAACCTATTATATTCATGGTATTTAAATGTTTTATTTAATAGCTTTTTGTTTTCCAATTCATTTTACCTCATTTTTGTGGGATTATTGTGTCATTTTCTTTACATGAGGCATACTTAATAGTTTTACACATAAGTTCTTATATATGATGTACATACTACAAATTTCACATATAATGTCATGAATCATAATTTCTTAATGGTGTTAAAATGTTTTATACAATTATTAATACATATGGGATTTCTAATTCATTTGTTACCACATTGGTATGGGACTTCTATATAAATTGTTTACATTCATGAGATAAATGTCATTTTCATCACTTAATTATTTTGGGGGGTGTATCTTCTAACCATTTTTTATATTATAACATGAATTAATTTTCCATTATGATATCTAAAACTTTCATTTAGTATTATTTTTTCCTGAGGATTGTGATTTATAAATTCTTCAATGTGGTATGGGACTTTTTGGAATGTTTAATGATTATTTTCCTCATGACTAATCCTAATGATCTTTCAATGGAATTTTCTTTTAAATAAGTTAAATAACTATTTTTCCATAATACCATTCATTATTTTTTTTTTCCATGGATTAGTACAAATTTCCACACTTCGGTACTCAAAGTGTTTTGTTTTTTTAATTAAAACCCGACATCACTTCATTCTTTAGTTAGAGAAGCTACTTTATTCTAAAAACCATGATTTTTAATGGTTTACAAAAAATATTAAAAAATTATATTGTACATACATTTTATCCCCTTTTTTCTACAATGTATAAAATTAATCTTCCTATCTCTTCCCTAATGAGATGTTTTATAACGTTTTTTCGTAAAAAATGAATATTATTTTTTCCTTCTACGACATGTACAGATTCATCTGCTGTAATTTATTTAATTCTTCCTTTTCAATATTAAAGGGTAAATTTTTAAAAGAAAAATATATTTGTAACGTTTTTATAAAGAAAATGATATCCTTCATAATATTTTTTTAAAATTTAATCATGTATTTCATCAATGACAATGACCATCTATTTTAGACTACATGGGTTTGCTTTATTGATATCATCCTTATTATTTCTCTGGATAGTTTATTAATGATTTTCCCATGGATAGTATTCAAATTAACTTACAGGAATTTTTTTAGTAACGTTGATGTATTCAATTTCCTATGGTCATTGAACATTGAATTCCCCTTTATTATCCATTTAATTTTTCATTAATATTTACATTGCCTAAATTGTATAGAATTTTACATATGGTTCCAAATTTGAGAGTTATTTTCATAATTGGATAATTATTGACAGATCTGTATTTATCATTCAATACAGTTTCATAATGTTTCTTCATTATATTTAACATAGGTCATATATTCATTTTAAATGTTTTCTCAACCTGAAATTTTAATATTAATGCATGTGGTAGTAGATCTATAAGGGTGAAGGTGCCCCAGAAATTTACTTTTGTTATCATTGTAAATTCACTAGAATGCCTTGACCTATACTTCCCTTCCCTATAATTTTATGCATCTATAATACCATACCTTATATTATTCCTTTTTTGATAAACTATTATAGTTATTTTCAATTTAAATTTTTTTTAATAACATACCATATGTATATTCATAATACTAGATGGTCATTCTATGAATGATCCAATATGATCATTGACTAATATAGTATCCAGATCATTATGGGAAATAGAAAACATAGCAATTAGCTCTTGAGCTACTTCAATCCCCACTATAATGTGTTATTCTGGGATATTCTTTATGTGTAGAAGATCTATGGGGATAATATACATCATAACACTCTTAATAAGTTGGTTCATGGGTTTTGATTGGTATAAATTACATAAAACATAACCCTACATGTTTTTTTAATAAAGAGTTATTGAAAGTTGTTTTATTTACACTTAATAGAAAGAGTAATGATAAAATCGATTACCTTAGGTAAGGTATACAAGTTAGGGTAATGAGTAGCCTCAAAGATAGTGGGATCATTTGGCACTTCATGTCCTAATATTTCTTTCACTATCTATTCCCTTTGATGGTTTTCCTATATTTTCATAACAAACCAGTTTGAAAAAAAATTATTAAAAAGATTATATTTGTACATGAACTCCTATCATCATCTAATATCTATCTTCTTTCATATTTTTCATCTCAAAATATTTTTTGAGGTGACACTCCTAAACCTACTTCTTTAACACGACCAAATTGTTCTAACCACTTCACAACAACTATAAGTTGTATTTCTTAAGGTATAGAAGCTTTCAATTGTTGTGTATAAACTGTATAAATTGCCTTATAACCTAAATATTAATTTTTATATAATATTGTAATAAATATTAACAAGATACAATTATTTCATTCTCAAACATTATTTTTATACTAATTGTTTGTTTTCAATAACAATTTTAAACTCTTTATTTTTGTGATCCTCCTTCCATAGAACATGATGTGGGATGGAAGTGGATTCAGATTTAAAATCGTCAATTTTCATATAAATAAAGTAACAAATTTTGTATCTTAAAACATAAATATTTTATTTTATATTTAAAATCAAACCATTTTTTACATACAAGAGTGTACTACATCCTTTTTATTAGATAGGGGTATATAGGTTTTGATTCACATTGTTTATTTTAATAAATCCTTTAATGATTCATAAATAAAATTTTTAAATAAAATTTATAAAATTAAATAATCTAAATTAATATATTATTGACTAAAATGAAGATAAAAAGACTTTTCATCATGATTAATGTTGAAATAATTCTATTTTTATGGTATTATAATGTGTTCATACATAACCTATCAGTGGGGATTTAATTTATCCTCTATATCATTAATATGAAGGTTAATGAGAATTGTATGGAAGACTCTATGTTATTTTATAACATCCATTAAGACATATTTCATACTGAATTTTTGAAAATAAATGAAATCTGTAAGGTATAACGAAATGTAAATTGATATTTAGTTATATAATTTATCCGTAAAATAGAGAATGTATGTCATAACATTACCCAAATATAATCTCCATGGGTTTCCTTTATTATAGTACAGACATGGGACCATGTATCTATATCAATTTGAACATTCATTCTCACTATAAACATATCATAACTAATGAATATTGACTAGTTGAGGTTAAAAGGTTGGTCATGTTGATTCCAACAGACCTCAAAATTATACCATTACTCATTGTCTTAATAATTTTAGTCAACATAGTGATGATATATCATAATTATTTTTTTCATCAATATGTTTTTGATCACCTAATAATTCTTCTACTTCATCAGAAACCGTATGTTAATCCCAATGGTTGGAAGCATCACCATATATTGAAGTCATTTTATACTTGAGTAGTCAAATATTTAATTTATATTAGATAAATTCATTAGGTAACACATAATATTAGATGTAAAATCACAATTTCTTAAAAAACATTAATATACTCATTGAAATATATTTATTTATTTAATGGTTTATCAGATTTGGTTCATCTTTCATGTATAAAAATCTCCTCATTGTGGGACTCTCTAATATAGATGACATTGTGTACATTAGGGCTTCCGTGAAATGATTGTTCTATCCAAATAAAAGGGTGATCCTCAATAGAGTTTTCTTTTAACTCCATAGTATTTTTAGTTACCAACGAGACATTTGATTTTTTTGTTTAATAGATCAGAGACATAAAATAAATGCACTGATTGTGATGAAATTATGAATGAATCATCATTGTACCCTACCTCACATAAATTCACCTCTATAAATACAATTTTATCAAAATTCATGACACTAGGATTTTTAACCCATTTGTATGTAAAAATAAATACATTAACTGTTTTATAGTCGAAGTTATATATCTATTTAAATATGTTTAATATGAAATATTCAAATAAATTGTATTTCTATCCCTGGAACTAGATATGTGAATATCTTTTCCCAAAATGATAACTACAATATTTCATATCGTGATGGGTAAATCTTGTTCCTTTTTATATAACATATAACCATTAATTACAAAACCAATGTAAGATATAACATTTTAATTTTATTCCATAGATAACCATCAAAGTCATTCCCCAGTTAACATTATATTTTTAGATAACTCAACATAAATATGATATCATAACCATCCCATATAATGTAGATTATTTTCATTTGATATTAATCATCAACCTATGATGGATTAAAATGTCTAATAATTTATTTGTCAATTCAACGTATGGATCAAATTTGTACTATTATAAAAATGTAAAGTCGGTATTTATCAAACTCTATAATGGTAATTGTAAAATCATATCTTCAGTAAATCCTTTCACCAATAATGTTTCCACAATAATTAGACTTTGGGAGATAGATTCTATCAATATATAATAGGTAATCGATATAGAATTCAACATCTTCATTAGAAATATATCATTCTACATTACAACCTCCTGACTGACTTTGATTCTTGACTTAACCTTTAAAAATATTCTTATTCCATTCAATGCATTATATCCATATGTAATAGAAATTAAGATATAGTTAAACATATCTAATGAAGTGAACCATTAGGTGGACCATTATATCAATGAATGGTGGTGGGATAAATATAACAAATTCACATAATATGACTTCAATTTACTTGTTAATGATTGAAAAATTCATCGACTCTTTTTCATTACTGCATATGGAATTTAAGCATAAATGTGATCTTGGTAAATTCAAGTTGTACATTTTTAGGCGTAAAGAAATGTAACGACATGGTCATCAAATCTTGTAATAGAACATGGAATTCATGTGATTTTAGACTCTTTAACTTCAATTTATTTATTGATACGACATTATGTATTTTTTTTGAATACCCCTATTGAACTATTTCAACATTAAGGAAATTGTAAAATTGTAATTTTCTTGTTGGGATTGAGTATAAACTATTGGATAAATAAAAAAATGCTTTTTTCCTTCACCAGTTCCAACTCTTCCCTTATCCCCATGTCAATCATGTCTAACATGGGCTTGAATTTTTTTTCATTAAAATGTTTTTAAAGAATCAATAATACTAATAAAAAAAATTTCTAAATGAATGAAATAAAGATGATATATGAAGTAAAAAATACTCTTGTACCATAATTCAAAGAAAATTAATACCCTTTTCAAACTAAGTTTCATACTGTTTTATGAAAATCATTTACTAAAAAAATTCAAAAACATTTACATTATCAAACTATTGATCACATGTTATTATAGATACTATTTTACCTTGTTCATTATTCCATTAAAATGTTATTTTCTTGCATCATTATTTATTCCATCGAGGAAAAAATTTCTGTAATCATAAATACAATGTCATTGAGGAATGTTTCAACTGAATTGAGTGTGTGATCTCTTAAAAAATGGGACACCTCAACATTCTTTTAATGATATAGCCTAAAAAATTTCCATAATCGAGAAAGTCATTTATCATCCGATAAAACACAAACCCCAACATGAATTATTTACTATAATGATGATCATATTTTTTAATACATGTATCCAATATCAATTTCATATATTATATGAATGGATCCAAATATATATCAAATATAATTACCAGGTTGTTTTTGTCTAGATATATGTAGAGATAGCATAATGTATTTAAACTTCATGAATAACCAAGTTGGAAAGTTATAATTCACAAACATAAATGGCATTGTATTGTGAGTGATAATATTTACAGCAAAATAATTTATTCAATCTGTATACAATACAAGATGAAAAAATCTTGGCTCATTTTTAAATTCTTGATTTCAAAATCAATTTTCATCCACTGAGGACAGTCAACTAGAATATATATTTTCCCATATTAAATTCTTGTATCTAGGAACCAAATAAATTCTCTCATGGATTCCTAACATCTATATATTTTCTAAACTATATAATGATAGGAAATTACCATATTACATTTTGGGGACTTGATTCTTCTTTTTTTGAATCAATTCATTCCACTCATAAAGATATTAAGGAGTTGTTCATGTTCCTTATAAAAAAATATTATATAATTTAGACAACCATTTTTAGTGATCAATATTATTTAACATTGAATTATATTAATATCATATGCTCTCCAAGGAAGTAATTTTATTCCGATAGAATATCTTTCAGAAGATGATGTAGTTCTATAAATTTTTTTTACTCCATCTACAATCTTCTTTCATATAATATAATATCAATACATCAAGAAATGTTAATTATTTAGTAAAACTAGTTTAAAATGGCATTTTAGAACAAATATTTTTCATCACAAACAACTTTGGGAAATAGTGAATGTCCTATTCAATTGAAATTTTCATTTAATCCATATGAACCCAACAAAATTTACAATAGTATTCATATTAAATGATCCAAAAACCACAGTATTATCCAAATCTAGGTACAAATACATTTTATCCCATGTTTTGTGAAAAAATGTAACTATGATATATTCCAGGGGAAATTTAATGTTCATCCAACTCTTATAAACTAATTTTTATTATATAAATACAATGAAAATAGGGATAAAGAATTTAACAAGGGTTGTATTTATGGTCTATTTCCAAAATTTTGAACTCTTTAAAATCAAAATCATACACTTTTTTCATACAATTATTGTGAATAAATTTTCAATTTATGTGATCCTTATAATGAAAAAAAATATTCAATTTACACACATAAATAATTAAATACACAAAAGAAATTTATAATTGAAAAAAAAGTTATAGAAAACTATAATAAGGTGAACCCAACATTTTAATGTTATCTGTGATTATTAATAATAAGTTATAAATTTACATAGGGGTGAAATGAAAATATACAAGCTTGAGTAAAATTGTGGTTTTTGTTTTGGGTTCTCATTTTGATGTTTTGATGGATAAAAATACATTAATTCTAGTATAGTTTTTGTAACCTTTCTAGGACGGTGTCCAAAAAGAGGGAGGAGTTGATGATTATTCATTTCTTCACTAGGTACTTGGTGGGCTCAGTGGAGTTTCATTGACTGTGTGCTTAAGAACTAAATTTGATGATATTTTATCAATTTATGAACCAATATACTACAACAAATGTTGAAAAAGTGTCATTGTGGGATCTATAGAAATCCTCATCTTATACTAATGATTTTTGTTTAATACAAACAACATCGGATCACCTGAAAACAAAATTCAACCTCAGTTGAACCAATAAAGATAATCAACTTGGAAAATATTTTAGAGTTGTAACTGAGAGTGAGGTTTCAAAAGGATGAAAGCAGATGTGTATTTTTTTAATGCTTCTCATAATACCAATTTAAAGAGTGAAGGATATTCTGATTACACCATTAAATATTGTTTTGTAGTCTATATATCAAACTAATATTGGTCAATATTACATTTTTTATATAGATGTATGGATTATTACACCTCAATAATACAAAAGTTACCTAAAAAAACTTACCATTGTTGATTTAATAAATACAAAAGAGATTCAAAATTTTTTTTAGGTGGGAGTAAAACAAGATGGAAGAGTTGATTATAAAGTATCCTTGGAGATCCTTTAATTTTTTTACTTTCATAATTTCATCTGATAACATTATACATTTTATATATTTTATATATTTCGTAAGAGTGATGTAGATTCTTATTTTATGATCATGTTTTCTTATATTCATAGACACTTCATACACTCACACATCTTTTCAATTAATCTTTTTTAACTACTAATGCCTATTCATTTTTGATTCTATTGAAATATTATATTTTTAGTATTAATTATATAAGGTTCTATATTTGTATAAATTTATTGAGTTTTTAGTATTTCAACCTATTATTTTATTCCATAAATCTCATACTTTATTTAATTCATTTATTCATTGAAATATTTAACATCACAATTTGACATCTTCCCATGAATTATTTTTAAATAAATTTCTTCAAATGATTATCCTTATATAACACTATTGTATTATTTATAATGATATGAATTTTTTTATTTTCCATGATCTCATTTTTTGACATTCTTAGAAGAAGTATTTTTTAACTGCTCATGAGGATAGAGGTTTGTGTTGTATAATTTCTATCTTGGATGTCATGCTAATGGAAGTATTAAAAGTATTGTGGTCCTTTTGTAAGGTAATGGAAGAAAATGGGAAGATTTTTTTTTTGATTTTAATCCATGGCAGGAGAAAGAGAATTTGGAAAATGGAGAAGATTTCCATCTATTTGCTGCAAAAAAATGCTTTATATATATCATTTGAAATATATACCATTCACATGATAAGTGGTAATATTTTTTGAAATTCACGAATGGACCTTTTATTGATGAAGGATTTTATATTTCATCCATATCCTCATTCATCCGGTATCTCCACGCTATATAAGTGAGAAATTTTAATTAGTGGTTGGAATGAATGAAAATGGTGAAAAAAATAAAGGATGAACTGAAAAGGAATAAACCCTTATTAATTAGAGTAGATGTTGAAAAGAATCTACAAGGATAAATAAATGGGTTCAGTAGGTGGAAGGAACTACTAGGAGTGAAAAAATATTGAATCGTGGAAATATGAATGAAAAATCATGACAGTTATCCTTCTTAGTATTGATTAGAAAAAATCATATGAAATTAATAGTAATGATTTTTAAAAATTATTTTCATTCAATTTATATTTTTACTCTATATAAATTAAGAAAAATGAAATTTAAAACTATTTGTATAATGTTTTACGGGGTAATCAAAATATATTTTAGCTATTATTAATGAACTAGGTATGAAAAATATTATTTTTTGAAATATTTATAGACATGATTAATATTATATATGTTCTTATATTATTTTTGATAAAATCAAAATATATCAATAGTTACGGTAAATACTAACATAGTAAAAAAATTATAATGACTTTACACATTGGCTTAATCTCTCTCTAATCAATATTTTTTTAATTTTGGAAGAAAATCCAAATTATAGAGTTCAATTAGAGTCTTAAAGAGTACTGGACTTGGGATGAGCATATGGGGGATTATTGACAAGTAGGAATTGTATACAAAACTATGATAATGGGAGTGTTTTGATGATTAAATGGAAGGAAAAACATATATTCAAAGTTGTTTTATTTTTTATTAAAAGAAGAAAATATAAAATTAAAGAAAACTATTTGATGTGGGGGTTAGATGTAGATTAAATTTCTATAAGCTGGCCTGACAAGGGAGGCCCACACATGGGGAGTCATTAGAGGAGAAAACCCTAACCATTAATCAACACTAGAAAATAAACTGATGAACAAGCATGTTGTAGGACCAGTAGAAACCATAGTAGTTGGATGGTGTGTGATGTCTTATCAATTTCCATCAATACCAGAGACAATGTTGATGTAGGATTGCAAAATTAGAAGGTAGATTGTGGAAAAAGATACGTGAGAGGGAGGGAGAGGGTGAATCAACAATGGATCTTGGTTAGGGAGATTCAGTTGATAATTAAATATGTAGACTGAGAGAAAATAATTTCATTAATGAACACTGTTAAAAAACATTGGAAAATTTAATAATTAATAACTAGGGGATCAAAATGGTGAGATAATGAAAGAGTTTAGTTGCAGGTAAGAAGTCTCATACATTGGGTTTTCAATGTGATGATTCATTTGAGATGTTCTATTGGGAGAAATAGAAAATCCTCAATTACATGAGAGCTTGGATGATGTGATAGATGAGGATCTCTGATATCATTTTATTACAATGATCCTAATAGTTTTATTAGATCTTTCTAAAAAATACTGATAAATTGTGTTTTTGTCAGCACCAAAATAAAAAAGCGATGAAGGAACCTATTTTTATTAGTGCTATAATTTTACCGCTGATAAATATATGACTGTTCAGTGCTACAAAATTTAACTGATAAATATAGTCTTTATCAGCACTAATCTATATAATTATTTTTTAATAATATAATTAGCATAATTAAAAAACCTAAATAAATACATTAATTAGTAAATATAAAAGTCTATAATTACAAATAAATAATTATATAATTATACATATATTTAAATAATTGAATATATTTATTTATAAATTAATATAATTATACAAATATTTATAAATAAATAATTATTTTTTAAAATATAAATATATTAAAAGAATTCGAAATATGTATTTATAACTATAATTATATATATATAATTAAAATTCTAAATAAATATATTTTTAAATATATTTATTAATATTTTAATATATTTATATGTATATTAATATAATTATATATAATTATATAATTATATATATTTACATAATTATATATATATTTATTTATTTATTAAGGTATAAGTACAAAAAAAAATTTAATTATATAAGTAGTGAAATATATAATAATTTATTTAAAATTATATAAATACTTTTTAATATATGAGTGAAATTGAATGGTTAAAATGAATAAGCAATAAAAATAATTAAAAATGAACGTGTTTTATTAATTATAAAAACTGATAAAAAATTAAATTTGGATATATATTAGTTGTAATAGAACTTATATTTTTTTTATCTCTCTTTGTAAAGAACAAATAAAAAAAATTTAAAATAAATTAAAAAATAATAAATGAATATATATCAAAAATGAATATATATCTATGCGGCTCGACGTTGGGTTGGGGTTCCAGTCCACACCCTAAAATTTAATAGAAAATGTATATTGAATCTACAAGTGGATGAAATGATAAAAAAGAGGTGATACCACCACCATAAACTTGGAAACAAAGAAAAATAGAGATCAAAAGTAGTTGGCCAATGCCTCCCAACTCCGAAACCTAAAAAATCATCTTGTGGAAAAAATAGGCTATCACACCTACCTTTCAAGTGGAGGCCCCTCCACCTGGTTTTAGGTATTTTTCATTTCATATCATTATCATCATCATGATATGTGTTATCTTTCTATGGGGTGGGATCCTCAGGATTCCAAGGACCATGTTCACCAGTCATATCTAAACCCTCCAGTATAATCTTCAGATAAGAAATGGCCCTTCATTTGAATGTCACAACACACAGTTCATTAGAATTTCTTAATTCCTAAAAAACCACCCTTATATTGAGTCCATTTAAAACATCCAAAACACAACATTATTGATTACATACAAAGGATGAATCACTTTTTTGAATACTAGATAGAAAACCCACTAGAGATACTTCAAAAATCATAGACATTATTCTAGAAAAAAATTCATTTAGGTTATCAAGCTCACCATACTGTTGTGATGATTCCAAAGTGAATTCGGAACCAACATCTTACTTTTGAATAGATACCACAATGATCTTTGTACGTGGAGTGACCTGATGGGAAGATCTTAAAGTCATCCATGTGACCTATTTTTCCATACCCACATTATCATTAGGAGGATAAAGGCCAACATCGTCATCAATCATCTTATTGGAAGGAAATACTATAAGCTCATATTTCATATGGGATGTAGATCCACTCTTTCTCTTTAACTAGATTGGATCAAAATCCTTAGTATCATTATTACCCATACTGTTGTATAACTTCATAAAAAGAACATATATCATATCAGCATAATCTATAGATTTTTCATAATTAAACTAAACCACCTCATTTGTAGTATATGAATGAAAAATAATAAGATCAGTAGATCATTGAGCCTCTTCCTATCCCAATATATAACAACCCTACTCTTTATTACATAAGCAAACATGATTTGTTACATAAATATTCAGATTAGAAAACTCTAAGGATCAAGAGATATAGTGTATTGGGAAATTAGAAACATTTCATAATATCATAGAACATAAAACACAACATCTTTATTTAAAACATCTTTTACACAACCACAACATTCGTTCGTTCTAAGCATTTCATGGGATAACTTGAGGACATGCATAATAATATGGTGACCTATAAAGCCTAGTACGAGATTAAACAAGTCATAACATAAATAATATTGTACATGTTATTAAATATGCATATCAAGGGATCCCATGAAAATAATGAACATAATGTCCTGATATAGAGGGATTATCATAACATGGAAATGTGTCAACAACATTTAACATGATATTAGCATGATCCAAGTATCATTTCACATGGAGAATGATTAAACCTTCATTTAACTTGCATTAGAGTGATTATTACCACATTTCACATAAGTTATCATGATTAAACCCTCATTTCACTTGACAAATCATGATCCTAATAATTTACCAATGAATTGGAGCACTATCAGGGTGAACCCTTTATAAAAATTTTATTTCAAGCATAATTGTTCCACATGTATCATATAACATGGAATAATTAAACATCATAATTTATTCAATGATAATGGAATGTGGAATACATATTTGAAAATATATAATACATAAGTATATGTTCATGAAGGTGAATACCCTAGATAAGAAAATGGGTATGATATTCACTTACATGATGATTTGGGCATGGAAAATTGTGGCAGTATAACGAGGTTAAATAGATATCAAAAAATGGGTTGATGAGAGAAAAAGGGGCTCTCATAATTTATAAATTAAATGGACAGTAAAGGGGTAATGGAACATAATATCCCAAAATATTTCATGGAATTTAGATGCATAATATAGATGATTTTATTTAATGTAAATGAGAAGAGAAAACTCATTACCAAAGTTATGCATGGAAACAGGTGTACATGGGAGTCATTAATGAGATAGGGATATGTCTCTCATCATTTAAAAAAATGGAGAGCAGTCCGGGGGATGTGAGAAATCATACCCCAACATTTTTATTAGAAAATAAAACGGTATAAAAACATAAATAAATTTGGACAAAAATGAGAATGGAAGAAATTCCCTTTGAATCATTTTCATGGTAACGGGTGTACACGAAAGGAATTAATGAAGGTGAAAAAGGTCTCTAGTCATTCAGAAGTATGGAGGAAGTATGGTGGAGGTATGAAATCTGACCCCGACATTTGTAATTAAAAATTAATGGGAATAACAATATAATAAAACTTGGACATAAATAAGGATAGAATGAAAGTGAGGATCCCTTACTTGGATGTGTGATCCTAATGGATTGGGAGAGGCTCGAGAAAGGCCTATTGGGAGAATAGAGAACATTGGGAGGGTTCTATAGAGTGGGGGGGAAACATTGGTCGAGTTTCAAAGGATTTTAGTGAAAGGGAACATTATATTGAGTGGGTTTATATAGGAGATGAGATGGAATCATTTATTATTTATCTTCTGCACACTACACATGAAACTCATCAAAACCAAAAACCATCCCATGGTTTTTTCCCACAGTTTTTTTCAATGGGGAGTGGAAAAAAATATTTTATAAGTCCAATGGCCTAAATTATTAAAATATGAGTCTTGCTTATTTGGAGGTGAGTCACACTCTAAAAAACATTTTAAAAGGATAAAATATTTTATAATCCTTGGAGGGTCCACTATGATATTCTAAAATAAATCAAACAAATATAAAATCCCATTATTTTAAATCGTAAAACATATATTGGCCAAAAATATGATTTATATTAAATTTTTACATCACATTTGGGTTATTATGATGTCATAAAATACAATATATATTTAAAATTTATTCAATTTTATCCCAAAACGTTGACTGTCTCAGAAAATTATGAAAAAAACATCATTAGATAATTTCCACATCCCGAATCGAAAATTAATATTTATTTTATCTAAATAATTTTCTAAATATGAATATATTCAATTTTAAAAATAAAAATCAATATTAATTAAAAATTCATGGCTTTTGACAAAACTGTTTTCAAACCTTAATAAAAATATCAAGTATATAAAAAAAAGTAGAAGATCATTTATATTTTATAAAATTTTATTTAGTTTAAAATTTTATTAAAATATTATTTAATTAATAAAAACTCATTAATTCATCCAAATATATTTATTATTTGAATATTAACTAAAAAATTATTTGGGATTCAAAACCCATTTACAACGTAATAACAATTAAATGAATTCATATTATTTATAAAAAAATAATGCACATAATCATAGAGCTACGGTCTTGTTACATTACCACTTATAAAACCCTCATAAGACCAAAGGGTTATGTGTGCGATGGTGACAGACTCATGGGGTGGCTTAAATAGCATCTCTCAAGTGGTAATCTCTAATTCTTCCACTAATCCCATAGGCGGTTCTGTTCATGTATAACGTGTTGAAACTCGGCTTGGGATTTGCCACAAGTGAAGCCTAGTGATGATACCTTCTTTCTGAGATTTGAAAAATGGAATCCATGTTGAGAAATTATACAATACGAGGCCATAAATTCCTATGTTTGAGTAAATAGGATTTTTTAAAGCCATATATTTATTCTAATCATGTGATCACATTTCAACAACTATATTATCAATGGTAAAAAATATTAATGGTAATTTGAAATCAAAAAACATAAAACCCAAGAAGCGAATATGTTTTATATAACCATTTCAAATAATAATACAGAAAGTCAAATCCAGAGGAATTTCTAATAATAAATGTTTGGGTCGTTACAATATAGGTGTTCCTCCTTACCCATCCAAAATTGTTATGTCCAGTTCATGACAACAGTAAGAGGAAGAAAAAAATTACATTTCTCCACAGTGTGTCCACACCAAGAGTATTTTGAACATGAATCCACCTTTCCATTCATAATATATGTAAGAAAATATTCTTCTCCAATATTCATAGTGTCATCTTGATAAGATTACACCACCAAATAACCATGATTCATAGAAATAACGCCCTTTTTATTAGGCCTACATAAATTATTCATTTGACCACGTTTACAATAGAGGGAACACAACAAGATTCCATGAAATTTTTCAGCGACATGATAAATGTATTCGCATTTTGGGAAAATATCATAGACTCTCTCGTAGTATAATGTTATTTCTTACCTAAATTGAGAAGACACAAGCATAGAAATCTTAATCAATATACAACAATGTCATCTTTACCTAAAATTCCAGAAAAGTGGCCATATTATGCACATTCGATTTCTTTATCAAACATGATAGGAATGAAAATGGTCAATAAAACATCCCACAATATCTAAGGTTACTAAAAGAATCATATGGGGACATGAATGAGTGAAATTTGGTAATTAAATTTGAGTTGGCTTCAAAAATGTTCAAAAAATGAATGATTTTTATTAATTATCTAAATTATTAAAAAATGTAAAATAAATTTATAAAATTAAATTAAATGAATATATATTAAATAGGTACATTATAAGCATATTAAAAAACCTAAATTTTAGTGATTAAATATGTATAGATAAAAATTAAAAATGAATAAATTATTAAAATATTAAATGAATAAATTTTAAAACAGATTAATTTATAATTAAATGTAAAAAATAAGTTACATTATTTGTGAATAAAAAATACTAAAAAATAATAAATAAATGAATGAAAAAAGTGTAAAATAAAATAATTTAAAAAGATGTATATTTCAAAAATATTCCAAAAATGAACAAGTGTTGTTAATTATATAGATTATTAGAAAAAGAAAAAAAATGAATATATTATAAAATGAAAATGAATACATACATATATATATAAATAGAAAAAATTGTAATCATCAAATGTTAATGAATAAAAATTTATAAATAAATATTAAAAATGGATAAATTTTTTAAAAAAATATTGAACAATGAATAAGTAAAACGAAAAAATAAAAAAAATATTAAAAATTCAATATTATTAATTATTAAATAATATAAATAATTAAAAAATTTAAAAATATATTAAAATTGTTAAATACTATATAATTAATAATAATATAAAAAAAATAAAATTTACCACTTTTTGACATTTTAAATGTTAGAAAATAAATATAAATATTAAAAATGCATAAATTTAAAAAATGATCAAACTAGTAAAAAAATAAAAAAATATATAGTGTATATTTTTTAAAAAAGGTCCCTCTGCCAAATGGCTGAGGTAATTTTATTAAAAATAAGGTTACAAGATATGCAAGTAGAGAGACTCTTTATAACAAACATCATAAAGAGGTAACAACACCACCTAGGATGGATCTAACCAACAAATTAAATCACCCAAAACCATGTTGTCCAGCCCATTCATAGTCAGGTTCAGCTCCATGTGAACTCTGTAGCTTCTAATCCTTTGTTGTCCAAGTCATTGTCATTAAGTGGCGTGAACCATCCTTGAGAAATATCATGGTGATTTATTTGTAAGATTCTGCTAGCTCTACAAGATATTCTTTAGTTATTATGGGGATATGTTTTGAACTCCTTACCTTTAAAGCAGTATCCGTGATTTTTCCAGCTTTAGGGGGTCTCCCTACTTTCCTTTTAGAGCTTTGAGGACCTTTATAGCCTTGAAGCAGTTCATCAATGATTACAGCTTCAGGTATCCGAATGTCCTTTGAAATTCATTGTGAGCATCTGTGGGGACCAGAATGAGGTGCATGCATTGCAGAAGGAGAAGGGCCATGTGTAGAGATATTCAGATCATACAATTCTGAATTAGGGTTCATTTGAGTGCAAGGTGGATTCATCGTACTACATGAATTGTCAGAAGAAACAAATGGAATAGAACTATATGAAGAAATACTTTGAGAAGCAGCATTTTGAGCATTATTTTCAGATGAAGTAGATACATTCAATGTGTCAATAGTACTGTTAACAGTAGAAGAAGAAAAAAAAAAGAATGATCATCATTTGTCATAGAAGAAGTATCATACTTTCTCCCCGTGATAGCATTTGACATAGCAGTAGAAACAGGTGTGAGACACTGCAAGTTCTCCTGAGTAGTGATGTTGTCCAATTCTATAGCTGAAGCATGACCACAATTCTTCCCAGCTTCATCCTCTGGGAAAGTGTCTAGGATTCCATCAATTGTTCCCTCATCTTCTTCAACCTATAAATCTAATAGAAAAACATGGATTTAATTCTAAAAATACAGAGAAAACTAGAATTCAGCTTCCTCAGTCAGTAAATCATGCACTATGTTGCAAACAAAATCGTAAATTTCAGAGAATATATTAAGGTCCTCCTTTGAAACCCATTAAATAACTGGATGAACCACCTTAGAAACATATTGTATATTCTACTCATCCTCCTCAACCATATTAGCCCATGAAACTCTTTGTGATGTGGAGGAAGCAGAATGCTTTGATGTAGAAGCATTTGCACTGGAAGAATGAACATGAGTTTTAACAGGAGGGGCAACTGATTTTAGAATTCCCTTTTTCTCAATAAAAACAGCCTTGCTCTTTTTATTTCTGTTAACATCAGTCCATTCAGAAACCTTAGGTTGAACCTTGGCATTCCACTGGATCATTCGACAGTTTGATACATTATGCCCCATAATCTTACAAACATCAGAAAAGTAGGGCACATTCTCATATTCCAATCAAATATCATATTTAAAACCATTAGCAGTAAACATGATAGAATCATGAATTTTGATTTCAAAATTAATATCTATAAGAATTCTGGAAAAATAACCACTTTCACCATCCAAGGATACTTGATCCAGCCTCAAAGGCATGCCAATACATGAAGCAATGTCATTGAGGATTCTAGGATGCCAATATACCCAATTTAAACCATGAAACCTTACCCAAATTTGTGCATTAGATTGTTTGAGATTGAAAGGGTTAAAATTAACATCCAAATCCGATAACCTTAGTAAACCAGGCTAGAGTTAAAGATTGCATAGTTTTTGAACAGAATTCAAGGAAGCAGAGGAGTTGAAAACAATGTGAAAATACACTTTTCTAATTGAAATGAATTTCCAATCTCGTAAATTACAGCAGTGAGATATTCAATTTTTAAGATCAGCAAAGGACCAAGGTTTGTCACCCTCTGAGTAAATAACACAACCCAGTAATGAAAAATTACAAAGGTCCAGCCGCTGCTACAGTGCATCCGGATCCGCAACAACTGAGAATCCACCATTCTCTAACCTGGTGATATTCGCGGATTTAGAGGAATCCTGGAGAACCAGAAAACACCTCCGTGAAGGATAAATTCTTCTTTCGAAGAATATATGAATCCTGGAGACCCGAAGGATTAAAAATTTCCGTCGATTCTTGATGATAGCCCTTAAAAAATATTAAACATATAAAAAGTAAAATATATGTTTGAATATTATATTTAAAAGAAATAAATAGTCTATGTGTGCTTCAATATATATCTTTGTTTATATGAAATAAAAATTTAATTATGAATAAATATTAAATAAATTAATAAAATTAACCCAAAAAAATTAAAATGAAATAAATTTATAATATATAGATATAGAAGTCATAAATTTATAATTAGTTAGTGTGTATGTGTGTGAGTATATCAATATTTATTTTTATAGGTGAAATAAATGTTTAATAATTAAATTGTATTGTAACTATACGTAAACCACTTTAAACCTTTTAGCGATCTAAGTGGCCAACTTAGGTAGCCAACAACCTGATGGGCTAGCCAAATAAGGATATCTAACTAGGTGGAAGTAGAAGAATGTGTTTCATAATGTACACTAAGAATACCGATGTACATGGCCTGTGGGGGGGTCTTTGTGTGTCGGCATGGGCCCATTTAGTTGTGTTTAGTGTCTATATTGGATCTCATCACCACTGTAGGCTTCGAAGGTGTTCATGTCTCATGATCATATATAAAGAAGCAATCAAATGCCCACATGTTTTTTGGAGGACATTCTAGATGGAATCACATTATTTTTATTATACCTTGAACTTGTACTGATATAGGTCACCATTATCAGTATAAAAAAGAACTAAAAAATGGTCCATTTACCAATGCTACTGGAAAACTTACAAAGGTTACCTTTAATTAGAATTTGGTATAGCACTGATAAAATTTGATGTTTTATTAGTTGTTTCATTTATGTTAATAAAGGTAACAATTATTGTTTATTTTATTGGGAAATGATAAGATCTAGCGCTGTAAAATGCCATATCTATAGTTGTAACGATGCTACAAAATAAATCTGGGATGGAGGTAAATATGCTAGTAAAGAGTCTCACCATGATGAGAATTTTTGTGCTTTTACTTTTGTTTTTGATGTACCTAGAATGGATATTTTTCATATTGAATAATCCCTTGATGAATAAATTACTTTTTTTATAGAATCCCAGGTGGTGGAGAGGTCGACACCCTATAAGTTGGGGGGCCACCTAATTAGGGAAGGTGAAATCAATGAATATGATTATTGTTTCACTTCTCTTTAACAGTTAGATGATGAAGGATGCACAACTATTGTGTGATGAAATACCATTAGAGATTAGTGTTTCTTAAATGAGTGTTTTTCAGGTTGATATGTTTCAATCTATTATATCCTAGCGGTGTGGTCTTTTCAACTCTCGGTATACATTCAATTTAATGTATTTTTCTGTATGTGTGTGTTATTTTATATTTGATAATGTTTCTCAGACCATGGGTTTTTGGATACAAAATACATTGTTGTAGTCATATTGGATCATCATCATATTTATTATTGTTATTATTATCATTGGATATACGGGATGTGTTATAATTTTACCCCAAATAATAGAATATTATTATTATTATTATGTCCAAGAAAACTGTTGAGTGGTATCAATGGTGGTACAACATGTGGCCGATCAAGGGATAAAATCACATGTGGAATATCAAAGGATCAAATATTGGACTACATCAATTTAGAGAATGATATTATCGTGGCTGGGGATTTCCACATACAATGATTTTTTTTTCAAAAATACATAGATTATGAAACTACTTCCCGGTCTATTATTTTTTCCACGTGCCTAGATGTAGAAATTTTGGAAGCTATCCCAGATTGAGCATTCTTAAAATATTATTTGAGGAAGGAGTCTATTAGGAATGCTCCCTCCCGTCTATGATTTTTTAAAAAACTGTTTTTATTATATATATATATTTTATCAAAATAAAATAAAACATAAAACATTATTCAAAGGCTTATATTTCATTATTAGTTTTAACTAAATTATTTTAAAAATATTAAACAAAATATCATCAAAGTCGCCTTTTTATAGGGGTGTGTCACTTCACATATTTTCAAGATTTCCAATGTGGGAAACACTTATTTTCCTTCAATAAATGAATAATTAATTTTTTATAATAACACATTAATGAAAAAAAAATATTCATAACACATTATTACTAATTAATTAGTTAATAATAATGTATTTATTAGAAATTGATATAATTGTTACATTGATTTTAAAAAAATAGATATAAATATTAATCTAATTTATAATAATATATATGTTTATAATTTAATTTAATAATTACAATAAAATTTAAATATTATAATAATTAAATTTTTAAAAATAATAATAATTAGTAATGATAATCAAAATTATTAATATTATCAATTTTAAATAATTTTTTTCTGTCATGTAAATTATTACTTCATTGTTATATTTTTAAATACTAATAATATTATTATTATAAATTAATTATGGTCACATATATGCTTAGATACAATGAAAATAGATGCATCTAAGGGCTTGAGAACAAATAATTTAATCCGGAAAATAAATTCCTAATAATAAGAATGCCTTGATTATAAATTCACTATAATAAGTCATGATAATAATGTAATTATTATAAATTCTGGAAAATAATATTACTAATAATAATGTCATGATAATTAATTCAAGATTATAATATTACTAATAATATAAATGATTGTATTGTTATATATTATTAATTATTAATATAATATAAACAATTATGCCTTTAATGTTTTTAATATTATAACTAATAGTTATTTTTAATATAATTAATAAAAATAAAATATTAATTATTTATAATTAATTAATTATTTTCATTATTATTATTAATTCATGGATTTTTATTAATATTTATTATTTTTCATTTATTATTTTTCAAAAAAATTATTCTTTTAATTATATTAAATTTATTAAATGTGTGTCTTGAATTTCATTTAGAATCTAATTATAATTTATAATTTTAAATATTTTAATATTACCAACATTCATTTAAGTCCAAATTATATGTTTTGATACCAAATTATTTAACATCATTTTTATTATTATTAATCTAATATTTAGAGGGAATATTTTTATATTTATCTTTTTTATACGTTTTTTTTCTTTTCATTAAGATTTAATTAGATTGTATATATAGTTTATATCATATAAGATTTCAATGTCTCCAACTTGGATCCTAAAAAAACTAACATGTTTCAAGTGTGCGATGTAGGAAGGAAATAAAATATTAACTATAACTAAACCTAAATAAAACATAAACATGGATTAAACATATAAAAAATAGTTAAAAATAAATACAATTTCAAAAATATAAAAAATCTTTACTAATTAAAATGACACAAACATTATTGACTAAAACCAAGACAATTACAATTTAAAAAATTTAGGCACATAAAATATAGTATAAGTATCGCCTGAATGAAATATAAAAGATTGATTGTAATAATAAAAAATATTTTTTGAAAAAATATTTGTTGTTTAAACTCCCATTCTTAAAAATCAATAAAAAATAACAATTATTAAGATGGATTCGTATAAGGAATAACTACACTCAAATAAAAACAAAGCCCCACTCAAAAGTTGGACACACACAAATGATGCACCAAAATTGAACCTTACTGATTTCCTCTTGCTCCAATGTTTCGAGGATAATGCCATATCCCTCACGGATGTCTGCCTCTCCACTATGACTTCATATGATGAAAAAATTTCATGTCATCATCTGATGAATCATCTAATGACGTGGGTGAAATGTCATCCAGGTTGTGTGTAGTACCATGTTTACATGAAAGATCCCTTACTTCTATCATATGGTTTGATATCTTATTATATTCAATGATTATTGTCTAGATCTCATGACTAAAATGTATTATATATAGATAATGATTGAAGATTCCACCTTAGTGTACAAATGCACTACTTGTGAGTCAAAAATATTATCAATTTCATCTTTAACATTCTTAGGCCGCATATCATTCTCAAACACCCCTGGTAGAATTGTAGTGTGTGAATTTTTAATTTTTCCCACATTACACTAATTAGATGAAGTCATTCCCAAGCTATCATAGGTAGCCTTTATAATCTCAATGAAATGGGGAGGATAAAACCTCCCCAAATTAAATTTTACATTATATCATATCCATGGAGTATGACATAATGGATCCTCCAACTAAAGAGGATAAAACAAAATTTCCATAGACCGCTCTCTCTTCCTTGGATATGTTGAGATAGAAATATGAATTTATGTTGTTTTACAAAGTTATTAATAATTTCACAAGTGTATCTTTTTCTAAAAATGTGAACACATAGAAGACTCAAAAATAGGAGGTGATTTCTGATATCCAAGGGAAATTTCATTATACATGTATTTATAGGTAATCCCATTTGATATCCCTCATTATAAATAAATTTTTTTTATTTGAAAAGTGAATATTTATGTGAATATGCTTGCAGCTGACCAGCCACCTAAACAACCAATTAAGGTCTATTATTTTTAACTAGTGTAGTCTACATCTTATCACCTACCTAAAAATCACAATCACCCTTTCTTGGAGCATGCACTTCTTCTATAATTGAACGTTGGAGCACCTGAGCAGAACTATGAGAAATTCCTTGTATTATTTCAACAATATTCCCATAACTACATTCCATAAGAGTTTTAAGAGACATATCCATAAGAGAAATGTTTTGTTTCTCTTATTTTTAGCCTTCCAAAAAGCATCATGTTCCATATTCCATGTGGGCCACACAATATGAGAAATACAAAGCTATTTTTCAACAGTAGAGGGATGGCTAGTCTCATCATGATCATTATACTAATCTCTATAATTTTTAACATTATTCAGTATTCAAACCATATGTACACCTCTTACCTGATGTTTCATCATAATATCTATATTAGCTCCCCCTTCTTATGAGTATTTACTACAAGAAAATGTCTATCTGCCTCTTATCGTCCATATGTCCTAAAGGATCCAATATACCATTTGTCTTCCAATCCTTATACCAGCACCAATCAGTTGTGTCTCCTTTCATCCAAATGTGGAAAAAGTCATTTTTCCAAAAAAATATCATATAATAAATCAAAATTTTAAAACATCCATTGTAAAAATTACGAACATTTTCAAATTCAATAAGTAGGATGAATTAAATATCAGTGGAAGATAAAAAAAGATATTTATTGAAAAAAAAGTTTTTCCATTGAAATTTTTTGTCATTGAATTTTTTATAAATATTTTCAGCGTTTATATTTTTTATTTTTACTTAGAGTGTCAAATTTCATAATGATTTTATTTATAATTAACAATGTACAGTCTTTCTAAATCACTTTCCTGACAGATTACTAATTTCAAGTAGGTGATTTTGAAGAAGTATGAATTTTCAACCAAATGGTGTGAACCATGGGATTCATCCCATGCTTCCAATATTTATTGAAAATAGAAAACTCATAAATTAATAAAATGATGGTGGTAATAGTCAAGTGAAAACAATTTCAATAAATGAAAATAATAATCATCTCTAGAATCGACCACCTACCCTGACTCTTAGATGTCGGGACCTCCTTTATGATTCTGATTGTTTCAATGATCCACCCTCTACTTGAGTATCATCATCCCGTGGTGCATAAACCTAATGAGGCCATGTAGGTCATTCAACATAGATATCACCCAGAATATGTCCAAATTATTCAAGGAATACCACCTGGGTGATGGATTTCTTCAAAATATCAAGTTGAATAAAATGATTATTTCCAAATTACATCTAAGAAATAACCTCTATTATAGAATTTATCTTCAAGTCACTAGCTTCAGTAGATTTTGTGGTGAATTATTATCCTAAAATTTCATTAAAATAGTTTCTAGAAACATCCTACTTACAGGGTTTACCTCTCACTGGAGATTAAGCATCAAGATTTTAAATACTTTTATAACCTGTTGCATTTAATTAATACAACCTCAATCAAAATTATACAGATTAATAAGCACAAATTTCACCGACATAGATATCTATATAGTGACTCTGTACATCATGGGAATTCTCTTCCAATACATTAGTCAATGTTTTGAAGTCCTACCCCTTATCGGGGTCTACACCACCCTTCTCGTACTGGTTTCACTTCCCATATCTCTCACCACAAGCCTTCCCATATTGAACTGGAAGAGTTTAAAAATACCATCAACATACATAACATCACTAGAGGATGCATCATGAATTATCTATTTTGATGGTTGACCCCTCAATGCATTTTCGAACCCATGACATTGGCAGTCCTAAGTGGGGCTTCCATCCTTCTTTAAGATAGAACTTGTATAAATTCTCTGATTCCTGTTAGCATCAACCTGAGTCTCAATTCAATTATTCTTCTTGAATCTGTGTTTCATATTATGTCCCTTCATATATTAATGGCCACATGAGAAATCCCTATTATAGTGATCTTTCATATTCCCAATAGTTTTGGAGTCCCTATAAAAAACAGGGGTCATATAATATTCATTCCTAAAAAAATCATCACACAAGATATATATAATAACCTTATCGATGATAGAGATATTAAGTCCATATATAATATAAAACGATAATATAATCCAACTTTGAATTCCTTCCTTTTCCAGTCAATTTTAAAAGGAACACCCAATGGATGATATGTTGTAGAGAGTTTCTTGATGGCATAAAATTAAACTGATACCAAAATAGCATCTTCATTTACCAGATTATTTATGTTACATTGTCATTTAATACCCAATTTGGAACACCATCACCCAAAAATGGGAAAATACTTCACTGTAAACAACCAGATTCCAAATCTGATCAAATCACCTTCTGTGAAGAGTCATTTTCTTTCAAAAAAAGTAAACAAATGAAGAATAACTTGAAATCTCACCACCAAGAAGGAGTTAGAGTGTGATATTTACAAGGAATACAATTGATGTAGGAATATGTAATATTCATCGTGACCATAGGCAGGAGTGCTTGATACCCCCATCCCCCTCCTTTTCATACGTATCTTATACCGCCTCATTGATTGTTAATATCCTCCCATATAAATTATAAATTATAAATATAATGAAATTGAAATCTGGAAAAATGACTAAATAATGAAAATAATAATCAAAAATAAAAATAATATCATACACATAGTAAACAAACTATGTTTCAAAAAAAATTATTATTGATTTTATACATAAAAATTAAACATCAAAAAAATCATGTTCATAAAATATAGTTCCAATAACATCTAAATGAAAATAAATGGAATTATAAAATAAATAATTGACTAGAAATATATAAATTTTTGAAAAGTATAAATATAATATAAAAAAATAAATCATTGACTAAACATATAAAAAAATTGAAAATAAAAGTAATTTATTTAAAAAATTAATGAGAAATAATTTTAGTGGAAATAAATTTTTTTGTTTTGAAACATTAAAGTTTCAATTATATTGTTCTGCATAAAATATTTTTTCTATATATTAATTTTTGAGATTTCATTTATTTTCAAATAATTTTATTAACAAATAAGTTTTTTTTATTTCATTTAGATTTTATTTATACATTATTATAGGTGCATAATTTTTTTGAATTGAAAATATTATCTTTTCAATCAATAATGTTTGTGTTATATAAATTAATATTGGGTTATAATATTTAAAAAATTATATTTATTATAATTGTTTATATATTTAATCAATGTTTTACGTTAAATTTAGATATTAAATATAGTTGATATTTTAAAAGATTCCAAAATTGCTTACTTAAATTATAATAATGTACAATGTAGGTGACGTTGAAATCCTATAAAATAAAAATTATAAATTAAATATAGATAAAATTTGAAATTTTTTAAATAAATATTAAAATAATTGAACACAAAAATAATTTCCTAAAAAACATTAATGAAAAACGATTTCAATGGCACTAAATATTTTGGTTTCCAAAACTATCATTTGTACTTTTAATTTTTTTCACCAAACATGTCTTGTGTAAATTAAAAAAATTATTTCTTTAAATTCATTTTATTTTAAAATTTTAAATATTTTAAAATTTAATTTTTTAAATTTTAAATAGATTTTATTTGAAT
Organism: Viscum album; assembly: GCA_963277665.1. Lineage (NCBI taxonomy): Eukaryota > Viridiplantae > Streptophyta > Magnoliopsida > Santalales > Viscaceae > Viscum > Viscum album. Next base: position 737,354,755 of record OY728160.1, read on the forward strand.
AATATTTTATGCATAATTTTTTTGGATATGTAAATGTTTTGTTTTTAATTAATAATGTTTATGTCATTTAAATTATTTCTTTTATTATATTTCTAAAATTATTCTTTATTCATATATTCTTATATGGTTAATCCATGTTTTATGTACCATTTATATTGAAATTATAGATTGTATTATATATGGTTCAAAAGATACCTACTTTAAATATAATAAGTTTTTTTGTGTTTCAAGTAGAAGACACTGAATGCATATAATTAATAAATTATTAATATAATAGAAATGAAATTTAAAACAAAGACTGAACACATAAAAGTATAATTATTTGATTAGTTAAAAATAATTACTATTTTCTTATTATAAATAATATATAATAATTTTATTATTATTTATATTAATATAAAGGTAATAATTGTTAATATTATATTACTAATAAATATAATTTAATAATAATACTATTATTTACCTTATTGTTAAGAATTATATTATTATTATTCTTCTTGAAGAATAATATAATTACTATTGTCAAGAATTCAATAAAATATAATTATCATCACTTTTTTATTATGACTTAATTTAAAAGATCGTGAATTTATTAGAATTTATTTATTATGATTAATTTCACTTACTCATGAAATTAACATCCACAACTTATTATCCATTGTCATGATCTCATATGACTGTATTTTCTTGGAAAATGTCATTAAATAATTAGTAATAATATTATTATTAATAAATATAATAAATAAAAAATAATTTACAAGAATCAAATATAATTGATTGAAAAACATTACATTTACACTATAAAAGAAATTTTGTTTGTAATTATTGTCATTTATCACATTATTAATTATATATATATTGAACATGTCTATTATATGGTTTTAAGACGCTACCCCATTTATTATTTAAAAAAGGTACAACTAGGACAAGGGGTCAGAAAGAGAATAATTGCCATCAACTAAAACATGTAATACACAAAAAAAAACCTCCCAAAAAATAACTAAAAATCAAGTCCAACAACCAAGGTTAGATTAGGGCCCCTCTGACCCTTACCACCAGGGGATCTACTATGTAGATGTCAACAACACTTAGAATTATTAGTTCTCTACCGATTCTCATAGTCATCATCTAATGACAAATAATTAGTGTCCACTAATCCCCTTTTACTAGATACATCCTTTTAATGTTTCCCTTGAATATGATGAGGGGTCCTATGTCCCAAAGGCTCGCCACCATGTTCACATCCTTCAAGTGAACCTACACAAGGAAAAAATAACAAGAACTATCAAGCATTAAAACATAAGGAAAGGATTAATTCTTCCTTTCATGATATGTTTAATTCCTACCATTAAATGGGGATCCATCCATAACTACTTAAACAACCCTCAACATGGCAGAGTATACCATATTAGTTTTAGAGGGCATATTATCTTACATAATCTAAAGCCTAGTCCTAAATCCCAAACTAGATGTCCCTTCCACTAACTCTAAGGGAACCTCCTCAGGTTAGTTTATAACTCTAAAAGAATTGATTTTGTAAACCTATACCATGATTAAATTCCCTTTAGAATCCTATACACTTTCCCCCACAACTCCGATTACGTCAGTGTGAGAATTATTATTAAGAAAATTTTCGTTTTTCAAAAGAGTCTAAATATTCTAATAAATTTTTTGAACACCATCGTTAAGTGTTACCCAAACTTCTTGGTTATCATTAATTAGAGAAACATCCTTTGATGCATCATTGTCTAGAATCCTGTGTGGTTTCAGAAGAGTTATTTCTTTTGAAGTGTTTGAATCCTTCAATTTGGACGAATAAATACCACAAATAAATAACATATCACCAGAAAAACATTTGTTAGTCATATAAGTCTCTAAAATACTTTTTATAAATCCAGAAGAAGTATAATGATTATTTCTCTTATCATAAGAATAATATTAAGTTCTACTTTCATTTTATTGATCCAACTTGGGATGCACAACCATCTGTATAGTAATAGGGGAAGAGAAACATGTCAGTTCAGTCTTTCTCTTAAATTATCCATCCAACAAACATGTTCTTATAGACATGTCTACTGTTTAATTAGATAAACATTGAACCGATGTGTCTTTAGTTTTTTGATATCCATTATGGTATCTTAATGAAATTTTATATTCTTGAATTGTCTATTGGTCAAAAATATCTTTCACCAATGCATCATCTGTTGTTTATGTCTCACTAGCCCTCCCCTTCACTACTATCTCTTCCCATGACTTAGATGTGTCCTTCCATTAAACTCCATTAAATTCACAGTAATAATCCGACCATGGGACTCTATAGTAGCCACAATATCATCTCATTCTCCCTGACTATCCCTAAAAAATAGCCTTTATATTAATCGATCAGCAAGTCCATCCCTAGAGAGCCAATCCTGATAATCTAATTGCACCACTAGCCTCATACTAGGCTCACATCCAAGAAAATTCCCCTCTGATTCCACCTAAATAATCATTCCCCCATCATGAGGTAGATTCTAACCATCATTTCTAATACAACTCGGAGCACTAGATTTGAAACATCAAATACTATTAAAACAATAATTTCCATCATTCCCATGAATTGAGAAAAGGAAAAAACTATATATCTTCTACAATAAAAAATTTCATGTGATATGACATTAGAATATGAATGAACCCGAGATATTTTTTATATTCAATTCTTTGGTCTACCTCATCATCTTCAGTTGATATATTAACTCTATCAACTAAAGTGCAACACAAGTCCACATCCTCTAAAAATTGATCATTGTGCAAAAATATGGCCACCTCAGTTGCCATATCCATTTTCAAAGGGACCCATATAGACAATAAAATATCATAGAGTGGCATAGGGTTCGAAAAAACCAATTTAATCCAAATAAAATGAACCATAATTGAATAGTAGAATTTTTTATACTCTAGTGGGTTTCATTTTTAATTCCATTCACAGATGTACAAAAACCTCGCCCTGGAAGAGATGGATCCAAATCCTCAAGCCCTAATATACTGCTCCATAGAAGGGAATATAATTTGAAAGAAATAATTTCCCAAAAAAACAAGTTTCCAATTTGTGAATCCCCAATATTTTTAGATATTCTCGATATGATCCCCAATTTTACATGGTATATAGCCCCATGAAAAAATGAGATGCATAATAATTAAAAGCTCCATAATTTCCATTCATTCTGATACTATGACTAAGTATACATTTACATGGGAAATTATTCATTTCCTATGAATCCCACATGCAACTGTTCTCTTGAATATAGAGAAAAATATATTGTGATCACTAATCTCTGCATAAGAAACTACAACAATCCCTCAACCCTGGAGTTTATGACCATCCATTCCATGATCCACATACTTGTGACACTCGAAACATCCTTGAATGAGGAAGTTATTAACTATATATTGGATATAAGAATTAACCATAATCAATGATCCTTAATTATATTTTATTTATATTATTGAATGTGGTACTTATTGCTAAATTATTATTAATTATTATTATTAATTCATAATTTTATAATAAATGATAATAATGAAGTCATAATTTGAAATTTCATAATTAATAAATTAAAAATAATATATATATATATTGAAATTAATAGTAATTAATATACCAAAAAATTCTAGGAGCCAAGTAAGCCTACTCCTACCAAAATTTATTGAAAAATAAAAGATATAACATGATAATAAGAAAATACATGATCAATAAAGGAAATGTATTCCTCCAAAAAAGAAAACTAAGTATGAGTAGAAGTAGTACCATCCCAATAATCCTGATCAAAGGTATCATCTTTAGAATTCCATTCTGACAATGAATTCTTATTATTGAAAATCACAGAGTACGTTTCACTGAGTTTAACCTAGTCCAAAGTGAGACCCTCATAAGAAGACCTAGTAGATCATCCATGCCCATGGGCAGAAACTCGGTCATCACATCCACATCTCTATCCATGTGTTTTCTAATGCTGAACTCGTTTACAAGACATCATTTTCTTCTAATCCCTTTTCAATTCAGAAAGAGTGATAGATTTTTCCCAATAGTCATGAATGATTCTTGAGACATCATCTATCACATCTTACACCCCAATATCACATTTAATCAGCTCCATTACATCTATGTAAGGTGATGGATTATTATCAGGAAAAATCTGAATACCAATATCAATTGAATTTTGAGTATCATGATCCTAAACTCCCTCCCCTATATTCTTCTCATTTCGAGAAACAATATATGACCATAATTTCTTTTTAGCAGTTCCACATTCAAAATATAAAATGGGATGTCCAATGGTTCCATAAGCTAGTAGTCCAACCCGTACACTACCATTAACAGGAGTACTCTCCATCAGATGCTCATTTCCTATGTTAGTAGCTGGGGCCCTAAGATGTGTGAAATTATTTATAGGAGTATCACCCACCAAATGAGTATTAGACAGCATAATGAGACTATCAAAGGAATTAAAAATCTTCCCACGTCCAGCATTACAACATAATGTTACAACAACCTATGTCTGACCATGTCCACCAGAATGTAGGGAGATTTTATTTTTATTCTTCAACAGACATATCGTAGAATCATTCCCATGCTGGGATAAAAATTCAATGTTCATGGATTTATTATAATTTTAGAGTTCAAGTCAAATTACATTAAATTACAGTAAAAAATTTAGCATTCTTATATACAAAATTCAAGAATCATGTTCCTCATAATCAGTGTACCGAAGAACAAGATCCAGTGAAGTGGAATTCAGATCATCTTAGAACAAGAAAAAGGAAATGTGCCTAAATAATGTGAACTTCATTTCATTTTTAATCATTATAAGAACTCCAATTGGTGTTGCAATATAATACAATAATTTGGAATGCCAATGAATCCAATTAAATCCATAGACCTTACCCAAATTTGATCTCTATACTTACCATATTCAAGAATATTAAATTTTCCTTCCCAATTATGGATATGAATAAAACCTGGTTTTAGTGAAATTTATCCAAATCCGCAAACCCTTATATTCAAATCATTAGAGAGGAAAAGAATATGAAAAAAAATTGGGACCTAATGAAATGAATTTCCAAGATGAGAAACACAATATTACCAAGATCCACACAATTATTTCATAATTTTTTTGTTGGCATGGAACCCCTTGGTAAACAAAGATGAGTAATTATGGAGTGTTCACCTATTTTGAAGCATTTTGATTTAGAAATTTTATGGACCCTGATGGGTACCACACAACATTTTTGATGAATCAAATTAGCATATGATCACTTATAGGGAATGAATGATTTTTACCTACTACATCTATAGCCACTATTTCTTAAATGTGAGTAGGAAATCCTTGAGCAATGTTGGGTCCTCACTCTGAGAATTAGACCATAAAAGAGCTGGATCGACATCTCCCAAAGCGATCGCAGTGTGCCTGTGCGAGTCAAAATGCCCCCAGCCCAATGAATATTCAGTAAGAGATGACGCCATCATATATGGGGTTTCGAGTTAGGTGAGCACTATGGTAAAGATCCCATTACCACAAAAATGATGATGTTGAAACATGGAGGTTGAGATCCTGTTGTGGATGAACGACGTCATGGAGGGCGTGCAACAATGACATCCAAATCGCTGCGGCGGTAGCGTGGAATTAATTATAATTAATATATTATTTAATAATAGTATTTAATAGCAATTATATTATTTAAATCATCTTCATTTTTATTGATAATAGTATTATAATTTGTAAATATAATAAAAATAAAATAACATACATGAAAAAAAGATATTTATATAATAATAATAATAATATTGTTATTATTATTAACTGAACAAAAAATAACATAATTCATATTGACTATATTATTAATTATTATTAATTATTTTTAAAAATCAAAGTAAATATATTATTTATTACATTATTTATATTCATTTTTATAAATTAATGACAATAATACTGTTAATATTATTGATTAAATTATTAATCGTATCATTTTAGAATGAATCATTATAAATTAGAGTTTTAAGAACATAAATTACTTTATTCATAATCATTGACATGAATTTATTAGTTAATATTTATTAAATTATCAAATATATAAAATTAAAAATCTATTACGAGTAATAATTTATTATAAATAATTTTTTATTACAATTAATATATTATTAATTCAATAGTGGTGAAGTGGTGTCTGAATCCCACATCGAAAACATGAAAAATATATCGAATGTTTCACCCTTATAAAAGGGATGGTTGGTTGAGATTTTATGTAATACCATTGGAATACTTTGTTTATGGTAATACCGAATATAAAAACTGTTAAATACGGTTTGATTTTCAATTTTTATGATTATATATATACAGAAAACAAAAAAATAACATAGGGCATTCTTTAAGAGAGAGCCTTATTTATGTTTTTTTGAAGATGGTGTTGTCCTAGATAGCACCTTCTTTGGAAATATGTTAATGAATGTTCCACATAAGAAAAAAAATTATTATACATGTAATACTATATGGAAATAAATTAATCATAAATATGAAACAATACATTAATAAAATATAATTTTTAAATTGTAAACACAAATTTGAGTAATATTGGTCACACCGTGAATTAGATTGAGGTCATAATAATTCCTACATTTCACAAACGAACTCTAGATCTTTTTCCTAAAATATATAAATAATATGAATGATTTTTTTTTTCAGTTTTGAGTATGTGAGAATTTTTTTACTAAATTGTAATTTTAAACAGAAAACACATAGTATGGGTCATACCTATCACATTGTGTGTCATCTTGACTTGAAACTAATTCTTATATGATAAAAATGACTTGTGAATCAATTTCCAAAATTATCATGAACATTAATGAATTTTTTTTCTCATTTTTCAATTATTAGGACATGTCTAAAAATAATATGTCAATTTTAAACAGATAAAAGACACTTTGTGTCATACAATGCCCAAAGTGTATAAGATTGTGGTGTAGAGGATTCCTATATGTCACAAATTTCATATGGATAATTTTAATATATTATGAAACATTGTGAATTATTCTTCTCTATTTTGAGTATACCACATGTCATTATTTCTAAAATGTCAATTTTAAATAAAAACACATGCATGGAGTCATACTATTCACATTGGGCATCAGATTGAGATCTGGATGATTCTTATATGTCAAAAATGACATATGGATAATTTTGTAAAGTATAAGAACAATATAAATTTGTTTTCCTGATTTGGATCAAGTCAATCTTTTTACTAAAAATTAATTTCAAACTCAAAACACACTCATCAAGTCATATAGGATACACTATGAATCAGAATGAGGTATGGTTGATTCATACACATCAAAAATGATTTATTTATAATTTAAATACAGTTTCAAAATAATATGAATGGTTTGGATCTATTTTATTATGTCACTTTGTTTTACTAAATCTTCATTTTAAATGGAAAATACAGAATTCATTTCCTATCAGTCTTATTGTCTGTTGGATTGACATGAGACAGATTCCTAAATTTAAAAAATTGACTTATAAACCATTTTACTAAATTATGATGTTAATATGAGGTCCCTATCTTAGTTTTTATTCAGTGACACGTGTTAATAACTTAAATGTGAATTTTAAACTGATAACAAACTCATTGAGGCATATCGAGTACACTGTGTATCAGATTGATGTGTAAATGATACCTACACATAAAAAATGGCATATGGATAGTTATCATAAATTATCAAAATAATATGATTTTTTTTATTTTTTTCAGTATGTAACATATCTTTTTACTAAAATAACATTTTTAAATAAAAATATACACTTTGAGTCATATCAGAAACAATGTATATCGGATTGAGGTGAGACTAATTATCACACAACACAAATGAATTATGTATCATTTTTATAATGTATGAAATGAATCCAAAAGTGATTTATTAGTTTTCAATATTCAACTTGTATTTTTAAAAAAATTTAAAATTTAAATAAATTGGTACACATGGAGTCACATCAGTTTCCCCATGTGTCTAATTAATATTCGGATGGTTACTACAAGTCACAAATGACTTCTATATCATTTTCCAAAAGTATCAAAACAATATGAATACATTTTCTTAGTTTTGAGAATTTCACTTGTTTCTTTACTAAAATTTCATTTTAAATTGGAACCACACACTTTGAGTCATACCGATCATAAAGCATTTCAGTTTGATTTGATAATGATTCGTACATATCAATAATGACTTATGAATCCTTTTACTCAATTACCAAGATAATAAAAGAATGTTTTTTCATTTTTCAATGTGTGAAACATGTTTTGAACTAAAATTTAAATTTTAAATGGATAGCAGATACTTTTCATCATACCCGGAACAATTTGTATCGAATTGAGTTCATGAAGAATGCTACATGTTATAATTGGATTATCGATCGTTTTTCAAATTATCAAAACAATATGAATAAACATTCTACATTTTAAGTATTATACATGTATTTTTTCTAAAATCTAAATATTAAATAATGAGACACACTTTTAGTCACATAGGTCACACCGTCATACAGATTGTGGTGAGGATGATTGGTACACATCAAAAATGACATGTTGATTATTTTAATAATGTTTGAAAATAATACAATTGAGTTTTATTGGTTTTGATTATGTCACTTCATTTTTTAGTAAACTGCCAATTTAAATAGAAAACACGTACTTTAAGTAATACTAGTCACATTATGTGTCATTTTTTTACCTGATACTAATTTTTATATGTCAAAAATTACTTATGATTCATTTTTCTAAATTATCAAGACAATATTAGTTTTTTTTCTCATATTTCTATGAGTCACTCACATTTTAAACCAAAATGTAAAATTAAAATTGATAACAAACCCATTGAATCATACTGAGAAAATTGTGTATCAAATTGAGGTTAGGATAATTTTTACATGTTATAAATGACAAATAAATCATTTTTTTAAATTATTGAAACAATATAAATGGCTCTCCTCACATTTGAGTATGTAAGTTATCTTTTTTACTGAAATGTCTTTCAAAACTATAAAACAAATATAGAGTCTTTATAGACACATTGTATACCAGATTGAGGTGTGGATAATTCCTCACATCAAAAATGAATTATGGATAGTTTTTATAACGTATCATGAAAATAAAAATATTTCTCAGAGTTTTTTATGTCACTAGTTTTTTTAAAATGTCGTTTCAAACTAAAAAAACACACTTTTAGTCGTAACGGTCACATCATGAGTTGGATTGATGTGAGACTAATTAATTCACATTAAAAGATCTTATGAATAGTTTTCCTAATTTTGAAATATAATCTATGTTATTTTTCTTGGTTTTAGTTATGGGACACATGTTTTGAACTGAAATGTCAATTTTAATCAAGTATGAAACTTTGAGTCATACTAGGCACATCATATATCATATTCGTGTGAATCTCATTAATACATTTAATAGATGACATATGAATCACTGTACTAAAGTATCAAAACATTAAGAATGTTTTTTCTTGGTTTTGGGTAAGTATCATTTCATTTCTAATAAATGTCAATTTTAAATAAAAGACCCATTTTGTGTCATACCGGTCACACCATGGTTCTGGCTGAGGTTCAAATCATAAATACATGTCAAAAATTACTTATTGATCAGAAATTTATTGTATAAACCAATAAAAAAAATTTCACGCTTTTCAGTATGATACATGTTATTATTACAAAAAGGGCATTAAAAAACAGTTTGATTCATACCAATCACATCATATGCTAGATTTAAATGTGGTTGATTCCAACAAATAAATTATGACTTATATATTATTTACCTAAATTATAAAGACAATATTAACATTTTTTCACTTTTTTTAGTATGTCACATGTCTTTTTTACTAAAATGTCAATTTAAATTTAAAACACGCACTTTGAGTCGTACTAATCACATCATGTGTTGGTTTGACATGAAATTGATTCCTACACGTCACATATAACTTATGAATCATTTTTCTATTGTATCATGGTAATACAAGATTTTATTCTTGGTTTTTAGTGAGTTAAAAACATTTGTAACTAAATTTTAAATTGATAAATAATTATTTTCTCTTTTAGTCATACATGGAACACTTTGCATTAGAATAAGGTGTGGCTGATTCATACGTCTCAAAAATGGATTATGGATAATTTTTTAGATTATTATAAAAATTGGAAAATGTTTTATTGGTTTGGACTATGTGCCATTTGTTTTGAAATAAAATGAATTTTTTTAAATGAAAATACTTACATTGAGTCATAACAGACAAAACATATATTTGATTAATGTGTGGAAAATTACTGCATGTCAGAAATGAAATATGGATCTTCCCCCTAAAGTATTAGATGAAAATGAAAAGGTAATTAACTAAATTATAGATAAAATTATGATAAAATCAAGTATTTAGTTGGATGTAACATATTCATGACGTCTGTATACATTCTAGAACCATGTATTCCTTCCATTAATTTCTATAGAAAATTGGTTTTTATTATAAATACGAGGACTATCTATAGTTCTGGTAGTAAAAAAATTTATGTAAACCAAGGATTAAAAAATATTTATAATGAAATTGTAATTATATTTGAAAATAACTCTTTGGGGATGTTATTTTAATTATGATATATGATATATTTCATAAATTTGTCAATAATAATAACCACAATATTCTACATTGGTTTATTTTAGACACTACAGAAACATCATGAAAATAATTAATTTGTTCTTATATATGTTTTTATTGAATAATCTTATTATATACACCCCAATACATGTCCATTTTTAGAAGTTGATTGGCTCCTTGTATTCCTGGATAGTTTTCATGCCATGGTTTTGAGAATATTTAAACACCACCCTCTCATAATAGAATTATCATTAAAATATAATATAAAATAAATAAAGTTGTGATTAGTTGTAAAATGTTACATGTAATGTATTAGAATTTGATAAATGTCATCACGTGTGGTTAGTTTGTCGGGAAATCCATGAATTGGATCTATAAAATAAAGCTTTAGAGTATCCGAATTAACTAAAATTGGTAACATATGTATCTATTAAAAAAAGGAAACAAATTAAATGAATAAATATGTATTTTATATGATTAAATTTTAGTGATTTACCCCTCCATCATGGGTATTTATAAGATCTTTTCGTCCATAAATTTTATTTCAAACATTAGGGATATAGTTTCTACTATTCCATCACAATGATTTGATTCCAATTTGAATAGTTGTGAACCAGTTATAGTGTCGGCTAATGAGCCCAAATTTTTATTCACTGGGTTTTCCATTCAAATATTATTGATATATACACATGAAAAATTAAGCAACATATTTATTCATATTTAATATATTATATCTCCTATTGCAAAATAAAATCTAAAGACACACCTCATGTATTCATTTACACCTAGAACTACAAGCACAATACCAAAATAGTATTTAATTTCCTCTATGTACATATTTTTTTCAAAATTATTTTTTTTCATATCACCATATAATAACGTTGTATGTAGATAAACATTTAATGTTAGTGAATGTGGAATTTGAATGGGTGGGTTAAATGTACTCTGTGAATATATTTTCTATTTTTTGGTTGATAGTGTATATTATTTTTATTAAAACTATGTTTAACTTTATTCCATTCATCCTCATGTAATAACATTCATTGGATCAATCCTTTGTTAAGTAATTGTTATGGTTTTTAGTGAGCATTAAATTTTAAATGAACACTTCATTTTAGACATATTTTTTTACAATATCTTACATACATGATATGAATGTTCAAATAGTATTTATGAACATTTTAATATTTTCATCATCAAGTGGAATATTTTTTTCAACATTTGTCTCTTGAGCATAGTTAATACCAACACCCACATGAAGTATTGGATGTTTTTTGATGTGTAGAATATATCCTTGGATATTTTACATGGAACCCCATGAAACAAGGTTATGGGTGGGTGTTGATATATATAAATCACAATAATTTTAAAACTATAGAATATAAGTGAAGGAAAGGTATCAGTGTCTATGTGATTATCATTTCATAGAAAAAATTATAAAAATATTGATTACCACTTAGAATATAACTCTTTTATGGGAATGGATTTCCTCAATGCCAGTAGGGTGGGATGGGAATCTTCACATGGTGGTGTTTATTTTGGTATGTCTTCTATTTGATTTCTTACCATAAAAATTTCTAAAAAATATATCTTTCTGTTAATGTTTTATTCTAGAGTAGCTATTCGTGCATGTTACTCTTCCATTTTCTTATATTTATCCCTCTCATCATTTTGTGTCTAAAAATATTATTAGGGTGACACCCAAAAGCCCACACCTAGGATGTTTCCATACTATTTTGTCTTCTTCAAGGACACTAATAATAGATTGTTAATGCGTATAGCTGATGATGATTCCTTTGTCTAATTTGAATAAAATATATATGAAAATAATTAGTCATTATTATGTAATATTTACTAAAATAAAAAAACAGTACTTCATAATTACACAACCTTCCCAAACAGATTCATGTTTTCATCTATTAGTATCTCTTCCTTATTTACCTATCCATCTTTCCATATCACATGAAATGGCATGAAAGTAGTTTTTTATTTTGATTCGTCGGTTTCATATAAAAATAGATACATAATTATTTCGTTCTTTCATGTCACATATAATTATTATGGAATATTTTAAATACATACCATTTATTCAATTTAAGTGTACCCCATCATTACTTTATATAAGGTATACATTGAATTTTCTGCTCATTATTTTTTTCGGCACTCAATTTTCATTTCACAAATTAACTAGTATTTATCAATGTAATAAATACATGAATATTTATGTAATTTATTACCAGACACAATTTAACTCAAAATATTTCTCCTCACGGTGACCAATAAGCACATCCCACACATGTTTGTTTAATCGGTTGGTAACATATATAGTGGGTGTGGTTTAATTTTCGCTTCATCATATTTAAGAATATACTTCCTAATAATTGGGGGAAAACATCTACAATCCTTTCAACAGAGCATTAATAAAAATTTCATTTAGGATTCATAGACTATAAAGGAACACTTCATGGGATAATAATGATTATGTAAATGATTCAATATTTTTTAAGTTAAAGAACGAAATTATATCATAATTTTACCCTAATATCTTCCAAAATTAGTATCTTACGAACTTGCATAACATTGTGCAATGAATCTACATCAACTGGAACACTCATGAGAGTAGTGATCCTATTGTAACTATTTAATGTGTAATTATTGGGGTTAAATAGATAGCTACATGAAATCCATCGATCCATGAAATTGATTGTTTTTTTCTCAACATAGCTATTTTTTCTAACACCATCATTATAATGTGATATAATTTTTTCTAGGGTTGGATTTTTTTACCTTATACCATTTCCTCATATTAAAAATCATCAATATGTTATATATATGGATTTCTATAATTGGTATGTGAATAAGGTTTTTGTTCTTCTACATTGGGAGAACCATCAAGTTGAGAACCCCATTCTTCCATAGGATTGGGAGCATCGACATATGTAGATGTTTTTATCAAATAAAGTAGATGCACATTTAATTTAGATTACATAAATACAATAGTGAATAGATTATAATAGGTGTAAACAAAATTATATTCGAAAAATATATATCAAGATTATTGAACACTTTTTTTAAAGGTTAATGTGATCTATCCCCACTATCGAGTATCTAAATCCCTTTGTTGGGGTCTCCTCTAACATAATATAACCTATCGATATTGGGGATTCTACAAACTAACTTTTATGTACCAATGAAAGGGAATTCCTTAGTTGAATCAACATCTAACACATCAGTTGTTTTTATCAATAAAAGAACAATTTAACACTTTTTGTTTGCGGGATCAAAAACTTGTAATACTTACACTACATCTAATGACATTATTAATTGTTCATCCTTTTATCATTCCTTTCTGAAATCCACTTTCAAAAATACCAATTTGCATATTTTAATAGCACTCCTGTTATCATCCCACCTTCATTGAAAAATAGGTAGTTGTAATTTTTTATAATCCAACTCCCATATTTTGTTATGATTTCAATGATTGACATATTCGCATAAATTGGATTTCTATCCTTAGTACCAGATACATGCATCACATCAACCGCATGTATAACTCCACTAAGTTTCATGGTACTTCCTTCATCATGTTTACTAGTAAATAACATATAACCATTAATTAAATAACCTTTATAATATAATACATGTCCACTTAGTCCTTTGTCTATCCATAAAAGTCATTGTAAAATTGAATTCATATTTTCAGCTAACTCAATCAAAATATGGTCTCGAAACCATCATATAAACTTTGTATTATGTGTATTTGATATCCATATTTCATCCCTCAGTGGATTCAAATGCCTAATAATTTATTTGTTCTTTCAATATATGTGGAAACATATAAAATATTGTGACAAATTTAAAGGAGGACCTGATCCTAATATAAAATAGTAATTTTGACAACATCTATTCTAGAAACATCGCCCAAAAGTTATACGGTGTAATGAGATTTCGGTATAAAAATGCTTTCCACATCAGACAGGTTGTCAGTACATAATTCATGTACTTCAGCAAAAACATATAGCTCCTCAATGTAACCTTCTAGATTACATTTATTTTTTACATACCCATTTAAAATATTCATATACTATTTCATGGAGTACATTCTTCTATAATTTACAACACTACATAGTCGGATATATCTTACCAAGTGAACCACGATGTTAACCATCATATAAAAGAATGTCAGTGGGAATAACATATCAAATTCACATAATATGATAGTATTTTCCTTTTTTATCATTATAAATTTCTATATGTCTATAACATTGATGGATATATCTTTGAAAAAGAAACATATCTTGGTTAACGTATTCTGGATAATAATGGGAAAAATCAACATAAAGCTATTTTCATTAGAAATTTCCTGAAAAAATGAGATCCATGAGATTTTATACACTTTAACATTTAATTCTTCATAGATATGATATTATTGATTTTTTATGAATTCTCCTTCGGAACCTTTACATTATTCAATATGTTGAAAAACTAATATCTCTCTTACCTGGAATGAGTGTAAGCAGTTAGAGGAAGAAATGTTCATTTGTAACACCTCACTAGTGATAAATCATCTCTTATTCCCTTGTAAAGCATGAGAAACGAAGCCTTAATTCAAACCTTTTTGTCCTATGAATTTATTAACATGCAAATGACATTATAAAATTAATTTTTTTTAATAAGACTAATATCAAAGAATCAGATGATGTACAAAAAAAATTCATTATGGTAAATCAAAAAAAGTTGATCTCCGTTTTAAATCAGTTATTGGAAGGTTTTTAATTTTTTTTACCAAAATCAATGTCCACATATTTTTATTTTTTCAAACATTTTATCACATATTAGCGATGATAGTGTTGTTCGATCTCCCCAACTCCCATAAAATGATGCCATCCAAGACTACTACTTATTTTATCCGAGTATAGATTTATGATGACCTTGAAATTAGGACTTTAATGAATGTTTCAATCTATTTGATTATGTACCTTTTTCACAAAAGGGACACTGTTTAGAACCTTTAATGCTATATATGAACATATTTCCATAACCTATAAATTAATTTATCATCCCATACAACATGTAGATCAATGAAAAATCATCATTTTTATAAGTATCATACAATGTAACACCTCAATCCCATAATAATTTCAATTATTCTATCAATGGAACCAAATAAATAACAATATCATTACTAGGTTTTTTGTCCTAATATAAAAACATGTATCATATTTAATTTTAAATTCATGCATAACTATAGTGGAGAGTTAACATTTACCAACATAACTAACCTCTTACATTGAGTGTTGTTTTCAAAACAAAAAGGATTAACTCCATCTTTAGATACTGTAATATGAATCTTTATAGGATCGTTTCCAAATTTAGGATACTCATGATCAATTATCTTCCACTGGTGAGAGTCTATCGAGTGAAAATGCTTCCTATCTTTATTTCTAGTATCTACATTCTACATCAATTTTCTTGTAATCACTTAACCTTCTAATATGTTCTTTAATATTTGGATGATTAAAAAGTACCAAAATCCATTATTTCAACTCAATTCATCTTTCCTTTATTAAGAAGCAGCATAATTTGGTAATTCTTATGAGATTTTTGGTCCTTGTGAAATAGTATACAGTCATTTTGATTGACATGTATTCTTTCATAGATCATACCCATTGAACTCAGCATTCGTTTATCATTATATTATCCAAATGGAAGCACATTATCTTCTAGGATCATATCATTCAATAGATAAAGTAGTTTAGTAAAATTTGAATCACTCCATTTTTTTTTAGATTTTAAATTATATAGCTTCAATATAGATAACAATGCGGTATATTTACTATAACAAGCATACAATGGATTTTTTTATAAATAATTTTCTTATCAAAAACAATTGTACAATCATGAAGTCTATATTCAACATTATTTATCATTTTCTTTATAGGATCATCAGCATCATTCACATATGTAATCACATACTCTGTACAGACTTAATCATTGTCCATACTTGAAATCATATCAAATGAGAGATAAAACAATGTTTTTTCTCAGCCACTTATTAAATTCAGTTTTACCGAAGTTTAGTCCATCAAATATATTGTTGATTTATTCTATGTGTGATCAATTGTTATTCCAACTTTTATGGAATAAATATTCTTTAATAAAATAGTGTAAAGATACGAAAAGTGTTTGAGAAGTGTCATATGAATGATCTTTTGAAAACATGATAAACTCTTTCACCCCATCCTAATAATATTTTGTTAGATGATTGGTATCTGTCGATGTTTTATTCATATTGATATTATTTGACTCCATAATATTAAGATTTAACAAAATAAATAAATAATAAAAACCATTTAATATAATAAGTTCATATTATGAATAAAATATTACTGTAAGGTAAGATCAATTAGGGTTCTGATATCGAAGGCATTAATTTGTTTATTAATGGTCATAATTTTACTAACAAGGGTAATCAATGATAATTTATATATTATGTAAACCAAATATACTAATACTTGCACCAATTGGGGTCCCAATAGAGACTTATACCATACCATAACACAATATAGAGGTGATTAACAAATGGGCTTTAATACAAATACTTAAAACATTATTTCTATATGAATTGATGAAAACATTTTTTGTATAAAAAATTATAACTGTCTTGATATAAAATTCTCTCTCTCATCATAGCGCACAATATAAATTCCATATTTTGGTTTCATGGAAAGAAATATAATATTTAAAGATAAAAACTATGATGGTCACTAAAAATAAAAAACACAAGGTAATGACATGTCTTATAGTGAAATTGTACTTATAATCCATGGGAGTATATGGGATACCTGGAATAAAATGGGTAGAATTGTTTTAATTTTAATCTATTTTAGTAGGATGGATACTTGAAACATGGAGTCGTTTATCATATATGTAGTACAAAACCCCTTCCTACTTATCATTTTCAATCACCACCTTACATGATAAGTAGGAAGTGGTTTTGCGGTGCACATCTAGGATCTCCATTAAATGAAAGTGAGAAATAATGATAAATGATTGAAAATGAACATGAAGGTGAGGGAGATAGTGAACCAAAAATGAATTGAGGTTAGAGTGATTTATTAGAGTATTAGCAGGGTAGATTGAAGATAAATACGATTTCTTTTGTCCATTTTGTTTAAACCATTTGGGAAAACTAAGAAATCATATATTTGAATGGGGAAATAGATCACAACTAATCATATAAATTGATTTTAATATATCATTATATAATTCAGAATATAAAATTAGATAAAATTAAATATAATACAAATATAATAAAAAAAATTTAAAATAAAAAAATTAAATAGAGAAATTATTATAATTTTTGATTCTATTCATTTTTTTATGTGAAATTTAGTAATAAATAAATAAATGGTTTTAATTTCTCTCCAACTTTTTTGGTAAATTTTTTTTAAAGAATAGAAAATAATCTTTTTGAAAATATGAAAAAAATTCCTCATTAAAAATTTAGTTTTCCAATACTTATTTATTCTAAATAAAAAGTATTATAATTTTAAATTGTATGTTGTTTTTTTAAATAAATAGTTATATATATTATAAAAAATAAATTTATTTATTATAAATAAACAAATATATAATTTTAATATGTTAATAAAGATATATATGTATAAATATCTTTATATGATACTATATATATATTTATAAATAGATATATTTATATATAGTATTTAGGGTTGTATACAAGTGGTAATAACAACCCAGTAATCCTTCATCCCAAACCCAGGTTCATATTTGGGAAGCAGAAAATTTCAATTGGATTTTCACCTAGATGTGGGTTGGATGTGTGGCAACCCTAGCATGGGTCTCATGGGGGTTGTGTGAGCATCGCGAAGACATAGGATGGGCATGACTTGTAGTAGGGGTTCATTGGTGTATAAGAAGGATCATGAAAATATATAGCTTTTGGTTTGGGACCCCAGGCTATAGGATTTGTAATGGACTTCATGTCCATGGGGCCTTCAGGAAATCAAAAATGGGTGGGTTATCCCATGAGGGGGGCTATAACCCGCCCTATCGGACTGTGTGTGTTTCATTTCTATGTTTCAATATAATTATACCCCTAAGTACCTATAATATATATATATATATATATAATTATATTAAAAAGATTTCATAAATATATATATTTATAAAATAAATTTTTTATTATATAAATATATATTTTTAATATAATATATACATATTTAAAAACATATTTATAATTATTTTTTATTATTATTTGAAAAATATGCTAAAAAATATTTATATAGTCATAATCAAAATTTTTTATACAAACTTGTTTTTTAGTCAAAATTTTTTGTACACACATATGCAAAATAATTTATTTACACATAATCAAAATTATCATTTCTAGGTAATCAAAATTATTTACAAATTATTTATATAATTTATTAATTAAAAATTATTAAGTTTGGATTAAAAAATATTAATTCCAAATAATTATTAAATGAAAGTGATAATATCAAAATTATGATTTATTCAAAATTATTATTAATTCAAAGTAAATAATTTAAAATAAATATTAATTCAAAATAGTTATGAATTCAAGATAATAAAAATTATTAATAATCACAAATATCTAAAATCCTAATTATTTATAAATTATATATAATTATTTATATTCACATGATAAATATTATAAATAATTGATTATTATTATTACTTATTAATTACGTTGAATTTATAAAAATAATTATTTTCAAATTACGATTATCAAAATATTTATATTCACATGAAAATGATGTTTTTTATTACTACTAATCAAAAATATAATAATTTAGATTAATATTAATTTAAGAAAACAGTAATATAATTTCAACATGGGGTAATGTAGAAAAAGTTAAAAAATGGAACAGGCTCACTCGTTTTCATTCTGAATCACCTAGATTTCGGGGTGATTGGAAATATGAAGTGGGTAGATATTTTTAAGTATAAAATCCCAATCAAAATGCACTACCATGATCCCAAAAACACAGTTGTGATATCTATCATCATAAAACAAAGAAAACGGTTGAAGAAAAGAAAAATCAATAACCGGTTGAGGCATTCAGTGGCTATTTCAGAATGATATTGGGGTGACTTCAAGAGTGAATACATCATGTTCTGATAATTGAAAAGTGCATTGGAAGTGAAAGATGATAGTTTTTTGGTGGGGTCATTAAATGGTGGTTCAATTGGTTTATTTTCTTGTGGAGTGACACGATGAGATCAGAATCAGATCTGATGCATAGTTTGGAATGTAATTTTAATTTTTTAATGGTATCCATGGATTTTGTTAGAAAATATGGTGTTATCATGTTGTAATTGGTGTAGGGTGGTGTCATGTGAGGAGTAGTGGATCTTATAGTGCTAAAAAAATAAATTGGCACATACCATAGCTTTTAAGAGGAAAAATTTCTATATAAGATCTATGAAGTGCTGTGGCAGCAATTTCATTCCCTGATATCTTGAACAACATGTGGGGGGAGGACACTATTAGGGTTTAATTTAATAACCGGATAAGATTTTTTTCATTTATTTTAGAAAAGGGTTGATAAAATGGAACTTTATTAGTGGTAAAAATGAACCGCAAATAAAAATATGTTTTAACTATATTTTCATAGCGTCGAAAAAAAATCATTATTAGAGCTAAGAAAGCATAGATAATGACCTAATGTTAATAATATAATAAATATATTTAAATATATTTCTTATTTAAATATATTTACTAATAAAATATATTTATTATAATTTTTTAATTATTTAATTATATATTCATTTACCCAGATGACCCAGGATATGGTAACATCCAGTCCTAAAATTGATTAATATAAATCTAATTAAATATATATTTTAATTATTTATAATTATAATAAATAAAGTAAATTTATAAATATTTTTATATAATTATTAATATATTTTTCAAATTACATATTTTTTATATTTGTATATTATTATATAATTATGTATATTTATTAAGTCTAGGTGGGAGTGAGCTTCTGCTGGCACTGTAGTAGTACTATAGTGGGGACTATAGTGACATTATAATAGTGTGGGTACTATATTGTGGTATTCTAGTTGTAGTATTATTCATCCAGAATGGGCTTCCGATCAACTTGGACATCGGGCTATCCAATGTTGTGCCAATGAGCGATGTAATGGGATTCATTCCCACTAGGCCTTTGAGAAAAAAATATATAATGTAATAAAGTGGTTGGTTGGATTGTTAATCCTAATGGGGGGCTATGACTTACATTTAAGGGATGTGTCTGCATGGTATGTGTGTGTTTAGATGTAATTGTACCCCCAAACACCTAATATAATATAATTATAAATTTATTTATATAAAAATATATCTCTCTATATATATAATTATATATATATATATATATATATTTTATAATTATATATAGTTATATATAGTTATTAATATAATAAATATATTTAAATTTTTTTATATATTTATTATAATTTTATAATTATTAAGTTAATATAAATTTATATATAATTTATATTATAAATGAATCTATTTAAAAATAATTTATATAATTATTTGAATATTTATATAAATATATATATTTAATTTTAATTATAATAAATATATTTATTACTCAAATATATTTACTATAATTTTATAATTATATATATATATATAATTATAATTATAAGAAAATATATTTTAATAAATTTGTTTATAATTATAAATATATTTATAAAATTATATATTAATATATCTTAATTAAAATATAAATATAAATATTTATAAAATTAAAAAATATATTTATAATTAAATTATATTTATTATAATTATGTATTCATTTATATATATGTATATAAATAGATAATTTTTAAAAAATACTGAAAAATATATAATTATTATAATTTTGAATGATATTTTATTTTTCGTGGTGCGGTTTGTGCCACACATTTGCATTATAACCCCTATATTTTCTTTCCATGGTAATTTTTTATTTATAATAATATTTTTGGGACCATGGGTGAAATCCATGGTTCATACTATTCCTTGTTTAATTAACTATTTAAATTACATAATTATTAAGAAGATCATTTAAATAGATTAATAATATAAATTTAATATAGATTTTAAATATAAATGTTTAATAATCATAAATGAATAAATATTATTCATAAAATTTAAAACATATTGAAAATATTAAATGTTAAAGAAATAAATACATGTATAAATAAATATTAAAATATGAATAAATATAATTTTAACATTATTAATGAATATATAATAATAAATGAATAAATGAAATTAAATAATGTAAAAAAATATTAAAAATTTAATTGATAATATTTACTTGAATTACAGACACATAAAATATAAAGACAAATGAATAATTATACGATTTTATTTATAAAACCAAAATGAAGTATATTAATTTTACAGAAATATCAATAATGGAATTAAATCAAAACCAATTAAATCAAATAAAATTAAACAAAAACACATATATATTCATGAAGAATAATTTGAAATAAATTTATATTCAAAATGAATAAATATAGACATGCAGTCCATGCAAGGGTGGTGCAGGGGGTAGATTCGGTCGACATCAATAGATGGAACGATGGTGCTCTGAGGAAGTAGGCTATGGAATTAGGATGGCATGGGCGCAACAACATTAGTGAACCATGAACAATGGTGTATCAAGAAGATCAGTGTGCGGCGAAGAGCTTCGGTGATGGTCAGGGTGTGATGGTGATATGAAAATCTCTAGTGCGCGACAAGCCGAGTGACAAATCGATTGAAAAATGGCATCTAATGATCCCCTCCACTTGAAAATTCTAATGGGGTTTAGTTAATCTAATCTCAGATTTTTAGGGCTACCATAATTGGATAGATAGGAGGGTATGACATCTTCCATCTGGGTTTGGCATTGTGCAATGCATGGGAAATTTCTTATTGTGTAGCATTTTTAGATGTGGGAGTTTAGATAATATATATAGATATCGGTTGGGTCTCTCTTTTGGATTCAATATCTACCCTTAAAGGGATATATATGATGAAATATTTTCCATTGGTCCTATGGGACTTTTAAGGTTTTCCCTCTACCATTACATGTGGATTATAAAAAATAATTAATATATGTGTGTCCTTGGGCTTTCAGTGGGAGATATATCCCAAAACTAATATATATCAAAAATAAATATGATTTCACACACACAAGCATGTACACATGAAAAACATACATATATACACATACACATCTATATAGACACATATACCCACACCCATATTCATACATACACATACAAAAATGCAATAATACATATGTTTATGTATTTTAAATTATTCAATATAAATATAAATTTATTTTTATATAAATTATTCAATTATATATTATATATATTTTTATACGTATTTTTTATAAGTAATATTTAGAATGATGTTATTATGTTGGAGCTCAGTTACAAGTGATTCCACGAAGATTAAGGCTTTGACTCGCAATGGTTCCCCTTTTTGGATTCCTACATCAATACCGTTGATGTCTTTCATGGACATTCATGGGTGGATTTTTCTAGAAAGGGACTAGATACTACCACTAAACAAGATTTGACTTCAACCCCTTCATAATCACTTGTGTCCCTAAATAATCAATGAGGTCCAAAGATAACACAAAACATCTTTTCGAAAATATGTGAGGAATACCAGGTATTTTAGGAATTCAAGGGGTACTTATCCATCCTCTAGAATCATGCATAATGGATATCATTATTTTGTTGAAGTTGTTCAGGAGATGATCTTAGAGATTCTTGAGTAATCTAAGCACTAAACTATGGATTATTTGAAATTATAGTTGAATTATATTCCTTGGAAAAAATGAGGATTTGTGAAATTAGCTACTCTATATATAAGACATTGGTGGATAGTATATTATCGTAATGGGAAATGGTCATTTCATATTTTTTTTCCTTCATATGATCTCAAATATAAGGCATGATATATAGGTTTTGTATTGCATAAACCTAGAATATTACGTATCCAAGATTCATACCCCGTTTTCAACCCTAATGTGATGAATAATGAAATAAACCATTCATGGATTCGAATCCATTGTCTCCCCCATTTTTTTGGCACCCTCAACTAATTTGGGATATATATTCTATTTTTTTATCTCCGATCAATTTCAGTCATTAAACAGAGATTTCATGATATGGGAACTTCTCTAGAGTTCTTATTGAGATTGATCACTACATGAATCATGTTGAGTCAGTCATTATTATTTCTATTAAATGAATGTTGGATCACAATTTGGATTTAGAGAAGAATCATATATTCTGTAAAAAAAGAAACATAGGGAACATGGACTAGAAATGTGGAAAATTTATGTGATTATCAAATTGAAGGAATTCTTGGAACACTATTTATAATTGAATGTTAAAAATTCATTTAGTTGATGTCTAGGATGGTGAATTTGTTCCCACTAATGATTTTAGGACTTATGCAAAAGGATGGAAAAAATTATCATTGTGGTCTGTCAAGGGACATTTTATTTAGTTGAAGGTATTGATAGATCTTTGGGCATTATGAAGAAACTAGCAATTTAGATTCTGTCTAGGATGAAAATGAGGGTTGATTAAAAGGTGATATGTTTTCTTCCTCACAAAAGACAAGAAAAGGTAGCCATGAGGAATAATGGTGATGTTCTTTGTATTGATGACAAGGATGAGATGTCTCTAGGAAGTGATGAATGTATTGATGAAGTAGAAATTTATGGTTAAAAAATTAAGATATCTAGTGGTGTTAGTGGTAGAAAAACACATTCCACTAGGAGATCCATCACTATTAAATAGAGGGATGATTCTTAATCTCGATGAGTTGCAAGTGAAGATCAAACTGAGATTGGTAATCTATAATGAAATGGAATACTTATAGTAGAGGGGGACACTACTATCTGAGAGGCTGAGATAACGCCTCCAACCAATAGAAAGATGGATATAAATAAAGTCTCACTACAAACTATCATATTTTAGGAGGATGGTTCCCCATGAGGTAGGTCATGGATGTTGAGGATCACTCCATCCTAAACACATCTATGATTTCCTCTCAGCATGGTCATAATGACACATTAGAAGGGAATTGAGGTAATGGGAAATTGGTTCAAAACATATTTTATATTTTGGACTACATAAATATAGCATTGTTTCCTTTCTTATATAATGAATCTAATGAGAAATTATAGAAATCTAGCTCTATGGTCAATCCAAATCCTCCTTTTAAGGTGGCAAACATAAACACTGTTCATAATATAGATATGGTTACTGATGGGGATTCCTAATTGAAATAAAAAATTTCAAAGATGATATTGGGATCTATAGACATAGATCTATGGAAGCTAAGACTCTAGAGGATTTCTATATGATGAATCTGAGTGACAGAGCTTCTTTCTAATATAATAATGTGACTTCTATATATGTTGAAATCTTTATGGAATAGGATGAAGAGATAATTTTTAAAATGTATAATGCTTCATTCCCACATGAGATGAAATATATTATCAATAAACCAATTCAGGTTATGACATGATAATATGCCATTGATATAATGTATGGTGCTACCACTAAGGGGTTCCCATACTTGTGTATGGATGAGAAAAATTGTACTCATCAACCCCATGATCAATGGAATATATTTCATCACCCTTATTGTTAGGTTGTGTCTTGGAATAGAAAAAATATTCAAAAAAAAGATTTATTTAGTGTAGAGAGTGTGGTCATCTTCTGAATTTTGGTTATTTAAGATTTTTTTCATGTTGGCGTTCTCTCCATCTGACGTGCCATTGCATCCGTTTTTATGAGTACTTTTAATTTTTTCTAATAAATTTTTAGGTTGTGGGTTAGATCACCAACTCTCACTTGAGCCTTTTCGGTGACATGTTATATTTATTTTAATTATATACTCATTGTTTAATTAATTTTTATAGATAAACTATTAAATTTTTTTACTCATATTAATATGATAGTTTTATTTATATAATTTTATGAAAATAAGATGCAGTTTTTAGTAATAGTTATACAAATAATATTTATATTAATTTATTACATATATATATTTTTTGTAAAATAAAACATATTTAATAATATATATATATATATTAAATTACTCACTATGACCTTTATCTATGCTAGAAAAAACACATATAACGGTGTAAATTTTTTAAACAATAAAAGAATGTGCTGATAAATGGGGGACTTTTATTGGTGCATGAAAAAGTGTGGACAATGGGAACCCTTTTATTAATGTTTTCTAGTTATGATAAAAGCTGACTTTTTGATCGCATTGTTTCAAGCAGTAGTAAAATCCACCCCCCCACCAATTTCTTATTGTCTAACATTATTAATTCTTAGTGATACATAATGCATGATCTTTGGTAGTGGAAATTATTCCTTTAGGCCTATATTTTGGGGCCTTCTAGGCTTGATATTACTGGACTCTAGGGTGGCAAGAATTATGGTCTTATGAACAAGTTCCTATAGGTAATTAAGGCCATTATCTATGGTCTAAAAGGACATGTACTATTTCACATTCAATCCATACAAAAAATGAAAAAAGATTATCCCGATGGGTGGTTTCCAATCATTATGGGAGGAATAAGGCATAATACAATTGGCTATCTTGGGTTTGTGTGTGTGTGTGGGTGTGTTTGGTTTCTTATAATCCCTCATATATATGTTAAATTTTTATCATTATTATTATTTATAATAATATTATTATCATTATGAATATTATGATTATTATGATTATTATTATTATTCTATGGGGGATTCCGTTTTTGGAACTGGATCTCTAAAGACAATTTCTTGGGTGATCATAGCCCAATGAAGCTATTACAAGGAATAATATATGATGATGAAATCATTAGACACAACAATATTTTTGTAATGTGTTCAGATTCATATACTCAGGATGAATTTAGCAGCATTTTTTTCAAATCTTATTGTCATGTTAATCCTAACACAAGAATACCTAAGGTCATTGACTTAATACATGAGGTTGGACGAACCATGAAGAAGATTTCAATTCATGGTTATCCATGAATGGTTACTAATTTCAATTGAATATTAATTTATTGAATTTATTCTGATGGTGATCATCATTGCATTTATAGTCATGTTGTGTTTTTGAATCTTTATGATTAAGCTATCTAGGTTTTTGCTTGAAGAAGATGGGGGTGATGAGATGGTGATATTATTCCAGACTATAGATTTAAAGTAGTGTTCTTATAGTCCCAACTCGTATGTAGTCACAATTTTAGAAATTGTTATATTGTTCCACCCCTAGATCATTCCTTGGGGTCGATCACATTGATTTGTATTTTCTGGATTATTTGGGATTATTCTAGAAAGATGTGAGAAGTCATGTACCCTGGTTCGAAATCAATGTCTATATTAGATATGATTGAATATCCAAACATTATGCACAATGGGATTTTTGAGATTCAAATATTAATATTCCATCTATAGTGAATGCTTTGAATGTAATGGAATTTAATAATGATAATTCAAAGGTTTAAGTTTAATAACTATGGGTATGCATGATTCATGCTAGTTTATTTAAAACATATTATTGAAGTAGGTCCCTTTGTTTCCAATAACTACATGAGGTTATATTAATGGATGTCTTTTTTATGTATTTATCTTAGATTTCTTCAATTATTGAGTTGTGATACTTCATTTTTTATCATATTTTGTGTTGATCCCAATAGGTGTTGATATGCTAATCACGATAAGTAGGGTTGGAGAATTTGTAAAGATAATTCTATTGATTGTTTTGGGGTATTTATACAAAAATAAAACCCTAATTTTAATTATATGATTCCATGTTAAATGATCTTCATGTTTATAAACATCATGATCATTTCATCATTATTCAAGTGATTATGGAAGTTGTCAAGGCTACTGGCAGAATGGATGGTAAAGTCAATAAATCCATGTACATGTATTTTGGCATGTTAGAGAATCTAGGAAAGGGAACTCCAATAGTGTGGGGTGTGTTATAATGTCTTTTCCAAAAATCGGTATTTAAAAAGAGACCACAATCGTGGTGGGGCCCATTGCGATATTCAAATGTGTTTGTGTGAAATGGTCAAGGGCATCATTTTCATGGACAATTATTTGGTGCCAATGTTCTCTCACTATGAATTTCAAGGATTAACAAAACAAATTTGGCGGTGTCCATGGTGGCCCTAATTAATAGGAAAAACAATATATTAAAACGACCAGAGAATATGGTCCACCCCTTTGGTTTAAAAATATGTGGATGATATGTGATATTTCTTGAAACAGAAGTCAGATACAGGAGGCCACACACATGATAGAAGAATCAATTTTCAACATGTTTAGTAGCTTTCCAAAATAGCCAGAATTAGGGTGGACCACGTCTTTGTGCCTGACATTTTGACGCAAAACGTCCTATGATTTTCACTAGCCCATGGTTCAATCCATTTGAAGAGGTTTTCATGTGTTTTTAGTGGTTCTAATGATGTGTACTTTTAAAATATTTAATTACTCACTAACTCAATTAGTGATATCTTTTTCACGTATCAATGATATACAATTTGTTAAACAACATCCAAAGGCCTAAAATGATATTGGATTAATTGAGTTGGTTGAAGGAAGATATGATTTTTCATTTGAGTTTGAAAGAATTTTATTGAATCATATAACTTGTAATTGTTTATGGTACAATGTTTTAGTGGTCTTCATATGAAATTAAATTATATAATGATGAGTTAAAAGTATAATAAGGTAAAAATTGTAATGATAGAATAGAGAGTGGTTGTGAAATTTGGAATAAAGAGAATATGTTATACAAGAATTTGTACATGTTGAAGAATAAGAGTATGAGCTACACTACATCGAAAATTAAAAAATATGTCTCAAAGGATTTCATCTTAGTGATTTTAATTTTTTAATTAATTGCAATAGTGTGGTAAGTACAATCATTTTTTGAAGAATTTTTGTTTCAAAAGTTCAAGGATAATCCCTACTTGTTATACCATTATGTTGAAACTAGTTGGTAGAATGGTCTTACTGCTATCTGAGTCAGTCAATGGTCCAACCTTCTCGTCTTGAGGGTTAATCCTTGTAGATCCACATTTTCATTTAGTGTGTGGGTTAGGACGACAATTATGATTCACATTAGTCAGTGAAGAGTGTTATTTCACATAGGAATCATAGAAAATTGAATCATTGATTCATCCATAGTGATTATCCACTAATCTGTGAGGTTTATTTTCACGTTGCAAAAAATATAGGTTTCCCACATTAGAGATTTCCCATTTGATGTTTGAGAATGTATTTATGTAAATTCAAAGTGTTTTTATCTGAATTTCTGGTGTATTTCATGGATAATCATAATTCTATATATATAAAGGGGATTCATATAATTTATTGGAAAATCTATAACATATTTAATGATTTGATGTTTTCATACATGTTATCAATCAATTATTATTATTTGGAAGCATCAAATGTTGAATTTTTTCCCCAAGAGAATGGTTTTTCTATGATAGTAATAGATAATAAGAATTTAGAAAATTATGGCCGTGTAAATAATGATATTCCTTCGTCACTATTAGAAAGTGATTTTTTTTAAATTGAATGGACTCAATACCAAAAAATAAATTCCAAATAATATAAGTAATATCAGTGAATTAAGAACCAATATGAAGCTTGATAAATCACAGTTTTAGAGACTTAAGTATGAATTTCTACATATGTATGATGATGAAACTATTTATAGTTTCTTCAATGTGGTTAAAAAATTAGTAAGCCCAATCAGATGCAACGATGAGTTGCTATAAGATACTGATACTGTTGAAATTAATTTTCATATCTTCCCTTATATGTTTGTATTTAATTTCTCAAATTTGGAATAAAAAAACCAAGTGATATTTCTATTTCTGATTTTCACATTGTTTTAATACTTTTTGAAATGATAAAAGGCAATTCTATGACAAAAAATTGAAGGCTAAAGAAATATTTTAAGGCCTCCAAGAAAGAGAAGCATGAGAAGAAGTTTAATAAAGAATATATTTATTATTTTGATTTTGATTTTGATATGATGTTTTATAATATGGTTTCACAAAAAATTAGATATTTTAGACGTTGTAAGGGAAGGTTTAAAGATAATCTTACACTAAAATTCTTAATGTGTAGAGTTTTAGGGAATTTTGGAGAAATGTTTCCTATGTTTAATGAATATGGAGTAAGTGATGAAGAATAAAATAAATTAGATTTCTTAAGAAGGGTTCTTGAAATCTTGAAATATAGAGTATTATTCTTATGTGTGGAGAAATAATTTCTCAAAATTTAGGAAGGGAAATTTCATATCTAAGTAAAAAGTAGTTATTATAGTGATGTGGAAGATGAAATGGATATGTCTAGAGAATTTGATAAAAACCATCCCCTTTAAAAGGTGAATGAATAATAATTAACTACTGAAAATGGTAGTAATTTCAATGATAATAAGGAAACTGACATGGAATTATTAATGAAAATATAACTCCAAGAGTGTCTCTGAAATATCTCTAAGATGGAAAAAGTGAAAAAAGTTTGTTCAAATATAATTCATCTTTCAGATGAAATAAATAGGATCATATCAAAAAGAAATTATTATTATAGAAACAAAATGATGAATTGAATAAATTTTTTTTAATAGAATAATTCAAGAATCAATTTTGAAGGAGTGAAAGATAAAGTTAATCAGTTTGATATTTGACAGCAAAAAATAATGTGTATGGATAAAAATTTGGAAATAATAAGTTGAATTTTACAAAAAAAATCATTAATATGGGTAAATATCAAGAAAATGTGAGTCAGATGGATATTATAAATGATCATTCATATATTAAGGGGAAATAACTAATATATCGTCTGTTTTTCATTGAAGAAGAATCAAATCTCATAGTCCGAGTTACAAAATCATGGGCTTCTCAAGATTATGGATGTTATGATTTCATATACATTGATGAAAAAATATATACAAATAGTTATGATAAAAATAATTAAAATAAGTTGGGTGTAATGAATAAATATAGAAGATTTCACTTAAATTTTTGATTTTCAAAAAAATATAAGAGTTTTTCTAAGAGTAATGGTTGATGATTGTATCATTGTTATAGTCAAAATGATGGATTTGATGGAATAAATTATTTTTATAGTTATTTTTTGAACTTTAAAATATTAAGATATATATAAAGGTTGTTCTAGATTATTTACCAATACAATGATGTGATTAAATGGATTCTAAGATTGAAATTAAGGGGGATTCACCATATTAAATGTATAGAAATTATGAGAAAATATATAAAATATGTATTGAATATTTAAAATATATTTCTCAAATTGGAATATTCTTGAAAATGATATTAAAACCTAGTTATCTTGAGAAAATTTGACTTGTTATTCTTCATGACCAAATATTTTCAAGAGAGTGTAGTGAGATGTCTCAGGAGAGTAAATAGAATAAAAAAATATAAATATCTATTTTCTGAATTTCTTACAAAGGATCCAAAGGGTAATTTCTATAGATTTTTTATAGTGTGTGTTCCTCTTATATGATTGGTTATTTGAATATCCACAAGGACTATGAATAATGTAAAGAACTATTTGTGTCATTTGTAAATTACGTGTCACTCTTCATCGAAAGTATTGGATCATCCTTTATTAGTAAATATCAATTCAAATCCAAGAGAACATTATATATTGAAATAACTAAATATGATATTCATAGTGTGTCTCAGTTATGTGATAAAGGAAATGAGGACATACTTCAGTAATATGGGTTTTTTTGTAATGATTTTAAAATATCTACATATCTTGACATGAGGAAAATGAACATGATGTAATTTTTTTATTTTTGATTCTACAAATTATTTTTATTTGAGCATGGAAGATAAAAATCAATAGTGTCCTCAAAGAATTGGGTATCTTGACCCTAAAAAATGTGCGTAAGATTATTCAAGGAAAAATTTTCATGATGTTATTAAGTTTAAGAGGGAATGGAATTGGATGTGTTCAACATGTACAATGGAAAATAATGTGAAAAATCCACACAAGAAGTTTGAAATAGAATATACTCATCCTTTGGAGTTAATTCACTCTCACATTTTTGGGTCCATGAGGAAGAAATCCTTAAATAAAGATAAGTATTTTATTTACATTTCTTGATGACATTTCACAAATTACCTATGTTATGTTTATGAATTATAACTCATAGGATCTTAAAAGTTCTAGAGTTTTAGGAGAACTGATGAGAAATAGTGTGGTTGATCAATGAAGAAGATTCAAATAGATAATGTTTAAATGTATAACAATTGATGATTTGATGCATGTCTTGAAAATTATTGAATCTATCATAAACATAGTACACCATCCACACCTCAGAAATAATTTAATATAATGAAAGAATTGATGTTTTTTGTATATGGGTTGAACTATGTTATTTGAGCTTAAAACATCTCATTTTTTCAAGAGGGATTCTATTAGAGAAGAAGTTCACATTTAATATCATTGAATTTATGTACCAAATTTTCATATGTAAATATATAAGATGAATTAGGAGAAAAATTTATTTTTAATGAATCTAATATGTTCAGTATCCCTTTCATTATCAATGTTAATGGAAAAATTATGGGAAAATTTGATTGAAAATCTATTTATGATATCATCCATGGTTATCCACCAAATAGATGTGCATTTCATTATTGGAAAAAACCAGTAGGGAGAATTGGTTGTTCTATTGATGTGATAGTGATGGAACACATAAATGATATTAACTCAAATGAAGAAGGAATTTCTAAAAGTGATAATGTGTTATATATCTTGATGAAACAACAAGGATACATTTTAAAAAAATGGTAACAATTATGAAGAACCTCATGTACAAGAAGTTGATTAAAAAATTAAATGATAAGGAGAAATATTTTTCACACCATCCAAGGTTTATAATTAAATAATTTCTCAAAATATCTTGGAAAATAATGGAAAACTGATTCTTGTTTCAATAATGTTAGGGAAAAAATCCATGAAGTTAACATTGAATCTTTTTTGGAGTGTTTGTGTCTATCGACAAATTTTTATTGTTTGTTGTCAAAGAGTATTTCCATAGTGAGTTATCAAGATCCATAGATATTGTTGACATCCAATGCTAAGAAAGAAACATGAATAAGGAATGTTTGATCTAAATGTGGTAGAAAAATATTAGATATAAGGTAGTATGAAATTCCTATGTTTTCTAATTTTTTGGTCTGCAAAATCAGAAAAAGGGGAATTGTGTTTTGGTAATGGAAGTTACGCACAATATTGAAGGTCGTTTGGAATATTTCACAGAAATCATGTTTTGGGATTATAATGCTGAAAATGGAAATACCATGAAGTGCACGAAGGATTTGGAAATGTGCTCAGAAAATGAGGTTGCGCAAAAGAAACTTGTACACCCAATGGGACATCAAATTGGTTTTGCATCCTCTAAGAGGATCTTACAGGACATGTCGAATTTTCGGTGTAGGGGTTAGTGATGCTTATAAATAAGAGGTGACCCACCTCATTCGATGTATCTGAATAGTTATAGAGAATCCGAGATCCAAATCATGTAAGATTTTTAAGTAAATGGTTATGCCCAAATGATTTTGAGTTATTCACATGTTATGGAAATTGCACATAATATTTTTGTTGTGTGTAAGATTGAAGTTGTGTGAAGGGGGTGTTTTTTAACAAAAGTGGAATCATGTGATAAAGGCACTAAAGGTGTGTGAAATATGTAGTACATGTTGTGTGAATGATTTGAGGTTCTCCCATAATACTATTGTAAAGTGGAATTAATTAGTGGATTAATATGGGAAAACCATAGAGAATCTACATACAGTGGAGGATGCATTTATATGAAAAAATGAAGGGACCAATATATATATAAATTATAAGTGGATTTTCTAAAGAATCAGTGAGAACACATCAGTTGATAGAGTATAGAGCTTTCAAATTATGATTGGTTATAAAACAGGAGGGATTGTGAGTTCACTCAAAACATTGTAAACAATAGAGCACTTATAGTTGATTTGGTACATCCGAAATTGTCAGTGTATGCTGCTTGGATGTTTCTTCGTGAGGGTGAACCATTTAAAATTATTGGCACCTATGAATTATTTAATATTTCTTCATACGCTAAAATGTGTAGGAGATAGAATAGGGTTTTTTTTTAATAATAACAGAAGATCAAAATGGGAAATTGTTTTAATCTATCATACCCAGATTCACCCCCCCTTCTTAGGGTATTTATCTGTAACACCCCGAGATTTTATTCTTTTTAATTAATGTCATGTGTTGTACACTACACCCAAAGTAGTTTGTACAACACGCATCCCTGACTTTCCTTGCATTACATGCAATCACGACCTTCCTCGATAGCGTGTGTAGTACGCAATACCGAGTTTCACTAAACGAGATATTATTATAATATTATTATGAACTAGCTGTTATGAATAATAATACCCACTTTTTGAAATTTTATAAATTTTATCTTTCAAAACGGACTTCATTTTTGGATTCGGAATATCGAAATTAGCTTAAGGTGAAATTTTGGTACTTTTCGGATAACTTTCATATTCTGATGAATAGTGAAAATTACTAAATTTTAATTAAAAACAACTTTTTTAATAGAAATAATTAATAGTGAAAAATTATTAATTTGAGTGGTTTTAAATTATATTTATAATATATTTTTACAATTTAATACAATGTTAGTCATTGGATGTAATTTCACATTTAAACCAGACATAAAAAAGTGTCAATCTTTTGATAGTTATTATCTCTTAAAAACACGCTATTTGTTCTGACGACAGGAATTAATTTTTAAATTAGTTAATGTAACTGATATGTTTTGAATTTGGTAAAATAGAAATCATTTTTTATTTCACAATATCAAATATAGCTTAGGCCTAATTTTTGGTATTTTTCTGGAAACATTCATTTTTTATGAATAGTGAAACCACTAAGTGGTAGTTAAAAAAACTTAATTTTTCATAAAACATAATTTTACCACCTCTGTGAGTGGAATTTCGAAAATCCGAGAGACACGGTTAATATCAAGGACTAAAATGTGGTTCAATGAGATGAAAATAATTTTTGGTGAATAGTAACTTTTTACTTTTTTTTACCACGGTTAAAAGTAAATAGGGTAATTAAGGGTAAAAATGATATTATTATTACCCTAACACATGTCCTAATTCTATTGTATAAATGTAATTCGACCAAAAACAACCTTAGGAATACAATATGACCATTTAGGCCCATATGGATTAGATTAGAACATTTATTATCAATTTACTTAAAGATGGGTTCAAATAGTTAAAATCAAAGTTTAATTACTAAATTATTTTTAATATAGGGTTATACAAAAGATAAATTCAACTATAAACATTAATTATAATGCTAAAAAATGTTCCAAATTAATGGTATTTTATTTGTAATTTTTAGACTTAAAATAATTTAATTTATTTATGATACAATGATGATGCAGTAATTATCTTATTAATGAAATATTGACACAATTGATGTTATAAATACCCAAATAAATGTATTTTGAGACATTTTATTAATTACAATAATTTTCTATGTTAATATGACATGTTAATATTGATTTAATTAGTTTTTTTCGAACTAATCATTCGGTTATGATTTTCACAAAAATCAATTACCAAATAGTGTCGAAATTGACATAAAGTAGTTTTTAAAACAAATATTATATTATTAATTGTTATTATATTCCTAAAAATCTAAGGTTCGGCCAAGATACTTATATAATGATAGTTGTATCATTAATTGACCACTTGGGGGTCTCTTGGATGTATATGGTAAGTTTATTTACTATATAATATAAACATACAAAGTGACATGGTAAATGTCAATCTAATTATCTAAGAGTTAAAACTAAAAGATAAGGTTAATATAATGACCTAAACTTGTCTAAATTCTATTAGATGAGAGGATTTATACCCATCCCCACCTTATCTTCGAAATATATCAATTTGGATCTATTAAAAAACCGAATTTGACTTTATAATAAAATAATATTTTTTGTTATTCCAAAGGTGCCCCTCTCCTCCCTTATAAAAGGGCACCTCCTCCCTCTCTTCCTCACACCACTTTGAGCCTTCATGATCGTCCAAAACCTGCCAAATTCTCTTCTCCACTTCCCTAGAAATATCCTAGAGTTCCCGGTCTTCTTCAAAGGCCAATTTTAGTACCCTAATAGGAGGTCTCAGAGAGGCGCTTCAAAGAAGAGGTAATGTCTGTTACCGATTATTTCAACTTTATTTCTTCTTCCACTTCTTCTTTTTAGTTGTTTCATTATGAGGTAATAACATAATTATAACTCATATACTGATATTTTATTATAAGTATTAAACAATCATATTTCACAATCTATCAATCCTACGGAAAACGAAATCACCGTGCGTGTGTACGTACAGAATACCATCTCCACGCCGTGGTGTAATCTAATTTCCACCACCACCTTACATGGATGGGTATAATGGTGAAATTATTGAATATATATTATTATTTTAAATTGATATTGATTCTGTAATATTATACATACACTTTAATACAATTACACAATCATGGGAATGATATCATCGCTCGTGCATACGTACGGAATACCGTCTCCACGGCGCGATGAGATTTACTCTCCATGATAACCATTCAAGAATGATTACAAAGTATATATAATAAGTAATCATGAAATATATGACATAATAATTCTACTGGATTTATGTATATATATATTTATTTCATCTACTTAATTCCAATCAATTCAATAAGGAAACGAAAACAGTGTTCATGCGTACGTACAACCTACCGTCTCCATGAACAGTGTATTTCGTTCCATTTATCGATCAATTATATATATATTCTGAATATATATTATATATAAATCATGTTTTAAATTTTGGATGTAAGTAATCATGATCTAAGTAATCATATGAATAATTACAAGTTAAAACACGAACGACAAATGAAACGATTTTACCCAAAACGCTACTTTAACATGAATTTACAAAAGAACGGATAATATAAAGTCATAAGTGAACCATATATGATATAATAACAATGAATATGATTATTTAATAAGTCAATGACATTATTTAAATCATTATACAGGAGGTTTGGATACGTACGATGCATATCATACCTAAGCTAAGGGATAATTTTGCAAATCTCATTTTTTATCCGAGATTGCTTATACGTAAGTATTTACTAGGGTTATTGTTATCATCCATGTCCATGTTTTATAAAAGTGTTTTTATGTATGTTTAATTTACTTTTTACCCATTTTGAATTTTAATACATGGTATGTAAGGAATCTTTCTTTTGTTTATGTTACGAGGTACTTTTGACTTTTCCGGTAAAAGTACGAGAAGAATGTTTTTTTAACTTATACGACACAATGGATTTTTACAGTTTTATAAAGCCTTATTTTTATGAAGCCTCATGCAAAATATTTCATGACTATTTTGAACAAAATCATTTTCTTTTAAAATTTCATGACATTTTTTAAAAAGAAAATGATTTTGAAGAAGAAAGGATATTTTTCTCAAGAATTAATTTCAAGTGTTTTATCATAACCATTTTCCATCTAAGATAATAAAGGGTTATGTATATATCCCTATTATTACATTGGTTTGACTATGTTGTGATGGAAATATTTTTATGAATTCCTTTATCTTATATGAATTGTTTTATGATGTCACGATGTTTAAGATTCCCATTTTTATTACATGGGTTATGCAATGATGTTTGATTTATGATTTTGGGGCACACATAATAATGGTATCATTATGAGATGGGTGGGACCTATATCTCCCTCCAATGCATTTGGTAAAGATTTATATCTCATGAGATAGACATGGCTGGAATGGCATGTTAAACTGGTTCAGTAATAAAGGACTGGAACGAGGAATGAACTCGATTCAGAAAGGGACTTTGTCCACTAAGATGGTATTGGCAGTAATGCCTTGGCTACTATGGAAATCATTACATGTGCTTAATGGATGCAAAAATTACATGTTTTATTCCCATTATGTTTTATCATTCTTAATGTTTCTTTATAATCTATGCCTTACGTACTTCCATATTTTATGTCATTTCTCAAGCTTTTTATGTTTAAACATTATGTTCATGTTTTTATGTTCAAATGTATATGGTATGTTTTATTTTATCCATGCTTACCCTTACTGAGCATTTGAGCTCACCCTTTTTAAGTTTTCCTTTCCCCAGGATATAAATAATGTTTTTAGGTAAGAAAAAAAGGGGAAGATCGTTATGGGAGATGTTGAAGATCTTTCACCACGATTAGAAGATTACGTTCCATGTTTCCAAAGACACTAAACTATTACGGTACTTATGTGTCTATTTTTGTTATGTATTAAGTATTCCGCAAAAGTAATGCAATGTTCATGTACGTCAAGCTTTGGGTCTCTACTGTTGGTATCAGAGGAAAGGTTTAGTCAACCTTTGGAAACTAGGATGCAAGAAATTTAGTGAGATCCCTAGTGATATTTCTAAGGTATGTCTAGGGATGTCCCTAAGGTTAAGTATACGTATAGGTTATAGTCCTAGAATTATGATAACGATATTAGAATTAAACCTAAGATGCTAGATATTGAAGGTATTACCCCTTTATTATGTTGTTTTCCCTAGCATGATTTTTACCTCTCACACTATTCTTTTTGGGTTTTAGAAAATGGCTGGAAATAAGAAGATTCATGATAATGGAGGATATAACAAAAAATGGAATGATATTCTTCATGATAAACCAAATTAAATGGGATTTGGAAGTCCAAACATCGTTATTATTCCTAATCAGAAATCTCATAATATGATCAATAATATCAACTTTGGTAAGTTTCCTGACTCAGCTAATTAGAGAAAGATGTAGTTTCATGATGATCATAGAGGAAATAAAGTTCAATTTCCCCTATGTAAATCATGTAGAAAGAGGCATCAAGAAGAATGTTTCAAAGGAACTAGAAGATACTTTGGGTGTGGAAAAGAAGGACACAAAGCCAGTAAGTGCAAAGGAAAAGGTTCAGTTAACAGCATGGATGAGGATAATGGTATTGATATGACATAAAAAATGGTTAATTGTAATAAATGTGGAATGTACGGGCATTATGAAATCCAATTCCCTAAGGGAAAGTCTCATGAAGAGAATCAATATGGTCGTATGGGTAGTATTTATGTTGATGATGATGAAGAGACTACAAATGATATGTGAGATGAAATAATTGTTGAAGCTTGGTCAATGGTTTAATAAGGTAGTGGAATGATTACATGTTTATCAAGTGTAATGTTGTATAAGTAATATCATGGTACTATGGAATAAAGATTCATCTAAGGATCGTTACACTGTTGTCTTTCCTTATGTTTTGAAAGTGTATGATGAATGGTACCAGTACCCATGAAAGGTTATTCAGATATTTTGAGAAATTTGATGACATGTGCATAGTGAAGGGATAAGGAGAAAATTAAATGTTTGATATTATTCATGAGCTCATGACTAATATAAGGAGAAGGTTATATCATGGTTTGAGTATATAGAATTTCTGTATTTTGGTATGTGAAAAGAGTTAACTTTTGACAGCACTCATGTTGTAACTAAGATTCAATGGGTATTCATTTTTTTCAAGAGAATACATGATTAAGGCCTTTGAATGTTTGGAATGTGACCAACAAGACATATCTCATGATATATGGGGATCAACGATGGTATTAACATGCTAGTTGTATGAACTCATTGGTAATAGTTTTCACTATAATATGAGATTGGACAACAGTATTTTGGATAAGCCTAAAGATTGGAATGGATTATGTTGGACATAAGTTAGTATTGTTTAAGGATAGAATTTTTTTCGATATTATTTATGGGATGTTATAGTAATATTGTTCTAGAAAAAGGACAACCTGCAGGATGGGAGAAAACCCATCGCGTCGGACAAGGCTGTGGGAATTGAACCCACAACCGAAGTGCGACTGGCCTTTATCGCCTACCACTGGCCTACAAGAAGTCCCTGTTTAGTAGAAACTAGTTTTA
This sequence comes from Viscum album, assembly GCA_963277665.1. Taxonomy (NCBI): domain Eukaryota; kingdom Viridiplantae; phylum Streptophyta; class Magnoliopsida; order Santalales; family Viscaceae; genus Viscum; species Viscum album. Next base: position 737,394,591 of record OY728160.1, read on the forward strand.
TTATATTAAAAAGTATGATATATGAAGTATAAGTCCATTTTAGGAACCATATATGATTAATCTCACTATAGATGGACTTATGTATTTTTTGATAACTTTTCTATCCTTTTGATTGAGACAGATGGAATGACCCATCATTCTATCACATGATCTGCTAACACATCACGAATGAAAAATTCAACCTCCTTTCTTTAAGAGATGAAGTGGAAATTGTCCAAATAATGACCAACGGTGAGACTGTACCAAAATCACAAATGTATTTCTTCTATTTCCAATTTCATCATCTTTAAGGAAATGATCTTGAAAACCAAAAATGTTGTCCAAGTGATCTAATATCCGATGAATCAGATGGTACCTTAGGACATCTCAAATTTATGGCTTTGTGATTGATGGCTTTTTCATAGCCATGTTTTCTACCACTCTCCATCAGAACATGATGGTTAGATTTTTCTTCCATATCCATATTTTCACCTATTTTCTCCTATGTGGAAACCCAGTGATGGGTTAATTTGGGTATCCGTTACATTTCAGACGTTAGTTTTTAAAGCCAAGTATTGGTATTCCTTTTTACAATGTGGGTTTCTATTAAAAAAAACTTTCGAGTAGTAAACCATTTATAACCCTGACGAATTTCGACGGCGAAATTAATTTTAAGGGGGGTAGAATGTAACACCCCAAGATTTTATTCTTTTTAATTAATGTCATGTGTTGTACAATACACCAAAAGGAGATTTCACACCATTCATCCCTATCATTCCTTGCATTACACGCAATCGTGACCTTCCTCTATAGCGTGTGTAGTACGCAATACCGAGTTTCACTAAACGAGATATTATTATAATATTATTATGAACTAACCGTTATGAATAGTAATACCCACTTTTTGAAATTTTATAAATTTTATCTTTCAAAATGGACTTCATTTTTGGATTCGGAATATCGAAATTATCTTAGGGTGAAATTTTGGTACTTTTCAGATAACTTTCATATTCTGATGAATAGTGAAAATTACTAAATTTTAATTAAAAACAACTTTTTTAATCGAAATAATTAATAGTGATAAATTATTAATTTGAGTGGTTTTAAAGAATATTTAGAATATATTTTTATAATTTAATACAATGTTGGTCATTTGATGTAATTTCACATTTAAACCAGACATAAATAAGTGTCAATCTTTTGATAGTTATTATCTATTAAAAACATGCTATTTGTTTTGACGACGGGAATTAATTTTTAAATTAGTTAATGTAACTGATATGTTTTGAATTTGGTAAAATAGACATAATTTTTGAATTCATAATATCAAAAATAGCTTAGGCCTAATTGTTTGTATTTTTCAGGAAACATTCATTTTTTTATGAATAGTGAAACCACTAAGTGGTAGTTAAAAAAACTGAATTTTTCATAAAACATAATTTTACCGCTTCTGTGAGTGAAATTTCGAAAATCCGAGAGACACAGTTAATATCAAGGACAAAAATGTGCTTCAATGAGGTGAAAATAATTTTTGGTGAATAGTAGCTTTTTACTTTTTTTACCACGGTTAAAAGTAAATAGGGTAATTAAGGGTAAAAATGATATTATTATTACCCTAACACATGTCTTAATTCTATTGGATAAGTGTAATTCGACCAAAAACAACCTTAGGAATACAATATGACCATTTAGTCCCACTTGGATTAGATTAGGACATTTATTATCAATTTACTTAAAGATGGGTTCAAATAGTTAAAATCAAAGTTTAACAAATAAATCATTTTTAATATAGGGTTATACATAAGATAAATTCGACTATAAATATTCATTAGAAAGATAAAAATATTTCCAAAATAATGGTATTTTATTTGTAATTTTTAGACTTAAAATAATTTAATTTATTTATGATACAATGATGGTGCAGTAATTATCTTATTAATGAAATATTGACATAATTGATGTTATAAATACCCAAATAAATGTAATTTTATACTTTTTATGAATTACAAAAAAAATATTTGTTAATATGACATGTTAATATTGATTTAATTAATTTTATTCGAACTAATCATTCTGTTATGAGTTTCACATAAATCAATTACCAAATAGTGTCAAAATTGACATAAAATAGTTTTTAAAACAAATATTATATTATTAATTGTTATTATATTCCTAAAAATCTAAGGTTAGGCCAAGATACTTATATCATGATAGGTGTATCATTAATGGACCACTTGGGGGTCGAATGGATGTATATGGTATGTTTATTGACTATATAATATAAAAATACAAAGTGGCATGGTAAATGTCAATCTAAATAACTAAGAGTTAAAACTAAAAGATAAGGTTAATATAATGACCTAAACTTGTCTAAATTCTATTGGATGAGAGTATTTCTACCCATACCCACCTTATATTAGAAATATATCAATTTGGAGCTATTAAAAAACCGAATTTGACTTTATAATAAAATAATATTTTTAATTATTCCAAAGGTGCCCCTCTCCTCCCTTATAAAAGGGAACCTCCTCTCTCTCTTCCTCACACCACTTTTAGCCTTCAAGCTCGGCCAACCCCTGCCAAATTCTCTTCTCCACTTCCCTGGAAACATCCTATAGGTCCTGGTTTTCTTCAAAGACCAATTTTAGTACCCTAAAAGGAGGTCTCAAAGAGGCGCTTCAAAGAAGAGGTAATGTCTGTTACCGATTCATTCAACTTTATTTCTTCTTCCACTTCTTCTTTTTTAGTTGTTTCATTATTAGGTAATAACATCATTATAACTCATATACTGATATGTTATTATATGTATGAAACAACCATATTTCACCATCTATCCATCCTACGTAAAATGAAATCACCGCGCGTGCGTACGTACGGAATACCGTCTCCACGCCGTGGTGTAATCTAATTTCCACCACCACCTTACATGGATGGGTATAATGATGAAAGTAATGAATATATATGATTATTTTAAAGTGATATTGATTTTTTAAAATTATACATACACTTTAATACAATTCCATGATCATGGGAACGATATCATCGCTCGTGCGTACGTACGGAATACCGTCTCCACGACGCGATGAGATTCACTCTCCATGATAACCATTCAAGAATGATTATAAAGTATATATAATAAGTAATAATGAAATATATGACATAATAATTCTACTGGATTTATGTATATATATATTTATTTCATCTACTTAATTCCATTCAATTCAATAAGGAAATGAAAACAGCGTTCATGCGTACGTACGACCTACCATCTCCATGAATGGTGTATTTCTTTCCATTTATCGATCCATTATATATATATATTCTGAATATATATTATATATAAATCATGTTTTAAATTCTGTATGTAAGTAATCATGATCTAAGTAATCATATGAATAATTACAAGTTAAAACACGAACGACAAATGAAACGATTTTACCCAAAACACTACTTTAACATGAATTTACAAAAGAACGGGTAATATAAAGTCATAAGTGAACCATATATGATATAATAATAATGAATATGGTTCTGTAATAAGTAAATGACATTATTTAAATCATTATACAGGAGTTTTGTATACGTACAAAGCATATCAGACCTAAGGTAAGGGATAATTTTTCAAATCTCATTTTTTTTATCCGAGATTGCTTATACGTAAGTATTTACTGGGGTTATTGTTATCATCCATGTACATGTTTTATAAAAGTGTTTTTATGTATGTTTAATGTAATTTTTACCCATTTTTACTTGTACTACATGGTATTTAAGGAATATTTTTTCTGTTTACGTTACGAGGTACTTTTTGACTTTTCCAGTAAAAGTACGAGAAGAATGTTTTTTTAACTTATACAGCACGAATGGATTTTTACGGTTTAATAAAGCCTTATTTTTATGAAGCCTCCTAAAAAATATTTCATGACTATTTTCAAAAAATCCTTTTCTTTTAAAATTGCATGACATTTTGTAAAAAGAGAATGATTTTGAAGAAAAAAGGATATTTTCCTCAAGAATTCATTTCAAGTGTTTTATCAAAACCATTTTCCATCTAAGATAATAAAGGGTTCTGTATCTATCCCTATTATTACATTGATTTGATTATGTTATGATGGAAATATTTTTATGAATTCCTTTATCTTATATGAATTGTTTTATGATGTCACGATGTTTAAGATTCCCATTTTTATTACATGGTTTATGCAATGATGTATGATTTATGATTTTGTGGCACACATAAGAATGGTATCATTATGAGATAGGTGGGTCCTATATCTCCCTCCAATGCATTGGGTAAAGATTTATATCTCATGAGATAGACATGGCTGGAACGGAAAGTTAAACCGGTTCAGTAATACAGGACTGGAACGAGGAGTGAACTCAATTCAAAAAGAGACTTTATCCACTAAGATGGTCTTGGCAGCAATGCCTTGGCTACTATTGAAATCATTACATGTGCTTAATGGATGCCACAATTAAATGTTTTATTCCCATGCTATTTTAAAATTATTAATTTTTCTTTATAATCTATGCCTTACGTACTTCCATGTTTTATGTCATTTCTCAAGATTTTTATGTTTAAACATTATGTTCATGTTTTTATGTTCAGATGTATATGGTATGTTTTATTTTATACATGCTTACCAATACTGAGCATTTGAGCTCACCCTTTTTATGTTTTCTTTTCCACAGGATATAAATAAAGGTTTTAGGTAAGAAAAAAAGTGGAAGATCTTTATGGGAGATGTTGAAGATCTTTCACCATGATTAGAAGATTATGTTCCACGTTTCCAAAGACACTAAACTATTATGGTCCATGTGTGTCTGTTTTTGTTATGTATTAAGTATTTTGCAAAAGTAATTTAATTTTCATGTACGTCAAGCTTCGGGACTCTATATTATCCAAGATGGAATAATAAGGAATATTGAAGAAATCCTATCATATATCAGTGTTCTTCAATTTTTAAAATGATCTAATAAGGAATAAATGAATCATTAATATTTGATTGATTATATAAATGATGAGTTATATCATATAGAAAACAATTATTCATGGGATTTAGTAATGAAGCCAAAAGAGAAGAACATTATTGGGACAAAGTGGATTTTCAATATAGAGAAGAATGAAAATGGTGAAATGGAGAAAAATATAATATGATTTTTGTGTAAAGTATATTCACTAGTTAAAGTAGTTGACTTTTATGAGAACATAGAACCAATTTCAAGGATTGAAACCATAATTATTTTTTTTACAATTATAGCACAAAGTAAATACATGATCTTCCAAGTAGATGTTAGGTCATATTTCCTCAATAATAATTTTGAAGAGAAGGTGCATACTAAAAAACCATGTGGTTTCTTTCTTCATGAAGATGATAATTGTTTTTTCTAGTAAAAATTTATTTTTATGAGATAATGGAATCCCTAGGACATTGGTATTATAATTTGGAAACCTGTTAAAAAATGTAGCAATTTAGAAAAGGGTGATTAGATAGTAATATATAATTTAAAGTTGATAAGGTGGTATTTCTCAGTGTAATCATTTATGTAGATGATATAATTTTTATTTTAAATAATTATGAAGTTTGTGAATATATTTCTACAGAAATGATTAATCCTTTTAAAATTTCTGTGATCGGTGAGATGAGATACTCTTTGTTCATGTGAATTTTTCCAGGAAATAGTTATATTTTTCTATCTCATGAGAAGTATTCTAACTAAATGATAACGATTTTCTGAATGGATAATTAAAAACTTATTTTTGCACTAATTTTAGTTTATACAATGTTCAATAAATATAAATAGGAAGCATATGTTTATCCAAGATAATACCACAAGCTTGTTGGATGTTTACATTACTTAACAGCTTCAAGAACAAATTTCATGTATATTGTTCGTATTCATTATTGATATCAAAGTGTACCAAAAGTATCCCATTTTCATGGATGAAAAATAATACTTATATACATCTATGGGATATGCAACCAAGGATTGAAATATTTTATCAAAGGGGGGATTAATCTGTTTGTTTACTCATATATAGATTGGGTAGTATGTGTTGATGGAATAAGGTATTCATTTATTGTATCTCGTGATCTTGGATAATAGTGTGTAAATAGGTTTTAAAGGAAGTATAATATGGAAACCTTGAGAATATTTGAGGATATATATTTGGATTCCACCTATTCCTCAACAAAATTTTTTTGGATGAAGACTCAAATAGAGATTAAAAGGTTGAAGTGAAGTTTACATTACATTTGGGATATCATAATCAATGTGTTATTAATCATTCAATGAATCAGGATTTTTATTAAATATCTAAGCACATTGATATTCATTATCATTATATCAAAGAGTTAGTGGAGGAGAATGAGTTAAAGTTGGAATCTGTTCCTACAAAAGTGATTCTTGTTTATGTTTTCACCAAGACTAGGTGAAATGAAGAATTTCCCAATATATTGTTAATGTTATGTGTTGAACCTCATTTATTACCGAACAAAGAAATGGTGTTTTCATCCCCTCCCCCAAATTACCATTGTATATTTTTTTCAATTGAGTGAAAAGTTAAAAAAATCATTTCTTTATGTTTTTATTACTATTAATTTTCAAATGGGTTGTATAAAATATAGTGGTAGTATCCATTGATATTTATTATCTTTCCCTTTAACGGAATAATATATGTAGAGTGATTTTCAAAATAGGTAATATGGGATTTCAGTAAGGGTGAGATTTTTTAATATTAATTGTAAGTGATGTAAAAAAATTTCGGGATTAAAATGATTATATCATGATAATAAAGATCCATTTTAAAATTGAGAGGTTTTTATTAAGGAAACACTATATTGATCACGATATTTTGGAAAACATGATATTATTTATTCAATAATATTGTTTCATTAATCTATTTTACTCACATAGTCTCATAATTATTGAATGGTGATTCATTTAAATGTTTTAGAGTTTCATAGTGATTTACATTCTCTGGTTGACAATAAAATACAAAGGGGATATTATTAATCCAATGAGGTGCTAAGATGGTTATTGTGTTAAGACAGGTCAAAGAATTTGTGTAGTGGATATGATTGAGTGGGTTGGATTTTTTTTCCAAACATAAATGCAATTATAATATTTATAAGATGATCTGAAGTGAAATTTTCCTCAAGAATATAGACATTATGATTATTCAATCATTATTGAAGAATTTTTTGATGAGCTGAAGGCACTTTAAAGAAAGGAGGTTCAATCCAAAAAGACCAAAGAGATGGTGTATGGTGTGTGGGTGAATCTAGGAATATCCATAATCATATCATTGGGCATATTGGGAAGTCTATTTCCAAACTATGAAACCAGAATGGGACCACACCTATGGTTGTCCTCATGGTGATCATCAATGGTTTCTCTGTGAAATAGAAAATTCCAAAATAGTCATGGTGATGGTCATAGTGATTATTTTGTCTCCATTTTCTAAATAAATATTCCTAACATGTAAATCATGGTTTACAATGCTGTTTTTGGTTTATAAAATAAGAATTATGTCAAAATGGACATTGATGAAGTTCAAAAACCAGTCATTGGAAATTTATTGTCCATTCGTGAAGCTTCTTGAATAAACGGTCAAAAGTAAGAAACTATGATCATTCAAAAAGATTTCGTGGATGAAAAGTGTATTAGCATACCAAAATAGATAGAGACAGGAGGACAAGTCCCATGGTTGTCAACGTTCTAAGGGAAAAAGAAAATTATTTTTCACAAGGACATGGAGCTATTTAATTATAGGTTCTTGTTTCTATTTCAAGTGGTATTGATGATATGGTTTTTAGTTTATTTTATGGATAAATAAATTTATTATTGATGTAATTTTTAATGTATAAATGATATCTATTTGATCCAACAATATATAATGGATCATGATCAAGAATATGTATTTTAGTTTGTTTAAAGAATTTACATGTCTCAATTTGATCATTAAATTTTTTAAATGAATCATATACTTTGTGATCTTCTATTTTGAATTGCGAGAGTGGTTCATATGTGATGTTAAATGATAGAGTGGGGAATATAATGTAAAATAAGATAGAGAAAAAGAAGAAATACAAGGGTAATAAAAAGTGGTTATGAAAACTTCCATAAATAGAAGAGATCATATCATAGTTTCTACACGATGAAGAAGAAGAGGAAGAGTGGAACCCCATAAAAATGGAGGCTATTTATAGATATTTTTATTCATTGTGATATCATGTTATTTATCATTGTAATAGTGTGGTAGGTAGTATCAGAGTCGAGAGACTTTTTATAACATGTGTACATGGTTAAACCCTACTCATCGTAGATACATATTTAATCTATTGGTAATATGGTATTTGTAAAATCTAGAACATTTTATATAATAGCCATATTATTTTGAGAGGTTATTCTTTTAAATCTTATTTCTTATTTTTGTTTGAGTGTGTGTGTTATAAAATGATCGAGATTCAAATTAATTTGTTATGGGGGTCGTTTCACAAAGGAGACATGAAAAATAATTTTATCACTGATTCAACACCCTTGATTCATCACTGATGTAGGAAATGACTCTTCATTATGGTCTAGCCAATTTCGGATCATCTGCACCAAGGATGTGTTGAATTATAACTATTCTATATGCAATAATTTTTATGAAATGACTTGGAATATCGAATACATTGTTTTTTGATGTAGTGGTGATTTTGTTTGATCATTTTATGGATTTAATATATTCAGATTTTAAGAACTGTAATCCAATATCTATGGTGTTTTTGTTTCTATTTTAATAAAATATAATAGGAATATGACTTAGGACCTTCAAATCCAGGTGGCATTCAATCTAGGAATTATTTTTTTTATTAGATTTATTATTATTATTATTATTATTATTATTATTATTATTTTGTATCCATTGTGTTGGAAGAGTTTTACTCATCCCAATATCTATATTAGTGAGGTCAAGGTTCAAATCCTAATGCTTTTATAATTCAGACCACATTCTAGACATTATTTATTTATAGGGAACCATGTTTACCAGGGGATGATCATGTGAAGGATGTTAAACTACACCACGAACACCTACAGTGGTAGGTGGCTCATGATGGGGAAAGGATAGTATATGATATTTTTGGGAAGGCTATCTATATAACTATTTTATGGGAAAATAACTTCATGAAATGATTTTCTAGAAGTGAAATATGCTTGTGTTATATCGGTGATGACTACGGGGTGAAAACAAGATTCCATGAACATATGTTGGTTGTGATTGTGTTACCTAGTTCATTCAGAAGAGTGGGTCATGGGTGAAATTGGGTGGGACAAAAATATCATAGTGCTAGTTGAGGTGGATGATGACCTCAATGCATTGTATATATGCGGTGGAGATAACCTAATGTTTTGGAATCATATGCCTATTATCATATTGAAACCCTTGAAAAAAATTGAATGATTTATAATGGTGGATTCCGCACTAGAAATCATGGTATGTGGTGGTGTAGGGCCTTTGGGACAGTTCGTACAGGCCAATGGGGTACTTTATATTGTGGACCTTTGTGCCTAGATCTCATTGGACATATGAGGCCTATTCATAGGGGGGATTGAGTCAAATTTAAAAAATCTCATTTAGGATTTTTTTAAACGTGTCTACGATATTTTCAAGAGGAGGCCTATGATTCATGTATTTTGGTACTTTAGACTAATTAAATGTGTGGTGTATACATGTTGTTAAAATGAATAAATAAGTATCTATACTAGGTACTCATCATTTAATGGGTTAATATAATACAAAAGAAAAGGATGAAGGACATGTGTGTCAGTGTAATTTATTGTAATTATACACCAATATAATAGTATAAATTAATATTATTAGTTTTTTTGTTGTATTTGTTTTTTTGAATGACATAAATGGGTATCCTTTCATATGCACTCAAGTAAGGTATAATAATATAAAGGTCCATAAAGTCACTCTTAAGTATTTGGATCATCACAGCCAAACACCGGGAGATGTTATACCTGGTACCAGGATCATTTCCTATAAATCCCCATCCATGTAAATGAGAATAAATTTTACACCCAGGGGCTAGTCTAATGATCTAGAATCTGAGTCTGTCCCTAATAATCAATCAATATCCTTCGATTTTTTTGTGTATTATTCTCATCCAAAAATAGATGATGTGTTAGTAAAACATGTGGAAAACATGATTAAATTATAGTTGATATAATGTAACCTTTTAATGATTTGATTTTTCCATCCTTCACAACTAATGATTAACGCATTCATTCCAGAAGGAGAAAAAATTCATGATTACCCAAACTAGGAAATACGTTAAATCAGAGGTCTTGGGAACAAACCACCTATTCTAGAGATGAGTATACTCCACTGATAATTGAAAATATCTCCCCACCTAATGATATTAATAAAAAAAAATAGGTAAACGTACAAATATTTGGGATGGGGGTTGATCCCCCACTTCTTCACATGGGCTGACTCTATTAATTAACCCAAATTAAATAATATCTATCATATAAGCTTTGAGGAGGTTGGCTTCAGGAATAATAAGTGGTTTATAGTGTTGGAGAGGATTTTAAATATGCCTCACTTGATACTATTTCATTTATGTAAGATACACATATTGAAAATTATTCTTCCTCCATTGTAGCATTGGCTGTATAGGATAAAACTCCATCAGGAGAGGAAATTTTTTGGCAGTTTTTAAAAGGGGATGATGTACCTAATGAAGGAATAGCGAGATAAGGATTTAAGAAATCCCATTGATTAACTGTCTTGGGGGATTATGATATAGTTATTATGATAGTGCAACCATATCTTCAAACCATAGAGGATAACCTGAAAACTCTAATTGGGAAATGAAAGACTCATCACATTCAAGAGAGAGACTTATTGAAAACCATAGAGTAGTTAATAGTGAGAAGGAATATTCATCATACATAGATGATCAAGCTATAGAACATAATTTTATATGTGGGGGAGCGGACGACTCCCAACATGAGGTGGTTCTTGAAATAGAGGAAATGGACATAAAAAAGAAGAGTATTTGACATACATCGGGTAGATTATCTATTTGATATGTATTTAATTTTAGATTTTTTGTGGTGATGATTATTCCACATTATTTGAAATTACAACACCATTATATTTTGGATATTTACATTTCATTAATAATGTTTTGGAACATGCACTCTTGATAACTAATCTTTCCCGAATCATTATCATCATCCTCAACATCACTATAATAATAATTATTATTATAATTGTCTCTATTATTATTATGAAAATGTGGATAGAGAAACAGTCCCTTAATACTCACTGGTGGCCTTCCCATCCAAGATACTAGGGTTAAAAACCTGAAATCCCCCATAGAGGGTTGACGATATAGTCTGTGACATAGACACTGATAAAGAGAATCAACAACACAAGGTGGTGATGTATGTGCAATGCGGTAAGGGGTGAGGACCCATGTAATTGGCCTCTAAGTACCTGTACTTTTCTCAAATCAATTTAATGTGTCTTCTATGGAGTGGTTAAACCCTTTGAGGGGGTTTGGGCCTATACATAAGTCCCTAGAGGGAATATGTGATGTCTCCTTTTCATGTATCATCAGAATATTCTACATTACTATTATTATCATCAGTATAATTATCCGGATTGTTATTATTATTTTTTTATTACTACTATTATTTTATTATTAGTATTATTATTTATGGCATTGGGGGTTCTATGAACATAAACACATAAACACTCCCACTATCCTAGAAAGGCTCAGGCCCCATCTCATCGTCAAGGATATGACAACAATCATGAAAGTCCTTTAAAATTTATGATGGCCTAAAGAAACATTGGGAATGAAGCCCATTACATGGTCCAAAAATCAATTTCTATCCTAAAGGACCGATGCAACATCATCCTTACCTCATTCATCCCACATCACCATTCATTACTCATGCCTAAATCACCACCTTTCAACATCTTATGTCATGCATGTGTCACCACAAGCCTTTTTTATCATCTGTATTACATCTTGTGTCACCACGTTCATAGTATTTGGAAGAGTACTAGTGTCCAAAAATGATTAAAACAAGTACCTACTATATATGGATTGTAGTAAATTAGTACCAATAATCCAAGAAATTTTCAACAATTATTAATATTATAATTATTGTTGTTGTTGTTGTTGTTTTTTAAGTGTTTTTATTATAATTATTAATGTCACCATCTTCATCATCATTGTTCTTATAATAATAATTATTTTTATTTTTATTACTACTTCTACTACACTGCATGTGATTTGGTCGAGTGGTACTCACTTTCATCATCATTATATATGAGATGAGGGTTTCAATCTAGGAATCCCCCTTTACGGGATTCATGATGCATATGATGATTGAATCATTGACGTATGAATGTACTCTTTCAAGGGGGTTATACTTGAGTGATGCCAGATGGGTTTTAGAACCATGTAATGGACTTTCGTCCAACCAATGTATTGATATTACTATGGATAGGGTCAACCCGATGAGGGGTATGACATATCTTTGTGGGTCTAGGGTGTGTGTGTTGTTTCTTTTTTATGTAACTTCCAGGGCCTTCAATAAATTAATATTGTTGTTATTTTTATTTTTATTATTAGAAACACATGATATCATTGACTTAGGGATAGATGATATTGAATCTCACACTTCTAGGGAACTCTCCCCTATGTAGGGTAATATTTTAAGGTAACAGAAGGCTCGTGTCTTGATGGATTGAACATATTTAGTAGAGGACCAAAATTCCTTGATTGATCCCAAATAGAGGGTAGGTCACCACCATTGGATTTTGATGGTAGTAGAATATGATCATGTCAGTAAAGGTAATCTTTTTTGTTAATTATGTCTTTCAAATTATTATGATTATTCTAGGGTCTATTTTATCAATTTTGGGAAATCTCTATTCATAACAATCCATCCCTACTTTTTGTGTGTTTTATTTATAAAAATTTTGTAGCATCAATATTGACCACTAACACCTTGGTTCTTATATTTTAGATCACTATTATTATGATAATAATCATGAAAATTATTGTTACTATCATCATCATCATCATCATCATCATCAACGTCATCATCATTGTCATCATCATTATCATCAAAATTCTTTTTATTGATGTTTTTTCTATTACTCTTAATTTGCCACAATATCAAACCATGAGTGTTTAAATCCTAGAAAACCCATTAGAAAATTTATGATGTTGGAGGTGATGAAGGTGCTAATTCCAGTAGCCAGTGATGAAGGTGTTTATTCAAGAAGCACTAATACAAAAAGTATTTTCCAAATCCGAATTTTCATTTCAGTTATTGGGTATCTAACATTAACACAAATTATTCCATTTTATCGCATTTGTTATATAATAACAGACATGATAATGCAGTTTTTCTACATCGGTTATATAAAATAATTGACATGGTAAATAAAATATCATTGCTTTATCAAGTTGGTTATAAGAGAACTGATGTGTTAAATATGTTCTTTTAAATCAGTTACTATATAGCCGATGTAATAATGAAATTAAAGATGAACTATAATGTAGGTAATATAAAACCAATGTAATATATCATGTATACATTTATGAATATCATTTTGAATCATTTCTATGATATTAAATTGAGTGAAAGTAGACTCATTTATATCGTTTTTGGAATTTCTAACCACATTTCTTCAATCAATTGGACACCAAAATCAGTTTTCCAGCATCATAAATCCTCAGTTTATCTTGGAACATTCGATATGATAATCTCTCAATTATCAAATAATACTCAAAAACTGATCCTGGCTTTCGGTTGTTCAATGTCGCGGACAGCCTAACACCCCAATTTTTGATTAAGTTTACTAAAATCTCACATTATGAAATTTATATAGATCTTCTCAGGGAAAATATTAAATTACTAACTTTATATTCCTTAGTTATCTATTTATTGAATTGAAAAAGTATGGATTTCATTATATTTTAAAATTTTTATGGTTATACTAATGTGTTCCATTATAATTTATACTACATATCATATTAAATTTATTCATTGAATGCCTAAATGTTTCTTGTTTGGATGATGTTTGTGAACCCGTCATTATTTATGCATATAATGTCATGTATAAAGATAAAATTAAATTTGCATTATGAATTTATTGTAGTGTTGGTAATCTCAAAACATAATGTATACAAATATTTTGATTTTCCTATAGTTCAATATGTAATTCCTATATGAACTATATATGCATATCAACACTTTTAATCGGATGTGAGAATATTCTTATCTTGAAAAATCATAATGTAAAATTTTTTCCCCCATAGTATGAGTTGATGTCATTGTAATGTTGACATTACTGGAGAATATAGAATAAAAACTGCTAATTGGTTATTTTACATATTTTTTTAAAATTAGAAAAAATACACTACGAAAAATTAATTTAAGATATGAAATTTATATATAAAAATGTAATTCGTTTCAAATTCAGAAATTATTTGTTTAAAATAAACTATATGATTATATTATATAATTAATTAATATTTATTCTAATAATTTTTGGTTTTTTCATGAAATAAATTCTTTAAAAAAATCTATGATAAATATTCCAATCAATATTGAAAATCTGAACATGATTTGGATTATGGTCTTTAATATTAAATTTCGTATTTTATCTAATTTCATTCAGAAGAAAATGTTAAATGAGTGAATATTATAACTATATATTTTTTTATAAATTACTTCCATGCATTTATTTTTATGATTTACCAATTTTATTTAAAATCATATTATATTGTTTTCTATAATTTAGAATTATTTTTTTCCAATATGCATATATATATATATTGTAAATATCAATGTTTTGTTACTTTTAAATTTTGATGTCTTTGATATAAATTTAAACCTCATTTGACTTTAATAATTTTTCTCACTATTAACATGACTATATTATTTTGACTTAAATTTTATTTGTTATTTGTTATATATAAAAATGAATCAATGTTGTATTATGAAACAATAAATAAATGATGAATACAAGGAATGTGTTGATGATTTTTTTTTGGAATTTTCTAAAATAAATGTTTCAAATAATGACATGTTTTTATATCCATGCATGAATTATTTGATAATGAAGAAGTTGAAAATTTGATAAATCAAAGATCATTTAATTTTTCATGGATTTAATCTGAGTTATAACCCTTGGACTTGGTATGTTGAAAATATGTAAATTTCCATACCTATTTATAATTATGCTTTTCAAGAAGATAACTCTGATGAAATTGATGAAATGATTCGTCATTTTGATGAATAGGATATTGAGGACGAACTTACAATTGAGTGTCAATATGGTGATGATGAAAAACTGTTATATATGGGTTATACATAATTTATTGTTTTATCTATAGTTTTATGATTAAATTAATTGACGGTGAAACATGGTTGGAGTGATAGAAGTTTTAATAATTTTCTTTAATTTTGAATGATACTCTTCCAAAAGACAACAATCTTACTAATTTACATTATAAAGAGAAGAAATTATTTATCCTAATGGAATATGCTTACCAAAAAAACATGTTTTCCCAAATTATTATTCACTATATAGTAAAGAGTGTAAATTTCTATGTATTTTTCTTAAATGTGGGACATCGTGGTATAAGTTGAATAAGAAATTATGTGATGATGTAAGATTTATAGATACCCCTACCAATGAATTTTGGTATCTTACTATAAATCATTTTCTAAATGTGTATCTGAAATTTCACATTATATAAAAGGGTTATGATGACATACAGATGAGTGTACATGCGATTATGGAATCCATCAGATTGTCCATGGTGGAAAACAATTGATTTATAATTTCCTACATTTAGAAATGATGTTAGAAATATCAGACACGGGATATGAACAAATGGAATGAATCCATATCAAATCCTTTGAAGCTTATATATTTCATGACCCGTTTTATTGGTACATTATGACTTATATCCAAAAATTTTTGTGATGTGCATATATTTCATGTTCATTTATATTAATTTTGAACCAAAATAGCCTATAAATTATAATGATGTTTCTTGTCACCATTAATTGATGACATGAATCTCTTATGGGAGGATAGCATTAAGGTATATTATTATTATAAAATGGAATATTTTCATCAACATGAAATGATGATGTTCACTATAGTTGACATCCTAGCGCAACAAATTTTATCTTCATATAGTTTAATGGGAATAAAGAATGTCCAATTTGTTAACAAGGGACTTCAAATTATTAACTAAATCATTGAAGAAAAATAGTTTATATGGGTCATCTATTGTTATTGTTTCTATGTAATGCTTATAGAAGATTATAAATGTAATTAAATGGACCAAAATAATTTTATATTTCTCCAAAACCTTTATTCACTAATCAGTATTTTTAGAGGGTGAAAACCATTATGTGAAATTATAAAAGACACAAAAATATATTAATGATAGAAATATTTGAAAGAAATGGTTATTATTTTTTGAGATACCATATTGATGATATGAATGGAAAGACAAAATATGGTTTTAATAAAAGATTTTACTTACTGTCAATGGGAATATGATTGGAGTTATGTCTAACTCATAATGATAGGAGAACATTCCTACCCCCAGCTTGTTATACATTATCCAGTAGGGAGAAATATATCTTTTGTTATTGTCTTCGTGATATCAAAGTATCATTGGGTTATTCTTCAAATGTCAAAAATACTGTGTCATTAAAGTATTTGATGTTGATATGTATGAAATATCATTATTTTCATGTCATGATGAAATAACTGATACCAGTTGAATTGTATAGAATATTTCCCAACTATGAGAGAATGATTATCATGGAGGTCTTAAATAGTTTCAATTCAATTTCTAATATGGTGATTGATATGAATGCATATAAAAATTTGGAAAATAATCCAATTACTATAATTTTCCAAATGGATTTGTGTTTTCCTCCTTTTTTTGATATCATCTTCCATTTGAAGGATCATTTGGTGTGAGAAATAAATATTTTCATACCTGTATATCTATGTTGGATGTCTCCTTTTGAAAGGAATATGAATAATTTTATGGGGTATGTTTATGAATCCATGTTGACCTGAATTCTCTATTGCTGAGGAGTATATTTCTAAGTAGTTTTTAGAACTTTGTATAAGCTAATTTTCTACAGTGAAGAACATTGGTTTTACTCCACCTTTTCATGAATGAGTTAATTATAGGGGAAAGGGGATATATAGCATCAAAGTCAAATTTTTAATAGATGAGAAGATAAATAAGGAACATTTATATATATTGAATAACATAGATGATGCTAAACCATATATTTAATTTAATATTAATGTGTTGAAATAATGTTATACAAAGAATAATTATATGTGTCATTTGAATGAACATAACAAAACATTTTTCCTTGGTTTGAGGAGACTATTCATGGTAGATTAGATTCATCTGAAACATCTCGATGGTTTTTATATGGTATATGTTTAAATTTGATAAAATGGTATTTATATGACATTAATGGTTATAAATTTCATAAGAAAAAACTAGACAACATATGTGCAATTCAGAATAGTAGTGTACTGGTCTTCGTGGAAGCAATTAATTTTTCATGTGCTAAATGAAAAAAACCCAATTTATATATCAAGTTAATATTATTTAATCATTCAAGAAATATGGGAGGATGATTAAATTAAATTTAAATAACCAATGTTTTATGAAAATTGGTTTATCGGTAAAAATAGTGTTAGCCACAATGAATTTGGAATAAAACATGTTAATCTGAATATATTAGAATACACAACTAATACTATTATATTGGAAACAAATTAATAAAAATATATTTTCTTGATCTATCTGTTATGCGGTGGCCTATTTTTGAAAAGGAAAATACAATATGTTGGTGATGATAAACTTGACAAAGATTCTGTTTTATTTGATATCCATACTTCCATGGAAATATCAATATATAATATTATTTAGAACATCATATACATGGTTTATACCATATACAATGATCATGATTAATAAATTTGGAAAAACATCATTTATTAAATTCTTAATATTACAGGTAACATATATTTATTTGTTGTTTACTTTTTTAAATTTCATAAAATGTTAGATATTTTAATTTTTTTTCATTATTAAATCTTTTATTAAATGTAATAATTTAAATTGAGTGTTTTTTTAGTTTTGTTTAGTTAACCCAGTTTACCCAGACATAACATATCAACTAATTGATTTAAATGAAAAATAGTTATATTAAATATAATATGTAAAATAAAAATGAAATTCTTTTATCATATTATGTTGCAAAAATATTGTTTTTTGTGTAAAAATTGATTTATTAAGTAGGAGTATTTTTACTATTTACACCATTTTTGGATTTATTAACATTCGTTCAAAAGACATTTCGTATCTAATTACTATTGTTATAATTTTAGTTAGAAATATAAAATATGAATAAAATTGTGTTCACATTAATTTTGTATACTTTTTTGTTTGATAATTTCTTTTTTTATCATTATAATTCAAATATTGCATTTCTATATTTCTGTCTTAATTATTTGTTTTTTAATTTGTAGGATAATGACATATCAATCAACTGATTCACCATATAATTTTGGAGATGATCATACTCAAACCTATGGGGAGAAACATGATGATGATCCTCTTGATGAGCCTATTCCTACTTTACAAGATACATCTACTCCAATGGGGAAAAAGAAGAATTCAAGGATTGGTAAATGTGGCACCAATCATTTACAATAATTATCCGTTTCTCATATCCAGGAATAGAGGATACTGGTACAATTCAATGATATTTATGTTCTAATAGGTCCTAATTCAAAATAATTCCATAGTATTTTATATTTTTAGGGTAAAATAAATGACAATATTTTGATTGAGGATTAGAGAAGTGTGGGAAAATTGACACTATCTCACTTGTTGGAGACCATTTTGGTATGTTTGTTTGTTATAAAAATTATTATCATTAAAATTTTAAAGAAATATATGGTTCCAACTCATAAAATATAAAATATTATATACCTGACACTAAATGAGTAAGGTCAAAATATTTATTATTTTCTTCTAGGAGACGAAGGAATTTAAAAAAAATTGTTTTCATTTTTGGGAAAAAGAAGAATCATAATCCTTGTGATATATATCACTGTATAAATGAAGAGAAATTTAAGAAATTTGTTGAAGTTAAAAGGAATGGAAAATTTTTGTATGTGAAATGAAACCTTTTCGATGATGAGAGGTGGAGGTTTGTTTAGGGACTGTTGGGGATCTGTCCTGGTTTCCTTTAGTGCCTTCTAAGGGCCAGGTTGTTCTTTAGGTGTGGAGGTTCGGGCCCTCCATTCCAGGCTCAGGGTTTGTAGAAGGGAAGGGATACAGATCACCAAGGTGGAGTCTGATTCGGAGGTGCCCGTCAAGGCACTGCATGGAGGTCATGGAATACCATGGGAGATGGTCTACCTCATCTGGAGATGCAAGGCTGAGACTGACCATGGGAGGATCGTTCACCATAGCTGGAGAGAATCCAACGTTGCGGCCGACATGCTTGCTCAATTAGGTAGGCAAGAGGACACTCTTATGATCTTTCACAGTCTACACTCGTTACCCCTAGAGTGTGTCAGTGTGGTGCAAGTGGATGCGCTTGGCATGCATTTATTTTGGCCTCCTTGAGGTCCTTCTTCCCTTTTTTTTCTCACATAAATCAATAAAAATGATAACTTTCAGGTGAAAAGATCTCATTGGGAGATCTTATCTATAAATGTATACAACAATATATTAACATAGGGAGGGGATGTTTTATTGGAAAAAAATTTAATGGATCAAAATGTTCAATAACTGATAGTTGGGTGTTCAAGATACGTAGAGGTTTCCACTCCATCACCACTGTTAGTCATGGAAAATGGAAGAGGGGTCAAACGAGAAAAAATGAAAATTTTTCTCAAAAGAGTCTAGAGTTGTTGCTGAGAAGATTTTAATATGATTTATTTATTTATATATTTAAGTTAATTCAATTATTTATATATTTTAATTCACTAAATAATTTTTTCAAATAATTCATACTGGATTCTCTTGAGGAGAAGATCACACATGAGGTCTTCTTAGCAATGGATATGCATAATCTTTTTCCAAAAACATTGCTAATGTCTGAATACTTTTGTCATGTATCAGAATACCCTATAGGGGAGTCGGTGAAAAAAGTGTTTCTATGTTCTTAAAATTATGCAATTGAGGGTATTTATAAAAACATTGAACATTGGAGGATCATTTTTATGATATTCATGTGAACATTAATGATAGTATTAGGGCTTCAGTATAGTCGATTTCTACAGAAATGAAAATATATTTTTAGACTACTCCTCCATCCCCACTAGGAGTATCAACTCCCCCACCCTTGTGCAGAACCCACTCTATATCCTACTCCTATATTCCTCCTCTACAACTACCCAACTATTTTTAGTTATATGTTGATGATACACATCATCATATTTTTTTATAAGGGAAGATATTTTAAATTGGAGATATTATTCATCACTAATAGTTAGAGATATCTCATCAAAGAGTCATTATGCATGATATTATAGATATATCATCAAGAGTATTGTTACTTATAGATCTAATGAGAACAGTTGAACAAAGTATTGACCAATTTTTAGTTTGACCATTTAGGCTTTTTCAACATATTTCCATAGAGGTATGTGTATATTTAAAATTTTATTTCATTTTGAAATTAAATTTAATTTTCATTTTAATTTTATTTATTTATATATTTTTGTAACATGAATACTATAAAGGTATTGAATTATGTCATTGACTATAAAACATATTATGGTCTATGACTTATGATATATATTATATAATTCATTATAGATTTTCAAGATATTAAATTTTCTTCAGGTGTTAATAAAATATCAATAGAAGTTGGGGTTTGTGGGAATGCAATGACTATGTCGCTTTTGGAAAATTATAACATCATGGTTGTAACTATAGACCTATTTGGAATCAATACAATGAATTTTTTTTTCCATGTAGGTCTAAACATAAATCTTCCCATGTGTTTAATTTAGTGAAAATTTATTATTATTTTTTTTTGCATTATGTATCTTTATAAAATTTTTAAGGTGCCTTACAAGATAGTTTTATATGGATTTTTAGACCCTTATTTAATTTTACAAGCTGTTTGATAATTTATTTAACAAAAAAACAATTTATATTAAATAAATATATCAAAATGATGCAATTATTCACTGTAATATGTTTCATTATCGTCAAGAGTTTGAAACATATATCTCTATTAGTGTTATATATATTTTAACATAATAACCACTTATAATATATTTTATTTTATATCAGTGGTGATTGGGTGTTAGGTGTCTTATTTCTAAAGGATAAGACACTTTACTAGTTATGCTCAGTCTATGGAGAAGTGTGAAAAATATTATGGATATATTGGACATGTATGTTTTAAATTTATTAATCCATTTTAATATTATAGGGAATTTTATTTTATTTTATTCATATTATTTTCTGGCAGTGGATGGAATTTCATTCAAGATACCATTATGAAAATGGTCTCCATGAACAAATATGTAAAATAAAAGGTAAGTTTTTATTTAAATTTAGTGAGTTTTGGAAAAATTTGTTAATAATGTTATATCGATTTGACAAACATAATTAATCAGAATTATCATAAATTGGAATCCATAAATGAATGTGGATATTATGTGTTAGGATTTATGTATGAAATAATTACAACTGGAATAGTTTTGACGTTCCATCAGGTTATATTTATATAAAAACTTATCTTTATTTTTTTCAATTTATTAATAATACATGTTAAATTATTTAATTTTAATTTGATTCTTTTTGATTAACCTTAGCCTTATAGTGCATAAGATCTCAAACAATTACAAGTTTAGTAGGAAAATAATTCTATAGGTTTTGTTGGATTGAAGTCTATTTTAACCCTATGTTTTAACTTTTAAAATTATAATTATAAATGTGTTTTTATGGGAAAATTATTGTACATTTCTGGTTTAATTTTTTTACTCTATATTATAATTTCAAAATTTTGTAATTGTAAATGGGTTTGTTTTTTTATTCTGATGTTCTATTTCTGCTGGTTGTTCAATTGCATGTTTTATTTTCGGTAGTGGAGAGGATAGAAGAAAGTAAAATTATCAAACAAAAATTGTTTTTCACATCAATTTTTTATAAGTTATTTGAAAAAAATATATTTATTTGTTTTTCACAACGGTTATTCCATATCTGACATGAAAACCCCTTAATCCCAATGGTTTTCCATTCCAGTAATAGCCTAAATGACATGAATAATTGGATTTTCATGTTGGTTATCTGATAATACACATGGATAACCCATAATAAAGATGGTTATCCATGTTTGTAATAGCATTATAATTGTGTATAATTGGTTATTCACATCAGTTATCTAATAAAAAATGTGGAAACCCAATTCCAATAGGTTTTAGATTCATTTTATAGTATAATCGATGGAAAAAAATACAATAATTCATTTAAAATGTTATTCTTTAATCAATGATTACACCATATTTAATATGTCTCCATCAATAATGTTTCCTTTTAATAGACATTAAAAATCAATAAAACCCAACATGAAAAAAATTTCTATATGGGTGATTGTTTCATGGGAGTGAGGTGGACATTGGTGAAAACTTATGTAATAGTCGTTATGTCACTACGAAATTGGGCCAATCAATATAATAGGCATGTTATGAAGTGGGATAGCCCCTGGAGGTGGGTGTGGCCAATCAATGTAGGCCTATGGGTGTGTGTGTTGTTTCCTTTTCCAATATCATCCAGGACCATAAGAAATTATTATTTTTTTATTACTATTATTATGAATATCAGAATCATAATTTTCAATATCAACAACCAATTTCAACCTCTACGACTTGGTTTATATGTTTTAATCATGGGAATGTCTTTAAATTCTGCCTAAAATTTTTGGGGGCAGTGTTTCTTCCTGTCTAAATATAGTATAGGGTGTTGGTGAAGGTATGGATATTACACATGATAAGTTCATCATCTTCCAATAATAGAAGAAGTTTTAATGGGTATTGTTGATTAGAAATGAGGGTTGTGGTAGTGGTTAGTTGATGGGTGGTGTCATCATCTTGATAGAAATGCTTATTAGGTGTGCACCAGGGGGGCCAATAATTATCGCATGCTGATTGTGGGGGTGTCACATTCCCTATCCATTATTAAGGATTCAATGAGGGTTTAGAATATCTGGTCAGCTTCATTATCATGACACTATCACTGAATGACTTATAGGGATAGTTTGGCATCCTATAGGGGGGAGTTGGGAATTATGTGGTCTCCTTTTGGAGAAATCCAAAATGTGATTGGGAAATCAAAGGATGCCTTTTAGGCCTTTAACATTAAATAATAATGGCCTATTGGTAATGAAATTAGGGCCATTAAGGACATTACAATAAGAGGATTTCACATAGGCTAATTAATTTAATATAATATATAATATAAAAATAAATACATGTAATAAGTACTCCTCCTAGGGAGGGGGTTAATGTAATAACTAGTATGAGGTTATGCGTGTTTCTGTGACTGTGATTTGTTATAATTATACACCCAAATTATATAATAAATTATTAATAATAATATTTTCATCATTATTATGTGTTATAGGCCATGGTGGGTTGGAACTTATTATTTTCCTCCATATACAAGAGATAAGAGTTCAAATCCTTTTTCCCCAACGAAGTATTTATGATGTAGAAAATGACGAAGGTGCTGAAACAGGATGGTAGTGACATAGTATATGTTTTACTATAGTTACACATGAGTGATGTTGTAAGGGGTTTGGACCCATGTAATATCATTCAGGTAATTGGTCATTTGTTCTAATTAATGAAATGATCTTTCTATAAAGTGGGACGACCCTTAGAGGGGGTCTGGCTAGTCCTTATGGACTTTGAGGTGTGTGTATTGTTTACATTTTTTATAACATCTAAGACATTAATAAAACATTAGTTTTATAATCATCATAATTATTTTTATTATTACTATTATCATCATCATTGTCGCCATCATCGTCATTGACATCATCATCCTCCTCATAATCATTTTTAACATTCTCATCATTATTTTCATTATCATCATCTTCATTATCAACATGATCATTATCATCAACATTTACAACTATCATCATCATCATCATCATTACCATCATCCTTACTGTTATCATAATCATCATCACTAGATGGTGAAATCGTAACATGAGACCCTTTGGGTATTCCGTGTAAAAATCCATTAAGTGATGGACCAGTATGTGGGTTTCTCCCACTCACTGATGGTCTATGGAAGGGTAGTAGGTTGTATTGTGGAGGTTGGTGAGGAGTCTTGTGATGGAGATTATTTTATTCATGAGAATTACATATGAGTTTGGTGATGAATACAAGTCCATGTGGCTGGTGTAATGGAGGACTATGTGGTGGTCATTGAATGATATCAATGTGATTAGTGATGGATAATCTGATATTATTGGAGGGGGATAGTCCAATCTGTTGTCATAGAGGTAGTGGGAATTATTGTTGATGTAGCACTCCTAATTTAACTGATCCCAATGAAATGGTCGGTCATGTTGAAGTGACATTTATGATGATGGTGATGGAATTTTGCAGCGTGAGACTCTATTACGACCATGGATGAAATGAGGGACACGTTTTTATTCTGTGTATAAGGGTTATAGATTTCACCATCTAAAAAATAAATGTACTAATATATGAATTATTAATGATCTGACTGGTTAAGATAATATTGTCCTTCATGACCCATCAATATGGGCCTTCATCCCATTACTAAGGGAAGAAATTTAGATCATCATATATCAAGAAGTATATGGTAAATTATAATATGTATTGATATATTTCATATAATAGTTACACATCCCTAGGGGCAGATGAGATACCTAATAATCGGGATGTTGTATGTGTGTATATACATTGTTGTTATTGTATTCCCAAATAATAGTATAAATTATTATTACTATTATCATCATGATGACGATGATTATGATGATGATTAATTTTTATTTATTATTTATTATTCAATTGGGGGTGAAATTGAGTGTTCCATCATTCCCCACATCATATATCGGTGGTAGAAATTCAAATCTTAGCTATCATACTTTTCTCTCTGACTAATTAAAATGAAAACATTTCCAAGTGGGATGAAAATAAAATAATTTCAATATGTTTTTGGGCCCATTAGAATAGGTGCGAGTGACTGTGAAAATGGAACTGTGGTCGAAAATATTGATAATAGCGGTCTGTTGACATCAATTTACTCTAGTAAAAGGGTGGAATGCACTGGAAGGCACATGGTGTTTTTGAAGGACCCCTGCTCAATGGTGGTGGTGACGATGGTCGGGCGACATTAACCAAGGTTGTCTTATGGATGGCTAATACCCACATGCACAGGCAGTGATGCTAGAGAACCCCACTCAAGAATGGGGGTGATGGTTGTACTCTAGTGTAATATGATGCTTCCATGGAATGTACAATGTAAGAATGCATATTTGGACTTGCAAGAGGCCCTTAATAGATGGTAGGGAGTGTGTACTGAAGGGGGCAAGGGGTCGGCTAGGCTTAGATAAGACCCCGGCTTGTGGGCCAGTATTGGAGGGCCCTTTGGTCTAGCTTTTAGGTTAATGATTCATGGGGCCTACATTACATGTATTGATGGACTTCAAGAATCCTATTTACAAGGTCTATGGGCCTATATATAAAATATAAATAAAGTATCTATACATGGTGTTCATCTCTTGTGGAGGTTGACAAGTTTTATTTATGATGAGAGTGGGCGGGTTTGAGATTTTTGGGATGTATTGAACCCCCAACTCTGGCTAATTCCATGGTTGAGAAGTTTCACTATGAACTTCAGATGAAAATGACTAGAATATAAATCCGAGAAATCCTCTTATGAGATTTTTGTACACTGATTCATGAACTGACTTAGGGGTCGTGACATTAGCATTACACTAGAAGTTGTTCATTCAAGAATGATGTTTCCAGGTGATGATGTAGGTAGGATACAGTTAGGGGTGTAGGAACATTTACATAATGATGTGGTCACAACCTTTGAACCATCAAACAAAGGATCCTATGGGATAACTAATGGTGTTCCTATATTCTATAAAATAGGTGGGCCTTCCAACCATTAAAAAATTATAATGGGTTTGGTGGATGGGTTATGCATTGGGGTATACGGCTTATCCACCCATGCCCATGGGTGATGGAGTTAGTGTGTATTTCACTCTATTGTACCCCAATAAATAAATGGAATAATATTATAAATTTTATTGTTATTGTTATTATTATTCATGTTATTTGGGGTCTGTAGGCCTATATAATATATAAATAAAATACTTATTTTGGGTACACATACCTTGTGGGGGTTAATAGGACACTGGGTATAAGGGAAGGTGGAATTTTTTCACGTTTTTTTTGAGGTATTATACATTGAATAAAAACAATAAAATATTATTAGTATTATTATTATTATTAATTGGGGGCTATGGGGTGTTATTTGATTGTTACTTGCTAGTTGTACCACTTACTTACCATGGGAAAACTCCTAGATTCAAGTCTCACCGCAATCAGACATTTTTCATATTATGAATATGGATATGGAAAGAAATTTCTTAGTTTGATAAAAAGGGGTTGATCCAACCCTATGGTGTAACCAACTGGCTCCTAAAAAACTCTATTTTCTAATGGGGTGTTATTTATGTGAAAATCCTTATTTTACGCCTCAATCTCAATGGGTATAGTCCTAGGATCGAGTTAGATAACACTTAAAAATTGTTATTTTTATTAAAAGGGTGCTTAAAATACAGTTCCTAACTAGGGATGGAGGGGAGAGACCAATTGTGTGGAACATCCAATTGGCTCATAACCTATACTTATTTTGTGGAATGTGTTATGATCGATTGGTACTCGACCAGTGGTCTCAACATCTTACATGTCCTAGGTTTACTACCTATTGTGCATAAGTATTGTTCAGGTATTATTTATAAGGTCAAAAAAGTCGTATCACAAATCATTACATGGGTAGGTGGTGACCCATGTATGGAACATTACATAGAAATGAGGTAATGCTATAGTGATTCATGCCCAGTAAAATATGAATAACGATTCATACATGATATTGTAATGGGAAATTAGACTAGAAAAATGGGTTTGTGGTCTATGTTAGGGGATTCAAGAACAATTATCCTTTCAGAAATTAAGATTATCAATCGACTTGTTTGGTTTTGGGGTTATCCTTTGGTGGAGAGGTGGCAGGATAATGTATGATCCTTTATATCCCTTTCCGTGTGTTATTTTTTCTATTAATTGCAACCCATAAAACCATAAATAAACAATGAAGGTTTGTTTAAAAAATATTAGCCTCTTGGATTTGAAACATATCCAACCATATGTAGGGAAAATTGATGATGGTTAGTGGACATCAACAGATGATGTAAATACTGATATAGGCGGTCATGTAGACATACCCTCGCTTGATGGTGTGAGGGATGATGGTCAGATGGTGTCAATTGTTGTTGGCATGAGGATGGTCTGCACCAATAGGCCTAAGAGGTGATGTGGGAGATCCAAACTCGATGGTGATGGTGATGGTGGTTGGTCGGTGTCAACCAACACTTACATAAGGAAGGAACATGCAATTATTCTTGGAATCAGTGTATGAAGCCACTACTAGAAGATATGATGTACATGGTGCATGAGAGCCATGGGAGTTCATAGACTAGCGGTCCAATATAGGAGATTCCTTAGGTAAAGTTCTATAGTCTTTTTGGGCATAATTCATGGGGAATATATAGTACTATAGTTATTCTATTTGAAAGTTCACAAAAAGAATTTTAGAGGAACTGGAAAAGTATTGTTAACCTTAGTGTTCATAAATTCCCAACCTGTTGTATTGTGTGGTTTGTATTTAAAAACACTATAGAAACCCCATCTTATAACCTGCAAACAAAATATAATTTAATTGAAATAAATTTTACGTCATGAATACAAAAAAACACTACTTTATATATTTCAAATAATCTTTTTTACAATTCTATTTACAATTACTATCCACAAACATTTAAAAACATTAATTTTCCATCGTTATTGGAACTCATTATCACTTATCCAAAAGGTCTGCCCATGGAATCCACTGCTAAACAAATCACCTAAAACTAAGAAAAGTAATTCACCTGTAAAGAAAAAAAATCATATATTTTTAATATTAAATTTAAATTAACTACACATTAATATTGGAGAATATGTTAAAAATGTCGAAATTAAATAAAAAAGACAAACATGGAGTTATGTCGGTCACACCATGCGTAGTTTTGAGGTGTAGCTGATTCCAACACATCACAAATGAGTTATGGATCATTTTCCTAATGTATCAAAACAATTCGAATGTGTTTTCTTGGTTTTGAGTTTTTCAAATTTTCATTTCAAGGAATTTACTATCAATTTTATATAAAGACAATAATGGGGTTATACCAGTCACACCATGCGTGGGATTGGGGTGCCTCTAATTCCTATACATAAAAATTTACATATAGATATTTTTATTATAGTATAAAAATAATCCAAATACATTTTATCAGTTTTCAAAATTTCACTTTTGTTTTTTAATAAAAAGTAATTTCAAACTAAAAACATGAGCTTTGAGTCATACTAGTCACGCCATGATTAGTTTTGATTTGATATTACTTAATACATGTGACAAATGACTTATTAATTTCTTTCCTAAATTATCAATGCAATTAGAGTTCATTTTCATAGTTTTCAGTGAGTGACACACGTTTGGAACTAAAATATCAATTTTAAACTAATAACGGAAACGTTGAGTCATACCAGACACTTTGTGTATTAGATTGAGCTGTGTTTGATTGCTACACATCAAAAATGACTTATGGACAATTTTCTGAAATTATGAAAATATTTTAATGCATTTTATCATGTTAGAGTTGGTCAGTTGTCTTTTTACTAAAATAGATTCCAATTGTAACTAAAACGATGAAATTGGAGTCATACCAGTCGCACTATGCATCATATTGAGGTTCAGATGATTACTACTCCTCTCAAATTATGTATGGATCATTTTCCTAATTTATTAAAAGAATATAAATGGATTTTCTATGTATTTTGAAGGTATGTTGTCCCTCTTAATAAATCTGATGTTAATTTTAAATAAGAAACACATTTGGAGTCATACTAGTCACACCGTGCATCATATTTATGTTAATATGATTCTAACACAACTAAAATTACTTATGGATCATTTTTCTAAAGTATAAAAACAATGAAAATTCATTTTTTTAGTTTTCAGTAGGTCAATTTTCCTACTTTCTAAAAATGATGTCAATTTTAAATAAAAAGATGCATTTGGTGTCATGCTGGTCACACAGTGTCCCATATTGAGGTTAGACTATTTCTTACATGTCCCAAATGACTAGTGGATCATTTCCTTAATGTATTAAAATATATTGAATGCATTTGACTTGTTTTTGGTAGGGAACTTATTCTTTTTTCTTAAATTAATGTCAATTTAAAATTTAAAAGTCACACTTTGATTCATATGGTTCACACCATGCATCAAAATGAGGTTCCATTTATTACAACTTGTAAATAATGAAATAAGGACCATTTTCCTAATGTATCAAGACAATATGAATGAATTTTATTTGTTTTTAGTAAGTTAGTTTTTCTTTTTACTGAGATTAAAATCAATGTAAAATAAAAAGACACACTTGGAGTCTTACTGGTCACACCGTGTGTCCAGTTGAGGAGTGAATTATTGATACACGTCTAAAATGAATTAATGGTCATTTAAATAAAGTATAAAATCAATATGAATGTGTTATTTCAGTTTTGAGTAGGTCAGTTGTACTTTTTACTAAAAGTGAAATAAATTTAAAATAAAAACATGCACATGATGTAATATCAGACACACCATGCATTGTAGTGAGGTGTGGGTGATATTTTCACATCCCAAATGAGTCATGTAGCATTTTAGAAAAATATAAAAAAATTCAAATTCATTTTATCAGGTTTCAGTACATCACTTTATCCTTTTTCAAAAATAATGTCAATTAAAAATAAAAACACATGCTTAGAGTCATGTCGGTCACCCCATATGTCATATTGAGGAGATTAGGATTACTAGATGTCAAAAACAATTTATGGATTGTTTATCTAAGTTATAAAGGCAATAAAAATGTCTGTTTATCAATATTGAGTAGGGATATTTCCTATTTACTATAATTGATGTCAATTTTATGTAAAAAGATGTACTTGGAGTCTTAGTAGTCACATTGTGCATCATATTATGGTTTGGTTCATTCATACACATCAAAAATGACTCATGGATTGATTTCATAAAGTATCAAAATAATATTAATGTGTTTTATTGGTTTTTAGTATGTAAATTATTCCTTTTTCTATAATTAATGGAAATTTAAAATTAAAAGACACAAATTGTGTCATGTCAGTCACACCGTGTGTTGGATTGAGTTTTGGTTGATTCTTAAATATACAAAATGTTATATGGATCATTTTCCTAATTAATAAAAAAAATATGAAATCATTTTCTTAGTTTTGAGTAGGTCAATTTTTTTTACTCAAATCCATGTCAATTTTAAAAAAAGAAGACACACATGGTGTCTTACCGGTGACACTGGGCATCGTAATTAAGTGTGGATGATTCCAACATGATCCAAATGAGTAAGGGATCATTTTTTACTAATGAATAAAATAATACTAATTTATTTTATCAGTTTTTAGTACATCACTTGTTCAATTTTCTAAAAATTTTATCAATTTAAAATAAAAAGATGCTATTTGAGTCATATCGGTAACACCGTATGTCAGATTGAGTTGAAGATAATTACTAAAATTAAAATACGACTAATGTATCATTTATCTAATGTATAAAAACAATAAAAATGTATTTTATGTCTTTTGAGTAGTTCATTTTTCCTTTTTACTAAAATTGATGTGTGTTTAAAATAAAAATACACACTTGGAGTCATATTGATCGCATCATGCATCATATTGATGTGTGGATGATTCCTACACATCACAATAAAAATATGTGTTGTTTCAATAATGTATCAATATAATCCAAATGTTTTTATCTGTTTTGAGTAGGACAATTGTCCTTTTTACTAAAATAGATGCCAATTTTAAATAAAAATATGCATTTATGGGTCATACCTGTCACACCATACATCATATTGTGATGCAGGTGATTCTTATATGTCCCAATGAAATCTTGGATCATTTTACCAAAGTATAAAAACAATATGAATGTGTTTTCCCAATTCTTAGTATATAATTTATCTTTTTTACAAAAAATTCATTTAAATCAAGAAACTCACATTTTTCTTCATATCGGTCACATCGTGTATCAATTTGAAATAAGTTAAATTCCTACACATCAAAAATGATTTATAAATATATTTATAATTTATCAATAAAATCAAAGAACAATTTCTCATTTTTAAATGAATGACACATTTTGACCTAAAATGTCAATTTTAAACTAATAACAGAATCTTGGAGTCATACCAGTCACACTGTGAGTCATATTGAGATGTGGTTGATTCTTATATATCCTAAATGTCTTATTGGTTATTTTACTAATGTATAAATACTATATGAATATGTTTTAGTATTTCAGTTTTCTATTTTACTAAAATTAATGTCATTTTTAAATAAAAAGAAGCATCCATAGTCATACTATTCACACTATGTGTCAGATTGAGGTGTTGATGATTCATACACATCTGAAAGTCTCAAAAGAATAAAAAATACCAATTTTACCACTATTACCATTTTCATTTGTTTTCTAACTACCAAAAAAAATGATTCGATTTCCATAGCCGGAAAACCTTTCTCACTATTGAGAACCTGAAAAATAGTTTAATTTCATCTACACATTACATCATTTGAAGACACCACATTAGAAACAAGAGCTCCATACACTCTTCTCATTTTTATCATTGAGAACATTTTTTAGCTAATAAAATCAACTCAATATGTATTGATGGAATTTCAATAATAAAATCAATAGTAATCATGGTATCATTGGAAGAAAAGAACATGTTTTATTTTCCATGGCATGTTTTAGATAGTTGTGAAAAAAATATGACTTCCCAAAAGATATATGAAAAAAATAAAATAAGTATATGATATAAATTATAAGGAAATAACATATAAATATTTTTTAGAATGATGAAAAAATAAATTAATTATGTAGTAGGAATTCACTATTTCATTATGTTTTTATAAATACTTGAACCATTTCCTTTTTAGCATTATCTGAGTTGCATCCTCGATGTCTATTACCTAAAGATCATGAGTATTTTCAAAAAAAACCACCCCAAATAAAATAAATGAATCATATTGTATAATAAAAAGATTCATGTGGGATTAATACTAAAAATAAAAAAATTAAACATAAATACAAAAAAAATTCACTACTTTTATGGATTCCAAATTATCATGGTATTTGTTTATATTATGCTATAATTTTTTCTACCCTTTTGTTTCTAAGAAAACCGTTATGATCTTGTGAAAATGATTATTTTGAATATTTATAGTGGTACCGGAAAAACATAAATACACAAAGGATTAACAAATATTTTAAATGAAACACTAATTATAATAAAAATTAACTCTTTAGGAATGTTTGTTTATTGATGAAATATGATATCTCTCATAAATTTATAGACATAATAACCACAATATTTTCCATTTGTTTGTTTTAGGAACTACTTGAAAATGGTGAAAAATATATAATTTGTTAAGATATGTGTTTTTATAGTGAAATTGTTTTATATATACCTCTGAACTTGTCAAATTTTATTAATTTTCAATATCTATTACTTAATTCCTATCCTCATACCATAATTTTCATGATAGTTATACACAACCCTATCATAATAGAATCATCTTTAAAATGTATTATAAATTATATAACATTAGGATTAGTTCAAAAAAATTGAATTTAGTGAATTAAAATTTAATAGACACCTTCATGTGTGGTCAGTTTGTTGGGTATCTATTCATTGAATATAGGAAATAAATCTTTTTTGAGTATCCAAACTAGCCACAATGAGTATCCATTGATTCCTCAAAAAATAAGTATTTAATGAAATAAATGAAAATATATTTGATATGGTTATATTCTAGAGTTTTACCTATGCATAAATGTTATTAAGAAGAGTATGTAATATACATGTTTTTGTTTAAAACATTTGTCGAGGCAGCATGAGGACTACCGAGTCAAAACATTTTTCAAGGGAATTTTCCTTTAATTGGTATTGATATATATGACTACAACCAATAAGAAATGTACTTAATCATAATTTACATAGTATGTCATCTTTTGGATAATTAAAGCATGAAAACATACCTCATGTATACATTTACAACTGAGCCCACTAGTCATTCATAGGTGAGGATTTCATTTACATTCTCAATAGAAATGTTGTCATTACCTTTCTCTCTGTACACTCTTACTTAAAAATAAACTATGAAACTAAGACCTTTTCTTAGCATTGTATTTGGAGGAACCATCAATGTTAGTAAATGAATATATTTAATGGGTGTGGTAAAGATTCTTTAATATGATATTTTCGATCAGTAGCTTGATCATTTAGATTGATTTTATTCGACCATTCAATTCACCCCTTCCATTTGACCTTTTCTAATAATATTCATTGGTTTAGACCATTCTTATTCAATTGTAAAACTTTTTCATGAAAAATATGTTGTTAATGATTGCCTCACAATCAACACATGTTTTTACAAGATATAAAGGCAATACATTGAATGTTCAAATAGCTTTGTTGTCCTTAATAATGTCTTCATCATCAAGTAGAAAATGTATCTCAGTGCTCAGATCACAAGCTACACTTATTACTACTCTCACAAGACCAGTTTGTAGAGGACTATAGTGTAGCATGTCTTATTTGATATTTAACATCATATACCTCTCTATAAGGTGTTGGGTGTGTGTTAATAGATATAAATCATAGTCACTTTTACCCCAATATAATATCTATACATGAAATGTATCATTGTGTGTCAAAATCAAATTTAACATAAAAATTTATTAGAATATTTATTACCTTAACTATAATACCTCTTTTAGGGTAATGGATAACCTCAATGATAGTGGGGGGAAGAATCCTCATGAAATGTGTTTTCCTGATTTTTTTTCTTTTTCCCCCTATAATAGTTCCTAGAAACCCTATATGCCAATGAAATATTTCTTTAAGGGAAGCTACTCTAGATTTCTCCTCTACAATTTCATTGCCTTTATCCCCCAACTGGTATTTCTCAACATATGTTTTGTGTGTCACCCCAAATACCACACCTCTGACATGGGTATAGTATTCTAGCCACTTTAAGGGAACTGATAGTAGGATCTCATCCAGTACAGGTGTTGATGATTCTTATCACTATGTCAGATTAAAAATATAAGAAAATACATGATCATTATTATGTAATTGTGATATAAATAAAAATAAATATTTATTATTCCATACTTACACGTGTTTCCCACTCATTTTGTGTGTTTTCATCTATTATTACACCATCTTTATTTACACATGGATCCTTCCATAGCTCATGGAGTGGTATTGGTTTGGTTTCGAAATTGGGTTCATCGAACTGCATATAAAATGAGGAACACAATATGTTTTTGTATCATATAACATAAAACTATTGTGGTAAACCTAAAATATATACCAATTTTTTCAAGTGAAGCATACCCCATCCATTCTTTACGATAGGGGTATATTTGCTTTTCTTCCCATTCCAAATTTTCAACAATCAGTTGTTGTTTCATAAACAAAAAATTCTCAGTCAAAGGGTTGAATAGATATATTATCAAAAAATTTATTACGATCAACAATGTATGTGTAAAGACACCTCTACATAGCATCCAGTAAATTCATTCTATTATTAGTGGGTTAAAATGTTTGAATACATAAGTTGTGGGTGTGGGTTTATTTTTCCTTTACAGCCTTTAATATGAAATATCATTAGAATTTTAAGAAATCATCTGTGAATCCTTCTATAAAATCATAACGCATGCTTCTTTTGGAATCATTTACTATAAATTCACTATATAAGGGATGATGAAGTGTAATACAATGATTTATTATTTTATATTTTGGTCAAATAAACAAATGATATCACATTGTTACTGTATTATCTTTCCACATCATTATCTTAAGCAACGATACAACATGTTTCCCTGAAGATACAAACACTTGTATGTGTAGCCGAGTGATGATTAAAATGTATCTACCGAATATTTCCTTATTGGGGTCAATATTTGGTCCCCATATATTTCGTCTAGAATCAAATATGATGCCTTTTCTTTTAACCATAATTTTTTATTTCTAACATCATCAAACTAAAGTGTTTCTATTTTTTATGCATCATTAATCCTTCACTGCCTACACTTTCCTTAGATTAATCATTGTTAATACGTTTTTCCTCTAGACTTCTATCATCGGTATGCGCTAATTGTCAATGTACCTCAATACTTGGACAATAAACAGGTTGAGAAACGTTTTGTTCCTCTAGAATAGAAGCATCAGTATGTGGAGGATGTCTTTATTCCTCTGCACTAAGAATTGAAGAATCTTGAGAGACCTATTATTCGTCATGATTTAGAGCACCAATAAGTGCATAAGTCTTTATCTACATAATTTTATTATCATTTAATTTTTATTACCTATATTCCAAAACAATAAGATAATACCATGAGATAACACAATGCACATTACACAAAAAAATATGACATGGTTGTTAAAATCTCTATTTTTTTAAAGGTTGAACGGAATTGACCCCTCTATTGGGTATACAATTCCCATGATTGTGGTATCCTATAATATAAAAAACCCCATATTCACTGGTACTGATGCAAAATTATTATAATGTCCAAATGAAAGGGTCATCCTCAGTTGAGTTTTCATCTAACACATCTGTGGTTTTGGTCGATAACAGAACAATTGACCACTTTTGATTTGTGGGATCTTGAAAATAAATTTCTTGTAATTAGTATGAATCCATTATAAATGGTTCGTATTTTTACCCTTCATTACTAAAATATACTTTCACGAATCTAATTCATCTATTTTAAAAGCAATCATTTTATCAACCCACTTGCATTGAAAAATCTTCACTTAAAATGTTTTATAATTAATCTCCCATATTATTTTGATGATTTCAAAGTGTTAAATATTTACATATATTGGTTTTCTTCCCTTAGTAGAAAAAATATTCATTGAATAATCCTCATGTGTAACTCTACTATTCTTCATGGTGCTATCTTTACCATGATCTTTTTTATATAACTTATAACCATAAATTACATAACCAGTGTAAGATAATACATAACGCTTGTTCCTATGTCTAGACATTAATGTCATTCTAAAATTGAATCTATATTTTCATATAACACTTTTAAAATATGGTCCTGGACCATTCTATATACTATTTATTATGTGTATTTGATATCCATCATTCATTCCTAGATGTATTAAAATTCCTAAGAATTAATTTGTGGGTTTCAACATATGAATAAACCTCCTATATTTTATGAAAAAATTAATGGTGGGCCTATTAATGATATGTAATATTTATTGAGACAATATATCTTCCAAAAAGGTCTTATATATAAGATTCACATTGTGATGCTATTTTGGTAGACCAATTATTTCCACACTAGATATGTGGTCATTATAGAATTAAATATCTTATAAAACAATATATTTCTCTACAATATAGCCCTCTACCTGACATCTACAATTCACATACCCATTTGAAATAATCATATATTATTAAATAGGGTATATCCATCTATAGTGTACATGACCACATAGTCAAATATCTCTCACCAAGTGAACTATCATATCAAATAATGTTGGAAGGAAGAACATTCCCAATTAGATTAATATGATGTCAATTTCTCTTTCCATAGTTAGTAATTTCTCCGATTTTATAAATTTTCTCCATATAGTTTTGGAAAATATATAGATCTTTTTTTATGTATGATGTATATTCTTTTAGAAAAATTCAATGTATAGAAACTGTAATTAGATAATGCATCATAAAAATGGATGTCACGTGATTTTAGAACCTTTCATTTTAAATCAGTCATTGACACAATATTCTTGATATTCAATGAATACTTATCGGAACCTTTATATCATTCAATATGTTTTAAAATGGATATCCCTCATATATGGAAAGAGTGTAATCAAATATAGGAAGAAATTGTTTTACACTTAACTGGCACCAAATATTCTCATATTCTCAGGTATACCATGTGAAACCTAGCCTTAATTCTATACATTGTTTTTTCCAAGTGTATTTATCAATTTTCTAATGACATTATCACTTTAATTATTTTCAACATTCATAACATCATGAAAATGTATAATATTCATCCAATACATGAACGACCATTCAAAAAAATGATAACTTTTTCCAACAAAATTTTCATATGGTTTTCTGAAAATGGTTTTACAAAAGCAGTGTTTATATCGTTTACATTCTAAAACAGTTGATCACCTATTAGTAGAGAAGGTACTATACAATCTTTTTATCTTATATCGAATGATGTCTCCCAAAATCGATTCTTATGTCGTCGTGGTAGAAATCTGTGATGGCATAGATTCAAAGTCTTTGCTGAATGTTTCTACCTAGTTGACTATATACCATATTCACAACTAGGACACCCTTGAGTTCATTTAATTATATATGCTGACAAATTTATATATGATATAAATTCATTTATTACCCATCAAAACATGGATTTTAAAAATACATCTTCATTTCTATAATCATCATACAACATAACACTTGAATAACACAATAATATCAAATCCTAGATCAGTGGTGAAATATAAACATAAATATCATTGCACACTTGAATTTATCTTGATATAATCATAGATAACAAGATATATTTTCATTTTATTCACAACCATAGTGGAATGTTAAAATTTACTAACAAAGCCAGACATGTATTGTGATTTTTTATTTGGAAACCAAAAGGATTCAATCCATATTTATATATATATCGCTAGATGTATGATTATCAGCTCATTTCAGAATTCAAGATACTAATGACCAATTATCTTCCAATGAAGAAAGTATTCTTGGTGACATAGTTTCCCATACTTATTTGTTGAATCATCATGCCATGTAAATTTCCTTTTAGTCTCCTCACTTCTATATAGGTACCTAAACCTTGAAATGATTGTAAAGAACCGTACAACGTTCATAGGACATGACTAATCTATAATGTATCAAGAATCAAAAAAACATTAACCATTTTTATGTTATTTTTAGTCTTTTCAATATAGTATACAGTTATTTAGGTAGGTTTTTATTATTATAGATATCATACTATCTAGCATACCATTTGTTTGAAATCATTTTTCTAACTAGGGATATCATTTTCTTCTAGAAGAATATCTTTAAAAAGAGGATGTAGTTCAGTAAAATTGGTTTCAATCCATTTGTTCTTTTCATTAAAATTATAGAGTTCATTATTACTGAAAATACTATATATTCAGTGCATCTGACAAAAAATAATGTGATTACAAGGCTCTTTAACTTCACAAACAATTTTTGGAAATCAATTAGATCGTCTTCATCGAATATTGGGATTTTTTCATTATGAAATTCATCATCATTCACATCTATAATGATATCCTTGATATGGTCTTCTTCATATTATACACATATAATTATATAAGATAATCCATAAAATACAGTGATATCCCAACCACTAGCTATATTTAATTTTTCACCATGTTTTTTCCATTATTTATATATATAATCTATTTTGGGATTGATCATGTGTTCTTATAACTCCTCTATACCGATTAGTCTTAAATATAATCATCATAAAAAAAGGAAAATTTATTTGAGAAGGGTTATATAAATTATATTTTTCAAACATAATGTCCTATTTCACTCCATCTTCATACTCTTTTGTCATACAATTAGAATACAACCATTTATTATTCATATCTATCCTATGTGACTCTCTAATATTAATTTATAAAAAAATAAATACTAAAAATAAGAATAATTTAAGTTGGATAAAATAAATTTAATTCAATAAAATTTAAATATTAAAAAATGGTTTTTCATACAACATCATGAAGAATAACTTATTCATTGAAACTTATAAATATAGATATAGAATTTAATAGTTGTAAAAAAAAATGAAAACTATAGTATTTGAAAACCCTTTTCATAATTGAAAATATAGATATAGAGTTAATAATTGATTCATAAAAAAAATAATTATATTTCATAAAATAATAATCTATGCCTTTGTTAAAATCAGGGTGGTTCCATGAGACCCAATAGATTTCATACAATTATGTGAGTAAATATTTTTTAAAACATAACAAGCAAGTTGATTTATAATGTTGTGTGTAAATTAAAATTTAAAATTTAAAAAGGGATAATGATATGGAATTTTAAATGGATAGAAAATTTTTAACTCTTTCAAAAAGTTAAATTTATATTTAATGGTTTCAAAAAAATATAGGGAAATATTTTATTTTTTAAATTTTAGGATATAAAAATGGAATTTTAAATGGGTTTACAATATTAAAAAATTACATCTAAGAGAATTTTTTGGAAAAACATTAAGACACAAATTTATTTTTCAAATAACCCATTTAACATTCCAAAAATAAAATATAAATATTCAATTCAAGAGGATACAACATTCCCAACCAATGTTATATATACATATTCAACTAGGGTAACCTAACTCGCAATTTCGCCGACATAGACTAAGTCTTCAATACTAATAACTAAAATAATTAACGAATATCAGTGATTTAATATATGAATCTATAATGCATTACCAAATCATGGAATCAAAAACCATTATTTGAAAAGTTCCCCAAAAATTTCAATGAATTCTCATCCTCATCTCTATCTCTCGAACGAACCCAAATACCATAGGGTTTCAACTAGTTATAGTCTTTCGGTTCAGGTGTATTTGACATGATGTTAATTACATATACGCATGGAATTCCACAAAAGAGGCGATGTTTTCAGAAACATCCAATCAGTGGAATAGTATGAAGGATCCGTTCATGCTAAGATATTGTAGAGGTAATTATAGTCCTCGACATGCGGTCAGATCAAAGTTATTCATTACATAGTCCATTCAATACAGTTTAGAACTTATAATGTGGCAGTCACCCAGCCTAAAACTACTACATAGTATAAAAAATTTGATTCATGAGGGTGGACCCGTAAGGACAAGGTAGAGGACTCTAATTTTATTATTAAGACACTAGAATATATTGAGTGAAGCTAAATATAATACAATTGGAAAAAGTTAGGAACAATGATGGTATTTGAAGAACAATGAAAAGGGTGTTGGAAGTTATAAATTTAGCAGGTTCGTGATGTATAAAAATAATAAAATGGATTTAGAGAAGATAATGTTGTTGGAATTAGGTATAACTTCCTTTTTCCTGGTAATTAATATCAATTCACAAAAAATTAGGTTTATTATGGTCAATACTCTAGGTTGTTAAGAAAATTGGGGAACCAAAACCTTGTTTAAACGTAGAGTTAAAATAATACAATGGTTATGGCGTAAGTATACACCCTAGTGTTCACACTAAAAATAACTATATCAAATGAACGAAATTCACCATTCTTAATAAAAAGAAAAAACAAATCGCTCTCCCATTCCCATAATTTCCATGGTCATGAAAAGGAAATAATAAATGGGTCACAATTAGTGTACAAGTGTAAGAAACCTACAAATATATAAATTAAAATTATAAATACTTTACCGCATCCATTTCCACATCATCACAATTTTCATAAAATAAATATAATCACCTCTCATTCTTGTCATGAGAGGGTGATTAATAGAATAATATAAGAACACGAAAGTGGTGTTTTTAGGACATGTTGTTTGGAGTGGGTAAGATTTTTATGTATGGGGAAATGTTGTAGGGAGTGTTACTCTCTTTGGATGAGGGTGTAAGGGTGGTATCCATATTAAGTATAATGTATACGCTTATGATGTTGTTTATACATGATTACAGTTTTAAATAACATGGTGATCTTGGGAATGGGGACTCTATTTCCCTCTACTACATTGAACAAGTGTTCTTTGATCCATATAAACCCTTCAATCACACTATCCTAATTTTCATTCCTTGTAACTTGTTTATTGACACATATCAAGAATGTTGTTGATTCTCTCCGATTATACCCTAGAATTTGTCATAAAATTCATGAAACCACACCCTCTTTCTCCCACCCACCAAATACACCTTAGAAACCCTTTATCCATATTTTCAATGCCTTTAAAGCCACACAATCCTCCACCTTCTACTTTATGGGCCAGTAATGTTGACAGCGAACAAGATTGATGAGAGAAACATCACACCAAATAAGGATGAGAAAATTTATACCATTACTATGATTTTATTCATTATTTAAATCATATTGGCTCCCTCAACATTTCCAAACTATATCAAACAGAAATTGGAAACTAAATTCTATTTACATGCCTCATTTTATATATTTTTATGTTTTCATCAAAATGGTTTCCATCCTACCAAAAATATCCTAAAAATATGATACATATTTTGATAATGAATCGATGTCAAAATTCTATAAAGTCGTTCAGATAAAATGGTTTCTAAAACACAACATTTAATCCATTTAAAAGGGCACCCAACATATGAATTTTTAGATAATCATATTACCATAACAACATATTGAAAATCATACATATGGTGAAAAACCCTGACAATCCCAATTTTTTATCATGTTATCAATAATTTAATTATTATATCCCCCCACAAGGTGTGGCGGTATTGGAGAACCTTTCAATGTAAATTATTTGTCCCCCATTTTTCAGTAGAACTAATCCAACCATAAATGACACAAAATGACAACTCCCTTCCACTGTATTCTTGAAAAATTACCATGATATAGTTTTGTGAATACTGTTTTGTCTAATATTTCAATAATTAACCCAAAAACAATGTC
The DNA here is from genome assembly GCA_963277665.1 of Viscum album. Taxonomy (NCBI): domain Eukaryota; kingdom Viridiplantae; phylum Streptophyta; class Magnoliopsida; order Santalales; family Viscaceae; genus Viscum; species Viscum album. Next base: position 737,436,769 of record OY728160.1, read on the forward strand.
AGACCGAATGAACATGTAATCCTATCCATTGAAAATAAATCAGAAAACCAAATCATGTGTTTTAAAACTAATGTGTCCTTGAATATTAACATAGTTTATTACACAAAATATATCAAGGTAATAAATTGGTCTCTTGTTTGGGACAATCTGGACTGTCCAAGGATTACTGAATCCATGGTTTTCATTTGGGATTATTAGTAATGATAAAAACATCTAGTTTCATCTTTTGTTAAATCCAATCCATGAATCCACTAAGAAAAAAATCCAAACCACCAAAAGAAATCAGTCACCTATGTGAGGGAGTTCTGTGGATGTGGGAATGATAGAGAGATAAATAATTGTAAGGGGAATGATACATTATATTGGAGGTAGTTTAGTGGTAGTGGTAGGGTTCGATGTGGAAGTGGTTGTAGCAGTCGAAAGTGGCGGTAATGACGAAACCAGCAATGTTTGGGTTCGTTAGAACCATATGTGGGCTTCTACAAAAGACAATGAATTTGGTGGTTCATGCATTGGTTTGTGTAGGTCACAACCCTGTGGAGGAAGAGTCCAATTTGATGGTGTTCATAACACGATTTCTTAATCATATTGGGCGTTTGGGTCATGATAAACCTATGGAATAGGGTCATCAGGCTATATATTTAATAAATAAAACAGGATTAATGGATTGGTTGTCCCCAGAGGGGGTTATGCTCACCTTTCTAGATCATCTGCATATCATGATTGTTTGGTCATATTAGGCCTTCTAGTCATGATGAACCAATCACCTAGGGTATTTAGGCCATATTTTTAATAAATAATGAATTCTTGATGGGTGGTCTATCCCTTTTTGAGGGTGGGGGGCTATGGCCTTCCTTTTCAGCCTGTGTGGGTGGCGTTTATGTGATTGAATGTAATTTTTCCCCCAAAAACCTTCATATATAAATATTTATTATCATTTTATAATTATATAAATCAGTATATATATTTCTATAAATATAACTATAATTAAATATTTATTTAATAAAATATAAATAAATATATATTTAATTATATTTATAATTATAAATATATAAATATATATATAATTATAAAATTATAATAACTATATTTCTTATTTTTATAATATCATAAATTTAAATAAATATATATATTTTTTTATTATAATAATAATAAATATATATATATGTAATTAAAATAAATTGTATTTTTATTTATTTATAGCTGTGGTTTTTAAATAAATATATTTATATAAATATTTATAAAATTATAATAAATATATTTATTTTATTTGTAATTTTAAAATATATATAATTAATATATTTATTATATAAAATGTATTTGGTTCTTGACTAAATGTTAAGCACCCTATAATACTACATTAAAAATGGGGTTTAAAAACCAATTGGCCCGATGTTATAATAGCAGCACTGTAACAGTGGTGGAACTATTGAATGAGGACATTATAACGGTGGAGGGCGAGTACTGTAGCGGTGTTGGTACTGTAGTGAAAATGTAGTGGTCGGGTTACTATTCACAAAATAGGGCCTTGGGCAAAAAAATCAGACCTACATGCAATGTAATGGGCTTCAAGCCTATATGTGTGCGGTGTGTATGTGTGTTTAAATTAATTGTACCCCCAAACATCTAATCTATATATAATTTTAAAATTACAAATATATTAAATATATTTATTATAATTTTATATTTAAATAAATCAATATTTATTTATTTATAATAATAACTATATATATTTATATTTATATTTATATTTAGTTATAGTTATAATTATAAATACATATATATTCATTTAAATAATTATAAAATGATGATAAATATATTTTTTATATTATATATATATATATCTAATATATTTATTATAATATTATAATCATTTAAATTTATCTATATTTATTTTTAATCATAAATATAAATGATTTTCTATATTTACATAATTACATATATTTATAAAATTATTAATATAATAATATAATTATTATAATTTTATAATTATTTAAATATATATTTATGTTTAAACTTATAAATATAAATAAATATATTTATAAATATTTGTGTCTAATTATAAAACCATTTATAAATTTTTAATAATTGTACTTATTTTAATTTTATAATTATTTTTATATACATAGTTATAATTATATTTTAAAATAATTTATATATAATTAGAAAATTTTAATTATATAATATTTTAATTATTTAAATACATTAACTCTAATTTTATAAATATTGATGATAACATGATAAGTTCATGGGTATATCATGAATGAATCATATGGGTGTCAATAAATTAAGGAAGATATTTATAATGTTGAATACATAACATATGCATGCGTACGTCATTATAATATGTAGTAATTGTAATATTTGGAACATATTCACTCACAATAACATCCACAAAAAAATTATTGTCATACAACTTCAATTATACTCACACATCACCTAACCATAAATAATGATAGTTATATCCAGGGATATCATCATTGTCCCCTGAGATATATATATAAATAAATATTGACCAAATCCATTTGACACACGCACACACACACACAAACATATATATTTAATTATAAATAAATGCAATTAAAATGTATTTATATTTAATTATACATCTAGAATAATAATTATATTGAATATATATTATTTTAGAAAATGTATTATAACATTATTATTATATAAATATATAAATATATATTCTTATAATCTCATAAATACTTTTTTAAAATTATATATATATAAATATATATATGAATTATTAAAAAATAAATGTTAATATATGACATTTATTTTAATTATAATCATTTTTTAAAATTAATGTGTATAAATATACATTATTTTTGAATGAAAATATAATAATTATATATATATATATATATTAACAATATTTTAAATTAAAAAATATTATCAGTGCTATTCTTAATGCTGGTAAAGGGAAAACCTTTATCATCAATTTTTTGTACCGATAAAATTCATCTTTATCAGTGCTTTCTACATAGAGCTATTAAAAGTTGATGCATCCATTGATCAGATATATGGTAGTTACAAAATATGTTTTGAGGGTCATCGAGCCGCTTAATTTTAGGGTATATGGTCCTAAATATATTAAATAAATTAAATTAAATATATCGGGTACTCATCCCTTGGGGGGGTAATAATTCACAATGTATAAGGGTGGGTGGAGTGTGTGACACTGTTTTATTGTATTGTACACCCCCACCCCCAATATAATAAAAATTCTTATGATCGTCATCATCATCATCATTATGGTCATCATCATCATCAGGATCATTGTTATTTTTTTATTGTCATTATTATTGTCATTATTATTATTATTATCAGTCACATCTATGAAGAATGTCATCAAGTGATAATATGTAGAAAATTTTGGATGATAAGAGACTCTGAGTATTCCACAAGAAGTCTCACTAAGATATGTGATATTTCTAATACAAGAATATATGTAGAAGCCAAGGTTAGTGATGCATTAATCACTAGTGTGGAAGACTGTATTGCGGATAAAACTGGGTTTAATCATGGTCATATCATTGGTCTAGAGTCCTACATATCAGAAGTTATGGGGAATTCTAAATAACACCTTCACGTTTCCATATATATAGAGACTCTGAATTTTGAAAGAGGTAATCCAAAGGGTCACAATTTGAATGTGGTTGAGAGGAGAACCTCTTATATGGGTGAGAAACGAGATCCTTTCACTAAAAAACCAAATAGTAAATGAGATGAATCCTCTAACCTTGAACCTTAGCGAGAGGTGGTGTAATGGTACCTCCATGATATGGCCCAAAAAGGTAAGAGGTCATTTGAGATGTGATCTCATTCTTTAGCTTGACATAGATAGAATCATAACGTGACTATATAGAAGAGGTTTTTTTCTAAACTGAGCACTAATCAGGTTTCTATTATGAATTGTGAGGAACATATTATTTCCAAAGATAATAATGATTCTCATAATCATGTGAGATCAAGAAATCAAAGATGTTATGACATTTAACCTTTTATTAGGGAAAACTAAAATCCAAAAAGGATTGGAGTTGGTAGCTACTGATTAGGTGTAGAAGCTGAGAAACAGGTTTATGCACTGTCACATGATATTTTGGTAGTCTCTATAGGTTATGAGGTAATAATGGTTTATTTTTTTAATGTTTAATCATTTGATAAATCCAATATTAATTTTTGAGCTGATATAGACATTATTACATCAGATTCAATGAATAAGAAAGTGTTAGATATTTCATATCCTGATACATCTTCCCTAAATGATGTAACTTTTATGTCTAGTCCTACTAAATCTAATTCCACAATTATTTGATATGTCAAGTATAGAGACAATAACCAGCCTCCCACTAGTAATGTGAATGCACATAGTAAGAAGTAGAATAATTTTTCAACTAATCATGAATTAATATTTCAGTCTTTTATTATAATTTATGATTATGAATTAATGGAAAATACATATATTTTGAAGGTATACTATAGTATAGTTAATGATGTCTCTATTCTTGTTCATTGTTCTGCTTAAGTGAAACTAATCTCTCTTCAAACACCTCCCATAATACATCTACTATAGAAAGAGTTGAAGACACCATGAAAATGATACTTTCCAATATTATTTCCTCATCCACATTAAATATTTATTTTGATAAATCATAATAAAATACCATATCCTGGAGGAGAGGCCACTACCCTTGGGTTTATTGCACTCCAAAAAATATATGAAGTTTATACCATGGATGGTTGTTTTTAGTAGTGATTTTTCATTAGCCTTATTATGTTACTATTTTTTTGGGAACCTTTCTGTATCACTTTTGGTGGAAGTGGTTTTTCAATGACATTCAAATTCCATTCCTAACATTAATTATTTTCAATTATTTTCGTAATTTAACAATGAGTTTTGTTTCCCTAAACCATGGGTATTGGGTGTTTTTGAATATCTTTAGTAGTAAGTAGTTATTATTATCATTATTATATTATTATATATATGGCCTAAATGATTATGGGGTATTGGGAAAAGGGTAAGGTTACCCTAAATCTCTAGTGGGTAGACATGGGTTCAAATCCTCTTCATTCTCTTTATTTACCCAAACCAATTAAATTGGTTGTAATTTTGTGGGATCAAACCCATGAAATCAGAATTATGGTTTGGTTGGTTCCATTCAGTGTGGTCAGCGGTTTAGGTGACCCCCGCTCAATGATAGGGGTGATAGTTATTATAGGCAAGTTCCCCTCAAGGTTGGAGGATCTGCTATCCGATCATCACTTAATCGAAAGTGTGATCCTGATGGTCTGAAATCAATGGATGACACCATGATGAGGGTCTCCACCCAATGATGGGGTAGGATAAGGAATTTTTAATTTTATAATTGGGGGTTGGTAAGGTCCCCACATAATGGTGAGGCAGGCATCTATGGATTCTCCTACATGATGGAATGACTGTTGGAGGTTGATTGGTTTGAACTAATGTTGAAAATTGATTAGATCACACTAGAAAGTGCAAGTGATGGATTTTTTTGGGGTAATATAGGTCGATTGATTTCAAAAAATGTTGATATTATAATATCCCTTGTTGGAAGGCATGGGTGGAAATGGTTTAAATTACCCCCACTCAACAACATGAGGAGGATGATACAGGAGGGACATGGGTGGGCTAGGCTTGTAGTGGGCCTTGTTTTGTAATATAAATGTAAGTTGACGATTTTAATTGTCTCATGAGGCCTATGAACCATATATTTAAGGGCATTTTAGCTTCATAACTTTTGGATCTTCTAGGAAACAAATAGATGATGAGGTTGGGCCTTCGAGTCATTCAAATGTGTGGGCCTTCAATGCCAATAATTGTATTAGAGTGGATGAGAGGTTTTATTCTCCCTTGGGGTAAATGAATGGTCATTACTACCTATGGGTATTGGTGTGTGTGTGTGAGTGTTTTGTCATATTAAAGTCCCAATAATAAATTGGAATTTTTATGTGGCCTGATACATATTCAATTGATACCCACTATTGGGCTCTATATTTATGTGACATCATTCTGAATCCAGGTATCCCCCTTAGAGGGATATAGGATTAATTAAATAATGAAATGAGGTGGTTTAGGTAATGATAAAGACCCATGAAATATCCTTCTGACCCTAGGGCCTCCAGGAAAATTAATATGATTGTATTGTTATAATGTGGTTCAACCCTTATAGGTGGGTGTGGCCTATCCTTGTGGTCCTAAAGGTATTTTTGTTGCTTCCTTTATACGCAACCTATATGGCCTTGAATAAAAATTATTATTTTTTTTATTACTATTATTATTAATAATATTAATATTCTATTATTACTACTACTACTACTACTACTATTACTATAACTACATCTAATGCTACTGTTACTTCAAGTATAATAATAATAATAATAATAATAATAATAATTATTATTATTATTTTGAAAATTGGGGAACGACATAGTTGTGTAGCGCACCCCACTTCGCATATGGGTGGCTAGGGTTAAAATATTAGATTCCAAACTCTTATCAGGCCTATAATTAAATTGGGGGTATTTATGTGTGGGCTGGTGTTTAAATAATGCTATCATGTAGTTGGATCTATGACAAAAGGCATATGATGAAATACTGGTGGACCCACGCTCTATGACAGAGTTAACGATGGTCATCCAATGTCAACTAACACATGTAATTGGTTGGACCATGTCAAAAGACATAGTTCAGTGGTGCAGACATAGCCATGGTAGAAATTACAGATGAGGATGGTCTTCTAATGTCAAATGACACTTACACGAGGATGGCCCATGCCAACATGTATGGGTGATGGTGGAGGTAGCCCCTACATGACAGTGGGGATAAAATAGGGAAGTCACTTTCATCCAACACATACATGATGAAGGCCCAAACTGAATGTTTCATGTGGTTGTGTAGGTATACCTCACTTGATGGAGGGGGATACATTGTACATGAGGGCCAAGGGAAGTCCCCGACTAGCGGGCCAGTTCTATAGGTTCCTTTGGACCAGTTTTAGGGGAAATTTGGTCCTATTTCATGGGGCATCTGGTCTATGTATTGGGGGACTTTGGGCCACATAATTATTGGGTATATAATAATATATGTAATAAATTAATGTAGTACTTATACAAGGTTCTCATCCCCTAGGGGGATTAATGAGTCGCCTTATATATTTGAGGATGAAGTTTGTGAGCCTTATCATCCCAATAGGGGTGTGTGTGTCTTTCTTTTGCTTATAAGCCTGAAGAACATAAAATCATCATCATAATCATCATCATGACCGTCATCATCATAACCAAAACCACCACTACCATCATCATTATTGTCATCATCATTGTCGTCGTCATCGTCATCATAATCATCTTCATCATCATCCTCATCCTCATCTATATAGTCATCAAAATCATTACAATCATCATCATCACTAGCACCACCAACATCTTCATCATAATCATCACCACCACCACCTCCACCATCATTATTATAACCATCATCATCATCATCGTCATAATCATCTTCATCATCATCCACATCCTCATATATATATTTATCATCATCATTATCCTTATTATTATTTCTATTACTATTACGATAACTATTAATAATAATGATTAAAATATTATTATAAATATTAAAACTATATTATTAATATTATTACTAATACTATTACTATTATTACCATTGTTATTATTATTTATACTATTATTATTATTTCTTTTATTATTACTGTTATTATTATTATTATTATCGTGGTTCGAATTCTAGAAATCCATTTTGGAGATTTATTATGATGTCGCTGATGTAGTGAGCGATGATATAGGAATGACACATGAATGAAATGATGCGAGCATTATGTAGAAAGGGGGAATACCCACGTACATGTTGATATAGGCAGGGACTTCATTCCATCAAATTAATGGGGCTATGAGCTAGGCAATGGTTGGCCTTCAGGGTAGTTAAAATTTGTAAAGGGTGTATATATGGGAAATCCCTAATGTTATGACTAATTATTACCATACCATGTGTGTGGGTGTGTGAGGGTTTCATAGTATTATACCCCAAAAATAAATAAATTATTATTATCCCTATTATTATTATTTTTATTACTATTATTATTATAATTCATATTACTAGTATTGTGACTAATATTATTATTAATATTATAAGTATTAGTACAAGTATTATTACGAAAATTATTGTTATTATTATTGTTAATAGTAATATTTTTTTAATTATTATTACTATTAGTATTATTAATATTAATATTTCTATTGTTATTATTATCATCATCATCATCATTAATATAATAAAGATTATAAAGAGTAATAGGTATGACATATTATCTCCCTATAGTTTAATGGGAACTGGGGATCTAATCTCATGGTGGTCGATTTGGACAATGTATTTTTTCCAAAAGATATATTTTTTCATTTATTTAATTGAAAAACACTATCGATTCTTTAAAAATGTTTATTGATCATAGATTGAGTATCATATATAAGTGAATGACCCTAGTAGAAGAGATAATGTCTACAAAGCACAATTTCTTGAAATTAGATGACCCAAATACTATAGTTTCAGAGGATGAATGGAATGGTAAGAAGATATAGAGTGTGTGAAATTTGATGGTAAATAAGAACTTATCAAACCTAAGTGTATATTAAATCACTACTAGTAATAATCTTATGACAAAATGGTCATTAATTATTTTTTGAAAAAAAACCCAAGATCCTTAAGGATCATATCAATTAGTTCCAGCACTCAATTATTCCATCGATCCCTTAATTATAGGTGATGGTTCAATGGAAGATTTTAGATCTTAATAAACATCCAGGTTATGATTGGGGATTTAATATATAAACGATAAAATCAATTGGACAGGAATTTTCCCATACAATTTTCACCTCTAGGTATTTAATGTTAAAATCATGGAGTTTTGGCTCAGTCTCACCAAAACCTAATATTTTGATAATATAAGAATGAGGACACCTTTTCAATCCATTATTTGAGGACAAATTGTTTAGAAAGTATTGGATCCAATTAAAATATCTAAAATAGTTTTTTTGGAAACCAAAAATACACTGCAACATTTCATCTATAGTTTGAATTTCTATAATATTTGATAAGGAAACAATTTATTCCCATTACAGTCATTTTTTCAGGGTTATGATTGAGGATGATCCATGATCCAATCCTATTTTAATTGTATACTTGGAATCCAGTGAATTTAGTCTTGATCTTGAAGTGGAATTTGAAATACTGCATAATATTTAGAGAACATGATATTGTATTAGTCATTTTGATAAAATCATTTCTAATGAATATGAAGAGTACAATTTCTAGGATTCATGGTAATATAATTCAGTGTTTTAAATTCAAATTTATTATTGAAATAGATACAAGGGACTAGTTAATGAAGGTTGTTAACAAATATCCTTCAGTCAAGCTCCAAGCGAGTAGGGGTTCTGGAACAATAGTGGGAGATGATACTTGTGAATGAATGAAGGCTTTCAACGACGTTCCATCATCCAACATTGAGGCCAATTTAAGTACTTCTCTTTTGGATTAAAAATAACGTGATTTTAATTATCTAGTGAATATTGATATTAATGATTATAAGGATCTATAATGAAATGTATCGATTTCTATGGTGAGAGAAATGAGTTTTTATAAAGAATTTTCTATTTCCTTAGAATCAGAATCTATAACTCCCACTGATGATGGGGTTAAGCGTGGGAGGATGATGTTTTAAATAATAGTTGTCATTTAAACATTTTGATGATGTTTCAAATTTAAATATTACCTCTCATGTTATCCTTGTGGATAGTATAGATCTAGATGATTCAACAGATGAATATCGTGGTCTAATTTATTTTACTATAGATTTATTTATGAATTAAAATAGTAAGGGAAATAAATCATATATTTAATATATGGAATTACTGAAAGAGTATAGGGGTCATAAAAGTTTAACGCTATAAAGGTTTTGATGACTTCTAGGACATCCCAAATAAATAAGGAATCATATTCCATTCCACGCGTGAGTGCTTCCACTATTCTAGATTCCATAATTCTAGTGAATTCTAATAAATATCATTATGATAAGGGATATTACTCCCACTATAAGGACTATACAAGGGATGCATGAGGGATCCATATCAAAAAAAATTATTATGTGATATGATTTACAAAAATAACACCCTAGAATTTGAAATTATAAATATAGAGTATGCAAGGAAAGTTTCAATTACCAATAAAAAGGTTATCTATGAGGCCATTTCTCCTAAGTAATCCAAGACCTCAGTTTTAAATTACAGAGTTGATAAAATACCGTCTTCTAACACTAAGTAAGGTGCTAATACTATGTAAATTTGTGCTACCAAAGTGTCTTATCGGGGTGTTTTTATCATTGATGACAAGTTTGAAATTTCTATAATTATCACCCTTGACCATGTTTTCCTCAATCCTAGTGAAAAAGGAATTTGGAGTTAATATTCATGCTAAAAGAAGGGGTAAGGTTCATGATTTTTCTCCACCCAATTTTTTCTATGTTGGAATCTATAAACAATATATAAATTTATGTGTTCTATATTTATATCCTTGATAGGAAAGGCATTATAATGAATAGTATAAAGAAATGTTGTTCAAATATTTGAAAAAACACTAATTTTTTTGAATCTTATACTTTTATGTTAAATATGTAGACAAAAAGTGAGCATTTCCATGTGTACTCTGCTTCTCATCATGGGGAGTCCTCAATTGGGGACACTTCATCCACTCAAAAGATTATTGGAGATAATAATCAACCCAATGAGGTCTTACATGTGGATTATTCCATAAAACATGATTTGATTGATGATATTGATCAAGAATTGAAAATAATAGTGCTAAAAATAATATGGATGGAGGTCAAGATATTGATTCTCATAATGATAAGGAAGAATCATCATGCACAAACATTCAAGGTGAAGCATAGAATGCTCCAAATAAATTTTGAAGATATATAAAAACAAGTGGTTACTATGGCCCATGAGGAAAGTTATATAGTCATTCAAAGATTATGGTGCATAATGGACTAGTTTTTTAAGTGTAGTTAGAAATTATACTTTCGTGATCGTACAATTCCATGATGTTGTTGTGCATGTATTTTAATTTCTATTTTAATAGATTTTATAGGACCGTTGGTTTTAAATCCATGGCTTTCTTCATTCCTATAATTATTACTAATACTACTACTATTAATATTAATATTACTATTATTAGTACTATTATTATTATTGTGATTATTAATACAATTCATAGTACAATTATTATTATTAAAACTATTATTATTATTTTTCTATTATTACTACTACTTGTTCTATTATTATTTTTATATCCCATGAAATGTGTGGTGTGACACATGAAAATACTTAATCACCCGATGTCCTTCTATGTCTAGAGTCATGGTCGGGTGGAACTCATTTTCAACCTCCATTACAAAGTGACCGTAGTTCAAATCGTGGAAACCCCTATAGAAATATAAGATGTAGTTGGTGATGAATTTAATATAAAAGGAAGGAGGTGATACATGAATGATATAAAAATTGGTTTATACCCATGTAAGTGGCCTTTGGGTCACTAGGCTTCGGGCCTATCAATTGAATAGTCTTAGTATAGTGCGGGTCAGTCCTTGGATGGGGAGTGGTAAATCCCTACAAGACACAGTGTGTGTGTACTATTATTTTCATGAAAACTCCATGTCCTCCTATGATGATTATTATTAAATTCATAATAATAATAATAATAATAATTATTATTATTATTATTATTATTATTATTATGGAATGAGAAGTCCTCGAGTAGTACACATGGTTATAATCCAAATAAAAGTTTTCAGGGTTCAATTATTGGCTTCCCATAGTGAGGGAATTCATGTTGTATGTTATGAAGAAAGAAGGGTAATTATGTGGTGATGGCACAGGCATGATGGTGCAAGTATGGGGATGACTTGGTTCAAGATGATGTAGTGTATGGGAATTGAGCCAGTATGATGGGGCCTTTTGGATATCCATTAATGGGAATTAAAAATATCATTTTAAGTGGATATTAGCCCATATAATTTTAGGATCGTGTGCATTTAAAAGTGGGAATTTAGTCCATGCATTTAGTGGTCCTCCAAGCTATTAAAATTTTAACAGTACAAGTGGAAGATTTATCCCTTAGGGTCATGACCTCCCCTCCAAAACCATGAGTGAGAAGGAGTGTGTGTTTCATTGTGTTGTTCCCTCAATAAATAAATTTAATCTACATCATGATGATGCTGATGATGATGATGACGAAGGTCATCATCATCAACATCATTGTCATCATCCTCGTCTTGTTAACAGTTTCAGGGTTGAGTGGTAGTAAACCACTAGCTCCAAATCCAATAGGTCCTAGGTTTATGACCTGATAGGAATTAGTACGACTAATGTAGTATATATTGGGTGATGTATTTAGGGACATATATGATGATGCAGGCCTAATGTGACGTATCCAGAATGTTACATGCATGGAAATTCACAGGTCCTTTCTGAGAGGTAATGAGATTCATTTTTAATGGGCCAATGATCAATTAAAATTGTAACGAGTTATCATGGTTGTGGGAATATCATTAGGGTAGGATGAGGTCTGAGATATTCTAGCCCATTGGTTGTGTGTGTGTGTTTTCATTACTAGTAACCTCAATAGATTTGTAATAATAATTATTATAATAATTATAATGATAAAAATATTACTACTTATACTACTACATCCACCACAACTACTACAAATATTGTTATTATTATCATCATTATAATTATCACTGCTATTACTACTATACTAATTATTACTTTTATTATTTTTACTAAATATATTATTACTTTTATTATTATTTTTATGAATAGTTTAATAACTATTATTATTATTATTATTAATATTATTATTATTACTATAACCAAAATTATTATTATTTTTATTGTTGTTATAATAATTATTATTTTCAATCATGAATTATTTGACAACTTGTTTATGTGGAACACATGGGTTCTCAATCTAGATCTTGTTAGGGGTTTGAAACCCTACTATGTTCATTATACCGAATTTATACTATGAGTGATAGGGATCAAAGGGTGATCATAGGGTAGTGGATGATCATCACAGTAGAGGAATCACCGCTTGATGGCGGGGGATTGATGCAGGTGTGACAAAAGGGGATGGATGAAGGGGTGGAATATGCAAAGGCCGAAATTTGAGTATGGTGTATATTGACATGATGACTTTTTTCGTGGTATAATAGTCGACTGATGGTGGAAACATGTGTTAGTTTTGTGAATATGATTTTTGGAGTTGGGTGCATATGAGCCACATGGTCACAGGAAAATTAGTTTCTTCAGTCATAAGTGTTTTATTGTGGTCTAAAATTGGCCATATATGACATTGATCCACTATGAATATAGGTTATAAAAAATTTCCAATTAAATAATACCATCAAATGATTTCCATGTAGTCTATTCAAGTCAGAAATTTGATAAAGAAGAAATGGTAGATAAAACAACAAAGAATTCAAGATTTCATTTCACAATAATCATATAGACTAAATTTGAACCTATTTTATTGACACTTCTTAAGTGAAATGAAAACACATGAAAACAAATACACTCCATATAAATAATTATGGTATGAAAAAAAATAATGACATAGAAATTTAATGGCTTGTATCAGAATGAAGTGAACTTAAAAACATGGATAGCGTCATCAGGGAGGCATGCCACTTGGGGATGGAAAAGGGACTCCTGTATTGGAAACAAACAGACTGAAGGTTTTGGTTTGTAAATATAACACTTCCCTTCATACCAAACCAGCTTCATTCCAATAATCGTTTGAGTTGTTTGAATTCATCTGTTAGTAAGGCCGTTGTGAGAATATCTGCCACCTTTCTAGTAGTATGGTAATACTATTATTTTATTGTTTTTTTCTTCAGATGATATATTTGAAAATTATAACTGGTGTCAATGTGTTTACTTCTTCCATGTTTTACAACATTTTTTGTTATTTCTATTGTTGACTTATTATCCACATTTAAGGATGTGGATAAATTTTGTGAATTATTTATCTCCTTTAGTAGTTTTCTTAAGAAAATAACTTCACAAATAGTGGAAGATGCTACTACATACTACGTTTCACATGTAGAAATGGAGACCACAATCTATTTCCCTGAATTCCATGTGAAAGAAGTCATTCCATGAAAAAAATACATATCTAATAGTAATTTTTAATTCATCTTAGACACATCCCAAATCAATTTCTGTGTATCCATGTATATTTACTTCATCATTGTATAGACTAATATTAAAAAAATCCTCTCTTCCATTGATGTAACTGAGGAATACTTTTTGTGGCTAGCTAGTGTGATTATTTTTCCACTTCCATGTACCTACTTAGAACCCCTAAACATTAGAAAATATCTAGCCTTTTGATTGTGAGGTACCACAGGCTTTCAATCCAAATCTAGAACAATTTCACGTAAACCCTTCTTCCTTCTCCACCTTTTGTCAATTTTAAGCCCGTTGTTATATGAGTTTTTAAAGTATTGCAATTGGACATTTTGAACTTTTCAAGAAATTTTGTTACATACTTATTCTAAGATATATAGATATAATAATGTTGTTTCTCTAAAAAAATTCCTAGAATGAAGGACATGTGACATTTATCGGTCATCTCAAACTCCTAAAACATGGCCTCCTTGAAATCATCGAATATCGGTCGGTTATTCCCTGAAAATAACCAATCATCAACATATAAGCATTATATATGTGTATCACCATGATCCTTCCTCTTGATGTAAACTGAATGGTCATTTGGAAATTGGGAGAATCCATTATCTTGAAGATAATTTTAAATATGTTCATTCCAAGAATGTGAAGCTTGCTTCTACCCATAGAGATATTTTTTCAGTCGAAACACATTGTGTTCGTCTCCTTAAATAAAAAATCCGTCAGGATGGTGAACATATATATATTCTTCAATAATTCTATTCTAGAATATATATTTCACATCTATTTGGTAGATCTCCCAACTATAATAGATTACACAGCAGATAATCATCCTCATAGTGTAATGGTGATCAATAGGAGAGAAGACTTATTTGTGTTCCACCCCATATATCTGTTTATACCCCTTTTATATGAGCACTGCCTAGTAGTGATCAAACATTCCCCCTGGATTCTTCATGATCATGTACAACAATTTTACATTAATGGTTTTTCTGGATTTTAGGATGTTTATTTATCTCCAATGTGTTATTTTGTTCTATTGAACGAATTTCATCTTTCATAGAGATTATCCAACATTCTTCTCTTATAGATTCTTGAAATGTTAGAGGTTCATGATTTGAATATTGGAAGAAAAGATTTCCCTCTTTGGTTTCCTCATATATTTGATATAAGATCTTAATTTCTATAGACACCATGTGTGAGGATTAGATAAAACAATTTTGTCTTGATGGAGAGATTTTAAGAGTGAGGGGATGTTCTGATATACATTTTTGAACTAATTATATGCCTGGGGAAGGTGTTGGAAGAATTTTCCCTCGATGATTATGCATTTCTTCACGATCTTCTATTTAGAATGGAATATCTTTCTTCAATTATTTTTCATTCCATTTCCAATCATATTCCTCATTAAAGATCACATATCTACCCACCACTACTTCATTGGTTAGTGTATTGTAGAGCTTGTAGGTTTTAGATGCTTCACTATAGCCAATAAAGATTCACTTTTTCCATGATCATCATGATTCCGTATACTTTCTTCTATAACCCAAGCATATGAGACACACACAAATATTCTTAGGTGTGATACAGACTATTTTTTTCCACCCCACGCCACTTGTGGTGTCAAATATCTAACACCCATAGTTTGAAACAAATTGAGTAGGTAGGCAGTACATGCCACTGCCTATTCCAAGATGCTCTTTGGAAGGAATTTCTCCTTCATCATGGTCCTTTTCATGTTGAGGATGGTGTAGTTATCTCTTACTACAATTCCATTATAATGTGGAATGTAGGATATAGTGTATGGTTTCCTGATTAATTTTTCCCTACAAAAATCTTGAAATTCATTTGACGTATATTGTCTACCTATTTCAGATTTGAGTACATTAATTTTGTGACTACTTTTTGCTTCAACATTGGATTTGAATATTTTAAAGATTGAAAAAGTAAATGATTTTTCATTGATGAAATACACTGAATATTTTAATCTAAAATCAACAATGAGGGTAATAATGTACTTATTATTTCCAAGAGAGGGTGTTTCATGTCGTCCTCAAAGGGTATTCTTTTCAATATTAGGAACTACACTTGAGAATGGATTCCTTTGTTTCTTACCGCGTGAACATACCTCACACACATGATTTAGATCTTCAACTGTTGGTAAGCCAGACACCATTTTTAATGATGTTAAATGTTTAATGTCACTAAAATGGATATTCGCAAAGAAAAGATATCATCTCCATGATTCAGTCATCATGATTCCAAAAAAACAATTCAACTCTCCATTCATCTGATATATTTTATTGTTACCTTTTCCAATCATGGGTATCTTTGATGAGTCTCCAAAACATTCAACACCACAAACATCATCTGTGAGTTCCCCAAACAATTATTTGTTATCACTCATTTGGTTTCTTGCACCCATGGAGAGAACCACCCATCTGGTCATTCACATTCATTTTCTTGCATAAGGAGGAGTGTGGTGACTACTTATTCATGGTGACCAGCTTCAGCATAGTTGGATCATTCTTCATTATACATTTTTCCAATACTAATAGGAATAATGGCCAAATTTCATGAAATTGTTGATTTGAACCTACTTTTTGTTCCCATCACCATGTGTGAATTGACTTCCATCATTTCCTCTTCAATGGAATCTGGTAAAATATTTTTATTTTTTATGGATTGGATGATATCCATGCCTTATTCCTCTTTCACAATTACTAGTTCCATGACTACCTTTTTTTGTTATTCTATTGTTATTTTAGAGTCAATATAGACGTAATGGTATGATCAATAATTGAACTCACATTATTTTGAATTTTTTTCTCATATGCTTGCAATGATTCCATCAATTCATTAATGGAAACATTTTCCATGTCCACTAATTCTTCGATTTCCAATGCCACATGCTCGAACATAGTTTTGATAAGTTGATGTTTTTTTTAATGAAATTAATTTCATAATTTCTTTTTTATTTGTTATAAAAAACCATTAAATTTGAGATGTATTCATAGATACCCAAACCTTCCATCATGCACACCACTTAGAAATACGATCTTAGTATTTTATGATGAACCCACTTCACATGATCAACACCCTTGAAGATGGTTCGAAGGGAATTCCATGTTTGTGGTGATGATGTTATTTATTTTTCTTTTAAAAAGATGATTCATTTATCCCTTGATAGAGGATACAAAACGCCTTACTGTCTTTCCTCCTTTGTTTTTTAAGCCTATTAGTCATCTTTTATGAAGGCGGGTTCTTTCTCCATAGTTGCTACTATATATCCATTAGTGATGATCTCCTGTGTTTCTTGTGATCCAAAAAATACTGTCTTTTGGATAAACCACCTTTCATAGTTTTCGACAAACAAATTATGAACTTGTTGTTGGATTACAGTGGCCAGCATCAGAAATTGGACGATTCCTTGTTTCTAACATTGATACTATATTGGTGGCTATTCAGTCCCTAAATGTGATAAAGATGAAATGGGAGATAACAAATCAAATATTTCAATCATTAATTTCAAAATAATCGTATGGACAACATTTTAAAACCTTTCATTGAAACTTCCCCAATGAAATGAAAAATACACCAAAACCAATATACACTACATCGTTAATAAGGGGAAGAAAAAAAGTTGGTAAAATTAAATGTCTTGAATAAATATATAGAAGAAATAAAAATGTGTATTAGAGAATTTGGAATAAATTCCACACGGGGATTGAAAAGGGACTCCTGCATCAGAAAAATACCAGCTGACAGTGTTGGTTTGTATTTTCCACATTCTAATTCTAAGAGGAGGGATGATGTTTGAACGAAATAGTGTGACATGGGTGCATGTGTTTTCATAAATTATTATTTTTTATTGTGGGATACATAATAACATGGTAAGATAATGAATTGGTTCATCTATTCTAGTTTGTATCATTTCCATTCATAGTTCTAGTTTTAGGAGAACATATTCGGTTTTTAATGATGTTAGGTTAAATCAGGACACCTTGAAGTTGTGCTCCCAGTTCATAAGGGATGTTTGTGTTTCCACTTCTTCTATATTGGATTCCGAGGTCTACGTGGGAGTGACACCTAAGTGTGGACCCCAATAATATTACGTTTCATCTAATGATATCCTATTTATAGGGATAAAGTATAGTAAAATTGATGTTACTGATATGTGGAACTATCACTGTGGAAAGGTTAAGAATATTCCTGATGGGGGACCTCTAGATAGTAAGGTAAGGATGATATTTTTCTTATTGGAAATGTTTTTACTATTACATCTATAACGGTGTTTGAACTCAATGAGATGAAGATTGTTCATAATGTTGATGATGTTTGGTGTCCACATGCTACTTCTTTTTAATATTTCATTGATGGTGGACATGAGGAATCAACCTAAAAAATATTTAGTGATGTTGAGAATAGATTACCCATTTGAGTTTTCCATGGGGACCCTATCCACGATGGACTCAACCAAAAAAATATACGAAAATTTGTTACCTTTGCTAAAAGAAATAATATGGGCTATGAAATGGGACCTAGGGTTGATCCTCAAATGGATAATTTGGTTGGAAACAATTCTAGAGAGATCCCAAATTATAAGTTGAAGACTCATACTACTAAGGCTAAATTTCAGTTTTATATAGGAAATAATCATAATTTTTCTCTATGTTAGAGTCTGTTAACTCTATTAAATTTGATAGGATTCATCTTGAAGTCCATGATAATAATGATTGTAGAAACAAAAGAATATTTGATTCTAACATAACGTGATACAGATTTGATGCTTCCCTAAAGCACGACATGGATGGAATCAATGGAGTTTTGTCCATGGATTCCACTCAATAGATGGATTTACCAGTTGAAAGACACCATATATAGAGAAAGATACACCCAAAATGAATCTCTCACATGGGTATGTTTTAGAACAATAGTCTTTCTTAGGGAAAATGATAATGATTATGATTATTAAGAGCCACATTACACTATATCATCTAAGGTCAACACAATTTATCAATGTGTGAAGGAAGAGGCCATTTAATGGGGAAATGAAAACAATTCATGTTGGATCCCCCAAATAGAGGATATTGTGACAATAATAATGTTATGGGGGATCCCAGAGTATGGGATATAGGTATAAAAAGATGAATTCTTGGAATCCTGTCCTTCATCTGTATCCTATTGTAAGTGGTGTTGTTTTCACCATTTCTCTAAAAATTCATCATATTATTTCTTTGTGTTTTTAACGAAATAAATTGTAAAACTTCTGCATCCATGGGGTTTGGTGTTTTTAATCCATGGTTAGAGTTATTTCAATATTTATTAATGCAAGCATGCCCTAGTTCAGTAGGCTAGGGTGTCTGATTAGTATCCATATAATGGGAAATCAATACCATGACTATATATTGTCTCAATTAAATTATAGGAGTGGAATTTTAATCCCATGCCCTTTTTACGGGGCTATCTTGTGTGGGAGGTGACTCGTTAGTGTTATGGGGTTGATAAATTGGAAACAACTTGTCCTAGGTTGATATAAAAATTGAATTCCTCAATGATTGATGTGTCATTGGATTTTGTGACTGATGGAAAGAGATACATGTCAAAAGAAAACATGTTCCATAGAGAAAATGTGCACAATAATGCAGTGAGGTGTCCAGTGTAGGGAATTCATGCTCATGGAAAATGGTTGGGCATGGATGGTGGATCAGGGGGGAAGTGGCACAATTGAGGCAAGATGGTGGGATCGGCTAGAAATAGGTATATGGGAAAACTATTTCTACATGTACTAAAAATTAAAAATATATACCTATGGGGTATTCATTCATTGCATATGACTATTGAATCTATAATGAAACCAACATTTATGGGTCTTGGTCCACTAAGCCTTTTTTCATGTAATGGTTTTCTACTAAACCCACTTAAAATAGTGTTTTAATTAATTAATACAAAGGGTTCTCAACCTCATCTTGATTCATTGTATTGTGCCCTCAATAATTAAATTTTATCCTCATGATGATGATTATTACCATCATCATCATTGTTATCGCCATCATATTCATTTTTCACATTATTATTATTTTTCATATTATTATTAATAATATTATAACGAAATCCCACTCTGGACATCTAAATTATTATTCTATTTGTTTTTTATTATTGTTGATGTTGTTTTTGTTGTTGCTATTTGGGAAATTTCCATAAGTGAGTGTTACTCAGGCACGGACCTCCACATCTATGAGGATTCTTGTTCAACACCTAATGGGAACTTGTACTGTTCTAGGACTATATAGGTGGTTACGTAGAGAATGGAATAGATAGGTGGTGATGTAGGAATGAATCATGATGTAAGTAGGGGTAATACTGGCTTCATTTTGTTCGGGTGAAGTAGGAAGAATGATAAAAGCAAGTCACAACAATGGGCCACTGTGACTTGTAATGGGATACATTCAAACTAGGACTTCAACACACTCTTAGTAATAAAATGGTTGTATAGATGTGTTATCCAAAGGGGGTATGACCTATACATATTAATTTTGGGTTTTTTTTTATATTGGATCCCAAATAACCAACCAATTATTTCTATTATACTAATTATTATTATTGTAATTGTTATTATAATAATTATTTTTATTATTACTGATACTAATAACATTATTGTTATGTGGCATGATCTGTGGTTTATTGGTTCTCACCATTTTTCTAAACATCCATGATACTAGTATTAGTTTCTTGGTAGCCCTTGGGGGATTTATGAGTGACTAAAAAATCATTAAAGGAGGCATGTTGTGATATTGATAGTGGAATCAGATTATGATGCCACATATTGATGCAAACACACTGATGCAGGTAGGAAAACGTAGACATTGTGATGGTCCTAGATCAATATTGATGTAGTATAGGGATTTGGGTCCATGTAATGAACCTCCATTCCCATTTGGTCTTCATACTTCTCTTTTTACTAAAATATATGGCTAGATGGGTAATCCCTGAGGGATTGTGTAGTGGAATATCTTTCCAGTCTATGGGTGTGTGTTTCTATTTTCTTTTCATTGTACCCCCTTTAACAAAACTATTATTATTGTTGTTTTTGTTATTGTTATCATCATAATCATCATCATCATATTTGTCATCATCATAATTATCATCATAGTCATCATCATCATCATCATCATCATCATTGCTAATATAATTACTAATATTATTATTGATATTAGCATTATTATTATTAAATAGTTGGGTTTTGGCATAGTGTGAAATAACCTTTATTTCTACATCTGAGTATGGAGGATCAAAAACTAATGCATGTAGGTACGATATCTATATTGTAAAATGGTATTCTTGAAAGATTTTAGCAATTTAAAAGAATTATCACTAATAACTCAATGATTTTTTTTGTTGTAGAAGCCTAGGTGGTATAGAAGTACTATTCAACAAAGATGCCCTTAGGATAGAAAATGTCCCTTTAGTTCAATAAATAGGGCTCCCAATACCTATGAACATTTATCCATGATGAATGGTACTTTGGGTTATGATTAATAGGGACTTAAAGCCATCAAAATATGTGTCCCTTATGGAAAAACACAAAATTTAATGTATACTTTGTGTTGGATGGCTTATACCTTTGTGGGTATGACAAATCCTTTTGGCATATGTGTGTGGGTGTGTGCACGCTTCCTTATATTTTACTCCCAATAAATAAAATATATATAATTAGTATCACTATTACTTTTATTAATACTAAAATTTTTATGATTATTAAGAGTATTATTAAAATTATCCCCCATGGTGCACCTTTGTGTAAGAGGCCATGTGTGGTGTCGAGGAGGTCTCGAGTGCAGGACTCCCAAGAATAATACTTTTGTGTGTTTCTATTTAAACTGAGATGCTCCCACATTCCGTACATGTTGTAATTTTTAACATTTGGGTGGCAGAGGATCAAATCCACTTCACCATGCTTCATCCCCCCCAATTAAATTAGGGGTGAAAAATTGTGGGTTTTCATCAAATGAAACCAGCATAATTGTGTTGTATGCATCATCCAGTGATGAAATAAGGATGTCATACACTGATAAGTTTGAGTGATGGGGTATATGGAACTCCACTTGATGATGGGGGTGATGTTGGTTTCTAGGAATCAACTAATTTCGGGATTAGGGTGACCCACACCGGCATATAATGGTGGAGGTGCAGGCGGCCCCCGCGCGATGGTGGTGGGTGTGATGTTGGAGTTTGTTAACCCTCACATGATAGAAGGGGTGTTTATGTGTGGTTGTAATCATATGATGATTACATGAGGATGATGTACTTTGGTATACTTTTCACCCATCGCTCGATGGTGGGGTTGATGATGTTTGGCCGGGGTCACCTAAAAATGAAATTAGGATGAACCATGCTAGAACTTATGGGTGATACTGTATGTGGTTGTAAATATATTTGTGAGGGGTGTGATAGTGTACAACTAACATAAATCAACACCAATGTGATAGAGGGACCACAACAACAGGCACAAGCGATGTTGATGCTTGGTCTCTAGATTGATCTAAACATGGGACATCGAGCTGGTTTCACAAATACTATAGGCCATTCCAAATCATTAGCCTTTGGGCCCCATATAATATGGGGTATTAGGTCCTCTAAAATTTCCAAATAAAAGTTCCCATATTCGGTTCTCATACACGGGGGTTGTTTAGGATCCTTCATGAAGGGAGGTTTTTGTGTGTGAATTTGTTTGGTTGTATTGAACCCCCAATAAATAGTATAATAATCATAATTAATAAATCTATTATTGTTATTATTTTTTGTTGGTTTTGTTTCTTCTTATATAACTGTTACTATTATTATAAATTTTTTTGCAACTATTATTACCACTATTATTAATATTATTATTATTATTCTAATGATTATCATTATTATTAGAATTATAGTTAATATTTTTAGTGTTGTTGTTTTTGTTTTTTTATTAGTATTATTTTTGTTACATTAGTACTTATACTATTATAACTAACAATACTATAATTATTATTAATATTATCATATCTATTATTATCACTATACTGTTATTTTTATTGTTACAATTATTATTACTATTATACAATTGAGGTCTTTCCTTCAGCTGCCTCATAATCCTTCATCTGATATGGTGCTCATACCCAGATCTCCTTGTTTAACATGGAAGTATTAGGAGCAATATTGGTATTTGGATTGGGATGGTCATCAAAGATAGTAATGGGACATCTAGCTAGACATGACTCACTATCATGGTTTATAAGATTGATGGGAATTCGGAAACACGTGCTATAATTGATGTTAAGAGATGACATCTCTACCGGGAGTGGGACATCCATGTGGAAATTGAAGGCCTATTGATAAATATAGGTTGGAGATAATTAGGAATCTAATATGATGTAACTACTATGATTGTAGATCATTATTGGGGAGGGTGGCTTCCAATACCAGTTATGTTATATTATCCTAGGTGTAACACCTGAAGCTTCCATAGTACGCTTCTCTTTGAATAATATAATAGCGTGTGTTGTACGCCACATCGAGTTCTAAAACACTGAAACCAATCAAACTAGCCATTATGAATAGTAATACCCACTTTTTAAAATTTTATAAATTTTATCTTTCAAAATGGACTTCATTATTGGATTCGTAATATTGAAGTTATCTTAGGGTGATTTTTTGATATTTTTCTGAAAACATTCAATTTTTGATGAATAGTGAAAATGGTGAGTTTTAGTTTAAAACCGAATTTTTATATAAATATTTATTTATTTTATTCAAATTTATTTTCGGTCAAAATAGATATATAATACCTATATAATTTCAATATAATTCATTGGATTCAGTTTCTAATAATTTTAGATATATAAAATTTTTAATGAACTGTTTACCGTCTTTAAACCACCTCCAAGGAGCATTTGCAAATTTACATAAAACATAATTTTACTTATTCTGTGAGTTCAATTTCAAAATCTGAGAGACACTATTGGTGTTAGAAATTAAAATGTGGTTCAAGAAGTTGGAAATATTTTTTGGTGAATAGTAACTTTTTACTTTTATTTACCACGGTTAAAAATAAATAGGCTAATTAAGGGTAAAAATGATATTATTATTACCCTAAAACATGTCCTAATTATATTGGATAAGTATAATTCGACCAAAAACAACCATATGAATTTAATATGAACCACTTTGGTCCACTTGGATTAGAATAGGACATTTATTACTATTCAATTCAAAGAAGAGTTAAAAGTGTTAAATTAAAAGTTTAATAACTAAACCATTCATTATATAGGGATATACATAAAATAAATTCAACTATAAATATTAATTAGAAATAAAATAATATTTTCTACATAATTTAATTTTATGTATAATTTTTAGAGATTAAAAAATTTAATTTATTTGTGACACAATGATGAGGCAGTAATTATCTAATTAATGAAATATTAAAATAATTGATACTATAAATTTCCAAATAAAGTTAATTTGAGACTTTTTATGAATTCCACTAATTTTATAGGTTAATATGATATTTTATTTTTGGTTAGTTGAATTTTTTCTAATAAATAATGCTGTTAGGAATTTAGTAAAAACAAAATACAAAATAGTGTCAAAATTGACATAAAGGAGATTTTAAAACAAATATTATATTATTAATTGATATAATATTCATAAAAATCTAATTTTCAGTCAAGTGACTTATATAATGATAGGTATATCATTAATGAACCACTTGGGGTTCTCTAGGCAGTTTATAGTATGTTTATTAAAAATATAATATTAAAATACAATGAGACGTGGTAAATGTCAAACTATTTAACTAAGAGTTAAATCTAAATAATAAAGTTAATATACTTACCCAAACCTGTCTAAAACCTATTGGATGAGTGGTATTCAACCCATACCCACCTTATACATTAAATAATTCATTTTTTATTCATTATAAATGGAAAAATATTATTATAAAATAATATTTCTAGATTTTGCTAAGGTGCCCCTCACACCTCTTATAAAAGGGAACTCCCTCTTCCCTAAAATTCACACCTGCAAAGCCTTTTGGCTTGGACAAAACCTGCCCAAATACCCTCTCAACTATCCTCACTTCATCTTAGAGGCCTCAATTTAGTCATAAATTTAACCTATGGAGCCCTTTTGATCAAATCAAAAGGAATAATCCGAAGAAGAGGTAAATATTTCATCACCGCTTTCAAGTTCCTTTCTTCTTCCCCTTCCTCTTTATTTGTTGTTTCCATTCTAAAATCATAACTCTAGTATCTTATATATAATTTAATGGTATTATAAATATGGTACAACTATATTCATTATTTTATCCATCATTTGAAATACATGTCACCTTACGTGTGTACTTACGGCTTACCGTCTCCACATCGTGGTGTAATTATTAAACAGTAAATTATTTTTGGGATGTGTATAATAATGATGTTTAATTGATGTAAATAATAAATATAAAATGATAATGATTCTTCATATATGATATACCATCAAATTATATATTATTTTAATATCAAAATATTGATATTGTCGCTCGTACGTATGTACGGATTACCGTCTCCACAAACGCGATGAGATTCATTCCCCATCATATCAATTCTAGACTAATTTTCATTTGATGATTAAAAATAATATTTAAAAACTTGATATAATTATGGATATGAAAAATATACATCCCATCATTAACAAATATGACTCACGTAACAATGAATATAAAGGAAAACGAATCCTTTAACACCTGAAACAACGATAATACTATGCTATTATTAACAAAGAAATGATAAAAGATCATATATGGTATCATATTAATGTATATGATTCTTGTATAATTTAATAAAAATTATTTCACCATTATAAAGTAGGTTAAAAACCCCTCGATTAAGGAAAAGTACATGGTAAGGGTTAATTTCACAATCTCATTATTATCCAAGGTTGTTTTTATGTAAGAATCTACTGGGACTTCTTTATCATCCACATCCATGTTTCTTAAAAATGTATTTCAAAACATTGATACTATTTTATAGAATATGGGTTAAAGTCAATTATAACCTTATTTGACTTTTTATAAGATGTTTATAAAGGATTCATTCCGTCATTTTTCAAACAAGGTCCTTTATGTCCTTTTTGACAAAATTAAGGGAAGAATGTATTTTTTTAACTTATACGGTGGGTGCAGTTATTTTCCACCATTATAACACCATCAAAGCTTCCATTAAAACCATATAAGAATATTTCAAAAATAAACATGTTTTTTTATAATTATATGAATTTTAAATTATTTCAAAATAAAAAGAGATATTTCTTTAAGAAGGATTTGATTTCATCTATGTCAACATCCTTTGATGGATTTTAAGTTTATTTGAAGTTGATTTATAATGATACAAAACATCCATATTTTATTGAAGGTTTTGTGATATGTTTGACTATGGATGTGTTATTTATATATCATTAATGGTTTATAGATAATGTATTGACATTTCTTATGCTATTTTTAATATGAATGTTTATGTTATGTTTAAACATTTTCATTTGAGAAATGCATTGGACTTAGTATGTGATGTGTGGAGCCCGCTATAGATCCTCTATGCATCGGTAGGTCTCATGAGACAAACTAGTTTCTTAGCACAAGGCCTTGACTAAATCTTATTTGTAGTATTTCCATATGCCCTTGACTATGTAGTCATGAAGGTCTGGAATTATGCATTTCATCATTATGAAAGTGGCAATTAATATTGCATGTGATTATTAGACTAGTATAATATCCATGTGAGTAAGTAAATGGAATTATTTTGATTTAAATTTTCCATATTATGATGAAGTTTATGTTAAAAAGGATTTTATTTTAGTTTTATACATTGCCTTTAATGTTTATTCTTATTTATGAACGTTTCCGCTATATTGTGATCCTTACTGAGCATTTGAGCTCACCCCTTTCTATGTTTTATTTTTCATAGGTTGTGTAGAAGTATATTATGAATGACCTATAGGGATAGTCTATGGGATCTCAGTGTTTTCAATGGAATCAATATTTTTGTAGTTTTCCATTTCATGATGTAATATGAACCTTATGGATGTATCTTTTACTTCCAAGGCTACTAAACTAATCGATATTTCGAGACATGATATTTTTTGATGATGCTAGTGATACGTAATAATGCACAGACTTTGGGATCTTGGGGTCCAGGCGTTTCTGTTGGTATCATAGGAAGTTTAGTACAATCTTTGGAATCTAGATTTAGATAAACTCGGATTAAAGCACATTACCCTATGATAGAAATTGAGGATTAGTATAGAAGAACTTTTTAGAATTTTGGTATTGTATAGATTATGTGAGTTTTCCAATAAATACATCCATGTCTAGATACGACTAGGTAGAGGTAGCTCTAACATAGATGTACTTAGGGGTAAATCCCGAAAACACCGCTTTGAGCTAGACTCGAACGGGAACTAGTATACGATAACGGTCCTTGTTGCACTGTTGGTTATGACACTCCTGGGGGATATGCATAGGATAATTCTCAATTTCATTAAAAACCATTATGAAGGGTTTATGAGTATATACATCCTCAATGAAAACATTGTTATGATTACGGATTATATCCATAAAGAGTTTAATTTATGTTTAGTGTTTTACATGTTTGGATTTATGAATTGAGATTCATAAACTAATATAGTTTATGAAATTGTTTAAAAATGGCTCCTAGTGGAAGGAATGGAAACCATATCAATGAACACACTCCATGTAGGGATTTCCCTCCTACACATTTTAATTATAGTGGAGATGGTGATGTAACTGGTGCTGATCAGGTAATCACCATACTGGGACAACTCACTCAGGTTATAAATAATAACCTTACCCGTATAGAGAACCCTGATCCACAGTGTGGGTGATAAATGTTAGATAGATTAATTAGGAAACAACCACCAACATTAAATTGGGGTACAAATCCACCAGTAGCTGAGCAATGGATAAATTCCATAGAGAAAATATTCCACGCCTTGGGAAGCAGCAAAAGGGAAAATGTTGTCATGACAGTTTACAGCCTCACTGGAGATGCTAATCAATGGTGGTCATTGATTCAAAAAACAAAGGAAGATGATTAAGTATCAAATATGTAATGGAGGGAGTTTAAAAAAATTATTAGAAAAATACTTTCCTCATGACCATTGAGCAGAAATGGAAAGGCGATTTCTGAGTCTCAGCAAGATGGAGGATGAGAATGTCGCAAAGAATGAATCTAACTTTACAAGTATTGAGAGGCATGTTGTAGATTATATACATAACCCAATAAGTAATATTGATCGTTTCTTTTATGTGTTAAAACCATTTCTCTATCGAGCATTATTCTCTCAATCTTTCTCGGCATACGAAGTTATTGTATCATGTTCTATCAAGACAGAAAAAGAATTCTCTAAGTATTACGACTTTAAAGAAAAGAAAGAGAAGAAAAGATTTGTAGAACACTCTGGAAATGGAAATAAATGGAAGAAGGGAAAAGTTTAATATCCATCCTACAATAAATGTGGAAAGAAACACCCTCGTACTTGCCTTAAGAGAATGGGAGTCTCTTACAAGTGTGGTGATAAAGTCCACCAAGCTCATGATTACAAGGGGACAAAATAGGTTGTCGATATTGAATGCTACAATAGTAGAGAAAGGGGGAATTATGCGAATTAATGTGAAAAATAATCAGGGGAACTTACCTATGAAAAGGCGAAGAGATCCTGGCCAAGCTTATGATATCACTACTGCTGATGTTGAAGCTCCGAAAGACATGGGGGTAGGTTATTTAATGGTTTTTTCAAGATTATCCAATGCTTTTTTTTTTGATTCTGGATCATCTCATTGCTTCATATCTTCCCAGTTTTCTATCAAAATTAGATATTTCTAATTTGATTTAATAAGGGATTTCTCAGTCAAAACTCCTAAGGGAAGTATAATTGTAATAGTGTTTTCTGAATCAGTCCCCATTATGGAATATAAATGTTCATTATCTGCTGATATCATCATCATAAGCATAATTTAATTTGGTATAATACTCGGTATGGATTGTCTTTTGGACTATGATGCGAAAATTTAGTCTAAGAAGAAGGAGGTTACAATTTTCTATGATGATAAGGAGTAACCTATATTTAGAGAAGAAATGTAACCACCTAATTCTTATCTAGATCCCCCCAAGTAGTTCTACTAAATTCAATTATTGTTGAGGATGAGAATGAAATAATTATGGGAGAGGAAAAGAATGGTCAAATATAGGATGTTCCTACTGTGCAAGAATGTGTTGATGTGTTTCTAGAGGATTTACCTGGACATCCTCTAGAGAGAGAAATTGAGTTTTCCATTGATTTAATTCCTATTTAAAGGATCATATATAAGACCCCTTATAGAATGGAAACTATTGAATTTGTGCAACTAAAGACACAATAGGAGTAATTGAGTAAGAAGGGATTTATTTTCCCTAGTGTTTCTCCATGGGGAGCCCCTGTAATTTTTGTTAAGATGAAAGATTGTTCTTGGAGGTTGTTCATTGACTACATGGAGATCAATGCAATAACAATAAAGAACAAGTATCATCTACCTCACATTGATTATTTATTTGACCAACTTCATGGGGCTCAATATTTTTCAAATATCAACCTTTGATCTGAATATCATCAGTTGTGTGTGAAGAAGGAAGACATTCTGAAAACAACATTTCGAACCCGGTATGGGCATTATGAGTTTACAGTAATGCATTTTGAATTGAATAATGCACCCTTTCTCTTCATGGATCAAAAGAATAGAGTTTTAAAGGAATATATTGATGACTTGGTAGAGTTATTTTTTGATGATATCTTAGTATTATCCAAAAGCTATGAAGATCATGAAAATCACTTGGGCATTATCCTGAAGTCTCTTAGAAGACATGAATTATATGGGAAGTTTATCAGGTGTGAATTATGGCTTCAAATGATTTATTTTCTTGGCCATAATGTCTCTAAGGATGTTATCTCTTTTGGTCCTTCTAAGACCAAGGCAATCCAAGAATGGCCAGCACCAATGAGTATAACTGAGGTACGCAGTTTTATTGTTTTGGCAGGTTATTATCGACATTTCATCCATAATTTGGCCCAGTTGGCTAACCCATTAACAAAGCTCATACAAAAAGGGGGAAAATTTGTTTGGACAGAATAGTGTGAAGAATGTTTTAAATAACCGAAGAGAATATTATTCAATGGTCCTATATTGACTCTACCATCTGGGAATGATGTGTTTGTTTTGTATAGTGATGCTTCAAATAGTGGAATTTGTTGTGTCCTTATGCAGAATGATATGGTTACTACCTATGAATCATGACAACTAAAAATTCATGAGAAAAAATATCCTACTCATGATCTCGAGTTTTCAGCTGGAATCTATGCTTTGATGATTTAGAGACACTATCTCTATGGTCAAAAATGTGAACTTATACATATCACAAGAGTTTTATGTATATTTTCTTACAAAAATAACTCTACATGAGAAAATGGAGATGGATTGGACTACTCAAGGATTATGATTTCAATATAAACTACCACATGGGGAAGGAATATAAGGTGGAAGATGATTTGAGTAGAAAGGATCATGGAGATTTGAACAAGATGAGAGTTGAAAGAGACCCTATTTTCATGTATCTAGTAAAGATGGATATGGGAATCACCATGGAAGGTGAAACATCAATACATTATCAAATGGTTACCAAACCATATTTACTAGAAAGTATAAAGAGTTATCATACCGGTGATGAAGAGATTCAAAAGAAGATTAAATCTGTGAATGATAGGTGATTGAGTGACTTTGTGTATGAAGATAGAATTTTTAAATATGGGAAGAGACTTTGTGTTCTCGATATACCTGATCTAAAAATATAATTGTCGGATGATGCTCTTAGTTCCAATTTCTCTATAAACCTTGGGAGCGCCAAAATGTATAAAGATTTGAAGGAACATTTTTGGTGGGATAACATGAAGAGGGAGATTTATGATTTTCTGTCATGATGTATGGTTTATAAACAAGTGAAAGCTAGAAGGCAACAGCCAAGAGGAGTCTTGAAACCTCTTCCCATACCTGAGTGGAAATTGGATTATATTACAATGGACTTTGTCATTGGACTACCAAAGACTCCTGGAAGGAATGATGCAATATGGGTCATTATTGATCGGCTTACTAAGTTAGAACATTTTCTTGTTATAAGAGAAGATTTACCACTTGAAAGTCTGTCCAGACTATATATTAATGAATTTGTGAGACACAATTGTGTATCCCTATCGATTGTTTCTGATCGTGATCACCATTTTACATCAATATTCTGGAAAATCCTTTATAAATCCCCGGTTACCAAACATCGTTTGAGTAATGCCTACCACCCTCAATCTAATGGACAATCAGAACGGACTATTCAAACCTTAGAAGATATGTTGAGATCTTTCTCACCTGAAATTCATGGTATGTGGGATCAATATTTACCTCTGTTAGAATTTTCCTATAACAATAGTTTCCATTCAAGTATCCAGATTGCACCATATGAATCATTTTACGGAAAGAGATGTCGCTCACCAACATGTTGCGATGATGAGGGTGAAAGAAAACCAGTTGGCCCAGAACATGTATAGGAAAAAATGTAAAAGGTGAAGGTAATCCAAAACTACATCAAGGTAGCTCAATGTAGGTAGAAGAGCTATGCTGATAACCGATGGAAGGATTTGGAATATCAGGTAGGAGGTCATGTTTTCTTGAAGGTATCTCCATGGAATGGTGTTATACATTTTGGTAAGAAGGGTTTATTGAGTTCCAGGTACATCGCGACATTCAAAATTCTAGAACGAATTGGGGTTGTAGCTTACCCTTTTCCAATGATGCCTTGTCTCTTCAAAGTTCATGATGTGTTCCACGTATCACTATTGAGAAAATACATTCATGACCCAACACATGTACTTACCTATGAGGAATTAGAACTAGAACCCGATATGTCTTATTGCGAAGAGCATGTCAAGGTTCTTGATACAGGGGAACAAGTGTTGAGAAACTGGATGACGAGAATAGTAAAAGTTATATGGAGAAACCATATGATGGAAGATGCAACATGGGAACCTGAGGAACTTATGATGAATAGCCCATGTATTTTTACATAGTAACACTCTATAAATTTCAAGGACAAAATTATTTGAAGGAGAGGAGAATGTAACACCCCATGCTTCCATGGTACACTTCTCTTTGGTTAATACAATAGTGTGTGTTGTATGAAACTTCAAGTTCTAACACACCACAACCAATTAAACTAGTAATTATGAATAGTAATACCCACTTTTTGAAATTTTATTAATTTTATCTTACCAAATGGACTTTATTTTAGGATTCAGAATATCGAAAGTATCTTAGAGTAATTTTTTGGTAATTTTTTGAAAACATTCAATTTTTGATGAATAGTGAAAAACACTGAGTTATAGTTTAAAACTGAATTTTTTTTAAATAATTACTTATTGTATATATATTTATTTTAGGTAAAAATAGATACATAATACCTATATAATTTCAATGTAATTTATTGGAGTCAGTTTATAATAATTTTAGATATATAAAATTTTTAATAACCTTTTTACCATCTTTTACCCACCTCCTAGGAGCATTTACAAATTTACATAAAATATTATTTTTTCACTTCTTTGATTTGAATTTCAATACTCCCAGAGGCATAGTTGATATGAGTATGTAAAATGTGGTTCAATAAGATGAAAATAATTTTTGGTGAATAATAACTTTTTTCTTTTATGTACCACAATTAAAAATAAATAGAGTAATTAAGGGTAAAAATGATATTATTATTACGATAACACATGTCGTAATTATATTGAATATGTATAATTCGATCAAAAACAACCTTAGGAATAAAATATGAACCTCTTTGGTCCAATTGGATTAGATTAGGACATTTATTACTATATAATCCAAAGAAGAGTTAAAAGTGTTAAATTCAAATTATAATAACTAATCAATTTTTAATATAGGGTTACATAAAAGAAAATTCTACTATTAATATTCATAGAAATAAAAATATATTTCCTACATAATGGTGTTTTATTTATAATTTTTAGACATTAAATAATATAATTTAATTATGACACAATTAAGATGCAACAATTACCTAATTAATGAAATATTAAAATAATTGATTTTATAAAAATCCAAATATATGGAATTTGTGACTTTTTATAAATTCCGCTAATTTTCTAGGTTAATAAGACATGTTATAGTGGTTAATATGAATTTTATTTGAAATAATAATGTTGTCAAGAATTTATAAAATACAAAATACCAAATAGTGTAAAAATTGACATAAATGAGTTTTAAAACAAATATTATATTATTAATTGATATAATATTCCTAAAAATATATTGTTTGACCAAATGACTTATATGATGATAGGTATGTCATTAATCAACCACTTGGGGTTCTTTTGGCAGTTTATACTATGTTTATTAACCATATAATATAAAAATACAAATAGACATGGGAAATGTCAAACTATTAAACTATGAGTTAAATCTAAAAATAGAGTTATCATAGTGACCCATACCTGTCTAAAAACTATTGGTTGAGTGGGTTTCGACCCATCCCCACATTATCCGTTAAAAATTTCATTTTTTCATTATAAACAGAAAATTATTTTATTATAAGATAATATTTCTAACTTTTCCTAAGGTGCCCCTCACCCCTCTTATAAAAGGGAACTCCCACTTCCCTCCAATTCACACCTTCAAATCCATTTTTCTTGGCCAAACCCTGACCAAATACCCTCTCAAATTTACCCTATTCATCCTAGTGTCCTTCCTTTAGTCATAAATCCAACCTACATAGCCCTTTTGATCAAATCAAAAGGAAGAATCATAAGAAGAGGCAAATATTTCATCACCTCTTTCAAGTTCCTTTCTTCTTCCACTTCCTATTTGTTTGTTTTTTTCCATTATAAAATAATAACTCATGTATCTTCAATATACTATGATTTTATTATAAATATGGTACAACCATATTAATTATTCTATCCATCCTTTGAGTGAAATGTCACCATATGTGTGTACGCACGACTTACCGTCTCCACGTTGTGGTGTAATTGTTATTCAATACATTATTGTTTGGATGAGTATAATAATGATTTTTAATTGATGTAACTAATAAATATAACATGATATTGATTCTGTATATATGATATAACATTCAATTATATATTATTTTAATATCAAAAGAATTATATTGTCACTCGTGCGTACGTATGAATTACCGTCTCCATGAACGAGATGAGATTCATTCCCCATCGTATCCATTCAAGAATAATATTCATTTGGTGATTAAAAATAATATTTAATGACTTGAAATAATTTTTGATATGAATATGATACATCCCATCCATAACAAATATGACTCATATAACAAATAATATAAATGAAAACGAACCAGTTAACACCCGAAACAACAATAATACTAAGATATTATTAACCAAGAAATGTTAAAATATCATTTATGATATAATATTAATATATATGATTCTTGTATTATTTAATATAAATTATTTCACCATTATAAAGGAGGTTAACCTACCCTCAACCAAGGAAAAGTACATGTTAAGGATTAATTGTACAATCTCTTTATTATCCGAGGATGTTTTCACGTAAGTATCTACTTGGACCTGTTTATCATCAAAATCCATGTTTCTTAAAAATTTATTTCAAAACATTCTTACCATTTTTTATAATATTAGTTAATGTCATTTATACCCTAGTTTTACTTTTTCTAAGATGATTATAAAGGAATCTTTTCGTCAATTTCCAAACAAGGTCCTTTATAACCTTTTTGACAAAATTAATGTAACAATGTCTTTTTTTTAAACTTATACGGCGAGTGCGGCTATTTTCCTTTATTATAGCATCATCAAAGATTCCATTTCAAGCTTATAATAATATTTCAAAAATAAATTTTTTCTTTTATAATTATTTGAATTTTAAATTATTCCAAAATAGAAAGATATATTTCTCTAAAAGAGGTTTTGATTTCATCTATGTCAACATCCTTTGATGGATTTTATATTTATTTGAAGTTTATTTATTATGATACAAAACTTCCATATTGTATTGAAGGTTTTGTTATATGTTTGGATATGGATGTGTTATTTTTATTCCACTCATGGTTAATGGATATGGTATTGACATTTCATATGCTTGTTTTAATTTGAATGTTTATGTTATGTTTAAACCTTTTCATATGAGAAATGCATTGCACTTAGTATGTGATGGGTGGAGCCTGCTATAGCTCCTCGATGCATCGGTAGCTCTCATGAAACAAACTAGTGTCTTGGGACAAGGCCTTGAAAAAATATTATTTGTAGTCTTGGCACAAGGCCTTGACTATGTGGTTATGAAAGTCTGGCATTATGCATTCCATCATTATGAAAGTGAATATTGATATTGCATGTGATTATTCAACTAGTAGAATATACATGTGAGTAAGTAATTGGAATTATTTTGATTTATATTTTTCATATTATGATGTATTTTATGTTGAAAAGGCTTTTGTTTTAGATTTATAAGTTTCCTTAAATGTTAATGCTTATTTATGAATCTTACCGCTATATTTTTATTCATACTGAGCGTTTGTACTCACACCTTTTTATGTTTTATTTTTTCAAGGATGTGAAGAAGTATATTATGACTGACCTATAGGGATAGTCTATGGGATCTTAGTGTTGTATATGTAAACAATGATGTTTTAGTCTTCCATTTCATGATGTAATATGAACCTTATGAATATATTTAGTACTTCCAAAGTTACTAAATGAATTGGTATTTCGAGACTTGATCTTTTATGATCATGTTAATGATAAGTAATAATGATCCTAATATATGATTCTGGGTTTGGGACATTACACTAGTAGATGATTGTCAGCAACCAACTATAGTGGTTCTTTATTCAGGTGGCAACCAACCCCGTAGCCTATTGGATCTAGGATGAGTACCCTGGGGCATGAGAAATTCTATGTTGTAGATGAAGTTGGAGAACAACCCATGAATGTTTAATTTTATCATCTATAAAATCATAAGAAACACTATTTTATTTTTAACAAGTGATCCTCTGACATATGATATAGAGAGGAAATCATAGAAACATTCCACATATACTATGGAAGTAGGAACCATTCCAAACCATGTTAAATCATTTCATTATATTGTATTTATTCTTTATTTTTGTGTTTTTTTTCACCTAAATCTTATGCTACCCCATCGAAGTGGTATCATAGACACTAGGTAGAAATTGAAGGGTGCATAGTTATTTTCTAGTTACCGTAAAATTGAATGGTGCATATTGACTCGGATGATTTTGCTAGAATCCTGCTATGGGGCCTCCTATCGCGTTCGGTTCCTTCTAATCCTGCATCAACTTCTCATGGTTTTCTCTAGGTATGTATCCTCTTGGAGTTTCATAGGACCCCCCTTTTCCCTTATTTCAGGGAATGATAACCATACTAGGGTTGATGAGGACACTTAGAACTAGCCCTCTGGTGCCCCTTCTCCTGGGCTGAGGAGCATCTTGATCAGGTCTCTTCCTTCGCAAGCCTTGGGTCTAGGCCATCTTGCTAATATCCATGAGATAGACCCTTCTCCTTCTCATGTGGGCTCCCCCCTCTACATCCACTCTCCCTCTAGCCACTCAACCTCTGAACCTCCTAGCTTCCTATCATGCTCCTCTCCCATTCTATCTCCCTCTCCCCCGTGGTCTCCATTGGTGTGTGAACTAGATCCCACATGAGACAACATATCCAGTGTCTTCTTCCATGGAAAAGGTCGTTACAATCTGGGTCCAATACCAGGTGCTCTATCTCTAAATGTTAACCCTCCTTATCGGGAATTCCCATGGCTTGGGGGCTCGGGTAAAAAGAGATTTCTTTGACAATGAAGTCTGGTCTAAGAATTTCTCTATTGTTTCTGTGTTGGAACCCCAGCAAGGTAGGTGAAAAATATCTATGTTTGCTCGAAGGAGCAAGATGTCTTGTTTCTTGCAAGAAGACTCCCAATGTCCCTCTATCTGGATTTTCTAGAACTCAGGTGTCATTTTGGATCTTTTCATGTCCTCGTACTTGTGCATCACTATGGAGATTATGTATGGGTTTCCTTCTGGGTACTTTTCCTTTGTGTATGGAAACAAGGACATTTGTATACATGGCCTGCTTTGGGAGAAGCTTGAGGCCTTCGACCATGGGACCTCTCACTGGTTTTTAGGGGGCGACTTTAATGTGACTATGGATCCTAGTGAGAAGAAGGTAAAGGTCTCTTTCCTTCAATGTGATATCCTAAAGTTTACCCAATTCCTATCTCGTAAGGGGTTAATGGATCTGGGCCTCTTGGGGAGACACTTCACCTGGTGAAACAATCATAGGGGCTCCCTTCACACCTGGTGTAGGCTGGATTGCTACGATGATAATATTCATGCCACCTCCACATTCTCGTAGGCCAAGGTGTCTCACCTGGGCCATAATCATTCTGACCACTCCCCTGTTCTTCTCGAGATCTCTCCATTCCAAAGTATAAGGTTTTGTATAAGCTTATCTTCCTTGTGGACCGAGCATCTAGACATCCAAAACACCTTCTCTGCCTTGTGGTATATACCCATGCTTGGGAATTCATGGGAGTGTCTTCATAACAAACTTTGATGCCTGAGGGTGATCCTTCGGGCGAGGGCTGACAACCATCCCACTATGGTGTGCGAATTGAATGGGATCAAATTAGTGATTGAGAGACTTGAGTCCAGTTTGGAATTGGAATGGAATGAATATTTGTTTGGGTAGCTATCTGTTATGAAGGATAAGAGGGATAATATCCTGCTTAGGGAGGAACGTATAACCCACGATGATTCACAGGTCAGATGGCCACATGAGGGGGGACCACAAGACTTATTATTTTAATGCATGTTTTATAGAAAACCACAGGTACTCCCGACCCAATATCCAGTTTGAGGATGGATCCTTCACTAATGACTAGACTATTGTAGGAGGATCAGTGAAGGCCTTCTTCAAGGACCGACATGCTAGACCCAACCCCATAATGGTGATTGGATATCCTAGTGCTCATGATTCATTCATAGAGTAAATTCCTAGAGTGGTGACTGGACTGAATAATAACACATTAGTAGCCATGAAAATCGAGGAAGAGATCCTAGGGGCTGTGAAATCGTTGAATCTAGATAGCACTCCAGGGTCGAAAGGGCATCTGGTGTATTTCTTATGGGCTTCCTAGAGAATGGTTAAGGATGATGTGGTGCGGGCCACTCATGACTTCTTTCGTAGAGGGTGTCTCCAACGTAGTGCTAGTACCACAACTGTGGTTCTTGTCTCGAAAATTAAGGACCAATCCTTTCTTCAACACTATCATCTGGTGATTATGTGTAACTTAACATATAAGATACATTCCTCTATCCTCAACAACAGGCTAAGTCTCCTACTTTCCCCATTGGATTTCTCCTAAGCAGCATGGTTTTGTGAAGAATCAATACATTCAACGGGCCAATGATTTGTCCCAAGAAATCATTTATGGCAGGAATTCTAGACTACATGGAGGTAATTTGGTGGTCAAACAGGATATGGACAATCCATATGACCTGCTGGAATGGGTATTTTTTATCAAGGTATTAACAGGTATGAGATTATCTGTTTGGGTTGTTGATTTTCTTTTCCACTACTTTTGCTCTCTGTGGCTGGAAATCTGATTCATGGGTATGAACTATGGATTTTTCAAGGCTGTGTGCAGACTATGGCAGGGGGATCACATCTCCCCAATCTTGTTTATTCTCTCCCAAGATTCCATTATTTTCCCCCTCAATAGAGCCTTCTTGTAGGGCTCGATTGGATGGTAATAGTGAAATCCCATGGCATGAAATATAACTCATTTGATGTTTGCGGATGACTCCATTGTTTTTCTTAACACTGGCTTGAGGTCAGTCTGTGGGATTAATAAAGTCCTTTCACAGTAGAGTCGAGGGAGTTTCCAAGTAGAGAACTCTATAATGAGTATATTTTATGTTCATAGGAACGATACTACATATAGGGTGGGATCCTTGTGCATGACCCTTGGCATGCAGCACAGCTCCATTCCCATGGTGTATTTGGGTTCTCTAGTGTCCCCTGGTAGAGAACACATTCATTATTTTGATTCCATTATGGGGAAAATCTCAGGAATCATCCTTAATTGGAAGAACCTCTTTTTATCCTTTTGGGATAGGATCACCCAATCCAACAATGTCCTTTCCTCTATCCCATGCCATGCTCACTCGGCCTCTAAGATCCCGAAGGCGGTGATTTCCATGATTGAGTCCATTTTTTCATCTTTATTCAGGGATGCACATGAAGAGGGGAGGAAGCATTGGGTTTGATGGTCGAGGCTTGCAATGCTAGTTCAAGAGGGTGGTATTGTAATCAAGAGTATTTTGTAGGTGTTGCATGGCATGCGGGCGAGTTTAGTGTGGGAGGTTATTGAGGGTCCCTCTCTTTTGGGTAGGTTCATGTCTACGCGGCAGAAGGATAGGTGGGGGGTATCCCTAATACATGGAAATCATCTCACTATGTGTTAATTGGATCCCATATCC
Source organism: Viscum album (assembly GCA_963277665.1). Taxonomy (NCBI): domain Eukaryota; kingdom Viridiplantae; phylum Streptophyta; class Magnoliopsida; order Santalales; family Viscaceae; genus Viscum; species Viscum album. The sequence continues at coordinate 737,476,725 of OY728160.1, forward strand.
CTGCCCTTTTCTCTCTCCATATAAGTGGATTGTGGGGGAGGGGGACATCTCTTTTTGGCATCACAATTGGGAGAGCTCTGTCCTTGAGTTTAAAAGATGTCCGGTTACACACATCCCCTTCTATGAGGCTAGTTGTTTCCCTACATTTATCATTGCGTTCCTGGATAGTGATCGACAATTGGACTTAAACATGATCAATATTATGGAGGAACCATTCCAATGTGTCTTCTATGCGTCTCCCTCAGGTGATTTTTCTGCCAAGAATTATAGGAGGGTGAATTCTGGTGCTGGTGATCAGGACCAGTGGGGGCCATCCTTATGATTTAAGGATGTTTTTTCCAAAATCAGCTTATTTATATGGCGTATCAGGAACAAATAATTATCAAAATATGAGAATGTGAGGTGCTTCGGTATCTGCATGGCTTCTCGCTGTCTGTGCAGTAGTATCCTGGGGGAGGAAATCTCATCCCACCTCTTCTTCGACAGCGAGTGGGTGTAGCTCATGTAGAATTCATTTGGTGACTTCACAGTTGTTTCTATTTCTTTATTGAGGGAACTCACATTTCTAGACACATGGTTCGATGGTGCTAGGGATGTTGGGCCAGAGAGGAAACCATGTGGCATCATCCCTACATCGGGTTGCTGGTGCATCTGGATGGCTCAGAACATAGCCAAATATAAGGGCTATCCAATCATTGGAAGGGACATGGTGGCTAGGACTAAATTCATGCATATGGACAAGGTTCAAACTTTCAATAACTGGCATGAGGCCCCCTTCCTCAGACCCTATCATGTGGCCTCTCCGGTGGCCCACCCCTCTCTTGATGGCCACTAGGTTCGATGGTTCCCCCATATGACTGTTTTGAAGCTAAACTTTGATGTCTCCTATTATATGTATGAGTTGAAGGGTGTTGGTGTTGTTCGAGATCCATTAGGATGGGTGGTTACCGCATTATCTATTCACCTCGGTAGAGGCCACTCCCTTCTGGATGATTCTATGGCTATGTTGGTGGGACTCCACCTTTTTAAATATAGAAATATTGATCTTGTGGTGGTCAAGACTGTCTCCCTCATCCTACATGACTCCATGCATGGAAAGAGGAGTGTACCTCGGTCCATCCACTATGCCCTGAGAAGGTCCAAGAAGCTCATATTCAATGGAATTGTCCTCTCCCACACTTGGAGTGAAGGTAAAAAGGTTTCTGATCATCTTGTCGCCATGGATCTTCAAGGAAATTGGGTCTTTCTCCCCGAGGATGTGCTCTCCTTTCCTTATACAGAAATGAACCTGATCAGTTGTGATGCCCTAGTTCGGCACTACTTTAGGCCTCTGTATAATCTTTTGATGCTTCCCCAGGATTCCCCAATTTTTCCAGTTCTTTTTGTATCTTTTATTTTTTCACCTCTTAGGGTTTTTTAAATAATAAAAATTGTGATGATGATGATGCGGGGGAAATGTGTCGCTACATGGGAGTTGGTTTACATCACTAGAATTTTCTCATTGGAGAACAATGGTCGACATATCGTGTGGCATATTCGGTGTCAATCCAACTTCAATGAAGATTCTCTTGTATGGGTTGGAAATCTGGAGGACCCTCTTATCCACTTTGATAGTGTGGGTTCCCTTCATAAAGAATGTAAAATTTTTGTCCAAGGGGATTCCCTTGGCCTTCATCACATCAGGCCACCTTAAGATTCTTTTGTTGTTTATGGGTATTTACCCTCATTTCTAATAAAACTTTCAATTTTCAGTCTCTTTGTCAATTTTGTTTAGTTGTATATATTGAAATAAAATATGTTCATGTAAAATATTGGCATATGTTTCTTGGTTAGATTAGTGAGGGAGGATTCATAATTATCTCTATGAAGGATATCTTACCAAAAAAGGGACACATTTGGATATTTATTTTGATTGCATCATGGGACAACAACACATAGTATCATTCTGTGGTTGTTTACATTTTATAATATAAAATTATTTAGATTATATTCACAATAATTACTTCATAATGAGCACTAAGTCATTGGGAGGTTCTATTTATTTGTTTACCTTTAAAAATTATCATTCTAGAAAAGTTATGCCCTTTTCTTTGAAAACCAATGATCATGTTTAGGACGATTTCAGGTATTTTCTAGTCATGGTGGAAAGAGAAATAGGTATATGGTTAAAGAGTGTGTGATTAGAAAATAGAGGAGAGTACCATCGTCCTTTTGAGCAGTACTATAGGAGTTTTGGAATTCGGAGGAAAAAATTATTACTGAAGACACCTCAACACAATGGTGTTTCTATGATGATGAACAAATCCTTTTTTGAGGGATTCAGATGTATGCTCTAAAATGAAAATATACCAAGAACCTTTTTGGGGGAGGGAATTAGGACTGTAGTTTATCTTATCAACCATTCTCCATTATATTCATAGAACTATGATTTTTCATAATAGTTTTTGATAGGTAATGATGTTACATACAAACACTTTTGAGAATTTTTCTATAGAGAAGTTTTTACAACCGGAATGAAGAACAAGTAGAGCTTGATGGGAAAGGGAAGAAGTGTATCTATTTTTAAACTCTATTATGAGATGTATTACCATATCTAGGATCCTATCAGTGAGAGGATGATCATATGAAATGATTTGGTCATTCTTGATGACCAAAAAATTGATGGTTTTGAGAAGCCGAAAAATGATGACAATTTGTAGTGTGGGGAGATTCAATTCAATTTGGAACTAGTATCACCACCATTATTTCGAGATAATTTAAGAGAGATATGTGAGACTTAAGATACTTCACTAGGAGTTAATATGCCTATATCTATTGATATGTATCCATTATATGATATTCCACAACAGATTTCCCCCAATGAATTGTTGCAGAGATCTATTAGAGAATAGCAAGTGAGTCATATATACTCACCACATGAGTATGTTATGATCAGTAATGGGGAATAACTATACAATTGTGATGATGCGATCAGGAGTCAACAAAATATGGAGTGGAAAAGGCCATGCAAGAGGAGGTGAGATACTTGCACTAGAACTGCACATTTGATTTGGTTGAATTACCATAAGGAAATAAGGCACTCAATAACAAGTGGTTGTATGTAATCAAAGGGTATTATTTTATCACACATCTATGCTATAGAGACTTAGTTGTTCTGAAAGGATTCAATTAGAGTAAAAGAATTAAATTTGATTAAATATTTTTCTCCTATGGTTAAAATGATTTCTATTGGAGTTTTTCTTGGAATGGAAGCTAGTCTGAACCTGGAGGTAAAATAATTGTATGTAAAGACAATGTTCTTACCTATTTATCTTGATAAAGAGATATACACAAAGTAGCAAGATTTTTTTATGGTGAATGTAAAAAAAGGGAACCTGGTATGTGATCTTTAGAAAGTATGTATTATCTTAAAATGATACTAAGGAAATTGTATAGGAAATTAATCTCATTCATGTAGAAAAATGAGTACATGAGGATGATGGCTTATCACTACATTTTCATCAAACAATTTTATGACATTGATTTTATTTTCTTATATCGTTATGTTGATGATATTCTAATTATTGGAAGTGATGTCACCATGATTTAAAGGTTGGGTAAAGAGTTGAACACTTCTTTTCAAATGAAGGGCTTGGGAGATGATACTTAGATTATTGGAATGAAAATTACTCATGATAAGGGGAATCACAGTATTTGGATAATTCAAGAGTTGTACATTGAGAATATTCTTTAAGGATTCAATATGAGTGAGGTGATACAACTAAGCACACTACTTGAGAGTCATTTATGGCTCATGACAAGTTGTATTCCTTCCTCTAAGGAGGAGAAAAGAAGAAAAGTAAAATGTTTTGTATCAGTTAGCAGTTAGAAATTTCAGGTACTCTTTGGTGTACATAAGACCATATATCTCTCATACTTTTGGTATAGTGATAATATTATTATAAAATCCATGAAAGGAGTACTAGATATTGGTCAAATTGATATTGAGAAATATTTGTGGTAAATTCAATCATTATTTATGTTTTAGAAATCGTAAACTTATTTTAGATGGATACGTAGATGTAGATATGGATAGAGATGTTTACAGGAGGAAATCCATATTTGGATACTTGATATCATTTATAGTGAGAGAAGTCTCATAGATATCATGAATTTAGAAGTTCGATTAATTATTTCCCATATAAAAAGAGTATATCTTGATAAATAGAGATTGTAAGGATATGAAATGGATGAAGAAGTTTTTACAAGAGTATGAACGTAGTCATGGGAATAATATTCTCTATTTCGATAGTTAGAGAAGATTTCATTATAAAAGAACTAAAAATTTCATTCTAGGTCCAAACCCAATGATGATTAAGATCACTGGATCTAAACTGGGTTCAAAGAAATACTTTCTAATGTCAAGAAAACCCAATACAATGATAATGGGGATGACATGGTGATGAAGGCTCTATAGAAAGAGATGTTTACCACCTTCAAAGAGATTTCAGTTATAATTTCCACCCAATTTTTTTGTGATAGGAGATTTTTTGGGGCCACTTCCACTAATGATATATTTTTATGGGAGAGGATTTTTGGAAAAATATTGTTATGGGTTTTCATTAGGTGGAAACCAACCATGTTTCCTCTTAGTCCATGGATGAGAAGCCCCAAAACGGTGAAATAATCAATGGAAGATGATGTTACTGAAGCACCCAGGAACGTTGAATGTTCTCCTCTATAAAATCAGAATAAACCCTCTTGTATTTTTAAATTTTTATTATCTAATTATTTATTCAGATAGGAAAATTCAGAAATGGACCCCTTCTCATATGTATGTGGGAACCTTGATAAGACACATTAAATTCATGTTTTTGTACTATTTTATTCATCTATTTTATGTTTTTTAATCACATAGATATTCTACTACCTCAAGTATAAGGACACAAACGTAAAACATTACATTCAATTGAATTAAATGAATTATTCACATTGAGGTTCTTTTTAGGTTTAGAGTTTTAGAGAATTAGGACATAACTATTACATCTCAAAATATGAAAAAGTAGACACTTCTACTCAGTCTCCATTTTTTCACAAAATAAAAACTTTTTCAAAAAAAGAGAGTCATGTCTAGTTCCATGTTTCAGACAACATGACTTTTCCATGATCCCATCTGTGACCCTATTCCACTTTATGTCCTATGAAAAAACATTTCAAAAACTTGGGATGAGAAATAAATCTCAGTAAGGGATACAAAAAGATAGAAAACTGTTAGAGTTTGAAAACAATATGTATTCCATGAATAATTTATCATAAGTAATACTTTTCACCTTTATGAAGTAGTAAATACTCGTCAAGGAATAAAACATCATTGCTTACCCTTTTGTAACCAAAATAATACCATAAAAACCATAAAAAGAACACATAACATATAAATGTAACTTGGGACATAAACATACATAAATGGAATAACCATACGGTCAAATTCAACACATATCACTAAATGGAATAGCCATATAGCTGACTTCCATACCCAATGCATTGGAGGTTATAATGTAACCACACGTCCTGGTTTATCACGGCACCAATCATCATTTGTTTTATCACGTTACCACCCATCAAATAAAATAATAACACGTAATGTATTTCAAATAAAAACATTTCACTAATAAAATTTCATTTTCAATCACAATAAATAATTTCAATCCATTTCAAAAAATCAATGGTTTTATCAAACTAATTTCAAAACCATTTGAAATATTAAATAAAGAGATTTTTGAATCAAAGTGTCCCATGCCACTTTAAAGCTTTTGAAAGATATTTTAATTTCAAAAAATTCATATCCATATGAATAAATCCTTAAAACCATTCATAAAACATGGACATTAATGTGAATGATTTATAATAATAAACCTTTAAAACATTTAAAATGATATTTTAGATAAAGAATTTTTAACAAAATGAGAGACCATAGAATAAAAATAATTGAGGAATAAAATCTAATCAGAACATAAAAATATCATGAGAATAAAGGTATTCATGATATAATATGCCAAAAGACTGTATATAAACAATATAAGAGTGAATTGGATCATATCAACAATGAATTCTTAATGGAAATGTAAATTGAGACGAAATCCCTTATAAAGATGGTATCCTTAGATTAATGACAAATCAATTACATAATTATGTGTGAAAAATATAAATACAACTAATATAAGTGGATTTTAGGTTTAAAACAATAATTGTTTATTCATACATATTCATAACATGACATAATCATGAAATAGATATTTAACCCAAAAATTGAAATTGGGTTATAATGTTTTCTTAATGAAATTCGACAGCCTAATGATATCATTTTAAAATTCATAAAATAAGTTGATGAGAGAGAAAAGGATATCAAATCACTTGGAAATAAAATTTAAATCAATAAGTATATAGGAGAACATATCCCAACTTTATACGATGTAAATTAAAATTCATAACAAAAAGAAGTCATTTAAAAAGGGGAGGGTGAAAGGTTCCCTTACCGATTTGGTAACTTACGAAACATGCACCAAATTATTGAAAGATCACACAATGAATATGTAAATACCCATAAATTAAAGTATATAACAAAAATAATACAATCATGTGCATTACATCCACCACACAAAAGTAAATTGTGGCTAATATAGCATGAATCTCACTGGAATACAAAGTGATATGAAAAAACCCTTACCACGTTGTAATCAATCGAGTTGTATGAGAGAAGTTAATAACCACCAAATGAATCACAGAATACCATTAATATAAATAGAATCATTATAATATATATAAAATGGTAGTACATAATACACCACATGCAATATATACGTGTTGAATAATGGAAATCACACAGAATAAAAAGTGAGATAACAAATCCCTTACCTTGTGTCTGCCTTGACCCATTCATTATTTATTTTCCTGAATAATAAACTAAAGTTAATATTTTCTTTCTTAATAACCTTTTACAAGTAAATTATTCATTTTATATCACGTATTACCATGTTATAAACATTATTTAATCATTTATGTTAATAACGGGCGTTCTGTCAATATTTGGTACTTGAGTCAAAATTAGACTTCTTATAATTACATGTTGTTCATGTGGTCAAAATTTCATTATATAAATAATTATATTAATTATTTAGACATAATATATATCATATATATCCAGTATATACTTCTATTTATATTAGTACATAATATTTTTAGATAAGAATTGAAATGCACCGTTCATGGAGACGGTAAGCCATACGCATGCATTAACGTTACTTTCATTTATATTTAATATTTAATGGAATGAAAAATTAATGATAAATAGGTATATTATAATTACATTATTATATCATATATAATATCATAAATTTCATCCATTATACGTACAATTTATGGTATTAACGATTCATATCACTTTGAGGGGGCGGTAGTCCGCACTTCTTCAAATGAAATTATCGTGTTTACCGATAATGGAAACCATAAAGGTATGATATAAATAGAAAATAAAGAAAAATAAAGGAATAATAAACATAAAATATATCATATATAAACACAGTGACATCTTAATGGCCACCAATGAGAGGCAGTAGAAGATAATTGATCATTCTTCGTTTCGTGAGGCGTTAGTTTTCCATCCACAGAAACAAGTATGTTCTTTACCCATTATATGGAGGTGTGTGTAAGTTTAGTTTAAACACTTCTCATTAAAAAGTTTTAGTATATTTAGTATACTGGTGTTGTTACAAAATACAGTAATAAAATAAGTTTATGGGGTTGGAGATGTAAAATAAAACAAAAGAACTTAAAAGGAGACGTTACCTTTAAATTGAGTAACTCCCCTTGGTTTGAATGAAATGGGTTTCTTGAGGTGATTTTTTCCTAATGTAAGGCTTCTAAAATGAATAGAGGGATCTTGGATCCCTATTTGAGAATATTTTGATCAATCCAAAAACATGAGAAGTGTGAGGAATTGGTTAGAAGTGAGGGATTTTTATAAGGGAGAGGATGGGCTCTTTAGGAATGTTTAAAACAATTAATTAATTATAACCTCATCATCTGTTTCATAAGGTAAAATATTCATTAAAATTAAATTTAAAATTACTCATGGTTGAAATAAAATAATACAATAATAATTGGACAGGTTTTAGATATTTTTTTAATATTTATAATCTTATTTATTTAAATCATTTATTAAAGAGGTAAATATTGCCTCATTATTGTGTCATCAATAATTTAATTTATTTTATGTACAAAAATTATAAAAAAACCATGATGTAGGAAATCGTTTTAAATTTCAAAAGAATAATTATAGTCGAATAGATATCTTATATAACACTGTGTAAAATTTTATTTACTAAAAGATATTTGTTTATGTCATTTTTATCTTATTTTAAATTAATTAATATAAAGTGTCATTATTACTCCCATGTGGCTCCATGGGTTCCCTAATTCAACCCAAGGATGTAAGTGGTCATATATGTTTCAGAAAATAGGATTAGGACACATGTTAGTGTAATTTAATATTATTATGATACTATATTTTACCCTTATTTAATATTTTTACCTTTTGATCATGGTAAATAAAATATTATCTAAAGTAAATATTTAAAATGTATAGAAATAAAAGATTCATATTGACACAATTTGGACATTATGATTCCAAATATGGAATCCATTTTTCCAAATTCAAAACACAGAAGTGGTAAAAATTAATTTAAAATTATTTACCGATGTTAAAACAAATAGCGTGTTTTTATGAAATATTCACTCTCAAAAGATTGACACTTTTTTATGTCAAATTGAAAAATGAAATTAAATAAAAAAACCAAAATTAGATTAAATGTTATTAATTTATTATAAATACACTTTGAAACCAATTAAAAAGATAACATAACTATATAAATAAATTAGATTAATAGGCACTTTTGAATTAAAATACAGTATTTTTCACTATTCCTTAAAAAAAATATCATTATTAGAAAAATACCAAAATTTCATCCAAAGTAAATTTTTGTGTACCAATTATAATGAAAATTTTTATTTTCTCAAATAGAACATAAAAAAGTGACAAAAACTAGATTTTAAGAGGGATCTCCATTAAATGGTGGTAAATCGATCTTTTACAGAATATTAGAGTATTTATGCTTAAAATCAAATTATTTATTTATTTTAAGCCTCTAACATTTATTGGATAAAATTAAAAATATTCAACAAACATGTAAAACAATATTTTTGTTAGTTCAATTAATTCCCTCCAATACAACGGTTAGGCGTTAACTATCATTTAATATAGTAATATTATATTATTAGTGTGCCGTGTAGGATTTCAAAGAAACCCATTGTTGCGCATCGTGTTCTCCATCGAACATATAATCCCCTTTAAAGTAAACTTAATATTTAATTCACAAATATTAATAAATATTATAAATATCATGTTCTTTATTTACCTGGGATGTTACATCAAGAGAGAGGGAGACCCTCAATTCTCTAGGGTGGTGATGCTAATCAGATTGGGATATGGTGAACATGAATGATGAGACAACCAATTATGACTCATTGGCACCAGATAAACATTGAATGGTTGTGCCTTCATGTGCAAATGAGAAATGGTCAGCCCAGTGTAAGAATTTTTTAATTGTTGTAGAAAAGATGTTGTGTCACACCATATAATAGACTAATAAAATGGTCAGTAGGGGGTTACCACAAAATAGTAGATGAAAAAAATGGCCACATGTTTGAGGTAGGTGTAAGGTCACTAACATCCTCAGTCGTAGAAAAATGACCACATATTTGTGATGGATTTTTTGCGTGGATGGTGTATACCAATGTGATGATGCCCAATTAAGGAAATTCACATAGGGTTTCACCATTTTGCAGATGGGATTCAATATTTAGTGGCCTATTACAACATTATAAGAAATCAAGGGGGTGTTTAATGGAAAAAAAAATCCATAGGCTTCCCAAATACAAGATTTTTTTTTTAAAATTATCCAATAATTATTAAATCCAAAACATAGGTAGAGAGACCCTCGATTTCCATTCATATAAATTAGATAAATTTCGTGGAATACGTGTAACATTATACAAACAGACACCCAAACAACATATTAGTCTAGTGCCTTTGGAAACATGGAAACATAAACACTAGTACATAAGATAACTGAATTATCTCCCAGTATGATATTCATGACTAGCACCCATCTTAGGCACACAATAAACAATACATATCTTTACAGCCTCGGTATGGAAACATAAAAATGGACAGCTCAGAATCTCACTAAGGGTAAAAAAGTGAGACATGTAAGAAGAATCATGAGAATAGGTGTATGGGAACATGATCAAAACATTAAAAGAACATTACCAATGTATAAAACATCATAAAAATAAATCATTGAATAAATAATTGTAGTTTATAAGACATAAATAATAATAAACAAAATAACATAATCAATGAAATCATAACATATGAACAAAACATGGAATTTTGGAATACACAGAATATATAATATGATTTCAATTGTAGTCAAGGCATCACCTCCAAGGTTATCTTGATTGAAAAAGTCCATTACTAAATTGGGTTCACACCTTGTTCGAACCCTATATTACTAAACCAATTTAAGTCCACTTTGCATCCCTGTAATACTGAACATAGTCCATTTCCCATTCGATCCCTATAATACTGAATCAAGTTCAATTCCTATTCCATTCCTATAATATTGAACTATATTAATTTCTTATTCCATCCATATAATTATTAACTAAGTTTATTTTCTATTACATCCCTGTAATATTGAACTGAGTTCATTTCCCATTCAATCCAAATCTATCTCATGAGATATAAATCATTACCCAATGAATTTGAGGGAGATATATGTCCCACCCATCTCATGTTGAAATCATAAATACATGCCCCAAAATATCATAAATAATCATACCATAATCAATGAAATTAAATTGGTTTCATAAAAATATAATCATATTTTAACCTATGTAAAAATATAGTTTTTATAATCATTTAATCAATGCATAACTAATGAAATAAACTGGGTTTCAAAAGAATATAACCCATGAATGTGAAACAGTTTTCAGAAATGTCATGACATCAAAAAATAAACCATCAAGAGAATGAATATGAATTGATACATTAAATAATTTATCTATAATGGCATGAGTAACACCAAAGAACATCATCTTATATTGGAAATAATTTTTAATGATCTTTCAGAAACATTTCATGAGTAAAATAACCTTTCTTCATTATAAATCTCGTTAAAAATAATTTTGATAACATTTTTCTTTGAAAATAGATTTGAAAAATCATAACAGAATGATGGAAAACCATATAAGATTTTTTGAATCATTATTCCATGAAAATGGGATTCAATGACCTTTTGAAAACATTTTTTAAATCATTTTTCAAACATGTTTTTTTAATAAAATTTATTTTTGACTAAAGAGAGAGACGTTCATATTTTACATAAAACATTATATTATGTAAATAATAGTGGATATATGGTACAAAAACACTAGGATATATGGAATAATTAGAGGAAATTAAAATTCATTAGTGTTCAGAAGATATTTATCATGAGAGTTCATTACAGGAATTGTAATCATTAACAGCCTCTAAAAGCGATGAGATAGTTTGAATAAACTCTTATAACTTGGTTACATGGTATCATACTCTCCATTTAAGAAATAGAAATTACATAAAGCATAAAATATCTTCAAAATAGGGATATTCAAAATATTACATTTAAAATGGAAGTATATACACCTCCAAAATAATTTAGGTGCATAAAAAATGATAAGTCTCATTGATGGAAAATAGAGACAAAACAATTTTAACAATTTGGTAACTCTTGAATCTTAAACACCATGCATGAAGGATCATATAATGGATATTTTAATATACAAAAATATAAATATAATACAAATAGAATATATTCATGGTCAGTACATACACTACAAAAAAAATAATTGAGTTCTGATTAAGGCATGTATCTCACATAAATAAAAGTGAGACGTGATTCTCTTACCTTGTGTCTTGAATGACATCTTACTCATTAAAAACTATTTTATAATAAATAATGATTTATTAAAACTATATAAAAGAACAATATTTTTAATTATAATACCTTATAGGATTTAATTATGGATTTAAATTTCCCTCTTCTTAACAATTATATGTTAAGGTTTTACTTCAGTTATATCCACTTTGTTTTTTGCATGTGTCTTAATTTGTTATATCTGTGGTTATTATACTTATATCATTATAAAAAAATTGAACCATTATTTTATTATAATTTATATTCTCTATTATAATAACCCATATAATATATATGTCTGAAATGGAATACACTTTTTATGGAGACGGTAAGCATATGTACGCATGAAGACAATTTCTATTTAATTTTCATGTTGAATTAATGAAATTAAAAGTAATTTATCTATAAATATGAATATATATATATATATTAATTAAATAATATATATCATATCATATTTATGTAATATATATTCACTAATCCCATACTAAATATATTCATTCTAGTGTAGGAACGAATCAAATCACTTTGAGGGGGCGATTGTCTACACTTCCTCTAACGAAATTATCGTCTTAACACAAAATGGAATGTTTAAAGACATGTGTTATTGAATAATTAAACAATATTAATGAAAAATAAATATATTATATTACGTATATAATTATAGTTTCTATCACATTTTCTACCATTATAGGAGGTAAAGGAAAACTGAAAAATCATATTTTCGCGAGGCGGTAGTTCACTGTACACGTAAACAACATGTTCATTACCCATTATATGGAGATGTGTGTAAGTGTAGGTAAAACCATTAGAAAAAAATTACAAGTCTATTTAAAATATATTTTAAAATAATCATGGAATAAAGAGAGTGGATGGGTGGAGAATGCAAATAAATTAACGGATCTTGAGAGAAGATGTTAACTCTTAATCGGGTAACTCATTTTGATTTGTGTTGAAAGGAATCCTAGGACATCTTTCCTCCCATGGGGAAGATGTTGAAAAAAATTTATGGATGTTGGGAAGTTTATTAGGAGCATATTTACTGAGCCTGATTGGGTTTATATGTGTGAAGAAGAGTAAGAGTTGGTGGCCATGTATAGAAAATTGAAGTGACACACTTTGCATTTTAAAAAAACAAGTTAGGTATACCCACGTTTTGTGCTAAAAAGAGTAATACCAAACCCCAAAAACTCAATAATTTAAGTTTAATTAAATAATAATTACTAGAAAATGGGTGTTATACATTTTTCATGGTGGTTTTGGGTCTTAAATATTAGGGTTTGTATAACTTAATTATTATCTTACCTATTATAATTAATTTTAATCAGTTTCACTAATATTTTTGGTAAAAAAAAAATTTGAACTTATTAGACATTTTAAATTTTGATTATCACTTATATTGAATCCATTTTTAGAAATTATAATTAAATATTTTTTTTTAAATTAATGTATAATTAATCCCACTAATGGGGTGACACTGCGGGTTTTTATGTAAAGACATCCAGACATTTTCTTTGTTTTTTATACCCAATTTCAACGTGAAAAAGTTTCTAATGACCTAATTAGATTAATTGATAAAAAATTTATATTACTAAACATTGAAACCATATTAATATGTAATCTATCCTTATAAATAAATTATTCTAAAATTATTATTTGAATTAAAATACAGTATTTTCACTATTCATCAAAAAATGATGTATTTTGATAAAAAAATCCAAACATTTAACCCTAAGATAATTTATGCAAGAGAAATTAAAAAATGAATTTTATTATATCAAATTATATTTATAAATATGTTTAAATTTAATTTTATTTTTTTCATTAAAATACATGAATATTATTTTATTTTGTAGAATATTATTTCTAAACATATAATGACTTTACCAAAAAATTATATATTTCATTGTCAATATGAATTATTTATTTAAAACATCTTTAAAAAATATTTTAAATTTATTTATCACTATTAATATTAGTATTTTTAACATATAGATTATAGTTATATCATTTAAATTATTATAACAATAAAAACACATTTTGTTGAAACTTTGATAGAGGGGCGTTGCATCTTCTATATTGAACTCTTTGTTGCATTGTCTTGTGAGGGGGGAGACAATGACTCTTCTGGTGTTTGCCTTAATGGTTGCATCTCCTTTGACTCACATTGTACTTTTCTGAACTTCTTTCCCTTTCTGGTTTTTCCTTTGTTTGTAATGGGTTGCCTCTCTCCCATGTAAGGAGATCTTTCCTTTTTTTCGATTTTAGGGGTTTTGACCCCCACATTTAAAAAGCACATTTTGTTGAAAGTCAAGGTTGCATGTAATGTACTCCATGTTGGTGTTGTGTGTTGTGTATTCCAAGTTACCATCATGTGAAAAGAAAGCTAAATTTTTTGTTATATGTGGTGAAATAATAACTTTGATTTTTTAATGATTCAATAAAAACATAGAGCTTTAATATAAAATAAATTATTTCCAATGATACGTGAAATGAAAGATATAACAAAGGATAAATTAATCAAATAATAATAATTCTAAAAATATCAGTGTGTTACAATAGGGGTATATTAGTTTGATATAGTCAAAGATCATGTGGTGTGTGTGTGTTTCATGGTTGTATTATACCCTAAATAAATAATTATATTTATTATGACTATTATCAATATTATTATTAGTCTTAACATTGATTTCATTGTTATATTAAGAGTCGTGTTTGAGTAGTACTCACAACTTGCCTCTATATTCAAACAAATAGAATTTGATTAATTATAAGGCATTGAGGAAAACTTAATTTTTGTGATGCAGGTAGGTGGCTACATATGATTATGATGACGCAAGATGATGTAGGCATGAGGGTAGACCATGTTCTAAGCTAACCCAATGCAAGGCCTTTGGGTCATGTAACGATATTTCAATATCGTTGGGACATTTATCCACTATTTTAATAATGTGTCTAGTTAGATGATATATCACAAGGGGGATATGAATTATCCTTCAAACCAGTGGGTGTTTTTTTATTTCTACTATTTTACCACAAATAACTGTCTTATTATTATTTTTTTGTTGTTGTTATTATTAGTATTATTATTACTAATACTATCATCATCGTCATCATAACTATAACAACCCAATATTTTTAAATGGAAATTTCCTTCTTATGATTATTACATATAATCAAATGAAATCAAAACATAATTAACAACTATGTTCATTGGGTCCTTTAAACATAATTTTTTCACTTCAGTTAATTGAATTTTGAAAACCTAACTTACACCATTGCGATCAATAAGTTATTTGGAATCTAACATGACCAACTTTTTTTTTGGGAATTGAATCATAACATTATTAATAGTAAATTTACCATTATGAATAGTGTCATTCCCTAATTAATACTAACCATACATATGATAGTATATATATTATATTCATTTGGGCGTACGATATACCTATATCTTGGAATAAAAACAATAAATGTTTCAAAATTATTATTTTTGTGTAAATAGTGATTTTAATTAAAAATAAAATAAATAATATTTAGATAAAAAGAATTCCAAATGGATTTTATTTTTGGATTATACACATCAAAAAATGGTTAGTGTGAATTTCTGGGCTTTTTTTGAAATACATGATTTTTTTTGGTGAATTGTAAAATAAGATAATTTATGATAAATGAAAAATACATGAATTATGATTTCATCAAGTGATATATGGCTGATTTAAGGCCATTATCTCGAAATAACATGGACTATTTAATATTTTTCGTCATGGAAGCATCACTATTTTTGGACATGAGGGATAATTATAAATAAATGAAATAAATATGATAAAAACCCTCCTCTCCTCCACTATAAATATCACACCTCATTTCATCTTCCCTTCAACAATCTCAAGCCTTCTTCTTTACCTATTTTCTTCCCTAATCACTCCCCATTATCCTCCCCCACGTCCAACATCCCTTTTTCTCCTCAGAAGACCAAATTATATTCCCTTAAGAGGCTCTAAAATGAGATAAACCCTAGAGGTAAATTCATCTTTCTGATTCTTTTAAGTTCTTTTCTATTCTTATTTCATTCCTCACCTACCTTCACCCAAATGTTATGAAAACTAAAGTAACATAAATTTTCAGAATTATATAATTATAATGAGATAATTCATTATCATCTCTCCTTTATCCACCTTTTATTTGATATAGATGAAAACGCCATTTGAGATGTGTTAATATCACACCATCAAGGATGACATGTTATAAATTTCTAATACTATCATAAATTATGGTAATGAAACCATTTTTAGGGTTGAACCAAACTATTATCTGTGTTTTATAACTAATTTAATTTTATTTAATCCTTATGCACTCATGATGTAAAATAATAATACAAATCATGTTAATTGTGAACATAATCGCAAAAATTAATTCAAGTGTTTATCATTAATGTTTCATATAATGATTCAACTAAACTCTAAATAACCAAATGATTTATAGAACTAGGTATTCTTATAGATTTTAAAAAATATATAACTTCAATTGTTGACAAATATTCTCATTTTATGTGGTTCTCTGTTCACGAATATTAGTAAAACGATCATAAAAACCATGAAAACAAATGGACACGAACAATGAAATTAAACCAATTAACCCATTAAAATGTCCACGTCTGAACATAAAAAGGGTACAATAAATCATTTACAATTATTATAGGTTCTATAGTTATTAATTAATAAATCTAATTTTTTTATTCAGGTCATTAATAACAAATGTAGAACACAAACAGACATAAGTTAAGGGATTCTCTTCATTTCACTGTTATTCAAAAATTTCCTCTATGTTATTCCATTTTAAGTTAAATCTCTAATTATGGGGGTGTGATTTCACTACTCCCCCATAGTACCCTATTGATGTATATGTGAGTAAAACCCATGTTATCTCCCATGAATACCTCTTAATTACACCTGATACCATCTCGATAATCTGTATGGAATTCTACCTGAACAACCTTTATTTCGTTCTGTTTTCTCTATCATTATTTTTTAAAAAGTGAAGTTGTATTTTATTTTTATTTAAAACATATAAATTCTTTTTATATGCTCTGAAATCATGTTTCAAGTTCCATCCCTCATTCTCTTTCAGGTATATAAATTCTTTTTTTATTCCCTCCACGATAAATCCAAATAAGAAAACTCATTTTAAAGGAACAACCCAAATTTTTACCCAATTTAAAGTGAACTCAATACTATGATTCAAGCCCCCATTGTATTTATAAAATAATTATTTTATTATGAAAATCTACTTGGTTCAATTTTGGTATTATATAAAATATTTATCAATTTTTTATTTTAAAAACTCTATAGTATTTCCTTATAACCATATAAAAATGTTTCAATGCAAAAATATCACAAATACATTTCTTATATGTTGACTGTCACGACCCGTCCTCGGGGCCCTATCCGTGACTACCCCAAGCCCACCTTCCATAGGCCAGGGGCTGGCGACTAGCACCAAAGGCGTAAAATCCCGATAACTGGGAAGGCATTGCCTTTATAAAAGGAAACAAGCACCACAGAGTACAAGCAGAAGCAAACCACTAAGTACAAAAGAAAAGATGAAAAGTAGATGGGCCAGAATACAAACCCAAAATAAAGTACAAATACAACTGAACAAGGTACAACAGCAAAAAGGTAAACAGCTGGAAGAAGGAAGCAGCTCCTGGGTCGTCCTCCTCGGGTCCTACCTGAAGGGTAGGTATATATAGCAACGCTGCTGGTCGTCCACCATGGATCCTACCTGAAGGGTAGGTACAGATAGCCTCCTCCACGCTCTCGTCAGTCAACCTCTTCTGTGAGTCGTCTCGTCGTGTAGTCCACCTCCGGGTATCGACTCGTCGTGTAGTCCACCTCCGGGTACCGTCCAGTCCTCGAACACTCGGCCTCCCTCAGCATTGCCCGTCGTCTGCAACCAACACAATGAGGTGTGGGCATAGCCCGTGCAGGGGTGAGTATAATGATTCTCAGTAGGGACCCCGAGACCCTCAAGGTCTCACTAAACCAACAAAGGTAACCACAAGAAGATCTCAACAGATAACCTCCACTTAGATATATTCCCATAAATATTCCTAAGTTATCAAGTAACCCATCTCAATCATGAGAAAACACAAGGATTATGAAATCAACGGTTAACCACTACCCAGGTATATGCCCATACATATACCTAAGTTATCAAGTGACCCATCTCAATCATGAGGAAACACAAAGATCAAAAGTCTCAGCTAAAACCAGGATTTTCATTATCGAAACTGTAACTGCTGAAGAGCTCCGTCTCTGGAGTGTACAGTGGTCCTGTCACGACTCCGAGGTACTGCTCACTAACCTAAGAATGCTGTAGTACTCCACCTATCGAGTACCGCGGGCTAGCTGCTACAACCAAGCGCTCCCTTGTGCCGCAACAACCAACCGCACCTCTGTCGTGGGTCTGCCGCTACAACCAAGCGCTCCCATCTGCCGCTACAACCAAGCGCACCTCTGTCGTGGGTCTGCCGCTACAACCAAGCGCTCCCATGTTCCGCTACAACCAAGGACACCTCTGTCGCGGGTCATCCGCTACAACCAAGCGCACCTCTGTCGTGGGTCTGCCGCTACAACCAAGCACTCTCATGTGCCGCTACAACCAAGAGCACCTATGTCGTGGGTCTGCCGCTACAACCAAGTGCTCCCATGTGCCGCTACAACCAAGAGCACCTCTGTCGTGAGTCTGACTCTACAACCAAGCGCTCCCATGTGCCGCTACAACCAAGCGCACCTCTGTCGTGGGTCTGCCGCTACAACCAAGCGCTCTCATGTGCCGCTACAACCAAGCGCACCTCTGTCGTGGGTCTGTCGCTACAACCAAGCGCTCCCATGTGCCGCTACAACCAAGCGCACCTCTGTAACACACCGAGTCGTTCGATCAGCAGTCTTCGGGTCTCAGTCAGCTACACGGTCTCCGTACTCTGCATGCTCGTCTCCGGAAGGGTCCGCTCCACGAGCTACTGGTCGATACTCCAAGTATCACGAAGTCCCGCAAGGAAGTATCTCAAATGACCACCTCATCATAGGGGTGTCAACGCAACAGACGACACGTCAATTGGACGCCCGGTCTGTGAGTTACTAGCCTTTCCGTCTGAGGGGCCCGGTTGGTTTCGTGTGCGAACCAATCCGGCCGTAACTCAACTATACCCCTCACACTAATAGGATATAATCATAGGGACCTTTTCTCAACATGATCACCAACGCCGCTGACGGTTCGTCAAACAGACGTCTGGTCTGAAAGATATCACCTTTTCCGTTCCAGGGGCCCGGTTGGATTTCGGTGCGATCCAACCCGGCCACTATCCATCTGCATCCAAAACTCGGGCGGAGGATACCAAAAGTTCCGTCTCATCAAGAGGAAAGCAACGAGACAGATGACGCGTCAATCGGACGCCCGGTCTGTGAGTTATTGGCTTTTTCGTTCCAGGGGCCCGGTGGGTTTCGTGAGCGAACCAACCCGACCGCACTCCGACGGCATCCAAACCTCAAGCGGAGTAATCCAAAAGATCCTTCTCACTTAGTGGAATTCAACAAAGCTGACGACACGTCAATCGGACGTCCGTAGCTCAAGATATGAGCGTTTCCACTCCGAGGGCCCGGTTGGTTTCGTGTACGAACCAACCCGGCCGAACGCAAAGTACTCTGAAACCTTGAGTGTGATATACCGAAACGACCGTCTCGATCCATGGATCGTGTTTCCGCTGACGATGCGTCGTTCGGAGGCCCGTAGCTCATGTTACGGGCATTTGACCGAAAACGGTCCGAAGACGGGGGGTCCGGGCCCGGGCCGAGCCGGCCCGAACCCCCCTAGGTCTGCCGAACCGGGTCAACCCGGTCAGACCCAGTCCGGCCCGGCCAGGACGCGGCCCGGCCGGTCGAGCCCGGCTCAGCTCGGCCGAGCGGCCGAGCGACGCGGGGGGGGGGGGGGGGAGCCGCCGCCCCCGCGTGACACCCCCGCGGCACCAGCGGGGTGTCGCCCTGGACAGCCGAGCGACGCAGGGGGGAGCCGCAGCCCTCGCATGACAACCCTGCGGCACCCACGAGGTGTCGCTCTGGACAACCGGACGCAGCTTCAGCCATGTCCCGCGCGCTCCAGACCCGCGCGGCCGCGGGTCCGCGAGTGCCACCGCCGCGGCTTCTGCCGCGGCGGCCTTGTCCGGCGGCGCGCCGGGGCACCGCCGCTCCCGGCTGCTGGCGCCGCCGCTCCGGAGACCCGCGCCGCCGGTGGCTTCCGCGGGCCGCCGGAGTTGCTCCGGTGGTCCGATTCTGTTCCCTTCTGCGCCGCTGCTCCTCCTGAGACTCGCTCTTCCCTTCGGAACCAACAAACATCCGTTGCGGCATGTTCCGTCGTCGCCCGTCAAATCCGCGCAACAACGAAGAACGGCAGACGGTTGTCGGGCCGTGTTTGTTTGGCCCGCACCCTCTGTGTTAGAGATAAACAACGGGGGAAATAATATTCAACACATGAATACATATCCGAAAACAATTTTAATGAAATAAAATTGTTTTATGAAACGGGTTCTTCATTTTGAACGGAAACAACACGGGAAATAAGGGCATTTCCCAAAAATAAAATCCCTACCTCGTAGTCATCGTTGAACGCACGTTCTTCGCGGATTTGTTCATCGTGGAAGGAGTGGATCGTCGCGTCGTCGCGGAAGGGCGTTGCGTCGTCTCGGAATCCGGCGTTGAGTCGGCGAACTCAACGGACCAAGAAACAACAGATTTAATTTAATTAGATAAAATTAAATCCGTGTTTTGTTAAAAAAACACCAGGGAGATTTAAGAGAATCCCGAAGTCTCTTACCTCAACAGCTGATCGAAGATTCATTGCGGAGGAAGAGACGTCGCAGAAGAACGTTGCAGGAAGGGAACGTCGGCGTCGCGGAACACGGCGTCGCATCGTCGACTTCCACGGGTTCGGCGTTCTTCGTCGGAGGCCGGCGTTCTTCGGGTCCTTCACGTTCTTCGCATTCTTCGCGAAGGAGGATGAAGGCTCAAGAACTCTGTCAAAACCTCTCAACGAAAAATCTTCCAAAAAGACTTGTTGGTCTTATTTTATTATTACGCCAACAAACGAAAAAGGGTAAGTAACGACCCATCAATTCATTGAATTATTTCAACGAAGGAAACGGCCCATTTAATTCACGAAAAAAAACCGCCCAATTAAATGGTGTGTTAAGGATTTAAGAAAACGCGTCAGTTGACTTTCATAATGACGGGTTTTCGCGAGTGCGTTACTTAGCGGAAAGAAACGGCAGGTCTCGTATGGGCCCCACCTCACAAATATCCTACCGAGAGGGTAGGATATTTCTGGATAGTCCCCTATCCGTTTCAACTTAGTTTAAGTGGCTTCCAAGTGGCTTCAAGTGGTTTAAGTGAAATAAAATAAAGTTGTCGTAAAATTATTTTATTTCTTATCTTTATGCCTGAAAATTAAAAACCACACCCGAGAAAACGCAACTCCGGAAGATGCATTTCTAAGCGAAAACTGGCGCTGCGATTTCATCGGTGCCCTCAGAATTTGATTCCGGGCACCGGTTCAAAAGTTAGAAAAACCTGCTCGTCCGTTCACCGAACGTACCCGAGCCAAACTTCGAAAAATGATTCCGAGCACACCGGGCCACGGAATCAGGTGCCATCAGAAACTACGTTCTTGTAAAATTCCAAAAAAAAATTAAGAAAAAAATTTCCTTGAAATTTACGGGTCTTTACATTACTCCCACTACAGGGCTTTACGTCCCCGTAAAGCTTCAACACAAACATAGGGAAACAAAGGCGGTACTGAGCATGCATCTGAGCCTTCCGCTCCCATGTGCTCACCTGGACCTTCTCTATTGTGGCTTAGATCACCTCTGATCCCACAAGAGTTGCTATGATTTCTTCCTTGCCGATAAGAGAAATCTGGTCTCATCCCCTGGATGAACCACATTCTTTCCCTAATACAGTCAATCCCGACATGGATGATACTAACCCATACCAAGGATGACGCCGTAAGGCCTCGACGCTACTACCAAGAGATCCAACTGTTACTCTCGCCTCCAAGGGTTGAGTCACACTGTCGGCATCAGTGTGTGGTAACTGGGTCTCCTCCAATAGGTACCTCGCAAGTGAGGGTCATGTCAACAGTCTAAACCGGAACCTCTTAGTAACAACACAAGAGAGGACAGGAAAGTAAATGCCACAAGAAAATGTGTCTTTCATTACTGCAGCTCATGTACAAAGACACAAAGCATCTACAAACATACATCAACAAACTAGAATCAACATGAAAAAAAGTCTTCAGGTCTGGAGATAGTCCCACTCCTGTCCATCTGCTCCCGGAGCCCCATGATCGTAGGCCTCAGCTGCTTGAAGCTGAGCTCTCCCATGTCCTCATATCCCCTGCGGTCGGGGTGGAACTCCTGGTGGTGGTGGTGGCAACACCCCGAAGCGTCGTCCACCTCCAGCTGCACGGCCAGCTCCCCTGCCATGGCCGCCTGCTCCTTGCGGCCCACCCTGATCGAACCTCTACCTCTGCCTGGGGGGCCCTTCGTCCATCTGTTGGTCATCCGTATGGCGGGTCGGACAGTCACGAGCCATTTGACCAATCCCGCCACAGGAGTAACACTCCCCTCTCATGGCAAGTCGTTTCCCACCCCGAGTGCCTCGCACAAACGATCCAGAGTCATGTTGTCGTCCACCTGTAGGTCTAGTCCTCTTGGTCCCCAACTTCATCTGTCTACTGCCCACTGCAGAAGACTCTGCCACATGCCGGAAAGTGGTGGGTCCTGCTGGTGGAGACTGCTCAGCAAGGAAACTCTCCACTAAGAGGGCTCGCTCCAACACCCCTGCCTGAGTCGGAATGTTGAGGGAGATCATGGCGTAAAATCCTGATAACTGGGAAGGCATTGCCTTTATAAAAGGAAAAAAGCACCACAGGGTACAAGCGGAAGCAAAACACTAATTACAAAAGAAAAGCTGAAAAGTAGATGGGCC
The DNA here is from genome assembly GCA_963277665.1 of Viscum album. NCBI lineage: Eukaryota > Viridiplantae > Streptophyta > Magnoliopsida > Santalales > Viscaceae > Viscum > Viscum album. The sequence goes on from OY728160.1 coordinate 737,499,817, forward strand.
AGAATACAAACCCAAAAGAAAGTAAAACTACAACTGAACAAGGTACAATAGAAAAAAGACAAACAGCTGGAAGAAGGAAGCAGCTCCTGGGTCGTCCTCCTCGGGTCCTACCTGAAGAGTAGGTACAGATAGCACAGCTCCTGGTCGTCCACCATGGATCCTACCTGAAGGGTAGGTACAGATAGCCTCCTCCACGCTCTCGTCCGTCAACCTCCTCTGTGAGTCATCTCGTCGTGTAGTCCACCTCTGGGTACGGACTCGTCGTGTAGTCCACCTCCGGGTACCGACTCGTTGTGTAGTCCACCTCCGGGTACTGTCCAGTCCTCGAACACTCGGCCTCCGTCAGCATTGCCCATCATCTGCAACCAACACAACGAGGTGCGGGCATAGCCCGTGCAGGGGTGAGTATAACGATACTCAGTAGGGACCCCGAGACCCTCAAGGTCTCACTAAACCAACAAGGGTAACCAAAATAAGATCTCAACAGATAACCTCAACTTAGATATATGCTCATACATATACCTAAGTTATCAAGTAACCCATCTCAATCATGAGGAAGCACAAGGATTGTGAAATCAACGGATAACCACTACCCAGGTATATGCCCATACAAATACCTATGTTATCAAGTGACCCATCTCAATCATGAGGAAACACAAAGATCAAAAGTCTCAGCTCAAACCAAGATTTTCATTATCGAAACCGTAACTGCTGAAGAGCTCCGTCTCTGGAGTGTACAGTTGTCATGTCACGACTCCGAGGTACTGCTCACTAACCTAAGACTGTTGTAGTACTCCACCTATCGAGTACCGCGGGCCAGCTGCTACAACCAAGCGCTCCCATGTGCCGCTACAACCAATCGCACCTCTGTCGTGGGTCTGCCTCTACAACCAAGCGCTCCCATGTGCCGCTACAACCAAGCGCATCTCTGTCATGGGTCTGCCACTACAACCAAGCACTCCGATGTGCCGTTACAACCAAGCGCACCTCTGTCGTGGGTCTGCCGCTACAACCAAACGCTCTCATGTGCCGCTACAACCAAGCGCACCTCTGTCGTGGGTCTGCCGCTACAACCAAGCGCTCCCATGTGCCTCTACAACCAAGCGCACCTCTGTCGTGGGTCTGCCACTATAACCAAGCGCTCCCATGTGCCTCTACAACCAAGTGCACCTCTGTCGTGGGTCTGCCGCTATAACCAAGCGCTCCCATGTGCCGCTACAACCAAGCGCTCCTCTATCTTGGGTCTGCCTCTACAACCAAGCGCTCCCATGTGCCGCTACAACCAAGCGCACCTCTATCGTGGGTTTGCATCTACAACCAAGCGCTCCCATGTGCCGCTACAACCAAGCGCACCTCTGTAACACACTGAGTCATTCGATCAGCAGTCGTCGGGTCTCAGTCAGCTACACGGTCTCCGTACTCCGCATTCTCATCTCTGGAAGGGTCCGCTCCACGAGCTACTGTTCGATACTCCAAGTATCACAAAGTTCCACAAGGAAGTATCTCAAAGGACCACCTCGTCATAGGGGTCTCAACACAACAGACGGTGTGTCAATCCGACGCCCGGTCTGTGAGTTACTAGCCTTTCCGTCCCAGGGGCCCGGTTGGTTTCGTGTGCGAACCAATCCGGCCGTAACTCAACTATACCCCGAACACTCATAGGGTATACTCATAGGGACTGTTTCTCAACATGATCACCAATGCCGCTGATGGTTCGTCAAACGAACGTCTGGTCTGAAAGATATCAGCTTTTCCATTCCAGGGGCCCGGTTGGATTTCGGTGCGATCCAAACCGGCCACTATCCATCTGAATCCAAAACTCGGGCGGAGGATACCAAAAGTTCCGTCTCATCAATAGGAAAGCAACGAGACAGATGGAGCGTCAATCGGACGCCCGGTCTGTGAGTTATTGGCTTTTTCGTTCCAAGGGCCCGGTGGGTTTCGTGAGCGAACCAACCCGACCGCACTCCGACAGCATCCAAACCTCGAGCGGAGTAAGCCAAAAGATCCGTCTCACTTAGAGGAATTCAAAAAAGCTGACGACACGTCAATCGGACATCCGTAGCTCAGGATATGAGCATTTCCGCTCCGAGGGCCCGGTTGGTTTCGTGTACGAACCAACCTGGCCGAACCCAAAGTATTCTGAAACCTTGAGTGTGATATACTGAAACGACCGTCTTGATCCAAGGATCGCGTTTCCGTTGACGGCGCGTCGTTCGGAGGCCCGTAGCTCATGTTACGGGAATTTGACCGAAAACGGTCTAAAGATGGGGGGGTCCGGGCCCGGGCCGAGCCGGCCCGACCCCCCCCCCCTGGGTCGGCCGAACCGGGTCAACCCGGTCGGACCCGGTCCAGCCTGGCCAGGACGCGGCCTGGCCGATCGGACCGGCATGGCTAGGCCGAGCGACGCGGGGGGGAGCCGCCGCCCCCGCGTGACACCCCCGCGGCACCCGCAGTGTGTCGCCCTGGATAGCCGAGCGACGCGGGGGGGAGCCGCCGCCCCCGTGTGACAACCCCGCGGCACCCGCGGGGTGTCGCTCTGGACAACCGAACGCGGCTTCAGCAGCGTCCCGTGCGGGCCGGACCCGCGCGGCCACGGGTCCGCGAGTGCCACCGCCACGGCTTCTGCAGCGGCGGCCGCGTCCGGCGGCGCGCCGGGGCGCCGCTGCTCCTGGCTGCCGGCGCCGCCGCGCCGGCGACCCGTGCCACCGGCGGCTTCCGCGGGCCCCCGGAGTCGCTCTGGTGGTCCGATTCTGTTCCCGTCTGCGCCGCTGCTCCTCCCGGGACTCGCTCTTCACTGCGGAACCAACAAACTTTTATTGTGGTATGTTCCGTCATCGCCCGTCAAATCCGCGCAACAACGAAGAAAGGCGGAGGGTTGTCGGGCCGTGTTCGTTTGGCCCGAACCCTCCGCGTTAGAGATAAACAACGAGAGAAATAATATTCAACACATGAATACATATCCAAAAAAAAATTTAATGAAATAATTTTTTTTTATGAAACGGGTTGTTCATTTTGAACAGAAACAACACGGGAAATAAGGGAATTTCCAAAAAATAAAATCCCTACCTCGTAGTCGTCGTTGAATGCACGTTCTTCGCAGATCTGTTCGTCGCCGAAGGAGGGGATCGTCGCGTCGTCGCGGAAGGGTGCCGCGTCGTCGCGGAATCCGGAGTTGAGTCGGCGATCTCAACGGACCAAGAAACAACAGATTTAATTTAATTAGATAAAATTAAATCCGTGTTTTGTTAAAAAAAAACCAGGGAGATTGGAGAGAATCCCAAAGTCTCTTACCTCAACAGCTGATCAAAGATTCGTTGTGGAGGAAGAGACGTCGGAGAAGAACATTGCAGGATGGGAACGTCGGTGTCGAGGAACACGGAGTCGTGTTGTCGACTTCCACGGGTTCAGTGTTCTTCGTCGGAGGCCGGCGTTCTTCGCGTCCTTCACGTTCTTCGTATTCTTCGCGAAGGAGGATGAAGGCTCAAGAACTCTGTCAAAACATCTCAACGAGTAATCCTCCAAAAAGACTTGTTGGTCTTATTTTATTATTACGCCAACAAGCGAAAAATGGTATGTAATGACCCATCAATTCGTTGAATTAATTCAACGAAGGAAACCACCCATTTAATTCACGAAATAAACTGCCCAATTAAATAGTGCGTTAAGGATTTAAGAAAACGCGTCAGTTGACTTTCATAATGACGGGTTTTCGCGGGTGCGTTACTTAGCGGAAAGAAACGGTGGGGATCGTGCGGGCCCCACCTCACAAATATCCTACCGAGAGGGTAGGATATTTCTGGATAGTCCCCTATCCGTTTCAACTTAGTTTAAGTGGCTTCCAAGTGGCTTCAAATGGCTTTAGTGAAATAAAATAAAGTTGTCGTAAAATTATTTTATTTCTTAAATTTAAGCCCGAAAATTAAAAACCACACACGAGAAAACGCAACTCCAGAAGAGGAGTTTCTAAGCGAAAACCAGCACTGCGATTTCATCGGTGCCCTCAGAATTCGATTCCGGGCACCGGTTCAAAAGTTAGAAAAACCCGCTCGTCCGTTCACTGAACGTACCCGAGGCAAACTTCGGAAAATGATTCCGGGCACAGTGGGCCTCAGAATCAGGTGCCGTCAAAAACTACGTTCTTGTAAAATTCCAAAGAAAATTAAGAAAAAAATTTCCTTGAAATTTATGGGTCTTTACATTACTCTCACCATAGGGCTTTACGTCCCCGTAAAGCTTCAACACAAACTTAGAGAAACAAAGGCGGTACTGAGCACGCATATGAGCCTTCCGCTCCCATGTGCTCACCTGGACCTTCTCTATCGTGGCCTAGATCACCTCTGGTCCCACAAGAGCTGCTATGATTTCTTCCTTGCCGATAAGAGAAATCTGGTCTCATCCCCTGGATGAACCACGTTCTTTTCCTAATACAGTCAATCCTGACATGGATGATACTAACTCATACCAAGGATGACGTCGTAAGGCCTCGACGCTACTACCAAGAGATCCAACCGTTACTCTCGCCTCCAAGGGTTGAGTCACACAGTCGGCATCAGTGTGTGGTAACTGGGTCTCCTCAAGTAGGTACCCCTCATGTGAGGGTCAAGTCAACAGTCTAAACCGGAACCTCTTAGTAACAACACAGGAGAGGACAGGAAAGTAAATGCCACAAGAAAAGGTGTCTTTCATTACTGCAGCTCGTGTACAAAGACACAAAGCATCTACAAACATACATCAACAAACTAGAAGCAACATGTACAAAAGTCTCCAGGTCTGGAGCTAGTCCCGCTCCTATCCATCTGCTCCCGAAGCCCCATGATCGTAGGCCTCAGCTGCCTGAAGCTGAGCTCTCCCATGTCCTCCTGTCCCCTGCTGTCGGGGTGGACCTCCTGGTGGTGGTGGTGGCAACACCCCGAAGCGTCGTCCACCTCCAGCTGCATGGCCAGCTCCCCTGCCATGGCCGCCTTCTCCATGCGGCCCACCCTGATCGAACCTATGCCTCTGCCTGGGGGGCCCTTCATCCATCTATTGGCCATCTGTATGGCAGGTCGGACATTCACGAGCCATGTGACCAATCCCACCGCAGGAGTAACACTGCCCTATCATGGCAAGTCGTTTCCCACCCTGAGTGCCTCGCACGAAAGATCCAGAGTCATGATGTCGTCCATCTGTAGGTCTAGTCCTCTTGGACCCCTGCATCATCTATCTACTTCCAGCTGCAGAAGACTCTGCCACATGCCGTCATGTGGTGGGTCCTGCTGCTGGAGACTGCTCAGCAAGGAAACTCTCCACTAAGAGGGCTCTCTCCAACACCCCTGCCTGAGTCGGAATATTGAGGGAGATCATGGCATAAAATCCTGATAATTGGGGAGGCATTGCCTTTATAAAAGGAAACAAGCACCACAGAGTACAAGCGGAAGCAAAACACTAAGTACAAAAGAAACGCTGAAAAGTAGATGGGCCAGAATACAAACCCAAAAGAAAGTACAACTACAACTGAACAAGGTACAACAGCAAAAATAAAAACAGCCGGAAGAAGAAAGCAGCTCCTGGGTCATCATCCTCAGGTCCTACCTGAAGGGTAGGTACAGATAGCACAGCTCCTGGTCGTCCACCACGGATCCTACCTGAAGGGTAGGTACAGATAGCCTCATCCACGCTCTCGTCCGTCAACCTCCTCTATGAGTCGTCTCATGTTGTAGTCCACCTCCGGGTACGAACTCGTAGTGTAGTCCACCTCCGGGTACCGACTCGTCGTGTAGTCCACCTCCGGGTACCGTCCAGTCCTCGAACACTCGGCCTCCGTCAGCATTGCACGTCGTCTGCAACCAACTCAACGAGGTGCGGGCATAGCCCGTGCAGGGGTGAGTATAACGATACTCAGTAGGGACCCCGAGACCCTCAAGGTCTCAATAAACCAACAAGGGTAACCACAAGAAGATCTCAACAGATAACCTCCACTTAGATATATGCCCATACATATACCTAAGTTATCAAGTAACCCATCTCAATCATGAGGAAACACAAGGATTGTGAAATCAACGGATAACCACTACCCAGGTATATGCCCATACATATACCTAAGTTATCAAGTGACCCATCTCAATCATGAGGAAACACAAAGATCAAAAGTCTCAGCTCAAACTAGGATTTTCATTATCGAAACCGTAACTGCTGAAGAGCTCCGTCTCTGGAGTGTACAGCGGTCCTGTCACGACTCCGAGGTACTGCTCACTAACCTAAGACTGCTGTAGTACTCCACCTATCGAGTACCGCGGGCTAGCTGCTACAACCAAGTGCTCCCATGTGTCGCTACAACCAAGCGCACCTTTGTCGTGGGTATGCTGCTACAACCAAGCGCTTCCATGTGTCGCTACAACCAAGCGCACCTCTGTTGTGGGTCTGCCGCTACAACCAAGCGCTCCAATGTGCCTCTACAACCAAGCGCACCTCTGTCGTGGGTCTGCCGCTACAACCAGGCGCTCCCATGTGCCGTTACAACAAAGCGCACCTCTGTCGTGGGTCTGTCGCTACAACCACGCGCTCCCATGTGCCGCTACAACCAAGCACACCTCTGTCGGGGGTCTGCCGCAACAACCAAGCGCTCCCATGTGCCGCTACAACCAAGCCCACCTCTGTCATGGGTCTGCCGCTACAACCAAACGCTCCCATGTGCCGCTAAAACCAAGCGCACCTCTGTCGTGGGTCTGCCGCTACAACGAAGCGCTCCCATGTGCCGCTACAACCAAGCGCACCTCTGTCGTGGGTCTGCCACTACAACCAAGCGCTCCCATGTGCCGCTACAACCAAGCGCACCTCTATTACACACCGAGTCCTTCGATCAGCAGTCGTCGGGTCTCAGTCAGCTACACGGTCTCCGTACTCCGCCTGCTCGTCTCTGGAAGGGTCGCTCCACGAGCTACTGGTCGATACTCCAAGTATCACAAAGTCCTGCACGGAAGTATCTCAAAGGACCAACTCGTCATAGGGGTCTCAATGCAATAGACGACGCGTCAATCGGACGCCCGGTCTGTGAGTTACTAGCCTTTCCGTCCCAGGGGCCCGGTTGGTTTCGTGTGCGAACCAATCCAGCCATAACTCAACTATACACCGAACACTCATAGGGTAAACTCATAGGGACCGTTTCTCAACGTGATCACCAATGCCACAGACGGTTCGTCAAACGGATGTCTGGTCCGAAAGATATCAGCTTTTCCGTTCCAGGGGCCCGGTTGGATTTCGGTGCGATCCAACCTGGCCACTATCCATCTGCATCCAAAACTCGGGCGGAGGATACCAAAAGTTCCGTCTCATCAAGAGGAAAGCAACGAGACAGACGGTGCGTCAATCGGACGCCCGGTCTGTGAGTTATTGGCTTTTTCGTTCCAGGGCCCCGGTGGGTTTCGTGAGCGAACCAACCCGACCGCACTCCGACGGCATCCAAACCTCGAGAGGAGTAAGCCAAAAGATCCGTCTCACTTAGAGGAATTCAACAAAGCTGACAGCACGTCAATCGGACATCCGTAGCTCAAGATATGAGCGTTTCCGCTCCGAGGGCCCGGTTGGTTTCGTGTACGAACCAACCCGGCCAAAAACAAATTATTCTGAAACCTTGAGTGCAGTATACAAAACGACCATCTCGATCCAAGGATCGCGTTGCCGCTGACGGCGCGTCGTTCGGAGGCCCGTAGCTCAAGTTACAGGCATTTGACGGAAAACGGTCCGTAGACGGCGGGTCCGGGCCCGGGCCAAGCCGGCCCGACCCCCCTGGGTCGGCCGAACCGGGTCAACCCGGTCCGAACCTGTTGGACCCGGTCCGGCCCGGTCGGTCGGACCGGCCATCCCGGCTCAGCTCGGCCGGGGAGCCGAGCGACGCGGGGGGGAGCCGCCGCCCCCGCGTGACACCCCCGCGGCACCCGTGGGGTGTCGCCCTGGATAGCCGAGCGCCGCAGGGGGGAGCCGCCGCCCCCGCGTGACAACCCCGCGGCACCCGCGGGGTGTCGCTCACCGGCCGTGGGTCCGCGAGTGCCGCCGCCGCGGCCTTTTCCGGCGGCGCGCCGGGGCGCCGCCGGCGGCTTCCGCAGGCCCCCGTAGTCGCTCCGGTGGTCCGATTCTGTTCCCGTCTGCGCCGCTGCTCCTCCTGGGACTCGCTCTTCACTTCGGAACCAACAAACCTCCGTTGCAGCACGTTCCATCGTCGCCCGTCAAATCCGCGCAACAACGAAGAACGATGGAGGGTTGTCGGGCCGTGTTCGTTTGGCCCGCACCCTCTGCGTTAGAGATAAAAAATAGGAGAAATAATATTCAACACATGAATACATATCCGAAAACAATTTTAATGAAAAAAAATTTGTTTTATGAAACAGTTTCTTCATTTTGAACGGAAACAACACGGGAAATAAGGGCATTTCAAAAAAATAAAATCCCTACCTCGTAGTCGTCGTTGAACGCACGTTCTTCGTGGATTTGTTCGTCGCGGAAGGAGGGGATCGTCGCGTCGTCGCGGAAGGGCGTCGCGTCATCGCAGAATCTGGCCTTGAGTCGGCGAACTCAACGGACTAAGAAACAACAAATTTAATTTAATTAGATAAAATTAAATCCGTGTTTTGTTAAAAAAACACCAGGGAGATTTAAGAGAATCCCGAAGTCTCTTACCTCAACAGCTGATCGAAGATTCGTTGCGGAGGAAGAAACGCCGCAGAAGAACGTTACAGGAAGGGAACGTCGGCGTCGCGGAAGACGGCGTCGCGTCGTCGACTTCCACGGGTTCTGCGTTTTTCGTCGGAGGTCGGCGTTCTTCGCGTCCTTCACGTTCTTCGCGAAGGTGGATGAAGGCTCAAGAACTCTGTCAAAACCTCTCAACGACTAATCCTCCAAAAAGACTTGTTGGTCTTATTTTATTATTACGCCAACAAACGAAAAAGGGTAAGTAACGACCCATCAATTCGTTGAATTAATTCAACGAAGGAAACCGCCCATTTAATTCACGAAATAAACCGCCAATTAAATGGTGCATTAAGGATTTAAGAAAACACATCAGTTGACTTTCATAATGATGGGTTTTCGTGGGTGCGTTACTTAGCGGAAAGAAACGGCGGGGCTCATGCGGGCCCCACCTCAAAAATATCCTACCGAGAGGGTAGGATATTTCTGGATAGTCCCCTATCCATTTCAACTCAGTTTAAGTGGCTTCCAAGTGGATTCAAGTGGCTTAAGTGAAATAAAATAAAGTTGTCGTAAAATTATTTTATTTCTTAACTTTAAGCTCGAAAATTAAAAACCACACCCGAGAAAACGCAACTCCGGAAGAGGCGTTTCTAAGCAAAAATTGGCACTGTGATTTCATCGGTGCCCTCATAATTCGATTCCGGGCATCGGTTCAAAAGATAGAAAAACCCGCTCGTCCGTTCACTGAACGTACCCGATCCAAACTTTAGAAAATGATTCCTGGCACACCGGGCCTCGGAATCAGGTGCCGTCAGAAACTACGTTCTTGTAAAATTCCAAAGAAAATTAAGAAAAAAATTTCCTTGAAATTTACGGGTCTTTACATTGACACTTATATTTGACATCAATTAAAATGATACATTTTTATTTTTTTATTATTAATTTCCATGTATGTTTTTGATCCTTTTTTTCATGGACACTATTATTATACGCCCATTTGTTATGCTTTATGAAATGATTATGGTACCCAATTATTTCCATGGGAAACCCTTATGTTAATGTAAGATTGATTGTGTAAAATTATTTATGTGGAAAACATATTCATTAATATTTAATATGGGTGTTCTCAGATATTTCTCTAATGCATTGGGTAAATTTTAGTCTCCGGATACATTATGTGTGATGGTCTTGGCAGTTATCCTTTGCTTGTGCTACTACGTGCAACGATCTTTGCAGTTAGCCTTGGATTTTAATACTATGGGAAACAGTCTTGGAGGTTAGCCTTGTCATGAATTAAATTAATGTTTTATTTTTCTTCCATAATTCTATGATTACATTTTTAAATGATCCCGTGTTTATATGTTATTATTCCATATGTTAATGACTTTTTATATCATCATGTCACACCATCTATCCCATGTGCTAATTCTTTTTTCAAATGGTTATTACCTAACTAGTATTTTAGCTTATACCTTTGTTCATGTTATCCCCAGGTTATTATATGAATATGTATGAGAAAAATGGAAGATAGGATATCATTATGGACTTTAAATAAAAAAATTTGTTTATAATTTTTGGTTACGTACATAGTATTCTAAGACACTAGACTTTACCATCCTTGTATTGTACTCTGATGTATAATTTTTCTTCAAATCATGTAATGTTATATGTAAAAGGATAGGGTCTCTATAGTTGGTATCATAGGATGGTCAATTTATTTTTGGAGATTAGGAATAGAGCACATTATTAAGGAACATAAGGATGAGATGAAGTATAAGAAAATATCACAAAATTTTGTTAAGTATAGAGTAAGTGGTTTATCACAAAAATGTGTCCCTATATGAATACAAATATGTAGAGGTAGCTGTAGAATAGTTGTACCAAGAAGTGAAAACACTAACAAGGAGTTTTAGGCCGGACCTGGGGTATCCGGGTAAATGAAAATGGGCCTTGCTGGACTCTTGGTTTGACAATCCTGGGGGAAATGTATTGGTAAATTCATGAGCATAGTAAAAACAATAATTAAGGGAATAGAAAAATACAATAATAATATAAGTTAAGAAATAGATCAAGGATAGCCTATATTGATACATAAGAAATCACACGTTATGATATACTTATCCTTTATATGTTTATCCGTTTATGTTCAAAAGATTATTATTTTTTATGCTCAATAAATAATTATTCAAGCCCTCAAATTGTATATTATATTTATTAGTTAATTTATAGAAATATAAGAACATGTCTCAACAATATATGTGATAGGAAATGTGAATATTTCCCAAATGATATGCTTGATATGATCGGAACGAGTGATAAAAACATCATGACAGTACTTTCTTAGCTCGATGTAGTTATGATTATTAACTTGAATCATGTGGAATTCCCCCCTCCTCCATTAAAAGAGCATGTTGACGTTGAATCCTTCATACAGAAAAGGTCTTCCATGTAAAGCAAATCTTCTGATCCCCTCCTCACAAAATAGTGTAATATATCCATTGAAAATATATTCTTCATACTCCAGTGGTTTAAAGAAAGGAATGATATAATTCGGTTTATCATTTTGATAGGGAATATGATAAGTGGTAGACACTAATCAAGAATACAATTTCCCACGATAAAATTGATTCCATGGATTGGGGGGAATTCAAGAAGATGTTTTTAAATAAATATTTTCCTTGAACCCTCCATCTCAAGATGGAATGAGAGAACCTCAGTCTCAAGAAGAAGTAAGATGAGTCCATCAGGTCTTATGCTGCAAACATTACAGGATTGGAAGGTATTCCTCTTCCATTGTCATGAACACTGAATGAAATGTGGATCTCTTCTTTAGTGGGATAAATTAGAGTTAATGGAAGGTGTTGGCGACTTGAGACTTCGATAGTTATGAGAAGATTTTTTATTTTATCCTCAATGATGAAAAAGAGTTTAAAGACTATAATTGGTATCATGGGCCCGGAGAAAAGAAGAAAAAAGTGGAGAACAACATGGGTGGTTCAACAAATAAATCCCAAGATTAAAAGAATCCATAATATCCCACTTGGAAATGTTTTGGGAAGAAGATTCAAGGGAACTGTATAAAGGGAACCATGAATTTCATCAAATATGGAATTCTGGGACATATGGCCAAGAACTGCCGAATGGATATGAAAGATCCTACTAATGTGGAAGAAGAAATGAATGTTTAGATCAATGATCGGCTAGTGCTGCAGTGTTACAACTGCAAGGTGTATGATAATTATTAAATCAATTGACCTAATACAAGGGTTGATAGATTAAATCAACAATAACCTCCAAGGAAATAAGGAAGGGCTTATGCTATCACTACTACTGAGGTGGAGCCAGACAACAATGTGGTGATAAGTACGCTAGTTAATCATTAAAAAAAGAGAATGTACTATTTTATATTTGTTCCATAAATTCATTCATATCTTGAATGTTTTTTTAGAACTATTCAAAAACCACCCCAAAATTTGGCGGACATGTTATCTGTAAGAACCGATATTGGGGAAATTATTGCATCCATGGTTTATAACTCCTCCCAGATTAATTTTTGTGGACTGAACCTCCCAGAAAATCTTTTAATTCTTCCTTTAGTTGAGTTTGAAACTATCTAGTGATTGGATTCGCTATCTTTATATAAATACAACATCAATTGTCAAGAAAGGGTGGTCACTATTCCCATCCCAAAGCATCCTTCAATTAATTAGAAGTGTAAGGAAGAAGTTGAATATCCTTTAGAATGATTGTATCAAGTGTGGATATTTCTTCATTATGAGCTGGAAAATGCATGAAAAATTGTTGAGACAAAAGAGGAATCATTCTTGAAGACATTCCCTCAGGAGGGATTACACTAATGTATTCCCTGAAGAGTTTTCTGGTCCTCTTCCAGAACGATAGGTTGAGTTCTCAATTGAACTTATTCTTGTATCTTTTCCAATATGAAAGAAATCATATAGAATGGAAACCATAGATTAGGAAGAGTTGAAGATGTAGTTACATGAGAATTAGATATGTGTTTTATATGCATGAGTGTATCACTATGGTGTGTTCCAGTCAACTTCATCACGAAGATGGATGGATCAATACACCGCTTCATTTATAATCCTAAGCTCAATAAAATCATTGTAAACAATAAGTATCCCCTTCCACATATATATGACTTGTTTTATCAGCTTTGTGGGGCTAGTTATTTATCAAAGGTGGACCTTAGATTGGGATATCACCAATTAATGGTGTGGAAGGTAGATATTCCCAAGACATCCTTCCGAACAAAATAGGTTCACTATGAGTTTTTAGTGATTCCCTTCGAACTCAGTAATGTTACACCAATTTTCAGGGATTTAATGTATAGATTCATTAGAGGTTACCTCAACAATTTTTTTGTAGTCGATATTGAAAATATTCCAATATACTCTTAGAGAAATGAGGAACATGTGGAGCTTTTGAATATTGTGATAAAGACATTACAAAGGGACAAGCAGTGTGAAAGGTATTGTAAATGTGAATTCTTCATGGAGGATGTATCATTAATGTGGAATGTTATCACCAGCAAAGGGATATATGTGGACCCTTCTAAGAAAAAGTTAATGGAAGAGTAGCCCATGGAAAAATAGATAAGGGAGATCCAAAGATTTTTGTGTCTAGTCAGGTATAATCAATTATATGTGAAGAACATTCCACAATTGTCAAACCCTATAACCAAACTAACACATAATTGAGTAATGTTTTTATGTACTTAGGATTGTGAATACTATTTTAAGGTGTTGAAAAAGAAGCTAATAACTACTCAAATACTCACACTGTCAACAAGTGGAGAACTCTTTTTGGTGTACAATGATTATTCAAAGAATGTATTAGGTTGTGTTCTTATGAAAAATGATAAAGTGATTGCCTATAACTCATGGTAGCTGAAAAACCATGATCAACACTATCCCGTGAATGATATGGAGTTGGAATTTATGATATTTGCCATGAAAATATGGCAGCATTATCTCAATGGGAAGAAGTGTGAGATATATACTGATCACAAGTGTCACAAATATATATTCACATAGAAAGAGCATAATATGAAACAATGAAAATGGATATATCTCATCAAGTATTATGACTACAAAATCCACTACCAACCTGGTAGGGCAATCAAGGTGGAAGATTCTCTATGCAGAAAGGGTCCTTCATCTTTTTCAATAATGAGAATTGAAAAGGATCCAATCTTCTAAAATTTGAAGAGGTTGGAAGTGGGAATCATTAAGGGAGGAACATAATAAACCCATTATCCAATGATTTCTCAAACCATCCCTCATGGAGAAAATAAAATACTCTCCAAGAAAGATTGTGGAAATTCTAAAAATGGTGAAAGCTATTATAAATGGTAAATTCTATGTGTTATTGATTGTTGAGGAAGGAGTTAAGAGATTTGGGTCACGATTATGTGTACCATCCTATGTAGAGATAAAGAAGGATATTATGAATGATAAATGTAGCTCAACCTTTTCTATTCACCCAGGGAGCACAAAGATGTATCGAGATCTTTAAGAGAACATTTGGTGGGATTATATGAAAAGTGAGATTTTTGAGTATACATCAAAGTGCCTGGTATGTCAACATGTGAAGGATGAAAGACAGAAGTGTAATTGGATTATGCAACCACTACCCATACCAACAAAGATGAATGAGAACATCACCATGGACTTTTTCACTTGACATCCAATGAATTATAGAGGTTACAATGATATATGGGTAATTGTGGATCATCTTACAAAGACAACTCACTTTATCAAAATTCGAGAGGACATATCATTGGATCAACATACACATATTTTCAATAAATAAGTGGTGAGGAAACATGGTGTAACAATATCGATTGTATCCGAACATGATTCGAGATTCACATCAAAGTTCTGGAAAAGTATCCAACATGCTCTAAGCACTGAACAAAACTTTAGTACAGTCTATCATCCTCAAACTGATGACCAATGTGAGTGAACTATTTTGAAACTAGAGGATTTGTTAAAATAATGTTATATAGACTTAAAAGGTGGATGAGAGCAATATCATCCATTGATGAACTTATTTTACAATAATATCTTCCACTTTACCATCTGAATGGCACTATATGAAACCTTTTATGGAAAAAGGTGCAGAACACCAGCATGTTTGGGTGAAGTCGGTATGAAAAAGATGCTAGGAACATAAATGGTCAAATATATGGTGGAGAAGGTGAAAAAATTTCATTATCATATCAAGGAATCTCAAAGTCAACAGATGATTAATGAAGAAAATCGTAAAAGAGACCTTGAATTCAAAGTTTGAGACATGGTATTTCTATGCATATCTTTATGGAAGAAGGTCGTGTGGTTTGGAAAGGAAGGAAAGTTATGTCCCATGTACATCGTCCCATTCGTTATTCTTGATAATGTCAGGGTTGTGGCCTATCAACTAGAACATAAACCTACACATAAAAATTACATGATTTCGTTCATGTATTCCTCTTAAAAAAGTACATATCAGACCCTTCACAAGTACTCTCTTCATAGGTGGTATAGTCGGAGGATGATCCTTCTTATGAGGACTAGCCTGTGAAGATATTGGATTGTATAGATAATGTTCTACATAACAAGACTACTCACATGGTAAAGGTTCTATGGTAGAACTATATGTATGAAGAGGCAACATGGGAACTAGAGGATGTAATGAAGGAAATGTACATTCATCTATTTATGGGATTGAATGTAAAATGAAATTTCAAAAGAGAAATTTCATAAGAGGGAAGAATGCAACGACCCCATGTTTTTCAATGTAAATATCATTCATATGAATTTTTCATATAATCACAAGAAATCACATCACAAAGAACTAATACGTTCTATGTGGCCTTTAAAAAAAATTTGTCACTTCTTTTATATGAATTTAAAAAATCTGACATACATAGTTTTGAGGAGTATATTATTTTGAATCTAATATGACCAACATAATGTTTGGTCAATAGTACCATTACCATGTGAATAGTAATGTTACCCTTATGAATAGTGGAATATCCAAATTAATAGTAAAATTACATATGATGGTATATAAATAAGATTCAACTAGGAGGATGACATACATATATCTTGGAATAAGAAAATAAATGTTTTAAAATTGTAATTTTTTGATTAAATAGTGATTTTAAAGAAAAATTGAATTAATCATTTTTAGATAATTATTTTCAAAAGATGGATTTCATTTTTGATTTCTACAAATCAATATATGATTTCGGTGAATTTTTGAGATTTTTTCTGAAATACTGGATTTTTATGTGAGTAGTAAAATACGATAATGTACGATAAATGAAAAATACATGAATTATGATGTCATATGTTGATGTATAGCTGATGTAAGGAAATTATATCGAAATAACATGAAATATTTACTATTTTTAGTCTTGTAATAATCATTATTTCTCGTCTTGAGGGAAAATAATAAACAAATAAATTAAATATTATGAATACCCACCTCTCCTCATATATAAATACCACACCTTCATACCACTTATCACCACTCCTCCCAAGCCTAGTTCATTACGTAAATTCTACCCAAATCACTCCCCAAGATCCTACCACACACCCAACAGCCCATGGTCTCCTCAAAATACGAAATTCTCCCCCTTAATAGGTTCTCAATGAAGATAAACTCAAGAGGTAAATCCCTCATTCCAATTCTTTTATGTTCTTTTATTTTCATATTTATTTTTTCATCTCCCTTCTCCCAAATGGAATGATAAATCCAGTAATATACATGTACTATAATTATATTATGTTAATTGGATAATTCATTATCATATCTCCTTTCCCCACCTTTTATTTTAATGAAATGAAAACACCATTTTATATGTGTCAATTTAGCACAATCAAGGACGACAAGTTGTTAATTTCTATTACTATCATCAATTATGGCCATGAAACCATTTTTATAGTTGATACCAACTATTATAAGTGTATTTTATCTTATTTAATTTTATTTAATCCTTATTTACTCATGATGTAAAATAATAATACAAAACATGTTAATTGTGAACATAATCACTAAAATGAATTCAAGTCTTAATCATTAATGTTTCATATAATGATTCACCTTCACTTCAAAGAAAAAAATTAATTTTATAACCATTTAATATTATGTATGTTAAATATAAAAATATAATATGAATTCTGGACAAAAAGTATCATTTTACAGGGTCCTCCATTCATGAACATAAGTAAACTGATAGTAAAACCCCAAGAAAACAATCAGACCCTAACAATGAAATTGAATCAATTAGCCCATTAAAAAGGCCAAGAATGATCATTAAAAGGTTATACTAAATCAATTGAATATAGAATACGTTATTTTATTATTAATTAATAAAACTAATTTTTCTATTCAGGTAATTAATAATAAGTGGAGAACACCAAAAGACATAATGTAAGGGACCCTCTCCATTTCACTTTTATTCATGAATGTCCTCTATGCTATGCCATTTTATGTGTAATCCCTAATGATGGGGTATGATTTCGCTGCTCCCCCATACTTCCATAATTATTTATATGTGATGAGAAACCTCATTATCTCTCATAATTCCCTCTTATCTACCTCTGATACCATGCCAATAATCAATAAGGAATTCTACCTGAACTGCCTTTAATTATATCATTTTGCACTATCATTATTTTTCACAAACGAAGTTGTTAGGTCCACTAGGCTGAATACCCTGAGAGGGGGGGTGAATCAGGGTATGACTAATTAAAAATTAATGCCCGTTCTGATCTTGTTTCGCTGTTAAGCAAAACACTCTTATCTCTCTTTCCTGCTACACAATATAAACAGAAAGTAAAGCAAGTGCAGGACACAACAATTTTACTTGGTTCACCGCTAAGGGCTACGTCCAAGGAGCATACGCCGACAGGTTTCCGGTTGTACCAAATTCCACTAATCTTCACTAGTTGTGGATTACAAGGTTTGGGCTAGATTACTTCTAGGCCCAGGCTCACTGCATTTACAAATTTAGGGTCAGCTCACTGCTTTCCCAAAGGTCACTCCCTGTCTCTCTCTCTCTCTCTGGCTCACTGCTGGTGGAGAGGATCACCTTCTTCCTCTTCCTAAGCTCACTGCTCTTGGAAGGAATCCACTCACAGTTTATAGACCTGAAGGTCTCTTCATTTGCATGAATGAATGCATCTTTATCTGTGTGTAGATGCTCTGTTGAAGTAAAACTTTCACCCAAAGATGAATATCTCTTTGCACCGAAGGTATCGGGAAAACTTTCAGCTTCCACGCAGTCCGAAAAACACTACTGGAACAAACCTTACTTGGCATGTAAGTCTACCTCGACACGCAACTATTGGCGCGCAAGTCACAACGGGCGCGCAAGTCCTCCTATGACACTTGCGCGACACAAGCTTCCTCAACTCCAAACTTGCGCGACTCACTTCCTTTTACACCCAAACCAATATTGGCACGCAACTCCACACTGGCGCGCAAGTTCTAACACCGGCGCACAACTTCTACTACTGGCGCGCAACTCCACCTGCGCGACCCACACTCACCACTTGCGCGACCACCACACCTGTGCGACGTGAGCTCTGATTTATCAAAGAGTTGAACTCCGGTGAAGAATGAGGAGGGGTGGTCCAGTATTTATAGGCAATCTGACCACCCTGCGCAAAGGCGCGCAAGTCACCTGCGCGACCCAGTTTCGGCGCGCAAGTCTTCTGTCCTTTTGGACACTTGCGCGACGAACTCCCAAACTTACGCGAACCTACTTCCTTTGCCATATTTTGATCTTATGATCTTGAAAAAAATATGGCATGCAAGTTTCCTATTCTACAAGCCCTCGGCGCGCAAGTCCCTTTGCCAAAAACACTTTTCTTCATTTGCTGATTTTCAGGCCCAAAAATTTGGCAAACACTGGAAAACGACGCCACCTTGTTTCTGTTCTTTTGTACCGCCCCCAGATCTTCCATTCCTTTTATCGACATTCTTGAATCAAACATGTATCATTGACCTTAGCTCTTGAAGTCGACATTCCACCATGAAATCCTCTTTGTCAACAAATTTGTATGTCATTGTTTTGCTTTGTCAACAATCACTACTCAGATGTACACTCTGTCAACAAACACAATCACCTCAAAAATGCTTCAATGAAACCTTGAGGGATTTTTTCCCAACAAAAGTCTTCTATTAATTTTATGTAAAAATTACACATGATTCATATATGCTCCAAACTCACGTTTCAAGATCCATACCTCATTCTGTTTCAGGGATATAAATGCTTATAAGTGATTCTGTCCTCGATACTTCCCAATAAGCTAACTCCTATTGAAGGAACATCCCAAATTTTAACCTAATTTAATGTGAAACCTATACTCTATTTTATGCCACCATTGGCTTCATAAAATCAGTATATTTATTATGAAGATATTATTGGTTAACTTATGATTTTACATAAATGATTTTTCCCACTTCAATATAAAAATCCCTACAGTATTATCCTAAAAATGCACAAAAATGTTTTATTGCTAAAAGTTCTCAATTAAATTTCATACATGTTTTCACTTATATTTGAAATCACTTATAATTATACATGACAATTTTTTCTTATGAATGTCAATGTATTTTCTAGTTACTTTAATTAATTGAAACATTAATGATATGCAATTTTTTTAGGATTTATGACATGATTATGGTACCCAATTATTTCCATGGGTAACCCATATGTTTATGTAAGATTGACTATGTAAGATGTTTTTTGTGGAAAACATATTCATGAAAATATTAAATGGGGGAACCCAGATATTTCTCAAATGCATTGGGTAATGTTGATTCTCAAGAGACGTTATTTGTGATGATCTTCGCAGTTAGCCTTGGCTTGTGCTACTATTTAAAATGGTATTGGCGGTTAGCCATGGCTTGTGATACTATGGGAAACGTTCTTGGTAGTTAGCCTTGGCTCATAATAGCATCATTTTTTTGTTTTCTCAACATTTATATGATTCCATGATTAAATGATCACATGTTTATATGTTATGATTTCATATGTTACATGCCTTTTTATATCATCATGGCATTCCTTCTATCCCATGTGATAATGCATTATTCTTATGGTTATTTCAATACTGGGATTTTAGCTCATCACATTGTTCATGTTATACCTAGGTTTTCCTTTGCAGATGTATGATCACAATGAAATATAAGAGCTCATTATGTAGTTTAAATAAAAAATTTGTTTTTTATAATGTTTTGTTTTGTTCATTGACTTCCAAAATACTAGAATTTACAATCCTTGGCTTGTAATGTAATTTATAATTATTCTTAAAATCATGTAATGTAATATTTAAAAGTTTTGGGTTTTTATAATAAACATCATGAATATCATCATCGTTAGTGTCATATTCAAAAACATTATTATAATTATCAATATTATCATCATTACCATTATCATCATCATTATTATTATTTCTGTAATCATAATTATTATAAATATTTTCATCATCATCACCATCATCATAATTACAATAGAAACCCAACCTCTGCTTCCATCCACTTGGCACATGGCTCGACTCACCACAAACACCAGACGAAATTCCAAATCCCCACCGGCTAGAAATTTTCATATGGGAATTGCTAGAATCAATTTGGGATTGATTTAAAATTAAGTAAGAGATAAAAGACAAATAAAAATATATTGAGAATTCGATATGGAAGTCCATACATTGGATGTATTTTAAATATAAAACATATAAGAAACTAAAGTAAATGAACATGTCGAAAAAGATAAAAACCTACAACCCAGATCAAACCGCTTAAAAAAAATAGTGAACACTATGTATAAAAAATACCATACCACCTTAAATAATCATATATAATGAAAAATAAATGATAAAAACTATATGGATCTTCTTATTTTCCTATGAAACAATAAAAAAACAACAAATGTAAGACTATCCTAACACCACCTCCATCAAACCTCTAATCTCTCACCACCTAAAATCAAATCAAACATCATCTATAAGAACAAAAACTAAATCGTATTAATATCCTAGATCCTGCAATATATAAGTTTGACCTAAGCAGCCAATTTTGTCACTAATTACCAAGACAATGAAATTAATTTAATAATGAAAATCATATATTGTTGTTTAAGAATACTACTAGAAAAAATAAATTTCAAAATTAATCTTATTTGAAACCAACAGAATAATAAAAAATCTTTTGAAAACATTCATTATTGTTTTTTAAATGTAATCACATACATTGAAAATTTCCAACCGACCAAAGACACTTCAATCCAAACACTAATTTTTCAATAATCTTTAAAAACCCAATCAAGATTTTTAAAATTAAAATTAGGTTTCCTGCGAATATTTTAAAACCATTTAACAAAAAACCCCTCCAAAAAATAGTTAAAATATAAAAAAAATAAGTCACTCAATATAAAAACACATATAATCAATATAAGGAATATATAGATTCCATAATGAAAAAATATAGGGGATTGTTAAAATTGAGAACCAGATAAAAACTACAAATTTATACCATCAATTAAGTGAATGAATGTTTCAAGGGATATACCTTATGTCACTAACATGAATAGAGGGACATGATTAGAATTATATCAAAATAGTTTAACAACATATTAGGTGACCCACATAGCACCAAGTTTCCCATGAACAATAGGATATTCAGGTGAGTTAACACACAAGATATGATTTACACACATGGTATAAACAATAACTATCCCCCAACTCTATCACCATTGAAATAAATTACAGCATAAAAATAAAAAAATAAAAAATAAATTTTCATGGAAGGGAAGAAAAAATCATCACATAGTTATAAAAACCCAAAAAGTGTAAAAAACAAAAGGGGAAATCAAGAGGTTATTTCATAAATGACCATTTAAAACCAAAGTGTCAAAAAATAATATAACATGAAAACATGTATCATTATGCCTACCCAATTTTCCGTTTCACAAAAAACCACATAAAAAATCATTAAACATCCATTTAATCTTGAAAAACCTTCTAAACATTTGGAATATAATATTTAAAATGAGATATTTCTTCTTCTAAATCCAAAAGTTTCTGAAGGCAATACATTTCAATCCAAAAAATTTAAAGCATTTTCCTGGAGCTGTCATATGGGGAAGACCACACAATCATTTCAAACCCACATTTAGAATTATGTAATGAATCCATTTATAAATAATTTTCTATTAAACACCTCATTTTAAAACTAAAATCCATTTAAAACATAGTTCTCACTCTTTGAAAACCAAATTTGGATCAATATAGAACTCATGTTTTTAAACCACTTCAAAAGCCTTATTGGAATTTCAAAAATTATTGGCATACTAAACAAAACATTTTATAATGAAAATATAGAAATTAATAAGGTAACCCCTTAATAATAATCTAGAAACAAATGTAACAAAATTCAAAACACCACATGTATATAACATATATTTACAATTTCAATAAAAATGGATTTATAAATCCAACACATTTTAAATTCTGAAATGAAATAATTGTGTAATAAAACCTACTTTGAAGAATTGGGAACCAGGATGAAATATGTCTCCTTCAATGGAGACCACCTAAATATGCAAGGATACTTCCTATATAATCTAAAATCATCCAAAACCCTAGAATATAACCACCTTAAACAAAACATCATATATGAAACAGTGGAATGGGTTTCTGGGTGGAAGAGGAAACCTATAAAATAAGGAAGGATGATGAATATAGGAAAAAGTGTGAATATTTACCTAGGAAATAATTAAAAATAACTAAAAACATTCAAAGGATGAATATGGGAGGAGGATAGATCTACTCATTAGGATTTCAATATTTGGGTGATTCATATGGTGTAGCAAAGTGGTGAACATTTTTTCAATTTAAAGGGGAATTTTTTTCAAATTATATTTAATGTGATTATGGGAAGGGAACATAGTTTGCACACATGGTTTTACAAACCACAAACCCACCCATCCCATGGTAGTACCTATGCTAAAACCCCTACAAAAATTACATGGAATCTCTCCATTTTTTTCAAAACAATGATGAATCCATGGAATTAGCTCTATCTCCATGATAGCACCCTCTCCCTAGGAACTGAATGGTTTCCCCAAACAATGTTGGTAAATTGTGAAGCACCTAGAAAAAATAAAATTCATTTAATTTTGATTTTGAAAATAAAAGGGCCCCATAGTAACCCAATATAAGATAATATTAATCAAATTGAGTACTCTAGTGACATGAAGGTGTCCCGATTATTCCCTCTGTTGCACTTTCTTCCCCCAAAATGCCCATGGTAGAAAATAGATAATGATACCGAATGAATGATCGAAATAAGAACTAAAAAAATATAACCGATAACCACGATCCATCCTCATATCTAAACTACCATGATCCTATAAAACCCGAATCAATCAACCATAATATTTATACACCACCAATAACAACAAAATTATAAACCTTTTACAATAAGTATTAAGAAGTGAGGGATTCCTGAAATTGTATCTCTACTATTTTTAATTCGTTTAACGTGGTAGTATAATTGGTAACTATTAAAATATATATTCTCAATGAAACCAAGAAACCATAATATATGCTCACTGTCAAACCAAAATAACTTCCAATGTCAAAGAAGGAAGAAAAAACCATGTGATGATTATATATCACAATGTTTTACCTATCTTTAGATCACAAAAATATGGATAACCTAGTGTCATAGTTGGATCACCCCTATTCTATGGAAAACAAATTACACAATCTAAATACTAACAATCATGGAAAATTAGCTTTTGAAAAACCAACCATGGTTATCCTATAATGCACCAATGTCCCGTTTCTCTGGTCTAACCAAAAATAACATTAAAATCTTAAAAAAAATCATAAGTGAAAAATTACAAACACTTGAATGGTTTACACAAACAATTATTTGCATAAAAAACTCTAAAAACCATAAAATTACAAGTCATTACATAAAATTACATTTAAATTCATCTATAAGAATCATTCCACAATGAAATAAACACAAGATTTCAAAAATCACCAAAATGAATAAATCCCAAAGGATTAACCTAGATTACATCAAAAATTTAATGGTCCCAAAAATAACCATCCAAAAAATGATTAATTTCTATACCAATTGTGAAAAATTATCTTATGATATGTTTTTAGATAAAAAACAACCATAATGGAGTAAAACTATAAAAAACATAAAAATGAGGGTGTAGAATTCCTTGGATCACCATAATAGAATAATTTTATAGATTCATTTTTCCCTTGAAAATATCCCTTTGGTTTTATCCTTGTATGAATTTACTATTTCTCCTTACACATCGAGTAACCCTCATTATAGTCAGATGAAAGCATGGAATTACCGAGAACTATTTCTTAGAAAAGTCCACTTACACCCAAATGGAATTATTGATAACCACCTAAAAATATTTCAGGCCATATGAATGCAAGTATAATGAAAATTATATGAAAATACCACAACTAGATAAATTATCTTTCACAGATTCACTAATTTTTATCTTCAGAGTAAAAATGAAATACTCTAAAAATGGATCCATACACCGCTTCACTGCTCTCACACCTTGATGAAGACCCACAATATCATGTTATATCTCGAATTTCAATTCCTGTAGAATGAAAAACTAGATAAGAACCCTATTTAAAATCTCACACAACTTACCTTCACAAAAAATTGAAGTTACAAAGACCGCAACCAATATCATCTTGAATTGATAAGAAATATAATGATAACTACCACGTGTGAAGCATCAAGTGTTCCAAGAGAATTGATGATAATGTAATTCCTTTAAAAAATCCTTATCACTTCCACAATTATTTGATCACCATATAATGAAGAATAGTATTTATTAAATAATTACAAGATGGGTTTCATGATTAAAAAATGTTCTATATCCGCCGTTCCACATGATGTCTAGGTTGATACTTGAACAAATAAATTTTTTTAACCACTTTTGAGGGATACTATAAACAACATGATACATGAGAAACATCATTCCATGCCTAAAACATTAAAAAAATTTATCCCATTATAATATTAGGATCAAATATAAAACATAAATCATGAAAATAATGAACGTCACATTCACACAAAGAAAAACCCATTCCTTTAAAATTAAAGACTTATACCAAGGAACACTTTACAACACCCTCCAATAATGAATATTCCTGAAAAGAAATCCAAACACAATATTTTGAAAAAGATTCAAACATGGTGGAACAAACTTCACCCATAAAAAGAATTTATAAATATTCATTTCAAAATTCTGTCCTATTTATAAATCCAATGCATCCTATTAATTCTCATAAAATCTATATTCCCTTTTAAAAACTATTCTACATTTTTTTTCAAATAAAATATCCTTTATTTCTAGAAAACATTAAAACCCCATTTTGAAGCCAACCACATTGGGAACACACTAATTTAAAATTTTAAAACACCCAAGATTCCAAATTTTGTATAAATTATTATAACACTATTATAGAAACCACCACATTTTAAATTTTTTATCAAAATCAATGAAATTTTATGCCACCGACTGTTTTTGATTTTTTTTTTTGAAATTGATCATTATAAAATTTTCACTCATTTTTTGAAATAAGGTTTTAAAATTAAGCATATCCAAAGGGAAACACAAACTAAAAATTAAGGTTAACAAGAAACATGATCATATATCATTAAAAAACTTTTACATCCGCCTATAATAACTGAAAATTACTTTAAGAGTGATTCATAATCAATACAAGTAAAAAAACTCAATCAGGAAAGAAACAAGGTTTTTCATGGTTTAGTTGCATGTGTTTGGAAACAATGTACCAATCATGCATCATGAACTATGAAGGTGACATACCCAAACATCAGGGGAATCAGACCGTTTTCCAATATGTTTATGCTAGCTTTTCAGCTCAATTTTCCTTTCTATTTCCTTACATTATTCAAAAACAACTCATTGAATAATTTTATTACTCAAATGTGATCCAAACAACATCATATAACATAAAATATTTACCAGGGTCAACTAAAAAAATTTAAATTCACAATTCATAAAAAAATTCCTCCAGGAAGCTTGAGGCCTGGGATGAGTATAGAGTTTATCCAGTAGATTGGGTGTGTGTATGATTTTCCATTACATGAAACCCCCAAGACAATAAATAAATTATTACTACTACTATTATTGTTACTATAACTGATATAATTATTATTTTTGTTCTTGATTTTTTATTATTTTGTTGATTATACTATTATCACTACTACTATTATTAATATTTCTCTTATAAGTACTAAATTTATTACAATTGTTATCATCATCCTTATCATCATCATCATTATTACAAGTAATATTAATAATATTTTTATTAAATGTATTATTAGTACTATTCTTATTAGTAGTACTTTTAACATTATATTTTTGTTATTATAGAGGATAAGGTTGTGAAAGATTGTGTGCTTCCATATCCAAAAATGGATATTAGGGATCTGAATATATCGCACACAAACTATATCACTACATCAATCCATTTATTGTTTTACTGGTTCTTATGAGATGGTTTGATGATGTAATTTCATTGATGGGAGTGAATTTATATAAATATGAGAAAGTTTAGGCTAGTTCTAGGAAGGATTAGAACTATTTTAATTAGAATAGAAATAGTTCCTTGGCAAGGATGGTACTTGTGATGGAAAATTGATTGCCTGTTATAAATTGTTGAAGGGTATTTCTGAAAATTCATGGAATAAGTGACAATTCTCAGATTGGGAGAGAGGGTTGACCTTATATAAAATAAGTTCACAACGAATGAAACACATGCTTTAATGGAAGATAATAATGGCATCCTTATAAAAGTTTTGAAAAGTGATGTTCTCTATGATTACTCATTTAATGGGTAAGTAAAAAGAAAATTCCTTGAAATTAAATGATCTAAAATATTTTCTTCGCCATTTTTTGGGATGTGATGGTTGATAGATCACAAATCATGGAAAGGTATTTTCTCATAACATCTTTCCCATAGGAGATCATAAATACAGGGACTAGGGAATGGTTTTTATCTCACTCAATGTAATATTTCTATGACTTTAAGAATAGGAACCATTCTTCAATCCATGTTTAATCTGGAATTCAACATACTATTCTTAGATTGATATTAATGGATTAAGATGTATTTTTTAGAACCCAAAAATCATATAGGATATCTCTTCTACTATAGAAAATTATATAAAATTCGATAGAGATACAAAATAAACAATTCTTTCCACCTTTCATATGTTTTGGTCGAATTTTATTTTTTCTCTCAACTCATTGAAATTTTCACCCCAATGGATACTTAAATGAATCAGAATAAACTATTGAGGTTCAAAATGTTCCTAAATTCTATGAAATTTGGAAATAAATTGGGAAATAATCGAACTGATTCATTTAGAAATTGATATGTCTGAACTGAATGAAAATTATCCAGGTTCTTGATACTTTTAAATTTAAAAATCCAATCAATGTGACGAGAAATTACTTTTATTGGGTGGATGATCCACATTGTGTTTCTGTTTGAAGGGCTATCAATGTGTAGAGAAGTAATGCATTAAAAATGATCAGATAAGGGTTTTACTTTAAGATAATTGGTCAAGATACACCTTCTTCTTACATGAATGGTAGGAATGGGATTACCATATCCCCAAAACTAAATGAATGAGGAATGTTTCCAAAGGGAACAAGTAATACATTTTTAGGATCCTCTATGGATCATAGTCTACCGCTAAAGAATAACCACACTCCATGGAATATGGGTT
Source organism: Viscum album (assembly GCA_963277665.1). Taxonomy (NCBI): domain Eukaryota; kingdom Viridiplantae; phylum Streptophyta; class Magnoliopsida; order Santalales; family Viscaceae; genus Viscum; species Viscum album. The sequence continues at coordinate 737,527,324 of OY728160.1, forward strand.
AACATATTTTTAGAATACATTTCATGATCATTTAAAATTATGAATCTGAGAAATATCAGTGGACATTATGGTATTAGGATAATTTTTATTCTACCAACATGCCTGAATAATCTTACTTGAGATAGTGTTCCAAAATGGGTAACATAACCCTTTCCTATGCAAGATCATCCTCCGTTTGTATGAAGAATAATAAAGGGTATTACCTATAGTGTTTGAGAAAACTACACATGTAACACTCGGGCCATAGTTACCTAGAGTCAGTGCATTATTTTAATACATTGGCATGATTACAAGGAATCAATTCCCAAAACACAGATCAGATTACCAGTCTTGGAGAATAGATTACATACATGAAAGTTACATTACACATTAGAAAATTAAACACAACATAGATGATCCATTGAGAATGAAATTAATCTCCCAGCTTAACCCTAGTTATCAATCATAATACACTTCTTAGAATCCTGAGAAAATTAAAACATAGAAAGGGGTGAGCTCAAATGCTAAATAAGGATAACAATACAACAGAAACTTTCATAAATAAGCATAAACATTTAAGGAAATGTATAAGACTAAAACAAAATCCTTTTCAACTTAAACATCATCATAATATGGAAAAGATACAATAAAATAATGTCATTTACTTATTTACATGGATATTATACTAGTCGAATAATCACATGCAATATAAATATCCACTTTCATAATGATGGAATGCATAATTCCAAACAATCATAACCACATAGTCAAGGCCTTATGCCAAGACTACAAATACTATTTTTTCAAGGCCTTTTTCCAAGACACTAGTTTGTCTCATGAGACCTACCGATGCATCAAGAATCTATAGCGGGCTCCACCTGTCACTTACTAAGTCTAACGATTTCCTCATATGAAAAGTTTTAAACATAACATAAACATTCGCATTAAAACTAGAATAAGAAATTTCAATACATTACCCATAAAACATGAATGGTATAAAAATAACACACACATAGTCAAACATATCACAAAATCTTCAATACAATATATAATATTTGTATGATAATAAATCAACTTCACACAAGTTTAAGAACCATTAAATAATTTTGACATAGATGAAAATTATTTCTAAAACTCTTTGAGAGAAATATCCCTTTTTCATGAAAACATTTAAATGTCACACAATTTATAAAGGAAGAAATTTAAAGATATTTTTGAATCAAAGTGTCCCATACCACTTTGAAACTTTTGAATTTGATTAACATTTTAAAATATACATGTCCATTAAAATAAATCCTTAAAACAGTTTTCAAAACATGGACCTTAATTAGAATGGTTTAGAAGAATAAATCATTAAAACATTTAAAATAATGTTTTAGTAAAAATTCCCTTCAAAATAATCCATTTGAAAAATATTTTATGAAACATGTACATGGATAATAAATATGTCCCAATAGATACATACGTATATTCAACCTCAGATAATAAAGCGATTGAGAAATCAACCCTTACCTTGCACTTTCCTTTGGTTGAGGGTACGCTTAACCTCCTGTATAATGACCATAATATGTTATTAAATTTTACCAGAACCATTTTCATATTTATTATATCATACATGATTCATTTCTGACTTTATACTACTCATTTAATAATGATTTCCATGATAAATTTACATGTTGGGTAATAATCAATATCTTTATCGTATGTGTTTTAACTTGTTATTCTTGATTGTATAATTTAGATAATGATTTAAATGATTCTAGAATATAAACCATGATTTATATATCATATATATTTATATCATAAATATTTATAATATATGTATATATGAAATGGAAGGCACCGTTTATGGAGATGGTAGTTCATAGGTACGCATAAACGTTGTTTCTGTTTTCATATCGTATTGAACGGAAGTAAGGGAATAAGATATATGTATGCCCATATATATATATATATCTCTCCTGTAGAAAAATTATGCCATATATTACATAATTATTAATAATATATATTTTTATAATCATCTTTGAACGGTGTACATGGAAATGAATCTCATCGCGTTGTGGAGACGGTAATCCGTATGTACGCACGAGCGATAATATCATTATTTTAATTTAAAATCATATATAAATAGATGTTATATCATATATACAGAATCATTAACATGATATATTTTTTATTTACATCAATTATACTTCATTACTATACCCATCCAAATAATAATGTATTGAATAACAATTACGCCACGACGTGGAGACGGTAATCCGTACGTATGCACATATGGTGACATGTCATTAAAAGGATGGATATAATAATGAATATGGTTATGACATATTTATAATAAAATCACAGTATATAGAAGATACTGGAGTTATTATTTTATAATGGACACAAAAAATATAGAGGAAGTGGAAGAATAAAGGAACTTGAAAGAGGTGATGAAATATTTACCTCTTCTTCGGGTTCTTCCTTTTGATTTGATCAAAAGGGATTCATAGGTTGGTATTATGACTAAAGGAAGGCCTCTATAAAGAAGGGAGGATAGTTGATAGGGTATTTGGGCTGGTTATGGCTGAGCCCAATGGCTTTGAAGATGTTAATTGGAGAGAAGGGGAGTGGCCTTTTATAAGAGGGGTGAGGGTCACTTTAGGAAAATCTTGAAATATTATTTTATAATAAAATGATTTTTGGATTCTAATGGCCCTAAAATTATTTATTTAGAAGATAAGGTGGATATGGGTTTAAAAACTCTCAAACAATATGTTTTAGATAGGTTTAGCTAAACATATTAACCTTAACATTTATATTTAACTCTTAGTTAAATAGTTTGACATTTATCATGTCTCTTTTTATTTTTATATTATATGGTTAATAAACTTACTATAAAATTTCAATTGAACCCCAATTGGTTCATTAATGTCATATATATTTTTATATAAGAATTTTGTCTGATCCATATATTTTTAAGTCCATTATATCAATTAATAATATAATATTTCTTTTAAATACTTTTTTTTGTCAATTTTGACACTATTTGATATTTTTTTATGTTAAAATCATAACAGCATTATTACTTCAAAAAAAATTTGATTGAAACAACTATATAAGGTCATATTAATCTATAAAATTAGTTTAATTCATCATATGTCTCAAATTAAATTTATTTGTGTATTTATAATATCAAATATTTTAATCTTTTATTAATAAGTAAATTACTGCATCTTCATTTTGTCGTAAATAAATATAATTATTTAATGTCTAAAAATTCTAAATAAAATACCACTATGTAGGAAATATTTTTATCTTTCTATGGAATATTTATAGTCTAATTTATCTTTTGTATAACCATATATTAAAAATGTTTTATTTATGAAAACTTGAATTTAACACTTTTAACTCTTCTTTAAATTAAATAATAATAAATGTGAAAATCTAATAATAGTGGACCTAAATGATCATATTATATTCCTAAAGTTGTTTTGGTCTAATTACACTTATCAAATAGAATTAGGACATGTTTTATGGTAATAATAATATCATTTTTACCTTTAATTACCCTATTTACATTTAACCTTGGTAAATAAAATTCAAAAGATACTATTCAGAAAAAAAAAATATCTTATTGAACCACATTTAACATAATGATATCAACCATGTCTCTCAGATTTTTTAAATTCAATTCACAGAAGCAGTAATGTTATGTTTTATGCAAATTTTTAAATTCTTCTATGAGGTGGGTAAAGGACGTTAATGATTTTAGTAAAATTTTTATATATCTAAATTTATTATAAAATTATTCCAATGAATTAAATTGACCATATATAGGTATTATGTATCTATTTTAAACTAAAATAAATTTATAAAAAATAAATATTTATTTATTTAAAACATCAGTTTTAGACAATAATTCAGTGTTTTTCACCATTCATCAATAAATGAAAGATTCAGAAAAATACAAAAAATTCACACTAAGCTAATTTTGATATTTCAAATTAAAAAATGAGGTCTATTTTACTAAATTCAAAACATATAAGTTGAATTTATTAATTTAAAATTTATTCTCGTTGTCAAAACCCCAATCCGTATTTTTTAAGAAATAATAACTATCAAACGATTAACACTTATTTATGTCCAATTTCAAAGTGAAATGACATACAATAACCAAAATTGGATTAAATGGTAAAAATATAATCTATTTATACTTCCAAAACATTAAAATGTATAATTTTCCACTACAAATTATTTCGATTAAAAACGTTTTTTCATTTAAAATATAGTATTTTTCACTATTCACCCAAATATGAGTGTTATCATAAAAAACAACAAAAAATTTATTGAAAGTTAATTCTTATTTCCTGATTCTAAAGAATAATTTTATTTTTTCAAAGTGAATATATAAATGTTACAAATATTAGATTTAACCAGGGATCACCATTACAAGGCGGTAAAAGTGCATTTTTTTTAAAAATACATCTTTTATCTGAAAAAATGAATAAGTTCTTACATTATGACTAAGAAACACATAATATGGATTCTAAAATTATATGGATTATATAAAGTTCAAAATTCAGTTAATACTCTTCCTAACTGATTTTGAACGGCTAGTTTGGTAAGTCGTGGCACGCTTGAACTCGGTGTTGCATATAGTGTATGTTATTGAATTACTTTCAAAAAATAACATACTATCAAATCGTGGGGTGTTACATTCTTCCCTCTAATAAATTTCTTCCTCTCAATTTGAAATTGTTCTTCGAAAATAAAATCTTGAAAATAGAAAATACCTTCGTGGGAAAACCCCCATCGGAAATTGGGTTGATAAGATTTAGGTTTAAAAATAGGAGAATGGGAATAAAAAAATAACCAAAAAATTATGATATAGATTATGATAAAATTGGTTGAAATTAGAGACACATAATTGGAGGAAAATCATAAATATTTATAGGGATTGATTGAGGTCATCGGTCGCAAACAATTGTAGAATTGAGGTCCTCAAAGCGATCAATCTATGATGATTAAAAATATCATCAGTTCAATAAAACAAAAGGTATTAGGATAACACATTTTTAGTTTTAAGATCTCTTACCTAAATTTTAAGAATTAATTTCTTCATAGAATAAGAGAAGAAAAAAATATATACTTGATAAGTAGAGTTCCATATTTTAACTAATTTATACCACAAGCTCATCTTTCACTCTAAATGATAATAGAACATAAGAAAATATATTCTATTTATCCTATTCATATAGGGTTCCAAAAAATGAATTTATAATTCATCGACCAGACCCTTTAAAAAAACTACATTATTCAATCTAGGACATCATGTGGGTTAGTGGAAGGTGATACACCAATGTCGCCCTTCGGTTGCAGGTTCAAGTCTCGCTGCCTTGTCGGAGGTGACGGGTTGCCGCCCAACCTCTAGGATGTCCTTTTTATGGAAATCAAAAAATAATATCAAACTATAAATACCCAAAATACTTCTTTCCAAACTCACAGTCAAAATTTATAAAGAAGGTAAACACAATGAGGATATTTTTTGCCATGTAATAACATTTGAACACCTTCATCATGTATTTCTTTAAAACACTACAACATCCTGAATTACTATAAAACTGTATTGATTACATTCATTCTCCCTTATTCTTTATAGAATATAAGATATACTTCTTCAATCCAAAAATATTGCAAACAACAACAATGATTCAATATACAAATCATTAATTAGTTTTAATGTAGTCAAGAAAATATAATATAATCTATCCAAATCAATCATCTCTTATTCCAAAATTAATACCACAGTATCAAGACAATATTAATGTTTTTCTTTCCTTTAACCATGTATTTTACAACAATTTTAACAAACCATTTAGTCACATTCTTAGTTCCACACAATCTCAAGTCATTAATGAAATAGTACTACAATACAATCCTTATATACCCTATAATTCTTATAACATGTACATCATTAAAATAATACTCAAATAAATAAATATGTTAAAAACAATGAATGATATCTAATCATTCCTCTTCATCTTCGGTACTATCATAACTTTATTATTATCCAACAACAGCATTTGGGGTATATGCTGATGATTTGGGCATTGATTCGGGTAGTTTCCCAACTCCTTGCAGGTGAAGTATTGGACATTTGAAACTTTTTTCTTACCCTTGGAATCATGTACTTGGTGCCCTTTTTCTCCAAACTTATAAAAAAAATCTTATTCCATTCAAGAACTTACCAAGGTGATTCTTTCCACAATTATCACATATGGGGAAATCCTTCATTTTCGTCTTCCATTTAGTCATATTTCGCTCTTCCATCCTTTTCTTCTCTTGCATCCCTTAAATTCCATAGGATTCAGTGAATTCTATACTTACCTTATTAACTCATGATACTATTTCATCATATGTTGAGAATATATGGGAGACAATTTCCCTTCTAAATGTTGGATTAATACAATGAAAGATATGATCCTTCTTACTCTTTGGATCATACGTATTGTTGGAGTTCACATTCCTTCCACTAGGGGCCATTTCTATACAATGGCATACACTAGGTCAGTTTATGAACTGCAATGAATAATTCCAAACATGTAAAATACCTAACATAAATTGAACTGTTTATGGATATAATCCATAATCATAAAAAAAATTCCTTGAGGAAGTATATAATCATAAACCCATCATCATGGTTTGTAAAAAAATGAGAATTATCCTAATCATATCCCTCGGGAGTGTTGTAACCATGAGTGTAGCAAGGCCTGTTGTCGTGCACCAGTTCCCATTTGAGTCTAGATCCGAGCGGTATTTTCAAGTTTTACCCCTAGGTACATCTATGCTAGAGCTTCCTCTACCTATTCGTATCCAGACAGGGATGTATTGTATTAAAAACTCACAAAATCATTACAGTACCAAAATTCTTGGAAGTTCTCGTAAACTAATCTTCAAAGCCTATCTTAGGGTAATGTTCTCTAATCATAGTTTAACTAAATTTATTTCCAAGGTTGTTGATAAACATTCTTTGATACCAACTGTAACACCTGAACCCAGTTAGCAAGAATCGGTGCATTATTTTAATACCGTGGAATGATTACAAGGAATCATGTCCCGAATGACTGACTAGTTTAGTAGTCTTGGAGAATAAATTACATACATGAATGCTACATTACACATTAGAAAATAAAACCTAACAAAATTTATCCTTCGAGAACACCATTAATCGCCTAGCATAACTTTGCTTATCAATCAGAATACACTTCATGGAATCCTGAGAAAAATAAAACATAAAAAGGGGTGAGCTCAGATGCTCAGTAAGGATAACAATATAGTAGAATCTTTCATAAATAAGCATAAACATTTAAGGCAATGTATAAGACTAAAAAAGGCCTTTTAAACTTAAACTTCAACATAATATGGAAAAGTTACAATAAAATAATTCCATTTACTTATTCACATGGATATTCTAATTGTTGGATAATCACATTCAATAACAATATCCTCTTTCATAATGATTGAATGCATAATGACAGACATTAATAACCACATAGTCAACGCCCTATTCCAAGACTACAAATAAGATTTTGTCAAGGCCTCGTGCCAAGACACAAGTTAGTCTCATGACATCTACCGATGCATCGAGGAGCTATAGTAGGCTTTACCCATCACATATTAAGTCCAATGAATTCCTCATATGAAAAGGTTTAAACATAACATAAACATTCATATTAAAACTGGAAAAAGAAATGTCAATACTTTACCCATAAACCATGAATGGTATAAAAATAACAAAATCACAGTCAAACATATCACGAAACATTCAATACAATATATAAGATTTGTATCATAATAAATCAACTTCAATCAAGTTTTAAATACATTAAAGGATTTTGACATAGACGAAAATTATTTGTAATACTCATTGAAAGAAATATCAATTTTTAATGAAAACATTTAAAAGTCACAAAATTTAGAAAGGAAGAAAATTAAAGACATTTGTTAATAAAATTTTTCCATACCACTTTGAAACATTTGAAAGTAATCATGATTTTAAAACATTCATATCCATTTAAATAAATCCTTAACACCATTTAGAAAACATGGACATTAATGAGAATGGTTTAGAAGAATAAATATTTAAAACATTTAAAATGATGATTTATTAAAAAATACCTTAAAAAGGATCCCTTTGATATCTATTTTATGAAATATGGACCTGGATAATAAATATGACCCAGTAGATACTTACGTAAAAACATCCTCTGTTAATAAAGAGATTTTTTAATTAACCCCTACCTTGCACATTCCTTTGGTCGGGGTACGTTTAACCTTCTGTATAATGACCATAGTATGTTATTAAATTTTACGAGAACCATATTCATATTTATTAAATCATACAAGATTCATTTATGACTTAATACTACCCATTTGATAATGATTTCCATGTTAAATTAACATTTTGGGTAATAATCGCTTTCTTTGTCGTATGTGTTTTAACATGTTATTTCTGATCGTATCATTTAGATGATGATTTAAATTATTCCAGAATATAAACCTTGATTTATATATCTTATATATTTATAATATAAATATTTATAATATATGTATATATGTAATGGAAGATGCTGTTTTTGGAGACGGTAGGTTGTACGTATGCATAATCGTTGTTTCCGTTTTCATATCATATTGAATGAAAGTATGTGAATAATATATATGTAATTATTTACATAAATAAATATATAAATATATATATATCTCTAGTATCATAATTATTTCATATATTACATAACTATTAATAATATATATTTTTATAATCATCGTTGAATGGTGAACATGGAAATGAATCTCATCGCGTCGTGGAGACGGTAATCCGTACGTACACACGAGCGATAATATCAATATTTTGATTTGAAATCATATGTAAATAGATGTTATATCATATATAAACAATAATTAACATGATATATTTATTATTTACATCAATTATACAACATTATTATACCCATCCAAATAATAATGTATTGAATAACAATTACACCACGACGTGGAGACGGTAAGTCGTACGTACTCACATATGGTGACATGTCATTCAAAATACGGATAGAAAAATGAATATGGTTGTAACATATTTATAATTACATCAAATTATATTGAAGATACTGAAGTAATTATTTTAGAATTAAAACAACAAAGAAAGAGGAAGTGGAAGAAGAATGGAACTTGAAAGTGGTGATGAAATATTTACCTCTTCTTCATGTTCTTCCTTTTGATTTGATCAAAAGGGGTTCTTAGCTTGGAATTATGACTAAAGTATGTCCTATATGATTAATTTGGGACATGTTAGAGGGTATTTGGTAAGGTTTTGGGCGATCCAAATGGCATTGATGGAGTGAATTAGAGAGAAGGGGGGTGCTCTATTATAAGAGGGGTGAGGGTCACTTTAGGGAAATCATGAAATATTATTTCATAATGAGATGATTTTAGGTTCTTAATGGCTCCATAATTATTTATTTAGATGATAAGGTGATTATGGGTCGAAAACCACTCATCAAATATGTTTTAGAAGGGTTTAGGTCACCATATTAACCTCAGAATTTATATTTAACTCTTAGTTAAATAGTTTGGCATTTATCATGTCTCACAGTATTTTTATATTATATGGTTAATAAACATTCTATAAAATTCCAATATACCCCAATTTGTTCATTAATCTCGTATATTTTATTATATAAGTCTTTTTTCTATAACCGTATATTTTTAGGACCATTATATCAATTAATAATATAATATTTGTTTCAAAAACTATTTTATGTCCATTTTGACACTATTTGGTATTTGTTTTTTTTTGAATCATAACAGCATGATTACTTCGAAAAAAATTAATTGAATCAACCCTAACATGTCATATTAACTTATAAAATGAGTTTAATTCATCAAAAGTCTAAAATTACATATATTTGGTTATTTATAATATCAATTACTTTAATATTTTATTAATAAGGTAATTACTACATCATCATTGCGTGATAAATAAATTTAATTATTTAAGGTCTAAAAATTATGAATTAAATACCATTATGTAGGAAATATTTTTTTTATTTCTAATGAATATTTATAGTCGAATTTATCTTATGAATATCCTTATATTAAAAGTTTTTTAGTTATGAAAACTTGAATGTAACACTTTTAACTCTTCTTTAAATTAAATAATAATAGATGTCCTAATCTAATACATGTGAACCTAAAGGATCATATTTTATTCTTAAGGTTGTTTTTGGTCGAATTACACTTAACCAATAGAATTAGGACATGTGTTAGGGTAATAATAATGGCATTTTTACCTTTAATTACCCTATTTACTAATAACCGTGGTAAATAAAAGTCAAAAGATACTATTCACCAAAAATTATTTTTTATCTTATTGAACCACATTTTACATAATGATATCAACCATGTCTCTCAGATTTTTGAAATTCAATTCACAAAAGCGGTAAAATTATGCATTATGGAAATTTTTTAATGCTCCTAGGAGGTGGGTAAAAGACGGTAAAAAGTTAAATAAAATTTTATATATCGAAACTCATTATAAAATGACTCCAATGAATTAAAATGAACATATATTGGTATTATGTGTCTATTTTGACCTAAATAAATTTAAATAAAATAAATAATTATTTAAATAAAAAGTCTATTTTTGACAATAACTCATTATTTTTCACTATTCATCAAAAATGACATGTGTTCAGAAAATTCCAAAAAGTCACCCTAAGATAATTTTGATATTCTGAATTCAAAATTGAAAACTATTTTACCAAATTAAAAACATAGAAGTTTCATTTATTATATTAAAAATAATTCTCGTTGTCAAAACCAAAAGGCGTATTTTTTAAGAATTAATAACTATCAAAAGAATGACACTAGTTTATATCCAATTTCAAAGTGAAATTACATAAAATGACTAGCATTGGATTAAATTGTAAAAATATTATCTATTTATACTTCCAATCAATTAAAATGTATAATTTAACAATATAAATTATTTTTATTAAAAAGTTGTTTTAAGTTAAAATATAGTATTATTCACTATTCACACAAATATGAAAGTTATCAGAAAACACCAAAAATTTATTGAAACTAAATTCTTATGTCCTGATTCTAAAGAAAATGTTTCTATTTCAAATTGAATATATAAAAGCTTCAAATATTGGATTTAACAAGGGTTCACCATTACAAGGTGGTAAAAGTTCATTTTTTTGAAAAATATTCTTTTATGTAAAAAAATGAATTAGTTGTTACATTATGTCTAAGAAACTCATAATATGTATTCAAAAATTCTAAGGATTATATAAAGTTTAAAATTCAGTTAGTACTAATCATAACTACTTTTGAACAACTAGTTCTGTAAGTCGTGGTGCGCTTGAACTCGGTGTTGCGTGTAGTGCATGTTATTGAATTACTTTGAAGAAATAACATAGTATGAAATCTTGGGATGTTAAAACTCCACCATTGGATAATAATTTAAAGGTAGAAATGAAACAGGATAATGAAGATTCAAAATATTTGTTAATTTTATTGGATTGGATCCCTTTGAGAAGATCTCTTAGGATGAATGAATAGAAAATGGTTCCAATAGTGTTGTCAAAAGTATCATAGTGTTTGAGGGTGTCTATGTACTATCATTCCACGGAACAATGCTTATACATAGATCCAAAAGACCACTAAGGAGTATTCAAGGGTGGATAGAGATCTGAGTACACCTTCTCCCAATATTTTTCTCTTAGTGAAGTTAATCTGTTCATTGTAGTGGATGTTGAAAATATCCCATCTAGAACTAGGATGTTCTATCCTATAAAGGTTCAATATTGTAGTTTGTATGTTTGGAATTATTGACCATACACAATTTTTTTGTCTGGGGATGACATAATGTCATAGGATACAAAGAATTCTAATACCCTTATGTAATTGTATACTCTGGATAGAAGTAGTTATATCAAGGCTATCCTCCATAATATTTCAAAGAAGATGGAAAATACCCCATTTTTTACTATACCAGAATTTATTAACACACCATTTTCTGGTAGGACCATTATTTTGGGTGTAAAAAATGATGTATTTCGTCAAGAAAGGAGTTTTAAACCCTTTATGTATAAATATGTTGTTGAAATTGATCCTTCATTGCCATTTGGTGAAGCTAGTTTGGTGATGTTTTGAAATGATATCTTATACATGCCTCGACATAGAATATGGACAAAAACCCACAACCATGATAGAAAACCCATATTCAATTTATAATGAATATTCAAATGATGATTTTTAAAAAAACAATACATGGATGTCAAAAAGGACTCTCTTGAGGATGATTGTTTAAAAAAGGCATGACTTGGGTTATGAACACAGAGGATTATAATAAAAATTATGTCAAACTAATTCCATGTGAGAAAGAAGGGCCTTCATACCAAGATAAACATTTATATTTGGGGATTCCCCATAAATAGTGGGGAGAGGCTGACACTCAATAAATTGATGATTACATGCCAGGGTGGTGATAATGATTTAGGTTAAACAATTTCATTCTTTATTGTATTTTTAGAATTTTTTTAATCAATATAATGATATTTATATCAAGTGAATCAACCCTTTTAGGGGGTGTGGACTATCCTTATTGGATTATGGGTGTGTGCGTGGTTTCATTTTCCTTTTTACTCTATGACCATCTATGATGATGATGGTGATGATGATGTTGATGTTGATGATTATTATTATTATTAATGTTTTCATTATGTTTTATGTTGTTGTTACTACAATTATTTCTATTGTTACTAATAATACTATTATTATCAATGAAGACTATGATGATAATTATTATTAATATTGATATTATTATTTTTGTTACTATTATTATTATTATCATTATGTTTAATATTATTATTATTATCGTAATAATAATTATCATCATTATTATTTCTATTATTATTACTGTTATTATTGTCCCTTATGTAATGTTTTAGTGGGTTTTCCATGTCCTTCACATGTAAATTTCCAATGTTTGAATCCTACAAACACCGTTGGGGGATTTACGACACAGGATCTGATGTAGGTGATGAAATAGGGGTGGTGACATAGGCAAGTCATAGGATTCCAATAATGTAGGTAGGCGGTGATGCAGTCAAGATGCAGGAAGGTGTTTATACCAAAGTACTTATTGATGAAGGCATGGCCTATATGCCATCAATCAAAGGGGACATTAATCCTTCCAATGGTGGGCCATTGTTCCATTTTAAATGGGACAAAATGATATTAAAATTTTATATAGGGCTAGGTTGATTGGAAATCCCATGGGGTGGGGGATATTATCTATCCTCCCGAGCCTATGGTAATGGGTGTCTGGTCATATTTCATTTTATTTTACCCCCAATAAATAAATGGATTATTACTATTATGGAGAGGTATCACCCGTAGGTTATTTAGAGGTGATTATTTTGTAAACCTAAATCTCACATTCATAGATATGGTTCTTTGGAAATATCTCATGTGTGATTCTATTTAATAACTAGTATAGATATCCCCTTATTTATTTCAGCCTAGGGGACAACCATTCATTGAATTCTCCATGAATTATGTGGGTATTATAGTGGAGGATCATCATTTCATGTTTATTGTTATGTTTTTCAATCATTTTCCATCACAGAAATTTATCTAGAGGTCCCATTAAACTATTTGGAATCTTTCCATTGACTCAGGGATTCTTAATTCTCATATAATCATATATTCACTTGTTCAGAATGTATGATTATTATAAATATTTGTCTTGTAGAAAATGGTATTTAGGTTTCTGTATAAAAATTATGAAATAAACCACCTGATTTTGAAAAGGATCATGGACGTCCTATTTCTACCATATATCTTGGATTTCAAGGGTTTCTCGTTCATATGTTCAAAATAATAGCTTTATTTTCTTTACAAGTCATATAAGAACACCAATTAAACTCAACTCAATGACATACAAGATTTCAAGAACCATTGTTTTGAGGACTCCTATAAATCATTATATCTATAAAACAACACCCTCTTTTATTTAGATTCAAAATTGGGATAGGAGTTTCTATGAAGGAATTAATTGTCGAAATATTTTGTATTATTGTATTTTATGTATTAATTTTTGTCACACATCAATTCTTTGAGGAAGGGTTCCCTAGAAAAAATATAATGCCTAAAAAACTATTAAGAGGAATTTTGTATATGCTATGAAATAGAGGCATGATACTCTTATTAGAAGGATGGATCACTCACATAGAGTCATAACATCCATGGAGTTTCATGCCATACCAACGAAGGGTGGGGAATTTTTTGGTTTTGCGAATTATGTTCATAAATATCAACCTAATATTAAAGAAAATATTAAAGATTAATGATTCCCCAAATTCTTATGGAACATACCACCACTGGCATGAAGTGGAAAAGGATGATCTCATGGATTTTGATGAATCCACATATGATCCACCTGAACAATATTGTCTAATTGAAGAATCATTATTATGATATTGAGCAAAAAAAAAGTAAGAAACCAATGGTGGATTTGGATGGATTCATCACTTTATCATCTAGAATGACTCACTAACCAAATAAATATTCTAAATTGATGAGAACCATTATAACTAGATCCTGCATATTTTTAATAAAGGAAATCTCCACTCACCTGATTGTTGAGATCCATTATTTATCCTCAGATGATGGGATATCTTATTCATCCTCCAATGAGGAAGGTATAGAAGATGTTAGGGAGCTCTATAACGACACTCTTATTCTAAAAGAGGATATCACGGAAGAACATTAAACTTAGGATGATAAGGAATATTTGATGGCATTTACGAGATATTACAATGGAGAGATATATATGATTGATTATCTCAATATCAGAGTTCAACTGTTTTCTATAAGAGAATATTAATTTCACCAAAACCCAAATTTTTTATTTTTGAATCCATCCTTTTGTATAACACTTATGGTTACTTGAAAGGTTCTTGAATTTTATGACATGGATATTGGTAGTCTTATAGATATATTTTGTAGTTTTAAAATGAAAAAAATCCTTTAAATCATGTATTTAAAATTCAATACTCAAAATATTTGTTATTATATTCATTTATATAAACATATTTTAATTTCTGTTATAGTGTTATCATTTAATGAATTGAATTAATGGTGTTAGTAATATGAGTAATGTTTAATTGGAGATTGGTTTCTCATGGAAATGATGTTAAAAGATACTTGTCCCCATTCGTTATTCATATTTTTCATATCACTCATTCCTTCTCAAATTTAGTCACATCTTGTTGTATTTGACCTAGATGGAGTTTCAGGATGCACAAAATTATAGAGAATCCAAAAAAGTGTCTTTTCTTTTTACACTATAATGAATGTATTCTTGGGTTTCTTTGAAAATATTGCCTAGACTCATGGGGAATGATGATATGTCAAATTCCTACCATGGAGTGAGGAATTTATCTGTGAAAAAATTTAGTTCAAATGTTGTGTTCTTAATAAATATTAAATGATTTTAGAGTGTCGAGTGGTAATTTTTGTATGTTGATGTGTCGGTTACCAATAATTAAGTAATTAAATAATCTTGGATATTTTGTCTTTTATATGTTTGGGGTTGTTTAAATTTTTAGTTTTCATGATATATTTGGAATATTCTAAGGACCATAGCTCTAATATTGGCGGATGGATGAATTTTGTTTTGATTCTAGGACCATTTGTGAAAGTATTGATTACCTATTTTTTGTGTAGAATTTTTTTTGTTTTGGATATTTGGAATGCTTATTGGCGAGACCTTATTTCTACCTATAATATTAAAATTCTTGATTCTTTTTTAGATAACTATTAATCACAAAATCTAGTTTTTTATGTTGTTTATTTTTATTTAGAGTAGACGATATTCATATATTTAGTGATATGAGTGATTGTTTCCCTGAGTAATGACCCCATGGTGTTATTTGTTATGGCCCTCATTTATGATGATATAGTTCTCAATTTTGGGATGTGTCTGAAGTGATAATGATTGATAAGTGACTTAGATCCTCTATTGACTATTTTTAGTATCCTACTGAAGTTGTGATGAGAAGCCTGATTCATTAAAGAGGACAATGCAGAATGCATCTCTCTTTTCATTATAAATTATAACTATTTGACATAATTTTAATGATAAATACTTCTATGTTTGATAAAAACACTATGATTAATTTGTTTTTGTGGAGACTCACAACATAGGATCTTAGGACAGTGAAGGAATTACTAGTACTTTTTACTACTGAGTTTTTGAAAATACATCACACTAAATTCAATATCATTTTAATTTGTTTTAATTTAATAAATTTTTGGAAATTTGAGTAGGGGTTCCAACTCATGATTCTATCCATTTAAAATTATTTCAATTATTATTAATACTAATAATAATATTGTTGATACTATTATAATTTTTTTAATGGTTAGAGGTTACTTGTAATGAAAACAACAGACAAACACCCTTAGGCCTGCTAGGATAGGCTACATCCCACAACATGGTTTGACCCAATACATTGAAATCCCGTTACACTGATTGGTCCAAATTACTAATATCCCAAAGGCTATTACATGGGTATATACCCCTTCTTAAATCAGTCATACATCATCATCTTGCATTAAATCCTACCTATATCATTTCCTACATCACCATCATCACCTAATTATCATTATTATTATTATTATTGAATTGGGTTTTCTTTTATATACAACACATAAAAGAGTTCTTTTGATGGGTTCTCATACACTAATGGGTTAGTGAGGAACCTTGTATAAGGGTGGGTCAAGTGTGTGAGTTTTTTGGTTTTATGGTACCCCTAATAACTAGTATAATTATATTTATTATTAATATCATTGTTGTTGTTGTTGTCGTTACTATTGTTGTTGTTATTTTTGTTGTTGTTATTATTATACCCTAGCATTAGGGTTCTTGTGGTTTGGGTTGGGGGAGCTAGGTTGCAGGGTCAAGTCCCTAGGTTTTCAATGTTTTCTTCTCCTATATTGTGTGTGGCAGGGGACACTGTAGTGTTCCAATATTACTAATAATGCAACTTATGCTATTTATGCTACAATTATCCTTAATATCCTTTTCATATTAATAGAAATGGGTTCTCCCTGATAAAACACAATGAATTGGATCTTCATGATTCTTTGAAGATGTAATCAATGTTTTCCAATATAGAAAATAAAGCATAGGATAGATTCCTCACTATAACTGAGTTCATCTTTCCTTGCAATCACATCATTAGAAATATATATATATATTTATTTCAAATAATTATCAATGATTGTTGAATAAAGTATATAAGAATGTAAATTTGTTATTCTTGGTAGATTAATTCCTCTTAAGTATAAGACTTTAGTTTCTGAGGAGCTTCAATATAACTTATAATTGTTCTAGAGTTTTAATGGATAGAGTATGTCATAACTAGGAATGGGACTCTTCTATATTGTATTTCATTCATGCGAGATTTTTTTATGGAATGGGTCTTAGGTTTAATCTCCGTTATTATAGTAATTATATGAATTTATTCTCTATGATATTATCATTAATTTGTCACTGGTCAGGAAAACCATCACACAATCATGGATTCACATCCATGGTCTTAGTTAGATCTTATAGAATTTGTAGATCCTCCAAGCTGTGGTATCTATGATTGGTATTCATATTAAGATTAATAAAGTGGCTGAAATAGATGGGTATAGAAATTTTGTTAGAGTTTTAGTGGATATTGACATCTCTTCTACACTTTTTAATACAATTATCCTTGTTTTGTTGATAAAAAGAATGAATTTTCTGTTTTTATGATAGAATAAGAATGTTCTATAAGAAGTATTTTTTCATTGGAAATACAATTTATGAATATGATCGAATCATGAAAATTTATGTTTATAAATGTAGGGATCTTTTTTAAAGTTATGGAAGAATATATAAAGAACACTACTCTAACAAAGCCACTTTGAAATTTTGTTTCTGGGACTCTATTGAAATTTTTCCCACATTCATACATAGTAGAAAGACTTATAAACCTTTCTAAGGTGACAATGCGGAGACTTGAATGATTTCTCATCGTATATCATGGAATATTCTTGTGTAAAAGTTTATCAATATTTTGGTTTAGGAAGGTTTTTTGAAAGGTGTGTCTCTTAATATTCATTCCCAATTTCTAGATAAAAAGGCTTCTTATACACAATTTACCTAATGACACTACCTAGGGCCTATCAAGGTATCCCCTCATTATTATTATCATGACTTCATTGATAGTGAATATGAAAAAGGGGAAGATATCACTAATACAAATGAGGATGAAATAATTCCCTCAAGATCAAGAAGATGGAAAAAGCCACTGTAAATGGGATCTTTTACGTATATATATAATTAAACATATTCTAAGGGGAATGATATAAATCCTTAGGTGGTAAAATAACCTAAAAAATATCCCTATATTTATATGTCTTCCATTTAAGAACATATAAATGTGATTCCGAGGAAACCTTTTAATTCTATATAATAAGATATAAATTAATTTTTCATGGTACCCAAGGATTTTTTTGATGAACTCCCAAGTGGATTAAAATGATAGAAAATATTTTCAAACTACTAGTATGGTTATGGAATATTGGGAGACCAATTCCATGCTCCTTGGGATGGTTAATCCTTATCAGATTGAAATGAATGATACTATCAATGATGATGTAATGCCCCGACCCCAGTTACCCAGAGTCGATGCATTATTACATAACATTGGAATGATCACAAAAGATCATGTCTCGAAAGACCGATTAGTTTAGAAGCCTTGGAGTCACTAGATACATTCATAATGTTTATATTACATATTAAATTGAAAAATACAACAACATATTGTCTCCATAGACCACACTCATATCCCATCAAACTGTCCCTGCATGTCATTAATAGATACTTCTTCACATCCTGGAAAAAATAAAGCATAGAAAGGGGTGAGATCAGATACTCAGTAAAGATAAAAATATAACGGAAACTATCATAAATAAGCATAAACATTTAAGGTAATGTATAACTAAAACAAAATCATTTTAAAACTTAAACTTCATCATAATATTGCAAAAATAAAATGAAATAATCCCATTTACTTATGCACATGGTTATTCTACTAGTTGAATAATCACATGCAATATCAATAACCACTTTCATAATGATAGAATGCATAATTCCCGACTATCATAACCACATGTTCAAGGCCTTGTGCCATGACTACAAATAAGATTTTGTCAAGGATTGGTGCCAAGACACTAGTTTGTCTCATGAGACCTGCTAATGCATCAAGGAGTTGTAGTGGACTACACCCTTCACTTTTTTAGTCCAATTAATTCCCCATATGAACAGGTTTAAACATAACATAAACATTCATATTAAAACAAGAAAACGAAATATCAATACTTTCTCCATAAACAATGAATGGTATAAAAAAAACACATCCATAGTGAAACATATCAGAAAACCTACAATACAATATGGAAGTTTTGTATCATAATAAATCAACTTCAAATAAGCTTAAAATAAATCAAAGGATGTTGACATAGATGAAATCAAATATATTTGAGAGAAATATCTCTTTTTTTGAAATCATTGAAAAGTCAAACATTTATAAATGAATTAATTTAATTGAGATTTTTGAATCAAAGTGTCCCATACCACATTGAAACTTTTGAAAAGAAATATCATTTAAAAATATTCATGTCAATATAAATAAATAATTAAAATCATTTTGAAAACATGGACATAAATTAAAAGGATTTAGAGAGATAAATCTTTAAAACATTTAAAATTCTGATCTTCATAAAGAGTACCTTTCACAATTTCTTAAAATATTCATCTTGAAATCATTTAAAAGTCACATAATTATAAAATAAAACATTTACATTTAAAATATTCTTATAATCTTGTAAGGGAAGCTTCGACGATTTTATAATGGTGGAAAATAGCCACACCATCCGTATAAGTTAAAAATGACATTATTACCTTAATTCTATCAAATTTTTTAAAAAGGATCTTGTTTGGAAAATGACAGAAATATTCCTTTATAAACTTCATATAAAATCTCAAACAAGTTTATAAATTACTATAACCAATATTCTGTAAAATAGTAAGAATTTTTTGAAATATATTTTTATGAAACATGGATGTGGATGATAAAGAGGTTCCTGTATATAATTACTTATAAAAAACCTCGGATAATGAAAAGATTGTGAAACAAACCCTTACCTTGTAATTTTCCTTGGTAGAGGGTAGGATAACCACCTGAATAATTGTTAAATAATTGTTATGAAATTATAAAATAATCATATACATAAATATGATATCATATATGATCTTTTAATATTGCTTTGTTAATAATATTTTAGTATTATTGTCATTTCGAGTGTTCACATACTCATTTTTTTATAGGTTTTGATACATAAGACATGTTTTTTATCCATAGGTTGTATATTATTAATATCCATAATGATATCAAGTCCTTAAACATTATTTTTAATCATCAAATAAAAATTAGTCTTGAATCGATACGATGGGGAATGAATCTTATTACGTTCGTGGAGACGGTTGTTTGTACGTACGCACGAGCGACAATATCATTCTTTTTGATATTAAAATAATATATAATTGGATATTTTATCATATATACAGAATCATTATCATGTTATATGTGTTATTTATATGAATTACATTTCATTATAATACCCATCCAAATAATAATATTTTGAATAACAATTACACCACGACGTGGAGACGGTAAGGCATACGTATGCACGTATAGTGACATGTCATTAAAAGGATTGATAGAATACTGAATATGGTTGTACCACATTTATATGAACATCACAGTATATATAAGATATTGGATTTATTATTTTAGAATTGAAATAACAATGAATGAATAAGATGAAGAAGAAAGGAACTCGAAAGAGGGTGGTGAAAACATTTCCTCTTCTTCAGGTTCTTTCTTTTGATTTGATCAAAATGGATCCATAGGATGGATTTCTGATCAAAATAAGGCCTCTAGGTTGAATTGGGGGAAGTTGATAGAATATTTGGGTAGGTTTTGGCCGATCCAAAAGGCTTTGATGGTGTGAATTAGTGAAAAGTGGGAGTGCCCTTTTATAAGAGGGGTGGGGCACCATAGGAAAAGCTAGAAATATTATTTTATAATAAATTAATATTCAGTTTATAATGGCTCCAAATTATATTTTTTTTAAGGATAAGGTGTGGGTAGGTTGAAAACCACTCAACCAATATGTTTTAGACTGGTTTGGGTCACTATATTAACTTTATCGTTTTTATTTAACTCTTTGTTAAATAGTTTGACATTTACCATGTCTCTTGATTTTTTATATTATATAGTTAATAATCATACAATAATATTCCAATAGACACCCAAGGGGTCCATTAAGTATACACATATCATCATATAAGGCCTTTGGCCGAAAATTAGATTTTTATGAATAGAATATCAATTAATAATATAATATTTGTTTTAAAAACTTTTTAGGTCAATTTTGACACTATTTAATAATTGATTTTTGTTAAAGCCTTAACAAATTTATTAATTCAAAAAAAATAATTTAATAAATCCTCACATGTCATATTAATAAATAAATTTTTTTATATCATCAAAACTTTAAAATTATATTTATTTTAATATTTACAATACTAATTATTTGATTCATTCATTAATAATGAAAATACTGCATCATTATTGTGTCATAAATAAATTTAATTATTAAATGTCTAAAAATTATAAATAAAATACACTTATGTAGGAAATCATATAATATTTCTCATTAAAATTATAGTCGAAAATATAAAATATATAACCTTATGTAAAAATTGTTTTTCTAAAAGATATATGCTTATGTCATTTTTTATTTACTTTAACTTAATTAATATAAAGTGTCATTATCAATTACATGTAGACCCATGGGGTCCCAAAATCAACCCAAATATGCCCATGGTCGGACATGTATCAACTAATAGTGTTAGGACACGTATTAGTGTAATTTATTATTATTATAATATTATTTTTTACCCTTATTTTCCGGATTTACCCTTTAACCAGGGTAAATAAAATATTTACTGAAATAATTATTCAAAATTTCTAAAAATAAAATTTACCAATTGACACAATTTTTACCTCCTGATTCTAAATATGGAATCCATTTTTCTAAATTCAAAACATATAAGTGGCAGAAATTAATTTAAAATTAATTACTGTTGTTAAAACAAAAAGCATGTTTTTAAGAGATAATAACTATCAAAAGATTGACACTTTCTTATGTCCAGTATAAAAGTAAAATTAAATAAAATGAAAAACATTGGATTAAATGGTGAAAAAAAATCTAATTATACTCTAAAATCCCTCACAATAATAATTTATCACTAATAATTATTTCGATTAAAAAGTTTCTTTTAATTAATATTTAGTAATTTTCACTATTAATCAAAATATGAAAGTTATCCAAAAAGTACCAAAAATTCACTCTAAGCTAATTTTGATATTAAAAATCCAAAAATGAAGCCCATTTTGAAAGATAAAATTTATAAAATTTCAAAAAGTTGGTATTACTATTCATAACGGCTAGTTTGATTGGTAGTGGTGTGTATTAGAACTCGAAGTTGCATACAACACACGCTACTGTATTATTCAAAGAGAATCGTATTGTGGAAGCATGGGGTGTTACATTCTCCCCTACTTCAAATAATTTCATCCTCAAAATTTGAAATATTTTTTCACAAATAAAAAGTTGAAAATAGAAAATACCTTTGGGAAAACCCACATCGGAAATTAGATTAATAAAATTTAGTCATAATAATAGTGAAAGTGAAATGAAATGTTTCACCACCAAATTATGATATCGATTAGGAGAAAATTTGTGGAAATTAGATACATATAATTGGAGGGAAAACGTAACTATTTATAGGTAGTGATTGAGTTCATCAATCGCAAACAAGTTTAAAAATGACGGCCATAAATTCATCAATCTATGACGATTTAAAATACCATCAGTTCAAAAAAATATAAGGTATTAGGATAAAAAAATTTGGTTTTATGAACCCTTCATAAAAGTGTAAGAATTAGTTTTTTCATAGAATCAGAGAAGAAGAAAAATATATACTTGACAAATAGAGTTCCATCCTTTAACTAATTTCTACCACAAACTCATCTTTCACTCTAAAAGATAATAAAACATAAAAAATATTATATTTATCCTATTAGTATAGGGTTCAAAAAAAAGAATTTATAATTCATATACCAGAATTTTTTATAAACTACATTATTCAATCTCGGACATCACGTGGGCCAGTGGTAGGTGATACACCCTTGTCACCCTTTGGTTGCGCGTTCAAGTCTCGCGGCCTAGTGAGTCGTGACAGGTTGTCGCCCGTCCTCCTGGTTGTCCTTTTTATGGCAATCCAAAAATAATCTCATACTATACTTATCCAAAATACTTCTATCCAAACACACAGTCAAAATTTTATAAGGTAAGCACAATTACGATCCTTTTTCCACATAATAACATGTGAACACCTTCGTCATGTATTATTTGAAAAATTGGTAACACCCTGAATTACCATAAAACCTTATTGATTACATTCATGCTACCTTATCATTTATATAATACTGGATATATTCATTATATCCAAAAATTTTGAATATTCCAACAATTATGAAATAAATAAACCATTAATCAGTTCAAATATAGTCATGAATATCCAATATAATTTATCTAAATCAACCATATCTTATTCCAAAATTACTACCTTAGTATCATGACAATATAATCTCAAGTTCCCAATGAAATAGTACTAAAGTACAATCCTCATTTTTTTCTGTAATTCATCTCACCAGTACATCGTTGGCATAACACTAAAATTACACAATACTTTAATCACAACCTAAGAACTATTAATCATTCCTCTTCATCTTTGGTAGTATCATAACTTGATTCTTATCCAATAGCAACATTTGGTGTATACTCTGATGATTTGGACATTGATTCTCATAGTTTCTCAACTTCTTATAGATGAAGCATTGTACATTTGAAACCTTTTTCTTACCCATACAGTCACGTACATGGTTTCCTTTTTCTCCACAATTATAACAACATCCCATTCCCTTCAGGAATGTTACAGGGTGTTTCTTCCCACAGTTATCACATATGGGAAAATTCCTCTTTTCCCTCTTCCCTTTATCCATCTTTCTCTCTTCCATCCTATTCTTCTCTTGCTTTCCTTCAATTCCATAGGACTTAGATAATTCTTTACTTATTTTATTAACACATGATACTATTTCTTCATATGTTGAGAATACATGGGAGACTATTTCCCTTCTAAATGTTGGCTTAATACCATGAATGATATGATCCTTCTTACTCTATGGATCATACGTATTTCTGGAGTTCACATTTCGTCTATTGGGTGCCATTTCTATACAATGGAATACACTAGATTATTTTATTAATCACAATATATAAATCCAAACTTGTAAAATACTTAACATAAATTGAACTGTTTATGGATATAATCTATAATCATAAAAATGTTTTCATTGAGGAACTATATACTCATAAACCCTTCAAAATGGTTTGTAAAGAAAATAAGAATTATCCTAATAATATCACCCAGGAGTGGCGTAACCAAGAGTGCAGCAAGAACTGTTGTCGTGCTCCAGTTCTCATTCGAGTCAAGCTCAAAGTGGTGTTTTCAAGTTTTACCCCTAGGTACATCTTTGCCAGAGCTGCCTCTACCTGCATGAATCCAGACAGGGATGTATTACTCAGAAAACACACAAAATCTCTACAATACCATAATTCTCATAAGTTCTTCTATACTAATCCAATATGTCTCTTTTATGGCTATCTTCTCTAATCAGAGTATATCTAAATCTAGTTTACAAGGTTTATACTAAACTTCCTCTAATACCAATTATAACGCCCCAACCCCAGTTACCCAAAGTCGGTTCATTATTACATAACATTTTCATGATCACAAAATAGAAAGTCTCGAAAGGCCTACAGTTTAGTAGCCTTGGAATCACTAGATACATTCATAAAGTTTACATTACATATTAAAGTGAAAACTACAAAAAAAATCTTGTCTCCAAAGACCACACTCATATCCCCTTATACAATCTCTGCAGGTCATTCATAAATACTTCTTCACATCCAAGGAAAAAAACATAGAAAGGGGTGAGATCAGATGCTCAGTGAAGATAAAAATATAGAAGAACATTTCATAAATAAGTATAAACATTTAAGGCAATGTATAACTAAAACAAAATCCTTTTTAAACTTAAACATCAGGATAATAAGGAAAAAATAAAATGAAATTATGAAATTTACATACTCACATGGATCTTCTACTAGTCTAATAATCACATGCAACATCAATAACCACATTCATAATGATGGAATACATAATTCTAAACTATCATAACCATATAGTCAAGGACTTATTCTAAGACTACAAATATGATTTTGTCAGGGCTTTGTTCCAAGACACTAGTTTGTCTCATGAGAACTATCAATGCATTGAGGAGCTATAGCAGGCTCCACCCATCACTTATTATGTCCAATGCATTCCTCATATGAACATGTTTAAACATAACATAAAAATTCATATTAAAAATAGCATACTAAATGTCAATACTTTCTCCATAAACCATGAATGGTATAAAAATAACAAATCCATAGTCAAACATATCACAAAACCTTCAATACAATATGGATGTTTTGTATCTTAATAAATCAAATTCAAATAACCTTAAAATCCATCAAAGGATATTGACATAGATGAAATGAAAACTATTTGAGAGAAATATCTCTTTTTTTAAAATCATTTAAAAGTCACATATTTATAAAGGAATTAATTAAAAAGAGATTTTTGAATCAAAGTGTCCCATACCATTTTTAAACTTTTAAAAAGAAATATAATTTCAAAACATTCATGCCCATATAAATAAATCCTTAAAATAATTTTGAAAACATGGACATTAATTAAAACTATTTAGAATGGTAAATCTTTAAAACATTTAAAATTATAATCTTGATAAAGAGTACCTTTCACAAATTCTTAAAATATTCATTTTGAAATCATTTAGAAGTCACATATTTATTAAATAAAACATTTATTTTCAAAATATTATTATAATATTTTAAGGGAAGCTTCGATGATTTTATAACGGCGGAAAATAGTCCTACCCACCGTATAAGTTAAAAAAATACATTCTTACCTTAACTCTGTCGAAAATGATAAAAAGGACCTTGTTTAGAAAATGACAGAAAGATTCCTTTATAAACATCTTATAAAAAGTCAAAAAAGGGTATAAATGACTTTAACCCAAATTCTGTAAATTATTATGAATTTTTTGCAATTCATTTTTAAGAAACACGGATGTGGATGATAAAGAGGTTCCGGTAGATAATTACTTAAAACAACCTCAGATAATGAAGAGATTTTGAAATAAACCCTTACCTTGTAATTTTACTTGGTTGAGGGTAGGTTAACCTCATGTATAATAGTTAAATCATTGTTATTAAATTATACAAGAATAATATACATAAATATGATATCATATATAGTCTTTTAATATTGCTTTGTTAATAATATTTTAGTATTATCATCATTTTGGGTGTTCAATTAATCGTTTTCATTTATAGGTTTTGTTACATAAGCCATATTTGTTAACTATAGGTTGTATCTTATTCATATATATAATTATATCAAGTCCTTAACATTATTTTTAATCATCAAATGAAAATTAGTCTTGAATCGATATGTTGGGGGAATGAATCTTATCACGTTCGTGGAGACTGTAGCCCGTACGTGCGCACGAGGGACAATATCATTATTTTGAAATTAAAATAATATATAATTGGATGGTGTATCATATATACCGAATCATTATCATGTTAAATATTTTATTTACATGAATTAAACTTCATTATAAGACCCATCCAAATACTAATGTTTTGAATAACAATTTCACCACGACGTGGAGACCGTGAGCCATACGTACGCACGTATGGTGAAATGTCATTCAAAGGATGGGTAGAATACTGGATATGGTTGTACCATATTTATAATAAAATCACAATATATGGAATATACTGGAGTTATTATTTTATAATGGAAATAACAAATAAAGAATATGTTGAAGTAGAAAGGAACTTGAAAGAGGGTGGTGAAAACATTACGTCTTATTTGGGTTATTCCTTTTGATTTGAACAAAAGGGCTCATTAGGATGTATTTTTGATCAAACAAAGGCCTCTAGGTTGAATTAAAGTATGTTGAGAGAATATTTGGGCAGGTTTTGGATGATACAAAAGGTATTGAAGGTGTGAATTAGTAAGAAGGGGGAGTTCCTTTTTATAAGAGGGGTGAGGGGAACCTTAGGAAAAGCAAGAAATATTATTTTATATTAAATTAATATTAGGTTATTAATGGTGCCAAAGTGCATTATTTAAATTATAAGGTGGTTATAGGTCTAAAAGCACACAACCAGTCGATTTTTTATAGGTTGGGTCACTATATTAACTTTATCGTTTTGATTTAAATCTTAGTTATATAGATTGATATTAAGCATGTCTCTTTGTATTTTTATATTATTTAGTTAACAAACATACTATAAAATTTCAATAGACCCCCAAGTGTTCCACTAATAATACACCTATCAATATATAAGTCATTTTTCTGATCCTCCGATTTTTAGGAAAACAATATCAATTAATAATATAATATTTTTTTAAACTCCTTTATGTCAATTTTGACACTATTTAATAAGTGATTTTTGTTTAAGTATTAACCACAATATTAATTCTAACCAAATTCATTTAATAAATTCTAACATGTCATATTAAACAATAAAAGTTTTTTATTTCATCAAAACATTCAAATTATATTTATTATAAAATTTATAATACTAATTATTTGATTCTGTCATTAATAAGTAAAGTACTGCATCATTATTGTGTCATAAATAAATTCAATTATTCAATGTCAAAAAATAGTAAATAAAATTTCTTTATGTAGGAAATTATTTTATATTTATAATGAATATTTATAGTCAAAAATATATCATATATAATCCTATGTAAATTTTTTTTTCTATAAGATATATGCTTATGTCATTTTTGTATTTACTTTAACTTAATTAATATAAAGTTCCATTATCACTTACAAGTATATCCATGGGGTCCCAAAATCGTCCCAAATATGACCATGGTCTGACATGTATCAACCAATTGGTTTAGGTCATGTTTTAGGTTAATTTATTATTATTATAATATTATCGTTTACCCTTATTTACAGGATTTACGCTTTAATCATGGTAAATAAAATATTTACCGAAATAATTATTCAAAATCACTAAAAATAAGAGTTACCTATTTACACAATTTTTATATCCTAATTATAAATATGAAATCCATTTTTCGAAATTCAAAACACATAAGTGGTATAAATTAATTTAAAATTAATTCCCGTTGTTAAAACAAAATGCGTGTTTTTAAGAGATAATAACTATCAAATGATTGGCACTTGATTATGTTCAGTTTAAATGTGCAATTATTTCCAATGACCAAAATTTTATTAAATGGTAAAAATATAATCTAATTATACTCTAAAATCACTCAAATTCATAATTTATCACTATTAATAATTTCGATTAAAAAATTTGTTTTTAATTAAAATTTAGTAATTTTCCTTATTCATCAAAATATGAAAGTTATCCAAAAAGTACCAAAAATTTTCCCTAAGATATTTTCGATATTAAAAACCCAAAAATTAAGTCCATTTTGAAAGGTAAAATTTATAAAATTTCAAAAAGTGGGTATTATTATTCATAACGGCTAGTTTGATTGGTTGTGGTGTGTGTTAGAACTCGAAGTTGCATACTACACATGCTACTGTATTATTCAAAGAGAAGCGTACTGTGGAAGTGTAGGGTGTTACATTCTACCCTACTTAAAATAATTTTGTCCTCGAAATTTGAAGAAAAAACGAAAATAAATGGTTTAAAATAGAAAATACCTCTGGGAAAACCCACATTAAAAATTAGGTTAATAAAATTTAGTCAAAATAAGAGGGAAAGAGAAATGAAAGGGGTCACCACAAAATTATGATCTCGATTAGGAGAACATTAGTGGTAATTAGAGACATATAATTGCATGAAAAACACAAATATTTATAGGTAGTGATTGAGTTCATCAATCAAAAACAAGTGTAAAATTGAGGGCCTTAAATTCATCAATCTACGATGATTTAAAATACCATCAGTTCAAGAAAACCTAAGGTATTAGGATAACAAATTTTTTGTTTTAATATCCTTTCAATAAATTATAATAATTAATTTATTCATAGAATAATATAAGAATAAAAATATATACTTGACATGTAGAGTCACATCCTTTAACTAATATCTACCACAAACTCATATTTCACTCTAAAATATAATAGAACTTTAAAAAATATTCTACTTATCCTATTCGTATGGGGTTCAAAAAAAATAAATTTATTATTCTTCTACCAGACCTTTTTTTAAAAAGACTACATTTTTCAATCCTTGACATCACGTGGGCCAGTGGTAGGTGATACACACTTGTTGCCCTTCAGTTGCGCGTTCATGTCTCGCGGCCTTGCCGTCGCCACAGGTTACTGCCTGACCTCCAGGATGTTCTATATATGGAAATCCAAAAATAATATCTATCTAGACTTATCCAAAATACTTCTATCCAAATTCACAGTCCAAAATTTATAAGGAAGTTTAACACAATTAAGATTTTTTTCCACGTAATAACATGTGAACACATTCATCTAGTATTATTTTAAAACATTGTAAAACCTTGAATTACCATAAAAACTTATTGATTACATTCGTGCTCCCTTATCCTTTATATAATACTGGATATATTCTTTATACCCCAAAATTTTGGATATTCCAACAATCATGAAATAAACAAACCATTAATCATTTCCAATGTAGTCAATAATATCCAATATAATTTATCCAAATCACCCATCTCTTATTCCAAAATTACTACCATAGTATCAAGACCATATAATCTAAAATTTACAATGAAATAGTACTACAGTATAATCCTTAGTTATTTATATAATTTATATAACCATTACATCATTGATTAAACACTAGAATGACACAATACTTTAATAACAACATAAGAACTCTTAATCATTACTCATCATCTTTGGTACTATCATAACTTGATTCTTATCTAGTAGCATCATTTGGGGTATACTCTGATGATTTGTACATTGATTCCCATAGTGTCCCAACTCCTTTCCGATGAGGTATTGTACATTTGAATCCTTTTTATTACCCTTATAGTCACTTACATGGTGTCCTTATTCTCCACATGTATAACAAACTCCCATTCCCTTCAGGAAACTTTCAGGGTGTTTCTTCCCACAGTTATCACATATGGTAAAATTCTTATTTTCCCTCTTCCCTTTATCCATCGTTCTCACTGCCATCCTTTTCTTCTCTTTCTTGCCTTCAATGCCATAGGACTCAGGGAATTCTTTACTAATCTTATTAACACATGATAATGTTCCATCATATGTTGAGAATACATGGGAGACTATTTCCCATCTAAATGTTGACTTAATACCGGGAAAGATATGATCATTCTTACTCTTTTGATCATATGTATTTTTGGAGTTCACATTCCTTCTATTGGGAGCCATTACTATACAATGGAATTTACTAGATTAATTTATGAATCTCAATACATAAATACAAACTTTTAAAACACTTAAAAAAATTGAGTAGTTTATAGATATAATCTATAATCATAAAAATGTTTTCTATGATGAAGTATATACTCATAAACCCTTGAAAATGGTTTGTAAAGAAAATGGGAATTATCCTTAGCATATCCCCCAGGAGTGTCATAACCAAGAGTGCAGCAAGGCCCATTGTCCTGCACCAGTTCCCATTCGAGTCTTGCTCAAAGTGGTGTTTTCAGGTTTTACCCCAAGGTACATATGTGCGAGAGCCGCCTCTTCCTACCCGTATCTAGACAAGGATGTATTGCTCGTAAAACTCACAAAATCTCTACAATACAAAAATTCTAGGAAGTTATTCTATACTAATCCTCAAAGTCTCTCTTATGCCTATTTCTATAATAAGATTTTATCTAAATATACTTCAATGGTTTGTACTAAACATCCTCTGCTACAAACTGTAACACCCAGAACCCAGTTACCCAGAGTCGGTACATTATTACATAAAAATGGCATGATCACAAAAGATCAAGTCTTGAAAGAATGATTAGTTTAGTAGCACTGGAATCACTAGATACATTCATAAAATTTACATTACATATTAAAGTGAAAACTACAACAACATCTTGTCTCCATAGTCCACACTCATATAACCTCATACTATCCCTACAGGTCATTCATAAATACTTCTTCACATCCTGGGAAAAATAAAACATAGAAAGGTGTAAGCTCATATTATCAGTAAAGAAAACAATATAGAAGAATCTTTCATAAATAATCTTAAACATTTAAGGCAATCTATAACTAAAACAAAACCCTTTTTAAACTTAAACGTCAGAATACTATGGAAAAAATAAAATGAAATAATTCCATTTTCTTACTCACATGGATATTCTACTAGTCTAATAATCACATGCAATATTAATAACCACTTTTATAATGATGGAATTCATAATGCTAGAATATCATAACCACATAGTCATGGAATTGTGCCAAGATTAAAATAAGATTTTGTCAAAGCCTTCTGCCAAGACACTAGTTTGTCTCATGAGAACTACCATTTCATCAAGCAGCTGTAGCGGGTTCTGTCCATCACTTATTAAGTCCAATGTATTCCTCATATGAACAGGTTTAAACAGAACATAAACATTCGTGTTAAAACTAGAATACAAAATGTCAATACTTTCTCCATAAACTATGAATGGTATAAAAATAACACATCCACAGTCAAACATATCACAAAAACATCAATTCAATATAGTAGTTTTGTTTCATAATAGATCAACATCAAATAAGCTTAAAATCCATCAAAGGATATTGAAATAGATGAATTAAAGACTATTTGAGTGAAATATCTCTTTTTTTTAAATCATTGAAAAGTCACACATTTATAAAGGAATTAATTTAAAAGAGATTCTTGAATCAAAGTGTCCCATACCACATTGAAAATTCTGAAAAAGAATTATCATTTCAATACATTCATGTCCATATAAATAAATCCTTAAAATCATTTTTTAATCAAGTACATTAATTAAAAATATTTTTGAAAGATAAATCATTAAAACATTTAAAATTTTGTTATTTAAAAAGAGTACCTTTCAAAAACTCTTAAAATATTCATTTTTAAATCATTTAAAAGTCAAATAATTAAAATAAAACATTTACTTTCAAAATATTCTTATATTCTTTTAAGGAAATCTTCGAGGATTTTATAATGGCATAAAATAACTACTCCCACTGTATAAGTTAAAAAAAGACATTCTTACCTTATTTCTGTCGAAAAGGTTAAAAAGGACCTTGTTTGGAAAATGACAGAAATATTCCTTTATAAACTTCTTATAAAAATTCAAACAGGGGTTTAAATGACTTTATCCCATATTCGGTTAAAAATAAAATGTTTTGAAATACATTTTTAATAAACATGGATGTGGATGATAAAGAGGTTCTAGTAGATAATTACTTATAAACAACCTTAGATAGTGAAGAGATTTTGAAATAAACCCTTACCTTGTAATTTTCCTTGGACGATGGTAGGTTATCCACTTGTATAATAGGTAAAAAATTGTTATTAAATTATACAAGAATATTATACATAAATATGAAATCATATATAATCTTTTAATATTGATTTTTTAATAATATTTTTGTATTATCGTCATTTCGGGTGTTCACTTACTCATTTTCTTTAATAGGTTTTGTTACATAAGCCTTGTTTTCTATCAATAGGTTGTATCTTATTCATATCTAGAATGATATTAAGTCCTTAACAATATTTTTAATCATCAAATTAAAATTATTCTTGAATAAATACGATGGGTAATGAATCTTATCGCGTTCGTGGATACGGTAGTCCGTACGTACGCACGATCGACAATATCATTCTTTTGATAATAAAATAATATATAATTTGATGGTATATCATATAAAAAGAATCGTTATCATGTTATATGTATTATTTACATGAATTACACTTCATTATCATACCCATCCAAATAATAATTTTTTGAATAACAATTACACCACGACGTGGAGACGGTATGCCGTACGTACGCACGTATGGTGACATGTCATTCAAAGGATGGATAGAATACTGAATATGGTTGTACCATATTTATAATAAAATCAAATTATATAGAAGATAATGGATTTATTATTTTATAATGGATATAACAATGAACGAAGAAGTTGAAGAAGAAAGGAACTTGAAAGAGGGTGGTGAAAAAATTACCTCTTCTTCGGGTTCTTCCTTTTGATTTGATCAAAAGGCCTCCATATGTTGGATCTATGATAAAACTAATGCCTCTACGATTAAGTTAGGGATGTTTAGAGAATATTATGTTAGGGTTTGGCCAAGACAAAAGGCGTTGAAGGTGTGAATTAGTGAGAAGGGGGAGTTCCCTTTTATAAGAGGGGTGAGGGGAACCTTAGGAAAAGCTAGAAATATTAATTTATAATAAATTTATATTCGGTTTCTAATGGCTCCAATGTGGATTATTTAATTTTTAAGGTGTTTATAGGTCAAAAAACACTCAACCAATAGATTTTAGACAGGTTTGGGTCACTATATTAAATTTATCTTTTTGATTTAACACTTAGTTAAATACTTTGACATTTATCATGTCTCTTTGTATTTTTATTTTATATAGTTAATAAACATACTATAAACATCCAATAGACCCCCAAGTGGTCCATTAATAATTTATTTATCATTATATAAGTCCTTTTTCAGAATATTAGATTTTTACGTATAGATTATCAATTAATAATATAATATTTATTTTAAAAACTCTTTTATGTCAATTTATACACTATTTAATAATTGATTTTTTTAAGTCTTAACAACTTTATTATTTCGAACCAAATTAATTTATGAAATCCTAATAAGTAATATTAACCAATAAAAGTTTTGTATGTCATCAAAACATTCAAGTTATATTTTGTTTAACATTTATAATACTAATTTTGTTATTCTTTCATTAATAAGGAAAATACTGCATCATTATTGTGTCATAAATAAATTTAATTATTAAATGTTCAAATATTATAAATAAAAATTAATTATGTAGGAAATATTTTTATCTTTCTAATTAATATTTATAGTCTAAAATATAATATATATAACTTTATGTAAAAATTATTTTTCTAAAAGATATATTCTTATGTAATTTTTGTATTTACTTTAACTTAATTAATATAAAGTGCCATTATCACTTACAAGTGGATCCATGTGGTCCCAAAATCGACCCAAAGATGCCCAAGGTCGGAAATGTATCAACCAATAGGGGTATAACACGTTTAGGGTAATTTATTATTATTATAATATTATTTTCTACCCTTATTTATTGGATTTACCGTTTAACCATGGTAAATAAAATATTTACCAAAATAATTATTCAAAATGTCTAAAAATAAAAGTTACATATTTACACAATTTGGACCTTATGATTCTAAATATGGAATCCATTTTTCTAAATTCAAAACACAGCAGTGGTAGAAATCAATTTAAAATTAATTCTCGTTCTTAAAATGAAAAGCTCGTTTTTAAGAGATAATAACTATCAAAAGAATCACACTTTCTTATGTCCAGTTTAAATGTGAAATTATGTCCAATGACCCACATTGGATTAAATGGTAAAACTATAATCTAATTATACTCTAAAATCACTGAAATTCATAATTTATCACTATTAATTATTTCGATAAAGAAATGTTTTTTAATTAAAATTTTGTAATTTTCACTATTCATCAAAATATGAAAGTTATCCGAAAAGTACAAAAAATTAACCCTAAGATAATTTTGATATTCCGAATCTAAAAATGATGTCCATTTAGAAAGGTAAAACTTATCAAATTTCAAAAAGTGGGTATTACTATTCATAACGGTTAGTTTGATTGTTTGTGATGTGTATTAGAACTCGAAGTTGCGTACAACGCGCGCTACTGTATTATTCAAAGAGAAGCATACCGTGGAAGATTGGGGTGTTAAAATTTTATAAATATTACTGAAATTGAAATATTGTATTTTATATGGATCCCTCATGTAAGAATATTGAACATAAATCATCGCCTAGAACACATCCTATTATTGATTCATCTACAAGGATTGTGGATTGTGGAACCAATATAAAAAAATCTTTTGATTGGATCCTAATGTATCTATTCCCTATAATTATGTTTCTACAGGATAAGGTATTCTTTCATTATAAGATTTTTTTGGTGCACATGTTGACCTAGATTTGAAGCCTCTCTAGATGGTCCTATTTTAGAAGGCCCCATGTGGGGACACTATCCCCAAGATGGGCATGGATGGGGATGCCATTATTGAAGGGGTGCATGAAAACCATCTTGGAACTACACAAGAAACATTTAGAGGATATCATGGTGAGGAGGAAGAGTAAATGGATACAAATGATCTAATTTTTTACGACAATCTCTTTTATGGAGGAGTAGTTGAAACATAACATTCTAGGGCGGTTCTCGGGGTAATGGAGGCGGAAAAGAAAACAAATATGATTTATTGATTATAATTTTTGACCAATTTCTTGTGATTATTATTCTTCTCCATATCTTTAGGATTGATTTACACAACTTTTTTAAAACATTAAACACCATGTTTCTTGTATTGTGTGTGTGATTAATTAATAAATATCTGGGGATCAGGGGTTTGGGGTTACCAAATCTATTATTTAATCCATATTTATTATTATTGTTTTTTTATTTGATGGTCAATATTGATCATGAATCTAAAAGATATATATTTGGGAATTTTTATAGAATTTATATCAAAATTGAACATAGCCCAAAATTAATTGAAACTATTATTCTGGTTGACAAGGATAATTTTTTTAATATTCAATTGAAATTGATAAAATACCTGATTTTATATTTCCTAAAAATTTATCAACCATACCAATGTTAAATTTCAATGAGATCTAGTTTTCAACTTGTGTCATAAATTAGTTCATGGGTGAACATATGTAGACTGTGGAGAAATTTGTCAATTAATACTGCCACTGAGATTGATCAGTATAAAAGAAATAAAAAATTATATAATGATTTTATGGCTGGCGGGGCCTCTTATATATACTACTCATATAAGTTAGCCATCCTAAATCTAGGAAATTATGTTGTTGGGAAGGATCTGTATACCTTATATTCCAATGCACTGGTTGGTGATTCTATCGAAAATCCCAACCATTTTTTATGTTAACAGTTATTAAAAATATGTATTTTCTTTGGAATTTTTTTTATTAAGTATCCCATGGTTGATGAATTAAATTAGGTGATGTGGTAAATACAATACCTATAATTTCATATTGTAGTGAGGATTTTGTTGATGATGTTTACTTACTAGTGGAATGTTTTTTCCTCTAATAAATGTAAAAGAAATTATGATTCCTTAGGTAAATTATAAATGTGGCCACCGAACAGAAATGGGTCATCATTGTGGGATATAAGGACTCCTCCTGTATAAATTCAAAATGAGTAGGAGAACAATATCTCTAAGGAAGATGGATGGGGATGCTATTCATAAAAAATACCATGTTATCTGAGACACTTAAGGATGTTCTCTCTAAAAAGTTTGGTGATGTATCTGATGTTGGGATAAAATGTGTTTATTGAAACCAAGAGAAGACCCCGTATATACTAAAGGGAATGGGAAATATATACATAGTGGGTTTTGGTATTTCAGATTCATCATTCATGACCCCACCTTCTGGGTCCCCCCTAGTTAGTGGTAATACTAGTGTGACACTCCAATACTGCCTCCAATAGGCCAAGTGCTAGTGATATGAAATGAGTATAAAAACACAAAATGGGTAGCCTTATCCTAACTTAATTTTATATAAACACACACACATATCCAAATACTAGAATAATTCATAAATTAATGATATAATTGATACCATATTTAAAGCATACAATTTAATTCTCTGCCAGAGTACAACACAAGTATAGAAAATCATAAAGGAAAAAATACATGACTATAATACATATAAAATATTCTACCCTACTATTATGGTAGAGGAATGATGTAAAATTTATATCCTAGAACAAACTGTAATTTTCTTATCTCAACTATTCTTTACCATCTCTTTATTCATCTAGGACATTCTCGAAAGGCCATTCATCTTTATAAGACACAACTCGTATAGGAAGAGCCCATGAAGGGGTGTGTATAACATACACTGTTGGGAAACCTAAAATCATGAAACATAATGAATAAATAGGGTTAAATGTAGATCATATGAAAGTATATCATCAACAACCCATATATACATAAGATAAAAAGAAATTACTAGTGTAAGGTCACATCCATCTTACAAGCCTATGATTCTGTTCAAGGTTTCTAGGTTACAATTTGTTGGGAGAACGAACTCTAAGGATATAACCAATATTTGTGGTTCTCGTACATGAGTTCATTTATCATTAAAATTTCACATGAATATGTACATGCTAGAACTCATAAAATCTCAATATACATATATGAGATCACATCAAGGGCCTATGGGGCATTCCAAAACCTACATAATGTAAACCACTAGGATGGGGACACATACAAAGGAAGTTGGTAATGGGATACCTAAACCAACCTAGGTGTAAATTTTATAGGATAAAATCTTGGGATATATGGAGGGATTCCTGAATCCATCCATGACTAACCAGTAAAGGGCATCACTCATCTAATTCTCATGATGGGATTCCACACAATACCCTCAAAGTAATATTGTAATGGAATGTACCCTATTGATAATTCTTCATACTTAAGCGAATAAGGGCCTCATCAAATCCTAGTAAAATTATATGATGTGTAGGTGTAGTACCAGTTCATTCCCATGTATTCTAACCCTTCCCAGGAACTCTGGCTATGTCTGAGAACTCTGGCTTTGTTTGAGTACTCTATACGTACTCAAGTACTCTATCCCTTCTTGGGTACTCTATCATATTTTGGGATTCTGGCTATGCAATTACCCATGTAAATTGGTTTTTCCTCTGTACGTGGTTGAGCCTATTTCATTTTACAATAGTCATGCCCTTGTACCTCGCCGGGGTTTTTCTCACGTACCAATAGGGTACAAGATGATTCACCAACATTAGGTTACATGGTGTGATGGAAGCCTTCATATCATGTGATATTTAACTCTATGTGAAACCCTCACCACCTAATAAAGGGACTACACAACATGTCTTCTTTCTAAGAGTATGTTGGGTATATTGGGAATTTCCATAAATACCTATCTATTTTATGAATCTTCACCCATGAAACTATTTCCTATGATCCTATTATGAAATCCATTGAGGAACTGATATATGACAAGGACTGATCCTGAATTGTAGCTAGTGGCTAGATTCCAGCCATCTAGTTTTATTCGAAATTATTCCCAACAAATATCACTATACTATCCCCAAATCTTGGATAAAAACCCAGATATAATCATTGATATATTCCTGATCTTCCATTGCACAACATCACACATTAGTTTTGCTTTTTTATCTTAAATGTGATCCCATGAAATGATTCATTTCTCCAAATATTGACTAAAAAGGAAAAGTTTCATGGTTATTTTGTATCATTAGAAAAATCAAATACCAATGATGAACGCACTACAAAAATTGGGGAACGTAAAAAAACATAAACATGAGGAACTAAGATCAACCTTCATTTAGGTTAGCCCTAATATGTTGATAAATAAATCATTAAACATAAAAAAATAATCAAGGATCGACAAAAAAATTAATAGTTCCTAATTCTTAGATGAAAAACCAATACACATAAGTCAATGATTGAATTGTGACTGAATTTTATAGAAAAATTGATTCTCATTAAACATGGGATAATCAATACAAGGATTAAACTAAAATAAAAAAATTACCTTGTTCATGGATCAATCATTGATTAAGAGTGGTTCTATATTTTTGGTGTTAACAATATCCACAAACTCTATTATTCAAGATGAAATCCTTGGCACGCTGATCTCCAAACCATGATCTCATCATTCCTCATGGATCTTCTAAAATTTATAATCTCAAATGAATATAGGTGTATAGATAACCATTTGGGGTTTCCATAAAAATTATTATAGATAGGAGGAATTGAGGACTATCCATTTAATAAAAAACAAACAAACAAACAAATATAAATATTTATCAATCCTTCCAAAACATGTCTCATCCAAAACACCAAATAGAAAAATAGTTAAATTATGCCTAAGGTATAAACCACATCCCAATTTTTATAGTGGACTCATATTTTCCATCAGAAGGACCATTCATGATTTATTCCAATTTTTAGAAAAAGCATGTTCGCGAGATATAATATATGAAATATTTTTATTTTATCAACACAAACACTCCTTCTTCACCAAAATCCCACATTAAATCAATAATTAACATTAAAAACATTCATTAAAAATTTATAATTTATTAAAATAAAGATGAAGAGTTGTGAAATTATATCATATCGATGGATTTTAATCCTTAAAATCAAGAAGCCTACTGAAAAAATTGAGGATTCTAGGATCGTATCTAGTTTTTCTGCACTTAGATTCTATCCTGATGATTTCCACGTGGCCATTGAACACAAATAAAGAGAATATATCACCCCAAAATGGTCTTCTCATGCTGATCCTTGATCTCTACTAGGTATTCTTTGAATGTATCTCCAACCTCTATGTCCAACATTCCCTAGTTGATAACATGAATTAGATCATACACATAGATCTTCAGCTATCATACACAGAAGTCATTGTGATCTCGATATAACTATATTTTCAGGACTATGTGGTAGAACACCTCACCAACCCCTACACTATTTCTAGAAATGTATAATTTATCATGTAGATAACATTCTACCCTGACTAATTCTATAAAATTGTCACTAAGGTGAGACCTTCATGAAGACATGGCCTCCCTTATTAAACATAGAAGTCCCCCTTCATTAGTCTATATAAGTTTTTTAATAGCTCTTGAAATTTGAAATACAATCCCATATTATCATCCCCTTCTTTATATTCACTCACACCAACTCTGTTCCCATAAGTTCTGACTCCCTTATATTAGTGTAGCACAATGGTGGCTTTCATAGTCTCTCATACAAGTCCATGAATAGTGAAATACCATTGTTGGAATACTTACTATTGTAATATGAGAACTCCTCCATGTGTAAGTGATCCACCAAACTATGTACAGAGTCCAACAACCCAGCTTAAATAATTTCAACTAGAATGTAAATAGTCCTCTTAGTCAAACCATCTATTTGAGGGTGAAATTTTTTGATCAATCACAAATAATTCTAGAAGGAATCATTAAACCCTCTCTACAATAGTGACGTGAAGGTAGAATAATCTTCTAAAATGATTATTGAAGGAACTCCAGGAAGTAAAACTATCACCTACACATATAGGCATCCCATAACCCCTATTTAACACTACTCATAGATGGATTGGATGTGGTCGTACATGGTGAGTAGATCTGTGATCACAAGACAACATTTTTCCTTATAGTTAATAATGGAATCCCTTTTCTTGTAGTCCATCAAGAATCCATTTCACTTCCACTCTAAAACCTCAAGGGGTTGAGGAAATCCTGCTGGATCCTATTGCTCAACCTTCAGTTGCTGATAAGAGAGGCATTGAGAGACAATTTCAGATATGAAACTCTTCATCCCTATCCACAAAAACATAAGATAGAGGTCTTGTAACATATTCTTAACTCGTTAATGTACCGCTAAGGGGGAAGTGTGAAACACCCTAAATACATCCTATCATTGAATAATTGGTACCATCATCAACCCTTAGAAAGGGATGACATAAAACCCACATTTAGTAAATCCATCAGGAGAATTTATAGTGGATATCTAAACATGTATGGTCTTACAATCAATATCTCCAAGATGAGCCTCCCTAACATGTTAAATAAGTGGAGGGTAAATAACCATCAACTAGAGGTAAGATGCATCATCCTGATCCTCTATGAAAAAAATGCAATGAGGTGAACTTCTCAAATTCCTCACTAAAAAACTGTGAACAATATCTCCTGCTAAGATCAACATCCACAAGATTCCACTTTTTAGGAGTTTAGAATTTTTAAAAGGCATAGTCCTGGAGGAACTCTAGCCATGTAATTTATATCATGTTAATGAATTTATATAAAATTTATTGTAAATACTATTGTTTTCATAATAGATGATAAACTACTCACATATAATTTAGTGTTTCCACTTATTCAAGGACAATACCACTACTATAATCTCTAGATCATGTGTCACGTAGTTCTACTCATGGTATCTTAACTATCAAGACCCATATTCTATCACCACCTTCCTATTAATCAGAACCCATCCAAGCATATTTTTTGTAGAATTAAAGAACACCACATTCTCAGCACCCTCCTATGAGAGTATTAAGGTTGTAGTGATTGTAAAACACAACTAAAACTCTTAATAATACGGTTGAAAATTTTTTGTGAATAAAGAAATATAACCCTTTATATTCAAATAAGAAAAGGGTGTTAATATCATGAGGAAATTTAGAATGAATCTATGACAATACCCTTCATTTCCTAGTCTGTAGCTCACCTCATACACAAACTTGGGTTGATCCCATGATAGTACTATATCAACCTTTATCAAGTCCATTTGGACACCCACTTCTTCGATGACATGTCTATGAAGTAGACCTCTTAAATCCATAAATGACACTTCGAGAGATTACCATAAAGTTTGTTATCTTTGAGTATGTGCAGAACTATCCTCATATATCTCGCATGCTCCTCCTATGAAATCGAGTACTTTGGGATGTCATTAATGAATACCATCATTAACAAGTCCAATAAGTTATGAATGACATAGTTCATTAGTCTCCTGAACACGGTTTGTGTGTTTTTAATACTGAAGGGAATCACTATGTACTTGTATTGACCATAAAGACAAATGAATTCCATATTTGATTTATCATTTTCTCAAAATCAATTTGGGTAATACCCGTACCAAAGGCCAATAATTGAGAACAACCTCACCCCTTTCAACCATTGAATACGTCCTGGATTCTCATTAGTGGACACTTATTCATAATGATAACCAGATTAAGGAATTTATAATCAAGATATAACCTAAAACTCCCATTTAGGTTCTTTCAAAAACATTGGGGCAACCCAAGGAGATACATTGTGTATAAAAAATACCTTACTCTAAAAATCCTCCAACTACACCTTCATATTTCAATTCTTTGTGGGAACAACCTCATATGTTGATGGAGATATCAGGGTAGTACTTAGGTGAAATCCTAGGAAGTAATTGATCACCAAATTGTCTGGTAATATAAACACATTCTCAGGAAGGAAACCATCATATTCTACCAAAAGTATAATAATCTAAATGATCATAACATTTTCATATTAAATGGAAATACTATCCAACTAACTTTTATTTGGATATATCCACCTAGTTTTTATCCCATATTTATTTTTCTAAACATTCTCATCATTGAAAAAGGAATACATCATCTCATCAACATGGACACACTAAATCCTCAACCTACAATAGTCAATCTATTCCTGAATTGTTGAAAATTAGTCCATAACAAAAATTACATCGTAATACCACATCAAAGATACAAAAATATCCCCCAAGGATCTCTATTCTTCTGGAATTTGGTACACTATTGGCATAAATGTTTTATACCTCAATCTCCCCCGATAGGAGTCTCGAACAATGGGTGTAAATCCAAGTGATCCGTCAAAATATCTATATATAAAACAAGGGATATTGTAAGGAAATAGTTGATTAATCGTTCAACTATCAGTATTTTAGAAAAGGTATAGAATTCATAGAGCATACGTAGAATCATATTTATAGCATCTGGGGAATAATCCTCTACTCACTATATCTTAAATCATCCCTGACCACCAGTTCCCTATGCCTAGTGTGGACCAGCTTGGGGTGGTGGTTATAACCAATCAAATAATCGACTACAACCTCTACCTCACCATGATCCTCTACAATATTTACTACCCTACAGACCTCTGAGAGATAATCTCAATTTAATCCTATATATTCCCTGAACAATTTTCCAAGTTAGCTACATGTTGGGTTAGATACCCCCATGTGTGATGTGCCACCCATTTATGGAGTAACATCACCTCCCCCTTAGCTGACTAGAACCATCTCGATATCCATAAAATGAAAACCCTGTGTCATGAGTATATCTGAAAAAATTTCTATAATTCCTAGATCCCCAAGTCTATCATCAACCACCAGTTCTTAAAGACTAAAATATAGGTTCCCCACTACAATACTGAACTATCATTGACCGCTCTACCAAAAATCTCTCCACTAACAAGGCTCACTCGAGTAGTTAAGCATGTGTCATAATGAAAAGAGATACTAATCTAGACCAGATATCTTCATGGAAGATTCACTCAATGGTTATAATAAAAAAAACCCTCAACAACCATATACATAGTGTATCACAAGAGTTTAGTGATCTTCAATTCACACTCTAAAGTAGTCATTCTATACTGATAGAGCTCCAAAAGCTCCTAGATATGCACTGCTTGTAATGTAGCTGGGTAAAATTCCACTTTGAAGAGACTCCAAAACTCTATCTATGAGAGAGTATCGTTGGTATGTGTCTGGCTGATTATAGTCCACATTTGAATTGAAGATCCATGTATTAGACTAACTACTAAGAACACCATCTGATCCAGAGGGTTCCTAAAAAGGTAGAAAACTCACCTAAATTCCTTGTGAAATCCCTCTACTTCCTGGGGGTCTAGCTCACTATGAAACATAAGGGGTCACTATATATAGAACTCATGGACTATTCTCATCATGAACACAACCTCTGTTATCTCATTTAGTGTATCTTTCTACTCAATGTGTGGTGGTGAGACTGGATAACCACCCAGAGGGACCACTTCCAACAATGGTCCATATTATGAATCATCATCAATAGGTAGATCATATTCATGATCCTTATGTATAAATATTGCAAGATTTCATCATCGAGGAATCCTAAATAAGTTATAACACGCAATTTTAAAAGAGTATATTTTCCTAGATATCTCAAGAAGGACATATAAATCACAACCCATTCTTATATGATACATGTACT
Source organism: Viscum album (assembly GCA_963277665.1). Lineage (NCBI taxonomy): Eukaryota > Viridiplantae > Streptophyta > Magnoliopsida > Santalales > Viscaceae > Viscum > Viscum album. The sequence goes on from OY728160.1 coordinate 737,571,749, forward strand.
TTTGTTTTCCCTACAATTAACAACATGTACCAAGGAAAATATTTGGTTATCACATCCCATCCAAATTGATACATCATCCACCACACCAAAACTGGGTTCCCTAGCCAGAGAGATGAACCGTATATACTTCTAAAATTATTTCCCTAGATCTAAAACCAATGCTCATAGCTAGAGAATCTCTAAAATATTGTACAAAGATAGATCACTCGGATACAACTCTATCATGACCTGACCCACTATGGCCCACCTTACTAGTGGTAAGCATAGTGTGGTACCCCATTTCCTCCTCCTATTCATTAGGGGTTGGAGACTAGTACCGAGTATGTATTGTACACAAATGAGAGACCATATCCTCAATTACATGTATACACAATCACATATCAACACACCAGAAAAAAAAGATGAAAATAATTCCATAATTCATGTATAAATGAAATCCCCCATCAAAATATAGAACAAGTATGAGAAGAAATAAATTGTAATATATAATCCCACCAAATACTGTAAAAGAGTCGATACTACAAGTAATAGGGGAAAGATGTGAACTACTACTCCTAAAACATACTATGGCCTATCAAGGTCAACAATGGTCCAACTTCTCCTAGTACACCTAGGAATTAAACAAAAGGCCTATTGTTTTCATAATACAGGGAATGTGTGGGTAGATCCCAAATAGGGGTGACTATAACATACATAGTAGGACACACAAAAATTACCAAACTTGTAGAATATAGAGAGTGAGAGTCATATCATAATCAATGATATCGTCAAAAACCAATATATACCAAAGATAGACACCAATTTTAAATTTAATTTCACAACCATAATGTCAGGATTTGATTCTACATAAAGATTGAATAAAATGGTTATATGGGGATACAACTCATCAGGTAATTCTAACACTGGAGACACTAATTTGAGAGATTACATCTCAAATGAGACACCCTATAAATATACTAAAACACCAAAGTTCTCAATACATAGAATAGGAATCACACCCAGGGACAATAGGGTGCACCTAACCCTACCCTGATTTATCCACATGGATAGGGATTACACACCCTAGAAGTCTGCAATAGGATACCTAAAACATATTATAAAGGAATGATTATGGTTTAAACATTTGTACACATGGAGTGACACCTTAATCATTCCAAGAGTAATCCATAGAGGGGATCGCTCATCTTATTCTCAATATGTGAGGCCTTTAATATTCTCATAGGAATGGACCATGGAAATTTCCCCAATAAATACTTATCTAGAATGAAAATTACATGGTACTTACCTAGATTTGGAAATGTAAATTGTGTGTATAGGTATCAAATGAAATTTCTGGGATAGCGTAGGTATTCCTTTTTATTTTGGTCTATGCCCCTATAGTATAGTCATTCCTATGTGCACAGGTTATGCCCATGTACTCTATCCATGCCCTAATACTTTGACCATGTTTGGATTCTCTGAACATGTATGTGTACTCTAATTGTGCTCCCGCAATTTGGTCATGTCTAGGTACTCTGGTTATGTTAGTTCACATGTACCTGGTCAAGTTTGTGACCATGTACATTGGTCATTCACATTTAATTTTTCAAGTACTTTCCTATGTACCACAAAGGTACATTCATGCTTCAATAATTGAGTCACATGGTGTGTGGTAATTCTACATGGCCAATAATATTTAACATTGTGTAGAACCCTATCCACTACAAGAAGGGACTACACAATGTTTGTTCTTCCAAATTATTAGGATTTTCTTGAAACTCCATACAATTATATTCATATTCTCACAAGTCATTGTCACTTGTGATCTTGTTTCAAAAACCAGATGAGAAACTCAGATCTGATTTTGATTAATTTGGCTTCAACAATGGGGGAATGATTCCAGCCACCAAATTGATAGAGAAATTCTTCCATTATCCTTCAAAACGGTATTGTTAAACCATGAATTAAAATTATTGAACTAGTCTTTAATCGATGCTTGATCTTCTATCACTCCACATTATGCCTCAATCATGATTTTCATTCAAAATGTGGGATCATTGAATTGATCCACTGTGTAAAAGATTGATCTCACAATGAGTGGTTTCCAAGTATTTTCAAACATCAGAACAAATGAAATACCAATGATGAATGTATAAAGAACAAGGAGAGAAATTAATAAAATAGAAACATGAGATATAAACATTATCAATTGTTTGGGTCAACCCAAATTCATTGAAAGAGAAAGAATCAATCGCATAGAAATAGTCAATGATCATAAAAACATTATCCATGACTAATTTTAGGAAGGAAAATCAATAAATGTAAATAGATGATTGACCTGATAATAATTTTTTTAGAAAAATGGATTCAAATTTGACATGGGATAATCAAAACATGGATTAATCTAACATAAAAATACCTACCATAAATTAAATTAGGATCTGGTGAAGAATGGTTCCATGTCATTGTCATTGGTGAGATCCATGAGCTAGCTTTTCAAAGAACAAATCGTTGTCACACAGATCACCAAACCATGGTCTCATTATTCATCAAGGTTCTCCTCTAATGGCTACTCTCAATTCCATAAGAGTATACAGAATTCCCTAGGGGTTTTAAATGACTAGGATTATATAGAGGATGAATTTATTTATGGAAATTCAATAAAAAACAACCATGTAAATTTATTTCTTTATCAATACTCCAATTAGATCTCTTAAACAACATCCAACATGAAAAAAAGTTATATCTTGTATACTATAACACCCGCATCCCAATTTTTTCTTAGTCTCCAATTTCCCATTGAATTCACCATCCATTATTCATTATATTATATCATAAAAACATTGAATGTGTGATATATGAAATCTAATGTTTTCATTATATCAACATAAAGGCTCTCTGGGCCACATAATTATACACTAACTCATTGATTAGCATAAAAAATATCTTTTAATTCATTAAAAAGTATTACAAAGTCAAAAAATATTCATTACAGTAGCCCCTAATGGGTATCCAGCTCAGTTTGAGGCTTGTCCATCGCCTTATTTGGTTTAGTTAATCAAGTATGACCTAGATCATTCTAGGGTGTTTTTCACTTGTTCAAAACCAATCCTTGATGGGGCTTGATCAACCCATTTCGATATTTTTATAGTATCCACCACTAATCAATGTGGTTATACTATCACAAGGAAGCTATAAATTTAATGTTTAGGAACTATTATTCATCCACGCTCATAAAAATTTTAAGAAACATGGTATGGAATACTCTAAGAAGGATCCACAAGGATGTAAATCTAACAGAAATTTAAATGAGTCAGGTGAGGGGATTCTACTCAAGATCAGTGACTTAAATCCATCTAATTTGGATTCTTTTATTGGTGAATTTGTCTTAAGTAAATGAAGTTGAAATGGAATATGGATGTTGAATATAGGATATCTTCCAAAAATAAATGATGTATTCATTTATTTACGCAACAAGGATGGTGATATCAAAGAAATTATCGATCGGGTGTCTTTGGATAATGAATGTGGATAATGGAAAACCCTAATACTTATATGTCAGGGTGACATCCTCACCGATGGGGAGGATAATTTTCCCTTCATTTCATTGGAAATATATCTTGAGATATTGATTTTGATCTGAGATGATTATTTTGGATACCTTTTAACTAAGTGTATTAACTTTTTTCTGATTGGGGATAATTTTACCATGTTTAAACATATCTCCCCCATTGTATCTACATTACCTTTCATTAATAAAGGGACTTACAGCAATCTCATTTATATCGTCATCATCATCATCATCAACAAAAACAATAACATATTAATAATCATCATCATCATCATCATCATACACATCACCATAATAATTAATTATATTATTATTATTATTATTATTATTATTATGTGAATAGACTCATTGTTCAGTATTTTGTTTATGGGATACAAATATGAGCTATCAGTAACTCATATATAAAATGTGACCCAATTTGGAATCCATTTTTTGAGGGTGGGGCATGATATTATATCACCATGTATAGAACAAGTGGGTTGTAACATGATGTGAGTGAGGCAGGTGACCCCCACATAATGGAAGGGGTGTTGTGAAAGCAGCCCAAAAAAAGTGGGTACTCCCTATATCATAGGGTTCCCCCAGAAGATGGTGGGGTTGTTGAACATGTTTCCCATATGAGTGGGTGTCCACAGTCCTTGTGTCTCAATTTCCAAGTTCAACATTCCATTTGAATTAGGTATTGTATTGAACCTGATACAGAGTGGACTAGGACTGACATGCTGATGAGGATTATGCCAAACCATGAAACATGACCTATGGGATGTGTTTCAACAGATAAATTTTGATCCATGCATCAGGGGCCTTTGGTGCACTTAATTATGAGGTATTTAGACCCTTATAATATATAATTCATTCACATAAACTAGTTTCTCATCCCATGGGGGTGGGGTGAGGGATAATGAGAAACCAAGGATAAGGGCGAGCGGGATTGGGTTTAGGTATTCACCAACACTTGACACATTAGATGATGGATTGAAGGTTGATTCAATGTTCTATACTTTCACAAGGTGGAAAATTTTCATGAACTGGGTTGTGGGTTGGATGACCTATTGAGATATTCTCATATTAATATAGTTACAGGTCAAATGTGGATTATTTCTTCAAGATCTGTCGCAAATCTTGGGTTCCTACGGTTGGGACTAAGTTGGATGGTATATTTTTTGGAAGCTATAAGAAGATGTAGATAAATGTTCGGTATTTTTTAATTGTTGTAGATAATTTCCCTTTTTAGGTATGGGTGGTTGGGATAGTGGAGTACCATACTAAGAAGATCAAATGGAACATTCTTAAGAAAAATCCGTTGGTTTCGGTTCTCTGTTCTATAAATGTTATATGTTTGAAGTTGTTTGTCACAATCCAATTGTGTCTGTAATGATATTGTTGATTGATGTGAGAATATTTATCAGAGACTGAATGTATTTAAAGAAATATAATGCTAAATCTGATGATTCTTTTATATTTTTTTCTTCAAAACCGTGTGTTTTATTAAAAACATATGATTCAAAATTTGTGAAAGAAATAAGGTTTTTAAGTGATGAGAAGTTATAAAACATTCGAAACTAAGTAATATTATTCAATATATATCTCTATTTTCTGAAGATAAAGGGGATGCTATGATGAATTTATGATAATTGTGGAAAAAAGAGAATATAATGTCCAAATTTTATAGTATTATGTAATCAATAAAAGAAATACCAGGTGATGATTTTTTTGTTTTCTAAGATGTATGAATTTTCCAAAGTTTGATTATATGCTTGAGTGCTGACTGATTGATCCATTAGACTAGGAAATTCGTAATACCTACTGATTTAATAAATTAACTTTTTCATAGGTTTAATCACCAGTTTCAGTGAATCTAGAAGAAAACATTCACTGCTACACCTAGGGAATGTGCATGGTGTCCCACTAATTCATTAGAGGATTTATATCACAGATCTATAAGAATTTTTTTTTATAAATATAACATCGGAAGTAGAGTATTATCAAAGGAATATCCAAATTGTTTTTTGAGGATAATATGTGAAATATTTTATAATGATAAGTATGTTGGAGATGTTGGGACCATTTAATGATACGGTATTCCAAGACCAATCTATCATATTGGTATAGAGAATGATCGATTCAACAAAGAAAAAAATTGTATTCCACTATTTTTATAGAACCAATGTTTTTTTCTTCAATTTTTTCATGAAACATAAGGCAAGAGCTAACATCAATAAGTTGTTAGAATTAATATCATTAGTCTGGGGATTTATTGAAAAAATGACGAGAAAGTGAAAGATTTTATGACTATTGAACTGATGTTGAAGGGTTAAGAAGTATTTAGAATTTAGAAAAATTAATATGAGAAGAAACTGAAGTCTAACAAATTTGAAAGAATGTTTATGGAGAAATAGTTCCAATGTTTCATTTGGTTTGGTGCATCATAATGGGAAGTCTTTAGTTTTATTTTATTTCATTTGGATCAATAAAATTAGAGTCACAAACTCTATCACAATTAATAATTACATCATTCTGAAAAATGGTTTGGATGTTTGAAGAATACTAAAATTGTAAAATGATTTGAAAATATTCAATAAGAAACCAAAATAGTTTAGAAGTGTTGAAATTTTACAATATGATGTTTAAATGAATGTGAATTTTATGTTTCTAGAAATATGGTTGAGTGGGAAAATAAAATTGGTTTCTCTCCCATTCCATTTCTTATGAACTTATAAATAGAGGTCGAGGTAAAATGTTCTCAAACCCTATTCATGTTCGGTAAATGGAGAGATGATTATAATGGTTTTGAGGAATATTTTGAAGTGGAAAATATTCAGAATATATTTCTTTTGATAAAAAATTTATGGTAAATGATATATGAAGTGGAAACTATGGTAACAATTTTTTAGATCAGACCAAGCAATAATACTACCATTTCTAGGTAAATAAAAAAGTTATTTAGAATTTTTATTCTTGTTTACCTTTTCTTAATTTTTATACATACTAAATAATCGAACTAATGAATCATAATATTTCAAGGAATAATTTTTACATATAAATTCCATTGAAGTTGTTTCTACCATTCACTGGGTAGGAAAGTGAATAATTGTTTTTATTGAAGAATTAAAAAAGTTGGGGTTTTTTAAGAAGAACCATGACATGTGTGAAAAAACAAGTGAAGGTTCCTAAACTTGTTGAGAAAATTATTTTACATACTTTTTCAATAAGAAGAACATGGAATATTGTATGGATCATAGTGATACTCATGTGTAAGGGTATATCTTGATTTTTTATCCACTTGAATTTATTGTTTTCTAGAGTATCGTGTGTTATTGGATTATTTCCAATCTATTCTAATGTATATCTAGTCTTATTTTTTAATGATCCTTCAAAATAATTATGTTCTTGTGAATTTCTGAATGTTTTTTTGAAAAAGAGAAAGTTATTTAACATGGGATGAAAATTTTTATACCATAAAGATAACATAAAAGAAAATTATATCACTGATTCACCCCTCCCCCTCTAAGTAATACATTGACCCTGGTTGGGCATTTTCAATTTGTATCATAGAAAAGGTTCCCATTTTTTATTATTTACATAAAATATTGAATAAAATTTGTTATAGAGAATTGAATTTTTATGTATGGGTATTCCTGTATTCTATGGAAAAAACAATCACAAGTGGAAAGATACAATTTTTTAGAATCTTATGTCTCTTTGGAATGATATTCTAGAAGTGGTTATAAATGGATTTCCTCCTCTTCATGAAAATAATCTTCTAACATCTTTGGACATGATGAATCATGATAATAATAGATGAGAAATGAATGAAATACTCTCATCAATTTAATAAAGTTAATTACTTGGAGTGAAGAGAGAAGAATCTTTTAATAGTATCTAATAGAAGATGGAAAAAATTATCAAGAAAATGAAATGTTGAGGAACGAAAAGATTAAAATTTGGAGGGATATATATGGAGACCCCAAAAATGGGTGAGTTTTAATCAATTATTGACTTCTTCAAAAGGTTTAATGATATTGTTATAACTATTAGATGACTTAGTGGGAAGCTGTAAGATTCCAATATTTTTGAAAAGGATATTGAGAATTATTCCTGACATGTTTAATGTAGTGGTTTCATATTTGAAAGATAGAAACCATGAAACCCTATATACAGATGTCCTTCATAATACACTCATTACCTATAAAATTATAATGGATAATGTTTTGAACTGAAAACAAAAATTTGATCAATACATTTCTATCAAAGATTTATCAAAAATAAATTATAATAATATTATTGAAGGTGAAGAAGTTGATTATTCTGAATCTTTATAATGATGATATTAACATGGTTGATAAATTTATATCCTTATTATATAGAATTGTGAATATATTTAGAAGATACTATATAAGTATGATAACCCTAAAATATTCTGAATGTGATGATGTTGGGATTTTTTTTTAATTTTCCTTGAAAATGTATTGAACAATACATTGATGAAGATGCCAGAAGAACATGAATATATTGGTAGAAACATGGTGATACATCAAAATTCAATTCCAATGGAAAAGTAATAAAGTTATCTAAATCTAACAGGGCAAATTTTGTTTCATAATATTATGAATATGAAGACAGTAAAGATGAAGCTGGAAATTTATCGATATTTATAAACATAATACAGTCATATAAATAGTTAATGATGAATATTTTGGGATAATTCATTCTAAAAATGTAGATATTGAGTTATAATTTCATATGAAAATAAAGTTTAAATAATGTATTAGAAATATTATAAGTCTTGAATGTAAAATCATGATGACAAAGAAGGAAATTAGTATAGTAAAAAATCAATAATATCTTCTTGAGTAGAAATATATGATACTTGAAGAGGTATATCATCTGAAAAGGATTTTGGAAAAATAAAATAATCAGAATGAAAATATTGAAGTAAATATGAAAGGTAATGATAATGAGTAGGAACATGTTGAAAAAAATTTCCAAAGCTGGGCAGGGAGTTACAGGATTCAAGAATTATATCTCTAATGTCGGTAAAATTTTAGAAAAAGGTGAACCTTAGAGGGATATGAAAAAGTTAACATAATATTCTAAAAATAAATTTTAAAATTCTACTAAGAAGAAGAAGCATATGAAAATCTTGTACATGAAAAAACCAATAATGTTGGAAATTCTGATGTTTCTAAAATTTATAATTCAAAAAAAAGTTTATACCACTTCTAATTCTCATTATTATGTAAATAAATATAAATTGAATAATAAGATTTTTTTTGTTATAACATGTAGTTTGGGGAACATCAATGTTTTGATATTAAAAATAATAAAATTTCTAAAAAAAACACACCACTTCAGGAATTATGGAATTTATAGATGTAAATATTTCTTAAATGGTTACTACTAGTATTATAGGGTATTAGGTAATATGGAAAATAATTTTTGGTTTAATAAAAACATTAAAATTATCCTTTGAGTTATAGAAATCAATGTTTCAGTGGGGGTCAACACTCTCAAAGGGAGATGTATAGGAATGATTTTTTGAAAGTGTAAAATATGCTCTAACTACTAGAAACTAGAGGTGAAATGTTTTAGTATTCTAGAGATATTGTAAAAGGATGTCTAGTTTTGTTACCAGTGAAACAACATATTTATAACAATTTTCAATTGATAGATCTGATAGAAGATAAAGGGAAAAAGAAACCCCTTTTATAGAAACCTCTCTCAAAGCTATAATAGGATAAAAACTAGGATTTCGGATAGTGGGTGTTCTTCCTATATTATAGGAGACCTAAAATTGTTGAATATTGTAAAATATCTCAATGAAGTAACAGTGGTGTTTTTAATGATGAATCTTTCAAAATCAAGGGTGTGGGATATGCTATTATTAGGGAATGAAATTTGAAATATATGAAATATTTGATTGTTGATGGGCTGAAACATAAGCTATATAGTGTTTCCTAACATATCGATGAATGAAATAATGATTGTTTTAGAAAATATGATTTTTATTTACAATAGGGGAAGATGAAATAATTGATACAAAAGGATAATGAAAAAATGAAACTTATTTCATGTTGATGAGGTAATGAATTGATGTTACGTAAGAATAATGAATGAAAATAAATTTTGGAATAAAATTTTGGGACATATGTGTTATAGAAACATGCTGATGTTATCAAATTGAGAAAATTTCAATCATATTCTTTATATTTCAATATGAAGAGATTGGTGTTGTTCAGTATTTTTAGAAATGGGTAAGGAAACTCTATGTGCCTAATAAATATGAAATTCATTTAAATCATCTCCTATAACTAATTCATTCTGATATTTTTATTCAAATGGGGAAAAATAGTCTTTAATATATAATTAATTTATCTATTTCATTAATTATTTATGTCACATAACATGTGTTATGTATATGAAACATAAATCAGAAACTCTGAGGATGTTTAGGAGTTTCAGGATAAATGTGGAGATGGAATGTTGGTATTCTATGAAGAATTTCTGAACTTCTAATAGTGTTTTATACAAAATACAATGATTTAATAAGTTATCTTAGAAAACATACAATTCTTAATTATTCCACTGCACACTATGCACCACAACATAATGATATCACTGAAACAAGGAATAGATCTTTGGTTAAGATGTCATGTAAAATAATAATTAAACATAAAATTTCTCACATCTTATGGATACAGGCGACGAGTAATGAAGTTTATATTTATAATATCTATTTTCATAATGAAATATTTAAAATGAAACTATATGAAATGTTCTATAATAAAACTCTATGTTTGAAACATTTAAGAGTTTTTGGGAGTCCAAAATCGTAAATAACAATGGTTGAAATCTTGTAATATTTGATTAGATAGGTGAATATGGAATATTAATTGACTATGTTCTAAATAGAAGATCATAGTGATGTCAAAACAATGAAACATGAATAATATTTGATTATGTTGATGTAAAAGTTCATGAAAAAGATGAAGATGATATTTCACAAACACACGCAGATGAGGAAAATAGATAAGGTGAAAGAATTTTTTCTAGGAAACATGAAAATGATTATTAAAATGGTGATTATATTTAGATATATGAATAAGAATTATCTATTTCTAGTGATTAGGAAAAAATTCATACATCTCATCCTAGGGTAAGAAAATGGTTGGCTGTTGGAAATATTGTTGGTGATCAGCATCAAAATTTTCAAACAAGAATAACATCAACTTTTGTTATGCATAATTTTTTGTATTCTATCATTGATCAGATTGATGTTAGTAAATATTTTGAGAATCCTGAATGGATTCATGATATTAATGAAGAGTTAGATAAGATTGAGAAGAATTATACATGGGAAAGTATACATAAACCAAATGAAAAAAATGATATTGGTCAAAGTGGGTTTTATGAAACACATTTAATGAAGGTGGTGAAGTGATATTAAAAAAATTCAATAGTGGTTTTGAAAAGGTTAAGTTCTAATTTAAGGTATTTATTTTGAAGATATTTTTTCTCATGTGTCTATATTGGAAATAATTATAATCTTTTTTGCAATTACTTAACAATGAAGTTAGATAATTTTTCAGACAGATCTAAAATCAACATTTCCCATTGGATAAATTTAATGAAGAAGCTTATATTAAAAAACCATGGGGTATTATTATGTGATGGATTAATGATGTGTTTCAAAGTTGAATAAATATTTTTATGAAATAAATAATTCATTGGTAGCCCGGTATTTCAAATTGGATACCTTCTTATCAAAGATAAACTATAAGAAAGGAAGAGTTGATTGTAATTTATAAACGAAAGAAAATAAGAATATTTAGTTAATTTTAATTTCATATGTTGATGATTTTATCATTGCTGGGAATGATAAAAGAACTTGTGAATGATTATATAAGAAATGAAAAAGTTTTTTGAAATGTACATACTTGGTGAAATTGAACTCTATCACAGGTTACAAATATCATGAAAGAATAAATACATTTTCTATTTCGTAAGAATATTTGAAAAGTAACTTATTAAGAGGTTTTTAATAGATTATTAGAAACATAATTACACAAAAACATCAATGGGACCCATGTTTAATAATGAAGGATAAAGAATAAAATTTGACTCTAAAGAGTTTTAGAAGATGATTGGTTGTTTGTTATATTTTGCCACCTCAAGTCCAGATATTGTATATGTTGTTAGATTATGGGAAATATGGAAAAGTTCTAAAAAATAATCACTTATTTTTTATAGAAAAATAATTCTTTTATATATTGAAGGCATAACATATTTCATGATAAGATATGATATCTCATTAAGAAATGATTTATTGGGCTATACTAACGCTGATTGGGTAGGAAGTATATATGATAAAGGATCCATATCTGGTAGAGTTTTTGTTCTAGTTGAATGTTTTTTAAGTTTACCTTCTATGAAAATGAATTATGTATATATTCTCTCAACAGATGTTGATTATGTTTCCACTACTAAATTTGTGACACTACTTCTGTGGATGAATAAGTAGTAAGAAAATTTAATTGTTGAAGTGAAATTACCTCTTCTCTTGGGTTGTGATAATTAGAGTGATAATGATCATAATATAAATCTGGTATAACATTATAATTTATAACATATCGATATCATATATCAATTTATCTACGAGAATGTCGAGAAAAATGAACTCAAGAGGGTGTTTGTTCCTACAACCGAACAATTTGATGACATTTTCAAAAAAAACCTACCAAAGGATGAATTTATCTAACTATGGTAGAATATAGTCATTGAATCTATTTCTATCTAGGGTTTAAGAATGTCTTATATCCCCTCTCTCATATATTTTTTGGATAATGGTGTCAAGGAAGATAAAAGAATAATGTTTCATAAACCTATCCATTGATAAGTGATAAACCTTTTAATGAAGCATGAATTTATGGGGTGTTCTAGGTATGTTATGAACTCAACATGTAAGATTTTGAACTATTCTATCAACATATTGCATTAGTTGTAAGAAATATGTTTTTACAAGAAAGAATATTTGAAAATGTTGAAACATTGAATGACTTGACATTTGGAGAAGATAAATCACAAGTCAATACTTTTGGACATCTGGGTTTTTCTATCAATGATTCATTTTTACTAAAATGAGTTCAATAATGTAGGCTTAAAATTTTTTATTTGTAATTTATAGCTTAATTTACAAAGTATTATTGATTTATGAACCTTTTTTGACAACAAAATTCAAAGGGGGGTTGTTGGGAATATGTTGGATGGAAGATTTTTTTGATGCATGAAGGAGTTGTTAAATGTTTTGTATTTTTTTGTTATAAATAAAAATATATCCACTTCATATGTGTTAGTGATTACATTAATGGAGTACTATAATCAAAAGATTATATGCAAGTTTTCAGTTTGTGGTTTTAGAAATTTTTCCTTGTTTCTGTTGTTTGTCACACTCACATTGTGTCTATAATGATTTTTGATCAGAGTGTAATGTTATATTGTATTCGTAATTTAGTTCAATATATCTAATAATAAATCATATTATGTTTTTCTATTTTTATTTTTTCACTGTAATATGTTATCTGACAATCTTATTATCCATGCATTGTGAAAAATAGAAGGTGTTGAAATGATGGGAAGTAATAAAACATTCAAACCAATGTAAGATGACTCTATTTTGATATCTATATTATTTAAATTATGAATAATTAATGATAAAATAAGTATTTTTGTGGAAGAATATAGAATATGAAGTAGAATTGTTCTAGTCACGAGTCAACGATAAAAGATTTACGAGATGAAAAATTGTTCGTTGTCTCATAAGTTTGATGTTTTTGTAGTAAAAAGATTTTTTGGAGTGATGATCAATTAATCTATCAGACTGTGTGACTAGATAGATTATATGATCCAAAAAATTAATTTTTTTCATATCACCGATCATCTATTGTATAGAATTTGGATGAAATAATTCACTACTAATACAGGTACATTGAACACAGTGTGCCACCGATCCATCAAATGATTTATGACACTTATTCATAAGACAGACTGTTGGCATCAATGTAATATCAGAAATAGATTTTATCATATGCTGATTTTAGTTTTTTTGTATGGATAATAATTGATGTGGTTTAAAATTATATGTAAGTTATTGTTTCTAAGAACGATTAATAAGAATAGATTCAATGTCCGATCTATTGGATGGGATCAGAGACTAATCAATAAGACAATGAACAATAAAGTAGTCAACCATTTCATAGAAAAATATCTATTTTACTTCAATTGGGTCAAGAATCATTGAACATGATCTGAAATCGATAAGTCGTCATAATAAATATTATTAGTCTAATATTTTTGACAAATAATGAAAAGGTGAAATGACTTAAGGCTATTGAAGTGACGTTTAAGGGTTATGAAATGTTTAAATGTTGAAAGAATGTTTATTTGTTGAAAATTAATTTTAAAAATGTTGTAATAATGTTATGGATGAGTAGTTTCAAATATTCTGTTGGATTTTATCATCATAACGAGAAGTATTTGTTTTTATTTTTTAAATTGGATCAGTAAAATCATAGTGAAAAATTTTATCAACATTAATAATTACATTGGACTATCAATCATTTTGGATGTTCTAAGAACACTAATTTTTTGAGTTGATTATAGATGTTTTAAGAATAAACTACAATAGTATAAAATAAACTAGAATATTTTAGAAGAGTTAAAATAATGAAATATGTAGTTTAAATGAATACAAAATTTATGTTTCTAGAAATTTGGTTAAGCAGAAAAATAAAATTGGTTTCCCACCCATTCTATTTTGGGATCACCTATAAATAGAGGTCAAAGTGAATCATACCCTAACAACACTCACTTTCATGAGAGAGTGATAACAATTAAGGTTTTTTGATATATTTTATAGAAGAAAGGATTCGAGAAAATTTTTGATTTAGAAAAAATTTCCAAAAATAAGAATAATGTCGATGAAACATTGGATAGAGTTATTCATTTTAGATAGAGCAATCAGATTGAAATTTTCAGCGAAATAAAGAAGCTATTCAAATTTGTTTCCATTTTATCTTTTCATACTTGTTTTAAAGAAAAGGGAATTTTACTGTCGAATCAAAATTAGGGATCTGGATGAGTTTTTTTAAAATGACTAACAAAGTTGTTCCTTACTATTTTTGGGCTGGAATGTCAAGGATTGTTTTTTGAAGAAGTAAAGAAGATAGACATGTTGAGGTGCCACAATGACATGTTTGGAACCAATTGGATAAGGTTTATAAACTTTTTAATTGACTTAATTTATATCATTTGTGCTAGAAAAAGTACATGAATTATTTTTTTGATCATAGTTCTACACTAGTGTAAAGTTATTTCTTACCTGTAGTATCAAAAAAATAGTTTTTAATGGATTTTATATTATTATATCATTCCCTTACGATTATATTTAAAAGATAATCTTATTGATTAGTGAACCTTATAAATACTTATGTTCTTGTGGATGTGTGAATTTTTTGTTTTCATTAATGTGATAATTATTTACTGGAGGTGAGGATTTTTATACCAAAATTTTTACATAAAATAAAAATATATCACTAATTCAACCCCTCATACTATCAGTTATACATTGATCTTTCTTGGTCATTTTCACCTACTAGTTCAGTTGCATAAGATTTTGGCAGGTTATGTAAGGGATTCCTCTAACCCTAGGAGTTGATGTTCTGTCTTGGATTTCATTTATTTATGTATTAGAATCATATTTTAATACTTAATTTCCATCCTTGGCCTAATTTTTCTAAAAGGGGTTACATAAGGATAACCATAATATCTACATACATATAACAATCTAAAACAAAATAGTAAACAAAAAACACTATGTGATGCAGGAACCTCAAGGCCCCCAGTTATCCATCCCTGCTAACTCGAACTAGTATCCAACTCCAGATCCTAAAACAATACCAAAATGTAAATGAAAATAGTCTGCATGCTTCCTAAAGGGAATGTGTATAGTTTTATAATGAGTTGTATTAGGATGTCACCCAAGTGTGCATACCGAAAAAAAATTATTTAGTCATGTGTGAATTATAAATATACAAATCATCAAAAATTAATTCAATTAAACTAAAAATATTATCTGGTGATCAATTGCCACCGAAAATCTTTTACCTTCGTCAGGTAATGTTGTAACCCCTAAAGTGGTTAAGATCCTTGACCCAAGGACAATGGTATCCTCTAATAAAAAATATCCCAGGTGAACCCTCAGGTTCCACATCAACTAAACTAACGGGAAAAAACGACCTCCTGACTCATTGAGTCTTAGTAAAGCACCAATATCATGATGGTATTCTAAAATGAAGGTAACAGGTCCCTCAAACCCATGCTCAAAAGAACTTTTTGGATCACAGACTATAATCAGGATGCATAAAGATACCTTTACTCTAATATAATCAATGTCACCTCGTGGAATGACGTCTGGATAAATGATAATATTTCTTCTCCCAAATTCAACATGGCCTAACCACCTCAATACAGAAAACCTCATCCCCAACTGATCGCCTAAATGTTATCTTTGAAAGGATCATCACCTTCCCCATGGATTTCTATGATAATCAACCAGAAATAAATTTTCCAAACTCACACTAAGGGGGTCCTCATCCAAGATTAGTGCTCAAAAACTCCTCATTGTTGAGTCAACCATTGTAGAAAAAACTCCAAATGGCTCTTTGGCTATAACTGGGGAGAAGAAGTCACTAAAATTAGTAACTAATAAACACAATTGTTGGCACATCATTCCCCTACAATCATCCGCTCAAGTATGATGGAAATTCCATCTAATGTCTCATTCAATGTCCAAAACATGATGGCCTCTCCTCATTAACCGAAAACTACGAGGCCCAATCAGTGAACGACTCACTAATGTATCCTAGGACAAGCCCATCCAGATAACCATTGTCACCTCAATCCCAATGGCCATGACACCTCAATCCTAAGGTCAAGCCCTTCAGGATCCCACATTATAAAATTTTTGTAAATAATTTATAAAATTAACATTAATTTACATAAAAATTTCAAATCAATTATAGACACACACAGTAGCCTAATTAACTAGGTGGTCGACAGACACTTACCCATCCTCACATGAGTAAACAAGGTGATGGAATGCCCAATGGTATCCCATAAGGTCATACTATCAATTTATCATCATTCATTATGGTCTCTACCATTTATCCAATGGTTCTCTAAAATTTGCACACAAAACTATGAATAAATGAGAAAAATTATGCACCACATAAATTGAAGTTATATATGTAGTCACATCTAGTATTAGCCTCTAAATCAAGGCAGATTGTGAATCTATTCACAGGACTACTCGCCAAAGATCCATGAAAAGGTGGAGAGAAGATCCCAATACAACCACCAGGGAGGGGAAATTTCAAGTAGTCATAGTCTGGTGTGAATTACATTAAGACAATGAGGTCCTGTAATGTCACAAAGTTACAGGAAATTTAAGGGTTCACATTCAACCCTTAAAATTGGGATTATCAAAAATGAAAAAAAAATTGAATGCCTTTGGTCCATTTTGAAAATATTTTCTTCAAATGCCTTGAAAACATGGTAAAACAGCTCACCCAAATTTGGTGTTCCATGAGGAGAAGGTAAAACTAAATAGAATCAGGGGTGAGGATAGCCTTACACATATAGTTCCAATGCACCCAGTAGTTGAATAAATGAATCACAGAAAAAGGAGTTGGATCAAATCAAATAGGTGGATGAAGCATGGACAAAACTCTCATTCTGTGTGTGACCCACGCGAGAATAAGGGGGAAGATAATGGTTAAAATAAAAATAGAGGGTGGGGTAAAAATTTAATTTCATCCCCTAAATGATCCCCCATTGTATACTCACACTATTTTCCAAACCTTGCAGTAAACATGCAAGATAATGATCATGGGTACTTCTTATATGGAAATAAACGTAATGTTTGGCACATGATTTTCCAAACTGTGCACAGGACATATTGTATCCCTTTTCTATAAATAGAAGATTCCTCACATGGCCAAGTGCCCAAAACACCAAATTTTTCCAAACCATGTGGTATTTAAAAAATGTTTAGCATTGTTAGCTCGAAGAGGTCGCACGATTCACCCAAATTGTGTGCCTCAGCCTACATCTCCAAAATATGGTCTACGGTCATACAATGAACCTAAAACACCTCCAAAACACCCAATATACTATCCAAGCCTCTGTAACCATACCAAAAATTATATTTTCCTTCAGAAACACAAAATCCAGTGTTGTCGATCAAAATAAAATGGCATAACCACTAATTAAAAAAATCAAAAAAGGAGTGGTTTTTGGACCGATTCACAAACCAGGGACATTACAATCTATAAAACATAAAATATCTCATCCTAGAGCTATAAAAATAGAAAAAAAATATGTACATAACCATCCTAGTAAAAAAACATGTACCACCCAAGTGAAAAGGGTACATGACTACTACATCATGGGGGAGGTTCCCCGCTTTATGAGTGATCTACCCTAGTCACAACCCAACCAAAAAGATCAAATCAAAGAACTGGTCCTCCAAAAATTCCTGGACACAAAAATTATCCCATGATGCACCATCACTCATGATCCTTATCAGGTGCTCCTATGTTACACATGACACCAATCAGAATACATCACTACATCAGTGCCTACCATGTTCCAATATCAAACATGGCACCAATGAGGTCCTGCATCTCATTAGATTCTCAAAACAATTTTGGTGCATCACACATGAATCAAGTCCCACATCCATCAATGCATAGATTCCAACATACCTAATGTAACATCATCTCATTTATTCCATGATGCCAACACATCTCAATGACCCCAGTTCTAGGAAACCTATATAATCCAAGCACCTAATGACACTCAAATATATTCCCCAGTTTCATGCACCTAATATATAAATAACACTCATATTATATGATTATAACCTACTAACCAGCATCTAGTTACCATATAATTGAATCTCATTAACATTATGCACCCAAAATGGACACTCTTCAAAAGAACATGTCAATGAAAAACAAAAAACTTGGCTATTCCCATGATGTACCTCTGACAGTCATCAGCTCACCCGCCTGATCTGCCACTAGCAACTCTATAGCATGCACCAAACCTAGAGCTCAACTACATGAATCCTAACATCCTTGTACTGTTTCACAAGACACTAGCCACTAACATGAGGTATGGGTCCTACAATCTCTTCCACAACCTCTACATGTAACTGAATTTCAGCAACCATCACCCGGTACCACATTCAGTCCAATTGTAGAACCTTGAGTCTAACTCGTTCCCTTAGTATCGTCTGTCCAATATGGTTTCCTATAAAACCTCTCAAGAGGTCCGACCTACCCACGTGTCCAACACACTTTTTGAGGATGCTCAAACTTTGTGCAGATATTTCATGGATACCCACACAAGAATTAAACCATCAAATATCCACTCTGAAGAGGTGTTCCTAAGTCCTTATCTTGAACACCCTGTGGAAACTCATCACATCCCTACATCCTACTATATAATGTGTCCCCATTGAACACACCTAAGTCCATCACCCAGCTCGAGTAAGACTTATCCATCATGTTTCCCTCGATAATGAGTGCATGGTTCGTGGCCTATGAGAATGATGCCAACCTAAAAATGAATACTTTCACCTAAACAGTGTGTTATAAACCATCCTCAAAGCACCTCACCCCCGAGGATTCATTTTTCATCATGCTTGGAGAATAGAGAGAAAATTAGTTGAATGTTAGTGCATAGTCCATGAAGGACATGAAACCCTACTGATGGATTAAGAACGATAAATTTCTCTCTTATCATTACATCCCCATAAAAAAGTTCTCAAAGAAACCATCCTCAATGTCCTTCCAGGCTAGTACGTCATGTTTGCATGCCTACACCGGTACATCCCACCAACGCTTAGTCGGTCTTCTAAGAATATAGGTAAATTGTTTCACCCTCCACCTCGGACGTGTCTCTAGTTACTCAAATATCATATGTATAGCCTCGATCCAATTATCAGCCATCTGTGGACACCCCTCATTGTGAAATAGAAACTTCTATTGTGACTAAAACACTCATGTAAGATTTTTCAAAAAGCATTGTTCCCTGAACTCCCCTGTTAATCCCACAAATCACACATACCAAGATCACTCGGAGCTATTAACATATCAATGACCCAGTGGTTTTCTATTCCGGCAATTGACCAGCCTACACTAGAACAACAATATGATCAAGTCCCATTACCAATACATTATATGCCTCATCTTCAAGGGTCTGAACCTGATTTTTCTTTGGTGACACCCCATATCCTCTACCATGACCATACATTTGATCCGTCTAGGTGGTGACCCACTGATTACCATAACCAAGTCCAGGAATCCCATAATATATATATATATGAAGATAGGTAAATCATTAAAATAAACCATCAATGCAAAACCCTTATCCATTCCTATAGAAATCACACCACACCGCATCCCAGGATCATGGCCTCCTTACCCGCCCACAACATATCCAAGTATCAAATATGATTCAGGCCATGCTCATCCTAACGAACTATATCGCCTCATATAAATGACCTTTTCACCCTACTAAGTGATAAATATCACCTCCTATCATAGTAACTGCCCTATCTTATAAGATGAAGGACTATATCTCTTTAAATAAGTAATTTTATATCAAAAATTATCACAATTCTCAAAAAGATTCCTTTGGGTCCTCTTTCCTAGGCCAGTTGAGAAAGATGCCATCAAGGATATGTATGAAAATAATATATAGCTTCCTTTATTGAAACTTTAGACAACCTAACCAATCTTAGTGCCAATTTCCCCCAATGAAAATTTCAATAAAATTATATCAAATTCACATGGATATATAATTTATACATCATAAATTTTACCTAATAGAATGATTAAACAAGAATACACCCCCTTTCCATACCGGGCTAGGGGTCCGAATCTCATTCCATACCATACCAGGCCAAGGATAAAAATTCATAATAGATAACAATACATATTTCTAAACTTACCACTCAATGTGTAAATCATATAAACTATAAAATGATAAAAAGAAAAAAATTTCCACCCATGGAAACTTGGTTCTTCCGTCACACATGTTTTTGTATGCACCAAGAAACTAGCTCTAAACCTAGTTCTGACAACACTTAGTTTCCAGTCTACAAAAACCCAAATGATATAAATATCCAACACAAAAAATATTAATTTATGTAGAATCCATTATAACACAAATACAATATCCCACTAAAAAATTTATATGATACCACTTGTTGCATCCCCGACCCAATTAGCCACCTGAAGAATGTTATCGGGCAAGGTGCCACTAGTCGTAGGTGCACCTACCCAAATTACAAAGGAAAAAAACTAGAATAGAGGTTGTAAAAGAGTAATATCAACAATAATATACCCTCATGGGATGATATAATAAGGGTTTATTATGTATATATAAGATTCGAATGTATTTAAGACTCATCATACTCAAACCAGACCCACCAATGGTGGAAGCAAATTCACTAAGATGTAATAATAGAAGCATATTATTCTTCAATAGCATAAATAAATAAACAAACAAACATGCCACATGAGTCCACTAAAACAAATAATCCATAAAATAATATTTATACATATTAATATCTTAAAAGGGGTTTCTGATGTCTTACATAATATCTACATACATATTACATGATGAAACTGAAACGTAAACCAAAACAGAAACATTAGGTTATGTAGGAACCACAAGGTCCCCTTCAATCCATCCAGGCTAACTCAAATTAAAATCTACCTATAGAGCCCAATCCCTTAACTAAACATAAAATCATAATGCTTACATGCATCCAGAAGGGCCTATGTTGGATTTGAGAATGATTCTCATTAAGATACCACAATGTGTGAATACCCAACATAGGAATTTAATATGGTTTAAATTAGTCATTAATAAAGAATCATAAAGTAATTAAATAAACCCAAAATCATCCCTATGTCTCCAAAACCATGAGGAATATTTTACCTACCTCGTCCAATACCGGAATCCATAAATATGGGAGGATAATTATACTTGTCCCAAGGTATCCTATGATGAAAAATAGACCATTTCACAACCTCACATTACCAATAAGAGGTAAAGGAAAAAATATTTCCAAACCCTTCCTACCTTAAGTTGAAGGAGAGATAGTGACCCATTTGACCCGCCTTCAATAGGCCCTAGAGTAGCGACTAGAACCAATGTTATATAATCACATGTAAAATGGAAGGTATTACCTTTTTTAATTAGTAGGATAGATAGATAATATGGTAAATACCAACAACACCAAAATTAAAAGTACAAGAAAATCCAAAAAAACCATTTCCATATGCATGTTCCAATAATAAAGTGCTATAAGTGTAGGAAAACTCCCATGGGATGTACCAAAATAAAATAAAAAAACAAAGTCAATGGTCTCTGCATCTGAGCTAATAGGGTTCGGAATAGTCTTTGTAATCCTCCTAGAAACCTGAAAGCAATTATATATATGTATGGTGAGTATATAGGTATACTAAGTATGGAAAACCAAAGATCTCGTTCACAAGAGTGGAGGCATTATAATTCCCCATGAAAAAAGGAGACAACCAAAGCACCTATCATGTAAACTATCCACCCAACCTCACCAAGGTACCCTCTGCAAATAACGCAGGTCAGGTAAAGTAATTATAATAGAACATCGATATTGGGTACCCCACCCCACATTCCAAATGGTTATTGAATACATACTATGTGGAAGACCCCCTCCGCCATTCTCACCATAGTCCCAATACCATACCCCGACCATACACACCTAGGCTACCACAAATACACATCCCACCTGCAAACACCTAGGCCACAAAAACCACACATACCCATGCCCACAGACACCTGGGCTAGAAAAACTACCACCATGCCCGAAGACACCTGGTCCCGAAACACTACTGCAACGCTCGAAGACACTTTGGCCTCATCCCGAAGACACTTGGGAGACAACCTATCCGCACACACTAGGCCAACCACTATAACTACCCTTTCTGAAGAATCTTGGGCTATAATGGACCTTAGGCCATCACAAAAATCTCTAAGTGTCTTGGGCTACTCAGGAAAGGGATCATAAAAGGAGCTAATAACCATTTACTCATAAGAGTATTGGGAAATCACCATCCCCCATGAAATGGGGGTGTTAGACATGAAGTCCTCAACTTGGGTGGGCGTGAATAAGAAACCTAAGAACTAAACTACACATATAGGTAAACAAGCACTCATACAAACATAGGTGTTCCAAAATCATCCCATACAAAAACACCCCTGTTACTATTAATTCATAAAAAGAACAACATCCACAACCAAGGAACAACTCACTCCATGAAAACAATTCCCCATTGAACCCATTCTTGTTTTCATATTCATGTGATTCCATTTAAATAATTCATCACTATCGGGCAACTAACAGGAATATCCACAATCCATGGAAGGTAAAAAAATGAGCATAAAATTATGCATTCACACCTGGTTCTCTTGTGAAGTCACAACAACTAAAGGGATCCATGAGACACCTCAAAATATGGGAACCAAACCAAGCCCCAACATTCAGTCCCACACAACATCATATTCACAAACCAATTACTCCACCACAACAAGGGATACCATCCCCATCCACATCACCCTATAAGAAACAAGTAAAACAACCACACATGTTACCAAGACAGATTAAGGGATTTTTCATATTCAAACTCACCATTCATTTTGTTAAATCTTTCTTTTTGGTTAACCGAGGTGACCACATAAGGATTCTTGTTCATTGTACATTCATTTAATCAACTGATTTTGTGTGATTAACCAATTTCTCAATTACATTCATTTAATCATCATAGAATTTAATAGAAACAAGGGGATCATCAGTGCCCAAGAAAGGGCCACCAACTTCCACGATTTTCAATGGACATAAGCCCATATAATTCACAACAGATAATAATTGATAAAATAGTAAAACAACATCATCTAAAACAACACATCATTCATTGAATGTCTATTTATTTTCTTTGTTAATGTTTGGTTTTATCCATCCCCAAAGGAAACATTATCATACCAGCCCGGCATGATACACAATAAAGAGATACAAATGAAAAACCATACCTGAGTGATCAACGATCGATGTTTTTCTCCCGTGCCAAGAACTGGGGATGCATGACTTGCAGAGGAAGATCTTCGGGGCTCCAAGAGTGAGTAGGAAAGGCTCCAGCACAGGCGCACCACTATCCTCAAGAAGGGGGACTCCAAATGCACCAACGAAAGTAAAGAGACCATGCGATAGGAAGAATATTAAATCTTCTGCGATAAAAGGTGAGACCCTAGAGTTACGGGATATGAAATTTAAATGGTATAAATGGAGTATCGTGGTTTCACCACGTGGTTGGATAGTTACACATAAGGGAATTAATGTTTTTTAATAAGTATCATCGTAGAGGTTCCTTAATAGCTGTGCATTAAAATATTTCCTTTAATTTGAGGAAAACGTGTAATAGGGGTGGAATTGGAAAGTACAGGACAAGAGTGTTTTACCGAGGAAAAAGACCCGCATTTTAGTAAATAAAGGGTCTCCCAACTCATGGGGGGTTTAAATAACATTTAGGTTTTTTTAATGGATTTGAAAGGGGTATTAAAACACTTTCACATCAAAATATATGTTGTGGGAGGAGAAGTGGAAAAATAAACAAGGGTGGGACACCGTTTGGTGAGACACCATAAGTGGTGACACTATCATAGTTCCACCGTCACGGTTCCAGCCTTATGGTGCCACTATCTGGGTGCCGCCATCAGCGGTGCCACCGTTTCGGTGTGCAACCATAATGATGCAACCATTACAGTTCCACCATCATGGTGCCACCCTCACGGTGCAAGCATCAAAGTGCCACCATCATGGTGCCACTACAAGTGGTGCCACCGTTTCGGTGTGTGACCATTAATGTGCCACTATCATGGTGCCACTATCATGGTGCCACCATCATGGTGGAACGGCGTATGCAGCTCCACCGTTTCGGTGTGTGACCATGACCTTTGCCACCATTTCGATGGAACATTTTGATGGAACTTAGTTTTTGGAAAACTTTTTAATGATTCATTGTTTAGGCCTTTAAACTATATAACTCTCAAACTACTCTCACCCTTGAAAATCAAAACTAGACCTGAAGAAAAGAGAGGGGCCATAACAACCACCTCGAATGATACCTCTAAAGAGTAAACCCCATCAACATCTAGGAACACCTCTCCTTCGTGTATCAACATGAACATGTAAAGGTCATACCATCCAGACATATGGATTATAGAGTTTCTCCTTCCATGTTGCGATACAATCAGCTTTGGGATGCACTGAATCGCCAGCACGGTTTTAACTGCATCCACATTAATGAATCATAATTAGAGATCTGGTCCCCCACTCCCCACATTCATGAATCTTCACACACATCCAAAGAATAAGTAAAACATTTCATATCATAATTAACATGGTCAAGAACTTCATCACAAACATGTACAAAACAGAATAGAAAAAAACTCAAAACAACTTTGGGTACTGAGCACACATCTGTGCCTTTCATTCCCAGGTACTCTCCTCCAACCTACAATGCCTCCATACCACACGAACCAAGGGAATGGTTCATCCATGAAGAACCTTCTCCTCACAATCATTGATCAACATTTCTCTCTCTATAAATGTTTCATCTTCCTCAAAATAAAGCTCCCCCCCCCAGTCTAGGATGTGTGAATAATATTGTAGATACTGATAGATCTAAGACACATGGATGTCGTAATGCACCCTCATTAGTGGAAGTTGTAGCGCCAGCTGATAAGCCACTTCGCCAAACTGCAACAACTCTTCGAAGGGTCCGACGAACCTGGGAGAAATTTTACTCCCACTGTTGAACCTCCATTTTCCACACCGAGGGGAGACCATCAAGAAAACGTGGTCCCCGACATCGAACTCCAAGGTTCTCCTTATATGATTGGCATACAACTTCTACCGGTCCTGATCCGCCTTCATCCTCTCCCATACAATTCTTCAAACAGAGCCATTGTAAAGGTAGTGTTATAGCTATTATTATAGGAATACCCTACTAGAGGAATGTTTTGTACCCACAATCCCCCAAAGTCCAAAACACATGGTTGTATCATATACTCAAACATATAGATGGTTCGCTCTGTTTTCCCATATGTTTGGGGGTGGAAATCATTTCTGAGGCCAAACTTGGTGCCAAAAACTTGTTGCAATCCTTTCCAGACTCGTGAGGTAAATAGGTTATCCTGATCTGAGACTATGGACCTCAAAACACCATGCAACAACACCACCTCTCCCACGTACAACTATGTTAGGGAATCCACCACACTCGACTCATTGATTTCTAAGATGTGAGATGATATCATCAGTTGATCAACCAACACCTAGATAGCATCACAGCCTCCTTGAACCCTAGGTATTCCCATGAAAAAATTGATCGAGGTGTTTTCCCACTTCCATTCGAGCACATAAAAATTTTGTAACAGACCTCTTAGAATGCGGTGTTCAATCCGCACCCCCTGACATTTGAGGAACATTTCCACAAATTCTTTCAATGTTCTCTTCATCCCGGGACACCAAAACTGACCCCTCAATCCTTGGTTCATCTTGGAAACTCTTGAGTGTACCTCCAGGGGTGTGTTGTGGATCTCACAAATAACTCTCCCACACATTCCTATAGGGACAAACAACATTCCATGAAACAACATCTGATTATACCCATCTTCCGACCATCCTCCTGGAGCATCACCCTGGATATCACAATTGGGCATCACATCAGCCTATAAGTCCCCCCACTGAGATTCCTCAACCTACTATAACAAATAGGATTGCACTTTCAACTAGAATCGATATAATCTTCCATCTTCCACCCTTACATCCTTCTGTAGGGTATCCAACTCCTCCATCACCTTCCAATCATCTGAAGACTCTCAAATCATATCGTTCTATGACTTCTTACTCAAGGCATTGGCCACCACATATCCCTTACCTTCAGTGTGTGTGATTCTGAAGTTGTAGTCATAAAGAAACTACATCCACCTATGCTTCTGTAAGATCAGGTACCACTGGCAGAAGATATACCTCAAGCCCTTGTGATCCATGAAGACCAAAAAGCACTCCCATATGAGTTAATTCCACCACAAATTTAGTGAGAACATGACCACTAGAAGCTCTTGATCATGGGTGGCATAGTTATGCTCATGGGGACATAACTGCCTAGACCCATAAGAGATCACCCCACCTGTTGCATCATCACACACCCCATGCCTTGGCTTGAAGCATCACAAAAACACCACAAATTCCACTCCTTCTTATTGAAACCTCAGTACTGGGGAACTAACTAGATTCACCTTTAGATAACTAAAGGAAACATGGAACTGCTCACTCCATATAAAATGTTGGTCATTCTTGGTCAAGGCTGTCAAGAGTGTTTTCACTCGAGGGAAGTTGGGCACGAATTTCTGGTAAGAACCTACTAAACCTAGGAAACTATAAACCTATGTCACGTTCATGGGTTCTACACAAGAAAAAACCACCTCGACCTATGATGGGTCCACTGCAATACCATTATCAGACACCACATTTCCATGTATGTTCTCTTTTCGTTTATAGAACTTTCACTTGGAAAACATTCCATAGAGATAGTGTTTTTGGAGGAGACATAAAACCATCATCATTATCTCAATGTGGTCCTCCTTTGATCATGAGTTATTCAGGATGTTGTCAATAAGCACGACTACAAACCGATCCAGATATTCCCGTAAGATATATTTCATGAGCCCCATGAACACGGTTGGTGCGTTCGTAACACCGATCGACATGACCATGAACTCAAGGTGCCCATACATGAACCTGAAGGAAGTCTTTAAGATTTCACATACCTTCACCCTCAACTGGGGATATCTTGACCATAGGTCGATCTTGGATAACAATCCTTCCCCTTTAACTGATCAAATAGGTCTTATATCCTCAGGAGAGGGTAATGGTTCTTGACTTTTACCTGATTTATTCTCCATTAGTATGTGAACAGCCTGAGACCACCATATGCCTTCTTTGTGAACGTGACCAGAGCTCCCCGTGGTGATTCCCTTGGTCAGACAAAACCCTTATTCATTTGATTGTCAATATGAATCCGCAACTCCTAAAACTCAGAAGGTTTTATCCGATAGGGAGCCATCGAAATCGGACGATCACCGGGTAACATGTCTATCCCGAACTGAACATCACATCGAGGGGTAGAGTCACCACCTCTTCATGGAAGTCATCCAAGAACTCACTGAAAATCCCTCAGGACTTCCACCATCCCTATATTTGATGACTTCACTAAAAGATCAACTAACAGGGAAAGATATCACTCCACTCACCGGCTGCTATCCTGGAAACCCCACTCACCGAAGAAAGTCACACGTCATCCACCCATATCTAAAAACACAACCCTTCTCTTGACGTTTTTGATAACAGAACACACTGAGAACATTCATTCGATTCCTAAAATGACATCATACGGATGTATCTATAGTAAAATAAGGTCCCCACTAGACTGATCTGGTCACAACATTTGTCTACATCCACAGTAAACACGAGACAAGCTGGTCTGAACTTCGACTGGAATACTCAAAACATGGGGTATAGAAATTATCTTTGTGTCTCGACCCAAATAATTTATCTAGAATGGGTGAAAAAAGGACAATGAAGCTCTTGAATCAAACAAGTCACATTATAGATTACTAAACAAGTTGGTCGTACCACGAACGACATATGGTCCTGTTGGAATTGCTGCCTCTGCGGCATGAAACTACCCCATTCTATCTCCTCTTCCCCTTAGCTATCATCCAACTCCCCGACCATTCCCTAGTTGAGGTTCCTGGGGAGTGCCCTGAGGTCGGCCTCCTCTTGAAATTCCTGCTCTTGGAGGATAAGGAGATCGTTGTCCCTGTAGCTACTGCTGAAAGGGTATGGCTGGAAACTAGTGGGTTTGAGGTTGGCACTGAACCTTCCCACACCAACCATACTACACTCAGTTCAGGCACTAATTCTGAAGATTCCCACGACTACCACATATGAATAATCTTTGTCCTAGGCCCACAAATAAGGGGTGAGGAAAGGGAGATCAAAACTAGAACTACTAGGAACTGCTCCGCACTGGATGAAACCTAGAAGGCCCTAACGTTGGAGGTCTATTGTTGATGACCTTCCCCTTGGATGAGCCTAATTGGATCCCCTTTCACGGCACACCTCCCATCATATGCATCATCTCCTCCACTTTTTCCTTCTTCTAGACATCCATGTATGGCATTAGAGTGAAGGGAGTAACATTGTACTGAAGAGAAGGACGAAGTTCCTCCATTAAATGTCTCGCCCGAGACTCTTTATCCAGAAAAAACGTCCGGAGCAAATCAAATGAGATCCTTGAACTTGATCCCCATTTCCCTCACTGACATACTACCCTACTAAAAGAAGGGTATCTCATGCCTCTTCTCATCATTTATCATGGAAGTGCGGAATTCTTCCAGAAACCCCCTCTTGATGTCAGTTCATGAGACCTCATCTTCCCTATTCTCACCATGATAGAGCATCCAACACTGACAAACCACTCCCTGCATATGGACTATAGATAGAGGAACCTAGTACTCCATCAGAGCTCAGATCAAGATGAAATATATCCCCAGCTCTTCGAGCTCGCTCATTGTCTCCATGTCTAAGATACAGCCCTCGTACTTCCTGCGGGTCTGTCGTTGAAAGGCACAACGCATCTTCTATAACTGGTCGTCCTCCTCATCTCGATAAGCCTTCTACAGATCAGCTAAAACATCCTGTGGGGCCTCGATCACCCGCACTACATATGGTCTTCATCCGGGTGCCATAGCTAAAAGTTATACATGGAATGTCTACGCTAGAGTAGTGTAAAATATTTCTTCTAAATTTTTTTCTATACTATTTAATTTTTTTAAATCCCCAAAATACACAGGACACACAAAAACACAAGTCATTTTTATGCATGAACCATTCTTAGGGTCTCTACCTGGAAATCAGTGTAGCCTCAGTTGGTCGTTCGGTAGGTCAGAGTCCTTACATTAAATCACAGGGGGGCTAAAATCCCGTGTCCTACCCGGTCTTCCCTAGACTATTTCATGCACTACGATTTCCTAACACTATTTCCCTACCATCCTGTGCAATCCTTGCTGTCCCAAACTCCAAACTCCATCCTATCTCTCATCCTCCATATTATACCATTCTCTCATGACCCTCCATTACCAAGATGAGGAAAGGGACAACAGATCGCAAAACCCTTCTTTACTCAAGTTGAATGAGAGGTAGTGACCACTAAGACCCATCTTCAATAGGCCCCAGAATGGCGACGAGAACCAAGGGTATATAATCACATATAAAATGGAAGGTGTTACCATTTTTATTTAATAGGATCTGGAGATAAGACAGTAAATCCAAACAACACAAAAAGTGGGAGTAAAATTAATTCCAAAACAATCCATTCCCATATTCAAGTTTAAAATATAAAGTGCTACAAGTACAGGAAAACTACAAAGGGAAGTACCAAAAGAAAATAAAAACAACAACGTCAAAGGTCCCGACAGCCAAGCTAATAGGGTTCAGCAGAGTCCTCCAAATACTCCTGGAAACCTGAAATTTTTTTTTATACATAGGGTGTATATACAGGTACACTCAGTAGGGAAAACCAAAATATCCCGTGCATAAGTGGGGAGGAATTATAACTCCCCGTGAGAAAAGGAGATAACCAAATCACCTAACAAGGAAACTATCCACCCAACCTCACCAAGGCAAACACCCCCAATAACTCAGGTCAAGTAAAGTAATATTATCAACACATCGATATTGGGTGACCTGCATGACTTTCACACAGGTTATTGATGACATCCTACATGTTAGACCTCTCCCTCCATTATCACTATAGTATCACTACCATACTCTGCCCACACACACCTGGGGAACAACAACCACACATCTCGCCCGCAAACACCTTGGCCGAAACAACCACATGTAACCATGTTCGTAGACACTAGGTCCAAAACAACTACCACCATGCCCGAAGACACCAGGGCCCGAACAACTACTGCCATGCCCGAAGACACATGGGCCTCATCCCAAAGACACTTGAGAAACATCCTATAGAAAACACATGGTCCAACCACTATAACTACCTAGTACTAAAAATCATGGGCTATAATGGTCCTTATGTCATCACAGCCTGCCCGAAGAGTCTGGGACTACATGGGAAAGGGAGCTGAAATGGAGCTATTAACCATACACTCATATGAGTGATTGGAAAAACACCCTCCCCCATGAAATGGCGGTTTTCGGCAGAAAGTGTTCAAATTGGGTGGGGTGTGAATAAGAAACATAAGAACTAAACTAAACATATAGGTAAAAAAGAAATTATTCCAACCTAGGGGTTCCAAAATCATTCCATTCAAAAACACCCTCGTTACTATTTTTTCATAAAAAGCACAACACCTAAAACCAAGGCACAAATCACTCCTAGAAAACAGTTCCCCATTGAACCCAATATTGTATTCATATTCAAGTGATTCCATTTAAATAATTATTCACTATTACGAATCTAACAGGCATTGACATAAGCCAAGGAAGGAAAAACCAACCAGTAAATTAAGCATTCACACCTGGTTCTCTTGTATAGTCAAAACAACAAAATGGGATCTGTGAGATTCCTCGAAGTACTAGAACCAAACAAAGCCCCAAAATTAGTCCCCACACAACCTCATATCCACAAAAATATTACAAACCCACAACAGGGGATCCTATCCCCATCCACGAAACCCCATAAGAAACAAGTAGAACAAACACACGTGTTACCAAGACAGAGTAAGGGAGTTTCTAGATTCAAACTCACCAATACTATAGTTACATCTTTCTTTTTGGTTAATTGGGGTGATCACATGAGTATTCTTGTTCACATGACATTCATTTAATCAACTGAGTTTATGTGATTAACCAATTTCAATGATATTTCCATTTAATCATCGCAGAATTTAACACAAAATAGAGGTTCATTAGTTCACAAGAAAGGGCCTCCAACAACCACGATTTTCAGTGGTCATTAAACCTTATAATCTGCAACACATAATAATTAATAAAATAGGACAACAACATCATCAAAAACAACCCATAATTATTTTAAAGTTCATTTATTAACTTCATAAAGTTTGGTTTCCTCAATATTCGAAGGAAACATTATCATAGCCACCCTGCATGAAACACAGTAAAGAGAGATGAAGGAAAAAACCCTACCTGTATTATCAATTATCGATGTTTTTATCCTCACTCCATGAACTGGGGATGCATGAATTATAGGGGAGAATCTTTAGGGACTCCAAGAGTGAGTAGGAAAGGCTCCAACATAGGAGCACCACTAGCCTCAGGAAGGGGGACTCCAAACACAAAAAGGAAATGAAATAGACTAGCCAAGAAGAAGAAGAATGAATCTCGTGTGATAAAAGGTGAGATCCTGGAGTTAAGAGATATGAATTTTAAATGTCTTAAAAGGCAGATCGTGGTTTCAACATGATATTGGATGGTTACAAATGATTAAATTAATTGTTATATAATAATTATCATTAGAGAGGTGGTCATAACAACTATGAATTAAAGGAAATCCATTAACTAGAGAAAAACACGAAACTAGGGAGCAACAATAAATTATGGGAAAAGGGTGTAATACTGTGGAAAAAGCCATATGTTTAGGTAATTCAAGTGTCACCTGACTCTTGGGGTATTTTAGATATCCTTTCTGGGATTTTAATGGCTTTTAAAGGGGTATTAAAACACTTTTACATCAATAGATACATTGTGGAAGTAGAATTGGGAAAAGAAACATGGTTGGGACACCATTTAGTGAGACATTGTAAGCGGTGCCACTTTCATAGTTCCATTATCATGGTTCCACCCTCATGATGCCACCATAAGCGGTTCCACCATTTTAGTGTGCGATTGTGACTATGCGATTGTTACGATGTTGCCCTCATGGTGCGGTCGGGACGATTCCACCATCACGATGCCACCTTCACATTGAAACATCGTAAGTGGCTCTACTGTTTCGGTGTGCAACCATGACTAGTGCCACCATTATGGTGGAACCATATGATGGAACCATATTTTTTGGAAAAATCATTAATGAGTCATTTTTTGGGCCATTACTGACTAGGTGAAGCCTTACATTCAACCCAAACTAATGTATCCTGAAACCACCTACATATGGCCTCCTCATGTATTAATAATGAATCGATGTCCTGAATGCATTCCAAAATGAATGTAATCAGTCCCTCAAACCCCTACTCGAAAGAACTCATCGGATCAGTTCACATAATCCAGATCCACAACAATACATGCCCCCAAATATAATCAATATCATCTCATAGTATGATGATTTGAGAAACAGAGATCTCCATACTCCAAAATTCATCATGGAACAATAACCACAATATGGAGAGCCTCATCACCAACCAATAACCTCAACGCTACCATCTGAACTCTCCTCACCCACCCTATGGATTTATATGTTAATCACCTACAACGTAGTATTCCTAAGCTAAACTACTGACAGAATCTACCAACAAAAGTGGTCAAAACCACTTCATCACCTATTCATCTAGTGATAAATGACTCCAATTAGTGCTTTGGTCATCACTAGTGAGGACAAATCACCAAAATTAAAACCTAAACTACACCAAATATAGCACAACATGCCCCTTAGACCATTTTTCTCATGTATAATGATTATTCACTAAAATAACCTAGGCCATTCCCACAACCATATGGGCTCAGTACCGCAACTGTCATCCATGATTCCCAACTCATGACCACAACACCCAAGTATCTTAGGCCAAGCCCAACCAGATGACCAACATCACCTCAATCCTAATTTCCATGCCAACTCAATCCCCGGGCCGAGACCATCATGATCCCATGGATCCCATGTAATGAAAAATTAGGAATTCATTTATAAAATCACATTATTTTAAATAAAAAATTAAATTAAATTAAAAATCACACCCCAATATGGTAAAACTACTCACAGAGATTTAGTATTCAATGAGGTAACGGAATAAAATAAAAACATGGGTGAGGATATCCTTATTGAGATGGTTCTAATTAACCTGACGATGGATGAATTAGATGGAAGATGAAGGACATCGATAAAATCCAATAGGAGGAGGAAAGTGGAAGAAACCCTCATGTTGTGTGTGACCCATAGGAGACAATGGAGGAAATAAATAGAAATTATAAATTGATATTGTGGTAAAAATGTAATTTCAAACCTTAAATGAGGTTTCACGATTAACACACATGGTTTTCCAAACCATTTGGGCTACAGTTCATGGCTACTTCCTATATAGAACTACCTGTGAAACATGGAACATGGTTTTCCTAACCATGCACTTGTTGTGTGGTATCCCTCTGCTAAAAACTAAAGAGGACACACACATCCATTCTCCCTAACATGCATAGTTTTTCAAACCATGAGACAGTTCCAAAATGGGTTATACAGTTACATGGAAGATGCTTCATGGTTTACCCAAACTGTACACCTCAACTTGGGACTCCAAAATAGGTACTTCTGGACTTTTATGTAACTAAAACCCCTCAGAACACTTGAGTAACTCTTCAATCATTTACACTCATCCAAAAACATGGTAATATGTTTGTAGAAAACTTGGAATTATTTTATCATGACCAAAAAAGTTATTGGAATACATACCAATTAAAAAACTCAATAAGGAGGAGGTTTTCAACCGGATTCCAACACCTAGGATGTTACAACTATCAAAATTATTTTTATTAGAATTTTTTTATTAATATTATTATTATTCCTATTATTATTATATGTATACTTTTTATTATTATTATCATTATTGTTTCTTTATTATTATTATTATCAAAACATTTATATAGTAGTGGATGTAGAGAGTTTGAGCTTATGACTTTCACCCCAGTGACCATAGATTCGAGGTATTTTAGGGTTACATTGGGATAGATGATTATATATCGGTAGAAATGTTTATAACTAAAATTTTATTTGATAGTTTTTGATTTATTTTTACTAAAAAGGAGGGGAGTTCATTCGTTCGTGTTGAGAATGCTACAAATATTAATGTGTCTCGATGCTCCTTCGCCAAATTCAACTATCCGTTCACTGAATTAATTCTTCAAAAAGGAGATGTTACTCACATTAAAGGGATTAAGGATGAAATAGTATAACATATGGAGTTAGGTTGGAATTTTATTATCATATGCCTATTCTTATTGAGGGTTTATATTACATGAATATATATAGATCTAGTTGAGCATATTTTGATAATTCATGGACCCTCAATATGGAAGTGTGTTTCAA
Organism: Viscum album; assembly: GCA_963277665.1. Classification (NCBI taxonomy): domain Eukaryota; kingdom Viridiplantae; phylum Streptophyta; class Magnoliopsida; order Santalales; family Viscaceae; genus Viscum; species Viscum album. The sequence goes on from OY728160.1 coordinate 737,606,804, forward strand.
TGGGTCATGAAATATTCAAAATGCTCTTCCCATTAGAAGAACCAAAGATGAGGGCCCAAGGACTTGTATTAGTCTATCTTAAGCAATGTATTCCACACATTCAGTAATGGGATGGAATTTTCATACTAATGATGGTATGTAATAAATATTTAGAATTTTGAGTTAATTTTTATATAATAATATATATTCTATAGAAAAAAATGATGTTGTATGATGTTTCAATGTCTCTCAGGGTTCCTATAAAATAGACATAGAAATTGAAGTCACCAAGTTTGGGAATTATGCTCGATTCCTGGATGAAGATAACTTGAGATACAATTTAAATGATCAATAATTCCTCTCAACTAATTATATTGGATTTTAACCATATATAGTGCACTATAGAATCCACCAGTTATTCATTGAATGTAAGATCATTAAACATTATAAAATGAACTGAAAATGTTTATCATTTTCTACTTCTCCTCTACTCATGAACATTATGAAAGAATTTTATTCAAAAAGGAAAAAAGTTATGAAATATATTTTTGGAAAGTTCCAAAAACCTGATACTAAGAATTTTTTACCTAAAGTTCTCTTTAAGGATATTGAACATAGATACACGTTTCCTTAAATATTCACCCGTGATCAAGGATGGTTTATCCAAGATATAGTATTGGATGAGAAACCATCCTAGAATACTGGGTCTCTTTATTTGTTCATGAATTTGGCAGAGGTGGATATTTCTATGGAGTGACACTCTGAGGAATTATTGAACAGTTAGTTCCTAAATACACCTTAACTAGTGAATTCAACACTCATAGGTTTGAATAAATGTCTAAAAGACAATCATGGATCACACCAAATTTTGGATACCCCTTTGTTGATAAAAAACACATAAGATTAGGCATTTGTCTCAGTGGATCACGTATTGGAGATGAGATACAAATTTTTGATGGATATTGAGAATATCATAATTTCCCCAATCCCAAACATAGTTCTTTGTATGATAATGATTATGGAAATACTTAATTCAAATACAATTTTATTGAAAAACTACAATAAGAATGGGGGTGAGGTGGAATTTAATGATTTTATAATTGAAACGGAAGTTCAAAATGTAATTGATTGTTAACTGATTCTTGATTGGAAATTTTTATCCTTGGGTGATCTGAAATGGAAAAATATTCATGAATAGGATGCTTCATTAAAGGAAAAACTAAATTAGGGTATTAAATTAAGCCAGGTGTATGGTGTTGTCTCGGACAAAGTTATGAGTCAAACCCCCTCTATTTTGTATTCTCCCCAATCTATGATGGTGAACTATAAATCCTCTATAATTCTTTCTGAATATATTATAGAGGGTTTATTTGATACTTCATATCTTTCTCATGATTCATACATGGATATTGAAAATGTGAAAGATGGGAATTCACCCTAAGAGGATGATCTATCAAGATTTATTATCTTCCACCTAGAATTTTTATATTTTATAAAGGATGCTCTGGATCATTTTGGAAAGGACATAATTTTGGATGTTTATAAAGAAACAGATATTAATTCTGAAAGAAAAATAATCCCATAAGAGTTTGAGGGTGATGGGATAAGGTCTCTAAAATTCTATGGAGGATTTGTTCAACATGAAATTTGAGGTCATTTTTTGAAAACATATATCATGTATCCCTTACAATATGATATTATCTTGATGTTTTAGAATTTATTATCCATAAATATTAAGGATAAAATTTAATCTAATAGTTAATTGTATATTATCTACATCTCATAGAATAATATAACATGGATTCTATGTAAAGTAAATAAGGTTGAGGAATCAAATTTATCTATATATAATGGATGTGGGTCTTGGAAGAGGTAAAATACATGGGTGTGAGACCGATTCCTATGATGTAGAATAAATTATAATGTTTATGGAAGAAACCTCTTTCATTAATCATTTATCCACTTTATTTGGATTTATATAATGAGGGTGGTTCTTCCATGATCGACCCCACCATTCCCACATTTATTTGTTTTATTTTTTAATAAATTGATTGGGCCCTTATTTCTATACCATCCTATTAGAAAAAATGGATACTAAGGTCCAAATTATTTTTATGGTACTTCTATGGTCAGGAAAATAATGGGCTACTAAGGATGAAAAAGTGGGCCTTCTTGGTCACATAGTTGTATAGGATATCCTGCTTATGGGATTATCCTTGGGGGGATGAGGTCTGATCTATACTATCCCATTGAGTGCATGAGTGACTATTTTGATAATTTGTAACACCCATATCTAATAGTATTAATTATTATTATTATTATTATTATTATTATTATTATTATTATTATTATTATTATTATTATGTTGTTTTATGGTGGTGACATGGTATTGATGTAAATAGAGATGAAAACCAATATAATGGCCATTGGGTAACTGGGCCTTTTAGATAATAAATGTAATGAGCTTACTATAGAGTGGTTCAACCCTCTGAGGGGGTGTTTCATGTCATTGTTGGAACATGGGTGCGAGTTTTTTTCTTTTCATGTAAGGTCCATGACCTTATGTAATTATATTTATTACAATCATCATCATCATTATTATTATTACTGCTTTTATTATTACAATTATGTTTGATTTGGAGTTATTATTATTAATATTAATGTTATTATTATTATTATTATCATAATCATAATAATGAGAATAATAATAAGAATATTAAGTATAATAATTATAATCATCACCATCATCATCAATAGAAACATAATCATCATGATTATCATAAATATTATTGGTGGTTTGTATGTTTCAGCCGACACCGGAATGATGATGACATGCATCGATATTAGTGGGAGGAATTGTAGGAATATTATAGTCAATTGATGGGTATATAGTTTTTTGTTGACAAAACCCATCATTGGTATGATGATTAACCATGATTTAAATTGGGGATATGGTTTAGGGAACCCACGCTTGATGGCTGGTGGTGTGTGGTGCATAAGGGCTAGTAGAAGGACAGTGCATGAGGGCCCTTTGGACTGGTTTCAAGGGGGATTTGGGCATATTTCATGGGGTTATGAGATATATATTGATGGCCTTTAGGCCTATTAAATTTATGTTATACAATCCCATTTATACTATATAAATAATGTACTTACCATAGGTATTATTCCTTGGGGGGTTAATGATTCACCTTGTGTAAGGAAAGTGGTGTGTGAGAGTTTTTTTTGTAGTATTATACCCCTAATAAATATATATAATAATAATAATTATTATTATTATTATATTATTATTATTTTATCTACTATACATGTGGGGGCACAACCAAGTGGGGTCAGAAACCCTACATTTCATATAGGCACTGGTAGTTCAAATCCTATTCATTTCATCATCCCCCACCCCCAATTAAATTAGTGATGGTGATTTGGTTGGTTGATGTAAAATCGATCAAGTGTAACGGGAGGATCATGATAGAAGGTATTTGAGGAAGTTTAGGTGAACCCATTCTCGATGAATATTATTTTGTGTCTAGATTGCATCATGCTAATAAGTGGATGTTGATTATCATTTTTTATGGTGAGTGATGGAATGGATACATCAGTGTGGGGAACAGGAAAAATAGGATAAAGGGTCCCAATTTTCATATAATGGAATAAGGATGTATATTTTTGATAGCATGTGATAGAGTCATACACTAGGAAGGCACATAAGGCCGTCAGGAAGATTCTCAATGGACCTGCATGTCTATATCATGATGGACTACCAGATGGTATTCAAGAAGCATGCTTGTATGATTTCATGGTGGATTCACGTAGATATTACATTCATATGGACCATTACCTTAATAGATGTCTGTTTGTGGAATTATGTATGCTGAATTATAGGGTATGTGGTCTTATATAATATGATAATAAACACATATACTAGGTTCTCATTCCATGGTGGAGGGGGTTTAATGAGACACCTTTTATAAGGGTGGGTGTGATGTGTGAGTTTGTTTGGTTTTATTGTACACTAAATAAGTTTTTTATATTATTATTTTTATATTTATTATTATTATTATTCGGGATGTGGTTTTTTTTTGTTATGAGACCTTTAGGGTGATCCTATTTCAAGGGAATTTAAAACCCGAACATGACTCAAAGACTTTAATTTGGTATGGGAAAAGACCACTTAATGGAATAGATATAGTAAGATTTTGGCCATTTAAAATATATAAAATAGGCTCAATGTGAGGTTTTTAATCATTAGGGTGTGATGAGGATCGACCCAGTAGGTTACTATGGTGCGTTAATTTTTTTTCTGGTTTGTAATAACCCCTACCTCAGATAAATAAATAAATTATTATTATTATTGTACCCCAAAAAATAGTATACACTATTATTATTATTATCATTATAAAATTAATTACTATTGATATTATTGTTATTATTATTATTATTATGTATGTGGTCGTGGTGAAGTGGTACTCAGCTAGTGGACTCCACAGCCAGGAGGTCCGGTGTTCTAGCCCTGATGTGTGAAAGTACTATTATAGTACCATAAAAGTGGTGTTGCTAGTGGTTATGTAGGTAGGAACTGATATATGAATGAAATAGGTAGTAAATGATGCAGGGATAATAATGAATGGAATATTTTTCAATGGTAATTTAGGCAAAAAGTGCCATTAAAACATTTAATGGGCTTCATGCCCACCATGCATTTGGACCAGTAAAAAATTATAATTTTATATCATGGATATGGACCTATACTTTGAAGAGGATTAGATTTTTTTCACTTCAATCCTCTATAGAGAGAGATTCGTTGTGTGTGTGTGTGTGTCTTTCCATTTGTTATAACCCACAATTCATTATGTAAATTATTATTATCATTTTAATTATTGTTGTTATTATTATTTTTAGTATTATTTTTAATATTAAAACTAAAAAAATAATATAATTATAAATTTTATTATTATTATTACTATCATGATAATCATAATCATCATCATCAATCCTCTAAGAGAACAACCTAGGGCCACAAACTAGGGGTTGTGTCTTTGTGGGGTATTATGGAGGTCATAGTTTAGATTATCCCTGAGTACATTTTAGGCATGTTATATTTTTTAAATCTTTTTAATTCTCACTCCCTGATCATTTGTTGTTGTTATTATTATTATCATCAACATAAACATCGTTATTTTTATTATCTTAATAATTAGTATTATTATTATGGCTAAGTCCATGGATGAGTGGTACTCGATGATGGCTCTATATCTAGTATGGGCTGAGATCGATTCCTGACCATGTATTCACTTAGCCCCCATATGATGTCATGATTTTTATTCCTGTTTGTGTGTATTTTGGGGTTGTCTGTGTAGGGGCGTAATGCTATTAGGAGCTATATTTCTTGGAGGTCATGGGTTACATTGAATCTGGTGGATGTGTTGTTCTTTAGAACAACATACCAGGTGGAGATACATGGGTTGATCAGGCATCACATACACCATCTAATTGGTGGTCTTTAGGGAATCAAGAGAGACTAATGGAGAGTAAGGATAGGTAATGGTAATGAGAGTTATTTATACCATAACTGATAATTTTTAGTTAGTCATTGATGACCGACGATGATCATTAGTATGTGAACAATGACGCTAGATCAGTGGGGTCTGCCAACCTCATGACAAGGGGGTGAAAATTATAACCTCAGAGTTAGGATCATAGGGGAGGTAAAAATCTTTAGATGTGAATCATGGAGTGTGATTGTTGTAGGGGGACAAACAGATGTGTGACATCTTAGGGGAGGTGAAAACAATTGGATGTAATGACTCCAATACAATGACTTCAAAATGCGTGGAAGAACCTAGGGTGATGTTACAAGTGTCAACAAGGTTTTATGGCATCATAGATATAGAGTGAGGGATAGAAATAATAGTCCTTAAATGATAGGAAAATGGTAGTTGGGTCATGGTAGCTCACAGGGAGGATGAATGGTAGTGTAAGGAAGGTCAGATTTCAGGGGCTAGAGCCCTTAGACTAATTCCAAATGGGCCTATAAGTCTATTAGGATCTAGGAATATAGGCTAGTATATTTAGGGAATAGGGGCCATTATGGGTGGGATTATGGGATATAATGGGGGGGGGTTGAGATAGGGACTATGGGACAATTATGTTGGTCTTAAATCCCATATATGGTTGGTGTTTGAACCATTTCTTTGAGGAGGCTTCCGAGCCTTCAATAATAAAGGGATTAAAAGTATATAAGCATAATATATTAGTAAAAAAAATTACCAATATTTGGTTTTTATGACTAGGGTTATGTGTGTAGTTTCATTTTAATTTATGCTCATGGATGTTCTGAAATTTGTATTATTTTTGTAACAATTAACATCATTATAATCATCATGATCATCATCACTGTTACCAAGATCATGATCATGATCATGATATTGGTGATCATAATCATCATTATTATTGTTATGATGATGAAGATGATGATGATAAATTATATTTGGGATAAGAATGATATGGTTTTGAATCCTTCAGTTCCAGAGGCAACAAATCACCAATGTGTCGCATCAAACAATGTCAGTGCTACGAGGCATTGTGTTTAGAAAATGATGGAAATAATTGGTGACTCACAGGTGATGCAAGGTTGAACTCATGTAGTCTCATCCATAGATGAATGTGAAAAAATCATGGGATATAAAGTTTCTATCTGAAAATAGGGAAGAACTACCCCACGCATGACTATAGAAGGTTGTGTTGACATGGCATTGTGGCCTCACATATTCAGTGGGCATGATGAGATTAGTGAGCCGATATATGAGGGTTATTTGGGGTTTATCATAAGGTCATATAGAGTAACACCTTGATATTTTTATGATATATATATTTATAAATAATTTTATTTCATGTATATCTTTTATTTCTTACAACAACATGTTTAGACGAACCGTGAAATATTAATAAAATATTATATGTCCATTATAAACCAGCAATTAATTTTTCATGAATTTATAAGAAAAAATAAATTTTCAACTAAATATAATGATCCTAGTCAATATGAATTTTTTGGTATGTTGTTAGAAAATGATCACATAATTTTTTAGTAATGCCATTTAATTCTTCAAAAAATACATTTTCATTAAAAATGTGTTTTCTTCTATTTTTGACTGGATTTTAATTTATAGAATTTATATAAAATTTATTTTTTAAAAAAAATTACTTTTTAATTCATAATTTCAAAATTATCTTATAATTATTTTTTGACAATTTTTTGAAAATGTTTATTTTTAAAGAAATAGTAAAAAATAATAATTTTATTAAAATATGTATTTTATTTTAAATTTTTTACAGTGGAAAATTATTTTGTAGATTATTTTGATATTTTAAACAATTTTTTGGAATTTAAAATAATACAATTATTCTTTTTATGTTTTTTTATTTTTAAATTTAGAATAAATTATTTTTATATTTAAAACATGCATTATACCAAAAAAGTTCTTTTTCATTACGTTTGCCTGTTTTATTTTAAATTAATTTATAAAAAATATACATTATAATTTTTAAAATTTTGATTCTATATTTTTAATCCATTGATCTAAATTTAGTAAATAAGACCCTTTTATTTTTTGTTAATATGAATAGAAATTATGGTAAAATTTATTACCATGGTAGAGGGTAAAACGGGATAATATGGATTAAAAATAATTAATAAGGCTACAATATTTCAACTTATTTCCTATTGGATGAAATTAATTTTACACTGAAATCCTTGTGTTTGAAATGGAGTATTTTAATGGACACTTTTCCACAATTAGAACTTATATGTTATATTAAACCAAATAAAGTCACAAAAATCACTTTGTTTGTCTTAAAAACATCTTATGTGTCCACATGGTGAAAAAAAGAAGATTATAAATGAATCAAAGTATAAATTTTTAATTCATATAAAAAAAGTTTCAGAATATATTTTTATTAACCGCTTCTAGGGAAACAAGGATGAGATTATGACCATTATATTATTTTATTATAGGAAAAGTAAAAGATGACACATTCAGGGTTTTAGTAAATATGAAATTCGTAATATGTGGCTATCTAGATAATATATTCAACTATAAATATTATTTTAAATAATAACTTATTATTCTTTATCGTATTAATTTATGTATAGACCCAAAAATTCCATATATTTTTTTAAAAATTATTAGGGATTATTTCGAGTCTGTAGAATTTAACGACGGTTCATTCTGAGGCCCGGTGTGCCAGGAATAAATTTTTGAACTTTTTAAAATTGTAGGATTAGTAAACAAAAGGGTAAAATTTTCTATCTTTTGAACCGATGCTCAGATTAAAAATCTGAGTGTAGCATTTAATCTTAAGCACCGTGATTCGCTTAAGGTAGCCTTAACTATGACCAAAGTATGTCGGGTGAAAAGGTTAATTTTTGGACATTTAAAAAATAATAAAATAAAAGAATTGTTAATTTATTTTTCCAATTACCTATTGAGCAGCGGTGGTTAGACCGATGGGTTTTCGAGCCATTAAATGGCTTGACTCTCATGTTTAGTAACCGCACCATTGCTAATTAAGAGGCTTGTTCATTAATGAACCTCCTTAATTCCTCAGTGTGTTACTCACCCTCCCCCATAATTTAAATGGAGCTCAGGTTGGATTTTTTGACACAACATCATCAAGAAATGAACCTATAGAAAATTTTGGTGGTACTTTCCACCGATGAAGAATGGAAGCTTGCACGACAATGATCTGGGTTCGATGAAAACTTGTTGGTTCATCCATCAAGGACTCTTCTCCCACCACAACTGTGACACCTCCAATTATTCTCGAGTTAGGGGGTTGTTTTTAACGTCAAGAAAAGAACATTTATTTTCCTTGTTCTAGAATATAGGGGTGTTTGTAATAGGATATTTTCATGAGGCTTAATCAATATCTTTGTGTTCTTTTAATTTGATACTCCCTTGATATAATGATAACGCAGAGGGAACATGCCAAAAAAATAAGGCTTGGAACCTCCACTGCATGATTAATCATTGCGTTCTTCTCCTGTGATTTGTGAATTTTATGGAAACGTGAATCCTAGGGTCACACAACGACGGTGGCATCTCGGATGTCCCGTAGGTGTAGATGGCAGTGGAAACGAAGCTCTGGAGCATCGCCGGAGCCCCGCCGAAGAAGCGTAGGCACGGAAGCACCGACGACCGGTGCCAGCTGGCCAAGTCGCTAGCTAGCGCTCACTGGTAGCAGAAAGATGTGGTTCCGCTCGACACCGTGGTGGATCAGACGGGCCGCCGACCCTAGGTCGGCCGCATTTTTGCGGAAGGCGGTGCACTATAGGTAGGTGGTCGCAGCTTTGAAGCCATGAAGAAGGAGAGGGGTCATGCTCCCCATGGGTCCCATTGACAAAAGTGGTGGCGTCACATGGCACTTCCATTTAAAACACCTGAAAGGATTTTCCATTTGGGAATTTTGTAACACCCCGAGCTTCCATGATACGCTTCTCATTCAATAATGCAATAGCTTGCATTGTACGCAACTTCGAGTTCTAACACACCGCAACTAATCAAAGTAGCCATTATGAATAGTAATACCCACTTTTTAAAATTATAGAAATGTTATATTTAAAAATGGACTTCATTTTTGTATTCGTAATATCGAAATTATCCTAAGTTAAATTTTTTGTAATGTTCTAAGAACTTCCATTTTTTTTGAATAGTGATAAATACTTAAAACAACTTTTTTAATCAAAATAATTTATAGTGATAAATTATACTATTGAGTGGTTTTAAAGTATAATTATAATATATTTTTACCATTTTATCCAATTGTTTTTATTAGAAATAATTTCACTTTGAAATTGGACATAAACAATTGTCAATCTTTTGATATATATTGTTTCTTAAAAAAACGCTATTTGTTGTGACAGTGGGAATTAATTATAAAATTTATTAATGCAATTTATATGTTTGGAACTTCATAAAATAGACATCATTTTTGAATTCGGAAGATCAATTATAGCTTAGGGTGAAATTTTTTCATTGTTCTAAAAAACTTCAATTTTTGATGAATAGTGAAACCACTAACTGGTAGTTAAATAACTGATTTTTCGTTTAAATGAAATATTACCACTTCGGTGATTTGATTTTCAAATATCTGACATACATGGTTTTCATTAGGAAGTAAAATGTGGTTCAATGGGATTAAAATAATTTTTTAGTGAATAGTAACTTTTAAGTTTAATTAATTGCGATTAAAGGTAATTAGTGAAATTTAAGGTAAAAATGATATTATAAAAATATGTAAATACTTTTACACTTGTCCTACCACTATTGGATGTGTCATGGCCGACCGAGACAATCCATGGGTCAACTTGGGGACCCCATGGAGCCACATTGGTAGGAAAAGGACATAAATAACTTTTTATTTAATGTTAAAATAAAAAGGTCACAAACAAGAGTTGTTTTGATAAAACAATTTATAAATGGGGTTATACAAGCCACATATTTACTATAAATATTCATTAGAAAGATAAAAAGATTTCCTACATCATGATATTTTTTTATAATTTTTAGACATTATATAAATTAAATTATTTATGACACCATGATGATGCAGCGATTACCTCATTAATTAACGATTTAAATAAAATGAAACGATAATGTAAAATCCAAGGCTTACACTTGTGAAAATCCTATTGGATGGGTATATTTAGAACCCTTATCACCTTATCATCGAATTATAGAAGTTTGGGACCTTTAGAATCCGAAAAGCATTGTATAATAAAGTAATATTCCATTACATTCCAAGAGTGCCCCTCCTCTCCACTTATAAAAGGCCCCCACCACTACCACCTTACTCACACTTTCAAGCCATTTGGCTCGGCCAAACTCTTCCCAAATACTCTCCCAACATCCCTCCCTTACTCCTAGAAGCTTCAATTTGGGTATAATTCTTCCCAAGGAAGCCTTTGACTCAAATCAAAAGAGTTACCCGATTTTAAGGTAATGTCTTCTCTTATGTTATTTTCTTTTATTTTGATTATCCAACCCCCTAAACTCTTTTTATTCATTTTTTTGTAACAACACCAGTATCCTAAATATACTAGGATGTTGTTATAAGAATTATTAGAGCTAAACTTACACACACCAACATCTAATGGTTAAAGAACATACTGTTTCGGTGGATGGTGAATTTCGGCCTCACGAAATGATGATTGTTCAACACTCATATAACACCTCTAATGGTGGCCATTTTGATGACACTATTTTCATATATGATATATATATTATGTTTATGTTTTCCTTATGCTTCTGAATTTCTCATTTGTGGTGTACTTTATGATTTCCATTATGGGTAAACACGATAATTTCATTTATGAAGTGCGGACTACTGCCCCTCAAAGTGATTTGAATCGTTAATGCCATATGTGGGATGTATAAAGGATGGAGTAAATGGTATTATACATTATATTATACTGTAATTATATTATACCTTTTTATAATTATATCTTCATTCCATTAAATATGAAATATAAATGAAAGTGGTGTTCATGCGTACGTACGGTTTACCGTCTCCATGATCGCTGCATTTCATTTATTACCTCTAAATGTTATGTTATATTATAACTGAATGTATATACTGGATATATATGATGTATATGATATATAAATCATGAATATAATTATGGATATAGTGGATATTTTACCACATGAACAAAGTGTAATTATAAGATGTTTATTTTTGACTCCAGTACCTAAGATCGACAAAACGACCGTTATAAACTTAGATAATTACATAATGTTCATGACATGGTAATAAGTGATATAAAAGGAAAAATTAACTTTAAAAATGTTCTTAAGAAGGTAGAGATTAACTCTAGTTTATTATTCAGGAGATCAAAGAATGGTCGAGTGAATTCGGACATGAGGTAAGGGAACTTCTTACCCCAATTTCTATTCTTTGGGTTAATTTCCTACTTTCGAATTATGTCATGATATTATTATGTCCTATCTTGTATTTTTACTTTATTTATGTGTACTTATAGTTAATACACATAATAGACCTACTTTATTTAAAAAATGATCTTTGTAAGGGTCTTCGTCTCAATCTCCTTTCATTGAGGCCTAATTTGTTTTATACACATCTTTCTTTTATACATTGTATAAACCCCTTCGACTTTTACATTTATTCAAAAGGAATCTTTTTATACAAAACGTTTTACTAAACGAAAAAAAGGAATGTTTTTTGTCGTATGTATGCGGCGACAACGACTTCTCCGCCGTCGTAACCATTATTTGAGTTTCGGCTTCCTCTACAAGCCATTCATTTTTTTTTAAAGAAAAATAAATACCATGTTTTACTTTTCTTTCATTTTGGTATTGAAAATGGTTTTGATAAAGTTTTTATTATATCAATGTGTTGTATTGATATCTTGTGATTGAAATGTGGAAATGTTATTTTTCTTTTATGCATGTATTGTGTGATACGATTATGTTATATGATATGTTTAAACCTATTCATATGAGGAATTCATTGTACTTTATAAGTGATGGGTGGAGCCCGCTATAGCTCCTAGATGCATCGGTAGGTCTCATGAGACAGACTAGTGTCTTGGCACGAGGCCTTGACAAAATCTTATTTGTGGTCTTGGCACGAGGCCTTGGCTACATGGTTATGATAGTCTGGCATTATGCATTCCATCATTATGAAAGTGGTTATTGATATTGCATGTGATTATTCGACTAGTAGAATATCCATGTGAGTAAGTAAATGGCATTATTTAATTTTATTTTTTCTATATTATGCTGAAGTTAATGTTTAAAAAAGGATTTTGTTTTAGTTATACATTGCCTTAAATTTTAATGTTTATTTTCGAAAGCTTCCGCAATATTGTTATCCTTACTGAGCATCTGAGCTCACCCCTTTCAATGTTTTAATATTTTCCAGGATGTGAAGAATTATTTTATGAATGACTTGCAGGGATAGTCAGAAGAGGATATTAGTGTGGACTATGGAGACTTTGTTTTTGTAGTTTTTCACTTTATGATGTAATGTAACATTTATGAATGTATCTAGTGTTTCCAAGGCTACTAAACTAATCGGTCTTTCGAGACATGATCTTTTTTGATCATGCCAATGTTACGAAGTAATGCACCGACTCTGGGTAGCTGGTGTCAGGGCGTTACAGTTGGTATCAGAGGCAGTTTAGTACTAACCTGGGAAGCTAGATTTAGATAAACTCTGATTAGAGCACATAGCCCAAAGATAGACTTTGAGGATTAATATAGAAGAACTTCTTAGAATTTTGTTGTTGTAGAGATTTTGTGAGTTTTCGGAGCAATACATCCATGTCTGGATACGAGCAGGTAGAGGCGGCTCTGGCACAGATGTACCTAGGGGTAAAACCCGAAAACACCGCTTTGATCTAGACTCGAATGGGAATTGGTGCACGACAACGGGCCTTGCTGCACTCTTGGTTACGACACTCCCGGGGGATATGCTTAGGATAATTCTCATTTTCTTTATAAACCACTATGAAGGGTTATGAGTATATACTTCCTCAAAGAAAACATTTTTTTTATGATTATGGATTATATCCATAAATAGTTCAATTAGTGTTAAATTTTTTACAAGTATGGAATTATGTATTTTGATTCATAAACTAATCTAGTTTATGCCATTGTTTAGAAATGGTGCCTAGTTAAAAGAATGGAAACCGTATGAATGCACGCACTCCGTGTAGGGATTTCCCTCCTGCTCAAGATAATTATTGTGGATATGGAGATATAACTAGTGCTGATCAACTTATTACCATACTGGGATAACTCCCTCGGGTTATGAATAATAACCTTACTCGTATGGAGCACCCTGATCCGTGACGTGGAGGATCAATGTTAGACCGCTTCATGAGGCAACAACCGCCAAAATTTAATGGGGGTACAAATCCATTAGTAGCTGAGCAATGGATAAACTCTTTAGAGAAAATATTCCACTCCATGGGGAGTAGCGAAAGGGAGAAGGTTGTCATGGCAGTTTATGACCTCATTGGAGATGCCGATCAATGGTGGTCACTGATTCAAAACACACAGGAAGATGAAGAAGTATCAAATATGGAATGGAGAGAGTTCAAAGATCTTTTCTTAGAAAAATACTTTCCACATGACCATCAAGCAGATATGGAAAGACAATTTTTGAGTCTGAGACAAAAGGAGGATGAGAATGTCACAAATTATGAGGCCAGCTTTACAAGGTTAGCGAGGCATGCGGCAGATTATATACGTTACCCAAGAAGTAAGATCGGTCATTTCTTTGATGGGTTAAAACCATTTCTCCGTCGAGCATTAGTATCACAATCATTCTCAACGTACGAAGATATAGTATCATGTTCTATCAAGACAGAAAAGGAATTCTCTAAGTCTTATGACAACAAAGTGAAGTAAGAGAAGAAGAGAACGGTGGAACAAGAGACAGATAAAGGGAAAAAGGGAAAGAAGGATTTTCCATTATGTGATAATTGTGGGAAGAATCACCCTGGTACTTGCCTAAAAGGAATGGGAGTTTGTTATAAATGTGGATAAAAAGGTCACCAGGCTCGTGATTGTAAGGGAAAGAAAGAGGCTATCAATGTTGAATGCTACAATTGTTGGGAAATGGGGCATTATGCAAATGAATGTCCTAAGCATCAGGGAAACTTACCTCAGAAAATGCCAAGGGATCACGGACAATCTTATGCTATTACTACAGTAGAAGTGGAATAATTAATGTATTGGTGCTTTTGGACTCAAGGATTATATTCTGGTTATAAGGATAATGTGATATATATAAGGATTGTACTGCAGTACTTGTTTTTTTTAATTAAGGTTTTAATATGATGAAGGTAATCATATTTTTAGAATGTGACAATAAGAGAAACATTACTTTGTTTGCGGAATCTGATAAATTGATTTTGGAATTAAGAGACCTTTTAGAGAAAGTCTGGACAGAGGTATTTTGGATATCTATAAAGGTTTGGATGGATTATGTTGATCTTTGGATAGTATTGTTTAAGGTTAAAACATATCTGAAGATTATTTTTGGAATATTATAATACTATAGTCTTAGGAAAAGGAAAACCTACAGGGTGGGGCATAACCCGTCGCGTCGGAAAATGCTGTAGGAATCGAACCCACAACCATAGTGCGACAGGCCTTTATTACCTACCACTAGCCTACATGAAGTCCCTAGTTGTTACAAAATATTTTTCCTAATCTAAATGGTATGTGGTGATATTTATAACCTTGTACAATTAGGATAAATAGAATATTTTTGAGTTCTGTTACCATTTGGAGTGAATGATGGGTTTGTGGTAAAAATTTATTAAGGAATTAAATTCTACACGACAAGTATGTATATTACCTTACGTTCTTAGAAAATCTCTTAAATAAATTCCTCAACTTTATAAAAGGTAAATTAAAACAAAAACGTTTTCGGTTAACTTTTCCAACTGGGGATTCAATGACCATTTAACCAATCACATGTTTGTGATTTTCTTATTGTTAACTTTCTCCTAATCTTGTTTTCTACAAATCTCCATCAGACCTTGCTGGTTTGTTTTTCTTCCATATCCATATTTTCATAGAATCCTAGTATGGGCTATCTCGGGTGACCTTTGTACTTCTCTTTATTTCTTTTAATGTTATATTCTTATTAACCCTATTTCCGATGTGGGTTTTTTACAAAAGGTATTTTCTATTTTCAACCTTTTATTTTCAAAGAAAATTTTCAAATTGCGAGGATGCAATTTATTGAAGGAGGGGAGAATGTAACACCTCGAGCTTCCAAGATACGCTTCTCATTCAATAATGAAGTAGCTTGAATTGTACGCAACTTCGAGTTCTAACACACTGCAACTAATCAAAGTAGCCGTTATGAATAGTAAAACCCACTTTTTAAAATTATAGAAATGTTATATTTTAAAATGGACTTCATTTTTGTATTGGTAATATCGAAATTATCCTAAGTTAAATTTTTTGTAATTTTCTGAGAACTTCCATTTTCTTATGAATAGTGATAAATACTTAAAACAAATTTTTTAATCAAAATAATTTATAGTGATAAATTATACTTTTGAGTGGTTTTAAAGTATAATTAGAATATATTTTTACCATTTTATCCAATGGTTTTCATTAGAATTAATTTCACTTTGAAATTGGACAAAAACAATTGTCAATCTTTTGATATATATTGTTTCTTAAAAACATGCTATTTGTTGTGACAGCGGGAATTAATTATAATATTTATTAATGAAATTTATATGTTTGGAACTTCATAAAATATAAATCATTTTTGAATTTGTAATATCAATTATATCTTAGGGTGAAATTTTGGCATTGTTCTGAAAAACTTCAATTTTTGATGAATAGTGAAACCACTAAGTGGTAGTTAAATAACTGATTTTTCGTTTAAATGAAATATTACCACTTCTGTGATTTTATTTTCAAAAATCTGACATACATGGTTGTCATTAGGAAATAAAATGTGGTTCAATGGGACTAAAATAATTTTTTGGTGAATAGTAACTTTTAAGTTTAATTAATCACGATTAAAGGTAATTAGTGAAATTTAAGGTAAAAATGATATTATAAAAATAGGTAAATACCTTTACACTTGTCCTACAACTATTGGATGTGTCATGGCCGACCAAGACAATCCATGGGTCAACTTGGGGACCCCATGGAGCCACTTTGGTAGGAAAAGGACATAAATAACTTTTTATTTAATGTTAAAATAAAAAGGTCACAAACAAGAGTTGTTTTACTAAAACAATTTTTAAATGGGGTTATACAAGCCATATGTTTTACTATAAATATTAATTAGAAATATAAAACTATTTCCTACATCATGTTATATTTTTATAATTTTTATACATTATATAAATTAAATTATCTATGACACTATGATGATGCAGTGATTACCACATTAATTAACGATTTAAATAAAATGAAAAGATAATGTAAAATACAAGGATTAAACTTGTCAAAAGCCTATTGGATGGGTAGATTTAGAACCCTTATCACCTTATCCTCGAATTATAGAAGTGTGGGCGCTTTAGAATCCGAAAAGCATTGTATAATAAAGTAATATTTCATTACTTTCCAAGAGTGCCCCTCCTCTCCACTTATAAAAGGCCCCCACCACTACCACCTTACTCACACATTCAAGCCATTTGGCTCGGCCAACCTCTGCCCAAATACTCTCCCAACTTACCTCCCTTACTTTTAGAAGCCTCACTTTGTGCATAATTCTTCCCAAGGAAGCCTATGACTCAAATCAAAAGAGTTACCCGATTTTAAGGTAATGTCTTCTCTTATGTTATTTTGTTTTATTTTGCTTATACAACCCCCTAAACTCTTTTTATTCATTTTTTTTAACAAAAACAGTATCTTAAATATAATAAGATGTTGTTATAAGAATTATTCTAGCTACACTTACACACACCTACATCTAATGGTTAAGGAACATACTATTTCTGTGGATGGTGAATTTCTGCCTCACGAAACGATGATTGTTCAACACTCGTATAACACCTCTAATGGTGGCCATTTTGATGAAACTATTTTCATATATGATATATATATTATGTTTATGTTTTCCTTATGCTTCTGTATTTCTCATTTGTGGCGTACTTTATGATTTCCATTATGGGTAAACGCAATAATTTCATTTTAGGAAGTGCGGACTACCGCCCCCTCAAAGTGATTTGAATGATTAATGCCATATGTGGGATGTATAAAGGACGGAGTAAATGGTATTATACATTATATTATACTGTAATTATATTATAACTTTATATAAATATAACTTCATTCCATTAAATATGAAATAGAAATGAAAGTAGCGTTCATGCGTACGTACGGCTTACCGTCTCCATGAACGGTGCATTTCATTTCTTACCTCTAAATGTTTTGTAATATTATAAATGAATGTATATACTGGATATATATGATGCATGTGATATATAAATCATGAATATAATTATGGATATAATGGATATTTTACCACATGAACAAATTGTAATTATAAGAAGTTTAATTTTGACTCAAGTACCTAAGATCGAAAAAGCGACCGTTATAAACTTAAATAATTACTTAATGTTCATGACATGGTAATAAGTGATATAAAAGGAATAATGAACTTGAAAAAGGTTCTTAAGAAGGTAGTGATTAACTCTAATTTATTATTCAGGAGATCAAAGAACGGTCGAGTGAATTCGGACACGAGGTAAGGGAACTTCTTAACCCAATATCTATTCTTTGGGTTAATCTCCTACTTTCAAATTATGTCATGATATTATTATGTCTTATCTTGTATTTTTACTATATTTATGTGTACTTATAGTGAATACACATAATAGACCTACTTTATTTAAAAAAATGATCTTTTTAAGGGTCTTCGTCTCAATCTCTTTTCATTGAGGCATATTTTATTTTATACACAACTTTCTTTTATACGGTGTAAAAACCCCTTTGACTTTTACGTTTATTTAAAAGGAATATTTTTATACGAAGCATTTTAATAAATGAAAAAAAGGAATGTTTTTCTTGTTGTATGTATGCGGCGACAACGACTTCTCCGCCGCCGTAACCATTATTTGAGTTTCGGCTTCCTCTACAAGCCATGCCTTTTTTTTTAAAGAAAAATAAATACCATGTTTTACTTTTCCTTCATTTTGATATTGAAAATGGTTTTGATAAAGTTTTTATTATATCCATGTGTTTTATTGATATCTTGTGATTGAAATGTGGAAATGTTATGTTTCTTTTATGCATTTTTTATGTGATACGATTATGTTATATGATATGTTTAAACCTATTCATATGAGGAATGCATTGGACTTAATAAGAGACGGGTGGAGCCCGCTATAGCTCCTCGATGCATCGGTAGGTCTCATGAGACAAACTAGTGTCTTGGCACGAGGCCTTGACAAAATCTTATTTGTGGTCTTGGTACGAGGCCTTGAGTACATGGTTATGATAGTCTGGCATTATGCATTCCATCATTATGAAAGTGGTTATTGATATTGCATGTGATTATTCGAGTAGTTGAATATCCATGTGAGTAAGTAAATGGAATTATTTAATTTTATTTTTTCCATATTATGATGAAGTTAATGTTTAAAAAAAGGATTTTGTATTAGTTATACATTGCCTTAAATGTTAATGTTTATTTTTGAAAGCTTCCGCAATATGGTTATCCTTACTGAGCATCTGAGCTCACCCCTTTCAATGTTTTAATATTTTCCAGGATGTGAAGAAGTATTTTATGAATGACCTGCAGGGATAGTCAGAAGAGGATATGAATGTGGACTATGGAGACTTTGTTTTTGTAGTTTTTCACTTTATGATGTAATGTAACATTTATGAATGTATCTAGTGTTTCCAAGGCTACTAAACTAATCGTTCTTTCGAGACATGATCTTTTGTGATCATGCCAATGTTACGAAGTAATGCACCGACTCTGGGTAGCTGGGGTCGGGGCGTTACAAATTTGGTCTACCACCCGGCTGGAGGACCGCACCAGCTGGCGGGCAGCGCCCAGCTGAGGTAGGATGGGACAGTCTAACAGCCCAGAGAACTATACCCATGGCCTATCCCACTCGGTTCGGCCCTGCGGGAAAAACCTGTGGCCCATCCCACTTAGGTCGGCCCAACCGATTTGGACCGACCCAGGTCAGACCCTGACCGAGTTGGGTCGGTCCGACCGGGTCGGGACGGTCAGACCAGGTCGGTACTTTCTGGGGGGTCCAGTCGGTCTGGCCTTGTTCGCATGGTCCAACTAGGTCGGGCAGTCAGACGGATTCAGGGGACCCAACCAAGCCGGACGGTTCGATCTGGTCTAGGCGGCCCAACCAAGTTCGGAAAAACCCAGACCCACTCGGCCTAGTTACGCTTAGAAGGCCCTATCTCGCAAACTAGACGTATCTTTGAAAAACTGTCTGCGGTGATGGAATCCATGGAATGAGACAATCCCTTAGAGATACTCTACCTAAGTTTTGAAGAAATTTTGGGTACGTCCGGGTTGGATCATACCAGAATCCAACAAGGATCTCAGCACTAAAATGCACATATCTCTCAGATAGGGTTTCCAAGTGACGTGTCATCTGTCGCATTGGATCTCTTATGAAATTACTGGTCATTTGGTTACTTCTTCTTGGGAAATCATGGTATTTGAATTATAACTAATGGATTGAGGAGCAGATCCTCCCAAATTCGAGCATACTATGTATGGAAATCCAGTGGCTAACTGAGAAGGGAAGAATGAATAACGATCCTGTGTGGATCAACACCTAGTGATCATGTTTAGATCAAGACGTAGAGATCCCTTGTGGATCAGCACCTAGTGTTCCTATGTGGATCAACAGGTAGAAATCATGTGTGGATCAATACCTAGCGATCCGGTGTGGATCAGCACCTAGCGATCCTGTGTGAATTAGCACCTACCGATTATATGTGGGTCCGATATTGTGTGGGCCATTGCTCAACAATCTTATATGGGTTAGCGCATACAGACCCTATGTTGGTCAGTGGGAGTTAGTACCTATCGATCCTGGGAAAGATAGATCTTGTGTGGGTCAGCGGGGGTTAGTACGTATCTATCATGGGTGGGTCAGTGTGGTTTAGTACCTATCGATCCTATGTCGGTCAGCAGTAGTGCCTCTTAACAAAATAAGATGATCTAGACTTGTGACTAATCATATTTACTTTTTTACTTAAGTTATACCTAGTTTGAGTTGAGTCATTTACTTTGTTCTTTGTGATTGATATCATTTTTTTTTGTGTTTTTACTTTGTGGAATTTGGAGAGGCCTTCTGGGGTCTCGGGGTCCCTACTATGTATTGTTATACTCACCCCTGCACGGGCTTCACCCGCACCATGTTGTGTATTTTGTAGAAAATGGGTATCCTTGAATGAGACTTAGAGAGTTAGGACCTGACAGTGGACAGAAGTGACGGTTGACATGGAGAGCTATAGAGACGATCTGTACCTACCCTTCATGTAATATCCTTGGATGAAGATCTCAGGGGCTATTTTATGTTTCCTTTTGAAGTTGTATCTTTTCATTTGGTCTTTTATTCTGGCCCCCTTTACTTTTTGTACACAATTTCACCATTACAGTTTTACTTCATGGTTGATTCTTATTATGTTCTTGGGTTTTTTCTTTGTACAGGTTTAAATGAAATTCCTTCTCATTTTGGGATACTCCTTTTTGGTGCTAGTATCTAACCCCTGGCATATTGATTGTGGGCTTGGTGTAGTCACGTCAAGGGCCCCAGGGGACGGGACGTGATAAAGTGGTATCAAAGGAGTCTGTTCTACATAAGAATTACCACTCCGATATTTCCAATGGAGAAATAGTGTAAAGTGTTTTGGGTGTGATATTCACTTTGGGGTGTCAAGTGTTGGTGTGGCAGTCGATGTATCCGTACCCCAGGACCCTGAATTATGATTTATGACTCGGTACTCAAAAACACTGATTGTGTGTGTTTCGGAAATGTTTTACTTTTGATCTATTTTAAGTCATCTCACCAGGTATAACATGTTAACTGGGGAACACCTGTTTCATTTCAGGATGTCGCACGTAGAAATCCAGCCATGATTCCAGAGATAGTACATGATGATGGTCCACTTAGTGATAAGGCTTCGGTGTAGGTCCATGTCACTTAGTTGGCACCTTCTGGTCGTCTACCAGTAAAACCCCCACTAGGTGGGAAGAAATTTCCACCAACCCCACTGGAAGACCATGCACACAATCTGAGCGCATTTCATGAGTTCTAGTGATAGTTTCCTCCAAGGTCTCGAGAATAGATAGATCCCTAGGTTTCCAAGGACTAGATGGAGGTTGTGGGATGAGTTTTCTTATTGGTTGAGACACCAGCAGTGTATATGGTGATCTTAGCAACTAGCATATTCTAGGGAACAACATAGGGAGGGTCGAGTCTAATACTCCAGATGTATGTTCATGCGACAGTCACATGGTTGGATTGCAAGACCCTCTTCAGGGAGGAGTTCGTACCTACGAACTTACTCTTAGTGCGTATCTAGATGTTGCTGCATCTACAACAGGGTATCCAATAAGTGGCCCAGTACTTGGCGAGATTCATGAACCTCTCACACTACACCACAAACATAGTACGTGGACCATCTCTTCAGGGCCTGGACATTTGATCAGGGTCTTCGGTGGGAGATCAGAGCATCAATGATGTCACTCAATATCCAAACAGATGCCGAAGTGCTCGAGTGAGCATTATTGGTGAAGAGATTTTTAGATGAGCAGGCACTGATGGTGAGACCCACCACCAGATGATAGGTAGTCGAGTCATATGAAGGAGGAATTAGTTAGATGACAATGTGTTCCAAGAAGGAATACCATCCGAGGGAGGACCCCAGGATGTAGGGTCAGAGGTGTGGAGCTCACATGATAGAGGGGGTCATCAGAGGAGCAGAAGGTGCTCCACATGCGGTGGATAGGGTCACATGGATCGCGAATACTCGACACGTCGTATTTATGATTACCAGATAGTCGAGGGACCTCCAAGGTAGTAGTAAATGTTCAAGCGAGGGGGTCCGTAGGGTGGCAGACGTGGAAGTGGATCAGGTCTTGTAGTTGTTGGTGGATGAAAGTTTGAGGTTCTACCACCACCACCCCCAGGTGGTCCACCCCGACCATAGGGAGTAAGAATATAGGGATTAACTCACCTTCAAGAAGATGAGGCCTTTGTCCATAGTTCTCCAGGGATGATTAGACATATGATCTATGCATATTCCACCATAGATGCAGTTCTTATAGAAACAGGTGCCAGTCCCTCTTTTATATCCATGACACTCGTTCGGAGCTCGAAGATTCCGATAGAGCCTTTTGATCGATCCTTACGATTTGAGACTCCTAATAGAGAAGATTACACAATTACACACTGGTGCAGATAGTGTGAGCTCACTCTAAGAGACGAGAGCTTCGGCTTGGATCACTTAGTAGCATCATCAAGGCCTTATGACATCATGTCAGGTATGGAATGGCTATCCACATTCCATGCTCAGATCGACTGTTTTAGGCTCAAAGTACAGTGTGTCTGTGAGGATGGGATCTGGTTTACCTTTACCAGTGAGAAGGGAACCATTGCAGCACAGGATGGACATACTCGGATGAGGGTGCATCTGATCACACATCCGTGGGCTACCCTTACCCTCATATCAGTTGATGTGATGAGCCGGACATACCCTGTATTGGTGGACCAGTATGCCGATGACTTTCCTGATGATGTTTCAGGGAAACCTCCTTATAGAGAGGTAGTCTTATACATAGACTTGTACCTAGGGACAACACTGATATATACTCTAGAATATAGGATGGATCCCATGATTCTTTTTGATTTGTGGGCACAAATGGAGGACTTGCAGAAGTAGGGGTGTATAAGGCTCAGTGTTTCTCCATGGGAATCCTTGATTTTGTTGGCCAAGAAGGCAGATGGGAGCCTGAGTCTTTGTGTGGATTGTCGGCTCCTTAACCAGGTAACATTGAAGAACAAGTATCCACTCCCAAGTATTGATGATCTTTTCGATCAGCTAAAGGGAGATCGATGGTTTTATAATATATACCATAGATAAGGCTATCACCAGCATAGGGTACAGGATGAGGACATACCGAAGATGACCTTCAGATGTTGGTATGGACATTACAAGTTCTAGGTGATGCCCTTGAGCGTGACCAATGCTCTGGCAGTATTCCTGGGGCCCGTGAATCGGATCTTCCATCCTTACCTTGATTACTTCATGGTTGTCTATATTGAAGACATCATCATATAATCGGTGTCGGAGGAGGTGTACACCACACACCTATAGATAATTCTGGATACACTCTATGAGCACCAGATTTATGGAAAGCTATCAAAGATCTAGTTCTATATATATAATGTCCCGTTCTGGGGGAACGTTATCTTGAAGGCTGGAGTTGCAGTGGATCTAGCAATGTTATATGCAATTCTTTCATGGGATCCACCTAGTAGTGTGACCGAGGTGTGGAGTTTCCTGTGATTGGCTAGGTACAGCCAGAGATTTCTACCCAACTTTCTCAGAGTTGTGGTACCCTTGTCAGCATTGAAAAATAAGGGACAACCCTTCATGTGGATGTATAAATGTCAGTAGAGTTTTCATGAGCTGAGGGAGAGGATGATGAGTTCCCCCATATTGAGGGTTCCCAAAAAGGGAGCTGGGTATGTAGCATGCTATGATGCATCAGGGTCTAGGCAAGGTTGTGTCTTGATTCAGGAGCATGCAATGATTTCGTATGGCACTGGTAGTTGAGAAATCATGAGCAGAACTATGCTACCCAACACTTTGAGTTAGAATTAGTGGTATTTGTGTTGCAGATGTGACGACACTAATTTATGGGTGAACATTTTACATTCTACTCTGATCACAAGAGTATGAAGAATATCTTCTCACTGAGGGACCAAAACATGTGATAGTGATGATGGCCAGAGTTCATCCAGGACTACGTCTTTGAGATAGTCTACACTCATGGGAAGGGGAAAATGTAGTAGACACACTCAGTAGGTGGTCTGGTCTACATTTTCTGAGGGAGGTGATAGAGAAGCTAGCCACATTGCAGATATCCGCTGTGGATAGATATAGAGTATCTTATCTTCTGTCTATGACAGTTACTCCCCCACTCCTTCAGCGAGTCAGGGAGGCATAGCTTGGGGACATAGATTGTGAGGCCTGATGTGCACAAATATCCTTAGGACTAGATCTTGATAAATTTTATGAAGTTGGGGAGCACATTGTTCTCATCAGAGGATGCACCATGGTACAAGTGATTCTATGAGAGGATGTGTTGAGGGAGTTCCACACAACCCCTTTGGCGGTACTTCATGGAGTGGTGAAGATGTACCATGACCATCAGCATTAGTACTAGTGTCTCTGGATGAAGAATGAATTATCGGAATTCGTATTATGATACCTCACTTGTCAATAAGTGAAAGTCGAGCATCTGGTACCGGTAGGATTGGCTCAGCCACTTGTGGTACCTGAGTGGATATGGGATGGTATATCCATGGACAACTTGACAGGGCTACCACATATGTCTAGGGGGAACGAATCCATCGGGTTGATCATGGACCGTCTCAAAAAGTAGGCCCACATCCTTCCCATCTGAGAGCAGGGGTCAATAGAGAGCTTGGTATGTTTTTATGTTCAAGATATTGTACAACTTCTTGAGGTTTCATCGACGATCTTCTATAATTGTGAAAAATGATTTACATCCTGTTTGTGGAAGGTATTTCCGGAGGAATTTTGGTCTCATATAAACTTGATCACCACATTTCACCCTTAGATAGATGTTCAAAATAATCGGACCATACAGACACTCATAGACATGCTTCATGGTTGTGTCCTCGATTTTGGCCATAGTTGGAAGGACAACATGGCACTGGTGGAGTTTTCATAAAACAATAGCTATCACCCCACCATCAGCATGGATTATTTTGAGGCCCTATACGGGCGACCTTGCATATCACATCTATATTGGAAAACCCCAGGGGAGTAAGAAACTATGGCTCCAGAGTTGGTACATGCTACCACGAAGAAGGTGCAGATCATCCAGGAGAAAATGATGACTACATAGAGCAGGCTGACTTTGTATGCTGATAAGAGATGGAGACCCTTGGAGTTCGAGGAAGGAGACCATGTCTACCTTTGGGTCTCACCCCGAAAAGGATTACAGAGGTTTGGACATGGTGTCAAGCTATATCCACGATTTATCGGACTATTCCAGATCCTCAGATGATTAGGTGAGGTGGCATAATGTATAGATCTTCCCCCATAGATTCACCAGGTGAATAACGTTTTTCATGTGTTGAAACAGAGGAGGTACGTGCATGATCCATCACACATTTCCGATTGGGCGAGCTAGACATCACTGATGAGGCGCTGTTTGTATAGTTACCAGTGAAGATAGAGGATCGACACGAGCATGTCCTTCATGGGTGGTCGATTCCTTTGATGCGAGTTTTTTGGTAGCACGAAAATATCCAGGAGAGAACATGGGAGTGGTATAATCCGATATATTCTGAGCACCCCCATTTGTTCCCCTAGTTTTGTTGTATATTTTGGGGAAGAAATTTCCTTAGTTGGGGATAATGTAAAGAACCAGAAATTCCATATATATATATATTATTTAAATTATTTGGGATTATTTTGAGTCTGTGAAAATTGGAAGTTCTTGATTATGAGGCCCAGTGTGCCCAAAATGGATTTTTTAAATTTTTTAACTAATGTTTAGTAAACATACGGGCATAATTTTCTATCTTTTGAACTGGTGCTCGGATTAAAAATATGGGGGCACTGTTGAATCCACAGCGTCGATATTATCTTAAATGAGGCTTAACTTCGACGGTAATAGTTCATATGAAAAAGATAGTTTTCTCAACTTTTAAAGAAATAATGAATTAACAAAATTGTTAATTTATTTTTCCTACCATATGTTGAGTGGTGACGATGGGACCGATGAGTAGTCAATACATTTAATGTCTTGACAGTCATGTTTTGTAAACTCTCCATTGGGAATTAAGATGTCCATTCATTAATGAACCTCATTAATTCATCAGTGTGTTACTCACACTCCCCCTCTATTTAAATGGATCTAGGGTTGGAGTTTTTGACACAAAATCATAAAGAGAGGAACCTCAAAAAAAGTACAGTGAAACCTTCCACCAACGAATAACGAAAGCGCGGATGGCAACGATCCACGATCGACGAATGTTTATGGATTTATCCATCGAGGACTATTATCACTCCACAATTGTAACACCTTCAATGATTCTCAAGGTGGGGGTTGTTATTAAATTCAAGAAACTATCATTTCTTTTCCTCATTATTGAATTTGGGGGAGTTTATTGGATTATATTTGAGTGGAACTTAATTATTTTTTTATGTGATTTTTTTATTTGATAACTGCTTGTTATGACGCTTACTCGGAGGGCGCTAAACAAACAAAAAAGTCCCAGAGCCTCTGCCACTTGATTTCTCATTTCGTTCTTCACAAGAGAATTATGAATTTTATGGTAACACGAATCAGAGTGTCATGCAGTGATGAAAGAATTCCCAGAGGCCTGTAGGCATAGACGGGAGCAGAAACGAAGCTCCGGAGCATCGTCAGAGCCCCACAGAAGAAGAGCCTGCATTGGAGGGAATGGCGGTAGCTGGACCTTCTCGGTTGCCGAATGATCTGACACCACGACAAACCAGATGGGCGGCTGACCATCAGACAACTACATTTTTAAGGATGGAGGCACACCGTCACGCACTGTGGGGAGGTGGTCATGACTTCAAAGATGCGACAGAATATATGGGTCTCGTTCCCCGCCATGCCAGCTAGTGGCTGGTTCTCCTGGCAAGTCAGGCCCAACTGAGGCTAGTCGAGCCAGTTCGGACCCAAACTGGGTCAGCCCGGACCCGAACCCACTCGGCCCAATTACGCATAACAGGTTGTATCTCGCAAAACATACATATATTTGATGAACCATCTATAGCGCAAGAATCCTTGGAATGATAAGGTCTTTTTGAGATAATCAGCCTGAGTTTTGAAGAAGGTTGGGGTACGTTCGGGTTGGATCACACCCAAATCCAACCGGGCTCTTGGCACTAAAATTCCAATAACTCTCGTACCGGGCATTGGATTGATGTGCCTTCTATTGTTTTGGAACCCTTAAAAGATGACTAATCCTTGGGTTAGTTCTTTGTGGGAAATTGTGGTAGTTGAAGTAAGACTAATGTCTTAAAGAGTAGATCCTCCTAGTATCAGGTGTACTAGTTACGAGAATCTAGTGGCTGGCTTAGACATGAAGAATGGATAATAATGCTATGTGGATTAACAACTAGGGATCCTGTGTTGATCAGCACCTAGCAATCATGTGTGGATCAGCACCTACCGATCCTATGTGGATCGGCACCTACAAATCCTGTGTGGATCACCACATAGAGATCCTATGTGGATCAACACCTAGAGATCCTTTGTGGATCAGCACTTACTGATCTTATGTGGGTCAGATCCTGTGTTGGTCAGTGGTCAGCGATCTTGTGTGGGTCGGCGCATACAGATCCTTTGTGGGTCAGATCTTGTGTGGGTCAGTGAGGGTTAGTACCTATCGATCTTGGGCAGTTCAGATCATTTGTGGGTCAGTGGCGGTTAGTACCTATCGATCCTATGTGGGTCAGCAACAGTTCCTATTAAAAAAAGATGATATATCCTTGTGAATAATCATATGTACTTTTATATATATGTTATAACTAGTTTGATCTGAGTCTTTTACATTGTCCTTTGTGATTGAGACCATTCATTGTGGTTTTCCATTGTGGAATTCTGAGAGACCTTTGGGTGTTTTGGGGTCCCTAATGGGTATTGTTATACTCAACCCTGCCTGGGCTTCACCAGCACCTTGTTGTGTCTTGTGCAGATGCCATGCATCCATGATTGAGAATCAGGGAGCAATGACCTGATAGTGGATGGCGGTGACGATTGACGTGGAGAGCTGTGGAGACGATCTATTCCAAACCATTAGGTAGGTTACTTGGCGGACGATCTTAGGAGTTTTTTTTGTGTTTTCTATAGTAGTTTTATATATTAAGTTGGGCTTTTATTCTATCCCCCTTTACTTTCAGTACAAACATTTACTACTACAATATTACATCGTGGTAGTGTCTTGTTGTGTTCTTGGGTTATGTGCTTGTACAGTTTTAAAGGCAATGCCTTCCCATTTAGGGATACTCCTTTTTAGTGATAGTCTGCAACCCCTGTCCAATGGAAGGAAGTATTCGGGTTGTCATGACATGGGCCCTAGGGGACGGGTCATGACAATTTATTTATAATATTATGAATTAAATAATTACCCTAAATGGTTACACAATGTTGATGAAACACTTACTAAATTAATAGAAAAATAAAATAAATGATATTAGAAATATTAAAATTAATATAAATTCATATATTTAAGGTGATCCATGAGTTCTATAGATGTAATTATCATTTTATAGATATAATAAAATATTTTTTTATAATTTTTCATGGTGTCATGATATTTTTAAAAGAGAAAATATTTAATAATATTAAAATAGAATATAATCATAATTTATGGGATTATTAATTTATTAAATTATTTATAAATCATGTAAATTTTTTTATATGGTCTAAGATTTCATTAATTCTCCATTTTCTGTACAATTGGAATCACATAATTAATAATTATAGCCTTTTAATACTGAAAAATGTTTTACCATAGTTTAAATTGAAATAAGTTAACTAAGGGTTAATCTAATGGCTAAGGTTTAAAATATCAGTAAAACATATCAAAAATATTTTAGTTGATTATAATGAAAAAATATTTTATCTTACCTTAATATTCATGGCCATTTTGTGATGTGTTTATAGAAAATTAACTTATTATAATTTAATCTTTTGAGAAATTACAAATGTGTCTCTCGCCTCAATTATAAAGGGAACCTCTCCCCTCACTTAGTTGCAACACTTTGAGCCTTATAGCTAGACAATACTATACAAATTTCTCTTCTACACTTCCATAAAAACGTTATATAGGTTTTTGTATCCTCAGAATATCGAACCTAGAGTTCTTTAGAGGATATCCAATGGAAATGTTTCAAAGAAGTGGAATCGCTCTAAATGATCACTTTATTTTTATACTATTTATTACCTCCTATAAATATATGATGTTTATAAAATTATAAATCCATTATCATCAATACTATGAAATTTTAATATGATTATAAAAAAACTATTATAATCTTTTACGTTAAACATGTATTGAAAGTGCCTCTCATGCGTACGTACACCTTACCATCTCCATGTATCGATAAAATTTATTTTTCAACACCATATTTTATCGATTGTTATTACTATGGGTTTAATGAATATATACTATATATGTGATATAAAAATTATTCTGTAAATATTAATTATTATTTACATTTATTGCATTCAATCAATAAATAAATGAAAACTCCATTTATTCATAGGTACAAATTATCGTTTCCATTAATGGCATAATTTATTTTTATATTACTTATATTTATAAAAAATAAAAAATAAGTATAAAATTATAATATATTTTGTTTATAAAATGATTATAATTCTATAAATTATGTGCATAATATCAAATCATAAGGGAAAATACTGGTGAACTGAAACAGGATTGGACAACGAAGTAGTTACCACAAAATTGGTGATTTTAATAAAAAAAAATATTTTTAAATGGCTGATAAGAGGTTATAAATAATTAATACATGTTTTGATATAATTATGGATATGTATGAAGTTTATAATAAATACTTTTTTATAATATATGTTTGAATGTGAATGAATAAATGGAAGACATGAGGTAATGGTTTTTTTCTCCATCTCATCAATATTTGGGGTTGTTTATGTTTAAGTCTCCACTAATGAATACTTATTCTCTATTTATATGTTTTCCAAATATGTTTTCAAAAAGGTTTTTACTATTATACTAAAATTATTTAAAATATTTTTTGCCTATTGTTTTGTTTTTACAAAATATTTTGAATGCAATCTCTATTTTGTTTTCGAAAAGAGACACCTTGTGACTTTTTTCACATAAATATATAGTAAAGTTTTTCTAAATTATAATTCATGAGTGTTTTTTCAAAATTTCATGGTTACCTAATATAATTATTAATCATTTAATATAATAAAAGGTTATTTTCCAATAAAATATTTTCTTTCATAATACCATGAAATTTAAAAAAATCACAAGGGAAATTATATTTTCCTCAAGAATTTTTGAAGTGATCTTTGAAAATAGTTTTCTATATAATACAAAAAAATTAGTAATTACAGATGATTTACTCGGCATATGATCAAAGGAAACCATATTTTCTTTATTTTTATGGATTATTTTTATGATGGAATGATATTTATGAATCATTTTACTTTCCTATTTGTTATGAAATGATTAAATATTTATAAAACCCATTTCATTTCATATGTTTTGATCTGGTTAATTATTTATGATCATGTGGAACACATATGTATTTTTTTATATTTGATAGGTGGTACCTATATCTCTCTCAAATTAATTGGGTATTGTTTTAAATCACAATAGATAACAATGATTGACAATTCAATTGGCTTGATCCAAAATTGGAAATAGGTGCATCCTGATCTATAATGGTAAATTGGTACATCGTAGTCTATTATGGGAAACAGGTGTGTCATGATACAATATGTTAATGGTCATTGTATTATAGAGTGATATTTGAAATATATTTCTTTTTTAATTATGATTCATATCTTCTATGACCTTATCTTATGTTTCATGATTGATTTATGGCGATTTCTCACTCTTATGGGCCATGCTTTTGAAATGGTTACTGGTTTATATCATGAATCATGTTTATGATCTATGTAAGGTTGGTTATTAACTTCATTAGTTAATTTCATTATCACAAAAAATTATTTTTATAGTATTATTTTATATGATCATGGATTTATAATTCCTATGTTTTCACTTACTGAGCATCTAATATCTCCCTTTCATATATTTCCTTCCTCAGGTGATGAGTAATTTGAGAGGGTATTCCTAAGAGAAGTACTATATGAGAATTTATTGATAGTATATGATAATTATATTTCTTAAAATAATAATATTTTTATATGTAGTCTATAAAGACTCTAAAGATTTACAGTTCTGGTGTGGATAGTACTGATACATAATGTATATTTGTATAAATAGTTATTATATCTATGTAGGAAAATATAGGGCCATTGTATTGGGTATCAAATCATGTTTTAGACAATATTTTTATACTAGGGATAGATGAATTTTATTAAATACATGTGTACATGACTATTTATAGGATAAAATACTAATGTTTTTATGATTACCAAAAATGGGCTACGTTAAACCTGGGGTTTCCTAGATGAATGTGTCAAAATTTTGAAATTCTATAAATTATTTTTCAGAATTATGTGGGTATACCCAATTATTATTATTTCTAAGAATATTATTTTCATTATTCAACATAAGGTAACAGATGGAACAGGGTTAACATAGAATGTGACAGAAAAATTGGCGATCCGAAGACAAAGAGGATGATGATTGGAGTGAATTATGTTTTATTTATTTTTAATCAGTTATCATCGAACCTATTTAACTACAATAAACATTACCAATTCACGGACTCACCCAAGAAGAGAAAAATATAGTTCAATAATATTTATGGTAATGGAGATAATGGAGAATGAAGATCCAGTTTCTTATAAGTCATTAATTGGGTAAGATGCCCTGAAGATAACGTCTTAGTGGAACAAGAATTTGATTTGAGTTTTGAAGTGAAGGACACAAAGTATGTCATTACAAAGTAAAAAAAGGTAATGTTTATTAAACAAAAAGAAAGGGATTATTAGTGCCCCTATGATAATATATATTGTTAATTTATTCAAAATTGGAAAGTATAATCATTATGTAAATCCATTTCCTAGGTGAAATTATAGTGAAGACAATCATAATGGTGGTATGGGTAAGGATCATAACACTGATGATGAGGAGACTATAAATGACATATTAATGGTATAGGAAATTATAATCGTATTTTTTATGTTAAATGGGGGATGAATGATTAAATTGAGGTTGAATAATTTTAATACATGATTAATATTTCATATTTTAGGAATGATGTATTAATGAATAAGGTGATGAAGTCCAGTTAACGGTTTATCAATGAAATGAGATGATTAATGCTTATCTATATTAGAATTCAAGAATTATGTTATATGAATCATGAAATATATTATTATTTTTCTAAATAAGATTTTCATTGAGGATTTTCAATAATATGTTGATCTTTGTTGATGATCTATAAAAGTGATTTATTATAAATTTTATATTTAATAGATGACACATGATTAAGGGAATATCTCTCGAAACATGTTCTGGATTTTTGTATGAAGAGATGTTGGATAATAATAAATAAAATTAGATAGTATGTGTGACCTTGAAACAAATGTTTTTTTAAAAAAGTGTTGTATGTTATAATTTATGAAGTCAAAAAAAATTTACTTATGAAATATATCCCATAAAATTCGTTTTATTTATAAAAAAGATGCATACATGTTTTAAATATGGTTTTATGGTAATTCAGGTTATTACCATGTTTCTAGAGAATACATGATGAAGATATTACAATTTTTTTCAATGTGGAAAGAATAAGATACTTCAGGTTTTTTGTGGGATTTATTATAAGTTAATTTTTGAAATTTAGTGATGATATATCTAAATTTTTGAATTGAAATATTTCAGAATGATCATAAGGTTAACCATTTTTGAAATGGTTTATGTTAATCATTGAATAATGTGTTAGAGATTAATATATTATTTCACTATATAATGACTTATTTTTATTGGATAAATAGTTCTAACCGTATTTTTATTATTGGTTATAAAATGAATGAATTATCTCTCTATTAGGGATCTTGCGATCCATTAGTTTTTCATATACAAAAAATCCAATTCCATTTCATTTTGTAAGAGATGAAGTGGAAATTGATCAATTTATGACCTTTGGATAGAATATTTATTATGATAAAAAGGAAATTGTATACCAAGGTATATCAGTCCCATTGAAATAATTTATTGTATGGGGATGGTTGCCTATCGATTGGAACTTCCATTGAACCACTCTCAGGTTAATGATGTACCTTCCAAAAAACATCATATTTGTTGTGGTTTTTTAGAAGGGGTTATGAACAACCCCTATAAATTCATTATTGAGGGTATTATGCACAACACCCATTAAATTTTTGGGCATTACTTTTATAGTATTTGTTTTGATTTTAGAGGCAATTATGTGAAAAATGCGGCTTATTTAATAATTAGGGGTAGTATATATTCTGTTGTATTTTAGATGTGATATATATATATATATATATATTATTCACTTAGTTATATATATAATTTATTTGTTTTAAAAGGATGTTGTGGGGTTTCAAAACCCCCTATAATTTAAGATATTTGATGCGGTTAATGAAATGCTGCTAATCCCTTAGTTTAGAGGGGGTTTTTGAACCCCTTCCAATTTAGGAATTTAGTTGGGGTTTTGAACCCCCTCTAATTCAAGAATTATGATGGTTGTCACGAACCATCTATAATCCCTTTGATTAGAGGGGATTTTAAATCCCCTTTAAATTTTTATTTTTTTTTAAAATAAATCTCATATAAATTCAAATTTTATAATATATATATGTATGTGTGTGCTTGTGTGTATATATATATATTACATAAACACTTCATATATATTTATTTAAACACATTATAAATATATACATATATATATATATATATATATATTAGGAAATTACATAAATACTTTAAATAAATACTTAGATATATATATATATATATAATTTATTCCTATATAAATATTTATACACATAATATAATTATAAATATAATTTTACTTAATAAAATTTATAAATTTTATATATGGATTTATAAATACTTTACATTTATATAATAATTTATATAATACATATATTTTATTAAATAAATTTTTATTATGTATTTTTGTATAAATTCACTTATATTATATTATGTATAAAAATATATAAAATATAGACAAAATTAAATATAAATATTATATAACTATATTATATAATTATTTTATATATATTGTAGTATACCATATTAATTATAAATTAATTTAGTATATATATATAATTATGTTATTTTATATATTTTCTATTAAAGAAATGTATTTTTTGGTTTATACAAATATTTTATATAATATAAATTTATATAATCTCATAAATTAATAAATAATATAAATGTATTTAATATAATATAACTATAACATAAATCATAAAATATATAAATGTGAAGTATTTATAAAACCAAAATCTAATTTTTATCTTTTAAAAATTTTGGTAAAACATATTAATACTAATAAATAATAATAATATAGTTACACACACACACGCACATGTATACAACTATATAAAAATGATTATACAAATATTTATAATATGATTATATTATATCTTTAAATATTATATAAATAGAGAGATACACACAAAGACACAAATATTTATGTAATTTCAAATATATGTATAAATATATATTTATATATGTAAATATAATTATTTATATATATATTATATACAAATATATATAATATATTTATATATTATACGTAATGATATTATATACTATCTAATATTTATATATATAATAATATTGATATTATAGGCAAATATATACACCATATTGCATACACACACACATATATATATATATTATGATATAGTAATATATATATTACATATATTATTATAAACAAATATATCTTATATTTAAATTTATATATTTTACTAATTGATTCAAATAAGATATATTTTAATCACCTTATATATATATTTAAATATAATAATGTGTTAATAATAAAAAACAAATTTCTAAAGTGGAAAATGGTGTTTTAGTATGAGAAGGTCGACCATGGATCAAAACCTAGACACTAGAATTTTTACAAAATTTGGGCATGGTGCACAAAGTAGTGTGGGACCAGACCACATGGGAAACTAAAGGGGGCGAGAGTGGACAAAATGTGAGGGGAGGGGATGTGAAATCGGTCGTGTGAGAATTGAACTGCAAGGGAGGGGGTTGTAGTTTGAAACCGAACCAGAGGGAGTGCTGGTCGTGCGGACCAGAACCGGAGGGTTGCCGGGTGGGACAAGACAAGACTAGAACCAGAGTGGGGGTGGGTTGGGGTGGGGGGTGTGAATAGTTGAGCTTCATTCTCAAAATAAAAAAAAATAAATATTTATAGGTTGTTTTCATAATGGCCTCTAATATGTCCTCTATTAGAGGGGGTTAACCCCCCAAACTCTAAGAGAGCATTAAATAGAGGCGGTTATGAAAATCGCCTCTTATATATAGATTTTTATTCAAAATAGCAGTGTTTTGAAATGGACTCTATTATGAAA
This sequence comes from Viscum album, assembly GCA_963277665.1. NCBI lineage: Eukaryota > Viridiplantae > Streptophyta > Magnoliopsida > Santalales > Viscaceae > Viscum > Viscum album. Next base: position 737,642,816 of record OY728160.1, read on the forward strand.
AATATATTATATGGGGTTAATGCCCCCTCTAATCTAATATTTCGTGCTGAAAATAGACTATGTTTCCATCCCCTCTAATCTAACTGGTGCTAATTTGTCCATTATATTACCATTGATTCTTCAAAACTACATCTAACAAGAGTCATCGGGCATATTATATGTGGTTCTCTATAAACGCTACTGATTTGTTTAGAAGGGATTATAACCCCTTCTAAAATAAAAAAATAATCCCTCTAATCGGGTAATTTTTTATTAGTCTTTTTTTCATATATCTATATGATGAAGTACATACTTGATCCATCATATTTAATGAACTTCAGGGTCATACTGACGAACCATAGTATTCTTTATGAGGAGTAATTGGTTGATTTGATATATCAAATAGAGAATGTTCTTTGAAACGGTGCCACTCACCTGCTCAATGTTCTGTGTAAAACCCACTAATTTGAGGAAGCTATTTGGTAAACTGGGAATGTAATGAGGAACATGTATCATCATTTTTAAATGAATAATTTATTAAATTCATGGAGGAAATAAATTATAATGGCGACGAATGTAAGAATTCAATATTTTTATGAAATATACTTTTTAATATTTTTATTTCTTAAATATCATTCGTTGTACGCAACAACCAGATTAGACGAATTGAGAAATATGATTAAAATATTCTACTCTCATTATATCTAATATGTTAAATTTAAAGCAATGAATAGTAATAAATAATTAATGAAATAAATATAAAGGACTAAATCAATTTGAATTTATTTTTAGGGGAATATAAAATTATTACACATTTTTTAGTAATGTCATTTCATTCTACAAGAAAAATCATTAAAAATAGATTTTTCTTACTTTTATGACTGAATATTAATTTATTTAAGTTATAGAAAATTTACTTGAAAAATAAAAATTCATTTTTGAATTTATAATCTCATTATATTCATAATATTTGTGTTAGATAGTTTTCTGAAAAAAAATTATTTTTCAAGGAATATGGAAAAGACATAATTTTATTAAAATGTTTAATTTAATTTTAATTTTTAAAAATTTATAACATTGTTTTGGATTAGTTTTATATTTTATTTATTTTATTTATTATTTTATATAACCTAATTATATTTTTATATGTTCATTTTACACATGAATTTAGTATAAAAACATTTAATATTGAAATAGTACCATTTTATTAAGAAAAAAAAATATCTTTGGGTTTGTTTCGTTTTATTTTAAATAAAATACAGAAACATATATATTTTTAATTTTAAAAAATTGATTCTACATTTGAAATCAATGGGTGCAAATTTATTAAATATGTCAATTTTATTTTTAATTAATAATAATATTAACTATGGTGATATTTATTACCTCGGTAAAGCATAAAAAAGATAACATGTATTAAATATAAGTGATAAGGATATAATTTTTCCTCCAAATTATAAAATTAATTTAATTAAACCCTTAACATAAATTTTTTTTATTTATATTTTTAATGGACACTTTTAATGGCAAATTACAAATATATATTAATAAATCAGAGAGTGTCAGAAATTTCACTTTCATTATATTAAATATCTCTTATGTATTCAAATAATGAAAAAAAGTAGGTTATTAATGAATATATGTTTTAATTTTGAGAATAATAAACTTAGTAGCCTATTAAAAATTTATTTATGGGTTTTGGGGCCACATGGAAGACACAATGGCCATTATAATATTTTATTTAAGGAAAATTAAAACATATCACATATAGGTTTTTAATAACAATAATTTTTTTTAATTTGGGGGTTATTTAACAGATATGCTAGAAAAAAAAAGTTTTTTTAAATTTTATATATTTATATTTATCATGGTAATTTATTTATAATTTTTATTAGTTGAATTATTTCCATAAATTGTTAAGCAACACTGAGGCCATATTTATTCAATTAACAAAAAAATCAAATAAATGATATTAAAAATATTAAAAGTAATATAATTTGAGATAGTTAAGGAGACACATGAATTTTATATATTAACATTACATGTTACTGATATAGAAATTTATTTTAATAATATTCAACTTTTTTTCTTGATATTCTTAAAAGTCAAAATAGTGAATAGTATTAGAATTGATAATAATGATATTTTATAGGATTATTATTTTGTTTAATTATTTAAAAATAATAGGAATCATTGTGATATGGTTTAAATTTCCTAATTTTTCTCTTTAATTTCCAATTGAACCCACATAAGTAAATATTACAACCATTTACTATTGAAAAAGTCGTTGCAATACTTAAAATTAAAATAGGTTAACTAAGGATTTGTCGAAATGATACTGTTTAAAATAATTATAAAACTTGTGTACATTCTATTAATTTATATAATTTCATCCAGATATTATATTATCTTATAATCCATGGTCATTTTCTGGTATTTGGATGTAAAAATATTTATTACAATTTAATATTTTCAGAAAATCCAAAAGTTCCACTTCACATCAATTATAAATTGGAACCTGCTCCCTAACATATTTAAACAATTTAACCTTAAATATAAACCATACACTTGCAATTTCTATTCTAAAATTCCTTATACATATTATATATGTTCTGGTATTCTCAAAAGATCTTCACTAGAGTCATTTATAGGAGATTCTAAGGAGACACCTTGAAGATAAGGCAATCACTATAACCAATCACATTGTTTTTATAATATTTTTTTCCTCTTATAAATCTATGATATTTATCATCAAATAATATTATATGTATCCAAAATATTCAAAAATTAATTAATATTATGAAAACATAATTATAGACCCTCTTTCCCATCACACAATAAATGAAAGTATCACACATCTATATGTATGACTTACCATCTCCATGAAAGGATACAATTCATTTTTCATCACCATATTTTATAGATGGTTATAATGAATATATATGATATATATTATAAAATAATTATTCTTTAAATATGAATTATTATTTACCTTTCTTTCATTCAATAAATTAAATAATCAAAACAGTGTTCATGGGTACATTTGACCTACCAGCTCCATGAATGTTATAATTCATTAATCTATCAATACATTATATGAATTATTATAAATATGAATATAAATACTAGGCTAAGTAATATTTCTATTCCATGTTCATGATTTCTAAAAATGTTTTAAATTTTTTTCCAATATTCTCCTAAAAATATTTAGAAATAATTTTTGCCCATTTTTTACTTTTTATAAAACATTTTGACATGAATCCTTGTGTCGTTTAACAAAACAGCTACTTTGTGACTTTTTTGATAAAAATATGAAATGCATGTATATTAGACATATATGTCTTGTTCATATTTAACCAATTTCATGATTCCTTAATTTAATGAAGATTATATTAAAGACATACTAGGTTTTTTACAATGAATATTTTCTTTTATAATTGTGCGTCATTTAAATTATTTTTTGGAAAATAGAAAATATATATTCTTCAAAAAATATTTCAAGTGATATATCGAAATCAATTTCCTTATAATAAAAAATTATTTTAGGTTACTTATAATTTAATAGGTATATTATCCCTGGATAACATCCTTATTCAATCACTTCATGGTTTCAATTTATGATGGCATGTTCTTTATGAATAATATTACTTTTCCATAATTTTTGTGATAATTAAATGTTTATTAAAACTATTTATTTTCATGGTTTATGGTATGATGAATGATTTATGATCCTATGGCACACATAAGTGATTTTTTAATGTAATTGTTGGTACGAGTATCTCCATGCAATGGATTGGGTAAAGATTAATAACTCGTGATATAATAATGGGAAACATGTCAATGGGATTGATCCCCGATAGGGAATAGGTGCATCCTAATATACAATGGGAAATAAGTGCATCCTAATCTACTATGGTAAACTGGTCTGTCTTGATCCACTATGTTGATGGTCATGAAATTTAATCGTGAAACATGAAATGGTTTTATATATTAATGATGGTTCCACACATTTATGACATGAGATTATGGTTCTTGATTTATTTATGAAGATTTATCACTCTTATCGAATATTTTTTGTTAAAAGATAATTTGTATGCCATGTATTATGTTTATGATCTATGATTGGTTGGTTATGGACAACATAAGTTATGTTCATGATCAAAAAAACTTATTCTTATCTTATGATTCAATATTATTATGGATTTATATATCCTATTTTATCATTACTGTGCATCTAAGATCACACTTTCTTATGTTTCCTTCCCTAGGTGATGAGGAAAGGTTTAGGCTGAGTATGCCAAAGATGATTACTATGTCTGTAATTACCCAAACTTTTATAAATAATATCCCACATGTAATTTATTTAAATTTATTATTAATCAATATATTTATCGAAAAACCATGCAATTATTTGGTTTTATTATATCCTACTATATTTAAGTGACCGTTAAAGATCATTGTCATTGAATATATAGCCACTAAAACTCGATCACATTATTATTATAAATATAGAGATTAAAAAATCCAATTAACTAAAAAAAGGATGCAATGAAATCAACCAGTATGATCATACTCTATGAAGTCAATTTATTAGAGATTTCAAGGGAGATAATAGCTCTGGTATTTTCCTTTGACCAAGCCCAATCTAAGATACAACATCTTAAGATTTATAGAAATTATTTACAGTAGAAGATAAAGATCATCGATATCACAACCCAAACCAAGTTTGTCGAACATCCCCATGAATGTCTCACTATCACGCCCCTTAACCATAGGGTGTTTTCTAGCCGATTAAAGGGATATTCATCATGAAACTGTCAATATAAGTATATACACTATTTTTTATTGAAAAATTAATATATATTCATAATTTTATTATTAAATTATAAATTATTTTTATATTGATTCACTAAAAGACAAATAGTATTTTTGGGCTACATTCAAATTCATTTATGAAATTTTTGTTGATGAATTAATAGATTTTTTAAATAAATAATATATTAATAAAATATTTTTATTAAATATTTTTTTACAATATATAAATGATCATATAATTTTTATGAGGTCATATGAAATTTTTATAAGGATTAAAAAATTGTTACTATTAAAAAACACAAAATTCTTAATAAGTGTAGAAATTATTTTAAAAATAAAGATTAAAATATTTAAAAAATTATTTAGAAAAAATGAATATTATTTTTGGAATCGAATCTTTGAAATTTTCCACTGGGGAATTTTTTATAATTTGTTATGATAATCAGATTTACGTGTAAAAATTAAATATGTATAAATATATATCATGTATTATAACATCCTAATGAACCAAAAGTGATGTAAAAAATACAATAAAAGGTAAAAAAAGACTAAATATATTTTTTATCTTTAAAATAATTGGAAATTATTATTTGGTTATTTTTCTAAATCCTAAATGAATCATCCAAATCCATTAATAAATTTGAAGGTTTTAAAATCATTTCTTTAGGAGTATGACTCACCTTTACATAATCATGGGTATTAACTTATTAATTTTGGTACATGGAATTATAAAATAATGAGAAAAAATTCCATCTGGAATAATCCATTTACAAAAACAATGTGATGGTTTTTGGTTCTAGATACATTAACATTTAAGTCCAAAACCAAAACAATAAATAAATCCCCCTCTGTTCCTATGTAAACAACAAAATATTCCATTTATCTTACTAAAACTCATTTTATCATGACCATAATATGTACTTCACTCTCAAGATTCCCCCCAAGGTTTCCCCAATCTCTTAATATGCCCCTACCATGCATGTTGATTCACACACTCAAGTTAGGTATCTCCCACTATCCCATCTTTACCTATCGCCTCTTTTATATTATGTCTCTAAATTTCCATTTTTTAATGAAGGGATATGTTCTAAAATATTTCCATTACTATAATTGTTATTCCTAAATTACTATAGCCCCATTTAACTCTCAATTATCCCTCTAATGAACCATTCTGTACACCTGTTATCACCTCGAGATTTGGAAGGGATTTCTGTCTTTCAATTTCCATTAAAGATATTATTTTACTTTTTAACTCCTAAATTCCATTTTATTATTTTGGGATACGTTCTAAAATATTTCCATTTCCATAAATTTAATTTATAAATGATGATATCCCTTTTTCACTCTCATTAAGTTTCCTATGATCCTTTATGTTCACCAATTACCATGCCAAAATATTGTTAGGGGTCTATTATTTATTCATGTATCTTCATTTCATTACGCCTTCCATTTCCCAATTTCTATTGTTTTTATATGTTTTTTAATGACCCTATTACGTTAGTTTTATTTATATTTTATTAGATATCCATTTCTCTCTCATCAACCCATTTATATGAATCATTAAGTGATGTCGTCATGCTCCTAAAATGTCACCCCGATTTTTACATGACAAAAAATTCTATAGTGAATACCATACCCATATCCTATCAAGGGTGTTACAATTTATGAAAATATAATTTTTGATTGGGGACTTACATGTATATATTCTACACTTCATGATTTTGGAATAATTTGTATGTTGAATAAACCCATGTTGTTGGATCTATGTGGAACACTTAATAATGAGAATGAAATGAATGTGATGGGTACACTCAAAATTATATATATCTCCAATGAATTGGGTAATGTTTAGTCTCATGAGACTCATTTTCAATATAGGGAGTGAACATTATTCCTTTATGTTAATTTTTCCACCTTGATATATTGGTAGTTTATCCTTGACCTAGGTTTACGATGCAACGTTTTATGTTTTGACACATTTCAATGTTATGTTTATCATGCTCCATCATGACTTATTATTCATGTTACATTTATTCCAATTTGAAATGCCTATTTTATAAAAATTATTACCTTATTTGTGTTATGACATGTTTATTTCGTTAATAGGATTTATAGATCACATATTTCATATGTATTACCCCATGTTATCGCGTGTAGTTTTAAAATCCATGGAATTTTAGAAGCATGTCAAGGATGTTTTAAATTATGTTGTTACATAAAATAGTCATGTTGTTAAGCTATATACCTAATTCCCAAATACACTATACTTATTGATATTTCTAATTTTAATATGTTTAAACTTATTTAATAAATCATAAATGGTTTTTTAATAAAGAACATGGTTATTATAGTTGGTATCAATGAAATGTATAGTAATTTTTGGTATTAAAATTAGAAACTATAGAAAAATTCATAGGGATAAGAATATGTATAAGAAAACATACATAAAATTTTTTATTTATAGAGTAAGTGGTTTATCTAGAAAATAAATTCATATCTTGATAGTAGATGTTGAAATGGTTCTAGAATAGATGTACCTAGGGGTAACAACACTAACAAGGTGCGTTGGGCCGGACTCAAGGTAACCTACTACACAAGAACATTCTATACTATTATCATGTTTTGAAACTCCTATGGTATATTCTTAGGTAAATTTATAAGCTCATTATGAACCATTATTTAACTAAAAAACCATAAGAGTATAAGTTAGTAAATGTGTCATGGATGACATAAGTTAAATCCTAGAAAATCATATTACAAGAAAATAAATGTAATTTATAAGTCATGAAATTAATTTCATTGGATTATCCATTAATGTTTTTAATATTCTATAATTAATAATCCATGATTTTCCATTTATTCAATAAAATATCCAAAAAAAGAATCATGTAAAAACCAATGAGGTGGGCAATGTGATGACTACCCCAATGAGATTTCAAACCTAATGGGAGTACTAATCTTGAACATCTTGATTATACTCTCTCAACAAAATCTGGTTTTGAATAGAAACATGTGTCAAGAAGAGCTAATAAATCCCCCTAATTTATAAAAAGCTTCTATTGAGACATTTTTTTGGAAAGGTATCTGACTTTCAATGTATCATATGATCCCTAATCACAAAACAAAGGATCTACTCCATTATGAATATCTTCTTCGCCCATCAATGTTCCAAAAAAAAGAAATTTGTAATGGTTTTTTATCATGTGGAGGGATAATATGGTTAATGGATGTAATAGATCAAAAATATAAATCCTGAGTAATAGATTAAAGATATGGAGTGGATGGAATTCCAGAAAATGTTTTTTGATAAATATTTTCCCCACAATCTGCTTCATAAAACGGAAAGGGAATTACTTTACCTCAAGAAAAAATAAGACAAAACTATCAATTCTTAATTGGCATACATCAAAAGACATGAACAATACACCTCTATATTTTTTTTACCATCGACTAAAAGGATGAAATATTTTTTGGGGGGACAAAACCTAGTTTATGAAAATTCTGAGAGATTTGTGACTTTGATAAATATTAATAAATTGTATGATGTCCCCAAAAAGTTGAAATGGAGATTCGAGAATCACATAGGTATCATGTGGATATGAAGTAGAAGGTCAAGTTTAATTTTGGCTATTCGATGGAGAAATATATTGTGACCAAGAAATTTCAACATATCCTAGTTTTCATAGTTGTGGAAATACGAAACCCATAAATTGCCTAAGGGGGAGAGGAGATGATTTAGTGTGGGAAGGTATGGAAGGTAGATAATGATTGCTGACATGAGAAACCTGCTAATAAAACGGAGGAAATGGATTCTCTAGTCTACCCTGTGTGAATTGTTCATTGCTAAAAAATCAAGTAACTGAAACAATGTTCAAACCAATGCACTAATCCATGGGTTTTCAGACACAACCAACAAAATATAAGGATGAAAGGGAGGGATGTTTTCATCACAAAAACGCAAGTGGATCCCATTGAAGAAGTGGTATAATGTAAGATAGTTATTCATTCAAGGACATAGAACATATTTTTCAATTCCGGTTCTACGCAATCTTTCAAATGAAGAATGTTTTGGAAAAATTTTCAAACACAACAAAAATTCCTAGAAGTGGAGTTTTGTTGAAAATGTAAAATGGGGAGATTTTTTATTCCTAAGTATATAAATACTCTAATGTCAAAATTTGTTGTATAAACATTCCAACAAATCTTATCATACTCCCTTAGGTGGAATTTGAATGAATTCTGGGCATGGATTGTCTTTCCCTATGTAAAGCCAATATAAAATTCTATGATAATGAAATCACTCTCTATATTGAAAATCGACCCCCAATTCTGTAGAATTTCAAGGAGGAGGAAGAATATTATTTAACAACAACATCACATGAATGAATATAATTACATTATGAGAAAGAATATCTATCTCAAATGATTGCATCTAAATAAAGAATCACACTCAAATTCATTCCAATTATAAGAGAATATATAGATGTGTTTCCTATGGAATTCCCTGGTCTTCCTCCTAACCAGGAGGTTGAAATATTGATCGAATTTATATCTATGGAATGCCATTTTCCAAGACATGGTGTTGAATGAGATTTTTTTAACTTGAGGAACTGAAGAAAGAACAACATGAGAATCTAGATAAAGGATTTATATACCCATGTACATCAACTTGGGGTTCACTAGTCCTCTTCATCAAGAATATGGTTCGGCCAATGCACCTTTGTATTAACTATTGTGAGATCAAAAATATCATGATAAATTCGTAAAATTAATTTACCAGGGATTGATGACTTGATTGATCAACTACATGGAGAACAATACATTTATACAGTGGATCAATGGTCGGGATATTACCAGCTTAGTGTGAAGGGGGATATCCCCAAGACTGTATTTCATACAAGATATGAGAACTATTAGTTCATAGTAATACCATTAAGACTCATTAATTCAACATAAATATTTATTGACTTGATGAATATAGTCGTTAGATATTCTATCAACAAATTTTTGATAGCAATTTAAGATAATATTCTGATATACTCCAAAACCAAGGATGAGTATGAGGAGCATCTCAGCACTTTTCTATAGACCTTGCAAAAGGAGAAGTTTTTTGAAAAGTAAAATAAATGTGAGTTATTTTTAAAGTATGTCGCATTATAATGGAATAACATCACAAGAAATTAGATATTTGTGGACCCTTCGATAATAGATGCAATGGAAGGATGAACGAGTCTAACATCTGTGACAGATATCTATAGTTTCCTTGGATAAGTTTGGTACTTTCATTGATTTGTGAGAAATTTTTCTTGATTATTAAACCCCACAATGAAGATAAATCTTATGGGAGTTAGGTTATCATGGAATGATGAATGTGAAGAAAACTAAAAAGATGTAATATCACTCAATCTATGACCACACTACCCACAAGTGGAGTAATTTTTTTGGTATTCAGTGAGTCTTTGAAGAAGGGATTGAGTTGTGTGTTACTGAAGAATGAATAACTCAAAGCCTCTACATCCAGGCAGTTAAATGATTAAAAAATTGAACTACTAAATGCATGATCTGGAGTTGGATATAGTAATATTAGATTTAAAAATATTAATCTCTTTGGGGAGAAGTGTGAAATATATACGTATCAAAACAGTCGCAAGTATATATTCACATAGAATGAACTGAATATGATCAAATGAAGATGTTTAAATATGATCAAGGACTATGAATAATCTATTCAATACAGTCTAAGTAAATTGAATAAATTAATATGTTCTATATGTGTAAAGGTTCCATCAATTCAATAATTAATTATAATTTATAGGGATCTGATCTTTTTCTATTTCGAAAGGTTGGATATGGGAACCAAAAATAGTAGAACAACATCAATCCGATCACAAATTATTTCTCCACCATTCGTTATAAAAAGGGTAAAATATGTTCAAAGTGAACATGTGGTAATTTGAATAATGTTGAAACTATAAGAAAATGTAAATCCTTGTATTTAAATGTTAATAAAGAAGGAGTTGTGTGATTTGGGTCAAGAAATTGTGTACCATCACATTCAGTGTTAAAAAGGGGTTGTTGGACGATTCCCATTGCTCAGCCTTCTCTATCCACCACAGAACAAAAAATATATATTAAGATATTTGAGAACATTATTGGTGGGAATAATTCTATATGGTTTGTTTTTTATCATCTTGCAATGATTTTTTACATCCATATGATCCAATAAGATTTCTAAATGGATCAACTTGCATGAATATACATATGATAAGTGGAAAGCAAGCATGGAGTACCACTATCAATTGTATCTGATCGATATCCAAGAGTAACCTCTATGTTTTTTAAGAGTCTCTAACGAACTCTTAATACTATGTTGAAATTCATCACGGCTTATCACACTCAAACTAAGGGAAAATCTGATCAATATATTCAAAAACTTGAGGACATGTTCAGATCATGATTACTTGACTTCAAAGGAGGAATGAGAAAACATATTACTCTTTTCTAGTTATCATAGAACAAAATTTTCCACTTGAGAATTCTTATGGATCCCTATAAAAATATTTTTGGGATGAGGTGTAGAAAAACTACATGCTAGGATGATGTTGGAAGATGCAAACATCTGGGTATTGAAATGGTTGAGGAAATGGTGTAAAATTGTAAGACCAAACATCAACACATCAAGGATTCTCAGAGTTGAAAAAAATAAATATACTGAGAATCACCTATGAGGCCTTGAGTTTTATGCTGGAGACATGGTATTCCTCCACATATCTCCATGAAATAAATTTATGACATTTGGGAAGAAGAGAATGCATAGTCCAAAATACATTTTCCCCTTTGAGATATTCAATGTCATTGTAGTGGTAGAATATCAACTAGCACTCACACCTAGCCTATATCAAGTACTTGATGTATTCCATGTATCCCTATTGAAGAATTAAATACCTAACCCATCACATGTACTCAATTTATGGGTGGTACCATTTAAGAATGATCTCTCCTATGAATAGTAGCTAACCCAGATCCCAAATCGAAGAAAAAATGTTCTATGAAATAAGTCAATAAAACATGATTATTATTTTTTTCAGAATCCACATGTTTGATGAATAAATGTGGGAACAATAAGAGGTTATGAATAAAAGATACCCTCATCTATTTAAATATGAGAATAAAAGTTGAGGGATAAATTTATTAAGGGGAATGATTATAATGACCCAAACTATTATAAATAATATTACTCTTGCAACTTATTTAAAAGTCTTATTATTTAATATAGTTATAGAAAACACGATAAATTATTTGGTTTTATTATATAATATTGGATTTAACTGACCATTATGAATAATTAACATTGATTACATTTCAATTGAACATGGACCAGATCATTAGTGTAAATATAGCATTTTAACAAATCCATTTGACTCAGAAAAATTTAGTGATGGCCCCATCAAGTAGGATGATACCCAATGATGCCCATTTATCAGATCCTCCAAGGGAGATATAATCTATACATGTTTACTTTACCAATCCATATATAATATCCAACAACATAAGAAGGAGTGAAACTATTTATGGGAAATGCTCAAGTTCATCAAGATCATGACCCATACTATGTTCACCGAAAAGCCCCAAAAAGGTCCCACTGTCATGGACCTTAACCCTAGGAAATTTTCTGTTGTATTAAAGCGTTATTCATCAATACCCAACTAGTATAGGTATGTACATTGTTTTTATAGAATAATGAATAAATTTTCTTCATTTTACCATTAAGTTATAAATTATATTTTTTTTATTCAATAATATAGAAATAGTTTTTTTTGGTGATATTCAATCTCAATTCAGAAATATATTTTTTCTGAATTAATGAATTTTTTAAATAAAAAATATTTTATTATAATATTATAGATAAATATTTTTTAATAATTATAAATGATCATATAATATTTATGGAGTCATATAAAAAAATTTAAGGGATCAAAAACAATTATTTTCAAAATCCAAATATTTCATAATAAAGGTCAATTTTCTTTTAAAAGTGAAAATTCAAATATTTATAAAATTATTTAGATTAAAATAAAATTAATTTTTGAATTATGACATGTAAATTATACAATGTTTAGTTTTTCAGAATTTTCAAGGATAGTAAAATTTTCACATAAAAATTAAATACTATATAAATATACTTTTCTATTATTACATCATAATGGCACAAAATTGATGTAATAAATCCTATAAAAGTAATACAATTCCAAGTATATGTTTTATATGTAACATAATGTTATTTTATAATGTTTAAAATTTTATGAATCCTTTTATGATTCCTGCAAATCCATTAATATATTTTATGGTTTTGAATTCATTTCTTTAACAGTATGACCCACCTCTACATAAGAAAGGGTATTATTTCATTAATTTCGTCCATTGGACTTATAAAATAAGGCTAACATATCCCATTTTCCTGAAACATGGTAAAAACCATTGGGATGGTTTTTTATTTTGGTTAGTTTATTAGGTAGAGTCCAAAATCTAAATAATGATGAAATCCTCATTTTTTATTACATTAACCCACCAAATATACCCTTTATATTCACTAATAATCATTAGAAAACATATAGAATCTTCCCTGCACTCTCTAGAGTCCGAACAAGTCACCCAAAGCTCTAACTAATCCACTCCCATGTATTTGGAGTCACACACTCAAGTAAGGTATCTCCTACTCTCCTCTTTCTATCAAGCACCTCAGTTATGCTATGTATCTTAATTTACATTTGTTCATGTCAGGATATGATCTCCTATATACCCCATGATATAAATTTTAATGTATAAATGATTGTAAACCCCTTGGAAACTCATTTATACCTCCCTTGAACCATTATGTACACTAGTTACAATGCCGGGATTTAGTAATATATTTTTCTCTTATCATTTCAATTAATGCACTTATATTAGTTTATTTCTCTTGAATTACATTTTATTATGTTGGGATATATTTTCACATATTCCTCTTATGGAAATATTAATTTATAAATGATGATATCTCCTTTTCACTCTCAGGAAGCCTCCTATAATCCATTATGTTCTTCTGTTATCATGCCGAAATATTGTTAGGATTATTTTTCTTATTCAATTTTATTAATTACCTTGTGCCTTATATATCAAAATTAATAATGTTGGGATATGTTTTTTCATATCCCTATTACTTCCAATTTTATGTTTTTGTAATGCTAGTTTCCTTTCTCTCCCATAAAACCATATTTTTGAATATTTAAGTGTTCTCAATATGATGTCAAAATTTTACCATGATGTTTAAATTCCATATAAATTGTGTAGTGAATACCATACCCATTTCCCATAAAGGGTGTTCACCTTAATTAACATATAAATTTTTATTATGGAATTAAATTTATTTATTCCACACTCCATGATTTTGGAATAAATTATCTTTATGAATGAACCCATTCTGTATGATCTATGTAGAACACTTAAGCATGATAATGAAATAAATGTGACATGAATGGTCATAATTATGTTGCCATCAAATGCAATGGGTAATGATTACTCCTAGAAGATTTCATATTGGGATAGGGAGTGAATCAGATTCATTTATTGGTATTTTACCACCATGATGTCATGGAGTTTTTTCCTTGATCTATGTTTTTGAAGCAATGTACTACGTTTTTTCAACATTTATATGTCACATTTCTCATGATATAACAGGCCTAATTATTCTTTTTACTTTTATTCCAAATTTATATAAATATTTTCTAACATGTGTAACCTTATTCATGCTATTCTAGGATTATTCCATTACTGGGATTTATATCTCACCCCTTTCTTGTGTATGTCTCGAGGATATCTTGTGCAAATTTAAAAGCCATGAAATTTTAGAAACTTATTAAGGAGGTTTTAAATAATGTTTTTTACACCATTTTCATGAGGTTATGATATGTGCATAATTCTAAATAAACTATAATTATTGATATTTTGGGTTTTAATAATTGGAATTTTATTAACAAATCATGATGTAATCTATAATAATGAACATGTATGTAATAATGGGATAAGTTATTTTTTGGAGATGTTTAAGATCATTCATTAAATAAAATGATTTTATATAAATTATCTGGATACTCTAAACCATTAAATTTATTGTGTATAGTATTTCAATGTATTGTATATTTATCTATATATTTTTACGATTTTTTTGTATGAAATTCATGGGTCGTTATATAGAACAAGTAATTTCCTATGACAACAACAAGTAAATAAAGTGCCTATACTGGGTGTTCATCCCTGGGGGGGGGGGGTAATTAAGAATCCTAGTATAAGGTCTAGTGAGGTGTGTTAGTTTGGTTGGTTGAATCTTTCTTCCAATAATTAGTATAAATTACTATTAATGTTACTATTGTTATTAGTATTGTTATTATCTCTGTTTCTTCCATCATCATTATCATCACCATCATCACCTTCACTCTTGTTATTATTGTTATTATTGTAATCATTATTATTGTTATTTCTATTAATATATTTGTTTTTTATTATAATAATAATAATAATTATTAATATTATTTTTGTTATTATTATTATTGTCATTATTTTTATTATTCATGTTATTATTATTATTATTATTATTTCTATTGTTATTATAGTTATTGTTTTGGTTATTGTTATTATTATATCTATTCTTATTATTTTAATTAATTTTATTATAATTATTCATATTTTTGTTATTTTTATTTTTATCATTATTTGTAATGTTGTTTGGATACATTGGGTGAAATAATGTTGACTACAATACCCTTTCCCCTTGTATGATTTAGACTAGGGAAACCCCTAACTAACACTTATGGATACATCTAGGATTATTGTGGATACCCTGGTGTAGGATACTACTTGTGTGGAGCCTGTTGTATCAAAACATGATGCTAACAACATGAACACCAATGGAAAATCTTATGGATAGGTCTGGTGATTAATTCCTAGGGTGGCTAAATCATCCACTGCTTTTGAATTGGTGATGGTTGCACCCGATAAAGACATTAAGTCCTGCTAAAATTATTGAATCAAGGGATTCATACAAGATTCTATTGATGTGTCTTTTCAATTATGTTTACAATAAATTTATGATGAGTAAAATGATCACTTTTTTAAAACATACAAGGGTAAGGTCCTCTATAGTGAGACTTACTAGTCATGTGTTCATGATCTAGGGGATATGGAAGAACCAACTAATGTAGTGAGTGATCTTAATCCCCTAAATAAAGGATTTGTAGATATTTGTGAACTCTATACTCATGAAAAATTCATGAACACACTTATTTATAGAATGAAGAATGTATAAATTGTTTTTGGTTAATATGTAGAGACATGCAGAAAGAAAATATCATCATGTAAGCCTTCAAAATGGGGGATATGTCATCACCTTGAAAACTATGGTGGATCCTAGGGATGGGGATGTCAATATAGAATAATGTGAATGATGTATTGTTATATATGTATTTTCCTTCTTTTAAGTTTTCTTGGGTGTCATTTTTAGTGCTACCCTTCCAAATTATATACCCATGTATCCATGTGTATTTTTTTGTCTCTACATTTCAAAAAAAGTTGTAGGATCATGATTTTGGGTTTTTAATCCATTTTGTATACAATGGAAGCTAAGTAGAACATCCTTGTCAAATGTATTGAGATGTTTATTTTCTATATCCTTATTATTTTACCAGGTACTTAGAAATAATATCCCTTGAAATTGGAGGATATACAATTTCACCTTCTCTATTTTTTGGGATTTGAGGTCTGGAAAATCACATTTCCTTGAAAGGTATTTTTTCACATCCTATTTCCCTCAGATGATATTAAATTGAATGCCTAGGTAATGGGATTTATCTCACTAACCTAGGATTTATAAGACATCAGGATTTGGACTCATTCATCAATCTAGATGTAGTTAAGAACTAAAATTTCCAAGCCTAGATCTAGGTTAAAGGTTTATGTTGGTTTTTAGGCACCCCCAAAATCATATAGTATATTTTTTCTACTATATGATCCCTTAACAAATTAGATTGGGAGTAAAAATGTTCCATATTTGTTCCCTTTTTTGTTTTTGGGTTGATGTTGATTTATTCTCTCCTCTCATGGACACTAAATTTTTGATTTAAACATTAAATCAATTATAAATAAATTTCTAGATTGAAAAGTTGCCTTATTTTTTTTAACATTTTTTACTATATTGGGAATTAAACTAATATATTCCATCAACAATATATATGTTCCATATTCATGAAAAATGTTCATGTTATTAAATGTTTAAAAATTAAAAATCCAATGAATGAGATGAGTAATTCAAATTATAGGATCTATGCTCCTCGATATGTTTTTATGGGTATGTTTCTCCAAGTGCATAGAGTGGTTACTTCATCAATGATAAAAAAATCATTTTACATTAATAACATTTTAAAATCTATATCCCTTTCTTATATCATCACTATGGATAATATTTCTATAGTTAAATGAATTTTTGACCTTAGAAAGTAACCAAAGGAAATAAATTATATCTTTATAGATTCTTAAGGGCACCAATATCTACCACTAGGGAAAAAATAATATGTAGGGTATATGGGGTTAGATATGGTTGGAGCACATAGACATCTCTTTCATTATCACTCTAGAGACAAAAATGATCAATTAACATAAATGTATGATGAGAGTTTTTATTCTTCTTAAATTCTTGAGGAATCATACATGATATCGTGTATTCACAATGTTTAAAAGGATCCTTATTCTGAAGTCCCCTTATATATCTAAATGGTTAAGCTGAATAAAATCGTATCAAGAGTGTTTGAGAAAAATAATACCATGTGGAAAAAAATTTGAACAAATATATGACCCAAAATATGAAAAAAAGATCCTAGTTTAATTTTAATGGACCAGATGTACTTGAGTTGGTCCCCCGGGCTGAAGAATTAGACACAAGTTCTAATCTAGTTGTCAAAAGTATCCCAAAGTTGCCTAGTACTGGTGCACAAATTATATAGGGAATGGTTCCTACACCAATATAATAGTCTATGGACTATAATATGTTTTCAATAGTTGTTAGATATCTTGTTTCACCTACAACCTCAAATTTGTATCCTAGATAAGGGAACCATGTAGTTTTAGTGGATTCTAGAAATGTCCAACTGTCACTGGGAGGTATGTTGCAACAGTGGTTCAGTATTCTAATGTTTATTTATGGAATGTTTAAGTGTAAATAACTACTTGGTATAGGTATGAAATAAAATTTCATGATATTGAGAGGCTGACTACTATTGTGCAACTGGATAATTAGGATAAAAGTAGTGCTTCCATGAGTTTTTTCCTTTCTAGAGTTAGACAGATAGGATCCCAAACCATTTCTCTATTCTGGAATTCATTAACTCATCTGAGATAGACATGATCAGTCTAGAGGCCCTAAAAAGGCAGGATATAAAAATAAGAGTATGTCAGTTCCACTTATATCTAAATTTGGAATTGATATTGATCATTCAGTACTGGATGGTGAACTGGTTCTGTGAGGTATGTGCAAGGTGATCTTATAAATCCCAAAGTAAATTATGTGGACCATGTACCCACTAACATTATGGAAATACCATAATCACTAGATATATATTGTAGATGGATTTTTTTTATAGGAATCCTTACATGAAAATAAAAAATTATACTCTTGAGTGTTATTGTCTAGGAATGGGCATAACAGGCTACTCTAAATTGGAGGAGGCTAATATCAATAGAATTTTTGATGGTTCTAGTTGAGAAATAGTGGTCTTTGGAAGAAGATGAAAATTTTACTTTGAGGCTGCCTCTAACTCATGGAGGATATTTTATCACCCAATAAATCTATGTGGTTCTAACAACAGCTCGTAGAGATATAAAAAATGATGATTTTTTTAATTATGGTGTCAAGGATGTAGTTTCAATTTTTTGTTTGTTAGTTGAATTTAGTGATGTTTTTTCCATTTTTCATAAACATATAACCCCATGATTCGTTTTTATATGTGTAAATTTTTGTAATAAAATGTTTGAATCATTGATTTGGATTTCCCAATCTATAGTTCACACCATTAATGAATTATTATTATTATTATTATTATTATTATTATTATCATTTTCATTGTTATTAGTAGAAAATGATCTTAAATCTATGTGGTATAGGATCCTTCTTGGCATCTAAAAGACCCTGGTTCAAAAATTTGGAAAGGATTGGATTTCATATGTTTTGAAGAAGTTACTGTAGTGGTACTACAATAGTGGAAGTATTCACATGATTTGGGAATACTGGCCCCAAAATTGGTCCTTTGGGCCAAAGGGACTATGGGTCACTAATTTTAATTGAGCCACAAGGCCTTCAGGCCACCACAAGGTAGTAGGTGACATTGAATGATGTTCATATCGATACATCGCATCAGCTAGGTTCACTATAATAAAACAGGGGAATAGTGATTGTTTATTAGTAGGGTTTTAAAAACTACTACAATAAAATATTTCAAATGTTTAGAGGAAATTATTACAAAACATCACTATAAATATTTTTAATTTCATAAAAGAATCACTTCTTCACTGTTTACCCTCTAATCCCCTATCACAGCCCAACCCACCACATCACGGTTATTTTATCTATTTTTGAGTTTCCATTAAATATTATTCATTTTAGTGTTGTTTTTAAATTAAATGAAATGAATTAAAATTAAAATTTAATTTATTATATAAATAAAGAAAATGACAACCTAATCTTACATACCCCCCCATTTCATGTCACATTTCCCCTTGCCCCATTGCCTCACGACATCGAGCTCCCCTTCCCCATCCTCTGGTTGTGCTACACTAACCCCCCCTTGGACATCCAACCACGCTTGCTGCTCCTAATGAACCTCCCTCTCCACGGCCTCTCCCTCCAGTGGCCTCCATTCTCTTGTGAGACCATGATGATGCCTCATTTGACAGTTATTCTCCTTCAATTTTTTTCTCGGCTGAACCCTAGGTCATAGGTTTCCCATGTTTTGGTTCGTTTTTCCATTTTTATGTTGTGCGCTGGGAGTCCCGAGTTTTTCTCGGGTGGGTTTTGACATCCTCCGCCAAAGGCGATGCGCTTCGGTCCATTCGGTTTCATCCGTTTTCATTTTTGATTGATTTATTTTAACCTCTTCATTGTTTAGTTAATATCAATTTTTTCTAAATTTTATTTGGGTACCAAAATGTGTGAATTAGTAATGTTTCAACATGTTTGTCGGTTATAAATCAGTTTTTTCAAATTAATTGGTTATGTGTTGTGAATATTGTATTGTAATGTTTATTAAAATGTATTTTATGCCTTATTTGCAAAGTTAAAATTATATTTTCCAAGGCACTTGAGGAGCGTATTTGTTCAAAATGAGTTTTTATTGAAGAAGGGGGTAGTGTTGGAATTTATTCCTTTTTGTGTACTTTTTCATAGAAATTTTAGTTTCTTTAATTATTAAAAGGGGATTTCAAGGGAATTGGTTGATAAAGTGACTTTTTCTTATGATTGTCAAATGTGATTTTACAAATTGTTTAAGTGTTTTAAAATGTGTTTTTGGAGTGAGTAAAATGGAATTAATTGATTGGTATTGGCATGTAAACCTTTATGTGAAATTTTATTATGAGTTGTGTGTTCTTTTAATAATGGGAATCTAGTTTCAGAAATGAACTTATTTAATATTTGGGTTTCCTAGAGGATATTATTTTGTTCAGTGTCTTCTCAAAGGGTTGTACACACATACATTGGTACATATAGATATATATATATATATATATATATATAAATATATGATTCCTCCTTTCACATATTCCCTCATGGCATGGAGAATAATTGTATCAGATTAATGGGCATATATATTGGGGTTTATGAGTGCACAATTTTGGGGTGGTCATCGTCAAAGGTGTCAGGTGCCGAATTTTTTATCTTGGACTAATCCTTTTTGAGGTTGTTTTCTCCAATGTATTAGCCTTTAAATTAAATAATTATTTATTTCTTATTTTCCTCACTTTTATTTAATGATAGTTAGTAATTTATGGTTTTATAATAATTTCTTATTTTGAAACAATGTAAGATCCTCTTTGTATTTAAATTACAAGGAACTATTTTTATTAATGGTATTTACTAATTTTTTGATGAGATTCCTCTTCATCCCTTATAAATGTTCTTATGATATAATTTGGTGAATTGATTTTCTTAAATGGGTTTCGAAGAACATTTTTTTTTCAATGTAATAGTGTGTGTTTCTTCTTTTGGAAATGATTTAGTGTTATGTGATTTATTGAGGCATGATTGGTGCATTGAAAAAATTAATGATTTTACAAACCCTCGTTGGGATGAACCTCTTTCCTTGTTGGATGTTTGTGGTAACCAGTGGTCCTCAGATGGAACTTCCTTCATGTGTTGATGGTAGAATGTAAGAGGGAGAAAATCCCTTGGAGTTTTTTTAGAGTGATTTTGTTGTGTGTGTGTGTTGGTAGTTTTTTCCATTTCTGGATAATGAATTTGGTTCTAATAAAAGTGGTGGTTTTTGAAATGTTTTCAATTCCCATTTGGAACCTTTTGAAATGTGAAGAAATCAATTTTATGAAATACCACTTTGGATAAATATATTTCCTTGGTTGTGACTGATTGTTTGGGAGGCCCATGCTTAGAGTCTCCCAGGTTCTGGAATGGTTTAATGGAAAGATTATGTACCATGGAGTGGCTCTAGGTGATGCCTATTGTTATTAATTTATTATATATTTATATATATATTTGATTGGATGCTCGGCTGGCATCAGTTGGATCACCCCTGATATATAAATGAGACATAGGAACCTAGAATATTGAGATAATATTGTAAGAATGATTATCACACTGGTAGGTTATGTTACTGACCAGTGGCCCATAGTAGGCAGATATGGCTGGGTTCAATGCTATGGGATTTTACCTCATCCTTCCTGAGAAAGGATGGACAATAATTTTGAGCATTTATTTTTCATCATGTGTGAAATGTGAATGAGGATGAGGTCTCATGTATTGGTGTCTTCAGGATTATTCATGATCTACAGGGTTCACCTGTGTCTACTCATTCTTAGAGCATGCAGTGTTTAATGTGTTAGTTGTAGGTATATTTTCTTTCTTTTCCCTTTTTGTGAAACTACTATAGCTCTTTCATGTGTAAAGTATTTACTAAAATGTTAAGTGTGGTTTTAATGTGGCTCATAAAGACAATTTTCCAAGAAACTTTATGTATCTTTTTTTGAAAATTGAAAATGTAAACATCAATTTCCCATTGAAAATTATAATGTCTCACTAAAAGATAGATTTGGGTTATTGAGAAATGAATAAGGTCAATGGATCGTACTTTGTTTCTGAGTAAAATGTAGAAAACCATAATTTTATATATTGTAGTTCAAACATGAAATTGATGGTTATTTTGATTAAAGGAAATTCATTTAGGAATAGATTACTTGGACACCCCTACTGAGTTTTAATACTAACACATATACTTCATTCATGTTTTCAGTCTCTGGTGAAAGATGCATTTTCATCTCGATAGCCTTGGGCGTTATTGAGACTTGGAATCAGAGAGTGACCCATGGGGACATGTGGAGCTTAGTGTTCATTAGGTTCGGTTATTTTTTCTTTTTCTTTTTTTCATAGTTGGTATGTTAAGTATAAATTTTGTTTTTTGGGTTTCTTTATTATTTTCTACTGCTTTTATTTATTTATATTGGGAGGAATCATTCGCATCATCACCCTTTTAATTATCGTGGTGCTTATCTCTAGCCTGAGAGGATCGGGAACATCTCTTAGGCCTTGCCCTGGGCTGACACGGGTGACAGGTTCATGGTCTACATGGGTTGGCTCATGAAAAAATGGTATCAATGGAAGGTTCTTTAGATAACATAGCTTTTTGAGTTCTCTTTCTATTTGGGTTTTCAAGGTAGATGAAGTAGGACTATTGGAGCTTGGGGTGTAGGTTCTGGGGAGTGTCTGGACAACACTTTTTAGGTCGATCCATGAGTTACCATGGGAAGTCATACTTTCATTGGTTATTGGGTTATTATGGGATTCTTAGTATTTGGGGAAATGAAATTATAGTCATCCCAGTTGTCTTAGTGATATCATAGGGTCTGTAAAGCCATGTTGAGCCAAGGATGTGGTATCAAAAGACTCTCTATGACGAAGGATTTATTGGCATATGGTCTCCAACCATATGGCCAAGTCACCCATCGATACTAGTTTCCTCTGGTGTATTTTTTTGATCCTTTTTAGATTATGAAATTTTTTACCTGTTGAATGGTAGGTTTCTTTTATTTGTACTTAATGTTGGCTGGGATGGTTTTGGGGTGTCTTGTTTAGATTTTAAAATGATTTTTGGTTTCACAAAATGATGATTGGTATGTCAAAATGATATCTCCAAAACCCAAACATTTAATCACTTTTAGAGTTAAATGGGTTGTTTTGAAGTTGGGAGTTATTTTGGAATATGAATTGAAGGTTTCCCAAGCAGTCTGTGAAATTTGAAATTGGATAATTAATGTTTAATTTTAAAAATATTTTCTTGAAATAGTATATGTATTATTGAAATTGGTTGAGGTATTTTTATTGTGGTTTGGAAAGTGATAATATTTCTTTTATCTGAGTCTTGTTATTCCTACAAGTGCTCACATATATGTATATAGATGTATGTATGGGATGAGTGGATGGTTATTGGTATATAAGGGTGAGTGCATGAGTTATCCCAAGAGTGTATGTATGTGAGGCTAAATGAAATACCAATAGTGGGTGATAGGTTCTCAAGGTTTGTTATGTTTTCTGAAAATTTTCTCAAAAAAGGGGGATTTCAATATTTTAAATGGTTTGAGTGTGTGATGTTGCCTTTTTATTTTTGGTTTTTTTTGGTTTTGGATTGTTTGTGTTGGAGGTGTGATTGAAATCATGGTTTGAGTTTTGGTTTTCGTTTTGAAAATGAGTTGTCGAATTGAGATTTATGTAATGTTTTGATTTAGATTCATGGTCCCTATTTACAGGTTTTTTCCCCACTATGTTCTAATGGATTTTGAGAAGAATATGTGGGTAGTTATTTCAATGTGTTCCTTTCAGTTGACCAATATATGTTTTAGACATTTGTTTCTTCAATTTCTGATATAGATTTATGTGGTTCTCAATATCAGAAGTTCGTTTAAAGGTTTTGAGAGTTGAAACCTCCCAATTATATTGGGCATCTAGAACTAGGGAAAGTTGAGGAATGGCTGCGAATTATCAATGATATATTTGTTCAACTTGAATCTAATGAACCTCTCATGTTGGAGCCTATATAGGGAATGATGTGAATCCATTCTTCAGGATGAACCATTGAATAATTTCTCATGGGAATGCATTAAATCATTGTTATTCCAGCGATACATTTCTGATGTTGTTAAGAAACCGATTGGTTCAAGGTTGAATGTTCTTGAGAAGGGAGATTCAATGGTGTTGGAGTATGCAAAGTGCTTCGCCGAGCTTGTTTCGTATCTCTCAATCCTTGTCAGGGAAGAACTTTTGAATTCCTAATTCTTTGGAAGGGGTCTCCGATCAGAATTACATCCATCTGTGCCATGTTAACATGATGATTATTAAAAAGTCGTGACGTGGGTTGTTCAATTCGAAGCTGATTTAGAATTGTCTGACCAGTTGAGAAGAGGCACAAAAAGGCCATTGTTTTCTTACTCAAAAGATTCATCTGAGAGGAAGTACTAGTTGTGTTTCAGTGTGTTAAGTCGGGGCATAGGATGTTTTAATGTGTTGAATCCCCTAAGATATGTAGTACATGCGGCCGTTTAGGTCATTTGCAAAGGATTTTTCATGGTGGAACCAAGAAGTGACATGGGGAAATATCAACTCCCTTGGAAAAACATTCAGCTCAGTTAGATGAATGTAGCGCTATCCCAAGCTCAATTAGAAGATTTTATTTCGTTGAAAATTCCCTTTTGTTGTAATTAATGTAATATGTGGTGCTATCTTATTTTGGGTGTGAAGAATGATTTTGCAGGTCCTTTTTGAATTTTTTTAAGGGGAATGTATTTCTAATGTTTTTAATTTTTCTGATGTTGAATGGTGGAGTTTGTCATCCCAAGTTTTGTTTCTTTGGGTTTTTCTGGGCTTCATTTGGATTTTATATTTATTCCAGCTTGTGAAACCAATGTTTTTCTCTGTTCCTCATATGATTGGGAGACCCCCATGTGATGAGTTCATGATGAATCCCTCTTCTAGGTGTTCTTGGGTGGTAATTTCCTTTTTTGTCTCTACTAGACCCTGACCGTAGTGGTTGGTTGGCTTGGATAGTTGTTTGTGTAATGGATGCTCGCAGAGATCCCAAACAGGCCATGACCGGTTTCTTCAATGTTTTCTATGTTAAGGTTCATTGTGTTCCTTGTAGGGATTTTTTAGAAGACAGAAAGTCTTATTTATCATCTCTTCATTGTTGTTTGAACTCTTTGGTTTTGTTTAATGTATTCATTATCCATGTGATTCTTTTGAGGAAGGTCTTCTAGTTACTTTTTGGGACTCCGTGGTTATGGGATTTGAATTAATTAGAGTGTGGGTTCTTTATAAATTTATTTTTCATGTATTTCCTTTGTTGTAAATCATCTTTTCTTTGGTTTTGATCAACTAGATATCTTTATACATTCTTGGTGTAGAATGTTTCATGGTGGGGATAATTGTCACACCCCAACCCAACACTTCATATTTATTTTAATTATATTTTACTTTCCATAATTTTTTTTTCATTTTCATGTTTTTTTAAATTATATCAATTGAATTAAAAATAAAATAATATCAAATAAATAAACTAAAAAAATTAAACCTAATCTAATCTACCCCCCCCATTTCGTGTTGCCTTTCCCCTATCCCCCTTGCCCCGCGATACCGATTTCCCCCTTCCCCATCCTCTTATCGTGTTATAGAGAACCCCCTCCTCGCATAACTAACTATGCTCCCTCTTCTTAGCGAACATCCCTCTATGCAGCCTCTCCCTCTAACAGCCTCCTCTCCCTTGCCTGACCTCACTGATGCCTTATTTTACAGGTAATATCCTTTAGTTTTTGTCTCACCCAAACCCTACATCATGGGTTGAATAGGTTTTTATGTATTCTATAATTTTTAGGGTGTGCGTTGGGACTCCTAGGTATTTCTTATGCATTTTTCGGTGTCCGCCACCAATAGTGAAGCACTTCTGTCCATTCTAGTTCATCTGTCATCGTTTGAGGTTGACTTCTTTTACACTCTTAATTTTTTATTTAATCTTATTCTGTTATAATCATTATTTGTGTATTGTGATGTGTGAATTGGTAATGTTTTAACATTTTTATGGGTATGAAATGAGTTTTTGCAAAATAAATTTCTATGTGATTTGCATATTGTATTGTATTGTTTCTTGAAAAGTATTGTATTCTTTATATTCAAAGTGCAAATAATATTTTCAAAGGAACATGAGGTGCATATTTGTTCAAAATGAGTTTTTATTGAAGAAGGGGGTAGTTTTGGCAGGTATTCTTTATTATTTATTTTTACCTAGGAAATTTATATTTCTTAATTATTAAAAGGGGATTTCTAGGGAATTGGTTGAGAAAGTGTGTGTTTTTCTTGTGTTTGTCAAAGGTGATTTTATAAATTTTGTAATTGTTGGTAAAAGTAAATAAAATTGGTTTTTGGTATGATTAAATTGGAATTAATTTATTAGTAATATAATATAAGACTTATTGTGCACTATTAGTATGTGTTTTGAGATTATAAAATAATAGGATGCTAGTTTTGGAAATGAACTTATTTTTTTCGTGGGTTTCCTATAGTTTAATTAAATTTTTTGGTGTCCTCTCAAAGGGTTGTACACACATACATAGGTATATATACCTATATATATATATATTCTACTTGTACATATTCCCTCATGGAATGGGGAATATATGTATTAGATTAAGGGGTATATATATAGGGTTGTGTGTGTGCGAAATTATTGGGCAGTCTTTGTCAAAGGTGTCGGGTTCCAAATTTTTCATCTTGGCCCGCTCCTTTTTTAGGTAGGTTTTCCCTATATATTACCCATTAATTTAAAGAATTTTTAATTTATTATTTTTAACACATTTATTTAATGGGTGTTAGTAATTTATGGTTTTGTAATATTTTCTTACTGTGAAACAATGTAGAACCATATTTGTATATGAATTGAATGAATCTTTTTTTATTAAAGGTTATTAATAAGTGTTTGATAAAATTCCACGTTGGACCTTAAAAATTTGCTTCTGATTTAAAGTTGTGAATTGACTTTCTTTAATGGGTTTCCATAATAATTTTTTTCCATTCAACCTAATGGCGTGTGTTGATTCTTTTGGAATGATTTATTGTTAAGTTATATCGTGGGGATCATTTGGTACATTGTAAAAATTAATGATTTTGAAAACCCTCATTCGGATCCACCTCTGACCTTGTTGGATGTTGATGGGAATGGGTGGTCCTCAGATTGGACTTCAATCATCTGTTGATGGTAGAAGGCAAGAGGGAGAAAATCCAATGGGGTGACTCGAGATTGATTTTTTGTGTGTGTGTTGGTGGTTTCTCCCCTTTCAGGGAAATGAATTTTGTTCTCTTAAAAGTGGTGTTTTGTGAAATGCGTTTAATGCTCATTTGTAACCTTGTGGAATATGATGAATTTTTTTTTGACGAAAACCCTCTTTGGATAAATATCTTGCACTGGTTTTCACTGATTGTTAGGGAAGCCCACATTTATAGGCTCTCGGGTGCTCGAATGATTTAAAGGTAAGTGGTTGTCTCATGCAGTTGCTCGGGGAGATTCCTGTTGTTATTTATTTATTATTATATATATATTCATGATTGTATTCTTGTATGGAATCAGTTGGTTCACCCCTATTATATACATGAGACTTAGGAACCTGCTATATTAAGATAATATTATGAGAATGATTGAAAAATTGGTAGGTTATGGAACTGACCAGTGGCCATAGTAGGTGGATATGTTCGGGTTCATTTCTATGGGATATTCCTCATCCTACTTGAGAACGGATGGCCAACCATTTTGAGATTTTTTATTTCATCATGTGTGACATGTCAACAAGGATGAGGTCTCAAGAATGGGTGTATTATGGATTATTCATGATATCCTTTTTTACCTATGTCTACATGTTCTTAGTGCTTGTAGTGTTGAATGTGTTTATTTTAGGTATATTTTATTTTCAATTCCCTTTTCGTGAAACAACTATAGTGCATTCATGTGTAATGGTTTTACTAGAAATTGTTGTGTGGTTTTAATGTGGCTCAGGAAAACTATGTTCAAAGATAAGTGTTTTATATTTTTTTGGGTATATTGAAAATGAAAACATCACTTTCCTTTTGAAAATTACAGTGATTCAATAAAATAAGGATTTGGTTTTTTGAAAAATGAATAAGGGAAATGACTCTTAATTTGTTTTGGAGTAACATGTAGAAAACATTACTTTTATATATTGTAGTTCAAACCTGAAATTGAGGATTCTTTTGTTTACAAGAAATGAATTTCGGAATATATTACATGGTAACACCTATTGAGTTTTATTACTCACGCTTATAATTCATTCTTATTTTTAGACTGAGGTGAAGGTTGGAGTTTGATCTTGATTTCCTTGGGTGATGTTGAGTCTTGGGATCGGAGAGTGACCTGTGGGGTCACATGGAGTTCAGTGGTCATCAGGTCTGGTTAGTTTTTCTTTTCTATTCATTCTTAGTTATTTTGATCTGTTTTTTATTTATTATGGGTGGCTTTATTATTTTTCTACTACTTATGTTTATTTATATTGGGTGGAATCATTCCCATTGTCACTCTGTTGATTCCCTTGGCGCATGTCGCCAGCCCGGGAGGATCGGGAACGCCTCCCAGTCCATGTTGGGGGCCGACTCAGGTTATCAGTTTAAGGTTAACCTTTGTTTATTCGCAAAATCCTCCAAGCCCCCTGAGCATGATGCCATTCCACCATCCTCTCCCCTTATCATCGATACCTAGTCACCCTCATTGTTTCCCCTCATTCCTCCTAAATATGGTTCTCCATTTCCTCATCATTGTTTCTCCCCGATCCACCACTCCAAGCCCTCCCATTTTATTTGTTTTTCACATCCCATGGATGAAACCTAATCAATTTGATGGGTTATTTGTCAATTTTAATCTCTTAGTGTTCATGATTAGTGATTTGAGACCATTTTTGGTTACATTCATTGAAGGATATAGTTTTTACCCTACTTAATCCTGGTTTCTATTTTACTTCTATTTTGGAACAAATAAAATTGTGTATTTTGTGATTTTTAGATTCATCTTAATTTTTTATGTTGTCGTTGGCTATTTTGTGGTGTAATTTTACCTTTATTTTGTGTGGAAACCTGTTTCAGGATGGTTCCCATATTTTAGGTCTTTAGATTTTAGAACCTAGCCTACTTTTATTTTTAATCTCTTGTTTATTTGTTAAATGATTATAATAATTTTTTAATGGGTTTTTAATGGGAAATAATATTTCAATTGATATCTTCTTTAATTTAATGGATTCCTCTCATTTATATGTTTGTTAAAAATATGTTTTAGGTCATTTTATATACTAGTTGTATTGTAAATTACCTATTTAACTAAAGTAAATATGTTAAATTCTAAAAGGTTTGTTTTTGTATTCCAACTACGGAACAAACCACAATATGCATATGGTTTAGAAGAGTTTTAAAATTTTCATTTTCCAATAAATCCGTTGATGGGAAAATAATATTTCCATGCCATAAATTTAAATATATAATATGGTTGAAGACTATTAAATTTTATGAACAAATTATATGGATGAAATTCCATAATCTATATTTATGCTGGATTTGACATGGAGATTCAAAAATTATAGAAAGTTTTATCCCTAATACAAGTCATAAAAATAAGATCCTAACTAAATTGATAACAAAAAATGAAATATACAATATTATAAAAGAATATTTTGGATTTAAAAAGAAAAAAATATATACATCAAAACATATCAGAACAACTGGATGATGGTGTTACCATTAGTAAAAATTATTTTTAGGGGACTATAGGGAAACCATATTAAGATTGGAACATATCATTAGATACACCTCTTGATTATGTAGAGAATAGTGTAAGAGAGAACATCACTATGAAAACAAATGCATTAAAATATTTTTTTGATGATGGAATAACATATTTTTATGGTGGATTTTATAAATATTCGAAACATTCTTTTCTACTAATGTTATACAATATCATATTGTTATATGGAATTAAAAATAAGGAGATGTCCATGATCTTCTAATTTCATCATGATTCCATTCATGAAGCTATGATCCCTGAGACTTTTGATGATATGAATAATGTTGTTACCAACTTGGTCTGAATTATACCAAAATACATGCTTATCCCACTGATTTTATGCTTTATTGGGTATGGGAATCATGTTTACAATATTTCATGAAAAATTTGTATTCTAGATGGAATTTAATGGGTGATGTTGGATGTTTGAATCAACATACTACTACCAAGAACAAAAGAATACACATGTAAATGTTTTGTGTCAATTCCCATTAAAACAGCGACTCTAATGATTATTCATGTCATCAAAAACCAACAATAACATGAAGTAGAATTCTATAGATAATACCAATGATGTGTTAACAAAAAATACAAGAGATTAAAATTCATTAATTAAATTTGATTCTTTTCATATGGATTTTTCAACTATTCTTAGGAATCTGTGACTAGGATTGACTGGAATTGGATTCAACCGATTTGGTACATTGAGTACCAGTTATAGAATTTGTTGAGTTATTTTATCCCTTATTATATATGTTTTTTGGATGTGTATAAAACAAACCTATTATATCATTTTGGATGTTATTCCCTGAAAAAATTCCAAGAAATGATATTGATGAATAATTACCACCTTTAATTGATGGATAACATATGTTATGAAGTAGCGGCATTGATACATATAATACATCTTATAGAACAATGCTCAAAATGCATGTTTCTCTAATGTGGGCTATTGGTGACATCCCTAGACATGGGAACTTATCTATTTGGAACACATACACGGGTCATGCTAGTCTTTTTTCTGACTTTTATTTTGAGCAATAATGACTCATTTATAATGAAAAATGTTTTCACTTATTATATCATGGATTTTTCATTTCGTCTAATATATTTCAGTAGATCCAGTAAAATTTCCACGGTTATATTGAACGTAGACCACAGCCAAAGTTATAGATAGGTTATGAAATTTGGGGACAACATATAAATATTGAAGTAGACTTTGGGAATGTGTATCTTTTGAATGATATTGGGAAATGAGTCTGAAATGAATCATCAATTGAAATTATAATGAAAAAATGGAATAAAAATGATATTATTCAAACTTCGGTATTGGGAATTTAAATTCTCATGTCATAATCTTGATTTTATGCATATTGAGAAGAATTATTGAGACGATTTTATCTTCACATTGCATAATGATCATGGAATATTCAATAATCAACTCAATGCATGAATTCAATTACAAACAATAAATATATAGAGTGATCTATTTCCAAATGTGAATGAAAAGTATGATTCGACATTTTTAATGAAAAATATGGATAAATATTAATTCATTTGAATTTTTAAAAATTTGAAGGCATTTTATGGGTATTCAAGTTACATCTCAATGTGTGTCCTCTTAAATCGTCATTTGTTACATGGATTGAAATGTCTGGATTCAAATATTTTTTATAGTAGTTACTACCATTGGAATTTCATACATTGTTAACTAAAAATATCACTATATTTGTACTCAAATTTATCCCATTCTTAACACTACTATGTAAGAAAACTCTATATATAGCTATGTTGAACAACGACCAGGATAGGTTTCTACTGATTCTTTGTGAAATTGAGATGATCTTTCCACCATTTTTTTTATTATGATGCACTTAACATTGAATCTGGTTGAGGAAACCAAATTAGTTGGTCCCATTAATTATTAATGGATTTATCCAATTGAGAGGTAATTTATTGAAATTTTTTCATCTTAAGAAAACAAATATTTTCACATCATTAAATATGTAATTATGTTTTATTTAATTTATTTTATAGATACCTTGTAAATTTTAAATCCTACATGAAAAATAAATCTTAACCTGAATGATCAATTTCTAATGTCCATATACTATTGGAGTGTATTACCTTTGGTTCTATATACATAGATGATATTGAGTAAAGATTTAATCGAGTTATATGTGTTGATGATGCCTTGACTCAATCTCAACCACATAGGAAATCAAAATTCTATCCTACTATTAACAGAATATGTAGGAGGAATTCAAATATTTCCATGAAAAAAGTGGAATTATCGTAGGTACCTAGATTTCAAAAATTATGTAGTGAAATTTAAAATAAATTTATTAAAGATATTAAGATAAAAATAAAGGGACGAATGAGAATTAAAACTTGAAATGATAAATATATAAAAAAATATATTAATAATGAGATTGTAGAACAAATTTCATGTTGAGTATGTTTATAAATATTGTGATCAATTCAAATATTAGGCTGACACTTATACTTTTTGAAATCTAATAATATATATAACCTTGTTGATGTTATGAATATCGATTATCATGTTGTTTTTTCAAAGGATTTGATGTTTCAGGCTTGAGGTCCTCTAAAACTGGCTAAAAATATATAAGCTTATGATGTGAATGGATTTAAAAACACAAAACAGTGGTATATTTTGTAGTTTTTGAAATGGGATACTATAGAATGTTGAATTATATTATCGGATTAAATTACCATGGTTATTTTTCGGATTTTTTTTTCAAATTCATGTGGGTCAATATTAATATGGGCATGAAAAGAGATTCCACGTAATTGTTTTTGTAAATATTTCTTTCTGGATGGATGTAGGTGACCATGAATTACACGATCCATATATCTTCTCATCACAAGAGAAAATTAAACATTATATGGAAGATTTTATTGATGAAGGGTGGAGTGTTGTTGTTCACAATAAAAAATAAATATTCTATGTTATGAGTGATAAAGTGGAATATTTTACCTCTCACATTGAATACCTTAAACAGTAAGAAAAGAACTTATTTCTTCATCATGATATTGAAAATACTTGTCTTACTGGTATGGATGAAAAAGATGATGTAATGATTGAGCATGAAAATGAAATTAATGAAGGAAAAAATGATTGTATGTGTAGTAATCCATTAACTTATCTTCCACCAATATTATATTCTATTCATTTCAACACTATAGCTATATTTTAATATTTAATTTTGTTTTTATAAATGAGTTGTTTAATTTTGAAAAAATTAATGTCATTTTTTTGTATGTATAGTAATTCATTACCATATATATGTATATTTTAATTATTAGTAACATGACTTTATTAGCATTTATAATTTTTTTCTACATTTATATTTTAAAATATAAGTTTCAAAGTTAATTTAACTTCTTTAAATGACAATAATGTCTAGGATAATGTGTTTCACTAATCCATGTTGACACCTAGTATTCATTCCCTCATGAACATAGACACCTGATAATCCATCTATATCCCTACCTATCTCATTTAGGAAACCCTCCATCTTCCACTATTGGCATCTAGAACACCCTCCTCTGTTCAATAAATGTCTTGCACACCCTCTTCTCCATCCCATTATCATCTATCTCATTTCCTCCCCCATTGGTAACATAATAACTAGGTGAATGTATAAAAAAGGAATTGGTCATAACACCTTATCCATCCAAATGATATTACAGGGTGAGAGTTAATGGTATAAATTTTAATGTAAATTAATTTATTTAAATTTTTTAATACTAATATCTATATTTTTCTAAAAGATTAAAACAATGTTATTAATATGAAAAATATGAATAGTTCAGATGTTTATAATATGAACGGATTAAAGATAATTGCCTCATTTAATTCTTATGGTGTCCTCACATATTATGGTAAAGGATTATTTGGTCAGATTTTTGGCTAGTTAGTGGAATATCTAGTAACCATTACGATTATATAATCTAATGGAGGCATATGCCTCAATATTTGAGGAATGAGGTATTTGATTCCCAGATAAAGGTAATTCTAATACATTATGGCTCAATTTAATTCCATTATGTAATTACATTTTAATATTTTAAAAATGAAATCTATGTATATATGTTATTTAACATTACCATTTCTTTTAATAAATCAATGGTTGAATTATATAATAAGATGAATTGATGTGTCCCCAGTGATACTGAATTGATGGATGGTTTGAGTGAGAAAGTAAATCAAACAACATTATTAATATTTAGTACACAAAATTTTTTAATTTTCACATTTAAATATAAATATATAGCATTGTTTAATAAGAAATAAAAATTACATATAGTAACCATTAGTAGGGAGGGGATATGGAGACAGAGATGTTGTTTATCTTAGTTTTTTGGGTGGTTACTAGTTTTGGATTTGGATTCAGTTGTGGTTTTGTATGACAAAACTGATGGCAAAGTGACACTGATATGGTGGCTGAGAAACCATGTTGCAGTTGGAGTATGCGATATATGTATTTCCCATACATTTCATGAAATATATATTCTTATTTTATTTTCTATGTATTCTTCACGTTTTTACTTTATACTCATATTTCATAGGATCTGAGGATTTTTTTCATGTAACTTATTATCCCATGTAGCTATTTCCCTCAAGCATTAACACTCTACTTAATTCCATAGCTCAGAAAAACTAATACTATAAACAATTTAACTTATCAAAATAATAATTTCTATTCTAAATAATATATGGGGTCCAAAATTTTATTTGATATGGTATGATGTTTTTTATTGATGATTTTTTCTTATGAGGTTTTCAATGTTGTTTGTTGAGGCTGTGTGTGTCTGTATGTATGATTTATGACATTTTCTAGTTTTAAAGAGAAGATTCACACTTTTTTATTTGTTTGTTTCAAAAAGAAAAAAGAAGAATATATCTAAATAATATTTTTTTTATAAAGTTTTTTTAGGAAGGTTGTATATGCATAATTATGAGCTAAAAACAAATGTCATGTTTAAACCTTTGTACAATATTTTTTCCAATAATGTGTTACACACATGGTTTATTCCCTAATAGAACCTTGTTTTATATAAATTTTTGTATCCTACTTGAGAATTTTAATAATTTTTTTGGCATGTGAACTATATATTGGTAATTTATAATATGGGTGTATGGGTGAGTGATGATTTGTGAAATTTATATGATTTTCATTATGTTATTTTATTGATGTGTGAATGACATGTGATACATGTTTCCCCACTATCGAAATATAGTATCATGGGAACCCATTAAATATAAGTGGGGTATTGATAGATGGATTATATGATAATCACAATGAGTCTCTAACTAGGTGTTTTTATTATATTATTTTTTGTGACTAGGAGGACTTACATCTAGTGTGGATTGTTAGACTAATTTAATAGGTTATTGTATATGAACAACATTAATATGATGGAAAATGGTTCCACCTGTACGTATTTAATACAATATCACTAGGACCATGGGATTTTTCCATGATTACATATACTTTATGTGACTTCATTAGTAATTTAATATATTATTATTCTTTCATTATTTGTGATTATCGTCCATATATTTTTTATGGTTCGATTTCATTGTATTTTTTTGTTGGTATAACTTCTTTTCAATATTTTTTTGGATGGTTCTCTTAGTTCATGTGGTGGTTTATAGTTTATAATGTTGGGTTTGATATTGTATCTTATACCATGTATGTATTGGCTAATTTATCTTCTCTATATTATGAGATTTTGGTTTAGATTATTACATTCCATGGTATTTATATTATGATGGTATGTAAGATGGATGTTTGTTTTTTTTTGTAATTTTTTATTGGTTTTAAGGTGATAATTTTTCTATTTTTTTATGTGCACAATATAGTGGAATTTTAAACATCTTATAAATATTTTCAAATAAAAATTAGCGGTGGATTAAAGAACCACCAAAAAATGTATTGACGCCCAAAAAAAGTTTGGAACACTTCCCAAAAAACTGCTGCTAAATGGATGTAACCAACATAGACTAGGTGTCGATGCTATCATTAGTAGTGGTTTCTAAAAACCCTTTTGGAATTATTTTTCAATAGTCTGAAATTGTTATTAATTAATAAAAATCAATTGTTCCTCTATTTATTATAGTGGTTTTATAGCTTATATTCTGAAAGCAATATTAGGTGGGTACCTCGAAAGATAGATAGGTCCATCTGAACCAAAAAACTTTCCCTCAAACTACATGGGAGAGAGGGTTTCATGTAAACAGAATAATAAAGGATAAAAAATTATGATTATTCATGGAAAATGTGGTGACACATCATGTGAATGGGGATACTAGATTGAGTTAAGGATGCATCTTGGTAGGAAGTGTGGAATGGTGAAATGCCGATATTATTGGGTGGGTAGCTTAAAAGAGTGATGGGTTTGATGGCATGTATTATATGAACCTATACCGAGACATGGGTAATAAATGGGTTCTCTTCTATGTCATCATGGTGGTGAAATGAAATTAAATAGTTTCTGTAAAGGGTATTTCATTGTGTGAATATTGTGATTATGACGTGATGTATGTATAATCAGCTTAGGCACATAGGTCATAAGGCTTATGGTCCATCTTCGCTGAAGACCTTTTTTATTCAAAAATAATGTTTTCAAAAATAATGGCCTTAAAAAAATGAGGAAATTAGGTTTCTACCCCCAAAAATTATATGAGGGGTCTTCCCAATCCTCTCTTTAATTATTTCAAATGATAGGGGGTGTTAAAACCCATTTCTATTTCACATAGACCCCCACCCTTTTGGTACTATTTGATGGAGGTTTGGAGACGAATCCTATAAATATCCCCTCTTATACTCGTATTCATTATTTTCACTTGTTTATTGATAATTTAGAAGTTTTGGTATATTTATTTTTTGTATATTTCACCAATTAATGTTGAAATATCATATTTTAAAAGCGGATTTCATACACCATATGCAGTGAATGGCCCATGAAAGTGTCTATTTTTCACTGTTTATCATTTTATCAAAGGTATGCCACTCCATAGATTTATTTTAAGAATTAACATTATTTTAATTTTAATTAATAAATATTTTTTCATCAAGTGTTACAGATTTTACATATAAGGAATTCAGAATAATTCCATAAGGAGTTAGAATTCCACTGGCTATGATTACGGGTGATGAGGCATTTCAGTGCATTTCTAGTGGTTATTAAAAAATTAATAACATTGAAACAAATTAAATATGATTTTTCAGTTAATTATAATGTGATTATATTTATTTAATATTGAATTTTTTTCATGTGTTAGGCAATCACATGGATTGGCATTGGTTGGTTCATCCTACAAGGGCTTAGATTGGTCTTGAAGAGGTTAGGTAGAACAACCATATAGTGACTTTAAAGAGGGTATTTTATTCACTATGTGGAAGGGGTCCACATATTTTCTGAATAGAATTTATGCTTTTGGGGGGGAAAGGATATATGGTCACACTACTGAGGTAATTGACATGTTTAATTTGATTTGTTATTAATTAATTTTTTTTGTTTAATTTAAAATGAAATATCATGAAATGAGTAATTTTCCAAGGCCTCTGGGAATCTGGAATACCTTCCTTATATCATTGACATATATGGTCATGCATGTGATGATCTATTATGATGGACATGATACCTATAACCCATGAGTGGTGATCCTTGACTTAAATACTATAATTATTATGAAATAGTGACAATTACATTAGAACCTTTCGACACCACCAATAAGACGTGTTATTTGACCCTTTGTGGATTTCTTGAGTTGGCCTAGAATGGTATTTTGAGGTACCTTAGAGCTAAAGGGAACATTGATGAGACCAAAGGGTGAGTGGGCATTTCCCTTACTGATATATTTTCACTAGGTGGATAATCTATTGAAATATTATAGATAGGTTGGGTGAGTAGACCATCCTTGTGTGACCATATACATATAGATGGGCCTTGATCCATCTCTCAAGACTATCACTAAAATGCTGCATTGCAGAAGACTATGAGGTCGTGTGATGATTCTGGTGATTCTGGGGGATTGTTTAACCTTCAGGCATCGAGCATTGGTTTGATATTTCAGCATGAACCTGGGGACAAAATGTAGCATGCCTATGTTATATTTTCATATAAGGGTTCCTAATGTGTACCTCATTAATAGAAAAATCCAAAGGCTGTTTTTATGTATTTGAGTAAATATGTTTGTCGGTGTAACCCTAGAACCGAAACTGACATGCAAGCCTAACATAACTACAAAGATGGTGAAATTTGTGGATTTTTAGTCTTCCCTTAATATGAATTTTATATTATTCTATTTAATATATATTTATTTATTAGGATTTCTGGGAATCATCCATTAGAAAATGTGCAACTATGGTTGCTCAGATGATCGATAATCACATATATATGGGTATGATACAATGGGATTCATGAATTGTCTCGAATAATTTCTCATGAAATATTACAGGTGGATTCACTACTTTTTTAGAATCTATAATATAGGGCTAATGAAATAATTAATTCCAAGAGGTGGTACCTAGGATCCAACATCAAATAAATGAGATAGAATGAATTCAATAATGAAAATGATTATTGGGATTACTTTGATATATTGAGACTAAAATAAATTCTCGGGTGAATGATATTCAAATGAAGACACTATTATACCATTTTGAATGCATGAAAACCATGGTGACTTTGAAATTCCATTGATTGATTCTTATGAAAGCCTCTAGTATTGGGTGGACACACCAGATATGGTATGGCTTCGAGGCCATGAGACGTGGATGCCCAGTTAAGTGGTCGTATGATAAATGAGGTTATTTCCTTTCATTAAATGGGTCACTCATGAATTTTGTATTCCTAGACTGATAGGATTTATTAGGGCCTCCCCCTCCAAGGAATCACACGTCGACCTGAAATCAAGAACTCCCAATATTTACCATGGGGTTTGGCCCATAAGCTTGAGGATGATGGATTGTAGGTGACACCATGGGATCAACAAGTCATTATGGTGGATTTAGGAGCACGGGTCCCCTAGGGTGTGGATAGAGGTCTCTTGAAGGTGAAGCTATTTCCTAGATAAACTCCAGTACAAGACAGATAAGGTACAGTCTATCTAGGTCACAATATTGAGGATTGATTGTAGTTTATTTATCTATTATCCCTTAGTATTTTACAGGATTGTGCATTAATAGATTGTATATGCTTTTTAGAACATGATGAGGTGAAGCTCTAGGATTATAGTGGATCCTTATGAATTTTTATTTTAGTCTTTATTTATTTTTATTTATTTATTCTATATATGTGATCGTCCTAGTGGGAGATTGGTCATGTATTCTTGATTGATAGTACTTTATTTATTATATCATATTTATATACCTCATTATTCTATGCATGATGTGATAGTTAGTGTTCATTTATGATACTTGGTTAATTATTTAATTATTTCACACTCTGATATAGGGGTATAGTCTCCCCTAGGTACCTCCTCGTACCCTTACTTCTAATTGGTAGACTCTATGGTATGGAGAGGAATACCTAATGTCACATGGTGCTCCGGTAGAGGTAATTTTTTGAGTGAGAAGGGTCGAGGAGTTAAAAAATGGTATCCAAGAAACGTTTTTATTTTTGATTTATTATTTAGGATATGGTATCCTTGATATATAACAATGTTTCTGAACCTGGGATTGATACTGGGATAGTGTGTCATGTAAAATTATTATGTATGAGTTTTAGCTTATGAGGCGCTTTATATTTATATTATTATTTTTCAAAATTATTTTTATTATAGATTTAAACTCATGATATGTACAATATTATTGAATTTATGATTATGATTTTTATAGATTATTGTCTATTAGATATTTGAAAAGATAATAGTTCAAGATTTGACTCATGTATCATTATTTTAAGTGGTGTCTCATGGATTATTATCGTTACAGGTGACTAAAATCTCACACAGGGTCCTACTAGTATCGGATTAATATCACCATTGAATGTTTTAAATGTTTTAAATGTTAGAAACATGCTCTTGATCTTTTTTCATATAATATCATTGATGTATTCAACTAATTTTGAGTAAAATTTGTTTAATACTTTCTAATATGTGGTCATATAGATCATATATAAAGATGACTAATGGTGGATGTAATGATCCAGTTCCTCACACGGGGTATGTGTGGGGAACCTATTATGTCCATCCGGGAATTTTTTTCCATGAGGGTGAACCCATTGAGGAAGATTATTTTAATGGTTCAGTTATTTAAGGTTCCAATAATAACACATATGGTGTTTTCCCATATAGCTTGGAATGAGACTCTACTTAACAAAACTTTTTTGAAGTTTTTCATGGGTTACATATAATCATAGACTGATACCTATTGTATGTGTATGCATGTGTGATGTACCCATATCCCATAGGGGATGTCTAATGTGATTATTCCCCAAATGGGTGGGTGACATAGGTTCGGTAATTCAAAGTTACATAAACAACATATATGTTGTTTTACTATCATACTGAGAATAACATTCAATCTAAACAAACCTCATGATTATGTTTAATAAAAACAAATATTTAAAAGAAATTATGTTATTTATTCAATAGATGAATGATTGTATTGGGATTATTGAGAGGGTGATATTTTATATGGATTCTTACTGAGAATAAAAACCATAGTGGGAAAATTGTTTTCAAATGTGATTTATGTTATGTTTTTCGCACCATGTAGTGATTGTTTCCACATATGTTTCCATGTTTTTTGATATGGAAACTTGATATTTCCAATTAGATATGGTATTTATCCTAGATAAGTGTAGTTTTTGATATCTGAGACATTTCTTATTATCCAATTGTTCTATTGGTGCATTTGAGGGAAAATGTTAGCATAGTTACACACTGTAGGAAAGTACCTTATGGAATGAAAATCTTAGGTAATTTTTCCTTGATATCGATACATGGTATTTGATATAAATTATATAATTTATGAATGTGGATATAAATAACTTAAATTATTAGTTGTAGTTATCAAAGTAGGAATTATATTGTAGGGCATGTCATGTACCTAGAATCAGCATTTCTAGATTTAATATAAAAACATGTTGCAAGAATGTGTTGATTCTTTTAATTTTAGTATGACATATTATGGTGGTTATATATGCGGTTAAGCACGGTATGAGTAAAGTGATTAATTTTAAAATGATTTTTAAGGGATCTCCTAGCCGGATTAGACTGTCATGCATGAGGATTACAGTCAATGGTTAGGTGTTTGATACTATTTTTAGTGTTGTGTGAGTCACAAGACCAGAAGTTAGGTTTTAGTGATCCGCTAGTATGGGATACTACACCGATTTCCATTGGAATTAGATTAATTCAACAGAAACTTGTAATACATAGAACCTATTGAATTTTTAATCTTCAAGAATACATTATGAGATAGGGTGTAGTGGATTTATAAAAAATCATAGTCCATGTAACATTTGGATTATGAAGGGTAACAGAGGTACACCTATAGAGAGTGGTGAATCCTTGACTAGATTGGGAGCAGTATAATATAAATTTGTACTTGGACTTAGGTGTATGTGTTTAGGAGTGATATAACCATTGAGTGTGGATCAAGAGGAGTGAGACACATGTGACAATGATCTGAATTTTTGGGAATTATGCTATAGTAGTGGTATGAAGTGAACCATATAGTGTGGAGTTCCATATTGGAATGTTTTGATGGTGACACTCATTATGGGATGAAATTTAGAGGATTCCATGGTTAATGTACCAATGGTTCAGGAATGATAAATGAATTATTTTTCGTGTTATTTCTTAGGTACAAGAGAAATGGCCATGGCCAACTATTGATGTTTGTGAGGGATGATATACATGTTATGGAGATAAATTTATTTGACCTAGATACATGAAAACAAGTAAATCTTGATGGTTAATAGAATTATATTAGTTTTGGGGTTACAAACATCATGTTACATAGATCTTCGATGCATGAAACTAGTCATTAAATGGTAGATAGGTAAATTTGGTATTGGTGATAAAATGGAAATTGGTGCATCATGATTCCTTAGAGAATGTCATATATAGCCTAAAAATGATGTTTAATATAGATTAAGATCTATATTTTCATTCATTATTAGTATATATGATCCAAATGAATTGGATCATATGTGAATCAATGCTCATGGAATAACATGGAACTATAGATCATCTTTCTTGGTTGTTTTGTTTCAATCGTGGAGTTTCTCCAGTAGTTAAATATGAACCCTGGGGTGTTTTTAAATGATAACATGATGCCTTTAGGGATAAATGTATCATGATCATGAAATTTAGAATTTTATTAATGGCTAAAGACAATCATCTTCAAGACTGTTCATATATAGGAATTCCAACTAGTCAATGTAGCTGAAAGTGGTTAAGTATGATATAAACCACATTGAGTTCATTATTTTGGATATTATGAGTATGTTTCCAGAATTATCCATGACATTTCAAGTGAAATTCATTATTTTGAACAAATTCTAGGGTGATTAGTACAAATTAAATTCATTTAAATCATAAAAGAGAATGGGCACCAGTGTTTGAATTATATTATCATTTGTGTACAGGTGTGGTGCGTTAAAAACCATTTTTGGTGCATAATTATATCCAGGGTGAATTAATTATTTGTATATTTTGATGGTGGGTAGAATCATAAAGTAAAATAGGATATAATAAAACAGGTCATGTTGTGGGGATCACCAATAGTCGAGTGATGGATTAGGAATTTGGATGATTCCCCTTTGGGGTAGACGAGTGAAGCTAAGAACATTTCCACATTTTTTATCTTAGTTATTTTTGATTTATAATAATATTCTAAATAGAGTATCATTGTATTTGATTTGTGATATGGGATAACATTTGGTGTTTAGAGAATGAAACAATAATTTGGTTATTAATCAAAAACCAATGTAGGTTTGAACAAATTATAGAAGGCTTGGTGTGACATATTTGGGATGAGAATTTCTATGATAGGGATATTGTAATATCATATAATCGCTGATTATTTTTTATGTTTAATAGAAAATTTATTTTTTAATTGGTGGATAGGTCCAATTTTTAACTATGATTACAAAGTAATATTGATGTTTTGAATACCTAAAAAATTATTCCGGACAAGGTATAAATCTTGAGATGAATATTAGGGGCATGGGTAATCATTGAGAGTAGGATAGTGGTTACTCTAGGATAGGCTAGAGAAAAAAGGGCTAGTTGGAAGATACCTATGGATCACCAATGGTGTATGGCAGCAGTAGTTGCTACATCCATCAGCCACTGGAAAGCTGGGGACTTACACTGGATATCTAGTGTCCATTAAAAATGGGGAAATTATAACTCTACCCCACACATTTTATAAGGTGTAGAACAATCATATCCTTTATTAGTGTTCATGATATAGTGGTATAAATCCCATTATCCTCCTTATCCATATCAACCATTGGATGTCATTTGATTATGGTTTTTATGATAAGTAATGTTATGAGTTCCTATTTTCCCATCACCCTTTCTTTAAACTTCTTCATTAATATTTTGGATTATTTATTTTGATCATTTCTTGTAATTTCAGAAGACAATGGTGAAATCACCAAATTTTTTAGGGGGGATTCATTTAGGTTAGGTAGATCGCATCTAATGATGACCTATTCTCACAATTATTTTTCTTTTCATCAAATTTGTAATGTGAAACATCTTTCTTTAATATCTTTTACTTAAATATAATTTAATTTTATTATTTTATTACTCATCACATGTTAGGTACTTTTCCTAAAATGAATTTAGGATCATTCCATGCGGTGTTGGCATGCCATTGGTCATAGTCGTGGGGAGAAAAGGATATCCATTGAGCTTTCCGTAGTTATACTAAATTGAATAAAATTCAAAATAATTAAATTCAATTATTTAATTAATAAAAATATGATCATAAATAATTAATATGAGATGTATCAAATTT
This sequence comes from Viscum album, assembly GCA_963277665.1. Taxonomy (NCBI): domain Eukaryota; kingdom Viridiplantae; phylum Streptophyta; class Magnoliopsida; order Santalales; family Viscaceae; genus Viscum; species Viscum album. The sequence continues at coordinate 737,686,749 of OY728160.1, forward strand.
GTTAGGAAGTATTGTAAAACAGTGGTGGTCAGTTATGATTGGACGGTCTTGGATGGGTCTCTGTAAGCTAAATATGAGCATCTGAATCTTGATGATAAAAATTGAATTTGATTCACCCTAATGTAGGTGGTCTCTATATATTCCCTATGGAATTTATTTTTTGTATAGTTCAGGGGATGTGAATTCAATAAATAAGGGAATTGACATGTTTAATTCGAAATGTTTGTAATTAATGTTCTTTGATGAATTTAAAATTATATAGATTGAAACAATTATTCTACTAAGACCACATAAAACCCTATGCACATGACTTATGCCTCAACCTTTGATTGTTGATGATGTGATGATCACATCCGTTGGCCTTGGTACCTAGTCAACTTGAGGGGTTTTCATTGATATAAAAACTATCATGTCTATGATACAGTAACCCTTTGGTATGAACCCTTATACACCCCTATGAAGAGGTTGGATTTGGACCTTTATGGATGGTCTAAGTAAGACTTTAATGGTTTATATAGGCAATATATAGCAGGTGGGATTGTTAAAGGACCATGGAGAAATAACACTATCACCTTTCAAAATTTGATTCCTTGATGGGTAATAATTAGGCATATTATAGATGGTTTAGTCGAGTTATACATTCTTGGGTAACTCTAGACATAGATATGGGCCTTTGACCCATCTCCTGAGACTGTCTCCAATGTATAATATCCTACAGGCCCCTGAGGTCATGATATGACTATGGAAATAATCGGGGACAAGATTACCTTTTAGAATCAAGAATTTTCTTGAAGTGTATGATTTGTTGGGATAATATGATTTTAGTGAGCATAATAAATATTTCATCCCTATATATATTTTTATTTTACTCTATTTGTGTATGTGGGTTTCCCATAATACTTGTGAATCAGTTATTGGGCATGTAGATACTTTTTTTGTTCGGGATGCATCTTAAAAACATATTGGTGGGGATGAGACCCTAGGATGCCAAGAATAATTGGGATCCTCTCTCATGATATAATGGGAGCACATGCCAAGTTTTATTAACATATACTGTATCTAGTTTATATAGTCATGTATTCCTATAAGTGGTACCTAGGATCCAAATAAGACCTATGAGATAACGTTAATATTGGAATTCCTGAGATATCATGGTTTCCTTTGATATCATGAGACTATTTCTAATTTTTGGGGTTCCCAATATTCAAATGGTTATACCATTAGACCATTTCCAATTCATGCAAGCCTTCGGGATTCAAATGGTGTTTTGAGGTTCTAGTTGGGAATATATCCTGAATCATTGTTTTTATACAACTCTAGGGTGACTACTGGATATCCCCAATAGATTTCTAGGGTACCCCTAAGATTTGGGGGATACACCAAATATGGAGGAAATGAGGATCTGAGAGATGTGGATTCTCTAATGAGTGGTCGTAGGATCAGGGATGGTCTTCCATTCAATTGTCTGGTTCACCCAAGAATAATCCATGTCAACACATAAAAGTATTTCTAGGTTCTCCCCCTCCAAGGAATAATAAATCCACATGACATAAACAATGACCAGGTTATAATGTGAGGTGGATCACTTAGGCTTGAAGATGGTGGATGCCCGGTAACCTTATAGGATCCACTACTCATCATGGTGGTGGTGTCAGCATGGGATCCACATGGTCTGAAATAAGCATGAATGTATGGATATTAGTATCCCAATAGATTTGATATGATGATTTGGATGGAATAAACGGTGAGTTGAGAGTTGACTAAGGTGAGGTTGGTTTTAATGGAGGAGAGGGAATCATAAATATTTGGGGTGCAGTGGTGGTCTCAGCCACTTATTATCTCACAATGTCAGTTATTCCTTAGATTATTAGTTTCCCTAAAAGGTAGTAAAACTCAAGAGTTTTATTATACTCATATGATAATAGATGTCTGATAAGAATATCATACAGTGTTGTAAAATCGATATTTCATTTTTTCGGGTGAGGCATTACAGATGGCTAGTGTCGTCTCTCTTGACATGAATCTTGCAATCAGTCAATCACTACTTCTAATTCATTTTTTTTGGTTTTTTTAAATCATATTTGTGTGTTCAAATTAAAAAATGGGGGTTTTATAATATGTACTTCAATACAATAGTGTAAACATGTAATGCATAATTCATACATAGTGAATGAGGTTCACATGAAAGGAAATACTCTTAAGAGAATAACCTCGTGTCAACCTTCACTTCTAATTAATAGTTTCATATTCAATTAATTTTCAAAGTAAATTATATTTGCAGTTAGCCTCTTATTATAGGGTTTTAATAATTGTTGAACTCAATGATCACCAAGAGAATTATACATTCACATCCTCAATTGAGGGAGAAAAGTGTATAAGGGGTACATTACCCTTAGATAATCATAGTGAGGATTACACCCACCATAGATCATACTTATATTGCCTCAAACATATGTGAAAATGAACCATAAATGTGTAAAGAATTAGGATCAACATTGATTCATCCCCCAAGAGATTCCTATAGGTCAGAGATACGATATAAATGAAAAGAAGTGGCGACTTTCCGTTTAAAAATTTAAATGAAATCAATCTATGTTTAAAAAACTCCGTTAAAAGGTCAAAATAAATTTATAGCTTTTAATAAAATAAAATATAAATGCTTTCAAAGTGAAATAATAAAATTAAAATATGAATTAATAGAGAAAGGTATATGTGAGAATAAATTGATTAAGCACATTTGATATATTAAAAATGTTATGAAAATAATTATTGAAAGTCGTAAATAAATTAATTTATTGAAAGTAAATAGGACATGATAGTTGTTAAGGATGTTTAGAAATAGATCCAAGAGGTTCCCCTTAGTATAACACCTCAATTTAGTGAGTATTTACTTTACTTTCCCATTGGATTTAATAGTATCCAATATTCCAAAATTATATCTTTATTTTTTGATAATAGAAATAAACTATATACCACGACATTATCATATTAAAGGTGAAGCAAGAATCTTAAAATGGTTAATAGCATTTCTATTCAATTGAAAATTAAATTAAACCTTAATCCCTTATATTAAGGGTAATAAACACAAAATAGAACAAAAAAAATGAAGGATGGGATATTTTTCGATCTGTCTCAATTGTCACAAGGTATTTGACAAACACCATGTGAGAATGATAAAATTAATAGAGTGAGAAAGATATTATTATTTTAACATACACCCTATTAAGGGGGAATGAGATTTAGAAACAAATACCATGAGAAATTTTTTGATCATAGTAGAACATTTGTTGATAGGATGAGCATGTTATTTCTTGATGTGTATGATTATTTAAAAACCACCCTAGCCTCAATTTATAGCCTTCAGTTCATTCAAAAATGTTCTAGAATCCATCATTTATTTATGTTTTTGAATTAAAAGTTCAATGAATCTTGACTGTTGTTATTTCAATGCATTCCTTGACTCTTTTAATGGGAAATAACTCAAAAATATTGAGGTATTCATGAGGTAATTAAAATTCAAAATAATAATAATATTATTTCATAAAAAATTGAATAGGGGAAATGATAATAAAAAACATTTTCATTTGAATTTAAATAAATTTTATGAATTAAAACTAATCAAAAAATACTTGTAAAATGTTTAAATCAATCATATAATAATAATTCAATGAAATTAGAGAAATATTTCATTTAAATAATTACAAAAGAAACATTCATTTTTTAAAACATATTATAATATAAATATTTAATAATAATACATTAAAAAATTAGAACAATTCTAAATATATTCATTTAGTTTAAACATTGTTTTAAGAAATATTAAAATCACTAAAAATAACTCAAAATAAGAAAATAAAATTATTTGAGCTACATGATTTAAAAAATAAAAGTTAAATAATTTCTACGTTTAATCATTATAATAAAAATGTTTTCAATAATGAAAAAATAATTCAAATAGGATTTATAACATCAATATGAATATAAAATTCAAAAAAAAAATAATTTAAATAGTTCTTAATACAATACAACAAATCAAAATACCAAAAATATCATAAAATATAGTAAACTAGAGATTTCATGATTCTTGATAGCGTTAAATTGCATTTTGCATAAATTTAAGATAAATAATATATAAAATACATAATGGTAAAATGATAATGTAATAGCATGCATACAATTAACATACATTACATAATGGTATATGGGGAACTAATCCACTATGTAAGGGTAACCTGGATAAGGATAGATTTCATAAATGTGTATTGTGTAAAGGTAAGATAGTGAAACCATGGACTTTATAAGGGTCAAATACCAACCAGGATAAGGGTAACATAGACATGCATAAATGTAAATTTATGTTTTCACGTTCTACATAAGGGTAAGCATAAACATTTCAAAGAGTAATATAGACATGGGTTAGAGTAAATGTAATATATCATCACTCATATATGGGTAACACAGATCTACAAATGGTATATCATGTAAAATCAATGAATTCATAATTTTACAACCAATCTTCATAAATGAAAAGAATGTGAAATAAAGTATAGGTAGTGGTATAAGGGATGTTACATAAAGGTAAATAATAACTTTATAAAATTATATTTTCACCAAAAAACAATGAAACTATGTTGAACAATAATAATAACATAAATAAATGAAATAAAAAATAAAAAACACTTAAGAAAATAAATACTTATTATAAATTAAACATACTATTAAATAGAAATATATTAAATAAATAAAAAAATGGAATAAAAAAAATTATTTAAAAAATAAATATAATGACATTATGATGATTTTTTATCATCAAAATAAATGAATTCTGAGATTAAAACCTATTTCCCCCTTTTTGATGGTCTCAAACACATGAATATAAAATTAATTTAATCAAGAGAAAACAAAAGGCACTTATAAAACCCACATAACCATTCCTTAATTGGGAGGGAATTATAAAACATCCCTCCACTCAAAATTATAAAAAAGATGTAAATCATAAGGTTAGATGGTAATGAGAAGAAAATTAAATCAATATTTATCATCATTAATGATATTTTTAGAAAATATAAAATGAATTTTTTGAAAATAATTTAAAAACCTGAAATAATTTAGATGAATTATTTTCAAAAAAAATTCATAAAAAATACATTAATATTTAAATTAAAATAATGAAAAAATATATTTTTTTTAAAAAAGTAAAAAACATTGTTTAAAAGAAATAAATTTCCAAAAAATGATAATGAAAATGTATCATCTAGGATCAATTCTATATTAACATTATTAGATTCCCTTAGTCAAGGCTTTAAGAGAGTAAATGGGATTATAGCCATTATATATTACTAAAATAAAGGGAATAATTAAAATATAATTATTTTTTAAAAAATAATTTTCATTATTAAAAATTAGTAAGGTTTTTTTTAATAAACCATATCATATTATTCAAGAGTGTAAAAACGAGTTCGATGTAATGGCCCACTGATGATACCCAGTTTGGATAATGGTTCAACCAACTCAATAAACTATTTTGGGGAAAATTTACAGCACCTATTCCAGTACCATATCAACTTAGTAATATCAATAAAAGAATTGTTTTTGGAATATCAATCTCAATTTACATTTTCAAAAGTATGAATATTTTTTTTAAAAAATATTCTGACTTAAGATTAAATATGAAATCAATTATGGAATACAATTTTGAAAAAATAAAATTTTATACAAATTAAAAATTTATCAATAGTCTTAGGTATGAATCATATGTTAATTATAACAAACTCACCTTTTATAAAGTCAACGAAATAAATAAGAATGTGTTTTAGTGAACATATCAGCATGTTGAATGTTTAAAAAAATATATTAAAGAATGATACCACCTTTTTGAATATTATATAATGGAAAATGTGGCTTTAGTCAATTTTGATAGTTTGAGAGGGTTGGATAGTATTTTGAAATTACTGATCACACAAGTGTTGTGATAATTTATCATAACATAAGAATATGTTAGCACAAAGGGAAGAATAATTTGTTTCATCAAAATAAATTAGGAACAAAAAACATTACTGGCTTTGTATTCTACTTTGGATAAATATATAGACAATTTTTTTCATCCTAATACACTCTGAGTCTAGGTATTTTCTATTAAATGACAAGTTCCTCTAGTATATTTCATATCTAGTTGGAATCCTAAAAAATCCACACTATAAAAACAATGTTTAAAATATATTTATTTAGGATAGAATAATCCACTATATATAGTTCGTTTCAAATAATTGAAATTTTTTTGAGGGATTTTAATGTGATACCATTGGATTAAATTGAAATGGGTATAAAGTAAAATACTGAAAATGATTTCACGAATGTTTGTTGTAAGACAACATATAAGTCCAGTCATACTCCAAGAAATAATTTTGTAAGATAATTAATTTTATTAATCCATTATATGATTACATGTTTTACTCATGGGTGTTTTAATTTCATTATAATAATATATTTCAAAATACATTATAAGTTCATAAGTGTGCTTACTTTTGTCAATAAAAGGTCCCATAAACATATTGGAAAATTTGAAAACTAAGGAACTGTATAAATTCTCCAATAAAACTCATTTCAAAATAATTATTAATTAAATAATAATATTCATTATAAAGTGATAATTTAATTAATATGAAACTTACTTCAGAAACAAACATTTGAATAATTAAAAAATCATTCAATAATGTTTTGAGAAAACATACAGAATCATATTTTCCTATGTGGAAATAGTTTTAGAAAATTAATTTAGTTAAAATATCACAATAAGACTCGGGGTATTATTTAAAAACATATAAAGAATTATTTATCATTAAGATAGAATTATTATATTATAGATTTTTTAAACTAGTTGGTTTTCCTAGAAGAATATATCCAGAAATAAAACCATTTGTAAAATAAATATTGAATTAAAAATTAGAAAATTAAAACAAAAATAATATATAAATGCCAGAATGATTCTAATGGATTCATTATAATAAATGGGAACAGTGGTTTTACCATAATAATTATCATCATTGTTTATTATATCTATTATTAACAAATTGATACATGTTATGGATACTCTTTCCCTATTCTTCATGTTTTCTTAAAAACCCACTTTGTTCCAATATTATGATGATTATCAGGATGTTCTGAAAGAGTCTAAATGTTTTTCATTTTAAATTGTTTCAACTCCACTTACATTGAATGTTTCCAATTTTTTTAATGAAAATTTCACAAATGGAATGAATTTAAAGGTGCGATATAAAGGCTTGATGTTAAACCCCTTTTAATACCAACACTTTTGTTTGAGTTATGGATTGTAATTCTATAATAAAATTACCAAGAATATGTAATTGGATTGATTCCATTACATGGGTAAAGTAGAGGACGGGGTTTTCTGATTGACATCAATTATTTTAGAATATTGAGTTTGTGTATGGGTCAAACTAGGTTTTTCAACATCATCTTTACTTTTTTTATGTTATTTTGAAATGTACTCTTTAAATATTCTATAAATTGACTCATATAGGATCTTATCCCCTTATGTAAAACTCTGAAGGATTTACTTGAGTTTGAGTACCCAAAAAATCAGGTATTGGGTTTAGGGTAAAATATTCCTTAATTATCTTTGGTATTAATTATAAATACTTGACCAATGAAACCAATAAAGAATACAGATTTTTTTAATTTTTCTTTTTAAATGTTCATAAGGGGGTTTCATATGATGGATCTTTTTGGGACATATTTAAGGATAAATCATCTTAAATTGAACAATTTATCTGAAAAATTTTGATGAAGGGAATACTCTTTATGCATAATCCTAACCATTTCAAGGAGGGTCCTATTTCGATTTTCAACAACCCCATTTTATTAAAGTGTTCTAGGAGAGGAAAAAGGGAAATGTTTACAATGAGAAGTAAGGAAGTCCTTAGTTAATTTGTTTTATGATTCTCCACCATGGTCACCTTTAACAAGAAATTGTTTGTAGACATTTTTATTTTTTACATTCCATGAAGAACATATAAAGATATTATAAGACACATTCATAGGAGCTAGGAATAAAACCCATGTTGATCTAGCAAAGCCATTGGTAATTTCAAAGTGTTAATTTCTACCTTCGATACTCGGAACAATATGTGGCTGAAAAAGATAAAAAAGTGGGATTTTTCTTTGGATTTGAATGTTAAAACATGGTTTTTAGGTTTAAATGAAAACTTTTACTGATTCCTCAGTTGGTAAGGTTAAAAAACAATGTAATCCTTAAAAAAATATATAAACCCCATAATTATAGATTACAATTGAGTATAACAATAAAATGAATATTACAATTACCTAGGGGGGAGTGTCGTATCCAAGAATCAATATCATGTTCACTTAAATACATAACATTTTTACTTGATTGATAATTTAAATCCATAATTTAAATAAATTTAATAAAGGATATAGAGAATAAAGACATTCATTTAATATTGAACACATTACAAAAGTTAAATTTATAATTGATTATAAATATCTTTCACATAATTGAAAAATTATTATTTAATTTTGTTTCATTCATTTTGTAAAAATATATATTTATTAATAGTTGTTTTGGAGAAAACAATTATACCTTTATTACTAACTTTTCAATTAGAATCATCACCAAAGGAATATGTCCTCCATCAAAATCGTTGATATGAATGAATTCGAAATGATCCCCACATTTATGTATTACTCACATGTAATCAATATACCTTTTATTTTTTCAATGTTTTATATTTTTCTATATAATATTATGAAACAATAACTTTTGGTATCCATATATTTGGACCACGTAAGTTAGATTATAAATATTTTGGAGTCCAAAATAGATTGGAATAGGTTTTTACATTTGAGATATGAGAATATATATGATTACTTTTATGTATACCACATCTATCAAAATTTATAGTTTCAATCATAAATGTGATTATTAACCTTCTAAAAAATTGTGATCGGTGTGCATCTAAGAGATTCTTTAGCTTCAGCCTCTCCTCCACACTTCCTCGATGAAACCCTAGTGTTAATGACGGCTGCGGCGACCCCTCACCCGCCAAGGGAGGGGTCTTGTCCTCACGACACTTCTCAGCAGGGGTCTTAGGATAGAGGTAGGTTTTCCATCTCGTTACCTTCATCTGAGGATCAATAGTTATTTCCTTGAATTTCTCTCTCCCCAAAGGTTTCAGGGGTCCTTAATGGACAACCCATGGTCCCAATTTCTCTGAAAGAGTTCAATGAAGTGTCCATGATTCACTCTTCGTCTCTGGTGGCTCTATTCGTTCAGCGCCACCCCCCGATTGAGTTGTTTGATAGGATTGTGAATGAGGAATGGGGATTAGCTTAGCGAGCAGTTGTTAGGTTTCTTAGTCCATGAAAGATTCTTCTTATCTTCTCAAGCAAGGAAGACCTTGTACGGGTGTGGTCTCGACCTGGATGATCTGTTAGAGGCTTTTGTTTTCATCGGCTCTACTGGTCGTTCGACCTCCAAATGCATCGGGATCCTTCTACCACAGTGATTTGGATTCATCTCCCTGGCCCTCCGCTACGAATATAAAATCCAGCGTTACTCTCGTCGATAGGTTATTCCATAGTATGCTACCTTTGTTCTGATCGGCGGACTTATTCCCTGAAACATCCGATTGTGGCTCAGCTATGTGTTGAAATGGATCTCTCTCGGCCTCCTCCTGAAGTCGTGTGGATCGTGATTGAGGGAGAGTATAGGTACTACCAATCTATTTTCTAAGAATCTTGGACTATGTTTTTCTTGATGCTGCAATCGATAGGGGAATAGTCTTCCCAAATGCAGGATGAAGACTACAGGTTCTGATGAGGTGGACCCCTCCGGTCGGTCTGCTGGGACTGGTTACCTGGTGAATGCTTCAGAGGATGCTCTTTAGGAGGGTCACCTGACAGTCTAGGATAAGGGGGATCATATCCCTTTGGTTGAGGACCTCACCAGGTAGGTTCCTTTGGGAAATGGCAAGGGGTATTCTTCGGGTGCAGCTAAGAAAAGAGGTCCATAGGTTTTGGGCCCACTTTTTTCAGATTTTTTTTATCGGCTGCGCTGTGACCTAGGTGCAAGCAGCTCGGGCGACGACATGCAAGGGTGCGGGGCAGTGCATGAGAAGAGGCCCCTTCCTACAGCTGAGGATCAAGTCAGTCAAAGGGCGGAGCAGACAGTTAAGGAAACCCCCTGGGAATCTACATAGGACTTCTAGGAGGTTTCCCATAAAACATCTAATGATTCCATACCGAAGGTTGATAGTAAGGTTCATGGTTCCAAAAAGGCCTCTCAATGATTGGTTTTGGAAGACAATAAAAATAATCAAATATATGAGTGGTGGCCTTGAGAAGATAGGAGTCTCGGCCAAGACTAAGCAGGATTCACAGACCCCCTCTTATGTGGAGAATCTCTTAAATGGGGGGCCAATCAGGACCTCCCAGAACCAGTATGCAGTGCTTGGTGAAGATCAGTGGCTCAATTGTGAGGAGGTTGCAGGGGTGGATCATGTTCAGGACCTTGTAGCTGATTCAGAAACATCCCAAGAGGAAATGGTCGAGGCCTCAGACATTGACAAGACCAAGGATCTTGTTATATAGGAGGACTATTTTAGATCCTCAGTGTGAAAAGGCAAAAAAAGTCGTGGATTCTGATGGCTTTATCTCGAACAACCGGAGGGAGCGCATAAGGAAGGACTACCCCAACCTCCCCATCCCTCCTATTACCAGATCTGCTGGAAAGGGAATGTTGTCCCCAAAGGCCTTTACAAAGGCTGGCATCTCAACCATGAACAAGTCCAAAGACCTTTCCCAACAGGAGGTGGCCGCCATCTCCAAGGACCTGGCTCAGGTAAGTTGTGATGTTGCTTGTCCTAATTCCTATTCAGGTGGTGTATAGCTGAGGTGACAGAGGCAGAAGCATGAAGAGGTTTCTAAAGCTAACCCACAATGCCAAATGGTCTCTGTTTAGGAACATAGGGATCTACTTATGAATTCAGATGAGGAATTGTTGGATCAAACTTTTGATATCAATGAATTGAAGAAGAATAGACCGATCGAGGTGGCTACTACAAAGGAGCAAGACAAGTGGGATGAAAAGCAGGCACGCATTCTGCTTAGAGGCTGTAACATTGGGAAGATTATCAAAGAGGAGCTCAAGAAATCCTAGGACAACATGGCTCTTCTCTTTGAGGGATCCTTGATGGAATTATTTGGCATGAAGGTACATGATACTCCCTGGTCTTTCTTCAGGGAAAACACTTCCAAACATCTATCTCTTTTCATTAATAGATCTGTCGTATCATTTGGCTCTGAAACTAGCTAGTTGTTAGGGTTCCCACATTCCCCATAAAAGTGCTTGATCTTTAATAAAAAAATTAACTTTGGATGGATTTTTTCAAAATAGTTAAAAACCCATTTTATGAAATTCCTATAAAAAATTAGACTTTTAATAATTTCTCGGATAACAATATTATTCTGAAAAACCAATAACAATAATATTTGGAAATTATTTGTGAGAACCCAAAATTTAATATAAATTTTCTTTTACTTGGTTGAAATGAGATAGAGTATTTTTAATGTATGAAATTTTATTTTCCAAATTTTCAAAATTTGATTGATATTTTAATTTTTTCTAAAAATAGCTATTTTCAATAGTTTATCTTTTTCTAAAACATCAATTTTATCTTTCTTTCTATTATATTTTAATTTTGATATCAGATCACTAAAACAATTTTTAAGTTCATTTTATTCATTTATAAGATATTTATAAGTTAAATAAGATGTACAATTAGTAAGAGAGTATTAATATGGAATATTGAGAGAGAGTTAATATTTTAAAACTAACACCAATTTCATCCTCGACATGAAACATGTGAAACGTGGTATTTTCATTGTATGATTCATATGATGAATTAAATTCCTCAATAAAACACTATAATAATACCTTTAAATATTTTTTACCTTTACCAATAGTCTTTTAATTTTTTCTTATTCATGGGAAAATAAGTTTGGATGTGGCCCTTGTTTTCTCAACTCAAAAAATTTATCTTGATTTCTTGATTTCTCTTTTTAAATAATGATGTAGATTTATTATTATTATAATTATAGTTTTACACTATCTTTGTAATGATGCTAATGGCTAAGTCACTCTCTAATGACTATTTGTTATCTACATTGAAAGATATATTAATTTTTTTCCTAAACCACCAATGCCTCATTTTCTACCCATTCGCCTCATTGTTATCTCATATTTCATTAGAGAACATATTAGTTCCAATATAAGAATTTTTTTATATCATTAACCTCTTGAGTTTTAGTGAATTTTGGCACCAAAATATACTTGATAAAACCTAAAGTATTTTCTTAATAAATGTTTTGTTAGAGACAATTTCAAAAGGTGATTTTAATCCATTTAAAATGTCTGTAAATATATTAATGATAACAACTATAGACTCATTAGTATACATAGAGAAACTCTAAAAATCATTCCTATAAATGTCATGTTGTTTGTATTTTACATTATTTTTATGTTCATATGTACATTATAATTATTTTCAAATTTCTGGTTCAGTTGTACTTGAAGAAACTATATTAAACTCAATAACATCTAAACTAAAATTTAATTCATTCATTGCTTTACAATCAAATTCAAAAGCAGATATATAATCATAGGTCCATTTTTCAAACCAATCAAATGAAATATAATATCCTTGCATAACAATTTTATAAATATGAATACCAACATATCTATGTCAACTAGACACTCTATATTTTTAATATGCATAATTAACACCATCAAAAAAAGGAACATGACCCAATGATTTTCCTTCAGGATCACCAATGGTGTTTGAAAATAATATTTAAAACACGATATCTTTATTTGAAAAATAGGTTAATGATTGTGAAAATAAAAAATTGAAATCATTTTAAAATAAAAAAATTAGATAAGTCCAAAATCATTTGATATCAATTTTACTTCAGAGATAGGAGCGTAAATATAAAGTGGCGGTCAAATTACATTTTAAAACGTTTAAATAAAACCAACCCAAATTTAAAACCACTTTTAACAAGATTAATTACAATAAAACCATTTTAATAAATATATGAATAAAAAATTTTCAAGAAAACAAATAAAATTAAAATTGGAATAAATAAATAATGTGATATTTTAGAATAAATTTATTATTCACATTTTGATGGAATAAAAAAATAATGATAGAAATTATTGAAAGAGATACATAATATAATTTCTGGAATGTAAATAGGACATGTTTTTTTAAATGATGTTTAGAAATAGTACCAAAAGGAATACCTATGTCTATTGAAAAATTTTATTATGTATTTAATTTATTATTACCTATTTTTTAATGATTTCCATGATACCAAAACTATAACTTTGTATTTTAGGTTATTAAACATAACATGATACACAGACACATTCTCATTAAAAATGAATCTAGATGCCTCAAATGAATATTCCTTTGTCATTATGAGAAGAAAAATCACAAGAATGATACAGTCCCTTAATTTAATGGAATTAAGCACCAAAAAAATAAAAAAATAATTATTGGATCTTTTTAGCATAGCCTCAATTAACCCAAACAATATGAACAACATAATGGCATAATGAGAAAATAGAGATAGTGAAAATGATATTAAAATATTGATATAGTCACCTTAATTAAATAAGATTATTTAAAAAGAAATATATTTAGAGAAATTTTGAGATATTGTGCACATTGGCATAAAGGATGACCAACTTACTATAGATGTGATGTGTCGACGTTGATTTCTAAGCCACCCCATTACTATATTTATTGCCTTCCTTCCATTTTAATGTGTTATATAATCAATAAGGTATTTATGATATTTATTTCTAGGTTCCATGAACCATGACCATCATTATTTCGATGCATTTTTGACTATTTTATAACGAAATTTCTCAACAATACCAAGGTATTCAATAAAAAATTACAAATCAGTAATAATAATAATAATATTACTTCAGAATTATAGTAGATAAAAAAAGCTTGTATAAAATATTATTATTTGAATTTAAAACAATTGATCAATTTAATGTAATTAATAAACTCTCATTTTGGAGTTTAAAATAACTCTATAATAATTATTGAATAAAATCAAATTAATCTGACATTTAAAAAAATTAAAAATAAAGGTTCCATTTCTGAAACATGTGAAAATATCAATATTTAAATATATTGAATTAAAAATATCAAAAAAATATTCAATATATTTTATTAGGTTTAAATTGATATCTAAAATTGTTAAAAAAATAACTCCAAATAATAAAATCTAATTATTTCAGTTTCATTGTATAATAATATATGAGAATGAATAAAATATTTTTAATATTTATAATAAATGATTTAAAAATACTGAAAAAAAATTCACATAGGATCTCTAATGTTAATATTATTTTATATAATAATAAAAACAATATAATAAATTATTAATATTAAGAAGTTAAAAAATACTAAAAATATAAAAAAAAACAGAGAAAATCACATATTTGGAGATTCACACAAGGGTTTTATTTAATATTTCATAAATTTAAGAGTAAAAATTAAGTTATATAATGGTAAAATGAATATGAAAATACATGAATATAATTTACATGCACTATGTTAGGGTATTCAGGATGTTCATGTTCAGTATAAGGCTGACTTTTGTAAGGGTGGCATACATAATGGTATGTTGTGTAATGGTAAGGATGTCAAACCATGAACTAAGTAAGGATCAAATACACACATATATAAGAGACCCTAAGTCATGTATAAAGGCAACATTTCCTTTTCCATGCTATATAAGGGCAGACTTAAACGTGTGTAAGGGTATCTTAGGCATGTGTATGGATAAATAGAATAAATCATAGCAACGGTATGGATAATAGAATTTTGTGTAATGGTAATAATGTAAAATCAAAGCATGCATAAGGGTATATCAAAATTATGTAAATATAATTATTGAATCATAAATATTGCATATAGGTACAAGAGATAACACATGAAGGTAAAAAATTACATTAGAAAATTAATATTTCACCAAACAGAACTAAAAATAACAATATTAAATTATAATAGTAATAAAATTAAATGATGAAATAATTCAAAAAAAAAATAAAATTAAACAAAATAATTATTTGAAATAAAAATAGTAATATTAAATGAAAACAAAATAATAAATGAATAGAAACAATGAACTAAATAAAATTATTAAAATAATAAAAATAAATAATTTATATTATTTTTGTCATTAAAACCAAATAAAGAGGAAAATAACAAAAATTCCTTGAGTTAGTTACTCATGATAATGAGTATTAGAGATCATAGTAGAGAATAACTAAGAGGAAACAAAAAATAGAAAAAAAATGAGAAAATGAGAAAGTGGAGAGAGAAAAAGATAAAATGTAATTTAAGTGAATAAATATACTATATAAGACAAACATAAAAATATATACTAAAAACATTAACTAAATAGGAAAAATTTTCCAATGGTGGGGGAATAAAAATTTATGAGTAGTAGAAGTGAAAATGTTGATTCCAAATTTATCCTTCAAAATGTATTATGATTTTTTATATTATTAATGGACTAATTTGGAGAATTAGTCTTCTAGAATAATTTTTATAAATATCTCATATATCTAGATAGTAAATATTATCTTCGTTTGACACGTGTATCCATAGTTATGAGATGTTTTATTTCGAAACTATTTAATTCAAGGGGACTGTTCATATTCTAATATTCTGGTATCCCATGCATTTATGGCCATTTATGATCCAAAATATGAAGTTTCAATAGTTAATGAAAATTATCACATGTTTTGTATATTTATTAATAATTTAATCTTAATTGATCTTGATTTTTATGATATATGGGTGGATCATCAAAAATCATCAAAATTTGGCACATATTACAAGACCTAAATTATGAGATTATTTTGGGCCTTAAATAGTTATATTGAACCTTTTTGGGATTTATGAAATATATCCCAATAAAAATGAAGTGTAAAAAATGTAATTTTGAAATTTTGATCGATAAAAATATTATTTTTGACTTAAATAAAAATATAAATCAAAATAGTTATAAGTCTAAAATTTAGTCATTTTTTAAAATGAGCTTAATTTAATAATAAAAACTAAAAATTTAAAAATACAAAATTAGTGGGATTAAATTATTTAAATTTAAATTAAATAATTTAAATATAGGATTTTATAATTCCCCATATTATAAACAATACTATGTAGGGAAATCATCTATACTATGGTCAAAAAAACATCACCCAGTATAAATAAGAACACGACATGATTATTATATCAAAGGAAAATATATTTCCAACTCTTTTGAAAAAAACCCTAACTCCTAAAATTAATATAATTAAATTCAATCTCATGTTAATAATAATGTGTTTTTCATTCCTATTTCCCTATAAATGTGATTATATACTCACTCAAGGATTATTAATATGGAGTTTCTTACGTTCTCAAGAACAAGTATGTTTTCCATATCCTTATTTTCTTCCAAGTATCTTTACTTATCAATTAAAAAATGTATCAATAATGAGGTGTTTAAAATGGTTTTTTATAATTATAAGTTTCAGATAGTTATAAATGTAAAAAATATCAAATGTGTTGTGAGGAGGGCAAGGTTCTAAATTAATGTAAATTCATGAAAATAGTTTTTCTCTTGATTGGTGTTCCAATTAACTTAAAAATGACTGACATGTAAACACTTATTTATTTCATTTTATTTTTCTCAACGTAGAATTTCGTCATCAACAATAATTTTCATCCCTATTTTCATACATTTATAGTATTTTTCATCTTGGGTTAAAATAAAAAGTTTCACTATAGAATCATATTTTTTTGTGAAAGAGAAGAATCATTTGATCTTCAAGTATTGGTGAAATCCTGACCCATACGTGTAATGATACATAGGAAACCAATATATCTTTCCATAATTAAATTTCCTCCTTAAATTTGTAAATAAATATAGAAGATATTTTTTATCATTTTCACTCTACCAAACTATACAATAAAGAGTAATTCGTCTCATTATCTCTACCTCCCTCACATGTGTTCAATAATAGTCATGAATCTAACATCTAGAACTTGTTGTCAATATACAAATGGATTGTAATGTGGCTATATGTAAAAAAATTCATGGATAATAAGGGAATAATAATGGTCATATGTAAATGTTGGCCAAAATAAGATTTGAATGTAAAAAAGTGGATTTCAAAATTGAGAGCCAATCATACCTAAAACATTTCATGAACACCAACAGTAATGAAAAGAGAAAAAAATAGTTTTAGATTAACAAATAAGACTCAAGACTCTTAATAAAAATATAAATTTTAATAAAATTTCAATCAAATTAGAAACCTCTCACGTTCGGAAATATTTTTAATTTTTACACTACTATTGCACACCAGTTTCAGATTCAATCAATATTTTTCAAATTAATAGATTAGAAATTAAGAATTAAAAATCCATTTATAAATAATTAAAATAATTATAAATTAAAATAAATAAACATTCTATAATACTAATATGATTTTAAATTTTCAATGCATTTTATTTGGATCAAGAATCCTAAAAGATGACCAAATAATTATAAAATAAATAGTAAAAAGTAAATTATTTGAAAAAATGTGAAAAGGTAATACTGATAAAATTATGAAATATATGTTTACATCCATCCTCTACACTTATTTCATTTACTAGGCTATTTATAGTTTTTATTAGGACAATATATCATTACATGTTTAATTTAAATTGAGAATAAAATAAAATAATGAAATAGAGAGATACAACATGATTTTTTTTAGTTTCACCCTTGAGTTAATCTCTTAAATAGTACCATTTTTTAGCCTAATATAAAGTGTAAAAAAATAAATTTCTTCAATGAAAAAAGTATTAAACATATATCATATCGGAGGATAAGATATTTTTGGACAAAACCACTCAATAGAAGTTCAAGGTTCTTTCTTCCCTATATAGGTAGTTAATTCTGGTCATCCCCAAGCTGAAGGTGGATGTTCTTTTGTACTCCTAAACCCAAAAATAATAATTCATTCAATTTATCTAATAATCACACTTTTATTAATGGAACCCAAGTATATATTTTAGTAATTACATACCTTTTTTATAGTAATTCATCTCATATTGTGGGGGAAGGAAAAAAGAATTGGCCGTCCTCTTCTTTGTCCATAGATTACATAGCTTCTTCAACGTTAACATCATTTAAGTACTACACATTTCATGCTGATGCATCTAGAATTTTCATAATGGAAAACTTTGTTATAATTTCTATTTTAAGTTAATTAAACTAAGAGTAATCATTATATAAATATTTTCATTCACGTAATTTCTTTAAAATCTAGATATTTCATTAAATTCCACTGAGATCTCCTCATGCACTCCTTCCAATAAACATTCATAAGTTTAAGATAGATCCATGTGTTACTTGACTGGAGAATCATCATCATTTTCTTCTACCAAAAAAAATTCATGTGTTATCTTAATATAAATAATTCAAACAAAGTGATGTAATACTAAATTTATATTCAATTAAATATGAATTTAAAGTGTTCAAAAAATTATTAACTCCGTTAATTATCCCAAATTCAATTTATTTTTCATTTCACATATCCTCATTTATTTTGGATATAGTTGAAGGAAGTAGATAGCATTGATCCCCCATCATTTCATCTAATTTCACAATTTAATTTATGTATTTTTTTTAAATAATGGTTGTGGTATAAAAATAATGATTTATCATTAACATGGATGACAGATTCACATACCCATGTATGTTCTACAAAATATGACCAATACTCATCCAAATGATCTTGATCTAAAACATTTATATTAGGTGGTGTGACTTCTTTAGGAAACTCTTCTAGTAAAGGTGAGATCGTTTTAGTGAATCATTAGATAATTATTTCCCACCCTTCTTAGATTCGTCAACTTTAAAAACTAATGGGGATACTTATTCTACCGTTTGTTTTGGTTCTTCCTCATGTTTTTAATCATTGGATACATTAACATATTTTTAATCCGTTTTATTTCTCTCTCCAAATTTTTTATTTTCTCACAATATCCCTCAAATTGGAATTCATCACCATTATGATCTTCCTCTTTCACATGAGGGTGGTTAGTCCATGTATAATAATTTTAATTTTAATAAATCATGGAATGATATTTATTTAAGATTATTTTAAATGAAAGAAAATAAAACTGTTGAAAACAATGTTAATATAATTGTGAGTCAAGATTACTTGTATCCCCAAGAAGTATGAATTTTTTTGACGCACCCTTCTTAAGGAAGTGAACAAGATAGTATTTATTTTTCTTACTACAACACAGTGGTAGAGTAATGTCATCTCTCTTGATGGTTTTTTGTAGTAAATAACTCACTACTTAAAATTCATCTTTTATATGTGTTTTTTATATTTATCAAATGAGTCAAAATTAGATATGGTTTTGATAAAATATAATGAAATATAATAAAGTAAATATGCAATACAAAATGCAGATAGAATGAATGAAGTATGAAATAAAGGTAAAACCCCGAAGAGAATAACTTAGTGTCAAAATTCATTGTTTAATTAATTGTATAATATTATCATAAAAATCACAACCCATTGTATGTGTGTTAATCCTCCACAAACATGTATATGAATTTCAGTGAACTTAATGAACATTAAGAACATTGTACAACCATATCCTCAATCGGGGGAGAAAAGTCTTAAAGATTTAGCTAATCCATAGATAATAACATTGCGGATTATACCCACCATGAACAATACTTATATTAAATCAATGTAAATTAGAAATATAAAATATGATTTTGTGAATAATAGAGTTCTCCACTGATTCACCCCTGGGAGATTCCTTAGGATAATCAGTCATGATTATGAGAATTAGAGATCCCAACTGAAAAAATTGTGTTGAAACCTAAAATAAAACTAAAAAAAATAAAATGATAAAAAAGAGAGATAATATTAAAAATTATACTAAAAAGTTTATAAAGATACTAAAATATTAAAAAAACAATAAAAAATAATAATTTATGTGGAAAAATCTTTTAATGTAGGTATTATACAAATTTATAAGCAAGAGAAGTGAAAATTTTGGCTCTAATTCTATCCTCTATAAGATTACTTGTCATTAGCATAGTATATAGACAAATTTTTGGAACATGATATTCTTGAATTTTTTTTAATATTTTTACTATATGTAACTATAAAATTTATCATTATTTTAGTTGTGTATCTATATTTTTGATATATTTTCTTACGAAACTATTTCAATCGAAGAGATTGTTCATATACCAATTTTCTTGTTTTTCCTGAAATTATGACCTTAAAATATCTAGAATCTCTAGTTGATGTATTTATAGAAACTTATAATCATAATGATATCAATATAACTTAAAATTTTCATCTTAATTGGAAAAGTATTTTTTGATATATGTTATAATCATATAAACTAATTAAAAAAATAGATTCCAAGGCCCGAATAGTGAGCTTATTTTTTACCATAAATAGATGGATTATTCCATTGTTCTTATTTTATGAAAGGTATACCAAATAACATAACAGACTATAAAATGTAATTTTTCAATTTGTGTCAGTACAAAAAATTTATTTCATTAAATACGAAGTTAAATTAAATAGTTAAAAATTTAAAAATTTGGTCTTTTTTGAAATTAAGCTCAATATACTACTAAAAATTAAATATTTTTCAATTTCATAAAAAATAACACATTGGAGGGATTAACACATTGAAATTAAAAACTAATATTACTGAAACTTTTAGTTATCTCATAGAATCATAAGTGACTACATTGACATATTATACATCTGGGTGGGATATTTGCATAAAACATATTTCAGATCGTCTTAATGGGTTATGATGCCAATTTACACCATGCACAACACTTTTAAATTAATAATAGACTCATATGAGTTTTCAAATTTTTTATAAACTTTAAAAAAATTCTATGAGTTTACTTCTATGTTTGGGAGAAAATGATTTTAGGAGAGAGTAATCATGTTTGGATGAGTTGACTAAAAAACATCTATGAGGATGAAAAATGAAGATTTTAGTGTTGAATACTAATTAAAAATTTTGAACATTATGCAAGATAGAGGCCATGAAAAAATTGAATTATTATGGTAATTATTGGATACATATTTATAAATAAATAAATAAAAATATTTATATCATGGGTGAGTCCAGAATATTGTCAGAGGTTACCATCATCCTGGAGGGATATAGTTCTTTATTGACATATGTGTAAAAAAAGTATGGATTATACATAGTTAAATAAATTCATATATAATAACAATCTATAATTTCATCTAGGGAAAATCAAGGAATTACATCCAATAGAGGTCTTGTGTAATAATAAATGAATCAGAGAAAATAACTAACACAGACTTGCTTTATAATTGATCATAATGGGAGTAAAATATATACTTGATCAGCATGAGTGGAACTCTCATTCCCTCTAAATTATGAAAATGATAACGATGATTATATATATATATATCTTACTCAAAAAATCTATGGGTGTTCACATATATTATTATCATCATCCCCATTAGTATTATTATTATTAATACTTGGAAAAACCAAAGACAGATCAAGTTAATCCAACAATCACTGATATGTATTAATTTAAATAAAGATATGTGTATTATAACACTGATATTGAGGACCTTGATAGTGATGTTGGAGGGGACTCTATATATTTCTTAGAGAAACAGTAAATGTACAAATATAAATGTTTTACTATTATAGGGTTTTTTAATAAAACCCAAACCGGATTGGGAATCTATTGATTGAGAAATTATCTTTTTTATTGAGAATGTAGTTATATCAGGGAAATTAGTGAATTCTTTAATTAATCACATGTAGGCAGTGTTGATTTTTTCCATAAATGAGAAACCTGAGACCTCATTTGTTCAAGGAAATTATATTGGAAAAGATCTTAATGGTAATTCCATTGAGGTATACATCCACAGATTAATAGTGGGTTGAAAGGGTTATGAAATGAACTATAAATTGGTTTTATATGTTAGCATTCTGGAAGGAATTTATGGTCCTATCATGGCCACTATGATTATAGAACAAATAGTCTGGAGTGGGATGTGAAACAACCTTGGTTCTTTTCTAGTAAATAGATCTCTCATAATAAATTTTTATAGATAGAATTTATCAACAATTAAAGGACCTCTTTTTCCTAGAATGTATGTTGCCCCATTAATAATGGTTAGAAATGTATCATGGAATGTTCATGTGTTGGATGACATTAAAAATTTCCACACACATAACCACAATCAGTGGTTTAATTCAATCATGGGATTTATTTACACATCCGATGAAAGTAGTTATGTTTCTATAGAAACTTCATATACTAAAAAACTTTTTTGCGGATGTATAATTTGTCTTACTCACCAGTAGTCTTGATTGTAGGTCTACATCTTATCAAGATATTATCTCAAATAATGTCGATGATCAAAAAAGGATGGGGCTAAAAATGATTGTTTTGTGTATTAATGAACATTTGTTAGTCAAGAGGGTTAGTTTATTTCCTTGAAATAATGATTCACCTTGAATAATTATTTGAAGTAACACTTCAATCTTTGGTTCATGGGTTAAACATAATGAAACTTTCAATGAATAACAATTTAATGCTACTATTACTATGATTACCATGGGTGTATCGAAGAAAAATTTCATACACTCCTAGATTTTTTAGATGCATGAATTTATCCATAAAACTAATTTTTTGAATTTCTATTATAAATGTAATGAGATTCATTAAGAAATAAAAATTCCTACACCCCCATGGTTTTAGATTCTATAAAAAATATATTCATACCCCTTGGGAGGATCATTATTTTCTTAGGAATTATGAATCAAAGTAGGATGCCACTAGTGTCAAATAATAAATATGTATATCCAAAAATGTTTTACAATGATCCTAGTGGTATTTATATTGTTTCATTTAATGTTGAAAATGCCAGTGTGGGAACAATAAATAATGATTCAAGAGTAGATATAAGTGTGGTGGAAGAGTCTTTAGAAATGGATGAATGAAAAATACACAGAATACCCCCCCCCCCCGAAATGGAGAATAATTTGGGACATGGTTTGTATAACAGGGAAAATAATTAAAAAATGATAGTTTTTTCATGTACTATTTGGTTGGTGTAGAGGATTCAGTTATTTTTTACCAACTACTAGATATTATCTTGAATGGTTTTTGTTTTTCAATAGTTTTTTATACTATTCCCTTTAACGCATACCCCCATATATCATGTGTGTGCATTTTTGTTATCTAATAAATTTATTGAGGAAATGTTTTCCAAACCTATGGCTTATTTCAATTAAAATTATTATTATTATTATTATTATTATTATTATTATTATTATCATTATCATTCTTATTATCATTCTTATTATCATTATTATTATTGAAGGTCATGTAGGTTATCGGTAAGGGAAATGATAAATATACCATTGAACCCATTAAGATAGGACACACTCCCTCAGAGTGATGAACCACACCAATGTAATATCATAACATTTATTGAACCAATGGCCTAGTGGCCATAATCCCATTATTCTTGATTATTCTGATTTAGGGATTCTTGACTCATGTAATGTAATGGTTCACTTCTCATTGAGGAAGGACTAGAATATATGTTGATCTAGTGGTAAGGGTTCTTTTTCTATGTGTTGTACAAGGATGATAAAATGGTCTCTAGAATTTTAATATGATTTTGAACCGCCTATTATTACCATTTGGATCATATTTCAAGGTATTATTATTCACAAATTCAAACTAGATTCTCATTCAACTATCAAAAGTCTTACTGGTATTCCTATTAAATTATATTCAACCAACTCCAAAACTCTCTAGACCCTATTTAGAAGGATTTTTTCTATGTCAGATATATTTAAACACTTATCATATATCACCTTGATCCAAAATCTGGATGAGGTTTTCTAGAATGTTTTTTTATTCAAAAAATTCACATCACTATCATTCCTATATAAAATTTGGATGCAAACATTCTCCCTATTCTAAGACCTCAATATTATAAAGAGATATCTAATATAAAAATTTAATCATGTGTATCCTTTTAAATGATAGCATCCTTCAAATAAAAAAGGCTCATAATCGATCTCCCCAATTATGAATCATTTGGTTCCCTTAAAGAAGACGTTGTTTAAGGTTATGGATTAACCCATATTTTGGATTGTTGTTTATGTTTAACAACCCACCACTAAGGATAGAGTAGAAAGGAAAATTTCTCCTGGAACCTTAGGAAACCTTTCTATAGTGGGGCATGTAAATTTTATAGTGATCCTGATAAATCAAATCAAAATATATTTAAACATCCTATTTAATTCAATGAAATCTTATAGCACTAGAGTGAAAAAGGGGGAAATTGTTGAAATTGATGGATTAATCACTCAAATCCCTTGGAAGCCCCTGAAACGTAAGAATTTTTCTAATTTGGATTGAAAATGTATCACTAGAATCTATGGTATCTTCATCAGGTACATCCCTATTTTATAAGCTATTGAAATCCCATTCACATCCTATTTTGACGAGGAATCCTCCTCTTCTACTAGTAAAGAATGATTGGAAGATTTTTTATGATTAAAAAGGGAAATTATATTCATAAATTATTCCTTATGGATGAAATATACTCATGGGTTGATGATGAAAATGAGATGGAATTCAATGGATTCAAAAAAAGTGGAACTGTATGTTGAGGAGCATGTAGATCTTAGGGAAAATATATTCATGAAAATTGAATTAGAATTTGAAAAGAATTGAATAATTATTATTTGAAACTAATAAGGAAGTAATTTTTTGTTTTTAATATCAAATCATGGATAATGTCATAGTAAATTAATTTAATATCTTGTTTTATTGACAGTAACCTCAATTTCAGTTCAATCTATAATAATCCCTTTTTGCCTACACCTATTTATGAATGGATGCAATTACTCATGATTTCATTTTCATTTAATGAATCCATGACATAAGATATCTATAGATTTTTGATTGAATCTTCTAATATATGATATAATTTAAGTTTAAACCAAATATATTCTATGATGAAATTTATCATCATTGTTTATTGTTTTATGGACTTAAAGGATATTTTTTTCGTGCACCAATTTCATGATATTACATGTTTTTCATTACATATTAATGTCCAGATAATATTTTTCATGAACTATTAAATGGAACATATAAACATTAAAGTGATGGATGGTAATTGTATAATGTTTGTGTTAGTCATAACATCCATGGTGTCTAGTTTTATGTGTCCATCATAATAATATTCATTTGTTGAGATATCATTGTTATGGGGTGTGGATACATTCTAATCCTAAAGAGATGAACTGGTAATTCTAGTCATGATGATAATGTATCATCCGAAACAATATTTCACTAATAATTATGAAAATGTGAGTTTTTGGAACATATGGGATTCATTTTCATATTATTGATAAAAATTTTACTAGAACTCGGAATTTGTTCAAAAGGTAACCATATGATTTTATTGATATAAGAGGAAGATTTCGAAGGCTGACAGATGTACCCGATAGTCAATATCAATATTTATAGGATGTTTATAATGTGGGAATAAGTTGAATATCATTATATTGATGATATTAATGTGGTTGGAGATCCATAGATGTTTTGTTGGTATAAGAATCATGTCAACTACCTTTCACGTTTTATAAGATGTTCATTTTTATTTATTCTATTAGTATTTAAATACTTAGTCATTAAATTTATATCTATTATATGATTGTTACAAATAATTCCCTCACATTTTAAAATTCCACTTATTTAAGAAATATTTTATTGTATGGGGTGGGTAACAAACTAATGTTCATGCCTTATTGATTAATAGGTTGGTGATAAACCATTCTATTAAGCTGGGGGAGACAATCCCTTTTGAAGAGTGTTAAGGGGTAACCCAGTATATGGTATGAATCCCAAATCCAAATGACCTAATGGATATGTCCCATCAGCCACTTTGTTTATCACTAAAACAATGGCCCAAATAACCAGTGATGATGACAAAAAATAGAAACATTGAAGGCCCGTGAAACTAAGATCGTAGGTCCTTGGTTCAAAACATTTATAGTCTCCTAGAAAATATGACCCAAAATCTTTTTCACCAAAATATTCATGGATCACAAGACCTTAACATCTAAGGACATGGGTGACATAGAATCAGTCTAAAAAAATCCCTCGTTCTTTTCTCAAAGAACACCTGACAACACTATCTCCATTTCCCTCCATCATTGAACCCCACCCAAATATCATTTAGCCAACTTCACTTAAAACACAAAACAATATCCATGTTCCCCATGAATGTTGATCTGAAGCATAATCATCCTCTGCAACTCCTATCACCAATTCCATCATACACTATCTAGATCCCCCTCTTAACCATCGACCCTCACAACTCACTAAGGAAAATGATTAATATGAGAATCTAATCGACCTCCTCCCTCACCTAGTCAACCATAGACCTAGATCGAGATAAAAAATTTCCATATCAGTATTGAAGAAGGAAAATATGAACATCTAGAAAATTATAATGTTTTTTGAGGGGGGATAACATATGGAAGTATGAAAGTTTTATATAAGGCTAGGCCAGTATGGATGTGAAATGGGAAAATAATCTATGCAAGTGATGATCATAAAAGAAGAAGTAGTGTGGCCATACGGGCAGAATGATGCAAAAATAATGATACATTTGATAATTTTAGTTGAAAATGTTACTTCTGTATATGTAATGTTCTTCATGTTCATGAGTCATTTGGACTATTAAAATTTTTAATTGGATGTATTGGGTGTGACTTTGTCCTTGTGGGAGGGATGAGATCTGAGCCATGTTATCGCAACTGGTGTGTGTGTGTGTGTGTTTCTATTTCTTGTAATCTCTAAGACCTTAAAAAATAATAATAATCCCAACAATAACAACAACCATTATTTGTATTACTATTTTTTTATTATTTTGATTATCATTATTAGTGGACTGATCTGTGGATGATTTTTACTCAACACTACTTTCCATATCCATGATACTAGGGCTCAAATACTGGAATCCCTTTATGAGATTTATGATGCATGTAGTGATGTAGGAACTGACACAAGAAGGAGATGATTTTAGAGTGACATAGGCATGCGTACATACTAATGTAATGGGATTTAAGTCCCTGGTCATTCGGTCCAATCAATGTAAGGGGATTGTAATGGAATGATTCAAACCTTGGAGGGGGTTTCCAATGTGTCCAGGCCTAGGGGTGGGTGTGTTGTTTCATTTTATTCTTACCTCTATGACCATATATTATTATTATAATTGTTACTATGGTTATTATTAATATAATTATAACTATTATGATTATTATTATGAATATTCTTATTATTCTTATTATCATTTTTGTTGTTGTTATTTTTGTTGTTATTTTTATTATTCATTCATAGCTGACTAGTTACTGGATGCATCTACATCTAGACAAATAAAGGGATCAACCCTCACTAGATTTATTTGGGTTAAATAATATAGTTATATATGGAGGATCACTATATATTTAGGTGGGGTAGTCGGGGTCCTTTTTGTGTAGAGAAAACTAAAGTATTTATAGCTGGGGTAAAAATGCCTTCTCAAGGGTGGGTGGTGTGTGTGTTCATCATAAGTTATGTTATGATGGTGAATGCTCGATTAATGGTGGATAGGTAGATAGGAACTATGATCCCTGCCTGATGGAGCATGTGATGATGTGAGGTTGATGTCATTGGATGTCGGCCTAAAGATAGAATGCACTGAAATTCATGAGTGATAGTGCAGAAAGGACCCCTACTCGATGGAAGGGATGGGGAATTAAGGCATGATTTATATTGATGTTGACATGAAGTTGGCCTAAACTAGTAGGTTAATGCATCCTCCATTTGATGGTGGATGGTGTGATGGTGGGTGGGTGGTATCAATCGATTACATCTTGATGTATAGGTTGTTCCAACATTCATGGGTGGTGTTGATGTATTTCATCTAATCCATTCCAAAGGTGGGCCTTAGAGCGTATTTCTACGGTGTATATTGTCCATGTTTCATTTTATTTTCTGTCTCATATACATGGGATATAGGGACCATTACAACATATATATAAATAATGTACAATAAGGAGCCTCATTCCTCAGTAGGGGGGGGGGGTTAATGAGGTTCCTTCTATAAGTTTAGGTTAGGTCCGTGACTGTGTTTATTTGTATTGTAACACAAATAACTAGATTTATTGTAATAATTATAAATGTTATAATTTCTAATATTATTATGAATAATATTATTAAGAATATTTTTATTTTTATTTTTATTGTTCGTTGTTGTTGTTGTTGTTATTTTTGTTATTATTAGGTGGATGGGGTGTTGGTTGAGTTATGAAACAACCTCATCTGGATACAGAAGGTGAGCATTCAACCCTTAATTTGGGGGGGGGGATTTCAGAAGTGGTGACATATAAAGGCATGAAAATAAAATGTGATGTAAGGTGGTGACACATGAGTTATGTAGGTAGGGATCAAAACCATTGTAATGAAATTCAATACAATAGTCCATAGAGCTAATAAATTTAATAATAATTATTTTAGCGGGCCTTCTCTAAAATTAATGCAATTAGTTTTCTATGTAGTGGGCCAGCCCTTGGAGGGGGTTTCGACTATCACTTTAGGTCCAATGGTATATGTGTTTTTTCCTTTTCATGTGGCCTACATGACCTTAATTAATAATGATGACGATGATGATGATGATGAGTAATATAACAAAAACAATAATGATAATAATAATCATCATCATCATCGTCGTCATCATCATCATCGTTTGTCTTGATCTGCAATCGATTTGTACTCATCATTGGCTTCCACATCCAATAGAAAAGGGTTTGAATCCTCTAACCCCCCATGGGGGGTTTTTATGTCGGAGATGATGCAGACAGATAGTGGAACTAGTGGTGATGCAAGGTGGAAATCATGAGTGGTGTAAATAGGGGTGCAGACCCATGTAACGATCCTTAAGGAACCAAAATTAATTCTAATAAATGAAATGGAATTTTTATGGATTGGGTTAACCCCTTTAGGGGGTGTGTCCTATCCTTTTAGGCCTAGGTATTTTTGTTCTGTTTCATTTTCATAAAACCTCTTTGACCTTAACAGACCAACAAAATCAGCATCATCATCATTATGTTGGTGATTACTATTAATATTATTATTTTTTATGTTGTTTTTTTTTGTTATTATTTTTTCATTGGGGTTTCACATTAGGGGAAAATCACCATGTAATTATATATCTATGTCTGGTTTTAACTCTTATAGGAAAAAATTTACAAGGAATTTCTTATGGAAGTGTGTAATGGGGTAAAATCATGTTTTGGACCAATATGGGTGGTGTGATTTCATACAATATGATTTTGGAGGTTCCCACACATAGCATAGATGGTGAAAGGTTCCTCGCTCGATGGAGGTACTAGCGATGAGTAGGAGTAGCTTCATCACCAACCATTGGATAAAATAGTTGATATATGGTGGGTGGGGTTGAGGATCAGGTGGAATGCGATGGCATGTAGATGTGAGGGTTGGTGGTCCTGACGGGAACATTGTCATGGATGATCATCATGGAAAATAGGCACCACTTGATTGAAGGGGTTGGTGAAGACAATGGAAGCCGCTTCATTGGATGGTGGCGTAGATGATGGACCCCTGATCGATAGTGGTAATTGATCAAATAAAATTGGATAAAACAGAGTAGGGGACTTCATCACATAATGGGATAGGTGGTTTCAATATTGAGAACACACAATAAATACATGGGGTCCACCCTTCAGGGGATGTTGGCATGGTGTATGAACACCAGTGGTTTGTGGCAGGGGTGGATTTGTGACATCAAGTAGTGTACAAGAAAATGATATGGTCCATTAGTCCAGATTGTAAGTGTAATATTAGCCAAATTTCATGGGAGACCTTTTGATAATCAACATGTGCCTATAGGATATTCCGCCGAGGAGATATCAAAGACATAAAAATTAAAGGTGTCTATAGGACTATATATAGGACATAAATATGTAAATATAATATGTTTACTCATCCCTACGAGCATGGGGGGATTAATGAGTGACCTATTATTTGGTCGGGTTTATATGTGTGACTGTGAAATTTTTGTAATTTTACACATAATAATAATATTGATTATTATTATTATTATTACGATTTTTGTTGTTGTGGTTTTTATTATTATTATGAAAATTTTTATCAAGACTAATATTATTATAAATATTACTATAACTATAAATATTACCATCACTAATATATTATTATTATTATATTTGTTATTGTTAATATTTAAGGCCTTTTCTTTTGATTAATTGATCAACTATGGCTTCTACATCCAGGTGTCCTGGGATCAAATCTTATTGATGTTATTATTTTATTACCAATATGGGGGTAGTATTCTTTAGCCCTTTTGATCATTTTTCATGTTTGTGTTGCCATTTCCAAGTGTTGTTCAACAAACATGTTGGACCCGAAGAATCATTGCAGGCACTGAAGATGGACTAGGTGAACTCTTACTCTACAGAGGGGGTGGTGGTGTGCAGACACATTTGGTGGAGAAGCTTCATTGTGGTTGGTAATTTGACAGTAGTGGGGCTATGATCGAAGATGAATGTTGTGGCTACTCCACAACATGATGACAGGTGACACTAACACAAATAATATTGTACGCAACACCAGCATTTATCAGTGTTAAATAGAAAGTGCTGATAAATGGGATGCATTTTTCAGTTATAGAAAAAAGAATTGATAAATATGTCTCTTATCAAAACTATAAAATCATTGAGAAAGGTGAAACCTTTATCAGTTCTTTTTTAGCGATGATAAAGGAGATCTTTATCAAAAATATTCTAAGCACTGATAAACCCTTTAACTAAAAAAATATTATTAATATATGTAAAAATATTATTTATATATATTAGGAATATAATGATTATTTATATACATTATATTAAAAACGAATGTTTATAATTAAAATAAAGTTAATATTATAATAATATATTTTCTAATAATTCAAATACATATATACAATGTTTTAAAAAATATATTTATAAAATTATATATATTTATATATATTAAATTATAATAATTATATATAAATAATTATAAAATTTTATTAAATATAATTCGAGGATGTAGTAATGGCAGAGGATTGGTTTGATGATCCCTGATGATTGTGATTTTCCTGAAACCCCAAGGAGCATCAATCACTAAACATCTGTTTTTAATCATTTTGATGGCTACAATAATCCATCTCCTTCAAAGAGTACTAATTAGAGGGAAGATGTTAACGGCTCATCATTTTTATTTGGTGTTTCTGGTGGATGTTTTATCTTTCTCAATATTAGGGTTTCACAAAAAATCACTAGGAAGGGTGCTACTTCCATTGTGATGGCCTTGAATAGAAAAAGTTCTAAAATAATAGTTATTTGTAAGAACTCTTTTATTTCCCAAGTATCACTATCAAAGGTTATAAATCCTCGGATTTTTAATACTTGGTAAATTAATTATAATAAATCATGTTGTCATGTTATTTTACATGTTTTTCTCTTGGTCGTGGAATATTTTGATATCCTTTTCTCATTTGTATAGATGAAAGGTAGAGCCTGGACATAGGGGTCAAAAAATTTAAGGCAAGGTATCTTTCAAGTTCTTGAATGGATATTAAATTTCTTCCTCAATGAGTTCATGTTTACCATTTCACATGTTTTGATTAAAATAAAAATCTTAAACTAGGTCTTATGTCATCTAGAATGTTTTTTTACATTGCTTCTATAATAGGTACTCCAATATGAATGGATTCTTCCACCGAGTTTATTAATCCTGACACTTTTCAATGGTTATGGTGGAAATTTATTTTTTTTCATCCTTAATATATATGTTGGTTCATTCAACACCTTACAATGTAATAAATTTTATAATTGAGTTTGAAAGAAATCTGTTTTTTTTGTATCTATTAAAATGATTGGGCATTCAAAATCTAATTTTAGGGGGGAGCTTTGTTGCTCAAATTTTAAATTGAATGGTCATGACCATCATCATTGTCAAAGGAAGGATGTGAATTTAAACATAAAGTATAATGAGGATATGTCTAATGACCATAACATAGGTTCTATTGTTCAAACATCTACCTCCATGAATTTTTATCCCTCCTTTGGATAGGATTCTTCTCATCCCTTTACCTCCATGATCATAGATGCCTCTACTGAAAAGCTTCTTGAATTTTATGGGTGTTCATCTATTCATGTAAATAATGGATGTGTAAAACATAAATCATTGATCTTACTCCAAATTTCAATTGGAATGGTTTAGTTTCTTCTTCATGCATCATTGAAAAGCTGATGAATTCATCAGATGACTTTGTAGAGGAAGGTCATTTGGTTGTTACTAGATTTTCATTCTAGTTTTCTATAACTAGATATTTATGATATGAATATGATGATGTGGACTTTGAGGATAACTAAGAATACATGTATTCTTTTACATATTCCAGTTTTTATTATAATTTAGCGATGAAACTAAAAATTAACTTTACTGAAATGAAAAATGGAAAATCCATGTTCTATGTTGTGTAATTCCATAAAAAAGTATCATTCTCTAGAGAAAAGTATGTCTACTCCTGGGATTATTAATGAGATGATTCATTCTTCTCATATAATGACTAGTTCTCTAAATTAGTTAACAACTTACTCCTCTCCCCCATTATAATCTATTCATCAAAAGAATTTTGAAAGAGGATGGTCATTCTCCTCTTTGTTCTCAGGCTAGACTGAACTATAAGCCTCATTACCGGCCTCTTGAAATTCATGTTAGTAGTGATTTAAGGGACATTTCTTGGCCTGGGAACACATATATGTCTGCTAGGTGAAGGTAGAAACGAAACATTTTTATTACCAACACATCTTCTTTAAACTTTGAAGGTGCTCAAAGGGTTAAACATGATGTGAACCCTATTTATGGAATGAAAACACTTAATAATCAAACCTTAAGTGTTTTAAATTCTCCATAATGATATGTTTTTCCTTCACTACTTGTTAAAGGAAGGGTGTCTAATAGAGTTGTTGAATCATCACTATTCAAATGATATGGGACAAAATCTCTATCTCCTCTTTGTAGTTTACATGTTTGTGATATAATAGGTGTTGGAATAGTTTTTGGGGACTCCACTTTAGAGAATTCTAATAAGGATAAATCAAAGTCTACTATGGGCTCTAATTTTCATCAAGTCATCTACATCACCATTGATGTTTGGTACCCACAACTCGTTTGAGTTGCTTGCATCTGAAATCAGCGATGAGGATGGCCCAATAAATCAGCATGTTTTTTTTGACTAGAAGATAATATATGTTGTGATGTAAAATACAAGTTTAGATTTATTGATTTTGGCCTTCTAGATGATGCAGGTTGTCCTTTGTTGTATCTCAAAACACGGAGAAGCGGTCATCATCCTCATGGTCGGGGTGGGCATGCATTACACTGTAACTTGAGTACTCAGGCTCGAGCTACTTAATTCCTTGTTCATGGACTGTTATTTCTTTGTATGTTACTCCTTTTCACTTGTCTTTTATTTGATAAAGTGGCAAATAATCCTCACCATTAATAAATATTTGAATAATTTTTTTATTATATTTATACTTATATATATTAATATATTAATTAATATTTATATATTTATATTATTTTATATAATTATATAATTATATATAATTATATATAATTATATACATATATGTAATTATATAATTATGTAATTATATTTATATTTATATAAAAAAATTCTTTATATTTACAATTATAAATAAATTTACATATATTTAAATAATTATAAAATTATAATAAATATATTAAAAATATATATTTCATTTATAATTATATATAAAAATATATAAAGGTGCATGCTTAGAATATAGGTGGTCCTTGGATCATGCCCTCTTGGTTGTAGCTACAATTCAGTACTTTGCAGGCAGTGACACAGACGACAACAATGGAAGACAGTGGTGCAGGCATGATGTAGACCTAGTGATGTAGACAAGATAATGCAGGAATGACGTTGCACTGGGATTTCAGGCCATGTAATGGGGTTCATTCCCACTGGTCCAATATTCCATGTAATAAAAAAATATGATTTAAATGGGTGGGCTAATCCCTTAGAGGGGTAATGGACTTCTTTTCTAACCTGTCTGTGTGGTGTGTGTTCCTTTGAATGTAATTATACCCCCAACCAACTAATATATATATATATATATATTCAAATATTTGTAAATATATTTATTCATAATAATTATAAATAAATAAATAAATATTTATATACT
The DNA here is from genome assembly GCA_963277665.1 of Viscum album. NCBI lineage: Eukaryota > Viridiplantae > Streptophyta > Magnoliopsida > Santalales > Viscaceae > Viscum > Viscum album. The sequence goes on from OY728160.1 coordinate 737,721,266, forward strand.
TTGAAATTAGATTTTTATTACAATAAGTATATATATATATTAAATTAATATAAAAATATGAATTATATAACATTAAATAAAAAATATATTCTTATTTTCATGATTTAATAAATTAAAAATTATTAAATATATATTATAAAAAATGTTTAATTATTTATTTAAATGATAGAAATATTTATTATAAAAAATGGAGAGGGTTTGTGAGCTCCATCAGGATGGAGATCTTGAGGCTCCAGTAGGTTAGGGTTAATCTAATATGGAAATCCCTCATTTTTCAGATTTCACTTGTTGGGTGGTGGGGAGTGTGCTCAAGGTGCTCAACTAGTATAGGGGAACATCAATAGGCCTCGCTAATCCGAAACAGGAATGAAGAGGCCAAATGAAGAGAGATCCTCAGAGTCGATCATAGATCAATGGACTCTGGCAATGATGACCAAATATGATTCCAATCATTGATTCATGATGGAATAAGTTTTTATTAGTGATTCTTATTCGGATGGTTAATGAGCTAAATTTGGATTGGCTAAGATGGTTGACGTGACCGAGAAGAATCTCGGGGATATGTGGAATATGAAGATGCTTGAAAAGGTGTATGTTATTGAACACCATCAATCTTCAGTGGTGGATGTAGTGATGTGTGATGATGGATTAGAATTGGTTGGGATGGATTAGGCGATGGAGAAGATGAATAGGTCTTAGAAAAATATGATGATGGTGGATAATGTGTATGGTGTGCATCAACCTTCAGTGGTGGTGGCTGAGAGGAATCGCTAATTAAAACATATAGTCTTAGAAGCCAAGACAAGACATGTTGTGGCTCGATCATTGATTCCAATTCCTTCTCCTTAATGTGGGTCTATTTGGGTCTTGTCCATAGGATGGATTTTGAATTAAGCCTCTGCTAAAAACAATGTTTCTGATCGGTGTTCTCTAACAGTGTTTAAAGATTCCTGTTTTGGTAACATCCTCATGATAGGATCATTGACCCATGTTGACACTGACCCTAATACGATTTTAGAATTCTTTTTTTGGGTAATAAATATCTAATTGGTAGGTTTTTTTTAAAGGAATGAAGCCATGGAAGTTAAAATATCTTGTTTGAATGATTTATTTTTTGTGAGGGTTTTTGAATTGGATGTGTATTTCATTGGACAGAGTTTTCTTTCACTTCGTGTTACAATCCAATAAATCCATGAACAATTCATGGCCCTCTTTTTTGTTATTTATAGATTAGGGAACCCTAAAAATTCAATAATGGATGGTGTATTTTAATGTGATAAGGATGAATAATTTCTTTTTATAATTTTGGATTAGGCTACATGGTCTTACCTGAATTTTATGACATCTAAAAATTAGGAAGGATATTGTTGCTAACAATGGCCTTCTAATTTTCCATGATAAGGAGTAATAACAGATCATGTATGATCCCATTTAGAGAAAGTTTGTTAAAATTTATTTGTGTTCTAAACTTATTTGTAATGTGAATCTTATCGCTCTAACTGATGATAATCAAATAATTTTTTAGTATGAAATTTGTCCAGAGATATGCCAACATTTCAAATTTCTGGGTCATCTCTATAAGAAATGTTGGAGAAAATGTTTCTAGTTTTTTTTGTATGAAGTTGAATCCTTCCAAATATATTTATGGTAATGAAAAGTGGAATTCATCCAGGATGCATGGGAAGTCGGTAACTAGGAACCCTAGGAAGCTCTGTGTTGAATTTCTGGATTATAAGCCTCATAATCATGAGGTTTTTGTGTGAATAGATAAATAGATGGTGATAAATCATGATTAGGAAGGAAATTCATTGGATTCCACTTGATCATTTTTCATTTATGAACAAATGTATGGGAATATTTCTTATGGAAATATTTCACCAAATAAGGAACCAGATTTTAGTGTTCTTCCATCTGAACCAAAATAAGAGGTTGGAAGATTTAATTTCACTGTCATGAATTTCCTTGGACAGGATGGAATACGCACTACTGATCTGGTCCAGTTTAATGATGAGGATGTTGGTTGTTGTGCCATGGTGTTCTAAATCACTAATTTAATGATAATGTATATATTGTGTGACCCCTTGATTCATATTTTTAGGGAATTATATATAGGAAGATAGAACAGGGAAATTTGATTTTCAGTAGTGTGTAGATTATCTTCAAGGGATTTTGAATGATATCTATCCTTTAGGAATGCAAAGTAAATGAGAAAAATTTTAGATGATGTCAGTGATAATGAAAATGGATGGTTCTTCTGGACACAACACATCTATGATATACAGATTATGCTTATCCCGTCTCTTTTAAGGATGTTGTTTTAAATGGAATGGGAATGTTGGTTAATAGTAATAGTGTTTCTCTGGTACATTCAAATAGAAAGTTGTGTAAGGATTACTCCAATATTATTAGGAATATGTCAACCAGGTCATCTTCATAGTCAATAAAGATCTTTCTTACTCTGAAATAGAAAACCTCCAAGGAGAGGATCATTGAGATCATTAATCAAATACGTTCATAATCTGAGAAGGAAACTACTTATGAGAATGATGATTCTGATTATGATTATGGGAATGATATTAACTTACTTGAACCATATATTTCTTTTTTGTGAAACAAGATTTCTCTTGTATGGCCATGTACATTTTCCTTCTCGGTTGATTTTTTTTTAACCTTTAATAAATTGTCATGAGGCGTTTCTTCTAGTTAGACTTTTTTCGTTAAGTATATTTTTTATTTTTATAATTATATATGAATAAGTTAATATACAAATATAAATATAATATAGATATGTATATATATGTATACTTATATAATTATATATAATTATATATATTAAAGGAAATTAATGGTATAATTACAACAAAACAAAAATACACGTCATTACAAGTCTAGTGGGTAGGTCATAGACCCCACAAGGGATAAACCATCCATTAATAGCCAGAATACCCGTTCAAATATTCCCTAAAATCCCTTACATAAAACCCATACCATCCATTGATTCTTTATCCCATGGGTTGTTCGTCAGATGAGCCTTTCCTGTAAACCAATAATGGAAAACCCATTATCTATCGAGACACCATCCCATTGACACATATGATATCTAGAAAACCCCCTGGTTTTTTTCTAGGATCACAAGACTTATATTTCATCAAGATTTCCCCATTCCCTATGCCGAATTCATTCCATCTCTAGTCATTACACCCCTCTCATTGTCGAGATCTCCAGAAAAACCTACATGCTTCTCCATTATCAATTATTGTAGAAGTTCTCTATCATAACCCCAAAGAGACTTCGTTGTTGTTAGCATTCATTAATGATATCCAACCTCCAAATATCATCGGGGATCACGTGATCAATATATTACATGTTGGAAGCTGTTTTGAGTTATCTTCTCTCTGCAAATACCCAACATCACCAATGAGTTTACTCACATCAGACCTTCTGCTAGAGGGTTCCAACAACGTGACTCTAGGAGCCCTACTGTCAGTATCCTGCCTCTTCGGGCCCTACCAACCTCCATCATGTCCCTTCACTGAGTTGTAGTCGTCTCAAAATAGATGTGTTTTGTTCCACCTCCATGAAACTGGGAGATTAGTTTCCCAACGACAACTGTCGTGGTGGCTTCCCTTTTCATCCTGAAGTACCACACTATATTCCAAATGCGGCCTCTCTGCAATGTCTATACAATCCCCATAAACCATGCAGATAAATGATGATTTCATTCATCATGACCCACTTATTACTATATATGTGTTGGGAAATATGTAAATAAATGAACAAAAAACAACAACAAAGAAAACATGCAGTGGAAATAAATTTTGTATCCTCCAAACAAAATCAGATGTGTTGTGACCAAAAATTTATGTCTAGTATAAAAATATTGACAAAAAAATCAAAACATGGAAACCCGAAAAGGGAAAATAATAGGAACTACTCCAGAATGTGGGATCTACTAATAATTAATTACTACACGATAAAGACTGCAAAATATGATTCTGATCTCAAACATAATACTCTAATAAAATTGTGGATCAAAGGAAAAAGGTAGATGTTGTTTGAAGGTATCCTAAAATGATGAACGTAACCTAATAATGAAACCCAAATAGATCTGACCAGGTAAATAATGTGTTCACTATCTGAATAAAAGGTGCAGATTTGAATGCACCAAGATCAGATCAATGACCGTCGGAGATGAAAGTCGACCAGACCATTAGTGTTCCACCAGTTTCACATATGAAATTTGTTGTGTAAAATCTTAACTACACTACACTTATGTTTTTATGTACAAATGAACTTTTGGGACGGAGATATTATCACACATCTCAAACCATTTCTGATTCACTCTTATCGATTATATCATGATGAAACACCTTTAAAAAAAATTACTACATTATATTATATAGACACATAGTCCATATCATCAATTTATGTTGTCAACATTAAATTTTCCATCTATTAATATTGAGAATTAACTTTCAATTAATGTTTAGAGAAACTACCTAATTATTATTTAGAAAAATATCTAAATTAATTTCTCTCTCAATAAATGTGTTGAATCCCAAAAATCTCTCCCTTCAAAACATTTGAGATGGGAAAACATCCAAAAAACCAATTTGGAAAGAAAGAAGGTTAGTACTACTGCATCAATAATTAGTTGTAAAAAATATGGTGACACCCTTTTTCACTTTTGATAAAAAAAATTATTAGCTCCCTATAAAAGTAATCCAAATGCCAACATATTCATCAAATATGTATCAGTACCATCCTTTGGAACAAGAACTAAAGTAAAAAACATATGGTACCCACATAATCATTATCGCTACCCAATCAGGATCACCCATAGAAACAAATTGCTCATCCTCAAAATCCCTCGAGCAGCTAGCATGTCACCTCCATCAACCTGCTTCAATTTCTAAACCTTATTTTACATTATGCACACATTAGTGATCCTCTTAGAAACATACACAATTCACACATTAAATAGAAAGAAAAAACCTTCACCTTTCACACTAGATGTTCGTAAAGGTAGAAAATGATGAACATGAAAACAACATAAAAGAGAACATGCAGTAGAAATAAATTTTCATTTCATCAAAATAGGAAATAAAAACTAAAGAAGATGTGCAATGACCAAATAATATTCTTTCATAAAATAAATATTGACACCATAAATTTTCAATGTGGAAACCCCAAAAGGAAAAACCCATGGGACATAGTAAATAATGAGGGATACACTACCAAAAAAATGATCAATGTAGAGAATGCCAATTATTAGGGGGATTTAAGAAATAACACTTAGATAAAATAATGGATCAAAGGAAGAAATAATATGAAGTTTGAAGGAAACCTGAAATGAGTAATGTTGCCTAATAAATATACCCAAAAACATTATAATAGGAAATAAATGTTTTTGATGTCCGAATAAATGGTGCAGATGAAAATGTAGTAGGATCAGATCAAATACCACCTTGGATGAAAGAAGATCAGACCAGGAGAGTTTCATTAGGCTTAAATTTGAAAACCACTTGGTAAAACCTTAACAGATCTATTCTGAATATTGTGAGGAGATCAACATTTCTGGGAGGGAGATATTTTCACACATCTCAAAACCTTCCCATATCTCTATTGCTGACTACATAATTCGGGAAATCCTTTATAAAATTTTTCTATTACATCCTCTTATATAGACACCAAGTCAATATTTACAAATAATGCAGTCAACATTAAATTTAAATTCACTAATATTGATAATTAACTCTCCATTAAAGTGGGGAGAAAATAATCTTTTAATGTTGAGAAAAATATCTCCATTAATTAATTTCTCTCTCTTCAATATATGTGATGAATCCCAACAAGATTCCCTGATCACTAATGAAATAAGACCTGAACGCCATTAACACACATAGACCTGCGCTAGAAACCACCAATCCTGTATCTAGTTCCTAAAATCATAGGTCGACCCTGACATCTGCATCATTTGAGGCCACCCACACACCCCTCCCCCAAAATAAAGCAGGAAAATAACCATGCCAGGAATTGAACTCCTGCCTAAAGAGATGTAGTATTACAGGGTTATCACACCACTAAGTCAAACCGCAACTGAAATTTATAATTAAACATATCAATAAATATATGAATATATGAATATATAAAAAATTAAAATAAATATATGTATTTTATTAATAATTATATATAAATAGATATAAATATAATTATTGATAACTATAAATATAACAAAAAAATAAATATTTTAATAAATATAAAGATATATATTAGGTGGTTAGGAGTATATACATTCAAACAGACTCACACCACACACACAAGCCATAAATTTTAGATATAACCCTTCACATGGGATAACCCACCCATTTAATGGCACGAAGACCCCACTAAGAGCAGCCACAAAGACCCTTACAGTTGATGAACCAAGGCACTTATAATGTTGGACCCTAAGACCCCAATAACATTGTGGCATGCCCTCACACATGATGCCCCATACACCCCCATTCGCTACTTCCATCTCTAGAAAATTTACGAGAGAATTTTCTCCAGCAAACGAGCCTCACCTATACACAAAGAATATTATTCTCCACAATGCTTGCATTGTGAAATCCCTAAACCAACACTGCCATACCCTTCCTTCTATCGTCTCAATGGGAACCATAGAATAAAAACCCCATTCATAACCAAAAATATGAGGGTCGATCTCAGTCTGGAGGGGATTATCATGAAGCATCATACACCATAGATACCAATAAACCACGACCCCTACCGTTGAGTAGGGGTTCTCCTACCAGTTTGTTGTGGAATAATCCCTTTACAGTATCATTCCCCGATGGAAATTGATGGATACCATCACCACATCCCTTCTACCACTGTCAAATCCCACCGAGTGGAGTTCTTCCATTTTCTTCACTTATGGGCCATCGATCTGAAGAAATCACCATTAATTATCACCATCCCCTTACACCCACCTACCCGATGTATCTTGTTGAATACAAGATGGGTGTGTCACATGTCCCCTAATTAAATCGGGCATTAATGGGTGAGGATAATGGTTTGACTCCACCTCTCTCCAATATGATGTCTATGGGGTATAACCCTAATCAATAGCTGATCTGGACCCCATTCGAATAATAAATATATATATTACATTTATAATATTATACTCATATATTAATAAATATATATATTTATATATAAATATATATAATTTATAAATATATTTAAAATTATCTAAAAGTATTTATAAATGTATTTGTTTATAATTTGAGTTTTAAAAAAAATATTTAAATAATTATATAATTATAATAAATATACTTAATTAAAAAATATAATTCGTGTATTTATTAATTAAATATTAATTATTAGTAAATATGGATAATAATTCGTAACTACCTCATAATTAGTCTTAAAAAATTAATAATTATTATGGATTAATTAAAATTTAATATTAGCTAATAGTTTGTAACTAGATGGTAGTAGTAATGCTTTTTAGATAATTTAGAAGTAATTAATAAATTGGATTAATAATTTTTAATACATTACTAATTTTTCTCAAATAGTATTTTAGAAATTATTATGGATTAAATAATATTTGAATATCACTTAGCATATTTATTATATGTTAGTTTTAATATTAGTTAATGAATAACTATTTTAGTAGTAAGCATGGATAATTTGTACATAATAGTAATTATTTCTTATTTAATAAAAATAATCAATACTTAATATTATAAAATTTTTTAAAATATTAATAACTACTATTTAGTAATAATATTTTTCTCAAAAAGACTATTGACAAATAATTAATAATTATTAGTAATAAATTGGCCTAATTAATTATTATTAAGATAATTAAAACTTCATATAACTCTTTTAAATAATAACAATTAGCCATAATTAGTAATTTCATATTTTTAAAATGATTACTAATTAATACCACTTCAGTTAAAAAAATCTATAACTTATTAGTAATTTCTTATATTTTTAATAAAAAATAATAATAAGTTTATTCATTTCTAAATAATTATTTAGAAGTCTTTGATGAAACTTATAGGTTATAACTCAATAAAAATATTATTATTTTGAATTTTCAAGTGATATAAAACATTGATATCATAAACTCTAATGATTTGATAAAATATCAATGAAAAATACATATCATTAAAAATGATAACCATAATTTTACAAAAGTATTTTAGTGGTAAAGATACAATAATTAAAATTTTACTAGTGTTAGGAATACCAAATGACACTATTTATAACACAGCCATATATCAAGTTGTGTATTCCATAATTGGATTCCTACATTAAGACGTAAATTTAGTGAATTTCCTACACCACCCACTTGAATTAGATTTTCACTTTGGTCACTGAAATTCTATCTTGAGACCAAAAACCTTTTCCTTTTCAAATGGTCGGTTCCCATAATTTGAAAGATCCCTTTTGTGTATTTATTTAATTTCATAAATATTGATATTATAGAATCAAATATGATGGATATGAAATGAAAATGGGTGGATTCCAATCATATGAAAAATGTGTATAATGATGGGGTGAAATATTACATCATGTTTTCCAATGATCATGCAGGTGAACATTTTAAAATTATCTTTCCATGTTTACACTTTTTTTAGTCAAGACTAATTAGTCCATAAGAGTTAGATGACTACATTTTTTATCATATAATAGATCAAATTTATAAATTTTGGACTAAAAGTGGCAAAAAAACGAATGTAACTAGTGATTGGGATACTAATATTGCAATTTAGAGGTCATTTGATATGATTACAAGTGTGGAAAATAAAGAATGAAATATAGAGGATGTGATTAGAGGTGTTAAGGATGCTGAAAATTGTATTGAGGAAATGGAAATGAAAATTTAATATTAACTTCTTGATTTTCCAAAAATGTTTTAGAAGTTAAAGAGTTGTCCAATGAATCCATTGTATGATTCTTATACTGAATATATAACTTTTTCAGCCATACTAAAGATTTATAATTTAATATATGGGAATAGATGTTGTGAAACTTTTTTTTAGAAAACTAATTACTCTCTCAAATGATATTCTATCAGACGATAATGAACTTCTTAGCCAATCATATGATGCTAAACAAATGCTAAGATCAATGGGTATGATCTTTGAAGGAATTATTGCATGTCCAGATGACTCTATACTATTTTTCAAAGACTAATTATCACTTAATGAATGATGAATGTGATGCTATTCTTGATACATTAAATATGAATCGAGTTCTGTGAATGTTTCATGTTACATTCCAATCATTAGGAGGTTTAGGTTCCTATATGGAAGTGAGGAGCCTGCAAGGCAATTGACGTGGAACAGGAATATAATAAATAATTTTGGTAACCTCTTCACCAAACTGACTCTTCTCAGTGGAAGAGAATTGATCAAAAGTTTCTTAAATTTGTAAATGAGTTGAGAAAACATTGCCTTGCTCTATGGATAGATAGAGTAAATCTGTTTGGTTGTCAATCAAAAACTCAGAGTACCATTTTTATTATGTTGTAAAATTATTACATTCCACCAAAGTTATGAATGAAATGAAAATATATTATGTTTTATATGATTATATAATGACCAAAACAACTTTGTAAATATATTGATGTTTTTTGGATCCATTGGGTGATGATTGGGAATTCTCATTGGATTCTGGTAATACGTTGTATGATTCTTGCAAAAATGAAGATTTCATGTTGGGATCTATCTTGTTTGTGATGATAAATGACTTGGATACTTATGGAGATTTTCAAGATATATCATTAAAGTAACTCAATGGTGTTTCGTTTTTTGAAGTAGGAAACAATCAATTACATTAAAACATTCATCAAATACTATGTTTCTAGAACATTGTATATTTCTACCCTAGGGAGATAATTAATAATCTTGGAATCTATCATTTGATGGGCATTAATAAGAATGTACAAAAATGTATCCACAAGTTGTTGATAAATTATTCAATAACGTAAAATATATCGATACTTCTTTTGGTAAACCATTATCGAAAAATCATAAAAAATTTGTTTCCAAAAAGAGATCTATTTTTTTTAATTACTATATTGCCATTTTATGTATGACATAAATTTCCATTATGTTATCAATGATAATGAAAAGTGTGTGATAATTTCATTGAAATTTTACTAAATGACCCCAAAAAAAAAAGGGTGGAATTAAGGATAGTTTGGACATAATTTAGATGGGAATATTGGAAGAACCGGCACTAGTGGAGGGTGAAAAATAGAACTCTCATCCTCCACCTGCTTATAATCATTCTCAGAAGGTGAGATATCTGTTTTTCAAATTATTGAATAATGTAAAGGATCCATAGGTTTATTTGTTTAATATCATGAATATCATGTCAATGATTGATATAATGTTAAAGGGTATGAAATCACATGATTGTCATGTTTTCATGCATGATCTAATGAATGTAGTTATACATTGAATTTTATTCCAAGAATGGCCATCATACATTATCCAAGCTATCTTTATTTTCCAAAGCTATATGCAGCAAACTTATACACCTGTTGAGATTTCCAACTATGGAAATGGAAATTTCTGTCTTATTATGTGAATTTGAAATGACCTTCCCACTAACATGTTTTGATATGATGGTTCACTTGATGGTACACTTGGCCAGAAAGACTCAACTATGTGGTCATGTACATTATAGATGGATTTACCCATTTGAATGATAAATGAATATTTAGAAAAGGTATTTCAAAATAAAATTCTGATAGGGGATTGTATTATAGAACTATATGTTGTTTAATAAGTTTTTGAATTCTACACTAACTACCTATTCGATGTGGAAAGCATTCATCTACTGAAATCTCTTCACACTAGCATCTTTTGGTTGACGGATATCTAGAATAGATTTTGAAAGAATCACTATTAGAGATCTAAATCATACCCAACATTATGTTTTTTATAAAATTATATAGGTTTCCTCATATTTCAAAAACCATGAATAAATTATTAGTAATTTAAATACATAAATACTGGAAGGTGGACATGAAATACACATAATTAACACATTATTGGATGTTCCTGAAACCATATTTATAAGGAGTCATATAAAAATATAAAATGAATTTTATAATGAATTCAACGACTATATAGAGGAAAAAGTGTACATGTATTATCGTATAATGGTTATGTTAGTAATGGTTATATATTGTATAAATATGAACATGATTAAGGTATTACAATGAAAAATAACAGAGTTACAGTTGTGGCTGAAGTGATGCTTGTTACTGGTACTGAGGAAAGAAATACAATTTTGATGAATATGTTAGACTTTTCCACCATAAAAAAAATATGGTACTTGTATTATAAAATATTACATGTGTCTATTTGTCAATATAAGTGGGTTGATAGTATACTTGGTGTTTAATAAGATGTATTGGGATTCATGAAAGTGGATTTTAGTAAGGAATGGTACAAATACAGATCATTTATAATGGAATCACATGAAACAAAAGTATTTTATTTTCCATATCCCACAAGAAGAAAGTGGTCAATTGTTATATTATTGACCAAACCCACTGAAGGTTCTGATGAAAATTCAAATGAGGATCACACTTTAAATGGGATGTCACAATCAATTTTCAACGGATCCAATGTAGACGAGTTCTTGTATGTTATACGCATAACAACCTAGAATCTCATACATAGTATAAATATTATATTAAATGGTTTAATTTATAGTAAAAAAATTGAAAATCTATTTATTATAATTTTCATTTAAAATGGTAACTGAAAGTAAGTATTTTGGTTGATTTAATCAAAACAGTAATATCTATATGAATTTGAAAGTTGATATTTTCTATCAAGAATATATTTTATAAAATATTTTATTATAATTTACTATTATTATTATTGAATTATGTTACGAAAATATTTTCACAATTAATGTTCACATTTTAATACATTCTAAAAACTATGTAATCAGACATTTAAATAATAATAAGTACTTTTATTATGTAAATTAATTATATTAATAATAAATTTTGAATTAAATGTTAAGATTAAATATGTTAAATAATAATACCAATAAATAATATTTCAGTATAAAAAAAAATAATATAATGAAAACAAGTAATTAAATAAATAATTGAGAAGCCATGATAGCATTGCACTGGGTCTATGAAAATTCTCTATGGGGACCATCATAATCAACTATTTTAAAATAAATCATTTAATATACTTCTTTTTTATTATTTTACAAAATAAAATCTATTTAATTTTTTAAATCAAATGAAAAGTGACAAACTATTTTGTGTGCACTTCTCTTTTGGATACTGTATAGGGTTAAGTAGTAGAATACACATAGGTAAAAATAAAACTTGTTTTTTCACACCCATTGATAGATGTGCATTAGTTATTCATTTCATTGTTTAAGTAGTATAAAAGAAGTCACCCAACCCCATTAAAGTTGTAAGAAAAACTTTGGGTTCCTTCCCATCAACTTTATGTCGATGACATCCTCTTGTTCATTGATTAGAAAAATTAATCATGGGATACCATTATAATAATATAGTCTCTTTATGAGAAGGTTTATAGACAAGTTATATCATTGAGAGAATAGATGGTTTTTTCGAAAATGCCTCAATGATACCAGAAAATGATTAATGATAAATTATTTCATGGCTGTCAAAGAGACCATAACTTGAGATGTCTTGGAATTCCCCTTTTATCAGGTAGATTTGGTCCAATTTATTTGGAGTAATTTCTAGAAATATCACCTCAAAATATTATAGTTAAGGTAACACAGTTTACCAGATATGTGTGATTTTCTGTGTGTATTCAATTACTACTTTGAAGTTTGCACAGTCTTTTCAGGTCTATAAATGTCATAGGTTATTTATGGAGTGTTTGTAAACTCAAATCAAGAACATTATATGGTTGGTTTGTATACATGAGAAGAATAGTTTCACACTTAATTGGAATAAAATACAAACCTACAGAAATGGAAATGGATAACATTAAAAAAAATCAAGATTTTCAATGAATCATTGGTCATAAATTATACATTAAATTTACATAATTTTATATAGGTTTATAATGAATTCATCCAGACCTGAATCATTAATCATCGTCACAAGGGAAATCAAATTTTCAAGGAATCTTCAGTTTTTCTTCCATATGATATATTTACAAAGATATTATGATGAACACCAAAGAAGTTCCCTTTATGTCTTCAAATCAGAACATCAATTTTTATTCATTTATTATTTCTCTAATTAGAGAGGGTCTCCGAACTGGGATAGCCAACATAAAGAAAATATAATATTGATTAATTTTGTTCTGCAATTTTCTTCTCTTTGGGTATCTTTATCATGTGTCATATCACTATGTTCTCTCTTGTATGTTTACTTTCAATAATAAATCTACAAGACTATAGGTTCGGGTCTCCAAATCCATAGTAATACCCCATTATATTACAATTCATCATTTTATAATTATTATTAATATTAATTTGTGTTACTTTTATTTTTTATGGTGTTGTGGTTATGATCAATACTACTACTACAACTACTAATAATACTATTATGGATAATGACATGGGTGAGTGGTACTCAACCACTAGAATACACATCTAGGAGGTATTTTTCAATCCCTAATTAGTGTGGGTACTATTTTAGTACTATGAACATGGTGACATAGGAGGTGATGCAGATGATGGCTGAAACAAGCGATGTTGTGGTCATAATTCCTGATGTTGGCAGGTGGTGATTCATACATCACAACTTATAGGTGCCAAATGTAGTATGATATAGACATGAATTTTAATAGTTCCCTGAGGCTTGAAAATAGTATTTTTGAGATACTTAATTGGATTTATTCCCATGGGGACTTTATGATAATAAATTGTAATAATGTGACTGGTTGGATGTGTTATCCTAATGTGGGGCTATGACTGATCATTCCAATATGTGTGTCTGTGTAATTTTTTATTGTACCCCCAAGAATATACCTATAAATATTTTTACTATTATAAAATGATCCCACATTTTAGACTCAAGTATTATATTTTTCTATAATAAATTGATCTTTGGTATTTTGTCTAAGGAACCACTTTCAATTTTTTGATATTATTAATACTATTATTATTATTATTACTTGATGAGTATACACTATGAACACAATTTTTGAACGTTAATCTCATTGAATTTGAAATTTAATTTATTAATGATAACCGTTTGTAATAGAAGTATTTTGTATTTGGTTAATCAACATTTTGAAATTGAAATTTACAAAATAAAAAAAATTAATTTCAGTATATTTTATCAATTGGTAATTTTGTGTCATATATAAGATTCAATAGAAAAATGGAGGGGTGTAGAAAAAGAATACAGTTTGCTGACCCTCAACCCATATGAAAATGAGAAAAATAGTATCCGCTCTGTAGGGGAAGTCACCCAAGCCACCCCACTGAGAGATCTATCAACACAATAGAAGATTTTATAGGCATGACCCTCCATGAATCTTTATAGTGGGTAGAGAATAAAAGAGTGATAAAACCGAAACACAAAGGTATACCTATATGGTAGTGGGAGGATGGAATCACTAGAATAGTGTGGATCATAACCGTGGTAGGGGTCCTTCGATCCCAGTCTGTTTCATTACCACTATGTCGCCATGGTTTTACATATATAGTGGAGGCCATCTCTCCACATTTTTTTGGGGTTAGTAGTGATGTGTACACTATTAATGATTTAGTTAATCACCATCATTTCTCTATATAATCTAGGAATGTTCCTCTAACACACATTCCACATACGTTTCACCACAACCAGTTCCACTACACCATAATGCCACAATGGCCAATGATGGAAGCTTAGGTTACCACTAGAAACAATAAGAAATACTACACCATAAGATTCAACCTTACTTCATAGTTGCCTAAAGAATCTTAACTGATGAATAAGAACTATGTCATTGAATGGATACTATTCCATAGTCCGTGTTTCCTGGAAATGGAAGAATAAGACTACGAAAGTTGTGATTTCCACTGCATCGTAAAAAAATAAGATGAAAAGGTGTATAATGTGGGAACACCAATATGATGTGGAGTATTCAAAAATGGATGTGGCGATGATTTTTATAAATAAAGGAGATAAACATCATATCATTGAAACTTCACTATGGATTGTTCCTAAATGGAATAACCGGGTTTAGAAAAAGAGGAACCCACAATGTCATAGTTGACCAATTGTACAATGGCCTTGCATTCTATGATAGGGTTGTATCATAGAAACACCACCCATGTCTCAGGGCTTAAATAACCTACAATTTTCAAAGTACTTAAGCATTATGGGTATCTAAAATTCCATGCTAAGGCTCATTGATTAGAGGAGAAATACATGTGACTGGTCTCACATTTCAAATAAAAGTAGGACAATCAACAACTCATGGTGTGAGGAAGGATCAACGACACAACCTCTCTCATAGATAATGAGATATCATTCAAAAGAAGATTGAATGGTCAGGAAAAGTAGAGAAACATGTAAGAGGGATTAAAAGTGTGAAGACAAAGGAGAAGTATGATATATGACATAAGGGGATATCTATAAATGATGAATGAATGTTTATGAACTTAATAATAATAATCTAGGACAGTAACATAAACCACAATGAGAGATAATAGAATGACCATATACAGAAGGGTTTCCAAAGCTATGTGACTCTACTAGCCTAGTCTCTTTTCTTTATATCATCCTCTCATGACATCTTGGGGGGAATCTATTTTTTATAGAGAAATATAGTGAGGGGATAATGTACTCAGTATAATAGGTAATGTTTGGTTTAAAATTTATACTTGGTTGTGTATATTTTTAATTTTATCTCAAACTTACCCCCTTATAATTCGTGAACTATGATGTTAGAGGATAGTATACAACTTTAAAATACCGTAACAAGATATTTCTCTCAAGGAACAACAAATGAACTCATCTGGGATAGTTATGTTTAAATAATATTTTAAACACCTACATAGAGATTAAACTAAGTATCTATGAGGGGAAAGGCTTGTCTGTAAATTAGAGAGTGTGTACGTTGAGAGGCAGATCACTTATCTTTGATAATGAAAAAAATATAATTTTAAAAATTCAAAACGTTACTCCCTAAATACCTACATGACCCCAGATCTATATTTTATGGTGAAATCATCTCATCAATTTGATATCCAAATTCAATCTTATATTTCTCTTTTATGTATCCCTAAACATTCTAAAAAATTTCCAAACAATTCCATGTTATAAAATTAAATTTATACTATAATAAAATGAAAACCCTTATATTAATGTACATATACATTACATTGCTTTTATGAAAAACATAAATCATTATACAAACAAATGCCTAAAGACCATATTATTCTATTTCCTTTGTAAACATTGAATCCTGAAAAATGGTATATAAGTGATCTAAACTATCTACCACTAGGTTATTATTGAAAAGAAACCTTAATAAACACATAATACTTAATACATATCTTCATTTACTAGGGAAAGAAACTTGAAAAGGGGCAAGATCAAATTCTCAGTAATGGTAAACAAGGGATACATGTAAGCATAAACATTGGAATATGATTATGAGAACTTGATCAAATAATTTAATGATCATACTCTGTCTATCATAGATCACATATGTGAATCATTAAATAGAAATTAGTAGTTCATATGGCATAAATCATAAGTAAATGAAGAACATAATCCATGAAATCATATCATAGGAATAAGATATGGAGTTGTTGAAATCACATAATCATATAATATGATTTCAATAGTAAGAAAGTAATCTCTTCTAAGACCATATTAGTAGTATGGGTTCACTCCATATACAAATTTTTAGTCATGGTTCTTTCCCTACCCATCTTTGTATACTAATTTCACTCCTCATACCATCTTGGTAGTCATGGTTCACTCCCATGGCCTTCCTAGTAGTCAAGGTTCACTCTCAATCCCATATTATTCTATCTCATCAGATATAAATCATTACACAATGAATTGGAGGAAGATATAATTCCCAACCAGATCATAATGAAATCATACATATATGTTCTATAAAATAGAAAACAATCATATCAGAACCCATGAAATTAAATGGCTGTCATAAACATGAAATCAATCCTTAACCTATGGGAAAAGAATCATGTTTCATACTAATTTTATCAGAGCATAACCCATTAAAGGAAGCAGGTTATATAAAAATAATTTCATCAATACATAAAACATTCATGTTAATAATATTAATGGAACATTAATATCATTTACTAGAAGGAATGAGTAAAACTAATTGATGTAATATTAGATGGGACATAAATTTTAAAGAACTTTTTAAGACATTTCATATTGAAATTATCAATTATCAATTGAAAAATGATTTTTGAAATTTAATATCTTTTGGAAACTATATCCATGAAAATAAATTTCAAAAATTATTAATTAATAATTGAAAACATTTTGAATGTATTTTTTTCCTTTGATAATATTCAGAGGAGCTTGAAATACTTTGGAAAAATTCATTCCATGAATAATACATTAAAAAAATATAAATGAATCATGAAAATGATTTGATGACCATTTAATCAGAAGGAACATTTAAAAACAATTTCTTAAGAATTAACATTTTATACATTAAAAGGAAACATTAAATAAATTGTAATGGGAATTTCAAGGTAAAAAGTATATTCCTTTTGCATTGTAAAAATGTTAAAAAAATCATCATTAAGAAAGAGAAAACAATATTGATATGATAAAATACGTAAAGGAGAAAAAGGTAAAAATTTATTTTAATTATTATATTAGAATAGTAGAATATTTTTAGAAAACCCTTTTAGAAAACATTTTTTTAAGGAACATAGATTTCCAAACAAAAAAAGGGTAAAGTTCGGATTTCTTATAAAAAATATTTTTAACTATATTATGTAAAACAATACTGGAAAACTGGTACCAATACATGAATATATTTTGAATAATTTTAGGGGAAGAATATTTATGATTTTTACTGAGATATAGATCAAAATATTTCATCAATGGAAGAAAAAACATAAACAATTTTGAAAAATAATTAGATTGTTATAATAAACTATTATATATTGGTATCTTGGGGTCACACTCTCCATGTACGAAAAGAAAATTACATGAAGCTTATAATATCATGAAAATAAGGATATTAATTATATAACATTTAAAATGGAATTATATACACCTCAAAGACGAATTTAGGTGAATAACAAAACATGAGTCTCAAAGAATTTAAATTGAGACAAAACAATTTGATCAATTTGGTTACTTTAGAAACTTAGAACCCATGAAAAAATATTATAGATGGATATTTAAATACAAGTAAATTTAATTATATGATACATATCATATATTTTTGTTCATTACATACCCCACAAAAATTATGTGAGTGGTGAATAAAGTAAGTATCTCATAGAAATATCAGTGAGATGATATTCTCTTACCTTATGTTCTGAATATTATCATACTCGTTCAAAATTATTTTATAATAAATATAAATTTATTATAAATATATAAAATAACCATATTACATCTTATAATACCATATACCATTTGATTATGGCTTTATATTTTTCTATTGTTAACAATTCTATGTTAAGGTACCACTTTAAGTAATATCCGATTTTTTCATGTTTCTTAATTTGTTAAATCATTAGTCCTTATGTTAATATATTTGTTTATAGAATTTAAAATGAAACATAAATATAATTTATATTCAGTATATTTTCATTACAATAATCCATATAATTTAGAAGTATGTGACAAAATACACTATTCATGGAGACGGTAGGTCGTACGTACTCATGAGCGCTATGTCTGATTAATTAGCGTGTTGAAAAAAAGGAAGTAAAATTAATATATGTATATAAATATAAATGTAAATCATTATTAATGTATATTTATTATATCATATTATATATATATATATTCTCTAAACCCATCCTTAATATATTCGATGTAGTGTATGAATGAATGTCATCGCTTTGAGGAAGAGGTAATCTTCACTTCCACAAACAAAATTATCATATTAACACCAAATGGAAAGTATAAAGATATTTTTGGTACCACATTGTGTATAAGGTTGTATTTTTTCAACAGTTTTCAATGAAGATCCAAATGAAGAAGGAGATGAAGGGCATAATGTTAAAAAGTGGACATGCAACATCTCACTGTTCAAAGAGACTGTGAAAGAGCCTACTTGAAGAGAAATTAATTAATGTATGAGTAATCATGATGAGATTTTAATATTTAATATTGATCATATAAAGCTGAGAATTTGACACTAGCCATATTCCGTGTTGACTAGAATGACTATTGTTGCTGGGAGTTAGGGAACTTGAAGTACATTCTTTGGAAAATCTAACGATGCTAAAGGTGATCGATCAAATACTATATATCACGATAGATAAGGTTTTTGATGAAATTATATTAATTTATAATAATAAATATGACAATGGTGTTTTCCATGAATGGTGTTATACGTTTGAGACTAAAACCTGTATTGAGGGTGGCATAGTTTCCCAGTGTTTTCCAAGTTTTTGGGGCTCAAAATCAGAAGCTTGGAAATGAAAAAAATCATTTGTAGTGAATTGTATACAGAACGGTATGAGAAGAAGTTCACAGAAGGTTTTTTCACATAAGAGTGCGTTTTATGAGGAATGGTACATAGAACGGTATGTGGAAACAATATCAGATTATAGAAACAACAGCGATATGCAGAATGGTACGTACATTAGTTTGAAGAACCAAAAACAATTTGCAGGGACGGTACATGGTTAAGGATTCTGGTACATGGAATGCTAATGGTTCGCCACAGAAAGAGTTGTGGATTTCGTAATGGCTTGTAGTTTGTAGAAGAAAAGTAGTATGTGGACTGGAAGACACACAGTACATGGTGAAGGTTCACAGTTGACATAATGGTCGCATAACGTGGACCGACAAGCTTACTGTATGTGACTAAATGTTTGTAGGATTGCTACTGTTCATGAAACAAGATTGGTATGCAGTGGAGGATTGCAATATATAGATGAAGCTCAATATGCAGTATAGATTTTCCATCATTGAAAATTGTGGTAAATTATATTGGTAAAATTTGGGGGGTTATTCTCATATATAAGGAGTGTTATTCCCATCAATATGAGATAGATTTTTTGATAAGAAAATATCATCGCTATGGAATAAATCTACTATGTCCGAAAGTGGTATTCTAGTGAGATTATAGGTAGGAAAAAGTGGTACACAAAAGATTAAATGGTTCTCAAAATAGGAATGCACAGTCCGAGGAAGATATTTTGCGTAATAAAATGTGGTATGTATAAGATGAAATTATTCTTACAATTTGCTGAAGGAGTCCATGGAAGGAAGAAACGGTACACAGAGGTGGTACAGAGAGGCTTTATGAAAAGTAGGTATGTGATGGAAGTATTTGAAGGTGGTTTGTGAAGGTGGTATTCAGAGGCGGTAAGCGAAGTAGGTACACAGAGGCACGATGCACGGAGCAGGCATAGTGCGCAAAGTAGGCACGGTGTGTGGAGCATGCATGGTACGCGGAACATGTGGGTTACACAGAATAGGCCTGGTATGCCGAACATGTTAGTTACATAGAATAAGAATGGTACACAGAATAAGGGGGGTATGCAAAATAGGCAAGGTAAATAGAATAGGCGTGGTATGAAATCCAGGCACAATCCGTAGAACATGTACGATGTTTTGATCAGAGGAAGTCAACAGAATTATAAACCATTCATGGAAATGAAAACATCATAAATTAAGCTTTTGAATCTAGAAAAAATATGAAGAAGTATTAGTGACTTCTTTTATTTCACTAAAGGAGAAAACTGAATTTAAAATAGCATCAATTCGGGAATTTGATGCAAGTAGTGTCACATGCTGAATAGACACAAAGGCATTTCATGCCAATCTATTGAAGAAACCTTCAAGACAATAAATTGAGTGTGATATCTCCCCAGACATTTAGCTAGGGGGAGTCAACAGAAGTGATATGATGGAAGTAGTGGTATATCCCTAAACCATTGTAATGGTAGTGTGCTGGGGATAGAGTGGCTGTGCCCGATCCTTTATAATCCAAAACTATTGAAGATTAGTGGAATTTTGTATGATAAAAAAACCAGTAGGCGTAAACTCCTTAGACGTAGCCCCCAGTGGTGAAACATGTAAAAAGGATATTGTTGTCTTTATTCATATGAATGATTTAATTACTACTCATATCTATCATACTAGTTTTAAAAATGGTTCATACGAATGTCGCATCATGATCCTATAAAGAAGATAAATTGTTGACACTCTGATTCATCCCCCTCTTAGGGTGGTATAGGGTCCTTTAGATATGTGTTGTAAAATAATTATAGAATATTGAAGAAAAAATAAATATAATATATAACATATATAAAAAAAAATCCATTACAATTTCCACCATGATAGGGGGTAATGGATAAATGAACTATCATCATTTTGTGAGGTGACAGTTTTCCATACACGTAAAAAAGTATGATAATTAAACATTAGATGGATATATGTGTAATTATAGGGAAAAAAAATATCATAAAAACATCCTAGTGTATTTATTATACTGGTGTTTTTATAAAAACATGGAATAAAAATAGCATAGTGAGTGAAGAAAGAAAAAAAAGGAGTTTCAGGGTGTGTCTTAACATTAAATTGGGTGAGTCCTTTTGATTTGCATGAAAAGGATCCTTTGGAAGGATATATAAACAAGGATGGCTTAATGGATGATTTTAGGAATGTTTTGGAGCTATTTTGGAAATATTGATTTCATGAAAAAAAATTCCATAGGTGTAAGTAGGTGGGAGTATAAGAGACCTTTTATAATGGAGGAGGAGTGACACTCTTGTTATATTTTAGAAAAGGGAAACCCCACCCACGTTTTTTATTGAATGTGGATAATATAATGGTCCAAATTCTATCTAAGGGAGTTTATAGTCTAAATATGTCTATAAAATGTATTTTGGAAAAGTTTATATGTTGTTTTGGGGCTTAAGGTTATGGTTTAGTCCATTATTAAACATAAATTAACCCTATCCATTGTAATTAATTTTAATTACTTTCAAAAATATTTTTGGCCAAATATAATTTGACCTAATTAGACAATATAAATTATTCTGATTAAAAATATTTATTATATTTTTACCAATTCCAAAAACATAGGTTGTAGAAATTAATTTAAATATAATCCCTTGGATGGAACAAAAATTAAGTTTTTAAAGTAAAAACATTTAAATGTTTTTTTGTAGTAAATTTCAAATTAAAATTGATTATATTTACATAATTTTTGAATTAATAAATTAACATAATGTAACTATAAAACCAACATAAAATATAATTAAACTATTTAAGTAAATTAGATGAAAAAAACAATTTGAATTAAAATTCAGTATTTTTAACAATTCAATAAAAAATAATACTTCACTTAAAAATACAAAAATTTCACCCTAAACTAATATTTTTTATTCAATTTGAATTTTAAGGTTTATTTTAACATATAAAATTTATAAAATTTTCAATATTTACATTTAAAATAAGTTCTATAACAAAAAGTGGTAAAAGTAGTTTATCGAAAATAGAGGTTTTTATGTGTAAAATTGGGTTTGTTCATATCTTATTCCTATTGAATATATTGGATGAATATTAAATTTTTTTGATAGAAATAATATATATTTATATATATATTACCTTAATTTCATTCACCAATTAAAATTAATTTAATTTATTAGTTTTCAAAATATTTCTATGTATAAAAATATTTTTTTTGTAAAAAATATCCCTTTATATTCATTTGGTTCATTGTAAATAATGAATTAATTTTTTGTTAGTATAAACCATAAGTTTATATAAATTACTTAATAATATTAATATTCAATAACTTAGAAGCTTGGTTGTGTCTTAATATATTAAATAATAATATTTTAATAATATATTGTTGTTTGGAAAAACTTGGTCTTGCGTGTTACATATGACGTTAAGGAATGTAAGTCTCGTGTATAACATATGCAAATATCAGTGTTCCGTATAGAAAAATAAAAACATTATATTTCATGTTGTGCAAGACTAACATGGAATTCCATATAGCTAAATCAAAACATAGTGCGATTTTATATATAACATAACAATTTTCAATGTTTTTTGAAATGAAAAGTATCATAAAGAATAAATTAATTCGAAAAAAATTCAACAAATATTGAGGTGTTAAATTCTACCCCCCATAAAGTTAATTTCACCCTCTAAATTCATCTTGGATATTAAGGGATAAATAATTGAATGTTCCATTCAAATAAACCCACAACCTAAAAATGAATACTAAAACATTATTTTAAAAAAGAAAGTTAGAACCCTAATAGGTTAAAACAATTAACTTATGACCAGATTTCCATATATGTGGACATTTCTAGGATGTAAAAACATGTAAATGGGTGAAAAATCTAACCATCATGTTCTGATGGAGAGTGATAGAGAATAAGGTCATGAAAAAGTTAACAATCAAAAAGCCGTAAATTTAGGATGACATAAAGGACCTTCTGATCCATCAAAAACAAAGGTACTAGGATAAAATCTTATTTATAGTTCATTTTACGAAGCTAAATAAGTTTCATGGAATGATATACTTTCATTATTTTAGGAAAACCTCACCCTTTTTTGTTACATGATTCACTTCACCTCTTTCTTCAAAAAGGAAAATGAATTTTTCATTCATGAAGCACTAAAAATCATGATATCCATGATAATTCATCACTTCTCTCTTTAGTCTCTATTAACAAAAAATTGTTATAGAAGGATATCTAATACACATAATTCCTCATGTAGTGGGATAATAATTCAACCTAAAAAACTTCATCCAATGTTTAACATCATCATCCCATAAATAATTATCCTTATAACCCTTCTGAATAATGAAAATTCAATACATTAGATATAATTTCTTGAAATAATTCTAACCTTGATCACCCATATATCACAATGTATCTCTTGGTTGTCACATTATAAACATGTCAATACCCTCATCATATATTCTCTTGAAACATTTTAATAATTTAATTTATCGTAAATACGTTTTGAAAACATGCCAGCTTCTTTATTCCAATAGTTTCTATATGTATTCCATAAATAAAAGATGTTTTAAACATTATCCAGGATGAAAAAGACAAATTTTACAACTAGTATATAGTCAAATCTTGGGTAATAATTGTTATCCAATTTACATTATCCCAATAAATAATCTCATTATCAGAGAAAAATAAAATTTTCTCAACATCTGGATCACATAAATGGTTACCTTCACTTAATCAAAATATCAATTTTCTATTTCCCCATCACAATCTGAAATATCATTTTCAATCCTAATTAAAAACTTATACCGAAAATACTTATATATTTAATGATTCATATAACATAATCTTTGAGTTCCAAAATAAAAGTACCTCATTACACCAACATTATTCATAAACTAATACCCATGATTCATCGAATTATTCTATAAAAAAATTCTCGAATATGAAAGATAAAAAATTTGTTAGTTTTACTCAACCTTAATCTAATCATGCTTCTTATGATTAATGTACACGATACTGTAATAACATCAAAAACCTTTCACATGTCATTTGTGGATCCTTATCTTCTTAAGTATTACAAATACTCATAACACCTTCTTAATTCGTGTTTTTATATTTCCACTTGTCGAATCGATTTTAATAATGCATATACATTCTATATCTAAAATATTAAATTTTAAAAACATTCCTTACTTTTCTCCCCATTGACTAAAACCAGAAAGCACAGAGTGACCAACACGTATCATAAATAAAACCACATAACCATGAAAAAGTAGGTATAGGATGTCTAAATCATTACACACACCATTTAATTGATGATACCTTATGTTTAACATATGTTATTCATGGTCAACTTGTGTTCAAATCATTCATAATTTTTTGTGTAGCTATTGTGAATTTCAAAACTATATCCCTCAAGAGTGTCAAAAAAGGTGTAAAAAAGGCTCATTGTCATGTACCAGATTAACCTGAGTTATGACTTGACATATTTTTAGAGTTATTACCCCTAGGAACATCTATTATAGTTCGACGTCCACTTGGAGTATCCAGACACAGATTTATTTCAAAGAAACCACTCACACTAGCCTTAACCACAATTCCATGAAATTTTCTATACCTTTCCTTATCCGTAGACTAATCCTCATACATTTATATAGATTTATCAATATGGTTTTCTAATCCCAGTTTACAATGGTTAACTAAACCATTTCTCTGATACAAACTATAATGAGCCCGATCTTAATGTATATAGGCATTACATCACTTTTTCGGAATACCTAAAACATTATACAAATAGATGCCCAAATATTGTATTAGTCTAGTTCCTTTAGAAACATAAAAATATGGAAAATGGTAGATAAGTGAGCCACAATATCTCCCATTAGGATCTCCTTGACTAGAAACCATCTCAGTCACATCATACTTAATACATATATTTATATCCTGGGGAAGGAAACATAAAAAAGGGGGAATCAGAGATGCTTAGTAATGGTATACAATTGTTACATGTAAGAATAATAATTAGCATATATGTTTGAGAACATGATCAAAACATTTGAATATCATACCCTTTATATCAAAGATCCTAGATATAAATCATGACATATATATTAGTAGTTCATAAGGAATGAATCACAAGTAAATGAATAATGTAATCAGTGAAATCCTAACAAAGAAATAAGACATGGAATTGTCTTATGATCATAAGCATATAATATGATTTCCATAATAGCCAAGGCATGTCTTCCAAGACCATCTTTGTAGTATGGGTTCACTCCCTATATCATTGTGGTAGTCATGGTTCACTCTCATGGCCATATTATTTGCATTAATTCACTCCTCACATTATCATGATAGTCATGGTTCACTCCCAAGACCATATGAGTTTATCTCATGAGACATAAATCATTAACCAATACATTGGAAGGAGATAATGGTACCACTAATCTTATAATGAAATCATATACATACATGTTCTAAAGAATCAGAAAAAAATCATATCATAACCCATGAAATTAAATGGATTTCATAAATAATAAATCATAGAATAACATGTTGAAAAAGAAACAATTTTCATTATAATTTCATGAGAGCGTAACCCAGGAAAAAATTGGGTTTCATAAACATCATGTCTTCAATACATAAACTATTCATAAAAATAATATGAATTAAACCATTATATTTTTAGGGAAATGCATGACTAAAACCAATCAATGTCATCTTAGATGGAAAATAATTTTGAAATATATTTTAAAAAACTCTTCATGGATAAATTTTCTTTCCACTATTGAAAAATGATTCTTAAAACATAAAACCTTTTTAAATACATTTTAATGAAAATAAACATGATTACATATAAAGGAATCATTGAACATATTTTGAAATTTTGTTTCCCTTTGAAACCATAGAGATGAGATTGAAATCCATTTTAGAAACACTATCTTTGAAATATAAATTGAAACGTTGTAAAGAATGATTGAAAATGATTTGAAAATAAATTCATTGAATGTATATTTTAAAATCATTTCCATAAAATATTGACCTTTTAATCATGAAAATGACACATCACAGAAATGATGACGGGTAAACATGTATTTTTCCTATGATATAAAAAAGAATATTACATTTTCACGGTGAAAAGGTTAGAAAAAGAATTGTTTGGAAAGAGATAATAATATTAATTTTTAAAAATTAGTAAAAGAAAAAATGGAAAATTTTATTTTAATTATTATGGGAAAATAGTATAATATTATTGGAAAACCATTTTAGAAAATGTGGTTTTAATGTAACGGGGATTTCAGACCAAATAGATGGTAAAGTGGGGCTTTATAAAAAAACTTATTTACTATATTATGTACCAAATAGTTGAATAATGTTTAAAATACATGAATATATAAGGAATAACTGAAAGATAATATTATTAATGAGTGTTGATGATATTTTTATCATAATATTTCATCAAGGGAAGTATAAACATAAAAAATATCAAAAAATGATGAGATTGTTTTAATAAACTATTATCTCTTCGGAACACAGGGTCATACTCTCCATGTAATAATAGTAAATTTAATGAAGCTTATAATATCATTAAAATAAGTATATTCATGATATAACTTGTAAAATGGAAGTATATACACAAAGAAAAATAGGTTCATAGAAAATGATGAGTCTCAAAAAGGAAAATGGAGACGAAACAATCTTACCGATTTGGTAACTTTTGACCTTAAACCCTATTATAGAATGATTATAAAATTTAATATAAATACTGATAAATTTATTTATAATATAAATATTATATATTTATTTTTAGTACGTACACCACAAAAATGAAGTGAGTTTTGAATAAGGAATGTATCTCACAGAAATAAAAGTGAGATGATATTCCCATACCTTGTGTCTTGTCACTTATTGAACACATTCATAAATAATGAATAAGTAATATTCATTTATTATACCTCTATCAGAAAACCATATTCTTAATTTCAATACCATATAATGTTTGATTATGGCTTTATATTACCAACATGTTTACAATTCTATGATAATGTTTCACTTCGACTAATATATGCATTGTTTTACGCTTGTGTATTAATTTGTTATGGCTTTTTTCCTCCAATTAATATCTTGATTTCCAAAATTTAAATAATGATTTTAATATTATATAATATTCAATATATTTTTCATATATTAATCAATATAACATAGATGTATAAAATGAAATACACCATTCATAGAGACGGTAGGTTGTACATATGCAAAAAAGATATTTTGATTTAATTGTCATGCCCAAAGAATGAAAGTAAAAGTAATATATGTGTATATATATTTATATATATGTATATATATATAATTATTAAATTTTATTTATTATATAATATAGATAAATATATTCATTATACACAATGTTAATACATTCCATGTAGTGTATGAATGAATCACATCACTTTGAGGGGGCGGTAGTCCACACATCCTCAAATGAAATTATCATATTAACACAAAATGTAATGTATAAAGATAAGTGTTTTAAGAGAATTAAACAAGATTAAAGTAATATTAAATATATTATATAACATATATAAATATAGTTTCCATCATAATTTCTACCATGAGAGGTGGTAAAGGAAAATGAACAATTATCTTTTAGGGAGATGGTAGTTCACTGTACTCGTAAACAGTATATATGTTACCCATTTGGTGGAAGTGTGTGTATGTTTAGGATGAACCGTTATCATAAAAACAAGATAGTATATTGAGGATACTGGTGTATTTATACAATCATTGAATAATAATATTTGATGGAGTGTAGAAAAAAATAAAAGAAAATAGTTTGAGGGAGGGTCTTACCCCTTAATCGTGTAACTCCTATTGGTTTTCAAGAAAGGGATTTATTTTAATGATTTAAAACCATGATAATCTTAAAAATAGAATTTAATGATGTTTGGGAGAATTTTTTATGATTTTTTTAAGCCAAATTGGCTTGATAGCTATGATGATGTGGGAAGAGATGAGGACTTTTATAATGAGGGTGGATCGGTACTCTTGTAATATTTTGGAAAATGCAGACCCCACCCACATTTTTTTATTTTAAGTGAATCCAATATTGGTTAAAAGTATATATAAGGTACAATAGGGTATAAATATGTCTATAATATAGATTGTTAACATGTTTGTAGGTCTTTTTAGGTGTTATATTTCTGGTTTAGTCACTTATTAAGCTTAATTTCACCAAAATATTTGTAATTAATTTTAACTACGTTCACTAATATTTTTGGTCAAAACCACGTTTAGCAGATTACAAATTAAAAATAATGATTCCAAATATGGAATCCATTTTTTGAAATTCCAAACACAAAAGTGTTATAAATTAATTAAAATATAATCCCACATATTGGAAGACAATACGGTTTTTTAAAGTAATAAAGTTGAAAACTTTGCTATGTTTTTATAGTCAATTAAAAAAATTAAATTGACTAAAAATAACTAAATTTGATTTATTTAAAAAAACATAACCTAATTATACTTTTAATCCAACATAAAATATAATTTATCAATATAAATAGATTAGATGGAAAAGCATTATTGAATTAAAATTTATAATTTTTAACTATTCCTTAAAAAATAACAATTCATAGAAAAATACCAAATATATTATCTAATTTTTTTAAATTATTCTATTTCAAATATAAAGTTCATTATTATTTATAAGATTTATAAAAGGTCCAAAAATTATATTCAAAATAGGTTCACCATTAAAAGGTAGTAAATGTACATTTATAAAAATATAGGTTTTTATATGAAAAATTGGGTTAGTTCTTATCTTATGACTACAGAATATAATAAATAAATATAAGAAATACTTTATGTAATTTATATTATATATTACATTAATATGACTCTTTAATTACAATTTATTTAATTTATTAGGATTAAATGGGTTTTTGAGCATGAAAATAGTTATATGTATAAATATTCTCTTTATATTCAATTGGTTCATTGTAACTAATGATGTAATTTTGTATTTGTGTAAACCATAGGTTTTAATGTGTTATTTAATATTATTCATAAACACTAAATTAATAGATAGGTTAATTATTAGTATATTAAATTATAATATTTTAATAATATATTACTATTTTGTAAAAGTTGATCTTGCATGTTACGCAGGACATAGGGGAAAGTCCATCTTGCATGTAACATAAGATGAAATCATTGTTCTATACAGATAAAGATATAATTTATATTGTTCTTAGAGAACTATTAACCAGGAATTTTTAATAATGAAATCCAAGCACAGTTCTTTCATATATATATAATAACTATATTTAGTGTTTATTGTAATGAATAATATAAAAATGATTAAATTAATTTATTAATATTAATTTATAATATATCATGGTGTTATAAATTTTTTTAAAAATAGTTTCTTTAGTGAATTCGTATAAATTTTTATTTTTATTTCCCCAATAGAACTAATGATTCTTTCCGAGGATGTCCCAACTCATGCCATTGGCATGGAATGATGCTTAGTAACTAACAGAATTTCTATGAATTTACATCTTTTGTTTCCTCTAATTTTCATCATTTTAAATTTGGTTTTCTTGTTCTCTAGTTTCAAGCATGTTTTCAATACATGATTACTCAACTAGTGGATAGTATAAAAAATTATTTACAACCATGAACATTGATATTAAATGTATTGTCTCAAAAATTATGTATAATTTTTTATGGGATTATTATGATGCAATGAAAATTGACGGAATGTGATTCTGAAGCACAAAGTTCCAGGTATGATCCTTAAAAAAATTCTTAAGCTTTAAATAGTGCATGTGAGTAGTTCTTCAAAAAAAGTAGAATAACTCTTAAATGGGTGCCTTGATAAAAAAATTTTGGCACTATTGTGTTCAGGATGGTTGGTTTACCCTTGGTGTGACTTATATTTTTTCGGCATAGGTCTCCAGTGAGAATAACCAAAAATGGAATAATTGTAAAAAAAATAATTAAATAAAGTTATTTTATTATTTAAATTCTTAAAACCCACGAATGGTGACTCTATTAAAAATATGAGACCACCATTGAGCTCATGAGTGTATTACTTCCTTAGACGTATCATATCCTCAGTCTGCACGGGCCAATAATGGATTCTAGTTTTTGGATGTAAATAAAATAATTAGGTAGAAATTATTTTATTGTTAATTTATTTAACTCTTAAATGGTAACTCGGAATGGAAATATAAGAAAATCGTTGTGATCGTTAGGGCATCTTTCTCTTAGGCATAGCCTAGTATTGACTGGCATGGGTCAAGGGTGACTATTAATAATTTTTTGAAAATTTTTTAAGGTATGTTTAGTAAATGTGTAGGCGACAATTTCTATCTTCTAAACCGATGGTCAGATTAAAAATATGAGGGTACGATTGTATTCACAGTGCTAGGATTCACTTAGCCGAATATTAACTTCTCTTAGAAAGGGTCGGACGAAAAAGTTAATTTTGGGACTTTACAAAAAATAATAAAATAACACCATGAGTTATTTTATCTCTTTTTTGTAGTCTTTGACTAATGTGGAAAAAACAGGGAGTTCATAGGTCATTCAATGAATTGACCCCTGGGTTGCGTATCCTTGACCTTTTTTATTTTAATGTAACACTAAATTAGGTTCATTAATTAACATCATTAATGTTATGAAACATGGTTGGTTCCTCACATCTATTTAAAAAAATATTGGACATGATTCTTGTGCACTCATGAAAGGAAACGCTGACGAAGTGTCGGCGACGACTCCCTCTAATATAGAACAGAGCATCGATTCCTTAGAGGATTCGAACCGTACAACGACGGCTACCAACGAACATGTCTAAAATGTGGTATCAACTTCCTCATCCACACCGTTTACCAATGTATTTGAGGTAGGATTTATGTGATTAATTCCTCCCATTTTCCCCATTCTGTAATATTATGAAAAAAATGGATCAATCGTCCAGCAGGTTGATCCACATTTCGTTCATTAACATGGGAGGTTAATGTGAGGATTCATTATGGGAATTTGTATTATTAAATAATCCATCCCATGTTATAAAGCTAATGTGAAGGGTACGGACCAAGGTGATCAAGGCTCGGACCCTCCGCCGATCTCAGGCTGGTGGTGTTTTTTTGGGTGACCAAGAAATAAGGAGAAAAGGATAAACATCAGGTCGTGTGGTGTAGGCGTTGTTCCAAGATGCCTGTAGGTCTAGCTGGAAAAGGAATCAGACCACCGGAGCTTTGCTGGTGGCCTGTAGAAGCATCACTGTTGCAGCAGTGCTGACAACTAGAGCAGGCGGAAGCTGCCTCCTTCCGACCAAGAGAAGGTGGCAGCACCCAAAGGTTCCATGAAAGACAATGTGCCAGCTATCCTTTGTCGGCCGCATCGGAGCAGGGCGGCGTGCCGCGGTGGCATACTGTGGAGGAAGGTTGTGGCAGAGGGTGGAGGGCGGACATGTGGTCCACATGTGACCATTAAAGCATGACGGATCTTGTGGTGTGGTTCCAACAAGGATTATTGCTTTGAAACTGTACGGACATCTGTCCTTTCAGGAGGGATGTAGACCCCCCGTGCCTGACAGGTCGTGCCCAGCGAGGTGGGTCAGGCAGTACTCGCAACCCAGTGGGCCTAGCCCATGACCAAAGGGCTGATCCCACTGCCCAGTAGGCTAGAAAATATCTAGGTACACTTGACTGAGCCTAGCCCCTTCAAGTCGGACCCAGCAGGCTAGGTCTGATCTGTCCGACCGGGTCAGACCGAACCCGCTCCCTTTTTGGCCTGGTTATCCTATATGGGTATATATCCTAAACCAAACGTCTGTTTGATGAACCATATGCAGAGTTGGAACACATATGACAAGGAGGTCCTTTTTAGATACTCCATGTGGTTTTTAGAGAATGATGGAGTTTGGCCGGGTTGGATCGTCCCCAAAGCCCACCGGGTCCTCATCACTAAAATGCTTATAACTCACAGACAGGATGTCCGATTTATACACCGTTTGATGAGTTGCAACCCTTATGACTCTACAGTTTATTGGGTTACTTCTTTGTGGGACTTAATTCTTGTTCAAATACACATGATGGCTTGAGGTGTGGATCCTCCCTAAATCAAGCGTGCTTTGTGCGGGAATCCAGTGCCTGACTGTGACGTGAAGAATGAATAGTGATCCTATGTGGGTCAGCACTGAGCAATCCCTTGTGGGTCAGCACCAATCGATTCTGTGTGGGTCATCACCGAGAGATTCTGTGGGGGTCAGCACGAAGGGATCCTATGGGAGTTAGCACCGAGCGATCATGTGCGGGAAAACAATTGTTGATCATGTGTGGGTCAGCACATAGCTATCCTATATGTGTCAGCATCAAAGCCTCTTGACTTAATAAGATGATATAGATTTACAACTAATAATATTTACTCTGGTACAAAAGCTATACCGGATTTGAGCTGTCTTTTTCTTTGTTCTTTGTGACTGAGTGCATGCTTTGTGGTTTTTCCATTGTGGAATTCGGAGAGACCATCAGGGGTCTCGGGGTCCCTACTGAGTATTGGTATTCTCACCCATGCATGGGCTTCGCCAGCACCATGTTATGTCTTGTGTAGATGATGGATAGCTTGGCTGAGTCTTGAGGAGTCAAGGTTAGACAATTCTCAGTGGTGATTGACAGACAGTGCATGAAGGTGACTGATTGACATCTAGAGCTGTACTGATGAGTTGTACCTACCCTTCATGTAAGATCCTTGGCGGATGACCTTAGGTTCTATTTTTTTTCTGTTTTTGTAGTTCTATTTAAGCTGGGCTTGTATTATGGCCCGTTTACATTCAATACGAACTTTACACTCAGTGGTGGTTTGTATTTGTTGTTTTACCAGTCTTCTTTCATTGTATTTTCCTTCTTCCCAGTGTACCCTTTATTGGTGTCTAACGATTTTGAGGCAATGCCTTCCAATTTTAGGGATATGCCTTTCATGTGCTAGTCACCAACCCCTAACCTATGGAAGGTGGTGTTGGGGTAGTCACGGCACACACACTGGGGGACAGGTCGTGACAAAGTTGTATCAAAATGGGTTCAGTTCTACCAGTTGATCTAAGATTCAATGTTTTCATTGGATCAATAGTTTTAAATGTCTACAGTTCAGATTTCAGTCCAGGGGGTCTAGTGTTAGTGTGGTGGCCTATGTATCTACAGACTAGGACCCTGAATTCTATTTTGCATCTCAGTACATGGAAACACTTATTGTGGGTGTTATTTATTTTTTTTTTCTTTTAATCTCTTTTGAAACATCTCACCAGGTATAACTTATCGACCATGGTCCATCCCGAATCTCATTAATGGTTCCTCCACACAGACATCCGGCCACGATTCCAATGTGTGACCATGAGGATGGTCCATAGTGTGACGAGGCTTCAGTACAAGGCTTGTTTCCTAATATGGTACCATCAAGAGGTGTCCCAGCGATACCACTACCCGTCGGTCAGAAGTTACTACAGGAGCTACTGGTAGAGGACACATATAGGCTTAGTGACTTAGACTAGCTTTAGTGACAGATACCCCTCATGTTTCTAGGTGAGCCTGACTCACAAGCAGCTAAGGACAGACTTGAGGTGGTGACTGAGTTTCCATCTTACCAAGGCACCATTAGATTAGATGGTGGACATGTCAGTGAACATTTTAGTGGGGGTTTGTGTTCCCAAGAGATTATATATTTTTGACAGGACAACATGTTGATAATTAAGTATTCATCGAGGTGTACTAACCATTTCAGGTACTCGATGAATACAATATGACTAGTTATTTAGGGATCATATGTAATGGCCCGGACCTCTCCGGCCCATTCCTTTTTCAAAAAAAGGTCATGAAGTGTTCTGGGGGGTAAAATGGTCTTTAACCACACATTTCAGAATTTTGAAACTACACGCCATGTAGTATGAGTACACACTATGTACCCCCTCGCCGGGTATACCCCGTGTTGAAGGTCGTGTCCTTGCCGTGTGAAATAAATGAGTACACTTCGTTTATCCAATACTACTTTCCATGTTGTCCCTCCCTACGTACGCGTTACCCTCAAACCGTGTGTTGACCAGTCAACAGTCATGTGCCATGTTGGAGTCGTGTCCTTGCCATGTGAAATAAATGAGTACATGTCGTGTATCCAATACTACACACCGTGTAGTCCCTCCACGCTTACATGTTACCCTCAAACCATGTGTTGACAAGTCAATGACCACGTGCCGCGTTGAAGGCCGTATTGGAAGCTGTGTGGTGACCGTGTGAAAGGGCCGAGTACATGCCATGTACCATAGAGTACACACTGTGTACTTTTGTTTTTCATGCCTATAAAAGGAGGGGTCCCGTCCTCCTTTTCAACTCACCCCTCTCCTCCCCATTCCTCTGAGCAGAGCTCTCCCAAGAGACTCGAAGGCTCTTTCTCTTCCATAACTTGTTCGTCCGAGCTCCCATTTACGATCCTTTAGTGGCCACGAGATCGTAACGACGAGGTGGAACTTCTGAGCTTGGATTCGTTGTCTTTCCTTCGGCCCTTTCTTTCCAAATTCCACCCGAGTAGGTTTTTCCGGGATTTGGCAGGAGTGACGGACGCCAACAGACGTCTTCTAAAGTTTATACGGGGGAGCATTGCGATCAGAACCTATTGAGGTAAGGATCTTACCTCCATCTCTCTAAATTGTGCATCATATGGGGTGGGTTTCCTCTTATTTTCATGAGAAACGACTGAACCTTTAAACGAAGATAATAACTGGTTAAAGAACTAGGATGGGGAAGTTGTTATGTTTATCTTTGTTTATCCTATTGTTATGTTGTGAATTGAATAGGCTTATGCCTACAAAAAATCACGGTCATTGGGGGCCTTTGCATGCACTACTAAATGTTTCCCTTCTTTCTAGACCGTTTTGTGAATGGAACATTGTTAAATGTGGAATTTGGATAATCATGTAAAGTTGGCTGATTTAAAATATGAAACCCTTGTGTGATCCCCCATGTTGAACAAAATGGAATAATGAACATTTGGGTGTTGTCTTGGATACGTGGCATGTTATGGGGATGTTATTGAGGGTGTTTGTGGATCAGGTGAGAAGCGGGGATGCGGTTGGATTGGTTGTGGGTTGGTGCGAATGCTATGTTGGTGATGGGAAATGGGGCTGCAATGAATGGTATTAAAGGGGTATTGATGTACAGTGTGGTTGTAGTTATGGTGGTTGGCAGCGGGGCTGCAGGGTTGGGATTGAATGTGAACGAACTATGGTTTGTGCATATTAAATAAAAAGTGTAAGAGTTAATGAATGGTGGGGCTTGGTAATGGAACAGGGATAATAATCAATGGGTCGGTTGGTTAATAAGAATGGACTTGGTTGTGTTGCTTGTGTTTTCCTATCTTGATTTGTGGATGGCAGGGATATGCTTTAAAAATGATCGATGTGGTTGGTTGTGGATAGTTTCCCAGTAGTTAAAGAACTAATAAACTGATTCTGTTGAAACATGAAAACTTAAATGGTGTTTTGGGATTGTTCGTTGTATGCATGCTTTGTGATAGTAGTGCTGAGGCACGTTCTCCGTCTCTCTGTTTAGAAGCCGTAGGTTGGGCTGAGTGTTTGGTATATATATATATCTGTATCTTTGTGTTTTTATCGCACCCCACCCATGTTGAGAACTTAGTGCCGAACACTGCAATTTCATGTGAGAGGGTGTTTTCCCTTTAGTTACTAGCTCCTTCCTGCTCCTTCTTCCCTAGGCTGTGATGGCTTGAGGCGACCTTACACCCAAGATTATTCGAGTAGGTTTCGATTGGGGTGGTTTAGCCCAAGACTCTTTGGGCAGGTTTTACTATTTCCCAAGAACCTTTGGGATGAGGCCTAGGTGTGTGCGGGCGGGATACGTGGTTCTGAGGCCCAGGTGTGTGCGGGTGGGATACGTGGTTGTGAGGCCCAGGTGTGTACGGGCGAGATACGTGGTTGTGAGGCCCAAGTGTGTGCGGTCGGGATACGTGGTTCTGAGGCACACATGTGTGCGTGTGGGATGTGTGGTTCTTAAGGCTCAGGTGTGTGCGGGCGGGAAGAGTGTGGCAGTGCAGGACATTCGCCGTTAGGTAGAGTAGCTAACTAATGGGAAAATGGTGTTGGGTACCCAATATTCTTGTTCTTATATACTACTACCTATTGTGATTGTGTTTTTGGTGAGTGTGGTTGGTGAGATTGGGTGGATATAATTCCTTGTTAGGTTTTCGTTTCTTCTGTTGTTCTCACGAGACATTAGGATGTCTCCCCACTTGTGAATGAGAGATTTAGGTTTCCCTACTGAGTATACTTTTATGCTCATCCTACGTTTACTTTCAGGTTTCCAGGAGGATTACTAGGTCCGTGCAGGACCCTACTAGTCGGGAAAGTTGGAGTTGTTGCAGTTTCTGTACTCTTTTTTCTTTTGGTACTGTACTTTTTGAGCTTTCTTGTACTTGTACATTGTTTCAGAACTATTTAAACATGCATGTGGGAATGGTTTGGGTTTATTTCAATACACCTATTCTTTTCTTTTTTGGTGGTTAAATTGTCCTATTTCCCGATCTTAAATTATAAAAAAAGGGTAATGCCTCCCATATTTGTGAAAACTCATACCCTTGGGGCTATTCCCCACCCCGGGGCCTACTGGAGGCGGGACTCGGGGGTCATTATCTCCCTTTCACCATTTCCAGATCAGGAGGGGCATCTTTGGTGGGAGGGGGTCATGACATAATGGTATCAGAGGTGATGGTTGAGAGATATGATGGAGTCTGGAGTTAGGAACAGTGAGGATTTCATGGGATGGTAGGGAAACAGTGTTGGTTGATCTTGGTGTGTGATATAGCCCAGGGAAGACCGTCTAGGACACAGGATTTTATGGCCCCCCCGTGATCCGATGCAAGGACTCTGAGCCTACCTAATAACCAAGTGAGACTACGTTGATTACAGGGTAGAGACCCTAGGAAAGGTACATGCATCGTCATGATTGTGTTTTTCTTGATTTGGGTTTTCTAGGAAAGAAATTAAAATAAAATGATAAAATGAAACCCTGATAGATTTCCTTACTACTTGGTCTTAGGAGATCTTGTTTACCATACAGCTATGGCACCTAGACGTCATACCCGGGTGGCTCAGATGGTCGAGGCCCAACAGATTCAGGCAGTCAATCAGATGAGGATTGACCGAGAGGAGGAAGATAGATAGTGGCAGAAGACTCTCCGTTCTTTCCGGCGGCAAACCCTCATGATGTACGAGGGTAGTACTTCGGATACAGAGACTGAGTGGTGGTATGAGGAGCTAGGGTTCAATTTTACCATGATCTGTGCTCTGAGGGAGTACTGGGATCCCCCAGCAGTCAGTCAGTAGAGAGGTGCATTGAGAAAGTGGTGGACGCTCTACCTCAGAGAGAGGATAGAGGCAGAGGTTCCGTGAGCTGACTTTGGGAAGGAATTCTGAGAGGAATTCCTTTCTTCCATGATCAAGGGGGAGAAGCGACATGAGTTACTCTCCCTTCAGCAGGGGAGTATGTTAGTACATGTGTTGGGGATCATGTTCAATGATCTCCTGCGCTTTTCTCCGGATCTCTTTCTGGATGAGGAGTCTCGGGTGAGATGATTGGAGGAGCCACTTCGTCCATCACTCTAGTATTCTGTCACCCCCTTTACCCTTCCGACGTACATGGAAGTACAGAAGAAGGTAGAGGTTGTATAGAGGATGCAATCACTGGGAGGTGGACCATGAGAGGGGATCCAGCCAGGTTCGTCGAAGGGGAAGGCAGTCAGCAGTAGGTCTCCTACGACGGGACCTTCTAGGTTCAGGCCAGTGTGGAGTAGGCCCCAGTAGTTCTAGTTCAGATCTTCGGGACCTCGTCCCATTTTCACGAGCTTAGGACCGAAGTGTTTTTCTTGTGGAGGTTTCAGGCACATTCAGAGTCGGTGCCCGACCCAAGCTCAGTACGGTGGATGTGGGCAGGTTCAGCGCCCACCTCAACAACACCAGTTGTCGGTGAGGCCCTTCCATCAGCAGCAGGACCATGCTCCCCCGAGGGCAGACTTTGCAGGAGGAGGCCAACCTCAGGGTGCTCCTCAGGGACCTCAACCAGGGCATGATCGGGGAGGTGGAAGACATCAGAGAGGTAGAGGAGTTGGGCGTGGACAGTTTCACGTAGAAGAGTTGGAAGCTCCAGCGGGACCAGAGTTGGTGCGAGGTACAATTTGTTTGTTCATCACTCTCGTTTCTGCTTTGTTCGATTCAGGAGCTTCTCACTCCTTTGTTTCACCTGGTCTAGCCCATGCTTTGGGATTAGACGTAGAGAGAATTTCTGTACCACTGGTGCTGAGTACACCAGTTGGAGGCCAGACCAGCATATCTTGTTTTTTTCGGGTATGTGGGCTGATGTTGGGACCACATCGATCTAGTGGGGATCTTCTTTTGCTACAGATGCAGCCATACGATGTCATCCTAGGCATCGATTGGTTGTTTTTCGTAAGTTCCATTATCGACTGCTTCCAAATAAGGGTCGTGTTCTCCAACGTGTACGGGCAGCGTGTATCTTTTGTTGGTGACAGGAGCTATCAGGTGGGAAGTCGGCGTGTGAAGCCTCTCCTTTCCTTGTTAGGCGGGTTATCAGTGGTTTCAACTGATACAGAGATGGTGGATGTCCCGAAAGTTGTTGGGGATTTCCTCAATGTTTTTCCCGAGGACGTTGTGACTCTACCCCCCCCCCCCCCGATGTGACGTTGAGTTCGGGATATACTTACAGCCTAGTGCCCGTCCAATTTCGATGGCACCTTTGGAGTTGCGGGAGTTTCGGATCCAGATTGATGACCTGATGGAGAAGGGTTTTGTTCGACCCAGCGTGTCTCCATGGGGTGCTTCAGTTTTGTTCGTGAAGAAGGAAGATGTTTGTCTCAAGTTATGCATAGACTACCGAATGTTGAATCAGGTAATGGTCAAGAACCATTACCCCCTTCCAAGGATAGATGATCTCTTTGACTAGTTGAGGGGATCAGGTTGGTTTTCTAAGATTGATCTATGGTCTGGATATCATCAGCTGAGGGTGGAGGACGGTGACACCTCGAAGACGGCTTTCAGGTGCAGGTATGGGCACTTCGAGTTTGTAATGATGTCGTTTGGAGTTACGAATGCACCATCAATGTTCATGGGACTTATGAACATTGTCTTCTGAGAGTTTCTGGACTGATTCTCCATTGTTTTTATCGATGAAATATTATTCTACTCAAGATCAGAGGAGGAGCACATTGAGCATCTCAGGGTAGTCTTGGAAGTCCTTCGACACCGCCAACTTTATAGGAAATTGTCGAAGTGTAATTTCATGACACAAGAAGTACACTTCCTTGGGAACATAGTGTCTCAGCATGGAGTGTCAGTGGACCCATCGAAGGTGGAGGTAGTTCTTT
This sequence comes from Viscum album, assembly GCA_963277665.1. Taxonomy (NCBI): domain Eukaryota; kingdom Viridiplantae; phylum Streptophyta; class Magnoliopsida; order Santalales; family Viscaceae; genus Viscum; species Viscum album. Next base: position 737,761,352 of record OY728160.1, read on the forward strand.
CTTGGGCAGCACCCAAGAGCGTGGAGGAAGTTCGTAGTTTCCTGGGGTTGGAAGGTTACTATCAGAGGTTCATTTCAGACTTCTCTCAAGTTGTTTCTCCATTGATATCTTTGACTAGGAAGAACTAGGACTTCATATGGAGCGAGCAGTGCCAGAAAGCTTTCAACTACCTGAAGGAGAAGTTGTTCAGTACTCCCGTACTCAGGTTTTCAGAGGAAGGATTGTTGTATGAGGCATTTTTTGATGCTTCTGGCCTTGCTCTGGGGTGTGTTCTGATGTAGAAGAAGGGTGTGATCTATTATGGGTCTAGGAAATTGCGCCCTCATGAGAATAACTATTACACCCATGACCTAGAACTTGTATAAGTAGTGTTCACACTAATTTTTTGGTGACATTACCTCTTTGGGTAGTGCTTTGTGGTCTTCTCAGATCACAAGAGCCTGTGTTATATCTTGTCCCAACATGACCTGAACTTACGGCAGCGGAGATGGTTTGAGTTCCTCCAAGACTATGACATTGAGATCTCTTACACTGAAGGTAAGGGCAATTTTGTGACTGATGCCCTGAGTAGGAAGTTGCATAAAGAAGTCGATCAGGAATCCACTGATGCTTGGAAAGTGATGGGAGAGTTGGCTTCCTTGCACTTGGATGCCAGGGTAGAAGGTGTTAGAGGCTGTTTGTTTCAAATGACGGTGCAATCCTCCTTGTTGCAGTAGGTGGAAGAGTCTCAGTGGGGGGACTCTGAGGCGGATGTAATATGGGATTGGGTCAATCAGGGAAACTCTCCATAAGGATGGTCAGAGGACAACCGATATCAAATGCTTATTCATGGAAGGTTGTTTGTTCTGGAGGAGATGCATGAGGGAGTTCTCCATGATTTCCATAGCTCAGCCTTGGCGGTACATCCAGGAGTTTCAAAAATGTACCGAGGCCTGAGGGAACAGTTTTGGTGGCCCAGGGTGAAATGGGTAGTGGTAGAGTTTGTGGTTAAGTGCCTTGTGTGTCAGCAGGTAAAGGCTAAACATCGTGTTCCCAGTGGTTTGTTGCATCCTTTAGATGTCCCGGTGTGGAAGTGGGATTACATCTCAATGGTCTTCTTCACAGGACTACCCAGAGCTCAGGGTGGTTATGATGTTATCTGGGTGGTGGTGGATCGTCTGACAAAATCAGCTCACTTATTATCAATTAAGGAGTCGGGCCTGGTGAGTACCTTAGCACAGTGGTACGTAGACGAGGTGGTGCGTTTTCATGGAATTCCAAATACTATCATCTCAGACTGGGATACTCGGATTACCCCACGAGTCTAGAGGGGGTTACAGCATGCTTTCACCACCCAGCTACATCTTAGCACTACTTTCCACCCCCAGACCGATGGGCCGACAGAGCGGACTATCCAGACATTGGAGGACATGCTGCGAGCATGCGTTCTGTATTTCAGAGGGTCATGGGTACGACACTTGCCTTTAGTATAGTTTTCCAACAACAACATCTTCCACTCTACTATTGGAATGGCACCGTTTGAGGCTTTGTATGGAAGACCATGTCGTTCACCCATTTGTTGGGAAGAGGTTGGTGAGGCAGGTGCTCTTGGGCCAGAGGTAGTGTAGAGCACCACAGAGAAAGTCTATCTTGTACAAGAGAGGATGAAAGCGGCTCAGGACTGACAGAAGTCTTATTCATTTCGTCGGAGGAGGCCCTTGGAGTTCGAGGTGGGAGATAATGTGTTTTTAAGGTTTCCCCTCAACGGGGGCAGCGGCGGTTCGGGGAGGGGATTAAGGTCTCACCTAGGATCATCAGACCTTTTTAGGTGCTGATGCGAGTATGCGAGGTGGAATATCAACTAGCCATGCCACCTCAGTTGGATAACATTCATGACATCTTCCACGTCTCCCAGCTTCGTCAGTAATTACACGACGAATCTCACATTATCGACTGGGGAGATTCAGATATGTGAGACGACAGGACCTTCGAGGAATGACCCATCAGAATCGAGGATCGTAAAGAGAAGGTGCTCCGTGGAAGAACAATTCCCTTTGTTTGTTTGTTTTGGATTCATGGCGGCCTCAAGGAGAGCACTTGGGAGTGGGAGGCTCAGATGCGTGCTCAGTACCCGGAGTTTTTTTGACTTGGGTTTGCTTTGTTCTTCTGAGCTTTGTTTTGAGGTTATACTCTGTACCTTGATATATGGAATGCTTGGCTTTTAGGTTATGAGATCTTTTCTTCATTGTTCTCTGGAAGTGTGTAGCATGTACGGATGTGTGGAAAAAGGGAAAAAACCTTACCCTTAATCAAGACACATTAATGTAGATTTGATTGAACCCATGCGGGCGAGTCAGTTCTGCCTAAAGCGGATAATATCTCAACATAGAAGAAGTAATTTCCCCAAACCACATGTTCGGGAAGTATGTTGGTTGTGTGTTGTTGGGGGTAGTGTAAGTTGAAAATCCTAATATATGAAAGTGGGAAGACCCAATTCTTAATCGATACACATTAATGAGGAAGTGATTAAACTTGTGTCGGCGAGTCAGTGCCGCCTAAAGCGGATAATATCTCGATATAGGAGAAGGATTTCCTAACACATATGATTAGGGTTGTTGGATGGGTTCCTGTTATAATGAGGGCCCTAAGAGGTATCTTGTTGGGGTTACTCTGGTTTGGATTTTTAATTCTCAGGGTGAGAATGTTTTAAGAGGTATTTGATGTAATGGCCCGAACCTCTCTCGCCCATTCCTTTGTCAAAAAAGGGTCATGAAGTATTCTGGAGGGTAAAATGGACTTTTCCCACACTTTTCAGAATTTTGAAACTACACGCTGTGTAGTGTGAGTACACACTGTGTACCCCCTCGATGGGTATAACCCATGTTGAAGGTCGTTTCCTTGCCATGTGAAATAAATGAATACACGCCGTGTATCCAATACTACACGCCATGTAGTCCCTCCCCGCGTACGCGTTACCCTCAAATCGCGTGTTGATCAGTCAACAGTTGTGTGCCATATTGGAGTTGTGTCCTTCCCGTGTGAAATAAATGAGTACACGCCATGTATACAATAATACACGCCTTGTAGTTCCTCCCCACATACGCGTACCCTCAAACCGTGTGTTGACCAGTGAACAACAGCATGCCGCGTTGAAGGCCGTTTTGGAAGCCGCATGGTGACCGTGTGAAAGGGCTGAGTACACGCCGTGTACCATAGAGTACACGTCGTGTACATTTGTTTTTCACACCTTTAAAAGGAGGGGTCTGATCCTCCTTTTCAACTCACCCCTCTCCTCCACTTTCCTCTGAGTAGAGTTCTCCCAAGAGACTCGAAGGATCTTTTTCTTCCATAACTTCTTCGTCCGAGATTCGATTTACGATCCGTCGGTGGCCACGGGATCGTAACGATGAGGAGGAATTTATGACCTTGGATCCGTTGTCTTTCCTTCAGCCTTTCCTTTCCAATTTCAACCCAAGGAGACTTTTCTGAGATTTGATAGGAGGGACGGATGCTGACAGAAATCTTCTAAAGTTGATCCGGGGGAGCGTTGTGATCAGAACCTGTTGAGGTAGGGATCTTACCTTCGTCTCTCTAAATTTTGCATCATACGGGGTGGGTAACCTCTTGTTTTCATGAGAAATGGTTGAAACTTTAAACGAAGATAATAACTGGTTAAAGAATGGGGATGGGGAAGTTGTTATGTTTATCTTTTTTTATCCTATTGTTATGTTGTGAATTGAATAGGCTTATGCCTACTAAAAATAACGGTCGTTGGGGGCCTTTGATTGTGCAATTAAATGTGGCCCTATCTTTCTAGACCGTTTTTTCAATGGAACTTTGTTGAATGTGGAATTTGGATAATCACATAAATTTGGATGATTTAAAATATGAAACCCTTGTGTGATCACGTCGGTTGACCAAATGGAATAATGACCATGTGGGTGTTGGCTTGGATACGTGGCATGTGATGGTGATGTTCTTTTGGGTTTTTGTGGATCGGGTGAGCAGCGGGGCTGCGGTTGGCTTGGTTGTGGGTTGGTGTGAATGCTATGTTGGTGATGGGCAGCGAGGCTGCAATTAATGGTATTAAAGGGGTAATGATGTACGGTGTGGTTGTGGTTATGGTGGTTAGAAGCAGGGCTACAGGGTTGGGTTTTAATGTGAACGAACTATGGGATGTGAATAGTAAATAAAAAGTGGAAGAGTTAATGAATGGTGGGGCTTGGTAATGGAATAGGGATAATAATCAATGGGTCGGTTGGTTAATAATAAGGGAATTGATTATGTTTCTTGTGTTTTCCTAACATGATTTTTATATGGTAGGGATATTATTTATGAACGATCGATGTGGTTGGTTGTGGATAGTTGCCCAGTAGTTAAGGAACTAATAAACTGATTCTATTGAAACATGAAAACTTAAATGGGGTTTCTGTATTGTTCATTGTATGCATTCTTCATGATAGAAGTGCTGAGGCACATTCTCCATCTCTCTGTTTAGAATCCATAGGTTTGGTTGAGTGTTTGGTATATATATATATATATTTATCTTTGTGTTTTTATCGCACCCCACCCATGTTGAGAACTTATTGTTGAATACTCCAATTTCATGGGAGAGGGTCTTTTCCCCTTAGTTACTAGCTCCTTCCTACTCCTTCTTCCCTAGGCTGTGATGGATTGAGGCGACCATAAACCCAAGATTCATTGGGTAGGTTTCGATTGGGGTGGTTTAGCCCAGGACTCTTCGGGCAGGTTTTACTATTTCCCACGAACCTTTGGGATGAGGCCCAAGTGTGTGCGGGTGGGATACGTGGTTGTGAGGCCCAGGTGTGTACAGGCGGGATACGTGGTTGTGAGGCCCCGGTGTGTGAAGGCGGGATACGTGGTTGTGAGATCCAGGTGTGTGCGGGCGGGATATGTAGTTGTGGGGCCCAGGTGTGTGCGAGCAGGATGTGTGGTTCTTGAGGCCCAGGTGTGTGCGGGAAGGAAGAGTGTGGCAGCCTCAGGACGTTCTCCGTTAGGAAGAGTAGCTAACTAATTGGAAAATGGTGTGGGGTACCCAAGAATCTTGTTCTTATATACTACTACCTGTTGTGATTCTGTTTTTGGTGAGTGTGGCTGGTGAGATTGGGTGGATAGAATTCCTTGTTAGGTTTTGGTTTCTTCTGTTGTTCTTACAAGACATTAGGATGTCTCCCCACTTGTGCATGAGATCTTTAGGTTTCCCTAATAAGTATACTTGTATGCTCACCATACGTTTACTTTTAGATTTCTAGGAGGACAACCAGGGCCGTGCAAGACCCTTCTAGTCGGGACAGTTGGAGTTATCGCAGTATTTGTACTCTTGTTTCTTTTGGTATTGTACTTTTTGAGCTTTCTTGTACTTGTACATTGTTTGAGGACTATTTAATCATGCATGTGGGATTGGTTTGCATTTATTTCTATACACTTGTTCTTTTCTTTTTTGGTGGTTGACTTGTCCTATTTCCCGATCTTAAATAATAGAAAAAGGATAAGGCCTCCCATATTTGTGAAAACTCATACCCTTGGTGCTAGTCGCCACCCCAGGGCCTACTGGAGGCGGGACTCGAGGGTCATTATCTCCCTTTCACCATTGTCAGCTCAGGAGGGGCATCTTTGGTCGGAGGGGGTCGTGACATCATACCTATGAGCGAGACATGTTAGGGACATATTATTCCGCACTATTCTTCAATTCATTCCTACTTATATTAGGGTGTTAGAGATAACATTTGTGGTTGAAAATTCATTGGCTGAGTAGATGCAGCAAGTGATTGTCGGTAGTGGGAAATCATGACACCGACATCAGTCTTAGAGCCATAGACGTGTAAAATGATTATGAAATAGGAAGTGATAGGGATAGAATAATCTGCAGGGAAATAGTCATGGAATGGGATCTAGAGATCAGTAAAAGGTGGTGTACATTTCGACCTGTTATAACCACCACCTTAATGTTATCCCCACTAGGCTTAGGGAGCTGGAGGATAGGGGAAGGGAGTAGTTGCATGTGGTCAAAGAGTGTGACCTAAGGGCTCTATGAATGATTCTAGGTACAGTCTATGTCTACTAGTAGTTGCCATAATTTATAGACAAAGGTACTAATAATACCTTCTTGTCATGAATCTTGTTCAAGAACTAGAGTTTCCTGTTAAACCGTTGACTCGACCCTTACATCTATAGGTAATTATGATAGGATACTCGATAATAACACTTATTTTGACGGTTTGATATAACCCTTGAGGTGATATTTTTAGTTTTAACCTATTGGTGGTAGCATCGAGGCCTTACGATGTTATTTTTGGTATGGACTCATCATCCACCGTTCATGATTATATTGAATATTTTATGAAAAATGGATACTGTATATCTACAGTGATGGAATGAGTATTTCCTTGGTTGGAAAAAAGGAAACCCATGCAACATGGGATAAAATCATGCATATGAGGGTGCATCCGATCACTATTTAGTCCACCAGCCTTACCCTCATGGTAGCTGGAGTTTTTAGTTTTCAGTTCCCGACTGTAGTAGAAGAGTTTCAGAAAATCCATTCTAATGATTTTTTTAGGATTACCTCCCCACTGGGAGATCGACTTCAACATTGGCTTGTACCCAGGGATGACACCGATATCTAAAACTTCATATCGGTTGGCTCCCACAGAGCTCTGTGAGTTGAGAGTATAGTTGGGAGACATGAAGTGAAGGGATTTTTAAGAACTACTGTTTGAGGTTTTGTGTGGATTACCAGAACATTAACCAAGTGGCCGTGGAGAATGAGTTCTCAATACAAGAGGGTCGATGTCACACCAATCTGTAAAAAGGGTTATCCGTTCGCGAGGATGTAAAGGTTCTTGTAGGCTTTTTAGCAGTTGAGACAATGACAATGGAAGGATTTCCACCAGGACAATGACTTTGAGATGGTCATTAGTGCTGGGAAGGGGTATGTGATGGCATACACCCTCAGCAGGAGGCCTAGTATGAAGTTTCTGAGTGAGGAGACATTGTAGCTTTCCACATTGTAGATATCCTTTAGAGATTGTGATGGAGAATCTTACCTCTAGTCTACGGATGTCACTCCCCCACTTTTTCAGCAACTTCAGAAATCACAACATGGGGACATGTATTTTAGGACCTGTTGTGCTCAGATATAATCAAGACATTATCCTAAAGTATTTTCTAAAGTTGGGGAGCACGCCATCCATTTCATAGGATGCACCATGGTACCTGTGGTGCTATGAGAGAAGGTGATTGAAGGAGTTCCACACATCCCCTTTTGTGGTACATCAGGGTGTGGAAAAGATGTACCAGGACCTCCGGCATCAGTACTGGTTGTTAGGGATGAAGAAATTGGTGGAATATTTAGTATCATGGTTCCTAACTTGTCAGCAAGTGAAATCTAAGCATCAGGATCCAACATTTTTATCACAAGTTTATATATCCCCATACTAATGGTCAGACGGAGCAGACAATACATGAATTGGAGGAAATTCTTCGCTCTTGTTTCCTTGATTTTGGTCATAGTTGGGAGGATCTCCTACCACTGGTGGAGTTCGCAGAAAAAAAAGAGTTATCACTCCATCATCGGCATGACACCATTTGAGACCTTGTACGGGCGACCATGTAGATCACCTCTATGCTGGATAGACCAAGGGGAGTGAGCACTTATGGGTCCAGAGTTGGTACATGCTACCACATATGAGGTGAAGTTCATCCAGGAGTGGATGAAGACTACACAGAGAAAGCATGATTCTTATGATGACAGGAGATAAAGAACCTTAGAGTTCTAGGAGAGAGATGTTGTATTCTAATAAGTCTCACCACAAAGAGGACTGTGGAGATTCAGTTGGGGCGGTAAGATATATATTAGATTCATCAAACCATCCAAGATTCTCAGCCTATTTGGCGTGGTGGAATACCACGCAACTCTTCCCCCCTAGATTCATTGGGTGCATAATTTTTTCTATGTGTCGCAGCTGATAAGATGCATGCATGATCCATCACACATTATCGACTAGGGTGAGATGGAATTTTATGATGTGGAGACTTTTATTATAAGGACTCAACCTTAAAAATTACATAATCCAGAATTAAATGAATAATTCATATTGGGGATCTTTTCTGGTTTAGAGATTTAGAGAATTAGTTCATAACTGTTACATAACAACTTGAATATTAAAAGTAGACATTACTACTCAGTATCCATTTTTTTCATAAAATAAAAACCCTTAAAAAGACACATTTCTAGTTCCATGTTTTAGACAACATGACTTTTCTTTGATCCCATCCTTGAACCTATTCATCTTTAATTCCTGTGGAAAACATTTCAAAAACTTGGGATGAGCATAAATATATCAGTAAGGGTTATAAAATATTGAAGGAAAACATTATCCCAACAATAAATAAAAATCCATGAAACCATACTTTTCAATCATAACATACCTTATGAAATCAAAAAGATTTATGGATAACACACACAAATCATAAATCATAAAGGTTACTTATGGCATCCATATCAATCATACATTGATGATATCACAGCTACCTATGGAGTTACACATGGAATAACCATCATAGTATATTCCCTTAATATCTTAGGATAAACATCACGTTTACCTCCATCACGTTACCCAATGCATTGGAGAGTTATCTCGGGCTCACCCACCCTAGGTTTATCATGGAACCACCCGTATTCGTTAACAATGCCCAATAACCATAACTTAATCGTAACATATAACACATGTATAATATAAAGATAACATTTCCACATTCAGATATATCAAACCAAGATATTGAAATAAACAATGTTTTATCAAATCATTTTCAAAACCTTTTAAAAATAGATTTATGAATCAGTGTGTCACATAACACAGTGAAGATTTTAAATGAAATATCATTTGAAAACATTAATGTCCATATAAAAAAATCCTAAAACCCCTTTTGAAAACATCTAAATTAATGAGAAATATTTAGAAGAATAATTCTTTAAAACATTTAAAATGATATTTTAGTTAAAGAGTTTTTTAACAAAAATAGAGACACTTGAATACAAATAATTGTGGAATAATATTTAATCAGAACTTTATAATTTCACGACAATAAATTGATTCATGATATAATATGTCAAAGTACAATATATACACCATATAATAGTGAATTGGTGCATAACAACAATTAAGTCTCAATGGAAATGTAAATTGAGATGAAATCCATTATAAAGATGGTATCCAGAAAATAAGGATAAATCAATCACATAATAATGTGTGAAAAATATAAATACACAAAATATAAGTGTATATTAACTGTAAAAAAAATTATATTTAATTCACACATATTCATTGGATGATATATTCAATAAGTACAAGTTGAACCCAAAGAATTGAAATTGGGTTAAAAAGATCCGTTGTAAAAATTTGACAGCCAAACAACGTCACTTCAAAATTCAGAAAATGAGTTCATAAGATAAAAAGGGTATCTCATCACTTGGACATAAATTTTACATCAATGGGGGCATAAAATGACAAATCCCAACATAATAAGATGAAAATTAAAAGACATAATAAAATGAAGTCTTTTAAATAGAGGAGGGTGAAAGGTTCCCTTACCGATTTGGTAACGTACAAAACAAACGCCACATGAAGAAGGATCATACAATGAAGATGTAAATACTCATAAATGAATGTATATTACACAAAGATTGCAATAATGGGAAGTACATACACCAAACAAAAGGATATAGTGGAAAATATACCATGAATCTCACAGGAATAAAAAGTGAGATGAAAAACTCTTACTTCATTGTAATCAAATCGAGTCGTATGACCAAAAGTTACTGACCACAAAATGAATCACATAATACCATGTATATAAATATAATAATCATAGAAAATATCAATGTATGTACACATTAAACTACATGCATTAACTAAGTGGCGAACAATGGAAATATCGCGGAATTAAAAGTGAGATAAGAAATCCCTTACCTAGTGTCCGACTTGACTCGATCATTCTTTAATCTGCTGAATAATAAACTAAAATTTATTTCTACTTGATTAAGATCCTTTTTCAAGTTTATTCTTCCTTTTATATAACTTATTACAATGTTATAAACATTATGTAATCATTTATGTTAATAATGTTCGTTTTGTCGATATTTGGTACTTGAGTCAAAAATGGACTTCTTATAATGACATGTTGTTCGTGTGGTCAAAGGTTCATTATATCCAGAATGATTTTCATGATTTTGATATCATATATATCATATATATCCATTATATACATGTATTTATAATAGAACATAACATTTAGAGGTAATAAATGTAATGCATCGTTCATGGAGATGGTAAGTCGTGCGTACGCATGAACGCTACATTCATTTATATTTCTTATTTTAATGGAATTAAAACATAATGATACGTAGATTTATTATAATTAAAGTATAATATCATATATAATATCATTAAATCTATCCTTTATACATCCCACATAAGGCATTAACGAGTCACATCACATTGAGGGACGGTAATGCGCACTTCCTCAAATTAGATTATCGTATTTACCCACTATGGAAACCATAAAGGCATGCTATAAATGAAAAATACAGATGCATAAAGAAAACATAAATATCATATATATCATATATAAATATATTTCCATCATAATTTCCACCATTATAGGGGGTTGGAGATATTTGAACAATCATCATTTCGTGAGGCGTTAGTTTGCCATCAACAGAAACATTATGTTCTTCATCAATTAGATGGAGGTGTGTGTAATTGTAGATATAATCCTTCTAATAAAAACTTCCTAATATATTTAGGATATTGTTTTTGTTACAAAATAAAGGATTAAAATATTTTAGGGGTTGGAGAAGTAAAATAAAAGAAAACAAATTAAGAGAAAATGTTACCTTTAATTTGGGTAACATCCTTTGGTTTGAACCAAAGGACTTCATGGTGTGCCTTATGCCTAAGGTAATGCTTCTAGGAGGAGTAGATGGAAGTAGGGAGATTAATTTGGCTGATTTTTGTTTATCCAAAAGGCTTGAGAGGTGTGTGGAATTGGTTAGAAAAGGTCTCCTTTTATAAGGGAGAAGAGGGGCACTTTAGGAAAGTTTGAAACAATTATTTTATTATATATTGATATTCGGTTTCTAATGGACCAAAAATATTTATAGTAAAAGATAATATGACTCATGGTCGAAATAAAATCATCCAATTGGAATTGGACAGGATATGGGTAATATTTTAATAATTATAATCTTATTTATTTAAATGATTTAATAATGATGTAAACACTATACCATTATTGTTTCAAAAATAATTTAAATGATTTGATGTCTAAAATTTATAAAAAAATAATATCAATTAGAAATATTTTTATCTTTATAAAGAATATTTATAGTAAAAAATATGACTTATATAACACCACATAAAAAATTAATTTACTAAATGATATTTGTTTTTTTCATTTTTGCCTGTACTTTAAGTTAATTAATCTAAATTGTCATTATCACTCCCATGTTGCTCAATGGGGTCCAAAAATCTACAAAAAGAGTCCCATGGTCATAAATGACTCAAAAAATAAGGTTTGGACAAGTGTTAAGGTAATTTTGAATTATTATAATATTCTTTTTACCTTGAATTACATTATTTACCTTTAACCGCGGTAAATAAAAGTCAAATGTTATGGTTCGCCAAAAATTATTTTCATATTATTGAAGCACATTTACTTCTTTATAACAACCATGTATGTCGGTTTTCCTAAATTCAATTCACATAAGTGGTAAAATTTTATTTAAATGAAGAAAGTCAGTTTTTTTAAATACCTCTAAGTGGTTTCACTATTCTTCAAAAATTGATGTTTTTTAGAAAAATACAAAAAATGTAGCATAAGATATATTTGATATTCCAAATTAAAAAACGAAGTATATTTTTCAAAATTCAAAACATAGAAGTGGAATTAATTAATTTTAAAATTAATTCCCGTTATCAAAACAAATAGCGTGTTTTTAAGAAACAATAACTATCAAAAGATTGATACTTGTTTATGCCCAATTTCAAAGTGAATATAATTACAATGACCAACATTGGATTAAATGGTAAAAATATGTTTTAGATTCACATTAAAACAAATTAAAAAGTTAATCTATCCTTATAAATAGATTAGATTAAAAGCCACTTTTGAATTAAAATATAATATTTTTCACTATTCATTAAAAAATGAACTTTTTTTGGAAAAATTCCAAAAATTTACATAAAGTAAATTCTGTTGTTCCCATTATATAGAGTGAATTTTTTTGTTCATATAAAATTTATTAAAGTGGCCAAAAATATATTTATAAAGGGTTCCCCATTAAAAGGCGATAAATCATCCTTTTAATGTAAATTATGCATAAAATTAGATTCATTCACATTTTAAGCCTCCAACTTTTATTGGATAAATGTAAATACATTTAAAAAACATGTATAATCTTATCGTAGTTAGTGCCCTTTATTCTTGCTAATACAACGGCTAGGAGTTAACTACCATTTAAAATAATAATATATTATTATTGTGCAATGTATGATTTCAAAGAAACCCATTGTTGCGTATCAGGTATGCTATCGAACATAGAAACCCTTTTAAAGTAAAATTAATATTTAATTCAAACATTAATAAATATGAGAAATTCATATTCTTTATTTACCTAGGATGTTACATCATTCCCCCCATTTGGGAATTGCGTCCTCACAATTTTAAAATTTGGGCTCGGAAACATTATTGAAAGTCCCATATCGGAAAAAAGAGTCAGTAAAACTATCACTTTAAAAGAGATAAACAGAAGTACAATGGTCACCGAAGTTAACCCATACTAAGATTCCATGAAAACTTGGAAATGGAGGAGAAAAAAAGTTCATGTTCTGATGGAGAGTGATAGAAAACATGATTAGGAGAAAGTTAACCATAAGAAAATCACAATCTTATGATGTGGGTAAACGGTCTTTGATTATCCAGTAGGAAACGTAAACAAACAACATTTTTGTTTTACCTTCCTTTTCATAATTTTGATGAAATCATCTTCAACATAGAATAAAAACATAAGGAAATATACTTACCTTTAAGTAGAGTTTCATCTTTTAATAAGTTTCTACTAAAACTAATCATTTCTCTAAACGATGAGCATTCAAAAAGACTTGGGTGCATCAAAAGCACAAGAATCATCTTCTAGAGAATCACATAATACACAAAACTATAACTATATATTTCCCTTGTATTTAGACATCAACTAAAACCAAAATTGTTAGTACAAGATCAGATAATCACCAAAAGGATAATTCTATATAAATGAAATAATACTCTAAATCTCCAAAATTCAACAAAAATAACCCAAGGTTCATGAAATACCATTAAATAAATAGTTATCCTTAAAATTAATCAATGTAATCCAAACTAAGATTGAAACCCAATTCTCTGAAGGAATTAAGCACATAGTCTTCCATGGTAAATCTTAAAATTTATCTCTAAATAACATCAGTTACTCTTAAAGTCTCATACTGAAAAGTAATTAACCTAATCACATATCATCCATCATAGGTTAATAATTTCCATAGAAACCCCAAAATCAACTAATTCATGATTCATAAGATCATATAACTAAAAAGAATTAGTTATACAAACTAGGGACTTCACGTAGTCCAGTGGTAGGTGGTAAATACTAGTCGCACTTTGGTTGTGGGTTCGATTCCCACATCTTAGTTCGACACGATGGGTTGTCACATGGTTTGCGTGTTGTCCCTTTTCAAAGACTACATAATTTTATAAAATTCTCAAATAGAGATAAATTCATAAAAAATAACCATAACATATTTTAACCACAAAGGTTATCTAATAACTTTCGTTTTTCATCCCATAATGTATTAACCAATAATTTCCTCAAAGTCAAGGATCATATAAACCCAAATGGTTCTTTGTAACTATATCCACAAAAGAGAAGATGATTAATCATTGAATAAAATTTTCATATATCAAACATCAGGGTTACACATACTATAAAAAGTCTTCTAATGTAATCCCATCATCAGAAGAGCCTTATTACTTTTATGAATTTCACAAATTCTACCATAACTCTTGAATACCATATATGTTGACTTCTTACTCATTAAACATTATTCATGATCCATTAACCATTACTTTCCAACTTATTCTGAAATAATTCATTCCTACAAACAAAATCATGAATCATATCCTAATATTTCAATAATATGAAAACATATGTTATGAAATAATCTATACCATTCATTGGTCATTGTCAGTTTCTTCATCCTCAATCGGAATGGAATTAGGTTTTGGTAAATGAATATTTGTATGATCCTGGTGATCCCATTCCCAAAACTTCTTCGTAGGAAATGTGTTTTCATAATGACCATGCACATCACATTTAAAACCTTCAATTGATCCCTCAGAAAGGACTTATTTCCCTTTCCTAGAGTCAAAAGGATGCGTCCTTTTTCCATGGCAGGTTCTTGCTTTATGACCTTCATTTCCACATCTATAGAATCTTTCTATCCCTTTGAAACATTTTCCTAGGTGTTTATTTCCACATCATTGACACATAGGTTTTTTAACACACTTACCTTTATGATTATTACCTGAACATCCGTAGGGATTTGTTTCTCGCATATATGATTCCTTATAAAGATCACTAAGGTTCATGTGGTCAATATTGACTCTAGATAGTTGGTTGATAACAACCACACGTTTTCTCATTGTATCTCCCATGTCATTCAGTTGCTCATTCAAAAAATCGTCACAATTTTCTTCCTATCCACTGTCACATTAGTGCCGCTAGATCTAGCCATTTACTAAAACCAAAAATCTCAAGGTGAGTATATCAGTAAAATAATCATATAATATCTTATGAGGAGGTTAAACACTAATATATAATTATTCATGTTATATTAATATAATTCACTTTATCTAAAAAAACTATGAATCTTTCTTAAATCCTAACCATTATGGTAATGTCACTTTTGCTAAACGAATTACCTAACCTCTAATGTTATCTAAACCGACCTCTGATACCAACTATAAGGACCCAAACCTAAACATTACATAATCTTGAATTAAATGAATATTTCACATTGGGGATCTTTTTAGGTATAGAGTTTTAGATAATTAGTAAATAACTATTACATAACAACTTGAATATTAAAAGTAGACACTACTACTCCGTATCCATTTTTTCATAAAAAAAACTCTTAAAAAGACACACGTCTAGCTCCATGTTTTAGACAGCATGACTTTTCCTTGATCCCATCCTTGAACCTATTAAACTTTAAGTCCTCTGGAAAACATTTCAAAAAATTGGGATGAGCATGAAAAGAATAGTAATGGTTATAAAATAATAAATTAAAACATTATCCCAATAATAAATACAAATCCATGAAACCATAATTTTTAATCATAACATGCCTTATGAAATCATAAGATTTATGAATAACAAACACAAATCATAAATAATAAAGGTTACTTATGGAATCCATATAAAACATACATTGTAGATATCACCACTATTTAGGGAGTTACACTGGGAATACCCATCAAAATATATTCCCTAAATCTCTTAGGAGAAACATCACGTTTACCTCTGTTACGTTACCCAATGCATTGGAGAGTTATCTCGAGATCACCCGCCCAAGGTTTATCACGGAACAACCCGTATACGTAAACAATGCCAAATAACCATAACATAATAATAACATATAACACATGTATAAATGGAAGATTACATTTCCACATTCCAGTATATCAAATCAAGATATTGAAATATACAATGTTTTATCAAATCATTTTCAAAACCTTTTAAAAGAAATTTTTGAATCAAAGTGTCCCATACCACTTTGAAGATTTTAAATGAATTATCATTTGAAAATATTAATGTCCTTATAAATAAATCCTAAAACCCATTCTGAAAACATCGACATTAATGATAAATATTTAGAAGAATAAATCTTTAAAACATTTAAAATGATATTTTAGTTAAAGAGTTTTTTATCAAAAAGAGAGACACTTGAATACAAATAATTGAGTAATAACATTTAATAAGAACATTATAATATCATGAGAATAAATGGATTCATGATATAATATGTCAATGTACATTATATACACCATATATGAGTGAATTGGTGCATAATAACAATGAAGTCTCAATGGAAATGTAAATTGAGATGAAATCCCTTATAGAGATAGTATCCTAAAATTTAGTATAAATCAATCCCATAATAATGTGTGAAAAATATAAATAAACCTAATAAAAGTGGATATTATGTGTAAAACAATTATATTTCATTCACACATATTCATTGGATGACATATTCAATAAGTACAAGTTGAACCCAACGAATTGAAATTGGGTTAAGAAGTTTCCTTGTAAAACTTTGACAGCCTAACAACGTCACTTTAAAATTCAGAAAATATGATGATAAGATAAAAAGGGTATCTCATCACTTGGAAATAATGTTTACATCAATTGGTATATAAAATAACATATCCCAACAAAATAATATGTAAATCAAATGACATAATAAAAAAACGTCTTTTAAATAGAGGAGGGTGAAAGGTTCCCTTACCGATTTGGTAATGTACAAAACATATGTCACATGAAGAAGGATCATACAATGAAGATTTAAATACTCATAAATGAAATTATGTTACACAAAGTGTACAATCATGGGCAGTACATACACCACACAAAAAGAAATAGTGGAGAATATAGCATGAATCTCATGGGAATAAAAATGAGATTAAAACTCTTACTTCATTATAATAAAATCGAGTCGTATGAACAAAAGATAATGATCAAAAAATGAATAACATAATAACATGAATATAAATATAATTATCATAATATATATCCTTGTCAGTACACAATACACCACATGTAATAAATATGTGTCAAACAATGAAAATCTCATGGAATTAAAAGTGAGATAAGAAATCCCTTACCTCGTGTCCGACTAGACTCGACCGTTCTATAATCTCCTGAAAAATAAACTAAAGTTAATTTATACTTTCTTAAGAACCTTTTTAAAGTTTATTATTCCTTTTATATCACTTATTACCATGTTATAAACATTATGTTATCATTTAAGTTAATAATGTTCGTTTTGTCGACATTTGGTACTTGAGTCAAAAATGGACTTCTTATAATTACATGTTGTTCATGTGGTAAAATTTTAATTATATCCAGAATGATATTAATGATTTAGATATCATATGTATCATATATATCTAGTATATACATGTATTATTAATATTACATAACATTTATAGGTAAGAAATGAAATGCACCGTCCATGGAGACAGTAAGTCGTACGTACGCATGAACACTACTTTCATTTCTATTTATTACTTTAATGGAATTAAAACATAATGATACATAGGTATATTATAATTCTAGTATAATATCATATATAATAGCATTAAATCTAACCTTTATACATCCCACATAAGGCATTAATTAGTCACATCACTTTGAGTGGGCGGTAGTCTGCGCTTCCTCAAATGAGATTATCGTATTTACCCACTATGGAAACCCTAAAGGCATTCTATAAATGAAAAATAAATAAGCATAAAGAAAACATAAACATAATATATATCATATATAAATACAGTTCAATCATAATGGCCACCATGAGATGCGGATGGAGATATTTGAACAATCATCGTTTTGTGAGGCGTTAGTTTTCCATCCAGAGAAACATTATGCTCTTCATCCATTAGATGGAGGTGTGTATAAGTGTAGTTAGAATAATTCTCATAACAAAACCATAGTATATTTAAGATAATGTTGTTGTTACAAAATAAAGTAATAAAATAGTCTAGGGGTTGGAGAAGTAAAATAAAAAACAAATTAAGAGAAACCTTTACCTTTAAATTGGGTAACTCCCTTTGGTTTGAACCAAATGACTTCTTGAAGTGCCTTCTGCCTAATTTAAGGATTCTAGGAGGAGGAGAGGGATTTATGAATCTTAATTGGTCAGATTTATGATGAGACAAAAGGCTTGAGAGGTGTGTGTAATTGGTTAGAAGTGGTCTTCTTTTATAAGGGAGAGGAGGGTCACTTTAGGAAAGTGTGAAAACAATATTTTATAATATTTTGATATTCAATTTCTAATGGTACAAAAATCATTATAGTAAAATTTAAGATGACTAAACATCGAAATAAAACCATCCAATAGGAATTGGACAGGTTTTGGATAATATTTTAATCATTATAATCTTATTTATTTAAATTATTTATTAATGATGCAAACACTACATCATTATTGTGTCATATATAATTTAAATTATTTGATGTCTAAAAATTATATAAAAAATACTATCATGTATTAAATATGTTTATCTTTCTAAATAATTTTTATAGTCGAAAATGTGACTTATATAACACCATATAAAAATTAATTTACTAAAAGTTATTTGCTTTTGTCATTTTTTCCTTTACATTAAGTTAATTAATCTAAATTGTCATTATCACTCCCATGTGGCTCAATGGGTACCAAAATAGACACAAAGATGCCCATGGTGGTAAATTACTCAAACAATAATGATTGGAAAAGTATTATGTTAAGTTTGAGTTATTAAAATATTATTTTTACCTTGAATTACCTTATTTACCTTTAACCGTGGTAAATAAAAGTCAAAAGATACTATTACACAAAAATTATTTTCATCTTATTGAACCAAATTTGAATTTTTGATAAAAACCATGTATGTAGAAATTTAAAAATTCAATTCACAGATGTGGTAAAATTTTATTTAAATGAAAAAAGTTAGTTTTTTTAACTACCACTAACTAGTTTCACTATTCATAAAAAATTGAAGTTTTTCAGAAAAATAACAAAAATTAATCCTAAGCTATATTTGATATTCCTAATTAAATAATGATTTATATTTTTTCAAATTCGAAACATATAAGTTTCATTAATTAATTTTAAAATTAATTCTCATTATCAAAACAAATAGCGTGTTATTAAGAAACAATAACTATCGAAAGATTGATACTTATTTATGTCCAATTTCAAAGTGAAATTAATTCCAATGACCAACATTGGATTAAATGGTAAAAATGTATTTTAATTTCACTTTAAAACCAATTAAAAATATAATATAACCATACGAATAAATTAGATTAAAAGGCACTTTTGAATTAAAATACAATAGTTTTCACTATTCATTAAAAATGAACTTTATCAGAAAAATTCCTAAAATTTAAACAATGTAAATTTTGATGTCCCCATTCTAAAGAAGGATTTTATTTGGTCATATAGAATGTATTAAAGTGACCAAAATTATATTTAAAAATGGTTCACCATTAAAAGGTGATAAATCCGCCTTTTAATGTAAATTATGCTTAAAATTATATTCATTCACTTTTTAAGCCTCTAACTATTATTTCAAAAATAAAAATACATTTAACAAACATATATAACGATATTGTAGTTAGTTTCATTCATTCCCGCCAATACAACGGATAGGAGTTAACTACCATTTAAAATAATAATATATTATTAGTGTGCAATGTAAGATATCAAAAAAACGCGTTGTTGCATATCGGGTACGCTATCGAACATAGAAACCCATTTAATGTAAAATTAATATTTAATTTAAAAATTAATTAATATGAAAAAGTCATATTCTTTATTTACATAGGATGTTACATTAATGGAGTTCTTAGTAGAGATAGATAGTTTACTTAAGCGAGCCCTTTGTGGAAGGACGGTCCCTTTAGTGCGAGTTCGGTGGAAGAACATGAACCTTCATGAGAGCACATGGGAGTGGGAGGCTCAGATTCATGTTCAATATCCTTATTTGAATTATTTTCCTTTGTTTTGGATTTCAAGGATGAAAATCTCTAAGGTGGGTATAATGTAATGTCCTGGCATTTCTATATACATTTTTTATTTGATTATTACGAGGATATGAAAATTGATGTCACATGATTCCATGGCCCAGAGTGCCTAAAATGATACGTCAAATAAAATTTAATGCTTTAAAAAGCGTGTGTGATTTTTTTTATCTGAAAAAGATGAGTAAATCATAAATGGGTTCATGAATCGGAAATACAAGGGCTCTGTTGCATTCAAGATGGCGGGTTTACCATAGGCACGACTTAAGCTTAGTCGGCACATGCCTCTAGTGAGAAAAACAAAAAATTTCATAACCGTAAATAAAATAATTAAATTACAATATTTTAGTTTTCAAATGATTATTACTCACGAACAGTTACATGGATTAAAAAATTTTGACGACCATTGAGCTCGTGTGGGTATTCTTTCCTTAGGTAGATCCTAACAGTGGTCAGCGCGGGCCAATAATGGAAGCTAGTTTTTGGCCATAAATAAAATAATTATGTACCAATTATTTTATTGATAAATTATTTAACTCCTAAACGATATCTCTGATTGGGTATTTGAGAGTATCGTTGAGATTGTGATGGTGTGTTCCCTGTAGGAAGATCCTATCCTTGATCAGTGTGGGTTGAGGGAAACTTTTAATAAATTTTGGATCTTTTTTTAATATACGTTCTGTAAACATGTGGGCGGAGATTTCTATCTTTTGAACTGGTGATAAGATTAAAAATTTGAGGGCATCATTGAATTCACAATGCTGAGATTCACTTTGGAGAAGCTTAACATCCACTAGAAAGTGTCATAAGAAAATGTTTAGTTTTTAACATTACAAAAAATAATAATATCACTCCATGAGTTATTTTATCTCTTTTTGTAACCATTGAGTGACATGATGGAATCATAGAGTTAATAGGGCATTAAATGACATGCCCCTTTGGTTGCATAACATTGATGTTGGTTGTTATAATGGAATAATAATTTTGGTTCATTAATGAACCACATTAATGTTATGCAACGTGGTTGGTTACTCACATCTATTTAAACAAATTTTCGGCATGGTTATTTTTCACTCACGAGAGGAACCTCTAACGAAGTGCCAGTGATGACATCCTCCAATAGAGAATAGAGCTTCGACACCTTCTAGGATTCAAACCAGACATCGATGAACGCTAATGAACATGCTTCGAACATAGTACCGTCTTCCTCATCCTCACCGTCTACCAACATATTCGAGGTAGGGGATTATGTGTTTAATTCCTCCCGTATTCCCCATTCTTGAATATTTTTAAAAACACAGATCAAATTTCCAACGGGTTGATCTGCATTTCGTTCTTTAATGCGGAAGGATAATGTTGTGTCTATTTATGGTTGATTTATGATTAAATTATCTTTCCCATGTTATAATGCTAACACGATGGTTGCAGCTATTTTTTGCCATTATAACATCGTCGAATCTCCCATTACAATATTATAAGAATATTTTCAAAATAAATGTTTTTATAATTATATGACTTTTAAATGATTTCAAAATAGAAAGATATATTTCTATAAAAAAAAGTTTTTATTTCATTTATATCAACATCATTTGAAGGATTTTAATCTTGTTTGAAGTTGATTTATTATGATACAAAACATCCATATTGTATTGAAGGTTTTGTGATATGTTTGACTTTGGATGTTTTATTTTTATACCATTCATGGTTTATCGATAATGTATTGAGATTTTTTATGCTATTTTTAATACGAATCTTTATGTTATGTTCAAACATTTTCATATGAGGAATGTATTAGACTTATTATGTGATGGGTGGAGCCCACTATAGCTCCTCGATGCATCGGTAAGTCTCATGAGACAAACTAGTATCTTGGAATAGGGCCTTGACAAAATATTATTTGTATTCTTGGAACAAGGTCTTGACTATGTGGTTATGAAGTCTTGAATTATGCATTCCATAATTATGAAAGTGGCTATAGATATTCCATGTAATTATTCGACTAGTAGAATATCTATGTGAATAAGTAAATAGAATTATTTGATTTTATATTTTCCATATTATGCTGAAGTTTATATGTAAAAGTTTTTTGTTTTATTCTTATACATTTCCTTATATGTTTATGCTTATTTATGAAAGTTTCCACTATATTGTTATCCTTACTAAGTATCTGAGCTCATCCCTTTCTATGTTTTATTTTTCCCAGAATGCGAAGAAGTATATAATGACTGACCTGTAGTGATAGTATAATGGATATGAGTGTGACATATATAGACTATGTTGTTGTAATTTTTCATTTTATAATGTAATGTAAAACTTATTAATGTATCTAGTACTACAAAGGCTACTAAGCCAATCAGTCTTTCGAGACTTGATCTTTTGTGAGTATGCCAATGTTATGTATTAATTCACTGAATCTGGGTAAATGGGGTCGGGGCATTACAGTTGGTATCAAAGGATTTTGAGTACAAACCATGGAAACTAGATTTAGATAAACACTGATTAGATGACATTATCCTAAGATACAGTTTGAGGATTAGTATATAAGAACATCATAGAATTTTGGTATTGTATAGGTTTTCTGAGTTTTCTAAGAAATACATCCATTTCTGGATACAAGTTGGTAGTAACAGCTCTGACACTAATGTGCATAGGGGTAAAACTCGAAAACACTACTTTGAGCTAGAATCGAATCGGTTCTGGTGCACGACAATGAGTCTTGCTGCACTCTTGGTTACATCACACCCAGTGGATATGATTAGGAAAATTATCATTTTATTTAAAAATAATTATAAAGGGTTTATGAGTATATAAATACTCAAAGAAAACATTTTTATGAATATGGATTATATACATAAACTGTTCAATTTAATTTAAGTGTTTTACAAGTTTGGAATTATGTATTATGTTTTATAAACTAATCTAGTGTATGTCATTGTTTAGAAAAGGATCCTAATAGAAGGATTAGAAACTAAATCAATGCACATAATCCATGTAGGGATTTCCCTCCTACTCATGATAATTATAGTGGAGTTGGTGAAGAAACTAGTGCTAATCATCTTATCACTATACTGGGACAACTCACTCTGGTTATGAATAATAACCTTACTCGTATGGAGCACCCTGATCCACAATGTGAAGGATCAATGTTAGACTTCTTCATGAGGAAACAAACACCAACATTCAATGGGATTAAAAATCCATTAGTAGTTGATCAATGGATAAATTCCTTACAGAAAATATTTAATGCTTTGGGGAGTAGCGAATAGGAAAATGTTGTCATGGCAGTTTATCACCTCATGGGAGATACAGATCAATGGTGGTCATTGATTCAAAACACAAAGAAATATGATGAAGTATAAATTATGGAATGGAGGGCGTTTAAAGATATTTTAGTAGAAAAATAATTTCCTCATGATCAACGAGCAGATATAGAATGGAAATTTCTGGGTCTGAGGAAAAAAGAGGATGAGAATGTCGCAAAGTATGAGACTAACATTACAAGGTTATCATGGAATGTTGCAGATTATATATGTAACCCAAAAAGAACGAATGATCAATTCTATGATGGGTTTAAACCATTTCTCCTTCAATAATTAGTCTCAAAATACTTCTCGCCACACGAAGATATTGTCTCATGTGCTATTGAGACAGAAAAATAATTATCTAAGTATTACAACTTTAAAGAAAAGAAAGAGAAGAAGATATCTGCTGAACACACTAGAAATGGAAATACGGGGAGGAAGGGAAAAGTTGAATATCCATCCTGTAGTAAATTTTGGAAGAAACACCCTTGTACTTGCCTGAAGGTAATGGGAGTCTGTTACAAGTGTGGTGAAAAAGGCCACCAAGCTTTTGAATTCAAGGGGAAGAAAGAGGCTATCAATGTTGAATTCTTCAATTTTAGGGATAGGGGGAATTATGAAAATGAATGTTCTCAGCACTAAATAAGCTTACCTAAGAAAATGCCAATGGATCAAGGAAAAGCTTATGCTATCACTACTGTTGAGGTTGAATCTATGAAAGACGTAGTGGCGTGTAATTTAATGGTTTCCTCATGTTTAGAAAATGCTTTATTATATTATGGATCATCACATTGTTTCATATCTTCCCAGTTTGCTAAGAAAATTAGATATTTTAAATTTTACATAACAATGGAGTTGTCAGTGAAAACACATAAGGGATGTATCATCACAACAATGTTTTGTGAATCATTTCCCATTAAGGAATATAAATGTTCTTTATCTTCTGATCTCATTGTCATACCCATGATTGAATTTGATATAATCATCGGTATGGATTGGATTTCGGACCATGATGTGGAAATTTTTTGTAATAAGAAGGAGGTTACAATTTTCAATGATGATAAGGTGTACCTTATATTTATAGAAGAAATTTCACCACATGAATCTTATCTAGATCCACCCCCAATAACTCTACTAAATTCAATTATTGGGGAGGATGAGAATGAAATAATTACGGGAGGTGAAAAGAATGTTCTAATAGAGGATTTACCTATTGTGAAATAATATGTTGATGTGTTTCTAGAGGATTTAACTATACATCCTCCAGAATGAGAAATTGAGTTTTCCATTGATTTAATTCATGGTTCAAGGCCCATATCAAAGTTCCCTTATAGAATGTCCACTGTAGAGTTAGTGGAACTAATGAAACAACTAGATGAATTTAGCAATAAGGTATTTATTCTATCTAGTGTTTCTCTATGGGGATCCTCTATCCTTTTTGTTAAAAACAATGACGGATCTATGAGGGTTTGCATTGACTAAAGGGAGATCAATGCTATTACAATAAAGAACAATTATCCCATACCTCTCATTGATAATTTATTTGACCAAATTCATGGTGCTCAATATTTTTCAAAGATTGACCTTCAATCTGGATATCATCGGTTGTGTGTGAAGCAGGATGACATTCTAAAAATAGCATTTCAAACCAGGTAAGGGCATTATGAGTTTACAGTAATACCTTTTGGGCTAACTAATCCACCCACTATTTTCATTGATCTAATGAACAGTGTTTTCAAGGAATATCTTTATGACTTGGTAGTGGTATTTATTGATGATATCCTGGTATAGTCCAAAATCTATGAAGATCATGAAAATCACTTGCACACCATTATTAAAACCCTCAGAAGAAATGAATTATATGGGAACTTTAGAAACTGTGAATTCTGGCTTCAAGAGATTTCTTTTCTTGGCCATATTATCTATAAGGATGGAATATATATTGATATTTCAAAGACCAAGACAATCCAAGAATGGAAAGCACCGATGAGTATAACTGAGGTATGCAGTTTTATTGGTTTAGCAGGTTATGATCGTCGTTTTGTCCATAATTTTGCCCGATTGGCTGTCCCATTTACCAAGCTCACTCGTAAAGGTGTTACCTTTGTTTTGAAAAAAGCATGTGAAGAGTGTTTTAAAGAATTGAAGAGAATATTAGTCAATTATCCTCTCTTGACTCTACTATTAGGTAAAGATGGGTTTTTAATTTATTATGCTGCTTCAATGAAAGGACTTGGTTGTGTCCTTATGCAGAATGATAGAGTTATTTCCTATGCATCACGGAAGCTAAAAAATCATGTGCAAAATTATCCTACTCACAATCTTTATTTAGAAGCTATAATCATTACTTTAAAAATATGGAGACACTATCTCAATGGTGAAGAATGTGATATTAATATTAATCCCAAGAGTTTGAGGAATATTTTCTCACAAAAAGAACTCAACATGAGGTAAAGGTGATGACTTGAACTACTCAAGGATTATTATTGCACAATACACTACCACCTAGGGAAGGAAAATAAGGTGGCGGATGCTTTGAGCAGAATGGATCATGTTGTTTTGAACAAGATGAGAGTTGAAAGGGATCCTATTTTCATGGATCTAGTGAAAATGGTTATTGTAATAATCATGGAAGGTGAAACATTAAAACCTTTTCAAATGGTTTCCAAACCATCATTACTATAAAGGATAAAAAGTTATAAGGCGGATGATGCAGAGTTTCAAAAAAAGGTTAATGATGTGAATGATGTGAGATTGAATGACTTCATATATGAAGATGAGATTTTGAAATTTGGGAAGAGACTTTGTGTTCCAAATATACCGGATTTGAAAAGGGAATTATTGGATGATGATCATAGATACAATTTCGCTACACACTCTGGTAGCACAAAGATGTATAGATATTTAAAGGACTATTTTTGGTGGGACAATATGCAGAGGGAGATTGCTGATTTTGTGTCAAGATGTATGGTTTTTCAACAAGTGAAAGCTAGAAGGAAACAACCTAAAGGATTCATGCAACCTATTCACATACCTGACTGGAAATGGGATAATATTTCGATAGACATTGACATGGGGATACCAAAGACTCCTAGAATGAATGATGCAATTTGGGTCATTGTTGATCGTATTACCATGTAAGAACATTTTCTTCCAATAAGATATGATTTACCACTTGAACATCTAGAAACAATATATATTAATGAATTTGTAAGACTTCATGGAGTACCCTTATCGATTGTTTATGATTTTGATCCCCATTTCACATTATGATTCTAGAAAAGTCTTCAGAAAGCCTTGGATACTGGACTTCATTTCAGCACTGCCTACCACCCTCAAACTGATGGATAATCAGAACGGACTATTCAAACCTTAGAAGACATGTTGAGATCTCGCTCACATGACTTTCAAGGTAAGTGGGATCAATATTTACCTCTGGTATAATATTTCTATAACAATAGATTCCATTCAAGTATTCAGATGGCATCATATGAAGCATTATATGGAAAAATATGTCATACACCAACTTGTTGGGATGATGTCAGTGACTGAAAACTCGCAGGCCCAGAACATGTTGAGGAAACGATGGAAAAGGTGAAGGTAATACAAACCCACATCAAAGCATCTCAATGTAGTCAGATGATCTAAGATGATAACCAATGGAAGTATTTTGAATTTCATGTATAAGATCATGTTTTCTTAAAGGTATCTCCATGGAAGTGTGTTATACATTTCGGTACGAAGGTTAAATTGAGTCCCAGGTACATTGGACATTTCAAAATTCTAGAAGGAAACGGGGTTGTAGCATACCGTTCGAAAATTCCGCCATGTATCTCCAAAGATCACGTTGTGTTTCATGTATCACTATTGAGAAAATACGTGTCTGGCCCAACACATGTACTCACCAATGAGGAAATTGAAGTGGAAAGTGATTTTTCTTAATGTGAAGATCCTGTCAAAATTATGGATACTAGAGAACAAGTGTTGAGAAACAGGACGACTCGTCTGGTGAAAGTTATATAGAGTAACCATAAGATGGAAGAGGCAACGTGGCAACCCGAGGAACATAGGATGAAGAACCAACCGAATCATTTTATGCAGAAATATTCTAGAAATTTTGAGGATTAATTAATTGATGGAGGGAAGAATATATCACCCCAATCTTCCACAACACGTTTCCTTTTGAATAATGCAATATCTTTCATTGTACGCAACTTCTAGAATCTAACACACCGCAACCAATCAAACTAGCTGGTATGAATAGTAATATCCACATTTTCAAATTTTATAAATTTGATCTTTTATAATGGACTTCATTTTGGGATTCAAAATATCTAAATTTTCATCGATTGAATTTTTGGTATTTTAATGAAAACTTTCAATTTTTGATGAATAGTGAAAAACACTACGTTATTTTTTAAAACTGAATAATTATTTAAATAAGTAGTTATTTTATTTTAATTTATTTTAAGTCAAAATAGATAAATAATTACTATATATTTTCTATAATATTTATTGTAGTCATTTTATAATAAGTTTAGATATACAAATTTTTATCGAACTTTTACCGTCTTTTACCCATCTCTTAGGAGCATTTCCAAATTCACATAAAACATAATTTTACTGCTTCTGTGAGTATAATTTCTAAAATCCGAGAGACACAGATGATATCAGTATGAAAAATTTTGTTCAATAAGATGAAAATAATTTTTATTGAATAATATCTTTTTACTTTTATTTACGACGGTTAAAATTAAATAGGGCAGTTAAGGGTAAAAGTGATATCATGATTACTATAAAACATGTTCTAATTATATTGGATAATTTTAATCGACCACAATCAAATTTATGAATAATATGCGATCTTTTAGGTTCACATGGAATATTTTAACACATTTCTTATTATTTTATTTAAGGAATTGTTAAAAGAGTTAAAATAAATTATTAATAACTAAACCATTTTTAATATATGGTTATACATAAGATAAATTAAACTATAAATATTCATTAAAAAGATAAAAATATTTCCAACATAATTTTATTTTATTTATAATTTTTAAACATTAAATAATTAAATTTATTTATGACACAATGATGATGTAGTAATTTCCTTATTAATGAAAGATTAAACTTATTGATATTATAAATATCCAAATAAATCTAATTTTAGATTTTTAATCAATTAAATTAATTTTATAGGTTAATATTACATGTTAGTATTGAACATATGGATTTATGTTTAATTAATAATGTTTTTCAGAATTTATCAAAAATTATTTATTAAATAATGTCAAAATTGACATAATTGATTTTTTTAAAAAAATACTTTATTATCGGTTGATATAATATTCCTAAAATTATAAGGTTTGGAAAAAATGCCTTAATAATATTATATATTTCATTAATGAACCTATTGGGGTTCTCTTTGTATTTTATAGTAATTGTATTAACTATATAATATAAAAATACAAAGAGACACGGAAAATGTCAAACTATTTATCTAAGAGTTAAATCTAAAAGATAAGGTTATTATGGTGACCCAAACATATCTAAAACCTGTTGGTTGAGAGTATTCAGACCCCTCCCAACCATATACTTTAAATAATTCATTTTTGATACATTATAAACAGAAAATGAATTTATTATAAAATAACATTTCTTGAAATTCCTAAAGTTACCCTCACCTCTCTTATAAAAGGGCACCTCCCCTTCTCTCAAATTCACACCATATAATCCATTTGGCTCATCCAAAACCTGCCCAAATATCCTTTCAACCATACTCCTTCAACATAGAGGCCATCCTTTAGTCATAAATACAACCTAATGAACACTTTTGATCAAATTAAAAGGAAGACCCCGAAGAAGAGGTAAATATTTCATCACCTCTTTCATGTTTTTTTCTTCTTCCACTTCCACTTTCCATATTGTTTCCATTATAAAATAATAAATCCAGTTTAATCTATATATTGTGATGTTATTATAAAAATGGTACAACCATATTCATTATTCTATCCATCCTAGAAATGACAAAGTCACCATACATGCATACGTACGGATTACCGTCTGCATGTCGTGGTGATATTTTTTATTCAAACACTTCATTACTTGGATGGGTATAATGATGAGTATAAATGATGTATCTAATAAATATAACATGATAATTATTATATTTATATGATATACTGTACAATTATATATGATTTTAATATCAGAAGAATGAAATTGTCGCTTGGGCATACGTATGGATTACTGTCTCCACGAACGCAACGAGATTCATTTTCCATTGTAATCATTCAAGAATAATTTTCATATTATGATTAAAAATAATTTTTATAAACATAATATAATTTTGTATATGAATCAAATAAATCCTATACATAACAAACATGGATTACGTAACCAAGCATATAATGGAAAATGATTCAGTTAACACCCGAAATAGTGATACTACTAAAATATCACTAACAAAGAAATATTAGAAGATCATATATGATATCATATTAATCTAAATGGTTCTTGTATAATTTAATAACAAATATTTCACCATTATAAAATAGTTTAACCTACCATCAACTAAGTAAAAGTACAAGGTAAGGGTTAATTGCACAATCTCTTTATTATATGAGGTTTTTTTACGCAAGTATCTACTGAGAACTTTTTATCATACACATACATGTTTCTTAAAAATGTATTCCAAAATTGTTTTACTATTTACTTGACTATGGGTTAAAGTCATTTATACCCTTTTTGACTTTTTATAAAATAGTTTGAAAGGAATATTCCCATCATTTTCAAAACAAGGTACCTTATTACCGTTTCAACAAAATTAAGGTAAGAATGTTTTTTTAACATATACGGCGGGTGCGGCTATTTTCCAGTGTTATAACATCATCAAAGATTCCTTTATAAGATTATAAGAATATTTTCAAAACAAATGATTTCTTTTATAATTATATGATTTATAATGATTTCAAAATAGAATGAGATATTCCACTAAAAATTTCTTGATTTCATCTATGTCCACATCCTTTGATGGATTTTAGGCACGTTTGAAAATGATTTATTATGATACAAAACTTCCATATTTTACTGACGGTTTTGTGATATTTTTGACTGTGGATGTCTTATTTTTATACCATTCATGATTTATAGATAAATTATTGACATTTAATATTATAGTTTTAATACAAATGTTTTTGTTATGTTCAAAACATTTCATATGAGGAATGAATTGGACTTAGTATGTGATGGCTAGAGCCCTCTATAGCTCCATAATGAATTAGTAGGTCTCATGAGACAAACTAGTTTCCTGGAAAAAGGCCTTGACAAAATCTTATTGTTGTCTTTGCACAAGGCCTTGACTATGTGGTTATGGTGTCTGGATTTATACATTCCATCATTATGCACATGTCTATTAATATTGCATGTGATTATTTTACTAGTATAATATACATGTGAATATGTAAATGGAATTATTTTATTTTGTCTTGGCCATATTATGAAAATATTCAAGATTAAAAATCTATTGTCTTATTCTTATACATTGCCTTAAATGTTTATGCTTATTTATAAAATTTTACACTCTATTGTTATCCATACTGAGCATCTGATATCACCCCATTCTATGTTTTATTTTTCCTAGGATGTGAAGATGTATATTATGACTGACCAGCAGGGATAGTATAAGGGATATGATTGTGGCATATGGAGACTATGTTTTAGTAATTTTTCATTTTATAATTTAATGTAAAACTTATGAATGTATCTAGTACTTACAAGGCTACTAAACTAATAACACTTTATAAACATGATCTTTTGTGATAATGTCAATGTTATGTAATAATGCACTGAGTCTGGGTAACTGGGTCGGGGTGTTACAGTCACTATCCAGGTAGACATGTTCTAATTCTTTTTATACATTCATATGATGGTCATGGAGGAGGAGAAAACCACAATAATTTTTGTAATACCCATAATATTTATAGTAGGGGAATAGATTGATTTATAAATTGTAGATAAATGTTTGAGAGATGGTGGAGAAGAGTTGAAATTTAACATTCATCATGTTATGAAAAACCTGTATATAAAAATTGAGGGGTTCAGAGAATATGAGTGGCATGGTGTAGATGTCACTGGTCTTCATGAAAAAAATTGTGAAGTAGATAATGAAGATAAAATAATAAGTTTAAAAGGAAGTTAATAAAAGAAATAGGTTGCTGATTAGATATAGATATTGTTGAGGAGAT
The DNA here is from genome assembly GCA_963277665.1 of Viscum album. NCBI lineage: Eukaryota > Viridiplantae > Streptophyta > Magnoliopsida > Santalales > Viscaceae > Viscum > Viscum album. Next base: position 737,792,779 of record OY728160.1, read on the forward strand.
GTTATCTAAGAAGATTTCAAGAAAGGACAACAAATTTTGGATAGTTTCTGAGATGTCATTTCATTATCTAAGACATGATAAAAATATCTGGATTTGGTCCATAGAAGTAGATAAGGTATTGGTTTATGGAAGAATGATGTTAGTTTTAGAAAAAGTAAGAGGGAAAATCTACCTTAAGAAATCAAAACAATGACCATTTGTAGAACATGACTAGGTAATCACCTTCCTACAATTAATCGCATAACTAAAAGAGCTAAGGATGATCTCAACAACAATAACCAAATAACTTTAAGGAGTAAACATTATTTTTTTTATTCATTGGGATTTAAATTTCATTTAAATTTTTTTATGAACTAATTTTTGGGTGAAATCCCATAATTCATGAATTTTCATGTGTATGGGCCTAGACAATCACTATTTACATTTTATTTTCATGTCCATAAAGATTAAATGTGTATGAACAAAATGAAATAAGAAAAAGAGGAAAAAATTAAGATAATCAAATGAAAGGGGATAAATAATTAAATTGATTAGTTATTTACACTAACCTATTGTATTTTCAGACTATGTTTTTTGATCATAAATGGAAATATTGAGGAGCACACATAAAATTGTGATTTAATTTTAATCAATGATATACATAATTTTTTAGAACCCAATGATTCCATGATTTAATTTAAAATTTTATTAAATAAAAAAAATTATTTGGAGATATTGGATAATTAGTGTGAAGGATATGAATATTAATTCAATGAATCATGTTTTTTCTTGTTTATGTAGTTGTAGGTAAAATTCCATTCCATATTGTATGTTTTGGACTTCATAAATTCTTGTTGATTAAAATTGATTTATGAGACATTAAATGAGTGATTTACTCAAATTACATTACATTATTAATGATATAATTCTAGATAAAAGTTTCAAATCCTTTTAGTTAAATTTATTAGAGAAATTTGCATATGATACCAACTTGCATTTGAATTTTATCTTCCCAGAATAAGGATTATTAAAAAAGTCATAAAATAAAATTATGTAAAATTCATTGATGTATCAACTAAAAATGATACCGAAGTTACATTAATCCTAAATTTATCCCTTAGAGACCCAGAATAACCTTTATTAAGAATAAGCCACATTTCAAGATGATTTATCAATTCCAAACCAAATTCAATTGTTTGTCATGATTTTCAATGTTCAAATATTGTGGGAAAGTGATTTCATTGAAAAATGGATGTTTTTATATTAACAGAAATATATTGAGTGTTTCATTGTGTTTTGAAAACTTTCTGTGTCTTATTTTATTATATATCACTTCTACACATCATGAAAATGATAATGAAAAAATTATTGATTGGGTGATAAGGGGTAAAAAAATCACCACTACATGATCAATGATTTTTATTATTTAGGGATGGGTAATGAATGTGATAATTTTATCAAGTCAATTTTCCATAATTTTTAACAAATGAAAAGAAATGAAGATATATAATTAGTGGGGTAAATAATTTATTTCACTTTCAATGATCATGGCCTTACATTCAGATTATGGATTTTTGGTATTTTTAATTTATTAGAGGGGAATATCAATGAGTTTAATTTTATATCATACTTAATAAATATAGATATAAACTATTTTCGGGATTAATATTTTATTCATCATTGAATACTAATTTCAAATACCTCATGTTTTATATATTTTTTTATGTTCTAAGTGGATATAGGTGAATTCATTCGAATTCATATGTTATATGCATGTACTCATGGTATGGGGAAAATATCGGATGTTAATTATATCTAGAGTGATGAGGTATGTAAAAAAATAGGTGAGGTAGTTCATGATTGGAATGTTAAATATGATATGTTATGAACATTTAAAGAAAGAGATTCTATGTTCCGTAATTTTTCATAGAAATATAAAATACATTGTTTCTATTGATGATTTGAAATAATTTCTCAAATGTGACCCTAGAAAATTATCTCCCTTTGATTGAAATTTTTTAAACACATTAATTTTGAAAATTAAATATTATAATTATTATGATGACCTTTTTAATTCATAGTGTAAATACATACATGATGACAAGTACAACTTATGTGTGAGGGATTTGTTGATTTTCTATAATGCATAAAATTTTTTATCATTTTTTTAATAAAATTTTAATTCTATCAAATTAATAATTTCAATTTTTAATTGATTTATTTTATATTTATCTAATAAAACAATGAATTTTAATTTATAATAATAAATAAAATGATGAAATTTCATTATTTTTGTTTATTTGGGAATTTTGAGTGTAATATTGGTGGAAATGTAAAAAAAGGAGGGGTAAAACTGTCTAGTGGGATAAACCTAAACCCATAGTGATGAAATACAAATTGCATCATCAATCAAGGGGATATATTCCAAGGCATATAATAGGGAGAGTTGGCCACACTATAGTAGATATTAGGGGTAAAACCATCTATGGGTTGGTGTAGGGCAAGGAACATGCAGTAGAGAACAAACCGACACATGGGGCATACCCATTGTAAACAGCTCGACCCTAGTATCCTGGTTCTAGTGCCTTAATTTCTTAAATTAGTTCCAAGTACAAGAAATCACATTCCAATGGACTAGATAATTTAATTTATTTGGAAAACTAGATACACACATATTTATTAAAATACTACATGAAAAGAAATATAGCTTAGTATCTTCATTGAGAACACCCATATTCTCTATGATTATCCTTGCATGTTAATAATAATATACATCATGGAATCCAGGGAAAAAATAAAAAATAAAAAATGGGTGAGCTCAGATTCCCAGTATGGATAAGAATATAGTTGATGGTAAATAAACATAAACAATAAGGAAATGCGGTTAACTAAGAACTCATTCCATTAAAAACCATCCTTATGCATAATATTGAAGGAATAAAATTTGATCAAATAATTCTAGATAAATAATCACATCCGAATGACCCATAACCAGGGATATTCTACTAGTGTAATAATCACATGGATTATCAATAAATTTTCTCATAATGAGGGTATGCATAATACAGGTTTTCTAAAACTTATTATCAACTTCTAATCCAATAATTTTACATAAATGGAAAGGCCTCAACCAATATCCTTTCTATTTTGTCTCATGAGACCTAGAGAATCATAGAGGGGATATAGCATCCCCCTCCCATAACTTATTTATGTCCAATTAATTCCACTTACAAAAGTTGTTAAATATAATCAACACAGACATTCATATTAAAACATGCATATTAAATTTTAATAACACTCCCCACTAATATAAATAATATTAAACCATCTCATTTAATATGATGAATGGTATCAAAATAGAACATCCACAGTCAAACTAGTCAAAAAAAATGGTAGATGGTATCATAAGATATTAACATTAGTAAATTATATTATCTAACAAAGTGTCTGGACATAGATGAAAATAGTCAAACAATATCACTGAAAAATTCTAGTAATAAATACCACATTACATTGAAATTGTATATTTTAAAAGCATTGAAATTATAAAGGAAAAAAATTTCCTTTATAATAAACATGTAAACATGAAAATTATTCCTCAATATATTAAGGATACATGAAATTAGAAAAATTCTCTCATTCCATATAAGTTTCATAAAAAATAATACCTTTTAAATTTTAAAAAAGAAACACAGAAATGAGTATTTTTATTAGAAAGTGTGAGCGTTAACCAAATGAATAAATTATGTATTTCATAAATAAATCCACAAAAAATAGTGGAAATAAGACATAATATATTAAAACGTTATTTCAAACATAACAAGATCATTTCATAATCAATGGAGTAGAAGTTTAACCCAATGAATAGAATTTGGGTTAGGAATTCCCTTAACACATTGTAAACAGTCGATCTGCATGGCCCATAAAATTAATGACCATCTAAATATACATTTAATACTAAGAAGATAAATCTATTTGTGATATGATATATCAATTGAAAATATACATATAAGACACCCTATAAATAAGTGGTGAAAAAGGAATATCTCACATATATAAACGTGAGATGATAAACCCATACCTTATGTTTGAAATCGGCATGCACTTGTGATTAATGTCTGGGATAATCAAATTTTATTTGTTATTTAAATTATATAAAACCAATTAAAATATTTTATATATATATTATTTTTATTATTTTTAATTATGGACATTATTATGAGTAATAATGTTTAATTTTTTTGTTCCAAGAGATTTCTTTTTAGGTTTCTATGGCCTCTTCTCTTGAATATAAATTTGGGAGTTCTTATAAAATAGGAATAACCTCTCCAGTAGTTAAATTAATTAGTAAAAATTATGTTATATAACTCTATGTGGTGTCATATATAATTTTATAAATTTTATGATGATGATTTATTAGATAAAATGTTGTTGAAAATTCCTTAATTTATTGTGATAGTTTTTACGACCATCACAAAATTGTTCCATATTGTTTAATATTATGTTTATTTATTTGTTAAAAAAATATGATATGAATATATATATTAAAAATATCAGTTTAATATAATAATGTTGTTACGACCATACTTGAAGGCAGTAATGGAAAATGAAAACTCGTAGTCCATGAAGGTGGTGAATCGACATATAACAGACTGTTTTCATTTTAAAAATAAAAGGATAAGAAAAAAGATTTGATGATGGATATTCCATTATCATAATAAAATTAAACTATAAATATAATATTTAAGTTACCATTCTACATTGTAAATATTATCTGAGGAGAGGATATGATTATAAAAGAAAAGATATTAAAAGAGAAAGAATGAGAATTTTACCCCATGAATATCGTATCTTTGGTAACCTACTTAAGACACATGGATTTGGCCTTTTGGTAAGACCATAAGGTCCGGAACTTAGAGAATAGTATCTATAATTTAATTGGGTATAATTTAGTCCATACCCAGGTCTTAATAAGTGTGGGGATAAGGTGTGGTATTTATAGGGAGGATAGGGGTGTTTTTTGATTATTTTGTCGATTTATTTATTATTTTTGCACCAGAATAGCAATATTATTAATAAACAAGACTACATAAAGTAACTAGAGAATTTTATTTATAAATAATGCGTAATTAACTAATAAATATATTATTCATGACTAAATAATTAATTTATATACTTCTAATATTAAATAACATAAATTATCATATTTCACTAATCACCAATAGTTAAACTATTTTAGAAAAATTCCAAACAGTCACCCTATATATTCTTTGACATGTAGATTTCAAAAATAAAAAAAAAATTATGAAAATAATATTTTAAATATTATAAATATAAATTTTAAATAATATCATCATTTATTAAAAAAATACTGATTTTAATATTATAACTGATTTTACGACACTTTGAAAAACTAAATATGCTATCATAAAATTTTCATGTAATTATAATGAAACAAAATATTAATTTATGAATCTATTTTATGAAATTAATTTTTTTCCTTAATTATATTAATTATAAAATTTTAAATAATTATTTACCTTTTATAAAAGTACCAACACATAATTTGACTTTTATAAAACATTAATTCAGTTATTTCATGATAAAAATATATCAAATTTTCATTTATGAGATAACAAAATATTATTTATACTTTCATAGGTGAGGTTATTATTATAATTGCTAGATTACTAGTACAAATGGTCACACTTCTATTAAAATTTTCATGTAAATTTTTAATAGTATATCACGATTTATCTAAGATCGGTGTTATGTGAAGCGTATGCTATTGAATAAATTGAATTTATTTAAGAAGATATATGTTGTAAAATATCAGCATGTTACATCTCCACTACTTCAAAAAATTTATTCCTTGTATTTTAATCTTTCGATTAGTAGTCATGGAGTTTTCATTTTATAATATTCTTTTGTAAATCCCACATTATAAAGAATGTTAACAAAAACACCCTCTTAAATGTAGGGAAGGGACAACGTGATGGTCATGGAAATATTATGTTTCCCTATAAGAGAAAATTAGTAGTATGGGAAAACATTGTCATGGAAATGAAACAAAACAATCATGTTTTAATGGATATTGGTAGATAACATGGTCATTGTAAACTCTAACCTCAAAAAATAATAATTTTTTATCAGTTAAAAGGGAACTGATTAATTTGTATGAAATATAAATGGATAATTTTTTTGATCTGAAATACTTTTCCTAGAGTTGAGGGTTTATTTCACTATATGGATACGAAATTGAAAAAATAAAATTAGTTTATTTTCAAAGATTCATTAACATATTATCATCATTTATTTTTGTCTTGATTCATCTCCACTTTATTTCATAAACCAATAGATGGATATTAAAGATGAATTTATTTTTCCTGAATCACTTTTATTAAATGATCCAAATGTCATTACTCTGGAAGTCAAATATTTACCAGAATAAAAATGGTTAGAACATGTTAACCAATATGAAAAATCATAATTTATAGAATTTTAAACGTAAAAAATTCCATAATTATTTACCTTAAAACTCATTTAAAATACATGTTTCCAAATACAAAGTATAAAAACTAAGAATAAAGGTCACTAAATTCCCAAAATAAACATAACATGAGACATTCCCAAATAATAAAGATATTATTATCTCATACCAAATATATAAATACCTTAATTTTCATTAAACATTTTTGAAAAATGAATCCTTCCTTGAGAAAAATCTAAGGTTGTTGAATATATTCCTTAAATAAAAACATCTAAAAATATCAACATAACATAAATCATCAAATAACTAATAACAATCATGGTCTCCAGTACTATCCCATAAACATATATTTATTATTATCTCAATACCAAGAAAATATTTTGGGTTTTATTTCCCTGGTCATGAGCTTTTAAAATGGTCAACTTATAATATAATCACATATCTTGATTAGTGGTTTTATTCATCACATGCATCCAATACATTAAATTATATGCATTGAAATACAATCCTTATATATATCATGATCCATATAACCATATAATTATTGGTAAAATACTGAAATAATACATATCTCAAATCCAATAAAATTAATATTAATCATTCTGCTTTTTATGTGGTAGTAATAGAAGCTTGGCAATGGTCCATTATCCCATTTTGGGGTATATTCATTTGATGTTGGAGACATTAATTTTTTTAGTTTCCCATCTACTTATAGTTGAAGTAGTGTACATTAGAAACCTTTTTCATAACCTTGAAATCATAATTATGGGGGAATTTCTCTCCACACTCGTAGAAAACGTTCATTCCTTTTAAATAAGTACTTGTGTTTTTCATTCCACAATTATCACATGTGTGAAAATAATTATTTCTCTTATTTCATTTATCCAAATTTTTCCAATATAAACTATTATTATAATGATCCCTTCCAAAGACATGATACTTATAGAATTATTTTCTTTTAATTGTTATCACATTATACTATAAATGCATATGACGAGAATTTTTTGTAGACTTGTTACCTTTAAATGATTATCATTAGACCATAATATATTTGACCATTCTTTTTCTATGGATCATGTGCATTTTTGAGGTCCCCATTCCTTATCTTCAGTTCCATTTCTAAATGAAAAAATACACTGTATTATTTCTTATAATTATTATTCATAATTTATAATCCCAAAACTAGTGAAATAGAAAACATAAATTAAAAAATTTATGCATAGATAATCTCATAAACAAGGTTTTCTTGTTATGTTCTTCTATAAATATACTAAAATTATATCTTTGGTTTATATTATCTAATATATTTTTTACTAAATATAGTTTCAAACTATTCTACAAAAATTACTCTAATACAAACTGAAACAACCCCGTCCCCAGAAGCACATAAATGGTGGCTTATATCAGTACATTGGTACTATGTATAAGTAATCCCATCCCAAAAAAATCATATAGTTTATTAGATTCTAAAATATTTATATAAACATAATAATAACATTGAATCCTGAAAAATAAATACAATATATTATCTATTGTGGAAACACCCACATTCCCAAATATTATTAATTAATTTCAATTATAATTTACATCTTAGCATCCTAGAGAAAAATATAAAATAATAAAGGGGTCACCTCATATGCTTAGTAAAAGTAAGAATAAAATAGAGGCCAGATGTACATAAAAAATGAGTAATGGTGAATAAATAAAAACACATGCTACTAAAACATAATATTTATCATACTATAAAAGGAATAAAATTTTGTCGAATAATTACATATAAATAATCACCAGAGAATGAAACATAACCATGAATATTTTACTAGTCATATAATTACATGGATTATCAATATCTAATATCATAATTAATGAATTCCTATTTTGGGATGTCTAAAATTTACCATCAAGGATATATCCAATATGTCTACATAAATGGTTATGACCTCAATCAATAATCGGTCTAGTTTTTCTCATGAGACCGACTAGTGAATTGAGCGGCTATAGAGGTCCCCATTCACCACTGAAAATGTCTAATGTTTTCCCAATATTAATGTTGTAAAACATAATCAAACTATACATTCATATTAAAACAATAAATAGATGTCTTAATAAAATTTACTAAATAGTAAACGTAATCATAAACTATCGATTGTGACATGATGAATAGTTTAAAAATATCACATCCTCAATCAGATTGATCATTGAAATTTCAAGAAAATATGATAGATTTTATCATAAGATATAAATCTCATGTAACCATAATATCTAACCAAGGGTGATGACATAGATGAAAATACACTAATTTCATCATTCAGAAATTCATGAGAGAAAACCCACTCTACATTGAAATCACTTATTTAAAAATAGACACATTTATGAATGACAATTTTTTATTGAAAATAATATTGAAATATATAACGGATTTCTCATGAGATTATGTGTCATTAATGTGAGATAATCCTCTCATGCTGTAAAGCTTTTCAAAAAACATTCCTTCTAAAATTTGAAAAAAAAAATAAACAAGTATTTTTAAAAGAATATGTGGGCATTAACAAAATAAATAAATTGTGTATATCAAATATAAATTAAAATAAAACAGTTTTAGAATATAACATATGATAATAGAAATTAGTTTCACACAAAACCATAAAATGACATAATCAATTTAGTGTATGTTTAATCCAAATAATGGAAATTTGGTTAAGAATTCCCTTATCACTTTGAAAACAGCCAAAACATATTCACCAAAAAATTAATTATCATCAAGAATGAAAAATTAAATCTAATGAATTTAACGAGATTCATGATATTTATTATAAAAAAATTATACATATACCACACAGAAGAAATAATTTCTTAATTAGTAATATCGCAAAGAAATAAAAGTTAGATAAGAATCCATTAACTTTTTTCCGAAAGCATTCTGGACTTGTAATTAATTTCCTATATAATCAAATTAGATTCCTTAATAAATTAATTCATAAAATCTTCAACATATAAATAATATATTTTAATTTTATTAATCTCATTTATGTAAATTTAGATTAGTTATAATGTTTAATTTCATTGTTCCAAGAGTGTTCATTTCATGGTTTTATAGTCGGTTCCCTTGAGTATGAATAAGAGAGTTCAATCAAAATTTGAGTAACTTCTCTATAAGAGGAATTAATTATTATTATTGAACATAAATAAGACTAAATGTTCTCATATATGATTTGGATATATTTTATGAGAATGATTCATAAGATACAATGTGGAGGAAAATATCTTAAATTTTTTTGATGATTATGACAAATATAACGTAATTATGTCATTTTATTTAATATTATGATTATATATTTGTTCTAGAGAATGATATAAAATTTAATATATATATATATATATAATAAAATATTATTTAACCATAATAATATTTTTTTCACTATACTTGAAGGTGGTAATGGTAAATGAAATCTCTTCATCCATGAAGGCAGTGAATCAGCACATCAAGGACGATTGATTCATTTCTAAAATAAGAGGAGATGAGAAAAGATTTGAGGATGGATATTCCATTATGATAATAATATTATAGAATATATATGATACTGGATTTATCATTCCAATTTGTATATGGGAATTTAGGATAGGATAATAAAGGAAACGAAATTAAATTAAAAGAGAAAGAATGAGGGTTTTCCTCTTAAATATCCTCTCCTTGGAAACCTCCTTAAGACACTTGAATTTGGTCTTCTGGTAAAAAAAGTTATTGGATGTGGAAAGATAGTTTTGAAGGGAATTGGGTAGAATTTATAAAATCTTCAAATCAAATGAGGTGTAAGGATAAGGAGAGGTATATATAGGGGAGGAGATGAGTATTTCTTTATTATTTTATTCATTTATGTATTATTTGGGATCAATACTATCAATAGTGTTTATTTAAATAAATAAAGTTATCAAATGGAGAAAGTTAATTATAAAATATGAGTTCTTACCTCAACCATATATCATCCTTGACTAAATAATCATTTATTTACTCATAATGTTAAATAATGTAAATTATTGTATTTCTCTATTAACCAAAAATTAATCTTTTTTAGAAAAATCTAAAATATTCACCCTATAAATTTATGTTCATGTAGATATCAAAAGTTTACTTCACTTTATTATTATTTTTCTAAATACGATAAATTTAATTTTTAAATAATATCATCATTTTTTTTAAAAAATACTGATTTTAATATTATAACTGATTTTATGACACTTTGAAAAATTAATTATGGTCACATAAAATTAAATTATAATTATAGTTTACAAAAAAATTTAATTTTGTAATATATTTTATAAATAAAATCTTTTAAACCATTAACTAAATTTTAATATTCTAAATAAACATTTATGTTTCACAAAAATACCAACACTTAATTAATCATTTTAAAAAAATATTTACTTATTCCACGATATAAATATATCATATTTTCTCAAATGAGATACCTAAATTTTATTTATTCTTTCATATGTGAGGTTATTATTCTAATGGAATGATTACTATTCCTAATGGTAGCAGTGCTATTCAAATTGTCATGTAAATATTTAATAGTTTATCAATGTTTGATTAAGCTCAGTGTTCTATGAAAAAAAATTATCGAATAAATTTAATTTATTTAAGCAGATATATGCTATAAAATATTGAGTTATTACACCCATGGAATTGTGGGATGTTTGACCCACCAGTGTGGGGTGGCACACATTTGGGGTAAGGGATCCTCCGACCATAGTTTGAATTCATTTCTGCTAAGCCACCACATATTTAGTAAAATAGAATATATTAACCCTTCAAATTTTCATCTTAGGATGTAGATATCTCCCAAAATTGTATCATTTAGATAAATTCTTCAATTTCAACCTTTTTCTAATCTTTTGTTCCTCATAAATACCCACCAATACATTTTCATAGTAGCTGAGAGGACCCGTTTTGGATATACCTAACACTGAGAGGGGGGATCATTGTTTGGGACATTCTAAACCAATTACAACTTTTTATCCCTATACATACTAATATGATATGATCTTGGTTCTCTTATTCTTTTTTTCTCTGTCATGAAACAATAAAAAGAAGTAATAATATAAACATGATATTTTTACAAGGTTCACTACTCAATAAAATCATACTCATCCTTTCCATGGTTGTTGTTGAATAATACATGAATTATCCACTATAATGCAGTAACAATTGCAGTGGATTGGATAGTAAAACAATCCTCTAACCAGTGTGATTCCTCACACATTGGAGGGGGGAATGAAATAATCCATCCCATTTTGAGTCCCTACACTTTTGATGGGGAAAGTAAATAATGCGATCTTTCTGAACTAGTGATGACCTAGTCCAATAGGCAGCCTCTAGTAGGTTCTTTGTACTACCAATGGAGAAAATATTATTCCTTAATCAAAATTTAGGCTCTTCTCTTGAACTTCTTAAATTCTATTCACTCAGATAATTTTGAAGCAGTAGGTAAGAAACTAACTTATTCATCTCTCTTCTTCATTAGTGTAAATCCAAATGAATACTTATTGTTATTTCTTCTTCTTTTGTGCAAATACAAATGCACTATCACTTCTTCTTATTATGGGATATAATCACAAATACCTATTTGATTATTCAAGAATATAGGATCATCTCACATAACATCATTAATGTCATTATTCCCTAAATGAGAATCAATATTTAGATGGAAAGACCCTCCTTCCTTCTCTGTCTTATTCTCTTCATTTCTTATTGGTGAAATTAAGCATTTTTTCATCTGAATTAGACACTTTTTATGTAGTAATGAAATAATGGATAATCTTTTCACATTAAATTTTTCCTTCTTCATTCACATGTGCACACACAACAAAAGATTCTACATGTCATGCATATGCATGCATTTTTACACTTCCCATCACTATGAAAATTATTTCCTCTAACATTATCAAGACACAAACTATCAAATTTAATTTCATTATATTTATTATTATGTGATATTATTCAAACTCTAATGGTTTTATTCATGTGAATCTTATTACTACACACATCCCCTCGAGTTTCTTCTTATTATTCTCACAATGGGTCAGTGGTTATTCTACACACAGAGTGTACATGTCTTCTTCACAGAACCAAGATGGTTCACGGTTCACTCCTCCTAAAAAAGAATTGTTCTCAGATACTCCTCAAAAAACATTTATGGATTTTTATTCTTCTTCATGAACCAATAATGTTTTGAGGCACCACATTTCCTGATCTGAGAATGGTTTATGGTTCACTGCTAACCCTTTGTGGATTAAATTCTCTGGGAGTATCTGTTTTTAAATAAAAATGAGTGCCTTAAAAATATGGGAGAAACAATATTCATTTAGCTTCAGGCTTCTATTTTTATAGTAATTGGTCATATCTATTTCTTTATGTTCAATTTATTCTGAATGCACAAGATATTTGGAGTTTTAAATATCGTCAAACCTTTGGTGAGATATTCCCCATATATCAGATGTTTCATTTTTCAAATGACTCTTGTTTGAGTAATATATTTCATGATTTAGAAATATACCACACGTATCTCATTTCAAATCCTCCAAATCGAGTTTTTCACAATGCTCGCATGCATGAAAGGTGTTAGTTGCATGAATGATTTAGGATCTATCTTGGGATGTTTCTATGATGGAATGTGATCAATCCTGGTGGTCCGTCCTTGGTATTGGTCCTCTTATCCAGAATTTACCAGTGGTAGAATCATGAATAGGTTGGAGGATGATGAATTCGCGACTATGGGAGAATTGGATGATCTTGGTTCTGAAGCGTGAGGCATGGATGTGATGATCATCCAAGATTAGACCAGGAAGAGATGTATTATATGAGCGGCCATTATTGTGGTTGAGTTCAAATAGATGGATGAGATTAGTTCAATCATTAAATATATATTCCCATATAATAATAGATATGTGGATGAGGCCATGTTTAGGTATCATAGCACTATGACATATGCTCATAATTCTCTTCATCTGTCCATTGTACTGCCCTATGTTACATTATCTACAAGATTAATCTACACACACCCTATTCATGGGCTATCCCATGTGCTTTCATGTACGCCTATAAACTGCCTGTGTGTGAGGGAAACACTATTCCCAACCCATTCCACCATTAGTCCTGGCCACGGCTGGTTCCCTTAGCATGTTTGACCTTGAGTTCCACATGTGATGGGGTCGAACTGACCTAGACGTGCATGAGGGTTGGCCTAATTTCTAAAATTAAGTCCCATAAAATATCATCTAATTGAAAAATTCATGGACACTTTGTATTTTATACATGCATTGACAGCATAAAATGGAAATACCAAGCACACAGCCTTATTATATTCTTCATCTTCCATACTTCCTAAAACTAACAAAATTCTTCTCTTTTTTCATGATCACTCTTAGAATATTCAATCCTCCTCTAAATTTTTTTTGAAATTGAATTCCAAAGAACACTTCATCATCATTCTTGTTTATTATTGTATGCTTTGTATCACACATGATATATGTTCATTGAACATAGGATCAGTGAATCAATCATCTGATTTGAAACAATATGGATAATTTCCCAATCGTGGAATCCAATTCTACGAATCCATAACAATTTTATAGGCATCATTATGTCATCCAATATCCATCAACAATGTATTTCCTTAATCATTTTGAGTATTATTTACAACTATTAAAAAAATAAAACTCATATATAAGAGTGTTCCCATTAATATCCTCCTTGGTATTTGTTGGAAGTACATCAAAGTTCTCTCAAACGAATGTGTCAATATCAAAATGATGATCTTCTCTATACCATTTACATTTCATTAAAACATTAATTATAGTTTCTATCCCCATTTTTTACGTGAAATAAAATGTTCATGGTAGAGAGAGTATCAATGCATACTTAATCAATATTCCATCCATCATTTAACTATAGGGATACTTGAGCTAAGCTGAGTGTAGAAAATAAGAGGATTATATTTAGACAGTAATGTAGTCCATTACCCACTGATAATGATATCTTATGAAATGAGAACTCATATACTAGTCTTCAAGGGTTTTCCAATTTTATTCTAGGCATAAGATAATTATTATGATATGAAATAATCAAGCTGAAAGTCTTGCACCCACTTCATCAAATGGATCAAAAACATTCATGTAAAATAGGTACGATATGTGAACTTGTTGGACTACCACTCTTCTTATGTCCCTGATTAATTCAGTTGCTCCCCCTTTGTAGTATTATCATTATTTTGATTAACCATGGTTGATTGATTAAGAAATTAAATACCATTTCTAATGAAATAATTTCCAATAAATTTTCAAATCATTGTAATTTGATACGAACTGAAGTTGATACAAATTTAAATAATAACTCTGGAAGCTTCGTCATATATCTCCCCCATATAGGAACACTTCTCAACATTGTTTCTCAGGTTATCCCCCTAAGAACAAGCTTCACCTTCAATTCCCTGTATTATAAGAATAAATACAATACATAAAGATTTAAGGGAATAAGGTGAACCCTCTTTGCTTCATCAATGTGAACATCATGGTTGAGTTAGTTTTCTCAACCCAGACACTCTATTCATCACACTTGGAAATTTTATATTAAATTATAATTATGTTTCTGTCGATATTATCACTTCTTCCATTTCTTTGTGTGTGAGCATTCTTTCTCCAAGAGAATTCAATTCAATAGGATCTCTTAGTGAAACTTTCATATTTTCAAGGAATTCATCTTATGCTAGAATAAATTCAATACAATTTTTAATACTATGACCAGACTTCTTTCACATCACAAAAATGAATTCTTTATCTTCATGTGGAATCATCTGACATTCTATTTTATAAGACTTATCTTGTGCTTCTTCCATGTTTTCATCCTTCCAATGTATGGTGATGATAAATACATGGATTATCCACTATAATTCAGTAACGGTTACTGTGATTTGTCTTGGAAAAAAATTCTATATCCAGTGTGAGTACCTACACATTGAATGGGGGAACAAAATAATATTTACGTATGTGAGTCCCTACACATTTGATAGGTAGGGAAACGATACTATATTTATGAACCAGTAATGAACTAGTCCATATTGTACCACATAACTCATTCTTTATACTAAAGGTGGAGACATTCTTCATCCTTCTTCAAAAGGTAGGTTTTTCTCTTGACCTTCTTCCTTGATCTTCACTGGGTTACTTGCACAGAAGTAGGTAAGAAACTCTCTTCCTATTCTATATTATTCATTACTGAAATTCATAATGCAAACTACTTCTTCTATATTTTTATTTAGAAAATATCCAAATGCACTAGAATGTATTCTTCTTAGCTATAATCACAAACACCTATGTAATTTTACAATAACTTAGGATCAAATCACTTGGCATTATCAAAATAAAACTTCCATGATTAATAATCAGTCATTAGTTGGGAAAACTCTCCTCCCTTATCCTTCTTATTCTCTTATCTTCTACTTGGTGCAATTACTGTTTTTTAACTGAATTTCAGATTTTTTACATATGCATACAAGAATGAATAATCTTTTCACATTCACATCTCCTTTCTTCCTTCAAATGATCACAAAAAAGTTGGGATTCTTCAAATCATGCATATTCATGCATGTATGCACTTCCCATCACTATACAAATTATTTATCCTCCCATTATCAATACACACTTTCCACATTAATTTATTTATATCTAATTTTAAGTGATTTTATTCTGAAATTAATGGGTGTATTTAGTTGTCTCTTACTTTCAGACACACTCCATCAGGTTTCTTTTTATTCCTCTGGAAAAGGGTGTTTGGTTCTTCTTAACACAGATTGTGTGGGTCTTCTTCACAGAACCAGGATGGTTTACGGTTCTCTCTTCAAGAACAATAGTGGTTCACGGCTCCTCCTCGTGTACCATTTATGGTTTTTGGTTATTCATCACAAACCAAAAATGCTTTGTGGCTCATATCTTCGCAAACTGAGTATGGATTTCCATTATGTGTTGGCACTTATTGGATTTAATGATCATGGAGTCTATGTTTTTCATGAAAAAAAATATATATCAAAAAATTGGAGAAAAAATCTTTATAATTTGGGATTATATTTTTATAGGCATTGATCATATCTATTCCTCTGCATTAAAATCCTTCTAATTGAACAATATATTCGATGTTTTTAATATCTTTAAACCCATATTGAGATATGATTGATATCTCGGATGTTTCCTTTTGAGAGTGGCTCATAATTGGTGAACATATTTCATGAATGTAAAAAATATAACATGTATATAATTTTATATACATGATAAAATCATCCACATGGACTTCAGAAACATCATTTTCCATTGGACAAACCATGTTCTCACACTCCTCACATGTATTTAAGAAATTAGTTGTATGCATGATTTAGGTTCGATTCCATTTTGCACCTATGATAGAAAGTGATCAATCCTGGTGGATTGACCATGGTTCTAGTCTTTTTCACTAGCATGTACCAGTAGAAATATCATGTAGTGGTAGGTGAAAGAGGAGGAAGTGGTTGTGGGAGCATCAGATGGTCCTGGTTCAAATGCATGAGGCACAAATGGGATGAGCGGATGGGATTAGAAGGGGAAGAAAAGAATTAGACAAGTAGACATGATTTCAATCAAGATCATCTAGATGGATGAGATTAATTCTATCATTAAAAAAAATTCCACATCAAAATAGTGATGCATATTAGGAACATTTTAAGTATCAAAGGGCTCTAGTATGTGCTCGTAATTCTCCTCATCCCTCTTCGGTAGTTCCCCTCACTATCTTATCCACTAGATTGCTTTGCGCCCACAGAATGCACATGATATCCCCTCTGTGCTCTTACAGGCCTATACACGGCCTCGATATGCGGGTTCCACTATGAATATCCCATGCCACCTTAACGCTTGGCCCAAGATGGTTCCCTCTGCGTGGTTGACCTTGAGCCACACATGTGTTGGGATCGAACTAGCACATGCATGCTTTAGGGTTGGCATAGTATTTTAAATTAATCCCTATAAAAAATCATCTATGTGAAATATTAATACCCACATTATAGTTTATACATGCATGTCCACCTTTAAATTCCAATACCATTCACACACCCTTCTTCTCATATTCATCTTCTCTACATCATGCAAATCACATGACTCTTATCTTTTTTCAGGATCACTCTTAGAATCTTCAAGCCTCCTATAAAATTTATTTTTGGAAAAATAATTCCAAAGAACACTTCTTCATCATTATTCTTTATCGTTTTAAACATTGTATCACACATGATACAATTTCACTGATCATAGGATTAGTGCATCGATCGTCTGATTGAAAACAACATGGAGAATTTTCCAAGCATGGAATCCAATGCTACGAATCCATAAAAATTCTCTAGGAATCATTAAATCAAGAAATCTCCATCAACATATGCCTTTCCTCATCATATTAGACACGATTGAAATTTTTTGACAACTCATACCCCAAATTGGTCTCTATAGTAGATGCTTTCACTATGTTGTTGGGCATTCGTGGTTAATGAAAGGAATTCAAGTCACTTCTGTTACAGCAAGACCACTATGATGCATGCTTCACCCATGTATCATAGTTTCATAGGGTATCATACCTGATGATGATTCATTATTTTCGTGGCTTAGATTCTATATTATAGTCCCTATAGTCCAAAAATGGAAGAAAAATGATGTGATGTTGGAGATCACCACTTCACTGTTGGTAAACGAAGAAGAATGGAGATTTGATGTAGAAACGTTAATGTGATCTAGTGGTGTGTAAAATGAAGTGGTGATGATTTTTTGGATCATAGGATATTTGCATCATAGAGTTGGCCATGTATTATGGAGGGTTCCAAAATGACACAGCTGAGTTTTGATGAGGAGGATTCCATTGTACCATGGTCGACCAATTTAATAATGACCATGAAATTTATTAAAAGGTTATTTTTCATAAACACAACCCATAATGAAGGGTATAAATTACCATGAATTTTTATAATATTGAATCATTCATGGTACCTACAATTTAATATTTATCCTCAAAGAGTTGATGTGGAAATACGCATGTAGGATCTCACATTCCAAATATAAGTTCAACACTCCAATTTCCAAGGATTATGGATGGCTTAAAAATACACTGATCTCTTATGGATATTAAGATATCATTAAAAATAATTATGGTTGGCCAAATTATGTAGAGAAAAAATTGGAGAGAAGAAAATTTTAAAAAAAATCTAGATTGTGAGATTTGATTATAGGGGATACTTATAATTAATGGAGTAATTGTCCTGAATTGGGGGATCCAGAACTAGAACTATAACTAAAAAAATATGATGTTCGAGTCTAACCAGATACTGAAGGGATATTGGATATGGAGTGCTTCTCCTTCCATAGGATGTTTTATTTTTTACCATGCCGTCATAAATAGCATGAGGGGAAATCTATTTGGTATCAAGAATTTTTGTAAAGGGGAATGTACTCATTATAAGGGGTAATATTTGATATATATTTAATGATAGGTTGTGTGTCTTATTTTTTTATTCCCATCCTTTTCCCCCTTTCCCAAGCATTAACAATTCTATGAGAGAAGGGTATTATACTTTGAAAAACTAAAATCTATCCCTCCCATGGAACAAAAAAATGCATGAGTTAGGGATAACTATGATTAAATAAGTATTTGAACTCCATCATAAAGATTAAACTATATATCTGACATGGGAAATTGGTTTTTTAAAGTGGATATTGAGTACTCTAAGAGGAGGGTCATCTAAATTGGATTCCAAAAACATCTAATTCAAAAAAAAATTACAACACTTTTCCTTAACTAAGTATAATAAGTATGATCAATATTTTATGGTGCATTTACCCAATCAATTTCAAAAATAGTTTCAATATTCTATTTCACATTTTTGTATTCATAAACATCCTAAAACAATTTATACACCATTCCTTGTAGAGCAACCAAGATTTAAACTCGGATATATTTAAAATGTAGTTAGTGTTATTTGAGATAATAATTTATTTTATTTCATCATGAGAACTAATGACACATTAAGTAATTTACATTACTATTATTATTTGTGACATGAAATTTAGTATAGTGGTAAACACCAATTGGACCCACATATAAGATATGATAGATTAAATACATGAAGCTTGCTTTAGAGGATTTATGATGATGGTTGGGATATAGGCATGTAGTGATGCAGATGGCGATGCAAGGAAGTGATGTAGGTAGAGGTTATGTCACATGTAATTTTATTTGGGACACTAGGCCTTTGGGAAATCCATTATAATAGTTTTTTTGTATTGTGAAACTATTGAAAGGGTATATGGCCAGTCATTATGGGCTATGAGTTGTGTGAGTTGTTTCATTTTCGTATAAACTCCAGTATCTTTATAATTTATTCTAACTGTTGCCCATAGTTTAATTATTATTGTTGTTATAATTATTATTATTGAAATATTTATGAATATGGTTATGGAGAGAGTTCAAGTTCTAGATTCATCTAGATGACCATGTATTTTATGGATTTTAGTATTCATTTTGAAATGTCCAATTCTATTTGGGAAAAAAATCTAAGTAAATAGATATTTAATAATCATAAATTTTCTTATTCTAGTAATAAGGAGGTGTAGTCAGTCATTCATGGTTATATTTTTAAAGATTCTAATAGGTCTCAATGTTCCATTATCTAAATAAAGGTATCATCAATAGAAGGATTTTATTAAAAATGAAGCATTTACCAAGTTAAAAAATTTGGATGCAATCATATAAGGAATGAATCTAGGTAAGAATCCTATTACAATACACCTCTTATTAATAAGGGGTTATTAGAAATTTAAATCCAAAGATTAGGTGGAATGTATATTTGGAATTTTTGACATCTTTAACTCGATTTTTATTTCATTGGTTCACGACATCTCCCACATATTTTCTCCAAAAAAATAACTAAATACTACGGTTTCAGGATCTATCTTAGTTTCACTCAAGAAGAGTCTTCAGTATTTCTAGGAATGGAAATTCAATTTCAATCTAATGGAGTTATGTTATTTATATATCCAAATGTGGTTTATTTTTTTGTATTAAATAGTATTACCTAGAACCCACGAATCCTACATAATGATTCTTTGTATCTAAGGGTCCCTATAAAAATTGAAAAGGAATTAAATTCTCGAAGTTTGTGAAGTTTTCTCGAATCCTTATTGATGTTTTAGTTGAGGTCCACTAAAATTTAAAAAAACATATCAAATGATGATGATGTTTTGGATCTATAAATAGATTATGATATAAACCCTATGTTTGAAATTGATTTCTACAATATTGGATAATATAAAGTGAACTGAAAATGGGCTATCTTTTTTTCGTACTGTTATGATCATAGACATTAAGAAAAAATTTATTTCAAAAATAGAAAATGCGTGAAGTCAATTTCTGGTAAGGGTGAACTAACACAAACCCAGAGTTATGCATACTCAAGTGACTTAAAAAGAGATGAAATATGGTTACATGTTTTCTAAAATATACTCCTTTAATCAATGACAGTGGATCCATACATTTGGAACATATTATTATCTATCCCAGCTAGTTGGGTCTCCTCGGTTGCTCAATAATTTGAATAATAATGTTATCCTTGGGGGATGCCACTCTCTAGAATTAAAACATAATTGGAGTCCACATATGCCTGGACTGGTGCATTCAGCACCTAGGGGTGTTAATACCGCTATGCTAGCCACTCATGAATCACATCAATATCTAGCGACCACATTGGGGGCACAAAACACTCAATCAACGAATTTGTGCAGGAGGATCATAGATTGGAAAAGGATCTACAAATCTAGGATATAGATTGATAATTTATATATTTCCCCCATTCCTATGCCCAATTCATGGGCTGATTATGATGACATAAAGACATACTATTTTTATTCTCTTATTGGTAACTCCAATAAGAAGTTGTGAGGAGGCC
This sequence comes from Viscum album, assembly GCA_963277665.1. Classification (NCBI taxonomy): domain Eukaryota; kingdom Viridiplantae; phylum Streptophyta; class Magnoliopsida; order Santalales; family Viscaceae; genus Viscum; species Viscum album. Next base: position 737,814,250 of record OY728160.1, read on the forward strand.
GTTGAAGAGTATACTAGTGAAATGGATGATAAATATGTAAAATATAATTATCTACTTATTGGGATGAAATATTCTCCCTTAGGTGATCATAAATGAAGAAAGGGACATGGAAATTAATATTTATTGATGATACAACTAAATAATGGTACTAAATTTTATTGGGGATGTTCTTTTGTTTCAAAGGATATCATTAAACACATCAATTATATTTTAGTTTCACATACATCTGTGAAGGTTACCTCTAAATAATTTGAATTACATTCAAAAAATATAGAATGCGGTTTTCCTGATCTCACCAGTCCTACTAAAGCTTCTAACATGGTTATTGAGGTTGGAAAATATGGGAGTACAACCTCAGATGATGATCAATGGAAATTGGTTTTGTACACCCCACGTTTTGTATATATTATAAAAGCATTGGATGTGATTTCAGAAACTCTATGTTTGAATAATGTGATAAATGAATAAAGAACAATTTAGAAAAAAATACTTCCAAAAGATCATGAGGGTGATAAGACACAATAATTCCTTACTAGGGTTTCAGATGGTTTTTTTGACTTACTAGTTCATCCCATTTGTAATAGATTGGATAATGGAACCATTAGTATATGGTATTATCTAAAGGTTTTGTAATTTTTAACCATAAATATTTAAAATAAAATTGGATTCCATCCGGAGTTAAATATTCATGACCACTCATGGATGAAAAGAAAATGAATTATGAGTAATGTAAAAAATAGTGGTACATATAATTCATCCATAGAGGAAGAACATAATGTTTGGAAGTGGTAAATGACATTGAGGAAAGGCCCAAAACTATGTGGTAGAATTAATTATTGAGGTCGTGGTGGTTGATTTTTCATGATTCATTTTAACACTTGGGTTTTGATTTTTCTAACGAAGGATTTTTTTCCTGGTCGACCCCATCTTTCTCCAATTGTTAAATTTTCTATTCTAATAAATTGGATGTTCCCTTTGGTCCATACCTGCATATTTGGATTATTATTATAATTATTATAATTGTTTTGTATTCAGTATTATTATTATTAATTTTTTAATATTACTATGGATTTATAAATGGTGTGTTGGTTCTCATAGAAGGCCTTTACATCTAGTAGTCTAGGGTTGGAATCCTAGTAGCCCCCTTGTAAGGATTTCTTATGTAGGTGCTGACACTGGTAGGAAATGATGTCTTCAGTGACCCAAGGCAGTGACACATGAGTGACCCAAAAGGGTTGAAAACCCTTGTAATGGATTTTAAGACACTAAGTCATTGGCCAATCAATGTAATGTTATTTCCATAGAGTGGGTCAACCCTTCGAAGGGGTGTGTCCTATAAATGATTTACCAGGGGAATGCGTGTTGAATACAATACTTCTAGACTCCAGGATCATTCATGATTATTACTAAAAATATTATTTTTAATACTAATAATTTTATTTATTAGTATTAATAATAATATTTTTATTGTTATTGTTATGTTTATTCATATCAAATTTATTATTATCTTTATAGTTATAATTTATTTACTATCATGGGGGTTACAAGAAAAGGAACCACACAGACATATACACACTAGGATAGAAATTCATGTATCTCATATCTTCCCCAAGGATATTCCAATAGAAAAGCAAACCTACAATGAAATTTAATAGCCCTTATGATTTTATATTCATGTTTGGATTAATAATATTAATATTATTATTATTTTTATTATTTTTATCATTATTGCATGGAGAGTGCTTCGGCTGAGTGGTACATAGCTACTGGCCTCCAGTTCCAAAAGGTACGGGGATGAATCCTGGATGAGCACATATAATTTATCAATACTATGTTGGAAGTGATGAAAACTATGATGATGATGATATAGGTAGGAAGTTATGCAAACAATTATGTTTATGAAGATGTAGGTAGGCAATAAAAGATGTAATACATATGGAACATGAATTTAGTGATACATGAATGATGCAGGCCATACGACATAGTTGGCATGATTTAGGATTGATGTTGTTGTAGTGTAACTTCATGACCCCAAAAAAATGAAGTGGTTGCACTATTTTATTACATTTTCATGATTAAAATGAATAAAATCCTGTAGGAAATATCAGTTTAGAGTTCTTGAAATGAAATATTACATACGTTATACGTATAATACATTTATAAGAAAAAAATTCCAGACTGATAAATTTTAATATTAAATAAATTGCACCCTTGAATGATTAATCAAATATTTAATATTCATAACTTTGAGAAAGTAATAATAATAAGGGTGAGCTCATACGATCATTAAGGGTATGTAAGTGGAAGAAAATATGAACCAATAAGAATAAATTAAAATGGAATGGTAAATAACTGACAATACATTACATTCAAATAACTAGATAAATAAATATAAATATGGAAAGGTAAGAAACTGAATGTAGTGTTGTCTAAATCGATAAATTGGAATGAAATTTTTCCATATATATGTCAATAAAAAATGTCTTGGATAATTAATAACAGAATATAAATGAGGGAAATAGTTAATTATTGGATTTCATGTTTCCAAGGTATATGATTCCTTTACCACTAAAACTATTCACAATATGTTTTACAAAATATAGGATAAAAACCCATCTGATCTGTCAAATAGATTTTTCTCATGATACTACCAATGCATTGAGGGGTTTCAATAATCGGGCCCGACCCATGTCATAATATTTCAAAACAATCCTCATATTCATCGACAATGAGATTTATAAAAATATCTATATTGAATAAAGGATATAGATTTATCGATAGTTCCATAGTGGAGGATATTTAACAACAAGGTTTGATGAAATTAATGGATGTAAATACCATTGAAAAATCATAAAAACAGTCTTTAGGTAAATGAAATTTTAATCATTCAAATGTTTCCCATACCACCATGAATCATTAAAATAGTATACCACATAAAGGAATAATATTAAATGAAACTTATAATATAATGATAGCAATTATATTCATGATATCACGGGTTTAAAGTTGGTAAATACATCAAATAATATTTAATTGGTGTATAATAACAAATAAGTTTCAATGGATTGTAAATTGAGACAAAATCCCTTACCTTAACCAACCTTTTTGTGTGTGGTATTTATCATCCTATATAGTTGTTTAAAAAATATAACTAAATTATACCAAAACCATACTCATGTTTATAATTATATATATCAACTTCTAATGATGTCATATTACTCATTATTAATTTTTCAATATTTTGAATATTTTGGGTGTTAATTTCCAAGTTTTCTCAAGAATGTTTAGGCTTGTTATTAGATTATAATATTACATAGGTCATGATTTAATCATCACCAAAATTTAAAACACGAATTAACTATCTTATTTTTTCAGTACATATGAATTTATAATAATATTTAATATTTGGATATATGAAATGAAATTCACCACTTAAGGAGATAGTAGGTCATATGTTCGCATGAAAATTAATTTCATTTCTTTGTCATCTTAAAAGAATGAAAATTAAATGATACATATATATTTTATAATTAGAGTATCATATTTATGTTATATATGTTACATGTTTTTATTAAAATAAACCTTAATTTTTTCCATGTACAGCATAAACGAGTCATATTGATTTGGGGAGATAGTGTCTCGCACTTCCACAAATTATGTTATCGTACTTATAAAAAATGGAATGTATAAGGGTATGTGTGATAAAAAAAATACAAAATAATAAATACATATAAAAATAATATATAGAATATATATATATAGTTTCCAGCAAAATTTCCACTCTAATAGGTGGTAAAAGAAAAATGTACAATCATAGTTTTGTGAGGAGGTAGTTCTCCATACGGGTAAACAATATGTTCGCTAACTGTTAGATGGAAGTGTGTGTTAGTGAATCTAGAATCCTAATGCCAAAAAATCATAGTATATTTATGATACTGGTATTTTTTATGATAATTTAATAATTATAGTTTAATGGGTGGAAAATAGAAATAAAATAAAGGAACATGAGGAAGAATGTTACCTCTTATTCAGGTAACTCCTTTTAGATTACACCCAAGGGCTTACATGTATTAAATTAAATCCAAGGCGAGGATTCAAGGATGTGGGGGGATTTTGAGAATATTTTTTGTATGATATTGTTATATCCAAGGTTTATTTATTTGCTTGAGGAGGTGGGATGAAAGAAGGCCTCTTTGTCACGGATGAGGAGTGACACTCTGGTAAATTTTGGGAATGGGAATTCCAACCATGTTTTTCCCATTTCATGTGGATAAAATAATGTAAAAAAGTATAGAAATTGGATTATGGGGTCTAAATATTAACATATAATATCTTTTAGACTAGTGACTAGGTCAGTTGTCCCCCTAAAATTACGGTTTAGTCCGTTAAGAAGCTTAATTTTACCTTAATCGTTGTAATTAATTTTAGTTATTTTCAATAATATTTTTTCAAAAAAATTATGTTAAACTTATTATACATTAAATATTATAATTATTAAAATTATGGAATAAATTTCTAAAAATTACAATCAAAAAAATTTATTGAAGATAATTTAAATTTAATCCCACCGATAAGACAAAAGTGTGGGTTTTTAAAGTATAAGCGTTCGAAAGTTTACTATGTCTTTTATAGTCATCTTCATATTGAAATTGATTCCAATGACCTAGATTAGATTTAATGAAAAAAAATGATATAATTAAACATTAAAACCAATTGAAAACATAATTTATCCTTATAAATAAATAATATTAAAAACTTGTTTTGAACTAAAAGTGATTAATTTTCACTATTTATTAAAAAATGAATATTCCATGAAAAATACAAAAAATTCACCATAAGGTAATTATTATGTTTATATTCCAAATATTCAGTTTATTTTGACAAATTTAGTTTATGGAATTGTAAAAAATAGTTTTTAAAATGGGTTATACATTAAGACGCGGTAAAAATACAATTATAAAAACATAGTATTTTATTTTTAATATTTTCTTTGTTATTATCTTGAGCATATAAAATCAATTAGATTAATATCAAAAATATTTGATTGAAAATATAATATTTAAAACAGTAATACCAACCATTTAATGAAATTAATTTAATTTATTATGGTAAAATAGATTATCGATCATAATAATAGTTTTATATAAAAATATTACCTTTATACTCAATTGGTTCTTATATTTATTTTTAATTTATTTGTAACAAATTGATTTATTTAATATTTTTATAAACCATATATTTTAATAATTTATTTAATAAAATTTATAACAACTCATTTAACGGTTAGGATAATTCTTATTATATTACATAATAATATTACAATAATATACTTTTGTTCCATTATAACATGGTCTTGCATTTAACGCAAGCTACTGAACAAGGTGGTAATTATGTGTAATGAAAGATAAATTAGGTTTGAATGCATCTAAATACATAAAATATGTTGAATTTATTTAAAATATTAAATATGTTTTCAAGTATCAAGGTATTTTATTTCCTTACACACTTGGATTCGTGTTTCATGAACACCATCGAATATAAGGTTCTTACTTTACAATTTTGGAGTGTTACATTCTCCCCAAAATAATAATTTACATCATCACAATTTAAACATGATCTTAGTTATAGAGTGCTTTATAATAAATTATTTTTTAAATGAACACATCAGAAAAAATTGTTAATATAAAATCTTTTTAATAAGGGATAAAGGAAAGTATCATTGTCACATAACTAGGTTCCCTATTAGGAAAAAATATGTGGGAAATAAGAACATGGATACATAATAAAGATATAGAAACCATGTCTTGATGGAGAGGGATATAGAAAAAGTTTAGATGAAAATTATTGAATATAAACCCATAAACCATAGGTTTGAATAATTGTCATTGATATCATCAAAAATGATAATAATAGGACAACATTATTATTAAAAATAATTTTGAGGATTTAAGTCACTCTAGAAGAACATATGTAAATATACATTTCTATAAATATAATTTTTTCCTCTAGTTATTACTTGAACTATTTCTATTTTATCCCTTAGTACAAGATTCATCTTATGGTGAAGTAATACATTATAATGTCAAATCTCATCCAATAATCAAATTAAACCATTTTATAGATGGATATCGTTTCCAAAAAATTATGATCAAACACATTTGATAGAAATTCAATTAATTAATAAAATTAACCTATCATTATCCATTAAGAAACATGAAGTATGTATAAATGTTCATATTATAAACATTTGAATAACATCATCATGGATCCTATTGAAATATGGTAATAGCACAAATCACAATAAAGCCATATTGGAAACATGCACTCTTCTTTATTATTTAAGTAAGACATGTGTTATTGGATATATTCCTTAAATCCAAAAGTGTTGTAAACTATTTAATGATAGTATATACCACTTGTCAAAATTCCATTTATCACTTCCAAGGTAGTCTTCACTTATCCAAATAAATCATTTCATCATCATTATCTCAACATCAGTAACATATTAAGGTTTTTCTATCCATTAATAATGAATTTTATGATATGTTTAAACTTATAATGAATAAATTTTCTTTGTACCATTCAAAATATGATCCGGAATCATTATTGAAAAATTATTGCAGTAAAATACTAATATATTTCATAATTCATATGATGAGAAAATAATTAAGGAAATACTTTTACAATGTATTTATTAGATCCAAATATTGAATCAAATTAATCATTCCACTTCGGTGGTGTTAATAACATATTTTTACCTTGACCCCTTTGATTCTTCTAAGGTATATTCTCTTGATGATTGGGGAATTATTTTACATATTTCCCCATCTCCTTGTAGTTGTATAAATGGATATCAGTGTTTTTATTATTCCCATTTAATTATTTTTCCTGGTAAACCTTTTCTCCAAACATATAAAAAACTCCCAAACCATTCAATAATTTACCAGGGTGATTATTTCCATAGTTATAAAAATATGGAAAATTCTTCTTTCCCTTCATCTTTATTAACTCATTCCCTTTTTCATGGTGTTTAGAAGACATATTCTTCTCTCAGGTTCCATTGAATATGTAGGATTTCAAGAATTAATTCACTTTTTTGATGGAAAATAAATCTGTCTCTTCATATGATGATAAATTCTAAGAAACCTGCACCCTTCGAATATCTCTCATAAGACCTTGAAATAATTGTTCAATCATTCACTCAGTATCACATATAAAATCGGTAGCATACCTGGATAACCTTTTAATGGTATATTCATAATCTGTAACACTTTATTATTCCTTTTTCTTAATGATATGTAACTTAATCTCTATCTTAATTTTTTGATCATGAGGTATTTATTTATCTATTAATGTATCCTTAAATGCTCTTAAGTCCGTGAGATATATTTATTCTTCCTCCCTAGTATTATAGATCAAAGAACACCATTGATCAGCATCACCTTGGAGACAATAAAATGAATTTGTAACCTTTTCCATTTTTCTTCATCCCATGGTTGTGAATATATTGTCCAGAGACATAATCAATTTCTTAGTTACAATTGGATTATTATCCCCACCAAATGATGGGGGATTCTTTCCCAAAAAGATATTCAGCATAGGATATTCTATCCATGAAATAGAAAGCTCATTTTAGGAAAGGTTATCTATCACAACCTGACTAAGATACCCTAATATATATATATATATAACTTACTCAATTCAAATAACAGCTACATTGACTTTCTTTTAATGTAATCCTTTATATTGTCCATGAGTATTTATATCTTTCTTCTATCAAGGAACCATTTCTATACAATTGAATATATAGTATTAGAAAATAAAATTATGAATATTGTATAACTTTAATCATGGTATAACACTTAACATAAATATATGAATCATAAATCTTAGATTCATAAATTATGGTTACATTGGGTAAATATTTACTTTTAAAAGCATTATAATCTTAGGTAAGGAAAATGTGAATGATCCTAAACATGTCCCGCATGAGTGTCAAACTATGTGCATAGTAAGGCTCATTGTTGTGTACCATGTTACAAAAATTCATGATCATTTCACCAAAGAGTTTTTACTCATAGGTGAATATGTTCAAGAACCATATACACATGTTGTATCCGGATAGGGAAGTGTTTCTTGGAATACACACATAATCTCTTCTGACCAAAATTCTAGGATTTAATTCTATAGTTGTCCCCAATTTCTATCTTAGGGTTGTGATCCCTAATATATGTTTTCTAAATCTAGTTTCCATGATTTCTATTAAATATCCTCTAATAACAACTCTAGTGACCCGACCCCAGAATCCTAGTGTAATTTCTTTATTATATTACACTGTCATGATTATAAAGAATCAAATCCAAAAGAACTGATCATTTTAGTAGCCTGGGAATTCTAGATTATAAACATGATTCCCATAATATATTGGGAAATATAAAATACAAACATGATATATAATAAAATTAAATAAACAACATAATTTAAGGATTATTCAAATATTTATTCTATATAACATGGGGAAATAAAACATAATAATTGTGATCTCATTTTTTATCAATGATATGTTAGAGGAAGTAAAAATAAATCAATAGGAATAAATTATCATGGATAGGTAAATAAATCATAACACATTCTATTAAAATAACTTAATAAGTCATGGTAAAAAAACTCTTTCCATCTGAATACATAAACATTGAATGAATTTTATCCATAGATATGTTGATGAAAAATATAATAGATGAGTAATAACTAAATCTAAATGAGGGAAATACTTAATTATATGATTCCATGTTTCCTAGGTACATAGTAACATTTCCTTCAAGACCATTTAAAAGATGGTTCACAATATATTAGGTAAAAACCCATTAGATTTTTCTAAGTGATTCATCTCATTAGACTAATGATGCAATGAGGGGCTATTTATAATCAGCCTCCTCCTATGTCATGGCAGTCTAAAGCATACATCATATTCGTGAACGATGTTCCTTATAAAAATATCTCTACTGAATAATGGATGTATATTAATAAATATTTAGAAATTAAAGTATATATAACAAAATGTTTTGATTGCATTAATTGATGGAAATACAATTAAAATATTATAAAAACAATATTGATTGAAATAAAATTTTAAACATTCCAATTTGTATCATACCACCTTCAAACATTTAATTCATATACCCATTGAATTAATAATATTAAATTAAAATTATAATATAATTATATAAGGAATATTCATTATATAAAATTTTAATTTTCAATAAATACTTCAAATAAAAGATAATTGGTTCATAATAACAAATAAGTCTCAATGGAATGTAAATTGAGATGAAATCACACACCTTGACCTTTCTTTTATTGTGAGGTATTATCCTCTTTTATATTTCATTATAATTAGTTAATAACTTATACCATTACCATAATCATGTTTATAACATTATATATCATCTTCTTATAACATCTTATTACCTTTTTGTTAACAATATTTCATTACTTTCACTAATTCAGGTGTTAATTGCCAAGTTCACTCAAATATGTTTTGACTTGTTATCTTCTTATCCAATTACATAGATAATTATTTCATCATATAAAAGTATAAAACATGACTTAATTAACTTATTTATTAAATACATATTTATTTATAACAATATATAATGTCTGGATAAAATAACTGAAATGCATTTTTCATGGAAGCGGTAGGCCGTACATACGCCTGAATGCTACTTTCATTAATTTTTCATATTAGAAAAATAAACACTAAATGATAAATATTTATATTCTAATTACAGTATCATATATATGTTATATATTTTACATATTTTTATGAAAATCATCCTTAATGCATTCCATGTATAGCTTGAATGAGCCACAGGAGTTTGAGGATGTGGTACTCCACACTTCCACAAACAATGCCATTGTCTTTATAAAAAAAGTATAAGGGTATGTGTTATAAAATAATTATATAGGAATAAATAAATAATAAATATCATATATAATGTATATAAATAGTTTTCCCATCAAAATTTCTATCATTATAGGTGGTAAAAGAAAAACTAACAACCATCATTTCGTGAGGTGGGAGTTCACTATACACATAAATAGAATATATGTTACCCATTAAATGGAAGTATGTGTGACTGTTGGATGAAAAATAATCATAAAAACATCATAGTATAATTTTGATACTTTTATTTCTATATGATTATGTAATAATAAAATTTTAGGGGCGGAGAATGGAAAAACATTAAAGCATCTTGAGGAAGAATGTTACCTCTTATTTGAGTAAACCCTTTGATTTTCACCAAAGGGATTCCATGTATTCTGGTATGACCAAGGGGAGGCTTCTTGGATCAGGGTAGGGATGAATATAAGCTATTTTTTCCAACATTGTTCTTGAAAAAAAGGATTGATATGTTTGATAAAGTTGGAGGAGAGGATGCCTTTTATAGCAGAGGAGGAGTGACACTATTGTAAATTTTGGGAAATGGAATTTCACCCACGTTTTTTCATTTAATGTTTATAAAATAATAGAAAAATTTCAAGAAAAATGGCATATAGGTTCAAAATATATCCATAAAATCGATTTTACAAGTTTCTAGGTCATTTATGCCCCTAATATTATGGTTTAGTCTTTTATTAAGTGTAATTTTACCCTAATCGCTGTAATTAATTTTGATTACTTTCACAAATAATTTTCGTAACAAATATGTTGACCTTATTAGAAAATAAAAATTTTAATGATTAAAAATATCGAATATATTTTTTAAAATTCCAGTCATATAAGTGCAAGGAATTAATTTAAATTTAATCCCACATAGTGAATGAAAATGCGGGTTTCTATAGTAAAAATGTTCGAAATTTTTCATTGTTTTTCTGTTGTTAAATTCTAATTGAAATTTATTGTGATTAAATAAATTGGATTAATTGTTAAAAATATGATCTAATTAAACATTGAAACCAATCCAAAAATATAATTTATACTTATAAATAAATTAGATGAAAACAATGTTTTGAACTAAATTCAGTATTTTTCATTATTCATTAAAATGTTAAACATCACAGAAAAAACCAAAAAACTACACTCAGATAATTTTATTATTTCATTACAAATATGGATTTTATATTTACATAATAAATTTATAAAAGGGATAAAAATTTGATTTAAAATTTGTTCACTATCAAAAGGTGTTAAAATAACCTTTATAAAAATATAGCATTTTATGTGTAATATTAGGTTTGTTCTTACCTTTAGACAATCAAATATATTAAATGACTATAAAAATTAATTTATCGGATATATAATATATATAACAAAAATACAACCAACTAATTGAAATTATTTTAATTTATTAGGGTAAAATAACATTGTGAGCATAAAAAATGTTTTCTTGAAAAACAATTTATTTTATATTCAATTTGTTCTTATATTCATTTTTAATGAATTTCTAACCAATAATTCCATTTTATATTTTTATAACCCATATATTTTCATATTTTCATTAATAATATTTCATTTAATGGTTATGTTTTGTCTCATTATATTCCATAATAATATTTTAATAACATATTATTGTTTGGTTAAAATATGGTTTTTCTTGTAACACAAGTTATCGAAAAAGGTTGTCCGTACATGTAACGAAAGATAACACAGTGTTTGTGTGAATTTAATGATATAGAATATATAGAATCTATTTAAAATTATAAATATAGTTTAAAATATCAGGGTATTATTTACCCTTACTCACTTGGTATCACATATCATGCATGTTATCAAATGTAAGGTTCTTACAATGGAATTTCGGTGGTGTTTCAACTCGGACATTGAGATATAAAATGGACTATTGGGCCATAAAAAATGAAATGGTATAGATTTTATAGGGGTATATCATTTTCTAATGGTTGAGGTATGATCCACAATAGTTCAATTGGTGTGTGTGCACGTTTCCTTTTCCCGTGTCCCCTAGACATTAAATAAATTATTATTATTTGTATCTATAAATAACTATTGCTATTTTTGTTATTATTATTACTATTATTGAGGCATAATACATGGTCGAGTGGTACTTACCAACATCCCTCGCATCCAAGTGTAAATTATTGGAATCCTAACAGTCCCCTTTGGGTGGATTTATGATAAATGTGGTGATGCAAGTACGGGAGAAGGAAAGTGGTGATATAGGTGGTGGGAAAATGCATTGATGCTCAAGTGATGCAGTTCGGGGTGAAAAGTCATGTAATTTCCTTCAATACATAAGGACTTTAGTTACTATTTATTGAGTCAAGACATTGATGGTGGGGTGAATTATCATTGTTTGATAATGGGTGTTTTCTTTTTTGGTTTCTTTTATCATCCATGATCTTAATAATGTATTATTAGTTTTACAAATATAATAATTATTGGTTTTTGTTGTTGTTGTTTTTGTTATTGTTTTTGTTGTTTTTATTGTAATTTTTTTGTTATAAAATATTTGTTGTTACATTGAGTTTAGTGGTGGAGGTGGTAATCATCCTAATATTATTATTTTTTATTATTACTACTATTAATATTACAACTATTACTCATGCTGTTATTATTGTTGTTGCTACTACTACTGCTACTAAAACTACCGCTGCATTTATTATTACTACTTGTAAGTATTATTATTACTACTATTACTACTATTACTACTACTATTATTATTTTTGTTGTTTTTGTTGATTTTTTTGCGGCATGAGCCGCAGTCCAGTGGTACTCACCACCAGCACGCACATCCATGAGAACATACTTTCAATCTTGGACCACCCTTATTGGATTTAAGATCCATGCAGTGATGTAGACATGTGGTGATATAGAGGTGATGCAGGTTGGGGTTCTGTCCCATGTTAATGTCCTTCAGTTTATTGGACCTTCATGTCAATAAATGTAACATGATTTTTATGGATTTGGAAATCCATTAGAGGGGGTGTAGCTTGTCTGTATGGGCTAAGTGGTGAGTGTGTTATTTATTTTTATTCTATCCTCTAGAAACATCTATGATTATGATGATGACGATTATTATTATTATTATTACTATAAAAATTATTAGTATTTTTATTATTGTGTCTAAGTAAATTGTTTAGATGTACTCTGTCGTGGCTTCACATCTGGAGGGAATTGTGATAAAATCATATCCCTACCTTCACATATCATGTACATTTTTTTGTGGTTATATTCTATGAGATATGTGTTTTCGTGTTTTTTATACATGTGGGTGACATGGTTTCTATGGGTTTATAGCATGGATGTAAATAGTGGAATTGATGTAGGTATTTTTCATTTTTGATAGTAAGGTGTTATTTATTGAAATATGCAAGGTGGAGAGACATGGTCTAGTCGGGATGAACATGAACCGTCTTCACTTTGGACTATTGGGATTCAGGAGTGACTAATGGTTGGGATACCTCGGGAATTGCAGTGGGTAGTCTATATGGAAAAACAGTCAACACACATTCCCTCATGACTACTAGTGATGACCATGGATGGTCATGGGTTGTCAAAAATTACAACATGGTATTTAGGGAGATGGACACCTTGAGAAGGGGAGAAAATAAAAAATGACCTCATATCATGGACCTTGGGGTTAATGAAAACGTCTGTAACACATAGATATTTTCTTATGTATTTAAATTTAAAATAATTTAATCTCTTATATATCTTACGATACACGAAACCTCAAGTCTAGTGGAACTGTGAATGATTATAAACTAATAACCATGCAACAATTTTTTTAGAAATAAATATTAATAACTATATATAAATTTTAATCATAACCAAAATAAATTAATTGGTTATCAATTTGCCTCATAAATTAAAAAAACCCTTTGTTACCTTTTCACATACTATATTATTGGGTTTGATTAGGAAACCTTCCTATGAATGTTTTTGGTGCAGACCTAAAGAAGTTTCCTAAAGAAGAAGTATAATTATTAAACGATCATTTTGGTATTATTTCTTCTTCCACTGCATTCAAATATATGTAAAATATATTGAAATAATATCACTAATATATTTAATATACTGATATGTAATAATTTTCTGGCAATAATATACATCCATCTCTTATTCCATCTAATGGGAAAAGAAACTGTATATCGTGTTTACGGTGGACAACTGTCTCACGAACTAATATAATTCGTTTTCAATAACCACCTCCGATGTATGGATCTAAATATAGATTTAAATTATATATATATATATTATGGGTTTTACATAATTATAATTCTATAATTATAGAACCACATATACATTGTTTCCTTCCAATCCATTTAAAAAATATAACATCACTTGTTCATACATGTGGACTACTGCCTTCATGAAGTGATGTGATATGTTTTTTACTTTTATATTATGGAGGATGATAATGAGGATATATTTAATGAATCGATATTATATTTGTGTTGTAAACACTATTATTTAATTGTGAATAATTATATACATTTATTGTTTTCATCCATTAAATAATGAAAATAGTGTCCATGCATACGTATGACCTGTTGTGTCTATGAATGGTGTATTTCAATTTTTATCTATAAATATTAAGGCTGAACATAATTATTTATGTAATGAAACATAAATATGTTTTAATTAATTTAGATTATATTTATATCAGGATTCACATTCTTGAAATTACAGAAACATAGTCAAAGGACAAGGAAATAATACCAAAAAAAAACATACAAAAAAATGAAGTAGTTATCACATACAATAGTGATTTTAATAAAGAACTGTTAACAAAAATGGAGTTCAAGGTTATAAGAAAATTCTATATGGTAAGATATATATATATATATATATCTCTGTGTTTGTGATTATGGTTCTTTAATAGATTTACAATAAATATATATTTATTATACTGGAGGCTCGAAGATGCATGAAGCAAGTTGGAACTGAGGGAAAGGATTTAGGTTTCACTTTTTTTTATATAGGTCACATACCATATTCACCATTTGTTTATATTGTGTTTTTATATACCTATCATGAATCTATTATATTATTATTCTAATGAAAATTATGTTATATAGATATTCCTATTAGGCAATATATTTTCATGGGGATTATGATTCTAATGTTAACATAATGGTAAGGTCTTACGATAAAATTTATTCATTTATCAATATTGATAATGATTATGATTATTATAAGGAAATATTATTATCTATATATAAAGAATATAATTATTCTTATTCCCCTCTAATTAATTTCATAAATTATTATTTTCCAATATCATTCCACTATTTATGTACTCAATATATCAAATGATTGTTTTTTTTTGAACACCAACTTTTTTTCTCTCTTTAGTCAAAAATAATTTTGCATCCATATATATGTTTTCTAAAAATAATTTCAATAATTATTTTAATATAAATTGATGATTTTAACGAATTTTACATATATTTTAATTTCTACAAAATAGATTAAAAGTAATCTTGTTGTCATTTCACAAATGTGGTACATTTGACATTGTAAAAAATGTAAAAGGAATCATTATCTTAACATACACATCTTGAATAAAATTTTCTCTCATTATGACTACTAAATTACTTTATTCTTCCATTATATTATTCTATGTTAAATTTCTTTGAAATTGTTTTCATTAATAATTTTCAAAATTATTATATTTTAATGGATTAATTTCAAAATAGAATTTTAATTTTACTCAATAATGTATTAATGGTCTTTTTATAGAATTTCTATTCATCAATGGAAAAAACCATTTTTATACATAAACTATATTAGGTATACTATCAATTAATATATTCCATACCATTTCTCTAGATGTTTTATGATTATGAGGAAAATATTTTTACGAAACACATAGTTTTTTTTTTGGCTAAAACAATAATGAATTTATGGAAACATTAGGAAACCCATTTTATTTCCATGGGTTAAGTACAAATTAAATGTTTATAAAACCCATTTATTTTTACAATTTATGATATGATGATTGTTAGGTGATATTTTGGAGAACATCTGTATGAAATTCATTATGTTATGGGTGGGACAAGAATTATATATCCCACCAATGAATTTGGAAAATTTAGATATCTCATGAGATAAATATGATTGGAATAAGATGTGTACCTGGTTTCATGAGGGACACTATACCCAATGATAATATTTATAGTGAACCATGAAATCTATAATGGTTTGGGGGAGTGAACCCAATCCACTATGATAGTCTTGTCAAAGAGTTTTGACTGCTAATGAAATGATTTTCTTTTTGTCTTTCGATGCCACAATCTAAGTCTTATACCAATGTTATCATGTCATGGATTTTGTTCATTGATTACATTATGATTAATAACTTATTTTATACCATGATTTATTTAATGGCTCAAGATTATGATATATCATATGAAGGGTATGGTTTTTAAATGTTACAAACAAGTTCACATACCCTTTTTCTCATGTTATGTTTATGTATCTCCTTTATTTACCCTTACTGAACATCTAAGATCATCCGTTATTATGTTTCCTTCACCCAAGTTAAAAATAAATTTAATAATTTTCATATGACTAATACATGTTCAAATTATATATAACATTGTGGGAGATGATGTAGTTCACTTATGAACTTGTTGTCTATGTATCCATGTTTCCAAAGATACTAGCCCTGTATGATTCGTGCATAGATTTTTTTGTTATAGAATGAATATTTATAGAATAAGATGTAATATCTATGTATGAGAGGTAGGGGTCTCTATAGTTTTTTTATATAATGGTTTAGTCTACCATTGAAAAGTACTATGAGAATACATTACGGATAACACTTTGGATGCTAATATGTATAAGAGAAGATCCTAAATTATGGTAATGAATAGTGTCTTGTTTTCCAAGAAAAAAATCACTTTATGGATTCTATAAGTGGATGTGGTTTTGGAATATATTTATCTTCATTTAACAACATTGAAAATTTTTTTTCAAGTATATATCATTTATCATTCTAGTGCACAGTGGGTGTGCCCATATTGCGCACCTAGTTTGACACTCCCTGAGGATATGCATGAGTTTATTCACATTTTACTTAGGATCCATTATGAAGGATTAGAATAATATAAGAATATGAATAACCAATAAATCTATGGTGTCCTATATTTAATAAAAAAAATCTTGATTTAGACATCATATGAATATTTGTTTCTATATTAGTCATTTATATTAATGGCACTTGAGGTTCATGCTATCAATTTTGGTTTTACTAAGTAATTGAAGATATAACAATTATGTGGAGCTTATAATCGTAAAGTTAAAATATTTATGTAGTCTATTTGATATTTTTTGTATGAATCCTTAAAAGTATCCAAGAATGATAATTAATATTGACATGGAATAAATGTTAAATAAATAGTGAGACCCCTTAATGGTATCATGAACGCATCTTGGGTATATTATTCTTCTCTTGTTAATGATTGTGTTGATGTTCTTCTAAAAAATATTTTAATTCTCACTATGGTTGAATTTGATGTTATCTTAGGAACTTATTGTGATTATTTATATAAATTCCACATCAATTAGAAAGGAAGGGAAGTTGCGTTTGATAATATGAACCAACAAATAATTGTCTTTTTGAGTGTCTATAAATATAAACAGTCAATGAATGTTTCATATATTTTGTAGGTTTGGATTCCTTTTCAAAGGGGTTTTTTATCTTATGTGTTTAAGAAGAATCTCAATATTGATGGTATAAATATTTTCTGAGAGTTTTTTGATGTTTTTCTAAATTAGATTTGTTGTATTCCATTAAATCATAATGGAGAGTTATCAATATAACTCATACCAGGTGATACACCTATTTCAAAGACACCATATATAATGTACTTTATTAATTTACATTAATAAAATAATAAACTCCAAGATAATATTTAAAATGTATTCATTAGAAACATTTTTCACCTTGGTGTGAACTTTTTCTATTTGTTAATAATAAATATGGATTGTTGTAATTTTTCACATATTATTTGGAAATGAAGAAGACTAAAGTCAACAAAATATATCCCCAACCATATATTAATGAATTATTTGATCCAATACACAGATATCAATACTTCTTGATGATTGAAATTCATTATAGAGAACAAAAATTGGGGGTCATGGAGGAGGATATACCCAATATAACATTACATAAAAGATAGGGACATTATGAATATATAGTGATTCTATTTAGTATTACTAAGGCCCCATCTATTATAAAATATTTATTGAATAGTGAAATTATAAATTACCTTAATCAATTTTTGGTAGTCACTCTAGTAGATAATATTATAAATTAAAAGTGAATGGAAAACCATAAAGATCATTTAAGGATTGTTCTAAATATCTTGAGTAAGGTGAAGTTGTATGTAAAATTCTCTAAATGTGGATTTGGGGAAAAAGGATTCATTTGTGGATTAATAATATAAATAGAGGGTATAGAAGTGTAAGAATGGTATAGAGTAAGAGGTTTCCAACCTCTGATACCAATTGTTGGATCGAAATATAATATGAGATGCTCAATATACAAGAGGGGGGGTGAATTGTATACTTTAAAAATTCCTTTGGAACCTTTAAAGTTAGTTATGAATAACTAGAGTTTCCTTAAGAAAAGGAAAGAGCTAAGTTTAAACTAAGTAAATTCACAACACCTCTAACACCGAACTGAACTTGTAAAGGGATTCCAAAAGAAGGTTCCGGAAATATGATTCTGGAAATTGAAACTTATCAAAAGTTACAATATAAGATTCTACCTTAAAGCGTATAGAATCTAAAATAATCAGAGTAAGTAAGGAAGTATAAGAAAGTTATACTTTCCTTAAGATACAAATTGCAGCGGAATAAAAACAAGTAGTAAAACTACTAGTAACAAGATAATAGTCTTTTAACCCAAAGAGAAGGGTATCCAACAACCTTGGATAAAGGTCCCTTGATTTATACTTTCATGCAAGTCTGTCTTACGCACACCAGGGTAAGCCCTCGATACGATGATCAGTGTCTCTGTCTTGCTATCCCCGCAAGCCCTCAACTTAAAGGTAGTTGGCAACCTCTGTCTTTCTTAGCAAGAAATCCCTCAGTCTTTAAGGTAGTCGGCACCTCTGTCTTTCTCAGCAAGAAAGCCCTCGATCTTTAAGGTAGTCGGCACCTCTGTCTTCCTATCCCCGGAAGCCCTCGAATGTAATCCCAACATTCGGAGTCGCATGAAGCTTTGAGAGTTAATAAGAGACTCCCTCTCTAGAAATCACTTCAACAGCATGTAGGAACAAAACTCAGTTGTTTTTCCAACAGCACTAACAGCTATTCATCAGCCATCAGCATCGAGCTCTTTCAAATGAGCTCCTATTTATAGGTAAGGTCGGCTCCTCTCCAACGGTCATATTTTCCTTAAAGTTCGGAGGGACCTGTACACGTGTCACTTAGACAACGGTTAGTTTATAACAAAATGGACGACATCGTTTTATAAAAAAACAAGTGTAACAGAATGTACGACATCGTTTTAAACTCTAACAAAAAGGTTCGGAATAGAAACTTCGGAGTGATGGTTCAGAGTGAGTAAATTCAGAGTGTATAAAACAATGATAATCAGATTCTGTTTAATAGGATAATTCGGAATGAGAATTCGTAGTAGGAATTCGGAATAGGAATTCGTCATCAGAAATCGTAATGAGAATTCGTAATGAGAATTCTTCTTCAGAATTCGTAATGAGAATTCGGAATGGGATTTCTTCATTAGAATTCGTAATGAGAATTCTTCTTCAGAATTCGTAATGAGAATTCGGAATGGGATTTCTTCATTAGAATTCGTAATGAGAATTCTTCTTCAGAATTCGTATCCTGAATCTGGAATAGAACTTAGTCAGAGTTCATATCCGGAATTCGGAATGAAACTTCCTTATAGTTCTTGTCCAGAACCGAATCCAAAAACAGAATGCTTTTATATCAAAGTTTTAATGACTCCGAGAAAGTGAATCTGAAACTTATACTTAAGAAAAATATGAATGAAAATATGATAAGGATAATTTTTCTTATAAAAGCGATTTTCTTTAAGAAAGCAATTTTCCTTATAAAAGAAATTTTCCTTATAAAAGCGATTTTCCTTAAGAAAGCCTTTTTCCTTATAAAAGTGATTTTCCTTATAAAAGCGATTTTCCTTAAGAAAGCATTTTTCCTTATAAAATCGATTTTCCTTAAGAAATCATTTTTCCTTAAAGATAAGGTGTTTGTGATTTTCAAAACAAGAAGGAATGGAAAAGTCATAAGGAAAACCTTATTGACTCAACAATCTCCCCCTTTTTGGAAAGCACAAACATCCTTACGAAAAAGATATTCTAAGAAAGAAAAACATTAAATCTTATCTCCCTTGGTTTAAAAAATATAGATGAATACGACTAACTCCCCCTTAGGCTTTGAAACTCTAAGGATCGTATTCATATTTCCGGAGTGATGTTTCTTTAAGAAAAACTCCCCCTTAAACAAACTCTTATTAGAGTTCTTTTTCCTTGGGTATTTTTCCTTTCTCCCCCTTTGATAAGCACTTATTAGATTTCCACTTTTTCTTAAGGATCTTTTCCTTCTCCCCCTTTGTGATTTTCAAAAAGAATTGGAGGGAATGGAAAAACTTAACAAAGTACCTGAAAAAATTAGTACAAACGAAACAACAAACACGATTCTCATTAGATTTGAAATGTCAGCAACAAAATAATTACAACAAAAAGATCGGATTGGTTTATTTCGGATCTTTCTCCTTCGACATTAGTCCCTTGAGAATCGTCTTGATCTTCTTTAAGTCTTTGTGATCTTCCTCTGCTTGCTTCTCTAAGACGACTATTCTTGCTGACTGAGATTCAATTATTTCTTCCCGAGCCTTCAACTTTTCTTCCTGAACTTTCATCTTCTCTTCCTGAGCCTTCATCCTTTCTAGAAAATCAATCTGATGATCCCTTTCAAATTTCCAACTCTGATTAACGGAGTTGAGCTTTCCATTCAGATCTCTCACTTCCTGAATCCTAATGTTCTTTTCCTCTGTCAATTTCTCATCGAATGATGCAGTCATCTCATGAAACTTCTTGTCCTCGGTTTGAAATGCATCCTTAACATTTTCCTGAAACTCATCCAGCAACCTCATCTATTCCACAGTTTTCTTAGACCAGCTTGTCATCCTCTTGCAAGATCTTTTATGTGCTTCGTAACCAACGAAGAAAGTTTTGAACTGAGCTTCAATCTCAACACAATTATCCATTACCATGGATACAGAGTCGGTTTTCTGATTCAGCGCATGTTGAAGCATCTGGCATCTAGATTCAATACTGGAGAAGGTTGGAATGGTTCCCACCAACTTGTTCAAGGACTGAACAACAAAATCGTGCCCCAACGATGATGACTCCGAATCTGAAATCTTGCTAGGAGAATTTTCTTCCTCAATAAGCTCCAACTTCCTCTTAGAAGAACTACCATCTTCCTTCCTCATACTCTTTTCTGAACTCGGGGTATCAGCAATAATTCTTTTCCCCTTATCTTTTTCGGAATAGAAACCTGTTCCGGAGATTTCTTCTCACTATTAGACACTTGAACAACCAAATCTTCCTCATCAGCAACTTCTACATTTTCCTTCTGAGCAGCATCAAGTAAAAGATGTTCTTCTTCTCTCAGACAAGAAACTTCTTCTTCGCCTTTCTCTTCTTCCATAGTCGGAGTAACAAGCTTTGAAGATTGAGCTTCAGATGTTCGGAGCGACAAGTGTTCCGAAGGAGTTCCCTTATATTCATCTACTTGTTTGAGCACATCTCCTGTCTCACCACTTCCTTCAGCAGCTTCTTCAACTTCTTCCACTTGCTCTACTTCCTCAGTAGCAACAGCCTCTTCCGGAGCATCAAGATTTCTTCCTGGAGTCTCAGGTAAAGTTTCCAGAGAGAAAGATCTCGGAACGGGAATGGTTGCTGAAACCATTTCGTTGAACTTTAACAAAGCCTGAGCTACCTCAGCCTCGGACATTTTCTTCTTAAGCTTCTTTTCCTTTACTTGCTTCTCAAGCTCATCAGCGGCCTTTTCTTTCAGAGCATTAGCCTCTGCAGGATCCAATCCGAACTGCGGATCTCCTTCCATCCTCTTCTCTTTGTCAGCTCTCCACTTCGCTGCAACCTCATCAGTATAGGTTTTCTTCTTCTTAGACTTAGGAGGTGCGGAGTGGACTTCCTTAGACTTGGGTTCCTCAGCTTCGACAACCACTTCTTTCATCTTCCTCTTCCTTACCGGCTTGGATGATTCCGGATCAGCCACTTTCGGAGTCACTTCTACTTGTGGAGGTAGATCAATAAACTTCCCTGACTCCTTGTTAAAAGCTATATTCATTCTCTTAAGAGTGGCATCACTAAGCAGCATGATCTTGCACACCCTTGGTTTGGAACTACAAGCTACCTTGAAGGACTCAAGGAACCAAACTATGAGCTTTGACAATATTGCCGGGTACATCACGATCTGAGCTCTCAGATTCCCCTTCTTCAAATTTTCAATATTAAGAAGAATATGCTTCATCAAGTTGAACTTTCTTAGATTTATCAGGAAATCTAAGATATATATCTCACTTTTCTTCAGACTATCCTTATCTCCTTTTCTCGGTACAATAAGCCCTTTCACCCATAACTCCAGAATCCGGAAGTTTGTAGAAAGACTTGCCATTTTCGGAGCCTTGCCATCATCCAATCCGAGAATTTCTAATGCCTTTTCCTTGTTGAAACTACCCAAAGAATCTGGCAATACATGTGAAATAAACTCAGCTTCCCCTTCATAACTTAGCCCTACCAAGCTTGCAGCCTTGGTGTAAGAAAGCTTATATGTCTTGCCATACGATATGAAAGAAAATTTTTCTCTATTATCTTCCTCGAAGAAAGAAACTGACTCATAAAACTCGACAAGCAAGTCAGAGTACACTTCATCTTGGTTGCCGGTTTTTGATACCGCATCACCTTCCCAGCCATTCAGCTTGATATTCTTTGAAATAATAGAATCATAGTTGCTGAAGAAATTCGGATAAACTAACCTCTCTCTGTAGACTAACCACTGAGAAATAGGCTTGGTTGAAGACATTTCTTGAGAAGCTAACTCTGCAGACATTCGGATTAGAAGTCCTATGAGATATTCGGAACAGAGAAGACTGAAGTTCAGAACTGAGAAAACTGTGGTTCGGAACGGCCTTAAATCGGAGAGTCAGAGCTTCAGCATGCAAAAGCTTGAAATCGATGTGGGACGAGAAAATAGGGTCCCCTTTATATAGGCAATGGGATGACGGTTCAACTTCCTCAGTTGATCTAACGGTTTAGAACGATCTGAGATCAAATCTAACTGTTGAAAGCTTGAATCCGATCTTTTTGAGGTTTTATTAAAGTAAAGAATTAAGAAATCCAAAAACCAAAAACAAACTATAAGAAATTGCCAGCAAGTAAAAATATGATTACGAAAACTTATGTAAGGAAATTATACCTTTCAGATTAGCTTAGGAAAGTTATTCGTTATGGGTAATATAAAGACGACTACGAAAAACTCAATACGAAAAAGTAAATACGAAAAGTGAATACGAAAAACTTAATACGAAAAAGTAAATACGAAAAGTTGTTATGGAAGATTCAGTACGAAAGTTCCGTTATGAAAATACCAGTACGAAAGTTTTCCATTCCGGAAATTTTCAATACAAATACTTCCATTCCAGAAGTATTCTGTGCGAAAATATCCTTTCTGGAAAATTGTATTTCCGGAAGTTCCATTCCGGAAATTTTCGTTCCGAAAAGTTTGAAAACAAATTTTGAAAAACTTTGTTAAACAAACAATCAAATGTACTCCCCCTATAAAAAGGAGTTTATTACTGTAAGGAGATTTTTTTTTAACAGAAAGTTAATTAAGGAAGATTACCTTACGGTTATCATTCCTAACTTTTGTTTAATATATTCAAATCTATCAGAAGGCATGGATTTTGTGAAAATATCAGCAAGTTGATCTTGCGTTCCGATAAACTGAAGAATAATATCTCCTTTGAGTGTGTGATCCCTAAGAATGTGATGCCTAATATCTATGTGTTTTGCACGAGAGTGATGTGCAGGGTTTTTACTTAGGGCAATGGCACTTGTGTTATCACACAAAATTTGAGTTTTAGTAAAACTCAAGCCATAGTCTGTGAGTGTGTGTTGCATCCACAACACTTGTGCACAACAACTTCCAGCTGCTACATATTCAGCTTCAGCAGTGGAGAGTGCAACAGAATGTTGCTTCTTGCATGACCAAGAAACTAATGAATCTCCTAAGAAATGACAAGTTCTGGATGTACTTTTCCTATCCATTCTACATCCACCAAAGTCACCATCAGAAAAGCTTTTTAGAACAAAATCATTTCCAGAAGTATAAAATAATCCTAGATCCGTGGTTCCCTTAAGGTAGCGAAAAATTCTTTTTAATGCCTTTAAGTGAGATTCCTTAGGATTGGATTGATATCTTGCACATAAGCATACAGAAAACATTAAGTCTGGTCGACTAGCTGTTAAGTAATGTAGACTTCCAATCATACGTCTAAAAGATGTTTGATCTACTGGTTTCCCAGCTTCATCAAGATCTAAAGAGTTTGAGGTACCAATAGGAGTACTTATACTCTTAGTGTTGTCATAACCATACTTTTTAAGAATATCTTTAATATACTTATGTTGAGATATGTAGGTTACTTCTGGTTTTTGAGAAATTTGAAAACCAAGGAAAAATGTTAACTCACCCATCATACTCATTTCAAACTCAGATTTCATTAGACTAGCAAA
This sequence comes from Viscum album, assembly GCA_963277665.1. Lineage (NCBI taxonomy): Eukaryota > Viridiplantae > Streptophyta > Magnoliopsida > Santalales > Viscaceae > Viscum > Viscum album. The sequence continues at coordinate 737,839,030 of OY728160.1, forward strand.
AGAGTCAGTCAAAGATTGCTGAGTTGAACCAAATATAATGTCATCAACATAAATTTGAACAATCAAAACATTTTTCTTATCTTTCATTATAAAAAGGGTTGGATTTTCATTTCCCTTAACATAGTTATTTTGAATCAAAAATCCAGTAAGTCTATCATACCATGCTCGTGGGGCTTGTTTAAGGCCATACAAAGCTTTGGTAAGTCTAAAAACATGATCTGGATATTTTGTATCTTCAAAGCCAGGAGGCTGTTCAACAAAAACTTCCTCTTGAACATAACCGTTAAGAAAAGAACATTTCACATCCATTTGATAAAGTTTGAAATTAAAGAATGCTGCAAAGGCAAGTAGAATACGGATAGATTCAAGTCTAGCTACTAGAGCATAGGTTTCTTCATAGTCTATTCCTTCTTGCTGATTATAGCCTTTAGCAACAAGTCTAGCTTTATTTCTAACAATGACTCCATTTTCATCACATTTATTCCTGAAAACCCATTTTACTCCAATAACAGAAGTTTCCGTAGGTCTTTCAACTAAGGTCCAGACTTTATTCCTTTCGAATTCATTTAGTTCATCTTGCATTGCTTTGATCCAATCATCATCACCTAAAGCTTCATCAGTGCTTTTAGGCTCTAATTGGGAAAGAAATTCTAGATGTTCTACTTCATTTCTTAAGGAACTTCTAGTCCTTACAGGTTTATTTACATCACCAATGATACTATCACTGGGATGATACTTAAGAAACACCTGATTTGGGATTTGTAAAACCTGTTCATCAACATAAATGAGAAAGTCTTCTAGGGTAAATGTTTCAGAAGTATCTTCTAGAACAATTTCCTTATGAGAAGGTTCTTCTATCAAAGGTTGACAATCAGTTTTTGAAAACACATCCGAGGATGTAGGTTGGGAGGTTTTAAAAACAAAAGGATCAGACTCATCAAATTTTACATGTACTGTTTCTTCAACAGTACAAGTATTTTTATTAAAAACTCTATAAGCCTTAGAGGTTGTGGAATAACCTAAGAAAATCCCTTCATCAGACTTTGGTGCGAATTTATGTAAGTTATCTTTAGTATTCAAAATGAATACTTTGCAACCAAAAACCTTGAAGTAGGAAAGTCTTGGTTTTCTACCATTACATAACTCATAAGGAGTTTTATTAAGAAAAGGTCTAATCAAAACTCGATTTATAGAATAACAAGCAGTACTTACAGCTTCAGCCCAGAAATGTCTAGCAATAGAATATTCACTCAACATGATTCTAGTTATCTCTTGAAAAATTCTATTTCTTCTTTCAACTACACCATTCTGTTGAGGAGTTCTAGGTGCTGAAAAGTTGTGAGTAATACCTTTCTTACTACAAAAAGTTTCAAAATCAGAATTTTGAAATTCTCCTCCATGATCACTATGAATAGTTTTCAATGGAAGGTTTTTCTCATTTTTCACTTGATCTCTAAAACTTTTGAAATAAGAAAAAGCTTCAGATTTCCTTGCTAGAAAATAGACCCAAGTAAATCTAGTGTAATCATCAACTAGAACAAACACATAGTATTTGCCTCCAATGCTTCCAGTTTGTGTTGGACCAAAAAGATCCATGTGCACTAACTATAATGCATCAGTTGTTGAGACTTCACCGATTGACTTAAAACTAGATTTATGTTGCTTGCCATATTGACAAGGATCACAAACTTTAGAAGAATCAAATCTAAGCTCCGGTAGATCCTTAACAAGTTTCTTCTTAGAGAGTTTACATAGGTTCCTAAGATTACAGTGTCCTAATCTTCTATGCCATAACCAAGAGTGATCTTCCATTGCACTTAGGCAAGGTAAATCTTGGCTTCTTAGGTCTTCTAATTTTAAGGTGTAAACATTCTCTTGCCTATTGGCTGAGAGAATAAATTCTTCCTTGGAATTGTGAACTAAGCATTTATCATTCCTAAAATTCACAAGGTAACCTTCATCACATAAATGACTTATGCTAATGAGGTTGTGCTTAAGACCTTTAACAAAAAGAACATTTGAAATCAAAGTTTTACCCGAAAGAATTATATTACCAATACCAACAATCTCTCCCTTAGCATTGTCTCCGAAAGTTACCTTTCCTCCTTTCGTTTTGATAATCTTTTCAAAAAAGCTTTTGTTACCAGTCATGTGCCGGGAACATCCACTATCCATGTACCAAATATTGTTGCTGGAACTTTCTTTATTTTCTTGAAATTAAGAAAAAAGTTAGATTTTCGGAATCCAAACTTGTTTGGATCCGAGATTTCCAGACAATAAAATTTTAGGTATCCACATTTTCTTAGAAAAGTAAGCTTTATGAAAACCTAAGGATTGGGTTTTGTTTAAGGAACAATTTTTTGCCCAGTGACCACCACATTGACATTTAGTGCAAAATGGGGCACTTTGAGGAACAAAATAATTGTTACTGAAAACTGGTTTTGCATGGGTATAACCAAATCCGGATTTATTTCTTAAAGGTCGTATTTGAGAATACATCTTATCAAAATTTTCTTTACCATGGGTAAAGTTTGATAAACACTTCTTTAAGGAAAAAATTTCGGACTTGAGTTTTACAACCAAGTTTTTATCCTCAAAATCATTAGTTTTAGAACTAGAGTTAGGCTCGAAAACATTTTTATTAGAAATTACTTTTTCTAATTCTTTAGAAAGTTTATTCTTCTCAGAACTTACTTCCTCAAGTTTTTTTAAATACTTTCAAAATCAGCATTTTTCATATCAAGATCTTTAGAAAGATCTGATATCTCTTTAGTAAGAATAGAATTCCTAGAATTTGCCTTATCAAGTTTCTTGTTGAGTTTGGAATTCTCAATCTCAAGAAGTTCAGCAAATCTAGAGACTTCTTCATAAGTAGGTAAAGTATTTTCCTCATCAGAAGATGATTCTTCATCAGAAGAGTTATAATACTTACTATCATTAGAATTTAGAGAAACATTGTTCAATGATTCAGCATTTCGTACCTTAGCCATAAGACAATGATTATCAATAGGTAATCTGGCTATAAGACCAAGATTTTTCTGTCCTGAAGATTCATATTCAGAAGATTCATCTGAAGAGTCACCACCACTGGCACTCCAAGTGTCATTAGCTTTCAAAACTTTCTTAGCTTTAGCTTTGTAATACTTCTTCCTGTTCCTTTCTGAATGTCTTTCCTTCCTTTCTTTATTTTTGAGCATAGGGCAATCTGGTCTAATATGTCCAGCTCTTTTACATTCATAACAAGTAACTTCTCCATCTTTCTTATCTTTCATGTCCTTCTTCTTATACTTGGATTGAAAGTTTCTCTGTCCAGCTATCTTGTTCATCCTTCGAGCAAGATTGGCTAATTCATTTTATGAAACTTCACTCTCACTAGATTCGGATTGGAAAATGACTTTCTTTGATTTGGATCTGGTTACTCTCTCAGGAGTCTTAGCTTTCATCTGATTTGAAGTTGTAGTAAAAGCAACAGTACCATTTCCATTCTTCTTCTTGATGTTGTCAGTATCTCTCTTCATTCTGGTCTCATGTTGTTGAAGAGTTCCAAATAATTCATCAAGAGTAATTTGAGTTACCTTCCTGTTCTCATCTGTAGCTGTTCTCTTGGATTCCCACTCATTGGGCATAATGTCAATTATCTTGTCCACAAGAGCTTCATAATCTAATCCTTTTTCTCCCATAGATTGTAGACTGTTGACGATTGTCATAAATCGTTGTTGAACATTACAGATAGGTTCTCTATAAGGAAAATTGAAGCCATGATATTCAGCTCTAAGCATAGCTCTTCTAGTCTCAATCACCTTAGAAGTCCCAAAATGTGTAACTTCTAACTTCTTCCATATACAGTTAGCTGCTTCACAAGAAGAAATTTGGCTATATATATTTCTAGTCATTGAACATAATAAAGTATTGCGTACCTTATAGTTGAGTTGATATTCTTGCTTTTCCTGGTTAGTAAAGGTTCTGACTTCCTTGTCAGGAATTTTATAATCACCAGTAAGCATGACAAAGTGGTCTACTCCAGTATTGATAACAAAAGTCTTCATATGATCTCTCCAGTAGTCATAATCATTACCATCGAAGATTGGTGGCCTTGTAGGATTCATATTGTCAATCGAACCAACATTAATTCCTGTCATATTGAAAAAAAAACATTGCACACAAACTTGTTAGTAGCTTAGAATCGAATCAACAAGGTTCGGAATGGGAAATGTTCGGAATGGATAATCCAGAATGACAAAGTTCGGAATAGAAAAGTGAGCAAGAAAAACTTTTATGTGAGTACAAGTATTTCAGTAACCTTGGCTCTGATAGCAAATGTAAGAATGGTATAGAGTAAGAGGTTTCCAACCTCTGATACCAATTGTAGGATCGAAATATAATATGAGATGCTCAATATACAAGAGGGGGGGGGGTGAATAGTATACTTTAAAAATTCATTTGGAACCTTTAAAGATAGTTATGAATAACTAGAGTTTCCTTAAGAAAAGGAAAGAGCTAAGTTTAAACTAAGTAAATTCACAACACCTCTAACACTGAACTGAACTTAGAAAGGGATTCCAAAAGAAGGTTCCGGAAATATGATTCCGGAAATTGAAACTTATCAAAAGTTACAATATAAGATTCTACCTTAAAGCGTATAGAATCTAAACTAATCAGAGTAAGTAAGGAAGTATAAGAAAGTTATACTTTCCTTAAGATACAAATTGCAGCGGAATAAAAACAAGTAGTAAAACTACTAGTAACAAGATAATAGTCTTTTAACCCAAAGAGAAGGGTATCCAACAACCTTGGATAAAGGTCCCTTGATTTATACTTTCAAGAAAGTCTGTCTTACCCACACCAGTGTAAGCCCTCGATACGAAGATCGGTGTCTCTGTCTTTCTATCCCCGCAAGCCCTCAACTTAAAGGTAGTTGGCAACATCTGTCTTTCTCAGCAAGAAAGCCCTCGATCTTTAAGGTAGTCGGCACCTCTGTCTTTCTCAGCAAGAAAGCCCTCGATCATTAAGGTAGTCGTCACCTCTGTCTTCCTATCCCCGGAAGCCCTCGAATGTAATCACCAACATTCGGAGTCGCATGAAGCTTTGAGAGTTAATAAGAGACTCTCTCTCTAGAAATCACTTCAACAGCATGTAGGCACAAAACTCAGTTGTTTTTCCAACAGCACCAACAGCTATTCATCAGCCATCAGCATCGAGCTCTTTCAAATGAGCTCCTATTTATAGGTAAGGTCGGCTCCTCTCCAACGGTCATATTTTCCTTAAAGTTCGGAGGGACCTGTACATGTGTCACTTAGACAACGGTTAGTTTATAACAAAATGGACGACATCGTTTTATAACAAAACAAGTGTAACAGAATGTACGACATCGTTTTAAACTCTAACAAAAAGGTTCGGAATAGAAACTTCGGAGTGATGGTTCAGAGTGAGTAAATTCAGAGTGTATAAAACAATGATAATAAGATTCTGTTTAATAGGAGAATTCGGAATGAGAATTCGGAGTAGGAATTCGGAATAGGAATTCGTCATCAGAAATCGTAATGAGAATTTGTAATGAGAATTCTTCTTCAGAATTCGTAATGAGAATTCGGAATCGGAATTCTTCATTAGAATTCGTAATGAGAATTCTTCTTCAGAATTCGTATCCTGAATCTGGAATAGAACTTAGTCAGAGTTCATATCCGGAATTCGGAATGAAACTTCCTTATAGTTCTTGTCCAGAACCGAATCCAAAAACAGAATGCTTTTATATCAAAGTTTTAATGACTCCGAGAAAGTGAATCCGAAACTTATACTTAAGAAAAATATGAATGAAAATATGATAAGGATAATTTTTCTTATAAAAGCGATTTTCTTTAAGAAAGCAATTTTCATTATAAAAGCAATTTTCTTTATAAAAGCGATTTTCCTTAAGAAAGCCTTTTTCCTTATAAAAGCGATTTTCCTTATAAAAGAGATTTTCCTTAAGAAAGCATTTTTCCTTATAAAAGCGATTTACCTTAAGAAATCATTTTTCCATAAAGATAAGGTGTTTGTGATTTTCAAAACAAGAAGGAATGGAAAAGTCATAAGGAAAACCTTATTGACTCAACAAGAAGTTGATCCATCAATGATGTAAGTTGTTTAAAATTGTCACAAACTGACCATGGTGATTGAGATTCATATTTAACGTGGTTTACCTTAATATTATCTTTGATTTTTTGGAAAATCTCCCTATAAAACCAATACCCTCGTCGTGTTATCTTAGAAAGGATCCAAGTTTATTCATACTAATAAATGTGAAGAAAATTTCAAGGAATTTTTTTTAGTGAACCTATGATTAAATTACCCTAATGTGTGAATGGGTTTATAACCAATGGTGGTTCATTGAAGAAGCGATTGGTATGTATTCTCATGATGAATTACATGGTTATAACTTTTGATTCTTAATAATTTATGTTTTATGGGGAAAATAAACTAACACATTATTTGGAGTTAACTATTATTATTATTTCATTAATTATAAAAGGGAATTATATTTATGAGGAAATTATTGGTATATATACCAATAATAAAAGTTTAATTCATATATTTACACAGAAATTGTTAATTACGATTCAGAAAATATGGTGGGAATTGATTAATTATTATGGCTACTCGATACACTAATACCTTGGGAATGTGAAAAACAGATAGATATGTGGAGTCTAAAAGACAATTATATTTTATCTATATTGAGGATAAAAAAATCATATATTTCATGATTTGAAAAGTATGTATCCAAAAATATTTAAGGAAGCGAAATTATCATCACATTCTCAAAGGAGTTCTCAAACATCGACCATTGTGAGAATTAAAGAGGTGTAGAAGGAAGATATGGGAGTATATAGGAATTCCATAATTATTATTGAATATAACCTTTATTGTGATAAAATGAGATGGTCTATGAACCATGTTAATTTTTACCCATACTAAATTACAAGGAGTTATGGGATTAGGCTCATAGTTTATCATTCTCTATTGAACCATGAAGTACAAAGATTTATAAAGATTTGAAAGAGTAATTTTAATTGGATTTCATGAATAGATATATTTCATAGATTATATCTTGGTGATCAGTATATCATCATGTTAATTATTAGAGAATAAATCTAATGGTATGTTACAGACACTACCCGCAATAATGTGTAATTGGGGGAAATTACCATGGATTTTTCCATCAGACTCCTCAAAAAATTGAATGGATATAAATCTATTTGGGTGGTATTAAATCGCATTACAAATTAATCACATGTAATTTACATTATAAAATATTTTATATTTTTATAATATTTTCAGGATATATATTTTAGAAGTGGAAAATATGCAAGGAGTACCAAATTCTATGTATATGATTGGGATATGGGTTTACCTTGATGTTCTGGAAATTTATTCAGAAATATCATGATACATATTGGTGTTTCAGTATATCTTATCATCCTTAAATAGATTTTCATTATTAGAGAATGATTTTGAACCTCAAGGATATGTTGAGATCTGGTTCTATGTGTTTCATGTGATGTTGGGATCAACACTTTCCCCTAGATAAGTTTTCTTACAACAATAGTTTTCCCTAGATCATTTAGATGGATCCTTTTGTATCCATATATGGAATGAAGTGTAAAAATAATATTTTCATTGCGATAATAAAGAGAAATAAATACATTGTGAACTATTCTATATTAGTATATGATAGATAATTTAAAAAACATTTACTAACACTTGTTGGAAGAATAAATTCAATTAAAAAGATATGCAAATAATTGTCAACAAGATCTAGAATTTAATGTTGTTGAGAAGGTTTTCAATAAATTTCTACATGGAATAAGGTTATGATATTTTTAAATAATGTAATTCTAATACCTAGGTTTATTTTACATTTCAAACTCTTGATAGATTCATGATAGTATATTATTGTTTGGTTCTTCCACCAACCACTCTCATGTGCATAATGTGTTCCACATATATATATATATATATATATATATATATATTGAGAAAGTAGATACATTAACCTTAATATTTATTTAAATTTGATTCTGTACCATTATAGTAAGATCCCTATTATAAGAAACAACTAGTAGATATTCTGGATCATAGAGTGAAAGTGTTATGAAATATATACACTCACCTAGTTAATGTTTTTTGGTGAAACCGCCAATTTGGGAAAGCTATATGGGAACTTTAGTATATGATAAGGTAGAAGTATCATTATATGTTTTTATCAGAATAAAATAATATTGAGGTCTAAATTATTATTAATGGTGATATAATGTAACACCCCGATATTTAATTATATATTTCATTTTAAATATAGTTATACATTTTAATATTAAGTGATACATGCAATACCGAGTCTAAAAGAACTTTAATATAGTATATCATTAAGACAAATCAATTTAATTAGTGGTTAGTAATAAGAATTAAAAATTTATAGAACTATATGGTTAACACATGTATAAAAAAATCACCAGTTATCAGTTTATTATAAATTAAAAGAAAAAATCATTTCAAATAAAAAAAAAATTTCCGGTAATTTTTTTTATTCGATAAATGTGTTTTTATCTTAATAGATTAATTTTGTAAAAATTATTGAATTATTATAATGAAATTTATATATTTTATATTCAATGATGTTCATTATAATTCATGGTACATTTTTTCTATCAATATGACAAGAGTAAGTTTATTTTTATGCTTACAACTACATGTTCCTAAACAAAAGTTTCATCCAGTTTTATGAAATCTTTTTTAAATTAAAATTTGAAACTATTATAAAATGTATTAGAAAAATTAACATAATTTTATAAATAAAATCCTATAAATTATCATCGATATAGGTTATGATAATTTTATGAAAATATAATTTTTTAATGACTTGTAAAAATACTAATTTTTATTAAAAATGTATTTTAATTTAAAGACTATACAAATTTATATCAAATTTTATTATTATTTAAAAGTAAAATTAGTTCAATCATATTATTATTAATCCAATTTTGGTTATTTTGAATAATTCTATGTTGAATTTTGAAGTAAATATTTTTTATAATTGTGACAAATCTTTCTCTAGAAAACTGCTTTTCATCGCATTTGAAGCTTTGATTTTAAATTAAATTCTGAAAAATTATTGAATTTAATTTAATAAAACATATTATATATTTATAATCATCATAATTAATATTTGTTTAACAATTCATACTTAATTTTTGTCAAACGGAATAGTAAAATGGTAATAATTAATTATTATGTTTAATGATAAAACAAGCTTACCGTGGGAGAAACCAAAATATACGAGTAAATTTTCTAATTAATATTGAATAATTAAAATTTTTTAAACATATTTCGACCTTATCTTATGAAATATTCTAATCTATGACCATTTTTTATAAATATGATTTTTAATGAATCTATCTTTTTTTTATTGTTTTATGAAATCTATATGTGGGTTCCCCCCCCCACATATAAAAGGACACCTCCTCTCCTACCATATATATAAATAATTATCCTTTTTATTTAGAAAATAACACCCCAAAAACATTACTAACATCCATTAATATTTCTCAGAGGTGTTTTATTTAGAAAACCCTCTTATGACGGTTTTTGGGGAAGACATAAAGAGATTATTCAGATAAGAGGTATTGTTCTTAACTGAGTGTTTATATTTTATTTCTTCTTCAAACTCTGTAAAATATTAATAAAATATAGTGAAATAATAACTCCAATGTATTATGTATACTAATATTCTATTATGATAATATAATAACTTACATCTATCTCCTCGTCTATCAAATGGGAAACAAAACCATTCATCTCTTATATGAAGGACTACTGACTCGTGAACTATTCTAATTCATTTTAATCACTGGCTCTCACAGATTAATATAATGAAGGATTTATAGTATATATATATATAATAAATTTATTTTATATTTTTTCTTTCATAATTATAATATCACATATACCTTATTAACATCCAATCTATTGATACATTACAATGTCCCTTATGCGTAGGTGTGGACAACTGCCTCCATGAAGTGACTTGATATGTTTTTTCACTATATTTTTGAGTGTATGGTTATAAGGATAAATATAATGAATATATATTAAATAATAGATAAAATAAGGAATATTTTTTTAAAAACATTATTTTTCTCTATCCTCCAAAAAATGAAAACAGTGTTCTTGTGTACTTAAGACCTACTGTACCCATGAAATGTGTAAATAATTTTTCTATATCTAAATTTTAAGGATGAAATTAAATATGTGTATAATGAATATAAATGATATTTATATCATTATTATGATTTTGGATATTATGTAACCATAATAAATGCACAAGGAAAAAAACTACATAACCAAAACATAAGTGAAAAACAATGTAGTTATCACCTAGAACAATGATCTAAATAAATAACTATTAATAAATTTGTTGTACATGGTTATAAGTAAATAATATATGGAATTATATATATGATAATAATTTGTTAATATATTTTTTTAATATATATTTATTATATAGGAGTTTTGAACATTTTTGAAGGAATTTAAACATAGTGTATGGGATCTTGACTCGCTTTTATTTATGTGGTACACGTACCATATTCACCACTTGATTCATCTATGAAGAATATATAATGAAAATAAATGTATTTTTTGATTTATAGCATAAAAATTATTGGATTTAAATATTTATATAATGTTCTTTCTTTCATGGGGATTATGATTTAGATGTCACCAATATGGTAAAGGTTTCATGATACAATCTCATAGTTAATCTAGATTGTTTAAGATTATGTTTCTAATGATGAAAGATTATGATTTTTATATCAAAATCACATGAATAATCCTCTCCACTATTTATCTCATGAAATTAAATATTTTTCCTTAATTTACCTCTTTTTATTCACTAAATAGAAAAAATTTGTTATATTAAGGAATGTAAGATTTATTTCTCTATTTGATCGAAATTATTTCTTATTCCATATCCATGATTTCATGAAATGTTTTCAGTAATGTTTTCAAAATTCATATGTGACTAGGTAATGTCATTTTTAAACATGATTAACTTTATAGAAAATGGTTTTAAATGAATTTTTAATGAGGTACTTTTAATTATTTTTAAAAAATGTGAATGGAATTTATGTTTAAATATACAATGCATGAATTTAATTTTCCACCATCATGACCACTAAATTGTTTGAATCCTATAATATAGGATTCCAAATTTCTATTCCTAGAAAATGTGTTTCATAATATTTTGAAAAATTTTATTGTTTAAAGAAGTAATTTTAAAATGGAACAGTCAATTTCTTCTAGAATTTTTTAATGATCATTTAATGGTTATTTCTTTGTATGGTTTATGATTATGATAAAAATATGTTTATGAAACCAATTTCATTTCCACTTTGATATCATGTTAGCAACATTCAAGTAATTCATTCTCATTATTCATTTTCCTATTTATTTGGTTGTGTCATGGGACTCTCGAGGATCAAGATAATTTATTGGGTAGAATATCATGATGTTTAGGGATTTTTTTAAAACAAATTAATTGAGTCTAGTTATAAATGTGTTAATGGATATTCAGGGGTTCTTCCCATCATTGGAGAAAATCATGGGTGGTTTTGAGTTGATTTTTTAATACATGACTTTTCGCAGTCTGTAAGAGAAATAAAAAATGTGTAATAGGATTAGATGCAATGTAATTACAAAAAATTATAATCCATGAGTTTAGAACACATCATGAAATAAATACATTCCATGTATTTGGTTCTTGATGTGTATTGTTAAAAGTTATGATTTATTAAAATAGTGATAATTTCTTCCTTATATATGGGATTCATGGATTACACAATGTGTAAAGGTGGTACACACAATATAATTATTACGATTAGTGGTGTTTAAGGAACAAAATGGATGATTCCTTATTTCAATTGGTCTCAACCTCTTCTCCCTCGACCACAGAGTTCTCCCAATTTTTTTTCCAAACCTCCCATCCTTTCGAATCACCTTTTTTCGGTGATCAATCATCTTAATCATGGTATTGTGTCTCTCTAGTTAATAATTTCATTAGTTTCATCATTTCCCATGACCATGGTTTCACAGTTGAACTATAGTGATAGTTCCATTGATCTGTGATGATACTTCTTTTAATTCCTTTTAGGATACATCATGTGATAATGTTCTAGGGGATGATTCTTTGCTGGTTGCTGTGTGGAGGTTTTTTTTCTTCAAGGTATGTTTTGAATTGTATTCTCCATTGAGTATTTCTTTTGTTGAATAAATAATTAAATTTTTGGATTTATTATAGGGAATTTGTTCTTGTTGTTCTAGTGAACTTTCTTTTTGGTTTGTCCCGTTGTGGGCATATACAACTAGAGATTGAAGTAGTTGGTTTTTTCAGTATCCTATATTGACTGAATGGAATTAATTTTATTATAAATTATTTTATAAATGAAATGGAATTATTTATTTATATATTTTTGTGTGTGAAACAGTTTTTTTAATGGGTTTCTCCTAGTTTTGGAAAATAGAAATCGCATTTTCAATGAAACATAAATTTAATTTCTCAAATTGATTTCAAAGAATGATTTTGATAAAATGGATTGAAAAAAGACCACAAGTGATGCCTTGGTTACTTAGGTGGATGGTGTAGAAATAGGTTATGTCCCTAGATACTATTACGGGGTTCACTCAACGGGTGTTCCTTTTCTCCCTAGTCATGTTTCTCTAAAACTAAGATGGACTTGTTGGGAGGTTAACTCTTTATGGTGTTCCTATACACTATATATTCTATGCATATATCTAGAGACTGAAGGTGTGTGTTTTTTTTATGTCTAGGTATTAGTATCCTAGCCATCCTGACCTATAGTGATCATTGGTGTGATATTACCTGTGATTTGGCTTATACTGTTTTAGCATGTACCACCATGGACTTGATATTATATTTGATGCATGTTTTCTTTGTACATTGAAATATATGAAATGATTTGTAAGTATATTACCTATCTTATTTTGGAAATTTAGGATGTAGGGATAATTAAATATTTTCCAAGATTTTGATATAAAAACTATAAAATACTTATTGTTTTTTCTAATGTTGAGAATAATCATATTATTACATAGAGGCATGTTATGAAACATCTTGGGGATCCTATAGAGCCTATTAGATAACACTCTCAGAACTCCTTTTGTTAGGAATAAACCTTTATATGTATTTTCATGAAATGAAATTCAAGGCATCATAATGTTGAGGAAGAAATTTATATCTTCTGTGTTTGGGTAGCTGCTGGTGTGGTGGTGGGATATTTCATACTCTATCACTTGGTGTTGCAAGTTTTTATTTTAGTTTTCCTTTTATGTTGGACTTATACTTGGGAATTTTTATGATTATTTTTGAGTTGTAATATTCATGTTGTCTTCTTTTAGTTATGATATATATTTATCTGGTCTGATGTTTCTCTATGTTATATGTATATATATTGTTTATTGATTCTTTGGTTGGTATAAATCATTTCCTCTGTGTTTTAATGAAAGTGTGTTAGTCTCCGACCCGTGGGGATCATAAATTCACAATGGGTATGTCACGGATCGGGTCGGGTACCAGTTTGAGAGGGTATCCTGGTTAGTTCATGATAGCTTAGCATTTGTGGTGGTCTATCCTTAAGATTCTTTATCTTGGGATGTATGGTAGACTAGATATAGGATTTCCAAAATATGTGATTTAGGTCACGGTGAGTGGATGGCCATATCTTACCATGAATATACTCAATTTACCGTGGGATGTTGTGATTTGTATCTTCTGTTTTGATTTTATTATGTTAATATCAATTTTTTCATTTGGTTTTATTGTTTTAACTGATATTATTATATTTTTTGATCGCTTCTTCTATTATAGTGTGCAATGATATTCCTCTGATATATCTTCCACATGTTCTTAAGGATTTTATAATTGATGATCCACAATGGAATCCACCTATAGATCAGAACCTTATTGAAGATATCAAGTATAATGTTCAGGTTGTTGATCAAAATGTACCACAAGTCCAGAATGCAACTATTGAGTCCTAGCTAGGAGATTAGGGACAAATAGATCATTCATTGGAGTTCTTGTATGAGAATACAATATACTTTAATGGTATAAATGATCCTTAGGAATAATAATAGTAGATTTACATGATAGATCATATATTTAACTTCATGGAGACCCATATGAGTATCATGGTGATGTTTGTGGTGTTTATACACAATGGCCCCAGTTTACGATGGTAAGATTCCATGGTATAAAACGATAGGTATGTGGGTATAGACAAGAATGGTTTCACGACTCTCTTCTTATAGTATATTTTTCTAAAATCATTTATTATAATGAATTATCTCGAGTTACTCTCATTATAGAAGGGAGACATTTTTGCGTCAGCGTACTCCAATTAGTTTTCTGAGTTTTATTTGTTTTTCTCCATAGGTAGTAAAGAATGAAAACATGGAATAGTAAATGTACCTATTGGTTTTGTGACAAGATGTCATATCGTAGTTATGGATGATGAATTGTTCGACCTATGTAGAGATGGTAGAAAGATAAATGACGTAATAGATGAACATAGGCATCAAGGTTCGATATTCTTCGCCTTCTTTTCACCCTAGTGGATGCTTCATTACTATGTATGTGAAAAAGAAGAAGTTTCAATATAATAATTGGATTGAATGAAGTGGTTCTCCATAGTAGGCCTCATCTTCACCCTTAGTTACACCTATCAGTGTGCCCCAGAATTTCTATTACCATGGAATTGTAGGACACACCTGAACGTCTTATCCTACACATAAAAATATGTGCAATAGATTTTGGCATTATGGTCACACACAGAATATTTGTCAGGATATGAATACACCACACTATTTTCAGGGTTCATCGGCACCAAAGGCTTCCACATCACATTCAGATGCATCAATGATTATAGGTCTTCATCCAAAAGTCTTGGGAGTGAATATCCTTTATTAAGTAAATGAGATTACTGTAATGACCCAAACATTCATTAAATGAAATTCCTCTTGATCAATTTAAATGTCATATTATGGTTATGTAAAATGTTAAATTCATTGGTTTTATGTTTTTGGATTTTAAAATACCATTATTAATTGTGACCTTTGATAATATAGTCATTGAATAGTGATCACATGATTAAAAATAATATTGGGCTTTAACAAATCCAATTTAATCAGACAAAGGAAGTGATGGCCTCATACAGTAGACTTGCCCCGTATGAAGCCCATTTGTCGAAGATTGTAAATGATGTGGCATAATTGGTTTTTGCTTTTGACTAAGCCCAAGATGATCTTGAACACGTTAATCTTGAGCAGAACTGACTTCGGGATAAGTGGAAGTTAATAGAGATTACCACTCGAGGGATGTTATCTGATCCACCCCATGAGTCTATCATCATTGAAGACCTTACCATTTGGTCTTATGTGGGTTTTATAAGAGGTTATATAACAATACCCTAGCACTATGACTATGTACATTATTTTTTTATGAAGAATGTGCATTCATTTTATTATTATTACTTTGTAAATAATTTTTAAAGCAAAAATTGTATTATTAGTTAATATTCAAAAAAGAAATTTATTTTGATGAATTAATGGAATTTTGAATTAAATAATATTTTAATAAAATATTATTATTGTTATTATTAAATTACATTTTATGAAATATAAATTATCCTATAATTTTATGAAGGCAATTGTAATTTTTATTAATGTTTGAAAGCTGTTTTTGTCATAACCCATGAATTTTTGATAAATGTCAGTTTTTTAGATTAAAAGTAAAAATTCACATATTGAGAAAATTATTTAGAAAGAATTAATATTATTTTTGGATTTAGGATGTCAAAATTATCCAACAGTGAAATTTGCATTATTTTCTAAGGCAGTTGAATTTTTTGGTAAAAAGTAAAAATCTTTTAAATTAATAGCGTGTTTTATGACATCATAATGACCCAATAGTGATGTAATAAAATACTATAAACATTATTTTCGGCTAATATATGTTTTACCATTACAAAAATGTGATTTTTGGTTTTTTTTTATTAATTTTACAAATCATTAGTGGACCCTTTAAGGCTTATAAATAATTTTTTCTTTTTAAATTGTTTTCCTTGAGAGTGTGACTCACATATACATAAGAAACCCTGTTATTTTAAGAAGTTCAGCCATTTTATAAATAAAATTTTTTTTTACACTCTCCTTTGGGAAGAAACATGGGCAAAAACATGGGATGGTCTGAGGTTTTGATTAGTGTAATGTGAGTTTTCCGAAACCTAAATTATAAATAATTCCCTCTCCTTTCCTATATAAACCCACCCAATCTCCCACATATGCTTCATAGAAAACCTTTTATGTTCGACCAACCCAATAACTCATCTCTCTAGAATCCTCCAATTGTTCCCCAAGCATCCAAGAAGCATCTCTGAAGCCCCTCTCAGGCCTTTGGGACTACACTTCCAAGGGATTTATACTTTTCTCTTTTTGTCCAAGTTTCATAATATTGTTATGCCATTTCATTTTCAATTAAAAATGTTGGGGTATGATTTTTCACCTCCCCTATACTTCCCTATTTATTTTTGGATAATGGGATACCTATTTCTCTCCCATTAATGCCTCCCATGTATAGCCAGTACCTTCCCAAAATTCTGTGAAGGATTTCTCTATCATCTTTTAAATCCCTGTAATTCTTTTGTATTATGCATATAAATTCAATTACATTTGTTGGGGCATGTTTCTATATGGCCCCATTACTGACCATTTCATTTACATATGATGAGATATCTCTTTCTCTATCATCAATAAAATTCATGAATACTGATGTCACCCTGTTGTGCTGCTGAAATTGCACCGCGTTTTTCCATGCCAAGATCATTGTGTAGTGAATACCATACCCATGTCTCTATAAAGGGTATTCACCTTTATGAACATTTAATAATTGGTTATAAAGGCACATTTATGTATTACACATCCATTTATTGTGTAATAAATGATGATGATTGATTCCACATTGTATGATCCATGTGGAACACTTATGCATGAAATGAACTGTTTATGAAGGGTGTGCCTGGATAGCATTCCAAATTATTGGGTAAAGTATAGTATCATGATTCCTCTTGTGCAATGGGTGTTGAATCATGCTAATTAGTGTCCAACATCGTTTTAACCATGCTTCATGTGCAATGTGGGTTTACTCATGCTTCATGTGCAATGAGCCTCGCTCATGCGAATTTCATGTTACGAGTTGTTTCCGAAATTCCATGTTATTATTATCATGAATTATCATGATTTTATGTTCATGTTTATCTTGTGATTCATTAACATTCCTATTGTATAAGACGTATTATATTCCTCATTTTATTCCATGTTTATTCCCTAATTGGGCTTTATAGCTCACCCTTTTCTTATGCATGTCCTCAAGTTATCCCATGCAATGATAAGTAAGAGGGAATGTAGTGGTAATGTATTGTATTTCATGTTTTAAGATTTTATGTAATGATCATAATCCCCATAGACACTATACCTCTCGATCTTTCAAGTTGTATCATCTGAAGAGTTTATGTAATTAATCATGTTTTAGTGTGTAATAATGAAAAGGGTTTTTATAGTTGGTATCAAAGGGAAGGTTTAGATATTTTTGTGATTAGGATTAGAAACCCCTAGAGAAGCCTTATGGACAATAATAAGTATAATAAAAACATTCCTATATCCTGCTGAAAATTTATTAAGTGGTTTATCAAGAAAATATATCCCTAACTAGATATTATTAGGTATAGGCGGCACTGGAAAATATGAATCATAGGAGTAAAACCTGAAAACACCACTTTGAGCAAGAATCGAACAGGAAATGGTGCACGACAATGGGCCTTACTACACTCTTGGTTACGACACTCCCAGGGGATATGATTTGGTAAATTCACAAGCTTAGTATAAACCATTATTAAGGGACTTAAAAAATTCCCTATGAATATATGTTAGAATTTGGATCATTAATAACATAGATTTATGTCTATAGATTCATATGTTATGGAAAAAATAATAATTTATAAGTCATCCATTTTTGTCATTGGATTCCACATTATGTGTTTAATAGTTTAATTTACTCATCCTATGTCTATATCTGTTAAGGTAGAACTAGAATAAAAAATGGAATGGAAGGGTTATCATTTATAGTTCGATGCATTATTTTATATCTTGAATGTTTAGTAAAACAATCCGAACACCCCCAAAAATCAGGGAAGAGAAGATGTTGGTGAGTACGGTAAATGGGGAAATCATTGCATCCCATGAATTTAACTCCTCACCTGTCTTAATCGGTGTATTTAACTTCTTGTTGAACATCGTCATACTCCCTCTGGAGGAATTTGATGCTATTCTTGGCATGGCTTGGCTTTCCATATGTAGAGCCCACATAAATATCCGTGAGAGGGAAATCACTCTACATGTGGAGAATCGACCCCTGATTCTGTACAAGTGAATGGAGAAGATGAATCATTTTTAACTCTATCATCTCAAGAGTTGATATGAATTCCCAATATGCACATGTATATGGCACATATTATCGAGTCTAAGGTGGCATCCATCCTTGAAGACAAGCCTATTTTGAGGGAATTTCCTGAAGTGTTTCCAGAGAAATTGACTGGTCTTCCTCCTATAAGAGATGTTGAATTCTCAATTGATCTTATACCGGGGGAATTTCCAATATCCGAAAATCCAAACAGAATTTCTCTTGTGGAGATTGGGGAGTTGAAGAAACAACTGCAAGGGAATCTGCATAAAGGGTTTATACACCCAAGTGATTCACCATGGGGTCCACCTGTCCTCTTCCTCAAGAATAAAGATGGGTCAATGCACCTTTGCATTAATTACCGTGATCATAAAAAATCATGACAAAGAAAAACTATTTTCTCCCAAAAATTGATGACTTGTTCAATAAGCTACGTGGAGAACAATGCATTTACAAGGTAGATTTGTGGTCGGGATATTGTCAAGTATAGGTGAATAAGGAAGATATTCCCAAGACTTCTTTTCGAACAAGATATGCGCACTATGAATTCATAGTAATGGATTTTAGACTCACTAATGCATCAGAAATCATCATGGAGTTGCTAAATAGAGTCTTTAAAGATTACTTGGACGAATTTCTGGTAGTATTTATAGCAAATATTCTTATATACTATAAAACCAAGGAGGATCATGAGGAGAATCTAAGAAATGTACTAGATACCTTAGGAAAGGAGAATCTCTATGAGAAGTACATCAAGTGTGAGTTCTTGTTGAAGGAGGTCCCATTCTTGGGGTATATCATCACAATCAATGGGATAACTATGGATCCCTCCAAGACAGCAGAAATAGAGGGATTCTCGAGGCCAACATCAGTAACAAATATCCATATCTTCTTGGGGTTAGCAGGATATTATCGACTATTTGTGAGAAATTTCTCACAATTTTCCAACCCTCTTACCAAGCTATATCAGAAGGATGTAATGTTTTATTGGAGTGATTAATGTGAAAAAAGCTTCAAGGAGTTAAAAGGATGCTTATAACTGCACTTGAGCTCACTTTACCAACAAGTAGAGAACATTTTGTGGTATTTAGTGTTTCTTAATAGAAGGGATTGGGATGTGTGTTGATGAAAAATGACAATGTCATTGCATATGATTCAAGTAAATGTAATGTTCATGAGAAGAATTATCCAACACATGATTTGGAGTTTGATACGGTGGTCTTTGCTTTAAAAATTTGGCAGAATTATCTCTTTGGGGAGATGTGTGAAATATATAAGGATGACAAATGCCTCAAGTATATATTCACACAGAAAGAGTTGAACATGTGCCAATGATGATGGTTAGATCTGATCAATGACTATAACTTCTCAATCGATTACCAACCTGGGAAAGAGAATAATGTGGAGGATGCTCCAACACTACTGGAAATGGGGTCTTTCCCAACGATTCAAAACCATTGGGAATGCCTGCAGAACCGTTGGTATATGTTATACCAACGATTCTGCAAACCATGGGGAAGTAAGCAATTGGGAAAAACTGTCCCAATGGTTTACAAAGAACCGTTGGTATAGGTTAGGAAAAATAACCTATGCCAACGGTTTGGTTAAACCGTTGGCATATGTTTTACCAATGGTTTACACCAAACCGTTGCTAAAACTAATCCAATCAACTCTTTCCCAATGGGTTTAGAACCGCTGGGAAAGGTTTTTGCCAACAATTCTCATTGAACCGTTGGCAAAAAAATCCCTATAAACATTTCCCAACGGTTTAAAAAACTGTTGGTAAAGGGTTATTACAAGCCTATGTCAACTATTTGTAACCGTTGGCACATGCTATGCTGTGTAAATTGCACAACAGCCTGCAATTTGCACAGCAACCTCCATTTTTTCACAACAGCCTCCATTCTGCTCCTTTACAATTACTGTACCTACAATAAAAAACTAAGACATTCATATATATAAAAAATTAATAAAAATTTAACATATAATTCATTCTTGAACAATACACATCCAGAATTAAATCATAATTCATAACATAATTATAAACATTCATTATTGATTTAGAATTTAATTTAAAATTCAGATGACAATTATTTGTGGAATCTCGAATTCAATTCATAATTGAATACATACATAATTTAATTATCAATTATAAATAAAATACAAAAAAAAACTGAATAATTATCAACAGAATCCAAATATGTTTGTTCGGTTTTTCGTATACCAGTTGTTTTTACTAAAAATGATGTCCATTTTAAACAAAATACATACACTTGGAGTGATACCAGCCATAGCGTTCCTCGAATTGAGGAGGGGTAGACTTTTACAATTTATATATGACCCATGAATCGTTTTCCTATTGTGTCCACATATTATGAAAGAATTTGGTCTGTTTTCCGTATGTCAGTTATTGTTTTCACATAAAATGTTGTTCATCTAAAAAATATGAGACACTTTGAGTGGTGTCGGCCACACCATGCCTCGAATTAAGGTGGGGTTAACTCGTACATGTCACATATGACTCATTGATTATTTTTCTAAAGTTTCAACAATTTCAGAATGCATTTGGTCATATTTCTGTATGCCAATAGTTGTTTTCAATTAAAATGTTGTCCATTTCAAATAAAAGTGAGACACTTTGAGTGGTGTCGGCCACACCGGGCCTCGGAGGAGGAAGGGTTGACTTGTACACGTCAAATATGACCCATGTATCGTTTTCCTAAAGCTTCAACACATTCATAATGCGTTTGGTCAGTTTTCCATATGTCAGTTTTGGTTTTCACTTAAAATGTTGTTTATTTCAAAAACAAATGAGACACTTTGAGTGGTTTCTGTCACACCATGCCTCAGAATAAGGCGGGGTTGACTCATACACGTCACATATGACCCATTGATCATTGTTCTAAACTTTTAACACATTTCGAATGCGTTTGGTTGGTTTTCCGTATCCCAGTAGTTGTTTTCAATTAAAATGGTGTCCATTTCAGATAAATGTGAGACTCTTTGAGTGGTTTCGGCCACACCAGGCCTCAGATTGAGCCGGGGTTGACTTGTACACGTCACATATGTCCCAAGGATCGTTTTCCTAAAGTTTCAATGGAATCCGAATGCATTTGTTCGGTTTTTCGTATGTCATCTATTGTTTTCACTTAAAATGAAGTATATTTTAAATGAAAGAGAGACAATTTGAGTGGTTCTGGCCACACCGTGCCTTGGATTAATGCAGGGTTGACTCGTACATGTCATAAATGATCCATGTATCATTGTACTAAAGGATGAACATAATACAAATGCGTTTGATCAGTTTTTCATTTGTTAGTTTTTGTTTTCACTTAAAATGAAGTTCATTTTAAACTAAAGAGATAGACATTTTGTGGTTCCAGCCACACCGCTTCTCGGATTAAGGCGGGGTTGACTCGTGCACGTCATAGATTACCCATGGATTGTTGTGCTAAAGTATCAACACAATCAGAATCTGTTTGGTCGGTTTTCTGTATGTACTTAAAATGTTGTCCATTTTAAACAAAAGAGAGAGACTTAGAGTGATCCCGGACACACTGCGACTCGGATTTAGGTGAAGTTGACTCGTACACGTCACATATGACTCACGGATCATTGTCCTAAAATTTAAATAGAATATGAATGCGTTTGTTGGGTTTACCATATGTCAGTTTTTGTTTTCAATTAAAATAATT
This sequence comes from Viscum album, assembly GCA_963277665.1. Lineage (NCBI taxonomy): Eukaryota > Viridiplantae > Streptophyta > Magnoliopsida > Santalales > Viscaceae > Viscum > Viscum album. The sequence goes on from OY728160.1 coordinate 737,861,290, forward strand.
TCCATTTTAAACTATAGAGAGACACATCGAGTGGTTTCGGACACTCCGCACCTCAGATTGAGGCTAGGATGACACATACACGTCACATATAACCCATGAATCATTATCCAAAAGTTTCAACTGAATATGAATGTGTTTGATCGGTTTCCGGTATGTCAGTTGTTGTTTTCATTTAAAATGTTGTCTATTTCAAATAAACCTGAAACAGTTTGAGTGGTGTTGGCCACACCATGCCTTGGATTGAGGCGGGGTTGACTCGTACACATCACATATGACCCATGGATAGTTTTCCTAAAGTTTTAACTTAATATTAATGCATTTAGTCGGTTTTCTGTATGTCAGTTTTTGTTTTCATTTAAAATGTTGTCTATTTCAAATAAACTTGATACACATTGAGTGGTGTCGGCCACACCTAGCCTTGGATTGAGGCAGGGTTGACTTTTTCACATCACAAATGACTCATCGAACGTTGTCCTAATGTTTCAATAAAATATGAATGCATTTGGTCGGTTTTCCGTATGTCAGATGTTGTTTTTAATTAATATGAAGTCCATTTTAAACTATAGAGAAACACTTCGAGTGGTGGTGGCCACTTCACACCTTGGATTGAGGCAGGGTTGACTCTTACACATCACATATGACCCATGGATCGTTTTCCTAAAGCATCAACAGATTTCGAATGTGTTTGGTAAGTTTTTTGTATGTCAGTTATTGTTTTCACTTAAAATGATGTCCAATTTTAAACAATAGAGAGACACTATGAATGGTGTCAGCTACACCGCACCTCATATTGAGGCGAGGTTGACTTGTACACGTCAGATATGACCCATGGATCGTTCTCCTATTGTTTCAACAGAAACTAAATGCGTTTGGTCGGTTTTCCTTTTGTACTTAAAATGTTGTCCATTTTAAACAAAAGAGAGACACTTAGAGTGATCTCGGACACACCACGACATGGTTTGAGCCCGGGTTAGCTCATACACGTCACATATGACCCATGGATCATTGTGATGAATTATCAAGAGAATACGAATGTGGTTGGTCAGTTTTCCGTTTGCCAATTGTGCTTTTCACTTATAATTCTGTCCATTTTAAACAAAAGAGACACAGTTAGAGTGCTACCAGCCCAACCGCATCTCAGATTTAGATGTGGTTGACTCATACACATCTCAACTGACCCATGGATCATTTTACTAAAGTATCTACAGAATCCAAATGTGTTTGGTCAGTTTTTCACACACCAGTTGTTCTTTTCACTTAAAATCACATCCATTTTAAACAAAAGAGACACAGTTAGAGTGTTATTGGCCACACCACACCTCAGATTTAGACGGGGTTGACTTGTACATGTCACAAATGACCCATGGATAATTTTCCTAAAGTATCATCACAATTCAATTGCGTATGGTCGGTTTTCCGTATGTCAGTTGATATTTTCACTTAAAATGATATCCTTTTGAAAAAAAAGAGAGACACTTTGAGTGGTGCCGGCCACACCGCGCCTAAGATTGAGGCGGGGTTGATTCATACACGTCAAATATGACCCATGGATCGTTGTTCTAAAGTATCAACACAATCAGAATCTGTTTGGTCAGTTTTTCATATGTACTTAAAATGTTGTCTATTTTAAACAAAAGAGAGACACTTAGAGTGATCCCTACCACAATGCACCTCGGATTGAGGTAGGGTTGACTCGTACACATCACATATGACCCATGGATCATTGTGATACAGTATCAACATAATTTGAATGCGTTTGCTCAGTTTTCCGCATGCAATTTGCGATTTTCACTTAAAATCTCATCCATTTTAAACAAAAGCGACACAGTTAGAGTGCTACCGGCCACACCGCATCTCGGATTTAGACGGGGTTAACTCTTACACGTCACAAATGATCCATGGATCATTTTCCTATTGTATCAACACAATTCAAATGCGTTTGGTCTGTTTTCCATATGTCAGTTGTACTTTTCACTTAAAATGTTATCCATTTCAAACAAAAGTGAGACACTTCGAATGGTTTCGGCCACACCGTGTCTCGGATTGAAGTGGGGTTGAGTTTTACACGTCACATATGACCCATGGATCATTGTGCTAATGTATCAACACAATCAGAATCAGTTTGGTCAGTTTTCCGTATGTAACTAAAATTTTGTCCATTTTAAACATAAGAGAGACACTTAGAGTGATCTCGACCACACCATGACTCAGATTGAGCTGGGGTTGACTTGTACATGTCACATATGACCCATGGATCGTTTTTAAATAGTATCAACTAAATCTGAATGCGTTAGGTTGGTTTTCTTCATGCCATTTTTTCTTTTCACTTAAAATATCATCCATTTTAAACAAAAGTGACACAATTAGAGTGCTACTGGCCACACTGTACCTTAGATTTAGAAGGGGTTGACTCATACATGTCAAAAATGACCCATGGATCATTTTTCTAATGTATCAACACAAATCAAATGTGTTTGGTCCGTTTTCTATATGTCACTTGTAATTTTCACTTAAAATGTTATCCATTTCAAACAAAAGTGCTAAACTTCGAATGGTGCCAGCCACACCATGTCTCGGATTGAGGTGGGGTTGACTCGTACATGTCACATATGACCCATGGATCGTTGTCCTAAAGTATCAACACAATCATAATCCATTTGTTTGGTTTTCCATATGAACTTAAAATGTTGTCCATTTAATCATAAGAGAGACACTTAGAGTGATCCTGACCACACCGTGACTGGGATTGAGCCAGGGTTGACTTGTACACGTCACATATGACCCATGGATCATTGTGATACAGTATCAATAGATTCTGAATGCATTTGGTTGGTTTTCCCCATTCCAGTTGTTCATTTCATGTAAAATATCATCCATTTTAAACAAAAGAGACATAGTTAGAGTGCTACTGGCCACACCGTGCATCATATTTAGACAGGGTTGACTCATACATGACACAAATGACCCATGGATCAATTTCCGAAAGTATAAACACAATTTCAATGCGTTTGTCCAGTTTTCTATATGTCAGTTGATTATTTCACTTAAAATAATTTCCTTTTGAAATAAAAGAGAGACACTTTGAGTGGTGCCAGCCACACTACATAGCAGATTGAGGCATGGTTGATTCGAACATGTCACATTGACCCATGGATCATTGTTCTAAAGTATCAACACAATTATAATCTGTTTGGTCAGTTTTCCATATGTACTTAAAATGGTGTCCATTTTAAACATAAGAGAGACACTTAGAGTGATCCCAACCACAATGTGACTTGGATTGAGCCGGGGATGACTCGTACACGTCACATATGACCCATGGATCGTTGGGATATAGTATCAACAGAATCCAAATGCGTTTGGTCAGTTTTCCGCAAGCCAGTTGTTCTTTTCACATAAAATCCCATCCATTTTAAACAAAAGAGACACAGTTAGAGTGCTAGCGGCCACACCATGCCTCGGATTTAGATAGGGTTGACTCGTAAACATCACAAATGACCCATGTATCATTTTCCTAAAGTATCATCACAATTTGAATGCGTTTGGTTAGTTTTCTATATGTCAGTTGTACTTTTCACTTAAAATGTTATCCATTTCAAAAAAAAGTGAGACACTTAAAATGGTGTCTGCCACACCGCATCTCATATTGAGGTGGAGTTGACTCGTACATGTCACATATGACCCTTTCTTTTTTGTGCTAAAGTATCAACACAATCAGAATCCGTTTGGTCGATTTCCGTATGTACATAAAATGTTGTCCATTTTAAACATAAGAGAGACACATAAAGTGATCCCGACCACACCGCGATTCGGATTGAATCGAGGTTGACTCATACACGTCACATATGACCCATGGATCATTGTGATACAGTCTCAATAGAATCTGAATGCATTTGGTCAGTTTTTCGTATGTCAGTTGTTCTGTTCACTTAAAATAAAATCCATTTTAGACAAAAGAGACACAGTTAGAGTGCTACTGGCCACACCTGAGGCATAGTATTACCATTATGAAAAACAGAAATGTCCTCGTTTTATCTTCTAGGAACCAATATCACTCATGAGTAATAGAACACATCCTGGTAGCCCTCACCTAGAAACCAAAGCATACATCCTAGAATTTCATGTATAAATTCCCTGAGCATGTCCATGAGTCCTTAACATGTAACCAATGTTTTATCCTAAAAATTTACAAGTAAACCAATTCAAACAATTCATAATTCACATAACATGTAAAATGTACAACAAGGCATTCTGTTTAAATTAAATCATATCATCACATGCATTTTATGAGCATGAGATAATAAGCTTACCAAGACATTCATATAATTAAAGACATACTAAAAGGTAATAATCCTAAATAAGATTGCATGATCAGAGAAATAAAAAATGAATGTGAAATTAAGAAGGGTGGGGGCTGTCTGGGGGTCCAGGGAGGAGGGTGGGTGAGCTGCCCGGGGGGGGGGGCTGTCTGGGGGGTGTACGGGGGGCTGTCTGGGGACCAAGGAGGAGGGTGGGGGGACTATGTGGGGGGCTGTTCGGGGGGTGTTCGGGGGTTTTCCTGGGTCCAAGGAGGACGGTGGGGGAGCAATACGGGGGGTTGTCTCGAGGGATGTCTGGGGGGCTATTCAGGGTCCATGGAGGAAAGTGGGGGGCTGTCTGGGGGGTTTCCGGGGGGGCTATCCGGGGACCAAGGAGGAGGGTGGGGGCTGTCTGGGGGGATGTACGGGGGGCTGTCCAGGGGGTGTTCACGGGGCTATCCGGGTTCGAAGGAGGAGGGTGGGGAGCTATCTGGGGGGCTGTCTGGGGGGATGTCCGGGGACTAAGGAGGAGGGTGGGGGGATATCTGGGGGCTGTCTGGGGTCTAGGGAGGAGGGTGGGGGAGATGTCCAGGGGGCTGTAAGGGGGGTTGTCCGGGGGCTATCTGGGGGAATGTTCGGGATCCATAGATGATGGTGGGGGTGTCTAGGGTCCCGGAAGGAGGGGGCTATCGAGGGAGTTCCCAAACACACAAAAAGACATCAACATCCATGAAAACAGACAATATATAAAAATAACTCAACTCTAATACTATACTACAGGTCTGAATAAAACCAACAACTAGAATAGATTAAATATCAAATCTCAGTAATATTAGTCAAAAATGTTATAGATTAACTTGTCCCACATCACCATCACCATCATCACCATCATCATCACCCTCGTCCTCATCCCCATCATCTTCCTCGTCCTCCTCTCCCTCCTCCTTGCCCTCTCCCTCCGCCTCACCCTCACCATCCGCCTCGCCCTCCTCCTCTCCCTCCTTTTCCGCATCAGACTCCTCGCCATCATCATCATCAGGTTGGACATCATCTTGACCACCACTAGAACTGACACCTGATGCACCATATATATAATGTATCGACGACATATATTCATCAAAAGCAGGGCTGGCCTCTGGTGGAAGTGTTCGGCGTAGAACATCAATAAATTTCATAAATGAACTTTTTTCCTTAGCATATTGTTCTTCTATCTCTATGGACCTTTTTTCAGCCTGTTCTACCTGTTCCTAACTTTCTGCAGCTCATTGTCACTACAACTCATACCTAAGGAGGTCTAATACCTCGTCGGGGCTATCCAAGGTCGGCAGCATACTCTCCCATGATGCTTCTCTCCCAACAACTGATGTAAGTGATCAGTTGGGCCAAAATTGTTTGGTTCTTGGGCATAGAGGGCCTCTAAAGCAGCCTGTTACAAATATAAATATATTATTAAGTTAAAAAATAGATATTAAAATATAAAATCAACAGATTAAAACATACAATCTGTTGTTGATTCACTACGTTGACGGCACTTCCATCCTTTTACCATCTACTTGAGCAAAACAGTTTTGGTCGAGGCACACGTCCTTCAATATTCTGTGTTTGCCTCTACAATGACATTGAAAACAAAAGTTATATGAAAACTTTAGCAAATGATTAAATAATTGACGAATAAAAGAAAGTTTATGTCGTAAAGAAAACTTATAAACAATTGTCATACCTGATTCCTCTCATGATTAGGCATCGTAGTACGTCCCAGTGTGTGGAGGTAATTTTTTCATCAATGTTTTTTTATTTATTACATATTATTCATAAATAAAATTAGATAATTAGAAAGATATTATTAATGAAAAACATGAATGTTATTATTTAAATACCTCAAATGTAATTAATACCTTAAACTGTGTAGTCGTCCAATGAGTAATCATCTGACGACACTGCTCTATAGGACAATTATCCACCACTGGTACCGCGTCTAACTCAGTACCAACTCTAGCACGCTATCCAATATAAAAATCATGCTTGTAGGCTCTCCAAAGATCTCCTAAATCCTTTAGACGTTCCGGTCGTGCACCCTCACCATCGTGAAAATTAAATCAAAGCTGACATCAAAATATTAATTAATATAAATACAAAAATAATTAATGGCATTAAATACAACAGATTTTTTTAACCATATCTCTTACCAATCCCTATCATTGACCTCATGTGGAAAATTTCTCCACGATAGTGGGCTAACAGGATTGATGTCGGAGTATTTGGAAAGCATTGCCAAAAAAATTCAACATTGCAACCCTGTTTTCTCAACCATTTGGTGGTCTTCATTTTAATTCACCATAACCTGTGTGCGGCGGTTCCACACTGCACACATGCATGTATGCCCCCGCCCCCGCCTCCTGTCAGTAGATGTATATGTCATGAAAGAAATTTTTTTTTATCAAAACATGTTATAATGAAAATAAATATTGCTATAAAAATTTGTTAATGTTCTATAAATATACATGTTCTATTCTTATCGCTGAGTGTTGTTGGATCAACAAAAACTGATGGAACACCCTGTAGTGGAACAGGAGTCGGAGACGATGGAATATAGAAGCTCGAAGAGACAGAAGTTGAAGGAAAAGAATATGGGACAGCTGTACGACCGGATTCTGACTGGGGAGTGGTAATCATCATGGGATATTAAAAAATGGGCCTGAAGATGCAAAAGGTGGCGAAAACATGGGAGGCCTAAATATCCCGTGTGTCCCTAACGACACACCGGGATCAGAATGCGGGAAGGCTGACATGTCAGTGGGAGGGGCAGGATCTAGTTGGGTATGCGAAGCTGCTCGTCCACCTCTGGTACGAACCCTCCTTGTACCACCGGCCTGAGTACTAGGACCAGTACTAGGCTCCTCATCGAATAACATTCAACGTATAGGTGGATCTTACAAAAAATTTTACAAAAAAATTAATCACATGACATTATATATTCTTTAAATATATATATTTGAAATAAATTACTCATTGACGACACTAATGGTGGAATTCCCAACTCCTCCATTCGACGATTGTTCTCCATCATTTTTTCCCTTCGTCTCTCTTCAATTGGATGCATTTCCTGCTTTTGAAAACAAATATTTAATTAATTAGAAAAAAGAAACTAATGTGTAACCCAAAAAACTAAATATATGAGGTAATAGGGGAAATCATTGGTAATTTAGCTATCAATTGTTTTAGAAGATCTTGAATGGATTTAACAAATTATTCAAGTTGTAATGTTCACCAAGTTAGAAATATTGTTTGACTAGGTTTGAATACAGTTCAATTCCAAATTAGAGAATGCAATTCAAATAAAACTACAACCAATAAACATTGAAAATTCACATAATGATCAAGTCATCTAAAACATATTTGTGATCAATACTAAATCAATTTGAATATTACCAATCTTAAGAACCCAACTATAGGTAAACCAAAATAACTGAGAACATGGATGAATGATTCTATATATTTTAAACCACAACATCAGGTTCACAATCAACTCTGACAATTGAGCTATTTGATTCATTAAAAGAAATAAATGGACTGGTTCCAATGGCACTAGGGACAATGTTAACTCCATCATGACCATCATCAAAAATATTTCGTGAAATTACTTCAACTATGACACAAAATTCTGGTCAAATTTGGTATTTGACATAAAAAACTTGTTTATCCATTGATTCCAACAGATATGGTTCTTCAGTAGCAAGAGTGTGAGTCATATTAATTACTCAAAATACACAATCATCAATAAATGTGCCTTGTCTCATCATAAAATCAAACCAATGTCATTCCATCATTGTGACTCGTCCATGAGAGTAATAATCCAATATTATTATTTTTTCAACGACTCCATAATAACCCACAATTTCAAATCGCGGTCTACTATCTGATGCACTGTTATAAAAATTTGTTGTGGTAGTAACCATGACACCATCATGTTGTGTTCTCTTGTTATTTTCTCATTGAGTGACAATAACAATTGATTTACAGTCACAAACCAAGGTATTAGGACCAAAAGCCAAAGATATTATTTCCTCATAGAAAGAGTCATCAGACAAACTCAATACCTACAATATAAATGACTATTCATCTTAATTAAATATTGGTATAATTATTTTAAATAGTTATATTTTTACCTTCAATTTTAAACAAGCAGAAAACTCTTTTCTATGCAAAGTCTCTCTCCTTGTCAAAGATAAAGAACGATGCTTCCTATTTATCATTGTTTTATGTTCCCTGTAGATAAAAAATATTAATAGTTTAACAGATATATATATAAGATATGCATATTCAATTTAGTTACCTGATATAGTCATCGAACAAATCACAGTTGAACAAAACTGTACGATGTGCCATCTCCCACTCTTCATGGCTTAATGTCTTCAATGTATATGATCCAAGAATTTCTCATGTTTGAGGAAGTGATGGAAAACTGGGTCTAATTTTCTCATACTATTCTTCTTCATTTCTCATTTGTTTGTTCATTCTTGTAGTAATATCAGACAAATATATTGATCATAAATCCATACATTCTTGAGCCAAGTAACTGTTCACGATAGAACCTTCGGGATGATTCCTGTTTCCGACATAAGACAATAATGTGTACATATTTTTTTCAGTTGGATACATCCAACGAAAACAAACATGTCCTCCGAGAAGTATTTCAATGGGAATATGGACAGTCAGATGCAACATGAATGTGAAAAATGATGGAGGAAATATTTTCCCCAACTCACACAAAATTAATGGGGCATCTGTCAAATTTTTTTGCAAGAAATACATGGACAACTTCTTATCACAAAGATCTCTAAACAAATGGAACAACTGAATAATAGTCACCCTTACATTATTGGACAAAAGATGGCCGATTGATATTGGAAGAAACTCATGCAGTAGAACGTGATAATCATGAGTCTTCAAAGATTTAAGCTTCAAATCTCTTCTATTGACCCATTTAGAGATGTTGCTTGAATAGCCAACAGGAACTCTAATAGTCTCTAATACCTCCAGAAATTGTTTTTTACGTAGGTGTCATCACATAATAAGCACATGGAAGTTGCCATTTATTTTCACTGATATGCACAGGATGAAAATCTGGTATGATTCCCCATCCACCAAGTCACGCCAAGATCGTAAATCATCTTTTTTCTTCCCCTTTACATTTAGAAGAACCGAAAGAAACATTTCTCATATATTATTTTAAATATTCATTGCGTCTAAGAAATGACGTAACAAATTGGTTGACCAATAAGGCAAATCAAACAAGACACTCCTCTTCCTCAAATTGTAATAGGTTTTAGTGGAAACATTATTTCTCTTTCATGATTTCATTTGACCCTTCTATAATGTAAAACTAAAATCTTTCATTTCATTAAGCACATCAGTTCTAGACATGCGCTGAGGTGGATCATCGACCTCTATGGTATTATCAAATCTTTGACGATTCATTCTATATGGATGATTATTTGGAAAGAATATTCGATGTCCTATAAAACTGAAACTACAACGATGTTTCAGTCTTCTAGATCGTGTATTCTTCATACAAACTGGGAATGATAGTTTTCCCTTCATGCTCCATCGAGACATCATTGCATAAGCCAGAAAATCATTGATCGTCCACATAAGCACAGCACACATCTGAAATATGTCTTTCGAACATGCATCATATGTGCACACACCCACATCCCAATGAAGTTTCAACTCTTTTATTAAAGGTTTCATGTATACATAAATATCAATAACGGGATCAGAAGGGCCATATATGAGTATACTCATTAAAGTGAAAGGGTTTTTCATACACAACCATGGGGGAAGATTATAAATGGGTATAAAAACTGGCCATGTGCTGTGCGAAGTAAGAATCTTCCCAAAAAGATTAAAAATTTCGCATGAAAGTCCTAGCCTCACATTACGCACGTCTGCTGCAAAATCAGGATGTCGAGCATCAAATCTCTGCCATGAAAATCCATCTGCAGGATGAACCAACTCATCATTAGACTTCGTTCTCTCGGTATCATACCATCTCATTTTTATTTGTATTTCATCGGACATAAAATGATTCTGGAGTCTGGGGATCAATGGAAAGTTCTGAATTACATTCTTGTGGAATGCGGGATGGTGTTCCATCAGATTTTGACTTCCAGCAGGATGTGCCACATTTTATAAGATCATTTTGTTCAACGGTTTTCTCCTAGAATAAAATGCAATCTTTCGGGAAAGCATGAATTTTGTTTCATGATAATCCATGTTCCTAAACTAAATTCCATGCGCTATAGTGGTTTCATGGAATATATGCATCATCTAGAAGTAAATCATTCAAGAGTGTGAGAATTTAATCAATTTCTATATTAGAAATCCCATAAATAGTTTTCCCATGAAACAATCAGATTAAAAATCCCAGCCTTTTTATTTTATCGCATTGCTGATATACTGGATTCGTGGCAGAATAATTCAATTGTTTCACCCTATCAATATCATTATTTTCACTAGATGAATTAGTTGTCCACATATCTAAGTCTTCTTGAGTCGAAATCCATTCTTTTTAATGATGACGAATAAACAGAAACTGATCATCTAACAAATTCTCCATTCCAGTCCTTTCATTTCAATCATAAACAATTTGAGATTTCATTTTCTCCCCATTTTGATACCACAAAAAGTAGTTTTCTTGAAAACCATTTTTGGTTATGTGGTAGCTGACTTCATTACGGCTCAACCAAGGTCACCCAACACAATTTAAACATGGATAGTGTATGCCACCACTATCTGAATCATTTTGAAATGAAAAATCTCTAAAGCTCTCCAAATTTTTTTGAAAATTGCTTGAGATCCAATCGTTTTCATACATCCAACTTCTGTCCATTCTATAAAAAGAATTTATATAAGCCATTTTTCCATAAACAATTCAATAGGATTTAACGTTAATTGAAAATACAATTAAGTAAATGATAAAGGAAGAAGTTTCTAGTCGATGTAGTGAACTAATAAAATAATGTAAAGAATAAGTAGTCATAAATTAAATTAAAATTTATTTATATTAATTTTCATTAGGTCTATAAGAGGCACATGCCTCAAGTCCCATTATGTGTTATAGGAATCCCAAATCATTCACTCATGTTCAATAACTTATTATTGGCACACTATGGCCATACCTTTCATTACCCAATTACTTACCCTAGTCAAGTGCACCCCATGGGTGAATAAATTTTAGGCTTCTACACTAATAGGTTGTTCATGTCTTGTAGACACATATTAATAAATTTCTCAGAGATAATATATAAGTAAACCCAATACCATAAAAAAATATATCAATAATGTAACATGATACATGTAAAAGTCTCCAAAGTAAAGTACCAAAAGAAAATTCATATAATAGGGACTCAACAAAAACTCTAATCCTTTATATTAATGTCCAAAATGGTCTCCAAAGTCCTCCTAGAATCTTGGAAAAAATTGTATATTTAGGTTTTGAATAACATGTATACTCAGTAATGAAATAATCAAGGTATCAACTACACGTGTGAAAAAAACATACTAACGTGTTATTTAAAAAATGTAAAACCAACAAGAACCTAAAAAGGAAAACTAACCAACTCAGCCTCATCAAAGATCAATCACCAAATTGTGCATCCAATATAGTAATATAACATCACGATCAAAATAATGAAACGAACCCCACTGCTACTTCCCATCCAATTTCCGCTCTCACTCCTCAATGTTGAATGTCATATGCTCCCATAACTTCCAAAGATATCCCATCACATACCAGTTATCTTTGATGTGGCTTGGGATGTATCCCAACATACACCACCCTCACAAGGTCTAGAGTCTGGTACTAGCATCAGGTATTATCACATCATATCTCACCTAAAAACACATAGTTTACCACACATCCATTTCACTTCCATCTCATTTATTTACTATCTTGTTTTTTTGTTTTAACAACATAATTTATTCCATATATAACCAGGAAACTAATTAAAGCACCACACAAAAACTCACCATCTCAAAATAACCATCGTCGATATGTTACATCCACCAACCATCTCACTAAAACAACCACATATCACAACAAAAATATTTCACATCACAACCACTGCACAACCAAAACCACCTCACCACATCATACACCACAACCTCATCACACAACACCTCCACACGACATAACACCACCACACATCATCACTATCACACAACTTCACATGTCACATCCATGACCACTAACCATCACATTACAACCCCACATATCACAAAGCCCAACTGGTCACCTCAATCACCATACAACAGCCTACAACATAAAATGAAACACAACAAAAAACCTCTCATAGAAGCAAAATACCCCAACATCCACAATTTATTCAAAGTATTTTGTTACATTACCCCTTTATTTAGCATGGACATTATAACACAAATGATATTCCATGGGAAACTAATTAATTAACAAAATATTCATTAATTTTCCTTTTTTTCAGGGTGAAATCACACAACAACATTGAAAGGGTCTCAACACATATCCTCTATAGTTAAAACTGGAAAATTAATAAACACATATATATAAGTTTCCAAGTAACAATTAATTACAAGATGAAGAAAAGTCATAAAAACACATACTTAGAAAATCTGGAATCCAGATTGAGATGGAGAAAGTTAGATTAAATCAGAACACAAAAAAATGATATACACATCAAAATCAAAACTTAAAACTAAAATATTAGATGAATAACTATAAAAACTTGGTATCACATAAATATTTTATGTGTATAAAAAATAAAATACATGATTTAAGATGATTCAGATTGAGTTTCACTGGTTCGGATGGGGGAAGTCGTGAGAGGAGCAGATCACTGCAGAGATGTAGGGTTCTATCGTGAATAGGGGAGAGCAGCGGCCTGACTATATTTGGGGTAAAGATTTACCAACATTTTTTAAAAACCATTGGAAATGGGGTGTCCAAGGAACCCTTTCCCAACAGTTTACTAGAACCGTTGGGAAAGGGTTTCCTAGCCCTTCATTACCAACGATTTAAGAAAACCATTGGTAATGAGCCATGGGTAAAATCCAATTTCTAGTAGTGAAAGTATAATGAACCCAAAAATTCTACCATTTATGGGAATTGAAAAGAATACAATCTTTGTAGATTTAATGAAGATTGACATGGGAATCATAAAGACGGTAACATCATAAATCCTTTCACAAATGATTTCTCAACTCTCCCATTTGGAAAGTTTAAAGGATGCTAAAAAGGATGATTTGGGAATTCATAAGAAAGTAGAATCTATCATAAAAGAGAATTCCTCGGAGCTCAATGTTAATGATGAAATAATTGTGAGATTTGGAAAAAAAACTATGTGTTCCATCAAGTCCGGAGCTGAAGAAGGTACTTTTGGATGATACACATAATTTGAATTTATATATTCACCCAGGAAACACAAAGATGTATCGAGATATCCTAGTGAATTATTATAGGGATAATATGATGAATCATATCATTGAGTATACATCAATGTGCCTATAGTGTCAGCAAGTGAAGGAAGATAGGTATAATTCTAAGGGTATGATGCAACCATTGCCCATAGTAGCATGGAAATGGGAGAACATCATCATATAATTTTTCATCGGACTTATAAAGACATCTAAAAGAAACAATGCAATCTGGGATGTTGTGGTTCGTCTTACAATGTCTATACACTTCTTTGTAATTTGGTAGGATTTCTCATTCGATCAAATTGCACAAATATATATCAGGAAAGTGGTAAGGATGAATTGAGTACCACTATCTACTGTATCTGATCGAGATCCAAGATTCACCTCTATGTTTTGGAAGAGTCTTCAAAATGATCTGGATACTGAACTGAACTTCAGTACAGCCTATCATCCTCAAACGGATTTCCAATCTGAGCAAACTATTCAGACACTGAAGGATATGTTAAGAGCATGTTCAATGGAATTAAATGGAGGGTGGGACCAACATCTTCCACTGGTTGAATTATCCTATAATAACAGTTTCCACTCAAGCATTTGAATGTAATATTATGAAGCACTATATGGGAATAGGTGCAGAACACCGATATGTTGGGATGAAGTTGGTGAGTGTAAGCTATTATAACCATAAATGGTCAAAGAAATGGTGGAGAAGGTGAAAACCATTCAGCAGCATATCAAGGAATCCCGGAGTTGACATAAGAGTTAAGAATATAACGGTCAATGAGACCATGAATTTAATGTTTGAGACATGGTATTTCTATTCAAATCTCCATGTAAGAAGTTCAACAGGTTTGTAAAAAAGGTACGTTATGTCCTAGGTACATCGGCACCTTCGAGATTCTTGATGGTGTTGGGGCTATGGCCTATCGACTTCCACTTCCACATACCATGGCCGAATTACATTATTTATTTCATGTATCCATATTAATGAAGGACATAGAATACCCTTCACATGTACTCTCTTTAGAGGTAGTATATTTGGAGGATGGTCCTTTTTATGAGGAGCAACCAGTAAAGATCTTATATCGTAGAGAAAACGTTCTACGAAATAATATTTTTACCCTCATCAATGTGTTTTGGTGAAACCACAATTTCAAAGAAGAGATGTGAGAATCATAGGATGTTATGAAGCAATGTTACCCGCATATTCTTTAGTGTGGGAAATGAAAATTTTGATGGAAAAATTTCTTAAGTGGCAAATATTGTAAGGACCCAAACATTCATTAAAGAAAATTTCTCTTGATCTAATTAAATGTCATATTATGGTTATATAAAATGTTAACTTCATTGGTTTTTTTAGGATTTTAAAATACCGTTATGAATTTTAATCATTGCTAATATAGTCGTTGAATAGTGATCACATGATTAGTTTAAATAAATGTCTTCAACAAATCCAATTTACTCAGACAAATGATGTGATGACCTCATCCAGTAGACATTCACCGTACGAAGCCCATTTTTCAGAGCTAAAAAGGAGGTGGCATCATTGGTCTTTGCTCTTGGCCAAGCCCAATCTGAGATTGAACACATTATTCTTTAGCGGAACCAACTTCGGTAGAAGTGGAAGTTAATAGAGATTACCACCTAAGCAATGTTATCCGAGCCACCCTAAGAGTCGGTCACTATCACACACCTTACCCATTGGTCTTATGTGGGTGTTATATGGGGTTATGTAAAAATACCCTAGAACTATGAATATGTACATTATTTTTGTATAGAAAATGTGCATTCATTTTATTATTGTTACTTTTTAAATAGTTTTTAAAGAACAAAATGTATTTTTATTTAATAATCACCTAAGAAATATAATTTGATGAATTGATGGATTTTTGTATTAAATAATATTTAAATAAAATATTATTATTATTATTATTATTAAATTAATTTTTATTAATTAAAAATTTGAGTATAATTTTATGAATGCAATTGTAATTTTTATTATGGTTTGAATGCTGTTTTTGTCAAAACCAATGAATTTTTGATAAATGTCGGTTTTTATTTTAAAAGTAAGAATCAACATATTTAGAAAATTATTTAGATAAATTGAATATTTTTTTTGGATTCAGGATGTCTAAATTATCAAATGGTGACTTTTTCACTATTTTCTGAGATAGTCGAAATTTTGGTTAAAAATTAAATACCGTTTAAATATATAATGTGTTTTATGACATCATAATGACCCAATATTAATGTAATAAAATACTATGAACATTTTGTTCTTCCAATATATGTTTTATAATTAAAATAATGTGATTATGTGTTTTTTTTTGATTAATTTTACAAGTTTTAGTGGACCCTTAAAGTCATATAAAACATTTTGTCTTTTTAAAATTGATTTCCTTGAGAGTGTGACTCAACTCCACATAAGAAACCATATTATTTTAAAAAGTCAGGAAATTAGCCTTATAAAATATTTTTTCCACTCCCCTTTGGAAAAAACCATTGGAAAAAATCATGGTCTAGTTTGAGGTTTTAATTAGTTTAATGTGAGGTGTCCCAAACCTAATTAATAAATAATTCTCTATCATTTCCTATATAAACCCACCCATGATCCCACTTCCTCTTCACTCAAAGCCTTTGGATTTCAACGAAACCATGTGATAATTTTTCTACAATCCTCCCAAGGTCCCCAAAGCTCCTAAGAATTCTCTCTCAAGACTCTCCCAAACCATTGGGATCACACATCCAAGTAAGTGATTCCTACCTTTCTCTTTTTATCCATGATTCTTAATATTGTTATGGACTTTTATATTAAATTAAAAATTTTGCGGTATGATTTCGCACCTCCCACATACATCCCTCTTTATTTTTGTACAATGTGATACCATTTATTTCTCATTAATGCCTCCCATGTACACCCGTTACCATTCCGAAATTCTGTGAGGTATTTCTCTCTCTTCTTTAATATCCAAGTAATTTTTTTGTATTATGAATATATACTCCATTATGTTTGTTGAGACATGTATATAGATGACCCCATTATTTTCCATTTTATGTACATAGGAAGAGAGACCCTTTTCTCTATCATCAATCATTTTCATGAATCCTTATGTCACACTATTTTGCTACCGAAATTGCCCAGTGTTTTTCCAATCCAAGATCAATGTTTAGTGAATACCACACCCATATCCCTATCAAGGGTATTCACCTTTTTGCACATTTACTTATTGATTATAAATATTCATGTATGTATTCCACATCCCTTTATTGTGGAATATATTTTGATGATTGATTCACTGTTTTATGATCCATGTGGCACATTTATACATGAAATGAAATTTTTAAAAACGGTGCGCCCTGATAGCACTCCAATGCATTGGGTAATGTATAGTATCATGATACATCATGCGCAATGGGTTTTAAATAATGCTAATTAATGTGAAACGAGTTTTTACTCACATTACATGTGCAATGAGGGTTTACTCATGCTCCATGTCTAATGAGACTTGGCTCATGCTAATTCCATATTAAGTGTTGTTGCCACATTTCCATGTTATGATTATCATGATTTAACATTATTTTATGTTCATTATTTTCATGTGCTCCCTTGATATTCCTATTTTATAACAGGTATTGTATTCCTCATGTTATTACATGTTTATTCCCTTAATGGGCCTTATATATCACCCTATTCTAATGCATGTCCTCAGGTTATCCCATGAAATGCTTAGTACGAGGGAATGTAGTGGTCATGTAAAGAATGTTTTCAATAATGATGTTTTATTTATTATTTTAAGTTGTTATTTAATGATCCTAATCCCCAAAGACACTATACCAATCGATCTTCGATGTTTTATCAAGTGAATATTTTATGCCATAAATCATGTTTTAGTGTGTAATAAAGAACAGGGTTGTTATATTTATGACATTGGTATATTGAAGTACATATATAGTGAGAGGTGCCATATTTATCGTATCTTCTTTACAAATTTATTTATTTTATATAGGTTCATCCCACCAATTTATATCTATCCCCTTTGTTGATATTATTAAACATCAAATAGAGATAATTTCATTTTTATGTAGTTAGAGAAACCTCTTTGGAAGAGGGAAGATTATGGTTTCTAGTGTTCTTGTTGTTTTCTATCAACATCATATGTGAATATAGTTTTCCATTTTCTATTTCTTGGTTTGGATATGTCAGAAATAATCATTCGTAATGATTGGATTGTCACTCATTATGCTAAGGTTTATTTTTATTATTAGTGTTTATGATTTCTTATAGTCATTGGGATCTCACTAGAGTTTTAGAGAGGGTGTCATTGATTTTTTGGTAATGAAAAAACCTTCCCTACTAGAGAAAATAATTTTGTTGTCTACTGTAGCAGTTGAGCCTGATGATGTTTCTTTTGTTGTTGTTCTTCCCACTATTGTTTTGGAATTTCCAGTTGTTTTACTAGATGATATATTTGGTCGTCCTCTCCGGAGGGAGGTAGACTTTATGATTGAACTACTGCAAGTATGTAGATGATTTTGATAGCTTCATATTTTATTGAACCAGTGGATATGAAAAAACTCAAGATATAGTTGGATGACCTGATGGGAAAAGTATTTAATCGCCCTTGTGTATCACCATAGAAACCACCTGTGATCTTTTCCAAGAAGAAGATGGATACCTGCAATTATGTTTGGACTTTATGATGTTTAATTGGATAGTATTTGAGAATTAGTACCCTATTCATTGTATGGATGATTTTTTTATCACTTAAATGAGGGGAAAATGTTTTTGAAGATTTATATTTGGTTCGGTTATCACTAGCTCAGATTTTGGGAGTCTGGTATATCGAATATGGATTTTAGGACCAGGTATGGACATTAAAAATATCGTTCCATGTCGTTTAGTCTAACTAATTTTTGTATAGTTTTCATGGATTTGATGAATCAAATATTCCACGATTATACCAAAATAATTTGGAAGAATTTTTGGATGATATATTTGTTTATTTGAGATCCAATCATAATCACTATATGGGTTTAGTTCTAGAATTCTCATTATGTCAATAGTTTTATGGAATGATAACAAAATTCAATTTTTTGATTCGTGAAGGGATGTCATTAGGACACATGATTTCATAGCATTGGTCCCTGGAAGGTGAAGGTTTTTTTCCATGGGAAGAACCATGTAACATCATTAATATTTGATGTTTTTTAGTATTTCTGGACATTATTTATGGATCATCAAGGATTTATCAATGTCGGTGTAACCTATGACTACTCTTACCAGGAAAGGGTTGTAATTCAAATAGGATGTAAAGTGTCAAATTTTTTCAATGAGCAAAAACAAATTCTAACATCAACTCATATTTTGATCAAACCTATCATAGTAATGTGAATGAGGTTTTCTATGATAATTATAGAATTAGATTGGGTTTCATGATTATGTAGGATTATCATGGGGAAGCTTATGGATCTTTTCAAATTTAACCACATGCTAAAAATTACCCCACTCATGATTTTGAGATTACCGCTATTATGCATGTGCTTAAGGGATAGATGCACTATATTATTAGGGATTGTATTAAAGTATTTTATATTCATAAATTTCAGAGCTATATATTTTCTAAAAAATACATGAACTAGAGGCAATGATGATGAGTGAGATACCTTTATACGTTTGACTTTGATACCTCCCACACCTCAGGGAAGGAAAATGTCATTGTAGATTCTCTTAGCAGGAATATACTGTTATAGGATTTTCTAAAATATAAGTAAGAGAGGAAAATTATGATAATAGATTATTAATTTTACCTTGATGGATAGTATGATGCTTTGGGTATTCTTATAACAAATTTCTAGTTATCATTATCTCTCCTTGAGTCTGTTCTATAAAGTAAGTAGTAGTATGAAAATTTTATAGGAATTTGAGAAACTCTTTTTTGTGGAGAGTTCATTTCAGGATGGTCTCTCTCTTCAGATAGAATTATTCATTTTGGGGATCATCTTATCATCCACTCATCAATGTTGATATATGTTTTTTCTATGTTCACAAGCATGGGATGTTCACCAGGTCCCGACATAGAAGTACTATGACATGTGATGTCGATTATTGTGGTTGGGTTTGAAACAAAAAAATTCTAGTTTAGTTTCCCACTATTGCACCTACCAATAGATAAAGGAATAGTATTTTAAACCATCCATTTTTATCTACCCTCTTCTGATTCCATCTTGAAAATAGGGCGAAGTGTCTATGGATTTCGTTTTTAGATTACCACGGACACCCCAGGGGTGGAATTCTACCTAGGTGGTGATTGGTTGATTGAAAAATTATGCTCATTTTATTTTCATCAATGAAATAATGAAATTTTTTGGTGTGGGTAAGCTATATGTGCATGAAATTTTGAGTTTACTTGGGGTTATTTCTACCATTATAGATCCTATGTTTACATTGAGGCTATAGAGACGTCTCTAAGAGGTGGTGGAGACTCATGCCAGGTTTAGTGAAACTTATCAACCCTACACTATTGGTCAGATATAGCATGTCTTAGAATCGAGGAGGATATTGTGGATGCATGTATCATGGATTTTGGGGGATTATTTGATAGAAATATTATACATGATGATTTTTATTGTAGAAAAATTTATTATTTGTTGATTAAAATACCTCCTTTTGAGTCTATTGTATGGTCACCCGTGCAGATCACCTATTTTTTGGGAAGAGGTGGGTGAAGACTTTTTGGTGGGGCTGAGAATATTTCCAGATATTTCAGTTAGGATTTAAGATAAAAATTTATATTTGGTTCCATCCTAGAGTTGATATAAATATTATGCAGATCAGCTGTATCTTTCTTTAGAGTCTTCCATTAGTGATAGGGTTTTCATGGAATATTCTCCATGGTTGGGTCAACATTGGATTAGAAAGAAGGTAAAGTTGTCATTGATATATTTTAGACCATTTTAGGTCAATGAAAATCTTGTGTATAATGATTATCGATTGGTATTTCTAGTTATTTTGATAGATATGAATGATGTTTTTCGTATACTTCATATTATAAAATACAATCTTAATACCTCACACAATCTATATTGGGAATAGATTGAGATGGAACTATAAATTTTTATTATGGTGAAGCTAGTAGAGGTAAATAACACTCAAGTGATTGTTTTATGTTTTATGTTGATTCCATTTTTTAGAGTATTATTGAGGAATATATTATATTCTCATGATAAATGGTAGTGTCATTCGTTAATGATGGAGCATTTTCCTTACCTCATTTCTTGACTAAATTCTTCCAAATTACTTATTGGGGTTGATAAGTCTTATAGTTTTATGTTTTTAACATCCCATTACCCTCTTTCAGGTAATTCCCATATATTTATTCATTTTTCTCTTTATTTGGGTGTGTCTTGGGACTTCGGAGGATGAATATCAAATTTTGGATAAAACTAGAAAATTTTTGGGGATGAATGTTTATTTTCATTAATGGGGTATGGGTATAAATGCATTAATGGATATGTTGGGGTTCTCCCAATTTTTAGAGAATTTATCAGGTCGTTTGGAGTTTTCGACTAAAAAGTTTCTTTTCAAAGTCTGTAGGAGAAATACATGACATGTATTGGGATTAGACACTGTATAAAGTCTTTTGGGAAGATGTTGTGTGTCTGGTAATCTACGTGAAACTATTACATTCTGTGTATTTGGTTTATGCTCTATAATGGTAAAAAAAAAATTTTTTATAAAAAGGTGATAGATTTTTTGGCATGTGAATTCTTCGTAAATTCCACATTGTGTAATGTGGTTACACACCATGAAAGTCCTCGGGGTGGTGGTTTTTAGTGTCATTAGCAATTGATAACTTATTTGAGTTGTCCTTACTCTATTTTATCATCAACTAAAAGCACTCTAAGGTGATTTTGGAGACCTCTGACCCTTTAATATTGTTTTGTTAAGTGGTTGATCTTCAATTTTGTAGAGTTTCATCTCTCTGGTTAAGAATTACTTTTTCTCTTCACCTTCCTTGACTACGATAGCACCGTTGTGATAAATTTATATATCCTTTCATTTGTGATGATACCTCTGTTGATTCCTTTCCTAGTCCATCATTTGATTTTGTTCGGGGGCACTCAAGATTTAGGTACAATGTAGTGGGTGTGAATTATTCTATGAATGTTGTGAATTGTATTCTTTCATGAAAGTTTTATTTTATGAATCAATTTTGAGATGTGTAGATTGATTCTATGTCCAAAATTTTCCACATTTTTATCTTCCAAATTATTTAATACTCTAATGGTGTGTAAAATAGGAGTTTGATGAAGGTGGATCCATATCTAGCCTATATTTGACGAAATGCACTACATTAGTTTTATAAACGGTTTTATAAAAGAAATAGAATGACTTGTATATGGATTTGTGTGTGTGGAAATGGTTTTTTTATAAAAGATTATTTTCCCTTATTTTGGTATAAGAAAAATGTATTTTTAAATCATTTTTCAATGGATTTTTAAATTAGTTATCAAATAATGATTTCAATGAAATGGTTTTGATAATTGAGCACAAGGGAATCCTTTGGTACTTAGGTGTAAGGTGAGCAATTTCCCTCATCCATTGATATACTTGGGGGGTACTAATTTGGTGTATCTATTTTCACTAGTCATTTAGTTATATATAATAGATAGGCTTGTTGGGAGTTCCAATTTCTAGGGGATTACTCTTATCTCTAGATTTTATGCATATATATAGAGGTTCGATGAACATGATTTTCTATGTATGTGTATGAGTTTACTAGCTAGTTTGACCTATAATTATTGTTTTTGTGATGTTATATATGCTTTCAATTTCTCTTTTTTAGCTTGTACTACTAGAGTTTTAATATGATATGTGATGCATGATTTTTTCTATAATCATTTATATAAAATGATTTTGAACTATTTTACCGGGATTGTTTTGGAAATGTGAGAAATGGATAATTATTAATTTTACCATTATTTTATATAAAAATAAATAAACTTATTATCATGCCTTATATTCTTTAAATATGTTCATGTTCAAATTATTGTATTGAAACACATTATGGAACTCCTATGTGGGATCATACTGACCCTGTTAGCATAAAGCCCGGACACCCCTTTGGAAGTGCATATACTATTTTATGAATTTTGATGTAGGGAATCCGAAGGAATGATTGTGAGCTGTAGAGTCCTTCTATCAGCTATATTTGGATAGTTGGTGGTGAGGTAGTGGGAGTTTTCTATGCTATCACATGGAGCAGTCAATTTATATTTAAGTTGTCCTTTGATGTTGGTCATGTACATTGGATTTTTCTAAATGTTAGCTTAAACCCTAGACAACCTTATGGTTTATGTTTAAGTCTTGACTACGAGTCACTATCCCGTGGGGATTGGGAATGCCTTTCGGGTATGTCATAGATTGGGCCGTGTACTATATTGGGATCGTATTCACATGAATTCATTACATCCATGGGTAATTTATTAATGAACTGATACAAATAATTATGAAACCCAATTCTTCTCCATGATTTATGTCTGGATTAAATTATTATAAAACCCATTTATTTTTACAGGTTATGAAATAATGAAAGTTTTATGATATTATATAACAAATATGTATTATTTTAATTATTTGATAGGTGGGAACGTAATTATATATCCCTCCAATGTAATGGATAAAGAAGGACATATCATGATATAAACACAATGTGGATGTGGATTTAACCCAATTTAGTAAGTGACTCTATCCAGAATTGTAGTATTGGGGGTGAACCTTGACTAATAATATTGTTTTGGGAGGGAATCCAATACACTATAATAGTCTTGGGAATGATCTTTGACTAAAAAGTAAATTATTTTCTTTAATTATGTGTAATTCACAAATCTAGGTCTTATACCAATGTTATGTTCTCATCACTCATGTTATTTGATTCCTTTATGATTCATTAGTTATGAACATCAATGATTTAAACATTGACTCGTGATTATGATCCATGTTATCTAGGGTATAGTTATAAAATGTTATTCACATGTTCCCATACACTTATGTTCATGTTATGTATATATATCGACGTTTTAACCTTATTGATAATCTTATCTCATAGTTTAACATGTTTCTTTTTTGATAATCTATAAAGAAAAATTATTAGGTTATATATGTCTAAGAATGGGGATTGTTATGAAGATAACATTGGGAGATGATGTAGTTTAATTATGAATAATATACTCATGTATCCATATTTCCAAATATAATAGAACAATCAAATTATAGCACTAGATTTTTTGTTATATAATTCATATTAATCTAATTATCTATAATTTTAATGTATGAAAGGTATGGGTTACTGTAACTTTAGATATGGAATCAGGATCGTTGTTCTATATAGAGGGGCCAATCATATGTGTGACACCATAGGTATGTGATTACATTTTACTGCAATGACTTTTGTTAAATAACATCCATGATGAAAGGAAGACCATAGGATGATGTTATGTGAAGGCACAGGGCACAGTGAAATAAAAAATTCAGAGTGAGGGATGGATACAATAGGCCTATGAAGAAGAGACGAAGGTGGTAAGGCCTTGAAAGATCATATAGAGGTCAGTTGGTATATTTAGGTTGGGTTGATTCATGGGTTGGTTCAGTTGAGCCCATTCCAAATGTTCTTAGATTCATGATAGGATGTAAATGGAGTATGGTCTAGTAAATTTGGAGGTCATGAAGACCTATGAGCTTTTTATATAGGGACCATAGGCCATGAACGTTGGATCTTTGTGCCACTTATATGGGGAGTAGTTGGAGCCTTCCACAATCATGGGGTTTTTAGGCCAGTATATATAGATATACACCTATACTAGGTACTCATCCATAGTGGGTGGGGTCTAATATGATACCTAGTATAATGAAAAACATGTTTATGTGTGTGTGTGTATAAAGCCCCAGCCTTAAACCTTACTTAATATTGAATTAAATGAATAATTCTCATTGAGGATCTTTTTAGGTTTAGAGTTTTAGAGAATTAGGACATAACTATTACATCTCAAAAGATTACAAAGTAGACACTTCTACTAAGATTCCATAAAATAAAAACTCTTAAAAAGAAACATGTCTAGTTCCATGTTTTATATAGCATGACTTTCCCTTGATCCCATCCTTGACCCTATTCCATATTAAGTCATGTGAAAAACATATCAAAAAAACTTGGGGTGAGCATAAAAAGCCCAGTAAGGGATACACAAAGAATGAAAACTGTTAGTTTTTCAAACATCAAGTAAACCATGTATACTTTATCAAAGTAATACCTTCACCTTCATGAAGTAGTAAAAACTCTTCACTGAGTAAAATATCATTACTTACCCTTTTGTAACCAAAGGATTACCATAAAACCCATATAAAGAACACATAACATATAAAGGTAACTTGGGACATAAACATACTTAAGTAGAATAACCATACGGTCGACTTCCACACATATCTCTTAATGGAATAGCCATACAGCCAACTTCCTTACATACGCAATGGAATAGCCATACGGCCGACTTGCATACACAATGAATTGGAGGTTATAATGTTACCACCCGTCCTGGTATTCACGGCACCACCCGTCATATGGTTTATCACGTAACCACCCATCAAATGTCCAAGTACCATTATAAAATCATAAGACATTAAACAAACATAATGGAAAGAAAACATTTCCACACTTTGATCACAATATATCACTCAAATATATTGACATAACAAATCCATTATAAAAACCACTTTCAATACCAAAATACATAAAAGAGTATATGGTATTTATTTCATTTTAAAAACATCACAGCTTGTTGAGGAAGCCAAAGACCAAATAATACTCACGGTGGTGGAAAAGGTCGTTGTCACCGCGTACGTTAAAGAAACATTCATTTTTGTCGTTTTGTAAAAAGCTTCGTAGAAAAATATTCCTTTTTTATAAAAGAAAAAGTCAAAGGGTTTTATACACCGTATGAAAGAATGTTGTGTATAAAATGAAATATGCCTCAATGAAAGGAGATTGAGACGAAGTCCCTTACCTCGGGTCAAACTTGACTCGATCGTTCTTTAACGTCCTGAATAATAAACATGAGTTAATTTCAATTTTCTTAAGAACCTCTTTCAAGTTCATTATTCCTTTTATATCACTTATTTCCATGTTATAAACATTATGTATCCATTTAAGTTAATAATGTTTGTTTTGTCGATATTTGGTTCTTAAGTCGAAAGTGGACTTCTTACAATTACATGTTTTTCCTGTGGTCAAAGGTTCTTTATATCCAGAATGAAATTCCTGATTTGGATATCATATATATCATATATATCCAGAATATACATGTATTTATAATATTACATAATCATTTAGAGGTAAGAAATGAAATGCATCGTTCATGGAGATGGTAAGCCGTACGTACGCATGAACGCTACTTTCATTTCTCTGTCATATTAATGGAATTAAAACTAAATGAGAGGTATGTATATTTCAATTCCAGAATTATATTCATCATTTAGATGTATCATTCATCATATATATCCATTATATACATGTACTTATAATAGTACATTACATTTGGGGATAATAAATGAAATGCACCGTTCATGGAGACGGTAAGCCGTACGTACGCATGAACACTACTTTCATTTCTATTTCATATTTTTATGGAATGGAATAATAATTATATATAGGTATATTATAATTCCAGTATAACATCATATATAATAACTTTAAATCCATCCTTTACACATCCCACATATGGCATTAATGAATCACATTACTTTGAGGGGGCGTTAGTCTGCACTTCCTTAAATGAAGATATCGCGTTTACCCATAATGGAAACCATAAAGGTATGCCCAAAATGAAAAATACAGAAGCTTAAGTAAAACATAAACATATTATATATCATATATAAATATAGTGTCATCTTAATGTCCACCTTTAAAGGTGTTAAAATAATTTTGAACAATCATCATTTCAGGAGGCCGAAATTCGCCATCCACAGAAACAGTATGTTCTTTAACCATTTGATGTAGGTGTGTGTAAGTTTAGATAGAATCCTTCTTATAAAAATATCCTAGTATATTTACGATACTGTATTTGTTACAAAATAAATGAATAAAAAGAGTTTATGGGGTTGGAGAAGCAAAATAATACAAAAGGACTCAAGTGAAGACATTACCTTAAAATCGGGTAACTCCCTTTGGTTTGAGCTCAAATGCTTCCTTGGCATAACTTCTGCCCAAAGTGAGGATTGAAGGAGTAAGATAGGGATGTTTAGAGACAAAATGGGCAGGGTTTGGCCGATCCAAAGGCTTTGGAAGTGTGGGTAAGGAGGTATAGGTGGGGGCCTTTTATAAGAGTAGAGGAGGGGAACTCTTGTAATGTAAAGCAAAGTCACTTTATTTTAAAATGGTATTCGGATTTAAGAGGTCCCACATTGCTATAATTCGAGGATAAGGTGATAAGGGTTCGAAATTCACCCATCCAATAGGTTTTTGACATGTGTAGTTCTTATATTTTACATTATCTTTCAATTTTATTTAAATCCATTATTAATGAGGTAATCGCTGCATCATCATGACGTCATAAATAATTTAATATATATAATTTCTAAAAATTATAAAAAAATTATCATGATGTAGGAAATCGTTTTATCTTTTTAATTAATATTTATAGTCAAAAATATTATTTGTATAACCCCATGTAACAATTGTTTTAGTAAAACATCTCATGTTTGTGTCATTTTTACTTTAACTTTAAATAAAAGGCATAAATGTCATTATCATACCCAAGCGGCTCCATGGGGTACCAAAAATCGACACATGGGTTGTCTTGGATGGCCATAACTCATATAATAGGGTTATGACAAGTTTCAAGATATTTTAATTTTATTACAATATCATTTTTACCTTAAATTACACTAATTACATTTAATCGCGATTAATAAAACATAAAAGTTACCATTTACCAAAAAATTATTTTAATCCCATTGAACCAAATTTTAATTAATAATGAAAATAATTTAAATTGGATTTTTGATATTCAAATCAGAGAAGTGGTAAAGTCCCATTTAAACAAAAAATCGAATTTTGTAACCACCACTTTGCGGTTTCACTATTCATCAAAAATTGAAGTTTTTCAGAAAAAAAAACAAAACATCACCCTAAGCTATATTTGATTTTCCGAATTCAAAAATGAAGTCCATTTTACAAAATTAAAATCATATATTTTTCATTCATTAATTTTATAATTAATTCCCTCAGTCAAAACAAATAGCGTGTTTTTATGAAACAATAAGTATCAAAAGATTGACACCAGTTTAAGTCCCATTTCAAAGTAAAATTAATTCCAATGACCACTATTGGATTAAATGGTAAAAATATATTCTAATCGCACTTAAAAACCAATTCAAAAGATTATATAATCATATTAATGAATTATATTAAAAAGAGGTTTTGAATTATAATACAACATTTTACACTATTCATTAAAAAAATGAACTTTATCCAAAAAATACCAAAAAATTACACAAAGTAATATTTGATGTCCTGATTCTAAAGAAGAGTTTTATTTGGTCCAATAGAATTTATAAGAGTGACCAAAACTATATTTAATGACAGTTCACCATCAAATGTTGATAAGTGGACCTTTCGTGAAAATTAGAGTATATAAGCCTAAAATTGAATTCTTTTCGTATTTTAAGCCTTTATCCTTTATTAGATAAATGTAAAAACATTTAACAAACATATATAATCATATTTTAGTTATTTCTATCCATTCCCGCCAGTACAACGACTACGTGTTAACTAACATTTAAAATAATATTATTTTATTACTACTGTGCAACGTACGATTTCAAAGAAACCCTTTGTTGCGTATCCGGTACGCTATCGAACATAGAAACCCATTTAAAGTAAAATTAATAGTTAATTCACAAATATTAATAAATATGAAAATTCTTTATTATTTATTTACCTGGGATGTTACATCCTTCCCCCCGTTTTGGAATTGCGTCCTCGCAATTTTATTCACTTATCAAAATAAGTGGGGGTATTTATCCCTCATAGAATTTTCAGATTCCCACGTTGCCTCTTCAACCATATGGTTTTTCCACAAAACCTCTACCTAGTGAATTACCTTATTTCGCAATACTTGCTCTCTTCGGTCAAGAATCTGGACTGGTTGTTCTTCATAAGAGAGATTCTCTTCCAACTGAACTACCTCTGGCACAAAACATGAGATGGATCTGGTATATACTTTCTCAAAATCGAAACATGAAAAACATTGTGTACCTGAGATAAACTCGGAGGTAAATCCACTCGGTATGCAACTGATCCAACTCTCTCCAGAATTTCATATGGTACAGTGAACCTTGGACTCAGCAGTCCTTTCTTACCAAATCTCATCACACTTTTCCATGGAGAAACCTTGAGAAAAACATGATCACCTACCTTGAAAGATAGATCCTTCCTCCAGTTATCCGCATAACTCTTCTGCCTGTATTGAGTTGTTCTCATGTGTTTCTGAATCAATTGAACTTTTTCTGCCATCTCTTCTACCAATTCTAGTCCCATCAGCTTCCTTTCACCCACTTCATTCCAAAATGCTGGAGTTCGACACCGCTTCCCATATAATGCCTCAAATGGTGCCATCTGTATACTAGAATGAAAACTATTATTATAAGAAAACTCAACCCAAGAAAGATGCTGGTCCCAACTTCCCTGATAATCCATCGAACAAGCTCGTAGCATATCCTCCAAGGTCTGAATTGTTCATTCTGACTTCCCATCTGATTTCGGATGAAAAGCTGTACTAAAATTTAATTCAGTACCCAACGACTTCTGAAGGATTTTCCAAAAGTTAGAAGTAAATCTGGGATCACGGTCAGATACAATGGAGAGAGGAACTCCATGTAACCTGACTATCTCTTTAAGATACAATCGAGATAGTTGATCTAGAGAGAATCTATCTCGAATAGGAAGTAAATGAGTAGATTTAGTCAAGCGATCAACAATAACCCAGATTACATTATTACCTCTAGATGTCTTCGGTAATCCCACAACGAAGTCCATGGATATATTCTCCCATTTCCACTCTGGCACTGGTAAAGGATGAAGCATCCCTTTCGGTAACTGCCTCTCTTCTTTAACCTGCTGATAAGTCAAACACTTCACAGTAAAATTAGAAATATCTCTTTTCATTCCATCCCACCAGTAATACTCCCACAGATCACTATACATCTTAGTAATGCCAGGATGAACTGAAAACGGAGAACTATGAGCTTCACATAACAACTCTTTCTTCAACTGTGAATCACAAGGCACACACAATCTCTTCCCAAATCTCAAAACACAATCATTATCAATGTTGAATTCAGGAAACTTACCCTTCTTAACCAGCTCTACCTTTTTCTGCAACTCACTGTCTTGCTTCTGTGCTTTCATGATTCTGTCTGATAGAGAAGATGTCACTGATACCTAAAACAAAATAGAAGAACATCCTTCACCAACAACTTCTATGCCAATTTTCATCAAATCATTAACCAAAGGATCACGTTCCAAACGCAACATTTCTAATGAAGCATTACTTTTTCGACTCAAAGCATCAGCCACTTTATTTTCTTTTCCTGGATGGTAATGAATTGTACAATCATAATCCTTGATCAATTCTAGCCATCTCCTCTATCTCATGTTCAATTCTTTCTGAGTGAATATATACTTTAAACTATTGTGATCAGTATATATTTCACACTTTACTCCATACAAATGATGCCTCCAAATTTTTAAAGAAAAAACAACAGCAGCTAATTCCAAATCATGTGTAGGGTAATTTACCTCATGAGTTTTCAACTGACGTGAAGCATAAGCAATTACCTGATCATTCTGCATAAGAACACAGCCAAGTCCCTTCAAAGAAGCATCACTGTATATAACAAACTCACCATTCCTGGAAGGAAGTGCCAAAACTAGAGCATTCCCCAATCTTCTTTTCAACTCCTGAAAACAATCATCACATTATTTTGTCCAGATAAACTTAACACCCTTCCGAGTTAGCTTAGTCATTCGACTAGATAACCGTGAAAAATTTTCAACATACCTTCGGTAGTAACCTTCCAAACCAAGAAAACTACAGATCTCGGTAACATTTGTGGGTCTTGGCCATTCTTCAACAACTTTTGTTTTATCAGGATCAACAGTTATGCCATCTTTTGAAACAATGTGACCCAGGAATGAAATTTGTTGTAACCAAAACTCACACTTGCTGAATTTTCCATATATTTTCTTTTCTTTTAAGGTTTTCAAGATAACCCTTAAATGACTTTCATGCTCCTTTTTACTTTTAGAAAACACCAAAATATCATCGATGAAAACAACCAAAAACTTATCCAAGAACTCATGGAAAATTCTATTCATAAGGTCCATGAATACAGCAGGTGCATTGGTTAACCCAAAAGGAATAACTAAAAATTCATAATGGCCATATATAGTATGGAACACAGTCTTCGGAACGTCTGCTTCTTTTACTTTCAACTGATGGTACCCCGACCTCAAGTCAATCTTTGAAAAATACTGAGCTCCCTGGATATGATCAAAGAAATCATCGATATGAGGCAAAGGATACTTCTTCTTAATAGTAATATTATTCAAGGCTCTATAATCATTGCAAATTCTCATTGAGCCATCTTTCTTTTTAACAAACAAGACAGGAGCACCCCATGGTGATGTTCTAGGTCGAATGAAACCATTATCTAATAACTCCTGCAATTGCTTCATTAACGCTAAAAGTTCAACTTGAGTCATTCGATAAGGGGGTTTTGAAATTGGCTTAGAATCAGGAACTAAGTCAACAGTAAATTCAACTTCCCGATCATGAATAATACCAGGCAACTCATCAGGAAAAACATCAAGATACTCATTTACCACTGGCACATCATTAATCTGAATAGTTCCTTTATTTTAAACAATATGTGCAAGGTAACATTCATTTCCATCTTTTACTAGTTTCTCAACTTCTTGATATGTTATCAAAAGCAAGGGTTCATTCTTGTACATAAACTGAAAATATTTCTGAAAGGAAACCATTTTATCTCTGCAGTCAATCTTATCATGATAAACAGAAAGCCAATCCATGCCCAAAATAATATAAAACTCTACTAGAGGCAAAACAATAAGGTTTGATGTCAGATTCTTTCCACACACAAGGATAGGCAGGTTCTTATAATTCCTTTTTGTCTCAATGTTCCCTCCGGGTGTTTTTACCACAAGTTCAGGATTCATATCTTGAGATGGAATTTCCAATTTACTAGAAAAATTATCATAAATGAAAGAGTGTGTAGACCCTGAATCAAACAACACATTGGAATTATCTGAACAAACAAACAGTGTACCTGATACCAGTTCATTCGATGGCCCAACATCTGCTGAGGTTGTTGCAAAGGATTTCACCACCCCTTTCTGCTTGTAGTCTAGATTCTTTCCCCTAGTTGAGTTCTTTGTTAGAAACTCGTTCTCATAATGACCCATTTCATTACACTTAAAACATCTTACCGTTGGCTTTTCATTTCCTGTTTGATCATCTTCCTTACAGTTACAAGCAATATGACCAGACTTACCACACCGAAATCACTTACCAGACTTGGATAAACATTCTCCAGGATTCATTTTACCACACTTCTCACAGGATGGATATTTGGTTTTCTTACCTCCTTGCTTCTTTGATGAATTCTTCTCTTTTGTCTGCAAACTGGACCTCTTATTCTGTTGTTTGTCATAGAACACCTGATCATCAGCAAACTCCATTTCCACCTTCTCCGCACATCGAAAAAGTTTTTCATAACTTTTGAACTCACGAGAAGCTAAAGCCCTTTGATACTTTGGCTTTAACCCTGAGAAAAAACGGTTTATTTTACTATCAAGATCTCGTATGATGTTTGGAGCATACCTTGCCAATAGAGTGAACATTGCTTCATAAGCAGCCACTGAATCATCCTCCTTCCTCAACTCTAGGAACTGTTTTTCCATCTTAAGAAGAACCACCTTAGGAAAATATTTCTCAAGAAACATACCTTTGAATTCGTCCCAGTGAAGATCCTAAATCTCATCATTATCCCTGATATTTTTCACCATCGACCACCACTGACCAGCTTCACCTTCAAAATGGTAAACAGCAAGACTAACCTTTTGATGTTCTGAACACCCCATGACATCAAAAATCTTCTCCAGTGCTTTAATCCACCCTTCATCTTGCACAGGGTCAGATGATCCTCTGAATGATGGGGGATGTTGCCTCATGAAATTTTCCACCACTGACATGTTCCTCTGCGGTTGATCTGGCTGATCTCATGCATGGATACCACCATCATTTATAGCCTGAGTCAACTATGCCATCACTGTAACAAACTATTCAGTTCTGATTCCGACCATCTCAGGTCGCTGATTTGGAAGGTTGTCTTCCCCCTGATGTCGTCCCAACATAGCTGCTTTGTTTCCTCTGCGGTAAACCATTCTGAACATAGAAATATCTTAGCCGAAGCAACATGGTAATCTTTAAATGCTATACCATTTAAGTCATACCATAAATTAACTTATAATTTAACAATTTTCTAACTCCTAAAGTTGTCTAAACCGACCTTTGATACCAACTATAAGGCCCCAGCCTTAAACCTTACTTAATATTGAATTAAATGAATAATTCACATTGAGGATCTTTTCAGGTTTAGAGTTTTAGAGAATTAGGGCATAACTATTACATCTCAAAATAATACAAAGTAGACACTTCTACTAAGATTCCATAAAATAAAAACTCTTAAAAATAAACATGTCTAGTTCTATGTTTTATATAGCATGACTTTCCCTTTATCCCATCCTTGACCCTATTCCACATTAAGTCCTATGAAAAACATTTCAAAAAAACTTGGGGTGAGCATAAAAATCTCAGTAATGGATACACAAAGAATGAAAACTGTTAGTTTTTAAAACATCAAGTAAACCATGTATACTTTATCAAAGTAATACCTTCACCTTCATGAAGTAGTAAAAACTCTTCACTGAATAAAATATCATTACTTACCCTTTTGTAACCAAAGGATTACCATAAAACCCATATAAAGAACAAATAACATATAAAGGTAACTTGGGACATAAACAAACATATGTGTAATAACCATACGGTCGACTTCCACACATATCTCTTAATAGAATAGCCATACGGCCAACTTCTATACATACTTAATGGAATATCCATACGGCCGACTTCCATACCCAATGCATTGGAGGTTATAACGTAAACACTCGTCCTAGTATTCACGGCACCACCCGTTATATGGTTTATCACGTAACCACCCATCAAATGTCCAAGTACCATTATAAAATCATAAGACATAAAACAAACATAATGGAAAGAAAACATTTCCACACTTTGATCACAATATATCACTCAAATATATTGACATAAAAAATCCATTATAAAAACCACTTTCAATACCAAAATACATAAAAGAGTATATGGTATTTATTTTATTTTAAAAACATCACGGCTTGTTGAGGAAGCCAAAGACCAAATAATACTCGCGGCGGCAGAAAAGGTGGTTGTCACCGCATACTTTAAAGAAACATTCCTTTTTTTCGTTTTGTAAAATGCTTCGTAGAAAAAGATTCCTTTTGTAGAAAAGTAAAATTCAAAGGGGTTTATACACCGTATGAAAGAAAGTTGTGTATAAAACGAAATATGCCTCAATGAAAGGATATTGAGACGAAGTCCCTTACCTCAGGTCCGACTTGACTCGATCGTTCTTTAACGTCCTGAATAATAAACCTGAGTTAATTTCTATTTTCTTAAGAACCTTTTTCAAGTTAATTATTCCTTTTATATCACTTATTTCCATTTTATAAACATTATGTAACCATTTAAGTTAATAATGTTTGTTTTTTAGATATTTGGTTCTTAAGTAAAAAAGTGGACTTCTTACAATTACATGTTGTTCGTGTGGTCAAAGGTTCTTTATATCCAGAATGAAATTCCTGATTTGGATATCATATATATCATATATATCCAGCATATACATGTATTTATAATATTACATAATCATTTAGAGGTAATAAATGAAATACACCGTTCATGGAGACGGTAAGCCGTACGTACGCATGAACGCTACTTTCATTTATTTGTCATATTAATGGAATTAAAACTAAATGAGAGGTATGTATATTTTAATTCCAGAATTATATTCATCATTTAGATGTATCATTCATCATATATATCGATTATATACATGTACTTAAAATAGTACATTACATTTGGGGATAAGAAATGAAATGCACCGTTCATGGAGACGGTAAGCCGTACGTACGCATGAACGCTACTTTCATTTCTATTTCATAATTTTATGGAATGGAATAATAATTATATAGAGGTATATTATAATTCCAGTATAACATCATATATAGTAACTTTGAATCCATCCTTTACATGTCCCACATATGGCATTAACGAATCACATCACTTTGAGGGGGCGGTAGTCCGCACTTCCTTAAATGAAGATATCGTGTTTACCCATAATGGGAACCATAAAGGTATGCCCAAAATGAAAAATACATAATCTTAAGTAAAACATAAACATATTATATATCATATATAAATATATTGTCATCTTAATGGACACCTTTGAAGGTGTTAAAAGAATGTTGAACAATCATCGTTTCAGGAGGCCGAAATTCGCCATCCACGGAAACAGTATGTTCTTTAACCATTATATGAAGGTGTGTGTAAGAGTAGATCGAATCCTTCTTGTAACAACATCCTAGTATATTTAGGATACTGTAGTTTTTACAAAATAAATGAATAAAAAGTGTTTAGGGGTTTGGAGAAGCAAAATAAAACAAAAGGACTCAAGTGAAGACATTACCTTAAAATCGGGTAACTCCCATTGGTTTGAGCTCAAAAGCTTCCTTGGGAAGACTTATGCCCAAAGTGAGGGTTGAAGGAGTAATATAGGGATGTGGAGAGACAAAATGGGCAGGGGTTGGCCGAGCCAAAGGATTTGGAAGTGTGGGTAAGGAGGTAGAGGTGGGGGCCTTTTATAAGAGGAGAGGAGGGGCACTCTTGGAATGTAAAGAAAAGTCACTTTATTTTAAAATGGTATTCGGATTTAAGAGGCCCCACATTGATATAATTCGAGGATAAGGTGATAAGGGTTATAAATCCACCCATCCAATAGGTTTTGGAAATGTGTAGGTCTTAGATTTTACATTGTCTTTCCATTTTATTTAAATCCATTATTAATGAGGTAATCGCTGCATCATCATGACGTCATAAATAATTTAATATATATAATTTCTAAAAATTATAAAAAAATTATCATGATGTAGGAAATCGTTTTATCTTTTTAATTAATATTTATAGTCAAAAATATTATTTGTATAACCCCATGTAACAATTGTTTTAGTAAAACATCTCATGTTTGTGTCATTTTTACTTTAACTTTAAATAAAAGGCATAAATGTTATTATCATACCCAAGTGGCTCCATGGGGTACCAAAAATAGACCCATGGGTTGTCTTGGTCGGACATAACTCATCTAATAGGGTTAGGACAAGTGTAAAGATATTTTCATTTTATTATAATATCATTTTTACCTTAAATTACACTAATTACCTTTAATCGCGATTAATAAAACATAAAAGTTACCATTTACCAAAAAATTATTTTAATCCCATTGAACCACATTTTACATAAAAATGAAAATAATTTAAATTGTATTTTTTATATTCAAAACACAGAAGTGGTAAAGTCCCAGTTAAACGAAAAATCAACTTTTGTAACCACCACTTTGTCGTTTCACTATTCATCAAAAATTGAAGTTTTTTAGAAAAAAAACCAAAACATCACCCTAAGCTATATTTTATTTTCAGTATTAAAAAATGAAGTCAATTTTAAAAAATTCAAATCATAATTTTCATTAATTAATTTAATAATTAATCCCCGCTGTCAAAACAAATAGCATGTTTTTATGAAACAATAAGTATCAAAAGATTGACACCAGTTTAAGTCCAATTTCAAAGTAAAATTAATTCCAATGACCACTATTGGATTAAATGGTAAAAATATATTCTAATTTCACTTAAAACCAATTCAAAATATTATCTAATCATCTTAAAAATTTATATTAAAGATAGGTTTTGAATTATAATACAACATTTTACACTATTCATTAAAAAAATGAACTTTATCCAAAAAATACCAAAACATTTCACAAAGTATTATTTGATGTCCCGATTATAAAGAAGAGTTTTATTTGGTCTAATATAATGTATAAGAGTTACCAAAACTATATTTAATGACGGTCCGCCATCAAATGTTGATAAGTGGACCTTTCGTGAAAATTAGAGTATATAAGCCTAAAATTGAATTCTTTTCGTATTTTAAGCCTTTATCCTTTATTAGTTAAATGTAAAAACATTTAACAAACATATATAATCATATTTTAGTTATTTCTATCCATTCTCGCCAGTACAACGTCTACGTGTTAACTAACATTTAAAATAATATTGTTTTATTACTAGTGTGCAACGTACGATTTCAAAGAAACTCTTTGTTGCGTATCGGGTACGCTATCGAACATAGCAACCCCTTTAAAGTAAAATTAATATTTAATTTGCAAATATTAATAAATATGACAATTCTTTATTCTTTATTTTCCTGGGATGTTACAGTGTGAAATTTTTTAATTGTACCCAAAATAATAGTATATAATAATATTTGTTACTACTATTAATATTAAAATTAATATTGTTAATATTATTATTTATACAACTACTATTATTACTATTAATACTATTCATATTTTTATAATCGTCATCATCAATATCATCAACATCATCATCATTATTACTATTATAATCATCATTTTCACTATGTTCATTATCACTATCATCATGATAATTATAATGATCAACATCCACATAAACATTAATATGACGACAATGATTATGATGATGACTATTATTACTATTATTGTTAATATTGTCATCATCATAATTATTAACACCACCATCATCATCATCATCATCTATAACCTCCTTATCATTATTAAGGTAGTCATTTGGTGGTCAAAAATGATCCCAAGATTAGTGATATATTGACTATAATGGAGAATCTTCCATGAGAAATGGGGAGGTCCCCAGATTAGGGACATGGTGATGAGGCCTTCACTGAAGACCATTTTGGGAATGTAGTCAAATAGAAGCATGTTGAGTAATCATCCCTAATTATAGATACATTAATAAAATATGTTCATATAAGTGACCAATTATGGGATGATGATATTGATGGCTCATAGCCCTGTCAGATCAATGTAATCCTCATAAAAGTAGAAATGTCCATGAATTATGGAAATTTGGATTGTATGTGAAAGAAGAAAAACAATAATAAAAAAGGGAATAAGGGAAGCATATACCTCAGTAAAGGGGTTTAAAATCCTATAATCATTAATTAATATGATTTTATATAATTATCAAGGGATTTTAAACGAATATTCTATTAAGTCCCTTAAAAATTTCACCTGTTTCAATATGTCCATCATTGTAGGGAAGGATAAAATAAAATGAGGCCTGATAAATTAAAATAATTTTACTAGGGATATGTTGGTTATTATTTTGTGTCCCAAAACCTCTATGATAGTGTATTGCAATACCATTGTGATCTGAAACATGTTTGTATAAAAATTCTATCATTTATTTGAATCATACAACGTATTTCTTTATTAGTATACATGGGTGGAATTATTGTTTCATACATCTAAATATTATATAGAAACTCATACATTAAGAGATTGGATATTTTTAGAGAATTTTAAATGATTACTTTTAAAATGATATAACTATATTATTATTGTAGATTTCAATACTTTCTTGAGATATGTATAGATTATTGGATTTTATTTCACAGAGATTTTCTCTATTGAGTTTAGTTTCTGTATTTACTAATATTTTTAGTCAATATTCCAATTATTGGGGAAAATTACATAGGAAGAAGATAAATATTAATTAAAGGAATGAAAATAATAATGGAAGATGATTCTATAATATTTATGATGATAAAAAACCTTCTATGATTTTTGAAATGTTTATACAATTATTCAACACCAATTATAACACACATTGCATGAGGCTATTCCCATTGACATTCAAATTTAATATTTCTTATCTGACCATTCATGTTCGTACCAAAATAGTTATGTAAGTATGGAAGCCACAATTCCATGGCATCCCACTAAATATCAATTTTGATAAATAGTAAAAGATAAAATATATTCTGAAAGAAAAAAGAAAAACCACATTTACTAAATTGGAAGATAACTTATTTTTTTCTAATGAAGTAATGTAATATGGTAAATTAACCATTAGAAAAAATACATACCATACAACTCCACTATAATATTGATGGAATTATTCCTCTCTAGGATAAGATGTTTGATAATAAATAAAATGTAAAATGGCTCCAATAATGTGATATAAACTCATGGTATTTACAGTATCGTCATAGGGAAAATAATATTTTTAAAGAGGTTAGTATTCTATGAATCAAGGAAAAACTTAGCACATATAAAGTATATATTTATAATATTGTTGTTGTTTTTTTTCAAATCCACTATATTGAAAATGAAATGGACATCCTCCCCTATCTGAATGAAATTATACCATGATAAATTGATAATCAGCACAAACAAGATCTTTTCAAGGACCCAATAAATTTGAAATAAAACATATAATTTTATCTCTATATTTTGAAAGTGATTCAAGGCCTTATGGGATTGGAAAAAGTTTCTTCATATTATATTGGAATAGCATATATGCTAAAATTACCAATTTTGTGAGATAATTATTCATTTATACATACATTACTAATTGGATTAACTACAATTTTATTGATTTTTTTGCCAATAAGGGACATGATGAGGAAATATAGGACTTCGTTCTAGTTGACATTGAACACAACACACCAATGATGATTGGTAAAATCATAACATTGTGTCTTGGAAAAATCAATGGTTAATTTTTATCATCAAACTATATTGGGTTTATTCGTAAAATGAATAATCAAAATATTCTATTCAATGAATCCAAATATATCAATATTCTAATGAAAATATAAAATCACGGTAACTTTGAATTAGTATTTCATATCTCCAATTATTTTAATTATATTAAATAAATCTCCACCATGGATATCCATTAGCATAATGATTTATCTAGTGTATTTATTATATTGATTATATCCATGATTAAGAGTGAAAATTTCTCTATTATCATTATTGGTTTTCCAAGAAGATTCTTTATATTCTATAAGATATTTATAAAGGGTGAACCACAATCAAGCATTCTATTTTAATTTTAAGAGGACAATATGAGAAGGTGCATTATCTATCTCACACACACAGAATACTACATGAAGATGAGGGTGGGAAATAATTGTTCTTCACCCTCACACATATTGAATGTTGATCACATTATAATATTGGGGTAGGAACCTAATAAGTCACTCACAACCATAAAATAATTTTTTATCTATTATGAGAAGGGAATGTTAATAGTTGAAAAAACAATTTCACTATCTTTGGAGAAGTGATTTGGATTTACAAAAAAAAAATAAAACAAAAAATTCCATTGAGTTGAAGAGGGGACGTTTATATTTTGACAGCCTAGTTGAACCATTGTTTTAGGTAAAAATAAAATTTAGTCGCATAGAAAAAATATAATCTAGAATAATTAGAAACATTTTATATTTGGAAAGGGTAAAGTATGTATCATACAAGGAGTATTTTCCTTTTCAATTCTGTCTTCACTTCAATGTTTTTATATGATTTTTCTTTGTTTTAATTGACACAGTCCTTGTGAAAAATAAATTAATAAATAACCAAAAATTTAATACGTACTATATGTTTACTTAAAATAAAATATATCATTGTTTCATGGATAAAATTTATCATACCCATTGGAATGTGTGGTCATAGAATCAAGGATCTCCAAAAATTCAATGATTATCTCAATAAATTTACATGGAATCTCCTAATATCACATGATGAGAGAATGGAGTTCATTAGGGGTATAATAGCTACTAAAATGTAAAACTAATATTCCAACTATCTTGATTCATCTTTTATGGCCCACATTAATGATTTTTACAACGAATTGTTAAGGTATTAAAATAGTCTTGTACGTAGTAACTCATACTGGAATAGCTACAATAAAAATTGGATAGGATTACCAATGTAAGATATCATTGTTATTCCCTAACACTGCCAATAGTCATCAATGGGAAATTTTTCTCAAAACACTATCATTCCATGTCATGTGTTTCTTGCTGGTAAACTATTGAAAATCCAATTATATGCATATATTAACAATAAAACATTGTTCTAGACCCTAATCAAAATTATATTCTTCATTTAAATGCATTCATATATCAATTAATAACACCAAGAATCCAATATAACCTTGTTTCTCCAAAATATTAAAAATACCTTCATGGAAAAATCTAGAATGAACCTATTATGAAGGATATGATGAAATAAAATTTCTCTTGATGAGTAACTCTAGATATGTGTTATTCCATTAGTCTGTACTTATTTTTTATTCTTGAGAGAACTTGATAAAAACCAATATATCGTATTCAAATACTTATTTTTTTCTACGTTGTGGGACAACATATAGGGGATATTCAATGTTATTATTTAGAAGAACAATGACCATTTTAAGATTTTTATTTCCATCATAGAATATACTCCTACATAATAGGTTATCCAAATTTTCATAAAATCATATGCAGAAGCCTTCAAATTCATTAGGAATAAAGTAAATGGGTATGTTTTTTATATTAAACTCGCATTTTTATATGCTGGAATAATCACATTTCCATGGGAATTACAGTCCAAACCCAAAATGAAGATAGGTTCAATGAAAAATTATATATATAATTTCACATCAATGTGTATTATTTGTGTTATTTGAAGGTCAATAAAATCACATGTAATGAAGTTAATACTTTGGATTTTACTTATTCAAACATGATTTAAGGTGAATGTGGATGGTTCTACCATTGGATCACTAGGTCCATTAGACTGTGGATGAGTGTTTCAAAAAAACTGAGGGCTCATAAAAGTATTCTTTTATCAAAATGTTGGTAGTGTATTTTCATAAGACTCATAACTATGAGGATTATTCAAGCAATTAAGTATATATTCAACTTCGGTTGGAACCCAATATGGGTTAAATCTGACTCAGATAATACAGTGTGGGCCTTGATGACCAAATAAATGAATTTACCTCAGAGTGTTCACCCAAAGTGGAGAAAATGAATACATAATTCTTATGGAATTCATTTTTAAGTGAATCATTCCTATATAGGGGGGAAAC
The DNA here is from genome assembly GCA_963277665.1 of Viscum album. NCBI lineage: Eukaryota > Viridiplantae > Streptophyta > Magnoliopsida > Santalales > Viscaceae > Viscum > Viscum album. Next base: position 737,903,468 of record OY728160.1, read on the forward strand.
ATTGTGACATTTATGTTATCTGTGAAATATATAACTGATTTCTATTAATCAAATGATTCTTTTATCACTATACTGGTAGTGGGATTTCATATGAAGCATAATTATGATGATTATTCACATGATTATGTATGCTACCTGATTTGGTTGGAACCCAATATGGGATGAGTCATAATTGAGTCTTATAGAGTGGGACTTGAATACACAATCGAAGAATGTACCTTAAAGTCTTCTCTGAAAGTGGGCTCAATGAATCCCTAATTCTAAGAGACTTCAGTTGTAAGTGACACATTCCTATACAGGGGTAAACATTGTGGAATATATTTTATCTTGGAAATCAATAATGTATTCTTATCTGATAAGTTCCTTTGTGATGACAAATGATTTTTGAACAGAAGGTTGATTAAGATTTTATGGTTGAAATGAACACATATCTACAAACCCCCTATAACAACCTGATATTTTATGAATATATTTCACTCTAATTAATTTTAATTCTTAGATAGAATATGTTAAACACAACACTGGGTTTAAATGACCCAATATATATTATAAAAAATTTTATTTAATGTTATCATATACCTTTTTAATTTGTGGATTTGAATGACAATAACTAGATTATGAAAAACTTTTGGTAACATGTGTATAAATGAATTCTTTGTGGGAAATGATTTTTAAGCACACAATACATTTTTATATTAATAAAAAAAATTATTAACTTTTTATGAATTATTTTAATGAAATTTTTACATTATATAGTTCATCTAAAATTTTAAATTTATATTAATATATTTTTAATCACTAGATAATAACAAACAATGTATTATGCTTAAAAATGTATTTTTTTTATAGAAATTGGTTTTCATTACATGCAGTAAGAATATTTTAAAATTAATTCTTGACCCTATGATAAATTGAATTTGATAAAATGGATTCCATATTTTTAATCATTTTTTCCATGTTTTGTAAATATATCCGTAATTTTATTGGTAAATATAAATAATAACCAGGGTAGAGTTTATCACCTCGGTAAAGTATAAATGATTTTTTTATAGTATAAAACTATGTTTTATGGCCATAATTCATTATCCTAATTATTATTGGATTAAGTGAATTCATACTTTATCAACTTAGGCTCTAAATATAGTTGTTTAATGGACACTTTTTCTAAAAAATAAACTATATTATATTTAAATCAATGAAATCTACAAAATGTAACTTTCTAATTTTTAAATAAATCTTATGTATCAACATTGGTATAAACTATAGTTTTGAATGAATAATATATACTATTATATTATTAGTGGAATTATTTTTATTATATTAATTTATTTGTATTTTTCATTAATCTGTAATGACCTTAAATTCTTATGAAACACCGATGAAATATTTCTCCAATTAATAAAAAGTATAATAATTGATAAAAAATAATTAAGGGTAATATAAGTTGAGTGATTTAATGTTATGCACATATTTTATATATCAATATAACATATTAGTGTTATTTTAAATTATTTTATTATAATTATGAACTTTTATTTAAGTATTTTATTTCAAATTAAATTTATAGTTTATAAATTGGAAATGAAGATATTTTATGTAAACAATATTTTATTAAATTACATAAAATCATAAAAATATTAAAATGTGATAATTATGATATGATATGGTTTTGAATTTCATACATTTCACATTTATAGGCTATTTGGAACCATTTGGATTGATTACGACTTAAATATAATTTAGCATTATAAGAAATTCCAAAAGTAACCCTCACCTCAACTATATAATGGTACTCATCCTTTCACCTCTTCAGACATATTATACCATTATAGATCTAAAAAACACAACCATTGTCTCTTTACAATCTAAAATTTAAATTATTATGTTTTTTTCCCAAAAGAACACTCCTAAGATACATAAGAGGATATCTAAAAGTGTTCATTCTAAGGAGAGGCAATCACCTTAACCGATCACATTGTTTTTAATTCTTATTTTACCATCTATAAATCAGTTATATTATTTATAAAAATAATTGTGTCATAACTGTTATGAAATATTTTATTGGTAATTAACCATCATTTTTCACCCTTTTCCATCAAATTTGATGTGAAATTATCACATGTGTGTACGAATGATTTACCATCTTCACATAGCGATACAATTCATTTATCATCACAATATTTTATGGATGGGTATTTGTATGGGATATATGATTATATATGATAGCTATTAAATAATTATACTTCAATGATGATAATATAATATATACCTTTTAACCTTTCAATTCATTGGGAAACTATAATATTTCTTTTGCATACGTGTGAACTACAACCTCCACGAAGTGATGTGATTATTTTTTCATATAAAATTAAATTGGATGGTAATAAAGATGAATTTAATGAATATATATTATATAATAATTATTTTTTATTGGTGAGTTAAAAATTTTCATTCTTTCATTCCATTGAAAAATGAAAACAACATTTATGTGTATGTGCGACCTACCGTCTCGATGAACGGTGCAATTAATTTTCAATATCTATATTTTAGTAATGATACATAACATATATAAAATGAATATATAATATATTTATACCATGATTAAAATTATTTTTATTATTGGACAAGGATTAAAATATATGGACCAAAACATCTGAACCAGAATATAAACAAAAAGTGAAGCATATATCACCTAAAATAGTTATATTACAAAAATATTGTTAACTAATCAATTATAAAAGTTTATTAGAAATAAAATATGGTATGATATATATTAATACAGTCCTATTATAATTTTATTTAAAATAAATATTTTATTATATATATTTTTTGAAACACATTATGGAAGTATGATCTAAGGTAAACGATTTTCATCTCACTTTTATTTTTGTGTAACACATACCATATTCACTAATTGTTTATTTTAATTGGTATATATACATAAAATGAATTTATATTATTATTATTATTATTAATGTTATCGTTATTTTAAAATCCAAATATTTTTTCATTCATGGGGCTTACAATTCAAATGTTACCGAAGTGGTGATTGTTTTATGTTATAATCTCATTATCTATCAGGATTATTTATTACTAAGCATTAAATGATGAAACATTGTAATATACCTCTCAAAAATATCATTAAATTTATTATCCAATTTTTAGTTACTGAATGTACACGATTTAAATTAATTTTCTTCCCCTTATATACTCTAGAGAATGCAAATATGGTTTTAAGGAAAATTTAATTTATTTCTCTCTTTGATTGAATAGAATGTTTCTTTTGTATCCATTTCGACAAAAATATTTAAAAAAGGTTTTTACAGTACTATTATGATTTTTATGTTCATTTTTACCCATTTTTTATGTTTAAAAAATGTTACAATTACTCTTCCTTTCATATTCTAATCTACATTTATTATTTTTTATTTTTATAAAAGTATGAAAGGCATCTTATATTATCTTATTTTAAATGAATATATTTTATTATCATGGTGACCCCTAAATTAATTGCATATTTATTTAAAATTTGACATGGTAATTTGAATAAAATGTTAAACCTCTTATTTTAAAAAAATATATTTTAGATAAGTGATTTTCAAAATAGAAAGGAATTTTCCTCAAGAATGTTTAATGATATTGTAATGGTATTTGTGTTTATCAAACACAAAAACCCCAGATTTCACATATGATTTACTGAGGATATGATCTAATGATACACTACTTATTCATTTTATGGATGGTTTATATTTATATTGATATGAATTTTATAAAACCAGTTCTTTTTCAATGGGTTATGCTAGGATGAAATGATGAAATGATTATGATACCCATTTATTTCTTATGGGTTACTCGATTATTAAATGATTATGAAACCCATTTATTTTCATGGATTTATATATGATGAATGTTTTATAAATTTTTGGCACACATTCATATGATTTGTATTATGTGATGTATGGTTCCTATAAATCCCTATAATTAATTTGGTAAACACTAATATCTCTTGAAATAAACATGAATTTAATGGAGAGTGAACCCAGTTTAGTAAGGGACTCTGACCACTATAATATTATAGTCATTGAAAATTGTCTACGATGATGGTTTGGGGACTGAACCCAATCATCTATGACCCTATTTAGAGTGATCATTGACTTCTATTATGGTTTGAAGAGTGAAATCAATCCACTATTGTAGTCATTGATGTGAATCCTCAACTACTAAGGAACTTATTTTCTAGGCTTACATATATTGCACAATTCCTTTTCCTACAACAATGTTATTATCCCATGGATCATTTTATTTTATTTATTTACAATTCATGTCTAATGAACGTCCCTAATTTATGTCAGGACTCAATATTCTGATCTACAATATAAAGGATGTGAATATTAAATTTCAATATAATTTTACCATTCCCTTATGATCATGTTATGTTTATGTGATCATTATAATCTTCATAATTTACCCTTACTCAGCATCTGATCTCACCCATTCTGGTTTTTCATTTCCATAGTTTATGATGGAATATTTTAGGAATGCTATTTCTAATAAGTCTTCTTATTAAGAAGGACATAATGAGAGACGTTTATAAACTAGTTATTTATATGTCCTTGTTTCCAAATATATTAGACCTATATGATTTTAGAATCGATGGTTATGATATGTAATGAATATTTATCTTATAATATGTCATATATATATATATATATGTAAGGTATGGTAAACTAGAGATGGTATTATAAAATGGATTTGTTAAACTATGGAAAGAAGAATGAAATAAAATTTGTGAGAACCCTAGGGGTATTCTAAAGTGTAGTATTATATCCTAAATTTTTTGTAATGATCATGAATGAAAACGGTTAAACCGAAGGTAACAAAGTGAATTTTGTCACAATTTAGACATACTATAAAAACATTTCATGATTATTAGGTATTCCACTTTGATTTTTTTAGTCACACTTGGATTTTTGTTTTTAGTTAATGGTTGGAACTCAATGGAATATTGGTAATGCTAAATGAAATGGAATATGAAATGATTATCCTCCCATGTAAAAAATTTTTATTGGAGATTCAATAAAATATCATATTTCTAAACTCACACAACTTTCTCAAGGTAAATATAATGCAGAACATATAAACTAGAAAACTTGGCAACAATGATCTATTGAGTCCTTCATGAGGAAACATCAACCAGCTTTTAGAGGTTCTGTTGGGCCATTAGTGTCTATGAATTGTATCAATACCTGTAAAAAAGATATTTTCATTCACATGTGCTCAGAACATTATAACAATGTTTTTTTTCATTTCAAATCCAATGAAATGAATGGTGTACTCTTATATAGAACATGAAGTAATAAAAGAATAAATCGACTCTATAGATTGGGATGAGTTATAGAGATTATGTTTCAATAATTTTTTATCTAATAATCATTATATAAAACTAAATAATATGTTACTTGATATGAAATAAAATTATAATGAATATATTGGTATCAATTAGAATGATTTTAAAAGAGTTTAAAGGTACACTTTTGGTATTATCATCCAACCGGAATAAAAGGTCAATCTATTCTTTGTTGGATTATAATAAAGTCCCTAAAGGGAATTATCTATAATGTAATTTAGAAAATATGAAAAACCCATTCAATAATCCATTATCGTGGAGATGGATATTGGGATTACCCCTAAATATCATTATTTTGAAAAGAAATAAAATATGGAATCCAAATAAAATTATTATAACCATGGAGAGAAGAAGATGAGCCTTACTTTAGGCTTAATGTGTGGAAGGAAACCTATAGAAAATTTTATTAATGGGACTGGAAAATGTTTCAAGTGTTGAAAGGACGGACATCAGGAAATTGAATTCTGAAGTGATGGGGAGATGTTAGATAATGATGTTAAGAGAGAGAATTAACTACTTCATGAACTACCAGACTCTAGTTTTTTAATACAAGGGTTTTGGATAATGTTATAATCAGTACCAAAATATGAAGGATAATGATGATGATCGATGTTAACAACCTATTAATCCCAAATATTGAGTTAAATATTATGCAATCACTATTTTCGATGAGGGGCATAATTACAATTTTCTAACAGTTACACTTACCATCCACTCTAGATATGTTAATTCCATATATGATTATAGACCCATGCAATTTTTTAAATGAATTTTCTAAGAGTATCACAGTACTTTTACAATGATTATCTATTGAGTTAGTAGTAAAATCCAATAATTGAATGATGATCACATCAATAGTATATAACGGTTCTACAGTTGAATTGTGTTGTAATTTGAATCCTACAAATCTTTTTAGTACCCCTCTAGTTTATTTTTATGATATCCTAGGAATTAATTTAATTTATTTATAGAAATCCCACATCAATTTCTGAAGAAGGGATTTCATGTTTCAAACTCAAAATGAAATTATGATTTTTTATCAGAGTGATAATAAATATGATCCTCAAACTGAAGTTACATCCATTTTATGTATCATGATTATATTTCAAAAGCAGAGTTTATATAATATGTTTTGGTAGAAACTCAACATTAAATAAATTTCAATTATTTGGGGGTTTGTTGATGCATTTCTTGAAGAATTTCCTAAGGGTACACTAAATAATGTAGTTGATTTGTTGGTATAATTCATACCTGTTTCTACACATATTTCAAAGACACCAAATATAATATCCCTGATTGAGTAGAATTCATTGAAAAAGAATCTACATGATAATCTAGAGAAGGGATTCATTTATCTCAGTATGTTAGTAAGTGGAGCAGCAGTTCATTTTTTAAGAAGAACGATGGATCAATGAGAATTAATATTAATTATAAAGTACATAAAAAGTTAAATATCAAGAATAATTTTTCCTCCACCCCTTATATATGAATTGTTTGATCAACTATATGGAGCAAAATACATTTCCAAGATTGATCTAAATGGTGGATATCATCAATTATGGGTCCAGAAGGAGGATATACCCAAAATAGTATTCCATAAAAGGTATGGACACTATAAATTTATAGTGATTCAATTTTTTCATATTAATTATGCCTCTATCGTCATGGATTTATTGAATTGAGTCTCAAAATATTAACTTGGTCAGTTTTTGGTAGTTGTTATGGACAATATTATTATATATTCTAAGATAAATGGATAACATGATGATCATCTGAGGATTATTATGAGGACTCTGAGGAAGGAGAGGCTTTATGAAAAATTTTCAATGTGTTAATTACGATTTTGTAACAATTCATTCTTGGATTCTATAATCTAATTTGAGCATATATTTGTAAATACATAATGGGAAATAGTTATTGAATATCAGCCCATAAATACCTCTATGACTGAAATCCATAATTTTATTTGTTTTTATGGATATTATTAGAAATTTGTGGATAATTCGTCATGACTCTCAAATCCACTTACCATTTTAACTCGAAATGGATCTATTTTAAATTAGAATGATGAATGCGAAGAATATTACAATGTTTTTAATAGAAGGTTTCAAAGTTAAACTATACATACCTTACCCTATATTGGTGAAGGTTTTTTAATATATAGTGACACATAAAAAAAGGTATTGGGATGTGATCTCATGAAAAATGATATGGTTATATCTTATGCTTCACTCCATTTGATGTTTCACAAGATAGATTACCCATCACATGCTTTTAGATATCTATGGTAATTTTTTGATTAAATATGTATTGGAATTATATTTATGGAGAAAGGTTTGATATATATTGATCATAAAGTTGAATTTATATTTTAAAAACCAAATAATTGAATATGATATAGTTATGAATGTTGGAGATGACTAATGATTATGACTACTCAATACATTTCTACCCCTCTAAAGAGAACTCGGTGGAAGATTGTTTATGTTTAAAGGGTCATGCTAGAGTATCAATGATGAGGATAATAATAGATCTAATATTTATGGACATGAAAAGGATGGATATGTAAATATTGATGGAAGGAGATAAAAATTATCTTTCTCAAATCAGTGTTCAACTATCTATCCATGTGATTATTAAAGAGGTAGATAAGAAAGATTACGAGCTATGTAATAATTTGAGAAATGCTATGAATTTTACTATAATTATGAGGGAATGATATGGTTCACAAACATTATATGACTTTTGTCCATTCCATATTTGAAATATACGTTTTATGAGTCTCACAATTAATCATTCATTATTTATCCCAAAAGTACAAAGATTAATATGGATCAAAAAGAATATTTTTGGTTGGATAACATAAAGAGAGATATATCTGAGTATATATCATGTTTCTTGGTATTTCATAATGTTTAATTTTAGTGAAAATAGTATAAGTAGATGTTACAACCATAACTCTAACTATAAAGGAAATGGGAAAACATAACCAATGTTTTTTTAATCAGACTCCCCAAAAAATTGAATTTGATTAATGCGATATGGTTTATAGTTGATCTCATTATATATTAAAAACACATCAATTACATTAGAGAATATTTCAGTCTTGAGAATCATTCCAAAATGTATATAAATGATTTTTTTTTCATGGAGTACCACATTCTATTAGATCTGACCCGGAAATGACGTTTACCTCAATTTTCTTGGTGAAGTCTTTAGATGGAGATAGATAAAGAGTTGAATTTTAGTAATTCATATAATTATGAAAAATATGTTTAGTATAAGAGAAAAATTAAAACTCTAAATGGTATTTTAATATCTTATTAAATATATTTCAAAGGTTTTTGGGATCATTTTTTCCCCTAGTTGAGTTTTCTTAAAATAATTGATTTCACTAGAGCATTCAGATGGCCCCTTATAAATACATGTATTGAAAAATGTTTAGAACATAGACATAATTGGATGAATTTATAAAAATAAATATATTTGTATTTATGATAGCTGAGTAAATGGTAGATAATTTTAGATCTATTCAATTACCCATTAAGGCAGCTTAGTGTCAATAGAAATGTTATTTTGGTAATCATGAAAAATATTTGGAGTTTAAAGACAGAGGGAAGGTATTTAGATAAATTTTAACAAGGAATAATGTTTTGATATTTTTGATATAGAATAATTTTGACCTAGAAAAATTTCCCATTTTCATATTCTTCATCAATTAGGGATAATAACTTTTCCCTTGGTGCTTCCACCAAACCTTTCACAACTTCATGGCATGTTCCATGTATATATCCTAAGGTAGTTTATATAAAATCAATCATATTTACTATAACAAGATATCATACCACTAGGGTGAGATATTTACTATAAATAAAAACCATTACAAATATAATATCATAGAGAAAAATTTCTACAGAACAAAACAACTCAAATGGTGAATGTTCTATGAAGATATCTAAAAATCAATGAAGCTACTTAAGAACCTGAGGATGTAATGAAACAAATATATTCTCATTTTCATTTATATAAATGAAAAAAAATTAGGTTTAAATTTATTTTATTTTTGTTAAAATTTATAATAGTTAAATTTTAATAAAATAATTGTTTTTATATAATTTTATTTCTTCGAGAGCTTGAGTTACATGCATTACTGAGTTTTAAAAAACCCTAATATACAATTAAAATAATATTATATAATGTTATAATATAGCCATATAATTATTATGTTTTAATACATACAAATAAATTAGAATTTTTTGTCACATGTCTTTAAATTAATTATTTAGGTATCAATTAATTAGAAATTAAAATAAAAATTATATGAAAGTAAAAGAGAGATTTTCCTGGAAAACAATTTTTATTCATACAATATTTTTTATATTAATAAATTAAATTATTAACTTTTGATAAATTATTATCCAAAAATTTATATATTATATAGTTAATTAAATTTTTTACTTTCATTTAATATATTTTAGGAATTTGACAAGAATAAACCACATTTTTAGATTAAAATTGTAATATTCCCAAAAAATATTCATCATGTGTTGCATTATTATATTAAAATTAATTTTAAAATATTATTTGAATTGAATTTGATAAATTGTATTACATATTTTGAATAATTAGGTTCAAATTTGGTAAACTAGACAACTTTACTTTCATTCAATATTAATAGTTACTCTGGTAAAATTTAGCACTTCAATAAAGAGTAAGTCAGGTTAATCATGAATAAAATTAATTGATAAGGCCAAAATATTTCATCAGAATACTTATTTGATTAATTTTATTCTATCCTTATTACAATTGTTTAGAAATTTAATTTCTTTAATGTATACTTTTACATTAAAATAACTTATATAATATTTAAATCAAAAAAGATACCAAAAGTCACTCACTTAGTTTTAAATATCTCTTTTCTTTCAAACTAGAGAAAAAGAATGTAATGAATAAATATGACTACATATTTTGTTATTAATTAAATTATTCTCATGATTATAATTTATTTTTAAATTTTTATTATAATATAATGACTTTAAATTCTTATGCAATATCGATGTATTATTTACTAAATTAATAACAAATATAATAATTGCTTTTAAAAAAAATTGTATTATAATATGAGTGATTTATTATGATCATAGAATTTTTTAGATTCATAAGAAATAGTAGGTATGTTTTAAAATATTATATTAAAATTAATTTTTTTTATCATTTAAGTCAAATCAAATGAATAGTGTCTGAATTGGATATATTGATTTTTAATGAAAATAATATATTATTAAATTACATAATAATTTAAAAAAATATTGAAATTGGAAATGAGAGAAAATAAATAGTTCAAAATTTCATACCTTTCACATTCACAACACATTTTTATCTATTTATTGGTTGATGGATTTAATATATTTTAATCTTTTAGGAGATTTATAATGTTTCCATCACATCAATTATAAATGGTAACCCCTCCTTTCTATTAATCACACCACATTTATGCTTATCAAATGAAAAAATATATCAAATTATCTTATAGAATCTCTTAGTGACATTCTATTGGTTCTGGACTTTCAAAAACACCAACCCTATGATCCTTAAGAGGAGATATAGATGAGTTTGTTCGAAGAAGATGTAATCACCATAAAAGATCACTTTCATTTTTATTATTCATTTACATTATCTATATATTTTATATTCTTAATTAAATAACAAATTCTGCTATATAAATATACTAAAATTTAATTATGATTATAAAACCACTATTATTCACCATCTTTTCATGAAATGGAAAGTGAACATATCGCTTGTGCATACGTACGACTTACCGTCTCCACATAGAAATATAATTCATCTATTATCACCAAATTTTATGGATTGTTATTTTGATATTTACAATTTTTATATATGATAATAATCTAAAAATTATACTTCCATAAAGATAATATCATATCTTCCTTCTTACCTTCTAATCTATTGGGAAATGATAATGTCGCTCGTGCGTATGGGTGGACTACTACAACTGGAAGTGATGAGATACATTTTTCAATTCCATTTTAATTTCAGGTAAATAACAATGTATTATATTAATATATTTGATATATATTATATAATAATTATTATATAAATGTGTTTTATTATTTAACATTATTTATTTTCCCCTATAGAAAACTAAAAACATCATTCATGTGTATGTAGGACCTACCGTCTCCATGAATAGTGTAATTCATTTTTATATTTATATGTTTTATGGATGAATATGAACATGAATATAATGAATATATAAGATATTTATATCATTAATAACAATATATAGATTATGTATCCATGATAAAAATACACATTCCTAAACTTCCAGACCAAGACATACATGAAAACGAAGCAGACATCGTCTTGAATAGAGAATTTAACAAATAATTGGTTTCAAACTAGTGATAAAATGTTATATGTAAAAAATATATGGTGTTATATATATTATAATTTTTATTTAATATATGAATTAAAAAATATATCTATTATAGTGGAGGTTCATACACATGCGAAAGAATTAAATCCATAGGTATGTGATTTTCGTCTCACTTCAATTTATGTGGTAAACATTACAAATTCACCACTTTTTTTATTATGTTTATAATATACCACTGATTAATGATTTATATTATATTTTTAATGATATTTATGGGGATTCACTTATCAATATAATGTTATTTCATTCATGGGGATTGCATTTTAAATTTTTACAATACGGAAAGGGTTTTATTTTACGATCTAATTTTTATTGGGATTGTTTTTTTACTATGTTTTTTAAAAAGAAGTCTTATAATATTACTCTCAATGAACACATGAATATTATTTTCAAATTTTTTACATCATAAATATAAATTAATTTAATTCATTTTAATACCAATATTTACTCAATAGTTGGAAAATATTTTTTTATGGAAATTTTATTTCTTCCTCTCTTCAGCCAAATTTTTTTTATTCTATATCCATATTTTATAAAAACATTAATGAAGGTGTTAATATTATAATATGAGTAATGAATTTCATTTTTACCCATGTTAAATTTAAAAAAATGAATCTTATTATAATTTTCGAAAACAAGTTACTACTGGACTTTTTATAAATGTATGACAAGATTGTTTTCTTTAAATTATACATTATGAATGAAATTTACAGCCATCATGACCACTTTATGATTTGATGATTCTACAATTCATTTCAATTATGATTTAAAAAAATACATAATATTTTCAAAATCATTAGATTTTAAATAAGTGATTTACCTAATCAGAATGATATTTTCATCAAGAATGTTTTATGTCCCATTAATGGTATTTCTAATCATCAAAGACAATAACCCTCAATATCACTTATGATTTACTAGGAATATGATCTAAGGATTCCATCCTTATTAATTATCTAGATTATTTATTTGTATGAAGACATTTCTCTTATGAAATCCTTTCTTTTTCTATGGGTTATGCTCTGATTAATTGGTGAAATGTTTATGAAACCCATTTCATTCCCATGGGTTATGATATGATGATATGTTTATGAAACAAATTTCTTTTAATGGGTTATGATATGATTAATTTTTTATAATCTTCTGGAACCCATATTAATGATTTTGATCATGTTATGGGTGATACATATATCTCTCTCTAATGCATTAGTCAATGTTGATTTCTCATGAGATAAATAACACTAGAGAGGAGAATGAACCAAGTTTCTAATTGGACTCTATCAACAATGATATACGTGAGAGTGAATCCTGAAAACTATAATGGTTTGGAGAGTGACCAGATACACTATTATTTTCAAGGGAGTGGACCTATACTCCTATTATGGTTCAAGAAGTGAACCCAATCCACTATGATAGTCTTATAATTTAATCCTTGACAACTATGGAAATGATTTTTTAGGCATTTATATATTCCAAAATTCCTTGTATTACACCAATATTATGATATCATAAATCATGTTATTTGATTAATTTATGATTCACGTCTTATTAAAATTTAATTTTTATTCCATGACACATATTTATGATCTATTCTATCTAGGGTAATAATTTCAAATGTTAAGATTGTGTTCTCATATTCGTTTTATCATCTTATTCTTATGTGATCACTAATATCTCTCTTATTTACTCTTACATGGAATATGATTTCACAATTTCTTTTGATTCATACCCTCATGTTTTGAAGAATGGTTTTATAAATAATATGTCTAATAATGGTGTTAGTTACAATGAAATTAATCGGTGACCCTTATTAAAAAGTTATTTATGTTCCCAAGTTTCCAAATAAAGTAGACATATATGATTCTAGAATAGATCATTATACTATATAATAAATATTTATCTAATAAGATGTGGTCTCTATGAATGAAAATAAAGGGCCTCCTTACCCCCTTGTTACACTTTCATCTAATCTTTTGATTAATTTTTTTAAGATAATGCAATCCAATGTCCAATGCTCTTTATCTTATTATTAATATTACTATTACATTTATTATTTTCTCTACTACTAGTATTATTGTTATTAATTATAATAATATTTAATAATAATATTATTATTATTGTGGAATGAGTTGTGATCATGTGTTAATCACTTCTAGCTTCCACATTAAACAAACTATGGCTCAAATCCTAGTATTTCCCTTATGTGGTTTTATTGTAATTGAAATGAAATATGTGATCATGTTTGAAAGTTGTGATGTCAGGGAAAACGTAAGAGTGACACATGAAGGGGTTCATACCTATGTAATGGACTTATAGAAACTAGGCCTTCAGGGAAATCAATATAGTGATATTTATAGGGGTGGTTCATCGCTTGGAAGGGGTGTGGCCTATCATTGTGGTATTAGGGGCGTGTTTGTTTTTTCTATTTATATAACATCCCAAAATGAAAATAAATATTAATTTTAATAATATTATTACTATTATTATTAATATGATGATGATGATGATAACGATGATGACAATGATGATGATGATTATTATTATTATTACTATTACTATTACTATTACTACTACTAATAGAAATATTATCATTATTATTTATATTACTATTAGTTTCATCATCATCAGTAATATTATTGGCCTCATAATGATAATAATCCACCTCCTCCTCATAAACCTCATCATAATTATTTCTATTGTTATTATTATTATTATTATTGTGACTCAATTTTTTCTTACATTTATATTACATAATTTTTATGATAAATAACATAATAGAAATATTATAGGATAAAATAGATAAATATCATTGGAAAATTAGGATTACACGTCACATGTACATGATAAAAAATAAAAATAATTTCAATATTCCTAAAATATATCACATTCTCCTTAGTAAAATAAATCACTTGAAGAGATACAACAAAGAAAATTGTGAGATAAAATCCCACTAAGGGGTATAAAATCATGGCATGAATAAGGGACATGAATCAATAGTATATGTGTGAGCATAATCAACATCATCATATTATAAGAATATGATCAAAATAATAACCATGAAGGAAAAATTAGATAAATTCATTTAATGTGGAATAATAATAATAATGAAGCATCATAACATAGTTTTCAAATACCACACAAGGTTATGAAAAATGTTAGCATTATATTCATGCATGTTCATAAATCATAACATTTTAATTGAGGAAAAAATCGACAATCATGTTAACGTATAATACACATAAATCATGTGATATATCAAATTACCAATTCATTAGAGGAATATATAATATTTTTACCACACTTCAAATCAAAAAAATTTCATAATATTTCATACCACATAGACCATTTACCAATAGACGACATAAAATAAACTAATGGAATAGAATTGGTTTCATTAATGATTCATAAAGAATAATTTCATGAACAGACTTTGGGGTCCCAAAATAAATAAATCAGTCTACATTTTTTAAACCATCGCCATTCATGAGTGGAAATTAAATAACACAAGAGAAGTAAGTGCAATGTTTTTGTAAAATCATGTATTTTGGAAAAATATTTGTAAATAGCTTAGAAAAAATTATAAAAGGTTACGAAAATTGAGATCATAAAAAATATAAGTTAATGGATAGTGGAAGGAATAGTTAATGATATTTTAATATTATACATAAACAAATTATGTGAATAGAAGTTAACAATAAAATGAGTTTGGGTTTAGAATCATTTTCCTTAAATCCATCTTTATTTCATAACATTTCTTCCTCCTGAATAATAAACATAGGCTTATTAAAACATGTAACTATAAAATAATTATGGTCATTTGGTTCAATATTTATCCATTATATTTATTAGATATTGTTTTATAGTGTTATTTGTTAATGGTTAAAAAATTTATATGATATATTTCTTTAAAATGTACAATTTTTTTATAATTACACTATTTTCGATTAAGGTCATTTATATAAAAATAAAAATAATTATAAGATAATAGAATATATTTAATTACATATTTATATATGTTATATGATTCATTATAATTACCCATAACAGTGGTGAAACAAAATAATTAGAAACGTCCTTGTTGGATGTTAACCTACCATAGATGAGGCATTGTTAAAAGAGGAAGAATATATTTTTGAAATAGGGATACATTTTATACATTAAAAATTTTTAGGTTAAAATAATTAATATAATTATATAATAATAATTAGTTATTCTTAGATGGTATGTTTTTTAATTGAATTGCGAAAAAGAAAAAGAGAATGGAGAAATGAGAGAAGAGTTGGTAAAAACATAATCTTTTCTCAGTATTTCTTCCCTTATAATAGAGTAAACTACTATGATGATTGGAGTTGGATTACTCTAGAACTCCAATAAAAATAATAAAAATATTATAAGGCACAATTTTGGTATTTATATGGATTTATTATGTGTGGGATGAGTCGTTTACCAAGGGAAGGGAGAGGGGTTATTTATACAAGGGGAGTGGGGTATTTTTAAGATAAAATGTTGAATAAAAAATTACATCATTGTTAAACAGTACAAATAGGATATTTTTGAAATTATGAATCATATTTGAATTAAATAACCGGATTTTAAGAATTTAATAGACATTATTATTCAAATTAATTTGTTTAATCAAATGGAATGCTTTAGAAATGACTAAATATTATTTTCAGGGAATACTTTGAACATTAGACTATAAAAATAGTGTCTAAGATTGGGAAACCTGTATTTTTTAATTTTAAGTGACCAATTTATAAAATAAAATAAAAAATCAGTTAGGATAACATATATAGAATTTATTTGATAATTTTTATATTATGAATGATGATATCTAAAATACAACAGTTATGAAGAAATAATATTTTAACTTTTAACTAAAAATCTAATGTATTTCATAAATTTACCAAAAAAAAACATATAAAAATTTTATGTGTTTTTTATAATAATGAAATTAATTTGGTAAAAATAATATTTTAAAATTGGAAATTTCAATTTTTAATATGAAATTTATTATTTTATGAAATATATTACTACACCGTTTATTAAAAATGTGTGTATTGTTTCTTTGGATATTTCATCTTGATATTTATTTTATGGATAAATAATATTTATATTTTCTTAAATTAATCGTGATAATTATTATTTACATTGAGTTTTATTATTTGGTAGTCAGATTATTATTCCAAAGGTTAAGTTACTATTCCCAAGGGTTAAGGTATAGTTCCCAATGGTCAGGTTACTATTTTAATGGATACATTACTATTCCAACAATCATTTTACCTCATATAAATAAAAATTAATTTCATAATTAAAAATTAACTATAATTACTCCAATGGTTATATATTCTCATATTCTAAAATGACATTTGGTTTAAAATTACTCTTCTTCTTTTATATAGTGTTGTTCGTGGGAGCGATGATTATACCGGATTAGAAGGATATGAATTTTCCAATACTAATATTATATATTAAAAAAAATTGACCCATTAAAATTTTTGTCATTTCCATGGGTTTAGTTACTGACTAATTTAATGATCTTCATTAAGGATAAAAGTTTTTTTTTCTTTATGTATATAATACTATATAATAAAAAATATTGCAGATTTATTTAGGAAAAAAATATCACTTATGAATTTTGTGCAATTACATTCTCCCCCCCTAAAAAATTTCTCCTTGACATATATACTCATATTCTCATTTAAAAATATATTTATGTGATTATGGCTTATCATTTCCTCTAGATCCCACATCACCAAATAATATTTATGGTTCCACCATAAAACTTTGAAAGTGTGAGTTATCATGACGCATATAAATTTATTTGTAAATTATAATATATTCACCAGCTTATCCTCACAACAGAGGTCATTTTATAATTGTAACTCCCCCATATTCTTTACATGTGAGAGATTAGGTACGTAATTCTTCCAAAGACACACAAGGAACAAATCATGAACATGAGCAAGGTTTTGAATATGTACTAGCCAAAAAGTCATGGGTTCGATGATATTAACAATCTCGTATGGGAATGCATACCTAGGGATAATATTTAATTTATTTTCAATCCAAACAAATATGTTCTTTTGTGATATTTAAATGTAAAATTCATCTCTAACATTAATCTCAAAGACCCTATTATGGAATTTAGCAAGATATTATACCAAATCTAAGTAGATTTCATATGAGGATGGATGGATTGAACCATACTAGTTATCTATTTCATAAAATTGGTTCCAATTATATTTTTTAATCAATATCCACCATTAAAGTAGGTGTTCTACCTCACATCACAGACAAACCTTCATAAAGATCCATTTGAATAAAATACAGTAAAAAATTGCTTCATAAGAGGTCCACAGATGATATTTATTGATCTAATGCTCCCTTAATTGTCTTTGAGGATTCACTCAACATTTCCTAGAGTGTAAAAGTGGTTTTTTCAAATTGGAATTTAGTTTTGGGATGATAGGTCCTACTAAAATTCAATTTAGTTTTCATAGCATTTCAATAAGTCCTCTAGAATTTGGAAGTGAACCTTAGATCATGTATAGAGACAATTAAATGTGGTTGCCCATGAAACCTCACCAATTCAAATACGTAAATCATAGTAAGTTGTTCACGTGAGAAATATTACTAAATAATGATTAAGTGGTATGCCGGGGTGCGTCCATCCACCAAATCCATAAGAAATTGGTTACTTTTAATTTATTTGAGATTTGTGAAAATGTACATGGTGATGTTATCTTATTTCCATGTGGGTATAGGAAATGGTTTCATCATCCCCTTTACTTTTTTACTATTTATTAACTAAAAAACATACCAGACATTGTGTGGTGTACTCATCGATCTCCTTTGTGATGTTGTACCACCCGATATTTTCTAGAAGATCACATTACATCTTTGTACTTCTAGGATGGATGAAGAAATATGTTCTATAATAATTTTCTAATAGATATTTCTCTATATTATTTGATTAAGTCAAATAATTCCTTCTCCAAAACCAAATAGAACCATATTCATCAGTGTGGAAGTCATGAAGATTACACATATTTATTGCTTTCAACTTCTTATGATGCTCTAGATCAACTCTTTGTGCCTCATTGATCTTTTCATGGAAATATGGTTGGTATATAACTATGGTAAGGATGTATGTATTCCATTTTGTTATTATTTATAGATACATCCATTTCATATCCATGAATATATGGTATTTCACTATCTGCATCATAGATAACACAGCTGGTTGTTTTTTATTAGAAATAAAATAGACTTTACCACCTTTATAGGACGTTAGTAAATAATGAAATCACAGTATTCAATCATCTCTAAAAATATTATTTGATTAATTTTCATCTCTTTCTATGTGAATATATACATTGAACTCTTATGATCTTTATATATGTTACACCTTTCTCTATAGAGGTAGTGCCACAAAATATTCAAGGTAATGATCGCACTTTCTAACTCCAGATCATGTGTCATGTAATTCTACTCATGGAACTTCAGTTATTGTGAGGTATAAGATATCACATAGTCATTTTTCATGAGTATACAATAGGAAGCATTCCTTGAAACACCACTATATATCCTGAAACCTTCTATGCCTGATGGTTTTTTGACTATAAGCCCATCGATTAGCATATTCATAAGCTCATTAAACATTTACTCACTTTCCTCTATCCAGACATACTTCACCCTAATCCAATACAACTTACTCATCAATATATGAAATCATGTTGAATTTCTCACAAAACATTGATAGCACCCAGTTAATCCATGAAAACTATGGATTTCAATAACACATGATGGTATAGACCAATCCCTGATTGTCATTAACATTGAAGGGTCCACAATAATTCCTTCAATTTTGATCATGTGCCAAAAAAATGTGACTTGATAAATCCAAATACACACTTTATAATCATATAATAAATTTACTCTTTTCTTAATATCACTAGTAAAACCCCAGCCTTCTCTCTATTTTTCATTTTTTCTCTTTTATTAAATGAAAATATTATCGATAAATAAAACAAAAAAATTTCAAGTTAGTATATAAAGACTGTATTAATTAGATAGATATATATATCTAGTGAATTATTATGTTCAATGGGAATCACTATGGACTCATAGTTTCCATATCTCATATGGAAATATGACATATGAGTATGTTCCTTATTTATATTCAATTAATGAAATATAGAATAAAGATCTATATATGAGAAGTACTTGGATCGACGAAGATGTTCGAATAGGTAATCAATCCATGGTAGACGACACATGTTCATTATAGTAATCTTGTTGAGATCTTGGTAATCAAAACATAACTGCAATGATCCTTCATTTGTACTTAACAGATATCACCAACATACCTCAAGGGGGTGCAATAGGGCGTATGAACCCTTTATCCAAATGCTCTTGGAGCTTCTTCTCTAACTCCTCCAGTTCGTTCAAGAATATATTATAGGGTAACATTTCTATTTGAGTGGATATCAGTACATGATTAATTGATAACATTACCTCGTGATATGGGGGAACTATCAGTTAATAGTTTGGAAAATAATTAAATAATTCCTTCACAATATTCATTTCTTTAAGGATGACAGTTTCCTTTTAATATACTAATTAGGAAAGGTATTAAACTGTTATGGGTAACAAAACACACACAATTGAAGGATTTTACATAAGTTATTTTTTAACCTTCCTTGAATTAGTATAGAATCAAGGGATGTTTCGAAATATAAAAATAGATTTCCTTTTCTTAATATTTTATGGGAACTCTATAAAATGAGAGCTAATTCATGACCAGTATTGATTAAAATTCCACCAATGGATGTATTAAAAGATTCATTGGATTAATCATCCCACTAATGAAAATAATAGAAGAGTCCATCAAATGGGTTTCATTGACTGTTCCACTAAGAGGTTTTACATATATGTCAACATTAATGTATTATAATTTTAATTAAAATGTTCTTGAAAATTTTCTGTCTATTAGCGAATGTTTAGAAAAAAAATCAAATAAAAATTTTCCATTATTTGGTGGATATAAAGTGTACCTTTTATGACTTCATTTTCATATTCTACCTTGGT
The DNA here is from genome assembly GCA_963277665.1 of Viscum album. Lineage (NCBI taxonomy): Eukaryota > Viridiplantae > Streptophyta > Magnoliopsida > Santalales > Viscaceae > Viscum > Viscum album. The sequence goes on from OY728160.1 coordinate 737,924,428, forward strand.
AACAGTAATCATACAATATTTCACTATATCCATTGGTATTGGTGGTTTCAGATGTGGATTTACCTAAAATGCTTGTGGTTTAGTGGATTGATTTTTTTATGTTCTTTTCTCAATATAGTAGAAGAATTAGAGAATGGGAGGTACATTGAGATTTTCTTTTCTTTCCTCAATTATATTGGATAGATAATTCATCTATGTGCAATAGTTATAAACTTTTTGGCCTTATTTCCCACACTAAAAGAATTTTCTTACCCCATTACCATGATAAATCTTCCCACATTCCAGACATGTGGGTGTATTGTAATGCCCCGACCCTTGCAGCCCAAAGTCTGTGCATTATTACATATCATTGGCAAGATCACACAAGATCATGTCTCAAAAGACCGATTAGTTTAGTATCCTTGGATGTACTAGATACATTCATAAGGTTTGCATTACTTCATAAAATTGAAAACTACCACAACATTGTTTCAATAGAGAATACTGAGATCCCATAGACAATCCCTCTAGGTCAGTCATAAAATATTTTTTCGCATACTAGGAAAAATGAAACATAGAAATGGGTGAGCTCAGATGCTCAGTAAGGAAAAAAATATAGTGGAATCTTTCATAAATAAGCATAAACTTTTAAGTCAATTTATAAAACTAAAACAAAAGGCTTTTAAACTTTAACATCGGCATAATATGTCAAAGAAAAAATCAAATAATTCCATTTACTTATACACATGGATATTCTATTAGTCAAATAATCACATGCAATATCAATAGCCACTTTCATAATGATGGAATACATAATGACAGACTTTCATAACCACATAGTCAAGGCCTTGTGTTGAGATTACAAATAAGATTTTGTCAAGGCCTTGTTCCAAGACACTAGTTTGTCTCATGATACCTACCGATGCATCTAAGAGCTATAGCGAGCTCCAACCATCACTTACTAAGTCTAATGCATTCCTCATATGAAAAAGTTTAAACATAACATAAACATTCGTATAAAAACTAGCATAAGAAATATCAATACTTTATCCATAAACCATGAATTGTATAAAAATTACACATCAAAATTCAAACATATCACAAAACCATCAATACAATATGGAAGTTTTTTATCATAATAAATCAAATTCAAATAATTTTAAAATCCATCAAACGTTGTTGATATAGATGAAAATGTTTTGTAAAACTCTTTGAGAGAAAAGTCTCTTTTTCATAAAAATAGTTAAAAGTCACACAATTTATAAAGGAATAAATTTAAATAAATTTATGAATCAAAGTGTCTCATTCCACATTTAACCTTTTGAAAGGAATTAACATTTTAGAAACATTCATGTCCATATAAATAAATCCTTAAAAACCATTTTGAAAACATAGACATTAATGAAAATGATTTAGAAGAATAAATATTTAAAACATATAAAATGATGTTTTAGTAAAAAAAAGTACCTTAAACCAAATACCATTGAAAACTATTTTATGAAACATGGACATTGATAATAAATATGTACCAGTAGATACATACGTAAAAACAACCTCAGATAATAATGAGATCGTGAAATTAACCCTTACCTTGCATTTTCCTTTAGTTGAGGGTAAATTTATCCTCTTGTATAAAGACCATAGTATGTTATTAAATTATACCAAAACCATATAAATATTTATAATATCATACATGATTCATTTATGACCTTATACTACCCATTTAATAATAATATCCATGTGAAATTAACATTTTAGGTAGTAATCGCTTTCTTTATCGTATGTGTTTTAACTTGTTACACTTGATTGTATCACTTAGATAATGATTTAAATACATCCTAAATATAAAACATGATTAATATATCATATATATTTAGAATATAAATATGCATAATATATGTATATATGAAATGGAAAACACTGTTAATGGAGACGATAGGTCGTACTTAGGCATAAACGTTGTTTCCATTTTCATATCGTATTGAAAGGAACAAAGGGAATAAGATATATGTAAGTAAATATATATATATATATATATATATATATATATCTAGTATCATAATTATTTCATATATTACATACTTATTAATGATAAATATTTTATAATCATCATTTAATGGTGAACTTGGAAATGAATTTCATCGCGTCATGGGGACGGTATTGATGGCAAAATCGTATGTCATTGGATGGTATATCATATATATATAATCATTAACATGTTATATTTATTATTTAAATAAGTCATAATCATTATTATACCCATCCAAATAATGATGTATTGAATAACAATTACACCATGATGTGGAGATGGTAAGTCGTACGTAAGCACGTATGATGACATGTCATTCAAAGGATGATTATAATAATGAATATCATTGTACCAAAATTAAAATAACTTCAATGTATATATAAGATACTGAATTTATTATTTTATAATGGAAACTACCAAGAAAGAGGAAGTGGAAGAAGAAAGGAACCTGAAAGAGGTGATGAAATATTTACCTCTTCTTGGGGTTCTTCCTTTTGATTTGATCAAAATGGCTCCTTAAGCCCTCTTTCTGACTAAAGGAAGTCCTCAAGTATTAAGGGAGAACATTTCATAGGGTATTTGGGCAGGGTTTTTCCTATCCAAATGGATTTGACTATGTGAATTTGAGGGAAGAGGAAGTGCCCTTTTATAAGGGGCAGCTTAGAAAAAACATAAAATATGATTTTATAATAAATTCATTTTCGGTTTAAAATTGCTCAAAAATGAATTTTTTAAAGGATAATATGGGGATGGTTCTAAACCCACTCCAAAAGTAGGTTTTATAATGGTTTGGTCACAATATTAACTTTATCTTTTAGATTTAACTCTTAGATAAATAGTTTGACATTCACCATGTGTCATTGTATTTTTATATTATATGGTTAATAAACATAAGATATAATTCAAACAGATCCTGAAGTGGTTCATTAACGATAAACCTATTATTATATAAGTATTCTGGCTGAACCTTAGATTTTTAGGAATAGAATATCAATTAATAATATAATATTTGTTTTAAAAATTCTTTTCTTCCAATTTTCACACTATTTGGTATTTGGTTTTTTTGAAATTCATAAAATAATTATTACTTTGAAAAAAATCATTTAATCAACCATAATATGTCATATTAACCTAGAAAATTAGTGGAATTAATAAATAATATCAAATTTCACTTATTTGGGTATTTATAATATCAATTATTCTAATATTTCATTAATAACGTAATTACTACATCACCATTAAGTCATAAATAAAGTAAATTATTTAATGTATAAAGATTATAAATAAAATACCATTATGTAGGAAATATTTTTATATTTCTAATTAATATTTATAGTTGAATTTATCCTATGTGTAACCTTATATTAAAATTGGTTTAGTTGTTGAACATTGAATTTAACACTTTTAACTCTTCTTTGAATTAAATAATAATAAATGTCCTAATCTAATACAAGTGGACTTAAAGGATCATATTTTATTCTTAAGGTCTTTTTGACCGAATTACACTTATCCAATATAATTAGGACATGTGTTAGGGTAATAATAATTTCATTTTTACCTTTAATTACCCTATTTACTTTTAACCATGGTAAATAAAAGTCAAAAGTTACTATTCACAAAAAATTATTTCTATTTTATAGAAACAAATTTTACATATTGATGTCAACCTTTTCTCTCATATTTTTTAAATTCAATTCACAGAATAGGCAAAATTAAGTTTTATTCAATTTTGCAAATACTCCTAGGAGGTGGGTAAAAGACGGTAAAATTTCAATAAAATTTTTATATATCTAAACTTATTATAAAATTACTCCAATGAATTAAATTGAATATACATTGGTATGATTTATCTATTTTGACCTAAAATAAATTTAATTAAAAATAAATAATTATTTAAATTAAAATTCGATTTTAACCCATAACACAGTGTTTTTCACTATTCATAAAAAATTGACAGTTTTCAGAAACATACCAAAAATTCACCCTAAGATAATTTTGATATTCCTATTTCAAAAAATAAAGTCTTTTTTACCAAATTACAAACATAGAAATTTCATTTATTAATTAAAATTAATTCCGGTTGACAAAACCAAAAAAGTATTTTAAGAAATAATAACTACCAAAATATTGACACTTGTTTATGTGCAATATCAAAGTGAAATTACTTCCAACGAATAACATTGGATTAAATGGTAAAAATATAATCTAATTATACTTCCTCACCAGTCAAATGTATAGTTTAACACTATAAAGTATTTTTATTAAAAGTGATGTTTTCAATTAAAATTTAGTATTATTCATTATTTACCAAAATATGAAAGTTATCAAAAAACAACAAAAAATTATCAAAACTAAAGTTTTATGTCTTTATTATAAAGTAAAAGATTATTTTGTCAAATTTAATATATATAAGTTTCAAATATTGGATTTAAAAATGGTTATCCATTAAAAGCGGTAAAAATGAAATTTTTTAAAATACTTCTTTTATCTGAAAAAATTAATATGTTCTTTAATTATTTCAAAGATACTCATAATATAGATTCTAAAATTATAAGAAATATATAATGTTCAAAATTCTGTTAATACTATTCATAACTACTTCTGAATGCCTAGTTTGGTAAGCCGTGGTGCACTTGAACTCGGTGTTGTGTGTAGTGAAAGTTATTGAATTACTTTGAAGAAATAATGTACTATGAAATCTTGGAGTGTTACATTCATCCCTCATTCAATAAATTGCATCCACGCAATTTTAAATTGTTTTTCAAAAATAAAAGGGTAAAAATAGAAAATAACATTGTAGGAAAACCCACATTGGAAATTGGGATAATAAAATTTTGTCTTAATAACAGGAAAAGCGGAATGAAAAAGTCACTACCAAATTATGATCTTGATTAAGAGAATATTAGTGGAAATTAGAGACATATAATTGGAGGAAAAAAGTAAATATTTATAGGGAGTGATTGAGGACATCAATCACAAACAATTATAGAGTTGAAGGCCCCAAAGCCATCAATCTATGATGATTTAAAATATCATCGGTTCAACAAAACATAAGGTATTAGGTTAACAAATTTTTAGTTTTAACATCCCTTACCAAAATTTTAAGAATTAATTTTTTTATAGAATAAGAGAAGAAAAAAATATATACTTTACATGTAGTGTTCCATCCAATAATTAATTTCTACCACAAACTCATCTTTCACTATAAAAGATAATAGAACATAAAAAATATTCTATTTATCCTATTCATATTGGGTTCTAAAAAAATTACTTTATAATTCACCTATCAGACCCTTTAAAAAACGAAACTACATTATACAATCCAGGGACTTCACGTAATCTAGTGGTAGGTGATAAATCCCAATCACACTATGGTTGTGGGTTCGATTCCCATATATTTGTCCGACACGACGGGTTGTCACACGATCTGTGTGTTGTCGTTTTTATAAATATCCAAAAATAACCATAACAATAGTATCCAATTTCAAACATAATCCATTCTAACCATTAAATTATCAAAAATATTTTTCTCCAAACTCAGAGTCCAAAATTTATAAGAATGTTAAACACAATGAAGATCCTTTTTGCAATGTAATAACATGTGAACACATCCACCATGTATTATTTTAAAACATGGTAACACCCTGAATTACCATAAAACCGTATTGATTACATTCATACTCCCTTATCCTTTATATAATATTGGATATATTCCTTATATCCAAAAATATTGAATATTCTAATAGTGGTGAAATAAAAAAAATGTTAATCAGTTCCAAGGAATTCAAGAATATCCAATATAATTTATCCAATTCGACAATCTCTTATTCCAAAATCACTACCTCGTTATTAGGACCATAATAAGGATTATATTTCCTTCAACCATGTATTTTTTTAAAAGTGTTACTTAATCTTAATTCACTTTTCTTAGAACCATATAATCTCAAATCCTAAAAAAAATTATTGCAGTACAATCCTTATTTATCTCCATAATTCATATAACCAATATATTTTTGAAACAACACTCAAATGAAATAATTCTATAATAACAGCATAAGAACACTAGTCATTTCTCTTCATCTGAGTTAGTATCATAACTTGATTATTATCCCATAGCATAATTTAAGGTATACTGGGATGATTGGGACATTGATTCACATAGTGTCCCAATGCCTTGCAGATGAAGCAGTGTACATTTGAAACATTATTTTTACCCATTGCAATCACGTACATGGTGTCCTTTTTCTCCACACTAATAACAAACTCACATTCCCTTCATGAAAGTACCAGGGTGTTTCTTCCCACATTTACTGCATGATGGATATTCAACTTTTCCCTTCTTCCCCTTACTTTCATTCCTTCTACTAGGTTCCATTTCTAAACATTGGCACGAACTAGATTAGTTTATGAATCAAAATACATAATTCCAAACTTGAAAAACACTTAACATAAATTGAAAAATTTATGGGTATAATCTATAATCATAAAAATGTGTTCTTTGAGGAAGTATATACACATAAACCCTTCATAATTGTTTGTAATGAAAATGTGAATTATCCTAAGAATGTCCTTAGGAGTGTCGTAACCAGGAGTGGAGCAAGGCCCATTTTCGTGCACCTTTTCACTTTTGAGTCTAGCTCAAAATGGGGATTTCGGGTTTTACCCCTAGGTACATCTATTCCAGAGCTGCCTCTACCTGCTCTAATCCTGACAGGGATTTATTTCATGGAAAACTCACAAAATCTCTACAATTACAAAATTCTAGGATGATATTCTATACTATTACTCAAATTCTATCTTAGGGATATGTGATCTAATAAAAGTGTACATAAATCTAATTTCCATGGTTTATACTAAACTTCCTCTGATACAAACTGTAATGCCCCAACCCCCGAAGCCCAGAGTCGGTGCATTATTACGTATCGTTGGCATGATCACAAATGATCATGTCTCTAAAGACCAATTAGTTTAGTAGCCTTAGAAGTAAAAGAAACATTAATAAGGTTTACATTAAATCATAAAATTGAAAACTACAACAAAATTGTTTCCATAGAGAACACTGAGAATCCATAGACTATCCCTACAGGTTAGTCATAAAATAATTCTTCAATTCCTATGAAAAATAAAACATAGAAAGGGGTGAGCTCAGATGCTCAGTAAGGATAAAAATATAGAGGAAACATTCATAAATAATCATAAACATTTAAGGCAATGTATAAGACTAAAAAAATCCTTTTAAACTTTTACTTCAGCATAATATGGAAAAGATAAAATCAAATAATTCCATTTACTTATTCACATGGTTATTCTACTAGTCTAATAATCAAATGCAATATTAATAGCCACATTCATAATGATGTAATGCATAATGCCAGACTTTCATAACCACATAGTCAAGTCCTTGTGCCAAGACTACAAATATGATTTTTTCAAGGCCTTGTGCCAAGACAAAAGTTTGTCTCATTAGACCAACCGATGCATTGAGGAGTTATAGTGGACTCCACATGTCACATACTAAGTTTTATTCATTCCCCATATGAAGAGGTTGAAACATAACATAAACATTCGTATTAAAACTAGCATACGAAATGTCAATACTCTATCCATAAACCATGAATGGTATAAACATAATAAATCCACAGTCATACATATTAGAAAACCTTCAATAAAATATGAAAGTTTTGTTTAATAATAAATCAACTTCAAATAAGTTTACAATCCATCAAAGGATGTTGATATAGATGAAAATTATTCGTAGAACTTTTTGAGAGAAATATCCCATTTTCATAAAAACATTTAAAGTCACGCAATTTATAAAATAAGACTTTTAAAGTCATTTTTTAATCAAAGTGTCTCATACCACTTTGAAACTTTTGAAAGGAATTAAAATTTTAAAAACATTCATGTCCATATAAAAAATCCTTAAAACCCATTTTTAAAACATAGACATTAATGGGAATGATTTAGAAGAATAAATATTTAAAACATTTGAAAAGATGTTTTATTAAAAAATTACCTTAAAAATAATCCCTTTGAAAACTCTTTTATGAAACATGGACATCGATAATAAATATTTCCCAGCAAATACATACTTAAGGACAACCTCAAATAATAAAGAGATTATGAAATTAACCCCTACCTTGCACTTTTCTTTAGTTGAGGGTAAGTTTAACCTTCTATATAAAGACCCTAATATGTTGTTAAATTATAACAGAACCATATTAATATTTATTATATCACACATGATTAATTTATGACTTTATAATACCCATTTAATAATAATTTCCATGTTAAATTAACATTTCTTGTAATAATCACTTTCTTTATCATAAGTGTTTTAACTTGTTACTCTCGATTGTATCACTTAGATAATGATTTAAATACTTAAATAATAAAATACATGTATATATTTAGAATAAAAATATGTATAATAGACGTATATATGAAATAAAAAATACTATTTATGGAGACGGTAGGCCGTACGTACGCATAAGCGCAGTTTCCATTTTCGTATCGTATTGAACGAAACTAAGTGAATAAGATATATGTTTGTAAATATATATATATATGAAGTATAATTATTATATCATATATTTCATACTTATTAATGATATATATTTTATAATCAATGTTGAATGGTGAACGTGGAAATGAATCTCATCGCGTCGTGGAGACGGTATTGATGGAAAAATAGTATATAATTTGATGGTATATCATATATACAGAACATTAACATGTTATATTTATTATTTACATCAGTCATACTCATTATTATACCTATACAAATAATGATATATTGAATAACAATTACACCATGATGTGGAGACGGTAAGTCGTACGTACGCACGTATGGTAACATGTCATTTAAAGGATGGATAGAATGATGAATATGGTTGTACCATATTTTTAATAACATCGCAGTATATAAATGATACTAAAGTTATTATTTTATAATTGAAACTACCAATAAAGAGGAAATGCAAGAAGAAAGTAACATGAAAGAGGTGATGAAATATTTACCTCTTCTTCGGGTTCGTCCTTTTAATTTGATCAAAATGGCTCTTTAGGTTTTCTTTGTGACTAAAGGATGGACTCTAGGATGAAATTTGGACAGTTGAGAGGGTATTTGGGCAGGGTTTCGCCGAGCCAAATATCATTGAAGTTGTGAATTTGAGAGCAGGGGAACTGCCCTTTTATAAGAGGGGTGAGGGGCACCTTAGGAAAAACTTAAAATATTATTTTATAATAAATTAATTAATGGTTTCTAACGGCTAAAAATGATTTTTTAAATGATAATGTGGGTATGGGTATATACCCACTCAACCAATTTATTTTAGAGAGGTTTGGGTAAATATATTAACTTTTTTTTTCGATTTAACTCTTAGTTAAATAGTTTGACATTTACAATGTCTCTTTGTATTTTTATATTATATGGATAATAAACAAACTATATACTTCCAAGAGAACCCCAAGTGGTTGATTAATTATAAAAATATCATTATATAAGTCATTTTTCCTATCCTTAGATTTTTAGTAATATAATATCAATTAATAATATAATATTTGTTTTAAAAACTATTCTTTGTCAATTTTGACACTATTTGGTATTTTGATTTTTATAAATTCATAAAATAATTTTCATTTCGAAAAAAATTAATTTAATCATTCCTAATATGTCATATTAACAAATAAAATTATTTCTAGTCCTAATAAATCTCAAATTACATTTATTTTGGTATTTATAATATCAATTATTTTAATATTTCATTAATAATGTAATTACTATATCATCATTGTGTCATAAATAAATTAAATTATTTAATGTTTAAAAATTATAAATAAAATACCATTATGTAGGAAATCTTTTATTCTTTCTAAATAATATTTATAGACGAATTTATCCTATGTGTAACCCTATATTAAAAATGGTTTAGTTATTAAACATTAAATTTAACATTTTTAACTCTACTTTGAATAAAATAATAATAAATGTCTTAATCTAATCCAAGTATTCCCAAATAACCATATTTTATTCCTAAGGTTGTTTTTTGTCTAACTAAACTTATAAAATAGAATTAAAACATGTGTTAGGGTAATAATAATATCATTTTTACCTTTAATTAACCTATTTACTTTCAACAGTGGTAAATAAAAGTCACAAGTTACTATTTAGAAAAATTATTTTATCTTATTGAACAAAATTTTACTTACTTATATCAACCGTGTCTCTCGTATTTTGGAAATTCATTTCACAGAAGTGGAAAAATTATGTTTTATGCAAATTTGTAAATGCTCTTAGGAGGTGGGTAAAATATGGTAAAATTTCAATAAAATTATTATATATCTAAAATTATTATAAAACTACTCCAATATATTACATTGAACATATATAGTTATTATGTATCTATTTTTACCTAAAATAAATTTAAATAAAATAAATAATTATTTTAATGAAAAGTCTTTTTTAACTAATAACGTATTGTTTTTCACTATTCATCAAAAATTGAATGTTTACAGAAATATACCAAAAATTCACCCTAATCTAGTTTTGATAATATGATTTCAAAAATGAAGTATATTTTATCAAATTAAATATATATAAATTTTATTTATTAATTTAAAATTAATTTCCATTGTCAAAACCAAAAAAGTGTATTTTATGAAATAATAACTACCAAAAGATTCACACTTGTTTATGTCCAATTTCAAAGTGAAATTACTTCTAATGACCAAAATTGGATAAAATTTTAAAAATATAATCTAATTATACTTCCAAAACATTAAAATTTATAGTTGAACACTATAAATTATTTTGATTAAAAAGGTTGTTTTGAGTTAAAATTTAGTTGTTTTCACTATTCCCGAAATATGAAAGTTATCATTAAAAAACAAAAAAATTATCAAAAAAATATTTTTATGTATTGATTATATAGAAGAAGTTTATTTTTTCAAATTTTATATATAAAAGTTTCAAATATTGTATTTAAAAATGGTTCTCTATTAAAAAGTGGTAAAATTGCATTTTTTTGTAATATAATTCAATTATCTGAAAAAAATGATTTTGTTCTTAAATTATGTCTAAAAACTAATTATATGAAATCTAAAATTATAAGTACTATATAAAGTTCAAAATTCAGTGAATACTATTCATAACTGCTTTTGAATGGCTAGTTTGGAAAGTCGTGGTGCGCTTGTACTCAGTGTTGTGTGTAGTTCAATTTATTGAATTACTTTGAAGAAATAACATACTATGAAATTTTGGGGTGTTACATGGATGTATATTATTTCCTCTTTTATCATTTTATCTCCTTATTTAAAATCTATATTTTTTTCATGTCCCCATAACCCTGGGACAATTCTTTGATATTGATCGCTACATTTATATAACATCAAAATACATCTTCATAACTCCCAAAGACTCTAATATCTATAGCCTTTTTGAGGTGTGATTTTAAACTACTAAAGAATATATCAATTTTATTATCATTTTTGATAACAAAACATGAAGTGAATCTCTCAATACATGTGAATTATTCAATATAAATCATGACATATTCGACCACCTTTTTCATTATATAGAATAATTCTCTCTAAATGTTTATTCAAAGAGTTAAAGGGGAATACATGTAAATAAATAACTTCCTAATGTATTCCCACTTCATTTCTAATATTTCATTATTTTGAATGGTATCCTTTATCACCACAAAAAATTTATTACAATCTCATTATAAATGATAAATAATCAAATTTACCTTCTATTTATCAAAATAGTGGATCACTAAGAAGAACTTCTCCAATGAGTTAACCAACTATTCTATGAAAATTGGAATATAGGACTCAATAAATGTTACTGGTTGTTTCCATATGAAGGAATTGATTTCTATTTGACTATTCATGGGAGATCTTTTACATTCCAGATGGTTATGGTTATTTTTTATAGACCAAGTAATATGGGTATGCATCACCATAATGCATTTAACTACACTTCCCATTACATTTGGGATATCATTTTTATAATCATTACATTTTACCTCGCATGGGTTTTTTTCTCAATTCTCCTTGTTCACACCATTTTCTAAAATAGAAAATGTATAAACCATCATAATTCAATACTGAAATAATAAATAATTTTTTATTATGTGAAAATTAATTCTAATGATATATCAGATCAGATCACTATTATTATCCTTCTTTTAGAATGACAAATCTATGATAACGTACTCTAATCCTTCTCTAAATTTAAGTGGATTAATTACTTTAGTTATTTATCCTTCATAATGGTATGTATAGTGTTTTGGATTAACCGATCCATATCCCCTAGAAGTATCAATCCAGGTGTGCATCAAGGCCTCTTTGTTTGGGACTGGGGTGAAAAATTCAATGCTTAATGTTCCCATTTTGTGGTTATTAACCCTTGTTAAAGCTGTGACATATCCTAGTCCACTTATAGTATCCAGATTGGCATTTAATTTCTTTGAAACCAAACACTATCATACTTTACCAAAACATATGACGATTACCCATACATATAAATTTCCTTATGGTTTTTTCTATTGTTAATTTAATCTTGAATCCAAATTTGACAAAACTATACCTATGATACCAATAATTGTGACACAAATATTGTAACATTACTAATAAATCATTTTAAAGATAAACTAAAAAATATTAATACAATCAATTATTTAATTGTTTATTATCATTGAAAATTTTGGATTATAGATCTATTTTAAATAATTAATCTTAATGATTATTTATATCCATATCCATTATACTTAAAAAATCTCCCATGTTTTCCTTAGTTCATGTAATCACCTAAGTATATACATCAGGAATGGATTGAGATAAAAACCAATAAAGGTGCATGATAAAATGTCTAGAATAAGAGACACGAATCAATAATACATGGGCTAGAATAATCAACATCATCACATCATAAATATTGGTTCCTCATCACAATCATGTGTAAAATATTTGATCAAGTCATGAAATGTGTAATATGCATAATAATGAAATGTTATATCATTATGGTGATATACCTCACAGAGTTATGAACAAATATATCATCATGTTCATGCATAACATATGTGCATAAATCTAATCATCATCGTTTTGAACAATGATTGAATCAGGATTATAAATAATACACATAATCTCACTAGATGTATCACATAACCCATTTAATTATAGGTATTTATAATTTTGGGCTCACCCGTGAAATCTTAAAATGCTCATAATCATTCATACCACATAGATCATATAATAGTTGGAGTCCTGAAGTAAAAACACTTATAAAAATGGATTTAATAAAGGTTTTATAATGAATAATTTCACAAATAACATATGGGGTCACCAAATTAGTCTAGAAAGTAATATATTTTTAATAAATTATCATCAATCATGAGTGGATAAGAAATAAATCTAGTGGATTCAATGCGTTATTTTTGGATATTAATTTACTTTTATAGTGATTTGAAAAAAAATTAAAAGTCATTTTTAAAGGATAAGAACATGTATATCTCAATTAATAAATGGGAAAAAATATCAAATGTAAATTTTAATGAAAATTTTAGAAAATAATAATGAATAATGATGTCAATAGGAGATAACCAAAATAAAGGAGTTTTGGATTGAGAATTTACTTTCATTAAATATTGTTTTATTTCATTGGTTTTCTACCAGTTTAAAATTCATAAAAGTTATATTAAAAAAATGTAATATAATTTAATAATGTTTATTTATATTTATTTTTATCAATTATAATAATTGTATTATATATTATAATATGCCTTATTATTGTAGAAACATGTTGACAGCATATTTCCCTTAAAAATATCACTTTTTTATTTCAATTTTTCTATTTTTGATGAATGAAATATATATATAAATATAAATAATTCTTGGATGTTAGAATGAATATAATTACATATTTATATATGATTTATGATTTATTTCAATCATCTATATGGGTGGAGATAAGAAAATAATTGACAACATCCTCATTAGCAGTTAACCGATTATTGATGGTACACTATCAAAAGAGGAGGATGAGTATTATGAAATAAAAATACATTTTCAAAATGATCATTTATGTAGTTTAACATAAATAATATAATTCTAACATACTGATAAATTTTTATTAACATATTTTTGTTTGAATGGAATATTGAAAAAGGGGAAGAGAAAAGTAAAATGAGAGAAGAGTTTATTAAAAACTTACTATTTTCTAGATCTTTCTTCTCTTGTACGATACTAAACTCCCATGATTCTTGGAATTTTTTTACAGTAGTGTTTAATTAATGATTCTATAGGTATTAAGGGAGATGATTTTCATAAATATTAGGATTTGGTAGATGAGGGAGGAGTGGTCTTCTAAAGTTAGGGAGAGGGGGTATTTATACTTGTAAAGAATGATATTTTTAAGAGAAAATATTAATAAAATATAATTTCCAACGTAAAAATTTTAATACTGCTATTTTTAAAATTATGAATGATATTTTAATTAAAAAAAATATTCAAATAACTTATAATCCAAATTTATCAAATTAAACAAAAGGAAATGTGGAAAAATGCAACAAATGTTATTTTAAGAGGATACTTTAAAATTATCAAAAATAATTATTAGGTTCGAAAAACCATTTTGTTGAATTTAAATTAATAACTGATCAAAATAAATATATTTTATGGATGGACTAATTTTTTTATAATTTATTAATTAATTATTACATCTTAAATGATGTAATTTAAAATACATTAATTATAAAATAAAATATTTTTTACTCTTCTACTATAAATTAATGTATTTAAGAAACATAATAAGATGTATCACTTGGATAATTTTTATATAATGATTCTAATAATTAAATTAATTTTATCAAAATAATTTTGTAGCCTCGGAAATTTGAAATCGTAATATCAAAATCTTGGATTTTATGAAATATATTTTAATACATTTCCAGAAATATTTATTATTGTTTCTTTGAGTTTTTAATCATGATATTTATTTTATGGTTTTATAATAGTTATATTTTCTAAAATTAATCATGATCAATTATATTTACATTAAATATTAATATTTTGAGGCCAATTTACTATTCCAACGGTTAGGTTACTATTCTTAATAGTATGGTTACTACTCCCAGGAGTCATTTTACTATTACAATACTCACACTTCTATTACCCAAGTAATATTACCTCATATAACCAAAAATTAATTCATTCATTCAACATTCAGTAGATTTACACAAAAGTTTTTATATTCCCCTTTTCTACGATGTTGATTGGTTTACTAATATTTCATTTTTTTATAGCATTTTTTTGGAGCGATTATAACAGATTGAAAAGATATGAATTTTTACATTATACTATTCTTGTTTTATATTCTTCCCACTATAATGTATATAATTTTCATGCGTTTAGTTTTTGACTAATTTAATGATGTTCATTACTTAATAAAGTATTATTATTTTCTTATTGTGTATAATACTATATAATTTATTATGACAAATTCTTATATAAGAAAAAATATCACATATAAACTATGGCTTGTTGTAATTTTTTTATCATTATCATCATCATCATCATCATCATCATCACTATTAATATCACAATTTTTTTATCATTTTTGTTTTTCTTGTTCTTTTTCATCAATGATGATGACCAGTATAGGTCGGGGTATATTCATTCTACCTTATGGGAGACAATAGGATGGTGGAAGCAAACATGTTGCATGTGTTAATGAATATATGTGAATGAATGCTAGAATGTTTCTGTATTTGTTAGGCCTAGGATATGGAGGTCAATGATTAGGTGACTATTATCAATGGGAGGCAACTGATTCTCACACATATTTTTTTAACTACATTCGGAATCTCCGGGTGGTGATGGGAAGAATGACGTTGGTCTGCAAGTGGGAATACTATCTATGATGAATTGAGAACAAAAATTCATGTTAATCTAATTCTAAATATAATCCTCATCTTTTGTGAAATTTTATGTTATGATGTTCATGGACATTAAGGATTAAATGTTCATGAGATTTATTGGCCTCTATATTAGTACATTTCAAAATTCCTTAGTAAAATAAATAAATTATGGATTTCCAAAATTCCAAATCAAAGACTTCATGAATTATTAGGGTGTATGAGAGAAGATGAATATGGTCTTATGATCTTATTATCTAGGACGTATAGGCAATGTATTATGGGTCATTGATCCATTTCTATATGTTTTTTTTTCAAGCCTCCAAAAATGGTGAGTTTTTTAACCTATATATATAATTCAAATTGATTACGTATACTAATACTCATCCTTTAGTTGGGTGGGGGTGGGGGTTAATTATATACCTATTATAATTATTATTTTAATGGGTGCATGCCTTTTTTTGTAATTTTACCTACAATAATAGCATTCTTTTTTATTATTATTATTTTTGTTGTTATTATTATTATTGTTCTTCTTCTTTTTGTTGTTTTTCTTATTTTCATTGTTATTATAATTTTTGGAATTTTTTTTGTTATAGGATTTTTTATTATTATTATTGTTTTTATTATTATTATTCTCCTTAATATTATTATTATTATTTTATTTCTTTTTGTTTCTGTTATTGTTTTTATTATTGTTTTTTATGTTATTATTATTGATTTTGTTTTGTTATTATTATTATATGTATTATTATCATTAATATTATTATTTTTATTCTTATTATTGTTATTGTAGTTTTTTATATTATTATTATTATTATTATTATATGGATAAATTTGATAAAAGCTATAAGGCCCCAGCCTGAAACCTTACTTAATCTTGAGTTATTACAAGATTACACATTGAGGATCTTTTCGGGTTTAGAGTTTTAGAGAATTAGATCATAAAACTTGCATTACATTCCACATATAAACAAAGTGGTTACATAGAGATAGTATTCTTCATTCCCATCAATGGAAACACATTTAAAATAAAACATGGATTATTTCTTGACACATCCTTGACTCTATCATCTTATCATGTACCTTTCCCTTGACCTGTGAAAAACATTTCAAAAACTTGGGATGAGCATAAAAACTCAGTATGGGTTATAAAAAAATCATGGAAAGGAAACATGAGTTCATATATATACATAAGAATGAAATCATACTTTACCCATAAAACATAGGCACTTTAACATACCTCATAAAATCATGAATAAATCATAGAAATCATAAGACATAAAGGTAACTTGAGGCATTCATAACATTCTTACGTAGGGAGTAACCCTCTTGGTTACGTTTGGAATACCCATCACAGTATATTCCCTAAAATCTCTTCGGAGAAACCTTAACGTTTCACTCCTTCGCGTTACCCAATGCATTGGAGAGCTATAACGGGCTCACCCGCCCTTAGTTTATCACGGAACCACCAGTCTTCATAATAATGCCCAAGAACCATAACATAATCATATCACATAAAACATGTATAGAGGAAACATAAAATTTCCACATTTCAATCACGAGATATCAATACAACACATTGATATAAAAACATTATGAAAACCATATTCAATACCAAAATAAAAGAAAAGTAAAACATGGTATTTATTTTTCTATTAAAAAGAAGGTATGGCTTGTAGAGGAAGCCGAAACTCAAATAACGGTTACGACAGCGGAGAAGTCGTTGTCGCCGCATACGTACGACAAAAACATTCCATTTTGTCGTTTAGTAAACGCTTCGTATAAAAAATATTCCTTTTGAATAAACGTAAAAGTCAAAGGGGTTTATACACCGTATAAAAGAAAGTGGTGTATAAAATAAAATATGCCTCAATGAAAGGAGATTGAGACGAAGTCCCATACCTCGTATCCGACTTGACCCGACCGCTCTTTAATCTCCTGAATAATAAACTTGAGTTAATCTCTACTTGATTATGAATCTTTTTCAAGTTCATTATTCCTTTTATACCATGTTATGAACATCATGTAATCAGTTAAGTTAATAATGTTCATTTTGTCGGTATTTGGTTCTTAAGTCAAAAATAGACTTCTTACACATACATGTTGTTAATTTGGTCAAAGGTTTATTATATCCAGAATGGTATTAATGATGTAGATATCATATATGTCATATATATCCAGTACATACTTGCATTTATAATATTACATAATCATTTAGAGGTAAGAAATGAAATGCACCGTTCATGGAGACGGTAAGCCGTACGTACGCATGAACGCTACTTTCATTTCTATTTAGTATTTTATAGAATGGAATCATAATGATATAAAGGTATATTATAATTCCAGTATAATATCATATATAATATCATAGTTCCATCCTTTATATGTCCCACATATGGTATTTAACGAATCAAATCAATTTGAGGGGGCGGTAGTCCGCACTTCCTAAAATGAAGATATCGTGTTTACCCATAATGGAAACCATAAAGGTATGCCCAAAATGAAAAAAAAAACAGAAGCTTAAGGAAAACATAAACATATTATATATCATATATAAAAATAGTGACATCATAATGGCAACCTTTGAAGGTGTTAAATGAGTATTGAACAATCATCGTTTCGGGAGGCAGAATTTCGCCATCCACGGGAACCGTATGTTATTTAACCATTTGATGCAGTTGTGTGAGTGTGTAGCTCAAATATATAATACAACAACATCCTAGTATATTGAAGATACTGTTTTTGTTACAAAAGATGTAAATAAAAAGAGTTTAGGGGGTTGGAGAAGCAAAATAAAACAAATGAACATGAGAGAATGAATTACCTTTAAACGTGTAACTCCTTTTGATTTGAGCCTAAAGGCTTCCTTTGAAAGGATTATTCCCAAAGGGAATCCTCTAGGATGAGGATAGGGATGTGTAGAGAGTAAATGGGCAGGGTTTGGCCGAGCCAAAGGCTTGAGGAGTGTGTGAAATGAGGTAGAGGTGGGGGCCTTTTATAAGAGGAGAGGAGGGGCACTTTTGGAAAGTAAAGGAATATTACATTATTTGAAAACGTGTTTCGGTTTCAAAAGGTCCCACATTGATATAATTCGCGGATAAGGTTATAAGGCTTAGAAATCCACTCATCCAATAAGTTTTGGACATGTGTAGTTCATAGATTTTACATTATCTTTCCATTTTATTTAAATCGTCAAATAATGATGTCATCGCTGCATCATTATTATGTCATAAATAATTTAATTTATGTAATGTCTAAAAATCATAAAAAAAATACTATGATGTAGGAAATCCTTTTAGCTTTCCAATGACTATTTATAATCAAAAATCGGATCTTTATAACCCCATGTAAAAATTGTTTTCGTAAAATATATTATGTTTGTGTCATTTTTACTTCTACATTAAATAAAAAGTTATTTATGTCATTTCCCAACCAGAATGTCTCCATGGTGTCCCCAAGTTGACCCATGGCTTGTCTTGGTCGGCCATGACACAACCAATAAGGTTGGGACATGTGTCTAGGTCATTTCATATTATTAGAGCATTATTTATACCTTAAACTACACTAATTACCACTAATCGCGATTAAAAACTTAATAAGTTACTATTCACCAAAAAATTATTTTAATCTCATTGAACCACATTTTACTTTTTAATGACAACCATGTATGTCGGATTTTCAAAATTCAATACACATTAGTGGTAAACTTTCATTTAACTGAAAAATCAGTTTGCTTGATTACCACTTAGTGGTTTCACTATTCATCAAAAATTGACGTTTTTCAGAAAATTACCAAAAATTCACCCTAAGCTATATTTGATATTAAGAATTAAAAAATGAAGTCTATTTTACAAAATTCAAATCATATAAGTCACATTAATTAATTTAATAATTAATTTCCACTGCCAGAGCAAATAGCGTGTTTTTACAAAACAATAAGTATCAAAAGATTGACACCAGTTTAAGTCTAATTTCAAAGTTAAATTGATTCCAATGACCACCATTGGATAAAATGGTAAAAATATATTCTAATTTCACTTCAAAACCAATTCAAAACATAATATAATCATATAAATAAATTAGATTAAAAAGCAGTTTTGATGTAAAATGCAGTATTTTTCAGTATTCATTAAAAAATGAACATCGTCAGAAAAATACCAAAAATTCACACAAGGTAAATTTTGATGTCCCAATCATAAAGGATAAGCTTATTTTGACAAAAATAGTTTATAAAATTGTCAAAATATAGATTCGAAAATAGTTTGCCATCAAAAGGCAGTAAAACAATCTTTTAAGAATATTAGTCTATTCCATGCATAATATTGTATTTATTTTCATTTTAAGCCTCTATAACACTATCTTAATCATTAATAGACATAGATAAAAATATCTATTATTCATTACTTACTTGGGATGTTACATCCTTCCCCCCTTTAGAAAATTGCGTCCCCGCAATTTATTTACTTATCGAATAAATGGGGGTACTTATCCCTCGTTGCATTTTCATATTCCCATGTTGCCTCTTCAATCATGTGGTTTTTCCACAAAACCATTACCCGCTTAATCACCTTATTTCGTAACACTTGCTCCCTGTGGTCAAGAATCTGGACCGGTTGTTCCTCATAAGATAGGTTCTCTTCCAGCTGAACTACCTCTGGACTCAAAACATGAGATGGATCTGGAATATACTTTCTCAACATCGAAATGTGAAAAACATTGTGCACCTGTGATAAACTCGGAGGTAAAGCCACTCGGTATGCAACTGATCCAACTCTCTCTAGAATTTCGTATGGTCCAATGAACCTTGGACTCAACATTCCTTTCTTACCAAATCTCATCACACTTTTCCAAGGGGAAACCTTGAGAAAAACATGATCACCTACCTCGAAAGATAGATCCTTCCTCCGGTTATCCGCATAACTCTTTTGCATGCTCTAAGCTGTTCTCATGTGTTTCTGAATCAACTGAACTTTTTCTGCCATCTCTTCTACCAATTCTGGTCCCATCAACTTCCTTTCACCCACTTCATCCCAGAAAGCTGGAGTTCGACACCGCTTCCCATATAATGCCTGAAATGGTGCCATCTGTATACTGGAATGAAAACTGTTATTATATGAAAACTCAATCAAAGAAAGATGTTGGTCCCAACTTCCCTGATAATCCATAGAACAAGCTCGTAGCATATCCTCCAATGTCTGAATTGTTCGTTCTGACTGCCCATCTGATTGAGGATGAAAAGCTGTACTAAAATTTAATTCAGTACCCAACGACTTCTGAAGGCTCTTCCAAAAGTTAGAAGTAAACCTTGGATCACAATCCGATACAATAGATAGAGGAACTCCATGTAACATGACTATCTCTTTAAGATGAAAACGGGAAAGTTGATCAAGAGAGAAAGTATCTCGTATAGCAAGGAAATGAACAGATTTGGTCAAGCGATCAACAATAACCCAGATTTCATTATTACCTCGAGATGTCTTCGGTAATCCAACAATAAAGTCCATGGATATATTCTCCCATTTCCACTCTGGCACTGGTAAAGGCTGAAGCATCCCTTTCGGTAACTGCCGCTCTGCTTTAACCTGTTGACATGTCAAACACTTCACAGTAAAAACAACAATGTTTCTTTTCATTACATCCCACCAGTAATACTCCCGCAGATCTCTATACATCTTAGTACTGCCCGGATGAACTGAAAACGGAGAACTATGAGCTTCACATAACAGCTCTCTCTTCAACTGTGAATCACAAGGCACACACAATCTCTTCCCAAAACTCAAAACACAATAACTATCAATGTTGAATTCAGGCAACTTACCTTTTTGAACCAGCTCTACCTTTTTCTGCAACTCACTGTCTTGCTTCTGTGCTTGCTTGATTCTATCTGATAGAGAAGATCTCACTGATACCTGAAACAAAACAGAAGGACTTCCTGCACCAACAACTTCTATGACAAATTTCATCAAATCGTTAACCAAAGGATCACGTTCCAAACACAACATTGTTAGTGAAGCATTACTTTTTCGACTCAAAGCATCAGCCACTTTATTTGTTTTTCCCGGATGGTAGTGAATTGTACAATCATAATCCTTGATTAATTCAAGCCATATCCTTTGTCTCATGTTTAACACTTTCTGAGTGAATATATACTTTAAACTTTTGTGATCGGTATATATTTCACACTTTACTCCATACAAATGATGCCTCCAAATTTTTAAAGAAAAAACAACAGTAGCTAATTCCAAATCATGTGTAGGGTAATTTACCTCATGAGTTTTCAACTGTCGTGAAGCATAAGCAATTACCTGATCATTCTGCATTAGGACGCAACCAAGTCCTTTCAATGAAGCATCACTGTATATAACAAACTCACCATTCCTGGAAGGTAGTGCCAAAACTGGAGCATTCACCAATCTTCTTTTCAATTCCTGAAAACAATCATCACATTCTTTTGTCCAGATAAACTTAACACCCTTCCGAGTTAGCTTAGTCATTGGACTAGATAACCGTGAAAAATTTCTAACAAACTTTCGGTAATAGCCCGCCAAACCAAGGAAGCTACGAATCTCGGTTACATTTGTGGGTCTTGGCCATTCTTCCACAACTTTTGTTTTTGCAGGATCAACAGTTATTCCATCTTTAGAAACAATGTGACCAAGGAAAGAAATTTGTTGCAACCAAAAATCACACTTGCTGAATTTCCCATAAAGTTTATTTTCTTTTAAGGTTTGCAAGATAACCCTTAAATGTTTTTCATGCTCCTCTTTACTTTTAGAAAACACCAAAATATCATCAATGAAAACCACCACAAACTTATCCAAGAACTCATGGAAAATTCTAATCATTAAGTCCATGAATACAGCAGGTGCATTGGTTAGCCCAAAAGGCATTACTACAAATTCATAATGGCCATATCTCATACGGAACGCGGTTTTCGGAATATCTGCCTCCTTTACCTTCAGCTGATGGTACCCTGATCTCAGGTCAATCTTGGAAAAAAACTGAGCTCCCTGGAGCTGATCAAACAAATCATCGATATGAGGCAAAGGATATTTTTTCTTAACAGTGATATTATTCAAGGCTCTATAATCAATGCAAAGTCTCATAGAACCATCTTTCTTTTTAACAAATAAAATAGGAGCACCCCATGGTGATTTGCTTGGTCTAATGAAACCTTTCTCTAATAAATCTTCCAATTGCTCCTTCAACTCTAAAAGTTCAATTTGTGCCATTCGATAAGGGGGTTTTGAAATTGTCTTAGTATCAGGAACTAAGTCAACAGTAAACTCAACTTCCCGATCTGGTATTCTTCCAGGAAACTCATCAGGAAAAACATCAGGATACTCATTTACCACTGGCACATCATTAATCTGAATAGTTCCTTTATTTTCAATGACGTGTGCAAGGTAACATTCATTTCCATCTTTTACAAGTTTTTCGGCCTCTTGATATGTTATCAACAGTAAGGGTTCATTCCTATAAAAAAAACTGAAAGTCTTTCTGAAAGGAAACTTCTTTAGCTCTACAGTCAATCTTAGCATGGTAAATAGAGAGCCAATCCATACCCAGGATAACATCAAACTCTACTAGAGGTAGAAAAATAAGGACTGCAAGTAGGTTCTTTCCACAGATAATGATAGGAAGATTCTTATAAATTCTTTTTGCCTCGACACTTCCCCCCAGGTGTTTTTACCAAAAGTTCAGGAGTCATTTCTTGAGATGGTATTCCCATTTTACTAGAAAAGGTTTCAGAGATGAAAGAATGTGTAGACCCCGAATCAAACAACACACTGGAATAATCTGAAAAAACAAAAAAAGTACCTGATACAACTTCATTTGATGGCCTGACATCTGCTGAAGTAGTTGCAAAGGATTTCACCACCCCTTTCTGCTTGTAGTCTAACTGCTTCCCATCACTCAAACTCCATGTCGGATACTCGTTTGCATAGTGACCCATCTCATTGCACTTATAACATTTCACTAACTATAAATCAAGTTTTTTCTTACCTTCACCTTGATCCTTTTCAGTGCAATCACGAGCCTTATGTCCCATCTTACCACATCGGTAGCACTTCCCAGAATTCAGAAGACATTCCCCAGCATGCCTTTTGCCACATTTATCACAAACTGGAAACATAGTTCTCTTACCATCAGACTTTTTTGAAGAATTCTTACCTTTCTCCTGCCACCTCGGTCTCTTCTTCTGCTGGTTGTTATAGAAAACTTGGTAATCGGCAAACTCCATTTCCACCTTCTCAGCACATCGAACAAGCTTTTCATAACTTTTAAACTCACGCGAAGCTAATGCCCTTCGGTATTTTGGCTTTAATCCTGAGTAAAAACGATTGATTTTACTATCAAGGTCCCGGATAAAATTTGGAGCATACCTTGCCAAACGAGTGAACCTTTCTTCATAGGCAGCCACTGAGTCTTCCTCTTGCCTCAATTCCAAGAATTGCTTTTCCATCCTAAGTCGAACAGCCTTAGGAAAATACTTCTCAAGAAACATACCTTTGAATTCATCTCAGTCAAGAGCATCAATCTCATCGGCATCCCTGATATTTTTAACCATAGACCACCACTGATCTGCTTCACCTTCCAAACGGTAAATAGCAAGACTAACCTTTTGATTGTCTGAACACCCCATGACATCAAAAATCTTCTCCAGTGCTTTAATCCACCCTTCAGCTTGCATAGGGTCAGATGATCCTCTGAATGATGGTGGATGTTGCCTCATGAAATGTTCCACCACTAACATGTTCCTCTGCGGTTGATCTGCCTGATCTCGTGCATGGATACCACCACCATTTATCGCTTGAATCAACTGCGCCATTACTGCAACAAACTGTTCAGTTCCAATTCCGACCATTTCTGGATGCTGATTCGGAAGGTTATTTCCTTCTGTATGCCTTCCTAGCACTGCATCCCTGTTTCCTCTGCGGAAAACCATTCTGAACAAACATGTCTTAGATGAAGCAACATGGTAATCTTTAAATGCTATATCATTTCGAAAAAAAATATTTTTGGATAATCATTTAATAGAAATATAACTCCTAAAGTTATCTAAACCGACCTATGATACCATCTATAAGGCCCCAGCCTTAAACCTTACATAATCTTGAGTTATTACAAGATTACACATTGAGGATCTTTTCGGGTTTAGTGTTTTAGCGAATTAGATCATAAAACTTGCATTACATTCCACATATAAACAAAGTGGTTACATAGAGATAGTATTCTTCATTCCCATCAATGGAAACACATTTAAAATAAAACATGGATTATTTCTTGACACATCCATGACTCTATCATCTTATCATGTACCTTTCCCTTGACCTGTGAAAAACATTTCAAAAACTTGGGATGAGCATAAAAACTCAGTATGGGTTTTAAAAAAAACATGGAAAGGAAACATGAGTTCATATATATACATAATAATGAAATCATACTTTACCCATAAAACATAGGCACTTTAACATACCTCATAAAATCATGAATAAATCATAGAAATCATAAGACATAAAGGTAACTTGAGGCATTCATAACATTCTTATGTAGGGAGTAACCCTCTTGGTTACGTTTGAAATACCCATCACAGTATATTCCCTAAAATCTCTTCGGAGAAACCTTAACGTTTCACTCCTTCGCGTTACCCAATGCATTGGAGAGCTATAACGGGCTCACCCGCCCTTAGTTTATCACGGAACCACCCGTCTTCATAATAATTCCCAAGAACCATAACATAATCATATCACATAAAACATGTATAAAGGAAACATAAAATTTCCACATTTCAATCACGAGATATCAATACAACACATTGATATAAAAACATTATGAAAACCATTTTCAATACCAAAATAAAAGAAAAGTAAAACATGGTATTTATTTTTCTTTTAAAAAGAAGGTATGGCTTGTAGAGGAAGCCGAAACTCAAATAACGGTTACGACAGCGGAGAAGTCGTTGTCGCCGCATACGTACGACAAAGACATTCCCTTTTGTCGTTTAGTAAACGCTTCGTATAAAAAAGATTCCTTTTGAATAAACGTAAAAGTCAAAGGGGTTTATATACCGTATAAAATAAAGTTGTGTATAAAATAAAATATGCCTCAATGAAAGGAGATTGAGACGAAGTCCCATACCTCGTATCCGACTTGACCCGACCGCTCTTTAATCTCTTGAATAATAAACTTGAGTTAATCTCTACTTGATTATGAATCTTTTTCAAGTTCATTATTCCTTTTATACCATGTTATGAACATCATGTAATCAGTTAAGTTAATAATGTCCATTTTGTCGGTATTTGGTTCTTAAGTCCAAAATAGACTTCGTACACTTACATGTTGTTAATTTGGTCAAAGGTTCATTATATCCAGAATGGTATTCATGATGTAGATATCATATATGTCATATATATCCAGTACATACTTGCATTTATAATATTACATAATCATTTAGAGGTAAGAAATGAAATGCACCGTTCATGGAGACGGTAAGCCGTACGTACGCATGAATGCTACTTTCATTTCTATTTCGTATTTTATAGAATGGAATCATAATGATATAAAGGTATATTATAATTCCAGTATAATATCATATATAATATCATAGTTCCATCCTTTATATGTCCCACATATGGTATTTAACGAATCAAATCACTTTGAGGGGGCGGTAGTCCGCACATCCTAAAATGAAGATATCGTGTTTACCCATAATGGAAACCATAAAGGTATGCCCAAAATGAAAAAAAACAGAAGCTTAAGGAAAACATAAACATATTATATATCATATATAAAAATAGTTACATCATAATGGCCACCTTTGAAGGTGTTAAATGAGTATTGAACAATCATCGTTTCGGGAGGCAGAATTTCGCCATCCACGGAAACCGTATGTTATTTAACCATTTGATGTAGTTGTGTGAGTGTGTAGCTCAAATATATCATATAACACCATCCTAGTATATTGAAGATACTGGTGTTGTTACAAAAGTAGTAAATAAAAAGAGTTTAGGGGGTTGGAGAAGCAAAATAAAACAAATGAACATGAGAGAATGAATTACCTTTAAACGAGTAACTTCTTTTGATTTGAGCCTAAAGGCTTCCTTTGAAAGGATTATGCCCAACAAGAAATCCTCTAGGATGAGGATTGGGATGTGGAGAGAGTAAATGGTCAGGGTTTGGCCGAGCCAAAGGCTTGAGGAGTGTGTGAAATGAGGTAGAGGTGGGGGCCTTTTATAAGAGGAGAGGAGGGGCACTTTTGGAAAGTAAAGAAATATTACTTTATTTGAAAATGTGTTTCGGTTTCAAAAGGTCCCACATTGATATAATTAGTGGATAAGGTGATAAGGCTTATAAATCCACTCATCCAATAAGTTTTGGACATGTGTAGTTCATAGATTTTACATTATCTTTCCATTTTATTTAAATCGTCAAATAATGATGTCATCGCTGCATCATTATTATGTCATAAATAATTTAATTTATTTAATGTCTAAAAATCATAAAAAAAATACTATGATGTATGAAATCCTTTTATCATTCCAATGTCTATTTATAATCAAAAATCTGATTTTTATATCCCCATGTAAAAATTGTTTTCGTAAAACATATTATGTTTGTGTCATTTTTACTTTTACATTAAATAAAAAGTTATTTATGTCATTTCCCAACCAGAATGTCT
Source organism: Viscum album (assembly GCA_963277665.1). NCBI lineage: Eukaryota > Viridiplantae > Streptophyta > Magnoliopsida > Santalales > Viscaceae > Viscum > Viscum album. The sequence goes on from OY728160.1 coordinate 737,952,044, forward strand.
CCATGGGGTCCCCAAGTTGACCCATGGCTTGTCTTGGTCGGCCATGACACAACCAATAAGGTTGGGACATGTGTCTAGGTCATTTCATATTATTAAAGCATTATTTATACCTTAAACTACACTAATTACCACTAATCGTGATTAAAAACTTAATAAGTTACTATTCACCAAAAAATTATTTTAATCTCATTGAACCACATTTTACTTTTTAATGACAACCATATATGTCGGATTTTCAAAATTCAATACACATTAGTGGTAAACTTTCATTTAACTGAAAAATCAGTTTGCTTGATTACCACTTAGTGGTTTCACTATTCATCAAAAATTGAAGTTTTTCAGAAAATTACCAAAAATTCACCCTAAGCTATATTTGATATTCCGAATTCCAAAATGAAGTCTATTTTACAAAATTCAAATCAGATAAGTCACATTAATTAATTTAATAATTAATTCCCGCTGCCAGAGCAAATAGCGTGTTTTTACAAAACAATAAGTATCAAAAGATTGACACCAGTTTAAGTCTAATTTCAAAGTTAAATTGATTCCAATGACCACCATTGGATAAAATGGTAAAAATATATTCTAATTTAACTTCAAAAACAATTCAAAACATAATATAATCATATAAATAAATTAGATTAAAAAGCAGTTTTGATGTAAAATGCAGTATTTTTCACTATTCATTAAAAAATGAACATTGTCAGAAAAATACCAAAAATTCACACAAGGTAAATTTTGATGTCTCAATCAAAAAGGATAAGTTTATTTTGACAATAATAGTTTATAAAATTGTCAAAATATAGATTCAAAAATGGTTTTCCATCAAAAGGCAGTAAAACAATCTTTTAAGAATATTAGTGTATTCCATGCATAAGATTGTATTTATTTTCATTTTAAGCCTCTATAACATTATCTTAATCATTAATAGACATAGATAAAAATATCTATTATTCATTACTTACATGGGATGTTACAAAAGCATCATTGAAAATACATTTCATTCCTATGTTCTACAATTAAAATGCATAACTTTTATGAATTAATTTTATTATTTTTTTCCCAGAAATGTAATGGAATTATTCATATTTAGAAGGATACAACATTTTGGTAAATGAGAAAAATAATAACAAACAATTAATATTTCCACTTAAAGATGGATTTCCATAACAAATGGGGGTCATATGATTTTTTACAGTGTTAGAATTGAAGAAACATGGTGAAAAAAAGATTTCATGGCCTTAAAAATAGCATTTACATCATAAATATACTTCTTATGATGTATATTTTTTAATAACTAATAAACCCATGGAAGGAATAGAAAAATAATCCTAGAGAGAATCATATAAGTCAATATGTAACACATTAATTACACCGTGATGCACCCTAAAACATTTAGAACCCTGTTTATTTTGTAAAATAACTTATATGAAGCTTGTCCAAGAAAGCATATGACATAAAATCACTATTTTCAACGTAAAAGCCTATGATGATTTCTAAAATGGCCATTTTTATGAGAAAAATGATAGGATACCTCCTATTATGAAATGGGACTACCCATTATTACCTGAGACTACCATTTATGATTTTAGGATCATTTATGACTACAATGGGAGTGAATTAAAGTCATACCTGAGCACCTTTGGATATATGTTAACAATATGTATATTTTTCATTTCCAAAGGAGGATATCTGAGACCAGGGATCCAGTATAGGGGATGCAATTTACAATTCCCTTCACCATTAACATTCTACCATTTTTTATAGGGGTTTAAATTAAATTATTTTTCTCTATATCTAATTTATTGAATTATGGGTGAATTCATGCATTCTAATTATATTATTGAAAAGATATTTTACTAACATAAATTTTTATTTTATGGTTAATTTGAATTGTGTTTTTTTATTTCATGTATCTTCTTACTTTTACAATTTTATTTTAAATTTATGATAATTAAATGTTTATTAGATGAGAATTATAAAATGAAAGACATGATTTCAACCCTCACCCTGACCATTGGCAGAAAATTGGTTATATGATTGAAAATGGTTTTGGTATACCAATTTAAATAACTAACTAAATCATATAACAATTAGATATAGGGTTTTAGTGTTAGGGAGAGTGATTATATGGTCCAAGGAGATCTCTTTCACATAATTATGTAATCCAAAATTATTAAACATTAACCATAAATCCCTAGTATAAGATCAAAAAAAAATAACTTTTTTATGTTTTTTTATTATCTTATTCTCTCAATTAATCATAATCACTACAATCCATATATTATATTAAAATTCATAAAATTGTTAAAAAATTTTGGTATTTTTTGTTTAATTTTTTATTTTATCCAACCTGTCCTCATGAGATAGACTTTGTAACTTTCAGATCCTATACAACTTTATTATATAATTAATGAATGCAATTTCATATTTTTAAATATCTAAATTAGGTAAACATCATAGAATAAATGATTCCCAAGGGGAAATAAACATTATGGGACCATTTATTGGGATAGGGTAAGAGATTATATTAGTTAAATGATTTAGGAATATTATTTTCTTATCATTCCTAATTCATGATTATTTTAGGAATTTTTTAATTTTTCTTTTGAAACTTTTAACTACACATATGTAATTTTGGTTGTGATTAAAGGGATTAAATGAAAAGAAATATTCACCTTTATTTTACTGTATCAAACAAAATATTTTGTTTCTCTATAAATGATGAATAATATATCAAGAGATTATTTACAACCGTAACCAAGTGAATAGGACATAATATTCTAGAGACTATAACTATATTTTGAAGAGAATCGACATGATAAATGAATCATAGGAAAAAAAATGTAGTTAAGTTTGTATTATAAAGATGAATTTTATAATAACCATTATTAACATGTATTTTTATGTTCATAGGGTCAAGAAGATGTAAATACTTACAAAAAACATGAGTGGGCCATCACAACACTCAGAGAATAGTAGAACGAAGAAAAAAGAACATATATTATATTTTATTTAAAAATATTCAATAAAAAATATTGATTAGATAATAAGTAATAATAAAAATAATAGAATGATATGTCTACAACATTTTTTATATAATTTATTAATGATATATTCTCACCACTAGAATAAGAAGAACCCACAACCATCTTCACTAACTATGTAGAAGAACAAGAGGATTAAGCATAGATGCTTGAAAAACCTGAAGAGATCATTGATGAATTTCATAAAATGTAGTCATACATATAAAATTAAGAGTTATACCATGTCAAGATAGATACTAAAGCCTTAATTATTTTGGTCAAACTATCTAGACATTGGCCAACTCTCTTGATCATCGATTACATTAAGGAGAATACAAGTTGTGTTGAATGAATTTGAAATTACAGATTGGGTTAACCCAGGGAGGTTATCCTTGTACCACTCCCATATTATCTAACCCATATATGGTCAAGATAAATGAATATTTAAAAATTGCAGCTCACAAGAGGACACCATGTTTTCTATCCATTACTATGATTATATATATATATATATATTTATTATAATATAATTTTTTATTTGGATTTATTTTAAATTACCTTCATTCGTTTTGAGTATAACTGAATAATCCATGTTCTTGGTTGAGTTTAATTTGTTCAAGAATATAAAAAGGAATCATCATCCAAGAATTATAATGATGAAGAAAAACTAACACACCCCAAATTGAAGCATCAATGGAAGTGGAGAATGAGTTTCATTTATTTTGTTTTTTTGAGTCATCAATAATTTAAAAAAATAGAGTTTTTTACTAAAATTTGAATGCCCTGTCTTGATTAATACTTTATTAAAATTGTCTAGAAAATATAACCATCATACAATAAATTACATGCCATGATTTTAAATTTAGTTTTCCATAAATTTGAATTATATAGTTTAGAAAAAGAATTAGTAGTGATGACCATGTAGATTTGTATTTGGAATATCATGATTTAGGAAGACTAGTTGATTTTTTTAAATGATATTTTTCTGAAAATAATCTTGACATAAATTTATGATATTTTCATTAATTGATATTATTATTCATATACATTTCCTTGAGTAATTTTCCCAACCATTTTTCTCATTCTAATGACATTTTTTAAACCAATTTTCCCATTTTTTTCTATACTAATTTTCTTATGATACTCAACATTGTCTCTTCTATTACATTTCATGAATTCATCAAATCTATGACTAAACATGTTCAATTTTAATATTATTTAATATTTTTTACCCTTTATCCTTGTACCCACCTTTAACTACTCCTTTTTAGGCCCTTAAAATCCATTAATGACATTTTTAGGTATTGAACGATGATATAAGACTATTATACCCATTCCTACCCTACTCACAGTATATTGTACTTTATATAAAAGAATAATTATGGGGGATAGGGTATCTATGGTGGATGGGGATGTAAAAAATTGAGGAGATTTTGCTGGGGAATTTTAATTGTTTTTTGGGAAGATACCATTTATCATTCACTATGTTTTATTATTCACCACTATTATTTCATTAAAAAGGAAAAAAACTAAAAAAAATGTGATGTTTCATATGAATATAAAAAATCCCCATTTTCAGAGTGGTGATCCTTTGATAGTATGTTCTTAGGGGATATATATGATACATTTCTTAAACAAATATTTCAAAAAAATTACCAAGAAATGTAGATTCATTTATCATGAGTACTTACATCATAACCCCAAATTAAGACTTCTTTTAGAGGAAGAGAGAGATGGCATCTGTAAATGGAGATTCTCATTAAGCTTATATTTTTATATAATGAATTATCATTTATAGTCTAACATCCCGTGGAATAATCACTTCTCACAATACTTACCCACTTACCAAAAATCATTAGATACATTTGAACTTAACTAAAATCCCTAATAATTAATTTTGAAATACATCATTATGTGGTGGACATGTTAGTTTCCTTCAATACATATGGTAAGTGACATATTTTTGAGAAATGTGGTGATTTTTTTTATTATACCTTGAAAATGAGAAGAAAAATTAGAATGAGGTAAATACAAAATAAAATTAATATAAATAATAAATTGAAAAAATGAAAATTAATGAATAAAAAGAATTTTTTATTTAAAAATAAGAAAATTAATGTTTTATTTTTTTCTTATAATAGTGACACATTAATGAATTTTCATTTTTGGTGATTGAAAATTTAATTCCCCATTTTATCATTTAAATTTATTGAAATATAATTTAAATTATTTTATGGTGATCATACATTTTTGAATTTCGAGATTCCATCCATGAGGCCAAGTCTGAATTCAAGTGAAGGGGGGTTTGATATCTATGTATCTTATATACTTTATCATATTAAAAAAATTAATTTTATAAAATAAATGATTAATTATTTCTTAAATATTAAAAAAATATATCATATTTTCCATGATACAATATTTAGTGGAAAATTAGAATATGGATACTAAATGATGAATATCCCGACATAATGATGTATTTCCCTAACCATGGATGATCATAAGATGTTCATGGGGGTCATAACTAAAGTCCCAAGGTGTGAAATATGTTATGGGGAAGGAAAATCATTTTTTACTTCACTAATACAATTTAAATGATTTAGCTTTGTCCGAAAATAATGTGTAAACACTTTGGGGGGGAAGAGAAAAATTATTCCAGATAATTAGAATATATGTCACAATGTGATACATATAAATTCTATTAGGATGCACCCTGAAATAGTATCAGAACCACATTAATGCTATAAATTCAGATATGGGCAGATGTAATCTAATAAATTACAACATAAAATAAATATTTATGATGTAAAATACATTTATGTGGTTATAAATGACAATTATTTATAATAAAATTGCTGGGAAAAACCCCATTATTACATGGGACGACCATTTATAACATTGTACATCAAATTATAACTTGAGACTCAATTATGAATGCAATAATAGTGAAACAATCAAACCCATGAACCCTTAGATATCTATAAATAGAGATTTTTCACACCATTGAAAAGGATGATATTAGGAAACAAGGATTGGAGTGAGGTGTTTCACTGCAGCAATTTCCTTCCCCAGTTGTACACTTCCATTTTTGTAAGGATTTATTTTTTTTCTCACATTCTAATGGCTGGCATCTGGGGATGATTTCTTTCATGCATAAAATGTAATTTAAGGGAGATCATACTATGGTATTTTTTAGTTATATGGTTAATTGAGTTGGTTTTTTTCATTCAAATTACATTCTACCTTTTTCCTATTTAATATTTGATACATGATTATTTTAGTTCAATTAAATTATTTTCTACGTTAAAAAATAATAATTAACCCCACAACATGAAAATTGGGAAGAATTTAGTTTTTTGAAATGGATTGGCTCTCCGATTTCACTAACTTACCAAAATATATGACCATTAGAAAATGTTTTTTTGAAGAGGGAGAGTTATCAAATAGAACAAGAATATAACTTTAGCCTAATTTCAAAAACAACAATGATAAATCATTAGCCTTGAATCCATCGTATATAAACCCTGAAATTATCAGTTTTGTTTTATTCTATTCATCCATCACTTTTTAAATGTCATGATTATATATAGTTTATATTCAAATAATTTAAATTTTTAATTAAATTATTTCTTTATTATTACATTGATTACATTATCTAACCCATCATCATGGGATCGACTTCAAGACTTGAGAATCATATTCTACATAATCATTGAAAGAGTTATTATTAATTCATATTTTTAAATTTAAAAATTCAGTAACCCTAAAATAAATAATGATGACCACATAGATATTATAGTCCATTACCCCTACTATTGAATAATAATGTAACCCCATTTTTATTAGATCTTGATGAATCTTGGATGACTGAGGACATGATGGTGCATTTTTATACTTGTTGGGGATTGGATTTTCAAGACAAGATGATGAAACATGAAGACCAATGGAAATTATATTGACATGTGTGATGATTCCAATCCCATAGAATCTAAATAATTTAAATTTTATGGACAAATGTCTTTCATGGTAGATAGAATCATAATGTCCCTATAAACCATCAGATTCAAATTTGTATCCAAATATTTTATTGAAGAAATTTTTTAATTATCTTTAACCTCAATAAATTTATAGTTGGGTGATATATTTTTGTGAATAAACAGGTGTAAGGTCCCCTTTCATGATCCTTATCATTCATTCAATAATGATCTATGCGATATGGATGAAACCGCAGATGTGGTGAGTTATTTAATCCCATTAATTAAAGGTTGTGTAGAGCCTGATAATCATCATACCTTGAAAGAATTCAAAATAACCATTATTTCTACACAAAATTAAGGTTAAAATAATTTAGGTAAAGATAAGGAATCATGTTTTAATCAATCGACCATGTGGAAGCCTCTTAAATAGAAAAGATATCATCACCTTAAAAAGTGAGTTGCCTTTCGAGGTAGAGGTTATTAACTTAAAAAAAGATAAATGATATATTATGATGTCTGACCATTGATTTTTTATTTATTTATAGATAATAATTTTTTAAATTTGATTAGGGGGTACCATAACATTGACAATAGGTCTATAGGAAACTATTTATTTAAATTATGGCTCAAAGACCAAGTGGACTCAAACACATTATATATGTAAAGGTATATACCCAAAAATACTAAAATAACACTTCCCCAACACCTTCTACAAGATTTCACCTAGAGGACCTCTTGATTTTTCTACCAAAATTTAGTTCCCTTGTGCATAGATATACACGCTGATGGCAAGACAATGCATATCCTAGATTCTTCTAATGATCAATTGGCTCCATCTGGTGGTTATTACTACTCTGATCCTCCATGGTCCTTATCTAGTTTTTTTATGTAGAATATTGATCTAATCTATGGACTTAAGGACGTATGGGTCATATGATTATGATGAATTATAGGCCATATGACCCAATGGGCCATTTTTATGGCCTGAAATCCCAATTCTGGTGAATAGTGTTTCTAGTTAGTACCACTACAATACAAGTTTCAGTACAACTAAAATAATACTATCATAGGATATGTTATCCACAAGAACACAACCACAACAATATGTATTTTAGTGTTTGTATTTTCTATTATTTTCAGTTTTACATGGCGTTGAATATACCATTACCACTTGTAAAGTCTATCTCCATTTATTTTTTTGGGCATTTTCCTTTATATTTTTATAAATTTTATAAGATCGTAGTTTTGGGTGTCATGTACAGTGTTTGAGTATTATATCTTACCCATAAATCAACATAAAATTCTTTAAGGAGTGTATGTTCTCTGTCATTGACCAAATTAATAGTTCAATAGACACAAAATACCTTGAAATTAAATGATCTAAATTTTCATCTTCATTATTGTTATGATTTTAGGGTAGGAATACCATGTATCTTTGGTTGCGCCCAAATTTACCCTACTGGTAAAAGCGATCGATTTATTACATGTAGGGGTCGAATCCACAGGGACCGAAGAAGTAACCTTGAGACGCTATGATTGTGTGAAGGATGGGCTATGAAGTAGCCGACTTTGGGTTTGATTTTGGATGGTTTTTAAAAAACACTAATAAACCTAAGTGAATTCAATTAAATAGAAATGGGTTGATCTTAGGATTATGCTCGGGGTGGATTGAATGAATTTTACTTCATTAGACAATTTTGGTTTTATTAATTTTTGATGAATCCATTCTTCAAAAATAACATTACATTCATCATTTTCTAGTTTGGTGCTTACTAAACACAATTATTAATCCCGTATACACTAAGAGAACCAAATTCATGATCTCTCTGAGGTATATGGTCATTTAGTAATTGAATTTAGTTTGCTCAATCACCGTAAAGATGAAGAGTAGAAATAATTGAAGAATGAATATCTTAAATTAATTATCCAATTAACAACAATTCGTTCATAAAATAACATTCAATCTAGCCTTTCCATCCTCCTAAGATCATCCCATTAAATTTTTATCCCTCCATTGATGGTATACTCTCAGTGGTGGGCGGAAGATGGCTAACAAAAAATGGATTGAAGAAATTAAAACTGCGGAAATAATGAGCACTCCTCGGTGTGTGTGAATGAAATTTACACCTATGTGTGAACTAATTCACAACAACACAGAGATATCACTGTGCTTTGTGATAATAATGTTTTAATAAAAGAAATGGAAAATATATAAGTTAATGAAGTTGATTAAGAACATAAAGATACAAGAAAGAAACTTACATGGATATGGAAAACATTACAAAGGAAATTTGGAAGCATAACCTTACAATGAAACAAGCAACAAAAGATGATATGAAAAATATCCAACCCTATTCCCTTCACCAATAGATCCTTATATAGTCATATTAGGAGCCTTAGTTCCATCCCCCAATAATTAATTTACCCCCCAACAATTAATAGAGTCAAATGGAGGGTGAATAATCAAAATGAAATTGTTGTTTCGAATTTGACCCGGAAAACTGTCCATATTCGTCCATTATATTGACGTGTGAATTCGAAAATTAATAAGGACGAATCCGGAGGGGTTGTAGAAGGAAAATATCTTCTTCCATCTGTCCTCTATGAGATGTAAACATTTCAGGAAATTTGGCTCATCTATTTGGATGTTATGGTCAAAATGGTGGGACGGATTTATGTGCATTAATGTCGGGTCCACCATTTAAATCTCAACTTCAGATCCCTTTATCATCATGAAAACATAAGAATTAGCTCCGTCCACAGTTGAATAAAATGATCCTAATATTGTTATATTTTTAATGTATACATTTGAGCTTCATTGGGATTGGTTTCTGGGCCCCACATTTGTTTGATGGGCCTTAGGCCCATTATGCTTTTTCCAGCAAGTTTCTGCCATCAGGCGCAAAATTCTCCATCTTCCTTTGGGATTCATCCAGCGGACCTAAAATATAAAATGTTCCAAACAAAGTGATCAATCAAATAAAAAAATTCAAATTCAGAAAATTAATATAATATTGTCAACAAACAAATTAATGATTGGGCCCAAATTTGCATTTTAAACATGATTTGCATTTTTGATGAGAAATGAAGTTCTATTTATGTAATTCACTAAAAACAATGTTTATGTACTTTGGAACAATGAATATAAAGATATTAACAATTAATATTAGCCACTTTCAGTGACGAATCACACCCCCCAACTTGAGTTTTTCTATTCCCGAGCAAAATAAATTACAAATATGAAATTCAAATCCCCTTTTCCAAAAACATTTTAATACAAATTGCTCACCCAAATATCAAATACCAAAAAAAATTATGAAAACCCAAAAAATAATTAAAAACAAGATAAGTCCATAAGAATATCCCAAGCCCAAACCCATTCCTTTGTTCAAATTCATCGCCACATTTCATCCAATTCCAATTAAGCATGATAAAGTGTTGTGCATCATAAAAGATATGGGGCTCATTTTATTGTTAAAGGGGAAAAATGGAAGCGATAGGTGGGAATCACATTAATCCTTTAAGATGAGTATCCTTTTTTTTATTTTATTTTTTTTATTTTATTTTTTTTAACCACAATAGATATGAAAAGACTAACTCTGGGCAAGACAACTATGGAGTCACGATCCCCAAGTGTCGGATGCCACACATATTGTCAATTTCATGCTCTACAATAGAGATATAAAGCCTAACTCTGGGCAAGACAACTATGGAGTCACGATCCCTAAGTGCCGGACTCCATGCATTTGGAAAAAACATTGTTCTATGTGGTCATTTTTTTTTGTTTTTTTTATTTTTTTTTTGTTTTCTTGTTTTTTTTTTTTATACTCAAATTAAACTAAAAGTTACCCCAGAACCCTATGCTATAATTAAAGGGACCCAAGAACTCAAATTTACACCCACGATCCAGTAGACGTGCATTGTGGCATTTTCATTAAGAGGATGAAATTTTAAACATTGAAAAATCACATCGGATAACCGCACTTTCCAAAAACTATGCTCATGAACTTAAACATGCATTAAAATCAGAATCAAGGCATGCAAAATTTATTTGATATCCAATTTTAGAGTTTTCAATGTGTGTTTATCATGTTTATGGTTAATGTAATTTTTATTTTCATGCATGTTTTTATTCACAAAATAAAAAAAAATCATTCTTTATCTCCCCCCAACTTAGAATGACACTGTTCCCAGTGTTTAAAGAAAAGAAAAGTTAGAAGTGGGTAGGAGAGGAGTTCAAAGATGAAATTGAGAATGATAAACATGGAACAAACTCACCTGGTTTTTAAAGTTGAAGTTCATGATGCTCCAAATTACTCATTTGATCTCTTTGGGGATGTAGGAACCTCCTTGATTGAACATGTATCACCCAAAATAGTTCCAGAACCATAAAAAGAAGGACAAAGCAGACAGAACAAACAACACAATGATTTATTTAATTCCAAGTACCATCATTTTCATGTTTTTTTAAATCAAACTAATGATATATTGTCTGCTTTTAAATTTCTGGGTAAGGTATTACTCAGGGACCACACCGCGTGACACAGATGAATACGGTACTCCCCTTTCGTACCCATCCATACTTATAAAAGAAGAACAGGTCAAGAGTATAATTTTTTTAACCAACAAAAACATAAATAAAATAAACTGATGATACATTGTCTTCTTTAAATTTCTAGGTAAGGTATTACTCAGGGATCACACCATGTGACACGGATGAATACGGTGATCACTTTTCATACCCATCCTTACTCATAAAAGAAGAACAGGTCAACAGTCTATATATATAAAAAAACAAAATTAAGCAGAAGGTAACAAAAGATGATTCACAGTGATTGGAAACATGAAAACCACGGGTTGCCTCCCTTGCAGCGCTTTTTTTTAACGTCGTTAGCCCGACTTGTACCCTAAATCTATCAATTTTTCTCTGGTTCATATGTTGGCTCAGTTAACTCCTCCTTGGTTTCTTGTTTATTGAATGATTCAATGAATGGTTTTAACCTATGACCATTGACATTGAAGACATGACCACTTGTGGGATCCTGAATCTCTATTGCCCCATCAGGGTACACATGATGCACTAGGTATGGACCAGACCATCTGGACCTTAGCTTTCCTGGGTGTAGATGAAGTTTTGAACTATACAAGAGCACAAATTTTCCCAGTTCAAAGTGTTTGACTTTGAGATTCCTTGATTTGTAGGCTTGAACTTTAGATTTATTGATCCTTGAATTTTCATAAGCCTCCATCCTAAGTTCCTCGAGTTCATTAAGATCTAATTTCCTTTTTGATTCAGCCAATGAAATGTCAAAGTTCATTTTTTTATTGCCCAAAAGGCCTTATGCTCAATTTCAACAGGTAAATGACATGCTTTTCCATAAACCAATCTATACGGCGACATTCCTAGGATAGTTTTGAAAGCAGTTCGATATGCCCAAAGGGCATCTAAGAGTTTCTTGGACCAATCTTTCCTAGAGGGATTGACATTTTTTTCAAGAATTTGTTTAATTTCTCTATTTTCCAACTCAGCTTGACCGTTGGTTTGAGGATGGTATGTAGTGGAAACTTTATGAGTAATACCGTACTTAGACATGAGTGAAGAGAATGGGGAGTTGCAGAAATGGGTTCCACGATCACTGATTATAGCCCTAGGAATTCCAAATCGAGAAAATATATGCTCTTTCAGAAATCGGATCACAACATGGTGGTCATTGGACTTGGTGGGAATATCTTCAACCCATTTTGAGACATAATCAATAGCTAAGAGGATGTAGAGGTATCCCTTAGAGTTTGTAAGGGGTCCCATGAAATAAATTCCCCAACAATCAAAGATTTCAACGACCAGAATGGGAGTGAGGGGCATTTGATTCCTTTTGGTAATGGATCCTAATTTCTGACACTGAGGACAACTTTTGAAGAATTGGAAGGAATCCTTAGTGAGGTTCGGCCAGTAGAAACCACTTTGGAGGACCTTTGCAGTGGTTTTCTTTGTAGAAAAGTGGCCTCCACATGCCTCTCCATGACAAAATTTTAGAATGGACTCTTGCTCAGACTCAGGAATACATCTCCTGATGATTTGATCAGGACAGAACATGAAGAGGTAAGGATCATCAAACACATAGTGTTTTACATCAGAAAGGAATTTCCTCTTTGCTTGGGTCCCCATGAATTTTGGAATGTCACCCGTCACCAAATGGTTTGCTATGTCAGCATACCAAGGGCAATCACTCACTGAATAGAGGTTCTCATCGGGAAATGAATCAGACACAGAGAGGTGGTGTGAGTTGTCTTGGAATTCTATCCTAGAGAGGTGATCAGCTAAAATATTTTCAACACCCTTTTTATCCTTAATGGTTAAATCAAACTCTTGAAGAAGAAGGACCCACCTAATCAATCTATCCTTGGTATCTTGTTTTTGGAAAAGGTATTTTAGGGCTGAATGATCAGTGAAGACAATGATGGGTGATCCTAAGAGATAAGACCTGAATTTCTCTAAGGAAAAGACAATAGAAAGCAACTCTTTCTCAGTGGTGGTGTAGTTCATTTGTGCATCATTTAAATATTTTCTTGCATAAGAAATGACATGTGGAGTTTTCTCACACTGTTGTCCTAAGACTGCTCCTACAGTGAAATCACTTGCATCACACATGAGCTCGAAAGGAAGTTTCCAATTTGGAGATTTCATGATAGGTGGATATATAAGAGTTGACTTGAGCGTAGGGAATGATTCCTCACAGCTTTCGGTCCATAAAAATGGAGCATCTTTTACCAATAGAGCACAAAGTGGTCAAGAAATAGAGCTGAAATTCCTAATGAACCTTCTATAAAAACCAGAATGTCCTAAGAAGGACCTCACTTCCTTAATAGTTTTAGGAGAGGGAAGGTGACGAATGATGTCAACCTTAGCTTTATCAACTTCAATCCCTCTACCAGATACCAGATGACCTAGAACAAGTCCTTCCCTTACCATGAAATGGAATTTTTCCCAATTTAGTATGAGATTCTTATCCTCGCACCTTGACAAAACCTTTTCAAAATTTATAAGGAATCCCTCAAAAGTATCCCCAAATATAGAGAATTCATCCATTAAGACCTCTAAAAAATCCCCCACCATATCCGAGAATATTCCCATCATGCACCGCTGGAAGGTACCAGGGGCATTACATAACCAAAAGGGCATGCTCTTGAAGGAAAAAGTGCCAAATTGACAAGTGAAGGTTGTTTTCCCTTGATCCTCTAATGAGACTTCGATTTGATTATACCCTGAGAATCCATCTAGGAAGAAATAGAATTGATGACCCACCACTCGCTCGAGGACTTGATCAATAAAGGGTAAGGGGAAATGGTCTTTCTTGGTACAAGAGTTGAGCTTCCTATAGTCAATACAAACTCTCCATCCACTACTGACCCTTGTTGGAAGCATCTCTCCATCCTTGTTGGTTATTACTGTGATTCCAGCCTTCTTTGGAACCACATGGATTGGGCTAACCCACTCACTCTCAGCTATAGGATAGATGATACCATCTTTTAACAATTTCAAAAGTTCTTTTCTCACTAATTCCATGATATTAGGATTGAGTTGCCTCTGAGGTTGACGACATGGCTTTGACTCAGATTCAAGAATAATTCCATGAGTCCCGATAAGTGGGCTAATCCCAGGGATATCAGATAGGGTCCATCCAATGGCTTTCTTGTGTCTCCTAAGAACATCTAGAATCATCCTCTCATGATCGGCTTCAAGGGAGGAAGAAATGACAACAGGAAAAGATTGATTGTCCCCTAAGAAATCATACTTTAGTGATGAAGGTAAGACTTTAAATTCAAGATCAGATTGGTCATGACTTTCCAAGAATGGATGATACTTTGTGTTGAACTTAGTTTCTTTGTTCATATTTCTTGACAAAATTGGTTCCTTGTGAACAGAATTTTCATCTACTAAATTTTCCAGAGTAGTGTCATCAATGGCTATGGACTCAATTTTATTGATTTCAACCATGGTATCATTGATTGGTGATTATAGAAATGCATCAATAGAGATGTCTGAAAGAGATTCAATCCACGGAGGCAAATTTCCCTCATGTGAATAAAGAAAATCAATCTCTTCTTGACTTAACCATCCTTCGGTAACTCCTTGATGTTCATTGAGTTCATTATCAACACTACTAATCCAATTAACCTCATGGATCTCTTCATCATCCCCAATTTGAGAGTTTGCGTTGTAGATGTTCAAGTCTAGACTCATGTTCCCAAAGGTGATGGTCATGTTCCCATTTCGGACTCGGATTACAGAGTTGATTGTTGCAAGGAAGGGACGACCAAGTATGATTGGGGTTTGCTCCCTAGGACCTAAGCTTGGGTGATTGTCCAGAACAATGAATTCAGCTGGGTAAATGAAATTTTCAACTTTCACCAAAACATCTTTTAAGATCCCCTTTGGAACTCGAACACTACAATCAGCAAGTTGAAGAGTGGCAGATGTGGGTTGGAGTTCTTCGAGCCCTAACTGACAGTACATGGCATAAGGAATGAGGTTCACACTAGCACCTAGATCACACAAGGTTTTGACAACTTTGTTCTCTCCTAGTTCAACATTTATGTAAGGGCATCCTAGGTCTTTCATCTTAGGAGGAATGGTCCCTTGAATGGTGGTACTCAAATTAGCAACCAAAAGGAATTTGTTTTTATGTGAAAATTTTCTTTTAAAAGTGCACAAGTCCTTAAGGTATTTTGAGTAGGAAGTTATGGTTTGGATGGAATCGAGAAGGGGAATGTTCAACATGACTTGTGAGAAGATTTCCCTCAATATTTCACTCAATTCAGGCTTGGTTTTTCCCCTCATGCGTTGAGGAAATGGTGCAGATTGTGGAGTTGTTTGTTGAAGTGTTGTTTCATTCACATTATTATCAGTTTCTTCAGTTTGATCTTGTAGTTCATTTGAATTTTCATTAGAGTTTGAATCTTCACATGGTTTCTGACTTATCTGTTCAGGTTTTTCAATTGATTTCCCACTTCTTAAAACTGTCACAGCCTTTAGTTGTTGGTGAGTTGTTTGAGTGAAACTTGTCTCTCCCCTTGATGTTTGTTGTGGAATGGCCTGTGTGGGAATAGGTGCCTTCCCAGTTTTTATGGTTTGAATTTCTTGTTTAATGTATGAGAATTCTGAGTTCATTTTGTCCATTTGTTTGCACAGTTCTTCTAGTAGGCTTTGTGGAACATTTTGGGTTGGTGCTTGAGCTTGTGGGTTTATCCCAAGAGGATACTTTGGTTGTTGGATAGGTTGGTGAATGGGTTGTTGGATAGGTTGTTGATATTGGACATGAGGATGATGGAATTGGACCGGTTGTGGTTGGAACTGATTATGATGTTGAATGTTTTGTTGAGGGTATGGGTTGATACATTGTTGTTGTGTTGGTTGTTGATTGTCCTTCCAATGAAAGCCCAGATGGTCATTATACCTTGGATTGAAGGTGTTCGTGAATTGTTGATTTTGAATGTTCATTGCATTAACTTCTTCTGGTGGTCCTCCTAAAATAACATCCTTGATGGAAGGAATGGTTGGGCAATTATCAGTCTTGTGGTCATTCTTGTCACAAATTTTACAAACAAGCTCAACAGTTTGAGTTTTGTGGACATTCCTAAGATCAATCTTCTCAACTTTCCTCGTGAGTGCATCAAGTTTTGCTCTATGGTTTTCTTCTTCTCCAAGATTGTACATTCCCCCAGATTTGGGTGGCTTCTCATAGTATGGTGATGTTCCCCATGTTTGGTTTTGTTCAGTAATATTTTCTAGATACTCGTAAGCATCATTTAGGGCTTTTTTTAAGGTTCTATTACACATCATATCAATGAATTTTTTGTTTCCGAGACCCAACCCTTCATAGAAAATTCTCACTTGTTCTGGGATTAAGAAACCATGGTGCGGTACAATGTTTAATGTGTCCTTGAAGCTTTCCCATGTTTCATAGAATGTTTCTCCCTCTCTTTCAAAAAAGTTTTGTATGCTCTTTTTAAGTGAAATTGTTTTGTGATGGGGTAAGTATTTTTTATAAAATTCTCGTTGAAGTTGGTCCCATGAGTGAATGGATGCTGGTCTCAAATTGTTTAACTAATTCTTTTCTCGGTCCTTAAGGGAAAAAGGTAATAGTCTCATTTTAGCAGATTCAATTTGATTTGGTGGGCACATGGTTTCGACAATGTCATTAAATTCTTTAACATGAAGGTAAGGAATCTCAGACTCCATCCCATGAAAGGTTGGAAGGTGGTTCAAGACATGGGGTTCGAAAACATATTGGGCATATCCTATGTTATCATGCCTAATGCATGAGGGTGCATTGGTCCAGGTTGGTGTGAAGTAGTCATTCATGGTCGGGTCTTCAATAATTCCCAAGTTAGGGTCTTTCCCGTTATTTTGGTTCCCTCCCCGGTTTATGATTTGGGTTTGTGGGATATTCTCCATTGTATCGAACTCAACGTCTGAATTTGGAGTATTAGGAGGATTTGGATCTAAAGGAAATAGACCTCTTTTAGTGCTTGACTCCCCAGCCCTAGGAGTATCCACCCTAACTATTCTGTTTGAGTTATCGTGGGTGTAGGTGGACATGTGCCAAAAGAAAAAAAAGTGAGAAAGGGAAAAGATAAGAGAATTGGGATGAGAATAGAAGAATGGGGGTAAGAAAAGAAGGTTTTTGGTCTAAGGAACTTACTTGGTCCCCGGAAACGGCGCCAAAATTCTCCATCTTCCTTTGGGATTCATCCAGTGGACCTAAAAGATAAAATGTTCCAAACAAAGTGATAAATCATATAACAAAATTTCATATTCAGAAAATGAATATAATATTGTCAACAAACAAATTAATGATTGGTCCCAAATTTTCATTTTAAACATGAATAGTATTTTTGATGAAAAATGAAGTTCTATTTATGTAATGCACTAAAAAAAATTTTATGGACTTTGGAACAATGAATATAAAGATATTAACAATTAATATTATCCACTTTCAGTGACTAATCACACCCCCCAACAATTAAGAGAGTCAAATGGAGGGTGAATAATCAAAATGAAATTGATGTTTCGAATTTGACCCGGAAAACTGTCCAGATTCGTCCACCATATTGACGTGTGAATTCGAAAATGAAGAAGGACGAATCCGGAGGGGTTGTAGCAGGAACATATCTTAGTCCATCCGTCCTCTATGAGATGTAAAAATTTCAGGAAATTTGGCTTATCCGTTTGGATGTTATGGTCGAAATGGTGGGACGGATTTCGGTGCATTAATGTCGGGTCCACCATTTAAATCTCAACTTCAGATCCCTTTATCATCATGAAAACATCAGAATTAGCTCTGGACACAGTTGAATAAAATGATCCCCATATTTTTATCTTTCTACTGTATATATTTTAGCTTCATTGGGCTTGTTTTCTGGGCCCCACATTTGTTTGATGGGCCTTAGGCCCATTATGCTTTTTCCAGCATGTTTTTGCATTCAGGCGCAAAATTATCCATCTTCCTTTGGGATTCATCCAGTAGACTTAAAAGATAAAATGTTCCAAACAAATTGAGAAATCATATAACAAAATTTCAAATTCAGAAAATGAATATAATATTGTCAACAAACAAATTAATGATTGGGCCCAAATTTGCATTTTAAACATGATTTGCATTTTTGATGAGAAATGAAGTTCTATTTATGTAATACACTAAAAACAATGTTTATGGTCTTTGGAACAATGAATATAAAGATATTAACAATTAATATAAGACACTTTCAGTGACTAATTACACCCCCCAACTTGATTTTTCCAAGTCCCGAGCAAAATAAATTACAAATATGAAATTCAAATCCCCTTTTCCAAAAACATTTTAATACACATTGCTCACCCAAATATCAAATACCAAAAAAAATTATGAAAACCCATAAAAATCATTAAAAACAAGCTATGTCCATAAGCATATCTCAAGCCCAAGCCCATTCCTTTGTTCAAATTCATCACCACATTTCATCCAATTCCAAATAAGCATGATAAAGTGTTGTGCATCATAAAAGATATGGGGCCCATTTTATTGTTCAAGGGGAAAAAATGGAAGCGCTAGGTGGGAATCACATTAAACCTTTAAGATGAGTATCAATTTTTTATTTTATTTTTTTGATTTTAATTTTTTTTAACCACAATAGATATCAAAAGACTAACTCTGGGCAAGACAACTATGGAGTCACGATCCCCAAGTGTCGAACGTCACACATATTGTAAATTTCATGCTCTACAATAGAGATATAAAGCCTAACTCTGGGCCAGAAAACTATGGAGTCACGATCCCCAAGTGCCAGACGCCACGCATTTGGACAAAACATTTCTCTATGTGGTCATTTTTTTTGTTTTTTTGTTTTTTTTTGTTTTTTTGTTTTTTTGTTTTTCTGTTTTTTTGTTTTTTTTATACTCAAATTAAACTAAAAGTGACCCCAGAACCCTATGCTATAATGAAAGGGAGCCAAGAACTCAAATTTACACCCACAATCCATTAGACGTGCATTGTGGCATTTTTATTAAGAGGATGAAATTGTAAACATTGAAAAATCACATCGGAAAACCGCACTTTCCAAAAACTATGCTCATGAACTTAAACATGCATTAAAATCAGAATCAAGGCATGCAAAATTTATTTGATTTCCAATTTTAGAGTTTGCAATGTGTGTTTATCATGTTTATGGTTAATGGAATTTTTCTTTTCATGCATGTTTTTATTCGCAAAATTAATAAAAAATCTTTTTTATCTCCCCCCAACTTAGAATGACACTATCCCCAGTGTTTAAAGAAAAGAAAAGATAGAAGTGGGTAGGAGAGGAGTTCAAAGATGAAATTGAGAATGATAAACATGGAACAAATTCACCTAGTTTTTAAAGTTGAAGTTCATGATGCTCCAAATTACTCATTTGATCTCTTTGGGGATGTAGGAACCACCTTGATTGAACATGTATCACCCAAAATAGTTCCAGAACCATAAAAACAAGGACAAAGCAGAAAAAACAAACAACACAATGATTTATTTAATTCCAAGTACCATCATTTTCGTGTTTTTTTAAATCAAACTATTGATACATTGACTTCTTTTAAATTTATGGGTAAGGTATTACTCAGGGATCACACCGCATGACACAGATGAATACGGTTCTCCCCTTTCATACCCATCCATACTTATAAAAGAAGAACAGGTCAAGAGTATAATTTTTTTAACCTACAAAAACGTAAATAAAATAAACTGATGATACATTGTCTTCTTTAAATTTCTGGGTAAGGTATTACTCAGGGATCACACCACGTGACACGGATGAATACGGTGCTCCCTTTTCATACCCATCCTTACTCATTATAGAAGAACATGTCAACAGTCTATATATATAAAAAAACAAAATTAAGAAGAAGGAAACAAAAGATGATTCAAAGTGATTGGAAACATGAAAACCACGGGTTGCTTCCCATGCAGCGCTTTTGTTTAACGTCATTAGCCCGACTTGTACCATAAATCTATCAATTTTTCTCTAGTTCATATGTTGGCTCAGTTAACTCCTCCTTGGTTTCTTGTTTATTGAATGATTCAATGAATGGTTTTAACCTATGACCATTGACTTTGAAGACATGACCACTTGTGGGATCCTGAATCTCTATTGCCCCATGGGGGTACAAATGATGCACTAGGTATGGACCAGACCATCTGGACCTTAGCTTTCCTGGGTGTAGATGAGGTTTTGAACTATACAAGAGCACAAATTTTCCCAGTTCAATGTGTTTGACTTTGAGATTCCTTGATTGGTAGGCTTGAACTTTAGATTTATTGATCCTTGAATTTTCATAAGCCTCCATCCTAAGTTCCTTGAGTTCATTAAGATCTAATTTCCTTTTTTTTCAGCCAAAGAAATGTCAAAGTTCATTTTTTTTGCCCAAAAGGCCTTATGCTCAATTTCAACAGGAAAATGACATGCTTTTCCATAAACCAATCTATACAGTGACATGCCTAGTATAGTTTTGAAAGCAGTTCGATATGCCCAAAGGGCATCTAAGAGTTTCTCGGACCAATCTTTCCTAGAGGGATTGACAGTTTTTTCAAGAATTTTCTTAATTTCTCTATTTTGCAACTCAGCTTGACCATTGGTTTGAGGATGGTATGCAGTGGAAACTTTATGAGTAATACCGTACTTAGACATGAGTGAAGAGAATGGGCGGTTGTAGAAATGGGTTCCACGATCACTGATTATAGCCCTAGGAATTCCAAATCAAGAAAATATATGCTCTTTCAGAAATCGAATCACAACATCGTGGTCATTGGACTTGGTGGGAATGGCTTCAACCCATTTTGAGACATAATCAATAGCTAAGATGATGTAGAGGTATCCCTTAGAGTTTGGAAAGGGTCTCATGAAATCAATTCCCCAACAATCAAAGATTTCAACGACCAGAATGGGAGTGAGGGGAATTTGATTCCTTTTGGTAATGGATCCTAATTTCTGACACTGAGGACAACTTTTGCAGAATTGGAAGGAATTCTTAGTGAGGTTCGGCCAGTAGAAACCACTTTGGAGGACCTTTGTAGTGGTTTTCTTTGTAGAAAAGTGGCCTCCACATGCCTCTCCATGACAAAATTTTAGAATGGACTCTTGCTCAGACTCGGGAATACATCTCCTGATGATTTAATCAGGACAGAGCTTGAAGAGGTAAGGATCATCAAACATATAGTGTTTTAAATCAGAAAAGAATTTCATCTTTTCTTGGGTCCCCATGAATTTTGGAATGTCACCCATCACCAAATGGTTTGCTATGTCAGTATACCAAGGGAAATCACTCACTGAATAGAGGTTCTCATCGGGAAATGAATCAGACACAGAGAGGTGGTGTGAGTTGTATTTGAATTATATCCTAGAGAGGTGATCAGCTACAATATTTTCAACACCCTTTTTATCCTTAATGGTTAAATAGAACTCTTGAAGAAGAAGGACCCACCTAATCAATCTAGCCTTGGCATCTTGTTTTTGGAAAAGGTATTTTAGGGCTGAATGATCAGTGAAGACAATGATGGGTGATCCTAAGAGATAAGACCTGAATTTCTCTAAGGCAAAGACAATATAAAGAAACTCTTTCTCTGTGGTGTTGTAGTTTATTTGTGCATCATTTAAAGATTTCCTTGCATAAGAAATGACATGTGGAGTTTTCTCACACTGTTGTCCTAAGACTGCTCCTACAGCGAAATCACTTGAATCACACATGAGCTCAAAATAAAGTTTCCAATTTGGAGATTGCACGATAGGTGGAGATATAAGAGTTGACTTGAGCGTAGAGAATGATTACTCACAGCTTTATGTTCATAAAAATGGAGCATCTTTTACCAATAGAGCACAAAGTGGTCGAGAAATAGAGCTGAAATTCCTAATGAACCTTCTATAAAAACCAGCATGTCCTAAGAAGGACCTCACTTCATTAACAGTTTTAGGAGAGGGAAGGTGACGAATGATGTCAAACTTAGCTTTATCAACTTCAATCCCTCTACCAGATACCAGATGACCTAGAACATGTCCTTCCCTTACCATGAAATGGCATTTTTCCTAATTTAGTATGAGATTCTTATCCTCTCACCTTGAAAAAACATTTTTAACATTTATAAGGCATCCCTCAAAAGTATCCCCAAAGATAGAGAAGTCATCCATGAAGACCTCTAAAAAATCCCCCACCATATCCAAGAATATTCCCATCAGGCACTGTTGGAAGGTACCAGGGGCATTACATAACCCAAAGGGCATGCGCTTGAAGGAAAAATTGACAAATGGAAAAGTGAAGGTTGTTTTTCCTTGATCCTCTAAGGAGACTTCGATTTGATTATACCCTGAGAATCCATCTAGGAAGTAATAGAATTGATGACCCACCACTCGCTCGAGGACTTGATCAATAAAGGGTAAGGGGAAATGGTCTTCCTTGGTACAAGAGTTGAGCTTCCTATAGTCAATAAAAACTCTCCATCCACTACTGACCCTTTTTGGAAGAATCTCTCCATCCTTGTTGGTTATTACTGTGATTCCAGCCTTCTTTGGAACCACATGGATTGGGCTAACCCACCCAATCTCAGCTATAGGATAGATGATACCAGCTTTTAACAATTTCAAAAGTTCTTTTCTCACTACTTCCATGAGATTAGGATTGAGTCGCCTCTGAGGTTGATGACATGGCTATCACTCAGATTCAAGAATAATTCCATGAGTCCCGATAAGTGGGCTAATCCCAGTGATATCAGATAGGGTCCATCCAATGGGTTTCTTGTGTCTCCTAAGAACATCTAGAATCATCCTCTCATGATCGACTTCAAGGGAGGAAGAAATGAAAATAGGAAAGGATTGATTTTCCCCTAAGAAAGCATACTTTGGTGATGAAGGTAAGACATTAAATTCAAGATCAGATTGGTCATGACTTTCCATGAATGGATGAGACTTTGTATTGAACATAGTTTCTTTGTTCATATTTCTTGACAAAATCGGTTCCTTGTGAACAGAATTTTCATCCACTAAATTTTCCAGAGTAGTGTCATGAATGGCTATGGACTCAATGTTATTGATTTCAACCATGGAATCATTGATTGGTGATTATAGAAATGCATCAATAGAGCTGTCTGAAAGAGATTCAATCCAAGGAGGAAAATTTCCCTCATGTGAATAAAGAAAATCAATCTCTTCTTGACTTAACCATCCTTTGGTAACTCCTTGATGTTCATTGAGTTCATTATCAACACTACCAATCCAATTAACCTCATGGATCTCTTCATCATCCCCAATTTTAGAGTTTGCATTGTAGATGTTCAAGTCTAGACTCATGTTCCCAAAGGTGATGGTCATGTTCCCATTTCGGACTCGGATTACAGAGTTGATTGTTGCAAGGAAGGGATGACCAAGTATGATTGGGGTTTGCTCCCTAGGACCTAAGCTTGGGTGATTGTCCAGAACAATGAAGTCAGCTGGGTAAATGAAATTTTCAACTTTCACCAAAACATCTTTTAATATCCCCTTTGAAACTCGAACACTACAATCAGCAAGTTGAAGAGTGACAGATGTGGGTTGGAGTTCTTCGAGCCCTAAATGACAGTACATGGCATAAGGAATGAGGTTCACACTAGCACCTAGATCACACAAGGCTTTGACAACTTTGTTCTCTCCAAGTTCAACATTTATGTAAGGGTATCCTAGGTCTTTCATCTTAGGAGGAATGGTCCCTTGAATGGTGGTACTCACATTAGCAGCCAAAAGGACTTGGTTTTTATGTGAATATTTTCTTTTAAAAGTGAACAAGTCCTTAAGGTATTTTGAGTAGGAAGGTATGGTTTGGATGGAATCGAGAAGGGGAATGTTCAACTTGACTTGTGAGAAGATTTCCCTCAATGTTTCACTCAATTCAGGCTTGGTTTTCCCCCTAATGCATTGAGGAAATGGTGCAGATTGTGGAGTTGTTTGTTGAAGTGTTGTTTCATTCACATTATTATCAGTTTCTTCAGTTTGATCATGTAGTTAATTTGAATTTTCATTAGAGTTTGAAGCTTCACATGGTTTCTGACTTATCTGTTCAGGTTTTTCAATTGATTTCCCACTTCTTAAAACTGTCACAACCTTTAGTTGTTCGTGAGTTGTTTGAGTGAAACTTGTATCTCCCCTTGATGTTTATTGTGTAATGGCCTGTGTGGGCATGGGTGCCTTTCCAGTTTTTATGGTTTGAAGTTCTTGTTTAATGGATGATAATTCTGAGTTCATTTTGTCCATTTGTTTTCACAGTTGTTCTAGTAGGCTTTGTGGAACATTTTGGGTTGGTGCTTGAGCTTGTGGGTTTATCCCAGGAGGATACTTTGGTTGTTGGATAGGTTGTTGAATGGGTTGTTGGATAGGTTGTTGATATTGGACAAGAGGATTTTGGAATTGGACCAGTTGTGGTTGGAACTGATTATGAGGTTGAAGGTTTTTTTGAGGGTATGGGTTGATACATTGTTGTTGTGTTGGTTGTTGATTTTCCTTCCAACGAAAGCCCGGATGGTCATTATACCTTGGATTGAAGGTGTTCGTGAATTGTTGCTTTTGAAAGTTCATTGCATTAAATTATTCTAGTGGTCCTCCTAAAAGAACATCCTTGATGGAAGGAATGGTTGGGCAATTATCAGTCTTGTGGTCATTCTTGTCACAAATTGTACAAACAAGCTCAACAGTTTGGGTTTTGTGGACCTTCCTAAGATCAATCTCCTCAACTTTCCTCGTGAGTGCAGCAAGTTTTGATCTAAGGTTTTCTTCTTCTCCAATATTGTATATTCCACCAGATTTTGGTGGCTTCTCATAGTATGGTGATGTTCCCCATGTTTGGTTTTGTTCAGCAAGATTTTCTGGATACTCATAAGCATCATTTGGGGATTTGTTTTTAAAGGTTCCATTACACATCATATCAATGAATTGTTTGTTTCCGAGACCCAACCCTTCATAGAAAATTCTCACTTGTTCTGGGATTAAGAAACCATGGTGCGGTACCATGTTTAATGTGTCCTTGAACCTTTCCCATGTTTCATAGAATGTTTCTCCCTCTCTTTCAAAAAAGTATTGTATACTCTTTTTAAGTGAAATTATTTTGTGATGGGGGAAGTATTTTTTATAAAATTCTCGTTGAAGTTGGTCCCAAGAGTGAATGGATGATGGTCTCAAATTGTTTAACTAATTCTTTGCTCGGTCCTTAAGGGAAAAAGGGAAAAGTCTCATTTTAGCAGATTCAATTTAATTTGGTGGGCACATGGTTTCGAAAATTTCATTAAATTATTTAACATGAAGGTAAAGATTATCAGACTCCATCCCATGAAAGGTTGGAAGGTGGTTCAGGACATGGGCTTTGAAAACATATTGGTCATATCCTTTGTTATCATGCCTAATGCATGAGGGTGCATTGGTCCAGGTTGGTGTGAGGTAGTCATTCATGGTCGGGTCTGCAATAATTCCCAAGTTAGGGTCTTTCCCGTTATTTTGGTTCCCTCCCCAGTTTATGATTTGGTTTTGTGGGAGATTATCCATTGTATCGAACTCAATGTCTGAATTTGGAGTATTAGGAAGATTTGGATCTAAAGTAAATAGACCTCTTTTAGTGCTTGACTCCCCAGCCCTAGAAGTATCCACCCTAACTAATCTGTTTGAGTTATCGCGGGTGTAGGCGGACATGCGCCAAAAGAAAAAAAATGAGAATGGGAAAAGATAATAGAATTGGGATGAGAATAGAAGAATGGGGGTAAGAAAAGAAGGTTTTTGGTCTAAGGAACTTACTTGGTCCCCGGAAATGGCGCCAAAATTCTCCATCTTCCTTTGGGATTCATCCAGCGGACCTAAAAGATAAAATGTTCCAAACAAAGTTATCAATCATATAAAAACATTTCAAATTCAAAAAATGAATATAATATTGTCAACAAAAAAATTAATGTTTGGGCCCAAATTTGCATTTTAAACATGAATTGCATTTTTGATGAAAAATGAAGTTATATTTATGTAATGAACTAAAAACAGTAGTTATGGACTTTGGAACAATGAATATAAATATATTAACAACTAATATTAGCCACTTTCAATGACTAATCACACTCCCCAACAATTAAGAGAGTCAAATGGAGGGTGAATAATCAAAATGAAATTGATGTTTTGAATTTGACCCGGAAAACTGTCCAGATTCGTCCACCATATTGACGTGTGAATTCGAAAATGAAGAAGGATGAATCCGGAGGGGTTGTAGCAGGAACATATCTTCTTCCATCTGTCCTCTATGAGCTGTAAAAATTTCAGGAAATTTGGCTCATCCGTTTGGATGTTATTGTCGAAATGGTGGGACGGATTTCTGTGCATTAATGTCGGGTCCACCATTTAAATCTCAAATTTAGATCCCTTTATCATCATGAAAACTTCAGAATTAGCTCCAGCCACAGTTGAATAAAATGATCCTCATATTTTTATCTTTCTACTATATAAATTTAATCTTCATTGGGATTGGTTTCTGGGCCCCACATTTGTTTCATGGGCCTTAGGCCCATTATGCTTTTTCCAGCAAGTTTCTGCCTTCAGGCGCAAAATTCTCCATCTTCCTTTGAGATTCATCCAGTGGACCTAAATGATAAAATGTTCCAAACAAATTGATAAATCATATAACAAAATTTCAAATTCAGAAAATGAAAATAATATTGTCAACAAACAAATTAATGATTGGGCCCAAATTTGCATTTTAAACATGAATTTCATTTTTGATGAGAAATGAAGTTCTATTTATGTAATGCACTAAAAACAATGTTTATGGACTTTGGAACAATGAATATAAAGATATTAAAAATTAATATTAGCCACTTTCAGTGACTAATCAATATTTCTAAGGTATTTTTTCACATCATCGTCTAGTTATAATATCATAAATATAAGTCCTTGTGAATGGGTTTTATCTCACTCAACCAAGGATTTATAAGACATGATATTTCGGACCCCTTAAATAATATTTTCATAGTAAATAATTCAAACTAACAAGCCCAGATACAAATTAATGGTATAGGGTAAATTTCCTGGCCCCAAAAAATCCTATGGGATATCTATTATATTGTAGGAACCTTGGTAAAATTTTATTGAGATATATCATGATAAAAAATTTGGCCACTTTTCCTATTTTTGGTTGATTTTGATTTTTGATCTCTACTCATTTAAAATATCATCTTCGAGGTTGCTAAAAATAAATTTAACTTAACTATTATGTCTTAAAATTTCTCTAATTTGAATATGATTTATATCTACATTAGGAATTCATTTTAAGGATACAATAAAAAATTATTATATGACAATATCAAGAAACATATATTTATTATTTAAGTTTGTATATTTAAAATCTCATCAATTATATGGGTAATTCCATTGATAGGGTGTATGGTACTCAATATTTTCTTTGTGTGTAAGGTTCATTAGTTGAATAGAAGGGATTCTTAATCATTGATAAATGAAGGGGTTTATTTTAAGATTATTTTCAATGACGAAGATCATTCTTCAATAAAATGTAATAGATTGGAATTACATATATAGAGGAACTGACATCTATGAAAATTCTTCATACGGAATCAATTAAACATTTATAGAATCTTATAGGGATAATTTTATAAAACGACAAAATTAAAATATTTAGGGAATATATAGAAAAATATGGTTTGATCACATGAAATAATATGTGATCATCACCATACAACTGAGTAAGACCAATGGACATTAGAGGATGAGGAGAATTTTAATACTCCTAACATGAATGAGGAATCATACATGAGATCGAGTTCTTATAAGGGAAATAATTCCCTTAATCTTATAGTCTCTTCAACTATTAAGATAAAGAATCCTATGAGGTTATTCTCTAGAGGGTACGAGGAAAATACTCCCTATGTGGACAAGAAAATGAAATTGATATGAACCAAGAACATGAATGTTAGAATTATCAATCTGATTTTAATTTACTAGATCCATGTGAGTAGCTCCCAATAGTTAATGAATTAAACAAAAGGTAAACTCATGGTGTCATAAGTATCATAGAGAAATATAGTGTTTATGGACTAATTATCCAAGACAGATTTTGTATACACGTATCATAATCACATTCCACTAAAAAGGATTTAATGCTTTCAAGAAATCTGAGTGAACATATTTCCTAGGAATCTACTCCAAGACATGGTACCCAGGTAGTTTTAGGGGATTCTAGAAAAATAAAAGATGACACCAGGAGGTCTTATCCTAAAGTGGATTAGGCTTTTAATGTGATTGTTTGGAATTCTTGGGTGGAATTAATTATTGTTCTATACATGACATAAATGATAAATATAAAAAGAGTTCAGATAACCTTATGAGATTGGATTCTTAGAATGGAATCAGTACTATTAAGACTACCATCCCTTCTGTATTCAAATAAATGGGAAATCCAAAATTTTTATTTATTCTATATTCCATTAACTTTATTAAGTTTGACCAGATATATTTGGAGGGACTTAAAATACTATCTATCCAAATAATAAGAGATCAGCGCCCCGGATGTATGAATCTAGAATTCATGTGGATACTCTAGTGTTAGTTGCCAATCCTAGTATTGTGAAATATTTTTCGAGGTGATTCAATTCATAACATGACTCATTATATGGATCATGTTACCAATAACATTAGGAATTACCAATATTCACTAAGGGATGAATCTTTAAAGGATATATTTCAAATTCATTTTGTCTTGAAATTCCAAAAGGCCTCTCTCGGGGATTATTTTAAATAAAAAAGGGTATCACTATAGATAATTACATTGAGGAGGATAGTATCAAAGAAGTTTTTACAATTATAGGTGGGAAAGAGGAGTCTTCAAACATAGATTGATATTTTCTTTTGAGTATTACACTAATTGGTGGTTGAGATGTTAGCACAAGGAAAATTGAGTTGGTCTCTAAACATAGAATTCAGAAAAAAAAATGATTTTTTTTGTAATAGATGTTCCAAGGATGAATGTTCCCCTATTTTTTGGTAGATATATTTAATGGTGTTTTCACCAATATTCAAAAACCAACAACCCCAAATTTTTGTGTGTGTGTGTGTGTTTTTATAATAAATTTTTCAAATCATGGATTTTAATTTCCAAATAAATGGTTCGAATCATTTATTAATTACTATTAATTTCATCATCATCATCATCAACATCATCCTAGTAATAATAATTATTATAATAACAACCACAATAACAACAAAAATAACAACATCAAATACCCCTGCAACTAGAATTAATAATAGTGTAATTTGGAACACATATTGGGGGGTATTTTTCCCATGTGTGTAGTACACATAGGGGAATGATGTTGAATTCAACCATTATTAGGATTTTGTTGGGCAGTGTGGTGGTAGATCATTGTTGTGCACGAATGAGGCTAGTGGCATCATGAAAATTGGCGCTAGTGGTGGGTGAACTGGAGTTTATGAGGTTGGATGATGGGATGGTAGAAGGCATCCGTGCCATTACTAGAGGTAGTTAGGATAGGAAAACAATGGGGAATGGACCAACCTGCCAATATGGGGTGGTCCACGAATAGTTAGTCTAATCTTGATGGATGTAGAGGGGCTTCATGGATGGTACATCCATGGACCACGGGCCGGTTCATTCAAGGATCAATAGACCGATATCATGGGGCATAATGGGTTAGTTTCAAGAGCCCTTTAAGACAACCAATGGGGGTCTTCAGACCATTTAATTCAGTCCATTGATCCATTAATCATGTGGGATTTCAAGATATTATTATTTTTGTAATGTGTAGGGTGTATTGGAAATACCTGGGGGGGTTCTTTGACCTATCATCACTAGCCCATGGGTGTCAGAGTGTTTTTTAGTATTTTACCACAATTAAAAGTGATTTATTATTATTATTATTATTATTGGTGGCCTTTGTACTACTAAATTATACGGTCCAGAGGCCTGAATAATAAATAAATAAAGTAACTATACTAGGTACTCATGCATTGGGGGTTAATGAGACACCTATTCGAAGGGAGGTTGGGGTGTGTGAGCCTATTTGGTATTATTTCTTCCTAATTAAATATCACAAACGGTAATTTTTTTTAATACTCTAGTTTTTATTTTTATAATTATCATTATCATTATCTTTATTATTATGAGGATTATGATGAGGATCATCACCACCACCACCACAACTACAACCACTACCATCATGATTATTATTATAACTGTTAGTACTATTATTACTATTACTATTACTATTAATATTAGTATTATTATCATTAACATAAATATAATTATCATTATAATCATCAATTCACCATTTTCATCATCATTATCATATCATCATTATCATCATCATCTTCATGGTCATCATCATCATCATCATATTTTTTAAAATTATTATTAGTAGTGTGAGTGGTAAGGAAACCCCACCAGATTTCATGATATTGGGGGTTCAATCAATGATAGCCCCCAATTGGGGGGAATTTCTCATGACATTATATATTCACTATATCAGTGGAGACAATGTATTAGTGATGGGTACTATAATAGGAACATTTTTTGTGACATGTATTGAAGAAGGCACTAATGAATAATCAAGTGTTGTAGTAGTAAAATTCATAGATGGGGCCTTTGGAAGAAATCATCCTTTTTCTATGAAGAAGGGGTTTCAATTCATATGGACATTAGGAAAAAAATGGCTTAAATGGCCACAATAGGTATTTGATTCTTTACAGATCTAGGGAATTTTCCCTAAGAGAATGGGATTCAATATATAGGGACTTCAGACCAAAAATATGTAAGTAAATAGTTCATGTTGGTTATTGAAAATACAGGTGGTGTGGGGGTGAGTCTTGACCCATTGTGTTTCCTATGTTTTTGAGTTACATTATCTAATGTAATCCCCTCAGCTTTTAATAAAAAAATTATCAATACTATTTTCTGGTTTTTTTAATTATTTGTATTTTTATGATTATTATGATTATTATAACCTAAAACTTCAGGGATGAGTGGAACTCGACCGTGACACCACATGTAGGTGGTTGGTGGATTGAATCCCGGCCATGATGACATTTTTCTATCATTTTAGGTGAATGAAATATTTACCCATGCGTGCATGAGGCTAGCGGTGGGTGCATCATAGGTGGACATGATGAGGTTGTTCATCAGGCTGGTGGAAGTTGCATGGTATGCAGTATAGGTACCTTGAAGATGCACCAAAGCATTCCTAGACAAGTAGAGCATCATGGGTTGGAAAAAGAATAGTTGTTTGAATTGGGTTGGATCCATAGGGGAATACATGTCGATATATCCCAGGATAATGTCTTTGTACATTAAAGATCTGACATGACAATTTTATATGGTCCATCAAGGTTGTTCAAGAAGGAAAACATGCTAGATTTAATGGGATTATAGGACTTGGACTTGTGATACATTATTTGGGCTTTAGGGATCCTTTGTTAAGGGAATTTGTTTTTAAAATAATGGTTAATTGGGCGATTAATTGGTGTCTAAAAAGATACCATGTAGTTTTATAGTTCCACTATTCCATCAGGTGATTAAAAACTATAATAAATGGGACCAATGGGTGCCTGCCAATAATTGGTGGGAGATATGGGGCATGACCCATTGGGTACCTTTAGTGTGTGTGTGTGTTTATTTATATTAGTTATCTATACCTATAATAACATATCACCCACACCATGACCACCACCACCATCATTGTCGTTGTCATCATCATCGTCATCTTCATCATTATTATGAAAAAATGCCTATGCTCAACTAGAAAAAATTATGTTCAATTTTCATCCAATAGGTGTTTAAACCTATCTTGACATAATTTCCCCATTAATTAGTTGTAATGGTGTTTTTACATCATGTGTACTAAAATTGAAATGGTAATTGGGGTTAACAATCCTCGAAAACAATAATTATAGTTGTTGGCGCCTCAGGTTCAAGTATGTTACAGTACCCCACTCATTGTTTGGGATGGTGATCGTTTAAGCATGAGAGGGGTAGATTTTTATTTGGGTGTGGTTGTGTGGGCCATTGGTTGTTGAATGGGGTCGATGAAAACATGATGGAGGGGTGATAGTCAATAAAGTACATAGGGTTTTGTGTGTGCAGGATGACAGTGGTGGAAACATCGATGGTGTTATGTTAGGGCATAACATTAGGGTACGTGCAACCAACATTGGTGGAGTTATTTTCACATAATAAAAATTATGGGTTATAATATATTTCTCATTAGGACGTGTACAACGATGGTAATATATGGGGATGACTACCAGTGACTAGTGGTCGGCACCACACAGGTGGCGGGTAACACTCATTTCATGATTAAAATTTATCATTTTTTGTTTTTAAGCCATATTTAAAAAATTATGCCATTTAATTCATTAATATTGGAGATTTTATATCCCTTGGGCCTTCGGGCCAAGATAAAGGTATGGTTTATTGTTTTTGGTGAAAAAACCTATTGGGGAGGTGTGAGACAAGACCATCTTGAGACTCAAGGTTGTTTTTGCTTATGGTTTGGAATTCCCTCTACCTCTAGTAAAAAATAAATTACTATAATTATGAATATAATCATCATAATTATTATCATTATTATAATAATAGTAATAATCATCATCATCAACAACATAATCTTCACCACCACCACCACAACCACCCACCACATGGGTGATGGGTAGGGTTTGGAGTTTGGACTCTCCCATAAATTGTTAAATTATGGGGAGGCTTTCTTTCTTATATTGCATTATTCAGTGGTGTAATTAATAAAAATTATTATCCACATGTTTTTTTATTATCCTTCTTATTTTTAAATTTATTCATTGATAAATTTTCCATGTGGCATTGTATTTTCAATTTTTTTACAAAAATAAAATCATAACATCAAGTCTAGATTTCAGAACTAAAATGTGATAGGTAATTTTGATTCATGGATCCCACTCTAGTCTCACCACATGACCCCATACTATCAAATATTAATTTAAATGTATATTTTTCATCTAAAATTCAATTGAGAATATTAAATTTTCCATTTGGATCGATTTCAAACATATATCCCCACAGAGATAATTTTAAAGAAATCATAGTTAATTTAAAGGGTATTTTTGTTATTTTAAAAGAATACATACTTTGAATCATGGAGATAGGACCCAAAAAAACGTTCCTCCATGAATTATTTTCAATATTAGATCAACAAATATCCTTACATTGAATGATTTTAACCTCTTAAAGTGCTGAAATTATAAAAATATGATTTATACTTGTTTTTATTCTTAATATTTATGAAAATTATTTTTATGATCATGATGCATAAAGAGACTCAAGTGGAATATTCAAATGATAATAAAATTTATATATCATTAATCATTATTTTATTTTGTATGATATGTGGGTTTAATTATGTTAATCCAAATGATATTAAATGGTGAATATCTGATGAGCATTATGGATATAAGAATGATTTTTTGGAAATATAATAAATTAACATGACATGAAGTATTTATTGATGGTGAAATTATTATATATCCTTATAATGATGAAATGGGAAACCTAAATGAAATAATGTGATCAGGATATCATGATATAGTGGATGTTTCCATATTAATAACGTAGAATTTTGATATGAAATTTTTTAGGATAGACTAGGATCTAAATTATTACGCTATGATGGGACAACATTACTTATGATATGTACTCTCAATGTAAATTTGTAATATATGAGATTAATATACATGGGGTCTAGTTGTTTATTACTAGGATTGATTATCTAAACATTATATATGTAAGTTTAATTATATAAATAACATTTACTTAAGAGTGGTTGATTTTTCATTGACTAACTTGTTTGAATATAGAGGATTGACAAAAAAATATAACCCCTTGAAATCATGGTGATAATGATTAATAGCACTTGTAGAGATGTCTTGTATTTGATTATTAACATTTATGCTTAACGAATTTGTGTGTTGAGGGAGGATTATTGGTAGGATTACCTTAACATGATAATATTTCTGAGTTATCAATCAATAATGACTTTTGTAACTCTTTAATGGGGTAGTAATAGTGTGATTTAAATAGGATATAATTTTTTACTACTAAATGAGATGAAAATATTAATATTTATGAATCCACCACCTAATGCTGGGTTTGTTTATTGTAACCAAGTACACATTGGGTGAGTGGGATAGTATGATAATCAAATTGTAGATCCAGTCTCCTCCCAACCAATATATATTGTTATGATATGTATATATGGTTGAGACAATCATGATTTGGTGGTCTTGAGGCTGATGATAATTATGATGCACCTTTATGATTTATTTTTTAATGATGGTGAGTGTGAAATATTAATGTTATTGAATAAATAATGGATTATGACTTTTTGTGACTTGGTTAGTGGAAGTTGGTATGTAGGGGCCCTATTATATTTTTACACTGTTTTATATTGTACACAATATATTATTTGTAAAGTGATATTTTAATGAGTACTATGAAGGGAACATATGGTGATCTATATATATTCAAAATTATTCATGGTATATGAGAAATTAGTAGGCTGGTGGGCATAACATAATGAGACTCAAGGTAGAGATAATTCACTAGATGATACTTGACCTAATTTTCCCATGATCAATTTTTTTAGGGAGGACACCACAATATATTATGTTTTTAATAAATGTATTATTACACATAAATAACATTGACTTGTTTTTTCATACTTATTGGTTTAATTACTGAGTATGAAGATATACTTAACCAAAATATTAAATATAATGTTTCAGGGTAGTATTAGTGGAGTGGTCAATGATTATTAGCATTATTTATTTATTTTAATATGTAACACTGGTGTATGTATGAGGTTTATATAATTTGGATTGGTGGTTATTTTTCCATAGAAAAAATTCATTTTCATTTTGGTTATTTTTAATTTCATTAACGTAATATGTGATACCCTATGTTAGAGATATGTTATTGATTTTCAAGAAAAATGTGAGATTTGATTAGATGATCGATCAAATTTTTAACCATGATTCATAATGTAATTTTTAATGATATAAAACATAAAAATAGATATTTTGGGTGAGTAGTAAATCAAGGAAATCATTCGGAGGTTCAAAAATCCACAATAGTGTCAAGTGTGGTAGTTAAAGGTTATGTTGTAGAAAACTGTTGGCTCATTAATGGGTCTTGCTAGTAGAAAATACTAAATCTAGCTACCACTATCTTTCCCATTACATTTATAAATGGGGAAAGTTATGTTTCAACCCCCTACTATTTTATGAGGGGGTGTCCCCCCCACCTGCTTCATTAGTGTGTATAGAGGGGGGGGGGAGAGATAAACCACCTTTCCTCCTCAGGGATCCACAAACTTTTGGTTGTTGTTTGATGTTGTTTTTGGTGACCAATGAAGCTTCAAAAGCCTATTCTCACCCAATCCTTAATTTCATTTCCCTCATTTCTAATTTGTAATTCTTTTGTTTCAATAATTTATGTATATTTCAATAGATAATGGTGAAATCATCTATTTTAAATGGTTAATTCATATTACATAGAAATAGAACATCATGCGATGATGTTCTCACATCATACATAGTCCTTTCATCAATGGTATGACATATCACTGATTTATTTTTAATGTTTAATTTAAACATAATTTAAAATTGAAAATAATTTCAACTTCATGTGTTAAGACTTCTACCAAAAGTGCAGTTAGTATCATTCCATGCGGGGTTTGCATAATATTGGTCCTGGTTATAGAGTTATGAGTCTTTCCAATAATTTTTTGCTTGTTATGAAAAATTGGGTAAATTTGAAAAAAATAAAATTCAATTTTTTAGCTATTTATAATGTGATTACAGTTAATTAAACTGGGTTTTTTGGAGATAGTTTAGGGATCATAAGGATTGCAGGTGTCAAGTTTAGCTTGGATAGGGTTGGATGGGTTTTGGAGAGCCTAGGTAAGTTTATATTCCTAGAATTTAAAACAAGAATTGGATTTACGATGAGGTAGATTGTCAAAATACTTTCCCCATAGCATTTATGATTTTTCTGTTGTATGGGATGTTGAGTCATTACACTAAAGAAACCAAAATATTTATTTTTATTTTATATTAATTAATGTATTATGATTAATTTAAATTGAAATTTGATCATCTGAGTATAGTTTCAGGGCCACTAAGATCCTTGTGCACTAGATGTATGCCTCATCCACTGATGGCTAAGGATGTGATGATTGATTGAGTTATACTTGATACCTTGACCCATTGGTGGGATATACATGATTTAAAAAAAGGAATGGTTGTGATTCTATGATCTTTTTATTCAATGAATTATATATCCATAAAAATAAGTATGAATTTAACCTTGATGTTTTTATTGAGTAGGACTAAAAATGTTTCTTGAGGTATAATATAAATGACGAGCTCATTGGTGTGGCCAAAGGGTGAGGAACCCATACACATTTTTTTTAACCTAATTAGATAAGAATAAGGTATATTATATATGGGGTGGGTTAGTGCATTATCTTAGTGTAACCTTGGACATAGAGATGGTCTTTGAACTATCTCTAAATACTATTACCTCTATGGTGTATCCCTCTGTTCCATTATGATATGAGATAATTCTTGAAATTCCAGATGAAAAGATGACTGCCAAGTATTATGATGTACAATAAGAGTTTATATTGACCCTGATGATCCAAAATAGGGTACATTTATTATATAATTAAATAGGATACCCCAAATGGGTTCCCCTATGAGAGACTGGTCCTGAGTGGGAGTATATCGATATGGGGTTAGATGGTTATAGGTGGAAACCTATAACTTGAACATATGAGTAAGCTCTATGAGGTTGAGATGGCGGTGATGGGTGTGGGAATTAAATTATCCCTTAATAAGGGTTTTTATAATACATTGATTGACATGGATTTATTGGAATCAACTATTGGTCTTGGCACTCCTACGATTTTCTATGATGTTTGGGATCATTTTTTGATGGGGATGAGACATTGGGATGCTCTGAGTGCTTGATATCTGGTATCATAAAATAACGGGAATAGATTCCTAGTATTTCAAAAATTAAATATATTTGTTTTATTAAATCATAGACCCCTATAGGTTATATCATGTATCCAAAATTAAATCTATTAGATATAACTCATACAATAATTCCAATGATGTTAGGGATTACATTGATTCATTGAGACTACTAAAAATAGTAGGGTGGTAATAATTCCAACAGTGATACCATGAGACCATTTGGAATACATAGTTCCCCTAATAATCAAATGGTGGAATGAGGTTTCATGTGGTAATATATCTTTGAGAATGAATTTTGGAAATATTAAGGGTGACATGTAGATCCCCTTGATCGATACCTATGATACAGCCAGGGATTGTGAAGATGTGACAGATATGGTACGAATGAGGATCTATGCTATGTGGATGTCTGGGAGAGTGATTTTCGGATGCAATAAGGTATTCAATTGGTTTTATTAGGTCACACTAGAATCATTCATGAATTTAAATACATGATATACTACGTCCTCCCCTTCATAGGAATCACATGTTGGTATACCATTGAGAATTACATAGTTCTACCATGGGTTTTAAACCTTATTCATGATTATAATGGATTCCTTGATATGCCCCATAATTTTATACTCTTCCTTGTGGAGGTGTTAGTTTGGGATTCCTAGGTTATGGATAGAGGTATCCCAATGGTTGTTCTTATACAGTAAGAATCATAGGCACTGCATAAATTAGGTATGGTCGATCAAGGATGTAGAATTGAAGACTTTAAATGGTTTATTTATTTATTGTGTCTTGGTGATTTATTTTTTTTTCTATATAGAATATCACATGCACATAGAAATTTATTTTTGGTCATGTACTATATAGTGCTAGGGATTCCATACTATGCTATGTACTTACACCCTTCTTAGGTCGCCATTACAATA
This sequence comes from Viscum album, assembly GCA_963277665.1. Lineage (NCBI taxonomy): Eukaryota > Viridiplantae > Streptophyta > Magnoliopsida > Santalales > Viscaceae > Viscum > Viscum album. Next base: position 737,990,555 of record OY728160.1, read on the forward strand.
GGTTACTCAAGCATTCTCTCACATGACTGAATGCATTGGTTGGGTCGAGGACCAAGATTATAAGATCGAAATTTAGCATCTTAAATGGAATTTATAGATCGGGATGTGGTGAGGCTCATGGATTGTAGTGTATAATCCTGATTTTTTTCATTCTTTATTTATTTTATTTTCTTATTATATGTGATACGACTAGTGGGAAACCAATCCTATATACGTACATGATAGTATTTAATTTGTTATCGCACGTTTCCAATACATTATTATTATCTTCATAATTTTATGGGTATGGTTTTTTTGTTATAATTGGTTATTTATTTTGTTATTTATCACTCTAACATAGTGGTATAGTCTCCCCATTATACCTCATTAGGCCTCCACCACATGTTGGAAGCCTCTAGTATATGTTTAGGTTTTCTATGAGGGAATGTGATGATATAGTTCAAATAATGTTTTGAGTTATCTGGGATAGGGTTTCATGAAGTCGTATCATATTTACAATTTCATTAGAGATACTATTTAAGACATGATTGATAGGACATGTCGAAGGTTGTGATGGATATCGGGATAGTCCATCATGAACACTTGTTTTAGAATGTGTTCTAGGTTACCGAAGGCTTGGGATTTCTAATCATGGTTTTTTTACTATGGTTAGTCATGATATCAAATCATGTGAGGAATAAGAGGAGTGGAATTATGAATATAATTTATTTTTTATTTTAGTTCCTTGACAATTGGAAAGAGACTAGTTAGGGATTTTACTCTTTTCCAATAATGGAAATTGGTATATCTTGTATCATTATCGGTATATAAGATTAATATAACAATCATGGAACTTGTATTGGTTGATTTATGACATCTTTGTGTGGTTTATAATTTTAATCTATCATAAATATGTTATATAGAGTTTTCCCATATAATCTCATATTGAAATTCTACTTAGCTATACTGACATGTGAATACTTATTCCTAATGGAAGGTTATATGGATCATATAACATGATGATTTATAGAAGAAATAATGATATTTCTCTAGGTGTAGTGAAAATGTTGTGACCATAGTTAGTGAGTTCATATATTTGATACATTATGGAGGAACCCCACAAGGGTGAGTAGTTTACGGGTTAAATTATTTAATATATATTAAAAACCTATTCGGTGATTTTCTATATAGATTTAAATGAAACTCTACCTAACCAAACCACATGACAGTGGATCGTGGGACACATATCATCATAGGGTGAAATGAGTTAAATGTGTGTGCCTATGTGATATTACTAGATCCTCCGGGGGAATCTGATGTATATATGCATGGAGAAGGTGTGAGCACTAGGTTCAGTTATTTAAAGTGATAGAAACAACTTATATGGTGTTTTCACATATATATTGAAATCTCATTCTATATAAATAAACCACATTTTTCCGGTTCATTGAATGAAACTTTATAGAAAAATTTTATTGATCATTAAATTTTTTTAACAATGAATATGGTATTCTAAACGGAGCAGTCGTATAGGTTAATTATCGATTATTATTAGTGCATAGTCATGTAATGATTTGGGAAAGAGATTCATGATATTTAAATTATTCCATATAGGGGTTGTTGTCACATAAGTCGTCTTATATTTTTATATGGGTACAATATGTTTCCTATGATATATGACCTTGTGTGATATGGTATTTGGGGTATTTTGGAGTACCTAGTGACCCTTGAGACAAGAATATGTTGCCTATTGAGTTGTTTCCCAGTGTTGTTTATGAGGGAAACCATTATGCTTATTACCACGTATTTCAAGGTTTTTTAAGGAATGAATGGAATGGGCATGTTCATTACTTGAGATCTATAAAGGGGAGGTTCTATCAAGTATATGGTTTAGGTATTTGGATGTGAGAACTTATATTTATAGTTATTAGTATTCAATATGTAATTTCAGGGATGAACCGGTCGGGTACCAAGCTCCATTATTATAGGATGTGGTTTATAAACACAATGTAATAATGGATAGACAATTTTAGTCTTAGTGCATCCTCATAAGGTGAATAATCAACTGGTTTAGAATAGAAATTGTGAACTGATTGATTTTTAAGTTTTGTTTCAAGGGTGATGTTAGATTTAAGTGACTGACATGCTTGAAGAACATTTATAATGATGAGGCCTTTGATTTTATTTTTGATTGTGTGGGAATCGGGGGACCAGGAATCAGGTTTTAGTTACTCGGTGGTATGAGATCATATGTCCATTTTAATTCGAAGATGATTTAGGTGATGAATGATACTCTCACATGGATATTATTTAATTTTGACAAATTGAGTGGTTGTTATGAGCTGGTGACTGTCATATTTTTTGAATATTCTCATTTTACTTGTCTATCAAGGATTTATAAGGATAGTTGAGGTGTACCTATAGAGAGAATAGAAACATGGAATGTATCAGTGTTAGTACTAAGAGCATTCTAATTTAGAACTAGAAAAAAAAATTAATGGTTATATAACACTTGATCATAGAATTAGAGTAGATGAATATATTTTATGATTATCTAACCGGGTGGGAATTATGATAATTTAGTGGTCTACAGGGATACATATATTAGAGATTGAACTAATGGAAAATTGATGTAGGTGACCCTAATTACGGGATAATATCTAGTGGATGATATTGATGATGATCCCATGAATTAGGAATGGGAAATGAATTTAGTTTTATATTTTTCATGGTTATTTATAGAATATCAATAACCAACAATAAAGTTCATTGATTGATGGTATATGGGTCATATAGTTCCCTGTATAGACTTAGAGATGTGAATACAAGGTCATTCAGATAGTGGGGAGTTGGATACCGGTGATGGTGTTATGAACATCACATGAAGGGGATCCAAGATGCATGAAACTATTTGTTGAATGGTCGATAAGGAAGTATGGTTCCGGTGAGAAAATGGAAATGGGTGAATCTAGATTCCTAAAATAGTTATGTATATAGCCTCTAGAATTACTCTTGATAGAGTTTGTGTTCCCCCCATTTGATGTAGGATGATTTGAGTTGATTTAGAAGTGTTAGATAAGATGTGCATCGAATCTTGTGGTATGGTATGACACGATGAATCATTTTGGATGGTTGGTTTTTAAACAATGTAGTTTAATAGGATTCAGGGTACATGATTTAATGGATTTGTAATAAATATCACAAGATACCTCCTAGGTTAAATTCATAATTATTTGGTAAATTAGAAGTGTGTTTTTTTGTTGAAATCGAGCATCTTTGACATTAGTTGGATATATGAGGTCTATCCAATTGTTTTGTGGGAAATTGGATGTGGTAGGGAATTTTATGCCTCAGGTGGATCATCTTTGATATGGTATTTATGTTTAGGGAATCATGGGGAACTTTTCAATGGAATGTTAGGATTCCAAACCTATTCTTAAGAGATTTGAACATATAGAATTCATAGGAATTGTAATCGGGAATGGGTTACGGTATTTGAAAAAATAATCATGTATGTTCATATGTATTGAGATGGGAATCATTTTGGGATCATGATTATAATGTGATATTAGTGCTACTATAGTAAATTATGATTTTTATGTGAACCATCAGGAGGAATAGGTTATAATGAGATGGTTCATGTAAGGAGGAGAACCAACGATCGAGTGATTGATTAGATGTTAGTCTGATAACTCCTTGAGGTAGATTTACGTAGGTATGTTTCTTCATAGATATATTATAATAGTTATGAGTGTCTTATCACGTTATATAAAAAATAAATTAATCATTTTTTATTTGATCTATGAGATATCATTTATCATTTTGTAGAACAAGACAAAATGTTTGTTATGAATTAATGACCCATGTAGGTCAAAACTGATGATGGAATGATCGATGCGACTGATCAGCTATAATATGTTCTATGGTGGGGATAGTGTAGAATCCCATGAGTACGCATGAGTTTTGAACGTTTTATATAAATTTATTATTACAATTGGTTGATGGAAATGATTTTGAACCATGATTTCAAATGGAATTTGGAATGTTGAAATACCTCAAAAAAATAATTTTTTATGATGAATGACTTTTGGGAGATGTATTGAGGCCTAGGATAGACCTGATAGGGGATGAGGTGTTTAATATTGCCTATTAAGTATTAAACCAATGGCTAGATGGTCGGCACCAACGACTCCATGTTGGTGAATTTTAATAGCAGTTGTTACTTCCATCATCAACTGGTCATCTAATGGCTTACAGAGAATATTTAATGTTATTTAAAAGGTATTAAATTACATTTATGCCCTGAATAATTTTATAAGGGTACTTCCCCCTCATCCTCTTTGATGGATATCTTAATTGGGGGGGTCTCTTACACCCCTTCTCCTCTCTATGGATCCCAACCATTTTTGTTCTAGTTTGATGGTGGTTTTAGTGAAAAATCAAGGTATGATATCCTCTAATCTATCCAAACATCTGTTACTCTCCTCCATCACTGGTTTGGTATTATTTTGGTTTAGATATTTCAGGAAACTTTCATGGGAAGATTTTAAAATCACCCATTTTTGATAGGGTATTCTTATAGCCTATGGAAATGGTGTACTATGATGATGTCTACTCCTTTATTTTTTCCATTTCATTAAATATATGATTTTAAATTTATTTATTAAAGGTTTTAAATTAAATTTAACATAAATTGATAATTTTTTTACCATCATTGTTAGGTGTTTTACCCAAAATGTAGCTAGGATTATTCATGTTGTTTTTGTATGTAGTTGGTTGTAATTATGGGGTGATCAGACTTTTTAGTGAGTTTTAGTTGATATTCAAAATTGAATAAAATTTAAAATAGTTAAATGTAATTATTTAATTAATTATAATTTCATTATTACTAATTAATATGGTCTAATTGTCTTGAGTTGTGGACTCACATTGCTTGGAGGTGGCCAGTTACACATGGATGGCCTTAAATTGGTCTTTCCAAGCCTATGATAAGTTGTTTGGATGATAATTTAAAAATATAATTGGCCCCACCATGAGGTAGTAGGAGTGCATAACTGAATAATGTAATTTATGTTTTTGTTTATGGTGCATTGGATGTGTGGTCACTCCATCATGGGTTTTGAAATATAAAATTTTATTTCATATTTAGAAAATAATATTTTAATTTAAATTGAAAAGTGTTGAAATGGATTAATTTATATGGACACTAGGAACCATATGAACTAGACTTATGCCTCAACCATAAATGGTCAAATCTTGTACAATCTCTTGAGTTATACTTGATTCTGATACACCTTATGTGGTTCTTCTAGATTTAAAAACAATAATGGTTAAGACAAAGTGACCCTTATGTATGAACCTTCATACACATTCCATAATAAGTGCATGTTGATCCTTGATGGCCAGCCAGAGTAGGCCTAGAATGTTTTCTGGAGGTGCCTTAGTAACGACGAGTACATTTATAAGTCCAAGGAGTGATAATCTGTTTACTATTTTTATGTTTTTGGCATAGGTGGATAATCATTATGTTGATTAAAGATGGATTGGTTGAGGAAACCATCAAGGTGTACACACTATACATAGAGTTGTGCCTTGATACTTCTCTTGAGACCATCTCTAGTGTGGCATAACAATGAGTCACATGAGGTTGTGAGAGGATTCATGTGACATGTGGGGAAAGGAGGACCTTTGAGAATTATCCATCAGCACAAGAGATGATTTTTTCCCCATAGATCCAATTTCGGGTGACTCTATTAATAAATGATATATGGTACTGGGGATTTTTTTTCCAATAATATAATTACCTAGAGAGGCTGTGTATGTATCCCAAAAGAGATGGTTGTAGGTGTCACCATAAAATCGTAACCCTTGTGTAAGCATACTAGGGATGAAATTATAGTGATGGGTGTGTGTTTTTTTACCAAACCATGTTATATTTTTATTTTATTGTAATAATAATATATGGATTTTCCAAGATTCACATTAAATAAATATTAGTCCAACCGCTATAATCATTTCCTAGGATGCCTGAGAACCACTTATTGATGGGGATGAGAACCTAGGATACCTTTAATAATATAGATTTGTTCAAATGATATAATGGGGGTTGATGCCATGTTTTTTAACATCCAGTGTTTCTAGTAGATATAGTTGTGGATTCTATGATATTATACCATGGAACCATTATCACAACTATGAGATTGAATGAATGCATGAATGAATAATATTATAGAGATTATGTTGATATCGTGTTACAAATTAAAATTCACAAGGTTTCGTGGATTCTAATGGAGATAACAATACACCATTGGAAATTCATTGGACACATGGAATTCAAATGGTGGTACAAGGTTACATGTACTTGTATACCCCTCAACAATGATTTTTGGATATACTAAGCGTGACTGTTGGATCATCTTGATCATTTCCTAGAATACCCAATAGAAATATGTGGACCCTCTAGATATGGTATGACTGAGGAGCTGTGAAATGTTGATTCCTAGGTTATAAACAATAAAATATTGGAGGGAGTTATATTCAATTTCTTGGATCACCCAAGAATGAGCCATGCCTAGACATATAATATTTCCTAGGACATCCTCCTACTAGGAATTAAATGTTGTCCTAAAATAAAGAATCACCACGTCTAATATGGATTAAGACCTTCATATTTACAATGAGTTATCACTAGTGACTATCTACGATTTTTTATACATCATGATGGATGTAAAAACCCATCTGAGATACCCTAGTAACCTGGTAACCGAGCCATAATAGACATGGCCTAAATGGCGTTACAAATCCCCATTCATTGGTGACATGAACCTAGCATCATACATGATAATGGTGTGAATGATTTCTCAAAACAAAATGTATAATAATCAAATACAAGTCAGTATTCACTGAAGAAAAATCCACAGGGAGAGTAGTACAAGAAAATGAATTGGTATATAATCCAAATGTGGAACCTTATTATACTAGAAAATTTAAATATTAAAACCTAATTATTAATATAAACATCACTCCAAACATAGAGATCAACAAGAACCACCTCAAATAGATGATATTACCTTGATCAATCCTATAATAAGTAAATCATTAAACACCTGAAGAGAAAGGAATGATGTGAGATAAATTACTGGTAGGGTCTCACAATGGATTCCCTTATATGATGACTATTTAATTTACCTTATAATGGTTTTAATTTTTAATAAACATGCATGGTGGTTCAAAATCATATTTTAAAAAATCATGATTTACATTTAAAATTATGTAAATATTTAAAACATTGGATTAATAAACATTTTACATAATAAAAAATATATAAATTCACATGGCATGTGTAAAAAATTTTAGAAATAATGGAATAATGAAAAATAATCACAAATGAGAAACATGGAAATATAACAAGAGGTATGATAGTTCCAGGTTATGGTATTCTCACACACATGAATAGGTGACGACAGAAATATGTGTACACAATGCCCTTAGACACCGGTCAAAGAGGATCCATCGCCATCCCATTGGGGATGTGATCTGTTCCACTATTTTTTGTTAGAGTTGTAATGAATAAATAGAGTATCTTCCAAAACAACACACTAACTACCTAGGATTGCATGTTCTCAAACAATAACCAATAATGGGGTATTTATCTATAAACTAATCAAAATATAATTATCTAATTTCCAATTTCAATATAATAATTTATATTTAAAAGAATGGGGTTTTAATCAATTCATTCCTATTCTAGGAAAACACCAACCATGGTTCTTATCAAAATAATTTAATCCATCTTTATAAAATACTCATTTGAAATAAATTTAAAAAATTAGTTTCACTACATAATTCCACAATCTCAATAAAATTACACAATCACACCCCAATTCATTGGAATTTGGGGTTTTTTCCAAATTTTATGTCGAAGAAAAATCAAATCCTAATACGAAGTGAATTTGGTTTTTCATAATTCAACTAAAATAAATTTAATTTAAATCAATATGTTTAGGGTTAAATAAATTTTCCAATATTAAAATAAACCACCTTCCAAAACAAAGAAATCACGCCTCAAAATGCCCATAATGGGATACTCTAATGAAGAATGAAAACAGCATAGATTCAAGAATATAATCATGATTCAATATCCAAAATAATATGGTTTCGATCCTCCAACAACATAGATATCTAATAAAACTAATGAAGGAAATGGAAGAGAGTGAGAGATTTATAATGGGAGAATAACTCTTTCTGAGGAGGGATTGAATGATGATTCCCTTGATTCGATTCTCTGTAGAGAGGGTTTGGAGGAGCCAAAAAATTCACCTGGGAGCTCTAATGAACATGGAGGACATCCAATCCTGACTTAGAGTTGATAAGGGGAAGAAATAGGGGGTTGGTAATTTTAAATTTAATATTCAGAATAAAATAAATCAATTTTCATGGTTTTATAGAGGGGATGAATGGTTTTTACTAGGTGGATGCATTGATTATCAAAATGTGAACTACCTATGAAAACCATCACTAAATGGGTTTTTATGTTTTTCACTATTAGGGAATATAGTTTGGGAAAACTGTGGGCCAACTGTGCATAGCCTAAGAGCCTTCCAGAATTTTAAATATTTCACATGAAACACCCCTAAATGAGACCCAACCAAAGAATGATTAAAAAGAGGGATTGGGGAGTACCTATAAACTATAATAGTATGTTAAATTCTTCATCCATAGAAATATTGTATCCCTAATAATATTTATAAGAAACTTCCATGTCATACAAATGTGTCCACTACTCCCTCATCACTTCCACTCTCTCCAAATTCTCATGATTATCAGATCCATACTATGATAGTAATAGAACCAAAGGTATCATCCTCCCATGAAGTACCGTGGATTCCAAATTTTTTTATCTTGAGTGTATGATCATTAATAGGTAAATCAGGCTCAACATAGAGATCCCTCTAGCATATAACATGTGAAATATAAAAAATATACTTTCACAACTATGATAAATGGAACATGTTTGGTATCGATGTTAGCTGCATCGAAAGTGATAAATGGAAATCCACATTCCCCACCTACTCGAAAACCAAAAAAAAGTCCCACAAAACTAGGAGTAATATTCCCTTACCTCCCAATCCTTCGTTGAAAAAAAGGGAATATTTCAAGAACAAATTGTCCCCAACAAATAAATTCAACGGTTTTCTATGATAATCGTAGTTAGACTAATAAAAGATCTGTTCTATCAGCATTCTCTGACAAATCAATTGGATGATTATTCTAATATCATGATCCAGTATTGGTCTGACCAAGGACCATTCACTAATCTTCAAGTAAATATTTATTGATATATCTGGATCTAATAAATTTCTATATTTATTAGTGATAAAAAAAAGTACTGATAAAGGTGGCTTGATCTATTTTAAAAAACCCTACGCAGTTGTGAACACTTCATGATATTTGAATATTTCCATTGATGTCACCATCTTTTGGTTCTCCTCTTCAATGAATCAAGTCTTTAATAAAATCACGAACCATTTGAATGGACAAATACAAGGCTCAAATCCACTTCTCAATCTATTCATGGGTATATTAAATCAAAGGCTCAAATTTAAGTCATTCTCAACATTATCTCAAACATAAGTCATGCTCTACTTTCTCTTGGGTAACATGAGGTGTAAAACATCAATGGATTTCTCTGTAGTGGAGTATTATTTATAATTTTGAGAGTTGTGAGTTATTAATTTTAGATATATGGTAGTGTAGATCATCAATTTTGATACTTGGAATTTTTAGAGTGTGAAACGCTTATATTGTGAGTCTTCCCAGCTTTACACCCTAGTCGTCCTAGAATCTCTTTCCTTCTCAGTTATAGTTGTAAACTACTGTATAGAATTTGCGGGATAATCTTTTATTTATGTTAATGGGTGGATGAATCATGTATTAATTTCATTGGATAGATACTGTAATTAACCATATGTAAGATGTCTCATCCCATTTTAGATCATCTATATAATTTTGTATGTATCAATTTCCACGATGGAAGTTGGTAAGCCTATGAGACTACTTCCAAGCATATTAAACAATCTAGTTAATTTTTTATTTATATAGTATTGAATTTTGATGGGGAGTGTTGTTTTATTTATTTTTTAATTTTGTGATTCCATTTAGATTTCTATGTGATGTAATGGTATTCAATATAGAAAATGTGGCCTCATGAGATTAGTTTGATATCTATAGAGTCTAGTGTGTGTGGGAAAGATGTTGTTATGGTTGGTGTTTTTCCTCCCCAGTTTGTGATTTATCTTATTGATGTGTATTATTTATTTATGAAAACTTATTTATGGTCCTCCCAAGAATCTCAATTATAGGTCAATGTGTATTATGTGGCCTCCATAGAATCCTTCAGAAGGGTCAATCAGATGTGAAAACCTCCTTATAATCCTTGGGATGGGTTGGTGTGGTGATATTACATCCAAGAGTCTAATGATTTTTTAAAATATTTTATATAAAATAAATGTTAAATATAATAATTCCTTAGGTTGTTACCTAACTTATTTAGAAAAATAGAATGGAGGTTTTCAAATTCAATATATTAGTAATTATTTTTAGCCATTCATCATTTTAGGTATACATGTTTTGGTTCCACCCTTAGGAATCTATGATTACCATCCATGTATATGAAATAACCCTATATTTATTAAAAAAAATTATCAATACATTTTTATATATTCTAGTTTATATTAAAGAGAGTTTATTATTATTATTTATCATATTGGGGGTTTCTTATTATTCATTAATTATCTATTTTATATTTTCATTTGTTTATAGGATTTAAGAATGAATTGATGTGTGTCAAAAAAAGTTATTATTAAAATTTGATTCTTCAGACTCATCCCCCAACTCTTTTTTAACAACTATCATTATAATTAGTTTCATACCCTAATAGTTTTTGGATTTTGTTTCTCAAGACTCATTCCTCATCTCCTTTATGTTTCTTATACTACTCTAATAATTTTTCATCCCATAGATGACTACCACTTAGAATATTTCATGAAAATAGGTGCATGTCCATAATAGATAAAGGTTGTGTGTTAAACACCAAAATATAATCACAGATGTGCAATAGAGGAGACGATGATCTTGATAGAATTATAAATTTATCCATTGAATGAATTTAGAGGATAACACCTACTATAGTGTATTAATTCATTTAACATATCAAATTAGTCATTTTATTAAAATGATAAAAAAAATTCATTGAATCATTCTAATGTAGGGTTTCCTTTATTGGAATTGTCTATAAGTTTCTCCTTTGATAATGAATTTCTTATGATTATATATTAATTAATTGTACAATTAATATTTTATTAACATAATATTATTGATATGAGTCCAATATGGGTTCACACTAATCTTTTGAAAAAAGAGTATCAATATGGTGTTAAATAGTTCATTAGGTTTGCCTGATATGAACCATACGACACTTTTCATATAGTTTTTCCAAGTATAATTTATTATTATTATGGAAAATTTTGATTAGATGTGTTTAAGAACATTTTATTTATCATGAAATAGATCAGATCTATAAATGTTGGACTAAACATGTGGAAAAACTGAATGTCCAAATCAATTGGGATAATACTGCGATTTATGAATCATTTAATATGAATATGAGTGTAAATGATGAAGGATATTGCATGAATGAAATGACAATGGTAGATGACCTTTATGATTGTAAAATTTTGTTTGAGAAGTGAAATAGTTTTTCTAAGAGACCATTTTATATCATTTGTTCTAAATACCAACCATTGTCTATTGTATTGATGTTATATAATTTAAATGTTGGTAGCTGATGGAGTGACACCAACATTACAGAACTACTTGGTCTGAAAATGATATGATACCATAAGAATATGATCTTCCACATAGAACATATGATGAAAAATGAATTCTACATTCAATGAGAATCATCTCTAAAAAATAAATGATTATCGAAATGACATAATATTGTTTTGTATGGACTATTAACCCTCATAAAATTCCCTAAGTGTGTCGCAGATCGATACAAGAAAAATTAATCAAGTCCTTACAAATTGGTATGGTACATTCTTATCACTCTATAGTTTAGAAGACTATTTGGATTTCAAGAAACCAAAATATAATTGATATGGAATGAATATAAAATAATTAAAGACGGGAACCTATGACATCCATGAAATTATCCTTAGTTGATGAAAATTTATTATTAGTATCCTTAATTTTAAAATGAGTTAAAAAAATTTGTCTTTTGTTATCTATTGATTGAATAAATAGTTCTAGTGCACAGATTATTACTCACAATACATGGTCTGTCAAGTTGGTAAGTTATATCTTTTCAACAAATTTATTCATAATGTGAAAATTTATTTTGTTTTCTCTAATGATATCTAGACTAAATAAACCTGGTAATGATATTGATGTCTATTTTTCTTCATTGATCAATGATCTAAAAATGATATGGTATATAGGTGTCACAATATATTATTCTCGTAGAAGGGAAGAAATCATATTGTGGTCCATGTTTTATGGTATGATAAATGACTTCCCCAACAATGGTAATTTATCTAGTTACAGCATTGAAGGAAATTTGGGATGTCCCATTTAGGAAAAACACACATAATCATTTCATTTGAAACATTCCTTAAATATTGTGTTTTTAAGACACCAAATTTGTTACCTCAACAACATAAATACCAATCGTAGATGAAAAAATTCAATTGGTGTTTCAAAAAAGGTACAACACCATATCGAGTAATAGGTGATCAACTATACAATAAATTAAAATATATTGACAGAATTTTCGGTAAACCATTTCCGAAAAACCATACAAAATTATGTTGTAAGAAGAGATCAATTTTAATTGAATTACTATATTAGAATAACATTTATAAAGATATTTTGTTGATGTCATCTATATATAAAAAAATTATTTGAAAATTTTATTATCACAATACAAAATGATACGAGAAAAAAAATATGGAATCAATGATAGGTTGGACATGATTGAAATGGGGAAAAGGGAAGAGTTTCCACTAGTGAAGGGTAAAAGGAGGAATTTTATTCCACCAATACATTACACTCTATACAATCTCAAAAATCTTCATTATTTTTTTTTTCCTAAATATGGTAATGATCCATAGAGGTATTCATTAAATATCAAGAGTGTTGATTTAATGACTAATTTGAAGTTACAATGACTAAAATTGAACGAATATCCCTTGTTGATACAAGATTTTTGCTTGGTTCTTTTGATTGCATTAATACTAAAATGTAAGGGATAAATTAACTAGACACTGCTTCTTTTTCAAATCCATATGTTGTAATGTTATTGATCTATAGAGGTTTCTGATCATGAGTAATGAGATTTCAGTTATATTATGTGAAATAGAGATGTTCTTCTAACTATAATTATTTGATATAATGGTCCACCTAATGGTTCACTTTTTTAGAGAGGTTGAACTATGTTTTCTTTTCCATTACATATGGATGTACCCATTTGAATGGTATATGAATATTTAGAAATGGTATGTGAAGAACCGAATTTTGATAGAAGGTTGTTTTTCATAATGGTATATTTTGGAAGAATCTATGGAATTTTGTACTGATTACCTATCAGATGTTGATAACATTGGTCCCTCAAAGGCTCTCCATAGTGAATTATTTATGGGAGGGTGATTTTTGTAATATATGTTTCTATAATTACTAGGTCATATTGGAGAAATAAAAACATTACATTTTATATAACAGTGAAGATGTTGATCCACACATTGAATCCCTCAATGAAATTCTTAGAGATTTTAATCCATCAAGGGATAAATTATGGATATCAAATAAACATAATAAATTTTTTTTCGAATGGTTCTGAGATCAAATTTATAATTAGTTATCTTAAAATGATAATTAAATGGATAAATTACTTCAATGTCTAGCTATGGGAGTGAAAAAAAATGTAATCTCTTACACTAGGTTTTTAATAAATAGTTATGTGTTCTATAAAATAAGAAACAATGAATATAGTATGATGAAAAATATTGGTGTTACAAATGTGTATGATGTGATACACATATTTGGTTCTAGGGATTGAAATTTATTTTTTTGAATTTATGTCACATTTTGGCGTTATCTAACAGTTATACCAATTGGATTATACAACATTTCATGTTTTGATTTTCTATTGCAAATGGATTGAAAATATGAGTGTAGTGAATGTAGATGAAACTAGCTTCATGAAGGTGACTTTGAGTGTTTTATGGGAAAAAGTTGATCAATTCATAATGGAATCACATTTAGTTCTAGTATCTTATAACTAATATTCATCAAACAAAAATTAGTTGAATGCCCTGTTGGCGACTAAAACAAATGTTAGGTTAGATGAAAACTCAATTGTGGGTGACCATTTCATTAGAATATCATAATTAGTTCATGACCATCCCAACATAGAAAATAACATGTACATTATAGGTGACTATAAAGAGGTGATTTGGATTCTCAACAGAGAATGTATATCCATAAAACCTTTTAACAAAATAAAAGATTTCAATGAGAATGTAAGTGTTTTTAATATAATATGATTTTCCTCATAATATTTTATGTTCTTTACAACATTAAAATAATAGAAATTAAATGTTTTGATAATTTGTAGATAATTTCTTCTATAAATGTTGATGTTACCAAAACCATGAATGAAAAAATCTATTATAAAGGAAACCCTTTATGAAAATTGAAATGTAATGTTATGAATTAAATTCTATATTTTACAAAAAATTATGTAATGGAACATTGTTTTAATTTTAATTATTCCTTATAGAGTTTTTTTATTTTAGAATAATTTTGTTCATATTTCATGCCTTTGTAGAAAGAGAAATTGCATTGTTTTTCTCAATCATTGTGGTAATCTTGATTGTTTCACAATAAAATCATTATCCGTAGAATTAATGTATTATTTCATATTTACGTTTAATTTAATTATTTTTTTGTATTACTCACATAATTATTATTTTCCTATATAGGTGGATTATTTTCTTCGTGATGGGGTGGTATGTCTATCATTCAGGTCATTATATACCAGAACATCCACATACTTCTTATCCCTCAAAACCTTTTCACCCCTATAATGTTAGAATTTGTCACTTTCTTTCATGTTTCCTCCACTGATCAATCACATAGGTAATCTTGATATTTACACAATAAAATGATTTTCCATAGAATTACTGTATTATTTCATATTTATGTATTAGTTATTGTTTTTAGAATTACTCAAAAAATTATTGCTTTCATATAAAGCAGGATTATTTTTTTGGGGGGGTGGTATGTCCTTCTTTTGAGCCTTTCTTCACCAAAAAATATGTATACTTATTCTACATCAAATCATTCTCACCCATGTAGTATTATCATTTTTCATATTCCTTCATGTTCCATCTACTTCTCAATCACTTAAGGTAATTTTTATGTTCTCATAGTAAAATCAATTTCTATAGAATTGATGCATTTTTTAATAATTATATTTTATTTATTTAGTTTTAGTATTACTCATATAATAATTTTTTTCATATATGGGAGGATTATTTTATTCAATTTGGGGTGCTTTGTTTGAATCTTCTCATGATTGTGAGAGATTATACTTCAATCATGCAGATAAGATAATGTCTACATGGAACTACGTCAAGAATTCATAAATCCATGATGAAAAGGTGAATCCATACTAGTTGTTTAATTTATTTTGTCCTAATTTTATCTACACATTGTTAGTTAATTTTATTATCTTTTTTATCTAATACATATATAGTTTTTTAGGATTTCTTTTGGGAAGTCATATTGATTCATTTTTATTAGCCGAAAAACCCATTCCCATTGAATGATAAATGAATATTAGAATCTCATGTGGTAATTGTGGTGACTTATCATGATATAATGGGCACATGATCTTACACTTGTCTTCTGGATTTCAACTACAAGAAAGGTTTTTTGGATAGTAACATTGAGTCAATATACATTATTGATATTTCTATAAAGAATTGTAATGAAAATCAATATAAACCTACAATTTAGGATTGTTTTTAGAGTTTGTAATGTGTTAGAATCAAAAACACATCTATACGACATGTAGTGTGACCAATATGACTCAACATGATTCTTTTTATTTACCATTATAATTAATTTTATTAAAAATGAAAAATAATATACTCAAAACCAAGAAAATATAATAATATTGTTTTGATACTTTGTGAAAATGATCCATAATTCAATTTTTATGCGCAACAATCAGCAACACCTCAATCTGATATTTGAAGATCCGAATATAACTCAATGTTTTGTTATCTATTTAAAATCAAAATTTTAGTTAAAAATATTCACTAATTTAAAAACATGAAAACCTTCTTGGAATTTCATGATAAGTAATACATCGATCCGCAAATTACTTTGTGATGTGTAGGAACTGGTATCACATCAAAATGATACATGTTGTTGTTGGTATGAGTCAAAGGGCTTGTTTTTATTTTAAATTGACATTTATGTATAAAAGAAATGTGACGTACTCAAATATAGATAAAATTATTTTTTATTGTTTTGATACATTAGGAAAATCATCCATTTTTCATTTTAGATGTGTTGGAATTAGCTGCACATAAATCCGATGCATGATGGGACTCGTATGACTCAAATTGGGTCTTTTATTTAAAATTGACATGAATTTTAGTAAAATGGACAACTGACCTACTCAAAACTGATAAAATGAATTCTTATTGTTTTTTTAAATTTAAAAAAGAATCCAAAATTCATTTATGAAATGTAGAAAAGGCCTCACATTAATCAAAAACAATATGTGCCCGATATGACTCAACATATCAATTTTTAGTTTAATATTGACATTTTTGTTCAAAATGATTCACTCACTGAGAACTAATCAAACACACCCGAAATTTATTCATGTGTCTAAGAATCATTTTCACATAAAAATGATACATAATATGATCAATATGAGTCAAAGTCCATGTTTATAGTTTAAAATTGCATTTTAGTAAAAAATAAATGTGACCTACTCAAAACCAATCAAATGAATTTTTATTGTTTTGATACACTAGTAAAATGATCCATTAGTCATTTGTGATGTGTAAGAATCATGCGGGCCTCAATTTGATTAATTATGTGATCAATATGACTCAAAGTGTGTCTTTTTTATTTAAAATTGACATTAATTGAAGTATAATGGGAAACTGACATACTCAAAACGTAGAAAATAAATTTTTAATGTTTTGATAATTTATAAAAACGATCCCTAAGTATTTTTTATGTGTATTAATTAGAATCCCCTATATATGATACATGATGTTCATGGTATGAATCAAAGTTCCTGTTATCATTTTACAATAGATATTTTAAATAAAAAATTGTCACCCATTGAGAACCAATTAAACGCACTCGGATTTTCTATAAAATTTAATAAAATGATTCATAAGTAATTTTTGTTATGTAGGATTCAGTTTCAAATAAAAATGATACACGATGTGATCAGTATGAGTTAAAGTTTGTGTTTTTAGTTTAAAATGACATTTTAGTAAAAAACACAAGTGAGGTACTCAAAATGATAAAAAATAATCATATTATTTTTATAGTTTAGTAAAATGATCCATTATTCCTTTGTGATGTGTATAAATCAGGCCCTGCTCAATCAGATGCATGGTGGGATCGTTATGACTCCAAGTGCATCTTTTTATTTCTAATTGGCATCAATTCTTTGTAAATTTGACAACTGACCTACTGAAAATAGAGAAAATTCATTCATAAATATTTAACTACATTACAGAAATGATCCATATGTCATTTTTAATGTATATTAATTAGTCTCACCACAATATGATACATGATGTACCCAGTATTTCTCAAACTGTCCATGATCAGATTAAAGACGATATATTAGTTCA
Source organism: Viscum album (assembly GCA_963277665.1). Taxonomy (NCBI): domain Eukaryota; kingdom Viridiplantae; phylum Streptophyta; class Magnoliopsida; order Santalales; family Viscaceae; genus Viscum; species Viscum album. The sequence continues at coordinate 738,008,488 of OY728160.1, forward strand.
AAAAGGGTCACTCACTAAGAACTGATTAAATCCACTCATATTCTCTTTATAATATTTTAAAATGATTTATAAGTCATTTTTGATGTGTAGGAATCAGTTTCACATCAAACCTACACATGATGTGATTAATATTAGTCAAAATTTGTTTTTATAGTTTAAAAGACGTTTTAGTAAAAAAAAAAGTGACATACTCAAGAAAGGGAAAACACCTACAGATTATTTTGATACCTTAGTAAAATGATCCATATGTAATTTGATATGTGTATGAATTAGGCTCAACTCAATCTGATGCACTGTGTGACTGGTATGACTCCAAGTGTGTATTTTTATTTAAATTGAAATCAATAAGAGTAATATGGAAAACTGACCTACTCAAAACTGTGAAAATGGATTCGGATTGTTTTGATACAGTATAGAAATAATCCATACACCATTTCTGACATGTAGAAATTAGATGCACCTAAATATGATACATGAAGTTCTTGGTGTAACTCAATGTTTATGTCATCAGTTTAAAATCGACCCTTTTTTAAAAAGTGACACTCCCTGAAAATAGATAAAAAAAATCTATGATATTCTTGATAATTTATTCAAATGATTCATTATTTATTTTTGATGTAAATGAATTGGTTTCACATTAAATCGATTCACGATGTGACTATTATGAGTCAATTTTCATGTTCCTAGTTTAAAATGGTATTTTAGTATAAAAGAAAAGTGATGTACTCAAAACTGAGGAATCACATTTTGGTTGTTTTTATACTTTAATAAAATGATCCATAAGTCATTTGAGACATTTATGAATCATCCATACCTCAATATGATATCTAGTACTTCAGGTATAACTCAAAGATTATTTAAAAATTAAAGTGTTCTCTTAATTTATTTATTTATATTATTAATATCATAAGAGTTTTTTTCTTATACAGGTGTGTTCTATTCATCGATGAGGGGTGGATTGTTTAGAAATATCTTGAGTTAGGGCTAGGATAAAAATAAAAAGGAAAATTGATGTTTTTGAATGTATGTAAAAAATTTAACTTATATAATTGTGTATAATAATATTTCAAATGACTATATAGTTTTATTTCTTGTATTTTTGTTTTAAATTTAATTTCATTTAAATAATATATTTGTACTTGATTTTTTTTATATCTAGTGGAAATTATATTTCTTTTGTGTGATATTATATAACATTGTATTGGTGATGTAGTGTTTTTTTACAGCACACTACATTATGCCCCTTTATCAATGAATTTTAAAGAGTTGATAAATAGGCCCTTTATCATCAATTTTCAAACCACTGATAAATGGTTACTTTACTAGTAATTTCTAAATCACTGATAAATAGTTCCTTTATCAATGATTTTAAAGTGAGGATAAATTGGTCCTTCATCATCATTTTTGAAAGTGATTATAAATTGGTTCTTTATGATCCCTTTTGAAAGCACTAATAAATAAACCCTTTATTAGTGCTAAAAAAGATCTAATAAAGGGAAGGGTCCTTTAATCTCACTCTATTTTTTAGTTCTTCTCTAGTACAGATAATGGATTTTTTAGTATTTTTAAAGGCCTATATTTTAGTAATGGACTGATGATTCTAGCATCTTGAAAAGCTCTAAATTTTCATATTATAATATTCTTATTTTATATTTTTCCCCACTATAATGTCTGTAATTATCATTGGATTTTTTTTTTGGTTAATGTAATTATGTTCATTAGTGAATAAATAATTATTGTTTTCTATTTTTGTATAATACTATATAATTTATTATAAGACATAATTATTTAGGAACAAATATCACTTTTAAAATCTGGGTTGTTTCTATTATTATTGTTATCATTATCATCCTCATCATAATAATCATCATTGTAATTATTATCATTATAATTTTGGATATTTTTATTATTTTTGTTTTTGTTGTTGTTTTCCATCGTTCAAGATGACCATTGAAGGTCAGTGTGTATTCATTCTTCCATGTGGAAGACAATAGGATGGTGAAATCACACATGTTGTGTGTCTTGATGCATAAATTTGCAGTAATGATCGCATGTTTTGGTTTCGGTTAGGCATGGGGGGGATGGTATTCATCGAATAAGTGACTATTATCAAAGGGAATCAATTTCTTCTCACACATATTTAGTCAACACCAATGAGAATCCCATAGAGGTGATGCGAACAATAATGCTGGTCATCGAGTGGGCATGTTATCTATGATGAATCAGCAACAAACAATGCATGTTAACCGAAATCTAGATACTATATTTATCTTATGTGAATAGATAAGGTATGATGGTCAGATATACTGAGTCATAAAAGGCTATAAAATTTAAGGCCTCTAGATCACTAAATGTCAGAAGACCGCAATAAGTATAAAAATAAACATGGGATGTCCAACTTTTTAAATCAAGGTCTTCAGTATATACTAGGGGTTATGGAATAAATTTATCAGGGGCCTATGAGCTAGTTATATTGGACCTATAGTTCAGGTATAGTGGGACTTCGATGCATTATTATGGGGAAGTTTTCAAGACTCTAAAAATCAAGTATTTTTTTTGGTATATATATATTATAATTAGAATATGTATACAAGGTACTCATCCCTTTGGTGGGTGGGGGTGGGGGTTAATGAGATAGATAATATAAGGATGGGTTTTCATGTGTGCTTTTTCTTTGTCGTAATTCTACCAACAATAATAGCATTGTTATTTTATATTCTTATTATTGTTTTTTTATTGTAGTTACTGTTTTTGTTCTTATTATTGTTATTGATATTATTATTCTGGGAATTTGTTTTGTCATAATTGTTATTATTGTTTCATATTTTTATTTTATTATTATTTTTGTTGTTATTTTTGTTCTTATTCTTGTTAATATTATTATTATTATAGTTTTTGTTATTATTTTTATTATTAAAATAATATTTCTTATTTTAATTATTATTCCTATTATTGTCATTATATTTTTTGTTTTAATTGTTATTATTATTATTGTTTGGATGAATTTGATAAAATTATCATTAACTATATATTTCCGGATTACATTTTAGTATTAAAATGAAATAATTTTATGACATAAATGAATAATTTTTTTTAATATATTTAATGGAATTTTTAATATTTGGAAGGATATGATATTTGGTTGGAAAAAAATGAAAATGAACAAAAAAACCACTATTTCCACTTAGAGATGGATTTCCCTAAAAAAGTTGATTGTAGGATTGTTTTCGGGTCAGAACTAATGAAAAAGGGTGAAAAAAATTCTAGGGATTTAAAATCGGTTTTTAAATCATGAATATATGTCTTAATATGTATAATTGTGTGGAAAGAAGGCATAAAATAATGAAAGGAAATGAAAAGGTACCTGGGAGAATAATCATATGATTCAATGTGTAAGACATATGTGTCACACTGTAATTCCCCATAAAAACACTAAGAACGCCATATATGTTGCGAACTCACTTATAATAATTTTTTCTATGAAAACATATGACATAGAAGAACTATTTAAGACATTAAATCCTCCAATGAAGCATAAAATGGCGTGTTTTGATGAGAAAATTGAGGGATACCTCCCATTATAAATTGGTACCACCACTTAATACTCAGCTCTACCTTTTATTATTTGAGGCTCATTTATGACAAAAATAATGGTGAATTAAAATCAAAGTAGAGAACCTATGTATATTTATTAATAAAGAATGTCTATGATACTGGAAAAGGAGGAGATTTAAGACCATGTCACGGGTTGGGCTACCTCTTTTCTAACTAATTGATGTAGGGAAGCATTATATAAGGGGATTTTGTGATAGGTATAGTGATCATATAGATAAAGGATATTGCATTAACCTAATTGTGACCATAAAAATGATAAACCATTAACCTTAAATTCATAATATAGCAATCCAATAATTTAATGTTTTGTATGTTGTGTTTTACTCTTATATTCTAACTTATTCATAATCACCAAAGTCTATATTTTAGATTTAAATTCATTAAATTGTTAAATAAATTCGGAATATATTATTAAATTATTTATTTTTTCCAAACCATCCTCATGTGATAGACCCCAAAATTGTTGAAACCTATAAATCTTAACTGTATAATTAGTGATGTCATTTTCATATGTTTAAATTCCTAAATTCAGTAAACCTATGAGAATTAACGATTCCCATGGGCCTATTAAATGTTTTTTTTTCCATTTATGGGGATAGGATAAGAGATTATATTAGTTAAATAATTTAGGAAACCTCATTATTTATGTTTTCTACTTTTGGATTTTTGTTAAGGCATTTTATTTATTTAATGTTGACACTTTTTACTTCACATAGGTGCTTTTGGTTGTTATTGAAGGGATTCAATGAAAATATAGATTCACCTTCCTCATTATGGATCTACCAAAACAACTCAATGTACTAAAAATGATGAATAATAAATCAAAAAAATAAATTCAACCATAACTATATGAGGAGGATACAATATTCCAATGCCTATAACTAAATTTCAAAGAGGCTCTTCATGAGAAATGAAGCATAGGTAAAAAAGGGAGGTAAATGAAATTGTTAAATATGATTTAGATCATAACCATGATTTCATTTTGTTTTCATGTTCAGAGGTTAAATAAGACGTAAATCTGTTTACAAAACATGTGTGGGTCATCGCAAAATTTATAAAATAGTATAAAGAAGGATAAGAAACATGTAATATACATTATTTACAAATATTCCATAAAAATATGTATTAGAGCATATGTAATAAGAAAAATAATAAATGGATTTCTCTACAACATTTTTTACTGAATTTATTGATGATATAGATGTGCTAATAGATGAAGAAGAAGAACCTGCCACAATCTTCACTGACTATGCCTATGTAGAAGAGGAAGAAACAGAGCTGGTGGTAGAACCTAAAGTGATCATTGCATTAATATAATAAATAAAGCAATAAATTGAAAAGGAAGAGTTATACCATTTCTAGATAGATATTGAACCCTTCCATCTTTTGGTCAAACTATCTAGACTTTGGCCACTTCTCTTGAACATCACACCAATTTCAATAAGTATAATAAGAGTTGAGATGAATTCATTTAAAATTCAGTATTGGGTTAACCTAAGAAGATTATTGTCCCAAACCAACCCATTTCGGCCCTGAACCGGTCACCCGAGATGGTATGCGACATGGCCCAAGTGGAATTCTTGATCCCCATGGGATGGAAACTAGTTCTAGGCATAAATAATTAACAGTTAGGAATGATTTGACCCAAGAACCAAAGATAAATACATAAATAATAATGAATAATAAAAAATAACAACAAAACTAAATTCTACCAGCGGAAAAAAGAAATAAATAGAACAACTCAGCATTCTTTTATGTGGCCTTCTAGGTCACTTCCCAACAAAATGCTAACCTTTTTCCAATAGTGAGGAACTCTTCTAAGAAAACATGAGCAAAGGAAACCTACAATTGAAATTATAAAATATGGGTGAGAATTAAAAGTTCTTAGTACGGTTGGAATGATAAACCCTTGAATCCAACGTCACCATTCCCAAAACCAACCATTAACACAAATTCTAAATAGAAATATAAAAGTAATGTTTTATAATTTTAAATTAAGAAACATGATTTTCTCATTTAATAAAAATCCAACACACACGAAATACCATATCCAAAATCATTTGTCAATTTATAAACTAAACTAAAAACAATGTATTCTAGTTATGGACTAAAATAAAATAGTTACACAGTGCAAGATGGAAATAAACTAGTACAATAGATTGTAAACAAGAAATGAAAATAATCAAATAATAATGGGTGATCCTAAACATCCCAAGAGGACCCATAGATATACTCGGTTTTAGAACAACCTTTCTGCGTATGGTGAAGCTCCTAAGTCTATAACCAACCGGTCTTCCTATAACTGACCAATCCATTAGCAATGCCTACCTGGCATAAGAACCAATCTAGGGGATACCAACCTATCTAATTGGGGTTGATCAACAATCTTCACTCTATCATTTAAATGATGCACAAGAACCCATGGGTGATAGATCACTATGTATGTAGGAGGTCATCGCACGAGTGAATCATCTCAACGCAGTTGCCTACCCCAAACACAGACACTCTATAAAATAACCTATAAAGGGATATAACACTATAGAGGTGCCCCAAAAATATTTATACATAAGTACATATGTCATATCATCACTGGATTCCATCGTTCCGTCACTCAATTCAATCATCATAACCATTTGCAACTCTTTACAAAACATTACAGTGGCCAAATGGGTACACAGTTATCAAGGACCATCCCTCCAAGGAATTAACTAAATAATTACACTAAAACTGAAAGTACCAAACGATACTTTAACATGACATGTCCCAAAGTATTACCAAAAACACCACACAAATCATGTTTCATATTTTCAAAGGCAAGTGGGCACTTATGTTTCAAAACGTACACTAAATCATTTTTCAACTACCAAACAAGTCTTTATCATTTTCAAACACATGTGAAAAAAAATTAAATTAAAATGATTCTTCTTTAGAGAAAACACTTAAAGTCTTCCATACAAATTCCCCAAGGGGGACCAACTTTATTTGAAAACCAATAACCATTTAAGTCAATGAGTTTTAAAGGAAACCCATTTTTCATGTCCCATCATCATTTCCAAACACATCCAATGGTACACCAAAATCCTAAGAGAATATATGAAAACCCATTCCACAAATTCATAGATTGATATAAAAATCAAACACAACCATCCTCAAAATTTGGATAAAAATACAAAACAACCCCAATGAGACCATAAAACCCATTTTCAAAATATTTTAACACAATTTCCAAGATATACCATTGTCAAACCAAACACGCCAAAAACAATTGAACATAATATCTCTAAATTCCCCTATTTCAGAATAACAAGAAATTAGAAAAATATACAAAACAATTAATCAACAATTATGGAAACAGACTTACCAGTTACTAAACAATTTTTATAAGCTAGTCAAACAATGCATAAATATTTTTATAATAATACCAAACAGTCTCATAGAAATTATATAAAGAAATCAAACATTTTTTTTCTTTTTGTTAAAATTCCATAAATAGATCTAGAAAATTAAACAAACTAGAAATGGAACGGTAAACCATTGAAGAGTATCATGAAGGCGTGTATAATATCTAAAATACTATCAATAAAAAATTTGAAATTAAAATAACACAGTTTCCATAATCAGAATAAGTCATAACGAGGGAAAAATATTTCAAAAAATCTTTTTAGGAGAACAATTAACATGATAACATAATAACGGATTATCCGAACGTACTATGAAGGTGAGAATAAAATCAATAATATAGTTAAAAAAGCTCATGAAATAAAGGAACTTAATTGTAAATGAAAATGTTGATTCGCCTACCTCAAAACATGAGCAGAAGCAATAAAACCCTCAACGGATGGGCTAACAATGTACCGTGGTCCAATTCCACACCCAAGACAATAAGAAAAATGCACCAAACAATACCTTGGACGTTATGATTTTGACACTAAAATAAAAACACTATATAAGGAAAGAAAACTAACACCAGTGAGGTCTCTAGACCAGAGAACCTTTTCCGGCTGGAGTGGGAAGGGGAGGCCACTATCAGGTCATGTGACGAAGAATTCTAGAAACGAGGGGAGGTCATTGGGGATCAGTTGCATCACTGGTCAGAGCAAGGAGGTTAGAGCATAGGAAATTATGGCTTCTGGAGCGGAGGGAGAGAGGGTGGTTTTTTGGTCGATGTAGCTGGTGGCCTTGGTGAAGCGCCACTGGAAGGAGGATAAGTCATGGAGGAAGGCTAGGAAACTGGGGTAATGAGCGGTGGCTGGAGGAGGCCCTGATGGTGGTGTGGATGGAAGGGGGCAGAAGTACGAAGGGTGAGGTGGGTGATGGGTGTTGGGTGTTGGGAGAGTCAGGATATGGCGAGGCTGGGGGACAAAGGCAGAGTCTAGGAGGGCGAGGTGGTTACTGGGTGTGGGGAGATCTGGAACACGGTGAGGTCGAAGGTCGAAGGCGGAGGCTCAGCTCTTGAAGATAGAGGTGGCAGGGGGCGAGCGTGAAAGAGGGGGTAGGGGCAGTCCACATCGTGGAACGGGGAAGGGGAAGCCACTTGGCTAGATTAGGATAGATTTTTTTTCATTTTATAATAATAATAATAACAATAAAAATAATTATAATTATAATAAAACAAAAAATGATTATAATAAAAATAACCATAATAAAGATAATAATAATAATAATTAATAATAATTAAATAATTATTATTATAACAATAATAATATAAATAAAAATGAAAATAATGAAATAATATTAATATTAATAACAATTTATTAAAAATTATATTCGCAATATTTTTTTAAAAAAAATATTATTAACAAATAGTAATAATAAAAATATTATTATCTATAGAATAATAACATTATTATGACATTTTAAATATTTAACTCATCAAACTAACATAAAACATTATTTATTTCAACCATTATACATTTGCGCGAGCACCCGGACTGACCGAACTCTTACCGCCCACAGTGCGCTGACTGCACATGGGTCTAAAACCCATTAGAATTGTAAAATGAGAAAAATTTTAAACTGGTTCCCAGCTAGATCCTTGGCGTGAGAACCCAAACCCAAGAAATATTAAAATAAAAACTGAATTAAAAAGTTAGGGTGTGACAATTTTCCCCACCACAGACACTTTCTGCCCCCAGAGAGTCACCCAACTAAATGATAGATCAAACCAGAATCCATGACTGATTAAAACTGGAAGAAATCCCAACATAAGAGAATGAGAGAACACGAGAGGGTTCTTCCCACAACATGAACAACACTAGTGAAAAAAAAATTCACCCAAACATATAACCCTGGGAAGGGGGGCCGACGTGGGAACTCCCCACCGATCCAAACTAAGTTCTAAATCACGAGTAATAAACCCCTTCACTAGAATCTAGAACTCAAGACCAAGACCAAAAATCCTCCAACACTAAAGAAAAGCCTCTGACTATAACATGACACAAGAAGGGAACCCAAGAATAACCACAAACAATGATCCTTCCACAGGCACTTACATATGTAAATGAACACAACTAAACCAAGATCAACCATTACAAGGGCCAAACAAACATTTAAGAATTACACAATATCCAGAAAACCACGTCCACACAACCAGGACTTCTTAGATTATAATAGGACGAATCCATCATATATTCATGAAAAAAATGAACATATAAAAATGTCAATACATTAAAATCAAAAAAAAAAGACCGAAAAGTATTTAAAGGATTCACATTAAACACGAATCACAAAACCCGAACTGAGGCTTCACACCCCCAGCAACTCCTGACTGCGTGTGAGCTTCACCCCAAGACCTATGGCTTGGGTAATGATTGCTGAAGCATCTCCTGCATCACAATCATGCTCTAGAATCCTCTGGCCACATCATCTTATTCAGGCGATGCTTCTTGCAGATCTTCTCTAGATGAACTGGACACCTGCATCAATTGCACATGTTTTGAGGGATGTGGCATGATGGATTCGTGTGGCCCAGACATCCACACAGCTAGAACACCATTTAATGGTCTAATGAACTAGAATCCAAAACCACTGTAGATAACTCATTAGAAACAGGTCCCTTTGGCACATCCTTCTCCTGACTTGGAGATCCATTAAGAGTAACTAGATATGCAGGATTGCCAAGTACCTGCACTCCGAAGACCAGTTTAGCTAAGAATGCCTCATCCACTAGCTTCTCAAAATTATGGTCCCTAGAATGGAGGACTCACTCCCTGATCTCTGGACGAAGACACCAAATGAAGAGATAATTCTTTGTCGAATCCAGTGAAGCTACCTCCAAAGAAAAGGACACATGTTCCTTCCAATGATCAACATATGCTTTCACTTTTCATTGGACTTGTTGAATACACATTAACTCTTCCCTTTTCTTCATCCCCGCCTCTTCAGGTATAAACAATCAGATACAGACAAATTTAAAGATGTCCCACATCATCCCAACTTATAAAGATGTCAGGAAGAACCACTAAGACTCATCCAGAGATGGACCTTAGAACGTACCCAAAACGGCACGAACTCTAACAGATTCAGGAGATCCCAATACACTGAAGATGATCTAGACCTCTTCATGCTACACTACTACCTCTAAAGGACCCTAATCAGCATGAATGATTTGAATTTCTTGAGAAGAAACAAAAACATGGCATGAATTATCAAAAACATTGGGGACCATTTTGGGAAGCATTTTATGAACAACATATAAAACACAGAGCCAAAACCAATATCAATCAGAAGTGACATCATTTAAATTGCCTTCATCCAAAAATAGCCACCTAAAAACCAATCAAATACAAACACAACAGAAAATTCCCATTTCATTTTATATTTCAAAACTTCCTTCTTTCAATGACACATCCCAAATATCAAACCCACTTTTCAAACCAAATTCAATTTCCAAAATCATTTCCCATTAAAGAACATTAGAAAAACAAGGTGAATACTTTAATTCCATGTACACACCCCTATAATCCCATGAACCAATGCACATTTCTTCATCTGTATTCATCCACATGCACTCACACGCACTTGTCATGCATCCACTCATATGTGAAAATGTTCATTAAGAGTACATAGGTTTTCACCCAAACCATTTCATTACCAATTCCAAGAAAAATCCAAATGTTTAGATTTTAATTTTAAATCTCATTTCAAGAATTTAAAGACATTTAAAATAAATCATTTTCATTTCAAAAACCCTTTTCATTTTCAAAATCACACATACACCAACCAGGACAAAGATGACATTTAACATGAAACAAACTACCAAAGTGAGAAACTAGTAGTGATGCTTAACCTAGAGACATTGTAGTGGGCCACGCCCCAAGTAAGAATCAATAACAATGAGGAACTTAAACGTGTACTCAGACTCTAGAAGGGTCACTACTCCATTTGAAATCACAATGTAACATTGGTTTTCCTCCTTTTTTATCCCTCAATCTTGAAAACCCAGAACCAGACAAGGACCCAATTCTTGGACTACCACTAGTGACTTGGGGTTCAGAACGAGTGAGGGTTAATGACGTCCTTCCCGCAACTACCTCTCAAGTCTCGACAGTCCTAATATACATATACTAGACACCCCAAATAGAAAGGACTGCTCTGATACCATTTTTTTATGAACAAACCAGGGTTGGACCTGATCCAGTCTCCTGAGCCGGTCCGCAGCATTACTCGAGGGGCGTTTCCGATCCACACAGGCTAGCAACTTCTTCCAGGCATCAAAATTTATGTTTTGGGAACAATTTTGCTCATGAAAAAAATGTAAAAAGATATATAACAAACATGAATAAAAAGATTGATAAAAGAAAATTCTAGCAGCGAAAAAAAGGAATAAATGGAATAGCTCAACATACCTCCACGCGACCTTCTGGGTCACCTCCCATCTAAAGGCCAACCTTTCACTAATAATAAGAAACTCAACCAAAAAACCCTGACCAAAGGAAACCTACCACTAAAATGATATAATCGGCACGAGCATTAAAAATTCTCCAAAGGATTACCAAGATAATCCACAGAATCCAATGTCTCCTTTCCCAAAACCATTCACTCACAAAAATTTGAAATAGAAATATAAAATTATGGATTTGAAATTTTAACATAAGAAACTTGATTTTCTCAATTTTAAAAAAAACCAACACATGTGGCAGACCATTTCCGAAATCATTTTTTATTTTATAAACTAAACTCAAAACAAAGTACACCAAAGTTGGACTAAAATAAAATAGGTATGCAGTGCAAGATAGAAATAAACTTGTACAACAAAAAGTAAACAAGAAATGAAAATAATGAAGAAACCATGGGGGATCCTAAACATCCCTAGAATACCCATAGACATACACAGTTTTCGAACCACCTGTCAGTGTATGGTGAAGCTCCAATGTTAATAACCAATTGTCCACCCTATAACTGACATATCCAGTGGCAAAGCCCGCTAGGCCTAACAACCAATCTAGGGGCTACCATCCCGTCTAATTAGGGTTGATCAGAAACTGTCACTTGAACATCTAAAAGATTCCCATGAACCCATGGTGGTTATATCACTTGATAAGTAGGTGGCCCTCACACACAAGACTCATATCATCGAACTTGCCTACCACAAACACATACACTCTATAAGATAACTCATAAAAGGATATCCCCCTATAGAGGTGCCCCAAGAAATATCTATACATACATACATATGTCATATCATCAATGCTTCCAACCTGGCCATCACTCCATACAATCATCAGAACCATTTAAAACATTTTTCAAAACAATAGAGTTTCCAAATGGGCACACAGTTATTAAATACCATCCCTTCAAGGAATCTACACAATGATTACACTAAAACCAAAATTGACCATTGGGTTGGTAACTTGACATGTCCAAAATTATTTCCCACAACATCACAAAAACACTAGTTCGTTTTTACAAAGCCAAATAGGACCTTATGTTCCAAAACGCACACCAAATAATTTCACAACTACCAAAAGAGATTTATCATTTTCAAACTCAAATCCAAACACATTTCAAAGGCAAATGATTGCGGTTTAAATAACACACCTAACGTTTTACAAAATTCCCATGGCGGACCAACATTATTTGAAAACCAAAAACCATTTATGTCATCGAGGTTTAAATAGAAATCCAATTTTCATATTACATCTAAATTTGAAAACACATCCAATGGTACACTAATCACCCATGAGAATATTTGAAAACCCTTTCCATAATGTCACCATTTGATTTAAAAGCCAAACCCAACCATCCACAAAATTTGGAAAAAATACAAAACAACCCCAAGGAGACCATAAAACTCATTTTCAAAACATTTTTAACACAATTTCTATGATATATCATTTTCAAACCAAACATGCCAAACAAAATTTAAATTTTACCAGAATATCTCCAAATTCCCCTATTTCGGAAAAACATGGAACTAGTAAAACATACCGAACAATTTAACAAAAATTAAGTAAATTGACTAACCAGTTACTAAATAATTTTTATAAGCCGGTCACACAATTTATAAATAATTGTATAAGAAAATCAAACAGGCTACTATAAATTCTCTAATCAAATCAAACATTTTTTTAATAATTCCATCAATAGATATAACAAATTAAACAAACCCGAAACACCACGATGAACCATTGAAGAGTATCACGAAGGCACGCATCAAATCCAAAAGACTGTCAATAAAACATTTGACATTAAAATAACACAATTTCCATAATCACAGTAAGAAATAAGCAGGGAAAAAATTTCGAAAACTATTTTTAGCTGAACAATTAACTTTTAAATATAATTGCTGATTAACCAATCGTATTGCGAAGGTGAGAATCAAATCAAAAATTTAGTTAAAAACGCTCAAGAATTAAATAAACTTAATCGGAAATAGAAATGCATATTCTCCTACCTCAAACCAAGAGAGAAATTGAAGAATCCCTCGACGGATGGGATAAGAATGTCTCACGGTCCAATTTCACACACAAGACAACTAGAAATATGCACCCAACCATAACCAAGATGTTAGGATTTGTCCACTAAAACGAGGGGCCCTGGGGTGCAACACTGCTGAAAGTAGGAGAAGGCAAGGAAGGCGGCTGGGGCCCTGGGGTGCCGAGGGGCGGCTGGTGCCGGCCCTGCCGGTGGTGCGGCGAGGGGAGGGAGGATGTTCGAAGGGTGAGGCGGGAGTTGGGTGCGGGGAGAGTTGGGATGCGGTGAGGTTGAGGGTTGTAGGCGGATTACAAGAGAATATGGCTAGTGCTGGGTGCGAGGTGAGTCGAGACGCGACGAGGGAGAGGGTCGAAGGCAGAGGGCGAGGGCCTGAAGCCGGAGGTGGCTGGGGGCGTGTGAGAAAAAGGCGGGGTAGGGGCGGCCCGCAGCACGGAATGGGGAAGGGGCTACTGCCTGGGTCGATTATGGTTATATTGTTTTCATTTTATAATAATAATAATAATAATAATCATTTAAATAATAATAATAAAATAATAACAATAACAATACAAATAATAATATAAAGAACAATAATGAAAATAAAATTTGTAGTAATAAAACCATAAATGATTACTATAAAAAAACATAATAATGATAATAATAATAAAAATTAAAAACAATAAAAATAATTATAATTATAATTATAAAAATAATAATATATATGAAAATGAAAATTATGAAAATATAATAATAATATTATTAATATTAACAAAAAATTAATTCTAATTATTTTAGAAACAATTTTTAATTAATAAAAAAATTATAAAAAATAATAATAATAACAATATTATTATCTACACAATAACAACATTATTATTACCTTTTAAACATTTAACTCATCTCATTCACATAAAACATTATTTATTTCAACCGATAGATATTTGCACGGGAATCCGGGCAGATCGCCTGGCTACTACCCACCGTACGGTGACCACGAATGGGTTTGAAACCCACTATAATTGTTAAATGACAAAAATTTTAAATTGAGGCCCTGCCCGAACCATGGTGCAAGAACCCGAATCTAAGAAATAAAAAAACTGAATTTAAAAGTCAGGGTATGACAGTTATCCTTGTATCACTTTCCAATCAGCTTACCCATGTATGACCTGGATAAAAGAATATTAAAAATGTGCTGCTTCTAGGAGGCAGTGCATGTTTCTTATCCATTTCAAGTAAACGATAAATATCGATTTCATAAAATTTAATTGTATATTATGTTTTGGTTTAAATTACCCTCATACTTTTTATGAATTATTGAATTGACCTTGTTCTCTAGTGAGTTTATTTTTTCATGTCTAAATAAAGGAATCATTGAGAATTCCTTTGAATTATGTGGAAATACTAACACAAACCAATTTGATGCATCATTGTATGTGGAGAATGTGTTTCATTTTTTTATTTTATGTCTCAACCATAATTTTAATTTTTTTTTAAAAAATTACTATAATTTTATTTCCCTGTCTTGATTATTTTTCAATGAACTGATCTAGAGGACATAAACTACATATCATAAATTCCATTACATGAAATTATATTTATTATTAAACAAATTTGTATGAGATTGTTCGAAAAAATAATTATTATAGATAAACATGTTGATTTGGATATGGAAAGTCATTATTTACGTAGACTAGTTGATTTTTGTAGATAAAATGTTTCTAGAAATTGGACTTCCTTGAATTTATGTTATTTTAATTAATTCATTCTATTATTCATATTAATTTACTAGAGTAATTTCCTAATAATGTGTCTCATTATAGGGTCATTTTCTAAACCAATTTTCTCCATTTTATTATATACTATTTTTCATGAGATAACAAGACATGTTCCCTTTTATAACATTCTTGGAATTTATGAAATTTGATATTGAATATAATAAATTTTAATATGATCATATCAATTTTTATTTTACCCTTTATCCTTGTAGCCACCTTTATTTTTTCATTTTTAATACCTTACAATCTATGAAGGATGTTTTTAGGTAATAAACCATGATACAAGCCTATTATAGAAACTACTACCCTACTCCTAATATATTGTAGGATATTTAAAATTATAATTGTGGGGGAGAGGCTATCAATGGTTGATGGGTATGTTCAACAATGAGGAGATTTTTCAGGGGATTTTTAATAATGATTTGGTGAGTTTCCATGTATCATTAACCATGTTCTATTATTCACGAATATTATTTTAAAAAAACAATAATTTAAAAATAAAATAAAATATAAAAAATTAAAATTATGATGTGTCTTAGGAATATAAAAAATCACCATTTCTTGAGTGATGTTCTCTTCATTATATATGGTTAGGTGATAGATTTGATATTTTTATAAAACAAATCTTTTGAAAAAAAAATACAAAAATAAGTAGATTCATTTATTGTTCTTACCAACATCAGAAGCCCATATTGAGACTTCCATTTAGTGGAAAAGAGAGATGAAATCTGTAAAAGTATATTCTCAATGAACATATTTTTTGATATAATACATTTGTAGGACCCCGGGACACCCTGAGAGGGGAGGGGTGAATCAGGGTGGCAACTTTTTCTTCTTTTAGTTGTGGATCTTGTTCCCACGTTGGTAGGAACTACATAAACCTGTATGATGGATATGATCAGCAATTAAACATTCACATGCAGAGACAGATGACACAGCTATTTTTACTTGGTTCACCACTAAGGGCTACGTCCAAGGAGTATACGCCGACAGGTTGCCGGTCGTACCTAAATCCACTATGCTTCACTAGCTGCGGATACAAATGTTCGGGTACAGACACTATGTCCCAGGCTCACTGCCTTTACAATTGTTTAGGGAAAGCTCACTGCGTCCCTCGGGTCACTCCCGTTGACTCCCCCTGGCTCACTGCCGGTGGTGAAGTCTCACTCAGTTTATAGACGTGAAGGTCTCTTCAATAGATATGCATTGAAGTCTTTTGTCTCCTGTTCAGCATGAGACTTTGCTTGCATCAGAGTCCTGAGTTGATGCTCTTTTGAAATCAATCTTCTACTTCAGTGCAATACCTGAATGCACTAAAACTCCTTCTCTTCCTTCAATTCCCAATTCTGAAACCTGAGTGTATCGATATATTTCTCTCTCTGTGCAGATCAGATTTTGGTTGCACGATCGTTCTTCTACTCTTCGCAAAGCAGGTTTGAGAGTGCTAAGCACCTGTCAAAAAGCTTGCGGGACCCCCAAATTTTCCGCGCACCCTTCCCGAGGTCTTGCGCGTAAAATTAAAACCTTGCGCGTAAAAATAACTTTTGTCGCGTAAAAGGCTTTTCGCGCAGCTCTTCTTTTTCGCGCAAAACTTTCCTTTTTCGCGCAACACCTTCTTTTTCGCGCAACCCTCTGGACCTTAACTTTTCCGCGCACCGGAGCTCAGGATTTGTCTAAGTGTTGAGCCTCCTCGAATGAGATGGGTTCACCTCATATTTATAGACGATTTTTATCCTGCGCGTAAAACCCTCTTTCTTGCGCGTAAAACTGTCTCTCAGTTCTTTGAATTACGCGCACCTTCCCATTTTTCCGCGCACAGCTCTGGTTTTTCGCGCAACCCATGCCTTTACCATTTTTCAACGTTCTGATTCTGAAACATCATTTGCGCGAAAAACTATTTCGCGCATCCCGCTGTTTTCCGCGGCCAACTTAAGTATTTCGCACACATCCCTGATTTTCCGCGCAGCCCATGCCTTTGCCATTTTTCACCTCTCTGATTTCGAAACACTGTTTGCGCGAAAAACTATTTCGCGCATCCCGCTGTTTTTCGCGCCTAACTTAAGTATTTCGCGCAAGCCTCTTATATTTCGCGCACCACTTCCTTTTTGTGTGAACCTCCTTTTGCAGACAATCCATGTCTTCATTTTCCGATTTTGAGGCCCAAAAATTTGGCAAACACTGGAAAACGGCGCCACCTTGTATCTGCTCTTTTAGTCCGCCTCCAGATCATCCATTCCTTTGTCGACGTTCCTTGAATAAAAACATGGATCATTATTCCACAGTCCTTGAACTCGACCTGCCTCCATAGAAACTCTTTTGCCAACAAATTTGTATGTCGTTTGTTTGCTTTGTCGACAAGGACGATCACCTCAACAACGCTTCATCTTGGTGATCTGTATACTTCAACAACTCTTCTGCTTTTATCACAACCTCCACAATTGTGATATGTAGTCTTTGAAGGAACAGCTTTAGCATCATCATCTTCTATGACAATATGATGTTCATGACTATCTCAGAAGTCCAATCATTGCACATTGTCTTCTTCATCAACAGGTATGATGTACTTCATGCAAACCGATTCAATTCGTCAGGAAGTCTCTTGCATGGTTCTCATGCAATCATGAGTAATTGCATGGACTTCATCCAAAAACCTCATTCTTCTTTGATCATCCTTGGATGGATTATACCTTGGATGGATTATACCTCACATTCTGCATTGTTGTAAACAATGTATCACCTTTGACACATGTTCTTTGAACTTCCGATCAGTACAACAATCGTCTGAATCACCACTCCTCTACTTCATCGGAGTTCTTCATGATCTCCTTCATTTTGATCTGCATTGACAACTATTGACAACAAATACAACCTTATACACAAACTGGTTCCAACAATCTCCCCCTTTGTATTTTGTTGTCAATACCTTAAACATCTTCTGAAATGAATCCGTCAATGTCAAAATGAGAATCTTCTGCATTTCACTTTCTCTCCCCCTTATTGACAAGAAATACAAAGCACATGGTAGGGAGGGTATCAATCCACACTTAAGCAATGTTTCATTAATCATTTCACTCTAAGTCTACTTGAGCAATGCTCGATGTAGAAAACAAGAGGATTTGATTAAGTCAACAAGGCTGTCCATTATCCACAGATCATGATACCAACATTAGATGATAACTCATGTATCTTGTCTTCAAGGGTTTACCACTTTAATTCCAGGTAGAATAAGATCAACTATGATAGAGAATAATCAACCTGAAACTCCTGCACTCACTTCAGGAAATAGATCAAAAACATTCAAGTGCAATTGGCAGGATAAGTGACCTTGGGGCACTTCCATTCTCTTTATGTCACTGATCAATTCAGTTACTCCCCCTTTGTAAATTAATGTTTGATCTGAGTAACCAAGGGATAGTGATTGAGAAATGACATACCTTCTCCATTGGTGTGTTCTTCAAGAAATTCACAGAGCAACTACTTTTGAGTCCAGCTGGAGTTGATATTGATTGAAACAGTGATTATGGAAGCTTCTTCATTCTTCTCCCCCGCAAGGGAAACACTCCTCATCATCTTCATCAAGAGTGATCCTTCATCATCATAATATTTGAATATCAATTGAAGAATCTACTAAGGATGAAAACTTCTTCAGCTTGGCTATCAAGAGTTGACAGCATTCACTACTTCTCAGGTTCTCCCCCTGAGAGCGTTCTTCACCTTCAATTCCCTGCATTATTAGCACAAATACAATACACAAATGATTACGGGAATAAGGTGGTTCCTTATTGCTTCATCAAGAAGACTTGCTTGGTTGAGGTTCTTTTCTCAACCAAGTTCCTCTGTTTACTCCAGTCTTCATGCCTGCACATTTGAACATGTGTTCTGACATATGTCGGTGTGGCATGGCTCTATTCACATTCTCTTCTGCTTTGTGTGGAGAGTTGTTTTGCTTAGCAGCCATCATGAATGATACATTCTTACTCCTCTTAAGGACTGCTTCTTGCTCTGGTATTAAGGTTAGGCAACCTTTTGCAATGTGACCAGATTTCTTGCATCTCTCACACAGAACTTCTTTGACACGTTTGTTTCTCTTTGTTTGCAATCTCTCCTGCACTGTGTCTTCATCATGTGAAAGTTTTCCTTTTCCTTTGTCACCAGCCTTGGCCATCTCATCTTCAAATTTCCTTATTCTTTTCAAATCTTCTGGCCAGATGACCAATATGTCATGTGGAACTTTTGCAGCTGGTTTAGGTCTTCCACATGGGTTCATCTGAGATTCATCCCACTTAGTGTTTCCTTTGGATGAATGACCCTTCAATTTCATGGATCTAAAATCCTGGGTCTTCTCAGCTTGCCTACTTGATATCTTCTTGGGGAGAGGTGTGTTCGCCATATTCTTCTGATTTCTTCCCAAGGTACTTTCTTCGTACTTGGATGGTTTGTGTGGTCTTCTGTTCTTATCAGCTCTGGATATCTGTTGACCTAGGCATGCACCATTCTTGTGACCACTGCCATTGCATGCATCACAGATGTTATCAAGAATTCCAAATCTGTTTGCTGTAAACAGATGCTTCTGGACCTGTGGATGTTGCTTCTTCTTCTCCGGCTTCCTCCCCTTTGATATAGTCATTCCCTGTGATTTTCCATGAAAGGGATTATAAAAACAATCCAGTGCACAGTGCCCAAATCTATTGCAGCACCAACATTGACCCACAAATCTTTTCTTCTTTGTGTCTTCCGTATTAAGTTGTTGGGCCATTTGCTTAGTTGTTTGTGCTCTATTTGAGGAAGAAGCTTCCTCCTTTTTCTTCCCATCCACCCTAGTCATGGTGGTAGGTTTCTTCTTCTCACTTATCCTCATCCATACTTGTTTAGAGCTTTTCTTCCCACCTGCACTGATTGTCGGACTGTATTTAGAAACATGAGTGCAAGATGGTCTGGATGGTACCTTCACTTTCTCAGTTGTCTGTGATAGATCGATGAGAGAAGTCATGATCTTCTTATCACATGTTGGAGGTCTTTTGAAAATAGAATCCTCCATTGAGCATTGAGTACCGACAGCAACTGATTCTTGATGTGGATAATCAAGAGTTGTCATAATCTTCTTATCACATGTTGGAGGCATTTCAGCTTTAGACTCCTCCAACGAACATTGAGTGCAAGCATCACTCATTTCATTCTTTTGTGAAGTCTCAATATGTGTGTTCTCAATCTTGGTCAACTGAGCTTCCAATTTTTGACTCACAATATTGAGGATGATCTTCTGATCTTCAATAGTGATCATCTTCTCTTCACAGGTCTTCTTCAACCTTTCAACCTCATCTTCATGCATCTTAACTTTGTTTTGTAACAAAGAGTCAAGTTCCCTGAATTTAATGGAAGTTTCTTCCAAACAAAAATTCTTGACTTCATTGCTCTTCTTCAACTCAGCTTCAAGTGCATGGATCCGTTCTTCCAGAGTATTGCTGACTTCGCCTTTTTCTTCAAGGGCTTTCACCCGTTTGGTGAGCTTCATACTTTCCATAATTTTTCCTTCCAGCCCCTTTTCCATATTGTCTGCTTCTCTTTCAAGTCTAGTGATCTCAACCTGCATAGATTGAAATAGGCTACAGATAATAGCAACCCTTTCTTCTGGAATATCATGCAGATATGTTCTGAGTTTTTCCTGAAAGCTTGAATAGGGGGTGTCATCCTTTCCTCTGGAAGAATTCTGAGCCACCTGCTCGATACTTTCCAAGCCCGATGTTTCTTCATTATTGGAATGGCATGGAGAACAAGACATTGCATCTTCTTTGGATATGAGGGACTTCTTCAGCTGCTTTTTCTCTTTCTTTTTCCTGTTTGTCATGGTCTTGCTAGATGTAGACGTCTGCTCAGAAACTTCATCAAGACTGCTCTTCATTGTTGACTTTAGGAAAGAAACTCAAATCCTCTTCTCAATAGAATTACTGGAGAATATCCAACATACGTTAACCTTTCCCTCTGATACCACTTGTAGGACCCCGGGACACCCTGAGAGGGGAGGGGTGAATCAGGGTGGCAACTTTTTCTTCTTTTAGTTGTGGATCTTGTTCCCACGTTGGTAGGAACTACATAAACCTGTATGATGGATATGATCAGCAATTAAACATTCACATGCAGAGACAGATGACACAGCTATTTTTACTTGGTTCACCACTAAGGGCTACGTCCAAGGAGTATACGCCGACAGGTTGCCGGTCGTACCTAAATCCACTATGCTTCACTAGCTGCGGATACAAATGTTCGGGTACAGACACTATGTCCCAGGCTCACTGCCTTTACAATTGTTTAGGGAAAGCTCACTGCGTCCCTCGGGTCACTCCCGTTGACTCCCCCTGGCTCACTGCCGGTGGTGAAGTCTCACTCAGTTTATAGACGTGAAGGTCTCTTCAATAGATATGCATTGAAGTCTTTTGTCTCCTGTTCAGCATGAGACTTTGCTTGCATCAGAGTCCTGAGTTGATGCTCTTTTGAAATCAATCTTCTACTTCAGTGCAATACCTGAATGCACTAAAACTCCTTCTCTTCCTTCAATTCCCAATTCTGAAACCTGAGTGTATCGATATATTTCTCTCTCTGTGCAGATCAGATTTTGGTTGCACGATCGTTCTTCTACTCTTCGCAAAGCAGGTTTGAGAGTGCTAAGCACCTGTCAAAAAGCTTGCGGGACCCCCAAATTTTCCGCGCACCCTTCCCGAGGTCTTGCGCGTAAAATTAAAACCTTGCGCGTAAAAATAACTTTTGTCGCGTAAAAGGCTTTTCGCGCAGCTCTTCTTTTTCGCGCAAAACTTTCCTTTTTCGCGCAACACCTTCTTTTTCGCGCAACCCTCTGGACCTTAACTTTTCCGCGCACCGGAGCTCAGGATTTGTCTAAGTGTTGAGCCTCCTCGAATGAGATGGGTTCACCTCATATTTATAGACGATTTTTATCCTGCGCGTAAAACCCTCTTTCTTGCGCGTAAAACTGTCTCTCAGTTCTTTGAATTACGCGCACCTTCCCATTTTTCCGCGCACAGCTCTGGTTTTTCGCGCAACCCATGCCTTTACCATTTTTCAACGTTCTGATTCTGAAACATCATTTGCGCGAAAAACTATTTCGCGCATCCCGCTGTTTTCCGCGGCCAACTTAAGTATTTCGCACACATCCCTGATTTTCCGCGCAGCCCATGCCTTTGCCATTTTTCACCTCTCTGATTTCGAAACACTGTTTGCGCGAAAAACTATTTCGCGCATCCCGCTGTTTTTCGCGCCTAACTTAAGTATTTCGCGCAAGCCTCTTATATTTCGCGCACCACTTCCTTTTTGTGTGAACCTCCTTTTGCAGACAATCCATGTCTTCATTTTCCGATTTTGAGGCCCAAAAATTTGGCAAACACTGGAAAACGGCGCCACCTTGTATCTGCTCTTTTAGTCCGCCTCCAGATCATCCATTCCTTTGTCGACGTTCCTTGAATAAAAACATGGATCATTATTCCACAGTCCTTGAACTCGACCTGCCTCCATAGAAACTCTTTTGCCAACAAATTTGTATGTCGTTTGTTTGCTTTGTCGACAAGGACGATCACCTCAACAACGCTTCATCTTGGTGATCTGTATACTTCAACAACTCTTCTGCTTTTATCACAACCTCCACAATTGTGATATGTAGTCTTTGAAGGAACAGCTTTAGCATCATCATCTTCTATGACAATATGATGTTCATGACTATCTCAGAAGTCCAATCATTGCACATTGTCTTCTTCATCAACAGGTATGATGTACTTCATGCAAACCGATTCAATTCGTCAGGAAGTCTCTTGCATGGTTCTCATGCAATCATGAGTAATTGCATGGACTTCATCCAAAAACCTCATTCTTCTTTGATCATCCTTGGATGGATTATACCTTGGATGGATTATACCTCACATTCTGCATTGTTGTAAACAATGTATCACCTTTGACACATGTTCTTTGAACTTCCGATCAGTACAACAATCGTCTGAATCACCACTCCTCTACTTCATCGGAGTTCTTCATGATCTCCTTCATTTTGATCTGCATTGACAACTATTGACAACAAATACAACCTTATACACAAACTGGTTCCAACAACATTCTTATTTAGAGTCAAGCATTAATTTTTCGAATTACTTTTCACATCAAATACTCAGCTACCCAAAAAAATTAGAGAAATTTTAATCTTATTAAAATAACTGATGATTAATTTTTTATTTCTACCTTTATGTGGTCGAGATGTTAGTTTACGTGAATAATTATGGTAAGTGACATTTACTTGAGGAATGTGGTGAAATATTTATAGGATTTTACATTGAATATGAGAAGAAAACATTAATATGAGGTAAATTTAAAATGAAATTTATATAAACAATAAATTTAATTATTAAAATTGATTAATTAAAATACTTGTCTATTTCAAAAGAATAAAAGTAAAATAATTAGTTGATTTGATTATTTTTAAAGTGAAGAATTGATGAATTTTAATATTTTATTATTGGACATTTAATTCCAAATTTTATAAATTCCTTTTATTGAAATTTAATTTATATAATGTTAAGGTGACCGTAGTTTTTTTATGATGAGATTCCATCCCTGTGGAAAAGATTGGAATCATGTGTACGGGGGTTTTGATATCTTCATTTCATGAATAATTTCTCAAATTTAAATAAATTAATTTCATGAACTAAATGATTTTTTAATACTTATATATTTATTAGAATTGTTTATATTTGTCATTATAAAACATTTAGTTGAAAATGAGAAAATTGAACCAAAATGATCGATATTTACACTTAAATATGTCTTTCCACAATAAAGGATGATCCTATGACGTTTTAGGGGATCATAAATGAAGAAATAGGGTGAAACATAGGTTCTGATTCTGGAAAAGAATTATTTACGTCATAAATACACTACAAATGATTTAAAAGTGTCTGTAAATAATATGTAATACCTTGTAAGGCAGATAAAATTAGTTGGGAGAAGAAGAATATGTGTCACAGTGTGACACATATGAATTATGTTATGATACACCTCGAAAAAGATTCAAACCGTCATTTATTATATAAATTTAGTTACAGGATGACGGGCCATACAAATTACGACATAAAATCACTATTTATAATGTAAAAGACATTGATGGGGTAAGAAATTAAAAGTTTTTATATGAAATTTGACAGGATACCTCACATTATGACCTGGTAGGACCATTTAATACCCAATAATGACATTTATTCCTTGAGACACATTAATGAAAATAGTAATAGTGAATAAAAATAAAACACAAGAACCACTAGAGATCTACAAATAGAGAGATTCTACACCACTAAAATGGAGGAGATCGGGGAAAAGGGATTGGGGGTGAGGTGATACACTATATAAAATTCCTTCAATAGTTTTACTCTTCCATTTCTCTAGGTTTTTAATATTTTTATTTTTCTCAATTTATGTTGGATTGAATCAGGGGGTGATTTCATTCATGTAAAAAATGTAATTAAAGGGGGTTTTATAAAGGTATTTTTGTATTATGGTAAGTCAAATTGTATTTTTTCATTCCAAATATATTCTACATTTTTTCAATGCTAATCATACATCAATGATCATTGCAATTCAATTAAATGAGTGTTCTTCATTGAAAATATAGAATTAATTCTTTAACATTACAATTTGAAGGATAATAGTTTTTTAAAAAGGTTTGGGTCATCGATTTTGCTAACTAATCGATGTATATAACAATTATAAAAGCTGATTTAGTGAGAGGGAGAGTGATCATATGTAATAAGGATATCTATTTGACCAAATTTCAATATGAACAACGATAAATCGTTATCTTTGATTCCATTGTATATGAACCCAGAAATAACAAGTTGTATTTTATTATATTTTTCTCTCACTTCTTCAAAATCATAATACTATATCGTTTAGATTTGAGTACATAAAATTGTTAAATAAATTAGGTCTTTATTATTAAATTATTTATTTTATCTAACTCATCGTCAGGGATCAACTTTTGCACATTAATATCTTATAATACATCATTATAGAATTAGTTGTTGCTTTTTCATATTTATAAATTTAGTAATTTTGTAATTGTATTGAAAATAGGGATTCCCACGTGGTTATCATTGACCCTTATCTCTATTAAATTATGATTAATTAAACCCCATATCTAATATCTCTATCTGCCTCTATGATGACTGGGGACACGATGGTAAAATATTCTATATATGGTGGAATGCTATTTCAAGACAAGAAGATGACAACTTGAAGACAAATAGAAATTCTATAGACATGTCTAATGATTCAATGACTAAGGACTCTAAATCATTGAATGCTTATGGAATGGTGGGGTTCAAGCCAGATAGATTCCTAAATTCCAAAGAAAACATTGGAATCCAAGGCTATATGAAAAGTTTTATTGAATATTTTTTTATTATCTTTACACTCAATAGACTATGTGTTTAATGATCTATTTAGCAAAAAAACCATGGGTAAGGCCCCTTTTCAAGATCCTTCTCAGGAATCCAGTGATGATATGTGGGAGATGGAAGAACCATCTAATGCCGAGAGCGATCTAATCCCTCTAAAGACTATGTGGATCCTGATAAACTCCATGCCGTGGAAGAATTCAAAGAAACATTTTTTGCTACACAAAATTAGGCCGAAACAGCTCTAGATAAAAAGGATAAATCATGTAATAATCAAACAACAAAATGGAAGCCTCCTAAATTTAGGATATTCCATCACCCTACAAACTATGTGGTCCCTCGAGGAAGCAGTTTTAAATAGAAAATAAGTTTAATGATGTATTGTGGTGTATAGCCTTTGAATTTGTTTATAGACAATAATTTTTTTACTGGGTCTAGAGGGAACCATTATAAGGTAAAAAGTCCTATAGGAAAACAATTTTTTATATTATGGATCAATGAACAAGTGGATTTAAATCTATTACATGCACGAAGGTATAGACCCAACTATACAAGAACAACACTTCAGCAACCCCTACTACAAGATCACACCTAGATGTCCTCCTGATATTTCTACAAGCATGTAGTTCCCATGTCCATATCTATACAGGTTGATGGCATGGCCATTAATATCCAAGATTCAATATAGTGATCAATTGTCTCATGTTGGTTTTCATTACTACTTTGATCCTCTATGGGCATGTTCTATTCTTTTTAATTCATTATTGATATAATATTTTGATTAATGGACCTATAGATCAGAGGCCAATCATGAATTGAAGGATCTATGACCCAAAAGACCACATTCGTGGCCTGAAATCCCAATTTTTGTGATTAAGTTTTTTTTGTATAGTACCACTACAGTACAAGTTTTAGAACTAATAAAATACTAAAATCGTAGGGTATGTTAACCACTCAGTTTCCACCTAAACACTATGTATTTTTGGGTATGGATGGTTTATTATTTTCATTATTACATGGTATCATATACATCATTTCCAATTTTAAAGTTCATATTCATGTATTTTTTTGTGTCCATTAGTCCTTATATTTTTATATATTTTATAGGATCATTGTTCAGGGTCTAAAGTACATGGTTTTGTATGAAATATGAATGATAAATCCTATCTATATGTGTTGAGAAGTGTAAGTTCTCTATCATTGATCATTTAATAGTTAAATAGAAATAAAATCTCTAGATATTAAAGGACATAATATCTCGTCTTCTATACTGTTAGGATTTTAGAGTTTTCATATAATTTCTCTTTGTCTGGGATTTTTCACAAAATCATATCCTTAGAAGATCATAAAGTTAAGACATAGGGAATGTGTTTTATCTCAATCAATCTAGGATTTCTAAGGCTTCAGAATTGAGACCCCTTATTTAATACTATCATAGTGAATAATTCAATTTACTAATCCATGATCTATATTAAAGTTATATGTTTGTTATTTTGGCACCTAAAAAACCTATGAAATATTTATTATATTTTAAGAACCCATATAATTTTCTATTGAGATATATAATGATAAAAATTTGAACAGTTTTCCATTTTTTTCATGATTTTGATTTACTATCTCAACTCAATGATGCTTTGATCCTAGGGGTAGATAAAAATCAATTACAATTAACTACTGAGTCTTGAATATTCCCTAATTTCAATATTATTTCTATTTAAATTGGGAACTCAACTCTTGTATACAATTTAAAAAGTATATGTGAAAATATCAATAATCATATATTTGTTCTTAAAAGTTGTAAATTTAAAAATACCATCAATTAGATGGGTAATTCCACTTATAGGGTGGATGGAATTCCAAATGTTTTTTTGTGGGAATGATTCTTTAGGTGAATATAAGGGATTCTTCATCATTGATCAAGGAAGGGATGTCTTTTATTACCAATGTCCAAGACAAAAAACATTCTTCCATGAATGGAATGTATTTGACTTCCACATTATAGGAACTAATTTATATGGAAAGTATTCAAAGGGAATCAATTATACATTTTTAGGATCCTTTGGGATCATTGTCTGAAAACATGGAATAAACAATATATAGGGAATATGGGAAAAAATATGGTTATATCACATGGACTGCGCTTTTATCATCACTATAAAGGTGAGGA
This sequence comes from Viscum album, assembly GCA_963277665.1. Classification (NCBI taxonomy): domain Eukaryota; kingdom Viridiplantae; phylum Streptophyta; class Magnoliopsida; order Santalales; family Viscaceae; genus Viscum; species Viscum album. The sequence continues at coordinate 738,036,402 of OY728160.1, forward strand.
AGGTCAATGGACGTCATGGAATGGTGAGAATATTTATTATTATATCATGAATGAGGAATCCTATATGAGATTTGGTTATTATAAGGTAAATAAGTCCCTTAATCTTATAATCTCTTCTACTATTAATATAAAAACATTGAATAATGTCTTCTCTAGAGGGTATGAGAAAAATACTCCCCATGATGAAAAGACACTGAACATGGCTATGAACCATGAACATAAATGGTATAATTACCAGTCTCATTTTGAATTCCTAGATCCATGTTAGTAAGTACCACTACATAAATAATTTAAAAAATGTTCAAATCATTGTTTTTAAAGTATCCTAGTTAAAGCTAGTGTTGTTTGACTAATTATAAAAAACATTGTGTATGTACCCATGTCAAAAACACATGACACAATAATGAATTGAATGATGTCTAGAGTACCAGGAGAACCAACGTCCTTGGATTATTCTAAAAAATAAGGGAACAAGGAAGTTTTATGTTATTCTATAAACATAATAGATGACACAAGGACGTATTCTCCTGTAGTAGTTCAGGCTTCAGATTTTATTTTTTGGAATTCTTGGGTGGAAAAAACATCTTCTTCTATGTATGAAATAGAAGATAAATATATTAAAATGCTAGATACCCTTTCTTGATTGGATACTCAAGATGGAATTAGTACTATCAATATTGTATTCCCTCTTTCTATTCAAATAAATGGGAACTCCCAATTTGTTCTGTATGATAGATTCCAATAACATTCCTGTGTTTTATAGGATATATCTTGAGGGCCTCAAAAATAATATCTATGAAAATAATAAGAGATCAACACTATTTATGTATGAATATTGAATGGATGTGGATACTATAGTATCAACTGGTGATCCTTGTTCTGTGATGTATTTTCAAGGTGATGTTGTTCTTAGTTTGACTCAGTGTACAGATCATGAAACCAGTAACCTTAAAAAAATACAATCTTCACCAGATGAGGAAATGTTTAAAGATATTTTTCAAATTAATTTGGAGTCAAAAGTACATAACTCCACTCTTGATTATTGATTTTCTAAAAAAGGTATGACTTGAGTTATTGAGATAGAGGAGGTTAAAATCAAATAATTTTTTACATTTCTTGGTGAAAAAGAATGTTATTCAGACAAATGTTGACATTTTATTTTGAGGATTCTACAAACCGAGGGATGGGAGGTTGACACATATAAAATTGAGGTGGTCTCAGAACATGGTATGCAGACATAAAAAAAATATTACTTCATTATAATGGCAGTATCAAGGATACGTGTTCCACTATTTTTCTGTTTATTGTATTTTCTTGTGTTTTAGCCAATGCTTCGAAACCCAAAACCCCATATTCTTTTGTGTGTGTGTGTGTGTGTTTTATATAAGTTTATTGAATCATGGTTTTTTATTTCCAAGACCATTTTCTTAATTATTTATGAATTATTATTAATTTGATCATTGTCTTCTACATCATGATGATGATAATTATTATTATTACTAAAACAACATCCACAACCTCAATTACTACTACTACTATTATTACTATTATTACTATTATTTGGATTTGTTATTAAGGGTGGATTATCCCCATGTGTGTAGTACACAGGGGGAACATTGGCGAATAAGACCTTTTCAAGGAGTTTGATTGGATGTGGGGGTGGTAGATATCTATTGTGCACGAATGAGTCCAGTTGTGTCAAGAAAATTGTTTTTGGTGGTGGGTGCATTGTAGGTTATATGGTTGAGTGAAGGGATTGTATATGGTAACCATTAATATACTAGTGGTTTATAGGTGAGGCACAAGAGAGGGCATAGACCAATGTGCCAATATGGGGTGTTCCAAGAATAGTTGGTATAATCAAGTTGGATCCGGAAGGGATTTTTGGATAGTTCATCAGGGGACCTTGGGACGATTCTTTCAAGGACCTGTAGACTGATTTCATATGGTCCTATGGGTCAGTTTTAGGGGACCTTTAGACCAACCAATGGGGGTCTTCAGACCATTTAATATGGGCCTTTGAGTCACAAATCTGGTGTGCTCTGAAGACATTAATTTTTTTAAAGGGTTTGGTGGATAGGTAATCCCTTATGGTAGGGGTTATTGAACCTATCCTCCTTATCCCATGGGCATGTGTATGTGTTTGTTTGTTTTATACCCTATTAAAAAAAGGAATAATAATAATAATAATAATAATATTATTATTATTATTATTGGTTGCCTTAGGTCCACTATATTATGGGGTATAGAGGGATATATATTATATAAATAATGTACCTATACAAGGCAGTAAACCATTGGGGGTTGGGCGGTAATCAGACACCTAGTATAAGGTTGAGTGGGGTGTGTGAGTTTGTTTTCAAGTATTTTTCCCAAATAAATAGTGTAGATTAAAATTTATTATTTCTATTATTATTATTATTATCATTATCAATATCATTATTAATATAATTATTATTATTACCATCATCAACATCACCACTATAAAAACTAACATCATCATTATTACTATTTCCATTAGAATTATAATTAATATTAAAATTTCAATTAATATTGTTATTTTTATCATTTTTGTCATTATCATTATCATTATCACCATAAACATCACTGTTGTCAACATCATTGTCAAATCATCATCATAATGGTTATCGTCATCATCATCTTCATGAACATTATTTATAGTAGGATGAGTGTTAAAGAAACCTCCTCAAAATTTATGATATTGAGGTTCAATCCATGATATCCTCCTATTTAGAGGAATTTATCTAGACATTATATCTTTAATATTGAAATGGAGACAATGTATCAGTGATGGGTACTATAACATGAACATTAGTAGTGATGAGTAATATAACAGACACTATAGAAGAAGTAAGTTTTTTTGTAGTAAAATTCATAGATGTGGTATTTGGGGAAAATAGTTCTTTCGGTAAAGAAAAAGGGTTTTCAATCCACATGTCCTTCAGGAAAAAAATATCCTACAAGGCCACTAGATTCATAATATTAATTACATACTAAGGGAATTTGGGCTAAGATAATGGGATTCAAGACATAGGGCCTTCAAACCACAAATATGTAATAAAATTGGTCAAGGGGTTCTTTCCACTACTGGTGGGGAGGAATGATTCATCGCCCATTATGGTGATTGGGTGACTGAGTTGGTTTTTTCGATGTAATCCCATAAATGAGTAATAAAAAAATTCAACACTGTTATATTTTATTGTTTTTGTTGTTGTTGTTGTTTTTATTACCACATAAAACTTAATGGACGAGTGGAACTCGACCATGACAACACATGTAGATGATTGGCAGATTTAATCTTGACCACGATAATATTTCTTGACCATTTGGGTGGGGGTAGGAAAATAATTACCTATGCACGCATGAGGCTAGTGGAGGGTTCATCACAAGTGGTCATGATGAGGAAGGTATTATAGCTGGTGGAAGTAGCGGGGTATGTACTAGAGGTTTATAGATGACACACATGAGCATTGATAGAATAGAAGACCAATATGAGGTGTTCCATGAATATTTTATGACTTGGGATGGATCTATAGTGGAATATGGGTTGGTACATCAATGGATAATGTCTTGGTACATTGAAGGGCCTACATTCCAGTTTCAAGTGGTCCAAAGGGGATGTTCAATAAGGCAACCATTTTAGATTTAATGGGATTAGGGTACATGAACCTATGATCCATTATACGAGCCACATGGATCCTATGTTTAGAGACTTCATGGCTATCCAAAAATCATGGTTCATAGGGTCATTAGTTGGGGTATGAAAATAGACAATGTATTGTTATAGTACCACTGTTCTTTTAGGTAGTTATAAAATATAATAAAGTGTCCCAATTGGTTCCGACCAATTCTTGGTGGGAGAGATAAGGCCTCAACCATTGGGTACCATGAGTGTGTGGGTTTTATTTCATTGAACTCTATATACATATAAAAACATATCTTCATCATCATAATTACCACCACCATCATAACCATCATCATCATCATCATTGTCATCATCTTCATCACCATCATTGTCATTATCGACATCATCATTATGACGACATGCATCCACTCGACAAGAAAAATTGTTATAGGGTTTTCATCCAAGAGGGGATTGACCTCATATTCTCACAATGACCCCATTAATTAGGTTTATTTGTATTTTCACACCATGTTTAGTAAAATGAATAGGGTAATTGGTGTTATCACTCATGATACCAAAATATGCAGTTTCCCTCTCTTCACATTCAAGCATGTGATAATACCCCACTCATTTGTTGGGTTGGCGATCATTCAGGTATGAGAGGTGTTGATCGGTATTTTTGTGGGGTTTTTTGGAACATTGGGTTGTGAATTGGGCTGATAAATACATGATAGAGGGGATGAAAGGTGAACATGTTCTCAGAGTTTTTAGTTTAGGAACACGATGGATGAAAAACTGATGGTGCTAGGTTAGGACGTACCAAGACCGGAAGTGAAACTACCATTAGTGGATTTATTTTGACACCTTAATGTGGGTACGGGTGATGGTATCTTTCTCAATGGTATGTTTATAGTGATGGTTGTATGTGGGGATGAACACCAATATCTCGGGGGTGGACACCTCATATGTGTTATACAAAACCCATTTCATGATTAAAATTTATCCTTTGGGTATTCAGTCCATCCTTTATAAATTAGGCCCTTCGGGTCATTATTGTTTGATCTTTCCAAGTATGTCCCTTTGGGCCCAGATAATGTTAATTGTTCTTCTTGGTTGTTGACCATCCTATTGGGGAGGTGTGGGAAAAGACCAACTTGACACCCAAGGATGTTTTTCTTCTTATGGTTTTTAATTACCTCTACATGTGGAAAATAACTAAATTATTATCATTTTGGATATCATCATCATCATTGTTATCATTTCAATAATAATAATAATAATCATCATCATCACAGGTTCCACCACCCACCGCATGGGTGAGGCATAGGGTTTGGGTTTGGAATCTCTTTTCTGTAGTTCATGTAAAAGAAGTATTTCTTTCTAATGTAATGTTCTTAAGTGGTGTATGTAATCAATGTTGATGTCATTATAAAAACTATTGTTATTATCCTTATTATTTATTAATCATTACCCATTGATAAATTTTCCATATGAAATTGGATTTTAAATCTGTTTATAAAAAATAAAATCATGAAACCAAGTGAATAATTCATAACTAGCATGGGATTGGTAATTTTGATTCATGGATTTGGACCAAATCCCACCACATAACCCCTTACTATCCATTCTTAATTATAATGTATTTTTTGCATCTCAAATCCCATCGATACATGTAAGTAGTCCATTTGGATCATTTTTTCACATATATTATGATAGAGATAATTTTATATCAATCATAATTCATTTATGTGGTATTGTAGTTATTCTAAAATATTAAATACTTTTAATATTTGAGATGTGACACACACAAAAATTCAAAAGTGCCTCCTTGACTTATTTGCAAGATTAGATCACAAAAGGGCCCTCCATTGGATGATTTTATATCTCTTAAGGTGATGATTTATTTAATATATTATTGGGACATGGATGTATGAATAATCTTCTTGAAAATTATTGTGATGATCGTGTTGTAAAAAAAGAGACTCTAGTGGGGTATTCAAATGATAATAAATATTTAAATATTTTTAATCATTATTTTATCTGTTATGATATAATGGTTTAATTATGTTAATCCCAATGATATGAAATGAAAAATATTTTATGATTATTATGGAAGTAAGTATAATATTATGGAAAAATATTAATTAACATGAATAGAAGTTTTTCTTGAAGGTGAAATGATTATATATTTTTATAATGATGAAATTGAAAACCTAAATTAAATGATGTGATCTTGATATAATGATATGTTGTAATTTTTTATAATAATAACATAAAATTGTGACATGATATAGTTTAGCATAAATTAGAATCTAAATTATTACGATATGATGTGACAATATACCTTATGATATTTATTATTGTTATAAATTTTTAATATATGAGTGTACTATACTTGGGGTTTAGTTATTTTTTAGGAGGATGGATTATCCAATGATCCTCTATGTTAATGTAATTAGATAAATAAATTTAAATTGATAGTAGTTGATTTTTCGTTGACAAACCAGTTTGACTATAAATGATTGGAGAAAAAATTTATAACCCCATGAAATCATGGTGATAATGATGAATATTACATGTACAAAAGTGTTGTATTTGATTCTACATGGTTATGTTTACCAAAGTTGTGTGAATATACAAGATTATAGGTAGGAGTACATTGACCTGATAATATTTCTAAGATATGAATCAATAATGACTTTGGTAACTCAATCATGGGTTGGTGATTGTGTGAGTTAATTAATATATCATTTCTTTTTATTCCATGAGATGCAAGTACCAATAGTTTTTAAATAATCACATAAGGGTGGGTTTGTTGAGTATAAAAAAATACACACTGAGTGAGAGGGATAATATGATGATAAAATTGTAGACCCAGTATCCTCCTGGACATTATTTATTGTAATGAAATTTACATATGGATTAGGAAATAATGGGAAGGTGGTCATGAGGTTGATGATAATTATTATGTTCCTTTATGATTGATTTTTTCATGACGGAGAGAGTGAAATATTGATGTTATTTAAGAAATAAGGCATTATGGATTTTTGTGACTAGGTTAGTTTCTGTTTGTTTTCAGGGGAACTATTATATTTTTAAAGTGTGTTATATTTTACATAGAATATTATTTGGAAAGTGATATTTTATTGAGTACTAAGAAGGTATCATGTGGTGATATAAATATATTGGTAATGATTCATGGTCTATGTGAAATCAGTAAGCCGATGGACAACACATAATGAGACTTTAGGATTGGGTAATTCACTAGTTGATACCTGACCTTGTTTTTTATAGAGTAATTTGGTTATTGAGGAATCCAATATGTAATATTATTTTAATATTATTTTTATTACACCAAAATAAAATTGACTTGGTTTTTCATCCTTAGTAGTTTAACTACTGAGTATGAAGATATAATTAACCAAACTTTTATATATAAGGTTGGAGGGTTGTATTACTAGAGTGCTCGATGATTATTAGTATTATGTCTATGAGATTAATATGCATCGCTGAGGTATGTAGGTTGTTTAGTTTTATTATATTATTGAGATTATTGGTTATTTTTTCATATTAATGTTATTTTTTCATTTTGGTTCTTTTTAATATCATTCATGCATTATGAAATACCCTATATTATAGATATGTTTACGAAGTTCAAGAGAAATGTGATATTTGAATTAGTGGATGGTTCAAATTTTTAACCATTATTCAGAATTGAATATTGAATGTTATAATACCTCAAAAAATTTATTTTTTGATTGTTAATAAATAATAGAAATAATTATTGGGTTTTAGGAAATCCACAATAGAGCCCGAGGTGGTTGTTGTAAGCTATGCTACAACATAAAATCAGCTCCTTTGTGGGTCCTTATAATAGAAAATTATAATTTCATCAACAACTATCCATAGCATGACCATTAAAACATGGGTAAATTATGCTTCAAACAACTTAATTTTCTAAGGTGGTAACCCCATCATACTCTATATTGGTGGGAATGGGGGGTTGGTTATGAACCCCTTCTCCTTCCCATGGATCCCCATACATTTGGGGGATGTTTGATGTTTTTTAAAGACCAATCGAGGTACCAAATTCTCTTCTCACCCCATCCTTACATTCTTTTCCATAATTTCTTAATTTTATTTTTTAGGAATTATATATATATATCAATAGAGAATGGTGAAATCATATATTTTATAACATAGAAAAATAAAATCTATTGATGAGATCTGCTAATCATCCTTTGTCATTTCGTCAATGTTATTTCATATCATTGATTTGTTTTAAGGTTTTATTAAAATTTAATTTATATTTATAATTATTTCAACATCATGTGTTCTATCTTTTACCCTGAATTATCTTGATAGCATGCCATGGGGTGTTGGCATGCTTTTGGTCATGGTTAAAGGGTGATGAGGCATTCTAGAGAGTTTTCATAGGTTATAAAAAATTTGATAAAGTTGAAAATAATTAAATATAACACTTAATTAATAATAATGTGATTATAGTAAATTAATATGGGCTGTTTGGAATGATTTAGGGACACATATTGTTTGGAGGTGTCCATTTGAGCTTGGACATGCTTGGATGGGTCATGGAAAGCCTATCTGTAGTTTATAATCCAATAATTTAAAGAGGGAATTTAATTTTAGATGAGGTAGGTTGTTGACATAATTCCCCCATGGAATTTATTATTTTTTATGGTGAAATGTTGGTACAATAATTACACTAAGGAAATTGAAGTATTTATTTTGACCATTTTTTAATTGAAGTCTTCTATTTAATATAAAATTAAATTTCCTTAAATGGGTATAGTTCTATGGACACTAAGATCATTGTGCACAATACTTATACCTTGGACCCTGATGGTCAAGGATGTGATGATATATTGAGTTATACGTGACACCTAGACCCCTTTAGGTGTGATCCATGATTTAAAAAAATGGAATGGTTATGTTTTAGAAACCTAGTCATACAGACATTTAGACACCCATAAAATGAAGTACTAGTTGAACCTTTATGGTTTACCTAAGTAGTCCTAGAAAGGTTTCTTGAGGTGCCTTAGAGAGGATGGGTTCATTAGTGAGGACATGGGGTTATCAAACCATTCCAATTTTGATATCTTTGACATTGGTGGATATGAATATGGTAGATTATAGACAGGTTGGGTGAGAGGATCATCTTAGTGTAACCCTGGACATAGAGATGATATTTGATCCACCACTCAAGACTATTACCAATGTGGTCTATCCTTAAGGCCCATGAGGATATGAGATAATTTTTGTAAATTCTATAGGATGAGATAAGAATCGAGTATTAGGAACTACTTTAATAGTTGATCTTAACCAGGAGGATCCAATATTGGCTTCCTATATTTAATAATTACATATGGGAACCTAGATGGGTATCTCTTTGAGATTCTAGACCTGAGTGGGAGAATATTGCTATGGGGTGAGATAGTTGCATGTGTTTCCTTAGAAATTGAACTCACGTGTAATACCAATTGAGATGAGACGATGGTGATGGGTGCATAAATTCAGTTATCCCTTAATATAGTTTTTTATGATATTGGGATTGCCTAGGATTTATGGGAATCAACTATGGGAATTAAAACACATGTGGTTGACTATGATGGATGATATTACTTGCTAATGGGGGTGAGACCTTGGGATGACCAAAATTCTTGAGATATAGTTTCATAAAATAATAGGAATGAATTATTTGTTTTTGAAGATTTTAATATATTTTATTGATACAACCATGGATACATAGAGGATATACCGAGGATCCAAAATTTAATCTAAGAGATAGAACTCATACAATAATTCCCATGATTTCATGGATTACAATGATACATTAATACTAAGGAAAATTCCCATGGTGACTAGGATTCTAATAGGGATACCATTATACCATTTTGAATACATAGGACCCATGGGAATAAAATGGTGGTATGTGGATTCAGGTTGAATTAAATACCTAAGAATGAATGTTTGAAATCATGATGGTGATATTTGATCTCGTTGATCGATGCCTAAGACACCACCCAAAGATCAGGTGGATAAAAAATTATGATACGTATGAGGATCCATGATATGTGGATTTCTGGTTGAGTGATTATGGGATCCATGATGTTATTTCAATTTATTTCATGGGTCACCCTTGAATTATTCAGGCCTAGAAATACTTTATTTCCTAGCTACTCATTTCTATATGAATCAGATGTTGGTCCACCATTGAGAATGCCCAGGTTCCATTATGGGGTTCAACCCTTATGCTTACACATGAGGGGTTTCTTGTGATGCCCTAGGATTATCAACTCTTCATGGTGGAGGTTTGAGTACGAGATTCCTAGGGTCTGTATAGAGGTCTCCATATGGTGATTCTATTATTTGAAGATGCGATGGAACTGGATACATTAGGAATGGTTGATCAAGGTTGTGGAACGAAGGACGAAAAAAGTTTATTTTCTTAAAATATCTTGGTTATTTATTTATTTTCTATAGAGCATATAACATTAACATATCACATTATTTATGGTTATGTTCTAGACCGTATTAGTAGTACAATACAATGATATGTACTTACACCATACATTGGACGAAATTAAGCTAGGTTAACCAAGAATTATCTCAATTCATTACACGCATATGATGTTCCATTAACCAAGATTACAGGTCCAAGTTGGAGTATGTGTGGTAGAATTTGGAGATCATGATTAGGTGTGGCTCATGGATTGTAGTTAAGAGTCCTGTATTTTTATTTCATTATTCATTTATTTTCCTTTTTATTTTTTATATGTGATGAAACCATTTGGAAATCAGTCATGTATATGTAATTCATAGTATTTCATTTCTTATCAGATGTTTCCACTACATTATTATTATCATCGTAATTTTATGGTTATGGTTTTTTCATTATAATTTGTTATTTTTTTCTCACTACAATAGAGGGGTATTGTCACCCCATGATACGTTTGTAGAACCCCACCACTAGTTGGAAGCCTCTTGAATATGGGGAGGTGTTCGTGAGGTCATATATCTATCCAGTTCACTTATTTTTTTGTGTGATCTGAGATAGGGTGTTACAAAATGATATCATATTTCCATTTTATTTTGATAAAATATTAGGGATATATAATCCAATTGATATAGGAATGTTTTAAATCATGTTATGGATATCGGGATAGTGCATCATGAACACTTCTTCTAGTAGGAGTTTTGGGTTACCAAAGGCTTTAAATTTCTATTATTGGTCTAAACAATTGAGGTTATTCAATATTTCATATCATGTTACACATAAGATTTTTGGAATTAGGATTTTAAATTATATTTTATTTTGGTTCCTTGAGCATTAGAATGAGGCGAGTTATGGATTTTACTCTTGGTCTATAGTGGAAAAAAGTATCTCTTGTATCATTCTCATAATATACGATTAACATGACATATAGGGGACATGTAGTGTGTGATTTATGACATTAATGAATGTTTTAGAAATTTAAACTATCATAATTCTGTTATATAATGTTTTCCCATATAATCTCATTGTGAAGTTCTTCATAGATATACTGACATGTAAATAATTATTCATGATGGAAGGTGATATCTATACTACAATTTGATGATAGATAGAGGTAACAATGATCCAGTCCCAAGTGATGGTGAAATGTAGTGACCATAATTAGTCGTTGAGTGTATCTAATACCGCGAGGATGAACCCAACATGATAAATTAGTATAAAATATAAATTAATTAAAATTATTTTAATAACCTATATGGTTCTTTCGTATAATGATTAGAAGAAAAATTTAGATAAACGAACCATGTGATAGTGGTTCGTGGGACACATGTCATTATAGGGATATACAAGTTGAATGTGTGTGCCTGTTTGATGTAGCTATATCCTCTTATATAATCTAATATGTAGATACATGGAGAGGGTACCAAGGACCGTTTAATTATAGTTCCCAAAAAACATATATAGTGTTTCCCATATATATTGAAATCTCAATCTATCAAACTAAACCTCATTTTTAGGCTCCATTGAAACAAATATTATATAAAAATTCCACTGATCATAAAAAGTTTTTGAAAATAAGTTTGGGATTCTCAAGGGAGAAGTCCCATAGGTTAATTATCTGTGATAATTAGTGCCAAGACAAGTAATTATTTTGGAATGTGATGCATGTTTTGTATATGATTCACTAGAGTGGGTGTTGGAACATAAGTCTCCTTGGGTTTTGAGATGGGTAAAATATGTTTACTATGATATATGACCTTATAATATATGGTATTTGGGATATTTTTGGAGAAGCTATTGACCCTTGAGACATGAATCGGTATCATAGTGAGTCGGTTCGTAGTGTTTTTTGTGGGGCAAGTCATTAGTGGATTTATCCCTCGTTGGAATACTATTAAAGTAATGAATGGAACAGGCAAGTTCATTCCTTGAGATCGATGTAGGGGAGATTATATCGAGTATACTATTTAGGTATCAGGATGTGAGAACTTAATGTGTTAGCTATTAGAAATGAATTGTGAATTAAAGTCATGAATTGGTCGAGTACCATGCTCTATTTTTTATAGATGTGCATTATAAACATGATGAATGCTTGGTAAGTCACTTTTGGTTTTAGTACAACCTCATATTTTTACTAAGAATGTGATTTAGAATATAATTGGTGAATTTTTTGATTTTAAGGTTGACTATCAAGGGTGGCCCTAGATTTTTAAGACTGACACGATTGAGGAACATGTCCAATGGTTGGTTCTTTGGGACATGATTTGATTATGGGTTACCTGAGGGACCATGAGTCAGGTTTTAGTGATTCAGTGGTATGAGATCATAAACCCATTTCCTTTGGAAGGATATCTAGGTAACTCATACTACTCTCACATGGATCCAATTGAATTTTCAATTGGATATTTGCTATTATGAGATAAGGACTAGAATATTTTATGAATTTATTCATGGGACAAGTAGCTCATGTATTTTGAAGGGTAATTGATGTGTCCCTATATATAGAGGATAATCCGTGAATGTAAAAGGTTTATGTACTATGACCAACCTAATTCAACCCTTGAAAAACTATTTAATGGTGATATATAAAACCAGATCATGTATTGAGAGGATAGTAACATGTGTGATGGTGATATAACTAGGTGGTAATTATGATAAAGTAGTGGTATAAAGTGAAAAATATAATTGGGAGTGAACTAGTGGAAAATTGAGGGTGGATACAATAAAAATGTGATAAAATTTACTGGATTATATTGATGATCTCCTCATGGGATGGTAATGAAAAATGTTTTTTTATATTGGTGGTTGTCTTTGTTCAGAATATCCACACCCAACCATTATGCTCACTAAATTATGGGATATGGGCCATAAAAATCCATTCATTATCTTTAAGATGTGAATACATGGACTTTATAATAGTGGGGAGAGGGATGTTAGTGATGTTGTTATTAACCTCACATGAAGGGTATCCCAAATGTGTGAAACAAGTCATTAAATGGATAATAAGGAATTATGGTTCTAGTGAGAAAATGGAAATGGGTGCATCTATATTCCTCAAATAATATTGGATATAGACTCTATAATATTTCTAGATGGAGTTTTAGTTCCAATTTTGGGATCAAGATGAGTTGAGTGGATTCTAATGTGTTGGATCAGATGTGCATCAATTCACAAGATATAGTGTGACATGATGACTCAATTTGGATGGCCTATTTATCAACCATGTAGTTTCATCAAAATTCATGTGCATACTTCGGAGAGTTTTTTAGAAATATATTATGATGCCTTTTAGGATAAATTCATCATGAATGAGTAATTTATAAGTGTTTTAGTGGTTGAAACTATGAATCTTTCACATTGGTGGGATAAAGGAGGTCCAACCAATTCTTTTGTTCGAAATTTTATGTAGTTGTCAATGAAATTCCTTAGGTGGATCATTTTTATATGGTATGTATTTTTTAGTAATCATTGGGAAATTTTAATGGGAAAGGAAAAGATCAGGCCCATTTCATGGTTGATTGGAACATGTGGAATTAATTGGAATTGTAAACAATAATGTGTTCTGGTTTTAGAACAAAATTATAATTTATTTTCAAGTGTATTGATTTGGGAATAATATTGGGTACATTATTAAAATTTTATTTCAGTGATAAAATAGGAAATGATGATTGTGTGGGGACCATAATGAGTAATCGGATACATTGAGATTCATCATGTGGTGGGGAGAACAAATATTCAAATAATGGATCAAATGTTATTGTGATTACACCATGAGTTATATGTATGTAGGAATATTTCATCTTATAGTTTTTGTGGTAGTTTTGAATTTGGGATCATGTTATAGAAAACAAAGATTCTTTATTTTTGAGTTTAGGTATGAGATCTTGTTCAACATTTTTCAGCACAACTAAACATGTTGGTTATGAATTAAGGGACTAAGTATTTCAAAAAATATGATGGAATGCTCAATGTGACTTCTCATATATGAGATTCTATATAGTTGGGATAGTGTTGTAGACCATGCATATGAATTTTTTTTTTAATTTCATTATAAATACAATATTTCAATTGGTGGATGGGTTACATTTTGAACCATGAGTCAAAATTGAATTTGGAGTGTTGAAATAAATGAAAACAATAATTTTGTTTGATGCATGATTTTTGGGAGGTGTATGGGGGACTTGTGAAAGGACCAGGAGATGATAAGTTGGTTACGACTAGCTAAGGTGTATTAAACCACATGCCATATGGTGAGGACCACCTACTCCCTGGTAGTGTCTTTTAATAGAAGTTCATACTATGTGCATCCACCCACCAACTTATGTTTTACACTAGATAAATAATGGTCTCTAAAAGGGGAAAATTACATTTCCCATGTTAATAATTTTATTAGGGGACTTCTCAATCCACTCTTTCGATGGATCTCATGATAGTGGGGGGGGGGTCTGACACTCTGTCTCCTCCCTATATATCCCACCATTTTGGTTTTTTTTATGATGGTTTGGTGAAAAATCAAGGCATGATTTCATCATATCTATATATCCATTCTTTTTTATCATATATCACTAATTTGTGATTATTTTGGTTTAGGAATTTCACAAAAATTTCATTATAAATTTTTAGAAAACACCCATTTTCAATGGGGATTTCCTACATCCTAGGAAATGGGTGTCCCATGATGATGTTGCTCCTTTATTTTTTCCCTTTCATCCATGATATTATTTTCCTTACATTTATTTATGTTTTTAACGTAAATTTAATGTAAATTGATAATTTTTTTATCATTGTGTGTTAGGTATTTTACTAAGAATGTTTTCAGGGGTATCCATGTTGTGTTCACATGTCGTTGGTCACACTTATGGGATGATGATGATTTTTAGGGATTTTTCAAGTGTCATTCTAAATTTAATAATATTGAAAATAAATAAACATTATTATTTAATTTATTATAATGTGATTGTAGAAAATTAGTATGGGATGGTTGGCTTGATTTAGGGACTCACATGGATTGGAGGTGGACATTTATTTCTTGACATCCTTTGACATGTCTTGTCAAACATACGATTAGTTGATAGAGTAATATATTAAAAAGATAATTGTCCTCACCAAGAGGTAGGGAGTATTCATACATGACTTACATAATTTATAATTTTTTATGGTGCATTGAATGTCTGGGTACTTAATCATTTGTGTTTACATATTTAGTTTGATTTTTTATTTATTAAATAGCTTTTCATATAAAATAAAATGTCTAGTAATGAATAAAGTTATAATGCCACTGTGAACCCTCTACACTTGACTTATTCCTTGGCCGAAAATGGTCAAATCATGGAAAATATCTTGAGATATATTTGATTGTGATACCCCTTATGGTGTTCTCATAGATTTAAAAACATGAATGGTAATGTCATAGTTACTTTTGTGTAGGAAACTTCAAAAAATCCAAGAATGGGTGCTTGTTTTCCCTTAATTAATGTCCCAAGTGGGGATATAAAGTTTTCTTGAGGTGCCTTAGTGGTGATGAAAACATTTATGAGACAAAGGGGTGATCAACCCTTTCCCCATTTGATATTCATGTACTATGTGGATAATACTTATGTAGATTAGATATTATTTGGGTGAGAAAACCATCATAGTGTAACACAAGATATTGAGATGTGCCATGATCCATCTCTTGATATTTTCACCAGTGTGGCATCCCCCTGGGAACAGGAGGTGGTGAGATAATTCTTGTAAAGGTGAGGAAAGGATGACCTTTGAGCATCATACATTGGCTAGAGAGTTGAGTATGACCCCATATATTAAATGAAGGGTTTCTCTATTATTTTATGATATGTGGGACCTGGAATGGGTGTACCATTGATAGAATGACCCAGAGAGGGTTAGTAGGACCCTAAACAGAGATGGTTGCGGGTGTAACCATAGATCCAAAACCAATGTGTATGTATAATGGTGATGATATGACGATGATGTGTGTGGGTATTTGACCAAATGTTAATATGTTTTTTTTAATTTATCATATATGGATTTACCAGGATTTCTGGGAATCATCAGTTGGCCCATATTATACTATTATTACCGAGGATGTTTGAGAACCACATATCAAGGGGGATGAGTGCCAATGATTCTATGAATAACTAGGACCTGGTTATATGATATAATGGGGGTTGATGCCTAGTTTTTATAACATTCCATGTATAGGGTTGATATAGTTGTGGATTCCAGGAGATTGTACCTTGGATCCAGTATCACAACTATTAGATTGAATCCGTACATGAAATAATGATAATATATAGATTTATTTAATATAGAGTGACCATTGAAAATTCCCAAGGTTTCTTGCATTTGAAAAGAGATACCAATATACCATTTAAAATTTCTTAGATGCATAGAATTAAAATGGTGGAATGGGGTTTTGTATAGATGTATACCCCTGGGAATGATTTTTGGACATCATGAGGGTGATTGTTGAGTCATCTTGATCAATGCTTATGATAACCTCTAGAATTGGGTAGACCCACCCGATATGGCATGAACGAGGATCCTTGAAATGGGTATTCCCAGGTGATAGTCTATCATATCTAGGAGGTAACTCAATACAATTTCTTGGATCACACCGGAACCATTCATGCCTAGATAGATCATATTTCCCTAGACATCTACCTCCGAGGAATCATATTTTTTCCAAAAATATATAATCCCATGATCTATTATGTAGTTAATCCCTTGGTATTGAGGATGATGTATTAATAGTGATTCAATATTATTTTCTCTACATAATGGTGGATTTTGAAAATTGGTCTGGATACCCTGGTACCCAAATAACTGAGGCATAACTTACATGGCCCAAAAGGACTTCCCAATCCCCATGGATTGTTGACTATCACCTGGCATCATATGAGATAAATATGGGAACAATATTTCAACACATAAATTGTATAATTCATATACAAGTCAGTCTAATCAAAAGAAAACACCACCAAGATAATAGTAATATAATTCAAACCTTTATATTAATCTAATGTGAAACCACAATGTAATATAAAACAGAAATATTACAACCCAATACACAAAAGAAGAAACCATTCAAGCCCATATATCAACAACCACCATCTTTAATAGGTTCTTTTCACTTTCTTGAACCTAGAATAAGGAAATCAATAAACAACAGAAGGCACATGCACAACATGAGCTAAAATCCTAGCAGGGTTACACAAAGGATTCCATAATATTAATCTACATTAATTAAACAAATAATGATTTAAATTTTATATTAAAAAGCATGGAATTATAAAATATTATTTTAAAAACCATTCTTTAAATTTTAATTTATGAAAATATAAAAAACATTTGATTAATAATTTTTTATATAAAACACTTTATATAAATTCACAAGGCATGTGTAAAACAGTTTACATAAAATGGAATATTTCAATATAATAACAAACAGAAAACATGGACATCTTCCAAGAGGTATGATAGTTATATGTTATGGGATCCTCACACAGTCAAATAGGTGATCACAGAAATATGTGTACAGATATGACTAAGAAATTGTTCAAAGAGGACTCATCACCATCCTATCGGGGAAGTGATCTGACACACTATGTTTTGTTAGATTCATAAAATTTCAATAGACTATTGAAAAAAATTACTCACTAACTACCAGGGAATTCATGTTTTCGAATGAAAATTAATAATAATTTTTTTTTCTCAAAACTGTTCAAAATACAATTAATCTATTTCCAATTTCAGTATTACAATATCTAATTAAAATCTAATATGGTTATGTAATCAATTCCAATAATTTATAAGAAAACCCAAACCAAGGTTCTTATAAAAACAATTTAAAGAATTTTTCTAATATAAAAATATGAAATCAAAATCAAAATTTATTTTCACAATTTAATTACAATCATTAATTTCAAAATTTAATTCCACAATTTAATTTCAGAGTTTCCATCAAATTACACAATCACACCCAAATTCATTAGAATCGTTGGTTTTCCTAGATTTCATGCCAAAGAAATATCAAATCCCAATTCAATGAGAATTTAGTTTTTCATAACTCATCTAAAGTCAAATTAATGAATGTAATGAAATATGAGGTTAAATTAATTGGAATATCTTAAACAAAACCACCTACCAAAATAAAGTGATCACATCTCACATCAAACGCAATGGGAAACTCCAACGAAGAACCTATAAATCATAAATCCAAGAATCTATCCTATAATCAAAATCCAAAAAATGAGGTTTGTATTCTCCAAATACACTAAGATCTAACAAAACCAAGATAGGGTATAACAAGAGATTAAATTATAGATAATTATGGGAGAACTCTTTCCATGGAGAGAATGAACGCTGATCCCTAGCTTCAATTCTCCATGTACTGGTTTTTGAGGAGCCAAAAATTTTGTCATTGAGAGCACTAATCACCAATGAGGATTTCCAATCTATATTTAGGGATGATGGAAGGAATAAATATGGGTTTTAGAATTTTTAATTTTTTTTGGAATAAAATAAATCCATGTGCATGGTTTCTTATAGGGGGAAAATGATTTATAATAGGTGAGTGTATTGTTTATCAGACTTTTCACCAAAAGTGTTAACCCTCACAACCTAGGATTTTATAGTTTTCACTATCAGGGGGGCACAGTTTGGGAAAACCATTGGCTAATAATGCATATACCAAGAGCCTTCGTTAATTTTCATGATTTCACCCGAAGAACCCTTAAACAAGACCCTTACAAATCATGATTAAAAAGGGGGGTTGAGGAGTACCATAAAATAGTAATAGGATGTTACAACCTCCCCAACAGAGAAAATATTTATCCTGAAAAAACATGTTAAGGAGAATCTGTGTAAAAAATTTGTTTCCACTACTCTCTCATCAGTTCCTTTCTCTCCCATGTCTCTTGAGTATCAAATCCATACATCCATAGCACTAGATCTAAAGGTATACTCCTCCCATAATGTACCATATTTTCAGAATCAACTATCATGGATGGATGCTTAGTCATAGATAAATAAGGATCAACATCAATGTCCATCCATCTCTAAACATGATACGGATTAGAAATATACTTTCACAGATGAGATACATGGAACATGTTATGTATCGAGGTCAATATTAGAAGATTTCATAAATGACAATTTTCTTTCCCCACATACTCAACAACCTCAAAATGTCCAAAAAAATAGCAGTAAGTTTCCCTTACTTCCCATGACATTGTTGACCAAACCGAGATGAAACATTCAAGAACAACCTGAAACCAACTAAAAATTTCAATGGTCTATGATGATGATCATAATAAGACTTATACCTGATTTTTTTTCATCATTATCTAATGAACCAATATCCAACCAACAAAATGGATATTTACGAGGCCATCCATAAAAATCCTCCAAAGGAGTCGTCCTGATCAAGGATTGTGATCTATTATTTTAAGAAAACTCAACCATTCCCAAATGATCATACCATGCCCCACCATTATCAAGAACACTAACACAAAGAATATTCTCAAGAATCTATATAACTATTTATTTATAGCCATTCTACTATGTATAGTTTCCATGTAACATTCCATTACCATTATATAAGGTACTCCCTAAACCATGTCATGGTTTTCCCCTACATTGGGATTGGGAGGTAACCTATAATTATAATTTAATAGATTTGTTGAACTTTCATAAATAACTATTTGTTTCTACATTTCGCAGAGTAGTTACATAACGTGTAACTATTTTACATGTCATGTAATTGTTTCTGGATGTATGTCATGAAAGGGTATTATGGTTGTGAACATTACACATCATGAAATGGGGTTTCACGTTTTGACTAATTTAAGTAATATATTATAAATCTGAGGTCATGGATTTTTCATTATACTTGTACACCATGGATTTCACGATATGTAACTATATAAAAAGTTGTGAAATGGCTTTTTTGAGATTTTAAAATGGTTTAGTGGATTTTATTTCATTTATCCTTCTCCAAACCTCTTGGCTCTCAGACCAAAATTCATCCCATTCAATTTTTAGAGACTCCACTCCAACTAGATCGATCTGTTTTTTATTAGATCTATGTTGTGGCTATGGTGAGTATCTCAATATAAGTGATATTTCTGATTTTTCATTGCAAGTGATCATGATGGAAACTGATAATTTAAGTATAGTATTCATTGATCAATGTTGGATGGTTATTCTTTCTTTCTTTTATATCTGGTGGGTGATCCCATTTTGGAGGCCTTTTTTCGTTGGTCTAGGCATGACATGCATTCTTCTTTGAGGTATGATGGTTTACTCTCTTCCCCTGACCCCTTTCCTTCAAAATTTAATCAATATTAATGTGTATTGGATTCTAAGGAATTCGTTTATGTAGTTGGGTTTCATAGATTTTGGATTCCATTGCAGGCGTGTGTGACCTGAGTTTTGAGGTATGTGGTTTCGTCTCTAGCCTTTGTCCATAAGCTTGATTGTTCTAGTTTTATAATTTGATTTTAAATGGAATTTTCATGATTGTTTTGTATTTCTTGAAAATATTTTTCCAAGATAAATGGTTCTTCATTTTTTATTGATAAATGAAAATAAAACGGGTATTATCAAATCATTCAAATAGAATTTGTGAAATGGTTTTGAAGGGGTTTTCAATGTATTTAAAATGGATTATGAAAAGGTGAAAAAGGGTTACCATGGGTACATAGATGGATGGTTTTTCATAGGGATATCCTCCATTTTTTAGTGATTATCAAGGAGGATTTTATTGGGAATTTCTTTTGAAACCTAAGTCCATTGTTCTCAGAGACTGATATTGAATTTTTGGGGGTTTACTCATGGGGTATTGCAATGCTTCCTAGGTCATTTTTCCAAGATCAGAATTTATGTAATTAATTGATTGTGGTACTAGTAGTTTGTGACCTAGACCTATAGTATTCCTTGGTTTCTGATAAATATTATTATGTTTTGTATTTATTGGATTTCCGAGATAGCCTCGATATGCATGTTTATGCTTGTGGAAAATGAGAGTGGATATTTTCTTCTAAAGGGATATACCTACATCTATTTTTGAGCTGTTAAAAATGGAAATGTTTTCCATGTTTTCTATAAAACTGCATTTCCTCTTATCATGATATTTTTTTATTTAATATGAACATACATGGATTGTTTTTACAGTGGTATGATATAGAACACTTGGGAGGGATCCTACTAGTCATGTTAGCTCAAAAACTTCACACCACTTCGACGGCGCGTAGAACATTGTTTGTCTTCCGGTGGAGGGAAATTCAAGGCACCATAGTGAGGTGGTGAGTTTTCTGTCAGATAGTTGGGTATATGGTGGTGAGATGGTGGGATTACATTACTACCATCGTTTGTAGTAAAAGTTTGGTTTTTAGTCCATTTATATCGAAATTTTCTAGCAGTTATTAGTTACTTTCTCAGTTGTATTTAACTTCAGTTATCATATAATTATGGAATATATATATTATTTTTATTCCATTTTTCATATATATATATATACATGTTATGTGGTTGTTTAGGTTGGGAAAAAATCACTCCCTCTATTGTGTTTTTCAATGATTGAGTGCTTGTCACATGCCCATGGGGATCTGTAATTCCCTTTGGGAATATGTTGGATAGGTTCAAGTTCTAGGAATAAGGGTAATACAAATCATTTCATTACAATTTTGTATCTTATGAGGTCTTTCCTCAAGATTCCTTGTCCTGGGACATTTGTTAGATGGGAGATATGATTTTTGGGACTTGAGAGGTATGTGGTGGTATGGTTCTGGCCAGCTGACATTGTAACGAGACTCAAATTTACATTGGAATTTGGGATGTGTGTCTCTATTATTGGGTTTTTAAAAAAATATCATATTTTGATTATGGGTTTTATAGTTTGATGTGATATTTGTTCTATTGTATGATCGTTCTTATGTTTCGGTGTGCAGTATTGTGCCTCTGAGACATCTTCCACGAGTACCTCAGGATGATCTAGCAGATGATACTCAACGGAATCCACGTATAGATTATAATCTAATAGAGGCTATCGTACAAGTATTTTGTGGCGTCAATCAGGATGTAGCACGAGTTCGTAGCGATGTTGTTGAGGTATAACTAGAAGTCGAAGGAGAGAGAGATCATTCACCTGAATTCTTGTGATAAAAGACACCATCCATTAAAGGGACAACTGAACCTCCAAAGGAAGAGTAATGGATGGATAATATCGATCAAATCATCGACATTCTTGGAGACACTTGGGAACATTAGGGTAATGTTCATAGCATTCAGCCTCGAGGGGTGCAGTTAGAGATAGTGGGATTCTATGGTCCAAGAAGATATGTGTGTGGACATGGATTTCAAGGGTTTCAAAAACCTATTCATTTAGTATTTTTTTCTAAAGTCGCCGATTGTATAGAATTATCTAGAATTCCTATCATTACAAAATGGAGAGAATTTGGTGTTGGAATACACCAATCATTTTTCCAGGATTGTCTATTTTTCCCAGACATGGTGAAGAATGACTAGATGAAGGAACATAATTACCTATAGGGTTTGCAACCAGATATCAGATCACAGGTGTTTATGATGAAGCTTTCTACATATACAGAGACAATAAAAAGAGCTATGATGGTAGAAATGAAGATGGAATACAAGGTTAGATTTTCCACCACTTTTCATCCATCTGGAGGCATCTTTAGTAGTGCATATAGGAAGAAGAGTAATTTGATATATCATCATTGGAGTAGTGTAGGTGGGTCTTAGCAGCAAGACTCCTCTCTATAGTCTATTACAGTGGGTAATGTGCCTCTGAATTTCTATCATTTTAGAATGGAAGGACACGACATATGTTCTTGTCATATCCTCATGAAGATGGTAAATAACTATAGACGTATTGGTCACATACAACGCTTCTATCAGGATATGACTAAGCCTAATTATGGTCAGGGTTTATCAGCTCCAAAGGAAACTATGGTGCAGTCAGATTATTGGAAGACTATAGGGCTCTAGCCACATGCCTCAAGAATAAAGCATTTTCACATAGTTGAGGAGTTTCCATTGGATGTTGGTGCAGGTCCAACAATAGTGAGAGGTATTATCCTTATTTAATATTCAGTACCAATTTATTTATTTGATACTAGTTCCTCTCAATCATTTATATATACATTTTTTGTTGATGTTCTCAATCATCTGATAGAACGTTTGTCATACAAGATGGTGTTATCAATGCCAATTGGTATGAGGAAATAAAAGGGGTTCAATTGTCCTTCTTTCTCCATAATGATATCGTATACGGATTTGGTCTTGGATTTTCCCATTATTGATTTGGATCGGTTTGACGCCATCATCAGTATGAATTTTATAGTCGATCATCTAGAAGAGATTGATTGTTATCATTGACATGTTTATTTTCATACTACTAATGGGAGCTCTTTTGTCTTTCTATGGGAGTGCGACCCGAGGTCAGGTCATGAAGGACCTTCCCACCTAGAGCTTAGGAGTGTTTTGGTTGATGTTTTTTTACCCAAATGGTGTTCCTTTTGTTGATGATCTTCTCATTGTTGTTTTAAACTTTCTTGAAATTTTCACAAATGATTTCTCCAGTCTTCCTTTAGAGAGATAGTTAGAATTTATGATTGATCTTGTGTCGAGTATATATCCAATATCGATACCTTATTACTGTATGGAACTTGAAGAGATAAAAGATGTAAATATTTAGTAGGATGACTCATTTACCATAGTAGTCCACATTGGACGTCCCCAGTTTTCTTTGCAACAAAATAGATGGTACACATTGTTTATGTGTGGGATATTGAAATTTGAAATAGGTAACAGTTAAGAAAAAAAATACTCAGCCATGTATGGATAATCTATTTGACTAGTTAAAGGGGGATAATTTGTTTTCAAAGATCATTCTTCGGTCAGGTTATCATCAGCTCAGAGTTCATGAGTCTGATATACCCAAGATAGATTTCAGGAGTTGGTGTATACAGTATGAATATCTTGTGATGCCTTTTGATCAGACTAATGCTCATGTAGTTTTTATGGATTTTATGAATCAGATATTTCATCAATATATTGAAACCTTTTTAGTGTGCCTATGAATGATATTCTGGTTTATTGGAAACTTGATTGTGTGCATGAGAACTATATGAGTTTGGTTCTAGAAATTTTGAGAACTCACCGTTTGTATAGAAATAATTTAAAGTGTAGATTCTAGATTAAATATGTGAAGTTCATGGGGAATATAATTTCTATGAATGGATTATTATTTTATCCATATATGTTAAAGGTTATTTTTTCATGGAAGGAGACACATAATGTATTTGAGATTTAAATATTCCATAGTCTTTCTGGATACTTCCAAATGACTTTGAAGGACATATCTAAGATGAAATCACCTTTGGATACTGTTACCTAAAATTTGATGAAATTCACCTAGGGGAAAAGAGTCATACTTCTTTCGATGAACTAAACATGATTATGGAATCATCTCTTATTCTGATGTTTCCTATGCTTGTAATGGGATATGTGGTGTATCATGATGCCTATGGTGCTGGTTTGGGATTTGTTCTTATGAATGATGTCCCTATGATAGCTTATGGCGCACATCATCTTAGTCATCATGAATAGAATCAACCCAATCATGAGTTAGTTATTTTAAAATTCATTCATGAACTTAAGTATTGGTGGAAATATTATTTTGTGGAGTGGGTTAGCGTCATCTCTGATCATTAGAGTCTATGTTATATATTTTCTCAGAAATACATGAAACTCAGATAGAGACGATGGGTATAATACCTTCATGAATTTGAATTGTATATCTTCCGCACCCCACGGAATGGAAATGTGGTTGATGATGCTCTTAACAGGAATATATCTTCATAGGATGTTCTGGAATCAAAGGAATAGTGTAACCTTATGGTTATTTTCCCTCTGTTGATCTAGAATCTCAGGAGGATATTTTGGGTATCATTTTCAATAGTGTTAAGTTATCATCATCTCACTTAGAGTTTATTTTTTAGATTCAGTAGTAGGATGATGACATTGGTATATTTCGAGAAAGACTTTATGGCGGGGAGACCATTTTGGGTTGGTATCTCTATTTAGATGGAATTATTCACTTTAGGAAAAGAATTTTCATCCAGCATTTATGAGGAGTTTAGTCTATTTTATTTGTCTCATCTCTTCATGGGTCATATATCTAGGCACTATGAAGATGTATAATGACATGAGGTGGTGACTCTGGGGGCTGTGTATGAATTGTGACATCATGGAGTCTGTGTCTAGCTATTACAACTTCCAATAGATAAAGGAAGTGAACTTTATCTTTCTAGATTGATTCAGACTCTTCTGATGCTAATTTGGATGTGGGATGCGATATCCTGTGATTTTGTTGCTAGATTACTACAGACTTCCTAACAGAGAAATTATATCATGTTGGTTTTGATCGGTTAATGATGTATGATCATTTCATTCCAATCAAAGACACCCCTAAAACTGAATATTTGGGTAAGCAATATATACAATAGATTTTGAGGTTACATGGGAGTCATTCTACTACTATTTTTGATAGGGATACTAGGTTAACCTCATGGTTCTAAAGGATCCTTTAAGATGCTATGGGAACACTGGTCATGTTGAGAACAACATACCATCCATATATAGATGGTCAAATGGAGCATGTGATTTGAATTCGGAAGGATATGCTCCACACCTATGTCATGGATTTAATAGGATCATGTGATATCCATCTTGGACAAGTTGAGGTTTTTTAAAATTAATATTATTAGTAGTAAATAAGAATGGATATCATTGACTCATTGAATGGTCAATGATGTATATCAACTCTTTGTTGGGATGAGGTGGATGAAGTGTCTTTAGTTGGATCATGTTTGTTTCAGGAAATGTCTATGATGATGGTGGATGTGCATCGACACCTATTTACAGCCTAGAGTTGAATGAAATATTAGGCGTATTGGCATCATTGAGCATTGGTGTTTTCTATAAGTGATTGGATTTACATGAAATTTTCTCCTTGGTTAGGTCACCATCATCATGGAATGAAGGGAAATATGGCTCCAAGATATATTGGACTATTTGAGGTCATAGAGAGGCTCAAACCAGTTTCTTATTGGATAGCATTGTCAGTTTAGTGGATATGTAGTAAAGAGGATTTCCATATATATCATCTTAGGAAATATCTCCTGAACCTTGTTCAGGTTCTTACTTGGGAATGAATTGTTCTATAACATGATGTTTCAATTATAGAGAAACTGCTTGAGATTATTTACACTCATGAGAATTTCATTCGTGTGAAGTTGATTTTTGTGGTCAATGTTTTATTGAAAAAAAGATCGGATTCTCATGAGGCTTGGGAACACAAATCATTGATGAGAAATCACTGGCATAATCTATTTCGAGGGATTACATCTTCTACATGACTTCCTAAGGATGGAATGTCTTTATTGGGGAGAGTTTGTAACATCCCATTACTATTTTATTAGGTACTCCCTTAACCTCATCATGGTTTTCCCCTCCATTGAGATTGAGAAGTTTTGTATAATGGAGAAGTTGGAGATTTGTTGTACTTTAAAGAGTAACTGTATGTTAATACAGACCGTAGATCAGTTACATTCTATGTAACTATGATACATGCTATGTAATTGTTACGGGATGTAATTTGTGAAAGGAGATTCATGATGTGAATGTTACACATCATGAAAGAGGGTTTCATGTCGTGACTGCTTTATGTAACATATTTTAAATCCAAGTAAATGGATTGTAAGTCCGAGGTGATGGATTTTTCGGCGTACTTGTACACCATGGATTTAACATCATGTAACTATAATAAACATTGTGAAATGGCCCTCATCTAGATTTCAAAATGGGAAATTGTTAGTTTTATTGTGGATCCTTCTTCAATCATCTCGTCTATCGAACCAAAACTCAACCGTTTTGATTTTTTTGAGACACCGCTCCTCCTAGATATATCCATTTGGCATTAGATCTCTATTTTCAGCTGGGCATCATCTTTATGGGTACATGATCATTCAACTTCATCAATGGAAGTGATTGTGGTTGCGCCATAGCATTTTGGCATCAGATCTGTTGGCCTAAGTTTGATGTTTCTTCTTGTCTTATTCTTGATCCATTGTGCGATCTCATTTCAGAGGAATTTTTTTTCATTGGTCACGATGCATTAGGCATTCATCTTTGAGGTATGTAGGTTTAATCTATTCCACCAACCCATTGTCTTCTAAATTATATCAATCTTGTGGTTGATTAGATTCTAGAGCCTTCATTGATGTTGTTGGGTTAGGTTGATTTTAGATTCCGTTGGGGGTGTGTGTGACATGAGTTTTGAGGTAGGTGGTTCATTCTCTAGCCTATGTCAATAAGCTTGATTGTTCTTGTTTTATAAATTGATTTAAAAATGGAATTGTCATGAATTGTTTATGTGTGTTGAACTTATTTTTCAAAGAGAAATGGTTTTTCCCAGGTTATTGATAAATGAAGAGAATATGGGTATTTTCAATGCATTGAAATGGAATTTTTTTGAAATGGTTTTGAAAGGGTTTTCAATGAATTTAAAATGAATTTTGAAAAAGTTCACATGTGTTACCATGGGTACTTATGTGGGAGGTTTATCTTGGGTCAATCATCCATTGTTTTGTGATTATCAAGGAGGTTTTCCTTGGGGATTTATTATTTTTATTGGAATATTTTTTTAGGACACCGGTATTAACATTTTGTGGAGTTTACAAATGGGATATTGCTCAACATACTAGGCCCATTGTTCTAGGATTTGAGTCTGGGAAATTGATTGATTGTGGTACATGTAGTATGTAAAATGGACATGTAGTATTCCATGGTGTTATGATATCTATTATTCTATTTTTTATTTCTTGAATTTTTGAGTTTTCCATGATATGCATGTTTATACTTGTGTAAAATGATACAGAAAATGTGCTTTGAAATTGATATACCTACTTTTATTGAACTATAATAAAGGGAAATGTTTACAATGTTTTCTATTAAACTATTTTATCGCTTATCATGCCATGTTTTTTAAATTATCATACATGGATTTTTCATATAGAGACTTGATATGGAACACCTGGGTGGGATCCTACTATGCTTGTTACCTCACACCCTACACTCCTATTCAGTGGGGGCATAGACTTTTTTTGTGTGTTCTACTACAGAGACAGGCAATGCGCCACAGTGAGGTAGTGAGGTTTGTGTCAGCTGGTTAGGTAGTTGGTAGTGAGATGGTGGGAGTACATCCCTTCCATCCTTCGCAGTAGTTGTTTGGTTTTTTCCCTAGCTGTTGGACTTGACTTGGAGTTTTTATCTACTTTTTTAGTTGTCTATTTTTGCTATTTTCTTACAGTTATGGCATATATATCTTATTCATATTCAAATGTTTCTTTTTGTTATATATATATATATATTAAATGTGGTTTTTCTGGTTGGGTAAAATAGTTCTCACTATTGTGATGTTCGATTCTAGTGTTCTTGTTGCCAGCCCGTGGTGATTGGGAATTCCCTTCGAGTTTGTGACGGATTGGGTCTGGTGCAATTTTTGAGGGTAATTCAGGTCTATTCATTCCATTTCCATACCCAAATGAACCTGATATCCCAGTTCCTCCTGAAATCCTCTCCAAAAGATTGCATTAAACTAAGGATCTCTACAACATACTACAGAAAATGGGACTCTATCCAAACAAAGATTCTCTTTCACATAAATATTTCTTAGCTCTTCAAATTTGGTTGTATTATGAATGGGTATAAAGTGATGTGATTTGGTCATCCTATTGATTATAACCCATATAAAATTATTCTTTTTTTTTTCTAGTTAAATGAATACCCTACCACAAAGCCCATAGAGATCTCATCCCACTTACAAGTCAGTATAATAAGGGGATGATGAAAACCTGAAGGTTTCTGGTTCTCAAATTTGACTTTTTGGAATGTATAACAATCAAAGATAAAATCAGAAATTCCCCATCTCATACTTGTCCACAAAAATCATTGTTTCTTTTTATAGAACATATTTTAGGTTCTTGGGAGTATTTCCCACCATGAATTATGGAAATAACATTTTACAAATTTTAATATAGGAATATGTTAACTATACAAGTTCCAAAAACATAAAATAACAACATTGGATAACAACCACCAAACCACGATCCCCCACCATAAATTGAGATACAAGTACTATAGAATTGACCATCAAGCAATTGTTTCTAAAGAATAATCTTGAGAAGATTGGAGGTTAACTAAAAACTAGCAAAGGAAAACTAATCCTCATATTCTCATAATACTATAAGAAATTGTGCAAAAAGATCCATCATGTTCCACTCTTTCGATGATTCTTTCACAGCCAATGTCATAAGTTTTCTTCTCGAAGAATCTGCAATGAAATTCCCTTTCCATGGGGTATATGAAATGTTAATGTCAAAATACTATAAGTACTCTACCCAATGCCTATAGTAATGGTTAAAATATTTTTGAGAGAGTATATGAATTAAGATATTATGCTCGGAAAACATAGAAAACCATTATCTAAAAATTTAATGCCCTAAAATCTTAAGCACATGCATCATAGAATCAAATCTTATTTCATTGGTTAGATAATTAGTCTCATGTGAACTAAGATACTAATATCCATAGGCAAAGGCACGATCAACCAGAATAAGAACACAACCAAAACATGAATCTGATGCATCAAAAAAGAGCACATAGTCCTGCCCGACCTCTAGAATAGTCTACACCAATGTAGTAATAAATATATATATAAAATAAACCAAAGAACTCTAACAGTTATAATACTAAGAAAACTTCACTCCCTTATGAGTAAGGGTAGTAATCAGAGATTCCATATTTTAGAAATACTTTTTCATACTAATGAAAATGTCCTGTTAAACAGAAGAAGCTCCAAATCTAGAAAATATTATGTGGTCGCTCCCATGTAATAAAAACATTCTCCTTTTCAAGATAAACATATATACCATGTTTCAACACCATTTTTCCCAAGAATTTCACTTACTAAATACAAAAATAACATTCCTATATCTTTACATTAATTCAGTGATTCTAAAAAATTTGAGAACAACGCTCATATGATGCACATGATCCTCCTTGAGCATATAGTAAACAAGGATTTCCTTCACAAAGACTTCTATGAATGTATCCATATACTCAAGGAAAATCCTTTTTGTTAAAGCTATATAAACTACAGTTGCATTTATTAGACCAAATAACGTGACAAGGTACTCATAATGAACATACTGTCTCTTGGAGGCGATTTTATTAATGTCAGATTCTATTAATCTCAACTGATTATAACCAAATTCAAGATGAATCTTTGAAAACCACTACACCGCTTTTAACTGGTCATAAAAATAAACAATCCAGGGAAACATATACTTTTTATTTATTGTAAATAATTTGTGTTTTTAGAAATCAACATAGTTGTAAAGTGACCCATTAACATTCTTTGCAATGAGAATTAGCACTACCCAAGGGGACGCACATGGGTGAATAAATTATTTCTCTAAGAGATAATCCAATGGTGTCTTTAGATCATTCATTCCAGCTGGTGCAATGTGGTAAGAATTAATTGATACCTGATGGGTACCCAACACTAAATCGATAGAAAAATAATCCTCCATTATCAGTGGAAAACCATATATGTTATAAGGATAAATGTTGGGAAACTCAAAAATAATTAGAGAGAGATAACCACTCAAGGATTATCACTCTAGGTCAAAAGAAAACATAAGTGTTGATTTTCTAAACACTAGATATGAAGGTCTGGCTCTACTCTGCATAGTGTCCCATTCTCCCTGAATGATATGGAACACCCCATCAGATTCAGTAAAGGAGAATCGCCGATGACAAAAATAAGATCAGACTTTATTAGCAATGATCCAATCCTTCTTAAAAATTATTTCAATAGGTTTAATGTTGAGAACCAAAAAATAACAAGAAAGATCAATTTATGATAATGATAAGACACACGAAGGAAAATCAAGAGACACCTCTTGCTACATTCAATGGGGTATAGTAATATCCACCATATTAGAATAACTATTTATATGCTAATTATGCTGATTCACACTATGATTTGGAATGAATGAATACGATGCACTATTATAAATTAATGAAGACTATAACGAAAAGTATATAGTGATGGTACCTCTCACATTAACTAAACCCATATTTTCTTCCTTTGGAGACTCTTCCACTACATTAAGAATCATCATTCTGGATATCTATTGCAAGAACTCCACTATTCATGAAGAATCGGATTACACTGTTGTACTTTTTGGTGTATATTATCCTATTACACTATATGAAGCATAATATAAATGAAAAAAATTCCTTAATTTTATCTGATCATCTTTTGGAACCACATAACTTAGGTTCCCCAACACAAACCCATTTCTAGCTCCTAGGATTTCCACACCAGTATAAAATCAATGGGCCTATAGCTGGCACTTCAAGATTCCATGAACAACCATATTAGCGAAAACTACTATGAAACTCATCTTGATTTCTATTTCCATTGATGGAACTCAAAAAACAACCATTTGTAGAAAATGGATCTCCTGTTAAACCTGAGTTACCCACATGGTCTAGCTCAACCATTAATGCCCTATTGAGTACACCAACAATAAAATAAATCATTGAATGGAAAACTAGATAATGAATATCATATCGATGTCCCATATCAAGTTATCTAATCTTCATATTCTAATTTGATACAATATCATGTGTGAGCTTCACATGCTCAATAGAGTGATTTTCATATTCTATCCCAATCCTATCGACCTACTCGAGTTAAAAAAATTCTATAGCCTAAGTAAACACCATAGATTCTGGATATAACTAGTAGGTCAAAATATCATTAAATTTATTCTACTCTAATCCCTAGTTCTTATTCTCCATCAAAATCTTGTCCCACCATCTCTTTCTATGTTTCTCTAGCATGGTGGTGTCACATTTCACATTGATAGAATCAAACATTTCCAATAACATAAATAAAAATTCAACCCTCTGAAACAATTCCACATCCTCTTTAGGATCATTGGAGCCTTGGAATATCCATCGATTCTGGAAAAAGAATTATTGATAATGAATCCTTAATTCATTCCTCTAAGGATGCATAGATATATCCTGAATGGGAACGGGCACATGAACCTTCCCCTTAGTATATACAACATGAACAAAACCCCCAACTAGATTCTAGTCCATGAGGGGAATTTCTCAATATGGTTCATCAATAGCTTCCTCCTGGAATTGATTAGTGCATCTTTTTAGATACATGATTCTACAAAACATCATAAAACAACATTAAATATTTTAGAACATTACAAATATCTACATTAAAACATGATCAACATGGAAATTAATCATCAAGGACAGATAAACAAGATTTTTATATCAATATATCCAAATAAAAAGTTAGGAAATTACTAAAACTTTTACTCAATACATCTCTTCCAAAGAACCCATGGAGACTTAATGCTAATTATGATAAGATATGGCCACACAGTTAGTCATGAATACCTCTTAAGTCAGGAGAATTTTAAACAATTGCATACGTACATCAATTCAGAATTATTAACCTTCACCATTGATACAATTTTCTCACGATCCAGCATGCATACCATGATACTCTGATAACCGATTTGGCACTGTCATGGCCCTAAGGGCATCACCGATCCCCATGGGTTGGTGAAAAATGCCTAAAATCGTAAAAAATGAATTTGGGAATAGTTTTTTAAACAAAAAACTGTAACAAACATATTCAATTCAGTATGATCAAAAAAACTCCATAGTGAGAATAATACTATAGGTCAAACATGTATAAAAGCCCAAAGTACGACTAAAAAGTATTATAAAACTGAAATATAATAACCCAATCCATAATAATACAAAACTCTAAGCCTAAATGTCAACAACCACCATATCCAAGAGGTTATTTTTTCTTGCCCAAACCTTTTAGAAGGAAATATACAAACACCTAAAGGAATTGGTATGGTATGAGATAAAATACCAGTAGGATATCACCAAATATTACATAATAATATTCCAAATTAATTAAACAAATAAAGATTCTAATTTACAATAAACATTCTTGGAAGTATAAAAAAATATTAAAAACCAATCATGATTTATTTTTCAATCGATGGATGCATTTAAAACATCGGATTAAGAACCATTTTATATAAAATATTTTATATAAATTCCCAGGTCATGTGTAAAAAAATTTACAAAAAATTGAATATTTCAAAATAACCACTAACGAGCAACATGGTCATCTTTCAAGATGCATGAAATATCTAGTTTATAGGATCCTCAGACACTCGAATTAGTGATCATGAAAATATGTGTACACACATCCCTCAGACACATGTCAAATAGGAATCATCACCATCCCATTGGGGATGTGATTTGCTACAATGTGTTTTGTTAGAGTTATAAAGATTCCATCAAGTGTTATCCCATATAACTCACAAACTACATAGTATTGCATGTTCTAAAACAAAAATCGACGATTTGAAATTTATCTCAATACTATTCATAAAAAAATTTACCCATTTAACAATTAAAAATGAAAATTTCCATTTAAAAACAAAAATTGGGTTTTCTTCAGTTTATTCCTTTTCCCGGATAAAACTAAGCAAGGTTATTATCAAAACAATTCAATCCATTTTTCTCAAATAAAAATTTTAAATAAATTTCAAAAATGAATTTCACAATTTAATTCCAGAATTTAATTTCATAATTTCCATTAAATTCCACTATCACACCCCAATTCATTGGAATTGGGAGTTTCATCCCAACTTCCATGCCAAAAAATATTCAAATTCCAATTCAATTAGAATTTGTTTTTTCATAATCCAATTGAACCAAATATCCTTTAAATCAATAAATATAGGGTTAAGTTTATTATCCATTCCTAAATAGAACCACCTATTAAAACAAAGATATTACATATCATATTTCCCACAATAGGAAACTCCAATAATGAATGCCAACAATTTAGATCATTGAATCAAACATAGATTCAAGAACCAAAACAATAGATTTTAGATCCTCTAACAACACAGATATCTAACAAACATAAAGGATGAAAGTGGAAGAGAGAGAGATATATAGAATTGGAGAAGAAAACTTATTTGGGAGAGAACAGACAAAGATTATCTTGAATCTATCCAATATAGAGAGGGTTTGGAAGAGAAAAAATGGGTTCATAAAATCTACAATGACCAAGGAAGAAATTAAATCTCCAGTTAGGTTCATGAGGGGGATGAAATTGTGCTTCCAAAATTGTTAATTTAGTTTTTTGGAAAAATGGAACTTGGAGTATACACTTTCCTAGAGGGGTCCACTCTGGTTTTAAATCCATGTGCCCTAAATATGCACCCCTATAAAGGGGAGTACTGTTTCTTCTAGATTGGTGAACAGTTTTTTAAACTATGTGACAACAATGAAAACCCTCACTTCCTTGGTTTCAACAGTTTCCACAAGTGGGGCTCATGGTTTCAGAAAACCATACACCAACTGTGCATATCCCAAGAGCATTCCAATTTTTTTAAATTTTCACCCAAATCACCCCCAAATGAAACCGAACCAAATCATGATTAAAAAGAGGGGTTGAAACATAAAAATAGTAACATGTTGTTTCAGTGGAGGTGTGAGAATGAGATCCCTATGGTGTGGTTAGAGGTATCCTTATGGTGAAGCTCATGCTTAGAGACATTCTAATTCTAGTAGAAGATGGTATGGTCGATTGAGGCACAAACTAAATAATTGAAAATGGGTTATTAATTTATTATTTCTCATGTATTTTTTTTTGATTTTATTATTACATAACTTATAAATATCACTAAATTTATAGTTATGTAGAAGAACACATTGGTGGTGTCCTAGGGAGTAATGTACTCAAACCCTATTCGAGACTCCATATAAATTTGGAAATCGAGATGAATCTCACTTGGTTGCAGGTACAAATTAAACTAAGGCCCATGATTTCATTGTGGACTATAAGATGATGATATATGATATGGAGATCGAGATGAGGTGAGTCTTATGGATTATAATTGATTCTCTAATAATTTTATTTTAGTATTTATTTATTTCTTTATGTTTATTATGTATATGAGATTATACTATTCAGTGAACATTCCTATATGATTATATGTCAATTTTTAATTTGTCATCACATGTTTTATCTTCCTTATTCTTCTTTTCATAATATAATGGTTATGTTTTTAATATAATTCCTAGTAATTTATTTTTTTAATTGCAGAAACTAATATAGAGGGTATAGTCTCCCATGGTACCTTATTATTTTCCGTCTTCTAGATGGTAATATCTTGTGTATGTGGAGGCGTGTCAAAGGGGACATGGTGGTTTTTCTCGATAATGGATCAAAGTGATAAAAGTAATGGAACTGAACATTATATATTGTTTGTATTAAAAATGGATCATGGATTACATATTTTTCATGTTTTAAGTGTTTGAATTTTATTTTGTATTATCCTACTATGGTCATTAATTGTTTAATGCCTCTAGTTTAAGTGATTCATATATATAGAACTATTCTCCAAGATATGACCTATTGGAGGTTGGAATTAGGGATATAACATGATTTTACCACTAATCAAAGTTCATTATCAATGGAACAATTCCATGACAATGTTAATTATTTAAATATTAAATAATTAATTGATGTCTAATCTAAATTATACAACGACTAATAAAATTATGAAATTTTTACAAAACACATGAGTTTTGGATAAATTTTCATTAAATGTTTGTGAATCCATGGATCGTCCTTTTAAACTATTTAAATTGATTCAACACTTATGAAATTGTTCACAAATAGTGATATCCTAACAATAATAATCTAAGAAAATTCTATAATTTCCCTAAATTATTTAACTAAATGGTAGTAGGAGGCCATAAGTGTGATGATTTACTTTCCAAAGAGATAAGGGATTGATATAACTCCTTTTATACCTTGTAGAGAAGGATTATATTAGTCGAAAATAAACTGATCTTCTTTAACAACTTGAAAACACATATTACATTCTTTATAATCTGTATGAAACATATGTTTATCCCTTTACAATCATTCCAAATGATCATTGATTAGACAGTGGGAAAAATATTTTTCATAGGATACCTTTGCTACATTTGGATATGTTTTGTGCCTTCAAAACCAAAAGAGTGGCGTTAAACATGCCCTCAAGAATTATTACATCATAAGGAAATTGGTCAGTGTTTTGAATATATTTCTGTGGACCCTTGTAACTAATTACTCCAAAACATACTATGGAAATAGAGAGTACCAAGGTCGAACTATTGATAATAGTGTTCAGACCCTAACATAATAAGTCATTTTTATTTATTGGTTTAATAATTTTTATTAAGAAACATGAAATTTGAAAAGTAAAAAAGATGGATATATTGAAAATAAAAAATATTTATTAATAATAGGCATGGTTGTTCAATTTCAGAGGTTATATTTTCTCAAAATAAATGACATTTTTAATATATAGAATAGAATGCACAAATTTTTCTTGAGATTCCCTATATGTAATTAATTTTTATTTGGCCAAATCAATTAATAAATACTTAATTAATTAAATTGGTTTTGGTCAAAGAACCTAATTAGATTGTGGAACATTATGAATAAATATAAAAAATGCTACTTTCATAGAACCAGTCTTCCCAAATAAAATATAGATCCTATCTTAATAAGAAATTCTATTAAATAATGACTAATGAACAACATAAGAGAAAAACTCAAAGACATACTAAAAAAACAATCATTCCATGAGAACAAACATCACATTAACATCATCATATATATGATTCACCATATTTTAGAATGATACTCACTCATGATAGAATATAAATGTATCACGAGTCAATAAGTGATCCATAGAGATGGTGTCACAACAAAATAATATTTCCATTTCCATAGTTTGAAATTGTAGAAATAGGCCTCAAAACCAATGTCGTAGATTAAGTACACCATTTGGATAAAACATGGCCCATATAGTCATTATAATAGTTCCCATATATGGTCACCATTTAAACCATGGTAGCAGGAAATCTATTACTGGGTTTTGAAACATGGAAATAGCTAGATATAACCAAATCTTAACTGTGGCTATTAAACCCTACTTCCAAAATTTAAATGATGGAAAAAGTCAACTATATCCATGGTTTAACCATGGATATTAAATCCTACTACAATAGTTTAAACCATGTAATTAGGCCATCAATTTACATGATTTAATCCAAGGAAATAACTTAATGCAGACATGGTTAAACCATGCATATTAAATCCTAATTCTATTGTTTAAATAGTTAAATTCGGTCATCTACTGCCATAGTTTAAGAAATGGTTGTATAGTACCTAAATTTTAAGAAACACACCCCTTATTTATACCAAATACACCACCACCAACATCCATTTTTTTATTTAAAAAAACAATTACATATAAAATTCTCATTTTATAAACAAAACAATAAAAAAATAAATTCAATTTTTTTAATATTTCTCAATAATTTCATAGAAATACTCATCATCATCAACACGAAAAAATAATCTCCATCATCACCATTCTATGCACTAGAATACTCATCATCACCACCAGCATTATTGATATCCTCATTTATTGTTTGTAGAGTTGATAAATGGATCAACTATTGTTCCTCCCTTGGCACCTAGGACCCGTTGTAAATAATCATTTATTTTAAATGTGGATGGTTCCATAACCACTTAAGCATGAATATCCTGATATAAAAGGGTGCTACTATTTTATTATATAATAATAAAAATAAATAATATAAACCATTAATGTAACTTATAAAATATAAACAAACAAAAAATATTAATTGAGTGCAAAAAATTACAGGTTATTACATGAGTGTGAGACTTGTGCATGAGTAGAGTATATTTTTAATGACTGATAACCCTTTTACTTGGGGTCATACGTTTCTATATCAATTTAACATTCTTATATTGGTTATGTGTACATGGTAATCCTTTGGGTTTTTTTTAAGAAATCGTACTGGGTGATATTACCATGTCTATTTGATAATAGATGTGGAGGAAAATTCCATTATTCTTATTTGTTTGTATTTATGTTTTGATATCCTTATGAACTGATTGGCCAGTGATTTGTATATATATTATTGGTTGTGTATCTATATATAGGTTGTGGTATTCCATATTTTTATTACATTTATTTTTTTCTATCCATTTATCTCATAGGCATTTTATTAATAAGGACACCCATACATTCATGGTATTAGTGTAACCCATGAACCATGTTTTCAGCCTTTGGTGACATAGGGATATGGCTAAGGCCATGTCACAATTTGTCTTGAAATTGGTTTTAGGTTTTACAGTCTACTTCATATTGGGGAATTATAGTATGTATGACTATATTTATAAAATCCACCACTGAAGTATCTAGATAGGTTACGGTGCATAGTGATTGAGGATTAATAGAAGGATAAAAACAATGTTAGATGTAATTCAAGATGATATTAAATAACCCACACTACCCAGATGAGATTAATCAATCTAGATCTTTAGATCTCTTAGATTTTTAGTAAGAAAGTTTATCATTGATTGAATATGAATCAAAATTCACTGAGTATGTAAGTATGTGTCAAATCATATGACTAATATAAGGTTTATGGCATGATGATTTGTGATGAGTTTATGAACAATGATGTAGTCATGGAACATTCTCTTGATTTTCAACCTATATAATTGTGGTTAGTATGATTTATTTGGGAAATTTAGATTTTAAAATAACATGAAACATGGGTTATTTTATTACTCATTCATGTGGAGGGAATAATTTATTTAGTAGGTAGAAAATGATGTACAAGAACCTCCAAGTGTAATTGTTAGAGGTTTCATCTAAGAATATTAAGGGAAGAGGACAATTGTATTGTATTTAGTATAGGTATTTGGGATACCCAAATTATTTTTTCCCAATCCCCCCA
This sequence comes from Viscum album, assembly GCA_963277665.1. Taxonomy (NCBI): domain Eukaryota; kingdom Viridiplantae; phylum Streptophyta; class Magnoliopsida; order Santalales; family Viscaceae; genus Viscum; species Viscum album. The sequence goes on from OY728160.1 coordinate 738,075,623, forward strand.
TGCACATGTACAAGATGTGGAATATTGGATATCATAAGAAATATATATAGAGGATCACATGTGTGAGAAATGGTGGTTCATCTGACTAACTAAAGGGAATGGAATTGAAAATAATTGTGATATGATAAGATGATTTAGGGTCTCATGTTTGAGTGAGAAGTCCTTGTTAGAAAGTGAGGTTAATATCATTGTGGAGTTAATGGAATAACCTTAATATTGATGAGGTAGCAAAGGATGTTGATGTGAATATAGGGTCATTTATGGTGTAATGTAAGATATTTCGTAGTTATATTTAATTATTTTGTAATAATTTGAGAACAAATAATTTTATTAATTATTAAATTAATGTTTAGATTATATTTTAGGTTTATATAATGAGTTTTTCATTTATTTTAAATAATTTTTTATCTACTGGGTTGTAAAAATGTGATTGGTATCCAATACATATAATGTAATAATATGAATTAATAATTCAAGAGAAAAATTTATATGAATGGATTGTTGGGACTTACTAACTTGTTCAATTTAAATATAAAATTGACTTCTTTTTTTGAAAAGTTATTTTGGTAAAACTCAATGGAAGAATCAAAAAATTCAGGAGAGGTTGATATATTCTAGAATCTAGGAAGGATTTTATGGTGAGAGACACTATATCCTTCTCATAACAATATATAGCCTCAATTATTGTTTCTAGGGAATGAAGTTATCAACATATACTTTTCAAGTTGATGGATAGGTATCTCGATGTTTTTCTAATGGGTTTCATAGAAATACCACTTAGGAGGGATATGGATATTTCTATGATATTATTTACTATGAGGATACATATATTGTTTATATCAGATAAAATAGAACCATTAGGGTTATGGGAGGTAATGTGGTAGTTTGATAAACTTGTGTAGAATGTTTTTGTTGAATAATGATTTCTTTGTGACCAACACCAATTCTATCTTTAATGAAGCCCAATTTTTTCTTGATATTGTGTAATAAATATTAGATGTAATAGTACTTTGGTAAAGGATAAATATCATTCCCATGGATTCATTATTTACTGGACTAGTTTGAGGGATACCTTTGGATTTCAAAAATTATCCTTTGGACTAATTGTCATCAGAAAAGGTTGATGTAAGTGGGTGACTTCAATAATAATTTTTGAAACATATATGCCCTTTTTGAGTTCTTATTTATTCATTTTGATGTTACCAATACACAAGTGGTTATCAAGTACACAATGAATATGTTTTTTACAAGTATATAGACTATTTTGGAGTATTTATTATATGATATCTTTATTTAATAATAGATTGAATAAAACTATAATACATATAGAGATTGGTTTTGGAAATTTTCAAGAGCATACATTGTATTCCTAGATAATAAAACTATGGAAGAATAAAGAGGGGTGAATTTAATTAAAAAAGTATACTCACATTTCTATAAAGTGTAAGTAGTTTTTCTATTATAAACTATTAAAAATTAGTGTACAACAGAGTATAAAATAAAAAAAACCCACTAGAAAAAGTTGAATTGGATGTTAAAAACATAACTGAAAAAAATATAACATAAAATTATAAAAAAAGAAAAATGTAAAAATAGACCATGTAGATTTATATAAAAATATGAAAAAGTCCAAAAAAGGATATTATAACAGACCTTTTTTGTAAATGGATATGAATTTGGAGTTTAAAAAATGTTTCCAACACCTTCATGAATAATTATTTGGTTAACATAATTTTTGAAATCTGAAAAGTGGTAGTATTACCAATTTTTACAAATATATAATATATTTTAAGGAAAAAATGATGGGAATATTAATATATAGAGGCATTTTAAATAGTAAAAAAAATTAAATATACATGTTAACAAAAAAAGAAATGAACAAAATTTAGTGAATGAAAAAAACAATATCTGGAAGAAATATGCATAAACATAATATTTTAATGCACTCATATGGTAAAAAATTAATGTAAATAGACATATTCATGATTAATTATGTCATCCTTTTCATTATTTAATATATGGATAGTAAAATCTAAACCAAATTCCTTTCCACCACTTTTCATGAAAACAATAAGATACAACTGGTTATAGTGTACTAAAATATTCGAAATTTTTAGATATAGATCTTTTATGAATCTAATCTAATTTTACATGAAATTTATGTTTGAGTTCATAATGTAAATTGGTTTATCAAAATAATCATGTACTACACATGTTACCAAATTAGATGTCGGGTCCTACTCTCAAAAGTAACTTTATTTGATCCTAAAATTTAATACATTCAAATATGAATGTATTATAGATAATGATACACCATAATCAGATGATAAAAACGGAGATTGGAAATGGAATTTCATCTTCTAGAATTCATCATGATGTACCCATATCATCTCATATTATATATCCCAGAAGCAACTAATACATATAGGATTTAGGGAATTTATCCTACTGTAAAATCATAAATACAATTAAAATCATTCAATAGAATATAAGTCATATGGTTTTTACATGGGAAGTCTGTTATAAGATTTGTATATTGGAAAGGGAAATTCTAGTTTAAATAGTGTCCATTGATAGAAATTTTTTTCCATCTTGACATGTTCATGGTATGAAATTATGATGTATTGGATATTGAAATGGAGAATTTTTAGATTATTTATAAATAATTTATTTGAGAGAATGACTAATTCAGTGGATTTTATACATTTAATAATTCTTGAAAAAAAATTGATGGGTTTTTTAAAGATAGAGTACTGAGTTTGGGAATTATGAGTGTATTTTTTTTATTTATACAAACATAATAAACTATATTTGATGAATTGGAATGGGAATTACATAGAGGTATAATTATTTTCTAGTTGATAATTTATGTGGAGGATATTTAAAGAATGTATGAGTGTTAATTGGGAATTTCCTAATGTTTGATTGAAGGCCATGAAAGGATCAATAATGTTTCAATTTCTATTTATATAGGACACCACATTTGTGCAAGTGTTTTAAATTGAGTTTCTATCCCATACTCATTCCATCCCAAATAACTCCTCATTCTTTTTATTTTTCCATGAAATTTACTATCATACAATATGTGAAAGTATGAGCTCACTTCTGATGCGAGTGATTCAATTTCCACCCATCGATACACAATGAAGGGAGGATTCAATTTTCTTTCTCCCTGGTATTAATTATAAAACTATTTGATTATTAATAATCATGATGCCGAAAATATATTTAATAAATGGTACAATGGTTTTTCATTTATAGTGTGCATTATTTCTTTATTAATCACTATAGATCATGGTTTTAAATATTCTTTTCTACTTATTTTTACTTTATTAATAGTTAATAAATAGTTAGAAACCTTTCAAGGGTATTGAAACCTTTCAAGGGTATTCAAGCCTTATGAATTTTGATTCTCAAAACATGCTAACAATTATGTGAAATCATGAATCATTCATGCTTCCACATTAAAAGATAACTAAATCATCACTTATGATATAGTGTGAGTCATTTAAAATGGCTCTAGAAATTAGGTTGGGTATAGTTTTTTACGATATTTTATTAATCATTATTATGTATGAAATATCACACATTGTAATAATTGAGGGTTAATATCATGTATGGTATACATGTGTGAAGTCAATCATACATGGGTATTGAGACTCACCTTATGTTTATTGTTATATGTTTTATTTAATCTGACTTGGTTAACTTGATCAATATGATGTTTTTCATGAAGTTAATCCTTTGAGAATTAATGTCACACAATACTAATATTAATACTGGGAAGACTCATATTTTGTAAGTTTATTCATACCGAATTCATATTTATTATTACATGATACATCAATGGACTATTTTATTCCTATATAGTACATGTTTTATTCCTATATAGTTGTATATTTAATCTCAAACAATTCATTATAGTTAATTTAACATTAACACAGTGCAATGCTGACCTTATGTAATAATAAACTTGTCTAATCACATGTGGGATGGATAAATTTTTTTCCTCTGAAAAATTAAATTATGAATTGAATTATATAATTTCTTAGACAAAAAATGATATATTAATAAGATATAAAATAATATGGGTGAATCAGGGTGTGAAACTTGTTTCAATTTACCAAATATTACCTTAAACTTTCATTACCCCAACTGATCCTAGCCTTGTAGTTACTAGGGTCTCTCTTAATTTCATCTTTAGTTGATGATTTGATATTATTTATCTTGACATATCCATAATCATATTAGACCAATTATTTCCTAACCTATATTGAACATGTTATGTATTATATAATTTTAATAAATAATGCATACAGTAGACATATCTTTTATAGGGTTTTCCTAAAATTGGATAATCCAATGATCATTAAACCAAAATGTGTTGTTGTACTGGAAACACTAAGATCACTTGTGTTTGGTGGTTTTAGGATTGGGAAGTATATTCCTGGGGTCACTCCCCTTATAATGTTTATGGATAATGAACTACCTCTTAAGGGTTAGTGCCTTTACATCTGTCATTTTCTCACCACTCCGTATTAAAAATAGCTTTCAATATAATCAAATACAAACAATATAACCACTATTGTAGTCTCACCAGATATAGGGTGGCTCTTTTTATATCAATGGACCAATCCTTCAAAAGTTGGTTATGGAAATATCCATGAAAAGCACTATCTGTAACACCCGACCCCAAAATCCTAGAGCCGGTGCATTATGACAATACATTGGCATGATTACAAGGAATCTAGTCCAAAAGGACCGATCAATTTAGTAGTCTTGGAAAATATATTACATAAATTATTTTTACAATATAATTTCAAACATAAAATTAAAAATAGATAATACTTTGATAATCACATTTTTCTCTTAGATTAAACTTGTATATAAATCATAATACACTTCTTGACATCATGGGAAAATAAAATATAATAAAGGTGTGATCTCAGATTCTCAGTAAGGATAATCAATATAGAAGAAGCTATTATAAATAATATAAACTTTTATAGAAAGGAATAAAATTGAAGAACAAGTACTTTAAACATAAACATCAGTATAATATGGAAATGATAAAACAAATAATTCTATTTACTTATTCACATGAATATTCTATTTGTCTAATAATCACACGTGACATTAATAACTAATCTCATAATGATAGATTGAACAATGCGGACCTCATAACCACAAAGTCATGGCCTCGTGCCAAAACACTATATATAAATTCTCTCAAGGACTTGTGAAAAGACACTAGTTTGTCTCATGAGACCTACCAATGCATCGAGGGGCTATAACGGGCTCCTCCCATCACCTACTAAGTCCAATGCATACCTCATATGAGAATGTTGAAAGATAACATAAACATTCATATTAAAACTAGCATACAAAATGTCAGTACTTTAACCAAAAACATGAATGGTATAAAAATAGCACATCCACAATCCAACATATCATAGCTCATTAAATACAATATGGAAGATTTTATTATAATAATTCAACTTCAAAGAAGAAAAAGATCCAACAAAGGATGTTAACAAAGTTGAAAATGATCATTCAAACACTTTGAGAGAAATATCTTTTTTTCTTCACGAAATCATTTAAAAGTCACAAAATTTATAAATGAAGTAATTTAAATTATATTTTTAATCAATGTTTCCCATACCAAATAGAAACATTTTAAAGGAAATAAATTTTTATAACAATCATGTCTATATAAATAAATCTTTAAAATCAATTTGAAAACATGGACATTAATTAAATTGATTTTAAAAACAAATATTTAAAACATTTAAAATGATGATATAGTTAATGATTCCCTTATATAAAACCACAAAATATTCCTTTTGATTTTTTTTAAAACATGTACATGGATGATAAAGATGTCCCTGTAGATATTTACACCTCAACAACCTCTAATAATAATGAGATTTTGAAATTAACTCGTACCATGTACATTACTTTAGATGAGGGTACATTTATCCTCTTGTATAATGACCATATAATGAAATTAAATTACATCAGAACCATTATCATATTTATGATATCATATATGATTCATTTATGACTTTATCCTGCCCATTTAATAATAATTTCCATGTTAAAAAAACCTTTCGGGTAATAATTGATTTCATTATTGTACATGTTTTAACATGTTATTCTTGATAGTCTCACTTAGATAATGATTTAAATACTTCCAGAATATAAAAAACAATTTATATATCATATATATTCATAATATAAATAAATATTATGGATAGATACATGTAATGGAAACACCATTCATGGACACGGTAGTCCGTACATAGGCATGAATGTTGTTTCCGTTTTCATATTTCATAGCATGGAAGTAAGTAAATGACATATATTTATCTACATAAATATATATTATTCCAGTAGAGATATTATTTCATATATATTATACTTAATCAATATAGATATTTTTATAAAAAAAATTTAAAGGTGATTGTTGAAGTTGAATCTCATCGCCTCATGGAGATGGAAAGTCGTCCGTACACACGGGAAACAAAATAATTATATTGATGGTGAAATAGTATGTAATTTGATGGTATATTATATATAAATAATAATTAACATGTTATATTTATTATTTACATCAATTATACACATTATTATACCCATCAAAATAATTAAGTGTCGACTGACAACATACACCGCGATGTGGAGATGGTAAGTCGTACATACGTACCTATGTTGACATTGTCACTTATAGGATGGATAGAATAATTAATATGGTTGTACCATATTTATAATAACACATATTTGTGTATAATTTACTAGAGTTATTATTTTATTATTGAAATAAAAAATAATGAGGAAGTATACGAAGAGAAGAACTTTGAAAGACATGAAAAAATAATTACCTCTTTTTTGGGTACTTTCTTTGGATTGGAACAAAAGGGAACCATAGGTTTGATTCATGATAACATTAAATCCTCTAGGATGATGTGAGGGTTATTTTTAGGAGATTTGGTCAGGGTTTGACGAGCCAAATGGATTTGGAGGTGTGAATTTAAGAGAAAGTGAAGTACCCTTTTATAAGAGGGGTGAGGTGAAGTTAATGAAAAGCATGAAATATTATTTTATTAAAAAATTATTTTTCAGTTTATATTAAATCAAAATGGATTTATTTCTTGGATAAGGTGGGGATAGGTATAACTCCTCTCATCCAATAGGTTTTATACATTTTTAGGTCATCGTATTAACCTTATCATTTATATTTAACCATTAGTAAAATAGTTTAACTTTTACCAGGTGTTCTTGTATTTTTATACTGAAAGGTTAATATAGTAATGATATGTTTCCCATGTAACCTAAAGTAGATTATTTATGAAATTTTCACACTATCAAATTAATTTTTCAGAACCTTATATTTTTATTACTTCTATATTATTTAATAAAATAGTATTTATTTTAAAGTCTCATTTGTGTCAATTTTGTTACTATTGAATACATTAATTTTTTACAATTCATAAAAACTTCATTACATCGAAAAAATAAATTTAATCAATACTAAAATTTCATAGTAACCTATAAAATTAGAGTATGGCATAAAAATTTTCAAATTATTTTTATTTTAATATTTATAATATCATTTCTTTTAATCATTCTTTAATAAGGTAATTTCTACATCATCATTGTGTCATATATAAAATTAATTTTTAAATGTCTAAGATTTATAAATAAAATACGATGATTTATGAAATCTTATTATCTATATAATGAATATTTATAGTCTAATTAATCTTATATATTATCCTATATTAAAAATTATTTAGTTATTAAAATTTAAATTTAACACTTTTAACTCTTATTTAAATAAAATATAATAAATGTCCTGATCTACACATGTGAATAGAAAATGATCATAATTTTTTTCCTAAGGTTAATTTTGGTTTAAAAGAACTTTTCAAAAAGTATTATGGCATGATTTGGGCTAATTTTATATTATTATAATATTATTTCTACCATTAATTATCCTATTTACTTTTAACTGTGGTAAATAAAATTCAAAAGTTACTATTCACAAAAAATTATTTTAATCCCATTGAACCAAATTTTACTTAATCATTTCAAACATGTCCCTAGTATTTTTGATATTCAATTCAATTAAGTGGTAAAATTACGTTTTATGAAAATTTGCAAATGTTTCTAGAAGGTAGGTAAAAGATGTTAAAAAGATCAGTAAAATTTTATATATATAAGCTTATAATAAAATGACTCTAATTATTTAAATTTGACTAATATAGGTATTATTTAACAATTTTTTCATTAAAATATATTTAAATTAAAAATAATTATTTTAATAAAAGTTGGTTTTTATGTACAATGATGTATTTTTCGATGTTCATAAAAAATTTAATGTTTTCAGAAAAATACTTAAAATTCAGCCTAAGATAATTTTGATATTAGGAATTCAAAAATGAAGCCTATTTTACCAATTAAAATTTTCAGGATTATCTAAGATTACTCTTATTTTTTTTCAAAAAATGACCTAAAAAGTATATATTTTAAGAAAATTGTTTTTTAAAATATATAACTAATTTAACAAAAATTATACATTTCATTATAAAAACTATAAATAACATCTAAAATTTATTTATTACAATTCATATCTCAATATTTAATTGATAAATAAATATATCATTTAAATAATTATAATACTAATGAGTTGTTTCGCAGAAATTTCATCTTCTGTATAACGTAAGCTAAGTCAGTGTTGCATGCAATATATGTTATTAAATTACTTCAAAGAGATGGCGAACTTTGAAATCTTAGGGTGTCATAGTCTCATCTACATTATTAAAATTCATCCTCACTATTTGATAATTTTCTTAGAAAATAAAATGTTGAAAATAAAAAATACCTTTGATGAAAACCCACATTGGAAATAGTGTTAATAAAATTTGGTCTTAATAATAGGGAAAGAGAAATGAGAAAGTAACCACAAAATTATGATTTAAAATAGGAGAACATCGGTGGAAACTAAGGACACATAATTGGAGGAAAACATAAATATTTATAGGGAGTGATTGAGGTCATCAATCACAAAAAATGTGAACAATAAATTAAAATTTGAGATCCCAAAATCCATAAATATATGATTATTTAAAATATAATAGGTTCCACAAAAACTAAGGTATTAAAATAATGTGTTTGTTTAGATAATTTTTTTAAGACTAGGGATTAATTTACTATCATGATAAGAACCCCTAAAAACATACTTGATTTAATTAACTTTCATAATCATAATCTCATCATTTGGTTGTGCTTTGATCTATTTTTACTTCATCCCTTACAATAGGAAATGAATGTTCAAAAATGAAATTTTTTAAGCCTAATGTGCATTTGATAAATCATAAGGACCAAAATTATTACCTTAGTCCTCTAAATGATTACTGACAAGCAAAATGTTAGGTCAATGTATCTATCAAACCATACATTATCCTCATTCAAAATATCATGTTTTCTACCTACTCAATTACAACCTTTAGACTTATCAACAATACTTGTTTCAAAATTCATAGTCCAAAAATTTATAAGGATGGTTAACATAACATATTTAAGATTGCTTTTATCACATAAAAAAATGTGAATACCTTCATCATGTATTCTATTAGAACATGGTAATGACATGAATTACCATAAAACCTTTTTTGGATAAGTATTTAATTCCATATTCCTTCTGTAAAATATAGTATACTGGATATACTCCTAAAATCATAAAATTTTGTAATCTACAAAAATGATGGAATAAAAATCATTAATTAGTTCAAAGGTAGTCAATAATATCAAATATACCTTCTCTAAAAAAATTATCTCTTATTCTGAAATCATTGTCTCAGTTTCAGAAACATATTAAGGGTTATATTCCACCAACATTATATTTTCCAAAATTTTTTACATGAAACTATGTCACATTACTTGGTACCATACAATCGAAAATCCTTAATGAAATAGCCCTGCAGTACAATCCTTATATACTATATAATTCATATAACTTTTTTATCATTAATAAAATACTCAAATGAGACAATTATTTACTAAAATAAATTACACTAATCATTCCTCTTCATCTACAGCAATATCATAGCGTGATTATTATTAAATAGAATCATTTGGGGTATACTCTGATGATTTGGAAATTGATTCACGAAGTGTCCCAACTCCTTGCAGATGAATCATTGTACATTTAAAACCTTTTTCTTACCCTTTAAATCATGTACTTGGTGTCATTTTTTTCAACGCAGATAACAAAATCTCATTCCCTTAAACCATTTACTAAGGTGATTCTTTCCACATTTATCACATCTGGGAAAATCAATAATTCCCTTCTACCCTTTTGCTATATTTTTTATGCCATCCTATTCTTATCTTTCTTCAATTAAAATCCATATGAATTAGGGAATTCATTACTTATCTAATTAACACATGATACTATTTCATCATATAATGAGAATATGTGGGAAAATATTTCCCTTAAAAATATTGGTTTAAGACCATGAATGATATGATTCTTATTACTCTTTGGATCATGTGTATTACTAGATTTCTCCTTCCTTCTAATGGGAACCATTTCTAAATGACGACATACTCTAGGTTAGAATATATCATAATGTATAGTCCAAAAACTAGAATGATTGTCAACATTAGTTAAAATATTTTACACATCTAGTATCAAAATCATAAAAATGGTATCTTTGCTGGCATAGATAATCATAAATCCTTCATAATGGTTTGTATAGAAAATGTTAATTATCCTAAACAGATCCCCTAGGAGTGTGAAACCATGTGTGCAGTAAGGCCCATTGTCGTGTACCAGGATACCCTAAGTCAAACATGAAACTCCTTGAAAGAGTATTCTCTCCTAGGTACATCTGTTCCTCAACCACATCGACTTATAGTATCATGAAGGAGTGTATTTCTTTGAAAACCTACATAATATCTACATTACAATTTTTTTTGGATTTTCTTCTATATTAATCCCCAAACTATATCTTAGGGTAATTTTCTCTAATCAGAGTTTTTCTAAATCAATTTTCCATTGTTATTTTTAAACATCCTCTGAAGCTTATAGTGATTCCCCATTACCAAAAGCCCAGATCTAATGCATTGTTTTAATAAATTGTCATGATTAAAAGGAATCAAGCCCTGAAGGAACAATCAGATTAGAAGTCTTAGAAAATATATTACATACATGAAAATTATATTACATTTTCAAAAATAAAATACAATATAGATAATAATTTGATAATTAATTTATTCTTCTATCTTAAACCTGCATATAAAGGATAATACACTCCTTGGCATCCTGGGAAAATAAAACATATAAAAGGGGTGAGCAAAGATGCTTAGTAAGGATAAAAATTGTAGGATTGAAATGATACTGATTATTATATCTAATGATGTAGATTCTCAATATACAAGAGGGGGTTGAATTGTATACTTTAAAAAATTCCTTTTAATCTTTTAAAGATGTTAATGTTTAACAAAGTTAAACAAGGTAAATTCCAAAATTCTCTTACTTCCACAAACTTTCTTGATTCCGGACATTTGATTCTGAGAATGTAATTTCAGAAATGTAGTTCAAGAAATGAATCTTAACAAAATTTTACAACGAAAATTATTTTACCTTAAAGAGTATTGAATCTCACTAATCAGAGTATACAATTATAATAAAGTACAAGATAGTTATACATTCCAAATCAATCAAAATTCTGTGGAAAACATGAAACAATACAGGTAAAAATTAGTATATCTTTTATCCCAAAGAGTAGTATGTCCAACAACCTTGGATAAGGTCCCTTGATTTATAATTTCAAGAAATTATGTCTTACCCACACTAGGGTAAGCCCTATATATGATGATCGGAGTATGTCATGTTGTCACTTCAAGCCCTCAAACTTCAAGGAAGTCAGAACCTCTGTCTTCCTATCCTGGAAGCCATTGAATGTACTCAGCGACATTCAGATTCACATGAAGCAACTCTGAACAAGTTGTTTAGTACGCAAAAACATTAAAGTCTCTCTCTAGAAATCACTTCTACAACATGTAATCTCTAGATTGATCAAATTCATATTGAAATCATTCAAATGATCTCCTATTTATAGGCACAACTTCAATGGTCTACTCCCTCCTCCAACGTTCAAAATTTTCTTTGAATTTCAGAGGGACATGTACACATGTCACTCAAACAATGATTAGTTAGTAACTGAATGCACGACATCATTTTTTAACCAAAAAACGAGTAAGAAAAAATGTGATTGTTGTAACACCCCGAGATTTTATGAGATATGTTTTTTTTTAATTTCAGTCATATCTTCTATTGTATGCTACACCAATATTGTCATTCTCTATATGCAATACCGTATTAGCTTGCAGTATACGCAACACTATTCTGGGATCGTGTTACACATAATTTCAAGTTCATTTGATAATAGTTATTCTATGAAACATTGTGTGTGTATATATATATTCAATGTATAAATGAAATATGGTTGGATTCTATTATATGAAAAAACAAAGGAGTCTTTCACTACACGCAACCCTGACTTGGCTTTCATTACACACAATCGCGACCTTCCTCAATAGTGTGTGTTGTACGCAATACCAGGTTTCACTAACCAACGATATATGGTTATTATATTATTATGAACTAGAATTTATTTATAATATTAAATAAATTTTGAATTTTATAACATTATTATTTATCTTACACATTTTATAGAACATGGTATGAGAACAAAAAAAAAATTCGATTAAAATATGTAATTTAAAAAAAATGTAGTTTTCCCACCTTTTGATGGCATACCCACTTCAAATTTAGTTTTTGACATGTTTATAAGTTCAATTTGACAAAATAAATTTTTTCTTTGGAATCAGGATATAAAACTTTACTTTGGATAAAATTTTCATATTATTCTTATAACATTCATATTTTAATGAATAGTAAAAACACGCTATATTTTAATTAAAAACAACTTTTTTCATCGTAATAATTTATATCGTTAAATTATAATATTGAACGGTTTTAAAATATAAATAGATTATATTTTTACCACTTAATATAATTTATTTCATTAGAATTTATTTTACATTGAATTAATAAGTAAAATCATTTCAATCTTTTGCAATGTTTTAACTTTTAAAACTGGTTTTCTTAACAACGGGATTAATTTTAAATTAATTTCCGCAACTTCTGTGATTTGAATTTGGGAAAATGGATTCCATATTTGGAATCAGTAGGTCAAAATTTTGTTAATAAGCTACTTTTTATTTTTAGTCATTATGAATAGTAACTACTGTAAATTTTATTTACCATAGTTAAAGGTAAATCGAGGTAATTAAGGGTAAATATAATACTATAAAATTACCCTAACACTTGTCCTAATATAATTGGATGATTATATTTTACCCTAAATAATACCTGGGTCGAAATTTAATCTAATGGAACCTACATGTATTTTATTATGACCTTTTATTTAATTTATTTAAAGGAAAGTGAAATGTCTCACTCAAACTTTAATAATTAGATTATTTTTAATATATAGTGATATAGAATATAAATTCGATTATAAATACTCATTTGAAAGCTAAAATGTTTTTCTTTATCATTTTTAATAAATATTTTATTACCATAAAATATTATACATTAATGATGTAGAAATTATTTATTCAGTAAAAAATCAATAATATAGTTTTTATTAAAAAAAATAATACCTATCAAAAGGACCAGAAACTTGACAAAAAATTATTTTTAGAGTGTATATATACCCTAATCATCCATGGGTAGATTTTGGGACCATTTGAAGCCTTATAAAACTGATTAGGACATTTACATGATTTTATTTTAAATGATGTCAAAGATGTCAATTTCACATTTTAATAAATATAACAATTAAAATGTTGTGATTTTAAGATGATAAATTCGAGTAAAAATATTATTATGAAAGGTATTATATTTATCTTCATCATAGGATTTTATTTTTAATTTTTATTCAATTAATATGTATATTAAATGATTATAAAAAAATGATGTAGTAATTTTTTTATTAAGAGAAATATCAAATAAATGGTTTTATAAATATTAAAATAAACATTATATGAACTAATTAATGTTATCAAAAACTTTTATAGATGAATATGACATGTTAGGAATATATTAAACATTTTTGTTCGAATATATCCTCTATGTGGAGTTTATTTAAATTCAAATAAAATAATAGTGTCAAAATTAACACTGTTGTTATTTTTTAAAAAATAACATATTATTAAATTGTTTAAAAATCACATAAATATTTAAAAATTATAAATTGAAATTTATATGGTCTAAAATTGTATAAAGTATCCAATTTTTGATAATTCACAACACATAAGTAATTACTTATAACAATTTTAAATTTAGAATATTATTACCACAAATACGATTAAATAAATTAAACTAGGATTAATAAAATTGATAAGGTTTAAAATAAATTCCAAAAATGTCTAAATTTTATTGGATGATGAGATTACAACCCTATCTCATCTAATATTTGGATTTAAGTAATTTTTGGAGGTTTTTATGTGGGTTTGGAATTTATTATAAAATAATATTTCTTATAATTCCAAAGGTGGCCATCTCCTCCATTATAAAAGGGAACCTCCTCCCTCTCCACTTCACAACACTTTTCGCCTTCAAGATCGGCCAAACCCTGCCCATTTCTCTTATACACATACCTAGAAACATTTTAGAGGTTCAATTCATATCAAAATACAAACTCTAGTGCCTTAAGAGGAAGCTTAAAAGAGGTGCGTCGAAGAAGAGGTAATCTCTTCTACCGATTCATTCAAGTTTCTTTCTTCTTCATTTATTATTCATTAGTTGTTTCATTATAATGTAATAACATTAGTATCAATAATATACTGATATGTTATTATAAATATGAAACGACCCCATTTAACCTTCTATCCATCGTACGGAAAACGAATTCACCCCGTGTGCGTACGTACGGAATACCGTCTTCATGCCGTGGTGTAATTAGTTTTTCCACCACCACCTTACTTGGATGGGTATAATGGTGTACAGAATAACTATATATGTTTATTATAACATCATACTGATTCTGAGATATTATATCATCTACTCCAATTCTATTCAATAATTATGGGAACGATATCATCGCTCTTGGGTACGTACGGACTACCGTCTCCACGAACGCGATGAGATTCATTTTCCATGATTAACCATTAAAGTATGATTATAAAGTATATATATAATAAATAATCATGAAATATATTACATTATAATTATACTGTATTTATTTACATATGTGTTTCATTTACTTAATTCCATTCAATTCAATAAGGAAATGAAAACATCGTTCATGCATACGTACAGCCTACCGTCTCCATGAATGGTGTATTTAATTCCATTTATCGATATATCATATATATTTATATACTGAATATATATTATATATAAATCATGTTTTACATTATTCAATTAAGTAAATCATGATATGGGTAATAATATCAAGAACAACAAATCGAAACATGTATGATAAATGAAACGATTTTACCCAAAACACTGCTTTAACATTGAATTAAAAAAAGAACGGGTAATATAAAGTCATAAGTGAACCATATATGATATCATAACAATGAATATGATTCTATAAAAATTAAATGACATTATTTAAATCATTATAAAAGTGTTTCGAATACATACGAAGAAAATCGGATATAAGGTAAGGGACAATTTTTTAAATCTCATTTTTATCTGAGATTGCTTATACGTGAGTATTTACTGGGGTTATATTTTTCATCCATATAAATAAAAATGTTTTCCATAAAGCATTTAATATTCTTCAATGTATTTTTAAAGTCATTTTTACCCCTCTTTGACTATTACATTGTGTTATGGAAGGAATAATTTTTTTTACCATACGAGTAACTTTTTGACTTTTCCGACAAAAGTACGAGGAAAATGTTTTTTTAACTTATACGGCATGAACAGATTTTTACAGTTTCATAATGCCAAATTTTCATGAATCTTACTCTACAATAATTAATGACTATTTTCAACAAAATCTTTTTCTATTAAAAATGAATGGCATTTTGTGAAAATAAAATGATTTTGAAGACGAAAGGATATTTTCCCCAAGGATTCATTTGAAGTGTTTTATCAAAACCATTTTCAATCTATGATGACATTATATCATATGTGTATGTTTCATGTATAATTTCTATATTATTTACATGGTTTCACTTTTATTATGATGAAATGATATCCATTTTTTTATATGGATTATGTTATGATGGGATGCTGTTTACGAAACCCAATTTATTCTTTGGGTTATGAGGAATGATTTATGTTTATGTTATATAACACCTAAGAATGATTTCATTATGAGATGGTTGGGACCTATATATCCCTCCAATGCGTTGGGTAAAGATTTATATCTCACGAGATAGACATGGATGGAATGGAAAGTTAATCTGGTTCAGTGATACAGGACTGGAACGAGGAGTGAACTCGATTCCAAAAGGGACTTTGTCCACTAAGATGGTCTTGGCAGCAATGCCTTGGGTACTATAGAAATCATAACATGTGCTTAATGATTGCCACAAATACATGTATTATTCATATGCTATTTTATCATGATTAATGTTTCTTTATGATCTATGCCTTATGTACTGCCATGTTTTATTTCACTGCTCAATATTTTGATGTTTAATCATTATGTTCATGTTTTTATGTTCAAATGTATATGATTTGTTTTATTTTCTCTAGGCTTACCCTTACTGAGAATTTGAGCTCACCCTTTATATGTTTTATTTTCCCCAAGATTTAAATAAAGGTTTTAGGTAAGAAAACAAAAGGGGAAGATCATTATGGGATATTTTGAAGATCTTTCACCACGATTAGAAGATTATGTTCTGAGTTTCCAAAGACATTAAACTATTACGATTCTGGATTGTTGGCTCTTTCTAGGTATTTAGTATTCTGAAAAAGTAATGTAATGTCCATGTAAGTCAAGATTTGGGTCTCTACAGATGTTATCAGAGGAATGTTTTAGTTAACCTTTGGAGACTAGGATGCGAAAACATTAGTGAGATCCCTAGAGATATTTCTAAGGTATGTTTAGGGATATCCCTGTGGATTAGTATAACTATAGGTTACAGTCCTAGAATTTTGTTGATGTTCATGAATAACCTAGGATGAACCTATGATGTAATGGATTAAAGAATGTGGGATAAGTTCGACTATTTATGATTATGTGGTTCCTCGTTATTTTAACTGTTTCTTACACCATGGTTTTTGGTTTTATTCAATGGAGGGAAACATAAAGAATTGGGTCAACATTGAATCCAATGGAAAAATTTGTGACTATGAGCAACAGAATTGTGTAATGCCTAGAAAGAATGATACTGTGATTATGTCGAATCAGTCATCGCGATATATGATTAACAAGGTGAACTTTAGTGGTATTCCTAATTTATAAAATAAGAGGAAGATGGACTTTTATTCATGTTCTCATAGTGAATAGTTGATTGAGATTTCTAAAGAAGGGAAGAAGAACCTTGATGAATACATCAAATGGAAGGGAAGATGTTATCTGTGTGGGGAGAAGGGTCATAAAGTGACAGACTTTTATGGAGTTCAATATCTTATCTGTGGGGAGCATGGGCATTACCCAACTCAATGCCCTGACCTATGATGTTACTTCTAAATCAAGGAAGGACTTATTCCATGAAAATAATTTAAGAGGATGGATTGAAGGGTTTATGTATTGGTATTCAAGAATAATTTCATTGTTGTACTTTTATGGTATATTTTAATTTTTATGTATTGGCCTATTGTGGCTTTCAATAATTATATGGTACTGGTAACCATAAAAAGTGATTGCAATTTTTTTGGATAGAAGATGTTATGCGCATAATGAAGGGAAAAAGAGAAAAATAAATGATCTCAAGACTGATATAAGGACAAAATTATATCATGGTTTGAGTATATAGATATTTTGGGATTTTGGTATGTGGAAAGATATAACTTTTTATAGTATTAATGTTTTTACTAAGGTTCAATGGGTATTCATTTTTCAAGAGAATACATGATTAAAGTATTCACATGTTTGGAATGTGACCAACAAGATATATTGTATGATATATGGGGATAAATGACGGTATTCACATACTCGGTAGATGAGATTTCTAGTAATTGTTTTCTTTATACTATGAGCTTGGACATAAGTATTTTGGATAATCCTAAAGATTGGAATGAATTAAGTTATACATAAGATAGTAATGCTAGAACTTTTTTGATATTATTGCAGGAATGTTATAATAATGTAGTTTTAGAAAAAGGGAAAACCTGCAGGACGGGCGATAACCCGTCGCGTCAGACAAGGTTGTGGGAATCAAACCCAAAACTAAAGTGCGACATGACTTTATCACCTAGCACTAGCCTACAGTAAGTCCCTGGTTAGTAGAAACTAGTTTTATTTTATTAAGAGGTATGATAGATGAAGTATAAGTCCATTTTAGGAACCATATACGATTAATCTCACCATAGATGGACTTATGTATATAACTTTTTCTAACCTTATGTTTGAGACAGATTGAATGACCTACCATTCTATCACATGATCTGCTAACACTTCATGGAAGACAAATTCAACTTCATTTCATTATGAGATGAAGTGGAAATTGTTCATGGCACAAACAATAGTGAGATTGTACCAAAATCTAGTAAGTATTTCTTCGTATTCAAATTTCTTTTTAGGGAAATGATATTGAAAACCAAAAATGTTGTCCTATTACTCTTATATATGATGAATCAGATGGTACCTTAGATCATCACAAATTTATGGCTTTGTGATTGTTGGATTTTTCATATCCATGTTCTCTACCACTCTCCATTAGATCTTTATGGTTAGATTTCTCTTCCATATCCATATTTTTACCTATGTTCTCCTATGTATAAACCTAGTTATGCGTTAATTTGGGTAACCGTTATGTTTCATACTTCACTTTTTAAAATTAAGTTTTAGTATTCCTTTTTACGATGTGGGTTTCTATGAAAAAAACTTTCAAGTAGTAAACCATTTATATCCCCGACGAATTTCGAGGGCGAAATTCATTTTAAGGGGGGTAGAATGTAACACCCTGAGATTTTATGAGATATATTATTTTTAATTTCTTTCATATATTCTGTTGTACAATACACCAATATTATCTTTCACTATACGTAATACTGTATTATCTAGCAGTATACACAACAGTATTCTTGGATCATGTTCCACACAATTTCAAGTTCGTTTGATAGTAGTTATTATTCGCAACATTGACGGTATATATATATATATTAAATGTATAAATGAAATAACGTTGGATTCAGTTATATGAAACAGCAAAGGAGTCTTGCACTACATGCAACCCTGACTTGGCTTGCATTACATGCAATCACGACCTTCCTCGATAGCGTGTGTTGTATATAATACCGGGTTTCACTAAAAAATGATATATGGTTATAATATTATTATGAACTAGACGTTATGAATATTATTAACCAAAATTTTAATTTTATTACATTATTATTTATCTTACACATTTTATAGAACATGTTATGAGAACAAAATAAATTTTTCGAGTAAAATAAGTATTTTTCAGAAAATGTAGTTTTCCCACCTTTTGATGGTGCACCCACGTTAAATGTAGTTTTTGACATGTATATAAGTTCAATTGGACAAAATATAATTCTTATTTTGAATCAGGATATAAAAATTTACTTTGGATAATTTTTTCATATTATTCTGATAACTTTAATATATTAATGAATATTAAAAACACGCCATGTTTTAATTAAAAACAGATTTTTTCATCGTAATAATTTATATGGTTAAATTATTATATTTTTCGAGTATATCTATACCCTAATCATCCAAGGGTAGGTTTTGGGACCATTTAGAGCCTTATAAAACCAATTAGGACGTTTACATTATTTTATTTTAAATGATGTCAAAGATGTCAACTTCATAATTTAATAAATATAACAATTTAAATATTGTGATTTTAAGATGATAAATTCGAGTAAAAATATTATTATGAAAGGTATTATATTTATATTCATCATAGGATTTTATTTTTAATTTTTATTAAATTAATAAGTATATTAAATGATTGTACAAAAATGATGTAGTAATTGTTTTATTAAGAGAAATATCAAATAAATGGTTTTATAAATATAAAATAAAAATTATATGAACTAATTAATGTCCTCCACAAATTTTCTAGATGAATATGACATTTTAGTACTCTATTAAACATTTTTTTCTAATATATCCTCTTTGTGGATTTTATTTAAATTCAAATAAATGAATAGTGTCAAAATTAACACTATTGATATTTTATAAAAATAACATATTATTAAATTGTTCAAAAATCACATAAATATTTAAAAATTGTAAATTTAAATTTATATAGTCTAAAATGTCCTAAAGTACCCAATTATGGATAATTCCCAACACATAAGTAATCATTTATAATAATTTAAAATTTAGAATATTATTACCACAAATACTATTAAATAAATTAAATAAGGACAAATCAAATTGATAAGGTTTAAAATAAATTCCTAAGATGTCTAAATTTTATTGGATGATGAGATTACAACCATATCTCATCTCATCTTAGGATTTAAGTAATTCTTGGAGGTTTTCAAGTGGGGTTGGAATTTATTATAAAATAATATTTCTTATAATTCCAAAGGTGCCCCTCTCCACCCTTATAAATGGGAACCTCCTCCCTCTCCTCTTCACAACACCTTGAGCCTTCATGCTCGGCCAAACCCTGCCCATTTATCTTCTACACTTCCCTAGAAACATTCAAGAGGTTCCAGTCTTCTCAAAATACCAACTCTAGTGCCTTAAGAGGAAGCTTAAAAGAGGTGAGTCGAAGAAGAGGTAATCTCTTCTACCGATTCTTTCATGTTTCTTTCTTCTTAAACATCTTATTCATTGGTTGTTTAATTATAAATTAATAAAAAAATTATCAATAATATACTGATATTTTATTATAAATATGAAACAAATCCATTTCACCTTCTATCCATCCTACGGAAAACGAAATAACCGCGCGTGCGTACGTACTGAATACCGTCTCCATGCCGTGGTGTAATTAGTTTTTCCACCACCACATTACTTGGATGGGTATAATGGTGTAAATAAAAACTATATATGGCTATTATAACATCATAATTATTCTTAAATATTATATAATCAACTCCAATTCTATTCAATAATTGTGGGAATGATATCATCGCACGTGCGTACGCACAGACTACGGTCTCCACGAACGCGATGAGACTCATTTTCCATGATTAACCATTCAAGTATGATTATAAATTATATATATATAATAAATAATCATGAAATATATTTCATAATAATGATACTGGATTTATTTACATATTTTTATCATTTACTTAATTTAATTTTATTCAATAAGGAAATGAAAACAACATTCATGCGTACGTACGGCCTACTGTCTCCATGAACAGTGTATTTCATTCCATTTATCGATCTATTATATATATTTTTATACTTAATATATAATATATATAAATCATGTTATACATTATGGAATTAGTTAAATTAGTATTTGAGTAATAATATCAAGAACAACAAATCGATACACGCATGATAAATGAAACGATTTTACCCAAAATGCTGCATTAACATGGAATTTAAAAAAGAACGTGTAATATAAAGTCATAAGTGAACCATATATGATATCATAACAATGAATGTGATTCTGTAATAATTCAATGACGTTATTTAAATCATTTTACAGGAGGTTCAGATACATATGAATCATATAATACATAAGGTAAGGGATAATTTTGCAAATCTCATTTTTATCCAAGATTGCTTATACTTAAGTATTTACTGGGGTTATATTTTTCATCCATGTAAATAAAAATGTTTTCCATAAAGTGTTTAATATTCTTCAATGTATGTTTAAAGTCATGTTTACATGTCTTTGAATTTTACATTGTGTTATGGAAGGAATCATTCTTTTGTTTACCATACGAGGAACTTTTTGACTTTTCTGACAAAAGTACGAGGAGAATGTTTTTTAATTTATACGGCATGAATGGATTTTTACGGTTTCATAACGCCTACTTTTTTTGAAGATTACTCTATAATATTTAATGATTATTTTCAGAAAAGTATTTTTCTACTAACAATGAATGGCATTTGGTGAAAATAAAATGATTTTGAAGAAGAAATGGTATTTTCCTCAAGAATTCATTTCAAGTGTTTCATAAAAACTATTTTCAATCTAAGTTGACATTATTTCATATGTTTATGTTTCATGTATAATGTCTCTATGGTTTACATGGTTTCACTTTTCTTATGATGAAATTATATCCATTTGTATTATATGGATTACATTATGATGGGATGATGTTTATGAAACCCATTTTATTCTTTGGGTTATGATGAATGATTTTTGTTTATGTTGTAGCACACCTAAGAATGATTTCATTATGAGATGGGTGGGACCTATATCTCCCTCCAATGCATTGGGTAAAGATTTATATCTCATGAGATAGACATGGCTGGAACAGAATGTTAATCCGGTTTAGTGATACAGGACTGGAACGAGGATTGAAATCGATTCTGAAAGGGACTTTGTTAACTAAGATGGTCTTGGCAGAAATTCCTTGGCTACTATGTAAATCATAACATGTACTCAATGATTTCCACAATTACATGTTTTATTCCCATGCTATTTTATCGTTATTAATTTTTCTTTATGATCTATGCCTTACATACTTCCATGTTTTATGTCATTGCTAAATATTTTGATGTTTAAACATTATGATCATGTTTTTAAGTTCAAATGTATATGATTTGTTTTATTTTATCCAGGATTACCCTTACTGAGAATTTGAGCTCTCCCTTTATATTTTTTCTTTTCCCCAGGATTTAAAGAAAGGTTTTAGGTAAGAAAACAAAAGTAGAAGATCTTTGTGGGAGATGTTGAAGATCTTTCACCATGATTAGAAGATTATGTTCTGAGTTTCCAAATACACTAAACTATTATGATACTTGAGTGTTGGTTCTTTATATATATTATGTATTCCACAAAATTAATGTAATGTCCATGTACGTCAAGCTTTGGGTCTCTACAGTTTCTTTACCAAAACCGTTTTTCAGATTGTATGAAAAAATAAAATTTTGGAGTCTAATCAAATATCGATTGGGTGTTTATAATACATGAATATTCAGATTATGTCTTCAGAAGAATTCAGAACCCGAATTCTATAAAATTTTGGAGTATGAAATTCAAGGGAATTCAAAGTCTGAATTCATAAGAGTTCAGAGTCTGAATTCATAAGAGTTCAGAGTCTGAATTCGTAATAATTTGGAGTCTGAATTTAGAAGAATTTGGAGTCTGAAATCAGAGAACTCGGAGCCAGAACACAGAAAGTTCAGAGTCTGAATTCAGATAATTTGGAACCTGAATTCGTATCCTGAAATAGAATTTTCTATATTCAAGTATTTATATGATTACATGTTTTTTAATATTAATCCAAATTTTAATATTATAAAATGAAATGATTTAGGTTTAGAGAAAATAAGATGTGAACAATGAAAAGAATTTAAGGATATATTTTCTTTGGGGAAGGAAAATTTTCCTTATCAATATAAACCTTAGGGTTAATTAAATTTACCTTACGATAGGGTGTTTGTGATTTAAAAACATGATGGAATGGAAAATTCATAAAGAAACCTTATTAACTCAACAATAGCCCCCTATTTAGAAATCACAAACATACTTAAGAAAAATAAAACTAGGACTTAGAAAAATATTTTTCTGGACATTGAAAATAAAATTGATCTCCCTTAACACATGGGCAATGATGAATACCAATAACTCCCCCTTATTATTTAGAAAAACTAAAGATCGTATTCTAGATTTCGGGATTGAGGCTTATCATTTTATTGGATACAAAAATATTATTTGTTAAGAACTCCCCCTTAGATGAACTCCCCCTTACATTGGGAAATTTATTCTTTACTTAGTATTTTTTTTCCTTTCTCTCTCTCTGTGATTATAAAAAAGGGTTAAGGGGAATGTAAAATAAAATATGGTACCTGAAACATTAGTACTAAAAAAACAAAATATATGAAGACCAACCCAAAATTTCATTACGATTTGTAAAATTTATAGAAGTAAGGAATACAAAAAAAGGTTGGAATTAAACAAGATTATCATTCCATTTCCTTCGGCATAAATTTCTTCTCTATGGTTTTGAGTTTCTTGAGTTCCTTGTGATCCTCCTATGCTCATTTGAGAAGCCGATCCTGATCTTCTATTTTCTTCTCTATGAATTTTATTTTTATCTTCCTGAGCTGTAAGGGATTCTTCATGCCCCGTTAAGACTTATTCTTGCTAAGAAAATTTTTCTTCATGTTCGATTCGAAGATATCTTTCCATATACTAACTCTGAGAAACTAAACAAAACTTCCCATTCATATCTTTCAATTCTAGCATCCAAGAATTTTGTTCCAGAATTAGCTTTTCCTCAAAGATATTTTTGAGATCCTTGATCTTCACATATTCGGTGTCAAATGAATCCTTGAAACATTGTTGGAAATAATCAACAAATCTCATCTTTTCAACTGTCTTCCATGACTA
Source organism: Viscum album (assembly GCA_963277665.1). Lineage (NCBI taxonomy): Eukaryota > Viridiplantae > Streptophyta > Magnoliopsida > Santalales > Viscaceae > Viscum > Viscum album. Next base: position 738,100,334 of record OY728160.1, read on the forward strand.
GCGTGTCATCTTTTTACATGATCTTTTGTGAGTTGCATAGCTAATAAGAAATTTCATTTTGTCTGCATCGAGTATGAAACACTTATCCATCACCATGGATACTGAATCCGATATCATATTGAAGGTGTGTTGAAGCATATGGCATCTGAAGTCTATACATATAAATATTGTTATAGTCCCAACAACCTTCTTTAAATACTTGACTACAAAATCATTTCCATGAGAGGACGATACTGAATCAGAGATTTTTCTTTGTGAGGTTTCTTTTTCTAACTCAGCAGATTTCCTCTTTGGAGAACCACCAACATCTTTCTTATTAACCAAATTTTTGGTTGGTGTATCAACTACTACCTGTTTTCCCTTATCATCCTTCAGAATGAATTCCTCTTGATCAGGATATTTGTGATCACTATTAGATAGCTGAAAATTTTTTTCCTCATCAAAATCATCATTTTCGGCTCCTACATCAACATCCTCTGGGTGAATAAAATATTTATTGATGCTTTCTTCTTCATATGGTTTGTCTACGTCGTCTTCAGCCTTCTCTTCATTCTTCCCAGGAGTAGAAATATTTGATTATTCAGCTTGAGAGGTTTGGAATGAAAATTTTTCAGAAGGGCTTTCCTTCTCATGATAATCCTCAACTTGCTTTATCAGATCTTTGGTATCACCAATTCCTTTTTATTACACCTCTTCTCCCACTAATTCTTCTCCAACAGCTTATTCTTGTTGGAAAAATTCATCTTGATGTTTTTCCTAAATTAAAATATTTTTTCCCGAGGTTTCAGGAAATTTTTCTAACAAAACTGGTTCTGGCACTAGAATATTCTCAGATGATTTCTCAGTAGCCTTCAAAAGGGATTTCACTATTTCAGCCTCAAACAACTTATTCTTCTGATTATTTTCATTCTCTTGATTCTCAAGTTCTTCAGCGGCCTTCTCCCTCAATGATTTTCTTCAGCAGGGCCCAATCCAAACTTAGGCTCCTCTTCTTTCTGATTTTTCTTGTCCTCTCTCCACTTTTCTACAACCTCATTAAGATATGATTTTTTTTCTTTGGCTTCGGTGGTGCGAATTGGGTTTCATTATCCATTGGAGGTTTTTCCTTCTCTTCCACTTCCTTCATTTTCCTCTTCCTTCATCCCTTTTTAGAGGTCTTAGCCACTTCTTGTTTCTTCGGTAACACATCTGCCTCCTCCTTAGGAAAATCAAAAAATTCTTCAGATTCTTTATAAAATCCAACATTCAGCCTTCTCATAGTATCATCACTCGACAACATGGCTTTGCAATTTCTTGACATAGATTTGAAAGGTATTTTTAAGGATTCATTACGCCAAACAATCATCTTTGAAAGAATGGCTGGATACAAGATAATATAAGACTACATATTTCCATTCTTTATGTTCTCAATCATAACCAAGATGTGCTTAACCAAGCTAATCTTACTTTGATTTACCTAGAAATCCACAATGTATATAACAAATTTCGTCAATGTATCCTTGTCTCCTTTTTTAGGTATGATGAATATAACGACCCATACTTTACATACATTGTTAATACTTCAAAATTGAAGCACACTTATTACAACATATGACAAAACCACAAAGGACCATATAGGTATAGTGTCTTTAGAAACTGGGAAACATAAACAACTAGTTCATAAATCTTCTACAGTGTCTCCCATTTATTTCATCATATCTAGGGTCCCTTTTAGCATATTCTACTTAATATCCATCTTCCTGACTTGGGGAAAAGAAAACATAAAAGGGTGAGCTCAAATGCTCAGCAAGGGAAAATAAAGGAAATAAAAACCATATCATATCTTTTTGAAAATCATAACCTGCAAAAGAGATCATAATATCTTAACATGGAAAAAATCATAGAAGTGAAAATGAGATCCCCATAATCATAACATAAATCCTGAAACTTTGTGGAATGCACACATAATCATGGAAAATCATTTCTTGTTAGTCATGACTCATTTCCAAGACTATCTTAGTGGACAAAGTCCCTTTCTGAATCAAGTAACCCTCGTTTCAGTCCTGTTTCACTGAACCGGTATAACCTACCATTCCAGCCCTGTCTATCTCATGAGATATAAAATCTTTACCCAATGCATTGGAGGGAGATATAGGTCCCACCCATCTTATAATGAATCCTTTCTTATGTGTTCCACATAATCATAAAACATACATCATAGCGTAACCCATGTAATAAAAATGGGATTCTTAAACAACATGACATCATAAAATAATTCATATAAGATAAAGGAATTCATAAAAATGTTTCCATCCCAACATAATCAAATCCATGTAATAAAAGGGATAAAAACAGAACCCTTTTATTATCTTAGATGGAAAATAATTTTGATAAAATACTTGAACTCCATTCTTGAGGAAAATATCCTTTCTACTTTAAAAATACTTTTCCTTTCTTAACATGTCATACAATTTTAAAATAAAAGAAGTTGATTAAAAATAAACTTGAATACTTGTAAAGGAATCTTCTTGGAAATAATTTTTTTAGAAATCCATTTATCCCGTATAAGTTAAAAAAAACATTCTTCGTACTTTTTTCGGAAAAGTCAAAAAGTACCTCGTACGAAAAACAACAAAAGATTCCTTTCATACATATTACTAAAAACTCACCGAAGGGTAAAAATGGATTTAAACAATTGTAGGTGGATGGAAATAATATTACATATTGAGTAAACATGGATGTGGATGATAAAATACACCCCAGTAAATACTTACGAATAAACAATCTCAGATAAAAATGAGATTGTGATATTTCCCTTACCTTAGGTCCGATTTGCTTTGTACGTGTCCGAAGCTCCTGTATAATGGTTTAAATAATGTTATTGACTTATTCCAGAATCATACATATTTATATGATATCATATATGGTCATATTCTTAGCTTCTTTTTAGTAATATTTCATTGTTACTTGTTACTCGGGTCTTTATTGCCTTTTGTTCTTATGCGTGTTTTGCCGAATACATTCTTATTCTTCTTTTAAGGTTATAGATACCTTATATCCAGAATGGTATTAGTGTAACATATATCATATTTATTCATTCAATTCATTTATATAATTACTATGTAATGATGATCATGTAGAACGAGTCGCATCACATCGTGGAGACGGTATTCCGTACGTACGCACGAGTGATGATATCGTTCCTATGATCATGGAACTGTATTGGAGTATATATATATTATTTCAGTATCAATATTACTTTATAATAATCATAAATACTTACTCATTACACCATTATACCCATCCTTGTAAAGTGATGGTGGAAACTAGATTACACGACGGCGTGGAGACGGTATTCCGTACGTACGCACGCGCGGTGATTTCATTTTTCCGTAGGATGGATAGAAGGTGAATTAGGGTTGTTTCATAATTATAATAACATATCAGTATGTAAGTAATACTAATGTTATTACTTTATCATGAAACAACTAAAGAAGAAGAAGTTGAAGAAGAAAGAAATTGAAAAGATCGGTAATGGATATTACCTCTTCTTTGGAACGCTTCTTTGAATCCTTCACTTAGGGAACTAATATTGGTCTTTTAAGAAGACCAGGACCTATAGTATTATTCTAGGGAAGTGGAGAGGAGAAAATGGCAGGGGTTGGCCGAGATTGAGTGCTCAATTTGGTGTGAGGAGGAGGGGGAGGAGGTGCCCTTTTATAAGGGAGGAGAGGGGCACCTTAGGAATATCTCAAACTATTATTTTATATTAAAGTCAAAATCGGTTTATAATGGTTCCAAAGGGTCTTATTTCGAAGATAAAGTGGGGAAGGGTCGAAATCCTATCAACCAATATGATTTAGACAAGTTTAGGATATTATTTTAACCTTATAAATTAGATTTAACTCTAAGTTAAATAATTTAACTTTTACCGTGTCTTTTTGTTTTCTTTCACTATATGGTTAATACACTTACCATAACATGCCAAACGAACCCAAAATTGTTTATTATTAATATATATATTCTTATCTAAGTCATTTGGCCGAACTGTAGATTTTTAGGAATAAAATAACAATTAATAATATAATATTTGATTTAAAAACTATTTTGTGTCAATTTTGACACTATTTGATATATGATTTTTTTGAAAGTCATAACAGAATTATATGTTCGAACCAAGTCGATTAAATCAACACTAATATATCATATTAACCTAGAAAATTTGTTTAATTAATAAAAAGTCTCAAATTACATTTATTTTGGTGTTTATAACATCAATTATGTCAATATTTCATAAATAAGATAATTACTGCATCATCATTGTGTCATAAATAAATAAAATTATTTAATGTCTAAAAATTAAAAATAAAATACCATTATGTAGGAAATAGTTTTATCTTTCTAATGAATATTTATAGTCGAATTTATCTTATGTATAACCCCATATTAAAAATGCTTTACATATTAAACTTTGATTTTAACTATTTTAACCCTTCTTTAAATAAATTAATAATAAATGTCCTAATCTAATCCAAGTGGGCCTAAATGGTCATATTTTATTCCTAAGTTTGTTTTTGGTCGAATTAAACTTGTCCAATAGAATTAGGACATGTGTTAGGGTAATATTAGTATCATATTTACCCTTGGTTACCCTATTTACTATTAACCGCGGTAAAAAAAAGTAAAAAGTTACTATTCACCAAAAAATTATTTTTATCTCATTGAACCACATTTTACTTACTGATATCAACCGTGTCTGTCAGATTTTCGAAATTCCATTCACAGAAGCGGTAAAATTAAGTTTTATGCAAAATTCATTTTTTAACCTACCACTTAGTGGTTTCACTATTCATCAAAAATTGAAAGTTTTCAGAAAAATACCAAAATTTCACCCTAGGATAATTTCGGTATTCCGAATCCAAAAATGAAGTCCATTTTGAAAAATGAAATTTATAAAATTTCAAAAAGTGGTTATTACTATTCATAACGGCTAGTTTTAATAATATTTTAATAGGATATCGTTGTTTAGTGAAACTCAGTATTGTGTACGACGCAAGCTATCGAGGAAGGTCGTGATTGCGTGTAAAGTAAGCCAAGAAAGTGTGTAGTGAAAGATTGCTTTGATGATATAAAAACAAAATATTACTCATAAAAATCTCGGGTGTTACATTCTACCCCCCTTAAAAAGAATTTCACCCTCGAAATTCGTCACTTTGTAACAAACAGATGAGGATACTTCTCCCTCATAATATCCTCAAGCTCCCACGTAGCTTCTTCAAGTTGGTGGTTCCTCCATACAACTTTCACCAATCGAGTGGTCTTGTTTCATAGGACTTTTTCGCTACGATCTAGAATCTCTATCGGCTGTTCTTCATAAGAAAGATCTTGCTCCAGCGGTACAACTTCTGAGCTGAGTACATGTGAAGGATCAGGTATGTACTTTCTCAGGAGAGATACATGGAACACATCGTGAACTTGAGAGAGATTCGGTGGAAGCGCCAATCGGTAAGCTACCTTCCCAACACGATCCAGTATTTCGAAAGGACCGATATATCTAGGGCTCAACTTCCCCTTCTTTCCAAATCTCATAACCCTCTTCCAGGGAGATATTCGTAAGAACACTTTATCACCCAATTCAAACTCTAGGTCTTTTCTTCGGTTGTCGGCATAACTTTTCTGTCGACTCTGAGCTTCTCTTATGTGTTGTTGAATAGATCTAAACTTTTCTGCCATTTCATCAACGAGATCAGGTCCTAATAGCTTTCTTTCCCCAACTTCATCCCAGCAAGTTGAAGTCCTGCATTTCTTTCCATAGAGAGCTTCATAAGGAGCCATCTTAATACTGGAGTGAAAGCTATTATTATAAGAAAATTCCACCAAAGGTAGGTGTTGATCCCAACCTCCTTTGAAATCCATAGAGCAAGCTCTCAACATATCTTCTAGGGTTTTAATTGTTCTCTCAGACTGACCGTCTGTCTGGGGATGATAAGCAGTGCTGAAACTCAACTCTGTATCCAGAGTATGCTGAAGACTTCGCCAGAACTTAGATGTAAATCTCGGATCCCGATCAGATATAATAGAAAGTGGTACTCCATGCAATCTTACCACTTCCTTTACATATATCCTAGCAAGCTGATCTAGAGAGAAATCCTCTCTAATAGCAATTAAGTGTGCAGACTTTGTAAGACGATCAACTATGACCCAAATAGCATTATTGCCTTTGGATGTTTTAGGAAGTCCTGTGACAAAGTCCATAGTGATGTTTTCCCATTTCCATTCGGGTATGGGTAATGGTTGTAACATCCCCTTAGACTTCTATCTCTCAGCTTTAACTTGTTGACAAACCAAGCATCGAGAGACATATTCAGCAACATCTCTTTTCATGCCATCCCACCAGAAGTACTCTTTCAGGTCCCTATACATCTTCGTGCTTCCAGGATGAATAGAGAATGAAGAACTATGAGCCTCATCCAGTAGCTCCTTCTTTAATTCGGGGATGGGAGGAACACAAACCCGATTCCTGAACTTTATTATCCCATCACAATCAAGGTTGAATTCAGGAACATTTCTCACCTTCTTTTATAACTCGACATCTTCTTTCTGTGCCTCTTTAATCTTCACATGTATAGATGGTTGAACATTCATTTGAGAAAGATAAGATTTTTCCCCTTCCATTATAATTCCAAGATCCATCCTTTGTAAATCCATAAATATTGGATCTTTTGTGATCCTCATCATGGATAAACTAGCATGGTCTTGTCAACTTAATGCATCTGCCACCTTGTTTGCTTTCCCAGGGTGGTAATGGATTGAGCAGTCATAATCCTTAATCATCTCCAACCATCTTCTTTGGCGAATATTCAGCTCCTTTTGTGTGAAAATATACTTTAAACTTTTATGATCAGTATAAATATCACACCTTTCACCATAAAGGTAATGCCTCCAAATCTTTAATGCAAAGATTACCGCAGCCAACTCCAAATCATGTGTTGGGTAATTTTGCTCATGGATTTTCAACTGTCGTGAGGCATAAGCTATCACCATATCATTTTGCATAAGAACACACCCCAATCCCTTCTTGGATGCATCACTGTAGATCACAAACCTTTCTCCACTACAAGGCAGTGTGAGCACAGGTGCACTGGATAACCTTCTTTTCAACTCCTTGAAATTCTCTTCACATTCCTCTGTCCAGACAAACTTAACTCCTTTCCGAGTCAACTTGGTGAGTGGATTAGATAATCGTGAAAAATCTTTTACAAAACGTCGATAATATCCAGCCAAACCAAGAAAACTTCGAATCTCAGTTACTGTTGTTGGTCTCGACCATCTTTCGATAACCTCTGTTTTTGCTGGATCCACAGATATCCCCTCTTTTGAGATTATGTGACCCAAAAATGCAACTTTTTGAAGCCAAAATTCACACTTGGTAAATTTGGCATAAAGCTTCTCCTTTCTCAGGGTCTTCAATATAATTCTCAAGTGATCTTCATGCTCTTCCTTGCTCTTTGAATAGACAAGAATATCGTCTATAAAGACTACCACAAATTGATCAAGATAGTCTCTAAAGACTCTATTCATTAGATCCATGAAGATAGCATGGGCATTAGTAAGACCAAATGGCATCACTATAAATTCATAGTGTCCATACCTTGTACGGAAAGACGTCTTTGGTATATCCTCCCTTTTGACCCTTAATTGATGATACCCTGAACGGAGATCAATCTTGGAAAAGTATTGAGCTCCGCGTAGTTGGTCAAATAAGTCATCAATGCGTGGGAGAGGATATTTGTTCTTGATAGTGATCTTGTTAAGTTCTCGATAATCAATGCAGAGTCTCATTGATCCATCTTTCTTCTTAACAAATAGAACAGGTGCTCCCCAAGGTGAGGCACTAGGGCGTATGAATCCCTTATCAAGATTCTCTTGGAGTTGCTTCTTCAATTCCTGCAACTCAATTGGGGCCATTCTATATGGTGTCTTTGAAATAGGCAAATCACCCGGTACGAGTTCTATTGAAAACTCAACTTCACGATTTGGTGGAAGACCCGGTAATTCCTCCGAAAAGACATCATAAAACTCCCATACAATGGGAATATTCTTAAACGTGAGTTTCTCACCAACCATTTGAGATAAATAACCTTCATTTAGTGGAATCAATACTCATAAGATGGAAAAATTTCCACTGGAAGGTTATGTTCATCCTTGCATTGGTATACGATCGTAGATTGATCTGGAATATGAAATGTGACTTCCCTTCATTGGCAATTGATATGAGCTCCATGTAGAGAAAGCCAATCCATACCAAGAATCACATCAAATTCCACTAAAGGAAGGATCACAAGATTTGCAGGAAGCACTTTCCCACAAACTTCGATCAGAGAAGAATTATAAACTTTTGATGTGACTGTTGTGCCATTAGGTGTTGTCACAGCTAACTCAACATCTAATTGTTGAGGTAATACGGTGATACCCTTAGAAAATTCTTTAGAAATAAAAGAGTGGGTGGATCCAGAATCAAATAAAACATTTGCTACTTTAGAGTGGACGGTAAGTGTACCTTTCACCACTTCATTATCGTATTCCACATCGCTGATAGAAATTGCATGTGACTTTCCTTTGTCTTTAGCCTTAAGATTTTGTTGACGTCGACCATCATCATCAAACCTTGGATTTGGGCATTGATTGGCATAATTCCCCATCTCCTTGCACTTGAAACATTGAAGTGTAGTAGGTTCATTCTGTGTATCCCTTCCTTTGTTTGCGTCATTAGACATCTTCTTCCCATTATCACGGCATTCAAATGCCCGATGACGTTCTTTTCCACATTTAAAACATTTACTTGTCCCTTTAAGACAACTCCCTCCATGTTTCTTTCCACACTTTGAGCATAAGGGAAAGTTCATCTTCTTTTCAGTGTGCTCTTTAGATTTTTCTTTGAATTCCATCTTCCTCTTCTTATCAAACCCATGTGACTGATGTGTTCCTCCAATCTCCATCTCGACTTTGAGAGCACATCGAACTATTTCCTCATAGCTATTGAAGTCCCTTATGTCTAACGCCCTTCGAAGACTTGGTTTTAAGCCACTAAAGAATCGATCGATCTTACTCTCAGGTTGGATAATAATACCAGAAGCATACCTTGCAAGTCTTGTAAAATTTGCTTCATAGGTACCAACAGATTCATCATCCCTTTGCTTCAGTTCAAGAAACTCTTTCTCCATCTTTGTTCGGAGAATACGAGGGAAGTACTTATTGAAAAATAAGTTCTTGAACTCGTCCCATTCCATAGACTCAATTTCATCCCTTTGCCTCGTATTCTTAATAAGATTCCACCATTGATCAGCATCTCCTTCCAAACGATACACTTCTAGGATGACTTTATCATGTTCAGAACATTGAAGAACTGAAAATATCTTTTCAGTAGTACTAATCCATTGTTCAGCAACTAATGGATCAGTAGACCCACTGAAAGAAGGTGGACGCTGCCTCATGAAGGATTCAACAGAATGTTGCTCCTTCCTTTGCTCGTTTGGAAGTCCTGCATGATTCATATCTTGAGAATGTTGTGTGAGCATGGCTACAAGATTTTGCATTCCAGCTCCCATATCGTTTGGTTGCTCAGGGGGACAATCAGTGCATTGCCCATCGCATTCCGCATTAACACGGTTCCTTTGGGTTCCAGCCATTGACTAAAACCAAGAAGAATAGTGTGAGCAACACTAATTATAGTAGGAAAACCACATAATCAAGGATAAAATTTCACACTTATGGTTTTATCCTAGGGTATTCATGGCCATTTCTAAAACACTAAGATTGTGTTCTATGCTTAGACTTATCCTTAGGGTTCTTACTAAGGCTTTCACATCCTAGTTTCCAAAGGTTGACTATACCTTTCCTCTGATACCAACTATAACGACCCATACTTTACATACATTGTTAATACTTCAAAATTGAAGCACAATTATTACAACATATGAAAAAACCACAAAGTACCGTATAGGTATAGTGTCTTTAGAAACTGGGAAACATAAACAACTGGTTCATAAATCTTCTACAGTGTCTCCCATTTATTTCATCATATCTAGGGTCCCTTTTATCATATTCTACTTAATATCCATCTTCCTGACCTGGGGAAAAGAAAACATAAAAGGGTGAGCTCAAATGCTCAGCAAGGGAAAATAAAGGAAATAAAAATCATATCATATCTTTTTGAAAATCATAACCTGCAAAAGAGATCATAATATCTTAACATGGAACAAATCATAGAAGTGAAAATGAGATCCCCATAATCATAACATAAAACTTGAAACTTTGTGGCATGCACACATAATCATGGAAAATCATTTCTTGTTAGTCATGACTCATTGCGAAGAATATCTTAGTGGACAAAGTCCCTTTCTGAATCGAGTAACCCTCGTTTCAGTCCTGTTTCACTAAACCAGTATAACCTACCGTTCCAGCCCTGTCTATCTCATGAGATATAAAATCTTTACCCAATGCATTGGAGGGAGATATAGGTCCCACCCATCTTATAATGAATCCTTTCTTATGTGTGCCACATAATCATAAAACATACATCATAGCGTAACCCATGTAATAAAAATGGGATTCTTAAACAACATGACATCATAAAACAATTCATATAAGATAAAGAAATTTATAAAAATGTTTCCATCCCAACATAATCAAATCCATGTAATAATAGGGATAAAAACAGAACCCTTTTATTATCTTAGATGGAAAATAATTTTGATAAAATACTTGAACTCCATTCTTGAGGAAAATATCCTTTCTACTTTAAAAACAATTTTCCTTTCTTAACATGTCATAAAATTTTAAAACAAAAGAATTTGATTAAAAATAAACTTTAATACTTGTAAAGGAATCTTCTTGGAAATAATTTTTTTTAGAAATCCATTAATGCCGTATAAGTTAAAAAAAACATTCTTCGTACTTTTGTCGGAAAAGTCAAAAAGTACCTCGTACGAAAAACGAAAAAAGATTCCTTTCATACATATTACTAAAAACTAACCGAAGGGTAAAAATGGATTTAAACAATTGTATGTGGATGGAAATAATATTACATATTGAGTAAACATGGATGTGGATGATAAAATACACCCCAGTAAATACTTACGAATAAACAATCTCGGATAAAAATGAGATTGTGATATTTCCCTTACCTTAGGTCCGATTTGCTTTGTACGTGTCCGAAGCTCCTGTATAATGGTTTAAATAATGTTATTGACTTATTCCAGAATCATAAATATTTATATGATATCATATATGGTCATATTCTTAGCTTCTTGTTAGTAATATTTCATTGTTACTTGTTACTCGGGTCTTTATTGCCTTTTGTTCTTATGCGTGTTTTGCCGAATACATTCTTATTCTTCTTTTAAGGTTATAGATAACTTATATCCAGAATGGTATTAGTGTAACATATATCATATTTATTCATTCAATTAATTTATATAATTACTATGTAATGATGATCATGTAGAACGAGTCGCATCACATCGTGGAGACGGTATTCCGTACGTACGCACGAGTGATGATATCGTTCCTATGATCGTGGAACTGTATTGGAGTATATATATATTATTTCAGTATCAATATTACTTTATAATAATCATAAATACTTACTCATTACACCATTATACCCATCCTTGTAAAGTGATGGTGGAAAATAGATTACACCACGGCGTGGAGACGGTATTCTGTACGTACGCACGCGCGGTGATTTCATTTTTCCGTAGGATGGATAGAAGGTGAATTAGGGTTGTTTCATAATTATAATAACATATCAGTATGTAAGTAATACTGATGTTATTACTTTATCATGAAACAACTAAAGAAGAAGAAGTTGAAGAAGAAAGAAATTGAAAAGATCGGTAATGGATATTACCTCTTCTTTGGAACGCTTCTTTGAATCCTTCACTTAGGGAACTAATATTGGTCTTTGAAGAAGACCAGGACCTCTAGGATTATTCTAGGGAAGTGTAGAAGAAAAAATGGCAGGGGTTGGCTGAGCTTGATTGCTCAATTTGGTGTGAGGAGGAGGGGGAGGAGGTGCCCTTTTATAAGGGAGGAGAGGGGCACCTTAGGAATATCTCAAAATATTATTTTATATTAAAGTCAAAATCGGTTTATAATGGTTCCAAAGGGTCTTATTTAGAAGCTAAAGTGGGGAAGGGTCGAAATCCTATCAACCAATATGATTTAGACAAGTTTAGGATATTATTTTAACCTTATCAATTATATTTAACTTTAAGTTAAATAATTTAACTTTTACCGTGTCTTTTTGTTTTCTTTCACTATATGGTTAATACACTTACCATAACATGCCAAACGAACCACAAATTGTTTATTATTAATATATATATCCTTATCTAAGTCATTTGGCCGAACCTTATATTTTTAGGAATAAAATAACAATTAATAATATAATATTTTATTTAAAAACCATTTTGTGTCAATTTTGACACTATTTGATATATGATTTTTGTGAAATTCATAACAGAATTATATGTTCGAACCAAGTTGATTAAATAAACACTAATATATCATATTAACCTAGAAAATTTGTGTAATTTATAAAAAGTCTCATATTACATTTATTTTGGTGTTTATAACATCAATTATGTCAATATTTCAAAAATAAGATAATTACTGCATCATCATTTTGTCATAAATAAATTAAATTATTTAATGTCTAAAAATTACAAATAAAATACCATTATGTAGGAAATCTTTTTATCTTTCTAATGAATATTTATAGTCGAATTTATCTTATGTATAACCCCATATTAAAAATTCTTTACTTATTAAACTTTGATTTTAACTATTTTAACCCTTCTTTAAATAAATTAATAATAAATGTCCTAATCTAATCCAAGTGGGCCTAAATGGTCATATTTTATTCCTAAGTTTGTTTTTGGTCGAATTACACTTGTAAAATAGAATTAGGACATGTGTTAGGGTAATATTAATATCATATTTACCTTTGGTTACCCTATTTACTATTAACCGCGGTAAAAAAAAGTAAAAAGTTACTATTCACCAAAAAATTATTTTTATCTCATTGAACCACATTTTACTTACTGATATCAACCGTGTTTGTCGGATTTTCGAAATTCCATTCACAGAAGTGGTAAAATTAAGTTTTATGCAAAATTCAGTTTTTAACCTACCACTTAGTGGTTTCACTATTCATCAAAAATTGAAAGTTTTCAGAAAAATACCAAAATTTCACCCTAGGCTAATTTCGGTATTCTGAATCCAAAAATGAAGTCCATTTTGAAAAATAAAATTTATAAAATTTCAAAAAGTGTTTATTACTATTCATAACAGCTAGTTTTAATAATATTTTAATAGCATATCGTTGTTTAGTGAAACTCAGTATTGCGTACGACGCAAGCTATCGAGGAAGGTCGTGATTGCGTGTAAAGTAAGCCAAGAAAGTGTGTAGTGAAAGATTCCTTTGATGATATAAAAACAAAATATTACTCATAAAAATCTCGGGTGTTACAATGAATCCTGGAACCCACAATTCAATAATCTGATAATTTGTAGAAAGGTGAAGAATATTCAGAGTCTTTACCTCTGAAAGACCAAGACAAGCCATTGAATTTTTTTTAATAAAACTTACTTGAACATCAGGAAACTTATGTGAGTAGAAATATACTTCGCCTTCATAAGGAATACCAACCAAGCTTCAAATCTTGGTATAAGAAAGAGAATATTTCGTTCCATAACACTTGAAAAAAATTTTCTCCTGTCTTCTTCCATGAAGAGAGTAACTAACTCATAGATTTCTATTAACAATTCCGGATAAATTAAATCCTGAGTTTTTTGTTTTGAAATGAAAACACTTTCCCAACCATTCATCATTATATTATTGGAGATAATAGAATTAAAATTTTCAAAAAACTTCAGATCATCTAACCATTCTCTGAATATCATCCATTCAGAGATTGGTTTGACAGATGACATATCTTTCTGAGAAAAAATATTGGCAGGAATTCGGTAGCAAGAAAGCTCTGAGAAGTTCAGAATGGGCTTATGTAGTAGGGAAGAGCATCAACATGCATGAGCTTCTGTTTCAATGTGGTAAAACCTTTGGGGGTCCTTTATATAGATGTTTGAGGTTATTGTTTAACTTCTATAGTCAATTGAACATTTGTAAAACCTTCAGATCAGATCTGACGGTTGAGATGATATCTGGAAGGGGATTTTCATAAAATCCGATATTTTGTGGGTTTTTAAATAAAAAAATTCGTATTTAATAAAATTTGAATATTAAAATTTAAAAACTGATGAAAATACCAACAATTAAAAGATGATTACAAAAATTTAAGAAAGGAAACATACCATTAGGATTTCTAGGAAGATTATTTGTATTGAGTAAAATTCTTCTTGATGAACTTTAGATTCAGAATATTTTGATTACAAAAATTTGACTACGAACAATCTAGCTATGAAAATTTTCATTATGAAAAAAAATATATACGAAAATATTCATTGTGAAAAATTTAGGTACGAAAATCTTTATTGTGAACAATTTAAGTACAAAAATCTTCATTACGAAAAATTTATGTACCAAAAATATTTATTACGAAAAATTTATGTACAAAAATCTTGATTCCAAAAAATTTAAGTATGAAAATATTTATTACGAAAATTTTAAGTATGAATGAATTTTTTTACTATGAAAAATTTTATACTATGAAAAAATTTTATACTACGAAAAATAATTCAGACAATGAAATATTTTAGAGATTCTGGCTACGAAAATTTTCATTATGAAAAATTTAAAAATAACTACCAAGGAAATTTACTCTCCCTATGAAAAAGAGTTTCTTAATATTAGGGGATAGGTTTAAAAAAATAGTTAATAAGGAAGATTACCTTACCGTTATCCATCCTAAATCATGTTTAATGTATTCAAATCTATCGTAGGGTAAAGATTTTGTAAAAATATCAGCATGGTGATCTTGTGTTCTAATAAATTGAAAAATGATATCTATATTTTGTGTATGATCCCTAAGAAAGTGATTTCTAATATCTATGTTTTTTGCACAAGACTGATGTGCATATTTTTCACTTAGGGAAATGGGAGTAGTATTATCACACCAAATTTTTGTTTTGGTTAAAATCATAGCATAGTATGTTAGTGTCTGTTGCATCCAAAACACTTGAGCACAACAACTTCCAGCTACTACATATTTAGAATAAACAGTGGAAAGTGCTATTGAGTGTTTCCTTTTTCATGACCAAGAAACTAATGAATATCCTAAGAAATGAAAAGTTATGGATGTACTTCTCCTATCCATTCTACATCCACCAAAATCAACATCCGAAAAACATTTAGAACAAAATCATTTCCCGAAGTGTAAAAGATTACTAGATCCACGGTTCCCTTTAAGTAGCAAATTTTTTTTCATTGCCTTTAAATGAGATTCCTTAGGATTGGATTGATATATTTCACATAATCATACTAAAAACATTAGTTCTGGATGACTAGCAGTCAAGTAAATTAGTCTTCCTATCATACCTCTAAAGGATGATTGATATACTGGTTTACTAGATTCATCAAGATAAAGTTAATTTGAGGTACCAATTGGAGTACTTATACTCTTAGTATTTTCATATCCATAAATTTTATGAAGATCATTGATATAATTATATTGGGATATATATATTTGTTCTGGTTTTTGAGAAATTTTAAAACCAAGGAAAAATGTTAACTCACCCATCATACTCATTTCAAACTCATATTTCATTAGATCCACAAAGGAATCAGTTAAAGATTGCAAAGTTGAACCAAATATAATATCATCAACATAAATTGGAACTATCAAAACAATTTTCTTATCTTTCTTTATAAAAAGGTTTGTATCAACATTTCCTTTAACATAATTATTTTGAAGAAAAAATCATTTAAGTCTATCATAACAAGCTAGAGGGGCTTGCTTAAGTCCATTCAAAGCATTGGTAAGATTGAAAACATGATCAGGATGTTTTGAATCATCAAAAGCAGAAGTTTGTTCAAAATAAACTTCCTCTTGTACAAAACCAATAAAGAAAGCACATTTAACATCCATTTGAAAAATGTTTTGAGATTGAAAAATTCTGAAAGGGCAAGTAGAATACGAATAGATTCAAGTATAGATACTGGAGCATATGATTCTTCATAGTATATTCCTTCTTGTTGATTATAGCCTTTATCAACACATCTATATTTATTTCTTACTATGATTCCATTTTCATCTCATTCATTTCTGAAGACCCATTTTACTCCAATTAAAAATATTTCCTTAGGTCTTTCAACCATGTTCCAGACTTTAATCCTTTCGAATTAATTTAGCTCATCTTGCATAGCATTAATCTAATCATCAATACCTAACACATCACCAATACTTTTTTGTTATATTTGGGAAAGAAATGATAGATGTTCTATTTCATTATTTAAGGAACTTATATTCGTTACATGTTGATTTACATCGCCAATGATACTATCAGTGGGATGATTCTTTATAAACAACTTATTTGGATTTTTTAAAACCTCTTCATCAACATATGGTATATAGTATTCTGGGGTAAATGTTTTAGAAATACCTTCTTGAAAATTTTCCTTATCAGAAGGATCTTCTATCAAGGCTTGATAATCAGTTTTTTAAAACACATTCGATGATGTGGGTTGATGTTGTTTAAAAATGAAAGGATCATTTTCATCAAATTTAAAATTTATTGTCTCTTCAATAGTACAAGTGTTTTTATTGGAAACTCTATAAGACTTAGAAGTTGTGGAGTAGCCTAAGAAAATTCCTTCATCCGATTTTGGTGCAAATTTGAATAGATTTTCTTTAGTGTTCAGAATGAATATCTTTCAACCAAAAACTTTTATGTAGGAAAGTATAGGTTTTCTAACATTACAAAACTCACAAGGTGTTTTATTATGAAAAGGTCTAATCAAAACATGATTTATAGTATAAAAAAAGTACATACAGCTTCAGCCAAAAAATGTTTGGCTACCGAATATTCAATCAACATGGTTTTGGTTATCTCTTGAATAATTCTATTTCTTCTTTCAAAAACACCATTTTGTTGAGGTATTCTGAGTGCTGATAAGTTTTGAGTAATTATTTTTCTACTACAAAAGGATTCAATATCTGAATTTTGAAATTCTCCTCCATGATCACTATGAATATTTTTCAAAGGAAGGTTTTTAAAATTTTTAACTTGGGCTCTAAATATTTTAAAATAAGAAAATTCTTCAGATTTCATTGCAAGAAAATAGACCCCCGTAAATCTAGTGTAAAAATAAACTAAAAAATACATAATACTTGCCTCAAATGATTCTAGTTTTTGTTGGGCCAAAAAGATCCATATGCACTAACTGTAATTCATCTGTAGTTGAGACTTAACCAATTGATTTAGAACATGATTTATGTTTCTTTCCATATTGACAATGATCACAAACTTTTAAAGAATCAAATCTATGCTCCGGTAGATCCTTAACCAGTCTTTTTGTAGGTAGTTTTCATTGATTATTATGTTTACAGTGTCCTAACCTTCTATGCCACAACCAAGAATGATCTTCCATTTCACTAAGGAAAGGTAGGTCTTGGCTTTTAAGGTCTTCTAAGTTTAGTGTCTATACATTCTCTTTCCTATTCACAGAAAGAATAAACTCTTCCTTGGAATTGTGTACTAAGGACTTTTCATTCCTAAAATTCATAAGGTAACCTTCATCACATAATTGACATATGCTACTGAGGTTGTTCTTAAGACCCTTAACAAATAAATCATTTTAAATCAAGGTTTTTCCAAGAAGAACGATGTCACCTATACCAATAATCTCTCCATTATCATTTCCTCTGAAAGTTACTTTTCCTCATTTCATATTGATAATCTTTTCAAAGATGTTTTTGTTACCAGTCAGGTTCTAGGAACATCCACTATCCTTGTACCACATATTATTGTTGATACTATCATTATTTTCCTAAAAATAAGAGTGTTATACTTTCAGAACCCAAACATTCTTGGATCTAGAATCATCAGAAAGCAAAATTTTAGGAATCCACATTTTCTTTGAAAAATAAGCTTTATGAAAACATAAACAATGAGTTTTTATTAAGGTACAATTTTTTCCCAAATCCCACCATAGTGACAGTTAGTGCATAATGGAGCACTTTGAGGAACAAATTAATTGTTACTAAAAATTGGTTTTGAACTAGCATAACCAAATCCAGAATTATTCCTTAGTGTTCGAATTTGAGAATACATCTTATCAAAGTTTTCCTTACCTAAGGTAAAGTTGAACAAACACTTCTTAAAGGAAAATATCTTTGACTATAGTCTAATAACTAAGTTCTTATATTCAAAAACATCAGATTTAGCACTAGAGTTAGGCTCGAAAACATTTTTCTTAGATATTATTTTTTCTAGATCCTTAAAACGTTTATCCTTCTCAGAATTTACTTCCTAAAGGTTATTTGAAATATATCCAAAATCATGTGTTTTCTTATCAAGATCTTTAGAATGATCTGATATTTCCTTAGAAAGAATATAAATTCTAAAACTTTCCTTAACATGATTTTTCTTGACTTTAGAATTTTCATTCTCATTAATCTTAACAAACCTAGAAACTTATTTCATAGGTAGGTAAAGTATTATCTTTATCAGAATGAAGACTCTTCATCCAAGGATTCATAGTATTAACTATCACTATAATTATCATTCAAGGATACATTGGTTATGAATTCATCATTGTGTACCTTTTCCAATAAACATTGATTTTGAATAGGAAACATGGCTAGTAAACTAAGATTCTTCTATCCAGAAGATTCGTAATAAGATGATTCATCATAAGAGTCTCCACCATTGGAACTATAGGTGACATTAGCTTTCAAAACATTCTTATCTTTATCTTTGTAGTTCTTCTTTCTGTTCCTTTAAGAATTATTTTCCTTTATTTCCAATCTCTTAAGCATAGGACAATCAGGCCTTATATGTCCAACTCTTTTTCATTCATAACAAGTGAGTTCAGATTATTTTATATCCTTTCATTCTTCCTATATCTATACGGAAATTTTTTCTTCCCAACTATCTTGTTCATCCTTCGAGCAAGATTAGATAATTAATTCTCATAATTTTTATTTTCAATTGATTCAAATAAAATAGTAACCTTCTTAGTTTTGGATCTTGTAACTCTCTCATGAGTCTTGGATTTCATATGATTTGACATAGTTTTAAAAGAAACACTTCCATTCCCATTATTCTTCATAACATTATCAGCTTTTATTTTCATTCTAGTCTCATTTTGAAGAAGCGATCCAAAAAGTTCATCAAGAGTAATCTAAGAGACTTTCATATTCTCATCTATAGCTATTCTCTTCGATTGCCACTCATTAGGAATGATGTCTATAATCTCGTCTACAAGTGCCTCATCATCAAAACCATTCCCACTCATGGATTGTAAACTATTGAAAATTTTCAAAAATCATTGTTGTACCTTACATATAGGTTCTCTATAAGGAAAGAAAAATCCATGATACTCAGCTCTAAGAATAGGTCTTCTAGTTTCAATAAGTTTGGAAGTACCAAAATGAGTAACATCAAGCTTCTTCCAAATACAATTTACTCCTTCACAAGACGAAATATGGATATATATATTCCTGTTCATGGAACAGAAAAAAGTATTGTATACCTTATAGTTAAGAAGATATTCTGACTTTTCTTGATTTGTAAAAGTTATGACTTCCTTATAAAGAATCTTGTAATCTCCAGTATGCATAAAAAAGTTTTCTACTCCAGTACTAATGAAAATATTCTTCATACAATCTCTCCAGTATTCATAATCATTCCCATAAAAAATAGGTGGTCTAGTAGGATTTATATTTTCAATTGAACCAACATTCCTTCCTTCCATATCAAAGATAATATCATTCCACACAAAGTTTTCATTATTAAAAGTTTGTAAACAAGGATAAAAATATCCTAAGCATGGAAAATATAGATCAATGAAAAACATGATCAAAAAAACATATATATGAATATATGTATTTTAGAGACCTCATCTGATACCAATTGTAGGATCGAAATGATACTTATTGTAGTATCTAATGATGTAGATGCTCAATATACAAGAGGGGGGGGGGGTGAATTGTATAGTTTAAAAAATTCCTTGGGAATTTTTAAATATGGTAATGTTTAACAAAGTTAAACAAGGTAAATTCACAAAACATCTTAGCTCAATAAAATTTCTTGATTCCAAAAATGTGATTCCCAGAATGTAATTCCAGAAAAGTGGTTTTGGAAATGAAACTTAATAAAAGTTTACAATGAAAAGGATTTGACCTTAAAGCATATAGAATATCACTAATCAGAGTCTACAAGTATAAGAAATTATAAGATAGTTATACATTCTTCAACAATAAAAATGCAAAGGAAAACTTGAAACAATACAAGTAACAAGTAGTAAATATTTTATCCCAAAGAGTAGGGTATCCAAAAACCTTGGATAAAAGGTCCCTTGATTTATACTTTCAATAAAGAATGGTTTACCCACACCATGGTAATCCCTCGATATGAAGATTGGAGTTTTCTTTCTATCCCCTCAAACCCTCGAACTTCAAGGTAGTCAGCACCTCTATTTTCCTATCCCCGGAATCCCTCAAATGTACTCAGAAACATTTGGAGTCACACGAAGAAATTATTAACAAGATGTTCAGTACAAAAAAAGCATTAAAGTATCTCTCTCTAGAAATAACTTCAGAAATATGTAATCTCTAGATTGATCAACTTCATATTGCGCTCGTTCAAATGAGCTCCTATTTATAGGACACTTCAACGGTCGGCTCCCTCCTCCAACTGTCGTATTTTCCATGAATTATTGAGGGACCTATACTTGTGTCACTAAAACAATGGTTAGTTTGTAACTGTGTCACGAACCAACCTAGGTCGACCCTGAACCGGCCACCCGAGTCGGTCCGCGACATGGCCCGAGAGGCGTTCCCGATCCTCCCGGGCTGGCGACTAGTGCCAGGGCATCAACAGAGGCTATGGGAACGATTTCGCCCAATATAAGTAAATAAGACAGTGAAAATAATACAGAGCAGTGCAGAAAAGATAAACCAAATAAAGTGACTAAACAGGAACAAACATGAATCAAACTAACCAAACACGACGTCCGAACAAACTCCATGTGACCTCGAGGGTCCCTCTCCGACTCAACGATCAAGCATCGCCCTAGGCGAGCGCACTCAAGCTATAGCCTGTACAAACACTAAAAACAGAAAAGAACTATAGGCGTGAGTATTAAAACACAGTAGGCTAGCCCGATATCTATTCCCAATGCACTACCTTTAAAATAAAAGAAACATCATTTCAAGTTTGAACTACAATTTATAAAAGTATGTTTTTCTAAGAATTTAACTTAAAAACAAAGTACGAACCATTTCCCTTTACCATTACCAAATTCAGGTTTATTTCATTAGTGTCAATGACATTTCATGAAAATGGAAAGTGATGTTTAAATTTTCAAATTTGTACAAAGGGGATTAAACACTTTCATTTGAAAACAATTTTTAGAAACCTAATCAAAATCAATTTACCATTTTCCAAGGAAAACAATACACAAGAATTCACAAAGTAAAACACACAGCAAGAGCAATGTAGGTATACATGTGAGCATCATAATCAATACTGCAAGCTACAAAAGCTGAATAGACATGGGTGAACCTAGGAGATCGAGAATAAACCAGAAGACACCAATATATGAGAAATCATCCTTATCGACATGTCACGATGAAATCAAAACGCACAATACCCTCAACCATCCTCTCTCAGGCAGGTCGAGGGAAAATCCCATAGTAATAAACCCAATATATCCACCTACTATGGGCCACTGGTCAGTACCATAACCTACCAGTGCAGCAATCATTCTTAGAATATTCTCTCAATATGTCTGATTCCCATGTCTCAAGTGTTTCGAAAAGGGGTGAGCCAACTGATGCCAATCGAGCATCCAATCATATACATATATATATCAAACACAACAAGCATCACCCCGAGCCACTCCGTGGAACAACCTCATGCCTTTAACTACTCAAGTACTTGGGAGCCTCTAAGCGTGGCCTCCCAAACAATCAATTACAACCAAGGCATGAGAGTCATCCTAAGAGGGTTTTTATCAAAACATTTAATCTCTTTTCATAAAGTGCCAAACGGGTATTAAATACGTTTTAGAATCACTACTCAAGCGAAGGTACAACTTCTTTATAAGACAAAACCCAGTTTAAAACCATTTAAAGAACCCCAAAAAAACTATGTCACAGGCTGACAATATTTTTATAAACCAAACCCAAAACAAAACATTTTATTTTCTCAAATAACCTTTAAGAGCCGACCAGACAACTTCTTAAAAGAACCACGTTCAAAATAAATCATTTCTCATTAAACCAGAACTCTATTTCATATTCCGTAAATTATGTTTAAAAGCCAAATGAGAATTCTTTCACCATTGGGTGTCCGCTCGTCAAAAGGATGTTTCATGTGTCGTGTATAAAATAAACGACTCCTTTTTACACTAAATAACCATTTAAAAATTAACTATCTTATATGAAAAATTAATTATCATATATTATCTCATATTTATTAAAATTAATAAAATATTTATTTTTAACAATTAGGGTGCGCAAGAAGCATGAAATAATATAACTTAAATTTTAAAAGCAGTGCAAAGGGAACCTACCTCAAGATCAAGCACGAGGACAAAACAACCTCGGAACCAAGGCGCGATGACACAATGTGTGTCTGATACCATGTGATAAAGTCCAACACTCTGTATAAACAATATCGAGGACTTAGACACATACAAAAACTCACTAGAGCATTCGAAACCAAGCGGCGGGAATAAACACTCACCTTGAAACTAAAGCGCGGCGACGACGGAACCTCAGAAACAAGGCGCGGCGGTGGTGCTCACTTGGAAACGCCCTGCGCGGGTCCTAAAACAATAATCCTACCAAAAAGAAACATAAATTGATAACCCTCTACAAAGCAAAGTCCAAAGCAGGAATAATAATGATAATAATAATAATAATAATAATAATAATAATAATTGTAATAATAATATCAATAATAATAATAATATTAATAATAATAATATTAATAATAATAATAATAACAATAATAATAATAACAAGATTAATAATAATAATAATAATAACAACAACAACAACAACAACAACAATAATAATAATAATAATAATTGTAATAATAATATCAATAATAATAATATTATTATTAATAATAAGAATAGTAAGAATAATAAAATAATAATAATAATAATATGAATAATAATAATAATAATAATCATATCAATAAGAAGAATAATAATCATAATAAAAATAAATAAAATAAAAATAAATAAATAAAAGGAAACCTGGCCGGGGGTTGCACAACGCATAGGGGAAACGCGGCTGTAGTGCGGGCCGGGTGTGCGACGACGGACAAAAGAGAGGGAGCCGGGAGGGCTTCAGCGTCGGCTGGCCAGAGGCTAGAGGGAAGGAACGGGGCGGCGGGCAAGATCCGCCGGGGCGCGCCGGAGGATTTACTGGGGGGCTGCTGTCGGTTAGGAGGGCTGGTGCGTGGGTTCCTACAAGGGAGGAGGGGAGGATGGGGGGGGGGGGGGTTCGGCTGCTGGTGCTGCGGACAGCGGAGGCGAGGCAGACAGGGTGCGGGCCGGCCGGGGTGCCGGTTGGTGCTGCTGCCGCCGAGTGTTGCAAGGGAGAAGAAGCTAGGGGTTTAGCGCACCAGGAGGGAGGAGGTCTCCTGGCGGGTGGAGAAGTGGGAACGGCGGAGGTGAGCAGTGGGGCGCAGGAGATGGATGCAGGGGGTTGGCCGTGTGCTGAGGGGCGCGGGGTGCGGACGGTGCGCTGGGGAGAAGCCGAGTAGGGGGGGGGGGGGGGGCGAGGCGTTGCTGTGTGACGGGATAGGGGAGAAGGAAACTAAGGATGCTGCTGCGTGAAGAAGGGGAAAAAACCAGGAGGGTGGCGGCGCACGCGGGGAAGAAGAAAAAAGAGGAATATAAAGGGGGGGGGGACCGCTAGGGTTAGAGATGAAAAAGAAAGTAAAATAAAATAAAATAAAATAAAATAAAATAAAATAAAATAAAAAAAATAAAAAAAATAAAATAGAATAAAATAAAATAAACCTAAATGAGAATGGAAGAAAAATAATAATAACGAATAAATAAAGCATGAATCTAAAAATATGCCTCCATAAACCTCAATTATAACAATAATACTATGAAAACTTATGTAATAAAAATTTGTGTCAAACTTTAATAATAATAATAAAAAAAGTAACCACTAATAATAAAATAAAAATAATAAATGAATTAATATCATCTTTAATAATATTAAAATAATTAAAGGCCAAGTAATTGCATGGGCGAAGCCGCGCGGCGTCGCGCTCCGCCCGCGCGTCCAGCGTTGTCGAACCCAAAAGTGAGTTTTTTTTATTGGAGACTGAGAAATTGAGTCCGGGATTTACCTCAGACCCCAGAAAAATAATTTAAAATCAAATAAATCATAAAATAAAATAAACGCACTGGTTGGGGTGTGACAATTCTCCCCACCATAAAGCTTTTCGCCCCCAGAAAGCCACCACACTATCCAGCCGATCGATCAACGCCTAAGGATTCTACATTAACAAGACCCAACCTCTTAACCCAAGGACATTTCATCAACCATCTACGGGACTCAACCGCTTCCCAAAGCAGAACAACAGTAGAGGGGAGGCCGGAATGGACTCCCCACCATAAGGACTCCACTATCCCCCGATAACGACTTAAGAGAAAACCCAAAGAGACTCCTGGTGGGTCTCCCCACCATAAAAACTATCCTACTAGCGCCCAACCAGAAAACCAACTTAAGCTGCATCAGGCCTTACCCAAGCTAGAAAGAGCACAATAAGAACATTTAAAACATTCACTCCCATCTGAATGGGATAAGAAATGAATCAAAACTCCATAAGAACTGTAAACCCTAACCCCATGGGTGGGGAGGGTGGGCCCAAGGATCAGATCACTGAAACTACGACGTATGACTATTCACGACCCATCACTTTAGGATGGACACAAACTAGGGCCGCAACTGATTTACATTAGTGGCCTATGCAAAGTCACTGATCAGTAACTTACATCCAAGAGGCACGATTCCCGATACTACGCGAGGGATAAGTCCATCGTGTGCTTTGCGACAAGAGGAAAACTACAACGACAGAGGAACCAGAGCAACAACACCAAAACTATCTCACCACGACGATAGAGGCACGACTTTCACTAGACTCTTTAAAATTTCCCCCGGGGGTTCCTGACTACGCGCCGGCTTGACTCCGAGACCTTTTGGCTGGAGTTCTGATGGACGAAGCATCTTCTACCTCACAGTGAGGTTCTGAAAGTCCCTTCAAGAAACATAGATCTTTTGATTTGAAAAAAAAGACAAGATTTTAAAATTTAAAAACATACCATCATTGAAATCTGAGGTTCGTCAAAAGACCCATGATGTTCCCCTACATTTCAAACCTAAAACAACACCCATACAAAGGCCACGATAATAGATAACTTACACTGAAAGGAAACTTACACTGGAAACTTTGAACAAAGACCCTACATCACATTACTTCTGAGAACTTCCTCTGCGACGCTTCCTTGCAATGCCCCGAAAAAATCGTCGCAAGTGACCCAGGTGTCCACACGCCTGGCAGGGCTTCAGAACGCTTGGGCACGATGACTTCTTGTGACTCCACTTGCCACACTGATATCACACAATAATATCTCGCTCCGAAAAGGATGATGAAAGATCCTGAGGCCTCTTGATTCCACGACCTGCTCCATTCAAATTCATTTGCTTACTCATCTCCTTTCCAGAATCTTCACCACTGCTCTTAGGGATCGAAGGAGGGAGGAATACTTCGAGCACTCCTGCCATCGCGGCTTCGACATGAAAAGCTTGTCTTGCCACATCAACAAAAGAATTCAGGTTGGACTCTGAAACCTTCGACTGTAGATCAGGGCGGAGACCCGCCTCGAAGCGTCGATCCTTCATGGGGTCATTCGTGGCATACCCTGAATCATAAGGTACTAGATCCACAAAGCGCTGGAAATATTCTAACACGGATCCATCACCCTGCTACAGACAACACATTTCCATCCCCTTTATCACCCTTTCTTCCTTAGAGAGATACTGACGAATGAATGAGGCCTTGAAAAACTCCCATGTAATCTCTTGACGAGGCTTGTTTCGAGACATTGACTTCCACCACATCCACGGTGAACCTTCAAGCATGAAGGTCACAAACTTTACCTTCAATGACTCGGGAAACTCAATGAGGCTAAAGTCCCTTTCAATCTTCCGCATCCACTCCTCTGCCACTGAAGGGTATGCTTGACCATATAAAAGAGGTGGATTGAGCTTCTGAAACTCAAGTATAAAATCCTTAGGTTGGTCAACCGCACTACGATCACCCATCAAAGCTTCAAAGGGATAACCACTGGACCAGGAAAAGTCAAAAACCCAATCAAGGCCAACTCAACGAATGAATAAAAACCTCAAAATCAAACATTTCATAGGTGAAAAGCTCGAAATCCGAGAAAACAAGTTATCATAACATCAAAACTTTTCTCTTTGAAAACATCTTTAATTTAGAACAAGCATAGTGGGTTAAACCTTCGCCATTGGTATTATTTAGAGCCTCACTCACATGCATGTATCCGTGCCACCCAGGGCATCCATCCACCATACCAGAGATCCATCCATATTTCCAACATACCAAAATTCATGTGAGTACTCATCGGAACACCAAGGCCAAAACAAAGC
The DNA here is from genome assembly GCA_963277665.1 of Viscum album. NCBI lineage: Eukaryota > Viridiplantae > Streptophyta > Magnoliopsida > Santalales > Viscaceae > Viscum > Viscum album. The sequence goes on from OY728160.1 coordinate 738,127,207, forward strand.
AACTTCATTTTCCAAAAACAATTTATTCATACCACTTCTTTTAAAACAATCTACAAATCAAACATGTTATTTCAAACAACCATTTTTTTTTCAAACCCAACTTTTTTTTAATCAAACCACGTTCAAAAATCAAGGGAAACCCAAATCAAATCAAACAGGGGACTAGTGTCAGTGGGTGACTTGACCATATGGTTGGCGGCCATATGCCAAACACGTCACTGACATAGGGAGCCTTCTTGGACCATGCCCCTAGCTTTGCATGGCTTGCCAGGACGTGCAGGTTAGGAGGACTAATGGCCCAACTCCCTTTGTCGTATCCCAATCGCAAAACATTTCCATAAAAATCCAAATAAATGAATTAAATCGGACTTCCCCTGGAAACCTGAGGATCGGTACGGGCAAGAGTTCGCGACGCTCTTCTCGCACCTACCCCTCAAGTCCCGACAATCCTACTCCATCTACCTTGACATCCCAAATAACAAAGGGCGCTCTGAATAGTGAGGTATGCTAAGAGAAAACCTCCTCTGATACCATTTTGTCACGAACCAACCTGGGTCGACCCTGAACCGATCACCCGAGTTGGTCCGCGACAAGGCCTGAGAGGCGTTCCTGATCCTCCCGGGCTGGCGACAAGCGCCGAGGCATCAACATAGGCTATGGGAACAATTTCGACCAATATAAGTAAATAAGACAGCGAAAATAATACAGAGCAGCGCAGAAAAGATAAACCAAATAAAGTGACTAAACAGGAACAAACAGGAATCAAACTAACCAAACACGACGTCCGAACAAACTCCGTGCGACCTCTAGGGTCGCTCTCTGACTCAACGATCAAGCGTCGCCCTAGGCGAGCGCACTCAAGCTATAGCCTTCACGAACACTAAAAACAGAAAAGAACTATAGGCGTGAGTATTAAAACTCAGTAGGCTAGCCCGATATCTATTCCCAATGCACTACCTTTAAAATAAAAGAAACATCATTTCAAGTTTGAACTACAATTTATAAAAGTATGTTTTTCTAAGCATTTTACTTAAAAACAAAGTACGAACCATTGCCCTTAACCATTTCCAAATTCGGGTTTATTTCATTACTGTCAATGACCTTTCAGGAAAATGGAAAGTGATGTTTAAATTTTCAAATTTGTACAAAGGGGATTAAACACTTTCCTTTGAAAACAATTTTTAGAAACCTAATCAAAAGCAATTTACCATTTTCCAAGGAAAACAATACACCAGAATGCACAAAGTAAAACACACAGAAATGGAAATGTAGGTATAAATGTGAGCATCATAATCATTACTGCAAGCTACAAAAGCTGAATAGACATGGGTGAACCTAGGAGATAGAGAATAAACCAGAAGACACCAATACATGAGAAATCATCCTTATCGACATGTCACGATGAAATCAAAATGCACAATACGCTCAACCATCCTCTCTCAGGCAGGTCGAGGGAAAATCCCATAGTAGTAGACCCAATATATCCACCTAATATGGGCAACTGGTTAGTACCATAACCTACCAGTGCAACAATCGTTCTTAGAATATTCTCTCAATATGCCAGATTCCCATGTCTCAAGTGTTTGGAAAAGGGGTGAGCCAACTGATGCCAACCGAGCATCCAATCATATAAATATATATATCAAGCACAACAAGCATCACCTTGAGCCACTCCGTGGAACAACCTCATGCCTTTAACCACTCAAGTACCTGGGAGCCTCTAAGCGCGGCCTCCCAAACAATCAATTACAACCAAGGCATGAGAGTCGTCCTAAGAGGGTTTTTATCAAAACATTTCATCTCTTTTCATAAAGTGCCAAACGGTCATTAAATACATTTTACAATCACTACTGAAGCGAAGGTACAACTTCTTTATAATACAAAACCCAGTTTAAAACCATTTAAAGAACCCCAAAAACACTACGTCACAGGCTGCCAATATTTTTATAAACCAAACCCAAAATAAAACATTTTATTTTCTCAAATAACCTTTAAGTGCTGACCAGACAACTTCTTAAAAGAACCACGCTTCAAAAGAAATCATTTCTCATTAAACCAGAACTCTATTTTATATTCCGTAAATTATGTTTAAAATCCAAACATGCATTCTTTCATCATTGGGTGTCCTCTTGTCAAAAGGATGTTTCATGTGTCGTGTATAAAATAAACGGCTCCTTTTTACACTAAATAACCATTTAAAAATTAACTATCTTATATGAAAAATTAATTATCGTATATTATCTCATATTTATTAAAATTAGTAAAATATTTATTTTGAACAATTAGGGTGCACAAGCAGCATGAAATAATATAACTTAAATTTTAAAAGCAGTGCAAAGGGGACCTACCTCAAGATCAAGCGCAACGATAAAACAACCTCAGAACCAAGGCGCGATGACACAACGTGTGTCCGATACCATGTGATAAAGTCCAACACTCTGTATAAAAAATATCGAGGAATTAGACACATACAAAAACTCACTAGAGCATTCGAAACCAAGCGGCGGGAATAAATGCTCACCTTGAAACTAAAGCACGACGACGACAGAACCTCGGAAAATAAGGCGCGGTGGTGGTGCTCACTTGGAAACGCCCTGCGCGGGTCAAAAAACAATAATCCTACCAAAAAGAAACATAAATTGATAACCCTCTACAAAGAAAAGGCCAAAGCAGGAATAATAATAATAATAATAATAATAATTGTAATAATAATATCAATAATAATAATATTAATAATAATAATAATAATAACAATAATAAGAATAACAAGATTAATAATAATAATAATAACAACAAAAATAAAAATAAAAATAATAATAATAATAATAATAATAATAATAATTTCAATAATAATATCAATAATAATAATAATATTAATAATAATAAGAATAGTAAGAATAATAATAATAATATTAAAATAATAATAATAATATGAATAATAATAATAATAATCATATCAATAAGAAGAATAATAATCATAACAAAAATAAATAAAATAAAAATAAAATAAAAAAAGGAAACCTGGTCGGGGGTTGCACAACGCATAGGGGAAACGCGGCTGCAGTGCGGGCTGGGTGTGCGACGGCGGACAAAAGAGAGGGAGCCGGGAGGGCTTCAGCGTAGGCTGGCCAGAGGCTAGAGGGAACGAACGGGGCGACGGGCAAGATCCACCGGGGCGCGCCAGATGATTTGCTGCGGGGCTGCTGTCGGTTAGGAGGGCTGGTGCGCAGGTTCCTGCAAGGGAGGAGGGGAGGATGGGGGGTTCGGCTGCTGGTGCTGCGGATAGCGGAGGCGAGGCGGACATGGTGCGGGCCGGCCGGGGTGCCGGTTGGTGCTGCTGCGGCCGAGTGTTGCAAGGGAGAAGAAGCTAGGGGGTTAGCGCACCAGGAAGGAGGAGGTCTCCTGGCAGGTGGAGAAGTGGGCACGGCGGAGGTGAGCAGTGGGGCGCGAGAGATGGATGCAGGGGGTTGGCCGGGTGCTGAGGGGCGCGGGGTGCGGACGATGCGCTGGGTAGAAGCCGAGTAGGGGGGGGGGGGGGCGAGGCGTTGCTGTGTGACGGGATAGAGGAGAAGGAAACTAGGGATGCTGCTGCGTGAAGAAGGGGAAAAAAACCAGGAGGGTGGCGGCGCACGCGGGGAAGAAGAAAAAATAAATAAATATAAAGGGGGGGGGACTGCTAGGGTTAGAGATGAAAAAGAAAGAAAAAGAAATAAAAGAAATAAAAAAAATAAAAATAAAAAAATAAAATAAAATAAAATAAAATAAACCTAAATGACAATGGAAGAAAAATAATAATAATTAATAAATAAAGCATGAATCTAAAAATATGCCTCCATAAACCTCAACAATAACAATAATACTAAGAAAACTTATGTAATAAAAATTTGTGTCAACATTAATAATAATAATAACAAAAGTAACCACTAATAATGAAATAAAAATAATAAATGAATTCATATCATCTTTAATAATATTAAAATAATGAAAGGCCAAGTAATTTCATGGGCGAAGCCGCGCGGCGTCGCGCTCCGCCCGCGCATCCAGCGTTGTCGAACCCAAAAGTGAGTTTTTTTTATTGGAGACTGATAAATTGAGTCCGAGACTTACCTCAGACCCCAGCAAAATTATTTAAAATCAAATAAATCATAAAATAAAATAAACGCACCGGTCGGGGTGTGACAAACTGAATGCACAACATTATTTTATAACCAAAACATGAGTAAGAAAAAATATGGTCGCTTAACCAAAACAAATTTTCAGAATGTAAGGAAAAATTAAAGTTCAGAGTCTAACCAGAAAAACATTCAATGTTTATTATACATGAATATTTAGATTCTGTCTTCAGAAGAATTCAGAACCTGAATTCTATAGAATTTCAGAGTCTGAATTTCAAGAGAATTCGGAGTATAAATTCGTAAGAGTTCAGAGTCTGAATTCAGAGAACTCAGATTTTGAATTCATTAGAATTCAGTGTATGAATTCCTAAGAGTTTTGAGTCTGAATTTAGAGAACTCAAAGTATGAATTCATTAGAATTCAGAGTCTGAATTTGTAAGAGTTTAGAGTCTGAATTCATAAGAGTTCGGAGTCTGAATTTATACGAATTTAGAGTCTGAATTCAAAAGAATTCAGAGTCTAAAATCAGAAAACTGAAAGCCTGAAGTCAGCAATGTTCTAAGTCTGAATTCAGAGAATTCAGAAACTAAATTGGGATACTGAAACATAATTCTCTATAATGAAGTTTTTATATGATTATGAGGATTTCGATGCAAAACCGAATTTTACTCTTAGAAAATGAAATGAGTTAGGTATAGAGAAAATAAGATATGAACAATGAAAAATAGGTAAGGATATATTTTCCTTTGGGAAGGAATATATTCTTTATCAAGATAAAACATAGTGTAAATGAAATTTGCCTTAATATAGGGTGTTTGTGATTTTCAAAACATGAAGGAATGGAAAATTCATAAGGAAACATTATTGAATAAACAAAAATTATAGTGGAAGCTATCACAAATAATAATAAACTTTTATGGCAAGGTGTATAATTGAAATAGAAGTCCTTTAAACAATAATTTCAGCATAATATGCCATAGATAAATCACATAATCCCATTTACTTAATCACATGGACATTGTAATAGTCGAATAATCCCATGAAACATTAATAACTAATCTCATAATGATGAAATGCATAATGCTGAACATCTTAAACACAAAGTTTTGGCCTTGTGCCAAGACAGTAAATATATATTCTCTAAAGGCCTTATGACAAGACCCTAGTTTGTTTCATGATACCTATAGATGTATCGAGGGGCTATAGTGGCACCGCCAGTCACTTAATATGTCCAATTCATTCCACATATGAAAATGTTGAAACAAAACAGAAACAATTGTTTTAAAACAAGCATACGAAATATCAGTACTTTAACCAAAAAAAAGAATGGTACAAAAATAGCACATCCATAGTCAAACATATAATAGATCATTTAATACAATTTGGAAAATTTTATTATTATAAATCAACTTCAAACAAGCATAAGATCTAACAAAGTATGATGAAGTAGTTGAAAATGATCACAAAAACTCTTTGAGAGAAACATCTTTCTCTAATGAAATCATTTAAAAGTCAAATAATTTATAAAAGAAGTAATTTAATAAATATTTTTTAATCATAGTTTCCCATACAACTTCAAATATTTTGAAAGGAATTAACATATTAAAATAATCACGTCCATACAAAAAAACCTTTAAAATCATTTTGAAAACATGGATGTAAATTAAATAGATTTAGAAAAACAAATCCTTCAGACTTTAAAAATGATTATATAGTTACAGAGTCCCTTCCATATATCATTAAAATATTCCTTTTGAAAATATTTTTAAAAATAATTTACAAGGATGATAAATATTTCCCAGTAGATACATACACATCAACAACCTCGAATAATAATGAAATTGGGAAATTAACCCTTACCTTATACTTTCCTTTCATAGAGGGTACATTTAACCTCATGTATAATGAAAATAGTATGTTATTAAGTTACACTAGAACCATATTAATATTTATCATATCATATATGATTTATTTATGACTTTATTATACCCATTTAATACTAAATTCCATGTTATAGTAACATTTTGGGTTATAATCCCTTTCTTTATCGTATGTATTTTAACTTGTTATTCTTCATAGTATCACATAGATATTGATTTACATACTTCCATAATATAAAAAATGATTTATATATCATATATATTCAGAATATAAATATTTATAATAGATAGATATATTAAATGGATACACCATTCAAGGAGACGATAGTTCGTTCGTGCGCATGAACGTTGTTTCCGTTTTCTTATCGTATAGTATGGAAGTAAGTAAACGAAATATATTTATCTAATTAAATATATATTATTAAAATATAAATATTATTTAATATATCTCATACTTAATCAATATAAATATTTTTATAAAAATTCATGATTGGTGATTGTTGAAGAAGAATCTCATCGCGTCTTGGAGACAGTAAGCCGTAAATATGCACAAGCAACAATAGCATTCTATTTATGGTGAAATCGTATGTAATTGGATGTTATATTATATATAATTAATCATTAACATGTTATATTTATTATTTACCGAAATTATTCCCAATATTATACCCATCCAAATAATGAATTGTTGAATGATAAACTACACCACGAGGTGGAGACGGTAAGCAGAACGTACACATGTATTGTGACATTGTCATTCATAGGATGGATAGAATAATGAATATGGTTGTACCATATTTTTAATAACATCTCATTATGTATAATTTACTTGATTTATTATTTTAGTATGTAATTAACAAATAAATAAGAATTAGAATAGGAAAAACACTTTGAAAGTGGTGATAAAATAATTACCTTTTCTTCGGGTGCTTCCTTTTGATTAGAAAAAAATGGCTCCCTAAGTTGGCTTTCTGATAAATGTAAGTCCTCGAGGATAAATTTAGGGTGGTTGAGAGGAGATGTTGGCCAGATTTGGCCTAGAAAAATGGCTTTTGAGGTGTGAATTTAAGATATGGGGAAGTAACATTTTAGAAGAGAGGTGCATGGAACTTTAGGAAAATCATGAAACATTATCTTATTACAAGATTATTTTAGGTTTTTAATAGAAAAAATTGATTTATTTAGATTATAAGGTGTTTTTGGGTCTAAATAATATCAAAAAATAGTATTTAGACATGTTTAGGTCATCAAATTTACATTATCATTTAGATTTAACCCTTAGTAAAATAGTTTAACTCTTACCATGTCTTCTTGTACTTTTATACTACATGGTTAATATAGTTACTATATGTGTCCAAACGAACCTAAGGTAGCTCATTTATGAAATTTTATCACTATCAATTTTAGTTGGAACATCCGTAGATTTTTATGTATTATATATTATTTAATAATGTTGTAGTTTTTCAAAAATATCAATTATGTCAGTTTTGTTACTATTTAACACTTGATTTTTATAAAAGTCATAAAAACATTATTGAATTAAAATAAATTCATTGAATAAATAATTACATGTCAAATTATCCTATAAAATTAGTGGATGGCATAAAAAGTATCAAATTATATTTATTTTAGTATGTATAATATCATTTTTTAATCATTCATTAATAAGGTAATTATTCCATCATCATTGTGTCAAAAATAAAATTTTACTATATAATGTTTAAAAATTATAAATAAATAACCATTATGTAAGAAATATTTTTATAATTATAATTAATATTTATATTCAAATTTATTTACGTGTAACCCTATATTAAAAATGAGTTAGTTATTAAAATTTGAAATTAACACTTTTAACTCTTGTTTAAATAAAATATAATAAATTTCATATTCTTACCCAAGTGAATAAAAAAGGATCATATTTTTTTTACTAAGGTTGATATTTGTAGAAAAAAACTTATCCAATTGAATTAGGACATGTTTTGGGGTAAATTTATATTATTATAATAGAATTTTATCTTCAATTACCCTATTTACTTTTAATCGTGGTAAATAAAATCCAAAAGTCTCTATTCACCAAAAATTATTTTTAGCCTATTGACCAAAATTTTACTTACTGATTTAGACTATTTCTCTGGAATTTTTGAAATTCAACTCAGAGAAGCGGTAAAACTAAATTTTATTCAAATATGCAAATATCCCAAGAAGGTTGGTAAAAGATTTTAAAAAGATCAATAAAATTTTATATATCTAATATTATTATAAAATTACTACAATTAATTTAATTGGACTAATATAAGTATTATGTATCTATTTTTTCATTTAAAATAAATTTAAATTAAGTAAATTTATTTAAGAAAAATGTCGGTTTTTATGTACTATGTTGTATTTTTCACTATTCATCAAAAATTGAATGTTTTCAGAAAAATAAAAAAAATTCATACTAAGAAAATTTTGATATTCTTAATACAAAAATATAGTATAATATACCAAATTTAATTTTTATAAGTGTCTAAAATTTATTTTATTATTTTTCACAAATGGACATATAAAGTAGTTGTTTAAAAAATAGTTTTTTCAAAATATAAAACTATTTGAACAAAACATATACATTTAACTATTAACACTATAAATAACATTTAAAATTTATATGTAATTATTAATATGAAAAAATTTAATTGATAAATATATACATCGTTTAAATAATTATATAAATAATGTGTTGTTTCGCAGAAACTCAATCTTGCTTATAACATAAGCCAAGTCGGTGTTGCTTGCAATATATGCAATTAAATTAATTTGAAGAGATAATGTACCATGAAATATTGGGTTATTACATCATCTCATTTCTATAATTCATCATATAAAACACCACCTTCTTTATTGTTGGTGAGATCATCAACAAGTGTCAATACTATCTTCCTCCTCTTTCCATCGCCATTCTCTAAAATCCATGTTCTTTCTAAATTATTTATCTTTATAGTGATACAGTTGGAACCTTATTATATTATTCGCATTTTTCAAATTAGATATATCAAATATTCATGCATTACTACACAAAAAATACCTTATATTCTTAAAATATTCAAAGATGTGTCATGGGAACTCACTTTTCTTCTTCCAGTATACAAAATATATAAATATTATTTTATATCATTGAACCATTGCTTGCAGTCTTCCCAAATATGGTCAAATAAAATCCACAAATTATTTAATAATATTAATATATTATTCTTTTAAAATACCACTAATGAACTTCTGTATCCATGTCCGAATTTTTTATTCATTGAATTTGAAATGAAAATATTATCCATAATTAAATATAGAAACTCCCCAAGAATTAGCAACACAACTTTCTGATTTTTCTAATCACACCTCATGATCCTCAATATTTAACCCATCTAGTGAATTTTCTTTAATATATTCCATGATTTTACATTTTTAAAAATTCATGAATATTGTATTACAAATATACAATAACTTCCATTTCTATAAAAAATAAAAAGAGTGTGGTGTAGCTTCCCATCATTCTGAATAATTCTTTGTCTAATACTAGGTTCACCAAATCTAATTGAATAATATATTCAAATCAATATAATATCATGGAATAATTCTCCTTTAATTTTAAAATAATTCCCTAATCTATAGTTTTCTATAATTTTATTAACATTTTGTAACAAAGAAGACATATTTTAAATCAGTGGTTGGCTTCCAATATTCACCTAAAATAGAATACAATATAACCCTTACATATGACATCAGTGTTGTGAGACGACTCTTACTTATAATATCAGGGTTAAAACCATATCCTTATTATTTTATATGAATAAATCCAAACCCCCTAATTTGTTCCATAATGTATTATATCATTCAAAAATAAATGTTAGACAACTACTTTTGAACATCAACTTCTCTTCTAGGCTTCCTCTTAGACCATCCACTACTATTGTTCAACTTTTAGAACAACCAAAACTCTTATTATGGTTAATTTTTGAGCTTTTTACTATTACTCTATAAAATATCGTCTTCTAAACATTGATATGTATATTGATACTATTCTGAACATCCACCATATTAAATTCATAAAAAACTCATCTTCTACATCTAAAATAATTTATAAAATAATTCCAACACCATAAATTCTTGAACCAAAAAACCTATAAAATATAATCATATTTTGTGTTGACAACAAATTATTATATCATATTGTTTAACATTAAGTCCCACATTATCAAATTACTAATCCTTATTTATAATTAAAAAATACCCCCTTTATATTTTTTAGCAAAACAATCATGAATCTGAAAATTATTTATTTCATAATGATGCTTCATCTACCCCCTTAGTGGGATGATACGATTCATGGGATCATGATGATTCATTTTCCCCTTTGACATAAAATACCAAAACTAGGTATATACCCCATTTCAACACATCTATTTCCATGGTTTATTAAATTCCTTCCAATAAGTAATTTGAGGCCACAGTTTTATTAAAACCATGGAAAACCCCTCGATCATTAATCCCCTATTCGAGTGGTTCCCTTCTCCTCTTTCAATCCATTTTCCTCTTTTCATGTTTCCCTTCATCAAGATCAGAACCAACTTCTAGATAGTTGAAGTGGCATGGTCAGTAAAGGGAAAGTATTACAAGACCAAGAGGGTTTAATATCTTATACGAGGACTAACAGGTTAAAACATTTAAGGGTTACCATATTACAATTGGAATTTGATTTTCATAGGGATATTTATTTATTACAAGAAATATACTCATAATTACAAGAGTTGATGTTGTATATTTTCCACTGATACTAATCAGAAATTAATTATTTTTTATCACTAAACTCTCTTAATAATAAGAGGTTATTGGTTCCTTATTGTTTCCCTATCATGAATATGATATGGATAAAAATCAAGTTGGAAATGATACAAACTCATAAAGGGTGAGGAAAACATGTGTAATTTATGTTGTACCCTAGGAAGAAGGATGTAGTTATAGTCTAATTTTTTAGCAATCCAAAATCATTCCAATGAATGTTAAATGTTTCTCATTCAGTAAAAAAAATCCCAAACTATGATAAGGTGGGTGAACATTCGAAATAATGTCATTCTAGATATCCAATTGAGTTTTTAACTCTTATTTAGTAGAATTTATAGTTTCATAAACAAGTTCAACAATTTTTTTTTTGAATTTATCAGAGTCAAGATGCCTATCAAATGACCATTTATTGATCAAGAAGTAGAATATGGGTTTGGATTTCAAGAAATTAGATCGGTCTTCATATATTTCATATCTGAATATTCCACTAAACATAAACATAAAATTCTAAGTGTATAAAAATGTAATAGTTTTCATTATATACATATCGAGGCTAGATTACAACCATTGTTATAAGAAAAAAAATGATGATATTTAATATCTTTATTTTAATGATGATGAAAATGAACCATCCATGAACTCACCAGTTACATATTTAGTATATGTCGGTATATAGGTATAAATAGGCTCTCTTGATATTTCATAAAAAAAACTGTGGAGATACATTGTAGGGCCTTCACCAGTTTAGCCACCCAAATTGTGCTTAATGCTGAGTTTTATTGTCCTTTGGCATGCCTCCATAGACACCAAAGACTTTAAACTAGCAAAAAAGGTGTAAAATGTCTATATTGGGGAGACAATACCCTCTGGTGATGATATAATAGCGGGTAATATAAAAATAAAGCACAAGAATATACAAACCATAATGACATGGACCAATAACCCACCCATGGAGGATGCAAAACAATAGCAGACAACATCAATTATAAATATATATGCTCAATAAAAATTACATAATAAAACATATCAATAATGAATTTATATATACTTAAAAAATCATAAAAATCATGTCATACAATACAATTACAAGAAGGGACTCCAATGGATGCCCCCAGTATATACATATAATAGAATGTTAATATAGAAAATAATAAAAGTGAACTCTAATTGAGGAATGAACCCATGAACTATTTCCATCTATTCCATGAAAACTATAACACTAAGATATATATCTTAAACCCCAACATTTTACTTGATCATAAAGCTATAAAGTCTACACATGTCTGATAGGCTTGTGTAGGGTGTGAGAAGAATCTTAGTATGAAACCACCAACCAATGTCAATGTAACATTCATGATTATTAAGGTGTATAAAAAAGGTAATTAAAATAGTAAATGTGTATCAAATAAATAAATATGCTCTCCTTGGGTAATAGCCACAATGATCATTTATTCTATGTTGGATAATTCTAGAAAACTGTAGAGGAGAGTATCCTTATCCTAAGACCATGATATCCATTAATTTATAATATTCTAGGTGAACCCTTAGGTTCCATATCAAGTAATGTCACCCAAAACCACGTGCCAACTGAAACCCTATGCACAATTAATTTAATGGACTTCGCGAAGACATGCCCAAATCATGTATCCATTACTAAGGACATAGTCTCGTATGAAACCCTACTGGATCATATCATGATGTCTGAGGCATACTGATATCGAAACTCCAAATAATATCACTATTATCTCAACAACAGACGTCGTAAGTAATTATGACATATTTCCCCCTAAATAGGTCATGGACCAGTGGCCTCAATATGTAGAGCATCATCCCCAACTGAAAGGCTAAAAACAATTTACTGATGGCTCCTCACTATCCCTATAGCTTTTTTTATAGGAATGTCCAACTAATTCCCTAATCCACAACTAAAGGAAGAATGTACCTACATAACAGTTCAATACCTCCTCATCATCTGAGTCATTCTATGTGAACATGACACCAAATGGTGCATTGGATAACTTGGGTGAGTGGTAGTCACCATATAAGACTCTAAGACACACCATTCCAGTGCCTCTTACCCATGTTATTGAAAAAATCATTCAATGGTCAACACCGTCCAACATCACATGAGCCTCGCTCATAGCATGATGACATTTCTGCCTCAACCTAACAACCAGGTACTACAATCAATGATCAAAATCACCCAAACATCTCGTTGCAAGCATGTCATGATGATTGTATCACATCAAATCAGATGTCCAATCCAATCTTAATCCTCGGGAGATCCCATCACAATCCCATGTCACTCATAAATTCAATATAAAAAAAATATCCAGGTAACGTTTTAAAAAAAAATCATCATAACCTAAATTTCCCAAGATCCGGCCTCTCAACAAGACTAATGCATTTTTAAACATGTATGTAAATTCCTATAGGCATATAAAATGGTGAATTTAACTAATTAATGGAAATAAAATAAATTATAAGGGTCTCACTTGGTCTAAACAATGATGTGATCAAAGAATTACCCCCAAAACACTTGGGAAATCATAATTAATGTTGAGAACCAACTACCTCGTGTTGGTAGATTTTCAGTTGTTTGATATCAACCTCTAACTCGAGATGATTTGGATGAAATCAATATTTTAGTTGAACACCTAGAAAATTAGCTAAAATTAATCACACATATTTAGAGCTCCATGAGGTGAGATAAGAGTATAATAGAAGAAGGTGGAATCCAGGAAATACAGATATGTATCAAACACTATAGATAGATCATGAAAAGGATTCTAGATGAAGAGTGTGGCTCAATCACTTGGGGAGTGGAAAATGAGAACCTTATCTACTGTACGTGGGTTCTAGAAAAAAAAGGAAACTACGTTTATAAGTTAATGGAGAAAATAATAATTTCACACTTTTAATAGGCCACATTATTAGCTCGAATATTATGCAGAACTATGCGACAACCGTGTGGCTCCTGTGGATTAACAGACAATCCTTACATTTTTATCTTGTATAGTTTGGCCAAACTATGCCGATCCCGTGTGTAGCCACTATTTATGTGGATGTAATCATATGGTATTGTAACGCCCTGACCATAGTTACCTAGAGTCTTTGCATTATAACATAAAATTGGTATGATCACAAGAAAGATCAAGTCTCGAAAGATCTATTAGTTTAGTTTCCTTGGAATAACTAGATACATTCATAAATTTTACGTTACATTATAAAATTAAATCTACAACAATATAGTCCCCATAGTTCACACTCTTATACCCTCATACTATCCCTACAGGTCATTCATAAAATACTTATTTACATCCTGGGAAAAATAAAACATAGAAAGGGGTGAGCTCAAATGCCCAGTAAGGATAACAATATAGCGGAAACATTCATAAATAAGCATAAACATTTAAGGAAATGTATAACTAAAAAAAATCCTTTTAAACTTGAACTTTAGCATAATATGGAAGAAATAAAATGAAATAATGCCATATACTTATTCACATGGATATTCTACTAGTCGAATAATCACATGCAATATCAATAACCACTTTCATAATGATGGTATGCATAATGGAAAAATACCATAACCACATAGTCAAGGCCTCATGCCAAGACTACAAATAAGATTTTGTCAAGGCCTTGTGTCAATACACTAGTTTGTCTCATGAGACCTACCGATGCAATGAGGAGCTATAGTGGGCTCCACCCGTCACTTATTAAGTCCAATGCATTCCTCACATGAACAGGTTAATCTTAACATAAATATTCGTATTAAAACTAGCATACGAAATGTCAATTATTTCTCCGTAAACCATAAATGGTATAAAAATAACACATCCACAGTCAAACATATCAAAAACCCTTCAATACAATATGGATGTTTGGTATCACAATAAATCAACTTCAAATAATCTTAAAATCCATCAAAGGATGTTAACATAGATGAAATCAAAACTATTTGAGAGAAATATTTCTTTTTTGAAATCATTTAAAAGTCACATAATTATAAAATAAAACATTTACTTTGAAAATTTTCTTATAATATTGTAAGTGAAGCTTTGAAGATTTTATAATGGGGGAAAATAGTCGCACCTGCCGTATAAGTTAAAAAAGACATTCGTACCTTAATTCTGTCGAAAACGTTAAAAAGGACCTTGGTTGGAAAATGATGGAAAGATTACATTATTAACCTCTTATAAAAAGTAAAACAAGGGTATAAATGACTTTAACCCATATTCTAGTAAACAGTAAAAATGTTTTGAAATACAGTTTTAAGAAACATGGATGTGGATGATAAGGAAGTCCCAGAAGATTATTACGTATAAACAACCTCAGATAATGAAGAGATTGCGAAATAAACCCTTACCTTGTACTTTTCCTTGGTTGGGGGTAGGTTAACCTCCTTTATAATGGTTAAATAATTGTTATTAAATTATACAATAATCATTTAAATTAATATGATATCATATATGATCTTTTAACATTGCTTTGTTAATAATATATTAGTATTATCGTTGTTTCGGGTGTTAACTTACTCATTTTCTTTTATATGTTTTGTTACATAATCCATGTTTGTTATGGATAGGCTGTATCTTATTCATATATAGAATTATACCAAGCCCTTAAAAACTATTTTTAATCATCAAATGAGAATTATACTTGAATGGATACAATGGAGAATGAATCTCATCGCGTTCGTGGAGATGGTAGTCCGTACGTATGCATGAGCGACAATATCATTCTTTTGATATTAAAATAATATTTAATTGGATAGTTTATCATATATAAAGAATAATTATTATGTTATATTTATTATTTACAATAATTACACATCATTATTATACCCATCCAAATAATAATGTATTTAATAACAATTATACCATGATGCGGAGATGGTAAGCCGTACGTACGCACGTATGGTGACATGTCATTCAAAGGATGGATAGAATACTGAATATGGTTGTAATATATTTATTATAACATCACAATATATATTATATACTGGAGTTATTGTTTCAGAATGGAAATAACAACGAAATAATAAGTGGAAGAAGAAAGGAACTTGAAAGAGGGTGGTGAAAACATTACCTCTTCTTCGGGTTCTTCCTTTTGATTTGATCAAAAGGGATCCTTAGGTTGGATTTATGATCAAACTAAAGACTCTAGGTTGAATTGAGGGAATTTGAGAGAGTATTTGGGTAGGGTTTGGCCGAGCCAAAAGGCATTAAATGTGTGAATTAGTGAGAAGGGGAAGTGCCCTTTTATAAGAGGGGTGAGGGGCAACTTTGGAGATGCTAGATATATTATTTTATAATAAATTAAAATTCGGTTTATAATGGCTCCAAAGTAGATTATTAATAGTATAATGCGGGTATGGGTCGAAAAACACTCAACCAATAGGTTTTAGACAGGTTTGGGTAACAATATTAACCTTATCTTTTAGTTTTAACTCTTAGTTAATTAGTTTAACATTTACCATGTCACTTTGTATTTTTATATTATATAGTTAATAAACATACTATATACATCCAAACGACCCCAAAGTAGTCCATTAATGATACACCTATCGTTCTATATGTCTCTTAGACTAAACGTAGATTTTTAGGAATTTAATATCAATTAATAATATAATATTTGTTTTAAAAATTTTTTTATGTCAATTTTGACACTGTTCAATAATTGATTTTTGTTAAAGTATTAAAAACTTTATAAATTTGAAACAAATTCATTTAAGCAATCCTATAATGTCATATTAAGTAATAAAATTCATGGATGTTATCAAAACTATAAAATTATATTAATTTTAACATTTATAATACTAATTGTTTGATTTATTCATTAATAAGGAAAATACTGCATCATTAATGTGTCATAAATAATTTTAAATATTAAATGTCTAAAAATTATAAATAAAATAACATTATGTAGGAAATATTTTTATCTTTCTAATTAATATTTATAGTCTAAAATCCATCATATATAAACTTATGTAAAAATTTTGTTTCTAAAAGATATAGGCTTATGTCATTTTTGTATTTATTTTAACTTAATTAATATAAAGTGTCATTATCACTTACAAGTGGCTCCATGGGGTCCCAAAATCGACCCCAATATGACCTTGGTCGAAAATGTATCAAAAAATAAGGCTAGGACACATTTTAGGGTAATTTATTATTATTATAATATTATTTGTTTACCCTCATTTACCGGATTTACCTTTTAACCATGGTAAATAAAATATTTACCGAAGTAATTATTCAAAATGTCTACAAATAAAAGTTACCTATTTACACAATTTGGAAATCCTGATTACAAATATGGAATCCATTTTTCCAAATTCAAAACACAGAAGTGGCAGAAATTAATTTAAAATTAATTCCCGTTGTTAAAACGAAAAGTGTGTTTTTAAGAGATAATAACTATCAAAAGATTGACACTTGTTTATGTCCGGTTTAATTGTGAAATGATGTCCAATGACCAAAATTGTATTAAATGGTAAAAATATATTATAAATATACTTTAAAACCACTTAAATTCATAATTTATGACTATTAATTATTTCGATTAAAAAAGTTGTTTTTAATTAAAATTTATTAATTTTCACTATTCATAAAAATATAAATGTTATCCGAAAAGTTCCAAAATTTTACCCTAGGATAATTTTGATATTACGAATCCAAAAATGAAGTTTATTTTGAGCGATAAAATTTATAAAATTTCAAAAAGTGGTTATTACTATTCATAATGGCTAGTTTGATTAGTTATGCTGTGTTTTAGAACTCGAAGTTGCGAACAATACACGCTATTATATTATTCAAAGAGAAGCGTATCATGGAAGCTTGAGGTGTTACATTCTCCCCTCATTTAAATTATTTCGTCCTAGAAATTTCTAGAATATTATTGCATAAAAATACTCGGTTGATTCTTCATCATATGTTCCTTGGGTTCCCACATTGCCTCTTCCATCTTATGGTTTCTCCATTGAACTTTTACCAGACGAGTCATCCGGTTTCTCAGCACTTGTTCTCTTGTATCAAGAATCCTAATGGGATCTTCGTAATAAGATAGATCGAGTTCCAGTTCTAATTCCTCATAGGTGAGTACATGCGTTGGGTCAGGTATGTATTTCCTCAAGAATGATACGTGGAACACATCGTGAACTTTGGAGAGACATGGCGGCATTCCCAAATGGTAAGCTACACCCCCAATTTGTTCTAGAATTTAGAAAGGTCCGATGTACCTGGGACTCAATTTACCATTCTTACTGAAACGTATAACTCCCTTCCATGGAGATACCTTCAAGAAAACATGTTCTCCTACATGAAATTAAAAATCCTTACTTCAGTTATCAACATAGCTCTTCTGCCTACTTTGTGCTGCTTTGATGTGGTTTTGGATTACCTTCACCTTTTACATCGTTTCCTCCACCAGTTCTGGGCCTACAAGTTTTCTTTCACTAAAGTCATCCCAACAGGTTGGTGTGCGACATCTCTTTCCATATAACGCTTCATATGGTGCCATCTGAATACTCGAATAGAAGCTATTGTTATAGGAAAATTCTACCAGAGGTAAATATTGATCCTAAATACCCTGAATGTCAAGTGAGAATGATCTCAACATGTCTTCTAAGGTTTGAATAGTCCATTCTGATTATCCATCAATTTCAGGGTGGTAGGCAGTGCTCAAAGTAAGTTCTGTATCTATGGCATTCTGAAGACTTTTCCAGAATCTTGAAGTAAAACGGGGATCACGATCAGAAACAATCGATAGGGGTACTCCATGAAGTCTCACAACTTCATTAATATATCATCTTGCTAGATGTTATAGTGGTAGATCTTCTCTTATAGCATGAAAATGTGTTGACATGGTAAGACGATAAAAAATAACCCATATTGCATCGTTCTTTCTAGGAGTCTTTAGTAGTCCCGTGAAAAAGTCTATAGTGATATTATCCCATTTCCACTCAGGTATGGGAAGAGGTAGCATGACTCCTCTAGGGTGTTGCCTTACAGCTTTCACTTGTTGAGAAACCATACATCTTGACACAAAATCATCAATCTCCCTCTTCATGTTGTCCCACCAAAAATGTTCCTTCAAATCACTATACATTTTGGTACTCCCAGGGTGTATAGAGAAATTGGAACTATGAGCATCATCCAACAATTCCCTTTTTAGATCAGGTATATTGGGAACACAAAGTCTCTTCCCAAATTTTAAAATTCTTTCTTCATACACAAAGTCTCTCAATCACCCATCATTCACTTCTTTAATCTTATTTTGAAACTCTTCATCATCAGTCTGAGAACTCTTTATCCTTTCTAGTAAAGATAGTTTGGAAACAATTTGAAAAAGCATTGATGTTTCACCTTCCATGGTGATTCCCATATCCAACATTACTATATCCATACAAATATAATCCCATTCAATTCTCATCATGTTCAAAACTCCATGAAATTTTCTGCTCAAAGCATCTTCCACCTTATTTTCCTTCGACGGGTGGTAGTGTATCGTGCCATCATAATCCTTGAGTAGTTAAAGCCATCGCCTTTGCCTCATGTTGAGTTCTTTTTGTGAGAAAATATACTTCAAACTATTGTGATCAGTATAAATCCTACATTTTTCAACATAGAGGTAGTGTCTCCATATCTTCAAAGCAAATATCACAGCTGCTAACTCGAGATCATGAGTAGGATAGTTTTGTTCATGAATTTTCAACTGTCATGATGCATAGGCAATAAACCTATCATTCTGCATAAGGAAACAACCAAGTCCTTTCTTTGATGCATCCCTATAAATAACGAACCCATAATTCCTCGATGGTAGAATCAATATAGGAACATTGAATAATCTTCTCTTAAGTTCTTCAAAACATTCTTCAGACTCTTTTGTCCCAACAAATTTAACCCCTTTACGTGTGATCTTTGTTAAGGGGTTAGCCAACTGGGAAAAATTCTAGATGAAACATCGATAATAATTAGCTAAACTAATAAAACTGCATAACTCTGTTATACTCATCGATTCATGCCATTCTTGGATTGCCTTGGTCTTAGATGGATCAACAGAGATTCCATATTTAGAGACAATATGGCCAAGAAAAGAAATCTCCTAAAGCCAGAATTCACACTTCCTAAACTTCCCATATAATTCATATCTTCTCAGAGTCTTTAGGATAATGCGCAAGTGATTTTCATGATCTTCGTAGCTTTTTGAGTATACCAAGATATCATCAATAAATACCACCAAAAATTCATCAAGATATTCCTTGAAAACTCTATTCATCAGATCCATGAATACAGAGGGTTCGTTAGTCAATCCAAAAGGCATTACCGTAAACTCGTAATGCCCGTACCTGGTTCGAAATGCTGTCTTTAGAATGTCTTCCTTCTTCACACAGAACTGATGGTATCTAGATCGAAGTTCAATCTTTGAAAATTATTAATCTCCATGCAGTTGGTCAAATAAATCATCAATGTGAGGTATGGGATACTTATTCTTTATTGTTATAGCATTGATCTCCCTGTAGTCGATACATTACCACATAGATCCATCTTACTTTTTAACAAAAAGAACAGGGGCTCCCCAAGGAGAAACACTAGGGCAAATAAATCCCTTATTACTCAATTCCTCTAGTTGTTTCTTTAGTTCAACTAATTCTACATTGGACATTCTATAAAGGGTCTTCCATATAAGCCTTGATCTAGGAATTAAATTAATGGAAAACTCAACTTTTTGTTCTAGAGGATGTCTAGGTAAATCATCCGGAAACACATCTACATATACTTTCACAATAGGTACATCCTCTATTTGAACATTCCATTCCCCACCCAAATTCATTTCATTCTCTTCCTCCCCAATAATTGATTTTAGTTGAGCTACTAGGGGTGGATCTAGATAAGAATTAGGTGGTGACGATTATGCTATAAAGATAAGGTATTCCTTATCATCATCATAAAAAATCGTAACCTATTTCTTCTTACAATAAATATTCACATCATGGTCTGAAAGCCAATCCATACCTAGGATTATATCAAACTAAATCATAGGTATGGCGATTAGATCAATGGATAAATAACATTTATGTGCTCTAATGGGGACTGATTCAAAAAACATTGTTGCAATGATACTTCCCTTAGGAGTTTTAACTGACAGCTCCCTTATTAAATAAAATTGGAAATATCTAATTTTCTTAGAAAACATGGAAGATATTAAACAATGAGATGATCCAGAATCAAATAATGCATTTACTAAACTTGAGGAAACTATTAAATTACCTGCCACCACGTCTTTCGGAGCTTTTACCTCAGCAGTAGTGATAACATAATCTTGGCCTTGATCCCTTGGCCTTTTCTGAGGTAAGTTCCCATAACTCTTAATAAATTCATTTTCATAATGTCCCATATCCCTGAAATTGTAGCATTGGACATCGGTAGCTTCCTTATTCTCCTTGCAATCATGAGATTGGTGGCCTTTTTCACCACACTTGTAACAGACTCCCATTCCTTCTATGAAATTACCGGGTTGTTTCTTCCCAGATTTACTGCAGGATGGATATTCAACTTTTCCTTTCTTCCCATTATTTCCATTCCCAGATTGATCAGTAGATCTCTTCTTCTCTTACTTTTCTTTAAAGTCATAAGACATAGATAATTCCTTTTCTGTCTTGATAGCACCTAAGACAATGTCTTCGTACGGAGAGAAGGATTGTGAGACTAACATTTGATTCAGAAATGGTTTTACTCATCAAAGAAATGATGAATATTAATTCTTGGGTTACGTATATAATCTCCAGCATACCTTTCTAACCTTGTAAAGTTAGCCTCATACTTTACGACATTCTCATCCTCCTTTTGTCTCAGACTCATAAATTGCCTTTCCATATCTGCTCGATGGTCATGAGGAAAGTAGTTTCCTAAAAACAGATCTTTGAACTCCCTCCATTCCATATTTGATACTTCATCATCTTCCTTTGTGTTTTTAATCAATGACCACCATTGATCAGCATCTCCAGTGAGGCGGTAAACTGCCATGATAACTTTTTCCCTTTCACTACTTCCCAATGCCTGAAATATTTTCTCTTGGGAATTTATCCATTGCTCATCTACTAAGGGATTTTTACTCCCATTGAACATTGGTGGTTGTTTCCTCATGAAGCGATCTAACATTGATCCTCCGTGCTATGGATCTGGGTGTTCCATAGGGGTAAGGTTATAATTTCTTACCTGAGTGAGTTGTCCCAGTATGGTGATTAGATAATCAGCACCAATTACATCACCAGATCCACTATAATTATCTTGAGCAGGAGCGAAATCCCTACATGGATTGTGTGCATTGATACCATTTCTATTTCTTCCACTAGGCACCATTTCTAAACAATGGCATAAAGTAGATTAGTTTATGAATCAAAATACATAATTCCATACTTATAAAACACTTAACATAAATTGAACTATTTATGGATATAATCCATAATCATAAAAATGTTTTCTTTGAGAAAGTATATACTTATAAACCATTCATAATGATTTGTAAAGAAAATGAGAGTTGTCCTAAGAATATCCCTCAGGAGTGTCGTAACCAAGAGTGCAGCAAGGCCCGTTGTTGTGCACCAGTTCCCGTTCGAGTCTAGCTCAAAACGGTGTTTTCGTGTTTTACCCCTAGGTACATCTGTGCGAGAGCCGCCTCTACCTGTTTGTATCCAGACAGGGATTTATTGCTTGGAAATCTCATGAAATCTCTACAATACCAAAATTCTAGGAAGTTCTTCTATACTAATCCTCAAATTCCATCTTAGGTCTATGTTCTCTAATCCGATTTTATCTAAATCTAGCTTCCAAGGTTTTTACTAAACTTCCTCTCATACAAACTGTAACGCCCCGACCCCAGTTACCCTGAGTCGGTGCCTAATTACATAACATTGGCATGATCACAAGAAAGATCAAGTCTCTAAAGACCGATTAGTTTAGTAGCCTTTGAATAACTAGATACATTAATAAAGTTTACATTACCTCATAAAATGAAAACTAAAAAAATATAGTCTCCATAGTCCAAAATATTATCCCCTCATACTATCCCTGCAGGTCATTAATAAAATACTTTTTCACATCCTGGGAAAAATAAAACATAGAAAGGGGTGAGCTCAAATTCCCAGTAAGGATACAAATATAGCGTAAACATTCCTAAATAAGCATAAACAATTAAGGCAATGTATAACTAAAACAAAAGACTTTTAAACATGAACATCAACATAATATGTCAGAAATAAAATGAAATAATTCTATATACTTATTCACATGGATAATCTACTAGTCGAATAATCACATGAAATATCAATAACCACTTTCATAATGATGGAATGCATAATGAAAGACTATCATAACCACATAGTCAAGGCCTCATGCCAAGACAAAAAATAAGATTTTGTCAATGCCTTGTTCCAACACACTAGTTTGTCTCATGAGACGTACCGATGCATCAAGGAGCTATAGCGGGTTCCACCTGTCACTTATTAAGTCCAATGCATTCCTCATATGAACATGTTTAAACATAACATAAATATTCATATTAAAACTAGCATACAAAATGTCAATACTTTCTCCGTAAACCATGAATGGTATAAAAATAACCCATACACAGTCAAACATATCACAAAACCTTAAATACAATATGGAAGTTTTGTATCACAAAAAATCAACTTCAAATAAGATTAAAATTCATCAAAGGATGTTGACATAGATGAAATCAAAACTATTTGAGAGAAATATCTCTTTTTTGAAATCATTTAAAAGTCACATAATTATAAAATAAAAAATTTCCATTGAAAATTTTCATATAAGATTGTAAGGAAATCTTCGAAGATTTTATAATTGCGGAAAATAGCTGCACCCACCGTATAAGTTAAAAAAGACATTCTTACCTTAATTATGTAGAAATGGTTAAAAAGGACCTTGTTTGGAAAATGACGAAAAGAGTCCTTTATAAACCTCTTATAAAAAGTCAAACAAGGGTATAAATGACTTTAAACCATATTCTAGTAAATAGTAAAAATGTTTTGAAATACATTTTTAAGAAACATGGATGTGGATGATAAAGAAGTCCCAGTAGATTATTACATATAAACAACCTCAGATAGTGAAGAGATTGCGAAATAAACCCTTACATTGTAGTTTTCTTTGGTTGGGGGTAGGTTAACCTTCAGTATAATGGTAAAATAATTATTATTAAATTATACAAGAATCATTTAAATTAATATGATATCATATATGATCTTTTATCATTGCTTTATTAATAATATATTAGAATTATCGTTGTTTCGGGTGTTAACTTACTCAATTTATTTTATATGTTTCGTTACATAAACTGTGTTTGTTATGGATATGTTGTATCTTATTCATATCCAGAATGATTTAAAGTCCTTAAAAACTATTTCTATTCATCAAATGAGAATTATACTTGAATGGATATGATGGAGAATGAATCTCATCATGTTCATGGAGACGGTAGTCCGTACGTACGCACGGGCAACAATATCATTCTTTTGAAATTAAAATAATATTTAATTGGATATTTTATCTTATATACAGAATCATTATCATGTTATATTTATTATTTACATGAATTACACATCATTATTGTACCCATCCAAATAATAATGTATTTAATAACAATTATACCACGACTTGGAGATGGTAAGCCGTACGTACACACGTATGGTGACATGTCATTCAAAGAATGGATATAATACTGAATATTGTTGTACCATATTTATAATAACATCACAGTATATATTATATACTAGAGTTATTGTTTTAGAATGTAAATAACAAATAAAGAAGAAGTGGAAGAAGAAAGGAATTTGAAAGAGGGTGGTGAAAACATTATCCCTTATTCAAGTTCTTCCTTTTGATTCGATCAAAAGGTCTCCATAGGTTTGCTTTCTGACCAAACTAAGGCCACTAGGTTGATGTGAGGGAAGTTTATAGAGTATTTGGTTAGGGTTTGGCTGAGCCAAAAGGCTTTGGATGTGTGAATTAGTGAGAATGGGATGTTCCCTTTTATAAGTGGGGTGAGGGGAACCTTTGAAAATGCTAGAAATAATATTTTATAATAAATTCAAATTAGGTTTCTAATGGATCAAAATTTGATTAGTAAGAGTCTACGGTGGGGATGGGTCAAAAAAAACTCAACCAATAGGTTTTAGACAGGTTTGGGTCACTATATTAACCTTATCTTTTAGTTTTAACCCTTTGTTAATTAGTTTATCATTTACCATGTCACTTTGTATTTTTATATTATATAGTTAATAAACTTACCATATACATCAAAGATACCCCCAAGTGGTCCATTAATGATAAAAATATCATGATATAAGTCTCTTGGCCGAACCTTAGTTTTTTTGGAATTTAATATCAATTAATAATATAATATTTGTTTTAAAAACTCTTTTATGTCAATTTTGACACTATTCAATAATTGATTTTTATTAAAGTCTTAAAAAATTTATTAATTCGAAAAAAATTCATTTAAGAAATACTATAATTTCATATTAAGCAATAAAATTCATGGATGTTATCAAAACTGTAACACCCCAATCTTCTACGGTACACTTCTCTTTGAATAATACAATAACATGTGTTATACGCAACACTGAGTTCAAGTACACCACGACTTACCAAACTAGCCGTTCAAAAGAGGTTATGAATAGTATTAACTGAATTTTAAATAATATATTATCCTTATAATTTTAATACATATTATGAGTTTCTAAGACATGATTTATGAACAAATTCATTTTTTTCAAATAAAAGAAGTATTTTTCAAAAA
This sequence comes from Viscum album, assembly GCA_963277665.1. NCBI lineage: Eukaryota > Viridiplantae > Streptophyta > Magnoliopsida > Santalales > Viscaceae > Viscum > Viscum album. The sequence continues at coordinate 738,152,846 of OY728160.1, forward strand.
ATGAAATTTTACCGCCTTTTAATGGAGAACCCTTTTTAAAACCAATATTTGAAACTTTTATATATTCAATTTTACAAAATGAAATTATTCTTTAGAATCGGTACATAATAATTTAGTATCAGTAATGTTTTGGTGTCTTTCTCATAACTTTCATATTTGGGTGAATAGTGAAAAATACTATATTTTAACTGAAAACAACTTTTTTAATCAAAATAATTTATATTGTTAAATTATAAATTTTAACGGTTTGGAAGTAAAAATAGATTATAGTTTTACTATTTAACCCAATGATGGTCATTTTAAGTAATTTCACCTTGAAATTGGACATAAACAAGTGTCAAACTTTTGATAGTTATTATTTCTTAAAAATACGCCTTTTGGTTTCGAAAGCGGGAATCAATTTTAAATTAATAAATGAAACTTTTATTTTTTTAATTTGGTAAAATAGACTTCATTTTTGGATTCGGAATAACGAAATTAGCCTAGGGTGAAATTTTGGTACTTTTCAGATAACTTTTATATTTTGATGAATAGTGAAAATTACTAAATTTTAATTAAAAACAATTTTTTTAATCGAAATAATTAATAGTGATAAATTATGAATTTGAGTGGTTTTAAATTATATTTAAAATATATTTTTACCATTTAATACAATGTGGGTAATTGAACATAATTTTACATTTAAACCAAACATAAACAACTATCAATCTTTTGATAGTTATTATTTCTTAAAAACACGCTTTTTGTTTTAACAACGAGAATTAATTTTAAATGAATTTCTGCCACTTCTGTTTATTTAATTTGAAAAAATGGATTCCATATTTGTAATCAGGATGTCCAAATTGTGTAAATATGTAACTTTTATTTTTAGACATTTTGAATAATTACTTCGGTAAATATTTTATTTACCTTGGTTAAAGGGTAAATCCGGTAAATAAGGGTAAATAAATAATATTATAATAATATTAAATTACCCTAAAACCTATATCAACCCTATTGGTTGATACATGGCCGACCATGGTCATCTTTGGGTCGATTTTGGGACCCCATGGATCCACTTGTAAGTGATAATGACACTTTATATTAATTAAGTTAAAGTAATTACAAAAATGACATAAGCATATAACTTTTAGAAAAACAATTTTTACATAGGGTTATATATTTTTGATTTTAGACTATAAATATTCATTAGAAATATAAAAATATTTTATACATAATGATATTTTATTTATAATTTTTCGACATTAAATAAGTTAGTTTATTTATGACGCAATGATGATGTAGTAATTACCATAATAGTGAAAAATTAAGATAATTGATATTATAAATACCCAAATAAATATAAATTGGGACTTGTTATTAATTACACTAATTTTATAGGATAATATGACATGTTAGGATGTATTTAAATAACTTTGTTTGAAGTAATAATTCTATTATTATTTTTACAAAAATTAAATTTTGAATAGTGTCAAAATTGACATAAAAGAGTTAAAAAACAATATTATATTATTAATTGATATTAAATTCCTAAAAATATAAAGTTCGTCCAAGAGACTTATATCATGATAGGTGTATCATTAATGGACCACTTGGGGGTATCTTGGATGTATATATTAAGTTTATTAACTATATAATATAAAAATACAAAGTGGCATGGTATGTGTCAAACTAATTAACTAAGATTTAAAACTAAAAGATAAGGTTAATATAATGACCCAAACCTGTATAAATTATATTGGTTGAGTGGTTTTCGACCCATACACACCTTAAAATTTAAATAATACAGTTTAAAGCCATTAGAAACCGAATATGAATTTATTATAAAATAATATTTCTAGCTTTTCCAAAGGTGCCCCTCACCCCTCTTATAAAAGGGCACTCCTTCTTCTAATTACATCACACCTTCAAAGCCTTTTGGTTCGGCCAACCCATACCCAAATACACTCTAAAATTACCTAAATTCATCCTAGAGGCCTTAACATAGTCATAAATCCAACCTAAGGAGTCGTTTTGATCAAATCAAAAGGAAGAACCCGAAGAAGAGGTAATGTTTTCACCACCATCTTTCAAGTTCCTTTCTTCTTCCACTTTTTCTTTATTTTATATTTTCATTGTTAAATAATAACTACAGTATCTTCTATATAATGTGATGTTATTATAAATATAGTAAAACCATATTCATTATTCTATCCATCCTTTGAATGACATGTCACCATACGTGCGTACGTACGGCTTACCGTCTCCACGTCGTGGTGTAATAGTTATTCAATAACTTATTATTTGGATGGGTATAATAATGATGTTTAATTCATGTAAATAATAAATATAACATGATAATTATTCTTTCTATATGATATACCATCCAATTATATATTATTTTAACATCAAAAGAATGATATTGGCGCTCGTGCGTATGTACGGACTACCGTCTCCACAAAAGCGATGAGATTCATTCTCCATCGTATCCATTCAAGTATAATTATCATTTTATGATTTAAAATCAATTTTTAAGGACTTGATATAATTCTGGATATGAATAAGATACAAACTATCCATAACTAACACGGCTTACGTAACAAAGAATATAAAGGAAAATGAGTAAGTTAACACCAAAAATGACGATAATACTAAGATATTATTAACAAATCAATGTTAAAAGATAATATATGATATCATATTAATGTAAATTATTCTTGTATAATTCAATAAAAATTATTTCACCATTATACAGGAGGTTAACCTACAATCGACCAAGGAAAAAGTACAAAGTAAGGGGTTTCTTAACTCACTATTAATTTTGTGAGAATTCCATTGTTCACCACTTAATTATTGCATGTCGTGTATGTGTACTGCCCATGATTGTATTCATTGTGTAATATACTTTAATTTATGGGTATTTACATCATCATTTTATGATCCTTCTTTCATTGGTGTATGTTTCGAATGTTACCTAATCGATAAGGGAATTCGGAATTTCAATTTCCATTTATTCGGCTTTATGCAAAATTCATTGATTATTTTACTCCGAGATTATGTGCGGAATAAATATTCATTTGCTTATGTCATAATTTCCACTCCCCTTTTTTTTGGATATACTTTTGATACACATAATCACTCCATTGATAATTTCTCAAGTCATCGATATGAATTTGATAAGAGTAATTTTAACTCATTCTCCATTTGTTGAGTTAAACATCCAATTCATTGGTGCTGTTTTTACAGGATTATGTGTGAATATCCTTTGATTGTTTTACACTGAATATAAAATCATATTTAGTGTATTTATATTTTTCACACATAACTATGTCGTTGATTTATCCTTAACCTAAGGATACGAACTTTATAAGAGATTTCATCTCAACTTAAATTCTATTGAGATTTCTTTGTTGTTATACACCAAATCACTTTTATGTGGTGTATATAATGTACTTTTACATAGTATATCATGAATCCATTTATTCTAATGATATTATAATGTTTTGATTACCTCAATTATTTGTATTCAAGTGTCTCTCTTTTGGTTAGAATCTCTAACTAAAATACCATTTTTAAATGTTTTAAAGACTTATTCATCTAAATCTTTCTCATTAATGTCCATATTTTAAAAATGGTTTTAAGGATTTATTTATATGGACATTAATGTTTTAAAATTAAGACTCCTTTTAAAAAGTTTCAAAGTGGTATGTGACACTTTGATTCAAAAATCTATTTTTAAATGGCATCTTGACAAATAGTGTGACTTTTAAATGATTTCAAGAAAGAGGGGATATTTCACTCTAATTGTTTTGATGATTATTTTCATCTATGTCAATATCCTTCATCATTCTCAATTTAGGTTAATATGATACAATAAAATCTTCCATATTGTATCGAATGAGTTATGTTTGACTGTGGATGTGCTATTTTTATACCATTCATGGTTTGTGGATAAAGTATTGACATTTCGTATGCTAGTTTTAATACGAATGTTTATGTTATGTTTAAACCTATTCATATGAGGAATGCGTTGGACTTAATAAGTGACGGGTGGAGCCCTCTATAGCTCCTTGATGCATCGGTAGGTCTCATGAGACAAAATAGTGTCTTGGCACAAGGCCTTGACAAAATCTTATTTGTAGTCTTGGCACGAGGCCTTGGCTATGTGGTTATGATAGTATGGAATTATGCATTCCATCATTATGAAAGTGGTTATTGATATTGCATGTGATTGTTCGACTAGTAGAATATCCATTTGAATAAGTAAATGGAATTATTTCATTTTATCTTTTCCATATTATGCTGAATTTCAAGTTTAAAATGCTTTTTTTAGTCATAAATTGCTTTAAGTGTTTATGCTTATCTATGAAAGCTTCTTCTATATTGTTATCCTTACTGAGCATCTAAGCTCACCTCATTCAGTGTTTTATTTTTCCCAGGATGAGAAGAAGTAATTTATGAATGACCTTCAAGGATAGCATGAAGGGATATGAAGACAAGATGTTGTTTTAGTTTTTTTACCTTATGATGTAATGTAAGACTTATGAATATATCTAGTGTTTCCAAGACTACTAAACTAATCGGTCTTTCGAGACTTGGTCCTTTGTGATCATGCCAATGTTATGTAATAATGAACTGACTCTAGGTATCTAGGGTCAGGGCATTACAGTTGGTATCAGAGGAAGTTTAGTATAAACCTTGGAAGCTAGATTTACATAAACTCTGATTAGAGCACGTAGACCTAAGATAAACTTTGAGGATTAGTATGGAATAACTTCCTAGAATTTTTGAATTGTAGAGATTTTGTGAGTTTTCCGAGCAATACATCCCTGTCTGGATATGATCATGTAGAGGTGTCTCTGGCACAGATGTACCTAGGGGTAAAACCCGAAACACTGCTTTGAGCTAGACTCGAATGGGAACTGGTGCACAACAATGGGCCTTGCTGCACTCTTGGTTACGAAACTCCCGGGGGATATGCTTAGGATAATTTACATTTTCTTTAAAAACCTATTTGAAGTAATATATATATAATATGAGAGTAAATGACCTTGGTTAATCTTAATATGTTTCAAATTCAGAATATGGTGACATGTTAATCTCTAAATGATTTTATGACTACTATTACTCACACAATGCTTTCTGGTTTTAGTCATTGGCTAAATTCCAAGGAAGTCATAGTGACTTTGAGAATGATTTACAAGGTGGGAAAAGTGGTGGCAATGAGCAAAAAAATTGAATGTTGATAGGAGTAAAAGATATCGTCCTTATTCCAAATCAGTTTTCCAAAAATATGATCAACAACATATATATTAACCAACTCCCGGACTCAACAAGGAAGAGAAAGGTGATGAATTATAAGAGCTCCAGTAATGGAGACCATGGAGAAAAGAACCCTCAATTTCCATCATGCAAGAAATGTGGTAGGAGATACCCGGGAAAGTGTCTCAATGGGACCAAGAAATGCTTTACGTGTGGGAAGGAAGGACATAAAATGTAGAATTACCGAAGAAAAATGAAGAGTACTATGGAAGAAGATAAAAATGGTCCCAAGAATCAGTTTATAGTCATTTGCCGTAAATGTAGGGGACCAGACCATTACCCAAGTGAATGCCCTATTCCATAGGATATATTCTTGGTCAAATAAGAAGCTATGTGGAAATAAATGGTTGGAGAAATGATTAAAAAGTTTCAGTGCTCCTTGTTGAAGGTTTTACTTTGGAATAATTTTCTCTTGTATTTGTAACCCTACAGTCTTCCATGTGAGAATGATATTTGAGGAAGAATTATCTCTTCTCTTGTGGATATAGTTATAAATAACCATTTGGTTTTATATGATCATTTGGTTTGAGACAATTATAAGTTATTATAATTTGGGATGAAAATGCAAGGTATGAGATAAGATTTGTGTTTAAATTATGTTATGGTTATTTTGAGGAATTTATCTCATTTTGGTAATGTTATAAAACATAGTTTTTGAAAAGGAAAACATGCAGACCGTGTGACAACCCGTCACGTCGGACAAAGCTGTGGGAATCAAACCCACAACCAAAGTGCGATTGAGATTTATCACCTACCACTGGACTACGTGAAGTCCCTGGATAGTGCAACTAATTATTTTTAGTTAAATGATTTTATTGATCAATAATAAGTTGATTTGGGTTCTTATGTCTTATCAAATGAATACCCTTGGTATAGGAAAATGATTTGGTGATTAAGTGATAAAAGTTATTTTGGAATAAGTTCACTTTGTTGGGAACACTATATGCCCAATGAAAATAGAATACTATGGGGTTTCATTTGTGGAGTAATGGTGGATTTTTATCTATGTTTTTATTATGGATTTATAGTGATTTGGGTTATTTATGGAAATGATTAACCTATAATAGAGAATATATGATGAGGTTAATTACTTTTAAGTATGTGACTTTAAGAGTATTTGATGTCATTTGGAGATAAAATTTAACATGGGAGACTACACAATCAAATTATTCTATGTTTTGGGTTTCAATATTGGTTTGTATTATATTGAAGGATTTTAAGGACAATTGATTATTGAATGGTATTTATTTAACTTTGGGGTATTATTGGTTTAATTTTAGAAATTAATATTAGTTTTTATTTCTCTCAAGGAATATCCTTTTGGGGGATCATTAGATCTTGTACTAACCATTTTGGTTTTGATTAATCTCTAAAGACAATGTAAATATATTGTTTATCCTGCATGGATCATGTGATTCTATAGAAGTTTATTCTAGCTCTTCCAGTGTGACCAAGTCTTCTTGAATACTCATCGTATAAAAAAATGAGTTAGTGGTGGAAATTTATTAAAGAATTAAACTCTACTTAGAAATTAAATATATATCTTTATATTCTTAGTAAATATCATAAATGAATTCCTCATCCTTATGTAACGTAACTTAAAACAAAAAATGTTGTCCGTTTACCCTTCCAACTAGGATACTAATGATCGTTTGTCCCAACACAAGTTTGTGGTTTTCTTATAGTTAACTTTCTTCTGATCATGATTTCTATCCCTCTCTATCAGAACTTTACACTTAGTTTATCATCCATATCCATGTTTTCCTACATGGAATCCAAGTATGGGTTATCTTGGGTGACCTTTATACATCTCTTTATTTCTTTTAAAGTGATAGTTTTATTGACTCTTTTTCCAATGTGGGACTTTCCATTCTCAGGCCCAATTTTTAAAATTGCAAGGACACAATTTTTTGAAGGAGGGGTGAATGTAACACCCCAATCTTCCACGGTACACTTCTCTTTGAATAATACAATAGCGTGTGTTGTACGCAACACTGAGTTCAAGTACACCATGACTTACCAAACAAGCCGTTCAAAAGAGATTATGAATAGTATTAACTGAATTTTAAATATTATATTATCTTTATAATTATAATCCATATTATGAGTTTCTAAGACATGATTTATGAACAAATTCATTTTTTTTCAAATAAAAGAAGTATTTTTCAAAAAATGAAATTTTACCGCCTTTTAATGGTGAAGCCTTTTTAAAACCAATATTTGAAACTTTTATATATTCAATTTGAAAAAATAAAATTCTTCTTTAGAATCAGGACATAATAATTTAGTATCAATAATGTTTCGGTGTCTTTCTGATAACTTTCATATTTGAGTGAATAGTGAAAAATACTATATTTTAACTGAAAACAACTTTTTTAATCAAAATAATTTATATTGTTAAATTATACATTTTAATGGTTTGGAAGTATAAATATATTATATTTTTAATATTCAATCCAATGATGGTCATTTTAAGTAATTTCAACTTGAAATTGGACATAAACAAGTGTCAAACGTTTGATAGTTATTATTTCTTAAAAATACGTCTTCTGGTTTCGAAAGCGGGAATCAATTTTAAATTAATAACTGAAACTTTTATGTTTTGAATTTGGTAAAATAGACTTCATTTTTGGATTCGGAATAAAAAAATTATCCTAGGGTGAAATTTTGGTACTTTTCGGATAACTTTTATATTTTTATGAATAGTTAAAATTACTAAATTTTAATTAAAAACAACTTTTTTAATTGAAATAATTAATAGTGATAAATTAAGAATTTGAGTGGTTTTAAATTATATTTAAAATATATTTTTACCATGTAATACAATGTGGGTCATTGAACATAATTCAACATTTAAACCAATCATAAACAACTGTCAATCTTTTGATAGTTTTTATTTCGTAAAAACACGCTTTTTTGTTTTAACAACGAGAATTAATTTTAAATTAATTTCTGCCACTTCTGTGTATTGAATTTTGAAAAATGGATTCCATATTTTGAATCAGGATGTCCAAATTGTGTAAATAGGTAACTTTTATTTTTAGACATTTTGAATAATTACTTCGGTAAATATTTTATTTACCATGGTTAAAGGGTAAGTCCGGTAAATAAGGGTAAATAAATAATATTATAATAATATTAAATTACCCTAAAACGTGTCTCAACCCTATTGGTTGATACATTTCCGACCATGGGTATCTTTGGGTCGATTTTGGGACCCCATGGATCCACTTGTAAGTGATAATGTCACTTTATATTAATTAAGTTAAAGTAATTATAAAAATGACATAAGCATATATCTTTTAGTAAAACAATTTTTACATAGGGTTATATATGTTCTAATTTAAACTATAAATATTCATTAGAAATATAAAAATATTTCCTACATAATGATAATTTATTTATAATTTTTAGACATTAAATAATTTAGTTTATTTATGACACAATGATGATACAGTAATTACCATAATAGTGAAAAATTAAGATAATTGATATTATAAATACCCAAATAAATAAAATTGGAGACTTTTTATGAATTAAACTAATTTTATAGGATAATATTACATGTTAGGATTGATTTAATTAATGTTTCTAGAAGTAATAATTCTATTATGAGTTTTTAAAAAATCAAATTTTGAATTGTGTCTAAATTGACATAAAAGAGTTTTAAAAACAAATATTATATTATTAATTGATTTTAAATTCCTAAATATCTATTGTTCGTCCAAGAGATTTATATCATGATAGGTGTATATTTAATGGACCACTTGGGGGTCTCTTGGATGTATATAGTAAGTTTATTAACTATATAATATAAAAATACAAAGTGGCATGGAAAGTGTCAAACTAATTAACTAAGAGTTAAAACTAAATGATAAGGTTAATATAATGACCCAAACCAGTCTAAATTCTATTTTTTGAGTGGGTTTCGACCCATCCACACTTTAAAATTTAAATAATACCCTTTGTATCCATTAGAAACCGAATATTATTTTATTATAAAATAATATTTCTAGCTTTTCCAAAGGTGCCCCTCACCCCTCTTATAAAAGGGCACTCCTTCTTCTCATTACATCCCACCTTCAAAGCCTTTTGGTTCGGCCAAACCCTGCCCAAATAGTCTCTCAACTTCCATAACTTCATCCTAGAGGCCTTAAATTAGTCATAAAGCCAACCTATGGAGTCCTTTTGATCAAATCAAAAGGAAGAACCCGAAGAAGAGGTAATGTTTTCACCACCCTCTTTCAAGTTCCTTTTTTCTTCTACTTTTTCTTTATTTTTTATTTTAATTCTTAAATAATAACTCCAGTATCTTATATATACTGTGATGTTATTATAAATATAGTAAAACTATATTCAGTATTCTACCCATCCTTTGAATGACATGTCACCATACATGCGTACGTACGGCTTACCGTCTCCACGTCGTGGTGTAATAGTTATTTAATAACTTTTTATTTGGATGGGTATAATAATGATGTGTAATTAATGTAAATAATAAATATAACATGATAATTATTATGTATATATGATATACCATCTAATAATATATTATTTTAACATCAAAAGAATTATATTGTCGCTCGTGCGTACGTACGGACTACCGTCTCCACGAAAGCGATGAGATTCATTCTCCATCGTATCCATTCAAGTACAATTATCATTTGATGATTTTTAATTTTTTTTAAGACTTGATATAATTCTGGATATGAATAATATACAACCTATGCATAACAAACACGGCTTACGTAACAATGAATATAAAGGAAAATGAGTAAGTTAACACCCAAAATGACGATAATACTAAGATATTATTAACAAATCAATGTTAAAAGATCATATATGATATCATATTAATGTAAATGATTCTTGTATAATTCAATAAAAATTATTTCACCATTATACAGGAGGTTAACCTACCATCCACCAAGGAAAAAGTACAAAGTAAGGGGTTTCTAAACTCACTCTTAATTTCGTGAGAATTCCATTGTTCACCACTTAATTGTTGCATGTGGTGTATGTGTACTACCCATGATTGTATTCATTGTATAATATACTTTAATTTATGAGTATTTACATCATCATTGTATGATCCTTCTTTCATGGGTGTATGTTTCATATGTTACCTAATCGATAAGGGAATTCAAAATTTCAATTTCCATTTATTCGGCTTTACGCAAACTTGATTGATTATTTTACTCTGAGATTATGTGTGGAATAACTATTCATTTGCTTATGTCATAATTTCCACTCCCATTTTTTGTGGATATACTTTTGATACACATAATCATTCCATTGATAATTTCTCAAGTCATCGATATGAATTTGATAAGAGTAATTTTAACTCATTCTCCATTTGTTGAGTTAAACATCCAATTCATTGGTGTTGTTTTTACAAGATTATGTGTGAATATCCTTTGATTGTTTTACAATGAATATCCAATCATATTTAGTGTATTTATATTTTTCACACATAACTATGTCGTTGATTTATCCTTAACCTAAGGATACGACCTTTATGAGAGATTTCATCTCAACTTAAATTCCATTGAGACTTATTTGTTGTTATACAACAAATCACTTTTATCTGGTGTATATAATGTACTTTGACATAGTATATCATGAATCCCTTTATTCTCATGATATTACAAAGCTTTTATTACCTCAATTATTTGTATTCAAGTGTCTCTCTTTTGGTTAGAATCTATAACTAAAATACCATTTTTATAATTTTTAATGACTTATTCATCTAAATATTTCTCACTAATGTCCATGTTTTAAAAATGGTTTTAAGGATTTATTTACATGGACATTAAAGTTTTAAAATTAAAGCTCCTTTTAAAAAGTTTCAAAGTGGTATGGGTCACTTTGATTCAAAAATCTATTTTTAAATGGCTTCTTGACAAATAGTGTGACTTTTAAATGATTTCAAGAAAGAGGGGATATTTCACTCTAATTTTTTTGATGATTATTTTCATCTAGGTCAATATCCTTCATCATTATCAATTGAGGTTAATATGATACAATAAAATCTTCCATATTGTATCGAATGAGTTATGTTTGACTGTGGATGTGCTATTTTTATACCATTCATGGTTTGTGGATAAAGGATTGACATTTCATATGCTAGTTTTACTACGAATGTTTATGTTATGTTTAAACCTGTTCATATGAGGAATGCATTGGACTTAATAAGTGACGGGTGGAGCCCGCTATAGCTCCTCGATGCATCGGTAGGTCTCATGAGACAAAATAGTGTCTTGGCACAAGGCCTTGACAAAATATTATTTGTAGTCTTAGAACGAGGCCTTGGCTATGTGGTTATGATAGTCTGACATTATGCATTCCATCATTATGAAAGTGGTTATTTATATTGCATGTTATTGTTCGACTACTAGAATATCCATGTGAATAATTAAATGGCATTATTTCATCTTATCTTTGCCATATTATTCTGAAGTTCATGTTTAAAAGGCTTTTGTTTTAGTCATAAATTACATTAAGTGTTTATGCTTATCTATGAACGCTTTTGCTATATTGTTATCCTTACTGAGCATCTGAGCTCACCCCTTTCAGTGTTTTATTTTTTCCTGGATGAGAAGAAGTAATTTATGAATGACCTGCAAGGATAGTATGAGGGGATATTAAGACAAGATGTTGTTTTAGTTTTTTTACCGTATGATGTAATGTAAGACTTATGAATATATCTAGTGTTTCCAAGACTACTAAACTAATCGGTCTTTCGAGACTTGGTCCTTTGTGATCATTCCAATGTTATGTAATAATACACCGACTCTAGGTCTATAGGGTCAGGGCATTACAAAAACTTTCAAATTATATTAATTTTAACATTTATAATACCAATTATTTTATTCTTTCATTAATAAGGAAAATACTGCATCCTTATTATGTCATAAATAATATTAATTATTAAATGTATAAAAATTATAAATAAAATACCCTTATTTAGGAAATCTTTTTATATTTCTAATGAGTATTTATAGTCGAAAATATAACAAATATAACCCTATGTAAAAATTGTTTTTCTAAAATATTTTTGCTTTTGTCATTTTTGTATTTATTTTAACTTAATTAATATAAATTGTCATTATCACTTACAAGTGGCTCCATGGGGTCCAAAAATCGACCCAAGGATGCCCATGGTCTGACATGTATCAACAAATAAGGTTAGGACACGTTTTAGTGTAATTTATTATTATTATAATATTATTTTCTACCCGTATTTACCAGATTTACCCTTTAACCATGGTAAATAAAATATTTACCGAAGTAATTATTTAAAATGTCTAAAAATAAAACTTACCTATTTAAACAATTTGGACATCCTGATTCCAAATATGGAATCCATTTTTCCAAATTCAAAACACAAAAGTGGCAGAAATTAATTTAAAATTAATTCCCGTTGTTAAAACAAAAAGCGTGTTTTTAAGAGATAATAACTATCAAAAGATTGACACTTATTTATGTCTGGATTAATTGTGAAATTCTGTCCATTGAACAACATTGTATTAAATGGTAAAAATATGTTATAAATATACTTTATACCACTGAAATTCATAATTTATCACTATTATGTATTTTGATTAAAAAAGGTTTTTTTAATTAAAATTTAGTAATTTTCACTATTCATCAAAATATAATTGTTATCCGAAATGTTCCAAAATTTTACCCTAGGCTAATTTAGATTTTCCAAATCCAAAAATGAAGTCCATTTTGAGACATAAAATTTATAAAATTTCAAAAAGTGGGTATTACTATTCATAACGGCTAGTTTGATTGGTTTTGGTGTGTGTTAGAACTCGAAGTTGCATACAACACACGCTACTATATTATTCAAAGAGACGCGCACCGTGGAATCTTGGGGTGTTACAGGTATGAAAAATGTTTTCCCAAACCATTAACAATATGTAAATATCCCTCTACTGAAAATTGAAGAGTTTCATTCTTGGACCTGCTACCCCTCATGTACAATTTACCAAATCTTGTTTATTACATTTGGAGGGAACACCATTTCTCATTAGAGGCCAAATGGGTTTCCAAAACCGCGTTCTTTAGTCTATTCACACTAGATGTTTTTTATTCTTGAACTTACACACTTCCTATATCCAACTAAAAACCGAAAACACTTTCCAATCTTCATGACTCATCTAAAAAAAGGTCATGGGTCAAAGGTAAACTCAAAATCGAGCTTTGTTAAGTGAGAAAAGAGTTAGTCTACCCACCAAACTCTGAAAAATCATAATGGGTCAGGAATTCGACCTACTCTAAAAACCTAAAACATTACAACATCCCCACCTTTATATAGATTATCCTTGGGATATAAATTAAAACCTAAAGAAGTCACCAAGAATACCCATTTATTTATTATTAATCCAGAATACCCCAGTCAAAAATGGCATTCATCAACATACTCATGGTCTCCCAACCATTGCAGTTACCTACCATATTCAGATCTCGATCCAAAGATAAAATAAAACAGATGGTCCATCGACCATCCACAAAATCAAGTTCCTCCATTGAAACACTATCACTCCACTTCAGTAGGTGATCATTTTTTATACTCAACACCCATTATGTCCCTCATATCAATAGATTCTCTCTTTATTTCTATGTCGTACATGAGACCTATGAGATCATGCATATAATCAGATGCTCAAATTAGTCTCGCTGTCTCAAAACTCAAAAAAATCCCACATCACAATGCTTTGAAGATTCCTATGCATGTCAAGTAATCTTTTGTCACATTAATTCTTAGATTCCAATACACCTCACTAGTCACGCATCCAATGATGCTTATATATAAATAATTTTTCCAAACACCTCACATATATATAAATAACGTATTTGACACTATTCAAACCCACTAATCAGAATCTTTTTATTCAATTTATATATCATTTTCACCTCATGCATACAAAAATAACATTCCTATATGAAGGCCATAAAAAATAAAACAAAAAAAATCCAAATTCCAAAAAAGTATCTCAAATATTAAACAGATTCCCAACCTGTTCAACAACTTCCAGCTCTATTGGATGCACATATCCTGATGCTAAACTTGCTAAATCCTAACTTCCATGTGGTGCTTCACCAGTAACCATCCCCTATCCCCTTTTCCTAGACCCACTTTCTCTGCCATAACCTCCACGTGTAGCTGAAACTGGGCTAACATCACCTAGTACCACTCCCATTCAGATATGAAAACCCCAAATCAGCCCCATTTTGTTTTCCACTTCGGCTAGAAGGATTCCTATTGAATCTTTCCTGATGAGTAACAAATCTACATGGTCATCACTCCTTTGGAACCAAATCACATTGATACCTCCAATAACCCATCTTCAAACACATAAAAAACACCATCAAAGACCCACTCTGAGGTGTTTTACATTAGTCTCTAGCCTGAACACCCTGCTCAGACACCTCTCAACATCGATTCCTACAATCTGAACAATTATCATAAAATTCACCTAATTCTGTCACCAATCTAGAATATGATAGGAACACCAAGATACCCTTGGATATGAGCACCTAATTCACCTCCTTTGAGAATTAGGCTAACCTAAATATGCTTACCTGCATAAAAAATTTTCTTTCATAAACAATCCTAGAAATTAAACATCCTCAAGGAGTCATTACCCACCATACCTGGGGAAAAATGAGACAACATGGTGAATTTATCTGCATAGTCATTAATGGACAAGTCTCCCATCTGTAGGCTCAAGAACTACCAAATTATTTCTACCCCCAGTGTCTCTGGGAATAATTTCTTTAAGAACAAAGCATTAAAATAATTTTAAATCATCCCCTAAGGGTTTCTACCTGGACCTAAACATCCCAACGGTGCTTATTCAGTCCCCTAAGCATGTATGTCACTAGCTTCGCCCTCCACACAGGGGTGTCTCAAATTACTCAATGATCATCTAGATCGACTTGATCTGTTTTTTTATCTCATGTGGACCACCCTCAATATAAAATAGTGATGGATTTTACAACTACATCTCATGAGTGAGATACTCCATATTAGTATGTGATCTCTGAGTTCCTTTTTCAATTCCATGGATGACACATACCAATATCACACTGAGTTTCTTGTTAATCCATGACCCAAAAGTTCTCTGATCTAGTACCTAGCTGGCCTACACTAGAGCATGTACCTGAGACTGTACCCAAACATTTACTAGTGACCCATGATCTTCTTGACCCTTAGGGGCCTCATAATGACCCTCATTGGTGTCAAAATATTCCCACACCTACGACAATAAATCATCTCCCACCTAACCCTCCAATAGTGCATTCAAAGGTGGCCTCCCGCTGAATACCAATATATGGTCATACTACCCATATATCATATATATATATATATATTATGTAGAAAAGGATGGTAATAACAAGTAGCATAAACTCACTACCCTTGTTGGTGCATGGCCAATTGTCTCTTATCGACCATTCAAAGGTCTAGTTCTGTGATAATGTGTATAGGGGGACTCTGGTCGAATCCTTAACGATAATACTATTTTGAATTGTTTTTTTTAATTTATGTTTTGACTTGGGGTTTTGATTCCATAGAAAAGAAAAAATGATTAATTGATGAATATTTTTTTGAAAATTACATAATGATTATTGTGAATTCATTTTTAGGGCGTTAATATAGAGATATCTTAGAGCTTTGAAAACCATTTAATTAAATTAACATCCAATTCCTGAGGTGATTTCAATCAAAACTCAGAATTGTTTTGGTTTTAATGATATTATTAACTAGAGTTATACTCATCATAAAATATCATTTTTAGATGGTTAAATATTCCATTAACCCATGTTTATTTTTGGTTTTAATAATCTATATAATCCGCATGTACCAATTATGTTATTAATCTATAAAATAATTTTTTTGAAATACACAATATTAATTAAAAGAATGTCAAATGAGTGAAATATCTCAGTCACATAACATTCCCAAATTATGACTGACTTTAATGATAGATTTACTCAGCCATTTTTTTTCTCATTATTCTATTCTTAATGTTTAAATTGATGAGTTAAGAAGGAAAAACAACAAGACAAGAAAAGGTATATTCACTGAGTACACACACTAAACCCGAGTATAGGTAAAATGCACATTTGATTGAATAATAAAATAATAAAAGGGATGGGTTTTTGAATTTATTTACTCAATTTGAAGAACCTAGAAATTTCAAAATAGTGTTTGGATTATTATCAGATATGTTTAAGGTAAAATGTGAATTAAAATTCCAATGAAATTAAAAACAATGTAAGCTATTTAAGTTTAAAATAAGTGAAGGAAAACATAAACTAAAAATTGGAGGAGACTATCTCATGTTGAAAAAAGATTAATTCATGTTATTCCAAAACATTGTAAAGGCTCAAGTCATTTCAAATATCCTCCATATGTTCATAAAAGAAAACTCCTTGTAATGATAATAGGGGTTTATTTATATTCAAAGGTGGTGGATAGTTTGAATTCCAAAATTGACCCTCAACTTTGATCACTAATTTGATACATCATACAGATGAATATGGGTATATCATCTTCTTTAAGGTTTTAAATATATATTTATAATTTTCAACCTTAAAATATTGTTACAATTTTATTTTTTAGAAAATATTTTTTCTATTTTACTAAAAAATGTTTTTTTTTCATGTTTTATCTATACTTTTTTCAAATTCAACAATTTGAATGGGGTTTTGTGTAAGATGATGCCCTCATATCATAAAAATTTGTTAAATAAAAGATGGTAGATAATATATTTTATTTCAAACTATAAAATATCATCTCAATTTTATCTACATATTCAGAGAATTGTTAAGGATTATGTTTTTCTATGAAATCATGATAGAATGGTGGGTTGGACAAGCATTGATCAATTGGTCCTCTTATTGGTTGATATTAGGCATAAAATTATTATCTAAGTTGAAATGTATTTCCCTTGGGACTCTAGTTGAGAATAAAATTATTAGGACTTCTATATTGACCCTAGAAAATAACACACCATAGCTGATATAGTATCTTTAAATGACTCAGTGAGCCATTTTGTGTGGTCCATATGACTCATTAAATTGTTGAATTGGACAAAGATTAATTCAAATGATATTTTGAAATTTTCATTAGTAACACTAAAATAAAATGATCTCATAATTTTTATTATGATACAGAATTATATGATCAAAAAAATAAATTATTTTTTTAATTAAAAAAATTCAAACAATTATCTTTTTATGTGTTTATGATCAAATCATGAACATTGAATGGAAATTATTCATTTTAAGTAACTATTATGTGATTCTAGTAATTAAAAAACATGAATTAATATATAATATCAATTCACCCACACTTAGTATTGTGAATTTATTCATGTAAATAAAATATAAAAACATGTATAAATCATTTTTACTCAGAAAAAATATTAAAATATTGTTTTCTCCGTTCAGTGGGTCTATAATATTTCATTAATTAATAATAATTCCACCAAAAATTTGTTACAATATAATGTTCCAAAAACAATTCATTTTTCTTAATCAAAATTATAACTATAAAATATAGGCACTCATAACACTCTACTCTCATGATGATAAAAATTTTATAATGGAGGTTCACTCATTCCCCAACTAAATGTAAAATACGTAGAGTTTCAATGATCTCTCTACTTCCACTCCCTACTCAAAAGTTCACTTGAATCAATATGTATTTTTAGGGATTTTTTATTGATATGGGATGGTGGGAATATAGTGTACAAAAATGGGGGAAAGAGTTATATAAAACCAACTTGTAAAAAAATGCACAATTTTTTTGAAATGAGACATGGAAGGAAATTGAAAAACACATTTACAATGGGTTGAATGTTTGAATAAGGAAAATTGATAGATAAATTTGTAATGGGATGATATGATGAAAAATATACAAAAAAACTAAACATATCCCAATGATATATGAAAATATGATTCATGTTTTTTTTCTTTTTAGTCATTTTTTAATATTGAGCTTGAAAGAAATCTCACACTCAACTCTTAACCCATGATTTATCTCCTCACGACACTAACATTAATAGTTTTATCAATTTAAAATGATGAAGAAGATTTATTTTCTCTCTTATGACAAAACCCATACTTTTTTCATTTTTTAATTATTATTTTTATATATTTCATTGAACACTATTCAATATCATTTGTACATGAGGTCATAAAAAAAATACATTCCCAAAACTCACGGAATGAAAATATCTTCCCAAAAAATTAAATGTATTCTTTTCATCTAGAATATAATAAAAAATTTAAATATATAGGAAATGGTAACAAAAATGAAATTCCTTCCACCAAACATAAATTCCAATTAACTTTTAAATGAGATTACATGTGTATGTTGGGGTGGACAAGGTTTTGGGATTGAAATGATGTTATCAAAAAAGGTTTTTCATAGTCTTGAGGGGATTTCAAAAGATGGTTCAATTTAATCATAATGGGGGGATATTTGGATAATGTGATTCTCATTTTGTTAATAAAATGACTCAATCATATTAATCTATACCATGGTTGAAAATTCATCTTTAAGGTCCACAAAATCAAGAATCCCAATTGGGGGTAAAAAACACACAATATGAAAAGATGGCCATATGCAACCTTGGCGTGAATCCTTATGTTATTCCTCGTGTTTGGGGAAAGATATTTTCCCAATAAAAAATTGACATTCAAAATTTATTATTCCTGACCAAAAAATTATAATTCAATTTTGGGATGACAATACACATTGTGTGAGTGGAAAACATGTCATTAGAGTCCCCAAAATGATTAAAAAAATTAATAATTTATTTGTGTGCAATTATGACACTATTTTTTGTATTTTTTTATATTTTATAGTTTTTTTCATTAAAATAACTACCCAAAAAAAGGGGAAAACGTTTTAATGAGTACTATTGATAAAAATTGGAATGAGAGAGGAATAAGAAGAAATAAATAGATAGAGAGAGAAAATGAAGAAGATACAAATTGGGAGTTGTTATCAAATTTATTTAAAATATATATATATAATTAATATTACACAATAGTGGTTGGATGATAATATGAAAACATGAAAATGTGAATTAAAATTAAAATGAAATTGAAAACAACATAAGTGATTACAATTGAAAATAATGGAAAACAAACATGACTGGAAAAGTGGAGCCGAGGTAACTCTTGATGAAACATGATTAAGGCATGTAATTATAGGACCCTTTCATGTCTATAGTAAAGACCGATACCCATCAGAAGTTCTGAAGATAAAAAAACTTTTAAGGAGAAGCGTGGGATGTATTTATAAGTATAGGTTGTGGATGTTTTTCATACAAAAACTTCTTCTCCACTTATCTCGCCAATTTGATACTTCAAAATGATAAATATGGAGAAATTTTCTTCATAAATGTTTTAGAAAAATATTTGTAAAGTTAAGCCTACAAATTTTGTGACCATTGTAATTTTTTTATCAAATTTTATGGATTTTTCACTAGAAAATGTTTTACTATCCAGTTTTATATAGACTATTTTGAAATGTCACAATGTGTATGGGGTTTTGAGCAGGATGATTCCATAAAATAATAAAAATTTATTAAAAAAATACGGGAGGATATATCTTTTATTTAAAAACAAAAAATATCATCTGAATTCCTATTCTATTTCGGGAGAAAAGTTGAGGATTGTGTGCTTATTTGAAATCTCAGATAGAATGATATGCTCTAAATTTATTGATCAATTGGGACCTCTATAAGTTGAGTTGGGACTTGAAATTATTATCCAAGTTGAAATATATTATTCCTATAACTATGGTGGATACTTAATGGAATTGGACTTCTATAATGATCCCATTAAACCACACATCACATCTAGTTCCGTTTCTTAGGTAGATTCAATATACCTTCTTGTGTGGTCCATATAACCCATTAAGGGGGTGGATTGGACAAAGATTACTTATAATGATCTGTATGAATTTTCATCAGGAATAATTAAATGAATAATAAAATAATTTATATTATTTTTTTGAAAGATATTATCATAAAATTAAATTATTTTTCAATTAAATTAATTCAAACAATTTTATTTCATATGTGATTATGATCAAAACATGAACATTGAATTGAAATTAATAATTTTAATTGAAAATTTTATGGTGTAAGTAATTCAAAATCATGATTGAATATTTAATATGAATTACCTTCCCCCATAATATCAATGTCTCATGACATCTGTCATGACCCGAACCAAGCTAGGGCTCAAAACACAACTACCCCATGACCGAATCCATATGGATGGGGGAGAAAAGCACTGAAGTCATAACTAACTAGGGAGGACATTTCCGAAGAACCTTTAGACATTCACACAACCAAATCGGTGAGAAATTTAATGGGGGAAGAAACTAAGGATGAAAAACTGATATAAATATACCAAATATGCATGGACCACTAAACATAATGAAGTATAGTAGTGTATTATGAAAATATGTCCCAACCTAAAAAGAAATGGAAAATGTTAGAAAAATTAGATAGCCCATATATTGTATCCCAAGATATTGCCACTATATATGTTCTATAAATCCTATATCCCAAAGTTCCTCTAAAGACACAATCGACCTGTACAATATATAAAAAAGAAACAACACATGTTTGGAAAATACAATGTAGGGTTGAGTATTTAAATACCCTGTAGAACAACCTGAAATGGTTAAATTGGAGATGTAAAAGATACATATTAAGAAAGAATAAGTAAATAGAAAAAGGTACATTAAGAGAGTATAGCTCAAACCAATAAGGTAGTGAATGTGAACTCTTCTAAACATAAGGATCTTGACCCTTTTAGAAGATGAATTTCTCATCGAGTCTTTGCTATCAATAGTATGATAGTGGACTCATCTGGCCATGAGAAGCTAAAAACGGAAATAACATGGCATATCCCACACATCTTCACCTCTATATGAATGAATGTAACTATAATCAAGGAGTGGATAGTAAATAAAATATATATATACATCTGTTTGTGTGTGTGTGTGTGATTAGTCAAGGAAACCAAAATGAGAGAGTAAGGAGATCTCCATCTCACTACCCAACCCAAGATGATGTGTAACCAATAGTTCCAGATGAAAGTCCATCTATGATGCCCAGTATCACATGCATCTTCCTAGGACACATAATTCTAAAGGACTCAATCACGACACCTTAATACTATCAGAAATAGATGGAACTAACTCCCCCGCATGGTATTAAGTCTCATCACAAGAACACATATCGGTGGGAACTGTGTCTATCTTCTCATCAGTCCAAAGGTCCATAAAACCATATGTTTTAACTATGACACACTATCAAGGGTTTTATAGTTTTAGTAGTGAATTTCATAACCTAGTATTAGAGGAGGGTCCTACTCTAGTAGTCACCATGGAATGACACTAACGAGTCCTATTGGAGGGTACCACTCAAGAAGGTCATCAGGGAATGCCATTGCCTAATCCTACTGAAGGGTAATCCCGATGAGTCTTCAGGGAAGAACCACTGCCCAGCCCAATTGGAGGGTTACACCTTGACGATATCATCAAGGAATTCCACTTCCTAGCCTAGATGGAGGGTAAGACCGAAACATTAAGGAAAACTACTGCTCAACCCTATTAAAGGGTAACATAGAATTATCATCGATGAATTCAACTACCCAGTCCTACTGGAGGGAAATCATGGAAAATAAATTGAGGAATTCCAATACCCAACCCAGCTGAAGGGTAATCCCTGTACTTCCCAGGTGATTCTGTATGATAAATTCTATAATTGAGTGTCACCTTCACATGTGAAAACTAGGAATATTTCACATTGTATCTCAAAAGATTCATTAGAGAGAACCATCACATAATACCTTAAAAACACTCAATATAGGTATCTCAATGTCCAAAATCCATGTTAAAAAAATGATATATAGAGGATTGAAGATCACTTGGAAGAGATCAGGTAGAACATGTCGTGTTAGGTGACCCACACAGTGTGTGGTCCCTCTTCACTGTCTGTTCGTGCCTCTGGTTAGTACATGGGTCCCTTACCATGTAGTAGAATACACCATGTAGGCTCACTCCATGCTATTTCTAAACTATCTGGGGTCAGGGTCGTTTCCATTGGCCATGTTTGGTTACTCATACCTCTTGTCCATGTACATTGTTATAGGGTGTGTGAGTTCACACGAGATGTTTCTTTTGTAGCCAACATGTGTTTGTGTAATTTTTACAAGGTGTGTCTCTGGTCATGTAGTCCTTCACACATCACCTACACAAGATAAAGAATTACACATCTTGTTAAGAAATTACACATCGTTCTATCCTAACAGGTTCTGAAAACTTAATATCACTGCTAGAAAGGGGCTACATGTTCTATGTTCTTTATTGTACATGGCATGTAGTCAGGTTTTTTTTTCAGAATTCTCAGATTTGGCCAACCACTTAATATCTTCATCAACCATCACTCATATCACCTGATGACATTCCAAAATCATCGAATCTAGGAGAAGAACATGGATTCCTTTCATCTCCCACTGCGAATCGGTCTCATTCAATGATGGGGGATTGATTTATTTTTTCACATGTCTTTGTACCTATGATTGTTACAATATTAAAATTTAAAAACTGTATTCGCCATCCTCACTTTGGAATATTTCTAGATTCTTTCTCAACTCTAAAACTATATTTGTTTCATTGATCCGTCACAAATCCGAGCACTCGATTGAGAATGGGATGTGCCAAAATTGTCCAGCTATGAATTGTAGGGTTCTAATGGTGAAGAACATGAAGAATGATGGAATTAAAAGAACCATTAATAATGGTTTTGAAAATAATTGGACAATCTCTCTAGGACAATGAAAATTAATTTTCTCCAAGGTAAGAAACAATTTCATAAGAAAAAGAGACAATCCAATTTCAGTTCATTATGATAAAAAGGGTTCACGGAGGGGCATAGATTATTGAATAAATAACAATATTTTCAAACATTTAACCTACTGAGTAAAATCACCAAAGAGGATTATTACCTCTTGTTTGGATTGATATTTGGTGAATAAATAGTTTTCTAATGAAGGAGGAGGATATGTTTTGTTCGATGTGCTTTGATCTGCCTTAAATAAGAGGTTATTCCATCATTGAAGGAATTCCCCCAAGGAATTATCCAATAGAGATTTGGAGGAGATATTTACTAAAGAATGATGAATTGTGATACAACCCTATCTAAAAACTTATAATGATATATTTATATGTTTTGAATTAGGTCATAGTTGATTTTTCAGTTAAT
Organism: Viscum album; assembly: GCA_963277665.1. Lineage (NCBI taxonomy): Eukaryota > Viridiplantae > Streptophyta > Magnoliopsida > Santalales > Viscaceae > Viscum > Viscum album. The sequence goes on from OY728160.1 coordinate 738,176,461, forward strand.
TAATTAATTATTTTTTTAACTTAAATTCACCGCCAACAATAGAGGCATTTGGTCATCCCACATTGACTTGTTTTTTTTCACTAAGGAAAATGTTTCATTTTGGACCCAAACATGTCCTCATATTTCCAATAAAAATTTATGATTTATCCAATTTTATTTAAATAACTGTGGTAGAACAATATTAATATATTTAATTTTTTTATAAATTTTTTTTGGGAACACCGGGCCTTGTAATTGTATATCTATTCAATTCATAGCTTATTAAATATATTTAGAATCATTTCAAAGTCATACAAGGAAAAATAATTCCTCTAAATCATTCTATAATTAAATATTATTTTCCCCAAAGATAAAAAATTAAGAAAACAACTTGGGATACTGAGCCTGCATTTAGATCTTCTTTTCATAAGAACCCTCTTGCATGTTTCCATTTTTCCACAACATGTAAACCTAATGGATGGTTTGTCCTCACAAGGTCTACTACTAACATTCCTCGATCTCCACCTGTTGATCTGTAAAGGTGGATCAATCATTTATGTCCATCTCACCCCAGTCAGTGATTTTCATACGGTCATGCATGTATTTCCTCAGTTGGGACACATGGATGATGTCGTGCACCTGCTCCAACTGCGAGGGTAGGGCGATGTGGTAGGAAACCCCGCTAACCATCTATATATTCTCGAATGTCCCGACGAACCCCATGGATAGAATTACTCCCATTATTAACCTTAAAATTCCTCATCATGGGGAGAAACTCATAAATATGTAGTCTCCCTAATCAAACTATGAGGGCCAACAACGACGATCTACGTGGGATATATGTCTTCTATGGACTATTTTCATCTTCTTTGTCACCTGCGCCCACTCATGGACTATAAGAGATTACTCTCCATTAATTTTCCATCATAAGGGTGACATATAGGGTCTCCTGTACTGGCCCACTAAAGGTTCCTTGTTAATGGTAGATTAATAGCTGTGGCTGTATGAAAAATTTACCAATGTCAGGTTATCCTCCTAGATCCAGTGGAAGTTTAACATGAAATCCCTCAAAAAATATTCTAGAACATGGATTGTGTGCTCGGTCTCCCCATTAGTTTGGGGATGAATGTATATACTGATCTCTAACTGGGTCCCAAATTCCTCTTATAGGCCTCTACACAATCATGATATAAACTACACTTCACGATTAGAGAGAATCGTCGGGGGTACTCTATGAAGGTGGATGATCTCTCGTACGTACAACAACCCAAAACTCTCCACTGAACTCTATTCCTTAATAGAATGTAAGTGCAAAGACTTCATGAGTTTTTCTATTATCAACCATATAACATCATATCACTTATCTATGCATGTAATTATAGTGATGTAGTTTGTGGATAGGTCATCTCTTTTCCACGCTGAGATATCAAGAGGCTGCAAGAAAACCACGGGAATGTGGTGCTCATCCTTCACTTGCAAACAAGTGAGGCATCATGAGAATAAATTAGCTATGATTCATCTCATGTGGGACCATAAAAATATCTACTAAAGCTATCTATTCATATTCCCCACATTGGTATATACAACTATGAGAGAAGTGTGGAACTCTCGCATTGTGACTTAAACCATTGATTAGACATAGAAGAATGTCTCATTATTCCCTCCAAAATACCCAAATGGTGTGTCAACTATGGATATATGATCCTAATAAACCTCACATATTATTTCTCCCTATTGTTAATCTTCCACATGCTTGAGGAGAAATTGATTCAACACCATTTAATATAGAAACTTTGTACCCTCTTTTTCCACCAGGGTCAGCAACATGAATGAGAACTACTCCAAAGAATCATGAACTAGGTGATCCTAGGAAATACTTCTAAGGAAATATGCTAAAACAATCACCTTACTAAGTGTATAGACTATCTTGAAGTCATAACCCAATAATAAGTACAACCAATGATGTTTCCTTATGATATTGTCTCTCTGAGTGAAGATGTACATGAGGCTCTAGTAGTCTGAGTAATCCAAAAAGCACACTTCTAGATGGTAGTGCCTCCCCATATTCATGGATTAGACTACTGCTAGTATCTCTAGGTCATGAGTCACATAGTTCTTCTCATGAAGTCTCAACTGTCTCAAACCATATGTAATGATTACCTATCATTGCATCAACACGAAACTGATCCTAGATCTTGAGGCATCGTAATACACCACAAACTCAACACCTTCTTCTAGTATCCTTAAGATTGGAGTGCTCATTATCCTATACCTCAACTCTTTAAAGACCATTTAAAACTGCTCAAACTAGTTAAATTTTTTCCCATCCATGTCATTGTGGTCAAAGAGGTCGTAATTCTGGAGAAGTTTGACATAAATATCCTTTATTACCCTAGAATTCCAAGAATGCTATGAACCTCTGACACATTCGTGGGTGGATCCTATGATATCACTACTTTTATGTTGGTTGGATCCATAGATAATCATTGATAAATAAAACATGGACACGATTGTTCCACTCCTGTATCCAAAACTATAAATTTGAGTGATTTCCATAAAGTTGGTTCTCTTAAACTAAATCAAGAACCATCCTCATGTTCTATGAATTCTTATTATCATTTTCAGTGTAGATGAGTATTTATTTGATGAAGAAAACAAAAACTGGACCATGTTTGGATGAATGATAATGTTCATCAAATCCATAAATATTATCTGGACATTTTACACACAAAATGGAATCACTATCAACTCATAGTGTCCATAGCGATAGAAGAGATCCAATAATGGAATATCACCCTCAAAAACCCACAACTTATGGTTTATAAACCTAAGATCGATCATGGAGAACCATATAACAACTCACAACAAATAAAAGAGGTCATAAATACTTGGAAAGGGGTAATTTTCCTTTATTGTTTTCTGGTTAAGGTGATGATAATCTACGAGAAGTCATATTCTTTTGTCTGCTAACGTCACAAATAGAACGAGAGCTACCTAGGGGGAAACATTTTTTCTAATTAATCCTTTCCCAGGAAGGCCCCCAATTACACCAGTAGCTCTCAGATCTCGGTAGGTTCCATATGATATTCCACAAAAGATATCAGGGTAGTCAGAAGATGCATGTATATGAAAAAAATCAAGCTTTCACCATGGAGGTTGTCCTGAAACATACTTGGGGAACATATTCATATAGTCATCCACAACTGAACGAACCTAGATGCACATGGAATTGAATTCATCAAGGATTAAACTTTCTAATTGATGTGTTATAATCTATAATATCATACTCACATTATACTCATATCATGTTACGAGGTATCACTCTCATAAAATGGAGAACATCATCCCACAAGTGCATAGGAATCTGACTAGTCTGCATCAACATTTAATGTGGGCTCAAACCATGTAAATACAATCCTTCATCAAGATGAAATTATATGGTTTCATCATGATGACTAATAGGTCCCACATAAACCTATCTCCACCATGGGATAGCTCTCACCAACAATAGATGAAAGACACATATGAAGTGTTCCCTGTAGGAACCTCGAGACAAATCTGTTGCACTAGAATCTCTAATTCATGCTCTAGTTCTAGTAGCAAGAGTCAAAATATAAAATAATGGCTAGAACCTATGTATTATAAATATTGAGGAAATATTATTAAAAACACTGATCATACCTCGAATCATCTCATATGCTATAGGATCATAGACATCCCAAGATTGCAGCTGTCCAAGGCACTGACCGCCAGCTCCCTGGACCTGACATGGGCCGTATGGTGTTTGTGGAGTAAGGACCATCAAAAATTTTCCCCCACATGTAACTCAGCCTTACTAGACCCCACCTTATCCTAAAATGGGAAATCCCTGGTCAAGGCGATGTCTCTTTCTTGGCGGTCTAAATGATATCAGCCTGGGATGCTCAGCACACATGGTCAAGCATTCTCATGACATGTGAAATTTCTTTTCACAAGTATATAATTGTCCCTCCCTAGTCTATCCTGGTTATATATGATTTCTATTCATTGTACGACCATGTTCTTGAGCTTGCTTATAGAAGGGTCTCTTATTCGGAGATCTATAGTGCATGCCTACTGTTGTTGATGTCATGAACTATCATGCCTAATGCCAACTCCATCATTCTAGAATCCCTAGAATATAAATATCTATATCAAAATTTCCCACTCCAACACCTCAGTGTAGGTGGGGATGCATGATGTCACTACGCTAGATCAAATCTCTCTGCAGAGTCCTTGCTCAGACTTCTATGCTCAGAAGTAGACATCTTTGATCATGTCAAGAGAGTCGAGTGTAAAGTGTGTGAACCTAGTTGCATACTCATCCACTATCATCCTTCCTATTAAATCTCCATAATATCATAAATATGAATGGAACATATGTAGGAGGGATAATACTCCTCACAAAACATCTACTAAAAGTTGTCCCTTGAAAGTGTCGACTCATCATGCATCTGGGTAACCAAGATCCACCAGTGACTAGATGCTCCATGGAAAAGGATGGATGCCAAAGACACCATCTAATACATAATTTTATAAATAATCTTGATGATATAGACCACTGAATCTAGCCAATCCATCACCTATTTAGGATATAGTATGTCGCAGAACCTCAACGGTCTCTAGTGCTGGAACTCCCAGAGTGCGCTCAGCCTGCACGTGTCCTCAGCCTGTGGACATCCTTTACCTTTTTTTTCTTGATTGATATACTACTCGAATGGTGGAGGTGATTCTACCCACCCACCTGGAGGAAGGTTACAATGAGGTGGACCCTAAATTGAGGCCTTGTTGCCCATTGGGTCGTCTTCATGAACTAGAGATGGTATCTTGGATGGCTGTCGTCGTGGAGTCATCCTAAAAATTATCAATATATAACACAGTCATATGATAAAATACATATATATCAACAAAAATGGAGAGATAACTCATGATGTACAATCAATGAATTGATCCTATATGATACATATACCATTGATCCCTTCAATAAATTTCTCGACATGCTTATTTGACAAGAATGTTGTTAATGTCATGGTGAATGGATATGCCAACCATCACACCATTACTGGACTCCCTTTCATGAGAGATACACTCAACACTCTTTGAAATAGTTTCCCTAAACCCTACCAACATATATTTTATGGGAACATTTTCAATAACATTCCAAGGCTCAATCCATTTCTGATACAAATATGTCATGACCCAACCCAAGTCGGGGCTCGAGACACACCAAACCCAAACTCACGTCTATAGTCTAGGGGTAGAAATAATTATCGATGACATAAATAACTCGGGGAGGCCTTTTCCTAAGAACCTATACTAATGCACATAGCCAAATAAATTCAAAATTGTAAAGGGAAATGAAATTATGAATTCAATAATACTATAAATATACAATGTATACATTGACCACTAAATAGAACGAAGGAGGATGGTGTATATTGGAATGTAAAAGTGGAAAAATAAATTCCCAAACTAGAAATATGTCCTAACCGAAAAAAACTATAAAACAGTAAACAATTGAGAGAGCCCAGCTCTAGTATACAAATCTATGACCACCGTACATGGTCCATGCACCCCATATACCTATGCTCATCTAAAGTCATGATAAACCTTTCAGCCATCTAAAAATAACATTACAAATGTTGGAAAAAATCCATGAAGGGGTGTCTATATACATACCCATTAGAACACCCAAAAAATTGAGGGGGGGGGGGGGTAGTAAGCAATAAAACTGTAAAGATAAGTAGTAGATAGAAAATGTACAGTAAGAGAGTACAACTCAACACAATAAGAGATTGAAAGTGAACTCACCCAAATAGAAGGATCTTAACAAGGCCAGAATATTATCTTCTCATCAAGCCTTCAATATATATAGTTGGATAGTGGACTCATTCAACCACAATAATCTAAACAAAGAAATTATGTGGAATCCCCCACACATTATTCCTCTCCTAAAAGGGGAGTAACTAAATACAAGGTGTGGGTACTGAAGTAGGATATATATCTGTGTGTATATAAATATATATATTCTCAACTAAAGAAACTCAAAAGATAGATTAAGGGGATATCCATATCACATCTCGTCCTAAGAATATGAGTAGCTAACAACTCCCTAAAAAAGACCATCTGTGATGCCCAACATCTCATGCCTCTTCCTAGGACACATAAGCCTAAGAGACTCAGTCACCACACCTTGATACTATCCTATTTGGGAAGAACTAACTCAAACACACTATTTTGAAATGCATCACATGAATTAATCTCAATGGGGAATGCATATAGATTTCTCATGAGTACAATGATTCATCAAACCACACCTCTCCAATCTATCGTACAATGGAGGGATCACCAGTTTTGGGAAAATATTCTATTCCCTGGTACGAAAGGAGGGTCCTACTCCAGTAGTGACTGAGGAATACCAAGACCCATTCTTACTGGATGGTACCACTCGGGAAGGTCTCTAGGGAACTCGACTAACCATTTCTATTTAAGGGTATTCCCATTGATTCAATGGGGTAACACCACTGCCCAGACCAGCTGGAGGGTTATTACTAGAATATGTCATTGGGGAACTCCATTGTCCATCCCAATCTTAGGGTAAGCCCATAACATCAAAGAACTACACTTTAAAGTCCTACTAGAAGATAACATCGAATGATCTAGGGGAATTCCACTACCTATTTCTATTAGTGGGTTTTCCTTGAACATTAATCAGGGAATTACACTACTTATACCTTCTATTGGTTAATCCTGGTACTACTATGATGATTTGGTGTGATCTCTACCATCATCGGGTGTGGTCTTAGTTGGAGATAAATAAAAAATAATTAACAGAATATCTCAAAATAAACATTTGAGGGAACCATTGTGTTTATTTAAAAATACATGGTATATGAATCTTGTGGTCAAAAATAAGAGTTCAAAAGAATGAGATATAGAGGTTTAAAGATCGCTCAGAAGATCTCAAGTAGAAATCAATGTGTTAGGGGACCCACACAACATGTGGTCCCTATTCGATTCCTAGTTGTGTCTCTATGATGTATAAGCATCCCATCCCATATATAAGAACATGATTTTTAGGTGAATTTTACACTATCTTATAACTATATTGGATTGGGGTTGTGTCACGTGGTCCTGTCTGTGTACTCGGACCCTGTGTCCATATACTTTGGTACACAACATGTGGGTTCACACAGGATGTTGCTCGTGTGGCAAACCCATGTATGTATACATGGTAAAAGTTGTGTATCTAGCCTTTTAATCCTTCACCTGGCTCATACACTTGATATGGAGTTACACACTATGTCAAGGAAGGGAACATCATTAAATCCTTTTGGGTTCCCAATACCTAGTGCCACCATAGGAAAGGGTCTAAATGACTTGTGTTCATTATTGTAAAAAGTGTGTAGACTCTATTTTTCTAGAAATATCATATTCGAACAACTATTCTATATTCACATCATCCATTGTAAATATCATCTAATTTAATTACTAAATGTATGAATCTAGCTGAGGAACATGAATTCTCATAATCGCTCACCGCGAATTAGCCTTGTTCATCGACGTGGGTCTAGCTGAACATTTGGATGCTGTTACACATTTTTTCATCATGTTTTCAAAGTTAAATCCCTAGATCAAATTTCCTCGCCCCACAGGCTTTCCAGATCCGTGCTCATCTCAGAAAATTATGGATGAATTTTTGATACTCCATAAATCTGGGAACTGAATCGATCTTGGGATTCAAGACAACTTTCAAGCCGAGAACCATGGGGTTCCAAAATTGAATAATGTGAGAAACTTGGGAATATAAATCCCCATGAACAATTGTTTTGATGATTATTTTCCATAACCTCTCATCTAATGATGAATAAAATTCTCCAGGTTTAGAACTATTTGATTAAGAAAAATAGAGGATCCAATTTAAGTTCATTACGATAATCCATGTGTGAATGGAAGGGTGTACATCAATTAATGATTGAAAATCTAATCAAATATTTAATATAATCCATAAAAATAACCAATTATGAGTCCTAACTCTTGTTTGGATTTATCACAAGTGAAGAACATGTTTTCTAATGAGGGATGTGGATCTGTTGCATTCATTTCACATTGATCAACCTTGAATTGGATGTTCATCTTTCTTCGAAGAAATTCCACCCAACGTCCCAAACGACTTCATTTATTATTGATTTTGATAATCCACCTCGTAATTGAATGTCATCTTAGCAGCTAGTACTAGAAATTTATATAGAAATATTTCAAGGTCTTATAAGAAATAACTAGGTGTCTACAACATCTTTCCCAATGTCCCTTACCAGGACATATCAGAGCCAAGTGTCACATATTTCTCGGGCCAAGCCCATACTGATGACCGATGTATCCTCAAACTGACACCCTAAATTTCATAAATGGTGTTCAACACCACCCCATATTATCATCCCTTACTACTCCTATAAGATACTAGAGTATATATATTGGTATTATAAATCACAAGTAATTTTTTTCATGTAATATTTATATATATAAGACAACCTATGTTCCTATCAAAATCATAAACAATTATAACAAATACCCCTTTTCATATGATGTTAAGGGTCTACATATACTAATTTTCCAAACCATGTCAAGGGTCACATATCACTATAGATATTAATAAATATCTAACTACATCACTTGTGGTGGAAAAAAATAAGCAATAAAATAAGAAAAAAAGAACACAATTTCACACCATAGTAAACTTGGACTTTCCCCCACACATGAGATTGTAGGAACATAATAATGACCTTTAATCCCAGTAATCAATGAAACCTAATATCCAATATTCTATATAGTAAGACCTAACATGAATAGGAAAATATGTGATATCATTAGTAGTCATCTCAAAACTGCTAATAATTCCAATTCAATAATGACCTGATATAATTTTTATCCCCCAACTAGTTTATCCAGTCGAATAGTTCTTCGGTCTGAGTGACACAGGTCTTAGGTACTCCATAATAAACACAAAAGGTTGAAGACTTGTAGTAATGGTTTAAATAGATGATAGTGTAGAGAAAATACACTTTGGTAATTATATATTAATGGTTTGTAAATATAAAGTAAAATAAAATACATACCATAACATGTTGGCCTAGTATGCCACCCACAACAGAAAAAAACAATAGGAAACAATATAAATGATAAATAAATAATATAAATACCATTGACAAATTTAAACTTCTCAAAAATAACTTTGAAGATACTAAAACAACACATGAATACAATTGAGATCATACATTACAATAAGAAGAAGGGTATCTAATGGCCTACCTCAGTACATACATAAGATATCATACTGATATAGAAAATAAAAACAAAATGGATAGTCCAGCTATGGGAAGAACACATGGTCTATTTTATTCCATCATATGCTAACTCAACCACTAAGATCCAACTCATGAACCCGAACCGTTACCTGATTTCAATGCCACAATTTCTACATGTGTCTCTAGGGTCCCATGTATGGTGTGAGAATAATCTCATTCAGCCACACCAATGTGTTCTTATATTTTATTTGTGATTAAGAAGGTGCATATGAAAAAAGTAATTAAAATATCACATGAATGTCACATAAATAAACATGCTTCACTTGATCTCAACAACCACAAGAAGAATTTCACCTGCTTCAGCCAATGCCATAAAAACAATACAGGATTGGATCCTTACCCTAATCCAAAGGATTAACCTGATGTAAAATATTATCAGTGAATCCTCAGGATAAACCTCTAGTAATGTCACCCAGCACCACGATCCAACAAAAAAATCATGTCCAGATCAGGTACCCGATGTCCCTAAGTAATTATCAAATGATGTTCCCAGTCATAGGGAACTCAACTCATAAAAAACCCCATTTGTTCATAGCATGACATTCTTTGAAAAAAGATACATGACATCAAAATATTATCACCATCGGATCAACAACTGAATTCTTGAGGAATAGTGATGTTTTTCCTCTCAAATATACCATGGTTCATTGGCCTCATGTATGGTGAGACTCATCCTATAACTTATAGCCTCATCATTTTTAGCTAATGGCCCATTACCATCCCCATGTCTTTCTAGGAAAAGCACCTCCAACCAATTCCCTAAGCTGAGAGAGGCCCCTACAAAAATGAGTTGTCATATCCACCTCATCATCTAAGACATATTGTGTGCACATGACTCCAAAACAAATTGGCCAACACATATGAGAGAAATTCACCAAATAAGTCTCTAAGAAACACCATTATGGCTCCTCAAATCCCTAAAATCACATCACTCATCTAATGGTCAACAACATCCAACATCACACAAGCCTTGACCATAGCCTCGCGACAACTTTCAAATTAATAACCAATCTTACCAACCACAGATCAAAATCCCCCAAAAGTATCAGGACTAGATTATACTAATGATTGTAGAACCTAAAAAAATATGGCCAATTCCATCTCCATCCTCAGGTGATCCTAACACATTCCCATAGAACACATCAATTCAATATAAATAAATTAAATAATTAAATTCAATTAAATAAATCACTCTGGCCTAAAATAACTTGTGTTATTCCCCCACCAAGCCTCAACCATTTGTAATCTACTGAGAGATTGACCATAGGAATCTCAAATGGTCAATTTAGTTAATTAATTCCATGTGATAAAATTCATAGGGTCTCTCTTGGTCAAAAAAATTAATCCCTCAAAGCTGCACCTCCAAAACACTCATGAAATCACAATGAAATATGAGAACCACCTACCTCATTCAAGTAGATGTCCACTGATCCAGTATCAAACTTTAACTCATTATGATTTATAATAAATTAGAGTTTTATATGAACACCATAAAAATTGTTTAAAAATACTTTCAAATATATATTACCCTATTAGGTGAGAGAAAATAATGATATATGAAAGGGATTCAAGGGATTCAAGGGATTACTGATATAGATAAAACACTATAGACAGAACGAGAAAAGAGTCCATACAAAGAGTGTGGCTCAATCCATATGGGGAGCAGAAATTGAGTGACTCCTCTACGATACATGGGTGAATGAAGAAGAATGGGAATAACAATACAATTATAGTATAAGGGGAAAAAATTTAACTTCCAACTTTTAATGGGCTATAAGTTTAGCTCACACAGTTTTCCGAACGTTGTGAAAAAATTACAGCTCCTACTTATTAAGATTCAACTACAAGGAGGTTAGCTTTCTCAATTAGGGAAAACCCTATGAAGCCCATTCGTATCCACTAGTTAAGTGGAACTAAGTATACATAAATCACATGGTTCTCCCACACCATGCGCAGGATGTGTAGATCACTCAACTAAAAACTATAGAGGTTTACACATGGTGGTGTTCCCTCCCTTTCATTTATTACAAAACTGTGCTCAATGAAATTGGATGGTGCACAATTTCTCCTTAGAGGCTACAATATTTTTACAATCCTTGCGCCTTAGTCCTCACACAAAATAAATTTGGTCTTTTAACCCTATAACACATCCAAAACCCAACCAAAACCATGAAGCAAATTCCGAGAATCAAGACTCATATAGTAACATGATGTTATGTCAAACACTTAAAATTTAGTTCTTCTAATTGATAAAGGAGTTGGACTACCCCCCAAACATTGAAAATTAAAAAATGGTGAGGAATTCAACCCACTCCAAAAAAGATACTACATTATAGACCTTGTATCCCATTCCACCCATGGATGAATAAAGTAAAATTTTAAATTCAACGGGTCTTTATAAAAATTAAACATTATATTTGGTTGTTATAGTGAATGACCTAGAAGGGGATGAGGCCTACTAACCTAAATAGGTAACACATATTATACCATCGGGAACCATGATAATATCAACCAGCTATTGCATTCACATTGGATCCTACAGATGATTTAATGAAATAAAAGAACATTAAATTTATATTTAGTTATATTAATTTCATCAATATAAAATACTATGGAAAAAAATGTAATTCTTGTTTGATGTGAGTTAATGATTTAAACAATATCAGAATTACATTTTATGAAACGAATAGAATTTAACAGACATATGGATAATAAAACATTGAATATGGACAACTAGAATAATAATAATTTACAATGTTATATTAATTATTGAATATATTAGAGAAAATTTTCATTAACCAATACATATAGTCAGAATGAATGTTGTATAAATGCATACATGCACAAAATTATAGTCATTAATTCATAAGGGAATTTTAATCCAAATTGAAAAAATGATCTTTTACAGTCTTAAAATAAACAATACACATAGGTATTTTATAACTCAATTTTTTAAATAAATTCATCAAATAAAAACTTTCCACCACAATACATTCTTAAGTTGAGATAATCACCGATATCTAACTCTATGTAAATGAAAGATATGAAATCATTGTTTCTTATTGAAAGATTTTCATATTTTAACTCGAAGAAACAATAAAATGAATGGGATTATAATAACATAAAATTATCCTCCTCATATGGAGAAAAATATGGTATAATCGTTTCATAGAGGTTTTATTTGATTCTTTCATTTTTTGATTAAAAACATAGTAATCAAGAAAACTAAAACTAAAAACTAAAAAAGTGGTAGATTAATAAAAATAGACATAAATATAGTACAATATAAATAGATAGAACCAAACTACATCATGGCTACACATGATCCCCTACCTTCATCACTTTATATAGAACTACATATTAATACTATCAATTAATTAATAATAATTATGCATGAGAACATTATCAATAAAAATTATCAAGTTAGTTATAGAATATTAAAATATTATCTGTTCAATGTTTTTTGATAAAAAAATAAAAAAATATAAATTTCCACAAACATATAAGTCTCCATCATTCAAATATAATCATTCTACATTAGCTCGATACATTCCATAAAATGACTTCCCCAATTTGGGGCTTCGATATATAACCAATTTGAATGAAATAATTTTTTATAAAATTGGGAAAGTTATATTGTAATTAAAAATAAATATTGAAACTCGTATTGATTAAATAATGATATCTACCCATATCATAATGATCTATCATAGAAACCCATTTGTTCACACATTCAAAAACTCCACAAATAGTTGAAAAATATTTATTTTAAGCATTTTTCTTCCATGAACCAGTTTTTTCACTGAATTCTAGTATGGAAAATGTAAATTTTTATAATATTTCATGTATAATTTATCTTATTAATATTCTGTTATTGATTTAATATTCTTAATTTATAGTAAACTATGAAATCTCATCATGAGATCCAATCTAAAAATGAATACCCTAATAGTTTATCAAGGGGAGGGTATAGTTTATTGGAAGAAAAAATGATGGTAGATAAATAACAAAAACATAGACCTGATTCATCATTATATGGAGAGGTTTCCCCTCCATCCTTTCCATCCAGACATGAAAATTTTAAAAGAGAATAGATTGTCAAAGAGAGACAATATCTTTCGGAAGAATCGATAATAGTAGCTGAGAGGATTGTAAGATATTTTTTTAAGTATTTAAGTTAATTATATTATTTATATAAATTGAATAATTAGATAAATGTTAAGTTAATTAATATAGTATTCACATGAGGAGCAGAGCACACACGGGTTATTTACTACTGCTGGGAGGTAAGATATTTTATTTACTGTATTGGGAAATACCAACAACCCAGGTCGTGTACAAGGATACCTGATTGGTGTATCAGTTAGAAAAGTGTTTCCACATTCTTAAACTTCTTCCATTGAGGGTGTTTATAAAAAATATATAATCCTTGGAGGATTAATTTATAAATATTAATGAGATGGTGGAGTAAAACATTAGAGCATCGATATAGTCTTTGTTTGCAAACTTGTAATGAAAATTTCAGACTGCAGCTCCAACTCCTCCACCTCCCCCATACAGACCCCATTATCTATTCTCCACCTTCTCCAGCAAATCCCACTCCCCCACCTGTGTACCCCATTATTTATCCTCCACCTCATCCTATGGACCCCATTTTTTATCCTACTCCTCCACCACTACATCCTACTTATTGTTAGTTGTATGTTGATGATCCTCACCATCATATAGTTTTATATGGGCTAGTATATTGTAAAATAGATATAGTTCATAATCAACAGTTAGAGGTAGAGAATCATATGGTAATTTCACATGATATTATTGATAAATCAGATCAAGTACCATTACCTACAGATGAGGTGACAACAGTTGGACATAGTATCAGCCACTTTTTAGTTTCACCATTCAGAATTTCGTGACACATTACCATAGAGGTATGCATGTTATATCTTTTTTTATTAATTTTGTTTTAGTATTTGAAAACTAATATATTTTTCTATTTATTTACCGGAATACTTCAATGGTAAAGAAATAATGTATAGACAACAAAAAATACAAATGGGTATGACATCAGATACATATTCTAGTAGTCTTGACAGATTGTCAAGATATTCAAATTTTTGGCGGATCATTATTAATTTACAAGGGATGCTCATGTTTTTGTATGTGAAATAAATGTGGGGATTGTGAAAAATGATATCATAGTGCTTTTCACTGGATATAAGTTGGGCATCAACATGGGGAAGATTTTTTTTCACGTATGTCTTAATACCTTTCTGGATTTTATATTTATTAAAAATGTATAATTATGTCTATTTTGTATTAGGTATCCTTATAACATGTGTGAGAAGAATGAGAAGACATATGTATATGGATTCATGGTCCAAAATATGATTCCCCATGAAGCGCATGCATTGGATGAGGATCAAAGAACACTTCATGTTGCTCAAAGATTTGAACAGAATATAATCACACAGTGTTGGATGATGACTTTTTGTGATAGGTATGAAACATATATCTGTAAAAGTGTTATTTATCTTTTGAAATAAAAAACCAGTAACCTTAAATTTTATTTTATATTAGTGATCATTGGATATTAGGTGTTTTTTTTCCAAAGGAGAAAACAATATATTGGATATTCGCTGTCCATGGCGATGTGGGGGGATGTTTTAAGAATATGTTGGAAAAGAAAGTCTCAATATTTTAATAGTTGTTTATATTATAATGAATATTAAATTTTTTCCATTTATATTATTTTATAATAGGGGATGGGCATACATTCAAAAAAAAGACAAAGAAAAAGAGTGCCAAGATCAAATATGTAAAAGTCATGGTAAATATCCAATTATAATTTTTATTTTCGATGTATTACAAAAAAAATATATTTTGAATTGACACTCATTTAAACATAATTTTCATGAACAACAAGGAATCATCGAATGCAGATAATATATGTTAGGAATTATGTTTTAAATAATTAAAAATGGAACAGTAATGAACTTGGACCAGATTAGATTTCCCTATAAAATTTTGCATAAAATTTCTTTTTATTTATTTATTGTACATATTAAATACTTTTATTTTAATATGTAGATATTTGATGGCTTTAAACCCTACATTGATCAAGAGATAAAAAACATACAAGTAGAATGGTCAAATTATTTTATAGGTTTGATTGTATTTTACTTTGTTTGTACTGTAAAATGTATTTTTGAATATTGTAATTGTAATTGGGTATTTGGTTGTTTTTTTGTTGGATTTAGGTTTTTTTAGTCTCTAGTGTAAGTTTTGAATGTAATATATGTGAATGTTTAATTTTTCTTAGGTTATCTTTGTTCTGTTCTGGTTTTAATGTTTTTCTATTATGGATTCAGGTTTGGTTTTGGTCTACTTTTGGTCTGGTTTCTACTTGTTTCAAGTCTACTTTGGTAGTGCATAGTAATGGTTTCACTATTTGATAAAAAATTGGATTTAACGTCTATTATTTTATAGCCGATATAATGAATTCTAGGGGAATGTTTTTCCACGTCAATTATATTATAAAAAATATAATAAATGCATGGGGTATCGTTTATTATGTCAATTATGTAATAACTAACGTCATATCTCTATTTTCATGTAGGTTATTGTATAATAGATGTGAAAAAAATTCATAGGGGTGATATATTACCTTGGTTATGTAATAACCAACGTAATAAAATATATACCACGTCAGTTATTTAACAACCGACTTAATAAATTGAGCCTATGAAGGATATTTTATGTCAGTTATTTAAGAACCAATGTGAAACCCCTTCAGAGGCTCAATTTAATACATTGGTTATTTAATAACTGACATCATAAACTATATACCACATCAGTTATTAAATAACTAAGGGAATGAACTATGTACCATGTCGGTTATTAAATAACCAACGTAATAAATAAAACCTCCAAAGGGTTTTTTCATGTCTGTTATTTAATAAACTATGTGAAAAATTATTCTGATTCATGAGTTTAATTTCTGTTTAAAAAACCGACTTAAAAACAATATTTATAGCGTCACATTTAACAACGTCAGCTAATAAGAAACATAAAAAATAAAAATAACTGACATAAAAAATGTTTTCTGTACTAGTGTGTGCATTGACTACAAGGAGATCAATGCTATAAAAATAAAAAAATGTATCCTCTACCTCACATTGATGATTTATTAGATCAACTTTATGGAGCTTAATATTTTTCAATGTTTGACATTCAATTTGGATTTCATCTGATGTGTATGTAGAAGGAATACATTCCAAATACAACATTTTGAACCAGGTGTGGGCATTATGAGATTACAGTAATGCCTTTTGGAATGACTAATACACCCTCTATTTTTATAGATCTAATGAGTAGAGTATTCAAGGAATATCATGATGACTTTGTAGTGGTATTTATTAATTATATCATGGTATACTCTAAATGCTACATGGATCAAGAAAATCACATGCACACTATTCTAAAGGCTCTTAGAAGAAATGTATTATATGGGAAGTTTAGAAAATGTGAATTTTAACATTAGGAAAATTTTTTCATGGTCATATTGTCTTTAAAGATGGATTTTCTGTTGATCCTGCAAAGACCTAGGAAATACAATAATGGCCCTCACCAATGATTATAACTGAGGTATGTGGTTGTATTGGTTTATCTGGGTACTATCAATGTTTCATCCAGGATTTTTCCCGATTGGATAACCCATTAACCAAGATCACAGGTAAAGGGGTTAAATTTGTTTCGAAAAAAGAGTGTGAATAATGTTTTAAATAATTAATTAGAATGTTAGTAAATTCTATAATATTTACTCTACCATCAGGGAATGATGGGTTTTTATTTATAGTGATGAATCAGATATGTGATGTTGTTTCGTGCTTATGAGGAATTATAGAGTTTTTTCCTATGCATCACAGTAGCTAAAAAATAATTAAAAGAAATACCATACTCATGATATTTAGTTAGAAGCTTTACTATTTTCTCTGATGATATGGAGAAACAATCTCTATGGTGAAAAATGAGAGATATATATTCATCAATAGTGATTGATTTATATTATCTCACAGAAAGATATCTATGTGATGCAATGGTGATTGATCAAACTACTCAAGGATTATGATTGCACAATAAACTACCACATGGGCAAGGAAAATAAGGTGGTAGATAATTTGAGAAGAAAGGATCATGGAGTTCTATAGAATATGAGAGTTGAATGGGATCCTATGATCATAAATTTAGTAAGTATAGATATTGGAATAATCATGGAAGGTAAAACATAGATACTTTTTAAAATGGTTTCCAAACCATCTTTACTTAAAAGGATAGTTTTTTCTTTCAATAATGATGAGGAGTTTCAAAAGAAAATTAATGTTGTGAATGATAAAAGATTGGTTGAATTCATATATTAAAATGGAATTTTGAAATTTTGGAAGATGATTTGTGTTCCCGATATACCAATTCTAAATGGGAATTTTTAGATGATACACATAGCTCCAATTTCCCTATAAACCTTGGTAGCACTAATATGTACTGAGATTTGATGGAACATTTTTGGTGGGACAATATAAAGAGGAATATTGCTGATTATGGGTCAATATGTATGGTTTGTCAAAATGTGATAGCTGGAAGACAACATCCTAGAGGAGTCACGCAACCTTTTCCCATACCTATGTGGAAATGGGATGATATTACGATGGACTTTGTCATGGGGCTACCAAAGACTCCTAGAAGAAATGATGCAATTTGGGTCATTGTTGATCATCTTATCATGTCTGCACATTTTCATGCTATATGAGAATATTTACCACTTGATCATTTAGAATGAATATATAATAACAAAGTTGTAATACTTGATGGTGTACTCAAATCGATTGTTTCTGATCGTGATCCCCAATTTACTTAAATATTTTAGAAATGTCTTCAGAACGCCCGGAATACTGAAATTCATTTGGGCACTACCTACCGCCATTAAACTAATGGACAATCATGATGGACTATTCAAGCCTTACAAGACATGTTGAGATATTTATCAGATGACTTTCAAGGTATGTGGGATCAGTATTTAACTTTGGTAGAATTTTATTATAACAATAGTTTCCATTCATGTATTCAGATGTCAGCATATGAAGTGTTATATGAAAAAAGATGTCACACACCAACTTTTTGGGATGATGTTGGTGAAAGAAAACTTGTAGTCCCTGAACATTTTGAGGAATCAATGTAAATGTGAATATTATCCAAACACACAAAAAATATTCTCAATGTATGAAAATGAGCTATGGTGAGAACTGAAGGAAGGATTTGGAATTTCAAGTTGGAGATCATGTTTTCTTGAAGGTATATCCATGGATGTATGTTATACGATTCTGTAAAAAGGGTAAATAGAGTCACATGTACATCGTACCTTTAGAAATTCTACAAAGAATTGGAGTTGTAGATTACCATTTAGAAATTCCTCCAGGTCTCTCCAAAGTTCATGATGTGTTCCATGTATCACTGTTGAGAAAATACATGCCTGACCAAACACATGTACTAACCTATGAAGAAATAGAACTGGAACCCAATATATCTTGTTGTGAAGAGCCTATAAGAATTATT
This sequence comes from Viscum album, assembly GCA_963277665.1. Taxonomy (NCBI): domain Eukaryota; kingdom Viridiplantae; phylum Streptophyta; class Magnoliopsida; order Santalales; family Viscaceae; genus Viscum; species Viscum album. Next base: position 738,195,432 of record OY728160.1, read on the forward strand.
GATAACAAAGAACATTTTTTGAGAAACTGGATGAATCTTCTGGTAAAGGTTATTTGGAGAAACCATAAAATGGAAGAGGCAACATGGGAACAAGAGGAAATTATGATGAAGAACCACCCAAATCATTTTATGCAGTAGTATTATAGAAATTTCGGGGATGAAATTTTCTGAAGGATGGGATAATGTAACACCCCAATCTTCCACGGTACGTTTCACTTTGAATAATACAATAGCATGTGTTGTATGCAACCTCGAGTTATATCACACCACGACCAATCAAACTACCTGTTTAAAAAGTAGCTAATAATAGAAATACCTGCTGTTTAAAATTTTATAAATTTTATTTTTCAAAATGGAAATTATTTTTGGATTTTTAAGTTCAAAAATAGATTAGGGTTATGTTTTGGTATTTTTCTGAAAACATTAAATTTTTGATGAATATTGAAAAACACCGCGTTACTGTTCAAAACTGACTATTATTTAAAAAATTATTTTTACATATAAATTTATTTTAATGTATAAATAGATACATAATACCTATATTAATCCAATGTAATTTGTTGGAGTCATTTTATAATGTGATTAAAAATAAAAATTTTTATGTATCTTTTTATCGTCATTTACCCACCTTCAAGCCACATTAGAAAATTTTCATAAAATGTAATTTTATCGCTTATGTCAATTGAATTTCAAAAATACACCAGAAAACTTTTTCATCATTAAGTAAAATTTAGTACAGTAGAATGAAAATAATTTTTTTGTGAGTAGTAACATTTAAATTTTATTTTCCATAGTTAAAAATAAATAGGGTTATTATAGGAAAAAATAATATTATAATTACCTATATACATGTCCTAATTCTGTTAGACCTGTGTTTTTGGAAAAAAATCATCCTTAAGTCAAAAATATGATCCCTTTTTACCCACTTTTAATATGTTAGGACATTTGTTATATTTTATTTAAAGAAGAGTTAAAAGTGTTAAATATAAATTTTGAAAACTATAACATTTTTAATATAGGTCTATACATAAGATAAATTTAACTATAAATATTCAATAGAAATATACGAATATTTAATGAATCATGGTATTTTATATATAATTTTTAGACATTATATAATCAAATTTATTTATGACACAATGATGATGCAGTAATTACCTTATTAATGAAAGATTAAAATAAATGATATTATAAATATTAAAATAACCGTGAATTGGTACTTTTGATGACATAAAATAATTTTATGGGTGAGTATGAAATGTTAGAAATTATCCAATGTATTTTTTTGGAATTAATATAGTTTTTATGATTTTCACAAAAACCAAATACGGAATAGTGTCAAAATTGGCATAAATGAGTTTTTAAAATAAACAATATTTTATTAAATGATTTAATATTATGAAAAATATAGTATTATGAAAAGGGACTTAGATAAGGTTAAGATATGTAATTAATGAACAACTTTAGGTTCTCTTGGAATGTTATTGTATTTTTATAAATCATGAAATATAAAAATAAAAGTTGACCTGGTAAATGTTAAACTATTTAACTAAGAGTGAAATCTAAAAGATAAGATTAATTTGGAGACTTAAACTTGTATAAACCCTATTTGTTGAGGGTATTTTTAACAATAACCACCATATCCTAGAAATAAATCTATTTGGAGCTATTATAATCTAAAAAAATATTTTATTATAAATTAATATTTCAATATCTTCCTAAACTTCCCCTCACCTCTATTATAGAAGGGTACATCCATTATCTAAAATTCACACCTCCAAAGCCATTAGGCTTATCCAACCCCAGATACAATATCCTCCCAACTACCATCAATTAAACCTAGAGGCCATAATTTGATCATAAATCCATCCTAAATATCCCTTTTGTTCAAATCATTAGGATGTACCCAAAGAAGAGGTAATTATTTCATCACCTCTATCAATGATCTTTTCTTCTTCCACATCCTCTTTATTTATTGTATCCATTCCAAAAGAATAAATCCAGTACCTTCTACATACTTTGATGTTATTATAATTTTTTACAACCATATTTATTATTCATTCCATCCTATGAATGAAAAAGTTACCATACGTGCGTACGTATGACTTACCGTCTCCACGTCATGGTTAGTTTGTTATTCAACATTTCATTTTTTGAATGGGAATAATAATTGTTTATAATTGATGTATGTAATAATTATAAAATGTTAATTATTATTTATATATAATATACCATCCCATAAAAAACTATTTCACCATCAATAGAATGATATTTTCGCTCGTTCTTACACACAGCTTACCGTCTCCACGATGTGACATGATTTCATTCCCCATCGTAACCATTCAAGAATATTTTCCATTTTATGATTAGAAAATAATATTTTAGAACATAATATCATTCTGGATATAAATCAAATACATCCTATCCAAAAAAACATTACTAACATAACAAATCATTTAAAGGAAATTGAATCAGTTAACACCCAAAACAACGATTCAACTAAAATATTATTAACAGTGCAATATTATAGTATAATATATGATATCATATTTATGTATGTGGTGATTTTTTAATTTAATAAAAATTATTTAACTGTTATAAAGGAGGTTAACATAACCCATGCTTAGGAAAAGTACAAGGTAATGGTTTATTTTTCAATCTCCTTATTATCTGAGGTTGCTTATATGTAAGTATATACTAGGAATTCTTTATCATCCACATCTATGTTTCATAAAAATGTATTTCAATTTTTTTTAATATTTCCTATAATATGAGTTAAATTTAATTATACCCTTGTTTTATGATTATAAAATATTTTTAAAGTAATCATTCTGTCGTTTTCTAAACATGGTACTTTATGACCGTTTCAACAAATTAAGGAGAGAATGTTTTTTAACTTATACATTAGGTGCAGCTATTTTCCACCTTTATAAAACCATAGAAGATTCCAATACAATCTTATATGAATAATTTAAAAATAAATGTTTTCTTTTATAACTATGTGGATTTTAAATTATTTCAAATTAGAAACAGATATTTCTTTCAAACAGTTTTATGATATATTTTACTATGGATTTTCTATTTTTATGTCATTCACGGTTTGTAGTTATGTTATTAACATTTCATATGTTTGTTTAATATGACTGTCTATTTTATGATTCACCCTTTTTATATGAGGGATGAATTGGACATAGTAAGTGATGGGAAGGGCCCGCTATAACCCCTAGATGCAATGGTAGCTCTCATGAGGCAAACTACTGTCGTGTAAATTGGCCTTGACAATATTTTTATTTTTAGTATTGGCACAATGCCTTGACTATGTGGTTATGATATCCAGAATTATGCATTCTATCATTATGAGATTAGCTATTATTATTAAATGTGATTATTCAACTAGTAGAATATCCATGTGAATTAGTAAATGAAATTATTGGATTTATCTTATTCATATTATATTAAGGTTCTTGTTTAAAATACTTCTGATTTAGTCTTATTCATTGAATTAAATGCTTATCCTTATTTATGATAGTTTCCCCTATATTATTATCCTTACTGTGCATCTAATCTCACCCCTTTCTTATGTTTAGTTTTTCCATGATTTGATGATCTATATTATGATTGTCGTGTTGGAATAGGATATGGGATATGAGTGTATTCAATGGAGAAACAATGTTGTTTTGTTATTTCATAATGTAATAAAAACCATATGTATGAATCTAGTACTTCCATGGCTACTAAACTGATCGGTCTTTCAGGACTTGATCTCTTGAAATCATTACAATGTTATGTAATAAGGAACCGACTATGGGAAACTAGGTTCGGGGATTTACCGTTGGTATCTGCGTAAGTTTAGTAAAAACCATGGAAAGTAGATTTATAAAAACACTGATTAGAGAACATTACCATAAGATATAATTTTAGGATTATTATAGAAGAACGTTATTTTTATTGGTAATTTTGATATTATGTGTTTTTTCCATGCCCAACATTCATGTCTAGATGCTACAAGTGGATATAGTTCTAGAATATATGTAACTAGGAGTGAAAACATTGACAAGGAGTTTCAGGCTTGACCTGAGGTATCCTGGTACACGACAATGAGACTTACTGTGCCCCTGGATTGAAACTCCTGGGATATATTCATAGAATAATTCACATTTTCATTACAAACCATTATGAAATATTTATGAGTAAATACATCCACAAAGAATTTTTTTTTATGATTATGGATTATGTGTATAAATTGTTTAATTTATGTTAAGTATTTTACACGTTTGGAATTATGCATTGTGATTCATAAGAAAACCTATTGTATTCCATTATTTAGAAATGGTGAATAGTGAATGGAATGGAAACCATATCAACACACATAATCCATGTTGGGATTTTCTTCCTACTCAAGATAATTATAGTGGAGATAGGGATGTAACTGGTGTAGAACTACTTGTAACCATACTACGACAACTCACGTAGGTTGTGAATAATAACATTACCCATATAGAGTGATCTAATCCACAAAACATGGGATCAATGTTAGAAAGCTTCATGAGGAAGCAAAAACCAACATTAAGTGGAACTAGAAATCAATTTGTAGCTGAAATATGGATAAGTTCCATATAGAAAATATTTAATTCTTTGGAAAGTAAGTAAAGGGAAAGGTTCTCATGGAAGTTTATCACATCACATGAGATGCAAATCAATGTTGGTCATTAATTCAAAAAACAAAGGATGATGAAAATGTACCAAATATAGAATAGAGGGAGTTTAAAGAGATTTTATTATAAAAATACTTTCTTTGTGAACATCAAGAAAATATGGAAACGAAATTTAAAGGTCTGAGGAAAAAAGAGGATGAGAATGTCAAAACTATGAGGAAATCATTACAATGTTATGAAGGAATGATACATATTATATAAATAACCTAATAAGTAATATTGGTCTATTCATTGATGGGTTAAAACTATTTCTCTAGCTAGAATTAGTCTCACAATCATTCTCATCATTCGATGATATAGTCTAATGTGTTATCTTGACAGAAAATAAATTCTCTATGTCTTATTACTTCAAAGAGAAGCATAAGAAGAAGAGATCTACTGAACACTCTAGAAAGGGAAATAAAGGGAAGAAGGGAAATGTTGAATATTCATCCTGTAGTAATTTTGGGATGAAACACCATGGTGAATGACTAAAGGGGATGAGAGTTTGTTACAAGTGTGGAAAAAATTGTCACCATGCTCGTGATTGCAAGGTGATGAAAGAGGCTGTCGATGTTCAAAGCTAAGGTTGTAAAGAAATGGGGGTTTATGAAAATTAATTTTATAATCATCAAAATAATTGACCTATGAAATGGCCAAGAGAGCATGTCCATGCTTATGCAATCAAAACTGCTGAGGTTAAAGCTCTGAAAGATGTTGTGGTAGGTACTTTAATCATTTCCTCAAAATTATCCAATGCTTTATGTGATTATGTATCATCTCATTCATTCATATCTTCCTAGTTTTCCATGAAAATAAGATATTTCCATTTTAAATTTTTAAGGGTGTTGTAAATCAAAACTTCTAAGGAAAGTAACGTTGCAACAATGTTTTGTAAACCCGTTACCATTATGGAATATAAACATTTATTTTTTACTGATCTAATTTTCATACCCACGATTGAATTTGATATAATATTTGATATGGATTAGATTTCAGACCATGATGTTAATATTTATTATAAGAAGAATGAGGATACATTTTTTGATGATGATATGGAATCCCTTATTATTAGAGTAGAAACATCACCATATGATTCTCATCTAGATCCCCCCAGTAGCTCCACTAAATTCAATTATTGGGGATGAAGGGTTTTAAATAACCATGGTTGAGTAAAGGAATGTTAAAATTGAGGAACAACCTATTGTGGAATAATAACATTATGTGTTTATAGAGGTATTACCTGGACATCCTTCATAATGGGAAATTGAGTTTTCCGTTGACTTAATTTCTGGTTCAAGGCCCATATCGAAGACCCCTTATAGAATGGCCATTGTGGAATTAGTGGAACAAAAGAAACAACTTGATGAATTAAGTAATAATGTATTTATATCCCCAAGTGTTTCTCCATGGGGAGCCCCTATTCATTTTTTTATGAATAAAGTTAGATCTATGAGGTTGTGAATTGACTAATGGGAGATCCATGCTATAATAATAAATAAAAAGTATCCCCTACCACACATTGATGATTTATTTGATCAACTTCATGGAACTCAATATTTTTCAGAGATTGACAGTTGATCTAGATATCATTAGTTGTGCGTGAAGAAGGAATACATTCAAATGATAGCATTTCAAACTAGGTATGGGCATTATGAGTTAATTGTAATACCTTTTGGAATAATTAATACACCATCTGTTTTCATGGGTCTAATGAATAGAGTTCTCAAGTAATATCTTGATGAATTGGTACTGTTATTTATTGATGATATCTTGGTATACTCCAAAATCTATGAAGTTCAGGGAAATCACTTGCACACTATTATAAAGAATCTTAAAAGAAAAAAAATAATAAACGGATGTTTAGAATGTGTGAATTATGGATTTAGGAAATTTTGCCTTTGGCATATTGTCTCAATGGATGGAATCTGTTTTGATCCTTCAAAGACTAGGGAAATCCAACAATGGACAATAGTAACAAGTCTAACTGAGTTACGCAATTTTATTGGTTTAGAAGGTACTATCAGTGTTTCGTCTAGAATATTTCCCGATTGGATAACCCTTTAACTAAGCTCTGAAGTAAAGGGGTTAAACTTTTTTTTCAAAAAAAGGGTGTGAAGAATGGATTTCATAATTGAATAAAAGATTAGTCAATGATACAATCTTGAATCAACCATTAGGGAATTATGGGTTTATTATTTATAGTGATGCTTCAAACAAGGTACTTGGTTGTGTCCTTATGCAGAATGATAGAGTTATTTCCAATGCATCATGGAAAATAAAAATTCATGAACAAAACTACCCTAATAATGATCTTGAATTATTACCTGTAATATTTTCTCTGAAAATATGGAGACACTATCTCTATAGTGAAAATGTGAGATATATACAGATCACAAGAGTTTAAAGTATATTTTGTCAATGAAATAACTCAACATTAGAAAAGGATATTTCTTGAACTACATAAGGATTATGACTGCACAATACACTACAACCTATGGAAGGAAAATAAGGTGGCAGTTTATTTGACCAGAATGTATCATGGAGTTATGAACAAGATAAGAGTTTAAATAGATCCTATATTAATGGATCTAGTAAGGCTGGATATGGTAATAATCGTGGAAGGTGAAACATCAATACATTTTTAAATGGTTGCGAAACCATATTTACTAAAAAGGATAAAAATTTCTCAAAATTTTGATGAGGAGATTCAAAAGAAAATTAAAGCTGTGAGGGATGGGAGGTTGGTTGACTTCGTATATGATGATAGAATATTGAAATTTGGGAAGATGATTTGTGTTCCTGATATAACTTATCTAAAAAGTGAATTGTTGGATGATTCTCATAGCTCCAATTTCCCTATACACACTAGCAGCACTAAGATATATAAATATTTGAATAATATTTTTGGTGGGACAACCTGAAGAGGATGATTTTTGATTATGTGTTAATATGTATGGTTTTTCAACAGGTAAAGGCTGGAAGATGATATCCTAGAGGATTCATGCAACCTCTTCTCATAACTGAGTAGAAATGGGATGATATTACGATGGGATTTATCATGGGGATACCAAAGACATATAGAAGGAATGATGAAATATGGGTCATTGTTGAACATTCTTCCATGTCATCACATTTTCATGCTATAAGAGATGATTTAACACTTGAACATTTAGCAAGACTATATATTAAATATGTTGTAAGACTTCATGGTGTAGCCCTATCCATTTTTTTTGATAGTGTTACCTGTTTTACATCATGATTTTGTATTTTTTTAGAAAACCGTTGATACTAAACTTAGTTGGGGCACTACCTACCACCCTCCAACTAATGGACAATCAGAACATACTATTCAAACCATAGAAGATATTTTGAGATATTTATCCCTTGAATTTCATTGTATATGGGATGATCATTTACATATGGTAGAATTTTACTAGAACAATTGTTTCCATACAAGTATTCAGATGCCACCATATGAAACATTATATGAAAAGAGATGTTGTACACCAACTTGTTGGGTTGATGTTGGTGAAAGAAAACTTGTTGTCCTGGAACTTGTTGAGGAAGCAATGGAAAAGGTGAAGATTATCCAAAACTGCATCAAAGTAGATCAATTTAGTAAAAATATCAATGACGATAACCAAAATAAGGATTTGGAATTTCTAGTAGGATATCGTGTTTTCTTAAAGGTATCTCCATGGAAGGATGTTATACGACTCGGTATGAAGGGTAAGTTAAGTTCCATGTACATCAGACCTTTTTAAATTCTAGAATAAATTGGTGTTGTAGCTTACCATTTGGAAATGCTGCCCAATCTCTCCAAAGTTCATTACGTGTTCCACATATCACTATTGAGAAAATTCTTGCTCGAACCAACACATGTACTCACCTATGGAGAAATAGAACTGGAACCCAATTTGTCTTATTGTGAAGAGCCTATCAGAATTCATGATACTGTAGAACATGTGTTGAGATACCACATGACTCGTATGGTAATGTTATTTGGAGGAAACATAAAATGGAAGAGGCAACATGGGAACCTGAGGAACTTATGATGAAGAACCCTCCAAATATTTGTATGCAGTAGTATTCTATAAATTTTGAGGAAAACATTATTTGAAGGAGGGAAGAATGTAACACGACAAGATTCCATAGTATGTTTCTCTTTGAATAATTCCATAGCTTTTTTTGTACGCAACATCGTGTTCTAGCTCACCACGATCAATCAAACTAACCATCTAATGAGAAGTTATGAATTGTTATACCCAGAATTTGAAATTTTACAATTTTTATTTTTCAAAATGGACATCATTTTTGGATTCGGAATATCAAAATTATCTTACGGTTAATTTTTGGTATTTTTCGATAAACATTCAATTTTTTATGAATAGTGAAAAATACTACGTTATTGTTTATAATAAAATTTTTATTTAAATGATTATTTTTTAATTTAAAATTTTTAATGTCAAAATAGATACAAAATACATATATTAATTCATTTTAATTCATTGAAGTCATTTTATAATAAGATTGAATATATAAAATTTTATTGAACTTTATAATATCTTTTACGCACCTTCTAGGAACATTAGAAAATTTACATAAAATGTAATTTTACCACTTTTGTGAATTAAATTTCTAAAATTTGATATACACGATTTTCATTAGTAAGTAAAATGTGTTTCAATGGGAAGAAAATATTTTTTTGGGAATAGTAAATTTTGAATTTTATTTAACACGTTTAAATGTAAATAGGTTAATTAAAGGTAAAAATAATATCATAATTACCCCAACACATGTTCTAATTCTAATGGAAATGTATTTTTATACGAAAATAAACCTTATTAAAAAAATATAATCCTTTTTTACCCACTTTTATTAGATTGGATAATTTAATATATTTTATTTAAAGAAGAGTTAAAAGTGATAAATACAAATTTTGAAAACAAATCATTTTTTAATATAGGGTAAATCATAAAATAAATTAGACTATATATATTAATTAGAAATTTATGAATATTTCCTACATCATGGTGTTTTATTTATAATTTTTAGACATTATATAATTGAGATTATTTATGACACAATGCTGATTCATTCATTACATTAATAATTAATTATTAAAATAATTGATTTTATAAATATCAAAATATATGTATATTGAATATTTTGATGACATCCACAAAATTTATAGGTTAATATTACTTGTTTGGGATGATTCAATTTATATTTTTCGAATTAATCATGTTTTTATGACTTTTACCAAAACGAAATACTAAATAGTATCAAAATTGACATAAATGAGTTTTTAAAAGATACACTATTTTATGAAATGATATAATTTTCCTAAAAATATTGAGATTCGTCTAAAGGACATATATTAGTTTAATATATGTCATTAATGAACCACTTTATGTTCTCTAGGCATTTTATAGTAATTCATTTAATCATGCAATATAAAAATACAAGAAGACATGGTAAATGTTAAACTACTTCACTAAGAGTTAAGTCTAAAAGATAAGGTTAATATGGTGACCTAAAATTGTCTACAAACTGTGTGTTGAGATGATTTAGACCCATGAAAACATTATCCTATAAATAAATCCATTTGGATCTACTAGAAACAGAAAATGATTTTATAATAAATTAATATTTCAAGATCTTTCTAAAGTGACCCTCTCATCTCTTATAAAAGGGTACTTCCAATTGTCATAAATCACACCCCCAAATTAGTTTTTCTTGGACAGAAAATAATGAATTATCCTCCCAACTACACTCATTTCAACATATAGGCCTTACATTGATCAAAAATCTAACCTATGGATCCCTTTTGTTCAAATGAAAAGGAAGCACCAGAAGAAGAGTTAATTATTTCATCACCTCTTTCAATGTACTTTTCTTCTTCAAGTTTGGCTTTTTTTTCATACCAAAATAATAACACCGATGCCTTCTACATACATTGAAACTATTATAAATATGAAAAAACCATATTCATTATTCTATCCATCATCTGAATAACAAAGCCACCATATGTGTGTACATACGGCTGATCGTCTCAACATCGTGGTGTAGTTTGTTATTCGACATTTCATTATTTGGATGGGTATAATAATTATTTATAAGTGATGTAAATAATAAATATAAAAATTAATGATTTTTTATATAATATACCATACAATCACATACAATATCACCATCAATAGCTGATATTTTCACTTGTGCGTACGTACGGATTACCGTCTCCACAACGCGATAAGATTTCATTCCCTATAAAAACTATTGAAGAATAATTTTTATTTTATGACTAAAAAATAATGTTTAAGAACTTAAAATCATTATGGATATGAATGAAATAAATCCTATCCATAAAATCATGACTTACATAAAAAAACATATAATGGGAAACGAATCAGTTAACTCCTGAAAAATTGATACTAATGAAATATTATTAACAAAGAAATACTAGAGGATCATATATGATACAGTATTTATATAGGTGGATATTGAATAATTTAATAAAAATGATTTAACTATTATACATGAGGTTAACTTACCCTTGACCATGTTAAAGTACAAGGTAAGGGTTAATATTACAATATCTTTATTATTCAAGGTTGTTTATACGTATGTATCTAATGGGAATTATTTATCATCCACACATGTTTTTATAAAAATGCATTTCAAATTTTTTTTAATATTTCTTATACTATGTAATAATGTTATTTATAACCATTTTTTTTACTTTTTATAAAAAAATTGAAAGGAATATTTCCATAATTTTCCAAACTAGGTAATTTATGACCTTTTCGACTAATTGAGGAAAGAATGTTTTTTTAACATATACGGTCGGTGCGGCTATTTTCTACTGTTATAACAACTTCGAAGCTTCACTTACAATATTATATTAACATATTCAAAATAAATGCTTTTTTTTATAATTATGAGGATTTTAAATGATTTCAAAGTAGAAATAGATATTTCTCTCAAATAGTTTTTGGATTGATTTAATCTATGTCAATATCTATTGTGAAATTTTATGTTTAAATTAAGTTTATTTATTATGATAAAATATACCATATTGTACTAATATTATTATGATATATTTGACTATGGAATTGCTATTTTTATGTAATTCAAAATTTATGGTTAAAGTATGAAGATTTCATATGTTAGTTTAAAACAAATGTTAATGTTATGTTTCAAACTTTTCATATGAAGAATGAATTGGATGGAATAAGAGATTGGCGGGGCCTACTATATCCCCTCGATGCATCAGTAGGTCTAATGAGAAAAACTAGTGTCGTGGCACAAGGCTGTGACAAATTTTTATTTGTATTCTTTCCACGAGTCCTTGACAATGTTGTTATTATGTATGACATTTTCCATTCCATTTTAATGAGATTAGCTATTGATACTACATGTGATTATTCGACTAGTATAATATCCATGTGAATAAGTAAATGGAATTATTTGAATTATATTTTACATGTTATGCTTAAATTTATGTTTAAAAGGTTTGGGCTTTAGTCCTATACATTATCTTAAATGTTTATGCTTATTTATAATAGTTCTAACTATATTGTTATCCTTACTGAGAATCTGATCTCACCCCTTTCTTATGTTTTATTTTTCCAAGGATGTGAAGATTTATATTATGATTGTCCTGCAGGAATAGGCTAAGGGATCTGATTGTGTTCAAAGGGTTCACAATGTTTTTTTCATAATGTAATGTAAAACTTATATATGTATCTAGAACTTCAAAGGGTACTAAACTGATCGGTCTTTTAGGACCTGATCTCTTGTGATCATTCCAATCATATGTAATAATGCACCGACTCTCGTTAACAAGGGTTGAGGCATTATAGGATGTCTGGTTGATGTACAAATAGGATGTCTACAATTTCTGAAGATATAATAGGTACACACTCATTGTTTTTTTGGAGATGTTATTATATTCTTTTTATATTCTAATTTATATAGTCGTCCCACATTGGGAAAACTAAATACATTACTTTTATTTATTGTATATTTCATCTATTGTTTTATATAATCAGCTATTCCCTTTTATCCATTTCTATCTTTGTTTTTACTCATCTTATCCTTAAAGAATGGTATTTTTTCATCTAATTTGGTACTCTAATAGTCTACCCATGAATTGTCACAAAATCCCACCACTAGTAATATATACATAGAATATGGGGAGGCACATATCAGGTCATGTTCATCACCTTAATTGGAGTTGTTTGGGATGATCATTCTGGGAGTGTTAAATCAAATTTTGAATCCTTTGAACTATCCCATGTAATTGATTATATGCAGGATAGTAGGATTAAAAAAATTAATGACATAAATTTTTGGAATCACTAATTTATAATTAGCTCCACTAAATTAAAAAATTCTATATCTTATCAAATTCATCTCTTGTGGTGGTATTTTTTCTCTATCAATGTGGTTTTCTATCTCTTTATTTAATATGTGGTGTACTTTTTATTCCATTGATTCCCATAATATTGAAAATGGTAGTGATTAATACCAAACATGACCATGAATGGTTTGATACTATCTAAAGTCCTAGATATAGTGAGATGGGTATACCTTATTGTCATATATCCTATAAATAAAAACTAGAAGAGTCTATTCATGTAGAAATAAATAAACATTTTAAATACATAAAATAAAAAAAATACTTGAACAAAAAACCTAATACTAAATTGTTTTTTTAGTTTTATAGAATTGTTCATTGTAAATGTTAATAAAAATATGTCATGACCCAATGAATCTTAACATTCTGAGGAAATGATTTGGATTTTATAATTTATTGGTATAAATCAATTACTAATTCTATAAAAATATACAATAAATATTGAGAGTACAATGTATGTAACACTAAAAATGGTATTTAAGACCTTCTTAAATAAGGGCCTCTTAATTTTGGGTTTGATAATTTTGATTATATAAAAAATAAAAAATAGATTTGAAGTAAATTTTTTTTAAAAAAAACATTATACAATGAAATCCTTTTTATTGAGAATAAATTTGGTGAACAAATTTTAAATTATGTGTTTCCAAAAAAATAAATGAATTCAATGAAAAAATTAAATAAAATTGTTTTTTATTTGTGAAATCTAGAACAGGTAATTAATTTTTGATTTATTCAATTTCAATTAATACTATTTTAATTCATTTAATTCCATATGGTCAATGATACCTAATTAAACAATGGTTCATTACAAATGAATCTCAAAATCAAGTGAGAAAAAGTAATCTTGGAGACCCATTCCTCTTTACCACTTTGACGATCCTCCCTTAATCTCCACATCTATAGAGAAATGAATATGAAATTGAATTTCTATAAAAATCAATGAAATACTAAAACAAATAATTCATTCCACATGAAAAATTAGTCAAATAACCTTGAATCACAATCCTCTTATTCTTGATTCACCATACTATAAGATATTATTCACTTAGGAAATAATGGACATCTATCCTGAGTGAATATCTAATCGAAATTGATTATGGTTCCATGTACATAGATGAATAAATCATAGAAATAATTAAAGAGAGGTAGTAAAACATAATTATCATTTGTTGAATTAATCCCAATATCCACAACATGAATCACTTCACTAATGTTCTCTCTAAATGAGTATATTTATTAAAAATTCAATAATCTTTCTCTCTCGAATACAATAAAAAAGATATTTCAATACCAAAACTAGGTCATGGTGAAACATGGTCTATTTTGGTGTGATGTAGTGAATTTTTTAAATATTTATAATTATTTAACCTACATCATGACGAATATACAAAGGGTTTAGTGTTTTACAAAATATATTTTCAGAATATCAATGAGTGTCATGAAAATTATAGTGAATCCTTTGGATTTTATATATGTGGTTTGAATCTCTTTTATATTTTCATGGGCATGTTTTTTAATGGTATCAAAATTTCAATGAACGAATTTTATTGGACATATTATTTAGTCTCATCCTTTTCAATGCACAATGTGTTGTGGAGATTTTATCAAGATGTTGCCTCTTTATAGACATTTTTTCCCTTTACCACACATCAAAAACTTAATGGGGTGGTAGATTGATTTTTTTGTTACATGTTGTAGGAATACACATCAAACTGATGTATAGTTTGTGGTGTTAGTTATTTGGGTTCCACTTCTCATTCAGTGACCTCATCTGTACTCCTGTATTAGCATCATAAGAACATGAGCCTTAGCCTAGTTGGTGAGGCATACAAAAGTGAATCAATGAGACCCAGGTTTTAAACTAGGCTGATTAATATTTCAAGGGTACTATAGCACGTTCTGTATCAGGTATTGTTCGGTACTACAGCAGCAACAAACTATTCACCTTGGGCCACTGGTTTGGGCTTGGAGACCTTAAGGCCTTCAGGACACCCA
Source organism: Viscum album (assembly GCA_963277665.1). NCBI lineage: Eukaryota > Viridiplantae > Streptophyta > Magnoliopsida > Santalales > Viscaceae > Viscum > Viscum album. The sequence continues at coordinate 738,210,546 of OY728160.1, forward strand.
TGAATTCATGTTAGTAGGGATTTCAAGCAATCTTTATGGCTTTCGAGAAACCTCAAGGCCTTCGGGCCACAAGAAGTTTCCCCATACAGACTCTCTAAAATAAGGAGTAGTCCTAGTGAAGGATTTAGAGAAGGGGAACTCACCAAAGAAAAACCTAATGGATTGGGAAAGAATGAGTGGGTATGGATATTCCATAGGGACTAGCCTCTTCTTGCACTGGATGCTTAGCAAGACGACCATGAGAAGATGGAGAGATACCAACATGATGAATATGCTGGGAAGGGTAATTTCCTTATTATTATAGTCTAGTTGAATTCCCTATGACCTTCGAGTCATGTAATGTCACTCAAGCCTACATGAAATGAAATCTCCTAAACCTATGAGCCTTGTATGGGTCCCCCTCATCCTATGAAAGGGGTGTTATATGAAATCATTAAAAAATAGGCCTTCGGGCCATTTGGGCTACATCACCACCTCAATTTACACCCATTATCCACTTATCTCTCTACCATACAGAAATTATTTTATGGCTCTTCATTGTTGAGAGATGCCACACATATTCTTGTCATGCTAACTATGGTTATAGTTTTGTTCGGGAAGTGATATGGTTTGGAAAAAAATCAACCATTAAATGATATTATAGAATTATGGGATAAATTTCATCATAGTCAAAACATAATTTAATTTTCACCAAGAAGTTTACATAATCCCAACATTATTTTTAATCATACATAGCATGCTTATGGAATAGGAAGAATTTTCTTGACACAATGAATCCTTCTTATTTTCTTCAATAGTGATATGTATATTTAAATATATGAGAATTTCTATATGAACATGATGTGTCGTATCACATTTCCTTCTTAGTTATTCATATGTAGCCTTAATTTAAATTGATTACAAAATGAAAAAAGTGGTTGTGATGCGATATCATTATAATTATTCAGGAATTATTGAAACTTCTCTAAATTCCATATCAAACATCATTAAACCATAAATCATGGAAAAACCCCACAAGGAGTCATCATTTTAGTAGTTTTTTCTGTAAAATCAAGACACAATGGTAAGCATGGTTTTTAGGTATCAGTGTTAGAGGCACTTCCATTTCATTTGGATTGAAATTATGGTTATATGGATAATATAAAAATATTTATTTTTAGAAACAGTATTATATTATTAATTTAATGGTTTGAAATTTTATGTTTTATATTTTTAAATTTTCTAGAGTTTTATAAATTGTATACACTTGATTGGGTGAAATGGGAGTGCTCAAACTCAAAAACATTATGTATGTTTTTTTGGGCCTTGATGGAAATTTGATTAGTATATATTTGACATGGATTGGAAGAATTATTACTAAATAAAATTTAATTTTTATTATTTATATAAATTAATTAAATGTATTATATGTTATAATTGTAAATTTTAATAAAATTAATTCCTTCAATACCCTATGGCTTCCATCTCAATAATCATGATTTTAGGTGATTGAAACCCATGGTTAGAGAGAAACCGTTTCTATTTATTTATATATATCTAACCTACAAATAGAATAAATTCCCATTATCATATGTTAGTTCTTTTCCTATGAAGTACCCTTTAACAAATTCCCATTTAAATAGGTAGTTATAATGAATATTAATGTATTGATAAAATGTTAATATGTAGAGACTGATCATGCTAAAAAACTATTCATGAATAATTAATTTGTATTTAGAGTAGCCTTTGGTCGGATGACTACTAACGAACATCCTTTGTGAGTTTTGGTGGATCCAAATCCCACATATCCATGTGAACAATGATGACTGACTGTAATGACTTAACATTATATAATGGTCTAAACAAAATTCTATAAAGTTTTTGAAAGGTTTAGTGGTTTAAAAACAATGCTATAGGTCGAGTTATATGTCTATGTTCAACATATAAGATGTAAAATGGAGGATCTAGTGAGAATGTGGTCGATGAGTATTTGTGAGATATTATTTCTAGTTAGTATTGGGTTTTAATCAAAAAGGACTAGGGATTTAGTAAGGGTTGTGGATGGAGGTTTCTTGGAATAGAGAAGTCATATGAATTTTAATGTTCATAAAATATTATAGGTAAGTTTAGATGGGGAAGTCAATGTGAGTATATTTTTGTTGTGGATAGTGTCAAAATAGTGATGGATTGGGATTCCTAGAAGAAAATGACTGCTATGGCTTTGGTTTCTCTATGTAATCCTATGTGATATAATGGGAGAGGGAGATACCTAAAAAATAAAAATAATAGAAAAATAAAAATATAAATAACTTATATGTAAATATTAATTTGTAATATTCCGGGGGAGCACAAGGGGGAATACAAAGTACATGCATACCACATGGGTGTGTGAGGGGGGTTTGAACCCAAGACATCCCCAAACCACTGTTGGGGGTGAACCAACTATGACTCACCCCATGGAGAATATAAATAATAAAAATAATAATAACAATTACAATAAAGGATCATGTTCTAGTGTTTGATTTTAAAAAAATGAATACTCAAAATTTCTCTGTTTTAAATATAGATCTTGATGTTTATATTTTCATGAATGTTTTTATTTTTTAAAGGATATTGTATAAATTTTATAAATATCAGGTGTCATGATGGATGCAGACCCAACCCAAAAAAATGACGACACTATGGAATCCGTTTTTTCTATTAGAACACAAAATAACCATCTATTTTCCCATACAGAACTACAATATTGATAAAAATGTTATGTTATAATTGTTAATGTAGATACACGTTTGGGTGATCCATTTATGTTGATGAAAACATAGGTTCCAGTTAAAATAATTATTATTTTTATGTAAATTTCTATTTCATTGTTTTATGTTTTCCCATTTTTATATTTTCCCATGAAAATTAGATTAATTTAGCTTTTATATAGTTTATTATAATATTGGATGCACTAAACAGACATGGGGAATATTAAATCCTTATATTTGGGGAGATAGCATTTTAAAAGTATATAACCAAAATTAATGTGGGTTTTACAAAAAATTATGTTGTGGTAGAGCTTACGTTCACCTGAGGGAGTGAGATACCATTACAAAGCTATGGAAATAGATTTATTACATTTACAAGGCAATTTTCTCATTTCCCTATCATTATTTTTTCTTTGAACAGTGGGTGTTGATCAATGTTATTTCCTACCAACTCCTTCTTTAGTTTCACACATCCCTAAGACATTAAATTTTCTAATTCATTAGCCATTTATCTATGATTCCCACATTCCATTCACCACACACATATTCCTTGATTTGTTCAAGGATAATGGGTTTTCTTCCCTGCTTTCTCTGTATTTATATCATCATCATTTCATTTCACTGACACCACTGGATTTTTTGAACATACATGACTCATTCCCATTCAGCAGATTCCAATTTTCAGAGAGAATATAAGGAGACTCATGCTTAACATACATGGATATTACACCATTTTAGATGAATATTTAGTACATTACAAAAATACATTCCTGAGGACTAGAATAGTTTATTATCTTTGGAAACATGGAAACAAAATCTTATATCTTGGTGAAATATCTATAACATATCCCATAATGATTTACCCATTTAGAAATTCTACTCGAAACCTTTCTTCATAACCTGGGGAAAGGAAATATAAGATGTTGTGAGATCAGATTCATAGTAAGGGTAAATAATGTAAATGTGTAAGTATAACATGAACAAAGGGTATGCAACATGTGAAAAACATTTAAAGATCATACACTGCATATTAGAGATCATAATAAATATTGGAAATTAAAAAGCCATGGATCATAAAATAATTAAAAGAGAAAGTCATTAAAACACATCATTGGAATATAATATGGATTTTTGGTAGGAACAGAAGGATATGATATGATTTCCATAGTAGCCAAATCATTGATTTCAATAGTATCATAGTTGTATGGGTTCACTCCCCATACCTACTTGGTAGTCATGTTTCACTCTCGTTTCTATCTTAGTAGATTGAGTTCACTCTTCATATTGTCTTAGTATTCATTGTCCACTCCCAATATCCATCGTAGTTGTCAATGTTCATTCCAAATACCATATTATTCTATCTAAGGAGATAAAAATCATTACCCAATGCATTAGAAGGATATATATGTCCCACCCATCTCATAATGAAATCATACATGCATGTCTAACAAGATCATAGATGATCATATCATAATCCATGATATGAAATGGGTATTATAAACATGTAAACATAACATATCTTATAAAAAAAATATATGTTTTATAATCATTTCATCATAGGAATAACCCAGGAGAGAGAAACAGATCTCATAAACATATAATACATGAAAGAGAAACGGGTTTCATAAAGACATTGACATTATGTATAACCCATTCATTAAAAAATATATTAATGTATCCTTTAAATCTTTTCATAGAAGGGAATGAGTAACATCAAAGGATTTCATCATAGATGGAAAATAATTCTGAAATATCTTTCAAAAACATTTCTTGATGAAAATATCCTTTCTTCAATGAAATACAATTTTTAATACATGAAACCATTTTAAAATAATTTTCCTTGAAAATACAATGAAGACATATAATGAATAATGGAAAATTTTTGAAAAACCTTATCATTGAAAACTTATAAAATAATATTGACAACATTTTAATTTTTTTTATTTAAAAACTCATTTAAAACATAAAAATACATCTTTATAATGTTTTGAAAACCATTCCTTTGAAAATACTTCAAAAACATATAAATAATATTTGAAAATATTTAAAAAACATACCTTTAAAACATATAAAATAAGGTGGAAATTTTTTTGATAACAACATTGTTTGAAATCACTTTTTAAATTTTTTTAAAAAATATTATCCTTAAAAAAGGATGATTCAATGAAATGGTGGAATATAAATCTGTACATTTCGTATTATGTAAAAAACATTCCTTTTACATATTAAAAATGAAAACAAATTACGTGTTTGAAAAGAGAAAAAATATTTCTTTGAAGATATTAGTAAAAGACAAAGAGGATAAAATTTTCTTTTATAGATTAATGTATTATGGTATAGAATTCTTGAAAACCCTTTTTAAAAAACATGGTTTGCAAGGAACATAGATTTCTGGCCGAAGATAGGGTAAATCCTAGCTTTCTTAAAAACAAAATTTTAAATATCTTGTGTACCAAAGATTAGAAAAAATGGTACCAATATATGAATAAATAATTAATAACTAGAGTTGATAAAAATTCATGATCATTCATCTGATATGGATTATATTATTTCATCAAAGGAAGCATACACATAAACAATCTTGAGATGCGATGAGATTGAGTCAATAAACTCTTATAACTATGTAACTTGTGATCACACACTCCATGTATGGAAATTAAATTACCTGAAACATAAAGTAACATGAAAATAATTAAATTCATTATATTACATTTACAATTTATGTATATACATCTCAAGATATAAGTTAAGTTCATAACAAAACATGAGTCTCAATGAAGGAAAATTTAGAGAAAAATATTTCACTGATTTGGTAACTTTGGAAACATAAATCCCATGAATGAAATATCATAAAATGGATATGTAAATTAACACTAATTTAAGTATAATATTTATATAATAAAATCATGGTTATTACACACACCACAATGAAGTAATGAGTGACTAACATAGCATATATCTCACAGAAATAAAAAGTGAGATGAAATATTCTGACATTATGCCTTTATTGTAATAATACTCATTAACACCTCCAATAAATTAAATATAAATTTATTATAAATCTATCATAGAACCATTTTATTACATATAATACCATATAAGGTTTTATTATGGATTTATATTAACATCTTTTTAATAATTATATATTAAGGTTTAACTTCGAGTAATATCTGCTCCGTTATTCATATATGTGTTAATTAATTATATCATGGGTCCTTGTACTTATATCATGATTTCCAAAATTCACAATAAGAATTAAATATAATTTATTTTAATTATATGTATATTATAATAGTCCATTGAATATATAAGTATGACACCGAATACACAGTTCATGGAGATGGTAAGTCATACGTACGCATGAATGTTATTTCCATTTAATTGGCGCATTGAAAAAAAAGTAAAAGGAATATCTATATATTATATATATATATATATTTATTATTGAATATTTATGATATCATATATATCATATATATTCACTAAACACATCTTTAATACATTCCATGATGTGTATGAATGAGTCATATCATATTGAGGGAGTGGTACTCCACACTTATTCAAATGAAATAATCATTTTAACACAAAAGTGAAAGTAAATAAGATATTTTTTGTAAAATTGAATAAATAAGCTTAAATAAGCTTAAATAAAATATATTAACTATATAAAAAGATATTCCATCACATTTTCATACATGAGAGGAGGTAATGGAAAAGTAAACAATCGTCATTTAGTGACTCTCTAGATCGTCGTATAAAAAAAAGAATGTATCTTACCCATTATATGGAGTTCTGTGTAAATGTAGGTGTAAACATTAGAAAAAAACATCCTATTAAATATAAAATACTAGTTATTTACACAATAATGGAATAAATATAGTGGAGGTTTGGAGTATAAAAATAAAATAATTGAGCTTGAGAAAAGGAATCACCTCTAAATTGGGTTACTCCTTTTGGATTGGGCCAAAAGGCTTCCTTGGATTTCATTTTTCCCAAGGGAAGGATTATAAGAGATAGGTACAGACATTGGGAAGTGTATTAGGTAGTGATCTTGGAATCCAATTATGTCTGAGAGGATTAAAGAAGAGTGACAGGTGGTGGCTTTTTTTACGGAAGGGAAATGACTCACTTGGTATTTTTAAAACGAAGTTATGTGTACCCATGTTTTTACATAAAAACATTCATAAAAACAAAAAATAATAATAATGGAATTTTAATGGATGAATAATTTCCATCAAATGCATGTTTTAAAAATTTATATGTTTTTGGGTCTTAAATTTATGTTTTTCACTTTAGTTATGCTTAATTTTACATTAATCGATGTAATTAATTTTATTTATTATCAATAATATTTTTATTACAAAACTAAATTAACCTTATTATTAATTACTAATTATTATTATTCTAAATAAGGAATAAATTTTTCCAAATTTTAATCACATAAGTAGAATAAATTAATATAAAATTAATCTCGAAGTTGGGTCGACAATGCAGGTTTTTTAAGGTAAATACAATAAAATGTTTGCAAAGTATGTATACCCAATTTTAATGTGAAATTGCATTCAATGGACTAAATTTTATTAATTTATTAAAATATTATATAATTAAAAATTTAATCCAATTTAATATATAATTTATCCTTATAAATAAATTAGGTGGAAAAGATGTTTTGAACTGAAATTTATCATTTTTAATTTTTTATTAAAAAATGAATCCTTACTTAAAAATACCAAAAAATAATCCTGACCTAATTTTTATGCTTCTATTTAGAAGAATAAATTTTTACATATTATTTCTATAAAAGTTCGATAGTTGGGATTTAATATATGTTTTCCATTAAAGGGAGGTAAAACTACATTTGTAAAAATATATGTATTTAACCAACAAATTGGGTTTGTTGCTATCTTATGTCTATAAAATCTATTGAATGAATATAAAAAATATTTTATTGAATATATAACATATATATTAAATTAATATAACTAACTAATTATATTTATATTAAATTATTGCAGAAAAATAGATATGTGACCAAAAAAATAAAAATATTACCTTGTGTATTCAATTAGCTTTCATATTCACTTATAATTAATTTTTAACCTATGAACTCAAATTATATTGTGTAAACCTTAAACTTTCTAAAATTAGTTAATATTATTTATAATCTATAATTTAACATCTTTGGTATATCTTATTATATTAAATATTCATATTTTAACAATATATTATTGTTCAGTAAACCTTAGTCTTGCGTGTGACGAATGCTATCTAGAAAAGTCATTATTGCATGTAACACAAGCTACCCTTAATCTTATATGTAGGGTACATGAAATTTTATATTGCATGTTGTGCACGATTAACTTGGGGATGCATAGAATGAAAGAAAAATAGAGCGTTTTAATATAAAATTAACTCTATTGTGTGTTTTATAAAATAAAAAAAAATCAAAATGGTTAAATTAATTTGGAATAAAATTTCAGAAAAACTCGGGGTATTACATTTTACCCCCCTTAAATTTTATTTCTTCCTAAAAATTCATCTGGGGTGTCAAAATTTTAATACATGAAATATTCATTCACAGAATACCACTTCATAAAAATAAAAACAAAAACACCCCTTAAAATGTAATGTTGGGACCATAATGGTTACACAAAGAATCATATAAATGAGTTTCCACATTGGAGAACGTAGGTCGGTAGTGAAGATTGGATGTGGAGGAAAAGAATAAATATTTATAGGGAGATATTGACGTCATCAGTCATAAACATGTGAATGACCAATGAAAAGTTGAGGGCCTCAATTCCTAAATCTATGGTGATTTAAAAGGCCATCGGTTCAATAAAATTAAGGTGTTAGGATTAAATATTTTCTTTTGATCATCATCCTAACATTAAGTAATTATTTTATTGATCATGAATATAAGGAAATATACTTACTTGATATATTTATATGAACAAAATTTCATTCTTTATTTTTTCTTTTATCAATTTATAATTCATCCATTAATTTAGGTAATCGGCATATGAAAATTAACATTGATCACTGACGTGATCAAATAACCATTTAGAAGATCATAAGGACCATTTAATAAAGAAAAATTATAACTATTTATGAATTAATATTGTTAAAAATAAATATGGTTAACACATTAATATCTAAACATAAAATGTAATAGTATTATTTCATCATAAATTATTATTCATAAAAAATTATTATACATTATCTGGGAAATCATATTTGCTAGTGGTATGCGTGAAATGATTATCGTTCTTCTGTCAGGGGTTCAATACACACATCTGTTTCAATCTTGATTGGTTGTCACCCATAATACATGATGTTCTTTTTCTAAAATCCCAATTATATAATATCAAAAATAAATATTATGGAAATCCTTGAAATAAGGTTAATCACTAAATGGCCTTTTATCCAAGGCTTTCAATACAAACTTAATGAATAAAAACATACTTCAACGTTTTACTTAAACATTCATGAATGGTTAACCTTATAACCCTTATCAAATATTAAAATCCGATATTTAGAAAGAGATTTATGTGTTCGACATGACATTGATAACCCAGTATATCAAAAAGTAGCTCTTGGTTTTCATATTCCAAACATGTGAATACCATCATCATATATTCTCTTGAAACATAGAAATAACCTAAATTAAGATTAATAATTCTAGAAAACATGCATGATTAATTATTCTATAGATTATTTGATATATTCTATATATACAAGATTTTGTAATATTCTTCCATGATTGCATAACCTACATGTAAACAAGTCCTTAATTAGTTCCAAGGTAATTAGTACCTTTAAGCATACTTATTCATATAGCACAAATCTTTATCCAAGAAACATTATCATTACATAAGAAATATATTAATGGTTATCTTTCACATAATCATGTTTTTCCATGGACATCACATTTCCATTATATCAATTTCTATTCCATCAAAACCATTCAACATGTTCTTGTAAATCCATTGCAAAAAACAGAAACAAAACAATTATTATATATTTCACCTTTTATATAACATTCTAATTGAATCTAAATACATAATATGATTAATTATCCCACTTCATCCTTGTGCCAATATCAATGCTACCTCATACTATTACATAATAATTATTTCCATTCACATATCATCTATAGTATCTTTATCATCAATAATGTATCCATTACCCACACCACCTTGTTATTTATCATCCGGAGATTTCCTTTTGGGACATTGAGTTGCCTAATGATCATTTATTCCACACCTAAAACACATAACCTTTGATTATGAAATAGGGAGGACTATATTCTCATCCATTTCATGAACCAAACTCTTTATTTTCACTTGAAGTCCCTCTCTTTGTGTCCTTCTTTTGAACCATTAAAAAATCTTATTATTCCACTAAGTCATTCACTTAGGTGATTCTTTCCACATTCTTGACACAAAGGAAACCGAATCTTATTTCCTCAATGGTTTCCACTTCCCTAACTCTCAACAGACTCAATATTCCACTTACGTGGTGAGTTCAAGAGTTGGTTAAGGTAAATGTCATTATTCATGTTCTGTGAAAACTAATTAGGAATGATTAAAACATCTCTCACATATGAGATCATACCACAATACTCCACATTATCAAATCAGTCATCAAATTCAACATCAATCATGTTCCTTCCACTTCATTCCATTGACTTAAACTATAAGCATATTGTGAGCATTACTTTTCATTGAAGAAAACCACATAGTTATGAAAATAATTTCATATAATATGTATAAATCATGAAACGTTCATTAATCTATGAAACCATAAGTTTATCCTAGATTTATTTTATCCATAATATATTTAAATCCTTCATGATGGTTCAGGAAGAGTTTATGAATTTCCCAAGAATATCCCCCATGAGTTTCCAACTAGGTGTGAAGTAAGGCTCGTTGTTGTGTACCAGATTACCTCAAGTCATGATCAAAACAAATAGTCAGAGTTGTTACCCCTAGGTATATCTTATCCAGAGCCACATCCAATTATCATATCTATATATGTTTGTATTTCTAGGAAACCACTCACTCTATAAATTACCAAAACTCTAATACATTTTCCAAAATGTTAATTCATCCTTATAGTTATCAATGAATGAATCCCTAGAAATATACATAAAAATATAATAAGGGATCTTAGTAAATTTTTCTTATCCCAGTTTCTAAAGGATGACCAAACATTTCCTTTGATACCAACTATAGCTTCCCTGGCTGAACATACATGGAAATTACTCAATTTTAGATTAATATTAAGTTTATAAAAATAATATATTCCTAAGGACCAAAATATATTAATGTATTTGGAATTTTGGAAATAAAATCATCTATCCTAGTTAAATATATTCAAAATATCCTATAATCATATCTACCAATAAAATTCTACTTAAAAATTTTCTTCATAACATAGGGAAATGAAACATAAATAAGGGGTGACCTCATATGCAATGTAATGGTAAATAAAGTAAATGTGTAAGCATAACATGAACAAAGTTTATGAAACTTGAGAATATCATTTAAAGATCAAAACATATATATTAGTGATCATATTAAATATTTTAAATTAATAAGACATGGATTTTTATATAATTAAGAGCCTAAGTCAAGGAAGCACAATATAGGAATGAAACATGGAATTGTGGAATACCCATAAAAATATAATATTATTTCCATTGTATAAATGAAATTGATTCCAAGAACATATTGGTATAATGAGTTCAATAAAAATACCATGTTTGTAGTCTTGGTTCACTCCAATGTCCATCTTATTAGCATGAGTTCCCTCCTCATAGAATCTTGGTAGTCAGGGTTCAGTCTCATGACCATCTTAGTAGTCAAGGTTCATTCCAAATACTATCTTAGTCTATCACATGATATATAAATCAATACCCAATGAATTTGAATGAGATATAAGTCCCACCCATCTCATACAAAAATCATACATACATGTTCCACATGATCATAAATAATAATAATAGAATCCATGAAATTAAATTGGTATTATAAACATGTAATCATATCATAACATGTGGAAAAAATACAGGCTTCATAAAATGTAATTAAAAGAATAACTAATGAATGATAAACATATTTCATAAAAATAAAAACTAGGAATGATAAATGAGTTTCATAAATACTATGACACTAAGAATATCCCATTTGTATAAAGAATATGAATGCAACCTTCAGATCAATTCTTAAAGGGCATTAGTAACAACAACATATGTCATCTTTAATGGAAATTAATTTTGAAATATCTTTCAAAAACTATTCTTAAGTAAAATATACTTTCTTTATTGAGAAGTTATTTTTAATACATAAAAACATTATAAATTCATTTTAATATAAAATAAATTGAAAAAATATAAAAAATAAATGAAATTATTTTTAAAACATTTTTCATTGAAAACACATAAAATAAGCATTAATGTTTTTTTAAAATCATTTTATTTAAACATAAATTGAAATATTATAAATAAATCTTCAAAATTCATTGGAAATGCTTTCGTTGAAAATACATAAAAACGTATAAATAATTCTTGAATACATTTTTAGAACCATTTTCCTTGAAAACTAATAAAATATGGATGAGAAAATTTTGAAAATAGCTTCCCTTGAAATCACTATTAAAATTATTTTTTAAAAAAATAAACTTTTAAAAATGTAAGTTAATATTTCTAGAAATGATGGAAAGTAAATTTGTACGTGTCATATGTGGTAAAAAGAACATTCTTTTTTTCATGGTTAAAAGGCTTGAAAATTTACTTTTTAGGAAAGAGACAAGAATATTCCTTTCATGAAATTGGTAAAAGAAAAAGGGTAAAAATTTATTTTAAAGATTAAAGGATAATGGTACAGTATTCTTGGAACCCCTTTTAATAAAACATGGTTTTGAAGGAATATAGATTTGTGAATAACAAGTGGTAATGTTGGGAATTATTAAAAAAACATTCTTTACTATATTATTTAACAAAGAGTGAAACAAATTGTATGAATATGTGAATAAATCATTAATAACCATAGGATAGAAAAAATCATGAATGTTCTAGGGATATGGATCATAATATTTCATCAAATGATGCATTAAGATAAATAATCTTGAAAAGCGATGAGATTATCTCATTAAATTGTTATAATCTAGAAACATGGGACTATACTATCCATTAAATAAAAGTAAATTACATAAAAGTTAAAATTTCATGAAATGAAGTAAATTCATGATATAACATGTTCAATGCAAGTATTCATACCTTTAAAGTTAATTTATATTCATTACAAAACAGAAGTCACAATGAAGGAAAATTGAGACAAAACTATTTCAACAATTTGGAAACTTTTAAAACATAAACCCCATGAAAGAAAGATAAAAAGTAGATATGTGAATATGCATAAATTTATTTTTAATTTACATTGAATGAAATATTGTGTAGTACATACACCACACAAAAGTAAAGAGTTGTAAACATAGCATTTATCTCCTAGAAATAAAGATTGAGATGAAATCCCATTACCTTGTGTCTTGACTCTATTTGTACTCATTCAAACATCATATATAAAAAATATAAATTTATTATACATATATCAAATAACAAAAGTCTTACTTATAATACAATATACGGTTTTATTATAGATTTATATTATGTACTTGATAACAATTCAATGTTAATGTTTGACTTCAGGTAATACATGCTTTGTTTTTCATATATGTATTAATTTGTAATTTATTTAGTAATTATAATTATTTAATGATTTATATAATGTAAAACATTTTTTAAAAATAATTTATCCTAATTTTATTTGTGTTATAAAAATCTATAGAATATATATTTATGAAATAGAATACACAGTTCATGGGGAAGGTAAACCATACATAAGCATGGACGCTAATTCAATTTAATTGCCAGGTTGAAAAATATTAAAATATATATATGTATATATATATATCATTGTTATAGTAGAATTATAATATCATATATATCATATATATTATCTAAATATATCCATAAAATATTCCATGTAGTGTATGAAAGAATCATATCACGTTAAGTGGGTGGTAGTCCACACATCCTCCATCGAAATTGTCGTATTAACACAGAATGGAAAGTAAAAAATGTTATATTTTGTCAAAAGGATTAAAGAAGATCAAATACATAATAAATATAATATATTACATATATAAATATATTTTTAATCATAATTTCCACCATTAGAGGATGTAAAAGAAAAAATGATCAATCACCATCTAGTGAGGTAGTAGTTCACCGTACACATAACCTGTATGTTTGTTACCCATTAGATGAAGGTATTTGTAAGCGTAATATGAAAACAGACTATACAAAAATCTTAGTTTGTTTAGGATAGTAGTTTTTACCCAATAATGGAATAATGAGAGTGGATAGGGTGGAGAAGGAAAATAAATGGATGGAGCTTGAGAGAAGGTGTTACCTATAAATCAGGAAACTCCTTTTGGTTTGTGTGAAATGGAATCCTTGTATTTCATTATTCCCAAGGGAATTATTATATTAATAATTGAGGGATGCAAGTAACTAGATTGGGATGATATTTTTTGACCCTATGTGTCTTGATATGTGTGAAGAAGTGGGAGTGGTTGTGGCCCTTTATAGGGAAGGGAAACGACTCAGTTTGTATTTGTTTTAATGAAAGTTAGGTGTACCAGCGTTTTTACCTAAAAATGTCATAAAAACAAAAAAACTCAATAATTTAAGGTTTTTGGACTAATGATGTCAATATAATTTGTGTTCTTCATGTTTTAATCTTTTTTGGGTATTAAATTTACGGTTCGGTCCTTAGCTAAGCTTAACGTTACATTAATCGATGCATTTTTTTATTACATTCACTAATATTCTTAGAGAAAAACTAAGTTAAACTTTTTAAACCTTATAAATTATGATTATTAAAGCTAATGAATCAATTTTTAGAAATTATAATCATATAATTGGATGAAAATAATTTAAAATTAATCCCATAGTTGAGTCGACAATGCAGGTTTTTAATGTAAAAACATCCAAAAGATTTCTATGTTTTTATAACAAATTTCAAAGTGAAATTTTTATAAATTACCTAAATTATTTAAATTGATTAAAATATTGTCTAATTAAACTTTGAATCCAATTTAAAATATAATATAACACTATAAATAAATTACATGAAAAATTAATTTGAACAGATATTCAGTATTTTTAACTATTTATTAAAACATTAAACCTTATAATAAATAAAAAAATACTAACCTAATTATTAGGTTTATATTTATAATATTTTGTTTATTTTTAAATATTATGTCTATAAAATTTCCAAATTTTGGATTTAAAATGGGTTCTCCATTAAAATGTTTTAAAACTATATTTATAAAAATATACATTTAAGCACAAAATTGGGTTTGTTCTTGTCTTATGTAAAGACTCGTAAAATTCAAGGAAAATTTCTTCTTAATTTTCTTTGGGATTTTACTAGAACGCAGTTTCTGAAGGCACTTGATTTTGAGGCCCGGTGTGCCCGAAATCAATTTCCGAAGTTTGACTTAGGTATGTTCAGTGAACGAATGAGCGGGAATTTCTATCTTTGAAACCGGTGCTCGGAATCAAATTCTGAGGGCACCAATGGAATCGCAGAGCCGGTATTTGCTTAGGAATGCCTATTCCAGAGTTGCATTTTCACGGGAGGAGTTGTTAAAATTTGTTGCTTAATTGAGGAATGAATAAAATTGTGAGACAATTTTATTTATTAAGTATAAGGTAGTTTTATCCTACATGGGGAAGTTGGGGTGGCACATAACTAGCCCATGTGAGGATAAATGAGAGGATAATGTGTGGTGGGGCCCACACGAGACCCCACCTTTTCAAATTCCCAATAACTCCCTAACTCCTCTAAACCCCCCACTTAAGTTGTGTAACTCTTCCTCTCCCCTCTCTCCCTCTTAAATTCTTGCCAACCTATCACTTAATTAATTAGACGACTCATTGTTTAATTGATTAAGTGAATTAGGTTTTGAATTTTTGTAAGTTTGAATGTATGGAAAAATAATAAAATAAGGGGAGGCCTTATTTTATTTTGGGAGTTTTGGTTGTGTGAGAGAATTTGGAAGAGAGCTCTTCCCTCTTTTGAAGAACTTCATCTTCAACGAAGAATGAAGCCTCTTCAACGACGGAAGCGACGAACATCAACAACCTTCTTCAAATTCCTCCCTCGGATCCTACCGACGTGTAGTGTCTTCCACAGCCGACGTAGCTCGGGATTGGGAGTGTGTGACGAACGCGGCGAAAGAAGAACTTCATCGTCTTCTTTCCACAACACCGTCAACGAACGAAAAACATCAATCGATGAATCAAACGTAGGGGTTCGTTTCAATTTGTTCTTGATTATATCTTTGACATTCTACGAGTAATGAGAAACCCTTATTATCGTTTAACGGGAGGAGGCCGGACCGCACGAACACGGCCGATCCTCCTCCATTTTTATTCTTTCTTGTCATTGCGGTTCGAAAGAAAGTGACGCGGTGCCGTCGCACTGCATGGGAAAGAACGACAAGAAAAACATGACATCCGAAAGAAAGTGATGCGGTGCCGTCGCACCGCATGGGAAAGAATGGTAAGGATGTGCGACATCGTCACGCCACGCGGGATCGAGCGGCAAGAATGCGCGACGTCGTCACGCCCCGCATTCAAAATTTTAAACCCTCGTGCGTGGGTATTTTGATTGCAAGGTGTTCGTATAATTTATTTTGGATAAATTATACCCTCGTCAATGATTAAAATCATGTGTCATTGTTTGCCAATTGTTAACACCTAACGCGGAAGGCGTGGGCCAAACAAACACGGCCCGAAAACCCTCCGCAGCTTGTTTATCAATGTGCAGAACGACGGACAACAACGAAGCAGGTCGATATGGCGTTTGAATCCCTTCACAGTGAAGTTTGGGTCCCGGGAGGACCTTTGGTGAAGACGGCAGGAGAAACATACCACCAAAGCACGTCTGGTGGTCCGCGGAAGGCGGGTGGCGGCGCGCCGCCGGAGGGTTGGCGGCGGCAGTTGCCGCCGACCTCAATTAGCGGCGAGGGTGGGGGAGCCGCGCACCCCACCCGTGGCTTCCGCGCGGCCGCGCTGGCTGAGCCACGGCTGGCCGGTCAAGCCAGATCGAGCCGGACGGGCCCAACCGGGTCAGACCCGGGTCGGGTCGACCCGGGGGGGGGGGGGGGGGGTCGGGCCGGGTCGGTCCGGGCCCAGATCCCCCGTTTTCAGACCCTCTTTGGTCTTTTGCCCATATCTTGGGTTACAGACCTCCGATCGATGCACCGTCAGTTGCGTAGAGATCCTTGGAACGAGACAGTAGTTTTGGTATATCGCACTCAAGGTTTCAGAATACTTTGGGTTCGTCCGGGTTGGTTCGGATACGAAACCAACTAGGCCCTCGGAGCGGAAACGCTTATATCTTGAGTTCCGGACGTCCGAAAGACATAACGTCGACTTTGTTGGATTCCTCTAAGTGAGACAGATCATTTGTCTTACTCCGCTCGAGGTTTCGATGCCGTCGAAGTGCGGTCGGGTTGGTTCGCTCACGAAACCAACCGGGCCCCTGGAACGAAAAAGCCAATAACTCACAGACCGGACGTCCGATTGACGCGCCGTCTGTCTCGTTGTTTTTCTCTTGATGAGACGGAACTTTTGGCATACTTCACCCGAGTTTTGGTTGCTTTTGGATAATGGTGGGGTTGGATTGTACCCAAAATCCAACCGGGCCCCTGGAACAGGAAAGCTGATATCTTTCAGACCAGACGTCCGTTTGACGAACCGTCAGCGGCGTTGGTGATCACGTTGAGAAACAGTCCCTATGAGTATACCCTATGAGAGTTTGGGGTATAGTTGAGTTACAGCCGGATTGGTTCGCACACGAAACCAATCGGGCCCTGGGGACGAAAAGGCTAGTAACTCACAGATCGGGCGTCCGATTGACGCGTCGTCTATTGCATTGAGACCCCTATGACGAGGCGGTCCCTTGAGATACTTCTTTGTGGGACTTTGAGATACTTGGAGTATCGACCTGTAGCTCGTGGAGCGGACCCTCCCATAGACGAGCGTGCGGAGTACGGAGACCGTGTAGCCGACTGAGACCTGACGACTGCTTGACCCAATCGACTTGGAGTGAGTCGACTAGCCCAGTGGACAGAGCACTACTTTGTGAGGTGCAGACCCATGACGGACGGAGCACTACCTGTGTGACCGTGCAGACGCACGGTACTCGTCCAGAGGGTACCTCAGCAGGCTACTAGGGGGTGTACACTACTGTGTCTGGGTGGCATACCTTGGCGGGAAGCACTACTGTGTTTGAGTGGCTGACCCGCGGTACTCGACAGGAGGAGTACCGCAGCAGTCTTAGGTTAGTGAGCAGTACCTCGGAGTAGTGAAAGGAGCACTGTACACTACAGAGACAGGGCTCTTCAGTAGTTATAGTTTCGATAATGAAAATCCTGGTATGAGCTGAGACTTTTGACCTTTGTGTTTACCTCTTGATTGAGATGGGTCAATTGATAAATTATGTATATGTATGGGCATATACCTGGGTAGTGGTTATCCGTTGATTTCATGATCTTTGTGTTTCCTCATGATTGAGACGAGTTACTTGATAACTTAGATATATGAATGGGCATATACATAAGTAGAGGTTATCTGTTGAGATCAACTTTGTGGTTATCCTTGTTGGTTTTAGTGATACCTTGAGGGTCTCGGGGTCCCTACTGAGTATCGTTATACTCACCCCTGCACGGGCTATGCCCGCACCTCGTTGTATTGGTTGCAGACGACGGGTAGTGCCGACGAAGGTTGAGTGTTCGAGGACTGGACGGTACCTAGAGGTGGATTACACGACGAGTCAGTATCTGGAGGTCGACTTCACAGCGAGACGACACTCGGAGGAGGTTGACGGGCAATAGCGTTATGGAGGCTATCTGTACCTACCCTTCAGGTAGGATCCATGGTGGACGATCCAGGAGATGCGCCATCTGTACCTACCCTTTAGGTAGGATCTGAGGAGGACGACCCAGGAGCCGCTTCCGTTCTTCCAGCTGTTGTCTTTTTCTGTTGTACTTTGTTCAGTTGTAGTTGTACTTTCACTTGGGTTTGTATTCTGGCCCATTTACCTTTCAACACTTCTCTTTGTACTTAGTGTTTTACTTCTGCTTGTATTCTGTGGTGTTTTGTTTACTTTTATAAAGGCAATTCCTTCCGAGTTATCGGGATTTTCGCCTTTGGTGCTAGTCGCCAGCCCCTGGCCTATGGAAGACGGGCTTGGGGTAGTCACGACATGGGCCCCGAGGACGGGTCGTGACAAATTGGTATCAGAGGAGTCGGTTCTACTGTAGCACTTATAGCTCTGATAATTTCTTTCTGTGAAGCAATATTGTTAAGAGTACCGAGTGTGGTTTTCAGTTCAGGGAGTCCAGTGTTGGTGCGGGCGGCTGACGTATCCATACACCAGGACCCTGACAACTGCTTTCCGACTTTGTGCACGAAAACACTGATTGCGTATGTGTTTCCAGAAGTTTTATTTAAATATCAGCTCAAACCAGGTCAGTTCACCAGGTGTAATCGTTTGACCATGTCACTTTGTTTCTTTCAGGATGCCTTTTCTCGGACGACCAGCTAGAGCCCAGAGGGATGTGCGTACTGACAGCCTGTCAAGAGATGAGGATTCGGTACAGGGCATTCTTGTAGTTGAGGCACCAGTGGAGGCACCAGCGGTACTACCATACGTTGGGCCACCGATGACACCATTCCCAGCAGTAGGCGATGCACGCCACATGAGTGTGCTACACGAGTTCCAGCGCCAGAGGACACCCAGGTTCCGGGGAGAGACGGACCCGCAGGCGGCTGAGGTTTGGATGGAGGCTGTGGTGAGAGTCTTCAGGCTAGTGGGGATGCCGACAAATTTCATGGTGATCTTTTCTTCCAGCCTTCTTCATCCAGCAGCAGGCAGGTGGTGGAGCCACTTGTTTCAGTTTTGTGACGGGATGACCTTCACATGGGAAGACTTCGAGACCTTCTTCAGGGTGGAGTTTGTGCCAGTACCTCTACACCCCAAGCGTGTACAGGAGCTTCTGCCTTTTCCGCGTGTTTTTCGATCAGTAGTCGAGTCATATGTGGGCAGTAGACAAATGATGCAGAGGTCCAGGAGGACCAGACCAGCAGTTGGACGATCTCGGGTTTTAGGACCGGTGGTGCGGGGCACCCGGGGTGGGGTCAGAGCTAGGTGTGCCAGAAACAGACAGTGTTACTCATGCGGTGGGAAGGGTCATCTGGCACGTGACTGTCCGACTCCTCATACAGTTGATCCGCAGGCGTTGGAGGAGCCACCGAGGCAGAAGCAGCGACGAGTGCTTGAGCAACTACCGAGTAGTAGACAAGGCAGTAGAGCTCCGGGAGCAGGTGGACAGGAGCGGAACTAGTGGATACATCCCTTGTACTTCTAGTTCTATGTTGCAGTTGTTTTTGTGTCTTTGTACTATGAGCTGCAATAATAAAAAGACACTTATCTTTGTTTTCTTTCCTGTCCTTTTGTTTGGTTGATACTGAGTGGTTCCGGTTAAAACTGTTGACTTGACCCTCACATTCGATATTTCTACTAGAGGAGACCCAGTGACCTCACACTGATGCCGACAGTGTGACTCGACCCTTGGAGGTGAGAGTGATAGTTGGATCTCTTAGTAGTTACGTCGAGGCCTTACGATGTCATCCATGGCATGAATGCGTCATTCATGTTAGGATTTACTGTATTAGGCAATGGGCGTGGTTCATCCAGGGGATGCAACCGAGTTTCCCTTTTCAGCAAAGGAGAAAATTTATCAGCTCTTTCAGATCATAGGCAAAGCAGGTGCAGATCATCCAGGAGTGGATGAAGACTACACAGTGCAGTAAGAAACAGGAAACTGGCGCTACTCTTAGAGACTTAGGTGTGTAAAATGTTTCAAGAAGAGGAAGCTTTAAGGAGAGCAGCGTGAGGTGGTGTACATCTTAACATGCTACAACCACCCGCCTTAGTTATCCCCGCCAAGCTCAGGGAGCTGGAGAGTGGAGGAAGAGTGCGGCTGCATGCGGTCAAGGAGTGTGACCCAATGGCTCAAAAAAATGATTCAAGGGATAGTCTGTGTCCAATACTAGCTGTTGTAGTAACAGACGTCGATATGAATCATTCCTCACTTTCACAAATCTTGTCCCAGACCTAGAGTTTCCGGTAAGCCGGGGACTTGACCCTCATGTCTTGAGATACCTTGGGAGGAGACTCGATAATCACACTTACGCCGACGGTGTGGTCAGACCCTCGAGGCGAGAGTTTCGGTTTTAATCTCTTGGTGGCAGCGTCGAGGCCTTACGACGTTAGTTTGAGTATGGAATGGGCTATAACTGTTCATAATCAAATTGACGGTTTTAGGCAAACGTCGGGAAGGGTTTTCCTTGGTCGGCGAAAAGGAAACCCCAGGCAGCATAGGATAAACTCTTTCACAGGAGGGTACGACCGATCACTCTTGAGTTGGTCAACCTTACCCTCATGGCAGTAGTCGTTTTGAGTTCCAGTTCTAACAGGAATTGGAGACCTCTAGAGTTCTATGATGATGATCACGTCCTTATACGGGTCTCACCTAGACGAGGTTTACGGAGATGTGGCCAAGGCGGCAAGTTAACTCTAAGGTTCAAAAGACCTTTCTAGGTTCACAGCTGGGTAGGCGAGATGGTTTACCGCTTGACCCATCCACCTCAGTTGCACGAGGTGCATGATGACTTCCACGTATCTCAACTGAGGAGATATGTGTTCGACCCTTCGCATATCATCGACCATGATGAACTGGATTTGGGTGATGAGGTGACTTTTGCAGAGTTGCAGTAGAGGTTGATGATCGATGAGAGCGGGTTCTACAAGGACGGTAGATTCCTATTGTGTACTTTTGTAGGCAGCACGAAAACCTCCTGGTGAGCACATGAGAGCGGAAGACTCAGATGCGTGCTCAGTACCACTTTTGTTTACCCAGTTTGTGTTATAGCTTTACGGGGACGTAAATCCCTGAGGTGGGAGTAATGTAAAGACCCGTAATATTCAAGGAAATTTTTTTCTTAATTTTCTTTAGGATTTTACTAGAACTCAGTTTCTGACAGCACCTGATTCCGAGGCCCGGTGTGCCCGGAATCAATTTCCGAAGTTTGGCTCGGGTACGTTCAGTGAACGAACGTGCGGGAATTTCTATCTTTGAAACCGGTGCTCGGAATCAAATTTTGATGGCACCGATGAAATAGGAGCACTAGTATTTTCTTAGGAATGCCTATTCCGGAGTTGCTTTTTCACAAGAGGAGGTGTTAAAATTTGTGTCTTAATTGAGGAATGAATAAAATTGTGAGACAATTTTATTTATTTAGTATAAGGTAGTTTTATCCTACATGGGGAAGTTGGGGTGGCACCTAACTACCCATGTGAGGATAAATGAGAGGATAATGTGTGGTGGGGCCCACACGAGCCCCCACCTTTTCAAATTCCCCATAACTCCGTAACTCCTCTAAACCCCCCACTTAAGTTGTGTAACTCTTCCTCTCCCCTCTATCCCTGTTAAATTCTTGCCAACATATCACTTAATTAATTAGACAACTCATTGTTTAATTGATTAAGTGAATTAGGTTTTGAATTTTTGTAAGTTTGAATGCATGGAAAAATAATAAAATAAGGGGAGGCCTTTTTTTATTTTGGGTGTTTTGGTTGTGTGAGAGAATTTGGAAGAGAGCTCTTCCCTCTTTTGAAGAACTTCATCTTCAACGAAGAACGACGCCTCTTCAATGACGGAAGCGACGAACGTCAACAACCTTCTTCGACTTCCTCCCTCGGATCCTACCGACGTGTAGTGTCTTCCACAGCTGATGTAGCTCGGGATTGGGAGTGTGTGACGAACGTGGCGAAAGACGAACTTCATCGTCTTCTTTCCACAACACCGTCAACGAACGACAAACATCAATCGACGAATCAAACGTAGGGGTTCGTTTCAATTTGTTCTCGATTATATCTTTGAAGTTCTACGAGTAATGAGAAACCCTTATTATCGTTTAACGGGAGGAGGCCGGACCTCACGAACACGGCCGATCCTCCTCCATTTTTATTCTTTCTTGTCATTGCGGTTCGAAAGAAAGTGACGCGGTGCAGTCGCACTGCGTGGGAAAGAACGACAAGAAAAACATGATGTCCGAAAGAAAGTGACGCGGTGCCGTCGCATCGCATGGGAAAGAATGGCAAGGATGTGCGACATCGTCACGCTGCGCGGGATCGAGCGGCAAGAATGTGCGACGTCGTCACACCGCGCATTCAAAATTTTAAACCCTCGTGCGTGGGTATTTTGATTGCAAGGTGTTCGTATAATTTATTTTGGATAAATTATACCCTCTTCAATGATTAAAATCATGTGTTATTGTTTTCCAATTGTTAACACCTAACGCGGAAGGCGCGGGCCAAACAAACACGGCCCAACAACCCTCCGCAGCTTGTTTATCAATATGCGGAATGACGGACGACGACGAAGTAGGCCGCTACGGCATTTGAATCCCTTCACAGTGAAGGTCGAGTCTCGGGAGGACCTTTGGTGAAGACGGCAGGAGAAACGGACCACCAGAGCACGTTCGGTGGTCCGCGGAAGGTGGTGGCGGCGCGCCGCCTGAGGGGTGGCGGCGACGGTTGCCGCCGACCTCAATTAGCGGCGAGGGTGGGGGAGCCGCGCACCCCGCCCGCGGCTTCTGCTCGGCCGCGCTGGCCGGTCGAGCCAGACTGAGCCGGCCGGGCCGGGCCCAGCCGGGTCGGACCCGGGTTGGGTCGACCCAGTTCGGGCCGACCCAAGGGGGGGGGGGGGGGGGGGGGGGGGGGTTGGGCCGGGTCGGTCCGGGCCCAGACCCCCCGTTTTCAGACCCTCTTTGGTCTTTTGCCCATATCATGGGCTACGGATCTCCGATCAACGCACCTTCAGTTGCGTAGCGATCCTTGGAACGAGACGGCCATTTCGGTATATTGCACTCAAGGTTTCAGAATACTTTGTGTTCGGCCGGGTTGGTTCGGATACGAAACCAACCGGGCCCTCAGAGCGGAAACGCTTATATCTTGAGCTCCGGACGTCCGAAAGAAGTGTCGTCGACTTTGTTGGATTCCTCTAAGTGAGACGGATCATTTGGCTTCCTCCGCTCGAGGTTTGGATGCCAGCAGAGTGCAGTCGGGTTGGTTCGCTCACGAAACCAACCGGGCCCCTGGAACGAAAAAGGCAATAACTCACAGACCGGGCGTCCGATTGAGGCGCCGTCTGTCTCGTTGTTTTCCTCTTGATGAGAAGGAAATTTTGGCATACTTCGCCCGAGTTTTGGTTGATGTTGGATTGTGGCCGGGTTGGATTGTACCCGAAATCCAACTGGGCCCCTGGAACAGAAAAGCTGATATCTTTCAGACCAGACGTCCGTTTGACGAACTGTCAGCGGCGTTGGTGATCACGTTGAGAAACGGTCCCTATGAGTATACCCTATGAGAGTTCGGGGTATAGTTGAGTTACGGCCGGATTGGTTCGTACACGAAACCAACCGGGCCCCGGGGACGAAAAGGATAGTAACTCACAGACCGGGCGTCCGATTGACGCGCCGTCTATTGCGTTGAGACCCCTATGACGAGGCGGTCCCTTGAGATACTTCTTAGTGGGACTTTGAGATACTTGGAGTATCTACCTATAGCTCGTGGAGCGGACCCTCCCAGAGACGAGCGTGCGGAGTATGGAGACCGTGTAGCCGACTGAGACCCGACGACTGCTTGACCGACTCGACTTGGAGTGAGTCAACTAGCCCAGTGGACGGAGAACTACTTTGTGAGGTGTAGAACCATGGCGGACGGAGCACTACCTGTGTGACAGTACAGACCCATGGTACTCGTCCGGAGAGTACCTCAGCAGGCTAGTAGTGGGTGTGCACTACTGTGTCTGGGTGGCATACCCCAGCGGGAAGCACTACTGTGTTTGGGTGGCTGACCCGCGGTACTCGACAGGAGGAGTACCTTAGCAGTCTTAGGTTAGTGAGCAGTACCATGGATTCGTGACAAGACCACTGTACAATCCAGAGACGGGGCTCTTCAGCAGTTATGGTTTCGATCATGAAAATCCTGGTTTGAGCTGAGACTTTTTACCTTTGTGTTTACCTCTTGATTGAGATGGGTCACTTGATAACTTAGGTATATGTATTGGCATATACATGGGTAGTGGTTATCTGTTGATTTCATGATCTTTGTGTTTCCTCATGATTGAGATGGGTTACTTGATAACTTAGATATATGTATGGGCATATAACTAAGTTGAGGTTATCTGTTGAGATCATCTTTGTGGTTATCCTTGTTGGTTTTAGTGAGACCTTGAGGGTCTCAGGGTCCCTACTGAGTATCGTTATACTCACCCCTGCACGGGCTATGCCCGCACCTCGTTTTGTTGGTTGCAGACGACGGGAAGTGCTGATGAAGGCCGAGTGTTCGAGGACTGGACGATACCTGTAGGTGGATTACACGACGAGTCAGTATCTGGAGGTGGACTTCACGGTGAGACGACACTCAGAGGAGGTTGACAGGCGAGAGCGTTATGGAGGCTATCTGTACCTACCCTTCAGGTAGGATCCGTGGTGGACGATCCAGGAGCTGCACCATCTGTACCTACCCTTCAGGTAGGATCCGAGGAGGACGACCTAGGAGCCGCTTCCGTTCTTCCAGCTGTTGTCTTTTTCTGTTTTACTTTGTTCAGTTGTAGTTGTACTTTCACTTGGGTTTGAATTCTGGCCCATTTACCTTTCAGTACTTCTCTTTGTACTTAGTGTTTTACTTCCGCTTGTACTCTGTGGTGTTTTTTTTCTTTTATAAAGATAATACCTTCCCAGTTTTCGGGATTTTCGCCTTTGGTGCTAGTCGCCAGCCCCTGGCCTATGGAAGGCGGGCTTGGGGTAGTCACGGCACGAGCCCCGTGGACGGGTCGTGACATCTTATGTCTATAAAATCAATTTAATGAATATCTAAAATATATAATTGAATATATAAAATATATTTTATATTAACATAACTCACTAATTATATTTAATTATATTTATTAGATTAAAATAGATTTGTGGTCATAAAAATAATAATATTTCAATTTGTATTCAATTGGATTTCATATTCACATATAATTAATTGGTAACCTATGAATTCATATTATATTATAGAAACCATATATTTTCATAAATTAGATAATAAAATTCAAATACTCTAATTTAACATCAATATTATACAATATTATATTAAATAATCATATTTTAACAATATATTATTGTTCGGTAAACCTTAGTCTTTCATGTTACACAAGTCATTGAGGATAGTCATTGTTGCTTGTAACAAAAGATAACATCGATGTTCAATATAGGGATAGATAAATTTTATGTTTCATGTATTCCTGGATTAACATGGTTTTGTGTATAATGTAGTCCAAACATAGTGATTTAATATAAAATATAATATATTTAGTGTTCCATAAAATAAAAGATAACAAAAAGGTTAAATTAATTTGATAAAAACAAAAAAATATTGTGGTGTTAGAGAAGAGATATTTTTAGAGATATAGAAAGACCAATTTTATTCTAATCAATGGAATACCTATCCCTAAATTTTATGCATCCATTCTAGTGAAGTGGCACACCATGAAAACCCTATTATGGAAAGATAAAATATTTTAGAATTTTTATATTTGATAATATTTTTAATCCCATATAATATCTCTCTCTAGGTTCTTGGTGTAGCTCAAATATTGAAAAGTTTATTTATTGTTTATTAATTTATTAATTGTGTTATTATACATGTATCTTGTGTATCTGAGGTTGTGTGAGTGAGTTATCGTGAGATGATTGTGTATGCCATATCCTTTATTTAATTCCATCCCATTTCCTAGATTAGTAATCACATAAACCATTGATTTTTTTTTGTAGTCATGTGTATATTTATTCTCTATTATTATTCTATATTGTATTATTGTGGTTTCCTTTTTTAAAGAAATAAATTTTAGTGGTTTTCCTTATATTCACATAGGATCAATGTGTTGTAATTATTGTAAATAACTATGTTTAATTACATTCCAACTTTTTCATGTATATTTCTGTTTTTTTATATAATATTATTTGAATTTAATTTTCCTCTTCTTTATGTGATTTATTAATGAAGATAATACCTTTATTCACTTATATTTAGTGTGGAATTACATTTTTTATATATCCTCTACCATGAAAATTAGTATTAGAGATGGTATATCATATTTAGTGATGTGTTTGGCCATGTTTTAGGTCACGAAGTTTTATGTTAGGAATGATTTGAATTTTTGGAGAGTGAAACCTTTTGGGCCTATTGACCAAAATGAAAATTTATAAACCATGATTGGTCATAAAAAATTGTTCATGATTGTGCTCACCAAAGATCTTGATCCACCATATACATAAATATACCCTAGAATTAATGAAAAATATGATTGTATGATTCTTTTAATCTTAGAAGATAACATCATGTGTGAAGTGTCATATGAAATACATTTGAAGGATATTTGGATGAAACATGGATATATTTATACATTTATGAATCTTTGTAACATCTTATCTTAAATCACCGGGCCTGGGAAAGAAAGATACATGACCACAGGTGCACGTCCTTGTATGACAGACACTACTGACTAGCAGCGAGGGTTTATGTAATGTCATTAGGGTGACTACATCCTCAATAAGAGTGAAAAATAACAAATAAATGACCGAAAATAGAAAAAATATTCAATAATAGTAAAATGATACCAGAAAAATACATAATCTATGAAAAATTGCGGAAAAGGTAGAATCAATCCCTTGTACAGGGCATTGATCACCTAGTGGTGCGATCATATATAATAATAATAATAGAAAAAAAATAAAAGTGGCTATGCTCTCACTCTAATCCAGTTCCCATCCATGTCTAAAGACTTGTATGGAGGAAATCCACAAGATGATAAAATTCAAACTCATACCAACTTGTACCTACAACATGTCCGAGCATCCCAGTTACCCACGTGTGATGGTTGTTAGAGTTAGGTGTGAGTACAACTGAGAAAGACACCACCCATGTGGTCCAATTCCCAACCAATTGTATGAAATGTATTTAAATGTTCTAATATGTATTGATGTTTAATAGTTAATACATAACTTCATAACATGAAATGACATCACCAATTAAAAAAATATAATACATAACCATTTAAAGAACATTAATGTTCTTAACAGGATTCCGTAAAACCTTATTCGTACCTGCTTCTGATTTATAGATGAATATAGTCATATAAAAAGTTAAAAGTAAAAAAGAAAAATTCCAAAGTCCATAACATCATTACCTTCTTATTTATCAAAAATATTATAAGACTTAGGCCTCTAGTTCAGGCCTCACTAGGCCATCATACCCCATCACCCTCTATAGAACTATAGGACTAAGGCCTACTATTCAGACCCCACTGTGACATTATCCATTGTTTTTATCTCTCTCATTAGATCGCATAGACTGTAATACCCCATTATCACCTCTGGGGTATGATCACATATGACCATAATGTCCTCTAGGTAGGCCACACTAGGCCATCATGCCTCTTCATTCATCTAGGGCATGTTATCATATCACATACGTTGTCTGAATAGTCTCCCCATCTAGGGCTACTAAGTTATGACATGTCAAACCATATCTCAGGTACGATCCTCCAAAAATATTATATATATCATACATATAATATTGACAAATTTTTATCTTATCAATCACACATATCCAATGTCATAACATAAAAAATATCATTCTCCCACAAAGGAATACAATTTAACACAATAGGTCTCTATAAAACGCTTTCAAATATGCATGTACTTACTATTAAGCATGGCCAAAAAACTTACACCAAATATGTATGAAATCAAAGAACCATAAGTATATATATATAAAAATCATGTAATGTCATAATGAGAAATCATAGCTACACATGTCACCAAAATTATTATATTATAGAATAATCATGTGTAAACAAGATTAATAAATTTTTTCTTTAGAATTTTTTAATAATTTATATATTACAATCATTTATGAATTATTTTGTCCATAATTTTAAATAGAATAGAAAGAACCACATTTATATATTACTACATTAAGAATAAATACAAAACACTATATGATGATTATCCCCCACTCAAGAACAATCTAAGATAAACATGAATGATTTTCATTATATCTTCCTAGACCCCAATAGCTTTGATTCAGTGGTTAATTTATTAAATTGGAAAAAGATGAAATGAATCACATCCTAAAAGGATCAAAAAATTTATTACTCTTGGTAAAAAAGTTATACACTTGAAACACACATTGAAATTGAAAATATACAATACATAATGATCTTTCTTTAAAAACACAACATTTCCCCTCATCATATCCAAGTTTATCAATCATAAAACACTTCCTGAAATCATATTTAAAATAAAAAATATGAATGGGATGATCTCAGATACAAAGTAAATGTATACATACAAAACAATATATCATTAATAAATTAGTATAATAAATATTTAAATATAAATAATTAAAACACATTCACTTCCATAACTAACAACAACATAATATTGCATGAATAAAAAATTATTAAATAAAGCCATATAAATAATCACACGAGAAAAAACTTATCCATGGATACTATAAATAATTAAAAAATCACATGGAATGTCAATAAATAATTTTATTATTAGGGTATTCATAATTTAAAATATACAAACCATATTTTCAAGGCCTTATTCCACAACTTCTTAGACAAATGGTTAAGGACTCAAGAAAAAACACAATCTAGTTTGTATCAGGAGACCTATCGTTGAATCATGGGGATATTGAAATCCCCACCAATAATGTACTAATTAAAATTAATTTTTTAAATGAAAGACATAAAACATAATCTAAAAAACATTAATATTAGAAAATGAACATATAAGTGTTAATCATTACCCCAACAATAATCTTGTTCATAAATTATTCAGAGTAATATAGTGGGAAATATTGAAATTTTACATCCCTTGTAAAATTGATCATAAAACATCCAAATAACGAATAAGTATAACATAAATACAATATGTCCCCAATTTATTATAATTAAAATTAAGGGTTGATGTTTTTCATAATTATAAATACCATAAAATGCCATTAAAAACATTCTTAGGGAAAATATCCATATTACTTTCAATTTTATTTTACTAAAAGGACAAAAAATAATATGAGCATAACATTATTTGAAAAAAACCGTCAAAAATTATAAATTATATTCTAAATAATTGAGTGTTCGTGATGGTAGGAAATCATGTACTTCTCATACATATTAAAACAAAGATTACTTTCACATTCATAATAAAATCCAAACATTCCTTTTCTGAAAATGAAAAGAATATTACTTTAATAAAACTTGGTAAAATTAACAACATGAGTGAAAATTATCAAATACAACATTTTTAAATTTTAAAAACATTTTTGAAAACATATTTGGGAGACATGTTTTTAGAAAAAAATGATTTTCGACGAAAGAGAGAAGTAAAGTAAGATTTTTATAAAACAAATTCAAAATAACAATAAGAACAAAAACTATGGAAAAATTATTATATAATTATAAATTTTCATGTAAAACTAGAGTATAATAAAAATTAGTGGTTTTATTTAGTTATATATCATAATATTTCATTATCATAAATTTATTCCTAAACGATCCAAATAAATGATTATATTTAAAATAAACCAATACCACATTGTTAACTTTTGAATCACGTGTCCCATTAACGAAATTAAATCAGATGAAACATTAAATAAAATTAATATAAAGGTATTATTTATATAACATATCAAAGATGAATTATATATAGAAAAAGAAATAAATATGTGGTGAATATGGAATACATCACACACAAGTAATAGTGAGATGAGAAATCATTTCCTTAGGTTTGAATTACTTCATTTGTGTTTGATCCTCCTTTTCAATATATAACGGTTTATTATACATATATTAATTAACTATAACATTATTTATCATACCATATATTATTTATTTTTATTACTATATCACCATTTACTGAAAATTCATTTTTAAAGTCAATGTTTCATGTGATAGTTGAATCATTTTTCCTAAATGTAATGGTTCAGTAATTTCAATAAATTTACTTTGATTAGGGTTAAATAATATGAGTAATTTATAGAATTATGTAAATATAAAACAAATATTATTTATTTATTTATTTTTTGTAATCTATAAAACTTATTGAAAAAAAAAGAATTACATCATTCTATGAGATGATAAACTGTAGGTATGCATGAATATGGTTGACATTTTCTTAAAGGATGGAATGGAAGGAAGTTAAATAATAATAAAAAATAAAAAATAAATATTATATATATATATATATATTTAATCAATCAAATTCATTATTATTACATTCTATGTAAAAATAAAATGAAAAACAACTCACATCGTTATGTAGAGGCGATGGTCCACAGGTACACACGAGTGATGTTATTGGTTTACCAGAGGATTGAAAAGTAAGATGTCAGAAATGATATTATATTTATAAAATTAGGTATAGGTCCTAAATATGAAATATATTAATTTAATTTATCCTTTCTAACTTCTATGAAATTATTGAATGAAAAATGAATCACATCACTTTGTGAGGCGATAGTTCTCTTTACACATGAGGAATATTATCATATCCGCCATAAAATATAGAGTAAGAAGGTATATGTTGTATAATAATTTCATAAATATCATATAAATATTTAAAATCAATAATTATATCTATACATAAATGGTGGTGATGAAAAATGAATTATATTGATTTGTGAGGCTCTAGTCCATTGTATAAATGATCAATGATTTTATTTTCCATCTAATAGATGTTAAGATGGATATGGGTTCTTCCATTAAAAATATAAAATCTATGTATATATAAGATACATGTGATATTACATTATCACATTTTAATATTACTTGAATGTGGGGGAAGAATAAATATAACAAAAATAAAAGTATAATAATCTTACCTCTTCTTTGGAAAGACTCATTTGGTTTATACCGAAATCCATAATATGAGGGATTCATGATCAAAATAATGGATATATGTTGTGTGTATGGATATAATAAATATATTAAGTCGTGTATTGGCATAAAAATTTTGTATTAAGTTATAATTGTATATGATAGGGGGGTTCCTTTTTTAGTTGGGTATTGGATAGACATGTAATTTTTACGAAGATAAAGTGATACCCTCATTTTTCTCCAGCCACAAGCCTAGTAAATTGGTAATTCTAAAGTATCATAGGTTATAAGATCTAAAAATGGATATCCAATTTTTTTTTGGAAAACATGGAAGTTCATTTTAACCCTGATCATTTTAGTTTAACCTCTTATAAATATTTTTTACGATAACCATGGAAATGAGTTTCTTTTACTATTTTTAATGTGGATTATATTAAAATTTCATGTTGAATTATAAGATAATAAATATTATTTTTATTTCAAATTTTGAATCGGTTTTTTCATTTTCAATTCATATAAGTGGAATAATTCAATTTAAAATTAAACATGTAGACGTGATGAAAAAACGATATTCCAAAGAAAAGTTATCGTTAATGTGGAAAGTTTTTATATTGAAAATGAACAAAAAATTAATCTCAATGATCTAATTTTTTTAAATTGAAACATTAATGAAATAATTGTTACATTATAAAAAAATTTAAATATATTTTATCTCTTAAAATATTTTAAAAAAAATGAAGTTATCAATAATAACCAACATTTTAACTATTCGTTAGAAAATTAATCATTTCATAAAATTCTAAAATATTAAATCTTATTTAATTTTGATATCATTTTAAAAATTAATTTCATTATTAAAAATAAATTTTATAAAATAGTTAAAAATAATTTTTAATATATATTCTCAAAATACGATGAAATCCCTATTTAGAAAAATATAATTTTTTAGAAAAAATTTCTTTCTCATTAAATGTTTATTATTTTATTTACAATAAATATTAAACCAATAAATTTATTTGATATTTTTTATACCATAAAATATTCTTAGTTTAGTTATTCTTATACATACCCACTAACCCAATTTCTAGGTTATATTGATCTAGTTTAAATAATAATATTTTAAAAGAGTATGGCGGTTCGTTTATAACCAATGTTGAATTAATTGCAAGCTATAGAAGAGATTAAATTTAAAAATAAATATACTATAAATAATAGAGGTATTAAATTCTATTTCAATGTTTTTACTTCATGTCATGCACATTATAAATCATGAGTTTATGACATTAAAATATCATAGTGGTATATTATTCCCCCTTAATTAAATTTCATTCTCACAATTTAATCTTGATCTCTATAATCAATTGTACATTTTAAAATAAATTCATTGAAATAAAATATCTTTATATGGGTTAATAATTTTTTTTATAATATATAATGATACGTACAGATTCATCTATAATGATAACATATGTAGGATTCGATGTTTAAGAATATTGGTGGAAAGTGAAGATAAGACATTGATGAAAGATGTAAATAATTATAGAGAGTGATAGAGATCAATGATCACCAGAAAGTGTGAAACGACCCAGGATTTAAAACAAATCCTAAAAATCTGTGAGTAATATTATATAATATTATTCAAAAAAAAATATAGTGGAATAAAAAAACATATTTCATTACTATATTTAATTGCATTAGTCAACTACAAAACGTATTAAAATACCAAAAAATACAATTAAGAAAAAATTTAAAATATAGAATATAAAATGAAAAAATATGGATCACCCCAATATTCTAGAATCATCTCCCCAAATAAAAATATATATAAATAAAAAATATATAATTATTTCAATTAGCATCCTAAGAAAATTAAAATATAACTTTAAAGGGAATTATATAGAATTTTTAGTAAAAGAATGAAGTTGTATTTATAGGTAGAAATGGTACCTCTGGAATAGTAATATAAACATTTCTCTTTTTTACAATTTGGAATTAAACCATTTGGTAAAAAATTTTCTTTTATAATTATTGTTTATAAGTATTAATTACAATGTATAATTGATGTAGAAATGAGAAATGATGTACTTAACCTGTATAACCAAGATGTTTGAAGTCCATTTGTCAGAACATGGGTGGGATGTAGCTTTATTGGGGATCCCCGTTGACCAAACCAGAAAAGTGCTTCAATAAAGTAATCTTGAATGAAATATATTGTGTTAGATGTTCATGTTAGTAGATATTACTACTCGGTCAATGTTATCCAATCCACCCCATTAATCTACCATCATCTCACACCTTTCCCTTATATTGTAAATGGGTGTAATAAGGGGTTACATGTCTAGGAATTACATTCTAAATGTTTAATTTAATTTATATTAATAAAATGGTTATTTCATAAATTCAATTTTATTAAAATGTTTTTACTTAATAAAATATAATTTTAATTGAGATGAATATTATCGATTGACTTTTCGACATAAATAAATCATAATAGTGTTTTTTAGAAAAGATATACACTTTTATAATAAACCATTATATTTTGAATAATATTATATATTTTATTTTAAGACACAAATATTTATATGGAAATGATAAAATAATTTTATAATTTGCTAGTGAATTTTAACTAGTGGATGTAATTTTATTGCACCATAAAAACTACTATTTTTCAATAAATAAGAGTATTTATATTTAAATGTTAAAATAATATTATTTATATAATTATATTCATTATTGAAATAATAAATTTTAAGTGAGAAATTAAAAAAAATACGGTGAATTTTTGAGAATTTTCTAAAATACATTATTTTTAGGGAATAATAAAAATATTTTTTTTTGTTTTTTGGTATGTTTTATAAAATAATATTTATTTATTAATTATTTAATAATTATTTAAAAACTAAATGGAAAAAATATAATAATTTATTAATATTAATTATTATAACTTATTTTAATAATTTTCTAAACCTATAAGTGACTTTCTTAAGTGTAAAATGTAATTTTTTATTTCAAAAATATTTCTTTTTGGAAAATATGATTTTATATTCCAAAAAAATTATTAAAAACATGATGTAAGGTTATAATGGATTAAAATATCATAATATGTGGCTTAAATGAGAAAAACATTGAGAAAAACATGGGAAATCCAATGGTTTTTAATTTTCCACAACCAAGATTTCGAAGACCTATTTTTGAAAATTACTAAAGAAGTCATCATCTTTTCCTATGAAAACCCACCCATTTCCGCCCACCCCTCATAAAAAATCCATCCTTAATGATGTTATTCTCAATATTTATCCCTATTATTACACTAGGTATCCTCAATCCCTCAGGCTTCAAATCCTCTAGAATTAGGAGTAACTCTTCAAGGTAAGGAAATTATCCTCCATTTCTCTTCCATTAAAGAACCTATTTTATGTATATTTCTTATAAATGTTATTTAACTCTAATTTATTACATTTATAATAATTTACTTACTAATAAATTATGTTTTATTAATGTTCTACCTTTATTCTCGCACATTTTACACATTTCTAAATCCTCATTTTATACCTGTCATGCTGCTGAATTTACTTATCAATGTTCTATCTTTTAAATGAATAACTCTTATAATATGAATAAAAAATTCAATTCATTATTCATTGGTATTCACCAAGATGAGAATAAAATTTATTTATTAGTTATTTAACATATTCAAAGAACATATTTCTTTTCAGTGGGTCAAATATTATTTTATTGTCAATCCTTTAAGAACTGATGTACACAATGTTGTTATATAAAAAATGTACTTTAGATTCACAATGATATAGAAAAAATGCATTTTTATGATCAATGTGGGTCAAATGAAATTAATATAAATGATTGGTTCAGCTTTTTACTTCTTTAATTCATTTGTTAAATAATTTAATATCTAAAGACGAAATGTTCTCTGATACCGTGGTGAATAACCATGGGAATTTTTATATATGACACCTTGGTGATAAACATTGCCGATATGCTTATGAATTTCTATTGTAAATGACATATCCACATTTATATGTCATGATTCATTTCATTTTTATCATGATATTACTCATGATATCTTAATTAGGTTAAAGTGTTATACCTCTTATTCTTATTGATATATCTCATGATCACATGCTAAATATATCCCATTATGATTACTTTATTGGGATCATTATCACACTATTCCTTTGATGTATGTCCTTATAATATGAGATGTAGTAGAAGTTACATATGATAAACCCTTAAATTATACTTTCACATAGATTACATGAACATTTTTATGTTTTCATGTATTATGTTCCAAATTTCTAAGAAACTAACCTTCAAATTATCATGTATTTTGTTTTTTGTAATAAATATTATACGCAGTAGAAAGGAAGTATTCCATATTTGGTTTCATAGGATCATTTAGTTATTTGTATAAATTTAGACATTAATATTTTTATAGTAACCCCATATAAAAGTCTAAATGTATGAAAACATCCTCGTATTTTTGTGATTAATATAAAGTGGCTTCCAAGAAAATACATCCCTATATGGATACTACAATTGGATTTTTATCATACAATGTTATACCTAAGGGTAAAAACTAAAAATAAAACATTGATTTTGACTCATTTGTGAGTTGGAGAATGACAATGAGACTTGTCACACCCTAGGTTTGATACTGTTTGGAGATATTTTTTGGTTAAGAATAAGCTTTTTATGAACCATTATGAAGTATGTATAGAAAATTTAATTATTATTAAAGAATGAAAAATTTATGAAGCATTTTTTAATATAAAAAATCTTTTTAGAAAAATATTATAACTAAAAGTAGAATTTTTCTCACCAAGGTTTTCTTATTTTAGAAAAATGGTGGGAAATATAAGAAACTATTTAAATGAACAGTGTAACAGATGATTCACTGAAGTTCTTCTGATAAAATCATTATTGGAAAACATCAAGAGAATGATGAATAAAATTTCTTATATAATTACTAGTAAAATGAACCATGTTGAGCATCTAGATTCGCCTCAAACGGAATAAATTTCCATTTATTTCTCCATGAATCAATGAACACATTCTTTTAGTGTATTTGTAGACCCATTGATTACTGAACAATGAATTACCTCTAGAAAAAATTTATTTTCTGTTATCTTCTCTTTAGAACTAGATATAGTCACCTTGGTAGTATACTACTTAGATAGATAAGAGGATCAGTATTGGAAACAGATTAAAAAAATGAATCCAAGAAGGGATATTGATTTTATTAAGTGGGAAGATATCAGAGGGATTATTTTTCAATTAAGATCCTCCATATTTTATTAAAACAAAAGTATAGAAGGGATTAATAGAGCTTAATAAGAGCGAAATTGAATTAGTGGTATTCTATGAAATAAACATTAGTGTACATGTTTAAAAAGACCTATATATTTGTTATAGATCCTAAGGGAAATGTTGATATATTTTTTAGTGGATTGAGATCCCATATTTGATAGAATTTCATCGTCGAGACTATGAAATATATGAGGAGATAATTCCAAGTGATATCAAGGTTGAATTGAAGTTTGGAGAGACTAAGTGAGCACAGTTTTTGAATAAAAATTAGAGATAATGGATCCAAACTCATGGAATAATATTGATCATGGAAGTAGAGGAATGAAAGTTAAACTCCCCAAGTGAAACTGATGTGGAAAGAAGAATCTAGGAAATTGATTTCCTTAGAGTGGAATTTGATACAATTTTGGAATATATGAGATTATATCTCAGAATATTTGTGGTTAAGGGATGCCTAAACATCTCAATACTACAGACAAAGGACAGATGGTGTAGGCCTGACCGATATACATTTCTTCAAGTGTGGACTGTTTGGAAACATTTCCAATCAATTTCCAAAATATAATTTAATAGAGGGAAACCACCATCATCCTTAAAATAGTACATGGTAGAATGGTTAGGAATTTTATATCATGATGGAAAAAGTAGAGGCTCCAAATGATGTGGTGGCATTTACACTCCCCCTGATCCCAAATCTTGGAAGTACTTTGTTTGATTCAAGTTCTAGGAATTCCTTTATTTCTTCCTAGTTTGAAAATAACATAGAATTAAACCCCCAAATTCAATAATTAGGGGTTTCATTCAAGTCTACTAGAGTGGTTATCCTAGAATAAATTATGTATAGAAACTGTAGTATTAACATTAGAGAGTACAATCACGTCATTAATATAGTAGTCTTTCCCATGGTTGAATTTGATACTATAAAATGGATGAAATGCCTCTAAAAGAATAATTTTAAGATCAACTATTGTAAAAAAATAATATTTCAATGTATTTAATTGAAAAAATATTATTTTTTTACAATGGGATATATTTTATATTTTTGTAAAATCACCTCCCATAGACTAATTTATGGAGACAATAACTGAATTGGGAGAAAAAAAATAAAAATATAAGGGTTTAAAATGTCTCTGTCATTCAAGAATACATTGATATATTTCGTAATATGTTGTATGGACCACCCTAAGAATTAGAGGTAAAATTACCCATTTAATTCATACCTAGATCGAAGATGACATTGAACACCACTTATAGAATTGAGAATGTTGAGTTAGTGGAAATAAATAAACTAATTCAACATATTTTGGAGAAGGGATTTATTTGACCAAGTGTGTATCTATTGATATAAACTACTCTTTATTTAAATAAGAATTATGAATAAATGTGGATATGAATTTATTATAGATAACTTAATGGGATAATAAAGAAGAACAATTACCCTTTTTCAATGATTGATGATTTATTTGGCCACCTTCATGGCGCTCAATTCCTCTCCAAGATTGACCACTGATCTAGGTATCATTAATTTAGCGTGATGAAAGAAGAAAGTCCAAATATTGACTTCTGAATAAGATATAGGAATTATGATTTTGTTTAAATTCCCTTTTTCTGGACTAATTTTCCTTCAATATGTATGGATTTGATGAATACAATCATTAAGGAATAGCTTGAAACAAATTTGGATGTTTATATTGATGATATTTTGATATCATGAAAATGTCATGAAAATCCTGAGGATTGTCTAAGGGTTATATTGAAAAAACATAGAAAGGATAATTTGTATGTAAAATTCATAAAATGTGAATTATAGTAACAATAATAATCATTATTGGGGAAAATTGTAACCAATGAAGGAATCTTAGTTGACCTTTCCAATATAGATGTTATAGATAAGTGACCTCATCATATATTTATAACTAGGATTAGTGATTTCCTTGGCCTATTAGAATATTATATGAGGTTTTTCAAAAATATGTAATGACTTTGTAATCCACTAACCATGTTAACTCGAAAAGGATGCAAATACATCTAGAAAATGGGGTGTGATGAATGTTTCCATGAACTGATGAATATAACAGATACTATAAATGTTTTTACTCTACCATCTATAAAATAAATTTTTCTTATATTTAGTGATTTATCTTTGAAAGGGATTGTGTGCATGCTAATGAAAATTGAAAAGATTGCTATTTATTCATGTTTAGTGTTAAATCCTTATGAGAATAATTTTTCTATTCATGACCTAGATTTAGATGTAGTCATTTTTTCTCAAAATATATGGAGGAACTATATTCATGTGGGGAAATTTGATATATACACATATCACCATAGTTTTATTAATATAATCATGAAAAATTAATTAAACATGATTCAATGTGGACGGTTGCATATTATTAAATACTATAACTATTAAATTCATTATCACCTTATAAGGGAAAAAACTCACTGAATCATTAAGTAGGAAAGTTTCTAAGGTGCTGGAAATATTGATGATTATAGAGGATCCATTGTTCAATGACCATGTAAGGATATACATGGGAATCATAAATACTATCCCAAATGATTTCCCAACCATCATAATTAGATAATATCAAGAGAGCTCAAAGCGAGGTTCCTTTGATACAAAATAATATAGGGTTTGTAAAAAATGGAAAGTTTCCTATTTCAACACTGATCAAGAGGTGTACAAAAATTTTCTACAGGGAAATATGTTACAAAAACTATGTAGATAAATAATGAGATGATGGATGAAGCTCATGACCTTATATTATATATAAATATTAGATGCACTAAAATGTATATGGACCTTTATAATCATTATTGGTGGGATAATATGAAAATGGAGATTGTTTACTAAACTACAAGGTGCATGTTCTGTCAACAAGTGAAGGGTGATAAAAATCTTCTTGAAGGTGTATTAGAACCACTACACATGTCAATATGGAATTTGTACAATATCCCTATTAACTTTATTACTATTCCCCTAAGAACATCCAATAGAAACAATGCATTATAGGTTATAGTGGATCGACTCACAAAGATGGCCCATTTAGTTTCTATTTTGAAATATTTATCTCTTTTCCAAATTTCCATGATATACAAAAAGTGTTGATGATATATGGGGAACCACATTTAATCATTTTTCATCAATATCCAAGGTTCAAATATAAATTTTGGATAAGTATTCAATATTCCTTGAATGCTGAATTGAAATTTAGTATGACCTATCATCCCCAAACTATGGCCACTCAGAGTGGTCTTT
This sequence comes from Viscum album, assembly GCA_963277665.1. NCBI lineage: Eukaryota > Viridiplantae > Streptophyta > Magnoliopsida > Santalales > Viscaceae > Viscum > Viscum album. The sequence goes on from OY728160.1 coordinate 738,251,010, forward strand.
TTAGACCCTCAATGACATAGTGAGAAGAGTCTAAGTGTAATTTAATGGTGGATGGGTTCTCCACATATCATTACTAGAGATATCAAAAAACAAAATATCCCACTTGTGTATTAAAATAGAACAATATGATTTTCTATTTGAGAAGAGATGTATAACTCCTACATGTTTCTATGAAGTTGGTGGGAGAAAGACACATAGGCTCGATCATATGTACAAGATGCCAGAAATGGTTTATCTCATCTAAAAGTATATAGATTCTACTCATAGTTGGAAGAGGATTTATGAAAACATCTATTTTTGGGACATGGATTTGGATGTCGGAGATAATGTTTTCTTTTGATATCACTATGGAAGAGTCATGTGATTTGAAAATAAAGATATTCTTAGGCATAGGTACATTAACCCCTTTGAAATATTTGATTGCATAGGAGCTATATCCTATCATCTTGAAAATAATCCATATCAAGATTAAGTTCATGATGTATTTCACATATCCCTCTTAAGGAAGTAAATAACTGATTTTCCACATGTACTGAATCCATAGGTGGTACAACTCGAACATGACCTCTTTTATGAGGAACATCTGTTAAAGATCATAGATCATAGAGAAAATGTTCTACGATATAATGAAAATCACATTGTAAATGTGTTTTGGAGGAACATTATGAATTAATAGGTGACATGGGAATTAGAGGAAATAATGAAATAGAAGTTCTCCCTCATATTCCTAAATAATAATATGAATTTAAATTTTGGTGAAGAAATTTCTTAAAGGTTGAAGAATGTAATGACCTAGTATTTTTAAATGATATTTTTTTATTACGATACTTTTTGTAATATTATATGACATTTCACATGTGAAAAATATATGTGGACCAACAAAACCTTGTCTCATTAAAAAAGATCATTATATTAGTCTTCTATGAAACCAATTAAACTCCCAAACATTACAATTGAAAAATAAAATAAAATAGACAAACTAAAATAATAAAATATAGATCATCTTAATCTATTAGAATCATAAAAAATTGTAAAATATATGATATAATAAAAAATATTAGTAAACCAATCAACATCGTTTGAAAATAAAATTATGTCCTTAAGAGGAATTGTAGTAAATATTCATTAAAAGATTGAAATTGTATTTTTTGAGAGAAATCTAGTTGTTTAGAAAGTAATTTGAACACATTATCTATTTGAAAATTTTTATTTATACCATATGGTAATAATTTTACAATTATAATTAGTCTTCATTATTATTAATGACAATTTACAATTGATACGTAATGGAGAAAAAACGACCTGAAATAGTAGAGTCATGCCATTTGAAGAACATATTTCAAAACATCGTAGGGAGGTAAATTCACTGGTATTCACCCATAACCAATCTAATGTATAGCATAAAAAAGTGAATTTTTAATGGATTGACCTACTAGTTATGTTCAATTTAGTTCATATTACTACTCAATCAATTTTAGTTGAGCCACCCCATGAAATTACCATAATCGCACACCTTACCCTTATAGTGTTTAAGGGTGTAATTAGGGTTTACATGTCTAGTCCTTAGTTGCAGAAAGTGTAATTTTATTTGTATTAGTTATATGTTTATTTCATAAATTCCATTTTTAGAACAGTTTTTCTAAATAAAATATATTCTTAATGGAAAATAATTTGATAAATTTATTTTTGGACACAAATAAAAGATAATTGTATTTTTTTAGAAAAGATATAATCATTTTTAATAAATAATGGTATTCTGAATAATATTTATATTGTTTTTAAAAAATAAATTATCTAAATATAAATTAAAAATTAATTTTAAAATTTCCATAGAAATTTCTATAAGTTTCAACAATTTGATTATGGCTTTTAAACTACTACCATAACACAAAAAAGGGATTTTACAATTAATAAGTTAAAATTAAATTTTTTTGATAATTATATTGATAAATTCAAAATGTATTTTAATCATCATGTAGTAATTAGGTTAGTGTAATATTTTTGATATTTCTGAAATACTTCATTTTTCACGGAATAGTAAAAATACAGCTTCGAGTTTTTGGTATTTTTTATGAATTGATATTAATGTAATAATTATTTAATAATTAATTAAATAATATCCACAATGAAAAATATTTAATTTTATTGATATTAATTATTTAAAATATTTTAATGAATTTATAAACCTAAAAGTGACTTCTCAAATTCTAAACCGGAAAATTTATTTGTAAAAACATTACATTGTGGAAAAATTTAATCTCCATGCCAAAAAATTATGAATTTTTTTCTATTATAACGAATTAGAATATCCTAAAATTTGACTCAAATGTTAAAAAAACATGAGAAAAGACCATTAGTAATCTAATGGATTTTCATTTTAAACTACCAAGATTTACAAGACCTATAATTGAAAATTATTAAATAATTACTCCAGTTTTGCTAAAATAACCACCCATTTCACCACCCCCCTTCTGTCAAAAATAATAAACCAAAAATATCTACTCAATATTCCACCCCTACAACCCACAATTTTCCCTCATGACTTCTAATATACAATCCTCAATATTTAAAATTAACACTTCTATGTAAGGTAATTACCCTTCCTTTCACTTCAATTCAAGAACCACTTTTTTTTTATATTTCCAAAATGTTATGCTATACTCTTTTCATAATTTATTTATCATAAACATTCTAAAAAATTATATTTTATCAATGGAAGACCATATTATTCTCTAATTTCCCCATTTTCTAAATCTATGTTTTATCCCCACCATGTAGCCAAATTTACTTCTCAAATTTCTATCTTTTAAATGAAAATATCTTATATTTTGAATACCCAAATATCCATGAGTATGCAACTAAATGTGAATAAAATTTACTTATTTGGGTATTGAACTAAACTAAACACACATTCCCCATCCATGGGTTAAAAATTATACGATAGCCCAACCATTAGTAACTTAAATTATCAATGATATTATAAGAAAACCACACTTTATTTCCATAAATTTATTAGATAAATGATTTATTATGATAAATGTGTCTCACATGAAATTAAGATATATTAATGGTACACTAAGATAGTGATCTAATTCATTGGGTAATGAATTTAATCTATAAAGATGATATGATTTATGATACCTTAATGAATAACCATATTAAATTTTATTTATGAATAAATAGTGATAATCCATGTTGATATGACTATGAATGTATCATTTAAATGATCTAGCCTAATCTCCATGTTTTGATTCATGCTATTTTTATCATTATATTCTTGATGTTATCCTGATCATGTAATATTGTTATACCTCTTATTCTTATTTATATTCCTCATGATCAGTTGTTAAATATTTACCTTTATTATTCCATTACAAGGTCCATTCTCACCCCTTTACTTTGATGTAACTCTCTTGGATATGAGATGAAATAAAAATATCTTACTGTGAACTGATGAATGAGCCTTTCACATGGATTATAAGAATGTATTATTTTTTCTTGTATTAATTTCCAAATTTCTAAGAAACTAAAATTGAAAATATTATATGTTTGGTTTAATGTATTGAATGTATTATATAATAAATGGATAGATACCATAATGTGAATGATAACAAGAATGTTGAAAATCACAAATCCTAGCATTTTTTAAGGAAATGAAGGTTATAGGATTAAATTTTCATTTCATGGTCCATTTTCTAATTTTGAGTGATTCTTAAACTATGTAGTCTATTAACCTAATTAATTATGCTTACATGATATCTTTCAATTTCATAAGAATAATTCCATGATCTGGTTCTATATTGATCAATTACCACTTCATTTCTAACTCCATGAAATGAAAAATCAAGATGAAATTTTTTGTGCTTGAAGCACAAAAATAAAATTCCAATAGATCACATGACTCCACAATATTATATAAATATATTCCTCCAATATTTAGAAAATGATCCAGACCAAAATATTACAAGACATTATCCAATATAACCGCAATTTCAACATAATCAATTACAAAAAATATTTAACCTTATGGATTTTCCCAACTATGTATGTCCAAATTCAATGTCCAAAAATTTAGAGGGAATTCCAACAAATTTCAAAAATAAAAATAACATTATATTCCTAAAACAAAATAATGCAGTTGTTAATGTCACATAACAAATATGTGAATACCTTAATAAAAATTAAAACTTTGTGAAAACATTTATTCTTACAAAAATAAAATATCATATCTTCAAATATATTCCATAAATCTATATATTGGGTAAATTACAAAAAAGACACCATAATTCATCAAATCACTAACAAATTATATTTTCACAAATATAATTATATAAAAATCAGATTATAATTGTTATCTAAACATAAATCACAAAATAATTGTTATCCACCATCAATCAAATGTTTTGAAAAAAGATAAACATTCCACTGTATCACATTTCTTATTCATCAGTACCATTTTACATATGTTATCAAATTTTTATATGAAAACTACTATATTAAAATTTTTATATGTTTATATAATTGATAAAAGTATACAAAAACAATTTTGATGATTCAATATACACAAAGAAATAATCATTCCACTTTAGCTATAGTAATATCATAAAATTATCCTTGATTAATTATCTTCTTCTGTGATATATTCCCTTCACTCAACACACATTCATTTACTCAATGTCCCATATCACTATATTTGAATCATTTAACATTATAAGCTTCTTTATTACCCTTTCAATCATTATCATGGTGGTATTTCTGTCCACACTTGTAGAACACTCTCATTCCCCTCAATAAAGTGCTAGTGGGTTTCTTACACAATTATCACAAGTTGTAAATTACTTCATTCCCTTCATTCCCTTATTCCCTTTATCACCATTTTTCTCTTTTTTTACTTCCATTATATTCATTCCATTTTAATCCATAATCATTATATTTTTCTTTCTATGTCTTTATATAATAAGATATTATGTCTTGTATTATGAGATGGTTTGGGAGACTTGTTCCATTCAATGAATTTTATTTAAGTAATATATGAAATTTTAAATATTTTTCTTTTAATTACATATATAGTCTAAAAGATTCCTTTATAACCTTGTAAATATGGATTCATTCATAGATTAATTTTTATACTTTTTTTGTACTAGACTCAGTAATTTTATCTCCATATACAATTATTTCTCATGAGAAAAATAAATTCCCAATAAGAGTTCCATATAATTATTCAATTTGAGGTTTTCAATTTCTTCTTAATCCTTAGTGTTTTTAATAAATTAAAACCATTGATCCTCATATCATGAGATACGATAACATAACATGAAAACCTTATCCCTTTCAAAACTTCCCAAAGTGAGAAATATCTTCTCATAGGAACTTATCCATTTCTCAAATACAAATGGATTTTTAGTCCCATTAAATGATGGAGGTTTTTGATCCATAACGAAATCTACCATTTTTACACTATGTGGTTGATCAAAATAAAGTTATAAATTAGAAGGGTCATTACTCAAAACTCGAGTCAGATACCCAAATATGTTAATAATAAGATAAGTTCAAGCTATATTTATTTTTCTAGCTTCATTATATTACCCAAGAGGGAAATAAATTCATAGAGTACATGAATTAACATGTTTCTCGTTCATTCTTCTAGGTACCATTTCTAAATCATGAGATACACTAGATTAGAAATGAACATTATGAAACATATTGTATAATCCAAAAACTAGTGAAAAAAAATCTTTGACTGAAAAATTTATCCATGGGTAATAGCATAGTCATAAACATGGATTATTTAGGAATTTTATGATATAATAAACATATTTTAAATCCCTACATAATGTTTTTAAAAAAAAATTTAAATTAAGAAAAAACAATTCCCCTTGGAGTGTCAAATAAGTAGTCACTAATGTTTTTTTTCATGTACCCAGTAATGCTTAAGCCATGCTCAAAAAATATTTTTCAGAGCTATTATGCTTAGATACATGTGTTTCAGAACAAAATCCACTATATTATCCATTAAATGATGTATTTCAAGGGAAAACACCTAAAATATACAATAGTAAAACTGGATGATGTTATTATATACATATCCTCAATTTATTTCACATGGTTATGTTCCCTAGTATATGTTTTACTAAATCTATTTTCTGAGGATTCTACTAAACATCCCCTAATATAGGTTGTAAAGTCCCCTACCTTGGTATACAAAAATTGGTGGTCACTTTATTACATTGGCATAAGATATATGGAATCAAATTCTAAAGCACCAAATTGTTTTGTAGTATTGTTAAACAAGAAAAACACTTTAAATTCACATTTAATTTTTTTTAAAAATGCATTTACTATTTTATTTTAGATCCCAATAATCATCCTTAGCATATCTTTTTATATCAATCATAAAAATCGTTTTTGTATTAAGTGTAAATAAAATCCAAGAAATAGATGATCTTATATTCTCAATGATGTTATAAGTAAAATGCAGTATATCATGAATAAATAAAACAAATTAATATTAAAATATTAGTAAATAAGACACATTTCATTCAATAAATTACTTAATCATAATATGTAAGGAATAAATTATGATAAATAATGTCATATAAATAATCACATTTAACTCAAATGTTACCAGGTATATTCTAAAAATTCAAAAATAGACATTTAAAATAAATAATTAATTACATAATGAGTTAATTAATAATTTTATACATCATAACCATACCTTCTATGGCTCGTTCCAAGAAATCATATTGAAATATCTATGGCCTTGTCCAAAAACCCAATCATGTTTGTCTCACAAGAACAAATGATGTATCGTGGGGCTATAGAGGGACATACCCATCACTTACTAAGTCTAATGAATTCCTCATATTAATGGGTTCAAAATTAATCAATATAAATAACAATACTAAAATCCATATAATTAATTTTTATAAATACCTTAATCAATAAACATAATCAAAAATAATTTAGTGTAATATTGTGAATGGAAATAAAATTGTACATCCCTAGTGAAATAATCATTAAACACCCAATGAAATAAGAATTATAAAATAAATTAATAATATCCCCAATTTATTATAAATAAATTAAAGGGTTTATTAGACTAATGAGTTTAAATACAATAAAATAAAATTTAAAAAATTATTGAAGAAAATATCATTTTCACTAAGATTTTTTCAAAACTAATCGATCAAAAATTATTTTGAGCATAAAATTATCTTAAAATAATCTTTTAATCATAAAATTTATGATTTAAATTATTTATTTATCATTATGGAAGGAAATTATAAACATGTAATACATGTTATAATAATGATTCACTTAACATTTTCAGGAAAATTGAAATTGGTATTGATTGAAAAGGAAAGGAAGATTGCTTTAAAAAAAGTGTAAACATTAAAAAATGGGTAAAAATATTAGCATATAACATTTTTTGAATTATATATATATTTTTTAATTTTTTATAGAAACAATTGTTTTGGAAGAAAAAAACATCTTCGACGGAAGAAAGAAATTGAGTTAGAATATCTTAAAAATATGATCACAACCATACTAAGATCCAAAGTTATTATATTGGTAATATAACTTGAAATGTTTATGAATAAATATAGGAGAAGAAAATTTATATGTTTCTTGAATGATGGATCAGAACATTTCATCACCAAATATTTAATCACAAACAGTCTTAAAAATGAGTAGATTATAAAATAAATCATTACCACCTTAAAATTGATTAAATCATAATCTAATTGAAAGAAATAATATCAAATTAAAAATTGAATATAAAGAAGTTAAATTTATTCATGATATATCATATAAAATTGGATATATATACACCACACAAATGTAGTAATTGGTAATTATGTCATTTATCACATGGGAGTAATTGAGAGATGAGAAACCCTTGCTTCGGGATTAACATCCATCGTATGTGTACAAAACTCCTGGATAATTTATATAGTTTTTTATAAATATATTATATAATCATAATCATATATAAAATACCATATAGGATTTTTTATTATCTTATATCTCCCATTTATCAGTAAATATTTGTTAAAATCATTATTTTGAGGGATAATTGCTTTATTTTTCTTTAGGTTTTTGTTCAATAATTTTAATCCATATAATTTGATCATGGAAAAATCCTCCATATAATATAAAAAATCATATATATATATTCATTATATATGTATTTATAATAATCAATAAATGTTATTGATAATAAAATTCATTAGACCATTCATTGATATGGTATACCATACGTACACATGAAGGTTGTTTCCATCTTCTCAGTGGATAGAATAAAAGGAAAATAAATATTAAATAAAATATAGTAATCATTATAATTTTATAAAAAATATTTATATTCAAAAAATTAATCCATCTTACCATCCTTGTAAAAATAAAATAAAACACATTTCACATTGCTATGTGGAGGCGGTAGTGCACACATAAACATATAAGACAGAATTATTTTAAAAAAGGATTGTATGGTAACAAGTTATATGTAATATTATATATTAATAAGTATTTTGAGGTCATTAATATCACATATATTCGTTAAATATATCCTTACTACCATCCATGTAAAGAGAAAGCGAAAAACAAATCACATCACTTTACGAGGCGGTAGTCCGCCAGACACACGGGCAACATTATCATTTAACCCCTAGAATAGAAAGTAATAAATTATATGTTATATAATAATCCCATAAGTATAATAATCTCATATATATCATAAAAATATGATAAATACATCATTATAACTTGACTTGAAATGCGGTGGTGGAAAACATATTATATTGGTTCATGAGGCGGTAGTCTACCATACTCACGATTGAAAATTTCATTTTCTATTTGACAGAATCAGAGATAGATCTATGTTATTCCATTAACATAATAAAATATTTGTATATAGTATAAATTATTGTTATTATTATATTATAATAGTTTAAGATATTTGATGAAATTAAACAATTAAACAATTATCAATGGTTAATAATTTCACATACTCGGAGAGCCTATTAGGTTTATTCCTAGATCCTCTATATGAGGGATTCAAAAGAAAAAGTAATCATTCATATGGTGAGAGATTTAATGAAAATATTTGGGTAGATATTGACTAATCTAAATGGTTTTGGATGTGCGAGGAGGAGAGGAGAGGGGGTGGCATTTTATAAATGGGGGAGAGGACACACATGAATTTTTTTAAAATACAAGCTCACACCCTTGTTTTTTAGTGAAAAATTATTAAAAATGGTTAATTATAGAACCATAGAGATTATTAAATATAAATAGTTCTATAAAATTGGTTTTGGAAAAGTATTCATGTCATTTTAACTCTTTTTTTAGTTTAACCCCTAGTATGTCAGTTTTTACCTTAACCTCATTAATTTAATATTTAACTTTTTTCACTATTCAACAGGGTCACAAATTATATTGAACATATAATATTATAATAATTATTATAAATAAAAATATTGAATCAATGTTTCCAAATTCAATTAACATAAGCAGCAGAAATAAATTTAAAATTAAACCCTTAAATGCGATGAAAAAACTTGTTTTCCAAAGGATTTTTTCAAAATATTAGTGTTTTATTACGATGAAACATAACATAAAATTCACCACAATAATAAAAATTAGTTATATTTTTAAATAATTGATTTATTTTTTAGTTTACATCTAATTCAAAGTATAATTTATCTTTGAAAATAATTTAAATTGAAATGATGATTTTAATTGAAAACCAATATTTTTAACTACCCATCAAAAACTTATTCTTTTCAAAAAATTATAAAAAATAACTACAATTTAAAATTGATATTTTGATTCAAAAATTAATGTAATTTCATAAAATAAATAGTTTAAAATATTAATAATTTTATTTTAAAATAAGTTATCAATATGAAATAAAACCACTCTTTATAAAAATATTGATTTTCTAAAAACCTTTTTTCTCTTTCAAAGGGTTATTATTTTATTCCTAATATATATAAAACAATTTAATCTTTTATACATGTTTAAATCCTATATGATTCATAATTTAGTTATTCATATTCATATATTCCATCATAACCTCTATGTTATATTGTTAATGTTTAAATAAAAATATTATAATAGAGTATAACATTTTTTTACTCGGTGTTCTGTGAATAAATAACTATCGAATATATTTAATTTAAAAATAAATATATCATAATGTCTTGGGGTGTTAAATTATCCTCAATACATGTTTTTTTTCATATATTATATTAAACATGATGTTCCTCTTTTAAAATCTGAAGGTATAACAGTCCTTGTTTTTTCTCGTAGTTCTATATTATTATGATTTTGAATATTTTCTACCATTTCTCTCTAAAATGATTAAGATAAAAATTGACTGTGAAAATATTTAATGAAATATTATGCTGATTTCATATTTTAAAAACATATCTCCATGAATACAGGAGAGAGAGGGTACATTCCAAGCATGCAATCCATATAATCAATTCATGTCTGTTCAATGAAAGCATCACCATTTTTTGAACGATAGAATTTCTGATAGCCTGAACTTGAGAGAATCTCAAAATAATGGCAGAAGGGATCAGTTATCTTATACGTGTAAAATTCATACTAATTCATATTAATGAATACTAGAATTTAAATCAACTATTTAATTATTCATTTACTCATACCATGAAAGAGGAACATTGAAATATCTATAAAATGTTTTTAATGGAGAACATGTCATATGTATTTAATTCCTTAATTTCAAGAATTTAAATCATTGAAGACAGAACCATATGGGTTGCAGATCGAAATAAGGAATAAATAGTCAAAAATGAGTGAAAATTATTACCCTTATGTAAAATCAGAGAGTTGTGTATGGCTAACTTATTTTACCCTTATGGATTGGAAAAAATCTACTACAATTTTTTAGACTACCCTTTCACATGACTTTGAAAAGACATGTTACCCATTGGTAGGTATGGTTTTATCCTCACAAATGTTCTTGGTACCCTTATGATGTTCTTGGAACCCTTACGTGAATTCTTGGTACACAAACACATATAAGGGTTTACCCTTACATGGGAACTTGGTACCCTTACATAGTACCCAATACTTTAACGTAGCTCATCATTTAACATTATACAGCCACATATACCCTTACTCTACCAATACCACCCTTACACAGTGCATTGGATTTTTATTTATTCTTAATTCATTTCATGGTTTACATTTATACAGTTCATAAAAAAGGCTCCTACCCTTTTGAAACTCAAGGTAAAACCCCACTACCCAGGCGCTAGTCCTCCAAACCTATTCCTACCCTTCCACAACCCCTGTAAATCAAGGTTTACCTATAAATAATAGCATTAAACCTTAAGTATTGTTTATTTATATTGAAAATTATAGTTTCACAAAAAAATATGAATGAATGATAGGAAATATGGTTTATGGAAAAATTTAAAATTTATAATATTATAATCATCCCCATAATCATCGTCAACATAATATATTATTTAATGTCACCATACAAAAAAACAAGAAATAAAATACAACCAACAAGCAAAACGTGGACTATGGAATTTTGATATGGTGGAGCCCTAGAGCATCCCCTTTGACTAGGTTCTCCCCCTCTGGAAACAGTAACACAATATCTGGCGAGCGATGGGTGTTCACCCCATAAATTGACAAAGAGGCAAGAAATTCGACGACCTTGTTCCCCTCTCACCACGTATGGAGAATGTCTGTGTTTGCATACAAGAGACTAAGACATTTCTTAATGATGTAGGATATGGACCATGGGATGGAGCACTTACCTAACAGAGAGTTGTAGAGAATGAGGGAATCGGTTTCCACTATACTAAGGGTGAGGTTCCTCTGCCTAGCAAGTTGGAGACCAGAGAGCATCGCTAGGGCTTATGCTTGTAGAGAATGACCCATTCCATATAGGCCAGCAAAAGCGTCTATAACTACCCCATTATTATCGCGTATAACACCCCCCAGACGTGGTACCCATAGTGCATGAGCCATCGGTGTTCAGTTTAGAGCCTAAAGGATGCGGGTGTCATCTAACCCAGAAACCCTGCTTTCCCTCACCCATGGAGGATGCTGATTGAAAGTAGTTTGCAAAAGGCCTCATGGTGGAGGCATCACGCACGCCTTTTCCAAGAGTAACCAGATCCACCAGCAAGTACTTAACCCTTTTAATCATCACCCACTGGGAACATGTGGCCCCTTCAAAAATTGCTTTGTTCCGAGCCTTCCAAATGCACCAAAATCCCGCCGCTAGGACCAATGCATGAGCCTTCCTCTCTGCCCCTTGGCCACCTGCACTGTGGAACCATATCTCAAGGAAGGGAGACTCCCTATGGTCCATGGACGCCCATCCTATTAAACCCTCTAGGGCCGACCACACTCCATTGGCCCAATCTTCCATAAAGAACTGGTGTGTCGTGGTTTCCTCCCAACGCGTTCTGCAGCAGGAGCAACTTGACTCCATCTGAATTCCCATCCATTTGACATTATCATCCATTGAAATAGCATGGTTCCTAATCTTCCAAACCAAAAAATTATATTTAGCAAGTATTTCTTTGAGCCAGAGAGTTCCCCCCATGAATCGGTTTGGTCAGGGGTTGTAGAGATCCTGCGGAAATACTTCAAATAAAAACCACCAGAACTTGAAGCGGTGAAGATACACCTATCCTGATCATCATTCATGTCGATAAGATAAAAAATTTCCCGCTGTCTGGTGTTAAGAATTGCCGAAACAAAGGTGTGATACAAACTATCTTGGAAAAAATTAATGTCGTTAATAGGGCATCCTGGGAAACCAAGAATCTCACCAGACCAGTTGTGATGCCAAAAAGAGATCCCTTCTCTCCCGACAATCCATCTTGAGTATGGTTGCAGGGACGTGATCAGCGAGGCCACCACAGGCCAAATAGATGTAGCGTGACATGTATAAATCCCCTCAATATGTTTATACCTTAACTCCATAAACCTACCCCATGGAGATCGGGCCTCGATGGTATCCCAGGTGAGCTTAGCATGCATAGCATTAAGAGTGCCCGAGAGGCTCCTTACATTGATGCCTCCATCCTCTAGAGGCTTGGAGTGTCTCTCCCAAGATGCCCAGTGGCGCTTCCCATCCGAATGAGCATCCCAGATAAAAGAGACCAGGATCCTATCAATACGAGCAAGCACACCCTTCGGGACTTTAATGGCGGAAAGTGCATGGACCAGGATAGAGGTTAGGATGCTATTCACTAGAGTGATCTTACCACCAAATGATAAGAACATTCTCTTCCAGTTCGTGACCCGACCAGTAATGCGAGCCACAATATGATCAAAGTATCTTACTCACGGTCGTTTAGGGGAAACTAGAGCACCTAGGTAGGTTATTGGAAAATATCCAAGATTCATGGTCAAATAGTAACTCAAGGAGGTGCTTCGAGAATCCGAGCATCAGTTTGTGATGTAAAAAGTGCTCTTGCTCTAGTTGATATATTGGCCACTCCAGAAGGTGTATTCCTCCATGATCCTATTTAGGCCCTAAATGGACTAACGATTTTCATTGAGAAAGATGAGTGTATCATCAACAAACATAATGTGAGAAATGCAGCTTTGCCTCTACCTACACCGGTAAGGAGAGATGGATCCGTTTCCAATTCCCCTGTTGATATTCCGGCTAAGGGCATCCTGGGCCATGATGAAGATGCTTGGTGAGAGGGAGTCCCCATTTCTCAGACCATGAACCGTCTTAAATAATCCATGATGCTTTCCCATGAAATGAACGACCATCCATAGAGAGCTGATGCACCTGAATATCAGATCAATAAAACAGGAAGAGAAACTGAATCTAGCAAGGAATTTGATGATAAAACTCCACTCCAAACGGTCGTAGGCCTTTTCTATGTCTCGTTTAACAGCAATATTTGAGCCATGGACCTTTAAGTTGAGATCGCCAATAACATCATGTGCCAGATCAATCGTCCCATGAATGGATCGTCCCTTGACGAAGCCATGTTGATCATCCGAGATCAGGGTGGGAAGGTGGGTTGAGAGTCTCCTGTTGATGATCATTTCTAGGACCTTGTAAGGGACATTGCACATTCATACAGGCCTATAGTGGTGGATGGATGAGGGATCAGGGATCTTGGGAATCAACACCAAGGTGGTAGCACAGGCGAGGCGAGGCAGGCACCCGCCCTTGAAAAAATCCTAGACTTCCACAACTAAGTCCCCCTTCACCAAATCCCAGGACGCCCTATAGAAAGACCCCAGAAAACCATCCGGTCCAGGGACACTCTCCGGATTGATGCTCAACATTGCCTCATGAATCTCATTTTCATTTTGGGTAGAAACCAGAAGGTCATTGTCTTGGCTGGAAATAGTGATAGGTATTACCTCCAAAAAATCCTCATGACCGCTTGGATATCCCCCCATCATGTGGGGATTAGTCCCCCCAGTAGGTTCTTAAAATTCAACTCATCCATGATCACAACAAGTTCCCTATCGTCGGTGAAGCTGCCGTCTTCAAGCCGTATGTTCGGTATGATCATCCTCTGTTTTTCCTTGATGCATGCGTGGAAATAAGCAGAGTTTCAGTCTCCCTAATGAGGCCACTTTATCCGTGCTTGTTCATGGGCCACCCGTTCCTCCATTAAGATCATTTATTCCATATTGGACTTCTTGCAAGAAACGTCCTCAAACAGGTCATCCCGCCAATCTGACTGCAGGTAGATTTCCATAGATTTGATCTCCTTTGAAAGGGCATGCAAGTCACTGTGTTGGGGGGAAGCCTACTCTGCCAGGCCAGATGATCACCTCTCAATCTTCTATGTTTGTTGTGAAAAGCTAGCCAGCCAACCCCTATAATAGACTGGATCCATGATTCCCTGATAACCTCTTGGAAGTCTGGAAGGCTCGGCCATGTGTGAGAAAAATCACAGTGTTGGGTCCAATGAACCAATGAACAATATTTCCCCACCAAGGTGACACCCTCAATAAAACATTTTTTATAATAATTAATCATCCATGTAGAATAACGTAAAACCAAAAGGAAGTTCACATTCAAAGCATCAAAATGATTACAAAAAAAAGTGGCAATAGCATAAAGATCCATCAATGATCCAAACATACACAATTAATGCTCAAAAATGACAATTATTTCTACATTGGTAAATTACTTGACTGAAATTTATGATTTTCAATGGTGATCCTCAACCCTTGATGAGCTCATCGAATGATCATTATATACCTCTATGTTTCTGGTTCATCAGGAATCATCATCATCTTTTCTACCCAAGTACATTCCCAAGGCCAATCTATATGAAAATAGAATGATACCAAAACACCAATTCAGGTGCATAAACATGACACTACACTCTCAAGTGGGAGATCATCCATCACCTAAATAATGAGATTTATTCATCAAGGAAACAAAAGAAGAAATCTAGTGAAAAATAACCCCATGTCAGGATGTTCTAAAAACATGATTACATTCCATTCGATGGAGAAAAAAACCTCAATGGTTTTTGAATCATTAATGATGAAGGCTAACACCATTATAGAGAACACATCCACAAGAAGTAACATAGAAAAATATGATTAACAATCCATCATAATGATCACTAATAATGTTTTAAAGATAAAATCCAAAAAGGAATAAAATAATGATATAAGATATATCCATAACCATAATGTAAAGAAAAAATTCATAGAAATTGTTTTGGTTGGTTCAACAGCCACTTGAATTTGACATAAGGCTCTCAATCATGTGTCAAGGCCTTGACGATCTGACTCTACATCAGCTCTCCTTGATTTATCTTCTGAGTATAAAGTTTTCATCTAGTTACCATTAAGAAAAATATCCAAATAAATCATTACAAATTCAACATGGATCATGATTATCTCATATCCACTACACATATGTCTTTGGAGTCACAAATATTATCAAAAGACCAATCCTATGTAGACAATGACCCTTCAAAAAGTGATTTCATCTCACATGTGAATAGGTTAATGGTTTACACAAAAAGGATATTCATATATTCATCTTACTTATACTGTTACCGATATACATTATTGAATCTATATTTCACCATTGAAAAAAATACTTAATTATGAACCACTAAGATGCTAACCCTTTGAGCTTCATTCCAAACACATTGGATTCCATCACCAAGGGAGATCCTAAAAAAACAACTGTCATATCATCACGAATACACTAGTAACATCCATGTAAGTATAATAATTCACAATGGATAGTAAACCACCCCACTTTCCCCATTCCATGTGTAACAATTATGTGAATGCTATCAAGAAATAAAAAATTAAAATTTATCATTCATGTAAGGTAAAATCGTCACTTCCGGGTTTTACCTTGGACAACCAGTCTCATGGTTTTCAGAAAAAACTATTTTACATCCTCCCACAGTCAGCCCTCCCAGGAAAAACTATATAGGATCTTCATTATACATACAACTAGAGTTCTATTCCAAACTAAATGTTAGTAAATCATTGTATCCTACCCTCAATGATGCAAGTATCCAAATTATTATGAACCTAGATTTTTATCAAGCATACCAGAACCCATGGGAATCTATACACTCATGTCAAATCATAAGATCATACTATATCCCATCCAAATTATGGTATTAGGGAACATAAGTAAATTCGTTGGGCTGGGGATTTAAAAACTTTCGTCTAATATTCATGTAACTATGTCCTCTCCTGTGATTTGCAGCTCCAATAAAATCCCTAGAATCCGACATGGTGAGTTTTAAGAACAATATTAATTTTAAAAAAATATAATTCGATATGAATCTATACTCAACATATTCCCATTGAAAGATATCATTTTTCCTAGGATCCAATGAATAAAATATCTTGAAAATATATACGCACATAAATTTTTTTGGACCTTTGATCATTTAATTTTAGGTGCTAGCATAGATATAAAACAATACCTTCGTTGTCCCATGGATCATTTCAGTGATGATCCATGAATCCATGAAGAAGAACTTCGTTTGGGAGGCCATATCATCTACTTATCTCACTATTATGTAGGATAGGAGATAACATCTCTAACCAAACATATATGGAATAATACATGGAAGAAAGATCATCCTGTTCTTATATAATGGGAGTTAAAATACCTAAAATGGTTCCCAATCCCTTGTCTGTACAATGGATTCAAAATGTGCAATAAATGACTCGTTAGGAAGAACTAATTACATCATAAACATCATTTATGTTTTATTTCTTACATGTAATATAAAATAAATATATATTATGTGATAAAACTGAGTCATCAACTCCACTTGTTACTCCCACAGTATTAAACAAAACATGAATATTAAAATAATATATTTTTTGTATAACAGTTTTCCCTATATTTAATTTTAAATAAATTTAATAAAAAATTTAAATATTATTATTCTTAGCCTAAAAAATAATTAAATAATTTATTCTTTGGTGTGGGTTAATTTTTTGATAGATCTCAAACCCTGTACTGGGGCCCATTATGTCCTATAAAAATATTCCACAAAATAGGGTTGAATTTTGAATACACTATTGTGTGTGGACATATATTACCTTATCTAAATAGTAGTGAATATTTTTTACAGATCAAGAGTAAAGTCTAGTAACCCATCAAGGCATCCAAAGAGGTAATGGGTAATCAGGGAATTGGAAACCTTCATATACACAAGAACCATATAATATATTATATTTTTCATGAAATTTCTCAAAAAAAAATGACACCAACTTTTGTCATCTTACATTCAAGATATATTATTTGTTTATGTTACTAGAAATACATACATTCTTCTACCGTGGCCATGGATTTATTAATGGTACTAAAATTTTGTTCAACTAAGCCTGAGATATCCCTTCTTATTGAAACGGAAAAATAATTTCTTTATTATTCTATCAATGATGTACTATCAATGATGCACCCAATACATATTACCTCACTAATATTTCATTGTAATATTTTAATATATTTATAAAAATATGTGATAAAATAGTATACACTGATATAAATCACAATTTAAGAGACCAGTACATGTGTTCACAGATAGGAATTACCAATGACAATTGAATCACGTGGTATTACTATTAGTGGGTTAGATCTATATATCATATCGAATAAAGATAACCAAGTGTGAAATTAATTAGAATAGGTCTCAATGATTATGATACCCCAACATGTAAAAGCTCTACATCATCATTGTCCCTTAAGAATGATGTATCTATACCATAGGAAAAATATCAATGATTAATTTAATAGTATCTTAATGTTATCATTATAGCCTCAGAACTACTATAACCTTTTGTTATGGGAAATAATTTATGTATATTACCATTTATGCAGTGTATGAAGATATATCAACACTAACTTGGTAAGAGTACATCATACATATCTAACTGTATACATGAAATGGTAATCCCAAAGTACTAATAATTTTTTTTATTAGGAACCCAATTTTACAGCAGTCTCACCTGAACTGGAACCAACTTTTTAACTAACAATATTATCTCATGAATGATAGGGTTGTGTTTGTGCTTTGTTATGGATTAAGTAAGGGGACTACCATATCTCCACTGTATGTCTACTCTCTTATCTTTGACCTCGCCTCCCTATGTATGATTTATAATGAGATGTAAACCCAATGTATATAAACTTTTTCTTACTGTCTACACTTGAAATATTGGATTCTACTACAAGAATTATTGTCATTATGATTACAAATTACATACTTTTTTTGATTCCAAAAATTGACACTAATCATTTCATATTTATCACTACTTTTTTATCCACATTAGAATCCATAAAACAATCAGTAAATGTAGATATGGATACCACTAGATTGAATGATCTTGTGCTGCTCATTAAATTATCATATTTTGATATTATATTCTATTAATATAATAGGAATATTAGTTTGTGTCCCCTTTAAACTAGTATCCAATTCTCTCCACATACTAGATATTTATATACTTTTACATATTATCTAGTACAATTGGATAGTTAGGAATTCTTCACTTGCGATTCTATAAGATATTAATTGTATTTTACTACTATAATTTATATGTTGGAAATATCATATATAGTACATAAAATAAAATACCCAATAGATTCAATGTTGATGATTATGGGAATCTTCTAAATTCATTAATCAACACCTATGCCTAATTTATGTCTTCTTGTAGAGATTTATGCTATTTGAAATTGGTAATAATTACATATAAAATTTTCCCAACTATTATTTTAAGCACCTTTTTAGTATATGTGATTTTTAGATTATAAAATAGACTGATCAGATCCACCTCGAGGGATTTTTTTCCTTGAACATTTGTTTCAAAATCTAGTAAATTTCTAGAAAGTTTCATTCATTCATTTCATAACTGTTTGTAATACAAATAATTGTTTTCCATATGTTATTAAACTTATTTTACATGGAATATAGTTATGTTCCCAGTATCCAATTTTTGACACATGGACGAATTCATTGAAAATGAATATTCAACAATCTGTTGATTTCTATAATACTACAATAGAATTCAATTTGTTTCACCCCTAATTTGCTTTTTAGAGTGTCACCAATTCTTTCTGGTAGAGTCGTATAGACTCCTTAAAAGATCAATTATCTTGAAATCCAATTACCAATTTAAAGATAATATAAAGTATCTATAATAATTAAAATTGCGATAGATTTTGGCATGATATCTTGGTATTACCAATATAACATTACTAGTAAAACTCTTGTACTACCTTTGTAAAGTTTCATTGAATACAAACCATATTATTTCTAAGAACCCAGATCTTTTTTTAGGTATGTCTTTCATTTTTATGAAGTTTTTGAGAAAAATAATGTTTCTAGAAATGTTTTAAGTACACGCTGTGTACTTTCTTAGTACACGTCGTGTACTCTTTTCCCGCTCGAAGCCGTGTACTGTCCATGTCCGGGCCACACACACGGTGTGTAGGGGTGACATGGAGGTCGATTTTGGCAGAGTATGGATAGGACAAGTACACACTATGTACTCTAAAAGTACACAACATGCACTTTTTTTTTCACTAAATGGACTGGGGTCGCGCCTGATTGCCAAAAAAGTCTTCTTCTAGGCCTGGTTCGACCGAGAGACTCCGTACGACCGTGAAACTTCTCATGTTTCCCGAAACTTCATCTGTTGGCCGATTCAACCACCGTCATTTGGGTTGGAACTGCAGTGGTGCATTCTTACTTCTTCTTGAGTTTCATTCCTTGATTCTTCCTCTTTCTCAAGTTATCATTGGTTGAGCTTTTTGGGCCTTTTCTCAGATCTACGACGTTTAGGGGAGAATCAATTGACGTGGTTCAAGTATATCGTTCTCCTAGGATCATGGTAGGTGGTTTTTTCCTTACCATTCAAAGTCCTTGAGTTTTTTGTGAAAATTCCCCCAATACCTGTGAATGGGGTATTGCATGATTACCTTTTTGCCCTCATTGTTTTATTGCCTTGATTTTATGCTTGTGTAGAGGTAAATTAATCATGTTTGAGGATAATTTATTGTTCTTGTATGTTTTTACCATGCCTTTATCTATTTATGTCCTTTGGTTCTTGTTAGCCTTTGAACGTTATGAATGTTGCCATGCCTTGTGTCTATAGGATGGAGTGTTTTGCATTACATTCTTGTTTCCTTGAAGACTGTTAGCCATGTAGATCTATAAGTATACTTTGGTTAGTCAAGTAGCTCTGTAGGTGTACTTGGGCCTTATAAAATTATTATGCACTGACTGGCATGGGGCTGATGGAACCTAGTGCTACCGACTATAAGGGATAGACCGAGTGTACTTCTGAGAGAGTCATTGACGTTAAAGACTATAGGAGGGTAGACCGAGTGAGCTTCCTTGGTGAGTCTTAGACATTATAGGCCATAGGGGATAGACCGAGTGAGATTCCCAGAGTGCCTTCAGATATTATAGACTATAGTAGGTTAGAACGAGTGAGATTCCTCAGTGAGTTTTACCTTGTTAGATTTCTTTTAAGAACCTTCCCAGGTTAGAGGAGGAATTGACCGAGTGAGCTTCCTCAGAGAGTCTGTGGTATACCTGAGGATATAGGAGGAATTGACCAAGATCGGTTCCTCAGAGAGTCTCTAGACCTTGTGGCTAAGAGGGTTAGACCTCGTGATCTTCCTCATAGAGTCCCCTCAATACCCTAGACTATAAGGGGAATTGACCGATTATGCTTCCCCATAGAGTCTCATAAATTCGTATGAACAAACTAGAGGGGCTAGGTTGATTGCACTGCCCAAAGGGTTGTGTTACTTCCTGGATAGGACCAGAGGGGGGATTGATGCGAGTACTTCCCATAGGGTTTCCTGATTGTTAGCTGTTTTCTTCACTACTATTGTTGGTTTTGGATTGATTTCTGTTGTGTATCATCCTACTTTACTACTTACTGTTTCCTCCCTACTACTTTGCTATTGCTGTTTACTGCTTATTGAACTTTTACCTTCCATATATTCACTGACTTTTAGGTACAGATCTTCAGGTGGTTGCCTACTAGGATTTTATACCACACCCTGTTTGGGACATGCTTTTGGGCCCAATTAGACTATGTTGTTGCAGGTATAGGCAAGGGAAAGCGCCCTTTGACTTCTATAAATAACGTTGATAAATAAAAATGTTAACTATGCCTATGTATGACCAACCGTCTCCCTTCTTGTAACATACTTCATTTTTCAAAAAAATATTTAATGATTGGTATAAAAATTAAAAGTATAATTGATATATGAATATGTTAATTATTTCATGATTATAATTTTGAGTATGATCGATCTATATAACATGCACAAGAAAAAGATCTTTTTAAATAAAACTCACATGAGAAAACAAGGAAAGTAAATCCCAAAATAATGAAATTATTGAGAGATAAATAATGAATGGGTGATAATTTGTTACAAAAGGATCATATATTGTTATATTATACGTTAATATCATTTTTAAAACCATTATAATAGAGTTTAAATCATTTTCAACCACAAAGAAGTGGGAGGTATGGGATTTCATAACTCATTTTCTATTCATTGGGTTAAACATTAACTTCATGGATTAGGTCATGATAAATATATTTGTGTAATAACCATTTTATATTTTATGTTGTAATTCCAAATTTTTTATTTGGATGTAAAATTAATACACATAGTCAATTCATTGTTTATTCCCCACTTCAATGATATTATCTTTGTAAGATACCATGTCTAAATTTTCCCCCATTGAGGCATATTGAAATGTTATGAAAATAATTTCTTTTATAGGGTGTATATACTAACCCTTTGAAATGAAATATTATAATTACATAATAATTCAATGTATTTTAAGTTATAAATTTAATTATTTCATCCAGGGGGTATTATTTTAAACATATTATGTGTGAAAGAATTTCATAACTCAATTTATTTTCATTGGGTAACATTTCTTCTTCATAATCATTGATATTCAATGATTATATATGAAATTTCATTTTATTATATTATGTTTTATTTATAATTGATTAATGGGGACTTGTAGTTGATACACATTATCGATTCATTTATTAATTCTCACTTCAACATTATGATTATTGTAAGGTATTATTTAATTATCTCATTCTAATCGAGTTTATTTGTTCATGAAGTTTTGAGGAAGAAAATTATTTGAAAATTTCATTATGAATCTGTTTTATTTTATTGTACTATATTAAATCATGATATTTTTAATAAATATTACAATTTTCCTACATCGAGTTACTATAAATTTATGATAAGGTTTTTAAGAAAATACATCTTTATTTCTCTCTCAGGTTGGAATTTTTTTTCTAAACCCAATTTTTCAAAACAATTTCTCAATTTTTTTATAATAGATTTTCTAAATTAAAGATAATTTATACAATTTTTTAATTTTTAAAATGTTATTAATGTAATATTCCGGTTTTCTTCAAAACAATTCCCATTTGGATTCTACTAAAAAAATTAAAGGAATATTGATTTATTGTGTATGACATGAACAATGTTTCTAGCTATCGTGACTAATCCTATGTTTCAAATATTATTTTATAATTTTAAGTGGTAATTTTTAATTAAATGTATTTAATTTTAAGTCTGGAAAGGTGTGTTTCAAAAGGAAAAGGATGTTTTCCTTAATAATTTTTTAATGATATTTTTATTTTTCAATGACAACGACCCTTTATTCATACAAAAAATGGAATAAGTTGTATTGATACCAACATTATTCTTCATACTGACAGTTTATGATCCTTTTGATGAAGAATTGTTTATACATTCACTTTTTGATTCATTTTTATATTCATTATCTTTCCCTTGATTTATTCACTTTATTTTAGACAACAAATTCCACATAAATATCGATATTAATTATCATTTATAAGTTTATTTCATAAATGATATATAATTTATAAATTTAGTGTCATATATTTAATGTGATTTTATTATGTGGGTAAATATTGATAAATTCATATTTCGTACACGATATAGATATTTGATGATAAGGAATTTTTTTTCATAAATTGAATCGATTATTTAAAATATGAGGAATAATTTTGATATTCATACATGGGTGGGGCCTGGTCAAAGATACCCCCTCAATGACTCAATAATCCTATGATGTGAATAATTATGCAAATATAAAAGAAGTTGTCCATATCAAATGATTTCGTACCTATTTTTAAATGTCTTAATGATAGATGTACCATGTTCCTTATACATGGCATCAAATAATTAATAATTTAATTGATTAAGGATTTAATTTCCATTATTAATGATTTAACACAATGATATTATCTCTATATTAACGTCATTCTCAGTTAATATAATATATAGAATTTATGTTCCCTTTTTTACATTTATATATTGAATATTACTTATCAAAATATTTAAATAGAATGTGTTTTTAGTTGTTCACCTAGATATATATTTATTTATTTATTTAATTTTTTTTGTAAAATGATATTTTTATTATGAAATAAAATAATTATTTCTCTATGGGTAGAGAGAAACCCATTACATAGCGTATAATCCAAATGCAATGTTTCTTTCATCATTTATACACCACCTCTAGCCTGTGTCATGCCGACATTAAAACACCCAATGTGAATGCCACCAGTATAAATCCCCAAGTGGATTTCTAGGATATAAACCCTTTCATTTTATATTTGAAAAATTATCTGGTTATTCAAGTGGAATGTATGTATTTATTTACCTTTCTATGTTGACTATTATTATTGATTCATGAAGAATTTCCCTGTATATATGTCTTATTGAGAATTTGTGAATATCGTTATTTTGTTAACATTTTCAGGAATCCAAGAAGTGTACTAAGATTGGTATGAAAGGATATTATTGAGTGAATAATGTTATTATAAAAATATTTGTTGTAATTTGTGTATTTAAATGTATTGTAAGACTAAATTATGTGTCATGTTGACAAAGAATACTAAACTATTTCGTTCTTGGTGATGCGATTCATTGTATCTTATGATAATGCAATAAAGAAGAAACTGGCTTGAAGAAACTTGGGCCAGAGTCACTATAGTTAGCATCCGATGAAGTTTAGTAGAAAACATGGTACCAGTATTTTTGAATTCATATAATAGGGATCACATCCCTATAGTATAATTTGAGTAAAATTATAGATGAACACCCTAAAGATTTTATAATGTAGATAATATATGGTTTATCATTGAAAAATATCCCCATAAAGATAATAAAAGTGAACATATTTATCTTATAGATTTACCTTGGATAATTAATCCTAATATGGTGCACTTGTCATGATCTGATAATCACTTACTGCATGATAATATGTCTTATTATGCACACGGTTTTTCTATTTGGGGGGGGGGATATTCTTAAGATAATTCACATTTTCAATAAAATCATTATTAATAATTATAATAAATGAAGAAAATTATTGAACTAGTCTAATATTAAGGTGTCAAATATTTAAAATAATGTTTTTAAAAGGAATGGTTAAATGTATTATGTGTGAAAAATAAGGGAATAAAGAAAACAATGGCCAACGAAAAATGAATAGTATGACAGGAAGAAATAAATATCGTCTTACAGATCCATTTTTAGTTCGTTTTCTTATATGTGGAGAACTATATATTTATCCGAGTCAATTCTATCATCAAAAGGTTATCTCATAGAATAAAAGAGGAATTATGTTGAAATAAAATGGTTGAAGTATTTATTGGACTTCAATAATTATATTATAATTTTTTTACCAATGGTATTTTGGTTATATGAATCATGAAAAATCTATGTATTCTGTTAAATTTTAGAAGAATACATTCCCTCATTAGAAAAAGTGTTGTGGATAACATCTTGAGTTTACGTGTTTAATATTTATAATAAGTTAAATCTTTTAAGCACAAAGTTTTATGTTTTATGTGATGGGATTCTACCAAAATTAAGGATGTTTTATGAGAAATTTATGGAATGTATACATTTTATAAGATTAATTATTTGAGGAATAATGCCACTAAATTTTATAGACACATGTTTAATGGTATTGATAACATATAAGGTTAATATATTTATTAATAAAATTTTAATAGTATTCAAATAAGATTATTAGACTTTGTGAATTTTTTTTATTAAAACCTTATTAAAAAGGTTATTTAATGTTGTTTTTTTTATTTCAAGGATGTCCATCATATTTTTTTGGGAACAATATATTAAAATATTTTATAAAAAAGGAAAAACTGAAAGTTGTGGGATAACCAATTGCATCTGGATAGGCTGTGGGGGTTAAATCCATGATTATATTATAATAAGGGTTTAGCACATACCATTGGCATATGCTGTCACGACTTGTCCCTCGGGCCCGTTCCGTGACTACCCCAAGACCAACTTCCATAGGCCAGGGGTTGGAGACTAGAAACAAAAGGCTTATTCCCTAAAACTGGGAAGGCATTGCCTTTATAACCTATAATCACATGAAACCAAGAAAACAACAAGGTATAAACACAAGTATACTGTATAGTTAAAAGAGTGAGTACAATATGAAAAAGGTGTCGGAATACAAGCCCAACTGGAAATTATAAGAAAATTGAAATGTAAAAGTAGCTGAAAAAACACTCATGAACACCTACAAAGGATCCTAACTGAAGGGTTGGTATAGCTCTCAAATGGTCGTCTCTATGGTATGACTCATTTATGGTCCACCTCCGAGATGCCTCCAGTCCCAGTACCCTCATCCTCAGTCAGCATTGTCTGTCGTCTGCACCATACACAACAAGGTGTGGTCATAGCCCGTGTCTGGGTGAGTATAAAGATACTCAGAAGGGATCTCGATACCCTCAAAGGTTTCACAAAACCCAAAAACCATAAACCCCAAATCATGAAAACACCTGAAAACCATACATAGGTATACTCCCATAAATATACCTAATTTTTATAGTATACCCTTCTCATTAATCAGGAAAAACATAGCCCAACTCTTAGCCAAAGTACAATTATTCCATGTAGGAAAGAATACCACGAATGTAACACCACAAGGGTTTATAACACAAAGGTAATGCCACACAAAATAATACCATGAAGATATCAAAACGAAGGTAAGTACCACAATGGTATGCCACAGAGAAGGATACAAAAAAGGTATCACCATGAAGGTAAGTACCCCAAATATACACCACAAGGAAGAATACCAAAGGTAACACCGTGAAGGTAAGTACTAATATCACACCAAGTATAACTTAGGTATTTTAGTAAAGATGATTAGATGTAACTACTGAATCATCTTACCCGGTTAAGAGGTAGAGCCACGTAGGATCCTAAATCATCAGACCCACGTAGGATCCCAGATCATCATACCCACATAGGATCCTAGTATAGAAGTCCCACGTAGGATCCTAGAGTAGTCCCAAATGGATTTCTTAGAGCAGATAAAAGTGGGGCTCTCAGAGATAGTCCCAAGTAGGATTCCAATGAATAGACCCACATAGGATCCCTATGGACAAACAAACATAGGATCCCAAATATCATACCCACATAGGATACCACTCTCATGATACATCAAGCTATAGGGTTCCCACAGTAAGTTTGCTTGATTCCGGGAGGGTCCGCACCTCATGCCACATGTCGATACTCCAACTGCCATGAAGTCTCACGAAGAAGTATCCCAATGGACTTCCATGTTAAATGGGTCTCAATGAAACTGATGGTGGGTCAATCGGACGTCCGGTCTGTAAGTTATTGGCCTTTTAGTCCCAAGGGCCCAGTTGGATTCATGTGTGATCCAACCCGACCATACCCCAAATTTATCGAAAAAATATGTGGGGTATACCAAAAGGACCATTTTGATCCAGGGTTTTAGGCACTATAGATTGTTTTTCAAACGAACACCTGTAGCTCAAGATATGGTCGAGAGAACAAAAGGGTCGATGTTGATCTGAGTCCGGCCCGACCCGGTCGAACCGACCCGGGCCGACCCGGACTCGGCCAAACTGACACGGTTGGGGTCGACCCGAGTCCTGCCTTTGGTCTGACCCAGCCCGCTGGACAGTCTTCTCAGCTTGTGGCTAGCCGGAGAGCCATCCCTCCTCCGCGCGGCGCGGTTGCACACCGCGCCATCACCAGTGGCTGACAGTGAGTCGACCTCCCTCCTATTGTCACCACAACACAAGGTCATGGTTCTTTCATGCCGACCGGAGTGGACGCGCACCGTCATCCACATCATACGACAGGCCAGAGTTCCGCCCTCTGCCCTTGCTCAGCTGCGACCGATAGGCCGCCACTCTTCTCCGGTGGCACGGCTGCACTGCCATCATCTCGGTGGCCGCTCGTGGTGCCGGCTACCGCTCCCGAGTCCCACCCATGCCAATCGATGGCACAGGTCTCCATCCTCCTCCATCGTGAAGAACACATCATAAATCTCAAAAGATTGCAGAGAGGTTGGGCCATATTTATTTGGCCCTCACCCTCCGCGTTAGGGCAGTAAAAACTGTCTTAATAATTCTTTAATCATGAAGAACATCAAGAATGGGTAAGGGGGTATTCAAAACAACAAATCGTACCTTGAACTTCGGAGAATTTTCTGCGCTTGCCGGTGGACTGTGTTCATTGTTCCCGAGACCGGCTCCCAAAGACGCCACTCATACGTCACCCATTGGTGGTTTGATGTCATCTGTCACCTCCCACAGGGTCGTCTTCATCTTCTAAGGGTCTAGAGTCACAACATTCCTTCAACAATTCGCTGCTTGGTGAAGCTCTCTGATACACTGTCCGTAGCTTCATATGAATTGGAGAGGGGGAGGGTATGTAACGACAGAGAGAGTTAATGGGGCTCATTAATTAGGAAGCTTCTTATTTTCCCCCAACATTGATGTTACTGATATTGGAGGGTCAATCCATTTATTGGCTTGATAGGTCACCGGTCCCACCATACCTCTCCTCTATTGGAGGAATTGAATACAAATAAAATAATAATGTTATTTGTTTTATTCTATTAAAAAGTTCCAAAAACTAGCTTTTTCATTGGACCTACTGCGGCCGATGTTATGGTCTCCTTAGGATAATATATGTGCTTTGAGTTCAACAGAGTCCTCATATTTCAATTCCGAGCACCGGTTCAAAAGCTAAAAAATTCCTCTTGGGCGTTTACTAAACACACCTGAAAAATAGTTTGGAAATTTATTAACAGTCTCCCCTCAACCCACACTGGTCGAGGTTAGTCTTTGCACAAGTGAAACACTCCCCAACGAACCCAACAGTAAACTCAGATTTATAATCTGAGTTACTTCTTAGATGTTATATATTTTACCATAAAACAATCATCACTTAATTAATTTATTTACGGCAAAAAATTGATATTCAGCGGTGGCCCGCGCTAGCCAATGTTAGTATACGCATAAATAAAGCATACACTCACGAGTTCAGTGGTGGTCTTGGATTTTTGAATTGAGCTACAGTTTGTGAGATATAAGCATTTGAAAAATAAAATAATTTATTTAATAATTTTATTTAATGTTATGACATTTTTGGGTTTTCTCACCATAGGCTTTCGTCGACTAAACGCAAGTCGTTCCAAGGGTAAACCCGCCATAATGAGCTAAATGGTGCCCTCATCTTTTTTATATGAGTATCCATTTAAGAGTTATTCCATTTTTTTACGAAAACTGCTAACACGTGCTACTTAAAGTTTAAAAAAACTTCGACGGACCATTTCAAGCACTCCGGGCCTCGTAATCATGCGCCGTCATATTTCACAGTCTCGAAATAATTCTATATAATTAAAAAAATTACATGGAATTTCCAGGTTATTACATATGTGATGTCCTGGTTAATATGTCACTGTTTTTAATTAAAATGTTTTGAAAATAAATTTTAATGATGAACCAGTGGATTCCATTTTAAAAGTTAGACATTAATTTTTTATATTGTATAACTTATGTTAAAAATATTCATTTTTAGAATAATTTTATACATACATAAATACTTGTCATTCTTTTATAGATCTTACAATATCTTCAAAGTAAATTTCACTAATTCTGTAATAAAAAATTTATTTTTGGAAATTCATTTCATGAAGTAATTGAGGTATTGAAAACTGATAAAGGAACAAACAAAGGATGAAATTGGTCAAAAATTATAATAATATATCATGTATGTTTTTTCATTATATTCTTAGGTAGTAAAATAATTCATCATATTTTGGAAAAGGATAATGGAAAAAACATTATTCCTATAACATTCATATCTAATGAATAAAATGGTCTTTAAATCATTACATCACTACTAGAAATATGACTTTTACCAACGGTTTTGGCCAAACCGTTGGTATAGTTCATTAATGTGGACCTATACCAACGGTTTCGCCAAAACCGTTGTTATAAGTCCAAAAATCCAAGGACCTATACCAACGGTTCTCAAAACAGTTGGTATAGGTCCATACCAACGGTTTTGAGAACCGTTGGTATAGGTCCTTCGATTTTTTATCGAATATTCTTACCTAGAACATTATATAAATCAAAATTTAAAATAATTATAACAATACATATATATATTTATGAAATTATTTTCAAAAATTTCATGTTAGGTTAGTGGTTAAGTCATTCAATTATAACCAAGAGGTCCTGGGATCAAATCCCACCGAATGTTTTTTTTGAAATACATATACCAACGGTTTTGAGAACTGGTGGTATAGATTTTCATATTACTTATACCAACGGTTTTCAAAACCATTGGTATAGGTCTATAGAATTTTTTTTCCCAAAACCGTTGGTATAGACATATTGTCACGACTTACTTGTTAACGGTCCCCAAAACCGTGGGTATAGCCTATACCAACAGTTTGGGGGCCTATACTAAGGGTTCCAAACCATTGGTATAGGGTATCTATCTAGTAGTTCATATTTATGGTTTTTAGGCCCTTAGATTTAAATTTATCATTAAATTTCTTGTGCATAGTGTCCTATGTCACATTCTATAGTTATTTACGCTTTTTCTTCAATTTACTTATTTTTATTTTACACCAATTTTTTCCTACATAGAATCCTATTTCTATTTTATTTCATATGAACATTATAATTCTGTTTCTATCATGTTAGGAGGATTTTTTAAATGGTTTTTACTATATGAATTTTCAGTTTAAGAATTTCAGTCATCTAACCTTTGATTATTAGGGTGTAGTTTAAATTTTTAGGACATAATTGATTTAATGTTGGTTGAATTTAACACTCTATATCTCTAAGATATTAATTTTTTATTTGATAGAGTATGTGACATACAACACCGACCTAAATATCCCACAAAATATATTTAATTTAATTTAAAAACTTCAATAGCTTATAAAACCTGAAACCATAAGCTGAAATGAACAATAATATAGTATAAAATTGTAATGAAAACAATAAATTATAGGATAGTAATAGTAATTAATTTTGTTTAATTTTTTTTATTTATATTTTTGAAATAAAATAAGAACCATTTATAAAAAAATGTTTTTTAAAAAAACAATATCTTTTATAAAGGATTGCTTAGTCACACATTGTTCACATAATTAAAAATAATTTTTTACCACTTTTAAAAAAAATTATTTTGAAAAATTAAAATCATTTAAAAAATCATAATATCAAAATTATCTTTGAGTGAAATTTTTGTATTTTACAGAAATATTTCTCTTTTCAATGGATGTTGAAAATATTGAATTTTAATGGAAAATTTACTTTTAATTAATTTTTTAATAAAGTTTAATTATGTTATAAATTAGTTAAAAATTAACTTAGTTCCATGATATATCTATTAATATAATTTAGTTCATTCAAATAATACTTATTTTTTTATTTCAATATAAAAATGTTGTAATGTTTTGAACCTTTTCTACTTAAAAATAGATTTCTCACGGCTTTCATGAGATTCATTTTAAATTAAAATGTTAAAAAAATTTAGTGGAATTTTGAAATTTTATTAAATATATATAATAACAAAATTAAATATTTTCTAATTATGTTAATATATATTTTTACCAGAATAAATAGTGAAAAAAATTAAAATTATTTATTGTGGTTTAGGTCAAAATGGATTTATCGAGGGTTAAACTAGAAAGATGAGTGTAAAATTGACTTGAATAGCTATATAAAATATATTTTATGGTTATACTTATAACTTATAATTTATAGTTATTATATAAAATATATTTTTAACACTT
The DNA here is from genome assembly GCA_963277665.1 of Viscum album. NCBI lineage: Eukaryota > Viridiplantae > Streptophyta > Magnoliopsida > Santalales > Viscaceae > Viscum > Viscum album. Next base: position 738,282,707 of record OY728160.1, read on the forward strand.
TTTTCATGTGAAGAACATTGATTTACATTTTACTATTCAAAAAATTGCATATTTTTCACTCACCTCACTTATAAACGGCTACCCCCTCTCCCCAACTCTTCACTCATTGACACCCTTTTAGTTACGATAAGACTTAACATAATCAATTCCCTAATTCCATACCCTCATCCATGTGTACTTATTTTGGGAGGAAATCCACCCATAGAAGCCTTTTGGTCTAAACTAAAGGAGGATACATGAATAAAAGGTAATGTTCGTTAATGAGAGTTTTTTATTTATTCCTCCACCTCCATAGATTTTTACTCAAACAAAATGATATAAAAAAATCATCATATTAAATGTAGAGATAATTGTTTGGTAATTAAATTACCTTAAACCATTACCACTTATATAAAATGGGCTATTAAATCATCATATGTGTTTACGACAGACTATAGCCTCACGAACCGATTCCATTCATTTTTCCATTACCACCTCTTACTATTGGGAAGGATGATGGATATAAATAATATATATGATTTTTAAACATAATTAAACCTATATATTCATTATATCATATATACAATTTTTTCCTTTCAATTTTTTAGGGGATAATATAACTTCGCTCGTGTGTACAAAAAAATTCAAAATTGCGAAGCGATGTGAATAGTTTTTCATTAACACCTTAAATTGAGATATTAATGATACATTTAATGAGTATATGTGATATAAATGAAATAATTATGATATTAATGATAAATTTATCATTATTTAATGATAATATATCATTTTATTTCTTCCATTTTTACTCACATAAAGTCGATAACCTTATTTTTGTACATGTGGAATACCACCTTCATAAAGTGACATGATAATATTTTCATCACACAACCTCATATAAAAAACAAATATATAAAAATGATATGTTAATTAAGATATAATTATTATATTTTAATGAAAAAAGTTACATACATCCTACTAAATGGATCATTGAAAAAAGTAAACGTTACCCACACATACGTATGACCTATTATATCTATGATCATAAAATACATTATTTTGTAAGAAAAACATTAACAATTGGAATTAAACGAATAAATTCTATATATTTGTGTATAATAATAATTTTCTGAATATTATTCTATAGATAATGGAACAATATAATATGCACAATAACAGAATCTTTCATAATAAAACAAGCATGAGAAAACAAGGCAACTAACATCCCAAAAAATGAAAATAATGAATGATAATTAATGAAATGGTGATAAAATGGTATAAGAGGATAATATATGTTTTTTATAATTCCATAACATGATTAAAATGACTATATAAGAGGTTAAATCACTATTATCCCAAAGGAATCTTGTGTTGTGGGATTTCATAACTCAATTTTATTTTATTGGGATAAACATCATCTTCATCAATTATGTCATTCTATGATTATGTGTGTGATGGAATTTAAATATTTTATGGTGTATATACATATTTTTTTTGTGTATTTACATTTTATAAACATAATCTACTCATTTATTATACCCCCACTTTAATGAAATTATCTTTGTTAGGGACCTCGCCTCTATTTCCATTCATTGAGTCATATTGTAATGTTTTGCACCTAATTTCTTTTATATGGTGTATATACAAACCCATTGACATGTTATATAATGATTACATAATAATTCATGGTATTTTATGTTCTAATTTGAATTATTTCATCCATGAATTTTTTATATTAAAGATACAAATTGGTAAATAATTTAATCACTCAATTTATTATCATTATATTATATTACTTATTCTTTATCACTCGTATTAAAAGATTATGTGTTAAATGAAATTTTATTATTTTATAGTATTTACATTTTTTATTTGTATTTAAATATGATACACATAATTTATTCATTGATTAATTCTCACATCAATTGTACTATCATTGTAAGTTATTATATCACAATATCATTCTAATTATGATTCTAGTTTAATGAATTTAAATTTAAGGAAATTATTTAACCATTTACTAATAAACCAATTAAATTTTCTTTACTTCTATTTATTCATGATATTTTAAATTAAAATAATTATTATCCACACTTTGGTACTTAATTTTTTTTATAAAATGTATTTAATAAAATTCGACTTATTTTCTCCCTTCAGTCGGAAATATATTTTCTTCCAAAATAATTTTTTCAAAAAACCTTTTCAAGTTTTTTTAAAATTTTTAAAAATAATTTATTAAATATATATTTTCTTATTTGTTAGTATTTATTTTTTTCTAATTTAGTGTTCAATTAATTTTCAAACCAATGCTCGTTTGTATTTTTCCAAAAAATTAAAAGAAATCGTTGTTTAAAAATGTACATCATGAATGAAATTTCAAGCCATCGTGGCCACTCAAATGATTTAAATTTTTATCTATATGTTTTAATGTTTATTTTCAAAGATTTTTTTTTCAAAATGTTTTTTAAATTGTAATTTTAAATGATTATTTTAAAAATGATAATGATATTTTTCTAAAAAAAATGTTTTTAAATATAAGTTTATTTAGCAATCACAATAACACACTATTCTTTATTCAATGGGTATATGTTGTATTGATAACATACGTATTAATTATCATGATGTTTTATGATTATTTTGAATAATGAATGTATTGAAATTAATTTAGTTGATTCATTTTTTAGTTTTCATCTTTCCTTTGAATTATTCACTTTCTTATAGACGTTATATTTCCCATAAATATACATTCTTTTTACCTTGTGTATATTTATTTTTTAAATCATAAATCATTTTACCATAAATTTTTTTAAATTGAATATTACTTTTTTATTTTTAGAAATTTTTTTAAATATGTATTACTTACTAAATACTAATACATTATGACAAAGCATGTTGTTCATGAATTAAATTGATTATTCGATATATGAGAAATTTTTTTGACATGAAGACATGGGTAGGGTCATGTCATATATATTATCTCAATTCATCTATAGTATCACGTGGTGAATCATTAAGATATAATAAAATTATTTGAAATTACTAGTTTAGTTTTTACACTATAGGTTTGATCTATCTTGTGAAAGGTATTGATATGATTGGTATCATGTGCTCGAGAATGATTGTCCAATAATTAAGAATTTCCTTCATTAATAATTCTGTTATTATTATCCTTGACATTTAAAAAATGATATTATCACGAGATGGATTTAATTATTAGTTTATTGATTAAATATAATTAATTTTCAATTATTTAACTTTCCATATGAATTATAACTTTTCCAGTTATTTAAATTCCATGTGTTTTCATTTATTTACCTTGTGATATTTATTATGTATTTTCCATTTATATAAGTAGACTGTTTGGCAAATTTTTTAACGTTCCATGATGATAATTCATATTGATTCAATATAAATTCTGTTGTACTTAATCCTTACTGAGAATTTGATCCCACCCATATTTTTCATCATTTCCTAGGAATATTTTAACTGTAGTATAATTGATATAAAATGTTATGATAGAGGTAATAATTTTATAATAAAAAATTTTGATCTAATTTTTGTTTTAATATATAATGAAATAATTAATTATTTATCTATTTTACCAAGATTTATAAACTATTATTTCCTTCAGTATGTGGTTCATTTTATGTGGTGAAAATGTAATAAATTAAAAAAATACTCTTGGATATGATATTAGGGATGCTAAAAAGAGATTAGGAACCATTTTTTTCTTTATTACCATTCCCTAAATTGGAACCAACATCCCCAAAAAATGTGAAAATATTTAATCACTCAAAATTCCATATTTCAAAACATATTAAAATATATTACAATTAACATCAACTGGTATATTTTATCTATTCCTAATATGAAATCCCAAATCCAATATTTATAGGAGGCTTTCAAATATAGGATTCAGTTACTCAATGTAAGTATTATCTTCTTTATTATCTTTATTATTAACTTCTTCATTCATAATTTATTTTATATAATTTATCAATTTAATAAAATGAATTTTAAAACCTTAATATTCTTTAAAATTATATTACTAATATACAATAACATGTTTTTTCTCATTCCATATTATAACATGTTCTTATTTGGGTTGGTTTAACCATGCAAATGAATGATGTTGTATCATTTATACCATGAATTTATATATAATAACAAATGGTATTAATATGAAATAATTATTATAAATTGAATTTTATTTCATAATTATATATTATTAATATAATAATGTATATTCATAAATGAATTTATTTCTTTAGTAAATTAAATAATCACTAAAAATAATAATTATCAGTTTTCTATGATAAAAATTCACCGTGTATTTCATGGAATAATGACGAGACTCCAAAACTATATCAAAAAACTTTTATATATATTCTTTTAAATCTAGGAGATGATTAACCCATGATAAAGGAGTAAGGGCTGGAACCAGCAAACTAAAGCATGCATGGATGATGAAACCATCAACACATGAATAATAATTTTATAAATAAAATATTAATATATGGTTAATGTGTTATTATATTTTAATAATATTATGAAAAATAAATATTAATAATTTAATTATACATATTAATAGTAAACCTAAATATTTTATAAATGGAGTTAGAGGTACTATGAACTACCAAACGTTTAAGGCAATGGTTTCTTTTAATATTTCACATTAAAATATAGATTGACTTTGTATGGATTACTACCTGGATAAGCTTAATAATATTTCAATATAAACCTATATATATATATATATATTTATCATCCTCTATATTCGTATTCATTATAATTTTTTATAATTTCACTTATCTAAATTACTATTATTTCATAAGATCATTTTATAATGATTTTTTCTTATTTCACGAATGTGTGAGGGTGTTTTTTTATCATTTTACACATGGTCTATTTCCATGTAAATATTATTTAGTTTTCCTTATGAATATCAATTTATCTTTTTAAATGATTTTATAAAGTAATTTTTTTTGAAATAATTTTCATTGAAATAATGTAATTAAATATATTAATTGTATTAACTTCAATTTGTGAAAGTAATTTCAAAATTCATTTATAAGGTTTATTTAATATATGAAAAATACCCATTAAAATTTCTTATTGTACATTAACGATATGCACTAATGATACCTTCCAAACTATATCTATTGAACATATTTAATAATTTTTCAGGAAAATCATTGATGAAACATATTTATTTCTCATAATTTGGTTAGTTAATTATGTAATTACGAATATTTTCATGTTTATATATTAAACACACACACACACACATATATATATATTATGTTATGGGTTTTGTAGAATTTATATCTCCCTCCAATGAATTTTTTAATTATTTATATCGCATTAGATGACTTTGATGGGACTAAGGAGAAAACCTAATCTACTATGTTACTATATCCATTATCATTACATGAATGGGGAGTGGACCTAATCGATCGTTTGAATATGTCAAGTATGTGATGATGGCAAGGGAAATGAGGATTAATATAAAAAATGATTATATTTATTTATATATGAATGATATTATTATGTGGAGTACATAAGTAATTTTATCATGGATCATGATTATTAACTCATGGTTCAATACTCTTACAACTCATGTCTAAGGATATTCCCAAAGACATATATCATGATTAGTTCTTTATGATCTCAGTTTTGATGAATATGACATTCATATATTTTATTCATTAATGTATTTATATATTCAATCTATATATTCATAATACGATAATTTAATTCCTATAATTATTATATCTTATATTATCCCTTTAATTATCTTCTGAGAAAACCCGGTATAATATTTTTTTTATAAAATAAAAAATTTATTATTTAGGAAATTTTCATATGTGTGTCATCTATGACGATTATTAAGGATATATGTTTAATAATATTTTTAAAATAAGTTGGTTATGTATCTAGTATCCCATGAAAATAAAATCTATAGGGTTAAGGGTATGTTTTATCATGAAATATAATGAATAATTGTTTAAAAAGATGTGGTATGTATGTATGTTATGATTGGGTTTCTTATGATGGTATTAGAGTGTGGTTTAATTAATTTTTACAATTAGTTTATGAAAAATAAAAATTATGAACCTTAGAAATAATTATGTTTAACTAAAAGTGATATTTAATGAACCAAAAAATGTCATAAGATGAAATGACTTTACCATAATTCATTACATTTTATGTTTTATTTTCCTTATCATACATTAATTAATTAGATTATTAATTATTGATACTCACACTAACATTTTTTGTTTTATCCAATGTATAGAACATGTTAGAGATTGGTTATAAATGAGTCTAATTGAAAATCTAATGAGGTTTCTAATGTAAAACTAAATAGTATAGGTTGCAGACTAAAAAATTACTACAAGATTATCACAAAAAATTCCCATTCTATGAACTATAATTTGATCAAGGTGAAAATTTTAAATGAATCAAAAAATTATCTAGACTCCATTTAGACCATAATGTATTAATTACCACCATAATTTAGTGGTTTTACTAATAATAAAATTATTGATTATAATGTCAAAATGATAGAAATTATATTTTTGATCCTCTAGATAGTAGAGAAAGAAAAAAATTGAAATATAAATTAATCATTTGTATAGTGTGGTAGATAAATAGTGTATCCTAATCAAGAATATGATGAAAGTGGAAGAAATATAATAAAATTAATATGAATAATTTAATTTATTTATTTTAATTTAATAGTTTCATTGAACTCTTTGCACTGTAATGAAAATAGTTACTCCCACTATTCTAATTATTTTAGTGAAAATAAGAGAGAAATGGAGTTTTATGAAAACATACATTCTAATAACTAGAGAGGAAATAATATTAGTCTCTCAAAATATTAATTTTTTTTTGAAGAATTATTGATGAATTTCCACTAAGGAACATGTAATTCTCCCATTTGTAGAATAGAAGGTCATCATTTACATAAATTAAAAAGATATATAAAGATTCCAACTAGTGAAATGAATGGAACTAAAGATCATCCTAACTCATAAACAACCCTTTAATGATTAAATTTTAAGGATTATAGAAAATATTACAATCAGTGAACCATCCTAAGGAAAATTGATGAAAATCAACATCACCAACCGTCAAAGGAAAGGAATATTGGTTAAACCTTTGTATTCACAACTTCTAATTTTGAATACAATAATGATTTATTAAATGGGAAACTCATACTCCACTCAAAAAATTATTATTCAATTTATAACCATACAACAATATTTTCTCTATTTTTTTGGAGATCATTTAATAACCACCCTATTTATTATATTATATTATTTATGAAAACTCATATTGGTGTCATGATTTAATATCATTTTTATAATTCTTCTACAATTAAGTTATTTGGTAATGTTATTCAAAAAAATAATATTATTCCCCATTTAGAAAATTTTATATAATTATGTGAATTTATAGGCTATCCCTTTCTAAATTCAATATTAATTATCGTGATATGGTGGTTATATTTCATATCCTAAAAAACACGATGATCATCTATCGTTGAAAGGTTAACTTTGAATTCCCAATAGATGTTACTTATTGAGTTTGTGTACTTTCATCTAATAATGTTGGATATATAATAAAAATTATTGGGGGTAAAACTAAATTTTTAAGATAAGGTTATTTTATAGAATATTTTGGTTTATTTTCCTAAGATATGTTTGGTATTCACCCATATTACGAGGTTGAATTTTCAATATAACTCAGACTTGGTGATAAGTAAATATCAAAGACTCTTTGTAGAATGACCCTATTTGAATTATTGGAATTAAAAAATAATTTAATAGAAGAAATATATATTTGGTTTTTATACACTCATGTTCTTCACTATGGGGAAAATCAACACTCTATGTAAATGATAATGTTTTATTAAATCCTTTGTACATTTATTATCATGACCTTAAAGGACAAAAATCAATATTAAATATCATCGACCCCATAATAAAGGCATGTCTGATCAGCCATGTGGATCCCAACGAATCTCAATGAAAGTCTATAAACTTGGATATCATCATTTAAGGGTGAAAAGGTAGTATATAACAAAAAAACCCATCCATACCAGATATAATCACTATGAATTCATAGGCATTCCATTTTAACATAAAAATTCCCCTAATATAATTATAAATCTAATGAATGTAGTATTTAGATATTACATTGATCATTTGAGGATCATCCCAAATACCTTGAGAATTTTGAGTATATATAAAAAATAATTCAATTAATAATTTTTTAAATATATTATAGAATGATTTGGTCATGTAATACCAAGATAGGATATATCTAGGGACCTTTTTTGGTAAAGGTAATTGATGAATGGGCCAAAAAAACCATTTTAATGCTGATCCATAGTTTTCATGGATCGGTTTTTACTACAAAAACATTATGTGAAATTTATAGAACTTATAAAATAAACAAAACATGTTATATAAAGAAGGGTTAAATTTTAATTAGTGAAATTAGTGCGATGAAAAAGTCAGGAAGATTAAGATTGGGTTGGTCACTAGTCTTTTATTTTAACTAGGCAACAATGATGAAGGTTTTTTATATACATAAATTCACAAGATAATAGATTAGGATGTTTCCAAACGAAAACTGGAATACTAGTTTTATATTACTCATTTAAATTAATTTTACATGATAAATATTACCCTATGCATGATTTTTAGAAAGCAATGGTAATAATTTCCCTAAATATATGGTGAAATTTTATCATTATATAAATTTGTGGTATATACTTAAATTTCAAGATCATAAAGTATATATCTACATATAATTACAAAATCGTATTCCAAATGGGATTTTTGGTGTTAATCAAGTAATAAGAATTCTCAAAACATTACATCATTAGGAAGGAAGACAAGGTTGTTGATTTTCTGAGTAGGAAGTATAATAAATCCTTATTCATGTTTTGGAATGAAAGGGGCCAAATATAAATGTATTTATAAATGATGAACCACTATATAATAAGTTATGGGGATAAATAAAATACTTCATACATTATTTCTCAACTATCCATACATGTTAAGATAAATGAAGCACATAAAGGTTATATTTTTCTATAGAAGAATTAAATGAATATTCATATGTTAATTCTTGAAAATGGTAAAATTAAAAGGTTTAGAAAACAAATACGAGTCCCTTAAATGCCAAAATTGATGAATAAATTGTTGGATGATTCCCACAGCTTCTCATTATCTATCCCTCTTAGACTTACAATTATGTATAGAGATTATAAATAGAATTGATGGATGTAAAACATAAACATGGGGATTTTAGAGTTTCTGGCTCAGTGATTGGTTAGAAATTAATTTAATATTGAATAAAAACAGTGTTATGTGATTATTCAATCATGAAATAAATTTCTATGAATAATAAAGGTCATTCATTTTTTGGGTTATAATTACCTCTTTTTGAATTCAACAAATTTTTTATCTAAAAGGATTTCTAGATTGATCAAATTTCTGTAATATACATTTAGTATTTGGTAAGGATGTTTAGAGACCAACAATAAAATGTATTGGAACATGATTTCAGGTATTCCTTAATCTTTTGATGAATTATTCATTAATAATTGAATAAAATGGTGAGGTTTGACACCTAAAATAATCCTTAGATTGATAGTTAATATGAATGATCCATTCAATATATGAATTTTGTATTGAGAGCCTATTAAATGGGTTATCAAAGGAGGTTTAGAAAATCTATTTTATAAAGTTTACTTCTAATATAATACAAATTTCTATTATAGAATCCAAATGGTGGTATATGAGTATCTATATTGGATGATGTGTATATCTAAAACATTATAGGATGAATTATGGTACAATAATCTTATCAAATAGGATATTTCTTAACAAAGGTTGATGAATAATCAAACCCTTCAGTGGTAAATTTAAATTTCAAAAATATCATAGAACCTCTAAAATGAAAATTTGTGAAAATATATAGAGTCTAAAGTAATCAAATTTTTTTTCGATTGAATATTAGAAAAAATGGGTTATGAGATTTAGGAATAATGTAATGTTTTCCCCTAGGTATAGTTGACCATTTAATATGCTTGATCATGTGTGGATGATATCTTATCATAATGAATGCCCAGTAATCATCTCCCAAGTCAATTATGTGTTATATGTATAACTTTAGAGGATGTAAATACATGATCTATCATGTTTACTAAACTCAGATTCTATACACATGGAGCATGATCTCTTTTATAAAGAAAAACCAATAAAAATATTTAATCATAAAGATAAATAATTGCGAATAAACAAAAATCACATGGTTTTTTTGAATAATACATATTAGGAAGAAATTTGGGAACCTGAAGATATAATTAGGTAGAAGTGACATCCCTTTTTCATCATAGTATGAAAATTTCATGTGAGAAATTATTATATGGGGGTGGAATGTAACACCCCTTTATTTTAGTATGTATTTCCATAAAAACAATTCTTATTAATTTGATTTATTGTTATTCAAACAACCCCAAAAAAAATAGAAAATTATTTTTTCTTTATTGTACAATATTACAGTAAAAAATGAAATTAATTATTGGGAATGTATCTGAAACATAAATAAAACATTTACTAACCAATTTTTTTTTTAATATTCTATAAAATTCAAAATTTAAACATCTTGATCTAATTTTAAAATCATACAACCAATGATGTCATAAAAAATAATAAAAAACATTAAAAATATTATAAAATTTTGGAATTTGAAATTCGATGATTGGATGGATGATTTTAGAGTTGAATGTAAGGCATTATATAATAATATAATATAACCCTTATTTATATTGTTTTTTCTTATATATTCCCTGCATAAATGACCATTAGATATATGGTCAATGGTCATATATGTGTTATAAAAATTCATTTATGTTGTGTTATTGTTAGTAAAAAATACAATAAAATGAAACTCATATATAATAAATATATTTGGAATGAAATAAAAAGATAATACTTCATTATAAAAATATTTTATTTTTCATTAATAATATTATCATTTTTAAATGTATGATTTCATATTATTATAATATTAAATGATATATTTTAACATAATTGGAACTATAATAATTAATTATTTGATATTAGAAAAATAATTTTAATTTCTTGAGACTATATTCAACAAATTTTGAATAGTAATATTTTTCAATGAATATTTTTTAAAGCGTTAGGATTATTTACATAATTTAATTAAAAAATTCAATGTTAAAGGAATAGTAAAAAAAATTAATAAATTATAAAGTTAATAATCTTCAGAGTCAGATAATTTTTAATTAAAGTGAGGTAAGATTAAAAAATTAATGCATAAAATCCATTATTCTATAAAAATAATTTTTAGGTTATTTCATTTTTCATTTAGAATATACTATATTTAGATATTAAAATAGATTAAATATATTCCAAATGTTTTAATTCCAAATTATAAATTTGTTAATGAGGTTTGTTTTATTTCTAGATATAAAAAAATTACCAATGTAAAATTCAGTCATCATAGTAAAAACTGAAATGAAGTAAAAGGGTTAAATTAACGGCCAATGTCCTAAAATACTGTGAAACATCAACTCTAAATGTGTTTAAGATGGATTGATAAACCACCCCTTATCATATATACACTATTTATATTCTTTGGATCCACTTTATAGGTTAAAAATACATTCATTATACATTAAGGATTGGGTATTTTTTGAAAATGTCACTCAAGATCACCTGTAAAAGGGTTTATCCACTCTTTAAATAAAAAAACACATTTACTATTGTCTTCTCATAAATCTATACAAAAATTATCACTCCAAAAATACTATAAAAATTTGATAATCTATGGCCATAATAATAAGTTTCAAGTACCTCACTTCTAAAAGTCCCTTAAAGAGGAGATTCCAGTAATCAATATATGTGTTATCCTCATCATAATCATTACTTTTTTTTATTCATATACCTATTATTAAATTTTATTTATCAGAGTAATAACATGTTTTTAGAAATCATTATTCTTCTTTAAATTAGATATTATTATAATATAAATACAAGTTGTTAATATTTGAAGCATTTTAAAATTTTCTTGTTTCTGTCATTTTACCACGTACATAAATAATGATATAACAATTACATCAAGAATGAATATGAAAACATAATTATAGTTAATATTATTTTGAAGGATTAATTTTATATATTTTCATAGTGTTAGAATTATAAAATTCCATTTTATAGTTACAAATTAATTCAATTATATTTTAAATTAAACTATCACGATAAAATATTTTTATGTGTTCCTTGTGAATCATAATAATAATTTATATTAAATGGAAATGGTATTATATATATATATAAAATATAATATAATTCTTCATAAAAATTATGGATATGATTAATTCATGTTCAATGATTAGGGAACTGAACTTCCAAACCAAAGAATGCATGGATAAAGAAACATTTTACACCAAAATATAAGTTTTATTAATATAAAGTTAAAATATGGGTAAAATAATTATGTGGAAAAAGAGGCATTATAAATTAAGGTATTATTTAAAATAAATATTAATAATGTTCCAATTTAAATAGGTAATAAAATATATTATTATATAGGGAGTTTGACCCTGCCCATCCAATCATAATTCTACGTTTATGGTTTTATTTCTAATGTCACATTAAATTAAAGAATATTTACATATAAATTTTTATTTAGAAAAATATCAAGCTAAAACTCCATGTATTTTATTCTTCTATATGTCCATATTCCTTATAATTTTATATGTATTTATTTTTCTATAATTATATGATTTCTTGATGACATTTTAATGACTTTATGATTCTTTATAAAATATTGGAAGGGATACTTATTAATGTTTTCAATACTGTCACTTCCACCTGCAATATTCTTTTGTTTTCATTAAAAATATTCCTTTCCAAGATTTAATGGTTTTCTAAATAAAATTTTATTCAAAATGTTTTATTAATTATTTTCATTGAAATAAAATTTACTAAAAAATAAAAAGCTATTTCTTCTTACTTTTAATGTAATTCATTAATGCTCAAATAAAGTGTTTTTTTATCTATGTCAATATATATTAATATTTATTATGAGTCCCTAGGGATATTATTTAATGATAACATAGCCCTTCAGTCTTAGTTTTTCTTATGATCCTTTTTGTGAAAATATTCATGAAACTCATTTATTTCCCATAGATTATTTAATATATTATGAAATTAGTAATATTAACAAATTCATTTAGAAAATATAACTATATTGGTCATTATGATATAGGTGGGTATGAAATTATATATCCCTATAATGGATTGGGTAATTATTTATGTCTCACGAGGTGACATGTTAGGGACTAGGGAGTGAACCCAATTCACTTTGGGACTTTTTTCTACTATGTGGTTATGGTTCTCCAAATGAGTCATGATATAGAAAATGGTTTTTATTATTAAGATTCTGTCACATTATTATTTAATATCCCACCATCATACAACATACACATGTTATGGTTTCATGGTTCATGTATATCTACTCGTGCTTCAACGATCTATTAACTCATGTCTCAATTTATGCTCAAATACTTATTTCATGATTAATGATTTAGGATCCATATTCTAATGGATATGATTTTATTACGTTATGTTCATAAATATAGGTTGTGTTCATATACTCACATGTTCATATAATTCTCAATTACAACCATTTATTATTAATAGGTATATTCACCATTTATTGGGCCTTTTATCATACCCTTACTTAAGATTATATTCTTCAGGATATGATGTATTTTAGTATTTATGAAATACCAACAATGGTATAGTGTGTGAATATTATTTATGTATGATGTTCAATAATGTCCTTAAAATAATTTTGTTATCTATCTAGTTTCTATATACAATTAAAATATATGTCATAGGTGTGTTATATCTAGAGGTGTAGTGAATAATTTTATAAAATCATATACTATGTATGTAGTTTATTATTAGGTTTCATCAGTTGTGAAAGTGGAAATTGAATCATTTAAAATAAAAAGAACATGGGAAATGATAGAATGACTATAATTATATAATTTTATATAGAAAAAATAGGTATATTGGTTGAAATCTAATGTGAATAGTATAAAATTTTAATAGTATATGTTATTAGTAAAAATGTTCCTAAAGAATAATTTGATATATTTATCCAAAATCATTTCCCTTTTTTGAACATACTATAATATAAATGGTTCTAGGTTTTTTATTTTTTGAAGTTTTATATCTTGAATATTTGGAGGTAAAAAATATGAACTTCATGTTTACATTGATTTAGATTTTTCTGTATTATTTTAATAGTTATGTTAATAAAAAAGTGTCTTGGTTATTAATCTATAATAACACATGTATAGTTTTTAGTAAGAGCTAAGGTAGTGGAACTGAAATTTTGATGCCATTATAGATGAGAAGTGTTTTTTCCAATATAAAATAATTGATTAAAATTTTATCCATATGGTATTAAATGATTTATGTTATAATATATTTCTATTTTATATGGGGGATACGATATTGGAATTATCGGTTAGAGACCAGTTTAAATAGATAAAGGATGACTATTTAAAAATATTTTGTGATGTATGTTCCTAGTGAATCCAAGTTGAATTTAGGGATATGTATTAAGCGGGATGAAAAGAATAAAATTTTGGTTTAGGTGTTTCATATTTTCCAAAGAGGAGAACAATACTATACCAAACAAGGATAAGTACATGGAGAATGATCCATTTACATCAGTGGTTGGAAGTTTGTTTTATTACTTGGTTTGTAAAAGGCCTTAAAATACTAATGTAGTGTTATTTATTATAATATATATATATATATATATATTTATAAGCTCTATGAAAAATGAATAGGGAATTAGTGAAGTGGATTATTTAATATCTCAAAGGTTTACAATATTAAGCCTTATGTCCTAAAAGAAATCTAAATATAATGTTTTATGCCATATTTAGAAGGTAATTTTATGTGGATACAAATACTATGAGTTTTATATACACATTCAATGATGATAACATATTTTGGATATCAAGACTATATTTTTTAGACTAACTTTCCAATATTGATGTTGAGTATGTAGTCTTCATAGATGAAAGGATAGAATTTTATGACTAAAGTGTTTTTTGGATGAACACAAAATGAGTTTGAAAATGGGTATTCATTATATGATAGTTAGTAAATATAATTCATGAGGATAATCTAGTATTTTATCTATAGATGAAGCATAGAGAGCTAAATTATCATTTCATTCTGATATCTCTAGAGAATAGTTCATTGAAATAATAAATGATTACAGAAAATTAGAATCTAGTTTTAAAATTAACAATGGTATTGTCCTTGAAAATTCATTGAAGAATATTGTCTTAATGGGACATGGGTGATCAAAAGAAAAAATTAACAAAATGATAATTACTAATAATATTAATAACAACTATTTAAAAAAAAGTCATCTTAATACTTGAATCATTTAATGTGTACGTCAATGAGAATATTTTTATGATGTTTGACGACTCCATTAAATTTCAATTTATGTATATATTTAAAGAGAAAGTATAGTAATATTTTTATATATATAAGGAGTTATGAGGTGGTTGATGACTATAGGAGGTAGGCTTAGTTTAGAAGACTATATACTAGATGTAACTATGAGTAGAATAGTTTTAAATAATGGAATTGAATTGCAGACCATAAACTATTCACTAATGTATAATGGTTGAGCTAGTGAAATATATGATCTATCAAATGTTTTATATGATTGATGGTGGGTTCCCCACAAATATTTAATTGTGTTATTATCAGTTTAACATATTGGTCCCAACTATAAACTGTTAGGTTGGGGTTATAAATATATAAGTGATGCAATTTTATTCTTATTCTTCTATTACGTATATGAATGATGAAGTGTTACCCCATGGATTATAAAATTTTGAAATATGTTAATTCCTTATTGTTTTTATTTATATTTGATTTTTTCTTTTTTACATATTCCAAACGTTGTGTCTAATCGTGTGTGAGGAATTTTAGAAAAGTGTCAAGGGTGAATTGTGTGATCATTTTTAGTTTATTAGGTATATATGTCACTATATTTCAAAATTCCGAATCCTTATTCACCATGTGATGATTCAGATGGGATTTTCAAGACTGTGGACGTTTATAGTGAAACAAATAGAGTAGTGATCACTATGAAACCTCAAAATAAGGACAATTTTATCAGGAGCATCCTTACACACACTATATGAGTGGGATATTAGGATGGATAATAATTATACCAAGAACATTACTATCATATTTTGTGATGTAAGTGCACCACACAAGATCTCAATATATGTACCAATAGATTAAAGGGTCAATGTTATTTGAAATGAATCCATGTGATTGATGTAGTCACGAGAATGAATTTAGGAGGATAATGTCATTAGTTATATGAGGTATTCTGTACTTGGTTTATAGGTTAGTGGGTGTGCTTTGTAGGGTCCCTTGTAATTATCTTGGTCATGTATGATGTATATTATATGCATTGTACATATTTTTAAGTGTGTTTTTTATGTGTTTAGTTAATAATTATACTTTTATATAATCCATAGGGATAGGAATATAATTTTAGGATGAACTTTTAGGCCATTAAATTGGATATATAGTAATGTCAGTTCAAGATTTATCTCATCAATTTCAATTGTTTCATTAGTATACATGCATGATATTACCTAGGTTTATTTGTCTTATTGGTATTTCCTAACGAGCATGTTGATAAAATCACCTATAATTTTACATATAGGTTTATAAAATATGATTTCCAGAGTGGTTGAGTTCCAGTATTAGTTTTTTTGATGAATTTTATTTTTTAGTAGTGAACTAATTTTGGTGTGTGAGATTTATATACCTTATATGGTGGGGTTATTATAATTTTTTTACAATAATGGGGATTTTATTTTTTGTTTAATAATATTAAATTAAATGATTATACTAAATATTTTATTAGATGGTTTGATTTTATTATGGGTGTTCCATTGTTCAAACTTATGAATATGAATATTATATATATTCTATTTTATAATTATAAGGTAATTCCTCACATACTATATATTTATACCCTTTATGTGTGTTTTTAAATGTAGTCCTATTGGAGTTAACAAAGTAGGTTATAGTTTGTTTTATATTGACCTTAGATGGGTTTGAGTGGGATGTGGTGATGAGTGATTGGTATAAAATTTATGTCAAAGAGATAGTTTGGATTTTAGAGTATGAACATGTGAGCAGTTTGTTAGATTGGTAAAATAGATGTATATCTGGATTTAGGATATTTTTTGGGATAACGATATTGGTTATGGATGTGGGTAGTATAAATAATCAATTTCAAGGAACATGATTAATTATTGAAATTTAATTTGAGAATATATTGATTCATATAGGTCACATAATAGTTTCAGGAGAACATTCTTGGTATATAATTTTAGTTCCCAATGGGAGGAATAAGAGAATAGTTAAAAAAATCCGTCTATTAAAATTTCCTAGACCATAGTGTAACTATTATTTTCTATATTTCTCCATGATAAAACCCATTACCATTTACCAATATCTAAGATAAAGGATACTATAGTATCTGTTTTATTATTGAGATTTATGTCACCGGTTTTAGATAAGGTTGAGGTGTGGAGTAATATATTAAATGATTTTGAATTAATGATATTGTTCATATTTAAGGGATACTTGTCTTAACTGGAGCCTATGAATTTTATTGAGTAGGTACAATTTATGTTCCATGTATTTCAGACTCTAACTGAATATAATGATTCGTATATCATTTTCAATAAGATATCTTATTATATGAAATAAGTTTTATGATGTTTTTGTATAACATTTACTTGGTATTCACCTATTGGAGCTTCATTTCATATTTTTGAAAGTTTTATAAGGAATTTATCTACAGAATCATGTTTTAGGGCTATTTACCTATTTTCATTTTGAGTATTGTTCAATCTATATAGGCATCATTGGTGATGATATTTCTCATATTGATGAAGAATTGTATGATATTAATTTCAATATTCAACCCATGTGTGATAATAAAGATTAAAATTGGTAGTTCCATTGATAAAAGAGATAGTCATGATGTTACTCTCATTGATAGAATTTATTCCCACGATAATTCCCTTTATTACAAGAATGTTACACAGTTTGTATAGAAGTAACATGCAACAAATAATTGGGGTCAGTATGTGTGTATAAAGATATAGAGATTGAAAATTATTATTATTTTGTATAATATTGATTCATGAATTTAAATAAAGATAATTTTTATTATAAAACAATCTTATGCATGGTTCTTGATTTTTATGAAAAACTATGAAATATGTTTTTGGGGACTCATTGGTATGATCAGGGGCCATTGAATGGGATTATACAATGATATTATTTCTTTATTTGACTTGGTATTTTATGACTGATTATCTTAATTTAGATCATTTTATTGGGAATGGTTTGGAATATTTAATCCATTTTTAGTAATATGATAATGGCTGATTCTGTGGAAAAAATTATTGATGTTAATTTTTTTATTCAGATAATAAGTTAATTTTTTTTGGGAAGTATAAGTTATCTATAAGAAATTTATATATGAAATATAAACATATATTTGATAAGGATAATTCACATTTGGTTTATATATTATACATTTAAACCATTATGATGTCATTAAATGTTATAAAAATGACTAAAAGTGTGTAAAAATTCCCATTATTCATTTATTGATGTTTTTAATGAATATTTGATGTAGTTCAACCAATAGGGTATTAACTTTCTAAATAAATCGTTTTTATCTTTTTATAGTCACTTTATTTGTTAGGTTATTTCTTGGAGTACTTGGTAAATTATTTGAGGGGGTTGGGGTTTCCATTAAATTTTTTTCATTTTATTTTTATGGAATGGTTTATTGGTGGGCTATTAGCCTATGGGGTTGAGGAAAATTTGTGTGGTGTAATCATAAAAATTCCATAATTATTGGTTTTAGATCTTTTATCTATATCCTATTCAATGAAAGAGATTATAATGGTTAGTACATGATTCTTTTGAGGCTTAAAAAAACAAGGATATAATGAAATTTCATATTAATTTGTTTTATATACAAATGAAATTCAATTAAATGAATAGTATAATGAAAATTGAGGATGGTGTTCGGATTAATGGATGAAGGGTGTCAGAACATTAGGTCGATTTATAGGTCAATTATAGGGATATTTAAATTTCATGTACTATAAATGATTAAATATATTGGTGTAGCATGAAAAACAATTCTTAGGTAGAGGCATCATTGGAGTTATCAAAAATAGTAGGAGACACTATTTCCTGAACTAGCTTGTGTGAGTAATGTAAATTTTATGAGTGAGTAATAGTTATTTCATTAACTAAATAATGATACAACCTAATTTTATGATGTTATACCATATGTTCTTGAGATTTAGGGTATGGTTGGGTAATTTCTAAGTGTATTTCTAGGATTTTATTGATAGATAAACAATGCACTGAGTAGCTTGTAACATTGAGGTAAGGTGACTATGATGAAATAATTTATGTGACTATTTGTGATAATTTTATTATCACCTTATTGAATTGAGAAATTTTTCAACCATCCATTATTTAAATATTAGTTAAATAAAGTGACCTATATGATGTTATATTTATCACTATTCATTAATTTCATGATAAGGATATTCATTTTATTCTTAATGATAAGATGAGTTATTTAATATTAAGTGTGTAAAATATTGACATATTGTTACAATAATGTTGAAATTAAATTAGTGACAAGTTACTCAAGTAAATGTATGATCCATTCTATATTTATTTGATTGTGGACATGGATTGATGAAGCTTTTTAATGATACTATAACTAGGATTCATGATGTTGTATTGGTTTTCTATTCAAGTCATGATATCTATTTAATAACTAAGATAGAGTAGAGGTATGTAATGTAAAAAATATTTATATTAGTTTTAAGATCAACGCTGAGGCCTTGGAATGTGTTCACATATGGAATATGGAAGTGTTTGAGCCTATAACATAATGTTTTAATAATAAGTGGGTGACAATATTTAATTGACTATGGTGGACATATAGATGTTTAATAATAAACCCCCAAGAATGGGACTTCCTAGTAGGAGTGTAGTTTATTTAAATTTTTACAATTTTTATCCATCCCATATTGGTGTATGTTGAGAATGATTTGGTACTTATATATAATTAAATAAACTAACAATTATTAAATGAATATGGAACATTTTTATCACCTTATAGGATTTTTTATCACACCTTTTTGAATGTGTATCTTTTATACAGACTTCTATATTAAGTAACTGGGGGATTAATTTTAATGGTGTATCATTTTTATAGAAAATAAATATTAATTTTTTGTGTTAAAACTTTTTCTTGTCCATAATGGTTATTTCTAGACATAGGGATAAAATTATAATTGTATCCATGTACATAACCCGTGATTATTTAATGTTTTGGTTGATTGTATAATGTGTTTATTATCCTTGGGTAGAATTTTGGAATTGATTGGAAGAGTTGTGGGTGAAGAAATTTAAATTTGACTATTATTTGAATATATTAATTGTGTATTACATTATTTTATAATATATATAAAATTAATAATGCTGAAATAAAATGGATAAAAAAACATGAATTTTTTTATTTAGTAATTAATCATTCAACATAATCAAAGACACATTACCACTTTTTTCTCCACAATGATAAGGAAAATAACATACTGTTACAAAAAAATAGGTGTAATGAAATGAAATATAGGAACAAAGATATAATTTCACAAAGAAAATATGTTTTTGAAAAAAGAAACACATTCGAACAAGGACAACTCAAAAATATAAGAGGTATGATTGGATTAGAAAATAATGTTTGGGAAGAAATTTGATGGTTATTATTTCTGTAGTATGGAAGTGACTTATGAACCATACACTATTCATTAGAGGATACTAGATGAAGTTTTGAAACCAATGAGAAACCAATGGTGTCTATGATAGATAGTGGGTTCCTAGTAATGATATAAATGAGGTGTCACTGGTTTGACCGATTTAGACCTAGAATAAATAGATGTGGTGGGTCACTTGTAGTTAATTGTTCTGATTTCACTATTTTACATTTGTTCAGTAAGAGAAAGAATAATTTTTCTACTATGTATTATGACTATTTAAAAACCATATATTTCCTTATTATCCACACTTAGGCATGTGTATTTTATTTATTACTACAAGATTTATGTGATGTCTTATGTGAGGTATTTTATTGTTGTTTTTTTGATGTATTATCATCTTATTTCTAGTTTATTGGATTTTCCTATCACTATATTTTATATGTTTCAATCCTTATTCCAAAAGTGTAATAATAAATTTCACCAAGAATTTCAGGTCTATCCATAACATTCCATTTGGAATTATTCAAGAATCCCATTAATAAATTCAAGTATATTCACATTATTCTAGTTGATATATATATTTACCTATAATTAAATTCATGAATAATAAAACCAAAAGTTTTCATAAATGACAAAAAAATGTTAAAAAATTCTTGTGAATATATCATAAATATCTTAAATTAAATTCCAATAATTGATCAATATTCAATTATTTACATAATAATATTTAAAAAATTGTAAAATTATATTTTATATGAATTTTTTTAACAAAATGGGAATTTCTAAAATGGAATTCGAATAAATGTTTCTATTGAACCACCTATTATCACTTCCCCATACATAATTTTTTCACAGATAGTCAAACATAAACATCTAGACAAAATTCAAAACATTAATCAAATATTAGAAAATATACAATCTATTTTAATGAATGATCCATCAAGTATTGTCTATATGAAAATATACCTCTTCTTATATTCTATCACACTCATAATTTATCGAATCTCAATTATCGATTCTTACAAACTTTGCAACAAAAATCAAATAAATTTTTTACAACTCCACGTTCTTGTATCAATAATGAATGGAGTTATTCTCTTCCCAAATAGATAAAAGACAATATATATAATTGATGAAATTATTACTTCTCCAATAATGTTGTGAATAAGGAAATCAAATCAAATTGATTTAAACAACGATAAAATATTGGCTATGGTATAGTGTGAATGGAATGATAATCAATGGTAAAAGGGGTGGGACTTCTCTGAATATAATACATTCTCAATTCAAGAATTACTAATAAAATTTTTATTTCATGATATACCTAATTTTTTTTTATCATAATCACCCTTCATGAATCTATAAATTTAAAGTAATGTAAAATTATATATCACCTTTTAATCATTTTAATTTTTTGAACTCAATTTTTTGTCTATAAATACAATTTTTCATTCATTATAATTTTTATACAATAAAATATGATGATAAGTGTAAAATAATGAGTAGTATCTCAAGAATAATTTTTTAATGTCCTTGAAATAAATGAAACTATCCATGAATTTACCCCAAAATGTAATAACTCCTGAGGTAGCCATATAATGAAACGTCCCCCTCTCATGGTATAGAGACAACCATGAAAATTATTTATGTTTATGGTAAGATAGGGATAATTAGACCTTTTAATTTTTCATTAAAACAAAAATAAGTACATGGAAACCATGGGAATAAGAAGGTTTGAGGTATAAGTGGTTGTCAGGTTGATTTCATGGGGCTTTCTAAAATTTCAACTTTATCACATTAGTACACTACTTCGTTCCCAAAATAATTTATAGATACAAAAATCACGTTATGATTGACCAAAAAACTTATCTTTCATAATAGAAATCTCTTATGATGAAGAATATAGGAAATTGTTTTTTATTACACCTCATGGGTTAGTAATTTTTTTTAGGTCTTTTGAAAATGAACATGGATACGAAAAATAAATCAAACTCTATAGAGTGAATTAATTTCAATGATAGGGGAAGGATCAAATATCAATAATCACGTTGGATCTTTTTTAGAAATAAAATATATCTCTTAATGTGATCTCAAGAATAAAAATTATTCAAAATACATCATTTAATATCAATATGAAAACAACATAAAAATTGGAATATATACAAAAAGTCACAAAATGTTCCCAACCTACAATAAAAAATAGACTCTAACAAACAAATCTCATTTTCTATTCTCATATATATTAATAAGAAAATATTTTTGCTCAAGAATATATATAATTTTATGTAAATGAAAAAGTTTAGAATGAAGATAAAAGACTTTATGTTACTTTTAAACTAGTGGATAACATCTAACAATAGTAAAACAAAAAAGTAGCTAAAAACCCTATTAAAGTATTATTATGTTGTCAAATAACATCCCCATTATTTTACCAAGACTGAATAAAAATTAAATGATCTCTATACAAAAAATATAAAATAATAAAAAAATAATGCACTTATTTAAGCTATGGAAACAACATATTTTGGGTTCTAGGAATCCATAGAGTTACTATTAAACATCTTTCTGAAAATAAAAAAAATATAAGTTAATCAAAAATAAGCATGTGAATGGAAATAATGGTAGGGGAGATTTTGGAATTGACCCACCTAAAGAGTTTTATAGTTTGTTATAAACAACTGGATAGTTATAGAAATTTATACCCAATTTAATAGTGGTTGTGTATTTTTAATGAGGAACCACCATGCATGGGTTAGTTCCTTTTTCAAGTATATTTTTTCATCGAAAGTAATTTATATATTTTAAATATCCCAACCCTACTAGCTCTGAGTTTGTGGTTACATTATTACATTATTACTACATATAAGGTATCACATCCCAAATGGATGAGTAGTTTAATAGTCTAGGTAAACTAGATACATACTTGAGATTAAAATACATTTGAAAAAATAAAATACAAAAAAGTAATCTCATTAAGATATACATTATTCCCTCTTAGAATATTCCTCTTATAAACTATTAAAAACATCTTAATATCCAAGTGAAAATAAAAAATAATAAAGGGGTCATCATAGATGTTTAGTAAGGGTAATCATTCAGTAGAAGTTATCATGTATAAATAA
Organism: Viscum album; assembly: GCA_963277665.1. NCBI lineage: Eukaryota > Viridiplantae > Streptophyta > Magnoliopsida > Santalales > Viscaceae > Viscum > Viscum album. Next base: position 738,306,803 of record OY728160.1, read on the forward strand.
GAATAATAAATATAGAGAGTTTTTTAATTTAAACATATTTTATTTAAAAATTACTTGAGAATAATTTGGATGGAATAAATTTTGATCATATAAACATATATAATTAATCACATGATCTTGAAACATATCCATAAATATTATAGGGATGGTATTTTTAGAATACAAGAAGTTCAAGGATGTGTACAGGTATGTTGGGGTTGTATTGTATTATGTGTTTTTTAAGCCGAACTGTTTTAGGGGTGTAAATAATTGAGTGGATTGTGTTTCATTTAATAATTTTGGTAGAGTGTCATTTTTGTAAATAGCCAAAACGATTCAACAATGGGAGGTCCCTCCTACCAAAAGTGACTCCAAAATTGATAAATAATTTATTGAAGGTATGATATGGTAAATAATAACCTATAACAAAAAACGTATGTTTTAGACATAATTATTCATTTGGATTTATGTTTACTTAATTTTACAAATTTGTTTTTTGACTATGGTAATTTTTTTTATTTAATTAGATAATTAAATCATTTAATAGTAAAAAAATTATCCATATTTGATAATCCGGACCAAATTATTACAAATATTATATCCAACTTATTATATAAAATTATAATGTGGTTGGAAAACTAATATTAACACCAGAGCATGTGACGCGTAAAACCTTATTTTAACCTTGATCATAATAATTAAATATTATTGTCTTTATTAATCATTATGACCCGGAATAAATTTTATCTTGTAATATAAGATAAATTATTATGATTCCATATATGGATTAAATATTATCAAATTAAAACCATTGAAGTGCCATTATTTAATTTAAGATTAATCTCATAGATGTGATGGAAAATCAGGTTTCCAAAGAGAATATTTTCAAAAGTATAGAATGATTTAATATCAAAATTAAAAATAAAATTGATTCCAATGACAATAATTAGTTAAATTGAAAAATATTTAACAAAATTTTTCCTTAATACTAATTTAAAATAATATTCAACTTTTTAGGTAGTATAATTGAAAAATATAATTTTAATAAAAATCTGTATTTTTCACTATTCATAAAAATATTAATAGTTTTAGAAAATTAAAAAAATTCCCAAATGAATATTTTTAAATTTATTTTTATTTGATTAAGTTTATTTTTAAATTAGTTTTATTAAATTTTTGATTTTTAATTTTTAATTTTTTTCACAAAACACGACTAAACTACATTTTATAATATTACTGTATTACATAATTGTTTTTTTCAAATGGTTTTTATTTTATTTTTAATCATTAGATAACAATTGAACTTATTTTATAAGTTTTAAATAATATATTTTTCATAATTGAGTCAGTCATATTCATACCATCAATCTTAATGTTTAGGTTACATTGGTCTTGTTTGAATAATAATATTTTAATTGTGTGTCATGTTTTGATTATACTCTATATTACATGTAATGTAATATATAAAAGAGATTTCTTCTATTTGAAAAAAATATATCATAAAATTTCAGGGTGTTAAATTCTCTAATAATATTTGTGTTTCATGTCATATATGCTATCAAACATGACATTCCTCTTTTAAAATCTATGGGTGTTACATAGTTTGTTTCCAACCTCATTTTTAATGAAAACATACCTTTAGAATATAAATAGATATAGTGTAAGAATATTGGAATCCTCATTGGATGATAACATTAACATATAAGATACCCTTTCAATAAATGTTTTCAGTGAAATAAAGAAATTGTGATTGTGGTTGTGTTTTAGGAAATATTTCCAAATTTTTTTATCCTTGTTTGTTTGGGAAATTTTAGAAACATTATAACATTTATGTAAATTGACATCATTAATTCTCTCATTATCAATGTGAATTTCAATACTATAACTATCCATTTCAACCAAAAATAAAATATAAAACCAAAAACCACAATCAAATAAAATCATTTCAATCTCTATCAAGTTTAATTACTCAAAAACATGATCACAAACTATAATTTCAAATTTATGATTTATGCCAATATATTTATATTGATATCCATAACTGCATTTGTAATTTAATATAACCATATCTCCCATTATTTATAATACATAAGAGGGTTTTATGGATACCCGAACTGGACCATATCCCTAGAGAAATGGTGGGTGGGGTATCCCCTAGTTACATCTCAAATAGCCAACCTTAATTTTTACTATCACTAACCCCAAATCCCACAAATATTTTACCTCATCTTAATAAAATTTATATTAAAATCCCTTCATTGGGGGTCTCCTAAACTCCTACATCCACACTTGTAATTCATTGAGGATTTATTTTATAATAACTTTTAATTGGTCTCTTATTCTGAATGGAGACAGATGAAGGTATTCTGCATTGAGAAAATCAATAATAGCTCATATGGATTAAAGAATAATTCTAAAATATAATTATTAAACACCCTCCAGACACTGATACACTTTAAGGAAGAATACAGTATTTTTTTGATAAGTACAATGCTCAATTTCCGGTCGATGGTTGTTATTCTTCTTAATTTGGATAGTCTTGTGGATTTTATATAATGTAAAATTCTATAATGAAGACAATATTTTGAAGTTTTCCCATATTGAATCATCCTTTTCAAATATATACAATCATTCATAAAGTAAAAAATATATGGTTATATTCTTGTTCATTGATAGTAGATTGAAAGTGTAGTTTCAATTAGTAGCTCAATGAATTTTTTTTATGGGAGATGTTTCAAATCCTAGGATTTATTCTATATAAATTAAAGATGAGGAGAAGATCCACTATTTTAATATGTTTTATTTTGAATCATGGATCAATTATTTCTCTTCATGTACCAGACTATAGAACCATTAAAATTCATACCGTCAAGGCTATCCTAATAATGAGGTATTTCATAGTGTTGTATCTAACTCTAACATTCATGATAATTGGATTATAAAGGTTCCTTATAGTTATTCTACAATAAATAACTCTACTAATTGTGAGGTAGGGCCATGTAGGTTTTTACATGTTGAGAAATATGACTAATATATGGGGATAAACCCATTGAATACTACCCATGATCCTATATTTATATATAAGAGAATTAATGTTAAGACCTATAGAAGGGTTGTACCATGCCTTGGAATCTGGTGGTAGGATTTTTGTTGATAATCTTTTTTTAGAAATAATTTCAAATATGTATTTACTAGCCAAGGTTATAGTGATTTAGTGAATGTAACATGTACCTTGATTTATGAGGTTCACAAGCTTGATTAAAATATAGTGGTTAGGGTGAAAAATATAATCATGATATTAGGGGAATATATCACATGAAGTGATGATCTAGGGGTATGGGGAGAACCAATTCATAATGGTAAAAGAATAAAGGAATTTATAAACATGTTTAGACTGAAAATTCATACCTATATATTGAAGAGAGATCCACATATACTTATGTAGAGTCATAATGGTAGATGAGAACATATCAGTTTATTTTATTTGGTAATTTAATGATATTGATTCTATAAACCATTGAACATGTTATAAAAATAAAAAAAGTATGGATTAAATCATGGATTCTATTTGGTTAATAATTATATGAAAACCTAAAATAGGAATGAATTCTCTGAGCTACCCAGGATGATGCTTACTAGACTGGTGAGGAAATATTAATGTCAGAAAGTAGTTGAAAAGTTTCTCTACCAATGGAAAAAATATAAAAAATGAGGAATCTATCATTAATAATTTCATCATTGATAAAATCAAGATAATGGAAATATTTTTGAAAATACAATTCACTAAGGAAGAGAGATTGGAAAAGGATTTTACTATGAAGTCCACACTGGAAGATATTAAAAAAATGCTATAAATATAACATTGGCCCACATAAATTCTAAACAAAATACATAGATCAACAAAAAAGAATATGTTTTGGAACACAGATTCAATGAAAATACAATAGTTTTGAAGTGAAAATCATTACTTGGGAAAATATAACCTATAACATTAAAGAATATATTAAATAGGAATTAAATAAGAAGGGGATTCCCATTAAATAAAATTTTCATAGGGTTCATATCTCTAACATAGTTAAATTATCCTTGAATAGATTAATGATAGACTATCCAATATAATATATTGTTCAATAATGATGAATTTGTGAGGGTTATAACTAAACCTAAATAAGTGTTTTTCAATAAAAATAAAGAAAAAATGAATTAGTAGTAGATATTCCCAATGGGTGTGTTTCTATTTAAGTGTATGGATGATGAACTAATTAACAAACACATCAAATTGGTGATTTTTTTTAATTTATCATGAATTATTTTTAAATATGAATGTTTTTGTTAGAAATTTTAATTAAATCAATCATTGATTCATTACACTAATGGTTATTGGTGATAAATATTTTCTCTAATAACACTACCCTAATGACAGTTAATTTTATTACCTTTGTGCAATATAAGAATACAATTTTCTTATCATCTTTACTTATTAATAGAGGTTATTAACACCAATTATCAAACTATATTCAATTATACCATCATAAATATATCAAAAGGTGCTATAAAAATATTTTTACTTTGAAGACATGAAAAATAGAAATCAGTTTTCATAGAACTAAAAACTGTAAAATAAATCATAATAAGAATATTTTAATATTTTTCAATGTATGAAGTAATATTAGTATATATATATATAATATGTTTTGATAAATAATGAGGAGTTAATGTAAATGAATAATACACCCCAAAAATGATTATGAAAATAAATGTTCAGTTACCCTCTCAATAAAGAACTAAACAAGGCTAAACTAACACATCACATATGCCATTCTTCCATAAGGATTGAGGTATGTTACCAAAATCCCCAATCTTGTAAAAAGCTCTACGGTTTTCATAGTGTTAATTTGGGGAAAATATTACCCTTATTAAAATTAGGTTTAACAATAGTTTGAACTAAGAACCCCACATGAGTTCTCTTCGCATTGATTGAATATTAAAAAATATATAATAAGATATTATACAAAATCCAACCAGACATGTAATAAGCATAAAAAACCAAATCCATTTCCTGAAAATATTCTCATATAAATGAAATAATTTTAATACAAAATATTTAAAAATTAAAACCAACTAAATAAAATTAAACAAATGTAGGATGGCAGAAAATCTAATACATCATATAACCCAGGTGGTCAGGAAAACCTGGAAGAGAAAATCTAATATCTCTATGGGGATTTCAAGTTACCTCCATAACCTGAAGATCAGTTGCTTTCTATTTGTGTTTGGTATCAACCTGATAAGCATGCCATACCCCCAAGAACTTGTCGAAAACCTGAAAACTTTATTTCCACCAATGTGAATATTAATGGTGTGATCCATATCCTAGTATCATACCACCATGATTATATTAAATTACTTTTCTATAAAAAACCCAGTTAAGAATTATGAATGTACGAATAAAATTGGCTTTCATTTCCATAATAAAAAAATGTAAATAAATATTCACTACCCAATAGCATTTCATATCGCACACCATTAAAAAACATTCTTCATATAGGGTTTTCTAATTTATTTCCATTTCAAAAAATAACAATTAAAATTAATAAAACAACTTCAATTTCAATATGAATCATGTTATGGATTCAATTTATTTTTAAACATCACATTTTGAAAACAATCATTCACATGGTTTTAAATCCATTTTATAAGAACTAGTTTAATACTCATTCATTTAAAAGAACTATATCATTTACCTTTTTAAAAATCAATAAATACACACCAAATTATGACTATAATAATTATAAAACACATTTATATTTGAATTTATATAAAGTCATAGTGAAAAAAAATAATAACATGAGAAAATATTTAAAAAAATAATAATGTTCAACGATAAATAGAAAATGAATCAAAGTAGGATCAGAATAATAGATGTGTAACTCATACAATAATAAATAATAAATAGGAACAACATAGGATTAATAATATGGAAAAAATACCTATCAATAAATGGCGTAAGTGCTATACTTGTAAAAGTGTAGTCAACTATTGTAGGATTATGATCACATAACTCATCACCCATGGAACTCTCATCTAGTCTGATAGATGACTACCACATTACTATGCCATATCATTCAATCAAGGGTTTCTTGATATTGTGTAACTCTCAACTAGAATAACTAACACACATTGAATATCCACTTTTTTTCCTAGTCATCCTCAACCACTAAAAAATAATGTGGGCCATTATAAATCCAATATTAACCGTATGACAACTATATATCCTAAAGGAAATAAAAAGACATAATGAAGTAATATCCACCTCAAAAACACGCAAATAATAATGTTTCATTATTCTAAATGAATAACTATGAATTAAAATTCATATAACTATAACAAAATAACAGAATTATAATCAGTAGAAGATAACAGTGACCAACTAGGGTGTGTAAAATCATTCAATATATAGATATCACGTAAATTTCCACTACATAATTCTCTTTTTTTACATAGAGAAAATATTATTTGAAAATACCTTTCAAAAAACCATGTATAATTAAAACAAAATTGTAGGGGTAATCACAAACAAAAATAAAGAATAATTTATCAATTTTAAAAATTAATTTTCAATAATTTCCTTTAGAAAAAAATTAATTTCTTGAAAGAACATAAAAGACATCAAGTTAACAATATTCCCAATCCCTCAAAGTCTTAATCTAAATAATTAATCAACAAAAAACACACACACCACTTTTCCAAATTTTTAAAATGATTAATTGAAGCCACCAATCCTTTTTATTTCCTAATTGTCCCACATCACCATGAGAAAATATTTTTTTTATAGAAATGAATAATTTGACTTTTATCAGGAACCTATTATTCCTAAAATAACGATTAAAAAAATGTGATATTGAAATTAGGAAATCACTTATTTTATAAATGGAAAACCAAACAAGGAATAAAATCCTTATGGACCGATCAGTTTAGAAGTCTTGGAAAATAGGTTACAATGAGTAGAATTACATTACAATTTCAAACAAAAAATACAAAATAGATAATACTTTGAGAATTCCATTATTCTCCTAGAATAAACCTACATAAAAACCATAAAACACTTCTTGGAATCTTAAAAACATAAAACATGTTAGGGGTGAGTTCTGATGATCATTAATGTTAACAAAATACAACATAAGCTTTCATAAATTAGAATGAACTTTTAAGACAAGTATAAAACTACATCAAAACCCCTTAAAAATTAGTCTGAACATAATATGGAAAGAATAAATCAAATATTGACATTTTTACATTCACATATACATTCTAAAAATCAAATAATCACTTATAGTGTTAATAACTAATCTCATAATTAGAGAATTCATATTTCAGGACATCATAACCATACTTTCAAGGCCTCGGGCCAAGACCATTCATAAATGGGTAAAAATCCAAAATAGATTCTCTCATAAGATCTATAGATGCATAAAGAGGTTATATTTGGCCCCACCTATCACTTATTAATTCCAATGCATTCCTCATATGAAAAGGATCAAACATAACACAAATATTCATATAAAAACTATCATATGAAATGTTAATAAATTATCCATAAACCAGGAATGGTATAAAAATAGACCATTGATAGTCAAACATTTCATAATACAATTAATTCCATATTGAACATTGTATAATTCTAAATAATCCGCATTCAAACATAAAATCTAACAATGTTTTTTGATATAGATGAATATAATTTAGTATATTCACTAAAACTCTTTGATCGAAATATCCCTTTTTGAAATTGAAATTATTTAAAAGATGTGCATTTATAAGATAAATAATTACTTATGAAAATAACCTCATAATATTGTAATGGAATCTTCGAAATAGTAAGGAGTTATAACGGCTGAAAATATCCGCTCGTTCTGTATAAATTAAAAAATATATTTCATTAATTTGTCGAAAAGGTTCATAATGTACCTCATTTGGAAAACAATGGAAGGATTCCCTTCAAAATATTGTATAAAAATTTAAACATGGGTAAAATTATTTTAAACAATTGTAGATATGATTTTGAAATACATTTTATGAAACATGGAGATTGGTGATAATGAAGTCTTAGTAGATACTTACGTATACACAACTTCATATAATAATGAGATTATGAAATTAACCATTAATTAAAACCCTTAAAATATATTTTAAAACTTATTAATGAACTTAAAAATGGATATAAAATATTTTTTATAATACTTTATAAACATATAAATAAATATGTATGATAATATCATGAATATTGAAATGGAGAAAAGATTAATTATTTAAACATTGAAAGTGTGCCACACCACTTTGAAAATTTAAATAATAAGACCAATACCCCCAAATGAATCATTAAATACCCTAAAGATAAATTTATTCATGATATCAAATATTATTTGGGTGTTACAAGCACCACACACATGAAATAGGTGGTGAATTTGGGTTATATCAGAATGAAATTAAATGATAGAAGGAAATTCCATTTCTTTTGGTTTGATACTCTCCGTACGTGTATGAAACTATAATATAATGGTTTAAAAAATATTATTATGTTATACCAAAATCATAATAATATTTATGATATCATATGTGATTCATTTATGTATTTATATTACTCATTTATTGAAAATTCCATGTTAAGGAAACTTTTTAGGTAATAATTTATTTTTTATCATACTTGTTTTGACTTGTCATTATTTATCAAATTAATTAGATAATGATTTACAAAATTATAGAATGTATAAGATATTTTTATATATCATATATATTCCTTATATAATAAAATATATAAATATATAAGTTATATATAGAATAAATGGAATACAACGTTTATGGAGATGGTTGGCCGTACAGACGCATGGACGTTGTTTCCATTTTCTTATCATATTGAATTGATGTATGTAAATAAATTATATATATGTATATATATACTATTCCATTAGTATTATTATTACACATATTTCATTCTTATTTATTACATAAATATTTATAATCATTCTTAAATGGTTGTAATAGATGATGAATCTCATCGCGTCGTGGAGACTGTAGGCCGTACATACACATGAGAGATGATATCATTCTGTAGTGGTTAATGGTAAGGAATTAGATGGAGTATGAATTATAGAGAAACAATATTATGTCATATATATTATTTAAAACCATTTTATTCATCGTCATAACCATATATATATAGTATATATGAAAAAAGAATTTTCACCATGGTGTGGAGACGGTATGTTGTACGCACACACACATGGTGATATTGTTTTTAGTATGATGGGTAAAAGGAATAATATCGTTGTCACATAATAATAAACACATCTCAAAATATTTTATATTATTTATTTATGACATTAGTATAGAAGAAACATAATAATACTAAGTATTAGAAGAAAATAAATTTAATTGAATTGGTAAAACAATTACCTCTTCTTCGAGTGATTTCATTTGAATTGAACAAAATGTCCCCATAGGTTGGATTTATGCCAAAAATTTGGCCTCTATGATGATGTAAGGAAATATTGGAGGATTATTATTTTTTGTTTTTGGAAAATCTAAAGGTCTATATATGTGTGAATAAATGACAAAGATATGTTCCCTTTTATAAGTGACGTGAGGGAACTTTTGGAAACTCCAAAACTATTAAATTAATATAAATTCATTCTCGATTTCAAATAGATCCAATTTGAGTTATTTATAGGAGGATATGAGGATGGTCCGAAATCCTATAAACTAATGATTTTTAGACAACTTTAGGTCACATAAGTAACATAATCTTTTGGATTTATCCTTTTGTTAAACAGTTTCACTCTTACCGTGTTGACTTTTCTTTTTAAAATATAGTGTTAATATAGTTACAATAAAATTAAAAAAAAATTAAAATTGTGTATTTTGTGATATATTTAAATCTATAAAATTTATTTGGATAAAACTTATATTTTTACGATTTTTATATCATTTAATAAATTAATATTTATTTTAATGTATCATTTATGTCAATTTTGATACTATTCAACATGTGAATTTTTAAATATATAAATCCTACATGTTAAATTCAAACCAATACATAAAATATTTCATAAAAATTTATATGTTATCTATAAAATTTATTTATGTCAGTAAATAAGTAAAATTATATTTATTTTAATATTTTATTATCATTTCATTTATCTCTCCATTAATTAAATAATTACTGTATTTTTATTACACAAGCCATTAATTAAGTGGATTATAATAAAAAATTAAAAAAGAATAATCAAAAGGATGATAAATTTCTTATTTTTAAAAAGAAAAATTATAGTCTAATTTATCTTATGTAAAACACAATATTAAAAATGGTCATGTTATTAAAATTTGAATATGACACTTTTAACTTTTTTTAAAATAAAATATAATAAATATCTTAATATACCAAAAGTGTCTTAAAAAGGATCATATTATTGACCTAAGGATTATTTTAGTATAAAAAATCTTATTCTATGAAAGGAGGACAAGAGTTAAGGTAAATTTATATTATTATAATATTGTTTTTACCTTTAATTACCCTATATACCTTTAACTGTGGTCAATAAAATTCAGAAGTTTTTATTCACCAAAAATAATTTGGATCATATTATTTCTAATTTTTCATATTGATTACAATCATTTATGTCCATTTTTTTAAATTCAACTCACAGAAGCAGTAAAATTACATTTAATGATAATCCCACAAATTTGGCTTGAAGGCATTTAAAAGAGACGTTCGAAAGATCAATAAATTATTATAAATAATTATATTATAAAAGTTATTCCCATGACCTAAATTGTGTTACAATATTTATTATTTATAATTTTTGAAATTAAAATCTTTTTAAAGGAAAATAACTATTTAAATGAAAAAGTTAGTTTTTACTAATAATGGAGTAACTTTCACTATTCATCAAAAATTTAAACATTTCTGAAAATTACCAATAAATAACCCTAAGCTAATTTAGATATTCTGAATTACAAACTAAATTATATTTTAAAAAATTAAATTTCTATGTTTTTCTAAAATTAGTTTATTTATTTTTTTACGAAAGGACATAAAAACTAGTTCCCTTAAGAAAATTGTATTTCGAATCATATAACTATGTTACCGAAATTTATACAGTTCATTATAAATATGTAAATAAATTATAAATATAAGCTAACATTTAATTATCACTATTAATATTACTATAATTAATGGTTACATTATAAATATATCTGTAATATAATTATAATACTAAAGTGTCGTTCCATAGAAACTCAATCTTGTGTGTATTACAAGCCAAGTTGGTGTTGCGTGCAATACAAGCTGTTGAATTTATTTAAAAGGAGAGCATATAATGAAATATTTTGGTGTTGAATTCCCCCATCCTTAAATAAATTATTTCCTTGCAATTTGAAATTTTATGTCAAAAATAAAAGATTGATACTAAAAAATACCTTTGTTGAAAACCCACATCGAAAATAGTGTTAAAAAAGGTCTTTTTCAAACAAAGAAAGGGAAGTATGAAAGATACAACATATAACACATACAAGGGTTTTATGTTGGAAAAAATGTACATATAAGAAAAATATAACCATCATGTTCTGGTGGAATGTGATAGAGAACATAGTTAGGTTAAATTTAATAATCACAAATCTAGAAGTCGATGATGACCTAAAGGACTATTTGATTCAATGGAAAAGAATGCACTATGAAATCATTATTTGTTTTAATATTATATCTATAGAGTTGAAAAATTAATTTACTTAATAGACTAAGAATATAGGTAAGCATACTTACTTGACAAGTATAGTTCAATCCTTTAACTAATTTCTACCACATACTCATATTTCCCTCCAAAAGATAATAAAATTCAAAAATATTATATTTACTTAATCGTAAAGGGTTACAAAAATGAACAAGTACTTCATCATTCATAATATTTAAATAAAAATCTACATTGTAAATACAAGTACATCAATTTTCTAGTGGTAGGAGATGCATCCTTGTCTCCCTTCGGGTGTAGGTTCAAGTATCACGACCTTTCCAGACCCAACGAGTTATCACCCGACCCGCAAGTATTTCTTTTCATTATACTATTTTAGTATAACATTCCAAAAATAATCATAAGAAATTTTTTAACCATAAACAATACTAACAAGGTTTCAAATTAGTCGATTCAAACATTTAGAGTTATCCAAAATACTTCTTTCAAAACATACAGTCCAAAAAATTTAGAAGGAAGGTCACTACATTACTAAAATAAACATAACATAATACAAATCGTTTTTGTCACATACCTAACACGGTGTTACCATGATCATGTAAAACATGTTAATTCACATAATTATTATAAAACCTTGTTTAATACATTCATTTTTCTTTATTCCTTACATAAAACATAGAATATTGGATATATACCTTAAATACAATAATGTTGTAAACACCGCTATTGATGGAACAAATAATCAATTAATCTGTTCCATAGTAGTCAATAATATCTAATATAAATTATGCAAATCAATCATCTCTTTATTCCAAAATAATTATCATAGTATCAGAAACATATTAATCGATAGCTTTTATTCAACCATATATTTTCCAACATGTTAAACATGAAATTGTGTCACATTACATTGTTCCATACAATCTAAAATACTTAATGAAATGGTACTCAAATACAATCCTTATATAATCCATAATTCATATTACCAACAAACTAAAAATAAAATATTCATATAAACTAATTCTTTAATTGTCATATTAATGATTCCTCTTCATGTGTGAAAATATAATAAAATTTTCATTATCAAACAGCATTATCTAGTCTATATTCCTTTGATGCTTGTGACATTGTCTTCGCATAGTGTGACATCTCCTTCACGTTGAAGCATTTGACATTGATAACATTTTTCTTACCCTTTAAATCAAAATCATGGTGTCCCTTTTTCCACAATTATAACAAACTACCATTCCCTTAAAGAATTTACCAGTGTGATTCTTTCTACAATTATCACATGTTGGAAAATACTTCTTTACCTTCTTCAATTTGACCATCTTTTCATCGTCCATCTTCTTATTCTCATTATTACATTAAAATCCATAGAACTAAGATAATTATTTACTTATAATATTAACACATGATACTATTCTCATATGAGTAGAATAAATAGGAGACTATATTCCTTTAAAAAGTTTAAAGATTACGACCATGAAAGATAGGATCCTTTTTACATTTTGTATCGGTGAATTGGTGGAGTTCTCATTCCATTTTCAAGGAACCATTTCTATAATATGGACTATACTTGATTAGATTATAATTTAATGAAATTTCTATACCTAGAAATAAATTATAACAAGTTATATAAACTTATACATCGTAAATCGTAGAATCATAGACTTTGGTTACCAGGTTACCCCGAGTCAGGCTTATAACACCTTGTCAAATTTATTACTCATATGTACATCTCTTCTAGAACCACGTACACTTGTAATATCTATATGGGGATATATTTTCTAGGAATATAAATATAATCTCTACATTAGTAAATATTTATGATGTTCCTCTATAATTATCTTCAAATTCCATATTAGGGATATGATCCCTAATATATGTTTTCTAAATCTATTTACAAGGTTGTTTCTAAGAATTACATGACACCAACCATAACGCACCAACCCCGGATGCCTAGTGAAAATAAATTATTTTAATAAATTGGATTGATTACAAAGAATTAAATCCTATTGGACCGATCAGTTTAGCATTCTTAGAAAATAGAATACAATATAGAACATTACATTAAAATTTTGAACATAAAATACATTATAGATAATTGAGAACTCCATTATTATCCTATATTAAACCATAATATCAATAATAAAATACTTCTTTTCATTTTTGGAAAATAAAACATAAGAAAGGGGTTAGGTCAGATGCTCAGTAAGGTTAAAAAATATAGAAAAAATCATTCATAAATAAAAAAAAACATTTAAGGAATGTCTAAAACTGAAACAAAAGACTTTTAAAATTAAACATGAACATAATATAGAAAGAATAAATCAGATAACAGCATTTAAACATTCACATGGATATTATACTAGTCTAATAATCAAATTTAATATAAATAAATAATCTCATAAAGACGGAATTCATAATGCTGGACATCATAACCATACCATCAAGGTATCATGACAAGAACATACATAAATGGGTAAAAACCCAAAATAGTATGCATCATGAGAGATAAAGATGCATCAAAGAGCAATAGTGGTTCGTTCCCATCACTTACTAATTCCAATTAATTCCTCATATGAAAAGGTTGGGATATAACATAAATATTAGTATAAAATATAAAAAATCAAATGTTAATACCTTAACCGTAAACCATTAATAGTATAAAAAAATAACATACATAGTCAAAAATATCATAAAACCTTCAATTAAATATGGAAGATTATATCATAATAAATCAACCTCAATCAATCATAAAATTCTACAATGAATGTTGACATAGTTGAAAATTATTTAATAAATTCATTAAAACTCTTTGAGAAAAATATTCCTTTTTTATATTGAATTTAAATAAAAGACAAAAAATTATAAAAGAGAAAATTTTTTATGAAGACATCCTTATAAACAAGTAAGGGAAGCTTCATAATGGTTAGGAGACATAACAGTGTAAAATATCCCCTCACACCGCATAAGTAAAATAAACATTCTTTCCTTAATTTGTCGAAAAGGATCACACATTACCTCATTTGAAATAATATAGAAATATTTCATAAAAAGTAATTTATAAAAAGTTAAACATGGGTAAAATTTGTTTAATAAAATATAGATAATATTTTGAAATATATTTTATGAAACATGGAAATGGATGATAGAGATGTCCAAGTAGATACATATGTATAGACAACCTCGAATGATAATGAGATTGTAAAATTAACACATTTGTAAAAAAAATAAAATATTTATTTTTGAAATTTTTTGAATGAAATTAAAAATAGGAATAAAATATTCTTTATAATACATTATATACATATTAATAAATATGAATGGAAATTTAATGAATATTTAAATGGACAAAGGATTATTTCTTTAATCATTCAAAGTATCCCATACCACTTTGAAGTTTTTATTGACAATACCTATATATTCAATTGAACCATTAAATACCATGAAGATAAATGTATAAATGATATAAAAAATTATATGGGTATTAAATACACCACACACAAGAAATATGTGGTAATCATGGCTTATATATCATAAAAATTAAAAGTGAGATGAAAATTCTCTTACTTTTGGTCTGATACTCTCTATACCTGTCTGAAAATCCTATGTAATGATTTTTAAAATATTTTTAACTTATAAAAGAATAATAATAATATTTATTATATCATATATAATTCTTTTATGGCTTTATATTACCAGCTTATTAACAATTCCATAATAAAGCAACATTTCGAGTAATAATTGCTTTGTTTACCCTAAATGTTTTGACTTGTTATTATTTATCATATTAATTAGATAATGATTTAATTAATTACAAAATTTAAAACATTATTTATAAATAATATTTATACATATTATAGATATATGAAATGGAATACACTATTCTTGGTGATGATAGGACGTATGTATGCTTACACGTTGTTTCCATTTTCTTAACCTATTGAATGGAAGGAAGTATAAAAGATTATATATATATATATATATTACTCGAGTAAAATTATAATTTCATATATTTCATAATTATTTATTATATATATTTTTATAATAATTCTTATGTTTTTGTAAAAGAGGAAAAATCTGAACGCGTAGTGGAAACGGTATTTCGTACGTATGCAGGAGCGATAATATCATCTGTAATAGTAAATGGTGATGAATTGAATGTAATACGAATTATAAAGAAACAATATTATGTTATATTTATTATTTATGTCCTTTATATTCTTCATCATACCCATTTTAATAAAAAATACATGAAAAACAGTTTACACCGAGGTGTGGAGACAATAAGTCGTACATACGCACAAATGGTGGTATTGTTTTTCGTAAGATCGGTGAAAGAAGGAATATGGTTATACCAAAATCATAAAAACATCTGAAAATATATTATATTTTTTAGTTATTTCTTACGTTTGGAAACAACATAGGAAGAGGGAGTAGAAGAAGAAAATAAATTCATATGAATTGGGAAAAAAAATTACCTCTTGTGTAAGTGTCTCCTTTTTTTTCACGAAAAGACTCAATATGAAGGATTTATAAAAATATTATGGACTAGAAAATTATGTAAAGTAATTTTGGAGGAGAAGTGGTCTGGGTTTTTATGAACTAAATTTATTTATATGAATGAATAAAAGAGGAGGAGATGCCCCCTTTATAAGAGAGGGGAGGGGCACTTTTGGAAACTCCAAAACTATTAATTTTATATAAATTGGTCTTAAATTTGGAATTGCATAAAATTGAGTTATATTGATTAAAATATTAGTATGGGTCTAAATAAAATCAGAAAATTATTTTTAGGCATGTTTAGGTCACAAAAAAAACCTTTTCTTTTGGGTTTAACCCTTAGATAAACTGTTAAACTTTTACCATGTCGACTTTTCTTTTTTACACTATAGGGTTAATATAGTTACTACAAAATTAAAAAAAACCAATTGGGTAATTTATGATATACTTTAAACTTTAAATTTTATTTATGATAATATTATATTTTTATGAATTTTATATCATTTCATTAAATAGTATTTATTTTAATGTATCATTTTTGTGAATTTAGATGCAATTCAATATTTGAATTTCTAAAAATATCAAACCAACAAGATTACTTAGAACCATTACTTCCAATATATAATTAAAATTTATATGTTCTGTATAATTTTTATTTATTTATTTAATTAAGTAAACATATATTTATGATAAAATATTTAATATCATTTATTTGATATCTCAATTAATTAAACAACTACTGCATCATTATTACACTAGCCTTTAATTAAGTTAATTATTATCAAAATAATAAAAATAAATTATCATGAGGAATATAATTTTATTATTTTTAAAATTAATTGTTAGAGTTAAATTTATTTCTGTATGACCCTATATATAAAATTTTTTTGTTATTAAAATTTGAATATGACACATTTAACTCTTCTTTAAATAAAATATTATGAATATCATAATAAAAAAATTTGGAATTAAACGATAATATATTTTAATTAATATTTAATTTGGTAGAAATAAACTTATATAATGAAATTAGTACATGTGTGAGGGTAATTTTATATGATTATAATATTATTTTTACCTCTAATGACCTTATTTAACTTTAAACATTGTAAATAAAATTTAACAGATATTATCAATTAAAAATTATTTTGATCCCATTATAATAATTTTTTCATAACTATTACAACCATGTATGTATTTTTTCTAAATTCCATTCACAAAACTGGAAAAATTAAGTTTAATTTTAATCTCGTAAATGTGGCTAGAAGGCGTGTAAAAGAGACGCTCAAAAGGTCAATAACTTTTTATATCTAATTATATTATAAAATGATTCCAATGAACTAAATTGGATTACTATATATATTATTGATCAATTTTTACTTTAAAATAAATTTAATGAAAAATAATTATTTAAATGAAAAATTCATTTTTTACCCACATTGCATTATTTTTCACTATTCCTCAAAAATTAAAATATTTCATAAAATTACCCAAAAATCAACATAATATAAATTTGATATTCCTAATTCAATACTGAAGTTTATTTTAAAAAATTAAATTTCTATGAGTATCTAGAATTGATTTTATTATTTTTCTCAAAGGACATAAGAACTATCTCCTTAAAAAATACTACATCTTAACATATAACTATTTTACCGAAACATATAATTTTAATTATAAATATGTGAAACCATTATAAATAACATTTAAATTTCTTTATCACTAATCATATTACATTATTTATTGGAAAAGTTAAAAATATAAATTTTTAATAAACATATTAATAAAGTGATGTTTCACAGAAACTCAATATTGCGGGTATCACAAGCCAAGTCAGTGTTACATGAAATAAAAGTTATTGAATTTAATTTAAAAGATATCATACTATGAAATCATTGGTTGTTACATAGAAACTATTCTAACACATATCTAGGTATCATATAAATCATAATTATTGATTAATAAAATATAAAATACCAATTATCCATGGTCTTATTTAATCAAAGGAAACGAAATAGAAATACTTACCTCATGTGGAGAAGTCATGTTGATTTCTCCAAAAAACAACTTGAATAGCCACTAAAGGTGGTTCATGAGCCTTGGAAACTGAAAACACCAGTTAGGAAAATACTTAGACACCAAAAGATACCACTCAAGGACAATAGGGTTAGAGGAGAAGAAAAAATGTGATCAAAACCAATGGAAAATAAAACAAAAGAACTTACCTTATAACTTGGAGAAGAAACCAGTTAGAGATCACTCTAATCCCAAATTGGAGGGTCATAGAGAAAAAATGATAGATTGGAATGGGATCATAATTGATGGATTAAAAATAGAGAATATATAGGTATATCCAGCATATAATAATAACCATAAAGGATAAGAAAATATAAAACCGATATAGGTCATATGGTTTTCTCATACATTTTACTAAACCAGGTGTAGAACATAAGATCGACCTTGCCCCAAAACATCCAAGGTCACATAGCTTCACAGACCTGGTTTCCCAAACCATGTAACAAGTCATTTTTCCTTATACAATCCTTAGTGTTTCACAAATTTTACACTAAGACACACTAAAACCATGAGTGAAATTAAACATAAGAAATAAATTAACATTTTATGTTGTCAAAATTCTCACCACCATAAAAATTTATGACCCAAAAAATTCCACTCACAAGAATTAATTGGAATAATAAGTCCATGTAATAGGTCTTTTTTAACCAACAAAATAGAATGACATAACCGAACACCAAATCGTGAACTCAAAATCAAGAAAAAATGGCCTTAACATATCGCTCCCAAAGAAAAACTAGATCAACTTATGATTTAAAATATCGAAACAATATGAATATTAACAAAATATTCTAAGAAAAATGAAACATTGGGATGACCACTAAGCCAGACTGTCTAGAATTCAAGATCTCAAATATTTTCAAAAACCAACAACCACACATGAATTTTTATTCTCAAACAGAACTACAGGACACAAAATATAAAAACCTCAAGAAAATTAAAGGATGAAATATATTCATATAAGGAAAGGTGTCAAAAAAATCTTATAGAAGAAAAATCCCACGGACAAGGATAACACACATAAATTAATATTATGTTTCCTTTTAATAATAATTGATTTATTTTAGTGAATCATTATATATTAATTCCTAAAATAATGATTATCATTAAGAACACACACCTTCACTTATTGGTAGAGGTGAAAACATGACCCTCTAAACTGCATAAAACCATATCAAAACACAATAAGAGACCACATCCTCATGGATAACCCAAATATTACTATACAAGATCATAGATATAGAATACACAATAAAAAGGTAGAAACTCCCAAAATATAAACATTCATCAAGAAGGTAAAACATGGTTCAAACATTGGGTCATAAAATAAAAAAAATGTAACTCAGGGATAAAATCATAGAAGAACCACACTTATAGATACTAAATGAAAACCTCATCTTGATAGCTCACTTGATCAACCCAATAACCAAATGACCATACTCATTACACCATCCTACACCCAAGCTATTACAATTTATTCCATTCACTTGGAATACATTAATCCATGGTCAACACCATGCTCAAGGGAAATGACAAATAAAATCAATGCGGATGAACGTAAAAAAAGTATGATCACATAAAAAAATTTATTTCATCCACTAAAACAAATTATAAATTGTTTACAAAAATGTATGGGAAATACTTTAAAAAACCATGGTTGAAAAATATTTCACTACCAAATCCAAAATATATATTCTGATTCTCGAGTGGAAGAAACACCACAAACCACCACTTGGATCAATGAACTTTAAAAAAAATCTTTTTTTATGTTTGTTCATCTAAAAAAACTTATAAATATTACAATAAAAACCACACTATTGATAGGTATTTAGATCTGTAAATCATTAGGTGCTAACATGGAGAAATTTCCTATATTGTAAGATAAATTGTTTCTTCCTCTTACTAAATGATTTATCACCCTTATTCACACCATATGGGGTTGATACACCACCTTCCACCAATTAGACCACTACAAAAGTCTTATGGGATATGGAGTTATACATAACAATTAAAAATGTAGTCATGATGGGATAAAATAACATAGAGTTTAGGACTACATACATTCCAATACATTTTTAAATCCATAGTGGATAGGTATGGAGATAAATCAACCATTCCTATGAAATATTAAACATATTATTTCATTAATTCATTAACCTGATAGAAACTCAAGAATTCAATAAATTTTTAGATTATCACATCGCAAAGATAAAACCATTGGATGAATTATTCCATGAAATATCCCCCCTCAAAAAGTATCAAATGGGTGGGAATATATATCAATATTTTAACAATAAAAACCCAATCCACCATATTAAGGGGTATTTCACCTCAACTGTGATTATTGAAGAGTATTTTAACAGTAATTATAAGAATTTTATTAAATTTATGGAACAATAACAACGAAGAGTAACAAGAAAAAAATCAAGTCACATGTTCTTAACGTATTTTACCCCAAAGACATCCCCTCTAATTATATTATCACACTCATCAGAAAGGGATAAAATACTATCAAAATATTAAAAATCATGACCTTTAAAAATACAAGATTAATCGAAATCCACAAAATGATTCCTTTCTCTCTACATATAAAGAAATTTCATCTTATTAGTGATGAAATTATTTAATCAAAAAATGTGTTTTGTAATAGCCAAAGGGGTAGAAATGTGTCCAATCAATGAGTCTTGAATATCTTAATTGTCCATTTCCACAAAAACCATCACATTACCCTTCATGATACAAAATTAAAATCCCTTGATTATGGTAATGGCATCCACCATAAAGTAGTATCCTCTCTTTAAGGAAGTAGTAATGTCAAGGAAAATAGATATTTCATAAATCTTGAAGATCAAATCTACCCTATTTAGATACTTTTCACCTCCAAGTGTCCATTGAAACCCTAAAACACAAGAGGATTCCAATTGAGAAACGCTCAAGCTTAGTCCACGAGATTAGAAGAAAACTTTTGTGCCTCCCTATAATGAGTCTAAGTATAGTTCTAGATGTAAAATGAAACAATTTGATCACTAAAACGGATTTTTAAGATATCCCCTTCATGAATTTTCAACTCTTTTCTGAGGAACACTTTCAAAAAAAATGAATGAATTTTTATCAAGTCATCCCAAGCACAAAACAAGGGACCCAAAAGATAAAACCAAATGAAGGAAGATTATAAAACTATCTAAAAACCTCATTTCAAAAAATACAATGAGTAAATATTTCCATTTTAAAAATATTTCATGGGTTCATAATAATCCTTAACAATATTTAATATAAAAAATAAAAACAGAATCCATATCTTGAAAACCAATTTTCCCTTCGAACTAAATATACAAAAATCATTCAAATTTTCATAAGACAACTCATTCTTTGGAAATGAATACTCTTCAATACTATTTAAAGAATCAATATAAACATAAATTCCATTAAATACATTCTTGGTAATCCATTGAATCACAATATCATTCGATACACTAAAATCATTTGTGATAAAGGTCAATTTGTTTTCTCAACAAAAACACCATCATTGTCTCCCAAACCATTGTTTTCATGACTTATATTAATACCAAGAATAAAAACCTAATTTAATATTTGATTAAGGGTTCTTTTCTTCAACCAATAATTAATTTTATAATTAAAAAAGTCATTACGATTACCCTATGAAAAGTTGAGTCCCTATATTTTCTTCCTATATGTCCAAACCATCTAAATGTAGTCCGAATAAACTTCTCATCAATTATAGTTACTCTAGTTTTATCCTAAATGCATTCATTTCAAATATAATCCATCTATATATAACACATGTATATCTTATAATTTTCATTTCTAATTTTTTTTTCAATACGATCCACAATGGGAGACACTAAAGATGTTATAGAATTGTTGGTCTAATAACAGTCCTATAAAATATAAACTTTGATTTCAAATTAATTTGTTTAATAATATTATTAAAATTTTAATATATATACATATTGATCATGTTAGAATAATATTTTGGCTATAATTAGACTAGATTATCAATGATAAAAGTATTCCTTGAATCGTGGTGGATATAAATCTTGAATCTTGATAGAAATAATTTTGGTTGGAAAACGTGGATGGACATTATTGAATAACAATAGAGAGTGGTTGGAAATCAGTTATGAGTCATGGTGGATCTATTGTTAGAATTACTATAAAACCATGTCATATAGTCACGAGTGGTATACATATTGAAGATTATCTTCAGTGAAATGATCAATAGGTTTTTAATAATATAGTATTTACAATAATATCGAGAATTGATGTGAAAGGTATTTGGGTTTCATAAAGACTCAGAGTCATAGGTGGCTTGATCAAAAAAAATTTGTGACATTATATGGTAAATAATATTAGTGGGTGTGGTTATGGTGAGGTGGAAATATATGTATTGTGATTAGTTTGGTGTGGGATGACATATGAGAAGTTGTAACATAGGATTTTGGAAATGAAATGGTTAATACATCTTGGAGTCCCATATTTTTACAACGTGATATAATGGGAGTATAGGTATAATGAAAACAAAGTAAAATGAAAATAATATATAATAATAATAGTAATAGTAAAAATAATAACAATAAAAATAATTCATTGTAGTTTGGGATACAATTCAAAAATAAGATAAACACACCCACTGACTATAGGATAATAAAACTAACATACACTCCCCCAATGGGTTGACCCACAACCGTTTATTACAAGAATATTATAACCCAAAAATCTAACACAACCAAAATATATCCTATAATCCCATTTCTATAGTATTAAATTTTTTTTTGTGATAGTGTTTTCCACAGTGCCACTGGAGTTCCCCATTACAATCAGGATATATTGTCATTCCAAATATGATGATAATAATGATAATAATAATAAAGACAAAAAAATAACAATATAAAATAATTAAATAATATTTTGTAGGTGGTATTGTGGTATTACATCTACGGAAAATAAAAGACACACTCAATGGATCCACGTGGGGCTAGATCACACCATCCTTCTAAAGTTAATCAGCACAACCAATATGACCTTATTTTATAATGATCAAAAGAATCAAATTTACATGATTCCAAAAAAAATTAGTTAAAATAATTCCCAAGAAAATATGAAAAATAATAATTTTGAATTCATATTTTATAATAGGAAATGAGATCCATTAAAAATTAAAGACATCATATTTCTACTTTTACATGTAAGAAAAGATTATGTTTCCCTTTCTCTAGTAATGAAGTCATGTATCCTCATTCTATATCATTATTCTATATTATCCCTTATCCATGTTGAATTTCATCATTCATATTTCATTAAAGATGCCCAAATTTTTTCCCAACTCATATTTTCTATGAAAATGAATCATTTTCCTACTAAAAAAAATGTTACCAAGTACACATGTATTCTCTTCATTATATATGATGTGTTTACTAGAAATTATATGTTTTTTGAGTTCTTCATATTGATTCAAACTACCATAAAATGGTTTAATTTCCATATAATAGACATGAACCCCAACATTAGTCAAATATTCCCATAATTAGTATTAATTAGCAAGGTCCATGTCATGACAAATCCCATAGGGGCTCATTCCGTGACTACACCAAACGTGCCTCTAATAGGCTAGGGGATGATTACTGGCACCAAGTAGAAATATCCCATAAATGAGAGAAATTTTCCTAAGTTCTAGTATACACACACATCTGCAAGACAAAAATTTTAAAATGTAAAAACACTAAGTAAATAATAATTCATGCCACTAGGATACCATAAAAAAAGTATTATTGTAGAAAATTGGAAAGTAAATAAGGCTAGAATACAAGACCACCCAAAAAAAAGTTTGGAAATGTTAATACACAAATTCATGAAAATCAACTAAAAAAATATTACATGAAGGGTAGGTACATGGACAACTTTCTAAATCTGTAGAAGCACACCTCGAATATTTGGTATCACTATGAACAACCAGGTATTGGTCCACCTAGGCTCTGTCAAAGGGTAGATAGTCTGCAGAAGACATTACAAGTCAGTGAAAATCCCATGAATGGGTGAGTAAAATAACACTTAGTAAGACACCATAAAACCAAAAAGGATATATACTACATAGGAAATTACAAAGGAATACTATGAAGGAAGGCCAAAAAAGAAGACAACAAAAGGAAACCGTGAAGGAACACCACAAAGGAACCAAACTAAGGAACACCACAAAAGAAAACCATGAGGGAACACCACTAAGGAATACCTCGAAGGGACACCATTAAGGAACACACTGAAGGAACACCACAAAGTAAAACCACGAAGGAACACCACTAAGGAACACCATGATGGAACACTACAAAGGAACACCACAAAGGAACACCACTAATAGAAACCATGAAGAAAAACCCTAAGGAACACCATGGAGAAACACCGTGAAGGGACACCATGAATGAACACCACTATGGAACACCACTATGGAACAACATAGAGGAACACCATGAAGGAAAACAACAAAGGAACACCACTAAGGAACACAATAAAGGAACACCACTAAGAAACACCCCGAAGGAACACCATGAAGTAACACCACAAAGGGACACCATGAAAATTCATCAGGAAGTAACACCACTAAGGGACACCATGAAGGAACACCACTAAGGGTAACCATGAAAAAACACCATGAAGTAACACCATGAACGAACACTAGTAAGGAATACATGAAGTATTCCCCATAGAAATATAAAATGTATACCACAAAGAAATATAATAAGTATACCACAATAAAATACATGAAGTATACCACATTGAAATACATGAAGTATACCACATAGAAAAAGTACAGTTAGATCATGAAGGTATCGATCAATAATATGAATAACATGATTATTAGTCATGTTTCATAAGACACACAATCCCGATAAGACACCTGGTATCGGTAAGACACATTGTATACATAATATTCTTAGTCTTGATAAGACACATAATCTAAATAATACACTTATTCTCAATAACACACATAATATTCTTAAGACACATAGTCCTCAAAAGACACATAGTCTTGATAAGTCACATAGTCTCAAGGTCAAAGCCAACCATGGGATTCTACTCCTAGTGTGCTCATTTTGGGAGAACATACACCTCATTCCATTGTATCATATTCAAAATTCCAAAAAATCACATAGAGTATATAAAAAGGACCTTCTTGTCACAAGGGTCCCAACCCCATTAACAGATGATCAAATAGACACGTGGTTTTAATTTTATGTCCATATTTCTGAAAAGGTTTAACACAGGTCTAATCTGACTCACCGGACCAAGCCCGACCCACTGGCCTACCCGACCCGATCTGGCCAACTCGATTCGACTAGGCCCACCGGGCTCGGATCATTTGGCTTGGTCCATCCCTCACCACTTGGCCTACTTGCCCAGCCCATAGACCCGCTAGCGTGGACCGACTCTCCTGGTCTGACCTTCCAAATGAGGGATGGCTTCGGTCATTGTACATGGTCTATCCTAGCCACTTTCCTTGCCTAGTAAAATAGTGCCATCCTGTCCCATGTGGTCTTTCCATTAACTCTGCATGCATCCCTCAGGCTACACATTCCATATGGCCTCGCTGCTATCACAGGCTCAACGTGGCCTTAAGCTGTCTATGTGGCCACCTCCCCACATCCCCCTCATAGTCTGGAATTCTCCCGTCGTGGGCTGCTACATAGATCTTCTTGGGCCTCCATATCCCTACCACTCCATTTTTTGACACTGCCTCTAGATTTAGTTGCATACAGCTACCTCTCCATACTGCCACACGCTGCCTCCAGCCACCACACCACCATCGCTTCACCTCGCCAGACCCGCACTGGCGGTCCCTTTGGCGGACCACAGGAAACCTCCAGTGCCTGTATTTCAAAAACATTGAAGCTTCATGTATGTTGGGTCTTGAACTTCACCGATACGGCTTCAAATATGAATTAGGATCGGATCCAGGGGTCTGATCATAATTGGAGCCCATTGACAATGTCGAGCCGCCACCATGGTGGTCCAATGGAAAAAACACCAAGAAATATGATGACTAAAAATTCCCATGAACTCTCAAAGAATGAATATCAGTCTTTATTCATGTCAACCATGATTATTCATTTTTCTAAGGATAAATGAAGAATGAATAATCACATAGATTCATATCCCATTAAATCATCGTTAAACGGGCTCATTTTGTAAGAACGAATGAACTGCGCATTAACTTGTCCATTATCTGATATACAATTTTCATTAGTTTAGTGAACGTGGAATGAAATAACTTTAGACATAATTCTCTACTTCAATTGGTTCACGCGCCGATGAGGAATGAAGTTGCACCATGATCGTTGGCATGATCCTTTGATTTCATCACGCGCCGATCATCGATCTAGGATTCGATCATCATTCAACAAGGGAAAATCCTCCAAGCTCAACCTAGTGATTCGCTCACATTCCCAGGGTTATGTGTCTTTATCTGGTATTTCTACATATTGATAATTTTAATGGAAATCATTGTGGGGTCATCCAAATAATTTATCTTTAAATCATATAATGACAATTATGCCATTTTTATTTTTTTCCACAGAATACCCATTCTGACTATAATTAAGTCACACCTAGGGGAAAAAATATTATGAAATCAATGGTGGTCTTGGATTTCTAATCCGAGACAATGTTCATGAGTTATTAGGATTTTAATATATTATAATTTTTATTTAATTATTTTATTTACGGTTATGTCCAAAATCTTTTTTTCACTGCCTACCCACACTGGTTGATGTTTGGGCTCTCCTGAAGAAAATATGTTGTTATGAACACATAGGTTCCCTCATATTTCTAATCTAGGTAACCATTTAAGAGTTGTTCCACTTTTTGGGAAACCTTCACACACACTTTATTAACAAAAGAACAATTTTTAATGAACTGTTCTAGGAACACTGGGCCTCATAATTACACTCCTTAGGGCTTGGCCACTTAATTTTCCCAAATAATTTATAAAAATAAATTCAATAAGTTCTTAGTTGTTATGTTCTCCCCATCATAGATATTTCATTCCATGAATGAAAAAACAAGGTCTACCTAAATAGATCAGGGTACTTAACTTATACCGGAGCCTCCTACTCCCATTTTCTCTCTACGATATTCTTATTTGGGAACTGAATACACCCTCGTGGAATTGATCACCCAAAAATAATCCTCGTAACATCAAAAAAAAAATTAACATGAATGCTCGTAGCATGCCCTCCAGAACCCGAATGGTCCACTTCGTACGACTGTTCATTTGTGGGTGAAACACTATGCTCAAGTGAAACTGAGACCCAAATGCCTCCCACAATCCATTCCACACCTAGGATGTAAGGAGGGAATCACCATATGAATCTATCATTGAAGGGACTCTACGGAGTCAAACTATATCTTTCACATAGAGGCATCCAAATATCTCTACTCAAATCTTCTCTGGAATTGAAAGGAAGTGGGCTAACATGGTGAGACAGTTAACCATTACCCAGGTGTTATTGTGTCCCCTAGATGTATATGTTAAACCCCTCACTAAGTCTATCGATATCCCATCCCACTTTCATTATGTCACCTCGATGTGTTGAGACAAACCTGCTGGGACTTGGTAATCAGCCTTCATTTGATAACATTTGAGGCATTTAGAGACAAACTCTACTACTTTATTATTCATTCCTGACCACCAAAGCAGACAATAGAGGTCCTAGTACCTCTTCACCATACCTTTTTTTACATCCAAATGGAATATATTAAACTCCCTATAAACATCCTCATGTAATGCCAGTGGTACTATTGTGCGTCCTCTTGAAAGATATATGTGCTCCCCACCTTTCAAATATCCATCAGGGGAATGCCATGTAGACATTTGAGAACATAAAGTCTCATAGCTGGTATTTCCAAGGTTTTCCTCCCTGACTCGCTGTAAGAATGGATTGATGAAAACTATTAAATGCAAGAAATTTGTTCCATATCCATCCACAAATATAAATGCAATGAGGCAAACTGTTTCGACATCTCATTTAAAAAATTCAAATTAAATCCTGTGTAAAGAGATTTTTCACCATGTTTCCCTTCCTAGGAGTTTAGTTAATCTCAATGTCAAAATACTGGAGGAACCCTATCCACTCCTCTAGCTCAACCTTTGTTGGATCTACTCCAAATCCAACACCACTATAGGAAACTGTGTACTCATAACGCACACTGCATCGATGGTGAGGCTTGAAAATTGATGAGTGGTCAGCTACACTCTCCTTTACACGATTCAATTATATGTTGTGTGGGTTTCCTTTTTAAACAATAAGAAAAACATCCTTTCACCACTGCGAACACACGAAAATCATTTCCTAAAAAATAAATCTTCACACGAAATTTATGTATCTAATCTATAAAATGATTAAATTCATATGGCCTCGATGCCTCTACAATGTGAAACCAATCAAAACTCTCACCTCTATGATTCTGGAAACACTATTGGCACTAGTTCATGTTTGTTGGGTCGTTTGATAAAGGAGTATCTAAGCATAAGGGTTGTGTCAATGGTTCAACAAAAATCATCGAGTCTCGAATAAGATTCGTGGAATGAAAATAATGACTTGTACTTGTGTCAATCAATACGACAAAAAAAGTTTAATTGACAGAGATCATTTAAAAAATCATTCCTAGAGCCCTTGGGTCATATTCCATAACCTCATGCAGTTTTCCCCTCTCCATTATTACAGATATCTTAGCCTTGTACGGACCACATTAGGTTGGTGTTTGAAGCATGTCATAATTTCTACCACATTTTGATACTCCCCCAAAATATTATTCCATGTGAACCACCCATCAGACCCACTTTATCCTTTTTTCCCAGTACGGACTACCACTGGTTGTATCTACAGAGTTAGGGAACCCTCAACCACAATAGTTTTCTCTAGCACCCTAACATAGGTAGGAATGAAGAACATGATAACAATGGCTCGAATGTCCCTATATAGACCTAAATTGCGGGTTTTAGTCCTGATGTTTTGGTCATGTATCACACCCATAGAGTACTTGCAAAGGTTTGTATACCTCGATGAATACTCATATACTAACACTTCATCCTTCCAAAGCTATTGGAGTTCTTTGAAATTCTTACCCCTTAACTTATAAGGTTATAACAGTTCTCTAAAAAGGAAATCAAACTCTTTCCATGGAAATTTCACATCATCCCAAGATCAGGTATCCAAACCCCACCAACGCCCTATCAAGATGTATAGAAGGCTTACTAACAGGACCAACATCTGATCTCCTAATGTCCCAACTAGATGGAAAACTCAGGCCACTACCTCCAGCCAGTCCACATCTTCCCGCGTGTCGGGATCACCTCAGAACCTAATGGGTCTCTATTTTTGAATTGTGTGTGGAGCACTCAGTCTCTCTACACATCTGCTAGTACAATAGGTAATATGTTCTTCTCTATAGGTGGTGGTATAGATGGTGCACCACATAGAGGTTATTTCTCCTGTATGAATCCTTATACCGACGTCTCTTCACCAAGCAGATCTTCCTTAGGATAACACATAGGAATATTGGATGGATGTCTACATAGAGGCATCTTGAAATATAACAAGATGTTCCATATTCAATAGATTATACCTGGTGAGATGAATCAAGAAGGGAATGATAACACACCCAAAACCTATATGATGCATGTATCATTATTTTCCTAGCAACCAGTGTTTTAATTTATCAAGTTGAAAATAAATATTCAGAGTCCTAGTGTATGGATATTTCGGTCGTCACACCAACACTGGATTCTTTGACCTAAAATACGAACTTGAAACACTAAACATTATTCCCAAAACCACCCTCACAGACTCCAAGTCCTTTAATAGAACCAACCTCTTCTCTTACCACACTCTCATGACCCGTCCAAGAGGTTCCCATTCCGTGATGACCCCAGGATCGCCTCCAATAGGCCAGGGGCTGCTGATTGGCACCGAGTAGGCATATCACACAAATGGGAGGCATTCTCATAAGTACAAATATACACACATACATATCCAATATAAAATTTATGAAATGTAAAAATACTATGTAAAAAATCAGGCATACCACTAAGATACCAACAAAAAATTACAATAGTATAATACTTGAAAGTAAATAGGGCCAGAATAAAATCCCACCCAAAAAGGAGTATGGAAATGTGAAAGCCCAAGTTCCTGAATCTCATCTACAAAAAACCCGACACGAAGGGAAGGTATATGGATAGATTTCAGATTCTACATGATCACACCATGACTATATGGTATCAGTAAGCACCACCTAGTCCTGATCCACCTAGGACTCTGTCAAAGCATTGATCTTCTGCATAAGACACGACACAAGTTGGAAATGCCCATGTAGGGGTATGAAAAATAATACTCAGTATGATAGAATAAAACTAAAAAGGATATATACTACATATGATATTACAAAGGAAACATCATGAAGGAAGACCAAAACGTAAGACCACAATAGGAATCTACGAAGGAACACCATGATGAAACCCCAATTAGGAACACCACGATGGAACCACGTAATGGAAAGTCACTATAGAACACCACGAAGGAACACAACTCATGAACACTATGAAGGAACACCATGAAGTAACAACACAAAGGAACACCACTAAGGAACACTAATAAGGAACACCATGGATGAACAAAACAAAGGGGAACCCCAAAGGAACACCATTAAAGAACACCGTGAAGGAACACAACGAAGGAACACCACTATGGATCGCCATGGGGAAACACCATAAAAGAACACCATGAAGGAACACCACGAAGAAACATCGCTAAGGAACACCATGAAGAAACACCACTGAGGAATACCACGAAGAAACATCATGAAGGAACACCATTAAGGGCCACCATGATGGAACACCACAAAGGAACACCAATAATGGACAACATAATGGAACACCACTAAGGAACACCATGAGGGAAAATCACTAAGGAATATATGAGGTATACCAAAAATAAATAAATGAAGTATACCCCATATAAATCCACAATGTATACCATATTTATGTACATGAATTATACCACAAAAAATTAGAACTATTATCTCACAAAGGTATAATTCTATAAAATAAATAACAGGATTATCAGTCATGTTTCAAAAGACACATAGTCTTGATAAGACACCAAGTATCAATAAGACACACAATCTCTAGAAGAAAATTAGTCTAGATAAGACACACAATATCTATAATAAACTTAGTCTCAATAAGTCACATAGTTTGATAAGACACACATTCTTTATAAGTCACATAGTCTCAATAAGACACTTTGTCTCGATAAGACACTGAATCATGAGGTCACATCTAGTCACAAGATATTTCTCATAGCAAGCATTTTCTTGGATAAATTACTCTCCAATCAATTTGGTCATTTGGAAACATCTAAAAACTTACATAGAGTTTGTCTAAAGTACTAGATTTTCACAAGGGTCCCAACACCACAAATAGTTCATCAAATGAACACACATATTGAATGTTATGTTTGTTTTACTGAAAATATTTTACCGGTGTTCGGTCTGGGACTAACCAGACCCACCAGACCGACCCTGGCACACTAGGCCAAATAATTTCATCCCGGTCCAACCCATCATGTTGGTCCATGGCCCGAATCCTCTTGTCCGACCTACTTTATGTGGTCCATATTCTCTCTCCACACGTGGTTTTCCATAACTACGTGCCCCTCCAGGTACTGTGATGCTGCAACATCACACATGGTCAGTCTTCCACCTCTAACTGTTCCCTAAAAACATCACCTACCCCACAACCTCACCACCACCACAATATTTCTTCAGCCACCCTACCACATACATGACCTCCAAGCCGGGTACACCGCTACCTCACTGTGTCCCCCTTGTGGTACAGCCTACCACCACCGTAGGCTTCCAAATGTATCCAAACCAGCTTCCACGTCTCTACTGATCTAGTCGCCAATGCCACCTCTTGAATCCTTTAGGCACCATCACCTATGAACACTCATCTATATATCCACATGCTTCCTATGGCTACCACACCACTGATGCTTTACCTCGTCGGAAAACAGAACGAATGGTCCCTTCCCCATACCACCAGTCCACCTCCAGTGCCAAAAATTGGTAATAGTGGACAATCTAGGTTTTTTGGATCCATATCTTCCCTGATATGTCTTCATATATCAATTCCCCTTGGATCTGAGAATTTGATCATACTTAATACCACCCAACAATGTCGAGGAGGGACCACAAGGGTCTAAGGATGAATGGATAAAGAACGAGGAAGAGAAAAAAACACCATGAAACCCAAGGAATGATTCTCAGCCATTGTTCATGCCGGCCTCAATTAATAATTATTATAAGGATAAACATGGAATGAATAATTACATAGATTCATATCCCATTAAATCCTCAAAAAACCATCACATCCCGTAAGAACGATCAAATAGCTGGTCCACCTATTTGTTAGTTGATCTACATTCATAATTGTTTATAAAAACGTGGAAAGAAATAACATAAAAATAAAATTGTATCTTAGTTAGTTAAAGCACTGATGAAGAACGAAGCTGCGCTGTGATCATTGGCAAGATCCATTGAATTCATCACGCACTGATCGTTGATCCATGATCCGGTCATCATTCGCTAAGGGAAAATCATTTTAACTCTCCCTATCCATTATCTGGAGTTCCCAGGGTTATGTAGCTAATCCTAGTATTTTTTTACATAAATTCCTTTAATGGAAACCATCACTACCTCAACAAAATAAATTTTCGTTAAATTATTTAATGAAGATTACATACTTTTTGGGATTTCCCTCAGAAGTCCCGCACAATCTAATGTGAATTTTCACCTAGGGAAAACAATATTATGAACTCAATAGTGGTCTTTGAATTTCAATCCATGTCTCAATTCATGGGTTATTAGGATTTGAATATAAAATAATTTTTTTCATTATTTTATTTTCAGTTATTTACAGAGACTATATTTCACAGCTAAACCACATGGGCCAATGTTAAGCCTCACCTAAGGTATATCAGCTTTTGTTAACATAACAGTGTCCTTGGATTTTTGATTTGGGAAACCATTTTGAACTTATTCCAATTTTTCAAGAAAAACAATCACAAGAATTATTAAAAAAATGAATATTATTCAAAGGAATATTTATGGACCACGATGCCTCAGAATTTCACTTCATCTGAGTGCCTAGTCTCAGAATTTGCATAAATAATTTCTAGAAATAAATTCTATAAAATCCGAGGCATTACAGTCCAAAATTTGATCTCCAAGTCTTTATGTTTTCACACCTGATCAAAACCGCTAAAAAATTTACTACAATGATTATAATAATATTATTAATAATAATAATATTAATTATAATTATAATAATTTTAATAATAATATTTTTAATTCTCAACATTATTTATGTTGAAACTGAGGGTGAATCTGGTGTTTCATATTTTTTTACCAAATTCCCAAATATATTGAAACCCATTTTGGATTTAACCTTTGTTTCTAGTAAGATAAAACAGACCAATTATTATTTTACCTAGGAATAATTGACACAATTAAATGTAATTAAAACAATAAAAACAGACACTGTATTTTTAAATGGTTGAGTAACAAGTACCACTCATTGTGTTGATTAGTTTTTCACCTCGATAAATGATTTTAATCTATAATCAAGGTGACTAAAATATGTTTGGTGTTTCCCACAAATATATTTTTAGAGTTCTAATAGAGTTAAAAAATCATAATTCTCATAGGTCTTCTTTAAATATTTTTAAAATTTATTCTTAGAGTCATGATTTAATCTCCCTACATACCTGGAGTCACACATGTTTTATGGAGTACCACTACATATATATGTATATATATATATGAAAGTTTTACTTTGATGTTATTATTTAAATTTGATCGCCATCTCTTCAAAGGATGGTTATGCATCTATATAAAAGATCACATTCCAAATCAATAGCTTCTTCTTTAAATTCAATAAGATGTCTAATAATAATATGTAACATGTTCAGTTATTGAAACTTAGATTCATAGATATTTAGAATAATTTTATTTGGCCTCTTCAATCACAACAGAGCTTCCATTATATTCAAACCTATAAACACCCCATATTCTTCAAATGATCACTATTAATAAAATAATACATCAAAATAATATTTTACAATAACTTTGTTTTATTCTTTAAAGACTTTTGTAACTATGGTTGATTCAAGAACACACTCTTCTTCCATTTATTTGGAAACCCATACGATCTTAAACTTCATCATAGGCTCAATTAATTATTATTGTTCTTCTAATTAATTATGTGTATTGTTTTCTAATTTTTTATCATTCCCAAATTAACTGAAAATCCCAAAATCCACTATCATTATTTTTTAGTTTATACATAGTTCACTAGGAAAATAGAATATCTATTTATGAATATAAAATGATTCTAAATAATTATACTCCCTAGAAATTATTTAATGTTTCACTTTTTTTATACATGGGTATTCCCCCTTTATATTGGCATTCTTTTTTTTTCTTTTAACCGCTGTATCTTGTATAACGGTAGTATTTTCCTTTATTTTTATTTCTTATTTAATTCTCATTTTGATTTCATCCAAAAAAAAACTATTAAGGAATAATCCATAATCCTTGATATGTCTTTATATTCTATTTTTGTTGCAAAAAATACTCATTTGAAAACAAAAAATGTGAATGATTTTTTAGATGTATATAAATAACACATTAATCATAGACAAAACCTTTACATTTATTTAATAATACAATAGCTTTTCAATGTATCTTTTTTTTCATTTACACTGATACAATATCTAGATCTTCTTCAACCTGTTGAATCACACAACATTCCACTTCCCCACTAATATTTTGGATTCTTTTACATAAGTATCATCTTAATAATTTATTACAATAATACACATATACTAACTATAAATCAATCTATATAATCCTATAATGATTATAAAAAATTAAAATTATATCTTCATTCATCTTCCAATAGCTTGAGGGCTTCATTTAATAGTGTTGAAAAAAATAAATTAATCTACACTTTTGTTTAATATCTCAAGTTGAATTAACATTTATCTCAAGATTAAATCAAATCACATATTATTTTTAGTAAATTTATACATAACACAAGAATCTTAAAACTAATTTCTCATTTATAATGAAATATCATCATTTATTTTCATTATAAATGTTCAAGAATTCTTCATTCTTTGATCATCCTAGAATATTATATTATGGGATTTCACTTGTATAAATCACAAAAAATAGGTTTTATGGCTTATAATACCATAAAAATTGTAATGGAATAAAAATATATCATTTCCACTTGAATCTTTAATTTCCATGCTAAATAAATTCATATAATTCAAGTAGTTCCTCTCAAACATTGATCATCATCAATTTGCCTTGACTACTAGATCTTAACAAATCAATCCTTTTATCACATCCATTTAGTGATTTTTTATCTTTGACAATTTCTCTTGGATAATCCCATTCAACTTACTCTTCACATTATAAATATATAATTATATTTTTCATCCAATATTACAAAAAAAATTATATGTCTTGAACACTTATGAATAGAACATACAATTCTTATGTTCAACAAGGCCTGAATTCAGAGACATAATCTCAGTGGAAAATGACTTCCTTCCATATCTATATTACTTACACTCTTACCTTATCTAAATTTATACCACAAAACAAAAGATTATGATTAATATTTAAATGAATTATATTCAATTAAAATGTTTTATGTTCAATGAATTTTCTATTTTTTTGGGAATCCAAATTCATATGATGATGTGTTTTGAAAACGGGTTTTATGCTCAGTGCTTCAGTGCATTACACTCGATGCTTCAAAGAATTACAATAAATGCTTCCAAGATTTCTGATCAGTGATTAAAATATTTACTCTTATTTACAAAGCCAAATATTTTATTCATTTTCTATCTTTCAGAAATATATCTTGATTTTTGGGAATTATAGAAGATCTAGTCATGTATTATTCGGATGAATTTGAGCCAGTCTAGAATACTAACAAGCAATTAAAATAACTTTTTTAAAATAATTAATCCTATAAAAACTCTATGGATAAATATTGAAGAATATATAAAACATGTATACTCATATGGGTGTATCTTCTAGAATATCACTGCATATAATCTCTTTCAACAGTAAAATATTCAACCATGTGTTATATTCATATATTTCAAAAATAAAAAAAATATTAGTACATAAGTTTATCATTATCAAACCATTTTTTTAATTAAACAATAAAATTATATAGAACATTCAAAATATTAATAATTTCCCATTATGTTATTTACTATAGTCTCCAATGTAACTATTCTAAATTTTTAGATACAAAATTTTAATTCCTTAATCAGCAACAGTCATATTATTCTACGAATATTTTTTATTCAATCATCTAATTTATGGGATACCCATAGAACATATCCAATAATTATAAAATGGAATATCACATATCATCCTTCACATTCTAATCAGATGAATGGGTCCCATTTAAATCCATTGGTAGTCACCACAATTTCTCTTTACCCAAACCATTTGGTAGACACACTCAATCTCCAATTACTCGGTGGATTCTCTAATCCATCACCTAAAACATCACCGTTTCTTCATGAAATTGATAGTGATAACAAGTAAAAGTCGAAATGAATACACTCATATCCCAAGGTAACACCAACCACAATAATGATAATAATAATGTTATATCAATTATATATAGATTCTTAATCAAGTGTCTAATTTTGAAAAATGAAAGGTTTAAATTTATCACTTTTATAAATTTACCATATGGTGATATTTACTGTGGATGTCATGTTATTTTTAAGGATATTTTGAATATAATTAATCTATGATGCTTCATTATGGTCAACGAACATATCCCAAAAATCCTCCAAGTGAAATACACATATTATACTCATGATTAAAACATGATAGAAGTCCTTATTTTCTGATCTAGAACTCTAATTTAATAAACATGAAATTATTAATTTGGACATGAATAATAATTTAGGATATATAATAATGATTTTAACACTATTATTTTAATGTAGCTTCCATTTGAACCGAAATAAATATAAATGACTGAGGGGATGATTTTGAAATTTTTTTGAAAATGGAATTATTCTTAAGTAGCATTTTTGATTTTGGAACTATGATTACCCAATATCGTTCTATAAAGCATGGTTTTTATGAATTTTAATTTAGTGATGATTATTTAGTATACTACATGGGTTGATACATGGTGGTGATATAATTTAGTAATAAAGGATGAAATAGGTCAGAAATCGGGTAATGATATTATATGAATGAAATAATGTTCTCTATAATAAAATGCTATCATATTATTAATATTATATTTAATTTTAGGATAATATAATAGATAGGTAAAGGTATTAATTAAGATAATGATGATAAATATGGTGATAATTATGATGTTTATTATGTAGGGTATTTTAAAAATGTTATTGATACGACAATTGTTGATACATTAAACTCCCATATGTGGTATGTGGTGGTTGAATTGATCATTAAAAATTATAGTTTTTCTTCATTTATGTTTGATTGTTTTAGTATATATTTATGGATTTAGTATATGGATCATAGTGTGACTACATATGAGTTATTATGAATATATTTAATGTATGTATAATAATACACTTACTTGAGTTTTCACGAAGTGTATTTACTCTAGGATATAAAAAGACCACCGGTTATGTTGAAAGGAGTACTACCAAGAGTGTCACTATACTATATGATTATTATTCTTATTTTATTACTTGTGGTGTGAATAGAATACTTGATACCAAAAAT
Source organism: Viscum album (assembly GCA_963277665.1). NCBI lineage: Eukaryota > Viridiplantae > Streptophyta > Magnoliopsida > Santalales > Viscaceae > Viscum > Viscum album. Next base: position 738,344,995 of record OY728160.1, read on the forward strand.
GATTCCAACACTATTTTACTCATACAATGTGCATTTTAGTTCCTCAAAATATAAGGATATAGTGTAAAACCATATATTTAATTTAATTTTGTCATTAATTTAAATGATTAACAAGCATATGGGTTATACCATAAGTTAATTTTATTTATTATAGGTATATAAGATATTTTTCCACTAAAAATTATTTTGGATGATATCCAAAAAGAGTTTTGTAAAATGTTTCACAAGGTAATTTATTTTATGGGACATAATAGAAAATGTGATAAGATTAATAAAATTTAATGTCAATGAGATTATGATAGAAACATAATCTAAATAAAATCTGTGACCTGATTAAGTTCACAATTTCATTGTTTTTCTGATAAAAACTACTTAATTGTGATAAAAAATATATCATGGATATGTGCATGAATTTACTAGAATTGTGTGATAAATCACAACTGGAACGATTTCTTACATAGTGTATGTATAGTTATTATAAAAAGATATAACTTTTTGAGACTTCTATGCTATGAAAAAATAATTATGAAATATATTGATGTCCAATGATCATATATGTAGGTCTATATAATGTTGTTCATTTTCTATGTAATTGTGAATTAATAGTCAATATATCAATATGGTACTCTAATACCATTCTCATATTTATCATTACTCTTCAACTAAAAGCTTATAAAATTCCATGAGTGTGAGATAAATCATTCATATATGTTAGATGATTCATACAAGTCATGGATAACATTTTAAGGAGTTTTTTTTATACATCTATGGTAATATCTTCTTATATATTTAATTAGGAGTATCAATTTATTCAAATGTTAAAATGACCATATATAAATTCATTTTATATTTAATTTAGAAATTCTTTGGATAGACTATGAGACCTATTAGTTTAGTAGTTATTTCAATGGGGTTTGGATTAGTATTTTACCCCCAAATCCAAAAATATGAATTTTTAATTTAATAAAATGTTAACCATTAGAAATAACTTATAACCATTTGAAATAAATTATTAATATATATAAGGGTTTTAAATCGATTAATTATAATGAATTTTATAATATTCTTATCTGAATAATATAAATTTATTTTAAAGGTATATTTATATCATAAACCAATAATACACAATTTTTAAAATGATTAGTGATTTTTGTTAACAAATATATTTTATAAATAAATATTTAATATAAAAAAATTGATTTCAAATTTTATTTTGGGCCTTAAAAGTTGATATGGAACGTGTTATTTATATTTTCATAATTAGTAAAAAAACATAAGTGAATTATACAATACATTAATGTGAAAATAAAAATGATAAATAGGTAAAAAACATCATGAAATATGTAATTAAGGAATACTTTTAGAATACAATGCATGTATACTATTCATAGAAACAAAAATTTATATTATATAATATTTTTATTAATAATTACATTGTATTCTTTTTTGAATCAAAATATCACCTCCACCTAAAAAATCCCCACATATCCATTTATTATGTTCAACATAATTTCATTTTACTGAGAATATTAATATTTAAATATCTATCTTTATTACTTTTTTCAAACAAGGATATTATCTTAATCACAAAAGGGCTATCTTCAAAGCTTGTATTTGATGTTATGGTATGGTTATCTATATTTTCACTCTCTTTAAAATTTCACTTAAAATATATTTTTATAAAAAATTATAATAAATTTTGTATATAATACAATACTTTTTTCATAATCACTATATATGAATATTTATACTAATTTTATTGTTTTTAAAACAACAAGGTCACGTATACCAATGTCTTACCTTACGAGGACCATTGTGAGTACCCATAGTATCGAAATATGTGAATAAAAGGTATATAATTATTTTTATTCGCAATATATGATTTAATAATTTATATATATAATGATGTTATTAGATATAAATGATAAATACTCTTTATCTTCAAGTGATAAAATTTTATTTTTAAAAGGAAAATGATTTATACTACCATTTAAAAAAAATTATTTAATAAGTATACCCCAATCATGTGTATTTCCATTTATTTATTTTATTCTCAATTTTATTGAATTTTATTCCCCCATTTTTTATTACTTTACATTTAATATTGAAATTATTGAAAACATATATTGTGTATTTGAAATTTTATCAATTAATAATGCATATGTTGGAGATAATGTATATTTTTACAAGTGTAAAAAATTAAAAAACATAGTTAACCAAGAGGTTGTGTGTTATAATATGAAGATGTAGTTTGTGATTACTGGAACAAAATAAAAAGGGTTTCCAACATACACCCAAATGTTATTAGATAGATTTTTGAGAATATTTCAATCATAGAATAATTGGTGATGTATATTGACGAAGCACAATTTCAATTGGAAAAATGACAATAGAATATAATGATGAGAAAGGATGATCCAAAGTATAAGTATTGAAGTCATTATAGTGACTCATGGAGTTTGGATAATGTTAAGATAGTATATCTAGTTAATTATATGTAATATTCTAATATATGGATCTTAATTGAGGCGAGTTTTCCTAATACTTCATTAATAAAGTCTCTGATAGTTAAACATTATTTATTTACTTCTATCAAGGATTTGGATGAATTTTTTAAAGTCCTCACCCAATAATCTCAGAGATGATGAATTATTTTATTACATTGACATGATTACAAGGAATAAAATCCTGAAGGAACTATTAGGTTAGTAGTCTTGTAAAGGTATATTTGATACATGATACCCATAATACATTGTGTAATAAAAAAATAGAAACATGATAAATAATAAAATGTAATATATTGTATCCTTGAATTCTTATTCAATGATTTCTTCTTCAAAACCTTGGAAAAGAAATCATTATAAGTGTGAGATCAAATGCTTAGTAAGGGTAATTAAGTGGAAGAAATAATGAAACAATGGGAATAATTTAACATGGAATGGTAAATAATAGATAAAAAAGGCCATAAAAATTACTAGATAAAGATATATCACTCTGGGATGAGAAGAATCTAAAACTCATGCCATCAAAATCAATAAACTGATAATTAAATTTATCCGTATATATGTTAGTGAAAAATCTCATGGATGAATAATAACTTAATCTAAATGAGGGAAATGCATAATTGTTGGATGCCATGTTTTCTAGGTACATGGTAAGTTTACCTTCAAGACATTTCACAAGACTTTTTACAATATATCTATTAAAAACCCATCATATTTGTAAAAATGATCCGTCTCATGAGACTACAGATTTATCAAGGGGATATCTATAACTGGGCCCCACCTATGTCGTACAAGTCCAAAGAATGCCTTATATTCATGAAAAATGTACTTTATCAAAATATTTTTATTGAATATAGGATATATATTTATTTATTGTTCCCTAGTGGTGGATAAGTAACAACTAGGGTTGTTGACATTAATTGATAGAAATAAATTTGAAAGATAAAAAACCATCTGTAGAGATATGACATTTTATTCATTTTAATGTGTCTCATACCACCTTTAAACAATTAAATCATATACCCCATTAAATAATAACATTAAATGAAAAATTTATATAATTAGTGAATGTAGATTAATTATATTACATGTTAATGGTTAGTAAATACACTAAATAAAAGTGAACTATTTCATAATAACAAATATGTCTCAACGTAATGTAAATTGATACGAAATACTTTAGCTTAACCATACATTTTGTATGTGGTATTTAACTTCCTATATAGTGGTTTAAAATACATTTATAACTTATTAAATAACCATAATCATATTATCATATTATATATCGTATTATTATAATTTTGTATTACCTGTTTGTTATCAATATTTTAGTATTTTCACTATTTCATGTGTTAATTTCCTAGTTCCTTCAAGTATGTTTTGACTTGTTATTTTCTAATACTATTACATAGATCATAGTTTGATCATATCTAGAATATAAATAATGAATTAATTATCTTATTTATTAAGTACAAATTTATTTATAATAATCTACAATGATTGGATATAAGAAATGAACCAAACCATTCACAAAGACGGTAGGTCATACATACACGCGAGTGCGACATTCATTTATTTTTTATATTAAAATAATTAAATTTAAATTATAAATATGTATATTATAATTAAAATATCATATATATAATATATATATATTATTTAGGTTTACTAATATCATACTTATAATGTTCCATGTATAGCATGAACAACTCACATCACTTTGAGGGGTAGGTAGTCCGCACTTCCATAAATGATGCTATTATATTTATAAAAAATGGAATGTATAAGGGTATGTGATATAAAATAATTTAAAATGAATAAATAAATAATAAATATTATATATAACATATAAAAAGAGATTTTTAATTATAATGGACACCATGGGATGTGGTAAAGGAAAAATGAACACTCATCATTTTGTGAGGCGGTAGTTCGTCAAACACGTAAAAAATATAGTTATTATCGATTAGTTGGAATTGTGAATGGGTGTAGGTAAAAACCATAGAAAAAAATTAGTATATTTATGATATTGGTGATGTTATATTATAATTCAATCATAATATTTAATTGGGTGGATAATGGAAATAAAATAAAGGAACTTGAGGAAGAATGTTACCTCTTATTTGGGTAACGACTTTTGGTTTACACCACAGGGATTCCTTGTATTGATTTATGAATAAGGAGAGGATTTTTTGATGAGGGGTGATATTTTTAGAATCTATATAGGTATATATTTTTTCTATCCAATGTTTATTTAAAGGATTTAGGTAGTGGGAGTAGAGGAGGCCTTTTTATTGTGGATGATGAGTTACACTCTTGTTAATTTTGGGAAAGGGAATTCCACCAACGTTATACCATTTAAAGAGTATTAATTAATGGAAAAAAGTATATAAAATGGATTAAGGTTTCTAAATATTTACATAAAATAGATTTTGAACATGTTTCTAGGTCCTTTGGGCCTTTAATATTAAGGTTTAGTACCTAATAGAGCCTCATTTTAGTTTAATCGTTGTAATTAAATTTATTTAATTTCACTAAGTTTTCTGGTCAATTTTTTTTTAAACATTATTATATATTATAAATTATTATGATTATAATTATGGAGTCTATTTTATAAAACACCAGTCACATAAGTTCCAAAAATTAATTTAATTTTAATCCCATATAAGGGAAGAAAATGCTAGGTTTTAATGTAAAACATTTTTGACAGTTTGCTATGTTTTTTATATAAAATTTCATATTTAAATTTATTAAATTGAACTATGTTGGGTTAATTGATTAAAATATTATATAATTAATCTATATATCATATCTAAAATATTATTAATCCTTATAAATAAATTATATGAAAATTCAGTTTGGAACTAATATTCAGTATTTTTCACTATTCATTAATACATGGATCTTCCCTGAAAAATACCAAAAATTACCCTAAGATAATTTTTATTTTTATATTCCAAATTTAAAGTTTTATTTTTCATATTAAATTTATAAAGTTTTAATAAAATGGATATAAAATTGGTTCTCCATCAAAAGGAGACAACACCACCTTTATAAAAAAATTGTATTTTATGTTTAATATTGGGTTTGTTCTTATCTTTAGCCTATCAAATCTATTTAATGAATATAAAAAATATTTGATTGAATATATAATATGTATCAAATTTATTCCACTCACTAATTGAAATTAATTTAATTTATTAGGCTAAAACAGCTTTTATATTATAAAAATAGTTTCCTCTAAAACTATTCTCTTTATATTCAATTGATTTTTATATTTATTTCTAATTACTTTTAAACCAGTGAATTCATTATATATATTTGTAAACCATATATATTGAAAAGCTATTTTATACTATTTTTAACAACTCATTTAACATCTAGGGTAAGTCTTATTATATTAAATAATAATATTTTAATAATAAGTTATTGTTCAGTTAAAACATGATCTTGCGTGAAAATCAAGCTCTAGAACAAGTTAATTCTTGCATGAATAGAAATATAATATAGTGCTTACCTCCATTAAAAGATATATGATAATTAGAATCTATTAAAAATATTAAATATATTTTAATGTATATGGTTATTGTATTCTCTTACATGCTTGTTGTCACATGTCATGGATACTATAGAGTATAAGGTTATTATATTTTAATTTTGAGGTATTACACTCTCCCCACCTTAAATAAATTGCATCCCCACAATTTAAAATATTTCTAAGTGATATAGGGATTGAAAATAAAATATTTTTGAAAGACCTACATCTTAAAAAAAGGTTAATATAAAATGTTCTTAAGAGAAGAGAAAGGAAACTACCCCGGTTACATAACTAGTCTCCCTAGTTCAAAAAATATGTGGGAAAAGGAAACATAGATACATAAAAAAATATAGCAATCATGTTGTGATGTAGAGTTCTATCGGATGATTTAAGATAAAATATGTTATCCAAAAAACCATAATTCCTAGGAAAGAATAATGTTCATTGATATCATAAAAAATGATGATAATAAGACAACATTATTATTTCAAAACCTTTTTGAGAAATTAATTAACTCTCCAAGAATATAATAAATATAAATTTCTATAAATATAATTTTTTTCTTTGGTTATGCCTTGCACTATTTCTACTTCATCTATTATAACATGATGCATCACATGTTGAAATAATATATTATCATGTAAAATCTCATCTAATGATCAACTTAATACACTTAATAAATGGTTTAATTTTCCAAAATATTATGATCCAACACACTGTAAGGATAGTCACTAAATTTTCAAAATGAACTTATCATTAACCTTAATTTAACCCGAAACAACAATAAATTTGTTCATTCCAAATATTTGAATAAATTCATTATATATGATTTTAAAATATGTTAATAACTCAAATCATCTTAAGACCTTATTGCAAACATCTATTACAAATTATTCCTCAAGTAAGACACATTTTATTGGATATATTATTAAAATCAAAAAGTATTGTAAACTCCATCAATGATAGAATAAACCAGACGTGAAAACATCATTAATCAGTTCATTGTTATTACACACTTATACAAAATAATCATTTCTTCACCATTATCTCAACATCAAAAACATATTAAGGGTCTTATTTACCTTAATCATTGGTTTTCTGATAAGTTTTATGTTCTATTAAATAAAATTTTTTGCAAGAAAAAAACATATGATCTAATATATTTTTTTAAAAAAAGAACTGTAGTACAATAATTATATATTTCAGAATTCCTATAATTATAACATCATCAATGAAATACTTTTACAACATATTTGTTAGATCCAATATAGAAGCACAATAATATTTTCCCTTCGATTATGTCAATAATAGATTCTTGACCTTAGCTCATTGGCTTCTTCTGAGATATATTCCATTGATGATTTGTGATTTTTTTTCATAGTGCCCCATATCTTTGAAGTTTTACAACTAAATATAGGTGTTTTATTTCTTCCCTTTACAGGTTTTTTCCTCTTTACCCTTTTCTACGCATATATACGAAACAAGAAATCCTTTCATGAATTTAACAAGGAGATTCTTTCCACTTCTATCACAAGTTAGAAAATACATATTTTGTTTTATCTTCCTTTGTTCATTCAATTTCTCATGGTGTTTAAAATATATATTCTTCTCTTCATTTCCATTGAATGCATAGGATTGTGTGAATTCTTTCTCTGTTTTTGTGGCACATAAAACTATCTTTTCATATGATGATAAATTATGTGAAACCAATGCCCTTAAAATATTTGGCTTAATAACTTCAAATAAGTGGTCAATATTCCAATCTTTGTTGTGTATATAATCCATGGTATACCTAGATAACCTTGTAAAGGAAGTTTCATAATCTTCAACACCCCATACTTCATTTTTCATTATGTTATGAAAATTTATACCTATATCAATTTTTTTTCATAATGAGAGAAGTATTTATCAAATAATGTATATGTAAATTCTCTCCATTCCATGGGGTCTATTTCTCATTCCTCTCTAGTATCCGGGATCATTGATCACCATTGATCAAAATCACCTTAGAGAGAATACACCACAAGTGTAACCTTGTCCACTTCACTGCATCCCAATGCTATAAATTTCTTATCTAGTAACTTAATCAATTGGTCATCTATAAATGAATTATTTGTCCAAGTGAATGACGGTGGATTCTATTTCATAATGAAATCCAACATAATAGATTCTCTTTGTGGAATAGTTTTCTCAATTCAGAAAAGGTTATTAGTCATAACCTGACTTATCTTACCTAATATATCAATAACATTATATGTTCTAATACTAGATAAATTAACATTCTCTATATGGAAACCCAAAATTTGACACGAGTATTGACACTTTTCATCTTTTAGGGTGCTATTTGTAAAAAATATAATATTCTAGATAAGCGTATAAAATAATGAACTTTGTATAACTATAAACATGGTATACCCAAAACGTAAATTTATGCATTATAAATACTAGAATCATTAAAATTGGTTACTTTGGGGAAATCATTACTTTTCAATCCGTTATAATGTTACATATGGAAAATTTAAACTATCATAACCGTATCCTTCTTGAGTGTCAAACCAGGTGCGCCGTATGACCCATTGTCATGTACCAAGTTACAGAATGATATGCTCGGAACACCTTGTCATAGTTGTTGCTCATAGTTAAATCTATTCTATAACCACATCCACTTGTATTATCCAGACATGGTTGTATTTCTAGGAATACCCATATTAGATACAATGTCAAAATTATAAGATGTTCTTATATACTTAACATCATTGTATATCACAGGGTTGTTCTCTCTAATTGACGTTTTCTAAATCCTATTTCAATGGTTTATGATAAACATCCATTGATTCCAACTGTAATACCCCAATCCAAGAATCCCGTAGCTAGTGCATTATTTTATTACGTTGTAATGATTTCAAGGAATAAAATCCGAAAATACTGAGCAGTTTACCAGTCTCGGAAAGTCATATTACATACATGATACCCATAAATACATTGGGAAATATAAAATAAAAAAATTATATATAATAAATTAAAATAAAATGTATCCTTGAATGCTTATTCAGTGATTTATTCTTCCTAACATGGGGAAAGGAATCATAATAAGGGTGAGCTCAAATTCTTGGTAAGGGTTTGTAAGAAAAAGTGATAATTAAAAAATAGGAATAAATTAATATGGAAAGGTAAATAACTAATTATAGATTACATTAATATAAATATATAAGGAAATATATATATGGAAATGTAAGAAACTAAAACTCATTCAATCTAAATCAATATAATCATAATGAAATGTATCCATAGATATTTTGATGAAAAATGTCATGGATGAATAGTTTTTTAAATCTGAATGAGGGAAATGCATAAATATTTGATTCTATGTTTCCTTGGTACATAGTACCTTTACCATAAATACCGTTCAAAAGATTTTTTACATTATATCTAGTAAAATATCTGATTTGGCCAAATGATTTGTCTTGTGAGACTACCAATGCATCAAGTGGCAATTTATAATCTGGCCCCACCCATGTCGTACCAATCCAAACCATTCCTCATATTCACAAACAAATGTGCCCAATTAAAATATCTATATTAAATAAAGGATACATAATTATAAATAGGTACACAATAAAGGATAATTAACTATAAGTATTTTTTACACAAATGGATGGAAATTCCCTTGAAAAATCATAAAAACAAAATTGAGGGAAATGGAATTTCAAACATTCCAATGTGTTACATACCACCTTGAATAATTTAATCAGATAAACCATGAAGAAATGGTGTTAAATGAAACATTTATTTTTATTAAATTAATTATTTTTATTATATGACATGTCAATGGTTAGTAAATACACCAAATAATATTTAATTGGTTCATGAAAACAAATAAGTCTCAACTGAATGTAAATTGAGATAAAATTATTTACCTAAACCTTATTTTTGTTGTTTGGTATTTATACTCATGTAGAGAGGTTGAAAATATTTTAATTAAATATTTCAAAACCATAATCTTATTTATAATATCTTATATCATCTTTTTATAATGTCTTATTATCCGATTGTTATGAATATTTCATTATTTTCATTATTAAAGGTGTTAAATGCCTAGTTTTCTGAAGTATGTTTTAAATTAAATTTTTATTTAACTATTAATTATATATTGATTTTATATTTTATAGAATGTACCCTAGGACTTAATTATCTTATTTATTTAGTATATAATTATTTATTATAATATATAATGTTTGGATATAATAAATGAAATGCACCATTTATAGAGATAGTAGGTCGTACGTACACATGAACACTACTTTATTTTCATGGTCATATTAAAATAATAAAATTAAATGTAAAATATGTATATTATTATTCAAATATCATATATATGTATTATATGTTAAGATTTTTTAAACTCATATATAATATATTCCATGTATAACGTGAATTAGTCACATCTCTTTGAATAAAAGATAGTCTACACATCCACAAACGATATTATCATATTTATAAAAAATGGACATTATATGGGTTTGTGTTATAAAAGAATTAAAAAATCATAAATAAATAATAAATATAATATATAAAATAAATATATATTGTTCTTATCATAATGTCAACCATGAGAGGTGTTAAGGAAAAATGAACAATCATTATTTCATGAGGCTCTAGTTCATTGTACAAGTAAACCATATTTCTGTAACCAATTAGATGAAAGAGTGTGTTTATTTAGGCAGATATACTATAATTAAAAAATACTATTATAATTATGAAATTTTTTTTGATTTATTAAAATGGATTAAAATATTTTAGGGGGTGGATAATGGAAATAAAATAATTGAACTTGAGGAAGAATATTACCTCTTATTCGGATAACTCCTTTCTATTTTCACCAAAGGTTTTCTATGTATTGATTATAGACCAAGGGTAGGATTATTTTATTAGGGGATGTTTTTTTATATTATATTTAGTAATATCTTGGTCCAATTGAAGTGTATTGAGAGGTGTGAGTAATTGGGATGGGGGTGCCTTTTTATAGTGCAAGAGGATTGTCACTCTTGAAAATTTTGGGATAGGAAATTTCACCCATATTTTTTAAATTTTATGTAGATAAAATAATAGAAACAATTATATATCATATATTATAAGATATAAATATATCCATCCAATGTTTTTTGAATAGATTTCTATGTCATTTTGGCTATTTTGTTTAAGGATCAGTCCCTTATTAACCTTTATTTTACTTTAATCGCTGTAATTAATTTTAATTACGTTCACTAATATTTTGAAAAAACTAATTTGAACCAATTATAAATTATAAAGGATTTATATTAAAAATATTGAATCCATTTTTCCATGTTATAATCACAGAAACTCTAGAAATTAATTTAAATTTAACCCTCTAAATGGGACGATAATGTAGGGTTTTAATGTAAAATCATTCAAATGACTGCTATGTCTTTTATATTCAAATTGAAATTGATTATAATTACCTAAGATAAATTAATTGATAAAAATATTATATATTTAAATAATAAAACCAATCTAAAAAATAATTTAACCTTTTAAATAAATTATATAAAAAATAACATTTGAACTAAAATAATGTATTTTTTACAATTCATTAAAAAATAATCATTGAAAATACAAAAAAAATAATCTACACTAAATATAATGTTTCTGATACAAATATAATGTTTATTTAAAAATATATATTAATATAAGGGTCCAAATTGGATTTTAAATTTGTTCTCCATCAATGGGCGACAAAACTATTTTAATAAAAATATAGTATTTTATGTGTAATATTGAATTTGTTCTTATCTTGAGAATATTGAATGTATTGGATCAGTATAAAAAATATTCTATTAAATATTTTATATATAACACATTTATTAAACCCATTGATTGCAATTAATATAATCTATTAGAGTAAAATAGCTTTGTGAGCAAAAAAAAATTTCCCCATAAAAATATTTCCTTTATTTTCAATTGGTTCTTATATTTATTTCTAATTAATTTTTGAAAAATGAATTCATTTTATATTATTATAAATCATATATTTTAATAAATTATGAAATATATTTTTACAACTAATTTAATAGCTATTTTATGTCTAATTATATTACATAATAATATTTTAATAATATATTATTATTGAGTTAAAACATTGTATAGCGTGTAACATAAGAAATCAATTAGAGTCGTTCTTGTGTGTAAGAAATCAAACATAGAGTTTTAATGCGTTGAAAAATATATAATATATTTAATCTACATAAAATATTAAATATAATTTAAATTATCAAATTTTTAGATTCCCTTATGCGCTTGGTGTCACGGGTCATGCATTTTATCGAATGTAAGGTTCTTAATTTAAAATTTTGAGGCCTTACATTCTCCCCACCTTATATAAATTAATTCTTCACAATTTAAACAGGATATTAGTGAGATAAGGATTTAATATAAACTATTATTAAAAGACCCACATCGTCAAAAATTGTTAATATGAAATCTTCCTAATAAAAGAGAAAGTAAAGTACCATGGCCATGTAACTTGGTTCCCTAGTTGGAGATAATAGGTGGGAAATTGAAACATTGATAAGAAAGAAAAATATAACAATCAAGTTATGATGTATATTTCTATAGAAATAGTTCATAGGAATGTTGTTTACCATAAAACACTAAAGCATTGGTGTTAATAATGGTCATTGATATAATAAAAATGATTATAATAGGATAGGGATTCTGTTTCAAAACCTTTTTGAGAAATGCATTCACTCTATAAGAGTATAAGTAAATATATGTATCTATATATATAATGTAATCATCTGATTATACCCTGGGCAATTTATACTTTATCTCTTATCACATGAGGTGTCATATGGTGAAGATATAAATTATCCTATAAAATCTCATCCAATGATCAACATAAACCACTTTATAAATGGTTAAATTTTTTAAATGATTATCATTCAAAAAATTTGAATAAAGGTCACTTAATTTCCATAATGAACTTATCATTACCCTTTAATGAACATGAAGTAGCTCTAAATATTCACATTCCAAACATTCGAATAACTTCATCATGAGTCCTCTTAAAAAATAGTAATAACTCAAATCACCATAAAACCTTATTGGAAACATGAACTCTTCCTTATTCCTAATGTAAGATAAATGTTATTGGATATATTCATTAGATCCAAAAGTGTAGTAAAATACATTAATGATAGCATAGACAACTTTTCAATAAGTAATTAATTAGTTCCATGTTTTTTAACACTTATCCAAATAAATCAATTCGTTATCATTACATAAACATGAGGAATATATTAAGGTTTTTTGTTCCCTTAATCAAAGGTTTTATGAGAAGTTTAAATTTTTACTAAATAACTTTTCATGGTACCATTTAACAAATAATATCAAATCATTTATGAAAAAGAATTATAGTAAAATACATAGATATTATATAATTATTATCATTATAACATCATCAATGAAATTATTTTAAAAAATATTTCATCAATCCAAATACAGAAACACATTAATGATTCCACGTCAGTTGTGTCAATAAAATATTCTTGAACCATACCCCTTAGATTCTTTCGATGTAAATTATCCTACTTCTTGGGGAATTAATTTTTATAATTCCCCATATCTAGGAAATTATACCATTGAATATCAGTTTTTTCCTTATTAACTTTGTTGTCTTTTTCATGGTGACCATTTTATCCACACATATTACAAAATCCCATTCTATTCAATCGTTTACCTGGGTGATTTTTTCATCAATTATCAAAATATTAAATTCCTTCATTCCCTTTATCATCATGGACTCATTCAATTTTCCATGGTGTTCATAAGACCGCTTTTTCTCTAGGATTCCATATAATAAATATGATCTTTAAAATTAGTTCTCTATTTTGATGGCACATAAAACTAACTATTGGTATGATGAGAAATTATAAGAAACCAACTCCATTCTAATAATTAGATTAAGACCTTCAATGATGTGATCAATCTTGCACAAAGTGTTTCATATATAATCTGTAACATACCGGGTTAACCTTGTAAATATAGATTCTTAATCTGAAACACTCTATTTTTCTATTTTAATTAAGATAATAAAATTTATCTTCATCTCAATTTTTAGATATCGAGGGAAGAATTTATTTAATAATATACCCTTAAATGGTCTTCATTCGATGAGTATTATATCTTCCACCTCCCTATTATTCTCGACCAATGTCCACCATTGATCATCATCAATATGAAGAAAATACACTGGAAGTGAAACCTTTTCCATATCACTTCATCCTAAGTCTGTAAATATATTCTATAGAGACTTAATCCATTACTCAATTACAACCATATTAGTATTTTGACAGAATGATGGGGGGTTATGTCACAATATGTGATTCCGCATAGGATATTCTCTCCATGGAAAAGGTTTCTCCAATCATGTAAGGTTATTTGTCATAACCTCACTAAAATACCCAAATATGTCCTTAACCTTATAAATTTTAATTCAAACTATATTGGCTTTATCTATAGGAAAATATCTACATTGGACCTTAGTATTTATACCATTATTCCTTTGAGGCTCTATTCCTAAACAATGACAAATAAATTATTAGGTTATAAAATTATGAACTTTTTATAACTCTAAACAAGGTATAACACATAATATAAAGTTATGCACGATAAATTCCAGAATCAAAATCATTTATTACTTTGGGAGAATCTTTTCTTTTAAATCCTTTAAAAAATTAGGTAAAAAATGTCAACATTCCTATTATTATCCCTTTTTAGTGTCAAAATTGGAAAGTAATAAGGCCTATTGTCATGTACTAGGTTACACAAAGTTAGAGCCGAAACACCTTTTCAAGGTTTTTTATCCTTGGTAAATTTGTTCCAGATTTGAATCCACTTATAGTATCTAGATAGTGATTTATTACAAATAAGACCCAAATAATCTTTAATTAACCAAAATTCTATGATTTTATTCTATAACAATCTTCAATTTATATCTTATGATTGTTTTCTATAATCTATGTTTTCTAAATCTAGTTTCCATGGTTGATACTAAATTTTATTTGATACAAACTATCAATCCATAAACCTTGAATTTGGGTGTTGGTTCTTTAATTTATTACATTTATATGATTACATGGAACTAAATCTCGATGGAACACTTTGTTTAATAGTCCTAGAAATGCAGATTACATACACGATACACATAATACGTTGGGAAATATAAAATAAAAACATGATACATTATAAAAGGAAATAAACTACATACTTGAAAACATATTCACAGATTTATTCATAATAATATGGGGAAACGAAACATAATAAGGGTTTTCACAATTTTCCTATAATGGTGTGTAAGCGGAAGAAATAAAGAATCAATTGGAATATATTAACCTGGAAAGTAAAATAATTGATAAAAAATCCCATTCGAATAACTAGATGAGGAAATATCATTATAAAAAGGTAATAAATTGAAACTCATTCCATCTAAATAAATACATTGAGAATGAAATGAGTTGATAAATACATAGATACAAAATTTTATAAATGAATAATAATTATGTCTAGATGATTGAAATTCGTAATTATTGGATCCCATACCATTACCTTCAATACCATTGACAAGATGTTATACAAAATATATGGTAAAAATCCATCTAATTTGTCCAAATGATTCATCTCATGATACTACCAATGCATTGAGGGCCTATCTATAACAGGGCTCCACCGGTGTCGTACCATTCCGAATCATTCCTCATATTCAAGAACAATGTGACTTATCGAAATACCCATATTGAATAAATAATAAGGTTTATCAGTAGTTACCTAATAGAGGTTAATTGACAACAAGGGTTGTTAAAATTAATTAATTTAAATTCCATTTAAATACCCTAAAAACAATTTTATTAGAAATATTATTTTAAATATTCCAATGTGCCCCATACCACATTGGATCATTTAAATCATATACCCCCATGAACGAATAATATCAAATGAAAAATATATTATCATGAGTTTAAGTATATTCATGATATTACATGTTAATGGTCATTAAATACACAAAATAAATTTGAATTGGTGTATAATACCAAATAATTTTCAATTGAATGTAAATTGAGTTGAAATCCCTTACCATAATCTTTCTTTTGTTGTGTGTTATTTATCCTACTATATAGTTGTTAAAATTTAATTAATAACTTTTAAAAAAACCATAATAATGTTTAAAATGTTTTATATAATCTTCCTATAATGTATCATTTCCCCTTTTTTAACAATCATTCATTATTTACACTATTTTGGTAGTTTATTGCCAAGTATTATCACGTCAATGTTTATTTATTATTTAATTATCCAACTACTTATATAATGATATCTTCATCTAAATAATATAAAAAATGACTTAATTTTACTATTTATTCATTACATAAGTATTTAAAATTATCTATAATGTTTCAAGATAATAAATGAAATGCACAGTTCATTGAGATGGTAGGTCGTACGTACGCATGAACACAAAATTCATTTATTTTTTCCTAATAAAAGAATGAAAATTAAATGATAATTATGAATAAAATAATTATAGTATAATATTGTTTTTTTATTTGATACATAGGTTTATAAGATCATCTGTAATACATTACATGTATATCATGAATGAGTTACATCGTTTGGGGAGGTAGTAGTCTACATTTCTACAAACGATGTTATCGTATTTAAACAAAATTAAAAGTATAAGGGTATGTTCTATGAAATAGATAGTGAAGAATAAATACATAATAAATATCACATATCAAATATATATATATATATATATATATGTTTTCCATCATAATGGCTACCATGAGAGGTGGAAAAGGAGAAATGAACAATCCTCATTTCGTGAGGAGTTAGTTCGTTGTACATGTAAAGAGTATGTTCGTTACCCATTAGAGGGAAGTGTCTGTGAGTGTAGGTCAAACCATTATCAAATAAAAATACAAGTATATTTTGGATAATGGTGTTTTTATATGAAATTTGAATAATAATATTTGAGGATGTGGATAATGGAAATAATATTAAGGAACTTGAAGAAGGATGTGACCTCTTATTCGGGAAACTCCTTTTGGTATGCACCAAAGGGATTCCTTTTATTGATTTATGACTTAGGTTATGCATCATGGATGAGTCTAGTAATGTTGATAAAATATTTTGGAATATCTTTTTTGAGCCAATGTGTCTTGAGTGGTGTGAGAAAGTGGGAGGAGAGGAGACCTTTTTATTATGGGGAGGAGTGGCACTCTTGTAAATTTTTGGAAAGGGAATTACACCCAAAATTTATCTATTCAAGGTGGATCCAATAATGCAAAAAACTTGATAAAATGGAGAATAATTTCGAAATATGGCAAAAAATATTGATTTTGGACATGTTTATAGGCCAGTTGGGCCCGTAAGATTATGGTTTAGTCCCTTATTAGGCTTAATTTTACTTTAATCGCTCTAATTAATTTTAATTACGTTAACTAATATTTTTTGTAAAAAATATTTTTAACTTATTAGAAATTATAAATAATTCATATTTCAAATAAAGATCCCATTTTTCTAAATTCAAATCACATAATTTCTCTAAATTAATTTAAATTTAATCCCGGAGACGTGACGACAATGTTTGTTTTTAAAGTGATAGCATTGGAAAGTTTTCATTGTTTTATATTGTCATTTTTGATTTTAAATTGATTAAAATTAACCTAAATGGATTAATATACAAAAAATATTTTATATTTAACCATTATAAATAATCCTAATCAATAATTTTACATTATTAATAAATTAGGTGAAAAAAAATTTTGAACTAAAAATATGTATTTTTCACTATTGATTACAAAATGAATCATCCAAGAAAAATACAAAAAAATTCAACCTAAGAAAATTTTTATGTTTATATTCTAAATATTATGTTTATTTTGGGAGTATTAAATTTATAAAAGGCTAAAAATTGGATATAAATGTGTTCTCAATCAAAAGGTGATAATATAATCATTATAAAAATATTTTATTTTATGTGTAATATTTGGTTTTTTATTATATTCAGCATCTCAAATATATTGAATGAATATCAAAACATTTATCTAATTATATAATATATGTCACATTAATACAACCCATTAATTTAAATCAATTTAATTCATTAGGTTAAAAAAAATAATGCGCATAAAAATAGTTTTCTACAAAAATATTCCCTTTATATTCAATTGTTTCTTATGTTCATATATTATTATTTTTTAACCAATGAATTAATATTATATTTTTATAAACCATATATTTTCATAACTTATTTATTACTATTTATAACCACCCATTTTATAGATTGGTTAATTCTAATTATATTATGTAATAACCTTTTAATACTATATTATTGTTAGGTTAAAACATGGTCTTGCAAGTAATACAAGCTATAAAACAAGGTTGTTCATCCCTGTAAGGAAATATAACATAGCGTGTCTAGAAATTTAGAGATGTATAATATATAAAATCTATTTAAAAGAGTAAATTTAATTTAATGTATCTAGTTATTAAATTCCCTTATTCATTTGGTGTTGTGTGTTATGCATCATATCATATATAATGTTCATAGATTATATTTTTTGTGTGTTGAAATTTTTATAATGAATGGTGAAATTTGGAATATTTTAGAGATGCAGATGATTAATATTTATTTTTCAAATATTATGTAAGAGTAACCTAAAAATTCATTAGATGGAATAAATTTAACCTATGTGTTAATTTTTTTGTGTCAAATATTTTTTTCAAAGGGATATATATTATTAAAATGGTTTTTTCTAATGGAATGTATCGTTTACTGTATAATTTTGAATATATCAATGATTAAATTTTATTGTTTAAATAATGGATATGCTAGGAATAAATATTCTGTTTCACAATGATCGTATATATAAATAAATCAAACCTATGTAATAATGAGTATTTTATAATCTACAAGAAACATGATTACACTCTGCCACCCTGTGAGACATGGAAGTAATGATAATGGTATCACCCCACAATAAAATAGGCTGATTTGTGAGGGGGTTAGTAATATCAAGAATTGTAAAGACTTGAAAGTTTTGTGTTATAATTCTTAGTGATTAATTTACCACTGTGATATGAGGAATGGGGTCATGTAATAACTCATGTGAGGTTGTGTGCATATATATTTAATAAAATATTGATTATAGTAGAAGAAGGCAGATATCACACTATGAATTTTTGAGTAACGAGTGTTTGTTGTGTGTCACCCCACAACATAATGTACCATTCTATAAAATTATGCATGTATATGAAAATAACTCTATATGGTAATTAATTAAGCTATAATATGATAATTTATAGAAAATACGGGGGATATATTTAAATTAGAAAATGATAGATATGGATCTCGTATTTAGAGAATTTATTGACTTGGTTGGATGGTTCATGAATTCACTAAAGTTTGTGCGACACCGAACATAATCTATAAACATGTGAGGAGAGAGAATTTATCCTGGCCATTAACTGATGGATTAAGGTTTTGAAGTCTCTATAATGAATATTAGGGATGATATAGACAATTAGAGAATTAAATTGAATAAAATTTATAAATTCAGGATTTCATAAAAGTGTAAATTAGAACCTAGTAATAATAAATCCATTATTATATTTGATTTTTAAGTAAGTCTCAATAGTGATATAGGTTTATTGATATATAGGTTTTTTAAAGGAAAATATAGAAAAAATATAGGATAATTCAAGTATAATTTATTCACAAATGGAGTTAAATATTTTTAATATTGTGATTTTTTAGAAAAAATATATTCATATCTCTCATTAAGAAGAAAATATCATCAATCTGAGGAAGGGAAGTTAGGTGAATTAGAGTTAATAAATTAATCTATTTTAGAATTAATGTTGTATATAATTTTTTATCTATGATGATAATGTAAAGTGATGGGTTTTATGGGATTATCATAAGAACATTGATAGAGGAGGAAACCTATAAAAAATCCAAATGTATCTTCATGAATCAACATTCATTGTATTTAATAAAAAAGGTATATGTTTATGGTAGTTTCAGAACCCAAAATCACTATACAGAAATATTAATAATGATAACTAATGTTGTAATCAAATATTTCAATCAATATGGGCATCACACTGACCTTTGGATCCTAGAAAACTTCTTAAATACACATACATACCAATGTGGTTCTATCACTATCTTTGAAAGATAAATAATAGAAAATGTGTAAGATCAATTCAGAAATGTTAAAATTAAGTGGATACCACATAAGGTGGGACCTCATCCCATTTTATAGCTATCAAAACATCATTAACAAAATGAACAGTATTATCTGTATTATGAGAATTAGGTCCCCACTCACGACATATATATGTTATATTCCATTGTGTTCTTCATCATTTATCACATCATTGAATAATTCATAGGGAATTAAATAATCCATTTAATGGATTTGAAAAAGACAAAACTTTTCCTGAGATTAGTTTCATGCATGTGACATCCTAGTTACAAGGTATATCATGCATTAAAATAGGGGTAGTAGTGGAATTTTGTTCCCTCTTTATGATTCATGTTTATCATGTGATTATGATATCAATATCATTGATATCATATCCAATGATTTTGGTTATTTATAATACTCATATATAAGTATATATCTAATAATATCCAACATTGACATAAATTTTATAAGGAATTATTGAAATTCATAAAACCTTTTTTCAATCCATCATATACACATTTAGATATATTTTATCAAAATATCTACATTTTGGAACAAGAAATTTGTCCCAAATTTATTCCTAATCAAAAGGAATAACTATATGTAAATGTTATACTTATTAGCACTTATAAAATAATATAAAACCTCAATTTCATAGATATTTGCAAAGAGTACTTCTAGAAAAGAATTACTACTACAAAATCTATTATAGTGTTTGGTGTGAATTCTATCAAACATAATTATATCTCATATGATCATTTCCACCACAAGTTGTATCATATATATGATATATATACCCATGAAAGACCCTTTTCCATGACATATATTGTTCAATATACATGGATTAATGTCAATATATTATTGTCAATATAGTCTATTATTGATTCTATAAAAAACACTAATCTGGTTGATAAATATATCACACACTATTCATTTAATAAATGAGTTCATAACATATCACTCATATAAATAGAAGAATACAACATATGTACCAAAACTAAGGATTACCATGAATTTTACATCTATAATTCAATCATGGGATTAAAAGTTATTTCTTATCAAAAGATTTGATAAATCCCTTCATAAGCACGCTCTAATAGACGACATGATCAAAAACATACTCAACCCCACCTTGATTTTTTAATTTTGAATGAATGGAAAATGAAAGATATCAATAAATAGAGATTCGCATTCTATGTATCTCACCAAATTTATGTAATAAGTATTTCAAATAATCATAAAACTGTAATTATATTGATTATAGTATGAAATTACCTAATATAAATATTGGAATATCATCCCATGTAATAAATCTCCACTTATTACCTCATGAATCCATTGTAAAAATAACATATATAATACATTTTGATGACTATATTATCATATTTATGATAACCAAAAAATATCATCATAAACCATTATACTATGTGTTGATCATTGATTTGGTAAAACATAAAGATACACATTGGGGGGTTATGATCATTCAACTCTTTATATAATGTATTCTACAACACACATGAATGAATTATAAATTTTTTTTAATTTTATTAATAGAATCATGATATATTTACAACCATTACATTTATATCAAATCTATTATATACCAATAGATAAAACAAAACCCTCATGTTATTTTTGGAGAAATTGTTTCACTAATGGATATAAAAAATTATCCTATGTGGCCATACAATAAATAATTAAATCACCTATCCCAATGATCTATCATATGATATTTTATTTTAAAATGATTTTTTTTGATTGTTTTGGGACGTTTTGGTTATGTATCCTAAGTAATAGACTCATTTTTGTCATAGTAATCCTTGAAATATACATTGATGATAGGAACAACCTATAGTTTAGAGATCAACATGATGATCTAAATAACTTCCTATATAACATCTGATGCAATGATTTAATATACCTATATTTATAATACCACAAGGGTTTCTTTTTTGTAATCTTCTCACCAATATCTACAATATTCATGAAAAACACAAATAAACACAAATATATTTAATATAATCTTTATTAGATTTGAATGATTATTTTGTGTAAATCTTTACATAAAGATCCTTTTCTCATCTAATGATAAACGTCATACCCTTTGAACTTCTTAAGAAAAAAATATTTATCTTTATAGTAATATTATGACTCTCACCATGATTATATTTGAATGTACATGTGACAACATTTTCATAAAAGATATCAATTCGAGTAGAGGACATGATAGACATGAAAGATCTTATGCTAGAAACCTAGTCAATTGAAGAGTGATATTAAATTAATGTAGTGAGTATATTGAAATTATTTATATAACTAAAAAATGGAGGCATATATTATAGATGTGGCCTAAAGATTGTGATATGACTATTATCACCTTTTTGATGTGAACACACATCCTATTTGGGTTCCATTAGGGCTCTTGGACTAATAGTTATTTGGGAAACTGAATGATCATGTTTCCAATGATATTAAATGTTTTTTAAGAGTCCTAGTGGATTATTATGGATGATTTCAAAACATAGAAATATGTTCCATTGGGTGTAATGGGATTTTTGGATGATGGTGTGACCCTCCATTCATGTTTATACTATAGTATTATTGTCGCATCCTAACATTGACCAAAGTTGGTTGGTCAATCTATCAAGGATTATTGATCATAAACTAGAGCATGGTCTTTTACCACTGTTTTGGTTCATCTATATGTTTATATTATAATGAATTAATGTATCCTTTTATATTATATCAGGACACCACTAGTGGTACCTTACTATATTTATACACACACCCAACACAAGGAACATTAGTGTGCATGTAAACTCTATGAAACATAAAAAATATACAGAAATGGTTTATGACTAATTTATTATGGGATTGAGGTGTGGAAGATGGAAAAATTAAAATTTGAAGGTTTTTAGAGATAAACTAGAGATACCCTTGATACCATGCTATCACTGTTGATTTTTGTGTTCATTTTGGATTCTGATTTATATAGTTGACACTAACAGGTAATCTTAGCACATTATTTACATCATATCCTAGTGTACACACAATCAGGGCCCTGATTTAGTGGGTCACAAGTAATCAAGTGTTCCTCCCTATATGATAGAGGCCTCTGACTACCAGTGAGGGTCTATGTTGGAACAGTGTGGAGACTATACCCTCATACTTGAGTGGGAAAAAAGACATAACAAATAAAAAAATAGTTGCACAAGAATATATAAGAATAAAATATAATTAATGGACAAGTAACCCCCCGTAGAAGAAGAATATAAAATATAAATAATAAAAACTGTGGAAACATAAATAACCAACAACTATATTAATAATCATGACCTAAAAGGATGAGTCATATACATGATTTCATGGCATACTGATATACAAAAGGGGAAATTGTGGACAGGAATATACAATTTTCTATAAAATAATTTCTTATAAAATTAAAATGTATACTCCACTATATTATAAAGATTATAATTGGTCCTTTTATCCCATGATTCAAAATTTATGCTAAAAATCATAAACCTGAAGTAGGGAGTTTTCCTTTATCTATAATGAAAACATGTAATATACCCAGGTGCTAACGACGACCTCAGTATGGTGTGAGATAGAATCCCATTAGGCCACCACCAATGACGTCTAAATGTAATCCTAGTATTTTATATAAAATAAAATGGGTATTAGTTTAAATAATGATAAATAATACTAAAAAAATATATACCATCCATATCATGTTCATATAGGACACATATAATCTCAACCTGCTTCGACATAGGCTTGTAGAAATATGATCAATAATAATATATTAATATAGTAATAATATACATAGTATGGTAATGTACTATATCATCCTATATGAACTAATTATATGAAGAGGTATATATCCATATACATGAATCCTAGGTGATGGTGGGACATAGGGCATAACATAGCTTTCCATAACCTGTCAAACGTGTTGGTAGGCTGATGCAAAGGGTACATTCTCTAAATATCAAGGTGAATGTGAGTATTCATGATCAAAATTCGATATATATAGGGTGAGATCCATTCAAAAAACCCTATCAAAACAATATGGAACATCATTCCCATTATCCAAATTCAAGTATGACAGTAAGTGACACCATTCTCACCACAAGATGCAAGGGAGAGTAAATATCCATGCTCAGTAGGTCCCTTAACCATTTTCCATCTTATAATAATAATAGATTAATTATAATAGTAACAATATAATTAAGGGTAAATTATTTATCACATATATCATAGATCCCTTATATATAAAAATGCATCATAATTCTAATAATTTATATATAAATGAAAGAAACAATCATTGTTTCCTTTCCACCGATTACCATTCATTATAATTAATAGATTTAATTTATTTAAGAAAAGGGATTCGTTTATATTTAATTTAATCAGTCCACATTACTTATCTAGGAATGAAAATTATATTTCATACAAGAAAATATCTTATAAGTTTCCTTGTTCATCTAAACAGGTCTATATATGTGTAAGAACCCATTTTCAATAAAATACATAAACTAAGATAGTTTTTATATTATTTCAAAAAAATTAATTGTGGAATTCATTTGGAACATCAAAAGGGTCGGTTACGGTTGAGGTATACATACTTTGATAAAATGGAAGGGCCTCCAATGAGAATAACATTATTTATACATTTATTTAGAAATGAAAATATCAATTTAAGGAAACACGTGAAAGTGGACGACATGTGACATAGAATAGGAGCATTATGAACAATAATATATATAATGAAAACAACAATACCACCTACCTTATAAAGATAGATAACTCCTTGTACAATATAAGCTTAAAATTTTAATTAGAAAGGATGAAGTAAGAATAACAGTCCAACACCCTGAAAATTGGGCGAATGATCTTTCACCAAAAATAACAGAAAATATGGGAAGGGAAACATACCACAAAAGGAATAGAATTAAATATAATAAATCAAGCTATAAAACACTTTTGACATATCTTGATTTGGATTCCAGATCATGGATATATCAAATTACTAATCTTAGGAAAAATGGAGAGCCACTGGTTGAGGAAGAAAGGTTCACCTGTTAGAAATGGAAGTAGGAAAGAAAGGGTGAGATATTATACACATGAAGGGAAATTTATTTAATGTCACCCACATGGAAATGAGAACACATATTGGAAACATTACTGAAAAACAATTTTCCAACCATACACCAATCCACTGCACAAGGAGGACCCTGCATGGGCTAGGTGCACGGTTTGGGTAATCGTGCATATCCCATGAAAATTGGATAAACAATTTCTCAAAGATAAATGACATTACCCTGAACCTTGGAACATGTGGTTTTAGAAAATAATTCATCATTATAAAGTCCACTGAGATCCCCTCATGGTTACATTTCTCAGTTAGTACTAATCGTGCAGTAGTCATGTTGTAACTATGGCATATACACTTTTTGCCCAAATGTCAGAGCTCCAAGATCCAAAAAGGGCCCAGACTCCACAAAAACCTTCCTTATGCATTAATTATAATTACCAAAATTATGAAATGGATTATATTAAAAAAAGTATGCTTTTTTATCTTAGGAATATGTCATGTCCATTACATTCTCCCCTCCTCAAAGTAACTCAAATATGAGTTGGACTTTCGAGGATAAATAGGCGTCAACATGGAAAATATTCCACCAGTGATCTTATATATCAAATTATAACTCCTAGGCCTTTTCATATAATTTTTCATTCTATTATATCCTCATTTGAAAATTATCAGACCTACCTTGGAGAGTATTCATGCTCCCAGCAACAAATATCACTAGATACTCATCAAAGGAAGCATCCAAATCAAACACAACCTCATTTTTTTTGTAAAAAATGTGATGGGTTTGGATAATATTGGAAAAGAAAAGATAAGTGAAAAATATCATTCATAAACCAATAAATCTATGGATGTAATATTAGGTAATCCACTGGTCAGATTCATATACCAACCTCAATGGGTCAAATGAATTGAGGTGAAAGCTTACCTTGCCTCTTGATACATTAATGGACCAAACTGGGAGAGAATCATAAGGAGACCTAACCACGATCCTTGAAATCATGATAAAATCAGTGTCAATTTTCATATGACTATTTTCTGGGTTGAGATGTTATCATGTTTTTTCTAATCATATAAACCTTCTCTATAGTATCCTTAGTGAGACTTTGTCCAAGAAAAGATGCACCCCCTACCTCTTACCACCACATAGGTGATCAGAACGGACTACAATATAAGGATTTATAATATCCATCTGAATGGTATTTGAAAATATATTATTGTAAGAGAAATAAAATTAGGGTATTTGTTTATCATAAGAACCCTTGATGCTAAGGACACATGCATAGAGATATCCTCTAACATCTGAATGATATGCTTTATCTGTTAATCCGTCTTAGCATGATAGGCCATGCCCAGATGAACCTATGAATACAAGTACTTCTACAACCGTTTCCAGAACTGCGAATTTTTGTGATCATTGCTTTTATAATTGTATATCAAGGATATCCCTAAATATTTACGAACTCCCTGAAGAATGTTCACCCCACCAATTCTATCAAAAAGGTATCTCAAACATGTCAAAAGTGTGTGAATGTTTTCGAATTATCCATGATATTTTAAATAGTATCATTTCCATGAGGTGATTTGGGTAAAAAATTAACAAAATCCATAGAAATAACATCCCATTTTCACTTAATAATGGATAATAATAGTAAAATTCATGTTAGTCGCTAACGTTCTTCCATCACCTGCAGACAAGTGGAACATCGAGTGTTGAAATGAGAAATCTCCCATTTCAAAGTAGGCCACCAATAATTTAAAGGTTTGTATTGATAAATATTGGTGACACCGATATGAACTACAAAAATTAAGGCATGAAAATCCCAAATTATCTTATCTTAGATGCCTGAAAGGACCCAAACATGCCTATGGAAGAGAAAAGTATCATCCCCATCTATATTCCAACAAGAAGATGAACTATCATTTGAGATGCTTTAAATAAGGATTAGGATATCAGGAATAGATAGTTTCCTCATTAGTTCTTGTTCTAGAAGTGTAGGGTTCACTAATAAGGCTCATAGGTGAGCCTTTATGTGATCCTCAAAAACCACAACATGCATCTCTGAGAATAAGGCCATCAGCTGCCACTTCCCACATTGCTTTTGGACTGCCTGTGTCCGAGTCAACTGGATTATATCATTGGCTACAGAATCACAATTCTCAAGTCTGCCAGAAAAATCATAATTGTTGTATCATAGGTAATCCACCACTCTTCACTACCTAATATTTAATCGTGTTAAGTAAATATGTAATTAAGGTTTTTGTGATCAGTGAGTAATACAAAATTATCTCTATGTAGTTTCTCTATCAAAATAGAGAATGAACTATAAAAGCTTTCTCAATGTCATGCATGGGTAATTTCACTCATGATGTATCAACTAATGAGATATATACACTAATAATCACTCATCCAACATTATAACAACTCCTTGCCTGTAACCTAATGCCTCAAAGTAGGCTGTATAGCTTCTACTTGGATCTGATAGAATCAATATAGATACTAAATTCAATATTTCCTTCAACATATAAAAGGATTTTTCATAGTATTCTGACCATATGAATTTTACACTCTTTTATTCAGGCTCGAAGGAGGTCCTTCAAGTTGTGATAATTCATGGATTAAGCATCTTTAATTTTTAGCTAGCCCTAAGAAACTCAGTATATCAAAGATGTTCTTGGTTTACTCCCAATAAAATACTACATTAACATTATTTGGACATACTGAAACTCCTGACTCTAACATGATGTGACCTGGTAAGTGGATATTGTTGATAAAAAATTGGTATTTACTATGGTTATCATATATCTAATGCTCTCTAAGTGTCTTCAGCATGATTTGACGGTGGATGGAATGGTCGTGTAGAGAGAGAGAGAATACACTGAGTATTCATTGACAATGACTACAATGAATGAACCCTTATATGAGTAGAAAACATGATTCATTAGAGTTATAAAAATTAAAGGCTGTTTTGTGAGACATAACCACATTACCAGGTACTCATATATGTGATACCTTATCCTGAAAGATGTGCGTGGTTTTCCTGATGACCTGATATACACCTGCTGATTCCCCAAACTCAAATAAATCATTTAAAACACCCTCAATCCTCATATCTAATCAAATAGGTTTTTTATACAAGGAAATGGATATTGATTATTTATCATGAGATGATTCAATCAAAAATAGTTCATGGAATGCCTTAGGTTACCATCTAACTTTTTGAAAAAATGTCCAGTAACCCCATGAAGAAGTGCTAGGGAGTATAAATTATTTTACCTACTGAGCCAAAAATATTTTATTCATCTCTAGATGCTCCATAGGTTTTATATGGGTATAAGGAATTGTCAGTGGTGTTACTCCTAAAACTGATCAATGGTAAATTCTACCTCTCAAACTATAGGTAGAACATAAAATTTGTCAATAATGTTTCCCTAAAATGATCTTCCATAGGGGGAAAAATATAGTCCATAACCCCAGACCATGAAAGAAAATACATGAGATAAAATAATTTAATCTTCCTTGTCCATGATTCTCATGCCCTGATCGAGACACATGGATGTCTCATTCTCCCTTATAAACATGCCTAAAACCCTCTACTGATATAAAAATCACCCTATGATGAATATAGTCAGTATCAAATCGATAGGGAACTACATATCCATTAAGATAATTACATCAACCCATGTCATGTCCGGGATAAAAATATTGCATACAAAGAGATACACACATGTCTCAATGGGACAATCCTTGCAACGATATACATTATTTGATCAGAAAACGACCAAGGCATCAATATTCATCATTCCACATAACTGTTTTATCATGTGGCATATAATATCCAAGGTTTATTCCATTAAAAATTAATTTTGGGTTCTTATGTTTAATAAATAAGACACTATAGTGGAGGATACTAAAATAACACCTCAAAATGTAGAAGGACTTGTTCTCCACTCTTTCGGCATTTCCTTCACTTCCTGTATTTAGCTTATGCCACAATCTTGAGACACATAACCAATTCCCTTATAAATCCAATTCTATTGGAAATTATAATAATGACACTGTCTACCTCTTCCTTTATAACCACATCGACCTGCATGGCTAGTTGAATTCTATCTGACTTCATATTGACAAACTATCATCCCTACTCTGGAATGTGGGGTAGGTGTACATCCCCAATCACTAGGAATTGATAAAAATTTCATGATAATGTGTAGGATAGGATCCATTAAATAAAAACCTTTACATTTCATTGGATACTTTAAAGACTAGGGTTTGGTATATCCAATATTTCTTCACAAGTGATACATATGAAATATTTCAATATGAGCATCCTACCTATTTCTACCCCCACATGAAACCTCAAAGCATCACTTCATCCTGAAAAAATAAACTTTAGATATTATTGGTCTGGAGCCACCTTGGTTCTCACCATCATATTTCCCATTATTCCTCTATGTAATAACATCCTAGTGGACTATCGCTAAAATTGAAGTCATCTGGA
Organism: Viscum album; assembly: GCA_963277665.1. Taxonomy (NCBI): domain Eukaryota; kingdom Viridiplantae; phylum Streptophyta; class Magnoliopsida; order Santalales; family Viscaceae; genus Viscum; species Viscum album. The sequence goes on from OY728160.1 coordinate 738,374,904, forward strand.
AAACATTGAACTATTATCAGATAGTGTATACCGGCCCATACTCGAATCACAATGAAGACATAAGATCATTACTAAATAAAATAAGATATAACCATTACAACATATTGAATGTATAATAATAATCCATGATATATATAGATCACTTCTTTATATTCATTAACTCGAAATCCATGTCATCACCTAGATTATTAGGAATGAAGTTATCATAGAAGATCTTCTACAAGTCTACCCAGACTATATCGTTATGTCGGTCTTCCTGGGTGATCAAATTCCATCATATATTAGTATAATATCCTATTCTATAAGAAACATGTTTTACCCTCCCCTATAGAGATGTCTCTAGATGATCAAATATAGAAACCATGGGTTCTATGCATGACTCTGTAGCATGTGGTATGCCATCCCACCGAAAAAGAAAATAGATTATACTACAAAAAATATTGAGTGAACTCTACCATAGTCATTGAAGGGCAAGTGACACATTGTATATTTTTCATCATTTGGAAGAGACCCATTTAAAACTAGGAATAAGTTCCCATGTTACGAATTGGAAGAAGTTTCATAGTAGAACCTACATGAGGAATCACTTATTGATTAGGGCCCCAACCTCCGATTAATGGTCATTACTCACTTTGTAGTGAACAAATAAATACTGTTATTATGGAATGTCTCTAGAATGATTAATTAATCCCGAAAAGTGATTTTAACAGTTGAAATTATTTACATGGAAATAATTAGGATAGGTATATATACTGCCTATTAAAAAGACCACAACTCTCTTCCTGCTTGAAAAAACCGGTATTAGTGAAAGAAAAATTCCATACCAGGCCATTAGAATGAATGATACTCCCATATAAACACTAATAGGGTCTAGTATATGCCTAATTATCATATGAAATTATGGATGATATAGTATATGGAGTTTCAATTGTAAGGAATTGAAGAAAACACCATTTATATTACAATTGGAATCTAATTTTGTGGTAACCATTTTAATTTGAATGTTTAAAATTCATTTTGATCATAATATATTTTATTATATATATATCATGTTCTAGAATCAGTAGGTCTAGAATACATATTATTTTATAATTGGAAAATTAAGGTTTAATCACCAATCTTTTTGGGGAAACCCCATTTTCAATGATCTAGGAACATTAATTTATCGACTTATGTTATAACTACATGAAATGTCTACACATTTAAATATGTAATAACATGTTAATAAATATATTAACTAGGACAATTCATGCTAAAATTACAAATGGAATGAAAAAATTCCTAGCATATTAGCCCTATTGTGCATAAAATGATGCATGTAATGCAAACTCTTCATTTCAATGGGCATAGGTAAAATAATTTTCACTACAATAACACAGATAGTAATAATATCATAAGATGTGTTCATCACCCAATGATGAATTAATTTTATCTATACCAAAAATAATCAATAAAAGAAAGTACCAATCCTAGGTAATTTGGGTTACCCATATACATGGGTTAGCTATTCCCATGAACAAGATCATTTCCAAATTATATTATTTATTAGTCTTATTTCTAATACCCAAATAGTAAGATTAGAGGAAAGGAATGATCTTATACAACATTGTAACATTCCAACCAGGTGTCAGCTTATTTGGGGACTTGATCCGATGGTTCACATGGAAACAAACATTCCTCCCCATATAATAGAGACTTATGACTAGTAGAAATGGTTTATGATGGTATAGTGGGGTGACTATAACTTCATATTAGTTTGGAACAATGTATATAAAAAATAATCATATAGTAACATAAACATATATAAACAGACACTGGAATTACTAGACCAAAAACCCGCCATAGTGAAATCATAAACAAAAATAATAATAGACAACTAAGGGAGCGTAAATAACCAAAAATGGTAATAATATTCAATACCCAAGAGGCTTCGTCATATTCTTGATTTTATTGAATGAAGAAATACAAAAAGGATAAATATGGGAAAAGAATATACAACCTGATATAAAAAATACTAAAAATTCAAAATACTTCTCCACTCTCATCTAAAGCATATGCTGAGTCCTCTACTCCCATAAATCATATTAGAAGAAAGAAATCAAAAATTTGTAGTAGGGAACATTCCCTTATATATACCTATATAAATGTAATCTAATCGAGTACCAAAGGTTTACTAAGTGTGGTGTGTGATAAAATAATAGTAGGCCACCACCAAACCTGTCTATAAATAATCAAAGTAGTGAACATAGCTATGGTAGTGTGAAGGTATAAGGAATGATAAATAATTATGAATAAATAAATTATAGCCAGTTGAGGTTATTATAGGAAACCTTGAATCTTTACCTATTTTTTCATTGGCTAGTAGAATTATGATCAGTAACCACACATATATATAGTAGTAATATATATAATATAGTAATATATTGTATCAAACAATATGTACAATGATCATGAGGATGTAAGTATCCATATACCTGGTTTCTATGTTCTAAATAGACCTTGGCTGTAACTTGGCATCCATAACAAGTCAAATAATGTAATGTGTAATGTCATAACAATCATCTATATATAGGTATAATTCTAAAATTCTCCATACAGAACACTCTATACAAGCGAGATTGAATTTCCTTGCTTAACAAGACCCTTAACCATTATTCATCTACAAATATCATATTCATAATTATAATATTAATTATATCATGATGGGTCCCTACATTATCAAAATTATCATATTTCTACAATATATAAATGAGAATCATAGTTATGATAATCAATATATAAAAGGAAGCAATAATCATTGTGACATTTCCACCCATTAACACTCACTATAAATAATCCATTTAATTTGATAAAAGAATGGATTCAATTCATTTTAATTTAAATAATAAATATAATTATTCAATGAAAATAAAATACATCCCATATAATCCAAGCACATATAATGGGCCCTGGTCATTTAAAAATGTGTGGAAGAGTAGGAAAATAAATTTAAAATCAAATCCGAACTCTTAGATGTTTTTTAGTCATTTAAAAAATTATATTAAATAAAACAATTATGTTGCCACATCCAATAGTGTGTCTATTTTTTAGGTCAAAATCCTCTAAAAACATGGTTGTGTCAATTGGGAGTATAAAAGCATGCGTAAAATTATTTAAAAATGAAGAACCCAATTTAAGGTAATGCGCGACACGGAATGGTATACTAAAAAATGATGGATATATGAAAATGAAATAACATTTAGGAAAAAAAGTTGACCAACTGTCTTTTGGATTTATATGACTCACCATATAATATAATATTTTGATTTGATTTAGATTAGAGAAAATCAGAAGAAAGGTCTAATTCCCTAAAAATAGGTTGAATGAGATTACACCAAAATAGTGCGACAAATGAGAAGAGAAACGTAGAATGGAACGAAGAGGATTAAATATCATTCGTCAATATATGTATCTATTCTAGTGGATATTTATTTATTTTCATGATATATGAGATATAATATTACCTAGCTTAGATAAAAGAGACATCCACAGGAGGAGGAGGAAGGGTTAACCCACTAGAAATGGAAGCAAGAAAGAAAGGGTGAAATATTAAACCTTTTAAGGGAAATTATTTAATTTTACACAAAAAGATAGGGGAACACAGTATGGACACATGGTTGGCCAAACGTTTCACAAACTGTGTGATACTACACAACTAAAGGAGGAACCCACTTGGGTTAGATTCACGATTTTGGAAAACATACACAACCCCTGAAAATTTCCTCTACAGTTTGTCTCATAAAAACATTACAACTATCTTCCCAGGCCTACATGGTTTTAGAAAACCATGCATCCTCATATAGTCTATTGAGATCCCCATTTAGTTTCCAATAAAAGTTAGTCTCATCCATGTGATAACCATGTGACCTACCATGTTTACCCAAATCATAGAGCTCTAGGCTCTGAACAAGCCTCATACACTCCCAAAGTGTTCCACAGTACATAGATCACTTTTACCAATATTAAAAATTATATCATATAGTAAAAATATGAACCATATTGTAAAAAAGGGCAGGTCATTAAAGACATTAAATTATATTGACTGTGTATTGCATATAATTTTCTTATATCATGTGTTAGGATTTCTTGTGGTTGTTTTCATTAGTGTTTTATATTAAGGTATTTTGAATGAATTAAACTGCTTGGTGATTTCCACCATCTATATTTCACTCAAATATGATGTTATATTCTCAATGTGGCTTATTATAGGCCCTTACTTCTAGTAGGAAGCATGTTTTTTATGTGAAGGTGTACTTGATGTTGTGTGGTTCCAGTTTCCTCAAAATCATTCAGGCTGCTCTATTTCGGGGATTTTAGAAAGATGCATCAAAGTGTGGTTTCTATTTCATTATTTTGTTTGGTGAATTAGATGTTTTGGATGAATGAAAAAAACTTTATATAGGATAGTATCTTACTCTATAGTAAGGGTCTCCCATGGGACTTCGGATGGTCATCAATGTGACTAGGGTTTATGATGTCTTATATTATATGAAGATTTTGTGTGCTAGTGTGTTTGGGTGATACTAATGCCTTAAATGGGTTCTTATAGTTGCATGGTTTAATGGTATGATAATGTGGTGTGGATTGGAATGTTGGTGGATGATGTATGTCTTGTTATATAATTTACTATTTGAGATAAATGACTCATGCTATATGCATTGGTTAAAGAATAAAATTTTCATTGTGATGTCATAATGAAATATACCTATTGGTCACCCTAAGAGTGAAGATAATAATACAATAAATATTCAGGTTCATAGGAATATAGAGTATCTATTTCATATATTTATTCCATTTTATGATCATCTTAAGGATAACTTTTTCTAAGTTATCCAAAGTATAAACTAAGGAATTAATGGAGTTGGGGCATCCATAGTGTATCTAACAATATATTTTTACTCAGAACATACTAAATTGTATCATGAAGAGGGATGTTACTAAAAATATGAGTACAAGATATAGTTTGTTCATACAATCCTTTACTATATAAATATTTAACTAGGAAGGTATGTGAAATTTACAACATAAATACTCATGGGACAAAATTTTTTTTAGTAATATGTAATAGTGTTGGATGATAAACATGATTAGATATATTGGAAATATATTAATGTAAAATTATTTGAGAATATATTTCCTAATATTTTAAGGATAGACTGATCCCAAAACCTCATGCATTTAGTTCAAGGTGAGACACTAATATGGGATTATACCACCAATTTCACATACATGTTACAATTTTATTTACATTGTTTAGGGAAAATATTTCAATGTTTAATTATTTGAAGATAGTATTAAAAATTATATTACAGTTAAAGTAAATATCATCATATTGACATAATTTAACAAGTTAGTGCATTATCAATTGATATTTGAATAAATTTTTTCTATTTTTAGTGCACCATATAAGAAAGTATTTTCAGATGGGGCCATAATTTGATCATTATATAGTAGGAATTGGGGATACAAGGGGTTATAGATTGGAAGTCAGAGTAAAAGGAATCATTATCCTCCATGAAGGGGTCCATCTTACAGATGTTATTAATGAGTGGAACTAGGGAAAATTCATTTTCACTATGATTGGTCTACTTGGGAGTGTCATACATGAAGGACAATTAGACATTTAAAGTGAGTTTTTATGATTTTTTATTTTAATGTGGTGGTTGTGGATCTATTTTACCCGGTAATATAGGGTTAGAGAAATATAAGTGTAGAAAGTTAGAACTTGGTATTCTTATGCATGTCCATGTTGTGGTAGAGTATAGGGTCCTCAGAAATATAATCAATAGTAAAAAAAATACTAATACATCATATGTATGATAATCATCCATTGGTTGGAGTTTGGGTAAATTAAATTCTTTTGATCGAATCCTTTATTACCAGGAAAGAGATCTATCGAGGATTAATGATACATTGTTATTATGTATGTTATGGATTTTCATAATGAGTAATAGTGTATTATGTATGTTGTGTAGGGAGGAAGTTCCATATAAGGGACTAGGATTATGTATTGAGTATGATTCATAATGATGGTAGTTACATTGACTAGAATTTATGTTTCTTGAGTTGATATATAGGTATCATATCCTCATCATGTTTGGTAGTTAGTTTATGGAATGACTACGTAGGTCATTCGTATGGTTGGGAGTACCCATGGTTAATCCAGTCTTTAATAGTTCATTACTATGTGTGATTGAGAATATATGAATGCGTTTAGAATAATCTCAATGCATTTAGGTTTTTATGAGATGATTGTTTTGATTATTTTGTATATTGGATAATACCGTGGTCAGATACAACTCAAGAAAGAATTATTCTAAATTGGAGAGGTTGTGACATCTTTGGTGTTTTGGTGATGCATTTTGCGACTGAATCTAATCTAACATTGTGTATTTAGGATTATTTGTGGAATTAGTGGAGGCTAAGAGTTTGGTTTTTCGGAGTTTATTTTAGTGTGGGACATATATCATTGAAAACATATGAAATGTGGTACCATGTTCAATTTTATTCGTTTCTCAGTGGATCTGGTAGAAGGGGGTATAACCTAGGGGTCCATTGTGTGGTCAATGATGTAAAACCAAAATATATAGTTTTATATTTAATTTAAATATATATAATTTTTAAAAAATGTTATCTTACATGAAAGCACTGAACTAAGAGGATCAATGAATTATTCTACTAAGATACAAAATTATAGTTTAATCAACAATTAAATAATATCTAAATGAAACATAATTAACATAATTATAAAATGAATAAAACATCAAGTAAATAAATGTTTTTGATGAATAGACTATCATGGGGCCCTCAAAAAAATAAATTTTTAACCAACATGAATATAGAAGTTATTGTCCCATGTGGTTTCCAAAGAGGTAAGTGCTATTAATGGGTTTTTTTGTGGGTCCAGAAGGTGAAATTTTTGAATAATTTAACTTGATTGGTTTTAAATTAAATTTTAATGAATTTTCCAAACCTCATGTATCTCATTACCATTTCAATTAGATAAATATTCCATTTTTTCTCTCTCATTTTCATTCTAATCAAGATAAATCTCACATGATAACCTTCACCTAGATGATTTAGTTCAATCCTAGGGAAGAAATAAACATAATAACCTATACTCTCTCATCTCCCAGTAATATATGATCTCCAATTATTCATAATTCAACCCACTACTCATGGACATAATAAATTTAGAGGACATAATTACCTATTGCATGTAATACTGTGAAAAATGTAGATGAATTCAAAATTTTAGTAATAAAGAAATATCCTAATGTATAAATTGTTTTAATGTGGCCAAAAAAATTAATACAATAGAATAAACATTTAAATTTTAGTAATAATTTACAGGGTATATAGATAATGTCATCATCATTAGAACTAATGGATTGGTGTTCCATCACCATAGATATTTAAGGAAAAAGAAATTAATGTAAAGAAAAAATAGTAGTAGAAGCAGTGTAATTGTGTGGTTATATAAATAACCTCCCTTTTGTGAATAATTTAAGATTTATAGAGGAATGAAATTTTTTCTTTGGACTCCATTGAATTTCAACACGTGAGAAGAAAATATTTTTTTGAAACCCATTGGCAACCCCAAGAATTTTCCACTGTTTTAGTAAAGATATCAATACACTTAATTTAGATTAGTTCCATGTGAAACGTTTCATCATCATGATTTCTATAGATTAAAAAAATTGAATATTTCTTGTTAATTAATTTTAATCTCATTTAAATATTTATATGTATTCTATAATAATGATATTAATAATGATATAATTCTTCACAATTCATTGTGATTCATTAGATTTAATAACCTCTAGAGTTTTTGTGGTGTATATGATATCTCCGGGAATTTTATATGTGATTCATTTAAAATAGTGAAATGTTTTTGAAATAAGTTTTAAAATCTAGTAGGTATGGGAAAAAATATATAGATATGGGGCAGTATTTTGATTAAATAAGTTGGGCTTCATTATGTATGGATGGTTCAATTAAGTGTAAAAATAAGCATTAGTTATTTGGAATGTTCTTGACCTTGGATGTAAAGGTATTGTTATTCAAATTGGGTATGATCGATATAATCCTTTCTAAATGGGTATTTAATGAATTGATTCAAGTGATGAATTTGTGTTGGAATCTTTATTTTTTATCCAAACATATGTTAGGGAGCTAGGACTTCATTTAAAAGTTGGTAAAATACAATGAATCGACATTGTTTTAACTGATTGGGGAAACAGTCAAACAATTGAAGTGAACAAGTCTTTAAATATGGAACAAATGTGTTGAGAATATATGAAATCTAAAAATCATCTTATTTTTTATAAAAAAAAATATACAGTGGAAATATCCAAAAATTAAAAACAATGATTGATCCCTCAATTAATGTGAAATATACTACTTGAGATATTTCAACGTAAAATTTAGTGTTCAGTCAGACAATGGTTTTGATAGGTTCTATACGGGTTCTCAGATCATACATATCATATTATGGAATCATCAAGTTACTAGTTCAAACTCTTCACAAATTAATCAATAGTATAATCATTATACATATTTAGATCGGTATCAGGTTGGTTTTCTATGCCATATCCCATTAGTTTCCATGTCTTTAATCGATAATTGAAATTTATCCATGAGAATTGTTCATGAGGTTTTTAGGTTCAACTCATTATTACCTAAGAGAATTGGTTTTTATTCCTCTATAATAACTATTTACCTCAATTTTTTCATTTAGTAGAAAGTAAATGACGCACATGTGGCCTGTTTAATGTCATGGTATCTCAAGATAAAGGGCACAGTTGGTTTGTATTTCCATATACTGTAGGATAAATTTAATTATTATGGTACCATGTATTGGGTAAAAAGCTCAACTGTGTCGATGCACCTTGTGTGGTATGTTGAGATTTGAATTAACAAGTTTGTTTCATCTTAGAAATACCATAGATATTTTTTTGTTTTCATTTGTGGTAGAATAAGTTGTATTAATGGTTGGGTGAAAACAGTTATGGTGGGATGGTGTGGTGACTTGAGGGGCATGATAAATACAGTAGGCAGATTGATGGATGATGGCCAATTGTCTGACCATGTGTGATGAAGTGTATTAATTTGGATATTTTCATCGTGAAGTTTGGACAATGATGTAGGGGAATTCATAAGGTCACTTTTACATTAACAAGCATTCAGCGTATAGACAGTAGAGCTTTCTTTTGGTCAATTCAAACCTTTTCCAAAATTATGATTAGATGATCTTTGAAATGTAAATGTGATGTAACTTCCCACATAAACAATTATTTATAATCATAAAATAAATGTGATGTAGCTTTAATCCTTTTACATATTTACTAGTCTGAAAAATTATGAATCCAGACTCAGTAGAGGTTATGTTAATAATAATTTCAAAAAATATAAAATAATTAAATGAATTTTTTAATTTTCCTATAACAACTTAAATATAATTCATCATTTAATTTTTGGTTTCTTTTAAAATTTAATTAAAAAATTTAATAAAATAGATATAATCTTCCCAATTTGGTGTCATTAGAAAATTACAATCATCATTTTGTTACATAACAAAGATACTTGTAAATTACAAAACCACATTGAATTTCCGTAGTTAAAATTCATCCCTACAAAATAATAGTAAAAATATCATATTAAATTTGGTCATCATATATGAAATTTTCAGTTTAATAAAACAATTATATTTAAGAAATAAAATTATGGATTTTAAAAGTTTATTCACTAATATATCAATAATTTTTTATGCAATATTGATAGATATTGTACAATTAAATTTCAACTATTCAAAATCAAATGTATGGATTTCCAAAAATTTCAAAAAATGAAAAATCCACTACAAACCAAGATTAACCCCATGATTTAATGAAGCCTATAATCTCAAAAACTAACAAAATTTTATCAATTACCATGTTATTGAATTAATAATTGTGTGAAATTCAATGAAATATATTTTTTTATTTTCATCTCCCAATAATCCCCCCCACTTGAACTATTTCACACCAAAGAAAGAGATAATGTTCAATTTATTAAATAATTATTTTGCCCCACCTAGACTTAAATATAGAAGCTTTAGATGAACAAGATCATATATTCCACAATTTTTTTGTAACGCCCCGACCCCAGTTACCCAGAGTCGGTGCATTAATTACATAACATTGGCATGATCACAAGAAAGATCAAATCTCGAAAGACCGATTGGTTTAGTAGCCTTGGAAACACTAGATATATTCATAAGTTTTACATTACATCATAAAATGAAAAACTACTACAACAACATAATGTCTCCATAATCCACACTCATATCCCCACATAATTTCCCTGCAGGTCATTCATAATTTACTCCTTCACTTCCTGGGAAAAATAAAACATAGAAAAGGGGTGAGCTCAAATGCCCAGTAAGGATAACAATATAGCGGAAACTTTCATAAATAAGAATAAACATTTAAGGCAATGGATGACTAAAACAAAAGCCTTTTAAACTTTAACTTCAACATAGTATGGCATAAATAGAATGAAATAATTCCATTTACTTATTCACATGAATATTCGACTAATCGAATAATCACATGCAATATCAATAACCACTTTCATAATGTTGGAATTCATAATGCCAGACTATCATAACCACATAGTCAAGGCCTCGTGCCAAGACTACAAATAAGATATTGTCAAGGCCTTGTGCCAAGACACTAGTTTGTCTCATGAGACCTACCGATGCATCGAGGAGCTATAGCGAGCTCCACCCGTCACATATTAAGTCCAATGCATTCCCATATGAAAAGGTTTAAACATAACATAAACATTTGTATTAAAACTAGCATACGAAATTTCAATACTTTCACCAGAAACTATGAATGGTATAAAAATATCACATCCACCGTAAAACATATCACAAAACCTTCAATACAATATAGAAGTTTTGTATCATAATAAATCAACTTCAAATAATCTTAAAATCCATCAAAGGATGTTGACATAGATGAAATCAAAATTTGTTTTTAAGGAAATATCTCCTTTTATTTTGAAATCATTTAAGATCCATATAAAATAAAACATTTTCTTTGAAAATATTCTTATAATCTTGTAAGGAAAGCTTTGAATATTTTATAACGGCGGAAAATAACCGCACCCGCCGTATAAGAATAAAAAAAACATTCTTATCTTAATTCTGTCGAAAAGGTTAAAAAGCACCTTTTTTGGAAAATGACGGAAAGATTCCCTTATAAACCTCTTATAAAAAGTCAAACAAGGGTATAAATGACTTTAACCCATATTATTTTAAATATTAAAAATTTTTTGAAATACATTTTGAAGAAACATGGATGTGGATGATAACGAGATCCCAGTAGATTATTACGTATAAAAAACCTCGGATAATGAAGAGATTCTGAAATAACCCTTACCTTGTACTTTTCCTTGGTTGGGGTAGGTTAACCTCCTGTATAATGGTGAAATAATTGTTATTAAATTATAAAATAATCATATACATTATTATGATATCATATATGATCTTTTAATATTGATTTGATAATAATATATTAGTATTATCGTTGTTTCGGGTGTGAACTTACTCATTTTCTTTTATATGTTTTGTTACATAAGCCATGTTTGTTGTATCTTATTCATATCCAGAATGATATCACGTCCTTAAACATCATTTTTAAATCATCAAATGATAATTATACTTGAATGGATACGATGGAGAATGAATCTCATCGCGTTCGTGGAGACGGTAGTCCGTACGTACGCACGAGCGACAATATCATTCTTTTGATATTAAAATAATATATAAATGGATTTTATATCATATATAAAGAATAATTAACATGTTATATTTATTATTTACATGAGTTTCACATCATTATTATACCCATCCAAATAATAATATATTGAATAACAATTACACCACGACGTGGAGACGGTAAGCCGTACGTACGCACGTATGGTGACATGTTATTCAAAGGGTGGATAGAATACTGAATATGGTTGTACCATATTTATAATAACATCACAGTATATTTGAGATACTGGAGTTATTATTTTAGAATGGTAACAACAAAGGAAGAAGAAGTGGAAGAAGAAATGAACTTGGAAATGGGTGGTGAAATCATTACCTCTTTTTCGGGCTCTTCCTTTGGATTTGATCAAAAGGGCTCCTTAGGTTGGCTTTCGGATCAAACTAAGGCCTCTAGGTTGTAGTGCGGGAAGTTGGGAGAGTATTTGGGTAGAGTTTGGCCGAACCAAAAGGCTTTGAAGGTGTGAAGAAATGAGAAGGAGTGGTCTCCTTTTATAAGGGAGAGGAGGGGCTCTTTAGGAAAGAGTGAAAGTATTACTTTATAATATAATTATATTCGGTTTATAATGGTCCAAAAATCATGGAGGTCGAAGATAAGATGACTCATATTCTAAATGACATCAACCAATAAGAATTGGACAGGTTTTAGATAATATTTTAATCATTATAATCTTATTTATTTAAATGATTTATTAATGAGGTAAACATTGCATCATTATTGTGTCATTAATAATTTATATTATACGATGTCTAAAAATTATAAATAAAATATCATTATGTAGGAAATATTTTTATCTTTCTAATGAATATTTATAGTCAAAAATCCAACATGTATAACCCTATGTAAAAATTGTTCTTCTAAAAGATGTAAGCTTATGCCATTTTTATTTTTATTTTAACTTTATTAATATAATGTGTCCCTACCACATACAAGTGGCTATAAGGGGTCCCCAAATCGATCCAAGGATGCCCATGGTCGGGTATGTGTACACCAATAAGGTTAGGACACGTTTTAGGGTAATTTTGTATTATTATAATATTATTTTTTAACCCTTATTTACCGGATTTACCCTTTAACCATGGTAAATAAAATATTTACCGCAGTAATTATTCAAAATGTGTAAAAATAAAAGTTACCTATTTACATAATTTGGACATCCTAATTCCAAATATTTAATCCATTTTTCCAAATTCAAAACACAGAAGTGGCAGAAATTAATTTAAAATTAATTCCCGTTGTTAAAATAAAAAGCGTGTTTTTAAGAAATAATAACTATCAAAAGATTGACACTTGTTTATGTCTGGTTTAATTGTGAAATTATGTCCAATGACAAACATTAAATTAAATGGTAAAAATATATTCTAAATATAATTTAAAACCACTCAAATTCATAATTTATCAATATTAATTATTTTGATTAAAAAAGTTGATTTTAATTAAAATTTAGTAATTTTCACTATTCATCAGAATATAAAAGTTATCCGAAAAGTACCAAAATTTCACCCTAGGCTAATTTCAATATTCCGAATCCAAAAATAAAGTCCATTTTGAAATATAAAATATATATTATTTCAAAAAGTAGGTATTACTATTCACAACGGCTAGTATAATTAGTTGTGGTGTGTGTTAGAACTCGAGGTTGCGTACAACACACGCTATCACATTATTCGAAGGGAAACGTACCGTGGAAGCTTGGGGTGTTACATTCTCCCCTCCTTCAAATAATTGCGTCCTCACAATTTCTAGGGTATTACTGCATAAAAAGACTCGGGTGGTTCTTCATCATAAGTTCCTCGGGTTCCCACATTTCCTCTTCCATCTTATGATTTCTCCACAAAACTTTTACCAGATGCGTCGTCCGATTTCTCAGTACTTGTTCTCTTGTATCAAGAATCCTGACAGGCTCTTCACAATAAGACAGATCGGGTTCCAGTTCTAATTCCTCATAGGTGAGTACATGCATTGGGTCAGGCATGTATTTTCTCAACAGAGATACATGGAACACATCGTGAACTTTGGAGAGACTTGGCGGCATTGCCAATCGGTAAGCTACAACCCCAATTCGTTCAAGAATTTCGAAGGGTCCGATGTACCTGGGACTCAATTTACCTTTCTTACCAAAACGTATGACTCCCTTCCATGGAGATACCTTCAGGAAAACATGATCACCGACTTGAAATTCCAAATCCTTCCTTCGATTATCGGCATAGCTCTTCTGCCAACTTTGAGCTGCTTTGATGTGATTTTGGATTACCTTCACCTTTTCCACCGTTTCCTCCACCAGTTTTGGGCCTACAAGTTTTCTTTCACCAAACTCATCCCAACAGGTTGGTGTACGACGTCTATTTCCATATAACGCTTCATATGGTGCCATCTGAATACTCGAATGGAAGCTATTGTTATAGGAAAATTCTACCAGTGGTAAATATTGATCCCACATACCCTGAAAGTCAAGTGAGCAAGATCTCAACATGTCTTCTAGGGTTTGAATAGTCCGTTCTGATTGTCCATCTGTCTGAGGGTGGTAAGAAGTGCTCAAATGAAGTTCAGTATCCAGGGATTTCTGAAGACTTTTCGAAAATCTTGAAGTAAAACGGGGATCACGATCAGAAACAATCGATAGGGGTACTCTATGAAGTCTCACAACTTCATTAACGTATAGTCTTACTAGACGTTCCAGAGGTAGATCTTCTCTTATAGCATGAAAATGTGCTGACTTGGTAAGACGATCAACAATAACCCATATTGCATCGTTCCTTCTAGGAGTCTTTGGTAGCCCCAGGACAAAGTCCATCGTAATATTGTCCCATTTCCACTCCGGTATGGGAAGAGGTTGCATGACTCCTCCAGGCTGTTGCCTTCCAGCTTTCACTTGTTGACAAACCATACATCTTGACACAAAATCAGCAATCTCCCTCTTCATGTTGTCCCACCAAAAATGTTCCTTCAAATCTCTATACATTTTGGTGCTCCCAGGGTGTATAGAGAAATTGGAACTATGAGCATCATCCAGCAATTCCCTTTTCAGATCAGGTAAATCGGGAACACAAAGTCTCTTCCCGAATTTCAAAATTCCATCTTTATACACAAAGTCTCTCAATCTCCCATCATTCACAGCTTTAATCTTCTTCTGAAATTCTTCATCGTCGGTCTGAGAACTCTTAATCCTTTCTAGTAAAGATGGTTTGGAAACCATTTGAAAAAGCATTGATGTTTCAACTTCCCTGGTTATTCCCATGTCCATCTTCACTAGATCCATGATAATTGGATCCCTTTCAGTTCTCATCATGTTCAAAACTCCATGGTATTTTCTGCTCAAAGCATCTGCAACCTTGTTTGCTTTCCCCGGGTGGTAGTGTATCGTACAATCATAATCCTTGAGTAATTCAAGCCATCTCCTTTGACTCATGTTGAGTTATTTTTGTGAGAAAATATACTTCAAACTATTGTGATCAGTATAAATCTCACATTTTTCACCATAGAGGTAGTGCCTCCATATCGTCAAAGCAAAGATCACAGCTGCTAACTCGAGATCATGAGTAGGATAGTTTTGTTCATGAATTTTCAACTGTCGTGATGCATAGGCAATAACTCTATCATTCTGCATATGGACACAACCAAGTCCTTTCTTTGATGCATCACTATAAATAACGAACCAATCATTCCCCGATGGTAGAGTCAATATAGGAGCATTGAATAATCTTCTCTTCAGTTCTTCAAAACATTCTTCACACTCTTTTGTCCAAACAAAGTTAACCCCTTTACGTGTGAGCTTCGTTAATGGGTTAGCCAATTGGGCAAAATTCTGGACGAAACGTCGATAATAACCTGCCAAACCAATAAAACTACGTACCTCAGTTATACTCGTAGGTGCTGGCCATTCTTGGATTGCCTTGGTCTTAGAAGGATCAACAGAGATTCCATCTTTAGAGACAATATGTCCAAGAAAAGAAATATCCTGAAGCCAGAATTCACACTTGCTAAACTTCCCATATAATTCATGCCTCCTCAGAGTTTTCAAGATAATGCGCAAGTGATTTTCATGATCTTCGTAGGTTTTGGAGTATACTAAGATATCATCAATAAATACCACCACAAATTCATTGAGATACTCCTTGAAAAATCTATTCATCAGATCCATGAATACAGATGGTGCATTAGTCAATCCAAACGGAATTACAGTAAACTCGTAATGCCCATACCTGGTTCGAAATGCTGTCTTCGGAATGTCTTCCTTCTTCACACACAACTGATGGTATCCAGATCGAAGGTCAATCTTTGAAAAGTATTGAGCTCCATGCAGTTGGTCAAATAAATCATCAATGCGAGGTAGGGGATACTTGTTCTTTATCGTTATAGCATTGATCTCCCTGTAGTCGATACATAACCTCCTAGATCCATCTTTCTTTTTAACAAAAAGAACAGGGGCTCCCCATGGAGAAACACTAGGGCGAATAAATCCCTTATTACTCAATTCCTCTAGTTGTTTCTTTAGTTCAACTAACTCTATAATGGCCATTCTATAAGTGGTCTTTGATATAGGCCTTGATCCTGGAATCAAATCAATGGAAAACTCAACTTCTCGTTCTGGAGGATGTCCAGGTAAATCTTCCGGAAATACATCTACAAATTCTTTCACAACAGGTACATCCTCTATTTGAACATTCCTTTCCTCACCCGCAGTTATTTCATTCTCTTCCTCCCCAATAATTGAATTTAGTTGAGCTATTGAGGGTGGATCTAAATAAGAATTAGGTGGTGACAATTCTGCTCTAAAAATAAGGTGTTCCTTATCATTATCATCAAGAATCGTAACCTCTTTCTTCTTACAATAAATCTTCGCATCATAGTCCGAAAGCCAGCCCATACCGAGGATTATATCAAACTCAATCATAGGTATGACGATGAGATCAGCAGATAAAGAAAATTTATGTGCTCTAATGGGGACTGATTCACAAAACTTTGTTGCAATGATACTTCCCTTAGGAGTTTTAACTGACAACTCCCTTATTAAATCAAATTGGAAATATCTAATTTTCTTAGCAAACTGGGAAGATATGAAACAATGCGACGATCCAGAGTCAAATAATGCATTTTGTAAACTTGAAGAAACCATTAAATTACCTGCCACCACGTCTTTTGGAGACTCTACCTCAGTAGTAGTGATAGCATAAGCTTGGCCTTGATCCCTTGGCCTTTTCTGAGGTAAGTTATCCTGACGCTTAGGACATTCATTTGCATAATGTCCCATCTCCCTGCAATTGTAGCACTGAATGTTGGTGGCTTCCTTCTTCCCTTTACAATCACGAGCTTGGTGGCCTTTTTCACCACACTTGTAACAGACTCCCATTCCCTTCAAGCAAGCACCGATGTGTTTCTTCCCACATTTACCACAGGATGGATATTCAACCTTTCCTTTCATCCCATTATTTTTATTCCCAGATTGATCAGCAGGCCTCTTCTTCTCTTTCTTTGCTTTAAAGTCATAAGACTTATAGAATTCCTTTTCGGTCTTGATAGCACATGAGACAATGTCTTCGTACGATGAAAAGGATTGTGAGACTAATGCTCGACGGAGAAATGGTTTTAACCCATCAAAGAAATGATCAATCTTACTTCTTGGGTTGCGAATATAATCTCCAGCATACCTCGCTAACCTTGTAATGTTAGCCTCATACTTTGTGACATTCTCATCCTCCTTTTGTCTCAGACTCAGAAATTGTCTTTCCATATCTTCTCGATGGTCGCGAGGAAAGTATTTTTCTAAAAATAGATCTTTGAACTCCCTCCATTCCATATTTGATACTTCATCATCTACCTTCATATTTTGAATCAATGACCACCATTGATCAGCATCTCCAGTGAGGCGGTAAACTGCCATGATATCTTTTTCCCTTTCACTGCTCCCCAAAGCCTGAAATATTTTCTCTAGGGAAAATATCCATTGCTCAGCTACTAAGGGATTTGTATTCCCATTGAACGTTGGTGGTTGTTGCCTCATGAATCGATCTAACATTGATCCTCCACGCTGCGGATCAGGGTGCTCCATACGGGTAAGGTTATTATTCATAACCTGAGTAAGTTTTCCCAGTATGGTGATTAGCTGATCGGCACCAGTTGCATCACCAGCCCCACTATAATTATCTTGAGCAGGAGGGAAATCCCTACATGGAGTGCGTGCATTGATACAGTTTCCATTTCTTCCACTAGGCTCCATTTCTAAACAATGGCATAAACTAGATAAGTTTATGAATCAAAATACATAATCTCATACTTATAAAACACTCAACATAAATTGAACTATTTATGGATATAATCCATAATCATAAAAATGTTTTCTTTGAGGAATTATATACTCATAAACCCTTCATAATGATTTGTAAAGAAAATGAGAGTTATCCTAAGCATATCCCCCGGGAGTGTCGTAACCAAGAGTGCAGCCAGGCCCGTTGTCGTGCACCGGTTCCCGTTCGAGTCTAGCTCAAAGCGGTGTTTTCGGGTTTTACCCCTAGGTACATCTATGCCAGAGCCGCCTCTACCTGCTCGTATCCAGACAGGGATGTATTGCTCGGAAAACTCACAAAATCTCTACAATACCAAAATTCTAGGAAGTTATTCTATACTAATCCTCAAAGTTCATCTTAGGTCTACGTGCTCTAATCAGAGTTTATCTAAATCTAGCTTCCAAGGTTTGTACTAAACTTCCTCTGATACCAACTGTAACTCCCCAACCCCAGTTACCCAGAGTCGGTGCATTAATTACTTAACATTGGCATGATCACAAGAAAGATCAAATCTCGAAAGACCGATTGGTTTAGTAGCCTTGGAAACACTAGATATATTCATAAGTTTTACATTACATCACAAAATGAAAAACTACTACAAAAATATAATGTATCCATAATCCACACTCATATCCCCACATAATATCCCTTCAGGTCATTCATAATTTACATCTTCACTTCCTGGGAAAAATAAAACATAGAAAAGGGGTGAGCTCAAATGTCCAGTAAGGATAACAATATAGCGGAAACTTTCATAAATAAGAATAAACATTTAAGGAAATGTATGACTAAAACAAAAGCCTTTTAAACTTTAACTTCAACATAGTATGGCATAAATAAAATGAAATAATGCCATTTACTTATTCACATGGATATTCTACTAATCGAATAATCACATGCAATATCAATAACCACTTTCATAATGTTGGAATGCATAATGCCAGACTATCATAACCACATAGTCAAGGCCTCGTGCCAAGACTACAAATAAGATTTTGTCAAGGACTTCTGCCAAGACACTAGTTTGTCTCATGAGACCTACCGATGCATCGAGGAGCTATAGCTGGCTCCACCCATCACATATTAAGTCCAATGCATTCCCATATGAAAAGGTTTAAACATAACATAAACATTCGTATTAAAACTAGCATATAAAATGTCAATACTTTCACCATAAACTATGAATGGTATAAAAATAGCACATCCACAGTCAATCATATCACAAAACCTTCAATACAATATAGAAGTTTTCTATCATAATAAATCAACTTCAAATAATCTTAAAATCTATCAAAGGATGTTGACATAGATGAAATCAAAATTCTTTTTAAGGAAATATCTCCTTTTATTTTGAAATCATTTAAGATCCGTATAGAATAAAACATTTTCTTTGAAAACATTCTTATAAGCTTGTAAGGAAAGATTTGAATATTTTATAATGGCGGAAAATAACCGCACCCGCCGTATAAGTTTAAAAAAAACATTCTTATCTTAATTCTGTCGAAAAGGTTAAAAAGCACCTTGTTTGGAAAACGACGGAAAGATTCCCTTATAAACCTCTTATAAAAAGTCAAACAAGGGTATAAATTACTTTAACCCATATTCTTTTAAATATTAAAAATGTTTTGAAATACATTTTGAAGAAATATGGATGTGGATGATAACGAGATCCCAGTAGATTATTACGTATAAACAACCTCGGATAATGAAGAGATTGTGAAATAACCCTTACCTTGTACTTTTACTTGGTTGGGGTAGGTTAAACTCCTGTATAATGGTGAAATAATTGTTATTAAATTATAAAATAATCATATACATTATTATGATATCATATATGATCTTTTAATATTGATTTGATAATAATATCTTAGTATTATCGTTGTTTCGGGTGTGAACTTACTCATTTTCTTTTATATGATTTGTTACATAAGCCATGTTTGTTGTATCTTATTCATATCCAGAATGATATCAAGTCCATAAACATAATTTTTAAATCATAAAATGATAATTATACTTGAATGGATACGATGGGGAATGAATCTCATCGCGTTCATGGAGAAGGTAGTCCGTACGTACGCACGAGCGACAATATCATTATTTTGATATTAAAATAATATATAAATGGATGTTATATCATATATACAGAATAATTAACATGTTATATTTATTATTTACATGAGTTTCACATCATTATTATACCCATCCAAATAATAATATATTGAATAACAATTACACCACGACGTGGAGACGGTAAGCCGTACGTACGCACGTATGATGACATGTTATTCAAAGGGTGGATAGAATACTGAATATGGTTGTACCATATTTATAATAACATCACAGTATATGTGAGATACTGGAGTTATTATTTTAGAATGGTAACAACAATGGAAGAAGAAGTGGAAGAAGAAATGAACTTGGAAAAGGGTGGTGAAATCATTACCTCTTCTTCGGGCTCTTCCTTTTAATTTGATCAGAAGGGCTCCTTAGGTTGGCTTTCTGATCAAAATAAGGCCTCTCGGTTGTAGTGAGGGAAGTTGGGAGAGTATTTGGGCAGAGTTTGGCCGAACCAAAAGGCTTTGAAGGTGTGAAGAAATGAGAAGGAGTGGTCTCCTTTTATAAGGGAGAGGAGGGGCTCTTTAGGAAAGAGTGAAAGTATTACATTATAATATACTTATATTCGGTTTATAATGGTCCAAAAATCATTTACGTCGAAGATAAGATGACTAATATTCTAAATAACATCAACCAATAAGAATTGGACAGGTTTTAGATAATATTTTAATCGTTATAATCTTATTTATTTAAATGATTTATTAATGAGGTAAACATTGCATCATTATTGTGTCATTGATAATTTAAATTATTTGATGTCTAAAAATTATAAATAAAATATCATTATGTAGGAAATCTTTTTAGATTTCTAATGAATATTTATAATCGAAAATACAACATGTATAACCCTATGTAAAAATTGTTCTTCTAAAAGATGTAAGCTTATGCCATTTTTATTTTTATTTTAACTTTATTAATATAATGTGTCCCTACCACAAACAAGTGGCTCTAAGGGGTCCCCAAATCGACCCAAGGATGCCCATGGTCGGGTATGTGTCCACCAATAAGGTTAGGACACGTTTTAGGGTAATTTTGTATTATTATAATATTATTTTTTAACCCTTATTTACCGGATTTACCCTTTAACCATGGTAAATAAAATATTTACCGCAGTAATTATTCAAAATGTGTAAAAATAAAAGTTACCTATTTACATAATTTGGACATCCTGATTCCAAATATGTAATACATTTTTCAAAATTCAAAACACAGAAGTGGAAGAAATTAATTTAATATTAATTCCCGTTGTTAAAATAAAAAGCGTGTTTTTAAGAGATAATAACTATCAAAAGATTGACACTTGTTTATGTCTGGTTTAATTGTGAAATTATGTCCAATGACAAACATTAAATTAAATGGTAAAAATATATTCTAAATATACTTTAAAACCACTCAAATTCATAATTTATCAATATTAATTATTTTGATTAAAAAAGTTGATTTTAATTAAAATTTAGTAATTTTCACTATTCATCAAAATATAAAAGTTATCCGAAAAGTACCAAAATTTCACCCTAGGCTAATTTCAATATTCCGAATCAAAAAATGAAGTCCATTTTGAAATATAAAATATATATGATTTCAAAAAGAAGGTATTACTATTCACAACGGCTAGTTTAATTAGTTGTGGTGTGTGCTAGAACTCGAGGTTGCGTACAACACACGCTATCGCATTATTCGAAGGGAAACGTACCGTGGAAGCTTGGGGTGTTACATTTTTGAATTATCATTCCTCCATTATGATTACAATTCTTTGTCTCACATTAACTTAATAAATTTTCATCGTCCATGAGTTAAATTTTTTTATTTATGTGGAATCAAATAAAATTAAATGAAAAATTACATTTATCTCATTCATATAAGTTTCTTAATGAAAATTTTAAATATCATCTTCATTGATAAAATAGATATGATTTTGTTATAAATTAATTTTCCCATTCTTTAACTAGGTTCAATATTCTATTTATAAAGAAGATTTTTTTTTACAATTATAAAATTTATTGATTTTTTATGAATTATTCCAAGTCACGAATGTGAAAATAACAGTGAAAAGGAACAAATTGAATATGTAATAATGTCTTACTCACACCCCTGGTGCCTAATGTCTCAATGTTTCAATGAGGATTCTTAATTGTCTATTTTGATAAATGATTAAAATATTTATAACTTTTTTTATTTGGATCCCAAAGGTGTTTTTTCACATAGGATATGTTATCTTTGATTAATCTATAAAATTTAGTATCCTCATATTATATTTCTGATTCCACATAAATCATTTTAATCACAGTCCATTTTCAATTATGTTGATAATATTTTCATGAATATAGTGGATAAAACAGTCATTAATCATCCTTATATCACCATTTTAGCTCATAAAGTTTCCAAAAAATATAAAATCGAAGTTAAACTAGGGTGGATAGAAATAATGATTATTTTTTTACATTAATTAAAATAAAATAAAAATGAAAAACAGAGAAAAAAGAAGAAACTATATAATAATTTATAAAACATGTTTTTATTATTTTTCTTTAATAAAGTCAAATAAAGACTATGGAAAATAGAAAAATATGTGTATCTTAACTTACTTTTACCCTACACCCCACACTTATCACATAAACCATTCAATTTTATTAACTTGTGAGTTTTTTCATGAATTTAAAAATTAAAAATGAGTATACATATAAATATGTAATAAATATAAAACCAATTTTTCTTCATTAGATGAAAATATGGTGTTTTGTATCCTTCCAATTTTTTTAGAAAATGATTTAGTTCTTGAAATTTACTTTATAAGGGCTTAGTGATTCAGCTCCCTTAATCCTATCTGCACCAAATATAAAATATTTTGTCACTATGAATGTAATTATACATTAAGAATGATGTTTAAAATGAATTATATTAATTCGTGAAGAGTACATAAAAAAAATCTCCACAATTTTGATGCTTCTTTTATGAATGAAACTATCATGGATTGACCGAGATTTCTAATTTTTCAATAGAAAACACTCATAATCAAATCTACTTGTCTCCATCATCTGTTTCTTCCACTCCTCTATAGGTTTCTCAAATTATGGGATAACTTTTTTATCAGCCAAATATGCTTTATAAAGCATCTTGATAGACAATTTATTACTTACCTTAAGGAAATAACTTCCCATGTGGGGTGGTTGAAATTTCAATTCCTTTTTAGGTGGCTTTTATAATGATGATTTTAACATGTATTTATTTATACTTTCACTAGTACATGTATGTTATAGGATTATAGAAAAAATTCTCTAAAATCATATAAATATTTCATATAAATCTACTCAAGCTATCAAATAAAAAAATAGATTCCATATTAAACTCACATTCAATGAAATATATGGCGGAAAAGTCTTCATATTCCAAATCCAATCTTAATCTATATTTTTAATAAAATATTATAATTTATTTGTAATGGAAACATGTAAATTCAAAATTCTCATTATACAAATAGTTTTCCCTATTATGGATTTTATTGAATCATGAATATTAAAATTAATAGTGTGTTCACTAATTTTCATTGAAATATTTCCTTCATTAAAATTTGTAATTGTTTTGGTAGTCAATTGAATCAACCTACCAAAGATGATATGGTATTGATCATTATTTTTTCCTTCATCTACCATAAAAATAATGAAATTAACATGAAAAATAAATTGTACAATCACTAGAACACATTCTGATATAGATACTATGAAATTGATGGCTTGGTTGGTAGGCTATAAAACCACTTAAATAGTTTTTAATAATCTAATATATAGATATAAATAATCTGAATAAGTCAATACTTTAAGTGAAATTTTGAAATCATATAATTATTTAGAAAAATTAATCTATCTAATATAGAAAATGATAGTGAAAATACATAGATCTTAGCTTTTATGGGGTATTTTTAGGTCATTAGTACATAATAATTTTTACATTTCCATAATTTTTTATTACATTTCAATGTCCTCCTCCCATGAAAATTAATTTGATTAATTTTTCAAACATAGAGAATTCATCCCCATCTTCTAGAAATGTGATACTAATTTAAATTTCTTCCATATATCTGCAATCTTCTAAGATAATGTGTATTAAATAGTTCTATTTGGACTTTTGTTTCTATAGGGGAATATTTTTTGGGGGATTATGAGGTCCCTCCATCATGGATTTCCATTTATCGTTATTAAAAAGTGGTTTTCCCATAAGGATTTATTATTTATGCATCTTTTATAGGTGTAACTTGATCAGGGATAGTGGGAATTCAACTTACAAAATCAAATTTGGATATGGAAACATCACTAATTTGAGGATTATTAACACTCTTTAATAAAATAAAACTAACATTTCTCATTGGTTAATGAATAATATGACCCAACATTTTACCAATATCATTATTTTTATGATTATTATGGGTAATGAAAATCTAAATAAACCACCATTGTGACCATTTATTACTTATTCATGTCTGTCTTAATATATTACAAACAATTATAAAAAAATTATCTAGTAAGGGTTCATGGTCATTCATTGGCTGATATCCTATGGATAGATGAGATATATACCTACAAATAGTTATTCGATGAATTGATTGTTGATAATAAGACTTTTAAGGTGGTTAAATGTTATTTTGGATAGTAGAATTTTTAAGTAGTAGGTTTTAAAATCTATATTGAATGCTAAATTACTCTATGACCCCTTCTTTTCCTGATGGATAATGCAAGTGTAGTCTTTATAACATGGCTTCACAACATTCTGGCACTTGAAGGTTTCCATCAGTGAGGTGGTTGAAGGAATAATATAGTTGGATGTTCTAAGTGGGTAAAATAGTTGTGTTATCTAGATCATTGATCAAATATGTATCTCTCACAATATGGGATAGTTCCTATGTTTTCTATAATAAATTTGGGTTAGAATAAGTCACATCATGTACTCCCATTGTTGTATTTATTATGTCAAATAACTAAGTGTTTTAGGAGAACCTTTCAATCATATCTATGGATTCAATTGGGGATTTTTTATTAGATACTCTATAGAGGAAGGAACAAAATAATTTTCATTAATTTCCATTAATCCTTTGTAATAGAATACTAGGAAATATTTCTTTCTCACTAGGTTAGTGTGGATAGGAGTTTTTTAATAACATTATTGTCACCCATAATAAAAAATGGGATTATCACCATTCTTGTTTCCTTTCATATATTTTAATCCTCAACTACAAAAACCTTTCTAATGGGATATAATTATGGAGTAAGGCTCTATAAAATTCATCCCATGTGGTGATCTATTAAGGTTATAGGTTATAGAGCCGCTCCATGGAAGATCTGTCAAGAGACAAGGGAATGGAATTTCATTCAATTTGAGACTTAATATATCCTATTGGATTGAACATATGATATAATTCAAAAAAAGTCATAGATTACAGTTGGGGGATTATTCTAAAAAAACATATAACATATTTAGGTGACCTAGATGTTTCATTTTAAAACCTCAATCCAGTTATCCATTGATTTTTAACAGCCAACTATTTTTGTTATTAGTAGTTTTACAATGTTCTCTTATTTTTAAATTTGATTCAGTATGATTATATTTTTTTTTATTCATTTGGTGAACCTACTAGATATAGAAACATAGGAAGGTGGGAGTATTAATGAAATTTTGAAAAACAATCATTCTACTTCATTAGTGATTTTATTGTTCTTAGTCATTCTAAACAATATGCCTTTTGAACAATAGATCAAATCCAATGTGGTGAAATGAAATGTGTATGGTCAATTTATGAAAAAAAATTAATTCAAAAAATGAACACAAATATTTGCCTCCTCAAAAATAGTTCTAGGTTTGAGGAGAGGTATATCATAAGGACCTCATGAAAACAGCTTTTTATCTTGAATGAATGTAGTCATAGTTAGCTCAGGGTATCTCTATAGATGAATATGTTATGGATGTGTTCTAAATTGTTTTGGTGGATTTATTATATGAAAATTTATTTTTTGATTGAATATAATTTTTTAATGTAAATTTTAATGAAGTGGCCTATCTTTATATTTCTCCTTAAATTTAATTTTAAATTATTATTTTATTTCTTACACACTTTTAACTCTATCTCGTCAAAAACTACACTTGATTTCACTCACATTGATGTTTTTTTATAATTAAAGGGATTAAATAACCATAGTAACCTCCAATCTCCCATATCCTATTAATCAGATATGTCCTATTACCCTTATGTCAACCCACTACACATGATTATAAGTAACAGGGATGACCTGAATATCTAGTGTTTGTAATCCATGTAATTTGGGAAGAAGAATTCCAAATATAATAAATAAAAAATATCATAACATTTTAATATATTTAATTATTATTTAATGATAAATATAATTCAATGAACCATTAATTTGTGGAATTAACTATAAAGGGATACATAGAATCTCATAAACAAAACTACTAATGGAATACTATTCCTTCACTATAGGGATTATATAAATAAGAAATTAAACAATATGGTAAAAATAATAGTATCTTGATTGAGTGATTGAATAAGAAGACTACTCAGGTTAATATATTATTATTAATAGAGGAAATATTAATGTTCAACAATTCCCTTATAAATTCACCACATTATAAGAATACGTTTCTTCAACTCCATCAGGTTATTATATGATGGTTCCATTGTTTCAATAGTGAGCTCAATTCCCTCCCTTTAGATTTCCACCATATAGGAAAATTTAGGGCTGCGGTTTCTCAAAATTATCATACTCAAAAGTTTTTTGTTAAAACATTCTCCTCTCATGACCATTTTCTATATATATATTCAAGAATAATCGGAGGCCAAATTATCGGATGCATCACAATCCAAATATAATTTCTTTTTTAGCATGTTTTTGGGTTTTAGTGATTCACATGCCATATCATAGACTGTTATTTGGGCTTGAGATGAAATTGTTCCATGTTTTTTGAACTAGGATTCAACAATAGTAGGCCTCTATGAACTCGTATTGAGATGGGGTTGTATTGAGAATAAATATTTCTGGATTTTTTCTATCTTAAGGATTAAATCGAGTGGAAAGATAAGCAATGGTGATTTAGAGGGTTCTAGGACCTGGATGGTAAAAAATGTCAACAAAATTGGGACTGATGGATATGGGACCTTATAATATATGAATTTAATGAATTGATTCTTTGTATGGATATGTGATTAATGATCGAAGTGGTGAAAGAGTTATGTAAGGGGGAGACACAAATTTATTGTAGAGGTGGTTGAGTATAATGAATATTCTTCTATTTAAATAATTAGATAATGTTTGCCAATAGTTGGTGCATATGGGCCTTCAAATCTATAGGCATATATTTTAAATATAAAATGTCTAAACACTAACTTATTTAATCTAGAAACAAACATATTGAATAGATTTTATAATAAAAAACCTTGATTTATTCCTCAATTCTTGTTCGATCTATAACATTTGTGGGTTTAAAATTGAATTACGGGCATAGAAAAATATAGTTTCTAATTAGATTATCAACATTGATTGATCATGATCATGTATCATCTAGTGATGTATTTTTCATTGTTCTAAATTCATCAATATTATTTAATTACTTAAACATTATTTTAGGCACAAATAAGATTTCTTAGATAGATCATGTTGGTTCATTGGTCTTTAATCGTTGTTCTGAATTTATACATGAGCATTGTTCTCTATGACTTAAACATTGATTCATTTTTACCAATCCTATACATTTTTATTCATTTAGAAGGAAAATTTCCCTTAATAATCATATTTAGTATGAAGAAAAAGTTTCTTGGGTAGGGTGATTGTTAGAATGATAGTTTTAGATGAAGGGAACGATAGTTTAAGATTTATAAATGTGGTAGGATGAATTTTAAGTTCATAGTATTCATGTTTGGGTAGATTTTGACAACCATATTGAGTATCTTCATGTTTTTAGTCTAGGATATAGCCTATAATATCCTATTGTTTGAAATTATAGGAGATATTAATATTTCATTTGAAGCATCTTATGATACCATGAATATAAGGCCCCGTCCTTAAACCTTACTTAATATTGAATTAAATGAGTAATTCACATTGATTATATTTTCGGGTTTATAGTTTTAGAGAATTAGGTCATAACTATTACATCTTAAAAGATTACATAGTAGAAACTTCTACTAAGTTACCATAAAATAAAAAAAACACTTAAAAAGAAACATGTCTAGTTCCATGTTTTAGATAGAATGTCTTTCCTTGATCCCATCCTTGACCCTATTCATCATTAAGTCCTGTGTAAAACATTTCAAAAACATGGGATGAGCATAAAAATCCCAGTAAAGGATACACAAATAAGGAAAACTGTTAGTTTATAAAAAACAACAAGTAAACCATGAGTACTTTACCAATGTAATACTTTTCACCTTTATGAAGTAGTAAAAACTCTTTACTGAATAAAAGACAATTATTTACCCTTTTGTAACCAAAATATTACCATTAAACCCATATAAAGAACACATAACATATAAAGGTAACTTGAGACATAAACATACTTAAATGGAATAACCATACAGTCGACTTCCACACATATCACTTAATGGAATAACCATACGGCCGACATCCATACCCAATGCATTGGAGGTTATAACATAACCACCTATCCTGGTATTCACGGCACCACCCTTCATATGGTTTATCACGTAACCACCCGTAAAATGTCCAAGTACCATCATTAGACATAAAATATTGAAAATATAAACATTTCAATAACAAAATTTCATTTTCAATCACAATAAGTAATACAAATATATTGAATTAATCAATCATTTTTCAAAAATCATTTAAAAGATATTTTTGAATCAAACTGTCCCATAACTCTTTGAAGATTTTAATGGAATTATAATTTTAAAACATTAATGTCCATATAAATAAATACTGAAAACCATTTTGAAAACATGGACATTAAAGATAAAGATTTAGAATAATGAATCTTTAAAATATTTAAAACGATATTTTTGTTAAAGAGTTTATAACAAAATGAGAGACTCTTGAATACAAATAATTGCAGAATAAAATTTAATCAGAACATTATAATATCATGAGAATAAAGGGATTCATGATATAATATGTCAAAGGACAGTATACACACCATATAAGAGTGAATTGGTGCATAACAACAATGAAGTCTCAATGGAAATGTAAATTGAGATGAAATCTATTATAAAGATGGTATCCTTAAATTAAGGATAAATCTATCACATAATTGCGTGTGAGAAATATATATACACCCAATATAAGTGGATATTAAGTGTGAAACTATCAGAGGTAATTCACACATAATCTTGGAAAAACAAAACCAATGACATAGATACTTAACTCAATGAAATGAGTTTGAGTTATGATTTCCCATACAAGTTTGTAAGAATTTATCAATGAGATGATTATTTGTAGAAATAGTATATCCACACAAAGGTTTGTGTAAATTACAACATAGATATTCCACACATAATCTTGGCATAATAAAATCAAGAAGTAAAGGTTTAACCCAATGAATTGAAAGTGGGTTAAGACGTTCCCTTACAGAAATCTGACAGCCTAACAGTGTCACTTTAAAAATGAGTTGATGAGAGGGACAATGGTATCTCATCACTTGGAAATTTTTTTTACATAAATAAGGATATATAATAACATATCCCAACATAATATTATGTGAGTTAAAAGACAAAACAAAAGAAGTCTTTTAAAAATAGGAGGGTGAAAGGTCCCCTTACCGAGTTGGGTAACTTTCGAAACGTACACCCAATGGAAGAAGGGTCATACAATGAAGATGCAAATACCAATAAATGAAATTATACTACACAAAGTGTATAATAATGGGTAGTATATACACCAATCAATGTATATAGTGGAAAACGTAGCATAAATGTCGCGGGAATAAAAGTGAGATGAAAAATCCCTTACGAAAACTCAGCAGCCTAACGGCGCCACATAAAACTTCTAAAAATGGATTTATGAGATCAAATAGGGTATCTCATAATATTAACATAAAAAGTACAGTATGAGTAATATAAAATAACATCCAAAAATATATTAAAGATGAGATTAAAATAAATGACATAAAAGATATTACTTAAAAAGAAAGAGAGAGGTTGGATCCCTTACCTTGTGTCCGACATGACTCGATCGTTCTTTAATCCCATGAATAATAAAATTTGGTCAATTTATAATTTCTCAAGGATCTCCTTTAAATATTATTATTCAGTTCATATCACATATTATAATGTTATAATAATTGGTTAATAGAGTGAGTTCATATCAGACGTTTTTGTCGATGTTCGGTGCATGAGTAAAAATTGAACTTGTTGGAAAAGAATTCTCCATGTAGTTATAGGTACATCATCTCCATAATAGTATTAATGTTTTAAATATCATATATATCCATTAAATATTCATTTTTTAATATTCCATAACATTTGGAGATAAAAAAATTAAAAGCACCGTTCAGGGAGATGGTAGGCCGTACGTACGCATGAACGCTACTTTCATTTTTTTGTCATATTAATGGAATTAAAGTTAAAAGAGAGATATATATATTATAATTATAGAATTATATCCATAATTTATATATAATATATGACATATATATCCATTATATATATGTACTTATAATAGTACATAACATTTGGAGATAAGAAATGAAATGTACCGTTCATGGAGACGGTATGTCGTACGTACACATGAACACTACTTTCATTTCTTTGGCACATTAATGGAAATAAAAATAGATGAGATATATATATATATATATATTATAATTACAGTATAATATATATGTTATATATATCACATAATTTCATCAATTTCATTCTTTATACATTCCATGTATTGCATGAATGAGTCACATCACTTGAGGGGCGGTAGTCCACACTTCCTCAAATGAAATTATCGCATTTTCACAACATGAAAAGCATAAAGGTATGTATTAAATATAGAATAAAGAAGCATACAGAGGAAATAAATATAATATATATCATAAATAAATATAGTTCCATCATAATAGCCACCATGAGAGGTGGTATGAGAAGATAGAACAATCATCATTTCGTGAGGCAGTAATTCGCCATCCACAGAAACAGTATGTTCTTTAACCATTAGACATAAGAGTGTGTTAGTGTAGCTCAAATACTCCTCATAACAACATACTTGTATATTGAAGATACTGGTGTTGTTACAAAAGAAATAAATAAAAAGAGTTTAGGGGGTTGGAGATGCAAAATAAAACAAAATAGCACTAGGGAATACATTACCTTTAAAACGGGTAACTCTTTTTGATTTGAGCTCAAAGGATTCCTTGGGAAGACTTCCTCACAAAGTGAGTATTATAGGAGTAAGAGAGGGATTTGGAGAGACAAAATGGGCAGGGGTTGGCAGAGCCAAAGGATTGAGAGGTGTGGGTAAGGGGTAGAGGTGGGGGCCTTTTAAAATAGGAGAGAAGGGGCACTCTTGGAAAGTTATAAAAGGTTACGTTATTATAAAATTATTTTCAGATTTTAAAGGTCCCAAAATTATATATTTATAGGATAAGGTGTTAATAGTTCTAAATATAACCATCCAATAGGTTTTTGACATGTGTAGGTCTTAGATTTTATATTATCTTTTCATTTTATTTAAATCGTTAAATAATGATGTAATCACTGCATCATCATGGTGTCATAAATAATTTAATTTATTTAATGTCTAAAATTTTTTAAAAAAATAGCATGATGTATTAAATCTTTTTATATTTATAATTAATATTTATAGTAAAAATATGACTTCTATAACCCCATTTAAAAACTATTTTAGTAAAAGAACTCATGTTTGTGACATTGTTATTTTATCTTTAAATAAAACGTTATTTATGTCATTTTCCTACCAAAGTGGCTCCATAGGGTCCCCAAGATGACCCGTGGATAGTATTGGTTGTCCATGACACATAAAATGAGGGTAGGACATGTTTCTAGGTCATTTCATATTATTAAAACATTATTTTTACCTTAAATTACACTAATTACCTTTAATCGCGATTAATAAAACATAAAAGTTACTATTCACCAAAATTATTTTAATCTCATTGAACCACATTTTACTTATTAATGACAAAAATGTATGTCGGATTTTTGAAAACGAAATCAAATAAGTGGCAAAGTTTCATTTAAACAAAAAATCAGTTTCTTTAACTACAACTTAGTGGTTTCACTTTCATGAAAAATTGAACTTTTTCAGATAAATACCAAAAATTCACCCTAAGCTATATTTGATATTCTGAATTCAAAAATGATGTCTATTTTAAAAAATTCAAAAAATATAAGTTGCATTAATTAATTTAATAATTGATTCCCACTGTCAAAACAAATAGTGTGTTTTGAAGAAACAATATCTATTAAAATATTGACACTAGTTTAAGTCCAATTTGAAAGTGAAATTACTTATAATGACCACCATTGGATTAAATGGAAAAAACATATTCTAAATACACTTTAATATCAATAAAAAATATAATCTATCCATATAAATATATCATATTAAAAGGAGGTTTTGAATTAAAGTGCAACATTTTCAATAAAAATGATCTTTATTGGAAAAATAAAAAAAAATTACACAAAGTAAATTTTGATGTCCAGAATCTAAAGAAGGATTTTATTTTGTCAAATAAAACATATAAAATTGTCAAAAGTATATTTAAAAAGGGTTCTCCATTAAAAAGTGGTTAATCGACCTTTAAAAGAATATTAGGAGATTTATTCTTAAAATTGGATTCATTTTCATTTTAAGCCTCTAACATTTATTGGATGAAAGTAAAAATATTTGAAAAATATATATAATAATTTTGTTGTTAGTTTCGTTCATTCATGCCATTACAACGACTAGGCGTTAACTACCATTTAAAATAATATGAATTTATTATTAGAGTGCAACGTCAGAATTTCAAAGAAACCCGTTGTTGCGTATTGGGTAAGCCATCGAGCATAGCATTCCCTTTAAAGTAATATTAATACTTTATTGACAAATATGGATAAATATGAAAATGTCATATTCTTTATTTACCTGGGGTGTTACAATGAAGAGGGGGAATAGTCAGCTATGGTGTGACATAGTAGTGAATTGAGGGTAGACATCCACAATAAGCTAATGGAGGGATCCCTATAACATAACTAACCATAAATGATTTAGTGCATTTAGTTGGAGATTATAAACTTATAATATGTATACTGACTATGGGGACATCGTAATTTCACATGAACTTGCACATGCATTCAATCTAGTGATTGTGTTGTGTTTTTAGGATCAGTTTGACCCTTTTCCAAAACATTATGCATCTTCACTTGGAATCCTCATATTTTGGTCACTTATATCATGGTTAGTGTAGTACATTGAGGTAGCTAATGTGCATCATTTTCATCACTTTTCAAACTTTTCAACCTAAAAAATTAAAAACTAACACTCAGTTAAAGATATGTTTATATTAAATTATAAAATAAATAAATAAATACAAGAATTTTAAAATTATCATGTAAAAAATTAAATTTATTTATCATATTATTTTTTAGTTTCATTAAAAATTAAATTCCAAAATCTTCTAAAACAAAAATAAATCCCCAAATTCAATGTCATTGCAAAATTGTTATCATTTTTAACTCAAGAAAAATTCAAGAAAGTCCAGAGATACATTAAAATTCTCCAATGAGGATCCCTCGATGAAAAATAAGAGTAAAAACATCAAATTTCATTTTTTTCAACACAATTTATTTTTATATATGGATCAAAAATTTATATTTCAAAAACCAATGTTTTCCATTTAGAATTTGATATAAAATTTTTCAAAATTATATTTTCATGAATTTGATTAGTTTAAAACAAAGAAATTTTAAATATCCAAAAAATTAATATATTAATTTTGTAATAAATAAAAAAAATTACTAATCAGTAAAAAGGAAATATTAAATCAAATTTTCAATAATTTTTAGAATCCAAAAAAGTCAAAAAATCATATAATTAACTTATTTTTTAAATGAATAATGTGGTTAAATTCAAGGATATGTATGTTTTCTTTGAAATTTTTGACTTTTAACATAGTTAGAAATAGAAATATTCTCTTTCATAATCAGAAATGAATATAATTCCCTAAAAAAGAACTATAGAATGTAATAATAATGCTATAAATATGATTCAAATATATATAAATAAATGGGAGAATAAAATGAATGTTTTAAGAGACATAATTATGGTTATACATAAGAAAAACATAATCAGTGAGGGTAGTTGTACTATATCTATTGGGTTAGGCATTAAAGGTTACCATTATATGGACATTTGTGATATTGATATATGATCAAGTAAATAAGAGGACTAATAAAAAAAATTTGATTGGGAAAATCCATTATGATCCATTATGTCCTCATTATAAATTTAATGTTATTATGATTACATCATGAAATAAATAATTTCTTTTGATAATGTTAATTTTTGTAACATGATTTATTAAAATGACTTATTTAATAATTATTTACATATTAGATAATTAAAGAGTGAATATTTATTAAAATTATATATATTTATATTAATATTTATTATTATAATAAATTTAGAAATAATTATTTTTGAGAATGAAATAAAAATATGATTTCATATTAAAAAAATATTTATTATTCTAGGAAAATATATATTATTTTAATATTTTTCTAGTTTTATTCTATAATTATTACTTAATATATAGTGTATTATTTTAATAAATTTAATAAAATAATTGGAATGATCAAGATAATATTTGGAATGAATGTATTTTTAAGTGATTTTTTAAAAATAATTATGACTCTAAAGAGTAAATGTGATATATGATGAAAAATATTGATAAATATTTATGATAAAAAATATAATTTCTTTTTCTATTTTTAATTTATGACCTATGAAGTTAGATTTTTTTTATATTTTAGATGTAAATATTTTAATTTAATGTGGTTATAATTTGATTAATACATGTAAATTTCAATTCGTTATATGAAATAAAATTCTGATATCAAATTCAACTACATTTCTTATTAATTTACTAATATCTAGAATATTTTATATAAATTGGGTAAATTTATATTTTAATATTTTTGATATGGGTCATTAATATTTAAAGTATCAATATTAAAATTCTTTTTCATCATAGGAATTGTAATTGAGTGAAGTTCTATATAAAACAATAAGAGTAGAAGTTTAAATAGAACTCTATTATTTATTATTAAATATGTGCCAATAATGTTAGAGAAACCCAATAACAGATATAGAATGTGTAATAAAATCAAAAATCAAAAATCATAAATTTATAAAATAATTGGGTTATTTTAAATTTCTATAGCATGAATAATACGTTGATATCCTTTTAAATATAAGTGTTCAAATTGAAGTGAAATTCTACATATTATTATTAGTATTGTATATTTTTATTAGGGAAGGTATAAAATACTATAAAATTATATCTTTCAAGTAATATATGATACGAAATATAAAATATCATGTAAAAAATATTCAATTAATATAAATTAATTTTTAGATATATATGAAATTATTTATTGATGTTGGACGCTGCTAGTAAAATATAGAAAAAGAAAAAAAATAGTGACTATGTGATGATATTTAAAAAGGATAAGTCCTTTTAGAACCATGAGGGGAAAATATTATGATATATATATAATATAAATATTATAATTTCAATACTATAATTTTTTTTTATTAAACTGAAATTACAATATTATCCCTAAAAATATTAATAATTTGGATATATTATTAAAAATTAATTATTTGTCAATAAAAAATCATAAAAATATATATTTAGACAATTTTAGATGATTAATGGTCAAAATTTCTTCTTATATCTGTTTATTCGCAACTTTCAAAATTAAATTAAATTCATACCTAATTAATATTGAATAATTAAAAAAATTCATCTGAAATGAATTTAAAAAAGGGGACTCATTATACCATTTTCAAGACACATATAATGATTTTTTTATCCCTCAAATACCTGAAAAAATTCCATGTCTTACTATACCATACCACATTTATGATATATTAATCATAATGAATGAACAAATCAATAATTTTAAGAGGTTCTCTATGAGAAGATTCAATCATTCTATGTAAGCGTTTACTATACCTAAATTATTTTTCATATATTTATCATGAAACATTTATTCAATATGATTTATAGATTTTATAATATTTTTTTGGAATCAATATTTTTCTATATAAGTAATATTATACTAGTGCGACAATATTTTATTACTCACTCATTTTTTATAACAGATTCTTGTTTGGGACTATTTTATTACCAACATAAATGTCGTTAAAACCATTGAATCGTAAATGTTTATGAAAACATCAATAGTATAATTATGTGTTTATAAGGATTAATTTAATGTGTTCTTATAATTTTGTATTAATATATATATATATATATATATATATTCTTCAATAAGGTCAATTTCTTTTTATTGATCCATTATTTTCAAAATGAAGAATTTATTATTGAGTATTATAAACCATCACCATAACATCCACGAAACATTAATTCAGGAACATGTACAGGCCTCCCTGGATCTAACCCTCTAATAATTCATGTTAGAAGTTTCATGTGGTGTTCTTAATACCCAAAAATTTCCGACAAGCTCTTCGGAATCAGATGATAACAAGATCCAACGATTTCTCCAAGATAAATATTATATAATAGTTGGGTGTTCTAATAATCACCAAAAATAATTTATCTATACATTTAATGAATGTGTATTAAAAATAGATAGAAAAAATATATATAAAATGATAAATATATTATAACAAAAGTGGAAAATTAGACTAACTCAAAATAAATTACCAAATTATAATGAGATCCATGTTACACAAGCGAACGAATGAGATAATACAACCATGATACAAAAAATAGAACCAAAAATAGATTACAAAAATAATATCATTATATCCTCTTATTCACCATCCATTCTAAATACCAAAAATTCAATGAGAGAGAAAAACTATACATAAACCTACAAAAAACTCAAACCTATCAACGCTTAGTGGAATGGGTCGGATGTGAGCATCATATACCAGTAGGATTTCACCAAATAATACATGATTCCATTTTTCAAATAACTCATGAATAATAGTTAAATATAGTATAACAAAATTGGTTTTTATGGTTTTAAAAATCAATGAAAATAACCATTAACAACATTTATTTTCGAAATAATTTAATGTTGAATTAAATTATTTATCTTTTCATTTGAAAAATATTTTTTAAACATGCATCTTCCCAAAAGAACATTTGGGGCACCATTAGGATGAGAATTATTTCAAATGAAATCATGTAACATAAATAAAACATTTACAGATTATGTCCAACTAGGTAGTAGAAATTCAAATAGAAAAATATCCAAAGGTAAAAGAATTAAAATATTTATTGACCAAATTAAGCAATGCATAAAAATTAGTGATCAAAGATATATTAATAAATAACTATATATTAAACGAGATAAATTGGAACATAAGATTATTTATCAATAATAAAAATGAAAAAAAGAAACAATAATATATATAGTAAAAAAAGATTCTACATAATTCATGTAGTCAGGGGAATCTCCTAAACAAACAATGATACGATCCATGATATACTCAAGTTGAACCATATATGGGCCTATCAATTTATAAATAGTCTATCACCCATAAGTTAATATCATATAGCCTCACAGGTGGCACTCTTCCAGGGTTTGTATGTATCACGAATAAGGGGGATTTAAATAATCTCATCATTAATATATATTGACAATCTCTAAATATCTCATGGTGGCTTCTTAGATTCTTGATGTGCCCTTATATTAATGCATGTTTTCCACTTTAATTTGATGATACTTTGTTTTTAAATTATATTTCAAATATTAATACATGATAATTTTTGTTGTTGAAATGTTATTTATTTTAATATTTTTAATAAAATAATTCTTTAATTATTAATTGATAAAATGATCATTTTTATCAATTGTTAATATTTTCAAGATCATTTAACGTATGGTTATTAATGAAAATAATTTTTTTTAAAATTTTTTATGATATGTTTTTTGTGAATGGATTTAGATTTATATAATTTAATTAATGTTATTTTATATTATTCTTAATGGAATAATTTTTTATCATATATGTTTAATCATTAAATATATCTTTTAATTATTTTTTAGTGTCTCTTATCAATTTTGAATTCAGTTTATACTATGGAAATATATCTCACTGTTATATATTTTTGGAAGGAAAATCACGAGATAATTTTGTAGCACCATATGATAATTTTGGTTGAAATATAATTAGACTTTTTTTAATCATAAAAGCCTCTGATATTTTTATGTTGGGATCATATGATATATATTTTTCATGCCCATACATGATATTAGTTCACACCTCAGGTAATAACTTCTCAAGTACTTCCACATATGATATGTGATGCGGTACATATAAGATATTTTCTAGATTAGTATGATTTCAATCCTCACAGTAGGAGGTGGTCACCTATGTTTTCCCATTACTTTAAAATACCCCTGAGATCTCATCAACAAAATTGAAATAATTAAATGACATTTATGAATGGTTTTTGAGTCTAGTTTAGGTTAAATTGATACCAATTGGGAATCCATTAAAGAAGATGAACAACATTATAATGAAAATGATTATTTTATGAGTGAGTATTAAAGATGAACCAAGTTACCATTTGAAGATCTCAGTACCATAGACAGAAATATAAGATTCTAATGTCAACGATTGTTGTTGGGATAAAATCCAATGATATTTCATGTGTTGTATGAATCTTATAATTCCCTATATTTACATAATTAAATAGTATTGATGAAATGAAAATTTGATAAATAATCTTTAATTATCCCAATTAATACATATCACAACTATCCACACTTAATGGGTTTCTAATAAAGACACATTATACTTAATTAGAGAAATTTACAATCCATTCCATCAATTACCTTTGTTAGCACCCCCTGAAAACCAATACTGTCAAGACCATTCACAAGATAGTTTAAAACTATTGGTTGAAACCAATTTAGTTTGGCCAATTATATTTTATCCTTATAACATGTTGATTCATGGAGGGGATATAAATTTTCAATCCCTATCTATCACTATGTTTCTAAACAATTCCTCATATATCGATTAATAAATTTAATTAATGAAAAATATCCCTTTTAATAAAATATCAATACTGAATAAATAATACATTTTTATCAATAATTACATAGTGGAAGATATGTAACAAAAAGGGCTGTGGATGTTGATGAATTGTAATACCATTTAAATATAATTAAAACTTTCTTGAGGAAAAAAATATTCATTAAGCATTCTAATGTTTTATATACCACATTGAAAAATTTGAATCACAACCCTGTGAAGGAATAACATTAAATGGAATTGAATATCACAAGAATAAGGATATTAATGATATAACAATTCAATGGAAATTATATACACTAGAAAAAATAAATTAGTGGTTGAAATGGTGTATTCCTCAGGGAATGAAAAGTGATATAAGAATCCTTTGCAAACATTTGAATTGGAATCCCCTAAAATAATAGTTATCAATTGAATCATTTAAATACCATGATGATAAATTAATTAATGATAAAATATATCATAAGGGGGAAGTAGATAAACCTCAAAAATTAAGTTAGTAGTGGATATGAAATTTATCTCACAGATGTAAAAAGTTAGATTAAAATCCCTTACCTTGTGTTTCCTTTTGTGTGAACATCCTTTAACCTCCTCTTATTTGGGTAACTCGTTTTGGATTATTCCACAAGACTTCATTGGTTTTATTTCTGACCAAGGTGACTGTAACACACAATGATTTTATGAAATAGTTTTTTTGATTGATTGATATATTTCATTTAATTCTACAATGTGTTAATATTTTTCTACACACGACACCAACTTATCTTGCATTAAATGCAATACCGAGTTTTGGTGAAACTTAATTTTTTTATTTAGAGAACATAATAAACTATACGATAAATTATAGGTTATGAATATTATTTATGAACTTATAAAAATATCAGATTTATAATATGAATTTAATATTTACCAATAGCATAGAAACATAAATACAAAATAATTTAATATAAATCTAATATTTCCATTTTAAGCTCCAAAAGTCGTATTGTCATTATAAATTAAATTAATTATAATTAATTAATGATAATAATTAGATAAATATGAAATATATTAAATCAATTATTTTTTATACTAATTTAATATATTTTATAGGCCTACTATATGGATAAATCTATTTCTATGAATAAAAATATATATTTTTAAAAATGGAAATTTTACCACATTTCAATGAAGAACTCATTTTAAATCAAAAATATTACACTTTAATATATTCCCTTTTAAAAAATAATCTTCTTTTATGGGGGAATATAAAAATTTACTTTAGTTGAATTTTTTATTTGTCAGGTAAGTTTCATGTTTTGATAAATATGGAATTAAAAATTATTATTAAAAATTGTACTTTATTTTAAGGTATTTACTTGGTAAAATTATGTTTTTGATTGGTATTAAATATTAATGTGTTATTTTTAACAAAAAATAGTAATATTTTCGTTTTTGAAATGGATTTTATTCATGATTTTATTCTAAAAATATTTTTTTTATAAGTCATTTTATTGAAAATAGTCTTTCATTATATTTTAATTGTTTTATGTAATTTTTTTTTTAAATTTTTTGTGTTTTCAATTTTAAAAATGATTTTTATATTTGGATTCTAAAGATTCATATTTAGAAAGTAGTTCCCTTTTATTTTTTTTCCAAAATTAATAGTAACCATTCTAAATTTGGAAACCATTTTAAAGGGAATGTTATGGAATATAGGTTAAAATAAAATTATAAAGACTATAAATTGATCCTAAAAAAGGTAATTTTTTTGTTGAATAAAATTAAAACCATAACCCTTATGTATACAAAATAATTCATTTAATGAAAACTAGTCCATAGAAATGACTTATATATTATTAAAATAAAATAATGATACAAAATTTCATTATCTTTTTCATTAATATCTCTTATGATTCTACATGGGAAAAAATAAATGTTATGAATGAATATCAATGTTAATATTTAACATAATAAACATATTCTCATGACAAAAATTTATTATGAATGTATTGTTCCACTTGGACAAAATTATAATATTTATTATATTTTATTTAATGAAAAATTATAGATGTCGCATTCAAGTTTTAAATAATAAATAACATTAAATATATGGTTGAAAAAAAGATATATTAGACTATAAATACTATTATGAAATCTATAAGATTTATTTTAGTCATTGTATTATATTTTTAATTTTTAGGGAAATAATAATTATATTAAAAAAATTACAACCTTGATGTAATAATAAACTTATTAATGGATATATCAAATAAACGATATTAAAAATATTAAAATAAATAGAATTTGTGTTAATGATGGTTTTATAGGAATTTTATAAGTTACTTTTTAATATAAGTAGTGTATTAAGTTATTTGTTTTGATATTATCTTATTTTTTAGATTTTTCTTAAAGTCAACATAATGAATAGTGTCAAAATTGACCCTCATGATAAATTAGGAAAATAATATATTATTAACTTTATTAAAGTTCCTAAATAACATAAAAATACATTATTATTATGATAGGTTATAAAATTTTATAAATTGACACTTTTGGACAATTGATACAATATAATTAAAAAATACTATGTTTTAATTTTAAATAATTTATTACTATAATTTAGAGTAAAATGGGCTAACTAACAGTATATCAAAATGGAAAACATTAAAAAATTTCCAAAACCTGTAAAAAATATATTGGTGGATGGTATTAAAACATTATCTCATCTTAAAATCTAATACATGATATTTTTGAAGTATTTGAAATGATATGTAATTTATTATCAATTAATATTTTCAAAAATTCAAAAAGTGCCCCTCATAGAAATAATAAAAGGTACCCTCCTCCCTCACTTCTACACATCACTTTCTGCTATGTAGCGCAAATATACAATGCAATTTGACTTTTAAACTTATATAAAAAAATCATAGAGGTTATTGCCTTCTAAAAAGACCACCACTATTGTCTTTAAGAGGGTATCTAATGTAGGATTGCTAAGGAAGAGGATGTTCAAATGTGTATGAAGGGAAACAAACCCAAGGTAAGGTATTTTATTCTCACTTTTTATTTCATTGAAATACATGACTTACTCATCACTCATTTATTTTTTGTTGTATACATGATGATAATGAATGCATTATTTTATTTTTATGATACATTAATTTATGTTTATTTAAATATCTACTTTATGGTCATTTATTCATGGTGTTTTATGGTTTA
This sequence comes from Viscum album, assembly GCA_963277665.1. NCBI lineage: Eukaryota > Viridiplantae > Streptophyta > Magnoliopsida > Santalales > Viscaceae > Viscum > Viscum album. The sequence goes on from OY728160.1 coordinate 738,417,612, forward strand.
GAAGTTACCAAATCGGTAGGGTAGATTTTGTCTCATTTTTCCATCATTGAGACACATTTTTTGTTTGGCACTTATTTTATTTTATGATGTGTATACACTTTCATTTGAAACATAATTTTAGTAATAACATTCTATTTCATTTTAAGCTTATTTTAATGTTATTGTATTATATGGATTGTGATTCAAATGTTTTGAAGTCGTATGAGACACTTTGAAATGATTGAAGATGATTTTACTCACAAAATGTTATTAAAATATCTCTTAAACACATTCTCATGGAATATTATTTTAAAGAAATTTGTTTATGTTCTAACATTTATTTTTAAATATTCTTTTATAATTTTTGAATGATATTTTAAAATAATTGCTTTAAAAAAAGGATTAATATCTAAAAATAGTTTTTCCAGGAAAATAAAATATTTTACTCAATAACTATTTTCAAGAGTTATCTTAATGTTATTTTTCATCTAATATAGTGTTATTTAATTTTTATTATGTTTAATTGGGTATATTAACCAATGATACAATTTTAATTCATTCTTTTAATGTATTGAGTTTTTTTGGATTGGTACTAATGAATTTTTTTTCTAAGTTAGGCTACGTTGAAGTGTTTTATGATACCCATTTATTTTCATGTTTTATAGATGATTTATATTATTTTCTCACAAATATTTATGACATCATTATGATATGGCTGGGACCTATATCTCCATAAAATTAATTGGGTGATTATGGATTACTCATGAGTATATATTTATGTGTGAACCTGATTACATGTTCCAAATGTTATGTGTGGAACTGATTACATGTTCAAAATGTAATAAGTGAACTATATTTTATGTTTGAAATGTTATTAATGAACCATATTACATGTTAAAATGTTATGTATTAAAATGGTTTCATGTCCATAAGTTTATGCGATGGCCTGATTCATGTACCTAACTAAATGAGTGAACCTGTTCCTGCATATACATGTTCAAAATTTTATAAGCTGATGTATGCCACAATTCCATGTCGTATTATTATGTTATGCTATCAAGGATTATTCTCTTAATTACGTATGAATCATGTATTATAAACTACCATTATTTATTCCATTACTATTATTTATAATTTTTTTATATTCATAGAATGATATTTTATTTACAGGATCATGTTATCATCTCCATATACAGATTATATGCATACATTTGTTTTTATTTAACCTTAATGAGCATTTGAGCTCACCCATTTCATATGTTTGTTTTCCCAAGGTTAAGGGGAATGATTTTAAATGAGTTTTTTTATAATAGTATTACATTCAAGATGTTGATGACCTAATGTGAAATAAGAAATGTTGGACATAGTGGGAGATGGTGTTTTTTTATTAATGAACCAGTTGTTTATATAGCCATGTTTTTATGAATTTTTCTATATTATATAATACTGTAAACCTAAAAGGTGCTTGGGTATGTAAGTGATTCATTATTTCCATCAAATGTTGTTTTGGATGGAATAATTGTGTCAAATATGTAAATTTTATGTTTTTATCACCAAATCTTGATGTGTGAATTATAGGTTATTACTATTGGCATCAGAGCAGGATTTGGAAACATTGGATATTATGTTGTTTTCTGAAGAGTTTTTCATATAATTATGGGAATATAATTTTAGGGTTTATCATAAATTCAGTTTCTTTGAAAACCCTCCTGAGGATTTAGATTATGAAATTTTAAGGTGACTAACGGTATTTTGGAGACATTTATTTTTGATTTAATTATCGGTTACTGCATTTTTGAGATGAAAAATTAAATGCATGAGATGAAAATTTTAGGTTAAAAAATATTACAATTGTTTTTTATTGGTTTCTAACTTTTATGTATTTTAATAAGGATTATATTATCATTGTTTTAGAAAAAAGACAACCCATAAGATGGGTGACAACTTGTCACATCCGGCAAGGTCGTTGGGATTGAACCCATAACCGAAGGGTAAAAATGGAGCATCACATACCACTGACCTATGTGAATACCCATTTAGAATGAAATTTTCTTATTTGTTATACAATTTGATAAATTAAGAGTATGTTTATTTTGGGGGACATATGTTTTATCTATGGGTTTAGATATTGATTTATTTGTTGGTTTGAGTTATTTTGGAAGAATAATTCTATTTTAAAATTTGGAAAACCATATATTTTAATGTGGGATATTTTTTAGGAAAATAAAGGGATTATTTTATTTTAGAAGAATATATGTTTTTATTGTGGATTTATGGTCATTCTAGATATTTATGAAAATGATAATTTTTTTTTGAAGATTATAGAGAGATTAATTTCATATATGAGATATTAAGATTGAATACTTTTATTTAGAGATAAATGTTAAAATATATCATAGAAAATCAAGGGATTAAATCCAACTGAATTTTTGGGTTTTAATATTATTATTAAATTATATTGATGTGTTTTAAGGGTATATCATTGTTGAATGATATATTTTTAAATTTTTATATTTCTAATATAAATAATTATTTTTTTGGAAAATTATATTATCTTTTAATAACTATTCTCCTTTTGATAAATTCATAAAGATATGAATAATAGATTTTAATATTCTTTTGTGGGTTGTGTGATATGTGAAAGCATATTTTGATGATTTGGGTTTGAAATTATTAACTTGAATATTCATCGCTGTAGAAAAATTAGAAATTGTGGTTGAGATTTATTAATGAATATAACTTTACATTTCATGAAAGTATATATCCTTATGATCATAAATATAAGTAGAAAAATAATTCACTAACTCTATTAAAAGGATGTTGAAAAAATTTAACCTAGTACCTTCTATTTCGATGAATTGAATGGTCCCTCGGATCATCAAGGATTTATGGAATTGGGATTGTTAACATTCTACAAACCATGTTCTCAATCGTTCTCCATCATAAATTGATGGTTATATTTCTCATCCAAGTCTATGTCTTTATATGGATCCCTATTTATGAGTTAATTTTTGTAAGCATTATATTTCCAACTTTCCAACTTAAAATAATGTTTTCATATGAATTTTTATTAAGTGGGTTTTTATGAAGGGAAATTTCTATTATTAAAGCATTGATATCCCAGACAGATTTCGATGGATAAATTAATTCTTAGGGGGGTAGAATGTAATAGCTATATATTTTTATGAAATAATATTATATATAATTTTATATATTTCATTTCACAGTACACAAAGTTAATAATGTGCTATACACAACACCGATTTAGATTATGTTAAACGAAATACTGTGTTTCTAAAAAACATCATTTTTAGATAGATAAGATAAAAAAATGGCAGTTATATAAGCAGTTATGAATAATATTTACAATATAATTAAAATATTGGGTTTATAAGACGAACTTATTATTTACCAATTACATAGAAATGAAAATACATACCAATTGAATATTAAGAAAATATTTTAATTTTTAAGCTTCTAAAGTTGTATTTTCTTTATAAATTATATTAATTACAATTATTTAATGAAAATAAAGAAATAAATATGATATATATTCAATAAAATATTTTTGGTACTCATACAATATATTTTATAGGAATAAGATATGAATGTATATAATTCTATGAATAAATATAATTCTATCAATAAAAAATATATATTTTTAAAAATGGAAATTCTGCCGCCTTTTAATAGAGAACTCATTTTAAATAAAAATTTTGATACTTTTATATCATATATTTGACAAAATATAATTCTTATTTCAAATAATAATATAAGAAATTATTATTATTATTGATTTTTTTATTTATTAATAAGTTTCATGTTTCTATGAATAGTGAAACACATATTTTTATTAGAAACTGTATTTTTATTTATGGTTTTTTCAATATAAAACTTTGTTTTGTAATAGTTTTAAATTTTTATTATTTAATTATAATTTAAAATAGTAAAATTATATGTTTTAAATGGATTTTAAGAAATATTTTATTATAAAATCATTTTATGTTTTAAAACAATATTCCCTTGAAAAATTATTTTTCATTGAATTTTATAGGTTTCATATTAAATTTAATTCTGAATTATCTATGTTTGGAATATTTGAAAAAATGGATGTCAAATTTGGACTAATAATGTCCAAATTTATTAATTTGTTCCCTCTTATTTGTTTCCAAAATGAATAGTGACAATGGTAAATATTGTTACCAAATTATTCAATAAATTAGTTAATTTGGGTATAAAAAATTATGAAGACTATAAAATCATACAAAAAATGAAAAAAATTATTGGATGAATAAAATTTGACCCATAACATTTAATGACATAAATTAATTCATTTATTGAATATTTTCAATGAAATTGACTTATATAATATTCAACTAATAGAAAGAAAGAAAATTTCATTTTCTTTATCATTCATATCACCGATGAGTCCACATGGGGAATAATAAATGATAGGAATTAATATACATGTTATGCTTTAACATAAAAAACATATTTTTAGTAACAGAGTTATTCTAGAAGTTTTGATCCAATTGGACAAAATTATAATATTTCTATTATTTTATTTAATGAAAAATTAATGACGTCACTTTCATTTTTTAAATACTCTATCATTTTAAATATTTGGTAAACCAAATGATATTTTCTACAATAAATTATCTTCTAAAATATAGAAGATATAACTTCATCAGGATATTTAATTTTTAATTTTTAATGAATAAATAATTATATCATATAATAATATAATTACGATGTTGTAATTAAGTTATTATTGAAAATATCAAATAAATGATACTAAAAATATTTAAATAAATATAATTTTAATTAATTAAAGATCTCCACGAATTTTCTACGTTAATATTACATGTTATGAGTGTATTAAAATATTTTTCTTAATGTTATATTACTCTTTATATTTTTCGTAAGGTAAATATAATGAATAGTGTCAAAATCAACAATCATGATAATTTATGAATCTAATTTTTTATTATAGTAATTAAAAATTATTAATATAATTAAAAAATAACAATTGATTATGATAAGTTCTAAAATTTCATTAATTGACTATTTATTGAATGTTTAAACCATATTATTAAAATTTAATTTTTTTAATATTAATGAATTTGTTACCATGATTAAAAGTAAATTGGGTTATCTATGTTTTCATCAAAATGATAATGTTTAAAAAATTACCAAAACTAGTGAAAAATATATTAATTATTGTAATTAAAAAATTATATAATATTAAATTATAATCAATGGGATTTTGGTGGTATTTGGAAAGAGATTGAACTTATTATAAATTAATTTTTTCAGAAATAATAAAAGTTCCCCAAACATAAATTATAAAATCCACCTCCTCCCTCACTTCTTCATATCCCTTTGTGCTTTGAATCTCAACCATCCCCTAGAAAATAACCTATAATACTCCCTAGATAAATAATAGAGCTTATAGTCTTCTCAAAAGACCAACACATGTGTCCTTAAGAGTATATCCAATGGAGATTCTCTAATTAAGAGGAGGTTCAAATACATATGATGGGAATCATACGTAATGTAAGGAAATTTCTTTTAACTTTTTACCTCCATTATATTCATGCCTTATTAACCAATCATTTATTTTTTTCTAGTATATAGTGATTATTATTGAATTCAATGATTTATTTTACACTTTAATTTATGTATATTGAAATATTCATTTAATTATCTCCACATCTAATAGTTTTTCGATTCAAAAGTTACCAAATGAGTAGGGTATTTTTTGTCTCAATTTTATTTCATCGAGACACATGTTTTGTTTTGATCCTATGTTATTTAATGAGGTGTATATAATTCATTGTGACAAGTTATATTTGGAAAATCATTATTTTAATTTTAATCTTATTTTAATGTTATTATTTTATATTTATTATGATTTAAATGTTTCAATGTTGTAAGGGAAATATTGAAATTTTTGAAGATTATTTTCCTCAAGATACATTTTTAAATGATATCTTCTGCTCATTTTCATGGAAAATGATTCTAATGAAATGGTTTTTGTTTTAAAGTGTTTTTAAAAATACTATTTTATATATTGTTAAAGCTATTTTAAAATTAAAATTTCTTCAAATTTTTATATTTTCCAAAAAAATGTATTCAAAGAAAAATGGATATTTTCTCCAAAAAAAATTTTCAAGAGATATATAAAAATTATTTTCCATCTAATACCATTTTTTATTTTACCTATGATTTATTACATATATGAACCCATGATACCATTTTTATTATTTCTATGAATGGATTAAAATTTTATGGATTGATACTTATGAATTTTGGTTTTTTCCCATGAGTTATCACTACTAGAAAAATGATCTATAGACACGAATATATAGACACACATTAATAGAACCGTGGCTATAGCATAATTTATCGCCACACTAAAATTATAATCATGGATATATCATTATTTGAAACCACGGTTCTGTGGAACCAGATTCATTATGTCTTGGGACTCTAATTCTCCCCGACCACTCCCGATTACCCTTGCGACCTCTCCTCATTGCGACCGTCTTCCACCCCAGCGACCTCTTCCCTCACTGCGCTCCTCTGATTACCCACGTGAGATCTCCTCTCTGTGACCCTCTTCCACCCTCACGAGCTCTCCTCTTCACGACCCTCCTCCCCTGACGCTCCCTCCCAACACGGACAACCCTCTGTGATCTCTCCTAAACACGACCCTCCATCGACGCTGCTATCCAACACGACCACTCAACCACTCCACCGACCCTACTCCTAGGTGGCCTCCCCCGCTCCTCCTTCACCACGCCGACTAATCCAACCTCGTGAAACCCTAACACAATTCCGACCAACTTCATTTCATCACATATTTCTATTCCATCACCTCGACCTGTACTCTCACATAGCAGCATCCACATAATGATGTGTTTATATATATATATATCCTTGATTGGGTCATCGATGGATGGGAAATAAAGGTATGTTAACTTCTAGGTTATTTAAACCCTTCGAGATCTTATATGATATACCAGAAACAAATTAAATATTTAATTTTTCTCCTAAATTTAGTGCTACGATGAATGTGTTTCTTATTTTAAAACTGAGGAGATATATACTTGATCCTACTCATGTTATTTGGTTTGATAAATTTGATTTTGAAGCTAGTGGTTCCTATTTGGAATGATTAGTTTGTATCATCAACTAATGTGAGAAGGTTTTATAAGGAATGCTCATATTGATAGTTAATGAATAGAGATTGTTTGTATAGCTTCATAATGAAACTTATAAACATGTATTTTTAATTCTTTCTCAATGTACAAATTTTTTCTCTCCATAATCTCATTAATGATTCTTTTTTAGGGGAAGCCTAGTAATGATAAATTTATAAGGAATATCATCACTATGAGTTAATAATTCCATTAATTTGAAGTGTGATATTATTAAAATGGATAAACATGGATGTTTAGGGGGTTTTAGAAGGATCTAAGAAGGGTAGAAGGAATTTGGTGTTAAAAAGGCATGGTGTTTGGTGTTGGTGTAGAAATTAATACATAGTTTTATGGTACCAAGTATTTAGCGGTGTCAGGTATAACCATCGTTAACTACTAGGGTAGCCACTATATACCTAGTGCCTTATACAAGGAACCATGTAAGTCACAGATTATTTTCATTAAATAGGGGTTAAGATAGTAATTTAACATTAGATAATTAACCTCTAAAACCCCCTTTGTTGGGATTTCATTGTGATTCTCATTTTGTAACACCCTTGAGAGGCTATCCTTAATCGCCCTCAATCCCTCATTTACCTACCTTTGATTCATGTCTAAATTCAACATTGAGTTTCTAAAAATCCCATAACATAATAGATATAATGTTGGGAATCCATTTTTTTTATCACTCTTCATGTGAACTGAGTATGAGTCCCTAAATTCCTCAATTCTCATGGTTTTGAATTCTTGTTTTCCTTTCATCGTTCATACACTCAATAGTAGGATAGGGTGTTAATTCACGATCATAAGGTAAAGAAAATACTCTAAATTTATATTTTTATTTATTCCATATATAATGGGTTAAATCCTAAATTACATTTGTCCTAGGTTTTCTAAATATTATCAGGAGTTTCATATCCTCATCATGATGATTCTTGAGTTGTTCTATCATGTTCGAAACATCATTATGCTTACTTAATCCTTGGTTTATTATTTTTTTAATAAAATTAAAATGAATGGGGGATTAGAAGATCATGAGGATGAACTTCTCGATAATTGAAAGAACCTAATAATTTTTCTAGAATAATATAGATGAAGTTGGGTTGATTCTTGAGTTATTAACACAAAATTATTGATATTGGAGATACATTAGTGGGTTGTTTATCTTAATGACTAAGACAAAGATAACATGTGATGGAAGGCAATAAATTTACTCTAGCATTAAATGAGAGATATTATAAGTCTCATAAATATGGAAGGGAAGAATTCAGAGGATAAGTATTCTAAACTCCAATGATAAATACATTACAAAAGAACTAGTGATTCATTATTGAGAAGAAGGATGCAGAGATGAACTGGTAGTCATGTAGGCTTTGACTAAAAATAATTATTGTTTTTAAAATAAAATTTTCCCAAATACAAAATGAGGATATCCTCTCTACTTACTGATACTGAGTTTTAAAATAGACAAGAATATTAATATGAATTTTTTGTATAGAGAGTGTTTTGAGATGAGGAAATAATTGATCTCACTGGGAGGCATAATTGGACAAGAACAGAATAAAGATAAAAAAGGGTATTTGTGGAAACCTAGTAGAGATAACCATTAAATTAATCATGAAACCAATCAAATGGGTTAAAATAGTTTCATGTGAATATATAGTTGGTGTTCCATGTTATACCCAAGTTTTTTTTGATTTATAGTATAGTGGTAATGGGTTTAAAAATATATTTTGCTTCTTCAGTTAACAAAGATGTTGATAGCATAAAAAAATAACCAAAAATTGGTGTTATGTGTTCGGTGTGCCAAGTGAGAAGTGAGAGGAGCCAATAGTATTGTAGAAGTGCAAGTTGAGTGAGTTGAGGATTTTTAATAATAAGAATCATGATCCACTATATACTATATAATGTAATAAGAAGAGTGTGTTGAGACTGTGATGATGAGTTACAACCTACCTAGTTTTTATTAATAAGATAAAGAGAAGATGAAAGATAAGAGGAATCTTTAGTTTGAGTTTGAGAAGCCAATGAATAATTTTGATGAATTGGTAAGTGGGAATAAATATAGAGACCAAGTTTGAAGTGTTTCTATATGATTTGTTGAAGACTTTGTTTGAGGGAGAATATTATTTTTGTGATATAGTGACATCTAGGATAGTATTTGTGATATACTCTAATGATGGAAGGAATTCGAGATGATGAGATTGTGTGATGCTAGTTTGAAGAATGTTGGATGCAGTATAATGGTCCGTTCACTTGTGTTATGGAACATCTTAGGTTTTTTTGGGTATGGAATTTTTTTTAATGTTTTTTATCCTCTAGTTGATCATTTGCAGCTTTTTTAAATTTTAGATCTTTCAAAGGGATAAAATTCTGGTATTGTTGTAGCTCAGTATATAAATTTGGGGTTCATTCATGGAATTCTCATGGATTCTCAAGACAAAGAGCCTCGAATTACGTAACCTTGGTCTCAAGGATTCGTTAAGCTTTTTCATTCATGTCAATGATTAAAATCAAAATATCCAAATTAATGTTAGGATTTTATTTTCTCACTCAATAATGAGAGAATACGAATCCATTCCATTTCAATGAAGCTTATCAGGGCACTGTCTAGAATTTTGATTTACATGATTTTAATAAGTTATTGTAGCTTCTCAAGGTTTTATACCCCTTTCTACACCAGAAGGAGAAACATTAAATTATCTTCATCAATGTGGATCTCTATTATAGATAGATTTTAGGATATATCATATTGAGAATTCACTAAAATGGATTACATGAAGTAACATTCTATATTTTATAGCTCGTACAATTTCGTGAGTTCTCTTTGAGACCTATCTTCACCTTCAATTCCATTCATGGTTAGAACATAAATACAATATGAAATTGAATATGGTGATACCATTCATTCGTTAGTGTGAACAACAAGGTTGTAAATGTTTTCACAACCAAGATTCCCCTTTCTTGATGCTTGTACATTTTTATTGTAGTTTTTTTCTTTTTTGAGCATGGATTTCTTCACATTCAACTTATTTTTGTGAGATGTTATTCTTTGCCTAAACCTTCAAGGCATATGCATAACATAATGTAATATTTATATTCATTATATTTTTTTATTATATAAGTAACCTGATTAAGTAATTGTTGGTACTATATCCATCCGTATTACTTGTTCCACAAAGTTTTAGACATTCTATGGGGTATTTATTTATTGAACAACTCTCAAGAAATTTGGCTTCTTCGTAATGAATGTCATCATTTCCTTCGGAAACATATTTTATATGTTCTTCCTTTATAATTATTTCTTTTTTTCCAAATATACGGGACATACTACTATGAACTCATTAGGTACACATAAGAATTTCAACGTGTCTTCTTTTGATTTATTTTCATGAAACCAGTTCATTTGTATTCTCCATGGAAATATCTTTCATTATGCCATTTCTTTCCTATTTTTTCACAGAAAAGAAAGTCTTGTTTGCATGAATTTATTTTTTTCTCCTTTTCCATGATAGAAGAAACTGATCCTTTTATATTTAAAACTTTTCATAGACATCATAGGTTTATTACCCAATGAGGTATTATCATCCTTCTTTGAAATCTTCTTGGTAAAAGTGTTTCCTACTTCTTCTTTTTTTTAAATTTCCCAAAGAATGTTTTCTTCCATTTTTCATCATCAGTGGTCTTCATTATCCATTTGTTTCTAACACATTCATAGATGATCATGCCACATTCTAGTGACCACACTCTATTAAAATACAATAGTGATCTTAAAGAAGATTAAATATGTTATCGTTAGATAAATACTTTATGTTTACTTTCTGAATTCTGAAATTATCTTGATTTTATCCCCCTTGACTTGGGAACTTTAGAATTTTATGGAATTTATAGATTATACCAAAAAATATAATGATCTATTCACAACCTTATAAAGTGGGATGGGAGAGGCATTGTGTAGTGGGGCGTCTTTATGTATATGCAAAGGTGTATATTCCCAGAGGATGCATGAAGCAGCTCAGAATTGTCGCTGTTAAAAGTTTCATGCACTGAGTGTGGCTTGGCTCCTTTCAGGTAGGGTTCCTATCCTACCCTATTCAATTCAATAATGTTTTAAATTTAATTTAGCTTCCTTCTTGATTCTGCTTTTATAGAATTGAAATTCTTGAATAGTTGTTAGTTAAGATAATTGTTTTGTTTGATTAACAAGTCATGGTTTTGTAATAGAACCCCTCCAACGAAAGTGCGATGTTGGTGAAAATTCAAAGTGGTATACCATGTTTGACATTAATTCATTGATGTTTTCCTTATAGTTAATGTCAGTATTAGTCGTAAAGCACACATCGCACATGACCCTTTTTAAATCCCTGCTGGAGGTTACCCTCTTATGAGATGAAGAGTAGTTCAAGGAGAGACAACTCTCCTTATTTTTAGTGAAAAGTCATTGATAAATGTTACCGCTCATTTCTTTTCAATTTTCATCAAAATTCTTGTGTCATCGGTCATGTGGGAAGAACCCCTATCAAGAATCCATGACTTGTTTCTCTTGCAAGAATCCATGACATGGTTCTCTTACTGGACCTTTTTTGAAAACCTTAGTAAAGCAAGAACTCTTCTCCTTCTCCTTCTAAATTATGTTTCCTTTCTCACCATAGGAAATATGTCCATGTAGGCTAGTCATGTACTTCTCAACATAATGACCCTATTGATCACATTTTCCCAAGAATTGTTCTATGAAATCAAATTGGTTATGTGTTTAAAGAAGAGATAATTTTCTAGTCACAGTTGCATTCTTTTAGATTCTCATTCGATTTTCTCAGAATAACTCCCTCTTTATTCAAGCCTCTTCTATAAGAGTAAAATATTTAACTAGTATGAGAAGGATTTGTGTCCAAAAGCTCCACAACTCCAGAAATAGTCTCTAAACCTTGATCTTCCATAAAGTTAATAATTTTTTCCAGAATATTATTGTTGATGACATGCCACAAACCATGCATGTCTTCACCTATATAGAGGTTTCCGTTTCGAGATATCGTTCTCTTCTTTTGATGTAAAAAGGGTTTTACATTACTCATTCTAGTCCAAACTGGCCCAGATTTGGTTTTAGTACCTGCATTATTAGAGGGAACATGTTTATTTTGAGATTTATTAGGAGATTAATGAACCTGCCTCTTTGGACCATTCTTTTCACCACAAACCTCCCCTTCCTTGTTTCTCTTATCTACTTCAAATCATTCTAAACATCAAGATACATTTATTATTTCTTGTGTAGTACTTATTATCTCAAATAAAGTTTCTCCTCAAGGTTATTCACCATATTATTCTCATCAACCACATTCAATTTGAATTTCCTGATTTCATTAATTTAAGTAGCTTCCATCATGATATACTCTATTATTTAAATCATATTTTCAAATAATTTCATTAGCATCCACTTATCCTTCATGAGATGTGTGTTCTACTAAATATATTCTTCCAATTCATCCTTCATCATGTGTTCTAGATTTGTTATTTCACATTCATCATCCTTATTTCTTGAGGTTTCAACACAACTTTTAACACGAGCTATTAAATTAGTGATCTTTTCAACTGATTCCTCTTCTTCCATGTCATCAAATTCACTTAACTATATCTTCATATTCTCTAAAATTGGATTTTCTTATATCCTTAAAAGACATTTTAATATTTTATATTCTTTTAAGAAGCTATAATTTTTTTTCATTTCATATGTAATTAGAATATTATGTAATTCATCAAGGGTAAGATCCTAATTTCCTTCTAAATATTAAATATTAGGATCATACTTGTCTAGAAAGTTTTTAATCATCCTTTTTAAAATTGTTGAATCATCTAAATTTTCTCCATACCCTCAAATATTTTTGGCAATTTCATTAAGGCTTGTGATCTACTCATCAATGATTTCTTCATTATCCTTCTTTATGATAGGTTTGATAGAGAAATAGCCAATTCTAATGATATTTATAGCAAAGTGAACTGAAATTTTAGTATAACAATGTGGAAGAAAAAGAAAAAATGAATAACAAGTGGTAGTAAGTATAATATCTGGAAGATATTGCAAAAGGAGCCTTAGGTCATAGCCTCCAATCTAAAAAATAGATATAGCTTGAAAACAACTACAATCCGTAGGACCTATAGCCTTCCACTATTAAATACCTCACCCAAACCCAATTGACCTACTCTAAACAACATTCACCTTTATGTGCATGGTAGTTATTACAAAATCAACCTGCTCCCAAGACCACAACCACCATTGAACCTTGCAGGGTATTCATCAACCGGGTACCAATTGAATACAACCCTTAAGTATCACCCACAACATTCTTACATAGTTTCTCCCCTAGAATCCTTACGCAGGACTACAAGTGGACCCTCATGAAGCCCCACACAAACAACACCCCAACCCACATTTCTATTTACAGAATAATACATGTGTTTATCTGTTGTTTTGAATGTTTTAGGGGAGCTGGTGCAAGCATGGGGGGTTGTGAAGGGGGGGATTGGTTTGGCGGGGAGGCTAGTACAGGGGAAGGGGTGGTGTGGTGAAGGGGGTTAGGGGGCTGGTGTAGGGGTGGACGGTGTGTGTGTGGGGGGGGGGGGGGGGGGGTTAGGCCATGGTTATGGGGGAGGGGACTGGTTTAGGGGGGAGGATAGTATAGGGGGAGGTGGGGGTTAGGGGGGTTAGGGGGCTGGTGCAGGGGTTAGGGAAGGGTCGTAACTAGAATAGGCTGCACGACTATAGGAGGGGGGGGGGGTGAAGAGGAAGAGGTCACTGGGCTAGTCTAGGCTCTAGAATGGGAGGTTTTTTTAAAATTCCATCATAGTAGAAAATCAACGTGAGATTCATAACTCAAATATATAAATGCCTCTACATCAAGGTACAACATGACTGTTCAACAGTTTTGATATCTTTTAAGAAATTGTATGTATATTTTACATCTACGGTCACCCAATCCGTTAGTGATTATTTTACCGACATTGATCATTGGGAGCTTGTTAAACAACGATGAGGGGGGTCCATTAGGGGAGGATTCTGCCCTGTAGGGGTGGTGCAAGGGGGCCTGGTTGGAAAGGGGTGTGATGTGGGGGTGTGAAGGGATGTGGGGGGGAGGGTCTGGTAGGGGGTTGCTACTGTCTGGGGGGAAAGGGGGGTGTTCAGCAGGGGGGGGGGCTGCTGCTGTCCAGAGGTGCTGCAAGGGAGGTCCAGCAAGGGGGGGATACAGGCTAGGGGAAAGGGGGTGAAAGGGAGGTCAGGTAGTGGGGGTTTCTATCCAGTGTGCGGGAAGGGGGGGGGGGGGGGTACGACAGGGGGTGCAATGGAGGTTCAGCAGGGGGGTTTTAAGGAATGTCCAGGGGGGCTGTCTAGGGGGGGTTTCCAGCAGGGGTGGTGATAGGGTGGTCCAGCAGGGGGGCAAGGGGTGTGTAGTGGGGGTGTGCAAGGGATGTGTGTGTGGGGGGTATCTGTCTATGGGTGGGGGGGGGGGCTGCGGTCCAGTGGTTTCAAGTTGGGTGGGGGGTGTTCAGTAAGGGGGTAAGGGGTGTGCAGTGGGGGAGTGAAAGGGGACCGGGGGGTGTTAGGGATGTGTGTGTGTGGGGGGGGGGGGGTGCTGTCCAGTGGGTGCAAGGTGTGTGGGGGGGGGGGGTGTCCAGTAGGCGTTGTGGTGCAAGGGGGGCCAATAGGGGGGAACTGGTGTGTAGTGGGTGTGTGTGTGTAAGGGATGTGTTTGAGTGGGGGGTTTCTGTCCATGTTGGGGGGGGGGGTGTCTGTTCAGGGGGGTGGGGGCGGGGGGGCTGCTATCCAGTGGTGTGTCTGTCGGGGGGGGGGGGGGGGGGGCTGTTGTCCATGTGTGTGTGTGTGGGGGGGGGGGGTGTCTGTCCAGGATGTGGGGGTGGGTGGGGCTGCTATTCAAGGGGGTGACTTTCTAGGGGGGAATGTCCAAGGGTGCACAGGGGGTCTGTCCAGGGGTGAAAGGGGGTCTATCCGGGGGTGGAGGGGGTCTGTCTTGCAAGTGTGTGTGTGTGGGGGGGGGAGCTGCTGTCCATGTGTGTGGTAGTGGGTGGGGGGGTGTCTATCCAAGGGGTGGGGGTGGGATGTCCAGGGGGAGGGGGTCTATCTAGGGGTACACAGGGGGGGTCGGGGGGGGGGGGGGGGTCTCTACTGGGTGTAGGGGGTCTATCATGAGTGTAGGGGTGGGGGCCAAGGGTCTATCTTAGGCTGTATGTGGTCTCTATAAGGGGGATCTATAGGGTGTAAGGGGGTCAGTCTAGGGTGCAAGGGGGTCTGTCCAGGGGTTCACGTCGGGGGGGGGGGGGGGGGTCAGTCCAGGGGTGCATGGGGGTTTGTTCTAGTGGGGGTTTAATGAAACGGTAAGGGATATAGCCACGTTTTCCAAACGTGGATATATCCCTATAGCCACAGATTAAAACTGTTGATAAATTCCAATATCTATGGTTCAATGAACTGTGGCTATAACCTATTGCCAGAGTTTTTTGGGTTAATAGACATGGTTCCAAACCATGGCTGTAGACTAAATTTCTAGTAATGTGTGATAATATGATGTGTTTTACAAAACCCATCTATATTCCTAGGTATTGAATGATTTATTTTCTAATGTCACAAATATTTATGATTTCATTATGATATGGGTGGGTTCTATATCTCATTCCTATGCATTGGGTAATGATGGATGCCTCATGAGAATAAATTAATCTGTGACCATTTTTACATGTTCACAATGTTATGTGTGAACCAGATTGCATGTTGACAATGTATTGAGGAAAAAATATTTCATGATCACAATGTTAGGAATGAACTTGATTACATGTTCACAATGTTATGCATGTAAATGGTTGCATGTCTATATGTTTATGGGAGTTCTTTATTTCATGTCCATAACTTAATGAGTGAACATATTGATACTTATAAACGTTCACAATATTATATGATGATGTATGCCAACATTACATGTCTTATTCTTATGTTATACTCCCGTGAATTATTATCTATATTTAAATATGATTCATGTCTTATGAACTACCAATATAAATTCCCTTAATCATGTTAAAAATAATTGATATGAAGGGAGTGATATTTTATTTCCATGATCATGTTCTCATACCACTATATTCATGATATTCATATACTTTTTCATTTAATAACATTTATTATAAATTTAGCTCAACCTTTTCATATTTTTATTTTCCCCAAGTTATGTGGAAATATTTTAAATGGGTTTTTTGTAGAAGTATTTCCCATGGATGATGTTGAGTACCCAATGTGAAGTAAGAAAATATGGACATAATGAGAAATAGTGTGTTTTTTGAATAAACTAGTAGTTTATAAACCACTTTTTAAGAATTTTTTCCTAATTATAATTCTAAAATATTATTGGTTTTGTATGTTATCTGTTATTTCATTTTATTGTTGTATGTTTTGATGGAAAAACTAAGTAAAATTTGTAATGATTATGTGTTTAGAAATGAATTCAATGGTGGGAATTCCAAGTGATTACAGTGAGGATTCATGGATGGTGGAGGGATGTTTAGAGAATATTTGTTAAAATATTGGTCTATTAAAAGGTCTTTTTAGGTGTGAATAAGTGTGAGGAGTGAGTGAATTTTTGTATTGGAGGATGAGTGGCATTCAGGTATATTTTGTATGAAAGACTTTCACATTTATTTTTCATAAGTCATGTGGCACCAATAATAGAGAAAATTAGATCCAAGGTTTTATAGGGTTTACATATTGACATTAAATTAATTTTGGACTACTTTATATGTCTTTTTAGCTATTATGTTTAAGGTTTTGTCATTTATTAATCTAATTTTTCTTTTAATTGTTGTAATTAATTTTAACCACTTTCACTAATATATTTCGTAAAAATCTATGTTGACCATTTTATAAATTATAATTTATTTTTATGACAAATATGGGATCATTTTTTCAAAATTCCAATCAGAGACGAGTAAAAACATAGTTTAAATATAATCCCTTTGAGAGGATGATGATGCAGATTTTTATATCCAAAATGTTTGAAATCATTCCATGTTATTATATCCATGTTCAAAGGTGAAAATACAACAATAACATAAATTTTAATAATAGATGTAAAATTTATTTAATAATACTTTAAAACCAATTTAAAACATTATTTCCACCTTATAATTAAATTATATGAAAAGAAAATTTGAATAAAAATTTAGTATTTATCACTATTTGTCAAAATCTAAATATCATAGAAAAATACCAAAAATTCTCCCTAGTCTAATTTTCATTTTTCTATTAAACAAATGAAGTTTATTTTTCATATAATAATTATATAATTTTCAAAATTCTTATTTATTGTAGGTGTTCAATTAAAATGCAGAAAAAAAAATCCTTAATCAAATTAAAATTTTTAATCAAAAAATAGAATTTATTCTAATATTATGCCTAAAGTATGAAATAAATGAATATAAATAATAATTTATATTATATATAACATACATATTTCATTAATTTAATTCATTAATTTTAATTAATTTAATTTATTAAGACAAGCTCCTTTGAGAGAATTGAAATTAAAAAAAATTCTTTCATATTCAATTGATTTATATTTTCATTTTTTATTAAATTATAACCAATAAATTCATATTATATTTTTTATAATCCATTTAAAATTATATTAAAATTAATTATATTTATAACCTCTAATTTAACTACTTTTTTATGTCGTATTTCATTAATTAATAATATTAAAATAATATATTGTTGTTTGGTAGAACCTGATCATACACATGACACAAAATATCAACGAACCCCATTATTAAATGAGATGCAAGATATCTAAATGTTGCATTAATTACAATATATATTATAATAAATTTGTTTAAGATATTAAAAATACCATAAAGTTTTGATAGGTTATTTTTTTTTGATATTTGGTGTTTCATGTCACACATGTTTTGAAATAAAATGTTCTTAATTTATAATTTTGGGGTGTGACATTATCCCCACCATAATAAAATACAATTCCTTGAAATTTATGATTTATCATGGTTTTAGAGGTTTTTATATTTCAAAATTCTATTGTTAAAAAAACTACATCATAAATATGGATTATAACACATATTCTTAATAATAAGGGAAGGTCAATGTGAAGGTCACCACAAAACTAGGCTTTTGAATGAGAGAGTATTAGTGAAAAGATTGATATAGTAGAGAAATTAAACTATCATGTTTTTATGGAGAGTGATAGAGAACATGTTCAGTTAAATGGTGATGACCACAATTTTATAAACCACATTTATGAAAAGGTTCATTTATATCTTAACAAATGAAGACAATATGACACCATTTTCTAATTAAAGACTCTTTTCTATTGTTGAGAAATTATTGCACACTATAATAATTAATGTAAATATAAGATTCTATGAAAATAATATTTTTCATTTTCTTATTACTTAACTATTTCAACATTATCTTTTATAAAAATATAATTTATATAATGATGTAATACATTAATCTCCAAAAATATATCCAAATTTCAACATAAATTATTCATATATGTTTTAATTTTCCAAAACATTATGATAAAAAATATTAGCAAAAATTTCACTGAATTTCTAAAACAAACATATCATTAATCATTAATCAAAATTTAGTATCTTTAAATTGTCACATAATGAAAATTTAAACAACATCACCAAGTATTCTCTTGATATATAGTAATAACATGAATTAACATATGAATTATTACTTAATCATTATGTAATACACATTTTATTTGATATATTACATAAATCCAAAAGTGTTATGAAATTCTACAATGATATAAAATACTATTTTGTTGAAAATTCATTAATTTGTTTCACATTATTTAATAAATATCCAAATAAATCAATTATTTATCCCAAAAAAATACCTTAACATTAGGAACATATTAAGGATTATCTTTCCCTCAACCTTGTATTTTTCAAAAGTTTTATATTCTACTGAACAACTTTTCTTAGTACTATTTAACCTATGATCTTAATTATTTAAATAAAAATTACTTCAATAAAATATTTATATATTTCAAAATTCATACTATGACAAAATCATCAATAAAATAGTCTTACAAAATATTTCATTGAAAAAATATAGAAGTGCATTAACAAATCTACTTGGGTTGTGTCACTAACATATTATTTACATTCATAAATTTTCTTATTATGATGTATATTCCCTTGATTCTTGGGGAATTAATTTTAAAAGTAAACTTTATCCATATAGTTGTAACACAAAATAGAATCATTTTACTTCTTCTATTTTAATTATTTTTTAGTTATCCTTTTCTCTTAACATATAAAAAACTCTCAATACATTCAATAATTTACAAGGGAGATCCATTCCTCATTTACCACACATGGGAAAATAATTCTTTCACTTTTTTACCATTTTCTATCATTATCTATTATGTTAGATTTTTCTCTATCATCCAATTTTATCTATAAGGCATAAATAACTCATTATCTCTCTTGATATTATATAAAAATCTTTAATAGTATGATGAAAAATTTTGAGGAACTAGTGTCCTTCAGATACATGTCATAATTCCTTCAAATAATTAATCAATATTGCACTTCAAGTTGTTTATGAACTTTTTTATCATACCTTTATAGCCTTGAAAAGGTGTATTCATAATGTAGAACAATTTTTTCCATTTTAATTAATCAAGGGAAATTTCTCTTCATCTCAATTTTTTGATCACGGGGGATGTATTTCTCAATGAATGTGTCCATTAAACCTTTAAATTCAAAGAGTTTTATTTCATATTCCTCCCTAGTATTGTGGATCAATGATCACCATTGATCAGAATCACTATAGAAACAATGCACTAGAAGTGTAAAAGTTTTCTTTTCACCAATTCCCAATGCCATAAATATCTTCTCCAAAGACATAATATATTTCTCAATAACCAATAGATCAACAATCTCGCAAAATGATGGGATATTCTATCACACAAAGTGATCTTACAAAAAAGATTATCTATGTGGAATTTGTTGCTCTATTTGGTCAAGGTTATTTTTTAATACCAGAATTATATGACCTAATATATCCATAACATGATTATTTATTATATTAGATACATCGAATTCATTTATTGGGAATCCACTACATTTTCAATGAGTATTTATATACTTCTTCTTTCTATGAGAGAGTTAAAATTACAAGAATATACTGGATTAGAATATAACATTATTTAACGTATTGTATAATCAAAAGAATAGTTAAACAATTGAATTTTTTTTCCATAACTAATCTCATAATAATAAATATAGTTTACATTGGGATATTTTAACATTTAAGTCCTTCATATTTGTTTATAAATGAATTTTCATTTATAACAAGACTATCCCATAGGAGTGTCAAACTAGGTGCAAAATAAGGCTTGCCGACATGTACCAGGATACACTCGAGTAGGTCCTAGCACATGTTGTCATAGTTTTTACCCCTATTTACATGTGTTATAGAACCATGTCCACTTATTGTATTCTAAGAGAGATATATTTCAAGGTAGACCCACATAATATCAACCTTACCAAAATTCAAGGATGTTCTTTTATAATTATCCTCAATGTCAATCTTAGGGTTATGTTCCCTAAGATAGGTTTTCAAAATCTATTTTGCATTGATGAAAATAAAATTAATTTGATACCAACTATAATTCCCTGATCCTAGAAGCCTAAAGTTGGTAAAATATTTTATTGCATTAGAATTATTATAAGGACGAAAGTATCAATGGAACGACCATATTACCATATTTCGGAGATAATATTATATTCATATTTCCCATAATTCATTTGGAAAATAAAATAAACCATAAGATAAGTAAAATTTCAACACAATTGAATGTCATTAGAAGGATTACTCATCATGAATTTGGGTATGTATAGATAAGAATGGTGATCTTAAATTCTCAATAAGGGAAAGTAAAATGGTAGAAATAAGTAATTTATGGGATTAAATCATCATGAAATCGTATATCAAAAATAACATGTACTATTCAATTAACTAGATAATGCATAAACAGTAATGAATTTATCAATTTAAAACACATAATATTTAATTAATATACTACGAATGAAATGAATCCATATATTTTACCATATAAAGATTCCATTGATAATAAAAATAATAACTAAAATATTTATGAAGGGAATTCTTAATTATTGGACGTCCCAACCGAGGAACAAGAAAACATATACCATCAATACCATTCACAAGATTTTTTAGAACTATTTTTATAAAAACATTTAATTATTCTAACATATTTTTATCATGATAACCTATCAATAAATTGAGTGTCTATAAAAATTTAGGTCCCCACCCGTCACTACCTATCCAAATCATTCATCATATATCATGTAATTAATTTAATTAATAAAAAATATTCATTATCATCATATATTTATATAGAATAAATAATACATATTTATCAATAATTCATCAGTGGAGTATAAGTAATAATAAGGTATGTTGATTTTGATGAATGATCATACCATTTAATTATCATTAAAACCTACTTGAGGGAAATAATATTAAATATTCCAATGTGTCCCATAAAACTTCGAAACATTTGAAACCTAATCCCCATGAAAGAATAACATGAAATGAATCATAGAATATCACGAGAATAAATAGATTCATGATATAAAATTTTGAATTGTAGTATGTAAACTGAACAAAAGAAATATGTGTTGAAAATGGTGTATTTCTATTGGAATTAAACGTGAGACATGATTCCCTTACAAATTTTGAAACATTTGAATCGAAAACCCCCCAAAAAGTACTCATCAAATGATAAATTTAAATACAATGAAGATAAATGAATTAATGATATAAAAAATCAAAAGGGGAAGTACAAAAACACACAAAATAATTAGGTGCCTAAAATAAAATTTTTCAGAAAAATGTAAAATGTGAGATGAAAATATCTTACATCGTGTTTCCTTTTGTGTGTACATCCTTTAACTTACTCTTATTTGGGTAAGTCCTTTTGGTTTAAACCAAAATACATCCTTTTTTTTCTTCCTTCCCATGGTGACACATCTATGATGATGGGAGGGATGTTGGGATCTTATTTATATAGAGTTCGGGGAGCCAAAAATGTCAAGAATTGAGAATAAGTGTGAGGTGTGACTGCTTTTTTAGTGGATCAAAAGTGAAATTCTTATATATTTTCACATATGGAATTCATTGAATTTTCATCGCATTTAAATTAGCTCCAATAATTAATAAAAATCAATCCAAGGGATGATTTTTTAGAAATTTTAATATCAAATTTCCTTTGGACAAGTGTCTAGGTCGTTTTGGCTCTTATGTTTAATATTTAGTCCTTTGTAAGGCAAATTCTTCTCTTAATCATTGTAATTAATTTTAATCCCTTTTACTAATTTTTTTGGTCCAAAACTAATTTTTAATTTTTAGAAATTATAAATTATGTGATTGAAAATATGGAATACATATTTATAAATTCCAATAACTTAATATATAGAAATAAAATTAAATATAATCCCGCAAACAAGACGACAATGCACATTTTAAAGTAAAAATGTTAAAAAGATTGCTAAGTTATTATATTCAATTTATGATTTAAATTGATTACAATAACATAAATTGTATTAATATATATACTTTTTATATAATTTGACATTAAAGCAATTTATTAACATAATTTAAATGTATAAATATGTTATAAGAACAAGTAGTCTTGAATTAAAATTCAGTATTCTTTTTTATTCATCAAATTATGGAACTTCACATAAAAATAAAAGAAATTTTCCATAAACTAATGTTGATTACTTTATTTCTTAAATAATTCCTATTTGGTCATATTTAATTTATAAAAGTGTCAAAATTTAGATTTATATTATGTTCTCCATTAACAGGATCTAAAATTGACTCTTTAGAACAATATATTTTTTACATGTCAAAATGGATTTATATATATATTATGACTATAAAATCCATTTCATGAATATCAAAAACATTTTATTGAATATATAACATATATATTCATTAATATCATTCAATAATTATAATTAATTTATCTGATTAGTACAAAATTATATTTGGAGGATAAAAATAATCAATATTTTATTTTATATTTAATTGTTTTAGATTTTCATTTCCAATTAATTGGTACAAAAATGAATTCATATTATATTTTTTAAAAACTATATAATTTAATGATATATATTATTATATTCATTACAACTAATTTAATTACTATGTTATGTCTTATTATATTTAATAAAAATATTTTAATAATATATAGTTGTTTTATAAAATTCAATCTTATGTGTAACGCAAACTATCAAACATAATCATTATAACATTTGATGAAATAAAAATAAAATATTCTTCAATTATAATATATTTAAAATTTTAAATTTTTTTATGATATGAAATATACCATAATGTCTCAGGAGGTTATATTCTTTACTATGTTTGGTGTCGTGTTTCATGAACACTATTAAATACAATGTTCATAGTTAATAATTACAATGTGTTACATTAATAGTTGAGAAAGAAACCTAGGTATAGGGAAGGAAATGAATGAATAACTAGATGAAAGTAAATAAATACTTCATTTCCTTAGAAAACAAACTGCTAATGAATTTTTTTTTTGTAGTGTGCTATCAAAATTAAAATCAAACTCTTAGAAGGAAACTTGTCAACCGTGTATTGTTTGGGAACCCTTTAAATTAGTACCCAAGAATGGAAATATAATCACATTCCATTTTGAACGATCTGGTTCAGGAATATAATAAAATAATAATCCTTTTCATAAAAACTATATACAGTGTTTTTATAAGAATTGTATTCTATTTTACAAAGTTAATATAATGTTATGAAAACCTACCCCCAGATTTCCATCGTAGACCAAACCGTAATTTTAATTCCAAATTAACATTGACTCCTATAATTCACAAGAGGATATAAGGGGTATCTTCTAATAATTAATTTCATGGTTTTAATATCAAAGTGATTGATTTGATTCAAAAAATAATAAATATTATTTAGAAAGGGTTGAGACATATTCAAGGATACATAATCATGAAATATAGATGGGGTAACTGGTAATAAGTGAACTGCGCAATGGATCATTCATGTATAATAAGTGGGGGGGGGGGTAAATTAGTGCACACAAGTTTTTACGAACATTTCTTTTATTTTCTATTACTACATTTAATTTGAACTTATTAACTTTTTAGAGTGAATGAATCTTCCATGTTTTCAAAAAAAATTATACCATATGAAAGATAGAAAGTAATTGAAGAAGAACATAATATTTTTACAAAAGTTCAACCCCAGTATGGGTGAAAACATCATTTCTATGTTTAGTATTATTTGAGACATATATTCTTCACAATAAATGAATCAAAAATTATAAGGGGGTTTCTCAGGAATCACCCAAAACTATTGTGGGTAGGTATGGATGTTTTCCCAAATTATATTGGAATCCCACCAGTGTTCTTTATACTATAATCCCACCAATCATTCAGAAGTACAACACATAAAAGAATTATAAAGATCAATAGAATAAAAAGTGTCCACTGCAACAAAAAAATGTTCTTCCTCTTTGATCCACTGAGGAAAACTGATTCGCCACTTTCTCACTTCAACAGAAACTCTAAAGCTACTAATGAATATAAAAAACTAAACTATAAAACTGCCAGTTATGTATACTCATTTGAAAAAGTGAATGATTTTACAACCACTAAAACTCACTAAAATATCATATAGGACAATGGAAAGTTCTACAATGAATTTCACATTTTGATCTTGTTTTAATTACATAATAATATTTCTTCAGCTCAACTCATATATTACTCACATAAACATTGTTTGTTCTTCATGCATGTAATTCTACTTAGTATAAGAAAAATACATAATTCATGTAATTATCTCTATTACTATTATGTATTATTTATGATATAACAAGACCACAATACTTATCACTTCTATTTGTACATGCTATGACATGTTCAAGTAATCAATGAATTATTAAAGGACACACATACTACTTCTTCACTGCCCTTTCATGTAGCTCAACAATAGTTGAAATTATTATGTGTATTCCGTTTTACATGTGTAAATAAACTATCATAAAACCTTCTATAAAAAAAAGATTCTCACTGCCCTCATTACTGCCTCTTCACTAAAATATGTGGCACACACACACTAATCACATTCACAATCACTATGGAAATTCACATGAATGTACTGACTCATATTCATGAACACACTACACTGTACATTTATGAAAATATATCTTGAAATATGTATACTTAAAATGTTCTTCATGCATCACATCAAATATGGGTTATTTTTGTGAATGTATGTCTCACAATTTCTTCTCACAACATTCAAATTCATGATATCAAAAAATTAATTACGATGATACTGTTCTTTCTGAAATCACACATGTGGCCAACTCAAATCAAAATAGAACACATGATCCAACTACAATCTTTGATTAAAATAAATTCACTACATGTATAATATTTATTAGTACTCAAGTATCCATTATTCTTGGATATCATTACATGCATGTATATTTTTGTAGTTTTTATGTTACAATATAAGCAACATAAATCATAGAAACTACAGACATCATCATATAAAAGTATACACATCCTCCTCAAAATTGTGTCTCCTTACACTATTAAAATTATAGTAAGATGAAATACATTGGTTCATAGAATCTCATCATACTACATAGAAGTTGAAGTAGATTATTCCAGTTCCTTTATGTTTCTTCAAATAATATATCCTCATTAATAAATTGGTGTGTGCTAAGCACAGATTGAACACTCACAAAATACTGTTTCTTCTCCTTCAAATAAAAGAATATGTGGTGATTATGTATTTTTTTTGTGTTCACCTTAACCTTTGTAGAAAATAATTATATATCATAAATAAATAATTAAAAAAATATATGAACATCAATGAAGATGAATTAATTAAAACTCATTGGACCTCCTTCAAAAATTCTGAAAGCACAATTAGATCAGTTTCACTCTCAAAAATGTGCTCAACTGTATATGAGATAATCTGTCCAATGAGAAATAATCTACAAAATAAAAAATAATCACACAAAAGTAATTTACATTAGAATATCACTAAAAAGTCATAAATAAAAATATGTAGATCTATCTATTTCATTAACTTGATGACATTTCCTTTCTTTTCTAGTCATGACTGTCTTCAAAATAATCTCAAAATTCCATCTCATGGAAATGTTTTGATTCAAAATTTATTTCATAATGTAAATAAATGTCTCATAACATTTAAATCATATTAAGATCATCATAAAAATGAAAATATGATGAATATCCTCAGATCGAGCATCGATAAACATCACATCGAGATCCGAATGAACTAAGTTTCTTCTATGACAAGAATAATTGATCGCAGGCTGGGAGTGAAGAAAATATTGAATGAAGATAAAATGGTGTAGAAACATCTTTCACATATCGTATAATGTTCAAAAATATAATAAGATATTGGATTCATTCATCTATGGTCATTTCTCAAAAATACCATGATGGACATGAGCTTCTCGGTGGCCTGCTAGAGAAGACTACACACAACTTTGATCGGAAGGCTCATAAAATCAACAGAGCGAATCATATTGTTATGGCCTTCTAGTGGTATGTAAATTTTTTTATTAAGAACCAGAAGGTATAATTATAAAAATTATAAGTAATATTGTGAAATAATAACTGTTCTTTAATGTAATGCTAATAAATTATAATATTCAAGTATACCAAATCCACCTTTCAAAAAAAAGCCTATACAAAACCCAATTCCACTATAGACAAAAAACCATTTTCATCTTTCTCAGAATAATTATTAATTGAATATCCAACTAACAAAAAATTCCTAATTATCTATTTCTTCAATTTATGTAAATAATATGATAACACAAATCACTAATGATTCATGTCTTATGAACTATTGACTAAGATTGCGATCGTCATATTTAATATTTCTTTCTTTAATGAAAATTCTAAACATAAAATCAACATTTACATTTTTTGAATACTCTTCAAGAAAAATTCAATGGATGATTCTCAAAAAACCATCCTTCAATAACTTTCACTTGTCACATTGATATGTTTTTAAATAAGTGTATTGACAACAATTAAAACCAAACGTATTGCTTATATCAATTCGGGTTCTTCAAGCTCTCTATTTTGAATTGGTGTCAATAAAATTTTTACTTTTAATAAAAATATTTTCTTCTCCCCCTTAGTTTCAAATAAATATAATTATATATGCATGGGATACAATTAAACATATCCATTATGTACAACAAAAATTCTCTTTTTCTCTCCTTCAATCTCAATATTTCATAAGAGATGTCACTTATTAGAAATTGAAATTGATCTACTTGAGAAATGGAATGAATCCATTTTTAAAACATTGAGTCATTAATTAATCATATCTAAGTATATATGGGATAACATGATGTATAAAACATGATAAATTAATCTACAAATCAATGTTGTCAATAAATTTTCGAAATCTGATTCCAACACTGAATCTTTCGTTCATGAGTTGATCAAAAGTTATCCCTCTAATCACCTCCAATCATCTTGATAATCAAATTAAAAGCATTAAATTTAATGATTTCAGATACCCTTTATCAATTAATTTTTATATTATCATAAAATTATTAGCCTCTCTTCTTATGAATAATATTTTTTATTCATATTGAAATAGAAGAACATACCTCTTTTTTAACAATATCTAATTTCTAGAATTTATAATTATCTGCTAAATTTCATACGAAAATGTCAAATAATCATTTCATACCATTATAGTGATTGAACTCCAATTGTAGTATATCTTTTCTAACCCTATAGTGATGAACTTCATCTATCTTATTCATCATAATCCATCTTCATGAAAATTTTTACCAATAATTGATATAAACGACTCCAAGAAGGATAACTTCTTAAATGTTGTATAATATTTTCATCATAATCCTATAATCAAAACCCCCATAAATATATGCTTCCCCATCAATTACATGGATAAAAAAATATATATATACAATGGAATATGGTGGTTTTAAAGGAATTTTAGTTAGAGTAGTAGGGATGAGATTTATTACTCTACCTTGAAAATCCTTTTAATGATGCTAAAAATTTAGGAATACTCACCATGATTTCGTTTTCATTGACTTTACATATTTTATCATTTAAAGAAAACATGAACTTATTGATTTTTTAGCTTTCATATTTTTTAAAGACCCGTAAAATTCAAGGGAAATTTTTTCTTCATTTTCTTTATAATTTTACAAGAGCGCGGTTTCAGACGGCACCTGATTCCGAGGCCCGGAGAGCCCGAAATTAATTTCTGAAGTTTGGCTCGGGTACGTTCAGTGAACGAACGAGCGGGTATTTCTAACTTTTGATACGGTGCTCGGAATTGAAATCCGAGGGCACCGATGAACTCGCAGCGCCGATATTCGCTTAATGAGACCTTTTCTGAAGTTGCGTTTGTTGCGGGTTGAAAGTTAGTTTTTGGGTTTTTAGTTTAAGTTAAATAAAATTTGTGAGGAACAAATTTTATTTTTATCTAGTTAAGTCCTACCAAAGGGAGTTGGGAGTGGGACCCACATCCACTTAACCTCCCTTGGGAGGATTAAGTGAGGTGGGGTCCACACGAACCCCAACTCCTCAAATTCTCTCAAAACCTCCCCTTTAACTCATTTCATTTAATGTTGTCAACTTGGGTTACTTAATTAATTATGGGAGTTAAACCCTTTTTGAATTTCAAACCTTTGAAATTCTTGTGGTTAAGTTATGTAATAATATAAGTTAAAGCTTATATTATTCTAGGGGATTCTTTTACCACCTTGGGAGGATTTTTTGAGAGCTTTTGAAGCTTTTCTTCTTCTTCTTCAACTTGACGAAGAACACGAAGAACGCCGTTCTTCAACGAAGAACTTCTTCGCCGAAGAACACGGTCTTTCCGCGACGCCATATCCGCGACGTGACGTACTTCTTCCGCATCATCTTTTCCGTGACGAACACCATCGACAACGACTCTTCCTCCGACGTCAAAGGAATCGACACCGATATTCCACGACACCGTCAACGTGCGACTATCAAGGTAAGGGTTCTTGAGTTTGTTGTTTCCTTTTTATTTGACTTTCCTCAAGACTTGACGTAGAACGCTCAAGTTCCGACGAAGAATGCCGCTCCGCTCTTCTTCGTCTTCGGTGTCAATGAGAGAGAACACCGCACCTTCCTCGGACAACCTTCGTCGGCGTACAAGGATTCGCCAACGACGTGCCTCTTCGGACGCGCCTCTTCGTCGTCGAATTTGACGAACGACGACCGCGACGCCCGACCTCCGCGACGTCGTCTTCCGCGGAACGTTCACAATCTTCGAACCTTATACCGAGGTAGGGGTTGTTGATTCAATATTTATTTATTCCATTTCTTGAACGTGGATCTCGCTTGTCTAACTTGAGGCTTGAATGTTTAAGTTGAGTTATTTATTTAACGTGAGGGGGGCCGGACCGCATGAACATGGCCGAACCCCCCTCCATCGTTCATGTTGATTATTCTTGCGTAAGGAAGCAAGTGGCGTGGTGCCGTCGCACCACGCGGTTGATCGTGCATATATTTTACGTGGCGCCGTCGCGCCACGACGAGGAAAAATCTTCAAGAACGCGACGCCGTCGCGCCGCGTTGAAAGAAATCATGGCACGGCGAATGGGGCGCGGTGCCGTCGCACCGCGCCGGACGACGAACACCGCGGCCGGTTCCGGGCCGCGGCAGAACGAGGAGACCGCGGCCGGTTCCGGGCCGCGGCGGAAGAGCAGACCGGCGGCCGGGCCGCCGGCGTCGGAAGCCGAAGGGGGGACCGGAAATTCCGGTCCCGTTGGAGAAAACCGGCCGGCCAGCGGGCCTGTCGGAAGGCATTAAACCGGGGGAATTAATTCCCCCGGCCATCACCCAAAACCACCTCTTTATGAGGGGGGCGTTTTATTTTTTTTAAAGGGAAGGGGGCAGCCGGCCTCCCCTCCCCGTTCCGTTCGAATCAGGCCCCCCCCACGTGTGGGGGGCGTTTAAAAAATTCTGGGCGCGGCACAAAGGCCGCGCCGCCCCTCAAACAAACCGCGGGGGTTTGTTTCCCCGCGTGCGGCTCCTCGTGCGGCGCCGGCGCCAGCCGCCGCGGCCCGCCGCCGCGCCGCCCCGGGGGGGGGGGGGGGGGGTCGGGCCGGGTCGGCCCGGACCCGGACCCCCCCGTTTCGAACCAGATTTGGTTTTTGGCCCATAACTTGAGCCTCGGACCTCCGATCGATGAACCGTCAGCGGCAACGCGATCCTTGGATCGAGACGGTCGTTTCGGTATATCACACTCAAGGTTTCGGATTACTTTGAGTTCGGCCGGGTTGGTTCGTTCACGAAACCAACCGGGCCTTCGGAGCGGAAACGCTCATATCTTGAGCCACGAACGTCCGATTGACGCGCCGTCAGTCGCGTTGCGTTCCTCTTAGTGAGACGGATCTTTTGGCATACTCCGCCCGAGGTTTGGACGCAGGTGGAGTACGGTCGGGTTGGTTTTGCCTTAAAAACCAACCGGGCCCCGGAGACGAAAAAGCCAATAACTCACAGACCGGGCGTCCGATTGACGCGCCGTCTGTTTCGTTGACTTCCTCTTGATGAGACAGAACTTTTGACCTACTCCGCCCGAGTTTTGGATGCAGTCGGAGTATGGCCGGGTTGGATTGTATCCGAAATCCAACCGGGCCCCTGGAACGGGAAAGCTGATATCTTTCAGACAGGACGTCCGTTGACGAACCGTCAGCGGCGTTGGTGTTTACGTTTAGTAACGGTCCCTATGAGTATACCCTATGGGAGTTCGGGGTACAGTTGAGATACGGCCGGGATTGGTTCGCACTCGAAACCAACCGGGCCCCTGGGACGAAAAGGCTAATAACTCACAGACCGGGCGTCCGATCGACGCGCCGTCTGTTGCGTTGAGACCCCTGTGACGAGACGGACTTTTGAGATACTTCTTTGCGGGACTTTGTGATACTTGGAGTATCGACCAGTAGCTCGTGGAGCGGATCCTCCCGGAGACGAGCGTGCAGAGTACGGAGACCGTGTAGCCGGCTGAGACCTGACGACTGCTTGACCGACTCGACTTGGAGTGAGTCGACTAGCCCAGTGGACGGAGCGCCCGGTATTTGGAGGCAGACCCACGGCGGACGGAGCGCCTGGTAGCTGGCAGCAGACCCGCGGTACTCGACAGGAGGAGTACCTCAGTAGGCTATCTGGGTAGCGCCCGGTATTTGGCAGCAGACTCTCAGCGGACGGAGCGCCTGGTAGTTGGCAGCAGACCCGCAGTACTCGACAGGAGGAGTACTTCAGCAGTCTTAGGTTAGTGAGCGGCGGCCTCAGAGTCGTGACAGGACCACTGTACACTCTAGAGACGGAGCTCTTCAGCAGTTACGGTTTCGATAATGAAAATCCTGGTTTAAGCTGAGACTTTGACCTTTGTGTTTCCTCATGATTGAGATGGGTTACTTGATAACTTAGGTATATGTATGGGCATATACCTGGGTAGTGGTTATCCGTTGATCTCATGATTCTTGTGTTTCCTCGTGACTGAGATGGGTTACTTGATAACTTAGGTATATGTATGGGCATATACCTAAGTAGAGTTTATCTGTTGTGATCTTCTTGTGGTTATCCTTGTTGGTTTAGTGAGACCTTGAGGGTCTCGGGGTCCCTACTGAGTATCGTTATACTCACCCCTGCACGGGCTATGCCCGCACCTCGTTGTGTTGGTTGCAGACGACGGCCAGTACTGGCAGAGGCCGAGTGTTCGAGGACTGGACGGTACCTGGAGGTGGACTATACGACGTGGCGGTACCCAGAGGCAGACCACTGGGCGGGACATACTTGGAGCAGACGGCGGGACCCGAGGAGCAGAGGAGCTATCTGTACCCACCCTTCAGGTGGGATTTCCAGTGGACAGCTCGGCGTAGCTGCTTTACTTTTCAGTTGCTGTTTTCCCTTTCGAGTTGTACTTTACAGTTGGGCTTGTATTTCCGGCCCCTTTTTACTTTCCGCACTTTTAGTTGTACTCTGTTTTTGCTTAGTGTTACTTTCCGCTTGCTTACTCTGTGGTGTTTGTTTACTTTACAAAGGCAATGCCTTCCCTTTTTACCGGGATTTACGCCTTGGTGCTAGTCGCCAGCCCCTGGCCTATGGAAGGCGGGCTTGGGGTAGTCACGGCACGGACCCCGAGGGCGGGTCGTGACAAATTGGTATCAGAGGTGGTCGGTTCTACCGCAGACTCTGATCTTTCTTTCTGTGAAGCAATAATGTTAAGGGTACCGAGTGTGGTTTTCAGTTCAGGGAGTCCAGTGTTGGTGCGGGCGGCCGACGTATCCATACACCAGGACCCTGACAACTGATTTCCGACTTTGTGCACGAAAACACTGATTGCGTGTGTGTTTTCAAAGGTTTTTCCCCTTAAAACAGCTCAAACCAGGTCAGCTCACCAGGTATAATCGTTTGATCGTGTTACGTTGTTTCATTCAGGATGGCCCCACGACGGCAGCCAGTTAGGGTTCCGAGAATCGAACGTGACGACAGCCCACCGAGCGACGAGGCCTCGGTGCAGGGCCCTTTGTCAGCAGTGGCACCAGCGGTAGCTCTACCCGCCAAGCCCCCGATGCTTCCAGCAGCAGCCGCTGACGATGCACGTCGCCTCAGCGCACTGCATGAGTTTCAGCGCCAGCGACCGCCCAGGTTTCGCGGGGAGACGGATCCCCAGGCTGCAGAGGACTGGCTGGAGGCAGTGGTTCAAGTGTTTAGGCTAGTGAGGACACCAGCAGACCTCATGGTAATCCTCGCTGCGAGCCTACTACACGCAGCAGCAGGACGATGGTGGAGCTTGATGCTCCAGGTGCACGATGAGGCATCTCTACTTTGGACGGACTTTGAGAGCCTCTTCCGCTCGGAGTTCGTCCCAGCCACCCTTCGTGCGGTGCGTATCCAGGAGCTTCTGCAGCTGCGGCAGGGCAGCATGACAGTCGCTCAGAACTCGGCGAGATTTACTGATCTCTCGCGCTACTCGACCGACATGGTACGAGACCCATTCTTCCGGGCCCGGACCTTCGAGCAGGGTTTGAGACACGAGATCAGGGCATCGCTGATCTCCCTCAGCTTACCGACTCAGACAGGAGTACTGGAGCGGGCCCTTCTGATTGAGAGATTCCTTGCTGAGTCTTCACCATCGCAGCGACCCACCGCAGGGCGGCACGTAGCGGAGTCTTCGGTAGCAGGTAGCCGACAGATGACTCAGGGGTCCAGACAGACCAGACCTTCAGGCAGACGACCTCAGGGCACTAGCTCAGTAGTGCAGGGCACACAGCGCGAAGTCAGTCTTTTGAGTGGAAGACAGTGCTTTGCATGCGGCGGACAAGGCCACATGGCTCGTGACTGCCCGACCCGCCATGCGGAGGAGCAGCAGACGGTTGAGGAACCACCTAGGCAGAGGCAGAGTTTCGACCGTGGCGGTCCGCAGGGAGGAGGCGGACGAGGCAGAGGAGCTGGCCGAGCAGCAGGTGGTGGACGACGCTTTGAGGCTCTGCCACCACCACCACCAGGAGGTCCACCCCGACCACAGGGAGTAGGTGAACATGCGAGAGCACAGCTTCAGGCAGCTGAAGCTTACGATCATGGAGCTCTGGGAGCAGGTGGACAGGGGAGGAACTAGTGGATACGTCTTTTGTACTTCTAGTTCCATGTTGATGTTGCTTTTGTGTAGCGTCTTGTAATATGAGCTGCAATAATAAAAGACACATCCTTTGTGATGTTTTCATTCCTGTCCTCTTTTGTGATGTTACTAAGAGGTTCCAGTTGACTGTTGACTTGACCCTCACTTGTGAGACATCTACTGGAGGAGACCAGTTACCACACACTGATGCCGACAGTGTGACTCAACCCTTGGAGGCGAGAGTAACGGTTGGATCTCTTAGTAGTAGCGTCGAGGCCTTACGACGTCATCCTTGGTATGGATTAGTATCATCCATGTTAGGATTGACTGTTTTAGGCAAAGAATGTGGTTCATCCAGGGGATGAGACCAGGTTTCTCTTATCGGCAAAGAAGAAATCTCGCAGCTCTTGTGGGACCAGAGATGGTCCGGGCCACGTCAGAAGAGGTCCATGTCATCCAGGAGCGGATGAGGACAGCACAGAGCCGGCAGAAGTCATACGCTGACAGGAGGCAGAGGCCACTAGAGTTCGAGGATGGTGACAACGTCTTCTTGCGGGTCTCACCTCGACGTGTTATTCGGAGATTTGGCCGAGGCGACAAGTTATCTCCGCGCTTCATCGGACCCTTCCAGGTCCTCAGCAGGGTAGGTGAGGTGGCTTATCGCCTGGCTCTACCACCTCAGTTACACCGGGTGCACGACGTCTTCCACGTGTCTCAGCTGAGGAGATACGTGCACGACCCGACGCACATCTTTGACCATGGGGAGCTTGACGTTGACGATGGGGCGAATTTTACGGAGGTCCCGGTGGAGATAGAGGATCGACAGGAGCGGGTCCTACATGGACGATCGATTCCTCTTGTGCGCAACAGATGGCGGCACGAGAATCTCCAGGAGAGCACATGGGAGCGGGAGGCTCAGATGCGTGCTCAGTACCCTCTTTTGTTTCCCTAGTTTTTGTTGTATCTTTACCGGGACGTAAAGCCCTGAGGTGGGAGTAATGTAAAGACCCGTAAAATTCAAGGGAAATTTTTTCTTAATTTTCTTTAGAATTTTACAAGAGCGCGGTTTCAGACGGCACCTGATTCCGAGGCCCGGAGTGCCCGGAATTAATTTCTGAAGTTTGGCTCGGGTACGTTCAGTGAACGAACGAGCGGGTATTTCTAACTTTTGATACGGTGCTCGGAATTGAAATCCGAGGGCACCGATGAACTCGCAGCGCCGATATTCGCTTAATGAGACCTTTTCGGAAGTTGCGTTTGTTGCGGGTTGAAAGTTAGTTTTTGGGTTTTTAGTTTAAGTTAAATAAAATTTGTGAGGAACAAATTTTATTTTTATCTAGTTAAGTCCTACCAAAGGGAGTTGGGAGTGGGACCCACATCCACTTAACCTCCCTTGGGAGGATTAAGTGAGGTGGGGTCCACACGAACCCCAACTCCTCAAATTCTCTCAAAACCTCCCCTTTAACTCATTTCATTTAATGTTGTCAACTTGGGTTACTTAATTAATTATGGGAGTTAAACCCTTTTTGAATTTCAAACCTTTGAAATTCTTGTGGTTAAGTTATGTAATAATATAAGTTAAAGCTTATATTATTCTAGGGGATTATTTTACCACCTTGGGAGGATTTCTTGAGAGCTTTGGAAGCTTTTCTTCTTCTTCTTCAACTTGACGAAGAACACGAAGAACGCCTTTCTTCAACGAAGAACTTCTTCGCCGAAGAACACGGTCTTTCCGCGACGCCATATCCGTGACGTGACGTACTTCTTCCGCATCATCTTTTCCGCGATGAACACCATCGACAACGACTCTTCCTCCGACGTCAAAGGAATCGACACCGATATTCCACGACTCCGTCAACGTGCGACTATCAAGGTAAGGGTTCTTGAGTTTGTTGTTTCCTTTTTATTTGACTTTCCTCAAGACTTGACGTAGAACGCTCAAGTTCCGACGAAGAACGCCGCTCCGCTCTTCTTCGTCTTCGGTGTCAACGAGAGAGAACACCGCACCTTCCTCGGACAACCTTCGTCGGCGTACAAGGATTCGCCAACGACGTGCCTCTTCGGACGCGCCTCTTCGTCGTCGAATTTGACGAACGACGACCGCGACGCCCGACCTCCGCGACGTCGTCTTCCGCGGAATGTTCACAATCTTCGAACCTTATACCGAGGTAGGGGTTGTTGATTCAATATTTATTTATTCCATTTCTTGAACGTGGATCTCGCTTGTCTAACTTGAGGCTTGAATGTTTAAGTTGAGTTATTTATTTAACGTGAGGGGGGCCGGACCGCATGAACACGGCTGAACCCCCCTCCATCGTTCATGTTGATTATTCTTGCGTAAGGAAGCAAGTGGCGTGGTGCCGTCACACCACGCGGTTGATCGTGCATATATTTTACGTGGCGCCGTCGCGCCACGACGAGGAAAAATCTTCAAGAACGCGACGCCGTCGCGCCGCGTTGAAAGAAATCATGGCACGGCGAAAGGGGCGCGGTGTCGTCGCACCGCGCCGGACGACGAACACCGCGGCCGGTTCCGGGCCGCGGCAGAACGAGGAGACCGCGGCCGGTTCCGGGCCGCGGCGGAAGAGCAGACTGGCGGCCGGGCCGCCGGCGTCGGAAGCCGAAGGGGGGACCGGAAATTCCGGTCCCGTTGGAGAAAACCGGCCGGCCAGCGGGCCGGCCGGAAGGCATTAAACCGGGGGAATTAATTCCCCCGGCCATCACCCAAAACCCCCTCTTTATGAGGGGGGTGTTTTATTTTTTTTAAAGGGAAGGGGGCAGCCGGCCTCCCCTCCCCGTTCCGTTCAAATCAGCCCCCCCCCCCCCACGTGTGGGGGGGCGTTTAAAAAATTCTGGGCGCGGCACAAAGGCCGCGCCGCCCCTCAAACAAACCGCGGGGGTTTGTTTCCCCGCGTGCGGCTCCTCGTGCGGCGCCTGCGCCAGCCGTCGCGGCCCGCCGCCGCGCCGCCCCGGGGGGGGGGGGGGGGGTCGGGCCGGGTCGGCCCGGACCCGGACCCCCCCGTTTCGAACCAGATTTGGTTTTTGGCCCATAACTTGAGCCTCGGACCTCCGATCGACGAACCGTCAGCGGCAACGCGATCCTTGGATCGAGACGGTCGTTTCGGTATATCGCACTCAAGGTTTCGGATTACTTTGAGTTCGGCCGGGTTGGTTCGTTCACGAAACCAACCGGGCCTTCGGAGTAGAAACGCTCATATCTTGAGCCACGAACGTCCGATTGACGCGCCGTCAGTCGCGTTGCGTTCCTCTTAGTGAGACGGATCTTTTAGCATACTCCGCCCGAGGTTTGGACATAGGTGGAGTAGGGTCGGGTTGGGTTTGCCTTAAAAACCAACCGGGCCCCGGAGACGAAAGAGCCAATAACTCACAGACCGGGCGTCCGATTGACGCGCCGTCTGTTTCGTTGACTTCCTCTTGATGAGACGGAACTTTTGACATACTCCGCCCGAGTTTTGGATGCAGTCGGAGTATGGCCGGGTTGGATTGTATCCGAAATCCAACCGGGCCCCTGGAACGGGAAAGCTGATATCTTTCAGACAGGACGTCCGTTGACGAACCGTCAGCGGCGTTGGTGTTTACGTTTAGTAACGGTCCCTATGAGTATACCCTATGGGAGTTCGGGGTACAGTTGAGATACGGCCGGGATTGGTTCGCACTCGAAACCAACCGCGCCCCTGGGACGAAAAGGCTAATAACTCACAGACCGGGCGTCCGATCGACGCGCCGTCTGTTGCGTTGAGACCCCTGTGACGAGACGGACTTTTGAGATACTTCTTTGCGGGACTTTGTGATACTTGGAGTATCGACCAGTAGCTCGTGGAGAGGATCCTCCCGGAGACGAGCGTGAAGAGTACGGAGACCGTGTAGCCGGCTGAGACCTGACGACTGTTTGACCGACTCGACTTGGAGTGAGTCGACTAGCCCAGTGGACGGAGCACCCGGTATTTAGCGGCAGACCCACGGCGGACGGAGCGCCTGGTAGTTGGCAGCAGACCCGCGGTACTCGACAGGAGGAGTACCTCAGTAGGCTATCTGGGTAGCGCCCGGTATTTGGCAGCAGACCCTCAGCGGACGGAGCGCCTGGTAGTTGGCAGCAGACCCGCAGTACTCGATAGGAGGAGTACTTCAGCAGTCTTAGGTTAGTGAGCGGCGGCCTCGGAGTCGTGACAGGACCACTGTACACTCTAGAGACGGAGCTCTTCAGCAGTTACGGTTTCGATAATGAAAATCCTGGTTTGAGCTGAGACTTTGACCTTTGTGTTTCCTCATGATTGAGATGGGTTACTTGATAACTTAGGTATATGTATGGGCATATACCTGGGTAGTGGTTATCCGTTGATCTCATGATTCTTGTGTTTCCTCATGACTGAGATGGGTTACTTGATAACTTAGGTATATGTATGGGCATATACCTAAGTAGAGTTTATCTGTTGTGATCTTCTTGTGGTTATACTTGTTGGTTTAGTGAGACCTTGAGGGTCTCGGGGTCCCTACTGAGTATCGTTATACTCACCCCTGCACGGGCTATGCCCGCACCTCGTTGTGTTGGTTGCAGACGACGACCAGTACTGGAAGAGGCCGAGTGTTCGAGGACTGGACGGTACCTGGAGGTGGACTATACGACATGGCGGTACCCAGAGTCAGACCACTGGGCGGGACATACTTGGAGCAGACGGCGGGACCCGAGGAGCAGAGGAGCTATCTGTACCCACCCTTCAGGTGGGATTTCCAGTGGACAGCTCGGCGTAGCTGCTTTACTTTTCAGTTGCTGTTTTCCCTTTCGAGTTGTACTTTACAGTTGGGTTTGTATTTCCGGCCCCTTTTTACTTTCCGCACTTTTAGTTGTACTCTGTTTTTGCTTAGTGTTACTTTCCGCTTGCTTACTCTGTGGTGTTTGTTTACTTTACAAAGGCAATGCCTTCCCTTTTTACCGGGATTTACGCCTTGGTGCTAGTCGCCAGCCCCTGGCCTATGGAAGGCGGGCTTGGGGTAGTCACGACACGGACCCCGAGGGCGGGTCGTGACATATTTTATGGAATAATATTTTTCACATTATAAATTAGTACAATTTCATAATTTTATTTATATGCCAACATTTTATCCAATTCATGCAGCTCTAGACATATGAGTATGAATTATTTTTTAATATTCACATATTTACTCTTTTGTTTGTACTCAATTTTAAAATATTCTTTTTTAATATTATAATCCATTGGTTCTTCTTCTTTTCTATTCACTATTTATATTTGTTCAGGCAACCATGTCATTCCATTATCAACAATACACCCTGACATTCTACACCCTCCACAAAATCTAAAGCAATCTTAGGATAAACCCTTTCAGATAACTCCTCATTAAATATGAATTTTTTGTCTTCATTTTCATGAAGTAAATCAATCATGTCATTTAATTCTATGATTAATTCAATTTTGTACTTTAGCCTACCTCCTCCGATATTGGTTTTTATGACCTATTTTCGTAGATTCATTATATAATATTTTCTTCCAAAATAGAATCCTATTTTCATAGGTTTGAAATTCATTTGATAATTCTTATTCTATTTATATTACTTCATAGTTTTCTTGAAATTATTCTCTTGATTATACCCCAAGGAAATATTTTCTACACTGGCTATTTCCATCTGCATTTGATGTGGTATTTTATTCATATCTGTATATGCATTGTGCATTATTGGTACACTCCATCACTCATTATAATTGGGACATATTCTATTGTAATAATCATATATTTCATTAAGACAATCCATTCTATCATTGATAGATTTATTCCTCTTCATCTGTGAATTATGCTTCATGTTTATAGGTTTTATCTTCACATCAAATATACTCCACCTTAATTATATCCTTATGTAATAATCATGCATATATATATTATACCAATATTCAATAACATGATGCCCAAATTTCCATCAAAACCAAAAATATCCAACAAATCATTATTTCATCTTCTATGTTACAACTTGACTGGATTTTATATCTTTTTCTTTTGGATAATATTATTATTCATTTGATCTTTTTTTAAGGGACAATGATTCGTAATTTTCTTCAAATCCACCTTTGATGACCTTGTCTTTTTGTGACAAATCTTTTTCATCCATGTCTGACTAGAATTATTTTCAGAATCCATACTTCTAGACAATGAAATAATAGTAATAAAAAAATCTTCTTGAACAAGGGTTACCTTTTTCAAGGAAATTTCCATAGATTTATCTTTATATATTATCAAACAATTCATTCCACTTGAATAAATCTTGTCAGAAGTATGAATATTTTTTTAATTTTTCTGGTTATATTTTCTAAACAAAATATTTTTTTAATATTAATCTTCAATATTCACATGATTTCTGAACATAACCTCTAACTCAAGATATATAACATTTTGATAATTCATCTAATCTTGAAGTGAATTCACTATATATTCACATTCCTTCTGGGAATTATTTAATTATGTTTCTTTCATATATTTCAAATTAACTTCCATTTCAAGACATTTCATGTTGAGAAATTATTTTTCATCTTCAAAAACATTTGGGTTTTCTTCCCATAAACTCTTCATTTTATGAAATTTAACCTCATAAATTTGAAATACTTCCGATATATAATTTTTCATCTCATTAATTCTCTTTTTCATAACCTCTATCATGTCTTATTTAACATTTTTAAAGGATATTTTTAGTATATCCAATCCACAGATCACTTATGTATGAACATTCTGAGTCATATACTAGTCACAAATAGTCCTCTTTAATTCATCTTCAAGAAAATAAAATTTATTATTAGAATGAAATATTAACTATACTTTAGAATTTTCATATTAGATGAATATCTCATCCTTTTCCTTTATTTTCAACTGAGCATATTTAATATTCATTGTACATTTATGCAACTCTTCAAGTGTAAGAATCATCTCTTTAAGTACCTTCTCAAGAACTTATTTCTCACAATATCACGTCCTTGACTTATTTTAAAGGAATTTTTAATTTAATTACTATTTCTGATTTTCTTGTGGGGGCTCCCCATGATTTTTTTTAGGAAAGGGTGTTTTTCCGTGATTTGGTCCAAACCATGAGGCCATTTCATGTTTTAAAAACAAATTTTGTTTCTTTATAATTCTATCATCTTTCAAAATTCAACACCCATTATACTTTCCAATTTTCATCCCATGGTATATTAAAACCATCATATCTATTTGGACCTCATAGGAATCCATAATAATGAAGGATTTTTGTTTTTTTATTAAGGTATTGGGGCAGTCCGTAAGTCCATTTCCTACTTTAAAAAATTAATTCTTTAATATATCATTCAACATTTATGGTGTTTTGGTGATTACAACTCTCACCAAATCCTACTTACCCAAGATACGCCCCATTCTCTTTTCCCCCTCTTTAGAGCTCATATCAATCTCAAATTAGGGAAAAACTTCTCTTGTATTGTCAAATCATCCATATTTGAAGAGGTAACTTTTTTCTTTCATTCCTCGTAAAATTTTTACTGGTTTTACCTCCATTTCAATTCTCACATACCCTACTCAGCCTTATTCGAACCTCACCATCATTTCTTGTTGTTTGGAAATTCATCTATTGGTGTATTTGGGGCATTTTATTCAAGATATCTCTAGTAAGAGGGCTCCCTACCTTCCATCTCCCATTTTCTTACAGTTTCTTCCTTTTTCTTGTCCTTTCAACCATATTTTCATTGAGTATTCTAATTTTAATAAAGTATATATTCCAACCTTGGGTTTGATCATGGTTTTATTGGTCTAATCTTGTGGTTTTTGGTTTTATTTACCTCCCTTGTGGTGTGGAAGTGGTGCGGGTGGACTTTCCCACATTGATTTCATGTTTTAACATTTGTGGTAGGTGATTCCATGTGTAATAATTTCTAGATTAGTTGGATTGCATTATTTATTTATTTAAATGTTCAAAATATGTTTTTTGTTGTGGGAAAACTATATTTGATATCATTGATTGAGCGTTTATTTTTAATGTATCATTTTTGGGTAAAAATGTGTGTTTGTCTTGTGTATTCCATGTTGTACCACTTGGGGGTATTTTATGGTTCATTAAATGGTTTTATTAAATGGTTATGGGGATAAAAATTCGGGTTTCATGTTATATAGGCATTAATTTGGTCTCAAAATAGGGTTTTTAAAATGATGTTCTGTGCGAATCATGGTTAAACTCCTGGGAATTTTTTTATGATGGTTTTAAACAGCTTCATGATTTATATAGGAGGTGAAACAATGTTGGAAAATTATTTTGGTTGGAGTGTACATTTTAAATGGTCCATTTATAAGTTGAAGGATTGTTATGTTTTGTGTACTATCTTGGAAATGTTTTATAAGTTTTTTAATGTATTTATTGATGTGTAGAATAGATGTGAAATGCGTTGTGGGCTATTTTGTTTTGAGTATGGTTTCAAAATGAATTTGGATGAAAAAGGAAATTATTTGACATGTTTGTGGTCTATTTGGTGTATGTGTGATTTAGAAAATTTTATATGACTGTGAAAATGGTATTTCATTCATTTTGGAACTTTTATGAGCACAAGAGGGAAAACATGGGTATCGAGGTGGGTGGAAATGTACTAGTATGCTAGTGATCCCAAGGGATTTGGCACCTATTTCACATAGCAATTTCGAAAATGAAAAAACTAACTAAACTATGATGATGATGATGTTAGGGGACCACTAGGTTGTGGGTATGATCCCTACTAGTGGCTCGTGTGCATGAGAATTGATATTTGTATTGTTACTTTCACCGAGATACAAGGTTCTTGGGACCCACAACAAGCTATTTCCTTAGGATGTTCTAGTTTCTCGTGCTCGTTGGATGTTTTACCCTCACCATCAGCATACTATATATTTAGATGAAAAATTTCATTAGATTTTAGATTTTATTAAAGTGATGATTTTTTAAATATCCCACTTGAAAACTAATTTTATATAAAGTTTCATTTCATAAACATTTTTACTAACATTTTGTTGATTAAAAAACATGCAAGATTTTTGTATTGTAATGATTATCCAGTGGAATCTTATTAGGGTGGAATCCCACTAGGCTCTATCTCACACACTAAAAACACCATTGGGAGTATGAAGACCTATTAATGTTTGTTTTATGTTTGGGTAAAGCTCTTAGAACTGGTTTTCTGGGTTTC
Organism: Viscum album; assembly: GCA_963277665.1. Classification (NCBI taxonomy): domain Eukaryota; kingdom Viridiplantae; phylum Streptophyta; class Magnoliopsida; order Santalales; family Viscaceae; genus Viscum; species Viscum album. The sequence continues at coordinate 738,460,799 of OY728160.1, forward strand.
TAGCGGTCATTCACAGTGTGGTATTGTGGAGATAGCTTGAGGGTGTTTCCCCCATTCCATGAAGAGGTTCTTGGGCTATCCATTTTGGATTTCATCTTTTTTTTTGTAGTATTTGGGATTTTAAAAAAACCTGTTTTCCCAATTCAGAATTTTATTAATGGATTGTTTGGTGTAAAATTTTAGATTCAGATTACTTATTGTATTTTATAGACTTATGTTTCTGATCTTGGGTAAATCAATACCAAACACTCATATATGACACCCGAGCACTTTTTCCATCCCATGGAGATTGGTAATGCACTTTGGGTCTTACCATGGAATGGGTCGGGTGCTGGTTTTGAAGGTTAACAGGTATAGTAGTGAAGAAATGGTATCCGTGTAGGTTTTCTCTCTTGGGTCATACTACGTTGGGAAGAGTCGAGATAGTTCGAGGCTAGGATTTTCGAGACCTGACTTTCTGAATATGAGTAGGGTTCCTGGGCAACACACCTCGTGATGAGATTCAAGTCTCCATGGGAAGTTAGGTTTTATCTGATTTCTTTGTTTATCATGGTTTGTTGATGATTGGGGGAAATTAAAAGAGATTTGGGTTGATTTTCCTAATGATCTCATAGGGCCTAGAAATCCATGTTGAGTTAGGTATATTTCCCTAGAAATCTATCTGTTATGGTGATGCTTTTGGTGTATGGCCACTAACCATATGTCTATGTCACCCACTAGAACCAGTTTCCTCTTATATTGTATTGTGTCATTTTGTTTGAATCTTGGAATATTGGTTTTAATCTTATTTAACTCAGTTTTAATTATCGTGAAATATTATTCAAATTATTTTATAATAAATTAAGAGTTGTTTAAATTCAGAAAGAGTGGAAATAAATTCTCAGATTTTTTTTGAAATGGTAAATGGTGTGTTTACACCCTCATTTAAAACACAAATTATGTTGAAATGGGTTTTGATAATATTTTTCAAATAATGTTTTCTGAACTATTGAAAATTGATTTGAAATGGAATAATTTTTTTAGAATTTATATATGGGGGTTTAAGATGTATTTTGATTTTGTAACTATTGATAATTAGAAACATTTATGAAATTTTAGAACCATGATTGGAAAAGAGAAGAGTTGAGTTCTTCATTAAATTGAAATTTATGAAATGGAGTAATCAAAAATTTAGATGTGATTTGAAATTGGTTGAAATGTGTTGAAATGGTTGTGAAAGGAATGAAAGTGAGTTTTTATTGAATGATGGGTTATTTGATAAATTTGTTTGTAAGATGTAAATTTGGTATTTATTTTATGGTTAGTGTTTTTGAAAAGATGGAAGTGTTGTTAAAATGTATTGATTTGAAAAGAGGAAAGGTTTTGTTTTGTCCTTTGGAGTTCTCAAGGATGACCAAATGCATAGGCTTATATGTGAATATGGATGGTTAATGAAACCAATGGATTATTTTTTGGATTGATATGAGGCGTGTGCCCAATGTAGCTTGTAAACATACCCGTGTGAGGCTCATAAGATAGTACTGGAAAATTCTTAACCCACCAACACTATTTTTTAGAATTACTTCGAAGTAAAGTGTATTATTATGATTATGTTTTGTTGGGAGGTGTGGGTTATGTGTTTTTAGGAATTTTATTGTTGTTTGTTTAGAGTTTAAGAACCCCTATTGTTTGAATTATGTTTTGGGTTTTTTGTTTCATCGATAAGTTGGAATGAAGCATTGGTTAGTGGTATCCTTGGAGAAAAAGTTCTGGTGGACATTGTGGTGGCTCTGCTCATGTGTTTGGTTTTGGTTTGTGGTATATTTTGACCAAATGACCAGCTTGTATGGGTCCTTGGGATTTCATGTTTGTTTGGGTATGCCCCCATAAAATATTAAATCACGACTGATGTGTGGATCATGATGATTCGTCATTGGTAGATCCTCTGGTTGATCAACATAATGTCATTATTCTTGAGATTTGGAGATTGGGTTTACCCCTATTCTTTTTCAGTTATGTGGATCCCATTGTAGAGGTAGAGGGGTTGGGGGATGTTCAAATGGACAATAGTTTCATAAGATTCCTGACTCAGAAATGGTGAATTTGGTTCAGTGTTGTATGTGTATAATGATATATTAAAGGGCCTTTGGGGCTTTTTTTAGTCTCATCTAAGCAAGTATTCTTGTTATGCCACCATCATGGAATATCTATCCAAGAGTCAATATTATGGCCTCTTTCTAGAATCGTCTTATATTTGGGACTCAGCATATGGTCCCCCTCTTTGTATTTATTACAATCCTCAATGGTCATGTATGGTTATTCCTTGAGATATCGTGTGTTTGTTTCATAAAAAGGGTGAATGTTTTCCATTCTTATGAGAGACTCTGTTTTTTTATGTGTGTTTCCATTCCAGGAATTCCAAAACCCTATGATCTTAGGGAATTTTTTTCTTTGTGTCCTTTAATTTTGTTGTTTCCCATGTGAATAAAAAAGGGGTTATTTGTGTGCATCCTTTATGACCTTTCTTCAGAAAAATAACGGGTTTGGGTAAACTGAGTCTGAAGTGTGTCATGTCACATTGATCTAATCAAAGATCATGGTGTAATTTTATTTGGAATTTGAAGAAGAAGTTCAGTTGGGGGTTTCTAAAGAATGACTATGAGGTATGAGATGCTTCAAAAATCAGAGCTCCAACCATAGGACCTAGAGTGAAGCTGGCACATAGTTAGGGGAAATCCCAGGTTTATTCAATCCTTTCGTCAAAGAATTATCCTCAGTATGAAAGATGGGAATAGTTTAAACATATGGTGTCACCATCTTGTTCTAGTTTTTCCTGTTCAGTGGTAGATGTGGGAGGACCATATTTCCATGTTACAAAAACTATTCATGTTATTCCCATGGGTTTCATTTTAATATTTAATGAAAAGGATGAAATTTGGTCTATGGAGTTTGAAGAGCATGGTTTGCGCACGGTTAGTAGTAACCGTGTCCCAACCATGGAAATCGTGCAATAAGAGACAGTAGCTATCGCACGGTCTATGAATGGTTGTTTACCATGACCAATGCAACCATGTGATGCTTCCCCTTTGTATAGAATGCTCAGTATAGTTAGCTTACAATTTCCCAAACCGTTTTAACTATCCATGTGGTCGTTCGAACTCTATAATTTTTTTGGACTTTTCATGTCGGCTCGTGCTGGTCAGTTAAGATGGTTGGTTCTTACTGTGGGGAGAACCACTATTTTATCATTTAAGTTTTTTTAATGGTATAATGAAATTCGACCACTTATGTTGGGAGTCTGTTCGGGCCTCCCATATTAGTTTCCCGATTCTATCTCAAAAAAATTGAGTTTCCCCTTATGGTGGGGAGTCTGTTTGTGTCTCCCAATATCAGTAACTTGGATTTGTCCCTATTGTTGGTCTAGAAATATGTAGTCTCATTCATATTTATTTAAACACCAATATCCTCCTTGAGTAAACATTGGGATTGTATTGTGCCCAATGTTTTTATTCATGTAAGACTACGGTGACCCCACTCATTTTCATTGTTCATTCTAGGTAAGTTTCTTGAGTCTTCTTCGGATAGTTTTCGATGTGTTTTGTTTTGGGTTGTAGTTTAAATATGATTGATAATTTCATGAAGATGTGTATGCTTTGTATGGTGAGATTATTCCTTCCATTATTGATCAATAGTTTGTTTTTGGCCTTTAGGGGGCGGGCGAAACTTGGTAAAGGAATCTTTTTTGATTTTTGATTGGGTTTGATTTTTTATTTTAGCCTTGTAGTGGCCTTCTGAGGAGGAAAATGTTTATGTTGAGGAGAGTTTTTACATTGATGAATTGTTAAAAAGGTATTTTTCATTTAATTACTACTCTTTATTTTTTGGGGGTTTCCCATGTAGTTTTGGTGGAAAGGGTGTGTTTTCATTATTTGGGCCAAACCATGAGCCCATTTCATGTTTTAATAAATATTTGTTTTTTATAACACCTTTATGATTCAACATTTTACACCCATTCCACTTCTTAATTGGCATCCCCTAGTATATTATAACCACCATATAAATTTGCACATTATAGTAATTTATAATCATTATGGATTTGAGTTTTTTATTATGATATTGGGCCAACCTAAAATCCCATTTTCTACCTTAAAAAATTATTCCATTAACATATCATTCAATTTTTATGTTTTTTTGGGTTATTACAACTCTCACTCAATCTCAAATACCCAAGGCAAGCCCCCATTCTCTTTTTTCCCTCCATGGAGCTCATATTCAATAAGAATTATGGAAAAAATTCTTTGGATATCTCAAATCGTCTATATTTGATGAGGTAACTTGTTTTTTTCATAACTCCTTAAATTTTTACTCTTTTTCATCCATTTCTGTTCTAACATGACAAAATCAGCCTTATTCAAACCTCACTTTAATATTTGGATATTTTTAAATTCCTTTACTATAGTATTTGGGGATTTTTATTCAAATATATCTCATGTATGTGGTTTTCCTTCCTTACTTCTCCCATTTTCTTAGGGTTTCTTCCTTTTACAAAGGGTTACATCCATATTTTCTTGAATTTACTAATTTTAATAATGTAGGGATTCAAAATTAGGGTTTCATATTTGGTTTATTGGTCTAATCTTGTGGTTTTAGGTTTTATTTATCTCCCTTGTGATTCGTTGGTGGTGCGGGTGAATTCTCGCACAAGTTTTTCGTGTTTTAACATTTGTGGTAGGTAAATACATTTGTAAGAATTTCTTGATGAGATGGATTTATTTATTTATTTATTTATAATGTTCCAAAAAAAAATTTTAGGGTGAAAATTATTTTTATTAGCATTTGTTGAGTGGTTAATTTTAAAGTACCATTTTTGTGTGGAAATGTGTCTTTGTCTTGTGTATTCCATGTTGTACCACTCGGGGCTATTTAATGTTTCCTGAAATGGTTTTATTATGTTTTTTTGGGGATGGAATTTATGTTTTCATGTTATATTGGAATTTATTTTCTTTAAAAATAACGTTTTTAAAATGATTTGTTGTGAAAAACTTGGTTACACTACAGGAAATTTTTTTATAAAAGTATTAAATGGTTTCTTGATTTATGTAAGAGGTTAAACTATGTTGGAAAACAGTTTTGGTAGGAGTGTACTTTTGAAATGGTCCATTTTAATTTGAAATGGTAGTTATGTGAAGTGTACTATCTTGGAAATGTTTTATAAATTTATTTAAAGTGTTTATAGAAGTGTGGAAGTGATTTGAAACGTGTTGTGGGCTGGTTTGGTGTGAGTATGGTTTCAAAATGGGTTTGAATGAAAAACAATTATGTGACATGTGAGTGGGATGTTTGGTGAGTTTGTGATTAGGATGTTTTATTTTAATGTGAAAATAGTTTTTCATGGCTTGTTGAACTTGTTTGAGCATAATATTGAAAACATGGGTATCTAGGTAGGTGGACGTGTATTAGTATGCTAGTTATCATGTGTGGTTTGGCCCCTATTTCACATAGCAAGTTTGTCACTGAAAAAACTAAATAAAAAATGATGATGATGTAGGGGACCACTTGGATATGGGTATGATCACTACTTGTGGCTGGTGTGCATGAGAATCGATATTTGTATGGTTCCTTTCACCGAGATAGGAGGTACATGGGACCCACAACAAGTTTGTACCTAGGGTTGTTCCCGTTTCTAGTGATCATTAGAAATTTTACACTCATCATCAACATATAGTGTTTTTGAATGGAAAAGTTAAGTAGCTTGTGCATTTTAATTAAAATTATTGATTCGTTAAAATAGCACACTTGAAAACTGATTTTATTTAACGTTGCATTTCCTAAAAACATTTACTAGAATTTCTTGTTTACAAAAGATGAACAATTGTTTTATTATAATGATTATCACATGGGATATTTTTGCTCTGGAATCCTACTGGGATTTTTATCATCCCCTATTTACACCATTGGGATTATATAGACCTGGTAATGTTTGTTCCAGGTTTTGGGAAAGCTCTGAGAACTAGTGGTATGAGAATCTTGTTGTCCTTCATGGTGTGGTATTGTGAAGATTGATTGAGGGTGTTTACCTATTGCCTTGAGGTGTTTCTTGCTCTTCCAATTTGGATATATTCTGTTGATGTAGTCTTTGGGATATTTATAAACCTCGTATACCAATTCTTAATTCTATTAAAATATTGTTTGGGATAAAATTTTAGATTCTGTTTATTTATTGTATTTGGATTTCATGTTTGTTTGAAATTTGGTAAATCATTCCCAAGCACTCATATATGATTCCGGGTCACTTGGGTCAACCCTTGGGGATCAGAAATTCCCTTCAGGTCATTCCAAAGATAGTGTCGTATTCCAGTTTTAAAGGTTACCAGATCTGGTTCGTGACTCATACATTTTTTATAGAAATTGTTCTAAAAAATAGGAGAAATTTTCAATGCGAAGTGAAATATTTACTTCTTTTACATCAATAATTTTTGAGTGAAGTTTACATATTTGAAGCTTACTTTACAGAGCCCCATTCATATCCAAATATTCCATTTTAATATGTTAATTTTCATCATATTGTACCTTGATAAAATAAAATATGTAAGAGACAACATCCATAAGAACATTATTTAGATAAATTTCGATTCATAAATAAAAATAACAGAGGGATTCAAAAAAATTTATTCATCATCGCTTGAATAGTACTCATCAAAAAGTATCTTTATAAAATGTGTTCATAGATAATTCTAATAGACTACCTATATACCAATATTCCTATTTTGATGATCCCTCATTCTTCTTAAAATTATTTCTCATCCTTATTTCCTCTTTATATTGTCTATTCGTCAATGTTTTTTTAGAACCCTCTTTTTTGACACTGAAAAAGATATGAACTAAACTTTCCATCTAAGACAACTCTTTTACTTGAAAAAAAATCGAATCTTCACTACATTTAATTATAATAAAAACATCTAGGACAATAAGATAGATCCAATAATAGGTGAAACAACTTCTATGATACCATTTAAAGTCTCCATTAGATCATTTAGGTACACTAAAACGAATGGTGGTGTATTAGTTTACATAGGTTTTTACAAATTTTTATTTTCTTTTCTCTTACACTAATTAATTTGAAACTCTACACTTGATAGAGTGAATGAATCTTTCCTGTTTATAGACCAAATTATACCATATTCAATATAGAAATTAAATGAAGCACAACACACAATATGTTTACAATTTTCATCCACAATATGGGTTACTATGTATTTTCTATGTTCAGGATGATCTGAGACATAGATATTCCACTATGAATAAATAAAATATTATAAATGGGTTAGTTAGGTATAACCCTGAATATGTTGTCTGTAGGTATGAACAATTCCCAAATAATAGTGGCATGAAACTAGTATTATTTATAATAGAATCCCACCAATGTTTCCAAAATAGAACACTTAACACAATGAGGAATTTCACAAGAACATCAATCTTCCACTACAACACAAAACAAATCATCCTCTTCAAGCCACTAAGATAAACTAGTTATCCAATTGATCAATCCAACTAAAACTCTATGGAGCCCACTATAAATAAAAATAAAAATGTATGGAAGTTGGTTCAGCGTACTCATCTGACTAAGTGATTATTTTACTTCTAATACAACTCTATATAGTATCATAAATAACAAATGATGATTCTTAAATTAGTTGATTGTTGTTTTCTTCTTTTCTTCACTAAAAACTATTACATAAACATAACTAAAATATTATACACATATTAATTGTTTGTTCCTCAGGCATGTAATTTGTCTTATTACAAGAATAATATTTAATATATGAAATTATCCTCACTATTTTTATGTTTTATCTGTGCAGCAACCAAACCACTATAATTCTCATTATTTTTGTATGTTCTATGAAAAGTGCATGTATAAATTTATTTATTTGAGTACACACATATAGTTTCATCAATTTACCTTCATTTATATTTGCACTAGTTGAAATCATCAAGTGTATGCACTCAACAAAATGTAGATACAATATCCTACAACCTATAATACATGGGATGATCAATTCCATCAATACTCCCTATTCACAATAATATGATGCATTCACACATGTAGCACATTCTCAATCATTATGAATATACTCGAGAAAGTACTGAGTCACATTCGTGCACACACTACACTGTACATTTATGTAAACATAGAATGCAATAATTATACTTCAATTGTTCTTAATGTAAGACATGAAATATAAATTATTTTGTTGTGTAACTATGTAAAATGGTTTATTCTCATATTATTCCTTTGAAATATCTCAGAAAAATCATTATCATGATAATACTCTTCCTCATATTGTACACGTTTCCAGCTCTACTCAAAACAAAACACACATGATCCTGATACCTTTTTTGTGTAAATGAAGTACAATGCATGTACAATATTGATCAGTCCTCAGTCATAAAATTTGCTCGGATAAAACATCATGTGTATAAATTTTCTAATCTTCACATAACTATATAATAAATATAAATCATTGAAAATACAATCTTCCTCACATAACAATTTATAGATCATTCTGAACACATTTTCTTCACAGACTTTTAAAACTAAAGTATGATTAAATACACCGCTTCACAGAATCTTGGTGCATATCTTGGAATCTGAAGGAGAATATCAAAGTGTTATTTAGTTCCATCACAGATCATTTCCACGTGAATATTTTTCAATGTGCTAAGCACATATCGAAGACTAGAAAAATACTTCTTCTTCTCTTTTGTATAAAAGAATATGTTGTGATTCTATTTTCTTTGCATGTTCACCTTCTTATTCACAAAATAGAATTAAATCACATAAATACTTCATGTAAACATCAATAGAACATGAATTCATATGAATCAATGGAAACACATGGAAAATCATTTTAAAATACAAAATTTTATATAAGATCATTTTTTCTCTAAAAACGGTGCTTGACTTTATGTGAGATAAGATCTCAAATTAGATATAAGCTACACAAATAAAATGTTCTCAATAAAATAATTTATATAAATATCTCACTCTATAATTTCTCTGAAAAAACATAGAGATCCATATGGTTCATCAATTTTGGATACAAAACCCTTCTTCGTGAGTCATCATCATCTTCCAAATAGTCTCAAAATTTTAAATCACTGTAAATCAATGATTCAATCTGGATTACAAGATGAAAACTAAGACGCATCAGATTTTGATCATATTAAGATCATCATAACAATGAAATGATGATTTAGTACCTCCTATTGATCCTTGGTTGACCTCATATAGAGATCCCAATGAAATGAGTATCATCGATTACCATAACACTTGAGCAAAGTCCAAGATTAAAAATGAGATTGAATAAAAATCATATGGCATGGAAACATATATTGAACAAAATAGAATGTTAAAAGTAGATTAAGATCATAGATGAAGATGAAAGTAGTCATTTCTAGAAAATATCATGATGAACATGAGCTTGTTGATGGCTATCTACAGAATATTACGTGCTTCATTGATCAAACTGCTCTAAATATCAATCGACTGAATCATACAGTTACGGCATTCTTTGGGGTTGGAATTTTTTTTATGAACCAAAATATATTCTAAGGAGAATTATAACTGATGTAGTGAAATCCAAACCCTTAATTAGTTAAATTTAAAGAAAACTATTATTCAAGTATACCAAATCCACCCTTCTAAAAAAATACCTCTATAAAAATGAAATCCTCTTTATACAAAATAGATCATATAAATTTTTCATGGAATATTCTTAAATTTTATATCCAACAAACACAAAATTCTAAAATCTATATTTCATGAAATAATGTAAAAAATGTGTCAACAAAAATAATGGACGAAAAATGTTTTATGAAATATTAGCCATCTCTAAAATCGTCTTAATTAATATTACATTATTTAAATAAATTTCATCAAATAAAATCATAATTTACAATTTATGTATACTTATAAATAAAAATTAAATAGAAGATCGTCAAAACCCCATCCTCCAATAATAGTCACATGTCACATTGAATTTTTAACTATCTAGTGTATTGAAAACAAATACAACAAAATATATTGCTTTAATCAATTTGGGTTATTCAATTATCTTGAACTCTAAAGTTAAATGGAGACCCCCCAAGAACAAAAAAGATGAATATTATGTAGATGTAAATTTCTGTTGCTATTAGTTGTGGTTGTAAAACAAATGAGAAACATAAAAATTAACCTATAAATGTAGAAACATAAATTCAAAAAGATAATAAGATCCAGAATCTGTAAATTTATGAATCTATTAATCTAGAACATATCCACAAAAATTTGAATATTCTATTTTTATTATAATAAAGGTTAATAAAGAGATATATGTCAATAAATATAAAAGGAAATGAAATTAGATGTAATAAATTTTGGGGAGGAACATTGTTTTGATTATTATTTTCTTTCATATCTTCTACCTTGAAAAGATAAATATTAGAATTATGAACCTGATTATGTGATATTTAACATTTTTATAAATTTTAGAGTAAACATTACCTTATAGGAATCCTTAATCAAAATCTTTACATAGGTTAAATTTCACATTATGGTTTTTTATAATTAATTGGAATTAAGAAAAAATGTATACCTTTGCTTTGAATGAGATGGGATGTGTTTTCCTTCAAAATAAGTTTCCTCCTAAGGGATATTTTTTATTTTATGTAAAATAGTTAATTATGATGAACATAACTACTAGAGTTAATTATGAGTGAATATTACATGGTTATTTTGTCATTATTTATTTAATTGGGTCTTAGAGAGTTGAAACTAATTCCATCATCTCTTCAATTGTTTGATTTTTCTATTCCATAACATATTAGAGGGGTGGATAACTAGTTGGTCATTGTAGGTAATATCACGTTACCCAGTTAGTTACTTGTTCATGAAATGGAATATGATGGGAAGGATCTTATAATATAATGAAACTAATTTTACCCCCAGAATCTGATTTTATTGATATCTCAAAAGTAAAGACACCATTAAAAATGGAGATCATCAAGAAGTATTTGATGTTTTAAAGAAATAATCACATTAGTTTAGAGGTATGTGGATTTATTTAGCCTATGTATTATTTCATTCTGAGACAAGGAGGGATTCTCATGAACTATATGGAAATATAATTTATGAAATAGTGGTTAATAATTATAAGGTGGATTAATATGAATATAAACTTGTCAAGGAACATTAGTGATTTTGGATACATGATAACACAATTAGGGATCTCATTTATAAGGACAAAGAAGTTTTCCATCATAAACTATACATCTCTACTATGAATTATTCTCTACATGTAGTTAAACATTCAATTTTTTCCTTACACTAAATTTGGATTCAACATCATCTACTTCATCTAATGAAGTATAAAAATATATTTTAGTTCTATATTCTAAATTTTTTAGTATTTTGAGGATAATAAAAATCTAGAGATTTTTACTTTCCATTTTGAAGTTGATGATAAATCTCCAAATTAGTCGACAGTGTTGATGTTGTGAATATAGTTAGTTTTATAAAAAAATAGACTAGGATTATTCCATTAATTTGGAGATATATAAAATATGATTATTCTATTTTGGATCTTAAGGAATTATTATGAGTGTTTGAGGTTACCTGTCATACTTCTTATAAGGTGAAGAATTATGGTTTTTATGGTTTTTATTTTGGTGATAATGATTAGGATTTAGCATATGCTACACCAATTTATAATTTTTTAGATACCAATTGTTTGGGGAAATGAATAATAATTTCTTCCATCCAATATGATAATTTTTATGGGATATTGAATATCATTTTTCATACAATATTTTATATTCTTTTAATTAAAACATAACTGAAAAAAACGTCATCCCTATGTATCTTGAGTATTTCAAAAAGACTCAAATTAATACTTGTCTTCTTGAAATTATATAATATGTGATAAATAATCATCTCAATGTATTATAGTAAAAGTAAAATGAAATCACTTTCAAGTGATTATGTGTACAATTTAATGGGGGGTGATCTAGGTGAGGAAACTAAACCAAGTTCTTCATGGGTGGAAACCCTTGTTTTTCTAGATTTTTTTTCAATAAATCCCCTCCCCTATTTTATACAATCCACATTATTTTCTCTTATAAAAAATTCCTAAAGGATAATTCCTGACCTATTGTCCATGGTTTATCTATTCCATTCTCTCACCATCATTTGGAAGAATATTATAAAATATAAAGGATCTAATATATTGTTCTTCTATATTACTTTGGTATGATCGTAATGGGGATATCTAGTTGAACATGACGTGTACAATAGAGAGATCTATTTATTATACTAAGGTATAGAATATTCAACTACCATGTTTCCAATATGTCTATTTCCTCATATTTTTTATAATTTCCATAAATATTTTAATTATTTCATGCTTTACTAATGTTGATTTTATGGCTGGATAATTGTTTTTGAAATCTTAAAATCAATGTAACTTATGTGTGTATGAGTGGGGGAAACCTCGATGTTTTTATGATAATCAAAATTATAAATATATTTAAATAATATGGGTTTAATTATTTCATTAATATTTTTTTAAATTCAATTTGTAGTATAATTGGAGCCCTGTTTAGAACTCTAAAGATTGTACTTATCTTGCATTGAAAATTTTCATGTTTTATGAAAATACTATTGTGGTAGTCATTATTAACATTATAGCTTTTGATATTAAAAATAATTAGTTTTCTTCAATTAAGAAACCATGTGTTCATTTTGAATATATTTTTTAAAAGGATTTTATTTATCCCAACTTGTTGTTATTGAACAATATGGTGACCCTTGAACTGGTGTTTTATACTACCAAATTAAAAATCCATTCTATACTAAAACTTTTTTAATTATTTACTCCACCATAAGACAAAATATTAATGGTAATTATGAGATTTAAATGATGATTGGCCTTTAATTATGCTAATATATACTTATGTATTTTATAAATAAAGAAACCTTAATTTTTCCAATAATTGGTTACTATAAAGTTTAATTTTTTATTTTTAGTGGTTGAACATTTTTCATGGGACTGAGGACTATTTTTTCTGCATTGATAGGATTAATACTTTATATTTTTCCCATGGATTCATTCTCATAACAACGTACAATTTCTCCCTTGAAATGTTCTATATTATTAATTATGTTGGTAGGAATATTTAAAAACATAATTGGGTTTTCACATTTTATGGAATTTAATCCCATGTTATTTTCATTTAAATGGGATATAAAATGAAATCATAATCCTTGTGAAGTTTTTATCTCTCTAGAAAGAACAGTCCATTAAAATAATTTATGTTTTTATGTTATGAAGCCTATAGTTCACCTAAATGTTTCTATTTATTCTATGATAGTCATGCGAATATTTTCCTTACGGAGAAAAACATCAACTTTGATGTCTATAATAATGAAAGTGATATTTTTTAATTTTCATAAATTAATTTAATCCCATTCAGTTTTATAAAACAAAAAAGTAAGTATTGGAAAAAAAATATTTATTTGGTAGATGAGTAATATTACATAATTACTTGAATGAATCCTTGGTAAAAACATTATCTTGAAATTTTTTTATTTGAATTATAGATCATTAAATTTAAGATAATATAGATTCCCTTAAAATCTTGTATTGACTGATTGGGGGAAAACATATGCTATATGCAAGGGAATTTTATTTTTATTTTTTTGAATGTATGTTTTACACAATTTTTTATGATATTTTTATGATAATTTTTTCATAAAGGATATTTTAAAGTTTAATAATTGAAGATTATTATTTTGTGTCAAAATTGTAATTCGTTGAAAATTTTAATAAAATAATTTTTTGATGGTTAATGGTTAAAATGATCCTTGGTGAAATATTATAATATATTTAGGGTTGTTTATAACGTAATTTTTTGTTGATATTCAATTGAAATAATCATTGGAAAATATTATTGAAATTGTTCAGCTGGTTGAATTTAGATTTTGGGAGTTAAATTTTTTTATTTTAAATATTTATTATTTGAAAAAAAAAATTAGTATTTTTTAATATATATATATATATATATTCATGTTTTAAATAAGATGAGGTGAATAATTATTTTTATTTTGAATCACTTTATCAAAATTGTTTTACATTGATATATCTATTTTCTAGGTAAATTCGTAAGATAATTGTTTATGACCCATATGATTATATTTATAGAAAATTCATTAAAATGTTGGGATCAGAAGGTTTAATGATATTTTCAAGATGGTATCATATGATATTTTTCCCATATAGGATATTATTCCGTAACTCATGAAATGATTTTTCAAGAAGTACGTAGTATAATATGTGATGTGATCCCCTTTTGAAATTTTTCAACAAAGCACTATTTAAAGCCTCATAGTAGAATATTTTCACCAATATTCATCTATTACTATTGAGTATCACCAATAATAATCAAACAAATGGAATAAAAAAAGATGATATTGGAGAAGAGTTTCTTAGCCTAGTTAAAGCTAAATCCATACTGACTGGGAAACCATAAAATAATGTTAACATATTAATGTTGATAATGAAGATAATTGGAGGGTGGATTCAAGTTAAGAATACCTTCAATTTAGATATCTCAATAATGTGAATTTAAAATGGGATATTTATTTTGAATAAAATATTAGATATGAACAACTATTCCATTCCATGTGTTATGTGAGGGCCATAATTTGTTGGATTAAGAAAAGGTTATAGGTTCGAAGAAACGAATATAGAAAAAAAAGTGATTATGAAATTCATGATATGATCAAAGACTGACTAAAATTGATGGAATAAGATGGGTTGATAATCTATAAAAAGGATAGTGATAATTGTGGGTGAATCTTTATTAATACCATTTCTTATATAGTTCATATCATACAATGAATAGAAAACTAGTCAAATTTTGGTTCACATCCAAAGACAACTCGAATTCTAAAATCAATTGATGGATATTAGTAGCTTATAATCAAATAAATTACACATGAGCTTAACTTTCAAACCAAATCATTTAATTATGGTGTTGAACTGAATAATGGTCAATATTGATAATCTATATTATTTTTGAAGGAACACTGATGGAAGATGTAGTTATTGGGAAAACATTTCTGTTCATTGGTCTTCAATTTCTTATTACTGTTTGTGGAAGATAGTATAGGGGCCTAATTATTTTAAACAATTGTGGATATGATTTAGGGGATTTTTACATACCTATCCCATAAAAAAATTCCCCAATAGAAGTATATTTTAATTATCACTCGTAATAAGAGTGAATTCTCAAGAATGAGACCTTGCGTCTTCATCAGAGACGGATTTCATTATATAATTAATTGATGATGATCAATTAGAATCATAAATCACTATCTATATCAATTTAGTTGGGATCACTGATGGATTGAAACCAATTTATAATTTAATGAACCAATATATGAATAATTTGGTGGTTAATATCAAAATAATTTTATTTAAGGAGATTAAAAAATGGGTTTACATTGATTTTTAAAGAATCCAATTAAGTGATTTTTTTATATTTGTTTGTATAGGAATTAGGTCTTCTAGGAGTTATCATAGTGATATATTATTTCATACTCATATCATACAACTAGATTTATTTTTAAAACTATTGATGTTAATTAGATTGTTAATGAGGTTTCATAAGGTTGTAAGGGTAGTGACCAAAGTTCTAAGGGAATAGAGAATTCTATTGATGAACAATACACTATCTTGAAAAAATTATGTGAGTCAAAAAAATATAATTTATAGGGAAGAAAAAAAATAATGTTACAACAGTTAGGAATTTATTCTTAAATATTATATATGATGGGAGGTACAAGATGAAGAAGGAACTGTTTTGGAGATGAATTACTAAGGAATATGAGTCAGATAACAGAGAGATCTCTTCAAGGAAGATCCCTCACATAATTCCCCATTTTTTAATTTTTTTTATATTATTAATTTATTTATTGAGTAATGTATTAAATGTTTTCAATAGGAGTATCTAAATTCTAGTATAGATAATAGTTTAATTCAACTGATTATTTTAATATTCTTTTTAAATTTCTCATTGTGTATCCTTTTGTTTAATTTCCCAAACTATATTCTCCTTGATCACCATTTCCATATTTTTTATAAAGGGCTTGGTGATAGTAGTGAATTTCATAACATTGAAATATTTTTGACAAGTGTATAACAAAAAAAGCTAATGATTTCCATTTTAATGTGTGAATAGTGAATTGAAAGTGGTCTAGGTTAACAAACATGTCCTCATTTGTGGTCACTAAACATATATGGGTACATAAGTGGAAGTGAATGATATATAACTCCATATTAATAGTATAATAGAAAATATGACTTAGTATGAAGTAATAAAATAACCCGTTCAATTCAAATTTGGTCAATATATATATTTATCTAATTTTCACGTCATTTTCATTTATTTTCTGCATTGTCATCACATGCCATTCTCTTTATCTTTATTTTATTTCTCCTTTCATAGTATTCCAAGTTTCATGGATTATATTTTATTGTTTATTTGGAACTTTTCATTCTCTTTCTTTTCTATCAGATGTTTTCTTGGTCATTTACACTGACAATAATTGTGGGTTTGAACATAAATACTATTATTTAGATTTATGACGACAAATATTTAATTAATATAAGATATTTTAATAATCACAACTTGCTTCCAACGATACTAGTAATATGGGTTGGTAAAGAATTTGTACCTAATATATAAGACCCTAATAATATAACATAAGGAAAACCATTCTAATGATTTTCCTCAAACCACCATCACATACTCTTCCCTCAATTTCTCTAATTCCACATCATATATATAACAACAATAGTCACAAAAAAATATCTTACCCATGTCATTATAAATCCATGGGGATATAGCTTATGATTATAGATCATTTTTGGAAATCCAATTCTATAATCTAAGAACCGGGCCTTGTATATTTACGCTGATAATTTTTTTTCTATACCCTCTTTGAAGAGCCACTTTGAATTACATATTATATTTTCAGTTCCCTATTCAATAGATAAAAGAACCCGTAGTTTCCAAAATGATATTTATATATATGTATTTGTATAGGTAGGATGGTTTATATATGTCTGTGTACATATATATTTTTATATATTCACACACACAAATATATATATATATACGAATATACATGTACCTTATTTGAACACCAAATTTGGAATCAGGTGTCTTTTGGAATCATTTTCATAGACCATGGAGAAAATTCTTCTATTAAGATAACATATCATAACTAAATATTAAACAATAAATAAAGAAATCAATAACCATGTATAAAAACATAATAATGTTTTACATTTGTTAAAAAACATGGGATCATATCACAACACATATATATGTCCAGTTCAAATGAAATCCCATTAAAATCCACTTGTAAACAATAGAAATCTACTAGAATATAAAATAAATTCTATTTAGAAGCACTAAATCATTGGAGAAAACATTTTATGAATTTATTTTTATACTTGGAAAAAATAATATTACAGAATACGAATTTCAAAACCCCTAAAAAACATGGATTTCTAGTAAAAAGAAATGCATTAAAACACATATATCTACCATGATTAGATGAAATTAAACAATTGAATGTGGAAATATTAAGGTCTAAATAATAATCCACACATCACATCATCAAAAACCACTAATCAAAAATTTAAATCTCTATCAGAAGGTTTTTCTATGAAGAAACAATGTCAAAGAGGTAAAGGAAATGAAATAGAATAATGAGAAAATAGAATAAAAAGATACATCACCTTGAAGAAAATTATAGAATCTAAATAATGATGATCCAAAAATTGAATAAAAGGTAGGGTAAAGCTAGGATATCTCTCTCAAACAATTCCATGTTAATGGGGAAGATAAATTACCCCTAATGTGTTTAAATAAAATTGGAAATTGATGGAATATGAATTTTTTAAATACCATGGAATATTTTTTGGTGTACTAAACAATGAGCTGACAATGTTCCCTTTATTGGAAAAACAAGTAGAGATGAATCCATTAGACACATGGTTAAAAAAATCTGAAACAACTATTATAACAACCCTTCTATTTATTACACACATAAACATGATTTATTATATAAACATGTACTTAATACAACTCTGTGGATCAAGAGGTTTACTCTCCTAGGATTTTAGGAACATTTCATAATAACATAGAACATAAAACACAACATCTTTAATAAAAATTTCCATTACATTAACACTAATTTCCATCGTACATATCATTGCATGGGATAACATGAGGACATTAATAATAAAAGTGTGAGCTAGAAATCATAGAAAGGGATTAAAGAACTAATAATATGAAAAATATAGTATTGGTTAGGAAATAGGAATATCGATGGGGTGTAAGAGAAATATGAACATAAAGGAATTATATATCATGATTATCATAACATGGAAATGTTGAAACAACATTTAACAAGATATTAGCATGAGCCAAGGCTCATTGCACATGAAGCTTGTGTAAACCCTCATTTCCCATAAAATTTCTTGTGTATACCCTCATTTAACTTGAATTAGCATGTGTAAAACCTCATTTCAAATGGTGTATCATGATACAGTTCTTTACCCATGGCATTGGAATTCCATCAGGGTATACTCTTCTTAATCATTTAATTTCATTCCTAAGAATGCCACATGGATCATACAATATTGATTCATGAGATATCATTATTTATTCCATGAAAAAGATACATGCAATACATAAATGTATGTCCAAAATAAAAAATTAAATTTTCATAAAGGTGAATACCCTTGATAGAGAAATGGGGATGGTATTCACATACACAATGATTTTGGCATAATAAATTTTAGTGTAACTTCGTCAGTATAACGATGTAAAATAGAAATTGTAATATGGGTTGATGAGAGAGAAATGGGTATCTCATCATTTAACATTAAATGGATAGTAAGGGGGTCATGAAACATAATATCCCAACATATGTAATGGAATTTTTATGAATGATATAAAATAATTTATTGAATGTATATGTGAGGAGATAAATCCATTACAGGATTTCTGCATGGTAACAATTGTACATGGGAGGCATTAATAAGAGATAAATAGGTCCTACATCATTCAAAAATAATTAGGGTAGTATGTGGGAGGTGAAAAATCACACCCCAACATATTTAATTGAAAATAAAATGGAATTACAAAATAAGAAAACATGGACATAAATAAATAAGGAAGGAAAGTGAGGATCCCTTACTTGGTAGAATGATCCCAAAAGCAGGGGAGAGGCATGACATAGGATCATTGGGATATTATAGTTCCTTGGAAGGTATATATAGAGGGAAGGGAAGAGGATGGTCAAGCATTAATGGTTTTTAGTGAAGAGTAAAGGGTTATGGAGTGGAATTATAGAGTAAAGGGGAGGAAATTCGTTTTTTATTTATGTTTTGGAAACTACACATCAAACTAATCAAAACCACAAACCATAAGATTGTTTTTACCCACAGTTTTTTCAAAAGGGGGTGAAAAAATTATTTTATATGTCCAATGTCTGAATATATTAAAATATTAGGATTCTTTATTTAGAGGCGAGTCACAATGTCAATGAAATACATTTTAAAATGATAAAATATTTAAAAAGACTTGAAGGGTCCACTAATTAATCCTAAAATTAATTAATCAAATCAAAAATCACATTATATTAATTATAATAAATTTATTATCCAAACAACCCTTTTATTGTGCTCTATTGCATCCCTATCGGGTGATTATGGTATCAAAAAACACATTATATTTTTAAACAGTATTTAATTTTTACAGAAAATAGTGATTGTCTCAAGAAAATCATGAAAAATTCACTGTTGGATAATTTTGATATCCTGATTCAAAAAATAATATTCATCTTATCTAAATAATTTTTTTAATATGCAAATTTTCACATTTAAAATAAAAACCTACATTTATTGAAAAATCAAGGGTTTTGACAAAAAAAGTTTTCAAACCATAATAAAAACTACAATTGTAATCATAAAAATTATACGATCCTTGATATTTAATAAAAATTAATTTATTAATAATATTTATTAAAATATAATTTTATTCAAAAATCCATTAATCCATCAAAAATGATTTTTCATTTGATATTGAATATTAACTAAAAATACTATTTGTGTTTTAAAACCCATTTAAAAAAGTAACAATAATAAAATTAATGTATGTTCTTTATACAAAAAATAATGAAAAGAATCATAGTAATAAAGTATTGTTATATAAACCCTTATAACACCACCATAAGACCTAAATGTATGGTGTACTATGGTGACTGACTTATGGGGCGGCTCATCTAACATCGATCGAGTGGTAATCTCTATTAACATCCACATATCCCACAGGCAGTTCAATTCAAGCTTAATGTATTTAAGCTCCGCTTGGTGTTGGTCAAGAGTGAATCCTAGTGATGCTACCTTCATTCCGAGCTCCGAAAAATGTGATTCATATGGAGAAATTCTACTCTCTGAGGCCATCACTTCCTTTTTCTGAGTAAATTATATTTAATAAAACCCCATATTTATAATAATCATGTAATTACTATTCAACGACTATGTTAGAAGTGGTAAAAATTAAAAACGATATTTTAAAACCCAAAAATATTAAACCAAGGAAGTGCATATGTCTTATCTAGAAATTTTACATAATAATAATTTAATCAGATCAAGAGGAATTTTCATTAATAAAATTTTAGGTCATTACCATATTTCCCCCTTATGAAATTTCTCCCTAGAAAATTTTCCCACACTAAAATAGATGAGGGTAACTCAACTTCATTACTTTTTCTGATTCCCACATTGCTTCATCAAATATGTCGTTTCACCATAACACCTTCACGAGGGGAATTTTATTATTTCATAACACCCTTTCCAGATGATCTAAGATCTATACTGGCTTCTCTTCATTGGAGAGTTCATTCTAAAATGGTACCACCTCTGGATTGACTAAATGTGAGGGGTCAGGTATTTACTTCTTCATGATTCATACATGGAATTCATCATCTACTTGAGATAGGTTCGATGGGATTTCTAGTTGATAGGACACTAATCTAATGAGATAAAGGATCTCAAAAAGGGCCGATGTAACTTGGACTAAGATTTCCCATCATCCCAAACCTCATAACTCTATTCCATGGTGATATGCATAGGAATAACATGTATCCAACATCAAACTCTAGGACATGTCGATGATTATCATCATTGCACTTCTGTCAACTCTGGGTAGCCTTAATGTAATGTGGGATGGTCTTAAACTTCTCCAATATTTCATCGACCATTTTTGACCTATGATTTTTTTCTCTCCAACTTGATTCCATCATGTATGTGTTCTTAACCTCCTCCTATAAAGGGCTTCAAAAAGAGAAAATTAGATGATCGAGTGTAAGTTATTTTTGTAGGAGAACTCAACCAGAGGATGATGTTGATCCCATACAACTTTGAATTCAATTGAGCATGCTCTCAACATTTCTCCAAGTGTTAGGATATTCCGCTCAGATTGGCCATTAGTTTGTGGATGATAACCTGTACTAAAGTTCATCTATGTTTTTAGAGTGTGTTGAATCTCTTCTAGAGCATAGAGGTTACTCTTGGATCTCTATCGGATACAAAAGATAATGGTACTCAATGTATCCTTTCCACTTATCTGATGTATATATGTGCTTGTTGATCCAATGAGAAATACTCTCTAATTACAATGAAGTGTGTCGTATTTGTAAGTCTATCCACAACAACCTTGATAGGATTGTTTCCTTTGGGTGTGTTCGGAAGTCCGGTCATAAAATCCACGGCGATGTTCCCATTTTCCATTTTGGTATGGGTAATGGTTGCCTCATCCCCTTAGAATTATTCCTCTCAACATTCACATACTGACATACTAGGCACTTTTATGTATAATCAATGATATCCTTATTCATGTTATGCCACAAATAATGATCCCAGAGATCTCAATACATCTTTTTGTTTCTGTGGTGAATGGAAATATTCGATCTATTTTCATCGTCCAAAAGTTCATTCATTAACTCAAAATTTGATATAAAACATAGTATTGTCCCATATCTCAAAATTCCTTCTTCATTAACATTGAAATATGAGGATTTCCCTTTTCTGAAAGTTTCCACTTTCTTCTGAATTCCCACATCATGCTTTTGATCATCCTTTAAACTTTCCAAAATAGATGGTTGAGCAGCCATTTGTGAATTGATTGATGATGTTTCTTTATTTATGATCATCTCTAACCATCGTCATTAGCTCAATTTTAACTCTTTCTGTGTGAATATATACTTGAGGCTTTTTTGTTCTGTATATATTTCACACATCTCTCCAAATAGGTAATGCTGCTAGATTTGTAATGCGAAGGTCATTGATGCTAAATCCAACTCATGTGTTGGATAGATTTTCTCATGAATTTTCAACTACATTGAGGCATATGAAATGACTTGGTCATTTTGCCTCAAATGACATAAAATGGAGGCATATAAAATTTTCATGAAGTACATTCCCATAATGTTCTACATGCGATACAACACTTGTAAAATTTGTTCCCTAATGATTTAATATCATTTCTTTTGGGGTCTTAATGTTTATAGAAAGTATAAAATATATAATAATAGTACATGAATTGAAATATAATATTCCATACACTAATTTATAGTATTGTTTACATGTAATTAATTAATCATTATACATATTAGCACAAGACTTACCATGTTCCCTTGATCATGGCGATTTTTCAGGAATATCATGCTTCTCATCCCTTAAAATAGAGCATTGTATTTTGCAATTCCTGACATCTCCAAATTTAATGCATAGAACAGTGTAAGATGAATTAGATGTAATTGTGTTCCCATACATCACATTTTCCATTATTTCATGGAAATTGGATACTTTTTGCTCTTCCTTTCCTCAGTAATAACATATCATAGTCCCTTTGTTACATTATCCTGGGCGCCTCTTTCCACATTTGTTTTACGATAGAAATTTGTTCTTATTTCCCTTATCAAAATTACTATATGGACTTTCATTAGATGTGATCTTCTTATTCCTTTATTTCCTTGGGAATTAAACAATGTTCCTATTGTTAATAATGATTTGTAACAGCTGGTTTGGCATAATCATGATATTTCATACTTGGGATCCCATTTGATTGGGAATCCAATTAGGACATCCATCACATTGCACTTCACATCGGTTGTTATCTATATTCCTAGTAATACAATCCATTGGATAGAATAATAGAAAATATAGGGATGAGTATTTAAAATAATCTAATAGATAATGGGGAATCCAATGAAAAAAGGGAGAGCTTATAAATTACATTTATTTCCATAACTTATGAATTTATAAGCTTCAATATATGTTATCCATGTTCTACTTCCCAACATATATTGATAGTGGAAATATTTATTCTCGTAATAATGGTTCATACTATGCTAATGAATTTACCAATTTATATCCCTAGGTAGTGTCGTAACCATGAGTGTAGAAAGGCCCATTGTTGTGCATCAGTTCCCGTTCGACTCTAGCTCAATGTGGTGGTTTTGGGTTCTACCACTAGATACGTTTGTGGTAAAGCCACATCTACTTGCTTTTATCCACACAGGGATGTATTTTCTTGAAAAAAATCCTAATATATATAATCACCAAATTTTAGTGATGTTTTCATTATAAATATTCTTATCCCTAAGCCGTTCACTAGGGTTTTCTAATCCCAATCAAAAAAATAACTAAACCTATCCTATGATAAAATATATAACAACTCTTCTCTTTATTACACACATAAACGTGATTTATTACATAAACATGAACATAACACAACTATGAGGATTGATAGGTCTTGTGTTGTCAGAATTTAAGAAAATTACATAACAACATAGAACATAAAACACCCCAAAAGTATTTAAAACTTCTTTTACATGACTACAACATTACATAGTACATAGCATTTCATGGGATAACCTGGGGACATGCATTAGAAAAGTGTGAGCTATAAAGCCCAGTAAGGGGGTAAATAAGGCATAACATGAAGAATATATTACTTGTTAAGAAATAGGAATATCAAAAAATCACATGAGAAATATCATCATTAGGGCATCATATATCATGAATATCATAACATGATAATGTGGAATCAACATTTAACATGATATTAGCACGAGTAAAGGCTCATTGCACATGTACCATAAGAAAAATCTCAATCAACATGAATTAGCAAGAGTAAAACCTCATTTAATATTAATTATCATGATTATGCCTTCATATCACATGGAGTATCATGATACTATTCATGACCCAATTCCTTGGAGCATTATCCGGGCAAACATTTCCTAATCATTTTATTTCATGCATTAGTGTTCCACATAGATCATAAAACATGGATTTAGTAAACATCATAATATATTAAAAGAATAAGAGATATGGAATACATAAATTTATGTCATCAATCAACAATTACATTTTCATAACGATTATTAATATTTATATATAAATGAGTTTGGTATTCACTTACATGATGATTTTGGAACGTAAAATTTTGGTGTAACTTTGGCAACATAATGACGTCAAATAGAAATCGTAAAATGGATTTCATGAGAGAAAAAAGGATCACTAATAATTTATACATGAAATGTTATGTAAGAGGGTCATGGATAATAATTTCTCAACATATATAATGTAATTTAGATGCATAATATAAATGTATTTCTTGAATGTATATGAGAGGATATAAATCCCTTACAGAATTTTAGCATGGTAACAGGTGTACATGGGAGGAATTAATGAGAGAGAAAGAGGTCTATAATTATTCAAACATAAAGAGGAATGTGTGGTAGATATGAGATATCATTCCACTATATATTTAAATGAAAATAAAATGGCATAATAATATAAGGATACTTTGGCTTAAATAAGGAAGGAAGGAAATTGAGGATCCCTTTTAAAAAGTTTGAACCCATAGGCTTGGTAGAGGCTTGAGAGAGGATTGTTGGGAGTTTGGGGTTCCTTGGGAAGATTATAGATATATTAAGGAAGAGTTTGGTCGAGATACAAAGGTAATTAGTGAATAGGAATGGGTTATTGAGTTGGTTTATATAGGAAATGAGAGGGAATTCTTAATTTATTTGGTTTCGAAAACTACATATTAAACAAATCAGAACCAAAAAACACCCCATGGTTTCTTCACATGGTTACTACGAAGGGTAGTGGAAAAAATTATTTTATAAGGCCAATAGTATAATATATTAAAATATGATGATTTCTTATGTGTACGTTTGTCACACTCTCCTGGAAAATATTTTACAAGGTTAAAATATTTTATAAGCCATGGATGGTCCACTAAGGCATCATAAAATAAATCAAAAAAATTTAAATGACATAATTTTAAGGGAAAACATATTTTAGACTAAAATCCATTTTACAGTATTTTATTACATCACTATTGAGTCATTATGATTTCATAAAACACATTGTATATTTAAACGATATTTAATTATTAACAAAAAATGACTATCTCATAAAATTTGGAGAAATTATCAATTTCATAATTTCAATGTCCCAATTCCAAAAATAATATATCATTTTACCAAAATAATTTTCCAAATATTTTTTTTCACTTTTAAAATAAAAAGGAAAATTTTATTGACATTTTAGGGGTTAAAAAACAATTTTCAAGCCTTAATAAAAATAACAATTGTGTTCATAAAAATTATACGATCATTTAATTTTTATAAAAAATAATTTATTAATAATATTTAGTGAAATTTTATTTAATTCAAAAATCCATTAACTCATCAAAATAGATTTCTCAATTGAATTTCAATATTAACTAAAAATACTATTGTGCATTAAAAACCATTTAAAATGTAACAATAATAAAATGAATTTATACTGTTTATACATAAATTAATGCACATAATCATAGTTATTGTAACACCCAATATTTAATAGTACATTATTTTCTTTAAAGTAATTCAATAGCTTATGCTACACACAACACCGTGTTCGAGCGCACCACGACTTACCAAACTAGCCGTTCAAAAGCGGGTATGAATAGTATTAACTGAATTTTGATATTTATATACTCCATAAAATTTTAAAATCCATATTATGGGTTTCTTAGAAATAATATAAGAACAAATTAATTTTTTTACATAAAAGAAATGTTTTTCAAGAAAATGCAATTTTACCACCTTTTAATGGAAAACCCTTTTTTAAAACCAATATTTTACACTATTATATATTTCTTTTAATGAAATAAAATTATTATTTAGAATCTAGAAATAAAAATTTATTTTGGATAATTTTTTTGTACTTTTCTAATAAATTTTATATTTTGATTAATACTGAAAAATATAAATTTCAATTGAAAACTAAAATTTTAATCTAAAACATTTATAGTGTTAAATTATGTATTTTAATTTTTTGAAAGTTTGATTAGATTATATTTTTATCATTTAATTAAATTTAGGTTATTATGAGTAATTTCACATTGAAATTTGACATAAACACATGTCAATCTTTTGATAGTTTTTACTTTTTAAAAACCCACTTTTAGGATATGACAAGGGAATTAATTTTAAATTAATTAATAAAACTTCTATGTTTTTAATTTGGTTAAATAGAATTCATTTTTTAATTCATAATATAAAAATTATTTTAGGGTAAATAATTGGTATATTTATGAAAACATTCAATTTTTGATGAATAGTGATAAACAATGCGTTATAGTTTAAAACCGACTTATTATTTAAATAAATATATATTTTATTTAAATTAATTTTAAGTCAAAATAGATTTATAATACCTATATATGTTCAATGTAATTCATTGGTGTCATTTTATAATAAAATTATATGTATAAAATTTTATTGAACTTTTTACCGTCTTTTACCAACCTCATAGGAGCATTTGCAAATTTACATAAAACATAATTTTACTAGTTCAGTGAGTTTAATTTCAAAAATATGAGAGACACAGTTGATATAATTATTAAAATGTGGTTCAATAAGATGAACAATAACTTTTTACTTTTATTTACAACGGTTAAAAATAAATATGGTAATTAAGGGTAAAAATGATATTATTATTACCCTAACACATGTCCTAATTCTATTGGATAAATGTAATTCAACCAAAATCAAACTTATGAATAAAATATGATCATTTAGGACCACATGTATTAGATTAGGACATTTATTATTTTTTTATTTAAAGATTAGTTAAAAGAGTTAAAATCAAAGATTAATAACTAAAAGACTTTTAATATAGGGTTATACATAAGATAAATTCGACTATAAATATTCAATTGAAAGTTAAAAATCATTCATACATAATGGTATTTTATTTATATTTCTTATAAATTAAATAATTTTTTTTATTTATTACACAATGATGATGCAGTAATTAGCGAATTAATTAAATATTAAAATAATTTATATTATAAATATCCAAATAAATGTAATTTGACACTATTTATGAATTCAACTAATTTTATTGGTTAATATGACATTTTAGTTTTGGTTAGATGAATTTTTTTCTAAGTGTTAATGCTGTTATGAATTTAACAAAAATAAAATACCAAATACTGTAAAAATTGACATAAAAGAGTTTTTAAAACAAATATTATATTATTAATTGATATTCTATTCCTCAAAATCTGAGGTTTGTAAAATTGTATTAAATAGTATTATATAGGTCATTAATGAACCACTTGATGTTTTCAAGGATGTTTATAGTATGTTTATTTACCATATAATATAAAAATACAAAGAGACATGGTAAATGTTAAAATATTTAACTAAGTGTTAAATATAAAACATAAAGTTAATATAGTAAACCAAACCAGTCTAAAACCTATTGGTTGAGTGGTTTTAGAACCATACCAAACATAGCCTATAAATAATTCATTTTGAAGTGATTAAAAACCTAAAATTATTTTATTATAAAATAATATTTCTAGCTTTTCTTAAGGTGCCCCTCACCCCTCTTATAAAAGGGTACTTCCCCTTCAATCTAATTCACACCATAAAATCCATTTGGCTCTACCAACACCTGAAATAATACCCTCTTAATTTTTCTACTTTCATCATAGTGGCCTTCCTTTAGTCATAAATCCATCCTACAGAGCCGTTTTTATCAAATAAAAAGGAAGAACCCGAAGAAGAAATAAATATTTCATCACCTCTTTCAAGTTACTTTCTTCTTCCACTTCCTATTTCATTGTTTTTTCCATTCTAAAATAATAACTCCAATATCTTCTATATAGTCTGATTTTATTATAAATATGGTACAATCATATTCATTATTCTATCCATCCTTTTAATGACATGTCATCATATGTGCGTACATATGACTTACAGTCTCAACATAGTGGGGTAATTGTTATTCAATACATTATTATATGGATGGGAATAATAATGGTATATAATTGATGTAAATAATAAATATAACATGATAATGATTCTATATATAAGATATTCCATCCAATTATATATTATTTTAATATCAAAAGAATGATATTGTCTCTCATGTGTATGTACATATTACCGTCTCTGCGAACGCGTTGAGATTCATTCCCCATTGTATCCATTCAAGAATAATTTTCCCTATATGATTAAAAATGTTTTTTAAAGACTTAATATCATTATGAATATGAATAAGATACATCATATCCATAACAATCATTACTTACATAACAAATCATATAAAGGAAAACGAATCAGTTAACACCCGAAACGATGATATTTCTAAAATATTATTAACAAAGGAATATTGAAAGATAATATATGATATAATATTAATATATATGGTACTTGTATAATTTAATAACAATTATTTCCCCATTATACATGAGGTTAACCTACCCTCGACAAAGGAAATGTACAAGTTAAGGGGTTTCTTATATCAATTTTAATTCTGTGAGATTTCCATTGTTTTCCACTAATTTATTGAATGTGGTGTATTGTGTACTATTATTTGATATTTTTTATCATGATTATCTTTATATTAATGGTATTATGTGATTCATTTGGTGGTTATTAACTTTTTTTTCATATTACATGATTTATTTCAACGAAGTAAGGGGTTTTCAACTCACTTTTAATCCCGTGAGATTCATGCTATATTGGCCACTATTTCATTTTGTGTGGCGTATGTATTATCCATGATTTTATTCTTGGTGTAATATAATTTAATTTATGGATATTTACATCATCATTTTATGATCCTTATTTCATGGGTTGTATGTTTTCTAAGTTACCAAATCGGTATGGGAATTTCAAATTTCAATTTCCAGTCAGTGGGCTTTACGCATTCTTAATTGATTATTTTACTCCAAATTATTTGTGGAATCACTATTTGTAATTTATGTAGTAATTCCAAAATCCCTTTTTGTGGGTACTAGTTTGATACACAAAATCACTCCAATGATAATGTCTCAAGTCATTGATATAAACTAGATCTTAACATAATTTCCATTCATTGAGTTAAGCATCGAAGTCATTGCTGTTGTTTTTACAAGAATATTTGTGAATGTCCTCAGATTGATTTACACAAATATACATTAATATTGAGTGTATTTATATTTTTTATTCATAACAATGTCATTTATTTATCCTTTACCTAATGATATCATCTTTATAAGTGATTTAATCTCAATTTACATTCCTTTGAGACCTCTTTGTTGTTATGCACCAATTCACTTTTATATCATGTATATAGTGTACATTGACATAGAATATCATGAAATCATGTATTCACAAGATATTATAATGTTTTAATTATCTCAATTATTTGTTTTCAAGAATCTCTTATTTGGTTAGGAACTCTAACTAAAATATCATTTTAAATGTTTTATAAATTTATTCTGCTAAATATTTCTTATTAAAGTATATGTTTTAAAAATGGTTTTAAGGATTTATTTATATGTACATTAATTTTTTAAAATTAAAATTCCATTTAAATGTTTCAAAGTGGTATGGGACACTTTGATTAAAAAAAATTATTTTTAAACGGCTTCTTGAAAAATATTGTGACTTTTAAATGATTTCAAGAAAAGGGTGGATATTTATCCAAAATAGTTTTTATAATTATTTTAATCTATGTCAATATCCTTCATTATTCTTGATTGAGGTTAATCTACTACAATAAAGTCTTCCATATTTTATTTAATGAGTTATGTTTGACTGTGGATGTGCTATTTTTATACAATCCATGGTTTGTGGATAAAGTTTTCACATTGCGTTTGCTAGTTTTAATACGAATGTTTATGTTATGTTTCAAACATTAATTATGAGGAATGAATTGGACATAGTATGTGATGAGTGGAGCCCACTATAGCTCCTAGATCCGTCAGTAGGTCTCATGAGACAAACTAGTGTCTTAGCATAAGGCCTTGAAATAATCTTATTTGTAGTCTTGGCATAGGGCCATGTCTATGTGGATATGAAAGTATGGCATTACGAATTACAACATTATGAACGTGGATATTGATGTTGCATTAGATTATTCGACTATTAGAATATCCATGTGAATAAGTAAATGGATTTATTTGATTTTATCTTCGCCATATTATCATAATGTTCATGTTTGGAAGACTTTTGTTTTCGTCATATACATTTCCATAAATGTTTATGCTTTTTTATGAAATTTTTCTCTATATTTTTATCCTTACTGAGCATCTGAGCTCACCCATTTCTATTTTTTATTTTTCCCAGGACGGGAAGAAGTATATTATAACTGATTTTCAGGGATAGTCTATGGGATCTCGGTGTTGTCTATGGAAACCATGTTGTTGTAGTATTCCTTTTTATGATATGATGTAAACCTTATGAATATATCTAGTACATCCAAAGATACTAAAATAATCGGTCTTTGGTGACATGATTGTTTTTGAGCATGCTAATGATACATAATAATGAACCGACTCTGGGATTCTAGGGTTTGGGTGTTACAGTTGGTTTCAGAGAAAGTTTAGTACAATCCTTGGAAACTAGATCTAGATAAACTATTATTAGAGCACATGTCCCTAAGATAGAATTTGAGGATTAGTATAGAAGATGTTCCTCGAATTTTGGTATAGTAGATATTTTGTGAGTTTTCCAAACAATACATCCCTGTATGGATACAAGTAGGTAGAGGCTTCTCTGGCACAGATGTACCTAGGGGTAAGACCCGAAAACAACGCTTTGAGCTAGACTCAAACTGGGATTGGTGCATGGAAACCGGACTTGCTGCACTTTAGGTTTTGACACTATTGGGGGATATGCTTAAGATAATTCATATTTTATTTACAAAAGGATTTGACGGATTTTAAAATAATATGAGAATAAGTAAGCTTTATTAATCCTAAGTTGATTTAGATTTAAAATAAGGTGTTATGATATTCTATTTTTGATTTTATGACTCACACTATGATTTGTTCTATTATTCAATGGATGGAATCCAAGGAAGTCATAGTAACATTGAACATCACGTACAAGGTGGGAACGATGGAGGAAATTAGAAACAGAATGGAATGTTGATTTGTGTAAAAGATATCGTGTTTATGCTGAATCAATTTTCCAAAATTATGATCAACAATATATATATTAACCATCTCTCGAACTCAAAAAAGAAGTGAAAGGTGGTGAATGATAAGATCTCCAGTAGTGGAGACCATGGAAAAAAGAAAGATCAATTTCCATCATGCAGGAAATGTGGACGAAGACACCTAGGGAAGTGTCCCAATGGAACAAAGAAATGGTTTATGTGTGGGAAAGAAGGACATAAAGTAAATAATTGACGAGGAAAAATGAAGAGTACTATGGAAGAAAATAAAAATGATCCCAAGAATCCATTTATAGTCATTTGACATAAATTTCTTGGACCTTGGCCTTACCTGAGTGAATTCCCAATTCTATAGGATAACTTCAAGGTCAAGGAAGAACCTATGTGGAAATAAATGGATGGTGAAATGATTAAAAGTATTAGTGATCTTTGTTGATGGGATTACATTGGAAAACTTTTCTATTATGTGTAACCATGTTTTTTATTATGAAAAAATTCTATTTTAGGAAGAATTGTGTTTTCTATTGTTGATAAAGTTATAAATAACTATTTGGGTTCATCTGATCCTTTAATTTTAGGAAATTACATGTTATTAAATTTTTGGATGAAAATGTGAGGTATGAGATAAAATTTGTGGTGAAATTATGATATAGATATTTTCAGTAATTTATCTCATTTTGGGAATGTTATAAAATATAGTTTTTTTAAAATGACAACACGCAGCCCGTGGGACAACCAATCGCATCGGACAAAGCTGTAGGAATTGAATCCACAACCATAGTGCAATTGGGGATTATCACCTACCACCGGACTACGTGAAGTCCCGGGTTGGTGTTACTAATTCTTTTTAGTTAAATGATTTTGTTTAACAAATAATAAGTTGATTTGGAATATTATGTCATATAAAAGAGATATCCTTAGTATAGGAAAATGATATGTTGATTAAGTGATAAATATTATTTTGGAAGACGTTCTCTCTGTTGGGAATACTATATGTCTAAGGAAAATTGAATACTATGTGATTTAATTTGTGGAGTAATGGTGGATTTTTATCTTTTTTTATTGTGGATTTATAGAGATTTGGGTTATTTATGGAAATTATTAACCTATCATAGAGAATATGTGGTTATGTTAATTACATTTAAGTATGTGATAGTAAGAGTAGTCGATGTTATTTTGAAATACAATTTAACATTGAAGACTACATAATCAAATTCTTCTATGTTTTGGGTTTCAATATTAGTTTGGTTTATATTGATGGATTTTAAGGAAAATTGTTTATTGAATGGTATTTATTAAACATTGGGTATTTTTGGTTTAATTTCATAAATTACGATAAGTATCTCTTTATCTAATGGATTATCCTTTTTGGGGACCATCTGATCTTGTACTACCAATTTGGTTTTGGTTAATCTCTAAATACAATATAAATATACATATTTTATCCTTTTTGGATTATGTGATTCTCTAGAATTTTATTCTTTCACTTTAGGTGTTACCAAGTCATCTTGAATACTCTTCATTTGAAAAAAAAGATGAGTTACTGGTAGAAATTTATTAAAGGATGAAACTCTACTTAAAAAGTACGTATATCTCTTTATATTCTTAGTCAATCTCATAAATAAATTCCTCAACTTTATGAAATGAAAACAAAAAAACGTTATCTGTTTACCTTTTCTACTAGAAAACTAATGAATGTTAATATCATCACAAGTTTTTGGTTTTCATGTTGTTAACTTCCTCTTAATAATGTTTTCTATAACTCTCCACTAGAACATGACATTTTTTTTATCATCTATATCCATGTTTTCTTACATGGAATCCTAGTGTTGGTTATCTCGGGTGAACTTTGTACCTCACTTTCTTTATTTTAAAGAGATAGTTTTATTGACTTTTTTTTCTGATGTGGGACT
This sequence comes from Viscum album, assembly GCA_963277665.1. Lineage (NCBI taxonomy): Eukaryota > Viridiplantae > Streptophyta > Magnoliopsida > Santalales > Viscaceae > Viscum > Viscum album. The sequence goes on from OY728160.1 coordinate 738,494,334, forward strand.
TTCAATGATGTTCCTAGCCCAATTTTAAAATTTCAAGTATGCAATTTCCCAAAGGGGTAATAATGTAACACCCCCATATTTCGTCGTTAGTTATTTTCTTTAATGTAATTCAATAGCTTGTGCTACACGCAACACCGAGTTCGAGCGCACCAAGACTTACCAAAATAGCTGTTAAAAAGCGGATATGAATAGTATTACTAGAATTTTGGAATTTATATACTCCATATAATTTTAGAATCCATATTATGTGTTTCATGGAGATAATATAAGAACAAATTCATTTTTTCATATAAAAGAAGTGTTTTTAACAAAAAATGAAATTTTACCACCATTTAATGGAAAACCCTCTTTTAAAACCAATAATTGACACTTTTATATATTCAATTTAATGAAATAAATTTCTTCTATTGAATCGGGACATAGAAATTTAGTTTGGATAACATTTTTGTACTTTTCTAATAACTTTTATATTTTCATAAATACTGAAAAATTCAAAAATTAAATTGAAAACAACTTTTTTAATGGAAATAATATATAGTGTTAATTTATGTATTTGAATGGTTTGGATGTATAATTAGATTATATTTTTATCATTTAGTACAATGAAGGTGATTATAAGTAATTTCACAATTAAATTTGACATAAACACATGTCAATCTTTTGGAAGTTTTTACTTTTTAAAACCCCAGTTTTCGGTTTTGACAGTGGGAAATAATTTTAAATTAATTAATCCAAATCCTATGTTTTTAATTTGGAAAAATAGAATTCATTTTTGAATTCGGATTACAAAAATTATCTTACAGTAAATTTTAGGTATTTTTTGAAAACATTCAATTTTTGATGAATAATGAAAAACACTGCATTATAGTTTAAAAATGACTTTTTATTTAAAAAATAATTTATTTTATATAAATTTATTTTAAGTAAAAATAGTATCATAATACCTATATATGTTCAATGTAATTCATTTGTGTCATTTTATAATAAAATTAGATGTATAAATTTTTATTTAACTTTTTACCGCCTTTTACCCACCTCATAAGAGCATTTGAAAATTTACATAAGACATATTTTTACTGCTTCTGTGAGTTGAATTTCCAAAATCCAAGAGACACGGTTTATATAAAAATAAAATTTGGTTCAATAATATGATGTTAATTTTTGGCGAATAGTAACCTTTTTCGTTTATTTACCACAGTTAAAAGTATATAGTGTAATTAAGGGGAAAATTGATATTATTATTACCCTAACACATGTCCTAATTCTATTGGATAAGTGTAATTCAACCAAAAACATCCTTAGGAATAAAATATGATCTTTAAGGTCAACTTAGATTAGATTTGGACATTTATTATAATTTTATTTAAAGAACAGTTAAAAGAGTTAAAATCAATGTTTAATAACTAAAAAATATTTAATATAGGGTTATACATAAGATAAATACGACTATAAATATTCATTATAACGATAAAAAGTGTTCCTACATAATTTTATTTTATTTATATTATTTAGACATTAAATAATTTAATTTATTTATGACACAATGATGATGTGGTAATTACCTAATTAATGAAATATTTTAATAATTGATATTATAAATATCTAAATAAATGTAATTTTAGACTTTTTATGAATTTAACTAATTTTATAGGTTAATATGACATATTAGGATCGGCTAGATAAATTATTTTCAATGTAATAATGCTGTTATGAATTTAGAAAAAACAAAATACCAAATAATGTAAAAATTGACATAAAAAAGTTTTTAAAAGAAATATTATATTATTAATTGATATTCATTTCCTAAAAATCTATTGTTCAAATAAAGGTGTTAAATAATTTTATATATGTCATTAATTAACTACTAGAGGTTCTCTTGGAAGTTTATAGTATGTTTAATAACCATATAATATAATAATACAAAGAGACATGGTAAATGTCAAACTAATTATCTAAGAGTTAAATCTAAAACATAAAGTTAATATAGTAACCCAAACTTGTCTAAAACCTATTGGTTGAGTGGTTTTAGACCCATACCACCTTCATTTAAATAATTAATTTTTGAGCTATTATAAACTGAAAATAATTTTATTATAAAATTATATTTCTAGATTTTCCTAAGGTGCCCCTCACCCCTCTTATAAATGAGCACTTACCCTTCTCTCTAATTCACACATTCAAAGCTATTTGGATCAGCCAACCCCTGCCCAAATACACTATCAAATATCCTCCCTTAATCCTAAAAGCCTTACATTAGTCATAAATCTAACCTACAGAGCCCTTTTGATCAAATCAAAATGAAGAACCCGAAGAAGAGGTAAATATTTCATCACCTCTTTCAAGTTCCATTCTTCTTCCACTTCCTCTTTCTTTTTTGTTTCCATTATAAAATAATAACTCCAGTATATTACATATACTGTGATGTTATTATAAATATGGTACAACCATATTCATTATTCTATCCATCCTTTGAATGAAATTATACCATACGTGCGTACGTACGGCCTACCGTCTCCACGTCATGGTGTAATTGTTATTCAATACATTATTATTGGATGGGTATAATAATGATGTATAATTTATGTATATAATAAATATAACATTATAATTATTCTGTATATATGAAATACCATCCAATTATATATTAATTTAATATCAAAAAATGATATTGTCCCTCGTGCGTACGTACGGATTACCATCTCCACGAAGGTGAGGAGACTAATTCCCCATCGTATCCATTCGATAAAAAAATTTATTAGATGATTAAAATTGATATTTAAAGACATAATATCATTATGAATATGAATAAGATACATGATATCCATAACAAACATTACTTCCGTATCAAATCATATAGTAGAAAAAGAATCTGTTAACACCTGAAATGATAATAATACTCAAATATTATTATTAAAGTAATATTGAAAGATCATATATGATATCATATTAATTTATAATATTCTTGTATAATTTAATAAATTTTTTTTACAATTATATATGAGGTTAACCTACCCTCGAACAAGGAAAAGTAAAAGGTAAGGGGTTTCTTATATCACTTTTAATTCTATGATATTTCCATTGTTTACCATTTATTAATTGGATGTGGTGTATTTTGTACTTCCATTTGATATATATTATCATTATAATTTTTAAATTCATGGTATTCTGTGATTCATTTTGTGGTTAATAACTTTGGGTTATACGACTCGATTGATTACAACGAAGTAAGGGTTTTCATCTCACTTTTATTCCCGTGAAATTCATGCTATATTGGCCACTATTTCCTTTTGTGTAGTGTGTGTATTATCCATTAATATATTCTTGGTTTAATATAATTTAATTTATGGGTATTTACATTTTCATTGTATGATCCTTCTTTCATGGGTTGTATGTTCTATAAGTTACCAAATCGGTAAGGGAATTTCAAATTTCAATTTCCACTCCATGGGCTTTACGCATACTTCATTGATTATTTTACTCTAAGATTATGTGTGGAATCACTATTTATTATTTATGTAGTACATTCCACTTCTGTTTGTGTGGATATACATTTGATACACATAATCACTCCACTGATAATTTCTCAAGTCATCAATATAAACATGATCTTAACTCAATTTCCATTCATTGAGTTAAACATCCAAGTCATTGGTGTTTTTTATACAAGAATATGTTGGAATTTCCTATGATTTATTTACACTGAATATTCAATAATATTTAGTATATTTATATTTTTCACACATAATTTTTTCATTAATTTATCCTTTACCTAATGATACTATCTTTATAAGGGATTTCATCTCAATTTACATTCCTTTGTGACTTCTTTGTTGTTATGTATCAATTCACTTTTATATGATGTATATACTGTCCTTTGACATAGTATATCCTGAAATAATTTATTGTCAAGATATTATAATGTTTTTATTACCTCAATTATTTGTATTCAAGCGTCTATAATATGGTTAGGAAATCCAACTAAAATATCATTTTAAATTTTTTAAAAATTTATTCTTCTAAATATTTCTTATTAATGTCTTTCTTTTAAAAATGGTTTTAAGGATTTATTTATATGGACATTAAGGTTTTAAAATTAATCTTCCTTTTAAATGTTTCAATGTAGTATGTGACACTTTGATTCAAAAATTCTATTTTTAAATGGATTCTTGAAAAATAGTGTGACTTTTAAAAGATTTAAAAAAAGGGGGATATTTCTCTCTAATAGTTTTGTTGATTATTTTCATCTATGTCAATATACTTCATTATTACTGATTGAGGTTAATATATTATAATAAAATAATCCATATTGTGTTGAATGAGTTATGTTTGACTGTGGATGTACTATTGTTTTTACCATTTCTGGTTTGTGGATAATGTTTTGACATTTCGTTTTCTAGTTTTAATACGAAGGTTTAAGTTATGTCTCAAAAATTTTATATGAGGAATGCATTGGAGTTATTGAGTGATGGGTGGATCCCGCTATATCTTTTTTATGCATTGGTATGTCTCATGAGACAAACCAGTGTCTTGGAAAGTGGCCTTGACAAAATCTTATGTGTAGTCTTGGCACAAGGCCTTGACTATGTGGATATCAATGTCTGGCATTATGCATTCCATCATTATGAAAGTGAATTCTGATATTTCATGTTATTATTTTACTAGTAGAATAACCATGTGAATAAAGAAATGTAATTATATGATTTTATCTTTTCCATATTATGATGAAGTTCATGTTTAAAAGGCTTTTTTTAGTCTTATAAATTTCCATAAATGTTTATGCTTTTTTTATAAAAGATTATTCTATATTGTTATCCTTACTGAGCATCTAATCTCACCACATTCTATGTTTTATTTTTCCCTGGATGCGATGAAGTATATAATGACTGACATGAAGGGATAGTCTATGGGATCTCAGTGTTGTCTATGGAAACCATGTTGTTGTAGTTTTCCATTTTATGATGTAATTTAATCCTTATGAATGTATCTAGTACTTCCAAGGCTACTAAACCAATCATTCTTTCGAGACTTGATCTTTTATGATCATGCCTATGATACATAATAATGCAGCAACTCTGGGTTTATGGGGTCAGGTCATTATAGTTATATGGTCTTTTTTACATAACCCCTTATTAAACACGCATAAGACCTAAGGGTATGGTGTGTGGTGGTGACAGACTCTTGGGGAGGCATGAATAACATCGCTCGGGTGGTAATATCTATTAACTTCCACTTCTCCAGTAGGTGGTTTTGTTCAAGCTTAACATTTTGAATCTTGAACCAGGATTTGACAAGAGAGAATCCTAGTGATGCTACCACATTTCTGTGCTCTGACCAATGGGATTCGTGTGGAGCAATTCTACTGGATGAGGCCATAACTTCCATTATTAGAGAAAATAATCATTTTTAAAGTCCTATATTTATACAAATCATGTGATCAATGTTCAATGGATATATTAATGATGCTAAAAATTCATAATGTTATATTAAAATATAAAAACTTAAAACCGAGGAGGTGCATAGGTCTTATATAACCATTATACATAATACAACTTTAATCAGATCAAGAGGAAATTTCATTAATAAATGTTTGGGTTGTTACAACTAAAGAAAAGATATTCTTGTAAAAACGATAGGTCATTTACATTGCTACCACAGAGTTAGTTAAAAATTTTCATTTTCCATGCACTCTACACTGAAGCAGCACAAATTCATATAATTTATACCAAAATTAATGGATATGAATTATTTTGATAAAATTATGAGGTAAGTGAATATTATAGTGTTAATAAGGGTATCTAATAAAATATCTATCAGGAAGTGTAGTGATACTACCTATTTATGAGGTGATGTATAAAATGCATGGTAGGAAACTAATGTATTACAAGATACCCATGGGTTTAGAAGACCAGGTTCATGTCTCGAAGAGGCTTGGTTATGACATGGGGCACTAAAAAACTTTCAATAAAATAGATATTTTTCCTATGGTCATTCCTATGGTGAAAAACACATGATAAATGAGTAAGGACAAAAACCTACATACTAAATCAATCATGAAACAAACAACACAGTTAACATAGAAATATTAATTTCATTAGAGAATTATTAATAAATAGGTAATTATAAATAACAAATTAATGGTATCAACTAAAATAAATATTAAAAAGGAAATTATATAAAATAATAAAAAAATATAAATTTATTATATTGGAGGTTTGAGTTAATCTATCCAATCTGGAATCAAAAGTAATGGATTTTCATGACTCAAACTAATTTAGTTTTGGCCATAGGTATTTTTAATTAACCATGTTACACAATGTTTGATATTGTAACATCCTGATCATAGATGAGACTAAAATGTTCCAAAAAAATGGTTGGACACATGGACTCAAGTACATATTCCCAAACACAAGAGGTTTCTGACTATCAGTGATGGCCTATGGGAGTTTTTCGGGAGACTATGCCCTCAATACCAAACATTATCACAAAAAAATCAAAATAATACAAGTATAAGAAGAATTATAATACCTATGTAAAACGTTTACATAAGAATACTGATAAATATGAAATACCATAAGTCATCTCATATAAAAAATAGTGATACATGTCATATGTTACTAATAAAGAATCCAAATCATGTATATAAGGGAGATGAACGATACATATAACAAAATTAAAAAAAAGGGAATAGTGCCCAACTTGCAAAACAAGACTCATCTCGATCGCTTGATCCCCAGATCCAAAGAATCAATCAAGTACATATTACATGACACTTTCTTTTATCAACACCTACAATCACATAGTCTGTTTGAGTACCCAAAGGTTGCCCAAATAGGGTGTGAGATATAATATAAATAGGAAAACAACCAAGGATAATTTATAATTAGTCATTTAATATTTTTAATATAGTGTGTATTAAATAGGAATTAATTAATCAAGTAATTACTCAAAATTAAACATCCTAGGAGCCAAGGATCACATTTAAAGTCCAATTGAGTTAATCAATTTCATTTAAAAGATAAAGATCTGATTTAGAAGTTAGGATTCTGTCATTTTATCAACTTGGTATAACAATTCAATCATATTCGGTTTATAAGTCTAGATATCTAGAACAATTCTTTTATCCCCTGTATACTCACAAGTACAATAGATTCCTAATAAGGCCATCTAAAAGGAATAATTCATGACTGAAACCAAGATACTGCTTTGGTTTGGATGATGTGTCATATATTTTTCAATTCATTATTTATTCAATTTAGAACTATATAATATCCTTGGAATCCATAATATCACCCCTGAAAAACATGATCCAATTACCTTTAGTATTTCCTTGGAAATACATTTGGATTCCATGTGTCACTGGTATATAATAGTCAAATCCCCTATGATTATATCCTTGGGAAACCCAGTATCACTTGGGAATAATAGTCAATAGACAAATGAGTCCATCCGTGGAATTCTAGTATCAATACCCCTATCACCCATGGAAAATTATAACTTATGTAATTCACTCCAATTGATCAATTCCATTTAATATTTTCATTCATCTTGTCAAGTTCAAAACCAAGAACATTCAAAATAATTTCCTCCCAATGGTGAATCAATGAAATGGACAAACTCAGAAGGCTTCCCAATAAATTAATTACCTACACAAAAAATCATTATAACAAACATTTCATGCATAAAAACCATTAAATTTTCTAGACTCTATTTAACTCACATAGTCGTGCACATATAAAAGGAAATTCAAGGATAAACTAGAACATTCATATAAAAGGGGGAAAACAACCAAGGTCATTCCATCCTATCTATTGAATCAATATATTTACAATTTTTATCACAATTAAATATATAAATCAACTCATAAATGAGTTCATAAATTTGACTGACCATTATTAATTAAATACTCAAATCTAATGACATGGGGTAAATGGGAACACCCTATAGATTCCAAACACAATAGCTACCCATGGGGTTACATATTAATTATTAAACACACACAAATATTCGGTTCCATCCCTATGGTATTCAAACATTTAAAAACATCAATACACATCTTTAATTACATAGATCATGCCTTGAAATTATAGGGCTCATATTCATTTCAATGCGACTCCATGAAATTGGGTGTATGGCATGAAGACGTATATGGACATCTTAAATAAATTTGAAAGGCATGGGAACAACTATTTTATGTCCATAGTAGATAACTCATTCAATATTAGATTTTGATTCAACTCTGATTGAGATAAAATCGAAGAACAACGAATTAATGGTGAATATATACAAAGGAATACAGAACAAATATGTTGATTAATGGAGAAAAAATAAAAAAGAATCAAGATATTACCAATATAGATTTGATAACATTAAAGATATTTGAATCATAGATCTAATGGAGAATCTAAATCAATTCAAAAAATTGTCGAAGATGAGATCTCAAAAGGTTGTTTTTACCATACGGGGGAAAGGAATTTTTTTTGGTTTATAATGGATTTTGATTTAATTTGAAAATATAAAATATTCCCATAATATCAGGAATACATGGTTTGAGCATACATTTTTTCAAACAGTGCATCAATAGTGGATGGGTATCTGTAGAATAGGTGAACTTATACAGTTTCACCAGAAGGTTTGGCTAACTATGTGATTTTTTTTTTTGAAATACCCTTTCATGATTACATTGAAGTTCATATGGTAATGCAAACCAAAATGAATGGTTTTTCGAAAATAGTGTTGCCAATAACTTATCTCATCCCATTCCTTGAAAAGTTTATTAATCCTTGTTGAATTCCCCATACGGTTTAAAATAAACATGCACTAGCACATTACCACCTTAGAATATTTTTTCCGTGATTTGAACTAGCCCCAAACACCCTCTTTAAATTCATGAAGTCAAATGGAAATCATATTTGGACATATATACAAATTTAAAATGATAATAGATTTAAAATATAGGATTAGTACCTCATGGATGAACTGGTTTTTTCATACATCCCCCCTTAATATAATTCATCCCAAAGTATCCCTTCTAATGGTGGTGAGGCATGATATGTGAATAACTATAGCCACATTGATCACACATCAGCCACCGACTCCTAGGTTTCAACTTGTATTCAGTCATGCTGCCAGAACACACATACTAAGGGAACTGAATATCCACATAGAACCTTCTTTCTACAATCTAAAATCCATATAGGGTGCTTCTCAAAGGATGCATCAACTTGGATCACAACCTCCTCGGCCTAAAATGCATGAGGTGGCTATGAATAGTAGTTCCATAGCTGAGGAACATGGAAGAAATCCTTTAGATCCTGACACCAATGAGGTAACTGTAACTAATATGCTACAAACCCGACTCTATCCGGAATCACAAATGAACTGACATACCATGATGAAATCATACCATATCATCTGATTATATAGTGTCTCAGCCTAAATAAAATAAGTAAGAAAACTCAATACTTGACCAGGAACTCTAGATGATGTATGATGGTATTGGCATATGATATTTGAAAAGACTATGCAGTAACAATATGATTATGAATCAAATAAACTTGTTTTGTGTTCTGTTGAAGAAGTTGTGGTCCAAGCATAACTGCTTCTCCAATGTTTAACCAACATAGTGGTGATCAACATGGAATACCACACAAATCATCATAAGGTTCCATATGAATATTATAATGATATATATTACTGTAGGAGAATTTATCTATGGGTAAATGCCTCTCCCAATAGCACTATAAATATAGGATGTTGGCCAAATGCATCTAATCTATCACCTGAATCTTGTTCTCTGACTAGACATTTGTTCAGGGGTGGTATATTGTACTCATAACCACCTATATACCAAACACCCATTTTATACCTTTCCAAAAATATGAAGTAAAACGACTGTCCATATCTAAAATGATAGTATGCGTGACCCTGTGGAGTCAAAATACCTCATAGATGTAAAATCTCCCAAGATAATCAACACCAATTCTTTCCTTGATAGGAATGAAATGTGAACCTTCATGACCCTTTCAACTATAATCCATACAACATTATTACATTGAGGTGACCTCAGAAACCCTGTCATGAAATCCATCGCAACACAATTCCATTTCATCTCAAGAATGGGAAACTGCTGTAAATGTTCTGGTAATATTTTATGTTCCGCCATCACCTATTTATTTATGTAACATCTGTTGAAAAACCAGATACATCACTTTTCATACTATACCATCAGTACTAGAAATTTAATTCCTGATAAATCTTGGTGACCTCTAGGTGTACTTCCCATGTTTAATCATGAAAATATCGCATTATATCCTCACAAATGTCTGATGAAATCCATACATGACCACTTTCTCAGAGGTTCTCATCCACTCTTATGGTCCACATAAGAGTAGGGTCCCCACCTAACACACTCTCCCATAGGACTGGGGTCTCATATTAAGATAGTTTCTTCACCTTAACTCTATTAAACATTCTAGATGCAACATCTAAGGTTGAAAAAAAGTATTTTCTTGACAACCCTTCACTTATAATTACAAATCATAGATGAAATCTTCAAGTTTCCACTCACTATTGGCCTACTAAACATCCTATATATGTGTCCTCTTACCCAATGCATCTCCAACCTCTTTGCATTTACCAGGCATGTAAAAAAAGGTTAAAGTCGAATGAATTAAGCTATTTAACTCAACTTTGTTGCCTCAGATTCAGATGAAACTATGTAAATATATATACATGATGATTTTATGTTCTATTTAAAACACAAATAGCTCTCCCAGTAAGTAATTTCTGCAACATCACAATGTGTGGTCAACTACAGCTAACTAAAGATTGAGTGTTATGTAATTCGACTCATGTGTTTTAAAAAAAATTACATGTATGCCACAAATATTTCATCTTGCATAAGAAAATCCCCTTTCTTGATACATAATTCATCATTATACATTGTGTATCCCCTTCCTGGCTCTGGAAAAATCATTATCGTCACTGAAGTAAATCTCCAATTCAACTCCTAAAAGGCCAACTAATAGGAATATTTCCTTATATACTTCATACCCTTCTTATTCAAGATCATTAGTGGTTCTGATAATCATGAGAAGTCCTTTGTGAAATGAATTTATTAACCTTACACCCCTAGGAAAATTTATAACTCAAAGATATTCTTGGGATACTCTTAGGAAACTATTTCTCTCACCTTGTATGTGTCTACGGATACACATGTCTCTGAGATAATGTGACCTATGAAGTGAATCTGATCCATAAAAAACTGGCACTTTGTGATCTTTTCATATAACTATTGATCTTCCATTGTATCCAAAAAACACATGATAAAGGCATGATTTTGTCGACTGTGATAATATAAAAAGATATCATCCATGAAAACCACTAAAACAATTCAAGATAAGGATAGAACATTCAGTTCATCTGTTCCATGATGACTGCTGGTTTTTTCATGGGAATAAACTACATAACCAAATACTAGAATATACTATACCTACTATGAAATGATTGGAAAGGTATTCCCAATGTTCTAACATGCACCTGATTATAACTAGATCCCAAATCAATTATTGAGATGAGCTGAGATCCTCGGAGCAAGTGGAAGGAACTTTCTATCTGTAGGAGGGGATACCATTTCATTACAATCATTTGTTTCAACTTACAATAATCCACACATATCCTGAGGTTACCATCTACCTTTTTAAAAAAAAGGACCAGAAAAACCCACACTGAATTACATGATCAGATGAAAACCATAGCCTATAAAGACTCTATCTTCCTCTTAATATCTTAGAACTCTTTCACATCAATCATGTTAGGAGGAATGGTATTTAGTGAAAATTCAATAGCTATATCGATAGAGTACTCTTCCTATATCAACAGAGGTATTCACAAAGAGTCTTATAAGAAAACTTCCTTGAAAGGATCAAACACTAGGGGAAAATCAATATAAGGCGTTTCTAGATCATCCAGATATAAATTCACAATCTATACAATCATTTTTCCCTTCCCACGATGTTTGGATCTGGCTCGACTCACCAAGACATCCTATTCAAATATGTGAAAAATCTCTATTCCCCTTGGTGATGTGATGATCCAGCTATGGTGATAGAAATCAATTAATTCATGAAAGGAAATAAAAAACTCCATCCTGAGAATGATTTCCAAGCCTGTCATCTCGAAGGAAAATATGTACCCTATAATGTGTCACCCACTAATCTCAAGGGTGAACTCCCTACATTGGCACACATTATCCATTCTGATTCCCAATGGAGTGTCTAGAATTACAACACCATAATAATTATAAACATTTATCCCAAGGATATCTATAATTGTGACATATATAAATCTATGTTATGAACCAGTATAAAAATCATAGATTATAAAGTATAGTCTACTAGAATAGTACCATTTATAGAAGATGTTCTGGAATCCTTCCTTTCCAGTGTATGTCGCACAACATATTACTATCTTGAATCGTGACCTTGGGATACTTCCTGGCTACCTTGAACAGATCCACCCTATAGTCACTATAAAAATTATGTTTGACTACCATGACCACGAACACCACCTCAACCCTATTGGAAAGTTGTACTCCATCTCCCTACAAGATGAGAAGCTTCTAACACCATTCTTGAACACCAAGGCAGTGAAGACCCTCCCATACTAGATTTTAGAGGAAATGTTCTACATAATCACCTTAGATGGACCATATTGATGTATGATCGACACTTGGATTGGTCCCTCATACATAATGGCCTCATATGTCCCAACCTGATGCACTATTTGCACCTCACCTAGCTATTGGAGAATGTTCAATTACTACTAATATCACTACATGGAAGATACAAAAAATGCTTCCTACTACAGGTCATTATAGTACCAAATATATGTGTCAAAACAACCTAGATCACACCTATTTCCTCTCTTAGGTTTCCCTATGTGATAAGAACCTAAGTAACTATTCCAACAATAGTAGTCAGCCAAAACACAATCACCTATGATCAAATTTCATACCTAATACCATCCTCTAATAGACTTTACTTAGATATCTTGTCACTCATCAGAGTAGTTATGAAATGATTGAGATCTGTAAAATGAGCTACTTAAACCATAAATGACATGGAGACCTACACTAGGTGTAAGAACTCTAAGGCTCTATTGGTCCCCAATGCCTCGAGATAGAAGTAATTATATAAGGCCATATGATAATCCCTACTGGACATATCTTCATGATGATTTTTCTGGGAAATAATATCACACCATTTCTATAGTGGAATATCGTAGAATATATGCTTTTCACATTACCATACTCCGTAGAGACGTGTATAATTATCTAATATAAAAATCATGGTATCTAGAGATGAATCTGTATCATAAGGACCACCATCCCCTAACATAATGGAGCTTGCTGCTATTGGAACTCAGGAATCAACTCTACCATAGTCGGGCAGGTAAGAGTGCTCACTGAACAATCATCAGGAATCACATAAATACCTCAACAGAATTTTCCTGAGCAATTGTGTCTTGTATAACTCTTAGATCCACAACAATCTTAATTAGAGGATCCACTAGTATCTCCAGGCCCACCACCTATAGGGTATGATCATTGCAATCTTCTTGGCATACTACTCGATTTGTTTATGGTGGAATTCCTCTATAATGATAAACACAAGCCCTATCTCAATATCATTATCAATGTTCACAACTCAAAAGAACTGATATTTAAGGATGAAGGGAAAAGACCTTCTTATATAAAAACAAACTCTTCATCCTACACCATGAATCAATTCTAGATGTTATATTTATTAGGTATAAGGAAGAGACACTAACAATATCCCACTACTAAGGTCAGGCTTGGTCATGATCTCTACCATAAGAATATCATGTTTCATTTCATTTTCAATTTTTATTCACAATCTCACTTTCTTTTTTCATTTTAATTCAAACACTCATTTCACATTTATATCACAATTAAATTCAAAAGGATGAACCAATGGTTCACCAAATTCATTTCCATGGGGGTTCATACTCTTAAGGGACTAAACCATGATTTAAATATGATCCATACCATAACACATCAAAATATAACTATTATAAAAGTGATTATATAATCATACAACCTGTCACAATAACATACAATAATTAAGGTATCCTAAATGTCCAGGAAAAATTCATGGCATGTGTTTTCTAGGAAATGACTATTGTGATGAATGAGATGGAAAACCCTTATAACTTTAGGTTGCAACAAAATAAAACCCACAATCAAATCAATAATAACATCATAATATAAGTGAATCACCCAATGATGGAATCAAATCATCATTAATTTTCAAAATCCATGAAAAACAATTTAATTCGAAGAAACTTGGTATTTTCCTGTATGTGGGGTATTTACTCCCTTGAACATCTCATTACAAAAATCATATTCCATCTCATCCCTTTCAATTTTCTCCAAACAATAAGGAATATAAGAAAATAATTCTATGATTATACTTTGTACGGTCCCTAACCTGAATGCCACTAAATAGTTCTCCAAGATTAGTTTGACACATGACCTCAGGCACATCCCCCAAAAATGCCAGAGTATTCTTACTAGAATTATGGCCCTATATGAGTATGTGGGGAGAATATTCCCTCAATACCAGAGTGTAACATATTGGAGTTAATAACATACAAGTGAAGAATGTATTATGATATCCAAACAAGAAGTAAAAGTGGAAGACTGATAAATAAACAACACCAGAAGTAATCTCATATAAAAAATGGCTATACAAGTCATATGTATCTAATAAAGTACCCAAAATTTGTATAAAATTTATATGTACAATAAATATAAATAAAGTAATTTTTTTTGGAAAAAGTATTCATCCAGCATCGAATGCCTCACCTTGGTCTAGTTCTCCCCTACTAAAATACATATATCAATTTCCAATAGTTGGGTGATTTCCCTTATCAACACCTACAATCATATAGTGTATCTGGGTTCTCTAAGGTGGCCTAATTAGGGTGTGATATATAAGCCCAGTATTCCCCAGGGATAAGATACAATCATTTAGTGAATATGTATAACATATTTTTCAAGAAATACTAACTAATAAATCAATTATATACTCAAATGTAAACATCGCATGTGTCCATGCTCTAATTTGATGTCTAATTGAATTAATGAATTTCATTTAAATTATTAATTTCTGATTTAACAATTTTGTTCTTCCATTTTTATCAATTTTATATAACAATTCAATCATATTCAATTTATATGTCTCGAGACTCTGTTCAAGCCCATCATCCCTCGTATAATCAAAAAAACAGCAGATGCCTAATCATGCCATAAAAAACATTTATGTCAAGAGAAAAACCAATCCATTTTACTGGAGTGGAAGACATGTCATATGTATTTCAGATGATTCATCATTAAATTTAAAAATCGGGTCCTTCTTTAGAATACTTAGGCTAGATTCCATGTATCACTTTAGATATAATATAACCAACACCATATAATCTTGACCATGGAGAACCACCCAAGAACCCAATAATCATTATTCGTGTGGTATGGCATCTCATCCACTCAATTATGTCATTGGAGGTCCACTAAGTGATCCCAAGTATCTCCCATGGTATACAAGATAAAATTACATTGAGTCCTTCTATGGAAATTCATTTGGATTCAAAGTATCACTTGAAATATATCAATCGTAGCCCCTATGAGTTCATCTTTGGAAAACCATGTATCTATCGAGCATAAAGGTCAACAGCTAGATGGGTATGTCTGTGGAATATTCATATGAATCCACATGTCACTGATAGATAATAATGATTTAACCAATTCAATCCAGATAATCAATTCCATTTAATAATATCATTTCTCATGTCAAGTTCAAAACCAATAACATTAAACTCATTTTCACCTCAATGGTGACTCAATTTAATGGAAAAACATGGATGCCTTTCCACTGAATTAATCACTTGAGAATAATACATTATAAAAATAAATACATGCCTAAAAATCATCAAGTTGTACAAACTCCAATTAAAATTATTAGGTTTATAAGAGATTTTAATTTATATAATAATTATTATAATTTTCCTAAATATCGTGGCTTCATGGTTTGAGCACACGGTTTGCCAAACCATTCGGCAACCGTGCATATGTAACTATCGGGTAGGGGCACTGTAATAATTTTTTACATGATTTGGATATCTATGAAAAAACCGTGCTGAAAACCACTGTCATGATTATAGATCTAGCCACATGGCCATGGTATGGAATCACTCCTTTTATTTACATAACATTTATTACATTTTACAAAATAGTGGATATTTTAACGTATAGTTTCTTTGGAATAATGTAAATAATACATGACAACCTAAAACATTTTTTAATACTCCTGAATAGATTCTTCATAGGTTCATCGTAATTACAATTACATCATCTCATAACATAGGGATATAAATCAAAGGAATGGGATATCATAAGGCCCAGTAAGGGAAAGAAAGGAAACTAACTTTCATGTGATCATAAGGAAATTTCATGATGAACATGATGTACATAATTTTTCCATGAAAAAAGAAAATTAGGAATATAATAAATAAAAAAACATGAATAATATCCTGTAAATGTGGATAAAACATTTATTTTAGACATTAATAAGTATATCACTAATTTTTTTCACTAAGGTGTCATTAAAATTACTAAGGTTATTCACCAAGTTATGGTAAAACATGTCATCTCTAGGGATTCAATTATTTACCCTACACATTGGAGCAATATTAGGGTCCACCATTAATATGTATTAATTATTTAGATCCTTATATATCAAAATAATCCATTTTATAAATAACCATTGGAGAATAAAATAAATATTCTTCATATTAAAATCGCGGTGTTTTTTAAAAAAAATACATAAAGACAAGTTCATTATGTCATTATTAACCCGAAAAAGGGAAGTTATGTTTAATGTATATTAATCCCTAAAAAAAGATCATTTCAACATCTAGGTTAATACCCTATGGAATAAAGTGTTTTATGAATTTAGAAAACAATATAAGATAATATCTTGAGAAAAAGAGAGAGATTTTGAGAAGAAAATCTGGAAACATACCGATTATGAAACATGGTTTTAGAAACAATTAAAAAGATGTGTGAAAATGGGTAAAACATTTATAAAATAATCTTATTGAATTAAAAAGATATAATTAATGGATATAAGAACATTTTATGGAAATTTTAAAGACATAACACATAAAAAGAGAACTTGAAAGGAAAAGAGAAGTTGATGTTTCTTTACCTTAAAGAGTAACTCCTAAAACCTGAGGATTGGGACCATTGGGCATTGAAGAAACATTAGGAAGACTACTTTTGAGGTTATAATATCATATATTCGTGGGGTAATAATTATAAGTGAATGGAAATAGTTATGTGGGTGGGTATTTAGAGAAAATGATATGTATTTTTTATTTATTTCTATGGACACCTCAATAGTGTTTTATGAAAAACTATGGGCATTCCGATGGTATTATACCATGGAATTGGACAATTGGGACACCTATATGTAATTATAATCCAAAAGGGTCTAGAATAATTTTATATTTCATAATACCTCATATCATGGCATTAAACATATTGAATACTCAATAGTGTATTTTTTACTATTCACCAAAAAACAATACATTTTTTAAAATTCTCATAAATTCATCCTAACATAATTTAGGCATTATTATTTAAAAATGATATTAATTTTATAATAATAATTATCTATTTATAATAAATTTAGTTTTTATAAATAAAAAAATTATTTATCAATAATAATAGTGGATCTAAAATTCGTAGATAAGTACATAGTAAAATTTCTGATACTTGACCAAAAATTTTATCATTTAGTTTAAATTTTTTCTTTTTTAATCATAATATTTAATTAATATAATTAATAATGATAATATCTTAGTTTATTATTAATATTTATATATTTTCTGGAAAGTACAACTTCTATCTCGAAAATCAATTTATCAAATTCATCATATTTTTAAGAAAAACTATTATCAAAATGGATTTGATCGAATAATAATTTTATTTACACAATGGTATTACACATTAAGTAAATAAGGCCTTGAATTATAACCCCTTTTAACACCAAGATGGGCCCTAATAGTGAGGTGTGAGATGATGATATATTTTTGGGGTAATTCAGATAACATTGCCCGAGTGGTAATTTCCACTTACATAAAATTATCCCATATGTGATTTCATTCATGTCTAACATGTTGAAGCTCAACATAGGATTTTTAAAGAGTCAAGCCCAGTAATGCTATATCCCTCCCATGATTAGATAAATGGGATTCGTATGAACAACTATGTTGTATGATTCCTTCAACTCTTCTTTCAACAATTTCATTTGGTGTTCATACTAATAAATAAAAATTATAAGGTTAAAATTATTATTAAGAGTAGAGTTTCCAAAATTTATATCATCTACCAGTCATAATTGATCAAGGGTCATATAATGGTCCAAATCGATTGGTCAAATTTGAAATTATACTCAGTTCATTATTAAAAATATATAATTATGTTATGTACAAAATACGATAACACCAATTTTCCTGAAAGAAAATATTTTTCAAAAATTTCAGGTCATTACAGTATTCTCACTTAACAAATTTCAAACATACAATTTCAACTCATTACCTTAGTTGTGAAAAGGTGCCAGTACATTGTCCTCATTATCTCCTCTGGTTCACATGTGGACTCCTCATATTTCTGGTTCTTCTACAACACTTTAACGAGGTGGGTAGTCTTGTTGCGTATAACCTTGCCTCTATGGTCCATTATCTCCACTGACTACTCCTCATAAGAGAGATCATGTTTTAGTTGTACCACTTTTGGATCCAGAACTTGTGAAGGGTCAGGTGTGTAATTTTTCAAGAGTGATATGTGCAATACACATTGAACATCAGCTAGGTTTGGATGAATTGAAAGTTGATAGGCCACTACTCCAGTGTGATTAGTTATTACATAGGGGAGAATATACATGGGGATAAGATTCCCTTTCAACCCAAACATCATGAAATTATTCCAAGGTGAAATTTGATGGAAGGATTATTCGCTAATGTTGAAACTGAATTCACTTCAACGGTTGTCAGCATATCAATTTTGAAAAAACTGAGTAGCCATTATGTGTTGTTGGATGACATGAATCTTTAATATCATATCTTGCACAAGATCAGACCCAAGAATCTTTCTATCCCTAGATTTTTCACAACATGTAGGATTTCTACATCGCATCCCATATAGAGCTTCATATGGTGGCATTTGATTACTAGAACAGATGATGTTGTTGTATGGGGACAAAAAAATTCGGGGATGTTGATCCCATTAACATTTAAATTCCATAATGCATGTTATTATCATGTCCTTGAGTGTATAAATAGTGATTTCATATTTCCCATTAGTTTGAGGGTGATAAGTAGTACTAGAATTCAATTTAAAATCCATATCTTGTTAAATAATTCTACTGAATTTTTATTTAAACCTTGGATTACGATTATAAATGACAAAAGTGGGACTCCATGAAGTCTTAAAACATCATTAATGTACATCTTTATGAGTTGGTCAAGAGAGAATGCTTCCCAAATTGTGATAAAATGAGATGTCTTGGTGAGATGGTCCATTATAACCCATATCACATCATTTCATTTGGACGTTTTTAGGAGACCAATGAAAAATTATATTGTTATATTTTTCAACCTCCTTGCAGGTATGGGTAGTGGTTATAATACCCCTTTAGTAAGTTGTTTCTCTGCCTTCACATGTTGACACACATGGAAACCTGTGTAGTCCGCAATCTCCAATTTCCTATCACCCCACTAATAATGATATTGAAGGAAACTATTCATTTTTAGCATTCCATGATATATAGAGTAAGTAGAGATATGAGCTTCATTATCAGCTCCTTCTTTATTTATGAAATTTATAGAACACATTGGCTTGAATGAAATATAATACACCCTCTTGATCAATATTGAACTCATGAAACATCCCAACCATTTTAGTGTATATCATTTTTTTTCTATAAAGGATCATCTCTTTGATATTTCATGATATTCTCTTGTAATGATGGTTGATAAATAATTTGGGATATTATTGACTATGGCCCTTCCCTTATAATTCCCATTTCTATTTTTACTAGGTATTTTATCAAAGGATCATCTTTAATCCATATAATTTACAACACAACATGGTCTTTCCTACTTAATGTATTAACAACATTATTTTCTCTTCTAGGAGGATAATGAATTGAATAATCATAGTATATAAGAAATTTCTAAAATCTCATCTATATCATGTTCAATTCCATTTTCATGAAAATTTAATTCAAAATATGATGGTCTATGTATATATTACATTTCTCCACGTAAATATAGTGCCTCCAGATCATCGAGAAAAAAAAACATCATGTAGCTCTAGTTCATTCGTAGAATAATTCTAATATTGAGGATTCAACTGTCGAGATGAATAAGAAATCTCCTTATCTTCTTACATGAGGACAGACCCAAACCCTTTCAAATATGCATCGCTAAATATAATCAATCCTTCTCCGATAGAGGTTAGAGTTAACAAGGGTTTTGTAACCAATATCTTCTTCCACTTTTGGAAAAATTATTTGTAGTTTTTAGTCCAGATGAATTTAACCCATTTTGAAGTTAAATTGGTTATTTGAATGGACTGTCATGAAACATATTTCAAAATACTCATATAATATACCATTAATCTGAGGAAACTTTGAATCTTAGTTACTATTGTAGGTTGGGGCCACTCTTCCACATCGTATGCATGGGTAGGATCAACTAAGATTCCTTCAGAGGTTAAATTTTTTCCTAAGAAAGAAACTTTTTTATCCAATATTCTTAATTTTTGAACTTTACAAATATCATTTCCTTCCTCGGAATTTGTAATATAACCCTTCGACGATCCATATGCTCGTCATGAATTCTGTAATATATAATAATATCATCAATGAAAACAACAACAATGTTATCTCGGAATTCCTTAAAGACTCTATTAAAAAATTCATAATAATAGTAGGTGCATTAATCAAGCTGAAGGGCCTAAAAACAAACTCATAATTAACATATCTTGATTTTAAGAGAGTATTTGGAATATCCTATTTCTACACCCTCAATTGATGATAACCAGATCGACGATCAATCTTGGAGATTTATTGATCACCATGAAGATTGTCAAATAAATCATCAATTCCTAGAACATGGTAATTGTTATTCAAAGTGATCCAATGGAGTTCTCTATAATCAATGTATAGCCACATTTTCCCATCCTTATTTACAAAGAGAATATATTCTCCCCAAGGAGACACACTTGGTTGGATAAACCACAACTCCAATAGATCTGAGAGTTGTTTCATTAATTCATCCAGCTCCACATTTTCCATTCTATAGGCGGACATTGATATCAGATTGGATCTAGGAATGAGTTCAATGGATAAATATACCCCTACTTCCATGTAAGGTCTAGTTAAATCCTCATGAAATAAATTAATTTATTACTAAATAATGGGGGAACTCCCTATTTGTATACCTTAATTTCCTTATTCATATTTACCAATCATCCCCATAAATAATGCTATAGGTGGTGCTTCTAGAAAAATCTCATGTTGATATATCTCCCCAATGAAAACAACTATATATTGTCCATTCAAGCCTACTATGATTTTCTTTCTTCAAAAATTTATTGTTGTATTACACTTTTAGTTCTAGTCCATAACTCATATAATTTTTAATACAAAATCGGAATGACAACTATATTAGAGATGAGATTGTTCTCTCAAAATTGAATAATAGAGTTTATATACATTGTTGATTCTTGAATATTTCATCTAGAATTATTTAATGATATCTTTTTATCTACAAATTTAGTGATTTAATGTATATTTTTTATGAAATTGAGGAAATAATGGAATGCGTAGAACCAGAATAAAAAAAGTGTTTTCTAGTCGTGAGAGATCAATAAGAGTACCATACACCACATCATTTGGAGCTTCAACATCATCTTTCATGATAGAAAATTCTTGACCATTCTCCCATTTCCCATGATGCAGTTAATGATGAACCCCCTCCATTAACATCTTATTTCGACAGTGATTGGAAAAGTGTCCGAGCTATCCACACATAAAGAATTTTTGTTGAGAAGTTGAGGATTCACCTCACTACATCCATTACATGATATATGACCATCTTTTCGGCACTGTAACATTTCCCTCCCCCGAGAAAGATGTTCCCAAAATTCTTCATCCAACATTTTTTGAACGTGAGATATTGTTCATTCTTTACATCTCTTCATTGATCAGAGATCCAACACAATGTTGACTCCAATGATCTAATCAATTCATTATTCCATGGTACCAACACATCTCTATGAACACCAGTTACTATTTAATAGCACTCCTCACAATCTCGTCATAGTTTTCATAGTCTCAGTTTTCTATATTCTTCCATAGATTGGGTATTAGTCCACTAAAGAATATATCAACCTTCCCATTAAGATCAATTAAAAATATATAGGTGTAACGAGAATGTATAGTGATGTTTATGTCATAGCTTCCCACATATACATTTTATTTCTACTTCATCTCTAGGAACTCCATACACATTTTTGTTCACATTGAATGAGGAAAATATTTTTTGAATCAGGTTTCCATGAAATCTTACCCCTTCATAGTTTCAATCTACCATCTTCGATTAATGTTTTCAACCAATTTCCAGAAATTTTCAGCTTCACCCTCTTTGTGACACACAACCATGGTAACTTTGTCGGGATTTGAACAACAGAGTACAAAAATATCTATTCTAAAGAACTGATCTATTGTTCAGCAATCAATGGGTTTGTATATCGACTAAATGAAGGTTGTTTTTGGCACCTAAGGGTATTAGTATAATGTGTTTTCCTTTGAAGAAAATATGTTCTTTAATATTGATTCATGGTATTGATCATAACTCAATTTAATTAATTTATCATTCCATTGAAATTTAATATTCCATCTTCCCTCAAAAGATCTTCAACGCCTTGTTCATTATTCTCACCATTTATGTGGTTTCTCCTATTTTACACCATTATAGAAAATCATAAAAACAGAGAGAGAAAAAATATTCATTTAAAAATAATATTTTTCTAAATAAATTTCATGTCTTATAACATCATTAATAAATATGTTTTTCTTTCACAATAATCACATTTTCACTAAATTCATAATAGTTCATAAAAAATTTATGATCAACAAAATATATTCACTGAGAGTGTCAAACCAAGAGTGAAACAAGGTTTGTTGTTATGTACCATGTTATGTGGAGTCTTTACTGACATACCATGCTAGAGTAATTACCCCTTGGTTCATTTGTGACAGGGCCACATCTACTTGTTCTTATCCAAACTAATGTTTCTTTTCTCAGATACAACTTACTTAATATTTAAAAAATAATAATAGGATATTTTTAATATATTTAATATTTTGTATAGGGTTATTCCTATAGTTTTAAATCATAATTTTGAAAAATAACTAAACTTTCCTTTGATACCAGCTATGGAATACTAACTTTTTTTGACATAACTATCATTAAATTCTATAAAATAGAGTATCCTTTAATGATTAGTATCATGTAGAAAAGATACATAATACGTGAAAACATAAAACATGATTTTAATAAACATGAATGGATTATTAATAGGTTCATCCTACGTATAATTACTTCATCTCATAACTAGGGGAGACACATCAATTTAAAGGGTGTGTATAAGGCTT
This sequence comes from Viscum album, assembly GCA_963277665.1. Classification (NCBI taxonomy): domain Eukaryota; kingdom Viridiplantae; phylum Streptophyta; class Magnoliopsida; order Santalales; family Viscaceae; genus Viscum; species Viscum album. Next base: position 738,518,141 of record OY728160.1, read on the forward strand.
AGTAAGGGAATGCAAGGGAAACCATTTACTTGTAATCTCATGAAAATTCAATAAGAACATGAAGTATATTATTATGGAATGGAAAAGAGAACATGATGAATATAATAAATAAAATAACATGCTTTATTGCTTTTAAATGTGGATAAAAAATTTATTTTATTCATTCATAAGCATATCACTCTGTATTGTCATCGATGTTCCATAACAATTACCAATGTTATTCACAATCATATCATAAAACAAGTCATATATAGAGATTAAATTATTCATCCAATGAGTTAGTGGGCTATAGGGAACACAAATTATATGCATTAATTAATATAAACCACATATATCATTATAAAACATTTCATCAATTACCCATAGAGAATAAAAGAAACGAGGTTTATATCAAAATCGTGGCATTTTAAAAAAAGTTCTTAAATACAAGATCTTTATGTCATTATGAAACAAAAAAAGGAAGGTGGGTTTCATGATTGTTCTTACCAGAATAAACAAGAAAATTTTGACATTTAGGTGAATAAAACTAGAAAATAAATAGGTTTGGTTATTAAAAAAATAAAATAAATGAATTTCTTGAGAAAAAGGGAGATATTTTGAGAAGAAAATATGGAAGCAGAATCGGTAAAAAACATTGTTTTTGAAAAAATTAAAAAGAGAGGGGAAATGTGTACACCATTATTAAAAGTATCATAATATGCGAAATTCATAGAATAAAATGGATATAAACTCATTTTATTGAAAGTTTTAATAGATACCACATAAAAAGGGAACTTGAATGGAAAAGAGAAGTTGATGTTTCCCTTACATTGAATGATATCTCATAAAAGAAGAAGATTGGTTCCTTGGAGGATTTAGGAAACCTTGGAAGGAATCATTGGGAGGTAAAACTATCATATAATTAAGGAGGACTATATTTATTTTAATATAGATGGTTAAATGGATGTGTATTGTTTTGGATAAATAATGTTATTTTTTATTAATTTTTTTAGACGCTTCGGTAGTGGTATTTGAAAAACCATGGGATTTGTAGTGGTATATTCCCATGGTATTAGAAAATTGGAACACCTATTATGTTATTATAATCCACAAGAGTATATAATCATTTTATATTAAATAATACATCATTATGAGGTTATTAAACATATTTAGAACACAAAACATTATTTTTACTCTTCAATAAAAACCAATTTGTTTTAGAAAATTCTCATAAATTCACCCTAAAACAAAATTTCAACATTCTGATTTCATAAATGATTTTAATATTATCATTATAATTCCCTAATTATGAAACATATAACTTTTCAATATAAAAATATTTATTTAATCAATGTAATAGTGTATAAAAAATATAATGTAAAATTCATAGTAAAATATCCAATTATTGAAAAAATAAATTATTTTATCATTTAAATATAAATAAGTGTGTTTTGATCATTCTATATAACTGAAATAATTATCATTCGTAATATCTTAGTTTATTATAAATATTTATATATTTTAAAAAAATGACAATTTCTGTCTAAAAATATCTTTATCAAGTTCATCATATTTTTAAGAAAAACTATTCTCAAAATGGAATTTATGGAATAATAATTTAATTTATATAAAGGGATTACACATTTAGTAGCAATGTAATCGACACATAATTAATTATAACACCCAAATTCGGCTTAAGGGTGAGGTTTGTGATGGTGATATACTCTTAGGGTAGCTTAGATAACATCACCTGAGTGGTAATTTCCTCTAACATGAACTTCTACCATAGGTCATTATTTTCATGCTTAACATGTTGAAGATTAGCTTGATATTGTTCAAGAGAAAAGCCCAGTAATTCTACCACCCTCCTACATTCTGAAAAATGGGCATTGTTGGGAATGAATCTACTAGGTGATGCCATTATATCTTCCTTATAAATTAATTTTCCTTCGTCATTTCTACTTATAAAAAATAATTATAAATTAGAAATATTTTTTAAGAGTATAGTTTCTAATGGTTATATTGACCAACGGTAATATAACAGTCCAAACCTGGTTGTTACATTTAAAATTATACTCACTTATTTATTAAAGAAATATTTTTATGTTGAGTATAAAATAATATATCACGCATTTTCCATAAAAAATTGTAATTCAAAAATCTCGGGTCATTATATATGAAACCTGAATCCAACAGTTTTTTATGAAACCATGTGGGTCACTCTTTCTCTCTTCCCCAACATCGAATGCAGTGTTAAACCACTAAAAAATCTCTAAAATGGATAGAACTGACTTTGTTCCCAGCCATTTTCACCCAAAAACAAGGGTTCTGGTCTCTGAACTAGCACCTGACCCCCCAGTTACCTCCATGACCTCAAAATCCATTCATAAAAGGCCATATATAAACATTTTATCATTTAATTGATAGAAAATAAATTATTCTTACCTAAAACAAGAACCATTATATTAGAAACATCCTCTTTAATATAATCCATCCCGGATTTTACCTTCTATGGGTGGTGATGCTTGATCTATGAATAAATATGACCACTACGATCAAACATCAGCCTCTCCCTCCCAGGTCTCTTCTAGTACTCAGTCATGCTTCCTTAACAACTGTACTAATGAAACATACTATCATAATAGAACCTTCTTTATATGATTAAAAATCCATATGGTGTTCTTCTGAGAGGAAACATCTAACTGAGGCTCATCCTTCTCCTGCTAAAATGCATTAGATGAGTCTAAATAGTAATGACACAATTGAAAAACATGGAATATGTTTGGAAACTCCTGATACCTCTAAGGAAACTACAACTTATAATGTACTGGCCTGACTCTCTATAGAATCCCAAATAGCCTGACATACCATTGTGAACGCTTACCCTATCCCTGGATTATCCTATGTCCCATCCACGATGAAACATGTAAGAAAAAACTATCCATATCCTCGAAATCTAGATGTTCTCTAAGGTGATAGACATGTGATTAATGAAGATATTATTATGTAGCCATCCACATATGAATTAAATGATCCTATTCTGTGGTCTTAGAACAAGACATGATCTATGAATAGTTGTCACTCCCACCATTAAAGAACATAGGGGTGATCGGTAAGGCCTAACACACACAGCCTCACAAGGCACTATATGATTAATGGCTTGAAATCTATTTTTGTATGTGAATTCAACTAGGGGTATATTCATATCCCAATATCACATTAAATCTAGAATGCATGCATGAATCATGTCCTATAGAACCTGAATTGTGCACTTTGAAATGCCAGATGTATGTGGATGGTATGTTGTACATATATTTATCTACATAACCAAAACCCAATATACCCCTTTCAAGAACAGTGATGTGAATTGGGCATCCCTATCTGAAATGAAAGTATATAGGACCCCATGGTGTCATACTATCTCATGGATGTACAATTTCCCATGATCATCAACACCATAATTCCCCTTCATAAGTTTGAAATGTGAATCATTTATTGGACCATCAACTACAACCCATATGAAAGAATTAACTTGAGGAAACATTGAAAAACGTGTCACAAAATCCATGACAATGTATTTCCATTTCCACCTGGGAATGTGAATGTTCTGTAAATGTCTAGCTGGTCATTGGCGTTCTGCCTTTACCTATTGACCAGTGGAACATATCATAAAAAACTAGCTACAACCCTTTTCAAACTAGTATACTAGTATTGGAAATGTAAATCTCGATACATCTACATGAAAACATGGTTTACTTCCCAAGATAAACCATTAAAATGTCATATAAGTTCCCCGCACATGTATGATGAAACCCCTAGGTGTCCATTTACTCAAAGGATCTCATACTCACCTACAATCCACCTAGGAAGAGGGTCCTCACACGACACACTATCCCATAAGACTATGATTTCAAAATATAATATATTATTCATTAGAACTCTATCCAGCATGGTTTATATAACAAATATGTATTATAGAAATGTCTATCAATGACTATCCTACACCTCTAAGTACATCATAGAGAACAAATCCATGAACTACCACTAGCTGCTCGCCTATGGAATTACTTATATCTGTGTCCTCATTCTTAGTGCATCGATCACTTCATTACCTCTATTTGGAATGTAGGTAATATTGATGTCGAAGGATTAAAAGTATTGAACCCACCTTCAGTGCCTCATATTTAAATTTTTCTGTGTAAATATATACATGAGAATTTTCTGGTCGGTGAAAACTAGAAAATTCTCTCCCAGTATGTAATGTCTCAAAAAGTGAAATGTGTGAATGAATAAAGCTGACTCGATATCATTCTTTATGTAATTACTCCAATGTGGCCTCAACTGTCGATAATATTTCACCACAACACTATCACCCTACATAAGAACTATTCCTGGGCTGATACATGATGCATCATAGTACACAATTTCACTCCTTCCCAGCACTATAAAATTAAGTATTGAAGCTAAATTCAATATCATTTTACGCTCTAGAAAGGCAAACTCACAGGAATATGACCATATATAATTCATACCCTTCATAGTCATGCATATCACTGGTGCTGTTATGGAAGAAAATTCATTTATGAAATGTATGTAGTAACCCACCAACCCCAATATACTCCATACATCAATGATGTTCTTGGGTTGATCCTAGGAAACTATATACCTCACCATATCTGGGTCTACCGATACTCGTGTCTCTAAGATAATGTGACCCAAAAAGTGAATCAGATCCATCCAGAAGTGAAACTTTGTGATCTTAGCATATAACCATTGTTACCTCAGTGTATAAAAAATAATCTCAAATTTTTTGGCATGGTCATATCGATTGTGAGAATACAATAAGATATCATCCATTCAAAACACCACAAAAAGAATCCTAATAAGGTTGGAACACTCATTTCACCAGTTCCATGAAGATCGATGGTGCATTCATGAGTCCTAACATCATAAAAAAAATACTCTTATAAGACATACCTAATAAAAAAGGATGTGAGAGGTATATATGATGGCTTAAAATACTCCCGATAATAATTGAATCTCAAATAAATTTTAGAGAAGATCTGATCACCTCAGAGATTGTAAAATAGATCATATATCCATTGGAGTGGATACTAGTTCATAACCATTAGTTGGTTATGCTTCTAATAGATAAGTATAGGGTTAGGTGAATCCGTTAACCTATAAATCTTCTAGCTACCTCTTGAGATCTTGCAACCTCATTGTAGGAATCCTATAAGGAGGAATGGATACTAGTATATCTCCTGAAACTAGCTCGATAGAGAACTATACCTCTCTCACAGATGGTAATACTAAAATGTCATCCAAGAAAACACACATGAAATTATCAACCATTGGAGGAAAATCAACATGAAATGTTCCCTAACCATCTAGATTCAAACTAAAAATCAATGCAATCATCCCAACCAACCCATAGTTCCCGAATCCATCTCAGCTAACCTTTACATCCCATTCCCCTTTATGAACATACTCCCTAACATATAGTGATGTGAAACTCACCCTGAGATTATAGAAATTAATGAATTCTTGAATAGAACAGTCCATTCAATCATATGAATGACATAAAATATAGTCATCTTCATAATAAAGAGGTCCCATAAAAAGTGACACCCACCAATATCATGGGGAATAAACTGCACTAATTCATATCTTCCATTATAATCCACAATAGAGTGTCATGTGTCATTAAACGATTAGAAGAATAATAAATGAGCCAAAGGCTCTCCACAATGGTCATAGATATAAAGTTATGTGAAGCTCCTATACCAAAATGTTTTGAATATAATGTAAAGGCTATAATAATAGTACCTCTGAAAATTTTAGGTCTGAGATCCTTCTACTCTAGGGTCTATTTTACTATATATACCCGCCTAAACCACAAACCTTTGATACTTCATGAATACCCTGAGCAGATTCACCATATTTTCACTGTAAAATTGGGGTCTATGTACGATAACCATTACCACTACATCAGCCTAATAATCTATATAAAATCATGCTTTCTCTCTGATGAGAAGCCACTAACCACACATTGGAACATGGAGTCAATGAAAACCATCTCTCACTAGTTGTTGTGGGAATCATTCGATATAAGATCTATTGATGGAGCATCTTTCTATAAGATCAGTACTCAATTGGGTCTCACATAATTTTTTTTCTCATGTGCCCTGATCTACTACACTAGTATCAACTCAACTAGCTACCTGAGTTTTTGGTCGGACTAATAATATAACAACACGGAAGATCTAGACAATGATTCCTGACGTTGGTCAGTGTAATACCAGATCTAGGTGTCGAACCTCCCTGACATGAACCTCTAGTCTGTATCAGGTTGTGATTTTTGATAAGAGTTTGATTCAAAATATCCAAAACAGTAGTTATTCTAAGAACATTCACATGTGATCAAATGTCAAACCTAATACCATCCTCAAATCTCAAATATTTAGAAATCTCATCAACCATCAAAATTGGCATGAAGCATTTGAGATCAACAAAATAGGCCGAGTAATAAATATATCAAAGAGTTCCCGACACCAATTGTAAGAACTCCTAGGATCTATTGGCCCCCAATTTGTCGGGATAGATGTAATCAGAGAAGTCCACATAAAAATAGCCCAAACCATCTCTTGACGATGACCATTCTGAGTAATAATTTCACATCATCTCTTCACAGAATCATGAATCATATACATTGATAGAATTTCCATTATCTTATGAGGAATCAATAAATAAAATGAGTTTGACATGATTAAATCATGCATTAATATATATCTTGAGGTCTATAATCCCCTGAAAAAGTGGGAAAATGCTACTATTTGAACTGACACATAAAATTTCCCACTAATGGGCATGTTATAGTGCTCCCTGAACAGTATGAATAAATCATATAAATTCCTAATGGAACAGTTCCTCAAATAATGTGTCTGGTACAACCCCTAGTACCATAGATGGCATGACTAGAGGATCTAATAGAATCCCATGGACCACATGATCAGAGGTATGATCATCGCCACCCTCCTGGCATGAAATTGGAGGTCGTCGTAGTAGAATTCCTCTACAATTCTAACCACATGCCTCAGTTTAACCCACTATTAAAGTCGGTTCTGGTGACATTCTCTCTCATAATAAACTAATATTTTATTTCCATTTTCCATTTGAATTTACATTATCACGTTAATTTTTCATTTGAATCCATATACTCATTTCATATTTATATCACAAATTAAATCCAAAGGTTAAACCAATTGTTCTCCATATTCTAACTCATGAGGGGATATAATCCCCGGGGACCAAAGCATAGTGTCTATCTAATCCATACCATAAGAAATCCAAATGTACATATCAAAAAATGGGTATACTATCATGAATCATATCACAAAAACATGAAAAAATTATTTCAATATAAATTGCATGTAAAAATACATGACATGTGATTTCTTGTATATGCATATTATAATACATGAGAAGGAATACCCTCATCGAATCAGGTTGATAAAAACAGAATAAATACCCATATCAATAATAACATCACAATACAGTTGAATCAACCAATTATGGAGTCCACTGAATAGAAATTATCAAAACATAGTGAATTTAAATTTAATTCGAGGATATTTGGATTTTTCCTATATGAGGGGTAGAAAATCCTGGGAACATCGCATTACAAAACCCATCTTCCTTTTTATCCCTTTATATTACTACCAAACAAAAAACAAATCCAGAAAATAATTCTATGATACAATTTTATATAATTCCAAACGTGGATTCCACTCATAGATCCCCATAGAATGGTTAGGCACGTGGCTTCAAGGGCATATTCCCAAATGCAAGAGGCTATCGACTACCAACAAGGGACTAGGTGAGTCATTGGGGATATGATACCATCAATACAAGAGTGTAATATATAATATTAAATAACATATGAGTAACATAGGTAGTATAATATGTAGAAAAGAAGTATGCAATAAAATAATGATAAATAAACAAAACCAAGAGTCATCTCATATACATAATTGTGATACATGTAAAATATCTCTATTAAATTACCCAAAAACATGTATACAAGGAAGAATTACAATACATATAATAAATGTAAAAAAAATTAAATAGTTTTTAGCTAGTATCATGAGCCTCAGCAAAGTCCCATGCACCCCTACTCTAAAGAAGAAATCAATTACCTGTAGTATGGAACCATACATTATCAGAACCAGCAATCATATGATATGTATGGGTACCCAAAGGAGTCCCAAATAGGGAGTGGTATGTAATCTGAGTAAGAAACCACATAAAGTCTTTTTCTAATCATTACGTGAATATATAAAACATAGTGTGTAGGAAATAATGATTAATAAAGAAAGTATGTACTAGAAATTAAACATCCTATGAGTCCAAGAACTCATTTAATGTCTGATTCATATAATCAAATATCATTTAAAGGATAAATGAATAGTTTAGTTATCAGTTCTATTTCATCTAATCAAGTTCTGCTAAAAATTCAGTCATATTAAATTTATATGACTCGAGACCCAGTGTAATCCTGAAATCCCTCGAATAATAACAAGCATAATAGATACCTAAACATGTAATTTAAAGGAATAAGTAAAGATAAAATCCAAGATTGTAATTTATCTTGGAAGACAGATCATATATATTTAATTATATTCATTATTCAAATTTAATTGGATTCCATAATTGAAATCCCTAATCTGGAATACAAGTCCCACTCAGGGTATAAAATACCCAACACCCAATGATCTCATCCATTGACAACCTCCAAGTCCTAGGTATCACTCTAGGTGTGGTATAACGTCCTAGCCACTTGATCACATAATTGGTGGCCTATTAAGGGAGCCTATGTACGACCCATGGTATAAACTATCAAATGACCTTGATTCCATCAATGGAAATCCATTTTTATTCCATGTGTCACTCGGCATATAACAGTCTAAGCCCCTATATATCTATACTTAGAAAACCATGTATCACCCAGACATAATGGTCAATAGCCAGACAGGTCTTTCAATGGTATCCTTATATGAATCCATGAATCACTCATTGATAATAATTATTTACCAAATTCAATACAATTTATCATTTAAATTTAATAACATAATATAAAAAGTAAAGGTCAAGACCCATAAAATTAAAATCATTTTCACCTTAAAGGTGTCTCCAGGCAATGAAAAAAATTGTAGGTCTCTCAACTCAATAACTCACATGGTAAAAATGAATTACAATAGGAATTACATGATTAAAAACCATTAAATTGTCTACAATCCACATAACACACATGTAAATCAGGTAAAAATCGAGTAATAAAGGATAAATATAATATGATAAGGATTACGACATTACCCTTGAACATGCTTTAATTTTATTTCATGAAAACTTTTAATTATAAATCACTAATTTTTATATTATTTAGAAATTGATTTTCATTTATAAGTCATTATTAAATTTATACTATCATATTTAATTGAAAAATGAAGCCACAATCATATTCTTAAAAACTAAAATATTTTTCATAAGGGGGTATCCAGAGGATATGGTCAACAATAAATAGTTATTATAAAGATAAAATAATTAAATATATCATGGTAATTTTTTTTTAAATTTGTTTTATTAAATAATTAACAAACTTTATTTTAAAATAGTGAAATAATAATTATTTTATTAAGGTAAATATCTAATAAAAGTCATTAAAAGTATTAAAATAAAAATAATTTGATATAATTTATGTGATCAAAAATATTTCTACATTATTTTAAAATATTTCCATTGTATTAAATTATATTATTGGCCATGATTTTCATAAATAGCTCATATAATCCCTCATCACATTATAGAGAACTTAGTTTATGCAGAACATTGTCTAAGGATCTGTTATATGTTACACAATGACGAATTTGAAAAGAGAACGTATTTTTTTATCAAGTGTTTTAAATTTCATTATTCCTCAACATTAATATAATATTATTTAACAATGATTAAATAATAACTCCAATATTGTCCATGTACTATGTTCTTATTATGTTAATGTCATAACCTAATTCTATCTCTACTTCATATGAGAAAAGTAGTTATCATTTGAGTTTACAGAGGACTACCGCTTCGTGAACCGATGAAATTAATCTTTCATCTTCTTCTCTCAATACTAGTTATAATTACTGAATTAATTTTTATATATTATATTCAATAAATATTTATAATTATGAAATTTTAATATAATATTTATTTTAAAACCTTACCATGCACAGAAAATTGATAACGTTGTTTCTTTGTACGTGTGAATTATCACCTTCATGAAATAATATGATTAATCATTAATCTCCACTTCACATGGATGATATATATAAGTATATATAAATATAAGTATGATAATAATGGTATTATTATAATTATTTAATGAAACAATTATACTTACCTTATTTCCAAAATGATCAATGAAAAATGGAAACATTACTCATGCATATGTATGGCTTACCATATCCACAATTGCAATGTAGTTCATTTTTATATCCGTTTTTAATGGATTGAATTATAAAAGTAATTGATATATAAAAATGATAATTTTTTATGATATTTATTGTAACATCCAATGTAAATGAAGAATAAAACATATTTAATATTTAATAATATTTTTGAATTAAATATTAATTTTACTTTAAAGGGGTTTCTATGTTCGATAGCGTACCCAATACGCAACAATGATTTTCTTTGGAATCTTACGTTGCACACTAATAATATAATAATATTAATTTAAATAGTAGTTAACTCCTAGTTGTTGTATTGGAATGAATGAAAAAAACTAAGTACAATATTATTATACATGATTGTTAAATGTTTTTACATTTATCCAATAAAAAGTTAGAGGCTTAAAATGAGAATGAATCTAATATTAAGCATAATTAACATTAAAAAGATGATTTAACACCTTTTAATGGAGAACCCTATTATAATATATTTTTGGTCACTTTAGTACATTATAATTGAACAAATAAAATCCATCTTTAGAATAGGGACATCAAATTTTACTTTAGGTAATTTTTTGGTATTTTTTTGATAAAGTTCATTTTTTAATGAATAGCGAAAACTATTGTATTTTAATTCAAAAGTTCCTTTTAATATAATTTATTTATATTTTTAGTTTAAAATTTTCATTGGTTTTTAATTGAAATTAAAATATATTTTTACCATTTAATCCAATTTTGGTCATTGGAATAAATTTCACTTTGAAATGGCACATAAACAAGTATCAATCTTTTGATAGTTATCGTTTCTTAAAAACACACTATTTGTTTTGATAACGGGAATTAATATTAAAATTAATTAATTCCAGTGCTATGTTCTGAATTTGGAAAAATAGATTTCATTTATGAATTTGGAATTTATATTATAGGTTAGAATGAATTTTTTATATTTTTCTAAAAAACTCAAATATTTGATGAATAGTGAAATCACTTACTAGTAGTTAAAAAAACTTACTTTTTCATTGAATTGAAATTTTACCACTTTTGTGAATTGAATATATAAAATACGACATACACTATTGTTATCAAGAAGTAATATATGGTTCAATAAGATGAAAATAATTTTCAGTGAATAGTAACTTTTGACTTTTACTTACCGCAGTTTAAGGTAAATAGGGTAATTTAAGGTAAAAAGAATATTATAATAATATGAAATTACCTTAACACTTGTCCTAACCTTATTGGATGAGAAATGGCCTACCATGGGCATCATTGGGTCTATTTTAAAATCCATGGAGCCACTTGTGAAAGATAATGACACATTAGATTGATTAATTTAATGTAAAGGCAAAATGACACAAACAAAAATATTTTTGTAAATTAATTTTCATATGGTGTTATATAAGTAAATTTTTTTTTCTATAAATATTAATTTGACAGCTAAAAATATTTCATACATCAAGGTATTTTTTATAATATTTATAAATCAAAAAAATAAAATTATTTATGACATAATAATGATGTAGTATTTACCGCATTAACAAATGATTTAAATAAATAAAATTATAATGATTAAAATATTATCCAAAACATGTCCAATTATGATTTTATGATTTTATTTCAAATATGATTCATCTTATATTTTTCTTTAATTATTTTTGGATCGTTTGAAACCGAATATATCTTTATAATAAAATAATGTTTTCACACTTTCCTAAAGAGCCCATCCTTTCCCTTATAAAAGGACACCACTTCTAATCAATTAAAAACACCTCTAAAGCCTTTTGGCTCATCCAAACTCTGCCCATTTAAGCTCCCTACATCCCTATTCTGATCATAGAAGCCTTACCTTAGGAATAAGGGACTTAAAAAATTCCATTGGTTCAAACCAGAGGGAGTTACCCAAATTAAAGGTAACAGTTTCTCTTAAATTTTTTTCTTTTATTCAAATTATCCAACCCCCTAAACCCATTTTATTCACTTATTTAGTAACAAAAATAGTATCCTAAATATACTAGTATGTTTTTATTATATTTATTTGAAATAAACTTACACACACCTCCATCTAATGGATAAATAATATAATGGTTCTGTGGTTGGAAAATTAACGCCTCCCGAAATGATGATTGTTCAACTATCTCCTACCGCCTATCATGGTGTCCATTATGATGGAACTGTATTTATATATGTATATATTATGTTTATGTTTTCTTTATTCTTCTATAATTTCCATTTATATCATTCCTTTATGGTTTAATTATGGGTAAATGCGATAATCTCATTAAGGAAGTGCGGACTACCGCCCACTCAAAGTGATATGACTCGTTAATGCCATATGTGGGACATATAATGGATGGAGATAATGTTATTATATATGATATTAAATATTAAATTATAATTTAATTATAATATACCTATGTATCATTATGTTTTAATTCCATTAAAATAAGAAATAGAAATTAAAGTAGTGTTCATACGTACGTACTGCTTACCATCTCCATGAACGATGCATTTCAATTCTTACATTCAAATGTTATGTACTATTATAAATAAATGTATATACTGGATATATATAATATATATGATATCTAAATCATCAATATAATTCTGGATATAATGTAAAATTAACCACATGGAAAACATGTAAATATAAGGTGTTCATTTTTTACTCCAGTACCAAATATCGACAAAATGACCATTATTAAATTGAATGATTAAAAAATGTTTATAACATGGTAATAAGTGATATAAAAGGAATAATAAACATGAAAAAGGTTTTTAATAATGTATAAATTAACATTAGTTTATTATTCGGAAGATTAAATAACGATTGAGTCAAGTCGGACATGAGGTAAGGGACTTCGTCTGAATCTCCTTTCATTGACACGTATTTTTTTAACACACGATTTTCTTTTATACACAATATAAAAAAATTTGACTTTTCATTTCATTCAAAGGGAATCTTTTTATATGAAGCATTTTATTAAAAGAAAAAAATAAATGTTTTTTATGTAAGCGATGACAACGACCTTTCCTCCACCGCAAGTATTATTTGATCTTTGGCTTCCTTATCAAGCCGGGATGTTTTTAAAATGATAAATAAATACCATATACTCCTTTTTATGTATTTTTTTTTTGAAATTGATTTTGATAATGGATTTATTATTTCAATATCTTGAAATGATGTTTTTTATTGTAATATGGAAATGTTATTTTTCCATTATGCTTATGTTATGTGTTATGATCATGTTATGGTTGTTGAGAATTATTTACGTATAAAGGTGGTTCTATGATAAAACTAGGGTGGGTGAGCCTAAGATAGCTCTCCAATTCATTTAGAAACATGATGGAGGTAAACATGGAAGTTTCTCCTAAGAGATTTAGGGAATATACTGTTATGGGTATTCCAATGTAACCCCCTATGTGGTTGTGATAGCTACAATGTAAGTATGTTATGGATGCCACATGTTTTCGTTATGATTTATGATTTCTAGGTGTTATTCATAAATCTTATGTTTTCAAGAGGTAAGTAAAATAGGGTATGTTTTTTTATTTATTAATGAAAAAATGTTTTCACTCTTTGTTTTATAACCCTTAATGAGCTTTTTATGCTCATCCCATGTTTTGAAATTTTTTCACAGGACTTAACGATGAATATGGTCAAGAATGGGATCAAGGAAAAGTAATTCTATCTAAAACCATGAATTAGACATGACTCTTTTATTCAAGAGTTTTTATTTTATGAAAAAAATGGAAACTACTTAGAAGTTTCCACTTTGTAATATTTTGAGAGGTAATAGTTATGTCCTAATTCTCTAAAACTCTAAACCTGAAAAGATCCTCAATGTGAACTATTCATTTAATTCAAGATTATGTAATGTGTAAGGCCAACTCCTTATAGTTGGTATCCGTGGTCTCTTTAGATAACTTTAAGAGTTAGGGTATTGTTAAATTAATATCCATAATTTAATTTATGTTAATATTGAAAACATATAGAATTTACAGATTACCATGTTGCTTCGCCTAAGATATTTCTTTATTCAGAATGGTTTTCCGCAGAGGAAATAGGGAAGCAATGTTGGGACGACATCAAGAGGGAGACAACCTTCCAAATCAACAACCTGAGACTGTCAGAATCGGAACTGAACTGTTTGTTGTAGTGACGGCACAGTTGACTTAGGCTATAAATGTTGGTTGTATTCATGTATGAGATCTTCTAGATCAACCATAGAGGAACATGTTAGTAGTAGAGAATTTCATGAGGCTACATCCCCCATATTTCATGGGGTCATCTAATCTGGTGCTAGAAGAAGGGTGGATTAAAGCAATGGAAAAGATTTTCAATTTCATGGGTTATTCAAAACATCAAAAGGTTAGTGTTTTTGTTTACCATTTTGAAGGTGAATTTGATCAGTGGAGGTTTATTAGGAAAAATATCAGGGATATTTAAGAGATTTATGCTCTTGATTGGGATGAATTTAAAGTCATGTTTCTTGAGAAATATTTTCCTAAGTTGGTTGGTCTTAGGATAGAAAAACAATTCTAGGAATTGAGGCAGGAGGATGACTCAATGGTTACTTGTGAAGTAAAATTCCCTCAACTGGAAAAGTATGCTCTAAATTTCATATGAGATCTTGATAGTATAATCAACCATTTTTACTCAGGATTAAAGATAAAGTATTGAAGGGATTTAGCTTCTCGTGAGTTCAAAAGTTATGAAGAACTTGTTCGTTGTGTGGAGAATGTGGAAATGGAGTTTTCCGATGATCTGGTATTCTTTAAAAAACAATAGAATAAGAGGTCTAGGTGGAAGGAAAAAGGGAAGAACTCTTCGAAAAAGTCTGATGGTAAGAATATTAGGTATACAATTTGTGAAAATTTTGGTAAAAAGCATGCTGGGGAATGCCTTTTGAATTCCGGTAACTGCTACTGATGTGGTAAAATGGGACATAAGGCTCGTAATTACACTGAAAAAGATTAGGGTAATGGTAAGACCAAATCTGATTTACAGTCATTAAAATGTTTTAAGTGCAATGAAATGGGTCATTATGGAAATGAGTGTCCAATAAAGAACTCAACCGAAGGAAACCAGCCATACTACAAGCAGAAAGGGGTGGTGAAATCCTTTGCAACTACTTCAGTGGATGTTGGGCCATCAAATGAAGTAGTATCAAGCACACTGTTTTTGTTCAGATTATGCCAATGTGTTGTTTGATTCAGGGTCTACACACTCTTTCATTTCTGAGTAGTTTTCTAGTAAATTGGGAATCCCATCTCAAGATATGAATTCAGAACATATGGTAAAAATACCTGGAAAAATGTTGAGATGAAAAAAACATAGGAAATTTCATTTCCTTTTATGAAGAAATAATCTACCATCAAACCTTATTGTTTTTTCTCTAGTAGAGTATGATGTTATTTTGGTTATGGGTTGGCTTTTTTTATCATGCTAAGATTGATTGCAGAGCTAAAGAGGTTTCTTTTCAGAATGATTTCCAGTTTTTGTACAAGAATGAAACCTTTCTTTTGATAACATATTAGGATGTGGAGAAACTAGTAAAATATGGAAATGAATGTTACCTTCCACATATTGTTAAATATAAAGGAATAGTTTAGATTAATGATGTTCTAGTGGTAAATGAGTACCTTGATGTTTTTTCTAATGATTTTCTTGGTATTATACCTGATCCAGATGTTTAATTTACTATTGACTTATTTCCTTATTCTAAGACAATTTCATACCCCCTTATCGAATGGCTCAAATTAACTTTTAAGAGTTAAAGAAGAAATTGCAACAGTTATTAGATAAAGGTTTCATTCGACCTATCACATCATCATGGGGTGCTCCTGTCTTGTTTGTTAAAAATAATGTTGGATCAATGAGACTTTGCATTGATTACAGAGCATTGAATAACATCACTATTAAGAATAAGTATCATTTTCATCATATCAATGATTTTTTTATCATCTCCCGAAAGCTCAGTATTTTTTGAAGTTTGATTTGAGGTCGGGGTACCATCAGTTGAATGTAATGGAAGCCAAAATTTTGAAGACTGTGTTTTGTACTAGATATGGCCATTATGAATTTGTAGTTATGCCTTTCGGTTTAACCAATGCACCTACTGTATTCATGGATCTTATGAATTGAATTTTCTGTGAGTTCTTAGATAAGTTTGTGGTTGTGTTCATTGATGATATTTTGGTTTACTCAAAAAGTAAAGAGGAGCATGAAAGTCATTTAAGGTTTGTCTTGCAAACCTTAAAAGAAAAAAATTGTTTGGGAAATTCCGCAAGTGTACATTTTGGTTACAACAATGTTTATTCCTTGGTCACATCATCATCATCATTTATTTATTTATTAAGAGATAAAAAGGGGGGAAGCACCCCCAAGGACAAGAAAAAGACTACCACAAGCCTAAGGAGGTCGGAAATAATGTAACCCAAGGGCATCCCCATGAATGAGAGCCACACTCTCTAGTTTCAAGAGATCCACATTAGAGACATAGGAAATGTTGGAGTTGGGCTTGCCCATGGAGGCAAGGTGATCTACCACTTTTCTCCATTCACGCCATGTGTGAAGAACTTTGGTGTTGTTATTGAGAAGTATGCCTAGACACCTTCTAATGATATAGGATATTGACCATTGGATTGAACCTATACCCTTGAGAGCATTATGCCGAATGAGGGAGTCAGTCTCCACCTCAGAGAGAGTGATTTTGGCCTGTTTTCGAAGGGTGAGGCCAGTGAGAGTGGCCTTGGCCTCTGCCTGTATGGAGGACCCACTACCGAGATAGGCAGATAAGGCCATAATTACTGCGCCTCTGGAGTCCCGAACAATCCCACCTCCACGAATGGTTCTCGAGCGACATGATCCATCAACATTAATTTTTAAACTGCAAGCTGGAGGATTCCACCGCACCCAAAGGGATCGGGGAGTATTACTTGGCTGAAGAGGAACTGGTACATTGAGAAGATGGTGCTGCAAGGTGGGTGACTCCCACCATCCATTAAAAAGCATGACCATATCCAAAAGCAAGTTCCTGATACACACAATAATGGAACTACCGGAGGATTGGATACCCTCAAAAACCATCTTGTTCGGGGATTTCCATAAACACCAGCAGGCCAAATGAAGCACCAGAGTGCGGGATGTCTTCTCCGCGCCAGCAGAACCCGCGCCACTATACCAGGACTCCAGAAAGGGGGCCTCGGTTCTAGAAGAAGTCGATAATGTGGTGAATGGGCCAAAATAATCCCAGACCCCATTTTCCCAATCACCCTCAATGAAAATGTGCACCATAGATTCTTCCCCGTGATTCTTGCAATAGTAGCCCCTGAATGCCAAGTCGATGCCGCAACGTTTGATATTGGCCTTCGAGGGAAGATAATTGTTCCTGATCCGCCAGAGGAGGAAGTTAAACTTCATTGGAACTATTTTTCACTATATAGTTTCATTCCAACCATCTGATTGGGGAGAATATTCGAGACATGGAGAAAGTCCTTGGAAGAGAAGGTTCCGGAGCTGGACGGAGTAAAAACACACCTGTCCTCCACATCGGTGATAACGATGAGATCAAACAGCGACTTCTGATCCTTATCAAGCATAGCATAAATTACGGACTAATGAGTGGCCACTTGTTTGAATGTGATATCATAAACAGGGCACCCTGCGAATCCAATGGGAATGCCAGCACAGTTTCGGTGCCAAAATGATAAGTTCCATTCCCCACAATCCAGTGGGTAAGGGGCGGAATGGCTGGAATAAGAGCGAGGATACTGGACCAGAAGGGAGTAGCACAGTGAGATCTCCAACCCATTCCCATGTGTCATCGGACCTCCATGGCTTTCCCCCAAAGAGAACACTGATCGAGGACATCCCAAGAAAATTTAGCATGCATGCAATGGACTGATTCACCAAGGCGCTGAACATTGATTCATCCTTGCTGAACAGGGCAAGCCATTTTTTGACAAGAGTCCCAATGACTTTTTCCCTCTTGAAGAGCATCCCAAATGAATTCTGAATGTATCCGATCGATCATGTAAATACCTCCCTTGGGTAGGTGGACTGAAGAAATTGCATGAACCAGAGTAGCTATCAGTACAGTATTATCTAAAGCAATCTGACCCCTAAATGAGGGGAACTCTTTCTTCTATTTGAGCACTCTACCCAAGATTCTGCTCACCACATGGTCGAAGTCCTTAATCCGAAGCCTTCCCGAGGAAATGGGAGCTCCCAGGTAGTCTATTGGGAAGTGCCCTCTCCACATGTCAAAGGAATTATACAGGGACAAGGCGCATCCTTCTGAACATTTATTGGAGATGAAGAGGTTACTCTTGGAAGAGTTAACAATCTAACTACTCTATTGGCAGTAGGTCTCTAGGGCCTTGGTAAAACCTCTGACCGATCTCCAACTGGAATTCATGAAAACCATGGTATCGTCCACAAACATCAGATGAGTAATGAAAAGGGAGCTCAATCTCCTGTGGTTGGGGCACATCTCACCATTCAACACACTCTTGTTGATGAGCCAACTCAAAACATCCTGGGAAAGGAAGAAGAGGGTAGGAGACAAGGGGTCCCCCTGTCTAAGGCAGTGGGAGGCCTTGAAGAACCCATGAGTTTTACCAAAGTAGGAAACTGAAAGCCATGGGGAACTAAAACACCTGAAGAAAAGATCATTAGACCTGGGAGATAACCCCATACCTGTCAAGACCATGTTGATGAAGCTCCACTCGATCCGATCATATGCCTTGTTCATGTCAATTTTTATGACCATGTTGGATCCATGTGTTTCGTTGTCGAGGTCCCTGAATAGGTCTTGTGCCAAGGCAATTTCTCCTTGGATGCACCTGCCCTTCACAAAACTGTGCTGCTCTAAGGAAACCCATTCCGGGAGAAGAGGCACAATTCTGGAGTTGATGATGCTAGCTAGAATTTTTGTAAGGCATGATGCACATACTCACTAGTCTGAAGTGGATAAGGGACGAAAGGTTCTTGATCTTGGGGATAAGAACTAGGGTTGTAGCAGACGCAACCCTTGGTAGGCTCCCCCCTTGAAAAAATCCTGAATAGCCGTGATAACATCCGGCTTAATCAAATCCCATGCACCTCTATAGAACAAGCCCAGGAACCCATCCGTGCCTGGCACACTCTTAGGGTTGATGTTGAGCATTGCCGCATGAATCTCATCTTCTTCAGGAATGCCACCGAGCAAGTCATTGTACTGGGAAGAGACGAATCTTGGAATAACATCAAGGATGTTCTCATTCCTCCCCGGATATCCATTAAGAATTCATGGGTTAGGACCTTCCAGAAGATCAGAGAAGAAGGTATGAGAAGTAGCCCCCACAACATCTCGGTCCACCTAGGAGGTTCCATTATTCAACATAATTGAGGGGTTCGGATGGCATTTCCGTTCATTGATGCATGCATGAAAATAGGCAGTATATTTGTCCCCCTCCCATAACCATTTAATTCTGGATTCTTCCCTTGCATCTTTTTCCTGCCCAAGGATGAGATCCGAGAGGGCATTCTTCTTCACAACTAAATCCTCAAAAATTTGGTCATTCCATTGGTCCTCCAAGCTGGTTTCAATATTATTGACAATATCCATAATCTCATCAAGGTCCTTTCCAATTGGGGGGAGAGTGTTGGCCCTGACTTGGAGCGCCTTCTTCATCATTCTGAGTTTCTCATGCAAAACAATCCACGGATGACCCTGGAGAGGATCATCCCAGACCCTACTAACCAGATGATGAAAACTAGGGTGAGGGATCCAGTGTTGATAGAATCTGAACCTGGAAGGATTATCTTGTCTTGTGGAGAGAGAGAGAAGAAGGGGAGAATGATCTGAAGCCCATGAGCTAAATGGTCCACCTTGGCATCATTAAACATGGATATGGATTGCATGTTAGCAAGGAAGCGATCAATGCGGCTTCCGGATCATCGGTTCCACTTTTGGTTATTACACCATGTGAAGGGGTCACCCGAAAAACCCATATCCATGAGCCCTTTCCCAGCTATAAATTGTACAATGTCCAAGCTACCCTTCCTTGGAAAAGGGCCTCTTCCTTTCCTCTCCTCTGGGCTAGAAACAATGTTGAAATGACCCCCGAAGATCCAAGGAAGGTATCTAGGGTCAAAATCTTGATGGAAATTCCATAAGGATTCCCTCTTTCGGGTATCACAACTCCCGATGATAAAATTAATAAATATGCACATGTTCCCCTGGGACACCCTTGCAGTGATTTGTTGATCATCAGCTGGCACACTAACCACCGAGAAACTCTTGTGCCAAAAAATCCAGATATGGCGGTTTGAAGGATCAGCATGCATGGAGCCATACATCCTAAGTTTGCGAGAAAGGCCATTTATTTACACAGGTATCTTCTTATGTTCAAGGATAGTAAAAATGGAGACTTTATGGATTCTAACCTAGGAGGAAATAAAATTTGACTTCACTGGAGCATCAAGTTTGTGGGCATTCCAAATGAGGGCACTTAACATTAGAACAATAGTGCCCTGGTAGTGGCCCCAGGGCTCCTGACCTTGTTGAAGTGGGAGGAGACATGCTCCTTGCTTTGCCTGGATTTGGATCTTGTGCATATCCTATAGGTCACAGGGGTCACTAGAGGGGATGAGGGAAAATCATTTAGTACTCGGGAGTCCGACCAACCCTGTCTCCTGACCAAGCATAGAGGGGGTCAGGTGACATTACCACCATTATGTGTAGAGAGAACCAAGTTATCAGGATGATTGGGAGGCAGGGGAACCTCAGTATATGAACTGGTGGGAGAGGCATCCAAGAGGAGGCACCCCTTGGAGGCAGAGAAAACTTGAGCGACGAGCGGACCCAGTGCAGCATTCGTAGTTTTCTTGGTTTTCTAGGTCATTGCAAGAGGTTTGTTGAAACTTTTGTACAGTTATTTATTCCAATGACTATGTTAAAATGAATATTGATATGTTCATCTGTACAAATTAATGTGATGATTTTTTTTAGGAATTGAAAAGGATATTGGTGAATGCTTCAGTTTTGGCACTGCAATGCAGAAATGGTGAGATTGTTATCAACAGAGATGCTTTGTTGAAAGGACTGGGTTGTGTCCTATTGTTGAATGATCATATAATTTCTTATTCTTCACGTCAGTTGAAACCTCATGAGTTAAATTATCCTACACATTATTTGGAATTAGCTGCTCTTTTTTTGCTTTAAAAATTTGGAGGGATCATTTGTATGGAGTAAAAAGTGAAATATATACTGAACTAAAAAGTTTAAAGAATATATTCACTCTGAAATAATTGAACATCAGAAAGAAGATATGGCTGGAATTAATCAAGGATTATGATTGCATGATCCATTACCATTTGGGAAATGTAAATAAAGTGGCTAATTCTTTTAGTGGAAAAAGTAATGCTTCATTAACCATGTCACATTTGGAATAAGATCCTTTGGTTTTTGATTTGATAAAATTTGGTATAGAGGTTGTTGGTGTTGGAAATTCTTCTGTTTCATTTCATGAATCAGTGAAATCATCTCTATCAGATAGAATAAATCAAGCCCAGAAAGAAGACAGTGAGTTACAGAAAAAGGTAGTGTTGGTTTAGAAGGGTAAGTTTCCTGATATTAATGTTGATAATGATTATTTTTTGAGATTTGGAAAGAGATTACATGTGCCTTGTGATTCACATTTGAAAAATGAGTTGTTATTTGAAGCTCATAGTTCCATGTTTTCAGTTAATCCTGGTAGTACTAAGATATACAGAGATCATCGGGAGTATTACTGGTGGGATGAAATGGAAAGATATATTGCTGATTTTACTGTGAAGTGCTTGACTTATCAGCAGGATAAAGCAGAGAGGTAGTTACTAAATGGGACGCTTCAGCCTTTACCAGTGGCAAAGTGGAAATGGGAAAATATATCAATGAACTTTGTTGTGGGATTACCAGAGACATATTGAGGTAATAATGCAATCTGGGTTATTTTTGATCTATTGACTAAATCTTCTCAATTCCATCATATTCGGGATACATTGTATCTTAATAAACATTCTCAATTGTATGTTAAAGAGATAGTTAGGTTGCACGGAGTTTGCTTATCCATTGTATCTGATCATGATCCCAGGTTTACTTATAAATTTTGGAAAGGCCTTCAAATGTCATTGGGTATTGAATTAAATTTTAGTACAGTTTTTCATCCTCAATCATATGGGCAGTCAAAATGAACAATTCACACCTTGGAGGATATGATATGTGCTTGTTCCCTGGATAATCAGGGAAGTTGGGGAAAACATCATTCTTTGGTTGAATTTTCAGATAATAACAATTTTCATTCCAATATACAGATGCCTCCACTTGAGGCATTATATGGAAAGCAATGTCGAAATCCTTCTTTTTGGGATGAATTAGGTGAAAGGAAGCTGATGGGACCAGAATTGGTAGAAGAGATAACAGAGAAAGTTCAGCTGATTTAGAAGCACATGAGAACAGCTCAGAGCAGACAGAAAAGTTATGCAGATAACCAGAAGTAGGATATTTTTTGAGGTAGGTGATCATTTATTTCTTAATGTTTTTTCAATGGAAAAGTGTGATGCGTTTTGGTAAGAAGGGAAACTTGATTTTGAGGTTTATTGGACCTTATGAAATTTTAGAAAAGTTGGATCAATTACATACAAAGTGGCTATACATCCAAGTTTATCCTAGGTACAAAATTTTTTTCATGTTTTGATTTTGAGAAAGTATATGCCAGATCCATCACATGTTTTGAGTCTAGAGGTAGTTCAGTTGGAGGTGAATCTATCTTATGAAGAAAAACCAGTCCAGATTCTTAATTGTAGAGATGAAGTGTTTCGAAATAAGGTAATTCCCTAGGTAAAAGTGTTGTGGAAAAACCATATGGTTGAAGAGGCAACCTGGGAATCCGAAAACTCTTTGAGGGATAAATACCCCCATTTTTTGATAACTGAATAAAATTGTGGGGATGCAATTATCAAAAGTGGGGAGGGATGTAACATCCCTAGTAAATGAAGAAAAATAAATATTTCGTATTTATAAATATTTCTGAATTAAATATTAATTTTACTTTAAATGGGTTTCTATGTTCGATAGCATACCCGATACGCAACAACGAGTTTCTTTGGAATGTTACATTACACACTAATAATATAATATTATTATTTTAAATGGTAGTTAAATCCCAGTCATTATATTGGAGAGAATGAGAAAAAATAACTACAATATGATTATACATGTTTTTTACATGTATTTACATTTATCCAATAAAATGTTAGAGGCTTAAAATGTGAATGAATCTAATTTTCAGCACAATTTACATTAAGAGGTCGATTTACTGCCTTTTAATAGAAACACCTCATTAAATATAGTTTTGGACACTTTAACATTTTCTAATTGACCAAATAAAATCCTTCTTTATAATGGGGACATAGATGTTTACTTTTGGTACTTTTTTGGTATTTTTATGATGAAGTTCATTTTTTATTGAATAGTGAAAAATATTATATTTTTATTCAGAAGATCCATTTAATGTAATTTATTTATATGGTTAGATTATATTTTTAATTGGTTTTAAGGTTAAATTAAAATATATTTTTACCATTTAATCCAATTTGGGACATTGGAATTAATTTCACTTTGAAATTTGACAAAAACATGTATCAATATTTTGATAGTTATTGTTTTTTAAAAACACGCTATTTGTTTTGATAACGGGAATTAATTATGAAATTAATTAATGCCACTCCTATGTTTTTAATTTGGAAAAACAGACATCATTTATGAAATTGGAATATCAAATATATCTTAGGCTGAGTTTTTGGTATTTTTATGAAAAACTTTAATTTTTGATGAATAGGGAAATCACTTAGTAGTAGTTAAAAATATGACTTTTTCATTTAAATGAAATTTTACCACTTCTATGAATTTAATTTCAAAAATAAAACATACATGGTTGTTATCAAGAAATAAAATGTGGTTTAAAATGATAAAAATAGTTTTTTGTGAATAGTAACTTTTGACTTTTATTTATGGCAGTTAAAGGTAAATTGGGTAATTCAAGGTAAAAAGAAATTATAACAATTCAAAATTACCTTAACACTTGTCCTAACATTATTTTATGTGTAATGGATGACCGATGTCATCTATGTGTCTATTTGGGGACCCCATGGATCCACTTATGAAAGATAATGACACTTTAGATTAATTAATTAAATGTAATGGCAAAAATGACATAAACAAAAATATTTTAGTAAGAATTTTTTTATATAGTGTTATATAAGTAATATTTTTTATTATAAATATTAATTAGAAATCTAAAAATATTTCCTAAAACATGGCATATTTTTTATAATTTTTATACATCAAATAAATTAAATTATTTATGACACAATAAAAATAGAGTATTTACAACAGTAATAAATGATTTATGTAAATAAGATTATAATGATTAAAATATTATCCAAAACATGTACAATTCATATTGGATGATTTTATTTAGAATATGAGTAATATAATATTCTAATTTAATGATTTATGGACCTTTTTAAACTGATGTTATGTTTATAATAAAATAATTTTTTCACACTTTCCTAAAGATCCCATCCTCTCCCTTATAAAAGGAGACCACTTATAACCAATTACACACACCTCTCAAGCCTTTTGGCTCGTCTAAACTCTTCAAAATTAAGCTCCCTACATCCCTTTACTCCTCATAGAAGCCTTAACTTAGGCATAAGGCACTTCAAGAAGTCCTTTGGTTAAAACCAAAGAGACTTACTCAATTTTAAGGTAATGGTTTCTCTTAAATTGTTTTCTTTTATTTTACTTCTCCAAACCACTAAACTATTTTTATTCCATTATTTTGTAACAACAACAGTATACTCAATATAATAGGATGTTGTTGTGAAAAGGATTAGAACTACTGTAACGCCCCGACCCCAGTTACCCAGAGTCGGTGCATTAATTACATAACATTGGCATGATCACAAGAAAGATCAAATCTCGAAAGACCGATTGGTTTAGTAGCCTTGGAAACACTAGATATATTCATAAGTTTTACATTACATCATAAAATGAAAAACTACTACAACAACATAATGTCTCCATAATCCACACTCATATCCCCACATAATATCCCTGCAGGTCATTCATAATTTACTTCTTCACTTCCTGGAAAAAAAAAACATAGAAAAGGGGTGAGCTCAAATGCCCAGTAAGGATAACAATATAGCGGAAACTTTCATAAATAAGAATAAACATTTAAGGCAATGTATGACTAAAACAAAAGCCTTTTAAACTTTAACTTCAACATAGTATGACATAAATAAAATGAAATAATGCCATTTACTTATTCACATGGATATTCTACTAATCGAATAATCACATGCAATATCAATAACCACTTTCATAATGTTGGAATGCATAATGCCAGACTATCATAACCACATAGTCAAGGCCTCGTGCCAAGATTAAAAATAAGATTTTGTCAAGGCCTTGTGCCAAGACACTAGTTTGTCTCATGAGACCTACCGATGCATTGAGGATCTATAGCGGGCTCCACCCGTCACATATTAAGTCCAATGCATTACCATATGAAAAGGATTAAACATAACATAAACATTCGTATTAAAACTAGCATACGAAATGTCAATACTTTCACCATAAACTATGAATGGTATAAAAATAGCACATCCACAGTCAAACATATCACAAAACCTTCAATAAAATATAGAAGTTTTGTATCATAATAAATCAACTTCAAATAATCTTAAAATCCATCAAAGGATGTTGACATAGATGAAATCAAAATTGTTTTTAAGGAAATATCTCCTTTTATTTTGAAATCATTTAAGATCCGTATAAAATAAAACATTTTCTTTGAAAATATTCTTATAAGCTTGTAAGGAAAGCTTTGAATATTTTATAATGGCGGAAAATAACCGCACCCGCCGTATAAGTTTTAAAAAAACATTCTTATCTTAATTCTGTCGAAAAGGTTAAAAAGCACCTTATTTGGAAAACGACGGAAAGATTCCCTTATAAACCTCTTATAAAAAGTCAAACAAGGGTATAAATGACTTTAACCCATATTCTTTTGAATATTAAAAATGTTTTGAAATACATTTTGAAGAAACATGGATGTGGATGATAACGAGATCCCAGTAGATTATTACGTATAAACAACCTCGGATAATGAAGAGATTGTGAAATAACCCTTACTTTGTACTTTTCCTTGGTTGGGGTAGGTTAACCTCCTATATAATGGTGAAATAATTTTTATTAAATTATAAAATAATCATATACATTATTATGATATCATATATGATCTTTTAATATTGATTTGATAATAATATCTTACTATTATCGTAGTTTCGGGTGTGAACTTACTCATTTTCTTTTATATGTTTTGTTATATAAGCCATGTTTTTTGTATCTTATTCATATCCAGAATGATATCAAGTCCTTAAACATAATTTTTAAATCATCAAATGATAATTATACTTGAATGGATACGATGGAGAATGAATCTCATCGCGTTCGTGGAGACGGTAGTCCGTACGTACGCACGAGCGACAATATCATTCTTTTGATATTAAAATAATATATAAATGGATGTTATATCATATATACAGAATAATTAACATGTTATATTTATTATTTACATGAGTTTCACATCATTATTATACCCATCCAAATAATAATATATTGAATAACAATTACACCACGACGTGGAGACGGTAAGCCGTACGTACGCACGTATGGTGACATGTTATTCAAAGGGTGGATAGAATACTGAATATGGTTGTACCATATTTATAATAACATCACAGTATATTTGAGATACTGGAGTTATTATTTTATAATGGTAACAACAAAGGAAGAAGAAGTGGAAGAAGAAATGAACTTGGAAAAGGGTGGTGAAATCATTACCTCTTCTTCGGGATTTTCCTTTTGATTTGATCAAAAGGGCTCCTTAGGTTGGCTTTCTGATAAAACTAAGGCCTATAGGTTTTAGTTAGGGAAGTCGGGAGAGTATTTGGGCAGAGTTTGGCCGAACCAAAAGGCTTTGAAGGTGTGAAGAAATGAGAAGGAGTGGTCTCCTTTTATAAGGGAGAGGAGGGGCTCTTTAGGAAAGAGTGAAAGTATTACTTTATAATATAATTATATTCGGTTTATAATGGTCCAAAAATAATTGAGGTCGAAGATACGATGACTCATATTCTAAATAACATCAACCAATAAGAATTGGATAGGTTTTAGATAATATTTTAATCATTATAATCTTATTTATTTAAATGATTTATTAATGAGGTAAACATTGCATCATTATTGTGTCATTAATAATTTAAATTATTTGATGTCTAAAAATTATAAATAAAATATCATTATGTAGGAAAGCTTTTTATCTTTCTAATGAATATTTATAATAGAAAATCCAACATGTATAACCTTATGTAAAAATTGTTCTTCTGAAAGATGTAAGCTTATGCCATTTTTATTTTTATTTTAACTTTATTAATATAATGTGTCCCTACCACATACAAGTGGCTCTAAGGGGTCCCCAAATCGACCCAAGGATTCCCATGGTCGGGTATGTGTCCACCAATAAGGTTAGGACACGTTTTAGGGTAATTTTGTATTATTATAATATTATTTGTTAACCCTTATTTACCGGATTTACCCTTTAACCATGGTAAATAAAATATTTACCGCAGTAATTATTCAAAATGTGTAAAAATAAAAGTTACCTATTTACATAATTTGGACATCCTGATTCCAAATATGTAATCCATTTTTCCAAATTCAAAACACAGAAGTGGCAGAAATTAATTTAAAATTAATTCCCGTTGTTAAAATAAAAAGCGTGTTTTTAAGAGATAATAACTATCAAAAGATTGACACTTGTTTATGTCTGGTTTAATTGTGAAATTATGTCCAATGACAAACATTAAATTAAATGGTAAAAATATATTCTAAATATACTTTAAAACCACTCAAATTCATAATTTATCAATATTAATTATTTTGATTAAAAATGTTGATTTTAATTAAAATTTAGTAATTTTAACTATTCATCAAAATATAAAAGTTATCCGAAAAGTACCAAAATTTCACCCTAGGCTAATTTCAATATTCCGAATCCAAAACTGAATTCCATTTTGAAATATAAAATATATATGATTTCAAAAAGTAGGTATTACTATTCACAACGACTAGTTTAATTAGTTGTGGTGTGTGTTAGAACTCGAGGTTGCGTACAACACACGCTATCACATTATTCGATGGGAAACGTACCGTGGAAGCTTGGGGTGTTACATTATCCCCTCCTTAAAATAATTGCATCCTCGCAATTTCTAGGGTATTACTGCATAAAAAGACTCGGGTGGTTCTTCATCATAAGTTCCTCGGGTTCCCACGTTGCCTCTTCCATCTTATGATTTCTCCACAAAACTTTTACCAGACGCGTCGTCCGGTTTCTCAGTACTTGTTCTCTTGTATCAAGAATCCTGATAGGCTCTTCACAATAAGACAGATCGGGTTCCAGTTTTAATTCCTCATAGGTGAGTACATGCGTTGGGTCAGGCATGTATTTTCTCAACAGAGATACGTGGAACACATCGTGAACTTTGGAGAGACTTGGCGGCATTGCTAATCGGTAAGCTACAACCCCAATTCGTTCTAGAATTTCGAAGGGTCTGATGTACCCGGGACTCAATTTACCTTTCTTACCAAAACGTATGACTCCCTTACATGGAGATACCTTCAGGAAAACATGATCACTGACTTGAAATTCCAAATCCTTCCTTCGATTATCGGCATAGCTTTTCTACCTACTTTGAGCTGCTTTGATGTGATTTTGGATTACCTTCACCTTTTCCACCGTTTCCTCCACCAGTTCTGGGCCTATAAGTTTTCTTTCACCAACCTCATCCCAACAGGTTGGTGTATGAAATCTCTTTCTGTATAACGCTTCATATGGTGCCATCTGAATACTCGAATGGAAGCTATTGTTATAGGAAAATTCTACCAGTGGTAAATATTGATCCCACATACCCTGAAAGTCAAGTGAGCAAGATATCAACATGTCTTATAGGGTTTGAATATTCCCTTCTGATTGTCCATCTGTCTGAGGGTGGTAAGCAGTGCTCAAATGAAGTTTAGTATCCAGGGATTTCTGGAGACTTTTCCAAAATCTTGAAGTAAAACGGGGATCACGATCAGAAACAATCGATAGGGGTACTCCATGAAGTCTCACAACTTCATTAATGTATAGTCTTGCTAGACGTTCCAGGGGTAGATCTTCTCTTATAGCAGGAAAATGTGCTGACTTGGTAAGACGATCAACAATAACCCATATTGCATCGTTCCTTCTAGGAGTCTTTGGTATCCCCATGACAAAGTCCATCGTAATATTGTCCCATTTCCACTCCGGTATGGGAAGAAGTTGCATGACTCCTCCAGGCTGTTGCCTTCCAGCTTTCACTTGTTGACAAACCATACATCTTGACACAAAATCAGCAATCTCCCTCTTCATGTTGTCCCACCAAAAATGTTCCTTCAAATCTCTATACATTTTGGTGCTCCCAGGGTGTATAGAGAAATTGGAACTATGAGCATCATCCAGTAATTCCCTTTTAAGATCAGGTAAATCGGGAACACAAAGTCTCTTCCCGAATTTCAAAATTCCATCTTCATACACAAAGTCTCTCAATCTCCCATCATTCACAGCTTTAATCTTCTTCTGAAATTCTTCATCGTTGGTATGATAACTCTTAATCCTTTCTAGAAAAGATGGTTTGGCATCCATTTGAAAAAGCATTGATGTTTCACCTTCCCTGGTTATTCCCATGTCCATCTTCACTAGATCCGTGATAATTGGATCCCTTTCAATTCTCATCATGTTCAAAACTCCATGGTCTTTTCTGCTCAAAGCATCT
Source organism: Viscum album (assembly GCA_963277665.1). Taxonomy (NCBI): domain Eukaryota; kingdom Viridiplantae; phylum Streptophyta; class Magnoliopsida; order Santalales; family Viscaceae; genus Viscum; species Viscum album. The sequence continues at coordinate 738,548,561 of OY728160.1, forward strand.
GCCACCTTGTTTGCTTTCCCCGGGTGGTAGTGTATCGTACAATAATAATCCTTGAGTAATTCAAGCCATCTCCTTTGCCTCATGTTGAGTTCTTTTTGTGAGAAAATATACTTCAAACTCTTGTGATCAGTATAAATCTCACATTTTTCACCATAGAGGTAGTGCCTCCATAACTTCAAAGAAAAGATCATAGCTGCTAACTCGAGATCATGAGTAGGATAGTTTTGTTCATGAATTTTCAACTGTCGTGATGCATAGGCAATAACTCTATCATTCTGCATAAGGACACAACCAAGTCCTTTCTTTGATGCATCACTATAAATAACGAACCCATCATTCCCCGATGGTAGAGTCAATATAGGAGCATTGACTAATCTTCTCTTCAGTTCTTCGAAACATTCTTCACACTCTTTTGTCCAAACAAAGTTAACCCCTTTACGTGTGAGCTTCGTTAATGGGTTAGCCGATCGGGCAAAATTCTGGACAAAACGTCGATAATAACCTGCCAAACCAATAAAACTACGTTCCTCAGTTATACTCGTAGGTGCTGGCCATTCTTGGATTGCCTTGGTCTTAGAAGGATCAACAGAGATTCCATCTTTAGAGACAATATGGCCAAGAAAAGAAATATCCTGAAGCCAGAATTCACACTTGCTAAACTTCCCATATAATTCATGCCTCCTCAGAGTCTTCAAGATAATGAGCAAGTGATTTTCATGATCTTCGTAGGTTTTGGAGTATACCAAGATATCATCAATAAATACCACCAAAAATTCATCGAGATACTCCTTGAAAACTCTATTCATCAGATCCATGAATATAGATGGTGCATTAGTCAATTCAAACGGAATTACAGTAAACTCGTAATGCCCGTACCTGGTTCAAAATGCTGTCTTCGGAATGTCTTCCTTCTTCACACACAACTAATGGTATCCAGATCGAAGGTCAATCTTTGAAAAGTATTGATCTCCATGCAGTTGGTCAAATAAATCATCAATGCGAGGTAGGGGATACTTGTTCTTTATCGTTATAGCATTGATCTCCCTGTAGTCGATACATAACCTCATAGATCCATCTTTCTTTTTAACAAAAAGAACAGGGGATCCCCATGGAGAAACACTAGGGAGAATAAATCCCTTATTACTCAATTCCTCTAGTTGTTTCTTTAGTTCGACTAACTCTACAGTGGACATTCTATAAGGGGTCTTCGATATAGGCCTTGATCCAGGAATCAAATCAATGGAAAACTCAACTTCTCGTTCTGGAGGATGTCCAGGTAAATCTTCCGGAAATACATCTACAAATTCTTTCACAACAGGTACATCCTCTATTTGAATATTCCTTTCCTCACCCGCAATTATTTCATTCTCTTCCTCCCCAATAATTTAATTTAGTTGAGCTATTGAGGGTGGATCTAAATAAGAATTAGGTGGTGACGATTCTGCTCTAAAAATAAGGTGTTCCTTATCATTATCATCAAGAATCGTAACCTCTTTCTTCTTACAATAAATCTTCGCATCATAGTCCGAAAGCCAGTCCATACCGAGTATTATATCAAACTCAATCATAGGTATGACGATGAGATCAGCAGATAAAGAAAATTTATGTGCTCTAATGGGGACTGATTCACAAAACATTGTTGCAATGATACTTCCCTTAGGAGTTTTAACTGACAACTCCCTTATTAAATAAAATTGGAAATATATAATTTTCTTAGCAAACTGGGAAGATATGAAACAATGCGACGATCCAGAGTCAAATAATGCATTTTCTAAACTTGAGGAAACCATTAAATTACCTGCCACCACGTCTTTTGGAGCCTCTACCTCAGCAGTAGTGATAGCATAAGTTTGTCCTTGATCCCTTGGCCTTTTCTGAGGTAAGTTCTCCTGACGCTTAGGACATTAATTTGCATAATGTCCCATCTCCCTGCAATTGTAGCACTGAACGTTGGTGGCTTCCTTCTTCCCTTTGCAATCACGAGCTTGGTGGCCTTTTTCACCACACTTGTAACAGACTCCCATTCCCTTCAAGCATGCACCGGGGTGTTTCTTCCCACATTTACCACGTGATGGATATTCAAACTTTCCTTTCTTCCCCTTATTTCCATTCCCAGATTGATCAGCAGGCCTCTTCTTCTCTTGCATTGCATTAAAGTCATAAGACTTAGAGAATTCCTTTTCGGTCTTGATAGCACATGAGACAATGTCTTCGTACGATGAAAAGGATTGTGAGACTAATGCTCGATGGAGAAATGGTTTTAACCCATCAAAGAAATGATCAATCTTACTTCCTGGGTTGCGAATATAATCTCCAGTATACCTCGCTAACCTTGTAAAGTTAGCCTCATACTTTGTGACATTCTCATCCTCCTTTTGTCTCAGACTCAGAAATTGTCTTTCCATATCTGCTCGATGGTCGCGAGGAAAGTATTTTTCTAAAAACAGATCTTTGAACTCCCTCCATTCCATATTTGATACTTCATCATCTTCCTTCGTATTTTGAATCAATGACCACCATTGATCAGCATCTCCAGTGAGGCGGTAAACTGCCATGATAACTTTTTCCATTTCACTGCTCCCCAAAGCCTGAAATATTTTCTCTAGGGAAAATATCCATTGCTCAGCTACTAAGGGATTTGTATTCCCATTGAACGTTGGTGGTTGTTTCCTCATGAATCGATCTAACATTGATCCTCCACACTGCGGATCAGGGTGCTCCATACGGGTAAGGTTATTATTCATAACCTGAGTAAGTTGTCCCAGTATGGTGATTAGCTGATCGGAACCAGTTGCATCACCAGCCCCACTATAATTATCTTGAGCAGGAGGGTAATCCCTATATGGAGTGTGTGCATTGATACGGTTTCCATTTCTTCCACTAGGCGCCATTTATAAACAATGGCATAAAATAGATCAGTTTATGAATCAAAATACATAATCCCATACTTATAAAACACTCAACATAAATTGAACTATTTATGGATATAATCCATAATCATAAAAATGTTTTCTTTGAGGAATTATATACTCATAAACCATTCATAATGATTTGTAAAGAAAATGAGAGTTATCCTAAGCATATCCCCCGGGAATGTCGTAACCAAGAGTTCAGCAAGGCCCGTTGTCGTGCACCAGTTCCCGTTCGAGTCTAGCTCAAAGCGGTGTTTTCGGGTTTTACCCCTAGGTACATCTGTGCCAAAGCCGCCTCTACCTGATCGTATCCAGACAGGGATGTATTTCTCGGAAAACTCACAAAATCTCTACAATACCAAAATTCTAGGAAGTTTTTCTATACTAATCCTCAAAGTTCATCTTAGGTCTACGTGCTCTAATCAGAGTTTATCTAAATCTAGCTTCCAAGGTTTGCACTAAACTTCCTCTGATACCAACTGTAACGCCCCGACCCCAGTTACCCAGAGTCGGTGCATTAATTACATAACATTGGCATGATCACAAGAAAGATCAAATCTCGAAAGACCGATTGGTTTAGTAGCCTTGGATACACTAGATATATTCATAAGTTTTACATTACATCATAAAATGAAAAACTACTACAACAACATAATGTCTCCATAATCCACACTCATATCCCCACATAATATCCCTGAAGGTCATTCATAATTTACTTCTTCACTTCCTGGGAAAAATAAAACATAGAAAAGGGGTGAGCTCAAATGCCCAGTAAGGATAACAATATAGCGGAAACTTTCATAAATATGAATAAACATTTAAGGCAATGTATGACTAAAACAAAAGCTTTTTAAACTTTAACTTCAACATAGTATGGCATAAATAAAATGAAATAATGCTATTTACTTATTTACATGGATATTATACTAATCGAATAATCACATGCAATATCAATAACCACTTTCATAATGTTGGAATGCATAATGCTAGACTATCATAACCACATAGTCAAGGCCTCGTGCCAAGACTACAAATAATATTTTGTCAAGGCCTTGTGCCAAGACACTAGTTTGTCTCATGAGACCTACCGATGCATCGAGGAGCTATAGAGGGCTCCACCCATCACATATTAAGTCCAATGCATTCTCATATGAAAAGGTTTAAACATAACATAAACATTCATATTAAAACTAGCATACGAAATGTCAATACTTTCACCATAAACAATGAATGGTATAAAAATAGCACATCCACAGTCAAACATATCACAAAACCTTCAATACAATATAGAAGTTTTGTATCATAATAAATCAACTTCAAATAATCTTAAAATCCATCAAAGGATGTCTACATAGATGAAATCAAAATTATTTTTAAGGAAATATCTCCTTTTATTTTGAAATAATTTAAGATCCATATAAAATAAAACATTTTCTTTGAAAATATTGTTATAAGCTTGTAAGGAAAGATTTGAATATTTTATAACGGCGGAAAATAACCGCACCCGCCGTATATGTTTAAAAAAAACATTCTTATCTTAATTCTGTCGAAAAGGTTAAAAAGCACCTTGTTTGGAAAACGACGGAAAGATTCCCTTATAAACCTCTTATAAAAATTCAAACAAGGGTATAAATGAATTTAACCCATATTCTTTTAAATATTAAAAATGTTTTGAAATACATTTTGAAGAAACATGGATGTGGATGATAACGAGATCCCCGTAGATTATTACGTATAAACAACCTCGGATAATGAAGAGATTGTGAAATAACCCTTACCTTGTACTTTTCCTTGGTTGGGGTAGGTTAACCGCCTGTATAATGGTGAAATAAGTGTTATTAAATTATAAAATAATCATATACATTATTATGATATCATATATGATCTTTTAATATTGATTTGATAATAACATCTTAGTATTATCGTTGTTTCGGGTGTGAAGTTACTCATTTTATCTTATATGTTTTGTTACATAAGCCATGTTTGTTGTATATTATTCATATCCAGAATGATATCAAGTCCTTAAACATCATTTTTAAATCATCAAATGATAATTATACTTGAATGGATACGATGGAGAATGAATCTCATCGCGTTCGTGGAGACGGTAGTCCGTACGTACGCACGAGAGACAATATCATTCTTTTGATATTAAAATAATATATAAATGGATGTTATATAATATATACAGAATAATTAACATGTTATATTTATTATTTACATGAGTTTCACATCATTATTATACCCATCCAAATAATAATATATTGAATAACAATTACACCACGACTTGGAGACGGTAAGCCGTACGTACGCACGTATGGTGAAATGTTATTCAAAGGGTGGATAGAATACTGAATATGGTTGTACCATATTTATAATTACATCACAGTATATGTGAGATACTGGAGTTATTATTTTAGAATGGTAACAACAAAGGAAGAAGAAGTGGAAGAAGAAATGAACTTGGAAAAGGGTGGTGAAATCATTACCTCTTCTTCAGGCTCTTCCTTTTGATTTGATCAAAAGGTCTCCTTAGGTTGGCTTTCTGATCAAACTAAGGCCTCTAGGTTGTAGTGAGGGAAGTTGGGAGAGTATTTGGGCAGAGTTTGGCCGAACCAAAAGGCTTTGAAGGTGTGAAGAAATGAGAAGGAGTGGTCTCCTTTTATAAGGGAGAGTAGGGGATCTTTAGGAAAGAGTGAAAGTATTACTTTATAATATAATTATATTCGTTTTATAATGGTCCAAAAATCATTGAGGTCGAAGATAAGATGACTCATATTCTAAATAACATCAACCAATAAGAATTGGACAGGTTTTAGATAATATTTTAATCATTATAATCTTATTTATTTAAATTATTTATTAATGAGGTAAACATTGCATCATTATTGTGTCATTAATAATTTAAATTATTTGATGTCTAAAAATTATAAATAAAATATTATTATGTAGAAAATCTTTCTAGATTTCTAATGAATATTTATAATCGAAAATCCAACATGTATAACCCTATGTAAAAATTGTTCTTCTAAAAGATGAAAACTTATGCCATTTTTATTTTTATTTTAACTTTATTAATATAATGTGTCCCTACCACATACAAGTGGCTCTAAGGGGTCCCCAAATCGACCCAAGGATGCCCATGGTCGGGTATGTGTCCACAAATAAGGTTAGGACACGTTTTAGGGTAATTTTGTATTATTATAATATTATTTTTTAACCCTTATTTACCGGATTTACCCTTTAACCATGGTAAATAAAATATTTACCGCAGTAATTATTCAAAATGTGTAAAAATAAAAGTTACCTATTTAAATAATTTGGACATACTGATTCCAAATATGTAATCCATTTTTCCAAATTCAAAACACAGAAGTGGCAGAAATTAATTTAAAATTAATTCCCGTTGTTAAAATAAAAAGCGTGTTTTTAAGAGATAATAACTATCAAAAGATTGACACTTGTTTATGTCTGGTTTAATTGTGAAATTATGTCCAATGACAAACATTAAATTAAATGGTAAAAATATATTCTAAATATACTTTAAAACCACTCAAATTCATAATTTATCAATATTAATTATTTTGATTAAAAAAGTTGATTTTAATTAAAATTTAGTAATTTTCACTATTCATCAAAATATAAAAGTTATCCGAAAAGTACCAAAATTTCACCCTAGGCTAATTTCAATATTCCGAATCCGAAAATGAAGTCCATTTTGAAATATAAAATATATATGATTTCAAAAAGTAGGAATTACTATTCACAATGGCTAGTTTAATTAGTTGTGGTGTGTGTTAGAACTCGAGGTTGCGTACAACACACGCTATCGCATTATTCGAAGGGAAACGTACCGTGGAAGCTTGGGGTGTTACAACTACACTTACATACACCTCCATCTACTGGATTAAGAACATAATGTTTCTATGGATGGGAAACTAACACCTCACGAAACGATGATTGTTCGATTATCTCCTACCACCTCTCATGGTGGAAATTATGATGGAACTATATTTATATATGATATATATTTTGTTTATGTTTTCTTTCTAATTCTGTAATTTCCATTTATAGAATGCCTTCATGGTTTCCATAATGGGTAAACGTCATAATCTCATTAGAGAAAGTGTGGACTACTGCCCCCTCAAAGTGATATTACTCATTAATGCCATATGTGAGACGTATATAGGATGGAGTTAATGATATTATATTTTATATTACATATGAAATTATAATTTAATTATGATATACCTATATATCATTATGTTTTTATTCAATTAAAATAATATATAGAAATAGGAGTAGCGTTCATGCGTACGTACGGCTTACCGTCTCCATAAACGATGAATTTCATTTCATACATCAAAATGTTATGTCCTATTATAAATAAATGTATATAATGGATATATATGATATATATGATATCTAAATCTTGAATATTATTCTGGATATAATGGACTATTAACCATATGGACTACTTGTAAATATAAGGTGTTCATTTTTGACTCAAGTACCAAATATCGACTAAATGACTATTATTAAATTGAATGATTACATAATGTTTATAACATGGTAATATGTGATATAAAAGGAATAATAAAAATTAAAAAGGTTATTAAGCAAGTATAAATTTACTATAGTTTATTATTGAGGAATTTAGAAAACGATTGAGTCATGTCGGACACGAGGAAAGGGAATTTGACTCAATCTCCATTCACTGAGGTGTATTTTTCTTTAATACATGATTTTATTTTATACGCTGTATAAAAACCTTTGAATTTTCAATTCATTCAATAAGAATATATTTATATGAAGCATTTTACTAAATGAAAAAAATGAATGTTTTTTTATGTAAGAGGTGACAACGACCATTCCGCCACCACGAGTATTATTTGATCTTTGGCTTCTTTAACAAGAAAAAATGTTTTAAAAGGAAAAATAAATACCATATACTCCTTTTTACATATTTTTGTATTGAAAATGATTTCGAGGATGGATTTATTATTTCAATATCATGAAATGAAATTTTTTTATTGCAATGTGCAAAATTTATCTTTCCTTTATGCTTATGACATGTGTTATGATCATGTTATGGTTCTTGGGAATTATTTACATATAAGGGTGGTTCCATGATAAACCTAGGGAGGGTGAGCTCGATATATCTTTCCAATGCATTGGGTAACGTGACAGAGGTAATCATGGTTGTTTCTTCTAAGACACTTAGGTAATATACTGTGATGGGTATTCCAAAGTAACTCCCTATGTAGCTGTGATAATTACATTGTAATTATGTTATGGATGCCCCAAGTTACCTTTTTGATTTATGATTTCTATTTTTTATTCATAAATAATATGTTTTCAGGAGGTATGTCAAAGATTTTATGTTTTGTATGTATTAATGAACAGATATTTTCACTCTTTGTTTTATAAACCTTACTGAGATTTTTATGATCATCCCAAGTTTTGAAATGTTTTCATAGGACGTAAAGGAGAATAGGTTCAAGGATGAGATCAAGGAAAATTCATGTTGTATAAAACCTAAAACTAGACATGACACTTTTTTTCCAGAGTTTTTATTGTATTAAAAAATATGGAAACTACGTAGAAGGGTCAACTTTGTAACTTTTGAGATGTAATAGTTATGTCCTAATTCTCTAAAACTCTAAACCTAAAAAGATCCCCAATGTGAATTATTCATTTTATTCAAGATTATGTAATGTTTAATGTTGAGTCCTTATAATTATTCATTTTTTCATGGACTAATGGACACTTTGACTTCATACATCATACCAAATTCAATTTGGACTAATGTCACAAATATTGTCAAAACGTCGGACATGAACAAAATTTTTTTAGTAATTGTTATAACATGGTATAGAGTGATATAATAAAAACAATAATTAATTAAATTTATATAATTAAATTAAATAATTAACCTATGTTTATTATTCAGGAAGGTAATGATTATACGTTATGAGTTGGACTTCATATAATAGAATTCTCAACCTAATTTCTATTAATTGGGTTAAACTTCAATTTAATTCAAAGTATATTGATAGGAATATTTGTTAGATGAATTTATAAATTAATTTATATTTCCAATTTTTTGGGTATTTACATCGAATATACACAATTTTGTTTTTATCTCACATCAATGATATAATATTTTTAAGATGCTATTAATGTAAACAATGATTTTTAATGTTTTAATGATTTATTATTGTAATTAATTATTTTACATATCCATGTATTGAAAATGATTTGTATGAATGTATTTATATTAACGTGTGTTTTTTAAAATAAAGATTTTCATATTTATCTAAAGGGTTTTCCGAAAGGGATATTTTTATGATTTTATATGAAGAAATCTCATTCAAAAACCCCAATTAAAATTCCCTTTCTAATATCTTTTTACAAAAAAATAATTTTTTATCACATAAAACATACATAATATTTCAAAATTTCACGATGCTATAATTTTTATGCATTAATTTATATATTTTTCTAGTTCTTTTCAATGGAAATGGTTTCACTACTATGTGTCAGGTTTTTAGATTTTGGAAATTATTTTTTTAATTTTTTTTATATGAAAAAGTATTTATACAGAGGTTTAAAATATTCATCACGAGTTTAATTCATTATATGGTCCTTTATTGTTTCTTATGAAGGATTGAATCACATTATAGCTAATTGGTGATCCCAATATGGCTTTTATGAAGGGATTAACCCTTTTATAGTTCATGAAAAATAGGTGAGCTGGTTATAAATTTTATGAAGTTTGAGAACCATTATATCTACATGATTAATTTTGTATGTTTGAGAAAGAAGTCACCTGTATGCTTATTCCATTTTAAGGGTTCAATAAGGGTTTTATGATAATGATTCCCCAAGGAACCTTCATGTCTTTTATTTTTGTAATGAGTTTTCGGTGTAATTTTTTGATTTCCCAAAGATAATATAGTTATATCCTTGGACCAAAATGATTCATTTTTCTGGGTTAGAAGGTATATATTAAGGAACATTTTATGGGTTTCCACTTGAGTAAAACATACCATTATTTTATATCACTTGATGATATTTTATTCTCATACTAATTTTTCTCTAAAAAAATAATTGCCTTTAAGGATGGGTATGATAAATTAATAAGTAAACATAAAAATTATAGTGTTTTTACATGAAAATAATTAATGATTTATTATAAATGTTTTATATAATGGAAAATATGGATACATATTAGAAGTATCCACTTTGAATTTCATGGTTTCTTAATGTATTATTTAATACCTAAATATCTAAATAGTAAACAAAAAATGTCCCTAAATGTGAAATAATGTAATTTAATTACTATAAACCTTTATTATCTGTAATGATCCTTCCTTAAAAAACATATTCTAGTTATTTTAAAACTAAAAATATCATTCATTTCCCAAAAAATCATTTATTATTATAGTTTTTGAGAATTATGAAAATCTCTTAGACATTAAGTACATATATTTTAATTGGAAACATATACTTTGTATCAATTTTACATCCAGGGGAAACCCTTTTAAAATATGTAATGTTTTCTTATCAGGACATTTCATCAAAATATTCATTGTTTCCTCATCCTCATACCTACTCAACATTTAACCTATTAAATTATTTTAAAACAAGGGATGAATATAAAATTATCAGTATGGGATACAAAAATAATGAAGTAAATATATTATTTGTCCAATATAAATATAAAAAAACATTTTCATATGAAATACATTTTTTGGGGAAAATAAAATCTTCTTTTAAAAAATATCAATATATTACATTTTGAAAATAAATCAATTTTCATGAAAACTAATTAATCGGTATCTAAAATATATGTATCTAACATTGGACATAATTTTACATATCTCACTTTTAAATGATATTATAGGTGTACCAAGCACATTCTAGGCCACCCCTTGTTAAGCTATAATGGGCATACCTAGCACTAATTAGGTCACCTCATGTTAAGCTATAAGGACCTTTCCCGGTGCTATCTGGATTATCTCAACATAAGCTAAAATGATCATTCTAGGCGTTTTATGGGCCACCCCATGTTTAATTCTAATGTACCACAAAATGAATAAAAATTTATTATTTTAATTTATTTAATCATAAATAATATCCCAACACATTTAATTTCATAATAAAATAACATTTGGATATCAAAATACCCTTTAATTTTTAAAAACAAAATTTAAAATTAAAACACTTATCATGTCATAATGAATCCATTTCCATTGAAAATATTAATCAAAATTTATAAAATAAGAATTAAATAATTAAATATTCATTATAGTGTAGAAATACTCCCATTTCATATAATTTTATAAAACATTCATTCTAAATTTTTTTCATAAATTTCAAAAATTAAATAATTTATAAAAGAAAAAAAAATTCAAAAAAATTAGTATAAAGTAGAAAATGATTAGAAATTACATTAAATAATCACAGGGGTATAATAAAAAATGTATATAAATAATTCTAGAAAACACTGACATTGAAAAAAATGGAGTTTTAAAGGTAACATTTAAATGAGAATTTTTGAATGAAAGTCCCTTTAAATATCACGTCATTGATCTTATAATCAATAAAATGAATAGAATATTAATACTTTATATACATAAAAATATATTAAAAATACATTTTACACAAAATCATAGCACTACATAATAAATAAGAATATGTTTAACCCAATTAATGGAAATTGGGCTAATAAATCTCATACATACACTTGAAAATTTCCCTTTTTAAAACAATTTAAGAGAAATTTAAAAACTACCATTTTAAAATATTCACTTAAATATAAATAAATTCATAAAAAAATTTAAAATAATTACATGAAAGAGAATGATTAAAAATGAGGTTTTAATTAAAGTGTCTAGTACCTAGAGTCTGAATTGTTATGTATATTTTTAATCTTCTAGAAATATAAATTTGGTTAATTTATACATTCATGGAAAAATATTACATTTTTTTATTCCTTTAATATAACTTATTACAATGTTATGAAAATTAATTAATTATTTAGGTTAATGATAGATGTTTTGAGGATATTTCGTACTTGATTCCAAAATGACCTTGGTATTGATGACTATATTCAAAGTGGTAATTTTTTAAATATATATAGAAGAATAATAATGACATAATTATAATATTTATACACAAATTATTCTTTAAAATAAATCCATTAAATATGTTTATTACAATGAACAATTTTCTATTAATTAAAACGTTAAGCCGTATATATTCCTAAGCAAAGTTTCCATTATTTAATGAACATTAATGAAATAGGTTAGGTATCATTATGTGTTTCCAAAATGATCATAATATCATAAATATTATTTTTCTTCTATAAATTAATTTATATATATATTTTATATGATGTTGTGATGAAAAACAAATCACATCGCTCTGTGGATGTTATAATTCACACGTACGCACGAACAATATCATATCTTTTCATTCCATAGAACAATAAGACTATAAATTATATATTTTATTTAATAATGATATATATTTTATTAATATAATATAAAAACCCTCTTTCAATAATTTTAACCAATTTTTATAGAAGGTTATAGAAATATAATTACATATGTTTGTGACGCGGTAGTCCGTTATACACTCGAATAGTGAATTATTTTCCATTTTGAAGGAAGAGAATATGGATATTGGTTATTAAATAATAAAAATAACCTATAATTTTATAGGTGATAAAATATTTATTATTTTATAATGGTTGAATAATATTTTAATGAGGAGGAGGAAAAAATAAAATAGAAATTCTTGATTAAAAACAATACATCTTATTCAGATGATCTATTTTTCATAACAAAACAGGACCTCTAATGTGAGTTTTCTATAGAAAATAATTCATATAGAATTTCTGGTGGGATTATATGAAGGTATTTTTTAGATATTTTAAAAACCAAATAGGTTTGGAATTTTTAATAGGAGAGACTATGGGGGTCCCTTTTATAAGAGAGGGAAGGGATGCTATTTCAATTTCCCAAAATAGTAAGTGAATATAAATTAATTTTCAATTCCATATTTCTCTGAACCTATTTATTTATATGATAAGATCTAAATGGGATTAAATAATCTCATTAAATAAGTTTCATAACAAATTTAGTTCACATTACTTCCCTTATAATTTATTTTTAACCAATTTTGGACTCCTTTAATTCTTATCATGACAACATCGATATTGACACTTTGATGGTTAATATATTTTCTATACAATTAAAAAACAACTACAAAATTATCATGGGGGACATAGGTGATCATATTTTCTATTCAAATTCAATAATTTGAGGAATTTTATACCATTTAATAAAATATTAAATGTTTTAAAATATCATTAATGTCAATTTTATGGAATTTATTACATTGAATTTTAAAAAGGTCAAAATAAAAGGACATAACTGAAATGAATTATTATATACACCTATAAAAATTTTAATTTAATTTATAAAATTTTGTGAAGAAATTAATTATAAAATATTATTATTATTTTATTATTTTATATCACATTATTAGATATTTCCATTAATAAAGTTATTACTACATGACTATTACAAATGATTTTGGGGTATATATATCTTTACTAAAAATATATATAAATTACCATTATGAATATAAATCTTTTAAATTGTAAATTAATAAAAATATTAAAAACAAATATCCTCTAGATAATACAATATCAGAAATATCATTGTTATTGAGAATAATATTGTGAAATCTATGTCGTTTAATTACAAAATATATTATAAATTTCATTTTCACATATAAATAAAAACCAATGGACATTTATTCAAAGAATGATTGATTTTAGATGAAATTATTTAAATAAATAAATTTTTTTCTTGCTTATGGATCATTTTATAATCCAAATCATATTATATTTACACTTTAAGAATCATTTTTACTCGATTTACCCTTTAGCGTGGTAACAAATCCTTACCAAAGATACTGTTTTTATTTTCAAAAAATAAAAGGTACATAATTACTAAATATTTATCTTATTATTAAAAATATGGAAACCATTTTTCAAAATTCAATTCACAAATTTTCAGACACTAATTTAATATTAGTACTCCATATGAGATGAGACAACATGTTTTTAATGTAAATATATTCCAAATATTGACATTTTTTTGTATCCACATTAAAATTTGAATTTAATAAAATGATTGAAATTTGATTTATTTATACATACTTTACATAATATTACTTTAAAAACAATTTCAAATATTATTTAAAATTATAAATTAATTAGATGTAACGTCAATTTGAAATTAAAATACAGTATTTTTCACTATTCATTAATAAATGAAACTTATTGGAAAAATACCAAATGATCCCCATAAACTAATTTTCAAATTAAAATTTAAAAATTATTTTTTAATTTCATATTTTTAAAAAAATATTCAATGTTTAGTTTTCAAACATGTGCACCATTAAAAGGAGAAAAATATCATTAGAAAAATAAAAATATTTATGCATAAAATTATATTTTATTTTATATGAGGTCATTAAAACACATAATATGAATACTAAACATTATATTTAGTAAAAAAATATTTATTTAATGTAATCTAAAAATTGTGGTTTTTGATACATTTTTTAAAAAACTTTTTGACAATTTAAATAATAATATTTTTTTCCATTTAATCTCAGTATGGAATACCATCTATACTGTCCAACATAATGATTCATTATGAAAAAATAACAATTTTAAATTCATCAATATTTTGGAAATTTCACCCTCATAATTTTGAATTTTGTAATTGTAACTAAGGATTTACATTTAAAAATACCGTTGTTGAAATCACACATCAGAAGAATGGTTAATAAAACCTCCACGTAAAAAGAGAGAAAAAATTATGAATTCACATGAGTTAAAAAATACACATATTTATTACAGGACAATTTAAAAGTTTAATAGAAAATAAACTCTAATGAAATAATATAGAGTGACAGTGAAATTGGTAAATGGAATGTTAACCGACACAAACCCATAAATATGTGATGGATTAAAAGGCTATTAATGAAACTAAACGAATAATATTTTAGTTTCAAAAGTCACTTTCCTAAAATCATGGAACTCATTTACATCCTAAAAAAATAACAGAAGGATAAATACTTACTTGAATGTGTAGTATCATCCTATATGAAATTTCCCTAATAAAAATCATCATTTTCCCTAAAGATTGGGAGTTAAATATCAATTTTTCAAGTCTAAACCATTAGAATCAACTTATATGGATTGAATTTATTTTTAAAGAATACATATATATCTATTTATTTATAAATATTATCCACAAAAAATTGAATAATATAAGATAATTCCCCGAAAATAATAAACCACATTATGGAGAGAGAATAATTTAATTTCAAAAATTCAAAATTTATACCCAAAGTTCACCATTGATCATTCAGCATATAAATTTACATGAAATGTATAAAAATAATATAGAATATGCTTGAAACCCAAAAATTATATGGATTTCATCACATATTCTTCTAATATAAATTTAATATTTATCTCCAAATAACATCAATTACTCTTGACGTCTCATAAGAAAAATGAATTTCTATAAAAAATCATCAAGAAACACAAACCATTTCAATAAATAACTAGTATCACTATAAATCTACAATGAAATTATATATTATTCCCAAATATAATCAAAAAATTATTCATAAAATGAAATGAAATAATAATATATTTTCTATAATCATATAGGGTTCCAAAAATAGTGACCTTATTCTGAAATAACAATGATCAGTTAATCAAAAAGTAAATTTCCAATCCCATAGTTAAGAATTTTCATCCCAAATTAATCTTAATAATTACACATTAGGTAGTTTAAATAATAAAAAATATTTTTAACTAAGTTGTAAATCAAATAGGCTAGTGGTAGGAAATTCACCCATGTCTCCCTTTAGTTGTTAGTTAAATTCTTGTGACCTTGTTGGACATATCGGGTTGTCAATCAACATATGGGTTGTCCTTTTCATAAAACTATATTAATATAATATTTATAAAACTATAAAAATATGGGAAATATCATAAAAATTAACCTTATTTGTTTTAACCTCAATGGTTCTCTCCTGCATTTAATTTTTTATCCTATAATTTAATAACCCATAATTACCACAAAAATAAATTAATTCAAAAATACCATTAATAATTCTAAAATTACATACATAAAGCGTTAAAATGGTTTTCTATTTCACTCAAATTTTGATCCACCATACAATTATAATCCTAAGATGACATATATAAATCTTAAAAAACATCCTAATATCCAATGTTATCTAAACCCTTCTCTAATTAAAATAATATTGACCCAGCCATAAACCACAAATATTCTATTTATTTTAAAATAATATGTCACTTTATTTTCTCAATGATACTTTTAGTTTAGTGTTTACATAATTAGGAAAAAAATATTATATTTTAAACCCATACACCAATAGAGGACACTTATACACATTATCTATTTTTTCTTACAAATGAAACCATTTTTGAAATAAATCATGTTTTTTATCATTATGTTTCATCACTATTTTCATCATGTCTCTATATTCATCCCTACTCGCCCTTAAATATATTAATAAAATTAAAAAATAATATTTCATCATAAAAATATCAGTAAGGATGAAAAATAATGAAATACATATATCATTATTCAAATGAAAATCGATAAAATCATTTTCATAAAAATAAACCTATTTATTTGTAAAAATGAAACATATTTTATAAAACATAAATTTCATACATATTTGAAATAAATCTATTTTTAGAAAAAAAAAATCATTAACAAGAATCTCGAATATAAGTATGTAAAATTGGACAACAGTTTACCAATCCCATTTATAAAAGCTATTATGGTTGTACTTGGTGCTGTCTAGGAAGACCAATGTTATGTTGTAATGAGTTTACCCAGTGATATCTAGGACACCCAATGATAAACTATAATGGGCATTCCCATTGCTGTCTAGGCCATTCTATGTTAAACTGTAAAATTGGACAACAGTTTACCAATCCCATTTATATATTAATATAGACTGTAATTTTTAAAACTGACTTTTAATATCGGATTAATATGAATATCATAAATAATTCATTTCCTTTGAAAATAACCATGAACATTTCTAATATAAGCATTAAATAATTAATTCTTCATGATGACAGGAAAATATTCTCAGGCTGTGTTATTTATAAAAACCTTCCTTCCATATTTTTTTTAAATAATTCATAAATAAACTTATTTATAAAATGAAAAAAACATTCAAAAAATTATAGAAAATGTAATACTTCATCATAAATTAATTAAAACAATAATAGGATAAAAGTACAATATTTTTTGGAAATAATTTTTTAAAACATGTACATGGATGAAAACGAATGTTTTAAGGGTAACATTATAATGAAAATTTATAAAATAAATTCCATTATAAAAACAATATTATTGAAGTTGGAAGTAATAAAATGAATAGAATATGAATATCCACTATAAATACACATAAATGAACTGTAAATAAATCATAATATTTTAAAAGATATTTCCATATGTAATCTTTTCAAATCAAAATACAGAAGTATATAATTAACCCAATGAATGGAAATTTGGTTAGGAAATCCATTACATAAAACCATAAAAATATAATTTTTTTAAAAAAATAGGGAAATTTGAAAAATAAAAGTTTAATAAATTCATGAAAAAATAAATATATTTATAAAAAATTGAAAACATGGACATGAATGAGAAATATATATTTGAATAAATGTTTAAATTTTTTAAAACAAGGGTTTTTAGTTAAAGATTCCCATACCATGAGTCTAACTTGTCGTGTACATTATTTGTCTCCTATAATATTAAACGTAAATTAATTTATTCTTTATTGATTAAATATTTCATGTTATTGTAACATTTATATAACTTAATACATTTTTATAAAAATTACATAATTATTTAAGTTCATGTTAGATGTTTTAATGATATTTATACATGAGCACAAAATGACCTTTGCATAATGTGTATATTCAATGTGTTTATTTTTACATCATATATAGATTAATATTCATGAAATAATTATACTTTTTATACATAACGTATAATTTTAAATCAACTAATTAAATATGTTTATGAAAAATTAAATACCTTATAATTATAGAGATGGTAAGTCGTACATATGCATGAGTAATGATTCCATTTTTCAATAATTATTATGAAAATATATTAAAAGTCATTTTATATTTAAAAAATTATAATAATATAATAAATATCATATCAATTATATAAAATTTATATATAGATTATACTTATTATGTGGTGATGAAAAACTAATTACATTGCTTTGTGGAGGTGATACGTCATATGTACTCACGAAAGGCGTTATTGTTTATTGGGAATGTAATGATAAGAAAATTAATGATATATAAAATTTTAATAATGATTAATATTTCATAAATACCATATATAAACCATAATTCCATAATTATAACAAATCATGATAGAAGATGATAGAAAATGTATTAAATCAGTTCATGAGGCGGTAATCTACATTACACACAAATGATGGTTTCTTTTTCTATTTTATTATACCATATATAGATATTAGACCTGAAAAAAATAATAACATATAATTCTAAATATTAGAATATATTTATGATTTTCTCATTTTTGAAAATTATTTAGAGGAGGTGTAAGAAAAAATAAAAAGAAAACTTGATTAAAAATGATACCTCTTCATTAGAAGATCACATTTTCCAAACAAATTAAGACATATAACGTATGTGTTATCTATATAATAAAACTTGTATAATTTGACAAGGGATTATATGAAGGGATAATTTCAAATATAATCTTACCCAAATATATTTTTATTTGTGAGGAAAAGGGAATATGGGGTTCCCTTTTATAGGAAAGGAAGGGGAACTCTAGGAATTTCCAAAAAACATTAATTTAAAAAATTTATTTCAATTCAAAAATCATGAAAACTAATTTATTTATAATTTATTATTATTAATAGTATATTTAATGAATTAAAAAAAATTATAAATAGTTATATCACATTATTAACATTATCATTTTGTTTTAACCCTTGTTTAATTCCATTAATTTTAACCGTGATATGGTGAACTTTTACTCTGATGATTAATATAACTACCATAAGATGATAAAAGAACCATAAATGGATAATTTAAAAAATTAACATTATAAAACCATATGTATTATTTATGAATATTAGAAATTTTATATCAATTTAAGAAATATTATATAGTTAAAAATATTATTAATGTTAATTTTGAATCTATTTATTACATTGACTTTTACCAATGTCACAATAACTAGATTTATTTTAAAAAAATCATGAAATACACCAAATAATATCCAATTAATCCATAAATTTTATTTATCACATTAATTATGCAAACATATAATTATTATAATATTTTTAACAACATATATTGTATATTTCCATTAATGAAATAATTACTATATCATTATTGTGAAATAATTTAATATAAAAACCCCTTCATTAAAAATAAAAAATAAATAACCATGATAAAGATATATAATTTTAATTTTAAAATCAATATTTATATTTTATCTTATCCTCTTGATAGAACCTTTCTAAAAATATTTTATTTATTAATAATATGATTGTGATATCTTTTTCTATTATTGAAATTAAATATTCTAAATGTCATAATCATTTATAAATGGAAGAAATATGCTATATAATAACTCCTTGATTGATTTTTCAAAAAATAATTCCATCTAATAAAATTATGAAAAGTTTATATGTCATTTTATAATCCTTTTAATATTATTTTTACCCACTATAACTCAATTTTTACCAAATTTACAATTTAATATAGTTACATGAA
Source organism: Viscum album (assembly GCA_963277665.1). Classification (NCBI taxonomy): domain Eukaryota; kingdom Viridiplantae; phylum Streptophyta; class Magnoliopsida; order Santalales; family Viscaceae; genus Viscum; species Viscum album. The sequence goes on from OY728160.1 coordinate 738,568,400, forward strand.
TTTAAAAAAAGTTACTATTGGATTTATAAAAAAATTGTGATAGTTTAATATATGTCTACCGTATGCTTCCTAATATTTATTAAATTTTTCTAAATTTAATATGAAATATTTCTATAAATAAATTTAATATGAATCATAGAGATGGGACAGAATAATGTGTTTTTAATGAAACAATGTTCAAAAGATTGAAATGTTTATATCTCTAATTTCATTGTGAAATTAATTCCAATAAAGTAAATTAGATTTATTTATGTATTAACTATATATCATCACATTAAAAACAATTTAAAATATAATTTATTCATTATAAATTATATACCATAAAATTCAATTTTAAAATAAAATGCAGCATTTTTCACTATCCATTAAAAATTAAACTTATCAAAAAAATACCAAAAATTCACCCTAAGATAATTTTAAAAATAATTGTTTTGAATTAAATTTTATTTTTTCAAATGGAAGTTATAAAAGTCTAAAAATTTAGTTTAAAATAGTTGAACTATCAAAAGGCGAAAAAACTTTTTTTTTCTGAACAATATTTCTTTTTTTATGCATGGAATTTTATTTACTTTTCTATATTGTCTTTAAAATTCATTGGATGGATGATAAAAATTAGTTTGAATATAGTTTCTAAATTTTCATTAATATAATACAATAGGACTGATTTGTTTATAAATTAGTATAAAACACACTTGGGAAAATTTAAATAATAATATTTAGTTGTTCGTTTAAGCTTAATGTGGCGTAACATGTATACTATCGAATATATTGTTTCCTTACTAAAAAAATTATTTTTTTAAATGATAATGTGGTGGAATCATCTTTTGATCATCAAATGTTGCCTTTTGGGGAATAAATTCATTATTCAAATCACTATATAAGGGTTTCCAAAAACATTATTGATGTCCAATAAGGTAATGCCCACTTCCATGTGCATTAATTTTATTTCTTTTTTGTTTTCATGCTATAAAAATCTATAAGTCATGGATTAATATAGGATTTATGTAGTCACATATTTGGGTTATCAATATGGATTTGTAAATTAAAATCAATTTCATCTAATAATTGAATTCAGTACGTGATTAGTGAACTTAACACACCCAAATATATTAGGGATAACAGATAGAATGTCAACTTGTATCATTGTGTCTGGTGGTATGATATGTGAAAATTTAGGTTACAGTAATCTAAAAAGCGGTATAATAGGGGTGCATTTATAGTTTCCCCTTTATTATTGAAGAAACCATTAGAAGAAAGGTTATCATTTACTGAAATTTTATTTTCAGTAGACCATGAGTGTGTCATGTAGTCTTCTAGTCTTGGGATGATAAATTTTATTATAAAACCATGCATGTACAATGAAATGATATTTAATGATATTAATTTTTATTATGTTTTCATAAAATGTTTTCCAAACAATTTAATAAAGATTCTCATTATTATTAGTAACCCTACCCGAAAATCATAATAATTTCATCGATTTAGGTAGTAGCATCATCATTATAAAAAATTATTTCAGTTTAAACCATTATGTTTCTATAATTAAAAATAATGGTTGCACTATAGTATAATATATTAATATTTGATTAGTATCTTATGAAAGGGAATAATAATTATAAAACCACAAGGTGAATATTTTTTCATAGTTAAAAAAATTTACTATATGTATTTTATCCAAATAATTTTCCCTAGTATAACACATTGATTTATATTTCCAATACCATAATATTGGTAATTTGTACAATAAAGGATGAATGGGAAAATATTTTTCTCCAATCCATGATGCACATTACAAATGGAGATGTTAAATGAAAGTAAACTTACATTTAATAGAATGAATAACATTAATGCATAGAGATGTATAATCTTTCTAAATCATGATCTGAGTGTGGAAGTGGATGTAGTGTAACTATATATAGATAGAAAATTTGTGTTCTCCAATGTACTATCATGAGTCAACTATATCCCACAGTACTAAGGGATCAACATATATAAGATGTGTGTGCACCAACCATCCCTTAGTCAACATTGGCACCAAGTTTACTCTTTTGAGGAACGGTTTGTTCCAATATACCATTGACATCATAATTAGATCCTTCAATGTACAATTAAATCCAAAATGATAAAGTTTTATTGCTAATAAACCATTAAAAAATCATGAAAACAATTATTTTATGATAAAAATGTCTTGTAGAAGGAACAATATGTTCTTATAGGGCCACTAATTATTTCTAAGGCCATTTTATACAAACCCCTCATATGATCCTAGGGGTTTTCTACTATTTCCACCTATTATAGAAGCCTATTCTCACATGTATACCTATTATTGTAACTATATGTCCCAAGATCCATATATTATTCTATAAAATTTATTATGGGGTCATTATTTAAATAGAACGTAATATAAATAAATATTCCACACTTATATTATCCCTAGTATCATCAAGAATCATGAAGATTATAGAGGAAATCTTTTTCCAAAATGGGGGTAATTTTGTTACAAAAATTATTAGTAAATTGAATCCCTGACATGGGAAATCATCCTCCTTAGTTCGTTGACAATATTTAGAAGGACCAATAATTAGTCACACACTAGTGTTCCATTTTGTAATGATCATATAGGGGGACCTCTATCCATAATAGAAAATCCCCACCAATGATTTATTACTAGGTGTCCACTTCACTCTATCTTCTATAAGTTGAAAACATCACCCGAGAGTCACTATGGTTACCTATTCACTATATATTCAATAGAGACACCTCTTCACCTGTTTATCACTAATGTTAAGCCTTTCACATTGCCTTACACTTGGGTGAAGCTGCATCTATGCCCCGATCACGGGAAACCCCCCTCCCATAAGTCTATAATAGAGAACCAACCCCCCATTCCCTCATACATAGGGATAATGATCCCCATAATTTCAATTATATTTCATCTCTCCACCTAGGTCACATACCTAACCATATTATTATCATTTTATAATCCAAAACCACTTTATATTCATGATCAAATCATCTAGAATTCCATACTTCACTCCATATGTAATTTATTCCATTGCTTAAAGTATTATATAGAATGTAACTATAGGATATAGAGAACCACAATATTTATTTGGACCATGAATACCTATGATGATGTGGGTATTAAAAGTTATGAAACTAGGGAGGCATCTATTGTGTATAATTCTTCTTCTTGGGTACAAAAGAGACAACATTTGTTAGCATTTCCCCCTAAATTATAATTAAGGTAATGGTATTCCCAAATATCTTCAAGCCATAATAATATTACCATTAATGATTTCATAACAAAGTAATATAAATGAGCTAGTAATACCCTTGGATGTGTAGGTTATCCACCAAACTAGTTATCTATTTATACCTCTTCTATGGAAGACAACATTCTAGTCTCACAACATAAATCTATGAGAGATCATCTAGAACTGTTAACATTAATTTTCATAGTGTGTTTATACCACAGTTCCATTAAAAACATTTTTTTTGATTTATATCATCAAATGATATTTAGGATGCCTCCTTGTGGTTCAAACCAAGAATCCACACTTTTTTACATATCTTTACTAGGGTCGTATTTATAGTGAAAATATAATCATATTTATAAATTCCAAATTAAATCATGTACATCATTCATAATCATTCAATATTCACTATTATCCTGAAGGTACTTAGAATGTGGTTATATTATTTAAGATTCATTCTCATTAGCTCATACATCTCATGAGGTGACAATCCAACTCAATGGTCCATAACCCCATGTTCCAAATCAACAATGTACCCCATGTGCCCATATTCACAAGAACTCATTACCTTAATCAATGAGCCATATTCATTATGAGTGTAATATGAAATATTCACCTATGCATAATTCCTTGACTATACATTTCTAGGATTCATCAAACTAGTATTCCACATCATATAACATTTATATACTCAGAAATAATATTGGTTATATAACTGTAATAGGCACCAGGGCTGTCTATTTTATATGACTTCAAAACTTATGAGATTTCCTATCAAGTAGAAATAAACTATATGGGTTACAATTCCCTTCATAGAGAAATATAGGAATACAAAATCAGAGTATCGATCATAATACCCAACCACAAAATACCACTCTAGTTGGTAATAAATTAAATAGTTTCTAATCTTAGGGATTTAAATTATTGTATTGAAAACTAACAAGGAGTAAAGAATAAATAACCTTATACATATTGATGGTCACATCAAAGAATAACCTCTAATACAAATAGATGTTCACATACCTTAAGAACCACTAACAAATACAAACTTTCACATTGAAACATAGTTAAAAGAAATTTTTTTAAATCAATATATCAATACTAACACCATGATTTTTGATATATTGGGAATCATGAAATAAATTTAAAAGAGAGTCTGGGAGTATAAATTTTTTTCCAAAAAGGGTGTGATGATAAAAACATCCAAAATTATTATCCAATGTAAAATACATTAATGATTTTAAATGTACCATGAACTAGTTTCCTTTTGATATAATGTTTAAATCAACTCAATAAAATAATAATCCATTCTCAATCAAAAACAGCGATGTAAACTAATGTGAAGAATACATCCTTCAAAATATCTATAAACATTTATTATCATTGAGTAGCAACTGATCCATGTTTTTTGTTAAATGGTTACTCAGATATAGAGTACATTTTAACGGGTTATCATAGAAAAATCATAATTATATAATCTATGTCTTAAAAAAGAATCATCTAATTGAATAATTATGAACGACATAACAATTTTCTCATTACATTTCATGAATTTCATAATAAGTATTTTTCCCACGAATATCCAATATCATGTAATTTATTTAAATAATTAAGATATAAATTACACCTTCATGAAACATACACCCCCTTCAGTCTTGATCCTAGATTATTTTTTTCCATATATGATGGTTGGAATGAATTTTCTTCATTCAAAGAAAACAGATCCCTTTAATTTAGCAAACCTTTTCATCCATTTATTCTAAAATCACAATATTGTTAATCATAAGATGAATTATAGTGGATATTTTTTTGTTTTTATTGTTTTATTCAATGAATTTTCATTAAATTTATTTCTACAACATTTTTTTTAATTTTTAAAATACAGAGAACATAAATTTCATGTTAGTTTAAATTAAAATTATTTCGAAGCACTAATGTTGTGGTTGTTTATTTCATCAAAATATGATGAATTCTATGAGTATAATAGATAATGGAGATTAGTATTCTTATGAAATTCAAAATATTTATGTAGAATATGAAAGATAAACCTTAATTTTACTTAATAATGTATTTATTAATTGGGCCACATATCGAATTAATAAAATTATAAAATTCATGATATATGATAATTATGAGGGTCATATGTTCTTTTATGTTGGGAAATTTCTCATTGTTGTCAACACTTCTGATAGTTTTTATATTTATTTCTTATTCTTTTTCTACAAGCTACCATTTTATGAGGTTTTAATTGGTAAATATATTAATAATTTAGATTTTATTTTTTCATTTTCATTATATATGACATTATATTCTTATGAGGGATAGAAACAGAGTGGTTTCTTTAGTCCTATAAGAATAATGGATTATAAGGACAAAATTATTTATCTTATCCTCATCAAATTAATTGGGGTATTCTAAATATAGGATTATAAAATCTAATATCAAGAGGTTCAAAGTTAAGGGATTATATGGGTATAAATATATGATACATTAGATTAGGTTTAAAGATACTCCATGTACATTAGTTAAAATTATGGATGGTAATAATATCTTTTCCAGAGTGTAGGGATTCAAATCCTCACTCAATATATTATTTTAAAAAAATATATATAATTTTAATTTCTACTATGTTTTATTATATTTCATATGTTGTGAATTTTTGGAAGACTAATGTTTTTCTTGTACATATTAATTTTGTAAGATAGTGATATTGTTTTATTTTTATTATTTTCTATACATTTATTTTTTTAGTTAAATATTTTTTTATTTTATCATAGGATATAACTTATGTTCCTCTCACATCCTATATTGGAAGAAAATTGTATATTGAATTTATTATGCATTTCACCCCAATACTTTCCATCCATTTTATATCTATAAAGACATTATGAATCAGAGATAAAAATAACCTAATTATATGGAAAATTTCATTTTCCCACTGATATCAACACTTTTTATAAAATTCTAGCACTATTCAATTATTAAGTGATTTTATTTTTTGTTAGTCTAATTTTTTATTTTCCATTATTTCATAAAACATTCATGTATTAGATTCTTTCTAGAAAATCATAAAATCTAAAGAGTTTATAGATGGAAAGAATACATGTGGGGTCGTTAAATAAAATGAATCATATGTGTTATGTATTTACTAAAAATGATTTTTTGTATAGTCATTATCAAATGAGATTTTTTTTTGTCAAAACTAGTGCATTGAATTACTTCATGGTGACTAGTAATGAAAATTTTTTAAGAAGGGTATTTATATATTTTTCATATATGAAAGGAAATTTTTTTATTCTATCTATAAATTATAAAATACAATATTATATTAAATGATGAGGAATATATCTAGTCAAATATATTCTTTTCAAATAGATAATGGAATTTGAATGATGTTGGAAATCAACCACTTAATAACATCCAAATTTATTAAAACTGGTAGATATTTTATTCATATATATTATTATTCTTTTAAAATGGCTACTAGAATTTGGGAGAAGTTATAAATATAAATAATATTAAAAAAGAGTTTACCTACTTATAAAATTAATCAATGGTTTGTTACTATAATGAATAATTTTGAGTCCATTGATGATAAAAATTTTGATGATGTTTAGTTGGATAAAATAATTATTGAAAAAAATCCAAGGGATTTTCACCCTTATTTATCTATAAAAAATTATCTGAGATATTTTAATAAGATTATTATTGATGATGCAATTCAAAAACTTATTAAATATGAACGTACATTGAAAAAATATATTGATAAAGATAAGATAATGAATTGAGTATCATTTTATCTACTTCTTGAAATTTTAATTCTGGTGTTCTTAATGATGAAGGATATGTTTTTAATTATAATAAGCATTAAAGTGAGAATAATTCTATTCATAGAGATTATGATGATATTGGGAATGATTATTCAAACATATCAAGAAGAATGAAAAAAACTATCGGAAATAACAACTTATGGTACAATCATTGGATAAAAATAAGGAAATAAAATTAGAATAATTAATATTCATATATTACATGTTATAGATGTAAGTGTATTCATCACGTAAGACTGTATTTTCATATATTTAATATATAATAAATAAGATTAATTATATATTATACAACTAATTAAATGATTATTTTAAAGATGTTATCAACTTAGAGAGAAAGTAGTGTAGATATTACTACTTACAGTCCATCATAATATGGATATTGTTGATTTTTTTTATCAAATTTGATGATAATATTCCTATGGATGAGAAATTTATCATGGTTAAGGTGAAAAATAAATCTATAACATATGTTATGTTGAATTATAATTTTACATACACTTTAAATGATGAATATTAATTTTCATAATAGGTTGAAAATTAGTTTCATCAGATGATGAGGAACATTTTCTTATGTATGAGGAAACAGTGATATTTTGAAATCATATAAAAAAGGAAAAAATATTGAAAAATAAATTTGGTAGTGCTAAAGATGACATAGATAAGTAAGATAGTATAACATAAAAACATACTCATACAATTTATATATATTTATTGGAATGAAATTATTAGTATAGTCATTTTTCTAATTCATGTGATATGAAATTTGTTTTTAGAATAAATCATTATGTTTGTGGTTTAATGGAATGCATTTCTAATTTTACATATTTTATGAAAATTTTAAAAAGATTTATAATCAATTGAAATAATCTTGACCTTATAAATAAATTTCTTATAGCTACACAAAAAATAAATTTCAATTAAATTATTTTATTTATTGAAGTCCACCATTGCACATTATATAATAAATGAGTGAACATTATAAATTTCATTATTTAGTAAAAAAATTATGATTTTGGGTTTCAAAAATATATTATTTTTAGAGATAATGTCACTTTTTAACATAAAATAGTTGTCAAAATGTGTGTTCCTAATTTATTATTTTATAAGATCATAACTAAGTAAGTTTGGGTACCAAGAAAATTGTTATCATCATATCTGGAAAGTTTGAAATGAAACATCGATTATAAAAATGGTAAAAATATATATATTTTTCACGATGTATTATAGAAAACATGTCTATTTATAAAAACAAAAAAAATCATGTGGCTGGTGTTTTTATTTTATATTGAATGAAATGGTGAATTCATTATAATGGATGATGTATCTTTTCCTATAAAAACATTAATTACCTAATGATTAGTGTGTTGTAATAATTTAGGTAAGACTTATTATAGTCATTCAACAATGAAATATATATAATATTTTGAAGAGCGTGAATAAAAAATATATTATTAAATGTTTCAAAGGTAATTTTATAATATTTACCGACATGATTGATAATTTTTACAAAGTAGATATTGTAGTCCAAAAACATGGAATTTACATTGTTTAATATCAATAAAATTTTTTTTATCATGGTATCAAAATTATAGGATAATTTATTTACCGAATGCTGACAAATTTCTAGCAATGTTAATGTTCGGGATCTATCAATGATCAAGTTTAACTCTCACTGAATTTTTGGTCCTTGAATATTTATTTATCAATATTAGTCTAATTTTTTAATGTATCATTTAAGAATTATCTTATAAAACATTAATGAATGTGAACATTTATTTATTCGTTACTATAAAAACATTGATCAATTTTGTATATAAATATGTTTTCATCCTTATTGATGATTTTTCAATATTTAAATATACCTATTATTACACAGGTATAATAAACATCCCCCTAATTTTAGATGAATTGATTATTCTAAAAGAAATGAATCAAAACATTCATTTGATTACTGTCAAGAGTAATTATTTTGGATAGTTCATAAATATTGATATTAAATATTCTATTGTGATAAATTTATTAGAAACAAATGCCCAAAATTATTATCAAATAACTATAGTGTTATAGTATAAAGGTGAAATATAAATATATAGAAAATTAATCTATCATTGTAATGACCAAAATATATTACTATATATTTAGAGAATAATGAAATTAATACATTTATATTTAACATAAATCAAGTTTCACATCATGTTATTCTTAATGAAACATCATATGAGTTGTAAACCATATGGATACCAAAACTTTCTTACCCCAAATTCGTTTGGATTAACATTGTTTTGAACTATAAAGATAAATATCATAAATTTTATCATGGTGATAAGGAATGTTTTTTATATTATACAACTTGTAAGACCAGTAATGATTCACATAAAGAAACAATATTATTGACAAAACAGTTCATGTAAAAATTGATGTAAATAAACCTCTTTTTAAAGATGACTAGAAGTTAATTTCCTAGATAATGATAAAAAAATTAATTATATTAATTTACAAGAAGCTGGACCAAAACTAGTTTGTTGGAAATGAATTGGAATTTTTGCCAATAGATTTAAAATATTGAAAAAATATTCTATTCAAAAATATTCAAACAATAATTGAGGACTATCTTACTTTTTTTTTCATTGAAACCAATCATTCAAAATAAATAATCCCACTAATAATATTAGTAAAAATATAATAAAACTGGTAAAACATGAAATTACATGATAAATCAGTTTTACCATTGTGAATTTAATTCATACTTGGATCTAAAAATACATTCTAATACTCCAGGTGTAGAATATTGGATAATGAACATGAAAAAGAGCTTAATCTGTTCAAATAAAATCATGTGTATTACCTTCTTGATAATAATAATTATCATCGTGTAATATGAGTGAAATTTGAATTAAAAATTACATTGATTAAAATGGATCTATTAATAGGATTAAAAAGAAAAATTATTCATAGGTTAATTATCATGAATCAGGAAAATACTATTAATATAATTTTTAATCAGTAACTAAAATTTAATCAATATAAATCATACCAAAAATTATATACCATCATAATCTTAAATTTTTCCAATTAGTTGTTACAATATATTTTATTAATTTTTTTTAAAACGATGTATATCATCCAAAACCCGTATTTTTTGAATATACTAAATTACTAAAATAATTATGTACACTTACCAAAATAGAATATAAAAATAACATATCCAGAAGATCTTAGTTTGATAGATTTATATTATTTTTCTTACATTATAAAAAATACTAATGTGAATGATGATGAAAATATTTCTATAAATAATAGTTTAAATGTCACTATTGTTTTTTAAAATTTATGTCGATATCTTTTTGTTCAATTGAAAATCCCTTTTTGATGGATTTTGGGAAAATATTTAAAATGATTTTGAAATGAAAATTATAGGTGAACATAATATTTCACATTTTTTGTAAAACACCCCCAAAACATAAAAAATAACATAACTTAATATTAAAAAAACTATATTTACAAAAAAATGTTTTTGACAGTGCATATAGTATATATACTCCATTAGGTGCCTATATCAAACTAGTTCTTAATGAATTCTTGATATGAATAGATCGAAAAATTATATATGGATGATTAGAAGAATAAATTACCTAATAGTACGTTGACATAAAATTATGTTTTAAATGTGATTATGTGTGAGATTTGAACATAATATAATGAAATCAAATTTATAATTTATTGAAAGTATTTGATACTATGTTAAAGGAACAATACAACTTTTGATGTTTTTATACTTTTTTGATATTATTTTATTCTTAAATGTTACTCTACTAAATTTATTTTGGTTTTATATTGGATAAGAAATGTAAATATTGAGAATATCAATTCTTGGGAGAAGATTTTATTTCTCAGTCTAGTATGAAACACCACTCGTTTGTACTATCCACTCATAAAGATGAATATATATTAGCTCGAACTTGTTGTGATGATATGTTATATATGAAATTAATTACCAAGGTTTTTGGATTTAATTTTACATGACACACCATTCATAGTGATAATATTAGATATATTTCATTATCTAGAAGGAAAACACATCACACTTGAAAAATTAAAATAGATTAAAAAACCATTTAATTTTACACAGCACAGAAGAAAGTAGATATTGTTTGTGAATTTATCAAAATATAAGAATAACAAGTTGAAATTTTATTTAAACCATTATATATTTATAAATTTTAATATATTAATTTTTTTCGTAATCATCAACTTAAAATGATCTCTAGTTAAATTATTCATTAAATAATCATTAATATTGAAAACATCCATGAAAATGGGGGAGTAATTTCCATTTAGAATTATATAATTTTATATATATATTTTCTTATATTCCAAATGATTAATAAAATTATTATTTAACCATAATTAAATTTAATTGAGGATATATTTTCTATGATGAAATTAATGATTTTTATATAATTTTGAAAGGGATATTTTTGACATATGGTAATTTCAATAGTATTTAATAGGTTTCAATATTCAAATCTACATAAAATACGAATTCTCATTTTTTTTATCTATCTAGGACCTTGTTAAAATTAAGAAGATTATACATAGGTATTTATGTATAAATTATATATGGATAAAAATCTCAAATGATATCATCTACTATTTTATTCTAATTTATATACTTGTTGATTCACACTATTTCATTAAATATTAATTGGCGATAATTTTATATACAAGTGGAGTCTGTTAAAATAATTAAATAATATTCCTATGACTCAATTTAATTTTTGTCCTATTTTATTTTAATAATACATAAGGGTGAGAAATATAATATATATTTCAAAATTATTTCCTTGAAGGGGAACATAAGAAAAACTATTCGTTATATATTTTTTATTTTTGTTGGAGATATATTTTTTTGAAACTTTTTATGTGGAAATTGAGAATTTATTTACGTATTATTATTTTAAAAATTTATTTTTCATTTTATTCTACTCATAATGATAATTTATTTATTTTATATTTTTAGTACAATATAAAATGTTTATTTCCTCAGAATATATAAGGAGTATTTATCTTAAAATTTATTTAAAATTTATCTTTTTAGTACTATTTCCTATTTTTTTTTAAATTTACGGGATTCCTTAGTAATGGATCCTTTGATTACATTCTTTAAGATACATAATAAGCATAATAATACTTTTACTTAATATGAAGTTTTTATTTAGAAACGTTTTCCATAGAATTGATTTCTAAAAAAAATTCTCATCATTAATTTGTGTAATGACAATCTGGATAATTGATGGTTCCTGTCAAATTACACTAAATGGTGTTTTTATCACTCTAGAAATGATGGATTTGTTTCATCATAATATTTGTAAGATTATAAATGAATCCAATGATGGAGTTAATGCTTTAAATGTTTTTGTAACTATTCTGGAAGATTGTAGAATATAACTATTGAAGGATGTTATAAAATTCTCTATATATTTATTACCATTTATTAGAAAATATAATATATGATACATATAATGTAATAGAGTTTTTAAAATCATTAGTTATTATTAATATTTCAAATTACTTTTGTATAGTGTGTTTATGATTAGTGTAATTTTTCTTTTCGAATATTTCTTATGAGCTACCATTGTGTACATGTTTCTATTATATAACCTTCACTACATTATATTAGTAGTAGTTTTTTATCTACTCTTCTTCTGGTCCAAATTGATCAATAGATTCCTTGGTTTGGAAGATATTGGTTTTTTATTCATACAATAATGATGGATTCAGGTTTATAAAGATATATCTTGATTTGAAAATCATTGTGATGAGCTTCCGTGGAATAGAATAAAATTTCAACTTCTAAAAGGTTTATAATAGATAGATTCTGATGATAATAAAACATGATATCTTAGATTATATTTTATGATCCTCTCTATAATATTAGTGAACCTATTGTTGGTAATAATATCTTTTATGAAGTCTCTAGATTGTAATACCCAATACATGGATTTATATTTAAACAATTTTAATTTTAAATTTACAACATTTTATTTAATTAATGAAATTTTTATTTTTATGACTAAATGTTCTATATATAGACTGATTTAATTATTTTGTTTTATCTTATTAATATTATAAAATATATTACATTTACATGTTACTTTGATATATGTTTTCTCCATAAATTCAATTTTATAATCAACCTATATACTATTATAGAATAAACTCTTAATATGAATTTTTGGATACCATTCATCCAACCCCTTTTATATTTTTTTCTTCATATATCTAGAGAAATAGATCCAAAACTTAATATAATAATATAACTCGATTTTTATTTTCAATGTTTCATTTTGACTCTTTGGGATATTGTGAGAAAACATTTTGAAACTTACATTGTAATATAATCCTTTTCACATTCTTATTATTTAATACAAGGATTTGTTCCCATAACCATTACATGGGAATTAATATCAAATTAAAAAATTCCAAGAATAATTATTTTTGGTTACTTTAAATCATTACTCTTTTGCCAAAAATCTTTTTTTTAATATAGAACATTATCAATATTTATAGAAAAATTACACAATAACAATACATAATGTGAGGTTTATTATTTTGTGTATTTATTAGTTTTCCTATGATTTTTAGATTTTTCAATATTAAAACATTTTATCAGGACCGAAATCTTATGGACATGGATAATAATTTATGATATTATATTTTTAGTTCCTCCCCATCCCAAATTTTCCATCATTATAAGAACATAGTATCTATTGTAAATCCTCAATCTTACTTTTTGGGTCTCTTTAAAATTCCATTAACTATTCCATAACCAATATAATAAAAAATGCTTGAGTTATTCTCTGTGTTATAGTTATTTCTATGTCATCCAAATTTCTACATATCTCAATTAATTTTCATTATATATCCTTAATTAATTCAAATATTTCTTCCAATATATTTTCCAACCCCCTACTAAGATAGAAATAATTTTCATAATTAAGGATGAGGTCAATCACAATCTCAAAATATTCAGGATATATATACTAAATCATTTCAATGTCCCCTATAAACTCCTTTTTCTTATCTTTTTCCTTATATATAAAATATTTTATTGAAATAAAATAATATTATAATAGAGGCCCATATTTTCTTGGTCCTATGTTTTTATAATTGATAAGTGTTTTATATAAATGAAGTGACCTTTGAATGGGATCATGAGATAACATAATATTTATTAAGACTTAAAGAAAAAACACATCATAATTTGTTCCTCAACATGTTATGATTGTCTTGGATTTCTCAAGGTATTAATACAAATATAATAGAATTTTTATTACTATAATGAATGTAAAATTTGATTCTAACAATTTTTTATTTTGAAAAAACTATTTTTTTATATTATAATTTGGTTGTCCTCATTTTTTCATATCATGGTTTGGAGTTATATTTTGAGAAATTGTTTTTCTATTGGGATATCCCAAACAATTTTTTTCCATTATGGTGGAAATTGAAATGCCTTAGTGGGATTTAAGTCAAGGTGGTATCCTTGTTTGAAGAATGGTGTTGAGGAAAAATTTTGTGGTTTCAAATATCCACAACCATTTTTTGTATATAACACGATTTAAGATGGAAAAAATAGGATGTTTTTTTCAATGGTGCATATTAAAGCATTATATTTTCATTATTATAGTTGTTAGAGATAAATAAATTTAGGGATAATGTTTAACACTCAATTATTTAGTCCCAAAAATTTTGAATTTTAAATTTCTCACGTAGTTTTATCATATTTTTGTCCAATATTCTATTTGAACCCCTTGTCATCTATGAGACTAGGTTTTTGATTGATTAAAAAAACATAGTGGATATTTTCTTAATTTTCATGGTGAGAATAAAATTTAATAATATATTTTAATCTTTTTCTATCCTCCACGACATTTCTCATATTTTCTAATTATTACGGAGCTTTGGTGGTGTTTTATGTATGGAATTCAAGAGATATTGATGTATAGATGATAGGCTATAGGATATATAGCTGATCATAATGAAATTGTTTTATGTTTGATCATCATTTTGATACTGTTTTTATATTAATTTTGTTTCATAATTCAATCACTTTAGTTTACAGAGATTCTATGATTATTTTATTCTATAATGGTATAATTCCAACATGATTAATGATTTCTATTCATTAGATTACATATTTATCTTTGATAAATAAAATGAGTTGGATAATTTTTTTAGGGATGATGGTGTTAATTAATTATATATTTTCTATTGTTAGGGATCAAATTTTTTCTAAATTTTTGGAAAGTAAGATTTCTATATTAATTGAAATTGGATGTTAACATTTTCAATATAATTTGAAAATTGAATGAAAAATGTTATTTACATTAACATAATGAAGAGTTTAAAAACTAATTTTTTTAGATTATCTTCCTATTCAACATGAAATTATATCTTAACAATCATGTATGGATACATATATTTTCATTATTATTTTTGAATAGAGATGTTTTTTTGGAATTTATTTTCTAGAGGAAGATATATTGATGTGAATCATTATTATGGTAACATGATGTTGTAAAAGTGGTTAAGGAATTGTACGTACCAATTGATATATAGTTATATTAAAATAAAAAAAGAACTATATAAGTTGGAATGATAATTTGGATCATGTACAATTGATGTAGTAACAAATAATATGAATTACTATAGTGGAAATATATTATTGTGTAAATAAGTAATAATATTAATGTTATATAAAATGATTTGTGGTTTATATAAAATGTGAATTTTTAAATTATTATTTCTAATAGAGTTACTGTATTTAGTAAAGGATTAATATAAATGTGGTGATGAAATTTTATATGGAAATAATCGGTTTTCTTATGGTTTTAGTTTTTCTATTTTAATTGGAAATAAATTTTTTTGTTATTCTATAGAGGTGATAGTGTAATGATAACCTATGGTTGAAGAGGTTTTGATTTAGATTGAATCTTTGGATATGTTTATGGGATATATTATTTATAAATTTTTTTTTTATTATTTCTTATACACCACCACCATAATTAGGTAACATGATCAACCCCAATATGATTATTTGGGTAATAATTGAACACCTAACATGTAGGATGTGCCATATAATGATGGATTGATAATTTCTCTATCCATGTCTCCCACCATTCCAAAGTATGTTTATGTATAAATTTTATTAGAAGAGGTTATTATTTTAAATAGTATTTATTTATAGTATAATCGTTTCAAATAGGTTGTGGTTGGAATATTATTATGTGATTTTTTATGGAGTCATTATATGAAAATATTGGAATGGATAAGTGTATCATGGTGTATGTACATGGGGTATTAGGTAATATAGATTTGTTAGGAAATAACTATGGGGTACTATAATTTATATATAAAACTTTAGGTTTACTATATTCTATTTTTGTTTATATATGGTAAGTGATACTTTTGTGATATGGGGTGTACCTTACATGGGATAAGACATCATTTGGTTTCCAAACATGTTAACATTGGAATTAATATAATTTTAGAAATATTCGGGAATAATTATTAGGATTATCCTATTAAAAAAATTATATAACCACACCCTCATATATATTCCATTTATTATATTTTTTATATAGGATTCTGTAGTTAGGATACACATTACTATTTTACGATATGGGGAATATTGGGAGTAATGGTTACTACATTACAAGCTGGTTTTGTATTATCCTTACTGAATTTTTATTTTATATTATATTACAATAATTTTATTATCATTATAAGTTTTTGGGGTTTATTATAATAATATATCCTTTTTATCTTAATTTTGTTACATTTGTATTGATAAAAGATGTTTATACCTTCTGTATTTCATGAAATATACCCTTGAATCTTGATTCCAATATGTGGAATGTTTGATGTCATATTTTGGGGGTGAATTATTCCTTCAATACTCATCAGGAGAGGATTTATTTTTTTATGGGACATGAAAACGTTATATATGATCATTTTTCTAGAGGTTTTTTTGATTTTTTATTATGAAACTAGTTATGGTTTTTCTAGTATAGTGAAAAAATGGTTTATTTTAACATAGCATGTGATGTGGGTCAGAGAGACTATATTGGACACAAAAAATCAATTACAATAAAATTTAGAGACCTGGGTAGGCTACTAGAATTTCTCATTTGAGACTATTAAAATTTTTTGTTACAGACCTTGTTGTTGTGCAAGTATATTTTTTATTCCTTTGTTTTAATTAAATAATATACATGGGTATAGAAAATAGATCAAATGGAAATAATTTAAAATTAATTTCTTATATTATGAATAAAATAATTATTTTCATTTTATATATTTCCAATGTATTAAAACATCTTGTTTTTATGTATGTAATGTCCAGTAAAATGTTTTGTTAGTCTATGGTAGAGTTTATCCAAGATAATATGAATCTTATTGGAATATTTTATAGAAGATTGAATGATAGAATCCATGAAATATTATTGGGACCATCTCTAATAAAGAGATATATAAGTGACTTGAGGATATTTAGATCCCCTTGGGAGTAGTTCACCTGATGAATAATCATTAAATCCATTTAGTACTTATTTTAATGAAAGTTATATATTATCATTAGTGAATCCATTATATTGGTTGTCATGATTAGTTTGAGCTGAAATAAGAGAACATTATATGTTATTATGGGCTTGTTTCTTATACTAAATTATAAATGTGGATGGATTAATGGTGTTTACTATTAATTTAAATTGGATATCCAACTTGAATGAGTTTAGAGAATTTTATTTAATCATTCTATACCATTCTTTTAATCATTACCTATATGGTGTGGAATGGTAATGAAATTTTGACACGTACATGATTCTAAAGATTTAGATCGGTAAAATTATTTTTATAAACACGTATTAGATGGATGTGTTTATGAATTTTTAGATAATTGGAAATATGTTACATAAAATTTATTTACATTGATATCGATATTATCAGAGATTCATTAAAGGTAGATCAATACATATATGATCCCACATAATAAGGTAATCAATGTATATGTGGGAAAATAACCTCCTGTTACCGTCATTCTATAATTTTAATGTTTTGGTAGTTCATAAATGTATATGACGATCTCCCTAGGGTTTTTATATTTGAATGGTGGAAAATGATGATGAATATATCATTATTATAAGTTTATTAGACGTTGGTATGGTACTGGTAGTCATTTTTTGATATAGCCTCAACAATAGTTTCTTCCGAGAGATTATTAGTTTTATGTCCTCCTCATAGATTACATAACACAAATATGTGAAAGAGAAGGTAGAGGATATCCTCATGATATTCCTAAATTTTTATAACTTTTTTAATCAAAGATGAGAATATTATTTCATTTGGGATGTCGTGGAAGAAGGGTAGGATATAGATAGGGACACAGAATAGATTCTATTCTTCTAAGAGAACTATAGATTAGATGAGAAACCAAGGGTCTCTATTATAACATTATTAATTCATTAATTAATATAATAAGACTACACTACTTAATTGAACCTTCCCCGGTCTATTTTTTTGGACTCAAATTAGAAAGGATTCTAATTTATATGATGTTCACTACACCTATCAAAGGACAACCATGTTTTATAAAGTTGTATAAACTGTGTGATTTTATTATATAGAACCATCTATCAATTAAAGAGTTGTTTTTATTATCATAAAAACAATTAAAATTTATGATAGAAACTGATTAGTTATATTATATATAGGAAATCATTGATTATTATTAATGAGGATAGTTTTCATTGATATAGAAAATGAAAGTGTTGTGTTATTTGGTGAGTATGCTTACTATATAATATATAGATAGTTTATGAAAATTAAATAGTATTCAATAGGATTAATGTTGGGATTTATAAAATCTTATATGAAATGACATCCATTATTTTTGAATGAGTCAATAGATTATTTTACTAATTATGTTTGGGTGTTACCACCTCGATGTTAAATCATGTTTAAGATATATTTTCAATATGGTTTATCACTAATTTATATCTCTTACTAGATGCAAGAATATTTTTTTTGTTAAAGCATATAGTTAAGGTTTTGTGAAAAAAATATTTCATTAAATCTAACATATATCTTTGAAGTTTCATAATATTATTCCTAAAGAAGGAAGATGATAGACTATTGTTGTACATAGATTATCAAGATTTGAACCAGGCCCTGGTGAAGGTCCATGATCCGCTCCAATTGATTAATGAATTGTCCAATAATTATAATTGTACTATCTAGTTATTGTTGATTTATTTATTATACAAATATAATCATAAGACCGTGAAGGAAGTAGAAATTAAAATTACCATAATTAGGTGTCACTAGAGAAATGTTGAGTCAATACTGATTCCTATTGGAGTTAATAATATTTGATTAATTTAATTCTGATAGATGGACATGGTAATCCATTAGTTATTTGTTTAGTTCATGTTCCCATTCATCAATAATATTTTAGTTTTTTTAAAGGGGTATGACGATCATGTTAAATAATTTATAGTTATTTTGGAGGTCATTTAAGGAAATCAGCAATATAAAAATCTAAATGACTAAATATTTTGGACTTATGAGGTTTATTTACATTATATTGTTTTGTATCAGAAGGGTGTTTCTATTGATCCTTCAAATATTGGGGTCATAATTTCATGAGACTCAACTAATATTGTTTAATTATTAATAAGCTTCTATAGTATTGTAGGCCATTACTAGAGGGTGATATTTTATATTTTTCAGAATAAATAACCTTTAAATCATTTAACCGTAATGGATATGGATTTTTTGCAGATATATAAATTTCAAGTTCATTTTTAAGTGATGGTGAAAAATTCTACCATAATTCACATTCTAGATTAGGGAGTTATGATCATTGGATTTTTTTATTATTTTATTGTTGGGTTGGGATTTGTGTTAATTTCAAATTGGGATTAGATATTTTTGTGTCTTTGTAATTGTTCCCCCATGATCATAATTATACCATATATTATATTTAGGTAGTAAGGTAAGTAATTTATTTTATATTTTAGAGGAGTTATCTTATTATAGGGAACTTGTTGGCCTACACTGATCAAAAAATTCTATGGTATATCATTTCTATGAATAAGATAAATTTTCGTTAGGGTATTTCCGAACCCAAGGCACCTTGAGTGAGGGGTGAAATAGGGTGTTGGAAAATTTTAAATTTTATCCATTAATATATATAAATTAATACGTTATCTTATTACCAAATTGGAAGGAGTTTTATTCAACTTATCACACCCTCTGGTTCATTCAGTAAAAATAGAATATATTTATATTTTTAAACAAAAAAGTTCCCACATATATTAATTGGTTCACCACTAAGGTATAAACCCTTGATAACACATGATAAAATTTCTATCATAAAAAATCCATAAATAATTTATAGTGATATGGAAAAATATTTCTTACATGGTCACATTGTTTCAAGTTCACTTCCATTTTAATATTTTATCTTTTTTCCCATATCACCCAAGGTTCACATCCTCTTATTCAAATCCACACACTACTTTAGTGAATGATGATCGACACCTTATAAAATCACCCTCCCTTATTCTAATATATATAGTTGAATTGGGTAGGAAGTAGTGGGGATTATATTCAATGAGTTAGAGTGGTTTATTGAAATTCACATGAGGAATAATCCATGAATATTACTTATTTGGTTATATAATATTTAATGATATATATTTTGTCGGATATGGGTTATGTTGTTGCACTCCAACTCAGTTTTCCATATTATATGAGCTTCGGGGAAGTTGGCCAATGGGCCTTTGGTGTGACTCCCCATAAACCAGAGGATACTAACTATTAGTGATGGAAATATTAGGTGATTATAGGGATTATATTTCATTTGATGATGAATTTTATGATGGTCCATATATATAACAGAATAAAAGATTTAAAATAAAACTTTAAGAAATTAAATAAACACAATGGAATTTTATAAATTATAAGATGTAATAATAATACCAAGGTAATAAAAATTATATGATAAATAAAATTTTCAATATAGGGCATACAAAGAGATAGGAAAGGTCTCCCTTAGTTGACTATATATGTACATATATGTATAACCAAAAAGAATTTCTAGCTCACTCGAGAGGAATAACTTAGTCTACCTCCATCCATCCCATGAAAAAGCAGTACAAGTCGATCACTAAGGTATAGCTCCTAGGCTAAATGCCTTACCAGGTCTCAAAAGCATATATTCTACACATGTCCATAGGGGCCCACATAGGGTGTGAGTATGAACTCCTTAGGCTAGAACCAACGAGTTATTATATTACATCCATACTTATATTGCATTTGAAAAATATAATTTAAAATGAAATTCACAAACACTTAATAATTAGCCCCATGCACTTGTTCTCAACAGATACAAGTGAGAATTTACCTGATTTGGAAAAAACCAATATATATATATATATATATGTCCCAAATATATATTTGGCATAAAATTCAAGTTTATAAATATATATTTTTAGTGGTGAGAACCAATGACATAATGCCGAGGTGACCCCTGAAGAGTATCATACCAAGAGAACCACCGGGTTACACCCATAACCATGTCACCTAACAACTTGTTCAATATTGTACCACATGTATCACATATCTAGAATGTGCCAAAATCATATCATCAACCCCAACTAATATGTCATAGATCCTTCAGACCTCAACTAAGAAAGTCACCATCAGTACAACAACACGACATCTAGAGGCTAGGTAATATCCATCCTCTAATATATAATAAAACCATCACAGGATCAAAAGCCCAATATCATATGGAATAGCAATATCTACCCTTGAATAATCATATCCTAACATCCTCAAATACAATAGAAATCCCAATCACCGAACCAATGGTTGTAACACCATCTCCCAATAGTCCATCACCATCGACTATTGATTTCTAAAGTGATCACCTCCACAATAATTGATGTTCAAACCCATACCATAATACACAAAATATATGGAGGCCACCAATAATAATTAGTGGTTTAAAACAAATAATCTAATTCATATATCTGGGTATATGAATCCAATGGTTCATCAGATAACAATGTAGAGTATAAATAAACAATAAATCATAAGATAAACCAGATGGAAACATCATTACCACATGAGACCACATCACCCATGTTCAATGGTCAACACCATCTCATGATCCAAAATAAATTGCCTCCGCATGACGACCTAATCACCATGAACTCATGATCAACATGACCACCATGTATCTTGGGCCACACCATCATCCTAATGAATCATGTCATTTCTACCTCAGTGATCAACATCACCTCAATACATATGCTCAATCTACTCCCATTTCCATGGAACTAATCGATTTATATCACATTTAATTAATATTAAATATATTAGATAGTTTTCTTCACTTATTTAGCTATCCAAAAGCCTAATACTTATCTTATCATAATTAAATAAACTTTGGCATACCCAACAACATTTCATGACATCAATTTGTAAAATCAAAAGAAAGTAGTTATTATATAACCATTTCCCTTGGAAAAATGAATGTTTATATTTCCAAATGAAAACAATAACACCCATATAATTTAGGATTAATTTTGAATAAACCTACCATACAATTGTAGGCACTAATGCTTTTAATTTCATCCCCTAACCCGTGTCAAATGATGAGAAAATTGAGGTATTAGAAAAATACTCGGAAAAAAGGTTAAAAGAACTCTCATGGATTTCCCATTCACTATGGGGAGATATAAAATAAATTGATAAAAGTGGATATAATTAATTAACATTATGCTTCTAACAAACCCAATGAATATTCAATAGGATATCAGATGGATAATATAGGAGAAATCCATGAATGAAGAAAAATGGGAGAGCTCTAGTCCCTAGAGGATAGGGATGGGCATGGGAGTAGAGAAGGAGGGGAAATACACAGAAACTAAACATGGGTAAAAGTTTCATTTTGGAAACATTAATAATTTTCACAATCACCACATGGTATGGAAAAATGATCACCAACCATGTGGTTCTCATTATCCAAGGAACATAATCCTCAAATAGTCAGGTTGTATGGTTTGAAAAACCATATCCAGACAATAAAGGTGAATCTAAACCCTATAATAACAAATAAATATTTATTGGAAATGATAAAATTGTAACAATAATACATTAACATTAAAAAAGAAGTCATATGGTTTTACTCTCATATTTAGACACACAATGCACAAATAATGTGCATTAGTCTCTTGTTTCCAAAAATAGGTTGTTCAGAGCCTGTCTCTATTGAACCCCATTTAGACATTAAAGGTACATGATGAAACATAAAAACCATCTAAAAAATGCATCAAAACATTGAAACAATATGAATTAGGATCCAAATACAAAAAGAAAATGTTTTCCAATCCACTAACTATAAAAGTTTTAATAGGTTAGGGATATTGACTGGTTCAAAAACCCAAGACATTATAATATCTCCACCTTAAAATAGATAATCCCTAATCAATGAAGTATCTCATGAAGATTTTATCAAACATTCTATTCTCATAACATCACCTCATTCTACACATGTATTTAATCCATAGGCTAATTCCCCCTGTGGCACTCCCCACCTTAGGATTTCCCTACCTGGTCCCTTACTGACCAAAAAATCTAACATTCTGATTATTACACAAACTATCCATCAACATAAATTACATCCAATAAAATACCATAATTCATGTACGTAATAAATATCTCAATTATACCTTTATCATACCTAATAATCATAACATCATGAATATCAATAGATTCTCATATCATACATGTGACACACATCGCACCAATGAGTCCCATATCTCATCAAATTCTTATATGTCATGTATATCAAAAGTATATTAAAAATGAACCCACATCACATATATATATAAAAGGATCTCCACACACCACATACATATCACACATCATATCTCATTCCCGTATACAATCAAATACATGGTCAGTCCAAAAAATCCCATGCAACTCATGCACCAAAGCTAGCCATTCCCCAAAACAAAAGGTCATTCAACGATCAAAGAATATCTCTAAATTTTTTCATATTACTAGCCTGATATCCACTAAATATACCCATATAATTCTTGTTTTCTGAAGCCCTACGACCTAAGGTATGACATCCCTACAGTGCTAGCCCATCTACCGACCACTTAAGCCATTATTGGGTATTCCTTATCTTGCAATGACCTATGTGTGAATAAGAATATCAACTACCTTCTTGTGGTACTACACATGGTCTGACCTATGATCCTTATGTCTTAACTAGTCCAATGATCCTAGTTATCCAATAAGGATTCATACAGAACCTCTCTAAATTCCCCACCTAACAACATACCTGAAACTCCAATATATATAACTCACACTGATTCCAAACATGAAATGTCTTCCCACACTGGAGGAACACTATCAATGAACGACTCCGCATAGGATAACCTATGTTTCTATCTTATATAAACTACTGATAATCTTCAATATCATCATTATGAATTCCATAAGACTCGTTGCATGGCTCACATAACACTTCCACCCATATTGAATATGACTTATCCATGAGGCTTCCCTTGTCTATCAGTGGCCGATTCAATACCTCTATGAATGAGGAATGTATGATGAAATTCACATAGACATAGATGGAATGAAAAGGGGTAAACACAAATTTCCTAACCAATGGAATTTCATCACTTACCGTAGAAGGATTAAATCAGCATAGGTATATGAAATGTGTTTTATAATCCATGATAGACATGTACCCCTTATAAAGATTCAATAAATTATGTTCTTGATATTAATTTAATTTCCCCAAAAAGAAATGATCAAAGAACCTATCCTCTAAATACTTCCATGTCATTCCCTCATGTATACCTTCTTACACATGTATGTCACACCTGCATTTTTTCGATCCATAACGTTTGTAGGTTTCTAGCTTCACCCTATGACCTATGGGTTTCTCAAACTAGTCTATAATTACCGTCAAAAATTTGATCCAATTCATAACATCCAATATTATTTATCTGAACATGAAATAATTGTGTGTTCTGAGACTAGAATTTACATGTCAAATAATCCATGGACAACTCCTCTTTATAGGTACCCTTATCGATGCGATGTATGTTTCATACCAAGATCACTATGTGAAAATCATGTATCCATGGCCCAAAATATTCCATATTCTATAGTTTAACTATATACGATAGAGGTTCTACCTATATCCCATTATCAACACGTCCCTTAGAGGCCACATCTTGAACTTTATAGGACCCATCCCATTCAGACTCAAATGGTACAAATTCTCTTCTCTCTTGATGAAATACCTGAAATCATATTGGTGGAATTATGCTAAAGGAGAATTACCATTGTTAATTCAAACAAAATAGTCATATATATATATAAGATTAGTAGTTCTATAATAAGAAACACATTTCTCACCAACCTAAAACTTTAGTACCTCTCCCATGTAGCATCACGACCATCTTCATGGCCCCATACAAACCCATATCAGAGTAAGGCATTACAAATCATTCAACCTCAAATCCCCTTGAATACTCATATCATAATTAGGAATCACGTATAATCAAGCATCAGGGCCCCTTGATTACACATAAAAATATCAGTAATCACATATCATTTGTATCAAATATCTTAAATCTGGGATTGTTAAGTAGAATTCCACACAAATTATGACATTTTAAATGGATTTTCTCATTTCCTTAATCATGACTACCCTTAATAGTGTTAGTCCTATTAAGACCATACATGCACAACATCACATACTAATATCATCAGGAACCATATTACTAATCTAGATGAGTAGAATTCGAACAAAATCACTAAGCAGGGAATAATGTTTATCTTTCTATTGAAAATGTAAATAGCCCAACCCCTCATATATTATTCTATGATACAAATGTTGATAAAAATAAAATAGACCCATTATTTATTCGAAAGTTCAAAAAATGGAGGATAAACAAACCTCCATTTCCTTTCTAGTCAAATTGTAAAAACCATAAAATCCAATAAAATCACACCAAATTGTGCTAATCAAGGCGGAAATCAATAAGCTAAAAAATGGAAATCATAAAATCATTCCTCCACCCTAGGAAACGTGGTCTTAACCTCGTGCATAAAGCTTCAGAAACCAATACATTAACTCCTTAACAACTCCAAACTACATCATTGTCTCAGGTATAACATTTCCTTGATAGTAAGATTAATATGAAAAAAAATCATTAATACCTTTTATAGAACCTCTAATTATATTCCAATTTAGTTTTTCTATATCGATGTGTCCATTGGGTCATAAGTATGCCTCCTCATACACCAATGGCTTCTAACTAACAGTCGGGGTCTAATAAAGAGATAGTGGGGAGACTATACCCTCTCGAAATGATAATAATAAGGTTCTATATAAAACATAGTGTAAAAAGGAAAATAATGTTATAATAAAAATCATTAACTTAATGGAAGCATAAACATGAGTAGTAGATATAATACTCCAAAGGGAATAACCATTTTTAGATAAATAGACATGTTATAAAAGGCCATAAAATTAGATTATCATGGTCATAGATTCCCAACCATACATGTACATATCTATATATATATATATAACCTAAGATAATATCTATATCATGGTAAAGGAACCACCTCATCCACTATCAACCTTCCCATGCTAAATTTCTACATGCTGATCACTTAGTTCAATCTCCAAATCAGGATCCCTTAGCTGATCTCAAAACCAAAAAGCATGCATGTGTCCTAAGGGGATTGAGCAACGTGTATGTATGAACACAGAAGGAAACCACTAACGTGTTCCAGTATTACATTGATAATTTTATAGTGTATCATATATATAATTAAAAAGTATACACACATACATTTTACAAGAAGTTTTTTTTACCTTCTTCCAAAAATATGGGTACATAACTGAATAAATGCCACCAAATATATATCTCCATACAATACATATCTTTAAATAAATATTTTTTGTGGTGAGGACCCATGAATTTATGTACATGCATCCCCTGAAGAGTGTCATACGAGGTGAACCCCCAAGTTCTACCCATAACTGTTCCACCCAACACCATGTTCCATCTCATTCCTCCTTTAACACATATTGAAAATTGAACCATATACTTTCTGAATTTAAAACCATTAAGTACCAAGACCCTCAAACATCAACTCATAATGTCATCATCCGATCAACAAAATGAAATCCTAAGGAATGGTTATATCTATCTTCTATTAGATAATAAAATTACTAATAACTCAATATCTTGGAATCCTGGGAAATGGGTGTATCCATCTTCTAATAACCAGGTGTCATCCTTTTTCAATATAACTATGAGGGTCATTATCTAACTTATGACATCATAAAATAGTCTATGACCATAAACTACCACTTTCTATAGTGATATCTTCCTCCATACCTAATGGTCTACACCATCCCCTATGTCTCAATTTCATTAGAGACATCCTCCCATAATTAGTGGTCAACACCACCTCATCTGAGTCCAATATTAATGTTCAAGACTCCAATAGTGAATCACATAAAAATGGTGTCTAGAAATCACCATTAATTCCTAAGGCACACTAATAAGCACCCATATTTCCACATGTGATCATAGAACCAATGTCCATTGGTCAACACCATCTCAAGGCCCGTGCGCAATACCCCAATCTAGAGGACATAATTGCTTCAATATAAGGATCATCCTCAGCCCCATAGATCTCAGGGAATGCGTTCAGCCTGGGGAACCATGTAATCTTTGTAAAAATGATCAAAATCATCTCAACACACCATTCCATACCCATAACATTCCAAAATAAACAATCCAATAATATCACAGTTTATTTATTTAAACATTTTAGATTCCTGGTTTTAGCTTCCAAGATATGAAACACCTATACATGGATTTTCCTAATAAAATAAACTAGGGAATACCATATGAAAACCCATGAGACAAATTAATAAAAATAAAATGAAGAATTTATTTATAAAATGTTACCCTTGAAATCCATATATACTTATTCAAGAATTCAAGTCATAATGACCATATAATTAAGGATAAATATTGGCCACATATACGATATACTCGTAGTCACTCGCTTATTGAATATCAACCTATAAAAAGAGATGCAATTGTAGAAACTCATATTTATTAAAAACAATTTAAAAATAGAAAAAAGGGAAAAATAAAATTTTGTATTATGTATTGAAACATAATAAGAAATAGAAACAAGAGGATTTAATTCCTCTATGATATACTTATAACACACCCAAATGATTTTGGATAGGCTCTCAGATATATGAAAGAGTAAAAAGTATTAGATTATAAAACATTAGAGAGATCCAATGCCTATAAAAGAGGTCTACCCTAAGAAAAGTGTATGATAACAATACCCTTAAAGGAACCAATGGAAAATGTTTCATTCCAGCCTCTTTGAAAACCATCAAAATTACCAATTGGTTTGAGAAATTGTGTTCTAATTGTGCGGTGCTAACTGTATAATAGATAGACACCCGACACAGTCTAGAAATAAGGTTTCACAAACTATATTCCAACCACATGGGTGAATATTAAAATTTTAACCAAAAATAATGATTTAAGAGAATGAGTCACATGATTAAAATAAATGGTGTCGCATTAAAAAAGAGGTCGCACGGTTTTGGTCACAGTGTTAGAAAAACCCAGCTCCAACCCTATTCATCAGTCTCTTTCTTCTCAGAATGAGGTTTCATGAGCCTAAAACTTTTGAAACCAATTCATAATCTCATGGATGTTGAAAATACATAAATAAAATAAAAAATATATTTTATTTTTAAATCTCAAGTAATTATGTTCTGAATACCAAAATAAATGGTGGTCCATCCTATAACTATTAAAATTATAAAAATTGAGAATTTCAACCCGCTTGAAAAAATTAGTACATTATATATGTATATTATATGAGTTTGATATCTATCCTAATGAACTATATCTTTGTAATTTCTTCATTCATCATACTCTAAGGAACTAGTCATAGTATTACAATATTTGATGTTTTTAGTGGTGTTGTTATCTTATTGTTTTCTTTACCCATTGGTGAATGATATGAAAAAAGATCCACCAAGCTAATTAAAGACCTTTATATACCTTAATAGAAATGAGAGGATATATTTATAGGTATTTTGGAAGGTTTTATAATATATAAAAAATTATTTAATTCATTTTGGGTATTTTTGGAGTGTTTGCTGTCGCCAAGTCATTATTTTCATTTAATGGATTCAAGTAAGAGGATGTGTTTGTGAGATGATATATTGAAGAGGTGGTGAGTTTGTATAGATTTAATATTAATATAGTATATAAAAGTTATTTTTATATTACCTAGTTAGTTAATATGTGTTTAAAATATGATTTTAAATATCAGTTGTGTCATAACGTCTGTTTTTATCCTTTGAAGGAAAAGTAAATATCGATGATTATCCACACAATGAAGGACATATTTTCTTTATGATTTAATGAATATAGTAATTCATGGGATAATGAAATGTAATTTATTATTATTTTTCATTAAAAATAAAGTCACCCGTTGATTTGAAATGTTTTCTATCATTACCTTCCCAGGAGGTGGTCAAACATATATTTTAAATACATAGTAACATAGTGTTGGGACTTCATATTGTCTATAAGGATGGATTAAATTTATTGTTTTTAATAATTTTAATTTTTAATTGAGAGGAAGGATCTTCTATTATAGACATTAATTGATAGAAAAAATTAAAAAAATGATATATTTATTTAACAATAAAACAAATAGTAATTGATTTAAGGATAGGTGTAAAAATGTTACTCTATCATTGTTAACTAATAAATATTCCATCCACTATATTATAATTAATTACTAAGTTCATTACTAAAGAACTATTATATTTTATTCCCAGTTATTTTAATTATGGTACACTAATTTTTGCTGTTAACTATAAATAACTTCTATGTGCATGGGATTCTATTGATTAATCACACATTATAAAAATAATAGACTCACCTTTAACTAGTATGGATCCTCCTAGTTATGATATATTAATCTAGAACACTATAATACATGAATTTGGATTCAAAAAAAATTCTAGAATTATCAAACACTCCACTAATCATTCAATCATGTTCCATTGTATGCACAATTGACAATGTGGTGGGAGGTAATTAATTTCAAAATAATTTTGTAAATAACAAATGAAATACATTTTAGTTTTAATCATAAAAAACATATGAATACATAGTTTCAAAATTTCATTCTCCATAATATAATAATTTTAAATTTTTATTTAGATCAATAACATATGATCCCCCGCACTATATCATCCGAAGATAAGTGTTTTATCCCTCAATTTGAATGGTAAAAACAATATATGTTAATCTATATGAATAAGTAAAAGTATTAATTGTAATATAACATTCCAAAAAATAAACAATGATAATGTTTTATCCTTTTTTATTATTCTTATTCCTCTTGATTAATTCCATGTTTCATTAAGGTGATCCTAATTTTCTCCATGTATATTATATAGTTTATTATTGAATACACATGTGAATATTTCAACTCCAAGATCTCAAATGAATTTATATCTCTCAACAATCTTGTTCTACCTACGTATCTAAATACAAATTGTCTAATCTTGTTACCAAAATCTAATAAATATATTTTTAATCAAATAACATTATATTACTTCCATGTTTGATACCAATAAGATCAATGGTTCTATGAAATTGATTATTTCATATTTTTTGGGTTCTTATATAAGAATAATTTAGGTTGATAATGTTAAATTATTTTAATTGAGACATTATTTTTTTTTTGTTTTTTGATATACAAATCATTTAAAAATGAGGTTACATTGGTTAAATTATTGAATTGTCTTTGGGGATAACGATTTTATTGAAAGATAATGTCAGCTTGAAATTACATTGGAATTTTTTTAGTGAAGTGGATTTAAATGACCATCTCAATAAATGGAGTTTAGATGATATGGAAGAATTATTTGATACTATTAGTTTTTAAATATTTATGAATAGTGGAATCAAAATAGAAAACCTCACTTTTCATTCATTAATAAAACATCACTTTTGAGAAAGAAATAATATATTAAAAAACATATGATTGAAGACTATATTATTTGTGTGCCTTTGGAAACATGGAAATGTAAATGTTGGTACTTGAGCTAGCTACATTATCGCTAACTTGGAACTGTAAGACTAGTACCCTTTATAGACACACCAAACATAATGTATAACATCATAACATGGGGAAATTAAACCTAAAAAGGGTAATATGAGATTCTGGGTGAGAATAAATTTATGATTATAGGATCATGAAAATAAATGATCATACCATGTATATCATAGATCATAAAAATGAATCAAGGAATAAATAATAGTAGTTCAGAAGACATGAATCATAATGAAACAAAGAAAATAATCCATGAAATAATAACATAAGAATAATCCCTGGAATTTTTGTATACACATTTTCATATAAATTTATATCTATATTATTAAATGCATCATTGCCAATGGTATCCTAGTAGTATGGGTTCATAGCCTATAGCATCTTGGTAGTAATTATTCACTCACATGGCAATGTTAGTGGAAATATTTCACCCCATACCATCATAGTAGTTATGGGCCACTCCCATGGCCATCTAAATAGTCAAGGTTCACTCCCAAGACCATCTTAGTATGTCTCGTGAGATGTAAATGTTCATCCAATTTAGTAGAGAGATATATAGGTCCCACCCATCTAATAATTAAATCATAAATATATGTGGAAAAAAATCATCAATAATGATACAATAACCCATGAAATGAAATGGGTATCATAAACATATAATTATATCATAACATTGGTAAAATTTTATAGGTTTCATAATAATTTATCCAAAAATATACCCTATAAAAGTATGAATGTTACAAAATCATATAACTCATGAACGTAAAATGGGTTATATAAACAACATTCCATAAAAACCAGTCTGAGAAAGAATATGAATGGAAACATTGAATCATTTACTAGAAAAGTAATGAATAACCAAAATAGATGTCATATTTTATGGTAAATAATTTTGAATGATCTTTTAGAAACATTTCTTGAGGATGATATCCATTCATCATGTAAAAAACCTTAATAAATAAATAAATTTGGAAACCTATTTTTCCATTAAAAATAGATTTGAAGAATACAAAAATGATTTTATGACCATAAAAAATTTTAAAAAAATATTTCCTATATAATTATCCTAAAAAATTATTTTAAAAATATTTTTGAAAACATTTTAGAAATCATTTTTTTATATTAAAAAGATTTCAGACCAAAAAGATAAATAAGGTTAGGATTTCATTAAATAATTATTTAAATATAATAAAACCAAATGAGTGGGAAGATGTTAATAAAAATTAATATGTCATGAATTACCTGATGGTGATAAATTTCATGATTTCTCTTGGGGGTTTTATCATATAATTTCATTAAATAATACATAATCATAAATGATCTCAACAAATGATGAGATTATTTCAATAAATGCTTACCATGTTTTATGTCTAAATAATAATTCCCATGTAAAAAAATTAAATAAAAAGTATATTGAAAATATCATTAGAAGAATAAAATTACTTATATAACATGTCAAAATTATTATATACACCTCATAGAAAAATATTGGTTCCTAACATGACATGTGTCTTAAATATGGAAAATTGAGACAAAATTAGTTTACCATTTTGGTAAATTTTGAAACAAAAACCCCATGAGATAATGATCATAAAATGGATATATAAATACCCATAAACGTATGTATGGGATTCTTATACATTCATGGGAATTATATATGCCACATAAAATAAATGAGTGTTGTATAAGGAATCTATCACATGGAAATAAAAAGTAAGATGAAATTCCCTTACCTTATATATTGACTCTCATAATACTCGTACTAACATCCTATATAATATTTTTATGTTTACAATACATGTATTAATGAAGAATATTCTTATTCTTAACACCATATATTATTTTATATAGTTATTTTATTACCCTCTTATTAAGAATTTCATCTTATGGATAAACTTTGGGTAATGTCTAGTTTTTTTTCACAAGTTTCATAGTTTTCCAAATCATTGGTCCTTATACATGTATATTGATATAAGAAATGTAAAACATTACATAAATATCATGTATATTTTGTATATTTTTATTAAAATACTATATTATATATATATATATATATATAATATGGGATAAACCGTTCATGGAGACTATAGGTCGTACGTACACTTGAACGTCACTTCGGTTTTATTTTTGTATTGAAATAAAGAAAGTAAATGAAATAAATTTATATATTTATATATATATATATATATTTACGCAATTATCAGGATTATATCATATATATGTTCACTAAAACCATCCTTAATACATTCCATGTAATGATTGAATGAATCGCACCACTTTGAGGATGTAGTGGTCCACACATCCATAAACAATGTTATCATATTTACACATGATGGAAAATATAAATGTATGTGTTATTGAATAATTTAAGAAGAATAAATGAATAATAAATATCGTATATGTCATATATAAATAGATTTTGCATCAAAATTTCCAACCATAGAAGGTGGTAAAGGAAAAAACACCATTTTGTGTTGTTGTGGTTAACCGTACAAAAGAACTCAAATTTCATTACCCATTAGAAGTAAGTGTGTGTAATTTTCAGTATAATATTTAATATAAACAAATATATGTATATTTTGGGTGTTTTTTATAATATAAGCCTAGAATAAGGATAATTGATGTTTTTGAGAAAGAATATAAATCAAAGGAGCTTGAGGAAATATTTGACCTCTTCTTTGGGTAAGCCCTTTTAGATTTCACCAATGGTCTTATATTGATGAATTTACATCCAAATGTATGATTAAAGGAGAAACTATGAATTTTTGGGAAGTGAATTTGGTAGATTATTTCTAATCCTATGTGGTTTGAGCGATGTGAAAAAATGGGAAGAGAGGTGGCAATTTATAGTCGGGGAGGAGTGGAACTCTTGTAAATTTTAGGAAAAGGAATTCCTCCCATGTTTTTAACTTTTAATGTAGATCATATAATTGAATAAATTATCTCCAATAGAGTATAGGTTCTAAATATGGCCATACAAGGAATTTTTTAATAGTGACTATGTCATTTTTGTGTGTTAAGATTAATGTTAACGAATTTTTTATTGTAATTTTCCTAATAATCATTGTAATTAATTTTAATTACATTCACTAATATTTTTGGTAAAATAAAAAATTTATCCTTATTAGAAATTATAATTTATTTTTATTGAAAATATGGAATAAATTTCTGCAAATTCCAAACACAAATTTGGATGAAATTAATTTTAAACTAATCCGACTAACAGGATGACACTACTGGTTTTGAATGGAAAAATGTTCAAAAGTTTGAAATGTTTATTAAGTTCAATTTAAAATTAAAATTTGTTGAAATTACATAAATTGGTTTATTTGATTTATATTTTATCTAATTATACTTTAAAAACATATTAAAATTAAATTTAACTATAAAATAAATTATATTAAAAAGGAATTTTGAAATAAAATTTAGTATTTTTCACATTTCCTCAAAAGAGAAGTTTCCTAGAGAAATCACAAAAGAGCATGCTAAGATAATTTCTACATAATAAATTCAAAAATGTAGATTATATTATAAAAATAAATTTCTAACTACAAGTAAAATTATTTTTATTTTATAGAATGACATGAAATGAAGTTCATTTCAGAAAATATAATATATATATATATATATATATATCTTACCAAAAAATATATTTTCCGTTTTCAATATGTTTTATTTATTTAAAAATATTATAAACAATATTTATATATATTTTTTAATATTAATATTACTATGTTTAATAGGTAGTTTATAACGGTCATGTTTATGTTATTATAACAATAAAATGATGTTTCTTAGAAACCCAGTATTGCAGGTTATGTATGATATGTAAATATTGTGTGTAGTACAAGACTATCCAGTGCTGTATGAAAGGTTTTTTTACTTATTTTAATGTAATATTGCAATGAAAATTATTTCATTCCAAAAAAAATACTCCATAAAAACTCACTTTGTCACATTTTACCAGCCTTAAAATTAACTTCTCCCTCAAAATTCATCATTTTGGTAAAATAAATGAGTATACTTATTCTTAATAATATCCTCATTTTTTTACATGTTCCTTCTTATAACTTTGATTTCTCCAAAAATCATTTACCAAGATAGTGGTCCTATTTTTTATAACATTTTCTTTATGATCCATAATTTCAATAGGTAATTACTTTTAATAAATGTACCACTCCAGCTGTATGACCTCTAAGATTAGTACAAGTGAAGGGTCGGGTATGTACATCCTCAAGACAGACACACGTAACACGTAATGAAATTTAGAGATATTTAAAAAAAGTATGATGGGATATGATAGTATATCAATATCATCAAGAATCTCAAAGGGACCATTTTACCAATGGATTACTTTACCTTTATTTCTAAACATGATAACCTTATTCCAAGGATATATTCAAATAAATAACATCCCTCCAACCTCAAATTGTAGATCTTTCCATAAATTAGTAGCATAACCTTTTTGCTGACATTGCGCTTTCGGGATATGATGTTGCATGGTTGTAACATTAATTCCCATTTCCTTAAATATATCTAGTCACAATATCTTTATTTCTCTAACTTCAAACCATCAATTTTGAGGTCTATATTTTTTGAATAGAGGTCTTCATAAGTTTTCATATAGATTTAGGTAACATCTAAGGTAAATAAAGAACATGATATTTTTATATTTATTAATATTTTCTAATTAAATATTTATTTTACATTAAAGGGGATGCTATGTTAGAAGGCGTACCTAACATGCAACAGTTGGTTCCTACGAAATCTTACGTTGCACACAAGGCTGAGTCATACTGAGAAAAAAAACAATAATATAATATTATTATTTTAAATGGTAGTTAATGCCTAGACATTTTATTAGCGATAATGAAATGAAATAACCATATTGTAATTATACATATTTTATAAACATATTTACATTTATCCAATACATTTTAGAGTCTTAAAATTAGAATTAATCCAATTTAAGCATAAATACTGTAATATTTTTAAAAGGAAGTTTTACCACCTTTTAACGGGGAACCCTTTTTAAATCTAGTTCTTGTAAATTTTATATGATCCATTTGACAAAATAATATTCTTGTATATAATCCGGAAATAAAAAATTACATTGGATATGTTTTTGGTATTTTCCTGATAATGTTCATTTTTTAATGAATAGTGAAGAATAGTGCATTTTAAGTCAAAATTATCTTTTCATCTAATTTATTTAATGATTTGATTATTCTTATAATTGGGTTTAAATTGAAAATAGATTATATTTTTATAATTTATTTCAATTTTTATCATTGGAAATAATTTCACTTTGAAATTGTACATAAACACATGTCAATCTTTTAGTAGTTTTTACTTCTTAAAAATACGCCTTTTGGTGTCGACAATGGGAAATAATTTTAAAATAATCTCTACAAATTTGATGATTTGAATATTTAAAAATGCATTGAATATTTTGATTTAGTAAGTAAATTTTTTTTAAATAGTTATCTTTATTTTTTAAACATTATGAATACTAACATCAGTAATTATTTTATTTACCATGGTTAAAGGGTAAATTTGGAAAATAAGGGTAAAAATTTATATTATAATAATATTAAACAACACTGATACATGTCCTAACCATATTAGATGAGATATTTCTGACCTTGTGTATGTGTGGGTCTATTTTTGGACCCCAAGGAACCACATGTGTGTGAAAATGACATTTAATTACTTTTAATTTAATGTTAAGGGAATTATAACCTTGACATGTATCTATTACTAAAACACATTTTTTATGAGGTTTTATAAGTGATATCTTTGACTATAAACTGTACATAAGAAGATAAAATTATTTCCTACATCATGATACTTTATTTATAATTTTTAGGCATTGAATAAATATATTTATTTGTGACACAATTGTGATGTAGTGATTACCTTATTAATGAATGATTTAAATAAATGAGATAATGAAAAATAGTATAATCTTATTATCTGTTTTTTTCATATAAGAATTTTATGGATGAGTATGAATTGTTATATTCGAATTAATTAGGTTTCTTTAGACTGAATCAAGTTGTTATGGATTTTTAATAAGTCATGATTTTAATATTATAAAAATTGATATAAATGAGTTTTTAAATGTATTAATAATTTATTAAATTATATAATAGTACTAAAAATCTATGATTCCACCAACAGACCAATATTATGTTAAAATTTCCATTAATGATTCATTTTTGGGTCTCAATAAATTTTATTGTAACTATGGTAATCATATATTATGAATATACAAGAAAACATGTTAAAAGTTAAATAAGAATACAAAGGGTAAAATCTATAAGATAAGGTTACCTTTTTACATAAAATTTTCTAAAATAGATTGGATGAGATGTGTTAGACCCATCCTCATATTATCATCTAAATATATCAATTTTGTGTTATTAGAATTCTAAAATCAATTATTAATAAAATAATATTTACAGACATTTCTAATGTGCCCCTCCTCCCTCTTATAAAAGGACACCACCTCTAACCCTTACTCACACCTTTCAATCACCCTTTTATCCTCCAAAATCTAACCAAATATTCTCCCAAAATCCCTCCCTTATTCTTAGAATCTTTTTCCTAGGTATAAGTAAATTCATGAAATCCCTTTGTCTCAAATCAAAATAAGTGACTCGATTTGAGGTAACATCTTCTCTCAAGATCCTTTCCATTATTTATCATTCTCCACTCCCTATGCTCTTTATATTATTTGTTTACAAATAAACACCAGTATAGTAAATATACTAGGTTCTTTTTATGAGAATTTTTCTAACTACACTTACAAAAAACCTCTTTCTAATGGATATTGAACTTACTTTTTTGGGTGATGGCAAACTACTGTCTCACGAAAGGATGATAATTCAATCTTATCCTAACACCTCTTATGGTGTCCATTATGATATAATTATAATTATATATGATATTTAAGATATTTATTTCTCTCTCGGATACTTAAATTATCATTTAGAACATACCATTATGATTTTCATTTTTTATAAAGATGATAATTTCATTTGGGGATGTGCGGACAACCGCCCCCTGAAAGTTATATGACTTGTTCATTCTATACATGGAATGTATAAAGGATGAAATTAAAGAAATTGTGTAACATATATAACAAAAATATTATATTTTAAACATAATGTACCTATTTATCATTTAATTTTTATTCCATTAAATACGAAAAAAATTAATGTAGTGTTCATGCGTACGTTCGACTTATCGTATCCATGAACGTTGCATTTTATTTTATATATCCGAATGATATAGACTATTATAAATATATATATATATATATATATACTGGATATATATATGATATATATGATATCTAAATCATGAATATAATTTTATAGATAAATACTTTTTACCACATGGGAAATTTATAATTATAACAAGTTCAATTTTGACTCAAGTTCTGAACATCAACAAAATGCCCGATATGAACTAAAATAATTAACTAATTGATAAAGCATGGTAATAAGTAATATATAATTAATAATAAAATTGAAATATGTTATGATGAAATTATAAATTAACTTATGTTTATATTTTACGAAATTATAGACTGAACAAGTCATGTCGGACTTGAGGTAAGGGACTCTATCTCAATATCCTTTCTTTGAAGAATATTTTGATTTATACATGAATTTATTTTATATGGTGTATAAACCCCCATGAATTTTAATTTTATTCATATTGAATCTTTTTCTACATAGTGTTTTACTAAATGACAAAGGGAATGTTTCTTTTTAATGTATGCAGTGACAATGACATTTCCACCGCAATTATCATTTTTTGATATTTGGTTTACATAACATGTTGTAATGTTTTTAAATAGAAAATAAATACTATATACCTGTTCTTATATATTTTTGTATTTAAAATGGTTTTTAAGGTTTATTTACTATTTTAATATATTTAAATTATTTCATTTCATTGTAAATAAAATTTTTATGATTGAAATATTGATATTTTCAAGATTTTATATGTGAGGATTATATAATGGAATTTGGACATTTGACGGGTGGATAAGTGATAAACCAAATGATGGTTGGTTCCATGATAAAACACGGATATGTGGTTAGGTTATAACCTCCAATTCATTGGGTATGGAATTCAGCTATATGGCGATTCCATTTGTAAGAATGATTTGTGGAAGTCGACCATATGGTTTTTCCATTTAAGTATGATAATTTCCCAAATTTACCTTTTATATGTTATGTGTGATTTATATGGATTTTATGGTAATATGTGGGGTTAAAAAATTGTAAAAATGATCTTTTATTCAGTTAAGATAATTTACTTCATCATAAAGGTGAAAAATATTACTTATGATAAATTATTCATGGTTTACATGTTGTTTTGAAAAACTATTAGTTTTTCTTTAATTGTGAATCCCTTTCTACGATTTTTATACTCATTCAATGTTTTATAAATGTTTTTTAAAGAATTTATAGTGTAATAGGTCCAATAATGGGATCATGGAAAAGTCATACTTTTTAATCATGGAAGTAATCATGTTTATTTTCATTTAAGAGTTTTTATTTTATAAAAATAAATACTGAGTTGAAGTGTCTACAAGTAATATTCAAGTTTTTATGTATATTTTATGACCTAATTATCTGAAGATCTAATCCTGAAAAGATATTCAAGGTGAATTTTTAAAATAATTCATGATTATGTAATGTTTATGGATGGGGCCTTATAGTTGGTGTCAGAGGTCGGTTTAGATAAATTTAAGATTTGGAATTATATTAATAGATTATCCATAAATTATTTTTACAATATGGTGAAATTGAAATGATACAAAATTTAATGATTACCATGTTGCTTTTTATAAGATATGTTAGTTCAGAATGGTTTTCCATAGAGGAAATATGGATGTAGTGATGGAAAAAAATACAGAGGATAATAACCTTCAAAATTAGCATCTCGAGATGGTTCGAATTAGAACTGACCATTTTTTATAGTATTGGCAAAGTTGTGTCAGGATATAAATGGTGGGGGTATACATGCATGAGAATGACAATATAAACCATAGAGGAACATGTCTATAGTGGATCATTTCATTAGGAGACATCCCCCATCATTCATAGGATCATTTTACCATGTTCTAGGTGAAGGGTGGATCAATCCACTAGAAAATATTTTCAATGTCATGGGATGTACAGAAAATTAAAAGGATAGACATTATCTTTATCATTTTTAAGGAGAAGCATATTAATAGTGGTCAATGGTTAAAAATATCAGGGACATTGAAGAGATTGATTCTCTTGGTTGGGACGAATTCAAAGGTATGATTCTTGAGATATGTTTTCCTAAAGAGGTTGGACATTGGATAGAAACAAATTCATAGAATTGAGGTAGGAGGATGAATTAGTGGATACTTATTAGAAAAGTTTACTTGAATAGTAAGGTGTGCTCTAAATATCATATGAGATCTGGATATCAAGATAAATCGATTTTACTCAAGACTGAATCTTCGATATTTAAGGGAATTAGCCTCTTGTGAATTAAAAATCTATGAGAAACTATTCAGATGTACTGAAAAGGTAGAAATGAATATTTCTGATGATCTGGTGTTCTATGAGAGTAGGAAAAATAAGATCTCTAGTTGTAAGAAAAAGTTTAAGTATTTATCACAGAAAATTGGAGGAAAGAAAATTAAATTTTTATCTTGGGAGAAGTGTGGTAAAAAACATCCTGGAGAATTTATCTCAAAATCAGGAAAGTGATTCTAGTGTAGTAAGACTGTTCATATGGCACATTAATGTAAGGATAATGATCAAGATGGCATTGAAATGCCAGTGTTATGATGTTTTATTTGCAATGAGTTTTGGAATTATCCCAATATGGGTCAAACGTTTATTACCTTAGGTGGAAACCATGCCGATCAAAAGTCGAAGGGAGTGGAAAAATAATTTTCTATGAATATGGATAATTTGGGACCATAAAATAAATTGTTATCTGATACTTTTTTTTGTTATTTCAGATTATTCCAATGTATTGTTTGATTTAGGGTCTACAAATTCATTCATTTATGAGAAATGTTTGGGTAAATTTTGAGTTCCACATCATGAAATGAATCTATAACGTATGTTAAAAACACCTAGGGGAAATGTTGAGAAAAAAAGAATGTATAAAAATATTCCTATCCTTTTTTGTATAAAGTATTTTACCTGCAAAAATTGTTGGTTTTTCTCTAGTAGAGTTTGATGTTATTTTTGGAAGAGATTATGTGTGCCTTGTGATTCCCAATTGAAGAAATAGTTTTTATGTCAAGCTCATAGTTCTCTGTATTATGTTCATCCTTGATATATTGAGATGTATAGTGATTTTCGGGAGTATTACTGGTGGGATGGAATGAAAAGAGATAATGCTGACATTACACTCAAGTGTTCGAATTTTAGACATGTTAATGTAAAGTGGAAGTTACCGAAATGTATGCTTCAGCCTTTACCGGTGCCAGAGTGGAAATGGAAAATTATATCCATGGACTTCATTGTGGGATTACCAAAGACATATCTAGGTAATAATGCAATCTGGGTTATTATTGATCGATTGACTAAATGTGCTCATTTCCTTCCTATTTGAGATACTCTGTCTCTAGATCAAATTTATTGGTTGTTTTTTAAATCGATATTCAGGTTTCATGGAGTTCCACTCTCAATTGTTTATGATCCAGATCCTAGGTAAACTTATAACTTTCAAAAAGGCCTTCAGAATTCAATGGCTACTGAATTAAATTTTAATACAGATTCTCATCCCCAATCGGATGGGAATTCATAATGAACAATTCATAAAATCGAAGATATGATACATGCTTTTTCAATGGTTTATCATGGAAGTTGGTACCAATATCATTCTTTGGTTAAATTTTCATATAATAACAATTTTCATTATTATATACAAATGGATACATTTTAAGCAATATATGGGAAGTTTTGTCGAACTCAAGATTTTTGGGATGAAGTATGTGAAAGGAAACTATTGAGTCTATAATTGGTAGAAGAGATGGTAGAGGAAGTTCATTATATATAGAAACACATGAGGAAAAGTCATAGTAGGCAGAAAAGTTATGTGGGTAACTGAATGAAGGATAATTCTTTCGAGGTAGGTGATCATGTCTTCCTCAATGTTTCTCTATGGAAAAGTATGATGTGTTTTAGTAAGAAGGGGAATCTGAGTCCAACAATCATTGGACCCTATAAAATCCAAGAAATAGTTGTATTTGTTTCCTAAATAGTGGATTTTCCTCCATGTTTATCCTAGGAACACAATGTTTTTCATGTTCCAATGTTGATAAAGAATATGCCATATCCATCTCATGTTTTGAGTCCAGAGATAGTTCAGTTGGATGAGAATATTTCTTTTGAGGAACAACCTGCCTAGATTCTTGACAGAAGAGAGAAAGTTTTTTGGAATAAGTTAATTCATCATGTAAAGTTTTTGTGTAAAAAGATATGTTTGAAGAGTAATCATGTGAATCTAAAAATGCTATGAGGGATAATTACCCCCCATTATTTTATAAGGGAATAAAATTGTGAGGATGTAATTTCCAAAAGGGGGGAAGGATGTTACATCCCAGGTAAATAAAGAATATAAAAAATCATATTTATTAATATTTTGGAATTAAATATTAATTTCTCATTAAAGGGGATTCAATTTTCGAGGGCGTACCAGACATGAAATAATGGGTTTCTCCAAATCTTTTATTGGACACATGGCTGAGTAATAATGAAAATAATAATAATAATATAATATTATTATTTAAAATGGTACTTAACGCCTATCCATTATAATGGTGGGAATGAGAAGAAATAACCATATTATGATAACACATTCTTGATAAATATCTTTACATTTATCCCATAAATTTTAGAAACATAAACTGAGAATAAATCCAATTTTAAGCTTAAATACTCTAATATTTTTAAAAGGTAGTTTTACAGCTTTTTGACAGAGAAACATTTTTAAATATATTTTTTTCAGTTTTATATCATCAATTTGACATAATAAACATATTCATTAGAAGTGGGACATCATAATTTACTTAGGGTAATTTTTTGTTATTTTTCAGATAAAGATCATTTTTTGTGGAATAGTGAAAAATACTGCATTTTATGTCAAAATTGTCTTTTCATCTAATTTATTGATATGGTTATATTGTAATTTTAATTTGTTTTAAACATTAATTATATTAAATTTTTATAATTTAATCAAATTTTTGTCATTTTAAGTGATTTAACATTGAAATTGGACACAAACACATGTCAATCCATTGGTAGTTTTTCTTCATAAAAACACTGGTTTTGACAACAGGAATTAATTTTAAATTAATGTCTTAAACTTCTTTTTTGGAATTTGGAAAATTCATTCAATATTTGTAATCAGGATTTTCAAATTTTATAAATAAGTAACTTTAATATTTAAATACTATGAATCTTAATATCAGTAAATATTTTATTTACCATTGTTAAAGGGTAAATGTGGTAAATAAGAGTAAAAAATAATATTACAATAATATTTAAATACACTAACACATGTCCTAACACTATTTAATGAGATATGCAAGACCATTGGAATCCATTGGTCAATTATAGGCCCCCATGGATCCACTGGTGTGTGAAAATTACATTTAATTACTTGTAATTTAAAGTTAAGGAAATTATAACCCAAACATATAACTGTTAATAATTTTTTTAATGAGGTTATATAATTGATATAATTGAATATAAATAGTAATTATAAGGATTAAAATATTTCATATATTAACATATTTTAATTATAATTTTTATACATCATAAAAATAAATTTATTTGTGACCCAATAGTGATGTAGTGATTACCTATTAATGAATGATTTAAACAATTGAGATCATAAAAATTAAAATAAATTTATTTTGTATATTTTTTATTCCATACATAAATTTTATGAATTTTTATGAATTTTTATCTTTGAATTAATGAATTTTTTTAATCAATCAATTCCATTGTGATTTTTAAAAAGTCATGATGTGAATAGTATAAAAATTGACACAAATGTGTTTCTAAATGAATTATTATTTTATT
The DNA here is from genome assembly GCA_963277665.1 of Viscum album. Taxonomy (NCBI): domain Eukaryota; kingdom Viridiplantae; phylum Streptophyta; class Magnoliopsida; order Santalales; family Viscaceae; genus Viscum; species Viscum album. The sequence goes on from OY728160.1 coordinate 738,612,887, forward strand.
AAATGATTTAATAGTCCTTAAAGTCTATTATTTAGAAAAATGACATATATGTTGTTACAAATGACATTAATGATCCATTTTTTGTTCTATTGGAATTTTTATAGTAACTATGGTAACCATATATTATGTATATACAAGAAAACATGGAAAGGCTAAATAAGTTTACTAAGTGTTAAAGCTAAAATAAAAGGTTAATTTTGATACCTAGTCTTGTATAAAACACATTTTATGAGAGTATTTTAACCCATCCACATATGATCTTCTATATATTTCAGTTTTTTGTTATTATAATTCCAAACTAAATTATTAATAATATAATATTTTCCAACATTCATAAAGGGCCCCTCCACCCTCTTATAAAAGTACACCACCTATAACTTTTAATCACACCACTCAAGCCCCCTTAGATCATTCAAAATATTCCCAAATAAGCTCCCAAAATCTCTACATTCATCGTTGATTCCTTCCCTTATATAGGTGGCAATTCATGAAAGGCCTTTGGCTCAAATCAAAAGAAGTTACCTAATTTGAGGTAACTTTTTCTCTCAAGTTCATTTCCATTATTTTACCTTCTCCACTCCCTAAGATCTTTGTATTCATTTTTTAAATTACAACACTGGTATTAAAAATATAATAGGTTTTTGTTTTGTTATTTATTCAATATACACTTAAACACACCTCTGTCTAATGGGTATAGAACATATTGTTTATGTGGACGACGAATTACAACCTCACGAAACGATGATTGTTCAATATTCTCCTTCCACCTCTTATGGTAGCCATGATGATGGACCTGTAATTATATATTATATATATGATATTTATGGTATCTATATTCTTCTATAATTATCATTTATAACATACCATTATTCTTTTCATGTGGTATAAATACGAAAATTTCATTTGAGGAAGTGCAGACTACCGCCCCCTCAACGTGATATTACATGTTCATGCTATACATGGATCGTATAAAGTATGTAATTAATTAAAATATGTAACATATATAATAGATATATTATACTGTAATTATAATATATATATTAATAATTTATCGACCATTTCATTAAAAATGAAAAAATGAAAGTAGCATTCATGGGTACGTAAGCCTTACAATCTCCATGAATGGTGCATGTCATTTATTATATGAAAATGAAATGGACTATTATAAATAGACATATAAATGATATATATGATATATATGATATCCAAATCATGAATATAATTATGTAGATAATGGGTTTTTGACCACAAGGAAAATTTATTATTATAACACATTCATTTTTTTACTCATGTTCCAAACATCGAAAAAATGTCCGATATGAACTCAAAAAACGAAATAATAGTAATAGAAAGGTAATAGGTTTTAAAAATATAATAATAAACATGGAAAATGTTCTTAATCAAGTATAAATTATCTCATTTTTCTTATGTAGTTAATTAAATAATGAACAAGTCAAGTAGGAAATGATGTAAATGACTTTGTCTTAATATTTTTTCTTTGAGGCATATTTTGATTTATCCACAACATGAATTTATATAGGGTATAAACCCCATTCATATTAACATTTATTAAAATGGAATATTTTTCTTTATACAGTTTTACTAAACATAAAAGGGAATGTTTCTTTTTAACATACGTGGTGACAACAACCTTTCCACTATCGCGAGCATTATTTGATATTTGGATTCCTTAAAAGCTGTATTTTTTAAAATGAAAATTGAATACCATATACCCTATTTTAAATATATTGGTATTGAAAATGATTTTCAATGTGTACTTACTATTTAAATATCTTGAAATTATATCGTGTGATTACAAATGAAATTCTTATGATTGAAATTTTGATATTTTTAGTCTTTAATGTTTGATGAATATTTAATTGTACATAGGAATTTGACGGGTGGTTACATGATAAACTAAATAACAGGTGGTTCTGTGATAAAAGTAGGATGGGTGGTTACATTATAATCTACAATGCATTGGCTATAGAAGTCGGTCGTATGGATATTTCGTTTTTAAGAATGATTTCTATTGTCGACTGTATGGTTATTCCATTTAAGTATGATTTTGTCCCAAGTTTAGAATTAATATGTTATGTGTTCTTTCAATGTATTTTATGGAAATATATTGGTTAGAAAATGGTAATAAATGATATTTTATTCAGTAAAGATTATTTACAACTTCATAATGTTAAAAATTATTACATACGATAAAGTATTTATGGATTACATGTTGCTTTGAAAAACTAAAAGTTTCCTTCATTGTGTATCCCTCAGTGATATTTTTATACTCATACCATGTTTTTGAAATGTTTTTCACATGATGTAAAGTGGAATAGGGTCAATGATTGGATAAAGGAAAAGTCATATTGTTTAAATCATGGAAATAAACATGATTCTTTTCCTTTATGTGTTTTTCTTTTATGAAAAAATGGATACTAAGTAGAAGTGTCTACACATAATATTCGAGTTGTTATGTATATGTTATGACTTAATTATCTAAAGTTATAAACCTGAAAGGATATTCAATGTGAATTAATAACATTATTCAATATTATATAATGTTTATGGTTTGGGCCTTATAATTCAAGAGTGAAAGCTACTATTTTGTGAATCTTCAACGAGAAGATGGTGATGATCCAAACTATATTTGATATAATGATAACAATATCTCAACATATCATTTAGGTTATTAATTGTTATTTATGCTTACCTGTATCTCTGACGATGATAAGTAGTTCCAAAAGTAAATTCTCTATCAATTTATTTCTGAAAACGTCACTAGAAATTAGAGGTAAATGTATGACCTCTTCTGATAGAATAGAATGTGGCACTCCGTGAAACCTTACCATTTCCTTAATGAATATCCTAATGAGATGTTCTATAGATAATTCTTCAAGGATAGTGATGAAGTTTGTTGAAATATTATGGTTATCGGCTACCACCGGTATAACAATAAACATTTTTGATGTTTTGGGCAGTCCAATGAATAATCCATAGTGATGTTGTACCATTTCAATTTCGGAATGGGTAATGGATGAAATATCCCTGTAGAATTTTTTATTTATGCCTTAAATTATATATATACCTAGCACTAAGATACAAACTATGTGATGTCCATCATTATTTCATCCCACTAGAAGTATTCATTCAAGTCATTATACATATTCACACATTTATTATGAATAAAGAATAAAGAACTATGAGCTTCCTCTAATATCCAATTCTTCAAATATTTTATGGATGGAACACATACATAGTTCCTAAACCATAATATTACATCCCGATAAAGGATAATAATATAAACATTTCAAAATATTATTTATAGCCCTACATCTTCCTTTTACGCCTCATTAAGCTTCACTTAGATGAAGGGTTGATCAATCATTTGAAAAATATAATTTTTTTCTCTTTTATTCAGGAGGTCTAGGTCTATACATTGAAAATACAGAAAAATTATATCACTTGTGATCTTCATCACGTATAAACTAGTGTGATCCTTTCAAATCAAATCATTAGCTACCATATTCACGTTCCGATGGGGGTAACATATTGATCAATTATAATCCATTATTAGCTCTAAAAAGCATACCTAGTGCAAGTTCAACTACTTATGTGTGAATATATATTTCAAAATTTTATGATCAGTATATATATCACAATTTTTTCCGTAATTATACTGCCTCAATATCATTAATTACAAAATACTTCATCTATCTCCAAATAATGAGATTGGTAATTTTTCTCATTAATATACAAATATTGTGTAGAGTTGTATATAACCATTTTTTTCTGTATATAATAAATCCCAAAACATTCTTGGATGCATTGATATATATTACAAACACTTCTCCCTAATAGGGTTATGTAATCATAGGTGAACTGACCATCCTTCTCCTCGGTAACATGAAATTTCCCCCACATTCATTTTCCCAAAGAATCATGGCACCCTTCCCAGTTTACATGGTTAGAGGATTAGATAATTTTGAAAAATTCTCCAAAACAATTGATAATATCTATCTAATCCATAAAAACTATGGATTCCTCTCACGGTGGATGGTATATGCCAACATTCAACAATTTCTATCTTTGATGGGTATATTTCTATACTATATCTTGAGATTATGTTACAGAAAAATAAAACTTTTTGTTTCCAAATTTCACACTTTGAAAATTTTTCATACATTTTCTCCTTACATATGGATTTTAGTACAATAATAAAATGTTTTTCAGGTTCTCAATTTCTCTTTGAATAGATATGAATGTAATATTTAAATACTACGATAAACTGATCGAGTTAATCTATAAAGATTATATTCAATAATTCCTTAATGATAATAGGGGAATTAGTATAAACAAAAAAATTACATTATATGGATTTTGTCCATACCATGTAAGGAATGATGCCTTTAGTGAATCCTCCTTATTTTTCCTCAATTGATGATATCTATATAAAAGGCCAATCAATGAAAATTATTTATCTTCATGCAATTGATAATACATGTAATCAATATGGGAAAGTTGATAAATGTCATTTATTTTCATGATGTTGAACCCCTGATAATAAATTTAGAGCCTCATTAATCAATTTTTATTTTAAAAAAAAAATTGGTTTACCCCATGGTGAAACACATGTCCAAATAAATCCCATATAATGGTTTTCTTGTATGTTCTTCTTCATTTCTTGAAACTCGATCAGGGCCATCGTATTAGGAGTCATTGGAATTATTGTGGAACCAGGTGTGGGTTTTATTGAGAACTCAAATTCATTTTTTGTTTGAAGGATATAAAGCTCTCTTGGAAATATATTAACATGTTGACAAACGATATGAATATAATCGAACTCAATTTTATCACCAACCATAAGACATAAACAACCATCCTATAGGTGTATTAATACTTATAAAATATAAGTAATCTCTAAAAAAAATCATAATTATCTTCATATTGATGGATGATCATAGATGGGTTTTAAATATAAATGATAAATTCCTTTAATCAAATATTTATGTATTAATTATGAAGAAAAATCCAATCCATTTGTAAGATTACATCAAATTCAACCAAAGGAAGAATGACATGATTTCTAGGAAGCACGTTTTTAGAAACGTCAACTGGAGAGGAATCATAAACATGGGTTGTATTCGTCTTACCATTAGGGGATTCCACTAAAAATTAGACATCTATTCATTTTGGTGTAATCCAAACACCCTTATGAATTTTATTTAGATATGAAAGAGTTGGTATATCAATAATAAAATAAGTCATTGGAATTTCTAGAGTGTATGGTAACTGTAACTATCACCAAATCATTATCCCACCCTCTTTATAAAAAGATATTGAATGATAGTTCCAATTTTATATTGACTTAATAGGTTATGGACAACGACGATAATCACCATCCCCTTTTTTTGGACTCTAGTTAGCAAAATCCCCATTATCTTTAAACATTTATAAAGGAAGTGTGGGAGGATCATTCTGTGTAGCATTTTCTCTATTCACATTGTTAACTAACATTTTCCAATCACATCAGAAATCAAATTCTCAATGGACATCCCATTCAAAATTACAAAATTTATTGGACCCCTTAAGGAAACATCCTACATGCTTCTTCCCACACTTATATCATAACAAAATGATCATCTTATTCCCTTCCTGGGTTTTAGGATTTCTTTTAAATAGAAACATTTTTTTCTTATCAAAACCATGGAATTTATATGTGACTATGGACACTATTTCAACATTTATTTCACAATGAAAAATCTCTTCATAGCTACAAAATCATATTATGGGAAATACAATTTTAGGACTTTTGTTTTATCCATTGATGAACCTATCAAAATTACTTTTAGTTGTATGATAATTCTAGAAATGTACCTTTCATGTCCTTTAAAATTAGCCTTATAGGTCCCAACTAATTCATCATAACATTATTCAAAAAATGAACACATTATTTATAATTGTATGAAGAATATAAGTAAATTACTTATTGAAAAATAAGTTCATAATATCATCCAGATCGATGGATTGAATTTGATATTGTTTGAACATATTATTAATTATATTACACCACCGGTCCACATTACCTTCTAACTGATAAACAACTAGAATGACTTTCACATGATCTAAACATTATAGAATGGTGAATATCTTTTTTACTATTAGTAATTCATTAGTCAGAAATATATAGATAAGAAGACCCACTAAAATTAGGCAAATTCTTCCTCATGAATGAATCAAAAAAATTTTGTTCCCTACTTTTCTTATTTAGAAGTCCACCATGAATCATTGCTTTAGAAAGATGTGTAAGAATATAAAAAATATTTCTCATTCCATATTCCATATAATTTAATTTATTTGGAGGAAAATAATTTAATTTTCCTTCATTATCACCATTAACATGGTTCCCTTTGTCACGACCCATCATCGGGGCCCGTGCCGTGACTACCCCAAGCCCACCATCCAAAGGCCAGGGGCTGGCAATAAGAACCAAAGGCATAAATCCTTATACTGAAATGAATTTCCTTTAAAAAATAAATAAATCACACCAGAGTATGCAACTTAAGTAAGAACTAAGTAAAACTGTATACAAAAGTATGTGGTGAAAAGAAAGTGGCCGTAAATACAAGCCCAATAGTAAGTACAGTACAACTGAAAAGCTAATACCACTACAGTAAAGAAAAACAGCAATCACTGAGTCATCCTCTGGAAATCCCACCTGAAGGGGGGGGGGGTATAGATGGTCTCCTCAGCACCTCAGGTCTATCTGTCTGCTCTCTGTACGTCTCACCATGTGGTCCACCACCGGGTATTGTCCATCTCTACAAGTCTCTACCTCGATTAGTGTTATCTGTCATCTGCATCCTGAAAAACGTAGTGCGTCATAACCCATGCATGGGTAAGTATACTATACTCAGTAGGGACCCCGTGACCCCTGAATGTCTCCCAGAATCCATGAAGGATAAACCACAGAAAGAACATACGATCAAGAAGTGTCAGCCAACTCTACTTAGGTATATGTTCATACATATACCTAAGTCATCATTCACAGTTCGGCTCCAACTCTCAAGCCCATGTACAACCTAGTCCACAAAAGAAAAGAAGTCAATCACATCGATGATAATGATTGGAATTCAAGATGCAACTCACACGGGTAAACATCTTTTGTATAGCGATAGAGATGATCAGATGTAGTCATTGATTAATATAAGTTGTCAGACCCACATATGATACTAGACCAGTTAAGCTGTCGGACCCACATAGGATACAAGACCAGCTACTCCATCGGACCCACTTAGGATACCAGAATAGAAGTCAAAACTGTTGGACCCACATAGGATACAAGAACAGTAGTCATCGTCGTTGAACCCACAGAGGATTCCAGTACAGTAGTAGTCGTCGTCGAACCCACAGAGGATTCCAGTATGGTAGTCGTCACAGTCGCTGCATGCTCTCAGGTTTCCGCGCACAACATGCTCGATTCCTAGAGGGTCCCCTCCTCGATCCATGGGGGGTTGATACATCAACTATCATGAAGTCCTGAGTTGATGTATCCCAAAGTTCCATCTCATCAAAAAAAAAACCAAACTGGACAGAAGGTGTGTCAATCGGATGGCCGGTCTAAGAGTAATTGGATTTAACATTCGAGGGGCCCGGTTGTAATTATGCTCATTCCAAACCCGGCTGTTTTCCGAAAATTTTGAAAACTCACTTATAGTAACGCAAAAGGACCGCCTTGTCGTGAGGGTCCTAGTGCCACAGACGACGCGTCGTTCAGACACCAGTTCTTTACGTTATTAACGTTAAAGTCAAACGGGCCCGGACCGTCAAGCCATGTGGGATGGCATGTAAAGACCTATCAATTTCAAGGAAATTTTTTTCTTAATTTCTTAAGGATTTTACGAGTACGCAGTTTTTGAAGGAATCTGATTCCAAGGCCCGGTGTGCCCAGAATCAATTTCCAAAGTTTAGCACGGGTACATTCAGTGAAAGAACGAGTGAGTTTTCTTTATATTGAACCGGTGCTCAGAATTGAAATCCAAGGGCACCGAGGGAACCAGAATGTCGGTAATTGCTTAAGAGGACCTTTACCAAAGATACGTCTACTCAGGAGGTGTTGAAAAAAAAAATGCGGATTAAATAAAAAGTAAAATAAAATGTTGTTACAATTTTATTTCTTTTTCTATGTGGTTAGATCCTAGGTTTGGGAGTTTGGGTGGGATCCAATAGATGCTAATTACCCATGAGAGGATAAAGGTGAGGTGGGGCCCACATGATCCCAACCCTTCACATTCCCTAACTCCCTAACTCCCCCTTTATGTGAGTAACTCCTCTCTCTTTCCCCCCCTCATTAAACTTGCCAAAATAACACCTAATTAATTAGACAACTCAAGTTTAATTAATTATGTGATTTTGTTTCTGAATTTTGAGTTTTTTAAATGCATTGAAAAATAATAAAATAAGGGGAGGCATTTTTTTTATTTTGGTTGGTTGTTGTATGAGGATTTTGGGAGAGAGGTCTAAGTCCCTTTGAAGAACTTCATCCTCCCACGAAGAACGACACCCTTCAATAAAGAACGTCGTCACCACAAGGAGAGATGACGTGCCATTCCTTCTTCTCTCCGTAGCTAGCGTGAGACGCCATTCCCTCCTTGGACGCATGCAAACATTGTCCTTGAAACCACACCTCGCGACGCTATCTTCCGCATCACCGGAAAACAACATTGTTTATCGAGGTAGGGGTGTGTTTGGATTGGGTAATGATTGGTTTTCCTTCCATGTTGTTGTTCCTATTAAACCACATTTTATTGGACTAATGTGGAATAGACCAGACCAAACTAACACAGTCTGATTCCTCCGCCGTTCTTCTGAAATTGTGGAATTATTCGGCGGTTCTTGAGCGGTGAATCAAGCTATGTTTTCGGAGCCAATCGGAGGCCCAAAAACATCGTAAACAGTCTCAAAGCATTGGGGTGACCTAAAAGTGGAAGTTTCGTAGAAAAAAAATAATCGGAACGAAGAACGGAAACCTTGGGAGGCATGCTGGCTAGAGGAGTTGTTTTCTTGGAAAATTCCAGAATACACAGCGTGTCCTCCAGGAGAACATACCGTGTAGTAAAAGCGTATTGTGGCTTCCATTTTGGACATTTTAAAAGTAACACACAACATGTGACTTTATACACACGGTGTGTACTCTCCACACTGTTTGTCAGAGGAGGATTTAATGGAAATGGTGTGTATTTAGGGGAAATACACGGACATGGGAAGAACAATACTGCCAGGAGGCAGGGCGTGTACTACCGTCACCATGGAAGAAGCGGCTTCATGATGACTCGGTGTGTATTCTGGAAGATACACAGACATGGGCGGAACCACACGGCTAGGAGGAACGACATGTACTACCTTCACCATGGCAGAAGTAGCTTCGTGATGACTCGGCGTGTCTTCTGGAAGATACACGGACACAGGCAGAACCACCCACCTAGGAGGCATGGTGTTTACTACCTTCACCATGGAAGAAGTTTCTTTGTGATGACTCGGGGTGTATTCTGGGAATACACAGAAATGGGGTGGAGTACATGGGCATGTACTCCACCACATGGCCAGGCATGGCCAGCACACATGGAACCGACCCTAGAGGTTTGGAAACGATGTGTAACCATAACACACGCCATGTACTTTTTATCTACATGACCAGCCCTGCGACACAGGCGTTTTCACACGGGCAGTACCCGGTGTCTGATGACACGATGTGTATCGCTTACCTACATGCCGTGTACTTTAGAAAAATGTCTTGGTTGTATTATCCTCCGTGACTTGGGAACGTTTTGATTGGTTTTTCCCCTATGCCATGGGATGGAACTACGGGATATATAAAATCTGTACTATGTGATAGTTGATGTATCGAACCCCCTAGGATCACGGAGTAGACCCTCCTGGAATCGAGCGTGCAATGTGCGGGAACCCTAGAGCTTTCTGCGACTATGATGACGACTGTACTTGGATCATCCGTGGGTTCGACAGTGATGACTACAATAATGGAATCATATGTGGGTTCGACGGCGATGAATACTGTTCTTGTATCCTGTGTGGGTCCGACATTATTGACCGCTGTACTTGTATCCTATGTGGGTCCGGCAGAGTAGCTGGTATTGTATCATGTGTGGGTCCGACAGCTTGGCTGGTCTTGTATCATGTGTGGGTCCAAAAGCCTAGATGAATCAGTGGTATACATCTGATCATCTCTATCTCTATATGAAAGATGTATACATGTGTGAGTTGAGTCTTGAATTTAAATCATTATCTTCAATATGATTGTCTTGCTTTCCTATGTTGATTGGGTTGTGATTTCTTGTGTGGATTGGGTTATGCTATCTTGTATGGACTGGGTTTTACTTGGGCTCGTGAGTCGGAGCCAAACTTGAATTGATAACTTAGGTATATGTATGGGAATATACCTAAGTAGAGTTGGTTGATTCTTCGTGTTTGTATCTTTCTTTTGTGGTTTATCCTTTATGGATTCTGGGAGACATTCGGGGGTCTCGGTGTCCCTACTAAGTATCATATACTCACCCCTGCACGGGCTACACTCGTACTATGTTGTGTTGGTTGTAGGCGATGGACATCATTGATCGTGGTTGAGGCTTGTGGAGCAGGACGGTACCCGGAGGTGGACTATCATGCGGGATGTACACGGTGAAGACGGACGGATTCGAGGAGCATAGGAGACCATCTGTACACACACTTCAGGTGGGATTCCCGAAAGATGACATGGTGGTTGCAGCTTTAGTTTTCAAGTGTTTTACTTTATTTTCTCAGTTGTATTGTACTTTCAGTTGGGTTTGTATAATGACGCATTTACTTTTCAGCACTTACTTTTGTACACAGTTTACTTAGTGTTTACTTTAGCTTCCATACTCTGTGGTGTTTGTTTTCTTATATAAAGTTAATGCCTTCCCGTTTATCAGGATTTATGCCTTTGGTGCAAGTCTCCAGACCCTGACCTATGGAAGGCGGACTTGGGGTAGTCACGGCACAAGCCCCGAGGATGGGTCGTCACAAATTGGTATCAGAGGGAGGTTCTACAGCAGAACATAGGACTCTGATAATTTCTTCTATGTGAAGCAATAGTGTTAAGGGTATTGAGTGTGGTTATCAGTCCAGGGAGTCCAGTGTTGGTGCGGCAACTGACGTATTCATACACCAGGACCCTGACTTTTTATTTCTGACTCAGTACACAAAAACATTGATTGTGTGTGTGTTTCAAAAGTATTCTTTGTGATTAATTTGTGTCAGCTCACCAGGTATATTGTATTAACAGTGGAGCACCTGTTTCTTTTCAGGATGTCCCCACGATGGTATCCATCTAGGGTTCCCAGTTACATTTAAGATGGAAGTCCACCGAGTGATGAGACCTCGGTGTAGGGCCCCATTACAGCGGAGGCACCGGCGGTACCTCTACCCACCGAGCCACCGATGCCACCACCCCCAGCAGCTGAGAGTGCACGACACCTGAGTGCACAACATGAGTTTCAGCGTCAGATATTTCCTTGGTTCTGTGGGTGGACGGACCCTCTGGAACCCGGGGATTGGCTGGAGGCTGTTGTTCAAGTCTTTAGATTAGTAGGGACACTTGCTGACCTCATGGTGATCCTTGCGGTGAGTCTCCTGCAGGTAGATGGTGGATCCTGATTCTCCAGGACCATGACGAGGCATCATTACTTTGGATGGACATCGAGAGCCTCTTTCGCTCGGAGTTCGTTCCAGCCACCCTCCATGTGGTGCGCATTCAAGAGTAGCTACAGTTGCGGCAGGGCATCATGACTATAGCCCAGTACTCAGTGAGGTTTACCGACCTCTTGCACTTGTCCACTGACATGGTACGTGACCCATTCTTCTGGGAACAAACCTTCGAGCAGGGACTGAGGCACGAGATTAGTGCTTCGACGATTCCCCTCAGCATTCCGACGCATGCAGGAGTGCTAATGAGAGCCCTTTTAGTGGATAACTTTCTCGCTGAGCAACCACGAGCATCGAGGCCCACCGCAGGATGGCACGAAGCAGAGTATTCTGCAGCTGGCAGTCGATAGATGTAACATGGGTCTAAGCGGACCGGGACGTCATGAGGGAGACCCCATTATTCAGTCTCAGCTGTGTAGGGCACACAACATAGAGCCATCCTTACGAGTGGCAGACAGTGCTATGCATGCGTCCGGCAGGGTCACATGGCTCGTGAATGCCTGACTAGCCATGTAAAGGAGCAGTAGACGGTTGAGGGAGCACCCAGGCAGAGGTAGAGGTTTGACCGTGGGGGTCTACAGGGAGCAAGTGGAAGAGGCAGAGGAGCTAGCCGAGTAGCGGGTGGTGGACGACGCTTCGAGGCTCTACCACCACCACCACCAGGAGGTCCACCCCGAACATAAGGAGCTGGCGGACAGAGGTAGACTCAGCTTCAGGCAGCGGAGAATTACGACCACTGCGCACCTGAGATGATTTGAGGTACTATCTGTGTCTACTCCACCCTTGATGCAGTTCTTATTGACATAGGAGCGAGTCATTCTTTCATTGCTGCTGCCCTTTTCGGGGATCAGTGATTCTGATGGAACCGTTGGCTCGATCATTACGGCAAGAGACTCTTATGGGATCATACTCGATGATTACGCACTGGTGCCGACAGCTTTGGTTGGGATATTCTTGTAGCGGCGTCGAGGCATTACGACGTCATCTTGGGCATGGATTGGTTATCTACGGTTCATGCTAAGATTTAATATATTAGGCACAAGGTGCAGTGTGTCCGCACTGATGAGAGCAGGTTCACCTTCACCGGTGAGAAGGGATCCATTGAAGAGCAGGATGGACTCACACAGAGGGGAGGATAGCCGATCACCCATTATTTGGCTAGTCTCATCCTAGGAGAAGTTGATGTTCGGAGTCCGAGTTTTCTTGTTGTGGTGGATCAGTATGCAGACGTTTTTCCTGAAGAAGTTCCAGGACTACCTCCTCACAGAGAGGTAGACTTCTATATTGACCTATACCCCGGGATAACCCCGATATCTACTCCAGTATATCGGAAGGCTCCCGCTGTGCTTCTAGAGCTACAGGTACAGCTGGGGGAGTTGTAGGGCAAGAGATTTATTCGACCTAGTGTTTCACCCTGGGATTCCCCGATTTTGTTCGCCAAGAAGGTGGATGGGAGCATGCCACTGTGTGTCGACTACCGTCTCCTGAACCAGGTGACTATGAAGAACAAGTATCCACTTCTGAGGATTGACGACCTCTTTGATCAGCTCAAGGGAGAACGATGGTTCTCGAAGATAGACCTCAAGTCAGGCTGTCATCAGTTCAGAGTTCAAGACGAGGATGTGCCGAAGATAGCCTTAAGGTGTTGGTATAGACACTATGAGTTCTTGGTTATGACTTTTGGCATAACCAATTCTCTATCAGTGTTCGTGAGTCTCATGAATAGGATCTTCCGGCCTTCCCTCGATCGATTTGTCGTAGTCTTCATCGACGACATATTGATTTACTCGACCATTGAGGAGGAGCACGCCTACCACTTCTGGGTTTTATGAGACACACTCCGAGAGAACCATCTTTATTGTAATCTCTAAAAGTGTCAGTTCTGGATTCGAGAGATCAATTTCTTGGGGCACATCATCTCTGAGGCGGGAGTTATGGCGGATCCTGCGAAGATCGAGGTAGTGCTAGATTGGGGCCACCCAGGAGCATGACGGAGGTGCAGAGTTTCCTAGGTCCGACTGGGTACTATCGGAGATTTTATTCGGACTTCTCCTAACTTAATACACCACTTTTAGCATTGATAAATAAGAGGAAACCCTTCGTGTGGTCAGATAGATGTCAGCAGAGCTTCCAGGAGCTGAGACAATGATTGATTAGTGCACCCATCATGAGGCTACTAGAGTAGGTTGTAGGGTACATTGTTTACTGCGATGCATCATGGACCATACTTAGGTGTGTCCTGATGCAGGAATGGGCAGTGATCACTTATAGATCAAGACAGTTGAGGCAGCACGAGAATAACTATGCTACCCATGACCTGGAGTTAGTAGTAGTGGTATTCGCCTTGATGATGTGGCAGCATTATCTGATGGGTGAGTGCTATACAGTCTACTCTGACCACTAGAGTCTCAGGTACTTCTTCTCGCAGAAGGACCCGAACCTGGGACAATGGATATGGCTCGAGTTCCTCTAGGACTATGACTTTGAAATAGTCTATACTTCTGGAAAGGGGAACGTAGTAGCTGATGCTCTCAATAGGAGGTCGGGCATTCAGCTACTTGGAGAGGCGATAGAGAAGTTAGCCACTTTGTAGACATCCTTCATGGATAGATATGGGGTAGCCTTTCTATATTCCCTCATAGTCAATCCTCCACTACATCATCAGTACAGAGAGGCACAACATGGGGATGTTGATTATGAGAAGTGGTGTACATAGATATCCTCAAGACAGGTGCCTGATGGATTCTCTGTAGGAGGAGAGCACGTCTTCCTTTCCAAAGGACTTACCATGGTACCAGTTGCATTACAGGAGGAGGTGCTGAGAGAGTTTCACACTTCCCCATTAGTGGTACATCCATGAGTAGCAAAGATGTACCAGGATCTCAGACGACAGAACTGGTGTCCAGGTATGAAGAAGGCTGTGTCATAGTTTGTTTCACGATGCCTCACCTGCCAGTAGGTGAAGGCGGAGCACCAGGTACCAGCAGGCATGGTATAGACCTTAGAGGTCCTGGAGTGGAAGTGGGACGAGATATCTAGGGATTTTATGACAGGGCTTCCGAGTACTTCCAGAGGACACGACTCCATTTGGGAGATCATAGACCGACTCACCAAGTCGGCCCACTTCATACCTATCAGAGAGCATGGATCAGTGGAGTTCTTGGGATTCCGCTACGTTAAGGAGATTTTATGGCTTCATGGTGTACCATCATCTATGATCTCTCATCGAGATGCTCATTTTAATTCCCGGCTTTGGAAGGGGTTATAGGAGGAATTTGGGACGCAACTATGCCTGAGCACCAACTTTCATCCTCAGACGGATGGCCTGATAGAGAGGACCTTTTAGAATCTTGAGGTCATGCTCCGTGCATGTATCCTAGACTTTGGTCATAGTTGGGTGGATCACTTACCTTTTGTTGGGGTTTTCATACAACAAAAGCTACCACTCCACCATCGGGATGACACCACACGAGGCATTGTACGGCCGAACTTTCCGATCAACTTGTGCTGGACAGAACCTGGGGAGTCAGCACTTGTAGGACCAGAGATGGTCCAGGCCACAACGGAGAAGGTGCAGATCATCCAGGAGCAGATGAGGATTACCCAGAGCCGACAGAAGTCCTATACTGACAGGAGACGGAGACCACTAGAGTTCGAGGATGGAGACCATGTTTTCTTACGGGTCTCACCTCGACGAGGATTACCGAGATTTGGATGGGGCGGAAAGTTATCTCCACTCTTAATCGGACCATTCCAGGTTCTCAGCAGGATAGCTGAGGTGGATTATTGCCTGACTCTTCCACATCAATTTCACCGGGTGCACGATGTCTTCCACGTATCTTAGTTGAGGAGATACGTGCATGAACCGACTCATATCATCGACCATGGGAAGGTGGACATCAATGAAGGGGTGAATTTTGTAGAGGTCCTGGTGGGGATCGAGGATCGATAGGAGCGGGTCCTACGTGGATGGTCGATTCCTCTAGTACGCATGAGGTGGAATCATGGGAACCTCCATGAGAGCACATGGGAGCGGGAGGCTCAGATGCGTGCATAGTACCCCCATTTGTTTCCTTAGATTTTTATGTATATTTATGGGGATGTAAATCCCTAATGCTGGAGTATTGTAATGACCCGTAAATTTCAAGGAAAAGTTTTTCTTAAATTCTTTGGGATTTTATGAGTATGCAGTTTCTGAAGGCATCTGATTCTGAGGCCCGATGTGCCCAGAATCAATTTCCGAAGTTTAGCTCGGGTACGTTCAATGAACGAATGATCGGGTTTTTCAGTCATTTGAACCACTACTCACAATTGAAATACGAGAGAACCTATGGAACCGTAGTGCTGATAATTTTTTAAGAGGACCTTTACCGAAGATGCATTTGCTCGAGAGGAGTTGAAAAAAAATGTGGATAAATAAAAAGTAAAATAAAATTGTGTTACAATTTTATATCATTTTCTAAGTGGTTAGATCCAAGGTGTGGGAGTTGGGGTTTGATCCACTAGATGCTAACTACCCATGATAGGATAAAGGTGATGTGGGGCCCACACGATCCCAACCCTTCACATTCCCTAACTCCCTAAATCCCCCTTTATGTGAGTAAGTCCTCTATCTCTCCCTCATTAAACATGCCAACATAACACCCAATTAATTAGAAAACTCATGTTTAATTAATTAAGTTATTTTTTTTTGAATATTGAGTTTTTGAAACGCATGGAAAAATAATAAAATAACGGGATACCTTTTTTTTATTTTGGTTGGGTGTTGTGTGATGATTTTGGGAGAGAGCTCTATGTCCCTTTGAAGAACTTCATCCTCTCACGAAGAACGACACCCTTCGATGAAGAATTCCATCACCACAAGGAGAGATGACGTGTCATTCCTTCTTCTCTCCGTAGCTAGTGTGAGGCGTCGTTCCCTCCTTGGATGCACGCCAACGCTGTCCTCAAAACCTCACCTCACGATGCCATATTTTGCGTCACCGGAAAACGACATTGTTTATCGAGGTAGGGGTGTGTTTGGATTGGGTAATGATTGGGTTTCCTTCCATGTTGTTGTTCCTCTTAAACCACTTCTTATTCGACTAACACGGAAGGGACCTGACCAAACTAACAAAGTCTGATTCCTCCATCGTTCTTGTGAAATTGTGGAATTCTTCGGTCGTTCTTGAGCGGTGAATCAAGCTATGTATTCAGAGCCAATTGGAGGCCCGAAAATATCGTAAACGGCCTCAGAGCGTTGGGGCGACCTAGATTTGGTAGTTTCATAGAAAATAGACCATCGGAATGAAGAATAGAGACCTTGGGAGGTGTGCTGGCTAGAGGCATCATTTTTTGGAAAATTCCAGAATACACAGTGTGTCCTCTAGGAGCACACACCGTGTAGTACAAGCATACTTTGGCTTCCGTTTCAGACGTTGTATAAGTAACACACATCTTGTGACTTTATACACATGGCATATAATCTCCACAATATTTTTCAGTGGAGGATTTGATGGACATGGCGTGTATTTAGGAGAAATACACGGACACAGGAAGAACCACACAGCCAGGTGGTACAGTGTGTACTACCATCACCATGGAAGAAGCGGCTTCGTGATGACTCGACATGTATTTTGGAAGATACATGGACATGAGCAGAACCACACGGCCAGGAGGAACGGCGTGTATTACCTTTACCATGGAAGAAGCGGCTTCGTGATGACTTGGCGTGTATTCTGGAAGATACACAGACACGGGCGGAACCAAACGGCCAGGATGCACGGCGTGTAGTACCTTCACAATGGTAGAAGTAGCTTCGTGATGGCTCGATGTGTATTCCAGGAATACACGGACACGGGGTGGAGTACACGGGCATGTACTCCACCACACGGCCAGGCATGGCCTGCACGCATGGAATCAACCCTAGAGGTTTGGCACGGCGTGTAACCATACCACACATCGTTTACTTTTTATATACCTGACCTGCCCTGCGACACAGGCGGTTTCACATGGGCTGTACCTGGTGTCTGATTACATAGCATGTATCGCTTACCTACACGTCGTGTACTTTATAAAAATGGCTTGGTTGACTTGTCCTCCGTGACTTTGGCATGTTTTGATTGGTTTTTCCCTTATTACTTGGGATGGAACTATTGGATACATCAACTCTAGATTACATGACAGTTGATGTATTGACCCCCTTGGCTCGTGGAGAGGACCCTCCCAGAATCGAGCATGCTGTGTGCGGGAACCCTAGAGATGGTTGTGACTGTGACGACGACTATACTTGGATCCTCTGTGGGTTTGACAGCGCTGACTATCATACTGGAATCCTCCGTGGGTTCGATGACGATGACTATTGTTCTTATATCCTGTGTGGGTCCGACAGTATTGAACTCTGTACTTGTATCCTGTGTGGGTCTGGCAGAGTATCTATTCTTGTATCCTGTGTGGGTCTGAAAGCTTGGCTGGTCTTTTATCCTCTGTGGGTCTGACATCCTAGATGAATCAGTTGAATACATC
Organism: Viscum album; assembly: GCA_963277665.1. Classification (NCBI taxonomy): domain Eukaryota; kingdom Viridiplantae; phylum Streptophyta; class Magnoliopsida; order Santalales; family Viscaceae; genus Viscum; species Viscum album. The sequence continues at coordinate 738,631,130 of OY728160.1, forward strand.
TGATCATATCTATCGGTATACAAAATATGTATACATGCGTGAGCTGAGTCTTGACTTTAAATCATTATCTTCGATATGATTGTCTTCCTTTCATGTGTGGACTAGGTTGTGATTTTCTGTGTGGATTGGGTTATGCTATCCTATGTGAACTGGGTTGTACATGGGCTCATGAGCCGGATCCGAACTGGTATTTATAACTTAGGTATATGTATGGGCATGTACCTAAGTAGAGTTGGTTGATACTTCATGTTTGTGTCTTTCGTTTGTGGTTTATCCTTTGTGGATTCTAAGAGACCTTTGGGGGTCTCGGGGTCCCTACTGAGTATGATATACTCACCCCTGCACGGTCTACGCCCGCACTATGTTGTGTTGGTTGCAGAGGACGGATATCATTGATCGTGGTTGAGGCTTGTGGAGCGGGATAGTACCTGGAGGTGGACTATCAGGCACAACATACACGGTGCAGACGGACAGATTCGATGAGTAGAGGAGACCATATGTTCCCACCCTTCAGTTGGGATTCCTGGAGGAGGATTTGGTGGTTGCTTCTTTACTTTTCTATTGTTGTACATTATTTTCTCAGTTTTATTGTACATTCAGTTGGGTTTTTATACTGACCCATTTACTTTTCAGCACTTACTTTTGTACTCAGTTTACTCAGTGTTTACTTTAGCTTCCATACTCTGTGGTGTTAGTTTTCTTATATAAAGGCAATGCCATCCCTTTTATTGGGATTTAAGCGATTGGTGCTAGTTTCCAGCCCCTCGCCTATGGAAGGAAGGCTTGGGGTAGTCACGGCATGGACCACGAGGACGGGTCGTGACATGGCAGGTCGGGTCGACCTGGATCGACGGGTCCGACCCGGTTGGGGGGTCAGCCCGGCTCGGTGGGGTTTGGCCGGTCTTCTTCGGTGTGATCGGCCTGCATGGGAGGGCCGTTGTTCTCCCAAGAGGTACCTTTCGGTGACCCTAACTCCTTCAACCCGTCTGATAGGTGGCCGGCTGGTTTTCCTGCCGAAGCGGCCCGCAGAAGCAGGCCGCGGTCTTCCGTATCACGGCGCCATGGGGGTGCCGCGGTCCTCCAGCCTGACCAGCTACGACCGGCCGGTTCGTCCAGCAGGCGGCCCATGAATGCAGGCCACTCCTCCTCCACACGACACCTGTGGGTGATGCGGTTCACCAACCCTACAGGCTACGACTGATCGGTTCTTCAGCCTGAGAGGCCCGCGGCTTCGGGCCGCGGTTTTCCTCCAAGCGGTCGGCGTGCAGCTTCCACCTCCGATCTCTTCGGTCCCCGGTCTCCATATCCAAATTGAACAAGAATTTTTCGGAGGGTCTTTGGGCCGTGTTTTTTCATCCCACACCCTCCACGTTAGGTGGTACCAAATCACCAAATATGATCAATTTCATTCATCAATGAGGAGTGTATAATTTTTAATAAACAAAAATCACACCAAATCCCTTACCTTGATTCTGATGCTTGATTGTCCGTGTCACGGGAAGAGGATTTGAAGATGACATTGATTCGTTGACGTCATGATGTGTCTGAGGAGGAAGAATTGTCAACGTTCCTCACGGGTAGAGTATTCTTCCTTGAAGTGGAGAAAGAAGAATGATGAAGACGATGGTCGCGGTCATTGAGTTCTTCATTGGATAAGATAAATTTTATTTGTGGGAAGAAGGACCTCTCCTAATTCTCCAAAAGTTACACCACAAAAATATTTTCCAAGGAAAATATTATAATTAGGATTCCTGATTTTTATAGAATTACCATGAAATTAATATTTATTTGAATAAATTCTAATATTAGTTAAATGTAGCATTTAATTAATACTAGGTGTTTGAATTAATTAAGAGAAGGTGAATAGATTAAAATTCAAAAGAGAGGAGCTGGAGCATTTTAAGAGTTATTAAGGGGGTTTGAAGGGGTTAAAGGGGTGGTTGATGGGTTAGGAGCTCATGTGGTCCCCACAACACATTATCCTCTCAAGGGAGGTTATGTGGGTTTTGGCCCCACCTCTAACCCCCCTTGAAGGAAATAACCACCACTTAATAAATTAAATAAAATTTTGTACACTCACAACAATTTTATTTTAATTTGTTATGAATCCCCAAAATATAAATTCTACTCTCGACCAAACGCAACTGCAGTAAAATTGTCCTTAAGAGAATACCGGCACTGCGAGTTCATCGGTACCCTCAGATTCGAATTCTGATCACTGGTTCAAAAGACAGAAAAATCTGCATGTACTAAACGTAACCGAACAAGACATCAAAAATTGATTCCAGGCACCCCAGGCCTAGGAATCAGGTGTCGTCAGAAACTGTGGATTCATAAAATTCCAAAGTATTTAAGAAAAAACTTTCCTTGAAAATTCCGAGTTATAACATTACCCCCACCTCAGGGATTTACATCCCCGTAATCCTACAACACACATTAGGGGAACAAATGGGGATATTGAGCATACATTTGAGACTCCCACTCCCAAGTGCTCCCCTGGAGGTTCCCCTGCTTCCAGCGAATGCACACTAGAGGAATCGATCATCCAGGTAGGACCCACTCCTATCAATCCTCGATCTCTATCAGAACCTCTATGAATTTCACCACATCATCGATGTCCAGCTCCCCGCCATCGATGATGTGGGACGGGTCGTGCACATATCTCATCAGCTGAGATATGTGGAAGAAGTCATGCACCCGGTGCAACTGAGGTAGCAGGGCCAGGCGGTAAGCCACCACGCCTACCCTACTAAGGACCTAGAAAGGTCCGATGAATCATGGAGATAACATGTCGCCCCAGAAAAATCTCCGTAGACATCGTTGAGGTGAGACACGTAGTAAAACATGGTCTCCATCCTCGAACTACAGTGGTATCCGTCTCCTATCAGCATAGGACTTCTGTCTGCTCTGTGTAGTCTTCATCCATTCTTGGATGATTTGCACCTTCTCTGTCATAGCCTGAACCATCTCTGGTCTGACAAGTGCTAACTTCCAAGGGTCAGTCCAGCACAGAGGTGATTTGCAATGTCAGTCGTACAGTGCCTCGTATGGTGCCATCTCGATGGTGGAGTGGTAGCTGTTGTTGTACGCAAACTCCACAAAGGGTAATTGATACTCCCAGCTGCGACCCAAGCCAAGGAAACATGCACGGAGCATGTTCTCGAGAGGCTGAATGGTCCTCTCAGTCTGACCATCCGTCTAAGGATGGAAGGTGGTGGTCAGACGTAGCTACATCCCAAAAGCCTCCTGTAACCCCTTCCCTAACCGGGAAGTTAAATGAGAATCTTGATCGGAAATGATAGTTGAAGGCACACCATGAATCCGTAAGATCTCATAAATGTAGAGGTATCCAAAGCACTCTACTGAGCCCTGCTCTCTGATCAGTATGAAGTGGGCCGACTTGGTGAGTCGGTCAATGGTCACCCATATAGAGTCATTTCTTCTAAATGTACGTGGAAGACCCTTCATGAAATCCCTGGATACCATGTCCCACATCCACTCTAGGACCTCTAAGGGTTGTACTAAGCCTGCTAGTACCTGTTGCTCCGCCTTCACTTTCTCAAAAGTGAGGCATCATGAAACGAACACTGCTACATCATTCTTCATACCCGGCTTCCAGTGCTGTCGTAAGAGGTCCTGAAACATCATTGCCACTCCTGGATGTACCACTAGAGGGGAAGTGTGAATCTCCCTCATCACTTCCTTCTGTAGTGAAACTAGTACAATGATACATCCTTTGAAGAGGATGACGTGCTCCCCACCTTTAGAAAATACTTCGGGTGCCAACCCTGAGGATATCTGAGTACGTCTTGTCTCGTAGTTAGTGTCCCCATGTTGTTCCTCTCTGACTTGTTGAATAAGTGGAGGAGTGGCTATGAGAGGCTGTAGAAAGGAATATCCATTTCTATCCACAAAGGATATCTGCAATGCATCTAGCTGCTCTGTCGCCTCTCCAAGAAGCTGAATACCCAATCACCTGCTGAGAGCATCTGCTACAACATTCCACTTCCCAGGAGTATATAATATCTTGAAGTCATAGTCTTAGAGGAACTCGAGCCATTTTTGTTTTATCAGGTTCAGGTCCTTCTGGGAGAATATATACCTGAGACTCTGGTGGTCAGAGTGTACTATAAATTGCTCACCCATAAGATAGTGCCGCCACATCTTCAGGGTGAAGACCACTGCTGGTAACCCTAGATCATGAGTAGGGTATTTCTGCTCGTTCCATCTCATCTGAAGAGAAACATACTCTATCACTACTCACTCCTGCATCAGGACACATCCAAGTCGGGTCCCTGATGCGTCGCAGTAAACTACATGCCCAATGCCCCCATCCGGTAGCCTAAAGATGGGTGTACTGGTCAATCTCTATCTCATCTCCTGAAAGATCTCCTGACATCTATCTGACCACACGAAGGGTTTCCCCTTCTTCTTAAATGCTTAAAGAAGTGCTTAAACTCTCGAGATGTCTGGCACAAACCTCTAATAGTACCCAGCCAGACCCAGGAAACTTTGCACCTCTTTAACGGTCCTGGGTGGATTCCAAGAAAGTACTTCCACGATCTTCGTTGGATCCACTATAACTCCATCCTATGAGATGATGTGTCCCAAAATGTGAACCTCTATAATAAAGAAGTGCCACTTCGAGATCTTACCATAAATATGGTTCTCTAAGAGTGTATCCAATACAACCCACATGTGTTAGGCTTGCTCCACCTCATTAGTCGAGAATATCAGTATGTCGTCGATGAAAACTACGACAAAACGATGGAGGTAAAGCTGGAAGATCATGTTCATGAGACTCATGAACACTGCTGGTGCGTTGGTTATGCCGAGAGGCATAACCAGGAACTCATAGTGGCCATACCGATAGCAGAAGGTTGTCCTCTGCACTTCTGCATCTCGAACTCTGAGCCGGTGATAGCCTGACCAGAGGTCTATCTTTGAGAACCATCGTGCTCCCTTGAGCGGATCAAAGAGGTCGTCAATCCTCGGGAGTGGGTACTTATTCTTCATGGTCACCTAATTCAGGCGATTGTAGTCAACAAACATTCGTAAGCTCCCATTCACCATCTTGGTGAACAAAATCAGAGATGCTCAGGGTGAAACACTGGGTCGGATGAATCCCTTCCCCTGCAAGTCCTCTAACTGTACCCCCAGCTCACGAAGCATAGCGGGTTCCATCCGATATGTTGGAGTAGATATCAGTGATGTCTCAGGGTACAGGTCTATGTAAAAGTCTACCTCTCTGTAAGGAGGTATTCATGGAATTTCATTAGGAAAAACATCTGCATACTGATCCACCACAATAGCAAAACTCGGACTCCGCATATCAACCACTCCGAGGATTTGACTAGACAACTGAGGTGCGATAGGCTGCCCTCTCCTCTTTGTATGTCCATCATGAGCTGCAAAGGCTCCTTTCTCTCAAGTGAAGGTGAAAATTGACCCAGCTATGTGGACACACCGCACCTTGTGCCTAATACAGTCGATCTGAGCATGGACGTTAGATAACCAGTCCATACCATGGATGACGTCGTAAGGCCTTGACCCCTCTAAAAGAAGATCCCAGCTAAACCTATCAGCTCCTAGAGTAAGCAAAAACTGCCGGAAACAGTGAGTAATCGTCGAGTCTGCTCCCGTAGGAGTCTCTAGCTATAAGGATCGATCCAACGGCTTCGTTGGAATCTCCGAGCTCCGAACAAGGGAAGTGGAAATAAAATAATGACTCGTACCTGTGTCTATAAGTACTGCAGCAAGGGTGGAGTAGAGATAGATTGTATCTCAAATCATCTCAGGTGCACCGTGGTCGTAGGCCTCGACTGCCTGGAGCTGAGCCTTCCCCTGTATGCCAGTTCCCTCTGGTCGGGGTGGTCCTCCTAGTGGTGGTGGTGGTAGGGCCTCAAAACATTGTCCACCACCTGCTACTCGGCCAACTCCTCTGCCACACCCACCATTTTCAATTCTCTTCCTCTGCCTGGGAGGTACCTCTACAATTTTCTTCTCATCTGCAGGGTGGGTCGGGTAGTCTCGAGACATATGAACCTACCTGTCGCATGCATAGCACTGTCTATTCCTTGTATAACTGGATTTGTTTCATGTTCCCCACACAACCGAACCCATATCTAGGGGTCGCCCACCTGATGGCCTGGTACTCTTGGACATATGCATCAACTGCCTGCTGTCGGACGCAGAAGACTCTGCTTTGTTTCGTCCTGAAGTGGGTCTCGCTATTAGTGTCAGCTCAGAATGAAAGCTCTCTACTATAAGGGCTCGCTCCAGTACACCCTCTTGCGTCAGAATGCTGAGGGAGATCATCGAAGCCATGACCTCATGTCTAAGTCCCTACTCAAATTTCCAAGCCCTAAATAATTGGTCTCGTACCATGTCTGTGGAGTAGCATGAGAGGTCGGTGAACCTCGCTGAGTACTGAGCTACTATAATGCTCCCCGACTGTAGATAAAGTAACTCCTTAATCTAAACCGGACGAAGGTTGGATGGAAAAAACTCTGAGATGAATAGACTCTCGATGTCCGTCTAGAGTAAAGATGTCTCATCACGCACCAGGTGCATTAAGCTCCACCATCTACCTACTGCTGCATGCAGGAGACTCGTGGCAGGGATCACCATAAGGTCGGCTGTTGTCCCTACCAATCTGAAAACTCTAACGATAGCCTCCATCCAATCCTCAGATGACTGTGGGTCTATCTCTCCCCAGAACTTGGATGGCCTCTGGCGTTGGAACTCATGCAATGCACTCAGGCGGCATACACTCTCTACTGCTGGGGCTGGTTGTATCGGTGGCCCAGTGGGTAGTGGTACCGTTGGTTCCTCCACTGTCATGGGGCCCTACACCAAGGCCTCGTCGCTCGGTGGGCTACCATCTTCTATGTAACTCGGAACCAAAGCTGGATGCTTTCGTGGGGCCATCCTGAAAAGAAACATGTGTACCATGGTTAAAATAGTATACCTGGTGAGATGACCAAAATGAATCACAAAGAAAACTTTTCAAAGGAAACAGACATGCAATCAGTTTTTTCTGCACTAAGTCAGAAATCAGAGGTGAGGGTCCTGGTGTATGGATTTTTTGGCCGCTGCACTAGCACTAGACTCTCTAGATTGAAAACCACACTCAATACTCTTAACAGAATTACATCACAAAAAAGAATGATCCGAGTCATGTGTTCTGCGGTAGAACCGACTCCTTGGATACTAATTTGTCACGACACATCCTCGGGGCCCAGGCCGTGACTACCCCAAGCCCGCCTTCCATAGGCCAGGGCCTGGCGACTAGCACTAAAGGCATAAATCCCTATACTGGAAGGAATTTACTTTATAAAATTAAAAAAACACAACAGAGTATGAAACTGATGTAACCACTGAGTTAAACTGTATACAAAATTAAGTGCTGAAAATAAAGGGGCCAAAAATAAAATCCCAACAGTATGTACAGTAAAACTGAAAAGCTAGTACAACTGAAATAAATTAAAACAGCAACCACTGAGTCATTCTCCAGAAATCTCACCTGAAGGGTGGGTACAGATGGTCTCCTCAGCACCTCGGGTCCGTCTGTCTCCTCAGTGTACGCCTCACCAAGTGGTCCACCTCTGGGTACCGTCCAGCTCTACATGTCTCTACCTAGATCAATGATGTCCTTCGTCTGCATCCAAGACAACGTAGTGTGGAAGAGCCCATACATGGGTGAGTATACGATACTCAGTAGAGACCCTGAGACCCCCGAAGGTCTCCCAGAATCCATGAAGGATAAAACACATAATAAAGATTCGATCAAGAAGTGTCAACCAACTCTACTTAGGTATATTCCCATACATATACCTAAGTTATCATTCACTGTTCGGCTCCATATCTCGAGCCCAAGTACAACACAGTCCACACAGGAAAAAAGTCAATCATATCGATGATAATGATTGGAAGTCAAGACTCAGCTCACACAGGTATAAATCTTTTGTATAGTGGTAGAGATGATCAGATTTAGTCACTGATTCATATATGATGTCAGACCCACATAAGATAGTAGACCAAAAAAGCATTCGAACCAACATAGGATACAAGACCAGCTACTCTGTTATACCCACTCAGGATACATGAACTGAAGTTAAAACCATCTGACCCACTTAGGATACAAGAACAATAGTCATAATTGTCAAACCCAAATAGGATTCAAGTATAGTAGTCATCGTCGTCGATCCCACGAAGGATTCCATTACGGTATCTGTCGTAGTCGCATCCAGCTTTAGGGTTTCCGCACACAACATGCTTGATTCTGGGACGGTCTGCTTCTCGAGCCATGGGGGGTCGAAACATATACTATCACGATGTTTTGAGTTGATGTATCCCAAAGTTTCGTGTTGTCAAAAGAAACTCAACGCGAGAGACGACGCGTCAATCGGACACCCAGTCTAAGACTTGTTGGCTTTTCCATCCAGGGGCCCAGTTGGAATTATGCTCATTCCAAACCCAACCATTTTCCAAACTTGTTCAAAACTATCATATAGTAACACAAAAGGACCTCCTCGTTGCGAGGGTCCCAGTTCTACAGACGGCGCGTTATTCGAACGCGCGGTCATTAAGTTATTCATGGGTAAGTGAAACGGGCCCGACCCATCATGCCCAGTGGACTGGCGGGTCGGCTCGACCCATCTCGGAGGGTCCGACCCGGTTGGGGGTGTCAGCCTGGCCCGGTGGGGCGCAGCCCGGCCCGGAGGTGCACGGCCCAGCCCGGAGGGGCATGACATGACCAGCTGGTCGAGCGGTCCGGGGGGTGTGGCCCCCCCGGTTTCCTGAACCGGCGGCGCCGTCTCTCTTGTCCAGCCGGCTGAAGCTGGCCAGTCTTCTCAGGCACGAGTGGTCTGCATGGGCAGGCCTTTGTTCTCCCACACAGTACCTTCAGGTGTCGCGACCTCCTTCAACAAGTCCAGAAGGCAGCCGACCGATTCCCCCACCGAAGCAGCCCGTGGAAGCGAGCATCAATATTTTTCAGCGTGGCGGCATGGGGGCGCTATCGTCCTCCTGCTCGGTCGGCTATGGTCGGCTAGTTCGTCCTACTAGCATCCCACGTATGTGGGCTTCTCCTCCTCCGTGTGGTACCTACAGGATTCGTGATTCACCATCCCGTCCGGCTACGGGCGGCCGGTTCTTCTACCCGAGAGTCACATGGTTTCGGGAAGCGGTTTTCCTCCATGCGGCCAGTGCTCGACCGCCGCCTTTGATCACCAACGTCCCTGGTCGCCACCTCCAAATTAAACAAGAATTTTTCAAAGGTTCATCGGGTCGTGTTTGTTCGGTCTGCGCCCTCCACGTTAGGCGTTACCAAATGGCCAAATATGATCACTTGCATTCATCAATGAGGAGAGTATAATTTTTAATAAACTAAAATCATATAAAATCCCCCTACCTTGAATCCGATTCTTGGTTGTCTGTGTCGTGGGAAGAGGATTCGAAGCTTTCTTCCATTCGTTGACGTCGGGACACATTCGAGGAGGAAGCATAGTCGACGTTCCTCACGGGCGGAGTCTTCTTCCATGATGTGGAGGAAGAATAATGAAGAAGACGACGGTTGCAGGCCTCAGTTTCTTCGTTGGAGAGGGTGAATGTTCTTCGTGGGAAGAAGGCCCTCTCCTAATTCTCCAAAAGTTCCAACACCAAAATATTTTCCATGGAAAATATTATAATATGGCTTCCGAGTTTTAATATAATTTCCATGAAATTCAAATTGATTCGAATGAATTCAAATATTAATTAAATGCGGAATTTAATTAATCCTAGGTGTTGGCATTAATTAAGAGAAGGTGACGAGTTTAAAATTCAAAAGAGAGGAGGGGGAGAGTTTAAAGATTTAATAAGGGGGTTTCAAGGGGTTAAAGGGGTAGTTGATGGGTTAGGGGCTTGTGTGGGCCACTCCACAAATTATCCTCTCATGGGAGTTTATGTGGGTGTACACTCACAAAAATTTTATTTTAATTTGTCACGAATCCCCAAAATATAACTTCTACTATTGACCAAACGCAACTGTGGTAAAGGTCTCCTAAAGCGAATATCGGCACTGCGAGTTCATCGGTGCCCTTAGATTTCAATTTCGAGCACCAGTTCAAAAGATAGAAAACACCCGAACATACATTTACTAATCGTACTTGAACAAAACATCAAAAATTGATTCCGGGCACACCGGGCATCAGAATAAGGAGCCATTAGAAACCGTGGATATATAAAATTCTAAAGTATTTAAGATAAAAATTTCCTTGAAATTTCCTGGTTATTACACCATTGGGTTCCATCCGTCAAATAAAACCAAAATACATAGAGTAAGAAATAGTAATCATTAGGTAGAACAACATAATCAGAAAAAATACCTATAGGATGTATAAATTATGACTCCTTCCATAATATATGACACCTTATGGTTATCCTAGGAAATTCATTGAATATATATATATATATATCTTTCATGATGGTTCATGAAGTGTTTGTAAATTACCAAAGCATATCCCCCAGGAGTTTCAATCTAGCTGTCTAGCAAGGCTAGTTATCGTGTAACAGGTTAAGATGTGTCAGGACCAAAACTCCTTGTTATAGTCATTACTCTTTGGAACATGTATTCAAAGTACACATCCAATTTTTGTATCTAGATTGGGATGTATTATAAGGAAACCACTCACTATATCCTTTACTAGGATTCTAGGACATTTTTTTGATACTTTTCATTATCAATAGACTTATCTGAGGACATTTCCTCTAGGTTGTCATTATGAATTTCTATCATATATTTTAATGGACCATAAAAAATGTTTCTCTAATACCAACTATATCGAACCTATATTTTCATTAATTAAAATTATATGACTTTTGAAGAATACTTATTGCATTACAAAAAAAGATGCCCATAGACCGTGGTAGTTTAGTGTATTTGGAATCACAGAAACATAATCCCTGGTACACGATTGAGCTACATTATCTCCTACTAGGTTCTCCAATACATGAATCAGGACATAATTATTTTTACTTCATAATACATGAATCATATGAAAATATAGAATATAATCCATGAAAGCATAACATGGGAATATGACATGGAATTTTGGAAGTCACGTAAGAATAGAAAATGATATTCATATTATCCAAGGAATTGAATACAAGTCCACATTTATAGAATGGGATCAGTACCCATATAATCATGGTCTATTTGGTTCACTCCCATTTCTATCACTATAGTTCGAGTTCACTCCCCATGCCCTCTTGGTAGTTATGGTTCACTCCCAGAGCCATCGTAGTAATCAAGGATCACTCACAATACCATATTGGTATATATCACGAGATATAAATCATTACCCAATGCACTAAAGATAGATATAGTCCCCACCAATATCCTAGAGAATTGATACATACATATTCCTCAAAATCAGAAACATTAAAATCATAACCAAAGAAATAAAATTAGTACCACTAAAATGAAATCATATTATAAATTATGAAAAATGGTACATGTTTAATAATTATTTAATCAATATATTAACCTATGAAAAGAAGGATGTTACAAAATAATATAACCCATAATAGACATATATGTTTCATAAAAATCATGTGATCAAAACATAAAACATTCATAGAAATAATATAAATGGAAATATTGACTATTTTACCAATAATGGCGTGTTTAACACCAACTAATATCATATTAGATGGGAAATAATTTTTCATGATCTTTTAAAATCATTTCTTGATGAAGATATCAATTATACATTGAAAAATGTAATTTAGAACATATAACATTTTAAAAAACCATTTTTACTTTGAAAATATATTTGAATATTATAAATATTTATTTGAAAACTGTAAAACATTAGAAAAAATATTTTATTTGAAATTGAAGGAAAATTTCTTTTTAAATAATTTTTTTTAAATTTTTTAATACATAGTATTTGAAATAAAATAGATTTCTGTTCGAAAAGAGAAATAATGTACGTTTTTACATAAAAACATTTTCTTAAATATATTAATAACCAAATAGAGGGAAAATGGTAATAAAAATGAATATATCATGAATAAATATATGGGGAATAAAATTAATGAGTTTTCATGTTATATGGATCAAAATATTTCATTAATGAAAATATGATCATAAACAATCTCGATAAATGATGGGATTATTTCAATAAACTCTCACAACATGGAAACTAGAAATCATACTGCCCATATAATAAAATTAAAATACATATAGATTAAAAATATCATAAAAAGAATAAGATTCCAGATATAACATGTCAATGGTTGTATATATAGAATACAGAAAAATATAGGTGCATAACATGGCATGTGTCTCAATGAAGGAAAATTGAGTTTAAATAACATTACCGAGTTGGTAACTTTTGAAACATAATACTAATGTGAAAAATATCATAAAATGGATTTTTAAATACCTGAAAATTATATTATATGAGTCATGGAATACATTCATAGTTTTTATATATTCTAGATATATGAAATGAGTGGTGTATAAGGCAAGCATCACATAGAAAAAAAGTGAGATGAAATTCATTTACCTTGTATCTTGACTCTTAAAGTACTCATAAAAACCTATAGTATAATAAAGGCATTTTTATTATAAATTTTTTAAATAACCATATTATAATACCTAATACCACATATAATTTTATTACGATATTATATTACCCTCTAATTAATAATTCCATGTAAAGGATACACTTCATGTAATATCAGCTTTGTTTTTTGCGTGTATTTTAATTAGTTATAAATTATCTCCTTCTACATATATCATGATATAAATAATTTCATCCAAGATTTAAATATAATTTATATTCATTATATTTAAAATATAATAATCTTTATAATATAGATTTATGATATGGGACACACAATTCATGGAGACGGTAAGCTATACGACACATGAATACTGTTTCTGTTTTATTTTCATATTAAAAGAATGAAATTAAAGGAAATATTTATATATATAATAATTAATACATTAGAATTATTATATTATATATCATATATCATATATTTTCACCAAAACCACCCTTAATATATTCCATTTAATTTTTGAACAAATCACAATGCATTGAGGAGGGTGTAGTCCACAAGTCCACAAATGATGTTATCATATTTACACAAGATGGAAAATATAAAGGAATGTGTTATAAAAAATTTAGAAGACAAAATATATATTAAATACAATATATTTCAAAAATATACAATGTGTCCATCATAATTTTTAACAATTATTGATGATATAGAAAAAATGAACATCATTATTTCGGGAGGTAGTAGTTCTCCATATTCACGAACTATAAGTTCGTTACCCATTAGATGTGTGTGTTTGGGTGTTATTTCCTAAACCATTGTATACCAAAATCTCATTATATTGAGTTAATTTGTTTTATATAATTATTTTACATTGATATTATTGGGTTTTTATGTTGAAAATAAAAGAAATGATCTTGAGAAAGGATGTTACCTCTTCTTTGGCTAACTCCATTTGGTTTTCCCCAAAAGGATTCCTTGGATATATTTATTCCCAAATTTTGGATTAAAGGTTTAAGGTAGTTTTTCTAGTAAGTGAATTTTGAAGATGATTTCTAAGCCTATGTGTCTTTAGAGGTTCAATGATGTGGGACTATAATATGCCTTTTATAGTTGATGAGGAGTGGCACACTTGTAATTTTGTTTGAGAAAAGAATCACACCCACATTTTTCCCATTTCAAGTTGATAAAATAATTGACCAAATTAGATAAAATAGAGTATAGTGTAAAAATATAAACATAATGTGTTTGTTGAACAATATTTTGGGACGTTTATGGACTTCAATTTAATTTTTTTCCTCTTTTGACCATATTCTTCACGAGATCATTGAAATTAATTTTATTCCCATTCAATAATATTTTTCGTAAAAATATATGTTTGTTTCATTAAAAATATTAAATTTTAATTATTCATCATATGGAATCCATTTAACTAAATCCCTATCATATAAGTGGTATAAATTAATCTATAAATAATATTATGGACATGATAACATTTGGGGTTTTTAATTAGAAATGTTCAAAAGATAACAACGTTTTTTATATCCAATCTCAATGTGATTTTTTTAAATGTCCTAAATTGTATGAAATTATCTAAATTTTATCTAATTATAATTTAAAACTTAACTAAATTATTATTTAACCACATAACTAAATCATATGAATTTGGTTTTAAATTAAAAATCAGTATTTTCTCTATTCATTCAAAAATATAGGTTTTCAGAAAAAACACAAAAATTCACCCTAAGAAAATTTCAAAATTATAAATTACAAAATTACACATATCGTGTAAATTTATTTTTATTAATTTATAAAAAATTAATTTTATTTTTTTCCTAGAATGACATGGAAAATAGTTCATTTTAGAAATTAATATTTTTAAACATATAAGAACTTTGAAAAATTAATTATTTAATATTTTCAATATGTTTTTTTAAATAATTATAAAAAATGATGTGAAATTCGTTATTATAATTTATATTACTATGTTTAATGACTATGTTAAAACTATCTCGTTTATATAATTATAACAACAAAATGATGTTTTTTATAAACATGGTCTTGAATGTAATGTACATTTAGTCGATTTGGCATATTGTGTATGAAAATTTAGTGTTATGTGAAAGGAATGTTTGAATTAGTGAAATTAAATAAATAAATTAAAATTGTGTCATTTGGAAAAAAAACATCCATAAAAACTCATGTTTTTAAACTCAGTCTTCATGATTAGAGGACGTACATTGAGATAATAATCATTTCGGTTCAATTGGGTATAAAATTTACATCTAAATATATTAAAATATCCATTTTATTAGGGTGTATTGAAAATATTGGACTTACATAGTGTTAATAAACTGAGATAATTTTATGGGATAACATGGTGTTTCATTTATTGGAAAACAAATTATCATATTTTCTATAATTAGACATCTAAAAATTCTAAGCATCACTATTATCATTACATAATACCTTTAATGGATATTTTTCATAAAAATTTTGTTATATACATAAATGAGTTTTTAGCCTTTAATATATGTGAGGTATTATGTTCGGCTAAAAAAGGATTTGGTTGGTTTGGATATATGTGGAAGTTGTGGTCAATGTTACCTCATGTTGGGATGAGAAGTAAATTTTTTTTTAACACAACAACTAAAATTTTTGTAGGAACTATTACAAGTCTTGTGAATATTGGTGTTTCATTACAAGTATCCTATAAAAAGGAAGATAATATCAACAGTTAAACAATCAAACATTGTTTGGTTAATATCATATCCTTATTACCTAGTGTAATCACTGTTAGTTTATTAGTGATACATACATTACTTCATATAGTTTTATCATCATTCCAAAATTATGAAACACCCCTAACTCCAAAAACATATTTATATCAAAATTACCATTGGATATCACGAAATAAAAATGTCAAATATAATTAATATTTTATTTTACCCATTAAACATGATTGAACAATATCATTCAAACAACTTAGATTAAAAAATAATCCAAAATTCCAATTAAATGATGTGTTATGATTAAAACATTACATAACAGTCCTAAATAAGGCATTTGAGGGAAAATTAATTATTTTATAAAAAAAATAGTGAATTATATATATGAATAACTAACACCACATTTAACCTATTATATAAACTCAATAAATCACTTTCAACACGATCTAAACAAGTTCTACTTCCTCTAATTCACACGATCCTTGTTATTGGTTTTATGTGAAACAACATAGTGGAATCAAATTACCAACATTTAACACCTTCTGAAAATAAAAAATCTAATGCTCCTCAAAATTTACTTAACTTTACAATTACTTGATACATAATATATTATATCATGATACAAAAATATTACCTACTCTAGTTTAGTTTGGAATTCATAAAATATATCCACACCCTTAGAGAACCATTAAATTTTTAATTTTTTTGAAGTCATGGTTTAATAACAATTATTAGTTCAGTGAAACTATTTTTAACTACATCATTCCAAAAATAGGAATCTATCATTGTTATTTATGATAATTGAGGCATGGGGAAAAAGTTTTGAAATCCGACTATTAGACTTATATAAATCTTATTTATTTATATAATTTAGAGAAACAATTCTATTTTATAATAGAAATATTATAATAAGAACTACCGTTTGAAAATTTTACTCATTTTCACATATTCAATAAAAATATAATTTAGGGGGTATTTGTGAAATGTTACATATATTTAGTAGACAACTTACCCTTTTTTGATTTCATGCTTCCAATTATTTCATGTTTTAATCCAATACTCAATATTTTTTATAAATTTCATTATATATGTTCTATACAAATGATTCAATTTCCACAATTAGTCATTATACCCAATTTATGTAAACAAAAATCAACACACATAAAACATTAAAAATTAAACAAATTGTAGAATAAAATAAAAAA
Source organism: Viscum album (assembly GCA_963277665.1). Lineage (NCBI taxonomy): Eukaryota > Viridiplantae > Streptophyta > Magnoliopsida > Santalales > Viscaceae > Viscum > Viscum album. The sequence continues at coordinate 738,647,619 of OY728160.1, forward strand.
GGAAAATATATTAAACTACATAAATATCCACATCCCTATAATTGATTCATGTATTTTTATTCATGCATTATAATATTCATAACCATGATCAATATAAATTGATATTAATGAAAAATAACATTGTAGAGGGTTGAAATGATAGGTTTACTTTTATTTTCTATATTCAATTTGAATATCCTACAATGGTTCATCTTCGAAGATCTCATTATATCCCTTTATACCTTACACATTTATATTGAATGGTTTATATTATAACAGTTCAACAATACTAACTAGACCAAACTATATAACCTGAGTAACTCTAAGTCAATTCAGTATAGATAAATTATGTAGCATACAATCCCCGAATAAAATGTATTCTTCTATATCATATTTTCATATTTTAACCATGTTTTATATATGAAAATTTTATAAATCTCATATTACAATCCTAAAATTTTATTTAGAATATTTATTTAAATGTTCATTGTGTACATAGCTTTATCAGTTCAAATTTTTAGCTCTATCAGTCCCAAAGTAGAATTTTATAGTTATTAGTCCAATTCTATAGGGATATAAAACACTTACCCAATAAAAACAATTATGGAATCATTCCAAATAGTGTTATGCAAATTATTTGGAAAGGCCATGTGGTGTATTACATCGTTTGGCTCAAATATATTTGGTTGGGATTGAAATTTCCATATGAATTAATTTTACTTATCTACTAGTTACCCCATTATGAAAATTGTATAGGGGTGTTATGGTGTTGATTTCATATTGTGAAATCTATCTCACATCATCAATATTTTAATGATTTAGTTATAAAAGTTAGTTTCTTGATCACAATTGATAGGCCTTATTAATCCAAATATGTTGAAGATATTACATTAGAAAAAGGAACAACTAATATTCGAGTCATCATTTTTGTTCATTAGGATTCCCCCAAAATAGAAATATAATAAAAATATATTAATATATAGAAATAAAAAAATGGAAAAGGGTAAAAAAATAAATTATATATACATAAATTATTTCACTAATTTTCATCACTTATTGAGTTTTTTCTGGTCTCATTTATATATAAAAATATAATTAGAAAAAAATTCAATTCATAAATACATTTATGGGAGACCTTAAATAATTAATTTTTGTGTACTTAATTGTAAAAATATTCATAAGAAATGACATGATCATTACCCTATTCGAATATCCTGGTACTTCAATTTCATTATGGAATAGTTGTTCACCTAGAATTGAGTCATTATTGAGTATATGTTTGAAATCTATACCTTAATATTTATGGGCAGTCTACAGAAGTGGTCAGATACTTAGATCAATATTCAATTAATTTATCTAGGCTCAACAATATCCACTTCCAATACAATCTGGAATATCATAATCCATATCCATGTTTTTTTATTATTTTCAAAGTACCTATATTTTAAATGAATTAAGAAGTCAGTTACATTTGTTATATAAAAATATGACATGAATTTATGTAATTAAGAAACAATTTCCAGAAAAATATCTAAAGGGTTTCTATTACACCTAGAGATTTTAAAATAAAGACATTGTGTTTGATAGTGTATGCGAGATGCAACACTTTGTTTAACTGACCCATAAAATATATTATTAAAATATAAATGTTACACTAATCAAAATAAATTAGAATATATTAATTTTACTAACTAAATTAATAATTTTATGACTTTCACATGTGTAATATAAATTCATTGGTTATCAATTGATAGGAAAGATAAATTTAATTCATTTTAAAGTAAATGAAATTTTCTCTAAAAAAGTGTTTTTATATGCACAGTGTGTTTATATATTATTGAAAAAATAACACTATTTTTGAACGATTATAATGAAATTTATATATTTTATATTAAATCAACTATTTTTCATTCAATTTTTTTATATATGCATGAGGTTTGAATAAATCATTTTTTATTCTAAAAACACTATTTTTCTTTAAATTTTTTTTAATGTTTTGTTCTTATATTTTATATAAATTTTTTTCACATTTAGAAATTTATTAGAAGAGATTCACATCAATTTTTATCAAGATATTAAAATAATTATAAATTTCTTTTTTGATAATTTTCTCAAACATTTAGTTTTTCAGTGAATAGTTTTTAATTCTGATTGTTATTTCAAATTACTGTTTCATTTAAAACATTTTGAATTTCCCATTTTGTTATAAATTTTTATTTAAATAACATAAATTAAAAAATATTATGATTAATCTATCTTAGATCATTGGAAGAAATTTTTTTAATAATTTTTATATAAAATATTTTTTGTATTTGAGAGTGCATTTTCTTTGGAAAAATTCATTTATTGTTGCACTCATGGGGTGAATTTAAATTAAATTTAGTAACATATATGAATATAATATGTTGTAATTGATTAAAAATTTGTAATTATAATAATTAATATTAATTAACATGGCCAATTAAATTTTTATTCCAAATGAATAGTATTACAGTAAACATAATTTTCACCGTTTAAGTTATAATTATTTATTGCACGTTACATGAGATTTTGTTAAAATTTAATTTTCTAGACAAATAAATATTTATATAGAATAATTTGAATCCATATTTTGAATCTTTGAGTCTAAATTTTATATTAATTCTCATTTATTTTTAGGAATATTTATAAATCACATAGTTAATAAATCATCTAATTACCATTGTGAATGAAATTCTAAAAGTACTTAAACCTAGAGGATAAGGAAATATCATGATGAAAAAAATTATTATTTTATTTTTTGGGAGGTGTATTATGACCTTATATTCCATCAAGTGCATTATTTATCATATTTATAGGTATTTAGGGTGGGATTTTTTTTCCAAATATTGAAATATATTTGGTATTTAAATAAATTCCCTCCACCATAATTATAAAAGGGAACACCTCCCCTAACATATTAACACATATAATTAAATTTAAATCAATAAAAACCTGTTAATATTTTCCCCCAACATCCTTATTGGAATTGTATATGTGATTTTATTCTAATAATACCAATCCTAAGGTGCTTAATAAGATATCTATTGGATACTTCTCTAAGAAAAGGAAATCTTATTCACTAAGATACTTATTTTTTATTATTAATTTATTAATTTCAATTATATATTAATGATTAAAATATAATATAAATTGAATATTCCAAAAAAACTAAAATGTTATTATGTTGATTACATTATATTTATCCATCTCCTCCTCCATCAAATGGAAAACAAGGACATCAATTTGGTGTACAACAAACTAGCATCTCATGAACCAATGTAAATTGATTCCATAACCAAATGACATTTATATTCATAATGAATAAAATAATGAAATTTATTATATATATAAAATTATAATAACACTATAAATTTAATATATTTTCCTCTTATTAAAATTTTCACACATTAATGCAATTATAATGTCCCTCATGTGCGCGCTCTTCCTAACATCTACATGAAACATGATGATTCATTTCCCTGGTAAAATATTAAAAATAATTATAATAGATATATAATAAAAAATATGATATTTATAACATTTATATAATTTTTAATATTATGGATCTATATCCTATTTACAATAACATGAACATCAATGACGAAACTAGAATGAGAAAACAAAGAATTTAACACTCGAAAAAGTGGAAATAATGAAATATTATAAGTGAACAGATTGTAAAAGTCTGTAATAGGATCATAAATGATATGTGAAATAGGAATATGGTTCCTTTAATAAATATTAAGTTGAAAAATATCATTATAAAATTATTTAAAAATGTTCAACTAATGTGAAGCGATATGTGAGGGACATCATCTCTATTTCATTTCATTGAGGCATTTCATGTTGTAATGCACCTAATTTAAATTATATGGTGTATATAATTAAATTTTATATATGATATAATAACTAATTAATACATCATGGGATTTTAAGCATAAATTAAAATTATTTAATTCATTGTGATTTTACATGATAATTAGCAAGTGGTATGGAATTAAAATGATAAATTTATTTCCCATGGGTTATATTACCTATTTATTTTATTTTATTACTTAAAAAAGTGTGTAATTTATATTCATTATAAATTATTTACATTTTTTATTTATATTTATTATACATAATCATTTCTTTGTTAATCTTTACGTCATTGGAATGATTTTTGTAAGAGACAACCTCTAAATTTCCTCTCACTTGAGACATATTTGATTTTATGAATCTATTAAATTTTTAATGTTTATCGAATTCTACATTTATATGTGATTTAATTAATTTATTTATCTTAACAATATTTATTATTTAATGGGAATTTATTTATTCCATGGGTGTTATTATTCAAAATTTACCCAACCGGTATGGTTTTATGATTCAATATTAATTTAATCAGGACTGTTTATTCTTTCATTTAGATGGAAAGAAATTGTTTTATAATTATCTAAAAAACCAATTTAATTTTATTCCCCATTGGCTACTCATAATGTTTTAAATTAATATAAAATATTTCCACTCATTGGTACTTAAAATTATTTTGAACATGATTTTGTTTGAAAATGAATGTTTATTTCTCAATATAGAAAAAATGATTTCTCTTCTAGATCCATATTTTCCTTAAAATGTTTAAAAAATAAAGTTATTATCCTATAATGTTTTATAAATTTATGTATTAGACATGTTTTAAATTTTATAAAAGGACCTAAAAAGTTCCATCATGTCATTTACTAAATAAGAAAATTGTGCTTTTTACTAAAAATTTGAAATGAATCAGTGTTTTAACATACTCAACATAAAAAAAGAATATTAGTACCATATTGAAGACTCAATGTTTTGAAACAACCAGTATGTTATTTAAATGGGTATTTTCAATGAAAATGTTTTTTCAAGTATTGTAATAATTTCTCCAGTTTAAAAATGAATTTCAATGATAAAATTGTTTTTTTCTCAAAATGTTTATTCATTATATTCATAAAAAATTTATAAGAATCACTAACAACAACCCTATACATTACTGCTACTCAATTAGTTATTATTTATAATGATGAAAATATTATTATTTTTATCGATAGTTTATGATGAAATTGAAAAGTGAAAGTATATTTATTCACTTTTTAAATTGATTGTGTAATTATTCTTTTTTACTCTTGAGATATTCAATTTCTTATAATCATTGGAAATTACATTTATCTCAAATATTCATATTAATTTTATCATAAATATGATGTTACCTAGAACTTTTAAAATTTTAAAATATGGTATTTTATTTTAAATGGTATATGACTTGTTATGAATATTTTGTTAAATCTGTATTATTTAGTCAATAAAGGTATTAATTTATAAGGAATATATTCATGAATTAAATAGACCATTCAATATTTGTGGAATTATTTAGTCAAGTAGTGATGGTTGGGGGAGAATTATATAGATACTGAATGCATCGTCATTTCAAAATAGAAAAATTAAAAAAATCATTAAATGTGTCTTCTCCCATAATTTATATTATATTGGTGAAAGATCTCAACTGTATAGTTATCATGAAAAATGAGATCAAGATGTACTATATTAATAATTTAAATAATTTAGAATTTATTTATCTTTATCCATGAAGTTATTGGATTGATATTGTCCCTTGATAAGTTTCATAGTCATGGTATTATTTATATGACATTATATGATCATCATTTTTCCATTGCATATTATTCTTCCTCCCCATGTTATTTATTAAATGTAAATTGTTTTTGGGGTTTTCACATTTCTTTATTGGTTATTAATTATTCAATCATGATATATTCCATTGTATGTAACCCTTACATAATATACAAGATCACTATTACTTTGTTTCCTTTCCCAAATATATGGAGGAGGTGTCATTAAATGAGATCAAGGATATAAGATATTTACAATCAATATTTTATAATTTAATTATTCAAATATATTGAAATAAATAACTATATTTCTTGATTAACAAGGCTACAATAATGTTTGGTCCATCCAGATATTATTCCTTGTATCTTTCACTAATGTAAATAATGTTACCATAGGCTCTAGGTTACTAGGTTCGGGTTATTTACAATTTGTATTAAAGTAAATTTAGTAGAAACCGTGTGAACTATACTGTTGAAAAGACAGATTAAGGGATCTATCCTAATGACTATTATTATGGATAAGTCTATTTATAAGGTAACATTTTAATTTTTGGCAAGTTATTATTTTTATTTGTTATCAATACTTCCTTCCCCTAATACAACAAGTGTATCTAATTCTAGAAGATTCATACCTAGGGGTAATAACCCAATGAAGTGTTCATTGTAATATGACTCAACCATCTCTTGGTGATCAATAATGGTCCTTATTGTACACCTGGTTTCACACTCTAGGGGGGATATTATTAGGACAATTTACATTTTATTTTCAAATAATCATGATGATTTTTAATATATGATAATAATGAATGACCCAGGGAAAACCTATGGTGTATTATATTGAAAATAAGGTTTTATTATTTATAAACAATATAAATTATTATAATTGTTTCAAACATTAAATATTGTTTTTAGAATTAGGATTTTTTCCTTATCGGATAGAATTTAATGGAATAATTTTATCATTTTATATTATTGAAACTATTTTGATTATGAGAAACAAAATTTTATGATGACTAGAATGAAAGATATTATAATTGTGCCCAATCATCAATCCCAATACATGATTAACAACATTTACCATAACAAAATCATGGAATAAAAAAATAGTTTATGTATAATTTATGCTAAGAGATTGTGTGGAAAAGAACATAGAGGAAATAAGTGTCGATTTACTTCATTCAAAAAATTAAGAAAGTGAACCATGTAAGATCCTAACAATTTTGGGGGATTTCATGGGATCGTATTCATGTACACTTTTGAATATTTCGGATTACTTTTTTGGATTATATCTTGGGTATTTTTGGGATAAATTTGAAATAAATTGATGTAGGATAGGTTTTGGGTGATTGGAACATGGTTTTCCCAAACTGTGCAAACAAAAATACTCTATCTTCGCAGAGATGTTGCACAATTTGTCACAATCTTCCCCAAAAAATGAGAAATTGTGCCCCCCACCAAAGAAGAGGCAAATTGTTTAGAAAACTTTGCACCTCGTCCCACCAAACCATTCATGGGGTTTAATTTAGCCATAAACTATATTTAAAATTCCCAACCCCCCTCCCCCCTTTGAACCCTCAATCCACCATAACATGAGCCGGGACATTTTATCTCATTGTTGAGGATCCGAAATGGTTTCTCATCCATTATGACCTCCATTCCTAAAGATTCAAAGCAGGATTGAAGATTTTTACCTCTATAGGTATGTGATTTCTTCCTGTTTAGATCACCTCATCACTTTCTATTATGTTCTCGAATAACAGAGGTATATTTATTTACTATTAGATCTTGATGTAGATAATCAATTTTATGATCTTGATTTTGATTGAACATTTATTTGGATTCATATCCACATATTTCTCTTCATCAAATTGTTTATTGATCCACTTCATTTTGGGTATTTCTTTTTGGTGACCATTTTTTCACCTATGGAGATCATCAGACAATTATTCAAATCCCAAATTCCAGATTTAAATTATGTGTGTGTAATTTTATAATTTTTATTGGATGAACATGAATTTAGTTCCATAAATTGTATTAATTAATTTGGTATATTAAATAATTATGTGATTGGGAAATATGGGATTTGGTGATTTTGGATTTTGAATAATTAAATGTGGAATTAATTATGGATATTGAATTGATTGAATTGGAATAATTTAACTATTGATTTTTTGATGGGTATATTGGGATTGTGTAATTGGATTTATCAATTATTTAATTAATTGTTGGTGATTATTGTGATTAGGATACTGATTGATGTGATTAATTAATTAGTGAATTAATTGATGGAATTGATGTGATTTATTTATTGGTGAATTAATTAAGGGAAATGATGTGATTAATTTTTTTTAGGAAATTAATTTAGATAATGTGATTAATTAATTTTATGATATGAATATAAAATTATTGATATTTATTAAATAATCAATTCAATAATTAAATGTTATATTTTCATATTCTTATATTTTAATATATGATATATTGTGGCCTTGTGGAATTTGGGATTTCAGACAATGTATATTAATGAAATATAATTCATATGGGATTTCAGATAATGAATGGTAATAATTGAATTCATATATAAATCATGATAATGAATGGTAATAGTGGCATTCATATGGTATTTGAGATAATTAATGGAAACAGTGTAATTATTATGTGAATTGAGATAATGAATGGAAATAATGGAATTCATATGAGATATGAGAAAATTAATATTAACAATGTAATCCATATTTTAATTGAGATAATAAATGGTAAAAATAGAGTTATGACATTGATATACCTTAAAGATAGTCCATAATATGTCAAGGAAACATGTAGGTATTAATAGTTCGGTTGTCCTTATGAAATTAGGGTTTAATGGATAAATAGTGATTAATTCAATAAATGTAAATAGTTTTCATTATTTCTTATGTTTATTATACATATAAATACATAAACTATTTTTATTGGATATTGTTTTAGACACCATTGATGGTGGCCTTATGATTTTTAATCAAACCCTTCTTAGGCTGCCTGATCAGTACCTGAATAGATTTCATGGCCGCAGAACAGGTAAATGGAAAAGACCCTATGTTAGATGGATGAGTTGGTATGGATTATGGTTGGGGGAACTAAATGATATATATGACCTAATGGGGAGTTTTCAATGTCTTTACCTTGGTTATTTCAATTTGACACATAGAACAGACTTTTTATGGAATATCTATTCTTCAGTATTGATATTGGATTTAATGTTTTGATCAAATTTTTATACTAGTATTATCTTCGTTGTGGTTATATGTCATATTTATTGTTTTTATTCATTGATGTTTTATGCTGATGAAGAGGGCTTAGTCCCCCCATGATAGTAAATAGACCCCCACTAATTTTTAGAAACCATTGGAGTATGGGGAGACATGGTAAATGTCATGTGACAACCTGGCTCAGAAACTAAAATTTGGAACCCAGTTTGGGACGTCACAAAGTGGTATTAATGCCATCTTCTTTTTATATTCTTTTGCCTTTATATTTTGGAATGTTAGATAAGAAACCAAGAATATCAGGCCATGGAAATTACCCTGATCATGGGAGTTGAAAACCCATGTATGGGTAACAACCATGTATCTAGGGTGGGATTAATGTTATTGATGTATTTTGATATATTTGGATGTTCTTTCAGCTTGGGTGATGCACTTTTTTTGATGTAATAACTGTTTCCAAAATTTATGATAGTTGACTCATGGCCTACAATGGCTTGAGAGTTGATTATTCCTGCATCATTCTACGAACTAAAGATTCATATTTGGGATGCATAATTTTCGGCATTCATGGAAAAATTAAATTGGTTATGTTTTTTAACATGAACTTTTTTCTCTTTCTTGTGAATTTTAAATGAAAATGTTCCTAATAAGGAATTGGTAATTGTAAAATGAAACTAGATGATAATAAATGGGTTTTTAAAGATAATATTGAATGATGATAATGATTTACCATTTTTCAACCATTACCTAGATATATAATGTTTAAGGGTAGTGATAGAGCCATAGTTTGGTTAATGTGGTGATTTTTTGGAAATAATTCAATATAGTTTTATTTAAATTCCTCTAAATGTAATAAATTTATGTTATGTGTCCTGAGACATGTGTTTGTTATTATAGATATATGCCTCCATGAAAAAGCTCATTAATAGGATGACCAAAGGTTATGGATGGAAGTGATCCACCTACAGTGGAACCTAAGATCCCAATAGTGTTGGGTGATGATGTTTGGGGAGTAGTTCTATGATAACTTGTCTTACTTCATGAATTTTCTTGTATGATACTTAGTTCTGGTATTGAAAAGCATGTATGATCTAATAAATTAGTTTCAGTTCCATCACCCTCTAATTTTTTGGAGAGGGTGTAATTTAGGGATTAGTGTTCTGGATTTAGTCCATCTAGAATATACCTGATCATTTGGAGACTCCGGATAATAAGAGGGTAAATTTGAAACATAAATATTGTAAGGATAACAGAATAAATATTGGGATGATTATGCCAAGATAGGGTTGGTAGACAGGATGGCATGGAAGGACAATTTAGATAGGTTCCTAGTGAAGTTTTATATAGATATTCTCATACAAGAGATAGAAGGTGAGTTTATGTAGTTGAATCAATGATGTGTTTATGTGATGGAATACAATGGTGGCTTTACCAACTTTCATCACATTTATCTACTAATGGTAGGGGATGATAAAACTATAGGAATTTTTTTCTAGGATGGTAATAAATTTGAGATTAATACCCAAGTAAACATATTTTGTATAAAGAAGTTAGTTGAGGTGGTGAATCAGGCTCTCATTGCCAAGGGGAACTTAAATGAGGCTTCCATTGCAAGACATTTGCGTAATAATAGATGATTAAGAATAATGTATAATGAGAGTAAGTAGTGTCACTACGATAATGTTTTCTAGGGGGTAGCAGGAAGAGTTTCCAAGTAGAAGAATTTTTTAAACAGGGTCACACCCACAATCATTCCCACAGTTGTCATAGGCAAGGATACTAGAATAAACACTATCCCCGAACCTTAGTAGAATACTATTATTATACTCAGATGTGTCATCTAAAGAATTTTTGTTAGAATATAATAGACTGGTAATGATGTAAGATCTAGAAAGAAACATAGTGCGGGAATATGATCTTCTCCACCATATCAATCAGACAGTGGGAGTTCTCCTAGCCGTGGAAGTAGAGGCAGTGGATTTGGTACTTCATGGAAATATTGATCGTATAATAATATTAGTAAATATTATGGGACATAGACCACATAACATGTAATAAGGGTTGGAATTTTACATGCAGGAAGGACCATTGATGGTGATAAGTTCTATACTTATAGATTCAATTCTAACTAGTTTCTTTTTTGATACTACTATCTATAATTCATTAATTTCTACACAACATGATAAATGTTTGATCCCATCAGTGGAGTTAATGCATGGGGTGTTTAAGATAGATACACCATTGGGGGTACCATCTTGAGAGAACAGTTTGTGCAGAGGATTTTCTCTCTAGATTGTTATGTATCATTTTCAATGCAATATTTACATCCCTGACATGTTATTATTTGACCTAATTTTTATTATGGATTGATATCTATTATACTGATCCCACATTGATTTTTACAAAATGAGAGTGAAATTTACATATCTTTTGGATAACCAAAACATTATCCATGGAGAGTTAGATAACAAGGAGGGTCGTGTGGGGTGAGTTCATTAGAAACATGTGGATTTTACCACCTAGTATGGTAGTTTGTTTCTGGATGATAGTGGAGAGAAGTAGGATATCTTTTCACCTATAGTGGATATAATTCAAGGTGTATTTTTGGAATAAATCATAGGGCTTCCACCTAATAGTGGTGTGAAATTACCATTGATCTCATATCGGGGTCTAAGAAAGTTATTATTACACCTTATATAATGTCACCTATAGTGTCTCAAGAGATCATTACATATTTGGATGTGCCAATGAATATGGTCTTTATCATAACAATTATCTTGCCTTGAGGATCACTATTTAATCTTGAAAATAAGTCTAATAAGAATATTCTCTTTTTTTTTCATTCATGAAGTGGAACCGAATGACTTTGATGAACCAGTTACCTGTTCTATAAAATGATGATCAACTTGGCCAACTATGAAGATTGTGTGTTTTCTCAGAGATAGAATTGAGATGAAGTTGTAATCGGTTGAGAGTTAGTCCCTATAATATACCTTTCACAACTTTTAGAAGCATTTATGGCCTTTATGAGTTTGTTGTAATTCATTTTAGGTGGAAAAAATGCACTATAAGTGTTTTTTTGTTGATTAAAACAATTTCCCATCTACCCCTTGATCAGTTTTTGGAAGTATTTGCTGATGAAATTTTTGTATACTCAAACACTCATGATTATAATTAAAAACATCATAACAAAATATTGAGTTCATTTAGTGAGAATCAGTTATATTACAGTCTATATAAGAGTTAGTTTTGGACTAATTATGTACACATCATGGATCACATTAACTCAGAGAAAGAAATGATAGTAGACCCAAAGATCATATAAAAAGTTTATACATTAGATAATACCAATAATAATTTTATGATCATAGATATATGAGGAAATATGGATATTATCTGAAGATTATCCATGACATTTATCGATTATAGGCACCACTTTCAAGAAGGACCAAAAATGAGAATATAGTTTGACTTGTCGAAATCTTGTGATAATTCCCTCAAGGAGTTAAATAAACACTTGAAATAGTAATGATATTGATCATACCTAATATAGGTGAGGAGTATTTGGTGTTTCGTGACACTTCATGGTTAAGTCATGGGGTAGTGTAGATTTTAGGTGATCGTGTTCTGGTGTTAGGGTTTTGTAATTTGAGGCCTCAGGAATAGAATTACCATATGTACAACCTGAGTTTTATTTTAGATTTTTATCATTTCTGGTTTAAGTGGAATTATCTATTGGTAGAGAATTTTACTGTATATATGGATCATAATAGAATAAATTATAACTTTTCTCAATGAGATTTTAATATATGATAGCGAAGGTTGGTTGATTATATATATTCTTTTTAAAATGAGCTAGCATATAAGTATGGGAAGAAAAATTGTGTGGCTGACTCATTATATTGGAAAACTCAGATTTACATAGTACATGATTCTAGTGTTGAGTTAAAGATGATGACATTTTAGGATATGATGTATGATGTGTTTAGGAGAGTTAAGAGAAAATGACACTCATATCAGCTTCAGTGGAGTCAACAATTTATAGATGGATATATAGGTAGTATGAGGATTGAAAATGTTTGAACATGTGGAAAATCCTTGAAGGTGGGGAGTCACCTTTTAATTGAAGCATAAATGAGGACGAGATAAGTTTTTTCAAGAATTGGGTTGTTGTGCCATTGAGCATGTATGAGAATCCTATGCACGAGTTTAATGCCATGAAGTGGACGGTGCATCAAGGTGTAACCAAATTTACCGTGACCTACATTGAAAGATTTGGTGTCTTGTTGTTAAAAAGGTGATATCAAGGTTCTTGAAATGATTCTACACCTATAAGTAGGTGAAGGATGAGAATCGATGACCTGGTGGTTTTCTATATCCATTTCGCATTCTAGAATGGATGTTGGATGATGTGAAAATATATTTTTTAGAGGCTCTACCAAAGACACCTTATAATAATGATGTTATTTGGGTGATTATGGACCGTTTGAAAAATTTAGACCGTTTTTATGAGTGAAAGAGACATTTTAATGGATCAATTGGGAGAAATTTATGTTTAAGTGATATTCAATTTGTACCGAGGGACACAAGGTACATTTTCAAATCATGACTCACTCATTATATTACAATTATGTCTGGGATTATAGAAGGAACTTAATACATATTTTATATTAACTACATATTTCCTTCCATAGAAAAATTGTCAGTCGAATCATACTATACATGTTCTTGAGGATATGCATCTGGTGTGTGTCCTATAGTTTAGTGGGACTTGGGAGAAGAACCATGCTTTGGGGGAGTTTTACTATAACAACAATTATAAAGATACTATATAGATGTAACCATAGGAGGACCTTTTTGGTAGGCCATGTAGGTCACCTCTATGATGGATGGAGGCTGGTGAGTAATAGTTGTTGGTATCAAGTCTCACATAAGAGATATCAGAGCATGATCAATTGACAAGAAAGTGTATGGATATAGATCAGAGTATTAAAAAGAGTAATGATGATAAAAAAACAATGACCCTTATAGTTTACTGAGGGTAATAATGTATTCCATGGGGTGACACCTATGTTGGGTCACCATAGGATGAAACGATAGGCAAATATGGCACCCATATTTTATGAACATTTCAAGTTTTATAGAGAATTAGGCCAGTGGAATACCTATTGGATCTTCCATAGATATTCAATGTTGTGTATGATATTTTCTATGTGTCACAACATCTGGGGTATCACCCTGACCATTATAATTTGATCGATGTTGATGATGATGATCATGAGATATATATATATCCCTTATGGAACATCTGAAATGTGTTTTGGATCACAGGGAGAATGTTTTATAGGGGGAGACCATACCGATAGATCATATACTATGGAAACATAGATGTGTTCATGTGGAATCGTGGGAGAGATGATTGGATATGATTTCTCAATAACCCCTCTTTATTAACTTATAGTATTATAGGTTCATGGGAGCATATCTCAAGGAACGTCTATTATATGTTGTCAAAATTGTAAGATCCCAATTTTTTTGATATACCTCAAGCGTGTTTTAAGGTACTCTTTCAACTAGTTTTGAGTAATTTTTTCTTGGGTTTCAACCTGGAGAGTTGTTGGGTGAAATTTGAAAATTTTGGAAGGTCGATAGGATGTGAACGGTTGGTTCAGGATTTTCTCTGCCCGTGCGCACCAGACCATAAAACCATGAAACCCCAAATCGAAGATATTCTCATTTCTAGCACACTATTTATCAAAATGTGCTCCCCCTAGAATATCCACATAGTTAAGGTGCACGATTTTTAAAATAGTACTCCTCTTCACAAAAAATTGTGGATGGGGTTTAATTTAACTAGAAAATTATTTTTGAAATTCCCAAACTCGCCATTTAAAGAAAATCAACCCTATGAGGACATTTTCATTTTTCTCCCATTTTGTAGGCTGGAAAATAGATTCCAATCAATTCCATCATATTTTATTGGTGAATAAAATGGAATATTGAATATATACACCACTTTGGGTATGCACATTCTTCAAATTTAGATCTCTCACTCTCTATTATTCTTCTCTTGCTAGATAAAAGAGGGATATTTATCTGATATTTTTTTATCAATCTAGATCATGGATTGTTAGACCTTGGTTCATTTGATATTTGATCTCATATTAAAATATAAATTTGATTCTTAATCACATTCTTGATTGATTTTATTTTATTTAGGGATTTCTATTTAGGCGATCGGTTTACATCGAATTGAGGTTGCTTCTATTTTGTTCAAATATGAGAGTCATGATTTTAATTATGTGTATGTAATTATAGGATTTGTAATGGATTATTATAAATTTGGTGTCTTAAATAAAATTAACTATTTTTGTAGATTAATTTTTTTTTAATTTTGGGCTTGAGTCTTCATTTTTTTATTTAAAGCGAAGGCCTATTTAGACTGGGTAGAGGGAGACCAATTACATAGCCTGAAGGCCCAAGGACATGTGGCCTAAAACTGGGCTTGAAAGCCCATTATTTGGCCCAAATATCCCCACGGTGAATAGTATATCTATAGTCTCTAGCTGCTACAGTTCTGCTACAGTACCACCACCGCTACAGTTCCTGCTACGGTGCCTCTTCTACTACAGTGTAGCCACTGCTATAGTCCCGCTATTGCTACAGTATTGGTACAGTACCCTGCTATAGTGATGCTACAGTGCCTAAATTTAGTCCCTTCCTAGATTTTGGATTGTGAATAATTAATTGTTGAATAAATTGGGGATATTGAATTGATTGAGTTGGAATAAGATAATTTTTTAATTATTTATTGGGATATTGGGATTGTGGAAATTGATTAATTAAATTTTAAATTAAATAATTGTCTTTGTTGTGATTAGTAAACAGACTTATGTGATTAATTATTTAGTTAATTAATTTATAAAATTGATTTGATTAATTAATTGTTGAATTAATTAATGGAATTGAGGTGATTGATCATGCATTGAATTAATTATTGGATTTTACGTGAATAAATATTTGTTAAATTATTTAATGGAATTAGATGAATATGAAATTGTTTATTTGGGATTAATTTATCGATGAATTAATTAAATGTGACATAGTGAGAGAGTGATATTTTAAAATATGTGATACTGTTATATTGTGAAATATGTGATTTGAGACAATTAATGGTAACAATGGAATTAAAAAATGTATTGAGTTCATGAATGATAACAATGAAATTCATATGATATTTGAAGCCATGAATTGTAAAAAGGAATTTATATGTGAATTGAGATAATGAATAGTAACAATGGAATTCATATGGGATCTAATAAAATAAATGGTAACAATAGAATTCATATTCCAATTGATATAATAAATGGTAATAATTAAATTTATATATATGATATACCTTGGGGATAGTTCAGAATCCGACACAGGTTGAAGCAGGTATTGGCAGTTTGGGTGGCCTTAAGAAACTGGGGGTTATGTGGTTAAATTTAGAGTAATGAAATAAATTTAAATTTTTTTATTTATTTAATATATTTATTATTTATACAACAAAATATCTATTTTTACTATATATTGTTTTACACATTATTGGTGGTGACCTACTGAGTTTTACTCACACCATACATGGGATTCCTTATCGGTACCTCAATATATTTCATGGATGCATGAAAGGTTAATGGAAAAGGTCGTATGTTAGATGGTTGAGTCAGGAAGGAGCATGGGTGAGTGAACTATATTATATTTGAGACTTTATGTGGATTTTTAAGTGTCCTTACTTTTGTGTTTTCATATTGGCATGTGACCCATACATCGGCATGCCATATCTACTATTCAGTGTTGATATTATATTTCTAATTTTGGTAATATTTTGATATTGTTTTTATCATGGTTATGATTGTATTTAATATTTTTATTGTTTTTTATTTAAACTGATCTGTTAATCTAAAAAAGAGGGTATAGTTTCCCAATGATTGGCATTAGACAGTGGCTTCTATTCGGCAGCATGTGGCATATGGGGAGGAACTCCTGAGGTCATGTGACCGATCTGCTCATGGCACGAGGATGTGACACCCTGGACGGGAAATTACAAAATGATAGTGAATCTATAAATGGAAAAAGAATTTTTATTTATTGTGGAATATGAAGTCATATAATGATGAATTGAAGAGGAAAATGAGGAGTTCAGTTGTGAGGAATAAATTTCGTCTTAGAGATCCATTTGTAGATTATCATTTTCAATGTACGAAAACTCTGAATTATCTGATTCAATTAACTTTTTTAATGGCTATCTTCTAGAACATGAAATTTTTGATAGGAGAAATTTTCTTAATTATTTATGTATTAGGATTGAGTAATTTTATTATATAAGTATTTTTTATCAATGGTATTTTGGTTATAAGAATCAACAAATATATAAGGATTATGTATTTTTTTAAAATCATATATTTCATAATCTTAGTTAAAATAATGCATTATGGATACCATCAAAAGATTATGAGTTTATGTTTGATCATTATTTCAATGTCTAGATGATCCCATTTTATGTTTTATATAATGTGAATTTCATGTGATTAATGACAAACTAGCTGTCATTTCACTAGGTTGATGTATATATAACATTTTCATTCAAAATGATGTACTATTTGATGAATAATTATATATTTATAGGTTTAATGTTATTGATAAACATTTGGGTTAAAATTATAATTGATGTTAAGGAAATTATTTTCAATTAAGACTATTTTATTTCATGAAAAAATATGTATAGAAACATTGGGTGTTAAAAAGTGATTTTATGATTAATATTTTTTAGGATGTTCATAATATTATTCCGAATATATTTGAGTTATATTAATATAGGTTTATAAAAAGTAAAACAATAATGTTTGGTGAAACATGTGACATCCAAAAAAGCTGTAGATATTCATCCCAGAACTGACGGTCTATGCGAGCACAAATCCAGTAACTAACTTACATGATGTACTAGTTGGAAGAAATTATTTATACCTAAATTTTTTTATTGATAGATATTTATGGAATGTATTAAGCTAGATTTTTGGTGCACCTTTTTAGGTTTTAGATATTAATTCACTATATTGGATAACATGTTTTAACCATTTCAGTTTTCATGAATAATTTGAGATGATTGAAAAAAAAATTTACTCTTTTATGGGTCTAATGATCCATTCATAGTAAATGTCAATGATTTAAGAATAAAAAATTAACAATTGATATTCATTTAATTGAATAATAAATGAAGATGAAATTGAAATAACCATAAAAAAATATGATATTTTTCCTATTAAAATAGGATATTAGGTAAATATATTTTTGGTGTTATTTTTATTGATGGTAAAACAATCCCCCAACATTTGGTAAAGGAAATTGAGATTAAAATGCTATATATTTAGCTTAGTTTACAAAAAATCAAGAGTCCTTGCACACCACATTGGTTTATTGTTTTTTGGTTATTAGTTTTCTCTTGATCAATCATACTATTATGATCAATGAGCTCAATCGTAGTCAATAATTATTTATTGTTCTATTCCAGGTCCATAATTTAAATTTCTAATATGTTTTCACTATACGGAACCCTTGATATCTATTATTTTAGATGAAAATCATACTTAATATTCTCTATATTGACGAGGAAGTTATTTTATCAATTTTTCTTATGCGTGATATCAAAACATAAATTATTTGATGGAGAAAATTGATTTCTGAGTTTATGTTCAAATTGTGATGAAGAAATTTATTAATGGTGGTAAAAATGTAACACCTATATATTTTAAAATAATAACACTATTTTTGATAATATATATTACATGCAACATCGATATTGAAGGACACCTAAAATTTAATATTTAAATAAAACCATTAAAACCTAAATATTAAATTGGAATCCAAGAACTGGAATAAAAAAAATAAAAAATTTATGGTTCATATATTTATAAATTAATTTATAGGATAAACATTTACTATAAAAGTAAATAAAAAGAATTTTAATATAAAGGAATTTTTTTTTGAAAAAATATATTTATGTGTGTTTTGTGTTTATATTATACTAAATTAATTGATCACTAGGGGAGAATGATATTTATTTACTTAATATATTATATATTAATTATTTTTTTCTATCAATAATGTATCATTTTTCTATTCATGGGGTAAGTATAAATCTTTTATTATGCTTAAAAAGTACATTTTTCTAAAAATTGGTTTTTCCTTCTTTTATGCACATATCTTTAATATATTTTAATACATTTAGAAAATTTATTTCAAAAAATTTAAAAAAATTATAATTCAACTTTTCAAAATTATATTATAGTGAATTTTCTATTTTTTCCTATGAAATTTAATCTTGTGATGAATAGTAAAAAATACGCATTTCTATTAAAAACTACATTACTATTTAAAACATTTACATGGTAAACTTATCTTATAAAATTGTTTTAAAAATTCAATCTTTTCAAATATATTATTATTAATGAAATTTACAATTTTAAATCAATATTATGTCATGTTTTCTTATAAAAACGTTTTTCTTTTGAGAAATATTTGTAATTGGAAAACAATGCTATCATCACACTTACGGGTTAGATTTAAATTTAATTATTCCATATATATGAATAAAATTTAATAATGTGGATTAAATATTTCTATTCATGGTAATTAATATTATGTACTAGGTTTAGTGTAATTTTTAGTCATAATTAATTGTAAATATATTAATAATTAATTATAATTATTATGGTTAAAATAGGGTATTTCACGTTACTTGCCAATATGATAAAATAAATTTTACAAACATGTAGTTTTTTTATTGTAAAATCTGGTTTCCATATTTAGATTCAGTGAGTTAAACATATTTATTAATGATAATTTATCGTTATACTTTAATGATAAATTATATAGAAAAATAAATTAGAGTAATTACCGTGGTGCACACATAAATGGTAAAAGTATGTATATAAAATAAGATAATAACAATGTTATAAAAAGTTTATTTTTTTCGGTGTCTTTGTGGATCAACCTGAACTTCCCTAAAATATATTACTCTTTAAATTATTAGGAATTTGGGGTGGGAGTGACTTCCCATTATGGAATATTTTCATGGTATTTACAAAAATATAACTCATCCTCAATTATAAAATGGAATGCCTTCCCAAACATAATCGTACCTATTTAACAATTTATCTCTACTATACTATAAAAATATCTACCCAAATCATTGTCCACATTTTATAGTTTATTTTCCTTTAAAAAGACTAATCATATGGCACTTCATAAGTGATCCATACAAGAGTTCTCTAATTGAAGGTAATCATCTTGCCTAATCTCTTTTTTTACATCTTATTTCATCACCATAAACATTATGTTAACAATTAATATATAAAAAATAACCATTATATAACATATAATAATATTATATTTTTTTTATGTAATTATACTTATCCATATTCTACTCCATTTTTTGGGAAACAAATCCATCACTCATGTGTATGACAGACTAACACATCATGAACTGACGTAATGTGTTTTCGAATACTAAATCAGAGGAATAAACATATGTATGGGAAAATTATTATATATGATAAATATGATAAGAAATAAATTATTTAAAATTAATATATTATCATATTCTATATCGTTTCTCCATTTAATAGAATGATATCATATCTCATATGTACATATCACGTGTTGTCTCCATAAAGAGATGTTATTTATTTCCCATTCTTTACATTTAAGAAGGATTAGAAAAAGATATATATTGAATATATATTATATTAATAAAATTACTATGTTGTGGAGATTAAGGATTTATATTCTACGAAAATGATAAAAAATTATGATGAAAATTTTATTATGGAAATAAGTTAGTTAACATTAAAAACAATATAAATAATGTAATATAATTAATGAACATGTGTTAATATATAACAAGAGGATCATTAAAATATTATAAATATGAATATTGATTTGATATAAATTCATAACATGCTTGAATCCATTATTCATTTTGTTAAATCACATTCAACTAAAGATTATAATGAGGTAAAAAACATTGTTTCAATTTCATTTTATTAAGGCACATGTTAATCTTCTGAAACAAATTTATATTATATGGTGTATATAAATCCATTTTATATGTAACAACATGAATAATTCATATTTATTTGTATTTAAATTATAAAATTATATAATTTCATCTATGTGGATTTCACATTTATATTTTCAATTGGTAAAGAATTTTATAACTCAATTTCCAGTCATTGGGATATATTACATTTTCATTGTATTTGATAATATGATTTTATGTGTGTATTTTATTTTGAGTAATTTATTCCACTTTTTTCATGTGTATTTAAATTTTATCCACATAATCAATTCATTGATAAATTCTCAATTCTATGTTATGATCTTTTAAGATATTTTTCCTAAATATCCTCTCCCTTAAGAAAAGATTTACTATATCTAACTAATTATTTTTATGAGTTTAATATATCCCATTAGATATGTGATATCATGATTATTTTTTATATCCATTTTATTTAATGATTAATTTAATTATATTTCATTAATGGTATTATGATTCAAAAGATACCATTATTGTTAGGGTTTATTCATCAATATCATTTTAATTGTGATATTTTGTGCTTGAATTTCTATTGATGTTAATTATTTGATGATTGAAAACAAAACCCATTTCATTTTCTTCCCTTGTCATTATTCATGAAATCTATATATAATAGTATCATTTCCCTCTCTTTGTTAATTCTAATGATGTATAAAATGGTTTTTTGTAGAAAAGGAAACATTATTTCTAATTGCGGTTGAAAATTATTTCTCTTACATAACATATATATCTTAAAAAATTTGATAAATTTAAAGATTATACAATGATTTATTAAATAATTTTTTTACCATGTTTGAATTTTTACAAAAATGGTCTTAATAGAAACTACTAGTCATTTTCCAAACAATGAACTTTTGAATTTTTATCAGAAATTTTAGTAGAATAATTTTTAACAAACTCTGTATAAACAGAAAATTCCCTCCTCCATGATAATTAGTTGTTTGGAATAATAATTTTCTTGTTTTAAAGTTTGTTTTAAAAGAAAATTTCATACAAAATAATTTTCATGTTTATCATTTTTGAAAGGGATTATTAATCTGAATTTTTTATTTTGAATAAAATTGTTTTAATGAAATTCTAATGGTATTTCTATTCATCAATTTAAAAAACCTATAATTTTATTTATAATTGATTGGGTATATGTTGTAATGATTATTTATTAAATATTTCCCATATATTTTATACGATAATTTATAATAGATAAAGTTATTACATTCACTTGGTTGATTAATTCGGTAATCATTAACATTAAATTGGAACATTAACTTTTATTTGATCATTGAACATTATATATATCTTAAACATCTATATTCGTTCTAAATTTTCTATTATTATTACAGGATATTTGTAAAAGATCAATATATTGTGTTTTTTAAGGACCTAAACTTATACATTATATGTTCTAGTGACATTAAAATAGATTCCACATACTTACATTCCCAATGCCCTTTTAGGATTATTGTTATTGAGAGTACGGTAAAACATATTACATAAAAATACATATATTGAAATGTAGAAACTTAAAATTTTTATACTTTTCAATATAAAATAATCTTTTGACACATGAAATTTTTTCATTTCAGGATAATACTTCACAACATTTATCATTACCTCATATTTGACCCTTGTCATCCTTTTATCATATGATAACATTTTGAAATATGGGATGACTACAAAATAATCAGTTATAGATAGAAAAAGAATGAAATAATCCCTTAGACCATTATTATTTATAGGAAAACAATTTCAAAAGAAATATTGTGATAAAAATAAATATTTTTATACACAAGAAATCATATTTTATTCCAAGATATATTTATAAGACACATAAAATGAAATCATAAAAAAAAATAACATGATGGTTTTATTGAAATCAAGAAAAACTCAAAAATAATTTTTTTAAAAAAACATATACATTTTATTATAATGAAGTAGAATATACATTCATTTACCTTGTGAAATCATTATATTTCTATAAAATTGAACGAAATAATTTATGTGTAATGTACATAACATGTGGAATAATTTTAATATCACTCTTTAAAATGGAAAAAAATTAATATTTATACATGGATCATCACAGTTACATACAAAATAAATATCAGGGTTACAATTAGAATAACCATCAAAGATTATTTTTGTAGCCTCATAAGTGAAACCAAATCTGTTAACTATGCCCATTTACCAAATTAATTGGATAACTAAAATGAGATCACCCTCCGTTATTATTAAAAGAAAAACACTTCCTCATAATTATTTTCCATGAATCATAAATAAATACCTAAAATCTAAAATCATAAAAATATTAATTTCACCCATACGAAATAATTTTTTGATTTTGATAAATCCATTCCATTTAAAAACCCCTTCTAAGTATATCGATAACATTGTAAATGATGGTTTTTTATTTTAATAAAACATAAAATCTTGTAATATAATATTTTTACAAATTTTGATTATAGAGGTGGGAACGAACATTATTTTCGTATATATAAAAATAAATTGATTATTTTTTATTTATTAAAGGACATTTAGTAATTCCATAAAAATATTCCTTTTATAACTACTAAAATAACATCAAAAGAAGCATAATGTGCCCATGATAATTTATTTACAAAAATATATATAAAATAAATTGATTATATATATATATAATAAAAAGAGTGCTCAAAAGTAATCTTTATAAGATAATTTTTAAAAAGTACGTCCTTTACAATGAATCTGAATCATCATTTATTGTGTTTATGTTCCTGAATAATAATATTTGATTGATTATGTACTTATTTTGGAATATTTATAATGACTATTACTTATTTTATTTCACTTATGACTATGTTATTATAATCAGATTATCATTTAAGTTCACGTATGATGTTTTAATGATATTATATTAATAACAAAAAATTGACTATAGTAGGATAATTATGGTCTAACATGTCATTATGGCACCATCATGAGAATAATAATCATGATTTAATTATCAATTTTTTTATATTATTTATTCTTTTAAATTTACTGATTGAATATGGATATGAAAAATGATCAACATTATAATCAATGAGTTGGTGGGTCACACATATGCATGAGTAACATTTCCATTTTTCAATGATCATTATAGAACTAATTTTTATATTACTTTCTTATTTTGGACTAATTATAATATAATAAACATCATATTATTTATTTTAATATACTTATACTTATCATCCTTGATATGTGGGGATAAAAAAACAAATCACATCACTTCATCGAAGTTGTATTCCACAAGTAAGAACAAATATATTTCCTGATTATAATGATAAATATGTCTTGAAAATAGTTTATAAACAATAATTCCATCAATATAATATAGATATTAGAGATGGTGATAGAAAAATAATTACATAAGTTCATGTGGTAGTAGTCTGTTGTACACCTGAACAATGGTTTCGTTTGAAATTTGATGAAAGGGAAGTTGGATAATGATTATTACATTGACATAATAAAATATTAGTATTTTTATGATACTTGTGTTATTATTCTTTAATGTATTATCTATATTCAATGTAGTTATAAAAATATTTAAAACAAAAATTTTCAGTTAAAACCAAACCAATTCTTTGGAGAATAACTTTTTATTAACACATTAAGATCTATGATATTGGTATTTGAACTAAAATAAAGCTTTTAAAATATTGTGTGGGTTTATATAAATTTATTGGGGTTCATAATGGATGAACCAAATGGGTTTTTAAGTGTTTTTAAATGATAGAAAGTTGTTCCCTTTTATAATATTGGGGAGGGGTACTCTATAAATTTATTAAAATATAAATTTAATATAAATTATTTTTTATGTGTTAATAAGAAAAAATTATATTATTCAAATATAATTAGATTATGATTTTATATAAACCAATATAGTATAATTTTTTCATTTTGGGATCACATTGTTACCCTTATCATTTTTAACCCTTCGTTATGCCTTTTGAAAATTAATGTAATTTTATAGTTTCCCAACCAATTAATGTTTTATAATTTACTATAACAAGATAAAAGACCAAAAAATGGTCTATGGTTAATTTTATTAATCATATACCATTTTTTTGTTATATATATATAATATTATTATTATTAATTTTCAATAATATAATAATATTTTTTTTCAAAATTTTTATTAATTTCAATTTTAGAATTATTCATTTACATTGACTAAAAAACATCATCACATGAAATGAGTTCAAATTAAATTCATAAAAAACTATATTATATGTCCTTTTAATCAATGAAATTTTTTGGTCACACTAATTCATTCAAATTATACTGCATTAAATATTTTTAATATCCTTTATTATAATTTTCATTAATTGGATAATTACTACTTGAGAGTTTGAAATCATAAATGTAATTTTTTCAACACTAAAAATATACAATAAATTAACATGATGAAGATAAATACTATATATTTTAATATATAATTTATAAGAAGACATATCTTGTAGTTATCCTCATGTTAAAAATACTATAGTTTTTAGAAACAAGAGTGATCCTTTTTTACTTTTCATTACATAAAATACTATAAAATAAATAATCACATCCAAATATACCAACATTTACATATAATTTAATATACTATGAATATTTATCACATAATTTCATAAAATAAAATAAATTAAATTTTCAGGATCATTTTCAAGTCTATATCATTTTATTTTAAAATATAATTACCAGATTTACCCTAAATCTGTCATGACCAGTCCCCCAGGGCCCATGTCGTGACAATCCCATGCCCTCTTTCCATAGGCTAGGGGCCGGCGACTAGCACCAGAAAGGAGTTTCCCTAAAACAGGAAGGCATTTCCTCTTAACCTATTCAGATACACAGTCCAAGAACACAACAAGAAGCAACCACAATGTATTATGTTGTAGTAAAAGTGAACTGAAAGTAAAGAGTGATGAATGTTAAAGGTGCTAGAATACAAGCCCAACAGAAAAGGTACAAGTAAAACTGATAAAGTACAAAAATTCTCTAGGATCGTCCATCGTGGATCCTACCTGAAGGGTAGGTACAACTCACGAACAGTATTCCCAGGGTCACGTCACCCTAGATGGTCCACCTCCGAGTATCATCAAGTCCTAGATCCCTCAGCCTCGATCAATGTTGTATGTCGTCTGCACAAGACACAACAAGGTGATGGCATAGCCCGTGTAGGTGTGAGTATAACGATACTAAGTAGGGACCCCAAGACGCACGTAGGTCTCCCAAAGTTCCAAAAAGGTAATGCCACAAAGAATGTCCTTAATCTCAAAGCACGAAGCAATAGACATCAACACTACTTAGGTATATGAACATACATGTACATATGTTATCAACATATACTCATCTCATACAAGAGGGAATAATACCACAATGGAATCACAAAAAATTTAGAAATACGACACCGGTAACACCACTAAGATAGAAGTACCACACATGTAACACCATGAATACAACACCACAAAGGTAGAAGTTACAAACAAGTAACACAACTATGATAGAAGTACCACACATGTAACATAACGAAGACAACTCCACAATGGTAGATGGGCCACAGTGGTAGAAGACTCATCTCACAATTAGGTATCACATAAGTATAGAAATAAGGATGATTAGTCACATGGCTAGATCATCTTATTCTGTTAAGTAGTACTGCTTCTGACCCACACATGATCGATAGGTAACTAACCCCCACTGACCCACACAAGATTAGTATACGATGACCCACACAGTATCGTTGAGTGCTGACCCACACAGGATTTGATAGGTACTAAACCCCATTGACCCACATAAGATTGGTATGCACTGACCTACACAGGATCACTAATTGCTACCCCACATAAGATCTGATAGTATCTAACCCACACAGGATCGATAGATGTTGGCCCACAAAGGATCTATGTTCTTCATTCAAGTTATATCCTACCCCAGGATTCCTCGCACTCGGTGTGCTCGAGTTCTGTAGAATCTAACCCTCAAGATATTAGTCTTACATTGATCACTTCTAAGCTCCACATAAGAGTAACCAAAAGAACATCCATGTCGTAAGGGTTTAAACGTGACAGACAACGCTTCAATTGGATGCCCGATCTGTGAGTTATAAGTGTTTTAGCTCCAAGGGCTTGGTAAGATTTGGATTCAATTCAACCTGTTCTTAATCCAACTATGTCCAAAACTCTTTTCAGTATACCCAAAAGACCCTATCTATATAAGGATCCCAGTGCCACAGATGGTTCATCAAAAAACACATTGTTCTCAAGATATGTCCCTTTATGTGTTTCGGGTTCTGGTTTGACCTAGTCTTACTAACACGGCCCGACCCAGTCTAGTCTGCACTGCGGTAGGCTCGTCCTGTTGGGCCGAGGTCTGGACCAGCCCGCAAGGGGGCGGCTCATTAATTGTCATCCCGACTGCGAGAGGAGCGGCATACAAAGGGGCTGCCCGGTGGCAGGCGGCTCGGCCGCGTGGGGCGCAACCTGAAAATGGGGGTGGCCCATTGGACGGAAGCCCACACAGAGTGCACTCCATAGGTGGTGCAACTAGGGGTATATCGGGATCTGACCAAGCAGGAAAGTGGGGAGCATTTCCCCTCGATATCCCGAACGTCCTAGAGGCCATTCGGTTTTCTGAAATGGTGGCGCTGCTTGGGCACCGTCCAGTTGCTGTGAATCCCACTGGAGGTGGGGGTACCACCTCCGCCATGGCTTTTGTCGTGGACCTC
Organism: Viscum album; assembly: GCA_963277665.1. Taxonomy (NCBI): domain Eukaryota; kingdom Viridiplantae; phylum Streptophyta; class Magnoliopsida; order Santalales; family Viscaceae; genus Viscum; species Viscum album. The sequence goes on from OY728160.1 coordinate 738,675,372, forward strand.
AACTGGCAAGTGGCACACCGCTCGCGCTATCTCCCTGCTCGCTGCTGGCGTGCTGGTCAGGAAACGTCCCCTTCCACGGTCATTCGTTGTGTCCGACACATCCTCCGACTACCGCCGCTGACGAGCCACGACCCCTTGATGACCAGTGGTGCGCCACATCTCCTCTGCGGCCAGCTGGATCTGGCCACTCTGATGGCTGTTGCGGCTTAGTGTCATGACATCCTCTTGCGGTGTGCATCGGCATGCTACCTCCATCATAGCCGTTTGGGGCCGAGGCCCACCACGGTCTTCCACTGAGGGTGCAAGGGTAGAAAAGTACCAGAGGGTTAGGGTTGGGTTTTTTAGGACCACATCCTCCACATTAGCTCATAATTATTTGTGAGGATTAAAGGGATAAAGAAATTCACTTCAAATAAACAAGAATCAAACCCCTACCTGAGGCTGTTGGAGAGCCTCTGCCCTTGGGGAATGGGGGTGACTACTCGTCGTCCTTTACAACTAGCTTCCAGAAATTCCACTTGAACATCTTTTTTCGGTTTGTGGTTCGGTGTCTCCATCACCTCTTGAAGGGACTGGTTCCATTCTCTATGGGATTAGTGTCTCAACACATTACCCACACTTTGTTTCTTGGTAAATATGTGTCGATTCCCCTCCCCAAACTCCTTATAAATAATAGGGTGGGAGGGTAAGTAACGACATTGGGAATTAATGGGGTCTTATTAATTAGGAAGCTTCCTAATTCCATAATGTGGTTATTACATAGGTTTAAGGGTCAAGACATTTAATTGCTTGACACATCGCTGTCCCCACATTCCACTTTTCCGTTGGAGGATTATTAATAAAAATAAATTAATAAATTAATTTTAATTTATTTCTTTTAGAAATCCACAAAACATAACATTTTCTCCAAAACCTACTACGGTCAAAGCAATTTCTCCCTTAATCGAATCTCAGTGTAGTGGATTCAATGGTGCCCTCAGATATCTAATTCGGGAACTGGTTCAAAATTAAGAAAACTTCCCTCGTGCGATTATTGAACGCACCAAAAAGAAGTTCATAAATTAATTCTGGGCACACCGGCCATCGGAATCACGAGCCATCAATTTTCGCAGCCTCGTAATAATTCTATATAATTAAAAAAATCATTTAAAATCTGGGTCTTTATATTCTCCCCACCATAGGTATTTTCATCCCTGAATTCCACAACATTTACTTAGGATACAAATGGGGCTACCCGGAATGAATCCGAGCCTCGAACACCCATGTTCTCTCCGAATGGTTCCCGTTCTTCTAGCGAACACGCACCAAAGTAATTGACCACCCATGAAGGACCTGATCTTGTTGATCCTCAATCTCTACTGGAACCTCCATAAACATCACCCCATCATCAAAGTCTATCTCTACAAGGTCAATGATGTGAGATGATTCATGCATGTATCTCCTCAGCTGGGATACATGGAAGACGTCGTGCACCCACTCTAACTACGGTGGATGTGCCAAGTGGAATTCCACCTATCCTATCCTCTAAAGTGTCATAAATGTTCCAATAAACCTTTGTGATAACTTTCCTCCTCGTCCAAATATCTATAATCCTCGTCGAAGAGAGACTCATAAAAATACGTGGTCCCCATCTTAGAACTCCTAAGGTCTCTTCCACCTGTTAGTATAAGACTTCTGTCTACTCGGTGTAGTTTGTATCTTCTCCTGGATGATCTGCACCTTCTCAGTTGTAGCTTGTAACAACTCTGGACCCATAAGTGCCGACTCCCATGGGTATGTCTATCATAGATTTTATCTGCATGGTCGGCCATAGAAGGCCTCAAAATGTGCCATACCGATGGTGGAGTGATAACTGTTTTTTTATGATAGAACGCCAAGGGAAACTGATCTTATCAACTACGACCAAAATCTAGGACGCATGCACGAAGAATGTGTTCTAGTGTCTCAATGATGTGCTCTATCTGACCATCCTTATGAGGATGAAAGGCAGTGATCAAATGCAGCTAAGTCTCGAACACCTCCTATAACCACTTCCACAACATGGAAGTAAAACCTGCAACACGGTCAGATACAATAGTCAAGGGAACCTCATGGAGTCACAAAATCACCTATATATAGAGAGGCATTGCAAGCCATCTACAGGTCCTTAATCTCAGATAGGCAGGAATGGGGCGACTTGTTGAGTCGGTCAACGATCACCCAGATAGTATCATGTCCCAGGGACATATGTGGAAGCACTATCACAATGTCCATAGATATTCCATCCCACATCCTCTCCAGCACCCCTAGTGGCTGTGTTAAGCCTGTTAGAACCTAGTTCTTGGCCTTCACTTGTAGACATGTGAGGCATGAAGAAACAAACTCTACCACTTCTTTCTTCATCTTTGGCCACTAGTTCTGATGTCGGAGATCCTGGTATATCAACTCCACCCTAGGATATACCGTCAGAGAGGATGTATGGAACTCCCTCAACACCTCCTCCTGTAGCACAACTAGTACCATGGTACATCCTCTAAAGACGATGACATGCTCCTCACCTTAAGTAACTTGTTCAGGTGCAAGTCCTAAGGATATCAAAGAACGTCGAGCTTCATAGTCAATGTTCCCATGATACATCTCCTTGACTCACTGATAGAGTGGGGGAGTGATTGTCAAAGACTGGAGGTAAGCTGCTACATCACTATCCATTATGGATATCCACAATGTGGCAAGTTTCTCCTTCACGTCACTCAACAACTATAGACCGGACCTCCCGTTGAGTGCATCTGCTACCCCATTCCCCTTCACAAGATTTAAAACTATCTCAAAGTCATAGTTTTGGAGGACCTCTAAAAAACATTTTTATCTCAGGTTTAAGTCCTTCTAAGAGATGATATACCTGAGAATCTTGGGATTAGAGAAGATTGTAAAATGTTCTCCCATCAAATAATGTTGCCACATCTTTAGGGCGAAGACCACTGCTGCTAACTCCAGTTTATGGGCAACATAGTACTGGTCATGTTTCCTTAGTTGTTAAGAGTCATAAGAGATCATTGCTCACTCATGAATCAAGACACAACCATGTCCAGTCTCTGATGCGCCACAATAGACTACATACCCAATTCCCTCTTCTGGTATCCTCAAGATGGGGGCACTCGTCATTTTCAACCTCAGCACTTGAAAAATCTTCTGGCATATCCTCGTCCATATGAAGGGATATCCCTTCTTCCTCAATGCTGATAATGGTTCCACCAATCTTGAAAATTTAGGCACGAATCTACGGTAGTATTCAGCCAACCCCATGAAAATCCACACCTCGTTCACACTCCATGGTGTCTCCCAAGCCTATATAGCCTGTATCATCGTTGTATTCTTTATAACTCCACCCTTCGAGTGTAAATTTCCTAGAATGTGGACCTCTAATATCCAGAACATGAACGTTGAGAGGTTAAAATAAGGATGGTACTCTCGGAGTGTATCTAGAACTATCTGCAGATGATAGGAATGATCCTCTTCTATCACTGAGTATATCAAGATGTCATCGATGAATACCACCATCAAGAGATCAAGGAATGACTGAAAGATCATTTCCATGTGGCCCATGAATACTGATGGGGGATTGTTCATGTTAAATGGCATAACCAAGAACACATTGTGTCCATACATACATCTGAATGTCGTATTCTACACATCCTTATCTCGTACCCTGAGCTGATGATCGCTTGATCTAAGGTCTATCTTCAAAAACCAACGAGCTCCCTTCAGCTGATCGAAAAGATCATCAATCCACAGAAGTGGATAATTGTTCTTCACGGTCACCTGGATCAGGCACCGATTCTCCATACAATGTCACAAACTCCCATCCCCCTTCATGGTGATCAAAATCAGGGCTGCCCAGGGAGAAACACTCGAACTTTTAAACCTCGTCCTTTATAAGTCCTCCGACTATACCTGTAACTCAAGAAGCTCTGTGGGAGCCATCTTACATGATGGTGTTGATATCGATGTTTTCCCGGTGTAGAAGTCGATTTAAAATTCCACCTCTCTGTGTGGAGGTAGTCCCGGAATGTTATTAGGAAAGATATCAGCATACTGGTCTACCACTACAGGATAGATCAAATACTAAACATCTACAAATACAAGGGTATTTCTATACAACTAATGTGTGATTGGATACACCCTCCTATAGGTAAGTCCATCCAGTGCTGCAAAGGTTTGCCTATCACTGGTGATTTTAAACCTGGTCCAATCCTCATGGGCACACCACACATTGCGCCTCATACAGTCAATTTGAGCATGGACTCTAGATAACCAGTCCATACCCATGATGATGTCGCAAGGCCTCAATGCCACTACTAGAATATCCCAACCAAAGCTCTCACATCCTAGAGTAGGCTCACAATATCGTAACGAGTGTTTAATATTCGAATCTGCTCCCATAGGAGTCTCTAACCATAACGATCAATCCAATGACTCCACTGGAATCTCTGTGCTCCGAACGAGGGTCATGTCAATGAAATATTGAATGGAACCTATGTCTTTATGTACAACAGCTAAGGTGTAGTAGACATATATTGTACCTCTAATCATCTCCAAAGCATCATGGTCATAAGCCTCATCTCCCTAGAGCTGAGATCATCCCGGTCCACCTGATCCCTGTGTTTGGGGAGGACCACCTAGAGGTGGTGGCGGTAGAACCTTGAATAGCCACCTGCTGCACAACCATCTCTTCTGCCACGTCTACATATGGACCTCCCTGATCGAATCTCTGCCTCTTCCATGGCGGTCCATTGAACTTCTTCTGGTCATCCGTACAGAGGTTCGGGCAGTCGTGAGACATGTGACCATGCCTTCCACACTTGTAGCATTGCCAACTCCTCCGCTATCATCCTTTTTCCTGTGATCCCCACACCACTAAACCTGTATCCTAAGGCCATCCATCAAAATATCTGGCCCCCTTGGGCCCCTAAATCATCCTCCTAGTACCTACTGTAGATGACTATGCTACATAACATCAGGAGGTGGCTCTTGTTGTCTGTGCATGCTCAGCTAGGAAGCTCTCAACCAAAAGTGCTCACTCTAGCACCCAAACCCGAGTCGGAATACTGAGCTATATCATCAACGTTATGATATCCTATAAGAGACTCTTATCAGATGTTTGGGACCTGAAAACATTGTCTCATACCATGTTGGTGGAGTAGTGGGAGAGATCAGTGAACCTCACTGTGTTCTGGGCCACAATCATGATGCCCTACTATAAGTGTAACATCTTCGATATATGCACTAACTGTAGAGCTGCTAGGACGAACCCTACCCTGAAAAGGCTCTTTAATTCCTCCCATATGAGATTCACCTCATCATGTATCTAGAGCATCAGGTTCTTCCATCTCCATGTTGCTTCCTGAAAAAGATTGTCTTCTAGGATCACTATAAGATTTTCTAGTGTCCAAAACAGGCAGAAAACTATCACTAAATCCTCCAGAAAGTCCTCAGCCACCTGTAGGTTCGTCTCGCCTCAGAACCTAGAAGGCCACAACCGCTGGAACTCATGCAACGTGATAAATCAGCATGCGCCCTCTACACATGGGGCTAGTGGAAATGGTTGCCCACCAGGTAGTGGTGCGGCTGGCACACCACCCAAAGGTGCTAACATCGTAAGAGGGACCTGCATCGAGGAATCATTACTCGGTCAGCCATTATATCATACACTCTTAGGAATCCAGGCTGGCTTTCTTTGTGGTGGCATCCTGAATGATGGCAGGTGTTCCACGGATAATAAATTATACCTGGTGAGCTAACTCAAGTGTTCATAAGAATTTTTTTTCAAAACACACAAAATTAGTGTTTTCGTGCACTTAGTTGGTAATAAGGAGTCATGGTCCTTGTATATGGATACATCGACCACCGCAAGAACACTGGATTCCAGAAAAAAAAATCACACTCATAACACCTAACACTATTGCTATATTGAAAAGATATGAGTCCTAGTTTTTTGGAATAACTGACTCCTCTGATACCCCTTTGTCATGACCCACCCACCGGGGCCCATGTTTGGACTACCTCATGCCCGCCTTCAATAGGTCATGGTCTGGCGACTAGCACTAGAAAAGTGTTTCCCTAAAATGGGAAGACATTGCCTTTTAATCTACTCAGACACACAATCCAAGAACACAATAAGAAGCAACCACAAAGTAATCTACTATAGTAAAAGTGCACTGAAAATAAAGTGTGATGAAAGTAAAAGGAGCCAGAATACAAGACCAAGTATAAAAGTTACAAGTATAACTAAAAAAGTACAAAATAGCTCATAGATCATCCACTGCGGATCCTACCTGAATGGTATGTACAGCTCACAAACTATAGTACCTGCGTTACGTCATGCCAGATGGTCCACATCCGAGTACCGTCCAGTCTTGGATCTGTCAGCCTCGATCAATGTTGTATGTTGTCTGCAAAAGTCACAAAAAGGTATAGGCATAGCCCAAGAATGGTTGATTATAATGATACTCTTTTGGGACCCCCTGACCCACGAAGGTCTCCCAGAGTTCCAAAAAGTAAATTCCACAAAGCAAGACCTCAATCTCAGTGCATGAAGCAATATAAATTAACACTACTTCGGTATATTCCCATACATATACCTATGTTATCAAGATATATGCATCTCATACATGAGAGATGAATACCACAAATGTATCATCACGAAGGTCGGAATTACACAAAGGTAACACCACTGAGATAGAAGTACCCCACAGGTAACACCACAATGATAATTACACAAAGGTAGAAGTACCTCGTAGGTAAAACCACTGAGATAGAAAAACAACATAGGTAAAACCACAAAAAACACCACAAATGTAGAAGTACACCACAGGTAAAAGAATCACCTCATAATGAGGTATAACTTAAGTACAGAAATATAGATGATTAGTTGAAAGGATAGATCATCTTATTATATTAAGTAGAACCGCTGCTGACCCACACAATATCGATAGGTAACTAACCCACGCTGAACCACACATGATCTGACCAACACAGTATCAGTATGCACTGACCCACAAAAGATCATTGAGAACTGACCCACACATGGTTTGATCGGTACATACCCCATCAGAACCACACATGATATGACCCTCAGATGATTGGTATGCGCTAACCCCCACAAGATTGTTGAGTGCTGACCCACAATGGATCTAATAGTAGCTGACCCACAGAGGATCGATAGATGTTGTCCAACACAGGATCAACGTTCTTCCTTCACATTATATCCTCCCACAGGATTCCTCGCACCTAGTGTGCTCGAGTTCTATAGAATCTACCCCTCGACCTGTCGTTGGTACCTCGACCACTACAAATATCCAAAATGGGGTAACCCAAAGGACTTCCATGTCTTAAGGGTTCCAACACAATAGATGGCGCATCAATCGGACTTCCGGTTTGTGAGTTAAAAGAATTTTAGCTCCGAGAACCCGGTTGGAAAAAGATTCGATCCATCCTGGTCATACTCCAAAAAATTTCAAAACTCAAGTGTAGTGTACCCAAATGACCATATCGATCCAGGGATCCCAATGCCATAGACGGTTCATCAAATGGACATATGGTTCTCACGATATGATAAATTAAGCATCTCTGGGTCTGGTTGGGCCCTGGTCCGCTCCAACTCGGCCCGACCCAGTCTAGTCCCGGCCCCAGAATGCTCAGCCCGGCCCACGAGGGCAGCCCAACCCACAAATGTGGTGGCCCGCTAGAGCGGCGGGCCACTGGCATGTGGCCCGACCATGTGAGGCGCGTCTTATTGGCAAGCATCCCTGCTCGCGCGGAGCGCGGTCCGTAGGTGGTGCAACCCTGGGTGGAGTAGGGTCTGGTCAAGATGGAAATAGGGGAATGTTTCCCCGCTGTATCCCGAATGTCCTGGTGGCCATTCGGTTTTGTGAAATGGCAGTTCCACGTGGGGGCTTCCCAGTCACCACAGATCCTGTCGGAGGTGTGGGTGTCACCTCTGCCATGGATTCGGCAGGGGACCTCTGCTGGATGGCGACAAGTTGTTCATGCCATTTCATCGCTCGTCAGCTGCGCACTGGTCGTGCTGCCTCCCCTTCTGCATGCAACAATTGTGACGACCGCCTCCTTCGACTGTCCTGGATAATGATTCGTGACCCCATGCTCATAGGCGGCATTCAACGGCGCGACACATCTCTTCCACAGCCGGCCGGTGCCAACCACTTCGATGGTCGTGGTGGCTTAGTGTCACGGCCTCCTCCTGCAGCCTGCGTCGGCATGCTGCCTCCTTCCAAGCCAGTTGGTGCCACCGTGTCTTCAGTCATTCATATAGGTCTCAAGTATAGAAATGTAGTAGAGGGTTCGGGCATGGGTTGTTAGGTCCGCGCCGTTCACGTTAGATCATAATTATAAGGGAGGAGTAAAGGTTTCATGAAATTCACGTGAAATAAATAATAATCAAACCCCTACAAGATGATGTTGGAGAGACTCCACGCTTGAGGAAGGGGGTTGGTTCTCTACATCATCCACAACAATATTCCAATGACATCAATTTTACATTGTCCTTCGGTTCGTGGTTCGGTGTCTCTGTAACCTCCTCCTGGGACCGGCTCCGTCCTCTAAGGGATTGGCGTCTCAGCTATTTAACATCACTTTTTTTCTTGGTGAAGCAGTGTAGATACCCCTGCCCAAGCTCCATATAAATATAAGAGGGGGATTTTAACACCTCAATATTTCATAGTAAGTTATTTTCATTAAAGTAATTAAATAGCTTGCGCTACATGCAACACCGAGTTCGATCTCACCATGACTTACCAAACCAGCCTTTCAAAAGCGGTTATGAATAATATTACCTAAATTTTGAAATTTATATACTTATTATAATTTTAGAATCCATATTATGGGTTTTTTAGACATAATATAAGAACAAATTCATTTTTTTCAGAATTTTTTTCAGATAAAAGAAGTATTTTTTTAAAAAAATGGAATTTTACAACCTTTTAATGGAAAACCCATTTTAAAACAAAAATTTTATACTTTATTATATTCAATTTAATGAAATAAATTTATTTTTAGAATCTGGACATAAAAATTTATTTTGGATAATTTTTTGGTACTTTTCTAATAAATTTTATATTTTGATGAATACTGAAAAATACTAAATTTTATTTGAAAACAACATTTTTAATAGAAATAATTTATAGTGTTAAGTTATGTATTTGAATGGTTTTTAAGTATAAATAGATTATATTTTTATCATTTAATACAATTTATGTGATTATAAGAAATTTCACTTTTAAATTTGACATAAACATATGTCAATCTTTTGATAGTTTTTACTTTTTGAAAACCGGCTTTTCGGTATAGACAACGGGAATTAATTTTAAATTAATTAATGCAACATTTATGTTTTTAATTTGGTAAAATAGAACTCATTTTTTAATTCTTAATATCAAAATTATCAAAGGGTAAATTTTTGGTATTTTTTTAAGACAATCAATTTTTTATGAATAGTAAAATACAGTATATTATAGTTTAAAACCAACTTATTATTTAAATAATTATTTATTTTATTTATATTTATTTTTGGTCAAAATATATGTATAATACCTATATTCATTCAATGTAATTCATTGGTGTCATTATATAATAAAATTAGATGTATAAAATTTTATTGATCTTTTTACCGTCTTTTACCCACCTCTTAAGAGCATATGAAAATTTACATAAAACATCATTTTACCGCTTTTGTGGGTTGATTTCAGAAATATAATGTAACACCCGAGATTTTTATGAATAATATTTTGTTTTTATATATCATCAAAGGAATATTTCACTACACACTTGCTTGGCTTACTTTACACGCAATCACGACCTTCCTCGATAGCTTGCGTCGTACGCAATACCGAGTTTCACTAAACAACGATATGCTATTAAAATATTATTAAAACTAGCCGTTATGAATAGTAATAACCACATTTTGAAATTTTATAAATTTTATTTTTCAAAATAGACTTCATTTTTGGATTCGGAATACCGAAATTAGCCTAGGGTGAAATTTTGGTATTTTTCTGAAAACTTTCAATTTTTGATGAATAGTGAAACCACTAAGTGGTTGGTTAAAAACTGAATTTTAAATAAAACTTAATTTTACCGCTTCTGTGAATGGAATTTCGAAAAACCGAGAGACACGGTTAATATCAAGGACTAAAATGTGGTTCAATGAGATGAAAATAATTTTTTGGTGAATAGTAACTTTTTACTTTTTTTTACCGCGGTTAATAGTAAATAGGGTAACTAAGGGTAAATATGATATTACTATTACCCTAACACATGTCCTAATTCTATTGGAAAATTGTAATTCGACCAAAAACAAACTTAGGAATAAAATATGACCATTTAGGCCCACTTGGATTAGATTAGGACATTTATTATTAATTTATTTAAAGAAGGGTTAAAATAGTTAAAATCAAAGTTTAATAAGTAAATCATTTTTAATATGGGGTTATACATAAGATAAATTCGACTATAAATATTCATTAGAAAGCTAAAAAGATTTAATACATAATTTTATTTTATTTGTAATTTTTAGACATTAAATAATTTAATTTATGTATGACACAATGATGATGCAGTAATTATCTTATTAATGAAATGTTGACATAATTGATGTTATAAACACCAAAATAAATGTAATTTGAGACTTTTTATGAATTACACAAATTTTATAGGTTACTATGATATATTAGTGTTGATTTAATCAACTTGGTTCGAACATATAATTCTGTTATGACTTTCACAAAAATCATATATCAAATAGTGTCAAAATTGACACAAAATAGTTTTTAAATCAAATATTATATTATTAATTGTTATTTTATTCCTAAAAATCTAAGGTTCGGCCAAATGACTTAGATAAGGATATATATATTAATAATAAACAATTTGGGGTTCGTTTGGCTTGTTATAGTAAGTGTATTAACCATATAGTGAAAGAAAACAAAAAGACATGGTAAAAGTTAAATTATTTAACTTAGAGTTAAATTTAATTTATAAGGTTAAAATAATACCCTAAACTTTTCTAAATCCTATTGGTTGATAGGATTTAGACCCTTCCCCACTTTAGCTTCGAAATAAGACCCTTTGGAACCATTATAAACCGATTTTGACTTTAATATAAAATAATATTTTGAGATATTCCTAAGGTGCCCATCTCCTCCCTTATAAAAGGGCACCTCCTCCCCCTCCTCCTCACACCAAATTGAGCACTCAAGCTCGGCCAACCCCTGCCATTTTCTCCTCCCCAATTCCCTAGAATAATCCTAGAGGTCCTGGTCTTCTTCAAAGACCAATCTTAGTTCCCTAAGTGGAGGATTCAAAGAGGCGTTCTAAAGAAGAGGTAATATCCGTTACCGATCTTTTCAATTTCTTTCTTCTTCAACTTCTTCTCCTTTAGTTGTTTCATGATAAAGTAATAACATCAGTATTACTTACATACTGATATGTTATTATAAATATGAAACAAACCAAATTTACCTTCTATCCATCCTACGGAAAAATGAAATCACCGCGCGTGCGTACGTACGGAATACCGTCTCCACGCCGTGGTGTAATCTATTTTTCCACCATCACTTTACAAGGATGGGTATAATGGTGTAATGAGTAACTATTTATGAATATTATAAAGTAATATTGATACTGAAATAATATATATATACTCCAATACAGTTCCACGATCATAGGAACGATATCATCACTCGTGCGTACGTACAGAATACCGTCTCCACGATGTGATGCGACTCGTTCTACATGATCATCATTACATAGTAATTATATAAATGAATTGAATGAATAAATATCATATATTTTACACTAATACCATTCTGGATATAAGGTATCTATAACCTTAAAAGAAGAATAAGAATGTATTCGGCAAAACACACATAAGAACAAAAGGAAATAAAGACCCGAGTAACAAGTAACAATGAAATATTACTAACAAGAAGCTAAGAATATGACCATATATGATATCATATCAATATGTATGATTCTGGAATAAGTCAATAACATTATTTAAACCATTATACAGGAGCTTCGGACACATACAAAGAAAATCGGACCTAAGGTAAGGGAAATATCACAATCTCATTTTTATCCGAGATTGTTTATTCGTAAGTATTTACTGGGGTGTATTTTATCATCCACATCCATGTTTAATCAATATGTAATATTATTTACATCCACTTACACTAGTTTAAAACCAATTTTACCCTTCGGTGAGTTTTTAGTAATGAATATGAAAGGAATCTTTTGTCGTTTTTTTCGTACGAGGTACTTTTTGACTTTTCCAACAAAAGTACGAAGAATGTTTTTTTAACTTATACGGCATGGATGGATTTCTAAAACATTATTTACAAGAAGCTTCTTTTACAAGTATTCAAGTTTATTTTTAATGAACTTCTTTTAGTTTAAAATTGTATGACATGTTAAGAAAGGAAAAGTGTTTTTGAAGTAGAAAGGATATTTTACTCAAGAATGAAGTTCAAGTATTTTATCAAAATTATTTTCCATCTAAGATAATAAAAGGGTTCTGTTTTTATCCCTATTATTACATGGATTTGATTATGTTATTATGGAAATATTTTTATGAATTCCTTTATCTTATATGAATTGTTTTATGATGTCATGTTGTTTAAGAATCCCATTTTTATTACGTGGGTTACGCTATGATGTATGGTTTATGATTATGTGGCACACATAAGAAAGGATTCATTATAAGATGGGTGGGACCTATATCTCCCTCCAATGCATTGGGTAAAGATTTTATATCTCATGAGATAGACATGGCTGGAACGGAAGGTTATTTCGGTTCAGTGATACAGGACTGAAACGAGGAGTGAACTCGGTTCAGAAAGGGACTTTGTCCACTAAGATAGTCTTGGCAATGAGTCATCACTAACAAGAAATGATTTTACATGATTATGTGTGCATGCCACAAAGTTTCAAGTTTTATGTTATGATTATGGGGATCTCATTTTCACTTCTATGATTTGTTCCATGTTAAGGTATTATGATCTCTTTTGCAGGTTATGGTTTTCAAAAAGATATGATACGATTTTTATTTCCTTTATTTGCCCTTGCTGAGCATTTGAGCTCACCCTTTTATGTTTTCTTTTCCCCAGGTCATGAAGATGGATATTAAGTAGAATATGCTAAAAGGGACCCTAGATATGATGAAATAAATGGGAGACACTGTAGAATATTTATGAACCAGTTGTTTATGTTTCACAATTTCTAAAGACACTATACCTATACGGTCCTTTGTGGTTTTGTCATATGTTGTAATAAGTGTGCTTCAATTTTGAAGTATTAACAATGTATGTAATGTATGGGTCATTATAGTTGGTATCAGAGGAAAGGTATAGTCAAACTTTGGAAACTAGGATGCGAAAGCCTTAGAAAGAACCCTAAGGATAAGTCTAAGCATAGAACACAATCTTAGTGTTTTAGAAATGTCCTTGGATAACCTAGGATAATACCTTAAGCATGAAAAGTTTATTCTTGAATTATGTGGTTTTCCTATTATAATTAGTGTTGCTCACACTATTCTTCTTGGTTTTAGTCAATGGCTGGAACCCGAAGGAACCGTGTTAATGCGGATTGCGATGGGCAATGCAATGATTGTCCCCCTGAGCAACCAAACGATATGGGAGCTGGAATGCAAAATCTTGTAGCCATGCTCACACAACTTTCTCAAGCTATGAATCATGCAGGACTTCCAAAAGAGCAATGGAAGGAGCAACATTCTGTTGAATCCTTCATGAGGCAGCGTCCACCTTCTTTCAGCGGGTCTACTGATCCATTAGTTGCTGAACAATTTATTAGTACTACTGAAAAGATATTTTATGTTCTTCAATGTTCTGATCATGATAAAGTCATCCTAGTAGTGTATCGTTTGGAAGGAGATGCTGATCAATGGTGGAATCTTATTAAGAATACGAGGCAAAGGGATGAAATTGAGTCTATGGAATGGGATGAGTTCAAGAACTTATTTTTCAATAAGTACTTCCCTCGTATTCTCCGAAAAAAGATGGAGAAAGAGTTCCTTGAACTGAAGCAAAGGGATGATGAATCTGTTAGTACCTATTAAGTAAATTTTACAAGACTTTCAAGGTATGCTTCTGGTATTATTATCCAACCTGAGAGTAAGATCGATCGATTCTTTAGTGGCTTAAAACCAAGTCTTCGAAGGGCGTTAGCCATAAGGGACATCAATAGCTATGAGGAAATCGTTCGATGTGCTCTCAAAGTCGAGATGGAGATTGGAGTAACCCATCAGTCACATGGGTTTGATAAGAAGAGGAAGATGGAATTCAAAGAAAAATATAAAGAGCACACGGAAAAGAAGATGAGCTTTTCCTTATGCTCAAAGTGTGGAAAGAAGCATGGAGGGAGTTGTATTAAAGGGACAAGTAAATGTTTTAAATGTGGAAAAGAAGGTCATCGGGCATTTGAATGTCGTGATAATGGGAAGAAGATGTCTAATGACGCAAACAAAGGAAGGGATACACAAAATGAACCTACTACATTTCAATGTTTCAAGTGCAAGGAGATGGGGCATTATGCCAATCAATGCCCAAAACCAAGGGTTGATGATGATGCTCGACGTCAACAAAATCTTAAGGCTAAAGACAAAGGAAAGTCACATGCAATTTCTATCAGCGATGTGGAGTACGATAACGAAGTGGTGAAAGGTACACTTACCATCCACTCTAAAGTATCAAATGTTTTATTTGATTCTGGATCCACCCACTCTTTTATTTCTAAAGAATTTTCTAAGGGTATCACCGTATTACCTCAACAATTAGATGTTGAGTTAGCTGTGACAACACCTAATGGCACAACAGTCGCATCAAAAGTTTATAATTCTTCTCCAATCGAAGTTTGTGGGAAAGTGCTTCCTGAAAATCTTGTGATCCTTCATTTAGTGGAATTTGATGTGATTCTTGGCATGGATTGGCTTTCTCTACATAGAGCTCATATCAATTGCCAAAGAAGGGAAGTCACATTTCATATTCCAGATCAATCTACGATCGTATATCAATGCAAGGATGAACATAATCTTCCAGTGGAAATTTCTTCCATCTTATGGGTATTGATTCCACTAAATGAAGGTTATTTATCTCAAATGGTTGGTGAGAAACTCACAATTAAGAATATGCCAATTGTATGAGAGTTTGATGATGTCTTTCCGGAGGAATTACCGGGTCTTCCACCAAATCGTGAAGTTGAGTTTTCAATAGAACTCGTACCGGGTGCTTTGCCTATTTCAAAGACACCTTATAGAATGGCCCCAATTGAGTTGCAGGAATTGAAGAAGCAACTCCAAGAGAATCTTGATAAGGGATTCATACGCCCTAGTGCGTCACCTTGGGGAGAACCTATTCTGTTTGTTAAGAAGAAAGATGGATCAATGAGACTCTGCATTGATTATCGAGAACTTAACAAGATCACTATCAAGAACAAATATCCTCTCCCATGCATTGATGACTTATTTGACCAACTACGCGGAGCTCAATACTTTTCCAAGATTGATCTTCGTTTAGGGTATCATCAATTAAGGGTCAAAAGGGAGGATATACCAAAGACGGCTTTCCGTACAAGGTATGGACAATATGAATTTATAGTGATGCCATTTGGTCTTACTAATTCCCCTGCTATCTTCATGGATCTAATGAATAGAGTCTTTAGAGACTATCTTGATAAATTTGTGGTAGTTTTTATAGACGATATTCTTGTCTATTCAAAGAGCAAGGAAGAGCATGAAGATCACTTGAGAATTATATTGAAGACCCTGAGAAAGGAGAAGCTTTATGCCAAATTTACCAAGTGTGAATTTTGGCTTCAAAAAGTTTCATTTTTGGGTCACATAATCTCAAAAGAGGGGATATCTGTGGATCCAGCAAAAACAGAGGTTATCGAAAGATGGTCGAGACCAACAACAGTAACTGAGATTCGAAGTTTTCTTGGTTTGGCTGGATATTATCGACATTTTGTAAAAGATTTTTCACGATTATCTAATCCACTCACCAAGTTGACTCGTAAAGGAGTTAAGTTTGTCTGGACAGAGGAATGTGAAGAGAATTTCAAGGAGTTTAAAAGAAGGTTATCCAGTGCACCTGTGCTCACACTGCCTTGTAGTGGAGAAAGGTTTTTGATCTACAGTGATGCATCCAAGAAGGGATTGGGGTGTGTTCTTATGCAAAATGATATGGTGATAGCTTATGCCTCACGATAGTTGAAAATCCACGAGCAAAATTACCCAACACATGATTTGGAGTTGGCTGCGGTAATCTTTGCATTAATGATTTGGAGGCATTACCTTTATGGTGAAAGGTGTGATATTTATACTGATCATAAAAGTTTAAAGTATATTTTCACACAAAAGTAGCTGAATATGCACCAAAGAAGATGGTTGGAGCTGATTAAGGATTATGACTGCTCAATCCATTACCACCCTGGGAAGGCAAACAAGGTGGCAGATGCATTAAGCCGACAAGACCATGCTAGTTTATCCATGATGAGGATCACAAAAGATCCAATATTTATGGATTTACAAAGGATGGATCTTGGAATTATAATGGAAGGGGAAAAATCTTATCTTTCTCAAATGAATGTTCAACCATCTATATATGTGAAGATTAAAGAGGCACAGAAAGAAGATGTTGAGTTACAAAAGAAGGTGAGAAATGTTCCTGAATTCAACCTTGATTGTGATGGGATAATAAAGTTCAGGAATCGGGTTTGTGTTCCTTCCATCCCCGAATTAAAGTAGGAGATGCTGGATGAGGCTCATAGTTCTTCATTCTCTATTCATCATGGAAGCACGAAGATGTATAGGGACCTGAAAGAGTACTTCTGGTGGGATGGCATGAAAAGAGATGTTGCTGAATATGTCTCTAGATGCTTGGTTTGTCAACAAGTTAAAGCTGAGAGACAAAAGTCTAAGGGGATGTTACGACCATTACCCATACCCGAATGGAAATGGGAAAACATCACTATGGACTTTGTCACAGGACTTCCTAAAACATCCAAAGGCAATAATGCTATCTGGGTCATAGTTGATCGTCTTACAAAGTCTGCACACATCATTCCTATTAGAGAGGATTTCTCTCTAGATCAGATTGCCAGGATATATGTAAAGGAAGTGGTAAGATTGCATGGAGTACCACTTTCTATTATATCTGATCGGGATCCGAGATTTTCCTCGAAGTTCTGGCGAAGTCTTCAGCATACTCTGGATACAGAGTTGAGTTTCAGCACTGCTTATCATCCCCAGACAGACGGTCAGTCTGAGAGAACAATTCAAACCCTAGAAGATATGTTGAGAGCTTGCTCTATGGATTTCAAGGGAGGTTGGGATCAACACCTACCTTTCGTGGAATTTTCTTATAATAATAGCTTTCACTCCAGTATTCATATGGCTCCTTATGAAGCTCTCTATGGAAAGAAATGCAGGACTCCAACTTGCTGGGATGAAGTTGGGGAAAGAAAGCTATTAGGACCTGATCTCGTTGATGAAATGGCAGAAAAGGTTAGATCTATTCAACAACACATAAGAGCAGCTCAGAGTCGACAGAAAAGTTATGCCGACAACCGAAGAAAAGACCTAGAGTTTGAAGTGGGTGATAAAGTGTTCTTACAAATATCTCCCTGGAAGAGGGTTATGAGATTTGGAAAGAAGGGGAAGTTGAGCCCTAGATATATCGGTCCTTTCGAAATACTGGATCGTGTTGGGAAGGTAGCTTACCGATTGGCGCTTCCACCGAATATCTCTCAAGTTCATGATGTGTTCCATGTATCTTTCCTGAGAAAGTACATACTAGATCCCTCACATGTACTCAGCTCAGAAGTTGTACCGCTGGAGCAAGATCTTTCTTATGAAGAACAACCGATAGAGATTCTGGATCGTAGTGAAAAAGTCCTATGAAACAAGACCACTCGCTTGGTGAACGTTTTATGGAGGAACCACCAACTTGAAGAAGCTACATGGGAGCTTGAGGATATGATGAGGGAGAAGTATCTTCATCTGTTTGTTACAAAGTGATGAATTTCGAGGGCGAAATTCTTTTTAAGGGGGGTAGAATGTAACACCCGAGATTTTTATGAATAATATTTTGTTTTTATATATCATCAAAGGAATCCTTCACTAAACACTTGCTTGGCTTACTTTACACGCAATCACGACCTTCCTCGATAGCTTGCGTCGTACGCAATACCGAGTTTCACTAAACAACGATATGCTATTAAAATATTATTAAAACTATCCATTATGAATAGTAATAACCACTTTTTGAAATTTTATAAATTTTATTTTTCAAAATGGACTTCATTTTTGGATTCGGAATACCGAAATTAGCCTAGGGTGAAGTTTTGGTATTTTTCTGAAAACTTTCAATTTTTGATGAATAGTGAAACCACTAAGTGGTAGGTTAAAAACTGAATTTTGCATAAAACATAATTTTACCGCTTCTGTGAATGGAATTTCGAAAATCCGAGAGACACGGTTAATATCAAGGACTAAAATGTGATTCAATGAGATGAAAATAATTTTTTGGTGAATAGTAACTTTTTACTTTTTTTACCGCGGTTAATAGTCAATAGGGTAACTAAGGGTAAATATGATATTACTATTACCCTAACACATGTCCTAATTCTATAGGACAAGTGTAATTCGACCAAAAACAAACTTAGGAATAAAATATGACCATTTAGGCCCACTTGGATTAGATTAGGACATTTATTATTAATTTATTTAAAGAAGGGTTAAAATAGTTAAAATCAAAGTTTAATAAGTAAATCATTTTTAATATGGGGTTATACATAAGATAAATTCGACTATAAATATTCATTATAAATCTAAAAAGATTTACTACATAATGGTATTTTATTTGTAATTTTTAGACATTAAATATTTTAATTTATTTATGACACAATGATGATGCAGTAATTATCTTATTAATGAAATATTGACATAATTGATGTTATAAACACCAAAATAAATGTAATTTTAGACTTTTTATGAATTACACAAATTTTATAGGTTACTATGATATATTATTGTTTATTTAATCAACTTGGTTCGAACATATAATTCTGTTATGACTTTCACAAAAATCATATATCAAATAGTGTCAAAATTGACACAAAATATTTTTTAAATCAAATATTATATTATTAATTGTTATTTTATTCATAAAAATATAAGGTTCGGCCAAATGACTTAGATAAGGATATATATATTAATAATAAACAATTTGGGGTTAGTTTGGCATGTTATAGTAAGTGTATTAACCATATAGTGAAAGAAATCAAAAAGACATGGTAAAAGTTAAATTATTTAACTTAGAGTTAAATCTAATTGATAAGGTTAAAATAATACCCTCAACTTGTCTAAATCCTATTGGTTGATAGGATTGCGACCCTTCCCCACTTTATCTTCGAAATAAGTCCCTTTGGAACCATTATAAACCGAT
Organism: Viscum album; assembly: GCA_963277665.1. Taxonomy (NCBI): domain Eukaryota; kingdom Viridiplantae; phylum Streptophyta; class Magnoliopsida; order Santalales; family Viscaceae; genus Viscum; species Viscum album. The sequence goes on from OY728160.1 coordinate 738,694,883, forward strand.
TTTTTACTTTAATATAAAATATTATTTTGAGATATTCCTAAGGTGCCCCTCTCCTCCCTTATAAAAGGGCACCTCCTCCCCCTCCTCCTCACACCAAATTGAGCACTCAAGCTCGGACAACCCCTGCCATTTTCTCCTCTCCACTTCCCTAGAATAATCCTATAGGTCCTGGTCTTCTTCAAAGACCAATCTTAGTTCCCTAAGTGGAGGATTCAAAGAGGCGTTCTAAAGAAGAGGTAATATCCGTTACCGATCTTTTCAATTTCTTTCTTCTTCAACTTCTTCTCCTTTAGTTGTTTCATGATAAAGTAATAACATCAGTATTACTTACATACTGATATGTTATTATAAATATGAAACAACCCTAATTTACCTTCTATCCATCCTACGGAAAAATGAAATCACCGCGCGTGCATACGTACGGAATACCGTCTCCACGCCGTGGTGTAATCTATTTTTACACCATCACTTTACAAGGATGGCTATAATGGTGTAATGAGTAACTATTTATGATTATTATAAATTAATATTGATACTGAAATAATATATATATACTCCAATACAGTTCCATGATCATAGGAACGATATCATCACTCGTGCGTACGTACGGAATACCGTCTCCACGATGTGATGCGACTCGTTCTACATGATCATCATTACATAGTAATTATATAAATGAATTGAATTAATAAATATGATATATGTTACACTAATACCATTCTGGATATAAGGTATCTATAACCTTAAAGGAAGAATAAGAATGTATTCGGCAAAACACACATAAGAACAAAAGGCAATAAAGACCCGAGTAACAAGTAACAATGAAATATTACTAACAAGAAGTTACAAAATTCGACCATATATGATATCATATCAATATGTATGATTCTGGAATAAGTCAATAACATTATTTAAACCATTATACATGAGCTTCAGACACGTACAAAGAAAATCGGACCTAAGGTAAGGGAAATATCACAATCTCATTTTTATCCGAGATTGTTTATTCGTAAGTATTTACTGGGGTGTATTTTATCATCCACATCCATGTTTCATCAATATGTAATATTATTTCCATCCACTTACACTAGTTTAAATCCAATTTTACCCTTCAGTGAGTTTTTAGTAATGAATATGAAAGGATTCTTTTGTCGTTTTTTTCGTACGAGGTACTTTTTGACTTTTCCAACAAAAATACGAAGAATGTTTTTTTAACTTATACGGCATGAATGGATTTCTAAAACATTATTTACAAGAAGCATACTTTAAAAGTATTCAAGTTTATTTTTAATCAACCTCTTTTAGTTTAAAATTTTATGACATGTTAAGAAAGGAAATGTGTTTTTGAAGTAGAAAGGATATTTTCCTCAAGAATGAAGTTCAAGTATTTTATCAAAATTATTTTCCATCTAAGATAATAAAAAGGTTATGTTTTTATCCCTATTATTACATGGATTTTATTATGTTGTTATGGAAATATTTTTATGAATTCCTTTATCTTATATGAATTGTTTTATGATGTCATGTTGTTTAAGAATCCCATTTTTATTACGTGGGTTACGCTATGATGTATGGTTTATGATTATGTGGCACACATAAGAAAGGATTCATTATAAGATGGGTGGGACCTATATCTCCCTCCAATGCATTGGGTAAAGATTTTATATCTCATTAGATAGACATGGCTGGAACAGAAGGTTATTTCGGTTCAGTGATACAGGACTGAAACGAGGAGTGAACTCGGTTCAGAAAGGGACTTTGTCCACTAAGATAGTCTTGGCAATGAGTCATGACTAACAAGAAATGATTTTACATGATTATGTGTGCATGCCACAAAGTTTCAAGTTTTATGTTATGATTATGGGGATCTCATTTTCACTTCTATGATTTGTTCCATGTTAAGATATTATGATCTCTTTTGCAGGTTATGGTTTTCAAAAAGATATGATATGATTTTTATTTCCTTTATTTTCCCTTGCCGAGCATTTGAGCTCACCCTTTTATGTTTTCTTTTCCCCAGGTCAGGAAGATGGATATTAAGTAGAATATGCTAAAAGGGACCCTAGATATGATGAAATAAATGGGAGACACAGTAGAAGATTTATGAACCAGTTGTTTATGTTTCCCAGTTTCTAAAGACACTATACCTATACGGTCCTTTGTGGTTTTGTCATATGTTGTAATAAGTGTGCTTCAATTTTGAAGTATTAACAATGTATGTAAAGTATGGGTCGTTATATATAAGAAACAAGGTTGATATTTGTAACTAAAATTTGGTTCAGTAAGATGAATTTTTTTTTGCTGACTAGTAACTTTTTACTTTTATTTACCATGGTTAAAAGTAAATAGGGTAATTATGGGTAAAAATGAAATTATTATTACACTAAAACATGTCCTCATTTTGTTAGATAAGTGTAATTCGACCAAATACAACCTTAGGAATAAAATATGAGCCTTTATATTCACTTGGATTAGATTCGGACATTTATTATTGTTTTATTTAAAGAAGATTTAAAAGAGTCAAAATCAAAGTTTAATCACTAAAACATTTTTAATATAAAGTATTACATAAGATAAATTTGAATATAAATATTCATTATAAAAATAAAAATAATTCCTACCAAATTTTATTTTATTTATATTTTTAGACATTATATAATGTAATTTATATACGACACAATTATGATGCAGTACTTACCTAATTAATGAATTATAAAAATAATTGATATTATAAATATCAATGCAAATGTAATTTAAAACATTTTATGAATTACACTAATTTTATAGGTCATTATGACATATTATGGTTGGTTAGATCAATTTTTGTCAACGAACTATTGATGTTATTAATTTATCAAAAACAAAATACCAAATATTGTCAAATTTTACATTAAAGTTTTTAAAAAAAATATGATATTATTAATTGATATTATATTCCTAAAAATATAAAGTTTGGAAAAGGTATTAAATAATGTTATATATGTCATTAATGAACCAATTGTTGTTATTTTTGATGTTTATAGTATGTTTATTAATAATATAATATAGAAATACAAAGAGACATGGTAAATGTCAATCTATTTAACTAAGAGTTAAATCTAAAATATAAAGTTAATATTGGAAACCAAACTTGTCTAAAACCTATTGGTTGAGTGTTTGTCGACCCATCCCCAACTTATACTTTAAATAATTCATTTTTTATCCATTAGAAACCGAAAATTATTTTATTATAAAATAATATTTCTAGATTTTCCTAAGGTACCCCTCACCCCTCTTATAAAATGGAACTTCCCCTTCTCTCTAATTCACACCTTCAAAGCCATGTGGCTTAGCCAAATCCTTCCCAAATACCCTCTCAACTGTACTCCCTACATCCTATAGGCCTTACATTAGTCATAATTCCATCCTATGGAGATTTTTTGATCAAATCAAAAGGAAGAACCCGAAGAAGAGGTCAATATATTTCATCACCTGTTACAAGTTTCTTTATTCTTCCACATCCTCTTTATTTGTTGTTTCCATTCTAAAATAATAAATCCAGTATCTTATATATACTGTGATTTTATTATAAATATGGTACAACCATATTCATTATTCTATCCATCCTTTTAATGACATGTCACCATACGTGCGTACGTACGACTAACCATCTCCACGTCGTGGTGTAATTGTTATTCAATACATTATTATTTGGATGGGTATAATAATGATGTATAATTGATGTAAATAATAAATATAACATTATAATTATTCTCTATATATATATATTATATACCATCCAATTATATATTATTTTAATATCAAAAGAATGATATTGTCCCTCGTGAGTACGTACAGATGACCATCTCCGCGAACGCAATGAGATTCCTTCCCCATCGTATCCATTCAAGACTAATTTTCATTAGATGATTAAAAATAATTCTTAAAGACTGAATATCATTCATAATATGAATAAGATACATCATATCGATAACAAACATCACTTACATAACATAGCATATAAAATAAAACGAATCAGCTAACACCTGAAACGACGATAATACTAAAATATTATTATCAAAGAAAAATTGAAATATCATATATGATATCATATTAATGTATACGATTATTTTATAATTTAATAACTATTATTTCACCATTATACTATAGTTTAACCTAACCTTGACCATAGAAAAGTACAAGGTAAGGGGTTTCTTATCTCACTTTTAATTCTTGGAGATTTCCATTGTTCGCCACTTATTTATTAGATGTGGTGTATTGTGTAATTCCATTTGATATATATTCAAATGATTCTATTTATATTCATGGTATTCTGTGATTCATTTGGTGGTTATTAACTTTTTTTCATACGACTCGACTGATTATAAAGAATTAGGGGGTTTTCATCTGACTTTTATTCCCGTGAGATTCATGCTATATTGGCCACTATTTCCTTTTGTGTGGTGTATGTACTCATGACTGTATACTTGATCTAACATAATTTAAATTATGGGTATTTACATCTTCATTTTATGATCCTTATTTCATGGGTTGTATGTTTCATAAGTTACCAAATCTGTAAGGGAATTTCAAATTTCAATTTCCACTCATTGGTGTTGTTTTTACAAGTCATTGATATAAACTTGATCATCTCAAGTCATTGATATAAACTTGATCTTAACACAAATTCCATTCATTGAGTTAATCATCCAAGTCATTGGTGTTGTTTTTACAAGAATATGTGTGAGTGTCCTATGATGGATTTACACTGAATATCCAAACATATGGAGTGTATTTATATTTTTCACACATAATTATGTAATTTATTTATCCTTTACCTAGGGATACTATCTTTATAAGGGATTTCATCTCATTTTACATTCCTTTAAGAAACCTTTTTTGTTATGCACCATTTCACTTTTATATGGTGTATATACTTTCGTTTCACATAGTATATTATGAAATCCTTTATTTTCAAGATATTATAATGTTTTTATTACCTAAATTATTTGTATTCAAGCGTCTCTAATTTGGTTAGGAACTCCATCTAAAATATCTTTTTAAATGTTTTAAAAATTTATTCTTCTAAATATTTCTCATTAATTTCGATGTTTTAAAAATGGTTTTAAGGATTTATCTATAAGGAAATTAATGTTTTAAAATGAAAATTATTTTTTAATGTTTCAATGTGGTATGGGAAACTTTGATTGAAAAACAATTTTTAAATGGCTTCTTGAAAAATAGTGTGACTTATAAAAGATTTCAAGAAAAAGGGGGATATTTCTCCCAAATAGTTTTGATGATTATTTTCATCTATTTCAATATACATCATTATTCTCGATTGAGGTTAATCTATTAAAATAAAATCTTCCATATTTTATTTAATGTTTTATGTTTGACTGTGGATGTTCTATTTTTATACAAGTCATGGTTTGTGGATAAAGTATTGACATTTCGTAAGCTAGTTTTAATATGATTGTTTATGTTATGTTTCAAACATTTCATATGAGGAATGCATTATACTTAGTAATTGATAGGTGGACCCCACTATATCTCATCAATGCATCAGTAGGTATTATCAGACAAACTAGTGTCTTGGCACAAGGCCTTGACACAATCTTATTTTTAGTCTTAGCACAAAGCCATGACTATGTGGTTATGAAAGTCTGGAGTTATACATTACATCACTATGAAAGTGGCTATTGATATTGGATGTGATTATTCGACTAGTAGAATAAAAATTTTAATAAGTAAATGGCATTATTCTATTTTATATTTACCATAATATGCGGAATTTCAAGTTTAAAAGGCTTTTGTTTTAGTCTTATATATTTCCATAAATTTATATGCTTTTTTATGAAAGTGTCTGCAATATTTTTATTATTACTGAGCATATGATCTCACCACTTTCTATGATTTATTTTTCATAGGATGTGAAGAAGTATATTATGACTGACCTGTATGGATTGTCTATGGGAGCTCAGTGTTGTCTATGGAAACAATGTTGTTGTATTTTTCCATTTTATGATGTAATGTAAACCTTATAAACGTATCTAGTACTTCCAAGGATAATAAAATTATCAGTCTTTCAAGACTTGATCTTTTAGGATCATGCTAATGATACGTAATAATGCACCGTCTCTATGATTCTGGGGTCAGGGGGTAACAGTTGATATCAGAGGAAGTTTAGTACAATCCTTGGAAACTAGATTTAGATAAACTCTAATAGGGAACATAGCCCTGAGAAAGACTTTGAGGATTAGTAATGAATAACTTCCTATAATTTTGGTACTATAGAGATTTTATGAGTTTTCCAAGAAATAAATCCCTGACTGGATACGAGCAGGTAGAGGCGGCTCTGGCACAGATGGAACTAGGTGTAAAACCCAAAAACATTGCTTTGAGGTAGACTGTAACGTGAAATGGTGAACGACAATAGGCCTTGCTGCACTCTTTATTAGGACACTCCCGGTGGATATACTTAGGAAAATTCACATTTTCTTTACAAAATGATTTGAAGGATTTTAAAATAAGATGATAATAAATAACCTTCATTAATCTTAAGTTGTTTTATATTGAAAATAAGGTGTTATAATATTCTATAAAAGATTTTATGTCTCACACTACTCTTTCTTGTGTTAGTCAATGGATGGATTCCATGGAAGTCATAGTATCATTGAACATCATGTAAAAGGTGGGAAGGACGGAGGAAATGAGCAACAGAATGTAATGTTGATAGGTGTAAAAGATATTGTGTTCATGCCAAACATGTTTTCCAATAATATTATCAATAACATAAATATTAACAAACTCTCAGTCTCAACAAAGAAGAGAAAAGTGGTGAATGACAAGATCTCTAGCAGTGGAGACCATGGAGAAATGAACGCTCAATTTCCATCATTTTGGAAATGTGGAAGGAGACACCTAGGGAAGTGTCTCAATGGAACAATGATATGCTTTATGTGTGGAAAATAAGGTCATAACATAATGAATTTCCTAGGAAAAATGAAGAGTGTTATAGAAAAAAATAAAAATGAATCTAAGAATCCATTTACTATCATTTTACGTAAATATAGGGGACTTGGGCATTAACTGAGTAAATTACCCATTCTATAGGATAACCCCTTCATCAAGAAAGAATGTATGTGGTAATAAATGGAAGGTGAAATGTTTAAAAGCATTAGTGCTCTTTGTTGATGGGATTACTTTGGAAAACTTTTCTCTTATGTGTAACCCTGAAGATTATTATGTGAAAATGCTATTTTAGGAATAATTGTGTTTTATATAGTTGATATAGTTATAAATAACCGTTTGGGTTTATCTGATTCTTGAATTTGAGGCAATTACATGTTATTAAATTTTTAGATGAAAATGCGAGGTATGCGATAACATTTGTGGTGAAATTATGTTATAGTTATTTTGAGGAATTTATCTCATTTAGGAATCATTGTAAAATATAGTTTTTTAAAAAGGACAACACACAGACTGTGTGAAAACCCGTCGTATCGGACAAAGCTGCAAGAATTGAACCCACAACCATAGTACGATTGAGATTTATCGCCTACCACCGGACTGTGTGAATTCCCTGGTTAGTGTGACTAATTATTTTTAGTTAGATGATATTATTGATCAATAATAAGTTGATTTGGGATCTTATGTCTTATCGATGGATATACTTAGTATAGTAAAATTATATTTTGATTAATTGATAAATATAATTTTGGAAGACGTTTTCTTTATTAGGAATATTATATTCCAAATGAAAATAGAATACTATGGTATTTCAATTTAGGAGTAATGGTAGGTTTTTATCTCTGTTTTTATTATAGATTTATTGCGATTTTAGTTATTAATAGAAATGATTAACCTATCATATAGAATCTTTGATGAGGTTAATTAATATAAGAATGTGACATTAAGAGTAGCCGATGTTATTTGGAAATACAATTTAACATGGAAGACTACATTGTAAAATTCATCTATGTTTTGGGTTTCAATATTAGATTCGATTATATTGACGGATTTTAAGGACAATTTTTTATTGAATGGTATTTATTGAACATTGGGTATTGTTGGTTTAATTTTAGAAATTAAGATAGGTATGTCTTTCTCTAAGGGATTATCCTTTTTGGGGATCATCTGATCTTGTACTAACCATTTTGGTTTTGGTTAATCTTTAAAGTCAAAGTAAATATGTATAGTTTTTTCCTTTGTGGATTATTTGATTCTCTAGTAGTTGATTCTAGCACTTCAAGTGTGACCAAGTCATCTTGAATACTCATCGTTTGAAAAAAAAGATGAGTTAGTGATAGAAATTTATTAAAGGATGAAACTATACTTAAAAATTAAGTATATATCTTTGTGTTCTTAGTCAATCTTATAAATAAATTTTTCACCTTTATGAAATGAAAACAAGAAAATGCTATCCGTTTACTTTTGCTACTAAGAAACTAATGAACGTTTATCTCATCACATGTTTGTGGTTTTCTTGTTGTTAACTTTCTCCTGATAATGTTTTTCAATAACTATCCACCATAACCTGACACTTATTTTATCATCCATATCCATGTTTACTTACATGGAATCCAAGTGTGGGTTATCTCGGGTGACCTTTGTACTTTTATTTTTTATTTTATGAAGATCGTTTTATTGAAACTTTTTCCGATGTGTGACATTCAATGAACTTTAAAATTGCAATTTCAAAATTTCAAGGATGCAATTTCAAAAATGGGGGAAGAATATGACACCCCAAGATTTCATAGAAAGTAATTTTCTTTAAAATAATTCAATATCTTGCACTACACGCAACACCAAGATCGAGCACAACACGACTTACCAATATAGCCTTTCAAAAGTGGCTATGAATAGTTCTAACTGAATTTTCAATGTTATATACTCCATATAATTTTAAAATCCATATTTTTTGTTTCATAGACATAATATAAGAACAAATTCAATTTTTTTAGATAAAAGTAATAATTTTCAAAAAATTTAATGTTTACCACCTTTTAAAAGAAAAAAGTTTTTAAATACAATATTTGACACTTTTATGTATTCAAATTAATGAAAATAAATTTTTCTTTAGAATTGGGACATAAAACTTTATTTTGGATAAATTTTTGGTACATTTCTAATAACTTTTATATGATGATGAATATTGAAAAATTCTAAATTTTTATTGAATACAACTTTTTTAATTAAAATAATTTATAGTATAAAATTATGTATTTGAATTTTTTGGAAGTATAGTTAGATTATATTTTTGTCATTTAACCCAATGTAGGTTATTATTAGTAATTTCAAATTTAAATTTTACATAAACACATGTCAATCTTTTGGTTGTTTTTAATTTTTATAAAATCGCTTTTCAGTTTTGACAATGGGAATTAATTTTAAATTAATTAATGAAACTTCTATGTTTTTAATTTGATAAAATATAATTCATTTTTGAATTTTTAATATCAAAATTATCTTAGGGTAAATTTTTGGTATTTTTATAAAAAGATTCAATTTTTGATGAATAGTGAAAAACACTATGTTATATTTTAAAACCGACTTATATTTAAATTATTATTTATTTTAGTTAAATTTATTTTAAGTCAAAATAGATTTATAATACCTATATATGTTCAATTTAATTCATTGGTGTCATTTAATAATAAAATAAGACGTATAAAATATTATTAATGTTTTTAGCGTCTTTTTCTCACCTCTTAAGAGAATTTGCAAATTTATATAAAACATAATTTTACTGCTTCTATAAGTTGAATTTAAAAATCCGAGAGACACGGTTGATACCAATAAGTAAAATTTTGTTCAATAAAATGAAAATAATTTTTGGTAAATAGTATCTTTTTAATTTTATTTACCAATGTTAAAAGTAAATTGTGCAATTGAGGGTAAAAATGATATTATTATTACCCTAACACATGTAATAATTCTATTTTATAAGTGTAATTTGACCAAAATAACCTGAGAAATAAAATATTATACTTTAGGTCCACTAGGATTAGGTTAGGACATTTATTTCTATTTTATTTAAATAAGAGTTAAAAGAGTTAAAATCAATGTTTTATAACTAAAACATTTTTTAATATAGGGTTATATATAAGATAAATTAGACAATAGATATTGATTAGGAAGATAAAATATTTCCAACATAAGGGTATTATATATATATATATGTTTATATATTAAATAATTTAATTTATTTATGACACAATGAAGATCCAGTAATTACCTAATTAAAGAAATATTAAAATAATTGATATTATAAATATCCAAATAAATGTAATTTGAGACTTTTTATGAATTCCACTAATTTTCTAGGTTAATATGACATGTTAGGGTTAGTTAGATGAATTTTTTTCGAAGTAATAATTTTTTTATAAATTTAGAAAAAAATACCAAATAGTGTCAAAATTGACATAAAAGTGTTTTTAAAATAAATATTATATTATAAATTGATATTATATTCATAAAAATATAAGGATTGGAATAAGGTATTAAATAATATTATATATGTCATTAATAAACCACTTTAGGATCACTTGAAAGTTTACAGTATGTTTATTAACCATATAATATACAAATACAATGTGACATGGTAAATGTCACACTATTTAACTAAGAGTTAAATCTAAAACATAATGTTAATATAGTAACCCAAACCAGTCTAAAACTTATTGGGTAAGTGGTTTTCGACCCATACCCACCTTATAATTATAGTAATTCATTGTTAAGACATTATATACCGAAAAATATTTTATTATAAAATAATATTTCTGGCTTTTCCTATGGTTCCCCTCACCCATCTTATAAAAGGGAAATTCTCCTTCTCTATAATTAACACCGTAATGGCCATGTTTCTCAGCCATACCCTGCCCAATTACCCTCTCAACTATCCTTCCATTATCCTAGAGGTCTTCCTTTAGTCATAAATCCAACCTACAGAGCCCTTTTGATCAAATCAAAAGGAAGAACCCGAAGAAGAGGTAAATATTTCCTCACCTATTTGAAGTTCCTTTCTTCTTCCAATTTATCTTTCTTTGTGGTTTCCATTCTAAAATAATAACTCCAGTATCTTCTATATACTGTTATGTTATTATAAATATGGCACAATCATATTCATTATTCTATCCTTCCTTTGAATGACATGTCACCATATGTGCGTACGTATAGCTTACCGTCATCACGTCGTGGTGTAGTTGTTATTCAATACATTATTATTTGGATGGGTATAATAGTGATGTATAATTGATGGAAATAATAAATATAATATGATTATTATTCTGTATAAATGATATAACATCCAATTATATATTATTTTAATATCAAAAGAATGATATTTTTGCTCGTGCATACGTACGGATTACCGTCTCTGCGAATGCGATGAGATTTATTCCATATCGTAACCATTCAAGACTAATTTTCATTATGATGATTAAAAATATTGTTTAAAGACTTAATATCATTATGAATATTAATAAGATACATCATATCAATAACAAACATTACTTACATAACAAAGCATATAAAGGAAAACAACTCAGTTAACACCCGAAACGACGATAATACTAAAACATTATTTACAACGCAATATTTAAAGATCATATATGATATCATATAAATGTTTACGATTCTTAAATAATTTAATAACAATTTTTTCACCATTATACCGGATATTACTGAAACTCGACCAAGGAAAAGTACAAGGTAAGGGGTTTCTTATCTTACTTTTAATTCTGTGATATTTCCATTATTTGCCACTTATTTATTGGATGTGGTGTATTTTTTATTTACATTTGATATATATTATCATGATTCTATTTATATTCATGGTATTCTGTGATTAATTTGGTGGTTATTAACTTTTGGTCATACGAATCGACTGATTACAATGAAGTAAGGGTTTTTCATCTCAATTTTATTCTAGTGAGATTCATGATATATTGGCCTCTATTTCTTTTTGTGTGGTGTATGTATTGTCTATGATTGTATTATAGGTGTAATATAATTTAATTTATTGGTATTTACATCATTATTGTGTGATACTTCCTTCATTGGTTTTATGTTCCATATGTTACCAAATCGGTATGGGAATTTCAAATTTCAATTTCCACTCAGTGGTCTTTACACATACTTCATTGATTATTTTACTCCTAGATTATGTGTGGAATCACAATTTATTATTTATGTAGTAAAATACACTTCCCTTTTTGTAGATATAAGTTTGATAAATATAATCACTCCATTGATAATTTCTCAATTCATTGATTTAAACTTGATCTTAACTCAATTTCAATTAATTGAGTTAAACATCCATGTCATTGGAGTTGTTTTTTCAAGAATATGTGTGAATGTCTTCTGATTGATTTACACTGAATATCTGATCATACTGAGTGTACTTATATTTTTCACACATAATTATGTCATTGATTTATACTTTTCCTAAGGATAATATCTTTATAAAGGATTGCATCTCAATTTATATTCCTTTGAGACATCTTTGTTGTTATTTACCAATTCACTTTTATATGGTGTATACACTGTCCTTTGAAATAGTATATCATGAAATACTTTATTCTCAAGATATTATAATGTTTTTATTACTTAAATTATTTGTATTCAAGCATCTCTAATTTGGTTAGGAACTCTAACTACAATATCATTTTCAATGTTTTAATTTTTATTCTTCTAAATCATTCTCATTAATGTCCTTGTTTTAAAAATGGATTTAATGATTTATTTATATGGACATTAATTTTTTAAAGTTAAAATTACTTTTTAATGCTTCAAAGTGGTATGGGACACTTTTATTCAAAAAAAAACTATTTTTAAATGGCTTCTTAAAAAATAGTTTGACTTTTAAATGATTTCAATAAAAAAGGGGATATTTCACTTAAATAGATTTAATGATTATTTTCATCTATGTCAATATAATTCATTATTCTTGATTCAGGTTAATCTATTAAAATATAATCATTTATATAGTATTTAATGAGTTATTTTTTACTGTGGATGTTCTATTTTTATACCATTCATGTTTTGTGGATAAAGTATTTATATTTCGTATGATAGTTTTAATACGAATGTTTATGTTATGTTTTAATTATTTCATATGAGGAATTAATTGGACTTAGTATGTGACCGGTGGAGCCTATAATAGCTCCTTGGTGCGTCATTATGTCTCATGAGAAAAACTAGTGTCTTAACACAAAACCTTGATAAAATCTTATTTTTAGTCTTGGCATAAGGCCTTGACTACATGGTTATGAAAGTCTGGAATTATGCATAACATCATTATGAATGTGGCTAATGATATTTCATGTTATTATTTTACAAGTACAATATCAATGTGAATAAGTAAATAGAATTATTTGATTTGATCTTTGCCATATAATGTTGAAGTTCAAGTTTAAAACTCTTTTTTTAGTCTTATACATGGCCATAAATATTTATTCTTTTTTATGAAAGATTCCTCTCTATTGTTATCCTTACTGAGCATCTGAGGTCACCCGTTTCTATGTTTTATTTTTCCCAGGATACAAAGATGTATACTATGACTGACCTTCAGGGATAGTCTATGGGATCTCAGTGTTTTCTATGGAAACAATGTTGTTGTATTTTTCAATTTTATGATTTAATATAAACCATATGAATATATCTAGTAATTACAAGGATAATAAACTAATCAGGCTTTCAAGACATGATCTTTTGTGATCATGAAAATGATACATAACAATGCACCAACTATGGGCTTCTGGGGTCGGGGCATTATAGGGAGGGTAATTAATGACATTGGGAATTAATTGGTGCTCATTTATTAGGAAGCTTCCTAATTCCCCAAAGTCTTTGTTACTTAGGTTAAAGGGTCAATACATTTAATGTCTTGACAGATCGCTATCCCCACACTCCTCTAGATTGTTGAAGGATAAGAATGAAAATAAAATAATAAAATTATTTTATTTTATTTTTTAAAAAAATTCACAAAATATAAATTTTTCTCCAGACCTGCTAAGGTCCAAGTAAAGTCACCATTAAGTGAACAATGGTGCTACAGATTCAATGGTGCCCTTAGATTTTTATTCTGAGCACCATTTCAAATGTTAGAAAACACCGCTCATGCGTTTTCCGAATGATCCAAAAAAAGTTCAGAAATCAATTCCAAGTACAACAGGACTCGGAGTCACGTGCCATCAATTTTCTCAGACTCATAATAATTACATACAATTCAAAAAAAATCATGGAAAAACCGGGTCTTTACATAATCAACATGACAATAATTACAAAGGTTGGTATTTATAGTGAAAAAAAATAAAAGGGACCAGTTTTCAAAATAATCACACAATGATTCAAAAAACATAATCCATATTTAAGAATTAAATACAAATAAATGGAATATTTTTACTGAAAATAATGGAAAAAAATTATGAAAATAGTTTTGAAGAAAAAAATAATTTATATATATAAATTTTTTTAGTAATAAAATCAAGATTAAATTTAATTTCACTAAAATATAATTGGATTATTTAAAATTTAATTGAATAAATTAAATTTAAAACTAATCCAGAATATGATTTTACATTTTAAAAAAAAAATTGTATAATCATCAGTAAAATTTTTATTTCGTAATCTTCATTCCAAAATCAAATTTTTAGAAAAATCTCAAAAAGAGGACCTAATATGATTTTAACATGTGGTAGTTAAAACAATAAAAAATAATTTTTAATAATAATTCTATAAGTTGATATTGATTATTTTTAACAAAACCATATAATGTATAGAACCAAATTTTCATATAAGTAAATAAATTTACCTTTCATTGAAATATTAATTAACATTATTATAATAAATATAACTCTATAGTGATTATCTAATAAATATTTTTGTGATATGAAAATTTTTTATACTAAAATTACCATGGTTTTATAAATTACTCCCCCTTTTTTGAAATTTCATCATCACAGTTTTATTCACTTATAAAATAAGTTGGGATAACATTCCCTCATAATAGTTTAAGATTCCCATGTTTCTTCTTCAAAATTTTTGTTTCTCTCCAAAATGATAACCTGGTGATTTCCCTTTTTCCAAAATAAATTATATATATTGTTAATAATTTGAATAGATTTTTCTCTAATTAGATTCTATCTTCCAACTGAACTACTTTATGGCTCAAAATATGAGATGAATCTGGCACATAGTTTCATAACATTGAAATATGAAAATAATTGTGTTATTGGGATAAATTTAGAGGAAATGACATTCAGTATGAACCTAATATAACAATATATATGATTTCATATGGTCCAATGAATTATGGAATTAGATTCTCCCATTTAACAAAATTCATATCACTTTTCCATGGGGATACATTAACAAAAACATGATCACAGACATAAAAATAAAGTTATTTCCTAATATTATCCCTATAATGTTTTTGTATGGTTTGATCTATCTGTATATAATTCTAAATTACGATCACCTTATAAACCATTTACTCTAAAAATTCATGTCCCATCAACTACTTTTTCCCCACTTCATCCCAATAATTATGATTTTTATACGACTTTCAATAAAAATCCTTGAAATATTTATTTTGAATACTCAAATGAAAATTGTTATTATAAGAAGAAAAAAATAAAGAAATATTTTAATCCAATATTCCATAGTAATCCATTGAAGACTAATTAAGCATGTCATTCAATGTATGAATTATTCTTCTAAGCTATCCATCAAACTGAATATAAAAATATGTATTAAATTTAATTCACCTCCCAATGATATATGAAGTCCATTAAAAAATTATGATGCCAACCTAGGATCGTGATCAGATAAAATAGAGGGTGTAACCACGTACCCTAAAAATCTCCATGTAATACATTAGGTAAACTTGGTCGTAATATATAGGATCTCAAATGGGATGGAAATGTTCGGATTTGTTTTAAGAAAAATAAAAAATGACCCAATTTTCATTATTACAATGAACTATGTTTGGAATACCCGAAAAAATATGTTCCTATAGTTTACCATTTCCAATATAGTTTTGGAAAAGGATAAATCAACCTATTCATTATTTTTCCATCTTATTTCACATGGTGATAAGATAAACATGTCCAGGTAAATTTAACAAAACTATTCTCGTTCTTACCCACTAGTAATAATCATACTGGAATTTATACATATTAGTACTAGATTAATGAAAATTAAAAAGGAAAATACGAGATTTAATAAATAATTATCTCTTCATATGGGAAATACAAGGCCCAATTAATATTCATAAAAATCCCAAAAAACTTATTTTTCAACATTAAATTCAAGAAACAACCCCTTTTAACCAATTCAACCATTTTCCATAACTCATGAGATTCCTTCTAGGTTTTATAAATTATTTTTATAGAGATGAGTTTTTTGACACCTGAAACAAAGGATAAGAAGTTCAATCTTCCATATCTTCTATTAAAAAATTCATCAAATCATTAATCAAGGTGTCACTACCGGACCGACCAAGACATCCAAGTCGGAAAAAATAGGTGTGGGACTACACTATTTGTACATTTGATAATACATAGGCTGATAACTAGATTAGAATTGGAGTAACACTTATATAGGAGGAATTAACATGTGGTACCCGTTTATAAAAAAACACACACACATATCCAACCACATAAAATGTTCAAATGTGAAACTAAACTGATTCAATATGATTTCATATAACTAAATCCAACAACAATAGTACAAAAAGAAATTTAGATGAAATATGGGATAAATAAAATCCCGAAAAAAACTATATATAAGTCTCACATGGTATAATGTTATTATTTTAGTCAAGTGTGAGTCCTAGAATGAACTGTTGACTTTATAGACCAATCTATGCTCTTGTTCTATTGATAACCCCATCAAACATCCGACCATCTTCATAATACATGATACGTGTGGGCAGAGCCCATGCATAGGTGATTATTAAAATACCCAATATGACTCCTTGAAATAAAAATTCATAATGAATCCAGAGTAGTCATCTCATCATGGGGATATTCAAATTTAAAATTTAGAGATACAATAAAACATCTTGTTGTACTCATTGTTGAAACTTCCTCTCAAGGGAAGGTTATGACCACATTTCCCACCTATGATTCTTATCAAGAGTTTTTAACCACAATATTCTAGGTGAAATCACTCCATGTGTCTAATATCACTTATGATGTCCATCCAAGATGTCTACTCATTTTGTTTCACCATAATTAAGTATGTTCTATATGTTTTAAGAAATAGATACATTAAATGGGATCACACCTAGGGCCATGGGGTATACTAAAAACCAAATATATATTTATATTTATATTTATATATATCCATTTTATTAGAGATTCATTCTTATGTAAATATATTCCTACGGATTTTGAGAACCCCAAAAAAGGAAAATTTTGATAGAGGATTCATCTCTTCTCCATAAGGGATTCTGTCAACCCTACCCCAGAAAAGTCCCCTAGAAAGGATAACATTCGTATTCTATTTATATAATTCCATACTATAACATATCTTGTACGGATCAAAGGAAACATAACATAATGAATGTAGTTTATACTTAGTGTGAAAAGAGCATTAAGGCATCTTTAAAGATATAGATATTGTGTTTGTTGGGTAAATTTCTTGTACTGTTAATATCAGACCTCCTAGTGTCTGTTACCATATACCATTAATTGTATCATGTAAATCTGGTTGTGATTGTATACTAAGGTCATGTCATGTAACTATCCATGTTCGAGTAACGATTAATTCCTATGTACTCTACCCCTTTTGCTGTTCTAAGTCATGTATGACCCTATGTAACCTCTAAGATACATGATGATATGTTTCATCGAGTCGCATGTCTTGTGATAATTTCTTCACTGAGAAAACCCTAATATTGTAGCCAAGGACCTGAATGATGAAAGTATCTATATTAAAAACCATGCAGTTAAGGTATTTTTAGAAACCATATATATCTATTACATATTATCATTCACTAAATTGGCCTATCATCTTGCTAGGAATCATTCTATTAATCATTGATCTAGTTTGGACAAGAATTGACATTATCGCTCGTCAGAGTTTGTCCATTTTATTTTTGTTAGAAAATGTACCATAGTGACATCCCATAACCAAGTGAATATTCATTTTCAAAGATCTATTATCTTCCCAATACATGATCATTGATGTTTATACTAAATAACATCTTAAATCCAAAACTAGATATGTTGTGTCAATTTGTGGCACTATGAAATTGGTGTCTAATTTGTGATTATGGGGTAGTTTTTAATCTTCCATCCAAAATGAATACCAAAATTAAAAAAATAGATAAATGGTAAGGAAATTCCCAAAAAAAATCATAATGAACGGACCTCATTTAATTATCATGTTCATTTTAATTCATTTACATTATAATTATGAACATAGAGATATAACTTAAATAGCAAGAGAAATACAAAGATTCCTCAAAAAACTAATCCCATTCCCTAAAAAAAATCAATTCTGTAACTATATCAATGGGTTGATTCATTTAATTTCAATACAGGATAAGAAAATTGGGATAAATATACATAAATCAAATTTCCTATATTGATTTCGGATCATCCACTAATGAAGAAATAATATGTGTCATAGTCTTTGGAAAGATCCAGAAACTCTAATGTCATAAGTGATCATAAAATATGGTATCCTTCAACCACTCCTCTTTATGATCACAAATCTAGGACTCTATGGTTTTATGGATAATACTAAGAAAAATAAATAACTAGGATTACATGGAAAATCCATAGGTCACTGAAAAAATAAAAATTAAATAAATTAATACAATTTATTTATATTATTATTTTCCCCCAGAAAAAAATTTCCAAAATGTCCCAACACTCTCAAATGAGAAAAATATTCTATACTTGATTATTATATTTAATTTCTTATCTAAGAATCTATTTTATATTTATTCCTCTTTTTAAAAAAACATTCATATATGATATTATTATATTTAATATTTTTTAAATATCAATTCTAGGTTAATCGGAACTTATAATCTTTCATTTTCTCATTATCAATATCTAAATATATTACTAGAATTATTTCAAATCATTAAATAGAAAAAATGGATACATAAAACACAGGTTGATTATCCAAATGTTACATGGTTAATGTATTATTATTTTTTAAGTAAAAGAATCAATGATATTAATATAATATCTTGGAAAAATGAAATATGAATTTACAATCCTTAATCAAATTAGACCATATTTTCTTTCTCATGTTCAAATATTTATGATTTAATAAATATAGAAGGAATTTATGATAAGTGTGTGTTTCATACATTAGTCTATATAGATCATGGATCTAATTTTTTAATTGAAAAACCAAAAAAAATAATTCTAGACCATTTTTTTATTAATTAACTCATTAGGGGTTCTTGAGAGGAAGAATAATAATCTACTTTCCATTATTCATTGGGAAACAAAAAAAATCTGTTCAGCGAATCATAATTGTTTTTATGAAATTATATATAATAATATTTAGAGAAAAAATTCAGATCATTCACCAATCAACTTTTTAGTTCCTAAAAATAATCATTACATTCTTTTGTTTAGATGATTTTATATCACCTTTGGTTTAATTTAGTATGTATTCTAGAAAACTAGGGGAAATTTCAAGAAATAGTTAGAAATAACTACCTTAATGTATAAAAAAATTATCCCAGAATCATTTATTGATTATTTCCTTAATAATCCATTTTAGTTTTGGAAGGGTTAAAATTTATGATATCATTATTGATAATGTGTCCGGTGAATGAAATATCCTACAAAAAAATCTCAATTATAATAATTTTTTCATATAGTTTCATTCCATTTTGATCTTTCTGTATAATCTATATAATATTTTCATGTTCCAATTTATTTTTTAATTAAAAAATTTATCAAAAAAATTACTATAAACTTATCCAAATATACATGGAAGATTCTTTTAAAAATATCTATAAATATAGATGGTTTTTTATCCTATGAAAAGAGATTAATAGTAAACTCAAATTATGTATATCTATTATGTAATTATATTTCATGAATATAATCCTCCTCCGCCATGAGATGATGGTTCCTAACCATAAGACAATTTTTAATTAATATTTAGCTCCCTGTAGCTTATCAAATAATTTATTAATATGAGTAAAAACATATTAATTCAAAATATTAAGGATATTATAATATCTATAGTTAGTTGATTACATCCACCACCCTCGAACACAAGACATATGAATGAAATTTCAGTAAACACTCCATCATGGGGATATTACTACTTGACCTTACTCTCTCCATAAATTCCTTACCACTCCACCACCAATGGTGGGTAATTATTCATATTTCTACGATAAATGAAAATCCTCATAGAGAAATTGTTATTTTTAGTAAAAAAATACGAGCACCCCATGTTGGACATCGAAGATGAATAAATACATAATCAATAAACTCTTATTAATTTTTTTTAACTTCATAGGTTCTATATATTCTATTATATAACGGGGTTTTGAAATTGTTTTAGCATGAAGATCTATGTTAGTAGTATATTCATCATCCTAAATAGGAATAACTTTAGGAAACTAATCAGTAAAAACATTCAGGAAATATTTTATTATCACAACATCAATAATTTGTATAGTCCTATTATTTTTGACAATAGGTGGAATATAAAACTCATTTCTATGATCTAAGAGTTTCTCAAGATCATAATGTTCTATCAAATTCATGGGATCATTCATGTATAAAAATTTAAACTCTTTCTGAAAAAACAACTTATTTTTCTCTAGAGTATATATTTTCATGGTAAACGGATACATAATACGTTCCCAGAATAACATCAAACACTTCTAGGGAAAACAAAACAACGTTCTCAAGTAATTTAATTCCACAAAAAATTAATATAACATTTATATAATTACATTTTAAATAATATTCCTTCTGATTATTTTTAATAACTGTTCGAGATTTAATTATTAAGGTGGAACATCTAATGAAACATAACATTTATCATAAAAGAAACAATGTGTTGAACCAAACTCAAAAAATTACTATAATCAAAATAAACTATAACTTAACATAAAACCATTTCATTTTGTGGACAAATATTTAATAAAGTATTTTCAAAGGAATTAACCACATCTTTCAACATATATTATGGTTATTACCCATCATTAAGGTTTTTATTCAATCATGAATGGGCATAATTACCCATCTCTTCACATTTAAATCATTTTACTAAATATTTATCATAAATTTTCATACCATTAAAATGATCATTTACATTGTAATTATGAGACATGTTCCCAAACCTACCACTTTAGAAGAACATACTATTTATCATAAGGAATTCGAAAGTGTAATTTTTTTTCCAAATTTCTCACAAACTAAAAACATAATTTTCTTATTATAATATTTCTTTGATTAGTTATTCCCATTTTCCTAACACTTGGACCTATTTTTCTGTGAGTTTTCAAAGTACACATATCCTCAAAAAACACTATTTCATCTTTTTTTACCAAGCATAAAAGATTATCATTACATTGAAATTATCATGAAGATAGTCCCCTCTAATATTTTATCATTAATTCTAATTAAATATAATTAACACTACTATTGAGAATATTTATTCTATTTTGATTTTAATATTTCAATAAAGTATTTTTCTCTTTGTATGCATCTAGTAAATATTCCTCCCTCTTAAAACATACATTGAATTTAATTTCAATTAAAATTTAAATAGCTATAGGGTAATATTTTCGAATTAAAATATTCTTAATTCCATCCCATTCAATGTTATAAATCATTCCACATTAATTTATATTATTAATAATTTTTCGTATTTGGTCAAATTACGATTAAAATTTTTTAATATAAAGAATTACATTTTGATGCATAGAACAACCAAAGACAACAAATATCTTCCCCAACTATATTACCCATATCTCAGATACCAATAGGTCAAAAGTTTCACTAAATGTTGGAGCATGTTAACATATAAAATTATACACCACGATAGTGTTCCTTTTTGGTATATATAGATAATAAATTGTATAGATACTACCACTATTTATATCCCCTATCAACTATTCCATTACTTTCAGAAACTACTCAGTTCTAATTCTAACCACTCTAGTTTTTTTGAAGCATATAATCCCCTATGTGCATTCTTACTTCATCAACCCTATTATCTATATCGAAATCCATTCTAAATATCCATTTTTAGAAATAGAAACATGGAACTCTTTGAATGATATAACATTTAACCGTAACCATTAAGTATGATATTTTAAGGGAATTTCATCAACATTATCCTAACCTATAATGTCCTCTTAAAATTTATATGATACCCATTGTATGGATATGTCCTTATACATTACATATTCTTTTGATTATAATCTGAAATTATATTTCTTATAGTAATAAATAACTTTTAGGTTTAGAGTATTATAGAGTTGGGTCATAATAATTGAATAAAAACCCCATATATTTCAATGTGGGCACTACAACTTAGTATCAATTTTCATAATAAAAAACACATTTATTATATAATCAGTTTCCTTTTCATGAAATATATTCACAGAATTTATCTTTACCACTTCATTTTCCCTAGTCATCTATCAACCAAGTGGAAAACATTTTTAAATGTGGAATGAGAAAAATATTCTATTTAAGGGATGAAAATGGGTTGAATAAATCCATTAGTCTATGAATAATTATAGAAGTTTTTATTTTTGAAAATAATATTAAACTCAAAAAAATCATGTTATTACCAAATAAATCACTTAATTCACCAAAATAATTTCATAACAAATTAATTATAAATCATAATGGAATAATTAAATTCATATTAGTTTCTTTTAATCATGAAAAAATTATAATTATGTTTTCATAAATTTATACTTATAAACTTTATGAAGTACCATTTACCTTAACTTTCAATGTAAAATTATTTTAATTTTCAAAATAATCAACAAAGCATGGAAAAAATTTATGTAACTTTGGTAATCACTTTCATATCACTCTTAGAATACGCTTATATTCATCGCTACGTAATAATTTTCCATCATGGTTATACATGTAATAACCCTTAACATATAAATTGGAAGAACCATCATATTATATTACCATAATATCATAGGAACAACTAAATCCTAAAACCCCATCCCTCTAATTTTTTTTAGAAATTAATAATGGACCCACCCCCTCATCATATAAATGAATCACACATACTCAAAAAAATGGAAAAAATACATAACAGACTACATAAAATATTTCGTAATAAAAAATTTATTTTCACCAATTAGAAAATATTTTCAGATATTGATATATCCATTCCATTTTAAAACTATTTTTTAAAAATAACTACAAAATTTTTAATGGGTGTTTATTTATTTTTATAAAATATTAAATCTTATATTGGAAAAAAAGATTCGAATTGAAATTTTGTTGGTAGGAAAGATCATTAATACTATTTATGTTAAAAAGGAACATTTCATTTATTTTTCATAAACAACAATAAATAACATCATCAAAATATACCTTTGAAAACAATTAAAAGAAAGTCAAAATAAAAATATATGGAAATGTTTAACTAAATTATGTCCATATAAAATAATCTATAATGTAATTTAAAAAAATATGGGTATGGACTAAAAAGGGCGACTTATAAGAAACAATAAAATATAATTTTTAAATAAAAAGTCTCTTACCATGAGTCTGAACTCTCACTTACATTTATTATATTATTTATTAATATATAGATGATAATTATTTACATTTATGAGATATTATTTCTCATTTTTTTAGTCTATATCACTTATTACCATGATAAAGCAGCATTATATTCATTGGTGTTCATGTTATATGATTAGATGGTATATGGTCAATAAGTAAAAATTGTCTCTAGAATATTCAATATGGTCAAAGATTTGATTATTCCATCATCTCTTGAATAAAAAATAGTTATTATCATTTTATATACAAATTATGCCTCTAAATTATTCTGTTAAATATTTTTATGAAAAAAATAATATGTTATAATCATGAATACAATAGATTTTACATATGCATGATTATAGTATCCAATTTTCAACAGTCAGTATTGAAAGTGGGTATGTATTATTTGTAGGATCTAAATAATGATGTAGATGCTAAATTTACAAGAGGGGGGTGAATTGTATACTTTAAAAATTCCTTTGGAACCTTTAAAGTTAGATATGATTAACTATGTTTTCCTTAAGCAAAGGAAAGGGCTATGTTTAACAAAGTTAAACATAAGCAAGTTCACAACACCTCTAACACCGAATGCAAACTTAGAAAGAGATTCAAAATGTAGGTTCCGGAAATATGGTTCCAAAAATTGAAACATAATAAAAGATTAAAATATAAGATTCTACCTTAAAGCATATAGAATCTAAATGAAACAGAGTACAAGTAAGGAATTATAAGAATGTTATACTTACTTTATAATGAAATATGTAGCGGAATATAAACACATAGTAGAACTACAAGTAACAAGATATAAGTCTTTTAACCCAAATAGAAGGGTATCCAACAACCTTGGATAAAGGTCCCTTGGTTTATACTTTCAAGAAAGTTTGTATTACCCACACCAGGGTAAGCCCTCGATACGATGATCAGAGTCTCTGTCTTGATATCCCCGCAAGCCCTCAACTTCAAGGTAGTTGGCATACTCTATCTTCCTCAGCAAGGAAGCCCTCAACTTCAAGGTGTTGGAAACCTCTGTCTTCCTATCCCCGGAAGTCCTCGAATGTAATCACCAACATTCGGAGTCGCACGAAGCTTTGAGAGTTAATAAGAGCCTCTCTCTCTAGAAATAATTTCAACAACATGTATTCACAAAACCAATTTGTTCATCTGTATCGAGCTCTTTCAAATGAGCTCCTATTTATAGGTAAGGTCGGCTCCTTCTCCAATGGTCATTTTTTCCATAAATATCGGAGGGACCTGTACACGTGTCACTTAGTCAACGGTTAGTTTATAACATAATATACGACATCATTTTATAACAAAACAAGTGTAACAGAATGTAAAAAATCGTTTTAAAATCTAACTCAAAAGTTCGGAATGAAAAATTCGGAGTGAAGGTTCAGAGTCTAAATAAATACGGAGTGTATAAAACAAAGATGATCATATTCTGTTTAACAGTTGAATTCGGAATGAGAATTCGGAATTAGAATTCATAATTATAATTCGTAATGAGAATTCCTCATCAGAATTCTTAATGAGAATTCTTCATTAGAATTCGTAATGAGAATTCATCATTAGAATTCGTAATGAGAATTCGTTGTCGAACTTCATAAGGATTCGTATCCTGAATCTGAAGTAAAACTGTATCTGGAATTCAGAAGGAAACTTTATCACAGTTCTCATTCTGGATTTCAGAGTGAAACTTTGTCAAAGTTCTTATCCAGAATTCGGATCTTAAAACAGAATACTTCATATCAAAGTTTCAAGCAATTCTGAGAAAATATAAATGAATCTAAATCTTATACTTAAGAAAAATATGAATGAAAATATGATAAGGATAATTTTTCTTATAAAAGCGATTTTCCTTATAAAAGATATTTTCCTTATAAAATCAATATTCCTTATAAAAGAAAGTTTCCTTATAAAAGAAATTTTTCTTATAAAAGAAATTTTCTTAAAGATAAGGTTTTTGTGATTTTCAAAATAAGAAGGAATTGAAAAGTCATAAGGAAATCCTTATTGACTCAACAATCTCCCCCTTTTTGGAAATCACAAACATCCTTACGAAAAAGAAATTCTAAGAAGAACAAAAAACATTAAGGCATATCTCCCTTTGCATTACGGATATTGATGAATACGACTAACTCCCCCTTAGGCTTTGAAAATTTAAGGATCGTATTCAGATTTCCGGAGTGACACTTCATTACCAATAAGAAAGTCTTCCTTAATGAAAAACTCCCCCTTAGATAAGCTCTTATTAGAGTTTGTTTTCTTTCTCACCCTTTGTTAGGATTCTTTTTCCTTTTCATTAGAGTTCTTTTCCTTCTACCCCTTTGTGATTTTCAAAAATAATTCAAGGGAATGGAAAATATAACAATGTACCTGAAAAAAATAGCAACAACAAATAAAACGACAAGTACAATTTTTATTAAGTTTGAAATCTCGGAAACAAAGAAAATTAGATACAACAAAAGATTGGATCTGTCTATTTAGGATCTTTTTCCATCGCCATGAGACTCTTAAGAATAGTCTTGATCTTCTTCAAGTATTTATGAACTTCTTCAGCTTGCTTCTCTAAGACCACTATTCTTGCAGATTGAGCTTCAATCTTTTCTTCCTGGGATTGAAGCTTTTCTTCTTGAGATGTGATCTTTTCTTCTTGAGCCTTCAATTTCTCTTGAAACTCAATCTGATGATCACTTTCAAACTTCCAGTTTTGAGAAACAGAATTCAGCTTCCCATTCAGATCTCTGACTTCTTGAATCTGGAAGTTCTTTTCATCTGTCAGCTTCTTTTCAAAGGAAGAAGTCAACTCATTTATCTTTCTGTCCTCAGTCTCAAAATCATATTTAACATTGCCTTGAAATTCATCAAATAGTCGCATCTCTTCAACAGTCTTCCTCGACCAGTTTGTCATCCTCTTGCAAGATCTTCTATGAGCTTCGTAGCCAACAAAAAAGGTTTTGAACTGAGCCGCAATCTCAATGCACTTGTCCATAACCATAGATACGAAGTCTGTTTTCTGGTTCAAAGCATGTTGGATCATCTGGCATCTTGAGTCAATACTTGAGAAAGTTGGAATATTACCCACAAACTTCTTTAAACACTGAACAACAAAGTCATGCCCCAACGAAGATGACTCCTTATCCGAGACTCTGCTTGGAGAATTTTCTTCTTCAATGTGGTCAAGATTTCTCTTTGAAGAACTACCAAATTCCTTTCTCTTCACTACTACTGAACTCAGAGTATCGGTAAGAATTTTCATTCTCTTGTCTCTTTTCAGAATGGAGTCCTGTTCCGGAGTTCTCTTCTCACTATCAGAAACTTGGACAACATTATCTTCCTCATCAGCAAATTCTTGATCACCAACCTATATGTTTTCCATCTGAGCAATATCATGTAAAAGTTGTTCTTCTTCTCCATGATAAGCTACTTCTTCTTCTCCTTTCTCTTCTTCCATTGTTGGAGTTACTAGCTTCGATGATTCATCTTCTTAAGTTCAGAGCGATAACTGTTCCGAAGGTGTCACCTTATAATCATCTACTTGTTTCAACACATATCTGGATTCACCACCTCTTTCAGCAACATCTTCTTCTTCTTCTACTTTCTCAACTTGCTCACCTTGCTCAACAGGCTTAGCCACTACCTCTTATGGAGAAAAAAACTCTCTTCCTGGAGTCTCAGGAAGAGATTCCAATGAAAAGGATCTCAGAACAAGAATGTTCGCAGAAACCATCTCATTGAATTTTAACAAAGCCTGAGATACTTCAGCCTTAGACATATTATTCTTGAGCTTCTTTTCTTTTGCTTGTTTTTCAAGCTCATCAGCAGTTCTCTCCTTCAAGGCCTTAGCCTCTACGGGGTCTAAGCCAAACTGAGGCTCCCCTTGCACTCGCTTCTCTTTCATCTCCCTCCATTTAGCAACTACCTCATCTGGGTAAGATTTATTCTTCTTAGGTTTTGGAGGTGCGGAATGAACTTCCTTAGACTTGGGATTCTCTGATTCTACTTCCACTTCTTTCAACTTTATCTTCCTTACTGGCTTAGAGGATTCCGGGTCAGCAGCATTCAGAACTGATTCTTTTTGAGCAGGTAGATCAATAAACTGTCCAGACTCCTTGTCAAAGGCTACATCCATTCTTTTGAGTGTACAATTACTCACCAGCATAATCTTGCAAACTCTTGGCTTATATTTGCAACCCACCTTGAATGACTCAAGGAACCGAACTATCAACTTGGAGAGGATTGCTGGATACATTATAATCTGAGCTCTCAGATTCCCTTTCTTCAAATTCTCAAGAGTAATGAGAATGTGCTTCATCAGGTTAAACTTCCTCAGATTTATCAGAAGATCTTGGATGTAGATCTCACTCTTCTTCAAGCTATCTTTGTCACCTTTCCTCGGTACGATAAGAACTTGTACCCACAAATCTAGAATCAGGAAATTTGTAGATAAACTAGCAATCTTCGGAGCCTTGTCGTCATCCAGTCCGAGAGTTTCTAAAGCTATTTCTTTGTCGAAGCTACCCTTAGAATCCGGAAACACATGAGAAATAAACTCAGCTTCACCTTCATTATTCAGCCCTACCAAGCTGGCTGCCTTGGCATGTGAAAGTTTATAAGTCTTACCATAAGACTTAAAAGACAACTTCTCCTTTCCATCTTCCTTGAGAAAAGAAAATGTCTCATAGAACTCTACAAGAAAATATGAATATACTTCATCTTGGTTCCCGGGATTTGACACCGCAACATCTTTCCAACCATTAAGCTTGATATTCTTATAAATAATAGAATCATACTTGTTGATGAAATCCGGATGGACCAGCCTCTCTCTATATATTAACCACTTCGAGATCAGCTTAGATGAAGACATGTCTTGAGAAGCTACTTCCACAGACATTCGGATTAGAAGATCTCTGAGAAGTTTAGAATGGAAAAAGCTGATGTTCAGAACGACTTTAAAATGGAGAGGTAGAGCTTCGGGATGCTAGATATTGAAAACCGATGTGGGACAACCGTTTGGGGTTCCCTTTATATAGGCAATGAGAAAACGGTTCAACATCCACGGTTGATCGAACAGTTGTGATAAGCTGAGATCAGATCTGACGGTCAAAAACCACTTCTCTTGAATCCGATATTTTGATGTTTTTATTAAAACAAATAATTAAGATAACTATAATCTGAAAGCAAAATATAAGAAAATTCCAGTAAGTAAAATATGACTACGAAAACTTGAGTAAGGAAATAATACCTTTCGGATTGGCTTAGGAAGATTATTTGTAATTGGTAACATTCTTACGAAAATCCCGTTATGAAAATACCAGTACGAAATTTTCCATTTCGGATGTTTTCAATACGAACATTTCCATTCCAGAAGTTTTCTATATGAAAATATCCATTCTAGAGAATTTTAGTTCCGGAAATTCCATTCCGGAATTTTTGTTCCGAAAAGTTTGAAATTTTTTTGAAAAACTTTGTTAAACTAACAATAAAATGTACTCCCCCTGTGAAAAGGATTTTATTTCTTTATGGAGACTTTTTCAACAGAAAGTTAATTATGAAGGATTACCTTACAGTTATCATTCATAACATCTGTTTAATGTATTCAAATCTATCAGAAGGTAAAGATTTTGTGAAAATATCAGCATGTTGATCTTTCGTTCCGATAAACTGAATAATAATATCTCCTTTATGTGTGTGATCCCTAAGAAAGTGATGCCTAATATCTATGTGTTTTGCACGGGAGTGATGTGCATGGTTCTTACTAAGGGAAATGGCACTAGTGTTATCACACAAAATTTGAGTTTTAGTATAACTCAAGCCATAGTCTCTGAGTGTGTGTTGCATCCACAACACTTGAGCAAAACAACTTCTAGCTGCTACATATTCAGCTTCAGCAGTGGAGAGTGCTACAGAATGTTGCTTTTTGCAAGGCCAAGAAACTAATGAATCTCCTAAGAAATGAAAAGTTCCGGATGTACTTTTTCTATCCATTCTACATCAACTAAAGTCAGCATCAAAAAAACTTTTTAGGATAAAATCATTTCCAGAAGTATAAAATAATCTTAGATCCATGGTTCCCTTAAGGTAGCGAAAAATTATTTTTACTGCCTTTAAGTGAGATTCCGTAGGATTGGATTGATATCTTTCACATAAGCATACTGAAAACAATAGGTCTGTTCGACTATCTATTAAGTATAGTAGACTTCCTATCATACCTCTAAAATATGTTTGATCTACTGGTATCCCAGCTTCATCAAGATCTAAAGAGTCTGAGGTACCAATAGGAGTACTTATACTCTTATTATTATCATAACCATAATTTTTAAGAAGATCTTTAATATAATTATGTTGAGATATGTAGGTTCCTTCTGGTTTTTGAGAAATTTGAAAACCAAGGAAAAATGTTAACTCACCCATCATACTCATTTCAAACTCAGATTTCATTAGACTTGCAAAAGAGTCGGTCAAAGATTGCTGAGTTGAACCAAATATGATGTTATCAACATAAATTTGAATAATCAAAATATTTTTCTTATTCTTCTTTATAAAAATGGTTGGATCTGAATTTCCCTTAACATAGTTATTTTGAAGCAAAACTCCAGTGAGTCTATCATACCATGCTCTTGGGGCTTGTTTAACGCCATACAGAGCCTTGGTATGCCTAAATACATAATCAGGATGTTTTGTATCTTCAAAGCCAGGAGGTTGTTCAAAAAAACATCCTCTTGAACATAACCGTTAAGAAAAGAACATTTCACATCCATTTAGAAACGTTTTAAATTAAATAATGATACAAAGGAAAGTAGAATACAGATAGATTCAAGTCTATCTACTGGAGCATAGATTTCTTCATAGTCTATTCTCTCTTGTAGATTATAGAATTTAGCAACAAGTCCAGCTTTATTTTTTACTATGATTCCATTTTCATCACATTAATTTCTGAAAACCCATTTGACTCCAATTACAGATGTTTCCTTAGGTCTTTCAACCAAGGTCCAGACTTTATTCCTTTCAAATTCATTTAGTTCATCTTGCATGGCTTTAATCCAATCATCATCACCTAAAGCTTCATCAGTGCTTTTAGGTTCTAATTGGGAAAGAAATGCTAGATGTTCTACTTGATTTCTTAAGGAACTTCTAGTCCATACAGGTTGATTTACATCACCAATGATACCATCACTGGGATGATTCTTATGAAACGCCTGATTTGGGTTTTGAAAAGCCTGTTTGTCAACATAGGGTAGAAAATCTTCTGGGGTAAATGTTTTAGGAATATCTTCTTTAACATTATCTTTATCAGAATGTTATTCTATCAAAGGTTGATAATTAGTTTTTGAAAACACATCCGAGGATGCAGGTTGGGATGGTTTAAAAACAAAAGGATCAGACTCATCAAATTTTACATGTACTGTTTCTTCAACAGTATATGTGTTTTTATAGAAAACTCTATAAAGCGTAGAAGTTGTGGAATAACCTAAGAAAATCCCTTCATCATATTTAGGTGCGAATTTATGTAAGTTATCTTTAGTATTCAAAATTAATACTTTGAAACCAAGAACCTTGAAGTAGGATATTCTTGGTTTTCTACCATTCCATAACTCATAAGGAGTTTTATTAAGAAAAGGTCTAATCAAAACTCGATTTATAGTATAGCAAGCAGTACATACAGCTTCAGCCCAGAAATGTCTAGCTATATAATATTCACTCAACATGGTTCTAGTTATCTCTTGAAGAATTCTGTTTCTTCTTTCAAATACACCATTTTGTTGAGGAGTTCTAGGTGCTGAAAAATTGTGAGTAATACATTTTTTACTATAAAAAGTTTCAAAATCAGAATTTTGAAATTCTCCACCATGATCACTATGAATAGTTTTCAATGGAAGGTTTTTCTCATTTTTAACTTGAGCTCTAAAACTTTTTAAATAAGTAAAAGCTTCAGATTTCTTTGCTAGAAAATAAACCCAAGTAAATCTAGTGTAATCATCAACTAGAACAAACACATAGTATTTTCCTCCAATACTTCCAGTTTGTGTCAGACCAAAAATATCCATGTGCACTAACTGTAATGCATCAGTTGTTGAGACTTCACCAATTGATTTAAAACTAGATTTATGTTGGTTTCCATATTGACAAGGATCACAAACTTTAGAAGAATAAAATCTAAGCTCTGGTAGATCCTTAACTAGTTTCTTCTTAGAGAGTTTACATAGGTTCCTAAGGTTACAGTGACCTAGTCTTCTAGGCCATAACCAGAGATGATCTTCTATTGCACTAAGGCAAGGAAAATCTTGGCTTCTAAGATCTTCTATGTTTAAAGTGTAAACATTCTCTTGCCTATTGGCTGAGAGAATAAATTCTTCCTTGGAATTGTGAACTAAGCACTTATCATTCCTAAAATACACAAGGGAACCTTCATCACATAACTGACTTATTCTAGTGAGGTTGTGCTTAAGACCCTTAACAAAAAGAACATTTGAATTTAACGTTTTACCAAGAAAAACAATATTACCAATACCAACAATCTCACCCATAGCATTATCTCTGAAAGTTACCTTTCCTCCTTTCGTTTTGATAATCTTTTCAAAATAGATTTTGTTACTAGTCATGTGCCAGGAACATCCACTATCCATGTACCATGCATTGTTGCTGGTACTCTCTTTATTTTCCTGAAATCAAGAAGAAAATTAGACTTTCGGAATCCAAACTTGTTTGGATCCGGGATTTATAGATAACAAAATTTTAGGTACCCACATCTTCTTAGAAAAGTAAGATTTGTGAAATCCTAGATATTGGGTTTTGTTCAAGGAACAATTCTTTGCCCAGTGGCCACCACATTGACACTTGGTACAAAATGGGGCACTTTTAGGAACAAAATAATTGTTACTGAAAATTGGTTTTGCATGGGTATAACCAAATCCGGATTTATTTATTAATGGTCGTATTTGGGAATACATTTTATCAAAATTTTCCTTACCATGGGTAAAGTTTGATAAACACTTCTTCAAGGAAAAAATTCCAGACTTCAATTTTACAACCAAGCTAGGATCGAAAACATTTTTTTTAGAAATTACTTCTTCTAATTCTTTAGAAAGTTTGTTCGTCTCAGAACTTACTTCCTCAAGATTTTTTGAAATACTTTCAAAATCAGCATTTTTCTTATCAAGATCTTTAGAAAGATCTGATATCTCTTTTGTAAGAATAGAATTCCTAGAGTTTTCCTTATCATGTTTTTTATTGAGTTTAGAATTCTCAATTTCAAGAAGTTCAGCAAACCTAGAGACTTCTTCAGAAGTAGGTAAGGTATTTTCTTCATCAGAAGAGGATTATTCATCAGAAGAGTTATAATAGATACTATAATTAGAATTTAAAGAATCATTGGTCAATGATTCAGCATTCCGTACCTTAGCCATAAAACAATGATTATCTATAGGTGATCTGGATATAAGACTAAGATTCTTCTGTCCTGAAGATTCATAATCAGAAGATTCATCTGAAGAGTCACCACCACTGGCACTGCAGGTGTCATTAGCTTTCAGAACTTTCTTAGCTTTTGCTTTATAATACTTCTTTCTGTTCCTGTCTGAATTTCTTTCTTTCCATTCTTTTTGAGCATAGGGAAGTCTGGTCTAATATGTCCAGCTCTCTTGCATTCATAACAAGTTACTTCCCCATCTTTCTTATCTTTCCTATCCTTTTTCTTATACTTAGATTGGAAATTTCTCTATCCATCTATATTGTTCATCCTTCGAACAAGATTTGCTAATTCATTTTCAGAGACCTCACTCCCACTAGATTTGGATTGGAAAATAACATTCTTAGACTTGGATCTGGTAATTCTCTCAGGAGACTTAGCTTTCATCTGATTTGAAGTTGTTGTAAAAGCAACAGTAGCATTTCCATTCTTCTTTTTGATGTTGTCAGCATCTCTCTTCATTCTGGTTTCATGTTGGAGAAGAGTTCCAAAAAGCTCATCAAGAGAAATCTGAGTCCCTTTCCTGTTCTCATCTATAGCTGTCCTTTTGGATTCCCACTCATTGGGCATAATATCAATTATTTTATCCACAAGAGATTCATCATCTAAACCTTTCTCTCCCATAGATTGTAGGCTGTTAACAATGGTTATAAATCTCTGTTCAACTTTACAGATTGGTTCACCATAAGGAAAGTTGAAGCCATGATATTCAGCTCTATGCATAGCTCTTCTAGTCTCAATCACTTTAGAAGTCCCAAAGTGTGTAACCTCTAACTTCTTCCAGATGCAATTTGCTGCTTCACAAGAAGAAATTTGGCAATATATATTTCTAGTCATTGAACACAGTAAAGTATTACGTACCTTATAGTTGAGTTGATATTCTTGCTTTTCCTGGTTAGTAAAAGTTCTGACTTCCTTATAATGAATTTTATAATCACCAGTAAGCATAACAAAGTTGTCTACTCCAGTATTGATAAAAAAAGTCTTAATTCGATCTCTCCAGTACTCATAATCATTTCCATAAAATATTGGTGGTCTTGTAGGATTTAGATTATCAATATAACCAACATTAATTCCTGCCATACTAATAAAAATCTTCGGCACACAAATTTATTATTAGAAATGATTCGTAAAAACATAGTTCGGAATGAGAAAGTTCGGAATGAAAAAATTCAGAATGGGAAAATGAGAAAGAAAAACTTATCCGTGAGTATAATTATTTCAGAGACCTGCTCTGATACTAATTGTAGGATCGAAATAATGTAGATTCTCAATTTACAATAGGGGGGGTGAATTGTATACTTTAAAAATTCCTTTGGAACCTTTAAAGTTAGTTAGGATTAACTATGTTTTCCTTAAGCAAAGGAAATGGCTAAGTTTAACAAAGTTAAACTTAAGCGAATTCACAACACCTATAACACCGAATGAAAACTTGGAAAGAGATTCCGGAATTAGGTTCCAGAAATATGGTTCCGGAAATTGAAACTTAATAAAAGATTACAATATGAGATTCTACCTTAAAGCGTATTGAATCTAAATGAAACAGAGTACAAGTAATGAAGTATAAGAATGTTATACTTTCTTTACAATGCAATATGCAATGGAATATAAACACGTAGTATAACTACAAGTAACAAGATATAAGTCTTTTAACCCAAAGAGAAGGGTATCCAACAACCTTGGATAAAGGTCCTTTGATTTATACTTTCAAGAATGTCTGTCTTACCCACACCAGGGTAAGCCCTCGATACAAAGATCAGAGTCTCTGTCTTTCTATCCCCGCAAGCCCTCAACTTCAAGGTAGTTGGAAACCCTTGTCTTCCTCAGCAAGGAAGCCCTCAACTTCAAGGTGTTGGAAACCTCTGTCTTCCTATCCCCGAAAGTCCTCGAATGTAATCACCAACATTTGGAGTCGCACGAAGCTTTGAGAGTTAATAAGAGCCTCTCTCTCTAGAAATCACTTCAACAGCATGTATGCACAAAACCAAGTTGTTCATCTATATCGAGCTCTTTCAAATGAACTATTATTTATAGGTAAGGTCGGCTCCTTCTCCAACGGTCATATTTTCCTTAAAGATCGGAGGGACATGTACACGTGTCACTTAGACAATGATTAGTTTATAACAAAATAGACGACATCGTTTTATAACAAAACAAGTGTAACAGAATGTACGACATCGTTTTAAAATCTAACACAAAAGTTCGGAATAAAAAATTCAGAGAGAAGGTTCAGAATCTAAATAAATACGAAGTGTATAAAACAAAGATGATCAGATTCTGTTTAATAGTTGAATTCGGAATGAGAATTCGGAATGAGAATTCATCATCAGAATTCGTAATGAGAATTCCTCATCAGAATTCGCAATGAGAATTCGTCATCAGAATTCGTAATGAGAATTCATCATTAGAATTCCTAATGATAATTCATTGTCAAACATCATAAGGATTCGTATACTGAATCTAGAGTAATACTGTATCCAGAATTCGGAATGAAACTTTATCACATTTCTCATTCTGTATTTCGGAGTGAAACTTTATCACAGTTCTTATCCAGAATTCGGATCTTAAAACAGAATACTTAATATCAATGTTTCAAGCAATTCCAAGAAAATAGAAATGAATCCGAATCTTATATTTAAGAAAAATATGAATGAAAATATGATAAGGATAATTTTTCTTATAAAAGCGATTTTCCTTATAAAAGCAATTTTCCTTATAAAAGCAATTTTCCTTATAAAAGCAATTTTCCTTATAAAAGAAATTTTCTTAAATATAAGGTGTTTGTGATTTTCAAAACAAGAAGGAATGGAAAAGTCATAAGAAAAACCTTATTGACTCAACATTATTTTCTAAAATTTTATAATTATAATAATATATATATTTTCATATGACATCATTAAAAATTCTTATATATATCATACATGTGATGTGGTGATAAAAACATTAATCACATTTCTTCTTGTTTGGGGTAGTCCAAACATACGTAGGTACGATGTTATCAATTTTCAATGAATGTAAAAGTTTGAAGGTAGATGTTTTATATTTTTATAATGATAAATAATTAATTAATATCATATATAAATATTTATTCTGAAAATATAATTCAGTTATGAGAGATGTTGACAGAAAATGAATTATATCAGTTCATGAAGTGATAGTTTTCCATACACAAATAACAGTTTCATTTCCCATTAGATGTAATATGATCTGTTTTTAGGTTATAAAATTAAAATAATAAAATACATGTATATTAAGGGTACTCTTTTTATTATTTTATCATGGTTTATTTTCATTTTTATTAGGAGTAAGAATAATTAAAAATTATGTTGTTAAAACTGTACATCTACATTGGAAAATATCCATTACATAATAGATTAATACATCAAATATTGGTATTTTTCAAAAAATAAGTCTCTTATAATTATATTATGGATTATATGATGTGAAATGGAATGATATAGTTCGATAATAATTGGTTTTTATGTGCGTTATTAGGAATAGAATTGTTTCCCTTTTATTTGAGAGATGAGGGGAACACTATAAAATTAATAAAATATATAATTATTATAAAAAACTTTTGTTTTAAAAATGAATCCAAATTGATAGTATTAGTTTATTAGATTTGTATAGCTATAAATACTCTTATAAAATAAAATTTATAAATCATATGATCAAATTTTTACCAGTATCGTTTTGTTTTATACATTCATTTACCATTTTGATAATTACTAAAATATAAATGTTTTAGGATTTAATGGTTAATTGTTTTAAAATTAAATTCCATAAGACCCATAAATTTTATAGGTCAAATTTTAAAAAACATATTCCATTTTTTTAATGGTCCTAATATTTTTTTATTTTTAAGTAATAAAATAAAATAATCTTTTTTTCATTATATAGATTAATGTCTACTTTTGGAACTATTCATTTTATTTGTTTTTAATTACTTCAATACATCAAGGGGACTTTAATCTAAGTAATATAGACCTATATAATTATCCATTTATATTAATAACATTCATGGGTAGCATTAATTATTTCAAATAATACTAATTGTAATATTTTAAATATCATTTGTTTATTAATTGAATATGTTTTTACTTCAGAGTTGTGTAGTCATTTAAGGTAATTATTTCATTATTGATAATGAAAAATAAATTACTGTGATGAAGATAAATAATTCGTATTTATAAATAATATTTATAACTAAACATATCATTTGTATATCCTCATGTTAATATTATTATAGTTAATAAATATATGAGTTTGAAAATTCATTACCTTGCATTAAATAAAATATATTATTGGGCGTAGTCACATACATATAGAAGATAAATTCACATAACCTAATATTTCATTATTATAAATGAAATGAACTCATACGAAAAATAAGGAAAGTGTTTTGGTCTTTTTAAAGTCATTATCATTTTATTTTTAACTTTACTTACCCAACATACCCTTAACTATAGTAAAACAAATTACTATTGTATTATTTATATTGACCAAAAATAAAAACAAACATTTTTTCTAAGTATAGATCCTTTTATTTCAAATTTGTAAAAAAATTTCCAAATTAAAATTTATAAAGTGAATATTTTTATATAAAATTAAACTAGAAATACGTGAAAAAATGTGTTTTAAAAAAATTAATTTTTTAATTTAATACATTTTTATACTAAATTAAAATATAAAATTCATGTCAAAAAGAAATATTGAATAATTTTATATTTATGGAACTAATTAAATTTTAAAACTAATGAAATATATTATTTTTCTTTCTAAATAATCTAAAAAAGAATTCTATTTTCAATAAAATATTAAATATTAACTATTTGTTGAAAAATCCATTGTTTTGAAATTTTTAAAAAATAATCCTTAGATAAATTTAACATGTTTTCTATAAAAATGAAACTAATTTTCTAAAATTCAGAATCTATAATTTTAAAACAAATTTCTTAAAAAAACTATATAATCTCTAAATTTAAATTTGGTTCGAAGAAAATATTTCTTCCCTTTGCTTGAAATATTATTTAATATTATTATGATGAATATAAATCTATAATACATAACGTATAAAAATTTATAATAAATAAACAGGATTTATTATGTCATTATAGGGGTTTTTATATTTTTTTAATGTTTTTTGATTGACTGGGGAATACTTGTTAAATCTATATTTTTTACACAATTTTCATATTTGTTGAAAAATACAATTATTCATGAATTAAAATTACCATTATATATATAATAAATTATCTGAAAATTTATTTTTGGTTGGGTACTAGAATTATATAGCTCCTTGATGCATTGACGTGTCTCATGAAACAAATTAGTAATTTGGAAATAAATGTTTCTTTTATTATATTTTTACAATCTATTGGTGAATGGTTTTCACTATATAGATGTCATCATGTATCTGATCATGAAGTCCAATAATAAAATTTCATTATTTGAGAATTCCGAAATTATTATCGCTCATATTTCTGCAATGATATTTTCTAAGGGTTATCTTCTTGTTCATGGGATTATTTTTATGTTGTTATTTGATCATCATTTATTCATTATATTACATTCATCATGATAATTTTATTTATTATATAAAATGTGTTTTATGTTTTTTATCCTTTCATATTGATTATGGCTTATTGAATCATGATTGCATCCATTTTATGTAACCCTTATAGATAATATGAGATCACCCAATTTTTATTTCATTTTCCCATGATATGAAGGATTAATATTTACATGATCATATGGGTAAAATATATTTAAAAATACTATGTTGTGTTTTATGTTTTATAATTAAATCCATGTCTCATGTATGTATCTAGATTTTTAATACTACAAAACTATTCAATACATAAGGATATGATTACTTGTATCTAATTCCAATGTTACAAAGTAACAAGTATCTTTTGGTTTCTATGGTTTGGGTAATTATAGTCTGCATAATAATAATTTTGGAAGAAACATTGGGAACTAGATTCATGAAAACAAATATTTTGGGATATTTCCTGATGACTGACACTACAGATAAGACTACATATTAGATAACATCCCAATGTTTTGGTTTGATTGATATTATGTGGTGTTCCTAGATATACATCAATTTGTAGATACTAAAATGGAATGTGGCTCTTGAACTATTTTATATATAGATAATTACCTTGAAATTAGTGTATTTGTATTTGAATTGATCAACACCTCGTGAACGATAATGTGCTTTGTTACATAGGGATTCACTGCAGTGATCCTAACATCTGTAGCACAAAACTTGTGTATTTTTATTACATTTGAATAAGATACACAGAAAGTCATCTAAAAGGACGAAATAGTTTGTTAGTCCTGGTAAACAAGATGCATATTCTAAATTATTATTTCAAATAAAAACATAACATACATAATGAATTTTATTTTGGAATTCCACCATTTTTCATAGTATGTCCCAACATATCAATCTAAATAATATTATTGGTATCATAGGGAAAATAAAATAAAAGAATAAGGCGATCATAGATTCTTCATAATGGTAAGCGTAAATCAAAATCTGTGAATAAATATGTCGTAATCAATTTGGAAATCTTAATAATAAAAATACATGTTAATTAATTAATAACATGAGCATAATATTTCATTAAATAAAATATGATAAAATAATCCCATATAAATAAAATCATGAGAATGAGAACATATCCATTTTTTAAATGGTTTTTTAATGTTCAAAAAACAAAGTAAATAATATATAATAAAATATAATGTTACAAAGTTACATAAATATGAAATTGGGAATTTTATTACAATTTTTTTCATGAAAAGGAATTATATATTTATTATGGTTTTCCATCCATGTGATGTCTTTATTGACTCTTTTGTTAGTAATTTCATCTTCCATCGATGTATCCTCACGATAATCATTAGTGACTATCCGATTGACCCCTAAAAGATATTGGAGGCAATCCATCTAACTAGATGGGAGTGGAGATGAAAGGGTCACCATTCCATTTTGGAGGGCTCTTATAATGGTGGTGGAGTCGCATTCTACCCATATATTATCCCACCCCATTTTAATGATATTGTTAACAATAAGAATGAAACTATATATCTCAGCTTCAAACAATGATTCTATACAACAAGTACCATAGAATCATCGAAGAAAGTTTCCATTGTGATCTCTCCACTACATTCTGTAATCAAATATTCATGGGATTCCATTTGAGGCACCATCATTAATAAATTGGATCTATCTAGGGAGAGGGACTTTCTAGAGATCTTAAAACATTCCCCTCATTTGGATTTATATTCCATGCATTCCCAGTTGATGTAGAACAATATAGTATTTGATTTAGTTGTGATAGTTTTCATTTTTCATCATAGATGCCTCCTTGATAACATTTATTTTCTTCATTTTATCTTAATGTAAATTGAAGAAATTATTATGGTGAATAATTAAATTTCTATTATACCAGATGAGATGTACTAGTACAGCTGAATGATCCATGAGAATATTTCCAATATATATATATAATTTTCTCTAGTAGTGAATCATTAGAGATTTTGCTGAATGGAGTACAAATATTTTCACCTGTGATAAAAAATTTCATATATTTACTTCCATAAAGTAGATACCTCAGCACAAGATAAAAATATATTAACATTATTTTCTCTGTGTTGGTTCCCCAAATTATATATGGAGAAACTTTTAATCTCCTATAATTTCAAACAATTACCTCTAGGGATTCTATTATAGGATATTCTCAATATAATCGTGAACCAAGAGGGTATAAACAATATACTTTGAATGAAAATTTTCCAAGAAAAAATGCCCCTTTTCTTTTGTCAAATTATGATTGTATTGAAATTTTGAGACAAAAATTCCCTTTTTAGCAGGTTTCAAAATTATGAAATTATAAAATTTAACAAATGGAGAATTTCTAACTATACATTTAATATCATCATTGAACACTAAATTGAAAGAGTTCAAAAGAACATTTATTGAAATATAAGTGTCTTCAGGTATGTTCATGCGATAAAAAAATAGATAAGTATAAATCTATTCTATTTTCCTAACAAAAAAATCGAGGATGATTTACTTTTAACTATCCATCAATAGTGGGATATAATTTTAGTGAAATAGTTCACAAGGGATGAACATATTGAGGAATCCATATAGAGAATATAAACCTTCTTAAAATTATTAAAAATCTACATCTAATTAAATTAATATCTATAAATTTTTTATTTAAAAGGTTCCAAGTGAGCCTGGCAATAAGGGAATCATTAAATAAATTATGGTTCTTAAAACCTAGCCCACCATTAGAAAGGGTCTAACAAAAATTGAATCAAGGAACTTTGAAAAGATTTTTCTCTAGAGTTATTCGACTCTAAAAAATGTTATTTTTTGAAACATGATTCTTTTTACTCAATAAAATGGGCCATTAATAAACCATCATAGATTATACCATTATTAAAAAATAGTGTATTTTATAAGATAAATTTATTTAGCAATAGATAACGATTTTCCTTTCCAATAAGAGAGATGATTTTTATTATGGTAAAATATATTTAAAATTTAGTTACTTTAATGATTTAACAAAATGATTGGGGCCATAAGATATGTGAAGGGTGAAGATCCCTCTTTGATACCTATATCATTTATAATGTAGATTTTTTTTATTTAGATGAAATATTTTCCCAAAAAAATGAAATATATTTTATAATTTATGGATTATCAAAATAAATATTCATTATGTGTGATTGAATAATTAAGATTTTGGATATTGGATTTGTCTCCTTATTAAAATAATATGATTTCATCAACATAAAAGATATAAGAGTGAAGAGTCATGTTTATAAAGGATAAAATGGGTTCTATTTTAACCTATTTAACCAAACATGTTTGGAGTCATCTTATATAATACTCTACAATAGAAAAAATAATTTCAAGGACTGGTTAACCCTATAGGGAATCATTAGTAAAATTTAAATAATCCTTAGGTGAAAAAATAATAATAAATTAATTGGGATATAATTCAAATAGGGTCTTGATTTTTTTTAAAATATTGTCATTGGAGGAAAATTGTTGAGAACCATATAAGTTAAGCTCTAATATATTGTGCTAAAATATTTAATAATGACATTATTAATAGAAATGATTCCTAACAATCGATATTTACTTAGGATAATTTTACATTCTGAGGCCAAGATGATGAATTCATGTATGGTTCTTCCTTTAATGAAACCAAACTAATTCCAAGAGTGGATTTCATTAGCAATTGGAGGAATTATTTTTTCAACGCATTTTAAAATGATTTTTTAAGGTTATTTATAAGGGAAATGGATCAATGGAGGTGGATTTGGCAGGAATTTTTCATAATATGAATAATGGAGAGGAATTAGTTACTAAGATGATGTGGAAGGGTTCTATTTGTGAAAAATGATTTAACCATATTAAATATGTATAAATGAACTATATCCCAATAGTGTTGAAAAAAGGATCTAGTAAAGCCATCAGGTCTTGGAGCACTACTGGGATTTAGGA
Source organism: Viscum album (assembly GCA_963277665.1). Lineage (NCBI taxonomy): Eukaryota > Viridiplantae > Streptophyta > Magnoliopsida > Santalales > Viscaceae > Viscum > Viscum album. The sequence continues at coordinate 738,737,622 of OY728160.1, forward strand.
TAAAGATATCATAATTTATTTCATGATCAAGGGGGACACCAGTTCAGAAGGTGTTTTTATAGTCTCTATCCATGTGTGGAATTACATTAGACAACAAGTCATTGTACAGGTTAGGACCATTGAATATATTTTCAAATTAGTAGACGATATGGTTATTTATACTTTCCACATTATCAATTATTCAATCCTCATATTAAAAAAAGGTGAGGGGCCTATAATATTTTCTTTTCCTTTGTTGTGAAATCTAGAATTTTTTTGTTCCTACCACCATATCTAATCCATTTTGTTTGGAAATATATTTTATAATATTATCTTTTATATTAGGAAGTTTCATTTTTTGTACAGATATCAATTTATTGCTGAGGACTAATAGAAAAATCATCATTTGTATTGACAACCTTAATATTTTTGTGATTTTCAAAATAATAAGTAATTTTATTATCAATTTAATTGGTTTTTTCTTTTCATCAACCCTTATGTTTTTCATTTCTGAATTTTGGATTGATTAAATATGTGATGGAATAATTTTAAAAAATCATATAATTCCGAGTTTCTTTGAAAATGTTATCACATCCAAAAATGAAGTTTTATACATTATTAAATCAAAAATGTGGGATAAGATTAGAACATATGGTACTAATACTAACTAATATATTATGATTTTATACTTTTAATCTAGTTATGGATATTCTATAAATAGTACACCAATTATGAAGGTCTTGATTGTTAGTAAATTCTCATTCATTAATACTTGATACTACCATATATTAATGTCATCCATACAAAATAAATTTGGCCCCAACTAGGTTGATATATGTTAAATTATTGTATTCAATGCAGTATTTAACCCCTATATGAAATATTTTAGTGAGTTGGACCAATTTGTTTCACATGACCCAATGATAAAATTATAGACTCCAGTGATGATCCAAGGGTCATGAATTCTATTATTTAAACAATTCAAATTTTTCTAAATACATTTCATATATTAATATTATGTTTTAGAATAAATAATAGTGCAAAATATATATGAGTTTTATATGGTCATTTCACATTTGAATGATTGAACATTAGTGTTGTTAAAAAATATTGTTTAAATATCAATGAAAAAAATATAGAGGGATTCCATTGATGAATTTTTAGTGGTAGCACTGATAAAATTATAACCAATGTTATCCTAAATAGAAAATTCAGATGAAAAATTATTTTTAGTCTTTGAAATAGAAATAAAATTGGTTTATTATTGGAAAACAATTATTTTAAAGAGGTGGTCATTCCATGGACTTCAATACCCTAACAATTCCAACAGAGAATATTCATTTTAAATTGTTTTTGTGGTTGAATCCCACCATCTCACTACCTACATAGTTATTCCACTTTATTTATTTCATGATTTTCTTGTAATTATTTGTATTTAAAGAAAAAATTCATTATCACGTTTGATCAAAGAAGATATAGGATAAATAATGGTGTCAAATTTCTAGTTTTGTCCTTCATTAGAGCCCTTTGTTCTTTATGAAAGTAATTTTATATGTTAATAAACTCTTAATGTGATGGATTTAAAATTCCACCAGTATAAATAGACTTAGAAGATTGAGGTCTCTCATCATTTCTTTTCATACTTGATTCTTTAAATCCATTAGGATCATTGGGAACGTCAATATCTCTATAATTATCAATTTAGATATGAAGGTGCCCAAGGATTACATCAGCGAAGGAATTTTCTTCAATATATTATTATTAATGTAAAAATTAAATATCAACCTTTTTATATTAGTATTTTCTTGAGAAATTATCTCCTGGTCCAACCAACTTACTATGATCTTATGTGATGGGAGCCTCATCATTGTCAATCTGCACTGTTGAGGTATTAAGGTTCTTGAGCCTTCCTCTAGTAGTGGGTCTTCAATCATCCCAACATTTTTTAGTTTGGCATTCAATATCAACCTAGATATTCCTATCTTTACAAGAATATTTATCCTCATTTCTATCATCCTCTACTTCTTAGTGGAACTATTTATTGTGATGAGGTGATGATTACTACCCACATCCAGTTCCTGAATAGATATATGATAAACAATTGTTAATTCAATATTGAACTTTTGGTATTCAAATGAATGATCCAGGTGAGTATTCATGGTAATATCCATAATATTGTAATAAAATTCATTATAAATATCTTAATATTCAGTATCATTTTCCTTCTCATCAACTATGGTATCCCAACATTTATAGTAGCAACCATTGAGTAATTCTTATTACCTTATTTTTAACACATTTTTCATTACTCTTGTAAGCTGAATCATCTTTCTGAACTATAGGACCCCTACTTTCTCTATTCCTTTTTACTTTATTCCACTCCTTCTCAGTGGTTTATAGAACCTATTTTTGAACTACTCTATTGTTTGAAATATAAATCCTAATTATCTAGCCTAATTTTAAACTTCGAGATTTGGACTCATATTCCACCTTCACGTGAAAACATAACCATTGATATTATAAATAATTGAATAATAATATAAAATATCAATAACTGAATTCATAATGATGGATTGTATAGTGACAAACATTTAAAATATACCATCTATCAGTTTTTCTATGAAATAGTATTACATGGATATGACTTAATCCAAAACCCAATCTTGTTTGTCTCGTGATACCTACTGATGCGTCTTGTGGATATAATGGGACCCTCCCAGCACTTTCTGAGTCCAATTAATTACTCATATAAATTGGGGAAAAATAATGCACATAATCATTTTTATTTAAACTAGAATATGAAATGTAAATACTTTACCCAATCAAAGTCATAATCATAAACCATTTAGAGTAAGATGAATGATTTTAACATAGTGATTTCAAAGTCCAGATGATCATAAACAATCAAAATAAAGAATAAGGATGATATCAACACAACATATACCTAGTGGATGTTTTATACAGTTAATATTTTATGTCGTTTATGACTAAATAACAATAATAATTTCATCGAAAACATTCTACTAGAAAACAACATCTTAACATTAAGAGTATATTTTTGAAAGAAAATGTTCACAATATACTTTAAATTAAATTCATTTCAAAGTAATCTATTAAAAATTGTAAGATAATATTGAAAATTTTTTATCACTAAAACAAAACAAAATAATGTCTCACATGTTAAAATAGATATCCCTTTCACATTTTTGTTAAAGAACAAACATGACTTATGATGAAAATGTCATGAATATTCTATTAAAATATATTTAAAAATGATAAAAACATATAAAAATTAATTCAATAAATAATTTTTAAAATTTTCAATTCATTTTTTAAAATAATTTAATAAAAAACTAATTTTTTTTAAAAAAAAGATTTTGGATCAATGAGAGAAATAATGTATACTTTTAAAAAAATTAATAATTTTAAGAACTAAATAGTGAAAATTTTAAATATTACATGAAATACATAATATGGGTACGGATATATTACTATTTAAAGATATGAATATTAAATAACTCCCAAAAGGGAGAAATGAACATAAACAATCCAAAATAATGAAGAGATTATTAAATATTCCCCCACTACTATGGTAACTTCATAATCATATGAAATATAAGAGACATGACATAATATTAATTATAAATTAGCATGAATATATATATATATACTCAGGATATAAAATATCAATTTGGTATTATATAAACCACCAAAAAGAAATTATTGAATGATTTTGTATATGTCTTAGGGATGTAAAAGTGAGACGAGAAACCCTTAACACTTGTACTAATTCCATAAAATGTTTCCAAACCTCTTGTGTAATAAATATAGGTTAATTAAAAATTAATTAAATAACCATAATTATAAATATCATACAATATATTATTTAATTATAGTCTTTTATCAAACATTTATATATAATTTATTGTTTAAATCTCAGTTTTAAATGATAATAGCTTCTTTTTTCATGTATGTTTTCGTTCAGTTATTTTGTACTTTTTAATTTGATCAGGGTTATATCATCTCCAGAATTTTATAAATAATATTAATACCATTGATATTCATTATATATTTATTTTCAGTGGGCTATAAATGTATGATATTGAAAATAGATTACACCATTCATGGATATGGTAGGTATCATGCACACATGACCATTGTTTAAATTTTCTTGATAGATAGTATGAAAGGAAAATGAAATTTAATTAAAAATTAAAAATTTCATTCTATTATATATTTCATTATTTACTAAAATACACATTAATTACCATCCATTTAAAAATTAAAAAAACATTTCACATTGCATTGTGGAGGAGGTAGTCATTATGTATGCACGAAAAATGTTATTATTTTTTCATGGATTAGAAATTAAGAAGTTAAAAGTGATATTAAAAATAATTAAGTATATTTTTAACATAAATATCACATATATTAATAATTTTTATTCTTAATATCATTCAAATTAATATGTACTGAATAATGAATCACATCTTTTTATGAGACGGTAATCCACATCAAACAAGAGAGATGTTATCCTATCATACGCGGAATGGAATGTAAGAATATAGATGTGATATGATAATTACAAAACAAAATAATGTTATAAATATCATGAATAGTTATATTTGAAGTACATTATTAATTATATCATTTAATGTTGGTGATGGAAAATTAGTGACATTGGTATACAAGGTGGTAGTCCAATGTACACATGAAAGATGATTTCATTACCAATTTGATGTAAGAAGAGAAGGATTTAGGTTATTTAATTAAATAAATAAAATATAAATATATTTAATGTAAAGTGGTTATTAAATATTCATTTTCTAATAATAATATATTTTTATGGAAGAATAAATACTATAAATCTCTCAATTTAGGATGACATATTTTAATTTGATAACTTTTTTTAGTTTTCACAAAAGGATATTTAGGTTGGGTTTTTTACTAAATAGATTAATATATGATGATATGAGGGAAGTGTGGATGTTATATGGGGTAGTTTAGGATAAAATACTTGTTATTTAATGTGTTAATAGGTAGGAGAGTGGGTGACAATTTATATGTGTGGTGAGTGGCATAGTTGAAATTTTTGAAAAGAAACATTTTTACCCATGTTTTTTATATTATATGAGGATAAAACATTAAAAATATTGGTTAATAGAATATATAAGGTCTATATATGGACATTAAATGTCTTATGTCCATGTTTGGGATGTTTTTAACCCTTATCTTCTATGTTAAACAACATTTAAAGATGGTTGTACCTTAACTGTAGTAAAAAATATTACTATTTTTAATTTTAGTGATGGTTTAATGTTTATAAAACCATATAAGATAATTAAAATTATTCTAGTTCTAAATATGGAATACAATTTTACAAACTCCATAATTATAAGTATAAATATTTAATTTAAAATTATTATATTGATGTGATGATAAAAAGGGGTTTCAAAGAAAACAATTTCAAAATTATACAAAGATTTTAAATAAACATCAATATGATAATAGTAAAAATGAAATAAATTGGTTGAATATATATAAAATTGAAATAATTTAAATTAAAAATAATATTAAAATACATTTTATCATTAAAAATAATATGAATGAAAATGTATTTTTCAATTAAAATTACATTTTCTTCAATATTACTCAAAAAACGAATTAGTTAATAAATTCTAAAAAAATTAACCAAGGGTAATTAGGAAATAAATATTTCAAAAATGAATTTTATTTTTTATTTTTTTCTAAATTATTTAAAATTAATTCTATATTTTTTTAGAAAAGGAATAGTAAAAGACCTTTTAGAAAAATTGAGTTTTTCTAAAAACAGTGTTTTATTATAAATGCTTATTATTTTATTTCTAATAAAAAGAAAACCATAGAATTTATTTTATAAATGAATAAAAATAATAATGTTAAATATTTAGTTATTATTATTCATAACCTCTAACTAAATGGATAAGTTATAATTGTAATGTTTAAATAATATTATTTTAATAGATTATCATATTTCATTCTAACCTAGTGTTGTATGCATTTTATGCTATTAGAGAGATTTAATTAATTAATTAATTAATTTATATATATAATTAATTTTTAGGTTGTTGTATTATCTAATGATATTTTTATTTCTTATCATACATTCTATATAATATGATGTTCTTATCTTAAAAATTTTGGGTGTTATATCCCTCATAATAATGTTATGTCTTTTCCATTTAATATTGATCTCAGTAATCAAGGGTTAAACATATCAAAATACATTTATTGAAATAAAACATCATTATGAGGGTTGATAAAACATCCTGTTGATAGGAGGGAATGTAAAGTAATAATTTCATATGGAATTTAAAATTAATAGGTGTTTATGGAAGAGAAAACTAGTGGAAAGTAATTATTTGGACATGGGTAAAAAGTATTTACAATTATAGATTGACTGTGGTAATTGATCACATAAAAGTGAATGATCAATGGAATGTTATGCACATAAAAATAAAATTATTTAATGATTTTAAATAACATAAGTTAAAAATAAATTTTATTATTATGTCAAAAATTTGTTCCAATTTCTATTTCCAAAAGATTAGAAATTCATTTATTATAAAACTGAGAATATATTGAAATATATTTACTTGAAATCATTTAACTTCAAATCCACGTTTTCAACTTTTGGTTGACCTTCGATCATTTGACACATTATTTCACACTTGATTTAATTAATTCCAATGATGAATTTTTAATGACTTTAGCGCTAAAATTATGTTTTAACATATCATAAGACACATAAATGAGTTGAAATTCATTCCATATGTTTAAAAATATGTTCCAATAATTTTATAATTCAAGTAATGGAATAAAATAATTTAATATTTAAACCACAAGTGCAACACCACTAATTAAAAATTAATATTCATTCATTAAATTTTTTAAATAATTTAAATTAAATATCAACACAAAAATCATGTACGTTAGTGGTTGGTACTAAATCAGTTGTGATTTTAAGACTCGTTTCCTTCCTATATGCGTTAGGTTGTTACCCAAGATAAGATTCATCCTTTTATTAAACAATGATAATATAATTCATAGAATGTTACTAATTTTTCATATCCCATAATTACGTCAACAAAAATTATTAGACAAACATTAAAGGTTACCAATAACATCATAAAATCTACTTTATCTCTATTATCTCCACATTGGGAAAATATTAAGGGTTATCCTCCCTCAATAATTTTTCTTCCAAAATGATCGACATCCCAAAAAATAATTTTTACTTGTACCATTTATCATATGTTCCCAAATAAAAAATGAAATAATGCATAAATTCAAACATTATATATTTAATAATTCATATATCCAGAATATAATTGATTGAAATTCTCATGTAACATAATTCATGAATCAAAAAACTAGAACAATAATCATTCCTCCTCATTATTAATAATAGGATAATATTAAACATGATCCCTTATAATTTTATGAGTAATATTCCATTAACTATTATAAAATTTATGTGTGTAGTTCCCCATATCCTTACAGTGGAATAATTACACATTACCAAAAATATTTCTTTCCCTAGTAATCATTAACATGGTTTCCATTTTCTCTACTCATTAAGTAAAATAATATTCCTTTTATGAACATTTCAGTGTGTCATATTCAAAAACAATATCATGATGAAAAAACCATCATTAAATTCATCCTTTTATCAATATTTTTATAAAATTCATATTTGTCTATTTCAAACCAATGAATCCAAATGAATTGATTGGTTTTTCATGTTTTTTGATAGGTAATTATGTTTATTTTAATTTTATAATGATTACATAATGTCCATAATTTTAAATTTTACATAAATTATATTTATATACATTATATATTTATTTATAGTAATCTATAGATGTTAGATATAGAATGTAACTCCCCAATATTTCATAGTAAGTTATTTTCTTTAAATTAATTCAATAGCATGCACTACACGCAACACCTAGTTCGAGCGCACCACAACTTACCAAACTAGCCGTTCAAAAGTGGTTATGAATAATATTAAAAGAAATATGAAATTTATATACTCCATATAATTTTAGATTCCATATTATGTGTTTCTTAGATATAATATAAGAACAAAATCATCTTTTAGATAAAAGATGTATTTTTCAAAAAAAATTCAATTTTACCACCTTTTAATGGAAAACCTTTTTGAAAACAATATTTAGAACTCTTATATATATAATTTAATTCAATAAAATTCTTCTTTAAACTCAAGTCTTAAAAATATATTTTGGATACATTTTTGGTACTTTTATAATAACTTTTATATTTTGATGAGTACTGAAAAATGCTAAATTTGAATTGAAAAAAACCTTTTTAATAGAAATAATTTATAGTGTTAAATTATGTATTTGAATGGTTTGTAAGTATAACTAGATTATATTTTTATCATTTAATAAACTTTTGGTGAATATAATTAATTTCATATTTAAATTTGACATAAACACATCTAAATCTTTTGATAGTTCTTACTTTTTTAAAACCCTCTTTTCGGTTTTGACAACATGAATAAATTTTATATTAATTAATGAAAATTCTATTTTTTGAATTTGGTTAAATAAAATTCATTTTTTAAGTTGGAATATCAAAATTATCTTAGGGTAAATTTTCATTATTTTTTTGAAAACATTAAATTTTTTATGAATAGTGAAAATCACTATGTTATAGTTAAAAATGACTTTTTATTTAAATAATTATTGATTTTATTTAAATTTATTTTAAGTCGAAATATATTTATAATACCTATATAAGTTCAATTAAATTCATTGTTTTCATGTTATAATAAATTTAGATATATAAAAAAATATACAACTTTTTACCGTATTTTACCCACCTCCTCACAGTATTTGCAAATTTACATAAAACATAATTTTACCGGTTCAATGAGTTGAATTTTAAAAATCCAGGAGACATGGTTGATATTATTAAATAAATTTAGTTCAATAGGATAATTTTTTTTTCAATAGTAACGTTTTACTTTTATTTACCACGGTTAAAAGTAAATAGGGTAATTAAGGGTAAAAATGATATTATTATTACCCTAACAAATGTCCTAATTCTATTGGATAAGTTTAATTCGACAAAAAAAGACCTTAGAAATAAAATATGGTCCTTTTGGTCCACTTGAATTGGAATATGACATTTATTATTATTTTATTTAAAGAGGAGTTAAAAGAGTTAAAATCAACGTTTAATAACTAAAACATTTTTAATATAGGGTCACACATAAGAGAAATTTGACTATAAATATTAATTATAAAGATAAAAATCCTTCCCACATAATGGTATTTTATTTATATATTTCATAAATTAAATTATTTAATTTATTTATGACACAATGATGATGCAGTAATTACCTAATTAATGAAATGTTAAAATAATTGATATTATAAATGTCCAAATAAATGTAATTTGAGACTTTTAATTAATTCCAATTATTTTATAGGTTAAAATTAAATTTCCATAATTGGTTAGATGAATTTTTTTAGAAGTAATAATGTTTTTATGAATTTAGAAAAAACAAAATACCAAATAGTGACAAAATTGACATTAAAGAGTTTTTAAAACAAATATTATATTATTTAATGATATTCAATTCATAAAAATATAAGGATCAGAAAATGGTATTAAATAATATTATATATGTCATTAAAGAACCACTTGAGGTTTTCTTGGATTTTTATATAATTTTTATTAACCATATAATATAAAAATACAAAGAGACATGGTAAATGTCAAACTATATAACTAACAGTTAAAGCTGAAACATAAACTAAATATAGTAACCCAAACCTTTCTAAAACCTGTTGGTTGATTGGTTTTGTGACCATACCTACCTTAGCCTTTAAATGATTCATTTTAGATCCATTATAAACCGAAGATGATTTCATTATAAAATAATATTTCTAACATTTCCTAAGGTGTCCTTCACCCCTCTTATAAAAGGACACATCCCCTTATCTCTAATTCACACCATAAAAGCCATTTGGATTGGAAAACCCCTACCCAAATTCCCTCTCAAATGTCCTCCATTCATCCTAGAGGCCTTCCTTTAATCCAAAAGCCATCCTACGGAGCCCTTTTGATCCAATCCAAAGGAAGAACCCAAAAAGATGTAAATATTTCATCACCTCTTTCAAGTTTCTTTCTTCTTACACTTCCTCATTATATATTGTTTCCATTATAAAATAATAACTCCAGAATATTCTATATATTTTTATGTTATTAGAAATATGGTAAAACCATATTCATTATTTTATCCATCATTTGAATGACATTTCATCAAATGTGCATATGTACGGCTTACCGTCTCCACACCATGGTGTAATTGTTATTCAATACATTATTATTTTGATGGGTATAATAATGATGTATAATTTATGTAAATAATAAATATAACATGAATATTATTCTTTATATATGATATACTATCCAATTATATATTATTTTAATATAAAAAAAGGATATTGTCACTCGTCCATACGTACGGATTACCGTCTCTGCGAACACGAAGAGATTCAATCCACATTGTATCCATTCATGAGTGATTTTCATTAGTTGATTGAAAATAAAATTTAAATACACAACATAACACTAAATATGAATAAGATACATCATATACATAACAAACATTACTTATGTAACAAATCATATAAAGGAAAATGAATCAGTTAACACCCGAAAAGACGATTATACTATAATATTATTAACAAAGCAATATTGAAGGATCGTATATGATATCATATTATTGTATATGAATCTTTAATAATTTAAAAACTATTTTTCACAATTATACAGGAGGTTAAATGACCCTATACTATGGAAAAGTACAAGGTAATGGATTTCTTATCTCACATTTAATTCTGTGAGATTTCCATTGTTCGCCACATATTTATTGGATGTGATGTATTGTGTGGTTCCATTTGATATATATTATCTTTATTAACTTTATATTCATAGTATTATTTTATTCATTGGGTGGTTAGTAACTTTTGGTCATACGACTCGATTTATTACAATGAATTAACCGTTTTTCATCTCACTTTTATTCCCATGAAATTCATGCTATATTGGCCACTATTTCCTTTTATGTGGCGTATGTATTGTCCAAGATTGAATTATTAGTGTAATATAATTTAATTTATGGGTATTTAAATCTTAATTTTATGATCCTTATTTCATGGTTTTTATGTTTCATAAGTTACCAAATTGGGAATGGAATTTCAAATTTCAATTTCCTCTCAATGGGCTTTACGCATACTTCATTGATTATTTTACTCCAAGATTATGTGTGCAATCACTATTTACTATTTATGTATTAATTTAAACATCCCTTTGTTTGGATATAAGTTCGATACACATAATCACTCCATAGATAATTTTTCAATTCATTGATATAAACTTGATCTTAACTAAATTTCCATTCATTGAGTAAAACATCCAACTCATTGGTGTTGTTTTTACAAGAATATGTTTGAATGTACTATGATTGATTTACACTTAATAACCAATCATATTGATTTTATTTATATTTTTTACACATAATTTTGTCATTTATTTATCCTTTACCTAAGTATACTGTCTTTATAAGGGATTTCATCTCAATTTACATTCCGTTGAGACTTCATTGTTGTTATGCACCAATTGACTTTTATATAGTATATATATTTTCCTTTGACATAGTATATCATATAATCATTTATTCTCAAGATATTATAATTTTATTATTAACTAAATTATTTTCTTTCAAGCATCTCTAATTTTGTTCGGAACTCTAACTAAAATATAATTTTAAATTCTTTAAAAATTTATTTTTCTAAATCTTTCTCATTAATGTCCATGTTTTAAAAATGGTTTTAATAATTTATTTATACAAACATTAATTTTATAAAACTAAAATTTATTTTAAATGTTTCAAAGTTTTATGGGACACTTTGATTCAAAAAAATCTATTTTTAAATGGCTTCTTGAAAAATAGTCTGAATTTTAAATGATTTCATTAAAAAGGGGATGTTTCTCTCAAAAGGTTTTGATGATTATTTTCATCTATGTCAAAATCCTTCATTATTTCTGATTGAGGTTAATCTTTTAAAATACAATCTTCAATATATTATTGAATGAGTTTTGTTTGACTATGGATGTACTATTTCTAATATCATTCATGGTCTGTGGATAAAGTATTGACATTTCGTATACTAGTTTTGATACGAATATTTTTGTTATGTTTCATACATTTCATACGAGGAATGCATTGGACATAGTATGTGACATGTGGAGACCACTATAGATCCTTGATTCATTGGTAGGTCTCATGAGACAAACTAGTGTCTTGGGACAAGGCCCTGACAAAATAATATTTGTAGTCTTGGCACAAGGCCTTGACTGTGTGGTTTTGAATGTCTGGATTTATGCATTCCTTCATTATGAAAGTGGATATTGATATTTTATGTGATTATTCGACTATTAAATATCCATGTGAATAATAAATGGAATTATTTGACTTTATATTTGACATATTATGCTTAAGTTCAAGTTTAAAAGGATTTGGTTTTAGTCTTATACATCTCCATAAATGTCTATGCTATTTTAATAATGTTTTTGTTATATTGTTATAATTACTAAAAATTTGAGCTCACCCCTTTCTATGTTTTTTTTCACATGATGCGATGAAGTATATAATGACTGACCTGTAAGGATAGTCTATCGGATATCATTGTTTTCTATGGAAACAATGTTGTTGTAGTTTTCCATTTTATGATGTAATGAAAACCTTATGAATGTATCTAGTACTTCCAAGGATACAAAACTAATCGTTATTTCAAGACATGATCTTTTGTGATCATGCCAATTATACCTAATAATGCACCAACTCTGGGATCTGGGGTTGGGGTGTTACAGTTGGTATTAGAAGATGTTCAGTAAAAACCATGGAAACTAGATTTCGATAAACTCTAAATAGAGCACATAGCCCTAAGATAGACATTGAGTATTTGTATAGAAAAACTTCCTAGAATTTTGGTATTGTAAAGATTTCGTGAGTTTTCCATGAAATAAATCCATGTCTGGATACGATGAGGTTGAGTCGGCTCTGGAACAGATGTACCTAGTGGTAAAACCTGAAAACACCACTTTGAGCTGGACTCGAATGGGATCTGGTGCATGACAACGGGCCTTACTGCACTCTTGGTTTTGACACTCATTGGGAATATGCTAAGGATAATTCACATTTTCATTACAAAACAATTTGAAGGATTTCAATAAATGATGAGAATAAATAATAGTCATTAATATTAAGGAGTTTTAGATTGAAAATAAAGTGTTATGATATTCTCTATATAATTTTCTGACTCACACTATGATTTATTGTGTTAGTCAATGGCTGGATTCCAAGGAATTCATAGTAACATTTAACATGTTGTACATGGTGGGAATGACGGAGGAAATAACCAATAGAATGTAATTTTTATAGGTGTAAACGATATTGTGTTCATTCTTAATTAGTCTTCCAAAAATATGATCAACAACATATATATTAACCAACTCTCAGACTCAACAATGAAGAAAAAGGTGGAGAATGATAAGAGATCCAGTAGTGGAGACCATGGAGAAAAGAAATCTTAATTTCCATCATGCAAGAAATGTGGAAGGATACACCTAGGGAAGTGTTTAAATAGAACAAATAAATTCTTTATGTGTTGGAAAGATGGACATAAAGTAAAGAATTTCCAAGTAAAAATAAAGAGTACTATAGAAGAAAATAAAATTGATCACAAGAATCCATTTATAGTCATTTGTCGTAAATGTATGGGACATGGGCATTACCTGAGTGAATGCTATATTATATAGGATAACCCCTTGGTTAAGGAAGAACCTATGTTCAAATAAATGGATAGTGAAATGAATCAAATTATTAGTGCTCTTTTTTGATAGGGTTACTTTGTAAGACTTTTCTCTTATGAGTAACCCTGCATTTTGTTATGTGAAAAAATCTTTTTTAGGAAGAATTTTATTTTTTTATATAGTTATAAATAACCATTTGGGTTTATATGGTCCTTGAATTTGAGGAAATTACATGTTATTAAATTTTTGGATGAAAATGTGAGGTATGAGATAACATTTGTGGTGAAATTATGAAATTGTTATTTTGAGGAATTTATCTCACTTTGGGAATGTTATAAAATATATTTTATGAAAAAGGACAACTTGAATACAGTGTGACAACACGTCACATCAGACAATGCTGAAGGAATAAAACCCACAACCATAGTGCGATTGGGATTTATCACCCACCACTAGACTACGTGAAGTCCTTGGTTAGTGTGACTGATTATTTTTAGTTAAATTATTTTATTTATCAATAATAAGTTTATTTTGGATCTTATGTCTTATCAAATGGATATCCTTAGTATAGGAAAATGATATGGGGATTAAGTGATGAATATTATTTTATAAGACGTTCAATCTATTGGAAATACTATATGCATAATGAAAATAGAATACTATGGGATTTCATTTAATGAGTAATGATGAATTTTTATCTATGTTTTTATTTTGTATTTACAGCCATTTGGGTTCATTATGGAAATGATTAGCCTATCATAGACAATATGTGATTAGGTTAATTAATTTTAGGTATGTGACATTAAGAGTAGGTGATATTATTTGAAAATACAATTTAACATGGAAGATTGCGTAATCAAATTCATTTATGTTTTGGGTTTCAATATTTTTTTGGATTATATTGATGGATTTTAATGACAATTTTATACTGAATGATATTTATTGTACTTTGGGTATTGTTGGTTTAATTTTAGAAATTTAGATATGTATTTATTTCTCTAATGGATTATTCTTTTTTGGGGATCATATGTTCTTGTACAAAAAATTTTGGTTTTGGTTAATCTCTAAAGATGAGGTAAATATATATAGTTTATCATTTGTGGATTATGTGATTCATTAGAAGTTGATTATATCTCATCAGGTGTGACCATGTCATCTCGAATACTCCTATTTTGAAAAAAAGATGAATTAGTGGTATAAATTTATTAATGGATTAAACTCTACATCAAAAGTAAGTATATCCTAATAAATAAATTCTTCAAAATTATGAAATGAAAACAAAAAAATGTAATTGCTTTACTTTTCCTACTAGGAAACTAATGAATGTTTATCTCATCACATGTTTGTGGTTTCTTTGTTGTTATCTTTCTCCTAATCATGTTTTCTATCCCTATCCAACAGAACTTGACACTTATTTTATCATCCATATCCTTGTTTTCCTACATGGAATCCTTGTTTGGGTTATCTCGGGTGACCTTTGTTCTTCTCTTTCATTCTTTTAAAAAAATAGTTTTATTGACTCTTTTTCCGATTTGGGACTTTCAATGAAGTTCCCAGGACCAATTTTAAAAATTCGGGGACACAATTTCCAAAAGGGGGGATGAATGTAACACCCCATGATTTCATAGTAAGTTATTTTCCTTAAAGTAATTCAGTAGCTTTTGTTACACGCAACATCGAGTTCGAGCGCACCACAACTTACCCAGCATGTCGTTCAAAAGAAGTTATGAATAATTTTAACAGAATATTGAAATTTTTATACTCCATATAATATTAGAATCCATATTATGTGTTTCATATACATAATATAAGAACAAATTCATTTTATTTCAGATAAAAGATGTATTTTTCTAAAAAAAATGCAATTTTACAACCTTTAAATGGAAAAACCTTTTTAAACATAATATTTGACACTTTTATATATTAAATATAATGAAATAAAATTATTATTTAGAATCAGGACACAAAAATTTATTTTTGATAAATTTTTGGTACTTTTCTAATAAATTTTATATTTTGATGAATACTGAAAAATAATAAATTTGAAATGAAAACAAAATTTTTAATCGAAATAATTTACAGTTTTAAATTATTTATTTTTATGGTATGGAAGTATAATTAGATTATATTATTATCATTTAATAAAATGTAGGTGATTATAAGTAATTTCACATTTAAATTTGACATAAACATGTGTCAATATTTTGATAGTTTTTACTCCATAAAAACTAGTTTTTCAGTTTTGTCAACGGGAATTAATTTTAAATTAATTAATGAAACATCTATGTTTTGAATTTGATAAAATAAATTTCTTTTTTGAATTCTGAATATCAAAATTATCTTGGTTAAATTTTTGGTATTTTTCTGAAAACATTCAATTTTTGATGAATAGTTAAAACACTAAGTTATAGTTTTAAAACGACATTTTATTTAAAAAATTATATATTTTAAATAAATATATTTTATGTCAAAATAGATTTATAATACCTATATATGTTAAATGTAAATCATTGATGTCTTTTTATAAAAAAATTAGATGTATAAAATTTTATTGAACTTTTTACCGTCTTTTACCCACCTCCTAGGAGCATTTTCAAATTTACAGAAAACATAGCTTTACCGCTAATGTGAGTTTAATTTTAAAACTCCAAGAGACACATTTGATATCAATAAGTAAAATTTGGTTCAATAATATTTAAAATAATTTTTTCTGAATAGTAACTTTTTAATTTTATTTACTATGGTTAAAAGTAAATAGGGTAATTAAGGGAACAAATGGCATTATGGTTACTCTAACACGTGTCCTAAATCTATTGGATAAATGTAATTCAACCAGAAACGACCCTATAAATAAAATATGATCCTTTAGGACCACTTGGATTAGATTAGGACTTTTATTATTATTTTATTTAAAGAAAAGTTAAAAGAGTTAAAATCAAAGTTCAATAACTAAAACATTTTTAATATAAGGTTATACACATGATCGATTAAACTATAAATATTCATTAGAAATCTAACAATATTTAATACATTATGGTATTTTATTTATATATTTTATACATTAAATAATTTAATTTATTTATGATACAATAATGACGCAGTAATTACCAAATTATTGAAATATTAAAATAATTGATATTATAAATATCTAAATAAATGTAATTTGAGACTTTGTATGAATTCCACTAATTTTATAGGTTAATATGACATGTTAAAGATGGTTAGATTAATTTTTTTCGATGTAATAATGCTGTTTTTAATTTAGAAAAAACAAAATAACAAATAGTGTCCAAATTGACATACAAGAGTTTTTGAAACATTTATTATATTTTTAACTGATATTCGATTCCTAAAAATCCATGTTTCAGAAAAAGGAATTGAATAATATCATATATTTCATTAATTAACTACTTGAGGTTCACTTGAATGTTTATAGTATGTTTAATAACCATATAACATAAAAATACAAGGAGACATGGTAAATGTCAAACTATTTAACTGAGAGTTAAATCTAAAAATAAAGTTAATATAGTAAACCTATAATGTATAAAACCATTTGTTTGAGTGTTTTCGACCCATACCAACCATATCATTTAAATAATTCATTTTGGAGCCATTATAAATTGAAAATTATTTTATTATAAAATAATATTTCTAGCTTTTCGTAAGGTGCCCCTCACCCCTCTTATAAAAAGGCACTTCACCTTCTCTCTAATTCACTCATCAAATCCATTTGTCTCGGAAAACCCCTACCCAAATACCCTCTCAATTGTACTCCATTTATGTTAGAGGCCGTTATTTATTCATAAAACCAGCCTACGGAGCCCTTTTGGCAAATCCAAAGGAAGAAACCGAAGAAGAGGTAAATATTTCATCTCCTCTTTCATGATCCTTTCTTCTTCCACTTCCTCTTTCATTGTTGTTTACATTCTAAAATAATAAGTCCAGTATATTCTCTATAATATTATTTTATTATAAATATTGTACAGCCATATTCGTTATTCTATCCATCTTTGATTGACTTGTCACCATACTTGCGTACGTACGGCTTACCGTCTCCACGTCGTGGTGTAATTTTTATTCAATACATTATTATTTATATGGGTATAGTAATGTTGGATAATTGATTAAAATAATAAATATAACATGATAATGATTTAGTATATATGATATACCATCCAATTATATTTTATTTTAATATCAAAATAATGATATTGTCGCTCGTGCGTACATACGGATTACCGTCTCCGAGAACGCGATGAGATTCCTTCCCCATCATATCCATTCAAGACTAATTTTCAGTAGATGATTAAAAATAATGTTTAAAGACATAATATAATTTTTAAATATGAATAAGATACATCATATCCATAACAAAAATTACTTACGTAACAAAGCATATAAAACAAAATGAATCAGTTAACACCCGAAACAACAATAATTTTAAATTATTATTAACAAAGCAATATTGAAAGATCATATATGATATCATATTAATGTATAATATTATTGTATAATATATTAATAATTATTTCACAATTATACAGGAGGATAACCTACCCAGGACAAAGGAAAAGTACATGGTATGGGGTTTCTTATCTCACTTTTAATTCTGTGAGATTTGCAATGTTCAGCACTTATTTATTGGATGTGGTGTATTATGTACAGACATTTGATATATATTATAATGATTATATTTATATTAATGTAATTCTATGATTCATTTGGTGGTTATTAAATTTTGGTCATACGACTCGATTGATTATAACGAAGTAAGGGTTTTTCATCTCACTTTTATTCCCGTGAGATTCATGCTATATTGGTCACTATTTCCTTTTGTGTGGTGTATGTAATGTACATGATTGTATTCTTGGTGTAATATAATTTAATTTATAGGTATTAAAATCTTCCATTTATGATCCTTCTTTCATGGGATGTATGATTCAAAAGTTTCCAAATCCGTAAGGGAATTTCAAATTTCAATTTCCACCCATTGGGCTTTACGCATATTTCATTGATTATTTTACTCCAAGATTATGTGTGTAGTCAATATTTATTATTTATATATTAATTTCCATTTCCATTTGTGTGGATATATGTTTGATTCACATAATCACTCCATTGATAATTTCTCATGTCATTGATATAAACATGATCTTAACTCAATTTCCTTTCATTGTGTTAAACATCCAAGTCATTGGTATTGTTTTTACAAGAATATGTATGAATTTCCTCTGATTTATTTACACTGAATATCCAATAATATTGATTGTATTTATATTTTTCATACATAATTATGTCATTGATTTATCCTTTACCTAAGGATACATTCTTTATAAGGTATTTCATCCCAATTTACATTCCATTGAGACTTCTTAATTGTTATGCACAAATTCAATTTTATATGGTGTATATATTGTCCATTGACATAGTATATCATGAAATACATTATTCTCAAGATATTATGTTTTTTTTATTACCTCAATTATTTGTATTCAAGTGTCTCTAATTTGGTAAGATACTATAACTAAAATATCATTTCAAATGTTTTAAAAATTTCTTTTTCTAAATCATTCACATTAATGTCCATATATTAAATATGTTTTTAAGGATTTATTTATATGGAAATTTTTGTTCTAAAATTAAAATTTCATTTAAATGTTTAATAGTGGTACGATACACAATGATTAAAAAAACAATTTTAAACATCTTGTTGAAAAATAGTGTGACATTTAAATAATTTCAAGAAAAAGGGGGATATTTCTCTCAAATTGTTTTGATGATTATTTTCATCTATGTAAATATCATAGATTATTCTATATTGAGGCTATTCTGTTACAATACAATCTTCTATATTTTATTTAATTAGTTATGTTTGTATATGCATGTGCTATTTTTATACCTTTCATGTTTTGTATATAATATATCGACATTTCGTATGCCATTTTTAATATGAATGTTTATGTTATGTTTAAAAAATTTCATATGAGGAATTCATTGGACTTATTATGTGATGGGTGGAGCCCGCTATAGCTCCTCGTTGCATCGGTAGATCTCATTAGAGAAACTAGTGTCTTGGCACAAGCCCTTGAAAAAAATTTATTTATAGTCTTGGCACAAGTCCTTGACTATGTGGTTATGAACGTCTGGCATTATGCATTCCATCATTATGAAAGTGGCTATTGATATTTCATGTGATTATTCGACTTGTAGAATATCCACGTGAATATGTAAATGAAATTATTTTATTTTATTTTTTCCATATTATGCTGATGATTAATTTTAAAAGGCATTTGTTTTTGTCTTATACATTGTCGTAAATGTTTTTGAATTTTTATGAAAGATTCTACTATACTGTTATCCTTACTGAGCATCTAAACTCACTCATTTTTATGGTTTATTTTTCCGAGGATGTGAAAAATTATATTATGACTTACCTGTAGGGATAGTCTATGGGATCTCAGTGTTGTCTATGGAAACAATGTTATCGTAGTTTTCTATATTATGATGTAACGTAAACCTTATGAATGTATCTAGTACATCCAAGGATAATAAATTAATCGGTCTTTCGAGACTTGATCTTTTGTTATCATTTCAATGATACATAATAATACACCGACTCTGGGCTTCTCGGGTCGGGGAGTTATTTAGAAAATGGATTACAACATTTAGGGGGATAATAGATCGTATATATGCACGAACGATGTTTCCTTTATTCATAATTGATTAAATGAGACTGAAAATATAATTAACCCTTAAAGAATATTTATTATGTTGTATATTTCATGTAAATTAATAAAAAACCTGCTCACCCCAATTACTGTAAAAATAAAATGAAAACAATTTCAGATCACTATGTGGAGGTGGAAGACCACCTGTATGCATAAGAGAATGTATTATATTTCAATGGTTTGGAAGGTAAGAATATATATTTGATGTTATATTTCCTTAAATTTGTTTATATAATAAATATCAAATATATTCATTAAATTTTATACTTAATACCTTCAATATAATACATAAGTGAAAAATGAATCACATCGTTATGTGATGCGGCAATACGCCGTACACAGGAGCGACATTATGGTATTCATCATAAAATATAATAAAAGAAATTAAATGTAATATTATAAATAATGTAGTATAATAATAGCATTAATATTATAAACACATGTTAAATCCATCATTAAATCCGTCCTTGAGATGTGGTTATTGAAGATGCATGACACTGGTTTGTATGACGATAGTCCACCGTACAAACAAATGATGATTTCATAACACATTTGAATGAAGAGGATAAATATATAGGTTACGAAATTAAAATAATAAAATATATTAATATTAATATAATTAGTTTATTATTTAATAATTTTCTATTAATATTTTATGGAAGTGTAGGATGAAATTATATAAAATGATCGGTTATGGACGTTGCCTCTTCTTCATACATCTTCTTCTGGTTTTCAAAAAATGTATTTTTAGGATATATTTATGAACAAAATATTAATTATAAGAATATTTAATGTAATTATGTAATGTAATTGGTCATTTATAGGAACAACTAATGGTTTATTTAATTATAAAGATTGGATGAGAGGAGGTGGTGGTTTATAATGGATGTGAGTGGCACAGTTTTAAATACTAATATGAAAAAGTTGTACTCACATTATTTACATTCCAACTAGCATAAAAATATTCAATTATGGAACCTAGAAGATTTAAAGTCTAATTCTTTTCTTTAAAAATGGATTTTATATTTCTGGGGCACACATTACCCTTATCTTCCTAGTTTAACACCCCAAAAAATTATTTTTTACATTAAGAATTGAAAATAATATTTATTTTGTTACTGTTAATTGTTGCCAAAAATTAAAATGTCTATATTATATTTTATGAATTATTCTAATTAAATATATCTAAAAATTTCATCCAAATTCCACTCACTAAAGAAGAAAATAATAATTTAAAATCAATCTCGTGCATGCAATGAAATTGTGGGT
This sequence comes from Viscum album, assembly GCA_963277665.1. Lineage (NCBI taxonomy): Eukaryota > Viridiplantae > Streptophyta > Magnoliopsida > Santalales > Viscaceae > Viscum > Viscum album. Next base: position 738,759,494 of record OY728160.1, read on the forward strand.
TTTAAAAGAATCATTTCCAAAAATTTATAAACTTTTTATATAGAAATAAAGAATTAAAATGAATTAAATTAAATATATTTAATAAATAGATATATAATTGAACTAATATTTACTTAATTTTTTTTTGAAATTATAATTAATTTAAATGAAATAGATGTTTTCAATTGTTATTCAATATTTTCAATGTTCATCATAAAATAAATCATTTCATAAAAATTATCAAAAATTCAAACAGTGATAATTTTGAAATGTAGAATTAAAAATAAATAATTATGTATAATATACATTTTATAATTGGTAAATAATAATTTTAAATTATGTGTTCAACGAACAACTATACTTCCTTTTAGAAAAATATTGTTTTCCAGAAAATATTTCATTTTCAATCAAATGATTCTTATTATATTTCTCATTAATATATTATCAATGAATTAATTTTTTATTTTTGTAAAAAAATATAATATTCATTATTTATTCATTATTATTACTACCCTACATCTTAACTTCTAGGTTATATTTGTAATGTTTAAATTTTATTATTTTAATAGAGTATCATTTTTCATGGAAACTCTAGGTTGTGTGCATCACTACCTATCGAAGAGATTTAAATTATTTAAAAATAAATATATCATAAAATCTTAAGAAGATAAATTCTCTTATCCTGTTTATATATCAAGTCAAATACTCTATCTAACATGACATTCCTCTTTTAAAATCATTGGGTGTTACATTGACACCCCTTGGGGATATACTTGGGTCAAATCAAATTTTATTTACAAACAGTCATGAATGATTTTAAAATATAATTCAAATTAATAACCTATGATTAAAATATGGAATGGTAGATTTAGTATTGGGTCTCTAGATTTATAAATATTTTAAATTATTATATGGTTTTCCATATTTAATTATTGTTTCTAATACAATGATTTTTTGTATTATTCAATATATGGAACATAATTGAACCAATTTCAAATTGATTGTGTTGGAAGATATGGTGATTAAGAGAAAAAAATGATATTATCATTTGAGTTAAATATTTTTTGATTAAAATATAAACCATACCCAACTCTAAAAATCAATAAATAATAGAATTATAGAGTCCTCTATGAACTCGAGTAGTAGTGGCCATGGAGGAATCAAGGCTCAATTTCAATAATGTTAGATTTTCAGAAGGAAACACCTAGTAGAATTCTTGTGAGGAATAAGAAAATGTTTTATGTTTTGAAATTTAGGGTATCAAGAAAATTAATTTATGAAGAAAAGATTGGAGTATTTTAGAGAGAAGTATGTCTCATCCAAGAGAGATATATATATATATATATATATATTTCATTATCTTGAATATCCGGAACCTAATAATTATGCAAGTCAATTTGATCATTTAATATTTAACTCCTACAACAGAGAAGAACATATGATAAATAAAAAGGGTTTATGTTTTTATAAATTTATTTTTCATGAAATATTTTCTAGAATTATTGTTTATCAATGATATGTTGTTTATAAATATCCTTAAACATCTAAAGATTGTGTTAATATTTTTTTGAAGCATATATGTATTCATATATTGTAACACCCATATATTATAAAATATGGACACTATATTTTATAGTTTCAATGTCACAATACATTGATATAATCATTATATAAACAAAATGATGAGTTTATCTTGTGTTATGTGTGATAAAGAGTTTTTTCTAAAACTTTAATTACACACAAGGCTCAGTTTTACTGAACAATAATATGTTATTAGAATTATTATTTAATATAACCATTATCTACAAGATAGAATGGATTTTTATAATATGATTATCTAAATGATAAAATATATATACTTTACACATTTTTATTATCTATTTTTTATTTTTAAATAACATTAGAATCCTTTAATGAAAAATAAATGTTTTTTAAAAAGTAGAATTTTTATCTAAATGATATTATAATAATGGTTGGATAGATTAATTAAAAAATAATTTTTGAAACTTTTATAAAAAAAGAAATAAAATTATCATTTTTGAAATAAATTTACAATGAATATCCTAGGGAATTTTATTTGAAATTTTATAGATAGGTGGTTTTTCCTATAAATAGTGAAAAATACTCAATTTTAATTGAAAATAGTATTTTCATTAAAATTACTAATAGTTTTAAAATAAAATTCTAATTTTTTATAATGTAAAATTAGTTGAATATTAAATCCATTAATCAAATTTAGGTCATTGTATTCAATTTTATTTTATATTTGTATATTAATACTTTTAAACCATATAAACAGTTTCACATTAACACACCACATTTTTGTTTCCTCTGTGAGATTAATTTCATTGTAAATCCTTCCACTTATGTGAGTTTAATATAAAAATGGATTACATGTTTTTTATAATAATAATTAATAATATATAACATGTTAAACTTATTTCATACCTTAATTTTTAGTGAAAATAGTTAAAATTAATTAACATGATTGAGGTTCAACCAGGGGTTTGTGCTTTACATGCATTTATATTAAAATTAATTTTTCAAACATATATGATTTATATTTAATAAATTGGGTTTAATATTTATAATAATTAAATATTAAATAAAACACATTTTAATTTTATTCGTAAATGAATAATTACCTACCGAAATAAAATGATACAAGTATCCGTAGTAAAAACAACAGGTAAACAATAGAGTAAACATAAAGACTAAGGAGTCACATGATAAAATATATTTTTATTTTTATGGTATAGGTATTTCTATGCCAAAAAAACTATACCATACATTGTTTTTATATATTGGAGACACATTAGTTAAAGGATAACTCCTAATAGAGAATACATTTGAGTATTTACAAGAATGCCACTCATTCTCAACTATAAAAGGGAACCACATCTTTTATATTATTTACAACATAAAACCTATTTGTATCAGCCAAGACATGACCAAATCACTTTAAAAAATTACTAACAGAATAATAGTAGAATAATTTGGACATAAATCCAGCAATTGAAGGAATTTGTGAAAACCTAAGGAGGATTCATGTATCAAAGGTAATGTTCTTCAATGAGCGTCTTGGTTTTATTTCATTTTATACATCCAATTTTTTTAAATAATTATTGTATAATTAAACCATTATATTCCATATACAAGGATATTTTTAAAATATTTTAATGACCTAATACCATCTCCACTTATATCAAATTGGTTACGAAATCATCATTCGTGTTTACTATTACTACCACCCCGTGAACCGATGTTGTTTGGTTATTCATTTTAACCTCTCAAGATTGGGAATTATGATGGATATATATATATATATAATTTATAACATATTTATACATATGGGGTAATTTATCATATATACATATAATTACATTTTCTTTTTCAAGAGATGTGATAATATCTCTATTGTGTATGACATACTACTACCTCAAAGAGTGATGGGATTCATCTTGGACTAATGCTTAATATAGAATGTGATAGAGATAAAATTAAAGATTATATGTTACATAAATTTAATAATTATGATATTTATTTGATAATTATTATTATATAAAGATAATATATATCATTTATTTCATTCCATTTCACTCACATAAAGATAATGACATCCTTCATGTACAAGCGGACTATCTCCTTCATGAATGATGTGGTTATCATTTCATAACCACACCAATTTGATGAAATATATATATATCTATATATATGAATATAATATTCTATATATGATATTATTAATATTATATTATGGTAGAATGTTACTTATATCATTTCTATAGTGATTATTGAAAAATTAAAACGTTACTAATGCGTATAGAAGACCAACCATCTCCAGGATTGTAACATACATCATTATCAAAACCGTCATTAATTATATGTTTTAATGATATAATTGATTTATATATATTTTAAATATGTAATTATTATTATTATAAAGATTATATAGCTATATAATATGAACTATAAAAATATATTTTATAATCAAACACACATGCGAAAACCCAGAAATTAACACTAGAAAGAACGGATAACATGAAAGATTATTAGTGAATGAGTGATAGGATATTATAAAAGGATCATATATCATATCAAAATTACTATATGGTTCTTTCATATGTTATTAAATTTTTTTAAACCACTATACATGAGTTTAAATCTTCTTCACCCAAAAGAAAACATGTGGTAAGGGATTCCATCTCAATTGCATTTCATTGTGGAATATTGTAATGTTATGAAACTATTTTCTTTATATGGAGTATTTTTTCCAATTTTAAAAGTAAAATCATGAATAATTTATTATTCATGGTATTTTATGTTTCTATTTTAATTATTAAATCTATATGGATTTTAATTAAATTTTACCATGCAGTAATGAATATCATAACTCAATTCCTTTTCATTGGGTTATATTACTTCTTCATTGTCATATACATTATAAGATTACTTTTATAATGAATATTGATTGTATTATATTTATTATTTAGTTCTATTATATGTATTTAATATTGATACACATAATATATTCATTTGTTTATTCTCACACCAATGTTAATATCTTAATAAAGGTTTACATCACAATCTCATTATTGTTGAGATTATGTATTCATGTATTTCAACTGAAGGAAATTAGTTGATCATTATATAAAAACCCATTTAGTTTTCTAATCCTCTAGTTAGTCATGACATATTCAAGTAATAGTAAAAAACTTCCACCCTTTAATTTATAAATTTATTGATAAAAGGGTTTATAAAAATCCAACTTTGTTACCTCTTCTCTCATATATTTTGTTTTCTCCCAATACCAAGTTTTCTAAAAATGTTTTCAAAATTGTTTTTCACCTTTTCAAAATTATTTATAAAATTTATTTTCATCCATTTATAGTCATAAAAAAATATTTTCAATGTAATATTTTGTCATATTCAAAACAATACTTGTTTTTATTTTACTCAGAAAAATGTAATGAAAAAATTGTTTTAACATGTATATAATGAATGGAATGTCCAGCTGTCATCATCACTCAAAAGTGTTTGGGATTCGTTTATATTTTTCAGATGTTATATTCAAATAAAAATATTTTTAAAAATGATTCTTAACTTTTAAATTTAAAATTTTATTTTCAAAGAAAACAATTTTCAACATATTTATCAAAATGAAATGATATTTTCAAAATGAATGAAATTTTTCATCATAATTTATGTTATTTATATTGATGAATGAATTAAAACACTTTATTCATACCAAAAAATGGAATATTTTAATACAATACATATTCATCTTATGTTTTTAAGATAATTTTGATTGTAAGATCATTTGATCTTCTAGGTATGACCCACATTGAGTTTTTCATTTGAACCTTGGTGGTCATGTCTTGTTCGGAGATGAATAACCTTTTTGGTGAATATAAATTAAAGGATAGGGATGTATGTTTCTGTGATGTAATGTAGTCAGGGTATAAATGGATCATCTATTACGAAGGATACTTGGTAATTTGAAAATCTCTAAATTGGATATGGGTTTTATAAGGAAAATGGGATGAGAACAATTTTTAGGAAATTTAAACAATTCTTAAATAGGTTAGATGATTTTTTAAATCTACTATAATCATGTTTGGAATTTATTTATGATGTAAAGTTATTATAGGTCATGAACCATTTACACATAATGTAATTTCTAGGTGAATTAAATATTTATCCACAGAGATGGGTTTTTCCGTGTATCCCATTAAAAATACATACACAACATGTAACTGAATTACACACCATGTAATTTATTAATGATCTGTTTTAGGTGTTCCATGAATTTTATATTTTTTCATTATCCCATGCGGTGTCCTCATCCTTGTGTAAGGGCATCTTCCAAGAGATTTTGGAGCATTTCTCCTGATTCCGGATGTCCCGATCATGCATTGGATCTTGGGTAAGTGGTTTTGGTTAGTTTTTTATTATCTCTATTTGATTTACATCCTTTGAAGAATAATATCATGAATGTGGTGGTTTTTTGTTTTTTTCATTATTAGTTTTGATAAAGGATCCTTATTAGGATCATTTGATACATCTTACTGATTGGAGTTTTCTTTTAGAAGTATTTTTTAATCCAATTTAAATGTAGGGGTTCTATACATTAACATTATGATTTTATAATTGTATTGTATGTGAAATATTTCAATTCTATAAACATAGCATGCGACTAAATAAATTATTTTTTTAATTGGATTGTTCATTGGAGTTCCCTTTGGATCAAGTTGGATTTTTTACATTTCTTATGGCTATCATTTGGGTGAGTGAACACATTATTTTAAATTAATTTATTAATTTCTTAATATTTTATTAGCATGAAATGTATTTTCGGTGTTTTCGTGACATAGATTCACCCATGATTGGATTTTTTTTATTTAGTTAACTGACTTGTTAATGGTTATAAACAATTCATAAATGATATGTTTGATTTAAATATAAATGGTAATTTTCATAGTCACCCATTGATCCTTATGATGTGATATTGTGATATCCTTATTTCTAAGACATGTGTTTTTATTTCTATGTTATAATTCATATATGGGGAATTAAATCTGTCAAAATGAAGAAACTATGACATACCAGGCATCTCCCAGTGAAATGATGGAATGAAAATATATTGGTAATGGCCTTGAGAAATAATGAAATGATGATATACCGGGCATAGCCATAAGTCACATTTAAATTATTATATATCGATCATGTCCCTAAGACATGATGAAATGATGATATACTGGTCTCGACCCCGATTGATTGATGAAATGTTTATATAGTTGGTTTGACCTATATTTGGGTAATTTATATCCCTTAGTTATAATGATATAGTTGGTATTGTACAAATACATGCTCAATGTCATTTCAGAATGGTGTTCAGGCAGGTTATGTTATTTTATAGTTATATGGTTACACATATCATGTTTTTGAGAAATTCTTAGAGATATTTTGACATGGAGCGAAGCAGGTTATGTGGTATTATATTAACTATTTTATTAATTATGAAAATTATTACATTCATTACTACATTCATTTATTACCATATTGGTTATGTTTATACATGGGGGTTTGACCTAGAAAATGTACTCACAACCTATTTAGGAAACCTTCAGTTACACAATTAGATTATATGAATGTAGGTTTGGATAATAGAAAGGACGTTGTTTTTGATTATTTTCATTCTATATGGGTTGGAGTTTGGATATGGGTCCAATATGAAGTTTTGTATTGGGAACATGTGACTCTTTATTTGATTCTACTAGTCTTTTACTTGTATTCCATCTATAAGTAAATTTAGGTACAATCCATCACATCAATTCATTATTCCTTTATTACTTGTTGAATTATTATTTTCATTGTTTGTTGTTTTTCTATGGTTTGGTATTGTTTTGCTTATTTTTTGCACTTTTATTTTTATTCATTTATTAATATTACCTAATTATGTTCTATTGTAACTCTACGAAAAGTGGGTATAGTCTACCCACTATACTTGTCACACCCCATCTACTACATAGATGCCTCTATCATATAGGGAAGCGTGCTTGAGGTCCTATAACCAACCCATTATTGAATCATGGTAGTGTTTAAGATTAAGGGATGTTACAAAGTTTTATTAAAGAATACCATGTTTCTTTTATAATTATTTACTATTTTTGGATTTTTATAAATGATACTATTATTTTATTGGACTCGGTAATGAGCTTGTGAAAAGCAGTTGTTAACCCATGTAAGGGGGGAAATGTGAGTTCCCATTAAATGGATTATTGTTAATGAGGATCAGTTGCTGCAATTGATGTTATTTCACATTGGTTGATTCAAATGTTATGGTGAGTTATCATGTTATGATAATATAGATTCATGATATTTACACTTGTGTCCTATTATAGTGCAAGACGAGTATTCATGCACCATGATAGGCATATAATGATATATAGGGATATACATTGTTCATTATAAGGACATATTTATTTCATATGTTATATTAATTCATATTGAAATGTTATTTTTGATACCTATTATATATGAGAAATGAAATAAATAAATTATTATGTCATGATTAAACACTTATAATCCATTTTTATAGAGATTAAGAGTTGTTGTTTCTCTATTGTTTTCACATGTTGGAGTATGTTTGCCTTTTAGAGAAATATCACCCTCGTATTCATTGAGTAGAGAGTTAGGAGAGTGTCAAAAAAATTGTTCCTAATAAAATCAATCCATAACATCTTGTAGTTAATGAGGATCAGTTGGATGATCATATTATATAAAACATCCTATGGGTCATGAGATCCATAGAAATAGATATTGTTCCCACCATGCCTCCAATGTCTTGGGGGACTATAGTGTTTCAGCTACTACATCCACCAATAGTCACTACGGAGGGAGCCCCACAGAATGATTTGTTCTGGATCAAGTCAATCCATATGATCATTATGAATATTAATACACCCATAGATAAGAGGGTTAATTTTGAAACATATATTCTTTTTTAGACTGGACAAGAATTGGTGGGATGTTCTGGAGAAGGTAAGCCAGTAATAAGATTTATCTCGTAATTTCACGACCCGCCTTCACTGAAAGGAGGAAAGGGTCAGCATATTGTCAGGTCATTCCTTCTTTAAGTTAAAGGAGAGATAATGACCCTTGAAACCTGACTTCAATAGGTCTCGGAGTGGCGAACAGCACCAAGGGTATAGAATCACACACTAAATGGAAGGCAATACCCCTTTTCATTTAATAGGATCATGAGATAAGATAGTGAATCCCAAAACACCAAAACTGAAAGTGCATATACGGATGAAAGTAAACCATTCCCATATGCATGTTCAAAGGTAAAAGATACAAGTGACAAAACTCTAAAGGTGAAAAGATACCAAGAAAAGGAAAACAGCAACAAAAACTACCCCAAATGTCCAAGCTAGTACGGCTCCACATGATCCCTGAAGTCCTTCGAAAAACCTGAAAGAAGTTTTATATATATAGGGTGAGCATACAAGCACACTCATTAGGAAAAACCAAATACTCTCGTGAAAAAGTGAGGAGACATTCTAATGCCCCGTGGAAAAAGAGATAACCAAACACCTAACAAGGTAAACTATCCACCTAAGCCTCACCAAGGCACACTACCCAAATAATGCATGTCAAGTAAAGTATAGTAATAGCACATTGATGTTTGGGTAACCTGCTCCGCTTTCCCACTTGATATTGAAGACATCCTACGCATCGAACCAATCTTGCCATTCTCACCACAGTCCCACTGCCACACCCGCCCGCACACACCCGGGCCACAACCACACATCCAGCCCGCAAACACTTGGGCAATAATCGCTATCCCTCCCATAGACACCTGGGACACAACAATCTCATGTAACCATGCCCACAAACACCTAGGCTAGAACAACCACTGCCACGCCAGAAGACACTTGGGCCAGAAAGCTACCGTCATGCCCGAAGACACCTGGGCCTCATCCCGAAGATACTTGGGAAACAACCTGCCCATAAACACCTAGGCCAACCACTGAAACCACCATGATCGAAGATTCTTGGGCTAAAACTGGACCTCAGGCCATCACAGCCTGCCCGAAGATACTTGGGCTATCCGGGAAAGGGAGCATAAAGGAGCTAATAACCACCCACTCATAGAAGTGTTGGGAAAACAACTTCCCCCATGAAATGGGGGTGTTCGTCACTATGTTCTCAACTTGGGTGGGGCACAAAAAAGAAACATAATAACTAAAAAAATATATGTATAGGTATCAAAAAATCAACCCAACCTAGGGTTTCCAAAGCCAATCCATGCACAAGCACACTCATCCCTATTCATAGGAAGCACACTGCTCACAGCCGAGTCACAACTCACCCCCTAGAACCAATTCCCATTTAAGCTATTCTTGCTTCCATGATCATGTAATCTCATTTAAATATGGTTATCCACTACTGGGCAACTAAAAACATAAGCACAAACCATGGGAAAAAGTTACAGCCAATAGCAATTTAAGAATTCACACCTGGTTCTCTTTTAAAGTTGCAACAACAAAGGGATAAGGGAGATCCCTCAAAGTACTGGAACCAATGAAAACCCCAGGATATATCCCCATGTACCCAAAATCCAGAAGCCAACGGTTTCTCAATAACAAACAATCCCACCCAAATTCGTGATATAAAAAGAGTAATCACACAGCCTCAAATTCACAACCAGTCAAAGTATAACAACTGGGGATCCCATCCCCACCCGCATCGCCCCAGCAATCAGCATGTAAAAGAAACAACCAAACCACTACCATCAACACAAGGCAGGCCCATGAAGGTATTTTCAGATTTAAAAGATTTAACACACTCCATGGTTTCAAATCCAATGTACTTTAACTGGGGTTATCACAAAAAAGGGTTGATCCTGGTGCTTTCAAATTATTTAACCGAGTATAAATAATTAACCAATTCCATTACAGTCATTTAAACATATAGGGGTACCGAGGTTCATTAGTGCGCAAGGAAAGACCACAAACGGCCATGATTTTCAGTTTTCACAGGACCTCACAATTCACAACACATAACAACATAAAAAGAGTATAGCAGAACATCGGTCACCCCCCTTCATTCTTTAAAGGTCCATTCATTATCTTCATTAAGTTAGGTTTCATTAATTTCCACAGAGACAAAAATAATTCCCACCCCGCATGATACACAGAAGGAGAGATGAAGGATAAAATCTCTACATGATGGATCAATGATTGACTTTATTCCTCACATGGGTAGCAGGAATTCCACGGAACGCAATCAAGGAAAACTGAGGGGTTACAACCCGTCGGGAGGAAGGGTACTCCGAGTGCAGGGTGATCGGGAAAAATAAAAGTATGGAGAATTATTTGTATTATAAAGTATGGGATATAACATTCCCATGACGGTTAGGATGCAGAAATAAAAACTAGAAACCGCGTATGAAGCGGCATCATGGGTTGACCACGCGGCTGGGACACTCCACACGCTACATAAAAAGGTCCCTGCCTTTCGGGGTGGTTTAAACAGATGCACACCTCATTGGATTTCATTTAAGGGGTACCTCACCGATCATTTAATTTAAATGGTCATTAATGGGCTTTAAAACAGGCTTAAAGGGGTCAAAACATGGTTTAAAAACAAATTCGCACAAAAAAGTGGTGCTACTAGAAAACCGGTAGGGGTATGGGAGAGCTACCGGTAGCCGAGAGCTACCGATTGGCGACAGATACCGGTAGACAAGATATACCGGTACCCTAGAGTTACCAGTAGCCAAGAGGACCAGGTAGCCTAGAGCTACCGGTGGCCGAGAGGTACTAGTGGCCGAGAGCTACCGATAGCTGAGAGCCACCGGTAGCCGAGAGCGACCTGTAGCCGAGAGCGACCGGTAGCCGAGAGCGACCGGTAGCCGAGAGCGACCGGTTGCCGAGAGATACCGGTAGCCAAGATCTACCGGTGGCTGAGAGCCACCAGTATCCGAGAGGAACCGGTATCCTAGAGCTACGAGTTGCCGAGAGCTACCGGTAGCCGGGAGCGACCGGTAGCTGGGAGCGACCGGTAGTCGAGAGCTACCGGTAGCTGAGAGCGACCGGTAGCAGAGAGCGACGGGTAGCCGAGAGCGACCAGTAGCCGAGAGAGACCAATAGCTGAGAGCGACCGGTATCCAAGATCGATCGGTAGCTGAGATCCACCGGTAGCCGAGAGCCACCGGTAGCTGAGAGCCACCGGTAGCCGAGAGCCACCGGTAGCCGAGAGCCACCGGTAGCCGAGGATACATGTAGGACAAGGCTATAGCTAGGAGTCACCGATAAGTTGGGATGGCCTTCCATGTCACCCAGAACACCTAAAATATCAGATTTTTACCGTGTAAAGGACCCCAAAAACCCAGGCCATTACATCAGATACTTCTCAAACTATTCTCGTCCCTGATAATATAAGAACAACCCTGAATAGAGAAATGTGGGGTCCAAACAACCATCCTTTAAAGATACTTCTCAGGGGAAAACCCTGGAGTTGTTCAAAAGCTAGAACAGAACCCTCCCCCTAAATCCAGTAATACTCCCCCAAGATTTATCAACCACAAACATTCACAACAAGAACAAGTATCACATGTCCAACACATGAGTTAGGGAGTCCCCTCTTACATGTTTGGATATTATCCTCTTTGGGTGGCACTGACTCGCCCACACGGGTTTAATCGCATCCACACAAATGCGTCCTGATTAGCAGTCAGGTTTTCCCATAATCACACACTCTTACACACACACAAAGAGAAGAGGGAAAATGTCATCTAATAGCTAAGAAAAACAAGAATTTCATATATTAAAGCACAAGGTACAATGCCTCAAGGATCAGAACAAAAATAACAATGAATTCAAAATAGCTATGGGTACTGAACGTGTAACTAGGCCTCCCACTCCCATGTGCTCTCTTTCAGGCCACCGTTCCTCCACAACACACGAACCAAGGGAATGGTTCATCCATGAAGCATTTTATCTTTATGTTCCTTGATCTTGATTGGTCGTTCTATGAAGGTCGCATTGTCTTAGACATTTAAATCTCTCCAATCTATGATGTGGGATTCGTCTTGTAGATATCGACGAAGCCAGGACACATGGAATACATCTTGTATCCTCAGTAGTGGCGGTGGTAGCGCTAGCTGATAAGACACTTCACCGACCCGCTGCAACACTTCGAAGGGTCCGATGAACCTGTTAGAAAGCTTACTTTCCATGCCAAACCTCCGCTATCCACGAAGAGGGAAGACCATCAAGAACACGTAGTCAACAACTTCAAACTCAAATGGTCTCCTCCTATCATCGGCATATGAATTTTTCCAGTCGTGAGCCACCTTCATATTTTCTCGTATAAGATGAACCATATCTGTCGTGCTATGCACCACCTCCAGGCCAAGAACACCTGCTTCCCCAACCTCAACCCATCACACGGGTGAGCGATATGGCCTTCCATATTGGGCTTCGAATAGAGCCATGCCAATGGTAGAGTGATGGATATTATTGTATGAAAACTCTACCAGATGAATGTGTCGGACCCATGATCCCCTGAAGACCTGAATGCATGCTCGGAGCATATCTTCCAGGGTCTGGACGGTGCACTCTATCTGCCCATCTTTCTGGTGGTGGAAGGCAGTGCTAAGGCATAGTTGGGTGCCAAAATCATACTACCATCACCTCCAGAATCATGAGGTAAAATGTGCATCCCTGTCTGAGACTATGGAACTCGGAACTCCATGCAACCGCAATACCTTGTCCACATACTTCCGTGCTAGAGCAATCACTACACTCAACTCCTTAATCGCCAGAAAGTGGGATGACTTTGTCAAGCGGTCCACTACTACCCAGATTGTGTGACAACCCCATTGGAACTTGGGCAGTCCCATGACGAAATCCATTGATATTTCATCCCACATCCACTCGGGGACATCTAAAGGTTGCAACAACCATCCTGGAACATGATGTTCAGCCTTTACCCACTGACACACAAGGCACTTGGCCACAAACTCTGCCACTGCTCACTTTACTCTGGGCCACCAAACTTGTCTCCTCAGACCCTGGTACATCTTAGAAACTCCTGAGTGTACAGATAGGGGTGAGTTGTGGAACTCACTAAGAACCTTTCCACGCATCGCCTCAGGAACAAAAATCTTCCCCTGGAAGAGAATCCGATTTGACCATCTTCTGTCTACCCTTATGAAGCATGGCCCTGGTCAACTTGGTCACGCATCACTTCACACTCTAGGTCTCCCCACTAAGACTCCACCACATTCTACAATAGATAAGACTGCACTGTCATCTGATACAGGCAACCTCTACCACTATCCATCCTCGTATCAAAGAGCAACGCATCCAACTCCTCCATCGCCTTCCAAGCATCTACCGACTCTCGGACCGCATCCTTCTACGACCACCTGCATAAAGCATCAGCCACTACATTCCCTTTTCATGATGTATAGGAAATCTCAAATCCATAGTCTTGGAGAAACTCCATCTACCTTCACTGCCATATGTTTAGGTCCCGCTGGGAGAATATATACCTCATGCTTATTTGATCCGTGTAGACCACAATGTGTTCTACGATGAGGTAATGCCGCCAAAAAGTTAGTGTGAAAATGACCGCTGTAAGCTCCAGATTGTGGGTGGCATAATTACACTCATGAGGGAGTAGCTTCCTAGACCCATAAGAGATCACCCCTTGTCACTGCATCAACACACATCTGAGGCCTTGTCCTGAAGCATCACAAAAAACATCATATGCTTCCCCTTCTTCAGGTAGTCTCAGCACTGGGGCACTAGCCTACTTCATCTTCATATAGCTGAAGGTTTCCTCGCACTTCTCACTCCACATGAAAACCTGGTCCTTCTTGGTCAAGGCCGTAAAAGGTACCGTAACTCGAGAGAAGATGAGTACGAACCTCCGGTAGTAACCTGCCAGCACGAGGAAACTACGAACCTCTGCAATGTTCAAGGGTGTTGGCCAAGAAAAAATCGCCACATCCTCTGATGGGTCCACCGCTACCCCTTGATCGGGCACTACATGCCCAAGGAAGTGCACTTCTCTCAACCCAAACTTTCATTTCAACAACTTCTTATAGAGTTGGTGATGTCAGAGGACATCCAAAACCATCCTCAGATGCTCAGCGTGGTCCTCCTCTGATCTTGAGTTCATCAGGATGCCGTCAATGAACACAACTACGAACTGGTCTAGATACTCCTGGAAGACCGAGTTCATGAGCCCCATGAACACAGCCGAAGCATTCGTAACGCCAAAAGGCATAACTACAAACTCAAAGTGCCCAAATCTGCACCTGAAGATTGTCTTCAGGATGTCTCCCTCCTTTACACTCAACTGGTGATACCCAGACTGCAGGTCGATCATAGAGAACCATCCTGACACTTTCAACTGGTCAAATAGATCGTCTATCCTTGGAAGAGGGTAGTGATTACTGACTGTTACCTGATTCATCCTTCTGTAGTCTATGCAAAGCCTTAGACCGCCATCCGCCTTCTTCTCAAACAACACAGGAGCACCCCACGGTGATGCACTCGGTCGAAAAAAACCCATATTCATCATATTTTCAATCTGAATCCTCAACTCCCGTAGCTCCGAAGGAGCCATCTGGTAGGGAGCCATCAAAATCGGAAGATCACCAGGCTGTAAGTCTAACCCAAACTCGATATCACGTCGAGGGGGTAGATTCATCACCTCCTCAGGGAAGACTTCCATAAACTCACTGGAGATCCCTGGTACCTCCACCATCTCAGCATCCACTGACTCTACAGATAGCTTGGCTAACAAGGATAGGAGGGGTTCCTCTCGCCTACTTCCCTTCTGGCCACTCTGCTTTCTGGTGAAAGAAACATGTCAGCAGCCCAAGTCTAAGAACACAACCCTTCCTCGGAAGCAGTCGATGATGGAACACACAGAGAACAGCCAGTCGATGCTTAGGATGACATCGTATGGTTGTATCTATAGTGGTAGTATATCCCTGACTGACTGATGTGTCCTTATCATCAGTCTTCACCCTCTACAAACATATAACAAGTCGGTCTGATCTCCAACTGGTGTGCTCAGTACAAGGGGCACTGGAAGTCTCTCTCCATCTAGACCCAGAGCACGGTCCAGACTAGGTGAAACAAAGGAGTGTGAAGCTTCAGTATCGAACAAGGCGTAAGAAAGGGTACTGAACAAACTGATCGTACCTCGAACAACCTCCGGTCCCGCTGTAACTGCTGCCTCTGCAGCGTGAAACAATCCACACCTAGCACCTCTGACCCTCGGCTATCCACCACCTCCTCGACCACTCCTTGGTCGAGGTACCTGATGAGTTCCCTGAGGTTGGCCTCCCCCTGCAACATCTGCCCTCCGAGGATCGGGAGTTTGCTACCCCTACTACTGTTGGTGGAAGGGCCTAGTTGGAAGCTGCTGTTGAGGCGGGTATTGGGCAAGTCCGCCACCTTCATACTGTACTCGGTCTGGGCACTGATTCCGGAGAATTCCATGGCTCCCAAAGATGAAGCACCTCAGTCCTAGGCTTGAAGGGAAAGGGCAATGACTGGGGGACCAGAACTGGATTTGCTGCGGCCCGCTCCCTGCTGGTCGGAACCTAGAGGGTCCCGATGCGGGAGGTCTGGTGATAACGGCCATTCCCTTTGACGGGCCTAGTTGAATCCCCTCTCGTGACACACCGCCCAGTGTGTGCATCCTCTCCACCACCTCTTCCTTCTTCTGTACCTCCATGTATGTCGGTAAGGTGAGGGGGTAACATCATACTGGAGTGAAGGTCGGAGTGCCTCCACTTAACGTCTCGCCCGAGACTCCTCATCCGGAAAGAGGTCCGGAGAAAATTGAAGGAGGTCCTTGAACGTGATCCCCAACTCCCTTACTGACATACTCCCCTGCTGGAGGGAGAGTAGCTCCTGCCTCTTCTCTGACTTCATCGTAGAAGAGAGGAATTCTGCCCGGAACTCCTTCTCGAAATCAGCCCATGCCACCTCGGCCTCTCTCCTCTCCCCCAGGTAGAGTATCCACCACTAACGCACTACTCCCCACATCTGGTTGACGGCTAGAGGTACCCAGTACTATGTTGGAGAACAAATCAAGCTGAAGGCTATCACCAGATCCTCTAGCCAGCCCTCCATCTTCATGTTAGAGGTGCTGCCCTCGTACTTCTTGAGGGTTTGTCATTGGAAGTCTCGAAATATCTTCTGCCACTAGTCATCCTCCTCCTCTTGACCATCCCTCTGCTAATCGTTCGAGTCATCCTCCTGGGCCTCGATCGCCTGTACAACTCATGGTCGTCTCCCGGGTGTGATAGCTGCAAGGTAAACAATGAATTCCTAAGCCCATGTAGTGCATAATATTGTTCTTTAAACTCCATAAACATCTTATTTATTTCAAATTCCAAAAACACCCCAGAAACATGAGAACACAAGTCATTATGATGCAAGTACCTTTCCTAGAGTCTCTAACATGAAATCAGTGTAGTCTCACTTGGTTGTTCAGAAGGTCCAGAGTACTGGCATTGGATCACATGTGGACCTAAAATCCCCTATCCTAGACGGTCTTCCTTAGCCTAATTCACACACCAAGGTCACCCATCACTATTTACCTACCATCCCATGAAATCATCACTATGCCGAACTCCAGACTCCATCCTATCTCTCAACCCGCCTCTGATACCATTCTGTCACGACCAACATTCACCAAATGGAGGGAAGGGTCAGCATATTGTCAGGACCTTCCTTCTTTTTGTTGAAGGAGATATAATGACCCCTGAAACCCACCTTCAATAGGTCCCGGAGTGGCAACGATCACCAAGGGTATGGAATCACACACTAAATGGAAAGCATTACCCCTATTTTTAATAAGATCGGGAGATAAGATAGTGAATCCCACAACAGCAAAACTGAAAGAGCAAGTACAACTGATAGTAAACCATTCCCATATGCATGTTCAAAGGAAAAAGATACAAGTCAAAAAACTCCAAAGGTGAAAAGATTCCAATAATTGGAAAACAACATCAGCAACTTCCCCAAAGGTCCAAGCTAGTATGGCTCCGAATGATCCCTGATGTACTCCTGGAAACATGAACGGAATTTTATATACAGAGGGTGAGAATACAAGTACACTCAGTAAGGAAAAACAAAGACTCTCATGCACAAGTGAGGAGACATTCTAATGCCCCGTGGAAAAAGAGATAACCAAAATCCTAACAAGGTAAACTATCCACCCAAGCCTCACCAAGGCACACACCCAAAATAACACAGGTCATGTAATGTATAGTAATAGTACATCGATGTTTGGTTACCCCACGCAACTTTCCCACTGGTTATTGAAGACATCCTACGCATCGAAATAATCCACCATTCCCACCCTAGTCTCACTGACACACCCACTCGCACACACCTGGGCCACAACCACACATCCTACCCACAAACACCTAGGCCACAACTGCTATCCCGCCAACAGACACCTGGGCCACAACAATCTCACGTAACCATGCCCGCAAACACCTAGGCTAGAACAACCACTGCCACGCCCGAAGACACATGGGCCTCATCCCGAAGACACTTGGGAAACAACCTGCCCATAAACACCTAGGCCAACAACCTAAACCACCCCGCCCGAAGATTATTGGTCTAATAATGGACCTCAGGACATCACAGCCTTCCCGAATATACTTGGGTTATCCGGGAAAGGGACCAGAAAGGAGATAATAACCAGCCACTAATAGAAGTGTTGGAAAGAACGCACTCCCCCATGAAATGGGGGTTTTCGATACTAAGTTATCAACTTGGGTGATGCGCGAATAAGAAATATATGAACTACAAAAATATATGTATAAGTAACAAAAACTCAACCCAAACTAGGGTTTCCAAATCCAATCCATGCACAAGAACACTCGTCCCTATTCATAGGTAGCACACTGCTCACAGTCGAGTCACAACTCACCCCCCAGAACCAATTCCCATTTCAGCTATTCTTACTTCCATGTTCAAGTAATCTCAGTTCAATAAGGTTTTACACTACTGGACAAAAAACAGAATAAGCACAAACCAAGGGAAAAAGTTACAGCCACAGGAAATTTAAGCATTCACACACAGTTCCCTTGCAATGTCGCAACAACATAGGGATAAGGGAGATCCCTCGAAGTACTAGAACCAAAGAAAACCCCAGGATACAACCCCATGTTCACAAAATACAGGAACCAATGGTTTCTCAACAACAAAGGATGCCAACCCAATTCATGATATAAGTAGAGTAACCACACAACCTCAAATTCACAACCTGCGAAAGTATACCAACAGGGGTTCCCATCCCCACCTGCATCGCCCCATTAATCGGCCTATGAAAGAAACAACCAAACTGCTACCACCAACACAACGCAGGCCCATTGAAGTATTATCAGATTTAAAATATTTAACACACTCCATGGTTTCAATTCCAATGTACTTTAATCGGGGTTATCACAGAAAAGTGTTGATCCTGGTGCTTTCAATTTATTTAACCAAGTATATGTAATTAACCAATTCTATTACATTCATTTAATAATACAGGGGTAACGAGGTTCATTAGTGTGCCTGGAAATACCACCAACGACCATGATTTTTAGTTAGCACAAGCTCTTATAAATCACAACACATAACAACATAAAAAGAGTATAGCAGAACATCCTCACACCCCCCCCCTTCATTCTTCAAATTTCTGTTCATTATCTTCATTAAGTTAGGTTTAATCAATTTCCGTAGAGAAAAAAGCAATCCCACCCTACATGATACACAGAATGAGAGATGAAGGATAAAATCCCTACCTGACGGATCAAGGATCGACGTTAAGTCCTCGCGTTAGTAGCAGGAACTCCACGGAACGCGATCAAATAAAACTGAGG
This sequence comes from Viscum album, assembly GCA_963277665.1. Classification (NCBI taxonomy): domain Eukaryota; kingdom Viridiplantae; phylum Streptophyta; class Magnoliopsida; order Santalales; family Viscaceae; genus Viscum; species Viscum album. The sequence continues at coordinate 738,778,896 of OY728160.1, forward strand.
GGTTACAACTTGTCGGGAGGAAGGGTACTCCGAGCGCAGTGTGATCGAGAAAAAGAAACGTAGGGAGAACACTTTAGCTTATAAAGGCTGAGTTACAGCATTCCCGAGATGGTTAAGATGCAGAACGAAAAACTATAAACCACATAAGAAGCGGGATCGTGGGTTGACCATGCGGCTGGGAAACCCCACACGCTACTTAAAAGGTCCCCTCCTCTCAGGGTGGATTACACCAACGCACACCTCATGGTTTTTCATTTAAGGGGGTACCTCGCCAATCATTTAATTTAAATGGGAATTAATGGGCTTTAAAACATGCTTAAAGGGGTCAAAACATGGTTTAAAAACCAATTTGTGAAAAAAGGAGGTGCTACTGGAATACCCTTGGGGGTAGGCGAGAGCTACCGGTAGCTGAGGGCTACCGGTTGGCGAGAGCCACCGGTAGCCGATAACTATCGGTTGGCGACAACTACTGGTAGCTGAGAGCTGCCTGTGTCCTGGAGATACTGGTGGCCAAGAGCAACCAGTAGCCTAGAGCCACCAGAAGTCAAGAGCCACCGGTAGCTGAGATCCACCAGTGGCCGAGAGCCACCGGTAGCAGAGAGCCACCGGTCGTCGAGAGCCACAGGTGGACAAGAGCCACCAGTAGACGAGAGTCACATGTAGCCGAGAGCTACCGGTAGCCGAGAGATACCGGTAGCCGAGGGCTACTAGTACCCAAAGGTCACCGGTAGGCTAGGTCTACTGGTAGGCTAAGGCTACCGGTAGGCCAAGGCTACTGCTAGGAGTAACTGAGAAGCTGGGATGGCCTTCCAGGCTACCAAGAACACCTCAATTATCTGATTTTTACCAAGTAATGGACCCCAAAAACCCGGGCCATTACATGTAAGCACCAAGGGACAAAGATATTTTCCATTATTATACTAAAAATCTATGATATGAGAAGTATAATAAGTTCGTGAACCTAACATATGATAGAATATCTGTGATGGAAAATGATGAGTCTCTTACCGACCTACAGTGGTTTATGCTATCTTTGGAAGCTGATGAGATATTAATGGTGAGATGTTTTCTCGATGGCTTTGATTTGAGATCATGTCATAGGTGAATGGGTTCCATGTGAGCAGTTTCAAAGATGTGTTTATTTGGACACTCATCATGAAATGGATTCTGATAGAGTCTCCATGAAGTGGCCAATATGATCCTTTAGGGAGACTATGAGATCATCTTCAAGGAGAATGAAGCATTGTTATGATAGTTTTATCTAATGTAAAAGTAGTCAGATTATTTAAGGAAGTGGGAATCCATCCTTTAACCATGTTAAATTATAGTTCTTTCAGTGTGGAATGGTTTTAAACCTATGACCTCAGTGTCCATACCCCACATTGGTTTCTCGCTTATGAAAGATTATGCTAATGATAGTTGTTTTCTATGGGCATGAAGTAATATAGTAGTGGTAGGGGAATATTATAGGTCCGAGATTTGTGAATAATTCATCCACTTAGTGAACATGTAGTTGGAGTTACATATGACGTTATGGTTGAAGAATGGGATGTCATACCACATTTCAAGAATGTAAGTACTAGGGAGAGGGTATATATCATGGGACTCAAATGTGAGCCTAGGAAAAAGGGGAATTATGGCTACACATTATATAAAATACTTTAGATATTGAGGATTTAGAATTTTCTACTATCATAGATACAATTATTGTATCATCAACCCTTTATTTTGTTTTATTTGATAAATGAGAATAAAACTCGTTTTTATCCATTTTTTTGTAAACAACTTTGGAATAGATGGTGTTTTGACAATCGACACACGATTGGGAGTGAAATCAAGGAATACCAAACATTTCAAGGTTTTTTCTTTAGATATTGGTGGTTACCATTTCATCTAAGAACTGTTCTTGTTGGAAATGATAGGATTTGATTTTATTCTTGGTGTGAATTAGTTGGTTCTATACCAGGATCATATCATCTATTATAAAATGATATATACCTCTTTCTTTCAAGAGGCATATATTCTTACCAGGGTGGGTGAGATCTTGATAATCATAAAATAGGATCAATTTAGTTTAGAGTGGATTGTATCATGGCTCAGATAGATGCTATTTCTCAATATGAATGTGTAATGTAGATTGATTATTTCCCTCTAGTGGTAGAATATTTTTTAGGATGTCTATACTCTTGAGTTCTACAGATTACCATCTAAATGATAGGTTGAGTTTACAATTGTGTTGTTTCTATGAGAATAGCCATTTTCTATCCCACTATATATAATATAACTTTTAGTTATTTAGGAGATGAATTTTCAGTATTACGGTCTGGAAAATATTGGTTTGATATAGACTAATACATCTCCTTGTGTTTCTCCAGTTCTCTTACCCAAAAAGGCTGGTGTTACTTTGCGCCTATATGTAGATTGTCGAAATGTGATTCAAATAATAGTCAAGAACCAGAGTCCTCATCCATATTTCAATTATCTCAATTACAAACTGAGAGGCCCTAATATATTATATAAGTTGTATTTGAGATTCAGATACCAGCATTTCATGTTGAGACGATTAGACATACCTCATACTACATTTATGAGCACGTATGTCTTGTATGTTTTAATAGTGATGTTGTTTGGTTGGTCTAATTCACTGGAGATATTAATGAGCATGATATTTTATCCATTAATAGATACGTTTTTTTGGTATTTTTTATAAAATCATAGTGAGATCACAGTAATCCAATGATCATGGAAAACATGTTGACATCATCGTAGGTATATTGAGAGAGCATCGACATTATGCCATTCTAACCATGTGTAATTTCTGGATTGATAAAATGAAATTCATTGTTCATGTCATTATAGTGGTAGGAGTGCTAGTGGAAATTGAAACATTTGAAGTCGTCGTATCATGAGAGATTCATGGTAATGGCTTTGAAATCCATAAATTTTTGTTTTAATATATTATTATCGATGATTTATTTAGGAATTCTCATGTTCGGAAGAACCAATATAAGGATGGACTAAATTGGAGTCACATTTTATGGTATGATTTTTATGAGAGAGCATCTTAGGGAAGGATGAAATCAATATATATCATCACATTACCTATACCATGTAAAGCATAAACCATGTACTATAATGAATCATGAGTTTTACATAGAGCGATTGTGGTTGATGATGATTGAGTGGAATCTTATGGATCCAAACTGATGATAAAAAATAAGAGGAATTATCGTAATCATGATTTTTAGTTAGAAGTAGTTGTATATTCACTAGGATTTTGGATAAATTATCTTATGGGTGAGTGGTTTGTGGTATAAATGTACCACAAGGGCCACAGTTACATCATTTCTCAGTGAGACCTGAACCATTAGAAGAGAAGATGGGTTGAGTGTCTATATTCTTTGAAATTCAAGTTTCCTTATAAAACAAGAAAGTGCATTGTTGTTTCTGAATCATTGAGCCGAAATACCACCTAATAGGAAGTACTGGATTCTTGTGATGAGTATAGGGTGATGTAACTCTTTGTAAACATTAATATATAAGTTCAAGAGACTTAGGGATGAGTATCTTTGACATTGACATCTGTTATACCCATAATTTTGAACCGAATCAGCACTGATAAGTTAGATGATCTTGAGGTCTTAGTTGTAAAAGTCATATTATATGGTTGAGATAAAATATCTAATTGGCCCCTTGGTGGTGGAAATTATCTTCTTTTTCATGTCCATGTATGGGTCGATTGGTCTTTCATGAGGAGTTCATTAAAGAGTTTCATAATTTTATATGGGTGATATATCCAGGTTCAAAAAAGATGTATAATGATATCAATATGTATTATTGGTGGTTAATAATGAAAATAGAGGTATTGGGATTTGTTTGATGACTTTTTAACTATCAACGTTTTATGGGTGATCATCATAGGTTTGTTAAGATCTTTATACCTTTTCCCATTCCCGAGTGGACATGAGATGATGTCAAAATGCATATTTTGATAGGATTACCCAGGTAAATACTAAAAATGATTCTATATTGGTGATTTTGGATTTAAAAATGAAGATAGAACAATTTTTTAATGTTAAATAAACCATCCAATTTCATTATCTTTGTAGTATTTATGTTTGTGAGGTAGTTTTGTTGCACAATGTTTTGAGTAGTATTATTTAAAAATGACATCCTAAATTCCCAAAAGAGTTCTGGAAGGGTATTCTAGAATAATCTCGGATTTTCATTTCATTAGTGTAAGGCCAATCATTGTAAGATTCATGGTCAATATGAGTTTACTATTTAGGTTCTAGATGAGATTTTATGAGCCCCAATTTTGGATTTTAGTGGTTCATTATAGATTCTTATGGAAATCATTTTGTTTTCATATAATTACAGATTTTTTTCATATCTTCATATGGATCCTTTTGAGGGCTTTTATGGAAGTCCATTCAACTGTCCTCTTTGTAGGATGGAGTTCAGTGAGTCAGTTCTTGTTGGGAATACTCTAATGCATGAGATGTCTCAGAATGTTTGGTTGACCAGGATACAGTTAGTGACTTCCCATTATAGGAACAAATCTTATGATGACCATCATAGAGGATGAGTGGAGTTTTAGTATGGTTATCATGTTTTCCTTCGGGTGTCACTTAGATTGGGATAACTCTATATCAGGAAACATGGAAAGCCAGTTCCAATGTTCTTCAGGTCATTTGAAATAGTGGAAAGGTTCGGTCCAATGGAATACCATTCATCCATTCCTATGTTCAATGGTTCTGTCGACAATGTGTTTCATCTTCCACTACGTAAGATATATTATCGATTCCATTCTCACTTGATAGAAATTGTCAATGTTTAGCATCATGTTGATGTTTTGGAGCATCTGATATGGGTCGTGGAGCATAGTGAGATATAATTCCACGAGTGGTCTATACAATATGTTTGTGTGAAATGGTAGAATGGGAAAGTTCAAGAGGATACCTAGGAGAGGGAGTCCAATATGTGTTCATAGTGGCCAAAACTCTTATCCAAGAACTCATAGTGATGGTTGGAGCATCTCATAGATGATATTATATCATGGGAAAGTTGTATAATATTGTCCATTTCATTATATTCCCTTCATTGATGTTTTATTTGAACTTTGTTGGTTGTTTCTTGTTTAGATATGGGGGGCATTTGTTCCGGAATATTTCATAATGTGTCAGGATGTATATTTGATTGAATTAATAGAGTTTGAGTATAAATATGTCAACTATTATGAAGGATTCATGGTATGTTGATAAGCCTTAAAGGGGCTTCATATTTTATAATGAAAATGGGATGAAATCAATCTGTAGGACATTTAGACGTCATGTAAATGGGCTACCTTACTTATAAAAGCCACTAGAATCAGGTCATGAATTCATTCATGATGTGAAGTGGTAAAATTTTGTTATCTATTAACTTATTGTGTAATTTTCAAGTGAATTAAATATTCAGTCGATTCTATGGGTCTTTAAGTATATCCCTATAAAAATAAATACACGAAATGTAACTAAATTAAATTCCATGTTATTTCCCAGGCACTGGTTTTAAGTGTTCCATTCATTTGATATTTTCCCATTCTCATTTTAATCTCCCACCTCTTGATGCTAGGACATATTTTAGGTGATTTCGAGAACCTATCTTGATTCTGGATATCATGATCATGCATATGAACATTGGTAATTGGTTTTGGTTTGGTTATCCTTTATTTCCCTTTGATCTCCTACTATTGCAGTGTTATATCATGAAAGTGTAAATTGTTTTTCGGGTCCTTGAAAAGATTTTATCTTGGATACTTCTTGTGATCATTTTATCATTCATCCCTATTGACATTTTCCATTTGAATCATTATTGGATAATCAGTTAAAGGTGGGTGGTCTAAACCTTAACCATATGGTTTAATAGTTTTCATGTATTCGAAATTGTAACGCCCCGACCCTAGTTACCCAGAGTCGGTGCATTATTACATAACATTTGCATGATCACGAGAAAGATCAAGTCTCGAAAGACCGATTAGTTTAGTAGCCTTGTAATAACTAGATACATCCATAAATTTTTACATTACATCATAAAAATACATCTTGTCTTCATATCCCCTCATACTATCCCTGCAGGCCATTCATAAATTACTTCTTCATAATCCTAGGAAAAATAAAACATTGAAAGGGGTGAGCTCATATGCTCAGTAAGGATAACATTATAGCAGAAGCTTTCATAAATAAGCATAAACACTTAAGGCAATTTATAACTACAACAAAAGCCTTTTAAACTTGAACTTCAGCATAAAATGGAAAAGGTAAAATGAAATAATGTCATTTACTTACTCACATGGATATTCTACTAGTCGAATGATCACATGCAATATCAATAACCACTTTCATAATGTTGGAATGCATAATGCCAGACTATCATAACCACATAGCCAAGGCCTCGTGCCAAGACTACAAATAAGATTTTGTCAAGGCCTTGTGCCAAGACACTAGTTTGTCTCATGAGACCTACCAATGCATCGAAGATCTATAGCGGGCTCCACCCGTCACTTATTAAGTCCAATGCATTCCTCATATGAACATGTTTAAACATAACATAATCATTCGTATTAAAAATAGCATACGAAATTTCAATACTTTTACCACAAACCATGAATGGTATAAAAACAGCACATCCACAGTCAAACATAACTCATTCGATACAATATGGAAGATTGTATTGTATCACATTAACCTCAATCAAGAATAATGAATGATGTTGACATAGATGAAAATAATCATCAAAACTATTTGAGAGAAATATCCCCCTTTTCTTGAAAACATTTAAAAGTCACACTATTTGTAAAGAAGCAATTTAAAAGTAGATTTTTGAATCAAAGTGTCCCATACCACTTTGAAACTTTTTAAAAGGAGTTTTAATTTCTAAACATTAATTTCCATATAAATAAATCCTTAAAACCATTTTTAAAACATGGACATTAATGAGAACGGTTTAGATGAATAAGTCTTTAAAACATTTAAAAATGGTATTTTGGTTAGAGATTCTAACCAAAATAGACACTTGAATACAAATAATTGAGGTAATCAAAACATTTTAATATCATGAGAATAAAGTGATTCATGATATACTATGTCAAAGTACATTATATACACCACATAAAAGTGATTTGGTGTATATCATCAAAGAAGTCTCAATGGAATGTAAATTGAGATGAAATCTCTCATAAAGGTTGTATCCTTAGGTTAAGGATAAATCAACGACATAATTACGTGTGACAAATATAAATACACTAAATATGATTGGACATTCAGTGTAAAACAATCAAAGGACATTCACACATATTCTTGTAAAAACAACACCAACGAATTGGATGTTTAACTCGACAAATGGAGAATGAGTTAAAATTACTCTTATCAAATTCATATCAATGACTTGAGAATTATCAATGGAGTGATTATGTGTATCAAATGTATATCCACAGGAAGGGGAGTGGAAATTATGACATAATCAAATGAATAGTGATTCCACACATAATCTTGGAGTAATATAATCAATGAAATATGCGTAAAGCCAAATGAGTGGAAATTGAAATTTCAAATTCCCTTATCGATTAGGCAACTTATGAAACATACACCCATGAAAGAAGTATCATACCCAGATGATGTAAATACCCATAAATTAAAGTATATTACACAATGAATACAATCATGGGCAGTACACATACACCACATTCAATAATTAAGTGGTGAATAATGGAAATCTCACGAAATTAAAAGTGAGATAAGAAACCCCTTACCACGTTAATCAACTGAGTCGTATGGCCAAAAGTTAATAACCACCAAATGATTTACAGAATAAAATGAATATAAAGATAATCATGATAATATATATAAAATGGAAGTACACAATACACCACATTCAATAATTTAGTGGCGAACAATGGAAATCTCACGGAATTGAAAGTGAGATAAGAAAATCCCTTACATTGTACTTTTTCCTTGGTCGATGGTAGGTTTACCTCCTATATAATGGTGAAATAATTGTTATTGAATTATACAAGAATAATTTACATTAATATGATATCATATATGATCTTTTAACATTGATTTGTTAATAATATCTTAGAATTATCGTCATTTCGGGTGTTAACGGGTTCATTTTACTTTATATTCTTTGTTATGTGAGCCATATTCGTTATTAATGGGATGTATATTATTCATATCCAGAATGCTATCAAGTCCTTAGATACTATTTTTAAATCATCAAATGATAATTATACTTGAATGGATACGATGGAGAATGAATCTCATCGCGTTCGTGGAGACGGTAGTCCATACGTACGCATGAGCGACAATATCATTCTTTTGATATTAAAATAATATATAAATGGATGGTATATCATATATACAGAATCATTAACATGTTATATTTATTATTTACATGAGTTACACATCATTATTATACCCATCCAAATAATATTATATTGAATAACAATTACACCACGACGTGGAGACGGTAAGCCGTACGTACGCACGTATGGTGACATGTTATTCAAAGGGTGGATAGAATACTGAATATGGTTGTACCATATTTATAATAACATCACAGTATATAAATGAAACTGGATTTATTATTTTAGAATGGTAACAACAAAGGAAGAAGAAGTGGAAGAAGAAATGAACTTAGAATAGGGTGGTGAAATCATAACCTCTTCTTCGGGTTCTTCCTTTTGATTTGATCAAAAGGGCTCCTTAGGTTGGATTTAGGATCAAACTAAGGCCCCTAGGTTGTATTGAGGGATGTTGGGAGAGTATTTGGGCAGAGTTTGGCCGAACAAAAATGCTTTGAAGGTGTGAATAAATGAGAAGGAGGAGTGCCCTTTTATAAGAGGGGTGAGGGGCACCTTTGGAAAAGTTAGAGATATTAGTTTATAATAAATTCATAATCGGTTTCCAATGGCTCAAAAGTTGACTATTCAAAGGTTAAGGTTGGGATGGGTCGAAAAAAACTCAACCAATTGAATTTAGACAGGTTTTTGTACTTATATTAACCTTATCTTTAAGTATTAACTCTAAGTTAATTAGTTTCACTTTTACAATGTCTCTTTGTATTTTTATATAATATGGTTAATAAACTAACTATATACATCCAAGAGACCCCCAAGTGGTCCATTAATGATGAACCTATCATGATATAAGACTCTTGGCCGAACCTTAGATTTTTAGGAATTTAATATCAATTAATAATATAATATTTGTTTTAAGAACTCTTTTATGTCAATTTTGACACTATTCAATAGTTGATTTTTTTGAAACTCATAACAGATTGATTACTTCCAAAAACGTCACTTAAATCAAAATAATATATCATATTATCCTAGAAAATTATTTTAATTCATTAAAAGTTTCATATTATATTTATTTGGGTATTTATAATATCAATTATTTTAATTTTTCACTATTATAGTAATTACTACATCATCATTGTGTCATAAATAAAATAAATTATTTAATGTCTAAAAATTATAAATAAAATATAATTATGTAGGAAATCTTTTTATCTTTATAAGGAATATTTATAATCTAAAATACAACATATATAACCCTATGTAACAATTGTTTTTATAAAAGATATATGCTTGTGTCATTTTTGTATTCATTTTAACTTAATTAAAATAAAGTGTCATTATCACTTACAAGTGGATCCATGGGGTCCCAAAATCGACCCAAAGATTCCCATGGTCTACCATGTATCAACCAATAGGGTTAAGGCACGTTTTAGGGTAATTTAGTATTATTATAATATTATTTTTTAACCTTTATTTACCGGATTTACCCTTAACCATGGTAAATAAAATATTTACCGCAGTAATTATTCAAAATGTCTAAAATTAAAAGATAACTATTTACACAATTTGAACATCATGATTCCAAATATGGAATCCATTTTCCTAAATTCAAAACACATATGTGGCAGCAATTAATTTAAAATTAATTCCCACTGTCAAAACAAAAATCGTGTTTTTAAGAGATAATAACTATCAAAAGATTGACATTTGTTTATGTTCGGTTTAATTGTAAAATTATGTCCAATGACCAACATTATATTAAATGGTAAAAATATATTCTAAATATACTTTAAAACTACTAAAATTCATAATTTATCACTATTAATTATTTTGATTAAAAAAGTTGTTTTTAATTAAAATTTAGTAATTTTCACTATTCATCAAAATATAAAAGTTATCCGAAAAGTACCAAAATTTTACCCTAGGCTAATTTAGATATTACGAATCCAAAAATGAAGTCCATTTTGAGAGATAGAATTTATAAAATTTCAAAAAGTAGGTATTACTATTCATAACGGCTAGTTTGATTGGTTATGGTGTGTTAAAATCTGGAAGTTGCATACAATGCACGCCATTGCATTATTCGAAAGGAAACATACCGAGGAAACTTGGGGTTTTACATTCTCCCCTCCTTCAATAAATTGTTTCCTCGCAATTTTTAAAATTTTTCTTGGGAATATAATGGAATGTCCCACATCGGAAAAAGAGTCAATAAAACTATCACTTTAAAAGAAAGAAAGAGAGGTATAAAGGTCATCCAAGATAACCCATACTAGGATTCCATGTAAGAAAACATGGATATGGATGATAAAATAAGTGTCAAGTTCTGATGGAGAGGGATATAAATCATGATCAGGATAAAGTTAACAATGACAAAACCACAAACTTGTGTTGGGACAAACGACCATTAGTCTCCTAGTAGGAAAGTAAATGAACAACAATTTTTTTAAAGTTACATTACATAAGGAAGAGGAATTCATTTATGATATTGACTAAGAACATTATGAGATATACTTACATTTTATGTAAATTTTCATTCTTTAATAAATTTCCACCACTAAATCAATTTTTTTTAAACGATGAGTATTCAAGAAGACTTGGTCACACTGGAAGAGCTAGAATAAACTTCTATAGAATCACATGATCCATGGAGGATAAACCATATATTTACATTGTCTTTGAAGATTAATCAAAACCAAAATGGTTAGTGAATGATCTAATGATCCCCCAAAAGGATATTCATTGAGATAAATATGCACTAATCTTAATTTCTAAAATTAGACCAACAATACCCCAAAGTTAAATAGATACCATTCAATAACGAATTGTCCTTAAAATACTTTAATATAATCCAAACAAATATTGAAACCCAAAACATAGAACAATTTGATTATGTAGTCTCCCATGTTACATTGTATCTCCAAATGACATCAAATACTCTTAAAGTCACATACATAAAAGTAATTAACATCATCACATATTCTCTGTTATAGGTTAATCATTTCCATAAATAACCCAAATCACTATAAATCAACAATAAAAACGTAGATAAAAATCCACCATTACTCTACAAATGAAACCCCATTGTATTCTATTTTCCTTGGGCATATAGTGTTCCCAACAAAGTGAACATCTTCCAAAATAACATTTATCACTTAATCACCAAATCATTTTCCTATACCAAGGGTATTCATTTGATAAGACATAAGAACCCAAATCATCTTATTATTGATCAATAAAATCATTTAACAAAAAAAGTAGTCACATTATCCAGGGACTTCATGTAGTCCAGTGGTAGGCGATAAATCCCAATCGCACTTTGGATGTGGGTTCGATTCCCACAGCTTTGTCCGACGCGACGGGTTGTCACACGGTCTACCTGTTGTCCTTTTTCAAAAACTATATTTTATAATATTACCAAAATGAAATAAATTCCTCAAAATAACACAATTTAACCACAAATGTTATATCATACTTTTCATTTTCATCCCAAATTATAATAACTTATCATTTTCTCAAACCCCAATGATCATATAAAACCAAATGGTTATTTATACCTATATCCACAAAAGAAGAGACAATTCTTCCTCAAATATCATTCTCACATGGCAAACTGCGGGATTACAAATACAAGAGAAAATTATTCCAAAGTAAACCCATCAACAAGGAGTGCTAATACTTTTTAAATTTTTCTCCAACAATTTATTTCCACATATCTTCTTCTTTGACCAAGAAAATATCCTATAGAATAGGACATTCACTCGGGTAATGTCCAGGTCCCCTTCATTTACGAAAAATGACTGTAAATGGACTCTTGGTACCATTTTCATCTTCATCCATAGTACTCTTCATTTTTCTTCGGTAATTATTCACTTTATGTCATTCCTTCCCGCACGTAAAACATTTTGTTGTCCCATTGAGACACTTTCCTGGGTGTCTCTTTCCACATTTCCTGCATGATGAAAATTGAGGTTTCTTTTCTCCATGGTCTCCATTGCTGGAGATCTTATCATTTATCACCTTTCTCTTCCTTGTTGAGTCTGGGAGTTGGTTAATATATATGTTATTGATCATATTTTTGGAAAACTGATTTGGCATAAAGACGATATCTTTTACGCCTATCAACATTCCATTTTTTTGCTCATTTCTACCACCATTCCCACCTTTTACATCATTCTCAAAGTCACTATGACTTCCTTGGAATCCAGCCATTGACTAAAACCAGAAAACATTGTGTGAGTAATAGTAGTCGTAAAATCATTTAGAGATTAAAATGTCACCATATTCTCAATTTGAAACATATTAGGATTAACCAAGGTCATTTACTCTCATCTTATGTATATATTACTTAAATCGGTTTGTAAAGAAAATTTAAATTATCCTAAGTATATCCCCCGGGAGTGTCGTAACCAAGAGTGAAGCAAGGCCCGTTGTCGTGCACCAGTTTCCGTTCGAGTCTAGCTCAAAGCAGTGTTTTCGGTTTTTACCCCTAGGTACATATGTGCCAGAGCCGCCTCTACCTGCTCGTATCCAGATAGGGATGTATTGCTCAGAAAACTCACAAAATCTCTACAATGCAAAAATTCTCGGAAGTTCTTTTATACTAATCATCAAATTTCATCTTAGGTCTACGTTCTCTAATCAGAATTTATCTAAATCTAGCTTCCAAGGTTTGTACTAAACTTCCTCTGATACCAACTGTAACGCCCCGACCCTAGTTACCCAGAGTCGGTGCATTATTACATAACATTGGCATGATCATGAGAAAGATCAAGTCTCGAAAGACCGATTAGTTTAGTAGCCTTGTAATAACTAGATACATCCATAAATTTTTACATTACATCATAAAAATACATCTTGTCTTCATATCCCCTCATACTATCCCTGCAGGTCATTCATAAATTACTTCTTCATAATCCTGGGAAAAATAAAACATTGAAAGGGGTGAGCTCAGATGCTCAGTAAGGATAACATTATAGCAGAAGCTTTCATAAATAATCATAAACACTTAAGGCAATTTATAACTAAAACAAAAGCCTTTTAAACATGAACTTCAGCATAAAATGGAAAAGGTAAAATGAAATAATTCCATTTACTTACTCACATGGATATTTTACTAGTCGAATGATCACATGCAATATCAATAACTACTTTCATAATGTTGGAATTCATAATGCCAGACTATCATAACCACATAGCCAAGGCCTCGTGCCAAGACTACAAATAAGATTTTGTCAAGGCCTTGTGCCACGACACTAGTTTGTCTCATGATACCTACCGATACATCGAGGAGCTATAGCGGGCTCCACCCGTCACTTATTAAGTCCAATGCATTCCTCATATGAACATGTTTAAACATAACATAAACATTCGTATTAAAAATAGCATACGAAATGTCAATACTTTTACCATAAACCATGAATGGTATAAAGACAGCACATCCACAGTCAAACATAACTCATTCGATACAATATTGAAGATTGTATTGTATCACATTAACCTCAATCAAGAATAATGAAGGATGTTGACATAGATGAAAATAATCATCAAAACTATTTGAGAGAAATATCCCCCTTTTCTTGAAAACATTTAAAAGTCACACTATTTATAAAGAAGCCATTTAAAAGTAGATTTTTGAATCAAAGTGTCCCATACCACATTGAAACTTTTTAAAAGGAGTTTTAATTTCTAAACTTTAATGTCCATATAAATAAATCCTTAAAAACATTTTTAAAACATGGACATTAATGAGAAAGGTTTATATGAATAAGTCTTTAAAACATTTAAAAATGGAATTTTGGTTAGAGATTCTAACCAAAATAGACACTTGAATACAAATAATTGAGGTAATAAAAACATTTTAATATCATTATAATAAAGGGATTCATGATATACTATGTTAAAGTACATTATATACACCACATAAAAGTGATTTGGTGTATATCATCAAAGAAGTCTCAATGGAATGTAAATTGATATGAAATCTCTCATAAAGGATGTATCCTTAGGTTAAGGATAAATCAACGACATAATTACGTGTGAAAAATATAAATACACTAAATATGATTGGATATTCAGTGTAAAACAATCAAAGGACATTCAAACATATTCTTTTAAAAACAATACCAACGAATTGGATGTTTTACTCAACAAATGGAGAATGAGTTAAAATTACTCTTATCAAATTCATAACAATGACTTGAGAATTATCAATGGAGTGATTATGTGTATCAAATGTATATCCACAGAAAGGGGAGTGGAAATTATGACATAATCAAATGAATAGTGATTCTACACATAATCTTGGAGTAATATAATCAATGAAATATGCGTAAAGCCAAATGATTGGAAATTGAAATTTCAAATTCCCTTATCGATTAGGAAACTTACGAAACATACACCCATGAAATAAGTATCATACCCAGATGATTTAAATACCCATAAATTAAAGTATATTACACAATGAATACAATCATGGGCAGTACACATACACCACATGCAATAATTAAGTGGTGAATAATGGAAATATCACGAAATTAAAAGTGAGATAAGAAACCCCTTACCACGTTAATCAACTGAGTCGTATGGACAAAAGTTAATAACCACCAAATGATTTACAGAATAACATGAATATAAAGAGAATCATGATAATATATATCAAATGGCAGTACACAATACACCACTTTCAATAATTTAGTGGCGAACAATGGAAATCTCACGGAATTGAAAGTGAGATAAGAAAATCCCTTACATTTTACTTTTTCCTTGGTCGATGGTAGGTTTTCCTCCTGTATAATGGTGAAATAATTGTTATTGAATTATACAAGAATCATTTACATTAATATGATTTCATATATGATCTTTTAACATTGATTTGTTAATAATATCTTAGAATTATCGTCATTTCGTGTGTTAACGGGTTCATTTTACTTTATATTCTTTGTTATGTGAGCCATATTCGTTATTAATGGGATGTATATTATTCATATACAGAATGATATCAAGTCCTTAGATACTATTTTTAAATCATCAAATGATAATTATACTTGAATGGATACGATGGAGAATGAATCTAATCGCGTTCGTGGAGACGGTAGTCCGTACGTACGCACGAGCGACAATATCATTCTTTTGATATTAAAATAATATATAAATGGATGGTATATCATATATACAGAATCATTAACATGTTATATTTATTATTTACATGAGTTAAACATCATTATTATACCCATCCAAATAATATTATATTGAATAACAATACACCCCGACGTTGAGACGGTAAGCCGTACGTACGCACGTATGGTGACATGTTATTCAAAGGGTGGATAGAATACTGAATATGGTTGTACCATATTTATAATAACATCAAAGTATATATATGATACTGGATTTATTATTTTAGAATGGAAACAACAAAGGAAGAAGAAGTGGAAGAAGAAATGAACTTAGAAAAGGGTGGTGAAATCATTACCTCTTCTTCGGGTTCTTCCTTTTGATTTGATCAAAAGGGCTCCTTAGGTTGGCTTTCTGATCAAACTAACGCCCCTAGGTTGTAGTGAGGGATGTTGGGAGAGTATTTGGGCAGTGTTTGGCCGAACCAAAAGGCTTTGAAGGTGTGAATAAATGAGAAGGAGGAGTTCCCTTTTATAAGAGGGGTGAGGGGCACCTTTGGAAAAGCTAAAGAGATTAGTTTATAATAAATTCATAATCGGTTTCCAATGGCTCAAAAGTTGAATATTCAAAGGATAAGGTGGGGATGGGTCGAAAACAACTCAACCAATAGAATTTAGACAGGTTTTTAACTTATATTAACCTTCTCTTTAAGTATTAACTCTAAGTTAATTAGTTTCACTTTTACAATGTCTCTTTGTATTTTTATATAATATTGTTAATAAACTTACTATATACATCCAAGAGACCCCCGAGTGGTCCATTAATGATTATCCTATCATGATATAAGTCTCTTGGCCGAACCTTAGATTTTTAGGAATTTAATATCAATTAATAATATAATATTTGTTTTAAGAACTCTTTTATGTCAATTTTGACACTATTCAATAGTTGATTTTTGTGAAACTCATAACAGATTGATTACATCACAAAAAGTCAATTAAATAAATTCTAATATATCATATTATCCTAGAAAATTATTTAAATTCATTAAAGGTTTCATATTATATTTATTTGGGTATTTATAATATCAATTATTTTAATTGTTCACTATTATAGTAATTACTGCATCATCATTGTGTCATAAATAAAATAAATTATTTAATGTCTAAAAATTATAAATAAAATATCATTATGTAGAAAATCTTTTTATCTTTCTAAGGAATATTTATAATCTAAAATCTAACATATATAACCCTATGTAACAATTGTTTTTCTAAAAGATATATGCTTGTGTCATTTTTGTATTCATTTTAACTTAATTAAAATAAAGTGTCATTATCACTTACAAGTGGATCCATGGGATCCCCAAATCAACCCAAAGATGCCCTTGGTCGACCATGTATCAAACAGTAGGGTTAAGGCACGTTTTAGGGTAATTTAGTATTATTATAATATTATTTTTTAACCCTTATTTACCGGATTTACCCTTAACCAAGGTAAATAAAATATTTACCGCAGTAATTATTCAAAATGTCTAAAAATAAAAGATACCTATTTACACAATTTGAACATCATGATTACAAATATGGAATCCATTTTCCTAAATTCAAAACACAGAAGTGGCAGAAATTAATTTAAAATTAATTCCCGCTGTCAAAACAAAAAGCGTGTTTTTAAGAGATAATAACTATCAAAAGATTGACACTTGTTTATGTTCGGTTTAATTGTAAAATTATGTCCAATGACCAACATTATATTAAATGGTAAAAATATATTCTAAATATAATTTAAAACTACTAAAATTCATCATTTATCACTATTAATTATTTTGATTAAAAAAGTTGTTTTTAATTAAAATTTAGTAATTTTGACTATTCATCAAAATATAAAAGTTATCCGAAAAGTACCAAAATTTCACCCTAGGCTAATTTCGATATTACGAATCCAAAAATGAAATCCATTTTGAGAGATAGAATTTATAAAATTTCAAAAAGTAGGTATTACTATTCATAACGGCTTGTTTGATTGGTTATGGTGTGTTAAAATCTCGAAGTTGCATACAATGCACGCCATTGCATTATTCGAAAGCAAACATACCGAGGAAACATGGGGTGTTACAGAAATATTTCAATTTATTCAACATTTCATGCAGATAAATAAATGTATTGATAAATTTGGCCATTATATGGAGTCCTTTTGAATCCCGTTGTCTTTTAACCTGTCATGTGGCTACAGTTTGGGTGAGTAACCCCTTGTTTTTATGTGAATTAATTAATGAAGTATTGTTTGATTATAATGTCACGAATTTTATGTGAATTATTGATTTAGATTAACCTTGGAATGGATTTTTTATTGAGATATCAGGAATTTTATTGGTTATGACTAATTGATAAAAGAAATATGTAATTGAAAGATGAATGGTAATTTAAATAATTAACCATTGATCCCTTAGATGTGATACTATGATGTACTTGTCTCTATGACATGTGTGTTATTTCTATTCTATAATTATTTTATGGGTATTTTTCCTAGTTTAATTTCGGAAATTATGTTATACCATGATTATCCCTTATAAATAATAAATTGTTGATATACTAGGATTGACTCTACGAAAGGACGAAATGTGGATATATCGAGTTTGGCCCTGAGACCTGTTGAAATGATTATACATCAGGATTGGGCCTGTGACATTCTAAAATGATGATATATTAGGCTTGACCCAGATTTATCGCTAAAATTATAATATTGTAGGTTTGACATTGATTTTTTTTAATTTGTATGACTTGTTCATAATGAAATTGTTAGACTATTTATAATAAATGATTAATGAGAATGTTACATGGAAATGAGGTGGGTTATGTTATCCCATGATTTTTTGGATAAGGATAGAATGCTTTGAGCTATTCATGGATACATTCTTTCATGAATATGACCAGGTTGAGGTGGTATTAATTTAATTGTGTAATTAATTAATACACTTTTTATATACATTATTTCATTCACTTATTATTTGAGTAATTATGATTAGACATGATGATGTTGACCTATTTACTTATAATCACACCCTAGTCATGCCACAGTTTTGAACCTAAGTATATTATATGGATACAGGTTTAGACAGGGGAATGGACCTTGTTGTGGATTGTTTTCATGTTGGATGGTCAAAGTTTGTAGATGGGTCCGACATGGGGTCTAAGACCTAAACCTTTTGATTCTTTTTTTGATATAACTAGTCTTATATTTTTATTACATATTGTAGGGAAATTAGTTACATTATAGCATGTTTTGACATTATTCCTCTATTACTAAATTATTTTTAGAAGCAGTTTTTTTTCAATCAGATGTGTGGTATTGTGTTCCCCATTTCTAGACATTAATATTCAATTATTTATTTATATTTATTATTTTTTATGTATTTTAACTCAATAAATATTGATATAGTCTCCCCAAAATACATATAATACCTTCACTTCTAGTTGGAGGCCTCTAGTGTATAGAGAGGAACTCTTAAGGTCTCAAATCCAACCTGTTTATGCAACATAACAGAGTACCAGATCAGGTGACGTTACATTGACCAAGCGATGTATTAACATTCACATCCTTTATTAAATCCTAATGTTATAAACCTTTCCTTCAAATATTCACTTCCCTATGATCAGTATACATTAAATTTCCCAAAATATAAAGACTATTTATCAATGATTTTATTATTGTATTAATTGTATCTTATTTCTACATATGATGTATTACAATGAAATTAATTTTATGGACTATTTAAATATTGACAAATCCTTATTCTCAACTCAACTAAAATATTTCATGATAACATATTGTTCAATAATTAAATTTATTGTTTGATATAGGAGGACAACATTGGACCTATAGTGATCGGTATGGATCGATATTATATATCCCCTAAATAAATCAATAGGCCTCATGATACAAATCAGTTAAGATATCATAAAATGGGTGTTTTTACATTTATATTAAACCATATTGTGAATGGACTTGATAATAGTGGTATCATTTACCAAAGGCATAACACATGATATTTAAGAATTTCGTTCATTAAGAGTTTAGTTATTATGGTTCTGCATATTTTAACTATGATATAATATCTGGATTAATTTCATTTCCAACTTATTGATTAAATAGTATATATTATCAATTATTTTCCTTACCATATGTAATGTTCTGTATCTAGTTATTTAAATAGATATTTTCTCATATGTTTTCCTTTCAATGAATATTGTTATTATTGATTCACGATATCTCCCAATTTACATAACCCATTGTGAGAATTTGAGCGCATAATTATTTACTTATTTTCATGGAATCTAGTTATTTTACTATGTTTAACATAAAGGGATATTATAGATATAATAGTGTTATTCTTGAGATAAATTATGTTATATTTTTTTTGTTCAAATATAATGTAATTCACTTGTACTAATCTAGTTTACCAAGAAAAAAAACTATTTTTCCCCTCATGATATGATTTTTTATATCGTATGTTAATGTAATATATCTTTACACTAGCTCAGAGCTACTTGGGTTTGGTTCATTATAGTTAGTATATGAGTATTTGTATATGAATCATTTGGAACTAGATTTATGAAATAATATATTGTAGATAATATCCCTATGATTGAATTTTTGGATATGTATAGAATAACATCCAAATGTTTTGGTATGGTGGAGGTTGTGAGGTTTTTAATCAGAATATATCCCTATTTTGATATTTCAAGTGGATGTGATTATAGAATAGATGTACCTAAGTGTAATAACTCTAAAACGGTCATGTTGGGCATGACTCGATCATCAAAAGGTGCATGGAAATATACTATACAATGCACCTAGTTTGACAATACCTAAAGATTTTCATTGGATAATTCATATTTTATTTATAAACGAGTATGAAGGATTCCAAAAAGTCTGAGAATTTAACATGGTGGAGAACATCATGGTTTTGATTTATCTATGTAATGGGGTCTCTATATTCAAATAAAGGAGTTGAGAGACCAAGTAATTATTATGTATATCCATAATATTTTCTATTCTGAAGTGTATATTGTGATGTTATATAATTGGGGATATTATTTTTATTTTTTATTTTCAATCATCATAGTCTTCAATCTAATTTGAACCAATCCAAAAAATAACATCATTTAGGTTATCTGTATCCTGGATTAGTCCCCCAAATATTGAATATAAGTTAAGTTTTTTAGTTTTATCATTTTTAGCTACAATACTATTCATTGAACAGTAATTTGTTTTGGAAAATATGCTATCACTGGTATAGAGTATTCGTTGGATCATTTTTTCCTTATCTTCATGATATAAATTTCTCATAATTTAAGATACATTTATTATCTATTTATAATCATTTCTCATGTTTCTTCTTCTATAAGGATCTATAAAACTAATGGTTACATTTGTATGAAGAGGGACTATAATACAAATATGTGACTTTTGGTTTATTAAAATATCATTTTCAATTTTTTTTTTCAAACTTATATTTTCATCTCTTTAATGTATTATTTTATTCTAGGTATCTATCATGTTTGGTAATTCATATTCTTTGTATACTATAATTATTTTTTGTATGTCTTAATCATGATGTATATTTTCATGTTATGAGTTGTAATTTAAATAAAAATTATAGCCGATCAAATTAAACATGAATGGAATTTATTCATAATTCATTACACATTTTATCTTTTCATTTATCTTGTTATTACTTTATTTTTATAGTAATTATGTTTTTTGGATTAATATTTATTATTACATATGCGGATTTATGTAATAAACTGTATTTTCAATAATAAATATATATATTTAATGGAGAAGTGAAAATATAAATCTATTTTATTGATTATTATACTATTATGGATGAAATGATAATTTAATAAATACATAATGAATAAATATAAATAATTCATTTATATTGTAGAAAATTAATGATGTCCATTTGATGATAAAAATTTGGCCATATTTATGTTAATATGTTTAATACTATCAAGATTTAATTGATGTGGTTATATTATTATATAATCAAAGGATAGAGAATTGTGTTCTAATAATGAAAAATCTCAATAACATGGAATGTTAATTTCTGTTGTGTTCAATTAATGAAGTGAATAAAATATAGAATTAATATTTTGGATATATGTTAAGGGGTAAATGAAAAAAATTAAAATCTATGTATAATTATAAGTGTTTCATGTGATCTCAATGGTGTAATAACTAGATATTATAAAATATTTTTATTCTTGATAGTGTATACGATACATAAAAATATATTAAATAAACCAAAGAAATATTATTTTACTTATGACTATTATAACATAGATATTAAATTGGTGGGTATGAATATCTATAACTTCAAAATTAATTATATGTATAATGGACCTAAAAAATTTAAATTTATTGACAATTTATTATGAAAAAACTTTTCAATTTTTAGAAAACTCATTTTATGATTCGAAAATACTTTTTCATCAATAATTTTTTTAGAAAATATTATAAATATTTTATGAAATTTATAGAAAATTTAATTTTAATATATATATATATATAATTCTTTAAATAAAATTATAAAAATTATCCAATGATGGGATTTTTTAATTTTTCATAAAATACTAATTTATCAGTGAATAGTGAAAAACGTTGATTTTATAGAGAAATGTTTTATCATACATGTATTAAAAATGTTCCATATTTTGCAATTTATTTTAAAATATCATTTGAAATTTTTGATAAAAAAATAATCTAATTAATGTTATTATAATTGAAATTATTCTTAATTTTGGAATAATAACCTTTTTATACAAAAAATGATTTTATCTGAGAAGATCGTTTTCCATCATGTAATATGAGTTTATTTTTAAAGTAATTTATAACTAATATAGGGATTGAAATTGATAAAATAGTTTAATTATTTTGAATAATAATATATATATTTTTTAATTAGGTGTATATAATTTTTAATCATACTAATTAGAAACCTTTCTAAAAAATTCTCAATTTCCTACGGATAAATCTTGTAAAAAAAATTTAGAAAGATGAAATAAGGATTCTTCATCATCTTTATACTTAGATTTATTTCATTGGAAAAGTTGATTTTTATTAACCCATGGATATATTATAGAATATGGCATTTTTATCTGTTTTTCATTAATAATGATTATTATATTTTTTTTATTTAAAGGAAAATTCCAAAACTATCTTTTTCGAAATTTTGAACTGAACTTTTTTTATAGGGATAAAAATAACTTATTATTTATGATAAAAGTTTTTTTTAAATATGGAAATATTTATTTATTTATGATAACATTTTTTATATTTTTAGAGATTATATTTTTTACTTTAATTATTATATAATTTCACCATAGTTCTTTTTCATGAAATAGAAAAACCAAGTGAATGATTTAGAAACCCTAAAAGTAATATTTTATAACATTTTTACAGTGTTCAAATATTTTTTTTAAATAAATATAATTTATTAGTTATTTTTAAAATATCACATTTAAAATAAATTACATTCATTATGTTTTTCAACATAAAATTACGTGAATTCTTCAGAAAATGATATCAAATTATTTTTATTTTATATAATATTTTATTATTTGGTTCAGTTTTCAAAAAAATAATATCTTTATAAAATGAGAGTGATATGGTCTATAATATCTACCATTTTTAACTTATAAATATATTTTCCTAATATAGTAACTTATTTACTATAATGAGAAAAAAATTGTTATCTCGATAGTCATTGAAATGGAAGACAAGTGGTAAAAACTAATAATTACATGTTAAAACATCACAAAAACTTATATAATGTTTATTGAAAAAGATTATTAGAACTTATTAACATCATAGAATCTAAATATAATGTGTTTTTTTTCAAAATAACATGAAAATCAATATATATTAATTTTATAATTTAAATAATTGTTTGGTTTTCCCTCTCCTCTTTTATATAAGGACACCAAATATCCTCTTCTGTGAAACTCAAACAACATGAGACACATACTTCAACTTATCCATATAAAAAACCTCTTATAATGTTACCTAAAATCATCTTGGGGGTTTTTATTCATATATATTTTTGCAATGTGTTCTTAAGAATATATCTAGAGGAGGGTCATCGATGGGGAGGTAATCATCTCAATTTAGAATTTTCATTTTACTTGTTCCTCTACCAACAACAATTTCATCTAAACCGTTACAATGTAATAACATTAGTATCTATCATATACTAATATAATATTATGGTATTTTCATAACCATATTCATCTCATTTTTTTTGATAGAAATTGAAAAAAACAATTGTTCATGTGTACATGTAGGATTCTGCATCCCAAACCACTTAGTTTTGTTTCTCATAACAACCTCTCTTGTATAGTTGTTTTGATAGATTTAATAAATAAATATATGATATTTATAAAATAATTATGTTTCTATAAATATAATAAATCAAGTAACTTGATAATATTCCAATCATTAAAAATATAATTATCACACATGTGTATGTATAGAGTATTGTCACTGGATAGTGATGGGGATATATTTAATGAAGGGATTTAATTTTCACAATATGATATTTTCTCTCTAATGTTAATATTATTTTTTTATTTTTTTATTATTCATCCATTTAAGAGTAAAAACCATTTCTCATGTGTATGGTTATACTACATCCTCACAAGTTGATGTATTATGACTTTCTTAACTTTTTTACATGTATTTTTGTAAATTTTTATTAGATGTTTTGAAATTATTGTTATTGTTATTATAAAAAAGTGAACCCTTGGCCCTTTATTATTGTGACTCATGATTTTCATTAATAAATATCATAACTTTTTAGTTGACTATGAAATATATTTCATAAACACAATCCCAAGGATAATAATAGTAACGTGTCAATAGAGACTAAAAACCCAAAATTATTATTTAATTATAGATCTTCAACATCTCCCATAAGGATTTCTCATCCTAGTATTAATTATAAACATACCCTATGTAGAGCCATTTTTTGTGACATGTTGAAGGAAAACTAATGGTGTATTCTGATGATAAGTAATGGGTAACCAAGGGAGATATCGACAATCACATAAATATATGATGAGCATAAGGGTATGATAGTAAGAGAGAAAAATCTGAAAATCATACACTATATATAATAAATTTGAAAAATGAGTCATGGAATAAATAATGGAAGTTCATAATTCATGATTCATAATGGAATTATAGATCATGATGCATGAGGTCATAACATTGGAATAATACATGTAATTTTTCAATACACATAAGAATGGAAACAGTTATGTAACATATAACATCACCTAATCTAGAACTCCCTCATGTGTCCAAAATGGGTTGGTTATGGGATATCAAACATGCACCCCAGTACACTAGAGGTTTCTGACTAGCAGTGGGGGTTTGATAAGTATAGTGCTGATACTGTATCCATGGTTATAGATTTACTACACAGTAGAAATGAATAATATAACAATGAACATTAGAGTAAAAAAATAGTGGGAAAAAATATGATAAAATGGAAAATATAACCAATGAGAGAAAACTGAATAATATAATAAATTATAATTAATAAATTAATAATACAATAACATTCATTAATGATTCAAAATTCTATCCTATATTTAAAGATATTAAATTTTAGAAAACCAAAACAATGATAAAAAAGTCTCCAATCCAGATCTTGTGCTGATCTCAACTCCATACTAAATCCCATATAGAAATAAATAATAAATAGTAAGGTCACTTACCATTGTCTAATCCATCATCCATGTAATCTACTATGGTACCAAATGGAGGCCGGAATAGCGTGTGAGTATAACTCTGTAGGTCGACACCGACATGTATAATTATAAATAGTATGAAAATAATATAATGAAATAATTCAATAACTACGTTCATTAATTAAGTAAAAAAATTAAGATAATACCACATCAACTTACTTCGACGCCATGATGGAATATCTTTGAGCATTTCTCACAACCATTCCATCCATAACCATATATCTAAAGTAAACAGAACAAGATTATGTGCTATGACAAAATTTCTCTAATCATGTCTCACAACCATGCCATCCCTAACCATTTAATAATTTTATAAATCAAAAAAATCTATATAAAATACATTATTTAATAAAATCATAAAAAATTAGGGATAATTTTAGTATAAAAGAACTTTGGAATCATTCATTGAAAATCCGTAAATATAAGAATTTTAGAAAGTGTCACTGGGCATAGACTGCTATATAATATTTTTATCATGTTTCAGAGCCAAGTCAATTATTAAATACTTAGAGTATGTATCATTGGATTTAACAAACTATATAAAAATTACAGTATGTATTGGATCCAGGCATGGAATATAATAATTGTAGCAAAAACCACTAGGCATAAAAGAAATTTTATTACAAAATCACAATATATATTCAATTGTTAACAATAAAAATTAATATTTATCATTAAATTAATAAATTCATTTATCATTGTTAATAAACCAATAACATTCTAGTCCATTTAATAAACAATCTATGAAAAGATGAAACAATATCAAGAATCACCCAAAAGTCATTTCATGATAAACACATTTTAATCCATTAGTAATCTCACTTATAAACAACAGTTCTCTCACAAAATGGTTTCCAAAATATAGGTTAACAAAAATATGATCCAAATGGATTTTAAGGAATAATCAAATTCATCGTTTAATAACTTTAGGTGCAATCCATTATTGTTAAATTTCAATAATTCACATTCATATAGTTAATACGACAATAGGGTTAATGTTTCAACCCCCTACCATTAACTGGTGGTTAACCAACATTTATGAATGTATTATAAAATAAGTGGTATTGCACATATGATTTTAAGAAGGACACTATATCATAACCAATCAGTTTAAAATTTAATATTAAAAATCTAAATAGATTACTCTACAATAGCTAGAAAATAATGGAAGATATTGGAAATCATAAACCAAGTTATTTACTAAGGATTAATTGATCAAATGAGAAGTCCATAAGGGATGGAAAGGCTCCAAAATTTATTACAATCCATCTGATTTTGATAGAGGTAATGAAGCATTTATAGAGTGAGGAAAAATCAAATACACTACAAAATTGAAACTGTTGGTTCCATGAATTACCGAAGTAATAATTCATTCAAATATTGTATATTCCTATTTAAAGAGATACACAAAAAAACTTCTCACCCTTAATTATATATAACCCTTTTATAATTTTACATGACATGGTTTTTTTACCTGATGTGTCCTTATTTTACAACCTATATTGGTTCATGACCCATTTATGGTAGCAATTTGACATCGTGTAATTCCCCATAAGATATTTTTCAATCCCATTTCCCACAAAAGGATTTGTAAAACCCTGAATTCCTTCGCAATCATCAAAAACTATTTTAAACCCATTTAAGTTATTTATAATAAGAATATAAAAATTAAAGCAAACATATATCATAGAAAAATAGTTTATTTCCCCAAAGAAGTCTCCCCACAACTGAAAAACTCTTAGCCACCATGGCTCAAACAAAAAACTCAATGATGAATGCACTAGAAAAACATGGTATCTTACAACATACCCACCATAAAAAATCATATCCCCAGTTTTCTCTAATAATTTCAGTGTGGTCTCATTGGAATTGTTTTTCCACTATTCTCACATTTCAGACTCAGTATCCTAAGTATCTTCTTATACACTCCTCTTCTTCTACTACACTCTATCAAAAATTATCTCTCTACAAAAATTATACTTCTCACTATAGTCCAAAATTCAAATTTGATTATCCTTAAAGGATCCATCAGCACTAAGATCGATGTCTTCTATGTCTGTCACATGGGAATTGTGTTGATAATATCCCTTATGTTATGACACCTGAAAAACATTGTGCATGGAACTGTATTGTGGTGGATGGGATAATCAGTATTCCATAGGACTAACCCTATCCATTATATCAAATGGACTGACAATACTGGGATCCATCTATCTATGTTTCCCGATACAATATTTACCCAACCTTTGTGACACCTCAAGGAAAATATAATGACCAAACTCAATATCTAGAGGTCATCTCTGATGGAAAGTATATGATTTCTTTCTAATATAAATAGACACTATCTACTTCTTGGTTAACTAATCCTACTCAAACATCTCTTCATGAGAATATTCCCAACATGCACTAACTCTCCCACCACCAACCAAAAAATATGTGAATAGAATGTCCTTCCAATCAAATATTTATAATGATCCATCATGATGGATTCTTCAATGATGTTATTATATGAAAACATTATGAGGTCTATATGATTCTCTTAAAAACCCTTGATACCCATAACATAGGCTCAAAATATATCATCTAGGACATAAATAGCCTTATTAGATTGAAAATATCTCTGAGGATGATAGGTCGTACTCAAAAGACCATGTGATCTGAGATATTTTTGATGACCCTTCTAGAAAAATTAAGTGAAAAGAGGTTAATTATTTTATATGATGCTCCTTGGAACATTGTTACATAATAATAACTCTTGTACAAAGATACTAACCATATAATCAAATATTATGTTATCAATAGTAGACAACAAATGGTACATCTTTTCATTCGATCAATAATCACCCATAAAAGATCATTCTAGGGGTTATCCCTGGGAATCCTGTAAAGAATTCTTTGTGAAAACATCACATTTCCACTCAAGAATGTGAAAAAGAAAAAAAATCCATATGGCCTCTCATTCTAGACATTCACATAGATGGAAGTGAACCATCTTCCCAAAAATACTTTGACATAAATCTTCATTCCGAACCACCTGTACTATCTGTGGAAATCATGAAAATTTTTATCAAACTAGGACTCACCACCCATTTATAGGAATCAAAGTATGTATTCTATTACTCACGTAAGCCCTTAAGAATATGTAATCAGTAATAATAAATGAATAGAATCTTCACTACTAAGATAAATTCTTGGTGGTCCCTCTAATCCATATAAGCTAACACATATAACAAGGCCCTCACGGCTGGTTACCTTATTTTTCCTGATTCAGTCCAAGATCACATCTATACTTTATTTCGAAGTTATAGATGGTTATCATTGAGAATCCTGAACATCGAGATGCATGTCTATTTTGAGTTCCATCATACATAACTCATCACAAGACTCCCACAGTGCCTATATCTATTTATTCAAGAACAGAAAATTGGAAATGATGATTCCATTCTATAGTGTATAATCCAACTAGAATTTGAAAGATTACAGATTATCGACGTGCCTCCCCTATTGAAATGTATGGTCCGACAAAGAAAAGATATGTGTGAGTCACTTAAGGTCTGTTTATTCCAAAAACCTCTCACCCATTATATAATGATCCCTATATCATATGGAATTTAATAATACTACTAACTCTATATTGTGAGTAGGATAATTGAACTCAGGTTGTCTTAGTTGTCTATATGCATAAGAAACCACAGGATATTACTAAATATGAGAGGCACTAATACAAACTCCATAAGAATTATATTATATTGTATAATATTTATCTATTGAAGGTAACTTGAGGATTGGTGTGGAGGTCAGCATCCCCATTAGCTCCAAAAAATCACTCTCAAAAGATTCTAAACAAAAAACAACACACTCTCCTTGTTTAGTCCTTAAAATTGTGATACAAAACATGAGAAATACTATATTAATCAAAACTAATAACCCACTAATATATGAATTATATGAATTTAAATGAAATTATTATAATACTCACAAGATACCATGACTAAAAACTTCATTGAGCCCACTAACACTATATCATCTGTGATTACATGGACCATGAAATTCACTTTATCAGTCCAAAAACTATATTTCATTATCTGGGTGTAAATTTCATTATCTATCAATGTAATAAAGATAATGTAATCCTATATTTCATTATAATTTTCACACTAGGAGAAATCTATAATTTCATAATAAAAAACACAAAAAACAGTTCTATAAAATGATGAAATATTTGATTCAACAAGGGCATTATTACCATCAGTGTCTTAGTCAAACCAAATGAAATCACAATGAATTTATAAAAGTCATAAATTCTCCTAAGATAAATTTGAGTTATGTTTATTGGTCCCACCCTCAAATGATGGTATCCTAATCTCTAATCAGTCATAAAAAAGATCATACCACCTATCACTTTTATAAAGAGATCAAAAATGTTTGTAAGACAATGCTAGTTTGTTATAACAATTTGGTTAAATCTCCTATAATCCAGAGATATGTTAAAATTACAAAAACAATTCATGGAAAAGAGAACCAGAGAACCATAAAGATATATACTATGTTTTATGAAACTTTTAGCAATAAGATAATCCAACTAAACTTTCAACTCTTGAATCTCTATTGGTTAAATTCTATAAGGTGGGATAAAATGTACCTATACTCCCAGTATTAAACAGATCATAAAATTGATCCCTCAATCCCGAGGTAAGTCTAAGAACACATTAGGAATGGAATCAAAAAAATGGTCTTCCACATTAGGTAAATAATCAAGAGATATTCCAGTATAATCAATAGAAATAATAACTATCTGAGTTGTGAGACAATCCAGTCTGTACTCAATTAGTCATACGTGACCACCCTGGAGATCCAATAACGCTGTTGAAAATGGACACATCAATCCAAAGGTAGAATGGAAACTCTCCCCCAGTAATATTAGATATAATACTGGTATAGAACTATCAAATCCATACCATGAATCAAATCAAATCTAGTAATTTACAGCACAATAAATTCAAAATATAAATAGTAAACACCAATCTCAAGAGAACGCGCCTGGAAACATTTGATATTATTGGACTACACATCAATGGGTGTGTTGATTGTAAAAACAAAATACAGGATTTCAACACCTATGAAGAAACTGTTTACCAAAACTGTGGATAAAAAACAATTGGATACTCTTGTGTCAAAAAAACACTATCAATGGTAGTTGATACATGAATTGTACATCTAAATGTATATAATCATACATCCACACCAGCTATATTAGTATACATAATATATATCTAACCAATCCATATTCTATGGTCTCCAACTTGACTCCCCTGTGCTATTCCTTTGGCATGGTACTATTATTTATGCACTGGAGAACGACTTCCCCTACCTCGACTGAAATTTCTTATATAACTGCAACTACTTTTCTTCTCAGGAGTAGCTAAGTCCATCACATACTCTATTATCTATCAAAATCCCTTAAAAATGTTATAATAATATATTTATCTATAACACCTCTATAGGTAGATCATACAACCACTAGAATGAAATTCCAAAACAGCATACGTACACTGTGAATCGTTATGTCCCATATTTCAACACCGATAAAATTATAATAAAAATTTATCATGAGCTATATGGACACTTCCCTAAATACTATAAATGGTATTTAATTGTAAAAAAATCATAGTGACACTTCATTATACTAGAATAATATATCCATGTTCACCTTACTGAAACAACCTATCTGTTTCTATTGGATCTCCCGTAATGAGTTCCGGATTCATCTCAACTAAAAATTTATCAGAATGAACATGTTCATGTGTGACCTAATCTCATATCAAAGGAAAACTTGAAAAAATGTTTCCCTAGAGATCTCATCATATTTCAATAATAATTCTAAGTGTTGATATTCAATGAAACATTAATCATAGTTCAACAATAACATTACCTCATGTGTCATGTGGATAAAATCATTATCCATATCATCCCCCAATGTCTCTAGAATAAATGGAATAGAAACATCATCTTGAATTACTTCCATATAATCATATTATAATACCCATATTTCTCCAGAATGTCCCACCAATGCATGGAAGGTCCATAGATTATATATGATGTAATTATCAACATTTTTCCAATGGGTTTCGCAAGATGTTAAAAGATCATATGGACTAACTCAATGTAGAAAAAGGCTACCTATGGGGATCCATACCAAGTGAACATTGTTGTATGCTTCAACTGGAACTCTCTCATCAACTCATATATCAATGAAATGGTGAAAATGGTCTCTTATTCCTTAGATCTCATTACCCTCAAAATTTTTTAGCAATTTTTAACATCCCTATGATACTCTAGAGCTACATGAAACTTTGATTTAACTATTTTAGAAGAATGTAGATTTGGACTTTCTAGAATCTCAACATAGAGGTGATTGGGATTTATTTTCTCTATAAGAAAAAAACACCTTATAACACTAAATAAAACAACAATGGTTAACCACAATAAAAGAAAATAATAGAGAACCTTTACTCTCAACCTCTCTAAACATGGATTACAATTGTATTATCATGAAATTTCAGTTCATTTATTTCACTTATCAAATATGACATGTATCTTATATCAGAGTCCAAACAGAAAATTATATATCACATGAAATAAATATGTTCATATAATGAACAATGAATGTCATAATATATAAATATGTTCATGTCATGATGCATTCATACTCATATTGTGACATATCGGGTCATGAGTATAATTCTCATGAGGTGATATCTTAATGAAATATAATAAACTCATACAACATTTGAATCATTCTAGATTAAATAACAGAACAATAATAATAAAACATCCTTAATAGAATTCCACCCCTAGGCACCCAGTTTCCCCCACACATGGGCAAGCATATACAATGAAAAAGATCATTACAACGTTTTGATTAATACCAGTATCCATTATACCATTCCATAACATTATAGAAATAGAAAAGAAACATGGTGTTCCCAGATACCACATTGTATTGTCCCCTGATATGGCACTCTCTCACGTGGCTGAAACAAGTTGGTTACAGGGCCTCATGAAAACCACCTTGTTATCCTGACACTGATGACTAGTATCTGTGGTGTGATATGTTTAGTGGGAAGACTATACCCCCAAGAAATAAAGATATGAAACAAAATAAATACACAATTTAATAAGAAACATTAGAGTGTATAAATAATGAAAACAACAAAATAAAGTTGAAAACCTACTAATTAAATCCAGCTAAATAATTCAATAAATAATGAAGGAATTATTTAATTTCATTCTAGAATAGAGATGTATTTAAATATATAAGTAATAAAAATAATATACTTGAATTCCCAAATAAACAAATAAAAGACACCTGTCTATAGCCCCATGCTTTTCCCATATCCAAACTACAACACATCAAGCAATAAATAATCAACAATAGGTTCCCCAAACCTTGTCCAATATTGTTTCTTTTCAATCTTCTTGGATGCCAATTGATAGCACAATTAGGGTGTTTGTATAACTCAATAGGTTGAAACCACTATTTTCAATCATAACATGCTTTATAATAAGTGTGTGAAATAATTACATAACAAGTTGTATTAATAAATTACAATTTTATACTAATACCATGATAACCTGCATTAGTAACATAACATAATATCTCTAATCAAGTCTCACAACCATGCCATCCATAACCATATATCCATGGTAAATCATAAACTACTCTGGTGCCATGTTAGAATGTCTTTGATCATGTCTCACAACCTAGTCCACTATAACCACATATCTATGGAATAAATCACACAAATATAGGTCAAAAATTCTATATAAGCATTTCATCAATAAATCAAGGACAATTCTGATATATATGAATTATATAATTTTTAAAGTCCAATCCCTATATATTATCATTTTTACATTTGTCACTAGGCATACCCTTCTATATTGTCATTTCATAATGATACATATCCACTATTGTTGTATAAGAATTAAAGGATGTATCACATGGAATAACTCACTATATAAGCATTACAACATGTATCAGGGCCAAGCCTAGAACATATGAATTACATCATAAATAACTAGTTATATAAGTAAGGATCTCACAATATCACATCATAAGGATCAATGGTTATTTATGAAAATTTCCATTTACCTTTTAATTACAGATTTCATTAATCATTTTTTTCTTAAACCAATAACATCCCAGACACTTCAATAAACATGTGAAGCCAGGGGAAATATATATCATGAAATCACCCAAAACACATGTCATGATAAAATCAAATTCATAAAATAGTCATCTAATTTATAAACAAGGGGTTCCCAGCCAAACTACAGCCATAATCTAGGTCAACAAAAATTGGATCCCAAATGATTCCATGGAATAATCCAATTCTTTATTTAATTAATCTAGGAACATTCCACATCAATATAATTCCAATATTTCATATATATATATATATAATAAAAAACCATATGGTTAATGTTTAGACCCCAAACCATTAACTAATGATTAACCAATGTTTCTAGTAGGATTCATCCACAAGAACAAAGGGGAAGATTATTTCAAGAAGGAATCATGATAATAACTGAACAAGATCAAAACAAACAATGAGAATTGTCAACAGATTAAAATAAAATGGTTAAAGATCAAATATATAGAAGGGAAATGTATCATCCCAAATAAGTAATGAATAATCGATATTTTTATCTATGTCTATTTATGAATTAGATAGTGTTTTAGAGGCATAAATGAGAATAAATCCAATCTTAAGCATGGAATACACTAATATATTTAAAAGATTGTTTTACTGCCTTTTGATGGAAATACATTTTTAAATCAAACTTTTGAAAATTTTATAAGCTCAATTTGGAAAAATAAAAATATTATTTATGATTGGGACATTGAAATTTACAATGGATAATTTTTTGGTATTTTTCTGACAATGTTCATTTGTTTATGAATCGTGAAAAAATACTACATTTTACATCAAAACTGCTTTTTCATATAATTTAATTATATGGTTATATTATCTTTTTAATTGGTTTTAAAGTGTAAATAGAATATATTTTTACCATTTAATACAATAGTGTTCATTAGAATTAATTTCACTTTGGAATTGGGCATAAACTAATGCCAAAATTTTCAAAGATATTGTTTAAAAAAACCCGCTATTTGTTTTGTCAACGGGAATTATTTTTAAATTAATTATTGAAATTTATGTGTTTGGAAATTGGTAAAATGGATTAAATATTTTTAATCAGAAGGTAAAAATTATTTAATCAAGACTCCTTTGTTTTTGGACATTATGAATAATAACAACGGTAATTATCTTTAATTATCTTGATTAATTAGTAATCGGGTAGTTAAGGATAATAAAATAATATCATAATAATAAAAAATGACCCCAAAATGTGTAATAATGCTACTTGTTGTGTCATGTCTGACCATGGGATGCCTTGTGACAACCTTGGGGACCCCATGGAATAACGTTTGTGTGATAGTGACTTTTTGTCTTTTTATTTTTAAAGAAAGTTAAATATAACAAAGAATCTTTCACCTGAGTAAAAAAATTTTAATTTTGTCTACATAAATGATCAATTGGACTATAAAGAGTCATTGGAAATATAAAAATATTTCCTAAATCATATTTTTTTTTTAATTTTTAGACATTAAATAAATTAAATTATTTATGACATCACGATGATGCAGCGATTACCTCATTAATGAACGATTTAAATAAAAAGAAAAGATAATGTAAATTCTAATACTTAAACATGTAAAAGACCAATTGTATGAGTATATTTCGAACCCTTATCACCTTATCCTCTAAATAAATCAATTTGGGACCGTTAAAATCAGAAAATCATTTGAAAATAATGTAACATTTTATACCTTTCCAAGAGTGCCCCTCCTCTCCTCTTATAAAAGGCCCCCAACTATACCTCCTTACCCACACTTCTCAAGCCGTTGGATTGGCCAATTTCTGCTCATTGTTTCTCTCCACATCCCTCTCCTTATCCTAGAATCCATTCCTTAGGCAGAAAGCTCTTCAAGAAACCCTTTTGGTTCAAACCAAAGGGAATTACCTGATTTATAGGTAATGTCTTCACTTGTGTTCTTTTGTTTTATTTTGCTTCTCCAACCCCCTAAAATCTTTTTATTCATTTCTTTTGTAACAAAACCATCATCTTAAATATACTACGATGTTTTTATAATAAGTATTCGACCTACACATACACAAACCTACTTCTAATGTTTATAGAACATATTGTTTCCGTGGATGGTGAATTTCTGCCTCACGAAACGATGATTGTTCAATATTCTTATCACACAATCAAAGGTGACCATTAATTTGTCACTATATTTATATATGATATATAATATGTTAATGTTTTCTTTATTCTTCTGTTTTTTTCATTTATGGCATACCTTTATGGATTCCATTATGGGTAAACACGATAATTTCATTTTTGGAAGTGCGGACTACCGCCCCCTCAAAGTGATTTGATTCGTTAATGCCATATGTGGCATATATAAAGGATGGAGTTAATGTTATTATATATGATGTTATACTATAATTATAATATACCCTTATTTAATTATGATTTCACTCCATTAAATATGATATTGAAATGAAAGTAGCGCTCATGCGTACGTACAGCTTACCGTCTCCATGAATGGTGCATTTCATTTCTTACCTCTAAATGTTATATACTATTATAAATACATGTATATGATGGATATATATAAAATATATGATATCCAAATCATGAATATTATTCTGGATGTAATAAACCTTTGACCACATAAACAACATGTAATTGTAAGAAGTCCATTTTTGACTTAAGTACCAAATATCGACAAAACAAACATTATTAAATTAAATGATTACATAATTTTTATAACATGGAAATAAGTTATATAAAAGGATTAATAAACTTGAAAAACGTTCTTAAGAATGTAGAAATTAACTATATTTTATTAGTCAGCAGATTAAAGAGAAATTGAGTCACGTCGGACATGAGGTAAGGGACATCGTCTCAATCACCTTTCATTGAGGCATATTTTTTATTATACACAAAATTCTTTTATACGGTGTATAAACCCCTTTGACTTTTACGTTTATTCAAAAGGAATCTTTTTATATAAAGCGTTTACTAAAATAAAAAAGGGAATGTTTTTTTTTGTCGTACGTATGCGACGACAACAACTTCTCCGCCACCGTGACCATTATTTGAGTTTCGGCTTCCTCTACAAGCCATAACATTCTTTGAATGAGAAATATATACCATGTTTTACTTTTCTTTTATTTTCGTATTGAAAACGGTTTTCATAATGTTTTTATATCAATGTGTTGTATTGATATCTTGTGGTTGAAAAGTGGAAATGTTATGTTTCCTTTATGCATGTTTTATGTGATATGATTATGTTATGGTTCTTTGGAATTGTTATGAATATGGGTGGTTCCATGATAAACTAAGGGAGCGTGAGCCCGATATATCTCTCCAATGCATTGGGTAATGCGAAGGAGTTAAACATTAAGGTTTCTCCGAAGAGATTTAGGGAATATACTGTGATGGGTATTCCAAACGTAACCACAAGGGTTAATCCCTACGTAAGAATGTTATGAATGCCTCAAGTTACCATTATGTCTTATGATTTCTATGATTTATTCATGATTTTATGAGGAATCTTAAAGTGATTATGTTTTATGAGTAATTTATTATTTCATTCATGGACTAATGTTTTCATTTCGTACTTTTATATCCCTTACTAAGCTTTTTATGCTCATCCCATGTTTTTGAAATGTTTGTCACAGGTCAAGGGAAAGTTACATGATGTGATGATATTGTCAAGGAAGTGTCAAGAAAGAATCCATGTTTTATTTTAAATATGTTTATGCTGATTTGAAAAATAAGTACTATCTTTTATGTAACAACTTTGTTTAAATGTGGAATGTAATGCATGTTTTATGATCTAATTTCCTAAAA
Source organism: Viscum album (assembly GCA_963277665.1). NCBI lineage: Eukaryota > Viridiplantae > Streptophyta > Magnoliopsida > Santalales > Viscaceae > Viscum > Viscum album. The sequence goes on from OY728160.1 coordinate 738,816,174, forward strand.
CTCTAAACCTGAAAAGATCCCCAACATGTATTCTTGAAGTAACTCATGATTAAGTAATGTTTAAGACTGGGGCCTTATAGTTGGAATCAGAGGTCAGTTTAGATAACTTTAGGAGTTAGAATTTTATTAAATGATTATCCAAAAATATTTTTTTATGGTAAAATTTAAATGATATAGTATTTGAAGATTACCATGTTTCATTATCTAAGACATGTTTGTTCAGAATGGTTTTCCGTAGAGGAAACAGGGAAGCAGTGTTAGGAAAGCATACAGAAGGAAATGACCTTTCGAATCAGTATCCTGAGATGGTCGGAATTGGAACTGTAAATTTTGTTGTAGTAATGGCGTAGTTGACTCAAGTGATAAATGGTGGTGGTATCCATGCATGAGATTAGCTAGATCAACCGCGGAGGAACATGTTAGTGGTGGAACATTTCATGAGCCAACATCCCTCATCATTCAGGGGATCATCTGACCCTGTGGTAGTTGAAGGGTGGATTAAAGCACTAGAGAAGATTTTCAATGTCATGGGGTGTTCAGAGAATCAAAAGGTTAGTCCTGCTATTTACCGTTTGGAGGGTGATGCAGATCAGTGGTGGTCGATGGTTAAAAATATCAGGGACACTGATGAGATTTATGCTCTCGACTGGGATGAATTCAATGGTATGTTTCTTGAGAAGTATTTTCCTAAGGCTGTTCAACTTAGGATAGAAAAAAATTCTTGGAATTGAGGCAAGAGGAAGACTCAGTGGTTGCCTATGTAGAAAGGTTCACTCGATTGGCAAGGTATGCTCCAAATTTTATCCGAGACCTTGATAGTAAAATCAATCATTTTTACTCAGGATAAAATCCAAAATATCGAAGGGATTTAGCTTCTCGCTAGTTAAAGAGTTATGAAAATACTGTTCAATGTGCTGAGAAGGTGGAAATGGAGTTTGTCGATGATCAAGTGTTCTATAAAAACTAGCAGAAGAAGAGACCTAGGTGGCAGGAGAAAGGAAAGAATTATTCAAAAAGGTCTGACGGTAAGAAAACTAAGTTTCATGTTTGTGATAAATGTGGTAAAATTCATTATGGGGAATGTCTTCTGAATTCTGGAAAGTGCTACTAATGTGTTAAGATTGGACATAAGGCTCGTGATTGCACTAAAAAAGATCAGGGTGATGGTAAGACCAAATTTGATTTAAAATTAGTGAAATGTTCTAAGTGCAATGAGATGGGTCACTATGCAAACGAGTGTCTGACAGAGAGCTTGAGTGATGGGAAGCAGATAGACTACAAGCAGAAATGGGTGGTGAAATGATTTGCAACAACATTAGGAGATGTTGGGCCATCAAATGAAGTTGTATCAAGTACTTTTTTTTTGTTTTTTTTCAGATTATGACAGTGTGTTGTTTGATTCAGGTTCTACACATTCTTTCATCTCTAAAAACTTTTCTAGTAAAATGGAAATACCATCTCAAGAAATGACTCCTGAATTTGTGGTAAAAACACATGGGGGAAATGTTGATGACAAAATAATTTATAAGAATCTTCTTACCCTTATTTGTGGAAAGAACCTACTTGCAAACCTTAAATTTTTACCTATTGTAGAGTTTGATGTTATCCTGGGTATGGATTGGCTCTCTATTTACCAAGCTAAGATTGACTGCAGAGCTAAAGAAGTTTCTTTTCAGAAAGATTTTCAGTTTGTGTACAAGAATGAACCCTTACTGTTGATAACATATCAAGAGTCCGAGAAACTTGTAAAATATGGAAATGAATGTTACCTTGAACATATCGTTAAAAAAATGTAACTGTTCATATTAATGATGTTCTAGTGCTAAATTAGTATCCTGATGTTTTTCCTGATGAGTTGCCTGGAATAATACCAGATCGGGTAGTTGAATTTACTATTGATTAGTTCCTAATGCTAATCCCATTTCAAAACCCCCTTATCGAATGGCTCAAACTGAACTTTTAGAGTTGAAGGAGCAATTGAAATATTTATTAGAGAAAGGTTTCATTCGACCTAGCACATCACCATGGGGTGCTCCTGTTTTATTTGCTAAAAAGAAAGATGGTTCTATGAGACTTTTCATTGATTATAGAGCCTTGAATAATATCACTGTTAAGAACAAGAATCCTTTGCCTCATATCGATGATTTGTTTGATCAGCTCTAGAGAGCTCAGTTGTTTTCAAAGATTGACCTGAGATCGGGGTATCATCAGTTGAAGGTAAAGGTAGTAGATATTCCGAAGACCGCCTTTCGAACAAGATATGGCCATTATGAATTTGTATTAATGCCTTTTGGGATAACCAATGCACCTGCTGTATTCATGGACCTTATGAATAGAATTTTCCATGAGTTCTTGGATAATTTTGTGGTTGTTTTCATTGATGATATTTTGGTGTTTTCTAAAAGTAATGTGGAGTATACAAGACATTTAATGGTTATATTGTAAACCTTAAAAGAAAAAGAAATTGTATGGGAAATTCAGAAAGTGTGAGTTTTTGTTTCAAAAAATTTCTTTCCTAGGTCACATTGTTTCTAAAGATGGGATAACTGTGGAGCCTATAAAAACAAAGGCTGTTGAAGAATGGCCAAGAACCAAAAATGTAACTGAGATTCATAGATTCCTTGTTTTGGCAATATATTACCGAAGTTTTGTTATAAAATTTTCACGGTTATCTAGTCCAATGACTAAGATAACTCGGAAGGGTGTTAAGTTTATCTCGACAAAATAATGTGATGATTGTTTTAAGGAACTGAAAAGAAGATTGGTGAATGCTCTAGTTTTGGCACTGCCTTCCATGAATGGTGAGTTTGTTATCTACAGTAATGATTCCTTGAAAATACATGGTTGTGTCCTAATGCAGTATGATCAGGTAATTGATTATGCTTCACGACAGTTGAACACTTATGAGGTAAATTACCCTACACATGATTTGGAATTAGCTGCTATTTTTTTCGATTGATAAATTTGGAGGCATCATTTGTATGGAGTAAGTGTGAAATATATACTCATTACAAAAGTTTAAAGTATATATTCACTCAAAAATAATTGAACATGAGACATAAAAGATGCCTAGAATTAATCAAGGATTATGATTGTACAATTCATTACCGTCCGAGAAAAGAAATTAATGTGGATGATGCTTTTAGTCGAAAAAGTAATGCTCCATTAACAATGCTGCATTTGGAACGTGATCCTTTGGTTAAGGATTTGATGAACTTTGGTATAGAAGTTGTTGGTGCAGGAAGTTATTCAGTTTTTTTAGGTATCCGTGAGATCATCTCTATCAGATAGAATTAAGCAAACACAGAAGCAAGACAGCGAGTTGCAGAAAAAGGTAGAGCTGGTTCAGAAGGGTAAGTTTCCTGAATTCAACATTGATAATGATTGTGTTTTGAGATTTGGGAAGAGATTTTGTGTGCCTCGTGATTCATAGTTGAAGAGAGAGTTATTATGTGAAGCTAATAGTTCTCTGTTTTCAGTTCATCCAGGCAGTACTAAGATGTATAGAGATCTTTGGGAGTATTACTGGTGGGACAGAATGAAAAGAGATATTTCTGATTTTACTGTGAAGTGTTTGACTTCTCAATAGGTAAAAGCAGAGTGGCAGTTACAGAAAGGGATACATCAGCCTTTACCAGTACCAGAGTGGAAATGGGAGAATATATCCATGGACTTCGTTGTGGGATTTCCGAAGACACCTCGAGGTAATAATGCAATCTGGGTTGTTGTTGATCGCTTGACTAAATCTTCTCGTTTCATTGATATATGAGATTATTTTTCCCTAGATCAACTTTCCCATTTGTATCTTAAAGAGATAGTCAGGTTATGTAGAGTTCCTCTCTCCATTGTATCTAACAGTGATCCCAGGTTCACCTCTATATTTTGGAAAGGCCTTCAGAAGTCGTTGGGTACTGAATTAAAATTTAGTACGACTTTTCATCCTCAATCAGATGGGAAGTCAGAATGAACGATTCAGACTTTAGAGGATATGTTAAATTCTTTTTCAATGGATTATAAGGGAATTTTGGACCAATATCTATCTTTGGTTGAGTTTTATTCTAATAACAGTTTTCATTCCAGTATACAGATGGCACTATTTGAGGCATTATATGGGAAGCAGTGTCGAACTCCAGCTTTCTGGGATGAAGTGGGTGAAAGGAAGTTCATGGGACCAGAATTGGTAGAAGAGATGGTAGAAAAAGTTCAGATGATACAAAAACACATGAGAACAACTCAGAGCAGGCAGAAGAGTTATGCAGATAACTGGAGGAAGGATCTATCTTTCAAGGTAGGTGATCGTGTTTTTCTCAAAGTCTCACCATGGAAAAGTGTGATGCTATTTGGTAAGAAAGGAAAGTTGAGTCCAATGTTCATTGGACCATATGAAATTCTGGATAATGTTGGATCAGTTTCTTACAGAGTGTATTTACCTCCAAGTTTATCTTAAGTACACAATTTTTTTCATGTTTTGATGTTGAGAATGTATATTGCAGATCCATCTCATGTTTTGAGTCCATAGGTAGTTCAGCTGGAAGAGAATTTATCTTATGAGGAACAACCGGTACAGATTCTTGACCACAGGGATCAAGTGTTGTAGAATAAGTTGATTCATTATGTAATGGTTTTGTGGAAAAACCACATGAGTGAAGAGGCAACATGGGAATATGAAAATGCAATGAGGGATAAATACCCCCACTTATTCGATAAATAATTAAATTACGAGGATGCAATTTTCTAAAGGGGGGGAAGAATGTAACATCCCAAGTACGTAATTAATAATAGATATTTTTTACTATGTCTATTTATGAATTAGATAGTATTTTAGAGGCTTAAAATGAGAATAAATCCAATCTTAAGCATGGAATACACTAATATTTTTAAAAGATTGTTTTACTGCCTTTTAATGGAAAACCATTTTTAAATCAAACTATTGACAATTTTATAAGATTTATTTGTCAAAATAATCATATTCTTTAGGATTTGGACATTTAAATTTACATTGGATAATTTTTTGGTATATTTCTGAAAATGTTCATTTTTTATGAATAGTGAAAAAATACTGCATTTTACATCAAAACTGAGTTTTCATATAATTTAATTATATGGATAGATTATCTTATTAATTGGTTTTAAAGTGTAAATAGAATATATTTTTACCATTTAATCTAATAGTGGTCATTAGAATTTATTTTACTTTGGAATTGGGCATAAACTAATGCCAAACTTTTCATAGATATTGTTTCAAAAAAACCCGCTATTTGTTTTGACAACGGGAATTATTTTTAAATTAATTATTGAAATTTATGTGCTGGGAAATTGGTAAAATGGATTACATATTTGGAATCATAAGATCCAAATTATGTAATTAAGACTCTTTTTTTGGACATTATGAATTGTGACAACGGTAATTATCTTTAATTATCTAGATTAATTAGTAATCAGGTAGTTAAGGATAAAAAAATAATATCATTATAATACAAAATGACCCCAACATGTGTCTTAATGCTACTGTTTGGGTCATGTCTAACCATGTGATGCCTTGTTCCAAACCTGGGGACCCCATGGAATAATGTTTGTGTGATAATGACTTTTTTTCTTTTAATTTTTAAAGAAAGTTAAATATAACAAAGAATGTATCCCCTGAGGAAAACATTTTTAATTTTGTCTACATAAATGATCTATTGGAATATAAATAGTCATTGGAAGACTAAAAGGATTTCCTACATCATAGTAGTTTTTTTTATAATTTTTAGACATTAAATAAATTATATTATTTATGACATCATGATGATGCAGCAATTACCTCATTAATGAACGATTTAAATAAAATGAAAAGGTAATGTAAAATCTAATACATACACTTGTCAAAGACCTATTGGATGAGTACATTTCGAACTATTATCACCTAATCCTAGAAATTAATCAATGTGGGACCTTTAAAATCTGAAACACATTTGAAAATAAAGTATCATTTTATACCATTCCAAGAGTGCCCCTCCTCTCCTCTTATAAAAGGCCCCCACCTCTACCTCCTTACCCACACTTCTCAAGCCATTGGCCCGACCAATATCTGCTCATTTTGTCTCTATAAATCCCACTACTCATCCTAGAAGCCTTACCTTAGGCATTAATCTCTTCAAGAAACCCTTTAGGTTCAAACCAAAGGGAGTTACCCGATTTAAAGGTAATGTCTTCACTTGTGTTCTTTTGTTTTATTTTGCTTCTCCAACCCCCTAAACTCTATTTATTCATTTATTTTGTAACAAAACCAGTATCTTAAATATACTAGTATGTTGTTATAAGAAGGATTCGACCTACCCTTACACACACCTACATCTAATGGTTTAAGAATATACCGTTTCCGTGGATGGTGAATTTCTGCCTCACGAAACGATGATTGTTCAATATTCTTATAACTCCTTCAAAGGTGGCCATTATGATGTAACTATATTTATATATGATATATAATATGTTAATGTTTTCCTTAATATTCTGTATTTTTCATTTATGGCATACCTTTATGGCTTTCATTATTGGTAAACACGATAATTTCATTTTAGGAAGGGCGGACTACCACCCCCTCAAAGAGATTTGATTCGTTAATGCCATATGTGGGACATATAAATGATGGAGTTAATGTTATTATATATATTTTTATACTGGAATTATAATATAACCTTATATCATTATGATTTCACTCCATTAAATACGAAATACAAATGAAAGTAGCGCTCATACGTATGTACGACTTACGGTATCCATGAACGGTGCATTACATTTTTACCTCTATATGTTATGTACTATTATAAATACATCTATATTCTAGATATATATGAAATTTATGATATCCAAATCATGAATATCATTCTGGATGTAATGAAACATTGACCACATAAACAACCTGTAATTGTAAGAAGTCCATTTTTGACTAAAGTACCAAATATCGAAAAAACGATCTTTATTAAATTAAATGATTACATAACGTTTATAACCTGAAAATAAGTCATATAAAAGGAATAATAAACATGAAAAAGGTTCTTAAGCAAGTAGAAATTATCTTTAGTTTATTATTCTGGAGATTAAAGATCAATCGAGTCATGTCGGACTCGTGGTAAGGGACATCGTCTCAATCTCCTTTCATTGAGGCATATTTTGTTTTATACTCAACTTTCTTTTATACTGTGTATAAACCCCATTGACTATTATGTTTATTCAAAAGAATATTTTTATATGAATAATTTACTAAAGGACAAAAGGGAATGTTTTTTTGTCGTACGTATGTGGTGAAAACGACTTCTCTGACGCAGTGACCATTATTTGAGTTTCAACTTCCTCTACAAGCCATAACATTTTTTGAATGAAAAATAAATACAATGTTTTACTTTTCTTTTATTTTGGTATTGAAAATAGTTTTCATAGTTTTTTTATATCAATGTGTTGTATTGATATCTTGTGATTGAAAAGTGGAAATGTTATGTTTCAATTATGCATGTTTTATGTGATACGATTATGTTATGGTTCTTAGGCATTGTTATAAAGACGGTTGGTTCTGTGATAAATTAAGGGCGGGTGGGCCCGATATAGCTCTCCAATGCATTGTGTAACATGAAGTAGTTAAACATTAAGGTTTCACCAAAGTTATTTAGGGAATATACTGTGATGGGTATTCCAAACATAACCATGATGGTTACTCCCTACGTAAGAATGTTATGAATGACTCAAGTTACCATTATGTCTTATGATTTATATGATTTATTCATGATTTGATGAGGTATGTTCATGTGATTATGTTTTATGAGTAATGTATGATTTTATACCTGGACTAATGTTTTAATTTCGTACTTTTATATCCCTTACTGAACTTTTTATGCTCATCCCATGTTTTTGAAATGTTTTTCACAGGTCAAGAGAAAGGTAAATGATGTGATGATAGTGTCAAGGAAGTGTCAAGAAATAATCCATGTTTAATTTTAAATATGATTCCGTTTATTTGAAAAATGATTACTATATTTTATGTAACCACTTTGTTTAAATGTGGAACGTAATGCATGTTTTATGATCTAATTCCCTAAAACTCTAAACCTGAAAAGATCCACAACATGTATTCTTGAAGTAACTCAAGATTAAGTAATGTTTAATGTTGGGGCCTTATAGTTGGTATCAGAGGTTGGTTTAGATAACATTAGAAGTTATAATTCTATTAAATGATTATCCAAAAATATTTTTTTTATGGTCAAATTTAAATGATATAGCATTTGAAGATTACCATGTTGCTTCATCTAAGACATGTTTGTTCAGAATGGTTTATTGTAGAGGAAACATGGAAGTAGTGTTAGGAAGGCATACAAAAGGAAATAACCTTCCAAATCAGTATCCTGAGATGGTCGGAATTGGAACTGAAAAGTTTTTTGCAGTAATGGTGCAGTTTAATCAAGTGATAAATGGTGGTGGTATCCATGCACGAGATCAGATCGATCAACCGCAGAGGAACATGTTAGTGGTGGAACATTTCATAAGCCAACATCCCCCATCATTCAGGGGATCATCTGACCTTGTGCTAGCTGAAGGGTGGATTAAAGCACTGGAGAAGATTTTCGATGTCATGGGGTATTCAGACAATCAAAAGGTTAGTCCTGCTATTTACTATTTGGAGGGTGAAGCAGATTAGTGGTGGTCGATGGTTAAAAATATTAGGGACATTGATGAGATTGATGCTCTCGACTGGGATGAATTCAAATGTATGTTTCTTGAGAAGTATTTTCCTAAGGTTGTTCAAATTAGGATGGAAAAACAATCCCTATATTTGAGGCAAGAGTAAGACTCAGTGGCTGCCTATGAAGAAAGGTTCACTCGATTGGCAAGGTATGTTCCAAATTTTATCCAAGACCATGATAGTAAAATCCATCGTTTTACTCAGGATAAAAGCCAAAATATCGAAGGGCTTTAGCTTCTCGCGAGTTCAAGAGTTATGAAAAGCCTGTCCGGTGTGCTGAGAAGGAGGAAATGGAGTTCGCTGATGATCAAGTGTTCTATAACAACCAGTATAAGAAGAGACCGAGGTGGCAGGAGAAAGGAAAGAATTCTTCAAAAAGGTCTGACGGTAAGAAAACTATGTTTCCAGTTTTTGACAAATCTGGTAAAAGGAATGATGGGGAATGTCTTCTAAATTCTGGAAACTTCTACCGATGCGGTAAGATGGGACATAAGGCTCGTGATTTCACTGAAAAAGATCAGGGTGATAGTAAGACCAAATTTTATTTACAATTAGTGAAATGTTTTAAGTGCAATGAGATGGGTCACTATGCAAACGAGTGTCCGACAAAGAGCTCGAGTGATGGGAAGCAGTAAGACTACAAGAATAAAGGGGTGGTGAAATCCTTTGCAACTACTCAGTAGATGTCAGGCCATCAAATTAAGTTGTATCAGGTACTTTGTTTGTTTTTTAGATTATTCTAATGTGTTGTTTGATTCGGGGTCTACACATTCTTTTATCTCTGAAAACATTTCTAGTAAAATGGAAATACCATCTCAAGAAATGACTCCTGAACTTGTGGTAAAAACACCTGGGGGAAATGTTGAGGCAAAAAGAATTTATAAGAATCTTCTTACCCTTATTCGTGGAAAGAACCTACTTGTAAACCTTATTGTTCTTCCTCTTGTAGAGATTGATGTTATCCTGGGTATGGATTGGCTCCCTATTTACCATTCTAAGATTGACTATAGAGCTAAAGAAGTTTCTTTTCAGAAAGACTTTCAGTTTGTGTACTAGAATGAACCCTTACTGTTGATTACATAACCAGAGGCCGAGAAACATGTAAAATTTGGAAATGAATGTTACCTTGAACGTATTGGTGAAAACAAGGTAACTGTTCAGATTAATGATGTTCCAGTGGTAAATGAGTATCCTGATGTTTTTCCTGATGAGTTTCTTGGAATAATACCAGATCGGGAAGTTGAATTTATTGCTGACTTAGTTCCTGATGCTAAGCCCATTTCAAAACCCCCTTATTGAATGGTTCAAATAGAACTTTTACAATTGTAGGAGCAATTGCAAGATTTATTAGAGAAAGGTTTCATTTGACCTAGAACATCACCATGGGGTGCTCCTGTTATATTTGATAAAAAGAAAGATGGTTCTATGAGACTTTGCATTGATTATAGATCCTTGAATAATATCACTATTAAAGAACGATCGAGTCAAGTCGGACCCAAGGTAAGGGACTTCATCTCAATATCCTTTCATTGAGGCATATTTTGTTTTATACACAACTTTCTTTTATAAGGTGTATAAACCCCTTTTACTTTTACGTTTCTTCAAAAGGAATCTTTTTTATACGAAGCGTTTACTAAATGAAAAAAGGGAATGTTTTTTTGTCGTACATATGCGGTGACAATGAATTCTACGCCTCCGTGACCATTATTTGAGTTTCGGCTTCCTCTACAAGCCGTAACTTTTTTGTAAATGAAAAATAAATACCATGTTTTAATTTTCTTTTATTTTGGTATTGAAAATGGTTTTGATAATGTTTTTATTATATCGATGTGTTATTGATATCTAGTGATTGAAATGTGGAAATGTTATGTTTGTTTTATGCATGTTTTATGTGATACGATTATGGTATGGTTCTTGGGCATTGTTATGAAGATGGGTGGTTCCGTGATAAACTATGGGTGGGTGAGCCCGATATAGCTCTCCAATTCATTGGGTAACACGAATGAGTTAAACGTTAAGGTTTCTCTGAAGAGATTTAAGGAATATACTATGATGGGTATTCCAAATGTAACCATGAGGGTTACTCCCTACGTAAGATTGTTATGAATGCCTCAAGTTACCTTGATGTCTTATTATTTCTATGATTTATTCTTTATTAGATGAGGTATGTTAATGTGATTATGTTTTATGAGTAATGTATGATTTCATACATTTACTAATGTTTTCATTTCGTACTTTTATATCCCTTACTAAGATTTTTATGCTCGTCCCATGTTTTTGAAATGTTTTTCACAGGTCAAGGGATTGGTACATGATGTGATGATAGTGTCAAAGAAGTGTCAAGAAAAAATCCATGTTTTATTTTAAATATGTTTCTGTTGATGGGAAAAATGAATACTATCTTTTATGTAACCACATTGTTTAAATAAGGAATGTTATGCATGTTTTATGATCTAATTCCCTAAAACTCTAAACCTGAAAATATCCTCAATGTGTATTCTTGAAGTAACTCAAGATTTAGTAATGTTTAAGGCTGGGGACTTATAGGAAAACCAATACAAAAAAACTTTATAGGGGTCTGTTGATCAAATAGGACTCCTAGGATGGATGAAAAGGCTCCAAAATCACCTGGAATCCATCCTTGGCCAAGACAGTCTAGGCTTCATTGAAGGGATCAGTAACCAAACTCATTACACACTTAAAACCACCATTTTTGTGACTTTAATGGTGTGTGATTCATTTATATGTATTTTATTCATTTATAATGGGATACATTGAAAAAATCAACACCTAAGATTATATTTTACCATTTTCAAAAATTAAATGGCATGATTGGTTTACATGGAATGTAATTTTTTCACACCCTGTATAGGTTCACAACATCTTTCTGGAAGTAGTTACAAATATTGTAATATGTACACAACTTGTAATCTCCTAGAAGAGAATTATCATCCCAATATCCATTATAAGGATTTAAAATACCTCCAAAGATATACTAATCATGTAAAACACTTATAATCCAATTTAACAAATTTATCAATGTACTCCATTAATATAAACAAACATATATCCTTCAAAAATAGGTCATCTTACCCAAAAAAATTCTTTCTATTATCTGAACAAGACATGTCAATCACCTCTCAAATGAAAAAATTAAAGAAGGAACTACCTAGAAAAATATAGGTTCTTACATCAATGCTACTGTCTAAAATATTCATAACAATTTTGGCTTCATATAACAGCTTATGTAACTGCTTCAATTTTGGGATAACCACTGGTGTACACTTTTTTGGACTGGTATTAACCCCCATTGATCCCTCTTTAAGGATTTGGATTACATATAAAATACCCTTGGATCTCATATAACATTTATCAACAGCTAATTATTTAGTGGGAGATATATATCCCGGGCATCATATAAGGAAAATCATATATACATGTTTTATATGATCATAAAATATTTATCATATCATAACCCAAGAAAAAAAATTAGTTTCATACATATTTCATCATATCATCATGCCATAACCCATTGAAAATGAAATGGGTTTCATAAATATCTTGTCATCATAAAAATAAAACATTCAAAGAAATAATATGAATGTTATCATTGGATAATATCACTTAGAATGTATAAGTTACATCATTGGATATCGTATCTAATGGAAAATTATTTTCAATGAAAAATCACATTTAATATTTTCTATAGAAAACAAAATTTCATTGAAAATGAAATATTAAAAAATATAAAACCTAAAACTGTTACATAAATACTATTATTTTAAAATAAACTTTTAAAATTATAATGTAATATATAAAAATAATTTAAAATCTGTTCAGGAAAATATCATTTCCACATTGAGATTTTTTTTTTAAATATAAGGATTTTCAAAAACATAGAAATTGAAGATAACCTACAAAAAAATAATGAAATCATTAAAATAAATTTAATCATTTCATAAGTAAATAATCATTTAAAAATTGAAAATATATTTTTCAAACATAATAATTTTTCAAAATATATCAATTTGAGAATAACCATGAATCATTATAATGGAATCTTTCTAAATCATATAAAAAATTACATGATGAAAATATCCTTTCCACATTGAAAAAAAAATTTCAATAATAAATAATTTTCAAATCCCTTTTGTTTGAAAAAATCCTTGAACAAATATAATGGAATAATTATAAAACAGTGGAAACTGTTGAACTCTCTATGCAATAGTTATATTAATAATCACAAATCATTGTTTTATATATGAAAATTTAGTTATTTATTCAATTAGTTCTTAATGTGTTTATAAATGTTAAATCATGTCTACACACACTTACCTATTTTAATTTATGGCCTACAATTGACCTGGAAGTGTTCTGGATTAAACAGACACTTTGAGAGAATTTTTATCTTTGATTGACCATTAGTTATATTTTTGACTCACCGTTAGTTATACTCTTGAGTCATTGATAGTTAACGGAATGAGACACCAATGTCAACGGTCTCACCGATGACAAAGGTCTCACCGATGACAACGGTCACACCGATGACAAGGGTCCCACCGATGACAACGGTATCACGAATGACAAAGTTCGCCACGATGACAACGATCACACAGATGAAAACGGTCACACTGATGACAACGGTCTCACCGATGACAATAGATACACCATTGATCAAATGACATACCGAATCTGATGCCGATCAAATGACCTACAGAAGACGATGTTGATCAAATGACCTACCAAAGCCGATGCTGATCAAATGACCTACTGAAGCCGATGATGATCACATAACCTACCCAAGATGATGCTGATCAAATGTCCTACCAAATCCGATGCTGATCACATGACCTACCGAAGACGATGCTGATCACATGACCGACCGAAGCTAATACTGATCACATGACATATCGATACCGATGTAAATTCAAATGACCTACTGATCTCATGACTCACTGATAGTCATGAATTTCTTTTGAATTTCTATTAAATCTTATTTAATTCCAACAGTCATATTTGGTAAATTTAATGCACCTGCTATTAATTAATAATGTTGTTGGATTTCCGAGAACTGTACCACGTACTGGTAAAAAAGTAATCATTCCCTTTTCCAGATCTCAAGGAATAAAAAGGAAGATCGATCGGTAGAAAAGATAGACACATAAATACATAGACAGAGACACAGAAGAAGACAAGGGAGTACATGTGTGTGAAGAACCACGAAACAAATGAAGAACTTGAGGACCCCCAGTGAAAACCAGAGAGCTTCAAAAAGATCATTCACCTGGAAAAAAACTGAAGCCATGTTTTTGTGCCTACAGAACATCATATGAACAAAGATGAATAACTGTATCTGAGAAGAGAAATGACACTCTGTTTTTTGTCATCCTCACCAGAATGGACTCAAATATCATCTGCAGTATCCAAACGAGTCCAGAGCACACCTGCGATCACTTAGAACATTCTAAACTCATTATCCAATTATTTTCTCTATAGTGAACCTTTTTTTACCATTTTGAGAATTGTGTGTGCATATTTACATTTAGAGACACACTGACTCATGTGCTAAACTAGAGGACACTAAATCCTCCCACCAACCTTTTTACACCTTATTGCATCCCACTGTGAATTGTGGAAGAGGTCATGTGTGACCTTGACATCCTGTGTGCAGTTGTTTAGTTTTCCCACATAGAAATGTGGTAGAGGTCTGAGGACTTGAACAGTTTGAGTACTGTTGTAAAATCCTTGATCCAGGGTGTGGATCATAGTTTATATAAACTATATGAGGGGACTAAGTCTCAGCTTGATATTGAACCTCTTGTTTTAAACTGTTGTTCTTTTTTCCTTTGATAAAACTATTTTGAATATTCCGCTACTTTGTAATTTAAATATAAATCTATTTTAAAGTAACATTGATAGTTTAACTAGAAAGTGTTTGTAATTATTTTTAACTAGTAAGTTAGTTTCAAAAGCTAACTTAATCTTCAAATTATGTTAACTCTGACGTAATCACTCTTTGAGAAACTAATTGAACATTTACAATCTTAATATATTAACTACATTTTTAAAATGTTTTATAAATTAGAGGATTTTAATACCAATATTTTAAACAGAAATTGTTAATTGGAACTCAATTACCCCCCATCCCTTCAGTTTCCACTTCAACCATCATTTTTTATCAGAGGATAAATTTTTTTCAAAAGTACTCTGTTTGTGAAAGGTTTTTTATTGTGATTTTAGTTGTATATTAAAGATCATAACATTATGTTATTTCTAAATTTTATCTCTGTAAATATATTTTCTAAAATCTTATTATGGATAACAAATTATAAGGTGTAGATTCTAACAGGCCACCCTTTTTAATGGTGTTAATTATTCCCAATGGAAAATAAAAATGAAAATTCATTTAGATAGTATGGGATTTGACATTTGGGCTCCCATAGAGACTCTATATAAAATTCCAGAAACTGTTAGAACTACATGGGATGAACCTACTAAAGCTGCTTATAATAATAATTGTAAAGCAATGAATGCCCTGTATTGTGCTTTAAGAGATTAATAATTTAACTGAATATCTACTTGCAAAACTTCTTTTGAAATTTGGGATACTATAGCTATTTCCCATGAGGGAATGACCAATGATAAAGAAATGATACTAAATACATACACCATTAAATATGATAATGTTAAAATGAACCCCGATAAACCTATTTATGATATGTATCTCAGGTTCAATGAAATTGTATATACAATGAGCTCACTTGGAAAATTTGTTCCTATAAAGGATCAGATTATGAGAATACTCAGATGCTTTCTAGAAAGATGGAGAGGCACATCGGTTTCAATTAGAGAATATTGTGACATTTGTGCTCTGCATGTCAAAGAACATATTGGTAAGCTAATTATGTATGTGGATGAACTGAAAGTAAATAAGGAAGAATATGATGAACCAAGGAAGAAGTCTATAGAATTCAAGACATCTACTTTAAAACATAAGGACAAAGGGAAAAATCATAGTTAATGTGATAGCTCAACCTGTGAAGAAATTACCTCAGACAGTGATGCTGAGATGGCTAAGATAGCCAAATGATTTAAGAAGTATTATAGAAAAAATAAATTTTTCAGAAGATCAAATTATAAGGGAAAATTTGACAACAAAGGCCATTGGAAAAATATTGGAAAAGGACTAACATGGGTGATGACATAGTCTGCTATGAATGCAAGAGAAAAGGACCTGTGAAAGCTGATTGTCCTAAATTAAAGTTTAAGAGGAAATATGACTATATGGACATAAAATGCAAAAAAGCTATGAACGAAACCTGGAGTGCTTCAGAAGATAGTTCAAGTGATTCTGATTCCACTCAGGATGAAAAATCTCAAAATTTAATATGTGTTTTATCACAAACACATCTGAGGTAATATTGGATACTTATTCTTTAAACTCTTATTATTCTGGAGATAATTCTGATTCTGAAAACATGTCTAGTAAATATTTATTTAAATACTGTAATGTGCTAGATGATACTTTTAATGAGTTGAAAGATAAGTATAATTTCTTAAAGAAGTAGTATTCTTTAACTAGCACTATCAAATCCATACTAGAAGTCTAAAAGGAAAATAATTATCAAATACTCAATGAAAATACTAAACTGAAATTTTCTAATGAGAAACTCAAGAAATATTTGGAAAAAATTACTAATGGATAGGACATACTTACACAAATTCTAGGAAAAATAGTGGAACCAATGTATACTACAGGTTTAGGATATCATCCTGGACAAAGACAGATTGTAATGAATAGATTTATTCCAAAATCTGGATAGTATGCTGCTAGTTCTAGTTCGGAAAATTCTTATGTATCAACTGGATACTCACATAGTTATAGATCAAACAATTTTTATCTTTCAAAATTTATTAAAACAAATGATTATATGAAACCCATTAGGAAAATATGGGTACCAAATTTTTTGCTTTCTAACCTGTCCGGACCCAAGAAAATCTGGGTACCAAAATCATTTTCTTTCTAAATTTTTTTTAGGAAACATTCTTGAAATGGTCCTATAGGAAGACATGTTATTTGGACAGTTGATGTTCAAGACACATGACATGAGACTTTTCATGCTTCAAAAGCTTAATCAAGGTTGACGGAGGATATTTCACCTTTGGTGATAACTCTAAAGGGAAAATCATCATCTAAGGTCAAATTGGAAACACTGATTTAATCCTAATTTCTATTGTCTTATTTGTAGATGTATTAAAATATAATTTTTTAAGTATTTCACAGTTATGTGATGATGGTTTTAATGTTAAATTTTCAAATTATTCTTGTAATGTTTTGAATTATAAAAATGTGTTAGAATTTTTGGCCTTAAGAAATGAAAATTTATATGCTATAGATTTTAATTCTTTAGCAAAGTAGAATATTGCTTTTTTAAATGATTCTCATAAAGAATCTTGGCTTTGGAAAGAATATTAGGACACTGCAATATACATTCACATAGAAAATTGAATATTAAGAACTTAGTTAGAGACCTACCTAGAGTTGAATTCCCAGCTGACAATGTTTGTAATCCATGTCAAAAGGTAAATCAACATAATGTTTTTTTTAAATCAAAGAAAGAAGATTCAACTTCCCAACCTCTCAAGTTGTTTCACATTGACTTGTTTGTACCCTATAGAGTTTCTAGTTTAAATGGGAAGAACTATGTTTATGTTCTAGTAGATGACTTTTCCAGATATATTTGGGTACACATTTTAGCTCACAAAAGTGAAGCTTGCTCTTACTTTATTAAATATTCCATGTCTATAGAAAACTATAGTGGAATTAAGATTAAATCATTGAGAAGTGATCATGATCGTGAGTTTGAAAATCATTAGTTTAAATCTTACTGCTCACATAATGGTTATAATCACAACTTCTCTGCCCCTAGGACACCGTAATAGAATGGTGAAGTAGAATGAAGAAATAGAACTCTTCAGGAAATTGCAAGAACTATGATAACTGAATATGATGTGCCTGTTTATTTTTGGGATAAAGCTGTCAATACAGCTTGTTATTTTATAAATAATGTCTTGATTAGACCTATTCTTATGAAAAACTTTTATGATCATTGGAATAATAGGACACCTAAACTTAGTTAATTCAATTTCTTCTATTGAAATGTCTATATTTTGAACACTAATGATAATCTAGACAAGTTTTCATCCAAGTGTGATGAAGGAATATTTTTAGTAAATTCATTTACTAGCAAAGCCTATAGAGTTTTTAATAAGATAACCAAATGTATGGAAGAATCTGTTCACATCAAATTTGATGACATAGATCCACATGAATCTAAACCTGTTGTTGATGATATTAAAGGTGAACTGTCTATTTTAAATCATAATGATAAAGATAGTGGGCATGTTGTAAGGACAACCATATTTGGAAATACAACAAAACCTGCTTCTGTTGAAACCGAACCTAGAGAAGAACCTGAAATTTCTAGTCCTACCTTTACTAGATCAACCAGGATTCTAAAGAAACATTCTCTAGATGCAGTTGTAGGTAAACTGGATAGAGGAACACAAAATAGAGCTTCACTAAGAAATCGGTATGAACATCAAGCCATTATTTCATAGCTAGAACCTAAAAATATCAATGATGCAATCAATGATGAATTTTGGGTAATGGATATGCAAGAAGAGTTAAATCAATTTTAAAGAAACAAATTCTAGGAAGTAGTAGAAAGGCCAAAGGACACCTGACCATAGGTACTAAATGGGGGTTTAGGAATAAATTTGATGAATCTGGGTACCATATTAGAAACAAAGCAAGACTAGTCGAACAAGGTCACAATCCTGAATAAGTAATAGATTATGAAGAAACATTTTCACCTCTAGCTAGATTAGACACCATTTGAATCTCACAAGCTTACACATGTTATTTGAATTTCAAGTCATATCAAATGGATGTAAAAAGTGAATTTCTAAATGGTTTTATAATTGAAGATGTTTTTTTGATTAACCACCTGGATTTACAAACCCCCATTTTCAAAATCATGTTTTTAAACTCTGTAAAGCATTATATGGTTTAAAACAGGCTCCAAGAGCTTGGTATGATAGACTTACATATTTTATTATCTCTAAAGGTTTTACTAAAAGATGTGCAGATTCCTCTCTTTTTATTAAATGAATTTATAATGATATTTTGATTGTACAAATCTATGTTGATGATATTGTCTTTGGATCTTCTAAAAATTCATTATGTATTGATTTTTCAAAGATTATGAAAAATGAATTTGAAAATAGTTTAATGGGAGAAATCATGTATTTTCTTGGATTTCAAATTTTTCAAAATAAAGATGTTATTATTTTAAATCAAACAAAATATACAATGGTACTTTTAAAACGTTGTGTATTGGATAGCAATATGGGAAGTGATACTCCTATGATTACCACCTGTAATTTGGATGATGATGAAACTGGAAAACCAGTTGATCAAACCAATTATAGAGGTATGATTGGAAGCTTACTTTACTTTACTTCAAGTCGAACAAATATCATATTTAGTGTACTCATGTGTGCAAGATTTCAAGATAATCCTAAAGAATTCATTTACTTCCTGTTAAAAGGATTTTCAACTATCTTAAACATAAAAATAATTTAGGTTTATTTTATCCAAAATGACAATATTTTGACTTAATAAGTTATTCTGATGCTGTCTTTTCTGGTTTCTATTTAGATAGGAAGAGAACATATGGAACATGTCATCTTTTAGGAAATTCCCTGGTATCATGGTGTAGTAAGAAACAGAACTATGTTGCATTGTCTACTGCTGAAGCAGAATACATTATTGTTGGTACTTGTTGTGCATATATTCTATGGATGAAACACACTTTGTTCGACTATGGATATCAATTTAGTCAGGTGTCTATAAATTATGATAACACTAGTGCAATTAAAATCTCAAAGAATCCTGTGTCTCACTCTAGGAATAAGCACATTGATGTCAGATATCACTTTTTGAGAGAACATTATCAAAAGGGTGATATTTCCCTTGAATTTATTTACTCAGAATATCAATTGGATGATATTATCAACAAGACCTTAATCTATGAAAGGTTAGACTTTATTAAACAAGAGTTAGGTATGATCAATCTGTGAAATCGATCAGTGAAACTGATCACTAAAACCGATAGCTGAAACTGATCACTAAAACCAATTAGTGAAACCAATTAGTGATACTGATCAGTAAAATCGAGCAGTGAAACTGAACAGTGAAACATATCATTGAAATCGATCAGTGAAACAGTTCATTGCAATTTATCAGTGAAACCAATTGGTGAAACCAATCAGTGAAACCAATCTTTTCAACTGATTGAGTTACACAGTCCATCTGAAACCGTTAGTGTTTATCGAAATGACATTGTTTCACTTATTCGTTATTATATTTAATATTGTAACCCTAAAAGATAAAATTAATGACCTATGGCTATTTCCATTCCTAATAACTTTTGACCTTCCATCTCTCGCCGAACTACACTTATTTTGAATCGTTATTTTTTTCAAACCACTCGAACCTTTTGAACCTCTCAAACCTCTCAAATATCCAAATGGAAAATAAAAAGAGACAAGACAAAAGAATCTGAGAGCTCCTCACCCATGGAACATGCTCGTGGAGAATATAGCAGCACAACTCAAATATCTTTGAACCCGAAACTGGAGATGCAAGGATGGAAAGACTGGTTCTGTAATAATAACTGAGTATACAACCCAAAGCTAGTGCATGAGTTTATCTGAACATAAATATTGTATTGGATGAAGCAGAAGCTGCAACATTATCTTTATTTTTCAAAGGGAAGAAGATAACTTTTTCATCGAATTAGTGGGCTGAGGTTTTGGGGGTACCACATAGAGGTAGATATCAGTATTACACCGGTAATATTCCTCCTACCACTGAATATTTTTTGTATGAGTGTGCTCTAGAGATGTTGACTGGAAAATATGAATCCAGAAGGAGAACAACTGCTGAGTTGGATGGATAATTTATAATTTTGTTTATGTTTATTCAGTACTAAATCTGTCCCAGAAAGGTTGATTTTGCTTCTGTGAAGTATCAAGATTTTTTCTTGTTGTTTTTATTTCTAAATGAATAGATGATCAATTTTTGTAGATACATTACTGTTCATATTGCTTAGATGGTAAATCCATCCAAGAAGGCTACAACCATGTTATATTCTAAGGAAATATCTTCTAGGCTAATGTTTTTGGGATGTGTTGAGATGGAGATGAGTGTATCTCATATAGTAGTAGTTCTTTTATAAGAAAGTATATCTACAAAATAATGAAAATCTACTTGAATCCATGGAAAAATACATGGGTTGCAGATGAAGATAGGTTGTATGACTCTTTTAATCATATTGAACACTCTAAGATACCAAAGGGGATGAGAGATCCTAGTTTAAAACCTGATGAGGAAGCTGTTTATTGTGATGAGGAAGAAGAGACATAAGTTCCAAATGACACTGGAGAGTCTAGCAGGAAGGTAACAGTTGATTCTAAAGCAGATGATGATGTTGATAATGAAAAGGAACCTAAGTCACCTCCTGATGATAGGAGTGACCCTGAAACAATAAGTCTATGAAAAGAAAAATGGAATTTGGACCTGCTAGTCCACCTCTTAATTAAATTGTGTTAGAACCCCTTCTAGGTGATGAATAAGAAGCTGACACTAAATTATCAAATTCTGAGCAGTTTGAATCTAGTAGCAATGATAGTACCAATGAAACTTTGGTAAACAATAATGGAAATGGAAATGGTGATGATGATAATGATGATGCAAATTCTCGACCAGTGGATGGTCACAATGTGATCCAAGGTGATACACAACCTCAATTAAATGAGCATGAAACTATTATTGAGGCTAAAATGATAGTGCATGAAGTGTTTGATGTTGATTGGGAAGACTCTCCTGAAAATTCTGGTAAAGATGAATTTTGAAAACCTACGTATACCTTTTGTAAAGCTACATGGGAAGAACACCTAGGTTTTGTGGTTCTAGGTTTTGGATTATTCGGTGGAAGAGAAATAAGTAATGAATTATGAATGGGAAATCCATCCAGTTATGGATGGACCAGTTGCTGAAAATGTGCACGTGATGGCAGAAAGACCTGGCCCTTCAGCTTTTCGATCTGATTTTGACAGGTTTAAAGATGATTGCTCCATGAAGTCCGAGAAACAATAAATTTGGAATTATCTAATGATACTTCTCATGCTCCTGTGAATATATCTGAGGCTACTATGGATTCCATAACTCAAATAGTTGTTAATGTTGTTAACACAGACCAGTGTAATATTTGTGAGATGATTGAGAGACAGATTTCCTCTCTAAATCAAGCGCTCAAGGATTTCATCAATGGATTAGTATCTCTGTCAAAAGAATTTAGATCATCCATCACTGGTATGATGGATGTTTTTAGAAACTTGATAGAACAACTAAAGAAATCTGATTCGGGAAAATTGAATGATGAGATAACTCAGATTGTTTCTCAGGCTAGCTCCTCCAAAGTGACCAAGATCATTGGTCAGGAGATTAATGCCTTAAAGGAAGTTATAAAAGAAAAGTTAGTATCTTTTGGACAGATTCAAGACTTGTAATCTTTGAAAAAGATGAAATAAAATAGTGATCATAATCACAAGATGGTGAAGCGGAATTCGGCTAATGATACTAAGGCTCAAAAAGAGATCAGAGACAAAGTGGATCACTATTTTTCTAAAATTTATACCAAGAATCAGTGAACCATCAATTTAAAGACTTGGATGAGAATTTAAGGCTACCTCCAGTCACTCAAGCCATTAATGCTCAATTCCAACAGTTAAAGGATTTTACTCCCACTTTGGAGAGTTTTATTTAAAACTATGATGACTTTGGGAAGTCCATGAAGTATAGTGGTGAAGTAATTTAGGATCTTATCAATCTACTCAAATCATATCTTCATGTGCAAGAAAAGGTAATTTTTCTTCCTACTACTGACTCTCTCAGTCTATCTAGCATTGATCCTGGTCATATATCAGTCTCTCAAGCTCTATCTAATATTCAAACCGTCATTAAGCAGCCACCTTCGGGTGGATCTTCTACTCATCATCAAGGGACCATAGCACCCACTATGCTTCCAGCCCGATCTGTGCTACCTCCTCTCTCCATCCATATAGAACACCCTTCCACCAAACCACCTTCTAGCCTATCCATTCCTCCCTCTGCTAAAGGTAAATCTCCTCTACAACCCAAGAAATAGCTGTGTTTGTTTTTTTATAGGGTGATGTTTTCCTTGTATCATTTCAATTGTTATTTCAATGAAATCTTTTTTTTCTCCCTCCCTGCTCTCTTTTTATCTTTTTTTTATAATACCAAAGTGGGAGAAATTGTATACATAAATCCCAATGGGGGAGAATATTATAAATATATATCAAAGGAAGAGAACATTTTATATAAGTCTAAGAAATATCTGAAGGGGGGACTAGTATATATGCTCTAAATAAGCATTACGCTCTAATGTCATGATAACGGTTATAAATCCTTTTTATATACGGGGAGCATAATGAGTGTTATATCATCTTTTCTCTTCTTTTATTCCATAGATTTTTGATTATCAAAATGGGAGAGAATGTTGAACTCGTGGTGCGATAACTATTTTAATAATAAAAAATCATTGTTTTATATATGTCAATTTATTCATTTATTCAATTCATTATAAATGAGTTTATATATGTTAAATCATGTCTCCATACGATTATCTATGTTAATTTATGGCCTACTATTTACCTGGAGGTGTTCTGGATTAAAAAGATACTTTGTGAGAATTTCTTATCTTTGACACACTGTTACATAAATTTTTGACTCACCGTTAGTTATATTCTTGAGTCACCGATAGTTAAAGGAATGAGACACTGATGACAACGGTCTTACAAATGAAAAAGGTTGTACCGATGACAACAGTTGCACCGAGGACAACGGTCGCACCGATGACAACAGTCTCACTGATGACAAAGGTCGCACTGGTGACAATGCTCACACTGATGACAATAGTCGCACCGATGACAAAGGTCTCACCGATGACCACAGCCGCACCATTGATCAAATGACCTACCAAAGCTGATGATAATCAAATGACCTAACGAAACTGATGCTGATCTAATGACCTACCTAAGCTGATGCTGACCAAATAACCTACCGAAGCTGATGCTGATCACATGACCTACCGAAGCTGATGCTGATCACATGACCTACTGAAGGAAATGATGATCACATGACCTACCGAGTCCGATGCTGATAACATGACTGACCGAAGCCGATGCTGATAACATGACATACCGATACTACTGCCAATTCAAATGACCTACTGATCTCATGACCCACTGGTAGTCATGAAAACTGATTGAATTTCTATTAACAATAATTTAATTCCAACGGTCATATTTTCTAAATTTAATGCTCCTGCTATTAATTAATGTTGGTTGTTGGATGTCAGGGAACCATACCTCATACCGGTCAAAAATTAAACATTACCTTTTCTGGATCACAAGGATTAAAAAGTAAGATCGATATGCAAACAAGATAGACACAAAAAAACACTGACAGTGACATATAAGAAGAAAAGGGAGTACGTGTGTGTGAAGAACCATGAAAAAAAAGAAGAACTTGAAGAACACTTGTGAAAACTAGAGAGCATGAAGAAGATCCTTCACCTAGAACAAACACTGAAGCCATGTTGTTGTTCTTACTGAACATCATATGCACAGGGCTGAATAACTACAGCTGAGAAGAACAATGACACTCTGTTTTGTTTCATCCTGACCAGAAAAGACTCAAACACCATCTGCCACATCCTAACGAGTCCAGAGCACATCTTCAATCACTAAGATAATTCTAAACTCATTATACATTTATTTTTTCTATAGTGATCCTTTTTTTAACATTTTGAGCAATGAGTGTGCATCTGTCCATTTAGACACAAACTGACTCATGGGCTGAACTGAAGGGTACTAAATCCTCACACCAATCCTTTTACACCTTATTGTATCCCACTGTAAATTTTGGAAGAGGTAATGTGTGACCTAGACAGCCTTTTTCTTGTTGTTTAGTTTTCCCATGTATAATAGTGGTAGAGGTCTGAGGACCTGAACTATCTGAGTACTGTTATAAAACCCTCTATCTAGGATGTGGATCATATTTTATATAAACTATTTGAGAGGAATAATTCTCATCTTGAGACTAAACCTCTTGTTTTAAACTGTTGTGATTTTTCCCTTTGATAAAACTATTTTGAATATTCTGTTTCTAAGTACATTAAATATAAATCTATTTTAAAGTAACTTTGATAGTTGAACTGGCAAGTGTTTGTAATTATTGTGAACTAGTAATCTATTTTCAAAAGCTAACATAATTTTTAGATTAAGTTAACTGCGATGTAATCAATATTTGAGAAACTGATTGAACATTTACAATCTTTAAAAATTCACTATAGTTTAACATATTTTAGAATTGGGGGATTTTAAGACAAATCATTTAAACAGAAATTGTTAATTGAATCTTAATTCACCCCCCTCTTGAGTGTCCACTCCGACCAACACAAAAATTCCTAGAGGATGATATTGCTTAGACTATATAAAACAATATTTCTAAAATAAAAAATTATAAAAAAATTTATCTTCGAAATTGACCTAGAAAATAATAATGCATTATTTTATAATTATTGAAAAAACTTTATGAGGAAAATTGACTTTTTGCATTAAAAATACATTTCTAAAACATAAAATATTTTAAAATTATTCTCATTAAATATATCCTTTAATACTAATAAATTAATCTTGAAATAATTGATTTTTTTTATGGTGGTAAATTTCATTCATACCATTCACATTAAAATAATGATTCCATTCACATTTTATATAAATTTCAAAAACATTTTTTTGAAAATGAGATGAATATTTACTTTGAAAAACATTATAAAAAATTGTGTAAATTAGTTTTTCAAAAATATTTTTGAGAATGTGAAATTATTTTTGAAAACATTTTTAGAACACATTGATATGGGAGAAAAACGTGTTTTCAACTTGATAGAGTAATACTATTTGTTTTATTTAAAAAATCATATGTAATATTGAATGAATAAAAAGAATTAAAATAAGGAGAAAAGTTTATTAAACTAAAATTACCATATTATAAAAACATGATGAATATTTTGACTGATAGAGAATAATATTTAATCAGTGGAAGAAAAAATAAAAACAACGATGATAAAAGATGATATTTCATTATAAAACCCTAAACACTATTGTAACAATGAATCCTAAGCCATATGAAAGGGTAAAATATATTTAAAAATAAAATATGAGGATAATAAATCAATAAATTGTTTAAATTTTCCAATGGGATTTATATACACTTCATAAATTAAGATACATTCAAAACAAAATATATGCCACAAAGAAGGTAAATTGAGGCAGAAAACCCTTTCCTTTACTCTATAACTCTTTATTACAGGTTTGAAACTACTATATAGTAAAAATAAGATTGTTATAAATATTTTAAATAAAAATATACATACATATAAGACCATATATTCTTTACATTATACTTTTTATTCCCAGCTTATCAATAATTTCATGTTAAAATCACATTTTGGGTATTAAATGCCACATTTTTCATGTATGTTTTGGTTGGGTAATTTTTATCCTTTTATTTTGATCATCATCACACATTCTATAAACTTTTATCCATTATATAAATATAATATATACCATACATACATATATTTATATATATATATAGTAATCCATTAAATTAGTTATCGACAATGAAGCACACTGGTCATAGAGATTGTAGGTCACATATATGCAAGAATTCTATTTCCATTTTCTCTAATGATGAAATTATAAATAAGGTAAATAATCTATTAACCTTTAAGAATATTTTTATGTAATATTAATCTCATATATTAAATAAGTATTAACTTATTACCTTCCATGGAAATAATTAGAGAAAAATGAAAATCATTGCTTCGCATGGCTGTACTACACCATACACAAGCATGACACTATCGCATCCCCCACACAATAAAAATTATGAAAGTATATGTAATATCATCATTATTGAAGAATAATTATTTTAAAATTTTTATATATTTTAATTTAATGAAAACATATTACCATCCATATAAAGAAGAAATGAAAAACCCAACACATCAGTTCACGAGGTGGTTGTCCGCCGTACATAGGAGGGACATTATTAATTTCCAATTGGTTGAGAGGTATGAAGGTATATTTTGTATTAAAATTACAATGGTAAAATAAATCAATAAATATAATATATTGGTGTTAAATCTAACCATATATCTTTATTCAAAAGGAGTTGGTGGATAACAAATAACATTAGTTTGTGATATGGTAGTTTTCTATAAGCACGAATGATGATTTTATATATCATTTGATGTAGATGGATATGGATATATGCTTTTCCAATATGATAATGAAATATATATATATATTAGACACTATTTTTATTATATTGTAATAGTTTGAATTTATTTTGAGGAGTAAGAGTAATATGTAAAAAAAATTCGTAGTTAAAAACATTACCTCTCATTCGAAAAACAAATTTAGGTTTACTATAAAGACTTCATAGATTAAATTTATGATCAACATAAACTATATTTTGTGTAAATGGATTTATATAAGAATCATGGTTCATTCTTGTCTCATCCAATTATTGGGGAAGTGAAAATTTAATAGGAGAGTGGGTTGTAATTTATAAGTGAGGTTGGTGGGACACATATATGTTTTGGAAACAAAAAGGCCTATGCCTATTTTTTAGATTCCCCAATTCAATAAAATTGGATAATATAAAATTATAATGGTTATAAGAAAAAAAATTACCAAGGAATGGGTTCTGTCCAATTTTATATGTCATTTTTATCGATTATCATTTTTAACTCTCGGTAAACGTATTTTAACATTAACCTCAATAAATAATTTTTACTGTTTTTAGTATTCATTTGACCAAAAATTAAATAGAAATTATTATATAATAAAATTTATAAATTGCCAAATATTGATTCAATTTTACTATATTATATGAAGATAATTATAAATGTTAATATTTAATTAAACTAGTAGACACTCTAAGAATGCTGTTTTCTAAAGAGAAAATGATCAAAATATTAAAATATTTTTATACAAAAATCCAACAAGAAATATATTATAATGAACTGAATTAGATTAATATTTATATAATTAAAATAATTTTACTTGTAAACTATTTTTAAAATAATTATTGTTTTCATTAATTCATTTTGATAAATAAAAAATCCTAACAAAAACAATAGGTTTAACTTTTCATCAAAAACCCCATCTTCAGAGAAAATTATAAAAAAATTACACCTGATATAAATTTTTGAAGATGATTTAAAAAATGAATTTCATTAATTAGAAAATTTTATTTTAAAATAAATTACCTTTTTTACAAAACTGTTTTTTAGACAAATGGATTTTTAACCATAAAATTGGATTTATTCTTATCTCATATCTAAAAAACAAAAAATACGGATGAATTTGTTTTATGTAATAGATTCTATATAAATTTACTGAATATTATTCTCAAAAATTTATTTATTTTATTAATTGTTGTAAAATGTGTTTCGGTGTATAAAAATATTTTTCAGGATGAGATTTTCATTATTTTGAAATCGTTTTTATTTTTATTTCTTATTAATTTGTCTCTAAATAATTAATTATATATACACGTTCAAAAAAATATTAACATTATATAGTAATTCTTATTAATACCTATCATTTTAATGGATTTGAATTCAATTTCATAATAAATAATAACATTTTACTAATATGTTATGTTTCTTTAAACTCAATGATTTGTGAAACACAAGCCATTGAAAGTAGTTCATTTATTTGGAAAATTTATTTCAACAAAATATCTGGTAGTTATATTCTACATGCATTAATTTTAATTTCACATTAGGAATTAGTTACACTAATTAAAAATGGGGATTCTTCTGCTTTTATTCATCCTCATGATGCCACATAGCTTTCTTCAAGATGTGGTTTCACTACAAAAAATAATGTGATGAGTTGTATTATTTTGAATAATTTCATTATATAATCCAGAATCTACAAAATTTTTCATCATTTGAATGATAATTTTCCAATTACATGACATCTATGTTCAGTGCATGTGATGGATTGGGTATTCACTTCCTTAGGATGACAACATGTAACTCATCGTGAAGTTGATATTGGTTTGGGGAAAGGTCAAATTTTTAGGATATCATTTTAATATAATAAATAATTTCAAAGGAACTAATATAATGAGGGACTGTCTTTCCTTTATATTGTATTCACAATTTCATCCATTTCTTGTTGATTAATTAAATTCCACTCCATATATTACTCTTTGATATGAAGATGAATTTGAAGTGATTGATGCACTAATAGAACAATATATCCAAAAATATATTTACAATTCATTTCTTCAATATATAGTTAATGATAATAAAAAAATGATTTTCACATGTTACCCAATACCGATAAACAATATTATTGTATATTAATACATTAATCCCTAATTTTTTTAAATATAAAATTAAACCATTCCATTAATGGTTAACTTTATAACCCATCCAAAATTCAAAAATTTATACAGAACACTAAATTTCCCAAATTCAACATAACATTAATCCAAAAAATATATTTAATTATCTCATTTTTTTCAAATTCCAAATATATCCATAATATTGTCATATATTCTCATTAAACATTATAATAATGTGAATTACCCTAAATCCTAGTTACCTATATCAACATATTAAATTTTTACAAATTCATTAAATAATTTAACATATTATATAATATATTTATCATAACAAAAAAATTGAAACTCCATCAATTATAATGTAAACCACTTTTTCTTCAAATCACTAATTAGATCAAAAGTTATATATACTATCAAATTTACATTAGCTATAACAATCAACTCTTTATCCAGAATAATTTTTTATATATATATATGGGATATTTAAAGGGTTACCTTTCCTTAATCATATTTTTTATATAAAATATCACATTCCCCTTACATCCCATTTCTATTTTATCCTTATGATTAAACATATTCATGAAAACATGCAATGAAATAATTCTCATGATAAATCCTTATATATTTCATTGATCATAAATTCAAATAAATTAAAAATAAAATAAATATTCTTCATTATTAAATAATTATCTTGGATTCTCATCTTGTTCCTTAATATCTTCTTTCTTTCATTCTTAATTTTTAGTCTCTCCATCATCAATGAAAAACATTACTCAAATACCCATATGGATCCTCCTCAGGAGATTTCCCCCTAGGACATTGATTTTTTTATTGTTCTTACACTCCAAATTTAGTACATTCATCTATGTATTATAACATATGGAGACCAATATTCCCATCCCTTGCATTAAATTACCTTTTTATTTTTTCTCATTAATTACATTCTATGTTCTCTTATTATATACACATAAACCATATTCTAATTTCATAAATGCATTCCATTATGTTATTCTTCCGAAATTATTAAAATATTGAAAACATAATAATATTTCTTTTATGGTCTCTACTACCAAATATCGTAGAGTACTCATTCTTTTTATTTTTTGGTGAGCATGGGATTTTTTAAGGTTCATATTTTTATTAATATTTTGTTATAACTAATTGGAAATAATCACGATATCTTTTACTCTAGTAATTATCCCATTTTGTTTCTTATCTACAAATAGTATATCACATTTAATGCAAACCCAGTTCCTTTGGTTTCCCACCATGGACTAAAACCAAATGTAATAGTGTGATAAAAAATATTCATACTGGAAACCCAAATAATCATGAAAAATAACTTATTATAAATCTAAATCATAAATAATTATTTTCAATCCAGGGAATATTTTGATTAAACATGGTCATCCAAGGTCATTATTTATATCCTTCATGATGGTTCATAAAGAATTTTTTAATTTCGAAAGCATAACTATCTGGGAGTGTGAAGCTCTGTGTGTAGAAATGTTTATTATCATGTGATGATAATTATCATGTTCATTTCAATGCATTATTTTAGAGTTATTACCATTTGGTTTTTATTTTCCAATGCCACATCCAATTGTAGTATCCATTCAAGGAAGTAATTTCTAGAAATGACTCAATATATCATTTAACAAAACTCAAGTACATTTTACTATACTTTGACATATCCTTATACTTATCGTTAAAAATATATCTCGATATATATCAATAATTATTGCTAGGTATCTCACTAAATTATTCCCTTCCTAGTTTCCAATGGTTAACATAACCATTATTTTAAGGCCAACTATAGTGAATCAAAAAAATCAAACTTAAATATCACATCTTAATATAAGAATATTCATTACATCTCACAAATATGTTCCCAAGTACTATTATAGTTTATTTCTGTTGGAGACTAGGTATGAAAACTTATTATTTAAATAATGATATTAAATGTTTACCATAATGATAATCCTTCTTAATTTCATATTATAAATACGCTAGTTAAAACCATTATCTAGGACCATCATAAGAAACATATGAAAGGGTGATCTTATGTGACCATTAAGGGGTAAATGTGGGTGATATCAATGATCAGATAAAGGAATAAGCATATTAGAGGGTGTAAAAAACATCTTGAATCCAAACACTACTTATCATAGATCATAATCTTGATTCATGTAATTTATTTTGGTTTTAAATTAAACATGAATCATTTATAAATTAATGAACATGAGATATGAGATCATAAAATTTTCCTAAAACATGGAATTGTGGTGTATACATAATCCCAAAAAACCTGATTTCAAGGTCATCTCTCAAATTATTCATACCATGATGTGTTTGGGTTATCCACCGGTGTACCGACTTCAATCATAGGATAACCTCCCATGTACTATGTTTTGGGATTGTTCTAACTACATATATACCCTATATTGGGATTGGATAATCCTCTAGCATAATCGTTGACCTCATATAACATTTATCATTAACCAATGCATTGGAGGTAGATAATGTACCAACACATCACTTAGTGAAAATAATACATATGTATGACACAATTTCATAACGAATTCAATATATCATAACCCATGAAAATAAGTAGATTTCATAAACTATTCATTATGTAATCATAATATATAATATTGAAAAATGAATGTGTTTCATAAACATATTACCAACATAGTCATTAACCATTTATAGATATAATGAAAATGGTATCCATGGATAATATCCCCAGAAATTCATAAGAAACATAAAAGTCCGTCTTCATAAATTGAAATTTATTGAATCCAAAATCACATGAAACATTTACTAAGGAAATAACATTTCCTCATAAATAAACTCTTTAAAAATATATATTAATAAAATATTTTGGATTTAGTTTTCATTGAAAATTATAATAAAAATTATGAAAGAAGATTTAAAATTCATTAGAAATATTTCTTGATAAGAATATAAATTCCACAGTAAAAAAATATATTTTTTTAAAACATAAATCATTTTAAAATTCCATTTCATTAAAGAAAATCTTTCAAATATATAATGGATTATTTAAAAATCATTTAAAATATTTCACAAGGAAAATATAAATTTCAATTTTAAAAAACAAATTTTCAAACCAAAAAAAATTAAAAAAAATTATTTCAAATTACTATGAAATTTTATAATGAAATATTTAAAAATAATTTAAAAAATTTCCTAAATATAATAACATTTCCAATATGATATAGACATTTTAAAACATAAACAATTTCCAAAATTATTTTCTTTCAAATTAGCCATTAAAACATATATTGGAATATTAAAAAATCATTGAAAATTTTTATTGAGGAAATTATCCTTTACACATTGAAAATAATTTCTTAGAAGATAAAATACATTTTAAAACCATCTATTTTATAATAAATCTAACATCTAATAATATAATATTTAAAAATATCTTAACATAATTCATAATGAAAATATGCATTACACTTTAAAAATATCATATTAAAACATAAAT
The DNA here is from genome assembly GCA_963277665.1 of Viscum album. Classification (NCBI taxonomy): domain Eukaryota; kingdom Viridiplantae; phylum Streptophyta; class Magnoliopsida; order Santalales; family Viscaceae; genus Viscum; species Viscum album. The sequence continues at coordinate 738,848,985 of OY728160.1, forward strand.
CATTTAGAAATTTTTTTCATTTATAGTAACCTTATAAAAACCTAAATGAGTCATTAAATCATTTAGTGGTAATGATATAAGGAATTTTTTTTATCTTGATCATATTAAAACTAATAATCCATTCACATTTTTAGTAAAAAAATTAAACATTTCATGTAAAACAAAATGAATACTTTTTAAAAAAATTAAAAAAAAGTAAATCAGGGGTAAAAATGTAATTAATAAATCATATTTATTTTTTTATTTTTTAAAATAGATTTTTATAAAACATAAATATGAAATAATAATCGGATTAAATCAATGAGGGAAAAAGATAGTTTTCATAAAACACTTTATTTTGAAACATGATTTCATAAAATATTAAAATCAATTGAAATAATTTTATCTCATGAATTTAGAATATTATAAAAAATATTTTTTATTTTTTAGTAGATGGACAATAATATTTCATTATCTTATGTGTAAATATAAACATTCACAAAAAAATAGATTTTATGATAAAACCCATACCACTTTTATAATAAAGAATCATAATATCCATGAAACAATAAAATAAAATTAAATATAAAATACCATGAGAATAATTTTTTTATTTATATTACATGTTGAAGGTGCTCTGTGTATTCATTATAAATGTTAATAGTTTTACAACTCCACATATATCTCAATGAAATAAAAATGAGACAAAAATCCATTACCTAAAGTCATATATTTTATCACACACATTTGAACATCCATATAATAAATATAAGATTATTTTAAATATATTAATGAACCATAATAATATATATCATATACAATATGATATATCTATGAAATTTTATTATATAGTTATCTATAATTACTTGTTAAAATCACATTTCTTTTAATAATTTCATTATTTTTCATGTACAATTTGTTTTTGTACTTTTGATCACTTTATATTGATCTTGGGTCCATAATATGGAGAATTTATATTACGATATTCATATATTATTTTTTTAGTTAAAATTTATTTATAGTTATCACTAAATTTTGGGAGAGAAAATGAAATGCATTCTTCATGGAGATTGTAGGACATATATACACAACAATGACACTTTAATTTTCTAGATGGAAATGATGAAATAATGTTTAATAATATAACAACCTTATAGAATAATTATCATTTCATATATATTAGATATATTAATTTAATTTCCCTTATTTTTATCCATGAAAATTGTTGGTGAAAAATGAATCACATCACTTCGTGTGTTGATAGTCTAATATACACCTGAACAATGATGGTTTATCCCTAACAGAATGGAAATTAAGAATTTATATGTAATATCATAATTAAAAAATAATAATAATTAATAAAATAGAATATATATATATATATATATATATATTCATTTAGTCTATACTTATTAATATACAATGAAAACAGTTATGAAAAAAAAATCACATCAATTCGTACGACGACAATCCACCATAAACACAAGTGAAATTTTTTATTTCCAAAATTATGTGAGGTAAGAGTTTGGGTGTGGTATTATGATTTTAGAGTTATAATAAAATAATAAATATCATACCAAAAACATAATACATTTCAATTAGATGAAATGATATGTGGTGATGTAAAATGAATAACATCGATTCGTGAGGCTATAGTCTGTCGCACACATGAACGATGATTTCATATACCATTTGATAGAAGTGGAGATTTATAGAGGTAATTAATTGAAATATATATATATATATATATATATATAGTATATAATTTTTTTTAATATCATATTTTTAAAATAGTTTATGGAGATTTAATAAGAAAAAAACATAAATGTGTAGTTAAAAATATTACATATTTTTTTGAAAAACTTCATTAGGATTAAATTAAAACCTTTATATGTTGGATTGTGATCTAAAAAAGTCCTTTTAATGTGGATATGGATTTATGTAATGTATTTTTGTTGTTATTTGTTCAACCTAGGGGTTTTTTGAAATGTGAAGTGGAGAGGATAGCGGTGGTATTTTATAAGTGTGGTGAGTTGGATGATTGTAAATTTTAAAAAGAAAAATGTGTACCCAAGTTTCCTACATTAAAAAAATAAAACATAAGTCATTAGTGACACTTATATCCAATAAGGGTTAAATATGGCCATGATGTGGGTGATTCTTATGTTTCTATGTCATTTTACCCGATATAATTTTAGGATAACCTTCTGTAAAACTATTATAATAATAAGTATTGTATTAAATTACTTTTGTTTTTACTATTTATTTTGATAATATAATAGATTAAAATTAGAATATAATATATATTATTATGCTTAAAAATGTCAAATATATTTTTTTTGATTCCATTCTTATATGTGGAAAATTGTAACATAATAATAAATCAGAAAATGAGATGATAAAGTTGTTTTCCAAAGAGGAATGTTCAAAAGATTAAAATCTTTAATATCAAAATTCAATATGAAATTGATTAAAACGATGACTTAATTTTTAAGAATAGTTATATTATGGGAGTATTTTTAAATTTAACAGCATCTTAATAAAATATTTCTGTTTGAAAATTATTTAAGAGAAGTGAAAATTATTAATAAAAACCAGTATTTTTCACAATTCTTTGAAAGATTTGTCTTCATTGAAAATTCCCTCAAAATGAAAATAATATAATTTTTAAAATATTATTTTAAAAAATAATTTCATTTTACGAATTACATTATCTAATATTAAATAAAATTATTATTAAAATAAGTTTTCATTGGTGGGATACAACTATATTTTTAGATAAATATAGTCTCTAAGTAAAAAAATGGATTTACTATTATCTCAGGTACAAAGAACACATAATATGGATTTTAGAAAATTTTCTTCAAAAAGAAATACTTTAATTTTATTAAATTAATTTAAGAAAAAGATTAATTTAATTTATTTAGGTAAACAAATTTATGTGATTAAAAATAGTTTTTTGAATAATATTTTCATCCCTTTCAAATGGTTTTATTTTCATTTATAATTATGTTATCACTAAATAATTAATTTAATATTAATGTTTAAACTACATATTTTATAATTTATTAAATATTATTCAAACCGTCCATTCTAATAGCTTTGTTATTATTTTTATACCAAATAATTCCATATTAATAGTATTTCATGTTTTGATAGACCAAAATATTTTTTGTAACAAATGTCATCGAATAAATTACACATATTTATAAAAAAAAAATCATAAATTCTTCAAGTGTTACAATTTTCATCCTAACAATGATATTTTTCCATTATTAGCCCAATTTATTCAAATCACATGACATGGATTTATCTAATTACGTAAATTATAATTTAATTTAAATGAATCAGAAAATAGAATAATGGTACTTCGCTTGATGAAATTGAATGTCGATGGAGAAAAGATGTTGTGAAAAAATAGGGCATTTAATTGTAGGTTTTCAAAAAAGACTCTTAAGGGTGATGGTTAAGTGACCCATGATTTTAATACATCGAAATTATATCATTTTTTAAGAATATGTATTACCATACACACAAAAAAACGATTGTGGAACATAATATTTTAGTGTCTCTAGAATTATGGAAACATAAACATTATTTCATATGTTATCTACCTAATTTTCCACTATGTTCTTCATATCTCGAAACCTTCATAAAAATGTCATATATAATACGTATAGTCATAAATTATTTTAAAGGAATCATAGGAATGGGAGAACTCAGAGGCTTAGTAAGTGTGAACAAGGGAGATACATAATCATAACATGAACATAAGGTTACAGTAAAATGAGCATAAAATTTTAAAATAATATCCTACATATGAAATATAAAAATATTAATTCTTTTCATAGATATTAGTAGTTTTTAAGACATTAATCATAATGAAATAAAATTACATGTTCCATGAGAGAATAATATTCAAAAGGGAATGTAATTTGAGGCATACACATAAGCATATAAAATTATTTTTGCATTAATCAATAATAATTTATGAGGATATAATATTGGAGTGGGATCATCCCTAAACCATCATAGTATTAAGGTTCACTCCCAAAACCATCATTGTGTAAAAATTCCTATACCGAACTGAGTTCACTCCTCATTCCAGTCACGTCTATATAATTAGATATAAACCATTACCCTATACATTGGAGGGAGATAATGGTCCCACCCATCACACAATAAAAATAATATTTATTATTTCCACTAGATTACAAACATTAATCATATCATAACCCATAAAATAAAATTGGGATCTTAATTTTTTTATATCATAATCTATGGAGAAGAGACATGTTCCATCATTATTTTACCGTATAATAACATGTGATAAGATATTGGTTTAAAAAAAACATTTGTTGGAAAACATAAACCATTTAGAGAATGAATATGAATATTATTCTTTGTTTAAATCCTTAGTATATAATCTAAATGGGTGTAATATTAGATAGAGAATGATTTTAATAAATTATTTCAATCATTTTTAAGGAAAATATCCTATCCTCTTTGAAAAATATTTTTTTTAAAAAATGGATACTTTTTTTCATTGAAAATAACCTTTTAAACATTTTAAAAAAATCCAAATTAATTATTATTCATGACTATGAAAAATTATATTCATATTGTGTATGATAAAATGAATATATGTTTCACATTTATGGTAACATTCAAATGAGAATTGTTTGAAAAAATGACACGGATATTCCTTTATTTTTTTAAAAAATAAAAACATGGATAGAATTTAATATTAAAAATATTTATATAGGGATATAAAAATTTATAATTGTTTTAGAAAACATGGTCTTGGAATGAAATAAATATTAGAAAAAATATAGAAATAAAGTTTAATTTTTATAAAAATGATATCTTAATTAAATTAAGTACCATTGAGTAGAAAATTGTTCATATAAATGGATATTTAATGAAAAAATTGTTCATCAGAAAATTAAGGAGAATTATTTATAGGTATATATTGATATTTCAACATTGGAGACCTAACCCAAAATACTAATAAAAAACGATGAGATTGAAACAAAAAATCATTACCACTTTGGTAACATTATATCATAGGCCCCATAATAGAATAACATAAAATGGATCATGAAATATCATGAGTATAATTATTTTCATGATTTTTTTTTTCAAATGGTACTTATTGAAGCCTCATAATGGAATATAGGTGCATAATATAACATACATCTCAAAGAATGAAAATTGACACAAAATTCTCTTACATTATGTCTTGACTTTTTTTTGCACACATTCAACCACCTATATATTAAATATAGGTTTATTATAAATATATTTCATAACAATATTCATAAATGTATTACTGTGTATTGTTATCTTTTGACCTTTTATTACCCATTTATTAATGATTCCATGACAAACTCATGTTTCTGGTATTAACGGCTTTGTTTTTTATATATGTATTGATTTTTTATTTACATGGTTTTCTTACATGAATAATGGTAACGAAATCAACACAATGGTACAAATAACATAAATATTATATATATTAAGGTATATATATATATATATTAACTCATGAAATTCATGGTTATAAAATGATATTCTCTGTTCATAGATATAGTAGGTCGTATGAATGCATGAAAACTGTTTTTACTTTCATTCACATTTGAATAAAAGAAAGGTATATGATATTGTATAATTTAAGAATAATTTTTATGTAACATATGTCAAATATTTTTATTAAATCTATTATTAATAAATTACATGAAAAACATTTAGGAATCATGTCGCTTCGTAAAGAGGTAGTCTTTCATACACATGAACGACATTATCATATTCCCAAAAAAAGGATAGAATGAATGTAGGTGTAATATGAAAATTACAGAATTTTAATTTCATTAGGAATATCATAAATATCATATATAAACATTATGTATATCATTTTTACCAACCATGATATGTGGTAATGATGATATTAATGACATAAGCTTGCGAAGCAGTAGTCCGCCATACACACGAAAAATGATTTCATAATCTATTTGATGGAGTTTTCACTGGTTTTTAGTTTTACCCATAATATAAAAACATCTCAGTATATGTAAGATATATATTTTATTATATAATCATTATATTAAAAAATATAATTGGTTTGAGGAAGAAATAAATTAAAAACATTTGTTGATGATAGTTACCACTTTTTCATGTATCATCCTTGGATTTTCTCTAAAATCATTCCATAGATGGATTTAAGTACAAACTAATTATTCTTTGATGAGGGGAGTGAATATGGTAAATTATTTTTTCCATTATATTATATATCAAATTCGTGTGAGGGTTTTAGGAGTACTAGAGAGGGGGGCATTTATAACTAGCGTGAATCTAAAAAATGTTATTTTTTTATAGAGAAGATTTCACTGATGTTTTTTTCATATGTCACATGAGTGAAACATTGACCATTATAGAAATTAATAGGTAGAACGGTGGAAATATGCATTTCTAATTGTTTTTATAAATTTTTATTTGGGATTTTTACCCATATCTTATTATTTTAACTCTTAGGAAAACCCATTTTTACCCAAACCATAGATAATAATTTAACATTGACTCAAAACATGAGGTTGAAATCACCTGATACTGTTGAAAATCCAACCGAAGTTCAAGATTTTTCAAAGTGGATTTTGGACATTGGCGAGGGTCGAATTGGATAGCTTGCTGATGGGGGCGCGTGCATTGAAATACCATCCACCTACCTTCTTGCAACAAATAAACCCCCCTTAATAGCATATATTGAATTTGATTAACTAGATTTAATTGAAAACTTTTCAGATGTTTCGTATTTGAAAGGAAGTTCTATATTAGAACCAACACGTGACATTGTGCCGGAAATCAATGACTACATGTTAACTCTTACTAGTTCGGAAGGAAAAGATTATTTCAGCTCTGATTCTGTTTGCAATGCTAGTTTTGATATTGATCAGCCAGAGAACAAATATACAACTAATGTCTTGAATGGTATCACTACCTCTTGGTTACCTGCACATAAAATTACTTTGAATATCAGAGTACCCATTATGTTGCTTTGAAATGATGACCAATCTGTGGGGCTATGCAATGGTACATGTCTTATCATTAGAAATTTGGGTAACCATGTCATTGGAGCAGAGATTTTAACTGGTTTCCATTCAGGATATCTTGTATTCATCCTAAGAATAAATATAACACACAATGACATAAGATTTCCTTTCAAATTACAAATAAGAAAATATCCTTTGTCTGTTTCTTATGCAATGACGATTAATAAAAGTCAAGGCTAGTCTCTATATTATCTATGTTTGTATCTTCGCAATCCTGTGTTTTGTCATGGACAACTATATGTTGTCGTATCTAGATTGACGTCACCAGGTGGTTTAAAAATTGTAGTTGATGATAGAAAAAAACACACCACTAACTATACAGAAAACGTTGTCTACATGGAAATTTTTAATAACCTATGATATTTATCTTTTCATTTTTAATTAATACAATTCGATGCTTTGATTATTTTCTTATATATCGACACAAAACAATATAATGGATGCTTCATCTGTCAAATCTGTACAATATTTTTAATCATGAAGAACTGTAAGCATGTCACGTATAATCTGTCCTCTGAATGATATTTCTATTGATGTTGACGAAACTTTGAAAATAGAAGTGCATGTATTGAATTTGAGGTTTCACTCCTCACCCAAATACGGTGTTGCTGATGTCGATCTGATTATCTATGATGACCAAGTGAGTTTATCCATTTCAAAAAATTACAGTTCATGTACTATTTCCCTAACACCAACAATATGTATTTATTCTACAGTAATTTTTTTCATCTCTCATAAATGTGACAGCTGGTTTTTAAATATTCACCTTGAAATTTTATTATTTCATGCAGGAGACAAAAATACAGTGTACAATTAACAACCGCCATGCAATCAACATGTACAAACCAGTCTTGTGCAAAGGCCTTTGCTATATTATATAAAACTTACAGATTTCTCCTAATAAAGGAAGTTAATTGGGGGCAAGACATACTTGCAGATTGTTTTTCACAACAACAACATTTGTTCGACCAACAGATGCTCAGTTACCAGTCTTCTGTTTCGACATCATTAATTTTTATGACATCATCAATAAATCCATTCTGGAACATCATCTAATAGGTACATTAAATAACACCAATTTTGTATTAAGGTATATGATTTAGAAAATATTAGTTACTACATGTTGAATAAATATTTAGTTTCTACAGAAAATGTTGTTTCTAATTCTATTCAATTTCTTCAAATTCTATAGTCTTGATACAATACATAACAATAATTCACTCTTCTTGAAAAACAACTCCTTCCACGTAATTCATACCGGTTTTAGAAATTAATGGATATCTATGTCAATCATACCCCACACAGTCTGTTGTTACTACAAAACAAAAGCTTCAAGTCATTTTAAAGGACAATATGTTATCATCCTGCTCTTCCCACTACAATTTACATGTATTATTGTTATTACCAAAACATCTACTATGATTTGTTCCAGAGGATTGCAAATAAAATGTAGGTTGTGGGGGGAGTTTGCGAACATCATGTCAGAGTACTTGGAGAACAACATGGAATCCTCTATAGTAGTGATCATGCAGTTGGTCAGGGAAAAGTGGATGACATGTAAGATATCTATATATGTGTTATAAAAAAATCGTTACATGTTTAACTTAATTCAATGTATTTTTCTCAATTTGAAAACATGAATTTCATCACATTTTGTTCTACATGTCCCAACATCTTTTATTATCACCACTTCAATTAATGCTTCAAAAATAATACTCAACCTTGAAAACCTAGTAGTCCATGAGTTTAGGAGTAGGTAAACTATCAACTGCCATTATTTTTGAACTTATTCTACCTTCAAAAAAGTTCCATATGTCTAACATTAACATTATTTCTATTCCTGAATAATGGTTTTACTTCAATAATCAGAACTGGCTTCATAAGCCATTCCCAGTTTCGAAGTCCTCCATCAACACGATCAAACATATGCATTACAATGAATCCTTATTGGGATAACTAAAAATTCATTTCTGATGTTAAACAGTTGTTGCAGGTAAGTATAGTATCCAGTTTCCATTATTTTAGGATGTGAACTATAATACAATAAATGTTATATATTCTTTGATAACTGTATTAATATTACGAATTATTTTATAGCCGACAAGGTGTCTGATTGATTCAACAATAGTAAAACTTCAAAGCACTCATCACTGGTATTTTGAAACATGCAACTCATACACAAAAAAAAAATACAAGTTTCCGATGGAAAAGTTTTGTGACAAATTTGTAAGAAAACACCAGCCTTCACTACTCCCAAGTATTCATCTACTTTCTGCCATATTTTCTAAATATTTATTCATTAGTATGGTTCTTATATGAAAGAAATTGTAAATACAGTACAAAAATATAAATATATCAGGTATAGAGTACTACTGCTGGTTAAAAATGACATAGACTCGCTATCTGTTGTTCTCTTTGATAAGGAAGTCATACAGTTTATAAGCAAATCAGCTTCACAATTGAGAGATGATATGATACAAGTAAGCTTCTTCACCTTTCTATTTTTTCATGTAAATAATGTTATTTAACTCACTTTCCCATTTTATTATAACATAGGACCATGATGAGTTTAGTTTCCCCCGGAGCTAAATATTTTCAAATAAAAGAAAGTTATGTTGTCACTTTACGTGACAGAGTACAACTTTCAAAATCGAAAACACAGTTCAGAACAGAACACATACACAGTGTTCTTCATCAGTGATAATGAAGATTATATCAGTTACTATATTCAGAGTTCTGTACACAGCCATGTATGCAGTCTGAAACTTCCACAGGAATTTCAAGGCAGCGTGTTGATGATTACATAACAACAATAATTTTATAGTTACATATTTACAATTAAATTTATTAACAAAACATAGAACACATACTTGAAATGTTCTAACCTCTATTAACCATCTTTATTAGGAACATCAAAGCGCTTCTTCTTCAGGACTCACCTTAAACATATGTGCGGCTGTTGATATAAGTACTACTGATGTCTCTTCAACCCAGGTATAAATTTTCAAAATTATTACTCTGTAACACTGATTTTGAACATGTTTAATACATTAAATTATCTTTCTTTATATTTGTTGCACATTACCTATAATCCTCATAACACTCTATTTTTGGTGATTTTCCATCTGTTAAAAAATAATATCATGTTAAATTGGTATTACTAATAAGTATTGGTAGCTTCTCATTCGTTATAACTGAACCTTCATGTAGAAAATATTGATGAATGAATTCGATGCTGAAGCTACTGTGGAAGGCTCCCTGTCTCCGGACCCGAAGCCTGCATCCTGTTTTTCCAATGAACATCATCTCCAAATAGTGGAAATGAGAAACAAGAAAAACAGCCAAAGTAGTCTAAATGTGTCTATGCCTAACCCAAGGTAGTTTTTACAACTAACTCTATATAATTTTTTGAAATTGCCATTAAAAATTTAACTCCATAAATAATTCATGTGAAGTCTCTTAACTAGATTTAGGTTGTGTTTTTAAACATTCTTTCAGTAAGTGTTTGTTTTCGGTATGTTTACTTTTCATATCTCAAAAGTGCAATAACTACTGTATTCTATACTATATAATTGGTTTATAAATGTTTAGTTTGTTTCATTAATTAGAATTGTTGTGTGATATTGCATGTTTCTTTCTATATTACTTAGGTTTTCTTCATTCTTAAGAAATAGAGAATGTCAATCAATATATTACATTTGTTTCATTTCCAGCAATCTTTATTTAATTATATTGCAATGCTTGCTATTTGTCTTTGGTGATTAATTTGGTCTGTGCATTGAAGAGTGGATTTTCCTCTTTATATAGATGTCTACCAATGCCATTCAACAACTTCTCCCTGAATCCTCTTCATGGAATTTTCTGTTTAGCATATTAAGTTGAAAAATTACAATCCGGTCGTTTTTTCTAGATACATGACTATTATGTAATCTAGATACGTTATTGTATCAGTTTTTAAGGATATTTATGAATATGTTTCCATATTTATGTTTTTAATTGTTGTTTGGATGATAGTAAAAATTAATTATGGTTATTTTAGTTTTCATGGTGAATTCCATCATATTCTTCTATAGTCAAAACATGTTTTATGAATACTAAAACATTTTGATACCATGTCTTTTCCATTTTTTTCACAGGGATCTTGCATTGAGGTACCATAAACAACCGTATTTGGAGACAACTGTAATTTTTCCAGGTGAATAGTTTGATGACTCCTAAAATTTGGTAAACAAATGGCTGTTTCACTTTGATAAATAAGTAGTATTTATTTCCCTTTAGTTATATTCACATTGTATAATTAATCATTCTGACCTTATGGTTTTGATCAAAAATATTCTGGAACAAACAAAAATCAATGTTGGGGGTTTTCGATACTGAAATGACACGGTACGGTTTACAATTCATTAGTTCAAATTACATTGAATTACTAAATAGATCAATTTTTTTTGGAACCTCATTTTACTATGGGTAACACTGTTTAGCCACCTAATAAAGGGTACCATTCTGGTTCCCATTTACAGTTATCATTTAAACTTCAAAAGTTTAGATACCTTCCTAAATAGAGTGTTATAAAATCGATGTTTTTAGTTTCTAGAGCTACTGAGTACCAAAACCTTCTTGCATAAAGGATCATGAAACAACGAGAACAACGGACTAACAGCATCGCCATTATACGATCCAAGCTTCCAGTGGCTTAAAAGCCACCTACTGCAGCATCTGCTAAAGTCATTTGTGAGCCATTTCTTCTGTGCATTAATTCTATGATGGTTATGTTCGATTGTCTTTTCACAAGTTTCATGTTGTAATGTTACTAAATCATTGAATTTAATGGTGGAATGTTAGGACTATTTGAATTTCAGACCACTACTGGAAGGATTTACTAACATATGGATGTATGCTGGTAATCTCTCTCCTAAGAACACATGAGGGATTTAATAACTTATGTTTTTATTTTCTTGACTTCTGATTTGATCATGTTCAATTTTATTATAGGAAATATTTGTTTATTGAACTAATATTTTTCAGATTCGCATTATTTCAGTGCATGTGAAGGGGGTGCATACCCGGATGTGGTGGTTCCTACTCAGAAGACCACACCCACTAATGGAATGGGGTTCACATGCAGGAACTGTCCAGCTGCTGACAGGTTATGTACAACACCTGTTTGGTGTTATAAACCCAAAAATCGATCTCCCTTTAGTTTTATTATATTTCCTTCAGTTAATTTTCTACTTAATAGCAATTGTTTCCTCTTGTATGGGCTGGAAAAAGACTAGAAAACACCTCACCCAGATCTTTAAAATTGATTCATTGAAGATCGATACACACTCCTAGAAGTGGAAACAAACATCCAGGTTCCTGTTTTTACTTTTCTTTCAATGTAGTTTATGGTTTACACATTCCTCTTTAAAGTATATGTGAGACATTGTACCTATTTATATTTGGTGTAGCTGGGACATGACGACATCCACGTAGCAGTAGCCTGGATTTCATTGCATGTTTCAAAAGGTAAAAATGGACATATTTTATTTTTCTTTCTAATTTATATATTTATGTTATCAATTTTGTTTTCGAAAAAAGGTATGAATTCACTCCCATGATTTCCAATTTCCAGACATTATCATTCTGAACTATATCTTATCATTCTACAATGCACATACCCATTATCAATTTTGTTTTTAGAGCAGTGGGTTATTCTATATATATTAATGTTCTACATAATTTGATGTTATCCATGATATGTAAATTGTGTTTATGATTCATGATAATTTTAATGGTTCCCAATGTGCTCACATGTCTTGTTTAGTTTTGGATTCTTTTTCACCATCTCCAGTTTTTTGAATGCAATAGTGAGACAGATTCAATGAAATTCTCTAGATAAGTATTTCAATTAATTTAAACTTAATTTTTTTTCTCTTATGCTACATACTCAGGTATGTGACGTGCAATCATTATGTTTTTAAAGAGGTGTGACATCAACAATGACCAACTATTGTGGATTAAGAATTTGATGTACTGTTGAAGGTATGTATGAATCCTTCAAAAAGGTTTTATTGTAAATAATTAATTATGTTTTTAATTTGCATGATTGATTTCTTTTAGAAGGATATGGATGATCGTGCTTTCATGAATTCTATTTGTTTTTTAAACCCAATTAGGAATGGTTGTGAGAAATTTTTGATTTATTTTTCAAATCTAATATGAAATTCAGGTTATTAATAAGTACATAACTTATGGTCATTGTAATATGTTTTGTTTTCACTTCATGATTTATCATGAATTAAGCAAAGAAATGTGTCCTCTCATTGCAGAATCATTCTTGACTAAAATTTTAGTTGGGAGCTTCACATTCTTGGGTTCAACACTGAAGATCGCCCATTAGCCACAAGTAGTGATGATAACAATGATATAGTAAGGAAATTTTTTGTTTTTAGAAATTGCATTCACTTAAATGTATTTGCATATTATATATGAACTTATTATTTATTCAACTGCGAATTTGTATAATATGGTGATATTTGTTCAAATTCTACCACAGATTCAATCTGTATTCATCTTTTGTTTACTCTGTTTCATGTTTTCTAGTCTTATGATGTTTTTGATGTCTGTTTTTTGAAGCTTCTTAGCATGGGTGAATGACTGAAATTAGGGATACATAATCTGGTTTCCCCTCCACTTATATGACACCACCAAATCTAGCTTACTTGAGAAATGCATCCTTATTACATTGGGTTGAAGTTTGTAGGATTTTTACTAATTGAAACAAAACATATCCAAGATTTTTTATATGTCTGTGTATCCCTTTTAGTTATACATTGATATTTAGGGATTTCTTATTCAAGCGTATCACAATTTTGAAAGAATGTATTTTTACAAATATTTTGACATATTTCTTGATTACTTCTTAATGTGTTCCCTTTTAGTCACACATAGTATGTTTTCTTAAACATTAATGAATGTGAAGGTAAACATATTTTATGAATGTGTACATCCCCATCTCATATCTTATTACATGTTCTATGACCACAATAACTCCTTCTCACAATTAGAAAACCAGGTACAACAACATCTTTGTTTTCTAGAAATGTTTTCTTATTGGTCGTCAATCATTTGACATATAAATCTTATTAATAGTTACTTTTACTAAATCTGAATTCCCATGGTTTAGAGCAGTAAATCTTTTTTCAAAACAAAGTTCTATTTTCATTGATTAGTGGATCATGTATTTTATTTCTGTAATGGATCATATTTTAGAGTAGTGGAACACGTTTGAGCATATCAATCATGCATTATTTTGGGGTATTGTATCATGTTATTTGTTCAACCAGTGTTTATGTGTTTTATTAGATAAATTAATCATTTTATGAGAAAATAATTAGAACAAAATAATGCATGCCATCTTCTCAATAAAATCATTGAGTAGTGTTTATGTGTTTATCATATATTTATTCAGTTATTACTGGATCAAACTGGTTATAGGTACAAAACATGTATCAGCACAATGCTTGATCATGTGGATTGAGAGTTCTACTATGTGTATCCCTTAGAGATTGGACATTTTAATCTCATCAGATGTCCTGTGATCCCAAAACTAGAGAATTACAGCTTCTATTTTCCCTTCAGTGGCAACCCATGAGGAATTTTAGGTGATGATTAAGGTATAGATTTTGAATGAACATCCCACCACTAGGTATTGTGACTCCAAATTGATATTTTTATGCATAAAATTATTGATTAGACTCTTAAAATTTTTTCTTCTATGATTACATATAGGTACAAAATTGTGGGTAAGTCATTTTACTAGCCTATCATCAGAAAAAGGCAAAAAATGTTTTAGGATTTGGAAAGATGGCTTAAAGATCCTTGTCTGTAATTATATCAATTTATATTCTATGAGGTATTTAAAGAATTTATTTCATGATAACATTCAATATGTTATTATTTCATATATCCTACTCTAAACTTTTTCAGGTATCTTATGCATCTTGAGGGTACATCTTGGGAATTTTTGGGTATGTCTTGGATTCTATATGGATGTTCTAGCTTAGAAGTGGTGTGTTTATATACATTTTGAGATTTACCTCTTAACTGGAGAATAAAATATTCTATTTTAGTTTCTTACTGTGGAATGTTCATTAGGTACAAAAATAGTGTCTATGTCATGAAAGTCTCATGAATTGGGAAACTGTACTCCTCTGGATATGATCATTCATAATGAATTGTGTTGTCTGTTAGAGTTGTGAAAATTGATGCATTATTATTGTTTGTTGATTCATATAAAAATGAGTCATGATAAGAGAAATATGATATTGGATAAAATATGTTCTACTAGAATAGTCCAGTACTGATTTCACTTCAAATATGGGACAAGACTGCTCTATACTTACAAAAATGAAGAATCATCAGACCCGTTTCCATTACCAAGGTTTTTTCTTACTATATTTTGTTTTAATGTTAAAATAAAACAATTATTTTTATTGTTATTTCTGTATCCATTGTTGACTCAAAAACATCACATTCCTTTACTATTATCTTATTTTATTTTTTAATTACAGATATGTTCTCTTAGATATTCAATAAGAGTGTTCAAAATGGAGGTTCCCTTTTTAAAACATCACAATATGCTACAATTGTTTTTACAGAATTTATATTCCCTTACATATATAACAACTAGAATCCGTAAAAGAATCCTTGAACTGGACTTCAATAAATTTTGTTGGAGAATATCATGGCTCATGTGCTGCTGTATTCATGAACTACTGAAGCGCTAAACCATAACCGAAGTATATTATTTTCATCCCAATGGGTGTAGGGGCCATGTAATCAGTTAGAAATTTCGATGCCTCACCTTGCTTTTCATTTAATTAAGACTCCCATGGTTTCAAAGCCATGTTTAGGCCTTCAGAGGCTGTGGATTTATTGGCTTTTCCATTGGTTTTACCTACAGTTGATAGTACCAGAAATGTTAGAGACTATACAAAAATTGAACAACCGAGCAGGCCCAGGGCTTAGCTGCAGGGGCTCAATGTCCTGGATAATATCATGGTGTCAAAAAACATAAAGGTTCTCTAGGACGATGGTTATGGTACAAAGACTATGAATAACTCCCTTGATGATGCCAGGGAGATAATTAATCCCGATGGAGGACCACCCCAGTGGTTTTTCCTGGTTTAATGTAGGTGGCCGCTGGAAGGATCTCTCGTCCTCCCTTTTTTCAGGTAAGCAATGCATGTGGGTCCAACTTTATATACTTCCCAAATAATTCTAAGAATTTGAAGGGTCTGTTAAACAGTACCTATCGGGTTTTTCCGATTTATAGGCAGTTTAAGCACTGGTTGTTTTGTGCTGTACTTGTGTAGGAATGGATGGTGTTGGATTAGGCCTACTTTTGCATCATAATTCTCTCAGAAAGTATGATTTGAATCTTTTCTTTCACTATTCCCTTTTCTGTAATATGGGTGGGTGAATAAGTATCTTATTATTACTATTATCCCCATCTTTTGGGGGTTTAATGTTTATTTCATTCGAATGGAGCTTTTACGGTATAATAATTGATCTGATGATGCAAAAAATTATTATTATTTTCATCTATATTCCTTAGTCATGCATCACAGTCTACATAGTCGTGCAGGGTGATCTTGCCGCTCATGATCCGCCTCACGAAGCAGTTTTAGAGGACTCAGCTATTGAAGCATCACATGTGAAAATGATGTAATGGAGAAGAGGGCATCATCCAATTCGGGGGGGGGGGATCTCGAGGTCGGGGTCTACATAGGAAGAGGTGATCATCACTGTATGCACTTAATGTGGTTTTTTTCTAACCTTCGGTATGATGGTGTTGCACTAAAACATTTTCCTTTCTTTTATTTTGGTTTCTAATTATTTTTTTTATGTTAACATCAATTGTTTTATTCTTTAAATTCAGGTATTCTTATTTTAAATTTTTTTTCTATGCAGAAAACCTATTTGGCATTTGATGTTGGATATTTGTACAGTAACATAATTTATTGGTGACATTATTACTTATGATATATGTTTTGAAATTTAAATGTCCATTTTAATGTTATTTTCATTCATGTCCAATGGAAGTTTATGTTATTTATACTAATGTTGTATAATAATTATTTTATGTTATTTTCATAATATCACAATGACATTAATATTTATGTTATTTTATTCATGTTCATTTTTAATGTACTTTTCTAATTATTGTCCATTTTTTCTTTTTATTCATGTATTTGAAGTTGTATATTTATGTTGTTTTCAATATCGTGACCTGTTTTCTTTTCATTATTCTTGTATGTTTTTATTCATGTTCATTTCATTTTTTATCAAAAATGTTCTTTTTCTTATCAATTGATAGTTATCTACAATATTCTAATTTCATTTTTATTGTAGGATTTCTTTTCCATTTTTAATCTCTAATATGTTTTCTATGTTTCCAAATGATTTCATTTTCCTTATATATTCTCTTATATGTTTTCCTCATATTCTCTATTATGCATTTGTATGGTTTATTTTGTACAGTGATGGTACACTTATGTTTTTCTTATATATTCTAATATATTCTCCTATGTTATTTTATGTTACTTATTTTTCTATATTTTAAATTCTATATATTTTGTCCAATTATAGTTCAATATTAATAATAATTTTTTTTTCAATGTATTCAATCTTAATGTTCTTTATGAACATTGAAATATAGTTTTGTCTTCTTAAAAATAAGCATTGAACGTATTGTCGTGCGAACACACGGGTAAGTACTAGTTTGAATAAAAGAAAGGTATATGATATTGTATAATTTGAGAATAATTTTTATGTAACATATGTAAAATATTTTTATTAATTCTATTCTTAATACATTCCATTAAAAACATGTAGGAATCATGTCTCTTCGTAAAGAGACAGTCTTCTATACACACGAACGACGTTAGCATATTCCCAAAAAATGGATAGAATGAATGTATGTGTAATATGAAAATTACTGAATTGTAATTTCATCAAGAATATCATAAATATCATATATAAACATTATGTATATCATTTTTACCAACCATGATATGTGGTAGTGAAGATATGAACAACATCATCTTGTGAAGCGGTAGTCCGCCGTACACACGAAAAATGATTTCATAATCTATTTGATGGAGTTTTCAATGGTTTTTAGTTTTAACCATAATATAAAAACATCTCAGTATTTTTAAGATATATATATTTTTATATAATCATTATATAAAAAATATAATTAGTTTGAGGAAGAAAGAAATAAAAAACGTTTGTTGATGATCGTGACTACTTTTTCATGTATCATACTTGGATTTTCTATAAAATCATTCCATGGATGGATATAAGTACAAACTAATTATTCTTGGATGAGGGGAGTGAATATGGTAATTTCTTTTTTCTATTATTTTATATATCAAATTCATGTGAAGGTGTGAGGGAATGTGGAGAGGGGTGGCATTTATAACTAGCGTGAATCAAAAACATGTTAATTTTTTAAAGATAATATTTCACTAATGTTTTTTTATATGCCACATGTGTGAAACATTGACCATTATAGAAAGTAATAGGTAGAATGGTAGAAATATGGATTTCTAATGGTTTTTATAAATTTTTATGTGTGATTTTTACCCATATCTTATTATTCTAACTCTTAGGAAAACCCATTTTTACCCAAACCATAGATAATAATTTAAAATACATTCACTATTATTTTGTCCAAAATTAATTGAGAATTATTATAAATAATATATTATGTTAATTGGAAAGATAGATCACATTTTTCAAAATTCAATTCACTTATGTGAATAAATTAATTTATAATTAATCTCGTCGACATGATGAAAATAATGGTTTTTTAGAGGAAATGTTTAAAAGGAAGAAATGTTTTTATATCTAAATTAAATATGAGATTGGTTATAATGAACTAAATTAAATTAACTGATATAAATTTTAAAAAAATTTATATATTCATTTAAAAATATAATTTACACAATAAATTATATAATTAGAAAGGTGGTTTGAAATTAAAAATCTGTATTTTTCACTATCCATAAAAAAATGATACTTTTCTTAAAAATCCCAAAAATTCATCGTAAGATAATTTTTATTTTATGAATTAAAAATGATGTTTATTTATCTAATCAATGTTATTAAAATGTCAAAATTTTATTTTATTATTTTTTGGTAAATAAATAAATATTATTTCTTTGAGAAAATATTATTTTTAAACAAATAAAGACAGTAAGAATTATATATTTTACTATCAATTTGTTTCATTTATGTAAAATAATTAATATTAATATGTAATAAGTATTTATTAATATTTATTTTTCTATGATTAATGTCTATGATGAAACTATATGTTATTTTATAATATTAATAACATATCTTGGTTTGGTTAAAACATAGTGTTTTATGTCACACAAGCTTATTAAGTGTTGTGTGTAGTGCATGATAGCCCGAGGATTCATGTAATTAATGCATGAATTTGTGTTGTGTGTAATAAAACACATTAATTAAATTAAATATATTCCCAAAAAATCAATTCATAAAAACTCAGGGTGTTTCATTCTACCCCCCTTAAAATTAATTTCAACATCCAAATTTCTCACTCTGATATAAAAAAAACGTTGAAAATTTATACTTCATAATGTAACACCCTAAGATTTTATGGGAATTATTTTCTTTGATGACTTTTGCTGTATGCTACAACAAGATTATCTTTCACTATACGCAACACTATATTAGCTTGTATTATACCCAACACTATTATTGGCTTACGTTACACACTAGAGCATCCTTCCTTGATATCTTGTGTTATACGCAATACCAAGTTTCACTAAAGAACGATATGTTATTAAAATATTATATAAACTAGCCATTATGAATAGTAATAACCCCTTTATAAAATTTTATATATTTTATCTATCAAAATGGACTTCATTTTTGGATTCGGAATATTGAAATTAGCTTAGGGTGAATTTTTTGAATTTTTCTGAAAACATTCAATTCTTGATGAATACTGAAAAACACTAAGTTATAGTTTAAAATCAAATTTTTATTTAAATAATTATTTATTTTATTTATAACTTATTTTAGGCCAAAATGGATATATAATACCTATATATGTTCAATTTAATTCATTGGAGTCATTTTTTAATAATTTTAGATATATATAATTTTTATTGAAATTTTTATCGTCTTTTACCCACCTCCTAGGAGAATTTTAAAATTTACATAAAACATAATTTTACCACTTATATGAGTTGAATTTCAAAAATCATAGAGACATGGTTAATATAAAATATTAAAATGTGGTTCAATAAGATAAAAATAAATTTTTGTGAATAGTAACTTTTTACTTTTATTTACCACGGTTAAAAGTAAATACGGTAATTAAGGGTAAAAATGATATTATTATTACTCTAACAGATGTCCTAATTCTATTGGATAAGTATAATTATACTTTAAACAACCTTATAAATTAAATATGAACCTCCTTGGTCCACTAGGATTATATTAGGACATTTATTGTTGTTTTATTTAATGAAGAGTTAAAATCAACGTTTAATAACTATAACATCTTTAATATAGGTTTATACATAAGATAAATTGGAATATAAATATTAATTAGAAATATAAAACAATATCCTACATAATGGTATTTTATTTATATTTTTTAGACATTATATAATTTATTTTATTTTTGACACAATGATGATGTAGTCATTACCTTATTAATGAAATATTAACATATTTGATATTATAAATAACCAAATAAAAGTAATATGAGACTTTTTTTGAATTACACTAATTTCCAAGGTTAATATGACATATTAGGGTTGGTTAATTGAATTATTTTTGAAGTAATAATGCTGTTATTAATTTGGAAAAAACAAAATACCCAATAGTGTCAAAATTGACATAAAAGAGTTTTTAAAAAAAATATTATATTATTAATTGATATAATTGTCCTAAAAATATAATCTTCGTCCAAAAGACATATATAATAATATATATGACATTAATGAACCAATTTGGGTTCTATTGGTAGCTTATAATAATTTTATTGACCATATAGTGTAAGAATACAAGAAGACACGGTACAAGTTAAATTATTTAACATATAGTTAAATATAAATGATAAGGTTAAAATGGTAACCTAAACTTGTATAAAACCTATTGGTTGAGAGGATTTTGACCCATCCCCACCATATCCTCGAAATAATCAACATTGGATCCATTATAAACTGAATATTATTTTATTATAAAATAATATTTTAAGTTTTTCCTAAGGTGCATGTCACCCCTCTTATAAAAGGCACTCCCCCTTCTCTCTAATTCACACATCCAATTTCATTTGGCATGGCCAACCCACTACCCCAGTACCGTCTAAACTGTCTTCCCTTCATCCTAGAGGCCTTATATTAGTCAAAACACCAACTTAAGGATCCGTTTTGATCAAATCCAAAGGAAGAACACAAAGAAGAGGTAAATATCTCACCACCTATTTCAAGTTCCTTTCTTCTTCCAATTCCTCCTTATTTGTTGTTTACATTATAAAATAATAACTCTAGTATAATATATATATACTATGATGTTGTTATAGAACTGGTACAACCATATTAGTTATTTTATCCATCCTATGAATGAAAAATTCACCACACGTGCGTACATACGGCTTACTGTCTCCACCTCATGGTGCAATTTGTTATTCAAACATTTCATCATTTGGATGGGTATAATAATGAGTTTAAATTATATAAATGATAAATTTAACATTATTATGATTATTTATATATGATATACAATCCTATTATATACAATTTTAATATGAAAAGAATGAAATCATTGCTCGTGCATACGGACGGACTACCATCTCCACGAACGTGATGAGATTATTTTCCATGATTAACTATTCAAGTATGATTATAATATATACATAATAAATAATCAAGAAATATATTAAATAATAATGATACTGTATTTATGTACATATATGTTTCATTTACATAATTCCATTCAATTCAATAAGGAAATGAAAACAGCGTTAATGCGTATGTACGACCTACCGTCTCCATGAACGGTGTATTTCATTCCATTTGTCGATTTATCATATATATTTATATGATGAATATATATTATATATAGATCATTCTATACATTCTGGAATTATGTAAATTATGATTTATGTAATAATATCAAGAACAATAATTCGAAACATGTATGATAAATTAAACGATTTTACCCAAAATGTTGCTTTAACTTGGAATTTACAAAAGAATTAGTAATATAAAGTAATAAGTCAACCATATATGATATCATAACAATGAATATGATTATATAATAAGTCAATTGCATTATTTAAATCATTATACAGGAGGTTCAGATACATATGAATCATATTAGACCTAAGGTAAGGGATAATTATTCCAATCTCTTTTTTATCCAATATTGTTTATTTGTAAGTATTTACTGGGGTTATATTTATCATCCACATCCATGTATTCTAGAAGAGTTTTCATAAAATTATTACCATTATTCCATGTATTTTAAAAGTCATTTTTATCCTTTTTTTACATTTACCACATGATATGGAAAGAATCATTCTTTTATTTACCATATGAGGAACTTTTTGACTTTTTCGGCAAAAGTACCAGAAGAATGTTTTTAAACTTACACGGCATGAATGGATTTTTACAGTTTCATAACGCCTTATTTTCATGAAGCTTACTCTACAATATTTCATTACTATTTTCAACAAAATCCCGTTCTTTTAAAATTTCATGGCATTTTGTGAAAAGAAAATGATTTCTAAGAAGAAAATATATTTTCCTCAAGAATTCATTTCAAGTGTTTTATCAAAACCATTTTCCATCTAAAATGACATTATTTCATATGTGTATGTTTCAAGTATAATGCCTCTATGATTTATATGGTTTCACTTTTTTATAATGAAATGATATCCATTTGTTTTATATGGATTATGTTATGATGGAATGATGTTTATGAAACCCATTTTATTCGTTGGGTTATTATGAACGATTTATGTTTATATTGTGGCACACATACGAATGATATCATTATAAGATAGGTGGGACCTATATCACCCTCAAATTCATTGGGTAATGATTTATATCTCATGAGATAGACATGGATGGAATGAAATGTTAATCTGGTTCAGTGATGCAGGATTGGAACAAGGAGTGGGCTCGATTTAGTAAGGGACTTTGTCCATAATGATGGTCTTGGAAGAAATGCCTTAGCTACTATATAAATCATATTATGTGCCTAATGGTTTTACAAAATTACATGTTTTATTCCCATTCTATTTTATCATGATTTATGTTCCATTATGATCTATTCCTTATGTACTTCCATGTTTATTGTCATTTCGCATGATTTTGATGTTTAAACATTATGTTCATATTTTTTATGTTCAAATGTATATGGGTTGTTTTATTTTCTCCATGCTTACCCTTACTGAGCATTTAAGCTCACTCTTTTTATGTTTTCTTTTCCCACAGGATATAAAGGAAGGTTTTAGGTAGGAAAAAAAGAAGATATTTATGGAGATGTTGAATATCATTCACCATGATAAAAGATTGTGTTCTGAGTTTCCAAATAAACTAAAATAATATGGTCATTGGGAGTTTTTTTTGTAATGTATTAATTATTCCGCAAAAGTAATGTAATGCCAATGTACTTAAATATTTGGGTCTCAACAGTTGGTATCAGAGCGAAGGTTTAGTTAACCTTTGGAAATTAGGATGCAAAAACATTAGTGAAATCCCTAGAGATATTTATAAGGTATGTCTAGGGAGGTCTCTAAGGTTAAGTATAAGTATAGGTTATAGTCCTAGTATTACGGTAACGATCGTAGAATTAAACCTAATATGTTATATATTGAAGGTACTCCCAATTTATTATGTTGTTTTCCTAGCATGAGTTTTCCCTCTCAGACTATATTTTTGGGTTTTAGAAAATTGATGGAAACACGAAGATTCAAGATGGGCAATGGAATGATATTCTTCATGAGAAACCAAATGAAACTATATTTGGAAGTCCAAACATCGTTATTATGCCTAATCAGTAATCTCGTAATATGATCAATAATCTCAACTTTGGTAAGTTTCCTAACTCACCTAATAAGAGAAATATGGAGTTTCGTGATGATCATAGAGGAAAAAAAGTTCAATTTCCCTCATGTAAATCATGTGGGAAGAGGAATCTAGGAGATTGTTTCAAAGGAACTGGAAGATGCTTTGGCTATGGAAAAGGAGGACACAAAGCCAGTAATTTCAAAAGAAAAGGTTTAGTTTACTACAAGGACAAGGATAATGGTATTTATAAGACATTAACAATGGTTAAATGTTTTAAATGCGGAATGTATGGGAATTATGCAAACCAATTCCCTAAAGGAAAGACTCATGAAGAGAATAAGCATGGTCGTATGGGTAGTATTTATGTTGATGATGATGAAGAGACTACAAATGATATATAAGACAAAAGATGTTTTGAAGCTCGGTCAATGGTTTATAAAGCTAGTGGAATGATTGCATGTTTATCAAGAATAATGTATGGTACTATGGAATAATGAAACATCTATGAATTTTTACACTATTGTTTTTCCTAAATTATCTAAAAGTATATGTTGAATGGTACTGGTAACCATGAAAAGTGATTAAAATATTTTTGGAAATTAGATGATATGTGAATAATGAAGGGATAAAGAGATAATTAAATGTTTGATAGTATTAATGAGATCATATAAGGACAAAGTGATATCATGGTTTGGGTATATAGAAATTTTGGTATTTTGGTATGTGGAAAGAGTTGACCTTTGATAGCATTCATGTTTTCACAAATATTATATTGTAATTAATGATTCCTGAGAATACATGATTAAGGTATTCACATGTTTGGAATGTGACCAACAATATATATATTATGATATACGGGGGATAAATTATTGTATTCACATGCATGGTTGATGGAATTTATAGTAATCTTTTCCTTTATACTATGAGATTGGATAGAAGTATTTTGGATATGCCTAAAGATTTGAAATGGATTATGTTGGACATAATATAATATTTTTTAAGGATATAATTTTTTTCAATATTATTTCTGGAATGTTATAATAGAGTAGTTTTAGAAAAAAGAAAACCTGCGGGACGGGCGACAACCCATCACGTCAGACAAGGCTATGAAAATCGAACCCACAACTGAAGTGCGACAGGCCTTTATCGCCTACCTCTGTCCTACAAGATGTCCTTGGTTAGTAGAAACTAATTTTATTTTTTAAGAGGTATGATATATGAATTATAAGTCCATTTATGTAATCATATTCATTTAACCTCACCATATATGGACTTATGTATATTTGATAACTTTTTCTAACCATTCGTTTGAGACAGATGGAATGACCCTTCATTCTATCACATGATCTGCTAACACTTCGCAAATGACAAATTCAACTTTATTTCTTTGTGATATGATATGGATATTGTTCATGGAATGACCAATGGTGAGATTGTACCAAAATCATGTAATTATTTCTTCTAATTCAAAATTTTCAACTTTAGGGAAATGATATTGAAAACCAAAAACGTTGTCCTAGTACCCTCATATCCGATGAATCAGATTGTACCATAGATCCTCACATATTTATGGCTTTGTGATTGTTGGATTTTTTATAGCCATGTTCTCTACCACTCTCTATCAGAACATGATGGTAATATTTCTCTTCCATATCCATATTTTCACCTATATTATCTTATGTGGAAACCCAGTGAAGTGTTACTTTGGGTATCCGTTCTGTTTCTAACATTCCTTTTTAAAATGATTTTTTAGTATTCCTTTTTATAATGTGGGTTTCTATGAAAGAAACATTCATGTAGAAAACCATTTATAACCCCGACGAATTTTGAGGGGGAAATTCATTTTAAGGGGGTAGAATGTAACACCAAGAGATTTTATGAGAATTATTTTCTTTGATGTCTTTTGTGGTACTCTACACCACGATTATCTTGCACTATACGCAACACCGTATTATATTTTAGTATATGAAACACTGTTCTTGGCTTGCGTTACATGCAATAGAATTTTTCCTCGATAGCTTGCGGTGTACGCAATATCGAGTTTCACTAATCAACGATATGTTATCAAAATGTTATATAAACTAGCTGTTATGAATAGTAATACCCACTTTTGGAAATTTTATAAATTTAATCGTTCAAAATGGATTTCATTTTTGTACTCAGAATATAAAAATTATCTTAGGGTGAATTATTTTTATTTTTCTGAAAACTTTCTATTTTTGATGAATAGTAACAAAACACTGAGTTATATTTGGAAATCGAATTTTTATTTCAATAATTATTTATTTTATTTAAATTTATTTTAGGTCAAAATAGATAGATAATACCTATATAAGTTAAATTTAATTAATTGGAGTCAATTTATAATAATTTTAGATATATAAAATGTTTATTAAACTTTTTACCGTCTTTTACCCACCTCCTAGGAGAATTTGAAAATTTACATAAATCGTAATTTTACCACTTCTGTGAGTTGAATTTCAAAAAATCCGAGAGACATGGTTAATATCAAGGAGTAAAATGTTGTTAAATAAGATAAAAATATTTTTTTTTGAGTAGTAACTTTTTACTTTTATTTACCACGGCTAAAAGTAAATAGGGTAATTAAGGGTAAAAATGATATTATTATTACCCAAAATCATGTCAAAATTCTATTGGAAAAGTATAATTCGACCAGAAACAACGTTAGGAAGAAAATATGAACCTCTTTGGTCCTCCTGGATTAGATTAGGACATTTATTATTATTTTATTTAAATAAGAGTTAAAAGAGTTAAAATAAATGTTTAATAACTAATTTTTTTTAATATATGATTTTACCTAAGATAAATTAAACTATAAATATTCATTAGAAAGTTAAAAATATTTCATACATAATGGTATTTTATTTATATTTTTTAGACATTAAATAATTTAATTTATTCATGACACAATGATGATGCAGTAATTACCTTATTAATGAAATATTAACATAATTGATATTATAAATACCCAAATAAATTTAATTTTCGAATTTTTATGAATTA
Organism: Viscum album; assembly: GCA_963277665.1. NCBI lineage: Eukaryota > Viridiplantae > Streptophyta > Magnoliopsida > Santalales > Viscaceae > Viscum > Viscum album. The sequence goes on from OY728160.1 coordinate 738,876,202, forward strand.
AAATAATTTTCTAGCTTAACATAACATATTAGGGTTGGTTAGATGATTTTTTTCAAAATTGACATAAAAGAGTTTTTAAAAAAAATATTATATTATTAATTGATATAATGGTCCAAAAAATATAAGGATCGTCCAAAAGGAATATATAATAATATATATAACATTAATGAACCAATTGGGGTTCTATTGGCTGTTTATAGCATGTTTATTAACCATATTGTGTAAGAATACAAGATGACACGGTAAAAGTTAAATTATATAACTTAGAGTTAAATCTAAATGATAAGTTTAAAATGGTAACATAAACCAATCTAAAAACTATTGGTTGATAGGATTTCGACCGATTCCCACCCTAGCCTCTAAATAAATCACTTTGGATCCATTATAAAACGAATATTAATTTATTATAAAATAATATTTTATGTTTTTTCTAAGGTTCCCCTCACACCTATTATAAATGGGCACTCTCCCTTCTGTCTAATTCACACATCCAAATCCATTTGCCTCGGACAACCCCTACCCAAATACCCTATAAAATGTCCTCCCTTCATCCTAGAGGCCTTCTATTATTCATAAAACTGCCCTAAAGAGCCATTGTTATCAAATCAAAAGGAAGAACCCGAAGAAGAGGTAAATATCTCACAACCTATTTCACGTTCTTTTCTTCTTCCGCTTCCTCCTTTTTTGTTGTTTCAATTCTAAAATAATAACTACAGAATCTTCTATATACTATGATGTTTTTATAAAAATGGTACATCCATATTACATATTTTATCGATCCTATGAATGAAAAATTCACCACACGTGCGTACATACGGCTTACCGTCTCCACGTCGTGGTGGAGTTTGTTATTCAAACATTTTATCATTTGGATGGGTATAATAATGAGTATAAATGATATAAATAATAAATATAACATTATTATTATTCTTTATATATGATATAACATCCAATTATATATGATTTTAATATCAAAAGAATGATATCATCGGTCGTGCGTACGTACGGACTACCGTCTCCACGAACGCGATGAGATTAATATTCCATGATTAACCATTAAAGTTTGTTTATAAAGTATATATAATAAATAATCATGAATTATATTACATAATAATGATATTGAATTTATTTATATATATGTTTCATTTACTTAATTCCATTCAATTTAATAAGTAAACGAAAACAGCATTCACGCATACGTACGACCTACCGTCTCCATTAATGGTGTATTTCATTCCATTTATCAATCTATAATATATATTTATATTCTGAATATTTATTATATATAAATCATGTTTTATATTCTGGAATTAAGTAAATAAGGATATAAGTAATAATATCAATAACAACTAGTCGAAACACGTACGATAAATGTAACGATTTTACCCAAAACACTGCTTAAACATTGCATTTACAAAAGAACAGGTAATATAATGTCATAAGTAAACCATATATGATATCATAACAATGAATATGATTTTTTAATATGTCAATTCCCTTATTTAAATCATTATACAGGTGGTTCGGATACATACGAATCATATTAGGCCTAAGGTAAGGGATAATTATTCCAATCTCGTTTTTATCCGAGATTGTTTATTCGTAAGTATTTACTAGGGTTATATTTATCATCCACATACATGTATTATAAAAATGTTTTCATAAAAGTAATCATTATGAATATTTTTTAATTTCTCAATGATATGGTTTTTCTATATCTCTTGTAGAACTAGGAAGATGACCTTTGGTTGGCTACTAGTTTGGAAAGCCAAGAAATTATAAGAAGGTTTTCACTTAGGCACCAAAAAATTGTGGCTCATGTTCGCATTCAAGAAACTTGTATAGGTTCTTCCATATTTATTCAACTATGCACAAAGGTATAGGATCATTATATCATCCTAAGACTATGGGGAAATCAGATAATTAATCTGCAAAAGGATTCAAGCCACAGGAATCCGGAACGAAGCTTCTTCACGTAGTGTAAGAGTCTCCAAAGGTTGTAGAAATACGCCCAACGATCGTGATAAGTACTATAACTATAGATTCATCATTAAGGACAACTATATTTAATATTAGTTCATCTTAGTAATTAATTTCAGCCGATTTTTCTAATAATCTAAATCATTCTATTGTTCTTTTTTCTCATGCAATGGATGTTACTACACCCCTTGGTATGAATAGAGAGTATGGTCTCTATAGACCCTCTTGTGTTTTCTCACTATCAGATGTTGAGTTATCTTAGAACTTTATATTTATCAAAATGATATCATTTGACATCATATTTGGGAAGGATCGGAACATTAAAAATAAATCTTTTTCTGATTGTTATCTTCGATGGGTCACCTTAACTACACTCGGTGGTGTGTCTCCCATGTTTTAAGGAGAATGGGACCTGAGGTCGAGCAAGGCTAGACCATCATATCTTGAGTTGGGGGATGTAATATTAGTCCTTTAAGTTTACTTGGTGTTGGAGTATTTGAGTGGGGATCTCCCCCAATCGTTGTTGAGATTCACAAAATGTTTCCTTCAGACTTATCTGGTTTTCCACTGGTGAGAGATGTTGAGTTTTCCATTGACATGATTCCGGGTACTCAACCAATATCTATCCCCTATTACAGAATGGAACCATCTAAATTAAATGATCTGAAGTTATTTTTGGAATTTCTCCTGAGAAATTATTTGTATGCTTGAGTGTTTCACCTAGGGTGGTTCCAGTTCTCTATTCCAAGAAGGCTGGTGGTTCACTCCACTTTTCCATTGACTATTGAATGATAAATCATGTAATGGTAAAGAAAAAGTATCTGTTTCCAAATATTAATGATCTCTTTGATCAGTTGATTGGGGATAAGTGGTTTTCAATGATAGATCTTTTCTTGGGGTACCATCAGTTGAGAATAAATTAATATGACATTCATAAAACATTATTTCGGAGAATTTATGGCCATTATGAGTACCTTTTCATTACCTTTGTTCTATCCAATTCTCTAGTTGTTTTCAAGGATATAATAAACAATATTTTCCACGAGTATCTTGGTACCATTTTGGGGTCTCTGTGGATGACATCTTTGTGTATTAAATATCTGAGGAAGATCATGTTCACCATCTGAGAACAGTGCAGAGTTTACTAGGAAATCAATGACTCTATTCCAAGTAGTAGAATTGTGAATTATGTATTTGAGAAGTAAAATTCCTAGAACAAGTGGTATCAGAACATGGGATATCAGTTGATCCTGAAAAAGTGAAAGTGGTTATGACATGGGGAAAACCATGAAATATCTTTGACATTCGGAGTATCTTTGGTTTAGTTGGATACTATTTCTAGTTCATGAAGGGCTTCTCAATGTAGGCTTCTCTGATGAAATCTCTTAATCAGAAGGGGGTGATGTTTCTATGGGTTGAGGAATGTCAGAGTTCTATTAGTGATCTAAAACATCTTATGACTAATGTGCCACTGTTGACTCTTCCAGAGGTCGGGTGGGGATCTTTGTTCTTTTTCAATGCATCTAGATCAGGCTTGAGGTTCTTTCTTATGCAAGGTGATCATGTTGTTGCCTATGGATCTCTGAAGTGCACTGTGTTGCATTTTTTTTCAATTATGTTTGTTGTTGTCAAAAGGTGACATGGAATGGATGGATTTCAAGGAGCGTCAAGATGTGAATGTCAAAGGATGTGATGGTGATGGTGATGAATGGAGAATGGCCAGGGAACATAGAGGAATGTCACTTAGGAGATTCACTAAGTGGTATAGGAGGTAATGGCTGAAACATTCTCCATACGATATCAGACGATTGTAGAACTGATCTTAATGTTTCAATACTTGTATCAAGGTGATACTAAGTGACAACACTTGAAGAATGAATGATGATGGAGCATCATCATATCTGATGATTTTTGAATAGTTCTTTATGTTCCAAGAACATGTATCAAGTGGATACAATGTTACAACAATGTTTGAAGACCATGCATTGTCTGCACAATGCATGAGGAGATGAAGATGATCCATCCACAACTTCTAAGTGGATGAAGTGGATTAATGGAGATCATGCACTATCTTTTAGTGTATGAGAAGCTGAAGAAGATCCAACTTGATCTCTGATTAGATCAATGAAGTTTTTTGAAGATTAATTTTATTAAGGATCTCGGTTGAAGAAGAATTCCATTCCTAAGAATTGAATTAATGTTGATGAATAATTGAAGTAATTTTAATGGATAAGAAGATGGATAAGAGAAGAAAGGAGGAATGGCTTGACATTTGGAATTTGACATTTGAGTTACTTTGTTTTTATACAAAGTCTTCAACACTTTGTGAAAAAAATAAGCCACCAAGGAAGGCCAGCTGAGGGTCCTCACCTCGAGCATATGCGGGAAGCCCGAGGCCACGCTGGGGAGTCAAGCCTGCGGAGCATGGGCGCCAGAGCGTGCGCCCGAGAGTGAATAGTGGGCGCATAGCGCGCCCGTGAGAGGCAGAGGTGGGTGCAAGAGGGCGCCCGCAGAGAGAACACGGTATGAGGCGGCACCGTGGATGGGGAAGTCCAATTGTGGGTTGGCAGGGAGCAGATGGTTGTTAAACCGCGGAAAATTCGCTCGCCATTTCGATGTGGGATGCGGAATTTTTACCTGGGATCTAATCGTGGACGTTCAAGCGATCGCGCGGCTGATCTCAACCACTCATCTCATCCACGACGAGATGTTCTAATCGCAGCCTTCTGCCTTCATTAAATGCTGGATCCAACGGCGCTCGAGTTGTCGTCTACCTCGAGCTCGGCTGAGACACGCCGTTTCTTCTCCCGCGGACACGCAGTGTTCCAGTGGCTTCCCGAGCACTGAAGTCGAGCTCCAGGACACATCCGAAAAAACTGAAGCATCCATGGAGTTCGTCTGGCCCTACGGAACATATCCATGTATAAAAATATACATTCATGCAAAGAGATGGTTATTTTGAAGAATGTCGAGGCAAGCAACGATGCTGATGCCATGCGGGTGTTCGTGGTATGCATGGGTTGGGCATAAATAAAGGCCATACACGCGTTCGAAGCATGCACGTGGAGGTGAAAAATAAAGAATATGGAACCCGCGTTTGGAAGTAGAGAAAATCAAGATTTAGAGAATCTTGAATTCCCAAAATTTTCGGGGATTCAATGTTATATCTCACGCGGATGGATAGTGCCGCCTCTGCCTATAAAAGGAGAGTCTGAGGCGATGGTTTTTCTTGCTGGATGTTTTGTTGAAAACCTAGAGTCCCGTGAGGGCACCCTTGGGCCTCGCGAAGAAGAATCCCCGCACAACCCACTTGTGCGGCGGAAGTTCTCGGGGCCACCCGAGGTCCCGAAGGAGTCCCCTGCGGGCCTCCCTTGCGTGACAGGAAGAACCCGATGCCACATTCTTGCGCGCCCGTGGTTGATTCCCTCTCTGCGTGCACACTTGCGCGGCAAGAATAAGGAGCCCATGGTGTTGCACCTTGCACACTTGAGGGCTTGCGTGGGTGTTGCACTTGCGCACCCTGAAGCCAGGGCACACTTGCGCAGCTGCCCCTTACACCGAGACCTTGCGCGCCTCCTTTGAAGGACAAGGGAGTTCGGGTGTGTGCAAGAAGAAGCCAAGAAGTCCGTAGCCACATTTCCCCTTGTGTGTGTGCTAAGTGAAAGGAAGGCTTGCACCATGTGTGTGTGCAAAGTGAAGACAACCTATGGGTGGTATAAGTGCAAATGAACAAGAGGTCGTAGCCTTGGGTGTGTGCAAGAAGAGAAGGGAGGCCAAGCTCACTTGTGTGAAAAATTGAATGAAGTGTGTACAAAGAGACATGAAGGCCAAACCTAGGTGTGTGAAAAGTGTACACATTTAGAAGAAGAAGGAAGAATACATCCACACTAAAGTATAACACAATTTTAAGTGTGTGGAAAAAAAGAAAAAAGTGTGTGAAGTGACGAAGGTGTGTGTGCTTAAGGAGAAATTACACTCTTTGTGTGTTTATCACACCAAGGAAGAGAAGAAGTGGAGAGAATTCTTGCATGCATCCACGTGCACACGTGAACAAGCTCAAATCTGGTTGTGTGCATCTGAGTTGACCAAGACCGGAAGTTCATGAAGATTATTGAGAAGCCATGTATTCAATGCATGAGGAAGAAGAGTTTCCATGCACTCAGTGCATGAAGTTGATGTGAAGATAGACTGAAGCCAGACTGAAGATAAAGAAATCAGTTGTCTGAGTTTTCAGTAGGTTGAGAAGAGCCTGATCAACTGAAGTGATCAGAAGTTTTGAGAAAGAATAATAGACCTTGTCAGAGGCTGTTGAAGACTCTTCAAGAGAGAGGCCAGGTCATCCTGAGAAGAATGAGATAAAGCCTGAGCAAGATGAGAAGACCTGATCAACTCGTGTGATCAGAGGAAGAGAGCAAGGCTAGCAGTCTTTATCCCAGACTGCTGAAGATACTTGGAGAAGATTAAAGTGAAGAAGAGCTACTCGTGTGACTCGAGGAGCCAGGAGAATCCCCCTGTGAGACTCAGGGTGGAAGAAGTCTTCAGTGGGATTCTGAAGCAGGGCAGTGGGACTTTGGTAACACTGTGGGACGCAGTATAAAGGCCCTCCTGTGGGACTCAGGAGAGAAACAGTGGGACTCTGTATCGACCATTGTAATTTTAACAGGTTATAAGGAGAAACCATGTTGGGGTGTATAACCAACATGGCAAGCACGTAGGCCTTTGGAGACGAACCTTGTAAATCCATGTGTCCAGTGCCTTTACATTACTACATCACTCGAGGAAATGCTGATAGATACAAGAAGAGTGGATCAAGTCCATAACAAGCCATTGAGGTTTAATTGATAAAGAATCAATTAGTAAAAAGTTTTAAAGGATCACTGATTCACCCCCTCCCCCTCTCAGTGATCACACTGATATGGGCACTTCAATTGGTATCAGAGGGAGGTTCCCTCTAAATGATCCAAGGGAGTCTTTATGATGTGCAGATTTGAGGAAGTGAGTGAATACCCTCAAATGGAGATATCTGCCAAGACTCTGAAAAACAGGAATAAGAAACAGGAAAAGAAGATGAAGAAAGCCTGTCATAGCTCTGATGAAGTTGGAACAATGAATTATCTTCAGAATTCACTCAAATAACTTCAAAAGACAGTCCCCAAGGAATTGGAAATGTGTATTACTACAGGCATCCTTAATCTTCAAGATGAAAAATTACAGCTAGAAGAAGAAGCCAATGCAATGTAAGATCAGTTGGCTAAAAGGGTTGGCATATCCAACACTCTCAAAAAGCTGGTGAAGGCCAAAGATGAAACTGTTTCCCTTTGCAATGAAAGATTTGAAGATACTGGTGAAGAATTTCAAAGAAGCTTCTATGAGAAAGAAATTGTTATGATAATGATCAAAGATGTTTTCCATGCACTGGAAAAGAGACACAAAGTGTCAATTATTGTCAATGATCCTCAGCTTGAAGACAAAGTAAAAAGGGTGAAGGAGCTTGACAGTTCATTGCAAGAAATGAAGAAAGTTCATGAAGACCAGATGAAACAACTGGAAGAAAAATGGGAAGGAAGGCTAAGAACTGTTCTGGATAAGAAGAACTCCCTCAACATGAAATTCTTAGAACTAGAGGTGATATTGAAAAATCTGCAATCACCCAAAGCTGAAACCTCCCATTTAGCTGATAGAAGAAATGTTGCTACACAAGTATGCATTGAGCAGGATGATTCTAAAAGAAAGACATCCTCTAATGAAAGGGAAACATCTTCTAAAAAGAAGGTACCATCCATACCATCGTGTACTCATGCTTCTAAATGTGTTTCCACAAATAGTTTAGGATGGAAGAGTAATTCTGATCAAGTATGGATAAATAAGATGAAGAAAGAGAGCTCTCCTGAAACAACAGAGCAATTCATGAAAACTGCCCAGCAATCAGAAGGAATGAAGAGGTCAAGATTTGCGGGTTACTGTTGGTGTTGTAATAAGTATGGGCACTGTTCAAGGGATTGCTGGAACAATCCTCTCAACGTGAAATCACAAAGGAAGCCCATTCCAAGGGGGAGCAAGCCAGAAAGAAAGAAGAAGCATCCACAGGTCCAGAGACATCTGTTTACTGCTAATAGATTTGGATTTATTGACAACATCTGGGATGTTTGCAAAAGTGGTCAAAAAGATACATGTCTATCTCCAACTATATCCATATCTAAAAATAAGAGAAGATCACTGAACCTGGCTAAAATGGAATCCTTGGGAAGCAAGAAGAAAATTGAAGATGCTCCCTAGAAGGTTTTGAAAAAGAAAAAGAAGTCCTTGGAGTATAAATACAAGAAGGGTGATGCATCCAGAAGGACCACTAAGAAAACATTCTTCTACTGTGGAAAGAAAGGACACACCATGGATCTTTGTGAGCAAGCCATGGAACTGAATAAAAGCAGACTGGACTCAAAAAGACAATCAATCTAGAAGAAGCAGAAGGGATTGATTGAAAATAAGTTTCCTAAGAAGGGTAGCTTAACAGCATCAAAAGAACCATGTGGAATTTCCAAAACTGAGGCCTCATGTCCAAATTACTTGTTAGTCATATGGCCTAATCAGTTGCAACTTGCCAGAGATCTACAGAGAGCTGAAGATAAATCACTGGAAATAGCTAAGGTAAAAGGAAAGAAAAAGATTTCACATGAAGATCAAGTTCTGTGTGTGAGGTTAAATAAAGATGGTCATATCCGTAATAAATACATGACACTAATTCCAGCTCAAAAAGAATTCTTCAAGAGAATGAAGATTGCACCAGGAGATTCTAGTGCTCTGAAGGAACTTAGAAAGGGATTAGTCACACAAAAAGAAGTTGAAGAGGTGTTGACATCCACACCAGCACAAACATCATTGAAGATCAAATGTGCAAGTGTGAAGAATGGAGAAAGTGGATCATCTCGGTTGAGAGAATCTTCTCAACCTTGTTGTTCAAATTGATGAACAAAGGAGGTTCCATATTATTCCCTAATCACTAGTATATACATGTGCTTACATTTCAGGAAATTGAAGATAATAATCATTCTCAAATTGAGAATGGTATGGACAAAATGGAGTGCACCCCTTAATGGGGAGCTAATTTGAAGAAGATGATCTTTTGAGATTTATTCCATCTTGTGAAGAATGAAGGTCTTCCAGTCACACTATCATCCCTTGTTTCTTAATTTTACTCATCATGTCAATAAAGGGGGAGTGATTTATTAAAGACAAAAGGTTAAAAGTGGGAGCTTTATCTTTGCACCTGAACTTTATAATGAGTTTGGTGAAGTATGTGCCGGATTTAGCAATTCATTGATATATCTAAAAAATTTCAACCCCTTGATGCCTAAGCATGATCTCATATGTATAGTGAATTATGGACAGCATTGAATTCCTTGGTTACATCACTATTGTTTTCTACACCAGGTTAGCCCATGTAGACTTAGAGATGATTTACTAAAGGTACTTTTCTAAAGAGAACATGTGACATCATCCCTCTCTTATTGATTTTGAAGAAAATGATTTTCTATGGGAGGAAGAGAATTTTGAAAGTGAACCACACCACATCTTTGAATTTGATTGCCAATAAGGGGGAGAAAATATTGACACACATATTGACCCATTCATATGTTCTGAAGAAGTGTATTGACAACAAATACAAAGGGGGAGATTGAAGTGCACTGTGTTGCATTTTTTTCAATTATGTATGTTGTTGTCAAAAGGTGACATGGAATGGATGGATGTCAGGGAGCGTCAAGATGTGAATGTCAAAGGATGTGATGGTGATGGTGATGAATGGAGAATGTCCATGGAACATAGAGGAATGTCACTTAGGAGATTCACTAAGTGACATAGGAGGTAATGGTTGAAACATTCTCTATACGATATCAGACGATTGTAGAACTGATCTTAATGTTTCAATACTTGTATCAAGGTGATACTAAGTGACAACACTTGAAGAATGAATGATGATGGAGCATCATCATATCTGACGATTTTTGAATAGTTCTTTAAGTTCCAAGAACTTGTATCAAGTGGATACATTGTTTCAACAATGTTTGATGACCATGCATTGTCTTCACAATGCATGAGGAGATGAAGATGATCCATCCACAAATTCTAAGTGGATGAAGTGGATTAATGGAGATCATGCACTATCTATTAGTTTATGAGACGCTGAAGAAGATCCAACTTGATCTCTGATTAGATCAATGAAGTTTGTTGAAGATTTATTTGATTAAGGAGCTCGGTTGAAGAGGACTTCCATTCCTAAGAATTGGATTCGTGTTGAAGAAGAATTGGAGGAATTTTAATGGATAAGAATATGGAGAAGAGAAGAAAGGAGGAATGGCTGACATTTTGAATTTGACATTTGAGTTACTTTGTTTTTATACAAAGTTTTCAACACTTTGTGAAAACAAATAAGCCACCAAGGAAGGCCAGCCGAGGGTCCTCACCTCGAGCATATCCGGGAAGCCCGGGGCCACGCAGGGGAGTCAAGCCTATGGAGCATGGGCGCTAGAGCTCGCGCTCGAGAGTGAATAGAGGGCGCATAGCGCGCCCGAGAGAGGAAGAGGTGGGCGCAAGAGCGCGCCCGCAGAGAGAACACAGTGCGGGCGGCACCGTGGAGGGGGAAGTTCAATTGTGGGTTGGCAGGGAGCGGATGGTTGTTAAACCGCAGAAAATCCCTTCACCGTTTTGATGTGGGATGCGGAATTTTTACCCGGGATCTAATCATGGACGTCCAAGCGATCGTGCGGCTGATCTTGACTGCTCATCTCATCCGCGGTGAGATGTAATAATCACAGCCTTCCACCTTCATTAAACACTGGATCCAACGGCGCTTGAGTTGTCGTCTACCTCGAGCTCGGCTGAGACACACCGTGTCTTCTCCCGCGGACAGGCCGTGTTCCAGTGGCTTCCCGAGCACTGAAGACGAGCTCCAGGACACCTCTGAAAAAAATGAAGCATCCATGGAGTTTGTCTGGCCCTACTGAACATACCCATGTATAAAAATATACATTCATGCAAAGAGATGGTTATTTTGAAGAATTCCAAGGCAAGCAACGATGCCGAGGCCATGCGGGTGTTCGTCGTATGCATGGGTTGGACTTAAATGAAGGCCATGCACACGTTCGAAGTATGCATGTGGAGGAGAAAAATAAAGAAGAAGGAACCCGCGTTTGGTAGTAGAGAAAATCAAGATTTAGAGAATCTTGAATTCCCGAAATCTTCGGGGATTCAATGTTATATCTCACGCGAATGGACAGAGCCGCCTCTGCCTATAAAAGGAGAGTCTGAGGTGATGGTTTTGCTTTCTGAATATTTTGTTGAAAACCCAGAGTCCCATGAGATCAACCTTGTGCCTCGCGAAGAAGAAGCCCCACACAACCCACTTGTGCGGCTGAAGTTCTCGGGGCCACCCGAGGTCCCGAAGGAGTCCCCTGTGCGCCTCCCTTGTGCGACAGGAAGAACACGAGGCCGCATTCTTGCGCGCCCGTGGTTGATTCCCTCTCTGCCTGCACACTTGCGCGGCAGGAGGAAGGAGCCAACGGTGTTGCACCTTGCACACTCTAGGTCTTGTGCGGGTGTTGCACTTGTGCACCCCGCGGCCAGGGCACACTTGCGTGGCTGCCCCTTGCACTGAGACCTTATGCGCCTCCTTTGAAGGACAAGGGAGTTTGGGTGTGTGCAAGAAGAAGCCAAGAAGACCGTAGCCACATTTCCCCTTGTGTGTGGGCTAAGTGCAAGTAAGGCTTGCACCTTGTGTGTGTGAAAAGTGAAGACACCCTACCGGTGGTATAAGTGCAAATGAACAAGAGGTCGTAGCCTTGGGTGTGTGCAAGAAGAGAAGGGAGGCCAAGCTCACTTGTGTGAAAAATTGAATGAAGTGTGTACAAAGAGACATGAAGGCCGAACCTAGGTGTGTGAAATGTGTACACATTTAGAAGAAGAAGGAAGAGGACATCCACACTAAAGTATAACACACTTTTAAGTGTGTGGACAAAATGAACAAAGTGTGTGAAGTGACGGAGGTGTGTGTGCTTAAAGAGAAATTACACTCTTTGAGTGTTTATCACACCAAGGAAGAGAAGAAGGGGAGTGCATGATTTCATGCATGCACATGCACACTTGAACAAGCTCAAATCTAGTTGTGTGCATCTGAGTTAACCAAGACCAGAAGTTCTTGAAGATTATTAAGAAGACATGCAGTCAGTGAATGAGGAAGAAGAGTTTCCATGCACTCAGTGCATGAAGTTGATGTGAAGTTAGACTGAAGCCAGACTGAAGATAAAGAAATCAGTTGTCTGAGTTTTCAGTAGGTTGAGAAGAGCATGATCAACTGAAGTGATTAGAAGTTTTGAGCAAGACCAATAGACCATGTCAGAGGCTGTTGAAGACACTTGAAGAGAGAGGCCAGGTCATCTTGAGAAGAATGAAATAAAGCCTGAGCAAGACGAGAAGACCTGATCAACTCATGTGATCAGAGGAAGAGAGAAAGGCCATCAGTCTTTATCCCAGACTGCTGAAGATACTTGAAGAAGCTTAAAGTGAAGAAGAGCTACTCGTGTGACTTGAGGAGCCAGGAGAGGCCCCCTGTGAGACTCATGGTGGAAGAAGTCTTCAGTGGGATTCTGAAGCAGGCCAGTGGGACTCTGGTAACACTGTGGGACGTAGTATAAAGACACTCATGTGGGACTCAGGAGAGATACAGTGGGACTCTGTATCGACCATTGTAATTGTAACAGGTTATAATGGAGAAACCATGTTGTGGTGTATAACCAACATGGAAAGGACGTAGGCCTTTAGAGCCGAACCTTGTAAATACTTGTGTCATGTGCCTTTACATTACTACATCACTTGAGGAAAGACTGAGAGATACAAGAAGAGTGGATCGAGGCCTTAACAAGCCATATAGGTTTAATTGATAAAGAATCAATTAGTAAAATGTTTTAAAGGATAACTGATTCAACCCCTCCCCATCTCAGTGATCACACTGATCTGGGCACTTCAATCTCGTTATCTTAGGACCCATGAGAAGAATTATCTAACCCATGATCTTGAACATGCATTTGTGAGGAACTCTATCAGTAGTTGGTGACATTACATTTATGGATAATGATTTACTGTATTCTCAGACCACAAAATCTCAAGATATATATTCTCACAAAAATATTTGAATTCCCACAAGAGGAGGTGGGTGGAATAACTATATTCTTTTGATTTTGACATCACCTTTACCATGGGGAATGGGAATGTTGTTGCAGATACATTGAGAAGTATTATCCAAACATAGGCAATGAAAGAATCATCAAAAGAGTGGAAGTTTATGGCTCTCTTTCCATAGATTCATGTTGGAGTTCAGTATTATGTGGTTAAGGATTCCTTAGAAAGTGTTCAGTTGAATTTTTCTCTTCATAAAATGATTATTTGGGACAAACATCTTGAAGAATAATTCCTTAGCTTGAAAGTCTCTATTAATGGTGGGGATATTGTTTTCCAATGTTTTTCTCCAAATAGGAAATTCTATGCTATCAAAATCGTATGGTGCTACCGTCTTAGGTATAGAAAGCTTCCATGTGGGATTTTCATAACTTTCGATGGACTGGGCAACCATGAACCAAAATTTTGTTCTAATATATGAGGTGGAATATTCATATGGCCATGTATGAGGCGAGGCATTGGTGATTTTGTTTCCCATTGCTATATGTTCCAACTGGTGAAAACTGAGCACCAAAAACTATTGGGGTTGCATCAGCCACTTCCAGTCCAAACATTGAATTGGGATGAGATATCTATGGAAATTGTGGTTGGCGTTACATGAACCCAAAGGAAGAAGAATAAAATTTCCGAGTTAGTATATAGGATGATTAACTTATATCACTTTATAACCATTCATTGTACAACCCAATTTGAGGAGCTAGGAAGTCTCTATTTGAGGAGTTCTTTTTAGTTAAATGGAGTTTCTTCTGATATAGTCTCTGATAGAGATCCTTAGTTTACTTATCACTTTTGGAGAGGCCTTTAAGAGGTGATTGGATCTCTCATCCGTTCAAACATGGAATTCCATCCCTAGTCGGATGGCCAGATAATAAGAACTATAAAGATTCTTGAGGATATTCTTCGTGCTTGTGTTCTCATATTTAGTGGAGCATGGAATGATCATTTGGGGATGGTTGATTTTTCTTATGACAATAGTTACCAGCCTCTTATTAGAATGGATCTTTTGGGGCCTTATATGTTCAGAATGTAATTTCTTCATTGTGTTGGTTGGATATCAATGAGCATTCTTTGGTTGGAATGATCTTGGTCCAAGAGATTACAAAAAATATTCAGTTGATTATTTAGAGACTGTTTACAACTCTAATCTAATACATGTATTATGATGATCGTCATCATAAAACTTTTGATTTCCTTGTTGGTGACTAGGTGTTTCTAATGGTTTCACCCCAGTAGGATCATTAATGTCTTGGGATGTAAGGGACACATTCTCTTAATTTTTTTGGAACTTTTTAGGTTTTTGAGAAGGTGGGGAATGTTGTGTACCAGTTAACACTATCACCATAGCTGGTGTTGATACATAAATTCTTTCCATGTATCTCTGATTTGAAGGTATCTGTCAGAACTATCTCATGTTCTGAGTTGGTGTGATCCTAAAGTGGAACATGATTTATCCATGATTGAATGGATAGTCAGGATAGTTTATTCTGAGAACAAGGTATTTCATAGGAGAATGATGCCTTTGGTTTGTGTTCTATGAAAGCATGATTATGATTCACATGAGACATGGGAGAGGGAAGCAGTGATGTGGGAGTAGCGGCCTCATATTTTTGATAGGGAGGATTATTCATAGTGTTTATGGGGATATAAATTCTCCATGTTTGGGAGGTTCTAAGATCATGTTATTGTTTTCAAGTATTCCTAAAACCTTCTTTTTTTGAGCATTGGTTGGGTTTCTTTTGGAGGTGTTTCTAGTGATTTTATGAAATCAATAAATGTTTCTGTGTGTGGGTATGGTTTTCACACGACATGCACACGACTATGGAAAACTGTGTCCCAGTTCCATGTTTTGGGTAGTGGGCTATGCATGGTCATCACACGATTTTCTATAACCGTGCAAAGTTTCACCCAAAATGGTGCAGATGGGTTTTTCAAGATCCAATGTTTTTTTTAAATTTTCTCAACCCCACTTTTTAGGTCCCAGACGGACCTCGTTCATTCCGAACGCATTTCTACCTTCTATAGTGCACCCATGATAAATTATTATCCCCTTGAACCCCTTCTATAAGCAATCTAAAGCTATGAGAACATCGTTTGATCTCAATCTAGTTAGATTCCTCCTCTTGTTCTCATCCTCGCACATTTTCTCTCATTCTCTTTAGGGTTTCATAGATCATGGTATAGATTTTTGGATCTAATACCCATTTATTGGGGACTCTAAACCTACGATTGATTCATATTTATGGGATCTTCATTCTTCATTGAAAAATCTTTATTAGGGTTTGGCATTGCGAGATCTGTTGATTTTGGTATATGGTTCTGTCATTATTCTCAATTTTTATTAAACCTCATATCTTTTTTAAAATTTCAATTTTAAGAATAAATTGAAATTTTTTGGGTTTTGAATAAAAATGATTTAAATAATTTTTTTTGGAAAGACCCAATTCTGATGAATTGGGTTATTTGAGGGAAAATCGGATTTTGGATTAGAATTGGAATTTGGGGATATTTATATTTTTTAATATAAATTTTTTTTGATGGGAATTAAATAAATTGAAATGGTGATTTCAATTGATGATAAATTTAATTGATGGAATGTTTTCACAATCCCCAATTCAAGTAATTTGGGGGTCTGTGATAAAAATGATTGAATAGTTTAGAAAATTTAATTGTTGAATTTGAATGTGAAATGGATTGTGAAATTTCATGATTGGCTTTCAAATACCAGTTTATTTAAAAAATATATTAAAAATGTTTTGATGTAAACCTTAGGTTCTTATCTTGGTGAAAAGGAATGTTTGGATTAAAAAAATATGGATATTAAAGATAAAATTCGAATACTTGAAAATGATAGTGGGATTAATTTCATATTTTTTATAAAGTGAATTTCCCATCATTGATTTTGTACTAGAGAACCTAAAGGCCATATGTAGTTAGTGAGTTCTTCTGGGTGTCACTTGATCATTCTAAAACGTTCGAATACATTATATCATCACATCCCATTACTTGGGTGATGGTGATGACATCCCTTTACCTTAGGCCTAAAGGGGAGTATGTATATACTTCTTCGTATTCACAGTGTTGGATCTCTATTGACTGGAACTATCATACTTATGTGGAACATGACAATATTTCTCATTTGTTTTTATTTTTGAGTGCATAAATATGCCATATTTATAAATTGTTTTATATGCCTTGAGATTATATAAAATATTTATATAAAGTGTTTATTTAATCCATTTGTGAGAATTTTTGTTTATGAAATATATCCTTTAATTAATGGAAAAATCCCATCTTTTAAAATTTTATCCATTAATTGAAAAGTATAACATGATTTTCTAAAGGCATTTCCATATTTTAAACTATAGATCATTATTTGTTTATATATTATTTTTTAATCCCAAGACTATTAGTTTTAAAATTAAAAGCATATTTTGGTAAAATTGTTATTGGCATCAATTGTGTAATTATTGGGTGAAATCTTATTGGGCTTTGGATCACACACTACTTGTGCCTTCGGGTGTTTGTAGATTTTCTCCTTCAAGTTTTGAGAAAATGTAAGGGATCTCTTGGAGATGGATCCTGTTGTTGAACTTTGGTCTTGGTGTGTTATTTCCTTAGGTACATTGGGTTGTTTCTCAATTTTTTGTACATCGGTTTTAGTACTTTAGCCGTTGTGCATGTTTATCTTATGGTACTTTACTCTTACTGGCGCTTTCCTTAGATATGCATATTGTCTTGTGATCTTATCATTCCACATTGTTGGTGGTAAAATCGTTCCCACATTATTTTTGTATGGAGCCATTTTATAGTTACCAACCCGTGGTGATTTGGAACACCCTTCAGGCTATGTCAGGACCGACTCAGTTATCAGGTTACCAGGGTACCCGAGTTGGTTCATGACAGTTCATTGTACTATGGGGTTTTCAACAAAATATTGACTTAGTTAGTGATACTTTTTATCTTTTTTTGTATGATCTAGAATCTCTAATGGTTATTACTTTGAATAATGTTAATAATTATATGGTATGTCCTCTGTGTTCAGTACATGGGAGGGGTGATGTATATAATTATTCAATAGAGTTACATTGTACAAATTGTGAACAAGAGATAGTTTTGGTGGAAGCTCCATGTGATATGATTTTTTCTCTATAAAATCCGTAATTCTAAAGGGACCAATATACCTCGGTCATAGTTTCCCATTCTCTTAGGATATCATAATCTTATTCCATTTAGGAGTTCTTTGAAAAACCATGTCACCAACCTCGAATTCTAGATCACTTTGGTAATTATCATCATAACTGTTCTACTAATGATTAACTACCATAATATATTGTATAATGGATCTAATCATCTATTCCACTTATTTATCTATATTAATTCCAAATTACTTTTTTCCATAATTATTTCAAGCCTGCAAGAGCTCTACAATAATTTCTAAAAAGGTATTCTTAAGGAAAAATGTTAATTCTCATGTGAAAGATAATTTTTCAGAAAACTCAACTAGAGTAATCTGTTGATCCAAACCACCATTTGAATATAATGAATAATATATCAATATATCCTCTAGGGTTTTAATCATTATTTTAGAAGTAAATTATATTTTAGGATAATAAGAAGTTTTGAAAGTCAATTCAATATCAAGATAATAATGAATACTTTTCCAAAACATTGAGGTAAAACTCTGACGCCAATCAAATACAATGAAATTTGAGACTCCATTAAACATAACTTGTTCTTTAATGTATGTCCTGCAAACATGATCCCAATATAAGTCTCTTCTTATAGAGATAATGTATTCTATCTTAGTAATGTGATTGAATACCACCCATATACAATTATTCCCTTTAGATTTTTATGGGAGTCTAAAGATAATGTCCATGGTGATGTTTTCCAATTTCCATTCTAGTATGGTTAATGGATGAAACATCCCCTTAGACATTTTCTTTCATCCATAACATACATGAATACCAATCACCAAGATACAAACATTATGATATCTCTCTTCATTCCATCTCATAGTATGTAGTATCTCAAATCTCTATACATCTTTATACATACTCGATTTGTAGAGAATAAAGAACTAAGAGAATCCCCTAACAACTTTTTAAAATCAGGTATGGAAGGAACACATAAATTGTTTCAAAACATTATGATTTCATCATTATCATGGTTAAACTCCTGAACATTTCAAGATTTATTTTTTAGCCCTATATCCTCCTTATGAACCACTTTAATCATTACATTTATAGATTATTGAACATTTATTTTAGCATCGTAAGATTTTTCCCCTCATATCACTATTTTTAGATCCACCCTTTAAAAATCTTGAAATATTGGATCTTTTGTGTTAATAATCATGGATAAGCTAGTATGATCCTTTCAACTTAGATGAAAACTTGTTCACTTTCTTATGGTGGTAATGTACTGAAAAGTCATTATCATTAGACACATCTAACCATATTCTTTTGTGTATATTTACCTTTCTTTCTGTGAATATATACTCTAAACTATTATAATTGGTACATATATAACACTTTTCTCTACAATGTTTATGCCTCAATATCTTTAATTCAGAAGTTACCATAGCTTACTCCAAATCATTAAATGGGTAGTTTTCTCATGAATAATTAATCATTCTAAGGCCTAAACTACAACTATGGAATGTTTCATAACAACACATCCCAATACCTTCTTGTGTTCATTAAAATAGATTACAAACTCCTCTCTACAATAGGGTAAAGAATGAATGGGTGCAATGACTAATATTCTCTTAGTTTACTTGAAATTTTCATCACCCCCATCTATCCAAAAGAATATGGATCCTTTCAATTTAACCTCATCATAGTATTAGTTAGTTGTGACCATTTATCTAAAACCCATTGATAATATAATTATAAGACCCAAAAACTTTGGGCTCAGTTATCGTGGACGGTCTAAAACAATATTCAATATCCATTATCATTGATGGATCATCTGATATACCCTCTTTTAAGACTATATGACCCAAAAATAAAACATTTTTCATCTAAAATACACACTTTTTTAAATTTTCATATATTTTCTCCTTCATTATCATCATTAGTACAATTATATTGTGATCTTCTTACTCTTCGTTACACTTTGAGTATATAAGAATATCTTCTATACCAAATGACCCAAATTGTTCCTGGTAATCTCTAAAGTATATATTAATTATATCCATGAACACATCAGGGAAATTAGTAAGTCCAAATGGAATCCCCATATAATCATAATATCTATACCTTGTATGGAATTCTGACTTGGTTATATCCCCCTTCTTAAAATTCAATTGATGATTTCCCGAATAAAGGTCAATCTTGGAATAGTATTGAGCCCCGCGCAGTTGTTCATTCATTTCATCAATACAGGGAGGTGGATAATTTCTCTTGATCATGATATTGGTAAACTTTTTATAATCAATGAAATATTTCATCAATCAATATATATTTTTAATATTGAGAAAAGGTTCACCCAAAGGTGACACAATTGGATGAATAAATCCATTATCAATGTTTTCCAGGAGTTTATTCTTTAATTACTACAACTCAATTAGGGAAATTATATAGGTATTATTTGTAATATGTTTAGAAATGGGTTTGAGTTCTATTGAAATATAAACATCGCATTTTAGCGGAAGGATTAGAAATTATTTTAAAAATTAATCAATAAATTTTTTTAAAAAAAATTTCATCAGTATCATGATTATCCATAATAATTTGAGATAAAAACCCATTTTTATTGGGAATTAAGACCTATAAAAAGTTTTAATATATAGTAGAAATTCATAATTATTGTCACATTGATAGAAAATCATAGATTGTTTTGAACTATCATAAATAACTCCCCATATTCAACAATTAATGGGGGAATGATACAAAGAAAGCTAATCCATGACTAGAATGACATCAAATGTGACCAAAAGTAAGAAATAAAAAAATAAGGAAAAACGTTACCACCAACATCGACTGGAGATAAATCATATAAATGAGATGTGGTCATCATACCATTTGATATTTTCTATAATAATTCCATATGTAGTCATTTGAGTGTCATCTTGATACCCTTATAAAATTATTTATATATGAAATAATTAGTAGATATATAGTGAAATAAGACATTAGTATTTAAAGTGTATGTACTAAATGTACATTTCATCACATTATTATAACAAACCTCTTTATAAATAGTGATTTTAATGAAATTTCACCATATCCATCAGCTTAAGATGTTTCTTATGTAAACTATCATCATTAACCCTCATGTTTGGGAGTTATTTAACATTATTCACATTCTCCTTACACTGACTTCACAATGTGTGGGAGGGGAAGTTCGTGTATCTGTATCTCTATCCACATTTTTATCAATATTATTCCAATCACTTTGAAAAAAAATATCCCAATGACCTTCCCTACCAAGCATAAAAAATTTGTTAGTCTTGTTAAGTAAATATAAAATATACCTCTTTCCACACTATGAGCATAAATGAAATCTCATTTTCTTCTCTCCATTTTTCTTTTATTTTCCTTAAAACTCTGTCTTCTATTTCATGTCAAACCCAATAGATTGATTTATAACTCGAACCTGAATTTCAAACTTGATTGAATAAAGAATAATATCTTCATCACTGTTGAGGTTAGTTATGAATAATGGCCTTTGGGGACTTTATTTTAATCCACCAGAGAATCAATCAACCATAAATTCAGGATGGATGATAATACCAGAAGTGTACCTCACATGTCTTTTATAATAGTCCTCATGGGTACCAATGGATTAGTAATCATTTTTCATTAACTGAAGTAAATAATTATTCATCTCAGTATAGTAAAAAATAATGTAATTATTCTATAACATTTTCTTTAACTTGTCCCAATCCATGGATTAAATTTCACCATGTTTCCTCAAACTCTAGATAAGGGTCCACCATTTTTCTTTTTCACCTTCCCCATGGTATATATTCAAAATGGATTTTTATTGTTCTAAATACTTGAGAATGGAGAAAATAATTTCAGTTTTAATGATCAATTTCTCAGTAACTATTAGATCTGGAAACCCATTGAATGAATATGTACATTTCCTTAATAAGGACTTAACATAATTTTGATCCATCGTTTTTTCAATTGGAATTCCATAAAGATCCATATATTATGAATGTTTACTTATCATAGAAATGAGGTTTATCATTTAGACACCCAAAACATTTGGATTATCATTAATACAATATTTATAATTTTCATTACATTTTGAATTAACATAGTTCCATTGGGGACCACTCATTGAATAAAACCAAAAAAATAGTCTAAGAAATAACGATCATCATGGGGAACCACAAAATAATTATAAATAATCTATAGTATGGATAAATAATAAAAACTTATTTAATATATGAGACGTTAGGTTTATCAATTTTCATTCATATTCATCTTCTTTTCAAATCCATCGTAAAATTTCTTATTGATTTTTTGAATTCCCAAATCATACCTCATGAAAGCTTCAGAAAATTTGTGCAGCATGGCACATTGTTGTCCACCAGTTCCCATCCAATGGCCTAATGTCCTACATTTTTCATTGATTTTTGAAAATCCTCCTTTCAATGGGTGATTTAGAACACTTATAAGTCCCATAGGCATAAGTATTACGTGGCCCGTAGGCCTTTTAGGAATTCATTTCTCGTAGGCTTCAAACATTACATACAACCCAGACTAACTACTTAGAACTGCGCCTCCCCAGCATCTTCATCGTGAAATAAACTCTCCACCATCACATGACTATTTTTCTAGGCTATCCCGTTCATTCATAGGCTTGTCCTGATGGAAGGTTCCATACTCACTCATTCTTGAAATCCGTGTAGCTTCTACTATGTTGAAAGGTCCTTGCTCGTCCACCAGTTCCCAATTGAGTATTTCTCAATGCATTTTTCATGTTTTAAACCCATGGGAACATATTTTCTATATCCAAAAACACTTATATTATCCTTAAAAAGATTAATTTCTATGAAACCAACCACTCTATCATTTTTCTAAATTCAAATAGATTTTCCTATACATTGACTATTTCACAGACATATCCTTACATATTCCTTAGAGATCTTACTAAGGTTATCTCATCCTAGTTTTAAGAAGGTTATGTAAACCTACATTCTTATACAATATATAAAGTCCATGGATTTCAATTTATATAATTACATATTTTTATGATTATTTATTCCATTACAGCAACAAAAAAATGAAGACATTAATTGTTTAGTGAGTTTGGAAACATGGAAACATGAACACTAGTCCATAGGTGAGTTAGATCATGTCCTACTAAAATGTTCATATATATAACCATTCATAAATATATAAAACATAATATAAATCTTCATAACCTAGGTAATGGAATCATAGGGAATGTTGATCTCAGAAGATCAGTAAGTGTAAATAAGTGTAATATGTAAGCATAACATAAACATAAGGGTAAATCATAATTATAATAACATTTTATAATGATAATATAAATATAAAAGAATAAAATATTGAATAATGTCATAAATATTGGCATATAATAAGACATTAATACTTAGGAAATCAAATAACATAATCCATGAGGGAATAAGATTGGCATACAACATTAAATTTTAACCATACACATAATTATGGAAAATCATTTTTAAAATTATTCAAGTCTCATTTCCAATTATATCATATTAGAATGGTTTCACTCTACAAACTATCATACAAGTAATGGTTTACTCCAATTACCATAATCATTGAAAAATTCCCTAACTATACTGAGTTCACTCTTTTTTCTATTCACATCAATATCATGTGATATAAATATTTACCCAATGCATTTAAGGGTGATATATGTCACACCTGTAACATACAAGAAACCATAATTTTTTGTGCCACAATATCATAAAAAATCATAATATCATAACCTATTAAATTAAATTCAAATCATAAACATTTCATTATATCGTTACCTAAGGAAAAGAGACAAGTTCCGTAATCATTTCATCGCAAAATAACCTGTCAAAAGAAATTTTTTCCATAAAATACATATCACCATGAACATAAATCATTCAGATAAGAAAAAATATTAGTGTCCTTGATTCTTATCCCATGTAATTCATATAAATTTTAATCATCCTATTAGTCCAATGGTTTTGATTATTCATTTAATACATTTCATTATGAAAATATCCACACCACTATGAAAAACACCTTTTAAAACATGAAATATTATTTGGATAAAATATTTGAAAATAACCTTATGAAATTATAATTTAATTTTATATGAAATTATTTTTCGAGATTTTGGAATATTTTATTCTCGTTGTACATGTTAAAATACTGATTCCTTTCACATTTTTAGTAAAAATCCAAATGGCTTTGTTTATTAAAATGGCATGATGATTCCTCTCCAAAAGGTTTTATGGAAATTCATACATGGTTAAAAGTTTCCTTTACAATTTAAAATATAGTAATAAAGAATTTTTTAGAACATTTTTATAAAAACAATTTTTGGAATAAAACATGTTTCTGACCAAAGAGAGAAATAAAATAATATTTTAATAAAAATTATTTATTAATTATATTAATTAAAAAATATTTGAAAAATCCCACCATTAATGAAATATTTCAAGAATTAAAATAATATAACAAAATGCATGAGACTTTTTGAGATATATATTTGTTATTTTAATATTTGATACATAAAAATAAACAATCCCAATGAATGACTAGACTATAACATAAAATATTTACCTATTTGGTAACATTTAATCATAGGCCCCATGAAGGAAAAACATAAAATAGATAATAGAATATCCAAATGATAAGTAAATATAACAAATTGCGTATCAAAGTGGTTTTATATGCATCTAAAAAATTAATATAGATGCATAACATAATATACATCTCAAATAAACATAATTATGAAAAATTTCCAATACATTAAGTCTTGAATTCCACCATAGACATTTAAACTACTATAGAATAAATATAATATCTTTATACATATATTATAGAAAAAAATTAATATATATCATACAATATATGGTTTTCTTATGACCTTTCATTACCTATTCATTAAGAATACCATGTTAACGTCACGTTTCAAGTATTAACTATATTTTTTTATATGTTTTGATTTGTTATTTATTTTATCCTTTTACCTTGACCATGGTTAAATAATATCTATAATGATAACCATGATTTAAATATCTTAAATAATAATTATATATGTAGTTACATTAACTCATGAAATTTAGGGATAGGAAATGAAAATCAATGTTCATGGAAACCGTAGGTCGTACGAACGAATGAATGCTATCTTTAATTTTCCTTTTAGATTGATAGAAATAAAATACTATGATATATATTAATTATATAATAATTTTTTATTTTATACATATCACAAAAATGTTTCAAACCAATCCTTCTTATATTGCATGTAAAATGTGATTGAATGATATCGCTTCATGAGGTGGTAGTCTACTGGAGACACGAATGATGTTATCATATTCCCAAAAAATAGAATGAATGAAGGTATATATGGTATAAATATTGTAGAATCATAATGAAATAATTAATATCATATATATATATATAAATACTATTTCTGTAATTATTTCAATCTTTTACAGGTGGTAATGGAAAAACAAATGACATTGGTTCGCAAGGTAATTGTTTGTCAAAAAAATGAACAATGATTTAATAATCCATTTTATAGAAGTGTGTTATTTTAGTTATTAACATATACATAAAAACATATAATTATATAGAATCCAATGAATATATAATATAATCATTCTATTAATATAATAATTTTTTTAAGGAGTAAATAAAATAAAATAATTCGTTTATGAACATTAAATTTCCCTCATATTTCTTCTTCTGTTCTCACTAAAAACCTTACTACGTTGGATTTATGATAAAATTAATGATTATGGTATGAGAGGTGATAATTTGGGAATTTATTTGTGTAGGTCTTGGTCAATCCATAAATGAGTGATGGTGTGAGTCGGATAAGAGATGGGTGGCCTTTAATGAGTGGGGTTAGTGGAAAACCTATGATGCTTTTGAAGAGAGGATTCCAACTACATCATTCATATGTTACAAGTGTCCAAAATAGACAATTAATGATTCTATTAGGTTTAATGGTAGAAATATGTCAATAATATAATTTTTAGACAAGTCTATGGGTGCCATTTACCCTTTTTTTAGTTTAACCCATTGTAAACCCATTTTTACCTTTACTTTGGTAAGAAATTTTCACTGCATTCATAATTAAATATGGTGAAAACATATGTTGTAATTATAATAAATTAAAATTTATGATGGTTCCATATATTAAACCCATTTTTTTGAAGATTATAATCAAATAGGATGAAAAGATTAAATTAAGAGAAGATGAGAATACTTGTTTTTAATGAGAAAATTTTCAAAAGATTGAAATGTTTTATATCTAAATTAAATACTATATTTATTCCAATTATGAATATTTTTCTTAATTTAGATATAATTTAAATATTTTTAAATGAAATAAAATTTAAAATAAAATTTCACAATATAGATTAATTAATAGAAAATCCAGTGTTCAATTAAAATCCATTAATTTTCCCTATTCATAAAAAACGATGATTTTTAATGAAAATGCGTGAAATTACTTAAGATAATATTGAAATTATAAATTTAAAAATAAATTTTATTTTATCAAGTTAATTTTATTATAGATTCAATAATTTATTTTATTATTGATGACAATATAACTAAAAATCATTTCATTGAGAAACAAATATTTGAAAACATTAAAAAAACATTACAATAAATTACATATTTTACTTTTAATATGATTTCCTTATGTAAAACCACTACAACTTATATTAAAATAATAGTTTTTAATAATCATTTTTCTATCACTATTGATAGTTTATAATGGTCATGTTTGAATAATATTAATAATATATAATGGTTTTGTTAAAAATTTGTGTCATGTGTCCCATGAGATAATTGATTCTTGCATATAGTGTAAAATAACCTAGGGTTTAACGTAACATAATATTGAATTTTTGTTGTGTGTAACTAATTACATAATGTATATTTAATTTATTCACTAAAAAATAATTTATAACAACCCATACTTTACATACATTGTTAATACTTCAAAATTGAAGCACACTTATTACAACATATGACAAAACCACAAAGGACCGTATAGGTATAGTGTCTTTAGAAACTGGGAAACATAAACAACTAGTTCATAAATCTTCTACAGTGTCTCCCATTTATTTCATCATATCTAGTGTCCCTTTTAGCATATTCTACTTAATATCCATCTTCCTGACCTGGGGAAAAGAAAACATAAAAGGGTGAGCTCAAATGCTCAGCAAGGGCAAATAAAAGAAATAAAAAACATATCATATCTTTTTGAAAATCATAACCTGCAAAAGAGATCATAATATCTTAACATTGAATAAATCATAGAAGTGAAAATGAGATCCCCATAATCATAACATAAAACTTGAAACTTTGTAGTATTCACACATAATCATGGAAAATCATTTCTTGTTAGTCATGACTCATTGCCAAGACTATCTTAGTGGACAAAGTCCCTTTCTGAACCGAGTCACCCTCGTTCCAGTCCTGTTTCACTGAACCGGTATAACCTACCGTTCCAGCCATGTCTATCTCATGAGATATAAAATCTTTACCCAATGCATTGGAGGGAGATATATGTCCCACCCATCTTATAATGAATCCTTTCTTATGTTTGCCACATAAACATAAAACATACATCATAGCGTAACCCATGTAATAAAAATGGGATTCTTAAACAACATGACATCATAAAACAATTCATATAAGATAAAGGAATTCATAAAAATGTTTCCATCCCAACATAATCAAATCCATGTAATAATAGGGATAAAAACAGAACCCTTTTATTATCTTAGATGGAAAATAATTTTGATAAAATACTTGAACTCCATTCTTGAGGAAAATATCTTTTCTACTATAAAAACACTTTTCCGTTCTTAACATGTCATAAAATTTTAAAATAAAAGAAATTGATTAAAAATAAACTTGAATACTTGTAAAGGAATCTTCTTGGAAATAATTTTTTTAGAAATCCATTCATGCCGTATAATTTAAAAAAAACATTCTTCGTACTTTTGTCGGAAAAGTCAAAAAGTACCTCTTACGAAAAACAACAAAATATTCCTTTCATACATATTACTAAAAACTCACCGAAGGGTAAAAATGGATTTAAACAATTGTAGGTGGATGGAAATAATATTATATAATGAGTAAACATGGATGTGGATGATAAAATACAGCCCAGTAAATACTTACGAATGAACAATCTCGGATAAAAATGAGATTGTGATATTTCCCTTACCTTAGGTCCGATTTGCTTTGTACGTGTCCGAAGATCCTGTATAATGGTTTAAATAATGTTATTGACTTATTCCAGAATCACACATATTTATATGATATCATATATCGTCATATTCTTAGCTTCTTGTTAGTAATATTTCATTGTTACTTGTTACTCGGGTCTTTATTGCCTTTTGTTCTTATGCGTGTTTTGCCGAATACATTCTTATTATTATTTTAAGGTTATAGATACCTTATATTCAGAATGGTATTAGTGTAACATATACCATATTTATTCATTCAATTCATTTATATAATTACTATGTAATGATGATCATGTAGAACGAGTCGCATCACATCGTGGAGACGGTATTCCGTACGTACGCACGAGTGATGATATCGTTCCTATGATCGTGGAACTGTATTGGAGTATATATATATTATTTCAGTATCAATATTAATTTATAATAATCATAAATACTTACTCATTACACCATTATACCCATCCTTGTAAAGTGATGGTGGAAAATAGATTACACCACGGTGTGGAGACGGTATTCCGTACGTACGCACGCGCGGTGATTTCATTTTTCCATAGGATGGATAGAAGGTGCATTAGGGTTGTTTCATAATTATAATAACATATCAGTATGTAAGTAATACTGATGTTATTACTTTATCATGAAACAACTAAAGAAGAATAAGTTGAAGAAGAAAGAAATTGAAAAGATCGGTAATGGATATTACCTCTTCTTTGGAACGATTCTTTGAATCCTTCACTTAGGGAACTAATATTGGTCTTTGAAGAAGACCAGGACCTCTATGATTATTCTAGGGAAGTGGATAGGAGAAAATGGCAGGGTTTGGCCGAGCTTGAGTGCTCAATTTGGTGTGAGGAGGAGAGGGAGGAGGTGCCCTTTTATAAGGGAGGAGAGGGGCACCTTAGGAATATCTCAAAATATTATTTTATATTATAGTCAAAATCGGTTTATAATGATTACAAAGGGTCTTATTTTGAATCTAAAGTGGGGAAGGGTCGAAATACTATCCACCAATAGGATTTAGACAAGTTTAGGATATTATTTTAACCTTATCAATTAGATTTAACTCTAAGTTAAATAATTTAACTTTTACCGTGTCTTTTTGTTTTCTTTCACTATATGGTTAATACACTTACCATAAGATGCCAAACGAACCCCAAATTGTTAATTATTAATATATATATCATTATCTAAGTCATTTGGCCGAACCATAGATTTTTAGGAATAAAATAACAATTAATAATATAATATTTTATTTAAAAACTATTTTGTGTCAATTTTGACACTATTTGATATATGATTTTTGTGAAAGTCATAACAGAATTATATGTTCTAACCAAGTTGATTAAATCAACACTAATATATCATATTAACCTAGAAAATTTGTGTAATTCATAAAAAGTCTCAAATTACATTTATTTTGTTGTTTATAACATCAATTATGTTAATATTTCATAAATAAGATAATTACTACATCATCATTTTGTCATAAATAAATTAAATTATATAATGTATAAAAATTAAAAATAAAATACAATTATGTAGGAAATCTTTTTATCTTTCTAATGAATATTTATAGTCGAATTTATCTTATGTATAACCCCATATTAAAAATGATTTACTTATTAAACTTTGATTTTAACTATTTTAACCCTTCTTTAAATAAATTAATAATAAATGTCCTAATCTAATCCAAGTGAGCCTAATTGGTCATATTTTATTCCTAAGTTTGTTTTTGGTCTAATTACACTTGTCCAACAGAATTAGGACATGTGTTAGGGTAATATTAATATCATATTTACCCTTAGTAACCCTATTTACTATTAACCGCGGTAAAAAAAGTAAAAAGTTACTATTCACCAAAAAATTATTTTTATCTCATTGAACCACATTTTAATTACTGATATCAACCGTGTCTGTCGGATTTTTGAAATTCCATTCACAGAAGCGGTAAAATTAAGTTTTATGCAAAATTCAGTTTTTTAACCTACCACTTAGAGGTTTCACTATTCATCAAAAATTGAAAGTTTTCAGAAAAATACCAAAATTTCACCCTAGGCTAATTTCGGTATTCCGAATCCAAAAATGAAGTCCATTTTAAAAATAAAATTTATAAAATTTCAAAAAGTGGTTATTACTATTCACAACGGCTAGTTTTAATAATATTTTAATAGCATATCGTTGTTTAGTGAAACTCGGTATTGCGTACGACGCAAGCTATCGAGGAAGGTCGCGATTGCGTGTAAAGTAAGCCAAGCTAGTATGTAGTAAAAGATTCCTTTGATGATATATAAAAACCAAAATATTACTCATAAAAATCCCGGGTGTTACATTCTACCCCCCTTAAAAAGAATTTCGCCCTCGAAATTCGTCACTTTGTAACAAACAGATGAGGATACTTCTCCCTCATCATATCCTCAAGCTCCCATGTAGCTTCTTCAAGTTGATGGTTCCTCCATAAAACTTTCACCAATCGAGTGGTCTTGTTTCGTAGGACTTTTTCGCTACGATCCAGAATCTCTATCGGCTGTTCTTCATAAGAAAGATCTTGCTCCAGCGGTACAACTTCTGAGCTGAGTACATGTGAAGGATCAGGTATGTACTTTCTCAGGAGAGATACATGGAACAGATCATGAACATGAGAGAGATTCGGTGGAAGTGCCAATCGGTAAGCTACCTTCCCAACACGATCCAGTATTTCGAAAGGACAGATATATCTAGGGCTCAACTTCCCCTTCTTTCCAAATCTCATAACCCTCTTCCAGGTAGATATTCGTAAGAACACTTTATCACCCACTTCAAACTCTAGGTCTTTTCTTCGGTTGTCGGCATAACTTTTCTGTCGACTCTGAGCTGCTCTTATGTGTTGTTGAATAGATCTAACCTTTTCTGCCATTTCATCAACGAGATCAGGTCCTAACAGCTTTCTTTCCCCAACTTCATCCCAGAATGTTGGAGTCCTGCATTTCTTTCCATAGAGAGCTTCATAAGGAGCCATCTGAATACTGGAGTGAAAGCTATTATTATAAGAA
Source organism: Viscum album (assembly GCA_963277665.1). Classification (NCBI taxonomy): domain Eukaryota; kingdom Viridiplantae; phylum Streptophyta; class Magnoliopsida; order Santalales; family Viscaceae; genus Viscum; species Viscum album. The sequence goes on from OY728160.1 coordinate 738,906,862, forward strand.
AATTCCACCAAAGGTAGGTGTTGATCCCAACCTCCTTTGAAATCCATAGAGCAAGCTCTCAACATATCTTCTAGGGGTTGAATTGTTCTCTCAGACTGACCGTCTGTCTGGGGATGATAAGCAGTGCTGAAACTCAACTCTGTATCCAGAGTATGCTGAAGACTTCGCCAGAACATCGAGGTAAATCTCGGATCCCGATCAGATATAATAGAAAGTGGTACCCCATGCAATCTTACCACTTCCTTTACATATATCCTGGAAAGCTGATCTAGAGAGAAATCCTCTCTAATAGTAATGAAGTGTGCAGACTTTGTAAGACGATCAACTATGACCCAAATAGAATTATTGCCTTTGGATGTTTTAGGAAGTCCTGTGACAAAGTCCATAGTGATGTTTTCCCATTTCCATTCGGGTATGGGTAATGGTTGTAACATCCCCTTAGACTTTTGTCTCTCAGCTTTAACTTGTTGACAAACCAAGCATCGAGAGACATATTCAGCAACATCTCTTTTCATGCCATCCCACCAGAAGTACTCTTTCAGGTCCCTATACATCTTCGTGCTTCCAGGATGAATAGAGAATGATGAACTATGAGCCTCATCCAGTAGCTCCTTCTTTAATTCGGGGATGGGAGGAACACAAACCCGATTCCTGAACTTTATTATCCCATCACAATCAAGGTTGAATTCAGGAACATTTCTCACCTTCTTTTGTAACTCGACATCTTCTTTCTGTGCCTCTTTAATCTTCACATGTATAGATGGTTGAACATTCATTTGAGAAAGATAAGATTTTTCCCCATCCATTATAATTCCAAGATCCATCCTTTGTAAATCCATAAATATTGGATCTTTTTTGATCCTCATCATGGATAAACTAGCATGGTCTTGTCGACTTAATGCATCTGCCACCTTGTTTTCTTTCCCAGGGTGGTAATGGATTGAGCAGTCATAATCCTTAATCAGCTCCAACCATCTTCTTTGGCGCATATTCAGCTCCTTTTGTGTGAAAATATACTTTAAACTTTTACGATTAGTATAAATATCACACCTTTCACCATAAAGGTAATGCCTCCAAATCTTTAATGCAAAGATTACCGCAGCCAACTCCAAATCATGTGTTGGGTAATTTTTCTCATGGATTTTCAACTGTCGTGAGGCATAAGCTATCACCATATCATTTTGCATAAGAAAACACCCCAATCCCTTCTTGGATGCATCACTGTAGATCACAAACCTTTCTCCACTACAAGGCAGTGTGAGCACAGGTGCACTGGATAACCTTCTTTTCAACTCCTTGAAATTCTCTTCACATTCCTCTGTCCAGAAAAACGTAACTCCTTTCCGAGTCAACTTGGTGAGTGGATTAGATAATCGTGAAAAATCTTTTACAAAACGTCGATAATATCCAGCCAAACCAAGAAAACTTCGAATCTCAGTTACTGTTGTTGGTCTCAACCATCTTTCGATAACATATGTTTTTGCTGGATCCACAGATATCCCCTCTTTTGAGATTATGTGACCCAAAAATGCAACTTTTTGAAGCCAAAATCCACACTTGGTAAATTTGGCATAAAGCTTCTCCTTTCTCAGGGTCTTCAATATAATTCTCAAGTGATCTTCTTTCTCTTCCTTGCTCTTTGAATAGACAAGAATATCGTCTATAAAGACTACCACAAATTGATCAAGATAGTCTCTAAAGACTCTATTCATTAGATCCATGAAGATAGCAGGGGCATTAGTAAGACCAAATGGCATCACTATAAATTCATCGTGTCCATACCTTGTACGGAAAGCCGTCTTTGGTATATCCTCCCTTTTGACCCTTAATTGATGATACCCTGAACGAAGATAAATCTTGGAAAAGTATTGAGCTCCGCGTAGTTGGTCAAATAAGTCATCAATGCGTGGGAGATGATATTTTTTCTTGATAGTGATCTTGTTAAGTTCTCGATAATCAATGCAGAGTCTCATTGATCCATCTTTCTTCTTAAAAAATAGAACAGGTGCTCCACAAGGTGATGCACTAGGGCGTATGAATCCCTTATCAAGATTCTCTTGGAGTTGCTTCTTCAATTCCTGCAACTCAATTGGGGCCATTCTATAAGGTGTCTTTGAAATAGGCAAAGTACCCGGTACGAGTTCTATTGAAAACTCAACTTCACGATTTGGTGGAAGACCCGGTAATTCCTCCGGAAAGACATCATCAAACTCTCGTACAATGGGCATATTCTTAATCATGAGTTTCTCACCAACCATTTGAGATAAATAACCTTCATTTATTGGAATAAATACCCATAAGATGGAAGAAATTTCCACTGGAATGTTATGTTCATCCTTGCATTGATATACGATCGTAGATTGATCTGGAATATGAAATGTGACTTCCCTTCTTTGGAAATTGATATGAGCTCCATGTAGAGAAATCCAATCCATGCCAAGAATCACATCAAATTCCACTAAAGGAAGGATCACAAGATTTGCAGGAAGCACTTTCCCACAAACTTCGATCGGAGAAGAATTATAAACTTTTGATGCGACTGTTGTGCCATTAGGTGTTGTCACAGATAACTCAACATCTAATTGTTGAGGTAATACGGTGATACCCTTAGAAAATTCTTTAGAAATAAAAGAGTGGGTGGATCCAGAATCAAATAAAACATTTTCTACTTTAGAGTGGATGGTAAGTGTACCTTTCACCACTTCGTTATCGTACTCCACATCGCTGATAGAAATTGCATGTGACTTTCCTTTGTCTTTAGCCTTAAGATTTTGTTGACGTCGACCATCATCATCAACCCTTGGATTTGGGCATTGATTGGCATAATGCCCCATCTCCTTGCACTTGAAACATTGAAGTGTAGTAGGTTCATTCTGTGTATCCCTTCCTTTGTTTGCGTCATTAGACATCTTCTTCCCATTATCACGGCATTCAAATGCCCGATGACCTTCCTTTCCACATTTAAAACATTTACTTGTCCCTTTAAGACAAATCCCTCCATGTTTCTTTCCACACTTTGAGCATAAGGGAAATTTCATCTTCTTTTCAGTGTGCTCTTTAGATTTTCCTTTGAATTCCATCTTCCTCTTCTTATCAAACCCATGTGACTGATGGGTTACTCCAATCTCCATCTCGACTTTGAGAGCACATCGAACGATTTCCTCATAGCTATTGAAGTCCCTTATGGCTAACGCCCTTCGAAGACTTGGTTTTAAGCCACTAAATAATCGATTGATCTTACTCTCAGGTTGGATAATAATACCAGATGCGTACTTTGAAAGTCTTGTAAAATTTTCTTCATAGGTACCAACAGATTCATCATCCCTTTGCTTCAGTTCAAGAAACTCTTTCTCCATCTTTGTTCGGAGAATACGAGGGAAGTACTTATTGAAAAATAAGTTCTTGAACTCATCCCATTCCATAGACTCAATTTCATCCCTTTGCCTCGTATTCTTAATATGATTCCACCATTGATCAGCATCTCCTTCCAAACGATACACTACTAGGATGACTTTATCATGTTCAGAACATTGAAGAACTGAAAATATCTTTTCAGTAGTACTAATCCATTGTTCAGCAACTAATGGATCAGTAGACCCATTGAAAGAAGGTGGACGCTGCCTCATGAAGGATTCAACAGAATGTTGCTCCTTCCTTTGCTCGTTTGGAAGTCCTGCATGATTCATAGCTTGAGAAAGTTGTGTGAGCATGGCTACAAGATTTTGCATTCCAGCTCCCATATCGTTTGGTTGCTCAGGGGGACAATCATTGCATTTCCCATCGCATTCCGCATTAACACGGTTCCTCCGGGTTCCAGCCATTGACTAAAAACAAGAAGAATAGTGTGAGCAACACTAATTATAGTAGGAAAACCACATAATCAAGGATAAAATTTCACACTTAAGGTTTTATCCTAGGGTATTCATGGCCATTTCTAAAACACTAAGATTGTGTTCTATGCTTAGACTTATCCTTAGGGTTCTTACTAAGGCTTTCACATCCTAGTTTCCAAAGGTTGACTATACCATTCCTCTGATACCAACTATAACGACCCATACATTACATACATTGTTAATACTTAAAAATTGAAGCACACTTATTACAACATATGACAAAACCACAAAGGACCGTATAGGTATAGTGTCTTTAGAAACTGGGAAACATAAACAACTGGTTCATAAATATTCTACAGTGTATCCCATTTATTTCATCATATCTAGGGTCCCTTTTAGCATATTCTACTTAATATCCATCTTCCTGACCTGGGGAAAAGAAAACATAAAAGGGTGAGCTCAAATGCTCAGCAAGGGAAAACAAAGGAAATAAAAATCATATCATATCTTTTTGAAAATCATAACCTGCAAAAGAGATCATAATATCTTAACATGGAATAAATCATAGAAGTGAAAATGAGATCCCCATAATCATAACATAAAACTTGAAACTTTGTGGCATGCACACATAATCATGGAAAATCATTTCTTGTTAGTCATGACTCATTTCCAAGACTATCTTAGTGGACAAAGTCCCTTTCTGAACAGAGTCACCCTCGTTCCAGTCCTGTTTCACTAAACCGGTATAACTTACCGTTCCAGCCATGTCTATCTCATGAGATATAAAATCTTTACCCAATGCATTGGAGGGAGATATAGGTCCCACCCATCTTATAATGAATCCTTTCTTATGTGTGCCACATAATCATAAAACATACATCATACCATAACCCATGTAATAAAAATGGGATTCTTAAACAACATGACATCATAAAACAATTCATATAAGATAAAGGAATTCATAAAAATGTTTCCATCCCAACATAATCAAATCCATGTAATAATAGTGATAAAAACAGAACCCTTTTATTATCTTATATGGAAAATAATTTTGATAAAATACTTGAACTCCATTCTTGAGGAAAATATCCTTTCTACTTTAAAAACACTTTTCCTTTCTTAACATGTCATACAATTTTAAAATAAAAGAAGCTGATTAAAAATAAACTTGAATAATTGTAAAGTAATCTTCTTGGAAATAATTTTTTTAGAAATCCATTCATGCCGTATAAGTTAAAAAAAACATTCTTCGTACTTTTGTCGGAAAAGTCAAAAAGTACCTCGTACGAAAAACGACAAAAGATTCCTTTCAGACATATTACTAAAAACTCACCGAAGGGTAAAAATGGATTTAAACAATTGTAGGTGGATGGAAATAATATTACATATTGAGTAAACATGGATGTGGATGATAAAATACACCCCAGTAAATACTTACGAATAAACAATCTCGGATAAAAATGAGATTGTGATATTTCCCTTACCTTAGGTCCGATTTTCTTTGTACATGTCCGAAGCTCCTGTATAATTGTTTAAATAATGTTATTGACTTATTACAGAATATTACATATTTATATGATATCATATATGGTCATATTCTTAGCTTCTTGTTAGTAATATTTCATTGTTACTTGTTACTCGGGTCTTTATTGCCTTTTGTTCTTATGCGTGTTTTGCCGAATACATTCTTATTCTTCTTTTAAGGTTATAGATACCTTATATCCAGAATGGTATTAGTGTAACATATATCATATTTATTCATTCAATTCATTTATATAATTACTATGTAATGATGATCATGTAGAACGAGTCGCATCACATCGTGGAGACGGTATTCCGTACGTACGCACGAGTGATGATATCGTTCCTATGATCGTGGAACTGTATTGGAGTACATATATATTATTTCAGTATCAATATTAATTTATAATAATCATAAATACTTACTCATTACACCATTATACCCATCCTTGTAAAGTGATAGTGGAAAATAGATTACACCACGGCGTGGAGACGGTATTCCGTACGTACGCACGCGCGGTGATTTCATTTTTCCGTAGGATGGATAGAAGGTGCATTAGGGTTGTTTCATAATTATAATAACATATTAGTATGTAAGTAATACTGATGTTATTACTTTATCATGAAACAACTAAAGAAGAAGAAGTTGAAGAAGAAAGAAATTGAAAAGATCGGTAATGGATATTACCTCTTCTTTGGAACGCTTCATTGAATCCTTCACTTAGGAAACTAATATTGGTCATTGAAGAAGACCAGGACCTCTAGGATTATTCTAGGGAAGTGGAGAGGAGAAAATGGCAGGGGTTGGCCGAGCTTGAGTGCTCAATTTTGTGTGAGGAGGAGGGGGAGGAGGTGCCCTTTTATAAGGGAGGAGAGGGGCACCTTAGGAATATCTCAAAATATTATTTTATATTAAAGTCAAAATCGGTTTATAATGGTTCCAAAGGGTCTTATTTCGAAGATAAAGTGGGGAAGGGTCGATATCCTATCAACAAATAGGATTTAGACAGGTTTAGGATATTAGTTTAACCTTATCAATTAGATTTAACTCTAAGTTAAATAATTTAACTTTTACCGTGTCTTTTTGTTTTCTTTCACTATATGGTTAATACACATACCATAACATGCCAAACGAACCCCAAATTGTTTATTATTAATATATATATCCTTATCTAAGTCATTTGGCCGAACCTTAGATTTTTAGGAATAAAATAACAATTAATAATATAATATTTGATTTAAAAACTCTTTTGTGTCAATTTTGACACTATTTGATATATGATTTTTGTGAAAGTCATAACAGAATTATATGTTCGAACCAAGTTGATTAAATCAACACTAATATATCATATTAACCTAGAAAATTTGTTTAATTCATAAAAAGTCTCAAATTACATTTATTTTGGTGTTTATAACATCAATTATGTCAATATTTCATAAATAAGATAATTACTGCATCATCATTGTGTCATAAATAAATTAAATTATTTAATGTCTAAAAATTACAAATAAAATACCATTATATAGGAAATAGTTTTATCTTTCTGATGAATATTTATAGTCGAATTTATCTTATGTATAACCCCATATTAAAAATGCTTTACTTATTAAACTTTGATTTTAACTATTTTAACCCTTCTTTAAATAAATTAATAATAAATGTCCTAATCTAATCCAAGTGGGCCTAAATGGTCATATTTTATTCCTAAGTTTGTTTTTGGTCGAATTACACTTGTCTAACAGAATTAGGACTTGTGTTAGGGTTATATTAATATCATATTTACCCTTAGTTACCCTATTTACTATTAACCGCGGTAAAAAAAGTAAAAAGTTACTATTCACCAAAAAATTATTTTTATCTCATTGAACCAAATTTTACTTACTGATATCAACCGTGTCTGTCGGATTTTTCAAATTCCATTCACAGAAGCGGTAAAATTATGTTTTATGCAAAATTCAGTTTTTTAACCTACCACTTAGAGGTTTCACTATTCATCAAAAATTGAAAGTTTTCAGAAAAATACCAAAATTTCACCCTAGGGTAATTTTGGTATTCCGAATCCAAAAATGAAGTCCATTTTAAAAATAAAATTTATAAAATTTTAAAAAGTGGTTATTACTATTAATAACGGGTAGTTTTAATAATATTATAATAGCATATCGTTGTTTAGTGAAACTCGGTATTGCGTACGACGCAAGCTATCGAGGAAGGTCGCGATTGCGTGTAAAGTAAGCCAAGCTAGTATGTAGTGAAATATTCCTTTGATGATATATAAAAAACAAAATATTACTCATAAAAATCTCGGGTGTTACATAATTATTATATACTCAAGGTGTTATATCTGGTATCTCAAAATTTTTATTCATATGATGAAATAATTTTATGTTCTATCAAGATGGATGAAGAATTATCCAAGTCCTATGGCCTTAACAGGAATAAATAAATGAAGAGGAAGTCATAAAAAAATGGAAAATTGAATTAATGGAAGTCTATATATTTTAATATGTCATAATTTTCAAATGAAACACCAAGAACATTCATGAAGGTATTGAGAGTTTTCTATACGTGTATAGATAAAATACATCAGGCTCCTAATTGTGAGGGAAATAAAGAAGTTTCCAATGTTCAATACTTTAGTTGAATGAAGACGGGTAATTAAAAAATTAATGTACATAGTTTCAAGGGAATATAACTCTAAATGTGATAATGGATCAAGGTCAAACATATGAAATTGGTATAGCTGATATGGAATTATTAATGTACGTTAGTATTTAGAACCTAGGAATATGTTTTAAAAATATTTTAATGATGAGTTTAGGGTTTTATGAATTATGAAATGTATAAGGATTATGCTCTTGTAATATTTCATAAAGGATTTGAAATCATGAATTGAATGGTATTGAGAAAATTGATTCTGGGGGAGGTTTTTATTCTTATAAAATATAAGATTATGGGAATGATAACCCTTAATATATTTATGTTGTTGTGATAATAATGTGGGGATAAAGAGATCATTAATATGGATAAATTAAATTCGGAGGTATTAAATAACTTGTGAATGATTATTATTTTATTGAAAAAGATTTTTATTATATCACTGATCAACTATACATCATTTTTCAATTCAATTAATACATCCAATTATCATTGTTTTACTTATGGAATTTGGAATCATGGGTTTTTTTCAATATGGTTCTTTGGTAATTCTATTCATTACCATAATTCAGGAGAAAATATTATGAAGGTAGTAGTTACCCTAACCCAAATATCCCAAAGACGGTGTATTGCTACACTACATGGAATAAGATATAATGAATCAGATCCTAAAGCACACAATAGTTTCGTAGTCATGGTAAATTAGATACGTACATGGATCATTAATTATAGTAGAATACCCAAATTACAACACAATTTGATTATAATAACTTTATTCTAACAAGAATATTTCTATATAATTTTAATAGAGAAATTAATGTAATAATGGGAAAGGACGAAAAATATGGTCGATCTCTAATGATCAGTAAGTCTTATGTATAACTGAAGATAACATGGATTAATATGAATAATCATCATTGAATGTTAAATAACTAAACAAACATGGCATTTAAATAACATTAAATTCATGGTATGATAAATAATAATCAATATGTAAATTCAAACAACTGAGAACACATTTCATTTAATTAATTAGTTAAAAATGAAACACAGCCTTATATAATATATATCAACCCTATACTTTTACATATAAAATTACATGATTTTAATCACAAATAAACATCAGAGTCAAGCCCGGAATTATGAAGTCTAGTGTCTTTTAAAACTAGGTATATAAAAAACATAGGGCTAAAAAACTCCTTTATTTAATATCAATAATGAGATCCTAACTTTTATTGTGCTCATACATCTGCATATGATATCCTGGGGAAACACATGAACAAAGGGGTGATCTAAAAATCCCCGTAAAGGAATGAACATAAGAATATTGCTTTATCACATGATTTAGGAAGCATGAAATAATGATATAAAAACCATGGAACATATGTAATAATAACATATAGAAATGGGATCATATAAAAATGGAATCTTATAAATGTGCAAAAAACATTAAACATAAATTTATTATTATCCAAGGATAACCGCTAAGATCGTTTTACAAAGTAGCACAAGCTAAGGTTAACTGACAAGACCAGTGCGCATAACATCTCATGAGACTTAACTTTACCCAATGCATTAGAGTGCTATCTGGGCTCACCCATCTCAACATTTTCAATAATATGTTTTCTATATAAATAATCATACATAATCAACCATACATAATCATAAGGGTACCCTTGGAAACAATTGGGTACTACAATCATGACATAAAGCATAACCAATGGGCATAACATGAAAGTGCCCATGAAAGAAAGGTATTAGTACCATCATGGACTTTTATATGGTAAAATGGTCATATAAAATTCTAAGTAATGTCAAAAAGAAGAAACAATATATAAGAAATGTATTTTTGAAACATTAGCATTAAAACATTTTTGAGCGGTTTTAAAGGAAAATACAATTAATTATTTAAAATAGAAAAGAGAATCAATCATTTAAACTAAACCTTATGTGAAACTGGAAGGTTTTCAAGATAAATGGACTGATTTTATAAATTAAATGGTAGATTAGAATAGAATATAGTGTTCACTTGAAATCAGCTAAGAATTCATGATGTTCCCTCAAAATATGTATTCTTATCGGGCAAAATTTATGAGGGAATCACTTAAAAACACATATATCCCAAAAAGAGAATGAGGTAAGTATCTTGAAACATTATTTTGAAGCATAAAAACAGAATTTATTAGTTTTTTCACAAAAATAAAAGACTACTTCTTTTGCGTAAAAAGAAAGATATAGAAACCCGAATGAATAATGTTGGTTCGGGTAGAATCCCTTTCCTTAAGTCTGATGTTGTTCCCCACTTGATAATAATGACCTGAATAATCAAATTAAGTTCATTAATTAATAATTACATAATCTCTTATATATAAAAAATATTTATTCAATCCTATTTATGTTCATTCATAGACTTTTTATTGGTTGTGAGGTTTAATTTCATTGTTCAGTTGTGTTTGTTTCTTTGGTTTTAATGACTGGTTCGCTTATATTCATGTTCGAAAATCATGTAAAATTGGGAATGATTGCCCAGAATTGGAGTTATATGTTATTATTCCCAACCTAGGAGGTTAAATGATTTTAAATTCCATTTGGTTACTTGGAATTAGGATTAATCATTATATAATTTATTTAATGACAATCATTTTGGTTAATTGGTTGTTTTTGAGCACAATGAACACGTTTTGTATTATAAATAAAACAATTTTCTACAAAAGGACTCCATAACCATAGATAATAAATTATAGATATATTATGGTCTATTTTAACCATGAAAATGGTTTCATGATTGGAATTGATGACACTAATAGAAATTGAAAAACCATCGTCCTTGAATGTGGTAAATTAGAACATCTCGGAGGGTATTTTCATTTTAGTATATACAAAAAAATTAAAAGGATATATGATGAATAATTAGTCCTTTATCATGGAAAAAATTTAAATATAAGTTACTATATTAATCATGACATTTGGATAAAATTATCTGGGGAAATAAAAAGAAAAGAGATGAACTTGAAAATGAAAAAAAAGTTTAAAGATTCTTTATGAAAATTAGGCATCCTAACAGCATCAAAAAAATTTCATAGAATTAATTGATGAAGGAAAAATGGTGTCCTATAATATGGACACCCAAAGGACAGTAATAGTGCTATATAATATCAATCCCCAGCATAAGATAATGGAAATTCAAAGAGATAACATAAAAGAAGTGTTGGCAAAAAAGGAGGGGAGAGGTTCCTTTACCTTGTGAAGTAGCTCATAAAACATGATGGTGGAACCATGGGTGTTTGAGGACACCTTTGAAGGGATACAATGGAGGTAAAACCACCCGGGATTAAAATAGGAAGGATCTGGAATGAATGAAAAAGTATGGATGAGTGGGTATTTATAGTAAATGATAGAGAATTTTTTATTAATTTAAAAAACACCTCATTAGTGGTTGTTGTAATACCTTGGGATTTACCATGGTATTTTCCCATGGTATTAGCCACATGGGACACAAAATATCTTATTTTATGGTAAAGAAGTCTAATAGAATTTTTTATTAGTTATTACATTATTATGTTGTCATCAAAATTACAGAAAACTCAAAACTGTATTTTTACTATTCATAAAAAATTCTTGTATTTTAGAAATATCAAAAAAATTCACAATAAAAAATTTTCAACCTATAGAAATCAAAAATAAATTACATTTTTTTAGAATAATTTTCTAAATATTTATAATTTAATTTTTAAATAAAACCATCTTTTATTCAACAAAAAAAATCATTACAACTAGAACTCTTTTTATAACTCCTTGAAAAATTAATCAAGGTCCTATATAATTATCTTATAACCATATGAAAATAATGTAACAATTTATTAGTAAATTTTATTAAAATTCATTTCCATTTTAAATTATTTAATTAAATATAAAATTGTAAATAAAATATTTTTAACATACAAAATATCAAATCAAATACTATTACTGTTTTTCTCACTTCTATGATGTTAGAATTGTATTTGTACATTAATGGGTGAAGTTTCTATTCTTTTTGGCCGATTACAATTCCTAAAGGTATGATACTATTCATAAGGGTATGTTACTATTTATAAAAAATTATTTTGGTCTTATAAAACTCCAAATCACTTACTGATCACAATTCTAGATGACTGTTTTTCGAAACTAAAAACACACAAGTGACAATCTTATGTTTAAAGGTCGCATAGTACTTAGTAGTTCATTATGTTATGAATCCATTTTGTTATATGAAATAACTATAACAAGGGATTCCATTTAAAACATTGGGTCATTACATTCTTCCAATCATAAGAAATATCACCCTTAAATTTTTAGTTTACATTCTAGGACAAAATAGGTGCAGGTGATTTCTTTCATTGCATCCTTTAGTTCCCATGTTGCCTCTTCATACTTATAGTTCTATTCATAGTACTTTGACTAGGTGTGTAGCCTTGTTACATAAAACATTATCTCTATGATCCAAGATCTTCATTGGATTCTCCTCATAAGAAATATCATCCTCTGACATTACCACCTCTGAAGAGAGTGCATGTGAAGTGTCTGGTATGTACTTCCTTAAGAGAGATACATGAAAGGAATCATGTACATTGGACCATGTAGGTGGAAGTGCTAGTCAATATGTCAAAACTCTCACTAGATTGTGGATCTCTATGGGGCCAATGTACCTAGGACATAACTTTCCTTCCTTTTAAAACATCACGACCTTCTTCCACTGTGATATGCATACAAATACCATGTCTCCAACATTGAATTCAAGGTCTCATCAACGATTGTCTGCATAACTCTTTTGTCGAATTTGGGATTCTTGGATGTGTTGCTGAATGGTTTTAACATTTTCTAGTATTTCTTACACCATTTTAGGTCCTATCATCTTACGATCACTGACTTTATCCCAACACACCAGTGATCTACCCATTTTACCTATAAAGAGTTTCATATGGTGCCATTCGGATGCTCGAGTGGAAACTATTGTTTTAGGGGAATTCAACCAATAAAAGATGTTGATTCCACCCCCCTATGAAGTCTATATAACATGCTCTCAAAATATCTTCTAGTGTCTCAATAGTTCACTCAGATTGGCTATCAATTTGAGGATGATAGTCCATAGTGATGTTCAGTTCAGTTTTTAGATCATTTTGAAGATTTTTTCTAGAACTTCGTGGTGATTCTAGGATCATTATCGGATACAATAGATAGTGGTACTCCATGAATACTTACCACATATTTGATATATATAAGTGAATTTTTATCCAATTACAATTACTCCCGAATCACGATAATTAGAACTGTCTTTGTAAGATGATCCACAACGACCCATATATAATTATTTACTATGGATGTCCTCAGAAGTCTCATGAAAAATTCCATGGTGATGTCCTCCCACTTCCGTAATTGTATGGGTTGTGTTCGAATCACTCCATTATACATCTATCATTCATCCTTCAATTTTTTAAATATTTGGCACATTGATCTATATTTAGAAATCTCCTTTTTCAAATAGTCCCACAAAAATTTCTCTTAGAGATATTGTACATATTTGTGCTCCCTAGGTGGATATAGAAGATTGAGCATTGTGCATCATTCAGAATCTCCTTCTTTATCTCTGGATCAGATGGTAAACAAAAATGTGACCAAAATCTTAAATCTCCTTCCTCATCAATTATGAACTCATAGGATTTTCCACTTCTGAAAGCTTTCACCCTTTTTAGAAGTTCCACATATTTTATATGATAATCCTTTATTTTCTCCATGAGGGAAAATTGATAAATCATTTGATAAAAAACTTATGATGTTTCTCCCTTGTTGATTCCCATGTCCATCCTCTATAAATCTAAGAAGCTCGTATCCTTTTGAATTATCATCATTTATAAAGATGCACAATCCTTTCTACTTACAGCACCTGCCACCTTATTTTCGTTACCGGGATGGTAGTGGATTGAGAAGTCATTATCGTTGATGAGATCTATCCACCATTAATGGTGCATATTAAGTTATTTTTTTGAGAATATATATTTGAGAATATTTTTATCAGTTTATATCTCACAATTCTCCCCATAGATATAATGCTTCCAGTTATTTCAACGCAATGATTACTACCACCACCACCAATTCTTGTGTGGGATAGTTTTGCTCATGGATTTTCATCTTACATGAGGCATAGTATATCAATATTTCATTTGACATCTCCACACATCCTAATCACTTCTAAGAATCATCACAATACAACACAAAATGGTCTCTACTTTCTAGGAATTTGAGTATTGGCGTAGTGATTAACATCTTTTTCAACTCCTTGAAACAGTCTCCACATTCCAGAGTCCAGTAAAACTTTACTCCCTTCCGTGTTAGCATGGTCACTGGGTTTGAAAATCATGAAAGATATTAAAAAATCATCATTAATACCCATCTATACCCCGAATAATACGATTTCCATTACAGAAGATGGAATGAGCCACTCTTCAATTGCCTTTGTTTTGGAAGGGTCGAATGATACCCCTTTACTAGACACAACATGCCCCAATATTGATACTCCCATGATCCAGAACTCACATTTACATTCATTTTCATAAAAATTCTCCCTTCTCATAGATTATTACACAGTATTAAAATTATCCTCATGTTACACTTTTCTCTTGGAGTATATTAGGATATTATCAATAAAGACTTCCACAATATTGTCCAGGTAATCTCTAACGACTATATTCATTAAATCCATGACAATATTTTGTGCATTAGTTAGTTTTAAGGGCATCACTATGAAATCATAGTTTCTATAACTGGTTATGAAGGTATTATTGGGAATATATTTTTTCCTCACCTTTAATTGGTGATATCCTGACCGAAGGTCCACCTTAGAGAAATAACAGGCCCCATGTAGCTGACTGAACAACTCATCTATCCCGGGAAGGGGATACTTTTTCTTTATCGTGATTTTATTCTCCCAAAATAACTAGACCATCCTCTGATACCAACTATAGTGACCCCATCATTTTACATATTACTTTACATGATTTTAAGAAAAAATAGACATCAGAGTAAAATCCATGGTTCGCGAATTATAGTTTCTTTGAAAACAATGTATATAAATCATAAAACATAGGGATAAAAAACATCTTTATTCAATCTCTATAATGACCTCCTAACTTCCATTAGACTCATAAATTTGCATATGATATCCTAGAAAAACACATGAACAAATGGATGAGTTAAAATTCCTAGTAAAGGAATGGAAATAAGAATAATGCTTAAGCACATGATTTGTTTGGCCTGAAATAATGATATAAAAAGCATGAAACCTATGGAATAATAACATATAAACATGAGATCATATAAGCATGGAATCATATAAATGCTCTAGAAACATAAAACAATAATCTAGTACGAGTCATGGCTAACCAGCAAGATAGTTTAACAAAGTAGCACAAACCATGGATAACCTCCAAGATGGTTGCAGAAAACATCTCATGAGACATAACATTACCCAATGCATTGGAGCGCTATCTAGGCACACCAATCGTAACTTTTTCATTAATATTCATTCCATGTAAATAATCATAAATAATCAACCATGCATAAACATAAGGGACCCCTGGAAATAATTAGATACTAAAATCATGATATAAAGCATAACCAATGGGTGTAACATGAACGTGTCGATGAAAAGAAAGGTATTAAAACATACATGGATTATAACAACCGTACTTTTTTATTACACATTTAATCCTCATTTATTACATAGAATCTTCACTTGATACAACATAGAAGATGGAGAGGTCTAGTTTATTTGGGCCTTAGAAACATTACATAACAACATAGATGAGAAAACACACAACATATTTATTTAAAACATCCTTTACATGACCACTACATTCCCTCATACCTAGCATTGTATGGGATAACCTGAGGACATGCATAAGAAACGTGTGAGATATATATCCCAGTAAGGGACTAAACATGGAATAACATGAGGAATACAATACATATTAGAAAATAGGAATATCAATGGAGCACAGTAAAATGAAGAACATAAAGGCATGGTAAAGAATGATAATAATAACATGGAAATGTGGCAAGACCACTAAACATGGAATTAGCATGAGCCAAGGCTCATTGCACCTCGAGCATGAGTAAACCCTCATTGCACAAGAATCACAAGTAAAACCTCGTTGCACATAAATTAGCATGAGTCAACACCCATTTCACATGACGTATCATGATACTATAATTTACCCAAATCATTGAAGCGCTATTAGGGAACACCCTTTTTAAACATTTCATTGCATGCATAAGTGTGCCACATAGATCATATAACATGGAATCAATCTATATCAAATGTTTTTCCATGATTAATTAATGTGGAATAAATACATGAATGTCCCATTCAATATGTATATGTTCATAATGTTGAATACCCATGATAGAGACATGGGTATGGTATTCACTACGCAATGATCTTTGCATGAAAAAACTCGGTGCAATTTCGGCAGCATAACAGTGTGACATAAGGATTATTGAAAATGGTTGATGGGATATAAAAGGTTGTCTCATTGTATATACATGAAATAGACAGTAATGAGGACATATATATGCATTTACCAACAAACTTAATTGAATTTATATTCATAATACAAAATAATTACTTGGATGTAAAACGGGAGAGAGATATCCCTCATGGAATTTTGGCATAGTAACGGGTGTACATGGGAGGAATTAATGAGAGATAAAGGGGTCTCCCATCATCCAAAAATAAAGAGGGAAGTATGGGAAAGGTGAGAAATAATTCCCCAATATTTCTGATTGAAAATAAAATTGAATAACAATATTAAAAACTTAGATAAAAAGCGAAAGGTAGAAATCCCATACTTGGAAGTGTGATCCCAAAGGCTTAGGAGAGGCTTGAGAGAGGCTTCATGGGAGCATGAGGAACCTTGGGAGAATTATAGAGAGAGGAGGGAAAGGTTTGGTCGAACTCCAAAATCATTGAGTGAAGAGGAAGTGATATCTTGGGTGGGTTTATATAGGAAAGAATAGGGAATTCATTATTATATAGGTTTGGGACACCTCTCATTAAACTAATCAAAACCACAGACCTGCCTATGGTTTCTGCCAATGGTTTTTTCCAACATGAAGTAAAAAACAATATTTTTTATGTTCAATGGCCTACCATCATAAAATAATAGTGTTTCTCTTGTGCAGGTGAGTTACACTATCAAGGAAACAATTTAAAAAGAAAAAATGATTTATAAGTATTGGAGGGTCCACAAACGCTTTGAAAAATAACTCAAACAAATATAAAATCACATTATTTTAATGATAAAACATATAGTGGCCGAAAATAATGTTTATAGTATTTTATTAAATCATAATTGGGTCATTATGATGTCATAAAACAAATTATATTTTTAAATGGTATTAAATTTTTACCCAAAAATTTGACTGTCTCAGAAAATGATAAAAAATTCACCATTGGATAATTTTGATGTCCTGATTCAAAAAATAATATTTGTTTTATCTAGATAATTTTTTAAATATGTGAATTTTTTATTTTAAAATAAAAACTAACATTTACAGAAAATTCATGGGTTTTGAAAAATTCACTTTTCAAACATTAATCAAAATTACAATTGCATTCATAAAATTATATGATCGTTTATATTTAATAAAAAGTAATTAAATAATAATATTTTATTAAAATTTTATTTAATTAAAAAATATATTAATTCATCAAAATAGATTTATTAGTACAATATTAACTAAAAAAATATTATTTGTGGTTTAAAAACTATTTACAATGGACAATAATAAGATGAATGCACATTATTTATTCAAAAATAATGTAAATAGTCATAGTGCTACGGTATTGTTACATTACGCCTTGTAACACCTTCATAAGACCAAAGGGTAAGGTGTGCGATGGTGACAGACTCTTGGGGTGGCTCGGATAACATCCCTCGGTTGGTAATCTCTATTAACATGAACTTCTCCCATAGTCAGTTCCGCTCAAGCTTAATGTGTTCAAGCTAGGCATGGACTTGGTCAAGAGAAAATCCCAATGATGCCAACTCCTTTATGAGCTCCTACAAATGGTATTCATACAAGGAAAGTATACTGGATGAGGTCATTGCTTCCATTGTCTGAGTAAATTGGATTTGTTAAAGCCCTATATTTATATTAATCATGTGATCACTATTCAACGGCTATACTAACAACAGTCATAATTCATATCGGTATTTTAAAATTCAAAAAAATAAAACCAATGATGTTCACATTTTATATAGCCATAATAAAACATTTAATTAGATCAAGAGGAATTTTCATTAATGATAGTTTGGGTCTTTACATTCTTCCCCCCTTAAAAAATTTCACCCTCGAAATTTCCTTTTCCCACTCTAAACAAATGTTGGTATCTTTGCTTCATCACTTCCTCTGATTCCCATGTTTCATTTTCAAACTTGTATTTTCACCACAACACCATGAGGAGGGGAATTATCTTATTTCATAGAACTTTTTTTCTACGATCTATGATCTTCACGAGCTGCTCCTTATAAGAATGATCATCCTCTAGTTGTACTACCTCTAAAAAGAGTACATGTGAAGGGTCTAGAATGTACTTCCTTAAGAGGGATACATGACAAAAATCATGTACTTTGGCCATGGTTGGTGGAAGTGCTAGTTGATAGGCCACATCCCCAGCATGATCATGAATTTCGAAGGGGCCAATGTACCTAGGACTTAACTTCCCTTTCTTTCCAAACCACATGACTTTCTTCCATGGAGATATGCATAGAAATACCATTTATCCAACATTAAACTCAAGATCTCATCGATGGTTATCTGCATAACTCCTCTATCAAATCTAAGCTGCCTTTACATGCTGTTGAATGGTTTTCACATTCTCCACCATTTCTTCGACCATTTCTGGTCCTAGCAACTTACGCTCACCAACTTCATCCCAACATGCTGGTGTTCTGCACCTCTTCCCATATAGGGATACATATGGTGCCATTAGAATGCTCGGGTGGAATCTATTATTTAAGAGTAATTCAACCAGTGGAAGATGTTTTTCCCACCCTCCTTTGAAGTCAATAAAGAACTCTCTCATCATTTCCTGAAATGTTTGGATAGTCCGCTCGGATTGGCTCGCAGTTTGAGAATGATAAGCCGCACTTAAGTTCAGTGCTGTATCTAGAGCATGTTGAAGGCTCTTCTAAAACATAGAGGTGAATCTAGGATCTCAATCGGATACAATAGATAGTGGTACTCCATGAAGCCTTACCACTTCCCTGATATATATATATATATATCTGTGCCAACTGATCCAATGATAATTCCTCCTGAATTGCAATGAAGTGTGTAGAATTTGTAAGACGATCCACAACAACCCAGATTGCATTGTTGCCATTGGATATCTTCCGGAGTCTAATGAAAATGTCAACAGTGATGTTGTCCCATTTCCATGCTGGTATGGACAATGAATTCATCATCCCCTTAGACTTCTGCCTCTTTTTCTTGACTTGATGACACAACAGTCACTTTGATGTATACTCAGTGATCTTCTTATTCATATTATCCCACCATTAATTCTCTCTGAGATCTCAATACATCATTGTGTTTCCTAGGTTATTAGAGAAATTTTAACTATGAGCATCATCCAAAAGTTCCTTCTTTATCTCTAGACATTATGGAACATATAGTCTTTTCCCAAATCTCACAATTCCTTCTTCATTAACATTGATCTCCGAGGATTTCTTCTTTCTGATAGCATCCACTCCCTTTTGAATTCCCACATCATCCTTTTGAGCATCCTTCAACCATTACAAAAGAGATGGTTGAGCAATAATTTTTTAAAGGATTGATGATGTTACCTTCTTTATGATTCCCATGTCCATATTCATCATATGTCAGTAGAATGGATCCTTCCCAATTTTCATCAATGATAGACTTACTGGGTCCTTTTTTCATAGAGCATCTGTAGCCTGGTTGGCATTACTAGGGTGGTAATGGATTGAGAAGTTATAGTCCTTGATCATATCTAACCATCTTTGTTGGGGAATATGCCACTCTTTCTATGTGAATATATACTTGAGGGTTTTGTGGTCCGTATATATTTCAAACTTCCCCCCAAAGAGATATTTACACCAAATTTTTAAAGAGAAGATCACCATAGCCAACTCCAAATCATGTGTTGGATAATTCTACTTACAAAAACTCAAATTTCATGAAGCATAGGCAATTACATTGTCATTTTGCATCAACACATTGCCCATGCCCTTCATTGAATCATCACTGAATACAATGATATGTTCTCCAATTGTGGGTAATGTGGGCACGAGCGTAGTGTTAAGCCTCGTTTTTAACTAATTGAAGTGTTCTTCACATTCATCACTTCATGAAAACATTACTCCCTTCCAAGTTAGCTTGGTCAGAGGGTTGGAAAATCGTGAGAAATTTCTCACAAATCGTCGATAATATCTAGCTAACCCCAAGAAGCTATGGATATCCATTATCAATGTAGGCCTCGGCCATCCCTAGATAGCATCTGTTTTGGATGGATCCACAGATATCCTATTTCTTGTGATGATATGGACCAAGAATGACATCTCCTTCAACTAGAACTCACACTTGTTGTACTTTGCGTAGAGGTCGTCCTTCCGCAAGGTCTTTAATATAGTTTTTAGATGCTCCTCATGATCCTCCTTGGTTTTGGAGTATATCATAATATCATCTATAAAGACTACCACAAATTTTTAGAGGTAATCCATAAATACTCTATTCATCAAGTCCATGAAGATTGCTGGAGCATTAGTGATTCCGAAAGGAATTACTATAAATTTATAGTTCTCATATCTTATACGAAAAGCAGTCTTGGGGATATCTTCCTTCTTCATCCTTACATGACAATATCCCAACCAGATCCACCATGGAGAATTATTTTTCTCCCCACATATGATCGAACAAGTCATCCATT
Source organism: Viscum album (assembly GCA_963277665.1). Taxonomy (NCBI): domain Eukaryota; kingdom Viridiplantae; phylum Streptophyta; class Magnoliopsida; order Santalales; family Viscaceae; genus Viscum; species Viscum album. The sequence goes on from OY728160.1 coordinate 738,927,860, forward strand.
CATGGGAGAGGATACTTGTTCTTTATTGTGATTCTGTTATGCTCATGATAATCTATGAAAAGGCGTATTGACCCATCTTTCTTCTTGACGAAGAGGACTGGTGCACCCCATGGTGAAGCACTTGGGAATATAAACCATTTATCAAGATTCTCCCGTAGTTTTTTCTTTATATCCTCATGCACCACAATAGTTATTCTATATGGAGTCTTGGATATTAGCAATGCCCCAGGTATATGTTAAATTAATAATTCAACATCTCTTCTAGGAGTAAGTCCAGACATTTTCTCGGGAAGCACTTCAGCAAATTCCCTCACTACATGCATGTCTTCAAGGATGGTTGCCTCCTTAGACTCAATCATATGATCCTGATATGCATTCTCATTGGGAAATAATATCTATTCTTGAGATGATGGATCTAAGGAAGATTCATCTTCCTCCTTATAATTGTATAGAATCGGGGGGGGGGGTCGATTCTCCACATTGAGAGTCATTTCCCTTTCACAACAATTTATGTTGGCTTTATATAAGGAAAGATAATACATTCCATGAAGAGAATAAAATTCCACCAAAGGGAGTATGATGTGGTTCAATAGGAAATTAAATCCCCATATTATGACATGGGATAGGTTATATTCATAGGATCTAATGATTTCCCCATTTTTCGTACTCACCCACAACTTTTCATCCATGATTTGTGTTGGTTCTGGGATTTCTATACAAAACTTTTGTGATATAAAAGAATGCGTAGAACCTGAATCAAAAAGTAGGTTCACTATTCTTGAATGAATAACTACCGTACCTATCATCACATTGTTTTTGGGGTTCACATTGGTAGTAGTGATGGAAAAATATCTCTCTTTCTACCTTGGAGGGTATTGGTTGCATTCGAAAACCCTTGGCTTAGGGAACTAATTTGCATGAAGTGTTGGTTCTTTATAGTTGTAGCAATGAAAAACGCCTTTAGGTCTGAATGGAGCGTTCATATCCTCTGTTTCAGTCGTGGGTTTTTCTTTCCTTCAGTTAATAGCTACGTGCCCTTCTCTTCCACACCTAATGCATTTCCTCATATCCATCATGCAATTTTTGGGGTGCTTCTTTCTTCACATTTGGCAAGTGGGTGTTGGATCCTCTTACCATCATTGGATTTATCAATCAGACCACTAGCATTTAAGTCCATCATACACATCGTATCCCCATGAAACCCCTAAGATTCTCTGATCTCCATTTTGACCATGAGGGAACATCATACAATTTTCTCATAGGGGTTGAAGTCATAGATCGCCAGTTCATTCCATAGGCTAGGTTTTAGCACACCAAAATAGCAGTCAACCTTGAATATGGGGGGTAACAACAAAGCCAGAGGCGTATCATGTAATCCTTGGGAATTTTTTCCTCTTATGATTTGATGGATTCTTTGTATTTTTTCTTGAGGGAATGGAAGTACCTTTCCATATTGAGTAGGAGGGTTCTTGAAAAATATTTATCGAAAATCATGTTTCAAGAATCCTTCCATTCCAATGCCTCAATCTCCTCCTCAGGATTCATATTTATGATCAACATCAACCATGGATCGGCTTCACATTATATTTGATAATCATCCAGAATAACCTTCGCTTTTTTGGAACATTAGAGGAAGAAGAAGATACTTTCAATGTAGTTGATCCATTGTTCAGAAATTGATGGATCAGACGATCCATTAAAAGAAAGAGGCATTTTTCTCATGAATATCTCGATAGTGACTTGTTCTCAATAGCACAATCATCAAATTGATATTCACATCGGTTGTTACCCTAAGTCATCCTATTACCGTCCAATGGTTAGAATGAAAGGAAAGTTAGGGGTAACACATAAAGGGTAATCCAAGGAACCAACTAATGATTTATAAATAACATTTATTTTTTAACTTATAGATCCATAGGCTTTAACCTATTCAATTCATGATATACATTCTAACATATATTCTTAGGGGAATATTTTTTAATTCCCTTAATAAGGGTTCATACTATGCTTGTGAATTTAGAAAAACATATCCCTTGGGAGTATCATAACCAAGAGTGAAGCAAGGCCCATTGTTGTGCACCAGTTCCCATTCGAGTCTAGCTCAAAGCGGTGTTTTCATGTTTTACCCCTAGGATACATCTATGACAGAGCCGCCACTACCTACTCCTATACAGAAAGGGATGTATTTTCTTCATAAACCAGTTACTCAATACTCACCAATAAATACAAATGTTTTATTATACTTATTATTGTCTCTAATTCTCCACTAGGGTTTTCTAATCCTAATCCCAAAAAAACTAAACCTATCCTCTGATACCAACTTTAAAAACCCAACTTTTTATTACACACATAAACCATATTTATTACATAAAATCATCACTTGATACAACATATAATATTGATAGGTCTTGTGTATTTGGGTCTTAGGAACATTAAATAATAGACTATAACATTAAACACGCAACATCTTTATTGAAAATATCCTTTACATGTCCACTACATTCCCTCGTACTTAGCATTGCATGGGATAACCTAAGGACATCCATAAGAAAAGGGTGATCTATAAAGCCCTGTAAGGGAATAAAAATTGAATAACATGAGGAATAAAATACATGTTAGAAAATAGGCATATCAATGGATCATAAGAAAAACATGAATAGAATGGCATGATAAAGCATGATAATCGTAACATGGAAATGTGGCAACAACACTTATCATAGAATTAGAATGATCCAAGACTCAATGCACATGGAGCATGTGTAAAACAACATTTCACATGAAGCACGAGTAAAACCTCATTGAACATGAAATAGCATGTTTCAACACCCATTTCACATGACTTATCATGATACTTTACATTTCCCAATGCATTGGAGTGCTATTTGGGTGCACCCCTGTTAAACATTTCATTTCATGCATAAGTGTGCCACATGGATCATATAATATGGAATCAATCAACATCATATGTTATTCCTTGTTTAAGTAAGGTTGAATAAAAACATGAAAGTAACATTCAATATGTATATGTTCATAAATTCTAATACCCTTGATAGAGACATGGGTATGGTATTCACTATACAATGATCTTGGCTTGGAAAAACACAGTGAAATTTCGACAGCATAACGGCGTGACATAAGGATTCTTGAAAATGGTTGATGAGATAAGAAATGGTGTCTCCTCATATATACATGAAATAGATAGTAAGAGGGTCATATAGATATAGGTCCCAACAAATGTATTGGAATTTAGATGCATAATACAAAATAATAACTTGGATGTAAAAGGGATGAGAGAAATCACTCATGAAATTTCGGCATGGTAACGGGTGTACATGGGAGGCATTAATGAGAGAGAAAGGGATCTCCCATCATCCAAAAATAAATAGGAACGTATGCGGAAGGTGAGAAATCATACCCCAACATTTGTAATGGTAAATAAAAGGGATTAACAATATTAAGAAACATGGATAAAAAGAGAAAGGTAGAAATACCTTACATGGAAGTGAGATCCCAAAGACTTTGGAGAGGCTTGAGAGATGCTTCTTGGGAGCTTGGGGCACCATGGGAGGATTCTAGAGAGGAGAGGGAAGCGTTTGGTCGAACTCCAAAGGCATTGAGTGTAGAGGAAGTGGGAGCTTGGGTAAGTTTATATTGTAAAGGAGAGGGAATTCTTTATTATTTAGGTTTGGGACACATCACATTAAACTAATCAAAACCACAAACTAGACAATGGTTTTTTCACAGGGTTTTTTTCTAAAGGGGAGTGGAAAACAATATTTTATACATCCAATTGCATAAAATCTTAAAATAATAGGGTTTCTTATGTTGATGTGAGTCAAACTCTCAATGAAAACAATTTAAAAAGAATAAATGTTTTATAAGTATTGGAGGTTCCACTAAAGCGTTTAAAAATAATTAATATAAATCTAAAATCACTTATTTTAATGCTAAAACATATGTAGGACGATCATAATGTTTATAGTATTTTATTACATCATTATTGGTTCTTTATGATGTCATAAAACACATTATATATTTAAATTGTATTTAATTTTTACCCAAAAATCCAACAGTCATAGAAAATTATTAAAAATTTACCGTCGGATAATTTCGATGTCCTGATTCCAAAAAAAATATTCATTTTATCTAACAAATTTTATTAATCTGTGAAATTTTACTTTGAAAATATAAACCATCATTTACTAAAAATTCATGGCTTTTGACAAATTTTTTTTTCAAACCATAAAAAAATTACAATTTCATTCATAAAATTATATGATAATTTATATTTTAAATCAATTAATTAAATAATAATATTTATTAAAATATTATTTAATTCAAAAGTCTATTAATGCATCAAAATAAATTTCATAGTTCAATATAAACTACATATATTATTTGTGCTTTAAAAACTATTTACAAAGTAACACTTATAAAATGAATGCACATTCTTTATAAAAACAATAATGTACATAGTCATAGTGTTATGGTCATGTTACACAACCCCTTATAACACCTACATATGATCGAAGGGTGTGGTGTGAAATGGTGACAGACTCTTGGGGTGGCTCGGATAACATCGCTCAGGTGGTAATCTCTATTAACTTCCACTTCAACCATGGTCGGTTCCGCTCAAACATAACGTGTTCATGCTCACCTTGGGCTTGTTCTGGAGAAAATCTCAATAACACAACCTCCTTTCTATGCTCTGGAAAATGGGCTTCATATGGGGCAAGTCTATTGGATAAGGCCATCACTTCCTATGTCTGAGTAAATTGGATTTGTTAAAGCCCTATATTTATACTAAACATGTGATCGTTGTTCAACGACTATATTAGCTGCGGTCAAAATTCATAATGGTATTTTAAAATCAAGAGACATAAAACCAATTAATTTCACATTTTATATAACCATAATAAGACATTCATTTAGATCAAGTGGAATTTTCATAAAATATAGTCTGGGTCATTACATGGATGTTCATGAGAAAAAATGGGAATAAAGTATGTTATGTAATGTCAAAAAGAAGTGACCACATATAAGAAATGTATTTATGAAATATTAGCATTAAAATATTTTTGAGAAATTTTAAGGGAAAATACTATTGAGCCTTTTAAATAGAAAAGAGAAAAATCATTTATAAAAAAGCATAAGTGAACCATTAATGTTTTAACAACAAAATTACTGATTTTATAAATACAATAGTGGCTTAGAACAAAATGATGAATGCACTTGTAATCGAGTAATATTTCAGGATGTTCCCTTAAATTAGGTCTGCTTATGTGGAACAATTTTGGAGGGAATCACTTAATAACATTTATATCCCCAAAAGAGATCATGGGAGAGATCTCGAAACATGATTGTGGATCATATAAACACAATTTAATTTTTTTTTCATAAATAGAAATGACGACCTATTTTGAGTAAAAATAATGATAGAACAACACGAAGGAATAAAGGTGGTTTTAGTAGAATCCCTTACCTAAAGACCAATGGTTTTCTACAGTTAATATTAATGGCAGGAATAATAAAATTAGATTCATCAATTAATAATTCTAGAACCTATTCTATTTGAAAAAGATTTAGTTAAAAAATTTAGTTCTTTCATAACCTTTTGATTGGTTATGAGGTTCAATTTCATTGTTCGGGTCCGTTTGTTTCCTTGGTTCTAATGATTGCTTCACTTATATTAATTTTCGAAATTTTTTGTAAAATCGGGATGTTTGTACAGAATTGTAGTTATATGTTATTATTGAAAATACAAGATATTAAATGATTGTAAAATCCATTTGGTATCTTTTAATAAAGATGAATCATTATATAAATTATTTAATGATAACTATTTGGGTTAATTGAAGGGTTTTTACCACAAAGAACATGTTTTGTTTTATATATCAATACCATGTGTTCAAAAGGATTACATAACCCTAGATGAGACATAATAACTATATTATGGTATGTATAAACCATGAAAATGGTTTCTTTACCCGAATTGATGAAAATAACTGAAATTGAAAACCCATCATCCTTGAATTTGGTAAATTAAGACATCTTGTATGATATTTTTATTTTAGTATATATAAAAAAAGAGAGATGATGAATAATTATTCATTTATTAGGAAACTAATCCAGTAAATTTAAAGTACAAGATTCATCACAACATTTGGAGAAAATTATATGAGGAAATACAAATAAAAGGGATGAAATTGAAAATGAAAGAAAAGTTTAGAGACCCCTTATTAAAATACGGAAGCCTAACAACGTCATATAAAATTTCATAGAATAAATTGATGAGGGAAAAAGGGAATCCCATCATATAGAAATAAAAATAAATTTAAAAGTGATACATAATATCAAACCCCAACATATGGTAATGGAAATTCAAAGAGATAACATAAAAGAAGTTTTGACAAAAAGTGGATGGTGAACGATTCCCATACCTTGTGGAGTATCTCCTAAAATGTAATTGTTGGGATCTTGGGGGTTTGAAGACACCATGGGTGGGATACTAGGGAGATAAAAACACCATATATTCTAGGAGGATTGATTTTTAATGACTGAAAAATAATTGATTAGTGGGTATTTACAGTAAAAGAGATAGAATTGTTTATTAATTTAAAAATACACCTCATTAGTGGTTTTTGTAAACCCATGGGCTTTCCCATGGTTTTTTCCAATGGTATTAGCCACATTGGACACTTAATATATTATTTTACTTCACAAAAACCAAAAAATTTTTTTTATTAATTATTACATCATTATGATATCATCAAGTATACCGAAAACTCAAAACGTTATTTTTACTATTCACGAAAAATTCAAGTATTTTAGAAAAATAACAGAAATTCATCCCAAAGTTTTTTCATCATGTAGAATTAAAATTTGAACTCCATTTTTTGAAAATAATTTTCTAATTATTTCTAATCTAATTTTTAAATAAAAAAATAATTTATTCAACAAAATAAACATTGAAACTATAACTCATTTTATAACACCATGAAAAATTAATCAAGGTCCAATAAAATCACCTTATAACCTTAATAAAATAAAGTAAAAACTTATTATTAAATTTTATGAAAATTTATTTCCATTTTAAATTATTAAATTAAACATAAAATTGTAAATAAACTATTTTTGACATACAAAAATACCAATTCTTATACAATAATCAATTTTCACTTTTAAGATATCAAATTTGTATTTGTACATTAATTGGTGATGTTTATATTTTTTGTGATTAATATTCATTAATATTCATAATGGTATTATACTATTAATAAGGGTATGTTATTATTCATCAAAAATAAATTTTTCATTATCAAACTCTAAATCAATTACTGATCACAATTTTAGATGACTATTTTCCAAAATTAAAAACACAGAAGTTACAAACTTATGTTTAAAGGTCACATAGTACTTAGTAGTTCATTATGTTGTTACATCATGTTATCATATGACATTATTTTTAGAAGGTATTCCATTTTAAACTTTGGGTCATTACATAATATCATAGATAAAATTTCATGGATAATAATAATAATAACTAAAATAAAGAAAATTAATAATGATTGGATTCCATGTTTCCCAAGAACATGATAACATAACTATCAAGTCCTTTCACAATATGGTTTGACATACTATGATCATGACCTTTCTCATTATATGTTAAATAAATGGTTGTAGACACATATGGTTTATGTCCATCTAATTTCAACTCTTGAAACTACCAATTCATAGAGGTTTTGGAATTAGTCAGTCCCCATCCCAACTCATTAATTTCTAATTAATTACTCATATATAAAATAATTAATTTATTTCATAAACAATACACTTTACCATAGTGTATCTGTATTGATTAATGGATGTAGATTTATTAATAGCTACCAAGATATCAAATATCATTCGGTGTAGTAAATAATATGTATAAATTATATTCAATTTAAGAATTAATCATATCCATGATAAATAATTTGAATATTTATGTGAAATTTAATCTCTAATAATCATAGAAATGTAAAAATTTCAGTGGAATGTTAAAAATTACAAAAATGAATCAAGGGAGTGAATGATAACAGTTTCCTTAATCAGAATGATCCTAAACCACATAGTGGAAAATTAATAATGGTATCAATACAAAATAAACCCATTTGATTAATAATAAGGGACTATTTTGATTTAGGAAAAAACATACAATAAAAATATATTAAAAACATCTTTAAGGAAAATATAATTTTCCTTTTGGAATATTTTTTGAAAACCCATTTCAATGAATATTAATTATAAGAACTAAAATTTTAGATAAAATTTTGACAAGAATTTATTTGAATATATATTTTGAAACATATAATATAAAAAATAAAAAATTTAAGTGTTTATGGAGGAAATAAATTTCCATCAAGTTATACATGTTAAAAAAACCATTCTGTTAATTTTATTTGTAAAAGTCAAAAAAGAATTTTTATGAAAAATAAATAATGATTCCAGCGAAGTTTTATTAAAATTATTATAAGCTTCTAAAAAATAAATAATTAAATAATATTTAAAAAGATAAAAAAATTTATTTTTTTTAGAAAAAACATTTTTGGAAGAAAATATATTTCTGGCTAAAGAGAGAAATGAGGCTGGGTTTATACTAAAAAATTTTATAAAACATTTTAAGTAACATAGAGTGGAAATAGTACTATTACATGATAGTGTTCATAAATAACAATATAATAATTAAATTAATGGTTTTATTAGGAAATTTCATGTAATATATTTCAACTAATTTTTAATAATTAATAATATCAACTATTATGATTTTTTAAAATAAACACTTAAAATGATCATAACACTGAAATGATAATTAATAAATTAATAAATTATTACTATCAATTATTTAAAAAAATAAAAATTTCAATAAAAAAGATAATATCAGAAAAATTATTTTCTCATGTAATATTAGCATGAAATGATCAAAGATGTATAAGTTTAAACCAACAAGTAGAAATTGAGATAATAAATCTCATACATTATCCTTCCATTTGGTATACCAATATTTAACCTCATATATAGTGATTTCTAACATTTTATTAACTTACTCTAGAAACATATTAATATTTGTAATGTCACATATGATCCTTCTATAATATCTTATTTCCCTTTCATTAATAATTATTCATTTTATTCATTGTTCCAAGTGTTAATTGCATTGTTTTCTCAAGTATGTTTTTTCACGATTGATCCAGTTCATGCACATATTATATTGTTTTATCATATAAAAAAATAATAATCCTTGAAAAATTATCACATTTTAAATCATTTTTACTTTTAAATCTAGTAATTAAAGATGGTTATTAAAAATTAACTATAATATGATCATTGTGATGGTTAGTTGTACATATTCATGAGTAACATCTATTTTTTTCAATGATTGTTATGGAAAAGAGTAAAGAAATATTATAACTTTAAATAATGATAATAATATCATTAATATCATATTACATACCTATATATATCATTTATGTGGTTTGGTTATGGATAGACAGTCACATCACTCTGGGAAGGTGGTAATCGACACATACACAAAATAAGTTGTCATCATTAATTGAATGAAAAATAAAGAAAATAAAATTATATAATTTCTTTAAATAATTATATGTTTGACATAAAAATATTAATAATGTCATTTTTATCACATATTATCTTTATCATTATCTTTATTCCATTTCATGTGAAGCGTTAGTGAAATAAAAATATAATCAGTTCGTGAGGTGGTGGATGACTAAACACATGACCCACGTTATCATGTCTCCAAAAGAATATAAACTGATATGATATATATGATATAAGGACTCTATATGGATAATTATTTAAAATATATCATATATATATACATTATATCTTTCATAAAACCCATCCTTGAAATGTGGTAATAGAAAAGTGAACAACATTAGTTTGTGAGGTGGTTGTCCGTTGCAAACAAGTATGATGATTTCATGACACATTTTATAGAAGTGTAGATGGATTTAGTTTAGTACTATATTATAACAACATCCTGATATATGCATGATACTTAGGGTACTATATCAGAATGGTTTAACAAAAATTCATGGACGTGGAGAGTGAAATAAAATAAAAATGATAGTTGGGAAACATTTACTCTTCTTCGGGTATTCTCTTTATATTATCAATAAATCCTTCCTAATATAGAACTCTACTAAAAAGGGTAATATAATATTAGAGGATGGAATTTTTAAATTTATTTGGGAAGGTCGTGGATGAGAAAATGTGGAATGATGGATTGAAGATGTGAGGGGATTGACTGCCCTTTTAAAATTGATGAAGAATGGTGCTCTTGTAAATACCCAAATTAATTCACTATTTGGATGTCACCCATACCTCATATGAATCCATAATTGAATAATATTGGATTTTGGAGTTTACAGTATAATGTCCCATAAATTTCATGATTTTTTTTTTATATTGAATAATTTTGAGTCAAGGCGGTGAGACGTCGTCTGATTCCAAGGCCCGGAGTTCCCAGAATGATATGTAAAACAATGTTATGTTTTAAATAGAACACATGATTAGTTTTCTTGAAAAAAATGGAATAACTCTAAAATATTTTCCCTGATCATAAATCCAAGGGCATTGTTGCATTCAAGATGGCGGTTTTACCCTTGGCGCCACATAAATTTAGTCAGCGCAAGGACACTGGATAGAAAACCTGAAAATGAAATAACCATAAATAATGTAATTAAATAAAATTAATTTATTTCTAAAATTCTTATAACTCATTAATAATTACATGGATTCAAAATCTAATACCACCTTTGAGTGTGTGAGTGTATTCTTTCATTAGGTAGAACCTAATGTTTGCTGATGTGGGCCAACAATGGATGTTGGTTTTTTGGATGTAAATAAAATAATTAAGTATCTATTATTATATTATAAAAATTACAATAAATAATAAAAAATATCTAAGATAGAAAACCTAACAGTAATGTTGAGCACATGAGGGTGTGGTGCTTTTATGCGGAGCTTAACCTCGACCGAGGCAGGTCAAGGGTGAATGATAATTTGTGGATCATTTTTTAAGAAAATTAAAATTACGCGCATGCACAGTTTGGGATACTTCTAAATAGGTGCTCGAATTGAAAATACAAGGGAACCATTACATTTATAATGGATAATTTACCTATGAATGGACTTAACAACAACCGGTGCTGGTCGATGGAAGAAGTTAGTTTTCAGAATTTCTGGATGAAAAATTAATTAAATTTTATAAGTCATTTTATTTGTTTCTCTCCACTATTGGGAGGTATCCCATCAGAATTGCGTAAACAAGGAGGTGATGATGAGTCACATTAATTGATGTCCAATAATGAGGATCTTAAATGAGCAGCATAACGACTCATTAATCGAAGCATAATGATGTGATAATGCATTGCAACAGAAACACTGTGATGTATTTTTCTTTTTATAAGATAATGGGTTGTAGAATTAGGGATATATTATCACTAATGAATGGAGAAATATTTCCTCCCCAATGAAGAATTATAGAGGATTGGGATGTGCTGACGACACATTAGAGGTAGAATTTGGGATCGATGGTCAATTAATATTGATGGCTTCGAACGGATTGACACCAACAACGATCCTTCTCTAGGTAGGGGGTTTATTTTTAAGTAAATTTTTACTTTCCCCATTATTCCTTTTTAGATGATAAATGTTTGAAAAATCATGAACAAGATAACCCGCTGTTAAAATGTTCATATAGGGTTGTTAATGTATGTGGGATAAATGGAATATTATATCCTAGTAAGTATTGATTAAGTTGTGTGTATCTGCTAACACGAAAAATCTCGGTCCCACATGAAAAAATCATGGTTGTTCATTTGGAAATTCTTGGGGATTTCTCTATCTATCTCTATCTATATATCTCTCTCTCTCCCACTCCCTCTTACCTACCCATTCTCATTGTGAAACAGTGGTAGCACAACTACTGAGGAAGCTCCAGGAGGTAGAGCTGTGACCAGTCGGAAGGTCTGTGACCAGGAGGGCCATGAAAATGGTGGTTGGAGACTGCAAATAGCAGCTGTGGAGGTGGAAGCTGGCCATGAACCCCAGTAACAGCGGCAGGAGGGAGTCGGCACGCTGACAGCGTGCCACGGTGGCAGCAGGGGCCGCTGAAACGGAGGCCGGAGGCTTGCAGCAAGCAGACATGGCCACCCCGACTGCATTGGAGGTGCCATACGGTCTAGGACCGTGTTGGAAAACATGACCTATGGCAATGTCATGGGCCATTTTGGGGAATCCAGTTAGAGTGAGAACACCAATGTAGGAGGACGACACCGTGTGGAAGGAGTTATTGCACCATGAGGTCCGCAGTAGGGGGATGACAAGTGGTCCTTAACAACATGTAGAGAAGGCTCCAAGCTTCTACCGACCATGTGTGATCGAACCGAACACCAAGCGTGATTCAGGTATGGAAGGAACTATCCCACCATGCGGTCCGAGCTAGGGGTTCCAAACCATATGCCCTCCTAAAATACGAGGTGGATGAGGTTTACCCACTATGCGGGCCAGGTCGGGTCGTGTGAATCTGGCTGTTGAATGGTCTGGATTGATTAAACGAGCCCATCATTGCAGGTCGGACTGGTGGGATAAATCTAGAATAATTGGCGGCACTGGAGGGGAACGAAACTGAGCCCCCTATTGTGGGTCGGGCGTGATAAATCTATGTCACTGGGCTACCTGACTGGCTGGTCCCACGATCGAACTTTACCCTGTCCAGCAAGGCCCAATGGGCCTGACCCACTGGCTATGTGGGACTAGGCCATACCAGACCCAAACCATGATAGGTGAGGTCGGTTGAACGATGTTGTGTCATGCAGGACCCCTGTGCCGGGTGGGTCGGGATAGTCCGACCAAGTCAGACTGGCCTGGGAAATAACTGACCCATGTTTGCTAAAACACCAATATCTTTCAGAAAAGGCATTCGATTGAAATCTTATCTACATCAGTGTGAACATTGTGATAAGATGGTCCTTTGGGATTACATTAAGTGAGATTCTGTGGGAGTGACGATACAAATGATGGCTTGAAGAAAAGACTCTCACGGATTCAAGAGTGTTACGTGTGGGGATCCTATTGCTGGTTGAGACTCGAAGACAAGAGACCCTATGTGGATTAGCTTCAAACAACCCTGTGTGGATCAGCACCTAGAGGTCCTATGTGGATCAACTCCTATAAAACCTCTGTGATTCATCATATCAAAATCTTGCGTGGATCAGTTCCTAGTGACCCTGTGCATATCAACTCCTAGAGACCATGTGCGGATCAGCACCATGCAACCTTGTGTAGGTCAGAAACAAGTGTCTTTGTGTGACCTAGATGACCAAAAATACTTATCTTGGATGCATACCTCAATAGTCTATGTTATTCATTGTTATGACTAATAGTCTTTCTTTCCGTACATTAGATTATACATGTGTGGGATGACTCTTACTGTACATTGTGTACTCACCAAATTGGTGTACTTAGTGTACTTGGCATACTCTCCTCTGTGGTGTACATTGTTTACATGGTGTAATCACCTTAGTGGTTTACATAGTATACTTGGTGTACTCTCATTAGTGGTGTACTTAGTGTAATTGATGTACTCACCTCAGTGGTGTACTTTGTGTACTTTGTATAATCACATTAATGGTGTACTTAGCGTACTTGGCGTACTTTATTCAGTGGTGTACTTAGTGTACTTGGTGTACTCTCCTCGATGGTGTACATAGTTTACGTGGTGTACTCCCCTCAATGGATTACTAATATTACCTTGTTTATACTCTCCTTTGGGGTCTTTCCTTTGTTTTTTGGGCTCTCTCTGAGTATTGTGTTACTCACTCCTACACAGGACCCCCCCCCCCCCCCCCCGTACATTTTGTGTCCCCTGCAGGTGATCCACACTTCAACAGAGACCTTGGGGGTCGAGGACATAGTGGTGCTCAGTGAGAAGGTATGGACATTTGATTCTTTGGAGAAAATGGGTGTTTGGGACCTGTTCGTGCTTAGTGATATGAGACAGATAGGTGTAATACTACAACTATATGAATCTACCCTTCACATACCCTTTAGGTAGGGTATCAAGTGGACGGACCGTGGAATTTGTACATCCCTTTGTGTTTTCGGGCCTATATTCTAGCCCCACTGTACTCTGTGGTTTTGGGCCTGAATTGTTTCCCCATTAAACATTCAGTTTGTGTTGTGTTCTTGTGTACATGTTTAAAATATAATGTGTTCCGTTTTTTGGGATATGATTACTCAGCCCCAGTTTCTAGCCCTTGGCCTATAGAAGGATGGTTTGGTCTTAGTTGGGGAATGGGCCCTGGGGGATGGGTCATGAAAAATTTGTATCAAAGGTGTTCAGTTCTATCAGAAGAACTCAGAGTCTGTAAATATTGAAGGGGAAATAGTGTTAAGTGTTTCTAGTTTGGTATACAGGTCAGGAAGTCCAATGTTATTGCAGTGGCCAACATATCAATACACCAGGACCCGGAATTCTGTTTTTCGACAAGGTACAAGAAAACACTAGTTGTATGTGTGTTGAGTGTTTTCCCTTTATCCGTTTGATTTAGAGTCATCTCACTAGGTATAATAAATTAACTGTATTCCATCCTGATTCTTTTTCATGATGCCTCCACACAGACAGCCAACAAGGATTCCAGTGTGTGAGCATGAGGATGGCCCATAGAGTGATGAGGCTTTGGATCAAGGATCATTTCCCAAGATATCACCATCAGAATGAGTTCTAGGGATACGATCACCCGTTGGTTAGAAGTTACTACTGGCGCTACAGGTAGTGGGTGCATGTAGGCCCAGTGCCTTACACGAGTTTCAATGACAGAGACCCCTCGGGTTCCGATGCGAGCCGGACTCATAGGTAGCTAAGTACTAACTTTAGTTGGTGACCTAGTGTTTTATCTAGTTATGGAACCATTATATTAAATGTTAGTTCTAGAAGTGAGCCTTCTACATGGATCAGAAGGGAAATTAAAAGTTTTAGATTACCCGTTCATATGATGAGGTTGATTTATGCTTTGATCTGTACCCCAGGAAAATATTGATATCTACACTTGAATATCGGATGGCTTCGGCAGAGCTCTGGGGGATAATGGTTTAGTAAGAATATTTATAGAGGAAGGGTTTTGTAAGGCCCGGTGTTCTACCATAGGGCATACCCAATCATGTTTTTAAAAAAGGCAAATGGAAGGTTCAGGTTATGTGTGGACTATCAGTGGATGAACCAGGTCACCATGAAGAACATGAATCCTATATTGAGGATGTATGTCCTATTTGATTAAATGAAGGGAGCGGGATGGTTCTCAATGATATACATTGTATCAGGCAATCACCAGCTTTGAGTATTAGATGAGGTCCTT
Organism: Viscum album; assembly: GCA_963277665.1. Taxonomy (NCBI): domain Eukaryota; kingdom Viridiplantae; phylum Streptophyta; class Magnoliopsida; order Santalales; family Viscaceae; genus Viscum; species Viscum album. The sequence goes on from OY728160.1 coordinate 738,943,276, forward strand.
TAAAAGAATACTTTCATATCTCGCTACAACTAGGACGAGTACTTAGAGATGTTTTTTGGAATGATGAACTCCCTTTCTATGTTCATGAGACTCATGAACATGATCTTCTAGCCATACAATGAATGATTTTAAGATTTCATCATTGATGAAATCGTAGTTTATTCAAGCGCTAGAGAAGGAGAATGTGATACACCTAAGGATGGTTCTGGACACACTTTGATAGCACCAAATCATCAGTAATCTATCAAAGTGTGAGTTATGGATACAAAAGATCCACTTCCTGGGACATGTCATCTCAGAAGATAGGGTTATAGTAGATCCATCAATGATAGAGGTGGTGCTTGTTTGGTAGTTATCCAATAGTGTTACTGAGGTGCGATGTTTCCTTGGGTAGGCTAGATACTATCGATGGTTTTCACCCAACATCTCTAGAGTAGTAGAAACCATGAAATCATTAATGAATATAGGAAAACCCTTTATGTGGATAGAAAGATTCTAGTGGAGATTTCAATAGCTAGGGAAGATCTTGATGAGTGATCCCTTTATGAGGCTACTAAAGGAGGCCACCAGCATCAGGGTGTTCTGTGACTCATTAAGAATTTGGCTTGGTTGTGTCCTGATATAGGGGAAATTAGTGATTGCTTATGGATCATGAAAATTGAGACAGAATGAGTACAACTATTCACCTCATGAGCTTCATTTAGATGTGGTAGTCTTCGCACGGAATATGTGGTGAAACTACCTTATGGGAGAATGATTCATCATCTACTCTGACCAAAAGAGTCTCCTGTATATCTTTTCTCAAATGGGATTTGAATTCGATACTATGATGTTGGCTAGAGTTCCTCTGGGACAATGAATTTGAGATAGTCTATACACATGGGAAGGGGAACATGGTGACAGATGCTCTCAGTAAAAGATTGAGTTCACACCTAGTAAACATGGTCTCAGAGTAGTAAGACCCACATCAGATACACATTGTGGATATATATGAGGTATATTATCTTCATTCAATGGTTGTTTCACTAACATTCTAATTGTGAGTTAGGGAGGCGCAACTCGACGATTCTAGCTATGAGACCACACATTCCTATATGTCCATAGGGAACACCCTTGATAGATATTTGAAAATTGGGAAGCACATAATTCTTTTCATAGGACGCACCATTGTACCGGTGTAATTACGAGATGAAGTGTTGAGGGGGTTCAATACATCCCCTTTGGCAGTACATCGAGAAGTGGAGATGATGTTCCAGGACTTCCGACGTCAGTACTGGTGGCCGGGGAAGGAGAAGGCAGTGGTAGAGTTTACCTCAACATGCCTCACATCTTAACATGTGAATGCTAAGAACCAAGTTCCATAAGGTTGGACAAATCCCTCTTTGAGGTACCAGAGTGGATGTGGGATGGGATATCTATGGGCTTCATGGCTGACTTACCACAAACAAATAAGGGGAATGATACAATCTGGGTGATCATAGATAGACTCACCAAGTCTTCTCACTTGCTACATATTCAAGATCTGAGTTCAGTAGAGAGCATGGGAAGCCACTACGTGGAGGAGATAGTTCGAGTACATGGGTTCCCATTTAGGATAGTCTCAGATCATGATGCAAGCTTTACATCCCATTTTTGGAAGGGATTACTGGAGGAATTTTGGGCCAGGTTTTTCTTAAGAATAAACATTCACCCACATACATATTGTTAGATAGAGAGGACCATACAGACCTCAGAGAACATGCTTCGTGCTTGTGTTCATCATTTTACTCCTAATTGGGAGGACCACCTACAATTGGAGGAGTTTTCTTACAACAACAGTTACCACCCCACTATCTTTATGAAACTGGTCAAAGAACTATAAAAATGATCATATAGGTCACTTTTATGCTGGACATACCCAAGGGAGTCAGCATTCATAGGTCCAGATATGGTATAGGCTACCACTGAGAAGGTGAAGGTCATCCGAGAGTGGATGAAGACTGCATAGAGCCTATAGAATTCCTCTACTGATAAGAGATAAGGACCATTGGAGTTTGAGGAGGGGGTCATGTATTATTATGAGTCTCTCCTCGACCAGGGATAAAAATATTTGTCTAGGGTGGAAAGTTATCTCTCAGGATCATTGGACCGTTCCAGATTCTGACTAGAGTTGGTGATGTGGTGAACCACCCGGATCTTCCCCCACAAATGCTCTAGGTTCAAGAATTTTTTTAGTTTTCACAACTGAGGAGGTACGTGCATGATTCATCGCACGTCATCGACTGGAATGAGCTAGAAATTGGTGATGTGATGACATTTGAAGTGTTCGTGATGGAAATAGAGGATGGATAGGATTGGGCCCTTCTTGGATGGTTGATTCCTCTAGTGCACGTTCGGTGGAAGAATACGAATCTCCATGAGAGAACATGGGAGAAGGACGCTCGGATTGATGTACATTAACACAATTTTTTTCTTTAGCCTTGTATTGGATTATGGGTATGTGAATCCCTAAAGGTGGGGGTAATGTATTTTCCCTATAATTCCAAGTAATTTTATATTTATATGGTTTTATTTCAAGAATAGGAAATGTGATATAGTGAGATTTCAAGGCCGGGAGTGCCCAGAATAATCCGTCAAAAATGATTACTTTCAAATAGCGCACATGAGAAATTTCCCTAATCAAAAATAGGAATAAATATTAATCATGTTCCCATATTTAAAATCATATGGCACTATTATGTTCATGATTACGGTTTTACCATAGGTGTGACTTAATATTAGTCAGTATAGGCATCCAGTGAGAAAACCTGAAAATGGAAAAACAGAAAATGAAATAATTAAATAAAATTATTTTATTTTTCAAATGATTATAACTCATGAATGGTGACTCAAATTGAAAATCCAAGACCACCATTGAGAAAGTGAGGGTATGGTTTCATTAGACATAGCCTATTGTTGGCTGGCACATGCCATTATTGGAATGTACATTTTGGCTGTAAATAAAATAATTAAGTAAGAATGATTTTATTTCAAAATCCTTGTAACTCATAAACAGTAACTCTGAATAGAAATAAAAAAGTACCATTAATCCCCTGAGTGCGTTTTCCCTTAGTCAATGTTTGACCTTGACCGATGTAGGTCGAGTACAGAAGATAAATTTTGGAATTTTAATGCAAATTAAAATGGAACAAGTGCGTGCTTTTGGAAACATCTAAATTGGTTCCCAGATTGACTATTTGTGGGAACCTTTGCATCATGAAGAGTGTAATTACATAAAAATGGAACTTACCTTGACTGATGCAGGTTGAGGGAAAAAATTGGTTTTTAGAATTTTCAGATGAAAACATAAATAACTTAAAAATGTTTATTTATTTGTTTCTCTCCACCATAGAGTAGTGCCATGTCAGCACTGCTCAATGGTGGTGACGAAATTAGGTGATCAGGATTTGCATTAAATTAAGGCCAATAATGAGGATCTTAAATGACCAGTCTAAAAACTCATTAATAGTTGTATAATGAAGTGGTGACGTAATGTAACAGAAACACTGCGACGAGTATCTCTTTTAATGAGAAAACATGTTGGAGAATCAATGTTGGAATTTTTCTGATGAATGGGGAATTTTATTCTATCCAGAAAAGAACGATGATGGATCAGAAACCATAGATGAATCATTGGAGGAATGATTTGGAACCAGAAATCGATGAACACAAACGGCTTTGAATGGAACTACACCAATGACAAACTATTTCCAGGTAGGGGGTTTATTTTTAAGTAAATTCTTACTTTCCCGTTATTCCTTTCTAGATGATGATCATGGGTTGAATCATGAACAAGATAACTCTGAGTTCAAAATACAAATAGGATGGTTAATGTATGTATGATAAAGGGAATATCTTATCTTATCTATTATTGTACATGCCGCATGTTTCTGCTAACATGAACAATCCCGGTCCAACATGAACAGTGGTTGGTGGTTCATTTGGGCGTTCATGGTTATTTTTCCCTCTCTCTCCCTATCTCTCTCTCTCAATGTATCTTTCACCTAACCATTAATCCTGACATAATGGCGGTGGAACTATGGCCAATGAAGCACCGGGATAAAGGGATGCATCTAAGAGGGTCGCAGCACCAACTGTAGGTGGCTGCGACAATCCGTGGCGGCAACAGTGGCACCCGACAGTGGAGGAGGCAGCTGGCCGCAATGACGACACAATTCCATGGAACCCCATCCATGATTTCAAGAGGGGGGGGGTGGTGTGCTACCAATATGCTGCTGCAGAAGTAGAAGCTACCGACATAAAGGTCGGTGGCTGGCGGAAAGTATAGGGAGCCACCAGACCACATCAAAGGCACCACGTAGTCCGGGACAACATGGGTGAACTGGACATGTGGAAAAGACATAGGCCAAGTAGGGGAAACTAGTCCACATGAGAGGACTTTTTTATTATAGCTGAACCGCTCGAGGGCCACATGGATGGAGGGGACGACACCATGCGGGCCGTGGAAAGGGTCTATCACGCGGTCCGTAATCTCTACAAAGGAGGCATTCAGCTTCTTCCTGTAGTGTGGGATCAAACAGGATGCCCAGTGGGCATCTAGGCTAGAATAAATCGGCATTCCTTGCCGGACAGATCGTGGGGTGATGATTTAGATGCCCTCCAGGCATCTAAGCTGTAAGAGGCCATCCCACAATGTGGTCCGGGTTGGGGCTTACGAACAGGGAATCTGAGCGGCCTGAGCTGGAGTTATCTGGCCCTATGCTGTAGGTTGGGACAATGCGATAAAGCCGAGCCAGTAGGCGGCCCTGGCGGGGAATAAAAATAAACCTTCCAACATGGGTCAGGCCGGATAAATCTTGGTCTTTGGGAAACCCAATGGGCTATTCCAACTTCCAAACCTCGTCAGGTCCAATAATGTTTAAAGGGACTGGCCCACTGGCCAGGTTAGACCGGGCTGGTGCATACCGGAACAACGTTGAGTCGGGTAGGTCAAATCAGGCCAGGTCATGTAGTTCCTTCCAGCCAGGTTGGTTGGGATGGTCCGACGGAGTAGGACTTGGCCCGGACATAATTGGCCCGTTTTTACTAAATCACCAATATCTTTCAGACCATGCTTTTGATTGATGCGCCGTATGTGGTATTATGACCCTTATGATGAGATTGTTCTTTTGGATTACTGTATGTCATTTTTAGTGTTAGTTAAGATGTGACTAATGGATTGAGGAATATATTCTCTCAGAATCAAGCTTGGTACATGCGGGAATCAGGTGGCTAGCTAAGTCCCAAACACAAGTGAAGATGTGTGGATCAGCACTTAGTGACCCTATGTTGATCATATGCTAGCGATCTTGTGTAGATCATCTTTTAGTGACCCTGTGTGGATCAGATCCTAGAGACCCTTTGTGGTTCAACTCCTAGCAATCCTGTGTGGATAAACTCTTAGCTACACTATGTAGCTCAGCTCCAAGTGAACATTTGTAGATAAAATCTAAGAGACCCTATGTGGATTACCTACAAGTGGATCTGTGTGACCCAGCAGACCCACGGTACACATTTGGGATGATTACCTCAATATTCCAAGGCATTCAGTTTTATGACTAATAGTCTTCTTTTCCGTACATTAAATTATACCGATGTGATCTGACTCTTAGTCTAATTGGTGTACTCACCTATGTTGTGTACATAGTGTAATTTTCATGCTCTCATAAATGGTTTACTTAGTGTACATGGTGTACTCACCTTAGTGGTGTACTTAGTGTACTATGTATACTCCCATAAATTGTGTACTTATTATAGATGGCATACTCTCCTCAGTGGTGTACTTAGTGTACACAATGTACTCTCTTCAGTGGTGTACTCTCTTCAGTGGTGTACTTAGTGTACTTGGTGTACTATCCTTAGTGGTGTACTGATAGTACCTTGTGAATAATCTCTTTTATGGTCCGAGGTCCCTACTAAGTATTTTGTTTCTCACCACACTGTAGGCTTCGCCCACATGTGTCGTGTCCCATATAGGCGATCAACACTTTGACAAAGACCATGGTTGTCCTGGAACAGGTGGTGGTCAGTAAGACAGTATGGACGAACGCTTCGATGCAGACCATGGTGGTCGAGGAAAAAGTGGTGCTCAATGGTACGGGATGGACGAGGGTACTACTGTGGCTATATGTAGCTACCCTTCACCTACCCTTCTTAAAGGGTCTTGAGTAGATAGTCTGGGGTAGTTTTATGTCCCATTGTGGTTTTGGGCTTATATTCTAGCCCCATTGTTCATTTCTTTGTGGTTTTGGGCATGTATTCTATCCCCTTTGTTATTTTAGTTTGTGTTGTGTCCATGTGTATAGGTTTAAAGGGAAATGTATTCCCTTTTTGGGATATTCCATATCGGAGCTAGTCATCCGCCCTTAGCCTATGAAAGGTAAGATGAGGGTCAGTCATGGAATAGGGCCTGTAGAATGGGTCATGACTTATTGGGTCAATATGCACCTCCACTAAACAAAATAAAACTCATTTTTATCATGTTGTTCCTTAGTCTTTAGGTTTACTCCATTTTACTATTTTACTTTTTACCATGGTAACATATTTATATTTATTTTCCTATGTAATTCATCCATTATGAATAAAATTAAATTTATCCTTATTAGAGAACTAATAACAAATTATTAAAAAAAATTATTAAAAAAATTCTATCTGTGTCTAAAATTAATTTAATCATAAACACACGTGATTCGTAAAACCCTATTTTAACCATAATCATAGTAATTAATTCTAACTATTTCAATAAAAATATGGTCAAAGATTATGTTTTCCTTATTATATAATATAAATTATTATGATTCCGAATATTTAATCCATTTTTCAATATATACTCACAACAGTGGAAATAATTAATTTAAAATTAATCCTTTAGATGTGACGAGAAACCTAGTTTTTAAAGTGATAATGATCAAAAGATTAAAATGTTTATATATATAAATTCAATATTAAAATAATTAGAATGACCTAAATTTTATTAATGGATATAAAATTTCACTACTTTTATTTAAAAATAGTTAATAATATAATTTAACATTACAAATCATTTAAATGTAAAGGTGGTTTTCAATTAAAATACAGTAGCTTTCAATATAGATGATAAAATGAATCTTCCCAAAAAATCCCAAATTCCACCATAATATGATTTTTTAATTTCTATTTATATAAATATGTTTATTTTCCCAGATATGATTTTTATAGTTTTTATAAATTAATTTAAAATTTAGTGGACAAATCATGACTAAATTATCCTTTAAAAAATATAGTTTTCTAGAAAAAAGTTCATTTTATTTTAAAAGATTAAAATTTTAAATATATCCAATATATATCTATGTGTATAATTTATATTTTAATATTATAGTAATTATTTTTACTACCCACCATTATAAGTACTATGTGATGATCTCATATTATGTAAAAATATAAATAAATTATTATTGTTCTCTAAAACTTGGTCTTGCATGTAACAAAAACTATCAAAGAACCATATTTTTGTTTGTAACAAAATCTATTGAAGGTATTAAATTTATTTTCAAAAATATATATTTTTATTTCATGTAGTTTTATATTCCTCTTTATGATTGGTGATTCATGAAAAACATTCTATCAAATATAATTTCCTTATTTTATAATTTTGATGGGATAGATTCTACCCACATAAAATAAATTTCTTCTACTCGATTTAATCATTATATTATTAATAAATTATTGATATTTATTAATATATTTATTAAAAATATAAATATCAAAAGGGAAGATAAAACATCCTCTTTATAAGAGATAAAGGGTTGTACTGAGTTTATATGGAATAATACATAACTATGATTCCTTGTAGGAGAACATTTGTGGTAGTTGATGATATGTACATGAAAGAAAAGTTTAAATAATTTTATAGACTTATTGAGTTCATTCATCACATGAAAGTGAAAGATCAATGGAATGATTAGGGAATCCAATCCCCAAATCAAATAGGTGTGAAAATCGTTATTGAATCATCAAATATGAATGTAATAGGTTAACATTTTTGTTCAAATATCATTTTCCTATAGATGAAGAATTATTTTACTTTCTATGAGTGTAAAGAGATATACATACATGAAATGTTTTTATAAAAACATTATTATTTAATTATATTTTTATGATCAACATAAAAATGAATTTTTATTATTTTAGTATTAAAATTCAATTTTAATAGATCATAGCATACATTAATGAGTAGAAAGGGTTTCCATATTTTTCTAACTATATTCCTAAAACAAATATCGTTAAACTGAGGTATCCAATAAAATTAATAAATTAATAAATTTCCAAATAATTGAAATTGAATTTTACTTAATATTTAGTTTTTAAATCATTTACCAAAAAACAATTACCTGTTAACCGGGACATCCTGTAGGCTAGTGGTTGGTGTAAAAACAGTTATCCTCCTTCAGTCATGAGTTGAAGCCCAACTGCCTTACAATGTGAAATAGGTTGTCACTCAACAAGTGGTATATACATTTTATAATAAATATTAATATAATCCCTATAATGTTCCAAAAACAATATCATTGACAACCTAGATATAAAATCAGTCATTAAATAACCTTTATTAATATTATTATCGATACAATTTAATTTTTTCACAAATTTAATAACATTATTTTACTTTTATAATAATTTCATTGATGATCTTATAAACTGTAAAGGTTTTTAAAACCACTAAACATATTTCTAAAAAATGTGAACTCATTATTCCCCAAATAGATTTTCCCTTAAATCATATACTTTCCAATTGGTTTTATTCTCATAAATTGTTTCCAAAAATATCATTAATCTTGTGACATTATAAAAAAAGTCATTAATTGGTTTTTAAGACATTTATCTTTTGATAAATCTCAAACTCGTAGTCTATGATGGTATCTAGGACTCTTAATTAATTTATGATATATATGATTCTTAAACAATCTAAACATGTACCATGATTCTTACAATCAAAATACCATTGGTAAAATTATATAAATATTTAATTTTAATTGACTTCCAATACATAAATACTTATTCCTTTTCATTCACACATAGGTCATTCTTGGGTCTTGGGTTTAAAATTTTTCATTCCTTGTCATTATCTATTCAAATACATTATAATGGTTTTAAGGTAAATGTTAATTATTCTAACAAAATTCCATAGGACTATCAAGGTAGGTGTGTAGTAAGGCACATTTCCATGTATCAAGTGGCGATGTGGTCAAGCTCAATTCACCCATTTCTAGGTAATTACCCCTAGGTGCATATGTTCCAGAACTATATCCAATCGTAGTATCCAAATAGTTATATATTTATTATAAATCCCATATAATTTCTACCTTATCAAATAGTTTTTTATTTTATTCTATACGTATCTTAAATGTATATCATAGGGTTATGTTAACTAATCTATATTTTCAAAAATCTAGATTACATGTTTTCTTCTAAACATTTAATTTATCCAACTATAATAAATGCAACCCCATCAACCAGAGCCAATATATTTTGAGATTATATTGGAAAAGATACGATGGATTGAATCTCGAAGGACCACCAATTATCGTAGTTTTTGAAAACTAGATACATTAATGATATCCATTTTAAATTAGAAAATGAAAATAAATAATTAAAAAAGTAAAAGATCAACATCCTTTAAACTCATTACAAGTATTTTCTTCATATCATCAAAATAATTTACAAAATAGTGGTTAAATCCACATCTTATTTGACCATCCTATTTAATTTCATGACAATACCAATGCATCAAGCTTCTTGAATTAATTGATGACCAACCAATGTTGTACCTATCCTAAGACTTCATAATGTATAAAATAATAGATTTACATCATAAACAATATTCCTTATTTGTGGGTATCTAAATTGAGTAATGTATACAAAGATAAAAAAAATACCAGGACATCCAATAACCTTGAATGTAGTACAATTTATTTAGAAATTGTATAATATTTTTGAAATAGACATATAGATGATATGTAATATTGATATTTATATGATATTTAATATTAAATGATCACAGAAATGTGAACATTCCATGGGAAAGTTATTGATTATAAAAATGAATCTTGAAAGTGAATGTTAATACATTCCGTAATCATTATAAACAATCTATATGAAGATTAAGGACTGTATCAATATAATAAATACCCATTTGATTAATAATAATAGGTTTTTGTCATTGATGAATAGAAATAACATAACACGATCTTGATAAAAAAAATTGAGTAAAATAACCTTTTCATTTTGAAAAACATTTTGAAAATATTTTTCATCAAAAATGAAATTTAGAAACAAAAATTTCAGGAATTATTTAAAAATACTTTTATTAGAAAATATCTTCTGAAACATATAAATGAATCATGAGAAAATTTTATTGGTCATCATGGTAAGAAATTTCGTTCATGTCGTACATGTTAAAACATTTTTTTATTTCACATAATTATTGAATTAGATGTTTAACCAAATGAGTGGAAATTATGTTAAGAAATCCATTACCTTACACTTAGTTATGGTTGTTAATTATTTAAAATCATTTATATTGGTTTTTAAAATGTTATTAGATTATAATAAAAATATATTAATAATTATAATATCATATATGATCTTCCAATTAACCCTTATTACCTATGTGTTATATTTCATTATTTTCATTTTTTGGCTATTAATTTCCCTATTTTCTCATGGCTTATAGATCATGAATGATCCATCTCATGTACATAATATATATATCTATCATATGACAACCCAATATTTATGTACATAAAAATTTCATCACTTTTGTGCAATATCTGATCCATTACACAACGGACACCCGAATAATGTATTAGTCTAGTGCCTATGAAAACATGGAATCCTAAACCATGGTACAAAAGTGTGCTAATATATATCCTAGTAGGTTATTCTTGAATTTTACCCTTATTAAACAAATGAAACATAATTCATATTTTTGTTACATGGGTTAAAGAATCATAAAAATGGTAGTTCTTAGATACTCGGTAAGGGAAAGTAATGGATATATGTAAGAATAATCATTAGAGTATGGCTATGAAAATATGATACTGTAAATGGAAGATCATACTCAAAATATTAAAAAACAAAAACATGAATCATGAAATAGATATTGGTAGTTCATAATACATGACACATAAAGAATAATCAATACAATCTATGAAATCATACCATAGGAAAACAACTTTAAATTTGTGTCATACAAATAAGAATATAAATTATTATGTCAAGGATACCTACCAAGACATTTATAACATGTTAGGTTTGGTATTAAACATGTGAGACTACATTAGGCATCGGCTAACAACCCATGTACCTACTTTGATCTTTGGATAACAACCGTTGTAACCTCTATATTTTTGTCTTGGGCTACAACCTATATACATACATTAGGATTTGGAAAACAACCTATAAAACCTCTTGTTTTCAAGATTGGGATACAACCCATTTAACCTCATACATTCATACATAAAATACAACCATTATACCTAATTATATTTAATGTTGGTCTAAAACCCATTTACCTTCTTTGTTTTGGTCTTGGGTTACAAAGCATTTACCCTTTTATCTCACATACAATTTATCACTTCCAAATAAATTAGATAGAGATATAGTTCACACTCGTCTCATAATTATGTCATACATACATGTGTCAAAAATTAATAAACAATCATATCATAAAACAAATAATGAAATGATAATCATAAACAAGTTATCACATCATAAAATTTCGAAAAATAATGTTTTTAATCATTTCTCCAGTGAATAACCTGTGAAAATAACCAGGTCTCATAAGCATATAACTCGTGAAATATAAATCGGTTTCATAACATTTATACCATCAAAACAAAAGACATTCATTGAAATAATATGAATGGTTCCTTTGGATAATATCCCAGAAATTCAGGAGAAACACCAACATATTTCATCTTATATGTAAAATTATTTGGAAATATCTTTTTAAAACATTTCTCTAAGAAAATATCATTTCTTCGTTAAAATTATAATTTAAAAAAAACCTTTTGAAAACATTTTACATTGAAAATATAAAATAGAATCTTGAAAAATATAGTGAAATATATTTTCCTTGAAGAAATATAATGGAATCTTAAATCAATTTGAAAACCATTTTCCTTGAAAACATATAAAAGAAGAATGAAAACATTTTAAAACCCATTTATTTGAAAATGAATCTTGGAAACATTTTTGAATCCCATTTTATTGAAAGTAAATTGAAATTTTATATAGAAATATTTAAAACCATAAAATTATTTAATTTTTTTTCCATAAAATTAGATTAAAGGACCAATTTTATACCATTTTTTAAAAAATAGTTTTTGAATTTCTTGGAATGTGTCTCAAAGAAGGATAATTGAGACATAACTACTTTAGAAAATTGGAAACATTTGAAACATAAAACACTTAAAATAAAGTTCATAAAATGGATATGTAAATACCCAAAAGTTTAATGATAAAAATAATATAAAATATTTATCTGATTTATATAAATCACATAAAATAAATGAGTGGTGAATAAGCTATAAATCTCACATAAATAAAATTGAGACTTGTAAATCCACTTACCTTAAGTCTTTACTCTCTTTATACACATTCAAACTGACTATATAATAAATATATGTGTTTTAAACATCTACCATAAAAAATATTATTATATATAATACAATATATGATTAAATTATGACATCATATTACTCGTTTATTAACAATTAAATGTTAATTCTATGTCTCCTCTAATAACTGTATTGTTTCTCAAAACTATTTTGAAATTATATTCATTTATATACTGATTTAATTATTTACATAATGTAAAACATGATGTATATATAATATATATTCAGTATGTAAATATTTATTGTAATCTATAAAATATATAAATATTATTTGAAATACATAATTCTTCAGGATAGTAGGTATTACGTGCGCGTTAACATTGATTTCATTTTGTTACTGTATTTAAAGAATAAAAGTAAATGACATATATATATATATATATATATCATTATAGTAGACTTATAAATTCCTTTATATCGTATACCTTTACAAAACCCATCCTTACCACATTCCATGTAATGCGTGAAAAAATCACTTACTTTGAGAAGGCGGTAGTCAAAATTTCCACAAACAAAGCCATTATATTCACTCAAAATTAAAATCATGAAGGTAGGATTTATATAAAAACTAAATAATTATACATATAAAATAAATATCATATAAAAATAGTCATTCCATCATAATGTCAAACCATGATAATTGGTAAATTAAAAAAATGAACAATATCGTTTTGTGAGACGGTAGTTCTCCATACAAAAAAAGAGTAACATTGTTACCCATTAGATGGATTTTTTGAATGTTCAGGTATAATACATGGAATAAAAAAATAAGTATATTTTTTATACTTGTTTTATTATATAATCTTGTATGAATAATAATTCATGTCATAGAGAAATAAAATAAAGGAAATGAACTTGATGAAGGATGTTACCTCTTCTCTGGGTTACTCCTTTTAGTTTTTACCAAAAGGATTATTTAGTTAGATTTATTAAAATAAGGAGGATTCAAAGAGGTATTTAGTGATTTTTGTAATTAAATTGGTTATATCTTGGCCAAACCTATGTGGTTTGTGAAGTGTGAAGAATGGGGTTTTGTGGTGACCTTTTATAAGGGAGAGAGGTAACACACTTCAAATATTTAAGAACATGCAATGTGTATGCATTTATTACATCAAAAATTCATCCAAAATAAAAAAACTCAATAATAATAGGTTTTGGGACGAAAGTGTTAAATACAATGTGTTTTGGACAAGTTTTAATGTCATTTGTCCCGTTAAGTTTATGTTTTAGTCCCTTGTTAAGCATAATTTTACCTTAATGTTTTAATTAATTTTAGTCATATTCACAATTCATTTTGGTCAAAATTTATGTTTATATTATTAGACAATAGATATTATATTAATAACAACCATGTATTTACATTATTTTAAATTCAATTCGTATAACTGTCAAAATTAAATATAAGGATAATCCCATCGGCGTAGAGAGAAAGTGGGTTTTTTTAGAATATCCAATGATTAATTAAGATTTTATATGTAAATTCAGCATAATAAGGACTCAAATGACCTAAATTGGATTAATAGATTTATGTTGCTCCTATTGTGTTGATAAAACCAACATAAAATATAATTTATCTACATAAATAAAGTATACAAAAAAAGTTTGAATTAAAATTCATCAGTTTCACTATTCATCCAAAATTGTTATTTCCCAGTAAAATACATGAATTAACCCAGTATAATTTTGAAATTATGGATTAAAAAAGGAAGTATATTTAATAAATTTTAATTTCTTATTATGTATAAAATTAATGTTTTATTGTTCATTGAAGGACATAAAAATTAGTTCCTTTAAGAGATTGGTATTTTTTAAACATATAAAGACTTTACCAAAAATTACATATATCATTATCAATATTTTTAATTTATATTATATCATTGTAAATATCATGAAAAAGTTGTTATTACTATCAATATAATTATGTTTACCGGCTTGGTAGTTACTATATAATATAAATAATTATATAATTATAAATGGGTTGTTTTATAGAAACTCAGGGTTTCTTGTATTGCATGACAAGTTAGTTTTATGTGTAAGGCTAACAGACCTTTCTGTATCATATGATTAATTTATGAATTAGTTTAGTGTAAAATGAAATACATCAAAGGAATATTATTTATTTGGAAAAAGTCTCACAAAAACTCAGGGGTTATATATCAAATCCATAATAAGAAGCTAGAAATAATTATAATATCATTATATCAATATTATATTCAAATCCAATAATATATTATGGTTAGTAAAATGAATTATGTTATGATCATGGAGATGGTAGACTATACCTATACATGAGTGACTTTTACATTTTTGAATGAACATTATAGAAATTAATTAGGTAATATTTTAATTTTACAGATTTTTCATAATAAAATTATTATCATATTAAACACCTATATATATTATTCATGTTGTATATTAATAAAAAAGAGAGTCAAATCACTTCGGGATAGCATTAGTTCACATGTACATGGGGGATGTTATATTCTTTCATTGAGTAAAAAATATGAAAATTAAATGAAATAACATCCTTAAAAATGATAAATATGTGATTAATATCATAATTATTTAATTTATATGACATATAATCATTAACTATATTCTTATCACCATCTTTGTGAAGAGTTAGTGAAAGAATTATCGCATCGCTTCACAAGGTGGTAGTATTTTATACACATGAAAAATATTATAGTGTAACATACTAAATGGAATATATTATGGTATATGTGATATAATGAGTCTAGTGGTATAATTATTAATATATATCATATATATATTGTCCATTATAATACCCACAAATGAGAGGTAGTAATTAAAAAATGGACAACATCATTTCAGGATGTTGTAGTTTTTCGTACACACGAAAATGTTTTTGTAACCCATTTGATGGAAGTGGATATGTTTTGTGGTCATGAAATTTTTATTAAAACATTCCATTATATGTAAGATATAGAGTATATTATATCACAATTTTTAATAGAAATTTAAGAAGGTGTATAATAAAAAAATTAAAAACACTCGTTGAAAAAGATTGCCTCTTCTTCAGTATTCTCCCACGATTTTAACTAAATCATTCATAGCTCATTTTTTCGCAAGACAATTTATATATTATAACTATTGGGATGTTATTAAGTTATTTAGGATGGTATTGGCTAATACAATGTGTAATGAATTTGCAAAAAAAATAAGTTGATTGAGTCCCCTTTTATAATTGAGAATTGATATTCTTGTAAATACCCAAAAGTATTCACTATTGGGATTCCTCTTTTTCCTCATGTGCAGTTGAAATTAGATAATAATAGAGGTGAGGGTTTATTTGGTCATTAAATACCTCTAAAAATAAAAAAAGAAACACATTTTTAACGTTTTTTCCTTATTCATTATGTTAACTCAATTTTACACTTTTGGTTTTTACAAAGGCAATTTGTAATTTTTTCAATTACATAGATACATTATCCTTTGATAATAAAATTAAATTTATTATTAATAGATAATTTAAAACTTATTATTATAAATATAAAACCTAATATAATATATAAAAATACTATGATTGTGTAAAATTAATTTTAACAGAAATTCATGTAAATCGAAAAATATTTTTTAACCATAATCTTGATAATTATGATTAATTGTTTTTAGTAAAAATTATAGTAAAAAATTATGTTTCACATATAAGATAAAATAAATTATGGTGATTCTAAATTTTGATGTATTTTTTTCAAACTATATTAATATAAGTTGTATAATTATATCAAAATTAATCCCGCAGATGTGACGAGAAAGTGTGTTTTTGATGTGAAATTGCTCACATGTTTACAATGTTTTTAAATAAAAATTAAAAATTAATTAGATTAAAATTACCTAATTTGGATTAATGTTTGTAAATTTTATTTATCTTTACATTAAATAAATTAAAAATATTTTAACACCCCAATCCTTCACGGTACATTTCCCTTTGAATAATGCAATAGCTTTCATTTTAAGAAACTTTGAGATTATATCACACCACGACCAATAAAACTAGTCGTAATGAATAGAAATACTCAATTTTTGAAATTTTATTAATTTTATCATAAAAATAGACTTCATTTTTTGATTCTGACTATCTAAATTATCATAAGGTTAATATTTGGTATTTTTCTGAAAACATTCAATTTTTTATGAATAGTGAAAAAACACTACGTTGTTGGTTAAAATAGACATTTTATTTAAATAATTTTTTATTTTATTTTAATTTATTTAGGTCAAATTAGATACAAAATAAATATATATGTTCAAAGTAATTCATTGGAGTCATTTTATAATAAGTTTAGATATACAATATTTTATCAAACTATTTACCGTCTTTTACCCACCTCCTATGAGCATTTCAAAATTTTTATGAAACATAATTTTACCGCTTCTATGAGTTGAATGTAAAAAATCTGAGAGACACAATTGATATTAGTAAGTAAAATGTGGTTCAATAAGATGAAAATAATTTTTGTGAATAGTAACTTTTTACTTTTCTTTACCATAGTTATAAGTAAATATGGTAATTAAGGGTAAAAATAATATCATAATTACCATAACGTATGTCTTAATTCTATTATATAAGTCTAATTTGACCAAAAAGAACCTTATTAGTAAAATATGATCCTTTAGGTCCACATGTATTAGATTAGGACATTTATTATCATTTTATTTAAAAAGAGTTAAAATAGTTAAAATCGATGTTTAATAACTAAACCATTTTTAATATAGGGTTACACATAAGATAAATTAGACTATAATTATTCATTAGATATATAAAAAAATTATTATTTAATGGAAATTTATTTATAATTTTTAGACATTATATATTTCTATTTATTGATGACACAATGATGATGTAGTAATGACCTCATTAATGAAAGATTAAAATAATTGATATTATAAATATAGAAATAAATGTAATTTGAGACTTTTTATGAATTCCAATAAAATTAATGGTTAATATTAAATCTTATGATTGAACATATGAATTTATTTCTTAGTAATAAAGTTTTTAGGAGTTTAAAAAAATCATTTATTAAATAATGTCAAAATTGACATAATTGAGTTTTTAAAACAAATACTATATTATTGGTAGATATAATATTCCAAAAATTATATGTTTCTATAAAAGGGCCTTAATAATATAATATATGTCATTAATGAACCTGTTGGGGTTATCATGGCAGGTTATAAAATGTTTATTAATGATATAATATAAAAATACAAAGATACATGGTAAATGTCAAACTATTTAAATGAAAGTTAAATCTAAAAGATAAGGTTAATATGGTGACCCAAACATGTCTAAAACCTATTGGTAGATATATTTTGGACCCATAATTTCTATATATTTAAATAATTTATTTTTTAACCATTAGAAACAAATAATAAATTATTATTATAAAATAATATTTCAAGCTTTTCTTAAAGTGACCCACACCTCTCTTATAAAAGGGAACCTCCCCTTCTCCCAAATTCACACCATAAAAGCTAGTTGGCTCAGCCAAAACCTACCCAAATATCCTATGAACTGTCATCCCTTCATCCTAGAGGTCATCCTTTAATCATAAATCCAACCTATGAAGCCCTTTTGATCAAATCAAAAGGAAGAACCCGAAGAAGAGGTAAATATTTAATCACCTCTTTCACGTTATTTTCTTCTTACACATCCCCTTTCTTTGTTGTTTCCATTCTAAAATAATAACCCCAGTTTCTTCTATATATTTTGATGTCATTATAAAAACAGTTCATCAATATTCATTATTCTATCCATCCTTTAAATGACAAAGTCACTTTACGTGTGTACGTACGGATAACCATCTCCACGTCGTGGTGTAGTTTGTTATTCAAACACTTCATCCTTTGGATGGGTTTAATAATGAGAATAAATGTTGAAAAAGGTTAAATATAACATGATAATTATTATTTTTATTGGATATACCATCCAATTATATACGATTTTAATATCAAAATAATGATATTGTCACTCGTGCGTACGTATGGATTACCATCTCCACGAACGTGATAAGATTAATTCTCTGTCGTAATCATTCATGAATAATTTTTTTAGGATTAAAAATAATATTTATTAACATTTTATCATTATTTGTATGAATCAAATAAATTATATCCATAAAAAACATGTCCTACGTAACCATGCATATAATGGAAAATGAATCAATTAACACCCGTAACAATGATACTACTGAAATATCATTAACAAAGCTATATTAGAAGATCCTATATGATATCATATTAATGTATATGGTTCATGTATAATTTAAAAAAAATTATACCACCACTATAGACATTTTTAACCTACCCTAGACCAAGGAAAATTACAACATTAGGGTTAATTTCACAATCTCTTTATTATCCAATGTTGTTTTTACGTAAATATCTACTGAGACATCTTTATCATCCATATCCATGTTTCTTAAAAATGTATTCGAAAATATTTATTCTGTGTACTAGAAAATGGGTTAATGTCATTTATAACATTGTTTGACTTTTTATTGAATCATTTGAAATAAATTTTTCTGTCGTTTTCTAAACAAGGAACCTTATGCCCTTTTCGACAAAATTTAGTTAAGAATGTTTTTTTAACTTATATGGAGGGTGAGGCTATTTTTCCCATTATAACATAATTCAAGCTTCCCTTACAGGCTTATAATAAAATTTTAAAAATAAATGTTTTCTTTTATAATTATATGACATTTAAATGATTTCAAAATAGAAATATATATTTCTCTAAAACTGTTTTGATTTTATCAATGTCAACATCATTTGATGGATTTTATGTATGTTTGAAGTTGATTTATTATGATATAAAACATCCATATTCTATTAAATGTTTTTTGATATGTTGGACAATGTATGTGTTATTTTTATACCATTCATTGTTTATGGATAAAGTATTGAAATTTCGTATTCTAGTTTTAATACAAATGTTTATATTTTGTTTAATCCTTCTCATATGAGGAATGCATTAGACTTCTTAAGTGATGGGTGGAGCCTGCTATAGCTCTTCGATGCATCGGTAGGTCTCATGAGACAACTAGCATCTTGGAAAAAGGCCTTGACAAAATATTATTTGTAGTCTTTCCACAAGGCCTTGACAATGTGGTTGTGATGTTTGGAATTATGCATTCCATCATTATTAAAGTGGCGGCTAATATTGCATGTGATTATTCGATGAGTAAAATATCCATGTCAATAAGTAAATGAAATTATTTGATTTTATCTTTTCCATATTATTCTAAAGTTCTTGTTTAAAATGCTTTTGTTTTAGTCTTTCATTGCTTTAAATGTTTACACTTGTTTATGAAATTTTCTGCTATATTGTTATCCTTACTGAGCATCTGAGCTCCCCATTTCTATGTTTTATTTTTCCTAGGATGAGAAGAAGTATATTACGACTGACCTACAAGGATAGTATAAGGGATAAGAGTGTGGGCTATGGATACTATGTTGTTATAGATTTTTATTTTATTATGTAATGTAAAACTTATGAATGTATCTAGTATTTTCCAAGGCTACTAAACTAATCTGTCTTTCGAGACATGATATTTTGTGATCATGCCAATGTTATGTAATAATGCACTGACTCTGGGTAACTAGGGTTGGGTAATTAAAGTTGGTATCAGAGGATGTTTAGTACAAACCTTGGAAGATATATTTAAAAAAACTCTAATTAGATAACATTACCCTATGATAGACTTTGAGTATTTGTATATCAGAAATTCTTAGAATTTCGGTATTATAGAGATTTTGTGAGTTTTCCGAGAAATAAATCCATATATTGATACGATCTGGTAGAGGCGGCTCTGGTAAAGATGCACTTAGGGGTAAAACCTGAAAACACCGCTCTGAGTTATACTCGAACGGGAACTGGTGCACAACAACGAGCTTTGCTGCACTCGTGGTTACGACACTCCCGGGGGATATGCATAGGATTATTATCATTTTAATTTCAAACCATTATGAATGGTTTATGAATATATACTTCCTCAAAGAAAACATTTTTATGATTATGGATTCTATCCATAAACTACTCAATTTATGTTAAGTGTTTTACAAGTTTGGAATTATGTATTGTGATTCATAAACTAATCCAGTGTATGCCATTGTTTAGAAATAGAACCTTCTGGAAGGAATGGAAATAGTATCAATGTACATAATCCATGTAGGTATTTCCATCCTACTCAAAATAATTACAGTGGAGCTGGTGAGTACACTGGTGCCAATCAGCTTATCACCATAGTGGGACAACTCACTCAGGTTATGAATAATAACCTTACCAGTATGGAGCACCCTGATCCACAACGCGGAGGATCAATTCAAGAATGCTTCATGAGGAAACAACCACCTCCATTCTATGGGAGTACAAATCCATTAGTAGCAGAAAAATGTATAAATTCCTTAGAGAAAATATATCTTGCTTTAGGGAGTAGAGAAATGGAAAAAGTTGTCATAGAAATTTATCACCTCATTGGAGATGCAGATCAATGGTGGTCATTGATTCAAAAAAAGGAAGATGATGAAGTATCAAATATGGATTGGAGGGTGTTTAATGATATTTTCTTAGAAAAATAATTTCCTTGTGACCATTGAGTGGATATGGAAAGAAAATTTCTGAGTCTGAGGAAAAAAGTGGACGAGATTGTCTCAAAATATGAGGCTAACAATACAAGGATAGAAAGGCATGAAATAAGATTATATATGTAACCCATGGATTAATATTGATCGATTATTAGATGGGTTAAAACCATTTATTCATCGAGAATTAGTCCCACAATCCTTTTCATCATACAAAGATATTGTCTCATGTTCTGTCAAGATAGAAAAAGTATTATCTAAGTCTTATGACTTTAAAGGAAAGCTGGAGAAGAAGAGATATGTTGAACACTCTGGAAATTGAAATAAGAGGACGAAGTAAAAATATGAATATCCATCCTGCATTAAATGTGGTAAGAAACACACCGGTAATTTCCTGAAGGGAATGGGAGTTTGTAACAAGTGTTGAGAAAAATTCCACCAAGATTGTGATTGCAAGGGGAAGAAAGAGGATATCAATGTTGAATGCTAAAATTGTATAGAAAGGGGGAATTATAGAAATGAATTTCTTAAGATCCAGTGAAACATATCTCAGAAAATGCCAAGGGATCAAGTCCATGATTATTCTATCACTACTACTGAGGTTGAAGCTCCTAAATACGTAGTGGCATATAATTTAATGGTTTCCTCAAGTTTAGAAAATGCTTTATTTCATTCTGGATCATCGCATTGTTTTATATCTTCCCATTTCCCGGTAAAAATTAGATATTTTAAATTTGACTTAACATGGGAGTTTCCAAGCAATAAACCTAAGGGAAGTCTCATTGAAACAAAGTTTTGAGAATCAATTCCCCTTAGGGAATATATATATTCTTTATCTGTTGATCTCATCATCATACCCATGATTTAATTTGATATAATCCTCAGTATGGATTGGATTTCAGACAATGATATAAAAATTAATTATAAGAAGAAGATGGTTATAGTTTTCTATGATGATAAGGAGTCACTTATCATCAGAGCAGAAAATTCAACACATGATTCTTATCTAGATCAACCCCCAGTAGCTCTACCAAATTCCATTATTGGGGAGGATGATAATGAATTATTTATGAGAGAGGAAAATAATACTCGAATAATGGAATAACTATTGTGAATGAATATATTGATGTGTTTCCAGTGGATTTACCTGGAAATCCTCCATAATGAGAAATTAAGTTTTTCGTTGATTTAATTCCTAGCTCAAGAACCATATTGAAGACCCCTTATTGAATGGAAACTGTGGAATTAGTGGAACTAAAGAAACAATTGATGGAATTGAGTAACCAAGGATTTATTCACCCAAGGGTTATTCCATGGGAAGACCCTATCCTTTTTGTTAAATAGAAATATGGACCTATGAGGTTGTTCGTTGAGTAAAGGGAGATAAATGCTATAACAATAAAGAACAAGTATCTCCTACCTCGCATTGATTATTTATTCGACCAAATTTATGGTGCTTAATATTTTTCAATGATTGGACTTCGATATGGATATCATCAGTTGTGTGTGAAGAAGAAAGACATTCCAAAAACAGTATTTCAAACCAGGTATGGGCATTACAAGTTTACAATAATGCCATTTGGGCTGATTACTGCACCCTTTATTTTCATGGATATAATGAACAAAGTTTTCAAGGAATATCATGATGAATTTTTAATGGTATTTATTAATGATATCCTAGTATACTTCAAAAGAAATGATGAACATGAAAATCACATGCACACCATTCTAAAAACCCTCAGATGAAATGAATTATATGGTATGTTTAGCAATTGTGAATTCTGGCAGGAAGAGATTTCTTTTCTTGGCCATATTTTCCCTATGGATGGAATATCTGTTGATCATTCAAAGACCAATGCAATACATGAGTGGCCAACACTGATGTGTATATCTGGGGTATGAATTCATATTGGTTTAGCAGGTTATTATTGGCATTTTGTCTATAATGTCTCCCGATTGGCTAGCCCATTAACCAAGATCACAGATAAAGGAGTTAAATTTTTTTGGACTACAGATGTGATGAATTTTTTGAACAATATAAGAGATGATTAGTCAATGCTCTTATATTGACTCAACCATCATGGAACGATGGTTTTGTTATTTATAGTTATTATTCAATGAAAGGACATGGTTGTGTCCTAATGTATAATGATATGGTTCTTACAAATGCATCACAATAGCTAAAAATTTATGAGCCAAACTATCCTACTCATGATCTGGAGTTACCAGCTATAATCTTCGCTCTAAAGATATGGTGACACTATCTCTATGGTGAAAAATGTGAGATTTATACTAATCACAATAGTTTGATGTATATTTTTTCACAAAAAGAACTCAACATGAGGAAATGGAGAATGAATGAAGTACTTGATGATTATGATTTCACAATACACTACCACACAGGGAAGGTAAATAAGGTGGAAGATGCTTTGAGCAGAAAGGATCATAGAGTTTTGAACACGATGAGAGTTGAATGGGATCCTATTTTCATGGATATATTGAAAATGGATACCGGAATAATCATGGAAGGTGAAACATCAATGATTTTTCAATTGGTTGTCAAACCATCATTACTAGAAAAGATAAGAAGTTCTTAGGATAATGATGAGGAGTTTCAAAAGAAGATTAAAGGTGTGAATGATGGAAGATTGATTGAATTTATATATGAAGATGGGATTTTGAAATTTGGGAAGCGACGTTGGGTTACCGATATACAGGATCTAAAAAGGGAAGTGTTTGGTGATGCTTAAAGCTCCAATTTCTCTACACACCCTGGAAGCACCAAGATGTATATAGATTTGAAAGGACATTTTTTTGGGACAACCTGAAGAGGGAGATTTCTGATTTTGCGTCAAGATGTATGGTTTTTCAACAAGTGAAAATTGGAAGGCAACAACCTGGAGTAGTCAGGCAACCTCTTCCCGTACCTGAGTAGGAATGGGATAATATTACGATGGAATTTTTCATGGGACTACCAAAGACTCCAAGAAGGAATGATGCAATATGAGTTTCTATTTATAATATTATCATGTTAGCACATTTTAATGCTGTAAGAGAATATTTACCACTTGAATATCCAGAAGGACTATAATATAATGAATTTTAAGACTTCATGGAGTACCCTTATCAATTGTTTCTGATCATGATACCTGATTTACAACAAAATTATAGAAAACTCATCAAAAATCCCTAGTTATTGAACTTCATTTGGGATCTTCCTACAACCCTCAAACTGATGGACTATCAGAACAGACTATTCAAACCTTAGAAGACATGTTGAGATCTTTCTCACATGATTTTCAAGGTATATGGGTTCTATATTAATCTCTTGTATAATTTTCTTATAACAATTGCTTCCATTAAAGTTTTCAGATGGAACCATATGAAGCGATAAATAGAAAGAGATGTTGCACACCAACTTGTTGGGACGATGTTGGTGAAAGAAAACTCATAGGCCTAGAACTTGTTGAGGAAACAATGTAAAAGGTGAAGGTTATCCAAACCCAAATCAAAGCATCCCAAAATAGGTAAAAGATCTATGTCGATAACAGAAGGAAGGATTTGAAATTTCAATAGGAGGCCATGTTTTCTTGAAGGTATCTCCATGGAAGGGTGTTATATGTTTCGGTAAGAAGGGTAAATATACTCTTAGGTACATCTGACCTTTCGAAATTCTAGAATGAATTGGAGTTGTAGCTTATCATTTGGCAATGCCTCGAAGTCACTCCATAGATCATGATGTGTTCCACGTATCACTATTTAGAAAATACATGCCTGACCCAATGCATGTACTCACCTATGAAGAAATTGAATTGGAACCTGATCTATCTTATTATGAATAACCTATCAACATTCTTGATAAAAGATAACAAGTGTTCAGAAATAGGATGACTTGTCTGGTAAAAGTTCTTTGGAAAAATCCCAAGATGGAAAAGGCAATGTGGGAACCTGGGGAACATATGATGATGAACCACCCGAATATTTTTTTTGTAGTAGTATTATAGAAATTTTTAGGATGAAATTATTTGAAAGAGGGAAGAATGTAACACCCCAAGCTTCCACAGTACGTTTCCCTCTGAATAAAGAAATTGCTTGAATTGTACCCAACTCCGATATTATAACACACCGCGACCAATAAAAATAGCCATTATGAAGAGTAATACCCACTTTTTGAAATTTTATAAATTTTATCTTTCAAATTGGACATCATTTTTGGATTCAGAATATTGAAATTAACTTAGGGATAATTTTTTGTATTTTTCTGAAAACTTTCAATTTCTGATGAATAGTGAAAAAACACTGCGTTATTGGTTAAAACCGACTTTGTATTTAAATAATTACTTATTTAATTTTAATTTATTTTATGTCAAAATAGATACTTAATACATATATATGGTTAATGTAATTCATTGGAGTCATTTTGTAATAAGTTTAGATATATAAAATTTTATCGAACTATTTACCGTCTTTTACCCACCTCCTTGGAGCATCTGCAATTTTGAATAAAATTTAATTATACCACTTATATGAGTTGAATTTCAAAAATCTGAGAGACACGGTTGATATCAGTACGTAAAATGTTGATCAATAAGATGAAAATAATTTTTGGTGAATAATACCTTTTTACTTTTTGTTTACAACAGTTAAAAGTCGTTAGGATAATTAAGGGTAAAAATGATTTCATAATTACCCTAACTCATGTAATAATTCTATTATATAAGTTTAATTATGAAAAAAACAACCTTGGGAAGAAAATATGATCCTTTACGTCCACATGGATTATATTAGGACCTTTATTAATATTTTATTTAATGAATAGTTAAAAGAGTTAAAATCAATGTTTAATAACAAAACCATTTTAAATATAGTGTTATACAGAAGATAAATTAAACTATAAATATTAATTAGAAATATAACAAAATTATCTACATAATGGTATAATATTTATAATTTTTAGACATTGAATATGTCAATTTATTTATGACACAATGATGATGCAGTAATGACCATATTAATCAATTATTAAAGTAATTGATATAATAATTATCCAAATAAATATAATTTGAGACTTTTGATGAATTAAAATATTTTTCTCGGTAAATATGGCATGTTAGGATTGAAAATATGAATAAATTTCGAAGTAATAATGTAATTAGGACTTTAAAAAATCATTTATTAAATAATGTCAAAATTGACATAATTGAGTTTTTAAAACAAATACTATGTTATTGGTTGATATAATATTTATAAAAATATATGCTTCAACCAAAGGGAATTAATAATATTATATATTTCATTAATGAATCTATTGGGGTTCAAAAGGTAGTTTTTAGTTATTTTATTAACTATATAATATAAAAATACACTGGGACATGGTAAATGTCAAACTATTTAACTAAGAGTTAAATCTATAAGATAAGGTTAATATGGTCACCCAAACATGTCTAAAAACAATTTGTTGAGATTTTTTCAACCCCTTCCTACCTTATAATTTACATAATTAATTTTGGAGCCATTAGAAACCGAAAATAATTTTATCATAAAATAATATTTCATGATTTTTCCAAAAGTGACCCTCACCTCTCTTATATAAGGGTACCTCCCCTTCACTCAAATTTACATCTTCAAAACCATTTGTCTCGACCAACCCCTACCAAAATATCGTTTCATCTTTCCTCCCTTCATACTAGAGGCCTTCCATTAGTAATAAATCCTACCTAATAATCCCTTTTTATCAAATCAAATGTAAGAACCTGAAGAACAGGTAAATATTTAATCACCTCTTTCTAGTTATTTTCTTCATCCACTTCCTCTTTAATTTTTTTTATCATTATAAAATAATAAATTTAGTATATTCTATATAATTTGATGTTATTATAAAAATGGTACAAATATATTCATTCTTCTATCCATCCTATAAATGAAAATGTCACCATACATGCGTACGTACGGATTACGGTCTCGACGTCTTGGTGTAGTTTGTTATTCAAACAATTAATCTTTTGGATGGGTATAATAATGAGTATAAATGACGTTAAAAATAGATATAACATGATAATTATTGTTTATATATGTTATACCATCCAATTATATAATATTTTAATTTCAAAATAATGATATTGTCTCTCGTGCATACGTATGGATTTCCGTCTCCAGGAATTCGATGAGAATCATTCCCCATCGTAATCATTCAAAAATAATTTTCATTTTATGATTAAAAATAATGTTTATGAACATAATATAATTGTGTATATTAATCAAATATATCCTATCCATAACAAACATGGATTATATAACCAATCATATAAAGGAAAACGAATTAGTTAACACCCGAAACGATGATACTACTGAAATATTATTGACAGAGCTATATTAGAAGATCATATATGATATCATATTAATGTATATGGTTCTTTTATAAGTTAATAAAAATTATTTCACCATTATAAAGGAGGTTAACCTACCCATGAACAATGAAAATTACCACGTAAGGGTTAATTTTACAATATCTTCATTATCCGAGGTTGGTTTTACGTAAGTATCTACTAGGACCCCTTTATCATCCACATCCACGTCTCTTAAAAATGCATTTCAAAACATTTTAACTATTTACTAGACTATGGGTTAAATTCATTTATAACCTTGTTTTAATTTTTATAAATTTTTTTGAAATGAATATTTCCTCATTTTTCGAAACAAGATACCTTATGACATTTTCCACAAAATTAAGGTAAGAATGTTTTTGTACTTATACGGTGGGTGAAACTTTTTTCCACCATTATAACATCATTGAATCTTCCCATAAAATCTTATAATAATATTTTCAAAATAAATTTTTTCTTTTATAATTATATTACTTTTAAATTATTTCAAAATAGAAAGTGATATTTCTCAACAAAAGTATTGATTTCTTCTATGTCAACATCCTTTGATGTATTTTAGGCTTGTTTGAAGTTGACTAATTATGATACAAAACATTCATATTGTATTAAAGGGTTTTTGATATGTTTGATTGTGGATGTGTTATTTTTATACCATTCATGGTTTATGGATAATGTATAGACATTTCTTATTACAGTTTTAATACGAATGTTTATGTTTGGTTTAAACCTTTTCATAGGAGGAATGTATTGGACATAGTAAGTGATGGGTGGAGCCTATTATAGCTTCTCAATGCATTAGTAGGTCTCATAACACAAACTAGTGTCTTGGCATAAGGAGTTGAAAAAATTTTATTTTTAGTCTGGGAACAAGGCCTTGAATATGTTGTTATGAAGTCTGGAATTATGAATTCCATCATTATGAAAGTGGATATTGATATTGCATGTGATTATTCAACTAAAAGAATATCCATGTGAATATGTAAATAGAATTATTTGATTTTATCTTTTCTATATTATGCTGATGTTCTAGTTTAATAGGCTTCTGTTTTAGTATTACATTAACTTAAATGTTTATTCTTATTTAGGAATGTTTCCTCTATAGTGATATCCTTACTGATCATTTGAGCTCTCTCCTTTATATGTTTTATTTTTCCCAGGATGCGAAAAATTATATTATGTATGACCTACAGGTAAAGTATAAGTGATATGAGTGTGGCCTATGGAGTCTATGTTATAGATTATCAATTTATAAGGTAATGAAAAACTTATGAATGTATGTAGTATTTCCATGGCTACTAAACTAATAGGCCTTTTGAGACTCGATCATTTGGGGTCATGAGAATATTATGTAATAATGCACTGACTATGAGTAACTTGGGTCAGCGCATTACAATTATAATATAACAGTATAATTTATATTAAAATTTTCATTTTTCAATTTAAATTAGGTGTTGATAATATTTTTCAAAAAGTGAAACTTGTCAAAAAATTACAAATGTTAACCCTAATATAATTTAGGTATTCTTATTTAAAAAATGAAGTTAATTTTTTTCCAAATAAATTTATGTTAGCAGTTAAAATTATTTTTAAATTTACTGCAAGAGCGTGTCAAAACCATCCTTTATAAAAAATACTATTTTTCAGAAATCATTTATTTTTTCAGTTAAATGATACATATTTTATTTATAATAAATATATATCTAGTAAACTATATATTTTTAAAAATTAATTACCCATATTATTACCCTCCAAACAAACAACTAGATGATAATTATCATATTAAATAATAATAATAATTGTATATTGTAGTTCTGTAAAACTCGAATATGCGTGAAATGCATGGAATCAATTAACCTTATCATTATTTGTCATTAATGCTGTTCAAAATATTTGATTTATTTACAGATAAAAATATCATAATGTCTCTGTTTGTTTTATTCTCTCTATGATTGGTGTTTTTTGTAATAAACACTATCAAATACAATTACCTTATTATAGAATTTTGGAATGTGACTAATGCATTCACATGTTCGATTTGTGATAATTAAGAGATATTTAATTTTTAGGGGATTAATGATAATATCATTTTCTTAAATATAGTGTGTTTCTCTTTAAAATTTATAATCATAATCTCTTAGAAGGGTCATAATTTTATTCATTAATGAAATGGTTTAAGCAGAATATTAGATGAGGTTCTAGAGATTAATGTATTCCTTCCCCAAATGGAGATTTATGCATTCTAGAAAAAATGTTCTAAAATATCATAATAATTAATATAGATTTTTGGAATGAATTATTAGTCTATTTTTTATATTTTTACCCATTAAAAGTGATTTATTGTGCTTGCATCATAAAAAGTAAATTCTTCTATATTTATTTCATAGAGTAAGAGATGAATTAGAAATTGTTCGAAGAAAAAAAATATGAAATTATGCCTATGAAATGAAAATATTTCAAGAATTTTTATTTCTTTATAATCATAGTGAAGGAAATAATTCCCCAACTCTTTGAAGAGGTTATTGAAACAAAAATATTGTCATATTATTATGATTTTTATGATAAAAATGCATTTTTCACACCACTTTGGTATAGTATTTAGTCGTCACTAGACTTCCCTAGATCACCCACATTATTGTAATCAATGTTCACTATCACCATCCACTAGTATATTGGTGCTAGTTTTCTCTTCTATGCCCATGTTTCAACATCCCACCTTTGTTTTCCGATTGTGGAAACATATTATTTTTTATATTAGATAACTATTTGATGTCAATTTATATTTTTTAAATAATATTTTTTACTAAAACTTATTACTATGTTGCTTTACATGATGGAATTTTCAAATGATAACCCATTTATTACCGAGAGCATGACTAAATTTTGATGATGTAATTTATTTAATGGGGTAGAATGTAACACCTTGGGATTCAAAAATATGAGAATCATATTTGATACAATGAATCCCAAAAAAATCAAAGAATAAAAGGGAATATAAAATCTTTGGACCTTAGGATATATTTATTTTTAAATAAAATAAATCACTTCGATAGCTTTCAGTTCACACTACATCAGTTTTGAGAAAAATTTGATCTTCTATTAAAATATTATTATTTAGACATTGCCATTAAAACCAAGATTTTGAACATGAGGGTAAAAATATTAATAATTAAAATATGAAATTTATATGGATTAAAATGTATAAAATAAATAATATGCATATATAATTATTATAGATAAATTTATATCCATCTAAATGAAGAAGAGAAAGTAAATTGAAAAAAAAAATTAGGAGACATATTACTCGTGATTTTTTCACATAATTTAAAATTAATTAGAAACCCCTTTATAAAATTTATATTATAATAGAAAATTTCATTTTTGAAATAATAATTTAAAAATTATCTGAATATTATTTTTTAGGATTTTTTAAATGTTTCATTTTTAATGAATAGTTAAACATACAAAATTTTAATTGAAAACCTTATTTTTCGTTTAAAATTTTTTTATGAAAGATTATATTTTAAAATTATTTTAATGTATAATTAGTTTTAATTTATATCAATTGACTCAATTTAGTCCATATTAATAAAATTCATATTTAATTTTATTATAAAATATTTTTAATCATTTCATCATTTCATCCTTAAAAGCATGTTTTCTCATCGTGTTTTTGAAATTAATTTTAAATTAAAATTTTTCACGTCTATGAATGTAATTTAAAAAAGGATTACATATTTAAAACCAAAAAATTTTATCGTATTAGATATTTTCAACATAATGTTTTTCTAAATTATGTTTTAGATATAGTAATAACTAATTATTACGGTTAAACTAAAAATGCATTTACTTTGATTTTAAATTAAATATATAAGGAATAAATTATCTTAAAAATTGTAAATATATATATTTTCCATCCATATTTTGATGTTATTCTTTATATTATATGAAAATTTTCAATTATTGGAACCTATTTACATGAAAAACATTAGTATAATTAATTATTTTTCCAAAAAAAATTACAATAGTGTCGCTAGCCTCACCTATAAATGGCCCTACCTCTACTCTATTTTTAAAATTCTAAATTTTTCTTGGATTATATAGTAAATTAATTAATAACATTATTTCATCCCACCCATAATCCTATAATTTTTGTTTTGGGAATAAATCCAACCTAAAAATGCTGTTAAAAAATCTAAACAGGATACACGAAGAAAAGGTAACATTATTCAATGAGATATTGTGTTTTGTTTATTTTTCAACTCCAATAAAAATATTATTAAACATTGATGATATAATAATATAATAATATAATAATATTTCATATTATGATATTTAGTTATGTTTTTTTTGACCTAAAAACACCTCAACATCCATCAAATGGGATACAAAATCCACATTTATGTGTATGGAGGTTTTCCGCCTCACGAATTGATGTCATTCATTTTTAAATTTCATCCTATCACAGTTGTTTTTCATGATGAATATAAATTATATATTATATATATATAATGTAATTTTTCATATATATTCATTATATAATTTATACATTTTTTACTTTCCATTCAATAGGAGATATGATATTTTCGATCTTGTGTACGGCGGACTACGCCTTGCGATGTGATTTGATTTGTCTATTAATAGTACTTTACATAGAAGATGATAATGGTAAATTTAATTACTATATGTGGTATAAATTAAATAATTATTTTATTAATTACATATTTATAATTATCATATTAAATTATTTCATTTTACCTTTTCTATAACCTAAATATGATAACATCATTCGTGTATGTGTGGACTATTTCATTCACCAAGCGATGTGACTCACTTTTCATCACAACACCAAAGGAATGATATATATAAGTAAATATGAATAAATAATATGGTTTATATGTTAATAGGATCAATACATAAATATAAAATACTACTTTCCTGATTTCTATAATGATAATAGAACAATGAAAACGTTACTCATGTGACATTGGGCCTACTATATTTAGAATTATAACATACTCTATATTAAATAAAAATCATTCCTGAGTTATTTTAAAATTATAATTTATTACTAAATATCATAATTATTCAGTAATTGTTATTTTTTAAAATTAATAGAACATGTAAGACTTGAAATAATCAAGTATTTGATGACAAAACATGCACATGAAAACAAGGAAATGAACACCCTAACAGATGAAAATAGTTAAATATTATTAATAAATAGGTGATAAGATGTTATAAAAATATATATAATATTATATACATTAATATGTTTATTCTTTAATTTAATAACATGTTTAAACCCACTATAAATGGTATTAACTGAGATTAAAGAAAATCATCTAGGACATAAGGGATTTCAACTCAATTTACATTTTGTGGATGATCATTTGTTATTATGCACCAAATAACTTTTATGTAGTTAACACACATACCATTATGAAACATATTATTTTATTCATTCAAAATTAAATTTAATTTATTTTTATCTCAGAATCATTTTATAAAAGCGTATTTCAGATTAAAATTAAAAAATAATAAATTTGATTGCATAACCTTACTTTATTTTGAAATTGTTAAAATTAAAAAAATGACTTTTTTAGTGATAATTTTCCATTGGAAATTAAATTTATAATAAATTTTAATATTAATTCATTACGGATATGACTATTTCTTAAAACATATACCATTTTTACATTTGGTTTTTTCTTTCAAAGTTACTTTAATGACTTGGGAAATATTGATAAATCTATGTACATTAATTAATAAGGATAATTCATGTTATGGAATACTATTAATAAATTATTTCAACTATTAAATATATAATTAATAAATTTTTCATGAATACATGGGTCGGGACAATTTGTATAGATCCAATTGACGCATTGTCAAGTCACATTAGATAAATTAGTTTCCAAAAGACAAGGATTTTTTACCCAGTATTTTTAACCTTTCTTCAGGAAATTATTGACAATACAAGTATAGTTAGCCAAAATAAGACATTTCTTACCCATTAGTTTTAAAATTACTTTTGAATGGTATTGATGGTAGTGGAATCATATTATTTGTTGATGCATTACATTCTCAGTTTGTTTATTAAAAGGAATATATGTATTATTTCAATACTTTTCCATATTTATTATTTCTTAACCATTTACGATAGTAATGTTATTAAAATTTAATGTTTTTTTGTAATTTACATTTCCATATTATTTAGGATTATTGATTAATGGTATCTTATATTATACATAACCCTCAATGAATATTTGAGATCACCCTTATTATTATTCTCTCTATTGTATATGAAGAAAAAATATTTGAATTAGTCTTAAAGGATTCTATTTTTTACTTTTTTTTATTGGTTATGTTTTATTTTTAATTCCCTATATGAAATTGGTATGATGTATGTATCAGGTTCTCCAAAACAACTAAGTTGATTGGTCCTTCCATAGTATATTTCCTATATCAATGATAATGTAATAATGTAAGGCACTATATATTGGCTACTATGGTATAGTTTATTATATTATATATATTTTTTATTTTTTTGTTTTATATGAAAAAACTAGTTAAAATTAATTCGTATTAAAGAAAAAAATGTAAATAGTTTGTTTCAAGCACCAGATATTGGAATTTGGGTTCAAGACTATTATAATAAGTGTTATAATTAATGTATCTAAGAAATTTTATTTTATTTTTTAATAATTAATATTAACATGATAATAAAATTTTAAATTATAATAAGGATTTTGGTTTCTAATATCATCAAGTAGGAGGATCACATTCATTCATATAATCGTACTTTAATAAATGAAGTAGGATAGGAATCACAATTCAAATCACAGAAGCCATCATATGTTACCTATAAGACATTGTAATTAATGTTTATTGTTAATAAATGTTTTAATGATCAAAAAAATCCTTTTCACCCATTAGTGAATCAACCATCTCATTTATATCCTAATAAAGTGAGTAAAATGTGTGTAAATTACCATGAACCCATATTGTATATCTTAATCACTCTATACACTGTGATAAATCCCTATAGTGTCATCATATGGGCCTTTGGATATGGGTCAGTTATTGTATTTGATTTTCATCATATACAGATCATTGGTTAAAATTCAAATATATAATATAATAAGATATGCATGTTTTAGTGTAAATCTATTAATAACCCAATTGAACAAAAATCCCATGTGGAATTTTTGAAAATTTTAAAAATATTTTTAAAACTATCAAAACTGTTTTGGAAATGATTTATCAAACTCAGTTTATTTTAAAAAAAGTTTTTCCATATTTATTAATTATTCTTTTTCCTAGTAATGGTACCCTATGGGGTTTTATATCATTAAAAAATATAAAATCATTATTTCATTGTTGTAATTTGAAAAATACTCCAAAAAATATCGATGTTACTCAACAAACTAATGGGTCTTGTGTGATCTTGATGTTAGAAACTCATATCTCAATATGAAAATTTCCACCACATGGTGTATCATATAAATCATATATATAGCTCTATAAACCAATTTTCTATGGAAAATAGTTCCTAATATAGATAGAACACTTATATATATTATCCTCAATCCTAAACAATCATGATTTTATGGAATAAACTGACCAGATTTAATAAGTAAATCAATTTTTATTCCTCCAATTAGTTTAGTGAATCACATGTCACTCAACTAAGCATAAAAAATATTTGCCTTTTTCTAAATTAATATATGGATATGATTCCTTTTCCTGTTATACGAGTACCCAAATCCCATCATGGTTTATCACTAACCAATTACATGATCCACAACATACCTAATAACCCCATATTAACTATGAAACAAGGATTTCATAAAAAAGGTAATAATGTTTGATGATTCTTATGCTAGGTATCTCACAAACCTCTATTAATTTGGATTCATAAAGAAAATTAACCCCCAATATATCAATTATTGTATGATATTACATGGAATATAATTTAGTGATTAAATTAGTATAATAATTCTCAACTAAATACCTCATGAGTCTATTATATGTATATATTATACATGTATTTGATATCGATTAAAATATGTTAATCATTTTAATATTAACATATCACCCCAACCCATATTACTTTATGATGATCATCAATTTGGAAAAAATCATCACCGTACATTGAGGGGAGATTATGCTTCCATTTTACATTCAATATAGATGAATGAAATGAGAATTAATGATAATAAATTATATATTATAAATCATAATACAAATTAAAACCATTACAACTAGTGTATCATATATTTATTACCGTGAGAATCATTATATCCCTCATGATTTTAAAAATAATAATGGTTTTATTGAGTTATATTTTTTGTTTACATGAATATCCACCAAATAAATCTTTATGTTTCCCCTCAAAATGATCTTTCTTTTATGGTGTTATTTAAAAAAGGATTCTTTTTTTCCTCTAGTGAGATAACGGTTTCATTTTCCATGAAATAACGCCATTATTAAAAAATTAATATTAATTTTCTCCATCAATCATAAGAAGCACACCTATTTCATAGATTAAAATCATAATATAAATACATTATTTTAGAAAATATGATTTTGTGATGTTTTTTACCTATATTTTCATGTTTATGATAGTGTCTTATTTTGAGAATTTTCTATTGATGGCTCTGTATTTTTGGAAAAACATGAATATAGATTGATATATCATAATTTTTTTATTATATTATAATGAATAATTAGTGTAACCTGTTATAATGATAACATCCTCTTATTTATAATAAAATAATATATCCTTACTTATATATATATATATATATATATATATATTCTTGATATTATTCTTGTAACACTAACCAAGAATGGATTGGAATGTACATGTTTTTTTTTCGATTCATAGGCTATATAATGTTTAGTAAATAGAATAACCTAAATGAATGATGCAATTATAGATGTATTTTTAGTTTTATACATCATTTATATCTGTTTATAGAATGTTTGAATATTTCTGAGATTTGTTCCATTATACAATAGTAATGAAACCTTATTTGATTATTCTGTCTAAAAAACATTAGCACTATACTGAAATATTTTTTTTATGTATTCCAATAAGACATATCAATAAAAATTTATATATCTTCATACCTATTATGTTGGTTTCCCCCTTGTATATGATCAAGAAGAATTTTCCCAACCATAATTTCATTGAGTTTAAATTTGGGAAATTATTTTTGATAAGTTATATTGAACCTACATGTTTTATAAAAAAAACTACATCACTCCCACAAATATTATTTGATTCAAAATAATCATCATGTTTTTTATGAAGACAAGTTCATTGACTTATCCATCATAACTATATTTTCTAAAATTATGAATATTTCTTTAACAAAAAAAATGATCATTGAAACTTTTAATCCCCAAAAGACTCATTTATAACATCAAAACCATTATCTTTTATCATATCATTTAGTAAATTAAAATTATGGAACTAATTTCAAAATATATTTCTTATATCTCATTATCATAAGGATATAATATGGAATGAATTATATGAATATATTATATCATCACAACTACAAATAAATATTTCTTTATATTTAATAACATGAATATTTTTGTGTACCATTACCCATCAGTGAGATTTATTGGTAGAATATAAAAAATAAATATTATTTGTAGATTCTGTAGTGACATTCACTCTATGGGCGACACTACTTTAGGTGAATGAAAAATTATTTAAACATTGTTACCATACATAGATAATATCTTAGAACTCATGGCTTTTATCTATTTCATAGAATCATAACTATTTGTTGCAACATGTAAGGTAGTTGGTTCTTATTCAATAATAAAAATTTCATCTTCATTTTCCATATGAATTAAAAATATATAGGGTACCAAATGAATCCCCTCATACATTCAATCATTTTTTCACCTTGAAAAAAATAAAAAAATGTTTGTGGAACTAGATCAATTTCATTATTAAGAACATTAAAATTAATTTTATAATAAACTTATTTTTGTTTAAATTGACTCCCACTAACTCCTTAAATAATATATTACTTCTCATTAAATGTTAAAATTCAGTCCATATTCACATTTTACTCATGAATATTCTATAAATTATATCCCACTATTTCTTTATGATAATTAATAACTAAACACTTTATGGACTATAACAACCCTACTAATTATTACACACTTAAACAAGATTTAATAAATAAAATTTCAAATAAGAAAACTCTGATTATTGAAAGTTATAGTGTTGTGGTAAAATAGGAACAATTAAAAACAACCTAGAACATAAAACTCAACAACATTATTGAAAACGTCTTTTATATGACCACAACAGTCTTTCGTACTTTGCATTGCATGGGATAACTAGAAGAAATTCATAAGAAAAGAATGAGCTATAAATCTCAGTAAGGAAGTAAACAAGGCATAACATGAATAATATAGTACATGTTAGGTAATATGCATATAAATCTATCACAAGAGAAACATGAACACAATGGCATGATATAACATGATTATCATAACATGGGAATGTGGAACAAGATTTAACATGATATTAGCATTATCCAATGATAATTTCACATGGATCATTAGTAAACCATTATTTAAGTTGAATTATAATGAGTAAACCATTATTTCACTTGACGTATCCATTTTCTAATCTTTACCCAATGAATTAGAGCACTATTAGGGCATATCCTTCTTAATCATTTCATTTCATGCATAATTATGCCCCATAGATCATGCAACATTGATTCATTAAAGATAATCATTTATTCAATGATAAAGAAATGTGTAATTCATACATGAAACTATATAATCAATAAGTAAACGTTCATAATGGAGAATACCCTTGATAGAGAATTGGTCAAGGTATTCACTACACAATGACTTTAGTTTGGAGAATCGCTGTGCAATTTTGGTAGCAAGACATTGTGTCATAAAAATTAATTAAAATGGTTGATGAGAGAGAAAGAGGTATCTCAAGATATTTACATGAAATGTACAGTAAGGTATAATATAGATACATTTCCCAAAATATGTAATGTAATTGAGATTCATAATATAAAATAATTTCTTGAATGTAAATGGGAAGAGAGAAATTCTTTACGAAACATCAGCATGGTTATGGGTGTCCACGTGAGGAATTCTTTATAGTTAAAAAGGTATATAATCATTAACAATATGGATTGAGTTATGGCGGAGGTAAAAAATAATACCCTAATATTTCTAATTTAAAACAAAATGGCATAACAATATAAAAAAATTGGAAAAAAATTAGAAAGGAGGAAATCCCTTACTTAGAAATGTGATACCGATGGCATGGGAGAGGCTTGAGATATGAATCAATGGATCTTGGGGTGCATTGGTAGGATTATATATGGAGTAGGTAATGGTTTGGTTGATCTCGTAATGTTTTTAGTGAAGAGGAATGGGAGATTGAGTGGGTTTATATTGTAAAGGAGAGAGAATTCATTATTATTTAGGTTTTGGACTCCACACATTAATCTAATCAAACCAAAAAACCATCCCATAGTTTTTGTGCATGGTTTTTCCCATAGTGGAGTGGAATAATTATTTAATAAGTCCAATGGAAAATATTTTTAAAATATTAGGTTTGCCTATGTGAAGGTGTGTCACACTCTCAAGGAAATCATTTTAAAATGTTTAAATGTTTTATATGTTTGGAGGGTCCACTAAGGGTTTGTTAAATAAATAAATAAAAACCTAAAATCAAACTTTTTTAATGCTAAAACATATATTTTCCGAAAATAGAATTTATCGTATTTAATTACATCACTATTGGTAATTATGATGTCCTAAAACACATTGTATATTTAAACGGTATTTTGTTTTTACCCATAAATTTGAATCTCTTAGAAAATTATGAAAAATTCACCATTGGAAAATTTCTTCATCCTGATGCCAAAAATATTATTAATTTTATCTAAATAAACTTTTATATATGTCAATTTTTAGTTTTAAAATTAAAACTGACAATTATCAAATATTCATCTGTTTTGAAAAAAACAGCTTTCAATCCTTAATAAAAATTATAATTCTATTCATAAAAATTATATGATCATTGATATTTAATAAAAATTAATTTATTAATTATATTTTATTACAATATTATATAATTAAAAATTCTATTAATTCATCAAAATATATTTCTTAATTGAATATTAACTAAAAATACTACTTCTGCCTTAAAAACTATTTACAAAGTAACAATAATAAAATTAATGTATATCATTTATTATTTACAAAAGCAATAAACCTAATCAGAGTGCTAGTGTCTTGTTACATAACCCCATAAAACACCAGCATATGACCTAAGGGTAAGGTGTGCGATGGTGAAAAACTCTTGAGAAGGATCGTATAACATCGCTCAGGTGGTAATCTCAATCAACTTCCACTTCTCTCGTAGGCAGTTCCGTTCAAGATTAACATGTGGAAGCACAACAAGGGCTTCGTCTAGAGTAAATCCATTTGACACCACCTCCTATCCGAGCTCCAAAAAATGGGCTTCATATATATCAATTCTACTCGATGAGGCCATCACATTCATTTTCTATGTAAACTAGATTTTTTAAAGCCATGTAATTATACCAATCAAGTGATCACTGTTCAAAGGAAATAATATCTACAATATCAATTCATAATGGTATTTTGAAATCCAAAAACATAAAACCCAGGAATTGCATTTGTTTTATTTATCCATTTTATATAATAATACATTTAATCAGATCAAGAGGAAATTTCATGAATAAATGTTTGGGTTGTTACAATCTTCCCCCCTTAAGAAATTTCTCCCTCGAAATTTCATTTTCCCTCACTAAAACATATGATGGGTACTCTACTTCATCACATCCTCTGATTCCCACATTTCTTCTTCAAATTTTTGGTTTTTTCAAAACACCTTGATGTGGGGAATTGTCTTATTTCATATAAATTTTTCTCTACAATCTAAGATCATCATCGACTTCTCTTCATAAGAGAGGTCATTCTCCATTGGTACCACCTCTGAATTGATTATATGTGATGGTTCAAGTACGTACTTCTTCAAGAATGATATATTGAATACATCATGTACTTAAGATAGGTTCAGTGGGAGTGCTAGTCGATATTCCATTGCTCCAATGCGATCAAGGATCCCAAAATGGATGGTGTATCATGGAATATGCATTCCCTTCTTCCCAAATCTCATAAATGTCATCCATGGAGATATGTGGATGAATACCATGTTTCTATCATCAATCTATAGGTCTCTTAAATTATTATAAGCATTGCACTTCTTTCGACTCTGAGAAGCATTAATTTTATTTGGATGGTATTAACCTTATCCAAAATTTCTCAACTATTTCTGGACCAAGGAGTTCCCCCCCATCTTCATCCCAACATGTCACTATTTTTCACCTCTTCCCATAAAGGTATTCATAAAGATCCATTTTTTTTCTTGAGTTTAAACTGTTAGTATAAGAGAACACAACCAGATGAATATGTTGATCCCAAAATTTTTAAAATATATTGGGAATGATCTCAAAATTTCATCATGTGTTTGGATAGTCTGCTTAGATTGGACATCATTTTGTGGATGATAAGTTGTACTGATGATCAGATCATTATTCAGGGCATGTTGAAGACTCTTCCAGAACATAGATGTGAATCTTGGATCTCAATCGGATATAATAGGTCGTGGTAGTCCATGTAGCCTTACCAAATCACTAATATATATCCCTATAATATAATCCAATGAGAAATCCTCTAGAATTGCACTGAAGTGTGAAGTCTTTGTAAAAAGATCCACAACAACACAGACTGTATTGTTTCCTTTGGATGTCTTTGGAATTACAGTAACAAAGTCCACGGTGATGCTCTCCTATTTCCATATGGGTAAGGTTAAAGGTTGCATCATAGCCTTCAACTTATGCCTCTCAACCTTCACCTTCATACATACAAGGCACTTTGATGTATACTCATTGATATCCTTCATAATGTTATCCCACCAATAATCCTCCTGGAGATCTCGATACATATTTGTGTTTCCTAGGTTAATGGAGAAATTAGAACTATATGAATTAACTAGAAGATCATTCATTAACCTCGTATTTGATGGAACACATAGTCATGAATCATTTCTCACAATTCCTTCTTCATTAAAATTGAACTACAATGATTTACATTTTTGGATAGTTTCCACACTCTTCTAAATTCCCACATCATCCGTTTGATCTTCCTTAAACATTTCCAAAAATATATTTTTCAGCAATAATTTGTGAAATTATTGATTATGTTCCCTTCATTATGATTTCCATGTCCATATTTATCAAATCTAAGAAGATCAGAGGTAACTCCCTAACCCTAGTTACCAAGAGTCGGTGCATTATTACATAGCATTTCCATGATACAAAAGATCAATTCTCGAAAGACCAATTCGTTTCGTATCCTCAGAAATACTAGATACATTCATAAGTTTTACATTATATTATAAAATGAAAAAATATTACAACATACTCTACATAGGACACACTCATATCCATTATACTATCCCTACAGGTAAGTCATAATATACTTCTTCACTTCCTGGAAAAAATAAAACATAGAAATGGGTGAGCTCAGATACTCAGTAAGGATAACAAAATAGCAGAAACATTCATAAATAATCATAAACCATAAAGGAAATGTAAGACTAAAACAAATGGATTTTAAACATTAAATTCAGCATAATATAGAAAAGATAAAATCAAATAATTCCATTTACATATTCACATGGATATTCTAATAGTCGAATAATTTCATGAAATATCAATAGCCACTTTAATGATAGAATGAATAATTCTAGAATTCATAACCACATAGTCAAGGAATTTTCCAGGAATACAATTAAGATTTTATAAATTCCATGTGGCAAGACACTAGTTTGTATCATGAGACCTACCGATGCATCAAGGAGCTATAGCAGGCTCCCCCCATCACATTCTAAGTCCAATGCATTCCTCATATGAAAAGGTATAAACATAACATAAACTTTTTTATTAAAACCAACATACGAAATTTCAATACATTATCTATAAACCATGAATGGTATAAAAATAACACATCAAAAGTCAAACATATGACCAAACCTTCAATACAATATGGATGTTTTGTGTCATAATAAATCAACATCAAACAAGATTAAAATCCATCAAAGGATGTTGACATAGTTGAAATCAAAACGTTTTTAGAGAAATATATCATTCTATTTTGAAATTATAAAAAATTCATATAATTATAAAAGAAAACATTTATTTTTAAAATATTCTTATAATCTTGTATGGGATGATTAGATGTTGTAATAATGGTAGAAAACTACCGAACCCACCATATAAGATAAAAAACATTCTTACATTAATTTTGTTGGAAATGCCATTACGTACTTTTTTTGGAAAATGGTGGAAAGAATCATTTCAAACCATTTTATAAAAAGTTATACCAGGGTATAAA
Source organism: Viscum album (assembly GCA_963277665.1). Lineage (NCBI taxonomy): Eukaryota > Viridiplantae > Streptophyta > Magnoliopsida > Santalales > Viscaceae > Viscum > Viscum album. The sequence goes on from OY728160.1 coordinate 738,986,444, forward strand.
TGACTTTAACCCACAGTCTAGTAAATAGTAAAATGTTTTGGTATATATTTTTATGAAATATGGATGTGGATGATAAAGAGGTCCCAATAGATACTTACGTAAAAACAACCTCGGATAATAATGATATTGTGAAATTTACCCTTACCTTGTACTTTTCCTTGGTCTAGGGTTAGTTAAACTCTTTTATAATGGTGAAATAATTTTTATTAAATTATAAATGAACCATATAAATTAATATGATATCATATATGATCTTTTAATATTGCTTTGCTATTGATATTTATGTAGTATCATCATTTCAGGTGTTAACTGATTTGTTTTCCTTTATATACTTGGTTACGTAAGTAATGTTTGTTATGGATAAGATGTATTTGATTCATATAAATAATTTTATTTTGTTCATAATTATTATATTTCATCATAAAATGAAAATTATTCATGAATGATTACGATGGAGAATGAATATCATCTCGTTCGTGGAGACGACAATACGTACGTACGCATGAGCGACAATATCATTATTTTGATATTAAAATCTTATATAATTAGATTGTATAAAATATATAAAGAATAATTTTCATGTTATATTTGTTATTTACATCATTTAAACTCATCATTATACCCATCCAAATGATGAAGTGATTGAATTACCAACTACAGCATGACGTGGAGATGGTAATCCATACATACACACATATGGTGACATTGTCATTTATATGATGGATATAATAATGAATATGACTGTAAAATTTTTATAATAACCCCATAGTATATATAAAATATTAGAGTTATTATTTTAGAATGGAAACTACAAATAAAGAAGAAGTGTAAGAAGAAAACAACTTGAAAGAGGTGATGAAATATTTACCACTTCTTCGGATTGTTCCTTTTTATTTGATTAAAAGGGATCATTAGGTTTGCTTTATGACTAAAGGAAGGACTCTATGATGAAGGGAGGATAGTTTAGAGGATATTTGGGATGGGGTTGGCCGATCCAAATGTCTTGGATGGTGTGAATTTTAGAGAAGGGGAGGTGCCCCTTTATAAGAGAGGTGAGTGTCACTTTTGGAAAAGCTTGAAATATTATTTTATAATAAAATTATTTTCGTTTTCTAATGGGTCAAAAAAGAATAATTTAAAGTGTAAGGTGGGTATGAGTCTAAAATACCTCAACCAATAGGTTTTATACAGGTTTTCATCACCATATTTACCTTATCTTTTAGATTTAACTCTTAGTTAAATAGTTTGACATTTACCATGTCTCTTTGAATTTTTATATTATATAGTTAATAAACATACTATAAACATCCAAGAGAACATCAATTGGTTCATTAATAAAATATATAATATTATTTAAGGCTTTTTTCTGATTCGTATATTTTTAGTAATATAATACTAATTAATAATATAATATTTGTTTTAAAAACTCTTTTATGTCAATTTTGAAACTCTATGGAATATTGTTTTTGTTAAATTCATAACAGCATTATTACTTCGAACACAATTCATTTAAACCATAACATGTCATATTATCCTATAAAATTAATGCAATTTATTAAATGTTTCAGAATAGATTTATTTGGATATTTATAATATCAAATATTTAAATCTTTCATTAATAATGTAATTACCGCATCATCATTCTGTAATTTATAAATTTAATTATTTAATGTCTAAAATTAAAAATAAAATCGAATTATATAGAAAATATTTTTATCTTCCTAATTAATATTTATAGTCGAATTTATCTTATGTATAGCACTATATTAAAAATGGATTAGTTATTAAACAATGATTTTATGTCTTCTAACTCTTCTTTAAGTAAAATAATAACAAATGTTTAAATCTAATCCAAGTGGACATAAAGGAACAAATTTTATTCCTAAGGTTGTTTTTGGTCGAATTACACATATCCAATAGAATTAGAGCATGTATTAAGGTAATTATTATATCATTTGTACCCTTAATTACCCTATTTACTTTTAACCGTGGTAAGTAAAAGTAAAAAGTTACTATTCACAAAAAATATTTTCATCTTACTGAACCAAATTTTACATACTGATATCAATTGTGTCTCTTAGGTTTTTTAAATTCAGCTCACAGAAGAGGTAAAATAATGTTTTATACAAATCTACAGATGCTCCTAGGAGGTGGGTAAAAGATGGTAAAAGATCGATAGACTTTTATATATCTAAACTTATTATAAAATGACACAAATGAATTATTTTGAAAATATATAGGTATTATGAGTCTATTTTGACCAAAAAAAATTTAAAAAATAACTAATTATTTATATAAAAAGTCAGTTTTACCCAATAACGCAGTGTTTTTTCACTATTCATCAAAAATTTAACATTTTCAAAAAAATACCAAAAAATCACCCTAACCTATTTTCAATTTTACGAATCCAAAAATGAAGTCAATTTTGAAAGATAAAATTTATAAAATTTCCAAAAGCGGGTATTACTATTCATATCGGCTAGTTTAATTTTTCATGGTGTGATATAATCTCGAAGTTGTGTATAATGCAAGATATTGCATTATTCAAAGGGTAATGTATTGTAGAAGCTTGGGGTGTTACATTATTCCATACTTCAAATAATTTCATCCTTGAAATTTCTATAATACTACCGCAAAAAATGATTCAGGTGGTTCTTCATCATAAGTTTATCTGGTTCCCATGTTGCCTCTTCTATCTTATGGTTTCTCCATAGAACTTTTACCAGATGAGTCATCTGGTTTCTCTACATTGGTTCTCTTGTATCAAGAATTTTGAAAGGATCTTCAAAATAAGACAGATCCAGTTCTAGTTAAAATTCCTCATTGATGAGTACATGGGTTGAGTCAGGCCTGTATTTTCTCAATAGTGATACGTGGAACACATCCTGAACATTGGAGATACTTAGAGGCATTGCCAAATGATAAGATACAACTCCAATTCGTTCAAGAATTTCAAAAGGTCCAATGTATCGGGGACTCCATTTACACATCATAAAAAAATGTATAACACCCTTCCATGAAGATACCATCAAGAAAATATGGTCTCCTACTTGAAATTTCAGATCCTTCCTTCAGTTATCAGCATAGCTCTTTTTCCTACTTTAGGATTCTTTGATGTGGGTTTGGATAACCTTCACCTTTTACATTGTTTTCTCAACATGTTCTGGGCCTATGAGTTTTCTTTTGCTAACATCATCCCAACAAGTTGCTGTGTGACATCTCTTTCTATATAATGCTTCACATGGTGCCATATGAATACTTCAATGGAAGCAATTTTTATAGGAAAATTTTAGCAGAGGTAAATGTTGATCCTATATACCTTGAAAGTCAAGTGAGAAAGATCTCAACATGTCTATTAAGGTTTTAATAGTCTGTTCTAATTTCCCATCAGTTTGAGGGTGGTAGGCAGTACTCAAACGAAGTTTAGTATCCAGGGCTTTCTGATGACTTTTCCAGAATCTTGATGTAAAACACGGATCACGATCAGAAACAATAGATAAGGGTACTCCATGAAGACTTATAACTTCATTAATATATATTCATCCTAGAAGTTCAAGTCATAAATCTTCTCTTATAGAATGAAAATGTACCGACTTGGTAAGACGATACAAAATGACCCATATTTCTTCATTCCTTCTAGGAGTCTTTGGTAGTCCCATGACAAAGTCCATCATAATATAATCCCATTTCCACTCATGTATGGGAAGAGGTTTCATGACACCTCCAGGTTTTTTCCTTCCAGCTTCCACTTGTTGACAAACCATACATCTTGAGACAAAATAAAAATTCTCCCTCTTCATGTTTCCCCACAAAAAATGTTCCTTCAAATATCATATCATCTTGGTGAAACCATGGTGTATAATGGAATTGGAGCTACAATATTCATCTAAAAATTACATTTTTTTGATCCGGTATATCAATAACACAGAGTCTCTTCCAAAATTTCCTAATCCCATCTTCATATATGATGTCACTCAATCTCTCAACATTCACATCTTTAATCTTCTATTGAAACACTTCATCATCAGCCTATGAACTTTTTATATTTTCTAGTAAATATAGTTTGGAAACCATTTGAAAAAGTATTGATGTTTCACCTTCCATTATTATTCCCATATCCACTATCACTAGATCCATGAAAATAGGGTCTCTTTCAACTCTCATAATTTTAAAAACTCCATGATCCTTTCTGCTCCAAGCATATGCCACCTTATTTTCTTTCCTCTGGTGGTAGTGTATTGTGCAATAATAATCCTTGAGTTGTTTAAGCCATATACTTTGCCTTATGTTGAGTTCATTTTGATAGAAAATATACCTTAAACTGTTATGATGAGTATAAATCTCACATTTTCACAATAGATATAGTGTCTTTATATCTTCAGAGTGATTATTATAGCTGCTAACTCAAGATCATGAGTATGATTGTTTTTCTCCTGAATTTTTAATTTTCCTGATTCATAGGAAATAACACTATAATTATTCATAAGGAAACACCCAAGTCCTTTCATTGAAGCATCACTATAAATAAAAAACCCATTATTCCCGGATGATAGAGTCAATATAGGTTCATTTATTAATCTTCTCTTCAATTCATCAAAACATTATTCACACTATTTTTTTCAAACAAATTTTACCCCTTTATGACTGAGCTTGGTTAATTGGTTATCCAATCAGGAAAAATTCTATACAAAATGTCGATAATAAAATGTTAAACCAATAAAACTGTGTACCTTAGTTATGCTCATTGGTGCTTTACATTATTGGATTTCCTTGGTCTTTAAAGGATCAACAGATATTCCATCCTTATAGAAAATATATCCAAGAAAAGAAATATCTTGAAGGAAGAATTCACACTTGTTAAACATCCCATATTATTAATTTCTTCTGAGGGTTTTCAGAATGGTGTGAAAGAGATTTTCATGATCTTTATAGCTTTTGGAGTATACCAGGATATCATTAATTAATAACACTAAAAAGTCATCAAGATATTCCTTGAATACTATGCTCATTAAATCCATGAAAACAGAGGGTGCATTATTCATCCCAAAAGGCATTACTGTAAACACGTAATGCTCATACCTAGTTCAAAATTCTATTTTTGGAATGTATTCATTCTTCACACACAACTGAAGATATCCAGATCGAAGTTCAATCTTTGAAAAAGATTGAGATCCATGAATTTGGTCGAATAAATCATCAATTTGAGGTAGGGGATACATTTTCTTTACTGTTATAGCATTGATCTCACGGTAGTCAATGCAAATCCTCTTGAATCCGTCATTCTTTTTAACAAAAAGGATAGGGGATCCCCATGGAGAAACCCTATAGTGAAGAAATCCATTGTTACTCAATTCCTCCAATTGTTTCTTTAGTTCCACTAATTCCACAGGGGCCATTATATAAGGGGGCTTCGATATGGGCCTTGAACCATGAATTAAATAAATGGAAAACTGAATTTCTTGTTCTGGAGGATGTCTTGGTAAATTCTCTAGAAACACATCAACATATTCTTTCACAATAGATAGGTACTCTAGTCAAACATTATTTACATCTCCCATTATTCTTCCATTCTCATCCTCCCTAATAATTTAATTTAGTAGAGCTGTTGGGGGTGGATCTAGATAATAATCTGGTGGTGTCGTTTCTGATAAAAAGATAAAGTACTCTTTTTTATCATCAAAAATTGTAACCTCCTTATTCATTCAATAAATTTTCGCATCATTGTCTGAAGGCCAATCCATACTGGGGATTATACCAAATTCAATCATGGGTATGATGATGAGATCACCAGATAAATATAATTAATATGGCCTTAGGGGAACTAATTCAGAAAACATTGTTGTCATGATACTTCCCTTGTGTGTTTTTACTGACAACACCCTTGTCAAGTAAAATTGAAAATATCTAATGTTATTAGAAAACTAGGAAGATATGAAACAATGCGTTGATCCAGAATCAAATAAATCATTTTCTAAACATGAGGAAATCATTAAATTACATGCCACCACGTCTTTCAGATCTTCAACATCAACAGTAGTGATGGCATAATGTTGTCCTTGATCCCTTGTCCTTTTCTGAGGTATGTTTCCTTGGAACTTAGGATATTCATTTTCATAATTCCCCCTTTCTCTACAATTGTATAATTCAACATTGATAGCCTCTTTATTCCCCTTGAAATCACGAGCATGGGGTACTTTTTAACCACACTTGTAACAGACTCCCATTCCCTTGAGGAAAGTAATGGTGTATTTCTTCCCACATTTTTTGTAGGATGGGTATTCAATATTTCTCTTCTTCCCTTATTTTAATTTCCAAAGTGTTCATCTGATATCTTCTTCTCCTACTTTTCTTTAAAGTCATAAGACTTATAGAATTTATTTTCTATCTTGATAGGAAATGATACAATATCTTAGTATGATGAGAAGGATTGTGATACTAATGCTCGACAAAGAAATAGTTTTATCCCATCAATGAATATAGCATTTTTACTCCTTGGGTTACATATATAATCTGTTGCATGCCTTTCAAACAATGTAATGTTAGCCTCATATTTGGCGACATTCTCATTCTCTTTTTGCCTCAGACCCAGAAATTGTATTCCCATATCTACTCAATGGTCCCGAAGAATGTATTTTTCTATGAAAAGATCTGTAAACTCCCTCAATCCCATATTTGATACTTCATTATATTCTTTTTTGTTTTGAATTAATTACCACCATTGATCAGCCTCTCCCGTGCGGAGATAAACTGCCACGACAACTTTTTCCCTTTTGCTACTCCATAATGCGTGAAATATTTTCTGAATGGAATTTCTCCATTGCTTATCTACTAAGGGATTTTTACTCCCATTGAATGTTGGTGGTTGTTGCCTCATGAAACGGTCTCGAGTTGATCATCTGTATGTTGATATGGGTGCTTCATACTAGTAAGGTTATTATTCATAACTTGAGTGTGTTGTCCCAGTATGGTGATAACTTAATCAGCACCAGTTACTTCACCAGCTCGACAATAATTATCTTGAGTAGGACGGAAGTCCAAAAATGGATTACATGAGTTGATATGGTTTACATTCCTTCTAATAGGAACCATTTCAATACAATGGAATATAGTACATTAGTTTATGAATCACAATAAAGAATTCCAACCTTTTAAAACACTTAACATAAATTGAATAGTTTATGGAAATAATCCATAATCATAAAAATGTTTTCGTTGAGGAAGTATATACTCATAAACCCTTCATAATGGTTTGTAATGAAAATGAAAATTATCCTAATCATATCCCTTGGGAATTTCATAACCAAGACTACAGCAAGGGTCATTGTTGTGCACTAGTTCTCGTTCGCGTTGAGCTCAAAGCGGTGTTTTTGGGTTTTACCCCTAGGTACATCTGTGGTAGAGCTTCTTTTACATGCTCGTATCCAGACAGGGATGGATTTCTTGGAAAACCCAAAAAAAATCTACAATTCCATAATTATTGGAAGTTCATCTATACTAATCCTCAAATTCTATCTTTGGTTACTATTCTCTAATCATAGCTTTTCTAAATCTAGATTCCAAGGTTTGTACTAAACTTCCTTTGATACCAACTGTAATGCCTCGACCTTAGTAACCCAGAGTCGCTGCATTATTACATAACATTGTCATGATAACAAAATATCAACTCTTGAAAGAATTATTAGTTTATTATCTTTGGAAATACAAGATAAATTCATATGTTTTACATTACATTATAAAATGAAAAACAATAGAAACATAGTCTCCATTGGCCACACTATTATCCCTTAACAATCCCTATAGGTCAGACATAATATACTACTTCACATCCTGGGAAAAATAAAACATAGAAAGGGGTGAGCTTAGATGCTCAGTAAGGATAACAATATAGCGGAAACATTATTAAATAAGCATAAAAATTTAAGGAAATGTAAGGCTAAAACAAAATCCATTTAAACCAGAACATCAACAAAATATGGAAAAGTTAAAATAAAATAATTCCATTTACATATTCACATGAATATTATACCTGTCGAATAATCAAATGAAATATAAATATCCACTATCATAATGATGGAAGACATAATGCCACGTTTCATAACCACATAGTCAAGGCCTTGTACCAAGACTACAAATATGATTTGGTCAAGGCCTTTTTACAAGACACTAGTTTTTATAATGATACCTATCGATGCATCGAGGTGATATAGTGTGCTCCAACAATCACTTACTAAGTCCAATTCATTCCTCATATGAAAATGTTTAAACATAACATAATCATTCGTATTAAAACTAGCATAAGAAATTTCAATACATTATGCATAAACCATGAATGGTATAAAAATAACACATCCACATTCGAACATATAAAAAAACTTACAATTCAATATGGATGTTTTGTATCATAATAAATCAACTTCAAACAAGCTTAAAATCTATCAAAGTATCTTGACATAGATGAAATCAAATCTTTTTTAAAGAATTGTCTCTTCCTATTTTGAAATCATTTAAAAGTAATATAATTATAAAAGAAAACATTTATTTTGAAAATACCATTATATGCTTGTAAGTTAAGCTTCAATGATGTTATAATGGTGGAAAATATCCTCACTCTCCGTATAAGTTAATAAACATTCTTACATTAATTTTGTTGAAAAGGAAATAAGTTACCTTGTTTGGAAAACAGCGGAAAGATTCCTTTCAAACCATTTTATAAAAAGTCAAACAACGGTATAAATGAATTTATCCCATAGTCTAGTAAACAGTAAAAAAAATTGGAATTCATTTTTAAGAAACATGGATGTGGATGATAAAGAGGTCCCAAAATATACATTTGTAAAAACAACCTCAGATAATAAACAGATTGTGAAATTAACCTTTCTCATGTACTTTTCCTTGGTCGAGGGTAGGTTAACCTCTTATATAATTGTGAAATAATTTTTAATAATTTATATAAGAACCATATACTTTAATATCATATCATATATGATCTTCTAAAATTGCTTTGTTAATGATATTTCAGTAGTATCATCGTTTCAGATGTTAACTGATTTGTTTTCCATTATATAATTGGTTACGTAAGACATTTTTGTTAGGGATAAGATTTATTTGACTTATATATAGAATGATATTATTTTCATAAAAACTAATTTTAATCAGAAAATAATAATTATTCTTAAATGATTATGATGGTGAATGAATCTCGTCGTGTTCATGGAGACAGTAATCTGTACGTACACACGAGCAAAAATATCATTATTTTGAAATTATAATCATATATAATTGTATATTATATTATATATAGAGAATAATTATCATTTAATATTTATTATTTACATTATTTATACTCATTATTATACCCATACAAATGATGGAGTGTTTGAATAACAAACTACACCACGACGTGGTGATGGTAATCCATACGTATGCACGTATATTGAATTTGTCATTTATAGGGTTGATAGAATAATGAATATGGTTGTACCATATTTATAATAACATCATAGTATATAGAAGATACTAGATTAATTATTTTATAATGGAAACATGAAAGAAAGAAGAAGTGGAAGAATAAAATAACTTGAATCTGGTGATGGAATATTTACCACTTCTTCGGATTCTTCCTTTTTAATTGATCAAGAGGGCTCCTTAAGTTGGATTTCTGACTAAAGTAAGGCCTCTAAGATGAATTTAGTATAGTTGAAAGGATTTTTTGGCAGGTTTTGGCTGGGACAAATGGCTTCGAAGGTGTGAATTTGAGAGAATGGGAGGAGCCCTTTTATAAGAGAGGTGAGGGTCACTTTAGGAAAACCTTGAAATATTATTTTATAATAAACTTATTTTCGGTTTCTTATGGCTCCAAAATGAATTATTTAAAGGATAAGGTGGGTATGGGTCGAAAACCTTACAACCAATAGGTTTTATACTGGTTTGGGTCACCGTATTAACCTTATCTTTTAGATTTAACTCTTAGTTAAATAGTGTGACATTTACCATGTCTCTTTATATTTTTATTTTATATAGTTAATAAACATACTATAAACTTCCAATAGAACATAAAGTGGCTAATTAATGAAATATATAATATTATTTAATCTCTTCTTCCAGTCTTTATATTTTTAATAATAAAATAATAATTAATAATATATTATTTGTTTTAAAAACTTTTTTATGTCACTTTTGACACTATTTGGTATTTTGTTTTTGTTAAATTTATAGTATAATTATTACTTTGAACAAAATTCATTTAATCAACTCTAACATTTCATGTTATTCTATAAAAATAATATAATTCATTAAAAGTATCATATTAGATTTCTTTATATATTTATAATATTAATTATTTCAATCATTAATTAATATTTTAATTACCGCATCATCATTGTGTAACAAATAAATTTTAATATTAAATGCATAAAATTTATAAATAAAATTCCATTATGTAGAAAATCATTTTATCTTGGAAATAATTTTTATAGTCTAATTTATCTTATGTATAACCCTATATTAAAAATGGTTTAGTTATTAAACATTGATTTTAGCTCCTTTTACTCTTCTTTAAATAAAATAATAATAAATTCCTAATCTAATCCAAGTGGACCTAAAGGATAATATTTTAGTCCAAATGTTTTTTCGGTCGAATTAAACTTATCCAATAAAATTATGGCATGATTTACTGTAATTATTATATCATTTGTACCCTCAATTACCCAATTTACTTTTAACTGTGGTGAATAAAATTAAAAAGGTACAATTCACCAAAAATTATTTTCATCTTATTAAACCACATTTTACTTACTGATATCAGCCATGTCTCTTGATTTTTTTTAAATTCAACTCACATATGTGGTAAAATTATGTTTTATACAAATTTTCAAATGCTCCGAGGAGGTGGGTAAAATACGGTAAAAGTTTGATAAAATTTTATATATCTAAACTTATTTTGAAATGACTCCAATGAATTATTTTGAAAATATATAGTTATTATGTATCTATTTTGACCTAAAAAATTAAAATAAAATATGTAATAATTCATATAAAAATTTGGTTTTTACTAATAATGCAGTTTTTTTCAATATTCATCAAAAATTGAACATTTTCAGAAAAATACCAAAAATTCACCCTAAGCTAATTTGGATATTACGAATACAAAAATGATGCCCATTTTGAAATATAAAATTTATAAAATTTAAAAGGTGGGTATTATTGTTCATATGGGAAAGTTTTATTGGTTGTAGTGTTTTAGAATCTCAAAGCTGCGTACATTGCAAGCTATTGCATTATTTAAAGGGAAACATAGCGTGGAAGCTAGGGGTGTTACATCATATCCTGTTAAATTATCATTAATGATAGAATCAGTAAGTCCTTTCTAAATAGATAATCCTCTACCTTATTCACATTCCCAGGGTTTCAATGGATTGATTATTCATATTATTTGATCAGCTCTAACAATCTTCATTAGCGCATGTTCAACTCTTTATGTGGGAATATATACTTGAGGATTTTGTGATATGTGTATATTTCACACTTCTCCCAAAATAGTGAATGTTTCCAAATTTTCAATTCCTAGATTACTGGAGCCAATTATATATCATGTGTTGGATAGTTTTTCTCATTAACATTCAATTTACTTTAAGAATATGCAATGACATTGTCATTTTTCATCATCAGACAACCTAGCCCTTCTTCGAAGCATCACTAAATACCATAAGAGGATCTCCACTTGTGGGTAGTGTGAGAATGAGAGCAGTGGTAAGCCTCCTTTTCAACTCCTTGATGCTCTCTCCATACTCGTCACTCAAATAAAGCTTTACCACCTTCTGAGTTAGCTTGGTAAGAGGGTTTGAAAATAGTGAGAAATTTATCACAAATCAGTGATAACATCTTTCAAAACCCTAGAAGATGTTGATATCCATCCCCAATTTTGGCCTCATATATCCCTCTCTAGCATCTATGCTAGTGGGATCCAAAGATATCACATTACTAGTGATGATATTGAAGGTTCCAGGCGTAGCAGAAGCGTGTGGGTGGATGTGCCCACTTGGCCTTTTGTTATTAGAAATGGTCAATCCGGGATCAATACGACGATAAATGCCAGTCTCCACGGATCGAATCACAGAAAAAGACAAAGAAGATGGTTTGTACCGGAACCACAAACAAGGATCGTTACAGGTTGATTATAGTTAATTTAATTAATTATAAAGAAATACCTTTTGGGTCTTCTTTCTTTGTTGATGTTCTCAATCACATTGTCGATGTGATCTGTCGTTGCGTCGTAGAAGCCAAGTGTAGACTCCCTCTAGCAGTGATCCACATGTGTACCCTGTATCTCTGGACGTCGCCAAAGGATTCGCCGGGTGCTAGCGTGGAGAATCCTTTGCTTGCATTGTCCACCTTAGATCGTCTTGATCCAATGGAAGAGGATCTCTCTCGGTCTTGAGAGCGTTCTTGGAGGAAGAGGTTCTTTTGGTCTTGAAAGAATTCTCCAGAGATGTTGTGCACAACGATTCTCTTATGTAGGAAAAGATTTGGGTTGTGAGGATATTTATAATCGAGTTTGAGGTTGTAGAATTATGACAATAAATAAACGTGTTATGAGTTTCATTTATTTCATTAACTCTTATTGAAAACCCCCATGTAGAATAATTAATTCCTTGACATGTGCTCACACTGATTATAATAAATATCATTTAATAAAACGATATTATATCCTCAAAGTCCCAACTGGAAAAACTAAACTGCGTGTAATAATAAATACATGGCGTGTACTTGTTTTTCATTGAAAACTACATGGCGTGTACATTAAATGTACACGGCGTGTATATCTTGTTTTCATTTATTCATTTCCATTCCAAAATAAAACTACACAGCATGTACATTTAATAATACACAGCGTGTACTTGTTTTATTTTATTTTCATTCCATCATTTAAAACATCTTAGGATTCCTTGAACGATTATTAGACCACATACGAGAATAATATTTATTCATCTTGAGATACTTGGATAAACATAGTGTGTGACCCTCTAGGCCTCTTTCTCGTTGGCCTTAGGCGGGCTTGCCTAAAGTCCAAGATTACTGTCTAACAACAGGTCAAGGCACCCAAGAGAAAGAAGTTGACACCGCATTGACGTATCACCTCATACGAACGCTTACTGTGTAATTTAATCCCTTTGTCTTGATATCTCATCAAGAAGGTTTCATGGAAGTGTCATAAACCTATATGCTTGGTCCATCGTTCTTTGACTACCTGAAATAAACTAGTCGTTTACACCATGGCCATGGAATTTAATGCGACAGTTCTATTTCAATCAATGTGCCGAGATATTAACGTCCATAAATGGAAGGGAAAAATCCTTCCTCGACTTATCCATTAACAACATGTCATTCGTGATGCACCCAACGTACCCAACTTCCCTCCAACTGTCTACGTGATGATTTTCGTCAGTAAATCTAAGTGTGTGAGTCATGACATGAGTTAATGATAATCTTACAGTCTAAGTACCATTACACACGCTCGCAAATAGCAATATCCGATGACACCAAGACATGAAGAATTACTACTGGCGGGTCTGTTCTCATAATCTCCCATCCTGGAGATTACCAAGTCTGAACTCCATGAGAGAGAGTCTCATCTTCTTAATAGTACTCGCACATGACGGTCTGTATACTATGTGTCCTATCATAGTATGTCATCCAACCGCAAAACATTATTTAAGAATATTGTTATAGCATTTCAAGGTTCTCATCACAGCGGGGATCTGCTATGACCTTATTAATGTAACAGATATTCCAGGACATTATTATATTATAGTCATGCAGAACAATGAACAATATATAATAAGTGAAAATTTATGTAATCAAAGTACAAAAAATTTGGTTCTGAGGACACCAACCCTTACAAACTCCCACTTGGACTAGAGCCAACTGCCTACGACTTTTAGTCCACTGGACCTCACATGATGATCATGTTTCTGCTGAGTCAAGGCATTAGGCAATGGGTTCGCCACATTGTCTTCTGTGGAAATACTATTCACTACAACTTCACCTCTCTGAGAAAAATCCCTCAAGAGATGATACTTCCGAAGAATGTGCTTTGTTCGCTGATGTGACCTTGGATATTTTTTAAGTGCCACCACTGCAGTATTATCACAATAGAGTGTGATACGATCTTTACTACTCGGTACTACATCCAGCTCTTAGACGAAGCTTCGCATCCATACTCCTTCTTTAGCTGCCTTAGAAGCTGCGATATACTCGGAATCTACTGTAGAATCTGCCACCACACTTTGTTTTGAGCTCTTCCAACTCACTACACCTCCATTCAAACTGATGATGTATCCAGTATGCGACTTCATGTCATCTTGATCAGTCTGGGAACTAGCATCTACATGTCCTCTGATGACCAGTTCCTCATCTCCTCTATAAACCAGGAACATATCCTTAGTATTCCTCAGATACATAAGGATAGTCTTGACTGCCATCCAATGGCGGTCTCCTGGATCATCTTGATATCTGCCTACCGCACTTAATGCATAAGCAACATCTATCCTCGTACATAGCATAGCATACATGACTGACCCAATTGCGGATGCGTAAGGGATCCTTGACATTATCTTTCTTTCCTCATGTGTCTGAGGACACATTTTCGTGGAAAGATGAATGCCATGTGACACTGGCAACAATCCCCTCTTGGACTGTTCCATACTGAATCTCTTTAGTATGTTGTCAATGTATGTACTTTGACTTAGGCCCAACATTCTCTTGGATCTATCACGATGGATCTTGATCCCAAGAATATATGCCACCTCACCCAAGTCTTTCATGGAGAAGCATTTATGCAACCATTCCTTAACTGACTGCAAGACATGTACTTCGTTTCCAATTAGCAATATGTAATCAACATATACTGTTAGGAAAACGACTGCACTTCCCCTAAACCTTTTGTAGACACACGGCTCGCATTCATTCTTAACAAAGACAAATTCTGTAACAACTTCATCAAAATGAATGTTCCATGACCTTGATGATTTCTTTAATCCATAAATGGATTTCTGCAACTTGCATACCTTGTTGGCATCCTTTGGAGTCACAAATACTTCAGGTTGTGTCATATAGACATCTTCCTGGAGGTTCCTATTAAGGAAAGTTGTTTTGAAATCCATTTTCCAAATTTCATAGTCATGGTAAGCAGCAATGGCCAATAGGATTCTGATGGACTTTAGCATTGCAACCAGTGAAAAGGTTTCATCATAGTCAATTCCTTGACGCTGTCTAAAACCTTTTGCAACCAGTCGTGCCTTGTAGGTGTTGAATTGCCCCTCCATGTCCAATTTCTTCTTGAATACCCATTTATTACCAATAGGCTTTACATCAACTGGAGGATCTACCAAAATCCAGACTTGGTTTTGGTACATGGAATCCATTTCATAATTCATGGCTTCTTGCCACTTGGCAACGTCTGTGCCATCAACTGCTTCCTTGTAGGTAAGAGGATCATCATTTTGAACCAATAATGAGTCACCATCCTCGGTGAAAAGAAAACCATAATGTTCTGGTTCTCTCACCTCTCTCATTCTCCTACGCAGTTCTTGTGTCTCTGGAACAGATTGTTCTTCCACGGGGCTTTGTGGAATCTGTTCTTTTACCAAATCATGTGTATCTTGATCCTCGACTTCATCGAAGTCTATCTCACTCCAACTATCTCTTTTGGAAATGTGCTACCTCTCAAGGAATATGGCGTGTCTTTCCACTGTAACCTTTTTGTATGAGGGGTTGTATAGGTAATATCCCCTTGTTTCCTTGGGATATCCTAAAAAGATACACTTTTTGCCTTGGGGTGAAATTTTGATGCCTGAAGAGGCCTTAACAAATGCTTCAGTACCCCAAACATGTAAATTCGATTACATGGCTTTGCGTCCACTCCATAATTCATATGGAATACCATTTATCGATTTAGTAGGTACTTGGTTTAGTATGTGTGCTGTTGTTTGTAATGCATATCCCCAAAAGGATAATGGAAGACTCGCATGACTCATCATTGATCTCACCATGTCCTACAGGATGCGGTTCCACCTTTCACTTACACCATTCCCCTGCGGTGTGTAAGGAGGAGTGAGTTGAGATAGAATCTCAAACTCCTGTAAGAAATCAATGAATTCCTGATTATGATATTCTCCTCCTCTGTCTAAGTGGAGTTTCTTAATCTTCTTACCAAGCTGGTTCTCAACTTCATTCTTGTATTCTTTGAACTGATCATAAGATTCTGACTTATACCTCATTAAATAGATATATCCATATCTACTAAAATCATCAGTAAAAGTTATGAAGTAAGAGAACCCACCCCTTGCTTCAACTGGAAATGGTCCACACACATCTGTGTGAACTAATTATAGAATCTCTTTAGCTCTTTAACTTTTCCCACTAAATGGGGCTTTGGTCATTTTTCCTTGTAGACACGCATGACATACACTAAGTGGTTTTAGTTCGAAAGAATCTAAATACCCATCTTGATGTAATTTTGTCAAACGTTTCTCATTGACATGACCTAGCCGGTGATGCCAAAGTTGGGTGTGGTATGATTCATGTGAATTAACTTTGTTATCGATTTCCATTACATGGTTTGTGTAGTCTAACACATAAAGGCTGTTATATAAATGTTCCCTACCAAAACAAATGCTATTTTTATAAAAGTAGAAACATTCATTTCCAAACATGACTATGAATCCATCAGTATCTAATCTGGATACTGATATAATGTTTTTATTAACAGAAGGCACATAATAACAACCTTTCAAAACCAAGACCATCCCGGTAGGCAATGTGAGGTGGTAGTCTCCGACAGCTACAGTAGCGAGTGTGGCTCCGTTGGCTACTCGTAGATCTACCTCCCCTCAATCAATCTTCTTTAATCTACTTGGTTCCTGTATTTGGATACTAATGTGATCACCACAAGCAGTATCTTATACCCAATTAGTAGAAATAGTTAGATTGCATTCGATAACAAACGCACTTGAAGCTTCCCCTTTCTTCTTTGGCTGGGTGCAGTTTTTCTTCCAATGGCCCTTCTTGCCACATGCGAAACAAACATCATCTTGTTCCTTTGCCTCCCCTTTGATCTTCCTTTTCTTGGATGGCCTTGAAGAAGCTTTGGGAATAAATCTCTTCACCATCCCTTTCCTTTTATTCATCATAAGGAAAGAAGGCTTTTCATGCTTCATGTCATTGTCCACTTGGCAAATAAGGATAAGAAGATCAGATAGAGACTTCCCAATATTGTTCATGTTGAAATTAACAACAATGTTTGAGAAGCTCTGGGGGAGTGATGCGAGAATGAGATCGGTACCCAGTTCTTCAGGGAGTTTAAACCCTAGAACCTCCAAGTTCTCAATGTAGCCAATGAGATTGACTACATGAGGCCCAGGTGGGGCACCCTCTCCATGCTTGCTCTGAAACAGAGCCTGGGAGATATCAAACCGTTCCTATCTTTCTCTCTCCTGGTATAAACCATGGAGGTGCTCGAGCATGCTGTAGGCATCCATGTCTTCATGAGACTTCATTATCTCACTATACATAGATGACACCATCAAACATTGAACATCGAGAGAATCGTTAAAAAATTGATCATAGACTAGGAAATCTTCATCACTCTCCCCTAGGGAAGGAGAATCAGGAAGTGAGGACTCCAGCATGTAAAACATCCGTTCATGGCATAGGATAACCCGAAGGCGCCTAAACTATTCATGGATGTTACTACCGGTGAGGATGTTGTCTTTATCCAGAATTGATCGCAGAGAAAATGTGGTTGATGTGTTTTTCATATTGATTCTACAAATTAAAAGAGCAGATTCATCAGTACTTTTTTGATTAAATTTTATGAGAAATAATAAATTTTATTAAGTCTCCCACTATTTTATCAAGTCCCAATGGCCCTCACCATTAAACTTGGAATGTCCAGTTTCTTTGATATTCTAGTGGCAAGGATCCATATTCCCCTTAGCATAACCCCAACAAGGGTTGGTCAATCTATTTGAATGTATTTAGGTAGGCATGTCTTTGCCAACTGTGAGCTTACAGTTCCTTGACCTGTTGAGTGGACTCCCAAATCCTGAAATCCTGACTTGGATTTACTCAACTCTTGCCTCCAATATTACATAAAGTCTAGCAAGGGCTACTTCTCTTGATGTAATATGGTTAAGTCAACCCGAAACCTTTCATAAGGGCTTCCTTTATAAAAGTAAGTGTCCCAACAAGGGTTGGTCAAACACATAGTTTTATTGAGTCTTTCCCTTAATCAAGTAACGGAAGGCTTGGTCTGACTTAATATGGTATTTGAGGGTTTTTATTCTTTATGAGTATCTTTGCATTATCACATGCGTGTTAATATTAAGTGATGCTTGCTTAAGTGATTAACCATGTTCCGATAATTTTTACTCATAGTCCAGTTTTTATTTTATTCCATCTTTCCGTGTTTGTTCATTTTATTAATTATGCGATCACAACAACACATACATAATAAATAAACCATGCAATCAGACAGAAATAAAATAATATGGCATGATCATGAGCTTCTATTTGTTTATCTTATCTAGCAGTTTTGATAAGCTAACCCTGACCTAGGGAAAACAACTTGAACCTGATGGTTCCTGTTTTTCAGCTCCCACTTGTCCACATTTGTATCTTCTTGTGTCAGTTTCGCCTCCGGTTCGGGATTTCAACCATCTCCTCTGGCTTGGGAGATCCTCCATTACATGGTATTACATTAATGAAACCATGGGCACGCATGCCCTACATTTTATTGGAAGAAGGCTCGCAGGCCAACAAATTTAAATTAAATAAATTTAAATGAAACCATACACATACAAGGGGTCTTTGGCCTAGCTCATGATCATCCATAGTATGCAATGATATTTACGCATATTTAGAATTCAAATTATTTCAATAGTTCTTTTATTTAAGATATGACGCGCTCGAATTCAATTAATTATGATCTTATAATTAATCAATTGATTATCTTAAATTCCTTTATGAATTTCCTTGAGATTCTTCTCATCCATATTCCTTGTACGGGTCTTTGTACATTGGAGGAAACCCGGTGAAATTCCATTTTTGGAAAGTACACGGCGTGTAGTTTATAATTACACGGCGTTTATTTTTCTTTTCACCCTTAATCCAAAGTACACACCGGGGCTTTGGTATGTTTTCTGTACTTTGGAAATTTTGGAGTACACAACGTGTAGATGAATTATACATGGTGTGTACTTATTTGTTACGCGGTAACCGGCCTGGCGATCCCATGTATGCGGTACACGACTTATCTTTGTACATGGTTTCACCTGGGTTGGAACGGACTACACGACGTGTTGCTCCAACATACATGAC
The DNA here is from genome assembly GCA_963277665.1 of Viscum album. Classification (NCBI taxonomy): domain Eukaryota; kingdom Viridiplantae; phylum Streptophyta; class Magnoliopsida; order Santalales; family Viscaceae; genus Viscum; species Viscum album. Next base: position 739,005,821 of record OY728160.1, read on the forward strand.
GTGTATCCGGTTTCCACACGCCGTTCAATTCTGGTCAACACAGCGTGATTAAAACTTAGTCATAATCAATTCACACGGCGTGGTTTGGAGGACCAGTTCCGGTTCATTGAACCTAAGTACACGACATGTAGTTTTAATTACACGCCGGGTAATCCCGTGTTGTACAAATAGAAAGAGCGGCTCCTCTGGATGAGTTCCTCGTTTTTATTTTAATCAAAATTAATATTAAAAGGTCGTTTCTGTGATATTAATCGAGAAACGAAGGAGGAAGAATAGATCTCGTTAATTCATATTTATAGAACGATTTATTTCAAATTGAATCAAATATGAATGCGTAAATTATCAATGAAAATTAAATAACTATAATCAATGTTGTAACCTTGCTCTGATACCATTTGAAGGTTCCGGGCACAGTGGAAGCGTGTGGGTGGATGTGCCCACCTGGATTTTTGTCATTATCAATGATCAATCCGGGATCAATATGACGATAAACACAAGACTCCACGGATCGAATCACAGAAAAAGAAAAAGAAGATGGTTTGTCCTGGAACCACAAACAAGGACCGTTACAGGTTGATTTTAGTTAATTTAATTAATTATAATGAAATACCTCTTGTTTGTTCTTTCTTCGTTGATGTTCTCGATCACGTTGTCGATGTGATCTATTTTTTCATCGCAGAAGCCAAGTATAGACTCCCTCTAGTGGTGATCCACATGTGTACCTTGTATCTCTGGACGTCACCAAAGGATTCTCTCGGTGCTAGCATGGAGAAGCCTTTTCTTGCATTGTCCGCCATAGATCTTCTTGATCCGATGGAAGAGGATCTCTCTCGGTCTTGAGAGAGTTCTTGGAGGAATAGGTTCTTTTGGTCTTGAAAGAATTCTCCAGAGATGTTGTGCACAACGATTCCCTTGTGTAGGAAAAGAGTTGGGTTGTTAAGATATTTATAATCAATTTTGAGGTTGTAGAGTTATGACAATAAATAAACAAGTTATGTGTTTCATTTATTTCATTAACTCTTATTGAAAACCCCCATGTCGAATAATTAATTCCTTGACATGCTCTCACACTGATTATAATAAATATCATTTAATAAAATGATATTATATCCTCAAAGTCCCGACTGGAAAAACTACACAGCATGTAGTAATAAATACACAGCGTGTACATGTTTTTCATTTAAAACTACATGGAGTTTACATTAAATGTACACGGTGTGTATATCTTGTTTTCATTTATTCATTTCCTTTCCAAAAATAAAACTACACGGCATGTACATTTAATAATACATGGCGTGTAATTTTTTTATTTTATTTTTCATCCATCATTTAAAACAACTAAGGCTTCCTTGAATAATTATTAAACCACGTATGGGAATAATCTTTATTAATCTTAAGATACTTGGATACACTTAGTGTGTGACCCTCTAGGCCTCTTTCTCGTTGGAATTAGGCGGGCTTGCCTAAAGTCCAAGATTACTGTCTAGCAACGGGTCAAGGCACCCAAGACAAAGAAGTTGACTTCGCATTGACGTATCACCTCATACGAACGCTTACTGTGTAATTTAATCCCTTTGTCTCAATATCTCATCAAGAAGGTTTCATGGAAGTGTCATAAACCTATATGCTTGATCCATCGTTCTTTGACTACCTGAAATAAACTTATCGTTTACACCATGTCCATGGAATTTAATGTGACAGTTCTATTTCAATCAAAGGGCCGAGATATTAACTTCCATAAATGTAAGGGACAAATCCTTTCTCGACATATCCATTAACAACATATCATTCGTGACGGACCCAACGTACCCTACTTCCCACCAACTGTCTGCATGACGGTTTTCGTCAGTAAATATAAGTGTGCGAGTCATGAGATGATTTAATGATAATCTTCCAGTCTAAGGACCATTACACATGCTCGCAGATAGTAATATCCGATGACACCAAGACATGCGGAATTACTACTAGCGGGTCTGTTCTCATAATCTCCCATCTTGGAGATTACCAAGTGTGAACTCCATGAGAGAGAGTCTCGTCTTCTTATGAGTACTCGTACATGACGGTCTATATACTATGTGTCCTATCATAGTATGTCATCCAACTGCAGAACATTATTTAATATTATTGTTATAGCATTTCAAGGTTCTCATCATAGCGGGGATCTGCTATGTCCTTATTAATGCAAAAAATATTCGAGGACATTATTATATTATAGTCATGCAGAAAAATGAACAATATACAATATGTGAACATTTATGTAATCAAAGTACAAAACAGTTGGTTCTGAGGACACCAACCGTTACAGATATTTCCCAATAATGAGAACTCCTTCAACCAGAACACACACATGCTACAATTTTCATAGAGATTCTCCTTTTTCATGGTCTCTAGTAGAGTTCTTAGATGCTCTTCATTATCCTCCTTGGTATTGCAGTATGTTAGAACATATTCAATAATGACAACCTCTAATTTTTTGGGGTAATACCTAAAGACTCTCTTCATCAAGTCCATGATGATTTCTAAAGCATTAGTGAGTCCAAAATGCATTACATTGAATTCATAATTCATGTACCTTGTTAAAAATGTATTCTTGGGGATATCCTTCTTCATCACCATTACATGGTAATATCCTGACTATAAAACCAACATGACGAATTATTGTGCATCATGTAGCTGATTGAACAAGTCAGCAATTTGGGATAGAGGATACTTGTTCTTTATCTTGATTTCATTGAGCTTAAAATAATTAATTCAAAGGCAAATTGAACCATCCTTTCTCTTGACGAAGTGGACTATTACACCCTATGGTGAAGCACTTGGGTGTTTAAACCATTTATCCATATTCCGATGTAGTTTTTTCTTTAGATCCTCGAGCTCTAAAACCACAATTTTATATGGAGTTTTGGATAGTGGAAATTCCATAGGTATATGATCAACTTATAATTCAACATCAATTCTAGGAGGAAGAACATGAAATTAATCGTGAAACACTTTAGTGAATTCCCTCTCAATAGACATTTTTTCAAGGATGGTTTCTTCTGTATACTCAATCATCTGAGTAAGATACATGTACTCATAGGGATGTAATATCCTTGATTGAGTTGGTGGTGCTAAGTAAGATTCATCCTCCTCCTTGCACTTGTACAGAATCGGGGGATCGATTCACCATGTTGATAGTTATTTCCCTCTCATAGTAATTTATGTTGGCTCTATATTGGGAAATCCAATCCATTCCTCGAATTGCATCAAATTCCACAAGAGGTAGTATGAAAAGGTTGGCCAGAAGATCAAACCACAAATGGTGATAAGGGAGGATTTATATTCATTGGATGCAATGATTTCACCATTTTTTGTTCTCAATGACATATATACTTCCTTGATTTGTGTTGATGTTGCGATTGATCTACTAAACATTTGCGATATAAAATAATTCATAGATCTAGAATGAAAATGCACATTCTCTATTATTGAATGATTAAATAGCGTACCTATCACCCCTTGATTGTTAGGGTTCGCTTCGATAGTAGGGAAGGAAAAAAGATCTCACTTGCTTCCTCATAGGTATTTGGTTTCCTCTGAGAAACCTTTGATTGGGGAACTGGTTTACAATATGCACTGGTTCTTTTCAGTTGGAATAATAAACAATGCGTTAATAGTCGAACAGAACATTCCTCTCCTCTATTGCAACAGAATTTTTTTCTTTTATGATGTTAGTAGATAGGTTACCTTCAATTTTACACCTAAATAATTTCCTCATATCCATCAAGAAATTTCCAGGGTGCTTCTTTCTACACCTTTGGAAAGTGGGGTGCTAGAATTTCCTAGAACTACTGGATATATCCATCATACCACCAGAATTAAATTCCACCATACGCTTATTATCCACATGATAACCTAGAGATTCACCTAGCTCCATTTTTTCTTTGAGGGATCATCACACAAATTCTTCATAGCACTCGAAGTCATGGATCTCTAGGGATTTTTGTAAGCTAGGTTTAAGAACACCAAACAATTTGTCAACCTTTCATTCGAGGGTAACGACCTAGGTAGAGGCATGTCATGAAAGCCTAGTGATGTTTTCCATGTACGCTTGGATTGATTCATCATCTATTTTTCTTGAGGGAATGGAAGTCCATTTCTATCTTATGTCGTAGGGTGTGATTAAAATATTTATCAAAAAACATTTTCGGGAAATACTTCCATTTCTATGCCTCAATCTCCTCCTTAGTCTTCATATTTTTTTATCAATTCCCACCATTGTTTAGCTTCACCCTCTATATGATAAGCTTCTAGAAGAACCTTATCTTGTTCTGAACATTGAATAATGGAGAAAGATCTTCCCAATGGTGTTGATCCATTGTTTAGAATTTAAGGGATCAAATGATCCATTAAAATTAGTAGTACTTTGTGTCATGAAGCTCTCGATTATGGTCTGTTCTTTCTTGGAGAGGGGTTGAAAGTTCCTCTTGAACCACATTTCTATTCAATACATGAGTTAACTGAGAGAGTATCATGACAAAGTTTGCAATTCTCGATCACATCGAATTGGGAATCACATTAGAAGATTCATCACATTTATCTTTACATCGGTTGATAGCTCGTGTCCTCTAATTACCAGTCATTGGCTCAAATAAAAGGAAAGTTAGGGGTAACACATAAAGGGGAATCCAAGGACAATAAGGGATAGCTTTTAAATTAAATTTAATTCCTTAACTTATCTATGTTATCAATGATCTACTTACCAATATATATTCATAGGGGTATTTGTTCATTCCCTTAATAATTGTTCATACTAATCTTATGAATTTATCAAAGAATATCCCCTATGAGTGTGGTAATAAAGAGTGCAACAAGACCCATTTTTGTTGAATAGTTTCTGTTCGAGTCTATATCAAAGTGGTTTTTTCAGGTTTTACCCCTGTATAAATCTTTTCCAGAGCTGCCTCTACATACTCATATCTAGATAGGGATGTATTTGTTTGATAAACCACTTAATCAATACCCCCCAAAATTATTGATGTTATTTATACTTAGTATTATCCACCATGTCTTTAACTAGGGATTTCTTATCCTAATCCCAAAAATAACTAAACATATCCTCTGATAATAACTATAACAACCATTCTCTATATTATACACTTGGACACAATTAATTACATTAACATTCAAATATGAAAACTATGTGGATATATCGATATAGTTTCTTGGAAAATTAGGAACATTACATAACAAATTATAACATAAAACCCAACATCTTTATTGAAAACTTCTTTTATACAACTATAACATTCCTTCTTACTTATCATTACATGGGATAACGTGGGAACATGTATAAGAAAAGGGTGAGCAATAAATCCTAGTAAGGGAGTAAACAAGGCATAAAATTAAAAATATTTTACACTTTAGTAAATATTCATAACAATGGAGCACAAGAGAAACATGAACATAAAGGCTTGATATGGCGTTATTATCATAACATGGAAATGTTGAAACAACATTTAACATGATATTAGCATGAAAATAGGATCATTACCCATGGATCATGAGTAAAACCTCATTTAAAATTAATTATAATGAGTAAATAATCATTGAACTTGACATATAATGATACTAATCTTTACCCAATGTATTGGAGTGATTTTAGGGAGAACCCTTCTTAATCATTTCATTTCATGCATAAGTGTGCTACATAGATCGCATAACATGGATTCATTAAAAATCATCATTTATTACAAGATAATGGAATGTGGAATTAATAAATTAAACTCTATAATAAATATGTAAATTTGTATAATGGTGAATACCCTTGATAGAAAAATGGACATGGTATTTACTACACAATGACTTTGGTTTGGAGAATCGCGGTGCAATTTCGGCAGCATAGCGGTGTGACATTAGAATTCAGAAAAAAGTTTGATGAGAGGTAAAGGGGTATCTCATCATATGTACATGAAATGGAAAGTAATAGTGTCATATTGATACATATCCCAAATATTTAATGAAATTTATATGCTTAATTTAAACTAATTTTTTGAATGTAACTGAGAAGAGAGAAATTCATTATAGAATTTCGGCTCATTAACAGATGTGCATGGGAGGCATTAATGAGATAGAAAGAGTTATATAATATTTCTAAAATATGGAGAGAAGTATGGGGGAGGTGAGAAATCATAACTCAACATTTTTAATTGAAAACAAAATGGTATAACAATATAATGAAATTTGGACAAAAAATGAGAAAAAAAAAAGAAATCCCTTACTTGGAAGTGTGATCCCAAAGGAATAAGAGAGGCTTGAGAGGGGCTTCACTGGAGCTTGGGGTTCCTTTAGAGAATTATAGAGAGAGTATTTTAGGGTATTATCAATCTCAAAATGGTTTTAGTGAATATAAATGGTAAATTTAGTGGGTTTATAACGGAAATGAGTGGGAATTGATTATTATTTAGGTTTTCTACACCACACATTAAAATAATCAAAACCACAAACCATACCATGGGTTTTCCCATTGTTTTTATCAAATTTGAGTAGAGAATTTTATTTTATAAGGACAATATCTGATATTTTTAAAATATTAGGATTTCATATGTGGAGATGAGTCACACTCTCAAAAAAATCATTTTAGAACGTAAAAATGTTTTATATGTCTTGGAGGGTCAACTAAGACTTTGTAAAATCAATTAAACAAACCTAAAATCGCATTATTTTAATGTTAAAACATATATTTGATCAAAATAGCATTTATAGTATTTTATTAGATCACTATTGGGACATTATGATTTCATATAACACATTATATATTTAAATGGTTGTTTATTTTTTTACCCAAAACTGCGACTCTCTCAGAAAATTATGAATAATTCACCATTAGAAAATTTCAAAATCCTGATTCCTAAAATAATATTCATTTTATGTAAATAAGGTTCTAAATATGTTTATTTTTACTTTTAAAATAAAACCCGACATTTATTGAAAATTCATGGGTTTTTAAAAAAAATAGGTTTCAAGACTTAATAAAATTATAATAGTATTCATAGAACTTTTACGATAATTTATATTTCATAAAAAATAATTTAGAAAATATATTTTATTAAGATAATATTTAATTAAAAAATTCATTAATTCATCAAAATAGATTTCTCAATTTAATATTAACTAAAAATAATATTTGAGCCTTAAAAACTATTCACAAAGTAACAATAATAAAATGATTGTATATTCATTATTTTATGAAATAAATAATGCACATAATCATAGAGCTAGGGTCTTATTACATAAGTCCTTATAACATTCTCATATAACCTATGGTTATAGTGTTAGATGGTGACAAACTGTTGGGGTGGCTTGGATAACATCGCTCAGGTGGTAATCTATATCAACTTCTACTTCTCCCGTAGGAAGTTCCATTCAAGATCAATGTGTTGAAGCTTGATCGGGGCTTGGTAAAGAGCGAAGCCTAGTAATTCCACCTTCTTTCTATGATTTGACAAATGGGATTCATATGAAGCAATTCTACAGATTCAGACCATATCTTCTTTTGTTTGAGTAAATTATATTTGATAAAGCCATATATTTATACTAATCATGTGATCACTATTACACAACTATATTAGAAATGGTAAACATTTATAATAGTATATTGAATTCAAAAAAAGATAAAACCATGGAAGTGAATATTTTTAATATTTCCATTTAACATAATAATACATTTAATTTGATCAAAATAATTTTCATTAATAAATGTTTGGGTCATTACTCAGACATTAGGTCATGTTTATCAAAAGCTAAACATTATGCTCATTCTTCCCAACCCTAAAAAAAATTGGACATTTTCTTGTCTAAATAATATATGGTTTCTTTAAGAACATTTTTTGTAGAATATAGTTCTGTAATACTATATTAATTTCTTTATAATATCTTTATAATGATGTAGGAAGGTCATAGAGACTCATCATCAATCAAACAACATAAAATTGGGTAATATTCCTTCCATAAAATAGACTAGTCTACAATTGTTCTTCTAGAAGGATAAGTTGTTAAAAAAATCATCAATCTCTTAGATAACCTGTTAATTCTGGGATCATGTGCTCACCACCTACATATAATTGAATAATATAAATCCTTTTTTTTGAGTTGATATGGTAAATTTTTAGAAATTTGAGGAAATTTTCAACTAATGAAATCATTTTCTAGTTCAATACACAAACCATATCTAATGAAGTCTTTGGTAAGGTTTATAAAGTACCCAATACCAATACATTTCTATATACTCATTTCCTCACATATATCACCATCTATATGATATAATAGTACACTATCCCTTATATTTTTCCCCAAAAAGGTTATTTTTTAATATATCCTAAAAAAAGATTTATATTTATAAAAAATCCTTAATTTAATGATTCAAAAAGTATATCTCTGTACAATATTTCAATTTGTTTCTAATATATATGCATAAAGAGAAAATTACACATGTATGTGGGGTTACTATCTACATTGAAATTTTAATATTTTTTTTATAAGACTGTACATATCTATAATATATAATCCTTTTACTATATTCCCATTTAATAAAATAAATTCACTCATTTATATATAACTTTTCTTGTTATTAATTATGAATTATAATTATATCTTGTCCAAATAAGAAGTAAATAAAATTTTACTTTATGGATGGAATATAATATTTGTTTTCTATGTCCATAAATAATCTTATGGTTACATGTAGATCCAAAGTGTTGGAATCAAATGAAACAAATTTCCCTTATTTTCAACATAAATATCTATATCATCTTTTGTAAAATAACTCATTTTTTTTTCTTTTTTAAATTAAAAAAACGGTGTTGTGCACCCAATATCAAATAATCATGTGTCAGAGTTGTAAAAATTTATTTTAATAAATTTCATAGTTAAATTCATATTATTCTTCTATTCGAGGAAATTTATGATCCCTAAATAAAAATTATGATTTTTTATAGGTCAAACATATAAGAAACCTCAATAATGCTGAGATGATGTACTCAATAATTTACAAAATTATAAAATTAGTAGGGGCATCAAGATAAATATTTCTCTTTTTTACCAGAAAATGAATATACTGCTATTTAAAGTTATGATCCCCTAAATAATATTCATTTAGTGAGATGACACCCCCACTTCATTGGGATATAATCATTTTCAACACATTAACAAATAATGATTTTATATCATAGATAGTCAATCATATCATATCCAATATATGTATCATGGATAGTTTAAATGATAACATTCTATCCAAATTCAACATATGGATTCATTCAAATCAATTCCTCTTGTATTTTATTGATTACAGATTATCAATTTTTCCTATTTAGAATAATATTAAAGTGTGAATTGAAGGTAAAAATGAAAAAATTTCAAAAACATTTGTTGGTTAGAGTAATGTCCAATCATAGATTTAGAAATTTTAATAGAATAGAGTTTCATAAACATAAGATAGAGCTCCATGAAAATCAAAACATGGGGAAAGTGTTAATATTGAAATATTTTATACTCTAATTCCCTCCAATTAATTTGATACACTACAATCCCTCTATTTTTGGAGATCAAATCATTATAATTCCCACGAATGATCTTAACCTACATTTTTGAACTAGATTAAGAAAATATTCTCATCAGTGTGACTATTTCTTGAATTAAAACACATGATTAATTAAATGTAATGGATTATGATTGATATGAAATTAATTTAATCCATATCCTTTGATAATACCATTTTTTTCTCATTCTGTATGCTTCATGTTTCTCCATGATTGGAAGGTCCGCATTATTTCATGAAACTAATAAAATTGAAATCCATAGAAAATACATTTACTTAGAACATTGTATCTCAAAACTCTAACCTTAATTAAACTATTTAATTTTAAAAAAATATTACGGGTTTTCTAAATTATAAATTTCCTTTCATAGAAAATAGACATCATTAATGTTTAATGTTCACTATTACAATATAAAATTCATCTAGGATTACTCTTGAAAAATCAATATGCATAACCAATATCATGGACAATTATAAACAATAAACCTACACTACGAATCATATGGGTATTATGATTACACTATAATCCTATAAATAATGGGTATCATTAATTTTCTCAGGGATGATTCTTGAAATGATAAATGCTTATGAATTTTTCCTTCCAATAACAATGGAACAATGAATGGGTAACTATTACCATTCTATAATTTAAAGAAACTGCTTATAACCCACCTCATAGAGAACATACATGATCCCTATATCCTTATCCCATCCAACACTATATGGTACATAGATTATTAATGTTATGTTTCTACACAATCCACAAGTACCACATAAATAGAGGCAACCAACATTCCTAGCACATGATAATAAATTGTATCCAACATTTGTAGCACACGATGATAAATAGTAATAAAATTTTATATTAAAATATTTTAAACTAAAACCAAATCCCAAATCATATTATGATCAATTGGATCTAACTTCCCTATCATAATTCTCTATACTACTATAAATATTCTTACTGTAATTTATTAATCCTTAATCAACACCATAAGTAATATACATTAATCTGAACACTATACTTTTCGGAAAGCACATAATTCCATGTTTAAAGAGACCATAATGACTTATGGGATGATAATGTGAAAATTCATGTGATGAATATGAAATTATTTCCTATATCTTAGGATTCCTTATTGTGATGTCGACTCCATCACTCATTTTCACCACTTTCACGACACAATCTTCATTACTATATGATATTAAACCACATAGTATAAACCTATTACATAACCTTAATCTATAAAAATTATATAAAATGGTTCTAATCATTTTTTAAAATATGGTTTGTAGGATATGTCATTGAGGTTCAAATCTGAGATCAACATAAATCCAAATCCTCCTTTATAGGAAGTGTAACACCCCAAGATTTCATAGTACGTTATTTCTTCAAAGTAATTCAATAACTTGCACTACACGCAACACCAAGTTCAAGCGCACTACAATATTACCAAAAGAGGCGTTCAAAAGTGGTTATGAATAGTATTAAATGAATTTTTAGCATTATATAATCCTTATAATTTTAGAATCCATATTATGAGTCACATAGACATAATGTAATAACTAATAAATTTTTTCAGATAAAAGAATTATTTTTAAAAAAATGCACTTTTACCATCTTTTAATGGTGAACCTTTATTAAATCCAATATTTGAAACATTTATATATTCAATTTGACAAAATAATATTATTATTTTTAATCAAGAAATAAGAATATAGTTTCAAATTTTTTTTGTGTTTTTCTGATAACATTCATATTTGGATGAATAATGAAAAGTACTATATTTTAACTGAAAAAACTTTTTTAATCAAAATAATTTATAGTGTTAAATTATAAATTTTAATGGTTTATAAGTACAAATAGATTATATTGTTACCATTTAATCGAGTGCTGGTTATTGTAAGTAATTTCACTTTGAAATTGGACATAAACAAGTGTCAATCTTTTGATAGTTATTATTTCTTAAAAATACGCCTTTTGGTTTGGACAACGAGAATTTGTTTTAAATTATTAAATAAAACATATACAATTTGAATTTACTAAATTAGACTTCTTTTTTAGATTCGGAATATCAAAATTATCCTGGGGTGAATATTTTGGTATTTTTCTGAAAACGTTCAATTTTTGATGAATAGTGAAAAACACTGGGTTATAGTTTAAAACCGAATTTTTATTTAAATAATTATTTATTCAATTTAAAATTATTTTCGATCAAAATAGATACATAATACCTATATAATTTCAATTTAAAACATTGGAGTCAGTTTATAATGATTTTAGATATATAAAAATTTTATTGAACTATTCACCGTCTTTTACCCACGTCCTAGGAGAATATGCAAATTCAAATAAAACATAATTTTACCGCTTCTGTGAGTGGAATTTAGAAAGTACGAGAGACACGGTTAACATAGAGGAGTAAAATGTGGTTTAATAAGATAAAAATATTTTCTTGGTGAATAGTAACTTTTTACTTTTATTTACAACAGTTAAAATTAAATATGTTAATTATGGGTAAAAATGATATCAATATTACCCTAACACATGTCCTAATTCTATTGGACATATATATCTCAACCAAAAACAATCTTAGGAATAAAAATACAAAGAGACATGGTAAATGTCAAACTAATTAACTAAGAGTTAAAACTAAAATATATGGTCAATAAAGTGACCCCAACCTGTCTAAAACCTATTTTTTGTGTGTATTTCGACTAATCCCCACCTTAGCCTCAAAATAAATCAATTTTGATCCATTATAAAATGAATATAAATTTATAATAAAATAATATTTTATGTTTTTTCTAAGGTGCCCCTCACCCTTCTTATAAAAAGGAACTCACCCTTCCCCCTAATTAACACATTCAAAGCCTTTTGGATTGGCCAAAACCTACCCAAATATTCTCTCAACTTCCCTCATTTCAACCTAAAGGCCTTAGTTTTATCAGAACACCAACCTATGGAGCCCTTTTGATCAAATCAAAAGGAGGAACCTAAAGAAGAAGTAATGTTTTCACCACCCTCTTTCAATTTCCTTTCTTCTTCCACTTATTCGATCTTTGTTATTTCCATTATAAAATAATAACATATCTTCTATAAAATGTGATGTTATTATAAATATGGTACAACCATATTCAGTATTCTATCCGTCCTTTGAATGACATGTCACCATATGTGCGTACGTATGACTTACCGTCTCCACGTCGTGGTGTAATTGTTATTCAATACATTATTTTTTGGATGGATATAATAATGAAGTGTAATTAATGTAAATAATAAATATAAAATGATAATGATTCTGTATATATGATACTCTATCAAATTATATATTATTTTAATATCAAAACAATAATATTGTCGCTCGTGCATACGTACAGACTACCGTCTCGACAAACGCGATGAGATTCATTCCCCATCGTATCAATTCAAGACTAATTTTCATTTGATGATTAAAAATAACGTTTAATGACTTGATATAATTCTGGATATGAATAAGATACAACATATGGATAAAAAAACACGGCTTATGTAACAAAACATATAAAATAAATCGAGTAAGTGAACACCTGAAAAGACGATAATACTAAAATATTATTAATAAAAAAATATTAAAAGGTCATATATGATATCATATTTATGTTTATGATTATTTTATAACTTAACAACAATGATTTAACTATTATACAAGAGGTTAACCTACCCTCACCCAAGGACAAGTACAAGGTAATGGTTTATTTCACAATCTCTTCATTATCTGAGCTTGTTTATACGTAATTATCTACTGAGACCTCTTTATCATCCACATCCATGTTTCATAAAAATGTATTTCAAAACATAATTAATATTTTACATAATATGGGTTAAATTTATTTATACCCTTTTTGAACTTCTTATAATAATTTTATAAAGTAATCATTCCGCAGTTTTCCAAACAAGGTCCATTTTAACCTTTTCGAAAGAATTAATGTAAGAATGTATTTTTTTAACTTATATGGTGGGTGTGGCTATTTTCCGCCGTTATAAAATATTTGAAGCTTCCCTTAAAATATTATAAGAATATTTTTCAAGTAAATGTTTTATTTTATAATTATGTGACTTTTAAATGATTTGAAAATGAATATTTTAGGAATTTGTGAAAGGTACTCTTTATCAAGATCAAAATTTTAAATGTTTAAAAGATTTATATTTCTAAATATTTTTAATTAATTTACATGTTTTCAAAATTGGTTTTAATGATTTATTTATATGGACTTGAATTTTTAAAAAAGTTTAATTATTTTCAAATGCTTCAAAGTGGTATTGGACACTATGATTCAAAAATGTCATTAAATTTTTTCATTTATAAATTATGTAACTTTTAAATGTTTTCATGAAAAAGGGATATTTCTCTCAAAGATTTTTACAAAACATTTTCATCTATGTCAACATCCTTTGATGGGTTTTATGCTTATTTGAAGTTGATTTACTATGATACAAAACTTCCATATTTTATTGAAGATTTTGTGCTATGTTTGACTGTGGATGTGTTATTTTTACACCATTCATGGTTTATGGATAATGTATCGAATTTTCATAGGGTTGTTTTAATATGAATGTTAATGTTATGTTTAAACCTTTTCATATGAGAAATGCATTGGAATTAGTAAGTGACTGGTGGAGCCTGCTATAGCTCTTCGATGTATCAGTAGGTCTCATGAAACAAACTATTGTCTTGGAACAAGGCCTTGATAGAATCTTATTTGTAGTCTGGACACATGGCATTGACTATGTGGTTATTATAGTCTATAATTATGCATTCCATCATTATGAAAGTTGTTATTTGATATTGCATGTGATTATTTGACTAGTAGAATATCCTTGTGAATAAGTAAATGGCATTATTTCATTTTATTTCTTCCATATTATGCTGAAGTTAAAGTTTAAAAGGATTTTGTTTTAGTTATACATTGCCTTAAATGTTTAAAATTATTTATGAAAGTTTCCACTATATTGTTTTCCTTACTGAGCATCAGATCTCTCCCCTTTCTATGTTTTATTTTTTCCAGGATACGAAGAAGTATTTTATGACTGACCAGCAGGGATAGTCTGAGGGGATATGAGTGTAAACTATGAAGACTATGTTGTTGTAGTTTTTCACTTTATGATGTATGTAAGACTTATGAATGTATACAGTGTTTCCAAGGATACTAAACTAATATGTCTTTCGAGACTTGATCTTTTGTGATCATGCCAATGTTATGTAATAATGCACCGACTATGGGTAACTTGGGTCGGGGCGTTACGTGAAGTTTCTTTGAAACTTTATAAACATTATAGAGTATGTTGTACCTCTCACCATATCATTCTAATACCTCCACTAGAACATGAAATTACCATTAGATGTAATCCTTTTTCATATTGTTATGTGATTATTTAGTATGATTAAAATCTCCTTCATAATTTGAACCAGTTCTCAGCCTCGTATGTGATGGAAATATGTAGGAAACTTCTCCACTAAACATTAAACTAGTTTTGGCCAATATGTGATGATTATATGTTTTACAATATCCCCTGGACCCTAAAACTATATCAATATCATAAATGGATAGGATATGTGGTACCATCCCAAAATACATTAAAACCTAGTTCGGTTAATACATGATGTGTACACATTGTACCATCCCTAGTGGACTCTAAACATGTAGTCCCACCACAATACATTAGAAACACAAGTGTATGTGATAGTAATTGGTATCATTATGTTATGAGCTCAAAAATATTGTGTTATATATATATATGATATATCCTCTCTCTACTTAGGTGATGAGCACAAGATTTTTCAACATTTAATAACCATGAGAACCTTATGTGATGTGCATTAGAATCTGATTTAACAAGACTAAAATCTCTCTTCCCTTATGTGATGTGCATTAGAATATAATTTAAAAATATTAAAATATATGTTCCCTTAATTTAGGTGATTACACTATATTTTTACACCATATAAAGTTCATGATATGTCCACAATGAAAACCCTAGTAGTACATATGTGGTGATAAAAAAAATTCATGTGTGATGAGTGCTCGGAATATTTTTGAGGAATGCATTCTATTGCATGTTCGGAACACCAGATTCTCAAGTAAATGAGCTTAAGATTCAGTACAAACCCATTATATGTTTCATTGTAGATATCATGTAATTATTTTGGTTATAAACCTGTGGCACGTTATTCCATTAGTGTAAAATAACGATATAATTCAAAATGAGGAAATTTTTATAAAAGAAAAAAATTCCAAATAGACTCAACAGCTCGAACTATATGGTAGTTGAACTATCAAGGTAACAAGGGTTATACATTACATATGTTCAATATAGTATGGTGATACAAATTTATATTCTTGAGTTTTCTACCATAAATAATTACTAGGTTTGATATATTTTTCCACATACAATCCCAAATGAAGAAATGTAGACTATTGAATGGTGGTCATATAATTTGTTCTTATAAATAGATAATTTAAAATCATTAATATATATATATACAAAATAAATTTCACATTAAATGTTGAAAATACTATTTCATTTGTGTATAAAATAAAATAGAATTTCACAAAATTATTTTTCTCAAATATAATATATTTGGTTATGAATAATCTATTTAAAGTACATTAAATATTAGTTTATATGAAAATAAATTTTTAGTATAACAAAATATGATTTTACACTGAAATAGCTTCTAAATATATTTATGTTTTTAAATATTATTATTTTATTTACTTGAAACTGAATATGAAAATATTATCTTATTTTAAAATTTTGGTATTTTCAAAAATATACTGATTTTATGGAGAATAGTTCAAAATTCATTTTTTGAAAATAACTTGAACATTATGAATTTATTATAATATAATCACGAATTATAAATTTTTGAGAACACCTTATAAGAAAAAATCTATTCCGAAAAAGTGAAATTAAAATTCAAAAACTGGTTAATGGTTAAAAGAAAATATTTTTCATTTCAGAATTGATTATATATTTTTTATAATAATTATTTCAAATACATTATATATTATTTATTTAAAAATTATTTTTCAAAAAATTAAAAATGTGTAAAATAATTTATTTCATTTTTTAAAACATTAGTTTTATATTTTATAATAAGGGAAATTTTATTTTTGATCATATGAGATAAATTACCTATGTAAAAAATCTAGTTATCATGCTGAATAAATGCTAAAAAATGGGTAAACATAGTGGTAAGGGCCCAAACATGTTAAAACAAGATTTAAATGTGTTTAGGAGGTTTGGATCAACCATATATCTTCTAATATCAAATATTTATCTATATTTTTAACTCTTTTACTTTATATATATTTTATATTATTCAAAGTTTTGGGTATATTAAATAATGACACTCATTATAACATATAAAAGGGGAAATACTCTCCTCATATCCCATAAAATGAAAACCCACTATGTTTGTCGCAATCGATGACTAAAACTATCATATATCTTACTAGATTACATGAAGTTGTATTTTTCTTCTCATATGTCCATCCCTCAATGGTTTGACCCCCAACCCCTTTAGAACGGATATAACCAAAATAGTGTGGTATATATTTCTAACTATTTCATCCATTATTCTACTTCCATATATAAATTTCATCATTCTAAAATTCATTTTCACCATATCAAAAATTATAACATCAATGCCGTTATTATCCATTTTTATTATTATAATGGTTGTATAATCATTATCTTAATTTCCCATTCCTTTTTAGAAAAAATGAAAATTTGAATAGTGACTATGTGGAAACTGGATCCTCCCTGAATAAATATGTTTTATTTTTCACCATTGCCTTCATAGTTGTAATTATTTTATATTTACTTAATACCTATAATATATTTATGAGATACATATCATTAAAATTATTATGTATAGAAGAAATAAAAAATTAAAATATTGATATATGGTAATCCATTGATATCTTAAAAAAACCCAAAACTAGTTCAATGGTTTCACCTTCACTAAACGAGACTAAAACTACCATGTATTGTAATTGTAACATTTTATTTATTTTTAAAAAATTATATAAAAGTCCCATTCTGATTTTAAAATGAATATAATTTGTTTAAATATGATGATATACAATGATTTTATTTTCCATGTTCCAGACAAACATGATTATTAACACCAGATATTTAAAAGTGATTGTAAACATCTAAAAAATATGCTGAATAGTTTATAAATATTTATATTAATTAAAAATGTATATGAATAAGGTTATGTTATTGGTAATTAATATTTCTATATTTATGATATTTTAGGTTAAATAACACACATGGAAATAAGTTTTAATGGTAAGGACATAGTAATCAATCTTCATTCATTGTGTTGTGGAATTTTTTATTGAACATTGTATTTCCAAAACATTGCATTATGAATGATATTACCTCTTTTATTTTTGGAAAAAAATATATTTTGATACAAATATCTTTCCATTAATGGTACTCTTTTCTTTTATTATTAAAATGGTACAATTTTAAAAGATACTCCGAACTGTGAATTTTACAATGATGAACAAAAATGTTTTGAAAAAATATTTTATCACCAATTTGTATTCATTATCATTATATTACGTATCTCTAATCAAGATATATTTTATTTTTAAAATAAAATTTTCTTTTATTTCGTTTTTATTTTGGAGGATAATGTTTTTCATTTTAATCAATTTAATACATGGTTTTATTTTAAATATTTCTTATGCTTTTTGAAAATCTTTTTTACATACATGTGTTCTATATGAAAAGTGAATTGTTTTCATTTGAAAATTTTAGTAAACCCATATTATGTACATGGGTTAATTATGATGTGATATGTCGATAATTTTCATGTTTAAAAAAAATGTAATGATGATAATGTGTGGGAATCAATATCTCCCTCCAATGAATTTGTTAAATGTTTCTATCTCAAGAGGCAATGTATGCATGTATAATTGTTATTTTCACATAAACCTTTTCACTAAGTGTGTGGGCCATAATATTAATGTTTTATATACTAATTTATTTTATATATTTGTAAGATGTTATGGAAATCCCACTTATTCCCTAATGGTGTGTATCATCAATGTAATGGTCCTTGTACTAGTTCATGTGATTAGGGATATGGAAGAGTTTCTATTTTTATAATATCATCATGCAAAATATATAATGAAATTATTTAGAATTTATTAAGGTATTGAATCATTATTTGTTTTACCTATATGAATGTAGTAAATGATAAATATGTTTTGACTTATATATAAATATATTTTCTTTTATAGGTTGTTTTTAAACTGTTTGTTTTATAATGATTTCATATCACTATTATACCATTTAAAATGACTGAATTATATTTACAATATATATATAATGACATAGATAACCTATATATTCAATAAATACATTTCTATTTCCTAAACTAAATAGTGGTTATGAAAAAAAAATGTGTTAATAATAGAGGTGGTAGTCCATACAAAAATGTGATCAAAATTTTCATTTTATCTTTTGAATGGTAAAGGTGTAAATAATGTTTTACCATCAATATAATATCCTTTCATTATATTACTTATACTAATTACATTATACTAATATTTCTATAATTATTTTGGAGGATGGTTTATAAGAATGGTAATGAAGGAAATTAAAAGGGTAAGTAATACTTATATAAAATGTTTTGATCATCTCATAATGTGTCATTTGGATTTGATGTAATATAACAACATAATTGAAGATAGATGCTAATGAACATGTATTTTTAATTTAGTTGAGATGAATTGGACATACATTCCAAAAAAACATTCTAATAGAGTGGCTTGGAAAATGGTGGAATTAGATCCCTTTATAAGAGAAAAATATGGACAATTATTTTGAAATTAATGTTATGTAAGGGTTAAGACTACAATTTGTTTAGTGTTTGTTGATTTAGATGGGTAAATATTATTGAGAAAATCAGGAGATCCTTTCTAAAAAAAGTTTTTCTCGAATTTCAAAGTGTGAAATATATTTATTATAAATCATGCCACATTAGATTAACAATTTCAAAACATGGTAATCATGACTCAATATTATTCACGATTATTATTTTATCACCAAAAATATAATATGAACCTCCATATTAAATTCAGACATGATGAATAAAAAAATTAGTAAATTTATTCATTTTTAATTTATAAATTTTTTAAAATTACCATTTATATAAATTCTTTTAATGGGTTGGAAAAATATTTTTGAAAAAAAAAATTAATCACTATGATTGTTCAATATAATTTAACATTTATTAGAAAGTAAATTATTTTTAATTTTTTTACAAATTTGAAACAAAAATATTCCTCTCTATGTTTTAAAAAGATTTATTTAATTTTAAAAAATTGTTTATAAATATATTAATCATTGATATATAAGTTTTTTATCAAAGTAATTATTATTTACCTTTGTTACCTAATTTTAATATGAAAAATTAAATTTAATATTAAACATTAAAAGAAAATTTTTATTATGAATACTGAAATAATTTATGATAATTATATTTAAAATATTTATAAAAATATATTTTAATATAAGCACAGATAATGAAAAAAATTATGAAACATGTATCATCTATGCATAAAGTGACTCTTTTTATTAAAAATTTTTATATAGTTTTTTATTTTTCTTACATATATCAATACCTAAAAAATTCATTATAATAATTAATGGTATTATTTTATAATATTGTTAAGGTAACATGGAGTCCGTTTTATTTCAGTGTTGGGGGAATGAAAATATACTCACATGGTATTTAATTAAGGAATTTATTTACTAAAAATCAAGGATCATTACATTTTTCCCCCTTAAAAGGAATTTATTCCTCAAAAGAATAATATTTAGTTGAGAATAAGTTATGGTAGTCTGGTCTCATTACATCATCATGTTCCACTTACCTTATATGGTGTTATTAATTCTCCATAGAACCTTTATTAAAGGATTTTTATTGTTTACCAACATTTTAATTCATCAATGTATAATTTCAAGTGGTTATTCCACATTTTAGAAATCGCTTTCTAGTTGAATAGATTCTGAGTTCAGTAAACATTGTTGGTATGGTGTGTACTTCCTCTAAAGAGTTACATAGAAAACACAATTCTCTTAGGAGAGGTATCTAGGGAGTAATAAGTGATAATATACTTCCCCTAAGTGATCAAGACTCTTGAAGGGACCGATTTACATATGGAATAGGTTTCACTTCTTCCTAGATATCATAACATGTTTCTAGGAAGATATTTAAAGGAACACCATGTACCATACTTACAAATTAATTGTATCATCGATGATTGTTTTTTATAACTCCTCCTTATATTCAGTGACTCATTTGTATGTAAATAAATGGTTTGAACAATATCCAATATTTCATGGACTCATTCTGGACCTATCAACTTCTTCACTCCAACTTTATCCCATCATGTTATAGTCCAAAAATTATTCCCATAAAAATATTGATATTTTTTTTGAATTATATAATGGAAATTATTTCTATATGATGACATTACTAAGGGTATGTGTTTATCCAAATTTCATTGGAAATACAATGAAAAATAACTCATTTTATCCTCTAGAGTTTGAATGTTCTTTTATGTTTGACTACAATTCTTATGTTGATAATAAATAATGAAACTCTTCTCTATCTGCAATTAATTTTCAATACATACCCAAAATATCAATGTAAACCTAAATACCAAGACTGATATAGTGGAGAGTGGTACTCTATATAGTCTCACAACTTATTTACATCTTGGTGAGTTATTCATGGAAGAAATCCTCTTTAATTGTAATAAAATTCACTAACATATTAAGGGGATAAAATCTATCCCAAACAACATTATGAACATTATAAATTTTTGGGACTCCAATAATGGAATCCATGATGGGTTTTTTCAATTCTAATACTTTTATATGAAAGCTTTACAACATACCCATAAAATATTTGCACAATTATTTAAAAAAAATGCTTACCAAGACTTGAGATTTGTATTCATATATTTATCTATTCATATTATCCCACTAGAATTATTGTTTCATGTATCAAAATATCTAAAAAATTATCCTTGATGAATAGTTAAATATTATCTATGTGTTTTGTTGCAATGTTATTACTTTAATTTTTGTTTGGATGAGACAAATATCTGGATTCAAAACATTATAATTCCATTATTATAAAATTTGACCTCTTTAATATTCACTGCGTTTTTTAGTTATAGAATATATTATTGGTCTTCATTTAACATTACCTTAAATGATTATTGAGTCATAATTTGGGAATGATAGGATTTCTACCCTTACCTTATGACTTCACGATTCATGCTTTGAAGATCCATGATTACTTGGTATTTTTAAATCATATTCTTTAATATGGTATCATGAATATTTATTCTCACAGCATCATCATCCTTTTTTCCATTTACTATATGGCATGGTATTGAGTAGGTATAATCATTTATCAATGACACCCATATCATTTCCCATATATTTAACACCTTCTATGTGAATGCATATTTCAATATATCATGATATTTATGTATATCATAATTTTTCCATATAGATGATGTCACGAAATATTTAAGCAAATATAACTACCTCTAGATCCGAATCATGTTCTAGGTATTTTTTCTCAGATGTCGTTAATTTGAATCAACAATAATAAATTAACTCTCATTCTACTTTAGGATTCAACCTAATCCCTTTTTGGAAGAATAATTGTGTATTAAAAACTATTCCCCACTCTAAGGTAATGTATATAATAGAGTGGTGACCAACCTTCTTTTAGTTACTTGACGTTTTATTCACATTCCATTTCCTAAAGAAGCATTACTCCACTTCATTTTAACATCATTTGTAGATTTTGTTTCTATGATAAATTTCCAGAAATCCCTCTTTAATACACTAGTGATTTAATTAAACTATAGATCTCTACAATAGTGTTCGGTCTAATCGATTTCTCTATAACTATTGTCAATGATGGATCTATATATACACCATTTATTTTTATAAAATTACCCAATAATGATACTTTCTAATGCTATAATTCAACGTTGATAGTTTTTTAATAGAATTTATCCTTTATCATGGTATATAACATAATACCTAAATTATCATAATGTTATTTCTTACTCATTGGGTATATAATGATATATTATATATATGAAACCCTAAATTGATCAAGTTTGTCTTTAAATACTTTACTCATTATATCAAAAAAGATAGATAGGGAATTAGTTAGAACAAATACTATCACTATAAATTTATAGTGTTTATATATGTTATTGACAACTATTTTTTTAATATAATCCATTTAATAATTTAATTCAGGATATCCATATTGAATTTAAGTATTAAAGAAGTATTATGCACCTTAGAGTTGATTAAACATGTTGTTGATATGAGTTATAGTATATTAATTCGTAATTTTGGTATTTTT
Organism: Viscum album; assembly: GCA_963277665.1. Classification (NCBI taxonomy): domain Eukaryota; kingdom Viridiplantae; phylum Streptophyta; class Magnoliopsida; order Santalales; family Viscaceae; genus Viscum; species Viscum album. The sequence goes on from OY728160.1 coordinate 739,028,870, forward strand.
AAGATCAATATAGTCAATAAAAATATGAATTGATCCATATTTCTTCTTAATAATGTGTAGTAGTTCTCCCCACAGTGAATCACCTGGGCAGAAAAAACCAATTTAAAAAATCTACAAAAGATTCATAATTAATTCCTATAATAAGTATAATTTATCCTATAGATAAACATTGATATAGGCATAGATCAAGTTATAAGTTAAATTTAGAACTGAGAATCATTCTCATGGGTAATTATAAAATTTTAATATAAGAATACATCAGTATATTTCCATTAAAAGGTCATTTCATGAATTTTTAAATGTTCTCTTGACATTTTTGTTAGAAATCCCTCAATTTTTGGATTAAAAACACATATTGTAGATGTTTTGTATAAGGTGGTTTATCATTATGTTAATACATGAAGATAGGATGATTTAGGAAATGAAAATTTAATCCCTTATCCAAATAATTAATATAGGATATATGTTGGGTTAAATAAACAACACCCAACATTATTTAAAATTCAAGTAATGGGAGAAATAGTAGATATATTTTAATTACCATCTTGGAGATTCTTATCGGATAGGGATTATATATATTAGATGTGGTCATCATACCACCATATGTTTTCAAATATAGTACAATATATGACTCTTAAGGTGATGATTCGATATACATACAAAACAATGGAGATATAATATAATATAAATTACCCAAATTAAATAACACAACAATAGATATTAGACATAGAATAAGTATACCACGATTGACTTCATTATCAGGATACACATTTTCTATAGTAACTGTATAATCACTCTATTGTTCCCCATGATGTGTAGGTTACTGGGGACTATTTTCTTTTATAGCTCTCGGGTTGGGGAATTGATTCACATAATTCTAAAACTCCTTTCATTTGAAATAAAGAATTGTGGGTATACAATTAGTAAGGACATTATTCATTTTTTCAGAAATTTTACATCTCTTCAGCACTCTCAAGCATGATATCTATCTAAATTATATTTTTAAGATCATTATTACCATGTTAAAACGTTTACTAGTAGATTATTCTTACATTTATAAAGTAAATGGAGTTGAATAATCATTACATACCTATATTTCTCATTTCAGTTCCCCAATAAGTCATTATATTATTTCATTTTTACATATTTAAGGAGAGTCTCTAGAAAATGTCAACACCTTAAGTGAACAACAAAAAATCTATTCCTATGTAAAATAGTATCAAATTGATAGTTCCATATGATGTCTTAGATTACAGATATTAATAAATCATTCAATCATACTCTCCTGATTTTTAACAAAGATAGATGTGACCAATAAAAATATCGGAAGGCTGTATGATAAGAGGTATTGGATTAATTAATATTTTTTTCAAAGAAATTAATTCCATATACATCATAACTAATATATTTCTAGGGAAATAAAAATTAAATAAATGTTTCTTGAACACATTCTGTATCATAGAGTGGATTTACTCCTCCTTCAATTTATTAATAATAACTCTTTACCATTAAACAATATCACCTTCTATATGATAAATAGAAGGATCAAAATTATAGTGTTTCAATAAATTTTTAATTATAAATATCTATTCCTTAACATTGATCCATTGGTAAAAATTAATTGGATTTGAAGAACCACTGAAGAAGGATGCATGTTTCCTCATGGATAACCTAATAACATGATATTTCCACCATAGTGTGTCTGGGAGATGACATTGTTTTATATTATTATTCATAAAATGTGAGTTTTGGGTGAGATTTTATAATAAATTTTTCACTCAATACCCCCATTCTAACAGTTTCTTTGGTTGGGTAGTCATGAAACTATTCCTCACACACATTGTATATTTTATTTCTACTAGTTCCATTATTATCTAAAAATTAAAGAGGGTAATATTTGTGATGAGAAATTAATATCATAGTGATATTTTAATATTTAATAACATAAAAGGGGTTACACTTTAAAACATTTCTCCCCTTTATGTAATCAAAACACAATACAATTACTTTAGTTTATACTATATAAATTCTAGGTTACTTTATGTTGGGTTATATAATATATCTAGAAATAAGACCATAATTTAAAAATAAATTAAGTCAATCACTGTGATTCACAATGAGCATGTGATCAACCAAATAATATCCTCTATGGTTGTCAATGTAGGTGTGAAATTTGGTTGTCTCTCTATGTACTAGGTGATGATTAAATTAATATCCATCCCAGCTATTTCATAGATATTTCATCTAGCATGTATCCATTTGTAGTATCTAGATAGTGATGTTTTTATAGAAAAACAACATACATAGTTAATTACCAAAATTTCATTCTTTTATTCTGTACTAAGACTCATTTATCGGGATTTCACTATGTTTCTCTAACCATAATACCAAAAATAACCATGTTAGACTTTAAATAATTAAAACATGATATGATAAAATAAAAGGCATCCAAAGATAAAAAATAATATTCATTAACTTAATTTCAATAATTTAAATCATTACACTATGTAATAATCTTATCTTATAATAAACAGTGAGGTTTAGTGTCTTCAAGGACTAGCAGCATGTGATACAGATTTTATAGTAGTTATGAATATTTCCTAAAATTTCATCCTACAATGACTTTTTATAAAAATATCACAAGTAAAAATCATCCTTGATCCCAATTTAATGGGAATGTGAGAAAGATATTGTAAAATTATATGTAAATAAAAAAAACATATCAACATATTACCCACAGAATGATCATAACTGTATGAGAAATAACCAAGAAAAAAATAATATATTAAAATAACAAGGAATCATAAAAATGGTTTATATGATGAAAATAATAATGATTAATCCCATATTCTTAAAACTATATCATGTCAAAAATATTGTGAAATCATTAGACATTAATCATGAGCCCTTAGTTAAAGAATAATCACATATCAATGGAGGGTGGAACAAACATAATAAAAGTAACATATCATAGTGGAACAATATTCAACACATATATACTGTAGTGGATTAATAATCATAACCTATATAAAATAGTTTATAATCAATAAAAAACTATTTCCAATAACATATCAGGGATTACAACATGTTTCTTAGAGGGGACTAGGAACCACAACATGTTTCTCATTTGTTATCGAGCATTACTACTTCTTTTGAAATTATATCATGAGATATAATGCTTTTCTGAATGAATAGGAGTTGTATATTGGTCCCAACTTTCACATAAATATTTTAAAAACCCTCATGTTCTATAAAAAATATTCTAACCATAAAATAATTAAAACAATTGAATAATAATGAGTTTTACATTACATTTCAAATTGTAGACTTAAAAACCCACATTACCTTGATAAATTGATACCAAATTCTATCTCCAAGAATTTGAACATAATAAACATATTTATTTGGTAATTTATGAGACACGACATCATGGAAATGTATATCCCCTTTTTCATAGAGTAAAATATAATCATAATCCTAAAAGAGAGTAATAGAACATATTGATAAAATGAATGTATGGATATCTCATGAATTAATCCATATATTTATTTCAAAAAAATAATGGATAATATTTGGTAGTATGTGAAAACATATTCATAGAAGATAGGGCCATATAAGAGATATAAACACATAAATGGATTGGAATTATTCATATTATAATTTTATAAAAATTAAAATAATTCATGGAATGTGATTTGAATGAAATACTAATTTTACGTAAGGAGATAAAATTAGCCATAATATTTATAAATATATTATTTAATATAAGGAAAATTATTGGTAAAATATTATTAGAAACTTCATGACACAATGAAATATAATTTACTTATGGACGACCCTTATAGCTTAATGAATAATTGAATGAGGAGAATATGAGAGAGTGTTCCAAAACGTATCCTTAAAATTTAAATAAATGTAATATGATTATCCTATATTAATTAAAATGGGTTTTGAATTAGGATTTTTAATGAAAACATGGTTCATTATATGATTTATGTCTTATTTAATTGAAAATTGAGATATATAAACCTTAAAAATTTGGTAATTTTTTTTACTCAAAACACCATCAGGGAAAAAAACAGAGTAGAAAATTGAATATAATGAAATATAATATATTATATATTAAAAATATTAAATTCTTATTGGATACACTATTATAGTGGAAATATTCTTTATAATAAGAAATATTTCTCAAATAGTAGAAATTTACATAATTGACCCATGCCTTTGGTATTGATTTTAATATAAATGATTTAATCTGAAATAAAATAATTACAGATGTAAATAAATTTTTCAGTAACATAATTCATATCCATACACTTCTATAAATATTATTTATAATTATTATTTTAATGTATATTAGTTTTTCCTTATCAATTATAAATTTTTTGGTGCAAGTATTATTCATTGTTTTGATATAATTTCCTAATAGGGGTTATGTTATTCACTATTATCCCAATTTTCATCACTCCTAGATCATGAAAAGTATAGTAAAAAAATCTTCGATAAAATTTTATAAAATTATTATTTTATTACATGAGTTGTTTAGTTACAGATATTTCAAATGATATTAGTGATGCACATGTGTCATTGATTTTTTAAAAATAATTGGTATTTAATTAATAAATGTGTTAAATGTATATATCACCAAAAATTAAAAAATAATTATTTTCACATATTATTAAATAATATTTTTTCCAATTCCATAGTTGATAACAGTTTTCATGTATGTTTTTATTCATAACCAACATGAGTAATATACAATTCATGTGTGGGTATCGCTGGGGAAGAGTTATTTTTTGTAAAATTATTATCCAAAAAAAATAAATTCATATATAGAGGATATTTATGTAATTATTCATAAAGGGATGATTTATCTGAAAAAGGTAAATTAAAATAATATTTTCACATACAAAAAAATTATTTTTTTCTTATTATGTTCATTTTATTGGGTAATTTTTACAGTAATTTCTTGTTGGTAATATCAATAATATAATGGAAATATTAGTTTTAAAAAATAAAAAACAGGACATAAATAACATATCTATTCAATAAAAAAAATATAAAAACTTACCTGAATGTTTGTGATGGAAAAGGAAGTGTGTTGTTCATAGAGGTGGTTGGTCACACATGCACATGAGAAACATTTTCATTTTCATAATTGAATTGTATGTGAATAAATTATGTTTATACCATCAATATTTTAAAATTCTAGAATATTTTTATAAAAACATTTATATTTAAATATGATAATAATGGGTTTTGATGCGTATAGATGTGAAGGATAAGGAATGTAACATGAACGTTCAGTAATAATTTTGTTGAGAATTTATATGATATATTTCTGTATCCATTAAAAATGAAGGTAATAAGGAATTTTTTTAGGATAAAGGATTTAAAAAACGTATATAGGATCTATATAAAATATATTGGGTAGAGATTAATGGGAATTTTGTATTATGGGTGTGGCTTCAAAAATGAAAGAATTAAACTCATTTGATAAGTGAAAAGGGGGGAAATAATTGGAAATGAATGCTAGAAAATGGATAGAAACGAAATTTTTTAAATGTTTGGTGATTTTGGTGGTGAATTACTGTTGACATATATAGTTATATGGTTCATACCAAAAAAAAATTACTATAAGGTGTATGTGTTAAATTAATTATTTAATACATGAGCCACATTAGATTTTCCATTTAAACACTTTTTTATCTTCATTATATATTATTTATGGTAGATATTTTATCACTAAAAAATAATTTGACCATTTTAAAAAAATTGCTAAATATTAGTATGGACAATTTTTAATTTCATTTAGTATCAAAATATTAGATAATTAAGATTTCAATTAAAATGATAAATGTGTTGATAAACATTTGTTTTGTAGAAAAAAGGAATTTTTAATAATTATGTCTCTTTAATATTATTTAAAGTTGATTATAAATTAATTAATAGTTATATAATTTTTATATATACTAAATCATAATATTATCATCATAATTAATAATAGATATATTTTATTTTTTTAAACCTATACATATCAATAACATTATTCATTAAAAAACTAATTATTTATCCCAATAAAAATAATTAACACTGCTAAAATAATCTTATGCCTCAAAAAAATTAACATCATTTCATAATAAGATTGTTTTTATTTCAAATAATAAATTAATTCTATATGATTAAGTTTTTAAAAGTGATAATAAAATATATAATATTACATAACTCATAAAAAACATGTTAAATAAGTATCATATAGTTATTAAATGAATTTTGTTTTTTATAAAAATTTTATAGTTTTTTAAAGTGGTTGCCTATATTGATACTAACCAATTTAACAATTATAATATTGTTTTATTGAATAAAATTATGCTATTAGGGTGGCGCCTGAGTATTTAACCCAATAATATTATATACAATTGACTAGGTATCAAATCCTAGAAAACCCATTGGGGATTTTCAATGTCGGTGGTGATGCAGGCATGATGGGAGAAGGAGGTGACAGAGGCATGATGTGGGTAAGATTATATTGGTAGGACACATCTCTGTGCCGTTAGACCATGTTCATGGGCCATTTGGCCTTTTATCTTAGGGCTATATATAGGGTCTCACTCTAACTATATATAAATATTTATTCATTTCATAATAAAATGAGTCTTCGACCCCAAAATTTAAAATAATTATAAAATAACAATATCATATGGTAATATTGCCTTGATTTTATATCTTTTTTGTAAGAAATAAACTCTACTAAGACAATATTTAATTCAAGAAATATATTTAATAAAAATTATTAGTTTTTATAGTTATTTATGTGAAATTACCATAAGAAATGTCCTCGAATGTGTCCCCAAAGCCCATCCATTTTTTCTATCATTTTCAATTAACCATATCCATCAATTTCTCAGACATAGCCATCCATGTCTAATCAATATATGTCAATGATGAATATAAAAAATATATAATGTAGATTAGAATGCCTTTGGTACAATTTAAGACGAATCATTGTAGATATATAGACTACACACCAATCTATCCTAGGAATGACTAATGAGGATCATGACGATACCCCTATCTGGAATGTACTATGTAATCAAGAACCTCACATGTATTTCATCCCCAACACTTGTTAATTGTCACACTCTCCCCATTAATATGGTTGTGTGAGGATGAAAATGAGGCCATAATAATCCCTATCCAACTTAAACAAAGGTCTATACTAGTCAAACAATCCATTCATAGGAATAAAGGAATTAATAGTTACAAGACACTATACTCTTTTATGAGGAGGAAGATGAGTCTATTGTTCAAGGGTATACACACACACAATATGTATGGGAGTAGTTTAATAATGTAGATGTTTTTTAGTTTGTTATGGATATTTGAACTAAAATCAACAATATCATAAAATATACACTCTATATTATAGGGTTTATCAAGTTTAATGTAACCCCCTATTGCCAAAATATTTAGGGATATGAAAAGAGAGAACCAAATCCATGTTGAGAAATTCATCTGAATACCTAGTATTGCGATTTAGTATAAAATACTGTATTTATTGTTTCCTCTTTAGATAATTAGTAAACCACCTTAATAGGGAGTACATGTTTGCACCTATATGTGTTCGTCCCCTATTCATATCACAATTATTCCAAATAATCTCTTAATTGTCGTGTATGAGAATTATATAGCTATTTCACTTATTTTAACTATTTTTAATCTTCGGACTATGATGTTGGGTATTAAAATATGGAATGAAAGAAAACATAGGTTGAAAATCATATGATTTTTAATGCTCCCCAAAACATTAAATCTATATTACAGACTCCCTAGGAGGTTCAAAAGAATCATATTTTCTACCAATTCAACAACTTGAATTTATATCCCCTAGATCTTGGAAACAATTTTCGTATACCAAATAAAAAGTAATTACGTTATTTAACCTAATTAAGATATAATTAAATTGTTACTATATATCCTAAAAATCCCACTCATATTATGCACCAGATGAGCCATCCCTTGGAAACTGGTTAATGAATTCTCCACTTGTATAGGATAGATGAGATGACTTGTTTTTAGTCAATAATTTATCATTATAATGAAATCACAGGTGACCCTTTCCAATAATGGCCTTAGGGAATTCTATCCCAATGCTCTACTGTAACATTTTCTTGAATTCTAGATTGGTTGAAACCTACCTCGTTGGATTCTACAACTACATAAGAATATGGTGTCACATAACCATATCTTCTGGTTGAGGATCCATCTCATTATTTGAGTAATTAGGCTAGTCGTGGTGAATAGGATATGAATAGGGATTTTATGACTATAAAGATGGATTCAACACCACTATTGACAATCTGGTAATAGTTATTCATATTTCTAATTAAGATTTAAGGCCTACTATGATAAGTTTCATCATGTCTATTGATGATAAATACAAATACATTACATTCCAAAAATTGTTCTACGATATATTATCAAATAATTAAAATTAGATTGGATGGACTTACACCTAGGTCAATATCCCCCATCCACACCTCCATATTGACCAATGTAGATGAACAAAATAGACAAAAAATATTTCCTTCCTATTGTTCCATGGTTAAATCTAAATTTAATAAGCTCATTTAACTAATCATCATTAGGGATGTTCAGTTTCCCACTTTGATGGCCAATATCACGCTATCCAGGAAAAATAAAAGACAAATCGTAGTTTGTATCAATATTAGGGACCTTAATCTCTACTTTATAAATGAAAAATTTCCTACATGATAAATGAGCTAAAAATCAAAATGATTTCTAACTATCATGATCTATAAAAGAAAGAATTTTATTATAGATAATACTAGATCTAGATGGATCGTTAAGGAAAGGAAACCTTTTACTTCAAGAAAGATCATGGTAATTTTATTTAATGATTTATTGTCATAAACATAAATAAACTGGTGAAACATTATTCTGGTCCATGTACCATAGATTCAAACAACTTATCAAGACATTTTTAGAGTTCTATGTGATTCCATTTATATAAAATCCAACCAATTTCAGGACATTCTCAAGGAAAAATAAAATATATTTAATATTATTCACACTCTCCATTGGGAGATTAACCCCTTAAAAATTATTTTAATGTACATGAAATGATATCATTGGATTATTTTTAGCTATATGGACAACATCATCAACTCATAAAAGATCAAATACATCACTATAATGTCTCCCCATATTAAAAATTGATATTTATGAGGCATCCATGTCCATAAAAATTACATACAATGTTTAGTGTACAATTTGGGATAAAATGTATTACCGTATAAAATTTTATAGAAAAATTCATCACCTATCGATGGGATGAGGAATATCTATCAATGTTCTATGACATTCAGAAGTATCTACTATATTCATTAATTTTAATGCCACCCAAGGTAGTAATGATAGTGGATTTATTTGTGACCACCAAAGAATGATCCCATGGTTCCCTCTAAGATCATATGAATAATAGAGTAATTGAAAATAATTTTCACTATCACATTCATACATTTTTCAATACATAGATTTGGTATTCTCCTAATGAGAATAATTTTAATTCCTCTTTCCCTGATATTCAATAGGTGTAGAATTTACGCTCCATATTTTATTCCAATTAATCTATAGAATTGGAATAATAATATACACCCTCGAACAACCTTGATTTATTTGGTGATTAGTGTGATGGGTAGTTATTTTCTAGAAATTTGACATTATGTTTCACCTCAAGAAGTTTGTCAAGCGATATGGGTGGAAAATTTATTCAATTCACATCTATAAGCTAAAAACATTCTCCAAGACCTCAAATTTTTAGATGATTCATTCCTTTTCATCAATCAAGAAGTTCAATTTTGGTAGATAAATTTTAATTGTTCCTCTTAGAGGCCAGGTGGAAGAGGACTCAACAATTATAATGTAAACAATGTTGGGATAGAGTTATCTTTATCACTCCATCAAAGGATTTAAAGGTTTTATCCTACATCCCCTCAGTGTTTTGTATTAATAATGAGTTCAGGTACTGAACCTTCATCATTGGAAATGTGTTTTCCATCAATATTCTTGTCCCATGGTCTCACAGAAAATGTAAATTCAAATCTATTCACCAAGACGATCAATTTTGAATACATGACCAGAAATCATGAGAATATTCTCTTACTGAAGTTCACCAGTGCGTTGATAGAACAATTTTCCTATATTCTAATGGTTAATAATTCCATATGATCTCAAAATTATTAAGAAGTTTCTTTATAAATATTAGTTAATTCCATCACATATCCATATTATGAAGGAATTTCCTTCTATGAGGTTTATAAAAAGAGAATTCCAACATGGTTCTTTACCAAGTTAACCATCATGTGAATTAACTTATAACTAGATCTCTATAATATGTCCCCTCATAATCAATCATTAGTGATAATTTATTATAATGTATTATTACATTGATTGAGTGAATCTATCATAGATCTCTAAATTGATACCTAGCTATGTGTGAGTAGATCAATCAGTGTGATGTGACCTGTATCTTTTGTGACTACCCGAAATCATAGAATGTCATATAATAATACATATATGATAGGATAAATTTATATTAAAGAATTATAATGAAAACCCTCATGATATGATAGAGTTAAATTTAGGATCATTTGTGGATACCTAATCAGGATTGAATCTCTCCCATTATATTCTAGGTTTGGGAATATTGTGGTTCAATATGGTTTGCAATTAAATTTCATTGAAAACATAATTTCATTCATGAAAACCTCATTATATATTCATTTAGATGCCTCTATAGATTTTTCATGCCACTATTTATTCCTAGAAGCTTTCCCTATGGGTATATGGAATCATGGGTCCCTAATAGACAACAACATCCTAACATCATAGGATCATTCATACTTCCATCGGCATATTTCTGAATAAGATTTAATTCATTCCACTCAATGATGTAATGACCTAATACATGATCAATTTTATGAATTAAAATATCAAACATAATTTTTTAATCCCAAAAATAATTTAATAAAAATGGTATGAACTTCATAGATGTCATCAAGAAGGAATTTTATTCCAGAAACATTATCAGATCCAATCATATGACATATCATCACACACGACAAAAGGGAAAAATGGATGTATTATATAAAACACTCATAAAATTTATATATTTGATGGCATATCATAAAAATAGGATATAGAATAATAATCTATCCAATTACTTGTTGTAATTTCATAAAATGACATACACTTCTTCTTATGTGACATCATACTCCCTTGTATATGAAATTGATGTTGATATTTCTATCAAGGTTCAACAAAAATCTCTTTAAATAGACTTGTTTTATTATATAACATTATATTAAAGATCCACGGTATACCTATGAATATAATAATCCCCTCATGATAGTTGGATCTAATAATTTCACAACCAAGAGGTCCATTAGACTTATATTTCAGAAGAAACCAATAAGAATGTTCACATTGGATCTTTCCTTCAATGTGATTTGGATATAGATATTAGAATGATAATGATACCTTTCAAGAACCCACTAAATCTAAGGATTAGGTCGATATACACCTTCTCCATTAATAAGGACTTTTATAAAGGTCTATATACATTGGTAACCATTAAAAATTAGTGCATCACAACCACAAAAAAATTAAGGGTTCCATAAAAAAAAATTGCATGAACATCATGTTATTTGTTAATGTCTTTATAACACGATGTTAAAATATAAGATATAATTCTTAGATATATTAAGGTAAACTACATAGAATAATTCCTTTCAAAATAGATTTCAAACATTTTACATAGGTCTAAGTTGTATTACCTAAAAATAATTAAATCATCGTCCATGTTATAAGATGTTAAATTTTAGATTTCCATCCTTATTGTGCATTTCTAATGTACATGACTGAAATATAAACCTTGTGAAAATAAAATTCATATCACATTTTCATTAGTATATTAAATTTATATGTTTGATATGTATACTTTATTCATAATATAAAACAATTTCTTATTGTCTCAGAAACATTACCATAAACTACCCACATAACATTTTTTTGTATGAACCCTAAAACTGTATAATAGGGTTACCACCCTTTATTATGTGGGAGAACATATTTTTAGTATACGTATCACACTACGGTATTATCATAAAATAACTATATCTATCTTTATTCCAATTAGGGGATATATATATATATAGAATATTGGTTGTCTTATCTTGAACCCAGTCATAGACATTGTTCTTATAAACATCTTATCTCAACGAAAAATTCCCTTCTATTGGGTTCCATTCACTATCCTAACATTTGGATGATTATTCTCTCAATAGATATGTTCAATTATCATGCACTGATATTCCATGATAATGTTCATGAGTGTATGATGATGTAAAAATATTACTGTTTAACTTTGTATGAACATACCTTAGGTTATCTCTCAAACATGGATATTTTTCCAATTTGGATTATCACTTTCTTCCATGTCTGAATATAATCCCCTACTATTACAAAACATTGATTCAATAGAATACCTCTCATCAACGATATACACTCCATAATAACTTGATCTTTAATATGATATGTATAATGTTTTGAATACATGGTATTCAGTCACCCCTCGTCTATTTTCCCTATTTTTAAACAATATAGTGATGGAAACTATGATTCAAAATTACCTGGTTCTCATTATCCGCTAACTCAAAATTCATGATTTGTTCACTTTTAACCCTATTTTATATTGGTATATTATCCATATATTCTAAATTACAACCTAATTAATTCATTTCCCCTGATGAAAAATATAGGTACGATGAAATACTTATTTCATATTCAATATTTAGAGTGGTCTTACTCTACTCCATGTTTTACACACTGATCTTGGATTATGTGATAATATAATTTATTTAATATTATATCCCTAACACAATAATTGAATTATGTGATTACTTGGAAGAACCTATGTTATTTTAAAAATGAATTTAAAATTCAAAACTCCTTTTTCCCTCATTTTGGGACCCACTATGTAGCATTGGATTCCTAAATTAAGAAAAAAAGATTAGTTTTACACTTTGTGTTGTATGGGATATCACAAGTAATTTTCATTACTATGAGATATTAAACTATATAATACATAACATTATACTCCTATCATCATATGTTAAACTATTTGGTTATTGTTGAATCATTTTGACTTTAAAATGCATTCACATTCTTCATCACCATATGATGTTAAATGGAGTGACCAACAACCTATGTGATTATCATTAAGATAAGTAGTGTTTCTGCCTCACTGTGTAATATTAATTTGTTTGATCAACATCAGGGACATATATCATTAAATTACATCAAATATTGGTACAAGATTCATGAAGATGATATTTCAATCTAACATCATCATTTATGATGTTTTAAACTGTATAATTCGATCTTCATCTTTCCTAATAAGAAAATTCACTCTTTCATGTACCATTATTCTATTCATCCACTAACTAGAACTCCATATGAATTTATTTTCATCTCATAGGTAAATTGGGAAACCTAGGTCACCCATAATTGTCCCCACCATGGATCTTATTTCTAATAGAATATCATAGTCATCTCCTAACCTTAATCGTTAAAACCATTGGATGAATTTCAATCCTCTAACATAACAATGGTACAATGCCCCTCGTAGTAAATAGTTTATATTTTTGTGTGTACTAATGTAACACATGATATGTGCAACATAGAGTGTTACACCACCTAGCATGTTGAAGCCTACTCAAACATCCTTTTCAAATATACGATACACATTAAGAGTCCCTCAATTTGATCCCCCATAATCTTTTATATCCAAACGGAGTATCCCATAATGATGGAAAATGCCTCCAATGGCCTACCACAAATCATGATTATGTTATGTCCTGATATTTTTTGATTCATTAAATTGATACTGTCATCGATATATTTTTCACATGCAATACCAAACCAATGGAACACCCAACTGAAATGAACTATTCTATACTAAAATTGCATAAGTAAAATTATAATTAAAATAATATAAAATATTATAAACAATTAAAATTATAAGAAATAATTATTTTCTATTCAATAATTTCATTAATATAACTAATTCCTTCTCATCGACCATTTAAAAACTTTATTGTATTGTACATTAACAAAAAAAATTGATCATATTTTAATTATTATAATTATAGATAATATTAATATTTATAAAATAATATATCAATATTAAATTATTTATAAATCTATATGAAATAATATTAAAAATAATTTACGTATAAAAAAGATATTTTTTAATAAAAATGACATTTCATAATATATTGTACTTTCATTAAAAAAATTATTTATAAATTATTGATTTTTTATTTTTTTAATGATATATTCCATTTTGTTTAAATATTTAAATATTTACTTATGATGTTTTTTGGTCACTTTTTAAAAAAATGGGTTTTACGTGAATAGAGGACAATACTATCACTTTTCAAAATGATATATTCTATTTGGTCTTATTGCCCGATCTCTGAATTTTCCCAAATAATTTCTGAAAATAATTTCATGAAAAATCAATGTCATTACATTGAAAAGTGTAAATTGAGGGATAAATAAAATCCCACACTGATTAAATATTATATTTAATATTGTAATGGCTTTATAAAAAGTAAACAAAAAGAACAAATTTGGAAAATAAAAGACATACCACAAATAAAGGGAACATTAATGGAAAATATAAGTGATGATTTCTCATACCTTACGGAGTTACTCTAAATTATTAAGTATTGGAACCTTTGGGGGCTAAAGTACACCTTGTGAGAACTAATTGGGAGGAAAAATAACCATAAATATGGTATGGATGGATTTTTATTGAATATAAAGAGTTAAATTGGAGGGTATTTATAAAAAGATTAAAGGAAATGTTTAATATATTTAAAATATTGGTCTTGGAAATCTAGGTTGTTGAAACTGAAAATCTATTGGCTTATACAAAATTTTTTATCATGATTTCTGATATTTGAGTCACATAGTATGATATTTGAATCCACCATAATTAGACACCATTTTTAATTTGTTCTTTTGGAATATAAATGTATGTTTTCAAAAAATGAATGTTTTTTAAAATACATTTCCCATTTAAATTTTTGGAAATTCACTTATAGGTTTGGGAATTAATTAAAATATGTTAAAATACTATATTTTAGTAAAATAAAATAATTTTTCCATGTATATTCGTTATTTAATTATTATATCATTATGAAAAAATTATGATGTAGTAAAACATATCAAAAACCTAAAACTATATTTTTATTATTCATGAAAAAATAACATGGTTTTGAAAATTCTTATAAATTCAACCTCAAGAAATTTTGACAATATAATTTCAAATATATTAATTATTTTCCAATAATATCTCTT
Organism: Viscum album; assembly: GCA_963277665.1. Taxonomy (NCBI): domain Eukaryota; kingdom Viridiplantae; phylum Streptophyta; class Magnoliopsida; order Santalales; family Viscaceae; genus Viscum; species Viscum album. The sequence goes on from OY728160.1 coordinate 739,044,323, forward strand.
TATATATGAGAATTTAATGTTTTTAATTTAGAAATCCTTATTTATTGAAATATATTAGTTTTTAAGGCATAGTCAAATTTATGACACTTAATAAAAGTATAGGATTTTTATAGAATTAATTTATCATTTACATTGATTAAAGTGTGTTTAAAAAGTATATTTTACTAAAAAATTATTATGAATATATGAGTTTTTTGATGAGCGTATATATTTTATAGAAAAATAAAATTATGTTTTTTCACCTAAAATTAAAATGATTAAATTCAATTCACTAAACACATACTTTATTTAGAAATTCTATTCTAAAGATGAATTTATTGACTAAAATCATTATTTATACAAAAGAATGTAAACTATATGTTACTAAGTCGTGGACATGTTACTCCTTATTAAACCCACATAGACCCTTAGTGTATACTATAAAAAGGTTGTGGTTTTGTGTGTTGAGTCGGTTAACATCGACCAAGTGGTAATCTCCACTAACTTGAAATAATCCGATATAATATCTTTTTAGGATTCAATTATTGAATGGTAACTTGGTCTTGGTTAAGGGAAAACCCTAGTGATGATACCTACATCTAATGTTCTTACAAATGGACTTTAGACTACACAACTCTTCTAGTTTAGGCAATTGATTATCCATTACATATAAATTATACCTTTAGATTAATAATTATAAACACTAATTGTAAAGGCAAAATTATCACCCATGGGTACTGTTTCCAAGGGTAAAATCTCTCAATGGATATATTAAACACTGGTCATAAAACGGTCGAATCCTAATGGTTTCACTTCCCTTTATACACTATAAATACGACTTCATTAGTTCAATAAAAATAATTATAATAATTTTTAACATTATATTTTCATTTTCATAATATGTTGACTAGTTTACTATTATTTTGTTTTCCTTTATTGTTTGTTGTGGGGGCATTGATTCTCGCATATTAGGGTGATCCTTATGAACCCAATTTAGCTATTATATTTTATATTTTTTTTAGTTTAATGATTTACATATTCATTGGTTTTGTAGCTAACTAATTTAATGATAATTATTAATGATGTAAATTTTTGTTGGGATATCTTTATTTTTCATAATAATATATCATATGTTACACACATGTATTCCGAATATAAATATCCTTTTCAGAAAAAAAAACTGGGTTTTCACATTCTTCCCCCCTTAAGAAATTTATTCTCTAAAATATCAACTCATTCTATTAGTTGAGAAATGGTGAGGTTACATCAAGATCACTATCTCCTATGGATACCACGTCCCATATTTATATTTATGGTTCATACATAGTACTTGGATAAGGTGGGTAGTATTATTGAAAAGAACATTGTATCTATGGCCTACGATTTCCACGATCTTGTCATCGTAAGAGAGGTCATGTTCCAGTTTTCCCATGTCTATATTCAATACATGTGGGGGATCAAGTATTTACTAAAGAGAGATATGTGGAATACATAATGGACATTATTAAAACATATTCTATGTTCTATTTTATAGGACACTAGTCCTATGTGATAGAGGATTTCAAAGGGTTCAATGTATAAAGGCCTAATATTCCCTTCATTTCCAAATCCCATGACTCTCTTCCTTGGTGATATCGTAAGGAACTTTTTTCCCTTAAATCAAACTGTATCACCCTTCAATGTTATTTGACATAGATCTTATATAGACTCCGAGTGCCCTTTATATTTTTTTGGATGTCATGATCCATTTCTCTAATTTGTTACACAAGATAACACCCAACAAGCTTTCTCATACCAACTTTATCCCCAAAAAATTGGATTTCTACATCAAATTATATATAGATATTCATATGGTTCCATTTGAATACTCATGTGGAAGATTTTGTATGATAACTAAACTCAAAGGAGGTAGTGATACCATCCACCATTAAACTCTATTGATCAAGTTCGTAAACATTTCTTGAGTGTAAAAATATTCCTTTCATATTAGCTATCAGTATAGGGGTGATAGAATTACTAAAGTTCAATTTACTATTCAAAGCATGTTTAAGAATTCACCAGAAGATATATTTGAACCTTAAATCATGATCCCAAATGATATAATGTGGTTCCCGATGCAGCCTCCCCACTCCCTTTATGTATATCATGTAATTCTGGTCAAGTGATAAATTTTCTCAAATAGTGGTGAAATGGGTAGTCTTGTTTAGTCAATCTACTATAACACATACCACATTGTTTCCTATGGATGTTATTGTGTGACCAGTGATGATGACCATAGTGATATTTTCCTACATAAATGTTGGTATGGGTAGTTTTTGTAATACCCCTTCAGGATTTTGTCACTTTGCTTTCACTCTATGACAGACCAAGCAATTTGAAGTGTAGTAAAAAATATTCCTCTTCATATTTTTCCACCAATATTGATCATGAAGGTCCCAATACATTTTGGTTCATCCAAGAAATAAAAATAATATATGGATATGAGATTCATACATCAATTATTTTTTATATCTACTATAAATTGGACACATAAACTTGTATGAATATTTAGAAAACCTTCTTGAATAATGCTGAACATAGGAAACTTCTCATTCTTCACAACCTCAACTAGCTTTTTTACTCAAGGATCTTCTATTTTGGATCTCTTGATTATCTCTAGTAATTATTTTTTAGAAAACAATTGTGGTAGATTTGATGATGCCCCTTGCGTTATGATTCCCATGTTCAAAATTAACAATTCCTTAATCAATGGATCTCCTTTAATCATCATCATTGATAGCACAACCATGTATTTACTAAATAATTAATTAGTATCATTTTTTACTCTTCTTGGGTGATGACGAATTGAAAATTATGGGTATTTAAAAAGATCCAACCATATCATTTCTCTCATGTTCAATTCCTTGTGGATTAATATATAAATTAAACATTTGTGGTGCATTTATATATCGCATTTCTCCCCATAATGATGACGCCACCATATTTTTAGAGAAAAAATAACTATATCTAACTCCAGTTCATGTGAAAAATAATTATACTCATGAGGCTTTAACTGTCGAGAAGAATAATAACACACCATGTTATTTTTCTTAAAGACTCACCCAAGCCCTTTTAAATATGAGTCACTATAAATAAAAAATACTTCTCTAACAAATGTTAGAGTTAGCACAGTCGAAGTAACTAATCTATTCTTTAATTATTCGAAATATTATTCACCCTCCTTTTTCTAGATGATTTAAAATCCATTCCAAGATAACATTGTTCGGGAACTCTAAAGTCAATAAGAGTTTTTCAAAATCATCCAATAACATCCTGCAAAACCAAGGTATTAACAAATCTTATTTAATCTTATAGGATGAGGCCACTCCTCTACATCTTCAATCCTAGAAGGGTCAACTGATATTTAATCCTTAGTTACAATGTTCCCTACTAATGAAACATTTTTTCTTAAGAAAAAACAATTTCTAACCATTCGAAATTGCTTCTCCATCCATATAATTTTCACTATAATCATTAAATGATCCTCATACTCTTTAAGAAATATGGAATATATCATAATATCATTAATAAAAAATACCCTGATTTTATCAATGAATTTATAATATATTTTATTCATCAAAACCATAAATATAAGAGGAGAATTAGTCAATACAAAGGTCAAAAGAATTAACTCTTAATTCCAATATCTCTTTTGGAAGGGAGCCTTTGGAATATCTTCTCTCATTACCCTCAATTGATGATAATAATATTGGAGGAGAATCATTGAGAAAAATTGAGCCCCATGAAGTTGATCAATAAAATCATCAATACTTTGGAGAGGTTGCATTATATTTAATGTGATCTTGTTATGTTACCTATAATCAATTCATAGGCACAATAATCCATATTTATTCTTTATTAATATAATATGCACTTTAAAAGGATACACACATGGTCAGATAATTCCCTTGTCCATAATATCATGATGTTGTCTCTGTAATTACTCTAACTCTACATTTTCTATTCTATTTGTCATCTTTGATATTATATTGGTTCAATTTATGAGTTTAATGGAAAAACTACCACTATTTATAGGGAATTTTTATGTGACTCTTAAGGAAGTAAATCAATGTATTCTTAAAATATGGGAACATTATCTATCATTATACTTTAATTTACTTCTCCATATTCACTATTAAACTTTATAATAAGGGATATGTGAGGCGATTCTACAAAAACTCAGTCCAGGATATATCTCCTTTGAAGATAATTGTAGGTTTTACATTACAGAGAAATAAAATTTCCTTTCTTTTTCAATTTATGTTATCCTTATACATTGTGATCTAATACCTCCAGAGTAAGGTGTCTAATTACACCATGGGAATGAGTACTAGATTTGTTGTGAGATTGAACTATTCAAAGTTAAATATAGTTTTTTATACACTATTAATGCTTGAATACTTACTCTAGGATTATTTATTGATAACTATTGTTATTGTTGCTCAGGTATTGACTCTATATTCTTTGTAAGCCAGAATGAAATAATGGAATGCATTGAACCATAATCAAAAAATTAAAATTATTTCATTGATATCACAATGAGTGTGCCTTCCACCACATCACTTGGTGCCTCTATTTTAACCACTATGATTGGAAATGACCTACCATGCTCCATTGTCCTATGCTAAGGTTTATAGTGCTTTCCCTCCATTGCCATCTAATTTTTTTATTATTTGGAGAAGTACCCAACCTGTCCACACATGATGCAATGAACTTCCATCTAGGCCTACACGATTGTCCCTCAAATCATTAGTGTTGAGAATTTTTTTCTTCACCTCACCTTGATAGTTATGATATATAATCCAATCTATTCTGTACTTATAAAACACTACACTCCTAAGAATTTGTTCCCTGAATGCTTCCTCCCTTATTTATTACACATGATAATTTGAACATTCTTTGCTCCACTTACTTGATATAATTTCTTCCCCATGTTTTATTTCATATGTAACTTATATTCATTAGATATATCAAACCAATGACTATCTCCAAACATCAATTCATCCTTCCTAGCACTCCTCACTATCTTATCATAGATTTCATATTTTTTATTTTATAAATTCCTACAAATATAGGTTATCATTTCATAGAAATATCTATCAAAATTTTACTTGGGATCCATAAAAAATCTATAGGTGTATTGAGAATTTCTTGTAAAGTTCATCTCATAGATTCTCACTATTTTATTTTCTTTTTTATTCATCTTGATGAATTATTTCTCGATATCTTTTGAATCAAACAGAAAAAATTATTTATTAAAAAATATTATCCTAAGCTATCTACACTATATAGAATCAATCTACCTAATTTTCACCATGTTTTAAATCATATTCCACCATTGATCATCTTATCCTTCAAAGAAGTATACTTAAAAGTGACTTTCTCTATATTTTAACAACAGAGTAAAAAAATATCATCTCTATATTGGAGGTCTGTTTTTCATCAATCAATTGGTTGGTAGATCCAATAAAATTGGGTGGTCGTTGATGCATGAATGACTCAACAAGAATTTTTCCCAATGATGTGACTCTAGATACTCAACATGATTCAAGTTCTTTTTCATAAATATATATAATTGTTTCATCATTATCATGAATCTTTCTATTCCATATTTCAATTGATGGTCATCAGAGCAATATCTTTTACATTAATTATTTATGTGGTTCCTCATTTTTACCACTATTTCTTTAAAGAAGAAAACCTTAGTGAGAAACGTCTTACATTTACATGTATTATAAATATAAAGGGTGTTTATGTCATAAAATTGATTCTTAAATATGTTATTAATATCTTCTAATAAAAATTAAATTTTTTATATCATTCATAATTTTATATAAAATTATTGTTATTGACCAAACATATCCCATGAAATTGTTAATCTTGGTGTGATGTAAGTCCTGTTATCATGCACTAGTTCCCAATCGAGTCAATCTCAATGTACTATTTTTTAGTTTTACCCAGACCTACATCAGTGCCATAGCTATATCCTCTTCTACTATCCATATAGGGATGCATTTTCCTAAACACCAAAAACATAATACTCATCAATATAATAGAATGTTTTCAAATGTCAGGACGCATACCTAGTGTTTATCCTAATTATTTCAAGTCAAAATTTTCAGAAATAATTGAACCACCCATTAAAAACAACTTTGGAATACTACCTTTTTATTACATAACATTTCAACACATGGGGAAAAAGAGAGGATATTTTAATGTTTAGTTTCAAGGAAATAAGGTACATAATACATGAAAAAAGAAAACATTATTATTAATCCACATGAAATACATATTCAAGGATTAACACTAATTTACCGTTATCACATTACCAGTCATGGGGACATACATAAATGGAATGTGGTGAACATGATTCCCATTAAGGGAATAAGCATTGGAGATAGATGTCATGTGATCGAGAGAAATATTAATAACATAAGGCACAACAATAAGGAATAAAGATAAGGAATATCATAAAAATAATTAGATGAATCATAAAATTAAAATGTAGATAAAATATTTAAATTGGATATTCATGGGAATTCCCAATGGTTTTTCACTAAGGTGTCATAAATTAAAATTATCAAGGTTATTCCCCAAGGTATCATTAAACATGTCATCCCTAGTGATTAAATTATTTATCGAATGAATTGGAGTGCTATAAGGGAACACCCTTCATAATTCTACATTTCATGTGAGACACATATATCATACCAAATAATTTCATTAATAATTTATAATTAATAATGAATTGGTTTCTTATCAGAATCATAGCTTACAAAATTTCTCAAAGACATGATAATTATGTGCTTTTTAACCAATGAAAGGCAATTAGGGTTTTGTATAAGTAAATACATGAATAAAAAATAATTGTTAAATATTTTTTAATACATGTTGAATGGAAAATAGGTTTTGGTATTCAAATAAAATAGAAAATAGAATTTTTGATGTAAATGATATAAATTTTATAAGTATATTCGGCAAAATGTGTGTATAAAACCTAGTTTTAGAATAAGAAAAAATGAGGGAGAGCGATGGTCACCCATTAATAAAAAATTATTATTATATTAATTGGATAACAATATGTAAAAAATTCGTAGTTTGTAAATTAAAATACAACCCCCCTAAAAAAATATTTATATAGAAATTAAAAGTGCTGATTTCCATTACCTTGATGAGTTTCTCATAATTTGTGATGTTAGGATACTTGGGAGATTGAGGACACCATTGGTGGACTCCTTTGGGGGTAAATAATTATTAATCAATATATAATAGATTCATAGTGAATTGAAATGATGGAATGCGTGGGTATTGATAGATAAAAATGAAGGAATTCTTTAATAATGTCCAAGTATTAGTCTTGAAAAAATAGGCTGTGGAAAATTAAAAAACATTGGTTAACCAAGATTTATATAATTATTTGAGACATCTAAGTCAGAAAAATGATATTTTAATCCACTAGAACCGAAATCCATCTTTAGATGCATCTTTTGGCATGAAATAACAAATTTTCCACAAAGCGGTGTTTTAAAAATAAAATTTTATTTTTTAAACATTGTAATGTCACATATTGGTTTTGAAATTGATGAGATTCTTTTAAAATAAATTGTATTGATAAAAAAACACTTTTTTGGGTGTGTATTGTAGTTAATTATCTATTAGATTATTATAACATAATTTTTAATTCATAAGAGAAATCGAAAACCTAAAACAGTATTTTTAGAATTAATACAAAATAAATTATTTGAGAAAATTATTATAAATTATTGTTAACGTATTTTTTGAATTTTTTAATTCAATTATAATTTTTATTTATAAAGTATAATTCTTTAAGTGTGAGAGTTTTTACATTAAAATATAAAAACCATATTTATTGAAAAATATTATTTTTTAAGGCATGATATGTTTTTTTAAACTTATAAAAAAATACAAGGACATTAAAATAGTATTATATTATTTTCATTTAGATAATAGTGTTTTAAAATACTGTTTTATTATAATAAATATTATTCATAAAACCCAAGATTATTATTACTATATATATATATTCTAGAATAATAACATTAATATTTTTATTTGTGACAAAAAAAATAAATTTTTAAAATTCATGTCAATTAAGAATATATTTAATTATGAATACCAATTCATAAGGGGAATTGATGTAGTAATGATTTTATTTTTTCAAAGGAATTTACACTTTATTAAATTAATTTGGGGACACATAACCCATTTTACACATAGATAAACCCTAAGGGTAATGTTTGTGATGGTTTTTGTTGTGTGCAATGGCTCAGCTAAACTTAACCAAGTAGTAATCTCCACTAACATGATCTTCTCCTATAGTAAATTTCATTCAAGAATCACTTTTTAGAGATTGAATTGGTCTTGGTCAATTTTGAATCACAACAATGATACCTCCCAACCATTTTCTAATTAATGGGCTTCAAATTGCCCTACTATACTAGTTGAGGTGCATGATTCACATTTTTCTATCAATTTTCATTTTTCATTAATATTTATTAAAAACTGATTATAAAAGAAAAATTATCCCCGATGGGTATATTTTCTAACTTTAATGTTTGGATAAAGTTATATTGACCAACATTCATATTTGACCAATGGTCATATAATGGTTAAATCCCTACGATATCATTTCTATTTATAACTTATAAATACCACCTCATTCTTTCACTCAAAATTCACTAAAATCCCGCTCAAGGTAATATTTCAATTTTAATATGATGTGTATTTGTTTAATAATAATTTTTTATTTCTATAGGGTTTTCTGTGGGGGAAATGATTATAGTATATTGGGGAAATCCTTAATTTTCTTGTTTTATCTATTATATTTTATATTTTTTCATTTGTAATGTTTGTGTTTTTAAATGGTTTCATAGATGAAGAATTAAATGATTATTATTAATGAGATAAAAAAATTGGGTTCTCTTTATTATTTATAATATTATATATTATGTAACACAAATTTGTTTGGGAAAAATATATCAACAAAAAGAAAAATTCATTAAAAACCCAATATATGTGGGGAAATTGGGGTGACTACAATGCACCATTGTTATATTGGTATCATAGAAGGATGAAATATCGATTTAAAGTGATATTACATCATTGGATATGTGGGTTTAACAATAAAGAAATTGTTCTCTAATGTGGGATAATATAACACCGCATAATGTTAAATAGTTAAAAGGGTAAATGTTACATCCCATTTCAATATGGTAAACCAGTATTTTTGGAATCCTACCTAATTAAAACTCCATATTCATGTGTGTTTGTCCTTGAGTAGTTTTTTGGATTGTTTTCTACATGTAATGTTTTCTAGTGTGTATTAATGTTTGGGAAAATTACACTAGAGTAATATGATTTGGCTTATGGGGATAGTAATTAGTCTAAGGACTCATTTGAGCTCATGGGTGGGACATAAGAAGGGTAAAACATGTGTACTTAGGTAAAATGAAGTTCATGTGGGGCCTATTTGTAATAGCAGCCATAGAAAAATAAGTACTTCATGGAAAACCAACATATCTTCATTGTAATATGATTTAATTTAAAAATAATTTAGTCGCATGTAACAACATAATATATTGGGATTTTGGTTGACTAAAATTATATTACCCAAGTAACATGATATGTATTCACTTGAAACATAGCCCATGCATTACTATAATCATTATCTATGCATTTGTTGTGTATATAGCCAAAATCCCATGCACTATATCGTCATTTCATGACCACTTAGTGTTCATTGTTACTTCACCCCCCATGTAAATATATACACCATGGACCATGATTTATTATCCACATTTCCTCCTAATGAAAATTTAATGTACCAAAAAATATCACTATGACTTTCCACAATCTATAGTATTATCCCATGTGTAAGATAGGAAGACCAAACAGTAACAACTTTTTGTGCAATGGTGTGGTACAATCTATTTTTAAATGATTAAACATCATATCTTCGATATAGAAAAAATGTCAGCTTAAATTATTTTACATACATTGGAATAAAATATTTCATTGTGTTATATCAAAATTCAAAAACCCTTGGTAATGATATATTTCTTCTGGTCATTTTATCTTGCAACTTCACATGTTCTCCACAACTTCTCTTACCGTGGGCATGGTCATTCATCTATATAAAGTTTTTATATATGTACTATAACTCCACTATGGGGTACAATGTTTAGTGATCCCTTACAATCTACCCTATTTGGAATTTTATTCTCAGTAATAGATATATTGTGTGTGTTTTTATACCTTTCTTCATTCTACAACATCCCAACGCCCACTGACAAGTGTGTAGTATTACATGTGTTGGAGAACTTCAACATGATAATCCTTAAGGTATGTCATGGAACTCCTATTATATCACAATTATTACTTTGGGCCTTATATTGGATATAAAGCCTCTTATTATAGAATCATTTGAAATCTATATTTTCTCCAAATTCCATTCCCTCTATGTGAACAATTAGTCCAACACAACCACATTAAACCATCATAGTGCCCCATCATAAAATAAAAACCTCATGAAATCAAACTGATTGTTAATATTCATTATAAATTCTTATATTATTATAAATATTGTTATTCTCAATAAATCCAATACATATTGTTATGAAATCTAACTCATACAATTTTTATATCTAGTATTTATCCAAGATAAAAACATGATACCATGGTAAAATATAAAAAAGTAAAATTAAAAATTAAAATGGTACTTGAGATAAAAAATTTATAAAAAATCTATGTAACTATGGGGTCGAGGCTAATCATGTCATTTTACCTTATAATACACATTATTTCCTAAATTTGGATTTTGAATTCCCAAATAAATATGTTTCATCAAAATGAAATCTTATTTCTCTTATAAAAGAGTCAGTCCTATCATCACATAACTGCACATAAAAACACATCGAGTTATAACCAAAATATTACCAATCCTCCAAATAAAAATCCTTGGACAATTATTTTTTTCTATTCTTATCAAAATTACATCCTTTAAAGGATTAGCGACTTTCAACAATGATATAATCCAGGTTGTGAGGTATAAAATTCTAATAGAACATTTTTATTTATTTTTCATTGTGTGAACATATTATTAAAAAAAATCCATTACAATATATTAAAATTTGAAGATCATTATAATCATTATAATGGTATTAAATTTCAATTATGGATTAATAATTAACCACCATTCCCTTTTCTATTAAGAAATATTCGAGGACTAATCTTTTTTTATAGGATACCACATCCTTGATGTAACTTGTGCATTTTCCATCACCACCTAAAATAGAAGGTCATAATAGGTAATTTAACATATATGATATATATATAATATATTATTCATTATATGATAAACCACATTAATCCACATCCACAATCTTTGTCAAATGAAATCATCAACCTTATGTATGTCCATACTACTACTTCCATGGAAGTGTGTAATTCGTATTTCATTACCATAATTTATGGCTAGTAAATACATTTTTTAAAGGTAAAATATTATTTTAATGATATTAATAATTATATTTTTATAAAAAATTAATAACCTATTAATAATATCATTGATAAAAATCTTTATGAATATAAGTTTCCTAAAAATTGATTAAAAAAGAAAATAATTTATTAATTATATGAAGTTATTATATGTCATTCAAATATTCTCCTTGTTATTTATAGTTAAAATACATAACACTATGAAACAATAAGTTATGTACTTATTTTACAAGTATAATTATATAGAGACATGGTCACTTTATAACCATTAATTAATATGGATATGTTAAAATTTTGGTCGATTTGACCACCTACAGGAACAATGCTATGAAATTACATCATGGATGATTATGATAAATTATGTACAGGTAAAATATGACATAAAAATGTAACTAATTATTTATATTTTTTTTAAAAAAAAGTTATATGAATATTTATCTTATTAATTAATTGAACACCCTTCATTTGTTAAAAGTCCACATGATATGTTCATTAATAATTTCATATTTTAGGACAAAGAATGATATAATCATAAAAGGAAAATTAAACAATAAAAAGATTAATACATTATATTTATATTAATTAAAATTTTATTTATGAACTTTTGGAGAATAAAAAATATAAAATTCATTATTGTGAAACTTGTTAAAAATGATAAGGATTATCCACAATAGACATACAAAATAAGTAATAATTTACTAATATAAATTTTTGGAATAATTATAATTTATTTTTATAAAGCATAAATAATATTGAAATGGATATAAAATAGGTGAATGATATGTTTATATTTTTAGTATATGTGCTAATAGTTCATTTGACTAAGCATGTAAGTAGTGTAATGCGTTCTATTTCTAAAATTTTTTATGATGAGTCTTATTACATAATGTGAACCATGATTCCTTTAAAATATATTGATTCGTAACTAATGAATATATTTTACCAAATTAAATGGTAAAAAGACTAATATTATTTTTTAATTAAATTACCTTTGATTCTAAAGGTAACCAAAATGAATGTGGATTTGACAAAATTGGCACCCAAACCATAATGGATTCTTTTTCACAATTTGAACTAAATGGGTATATTTTATATTATGCACTATAATACTTTTATATGGTGTATTCACTAACTAATTTATTTTTTATTTAATAATATATTCCATTTAATGATATTTAAATGTTAATTACATGATTTTTTATCTATATCTCTAATTATTAATAGATTTTTAATTCTATTAGTGTTTAATTAACTTAATTTCCTATTCATTATGTAATGGTATTTTTTACTAGAATATGAATTTAAATCATTAATTTATAGTACCCTTTAAATTTTATATATGGTATTATGTTTTTTATCTGTGAAATTAATTCCAATCATAAATAACCTACTATTAATTAAATTTATTTCTAAAATAAAAGTGTAATGTTGGTAAGATTAACTTACATGCTTTACCAATGAATGTCTTCTTACAATATCATTATTTCCTTAACTCAAATGTAATATTCCCTTTTGCGAAATATAATATATATATATATATATATATTTCTATGTTTAAAATTATTCTATTGACACAATTTAAAAAGTAAAAGTTAGTACTATTTTTTGATTTGGGTTATTAAACAAGGGTATTACAAAATATTATCCATCCCAAATTTCACTTGATTGCAGTTAATATTTTCTATGGAATAATTTATTAATGATTATTATTTTTAAAAATAAATTATTTCCAATGTTATCACTTTTCCATTTTATGAATAATCATTGAAACTATCATGTAGCTCTATAATTTCATTAATATATTGAATATGGTCTTTATTAATAATTTCAATATGAACTTGTATTTAAAAAACAATTTATAACTTTTCATATATGTTTTAATCATTTTTAAAGTAATATTTTTCTCCTAGATTTATAAATTATCTCTTTAATTATTATTTAAATAGATTGGTCATTTCAAATGTCCAAAGTGGTTTTAAAAATTCTCGATTAAATTATCTTTATTCTAATCTATTCTATGTTGAGATATCTTATTAATCACTTAAGATGTTTTCAAAATGTAACCCTCAATATTCTATCTCTGGATTGATTATGTAATGTACTTATCTTTTAATGAAATGATTTGTCACTACATTTTTCATTCCTAATAGTTTTCACAGTATGACCATTAGTTTTATTCCAATGATTTTCCTCAATTAAAACCTTATTTTTTATTCCACTGACTGAAGGGTGGTCACCTATATTCCATAAATAAATTTATTATGGTGATTTATTGTTTTACCATACTCGCTTTATTTATATATACTAAATACCATACTCATTATTATCATGAATTAAGGGTATTTAAATATAGGGATACATAATTTCATTGGATACCCATTTATATTCACCGGTTTACCATGTAAGTATTATTAATTTAATTATGAATTATTTCTTTATGTTAATCCATTTGTGAATGTTGTGATGCACATTTTATTTTAATTGGTTCTCTATGATCTATTGAATGAAAATTGTATTCATTCCCTAGGTTATTTAGGATAATATGAATCATTTATTTTCTTATAGAATTACTATGTATGAATACTTATGGATTATATATTATACCTCACATTAATTAATTGGTAATGGTTTCATACCATATGATACATTGAAATTTTATGTTAATGATAGGTGGGAATAATTGTTTACACAATTTTTATTTGAATGATATTTGTGGAGCTTTTTTGAAATTTTTATTGAATGAGAAACATTAAGATTTTTTAAAAGTTATTTAATGAATGAGATTACAAATGATTTGTTCACAAAATATTATATAATATTTTATAGGACATATTTGAATTTTGTTTCAATCTATTATACTTATTAACATGAATATTTAATTCTATGAGGGGTCATGTTTATTAAACCACTCATTTGATTAATGTATAATTTAATGGTAAGATATATACCATAAATCATGACCCAAGAATTTTTGGGTATTATTTTTTTCTCTATCCTTATTACACCCATATTAGTATATTATGATCACTTATTATCTTTGATTTCCATCGCTTATAGATACCCTATTATATCCTATGAGATAAACCATTTCTCATGACTCTATTTCCCCATGGCATTAAAGAAACTCATTCATATTATGATTCAAATAGGGTATCTTATGAGAAGAATGTGTGGGGTATATTTAATACCTGATAATTAATAAGAAGTTTCTTCTATAATAGAGAAATGTCTATTATTTAAAAATATATGAGTTTTATTAGATATTTATGTTCAAAATTATCTAAAAAACTAAACCTAAAATATATTATAAATGTATTGTATTGACACAATTTAATTAATAAATTTTTTCTTTTTGAGGATTAGGTTAGGTATGTAATAGTTTTTATGAGACTGGGTTTTAAATAAATTTGGAGAAAATGAATTTATCAACTGAGGATAATTTAATAGATATAAAAGTTTATCAATATTTGATAAGTTATAGTTGATAATAATTTTAAACGTATAGAGAATCATTGACGTTAAATAATGTAATATTTAATACTATTGGTATTAGTATATGTGAACAATTTTGAAAACACTAGGGATAAGGCTAAGAGATCTGTTTAAGAATACGATAACACCAATAATATTTAGTAAATTAGAGATTGAGTTGTGTTCATGGAAAATATATCCCAATAATGATACGAAAAGGTAGATGTAGGATTTGGAATAGTTTTACCTAAATGTAATGAAACCAAATATGATTTTTTGAGTAATTAACAATTTTTAACACGGTTAATGATAAAGAAGAATAACTACACAACTGGATAGACACTCCCAATGGATACACATTATTCAATAACATATTTTTGATAAACAATTATGAAGGATTTATTTCAAATTTGCATTAAGGGATTATTCTTTGAAAAATTACAGAAAACAACTCAATGTAACCTCAGTAGAACCATGAGAGTTATAGGATAAAATGAGTACTTCATATTTAAAATGAAACTTTCAAAATTTGAAATAATTGTATCATCGGTGAAGGTATTTTTTATTAAACTTTCATATTCCTATACTCTAATTCTTTTAGACATTATCACAACCATTTTGGTTTTTGTATATGATATAAATATGATCATAAATATGTTGTTTTGAATGATATGTATCCAAAAAACCTTTTTTCATATAACTAAATAAGTAATATTATATAATTGAATTAACAATTATTTATATTTCTATTATGATACTAATAGTGAGTTACCTTGTCTTAGAAAATTTTGTGATATTGATACCATAGTAGAAACAATTTTACACAACCATAACTATTTTTATTAGTGACTGATATTTATTGATGGTATTATGGTATATTCAAAATGTAGTGAAGGTAATTAAAGACATATAAGGACTATTATTATGTAGTTATATAATAAGGGTTTTGGAAAATTTATAAAATGGATTCAATAAACTTGAAAAATGATATTTTAGAAATGTTATACTAATGGGGATAACTATTTATGAACACTTGATTGAGCTATAGAAAACCCACAGGACTAAAATAATCTTGAAGGTGAGGTAATAAAGAGGGTATTTATTTCAATAAGGTTTTATTAGTTAGAAATAATAGCCATGAATTTAACTATTTATTTAATAGAAAACTGATCCTTGAAATTTTTTTCTGTAAAACACTTTTGGGGGTTTTTATATATATTTAAAACTGTGTATCTTTTTGAATTACTAGTTAGAACAGTTTTGGTCAATTATAAAAAATTGAAATATAAATTACCTATGTTTTATTTTATTTCTGATTAAATTGGTTTTTTGAAAGGTATGTATCATAAAATATATGATTAATAAATATACATATTATTGTACATGATTATATGAATGATAAATGTTGATTGAATAAAGATAAGATACATGGTATTTCCTCATATAGTATGGATGGTTTAATTTTATAATTTATATCTCATATGATGGATATATTAATATTATCATCACTGACATTCATTTTTGGTTAATAATTAAAATTATAATGATGCAATTTATTTTTGAGGGGTAGAATGTAACCAGACAATAATTCTAATCTTTTATGTTGATGTAATCATTGAAATATTCTGTATCATGGAATCGAAAACCAATGAAACTATAATAAATGAACTACATAACATTATAATTTAATGAAGATTATAATCATTTCAAAATAAAATGTTAATAAGAAATTAAAAAAAATATAATATAATTGTTTTTGTTGATTAATATTTTAGAAACATAATTCCATTCAAATAACTATATAAAAAGTTACATTTTATTATATAATAACTAATTGACTTGAACATAGTTATTTTTTCCTATGAAGTGATCTTCTTATTTATAAAACAATATATCAATATTAAATTTTTTATAACTATATATGATAACATATTAAAAAAAATTTATGAAAATAATGATTAATTTTTATAAAATCTTTTTCCTAAATATATTGTATTTTTTAGTGGAAATATAATTTATAAATAATTAATTTTTAATTTTAAAAAAATAACTTCGTTTCAGAGAAACATTTTCAATATTTTCTTAGTAAGCCATTTTTATATTTTTCCAGAAAATTTATTTTTACGTGAATGTTTTTAAAGACCAATTTTGAAAAAAAACCTGACATTTATAACAATACAAAAATATAAGTATTATTGGTAAAATCATGATTCTATTTAACAATAAAAAATATGTATTTTATAATAAAATTTCATATATTAAAATAAATTATTAAAGAAAATAATATTTTTCATTTGAGAACTTATGTTATGTTTTTCAAAAAAAATAATTATTTATAGAATTAGTGTTTTAATAGAATTTTTACCACCTTAATAAATTGAATTAAATTAAATGGAAATATAATTTCAAATAGAAAAGTAAAAATTAGGTATTAGGAGTATTTTATTTTTTCATATTGGGTAATTTATACGAGTTAAATACAAGTAACAATAATAAAGGTTGTAATGGTAAGAGTAATGAATCTAAGATAAAAAAACCTCAAATATGTTTTCACGTGTGTGGAAATTTCTATCCTTGACCATTCTAGAATTTATTTATCATCCTATCCATTATTTTTATTTTTTTCTAAATACCTTAATAGTGACCTAACATTATTGAAATGTTTTGTGTATTTAGAAAAATGATATCCCTTCTAACAAATAAATGGTGCAATCCTTTTCTCACATCCACACACACCTCAACCCACATAGTTCAACCAATACAACGACTAAAATTATAATAAAAATCCCATACAAGATATGGTGGTTATAGTCTACTAAAATTACCATCCCATAAGGTATTAGCACCCTTCATAATGAAGATAATCCAAATAGAATATTGGTTTAAATATATTGTAGTGTACAATTCTTATTCTAAAATTTTTGTTACATATTTTTTACAATAAAAAATAAATATCAATATTAAACTTTTATATTATTACGATGAGGTAAGAATAATTAACCAAATTTCCCTTTTTTGTTAATAAAAATGAAATATTTACTCATGCATTGTGCAGACCACCACCTTCATGATGTAATGTTTTGATTCTCTTTCACCATCATACATAGATGTCACATGTATTGAATTTATAATATATATTTGATATAAAAAAAATTCGTAAATAATAAAATATATTACTCCTCTTCATCATTTTATTGGAAAAAAATTCATCATCTATCTTTTGTTATCACCATTCATGTCTGGTGTAAGGAATGGTATTATATGATAAATATTATTTTTATTATATAAATAATGGTTTGGTAAAGAAAATTTAATAACATAAAAATAACGTGAATGATAATAAATCATTGTATAATTAATCGACCGAAACAAGTTAACTTAGTAGAAAACAATTTATTAATACAATGAAATTATCTCATTTTCTTATCATATTATCATGATGTTTTTTATTTTTATTATATATCATTAATAGAAACTAAATTATATCATTATAACTCAAGTAAAATTATATTTCATATTAATCACTATTAATCATGGTATGTTGATGTTTGTGTTCGTTTGACCAGCAACTTGAATAGTGCATTGAAATTATATCATCGATGATTATGAAAACATACATACAAGTATAATATGATATAAGTTAATAAATATAATGACCTCAAAATGTGTGTATATTCAACACAATATGTTTGTGTGAAACTAGGTCCTTTTACTATCTATTCATTTTATGTTTTGTTAACATCTGTACTACACAAACTACCTCACATCACATTCCATCCTTATTATATGATTTTAAACTAGATAGAACAAACCCTATCATATGAAATCACACACTATGATACTATATATCATCTCCACTGAATATTCACCCACTTTGGTCTTGGTATCCTATAATATAACTTCTCAAAATATATGTTTCATGATTCCAAACCCATGGGATAAATAATGATGCAAGGACCCCACATTCAGGTCCCTACCATTGGTTCAATTCGAGTTCATTTTTTATCAACGTGATAAGACCATTGAAAAAAATTATTTATCATTATCCCCTTCCGTTTTCTATAGCACATATTATTGTCATGAACTATCCCACAGGGCCCGTACCATGACTAACCCCAAGCCCGCCTTCAATAGGCGAGGGGATGGAGACTAGTAGCAAAGGCGTACTCCCTAAAACTGGGAAGGCATTGCCTTAATAATTTTCAAACTCATGAAACCAAGCACAGTAAGATATGAACACAAGAAAACTGTTTAACCAGAAGAGTGCTAAAAGTAAAAAGGGGGCCGGAATACAAGCCCAACTCTAAAGGTACAAGTACAACAAAAATACAATACAACTGAAGAAAGAGAAGAGATAGCTATTGGATGGTCCAACGAGGTTCCTACTTGAAGGGCTGGTAAAGATCGCCTCCTCAACACTCCATTTCCACCTGTCTCCTCTGCGTACCGACATGTCTTATGGTCCACCTCCAGGTACCGTCTAGTCCTGGTACTCTGAACCTCAATCAACGCTGTCTGTCATCTACATCCAACACAACAAGGTGCTAATGTAGCCCATGCAGGGGTGAGTATAACGATACTCACTAGGGACCCCCAGACTCTCTCATTCTAACAAAATCCATCATTGATAAAACACAATGTATAAAAATCAACATAATAACTTACTTAGGTATATGCCCATATATATACCTACTTTATCAAGTAATCCATCTCAATCATGACGAAAAACACAAAGATACTGACTCAGATCACACCAGTATTTATTCTAGTGGTAGTATCAGGTAACATTCACAGTCAAAACGTTGAACACCTCGACTGCTGGAGAATTCCTCCTCTATCGAGTATAGTGGGCCTACCACGTCACACAAAGGATCTTCCCACTAACCTTGGACTGATGAGGTAATCCTCCTAACTAGTTCTGTGGGTTTTTCGTGTTTCCATGGTGCTCCCCACCGTGGGTCTGCCATGTCACCAAGGCGCTCCCCATCGTGGCCTAATGATGCACTCCTCATATCGAGTGTCTTGGGTCTGTTGTGTCACTAAGGTGCACCACACTGTGGGTCTTTCATGTCACCAAGGTGTTCCCCACTTGGCCTGTCAAGTCACTCCAAGTCAAGATGGTTAGCATTCATCAAGTCTCAGCAAGCCACTGGGTTCATGCATTATGCTCGTTCCTCTCTAGGAGGATCTTCTCCATAAGCTACTGGTCGATACTCCAACAGCCACAAAGTCCCACAAAGATGAATCTCAAAGGTCCTCCACATCATATGGGTCTCAATATAATAGTCGGAGCGTTAATTGGATGCCTGGTCTATGAGTTATTATCCACTTATCTGAGGTGCCCGATTGGTATCGTGCTTGATCCAACCTAACTGTACCCCAGCTCAATACAAAACTCTTGTGGGGTATACTCAAAGGGACCGTCTCGCTCCATGATTTCCAGCACCACTGATGGTTCATCAAATGGACGTCCGGTGCCAATGTTATGTAAAACATAAAGTAAATGGGTCATATTGGCCCCGGCTCCAGTCCTACCTAGTTGTACCAACCTGGCCTAACTCAGCCATGGCCGACCCAGTTCGGGTTGACTCGGCCTGACCAGTTGGGTTAGGCCAAGCCTGTAGAGCGGCCCAGCCCGTTGGGTGCAGCCTAGCCCACTCGGTCCATCCTAGCAGGCCACAAGGGCCCACAAAGAGTGTCGCGAAGGCACGAGCCTGTGGGCCGGCTAGGATGGGGACTATGGTTCGGCCGTGGGGAGGTGGTTCAGCTAGGGGGCGGTGGTTCGGCCATGGGGCGGAGGTCCGGTCATAGGGGGTGGTCTTTCCGCGGGGCGATAGTCTGGCCATGGATCGGCGGTCCGACCGCGGGTTGGCGATCCGGACGCATGGGGTGGTGGTCCGGTCGAGGGAGACACCACTACCACAGGGCGGCGGTCCGACCGCGGGGCGGCGGTCTGGCTGCGGGGTGGCGGTCCGGCTGCGGGGTGGTGGTCCGGCCGTGCGGTGGCGGTCTGTCCACACGAGGGGGTGGTTCGGTCATGGTGCGGCGGTCTGGCCTGGAGGCGGCGATCCTACTGTGGGAGGGGGGGGGTCCAGCCACATGCTTCTGATCCGAGGCTCATTCGTTGGTTATTTTAAGTCGAATGCGTCTCCATCGGTGAGAGCGTTCTTCGTAGGAGAATGAATTATTCATTGGAGAGATTTCTCCCAATGTCTCTCCTCTCCCAATTCCACCAAATTTACAAATTAGCTAAAATGTTATATGTTTCCCAAAATTTAATTGTTGGTACAATTTCAAATTGGGTTAATTAATCACATAGGATGGCATAATTATGTGTGGTGTGATGGAATAATTATTTTGGATGAGGGTTGGAACAATTAATATTAGAGGTATTGATGAGGATCTCCCACATTTAATGAGGGATTTGAGAGGTTTAGGCCACGGTTGGTCCCCACCACCATAACCTATCAAGGGAGGTTAGGCTTGGGTGGTCCCAAACACCATAACCTCTCATGGGAGGTTAAGGTATTGTCGTCCCCACTTCTAAACTTCCACATGGAGGTTTTAACAATTAAAATAAAAATATAAGCTACACAACATTATTTTAATTTTATTTATTCATAAAAAACCCAAAACCTAACTTCCGCCCTCGACCAATTTTCATCGAGGTGAATCTCTTCTTAAGCGAATATCAGTACTGCGAGTTCAAAGGTTCTCTCAGATTTCAATTCCGAGCCCCAGTTCAAAATTTAAAAAAACTTTCTCACACGTCTACTGAATGTACTGGAAATAAAGTTCCGAAATTCATTCTAGGAATTGCCATCCTCAGAATCAGTGCTGTCAATTTTTGTGGACTCTTAAAATTCCCATTTATTTAAAAAAGTTACATGGAAATTCTGGGTCTTTACATTCTCCCCACCACAGGGCTCTACGTCCCTGTAAGACACAACTCAAACGAGGTAAACAAGTGGAGTACTAAGTATGCATCTAAGCCTCGCACTCCTATGTGCTCTCCTAGAGGTTCCCATGCTGCCAGCGAAAGTGCACCAGAGGTATTGACCATCCAAAAAATTCATGCTCATATCAATCCTCAATCTCTAATAGAACCTCCGTAAAAGTCTCCTCATCATCAATTTCCATCTCGCCATGGTCGATGATGTGATAAGGGTCGAGCGCGTATCTCCTCAGCTGGGATACATTGAAGACGTCATGCACCCAGTGAAACTGAGGTGGAAGAGCTAACCGGTAAGCCACCTCGCCAACTCTATTGTGGACATGAAAAGGTCTAATAAACCTCAGAGATAACATTCTTCCTCGACCAAATCTCTACAAAAATTGTCAAGGTGAGACAGTTATAAAGACGTGTTTTCCATCCTCGAACTCTAGAGGTCTCCATCTCTTATCGGCATATGACATATGGATGTTGTGTGCAGTGTTCATCCGCTCCTGGATGATCTGAACCTTCTCTGTGGTAGCTCGAACCATCACTAGTCCCATTAGTGCTTACTCTCCAGGGTCAATCTTGCACAAAGGTGATCTGCAAGGTCTCCCACATAACGCCTCAAATGGATTCATCCCAATTGTGGAGAGATAGTTGTTTTTGTATGAAAACTAAACCAAAGAAAATTGATCCTCCCTCCTGGGAACGAAGTTGAGGACACAATCACGTAGCATGTCCTCGAGGTTCTGAATGGTCCTCTTAGTTTGGCCATTCGTCTGACGATGTAAGGTGGTGCACAAACAAAACTGCATCCCAAAAGCCTCATGAAACCCCTTCCATGCCCAGGAAGTTAAACTTGCATCACAATTGGAGACAATAATTGAGGGTAATCCATGTAGCTGCACAATCTCTTTCACATAGAGGAATCCCAAGCTCTCTACTAAACCCTGCTCTCTTATTGGTAGGAAGTGGGACATCTTGGTGAGCCGGTTGATGATCTCCCAGATAGAGTCATGCCCCATGGATTTACGTGTAAGTCCTATCACAGAGTCCAAGTATATCCCATCCCACATTCATATTAAGACCTCTAATGGATAAACCCAGCCTGTGGGTTCCTGATGCTCTGCCTTCAAATGCTGAGATGTGAGCCATCGAGAGATATACTCTGCTACTAATTTCTTCATTCCCAGCCACCAGTGCTGTCGTCGGAGATCCTGGTACATCTATTACACTCTTGGATGTACCGCTAGAGGGGATGTCTGGAATTCCCTTAACCCTTCCTCCTGAAGTGACGCGAGTACCATGGTACGTCCTCTGAAGAGGATGATGTGCTCCCCACCTTTAGAAAATCCATCAGGTTCCAATCCTATGGATATCTGATTACGTCTTGTCTCGTAATCAACATCCCCACGCTGCACCTCCCCGACTCACTGAAGAAGTGGGGGATTGACTATAAGAGACTGACAAAAAACATATTTATCTCTATCCAAAAAGATATCTGCAAAGCATCCAGCTACTCCATCGTCTCTCCTAACAGGTGTTTACTAGACCTCTTTTTGAGTGAATTTTCTACAACATTCCCCTTCCCAGGAGTATAGACATTCTCGAAGTCATATTCCTGGAAGAAGTACAGCCAACGTCATTGTCTCAGGTTTAGGTCCTTATGAATGAATGTATACCTGAGACTCTTGTGATCATAGTACATGGTAAAATGCTTTCCCATTAGATAGTGTCACCACATATTCAAGGTGAAGACCACTGTTACTAAGTCTATGTCATGGGTAGCATAGTTCTACTCGTGATGTCTCAGCTATCGATAACCATATGTGATCACTGCTCGCTCTTGCATAAAGACACATCTGAGTCCGGTCCCTCATGTGTTGCAGTAAACTATGTACCCAACGCCCTCCTCTGGAAGCCTCAAGATGGGGGCACTAGTCAGCATGTACCTCAGATCCTAAAATCATTGCTGGCATTTCACCAACCAAACGATGGGTTTCTCCTTTTTCGTTAATGCTTTAATTGGTGATGAAACTCTAGAGAAATCTGGAAAAAATCTCTGGTAGTATCCAGCCAAACACAAGAATCTACATACCTCTGTCACACTCATCGGTGGTTCCCAAGAAAGTACTGCCTCAATCATCACTGGATCTGCTACAATTCCAACCTCTGATATGACATGTCCCAATTAGGGAACTTCTCAGATCCAAAACTGGCACTTCGAGAGGTTACCATAAAGCTAGTGCTCTCAGAGCGTGTCTAGCACTACCCGAAAGTGATAAGAATGCTCCTCCTCAGTAGTTTAGTAGATCAGAATGTCATCAATGAAGACTACTACAAATCGGTCATGTTATGGCTGAATGATCATGTTCATGAGTCCCATGAACACTGATGGAGTGTTGGTTATGCCGAATGGCATAACCTAGAACTCATAATGGCCATACCGGCATCTGAAGGTCATAATCTACACATCCTTGTCTCAAATTCTGAGCTGGTGATAGCCTGATCTGATGTCTATCATTGAGAACCATCATGCTCCCTTCAGCTGATCAAAGAGGAAGTCAATCCTCGGAAGAGGGTACTTTTTCTTCACAGTCACATTTTTTAGGCATAGATAGTCAACATGAAGCCTCAATCTTCCATCCTCCTTCTAGGAAAACAAAATCCGGGCTGCCCATGGAGAAACACTGGGCCAAAAGAATCCCTTCCCCTATAATTCCTCTAACTATACCTGTAGCTCATGAAGCTCTTCGGGGTCTATCTGATATGATGGCGTAGATATAATTTTCTTCTTAGGGTAAAAGTCAATGTAAAATTCTACCTCTCTGTGAGGTGGTAGACCCGTAACATCATCAGGGAAAACATCCACGTACTGGTCCACCACTACAGGATAGCTCAGACTCTCCACATCAACATCTCTGAGGGTAAGGCTAGCCAACTGATGAGTGATTAGAGGAACTATACTCTGGGTAAGTCCATCTTGTGCTGCAAAGGCTCCCTTCTCATTGGTGAAGGTAAACCTAGTCTCATCCGTGTAAACACCCCGCACCATTCGCCTAATACAATCTATCTGAGTATGGACTGTAGATAACTATTCCATACGTAATATGACATTTTAAGGCCTCAACGCTACTAATAGAGGATCCCAACCAAATCTCTTACCTCTTAGAGTAAGCTCACCCTGCTGGAACAAGTGCCTAATCATTGAATCTGATCCCGTTTGAGTCTCTAGCCATAAAGATCGAGCCAGCGACTCCGTCAGAATCTCCGAGCTCCGAATGAGGGCAACGGAAATAAAATAATGAGTGGGACCTATTTCTATAAGTACTATAGCTATGGTGGAGTAGACATAGATCATACCTTGTATCATCTACGGAGCGCCGTGACTGTAGGCCTCATCTACCTGGAGCTAAGATCTCCCCTATCCAACTGCTCCCTATGGTCGGGGATGACCTCCTAGTGTTAGTGGCAGTAACATCTCAAATCGTCACCCACCGCTAGCTGCTATGCCAGCTCCTCTTACACATCTTCCTGCTCCCTTCATACCTCCTCGGTCGAGTCTATGTCTCTACCTGGGTTATCCTTAGACCGTCTTCTGATCATCCGTATGGAGGGTCAGAGAGTCACAAGCCATGTGACCCTACCCACCACATGTGATACACTACCTCCTCTTGGCATGACTGGATCTGCCTTGGGGGCCCCGCACAACCAATCTTGAGTCATGCGGTCGTCCACCTGTAGGTCTGGTCCTCTTGGACCTCTCCAGCTTTTATCTGCTTCCCACTATAGAAGACTCTGCTACGTGATGATCGGTAGTGGGTCTCACTGCTGGTGACTGCTCAGCATGGAAACCCTCCACCAAAAGGGCTCTCTCTATCACCCCTGCCTGCGTCGGGATGCTGAGTGACATCATTGAAGCCCTGATCTCCCGCCTGAGCCCCTTCTCAAAGGTCTTGGCCTTGAAGAAAGGGTCTTGCACCATATCGGTGTAGTAACATGAGAGGTATGTGAACCTCATTGAATACTGATCTATAGTCATGCTTCCCTGCTGTAGATGAAGCAGCTCTGGTATGCGAACTACGGGAAGAGTCATTGGGAAAAACTCTGCCGGAAATAGGCTCTCGATGTCGTCCCAAAAAACATCTCCTCTTCGTGAACCTTGAGAATCAAGTTCCACCATCTGCCTGTTGTTTCCTATAGTGGGATGGTGGTAAGGATCACCATGAGATCGGCCAGTGTCCCTATGAGTCGGAAGACTCTCACCACATCCTCTAGCCAATCCTTTGCCACATGCAGGTCCATCTCTCCCCTGAACTTGGGTGGAGTCTTGCCCTGGAACTCGTGCAATGCACTCAAGAATTGTGCACCATCTGCTGCTGGGGATGGTGGCATCGGTGGCCCAATTGGGGGTGGTACTGCTGGTGCCTCTACGAGAAAAGGGCCCAGCACCGATGCCTCAATGCTCAGTGGGCTATTTGTGTATACAACTCTCAGAACCCTAGCCGGCTGTCTATGTGGAGGCATCCTGAAAAAAAACAGGTGCACCATGGTTAATAAGTTATAACTGGTGCGATAACTCAAGAGATGACAAAGAGAATGCTTGAAAACACACCTGCAATCATTGTTCTCATACATTGAGTTGAAAATTAGAATTCATGGTCATGGTGTTTGGATATGTCAGCCGCTGCACCAACATTGGACTCCCTGAACTAATAACCGAACTCATTACCCTTAACAATATTTATTCATAGAAAAGGTCAAAGTCCTAGTTCTTTGGTATAACTGACCCCCTATGATACCAATTTTTCATGACCTATCCCCCTGGGCCCATTCCATGACTATCCTCAATCGTACTTTCTATAGGATAGGGGCTGGAAACTAGCACCAAAGTCATATTCCCTAAAACTAGGAAGGCATTGCCTTTATTACCTGAAAACTCACCTATCGAGTCACACGGCAAGATACGAACACAAGAAAACTGTATAACCATAAGAGTGCTGAAAGTAAAAAGGGGGCTAGAATACAATCCCAACAGTATAGGTACAAGTACAACAGAAATACAATACAACTGAAAAATTTAAGAGACAACTACTGGATCATCCTCTGAGGTTCCTACCTGAAGGTTAGGTAAAAATTGCATCCTCAACACTCCACGTCCACCCGTCTCCTCTGTGTACCGACACGCCGTATGGTCTAACTCTAGGTACTGTCTAGTCCTGGTACTATTTTTCTCAGTTAGCGATGTCCGTCATCTGCATCCACACAACAAGGTGTGGGCTCAGCCCATGCATGGGTGAGTATAACAATACTTAGTTTGGACCCCAAGACCTAATAGGTCTCACAAAATACATCATGGATAAAACACAATCTATGAAATCAACAGATAACCATTCTTAGGTATATGCCCATATATATACCTGAGTTATCAAGTAATCCATCATAATCATGAGGAAAAACACAGATGTACTGACTCAGCTCGTGCTAGGATATATTCTATGAGTAGTATCAAGTAACACTCCCAGTCACAACATCGAACATCTTGGGTTCTGGTGAAATCATCCTCTATCGAGTACAGTGGGCATACCGCATCACAAAAATGCATATCCCATTAATTGTTGACTATTGAGTTACTCCTCTGGTCGAGTACTTTGGTCTACCACGTCACCATGGTGCTCCCCTCCGTGTGTCTTCCGCATCACCAAGGCGCTCCCCCTCGTGGCCTATTGAGGTACTCCTCTTGTCGAGTACCGTGGGTCTGCCACATCAACAAGGAGCTCCCCTTTGTGGGTGTACCGTGTCACCAAGGCACTCCCCACTGGGCCTGTCAAGTCACTCTGATTCGAAATTGTCAGCAGTCATCAAGTGTCAGCCAGCCACTGGGTTCCTGCACTATGCACGCTCATCTCCTGGAGGATCCACTCCATAGGATACTGGTCGATACTCCAAATTCTGTGAAATCCCACAAAAAAGTATTTGAAAGTTCTTCCATGTCCTCGGGGTCTCAATGTAATAGACGGAGTGTCAATAGAACCCATGGTCTATGAGTTTTTAGATTTTCTCCCAGGGAACCGGTTGGATTCGTGCTCGATCTAACCTGACCATACTCCATCTCAATCCAAAACTCAAGTGGTGTATACACAAAGTTACCATCTCAATACTAGACTTCAGGTTCCTCTGATGGTTCATCAACCAAATTTCAGGTGCCAAAGTTAAGGACAAAAGAAATTAAATGGGTTGTAGTGGGCCCGGGTCCAGTCCGACCCGATCAGACCAACCCGGCCTGGCCCGCAGTGCAGCCCAGCCCAATGGGTCTGGCCCAGCAAGCTGGGTCTGGCCCGGTAGGCCATGAGGTGTTGCAGAGGGTTCCGCGAGGTCATGAGGCCATGGGGAGACTCATCCGGGGATGACAGTTTGGCTGCGGGGCGGCGACTCGGCTGCGGGGCGGCGGTTGGGCCGCGGGGCAGTAGTCCAACCGTGGGGTGGCAGTCCGGCCATGTGGGGTGGTGGTCTCGTCAAGGGGTGGAGCCTCGACCATGGGGTGGCGGTCCGGCCATGGGGGGGGGGGGGGGTCCCACCTCGGGGAGGTGGGTCGACCACAGGGGGCAGTCCGGTCACGTGCGGAGGTGGTCCGGCCGTGGGGCGGTGGTCCGGCCATGGGGAGGCGGTCCAACCGCGGCCACGAGGTAGTGCCTTGGCCGTAGGGTGGTTCCTATCCACTAATGGGGGCAGTGGATGAGGAAGGCGCAGAGGTCGTGGGGTAGTGGGGGTGGCCATGGTGTGGCGTCGTCGCCTTGGTCACGGCCGGTGGTGGTGTCGGCTGCCGTTCTCTTGCCCCAACCTTGGATGGTTTTCGTTCTCCTGCATCAGTAAGAACCCCACAAGATATGCAGAAGGGTCGGGCCATGTTTATTTGGAAATTAACCTATGCATTAGGGTTGTATCATATGGCTTGTAAAGAATATGAACATGAACATCAAAATCATATCCTCCCACAATGATTGTTCCCAACCCACAAATGAAATAGAAGGGGTGTACATGGGAAGTAATGAACAAATATAAATTAACCCCTACATCGGGCTGGTTGTTGATGTTGGTGTGAGAAGTATGTATGGACGTCGATTCTTTGAAGATGAAGATGTACCACATTGGATGGAGTCGAAGATATTGGCATTCGTCTCACCCGCCACACATTTCTGATCCTAGGCTTGTTCATTCGTTCTTCGTAGTCGAAGGTGTTCTTCATTAGTGAGAGAGTTCTTCATGGAAGAATGCGTTCTTCGTTTGAGATCTTTCTCCCAATATTTATCAACTCCTAATTCAACCAAATTTGAAAAGTAGCCAAAATTTGATATGTTTCCCCCAATATAATTATTGGCACAATTTTAAATCTGGTTAATTAATCACAGATGATGGAATTATTATATGTGGTGCGTTGGTTTAATTATTGTGGATAAGAGTTGGCACAATTAATATTGTAGGTGTTGAAGAGGCTTCCCACATTTAATGAGGTAGTTGAGAGGTTTAGGCCTCGGGTAGTCCCCACCGCCATAACCTCTCTTGGGAGGTTAGGCTCGGGTGGTCCCCACCATCATAACCTCTCATGGGAGGTTAAGGTCTGGTGGTCCCCACTTCTCAACATCCACATGGAGGTTTTAACAAATAAAATTAAAATAAAAGCTACACAACATTATTTTTATTTTATTCATTCATGAAAAACTCAAAAACTAACATCAACCCTCAACTAGCTGTCGTCGAGGTGAATGCCTCCTTAAGAGAATATCGGCAGTGTGAGTTCAACGGTGCCCTCAGATTTCAATTCCGATCACCAGTTGAAATGTTAGAAAAACCTGCCCTCACGTTTAATGAATGAACCCGACATAATGTTCATAAATTCATTATGGGCACTCAATGCCTCCGAATCACGTCTCGTCAATTTTCACAGACTCATAAAATTCCCATTTATTTATAATGAAATTTACATTGAAATTCTGGGACATTACATATTATTTTCTTACCTATATATTGAATGAGAAAAGGTTCATGAAGAAGTATTATTCTATTACATGTATGTGTGGCTTGAATCCAATTTCACAATATTGGTAAGGATTATTGGATCCGTTATATTTGTACCATCCAAAAATCTTCAATTGAAACTAAATTGCATTACCACTTCACACTCAATTTTTATTTGTCACCACTATCATATACAATAGGTTTTTTATAAACCTAGATAGTTGTGGTCTAAGTTTTGTAGACCTATACACCATCTCTATTATTTTCCAAATATCTCAAACATAAACAATATTCCATTACCATATATATCTTATGACATTGGTTTTTATCCCTCATACTTTTGGTATGTAGATAGAGTAACCTAGACCCAAAATAAACCATCCTAACTAGTTTCCCGAATCGTATAGGTCAACTTTGGACTAGTGAAACATTATGGCCTTGACCTTCTCTTCATGTTTGACACTATTTCTGGACATGGGTGACATCCCATTGCCATTTCATTCTGATAGAAATTATGATAGACTTGAGATTAAGAGTTTTCATTATATTTACCTCATCAACATAATTGATATTCCCCCTCACATCCTTATGATACTTTGTTAAACTATTCATAATAAATCGTCACCACATGACTTTAAAATATATTATTTCCCCACTGTATGAAATAAAAATCCTTAATATTGTTGTTATATAAGGTGAAGGACCCTCTTATATAGAATGGGCCTCAAAATATGTTCAAATTTTAATTTTGGTCACCTAACAAAGCCCCTCTATAACTATATGTGGCTCTATTACCATGTCACATGAAAAATTTTAATGTTCATACCCCCCCATCTATTGCCTTTTTACAAATTCCCTCTAGTAATGAACTAATTTATTCTGGAATTGGGAACCCTAGGATCATTCCCAATAACATACTATTTATTTCACCACATTCAGTAAGTCTATATCACACCCCTTATACCTAGACTCATTAACTAAAAAATATTCCCTCTATTCAAATATTGATGAAAAAAATCCATCACCAATTTAATCATAGAAGAAAATTCTTAAAACTTATAATCCCTAGTAAAATTTTTAGGAGATTAACCCCAACACCTATTTTTTCATTATTGAATAAACATTTTATGAATACATGTTTTGCAATATTATATAACCTCAAATATTATCACTTCCTTAGAATTGGATATATAAAAATAAAAGGTATTCCCACTTTAGTTATATATATATATATACACTACAACTATGAATCCCAAGTGATGATTAATATCCCCCGTAGAGATTTATCATGTCCACTTCTCATGTCACTTGCCTAAAAATATTTTTCATTTTCCCAACTGACTGATGCATATTTTTTCAGTTTAGTGTGTTATTCAGATATCAAAAATGTTCTATGACATAACCATCAATTTTTTTAACTCTTCTTGAGAATCCCATTTATCCTTTGACACACTTAATATACTTGTATTTGGATTAACAACCATTTTCTTGTCAAAAGTATTTATCCTATGGTGATGGAACAATACCCTCACATCCCACTTCATATCATGTGTATAAACCTAAATGGAACCATCAGGATAACCACTTAACATACTCCCCAATGGTAATAAAAAAATGATAATAATTCCCTCCTCTCATCTTGGGTTCACATACTAGAGTATATATATTCCAAAAATACTGTAGTGAAACACATGACTATATTTTGTTAAATGGTAACCCTCAACCTATATGGATTATCAATCTATTAGGATATACTCTTTTAGATACAATTTATATTTACCTCAGTCACCATGAAAAATTTGAATTTTAACCTATTTGTGTTGTTCCCCAATTATTCTTATATATTGCTTGGGAAAAACCCCCTAGAATTGTAAAAACATGGTTCCCTCTCCATATGTTGTAGTAATGGTTCTTAAAAATATATTTTCTCTGAACCCATCTCTCCTTATTAATAATTTTTTTATAATTTAATGTTCTTATATTTAACACATGCCTTTAACATTGATCATATCTCATGTCTACTTATATTTTTTTAAATGGTTATTTAGTTGATTATATGGAAGCACAAAATTCATCAATATGGATTCCAAAAATTGTTACTTTTTTTACATGGCTCAAAAAATCATATGGATATCAAAATTTTAGAATCTATTCCTTATAAAAAATGCCTCATATGATTCTTCAAGGAAAATAGACTCTATAATTTTTTATAATTTTTATTTAGTCACTTAAAGAATTTTTTAGTATATATAGCACATTTATATATTTTTATAGGTTGAGATGGACCACATATATCACAGTAAAAATGTGACTTACCCAAACATCATACATTTCTATTTGGGATAGTATTTCATCATAAACAACTTAGACTAACAACTATTCATCCTTGAGATAGAAAATATCTCCTCTCTTGTAGAAATAATGAAAAATAATGGGTGTTCCTAGTCATACGTTAGAGAAAACTCTTATCTACATACTCGTAGAGTGATGAAACCCTCCCTGATGGGATCATGATCTACAGTAAAATATTGTTTCTACCCTATACGCAACATCTTGGCCTAGAATACCTTATCTTGTGTGCAAATCCAGTAGTATTAAACACTACCAATCCTCAGGTTCACATAAAAATGGTTAAGCGATCCCATTTGACACACCAACTTGCCTAATAAAAATTTGAGTGGTGAAGTTCTATATGCTCCCCCATTCCATATGTTGGGTAACTTAGTTCTCATTAGAAATATCCAATAAAATGTTTTATATGTCCTCTAAGAAGGGATCATAATCAATGAATGAAATGAGAACCCTTGTAGTAGAATCTACATCAATAAATTGAAGGATAATGTAGTTATTTCAAATTAAGATTCCATCAATTCCTTTCTCAATGGCAGGATCCAATTTCACCTCATACTCCATAGTAATAACTTTTTCCTATTTTCTTTTTGGGTGATCACCATATCTCTTTCCATTGTGGATTATACTATCAGGGTTTCCTATTACTCTATAGACATAGTGGCCTAATTTGTGGTCATATATGGTAAAATAACACTCATTGCCTTATTAGTATTGGATGAGGCCACCCAATAGATAGTTATATAATACTCAATGCATGCTGCTTTGGGGACCCTCTTAGTTACATACACCTCATGATTTTTTGATATAACTAGTATGGTTGAAATATTTTCAAAATTTGTTGTAGGATCCATGTAATTTGGTTATGTCCCAGGTGGATTATTTCTAAATTTATGGAATAAGATAACCAATGATATATGTTAGTAAAGTATGAACAAAATTAATGTTCAAATGGATTTTGGAATGAAGTATGTAAATTATGTAGAGGGGGAAGAAACTAATGCACTAGGAGTGTTTTAGGATATCTTCCCTATGATGGTTTCACTTTATAACCACAAAGACATGTTTTTTTCTAGACCCACTCCACAAAGGATCCAATAAAATGAGGCAAGAGGTGTTGGAAACAAACTCCACAATCATTGTCTTCCCTACACTTCTAGGAACATCGATAGTCATTATAGGTTACTCCACAGTTGGATATGATGATTAATAAAATATTGGGATAGGAACCTAAGCACAGGGTTTTTAAATATCATATAACTAGAAAATAGAAGACAGATATAAGGTCAACTCCTAAACTAAATGGTTGTGGGAATGTCACCCTGGTTTTCTGTAGTGCCCTACCGATTAAAGGATGAATTAGAATGTTGTTTGGAAAAAATTTCACCCCCATCATCATATATTTTGGAATTTTACTGGAAACTCTTGGTGATGTTTGATTCTTTAATATATCACCAATTATCTTCTAGTCGTTTATTTCCATAAATTCCTATGCAAATTAATATATAAAAGTTTGTAATTTCTATGGGATGATGTGAAACATATGTTTTCAATGTTGGAGGTGTAATATAATATGCGTGATAATTTTTGAGTTGTTAATGGAGGGAGTAACATTGGAACCTCCAAAATACACCAGGTACATAGTTCATCTTGGGGTCTTCTCATTATCGTAGTCACCCTATTCCATGTCACCAAAAATCTATATTTCCAAAAGAAATCTATAAAACTAACATGACTAGAAATATTCAGACCCTATTAATATGTGGAATCACACTACAGAAAGAGTATAACACCCTCTCTAACTAACATATATTTGATTTTAATTCTCTTCAGGGAGTATAAAATATTCCTAGGCATACTAAATTAAATGGAGGTATATCACATTATTTTGTATCAACCCCCACTTAAACCATAATGAATTGTATTAAAATACATATACTGAAATAATATATGAATTAATAATGATTATATCATTTAATAAATAAATATCATAAAAAATATTCTTTCTAAGGTCCTCCCCTACCACTACTAGAGCTTCCCCAATGGCTTCGACCCACTTGTACAATTTCTTCCCTTGGAGTATTCCAAATTAAACTGTACATTCTTTCTGTTCCATACTTTGATGAGTCAAAATATAACTATAATAGCTATATATATTAATTAAATCATACATAATATCATTTCTCCTTTTTTTAATTCACCACCATTTGCAGTATGGCTCCGAACACACTGTCATGGTGCCACCCCCAGTGGACCTAACCTAATGACAGAGTCTGGTATACTCACTCCCATATCGACACATAGTAATGTATAATCCCAAATAGATAATCATTAGGTATTATATCTATTATGTATCCACTTCTCACAAATGTGAACCTGCACCAGAGTCTCCATTGATTCACAGATCGTGTTCACGCCATCCCCTGATTTACACCCTTAACATTAGCCTTGGAATCAATCGAACAAAAGAGAGAATATGTATGGGATGTTAAACTAATTGGTAAAAACCCCATTATTATAAATAACCAATACAGAACATCATATGGAAATATTGTTTTTTTGATGATAATTTGTCTCTTGGAAATTATCCACAAGAATCCCCAATATTCTGGGGAAAGGCTGAAAATTGAACTTCTCTAGAACCCCATATCTGTAAATAACTCTTGCATTCTTAATATTCTAGGGTTGAATTCAAAAAAAAAGTTTATATGGAATTAAGTCATAGTTATTGGGTGGATATCATTTGGGTAGACAAGAAACTCTATGTACCTAGTAACTCACCCAAACAGAATGTGGAATGGGATACACACACATAATTTTATCTTTCCCATACAGATGTTCCTCAACATTTTCTAGGAATTTTCCAATATTTGGATAGAAATTTCTTTGAGATATCTTATTTATAGTGTCACTATCGCAATTAATTTTCATGGTCACACCCCCATGTGGGGACACAAATAGGAATCGATGACCCATAAAGGGGAGATGTGATAAATCCATCAAGTATGATCAAAAGTGAGTGGTGCTTCAGGATGTAACAATATATTTAATATTGGACCTCCACTAAGAGAACATAGTATAATAACTAATTACAATTTTTATGATATTATATTCATAAAACAGTTTTTCTTGAAATCCATCCATAATGTATGTTAATGAAAATATCAAACCATCGCTTCAACTGGATGTGTTTAGGGCCCATATTTTAATAACAATTTTTTATTATGACACTCAGTGGATCTATAAAAATAACTGAAATCATTCCTTAGTTGTCCCAAATGTTCATCAAATAATTTAAAATCTCTTACACCTCCCACTAGATAGGGGTCAACCCAATATATTAGAAATCCCAAGAAACGTGATGTCAATTAACCTATAGTGAATCTAGAATTAATTTTTTTTTTGGAAACTACAAGCTCAATATTTTTAGATAAAAAATGATTTATTGTAACATTGAATTTAGTGTTAAAAACTGCATCATAATACTTATAATATTTATACTCCTCCCTGATATCATTTTTTGACTAGAAGACTAAGTATTCCCAACACATTCATTAGTTATCATTCCACTCTATTATAGTTATCATGCTTTTATACAATGCTGGTGAATGAATTCCAACCCCACTTTGAAGTGATTAACATATTATAAATGATAAATTTCTATAATTGGATCCTCTATATCAGTTTCCTTTATCTAGTTCAATAAGTGGTTTTATTTTATTGGGTTATGATCTAATATAGAGAGATTAGTCAAAGCCATGTTCCTCTAAATTTACCAAGAGGATCTCCTGAACAAATAGCCCATAGAATCATGATTATCATCAAATATAAATAAATAATACCTCATTTAGAATTCAAACAAAATAATATGATAACATAGTGGATAATCTTTCTAATATTCTAATGGGACCTCTACTATGTTTTTAGCCTGGACACTATTAGGAAATCTAGTATGATGAGAATTTTCACCACCATTCCCCTCCATAAAAAAATATTATCTTTATCTCAATCATAATATATTTGTAGTGTTTTCTAGAAAATATAGTATTTGGGTTCATGAATGTTTTGGTTTTTGAAATTTCTTTTCAGAATAGTTTTTATTTAACTACCTTCACAAAATAATTTAATTATAAGATGTTCCATGAATGTTATTTCATGTAAAAAATGTATCATGTGTTGTAAGTACTTTTTTTATAGAATGTTAATGATAGATTGAAATTAATAATTGTTTAAAATATTAAAATATTTCATTAAATCTCATAGTCCCTTAAGGGGTTCTTATCCCTATATGTATGTGAAGGTAGGACACATTTTTTGTGAACTGGGGTGTTAGTGCTAAAAAAATTGTTATTTTGGCCTTAGAATATGATCGTATATTCCCTATCGTCTTCTATTCTCTAAGATAAATTTTCTAACAATAAAATTGTCATTGAAGAATGAGTTAAATAAATTAGTTAAAAATCAACACAAATTTGGGATGATCTATGGAAACCCCAATTAAAGGGGAAGAATTTATAATAATCTTGGTTTTTTCAAACCAAAGCAATAACTCAAAAAATTCCATCTTTACGGAAGAAATATTCATTGAAAAATATACTTTAGCAACCCTGATGCCTAAAAATTCCCTATAACCCCACATTAATAGAATATTATTCCATTGCACATGCAACCAAATATCTAAACTCCTAAAACTCCTAGCATTGTGTAAAATATTCCCCTTGAATTATCATAAGAGAGGATAGTTTAGGAATAAACTAAAATTAGTCCTTCAATGGATTGGGTTATTATTATAAAGTCTTTTACAATATAGTCACCCAAGATGAACACCCATTGTGATCAAGGTATATGAATCTCACTACTCTAGGATTCATGAGACCTCTTCCTTTCACTAAAACCATTCCATTTACATTAAGAGAAAAAAAAACTTATGGTACATACCATGGTCTAAAAAAACTCAATCATTCACAAATCTCACCATCATTATAAAATATTTTTAGGGTACTTTTATTTAAAAAATCCATTCAGAAAATATAATTTCACATATTTTGATCTCTTCTAGGCCAAACAACCACTCGATCTATTATTACTCATGTAAAATGCATACTCTCGTCCTATATAGTTAAAAACTAAGAACCATAATTTCAATCCAAGCATGCCCTATACAATATCTATGCCTTTTCCTCATAAGCTTATGTAATCTCATGTGGGGCCACTTATATATTCATAGAAGTGGGAATCATTCATATTTTTTCATTTTAAAAATAATATAATAGTGAATGTATAAATATTAATTGAATCATCAATGGAGAACACTCATAATTCATCTTGAGGAGTGTATATAAAATCCATCTCTCCTTCACTACTCATATCATAATTTATACAATCTATCTTAGTATGAATGATCCTTATAGTCCATAGTATTTGGACAATTTGTGGCATAAAATTCCCCAAAAAAAGAGTTTTAAACCACAACTAATGTGATTTGTGAATTAATTTAATCTATATCCAATATTTGTAGTTTAAGGAATTAATATTTTTGCCAAAGTTCATATTGAATGATGTTAAATTTCAAAAAATAATACTTAGTGCATGACTTTAAACTGTAGCCAATATCTTAAACCCAAAACATTAAACATTATACATGATCTTTAGTGAAATATGATAATCTATAACCTACTATATTTGATAAAAAAAAATTATACCCTATGTAATGATAATGATATTTTGTGCTTGATGAGAATTAAATTCCATAAGAAAATAATATGAGATGATTATTCCATCTATTTAGTTGCCTAAAAATTAAATCCTTAGTGTAATGTTTTCTTTTTCCAAATTAATGAAATTTGAATCATTATTTCTTCATATTATAATACATGGTATGGTAGTTTTACATGTCCTTGTATTGTACAATAAAACTACAAGGGTTTTGATCATGGACATCAACAAGGTATGCTAGATGAATCGTTGATGTAATCCAAAAAATAAACATAATTCCATATTCCCTTCGGGTGGAGGAATATCTAAAGCCTAATCATATTTATAGATAGTATAAAACAACTCAAAATATTATTCCATGTTACCCACTAGAAATTAAAATCATTTTAATATTTAAACCTTTATTTAAACCAGTACATGATTAGAGTATATGGGAAGCATCCCTATATAATATGAAACTATAGTGTGTCCCAAATTTATCATAAATTTTGTAATTGAAAATATTTAATGAGTATATAAGGGATGTTTCCACACCAGTAATTAAACCAATGATAACTCTTATTTGATAAACATATATGGTACCATTCCCACAAAAAACTAATCATGTGTCTGGAAATTATGTGACAAGCATACATTATTTTATCCCCATAAAAATCACATCTTATTTGGGGCCATATTTAATGAGTGTTTGGGTCACCTTACTAAGTATAATCTAAGCATGTGGACCCCACTATATGAATAAAAAAAATAAAAAGGTTTTGACTATTGGTCATATTAGGTGATGATCCTAGAAAACTTTTGTGATAATCATAGGATCTATTCTCCCTCTACATAGGTAATGATACTAGGAAATTTACTCCAATGATGAGTATGAAATATACTTATGAGATGATCATAATAAGATAATGTGATGAAAAAAAGATATGTCCACCATCTAATTAGCTGATGATCTAATGTTCTTAACTCAAGTGATGAGCATGAAATATGAAAGAAACATCTCTCTAATAAACATTATTTCCTGATTTATCATATCAATATACATTTCATATAACCCAAGTAGAACATGAGCTCTAGCATATCTGGGTAATTTATTACACAAAACAACATAATTAAATAGAAATATAAAGATATAAACTACAAATCTATAACAATAAATTAAATTCCATTTCTATTCAAAAACCTCATGGGACTACAAATGAACATGCATTAAAAAATTTTCAGATATGAATACCATGAATTGTGAAAGATAAATCAATAAATGTGACCCTAGTAAAATATCAAGGTAACATAAGAGGTGTGATAATCACAAGAATTATAACAAAAAGGTTATATGGGAATGGGAAAAAACATAAATCCATACATAATAAACATAACTCAATGATAAAGTCCAAGAGATCATGAAATTTTGTTCTCAGGATATCCCCCCGGAACCATACTTGGAATCTCATTTCATAAAATCATTACCCAACCCATTTTATTGATATATAATTTCATGCCTAACTACCACATTCATATTATGTACATACGTATCTATTACACATTTATCCTTGAACATAGGAACATATTTCATTTAATTTATTCTCATGAATATGGATTATGGGTTACATAAATGTTTTTACTGATTAAATGAAGGATATTTACATCTTGGTAACTAATATTGAGTGGAAATAGATATGGCTATACAGTACACTGATTTTTTGAATTGAAAATCACAGGATAATTTCCTCAGCATAACAGTAATTCACACTAAATCATTTAAGTGATTAATTTGAGTGAAATGGGTCTCTCATAACATGAACATCAAAATAATATTATGTGGGACATGTAAAAATATATCCGGACATGAGTATTTGGGAATCAAAATGTTTGATATAATGAATACTATTGAATAAATAGGGGGAGTGGTTCCATTACCTTGAGAGGATACATAAAATATATTGAGAGGAGCTTCTTAAGATATTAGGCACAAATTATTATTGCTCTAAATAGTTATAGAATGATTGAAATCATGATCTAAGGGTATATAGATAATATTAATAGTTGTTTTGGAGGGTTTTACACAAAAATATTGGGAAATGATTTATTAATTTCAAAACATATGTTTTAGATTCTACAAGAAAAAAGTAATCTAATCCATAACCCATCCCAATATTTTTTATCAAGGTTTATACCAATGTGTATTGGATTTAGATATGTTATTAATATAATAACTAAAACGATTAAAATAATTCCCTTGGTGGTGTTGAGGTTATTCATGTTTATAAATCATTGATTTCGAAATCTTAAAATATAATACAGGATTGGGAGGATTCATTATTGGATTATAAAATTAACAAAATAACATTGAAAACAAATAATATTAGAGTGTAAATAAAAATTGATTTTTAGATAAGACATATTGTATTTATTAAATAAAATTTGGGATTTTTGATGTCATAATATATATAATATAATTATACTCCATTTAAACATTACCCATATATTCAACCATCATTTTAAATTATTAAAATTTCATTTTAGGAATATATTTATGAAATTATTTCAGAAATGATATTTATTTTATCAAAATAATCCTATAACAATAAGAAATTGTCAGTTTCAAATAAAAATATGTACATTTGTTGATTAATAATGGATGTTTTTAAAATAATGGTTTGATGATATTTAAAAAATTATATTTGAATACATAAAATTTTAAAATAATTTATATTTAGTCCATATTATTTATTAAATAATATTTTGG
The DNA here is from genome assembly GCA_963277665.1 of Viscum album. NCBI lineage: Eukaryota > Viridiplantae > Streptophyta > Magnoliopsida > Santalales > Viscaceae > Viscum > Viscum album. The sequence goes on from OY728160.1 coordinate 739,085,089, forward strand.
AAAAATATATTTTTTTAATTCATTTTTAATTCATCAAAACTGTGACCTGATTGAAATAATATATATCCCAAAAATATAATTTTGGTTTCCTTGTATCATAAACTAATTTTTATCTAACTTATTGTTTAATCATTATATAGTAATAATAAAATATATATATATATAATAATTATTTTATTAAATATGAAAATGTATTCATTCAAACTGTTATGTTCTTGATACAGGTCCCTTTTTTTACACTGGTCAATCTTTATGGGTAAGGTGTGTGATGGTGATATTTTCATAGCACAATTTGAGAGATATTATATTGTTCATGATCATGATGATCTTGAAATTATCCCACAAATGGGTTTCCTTATGAATTTGTGGTTGAATATCACCTTGGTATTGGTCATGATGAAATCCTAGTGACGTTATCTCCCTTCAAATCATTGATAAATGGGATTTATAGTGTAGGATCCTTATGTTTGAGGTCATCAACACTTCTTCCTATGTCAAATTGAATTATCATCAACCTATATATATACTTTTCATATGATAACTATATAAAAATTCTACTTTATACATTTAAAATTCTTAACATTATCTTCAATCCATAAAATATGCCAATAGTTCATGTGTTTTCTATAATTTATTTTCATAAAAAAAATATTACTAATTTTGAAAGGTAATTTCATTTATAAATGTTCGGTTCATTACATTATTACACATTTCAAATATTTCTACCACAATATTTCGTTAATGAAAAATAATATATTAAATTACTTATATTTCATCACCCCTTCATGTTCCCATTATGCATCCTTGGACATGGGGTTTCGCCATAACACTTTGACTAGTTGAGTTATTTTGTTTTTTATAAACCTTTCTCTATAATCTATGAGATTTAAAATATTTTCCTCTTATGAAATGTCATTATCCAATTTTACCACCATTGGATTTAGATAACATGTGGGTTTTTCATGTACAAAATTAAGAGGGGTACAAGGAACACATCTTGTACATGAGATAGGTTAGGTGGGAGGGGTATTCAATAAGTTAATTGTTTGATATGACCAGTGATATTGAAGGGGTAGTTGTATCATAGATTAAGAAATATATTCTTCCCAAACATCATGATTTTTCATTGTAAATATACTATGGTTTACATTATCTAAGATCTAAAACACCTGGCATCATCAACAACACACTTCATATAATTTTATTTAAATTTTCACCGAATTCATATGATGTTAAATGTCTAGATCCTTATATATAATATCTTATTTGTGATGAGGTTATATCATCTTATTATATCCAACTTCACCTAGTCATGTTGGAGTCCAAAACCTCTTCCAATACATAATGTCATAATGTTTAATTTTAATTCATGGATAGAAAAACCTTTTATATGTAAACTATACTAGGAATAATTTTTTATCCCAAAATCTTTGTAAATCCATCGAAAATGATCTCAAGATATATTTTAGCGTTTGATTTAATATTTTAGACCAACCATCCAAATGGGAGTGATAGTAAATGTTAATTCTAATTTATATACCAATCTCTTGATGAAGGATTCTATAGAACATTGAGGTAAACCATAGATCTCAGTAATATTTAATATAGAGTGAAATTGAATAATGTATTATGTCTTGACATATATATACCAGGATGATTTGTTCAAAAAATAAATATTCCTTGTTAGTAACAAAATTTTGTTACTTGTTATAGGGATTAAATACCACCTGTATGGAATTATTTCCTCTAGGGGAATTGGGGAAACATACAAAAAAATCAATGATTATTTTGTCCAATTTACATAATTTTATGGGTAAGGGTTTTATTATACACTTTTTCTTATACATTGTTTAATTGAATTAATTTATTTCCAAACAAAAAAGAAAAAATTCATTCAATATCCATGTTTAAGTTATCACAAAAGAGTTTTCTCTTAAGATCCATATACATTTATGTTATTCTTATATTAATAGAGAAGGATGAGCTATCTGAACCCTCCAGAAGATCCCTCTTAATTTTCAGTTTTAATGGGGTGAATATCCATGTTCTATGCTATATAATTCCATATTTATCACAGCATAACTCTATAATATTAACTAAAATTTTTATTTAACTTTATCATGTTTCTAGGACTCCTTGATCCACTCATTAAATAATGTATGATAAATTATTTGAGATTGTTAGGATGAATATCCTGTACTTATTACAATTTCCATAAAATTCATGTGTAATAAGATTGAATCTATTTTAATTCTTATCATACATATGTTTATATAATTCTTTCAACTTAGAGCATGGGGGATTTCATTCACCTTCTAAGGATTATAATGTATTGGAAAATGTAATACTTGATCATCACTAACAAGATTTTTTGGTGAATATTAATATCCTATTATGTGAATATATACTTGATAATATTATGATATTTATTTTTGTCACACTTCTCTATATAGATATATTGTCACTAAATCATATGTGTGATGATCATTAAAGCCAATTATAGATCAGGCATTGGGTATTTTTTCTCATGGATTATTAATTTGTGTAAATCATATTCTATCAATTTTTCATCATAATTGTTTAAAAAACATTATTATTTTTTCGAAATCATTGTATAATAAATATCCTTCCCCAGTTATTGGTAAAGAAGGAAGATGTATAGTAATTATCCACTTCTTCATCTAATTAAATATTTCTTCACATTAATAAATCTATAAAAACATCATTCCATTCAAAGGAATCTTGAATAAAGGGATTTAGAATTATGAAAATTTTCTCACATATCGACAACAAAATATAGATTATCTAGGTGATCTATGTATTTCTAGCACAATGGATGGCCTGTTCCATCCTTCAATTACTTTTATTTTTGAGGGATCCACATATGTCACTTTTTTTGGATAACATTCCCTGTAAATGTTACTTGATCCATCAAAAACATTAATTTACTATAATTATCACATATATTTTCTTAATGTTCGGTCTTCAGTACGTTATCCAAATTCTCCTCATTCTTCTCTGAGTTTTTTTGTGTATATATGAAAATCACCTATAAATACCACCAAATATTTTTCATGGTAATCTCTAAATACAATATTCAATATGACTGTGAATAATACTTAAAAATTAATGTGTCTAGAAGGAATGAGTAAGAAATCATTGTTCTTGTACCTTGTAAAAAACAAACATTTGGATACCCACCAACTTCTTGTTTACTTAATAATATCCTAATAGGAGATGCACCATAGATAATAACTAGTATCCATATAGCTGATTAGAAAATTCATAAATCTATTATAGTGGATACTTATTCATTATAATGATCTTGTTTTGGACACTATAATCATTGCATTGGTACATTTACCGGTCCATATTTTTGATAAAGAAGATTTGTGCACCCCATGATGAAACAAATGGCGTACAAAACCAATATCCATCTTCTTTTATCATTTATTTCTTTATCCCATTGTGATTAATAATCTCCATTCTATATGTATTCTTGTATTTTTTTTCAAATCAATGATTCATAACTTGATTGAAAACTCAAGGTCCCAACTAGGAGGAATACCATGAAATTACTTAGGAAACACATCAGAGAATTCCATTACAATGTTTATTTCATCATAGATGATCAGTTCGATAGTTTAAATAATTTTAGTAAGATACACATTCTCACAGGGCAATAATAACTATTTTTGAGATGATGACACCAAAATAGATCCATTCAAATCCATTCATGTATATGGAATCAAAGAAAAATTTATAAAAATGGGTGAATTACTACTCTAACAAATATATCATTGATCTATAAAAGGGAATAAAATAAATTCCTATAAAATGATACAAATACCTCTCTTTGGAGAATCACAAGTTTTAATTTGAAATTCATCGCACAAATTTTGACTAGGGATGAGTTAAATAATTGGGACGAAATAATTTCCCAATATTCAATTTTCACAAATATATCTACATGTCGGTAATTTATTTATCTCTATATAGTTCTATGAAAAATTCATGATATAAAGGAATTTATAGACCCATAGTAAAATAAAAAATTCAGTGTTTATGAATGATTGATAAATAAACCATTCATTATTTGATTCTAGTTGTTGTCATTTACATCATCTAAAATCTACAGGGGGATGAATTTTTATAATTATTGTACACCTAAATGGGAATCTATTAACATTAAAAGTATAACTCATAAATTTAAAATATTCCATAACATATGAAATTATCTATTTAAATCTTGTTATCCAAGATCTATATCCTCAAATAAAATATTATGGGAATTTTTCCCTTTCTGAATGGTTCATAAAAAGTATGTGAAATAGGTCTATAGAAGGGCCCATTATCTTTCAGTATGTAACAATCAAGTATTGCTCAATGAGACCTTTTAAGTGTTATTACCCCAAGGAATAGTTATTCTAAATCCACAATCACATGTAGTATTCATAAAGATGTTTATTTCCATGGAAACAACATACCTTATAATTTTACAAAATATAATTATTTATTCATTGTTTAGTATTTTAACTAAGGATTTAGCTAGAGTTTTCTAATACTAATACCAAAATATAACAATTACCTTCTCTGAAACTGTATATGGAAACTCATATCGTTAATACAACGTATTTAATGATTTATTTTTTAACCACACAGACTCTTATAAATGAAATTACGCTTGCAATTTAAATAAATCTCTTACTATGAAATCGGGTTATAGAAAATGAATTCACTAATTTGGTTTTATTATATAATCATAGAATTAAATTAATGTTAAAAATATTTACCATTGATAAAATAAAGTCACTAAATAGTTATAACATGATTAGTATAGAAAATGGGTTTATATAAATCCAATTAACATGAAAAAAGGAACCAACAACCTCAACCTGTAGGATACTAGCCTATAAAGACCATTTATCCGAGCATATATGGGATATAGAATCTATGTGAATTTACCTTTACCATTACCAAGAATATATCCAACAAAATATCCATGATTGAAACCATTAAAGGGATATTTTCAAGCTCATCGACATCATGACCCAAACAATGTATGCCAAACCGCCCAATGAATGTCTCCTTGTTGTTCACATTACCCTTAGGGTGATATCGAGTGTATTAAATGGATATATATCAAGTCCATAGAAATTTGAATATGTAAAATATTTTATATAGAATAAATAATATATGTTCATATTATTATTATCAAATTATAAATGTGTTTTATTTTAATAAAATAAAACAAAAATAGTATTCTGGCAGTAATATTCAAATTCAACTAATGAATTTATTTCGGGGAATTAATACTTTATTGAAATAAATTTTTATTATAAAATATTATTATTCAATAATATTTATTAAATATTAATGATCATATAACATTTACGAAGTTAAAAATAATTTCAATAAGGGTTCAAAACTGTTATTTTCAAAACAAAAATACATTGTTTATTAATAAATGTCCATTATTATTTTAAAAGTGAAAATTAAAATATATAGAAAATAGAGTTGATAAAATTAATATTTTCTTTATAATAACATTGAAATTATCCAAATGTGAATTTTTCATAATTTTCTATGGAAATCATATTTTCGGGTAAAAATTTAATACTGTCTAAATATACATTATTATTATGAAATCATAAAGATAAAAAAGATATTTAATAAATACTATAGATTATATCCAGTAAAAAATATATTTTTATAATTTAATATAATTTTATTTAATATTTATTTTATTTATCTTATAATTCCATTGTGAATCTGTTAGAACATATAATATATTTTAAGGTTTTAACCTCATTTATTTAAGAGTATATATCACTTACACATAATCAAGGGTATTATTTTACTATGTTCATCCCATTTCCTTATTAAATAATTAAATAAAATCCCATTCTACCGATATCATGGGAAAAACCATGGGAAGGATTTCAGTTTTGGTTATTTTATTATATATAGTCAAAAAACTATGTTTGAGAAATAATAAATAAATCCTCACTCATTTCCAATATAAAACCACAAATAATCCAATTAATATTCCCTAAAAATATATGAAATAATTTATTACATATTATTACCCTCGATATATTCATCCCAAAGTTCCCCCAAGCTCACAATAAGATCCTTCCAAGCATTTGGTGTCACACTATCAAGTTAGGGACCATCCCCATATCTTCTCTATTCATGTTTCTTTTTTATTTTATTTCATCTATTTAAAATTACTAATGTTTTGAAATTTATTTATATTTCCATATTGGTACCCATTTTATGTAAAAATTATGATAGATCCACTTCTCCCTCATCAACCAATTTGATGAATTATTATGTAACGTCGTTATGCTGCATAAATTTTACCACAATTTTCCATGCCAAGAGAATTGTGTAGTGAATACCACACCTATTTACTATCAAGGGTGTTCACCATTATTCACTTATAATTATTTTAATTTGTACATACATGTTTTTATTCCAACTTCCATGATCTTTTAATAAAATATGATGATTAATGAATCCATGTTATATGATCTATGTGCCACACTTAAACATGAGAATGAAATTAAAGGGGAGGTGCACCTGGATTTATATTGCACTCCAATGAATTGGTTTATGTTTACTATACTGAGGCATCATGTAGGGATTGGGAGTGAACTTGATTACATAATGGGAGTTTTTTAATCATGATTTAATTGTAGTGATCCTTGACTTATGTTTGTGATGTGGTGTTTTAATTTGTCGGCACATTTCCTATGTATCTGTTATTATCATAATACAATATCTTGTATCATTATTCAGGTTTATGGTTCCTTATTCTTATTAATATTTTTGTTTTCAAAATATTATTTTTACCTTAATTTTAGTCCATATTTATTTCATTAATTGGATTTATAGTACACCCCATTTTTATATATGTCCCTAGGTTATCTTGTGATGTTTTAAGTGCAGAAAGTGAATGAAATTTTCAATAAAGATGTTGTTTTACATATTTTAAAGTTTTTTAATGTTTAGAATTCCAAAAGACACAATAATTATTTATCACCTTGGTTATATTAATGTTAATATTATTTAATAATTCATACATTAATTTTAAATAAATTGTGGGGTTGTTATAGTTGGCATCAATGAAAAAGATTAGTTTTTTTTTAATTATAATTATAAAAAAATAAAAAAAAATCCATAAGTATAATAGTAAATATATGAAGAAAATTAACTTTTGGTAAGAATAGATTAAGTAATTTTTTAATAAAATACATTCTTTTTTTGGACACTATAAGGAGACATGGATTTGGTACAAATGTACCATTGGGTAACAACTCTAACTGGTGTGTCAAACCTAACTCAGTTTGACATGGTAATAGAAAATGGGTCTTACTAGGCATCTAGTTTAACACTCCCAAATGATTTTATTTTTTAAATTCGAAATATCATTGTCATCCATTATTAATTTATCAAGAAAAATACCCATAATAATATACAGTAGTAAATTGATCATTGATAATATCGACTGAATCCTATAAATCTGTATGCTGAAGAAATACATGTAATTTATATTTTATCTCATTAATGTCATTGGATTACATTCTATACGTTTAATATTTAAAAAATAAGTAATGCTAATTTTCCATTTTAGTCTAGACAATGTCCTAAAATATGAGGAATTAGGTAAATAATCAATGTTATGGGATATTTCATGATTTTCCTAATAAGATTCCCAAACCGATAGGATAATGATTCTTGAACATCATGGGGATGCACACTCAACTGACTCGTGTTCTAAATAGATAACTGGATCAGGAGAAGTTCTCAAATAACCTATAAGAGATAACAAGATGAAATGGATTCCTTTATGTGAAAAACGACTCTAATATTCAATGGATCATCTAATCCCTTAATCCTGGAAAAAATAGATAAACATTATTGATATGATCATCTCCACACATCAATGTTCTATAAAATTTATGGTTCTACTCGTTGTATATCACATTGAGGGAGAGTTTGGTCAGTGGTGGGAATTGATCCAAAATATGAATCCTAAGAAAGAATTATAAGTGATGGGGTGGAAGGAATACCAAACAAAATTGATAAATATTTTCCTCATAGTATACATTTTAAATCGGAAAGGTATTTTCTCTCCCTCAACAAAACAGATAACAAATCTATCGGGGAGTACAAGGAAAACTACACAATAATTTCATGATATGTCTAGAGATTTTTCCTTATGCAAAAAATTCATGTTTTTGATCACTTCTTTGGTGGGATAAATCAAATTGTTTAAAAATACCTCATGATATGAGACATTTATTACGATGAAATTTTTTTTGATGTTCCCACAATGTCCAAATAGAGATTAAAGAATATCTTGGGTATCATGGGGATATGAAGTGGAAAGTGGATTTTAATTATGGAAGTCTGATTGAAAAATATAAAGGTTCAAATCAATTTCAACATACTACTATTCTATGGTGTGGAAAGAATAACCCCAGAAATTATCTAAGGGGAACATGGAAATGCTTTAGGTTTAGTAATGAGGGACACCTAAAAAATTACAGATATGATAAAACTACTTATGTGACAGAGAAAAGGAATGCTTCGGTCAACCCTCAACACATTTTACTTTTCATCAACATTTAAAAATAATTATCTTTAAAAACAAATTCACTAATCCAAGCATTTTTTGAGACAACCAATAACGTTCAATGAAAAATGGGGTTTTTTCCCATTAGAACCACTGAGTTCGATCCCTAGAAAGAAGTGGTGGGAGGTATGCTAGTTATTATTTCTTGAATAGAGAACATAATTTTTTATTCTACTTATATTAATTCCTTAATAACATTACTATTTAGTAACATTATTCAAGAACCACCACAAATGATGTAAGTAGAGCTATTGTTGAAAATATAAAATGGGGAAATAATTTCATCCCAAGTATATAGCACATCCCCTGTCACAATTTGTGAGATGAAAGTCCAAGTATACCTTTTCATACTAACTTTCATATAATTTTAAGAAATTATATGACTAGATTGGATTCCCATATATATAGCCAACATAGTTTTCCATGAGAAGGAAATCTCTCTATATATTGTGAATCGTACCTCGATTTTTTACAAGTGCAAGAAGGAGGATGAATATTATTTAGAACTAACATCCCTAGAATGGATATTGTTTCTCTATGAGAAAGCATATAATGCTCAAATGATTCAGTATAATGAAAGAATCAACCTTGAATACATACCCATTGTGATGGAATATGATGATGTGTTTTATAATGATTTTTTTGTCTTTATCCAAGGAGAGAGGTTAAATTCTCAATCAAGCTTATAGGAAGGGTGTTTCCATTATCCAAGAGTTCATATAAAATGGTTTTTTTATAACATTAGGAATTGGGGAAACAACTATAGAAGAATATAGATTAAGGGTTCATATTCCCATGTGCTTCACCATGGGGTGCACCAGTACTCTTCGTCATTAAGAAGGATGGGTCAATGCAACTTTACATTGATTACCATGATCTACAAAAGATCATGATAAAGAACAAGTATCCTCTACCATGGATTTATGACATGTTTGTTCAGATAAATAAATCAAAATACTTATACAAGGTAGATCTGTGGTTATGATATTACTATTCTAGGGTGAAGAAGGACTGTATACCCAAGACTTATTTTCGTATAAGTTACGGGCACTATGAGTTCATAGTAATGCCATTCAAACTCACTAATTCTCCATAAATATTCATGGAATTTATTAATAGAGTATTTATAGATCCTATCAACAATGTTTTTTTACTATTTATTTATTATATTCTATTATACTCAAAAATTAGGTAGGATCATATGAGAACTACATTAAAGTCCTGATGAAGGGAGAAGCATTATGTATAGTACAAAAAATGTCAGTTCTGGTTGAAGGAAGTCTCAATATTAGGGAATATCATCAAAATTAATTGGATATCTATGGATCCCTCAACAAAATATGTAATTGAAGAATGAACATAGCCAACAGATTTGATAGATATCCGTAGATTCCTTGGATTAGTTGGGTAGTATCCTCATGTTGTGAGAAATTTCACATGATTGTCAAAGTCTCTAACCAAGTAAAAATAGAAGGTATTCATGTTTTCTTCAAAATTATTATTATGAAGAGAGCATAAAAGTGTTTAAAATAATACCTATCACTTACTATGTTCTTAGACTACCCATAAGTGGAGAAATGTTTGTATTATTCAGCGATTCTTCAAATAAGGGATTGGGTTTTGTGTTAATGAAAAATTACCAACGCATAACCTTTTCTACTAGGTAATAGAAAGTTCATGAACAAAACAACCCAATGCATGATCTAGAGTTGGATGAAGTTAAATTCTCTTTGAAAATATGGTGACATTATCACTTTTTAGAAAATTATAAACTATTTAAGAATGAAAATAATCATGAATATATTCATAATAGAAGGGACAATAATGTTCCAACAAATATGGTTAGAGACGATCAAAGACTATGATGGATCAATTCACTACCATCCTGGTAAAGAGAAAAAAGTGGAAGAAGATTTGAGTATAAATGATCCAAGAATTCAACTATTGATGAGAATTTAGAAGGATATGATATTCTCATATTTGTAAATAATGGACATGGGAATCGTAATGGAACGAACATCATCATTCTATTGACAAATTATTTCACAACCATCCCTTCTGGAAAGGTTAGGGGATGATCAAAAATGTTATGTGGGAATTCAGAAGAATGAGGAAGTAATACGAAAATGGAGATCATTATAGTTCAATATTAATGAATAAGAAGTTTTAATATTTGGGTCATGACTACGTGTACCGTAAATTCATGACTTAAATAATGATCTATTGTATGATATACATAGTTATACATTCTCCATCCATCCAAGAATCAAAAATATGTATCAATATCTCTATGAGAACAATTAGTTTGAAAATATGAAGAATGATATCAAAAAACATACATCATGATGTCTTGTACATCATCCAGTGTAGGAGGAAATGAAAAAATATAAGGGGATGATGCAACCATTACCTATACCTACATGATAATGAGAAAACAACACCCTGGAATTTATCCCCAGACATCTGAAGACATCTACAACAAAGAATGATATCTAGGTTGTGGTATATCATCTTACAAAGACTGCACACTTCATTAATATTTGTGAGTAATTCTCACCTCATTAACTGGCACAAATATACATCAGACAAGTGGTGACGCAAAATTGAACACCGCTTTCAATTGTATCTAATCGAGATTTGATATAGACCTCCATGATCTAAAAAAGTCTCTAACATGCTCTAAATACTATGTTGAAATTCATTACAACTTATCACCCCAAACTAATGCTTAATTTGATTGTACTATTCATTTAGTAGAATACGTGCTCTGATAAAGCTCAATTAACATAAAAGGAGGATGGTGCCTATATCTACATCTGGTGGTGTTAACATAGAAAAAAAATTTCCACTCTTTCATCCAAATGGATTTATATAAATCCCAATATGGGATGAGTTTTAGAACCACAACTTTCAGGGATGAAGTTGGGGAACAAAAACTGCTTGGTCCTGAAATGGTTGAGGAAACTATAGAATAGTTTTAGACCATTCATCAGCACATCGAGTCTGCTCCAAGTCGACAAAATATATATGCTGAAAATTATTGTCAAGACCTATAATTTGAAGTTTGAGACATCGTATTCCACTAAATATCTCAATGGAAGAAAGTGATGATATTTTGGAATAAGGGAAAAGCTTACTCCAAGATACATCACCCCCTTTGAGATCCCTAATCACATCAAATAAGTGGATTATTGGCATGAACTCCCATATAACCTGACTCATGTACATCATTTGTTCCATTTATCCCTCTTTAGTAACTAAATACTAGACCCCTAACATGTACTCAATTCGTAGGTGGTACCATTGAAGAATGATCTCTCGTATCAAGAGTAGAAGGTGGAGATCAATAATCAAAGAGACAAGGTTCTACGAAATAATACAATGCACCTAGTCACATTTTTGTGGAGAATCATAACGTTTATAGAAGAATTGTGGGAACCACATAATGTGATGAAATAAAGTTACCCTCATATATTTAATTGTGGGAAATAGAAATTTTGGGGGCGAAATTTCAGAATGGGGGAAGATTATAATTACCCAAATATTAATAAATAAAATTCCACTTGCAATTTAGTAAAATGTATTATTATGTAATATGGTTATATAAAACAGATGAACTCATTTGGTTTTATTATATCATATTTGTTTTAAATTATATTTAAAATATTTACCATTGATAAAATATAGATGTTGAATAGTTATCAGATGAATAGTATAAATATATGCTTTTAACAAATCCAATTGACAGAATCAAAGGATGTGATGGCCAAAACCAGTAGGATCATTCCCTATAAATGCAATTTATCAGATAATATGAGGGTGATAGAATCTATAATATTTTCCCATGACTCATCCCCTGGTAATATCAAACAAATTAAGCATGAACAAAACCATTTATAGTATAATTTTAAGATAATTGAGATTACGACCCATACCACGAATATCAAACCACCCCCTGAAAGTATCAATATCATAAACCTTACCCTTATGATTTTTTCTAGTGTTTTAAGGGGATATGTATCTAGACACTAGAAATATGAGTATGTACATTATTTTTTTTTATAACAAAGAATATATTTTCATTCTCTATTTATTAATTTATAAATAAATTTTATTCTGATATTATAAAACAGAAATAGTATATTTGGATAATATTCAAATTCATTTTAGGAATTGATTTTGATAAATTAATATATTTTTGAAATAAATAATATTTATATAAAATATTATTGTTAAATAATTTTTATTAAATATAAATAATCATAAAAATTTTATGATGTCCTATGTAAATTTAAAATGTGTTCAAATACTATTATTATCAAAAAAACCCAACATTTCTCAATATATGTCATTTCTTTATTAAAACAGAAAATGAACATATTTATAAAAATATTTTAATAATGTTAGTACTATATTTTTAATCATAACATCTAAATTATCAAACATTGGATTTTTTAAAATTTTATGAGAAAATTAAATTTTCGGTTGAAAAATAAATACCATATAAATATACTGTGTATTATGACATCAATATGACCCAAAAGTGAGGTAATAAATACTAGAAATGTAATCGATGACCAAATATTTATTTTAAATTTATGATAATATTTTTTTATATTTTTTTATTCAATTAAAAAATTCATTTTGAATCCTACAAAACTTATAATATATTATCCAGTTTTAATATCATTTCGTAAAGAGAATGACACACTTATACATAATTAAGGGTATTATTTTATTATTTTCATCCATTTTACTTTTTAAATAAATAAATCACAACAATTTTAAAGAATCCAAGGGAAAACACATTGGATGGTTTTTTGTTTTTGTTATTTTATTATATACGGTTCAAACCCTATATTTAGAAATATTTAAGAGATCCCCACTCATTTCTCATATAAACCCTCCAAGGATACAATTTCACTTCACTAAAAATACATTGAGAACGTGTTTACCATTTCCTCTTCCCTCTAGAGTCCTCCCAAGTTTTCCCCAATCTCTTAAGAAGCTCCTCCCAAGCATTTTGAGTCACACAATCAAGTAAAGGAATTTTACCTTCCCCTCTATATTCAAGTATCTTTATTATCTTATGTATTATATTTCTAATTATTAATGTTGGGATTTTTATTATCATGCCCTTATTACATATCATTTTTTTTCGAATTATGATATATCTATTTCTCTCTCATCAACCCATTTTATTGATTTTTTAAGTAATGTTGTTATTCTACCAAAATGTCACTTAGAATTTCCATGCCAAAACAATTATGTAGTGAATAGCATACCCATTTCCTATCAAGGGTTATGAACTTTATACATTTTTACATATTCTGATTTGGACTTACATGTATGTATTCCACAGTCCATAGTCATGGAATACAATATAATGATGAATACAACCATGTTGTATGACCTTTGTGGCACAATAAAGCTTGAGAATCAAATGAAAGTGATGGGTGTTACTAGAATTATATAGAACTCCAATGCATTGGGTAATGTTTAGTCTCATGAGGTGTCAGGTCGGGATAGGGATTGAACATGATCCCTTTATGGAAATTTTTCCATCATGATGTCTTGATTGTTATCCTTAACCTATTTTTATGATGCAATTCTTTATGTTGCTTCCATATTTCCATGATTTCTTTATGATCATTCTATTATATCATGTATCATTGTTCATGTTTATGGTTCTTTTTCCTTATTGATATTTCTATTTTCAAACATTAATTTTTTTCTTTATTTTATTCCATGTTTATTCACTTATTTGGCATTATATCTCACCCCTAACTTATATATGTCCCCGGGTTATGTTTTGCAGTTTTATATGCTATAATGTTAAGGAATATTTGAATAAAGATGTTTTTTTAATATTTTAAATTATTATTTAATGTACCTAACTCCAAAATACACAATAATTATCAATATTTCATGTTGTATTAAGTGTAATATTATGTTATAAATAATGTATTAATGGTAAATAAATGCATGTTTTTGTTATATGACTTTATGATACACTTAATACATCCCCATAAGAACATGAGGCCGACTATATTTTGGTAATTATGTACATAACATAATAATTATTAGTAGAAATATAATGACACAAAATAACACATCATAACATTCCATTAAATTCCAATGATTTTCTAAACCTGCATGGGATAACAAGGAAAGAGACATAAGAAATCAGGGAGCTATAAAGCCGAGTAGTGGAAAAATAAAAGCATGTAATATGGTAAAAAAATAAATTTTTGCCAAGAGAAATATCAAGATAACATATGTTGGGTAACAACAATAAACATTTACATCAAATAAGGATAAAATATGATAACATAAAGACATCATGGAAATTTTGGAAAAACATAAAACATGACCTCATAAGAATACATCAAGGATAACCAATAACACATGATAAAATTGTGTTTATAAGATATCCTCTCGTGAAACATACATGGAATCTCATGAGGTAAAAACATTAAAAATGTAGTATAGTTATATATTCTTCTAGGACCCCTGGTCACATTCATAATATGTACAAGTGTTATTCTTCCACAAATATCATTCATCATAGGATTATATTTCTTAACATGTAATCCCAAAATTATGTAGTGTGTTTTAAATACATGGAATTCACAAATAAGTGAATTATAAGTACTTATATTCGAATTCTAATGAGTATATATAGTGATGGGTTTTGACTACACAAATTCTTGGCATAGAAAAATAACATTATAATTTTAAGAGCATGAAAAGGGTTCATAAAGACTAAAGGAAGTGTTCGATGACAGTAAAATGGTTCAATAATTATATGAAGTTAATAAGTACTATAAGAGTAATGGGTATAAATATAGCCAAATATTATCAATTTGGAATGAAAATGGAATAATTTAATGATGGTTATTGAATAAAGTGGAGAAGGATAGAATCCCATACCTAGAGTTAATTCTTATTAAATCTTGGGAGGATCTATATAAGATTTTGGGGATACTGTAGGAGGGATATAGAGTGGGATGGGAATAGAGATTTAATGATCCCTAGTTTTTGATTTATGTGTAATGTGAGGATTATTGTTTTATTACAAAAAAGTGGACAGTGATTTATTAATTTCCAAACATAGATTTTCGACTCTATATGATAATTTAATCAAAACCACTAAAATTTCCATTTTTATCAATATTTCATCCAAAGGATACTGGATTTAATTTTTTATATAATTATATGAACTTATATGATAAAAATAATACCTTGGGTGATGTGAAGGTGTGTCTTGTTCATAATGAAATTATTTTAAAACCATAAAACATATTTTAGGTTTTTGAGGATCTATTCAGTGTTTTCAAATTTTATAAAAGAACATAAATCAAACATTATTTTAATGGGGAAAAATAATTTTGGCATGTGATATGCATTATTTTGTTTATTATATCCCACGTTGGCAATTATGATGCCATGATACACATCTCATAATTATAGCATATTTTATTTCCCCCCATAAGTTCTACTATTTTATAAAGTTTTAAAAAATTGACCGTTAGTTAATTATGATTTCTAGAATTAAATAAATATTTATATTATCAAAATAATTGAATATAAAGGAGAATTTATTATTTTATATCAAAAATACTTATTTATTGAAAAAAACTGGATTAGGAGCTTGGAGTTGCATGGATCAACCAATTGTTTGTTTCCAATGACCGAGGACCTCGAAGGAGGTTTAGAGGAATTCTGGAGGATTTAACAATACAATTTATGAAAACACGAATAATTACATATTGTTTAAGTCATATTAGAATTTTATTAGTTAATGAGGTTAAATAAATGAAAAGGTGACAATTTTTTTGGTGGAACGAAACCCTAAGGAAAAATATGTGAAAAAAGATTACATACTATGTAATTACCACATATATTATTGTATGGAGAATTTTCAGCCACTCAAGTAATTTATAACCCTATGGATAATGTGTATCTCTCTCTCAATCCTAGATACCTAAGAACCCCCTCTTTGATGTTTTGGGGATTCCTTCATCATTGAACAATTCCTATCTTCCCTCCTTTGATCCGTAGTGGTCCGTCTTCGATCAAAGATTTTTGCTACTTCCATTGTTTTTGGATTATTCGATATGTTTCCTCGTGTTCCTTTTTTCCATGTGATGGAAGTAGATCTCTATATTTCTATTGGAGATTTTTATTTTTCTTGGTGCGATTGTTTCATGAAATCCTCAAGTGATGCAGTTCTTATGGGAGATGTGATCGAGATTTGTTGTGTTGGTTCATTGGCATATGAAGAACATTGACACCCATTTGAGGTAGGGGATTCAATGATTCTATTTTATTTTCATGAAATCATTGAGTTATCATGATTTATCCCCATGGAACACAATGAAATTAACCTAATAATTAAATTAACTACATTAAATAATTGGTATCTATCACATGATGATGTCTTTTTTTGTACTGTGACAATGAGGTTCCTCTTGAATTCCTAGTTAGTGTGATATCAATGGTGTCCTGGTTTTTCTTAGTTTATCATGTGAAATAGGTTAATAATGTATATCTATAATTACTTTATAAGTAATTAGCTATATTAATAAAGAGGAATGTTTAATGAATCTGGTTGTTGTTGTTGTAATTTGATAATAGTGAGATTGATGAAAGTATGCATGTTCAATTGAATTGGTTAATGAACCAAAAGCATATTTATTATTATTAATAAAATAATTAAAGTAATGTTAAATTAATTTGTTAATGAATTTTTGGTAGCTTAAGATAGCTTGTTTTATACATTTCTTGTATTAGGAACATTTGAATAATGAATTGGTCAATTCAAGATGAAATCAGAATCAGTTTTGTGATAAAAGATAATGCCTTTGTAGGGAATGAGTTTCATGTATTCTTATAATGGCCATGTTCCTTACGGTTTGGAGATGTGATAGATCATTGTGTGTTAATTTGGAATTCCTTATTTATTTCTATGATCCTAGTATTTATGTTTGTTTCCTACTACTTATGATGTAACATGATCTGACGATGGATGAGCCTGGGGTTGTTGTGGTATTTAGGGTGAGGAGGCCCAGATGTGATGTGAGCCTAGGATGGCTAATCCTAGAGGGGGAATTTTTGTATGAGTGTTGGTTATTCCTAGTTTTTATGGATATAGTTGAATCCTCGATTGGTGTGATGCATTGGGATATGCATATGGGTGTCAAGGAGGACAACTAGGATGATTGAATGGGTTGAATTTTTTATTACCCATTGATATAAAAGATTTATTCCTGTTTGAATCTGTTGTTTGGCCAATGTCAAGGTTGTTTTTTAATTTTTTTTCTTTTCCCACTACGGATGGTTGATGGATGCGTGTGGTTATATACCAATTTTGTAGCTTATGATTATATTTCTAGTGTACAAATTAATATGAAAATTAATGTTATTAACAAATGAATAAATGTTTAACCAACGAGGTTGGGGGTTTTGGGGATTCAATACTGAGGTTATAATTCTGAGAAGCTGTGGACTCTGATTTCTTATGATTGGAGGGAATAGAACATGGTTGTATTAGTAATGTAATGTAATGTGGAAAATTTTATTATTTAATTAATAGTTAAAGAATTAATTAACATAAATTGAAACTGATGAAAATGAATAAAGTAATTTAATTTAGTTCATTGAATGGTTTAGTTATTATAGGATATCTCATCTTAGAAGAGGCATCTGGGACTCTATGAGATTTTATCTTCATTTTAGTATGAGACTTTGTCATTGCCATAGTGTGTTTATGAGCTATATTATATCATGTAATTTTTTTGTTTCTATAAGATAAACCACACTAACGTTTAGGGAAACTGACACCCTGTGGATTTTGATCCATGTGGTGTGTTTCCCCCAATATCTTGAGGGGAAAATGGATGGCTGACTAACCCATTTTCCCCACATTATTCTCTTGCTAGTTACTTGAGTTGTTATGTAGGTTGGTTAATTTTTCCCATATATTTTTTTCGGGGGATTTAATTTCTTGTATTTATTTTAAACTCATGTATTTGAGATATAGTTTCCTAAGGATTACTATTGGTATAATGTGTATAGGTTGTGATGTCTTGGGTTAGCATTTTTTGAGAGAGATTGTCACGATGTGTGATGTTGGGGTAGAGAGGAAAATCACATGGAAGAGGCAGAGGGGCACCCTTCATTATTATATTAAATGATAATTTTTGTGATACTTGGTGATATTATCCATGGTATGGCTGGGAAACTAGTATACATGTTTTGGTGATGAGTTATTTTCACGTGTTGTTCATTGTGCTTCAGCATGCCTTCATTATATTTTTCACGATATGCTCTAGTGAGGAGCCTACTGATTATAGTTTTATACTCACCATGAAAATATATAAAGTGTCTTTAAGGTCAATTGGACTAGGTTTGATATCAGGTTGGTTACTACTAGAATGGGGTTTTAATGAGATATTTTGTCTTCATGGTTGCTTCTATCTTTACTTTTCTTTTAGTACTTTCAGTCTTCTATATTGTTTTAGTTGTTGATGCATGACATTATATATGTGAATTAGGGTTTTAATTTTATATTGGATTATGTGTAGGAATTAGTTGATTTCTATATTTTCTCTCTCATTTTCATGTTACCTCTGAGAGTTTAATGCCTCCCATATGTCAGTTTATTATACCCTTAGTGCTAGTCCCCAACCTAGGTCCTACTGGAGGCGAGACTCGGGTGTCACTATGTTTATTCCCCCATTTTCCTTCCTAGGACGAGTACACTTTGTGGGGAGGGGTTTTTGGAGAAGTGGTATCATAGGTATGGTTGAGGGATAGGATGGAGTTTGGTGTTAGGTATGGGTGAGTATGGAAGGGTTTGTAAGGAAATGGTGTTAGATATTATTATCAATATTTGTAAAAATGGGAGACCAGCCAAGACATGGGAATCTATCCCCCACCCTTGATCTTATGCACAAAACATTATGCTAACAATGGTTACTAAATGGGGGTGATTTAGGTTTTAGGTTAGAGACTTTGGAAAGAATCATGCACCATTCTTTTTTGCACCTATGATCGAATGGGTAGACCTTCATATATGTTAATATAAAATGAATAATTGAAAAAATATATGTAAAATTATCCCATATGGTGGTTTTAGGATCTCTAATTTTTTGTTATTTTTTATGTATGGCCCTAGGTCAACTTTGTCGTCAGTTTTGTGAAGAAAATATTTAGAAGGTCACACTAGAAAATCACTACAGGGTAGAGGATGACAATGATGACACAAGGAGGATGAAACTCTGAGAGATTGAATGACAGATTCTTCTGATGTGTGAGGGATTAAATTCAGATGATGTCATAGAAGACTGGTTGGAGGTTGATATAGCCTTTTTTCAATTTATTCTTGGAAGGATCACTCTATATCGTCTGTTAGGACTATGTTTCTTACGGAAGTGAGGAATTAATGGTTCTTGTTACTTGTGGATGTCGAGGAGTTGGCAGCCTCATGGGGGGAGTTCTGTGACAAGTTTAGAGCCATGTTTCTTTCATCGAGCATGAATGTATCCTGTTTCAAAGATATTCTTACTTTTTGGTATGGTATCTGTTGTGTTTGGGAGTTCGAGATCCCTTTTGGAAACTTTTTATGATATGATTTGGTCCTATTTTCATATATGTGGTCTTGGGGAGGCATTTTGACGAGGATTTTCAACCAAATATCTAGTTCCATGACACCCAATTTATTATATTGATGTTTATCGAGGATCTGGAGAGATTATAGGTCATCGAGAGGATGTTATCCAGAACTAGATCATTGGGATAAGGGATTCGTCATGATTACACATGAAGTACTCCTATGGTCTGGGGTTCACAGTTATCAGGACAAAAGAGAATCCAATCAGCTGGGGGTATGTCTCAACCCTCAATGTCTTTATCTTTTAGGGTAGGTGATTGTCATGAATATACCAAATGATTATATGAATGTTTTTCTTATGGAATTAGAGGTTATTTATGCAGGGAGTGTCTGATTTCTCTAAGAATTCAATGTGTTCTACTTGTTCCTATTTAGGATCCTCCATTGAGCTAGTTCCAACTGAGGTAGTAGTTGTAGTATTATGTAGTTTTTTATCAGAAAATATTATATGGGGAAATAAGAGGAAAGCTATAAGTTTCTTTCTATTCTCAGAGAGAAAATAAAAACCTTGGAGGTGGTTGTTATCATGGTAAGTGAGGCTATGGAGTAGGTCGGGGTTAGCTTTAGGATTTAGAATTTTCATGTCAAGAAATGCATACATCATTATAGATACTCATTAATTGTTTTTCTACTTGGGTGCATGTCTTGTTTGATCTAGGAGTGAAAAACTCTTCAATATCACCTACCCCTATCCATTCCTTGGAAATTTAGGTAGAGATACATTCAGGAAACTTGGTGTTTACAATGCCAATTAGAGATCCTGTTGACTTGTTTGATTTATGTAGAGATTATGAGATAATGTTGTGGTAGTACCACTCATGGGGAGATTTTCTAATTTTACAGATACAACCATATGAAATCATCCTTATCAAGGAGTAGTTTTATTTAGTTTAGGCTATCATGGATTGATTCTTGAGGTAGGTTGTGTTATTCGATGCTGATGGAGAGAAATAGTGTATTTTGGTGAGTGAGAACCTCATGTGGGTCGTAGGCTTGTTCCATCCTGGTCACCCTTGCTGGATGAGCTAATGGTAATTTCATTATATGTTTAGTAGTCGGTGTTCACCGGGTTCATGGGAGAGTACCCTGACATCTTTTCAGAGTAGGTTGTTGCATTACCACCCTGACAGGTGATCGAGTTTGGTATCGAACTACAACTATGTTTGTCTCTTATCTCGATCTCTATGTATAGGATGGATCCATATGAGTTTCATGAGGTAAATATATATCTCAATGGTCTATTGTAGTTCGGATTTATTCATCTTAGTGTGTTACCATGTTGTACACAAATCTTGTTCATAAAGAATGCTAACATCATTTTGCGGTTGTGTATCGATTATCAACACTTGCACCAAGTGACAATGAATATCCACTATCCTCTTCCACGGATTTATGATATATTTGATTAGCTAAAGGGTGATGCTGTTTCTCAAATATTGAATTTCAATTATGATATCATAATATGTGTGTGAAGGATGAGGATATCAGAAAGAATAAATTTTTTTATTATTACGGGCATCACGAGTTTGTTCTGATGTCATATTTTGTGAAGAATGCTTTAGTTGTGTTCAAGGGGTTGGGAAATGTTTTGATACAGTGGATATTAGTCAGTTATCATGTCTCTCGACAATTAAACCCCCAGGAGAATGATTATTCCATCCATGATCACAAGTTGGTGGCAGAATTGTTTTCTCTAAATTTGTTGAGACATTAACTCATCATTGGGAATTTGGTGGTCTTCACCAATCACAATTTCTTGAGGTGCTTTTTCTCCCAACATGACTTCAACATGCGTTATGATAGGATGATAGAGTTATTACAGGATTATGACATTGATATTTTATATAAACCTAGAAAGGGGAATGTTGTAGCTAATGTGCTAATCAGGAAGTCACACAGTGATGCAGTTCGTGACACTAGTGATTTTGGATAGTGATAGAATAAATTTCATCCTTGTATCTAGTTATAGGATAATTTGGGATAAGTAGATGTATTTTACAAATTATGGTGAATTTATCTCTATTGTAGTAGTAGGAAGAGTACATGTTTGAGTATATAGAGATGGATGTCAAGAGATATTGATTTATTTGTGGTGAGGCCCCTGATGGTTGGTCTGATGATGAACAACAACGAGTGTAGTTTCCAGAATTCCTTTTCATTCCATTGGCTATGCATGAGATAGTTTTCATATACTTTATTATAAATACTTTTTTGGTTCATACTATTATTACACGATGCATCGTGCTTTAAGAGGTAAATTTTGGTGGCCAGGGATGGAGGGTGTAGATGCAGGGTTAGTGTCTGGATGTATGATATTCCAGAAGGTGAAGGTAGAGTACCGCGTTCTTAGTGGTTTTCTCCAACAATTAGATATTTCTCAGAGGATGTTGGTGGAAATCCCTATGTATTTTTTTCATGTTTAACTTGAGAATAGGGAGGCTATGCCACTATATGATTGGTAATAGATCATTTTATGAAATATTATTACTTTATAGTGATCATGGAGTTGATCTCAGTCGAGTTTTTTTCGAGGCAGTATCTTAAAGAGGTGGTGAGACTCCATGTGGTCCCAAGGATGATCATTTCCGATCAAGATCCCCTTTTTTCCTCTAAGGGTTGAAGATGTGTCCATCATAATTTCAGTTATATTTTATTCCATATCACTACTTTTCTACCAAAGATGGAAAATTGTATAGAGAGGACCATCCATACTCTTGAAGACATGTTATGCTCATATGTCATTTATTTTATAGGATTATGGATTATTAACATGACCTTAGTAGGGGTATCTTAAAATAATAGTTTTCACTCCACAATCAATATAGAAATGTTTGAATCCTTGAATGTATAACCTTTCTATTCTCTATTATGCTAGACTATGGTTAGAGAGTCAGCAATTCTCAGGGAGGAACTGGTACAAAACATGACAATGTTGCATCATGTTATTTGTGAGAGTATAAAAGCATCATACGATCATTAAAATTCCAATTATGATCATAGTAAGATACTTCTGTAGTTCATCTGTGGGTATCATGTGTTTCTAAATGTGACCCCCCATCTTGGGACGTGAACATTTGGTCATGGGAGTATTTTTTTCCCTAATTTTTTTGGGCCTTTCATGGTGTTTGATCGTATTGGATTTGTGGAATATTGGGTAGTACTTCTACCACAGATGATTCAGATACATGATTTCTTCACATGTCACAGCTCTGTCGTTATCTTCATGACTACTCTCACATCATCAATTGGAGTGAGATATATTTTTGAGATGATTAAAATTTAGAGGAGAGTCATGTAGAGATCCATGGACATCATGAAAAGGTGTTGTGTTGGTGTGATATCCCCTTGGTTCATGTCTTGTGGTGGAACATTGGTATGGATGAGAGTACCTGGGAACTTCAGTAACAGATACGTACTTAGTACCCCATGTTTGTTATGTTTATCTCTTCTCTTATAATGTTGTTGATTTTTTCGTTGTAGACTTTTTTATGGTTTATGAGATGGCTAAATCTCTAGTAACTTTTTGTGTATTTATCTCTTTATATGGGAGACGAAGATGCATAGGGTATAACATGTGATTTCTCTATTTATCTTACTGAGGTTGGATCAGTCTACTCTCATGTTATAGGTGGTGAAGGCGTGATGGTTAGATCATTTAGCAATCATGTATAGACTCTTATGCTTTGATGGGGGTGGTTGAGCTCCAGTGGTGGGGAGATCTTTTGAGTGGTATCTAATGGGGTGGAAATATCAATGACCCCTTTTTGTTTCCTCCCTTCGTTGGTTTTGGATTCTCATGGATGAGAGTTTTATGAGAGGTGTCTAATGTGAGAGCTTAGATCCTTATGGATCGACCCTTTGAGTGTTTCCGAAGATCTAGGCACTCAGAGGAGGCATGAAGGAAGTCTGGAGAAGTTATATTTGAATTTCTTGAAATATGAAGAATTAAACATCATGTAAGGATTACATATCATGTATGGATTATATATTTTGTAATAATTACATGACATGTAGGTAAGGTTCATGATGTGTAAGTATTTAGTGTTTCATAAATGAAATGGTGATGCGTTTTTGGAGGAACCAAACCATGAGGATTACACAATTTGGAAAGGGATTACTCATAATTCAATTCTCTTCTATAGAGCTATATTAAGAGTGTTCACATGCTTGGGTTTTACATCATGCTCCCAGTTTAACATCTCTACCTCCCTTTCCAAGTGACATGGAATCCCAATAATTGATGTTATTAGGATTACATGAACAAGGATCGATTCATAGCTTCCTTACATTGATCTTTAGAGATACATCATTGATCTATGGTATGTTCTACCTATTTTCTTGTGGTTTCTTCTATCTGTTTCCTCTTGTTCCACTTCTCCATGTCATGTAACATTATCTCCATGTTTATAGTGGAGTTTTATTTGTTTTTGTTGTAATTGTTTTGGTTGTCTTCCTTGGGTGGATGAATTTATTCTAGTAGAGGTGATCAAGATCCATTGTGTTGGTTTTTTCTCATGCGAAGAAAATTGACACCATTTGGAGGCATGGGATTCAATGCTTTTCTTTTATTTAAATAAAATTGTAGAGTAAGCATAACTTTTCCCCTTTGATCATTATGAAATTAACCTATTAATTACTTGAAGAAGATTAAATAATTTATATCAATCACATGTCGATGTGTTTGTTTCTACCGTTATAATGGGTAGTATCATGATTTTATATATAGATCTATATCTATATTGTGATTAATTTTATAGGTTAAAAATTTTAAATTGAATATAAATGTAATGTTATAATTAATTGATAATTAATTTCCTAAAATATTAAATAGACATGTTTCATGAACTCTGTTGTTATTTCTTTAATTTGATGATAATCATATTGATGCTAGAATACATGTTTAATGGAATTTGGCAACGAACCTGAAAAATGATGATTCTTTTTTATAAAAGAATTAAAATAATGTAAAATTATTTATTCATATAATTTTTGATAGCTTGATATGGACTATTTCTTATGTTTCCTATTGTTGTAACCTTTGATTAATGAATCCATTAATTCATGATGGAATAAGAATCAACTGTGTTATAAAATATAATTCCTTTGAAGAGTCTAAGTTGTCTGATTTCTTGTATAGTCCATGTTCAATTTACTTTAGATCTATGAGATCATGTTTTGTGTGAAGAATGAGTGACTTTTTTAGGTAAAAGGGCCTGGTTGATATAATTATTTCCTACTGGTTTTGATGGAACATGATCTTGGGAAGGCTAATCCAAGAGGTCTGTTGTGGTATGGGTGGAATGGAGGACCGTATGTGATTTCATCTAGGTATGGATGATGCAGGAGAGATGTTCTGGTATGAGGGGTAGAGAAGCTATATTTTTATGGTATTAATTGACTCCTTGAGTGGTTATATGCATCGGTATATGTTTATGGGTGTGAGGGAGGACACTAGGGATAACAGAATGGGTTGATGCTGGAATTACCCATTGATATGAATGCTAAATTATTGTTTGAAAATATTATGTTTCCAACGTCCATGTTGTTTGTTTGTCTACATTTTTTCCCTGTAGATTGAGGAAGATCGATGTTCTTGGTTTTATACCTTGTTTGGAATCTTAGGATGTTTTCCCAGAGTACTTAGTAATATGAAAATTTATGTTATTAGTAAAAGAATATGTATTTATCCCATGAGGTTGGAGCTTTCAATAATGAAATGGTGAGGATATAATTCTGAGAAGTCATTGATAAACATTTCGTATGAATGGAGGGCATGGAACATTGTTGTATTAGTAATTTAATGTAAATTTCAAAATATTGTTTCTTATTTAATTATTAAATAAGTAATTAATGTAATGTAAAACAGATAAAAAGGAATAAATTAATTTAATGTAGTTATTTAAATGGTTGTGTTCATATTGGATGTTACGTCATAGACAAGGCAGTCGTCAGTCTAAATGATATTAGTTACAGTCGAGTGAGAAGCTATGTTATACCCATAGTGTGTTTTTGAACTAAATTATATCATGTATTTTTTTTGTTTCTATACGCTAATCCACTCTGTGGATTAGGGAAACTAACACCCTGAGGATTCTGATCTTTGGGGGTGTTTTCCCTAACATCCCGGTGGGAGGATGGATGGATAACTACCATATTTCACCCCACTAAATTTTCTTTGTAGTTACATGTGCTAGAATTCAAGGTGGTTAGTTTTTTCCAAATATGTGTGTATAAGGATGTAATATATTGTGCTTATTTCAAACACATGTATTATAGATATTGTTTTTAAAGGAATAATATTGTTATAACATGTGTAGGATGTTATGGATTTATGATCATTACATAGTGTATGGGATGTAATGGATTGATGTATAATACACAATGAATGATACACATTATACATGTTGTGGTGGATCCCAAAAACAACCTGGTTACTTTGGTTTCATGCATGTGGTGGTGTGTTGCATGAGGTTCATGTTGTGGTGCTTCATCCAGGTGTCTATAGGATATTCTTTTTGGAGACTGATTATCAGGATTTGTGATTATGGGGAAGAGAAAAAAACCATTTGGGAAGAAGTAGTGCGGTACCCTTGATATTATTTATTATATTATATGATATTTTATGCAATACATGGTGACCGTATACTTGGTGAGGCTAGGAACTTAGTATACATATTTAGTTGATGAGTTAGTTTCACCTATTGTTCATTGTTCTTTAGAATTCATTATATATCTTTTTCATGAGTTTTTCTGGGGATGATTCTTATGATTATACTCTTATACTCTCCCTCGATACACATAATGTAATTTTTAGGCCAGTTGGAGATGGTTTCATATCAGGGTGGTTACTACTACATTGTGGTTTTTCATGATTTATTTGGGCATTGTGGTTGCTATCATATTTATTATTCTATTATCACTTTTAGTTTTTCTTTCAATTGTAGTAGTTCATTCATGAAATTGCTTATTTTCATTTTATATTTTCTTTTACATTAGATTATGATGAGGAATTGTTCGATGTCTATCTTATCTCTATTATTTTCATGTCTTCTCATAGAGGGTAATGCCTTTCATCTACCAGTTTATTATACCATTAGTTATATTCACCCACTCGGGGCCTATTGGAGGTATGACTCGGGTCTGTGAGTCACTTTTCTCCCAGTTTCAAGCTCATAGGGGTACACCTTGTAGGGAGGGGGTTGTGACAACTGGTTTTTTTAAATAACTATTTTATGACCCTTTTTAAAATTATATTTGACTTCATAAAATTCTATTATCATTTATATATATAATATTTTTTAATAATACTCTTATTAAATTATAATTTTCTTTCAAATTTTCAATAACTCATAAAAAGTTTTTCTTTGTTGAAACTATAGATATCCAAAAATAAATAATTTTATTACATCATATCTATATCTAATTTATAAAAAAAATATTATTTAATATTTTTAATTTACTAATAAAAGATAAATTTAAAAATTATTTTTTATAAAATAAATAAATATATATATAAATTAATACTATTAGGGTCAAGATGCATATATCGTTATTACATTAGTGAATTCCATAAGGGTAAGGTGTGTGATGATGAGATTATGTTATGGTGTATTGACAAACAATGTTTTGTCTAGTGACCTCAATTAGCAAGAACTTATACCCTAAATAATATTTCTCATGACTTTATTGTGGAATCTCATCATGGTTTTGGTCAAGGCATGTTCCTAGTGATTCCATCTCCCTTCGAATCTCAGATAAATGTGCTTCAAAGGGTATGATCCTACTTTCAAGGACATCATTTCCTTTTTCAGTATCAAATGGATTTATCCCAACTGTAAATACTAATCCTATAGTCAATGTATAATTTCAATTTTATAAATTGTTATTATGATCCATGGACGTTTAAATCAAAAAAAAAACCAAAGTAGTGTATGTTATCTCTATTTATTCATTTTTTAATAAGGAATTTTCACATTTAAAAAGGTAATTTTATTTATAAATTATAGAGTTATTACTTGACAATCCCAAAGTGATGATCCGGGAAATTCTAATGTGACAAGCAGAAATTCCCAAGAGTGATTAGTGTCAGATTACTTATGTAAATTATGTGACCAAATATTTGTAATGAGAATAGGAATCTATTGGTAGTTAACCTAGGATAAATTATGTGTCAAGAAAAGGTTTCCTCATATATTTCTTTTGATTCCTTGAGTTTCTATCCAAATCCACATGATTTCATGAGAACAATACGAAATTATAATCACACATGAATTTTTTTTTTCAAATATCCCACATATATAACAAAATCATCAATTACAACTATAAGGTTGTTTCCTTATCATATTTTCAAGGAATATAATTTACCAGTTTACTCTGGAAGATGATTAATATGGCATTATTTTAGTATATTTTCTTAATTATTTTCATTTGATTTCATGATTTTTTTCTAACCCAAAATATTCTGTAAAACAGAAATGATAGAATATTTTTCTATATGTATTTTAATATGTAATTATTTGATAATTTCATGAAATATGAAGTAAATAAAATTTATTAAATATTTTATAAAATATTGCTGTTTCAACATGTTTAATATCATGTTTATTTGGTTTTATATTCAATATATTTTATATAATATACATTTTGTGTTTTTTAGTGAAAATATATTTTACATTAATATGGATTTCTAAGAATTAATTTTATTCTAAAATCATATTATTTATTTAACAAAATTTAATGAATTTTATCAATATTCAATTACAAATTTAAATGATTGGATGTTTGGATTTTATGATAAAAAATTTAATGATAATTTAATAATAAATTTTTTTTTCATTTATTTATTTAATTTCTATCATTTCTCATTTTAGATTCTATGAATTTATTTTAATCCGTTATTGATTTTTAAGATTTATAAAATAGAAATGATAATTTTCATTATTTATATACTATACCAAATTTTTTTACTTATGAATTCTTCCATGGGATCAAAACATTTCTTCCATGCATATTCTATAAATTCTTTAATATGTACCTAATGTCAATCATCCATGGAATAATTATATAGTAGACTTCTTCCACACAATATTTCCTAATTCATTGGTAAATTACCTATATAGTATCACCCATTTGTTCTTACTAATTTCAATGTTGAGGATGATATTCAATTTATTGGTGGGCCATCATCCAGGCCTCTAATTCATCCTTAGGAAAACATTTCTGATCTATAAATCATAGATGTATTCTTATAAGGTAAAAATTAAAATATATTCAAATACATTCAAACAAAGTTTAATATGAAATTGAATCATGTTTAAGAATTCCTAATCTATATCAACTATAAATAAAATACTTAGTCTCTTTTCCTGATAATTCACTCAATATAACAATTTGGAAAACATAAAATAAATGTTGAGGATTTTAAGTCAATAAATATTGAATTATTTTTAAGCTTTATGATACTGATGGTTGTAGGAACTCAAATTTCTTATATGTTTTGGAATACAAAATGAATAATTTTGATCATGTGTCATGATTTTTCATTTTTTATAGAATCACTAGATAAAAATAGAGCCACCTCGTGTCTATTATATCAAACCCATCATTGACATTCTATTCATAAACTCATGAAAAAAACCATTATGAGTTACTGATGAATTTTCAATGATAAAGATGATGAGGCATACCATAACTAAGATCAAATTATTGAATAATAAATTATTTAGTACTAATGAGTATGGTTGACTCTCTAAGTCATGATGTTTTGTTTATCTATTATTAGTTATGATACACAAATCCTTAAATAATCGATTTAAGAAGCACCCCCAAAGTTTTGAATTATGTACATAATGATGAAGATTGATTCCTAATTATTCCCCTGTACTATGATTAAGGATGAATAAAGGATACAATGTGTTGAAATAAGAAACAAGAAGAGGGTTATTGTTCAATTTTGAGAAGAGTTCATTTAATGTTGATGGCCATGGGAGCATCAATTACATTGTATCTAATTTTTTTGATTTCAATCAATATGTTCTATGTATGGAATTAAAAGGGAACACTATACTCACCAACATTTTTGAATAATATTCTATCTTGTGTTTCATATAATTATTTTTTTAATACCTCACTATAATTTATTGGATTACAAAACATGAGAATGAGATGAATCTATTAATTTAAGTAATAGAGGAAGTTGAAGCCCCTTTGAATAGCCATAAGTTTATGCTATATGGTAGGGTGGATGAATAAAGGTACTTCCTATTATGGAAAAGATGATGTGGGATGAATATTCTCACTACTAGATCCCAACCATCTGAAGGATGATCTCTATGAATGATGTTGTCTACTCGAATTAAAATATGATTTTGATACTTTTTGATGTAATTAGTATTTTCCATTTATAAAATCATTCATGAGATACATTATGTGATGTTTTAATTTGATCATCTAGGTTTTATATTCTAAAAAATGGTCTATATTATGGTCAATGAAGATGATTTCAAGTTCAAATATTATTGGTGAATGATATGATGCCTATTGGAAGACTGGGATATGATAAAACAAGATGGAATATATATTTATGATTTTTCTCTCTTGGATTATGAATTAAATTATATAGATTGAAATGGATAAACCTATATTGAGTATGAAATAATCATATATGGTTTTGTTTTATTTCTAGGATAGATGAAGTTACATAATATTAGTACTATGTTTCCCCAAACTATGGAAGCGTTTCTATTGAGGTTTTTCCAGCTATGTATATTTCCATTTGGATAAAATTTAAATTGTTCATGACATAAAATTCACTTTTTAAAATTTTTATATCAATTAAATAGGATATATTCATTAATTCCTTGGGTATTCTCAAAATACTGATGGAATTATTGGTACATGATTATCGAAATTCAGTCTAAATAAGGATTATTCTATATTTCTAACATAGTGATGAAGTAAGTCCCATATTTATGAGGAGAAAAATATTAGGATAATTTCTTAAATTAACTTCGTGGGGAATGATCATTATTTACTAGAACTCCATGTTCATAACATTTAAGAAAAAATATGTTATTTTCAACGACGAGTGTGGTGATACAGGGATTGGGAAGTTATTTAGGGGATATGAATATAATGGAATTGGGTAAGGATAAAAATAAATTCTCCATATACCCTATTTTTATCAAAAAAATATTAACAATATCTATTTAACCCATAAAATATTCACTCTTATAGAAGAAAAAGAATATGGTAATAAGTGAACTAGATGATAGGGAAAACATCGCACTGGAGTCAGCAGTTTTTGAGCTAGAGGGACTGGTTGATCTATCCAAGGAATTTTATCCCCATATTTTATTTCCTAAATTCTCATATCGAGATGATTTCATAAAGTAAATTTTTGTTTTATATTCTAATTTGAATAACTAATCATACTTGGTGGATTTATTTAGAATGATTGATCAATATTCTTCATATTTTCCATTTGGATAATCAAAGGGGTATATTGTCTATTCCTCTTATGTTCTCATTTTCCTCCTTCACATTAGTGTTTATAACTCTACTCCAAGTACCAACATGAGATCATGTAGAAAATTATTATTTCTAAATTATTTACATCATTGAACAGTAAAGGATGCCTTAGTTGATGATTGTTGTTTTTTTCTAGTAAAACAAAATTTAAACATGTTCAAGAGAATAAGGTATAGGAATTAGTTGAGGTACCCTCAATATATCTTGATATTAGAACTAAATGAGTATTCTAGAAAATAAAATATAATCAAGGTGTGACCACATTAAAAAACAGATTAGTTTCAATATGATATAATCAAGATGAATGAATATATTATAAAGAGGAATTTCTGATGCATCTTGGTTAGAAGAAATTAGAATCCATATATAATATTCATCTCATATGAATTTTAAAATATTTTAAATGGTTGATAAATATGAATTTCTAAATAGATTTTTAATAAATCTTGTTTCGATTGAATATCCTCCTATTTTTGAAGATACTCATTCTCAAAATTCAGTTTCCTAACATACTAAATCTCCCAATGGAATTAAACACGCACCTAGATCTTGAAAATAAAGGCAATGTACATTATTTTTAATAAATTTTTTGAATATTCGATTGGAAGACCCCACTATTATAAAGAAAGCGTAATAAAAGAATATTTTTTTATGAAAATATATATTAATGATTCTATTTTAGGGTCAAAACCCAAAACTCAGTTAATAATATCTCAAAACTCATTAAAAATTATTTTTTAATATGTGAAAATAGTGTGTTAATTTAATTCCATATATTTCAAATTCCTCCAAAAGATTTTGAAAATGTTTTAAACCAAAGAAAATAAACACAAGGATTACATAAAATCTTTAGACTTGAATACATTAAAACCAATTCATCTCCCCATAGTTACAACATTATAAATGACTTGTATAATTTTATAAGACATGTAAAGAATAAATTATATAAATTAATCATTGAAATTTTGTATTATCAGAATACATATAGGCCAAAAATCCTGATCTCTGTATGTCTTTATGCTATGTTTCAATCCAATCCAAAGGAATTGAATTTGAAAACTACCAAATGAATTTTATGGTATTTATATGGAACAGGTTTACTTTATTTAATTATTCCAAAATAAAATAACTTTATTTTTATGTCATGTTCAAATGAATTCTTTGGTGGGAGTATATTATTAGGGAGAAGCATCTCAAGAGAAAGTCATTTTATGAGAAGATATATAGTGTAATGATATAGTATAAAACAATATTCTATATAATTGTGAACTATTTAAGAATCGTATAATATTTACTAATGATTTTATTCATAGGTTTTGGAAATGAGACATATATTGATGATTTTGGATTTAGTTTTAATTTTTTTATATTCAAATTGAAAATAAAAAGTGCTTTCAAAATATTAAAGAATCCGATAAAAAAATATAGAATAAAGCGCATTGATCAAAAGTATCATTTCATAAAATATCATGCACAAAAAGAATATATATATATTTTTGATATTTTTAATGGAAAATAATTTTGGGGAAATTTTTACAGAAAATGTTTATACAGAATGATTTTATTTAATCATATTTGAAGTCATATGATTTAATTTTTTGTAATTCACTTTTATTTATTTAATAGTCTAGTGAGTGTTAATTTATATTTTGAAAATATATATTTCCATTATATAATTAATGTTTTAACACCATCTTTTTAAGAATTATTCAAATCCTAATATTAAAAGTACTTTAGTGTTTTCATAATTATTTTATATAATAAACTATAAGACACTTTGATTACCAAAAAAATAAATTAAATCAATCATTTGCATGAATCATTTTTGATATTTTAAACCATCATCTCCTTGGCTCTCATACCTCCTACCAAAAATCATAAATCCTTTGAACTATATTCAATAGTGGAAATTTCTAACAGTATATATTGTTCAACTTCTAATATATCCAAGACACCATGATCCGAGTGAAAATTTTAGACTATTAGAGCTATCAATTTTAACATGTTGGATGGAAATAACATGTTACTCAAGAAGGTTAACAATTTTAAATAACTAGAGTATAAATATTTTGAAAATAAAAACCATTTATTATTTTATTATGAAATATGAGAGTTCTATGAAATATTTTACTTTAATTTTAGTGATTTTTATGATCTTGTAACTACGACCATAAACTAAATGAAAATTTCAATAACTTTAATAGTAATGTCTGAATCATATTGATTCCTTCCGGAAGTTAATTATAATCTAAAAACATATATAGTACCAAATTATTTTTTATGACATATATATATCATGAAATATCTTTTTGGGTCATTATATATAGTGAAAATTCATGTGATGAACATGGATCCAAAGAAAAAAATTCTTGTGATGTTTGAACAATCAGGACTTCCCAAGAGAAATTCGGAGTTCGAAAAAATTATTTACAGATGTAATTTTTCTTTATATATCTATGATAGATAATAATATAAATATTTATGGATACATAATGTGATACTTGTCTCATGTACAAAATAAATAGGTAAATTTAGTTCCATTGGATGAAAGTAAACGTAGATTTTTGGTAAAGTTTGTGATCGTTCTAATGAGACGAAAACCACTAATTTTAATTTTTGTAAAAAATTATATTCTAATATGTTAAATAATATTGGTTTTTATGGGAGATAAAATATATTTATTTTGTTTCCAATTAGTTATGAATATGAAGTTGAATACGACCATGGCAATGTTTAGGGGGAGTCTTCTAGTAAAGTGGATGTTATTAATGATTCTTCTCAAGTAACTACATGTCTTTATACACCATCAGAATAACACTTTGAGAGTATTTATAAAATATCACTTATGGAATATGAAACACTTGATGATATATATATAATATTTTGTATTTTTTAAAAAAATAAATTTCAATGTGGGAGGAGAATATTCCTAAAATTCATTCAGAAACATGCTATGTGATTGACACCACCACTGTTGAAAATGTTCATCCATACATTTATCCAATTTCTACTATAAGTCAATATTTTCCCTTATAAATTATGAGATTCATCGGTGTTGGTCATAAGAATATCATCTTTACTAAATCTTAAGTAATCCCTCTTTTTGAAAAATCTCTATCTAATGTGATCAGTCGAATGGTTATAACATAATTTTTTTCCTAATTTGCTGCTTTATTTTTTGGAATTAAAAAGTATAATACGAATATGAATAATAAGATAAAGCTATAATGTCCATTAATTCGATAATACCATTAATAAATTCTTTTAATCCTTCTTGTGTTGAGTAGGGTCTTCTTGTTTTTGAAAAAACATAATTTTACAAAAAAAATCATTCGTTAGATGATGTTATTTTTGATAAACCTCTCCATGATGTGTTTTCTCCAATTCACTGACATCATAGTTGTTCTGATATTTCTATAGTACATCTTGAGGATTTAAATTACAGATCTTGAGTGAGTTATAATTTATTATATTAATAAATTAAATTTGTTGAAGAATGTGTTTATTGAGTCTGGAGTGGGTGTAATGAATCTTAGTGAGAAAATAGTCTCCAAATATAAATTTGATGAGTTTAAGGTATTGATTTATTAGTCATTGAATTTGTTTCAAAAAGAGAAACCATGTTCCAGAGATCCATAGATCAAGCCATAATAAAATAAATGGAAAAAAGGAATTCTTTATCTAATAGATACATTGGCTATTAATGTATACTCGACGTAGTATGAAATAATCTCTATGAATATGCTGCAAGATCATCAACA
Source organism: Viscum album (assembly GCA_963277665.1). Taxonomy (NCBI): domain Eukaryota; kingdom Viridiplantae; phylum Streptophyta; class Magnoliopsida; order Santalales; family Viscaceae; genus Viscum; species Viscum album. The sequence goes on from OY728160.1 coordinate 739,120,700, forward strand.
TAGTATTATTAAATAAAAAATGTTCATTTAAATAATTTTATATAGAAAAATAGCATATATTAATAAATATCACAAAACAATTAATTATATTTTTAATCACATATTGACAGAAATTCAAGATACTTCATTTCATGTGAAAAAATGAAATAGTTATATTATTACTAGGTTGAGTAAAATGGAAGGATTATTGGGTAACAATGTATAAACTCCAAAAGCAGATTTTAATAATTTGCATCATTCAAATGTGAAATACATGAGATCAAACTATTATTTAGAAGAATAATAAGTTTTTTAGAAACTCATAAATTATGAAGTCAATCTATTGTTTAAAATATTGAAGTATTTTTTTCTGTTTATACTCCTAACATCATTTTAATTGGTCTCCTTGATAATTAGTTTGAAATTATAACGATTATTGTTCTTATCTATGCTATGAAATGATATTGTAGAACTAATGTTTTAATAAATCCCAAACAATGTCGAATGGATTTATAACTATCTTATATTTATGAAAAAGTTATATGTCCAAAATAAATTACTTGTGGGAAGATTTTTTGTACCATCATCGAGGTAAAAATACTCTAGGACCATTAATTTCTAGTTTTTATGATGACACATTTAAAATATTAAAATAAAAGTTTTTTCTACATGATCTATTCCTATAATAATCTAAGGTTTCCAAACAATTATTCATTTTCTTTACATTCCCCTTCCACTAAGATACACTTAATCTCTATAGATTGCATTGATTTATTTTATGCTCATAAATTTTCCTTTGAAGTATAATATGATTCTATAAGGATCACTTAAGGATATAGATCCATAAATGAAGGTTCAATTATTATATTAGGAGATATTTTTGATGAAATTTCTAATGTTCCCCCCTATACTTCTTCCATGCTAATCGACCATCCCCAATCCTTTAAAATACCACATCCTTGATATTCTCATACACCACATGGCTAATGTATTTCATGATTTGAATGGATAATTGATCTTGGATTCTCCAAACAAATTAGTGGTTGTTTATTTAAATCTAAAAATTCATTAAATTATCATGATTTCATCTATTATCTATAATTTTTTAAACAAAAATCATCAATTATTATTATTATATATTTAATTTTATTTTTTTATTTTTTAGGTATTTTCAGTATTTGATATATGCTTTATTCAGTGTAAATATATTTAAATTTTTTATCCATAATTAATATATCTTCTTTCGACCAATTATACTATTTCCTTTGGGGTATTAATTATATTCATTATTTTTATACTCTTTTTGTTCTGGAGGTCAAAATATGAGGGAGAAGAAAATGAAAATGAAAAATTGGAAAATAGTTTTTTCAAATTTTTTCTATCATTAAATGTGTTTTCTGATCATAAAAAATGGTAATATTGTTTTGACATAAATATGTTATTTCAATATTAATTAATGATTTTTTTGTTTTTTGGATTCATAAGTTTCTAATAATATTATAATGATGTAATATTATGTGATTTAGATATTATAATCAACTATTATTATAAGACACAATCTGTTTATTGATAATTATTCTTCTTGAATTTAGCTATTTTTTTAGTGATATTTATGTTATGTGGGATGTTTTTTATGTAAATAAAATACTTACCTTATGAGAGAACCCCTATATCTAGGATATATTTTCAAATTACATTAATTTAATTTATCATAATGATGTCCAGGTTTTCATTTTTATCATAAATTGAAAGAATATTATCCTCCTAAACTATAACATAAGATTGTATAGTAAGAATGAAATTACGTGATACCTTTAATATGAAATTTACATTCATAATATAATTGTCCAATGAACAAAATATGTAGTTGTGGAAGTAAATTATCATACATATGTATAATATTATCTTATGAAGAATAATTATCCTACCCAATATTGAATTAAATTTTTCTTATGCATATCAAAAATCCATTATCTGTTTTATCTTACAAATATTATCTATAAAATGTCTCAGAATGAATTTTTTTATCAAATGATTTTATTCTATGGAATAATAAACCGCATAGATCTTAATTATAATACAATTAATGTTATTATAGTATCTCTATTAGTAAAATAATTCTTTTATATTCATTAGAAAAGAGATGTCTAAATAAGAAAACATTGATTCAGATAAGGTGTCTCTTCTCAATGAAGGTAAAGATCTAATACAAAATATTTTTTACATCCCTACCAAATAAGTTCATTCTTAATTTTTATAAGGACACATTCCATTAAGTTATTATCTCAAAAAAAAATCTCGAAAGATTTATTCACTCAATAATTTTGATTATAATGTGTGATTAAGTTCAGGTTAAAAAGATATGATATTAATTGAAGTGTTATCTACTCCATGAATAAAAGACAAATTATTTTGTACAAGAGAACACTTGAAACTATATACATAGGAAATATATGAAATGATTTGTGCTACGAATAAATAAAGAATAAATTACTTGAAGTTAATATATAGATTTTTTAATTAAAAGGTCATATATTATAATTAGAAAACTTTTAAAGATGAAACTATAAATATGTCATCTTTTCTAGACAAACCATCAACTTCTGTTAGTTTCTCCTTGTAATTTCATACTACACCATTATTCTAAAACTTTTTCTATCACTCTTTCTATTTAAAACCATTAATAATTTATTTGATAGGAACATATATAGGACTTGTTAAGGGATAACCTATTTTGTAGGTCATGGACCATTCTTACAAGTAACTGTTTCTTTCACTCCATTGTGATCCCTATGGAAATGGGTTGGTATATTGAAAATCTTCAATATCATGTTCTAGAATGTTTGTAGAGTGGACTAGTGGTTTTATGATCTCTAGAAAACTATAAATATCTTGTGTTCTATGTTTTTTATATTTTAATTTAACTTTTCACTATATTCCTTTATTAATGAAATGATCATAAATCATATACCTTTATGTGGTGGTGTTAAGGTAAATTTTCTTGAGAACATAATTCACACCCCTATTCAGTATTTGTAAAAAAATATTCTTAGGAAACAATAACATTATTATTTCTTATTAGAATTTATTTTATTACACTATAAAACAAACTTGACTCTCTTGATATTCTATATCAGACCCATATTTATAATTCACATTATTTATAATTTAAATTTATAATCATTTTTAATATGTAAATTAGTTTCTTTTTCATACATTCTGACATCGGGTGTTTATTGTTTTTATTGTTTATTCTTGTTTCAAAGGAGGGATGTAGGTACTGATTCTTATATCAAATTTCATAATTTTATTTAGAGATATAGTGATGTATTAATTATAATTATTTATGATGTTATAATATCCTTCCACTAGTACATTAGTCTTTACCTCAGAAGATGAGATCAACATCAATCATTTTTTGGAAATATTTTTAATATGATTCGAATTTTCATAATTATGGAGTTAGATTTTTATATTTATTTTCTAAAAATAATTATAATTTATATATCAATATTATATATTACTAGAAATTAATAATCCAAAAAAATAAATTATATGCATTAATATCATTATTTAAGTAGGTAGTCAAACCGACCCAAACATTAACAATCAATTGTTATTAATGATAATGTGGTGATTAACAAGAAATATAATAAAATTATAGAATAATGATATCATTTTTTATTAACTTTATTAATCATAATTATAAAATCTTTAGAATAATTTTTATTGGATATGAAAATTTACAAAATTATTACTAAAAATTTTCCTCCTAACACACCAGTTTTAAAAAATTTATTTAAGGATAAATATTTTTTTTAATATCAATAATAATTTCCCATAGTTTTTTAAAAAATATCCATAAATATCAAAAAAATAATATATATCCATTAAATTAATTTTAATTTTATCCACTTAAGTAGGTAATTAAATGGAGTACAAATATCAATCATCCCATGAAGGTGGTATTCCATACGTTTGCATGGTTGTCGATTTAATATCATTTAAGAGGGGATAAATATATAATATGATTTTTCATTTTATAATTTAATATATTTTCTGATTATCATAAAAATTTATTTATTTCATACTTAGTACCCTTTGTCTATATTGGTTAAGGAAAAAAACATAAGTTTTATTAGAGTAAATAATCTTCAAACACAGAAATATCATTTTCGATATTCCTAGGGAAATTGGGATGTGTCCTTAATTCTTATTCCATAATTATAATAAAAAAATATTAATAATTATATTTATTTTAACATTTTTATATAGGGAATTAATTTTTTAGAAAAATGAAATTAACATAAGAAAATAGAAGAGAATAATAGTGTTTATGAACTTATACATCACCTCTTGGATTATCTCCATTGTGATGGGTATTAAACCTTTAAGGGATCATGTTTTGAGAATTTTAAATCTATTTTATAGGTGAAAGGAGTTTTTTGGTTATGTTGGGGCATGTTTTTGGACAAACGAATCAGATTTCATGTGGTGAGGCGTGAGGATTAGATATCCCCTTTTATAAGTGAATATGATTATAATTTTTTAAATACACAAAAAATCATTAATAGAACATCAATCTAATTAAAAATGGTTGAAAAATTCATAAATAATACATATGATAATAAAAATCATCAATATAATTCTAAACCACTCAATAAACACATTTTTACCATGGTTGGTTGTCAACCTCTTAGGTTACTCATTTTTTATTTTGGTTTTCACATGAGTAACTAGGTCTTACAAATGATATTATCCATTATGACCTAAAAATAGTCCATTTATATTATTTGCACCAAATTATTAAAATTGGAAATAAATTTTCATTGATAAAATTGTTAAATGTTGAAAAAATTATGTTTAGAATAATAATTTTATATTCTATTAAAAACATGTGATTTTTAAAAAATAAACGTATGATCTAAAATGTAGAATGTTTTTTATAAATTAAAAAACATATTTAAAATTATAATATATGTCATAAAATTCATATTTGGTATTATAAAAAATTTCATGAAATTCAAATTTAAACTTATATACAAAAAATGTTATAAAATTCATGGGATTTGATAAAATGGTATTTTTCACCACTCACCTAATAACAAATATTATTGAAAATATAGCAAAAAAAATATGAATTTGTAATTTGAAAATTATAAATCAAAATTTGAATCCATTTTTTCAAATTCACATTATAAAATATATATATTTATCTTAAAAATAAAAATTTAAAATATAAAGAAAAAATATTATATTGAAAATAGAATTTTTTAAAAATAGGTGTTCATAGAATTCCTTCATATAAATTAATAAATTTAATGGTTTTAATAAGTAAGATCACTAATAATAATATTTTAATTTTTTATAAAAAAAATATATCATCGCTAAATATAAAATACATAACTAAAAATAAATAATACATTTATAATAAATTCTTTTTTGACAAAAAAAATTTTTGACTAATGATTTATATTATAAAATATAATTTTAATACTAAATCAATGTTAAAAATTTTACTTGCATCATATATATTTAACCTATAATACTTTGAAATTAATAATATTATTCTTTATATGAATTATATTAAAATAAATATATATATATTTGTAAAATTTTTATTCATATTCCTATGTCATTCTATGTATTATTATTTTATATTTACCAACTAACAATGCATTAGTTCAATATACCTATTGGAAATATGATGAATGACAATATTTTCCTCTACCAAATTTTCAATGACTATATTTTCATTAACCATATTTATAATGGTCATGTTTATTTCCAATATATATGCATACAAAATCCTGTATCCATTCTAATCTCACATATCTTGGAAGAGTTAATATTTTTTTCATAAATCATTATAATTTCATCATGACCTTCTTTATTATTGGTTTTTTTTAATTTGTAATTCTAAATTTGAAGATAATAAAGGTTTTTTTTCTAATTTCAGAATATTTTTTTTCCATTCTCTCAGTTATCCCCTGATTGATTAATGCAATTTAATTAGATGAGTCTCAACCCTTGTGATTAATAATATCTAGCCTATATTACATCGGTTTATTTTATTTTGTTTTAATTACCCACTTATGAATGAATAACAATTATTTATTTTGGTTCATATCTTATAGAGAAAGTTTTCTAAAAATATTTCTATCTGTTTGGATGAATAAAGAAATGTTCCTTAATGTTATAGACATGAATAATAATAACATTAACAACAAAAATAATAATAATGGGTCCCAAAACTTGGGTTATTACATTACCCCCACCCCCTTAAAATTTTTAATCCTTGTAATTTTAATTTTCACATACCAACAAAAATAGCTAAGGCCATGAAAATTATAATAATGAATCAATATATAAATTCAGTAATGATATCGACCTTCAAAACCTGATAAAAATATCTCTTTCTTTAGCATAATATTATCCCTAATATTATTCTTTTCAACAAATATTTAGGAAAATATTTCACCGTTATTTTGTATCAGGATTCATATAACATATTTTTATCTAAATGGTCTTTATTATTAACCTATCATTGATAGACCATAATAGGATATTATGAAATTTGATTTAAATTATCAATATTATTTTCCTATAACGGGAAGGAACCAATAAATAAATAAAATTATATTAAATTTTTCTAAATGGAGGATAATAATATTTCTATAAGGTAAATTTTTATAAAAATTAACACATAATTTAAAACTTATACCGAAAACATTTTTTTACTATAAAATCATTACGGTGTTGATTTAATTAACATTGGAATCGTCTTATATATACTACAATTCCCAAATTTAAAAATGTAACTTGACATCTATAAATCTAGTTTGGAGGGTATGTGTACCAAAAATATCACGATCAACATTGAGACTATTGATTTAATAAGAATTTCATATTCGTACTATTTTTAATGTTTTCTTATGTTCATCTTCATTGTTATTCCTTGTAATTTGGAATTATCATGGAGTACGCTCATGTCATATGATATTATTGATGACCAATGATTAAATGGGTATAATAAAGATTCATATGAAAATTCATACCCAATGAATCATTGTTCATCAATAATATAATATGACATGACATAAAATTAGTCATAAATAAAAGGATTGTGGAAACATTAGTTAATAAAAATGATTCATAATAGATTAACATAGTCATGAAAAAAATCATAAAATAATGAAACATCATTCAACATTATAAAAAATGTTATTTTAGGTAACCTTAATTTAATGAGCCAAAAAAATTGTTCCAATGCTTATGAAAATCTATAATATACTCATGAATACTTGTCTCGTGAAAGATGAACATTAAACCAATGAATTATATTGGGATATAAACCTATTAATATAATCAACGAATACATACATATTCGATAAGAAATCAATAATAAATCCTATAAAAAATAAATTATGTGAATGAAATGGGTTTGATTCCCTAATTCATAATGAATCCATTGGAAAAATGGGTTTCGTATCATTTTAAAAAATATTCATATATTCAAATCATTAGTAAATAAATCAAAAATAAAAACATGATAGACCCATGGAAAATAAATGTGTTTCTAATGATATCAACAATCTTCAACAGTACATTCCATTAAATTAAGATAATAAATCATATGGTATTTAAATTGTATATAAAAAGGGTATATTTTAAGGATAATTATTTACCTAATTAAATTATGAATTGGATCTTGGTGGAAAAAATAAATAAAATGAATCTAAAATTAGGGCATTCACAAAGGAAATGCATTGGGTGACAAGTTTGGATCATTTATATTGTATTACTTTTAATGAAAAATGTATTGATTAATTATTCAACTAAAAGATAATGAAACAAAATTGGTCATACAGATATGGAATTTGGATTTATACATTTTATTAATAAACTTTATCAAGAATCATTTATATCCAATGATGTGGATTTTGATTGAATACATTTTTTAGGGAATTAGGAAAATATCATTGGAAGTAAGAATAATATATGATCATTTTAAAAAAAATAGATAGAAGTACTTTATAAATAATATTGAATAATATTTTCATTTATAAAACATCTAAAACATTGAATATAAATTTCATAGAAAATGAAAATGATGATGGAAAGTGGTGTTCACATGGAAAATATTAAAAAGATGTTGTTTTAAACATTGAGGAATACAAATCATATAGAATGCATTCAAAAAAATATTTAGATCATTTTAATGATGATAGATTAGTTTAAAATGAGATAAATAATTTATATATGAATAATGAGAAAACATTAAACAAAATTTAAGGAATTATGAAATATAAAAATGAAAATTTCCAATAGTAAATAATATATTAAGTATGTTTTACTTATTAAAACTATTTTTTAAAAATATGTGTTCAAAGGAAATAAAATATTAAGAGAATATGTAAAACACCATTATTATACACATTAAATGATGATATATTTTATAATTAATAAAAATACCACATATATAATATCTTCAAAATAATCTTCGTTTTAGAATATGACTAGAAAAAAACATATCAATTGAATAACATTTTGATCAAAACCAATTCCATGATGGGTTTTATTTAATAAATATTAATTAAAAATAAGTACATTATATCGACATAAAACCCCATGAATATGTTAAACTAAATTAATTATGTATTAATAAAATCATATTAATGCTATCATGGTGCACATTAAGAAACAAGTCTCATGAAATTAAATTTTACACAAATAACACCACACCATTACTCACGTTTAGTCGAATGTGATCTATCCTCCTATTAGAAACATAAACATATAAATATATTTCCTTATAAGAATATTCACACCTAAAACTATTCATGACATTTCATTTAAAACAACTTTATACTTGAATATTTTTTAGTTTTTTTTCTTTTTTCCCTACATAAACTGTTCTCATTTTTGCTAATTTGTACTAGTTTTACAGGATTAGTGACTGCATTCATTCTTCTTACAAAGATATTAATTAAAAATTTAATTAAATTAACAATAATTTTTCAATTTTTCTGATTTATTATCTTCAAATTTCGTTTCATGTGCTCTTTTTTCATACCCTTAATGATGAAATCAACAATAATCATTTTTATATGATTTTCATCATATGAAGGGTGTTTTCTTAATTAATGAGTAATATGGTGATTTATATTTTATTAAAACATAAAAATATACTAATTCAATTAATTTTATCAATTTAGGCATTTAGTTATATTTTTATACTCATATATGATATAATTTAATATCTTTATTCAAGTAGGTGGTCAAACTGACCCAAACATAAATATTTTGGGATTATTGATGATTAGGATGTTATTTAGATTCAATATCATTAATCTAATATAATAAGGATATCACTTAGTTTTCTTTTGGATTACAATAAATATAGAGGATTTAGAAGAAGAATTAACCAATATAAAAATATGAAATAATTTTAAATAAATACTTTCCTCTCAGTATCCTTGTTTTAAATTATTGAATTAATTATAATATTTTCAAGATAATATCATTAATAGATATTATAATTTATTAAACCATAATTTTATTTATGTAATTAATTTAATATTAATTCACTAAAACATTTCAAATATCTATCCATGTAAGGTAGTGATGAAAATAAAAGGATAAATCAATCATTCCTTGGAGACAGTAGTTAACATGTATACATGGATGATGATTTCATTTTCTATAGAATTGAAGAAATGTATGAAATATTTTATCTTATATAAATGTTAAATATTAAATTTGAAATAAATATTTATTAAAATTATCCATATGAATTTCTATGAAAGGATCTTAAGGTAGAAAAACCTCATGTTTTGTGGATGTTTTAGTTCACGCACAAAGAAATGTCATTTTGACTTTTCATAAAAAATTGATGATATTTGAATTTTGAAACAAAATTATAATTAGGATACTAATGTTATCATTTTATGTTATTGAAATATATATTGATAAAGAAAAAATTTATACATTTAGAAAATTAAAAATAAGTGAGTGGTTAGGAACTTATACATCACGGGTGGGATTATGTCCTTTAATAGGGGAGTTAAACCATTTAAGCATGGCCTTTTAAGAATAAAAAATCTCCATAAGGTGTATAAGGGTTTTTTATTGCGGATTTTTCTAAAATAATGGGGATCAATTTTGAGGTAATGTGATTATATGAGTGGCCCTTTTTTAAGTGAAAATAAAGGGGAATTTTGTTAAATACCTTAAACATGTCAATAATGGAATGTCACTCTCAAGGATAATAGCTAAAAATTTGTGAAATGATATATATGAAAAGTTATATTGTTGATCCACCCATTTCCTACATATTTAAAATAAATATTAAACATGTTTTTTTCTTTACCTCATAGGTTAATAATTTCTACCATTTTGGTTTCCATTAGGGTAACTTTTAATTATATTAGTAATTTATCTTTTAATCCAAAATATAAAATTGCTATTATTACATAATTTAGCTATAACAATAAATAATTTTAGTTTCATTTTTTTTCATTAAATTTTTAAAATGAATGAAAATTAATTTTGAAATAGTAAATGCATAATTTAATTTAAGCATTTTTTGACGAAATATAACATCATCATTATCATGTCAAATATGGCTTTATAAAATTATTCATAAAAATGGTTTTAAAGACACATAAAGAAGACATATTTTTTATAATATTTTTTTATAAATATAATGTTCAAACTTATATAATAATAATTCCATAAAAATCATGTTTTTCATAAAAACAATATTTTGAACTATTCAACTACAAATAAATCTTTTCAGAAAATATTAAAAAAAATTAAAAGATAATTATTAAATTATAAATCTATTAATTGATTCATATTTATCTATTTTATAATTTTAATTTAATAAATTTATTTTGTAAATGAAAATAAAAAATTGAATTAAATAGTTCTTTTATTGAAAAATGTCTTTTAAAATCATTAAGTGTTCCTAATATTATTTTATATCAATTTATTATTTAAAATTGGTTAACATCTTTCATCTTATATATAAATAAATTAAAATAGATAAATTTATACTATGGGTATTAAATATAAAATTATGAGACGAATATATATAAAACTATTATAATAAATATTCTTTAACAAATACATTTAAAATTAATTTTTTATATTATAAATTTGGATTTACTATACCATTGATGTTGATTTTTTTTAATTTTATATATAATAAATATATAAATTATTATTATTATTATATATAAGACAACAAAAAAATTTATATAATAAGAATTTAATATAATATTTTTATTTCATTCTGAATTTTATCCACCCAATTTAAATTTTTTAATATTATCCAAATGACACTTTTAAGGTAAATGTGGGAAACCCATAGAGAAAACAACTTTATTAAAGGAAAACATAAACCTAATGGCATGATTATCCTTATGTTGATTCTTGGAAATAGTGTTTATGCATCATCCTGTATAAGTTCTTCAAAGCAGTGTGCCAGTGTGTCCCATGCTTTCATGAAATACTCTTAGTTGATTTTCCACGCATTAAAGCCTCTGACCAAAATTAGATTCTTCTTATTAGTCCAATCTCCCTGTTCTCTATTGGTGTCGACCAGAATTTACATTATCATAACCTTTTAACCGTCCTATTTTGAGGCATTAAGCACAAGGGACTCCACCTCCACTACCTCTCCGAAATGTAGAAGAAACTTCAATGGTTGTAAAGCTACCATGCGTATCTCTTGCAGGACATTTCCTATCAGGATTAGCCCCAAATACCACAGCCTATTGAAAAACATCATTTCCATTACATTTGGGATTACCTTTCATCACTTAGGCCTTCAACATACTAAAATATCGTGCCTTCATTAGGGAAGGAAGATAAGAACATTCCTTTCATCCTTTCTTGCCTCCTCGTCATCGCTTCCTCCTACTTGTGCTGGAGACATCACTATATTAGATTTCCTGATTACTAAATCCTGAAAAATGACTAGATAAGCCATCCCCAGAAACCTCCAATGGAATCCCCTACTTCTTATTGAATATTTCTACCTGGTCTACCTCCCATCTTGGCCCTTCTTTCTTCACACTCTCAAAATAGTCACTCGGTTACATAGTTGACACCACTCTACTCGGTTTTGAAATGTTTATTAGAATTGGAATGACATGAGGGGCCTCTCATTCAGTGAAATAAATCCTTGTACGTGTAGCCTCCACATTATAGGAAGTATTGTTGAATATAAGATTTTGAGTAACCATTCATTGGTTATTTGTAGGGACTTGAATAGTAGTAACATCCTCTGTCGCTCCAGGTTCAACATGTCCCAATGGACATTGCACAACAGGTGAGTGAATACCCAAATCATCCCTCAGGAAATTGAACAAATCAAGAAAAAATAGATTACTCCCCGAAGGATCTCGTTGAGTAGCCTTTACCATATCTGAGACAGATCCTGCATCCAAACCATCCAGACCTGCAATAACACACTTGTGGAAAAAAATTAACTGGTCGGCATTTTTCACGTCGGTTCTATATAACTGATGTGAAATGCTTTAATACTCAATATATCACTTTGGTTATTTTATAACAGACGTGATATATGGATTAGGATCCATTTTTTACGTCGGTTATTTTATAACCTATGTAAAATATATGGATATTAGCTTTTTTACGTCGGTTATTGTATAACCGATGTGAAAATAGAATTGGGAACACTTTATCATGTCAGTTATTTTATAACATATGTGATAAAGGAAAGCATGGCACATTTTCACATCGGTTATAAAAAACCAATGTGATAAAGCTAATCTCAGCAATATATCACGTCGGTTATCAAAATAACTGACGTGGTAAAGCGACATTTATCATGTCAGTTATTTTATTAACGACGTGATAAATTGTTTTCTATGTCAGTTATTAAATAAACTATGTTATAAACATTAATAAAATAGTTTACCATGTAGGATATTAAATAACCAATGTGATAAATCTTTTAAATTATTTATTGCACCCCGTATACAGTCATTCCATTTTATTCGATCGGGCGACCTGCAACTCGTCTCTCTTATGCGGAAAACCTAGAAAAGAATCTTTGAAGTCGTGCCCTCCAGCTACATTTTTCCTTCATCATTATTCATATTTATTATCATCAAATCTATCAGGTCGACACACAACACTCAAGTATGCTTTACACGGGTCGTTTTCAGTTTTTATTTTCCGCGATGCCCTGAACTATTTTTTTGAGATGTTGTTTCTCATTTTTCATGTTTCAATGCTAAGTATCATAGTGTTCATTTATACCATGCTAAATTCTTTTATGGTAATATAAACTTATGGAAGTGATATCATGTATGTTTATGATTTTTTGGTGTTCTATCATGTGTGTGTGCGAGTATAGGGGGGTTCCAAGGGGGTGGGGGCTGTGCAAGTGGGTGGGGGTGTCCAAGGGGGTTGGGTGGGATGTCTAGTGGGGTGGGGTTGTCTAGGGGGTGTCAAAATGGGTGATGGTGGTGTCCATGGGGTATGGGGACTGTTTAAGGGGGTTGGGGTGTCCAAGGGGGTGCGGGGGATGTCAAAGGGGGTGGGGTGGTGTCTAGGGGGGTGTGTGGGCTGTCCAAGGGGGTGGGGTGTCCAAGGGGGTGCAGGGGATGTAAAAGGGGGTGGGTGTGGTGTCCAGGGGGTGTGTGGTTGTCCAAGGGGTTGGGTTGGAGGGGGGGGGGTTCCATGGGTGAGGGGGATAAGGGGGATGTCCAAGGGAATAGGGGTGTCCTGGGGTGGGGTGGTGTCCAGGTAGGTGAGTGGGATGTCCAAGATGGTAGGGGGTGTCCAGGGGGTGGGCAGCTATCAAGAGGGGTGTGGGGTTGTCCTGGGGTGGGGGCTGTCATGAGGGGTGGGGGATGTCTAGAGGGTTCGGGGGCTATCCAATGTTTTGGAGGTGTCCAGGGTGTTCATGGAGGTGGGGGGGGGAGTTTAGAGGATGGGGGGTCCAAGGGGGTGGGGGTGTTGAAGGGGGTGGGAGACATCCAAGGGGGTGGAGGGCTGACTAGAAGTTTGGGGGTGTCTAGGGGTGTCCAAGGGGGTAGGGGGTGGGGTGGTGTACAGAATGGGTGGGGGTGTCCAATGGGGTGGGTGGGCTGTCTAGAGGGGTGGGTTTGTCCATAGGGGTGGGGGTATTCCAAGGGGGTGGTGGTGTCCAGGGGGTGTCCAAGGGGGTGGTGGTGGTGTTCAAGGGGGTGGCGGTGTCCATGGGGTGTCAAAAGGGGTAGGGTTGGTGTGCAGGTGGGTGTAGGGGATGCCCAAGGGGGTGCGGGGGATGTTAAAGGGGGTGGGTGTGGTCCGGGGGTGAAGGAGTTGTCCAAGGGGTTGGTGGTGTCCAAGGGGGTGGGGGTGGTGGTTTCCAGGGTTGTGACGGGGCTGTCCAAGGGGATAGGGGTGTCCTGGGGGTGGGGGTGTCCTGGGAGGTGAGTGGGTTGTCCAAGGGGGTAGGGGTGTTCAGGGGGTGGGGATCTCTAGAGGGTTGGGGGGGGGCTATCCTGGGGGTGGGGGATGTCTAGAGGGGTGGGGCATGTTCAGAGGGTTGGGGGTGTCCAGGGTGTCCTTGGCGGTGGGGGCATTCTACGGGTGTGTGTGGGGGTCCAAGGGGGTGTGGGTGTCGAAGGGGCTAGGTGGATGTCCAAGGGGGTGGGGGTTGTCCAAGGGGGCGGGGGCCTGTCCAGAGGGTTTGGGGCTGTTAAGGGGGGGAGGCTATCCAGATCCCTGGGGGTGTCTAGGGGGTTTCCAATGGGGTAGGGGTGTGGGTAGTGTCTTGGAGGGGTGGGGGTGTCCAAGGGGGTGGGGGTGTCCAGAGGGGTGGGGGGACTGTCTAGGGGGTGGGGGGTTGTCCGGAGGGGTGGGGGTGTCCAAGGGGCTGGTGGTGTCAAGGGGGTTTCCAAGGGGAGGGAGTGGTATCCAGGGGGTGGGGGGCCTATCCAAGGGGGTGGCGGTGTCTAGGGGGTGTCCAAGAGGGTTAGGTTGTGTTCTGAGGGGTGGGGGGCTGCCCATAGGGGTGGGGGCTGTCCAGAGGGTTCAAATCGTAATAATATGTGTCATTTTCAGTAGTGAATGTATGTATATTTTAATATTTTAACTTCATATTTCATTGTTACGGAAGGGTGAATTTGGTTTCCAGTTTCACCAGGATGTATTCTATGTGAACCTAAAGAAGAAAGGATCCACGATTTATTTAAAATTGTTATATCTAACTATATTTTCTTTTTAAAATCATTTTCAAGAATATTTTTTTTAAATACCCATGGATTTTTCATTATATTTTAAAATTGATTGACATTAAAATTATAATATTTTCATATAAACATATATTACTGTTATCATAAAAAGATGTATAATTTTGATATTTTTTATAGGTAATAATGAGTCGACGTTGGATAACAGCACATAGAATGAGTAATGAATATGAGGAAGTTGTTGATGCCTTTTTTGAATTTTCTAAAGGAAATATTCCAAGAAGTGACATTTTTCTTCCATGCCTGAAATGTTTGAATATGAAGAAGTTGAAAAGTAGAGAGATAAAAGATCATCTGATTTGTCATGGTTTTAATCTGAGTTATAGCCTATGGATTTCACATGGTGAAACTGGAAGGAATGTTAGATCTACTGATGATGATAATTCACAAAATGGTAACTCTAATGCAATTGAAGAAATGATTCAGGATATTGCAGCAGAACAAATTGAGATAGAACCGACAGTTGCACATCTCTATGGTGATGCTGAAAACCCATTGTATCTTGGTTGTACAGATTTTATAGTTTTGTCGGTGGTGTTCAGATTGATTAACCTGAAGGAAAAAAATGGATGGAGTGACATAAGTTTTACATAGTTGATACAATTGTTGAAAGACATTCATCCAAAATATAACGATCTTACATATTCCCATTATAAATCCAAGAAATTATTATGCCCGATCGGATTGGGATACAAGAAATTACATCCCTATCTGAATGACTGTATGATATATATGATGGAATATGAATTTCTTTCAGAGTTTTCAAAATGTGGGAAATCATGGTATAAGGTGAAAGATAAATCACAGGCTAATGTATAGATTACAAAGATCCCTTCCAAGGTATTTTGGAATCTTCCTATAATTCATCGATTCAAATGTTTATTTGAAAATTCACATGATGAAAAACGGTTAAGATGGAATGTTGATGGGTTGATATGTGATGGAATAATAAGTCATCCAGCTGATTGTCCACAATGGAAGAAAATTGATGAGCAATATCCTACATTTGGAAACGAAATTTGAAATCTTAGACTATGGTTGTGCACAAATGGAATGAATCCATACCGAACCCTCAGTAGCACACATAGTTCATGGTCTATTTTTTTGGTAATTTAGAACCTCTCTCCTAATATTTTTATGAAGTTCAAATATGTCATGTTGAGTATAATGATCTCTGGTCCGAAGCAACCTGCCAATGATATTGATGATTTCTTATCACCAATAATTTATGATTTGAAATTTTTATTGGAGGATGGTATTAGGGTGTATGATTCTTATAAAATGGAATATTTTCAATAGCATGTAGTGATTATGTCCACTATAAATGACTTCCCATAATATGGGAATTTGTCTGTATATAGTGTTAAGGGGTATAAAGCATGTCCAATTTGTGAAAAATAGACTTCATTTTGTCAATTGCATCATGGGAGGAAAAAAAGTGTACAAGGGTCATCAAAAGTTTTTTCCTTTGGATCACACTTATATGAGACTCAAAGAGGCATTCAATGGCTCACAATAATTTGATATTTCTCCAAAACCATGATCACTAGATCTGTATTTTGAAAGGGTCGAAAACCTTGATGTGACATTGAAAAAGACACTGAAATCTGGTAATGATAGACATAGTTGGAAGAAAATTTCAATATTTTTTTTAGCTACCAGATTGGAGATATCATGAAGTTAAATATAATATAGATGTCATGCATGTGGAGAAGAATATATGTTATTGTTTGATTAGAACATTGATAGATTTTGATGGAAAGACCAAAGATGGGTTGAGTACAAGATTATACTTACTATAAATGGGAATATGTTTGGAGTTAGCTCCCATTCCAAATGGAAGATGAACATTTCTTCCCCAGCCTTGTCATACATTATCTAAGAGGGAGAAAATTATTTGTTTTCTGTGTCTTCATGATATCAATGTTCCTCAAGGTAATTCTTCAAATGTAAATAAAATTCTCATTGAAGGACTTAAAGTTGATAGGTATGAAATCTCAAGATTTTTACGTCATGATGCAACAAATTCTTCCAGTTGCATTGCGTGGAATATTTCCCATCCATGTATGAATGACTATAATGAATTTGTGTTATTTTTTCAATTCAATTTTAAATAACGTGATTGATGTGAATGCTTTGAAAATTTTAGAAAAGGATGAAATTTTTATACTTTATCAATTGGAAATGTATTTTCCTCCAACTGTTTTTGATATAATGGTGCATTTAATGATTCATCTGGTTCAATAAATAAAGCTTTGTGGACCTATATATCTATGTTTGATTTATCCTTTTCAAAGGTATATGAGAATATTGAAGGGGTATGTTAATAATCCATATCGCCCTAAAGCCTTCATTATGGAAAAGTATATTTCTGAGGAGGTTGCAGAGTTTTTTATGAGCTACTTGGTTGTGGAGAAGCACATAGGTTTTCCTCCATCTCTCCATGAACGAGTTAATAATGAGGGAAAGGGGATTCATGGCTTGAAAGTAAAATCATTGTCAGCTAAATAGATGAAGAAGATACAATTATACATCTTGAATAACATAGTTGATGCTCAACTATATATCAAATTGAATATTAATGAGTTGAAACAATGTCATCCAAAGAAGAAAGAAATTTGGATTTTGAATGAGCACAACAAAACATTTTTTTCTTGGTTTAAAAAGACATTTCATGGTATATTAGAAGTTTAAGAGACATTAAAATTGGTAGTGGGTGGTCCATGTTTAAATGTGATAACATGGTCCGGTTATGACATTAATGGATATACATTTCATATGAAAGATCAGGATAATAGAAGTGAAGTTCGGAATAGTTATGTATTGGTGTCCATAGAAGCAATGCATTTTTCAAGTGCTAAAGACAAAAAACCAATTTCTAAATCAAGTGCATAACATGGAGTGATTGATGAAATATGGGAGGTTGATTACAATAAAAATTAATGTTCCTATTTATAAATTTAAATGGTTTATCAGTAACAATGATGTCAGACACAATGAATTTGGAATGATAGTTGTTAATCTGGATAGATTGGAAGACATAGTTAATTCTATTATTATGGAAACACATGAAAAACAAATTTTATATGTAGTACATCAGTCAGATATGCAGTGGGATGTTGTTTTACAGGGGAAAAGATAAAATGTTTTTGAGGATGAACATGATGAAGATGTTGATTTATGTGATATCTCTACTTCCATGGAAATATTAACGGAACATAATAATGAGAATGTTGAAGACATGGTTTGTGCCATAAGGAACGATCACAACTAGGGAATTTGGGAAACATATCCATTTTTTACATTCCTAAAATTAAAGGTAACATTGGTTTATTTCTTTTTTACATTTATTATTTTCATAAAATGTTAGATAATTAATGTTTTTTCTTTTTTAAAACATGAATTAAAACAAATAAGTATAATTTTTTGTTTTTTTTAATTTTTTTAGTTTACTTTATCATGTTTATCATTGCATAAATTATATATATATTATTTTGGTTCAATGAAAATTACATTACCATGTTTACCATGTTTACCAGGTTTACCATGATTACCATCTTTACCATATTTACCGTATTTACCTTATTTAACATTATTTTACATGCTTACCATATTAACTATGTTTACAATTACGTAATATAGTACAATTTTCTATTTTCTGTTTACATTAGTATTATAATAATTGAATTAGTATATTTGTGAACTAATGTTTGGTTTTTTGATTTTGAAGAATAATGACAGATTAATCAGTTGATCAACCACATGATACTGGAGATGATAATATTAGTCCTACCTCTGGGGAGGAGCATTCACATTCTCCTCTTGATGTTCCCCAATCATCTTCATGTGCTCCCAATACGACAAATAGTTCAAGAGTTGGTAAACATGGGTGCACATATTTTCAAAAATTATCACTTTCTCATACGCAGGATCAAAGGATACACATTGATTTTGATGAGGATGATATTCCTAGAGGTCCAAATGTAATAGATTTTAAGAGTTTTGTCTCAACTCGGGATAACAAAAGAGTAATCATTTGGTATGATGACTAGAGAAGTGTGCACCAAGCGATAATCTCTTAGTTGTGGGAGATGATTTTAGAAAGATCTTTTTCTATTGTTTGCATATAATTTAAATGATTCTAGTATATATAATATGTTTAACCTCTTCATTATTAGATGAAATTTGATATTCCTGATGATGGAGTAGTCAGGAAGAAATGCTTGTAAGTGGCTGTTAGGGGATGGAGGGATTTCAAATCAACCCTCTCATCTAATTTCATTTTTTTCGTAGGATTCCTAACAATCCATGTCATATATATCATTTCATAAATGAAGACACATGGAGATAGTTTTTTGAAAGTAGAAGAAAAGATTCATTTTTGGTAAGGGAAATGTAAACTTTTAAAACCTTTATTATATAAATGATCTTATTAATATTTTGTTAATAGTTTCTTATTCATAATTTATAGCAAACAAGGAAATCTCATCAGGAGATCCAATTCAAAAATGTATACCCTCAGTTTATCTCGGAAAGGGTATACATTATTGGAAGAACAAATGACTGTGGGAAATTTACAAAAACTAAGAGCTGAGTCTTCTAACTCTAGAGAGGTGGGCCCTCCATCCCCTCCATCTAGACATGAAAAGTGGATGAGATCTAAAAGTGGAAAAAATGGAAATATATTTCAGAATATTCGAGAATTGTAGCTGTGAGGATTGGAAGATATCTCTTTTATTTATTTATCTTATCTATATTCTTCTTATAATTTCAATCATTTTAGAAATGTTCCAATAATTAATACAGGATTATCTTGAAGAGAAGAGTTCATAGGGGGTATTTACCGCTACTGGGAGGCAAGATATTTTATCTGCAGCATTGGGAAAGCCCGAACATTCTGTTCATGTACAAGGATATCCGGAAGGTGTATCGGTAAAAAAAGGTTTCCATGTTCATCAACTTCTTATGTTGATGGTGTTTATAAAAAAATTGAATCCTTGGAGGCTGAGGTTCATAATATTACTACGACGATGGAGGAAAAGATTAAAGCGTCAGTACAATCTATGTTTACAGACATGAAATGACAATTTAATACTATGGCTCTCACTCCTCCACCTCCCCCTAAAGACTCCATTATTTATCCTCCACCTCCTCTGGTAGCTCCCACTCCCCCACCTCACCTGCAGACCCCATTATTTATCGTCCCCCTCTGCCAGTAGCTCCCACTCCCCGACCTCCGCCTGCGGACCCCATTTTTTATCCAAATCCTCCGCCGCGGCATCCTACTTATTGTGAGTTGTATTTTGATGATCCTTAACATTATATAGTTTCATATGGTCTGGTATATTATATACGAGATACAGTCCATGATCAACAATAAGAGGTAGAGAATCATAGGTTTATTGTACAGGATGTTATAAAAAGATCAGCTCGAGTATCATTACCTACAGATGAGGTGACGACAGTTGGACATTGTATTGACCATTTTTTAATTTGTCCATCCAGACTTCTTTTACACATTACCATAGAGGTATGTATGATATATCTTCTATTTTTTTAATGTGCATTTATCATTTGAAAACTAATATATTTTCAATTTATTTTTATAGGAATACCTCAAAGGTAATGGAATATTGTACAAACAACAACAATGATAAATGGTTATGACATCAGATATAGATTCTAGTAGTCTTGACAGATTTTCAAGATATTCAAATTTCTTGGCGGATCATTATGAGTTTCCAATGGAAGCTCCTCTTTGTAGACGTGCAATAACTATGGGGATTCTGAAAATCGGTATCACTGAGCTTGTTACTGGAGATATGTTGAGCATCAACGTAGTGAAATTATTTTCCATGTAAGTCTCAACACCTTTTCCCTACGTTATATTTATTAAAAATATATAATTATTTCTATTTGGTATTTGATATCTTTATAAAATTTGTGAGAAGAATGAGAATATAGAAGTTTAAAGATTCATGGACCCACATTTTATTTCCCCTGAAGCACGTGCATTGGATGAAGAACAAAGAATGCTTTATATTGCTGAAATATTTGAACTGAATATAGTCACACAATGATGGATGATTCCTTTTTGTGAGATGTATGAAACACATCTCTCTCAATGATTTCATTATCTTTTAAAATAAAAAACCACTAACCTTAAATTTTCTTTTATTAGTGATCATTGGATGTTAGGTGTTTTTTACTAAGGGAGAAAACACTTTATTGGACATGCTCTATCTATGGCGATGTGAGGGAAAGTATTAAGAAAATGTTGGAAAATTAAGTTTCAATTTATCAATAGTTTTATTTTTTATAATGAATTTTAAATTTATCCCATTCATATTATATTCTAACAGGGGATGGTTCTACATTCAAAAAAACACAAAGAAAAGGAGTCTGGAGACCAAATATGTAAATGTAAAGGTAAATATACATTTATAATTTGTACTTTAAAATTTATTACATAAACATAATATTTTGAATTTACACTCATTAAAACATAATTTTCATGAATAAAAAGGCTCCATCGAATGCAGATATTATATGTTAAGATTTATGTATGAAATAATAACAACTGGAATAGTTGTGAACTTTGACCCAGTAAAATTTCCTTTTAAACATTTCCATAATATTTCATTTGATTTATTCATTATACATGTTAACTACTATCCTTTTAATTTGTATCTATTTTATGAACCACAACCCTATAGTGCTCAAGACGTCAAACACTTACAAGTGGAATGGTCAAATTATTTTAAGGGTTTGATTGACTTCTAGTTGTTTGTAGTGTAAAATGTAATTTTGAATATTTTCATTGTAATTGTGTATTTGGTAGTTTTTTTTGTCGGATTTAGTTTCTTTTTAAGTTGAAATAAAAAGTTTTGAATGTTATATATGTGAATGTTTAATTTTTATCTACTTCTTTTTTTGGTCTACTTATGAAGGTTTTTTTGATATGGATTCTGGTCTAGGGGGAGGGGTTCCTAGGGTGTTGGGGTGTCTAGTGGGGTGGGTGATATCCAAGGGTGTGGGAGGGATGTCCAGTGGGGTGGGGGTGTCCTGGGTGCCCATGAGAGTGGGTGGGGGGCATTCCAAGGTGGTGGGAGCATTTCTAGAAGAGTGGGAGGGCTCTCCAGGGCAGTGGGGTCTATCTAGGGGGTGTCTAGGGGTGTTGGGGTGTCCTGTGGGGTGAGGGGGGTTTCCAGCGGTGTGGGAGGGATATCCAGTGGGGTGGGGTGTCTAGGGTTTCCATGGGGATGGGGGGAGTTTAGGGGGTTGGTAGAGGAGGAATCTATATCCCTCAGGGGGCTGAACACTGCTGGATGGTACTCATAACTCACACATGCAAAGCTTGAGCTCTAAAAATGTTTCACCAATTCTTTATTCCCCAGTAAACATCATTCATTCTATCACTTTGATGCCATTATAACCCGGGGAAACACCATCACGTGTGACTAAAGTACCTGGATCAAGGTGGTGGCAATCTCCTGGATCCTCCAGGACTGGAAATGATGCTCCCAAGGCTACCCATGAGATGCCTGAAACGACGTTAACAAAAATACCAATGGTGGGAAGAGGGAGCCAGTTTAGTTGGTGGAGAGGGATATGGATAAGACAACTATGATGCTCCAAAACACACAAGCATCCTTTTATTTGATCAATAAACTAATTTGGGAATCTAAATAGTCACTTACGTGTACATGTTGGGTATATTTCGGATCATCATAGTCGCCTTCTCTGTGTCCCTCTCCACCAACTGAACTGGCGCCCTCTTACCACCATTGGGATTTTTGTTAACGTCATTTCAGGTGTCTCATGGGTTGCCTAGGGAGAATCATTTCAAGTCCCGCAAGATCCTGAATATTTCCACCGCCAAGATCCAGGTATTTTAGTCACACATGATGGCGTTTTACCATGGATATACTGGTCATAAAAGTGATATAATTAATGTTGTTTATAGGGGAAGAAAGCATTGGTGAACCCTTTTGAGATCTCATGCTTCGCATGTGAGAGTGATGAGTGCCTTCCAGCGGCGTTCAACCACCTGAGGGATGGTGACGCCTCCTCTCCCAACACCAGCAGTCCAGGGGTTTTCCAAGTGGCGGGGGAAGTCCAAGGGTGTGGGGGTGTCCAGGGGTGTGGTGGGGGTTGTCCAGTGGGGTAGGGGTTCTTGTCTAGTTTTGGTCGGGTTTTTGTCAGTTTTTGTTCTAGGGCTATCTAGTAAGGTGGGGGGTGTCCATGGGTGTGGTGGGGGCTATCCCGTGGGCTGGGAGGGTGTCCAAGAAGGTGGGAGGGATGTACAGGGGAGTGGGGGGATGTCTAGGTGGTGTCTAGGGGTGTGTGGGGGGGGGGGCTGCCCAGCGGGGTGGGGGTTCTAGGGGTGTGGGAGGGATGTCCAATGGAGTGTTTTCAAATGGCGTGCGGCTGATTTCATGAGGGTGGGTGTTTCTAGGGGTGTGGGAGGGATGTCCAGGGGTGTGGGGTTGTTTTCCAATGGTGGGGGTGTTTAAGAGGGTGGCGGGATGTCCAGGGGTGTGGGGATGTCTAGGGGTAGCGGTAGTCCAGGGGTGTGGGGCATGCCTAGGAGAGTGGGGGTTGTCCAGGGGTCTGGGGGATGTCCAGGTGCTAGGGGAAGTCTAGTGGTGTTAGGGGGTGTTCAGGGTTGTCGTGGGGGTTGTCTAGTGTGGTGGGGTGGTTTTGGTCATGTTTTGGTCTGTTTTTTGTACGTTTTTGGTCTGGGGGTGTCCAAGGGTGTGGGCATTGTCCATAGGGTGGGGGAAGTCTTGGGGTGTGGGGGTTTCCTGGGATTTGGTGGGGCCTGTCCAGTGGGGTGGGGGTTCTTGTCTAGTTTTGTCTATTTTTTTGGACTGTTTTTGGACATGGGGTGTCCAGTGAGGTGGGGTGGGGGTGTCTAGGGATTTGGTGGGGGATGTCTAGTGGGGTGGGAGGGGTGTACGGTGTCCAAGAGAGTGGGAGGGATATTCAGGTGAGTGGGGGAATGTCCAGGGGGTGTATAGGGGTGTGAGAGGATGTCCAGTGGGGTGGGTTTCATGCGGTGTGGGAGGGATGTCCTGGGGAGTATTGTCTTGTGGGGTGGGTCCAAGAGGGTGGGGGGTGTCTAGCGGTGTGGGATGGCGGCTTAGGCATGTGGGATTGCTATCGAGGGGGTGTGGGTGTCCTGGAGGGTGGGGGTTGTCTAGGGGTGTGGGGGCTGTCCAGGGGGTGGGGGTAGTCCAGGGGCATGGGGGTGTCCAGGAGGGTGGGGGATGTCCAGGGGTGTAGGGGATATCTAGTGGGTGGGGGTAGTCTAGGGGTGTGGGGTGTCCAGGGGTGTGGTGGGGCTATCCAGTGGGGGGGGGGGGGGGGGGGGGTTCTGGTCAGGTTTTGGTCGGGTTTTGGTATGTTTTTGGTATGTTTTTGGATTGGGGGTTTCCATTGAGGTGGGTGGTGTCCATGTGTGTGGGGGCTGTCTAGGGGGTGCGAGCAGCCAATGGGTGGGGGTGTCTAGGGATGTGGTGGGGGCTGTCCAGTGGGGTGGGGGGGTTCTAGTCAGGTATTGGTATGTTTTTGATCTATTTTTTGGTCTAGGGGTGTCAAGTGAGGTTGGGTGGGGTTGTCTAGGTGTGTGGTGGGGGTTGTCCAGTGGAGTGGGAGGGTGGGAGGGATGTCCAGGAGACTGTGGGGATGTCCATGGGTGTGGGGGACAGTCCAATGGGGTGGGTTTCTAGGGGTGTGGGAGGGCTGTCTAGGGGTGTGGGAGTTTTGTCTAAGGGGTGGGGGTGCGAGGAGGGTGTGGGGTTGTCTAGTGGTGTGGGGGCTGTACAGGGGGTGGGGCTTTCTAGGTGTGTGGTGGTGTCCAAGGGTGTGGTGGGGGCTGTACAGTGGGGGTGGGTTTTAGGGGTGTGGGAGGGATGTCCAGGGGTGTGGGAGTGCTGTCCAGGGGGTGGGGTGTCCAGGAGGGTGGGGGTTGTCCATGGGTGTGGGGGGGGGGGGGGTAGTCCATGGGTGTGGGGTGTCCTGGGGTGTGGGGTGGATGTCCAGTGCATTGGGGGGGGGGGGGTTCTGGTATCTTTTGGGTTGGTTTTGGTCTGTTTTCTGTCTGCTTCGGGTCTTTTGGCAGGGCATAGTAGTGGTTGATTGGTGGTGAGGGCTGTCTAGTGAGGTGGGGGTGTTCTGGTCTATTTTTGGTATGTTTTTTGTCTGTTTCATGACTTTTGGAATGGTATAGCAGTGGTTGATTGGTGGTGGGGGCTGTCCAATGGGGTGGGGGGTTCTGGTCTATTTTTGGTCTGTTTTTGGTATATCTTTGGTCTGTTTCAGGTCTTTTGGCGGGGATAGCAGTGGCTGATTGGTTTTATTTTAAAAAAATTGTTTTTAAGTCGGTTTATTTATAACAGACATACAAAATGCATTTGGATTAGTTTTAACATCGGTTATTTGGAAACCGACGTAATTAATGCATGGGAAGTGGTTTCTACGTTGTTTATTTCATAACCTCCATAAGAAATGGAAATGAATATATTTTTATGTCGGTTATAAAATAACTGTCGTAGTAAATATTTTTTCACATCGGTTATTATTTAACCGACGTTGGAAACCACATGGGAGACAGGTTTATCACGTCGGTTATGCGCTTTAGAGTAGTGATTTATGACGTCAGTTATATAATAATCGACATGAAAGATTATATACCACATCATTTATTAAATTAACGATATAATAAAACATGACTCTGAAGCATTTTCCACATTACGTTTTTATCAACTGATGTGAAAAACACTTCAGATTTGTGTTTTTTACGTCAGTTGTAAAATAATAGACGTAAAAAACAATGTTTATAATGTCTCATGTAATAACGTCGGCCAAAAACCAACATAAAAAATAAAAAATAACTGTCGTTAAAATGTTTTCTACACTAGTGACAGGAGCACCAACATCAATCTTCCCATCAGTAACAGTATAAGAGAAACGGTCTCCCCCTCCATTACCTCTGGATTCACCAACAAGATAAGAATAAATGGAAGCGCTTCCAACTAAAGTGGTAAAACAATAATTTATGGGTTGCCAGTAGAGACACATGACTTATCCGACCTATGAGTCAATTGATAATTAGGTTGAAGGTGACTGAGACGAAAGCACCAACTACAAAAATCGAACCAGTTTTCGAAGACTGTTGATTTTTGATAACGACGTTCTTCACCAACCTCAATGCAAAAAATATCCACTGAAGGCTTTGAAATATCCACTTCCATACTGATTCAGGGAGAAATTATGTGACCTAGCGGGTGAGAACTCTCATCGAAGGCTAGGAACCTCCTGACATGGATACACGACATCTGTAGAATAGATGGATTTTGAAATGGAAGATAGAGATACAAGAAGCTTTCCCAAATTACTAAGAGTGGGGTGTTTCATTTCCAGTTTAACACATAACTCCATCTTAGTAGTATAAATCAGGATCCATCGCAAGAACACGTACCATTGGACCAAGAAGAAGCAAGATCAACAACGTATTGGATGTGAAGAAGAAAGTGGCGAGAGTCTAGGATCCCAACCACAAAGAAATTATTTAGAGGATAGGAATTGTTGATAAACTTGTCGAAGCGGTTGAGTGATGGTCGTCAACGACCAAAGTGGGTGACGAGGGACAACCCATTGAGCGAAGAAGCCTCCAAGAACTCCTAGAGAGAGATCAGAAGCGATGCAGCAACATTGTAGAGGGTAGGGACTTTCAGGTTAAATATGATATAAGGATAATATGGGAGAGAGGCTAGATCAGTTGATGAAGAAAACACCGGTTGAGGGTGGGTGGTGAGTGGGACGACCATCAACACCGCCTAAAGGGCTAGCACACAACTAGGGTTCGAGGAAGAGACCACCGACCAACTCCTAATCCTCACATTATGAATTATATTATTTTAAATTTAATAGAAAAAAATACCCAACCTCAATATACCTATTTGATATATGATCAATGAGTATATATATAATAACCACATATCTAGTTACCATATTTTCATTGAACATAATCATAATGGTCATACATCATTCAAATATATAGATTAACTAAACCATTTTTATCATCCCACAATCAATTTGTAAACCACAACTCTCATTTCATATAATTGATTTTTTTTAGATAAGTATCCTTTCATTGTTATCTTCCTCATTATAGGATTTTTCGGATCTTCGTGATACACATAGTAAAATGGGACCCAGAAGATTCCATAGCCAAAATGATTTATTTTTATTATCTATATTTCCATATTGATTCATGAACTTTTATTAAATATATTTCATCTATTGTTGGTAATGATACTTATTTGGCAGTACATAGTTTATTTATTTATTTATTAATTTCCAACTAATAAATGTAAATTTTTTATTTATATTGGCTTATAAATTATAGGTCACAATGTCTAATCATGTTTCAACCCTTTGGAAAGAATAAAGTAACAGTATTTAAACATATTAACCTAAATGATAGTAATAATAATTAAACTCATAATAATGGATTGTAAAATAGAGGAACCACTCGTTAAATATGTTTGGATTCTTGTTTATCTAAACCATACACATACTTTTTATACCCCACTAATAATTTTATGCAACCAAACACTAACACATAGGTAAAATTTACCCACACTGTTTACATGTATGGTTTCCCCTAACCATGTGGAAACCATGTGACAATGTAAAACCCTTTATAAAATTCATATCATCAAACTGATGTATCAAACACTAACTTGTGAAGATATTTTTTTTCAAGGCCATTATCAAAATATAGAAAAGACTCTGAAATATTCTCCAACTCAAAAAATTATAATTCTAATCTTTCTTCTCAAAGTATCCCTTACCCTAGAATAAATTTTTTTAAATCTCTCTTGAATTTCATGACCCATAATGACATAGAGTTTTATTAAATGTGATCATGAAAATTAAATATATAATATAAATAGAAATATTTTGTGTATATATTTTTCTCCCTAATGGTTTATAAAAAAATAGACAATATTAATGAAATATAATAAAGAATCTATTGAACTAAGAAAAAAATATGATTTTCCACCCTGAAAATATATACATATTACCATGGATATGTGGATTTTATGTTATACAACACAATTGGTTTTGTATTTTTTAATTATTTTAATATTTATGATTCATTGTGCTTAATTGTATATTGTAATCCCTATATTGAGGTATTTAGTGGTAAAAAAGAAGTGGCAGTGTAGTGGATTGAGATTTAACTTTGTTACATTGTGAAATTCAATGATTATGGAGGGAAAAAACTAAAGAAATGATGATAGAAGAAGATTTCAAATAATAAAAAAACAATATAATAGTTTTTTTACAACATTTTGTTTTAATAAGGATCATGATGATTGGAGGAAAAAAATATAGTGTTGGATGGAATCTATTTAGGGAGATTTAAAATTCATTAAACACCATAAGAAGATAAACTATCTCATGCATAACCAATTTATAAGATGATTTCTGTGTTATATTCCATGGAAAATGATATAATATAATATTTTCACATTACATGAAATTGTTTGATGAAAATGGTCTTGGTGTGTGTAGTGTCTTGGTTGAACACTTTTGTGAAGCTGATATTTTAAATAATTTTGATCATCATCAAAATTAATTAGAATAGATATTACAAAAATCATGTTTTTAGAGGAAAGTACTCATGTTTGTTCATTTTATACTTGGTATTATAAAAAAAGACAAGGTTTGAAAACCTTTTTTTATTTTTTAGAAACTATAATTTTAAAATTTTCAACCACATAGATATCATGGAACAGTTATAATTTAAATCCATAAGTTTTGAAATATCATAATCTGAATAAAACCACATCATATTTTCCATGGAAACACTTTTCATCTTGATGGTTTTCCTATAATGTAAATTGATTCACCCTTTTCTACATGTTTCATAATCCCTAGACTAAGGTTAGTCTGTATGGATTCTTTGTAGTAACATATGATCATATGTTTCTTACTTCTATGATTTATCTATTTCATACATTCTAGTGGTTAAATAAATATATTATAAATTCATCAATATGAGTTTTTATGAACGAATAAAATTATAGAAGATCTAGACATTTTTAAACAAATTTTAGATGTTATTTTCTTATAGTTTCTTTTGAAATTATATTATATTAATTTAATCTAATATTATTATGCCTCAAAAATGTGTCATATTATGAATATCATTTTTCTAAATTCCTTTCATACAACATAAAAAAGGTAATTTTTTCCAAAATGCAGTTTTGAGGCTCACTTGGGTCATCTCACTTAAAGAGCTTTCTCAGTTGTTCACCTACTTATTTTATCTCACCTAAATTGTTCCTTTTTATTTGTTTTGATTTTTTATAAAATAAAATGTAATTAATATGAATTAATAGAATGAAATAATTAAATTAAAATTAATGTAAATAATTATATTGGTAAAGAAATAATTTTCCATTTTGGGATTTTTTCATGGGTTCCATCATTATCCTTATTGGTGTTTAAATTAAGATTGATAATTCAATTATGTGATCTCATTCATGAATTAAAATTATTTTATTTAGTAGTGTGGAATCATGAATTACTTTTGAAATCTCAATTCCACCTCCTCCTGTAATAATTTTTCATGGAACACCTCAATCAATGGTCTGGAATATTCCACGACCATGCCCCATTATATGAAATTTCACCCCCTAAATGGCTCAAATAAATCATAAGAATAGCATGATTTCTATATAAGGGAATGAAATGATTTCAAAAAAGAATAAAAATGAGTTTTAGATCAGTGTCATGGTGGACTATCGCCACACCCGTTCACAACACACTTTTTCATCACAAATTTAAAAAAACATATGAATACAAGTGAAGAATAAATAAACATCCTATTAACATCCCCCAAGACAAGACTTGAGTTAACACCTTGTTTTTTAGGGTAATAGGTCACGATATAATGAGAAATAATGTGAAAAAATAAAATAAATGAAAATAATGAGGATTGGAAAATAATTAGAATAAAAACACTAACAAAAAATCACAAAATAATAATAGAAGATGCATGAGAAAAAGAATAGAATGATAATGAGATATAGAATAATATGAAGGGTGTTTGTAAGATAACCTAAAAAACCAAAGCATAAAATAGATGTTATTTAAAATAAACTAAATTATAATAATATTTGAAATAAATATAAATATAAAATTTAAAACTAAAATAATAGATGAAAATAAATGGGTGCAACAGCTTCCCTTCTAGAATCTACCCTTTAAAAAATGTCTCATGTGGTGCCCAACATGTGGGAGAATGACTTCAGATGCACTTATTATAAGATGCTTAAAATTTATATTTCTATTCAACCTGAAAATTTAAAATTAATTTTAAACAAATAGAGTATGTTATTACATGATTAATGAGTCACACTATTTTTAGTCAAATGTTTCCTAAATCCTCCCCAAATTTTGAGAATCCAATAACCACATTAATGAGGTAATATCTACATGATATTTAATGGTAAAATATTCTATTTAATTATATTTCAAATATATAAGTTATCACCACAAATGGAGGTCTTTATCCATAGTTATTCTATATTTACTGATATGGGATCCACACCATCATCCAAAACCATTTTTATCTTTATTGATTATTTATGGAATATAGACATTCAAATCGGATCCTGGTCTAATAGAAGAAGTTGATTCCAAAAAATCAATGAATCATAAAAACAAAATTAACCACCAAAATTTGATAAATATTTTAAATTTTATGATCAAAATAAAAAATTCATTAAAGTCTAAAGTATTCCCATAATTAAGAAATTTATCCACTTAAGCTGAAAATAGACAATAAATAAAAAATTTATGAAAACAGTCATATATTAATAAAATATTAGAGATGAAATCATTGAATAAAATATAGAAAATAATAAAAATATTACCTCTATGAATTAACCAAAATATAAGCCATTTTTTACTCTAGTATAAAATATAAACAAGGAAATCAGAGGTACTAATTTTATCAATATTCAAATTCTAAATATATAGAATAAAAAAATTATCATTTTAAATTAAAAATTTTAAATTCCACATAAAATAAGATTCAATTTCTAATTTTTATTAAAAATAATTAATCCATGTATTTTACTTTCCCTTTTGAAAAATGATTAAAGTTCACATTTCATTAATTTAAGATCATCAATTCATAATTATTAAACATGTCGAGCATAATTTACCTTACTTGTTAATATCTTCTCTCATATCTCAAGATACAATCCTAGTAGACTTATGCTAATATCATGAGATTGTTCTATTTCACTATAGTATTTTAATGTAACTCTTTTCTCCACATTATAAAGACAAAAGTCATATAAAATCATGAGGAGTTTCAATCAAGGTACGAATGATTCTGAGGATTGTGGCCAGTAGGAATTGTTGTTTTAAAATTAAGACTTTAAGATAAGGTTTATCTCTTAATTTATATATCATGATAAAAAATTAATTCTAAATTGAATTATCCCCTTAAAAGTAGAAACTCTCATTTCCCCCAAACTTTTTAATGCAAAGGGCATGAATAATGAGATCATATTGAATGATGTAAACCTCAATGAATTTTTCTCTAATTTTTTAATTTTTCTATATTTATATGATTTTTCAATTTTTATTAAAAATGTTATTATTATAATAAACCTCACATCCCCCACCTAACCACATATATTAAAAATAATTTATCCGTTAATGGTGATGTTTTATTCATCTAATTCATAATCTATGCCCTTTTTTCAGGAAGGAAAAATAATTAAGTACATTGAATGAATCAAAACCTTTCATTATTGCCACATTATCAGAACTACACATTTCCCATTATATTAATTATGTCCCTTCCACCATTTATTCCTTAACCCCCCCCCCCCCAACATCAACTTTAAAATATTAAAAAAAATACTAAGAGTAAGGTTTTAATGGGTAACAAATGGATTCAAACATGGATCATTACTAAAATGGCCATTCATGGTCTATATGGGATACACAAGGATTAATTTAATGGTGATATTTTAAGGATAAAGTCTTTTAAAATGTTTGATAATCATTTTATTCTTTTTCACAGTCATAGCTTTGAAAAGTTAAAATCCATGTTCTAGTTGCTGACATGTCCCAATATCACTCGAGAAATATACTCAATAATAAATAAGAAGATCATGGTCTAGAAATATTATTGGTAATATAAAATTTGATATTGGAAAATCACTCAAGGAATTATTAATCTTAAAAAATCAATTCACATGAATTTTATTAACTCAAATCTTGAAAATTCATAGGTAACTTAGATTTAAATGAATCAATTAATTGCCTCAAATATGGAGTCCAAATTTTCCTATAAATGATAAAATTTTGTTACCCATTTATCCTATTTACTCATTCATTATTATTAATATTTAAATCTAAAACAATGAATAACTGGATTCCAAATATACTCATGTATCCTATAAAATTAAATTCAAAAGTGAATTTATGAATGGGCATGAAATTCATGTTTAAATTTCAAAATCAAATCATAGACAAAAATGTAATGTGTTTAAAAGATAAAAATTAAAATTAAACACCATTTTGAAATTATTTTTAGTCATATTTACTCCATGGTTATTTGGGGCTTCAATGTGACATCAGGAATGTAAAAAAAGAAAATTAGTCAATTAAAAATAAGTATCATGTCATTTAATCTCAAAAATATACGAGGGAGTGGGTTTCATGTGGGACTAATTTATAATATTTAATTCGAGATCTAAATTACTAGAAAAAAAATATAAGGATAAGTCTTGGTATGATCCCCTAAGTGGGAACCAAATTTTTATTGCCACCAGAGGGAAGTAACAATAGTTATTATTTGTTCTTTTTGAGATAATTATATATATTTATTATACCAGATCAACCCCCTTCTTATTGTGGTATAGTTTTGATGGTGGGGTTAGATGAATTACGAAACCTCATCCTCTTTAGTATATACTTGCACAATATCTTCTTCTCTACCATGTGCCCACTCTAGATTTTCAAAATTAAAATAATATTCTAAAAGAAATTGACAATGTTATTTTACATCAACTATATTTAAATATATTGATTCTCTATGAACATTCCTCCTTTCAATGTTTACATATTATTGATTTATTTATTCATGTAGAGAAAATTGGATCATTTCATCTAAATCATCTAGTATGATTTCACTCTCTTCAGGGAGATCTAAATGATCCTTAATATGTTCATTTTTATTTATATAATTTTCCTCTAGAGAAAAATATTTTTTTTCGAATTTAAAAATTTAAAACTATTAGGAGTGATACTGAAATTAAATTCTTTAAAATAAAGTGACTTTGAGTTCAATAATGTACCATCTCCCTGAGTTGGTTTATGTTTAATTTATTCTTTAATAGAAATCACCTCTTGGGGTTGAGGAGTAGTTGATAGAGGTAGGTAGTCGTGCTTCTACATTTCATCGATCTCATATTAATAAATTATAGAAGAGTGAGGGGGAATCTTCTTGGACCTTTTACACTTGAGGAAATTTTGGAATTTAATTGGATAACTCAGTTAGGTCGTAGGACATCACATCAAAAGATTGTTTTTTCATGTCCTCCCTCTTGACAGCTAATTTTTTTTGAATTTCTTATCTATTTTTTTATTTCCAAATTAACCCCACGTGTCTAAGAACAATAAAAACACCATCCTCCCTGTATAATGGTGTGTCAATAATTGTTTCTTGACCCTATGGTTAATTGATCTCGGAATTAATGAAATAATTATTTGAAAACATCATTGGAAAATAATTTTTTTTGAATTTTATTTGAAAATAATATATTTTATCTAATATGTAAAAATATAAAATCTATGAAATTAAATTATTTTTTCTAGAAAATGTGCTAGATTTAATGAATGATTCTCTTAGGGTGTTTCAAAAGAAAATTTATTTTCGTAATGTTGCATAGATACTAACCAAATTCATCTCACTTGTGGATATTTTTATGTTGTTCACCTACTTATAATATCTCACCTAAGATACTTTTTGTGTCAATTTTAATTATTTTATGAAAAAAATTGAATTTAAATAAAATAAGAGATTGAAAAAATTAAATTATCATGAAATGATATAATGATATTAGTAAAAAAAACCTTTCCTTTCTTGTTTGGTTCATGGGATCCATCATTACCCTAGTCAGTGTTTAAATTAAGTTTGATACTTCAATTTTGAGATCTCATTCTTGAATTACAATAATACTATTTAGTGGTGTGGAATCTTTTATTCCTTTAAAAATATCAATTCCACCTCCTCCTATAATTACGGTTGAGGGCACACCTCATTTGAGAGTGGGACATCTTCTAAGACCAACCTTCATTATATGAAATTTCATTCAGTAAATGTCTCAACTCCATTATATGATGACTGTGTATCCAATAGAAAGGAGAAAAAATATTTAATAAATGAATAAAAATTTGTTTGAGAATATTTTTAGGGTAGAAAATTTTCTACACCAGTGTGAATTATTCCTCCTTATTAGAAACATAATGGAACATATGAATTTATGTTCAAAATAAAAGAAATTTTCACCTACCTTTCCTAGGACAAATATCAGTTATCCCCTCATTTTAAAGGTAATAAGTGATGGTGGAATGAGTAATAAAGATAATGAAATAAAATAAACCTAAATAATGAAAATAAGAAAATAAAAATAAATAAAATCACAAACATGAAATCACAAAATAAAAATATACAAAGAAGAATAAAAGAAGGAAATGAGATGTAAATGAATAAGAAGCGTGTTTTTAATATGACACAAAAAAAATTCATGCATTGTATTTTATAAAAATGAAACTAATTTAAATTATTTTCCATAAATATATAATGTAATAAAACAATAAAAACAAAAATAAAAGAGAAAAATAAATGGGTACAACAGCTTCCCCTATAGAATCTATCATCCAAAATATGTCCCTTGTTATTCCCATAGAATAGTTGAATCACTCCATTTGTCCTTAAAATATTCTTAAATTTTTTTATTGACCTTCCAAATTAAAATTAATAGGACGTGTATACATGATGGTATTATATAATTATTGATTCACACTCTTTTTGGATGAATGTTTACTAAATACTCCCTTATATTGAGCATTCAGTATCCACATTAATGAAATAATATCACAAAGAAATTTAATTTTAAAGTGATCCTTTGAATTGGATTTTAAATCCAACTGGAATAGCCTCAATTTTAGGCCTTTTCCCATGTCAGTCAATTTTTACAAAGGTGGGGTACAGGTTTTCATCACGAATAATTTTTCATCTTGATTTATTTTCTAGTGAAGGTGGATGTTCGAATCATATCCTTGTCCAAAAGATGAAATTGATGCCCAAAAATCATGTAATACAAAAAAAATCATTCATATTTAACAAATATTATAAAACCTATGATAAAAATACAAACATTGATAAAATCTATTAAAATTACTGAATTAAATAATTTTCAAATTTTATCCCTAAAGAAACCCTAAATACAATGTTTATGAAAATAAGATAAAATTAATAAATTTGTATGGATTAAATCATTGAGAATAATATTAAAATTCTGAATATATTAACTCTATCACATTTATTATCACAAGTCCAATCTATTTAGCAATCTCTATGTTTTCTCAACTAATTTCATTTTGATGTTATTAATTAATTATATTCTATTTATATATGTATAATGTTTTGGTTATATTATCCAAGGGATTGAGAATGAATTATATTGAATGATTATTTACAGAATTAAATTTATGATAATTTCAATTAGGTTTCGATTATCATAATAACATGTCATCCTTGAATTCGATTTATGGTCCATTTATCTCAACGGTAGAGGGAAGATGTTGATGTTAATTTTCTGGATGGCATGATTAAATTTTTTTTGTTTGTTTCGTTATTCACTTAAATACTACCCATTAGAAGAACATGGATGAAATTAATGAGTTTATACCTAAAAATTATAAAATTTGGGGAAGGGTATTTTTAGTTACTCATGTTTCTTCCAATAATTTTATTAGGTTAAAAATTATAATTCATAAAAATTATATATTTTAAAATTTTATATTATATATTTATTCATATAAATTTGATTTCGATCAATGTAATATGGATATCTACTATTCTAATAAAAAATTTATTGAGATCAAATATAAAATTAAAAGAACTGGATATGTCATATTTTTAAGAGGATTTGTTGTTATTTTATTTTGTAGGTTTTTGAGCAGCCGTAAGAGGATCATCAATAGGATTTATCATATAGAAATAGAGGAAAATAAAATCACACATTCTTAGGAAGATGTATTGGATAATGATTTTGTAGTTATATATTATTTTAAAATTGTAAAAAATAAGGGAGTATCTTTAAAATATTATAATGTAATTATTGTTCTAAATAAATATAGTGATTCCCTTTTGAAATTTAAAAAGGCATTCGATAATCAAGATGATTTCCAAATAGCTTGAAATAAGGTCATGGAAATTGAATGATTAATTATCTCTTAAATAAACAGTTCCTTTTAGTCTATTAGTATGATTCTGAAGATTTAAAAATAGATATATTCTAAAATAATGACTTGGGATAATAAATTAAATCCATTTCAATGAAATATTTATAGTGGTCAGTGGTAAAAAGATTTTGGCAATTTACTACTATATTGAATTTCATGACTCCTCACAAATGTTTTGAGTTTTTAAAAAGAATTATTAGTTTAATCTTTTAATTATAAATGTTTCAACATATATTTAATTTAACAATGTTGATAAATCTCTGTTTGAATTATAAATATCCTTCATTTGTGGTTGATTTTTTTGTGATTCCCTGATGTTATTGTTTATAATTTTTTTGGAATTTTATTTTTCTTATAAATGTTGTATTTTATAACCTAATACTATTAAAAAAATGTCCTCACATATTGTACATTTCTATTTTAATAGTAAGATCTTGAGTTTGGTTTATAAGATTATGATTAAAAAGAATTATATTTAAAATAAATTGGTATTTATTTTTATAGAGTTGGTTTAGGGGTGTAATTATGTATATGAATATCAATTTATATATTCAATGATACCTAATATAATTTATATTAAATATATTAATTCCATTATTCTTATGTCCACTTAAGAAAACATGTAGTATTGGGGAAAATGAACTAATAAAATAGTAGAGGCCAAAGTTCTAATAAGGTTGTGGATATTGATTTGTTTTATATTACATGAATATATTGAAATGTATGGTTGATATGCTTATTTTATTTTTCCTACTTGTTTATTTTTTATCATTATTTATAATATTGAGATCTGGATAGGTGGTTGTTTATTTATGTGGATATAGAAGTGAATATATAGTAATTTTGAGGTTGTAGTGTGGTGATATAGAGGAAAAGAGGACATATTTGATGTGGAAATAAATTGATGTAAGAGGAAGTGGTGTGTTTTTACGTTGATTAGTTTTATTTTTCCCCCATTTCCTGTGTAGTAAGAATGGAAATAACACCTTGATGTTTTCCACATAGGTAAAAGGAAAATTATCATGAATAATAGGTAACTGTTGTATCCGATTTAACAATATTTTTTTATATTTGATTTATTTTATTGAATTTATAATTGTTATCCATCTATTTGGTTAATGAGTAATTATTATTTATTTGGTATTTTTTAAACAAGATTATGATATAAAAATAATACATCATTTTAGATGCATATTTAGTATATCTCACAATAATACAAACAAGAGAACCACAAAGGTTTAGTGCCATGTGAGACTACATACATCATCCTATTTTTCATGAAATGTATTTAGCATATCCCATAATTCATTTCTCACATGCTAAACTTAATATACATACCATAAATAAAATCTCTCTTTGTATCTTGGTGAAAAAAAACATAATAAAGTGTGAAATCAGTTTCCCAGTAAGATAAAACATTGGAGATATCTATAATTTATCACAACCGATAAGAAGATATTTATATGGTTTTTATAACATGATCATAACATAAAAATCTCTAAGAAAAATATATCATCAATCATTAATCTTGGAAAAAGACATTGTCATAGAAAAATACATAAATTTGATTAGTGTATAATTGACAATAATCGATGATGTGCAATGAGAATCTATCATAATCACAATACAATAGTTTGTGGAATACTCATAATCATGAAAATTCGCATCCTTTCTCAAGAATTATTTCCATGTTTATAACAGTGGATTTATTTCACTTCTCATTTTATCATTTCCTTAGTCAAGGTTCACTCCCAACACTATTATAAATGATAGAGTCCATTAGTTAATTTTTTTCACTCTCTATATAAGTCAATATTTTCTCCAATGATTTTATTCATTACCCCATAACATATAGGAAAATTTATTTTTGGGGATACCTCTCACATAATTACCACCTTATATATGTGTTCCATAAGGTCATTAAAATATTCAAAATTTCATTTTATCAAATAAAATAGAAGAGAAACAACATTCATAAACATTTCATAATAAAATAATAATAATCCATCTTGGGATAATATATGGATGAAATCATTAGAAAATATCCCTAATGAATCATACAAAACAACAATGGATTCTAAAATAGAATAAAAAATCCATTTAAAGATAATTTTAGCCTTTCAATGAAAATTTGTTCAAATATCCATTTCCTTTAGTATAATTAAAACTAAATATTTTTATTTTATTTTAGATATATATTATTTTAAAATAACCTTGGAAACATGTTAATAATTTTTTTAAAAAAATAACGTTCATTAAATCTAGAAAATTCATTCATGTTGTATGTGACTAAAATATATTACTTTCATGCCATTAATAAAAAATATCAAATAAAATCTTTCAAAAAAATTGTTATAAATCCGTTGTATAAATATGAAGAAATTTTATATATGTATATATATTGTTCAAAATGAAATTAAATAGTCATTTCATCATATAAAATAATATTCTTGAAAAATATTTAAGGAAATATGGAGACGGACAAAAACATGCATCTACCAAAGGGGAAATAAGTTCTAATTTTCAAAAAGTCGAATTCTTGATATTTGATTATATAGAATAGAAAAAATGTCAATAATTCCTAAAATATACTAAAATAACAAAATTATTAAAATATAGACTAGGTTTCAAATATAAATACCATATAATATCCTTCAATTATAATTTAACATAAACAATAATGAAAAAACGATATTGTAACACAAATTCCAAACTTCAATTCATACATTTATTCGTATATTTACAAGACACCTATATTATAAATATAAATTTATTATAAATATAAAGTTTATCCACATTAAAAATATATATTTTTATTATTAATAAGATTCATTTTTACAGTCCAACAATTCCTTTTTTATCAAACCTTCAATAGAATAATTATTTTGGTGGAAACAGATATATTTTCCATACATGATTTTATTCAAGGGATTCACTCGTTGCATATTAATCACAGCTGAATCATCCCAATAATATCAAAAATATCTTAATTGTTATTTTTA
The DNA here is from genome assembly GCA_963277665.1 of Viscum album. Lineage (NCBI taxonomy): Eukaryota > Viridiplantae > Streptophyta > Magnoliopsida > Santalales > Viscaceae > Viscum > Viscum album. The sequence goes on from OY728160.1 coordinate 739,160,538, forward strand.
TTATTTTTATAATGTTTTTTAATCATTCATAAAAATTTGGGGTGATGAACGAATTACATCACCTTATACAGATGGTAGTCTATACACAAGAATGAATGATGTTTAAACTTCTTGATTGATAGAATAAAAAATATTAAATAATAATTCACCTATAAATATTATTTATTATATAATAAATATTATTAATTTTTACATTATTTAAATTTATCAATATTACCATCAATATAAAGATGAAATGAAATAACATCGCTTCATGGAGGTTCTAGGCCTCGCAAATGGATTATAAATGTTTTCATTTTCAATGAATGGGAGGGTATGAAGGTATAGAATATATTATAATTACATAAGAATAATTATTTAATAATGATATTATATAAAAATTCAGCCCGTCATAATAACCACCCTAAATGATAGTGGTGGAAAAAAGAATCATAACACCATGTGGAGGTTGTAGTCCACAAGTACACATGAGTGATACATTCATTTCCAATTTGTGGAAAGGTGATGGAAAAGGGTTGTTTCGTAATCATAAAAATGTTTTTGTATATTTATTATATTTCATTCATTGTATAATATTTTATATAACTGATTTTTGGGAACCAAAAGAATGAATATACATTCAATGTGTAGGGTATGGTGAGTACCTAATCTTTTAGAGAGCTCTTTTCCTTTACACCTTATTCCTTCATAGGATTGAATTGGGAGAAAAATAGAAGCTAAATAAAAATTGGAAAGAATTTATAAAGTTACATTTGTATGGTTGGTGGATTATATAAGGCATAAAATTTCTAAATAATGAATGTGATGATTATATGTATTATTTGTATGGGTAAGAAAAACATTGAATTACATAAATGATTTAAGTAACTTCAGGTGTCACTTTTATATATTTAGAATAAAATGGGACATTATTTTAATTTTAGAATACATATTGTCTAAAAATAATTCAAAAATAATATTTTGTCTATATTATGAAGAATATTTACTTTATATCTTAGTTTTTTACTTTGGTAAACGTGATTTAAGGCTAATAATTTAATAGTACTATTTTTTACAATTCTTTATGAAAATAAATAGTGGTGTGAAAATTAAAAAAATGATTATCAAATATATAAAATCCATTTTATTAAATTAAAAATATATTTGTAGTATGAATTAATTTTAATATAAGAACACAAATGTAATTGAAACTATTTCATTAATATTGTGATTTAAATATAAAATTTTATTTATTTATATTTTATATCTATTAAAAATAATTAGAATATTAATAAATCATTTTATATAAGAGATAATTTTTATATTTCATTAATTTCATTCATCAATATTGATTAATTTAATTTTCCAATATAGATACACGTTCGGTGAATAAAAGACATTTTCATAAAAATGAAACATTTATCATCAAAATATTTTATTTTCATCTATTAACAATTAATAACCAGTGAATTGATTATAAAAAAGTATAAAAAATATTTTAAATAATTTTAATTTTAATTATATATTTTTAATTAAATTATAATATCATTTAAATAAAACATACATTATAAAAATGCTAAAAAGAATTATTTTAAAATAGGTCTTTCGGAGTAAGATAATTCCCATAGTGAATTATAAATCATTATATATAATTAAATTTCATTCAAATTACATATAATGGTATTCATAATATAATTTATACAAATTATTAATATAGATGTAGTGTTTTTTATAAATCATGTTATAAAGAAAATAATTTTTAAAAAATAAAAATATATCATAAAATATTAGGCTATTACATTCCCCTCCTTTGTAAAAATTTTACCCTACAAAATACATTACCCTTATATGAAGATGAGAGGTTATTTATACATAATCACATCTATGGGTTACTATATATATTCATTAATATTAGGGGTTCTACATAAAAAAAATTTCTAGTTGAGTGATCTTCTTCGACCACACATTCCCTCTTCAAGGTAGATGATTCATAAGTTATTCTTTAAAATAGAAATCGTAGTCTAGTGGTATAAGATATTTCATATGTACAATATTAGGATTAGGTATATACATCCTCAGGATTGTTTCATGGAATATATAATGAACATGAGTGAAATTTAGTGGAAGCACTGAGAGATAAGAAACCATCATGATATGATCATGGATTTTGACTAGACTTATATATATATATAGGGTTCCAATTTCCCATATTTTCAAATCTCATACCTTATTCCATTGTGATATTAATATGAATACCTTGTCAACAATATTGAAATATAGATACCATAGATTTAAGGACCCTAAATTCAAGACCATATAAAACTGATTTTATGTATGATAAATTATGCTACAGAGTAAAAAAATTAATTATAAATATACTATTAAAACAGTCATGACCCATCTCTTAGGGCTAGTTTCATGACTACCCCAAGCCCACCTTACATAGGCCAGGGGCTGGTGACAAGAACCGATGGTATTATCCTACAAATGGGAGGCAATTTCTATGTAGATGTACACACACACACAACTCATATCCAAAGGTACTAGAAAGTAAAATCCAAGGAAACCATGCATGCAATCCACTATATAAAAAAATCCATAGACCAGGAGAACATAATGTACAGGGTGGAAACCTGATCCAGTATACAAGACCACTAAAAGAAAAACATAAAAATTTAAAACTTCATGTCCCTGAAGCTCATCAACTAGGAAGCCAACCGGAAGGGTATATAAAGGGTAGTTTCCTAAAGTCGTAGATGTACACCCCTTCAATCTGATATCACTAAACACAACTAGGTCTGGTTCCTCGCTGGACTCATTCAAAGCATCAGTCATCTCCACAAGACCTAACATGTTTCGAAAAATCCCATGCAGGGGTGAGTAAAACGATACACAATAGGGGAACCTGAAACCACAAAGGTAAAGCATAAGACAAAAATCACAAAGGAATACACAGTCATCTCTTCTCATGTATATGTTCATAGGTACACCGTTAACATCCTGATATACTCATTTTATCCACTAGGAAAGCTTGTTGCCCCAACCACATAGTCAGATTATGGATTTTCATTGATGCCTCAAGTCATAACACAAAAATGTAGAGATCACACTCTAAGAGATCAGCCATCCCTAATGGAACCCATCCTAGAGATGCACCCCATCGGGTAGACTCTTACCATTTTGAATGGTATGTCCGAGAGAACGTGATCCATCAGGAACATTCTACTAGGTACAACTATAGTGCCTGGAAATGGAGATCTAGTTATCACAGTCATGCACCCGATGTATGATTAATGAAACCGATAATAAGAGGTCTTCCCCTCAACACTACACATGTTTGAGGGAGCACTGCTCCAGTCTATCCTCTAATACCTTAATCTCTTTTGATAGAAATGGACTATACCACATTCTGTTGAGGGATTGATAACTTTGGAAGATAAATAATTCAACAATGTTAATATGGAAAATTAGTTATTTTTTATTTAATAATTCTATATATTATTTATTCCTTTTAAAAGATAAATTAAAAAATTTAACTATATAAATTCAATTAAGTAAAATTTATTTTTCAATTCTTAAAAAAAATTAGTATAAATTTCTGATTTTTATTTCTAATAAGAAAAATTATAGTTAAAATGTACAGTTTTGTTGAAAAAATTAGGATTTATATGTTTTTTATAATTTGATTAAAATATAAAAACAATTTAAATAACTAAATACGTATATATGGAATAATATTATGAATTATAAACTATTTTTAACTTGTATGATATATATCTAATATTTTTATATAATTAAATTGTCGAGTTAATGAAACAAATTTACTATTGTATTCCAAATAACTGTTTTGATGATAAAATTTTGTTTTGGGTGTAATTGAATTCTATCTACCATTTATTTTTTTTAATGAAGGAATTTATGTTATAAAAATATGTATCCATGACTATATTATCTTGTATACATATTTTTATTCATAATAAAGACTTTTTCATTGAAAAATAATTTTAAATGTTATCTGTATTTATTTACAAATTAACATTTCAAACCTATACAAATAATTATAAATTAAAATGATTTAAATATTTGAAATCATAAGGGTAAAAATTTTAAATTTAATTTTTACATTTTTTTAAATTACTACTGATGCAAATTACATAACAATATAAAATTAAATTATGGTAAAAGTCCTATCATTAAAATATATATCAAAAAAATAGTATTGTTTATCCCAAAAATGACTATATTTTTAGAATACATACCCAAAAAAACATAACTACCAAAGTTATCCATTTTTTACTCATTTATCTTTGAATAGTAACATTAAATATTTTGAAATAAAATTGATACTTCAAAAACAACCCTTCTCTTCACTTATAAAAAATAAATAAATCCACCACTTCAAAACTCGTGAATACATTTTATTAACTGTGGAATCACTAGAAATATTTTTCTACTATAAATAGTTCCCATGTTCATATGCTTCATGATACCTTATGTTTGATTATAGTGATCGTTCCGATGGAGTTTTCTAAGAGGAAACATTAACATCTAATATGAGTATTACATTATCTTATATTTTCATTTAGATTTAACCATTAATTTTTTTTAAAAAATGTTAATATAAATAAATTCATATAAATATTATACTTAAAATTCATTATATTAATCTTAATACATTTATTTAACAATTTCCCTCCACTAACCAAACAAACTTGAACTAATCATGCACAGTTGCTGATTATCATTGCCATGAAATGATGTTTCATGTTTCAGAACACCACCTATCATAGATTGTAGAAAAGATAGATTTTATATATTATATTTATTTATATAAATAATTTATAAATCTTAAATTATAATTTTTTATATACCATATTTCCAACCATTTTTAAGAAATGAGGACATTAATTGTGCGTACGTGTAGATTACTTCAAGCATGAATAATGAATTCTAATATTCATCACCACCTTTCCTGGGATGGTTCAATAAAATTTATTGAATTCAATTTCAAGATAATTATAAAAATATTATTTTTTTAATTTTCCAGATTGTCATTATCATAATACATCCCGTTACACATGATAATGTTATAATATATTATTGTTTAGGTCAATATAAAATATTATACAATGATTTTGACAATAATGATTATTAGACGTGATAAAATTGAAATATAATATAATAATGATATATTTAGGATGATTTAAGGATTTTTTATATATAGTTATTATTTTTAATTTTTATTAATATATCACCTTTCAATTGTTAAACATGTAGAATACTAGTTCACCATGATCTCCATTTCCAAAAGTTATATTCGTGTCTTTCAATGAATCAAAATAGAACATTGGTAATAACTAAAAAAATTACTATTTTAACATGAATTATATTTTAATGATTCCATTAAATCCAATATGTTTTAATTGATGACGTCTTCAGGAATATTTTATCAAATAAACATCTAAATGTTCTAACACTCCATAATGAAAATAAAATAATCATTTAGTATAATTGTAATATATGATTATAAAATAACTATAAAAATGATATATGTTTGTATATTTATTTTGAGATTATTTCTTCAGATTTTTATTTTCATTATAAATGAGTTCAAATAATTGTTGACTTAGAGGGAATACAAGGTAGGGGATTCTTCTCAATACATCCTTCATTGGGATTTTTTTTCCTTTTATCCACCTAATTTTACTTAAATGGTTTTTATACATCCAATTGGATATATAATATCGTGATATTATTCATTAATATTATTTTAACAAAAATTTAAATCCCTCTCTCTTTAAAAACGTTTTCATTTATATTACTCTCGATTACTAATGATTTCATTTAATTCACTTCTCGTTTTTTGAGTTATAAATATTCTTAATAAATATAATTCTTATTTTTTTGGTAAATTATGTAATATGATGTAATTATATGTCATTTTATATTTAATTATATGTATTTAAATTTTTACCAAATATACTCATTTTTTATATTTTCTTATTCCATGCACTATGTTATATATGAGGGACATTGGTAACTCTAATTGTGTTCTATTAGTTTTAAGGAATCATTGGAATTTATAAATTAAATAATTTCTTCAATAATTTATTTCCCATTTTATATGATTTAATATTTAAAATTTATTTTAATTACGTCTCTTTGGATTCAATTATTCATTCATGATTTTTCTCCCACATAAAGATTTAAATTTTCCATGAAAAAACACAATATTTTAAATAGATATTTATTTCAATTATATGTTTTGCTCCTCAAAAATATTTCATTTATTCATGGATATAAAAAAAAATCTCATTTTACATTCAACCTTCAATTACCCTTTTTTAAATATTTCATTTTGGTTACTCTTTTATGATATATTTTTTAACAACGGGATTCCAAAATATTCAAATGGACTTCTATAAATTGAAAATAAAATGCTTTATTATCCACTTAAAATTATTTTTGAAAACATTTTTGTATTTTGAAATATTTATTACTAAATATTCTCTTTAAAAGTAAATTTTTTTCAAATGTTTTGCTTAACATTTTTTAATATGGCCTTTAAAATTAACCATAACATATTCTTTTGAGCCAAAGATAAGAACATTTTCTAAAAACTCTTATATTATTTCATCATGATTTTTCCCTTTATCTTTAAAGGTTATTTTTAATTTATTTTTTCCTGATTAATCACCCTATAAACATTCAAATGAAATAATCATTTGGATTTTTGTGGGTATCGACCATTTAAATTCTTATGGTCAATTTTGATGATTCCATCTACAAATGTTGTGAAACAAATTAGTTTACCATTGGTTATTTTTGAAATAATTTATGAATGATTTCAAGTGGTACTTGTATTCATAGTAAAAGATGGGTGGTGTATTATATCAGACTAAAATCCATTGGTTATGGATTTATACCTAATGTGGTAAATATTTTGATTCTGAACATGATGCAAATTAACTATGCCTAAATGATTGAGCATGAAAACGATGAAGATTAGTTACATTAGTTTGATTTATTGAAAACATGATGAATATTAGATAAATCCACATTACTGACCATGAAAATGATGTATAATACCAATGATCAGAACATTAAGCTTGAACATGATGTATATTAGCTATGTTCACAATAATGAGCATAAACATGATCTAGGTTAGAAGGGTTTATAATATTGAATCTGAAAATGATTCAGATTGTATAAAAACACAACATTATGAAGGAATAAGTCGATTCATTTTCTATTATTATATTATTTATGACTATGTTGTTTTACTACCCCCAGTTTCGGGTACATAACCCCTTTCCTTGTGTTTTTTTAATTTGGTGTGTATAAAATAGAGATTTTCCATAAAATAGATAGTTTCCATAATATATATAGTTTCCATTAAGTTGTTTGTTTCCATAATTTTGGTTGTTTCCATAAATTGGGGTGTTTCTATAAATTGGGATGTTTTCATAAAGTGGGGTGTTTCTATAAAGTGGGTTGTTTCTATAAAGTGAGGTGTTTCCATAAAGTGGGATGTTTCCAATAAAAATTTTTGTTTCCATAAAAAGGGTAAAGGTAAAGGATGGGATGGTTTAGGGGTTTTATAAGGACTGTTGGGAAAATAAGGAAGGTCGCACGATCCATACACGGTTGGACAAAACCGTGTGGGTAAACCTTGGGCAAAGGTCAAATCTAAATCCTATTTTCAAAGAGCATACTCATTTTCTGATCTGTATATTTCAGTTTTTCTACAAAACACCCCTATTTTGAAATTAATCTATCTTAAATGATGGATATCCCTCCCCAGACGATTTATATCCATCCCAGAGCCATCCCTTGGTGATTTCAGGTTCGATTCTTGAGGTATGTCCCCATTCTTTCCAGATTTGTCATGTTTTCTTAGATCTAATTAGATCAACTTCTCTGATCTCCATTCTTTCTTATATCTGAACCAATAGTGTGAATATATACGTTTTTTAATTCCATATAATCCAATGTTGAGTCATGATCTTGCTAGGATAAGAGAACTAGGTTGATCCTGGAGAATCGACCCACTTTGTTGTGCATTCTTCGTCTGTTGTCAAAGTTTCATCAAAACCTTTGAGGTAGGTGGATTTAGTATTATATCCTCTTTCGAAAATTAATTGTATTGGATTAAAATTTTATTTATTTATTGTTAAATTCTTGAAAAATCTTCATTAGTGATGATTTGTAGTTTTTGTGAAATTGTGTGATCTTGGTGAATAGTTGTGCAAAGGGGGTTTAGTTTCATGAATTTAAAAATGTTGATTTTAAATTATGGATTTTCAAGAATTGATAAATTTTTTATGAAAAGGGGGTTTTCAATAGAAATGATTTTTAATAAAAATGTATTTTTATTGAAACCATTTGGAATTGAAATGGTTTGGCCTTGAAATGGTTTTGATGAAAATGATTTTCAATAAAAAGTTGTTTTTATTGAACGGGTTATTTAGGCATGTTCATTGGGAATATGTGGTGTGTGTTTAAGTTGGATATATAGGGCTTGTTTGAAATATGACATTGTTCTTGTTGCCAAAGGATTAATGGCACATGGGAATTTTATACACAGGGCTTGGTTGACTTTTGACCTTGTGCTCGGTGCCAAATATTTAATGGCACATGGGAAAGAATTACATTGTGAGGACTTGGTTGATTGACAAGAAATGGCTCGTGAGTATGGAAATATCATAATGTATCATTCATGTTTTGTTGCATGGGTTTGAGGAATGGTTGGGTATACTGTTAAAGATATATTTTGAAATGGTTGTAATGATTAATTAGTTATTTTTCTAGAAAATTAACTTGTTGGGAAAATTGGTTTCAATTGCACTTGTATGATTTTGGTAATGAATGGTTTTGGAAACATGTTAATATTTAGTTATAAACTATTTTGAGAAGTTTTTTTATATAAACTGTTTTATATAATTGATGCTAACCATTCTATATTAGTTGTGTGAGTAGGGAAGTCATTGAGGAAAACCTACTAAGTTTTATACTCATACCTGCTTTGGAACTATGGTACATTTGCAGATGATATCTTCTGGGACCACAGAAAACGAAATGTTTCACACGTGTTTAGAAATGCCTCATGATGTATGGGATGTATGGAGATTTTAGAGCTTGGAACTTGTGGACCATGGAGTTTTGAGGAATTTGGAGAGTCCTGTGTTGTTTACCTGCTGCGTACTTTGATTCATGGTTGTTCGTTCATTGTTGCTTAATTTGATGTGGTTGTGAGATACGTGAAGTTGTTGAGTAGTCTTCCATTTGTACGTGAATCATATATCGAATGTTTCATTACGGTTGGTATGTTTATTGGTTTATTTCTTAAATGGTAAATCATTCCCCACTTGAATTTTAAACCCTTCAGGATTTGTTGCCATCCTTGGGAATCTTGGGGATATCGATTAAGTCCTCATAATGGCTCGTTGTACTCTCAAGAAAATGAGAATTGTAAGGTCATAAAAAATGGTATCAGCCTTTTCGGTCCTTTCCGGACAAGTAGTCATTGATGTTCCTAGTTTTGAAGATGAAATCCGTTCTTCTCTATTCAATGGGTGAGAATCATAAAAAGGAGTAGGATTTTCAGAACATGAAATGTATAGCATAAATGGACGTGGCTAACCCTTTTATACTGAACTTAAATTTACCAGGGAGTTGGGTAAATAAGTGTTTAGAGACACTTCTAGAACATTGAAATCTCATTTCATGGGTTTTTCCCTCAAGACAAGAATGACATGCACTATAGAGGAATTACTTATAACTAGGAGTGCATACATCATTTCATGGAATGATTACTTCTGTGAAAAAAGTGTGAAATTTTGAAAATGATTGGAATTGGTTTTCAAATGAAATATATTGGAAAATGAAATTCTTATCTTATTTTGAAAATGGTTTATTTTTTAGAAGCGTGTGATGTGTTTTAAAAAATGGTTGAACATGGGAAACAAGTTTTTTAAAAAAAATTGTTATTATAGTTGTTGTGATATAATTTAAAATGCTAATCCAATAGTTTCTAGAGAGTTAGATTAACGGATTTTGTTGTTAACCTTATAAAATGAAAACTAGTAGGCATCAACGAAACCAACTAAGAGAAGCTAAAGAAAATGTGGTTTCACCTGAACCACGTGTTAATCAGGATCTAGTTCAGAGTATTTTCCAATCTTTTCATGCTGTGGACACAGGGAACCAGAGGAATGAGCCATGACATGTGGATAATACCTTCATGTTCATGAAGCAGAATCCATCTAATTATTGGGGTGATTCCGAACCTGAGAAGGCGGAGGTGTGGCTATGTATGATGAATCATTTCTTTGACTTCATCAAAACAGTGGTAGAGCTAAAGGTCAAACTGGTGATGTATATTCTCGAGGATCATGAACGTTAGTGGTGGGATTTAGCGGTATAGGATAAATTGGATGAAGGAATTACATGGGTGGATTTTAAGGAATTATTCAACAAAAAATTATATCCTCACACATTCAAGATACCGAAAATGATGGACTTCTTCAGCCTGAAACAAGAGAGTCTCTCTATCACAGAGTATGTGGCTAGCTTCATGAACTTAGTATGCATTTCACTAGATGTTGCAGCAAGTGCCTCTTTAAAGGCATGCATCTTCGAATCAGGGATACAACAAGATATTCGATCAAAGATTTCATTACTTTGTACTACAGATTATATAGAGATGGTGAAAATAGTGATTGTGGCTAAACGTGATATCTCAAGATTAATGGGAGGAGGCATGATGATACCTAAAGGAAACGGTGGGAACTCAGTTGCTTGGAACAAGTAGAAAAGGGACACCTATTTCCAAGGTGCAAGTAGAAATCATAACCAGATGGCTGGATTAGTAAATATTCCTCCACGGCCCCAGAGAAAAGTAGGATATTTACAATGTGGTTAGCTTGACCACATAAAGAGAGATTGAATGGAACCACCTAGAGCATGTCAAAATTACAACAATATAAGAATCATCAGTGCTATTGTCGCAGTTCTCCATTGTTAGGTTCTCGAGACACTCCTCAGCTATCGTAAGCATCGTATGCTTTGACTGGACGAGGACAGTAGAATCAATCTCATCAGCAGAGTAGAGCTAGACTTGGGGATTCTAGATACACCATGACTCCTCAACCAGGGAAAACTCCATAAGGAAACAAGAAGAATAGTGTAGTGAAGAAACAATTGTATGGAGTTGAGCAGATGATTTTTGATGATCAGTATGGACCATTAACAGTGATAGGTATGATTATTTTGTATTCTACCTTTGTGCAAGTTTTTCTTGATACTGGTGCATCACATTCCTTCAATTATTCTCATGTTGTTGACTTGATATGTATAAAACTAGAAATGGTTCCTTCTATTTTGAAACTGAAAACTCCTCTCGGTGAAAGATAATGTCAATCCTGTGTGTGTATAGCATGTTCTATAATTGTTGATGGAGCTGAGATAAAATGGGGATTCTTGATTTTGTATATGGTTGTCTATGATATAATCCTAGGTATGGATTTGAGGACAACATTCAATGCTCAAATTGACTGTTATATGAGAACAATTAGTTTCATTACTGAGGAAGGAATCCAGCATCTCTTTAGAAGAGAGAGGATTGTAAATAAAGGTGCAAAGAGCGTGTTAGCGCCAATGGTGGGGACGATATCTTACCAATTGGCAGCGTTGACTTTGGAATCAATGTAGGGGATCGAGGAAACTAGTTTTCCAACTACTTTGGATCAGTTTCCAGATGTCTTTCTGAAGAACATCTCTGGGTTACCACCTTTAAGGGAAGTGGAGTTTATGATTGATCTCCTTCTAAGGACTAGTATTATTTCCCTTCCATTTTATAGGATAGAACCAATAGAATTATCAGAATTGAAAGTACAGTTAGAGGAACCAGAAAGAAAGGGTTTCTTATACCATGTATGTCTCAATGGGCAGAACCGGTTTTGATCGTAAAGAAGGAAGATGGAACTCATCGGTTGTGTGATGATTATCGTATGCTTAACCAAGTTATGATAAATAATAGATATCCACTTCCATGCATTGATGATATGTTTGATCAATTAAGGGGAGATAAGTGGTTCTCCAAGATTGACTTGTGATCACGATTTCACCAAATGAGAGTTCAAAAAGAGGATATTCAAATGATAGATTTTATAAGTAGATATGGACACTATGAATATATAGTAATTCATTTCGTTCTAATGAATTCACCAGAGGTATTCATGGCATTGATGAATCAGATATTTCAACAATATCAGGATTTTTTTGTTGTGGTGTTTGTGGATGAAATTTTGGTATATTCAATGAAAAGGGTTGATCATAAAGTGCACATGGGAGCAGTGTTACAAATCCTGAGAGATCATCATTTGTATGTAAAATTATCAAAGTGTGATTTTTGGATACAAGAAGTACGTTTTAAGGGCCATGTCATTTCAGAGAAAGGTGTTTCTGTTGATCCTAAAAAGATAGAATCTGTTTTCTCTTGGAAACCACTGAAGACTATATTCAAGATACAACATTTTCTTTGTCTATATGGTTTCTACTGATGCTTTTTGCATGATTTCTTAGGAATATATTAACCATTGATAACTCTTACAAAGAATAATGCTCCATTCCAATGGATAGAGTAATGTAAGAAGTCTTTCCAGGAACTGAGAGTTCAGCTTACATCGGCACCTATCATGATCTTTCTAGAATTAGGACAGGGGTATGTGGTTAATTTTGATGCTTCAGGATCAGGGTTGGGCTATATTCTCATGAAAAGGGATCATGTTGTTTCTTATGGATCAAGGCAGTGGAGGGTGCATGAGAATAATTACCCAACACCTGATTTGGAGTTAGCTGCAGTCATCCATGCTTTGAAAACATGGAGACATTATCACTTTGGTGATAAATTTACTGTGTATACATATCATAAAAGAATGAAACACAATTTATAACAATTAGAAATATATATTAGGAAAAGGATATGGATGGAGTATCTCCAAATGTTTGAATTTGACTTGATGTATACACCAGAGAAACGAAATTCAGTGGCAGATGCATTGAGTAGAAAGTCATATGCTCAATTGGTGAAAGATGCTTCAGATGAATGGTAGTTGATGTAATTCTTAGACGACATACAGGTGGAATGTGATGAATGAGGTAATGTTGCATTTTTCATTTTAGTTATGCTTGTTCCTGATTTAGTAAAAATGATCCAAGAGGCATAAACATCTTATGCATAATGTCTGGTTATAAGTTCAAAACTTAGTGGTGGGGAGACCATTGAGGGCTGGAAACTTGACGAGGGTTTAGTTTTGTGTTTCAGAGATCGGATGGATGTACATATGGTTTTCCAAGAATAACTCCTTCATTCCAACCACTATTCATGATGGGATGTACATCTAGGTACACAAAAGATGTACATGGTGCTGAAGGCACAATATTTGTAGAGCGTCATGAAAAGGATGGTGGTTGAGTTGTCTCGTGGTGCTTAACATGTCAGCAGGTTAAAGTAGAGCATTAGAGACCAACTCGTATGTTACAATATTTGCCCATACCAGTATGGAAATGTGATTAAATATCAATGGATTTTTTTATTTGACTTTGAAGAACAGTCCAGAAACACGATGCCATTTGGGTGATAGTGGATAGTCTAACCAAGTTGGACCATTTTATCCTTATTCGTAAAACTCATATGGTGGATGATCTTTCAAAAATATATATCCAAGAAGTGTTAAAGAGGCATAGTGTACTAGTTTCAATAGTCTCAGATAGTGATAGGAGGTTCACCTCTCATTTCTGAAAATCCTTACAACAAGCCCTGGGGACTCAGTTGACTATAAGCACGGCATATTATCCTCAGACATATGGGTAATCCAAGCAGATGATATAAACGTTGGAATACATGTTGCAGGCTGGTGTAATGGATTTTAGTTGCTTATGGGAGAAGCATATACACTTAGTGGAGTTCTCATACAATAACTGTTATCAAGCCTCGATACACATGGCTCTGTTTGAAGCATTGTATGGGCGTCCTTGTTGTTCTCCACTATACTGGGTGGAAATGGGAAAAATATCACTAGTCATCCCAAGCCTTGTCAAAGAAATAATATAGAAGATTTAGTTGATTAGAAATAGGATGGAGATAGTTCAGAGTCTTCATAAATCTTATGTAGATCACTGTCCAAGATCATTGTCGTTCACTGTGGGTGATCATGTCTTCTTAAGGATCTCTCCAAGGATTCTACATCGTCTCTTGAGGAATTCGGGAAAATTATCACCTAGATACATTGTCTCTATTAAGATACTATAATGGGTTAGAGAGGTGGCATATCAGTTGGCATTACCACCATGCTTTAGTTCGGTGCATAATGTGTTCCATGATTCCTATATGAAAAAGTATCGCCATGATCCTGACCGTGTGATCAGATTAGATCACGTTGATCTAGAACCAAATGGATCACAAATACATATCCCAGTACAGATCATGGATAGACAATAGAAAGTCTTTTGTGGGAAAAGTATTGTCATTTTATGGGTTTTATGGAAACATGGTCAGATTTCGGAAGAGACTTGGGAACATGAGAAGGAAATGAAAGAGCAGTGGTCGGAACTCTTTTTTGGCTAGCGAGGGTTTTCTACATTCTGAGTACGGAAATTCCAATGGTGTGGAGAATGTATTAGCCCCAGTTTAGGGTACATAACCCCTTTCCTCACGATTTTTTAATATTGTGGGTATAAAATAGAGAGTTTCCTTAAAAGAGAGAGTTCCCATAATATTGAATTTTTCCATTAATTAGGGTTTTTCCATAATGTTGGTTGTTTCCATCAATTGGGGTGTTTCCATAATGTGGGTTGTTTTCATAAAGTTGGGTGTTTCCATAAATTGGGTTGTTTCCATAAAGTGGGGTGTTTCTATGAAGTGGGATGTTTCTATAAAAAATTGTGTTTCCATAAAAAGGGTAAAGGTGAAGGATGGTAGAGTTTGGGGGTTATATAAGGAGAGTTGGGATAATAAGGAAGGATGCACGATCCATACACAGTTGGCCCAAACCGTGTTGTCAAAAATGTGCAGAGGTCAACTATAGATCGTATTTTATAGGATCCTACATGTTTTTTCTCTATATATTCTGGTTTGACTTAAAAATGCCCTTTTTCAAGATTACTCTCCCTATAAGGATGGAGAACCCTCCCCACACGATTTGGAGCCATCCCAGAGCCATCCCTTGGTGATTTCAAATCTGATTCTTGTGCTATGTCAACATTCTTTCCAGATTTTTCATGTTTTCTTAGATCTGCTTAGATCTACTTCTTTGATCTCCATTAATTTTCATATTTGAACCTATAGTGGGTTGATCAACGTTTTTGGATAACAAATAATTAAATTTTGTGTCGTTATCATGCTAGGATAAGAGAACTAAGGCCGTTCTTGGAGAATCAACCCACCTTCTTGTGCGTTCTTTGCATGTTGTCAAAGATTCTTCAAAACCTTTGAGGGAGGTGGCTTCACTCTCATCTCCTCTTCCAAGAATTAATTGTCTTAGATTCAAATTTTTTGTTGATTTTGAAATGTATGGAAAATCATCATCATTGATGATTTATTTTTTTTGTGAAATTGCATGATCTTGGTGAATAGTTGTGCAATGGGGGTTTAGTTTCATGAATTTAAAATGATGATTTTAAATTATGGATTTTCTAGAATTGATAAATTGTTAATTAAGAATGGGTTTTCAATAGAAATGGTTTTCAATAAAATTTAGTTTATTGAAATGGTTTGTAATTGAAATGGTTTGGAATATAAATGGTTTTGACAGAAATGGTTTTCAATAAAAAGATGTTTTTATTGAAAGGGTTGTTTTGGCATGATCTTTGGGAATATGTGGTGTGTGTTCATGTTTCATTTACAGGGTGTGGTTGAAATAAGACCTTGTTATTGGAGCCAAAGGTATAATGGCACATGGGAATTTCATACATGGGGCTTAGTTGAAATATGAAATTGTGCTTGGTTCCAATGGGTTAATGGCACATGGGAAACAATTACCTTGTGACGACTTTGTAGATCGATGATAAACCACTCATGTGTATGGAACCATCACAATGTAGCATGAATTGCTGGTTTCATAAGATTTAGGAATGGTTTGGTATTCTGATAAAGGGATGTTTTGAAATGGTTTAAATGACTATTTATTTATTTTTCTAGAAAAATAACTTGTTGGGAAAATTGGTTTCAATTGAACTTGTATGCTTTTGGCATTGAACGGTTTTGGAAACAGGTTTATATTTAGTTATAAACTGTTTATGAGAATTTTTTTATTTAAAATATTTTATATTATTGTTTCTAAAACTTCTATCCTAGTGGCATGAGTAGGGAATTCATTGGGGAAAATCTAATGAGTTTTATACTCAGCCATTCTTTGGCACTTTTGTGCTTTTGCAGAAGCTATCTTACAGGACAAGGGAAAAGGTAATGTTCTTCATGTGTTTAGCACTACCTTATGATGTATGGTTTGTTTAAAGAATTTGGTTCTTGGAGCCTGTGGAGCATGGAGCCTTGAGGTATTTGGAGAGTCCTGTGTGGTTTATCAACTGTGTACATTCATTTCTGGTTATTATTCCATTTTTTATTACTTTGATGTGGTTTTGAGATAAATGAAGTTGTCGAGTTGCCTTCCGTTTTTCCTTGCATCATATACTCAATGTTTGGTTATGGTTGGTAGGTTTATTGGTTTATTTATTAAAAGGTATGTTGTCCCCCACATGTATTTGAAACCCTACTGCATTTATTTCCATCCTTGGGCATCTTGGGGTTGTCTCTTAAGGCATAGTAATGACTCGTTTTACTCTCAAGACAATGGGATTTGTTGGGTCACTTCAGTTAAGCTTTATTACAATTTTTATTGTGTCATATTTCCACACTCTTTTTTCATGTTATATATTTTTTATTTCATTCCACTCAAGAATGACACATAGAATATATTATTTGAACCTGTAAATCCATTTTACAATAATTTTAGAACCAAATTAACATGTAACATTAAAAAAACTATCTTCAACCTTTTTATATAATTAGTTATTTTGATTTCAAAATTTTATTTTTAACATCCTTTTCAATTCAGTTAAATAATATTTTTAATATTAGTCATATTTATTTCATAAAAGTAACTATAAATTAAATTATTATCTTAAAAAATGAGTACACATAATAATGGTATTTTAAAGAAAAAAATATTTTTAATCACTATGTCCATTTTTTTGAATATATCGCATAAAATCCTTATAAATATTTTTTAGTAATATGATTATTAAATTTGAAATCAAAAGGTTCAACTAACGTTAAATTTCAAACATTATATTTCATGTTAATATTAATTACTTTTATTTAAATCTAATTACCTAGGTAAACATTAATTAGGGTAAAATATTAACAGATAAATAAAAAGGCCAAAAACACTATAGGATATATATAAAATAAATGTATGAGTAGTACATCAAACAATTCGAGCTTACCCTCCAAATGTTTCAAATTTGGATCCATTAAACATTTAATGGTAACGTTACAATATTTAAAATGTAATGGTCTCTTAACATCCTAAACTTCTACTAATATATAATGATGCAATACATACACCACCTATAGAATCGCCTATCCTTAATGATTTTTGGGAAAACTATACATATTTTTTCTTCTCTAAGAATTATCTAGCTTCTTAAATCTTTTGGTAACCTTTAGTTTTCTGAATTAAATTATTTTTAAATTGTTTTCTAAGGGAACAACCACGTTTATTTCTGGAGTATTACTTCCTCGTAGTATTATATAACTATTATAATTCAAAAATTAGCTTTAATTTTGTTAATATAAATAAATTATTATAATTAGTAAACTAAAATTTTATAATATTAATTTTGAAAATTCATTCAATTATTTTTATCCCCCATGAAAACAAAATAACATTGATCATTCATACGAGATGATTACTGCCTCCATGAAGTGATGTTGTTCTCTTTTGAAAGCCACCTATCATGGGTTGTAGGAATGATATATTTAATAATGTTAAATATTCTACATTTCAAATTTAATACATTTAAATGGTAATTTATTTTATGCCATCCTTCCATCCATTTGTTGATATGTGGAATCGTTAATCTTGTGTACTTGATGACTAATACCACCCCGAACAATGAATTTCTATTATCATCACCAATCCTTAAAAATAATTCTAAGAATGGATTCAAAAAGGATTTATGATAAAAATTAAGTTTTTATAATTTTGGAATGTTTCACATTTTCATTATAAAAAATAAATTCACTCACTCCTAAAAAATGATACTTTTGTATTTGGTTCAGTTTTACTACCAAGTTTAATAATGTTAACATTATTTTTTCATAAATTATTACGGGATTCCATGTATGAGTAATATAAATTAATAATTATATATTTAATTTTTTTCTTTAATGTTATAGTTTATATTAAAAATAATTATTAATATACCAAATACTAATTGGTAAACACGTTCAAAACTAGTTTATTGAGATTTTCAGTTTCACTAGATTTATTTATGTCATTCACCTAACAAAAAGATGAAATAATTAATAATTGAAAATAAATAATTATTATATCATTATTTATTTAGGAATTATTAAATTGAATCTACTTAGTTAAAATTGTTCTTGTATTTTTTATGTTTATAGGAAGAAAGAACTGAATATTCTAACACATGATAGTGAAAATAATAATAATTTATTCATATATTTATAATGCATGTTCATAAAATAATTATAAAAATGTCGATATATCTATATAAATTTTCTGTGATAAGTTATTTATATATTCATGTTAATCATAAAATATAATAAATAATATTTGAGTAATGTGTAAAAGAATGTAGGGGTTTCATCAAAAATTGTTTTTCATTAATGAACAATTTCATTTATAGACCTAATTTCGTTAAAATATAGTATATACTAAAAATTCACTATATAATATAATGATTTGTATTTTTTATGGTCATTCTAATTTAACATTATACTATCTCTCTCAAAATATTTTTTTATTTAAAATCACCATATGTAATAAGGGTTTTGGTTAAATCAATTCTCGTTAAATGAGTTATAATTGTTCTTCCGAAATATATATCATATAGGTAGGTTATATTATTCCCTATGATTTTATTATGTGGAAATGTACCTTAATATATATGGAATTACATTTTTACAACATAAAATACTTTTTTTAATGTATCTTAATTCATGAACTATGTTTTCTATGATGTACATTGGTAACTCAAATTGTACACATTTAGTTATAATGTTTCATTTGAATTTGGACCTTCGATATTCTCATTATTAATTAATTTTCCTTTTTATATGATCTACCATTTCATCCTTCTATTGAATAAATATCTTTTGATTCGAATTTTCATACTCGATTGTTCTCTCACCAAAAATTTTTATGTTACCAAGAACGATCATCCATCACTTAGGTAGATCTTTTTTCAAGTCCATATCATCCGTCTTGACAATATTTACCTTTATAATTTAAAATTAAACTATGTGTTTTTGCATTTTATATCATTTTAATATTGTATTTTATAAATAAAAATTATTTTAATTTCCGTTTCTCGATATAGGTTTACAAAAATGGTATTTCAAAATGTACCAAAATATTTTCATCCGTTAAGAATAATAATTTTTATGTCCAGAAAACATTATTTTTTATAACCATTTATTACATTAATATATATATTATGGAATATTATTTTTTAATGTGCAAAATTTCATTATTTTATAACTTCAATTTTTTGAAAATTACATTTTAAAGTGATTAATCATTGTTTGTCTATGCAAAAGATAAAATATATTTTAAAAACCAATTAATGCTTTCACAACCATTTTTAATTTAATATCTCAAAATTATACATTTATATTGAAATATTTTGGATGAAACAACCTCTAAAATTTAAAATGAAATAATTATATTGGTGTTTGTGTTATTCTTATAAATCATTTAGTTTCTCCACACAAATTTTAGTTATCTAAACTAAAAATGATGTGAAATCTAGTTTTCATTCCATGGGTTCTTTATGATATAATTTTTTATTTATATGATATGTAAATAATATATGTGGATTAATATGTATGGGTATTATATCAAAATATAATGCATTTTATAGGTAATTATTTCTAATGATGGAAAGATATTGAGAATGATCAGGACACAAATTAGCTACACTCACATGATCGGTCATGAACAAAGTGTACATTAGCTACGTTAACGTGATTTATAATGAACACAAAGAATATTAAATACATTCACATGATTGAGAAATTATACGATGTATATTAGCTATGCCAACATGATTTTGAAAGAATACAATGTAGATTTTATTTCTTAATAATATTGAGAATGAACAAGATGTGGGTTATCTAGACTCAAAATATTGAGCATAAGCACGATGTAGATTAGCTGTATTTGCAATATTGAGAATAAAACTGATGCACATTATCTACATTCACAATGTACTGAATACATAATTTGATACCTGTTCTATAATTCTATGATACATGTTTGTGTTTTTCTATAAATAATATTTTCATTATATAATTTTTTTTCATACTCTGTATCCATTTTACATGACTTAATTAGGAGATTTCATGCTCTTTAATTATTATTTATAGATAAAAATTATTATCTCGTAATATTTTTAATAATACATTTCACCTATTATTGTGTTTTCTATCATGTTTATTGTTTAACAATTTATGACATATTAATGACTTATTTTCCCTTACTAGGAATTCAATATAACCCCTACCTTATGATTTCCATTCAATTTATTGCGAAGATAAGTATAACTTGTTCAATTTTTAGAAGTGATCCTTGAGGTGTTTAATTGTTTAGATATGTTCACATGTGTTTCTTATATGGATAGACCTAAAATACAATAAAAGTTTTAGTTATTAGTCTCTATTATTTTTTGGGAAATTTTTATTCGGAATCATTGAATTAATGTTGTATTTATATTTATTTAATTGGTGTATCTATAGCCAGTTATTTGCAGCATAAAATTTTTATCAACTCTTAGAATCACTAATGTTTTATTCAATGGATCAAACAGTTTATTTCATTTACATAGGTAGATATAGTCCCCAATAACATTCGTTACCTGACATAATCCTAACACATTAGTGTTTTTATCTTCCAAACAGGGTTTGTAATGTTCCAATTGAATCATCAAGTGAAAGCTATTATTGTACAAAAATTTATCCAAAGTAAGGTGTCAATACAAAAATTATTTTTAATCCATAAAACAGGATCACAGAATATATTCATGGGGTTTAACATTCTTATTATAATGAATAAAAATATGAATATGACATACAGTGTTAATGATTGGTCCTATTTTTTACACCTATTTCATACTTCTCCCAGAAGTCAAGGTAATCCTCTAATATCAATCCGATGAAATAGTATGTGGATCTTTAAAAAACATTCCCACTTACATAATTTATATCTAGTAATGATGATCTGGATAAAATATTATATTATGGAAATAAAATTTACTGATTTCATAATTTGTTTGTCTCAAACAAAAATAAAATTGATCCGTTTATATGTTTTTGTGGAGTCCGAAGAGAAAATCCATGACACCGTTTTCCCATTTCATTTTCGGTATAAGTAACGGAATTAACATCCCCATAGACATATTTTCCCTAGACATAAATTTATTAAATACTATCAATTTAGATATATACAATATAATATCCATCTTCATAATGTCCCAATTGAAATACACCCACAGATCTCTACATATTTTTATGCTTCTAGTATGAATAGTGAATGATGAATTATGATATTCATCTAGTAGATTCTTCATATAATCTGGTGATAATAAGATAAATTCTAATTTCATAAACCATGTCATTCCACCATAATAATGGTTCAACATAGGAACATTCTACATATTATTCTACAGTTCCACATCCTCTATATGTGCCTCTTTAATCCAGAAATTGATGTATGGTGAAACATTCATCTAAGAAATATATGATTTTTTACATTTTTCATGATTTCAATATCCATATTCTCTATGTTAATAAATATTGGATCTCTTTCAATCCCCATCAGGGACAAATTATCATGGTCCGACTCAAAGCACCATCCTCCTTGTCTACTTTCCTAGGGATAATTTTTATTGAGATTCCATAATAATTTATAAACTCAAACTATATCCTTTGGATAAAATTTAAATATTTTTTGGGAAAATTTATACATTATGATTTTATGATCCATATATATATATATATAGCTCCTTTCACCACAAATATAATGCCTCCATATTTTCAATTCAAAAATTAACCACAGTCAGATCTAATTCATGAGTGGGAAAAATTTTCAATATCATTTTAATTTGGAATGAGTCATAATCTATGACAATATCCTTTAACATAAGGGAATATCCAAGATCTTTTTTAATGAATCACTGTAGGTCAAAAAATCTTTTACACTACAAGGTATTTTGAGAGTAGGTTCACTGATAATCCTTCTCTTTAGTTCTATGATATTTTGTCACATTCATCTACAAAGTTGATCTTTTCTCCCTTTTGTTTAAACAATTTTATTTGATTATATATCCATGATAGATCCCTCATAATGTGTCATTATTTTATATCCCATCCAATAAAACTACAGATCTCAGTCACCATAGTTGGATTAGTTTAATATTAAAAACCTACAACACTGAAGGTCCCACTCAAATACCCTCACATGATAAAATATGACATAGGAATGAAATATTTTATAAATATAATTAACACTTGATGAATTTGGAAAATTTATTCTCCATATTTATGGACTTCAATAAAATTCACAAATAACTTCTTTTCTTACCCATACTCAATGAATATAGAGTAACATCCTCTATAAAAACTCTCACAAAATTATTGAGGAACTTTATAGAGAATACATTAATTTAATTCATGAAGGTAATCGGGGAATTGGTATATCCAAATGAAATACCAATAAATTCATAATGAACATACATCTTATGAAAATGTTTTTTTGGGTATATCCTCCTTTTTACCTTCAATAAACTTTATCCAGAAAAAAGGCTAATATTATAAATGTATTGATCTATGAGAATGTAATTAAACAAATACTCAATATAGGGTTGATTATACTTATTATTATAGGGATCTTATTGTGATCTTTATAATCAATGAAATGATGAATTAGACCATCTTTCATATAAAAACAGTTTGTGTATCCCATGGTGACCGACTAGGTAATATGAATAATTTTTAAACATTATTCTAGATTTTTTTTATTTAATTTTTGTAACTCAATCATGGAACTCATATGTAACGTCCCGACCCGGGAGCAACTGAATAGTGCCCTGAGTCGGTTGGCCACATGCCCTCAAGCACGCCTCCCTGTATGCCAGAGGGTGCCGACTAGTAGCGAGGGTCTGCTAAGTCAGTATTGGGGAGACTATACCCTCTGTAATTAGAATAAAATACCAGAAGATGTAACCAAGAAGTAGTGAAAATACATATAAATATTATAGCACAAATGTTACTAGTATAATCAAAACAAGAAATACAATACTCAACTGAAGGGTTAAACATGCTACTACAATGAAAGTACCAAGTGTCTACAACTAAACTAAGAGTAAAGACACAAAAACTCTCTAAGGGTCCCAAACCTTGTCTGGATCCCTCATCCAAACTCCATCCCCACCTCAGCAATCTAACCAGGGTTCTTTCCCTTGTCCTATTAAGCAACAAAAAGACTATTTGGGTACCGATCATCCAGCCTGAGTAAGGTGTGAGTATGACTCAGT
The DNA here is from genome assembly GCA_963277665.1 of Viscum album. Taxonomy (NCBI): domain Eukaryota; kingdom Viridiplantae; phylum Streptophyta; class Magnoliopsida; order Santalales; family Viscaceae; genus Viscum; species Viscum album. The sequence continues at coordinate 739,184,359 of OY728160.1, forward strand.
AGGTCACCACCAATAGTTCTAAGAATGATCCATTCAAAAGTAGTGTATGCAGTTGCATTAATAATAAAGGAAGGAAATTTAGGAGACAATTTTCATTTATCCAGTTCACCATTATATAATAACTTAATCACTCAGGTTCCCAAGAACCCCCTAAACACAATACCTTCTTCGGCCCGTGTTAGAGCCTAAAACATTTTCCCAGCTCAGTTTATAATCGTTAAGTCACAATATCTAGTTACATAATATCCAAAATGAACCATAGTAACAAATAAATGAAAGAGTGTAGAACATCATTTATAGCACACATGTAAGTATTTCAAGCGTCAGTCCCCATATCACAACCCCATGGGTATTTAGAGCGTCAATCCTTGTCCAATAAAATAATTACTTCATTCTTGTCATTGGTTCTAGAATTCCATGTCCAGAACCCCTGTGAGTATTAGGAGCATCAGTTTGTGTCCCAAAACCCTTTATCGATTCAAATATCCTGATCAAATATACAATATTATTCAAAAGTTTAATCAACCTTATCCTCCCATCACAACTCTCAGCCTTGATTAACTAGATCCAGAATTCACAGAGGTCCACATAACCAAACTGCCAATTAATTATTTACACCATGACATTTATACAACTACATATGCATAACTATGTGAGACTGTGGGATTAGATTTTGAACCACCTACCTCAATTTATTGATGGAAATTAGCCCAACGAGAAACCCCAAAATCCGAGCAGCACAACTTCGTCGATCATGTTCTGGATCTAAATCTTTAAAACCAAAATTAAGATCAAAGGCTTCAAGATCATGAAAAAACTAGATCTAGATCGACAATCGTATATCTATACCTCAACTCATAGGTTTAGATCCATGGAAACAATCGAAATCTCCCATGAAAAGATCAAGGACAGATAGGGGAATAAAAGGAAGACGCAATAGGATGAAATCCACTTATCGGGAGGAGAGAGGATCTTCAATCCAAGACTTCAATGTTGAAGAAAGTTGTACGGATTTCCTTGGAATCTCCTTATGAGTCTTCAGAAACACCTAGAATGTGTGAATGCCGAGCCAAGGTCAGAAATATGGAATTCATGGGGTTTAGGTGGTTTTAAAATGGGATTTTCGGAATAAGAAACCACTTGAATGGTTTTCCTAGATATAGGTGCACGGTTAGTCAAACCATGTAAAAACCATGCGGAACCTTCTATCCAGGTCTGCATGGTTGGCAGGGTTTGGTCACATGGTTTTCCAAACCATGCGCAAACTATGTGGACCTTTCTATCCAATTTTTAATGGTGTGCACGGTTTGGTCACATGGTTTGTTAAACCATGAGAAAACCATGCATAAATCATTGTACTTTAGTTTTCCTTATAATTTCACCCAAAAACACCCCAAGTCCCTACAAAAAATCAATGTTTCTTAAAAACATCAAAAAAATACCTATATATGTGCCTGAAATTAACTCTAGAGAAGGTCGAGATCTTACATTATCCCCAACATATAACAGCTCGTCCTCGAGCTGTACTCTCAAACTTCTCTGAGATTCCGAGGTAAGAATATCGGGACACTGAGCCCACATATCTTCTTCCCTTTCCCATGTCTCTTCCTACACACATCCATGTTTCCATAAGACACAAACTATCGGTACAATTTTTCCCCTCAACACCTTCTCACTGTGATCCAACACACATATCAGACGCTCCTCGAAGGACGCATATATCTCAAGCTCAACATCACCCACATCGACCACATTATATGTTTCATGGTGATACTTTCATAATTGTGATACATGGAAAACATCATGCATAGAACTATATTTATTTGGAAGAGCCAATTGGTATGCTACCAGCCCAATTCCCTTTACGATCTCAAAAGGTCCAACAAATCTGGGTGTAAACTTACCCTGACATCGTATCCTACGGTGACCCAACCTAGGAAAAACATGAAGGAATATGTGTCCACCATCTGTAAAATCTAGGCGTCACCTCCTTCTATAAGCATGGGATTTTTTCCTACATTTAGCCACAGCCATACATTTCCGAATTGAATGAACCTGCTATGTCGTCTCCTGCGTGAGACTCGGTCCAAACAACTCTGACTCACCTAGTTCCATCCAGCATAGTGGTGATCTACATGGCCTACCATAAAGAGCCTCGTATGGTTCCATCTGTACAGTTTCATGATAATTGTTCTTATATGAAAACTCTACTAAATCTAGGTGCTTCTCCCATGAACCACCGAAGTCAAGTACACACTCTCTCAACATATCCTCAAGCACCTATATAGTACTCTCTGAGGTTCCATCTGTTTGCGGATGGAAATATGTACTCAATAAAACCTGCGTACCAAGTGCCTTTTGCAAGCCCTTATAGAATTGTGAAGTAAAATGTGAATCGCGATCTGAAACAATAGTTTGTGGCACCCCATTCAATTAAACAATCTTCAGTAAATACAACTCTCTGAACTGCTCAACGGTAAAAGTTTCCCTAATCGGAAAGAAATGTGATACTATTGTCAGTTGATCTACAATGACCCAAATAGCATCATTATTCCAAATTGTTTTTGGAATACCTGTCACAAAGTCCATGGTCACTTCATCCCACTTCTATTCTGGGATGGACAGAGGCTGTAGAAAGCCTTCAGGTCGTTGATTCTCTATCTTCAACTTCAATGAGGTAATGCATTGTGACACAAACCCAACTATCTCCTTCTTCATTCCTGTCCAGAACAACTGTCGTTGCAGGTCACGGTACATTTTAGTCACACCAGGATACACCACCCATCTCGAGGCATGAAATTCCCACATGAGCTCCTCTCGCATGCTGGTAGGAACAACAACCCTTTTCTTCATATAAATGATATCATCCTCATCTATCCTCCAGTCTGAAGGTGTATCTTCGCCTTCAATGTTTTCCCTCAAGGCCAATCACTCTGTGTCTTCATATTAATTTTCCTTGATCCATCTCAAGAGTATAGACTCCACTGCAACTGACACGACTGTCATCTTCTCTTATCTCTCCTGAACAACAATGTGAATCGCAGATAGCAACGACATCAACCTCCACTCAGTACTAGATTACTGAACAATCTGAGTCTGAGTCATCCTACTCATAGTGTCAGCCACATTGTTTCCTTTCTCGGATTTGTATAGCATCTCAAAATCAAAATACTACATATACTCAACCCTCCTCCACTATCATAGACTCAAATCCCCCTGATAAAAGATGTAATTCATGCTCTTGTGGTCAGTATAAATTTTAAAACGTTCACCCAAGAGGTAGTGTCACCAACACTTCAAAGCATAAAGCATTGCTTCCAACTCAAGGTCGTGCATAGGGTAATTCTATTTATGCGGACTCAGCTGCTGAGACCCGTACACCACAAATTTATCCCTTTGCATCAACACAGCTCCAAGTCCAATCCCAAAAGCGTCACAATACACTATGTACTCTTCATCTGAATTAGGTAGAGCCAAAATTGGTGCGGATTTCAAACGCTTATTCAACTGCTGAAAAGCTGTCTCGCAATCCTCCGACCATTCAAACATTACTCCCTTTTCGGTCAAGCCCAAAAGTGGGGCTGCCAAATGGGAAAAGTCTTGGATGAATCTTCTCTAATATCCAGCTAATCCCATAATGCTTCAGATATTAAAAACATTCTTGCGATGCTCCAAAGAAATCACTTCCTTCACCTTCTCTGGGGCCACTAAAACACCATTCTTCGAAATAATGTGCCCCAAAAAGTGTACCTAATTAATAGAAAATTGAAACTTACTTATATTTGAATATAAATTATGCTCTCTAAGTGTACTCAGGCTGATTTTAAGATTTTGCGCATGATCATCATGAGTCTTGGAGTACACCAAGATTTCATCCACAATTACTACCACAAACTGATCTTGGTACAGATGGAAGATCTTATTCATCAAAGCCATAAACACTACCAGTGTGTTGGATAACCCAAATGGCATTACAACAAACTTATAAAGCCCATATCTACTCCTAAAAGCAGTCCTCAGTATATCAGAAGTCCGAACCCTCAACGGAAGATACCGTGATCATAAGTCTATTTTTGAGAAAACACAGCCTCCCTTCAACGGGTCTAAGAGATCATCAATACACGGTAGAGCATATCGGTTCTTCATATTCATCTTGTTCAAACTTCGGTAATCAACACACAAATGTAAACTCCCATCAGTATTCCTTTTAAACAATATAGGCGATCCCCACGGTGACATACATGGATTGAAAAATCCTTTATCCTTTATTTCTTCCAATAGATATTTGAGTTCTTTAAGCTCTATGAGTTCCATTCTATATAGTGGAATAGATACTGGATCATCTCCTCACACGAGCTCAATAGTAAATTCAACATCCCTCTTAGGTGGAAACCCTAAGAAGACTTCTGAAAATACATCCTGAAACAAAAACAACCACTGGTGGAAGGTCATCTTTCCTAAGACCTTCATCATCCAGTAATAGACTAGAAATTTGGGTTGTGACCTCTCCCAATTGCTGATTAATTGGCTCGGCTCGGCCTACCTGAATATCCCACTCCCTACAGTGAATGTAATGGTCACCAGCAGGCAACATAAATGTCACCCTCTGATGATAACAGTCAATGTGGGTTAAGTATGTGACTAACCAGTCCATACCCAGAATTAGGTCGAAACCTGCCATGTCATTGATATAGATATCCCACAGAAAATGGTTCTCCCTGGTCTCAAGAGTGAATTTCTTGCACATACAGATGTCTTTAGACTATACACCTAATGGTGTATCTATCGTCATTACCCACTCACAAACTCAACCTCAAAACTGAAACCATTAAGAAATTTTGTAGATATAAATGAATGGGAGGCTCCAGTATCAAATAAGTCACTAGATAGAGTAGAATCCACAAGAATAGTACCTCTCACTATCGATGGTCCACCCTCACTGTCCACAAGTGTAGGTTGTACTGCATATAACTTGGCTGCTCTTCTCCCCTATGGTGCCATCTGACTCCCCTGACTTGTATCACTCTGTTGATATGGGTGTTGCTGCACAAATGCACCACATTCATTACCTTTACCACCCCGGATAGAAAAACTCATACTCTGGTACTGAAATGTTGTAGAAGATTATATTCCTGCACTCTGAGTCTGTTTAGCTATCCCATCACTACCTGACTTCCTTGGGTTCCTACAGAACCTCTAGAGACATCCCATCCTACCACAGGATCTGGATTCAATAGGGGGTTGGGGACATTGATTATGATAGTGTCCCACCCTTCCACACTGGTGGAAAAACACTCATGTAAGGTCATGTGTAACCATTCCTTCTTTCTGGTTACTCTTCTTTCCACCTCCCTGGATGAAATTCTGTTAATGTTGTTTCCTGCTCTCAAAAGTCGCACCACCTGACCATCTAGTAAAAACCATTTTCCACCATTGGAAGCTTCTTTCCGGTTCACCTCATAGATGATAACCTGATTTACAACTTACAAAAACATCTTCATCTTGAAAGTATTCACTTGTGACTAAATTTCACATTTTTGTCCGTCCTGAAATCTGATTCCTGAAGTAGCCTCATCTGCTTCAAATGCTGGAGAAAAAAATTGTAAGTCTGTAAAGCATCCAGCATAGTCCATCACATATATATTCCCTTGAGTAAGCCTCATTAACTCAGTTTCTTTCTCCTTCCTAAGAACATTTAGACAAAAGCGCTCAAATAACTTTTCCTGAAATTCCTTCCACTCCTTAGATTCTAGATACCCATCTTGAGTTTGGATGTCCCACCAATGCTTCGCATAACCATGAAACATGTAAGTTTACAAATTGAATTTCTTCTCAACAGGTTTCTCAAAGTGGTCAAGTATAGTATGGATAGATTCACTCCAAAACTAGCTTTCTCCGAACTACCCTCTCCAGTAAAAGTCGGTGGGTGATGCAATTGAAACTCCCTCGTAATATCAGACATACTATTCACAACCCACCCTAGATCTCTTTACATCATTTCATGAAAGGGGTGATGTTCTCTCAAAACTGATCCCCCACTTCCTCAACCAGTACTATTGGTGCCATAGGTTCAACTACAGGAGGACCATTTCTAACTATGCCACATGTTCGTCCTCTCAACAAGTGTCGTGGTGGCATATTTCTCCAATCCAAACACGCATCTTAGGAAACAGTTCACAATGTTACCAAAATCACTCAAAACCAACTTATTTATATCACATCACAATTATTTTTTTCAATTTAATATTTTGACACCATTTTCATTTCAATTTCACAATCATGGAAAAGAAACAGTTTATGTACAACAAACTACCCATATTCTGTTTTCCTATGCATGCCTAAAATGATGCATGTCACAATAATCCTGAGCACCTAGAATGATGCATGCAGACAAACACTCATGCAATTTTGGGCCACGAATCATTACTCAATAAATTCCATAAATAATAATCACATCACACAACAATTGAATCATTGAAGGTGAAATAATATTCTACAGTAACAACAAACAACAATAACATCAATCCCACCCTGAGTACTTGAGTTTTCCCCCATACATGGGTTTGAAACTCCCATGCATGAGCTCATTATCAAACCTAGACTTTCCAAAATCTCTTTCTACCTTCCCTAAATAGTAAGACAAAAATAAGAAGAAAGAAAACTTGCCTCTGATACAACTTTGTAACATCCTGAACTGGGAGCCACTGAATGGTGCCCCGAGTCAGTTGTCCACAAGCCCTCAAACGCGCCTCCCCGTACGCCAAAGGGTGTCGACTAGCAGTGAGGGTCTACTAAGTCATTCTTGTGGAGACTATACCCTATGTTATCAGAATAAAAAACTAGTGGAAGTAAACAAAAAATACCAAAAACACATATAAATATAATAGCCCAAATCTTACTAGTATAACCAAAATAGACAATACAATACTCAACTGAAAGGTAAAACATGCTACTACAATAGTTCCGAGTGTCCACAATGAAATTGAGAGTAAACACATAATAAATCCCAACGGTTACCAAACCATGTCTATCTCCCTCATCCAAGCTCCATCCCCAACTCAGCAATCAAATCAGGGCTCTTTCCCTTGTCCAGTCCTACAACAACAAAGTCCATTTGGTTACCAATCTGGCAGACCTAGTAGAGTGTGAGTATGACTTAGTAGGTAAACACCAAAAGTGTCAAAAACAAACCAGTAAAAAGATGTGTATGCAGTTGCATTAATAATAAAGTAAGGCAATTGGGGAGAAAATTTTAATTTATCAAATTCACCTTTTTTTAATAACTTAAACACCTAGGTTCCTGAGAACCTCCAAAACACAATACCTTCTTCGGCCCGTGTCAGAGCCTAAACCATTTTCCCTACTCAATTCATAATCATTAAGTCACAATATCAAGTTAAATAATAGTAAAAAAGAACCATAGTACCAAATAAATGACAGAGTGTAGAATGTCTTATCTAGCACACATGTGAGTATTTGAAGTGTCAGTCCCTGTCTCACAACCCTATGGATATTTTGGAGCGTTAGTCTTTGTCCTATAAAATAATAACTTCATGCATGTCATTGATTCTATAACACCATGTCCAGAACCCATGTGGATATTATGAGCATATGTCCATGTCCCACAACCCTTTATCAATTAAAATATCGAAATCACATATACAACATTATTCAAAAGTTTAATCAACCTTATCCTTCCATCACAACAATAAGCCTTGCTTAGCTAGATCCACAATTCACAAAGACCCGCTTAACCAAACCAACAATTAATTATGTATTCCACGAAATTTCTACAACTGAATATGCATAACTATATGAGACTGTGTGATTAGATTTTAAACCACCTACCTTGATTTATTGATGGATGTTCTCCCAACCAGAAACCCCAAAATCTGAGCGGTACAACGTCATTTATCATGTTCTGGATGTAAATCCTTAAAACAAAAATTACGATCAAAGGCATCAAGATCTTGAAAAACTAGATCTAGATAAACAATCCAATATCTATACCTAAACTCATAGGTTTAGATCCATGGAAATGATGGAAATCTCTAATGAAAAGATCAATGAAAGATTGAGGAATAAATTGATGATGCAATAGGATGAAATCCACTAATTGGGAGGAGAGAGGATCTTCAATCCAAGCCTTCAATATCGAATAAAGATGTTCGGATCGCCTAAGAATCTCTCAGGGAGGCTTTGGAAACACATGTAATTTGTCAAGATAGAGCCAAGGTTGGAAATATGGAAGTCTCGTGGTTTGGGTGGTTTTAAAAAGGGATTTTCAGATTTATAAATTACCCTCATGGTTTTCTTGGATAGAGGTGCCTAGTGAGGCAAACCATGGGAAAACCACGCAGAACCTTCTGTCCAGGTCTGCATGGTAGGCATGGTTTGGTCCCAAAATTTTCCAGACCATGCACAAACCATGCATACCTTTCTATCCAGTCTTTCATGGTGTGCATGGTTTGGTCGCATGGTTTTTCAAACTGTGCGAAAATCATGCACAACTCATTTTCCTTTAGTTTTCATTAAATGTTCACCCAAATTCACCCCAAGTCACTACACCAACACAAAGATACTTAAAAACAACAAATATTACCTGAAAAAGTGCCTAAGATTGACTCCAGAAAAGGCCGAGATCTTACATCATATATGGAGTCTTTTAAGTTGGTATAGAAGATGGTATGATCCTTATAAAAAAACCTGAAATTTTTATTTATGGTAAGAGTATGGATATAATTTAGAAATCTAGAATCATATTCTTGAATAATAAGCATATCTTCATTGTTGTGTTTCTTTTCAACCATTTGAGATAAATAACATTCAGGAAGAGGTTTTAAAACCCAAACAATGGGATAAATTTCCATTAGATGTTGATGCTCATCCCCAATCTTCTAGATGATCATTGGATGCTTTATAATATAAAATTTGTCATCATTATAATATAATTTTATAAGGGTTTTATTTTGAGAGAGATAATTAATGCCCAAAATGACAGCGAATTCCCCAAAAGGAAAAATAATAATATTTTTATTTGTAAAATTCTTACAATAATTAGCATAATATGTCCAAATGCAGAGTATTGGGTAAGTGTTCTATAATGATCATAAACCAATATACTTATTGATATGGAATTGAAACTTCCTTCGTCTAGGAGTTATCCCTTGGATTATATAATTTACTTGAATAATTTCAAATTTCCCTAACTAAATATATTTAATATATATATATATATATATATTATTTTGGTGGAACTTATTTCCCTTCATAAAAATAATCATTTTCCTATAAAATGAATTTCACTATAGACTTTCTAACAACCTAAAACATATTATTATTGTTTTGAGACAACTACCATGGTACATATTTCTACAATATCAACATATCCAAATCTCAATATTCCCTCCTTGATCGGAATTATCAAGTAAACCCCAATGAAAATAATTTTTTTTTCTATGAGTGTAAGAAACCTCACTAAAGTTGAGTTTTTCAATATTATAGAGTTATATATACTCATGAATAATCACATTGTTTCTCATTCCAAATCCCATTGAATTTTTTTATTTATTAGAACAATCATTGCATAATCCATCACATTTAGTGTTAACACAATTCCACTTGGTTCCTTCCATTAACAAAAACATAAATCATTTTGTGAAAAACAATAATAATTGTGATAGATCATATAATAAGGAAAAATAATTCATAGTATTTCTATTCATGATAAAATGTTGTAAATATATTATACCTTATCTGATATCCTAAACCGATTGCCAAATATTGGTGCCTTAATCTAGTTCGTCACATGCCCTCAGACCCACTTCCTTACATGCCAGACGATATGAACTAGTAGGGAGGATCATAAATGTATTATTGTGATAGTATACAATATTTATCAAGTTAGCATAGAAATGTAAATTAATATTCCATATCGGAATGAAAATAAATAATTACCAATATACTACAATAATCAATAAAGATAAAAATCTCATGATAAATCTCAAAACCTGGAAACTGACCCTAAACCGTAGTAGTAAATATGTTATGACAAAAACGTTTAAGGTGTCTAGTGAAAACATAAAATAATGCCACAATGACAACTCTAAATTTTTTCCTAACATCATGTATGGCTCCCTCATCTATGCTCCATCCCAAATATCAACTAATCCATTTAATGTAGGTCTATTAGCCTTATCATTTCCTACAAACATGAAGACTTTTCAAGTACGAATCAGGAATCCTAAGTAGGGTGTGAGTACAACTCATTAGGCCACCAACAAAATTACCAAAAGAAATATCTTGTCTACAATAGTTTTTTCGGTTGTATAAATAATAAATAAAAATTAAAATAAAGTAAACAATACTCACAATTATTAATTTTTTACCAATCACATAGGCCCCTAGGTTCACAATGACACCCACACCAATGATATCCACTTTGAACCATATCATAGTCTGAACCATAAATCATAGGGATCCAACAATTTATTTATTCATGGGATTTCATTATTTAGATTAATTCAAATTTTGATGTTGGTTTACTAATGTATCAGTCTGGGTTCCTATATCTTAGTCCCTGGGAACATTAGATTGATACCAATATCTTCGGGGATTAAAGAATCTTTATTACACCCCATTTTTATTATGAGCATTAGTCCATGACCTAAAAATTGTTTTTTTCATGCATGAATTGGTGGTCATGATTTGTATTCTAGCACCCCATGGGTATTTGGAGCATCATTACCTAACCCACAACTCATTGATGAATCATTCACTATTATAACATATATATATTTCAATGTTCAACATCATTAACCTTATTACTATTCATTCATATCAAAGAGATCCATTTCATTCATTTTTCAATACTGGGGTTCATTACATTAATCATAAGGGATAGCATAAAAAATTTCCCTTTAATCTATTCATCATCAATTACTACAAAACTTAGTAACCCTTTATGTTAATCCATTTAACGATTTAAATCCTATTATCAAACATGAAATAGGGATTTAGTTCAACTCCATAAACCCACAATTTCCCTTGTAGATTAATTTTTTCATTAAATTATGGTAATTAAAACACCTAATGGGTTTCTATCAAGCTCAGTCTCATAATCATCAATGGGTATCTCAATTTCCTGGCATCAAATTCTTCTTTTTTATTTAAAAGAAATTTCACAATGTGAAGACAAAACGAAATAGTTATGAAAAAACTATCACAACTGATACTCAACGAATTAGCAATTAGACTACCTAAATTGGTATCAGTGATGAATGATCACTAAACCATATCCCTAAATTCGATGTGACATGGTCAAATTCACAATGGTGGGGAAGATCTAGTATCAAAACCTAGGATCAAGATCTAATTAAATGAGATATAATAAAACCTAGATCTACATTATAAACCACATGATTATTTATCTATCTTCAAGGGGGGGAAGATAGTAGAGAGATGAACCCTATCGATGAATGAATTATATATTGAAGTGCTAATATTCTTCAAAAAAACCATAGATTAGAAATGTAATGAGTTATAGGAGCCTTTCAACCCTCATTGAAGCCTCAAAAAATGATGAAAATATTATTTGGTCAAATATGGGAGATTGGGGATATAAACTGAAAGTTTGAGAAATTTTAAATAAATTTCTAGTGTTTTAAAAAGCAACATCTTTGGTTTCCTGGATGGGATACACAGTTAGACAAACCAAAAGACCTAAGTGTCTACCCCTACTATCTGGGGTGAGTGTACTAACCAAGGTGGGTGGATGTCTTCATAAAAAATTTACTAACCATGAAATCCCCCTCTATCTTTGATTGAATAGTTTTTTGGGGGTGGCACATGGATACGGAGAATAGTGCACCAACCATGCACTTCCCAGACCCCCCCCCCTCCCAAAAAAACACCAAAATCTCACCTAATATCCCTTGAGAAAAACTCCATCCCAAAGAAGAATAAAACAAGTTTATAAAACATAACTTAAAATAAATACAATTTTTCTCATGAAATTTTTGGATCATAAAATATCACTACCATATAATATCTCATCCTTGTGCTATAATCCCATGCATCAATAAACCTCTGAGGTGAATAATTAGGAACACTGGCCTCACATAACTTTTTACCCCTCCAATGACCCCTTCTAACCATGGATATTTTTCCAAAGCACCAAGACTCTCAGAAAAATCTTACCCTATAACAAATTCTCTTTATTATCCATAACATGAATCAGATTCCCCTTAACAGATGAAATAACATCAAGCTCAGAGTCATTGATGTCAATCAAATGAAAAGGGTTAGGGTGGTATAGTTGATGTTGGGACACATGAAAAGCATCATACATATCACAATTCCTATGTGAAAGATCCAATTAGTATGTTACTATTATGATCTTCTCTACAATCCTAAAGGGTTCGAAAAACTATAACACAAAATTACCCAACCTCTGAATCCTATGGTGACCCAATATTAGTGACACGTGAAGGAATACATGATCACAAACTATAAAATAATGATGTAAATTAAGTCAATTCGCATTAAAATTATTTAAAATATGTTCCATGGCCATATGTTTCTAAATCAACTAAACATTCTCTGATGTCTCCTTCATGGATCTCAGTCCCAACAACTCAGACTCCCTCACCACCATCAATCATAACAGTGACCTTCATGGTCTTCTCTAAATTTCTTCATATGGAATAATCTATATAATCACCTAATTACTATTTTTTATAGGAGAACTCAATGAGAACTAAGGGATTCCCCCATGACCCACCAAAATATCAGTTATATTTCATTTTCATGTCCTCTAGCACTAAGATAGTACGCTCTAATTTTCCATCTATTTGTGAGTTATAATACATACTAAAAACCACCTTGGAACCCAATTTCTTCTATAATCCTTTCTATAAGTGAAATGAAATGTCACGAACCATCCCAGTGCGGCCCACTCTGTGACTCCCCAAGCCTGCCTCCAATAGGTCGAGGGCTGGTGACTAGCACCGAGTAGGCATTTTACTAACATGGGAGGCATTGCCAAAGCACCAATACACACACAAACACATCTCCAATACCACAAATGATGAAATTTTAGAACCACCAATGAAAAAAATGCATTTATACAACTAAAACCAACCAATAGAGTACGACGGAAGGTAAAGTACTGAATGTAAATTGTGCCAGAATACAAGCCCACCAAAAAAAGAGTCTTAAAACTGAAAATTCCAACCTGTAATCAAAAAAAGTTATTGGGACTACTGGTCATAACTGTAGGAACGCCTCAGTCTGTAGGGAATATAGAAAGCTCGGACTTGTCCTAGCCCTCCCTGGACTCTGTCAAAAGGCTACTCGTCTACAAAAGGCCCGACACATGCAGCCAAAGCCCATGCATGGGTGAGTATAACAATACTCAGTAGAGGATCCCAAAAACCACAAGGCATTACACAATGTTAAGGTACAGTCAGCTATGCACAGTATATGTCTACAGAACATATCGCACAAACCATATATACACAATACCCTGACCCGCGGTCTAGAGAAAAGTCGCACCACCGCATAACCCCGTTAGGGATTCAGTTCTAAGATTTGACAAAGCACTCATTCTATGAGAACACACTCTATGAGTCTTATAGCTCTGATGATGTTCGTCAGAGAAGTACTGTTCATTGGGAAATGTCACGATTGGTTGTTACATTCATTACGAGAGACACACTCTAGAGTGGGAAGATAACGTTAGATAGATGCACTCATTATGGGAGACACACTCCTAAGTAGGAAAGATCATGATACACAGATGAGGATCACTACGAGGTCCATGGTGGATATCATGACTCATATGGATTTCACCTGCTAGGTAGAGGATTGATGCCAGGTGGATTTGGTCACATCGATACCTGACTCTACCTAGGGTCATGAATGGATAGAGGATCTCGATCTGGGCCTCTCGGATGGATGCCTAACTCTATCACAGAAACTCCAGCTAAAGGGATCATACTCATGTAGAAGGAAATGATGCCTCGCCTTCATGGGAACGAGAAGAAGAGTATGAACCCAAATGAAATATTTCCAATATATGATGAACAATAGGACCATTCTGTCCACAATAATGTACATGACGTGTAGAAAAGTTACATGACTTGTTGTATGATCCCAGGTACTGCCCATGTATAATGGCCTATGTTGTAAGGTTGGTCATGTAAATAAGTTAGTACAGTACATGTAGTCTAGTGTGCACGCCCTGCCCGAGTGACTGGGGTAGGCTCTATGTATGCTGACCATGTGCCCGTACATGGTCATCAAGCCCTATAATACAACCCTTGCAATTGGTACACAGGCTGACCCATGTTACTAGCCTCACTTGGCTGTGTGATAGAGTACACGGTCATGTACTCCATCTCATGTCCATGTACCCCCTGGATACACACTGATTCCCACGTAGCCACGTCTGCCTTGCTGCGTAGAGGATACACGCCGTGTTCTGAAGCTGTGTAGTGCATCCTATGTCCCTGTGCTTTCCAAAATAGACGCTGGGATTCAGGGAAATTTCGTTACACCATGTGACTAGGGTCACACACTGTCTGATTACTCTATGTCCCAAGAAACCCTAGTTTCCACCGCTGGTACTACATGGCGTGTTCTTCGGAATTACACACCCTGTATTCTGAAAATTTCCAGAATCGCAGACTTCCACCGCCGCGCCTCCGTGCTCCCCCGATCATCGATCTGGCCATCCGTTGGCAACAAAACTACGGAATCAAGGTTACCCCGACGTCACAAGGACATCTCTGTTGTTTTCATTCCTCTGATCGACTCTGAAAATGTGTTTCAATCCTCCTGCGTGGAGAACGCTTGAAGAACGGTCTTTTCTGATCCGAACTGATTCGTCATCTGTCATGGCCGTCACACCTCTGTAGGGTCGTTGCGATGTCAGATCTCCATTTTGGGATCATTGTGTTTGAAGACAGGTGCACAATAATATGTTGTTCATCGCCCTGCGAAGAATGCGAAGAATGAGAATAACGCATGAGGAAAAGCAAGGGGGAGAAATAAAATCAGAAAATCCAATAATGAACCTCCGCCGTTGTTCGTTATAGCATTGGTCCTCTCCCATTAGTAGTCTTAATGAGAGTAGAATCAAACAAAAATTATAAAAGTATTAATTCCCTGAAATCATCCCATTAAAACCCCTCCCACAAAAACGTACGAATCTACATATCAACATGTTCGTAGTTGATCCTCATTCATCGTTTAAAATTAAAAACGGGGAAAAGAGATTTGAAAGAAAAACCCCTACCTCATGAAGTGTTTGATTGCTGAGGGGGGGGGGGGGGGGGTCAGGCCACTATCATCGCCGAGATCCTTCAATTTTGTTGGTGTAATGATTCACAGCTTCGATTATTTGTTGTTCATCGCTTAGAGTTCTTTCTAGATAACCAAGGATTCTCCAGAGTTTCTCTCTAGATTCTGCCAATGAGAAACATTCAATCAACCCATTAAAAAGAGGGAATGTGTTTGGGAGTCCCACACGCTACGGAATTAATGAGTTAGCATTTCTATTTCTCCGTCATTATGACATGACATTAATTAAAGAAACAGCTTCCATGTCGCCATGCTGTAGAGGATGCCTCCATTTAAAAATAAAATAAACAATTCAAATTTATTTTATTTTATTTTACTAAAAACGTCCAAAAGTTAACCTTTTCCCTCGACCTGCTCCAGTCAAGGTTAGACTCATTCTTAGGTAAAGTCTTCCTCCAAGACACAACGGTGCCCTCAGATGTTTATTCTGGACTTCTATTTAGAAAATTCTACAACCGCACACAAGTGCTGACTCACTTAACATTAAAAAAAGTTTGGACAACCATTCTGGGATCACCGAGCCCCAGAATCATGTGCCGTCTCTGCGCCTGGTCTCATAATAATTCAATATAATATATAAAAGTAATACACAGAAAATTCGAGACATTAAATTCTCCCCACATTGGGGATTTACGTCCCTGAAAATCCAAAATAATGGCTACTCAAAAATATGTGGTTACTGGGCACGGATCTGGGCCTCCTGCTCCCACGTTCTCTCATAAAGATTCCCATGCTGCCACTGGATGCGCACTAGGGGAATTGATCACCCACGATTGATCCTCTCTTACTGATCCTTGGTCTCCACTGGGTACTCAGAAAAGGTCACTCCACCCTCGATGTCTAGTTCTCCCCAGTTTATGACGTGCAATGGATCATGCACATACCTCCTCAGATGCGAAATGTAGAAGAAATCATGTACACGATGCAATTGTAGCGGTAGAGCTAGGCAGTATGCCACATCACCAACTCTACACTTTATCTGGAAAGGGTTGATGAACCTCAGAGATAGCTTTCCGCCCTGTCCAAATCTCCATAACCCTCATCGAGGTGAGACCTAAAGAAAGATGGGGTCTCCCTCCTCAAACTACAGAGGTCTCCGTCGTCTGCCTGCATAAGTCTTCCACCGGCTCTGTGCAGTCTTCATCCGCTCCCGGATGATCTGCACCTTCTCGGTGGTATCTAGCACCAACTCTAGACCCATGACCGCTGACTCTCTGGGGTCAGTTCAGAAAAGCGGTGACCGGCATGGTCTCCCATATAAGGCCTCGAATGGTTCCATACCAATGGTGGAGTGGTAGCTATTGTTGTACGGAAACTCTACTAGAGGTAGGTGGTCCTCCCAACTATGACCGAAGTCCAAGATATAGGCTTGTAACATATCCTGCAGAACATGAATGGAACTCTCTATCTGACCATCTGTGTTGGGATGAAATGTTGTGCTCAAGCATAGTTGAGACCCAAAAGCCTCCTACAATCCCTCCCACAACTGGTATTTGAAACAGGCATCTCATTCCGAGACTATTTTCAAGAGGAATCCATGAATCTGAACTATCTCAAGCACATATAGTAGTCCAATGCTCTCTATGGAACTCTTATCCGTGATAGCTAGGAAGTGGGCTGACTTGGAAAGTTGGTCAATGATCACCCATATGGAATCATGTCCCGTGGACGTCCATCGTAAGCCTGTCCTGAAGTCCTTCGATATTCCATCCCACTTCCACTCTGAAACTTCCAGGGGATGATCTAATCCCGATAGAACGTGGTGCTCATCCTTCACATGTTGGCATACAAGGCATTGAGAAACTAACTCTGCTACTACCTTCTTTATGCCTGACCACCAGAACTGTCGTCGCAGATCCTGGTACATCTTTGTCAGTCCACGATGTACCACCAAGGAGGATGTATGAAACTCCCTCATGACCCCATCCTGTAAAGCAACCGGTACAACATTGTGTCCTCTGAAAAAAGTGTGTGCTCCCCACCTTGCGAATATCCATCAGGAACATGTCCTATGGATAACTGATCATGTAAAGCCTTATAGTTTACATCCCCAAGATGTGCTTCCCTAATTCATTTTAAGAGTGTAGGGGTAATAGCCATCGACTGCAGGTAAGCTGCATCCTCCCCATCCATGAAGGATAATTATAATGTGGTTAACTTCTCTGTCACCTTACTCAATAGTTGTGAGCTTGACCTTCTTCTAAGATCATTTTCCACCTTGTTCCCCTTCCCAGGTGTATATACGATCTCAAAATCATAGTCCTAGAGGAACTATAGACAACGCCTATGCCTTAGATTTAGATCCTTCTATGAAAAGATGTACTTGAGGCTCTTGTGGTCAGAGTAGACGGTAACCCGCTCATCCATAAGGTAGTTTCACCGCATTTTAAATGCGAAGACTACCGATTCCAACTCAAGATCATGGGTTTCATAGTTCTTCTCATGTGGCCTAAGCTGGGGCAAGCCACAAGCAATCACTACCTACCTTTGCATCAGGACACAACCAAGCCCGGTCCCTGATCTGTCATAGAAAACATTGTAATCAACACCCTCCTCTAGCAATCGCAAGACTAGGGCGCATGTCAAACTCTACTTAAACTTCTCAAAATCCAACTGGAACCTCTCCATCCACATGAATTTTTCCCCTTCCTGCTCAAGGCTATCATCGGTGCTGATATCTGGGAGAAATCAGGAATGAATCTCTAGTAATATCATACCATCACAAGGAAGCTCAAAACCTACATCACTCTCCGAGGTGTCTCAAATGCTAACACATCCTCCACCTTGGAAGGGTCTATAGCTACACCATCTGCTGAGATGACACGTCCCAGAAAGTGGACAACCAGAATATAGAACTAGGACTTTGAGAGCTTCCCATAAAGATGGTGCTCTCGAGGCATGCCTAGAACTATCCATAGGTTCCTTGCATGATCATATTATGATGTCGAGTACACAAGTTTGTCGTCGATGAATACCACTATGAACCGATACATGTACGGTTGGAAGATCTGGTTCATCAGCCCCATGAACACTTCAGGGGAGTTCGTCAAGAGGAAATTCATCACCAAGTACTCATAGTGATCGTAGTAGCATTTGACAACTATCTTCGGTATATCCTCATTCCATACTCGCAATAGGTGATAGCCTAATTTAAGGTCATCCTTCTGAGAACCACTGTTCCCCTCTTAGCTGATCAAAGAGATCGTTGATTCTCAGCAGTGGATACTTATTCTTCATTGTCACCTAATTCAGGCGTCGGTAATCCAAGCACTACCTCAGACTCCCGTCTTCCTTCTTGGAAAACAAGACTGCGGCTGCCCATGGTGAAACGCTGGATCTTACGAAACCATTTCTCTACAAATCCTCCAACTACACCCTCAAATTGAAAAGCTCTTTCAGATCCATCCGATATGCTGATGAGGAAATCAGTGTCATCCCAAGGTGTAAGTCGATGCAGAAGTTGATCTCCTGGTAGGGAGGTAGTCCTGGATCATCTTCGGGGAAGACATCCTCATTCCTTTCCTCAACTGCTGGGAACTGAGAGCCCACAAAATCCATTTCTTAGAAGGAAATTCTAGCCAACTCATGAGTGATTGGTTCCACCCTCCTATGCATAAGCCCATTCTACACTGCTTGGTCTTCCCTTTCTTCGACAAAGGAAAACCATGTCCTATCAATGCGGACACACCGCACCCTTCACCAAAAACACCCAATATGGGCATGGACCGAAGATAACAAATCCATAACGAGAATGACGTCGTTAGGCCTTAATGCTACAACCAAGAGTATCAAACCGAAACTTTCACATCCAAGGGGAAGATCACACTGTCTGCAAAGGTGTGTGATTGTCGTGTCTCCTTCTATAGGTGTCTCCAAGCATAACGATCTAGTCAACGGTTCTAATAGAATCTTAAGGTTTCACACAAGAGTTTTGGCTATGATGGAAATACTGGAAACTATGTCTATATGTCTGGAAGCTAAGGTAGAAAAGATACAGATCGTATCTCGAATCATCCCTCGATTACCTGGGTCATACGTCTTGACCGCATGTAGCTGTCCCCGTCCCCATCCCCCAGCTCCCTAAGCCTAGTGTGGGCCTCATGGGGGTGGGGTGGAATTAATTCAAAGTGTCTGTCACCACACAAAGTTCCCCCTAATACTCTTCCATATTAGCCACCTAGTGGATCTCTCATCTCCAATCTCTGCCTCTTCCTCGGTGGTCCATCCACCACTTCCCAGTCAGCAGCTTGACAGGTCGGACAATCTCTAGCAAGATGTCCCCTATCGTCGCACGTGTAGCATCGCTTCCCCATTGGATGACTAGATGCATCCTGTGAGACCTGTACCATCGATCCTATATTTTGGGTCATCCTATGACATTTCCCATGTCTAGATCCTTGTTTCTGACATCAGCTCCCTACTACTGGGGTCTCCGCAACTGTCTACCTATTACTGATTGTCGTCGGTTGTCTCTGCTCTGCCAAGAAGCTCTCAATCTCCAAGGCCCGATCGAGCACTCCAGCATAAGTCTAAATTAATAGAGGCACAACAATATCTCAGATGTCTCATCGAAGTCCTCATTCGATGTTCCAAGCTCTGATGTACAGATCCCTGACCATATCCATTGAGTACCAGGTGAGGTTGGTGAACCTCGATGAATAGTCAACTACTGTCATACTGCCCTACTAGAGCTGAAAAGGATCATGGATGCATACTTCTCTTAGCCTAACCGGAGATAAATCCTCCCTGAAGATTCACTAAAAATCCATCCTTGAATGGGTCTCCTCTTCTGAGTCTGTGTGGTCAGACTCCACCACCATCCCACAGAACCCGGAAGAAGGCTCGCTCCTAGGACCACCATCTGGTCTATTGGTGTCCTCACTGGACATAAAACTCTGGTCACCACCTGAAGCCATTCCTTAGCCACCTGAGGGTCGGGCTCACCTCGGATCTTGTGGGGTATCTGTCTCTGAAACTCATGGAGCGTGCTAGTCCTACGCCCCTCGTCAGTCGGTACTACAGGTACCACGGGCTGCTCCACTGGTGTTGGCATACCAGGTGCACTACATGGTGGAAACACCTGGGGAACTGGTCCATGTATCGAAGCCTCATCCCTGAGGGGGTCATCCTCGTGATCGTGTTGCTGAATCCTAGTGGGTATGCATCGCGGAGGCTTCCTGTAATGTGACAAGATGTACCATGGTCAATGAATATATCTGTATAGATGACACAAAGGACATAGAAAACATGACCCATTCCTATATGATGCATGTACCGTTCTGTTACTTCCCTGCAACTAGTTTTTTCATGTACTGAGTTGAAATGAAGGTTATCAAAGTCCTGCTGTATGGATACGTTGTCCGTCACACCAACACTGGAGTCTCTGGCCAGAATGTCGAACTCGAAACACTTAACACCTTTTCCCTAACCCAATATCATAGACTCTTGGTCGTAATGTAGAAACAACTTTCCTCTGATACAACTATGTCACGAACCTTCCTAGTGGAGCCCACGCCGTAACTCCCCCAGCCTGCCGCTAATAGGCCAGGGGATAGTTACTAGCACCATGTAGGCACATTACTAACATGGATGTAAATTCTTAAGCACTTGTACACATGTAAACATATCCAAGACCACAAATGCTGAAATGTAAAAACCACAAATGAAAAAAATTCATGCCTACAACTAAACCCAACCAACAGAGTACAACGGATGGTAAATTACTTAAAGTAAATTGGGAAAGATACAAGCCCACCAAAACAGGAGTCTAAAAACTACAAAGTCAAACCTCTAATAACAAAAAGGTACTGGGACTGCTGCTCGTAGTCTTAGGAATGCCTCAGCCTGTAGGAAACACAGAAAGCTCGCCCATGTGTTGGTCTTCCTTGGACTCTGTCAAAAGGATGCTCATCTTCACATCACACGACACGTGTGGGAAAATCCCGTGTAAGTGTGAGTACAACAATACTCAGTAGAGGACCATTGAAAACCACAAAGGAGTACAGAAAGTAATCGTACAGTCATCTATGCACAGTATACGTCTACATAACATATAGCACAAACATGATATACTCAAAACCCCGACCCGCGGTCTAGAGACAAGTCGCACAACCACATACCCCCATTAGGGATTCAGTTCTAAGGTTCTACGAATCACTCATTCTGGGAGAACACACTCCATGATCCTTATAGCTCTGATGACGTCTTTCTGAGAAGTATTGTTCATTGGGAAATGTCACGAGAGGTAGTTACACTCCTTAAGGGAGACACACACCCGAGTGGGAAGATTTTGATAGATAAATGCACTCATTATGGGAGACACACTCTTGAGTGGGAAGGATCATGATACACAGATGAGGATCACTACTAGGGCCATGGCAGATACCGCGACTCATCTGTATTTCACCTGCTAGGTAGCGGATCGACACCCGGTGGAGTTGGTCATGTCGATGCATGACTCTACCTGGGGTTAAGAATTGATAGAGGATCTCAATCTGGGCCTCTCAGATGGATGCCCGACTCTATCATAGAAAGTCTTGTAGAAGGGAGCATACTTCTGTAGAAGGAAACGATGCCTGACCTTCAGGGGAACGAGAAGAATGGCACTAACCCAGACGATGTTTTTCCACGAGACGGTGAACAAGAGGACCATGTTGTTTTCCAAAAAGTACACGGTGTGTATAAAAGATACACACCGTGTTGTATGACCCCGGGTACTGTCCATATACAACAGCCTATGTCGTAAGGCCAGTCGTGTTGAAAATTTAGAACACGGAGTGTAGTATATTGTACACGCCGTGTCCGAGTGACTGGGGTTGGCTCCGTGTACGCTGTCAATGTGCCCATCCACGGTCATCAACCCGTGTACTACAACCCATGTAATCAGTACATGGGGCGGCCCACATTACTAGCCTCATCTAGCCGTGTGATATAGTACATGATCGTGTACTCCATCTTGTGTTCGTGTACCCCCTGGATACATGTCGAGTCCCATGTAGCCGCCTCTACCATGTATCATAGAGAGTACACGTTGTGTTCTGAAGCCCTGTAGTGCATCTTGTGTCCATGTACATTCCAAAATACACACCAAGATTCAGGGAAATTCTAACACGCTGTGTAACCGGGGTCACACGGTTTGTCATTCCTCCCTGTCCCCCAAAACCCTAGCCATCGCCGTCGGTACTACACAGCGTTTTCTTCGGAAGTACACGCCATGTATTCTGGAAATTTTTATAATCACTGACTTCCACCACCATGCCTCTTTGCTCCCCTGATCATCAATCTGGCAGTCTGATCTCCACGAAACTCCGGAATCCAGGTCGCCCTGATGTCCCATGGTCGTATCTGTTGTTTTTGGTCCTTCGATGGGTTCTGAAAATGCATTTCGATCCTCCCGCGTGAAGAACACTCGAAGAATGGTCTTTTCCGATCCGAGCTGATTCGGCTTCCATAATTGCCATCTCACCTCTGTAGGGTCTTTGCAATGTTAGATCTCCAGTTTGGGATCATTGCATTGCAATACTATAGCACAATGATCCATTGTTGGTCGCCCTGTGAAGAACAGGAAAAACGCACGAGGAAAAGAAAGGGGGGAGAAATCCAATCAGAAAATCGAGGAACAAACCTCCACCTTCATTCGTCACAATGTTGATCCGCTCCCGCTAGTAGGCTTAAATGGAGAAGAATCCAACAACAATAAAACATGGATTAATTCATTGAAATCATCCCATCAAAAAACCTCCTGAAAAAATGTACGAATCCGCGTATCAACATGTTCGTGGTTGATCCGCGTTGGTTGTTTAAAATAAAAAATGAGGAAAGGAGATTTGAAATAATAGCCCCTACCTCATGAAGGGTTTGATTGCTGACGAAGGGGGGGTGGGGTCGTTCCATCGTCATCTCCGAGATCCATCAACTATGTTGGTGCAGTGATTCGTGGCTTCGATTCATTGTCGTTCGTCGCCAAGAGTTCTTTCCAGAGTGCCAAGGATTCTCCAATGTTTCTCTCCAGCTTCTGCCAACAAGCAACATTCAAGTAACCCATTAATAAGAGAGAATGTGTTTGGGATTCCCTCATGTTGTGGCATTAATGAGTCAGCATTGCTATTTATGAGCCATTATGACATGAAATTAATTAATGAAATAGTTTCCTTCTCACCGTGTTGCAAAGGATGTCTCCATATAAAAATAAAATAATCATTTTGAATTTATTTTATTTTATTTTACTAAAAATGTCATAAAATTAACTTTTTCCCTTGTCTCGCGTTGGTCAAGGTTAGACTCGTTCTTAGGTAATGTCATCGTCACAGACACAATGATACCCTCAGATTATTAATCCAGACATCTGTTTGGAAGATTCCACAACTGTGCACAAGTGTCGACTCACATAACATAAAAAAAATTTTGGACCCCCATTCTGAGATCAGCGGGCCTCAGAATGATGTGTTGTCTCTGCGCCCGGCCTCATAATAATTCCATATAATATTTAAAAATAATACAAGGAAAATCTGATACATTACATGTAAATCCTGAATAATGATATGAAACTATGATCTGTGGAACCCTTTTAAAATAGGATATCTCTTGAATTTATACATCACCCAACTGATCAATTGTGAATATTTTAGCAATAGGAAATCAATGGGATTCTTCTTTCAACTAGTCTACAATCACCCATATAGCATCATTATTCCCATGTATCCTCAGAAGGCCAACCAAAAATTACATTGTAAATTCATCTCACATCCAATTATGAATGTTAAATAGCCATAGAAAACAACCAGTAAGTTGAAGCTTATCCATCACCAACTAACAGTTGTAACATTATTTCATGAAACCTGCAATTTCATTATTCATTCCCAACCACCAATATCATCCGAATAGGTCATTGTATCTTATGGTCAAACTGGGATGCACTACCCACTTTTAGGCATGAATCACTTTTATAATCTCCTCACACATTAATGTTATCATAACAATATATTTTAGGAAATATATGATATCATCCCCATTTATAGTTTAATAGGAAGGTGACTCGACACATTTTTGGATTTCCCTTATGTCCAAGCACTATGGATCGTCAAACATCCATTCCATAATCAGTCATAGAAGTGTGGATTCAACTGATAAAGATAGAATGTTCATCAAATTCTTGCGTTCTTGAAAACCAATGTCCATCTTCAAAAGAAAATTTTCCCTATCCACCTAGAATGAGACTCCTTAACCACCTGAGTCTAAGAATTTCTTATCATAGAATCAGGAATATTATTTGTGATGAAACCTCCTCAGAATCCCAGAGACGGTGCCTCAAACATGGTGTGTAATTTTTTTTTATAAAAATATTCTGATAATATTACACATCACATCCCATCACCAAGAATCTTCTGATTATAGGTTCTAGAAAATGAGTTACTACTGATACTTTTCATCAAAAGTGAAACGATATAAGATTCATAATGTAGCCACCATATAGTAGAACTCAATGCTGACAAATCTAATAATACATTAAAAACAAATTGAAAATGTAGGGAGATAGTTTAAAAAACTTTTTAAGGGATTTTAAAACCAATTTATGAAATTCCATATCAAAAAAACAATTGAAATTATTTATAAAACATTTTTTAAAAGGAAACAACATTTATTACAGCATGTAATAATATTTTTTGGAAAGGATACATGAAATCATTTTATGTTTAATCTCTTACCCTGGAATTTATATATATATTTAATACCTAAAAATAAAACACTTTTTAGAATTTGAATAATAGAAAAAAATACATCTAATTCCGTATATAATCCCAATGTTAGTCAAACTAAATTAAAGGTGACATGCACATGTGAAAGTAAAATATTAGAACTAGAAATAATACTTGTTTTGAATAGCAGAAATAACCAAATCATAATTCACTTAACACATAAAATTCAATTCATGACATTATATATGTGTTACTAACTTCTGTATTAATGTTTCGAACATATAATCTACACATTCTTTATAGATGACTTACTAAGTATAAACATCAATATTCCATGTGCATTTATTACCATTATCATAAGTAAAGTATTAATAACTATGGATATTCTACTCATCAAATAATAACATGGTTAGTTAAATATTAATCACATATTGAGGAATTGCATAATGTCTGACATTCATAAACATTCTCTAAAGTCCTCATACCAATACCCTAAAGAATCATTCTATAAAGGCTTAATGTCAAAACTGTAGTTTTTCTCATGAGACCTACTAATGAATTGAGGGGCTACAGTGGGCCTCACCCATCACATAGTAATTCCAATTCATTCCTAATATGTCTGATAAGTCATTAAATCAATTTTTCCCAGAGCAATCGGATTTTAAAATTTATTATATTTCATTAATTCAAAGGATCCCATGAAACATTAAATAATTAAATTATGTCTCTTATTCAAAGTTTCCACTAAAACATTGAATAATTATATCCTTAATCCATAAGTTACCATAAGAGATATTGTTCATTTTACAATTACTATTTATATAATGAGAATCATATATTAAATGTAGACATAAATCTATAGACTGTCTTGTTTGTTTGTTATGGTTATATTAAAATTTATCATTAACATGTATGGACACATAGACATACATTTGTACATGTGTTGATAAATAGTGCACATAAAATAATAGATTTATTGGTTTTTCACATAAGATAATAACACTTAAATTCAAAACCCTTACCTCTGGGAAATGAACATTTTGTATACTAAAATACATGTTTTTGAAATTAAGATAATTATCACTCATATTTACCATACATTGATAATTATTTGTGTAAAATAAATCATAAAAATTAATAATTAATAGTGTTCTTTGTGGAAGATTTATTATGATTTAAAATATAATATTTTCAAATGTATAACATTCAATTCATGTGAGATATTAATGCGTAAATAATTAAAAACACTTCCCTATGAATGTATGTGTATTTTTATTATACAAAATATAATTTATACTATTTATCCTAAAAATTTAAATTGAGATTCATGTAATATCAATTGCAATGACAATGTGATGAATTATTTTAAAATTATTAGCCACGGAGTAACAAAAAAATGTTTTGTTATTGTTTGCAAATATCAAATTGAATTTTTTGATCATTAATACATGCATATATGTAATTTTTGTACTAATTTATACATATGGGTTTTGAAATCATAATTAAAATAATAAGTATAAGGATAGGGATAAACTTTAAAAATAATTTCTTATCTGAAGAAGAATAAAGATTAATCGGAATAGGATTAAAAATATTATAAAAATATATATTTATTCTTATACACACACTTATATATAAATATATACTATTTAAGAAAATCAAAACCACTTTTATTAAACCCTTTTACAAGTAATACATGCATAAAATCATTACTGATCATTATCAGTTGAAAGACCCATAATATGTTAGGTTTTTAAGATTATATATAATCGTGTATACACAAATTGTATACACAGGATTTGAATAACTAAAATAAGTTTGATAAAACCTCACAAGTATCATACACTTCAAAACATTATTTTATCTCTAAATTCAATTATATGAAAACCAAATTCAGGTTATTATTATGATATAAATACGTATATATATACATATAACCGTATATACACAATGTTTATATATGGGTTTTATATATAAAAATTGAATATAGAAAATAATCCATACATGAATTATGTTAATGAAGAACATTTTTTAAATACCATTATTCTTTATTTGAAAAAATATAAAATGGAATAAGTTTTTTATATAAATAAATGTGTGAATATATATATGTTTTTTTAGTTTAATCAAAAAAAAAAAATAAATCACTTACAATATTTAAATTCATAAGGAACATCATTTAAATAAAAATGTTCATCATTCAAAAATCATAAAACAGAGACTGGTTTTGGTATTTATATATAAATTTATATATAGATATACGTATATAAGCCTTAATCAAATCAAACAAAAAACTAAATAATCCCTTACTTGTCATCAAAGGTGGGGTTGAGTCGAACAAAGGTTGGAGGAAGGTCATGGAGATGAAGACTCATAGGGTTAAGGGTTTAATATGGGTTTATATTAGTGGGTTATATTAACTATTTTTATATATTTTATATATACTACGGTTTAACATAAAAAAATAAATAAAGATACCTAAGGAAATCATATATAACTACTTAGGGAAAAAAAACCCTAATCAACACTAATCATAAATGAATTAGTAATTTGAAAAAATATATATATATTATGGAAAACATGCATGGGAACAATTTGGGTTTGTATTAAAAAACCACCCTTAATGACTTGTTGAAAGAATAAAGTGGACAACTAGGACATGGAGGGAGATAATAGGACTTTTGGAGAGGAAGAAACTATAGAGAGGAATGGTGACATCTACTGATGTGGTTTAAGGAAGAAGGAGAAGAAAGCGAGAAGTGGAAAAAGAATAGATGTCCATGATCGACTGAGACTAATTGGATGGCTACATATTCTTTCATGATTTTAAAAACATATGGACTTCTGAAATTAATTTTGGATTTGATCGGACGGTCATGGGGAAACCACATGTTTTGAAAATGGAGGAGCGGTCGTGATCAACTGTATCCTGATTGGATAGTTGATGAAAATCACGGTAGTAGTAATTGGATGGTGGAGTTTGAGGGCCAGACTAGATTGGAGGGTGAGGATCTCACGCAGCGAGATCGAATGGCTCAAATTACATTTCCCATAAAAAAATAAGTCCCACATCGAAACAGGGAGAGATCCAGGACCTCCATATATACCTCAATGCCACTACCATATTCCAATACATATAACACACTGTGGGTTCCTTACACATGGGTGCCACAGCCCATGGGCCTTGCCCACCCTCACTAATGTCAGTACACGTCCTACCTCACCCCTTGTGTCTGCACTTAGGCCTCACCATTCACGGCATGTGCGCGACTTGGTATGCACCATGCATGCGCTACCCTGTGTTCTCTAACCTTGGATGTCTTCATGAAATACCCACTGACCTTGAGGGCCTATCCCTCAAGGCTGCCCTATGATGGATGGGTACTCACCCAAATTTTCCTTCATTAAACACATAGAACACATGCAATATAGATATTAATGTAAAGAAAAAGAATATATATGTATTAATTTTCTTATATATATTCATTATTATGATTAAATATTATCAAAATTCCATTTTTCATAATTTTATATTCATTTTAGAGTTTTAAGATATTATAAGATCAAAATAATTTAAACCCATTTGAAATAATTAAAATACATATATTATTAGAATACTTAAAATAATAAAAATACTTAAATACCTAACAATTATAAAATTTTATGACTGTTACCAAAACCAACAGTCATCTAAAGACCACAAAATCCATCATAGGTCATATTTATCTTCATGAAATTATAAATACTTGTTCAGGGTGTTCCAAACATCAAAATCCAATTTGGTGAAGATGGTGTTCTATATCCCCTTGATGTTTAGTACAATTTCCATAGTTCTTTCCAGAATGTTTTTCATTGTGACAGACCTAAAGGATTTTCACTATTTTCTTGGTCTGTTTGTTGTGTTTGGTGGTCTCTAAGTGATCATGATTGGTCTTCTAGTATGTATTCTAGGTTAGCTATAGTCTTTTGACCTTATTGAAAATGTAAGGTTTCAGTATTTCTATTGAATAAAACATGTCTTATTTTTATTTAACATGGTTTTATTTTGGATGAAACCAAAATTAAACTAAACAAAAAAGATAATACAAATATTTACTAAAATATTATTATTTAAAAACATAAATATGTTCGGCATGCGACATTATTCACCACTCAAAACAATTGCGTCCTTCAAATTCTATTATTCCCCAAGACTTTGGTAGCATCAACTTATGTTATTATCTTAGACGTCAATATGAGATATGTTTTATTCATTATTATTTAACAAAGCTTGACTGAAAAAGATTTAATTTATACCTTTACCAGGTCCACCACCATGTATAATCCACCGAAGACTTCAATTGGATTCCCAGAGTAGTTTTTAGTTCTTTAATTTCTTTAGCCCAAATACACCTCAAGCAGTTAGGGTCAAACCTATGAATAAAACACTCAGGCTTCTAGAGAGAGGCACGGGATGCATGGAGCTCAGATATTTCGGTATGGATTCATTACTTATATATTTGTTTAACTATCTCATTCCTGAGAGTTATGATGTCGTAGAGTCTCACGTACGTACAATAACTCATAACCTAGAATAGATAAGTTGGTCATAGGTCAACCTCCATTGTAGCTTACTAGAATTTTCATATGTCTTGATGATTCTCAGAAACGTTGAAATAGAGGAATACACCATTATGATACTTTCCCCTATGCTTATATTCTGAAAATTGTGCATTTTCCATACAGTGGTAGACATATCTCTCCCCTTGGTAGTACCAAAGGATATTTGGGATGATGGACAAATGGTAGAGGTATTTGCAGGTCAGACGTAGGTTTACGAAATGCTGGTATGCTTCTAAAAATTACATGAAAATTATTTTCTCATGTAATTCGGTAGGGAGAGACAATACTTTTTTGGAGAACCCTCACCTTCAATCTGAAAATTTATGAAAATTTTCTAATCAGCAAAGCATAGAAAAAAATTGTCCTGTTCAAATTTTCTAGAATTGTCTAGACCATTCCTCTAATACCAATTGTGACGACCCGACCCTAGAAGCCTGGAGCTGGTTCCTCAAACATTGTGTTTAATTTTTTTATAAAAATATGCGGATAAAATTAAACATCACATACCATCATAGAGAATATTCTTGGTCTAGGTTCTAGAAAAAAAGTTACAACATGTACTTTTCATCAAAACTGAAACGAGATACGCTTCATAATGTAGCCATCACATATTATAACTGAAAGATAAAAAATCTACTAATCCTTTAAACATAAATTGAATATTTATGTAGAAAATTTAAAAGGCTTAGTAAGGGGTTTTAAAACAAATTAATGAAATTTCTTTTTAAAAACATCTATTTAAAATAATCATAAAACATTTTCTTAAAAGGAAACAAAATTTCTTCTAGCATGTCTTCATCATCTTTCAAAGGTCACATGAAATTATTTTAAGGGAGATCTCTTATACAAGAATATATATACTTATTTAAAAGATACAAATAAAATAATTTTCAGAATATTTCTACTAGAACAAATATTCATGGAATATTGTACATAATATATGAGTTCATCAAACTAAATTAAAGGCGACATGAAAGGGTGCATGTAGAAATTAGAGCAAGAAATAATATATTCCTATAATTGTACACGTAACAAAACCAAAATTCACTTATCACATAAAATTCAATTCCTGACATGACAGATGTGTTACTATCTTCGGTATTAATGTTCTGAAAATAAAAGATATATTTCTTTATAGATGACTTACCAAGTATAAACATCATTACGACTTGGGAATTTATTACCATTATCAAATGTAAAATATTATTAACTCGGGATATTATACTAGTAGAATTATCACATAGTTTGTTAAATATTAACAATATATTGAGGAAATGAATAATAAAAGACATTAATAAACATTTTTTCAAGGCCTCATGCCAATACCATACATAATCATTTTGGTAATGCCTTATGCTAAGAACAAATTTTGTCTCATGAGACCTATCGATGCCTCAAGAGGCTATATTAGGCCCCACCTGTCAAATAATAAGTCCAATTCATTTCTCATATGTCTAATAATTCTTTAAATCAATGCTTCCCATACCAATTTGATTTATTAAATTGTTATATGTCTTTTCTTCAATGTGTCCCATACCACTTTGAATAACTAAATTATATCTCTTATTCAATGTTTCCCATACCACACTGAAGAATTAGATCCTTAATTCATAGGTTATCATAAGGGATAGATTTAATTTTTCAATTAATTTTTATATAAAGAGATTCATGTATTAATTGTAGAAATTAATCTAAATACTACATGGTTATTCTGTTATGGTTATATCTAAATTTATCATTGACATGTATGGACACATAGACATATATTTTTACATGTGATGATAACTAGTTCATATAAAATAATATATTTCTTGGTTTGTAACATAAGATAATAAATCTTAAATTAAAAATCATTGGTTCACAGAAATGAACATTTTTGTATACAAAAATAAATGTTTTTGAATTTAATATAACTATCATTCATATACATTATACACTTATAAATAGGTGTCTCAATTAAATCATAAACTTTTATAATTAATAGTGTTCTTTGTGGAAGATTTATAATGAATTAAAATATAATATTTAAATGTATAACCTTCAATTCATATGATATATTGATGCATAAATACTTAAAATTGCTTCACTGTTCATGTAGTTGTCTATGTATTAATCAAAAATACTTCCAACTATTTATCCTAAAATTATAAATTGAGATGTAGGTAATTTCAAATGCAACAACAATGTGATGACTTATTTTATGAAATTTAGGCACATGGTAACAAAAAAGTTTTTTTATTGTTTTCCAATATCAAAAATGTATTTTTCATCATTTATAAAAGTATATATGTAATTTTGGTAAACATTTATACATGTGTGTTTTGAAATAATAATTAAAAAGTATAAGGACACAGATCACCTTTAAAAAAATTCTTATCTTAAGAAGAATGAAGCTTAATCAGATTTAGATTAAAAACATTATACATATATATATTTATACTTATATATATGTATTAGTTTAGAAACTCAAATCCACTCTTAGTGATCCATTTTACATGTAATACATGAATAAAATCAGTACGAATCATTATCACGTGAAGGATCCAAAATAGGATAGGTTTTGAAGATTATATATAACCGTTTATAAAAATGTTATTACATGGGATTTGCATAACCAAGACAATGTTTGATAAATCTTCACAAGTATCATACACTTCACAACATTATTTCGTCACTAATTTCAATTATATGAAAACCTAATTCAGGTTATAATTAAAAAATATATATATATATTCATATAACCGTATATACAAAATGTGTATATATGGGTTTTATATATCAAAATAAAAGCTAAAAACATAACACTTAAATAAATTATGTGAACAATGAATATAATTTAAGTACCAATATTAATCATTTAAAAAATATATAACGTAATATGTTTTTTATATAAATATATATCTATATACATATATAGGTATGTATGGTTTAATCAATCACAATACAAAATAAAACCCTTAAATGATTTAAATTCATAAGGAACATCCTTTAAACCCAAATTCCCATCATTTAAAAACCATAAAACACATAACGGTTTCATTATTTATATATAAATATATATACACATATATGTGTATATGGGTTAATTGAATCAAACACAAAACTTAATAATCCCTTACCCGTCTTCAAAGGTGGGGTTGAGTCGAGCAGTGGTTAGAGGAAGGTTGAGGAGTAAAAAACCTATATTGTTAAGGGTGAAAATGGGTTTATATAAGTAGGTTATATAAACTTTTTTATATATTTTATATATACTACGGTTCAACATAAAAAAAATAAACAAAAAACCTAAATAAACCAGATCTAACTATTTAGACAAAAACAAAAAACCTAGTCAATGTAAATATTAAATGGACCAGTTGTTTGATATTATATATATATATATATATTATTGAAAACTTGTATGGTAAAAGTTTGGGATTATATAAAAATAAATCACCCTTAAATACTGGTGTAACGAGTAAAGTGGACAATTGGGCCATGGAGAGGGATAGGAGGACTCACAAGAGAGGATAAAATCGAGGAGAAGGATGGCAACGACAACTGGTGTGACCCGAGGAAGAAGAGGAAGAAAGGGTGAAGTGGAAAATGAAAGGCCTACAATGATCTACTGAGCCTGATCATACGGATACAATGAATTCATGATTTTAAATAAATATGTATGGTCTAGATTAATCGTTGCATTGATCGGGTGGTTGCAGGGATACCGTGAGTTTTAAAAATGGATGAGCAACTGAGAACAACTGCATCCCTATCAGACAGTTGATGAAAATCATGGTAATAATAATTCTTAAGTTGAGTTAGAAGGATATATCAGATCTAATGGTGAGGATATCATGCGGCGAGATCGAACTACTCAGATTAGATTTCCAATAAAAAAATGCATCCCACATCAAAAAGGGGGGTGATCCTAGACCGCCTTATATACCCTGATGCCTCTTACATATTCCGATAACACATAATACACTGTAGGGTCCTTAAACATGGGACCTTCACCCCATGGGCCTTGGCCCACCCTCAATCTTGCTGATGTGCGACCTGCCTCACCCCCTGTGTGTGCATATATAGGCCCTATACATTTGTATGTGCATGCACTTGGGCCTCACCATGCACGGAATGTGCATGACTCATCATGGACCATGCATGTGATGCACTGGGTTATCTGACCTTCGATTCCTTTGGGAGATTCCCACCGACCTTTAGGGCTTGAACTTCATGGATTTCCTTGATTGAATGGGCACTCACCCCATTTTTTACTTCATTAAACACAGAGTATAGGGAATATATTTTTTAATTTTCTAAAAATTTAACATATTTATATTAATTTCTTTATATATATTAATTCTTTTCATTAAAAAAAATTCAAAATACCATTTTATTCAAATGGTTTTATAAATTTTAGAGTTTTATATAATTATAAGTTCAATATCAAAATACAACCTCAATTAAAAACAATGTCATTACTTTTATAAATATAAGTTTATTTAAAAAGAAAATTCATGGTTATTATATTTTTAAAATACAAATATAAAATATATATTTAATTAAAAGTATGTTTTTATCTAACCACGGATATATCTTTAAAATATTAAAATCATTTTAAAACATTTTAAATACTTACAAAAATTATATTCTTAGAATACATAAAATAATAAAAATACCAAAATACTTAACGGTTATAAAATTTTATGACCATTACCAAAACCTATTTTCCCCTAAAGACCCCAATGACCATCAATGGTCATGTTTATCTTGAAGTACTTATAAATACTTATTTAGGGTGTTCCATAAATCAAAAACCAATTTGGTGAATATTGTTCTCTATATCCCCATAATTCGTTGTACAGTTGGCATAGTTCATTCCATAATGTTTTTAATTGTGATAGACCTAAAGGATTTTCAATATTTTCTTGGCATGGTCGTTTTGTTTGGTGGTCTCCCAATGATCCTAATAGGTCTTCCAGTAGGTATTCTTGGATAGTTATGTTATTTTTACCTTATTGGAAATGTATGGTTTCAAAATTATTATTGAAAAAAATATGAATTATTTTTATTATATAAGCATTTATTTTGGATGACACAAAAATTAAAAAAACAAAATAATACTAATACATATAATTAACAATATATTGATTTTACATAAAACTAAATATGTTCGGGGTGTCACATTGTTTACCTTTCTGAGAATATAGTTTATCTCAAAATAAATAAAAAATACTCAACACATCTCCACAATCATATATTAAACTTTCATTGTGAAAATATAAAATTTAAGACTTTGTGGTAAGTATACACAATAAACGTTTCACCCAATTGGTAATTTCCACAACACATTAAGGAATAAGCCACCCTGACCAACTTGAGATCATTTATAGGTTAATTACTTTTGTCTGGTCTTCAATATCTGGATCCATACACCACAAATCAAATTCATACATCAATACTTCTCTAAGTATGATCTCGTATGCATCACAAAAAAAAATTTATACTCCCCACCCATCTTGGTTTTGATCAAAATTGGGTCCAAAGTCAACTGTTTATTCAACTCCTAGAAAGAATTATAATATACTATAAACCATTAAAATTTGATATCCATCATTGTTATGAAAAAATGTGGATTATCAAAATGGGAAAATTCCTAGATGAATCTATAATAATATCCCGCTAACATGAAAAACAATTGGATATCAAAAAACAGTCTTTCAATTCTCCCAAGAAAAAACTGCATAAAATTTCCCTGCATCCACTGAAACACATTCCATGGTGATGATGCTCCCTAATAAATATTCCTTGATAATCCAAAAATGGCTCTTTGATAGCTTAGAGTGTATCCTATTATCTACCAGTGTACTCAAGATGATGTCAAGATGTTTGGAATGATAATCATTAGTATGGTAGTACACCAAGATTTCATTAACAAAAATGACTAATAAATTGTCCATGTACTTGTATACGATTTGGTTAATCAATTCCATAAAAACAACAAGAACATTATCCAGACCAAACAGCATCACAATGAACTTATATAGGTCATACTTGTTTCTAAAAGTAGTTTTGGTAGATTATATGATCTCACATTCAACTAATGACTCCTTCAACTTAAATCAATCATGGAGAATAAAAAAGCCCCTATTATCTAGTCAAATAGATAATCAATATGAGTAAGAGGGAAATTGTTATTAACATCCATCCATTTCAACTTCTAATAATCAACACTTTAGGTGAGTGTCATATCATCATTCTCAGAAAAAAAATGGACAACCTCAATGTGACATACTCAGATGGAGAAATCCATTATCCATCAATTCATCCATTTGAGTTTTCACAATTTATATCCCTATTGAATTTATTCAGTATTGTGGAATGGAAACTGGATCAGCTCTCGGAATGTGATCAATTATAAACTCTAAATCTCACTTTGGTGGAAGCCACATGATGTCCTAAAGAAAAAAATCCTGAATCCAATCAACTATGGGTAGGAAACACTATTCTTTTCACCCCTATCATCCATCAAAATACATGATTCCTAATTAGTGATCTCCCCTAGATATTGATGAACTAGACCTGAACAACCTTCCTAGATATCCTATTATCCACGATGAATATGACTATTACCCTTAAGTGACATAAATTTACCTCTACTATGGTAAAAATTGATGCGGTCCTGTACAATACAATCCAGACCACACCGAAAATAAAAAAAACTTATCGTGTATGTAATGATACCAAAGGAAACAATACTCACTATTATTGAGGTTGAATCCCTTGGATAAATACATATCCCTTGACCATACACCATAGTGTATGTAGATCATTATAAACATAAAATAATATACACTACCAGTCTCAAAACATTTTTATGTTGAGAATATATAAAAGAATGTGAGGTGAATAGGTAAAATAATATGCCAGAAAGTGTATAATCTATAGTAGTCGTACCTATAACATTCGGTGGAATAACCTCTCAATCGCCATGTGATGTCTGGAAAATGTCAAAATGACATATCCCTATGTTATATGCTCTATATTGAGTACAATTTCATGTACAACTCTATTAATATGAGTTCACTTTCCCTAAGATACCATGTATGCTACCTCAGACTCCATGAATAGTATCACTTCAACTTCCAGAGTGGTATGGGGAAGAAGACATCCTTATATTACTATAGTTTAGATTAGATCCTCCAACACTAGAAAAATATCAAGGATTCCTATAGAAAAACGCTTTTTTAATAGTATTTCTATAATCACTTCATTAAATATGTGGTCGTGGACACTGTCTTCAAATGTGACCTAGCCTGCTGCCTATATGGAAAATAACTCGATTATTTCACTAAGAAATAGAACCTTCTCTCTAGTTATGTTGTCTTCCATAGTTCAGGTTGTAGTTATCATAATGATGCATCCTACACTTAGAATTTGTAGCATATGGTAATCTATCATATACTACATCTTCCCAACTGGAAGCCTCCTTCAGGTTCCCTTCAGAAAAGAGAGATTGATTCACTACTTCAAAAAACATATTCAAATAGAATATATTAAGAGAGGAATTAATCATGCATTAAATCCCATCCAAAAAACATCTCATAATATTTTCCTCTTCTCCTAGAAGTTCCTAAACGAAGCCTCGAAATTCAGTGAATCGATCAGCATAGTCAATCTTGTACTTACTCCTATAGTTCAACTTCATAAACTCTATCACCCTATATTATCATATTGTCTCAGGATAAATGTGGTCTAGGAATTTCTCTATGAATTCCTTCCAACATTATACCACCAAATTCTCATCTTGATCCAAAATATCCCACTAACATATCTCTTCACCATGTAACAAATAAGAATCCAACTTGACTATTTTCTCAGTAAGAACCTCTAAATTGTCAATAATTGTATGTATTGACTCAAACCAAAACTCATCTACCTCTGGTACACTATCTCCATTCAAGGGTATATTGCTCTATAATTGGAACTCTCATGTTATATTATATATATTTTACACATCCCTCCCAAGGAATCTTTTATGAAATGCATAAATCGAGTGTGTTTATCATAAAACCGATCTCCATCCCATTCACCCAGAACTCCCCGGGCCCCTAATCCCACATAAAGTGGATCATTAACTATAAATTATTATTATTCACCAATCAACAATCAACATCATAGTTTCATGTCTCTAAAACTCCAAATTCATATCTTATTACAAATAACAAATAACTAACAAATTTACATAAGATATACTCACTTATGGATATAAGAATTCATCACACATTCACCATCCACATTCCAAATAGTGGAACTATCAATACACTCAACCATCCCTAACCTAGTTCATATCTGAAATAGGGTAAAAAAATTCAGAGTTTTAGTTTTCCCATTAGACACAAATTTTCACCATTTCAAATTACAACATTTAGAATCATTTATAATTATTAGTTCCAAATTAAGCACCATTTCTTTAAAAGTAAAAAAAAAATTGAAAACAATTTAAATTCCCCTTAATGAACTCATAAAATTACTTTTTATGTGTTCCTAACATGATGAATGCCACATAAAATATTGAGTTCCTGCAACAACATATGAAAAAAACTCACTTTCCTTAATAGGGAACGAGTAAAATCATAGAAAACAATAATATCACATAAAATCTTGATCACCCATGGTGAAATCTCATCCAAATATTATATAAAACATCACGAACATCAATCCCACTATGAGTGCTTGGGAATTTCTACTACACATGGGTTAGCTACTCCAACGCATGAGCTCATAAATAAGGCTCAACTCATCCTAGTCTCATGTTACTATTCGAAAATATTTTTAAAACTAAAAAGAAAATAAAACTCATCCAGTACCCCTTTGTAAATGAAACATAGAGATATTTTATGAAGTATATTGTTTCAAACTAATTCAAATTATTTAATAGATAATGTTTCATGAAAAACATAGTTTATCTCTCATCACAAGGAACAACATTTTTATCTTTCATTGCACACAACATCTAGTTTCTGTGATGAATTTTGTTACATACAAACCCAAGTCTTACCGGACAACAATATACTATTAATATTATTATTATTGGATTCCCCTAGATATTGGAATTCTAGAAATAAGTGTGATTAAAAAAATTAAAAAATTATATTTTAAACATGATTATTGAATAAATTTTTTTTACTAATTATTTATAAAATAAAATTAAGATAAAGTGAATATAAAGGATGTGTATTTATGAAAAAAACTATTACTATAATGGTGTTTTATCATAATATGTTAATTTAATCACTATTTGTGAAAAATATTAATGAAATATATATGGTATATATTTAATAAAATGTCTTAAAATTCTTAACATAAGTTATATAGGCTTAAGATATTAATAAATTAAATTTGAAGCTATAGAAAGGTGAATATATTTTAGAGGCAGTTCTACTACCCTTTAATAGAGAACATTTTTTTAAAAATAAATTTTCACACTCTCATAAAATATATTTTAAAAAATAAGCTTATTTTATAAATAATATTGTCAAATTTTAATATGGGTGAATTTTTAATTCTTTTTTTTAACTTATATATTTTGATGAGGAATAAATAATACGAAATTTTAATTAAAAACCGTATTTTCTGAAAACAAATTAAAGAGTTACATTTGATTTTTTATTGGTTTAAAAATATAATTTGATAGATTTTATATAATTTAATAAAATTTATTTTTTTCGGATCAATGTCACATAGAAATTAAAAATAAAAATATTTCAATATTTTGATCTTTTCTCTTTAAAAACACATTGTCTCGTCACATCTGTAAAATTAATTTCAAAATATTTTTCCCTTTTCATTGAAATGAATTTATAAAAATGGATATAATACACTTAATCACCATAATTTATAAATTATGTTATGTTAGAAATACTTTTTGACCAAAAATATTAGTGAATCCAATTAAAATTAATTACAAAGATTAAAGTAAAATGGGTTTACATATTGATTTAACCTGGAATATAAGTTATAAAAACAACCAAAAACTTATATAAAAATTATTTCCATTTATAAATGGCCTACTCTCATCCTCTAATCAGACCTATCAAGACATTATACCATGAAAAAAGAACAAAATAAGCTCCAAAAATCCATAATACCATACTATATGCATCGGTTTTGGTAGAAATAAATCCCGGTATGTCCATTGGTTCTTACCAAAAGGAGTTACCCAAAAGAGAGGTATCATTTTTGAACGGACACTTTTTTTTATTTCTTTCAACCATCATTAAATAATTTTTATTCCATGATTATATAACAAAATAATTATAAAATATATATTTTTTTTTGTTTTTAACCTACACATACTCACACTTCCATCAAAGGGATAACAAAATCACTTTTCATGTGTACGGTGAACTACCAGTAGACAAACTGATGTCATTTGTTTTTCCATTTCCACATATCAATGATAGAAAAATTATGAAAATACCCTTTTTAATTGATATATATATATAATATATTTTATTTAATAGTACTTATTTAATTATTATATAAATCATCCCATTGTGATTTACATTTTATGGGGGTACAATAATATCGTGTGTGGATGTGTGGACTGCCGCCTCCTCAAAGCGAAGTGATACGTTCAGACATTACATGGAATTAATTAAGTATGGATTTAATTATAAATAAGTGACATATATGAAATATTAATGATATTTATGAAGTAATTACCTTTCTGTAATTCTAATATATCATTTTAGTTAACACCTTCCACACACTGAAAAAGTGATAATGTCATTTGTGAATGTGTGGCATACCACCTACTCGAAGTGATGTGATTTATTTTACATCAAACGAATCATATATATAATTATATAGTATTAAATAATATAGTTTTTATGATATTATGATAATTATATAAAATATATATTACTTACCTTCTTCCAAAAATGATCACTAACAAATGGGAACTTTATTCATGTGTATGTACAACTTACCGTCACCATGAGTGTATCATTGCTTCATTTTTTATAATTATCATTCATTATTAGTTTTAAAAGTAAACTTAATTTATAAATATTATAATAAATTCATTATTATTTTCATGGAGATGTTTACATAAGGACATCATTGACCACAGTCAACCAACAAAAGTCGTTTTTTCTACATAAACCGAATATGGTCAAAACACCCGACGTAAACATAATTGTTTAAGTAGTGGTAAAAAACATCGTAATAAGTGAAATAAAAGTAATGATAATCATGAAAAATGATTTGAATAAAATAAATTATTAACATGTGTTTATTATTATGAAAAACAAATTCACACATGACAAGTCAGGCTCACGGTGATGGAATTCTTCTAAATCCCCTTTGATTGAGGCATATCTTGATGTTATACACCATTATTCTTTGATAAGGTGTATATATAGCCCAATTGACATTTTATGTAATTAATATTCTCTATTATCATAATATTTAATGTTTTATTAATGTTATTTTTTATTTTTTATAATTTAAATATATCGAAATGGTATGTAAAACATTAGATTTAAAAATTTAATTTTAAATGTTTTTAGATTAAATTTAAAATTATTTTCCTCCAGATTATTGATATTATTTTATATGTTCATTTATATAAAAAATATTATAAAGGAAATTTTTTGTCTATTTTGAATATCGTTCATGGTTTTTAGAAAAAATTAATCTTTTTAAGTGTTTTATATAAAAAATTTCGAAAAGTAAAAAAAGGAATGTCTTATTCTTAACATACAAGGAGAATGGGACTTTTCCATTATCAAGGAAATTATTTTATTTTTTTATTCCTTTAAAAATTTCATGTTTCCATAAATGAAAACCCATATTTATATATTTTTTATTTTGGTATTGAAAATGGTTTTTCAAATAAAATTTTGTTTTAATATTGAATTTTATTCTAAAAAGAAAATCATATTTTTATATGAATATCCATTCATATGTGTGTGAAAATATAATTTACTGTGTTTTAGGAGTAGATTTGTTTTCTCTTAATATGGTGGCTGAGAATTATATGGAATGGGTGAGCCTGATACAACTTATGTGAAGTGTTGATCCACATTATAGATCATCAGCGAGCCTATTATATCTTATACGAAGGTTTGAGCCCAATATAGATCATGAGAAATATATGACCCTGATATAACTTATAAAAACGTTTAATCCCCATTATAGCTCATAGGTGGGTTAGATATAGTTTAAAATATGGTTGATTCTAATTATTGATCACCAATGCATTAGATAATGATAATGTCAGAATTCATCCTTATAGTTATTCAAATGAAAATAGTTTTGAATGGTTTTATGTGTATGATTATCTAAGTCACAAAAACAGGTTTAATTTGATGATATAGGTCTTAATGATTCTTCACTTTGAGAAAAAATGTGTTTTTTATGTGAAAACAATTAATTTTATGTTCTCAAATAATATTGAATATATAGATAAATGTTATATTATTTTTCATGTTTTTATCAAAATAATGGTTTCCTTTATATTTATATCCCTTAATAATCATTTTTTATCATCCCACATTTTTAAAATGTCGTCACAAGGTTTAACAATGGGTAAGGGAAGTAAGAAGTCAAGTTTAAAGTCATGGAGATTTCCATGGAAAGAATTAATTCATTATTTTTAAAACTCTAATATAATATGAAAATATAGATACTGGTCGAATGTTTCTTATTATTATGTTATGGTTTTTTTAGATATTGGTTGTGTCTTAATTATCTAAAACACTAAACCTAAAATTATAATAAAAATTAATTAAATAAAATTATTTACTAAAACTCAATATTATGTGATGATTAAGGTTGGGTCATTATAGTTTGTATTAATGGAAGGGTTAGACAACATTAGAGGTTAAGGGAGTTTCAATATAATTCCCTTATAATATTTTAATTTAATTTGAAATGATATAGAATTTTTAGGATTCCATGATTTTTCATCCAAATTATGTTTGTTCAGAATTTTTTTCTATAGAGCTATCAATAATGTTGCAGTGTGAAGGAATTGAGAGGAAAATAGCCCTCGACATCATCAACTTGAGTTGGATGGGACTGAAAAAAAAACTATATGTTGTAGTGGTGGATCTGTTGAGACAAGCTGTAAATGGTGGTGGTATCCATGATAGTGAGGAACCAGATCTACCGTGAAGGAACATTTCTATAGTGGATATTTTCATGATTCAACATCCCATGTCATTCAAAGGATCATCTAACCTAGTGGTAGCTGCATTATTGATTAATTCACTATATAATATATTAAAATTCATGGGATTTTAGAAACATCAAGAGGTATCTTTTTTCATTTATCATTTTGAATGTGAATTTGGTCTATTACACTCTTTGGTTAATAATACTAGTGAGTATGATGATCATGATTCCATGGAATGGGAAACATTTAGGGATATTTTTTCATGATAAATGCATCCCTATTGTTTTTCATCTTTGGATGGGGAAACAATTCTTAGTAT
Source organism: Viscum album (assembly GCA_963277665.1). NCBI lineage: Eukaryota > Viridiplantae > Streptophyta > Magnoliopsida > Santalales > Viscaceae > Viscum > Viscum album. The sequence goes on from OY728160.1 coordinate 739,227,503, forward strand.
TAAAACAAGATGATGAAAATTCATTTGCTACAAATGATGAAAATTTCAGAAGATTGGCTAGGTATTTTCCAAATTTTATTCGAAACATAGATATTAAAATTAATATATTTTACTCAGGATTGAAACCAATATTATAAAGATCATTGGCCTCTCGAGTATTTAAAAGTTAAGAGAATGTTTTTTATTGTGTTGAGAATGTTGATATGGATTTTACTTACACTTATTTATTATGAGTTGAAAATAGTATGAAATGGTAAAGGTAGAATGAAATAAACAACAAAACAACTACAAATTTTATAGGTAAGCTGAAAATTTATTCTAAGTGTAGTAAAATACATTTTGGGGAATGTATATTAGGATCTAATAAGTGTTACCCATGTTCAGTGTTTGGTCACAAGGTTTGTGACTTCAAGTAAAAGAGTCCTAAATAATCCAAATATGATATATAAGATAGCTACTCAATAGTAATATGATTTGGGTATAATGAGATGGGAAATTACGCTAACATTTTTCTGAAAAACTTAATCAATTTTGAAATCATCATCGTCAGAAATAAAGGTATGGAGAATTAATTTTATGTTTCTATTGTGGATGTTGGAACATCTAGTGATATGGTGACATCTCCAAGGAGCATGATATTTTTCTAATTATTATCATGAGACCAATGCCTTATCCACCCCTTTTAAATTTTTCAAATAATAAATATATATTGGGATGAATTTATTGGTTTTAAATAGATGTATGAGTAAGATATTCAAATGTTATTTGAAGAATACTACCAATACTTGTGTGGATGTACTTCTAATGGTTTTGGTGACCATTAGAGTTATATATATATAGAATGATTTATTTGTGATTTTTGGTATTACTATTTAACTTTATAGATTAATTTATTATCTCATTACATAATGGTTTGAATGATCTTACTATTTGCTGACCATTTTGGTTTTTGTTAATATCTAATGATATGGGGTATATCATGTTATCCTTTTGAGGATTATGTGATCTATTTTAGGTTGATTCTTGTGATTCAGTCCTAAAAAGTCATCTTGGGTACTGATTTTCTTGCGTAAGAGATGAGTATTTGGTGGAAACTAATGAAAGGATGAATTTATAATCATCAAGTAAGTATATTTACTCAATCTCTTAGTATAGAAGGTGAATGGATACTTTAACTCTAGGAAAAGGATCTTGAAATAAAATGTTATCCTATTACCATCTATTCTGATATAATTTTCCATGAATTTATGGAAATTATCTTCTTAAATAAATTAAATTTCTTCGATAGTATATGTGGCACGCAACACCAATCATAAATAAACTCTGATATATTATTAAATATTATTAATTTAACACTATTTGTTACTTTTGATATTATTACTATGATTTACTAAATAATAAAAATATATTTTATACAGGTATATAAAATGAATTTGTTGGAGAGTAATATAAAAACCAATTGAATATAAAGTATTTTTTATTGAAAAAATTGATACTGATATTATTATTTTATAATAATTAATTAAATTAATCAATTTTAGTGAAATATATTAATGAAATATATATTTTATATACAAAAAAAATTCTTTTAAATTCATATAATGAGTTTAGAAAATTTAATATAAGAATAAAACCAATTTTATGCATAAAAGGCTATATTTTTCTAAAGGATGATTCTACACATTTTGAGGGTGTACTTGTTTTCAATAAATATTTCAACACATTTATAAATTCTATCTAAAAAATAAACTTCTTATATGCAATTAGAATATCAAAATTTAATTAGGCATAATTTTTTGTGATGAACCCCTCCCCACAAAGTTTACCCCTCCTGGGATGGCAATGTGGGAAGGGAGATAATGACCCCCGAGTCCCGCCTCTAGTAGAGCCCGGGATGGCGACTAGCACCGAGGGTATAGTAACACACAAATGGGAGGAATTACCCTCTAAGAAAACACATGCAGAAGAATGAGATAAGATATACACCAACCAACACCAACCTAGATTGCAGTATGAAAGAAACCCAAGTGCAAATATGAAATGCCATGCAAAAGTACTACAACTGAATGGGAAAAAACTGCAAGTACCCAACAGAAAATAAAAACAACATTAACCAAAAGCCATTACATCTCTCTACGCACATATATGGGGAAATTCTACTGGATGAGGTCATCGCTTCCTTTGTCTGAGTAAAATTGGGTTCGTTAAAGCCTTATATTTATACAAATCATGTGATCACTATTTAACGGCTATAAAAGTAACGGTCACAACTCTTATCATAAAACCAATGAAGTTGAAATCTTATAAAAACATTTTTTATAAAGAGACATTTAACTGTATCAATAGGGATTTTCCATTAATGAAATTTGGGTCGTTACAATATTCCCCCCTTAAGAAATTTCTCCCTCGAAATTTTCTTTTTCCCACACTAAAAAAATGTGGGTAACTCAACTTCATCATATCCTCCGACTCCCAAGTTGCTTCTTCAAACTTGTGGTTTCTCCACAACACCTTGATGATGGGAATTGTCTTATTTCGTAGAACTTTTTCTCTACGATCTAAGATCTTCACTGGTTGCTCCTCATAAGAAAGATCATCTTCCAATTGTACCACCTCAGAAGAGAGTACATGTGAAGGGTCCGGTATGTACTTCTTTAAGAGGGATACATGAAAGACATCATGCACCTTGGCCATAGTAGGTGGAAGTTCTAGTCGATAGGCCACATCCCCAACACGATCAAGAATATCAAAGGGGCCGATGTACTGTGGAATTAACTTCCCTTTCTTTCCAAACCTCATGACCTTCTTCCACGGAGATATGTGTAAAAACACCATGTCTCCAACTTTATACTCAAGGACTCATCGACGATTATCTGTATAACTCTTCTGTCGACTCTAGGCTGCCTTGATATGATGCTGAATGGTTTTCACCTTCTCCCCCATTTCCTCGACCATTTCTGGTCCAAACAGCTTATGTTCACTTACCTCATCCCAACATGCCGGCGTTCTGCACAATTTCCCATAAAGGGCTTCATATGGTGCCATTTTGATGCTCGAGTGGAAACTGTTATTATAAGAGAACACAAACCGAGGAATATGTTGATCCCATACTCATTTAAAGTCCATTCAACACACTCTCAACATATCCTCAAGTGTTTGGATAGTCCGATCTGATTGGCCATCAGTTTGAGGATGATAGGCCGTAATGACGTTCAGTTCAGTATTCAGAGCATATTGAAGACTCTTCCAAAACATAGTGGTGAATCTTGGATCTCGGTCAGACAGAATAGATAGTGGTACTCCATGCAACCTTACCACTTCCCTGATATATATCTTTTCCAGTTGATCCAATGAGAAATCCACCCGAATAGCAATGAAGTGTGCAGTCTTTGTAAGACGATCCACAACAACCCAGATTTCATTGTTGCCTTTGGATGTCCTTGGAAGTCCGGTGACAAAGTCCATGGTGATGTTTTCCAATTTCCATTTTGGTATGGGCAATGGTTGCATCATCACCTTAGACTTCTACCTCTCTCCCTTCACTTGATGACACACCAGGCACTTTGATGTATATTTGGCGATCTCCTTCCTCATATTATCCTACCAAATGTTTTCTCGGAGATCTCAATACATCTTTGTGCTCCTTGGGTGAATAGAGAAATTTGAACTATGTGCATCATTTAAGAGTTCCTTCTTCAACTCCGGACTTGATGGAACACATAGTCTTTTCCCAAACTGCACAGTTCCTTCTTCATTAACATTAAACTCCGAGAATTTTCCCTTTTTGATAGCTTCCACTTTTTCTTGAATTCCCACATCATCCTTTTGAGAATCCTTTAACCTTTCCAAAAGAGATGGTTGAGCAATAATTTCTTAATGGATTGATGATGTTCCCTTCTTTATGATTCCCACATCCATCTTCATTATGTCTAAGAATATTGGATCCTTATCAATTCTCATCATTGATAGAATCCCTGGATCCTTTCTACGTAGGGGATCTGCCACCTTGTTCACTTTCCCAGGGTGGTAATGTATTAAATAGTCATAATCCTTGATGAGCTCTATCCATATTCTCTAGCGCATATTAAGCTATTTATATGTGAATATATATTTAAGACTCTTGTGGTCAGTATATATCTCCCATTTCACTTCATAGAGATAATGCCGCCAGATTTTCAAGGAAAATACCACCGCCGCCAACCCCAGATCATGCGTTGGATAGTTTCTCTCATGGATTTTCAACTGCCTTGAGTCATAGGATATCACTTTATCATTCTGCATCAGCACACATCCTAAGCCCTTCTTTGAAGCATCACTAAATACTACAAAAAGCTCCCCACTTATGGGTAAAGTGAGCACAAGTGCAGTGATAAGCCTCCATTTAAACTCCTTGAAGCTTTCTTCGCATTCAACATTCCAATCAAACTTTACTCCCTTTCGAGTTAGCTTGGTAAGAGGGTTGGAAAATCATGAAAAATTCCTCACAAATCGTCGATAATATCCAGCTAACCCCAAGAAGCTACGGATATCTGTTACCGATGTTGGCCTCGGCCATCCCTTAATTGCATCTGTTTTGGAGGGGTCCATAGATATCTCATTGCTTGTGTTGATATGGCCCATGAATGAGACCTCCTTCAACCAGAACTCACACTTGCTATACTTTGCATAGATCTTCTCCTTGTGCAAAGTCTCTAGTACAGTTCTTAAATGCTCCTCATGATCCTCCTTGGTTTTTCAGTATATTAGAATATAATCTATAAAGACTACCACAAATTTTTCAAGGTAATCTCTAAAGACTCTATTCATCAAGTCCATGAATATCATGGAGCATTGCTGAGTCCTAAAGGCATTACTATGAATTCATAGTGCCCGTACCTTGTACGAAATGTAGCCTTGGGAATATCTTCCTTCTTCACCCTTACTTGATAATTTCCCGACCGCAAGTCCACCTTGGAGAATTATTGTGCTCCACACAACTGATCAAACAAGTCATCAATTTGTGGGAGAGGATACTTGTTCTTTATTGTGATTTTTTTAAGTTCATGATAATTGATGCAAAGCCGCATTGACCCATCATTCTTCTTGACGAAGAGGACCGGTGCACCCCATGGTGAAGCACTTGGGCGTATAAACCCTTTATCCAGATTCTATTGTAGTTGTTTCTTCAGCTCTTCAAGCTCAACAACATCCATTCTATACGGAGTAATGGATATTCGTAACGCCTCATGTATAAGTTCAATTGATAACTCAAAATCTCTTCTAGGAGGAAGACTAAGAAGTTCCTCGAGAAACACTTCCACAAATTCCCTCACAATAGGCATTTCTTCAAGGATGGTTTCTTCCTTGGACTCAATCATCTGAGCTAGATATGCGTGCTCATAAGGCAGTAATATCAATGCTTGAGATGATGGAGTTAAATGAGATTCATCTACCTCCTGACACTTGTAAATAATCAGGGGTCTATTCTCCATATGGAGTGTGATTTCCCTCTCCTGACAATTTATGTTGGCTCTATATAAGGAAAGCCAGTCCATGCCAAGAATTGCATCAAATTCCACTGGAGGGAGAATGACGAGGTTCGCTGGGAAATTTAATTCTCAGATTGTAATAGGGTAGGAATTATACTCATGGGATGAAATGATTGCCCCATTTTCTGTACTCACCTACATCTTTACTTCAATGATTTGTGGTGGTGCTGGGATTGTTCTACTAATCTTTAGAGATATAAAAGAATGCGTAGAACCGGAATCAAAAAGTACGTTCACTATTCTTGAATGAATAACTAGCATACCTTTCACCACTTCGTTGTCGGGGTTCACTTCAGTAGAAGTGATGTCAAAAGCTCTTCCATGCTGTCTTGGAGGTTATTGGTTGCCTCCGATAACCCTTGGATTAGGGCACTGATTTGAAAAATGACCCGATTCTTTGCATTTATAGCATTGAACAATGCGTTGAGGTTCGAACAGAGCGTTCCTCTCCTCTGTCGCAGCCGCGGGTCCTTCTTGCCAACAGTTAACAGCTAGGTGCCCTTCACTATCACACCTGATGCATTTTCTCGTCCCCTTAAAGGCAATTTCCAGGGTGCATCTTTCCGCAGTATTGGCAATAGGGTGCTGGAACTTATTAGTGCTGTTGTATTGATCCATCGGCCCACCAGCATTGAATTCCACCTTACGCTTCTTATCCCCATGATACCCTTGTGATTCTCCGATCTCCATTTCAACCTTGAGGGCACATCGGACAATTTCCTCATAGTTATCGAAGTCATGGATCGCTAATTCTTTCCGCAAGCTAGGATTCATCCCACTAAAGAAGTGGCCAACCTTGCATTCGGGGGTGACGACAAAGCCGGAAGCATATCTTGCAAGCCTTGTGAAGTTTTCCTTGTACGCTCCGACGGATTCCTCATTTTTTTGCTTAAGGGAAAGGAAGACCCTTTCTATCGTAATCCGGAGGGTGCGCAGAAAATATTTATCGAAAAACATCTTCTGGAATTCCTTCCATTCCAAAGCCTCGATCTCCTCCTAAGGCTTTGTATTTTTGATCAACATCTACCATTGATCAGCTTCACCCTCCATACGATAAGCATCCAGGAGAACCTTCTCTTGTTCAGAACATTGAAGGATGGAGAAGATCTTTTTAATGGAGTTGATCCATTGTTCAGCGATCGTGGTATCGGATGATCCACTAAAAGTAGGAGGTCATTGTCTCATGAAGCTCTCGATAGAGACTTGTTCTTTCTTAGGGGTAGTTGAACGTTCCTCTTGACCCGTGTTTCTATTCAAAACTTGAGTTAGCTGAGAGAGAAGCGTGACAAAGTTCACGATTCCCGCTCCCATTGGATTGGTCATCTCATTAGTACAATCATCACATTGATCTTCACAATGGTTGTTAGCCCGAGTCCTCCTATTACCGAACATTGGATGGAATAAAAGGAATGTTAGGGGTAACACATAAAGGGTAATCCAAAGACAGAAGTTTATGACTTATAAATAAACATTAATTTCTTTAACTCATGAGTCTATAGGTTTCAATCTAGGCTTTTCATGATCGACTTTCTAACATATATTCTTAGGGGAATTTTTACCATAGTAAGGGTTCATACCAAGATTTTGAATTTATCCAAACATATCCCCCGGGAGTGTCATAACCAAGAGTGCAGCAAGGCCCATTGTTGTGCACCAGTTCCCGTTTGAGTCTAGCTCAAAGCAGTGTTTTCGGGTTTTACCCCTAGGATACATTTGTGTCAGAGCCGCCTCTACCTGCTCGTATCCAGACAGGGATGATTTTTTTTGATAAACAACTTAATTAGTATTTACCAAAACATAGGGATGTTTTTATTAAACTGAGTGTTGTATCTAAGTCTTTACTAGGGTTTCCTAATCCCAAAAATAACGAAACCAATCCTCTGATACCAACTATGACAACCCTGCTTTTTATTACAACTTAAACATGATTTATTACATAAAGCCTCACTTGATACAACAAAGAAGATCGAGAGGTTTAGTGTCTTTGGGGCTTAGGATCATTACATAAAAACTTGAAACATGAAATACAACATCTTTATTGAAAACTTCCTTTACAAGACCACTACATTCCCTCGTACTTAGAATTTCATGGGATAACCTGAGGACATGCATATGAAAAGGGTGAGCTATAAAGCCTAGTAAGGGAGTACACATGGAATAAAATGAGTACAATACATGTTAGGAAATAGGCATGTCAATAGAGCATAAGATAAACATGAACATAAAGTAATGATAAAGCATGATAATCATAACATGGAAATGTGGCAACAACACTTATCATGGAATTAGCATGACCCAAGGCTCATTTCCCATAAAGAACGAGTAAACCCTCATTGCACATGAAGAACGCGTATACCATAGTATCACTTGAATTAGAATGAGTCAACACTCATTGCACATGACGTATCATGATACTATATGTAACGCCCCGACCCCAGCTACCCAGAGCCGGTGCATTACTTCGTAACATTGGCATGATCCCAAAAGATCAAGTCTCGAAAGACCGATTAGTTTAGTAGCCTTGGAAACACTAGATACATTCATAAGTCTTTCATTACATCAAAATTAAACAAACTACAAAAAAACATGGTCTTCATATTCCACACTCATATCTTCACTGATTATTCTTGCAAGTCAGTCATAAAATACTTCTTCACAACCTGGAAAATTTTTAAACATTGAAAGGGGTGAGCTCAAATGCTCAGTAAGGATAACAATAATGCGGAAGCTTTCATAAATAAACATTAACATTTAAGGCAATGTATAACTAAAACAAAAGCCTCTTAAACATGAACTTCAACATAATATGGCAAAAGTAAAATGAGATAATGCCATTTACTTCTTCACATGGATATTCTACTGGTCGAATAATCACATGTAATATCAATAACCACTTTCATAATGATGGAATGCATAATGCCAGACTATCATAACCACGTAGTCAAGGCCTCGTGCCAAGACCACAAATAAGATTTTGTCAAGGCCTTGTGCCAAGACACTAGTTTGTCTCATGAGACCTGCCGATGCATCGAGGAGCTATAGCGGGCTCCACCCGTCACTTATTAAGTCCAATGCATTCCTCATATGAATAGGTTTAAACATATCATAAACCATAACATAATCGTATCACATAAAACATGCATAAAGGAAACATAACATTTCAACATTTCAATCACAAGATATCAATACAACACTTTGATATGATAAAAACTCTTTCAAAACCATTTTCAATACCAAAATAAAAGAAAGTTAAAACTTTGTATTTATTTTTCATTAAAAAAAATGATGGCTTGTAGAGGAAGCCGAAACTAAAATAATGGTCACGGCGGCGGAGAAGTCATTGTCGCCGCATAAGTACGGAAAGAAAAACATTCCCTTTTGTCTTTTAGAAAAATGCTTCGTATAAAAAGATTCCTTTTGAATAAAAGTAAAAGTCAAAGGGGTTTATACACCGTATAAAAGAAATTTGTGTATAAAACAAAATATGCCTCAATGAAAGGAGATTGAGACGAAGTCCTTAAAAAGATCATTTTTAAAATAGAATAGATATATTATGTGTATTCACTATAGGTACACATAAAGAAAGTAAAAATACAAAATAGGACATAATAACATCATGACATAATTTGAAAGTAGGAGATTAACCCAAAGAATGGAAATTGGGTTAAGAAGTTCCCTTACAAAGATCATTTATAAATAAAATAGATATATTATGTGTATTATCTATAAGTACACATAAAGAAAGTACAAATACAAGATAATACATAACAATATCATGACATAATTTGAAAGTAGGAGATTAACCCAAAGAACAGAAATTGGGTTAAGAATTTCCCTTACCTCGTGTCTGACTTGACTCAACCGTTCTTTAACCTCCTGAATAATAAACTAGAGTTAATATATACCTTATTAAGAACCATTTTCAACTTCATTATCCTTATTATATCACTTATTACAATGATATGAACATTATGTAATTATTTAAGTTAATAATGTTCATTTTGTCGGTATTTGGTTCTTAAGTCAAAAATAGGCTTCTTACACTTACATGTTGTTAATTTGGTCAAAGGTTCATTATATCCAGAATGGTATTCATGATGTAGATATCATATATGTCATATATATCCAGTACATACATTCATTTATAATATTACATCACATTTAGAGGTAAGAAATGAAATGCACCGTTCATGGAGACGGTAAGCCGTACGTACGCATGAACGCTACTTCCATTTCTATTTCATATTTTCTGGAATGGAATCATAATGATATGAGAGTATATTATAATTCCAGTATAATAACATATATAATATCATTAACTTTATCCTTCACACATCCCACATATGGTATTAACGAATCAAATCACTTTCAGGGGGCGGTAGTCCGCGCTTCCTAAAATGAAGATATCGTGTTTTACCCATAATGGAAACCATAAAGGTATGCCCAAAATGAAAAAAACAGAAGCTTAAGGAAAACATAAACATATTATATATCATATATAAAAATAGTGACATCATAATGGCCACCTTTGAAGGTGTTAAATGAGTGTTGAACAATCATCGTTTCGGGAGGCAGAATTTCGCCATCCACGGAAACCTTATGTTCTTTAACCATTTGATGTAGTTGTGTGGAAGTGTAGCTCAAATAAATCTTATAACAACATCCCAGTATATTTAAGATACTGGTTTTGTTACAAAAGAAGTAAATAAAAAGAGTTTAGGGGGTTGGAGAAGCAAAATAAAACAAAAGAACATGAGAGAATGAATTACCTTAAAAAGTGTAACTCCTTTTGAGTTGAGCCTAAAGGCTTCCTTTGAAAGGATTCTGCCCAAAGGGAATCCTCTAGGATGAGGAGAGGGATGTGGAGAGAGCAAATGGGCAGGGGTTGGCCGAGCCAATGGCTTGAAGAGTGTGTGAAATGAGGTAGAGGTGGGGGCCTTTTATAAGAGGAGAGGAGGGGCACTTTTGGAAAGTAAAGGAACATTACATTATTTGAAAAATGTGTTTCGGTTTTAAAAGGTCCCACATTGATAGAATTCGTGGATAAGGTGATAAGGCATCGAAATCCACTCATCCAATTGGTTTTGGCCATGTGTAGTTCATAGATTTTATATTATCTTTCCATTTTATTTAAATCGTCAAATAATGATGTCATCGCTGCATCATTATTATGTCATAAATAATTAAATTTATTTAATGTCTAAAAATTATAAAAAAAATACTATGATATAGGAAATCTTTTTATCTTTCCAATGACTATTTATAATCAAAATTTGGACTTGTGTAACCCTACTTAAAAATTGTTTTAGTAAAACACTTTATGTTAGTGTCATTTTCACTTTAACATTAAATAAAAAGTAATTTATGTTATTTCCCAACAAAAGTGGATCCATGGGGTCCCCAAGTTAGGCCATGGCTTGTCTTGGTCGGCCATGACACAACCAATGAGGTTGGGACATTTGTCTAGGTCATTTAATATTATTAAAGTATTATTTATACCTTAAACTACCCTAATTACCACTAATCGCGATTAAGAACTTAATAAGTTACTATTCACCAAAAAATTATTTTTATCCCATTGAACCACATTTTACTTCTTAATGACAACCATGTATGTCGGATTTTTGAAAATCAAAACACATAAGTGGTAATATTTCATTTAAATGAAAAATCAGTTATTTAACAACCACTTAGTGGTTTCACTATTCATCAAAAATCGAAGTTTTTCAGAATAAGGCCAAAATTTCACCCTAAGCTATAATTGATATTCCGAATTGAAAAATGATGTCTATTTTACAAAATTACAAACATATTAGTTGCATTAATTAATTTTATAATTAATTCCCGCTGTCACAACAAATAGCGTGTTTTTAAGAAACAATTTATATCAAAAGATTGGCAATTGTTTATGTCCAATTTCAATGTTAAATTAATTCTAATGACCACCATTGGATAAAATGGTAAAAATATATTCTAATTATACTCTAAAACCACTCAATAGTATAATTTATCACTATGAATTATTTTGATTAAAAAAGTTGTTTTAAGTATTTTTCACTATTCATAAAAATTTTGAAGTTCTCAGAAAATTACAAAAAATTCAACATAGGTTAATTTCAATATTAGGAATACAAAAATGAAGTCCATTTTGAAATATAAAATTTCTATAATTTTAAAAAGTGGTTATTACTATTCATAACGGCTACTTTGATTTGTCGCGATGTTTTAGAACTCGAAGTTGCGTACAATGCAAGCTATTGCATTATTGAAAGAGAGGCGTATTGTGGAAGCTCGGGGTGTTACATTCTCCCCTCCTTCAATAAATTGTGTCCTCGCAATTTGATATAAGAGGGTGAAAATAGAAAATACCTTTGTGGAAAACCCACATCGGAAATAAGGTTAATAAAATTTAGCCTTAATAAGAGGGAAAATGTAAATAAGAAAGTCACCACCAAATTATGATCTCGATAAGGAGAACATTGGTGGCAATTAAAGACATATAATTGGAGGAAAAACGTAAATATTTGTAGGGAGTGATTGAGGTCATCAATCACAATCAACTGTCAAATTGAGGGCCTCAAAGCCTTCAATCTATGTTGATTTAAAATGTCTTCAGTTCAACAAAACATAAGGTATTAGGATAACACATTTTATTTTATTTTTTTAATATCCCTTTACTAAAGTTTAAGAATTAATTTATTCATTGAATAAGAGATAGGTATATATATATTTATGCTTGACAATTAGAGTTTCAACCTTCAACTCATCTTTCACTCAAAATGATAATAGAACTCAAAAATATTATACTTATCCTAATTGTATAAGGTTCCAAATATTAACACATATTATTTAGATTAGTAAAATTATTTTGTAATAACCAGGGACTTCCTGTAGGCTAGTGGTAGGAAATAAAGGCTTGTCGCACTATGGTTGTGGGTTCGATTCCTGCATCTTTGTCCGACGCGACGGGTTATGCCCCACCCTGCAGGTTGTCCTTTTCATAAAACTATAGTATTCCAAGAATAATATCCAGAAAATTTTTAACCTTAAATTTACTATCCAAGGTTCAACTTAATCCACTCCAACCTTTATAGTTATCCAAAATACCTCTATCCAGACTTTCTCTAAAAGGTCTCTTAATTCCAAAATCAATTTATCAGATTCCCCAAACAAATATTAGTTTCTCTTATTGTCACATACTAAAAATATGATTACCTTAATCATATTAAAACCTTACTGAAATCAAAAAGTAATGCAGTACAATCCATATATATATATTACATTATTCTTATAACCAGAATATAATCCTTGAGTCCAAAAGCACCAATACATTAGTTATTCTGCTTCAACTGTATTAATAGCATAAGATTGTCCTTGATCCCTTGTCCTTTTCGGAGGTAAGTTTCCTTGACGCTTAGGACATTCATTTGCATAATGACCCATTTCTCTACAATTGTAGCATTCAACTTTGACAGCCTCTTTCTTTCCCTTGCAATCACGTGCCTGGTGACCTTTTTCTCCACATTTATAACAGACTCCCATTCCTTTTAGGCAAGTACCAGGGTGATTCTTCCCACAATTATCACATAATGGAAAATCCTTCTTTCCCTTTTTCCCTTTATCTGTCTCTTGTTCCACCGTTCTCTTCTTCTCTTGCTTTACTTTGTTGTCATAAGACTTAGAGAATTCCTTTTCTGTCTTGATAGCACACGAGACAATATCTTCGTATGATGAGAAGGATTGTGATACCAAAGCTCGACGGAGAAATGGTTTTAACCCATCAAAGAAACGATCAATCTTACTCCTTGGGTTACGTATGTAATCTGCAGCATACCTTGCTAACCTTGTAAAGTTAGCCTCATACTTTGCGACATTCTCATCCTCCTTCTGCCTCAGACTCAGAAATTGCCTTTCCATATCTGCTCGATGGTCACGAGGAAAGTATTTTTCTAAGAAAAGCTCTTTGAACTCCCTCCATTCCATATTCGATGTGTCATCATCTTCCTTTGTGTTTTGAATCAGCGACCACCACTGATCGGCATCTCAAGTGAGGCGGTAAACTGCCATGACAACCTTCTCCCTTTCACTACTCCCCAAGGCATGGAATATTTTCTCTAAGGAATTTATCCATTGCTCAGCTACTATAGGATTTGTACTCCCATTAAAGGTTGGTGGTTGTTGCCTCATGAAACAATCTAGCATTGATCCTCCACGTTGCGGATCAGGGTGCTCCATACGAGTAAGGTTGTTATTCATAACCTGCGTGAGTTGTCCCAGTATGGTAATAAGTTGATCAGCACCAGTTGTCTCTCCAGGTCCACAATAATTATCTTGAGCAGGAGGGCAATCCCTACACGGAGTTCGTGCATTGATACAATTTCCATTCCTTCTACTAGGCGCCATTTCTAAACAATGGCATAAACCAGATTACTTTATGAATCAAAATACATAATTCCATACTTGTATAATACTTAACATAAATTGAACTATTTATGGATATAATCCATAATCATAAAAAGGTTTTATTTGAGAAAGTATATACTCATAACCGTTCATAGTGGTTTGTAAAGAAAATGAGAATTATCTTAAGCATATCCCCCGGGAGTGTCGTAACCAAGAGTGCAGCAAGGCCCGTTGTCGTGCACCAGTTCCCGTTCGAGTCTAGCTCAAAGCGGTGTTTTCGGGTTTTACCCCTAGGTACATCTGTGCCAGAGCCGCCTCTACCTGCTCGTATCCAGACAGGGATGTATTGCTCGGAAAACTCATAACATCTCTATAATACCAAAATTCTAGGAAGTTCTTCTATACTAATCCTCAAAGTATATCTTTGGGCTATGTGCTCTAATCAGAGTTTATCTAAATCTAGCTTCCAAGGTTAGTACTAAACTGCCTCTGATACCAACTGTAACGCCCCGACCCCAGCTACCCAGAGCCGGTGCATTACTTCGTAACATTGGCATGATCCCAAAAGATCAAGTCTCGAAAGACCGATTAGTTTAGTAGCCTTGGAAACACTAGATACATTCATAAGTCTTTCATTACATCAAAATTAAACAAACTACAAAAAAACATGGTCTTCATATTCCACACTCATATCTTCACTGATTATTCTTGCAAGTCAGTCATAAAATACTTCTTCACAACCTGGAAAATTTTTAAACATTGAAAGGGGTGAGCTCAAATGCTCAGTAAGGATAACAATAATGCGGAAGCTTTCATAAATAAACATTAACATTTAAGGCAATGTATAACTAAAACAAAAGCCTCTTAAACATGAACTTCAACATAATATGGCAAAAGTAAAATGAGATAATGCCATTTACTTCTTCACATGGATATTCTACTGGTCGAATAATCACATGTAATATCAATAACCACTTTCATAATGATGGAATGCATAATGCCAGACTATCATAACCACGTAGTCAAGGCCTCGTGCCAAGACCACAAATAAGATTTTGTCAAGGCCTTGTGCCAAGACACTAGTTTGTCTCATGAGACCTGCCGATGCATCGAGGAGCTATAGCGGGCTCCACCCGTCACTTATTAAGTCCAATGCATTCCTCATATGAATAGGTTTAAACATATCATAAACCATAACATAATCGTATCACATAAAACATGCATAAAGGAAACATAACATTTCAACATTTCAATCACAAGATATCAATACAACACTTTGATATGATAAAAACTCTTTCAAAACCATTTTCAATACCAAAATAAAAGAAAGTTAAAACTTTGTATTTATTTTTCATTAAAAAAAATGATGGCTTGTAGAGGAAGCCGAAACTAAAATAATGGTCACGGCGGCGGAGAAGTCATTGTCGCCGCATAAGTACGGAAAGAAAAACATTCCCTTTTGTCTTTTAGAAAAATGCTTCGTATAAAAAGATTCCTTTTGAATAAAAGTAAAAGTCAAAGGGGTTTATAAACCGTATAAAAGAAATTTGTGTATAAAACAAAATATGCCTCAATGAAAGGAGATTGAGACGAAGTCCTTAAAAAGATCATTTTTAAAATAGAATAGATATATTATGTGTATTCACTATAGGTACACATAAAGAAAGTAAAAATACAAAATAGGACATAATAACATCATGACATAATTTGAAAGTAGGAGATTAACCCAAAGAATGGAAATTGGGTTAAGAAGTTCCCTTACAAAGATCATTTATAAATAAAATAGATATATTATGTGTATTATCTATAAGTACACATAAAGAAAGTACAAATACAAGATAATACATAACAATATCATGACATAATTTGAAAGTAGGAGATTAACCCAAAGAACAGAAATTGGGTTAAGAATTTCCCTTACCTCGTGTCTGACTTGACTCAACCGTTCTTTAACCTCCTGAATAATAAAATAGAGTTAATATATACCTTATTAAGAACCATTTTCAACTTCATTATCCTTATTATATCACTTATTACAATGATATGAACATTATGTAATTATTTAAGTTAATAATGTTCATTTTGTCGGTATTTGGTTCTTAAGTCAAAAATAGGCTTCTTACACTTACATGTTGTTAATTTGGTCAAAGGTTCATTATATCCAGAATGGTATTCATGATGTAGATATCATATATGTCATATATATCCAGTACATACATTCATTTATAATATTACATCACATTTAGAGGTAAGAAATGAAATGCACCGTTCATGGAGACGGTAAGCCGTACGTACGCATGAACGCTACTTCCATTTCTATTTCATATTTTCTGGAATGGAATCATAATGATATGAGAGTATATTATAATTCCAGTATAATAACATATATAATATCATTAACTTTATCCTTCACACATCCCACATATGGTATTAACGAATCAAATCACTTTCAGGGGGCGGTAGTCCGCGCTTCCTAAAATGAAGATATCGTGTTTTACCCATAATGGAAACCATAAAGGTATGCCCAAAATGAAAAAAACAGAAGCTTAAGGAAAACATAAACATATTATATATCATATATAAAAATAGTGACATCATAATGGCCACCTTTGAAGGTGTTAAATGAGTGTTGAACAATCATCGTTTCGGGAGGCAGAATTTCGCCATCCACGGAAACCTTATGTTCTTTAACCATTTGATGTAGTTGTGTGGAAGTGTAGCTCAAATAAATCTTATAACAACATACTAGTATATTTAAGATACTGGTGTTGTTACAAAAGAAGTAAATAAAAAGAGTTTAGGGGGTTGGAGAAGCAAAATAAAACAAAAGAACATGAGAGAATGAATTACCTTAAAAAGTGTAACTCCTTTTGAGTTGAGCCTAAAGGCTTCCTTTGAAAGGATTCTGCCCAAAGGGAATCCTCTAGGATGAGGAGAGGGATGTGGAGAGAGCAAATGGGCAGGGGTTGGCCGAGCCAATGGCTTGAAGAGTGTGTGAAATGAGGTAGAGGTGGGGGCCTTTTATAAGAGGAGAGGAGGGGCACTTTTGGAAAGTAAAGGAACATTACATTATTTGAAAAATGTGTTTCGGTTTTAAAAGGTCCCACATTGATAGAATTCGTGGATAAGGTGATAAGGCATCGAAATCCACTCATCCAATTGGTTTTGGCCATGCGTAGTTCATAGATTTTATATTATCTTTCCATTTTATTTAAATCGTCAAATAATGATGTCATCGCTGCATCATTATTATGTCATAAATAATTAAATTTATTTAATGTCTAAAAATTATAAAAAAAATACTATGATATAGGAAATCTTTTTATCTTTCCAATGACTATTTATAATCAAAATTTGGACTTGTGTAACCCTACTTAAAAATTGTTTTAGTAAAACACTTTATGTTAGTGTCATTTTCACTTTAACATTAAATAAAAAGTAATTTATGTTATTTCCCAACAAAAGTGGATCCATGGGGTCCCCAAGTTAGGCCATGGCTTGTCTTGGTCGGCCATGACACAACCAATGAGGTTGGGACATGTGTCTAGGTCATTTAATATTATTAAAGTATTATTTATACCTTAAACTACCCTAATTACCACTAATCGCGATTAAGAACTTAATAAGTTACTATTCACCAAAAAATTATTTTTATCCCATTGAACCACATTTTACTTCTTAATGACAACCATGTATGTCGGATTTTTGAAAATCAAAACACATAAGTGGTAATATTTCATTTAAATGAAAAATCAGTTATTTAACAACCACTTAGTGGTTTCACTATTCATCAAAAATCGAAGTTTTTCAGAATAAGGCCAAAATTTCACCCTAAGCTATAATTGATATTCCGAATTGAAAAATGATTTCTATTTTACAAAATTACAAACATATTAGTTGCATTAATTAATTTTATAATTAATTCCCGCTGTCACAACAAATAGCGTGTTTTTAAGAAACAATTTATATCAAAAGATTGGCAATTGTTTATGTCCAATTTCAATGTTAAATTAATTCTAATGACCACCATTGGATAAAATGGTAAAAATATATTCTAATTATACTCTAAAACCACTCAATAGTATAATTTATCACTATGAATTATTTTGATTAAAAAAGTTGTTTTAAGTATTTTTCACTATTCATAAAAATTTTGAAGTTCTCAGAAAATTACAAAAAATTCAACATAGGTTAATTTCAATATTAGGAATACAAAAATGAAGTCCATTTTGAAATATAAAATTTCTATAATTTTAAAAAGTGGTTATTACTATTCATAACGGCTACTTTGATTTGTCGCGATGTTTTAGAACTCGAAGTTGCGTACAATGCAAGCTATTGCATTATTGAAAGAGAGGCGTATTGTGGAAGCTCGGGGTGTTACACTATACATTACCCAATGCATTGGAGAGCTATAAGGGCGCACCCTTCTTAAACATTTCATTTCATGCATAAGTGTGCCACATGGATCATAAAACATGGATTCATAAAACATAATCATTTATTACACGATAAAGTAATGTGGAATTCATACATGAAACTATACAATCTATATGTAAATGTTCATAAAGGTGAATAACCTTGATGGAGAAATGGGCATGGTATTCACTACACAATGACATTGGCTTAGAAAATCGGTGCGATTTCGGCAGTGTAATGGCGTGACATAAGAATTCATAAAAAAGGTTGATGAGAGTGAAATGGGTTCCTCATCATATTTACATGTAATGGAAAGTAAGGAGGTCATATAGATATATGTCCCAACAATTGTAATGGAATTTAGATTCATGATACAAAAGTATTTCTTGAATGTAAAAGAAGAGAGAGAAGTTCCTTTCAGAATTTCAGCATAGTAACGGGTGTACATGGGAGGAATTTAATGAGAGAGAAATGGGTCTCCCATAATTAAAAAAATAAGAGGGCAGTATAGGGGAGGATTGAAACCATACCCCAACATTCATAATTGAAATTAAAAGGGCAATACAACTTAAAGAAAATTGACAATAATGAGAAAGGAGGAAAAAACCCTTACTTGGAAGTGTGCTTCCAAAGGCTAGAGAGAGGCTTGTGAGAGGCTTATTGGGATCTTGGGGAACCTTGGGAGGAATATAGACAGAGTATGGCTGAGTTTGGAAGAACTCCAAGGGCTTTTAGTGAGGAGGAAGTGGGCTCTTGGGTGGGTTTATATTGGAAAGGTGAGGGAATTCTTTATTATTCTGGTTTGGGTCCCCTTACATTAAATTAATCCAAACCACAAACCATCCCATGGTTTTTGCCCATGGTTTTTGGAAAAGGGAAGAGGAAAAAAATATTTTATAAGTCCCAATTCCGAACTTCTTAAAATAATAATGTTTCTTATGTGGACGTGAGTCACACTCCCATGGAAATTAATTTAAAAAGGCAAAGTGTTGAATATGTCTTGAGGGGTCCATTAATGCTTTGAAAAGTAAGTCAAACAAAACCAAAATAAAATTATTTTAATGATAAAATATATATTTGACAGACATAAGTATTGTGGTATTTTATTACATCACCATTGGGTCATCATGATGTCATATAACACATTATATATTTAAACGGTATTTAATTTTTACCCAAAAATTGACTGTCTCAGAAAATTATGAAAAATTCACCGTTGGATAATTTTGACGTCCTGATTCCAAAAATGACATATATTTTATCTAAAATATTCTAAATATGTTAATTTTTACTTTTAAAATAAAAACCAACATTTATCGAAAATTCAAGGGTTTTGACAGAAATGGCTTTGAAACCATAACAAAAATTTTAATTGCATTTATAAAATTATAAGATCATTTATATTTAATAAAAATTAATTTAATATTAATAATAACATTTTATTAAAATATTATTTAATTAAAAAATCCCTTAATTTAATAAAATTGAATTCTTAATTAAATAATAACTAAAAACACCATTTGTAATTTAAAAACTATTTACAATGTATCAAAAATGACTAGAAATTATATTCATTATTATGTACAAAAAAACAATGTACATGAACATAGTACTACTTATTTGTTACATAACCCCTTAAAATAGCCGCATAAGACCTAAGGGTAAGGTGTGCGATGGTGATAGACTCTTGGGGCGGCTCGGATAACATTGCTCGAGTGGTGATCTCTATCAACTTCCACTTTTGTCATAGACGGTCACGTTCGAGCTTGAAATAATGAATCTCAGCTAGGGCTTTGTCAAGGGCGAAGCCCAAGGATGCCACATATTTTCTGAGCTTTGATAAATTGGCTTCGTATGGGGCAATTCTACTGGATGAGGCCATCGCTTCCGTTGTCTGTGTAAAATTGGGTTCGTTAAAGCCTTATATTTATACTAATCATGTGATCACTGTTCAATGGCTATAAATGTAACGGTCACAACTCATATCATAAAACCAAATAATTTTACATCTTATAATATCATTTTTTATAAAGAGACCTTTAACTGGATCAAGAGGGATTTTTCATTAATGAAACTTTGGGTCGTTACAAGTCACCCATCCATCCTCCCACCAGAATGTTGGGGAAAACACCCCCCAGTGCTCAGAATCCTCGGGGTGTCATTTTCCATTACTGACAAGGTAGAGTAGCATATAGAAAAACAAAAATACAGAATATATAATATAACTCATGACCACACTATGGGAATAACCTAGACTTAGACACAACTGCAGCTAACATCTATCAGACTTCGGGCTGCTACTTCTAAGACTAGGTATCCTATAAGCACAGAACCATTTAAAGAGATTTATTAGATTACTTCATTCCCTATTTATCAGTTCCACTATATGTTAATTAATTTTTTAAAAATTAATTAACCATGAACAATACCACATTAAATTTCATTAGCATCAAACCCAAACTCCATTGTTCCATAAAAAACAAACTCATAATTATGTTCCAGTAACTCCATCACCATGGGTTGACACCATTTATTCAATTATTCATTACAGAAATATTTTTCCCACATTCCCACACATTATAGAAAAACATTCTATGCAACTAAACACAAAGGGGCTCAACACGGTGAGTAGATGCACTACACATCGAGTCTTTGTTGGTTATAGAAAGAGCATATACCCATCCTTCCTTGATAATCTAATCACAGAAAGCACATGGAATACCTCGCGTGTCTTCGCCTATTTTGGAAGAGGGGTAAGTAAGACTAGCTGGCATGAGCAGTGTGGAAAATTAAAGAAGATAAACAACCAAAGATACATCAAGCATCCAACAATCACATCCATTCCATTCCATTCCATCATCCCCGGTGTCCTCTCTGACACCCATATGCATAAACCGATGCATCTCGGCACTCGAGGCGTCATCTGATACCACAACCAAAAAGGCCTCCATGTCTCCAAATATTACCACAAACATCCAAGCTCACATCAAAACACAAGAAGAAGTAAAAAAAATCTTCACAATTGGGCTCTTTTCCCTTCAAAAAATAAAAGGGTAACTCAGAACCCTGCAAGAAATTATCTTTTAACAACCAATAGTTCTTTAATCCTTCTTGGGTTAACTGATTTATTATTCGTTGGTTCCAAATTCGAGAAACCTAACCAGTATGTTATCAGAAATAAATAAACATTCTTAGTGCACTAATTAGATAAACATAAAATTACAACAAGAACCAGATTCGTTTTCATGAATCATTATCTTTAGCCAACAATTATCAAGTAATACCAGTTTACATTCTTTACTGATTTCCATTAAGAACAAACATCTATGAAAATCAAGAATAGATATCACACAATCTATAAAATCAAGAGGCAATAACATACAATCAATATCAATTTATTTATCAGATTAAAATATTTATTATTTCATTTCCATTGTCATCCAGTGGGATTAAACATACTAACAATAAATCTGCATGTATAATAAAGAGAATCAATGAATCCCCTACCTCAAATAGTTCCTCACATTCTTTATCCACACAATGGGTCACGATCCTCCTCTCACGACAACTGTATCCACTGGAGGATTCCATGGTACGACCGCACCAACCAAACCCCAAGAAAAACCCCATTAGAAGCATGGAGATTACATGCTATAACATCGAAAGGAGAAAGAGGAGGAGATGATCTCCAAATATACAAATATAAATCATACCTTATATCGAATATTGACTGATATAGCTCGCCTACATCAAAATAGAGCAGAACCAATTCAAGGGCTAAATTTTGATTGTGCAACTCCTATGGGAAGGACTGAAAGGTTCTAGCGTCTCATAGCCGAGAACAAAGAGAAAGAACAAGGGAGGAAGATATCATGTCCTTTTTGAAGATATAATGGGGCAATGGTTTAAGATACGCTTAATTCCCCATTAAAATTGGGTCGCATTAAACCACATTGTTTGATTAAGTAAAAACATCCCAATCCATAAGAATAATTAATATAGGAGTTATGTCCTCTGAATCGGTCTTAGAGTCCTTAAAACGAGGCTTTAAATGCATTTTACGTCAAAGGAAAATGCTAAAGGGGTGAAACTATAGGAGGCTAGAAACACTGTTCACGAACATCACTGTTAGAACACTATTCATGAAACTCACCGTTAGAACCTCACCCTTAGAACACTATTCATGAACCTCATCTATAGAACATTGTTCATGAACCTCACCGTTAGAACACTATTCACTAAACCTAACCAATAGAACACTGTTCAAGAACCTCACCGATAGAACTATTCACAAAACCTCATAGATAGAACTGTTCACAGAACCTCACCGATAGAACTGTTTACTAAACCTCATAAATAGAACTGTTCACAAAACCTCATCGATAAAACTATTCATTAAACCTCACCAATTTAACTATTCACTAAACCTCACCGATACAACTGTTCACAAAACCACACCGATAGAACTGTTCACAAAACCTCACTGAAAGAGTTGTTCACATAACCTCATCGACAGAACATTGTTCACTGAACCTCACTGATAGAACTATTCATTGAACCTCACCGATAGAACTGTTCACTAAACCTCACTGATAGAACTGTTCACTGAACCACACCAATAGAACTGTTCACTGAACCTCACTGATAGAACTGTTCACAAAACCTCGCCTATAGAACTGTTCAAAAAACCTCACTGATAGAACACTGTTCACTAAACCTCACCGATAGAACTATTCTCTGAACCTCACCGACATAACTATTCATTTATCCTCACCAATAGAACTCTTCAAAAAACCTCACTGATAGAACAATTTACAAAACCTCACTGATAGAACTGTTCACTGAACCTCACTGATAGAACTGTTCACAAAATAGGAAATTTGGCTAAGTGTTCGGGATAAGTCACCTTGACCTCCCGGAACACCTCAAACGCCACATTTACACAAAGTAATGGACCATAGAGTTTTGGGCCATTACATCAGATACATCTCAAAACATTCTCATCCTCGAGAATTCAAAACCGACCTAAAGAGAAAATAATAAATGGGGTCCAAACAACCACCCATCGAGATACCGTTCAAAAGAGAGAAAGCCACAAAAGCAACAAAAGATATTCATTGATAAAACATGAATGTTATAACCAGAAGGGGTACATCGTTCCATGAAAATAGTTAAAAGTCAAAAAACACTTGGTACTGAGCATGTATCTGTGACTCATGTTCCTAGTTACTCTCCTACATTCCACCGTGTCGCCAAAAGACTCAAACTAAGGGGATAGAACACCCGCGCAACACCTTCTCCTTGAGGTCTTGGATCTCCGCAGGTCGCTCCTCAAAGGTTTCATCATCATCAACATCATTCTCTCCCCAATCGATGAAGTGAGAGTCATCATGAAGATAACGACGGAGTTGTGATACATAGAAAACATTATGTATCTGAATCATTTGTGGGGGAAGTGCTACTCGATACACCACATCTCCAACATGAGCTAACACCTCATAAGGAACAAAAAACCAGGGAGAAAGTTGACTTCCACGACCAAACCTTCACTGCCCATGATGGGGATTCACCTTCAGAAACACATTATCCCCAACATTAAAATCTAAGGGTCTCCTTTATTGACCATCATATGATTTCTGAAGATATTGCGCTGTCTTCATCCTCTCACAAATCACCTGGCCAATCTATGTTGTATTCTTCACTAGTTCCAGTCTGAGAATTGCTAATTCTCCGACCCCTATCCAGAACAACGGAGAACGACAAGGTTGGCCATACAAGGATTCAAACGGTACCATACTGATTGTGGAGTGAAAAATATTATTGTAAGAAAACTCCACCAAGGGTAAGTGACCTATCCATGAGCCTCTAAAATCATGAACACAAGAGTGTAACATGTATTAAAGTGTCTTGATGGTTTACTCTATCTGACCATCTGTTTGAGGATGAAAAGCAGTACTAAGGCATAGTTGAGAACCAAAATCAAGTTGGAGACCTCTCGACATCCTGGAGGTAAAACGAGGATCTCGATCAGAAATGATCATCCTAGGGACTCCATGAAGTCTCACCACCTCCTCTAGATACTACCTCGACAAAACATTCGTTATGATAAACTCCTTGATCTCTATAAAGTGGGCCGATTTTGTTAAACGATCCACTACCACCCAAATAGCATCATGTCCTCCCGAAGGTTGAGGTAAACCAGTAACAAAGTCCATTGAAATGTCCTCCCACATCCACTGAGGAATCTCTAATGGCTGGAGAAGACCACCATAAATACTGTGTTTGGCCTTCACCTTCTGGAAGACTAAACAGTGAGACACAAACTCCACAACGGCACACTTCATCCTAGGCCACAAAAACAGAATCCTCAAGGATCGGTACATATTTTTCACGCCATGATGTACTGCTAAAGGTGAACTATGGAACTCTTGGAGAACCGTCTCACGCATCATCAAGGGAAAAAAATACTTCCATGATAAAACACTCGGTGTTGTTCATCCTCCGACCAACCATTAGGGGCATTACCACAAACAAATTGGTCTCTCCAGACCTCCACCTATAGATCTCCCAACTGGGACTCTTCCACCTTCTACATCAGGTATGACTATACCATAATCTTAAAAAGACAACCTCTACCCCCAACATCATCCATATCAAGATGTAATGCTGACAGTTCTTCTATTACTATCCAAGAATCACCAGATTCACGCACAGCATCACTACGTGACTTTCGACTCATCTCATCAGCTACAACATTCCCTTTTCCAGGTATATACAATATTTCGAAGATGTCTTCCAATAAGAAATACATCCACTGAAATTTTCGTAATTTCAAGTCATGTTGGGAGAAAACATACCTCAAACTCTTCTGATCGGTGAAACCCACAAAGAGATCACCAATGAGGTAATGTCTCCACAACTTCAAACAAAAAATCACAACTTCCAACTCAAGATCATGGGTAGAAATGTTATGTTCATGGGGATGCAACATCCAAGACCCATAAGAAACAACTGAACTCTTCTTCATGAGAACACAACCTAACCCCAGATGTGAAGCATCGCATAAAACATCAAAATGAACTCCCTCAGCTGGAAGACAAAGGACTGGAGCACATACTAACTTCTCCTTTAGATACTCGAAAGCTTCCTGACACTGATTAGTCCATATGAATGCTTGATCCTTCATAGTAAAAGCTGTCAGTGGAGTCTCAACTCATGAGAAATTGGCTACAAACCTCCGGTACTTTCCCGCAAGACCAAGGAAACATCACACCTCTAACACTATCTTGGGGGATGCCCAAGACACAACTACTTATATCTTCGATAGATCCACTACTACTCGCTATTTGGAAACAAAATTCCCCATGAAACAGAATTCTCGAGCCCAAAACTCACACTTGGACAACATCCCAAACAGCTGATGTTGGCGAAGAACTCCCAAAACGGCTTTTAGATGCTATGCATGCTCCTATTCAGATGTGGAGTACACAAGGATGTCATTGATTAAAACTACCACGAACATGCCTAGGAACTCACGGAACACATCATTCATCAATCCCGTGAATACAGATGGAGCATTTGTCTTGCCAAATGGCATTACAACGAACTCATAATGCCCACGACATCAACGGAAAGTAGTCTTCACGATATCCTTATCCTTCAAATGCATTTTATGATATCCCGACCGCAAGTCGATCTTTGAGAACCAAATTGCACCCTTCAGTTGATCGAATAAATCATCAATCCGAGGAACATGATATTGATTCTGTATTGTCACTTTGTTTAAGTGACGATAATCGACACACAACTGCAAACTACCGCCATCCTTATTAATGAACAAAATGGGTGCACCCCATGGTAACAGACTTGGCCAAAACAAACGGCACCATAACATACCATCAAGATGTATATATAGCTCCCGTAACTCAGACGGGGCCAAACTATATGGAGACACACAGAGATAGGAGATGATATTGGCTATAGGTCGATCCCAAACTCGATCTCTCATCGAGGTGATAATGCAACAGCCTCTTCTAGAAAAACATCATGGCACTCCTCTACGACCCTAGGAAACGCCAACTGCTGAACCTCTGAAGAACTCATCATCATCTCATCCATCATGGATGATAAGGATGGAACATGCCTATGACCCATCCGAGGATCTCACTCACCAACAAACACCACTGGCTCTCCATCCACACCAATGAAGATGACCATCTTCCGGAAGCCATCCATGATAACCTACACTGAATACAACCAATCCATGCCAAGGATTACATATTATGATCTTATTCATAAACATAGTAAATCTCCCCAAGAGTGGTGTTGCCCCAACACTAGCTCATAGTCTCTACATACTTCAAACAAGTCACCTCGACCTCCAACTGAAGTAGTCAATGCCAAGGGCACTGGAAGCCTCTCTACCCCGAGTCCCAAAGCATGGACAAGGGTAGGTGATATGAAGGAGTGTGTCACTCCAAAATCAAACAAGGCATACACCATGGTAGATAACATGCAAAGGGTACCTTGAACGTTGTCTAGCTCACCTGGAGCTGGAAATGCTAGAGCATGAAGATGACCATGACCTCCTCCACGGCCTCTCTAACCCTGATGACGACCCCAACCACGGTCGGACTCTTCTCTCTAATTATGGGGAGCATCATTGGGAGATCCTCTAACTACCCAATCTACCCTCTACTGATGTAAAGCAGTTGCAAATGGCTGATGCTGCCTCGGCTGGAACTACCTCAACGGAGGAACCTGGAGTGTAGCTCCGGGTGCACGATGACCGCTCTGAATGGTCAGGCACTCCCACTGCTGATGACCACAACCACCACAAGAAAAACAAGTTCCTGATCCCTTGGAATAGGCCTGAGAGGTGCTACCTCTAGTGAAAAGAGATGTGAAGGGCTGGGACCTACCCTCGGCTAAACGGAAACTCTTCTACCCTGAAAACCGGAAACCTTGGACCACAGCTCTACTTCGTGAGGTATCATGCCGATTCCCCTCTCGGGATGATGTGGTCCTGGGCAAAGTCCATCGACAATATCTTCTCTCACCAGCAACTCAAGATATGTTTTTATCATAAATGGGGTGACCTGGCGCTAGATCTCTGGACGCAAATCCTCATCTAAATGCCTCACCCTAGCATCCTTATCCAGAATTAGGTCAAAAGAATATCATGAAAGGTACCTAAAACAGATTCCAAATTCTCGAACACTGGTGCTCCCCTGTCGAAGGGTAAGAGGCTCCTGGTGACTGGACGCCTTCGCAGTCGAAGAAAGAAAATCGACTCTAAACCGGTCTCAGAACTCCTTCCATGAGATTTCTGAATCCTCACGATCTCCAAGGACCAAGATCCACCACTTTCTCTCTTCTCAACACAGCATCGTCACAACCAAGGACACCCAGTTCTCCTTACGAGCACGAATCAAACTGAAGTCGATCTCGACCTCCTCTAACCAGTCTTCTGTGATTACATCTGAAACAGATCCCTCGTACTTCTGTATACTTTGGCGCTGAAACTCTTGAAGTGTCTTCTTCAAAGTTTGGCATAAAACATATTCTTTGAAAATGGCCCCATTCTCCCCAAGAGCGCACCATTGAGTGTACTATTCCCCCCCCTAGGGTTTCTTCACACTTGCGACGTCGCGACTCCTTCCTGTCCATTTCCATCTTCTCTATTTCCAAGGCTTCTTCTTCCTTTCTATTTCTTTTCTTGGTTTCTTTTTAGGCTATCCATTTCTGATGGAACTCTCTCCTTTGGAATCCTAGGGCATGCATCTTCGATAGTGAGTGGTATTGTCCTAGAATTCCGCTCTATCGTCCATAGGTTCTCCTCCTGGGATTTCTCTTTACCATCTTCTCAGGTATTATGCCTCTTGTTTTTGACCATTTGATTGCAAACCTCGGCTGCTCTGCCGACCGGATCCTCAATTCCGGGCTCCATTTTCAGTCCTGTTCTGATTTCTTTTCTCGGTGGTTTGGGATGTGCTGGTTCATAGTCATGGTTCGCTTCATAGGTTTTTTTGTCTCTTCCACTATTTCTCCAATCTCTTTGGGTTATGGTTTGGTGGTATGATGATTTTCATCCTTGATTTTGATGTCTTGATGGTGTTTTTAATGTTTGGATATATTGTTTTATTTTCGTCGGTTCTATTCATTTTGGATGATCTTGTATTTTGTTTGGACTTCCTACAATGTGCGGCTCGAAGTTGTGTCCTTGTCTGCTCAACTGTGCCTGGGATTCAAGGTTCATCACTCCCATCCGAGTTTTTCTGGTGTGATGGTTCTAAAAGAGTCTTTGGGAGGTGTTGTTCGAGTGGACGATGACATTCCAGGGGGTGTTGTGGCGCGGACTTCTTTTTTTTCTTCATCTCTATGTGTTATGTTCCTTTTGACGAGGGTCTCCATCACGCCTTTGAGTGAAAAATGGACATCGGTGGATTTCCTAATCAGTGACTGGTGAGATGATGGTGGAAAATGACGAGTGAGAATGATTCATCATTCACAACAGGTGATGGCGATGATGATGTTACAGTGGCAACATGACTTACAATGATGATTTGATGATGGCAGAATCACCGGTGATATGATAATTCGGGATTTGCGGGATGTGTACCTCAGGACGTTTTCATCTTCTTTTCATTTTGAAATTTGAATTTCATGACTGCTGAATCGAGTGATGTTTGGAAAATGTGCAGGTTCCCACTTTTCCCTGAAATTGGTTTCATGAAAAAAAAATATTATTTGGCATGAAGATTCATCGTCGTAAACCTTTACCCTGTGGCGATCTGCTAGAATATCCTGCTGGACATTTTCTGCACAAACCTGACAAGGACGTCGACCTACAACCATACCTCTAAAATAACAACTATTAGAGTTCTTAAACCTAGAATATGGAAGAATCAACATTAATTAATTAATTACTTATTTTTATTCATTTTAGGTTAACCTATCCCAATTTAAACCCATTAAAACACAGGCACAATGAAGAATGATGCATGATCCTTTCCTAGGTCTCTAGCCTGCAACTAGTATCACCTGGTTTAGTAGCCATTGTAAACATAAAGGTTCATACATCAGATCATAGGGGGCCCGAAATGCTTATGTCTGAGCCGGTCTCCAGTGTTTACCTCACTTTATAAACATGAATAAAATTGTTTCCCTACCAACCCATGCAACCTCACCTATGCCTAACTCCAAACTCCATCCTATCCCTCAACCAGACCTCTGATACCACTCTGTCACGACCCCCTCCCCAAAAAGTCAACCCCTCCTGGGCCGGTAATGTGAGAAGGGAGATAATGAAACCCGAGTCCCGCATCTAGTATGCCTCAGGTTGGTGACTAGCACAGAGGGTATTATTACACAAAAATGGGAGGAATTATCCTCTACGAAAACACATGCGGAAGAAAGAGATAAGATAGACACCAACCAACTCCATCATAGATAGCAGTATAAAATAAACCTAAGTGAATATATGTAATGACATGAAAAAGTACTCCAACCGAAAGTGGAAAACTGCATGTACCCAAAAGAAAGTAAAAGTAGCAGCAACCACAAGCCCGAATAGCTCCTGCAACCAATAGCTAGTAAACACCAGCCTAATCTCCAACCTGCTCAAAGTGACATGAAAAACAGTTTATATATACATAGGTTGAGTATAACAGTATATTCAGTATGATCCTCCCCGAAGCCTCTCATGCAAAAGCAAAGAAACAATGCTAATGCACAGTGAACAACAACTGAAACTTACTCATCACCTAAACAGGTAAACTAAGTCCACAACCTCACCATGGAAACTCTCAGCAAGTAACGCATATAAGAATATATCATATAATAAATAATATCATGGGTACCCCACTACTAATTCCCCACAGGTTTTCCACTATCCCCCAATGTCGCACGTCCGAATTATCTCTCTCCAAAAAGGCTTGCTCGCAGACACATGGGTGAAGTACCACAATATGCACCTCGTGCAACAAAACCACCATGTCCACACACCAATGTAACCATGGAGTTTTCGGGATCAACCACATCTCACATAACATGTATCATACGTTTGGTATTATACCTCAAGACATCACATCCCATACACTGAGAAAGGATCCTCAAGCAATAAAAACATATACACGTTACACCTATAGTAGTCCATAGAAAACTATATCCAGAATATATGTCTGTGAATTACCACAATCCATTACATCCCTCTACACACATATATGGGCAAAACTAACCAATGTGCCTGCCAACACAAGTAAATACCAAGAGAAGATAGTGAGGCCAAAGGGAGTAGTCATCCATCTATCCTCCCACCGGAATGATGGGAGAAACACCCCCCCCCCCCCCCGAGGGCTCAGAATCCCTGGGGTGTTAGTTTCCCTTACGGACACAGTGGAGTAGCATATAGAAACACAAAAGTACAAAATTTACTATTACTCACACCACACTACGGGATAACCTAGTCTTAGACACAACTGCATCTATCGTCCCTCAGACTCTGGGCTACAACTTCGAAGACTAGGTATCCTACAAGCACACAACCATTTAAAGATCTTTATTAGATTACATCATTCCTTTTTTATCTGTTCCATTTTACGTTAATTAATTCTTTAAACATCAATTATTAATGAGAACTCCCACATTAAATTTCATTAGAATCACACCCAAAGTCCATTGTTAC
The DNA here is from genome assembly GCA_963277665.1 of Viscum album. Lineage (NCBI taxonomy): Eukaryota > Viridiplantae > Streptophyta > Magnoliopsida > Santalales > Viscaceae > Viscum > Viscum album. Next base: position 739,258,538 of record OY728160.1, read on the forward strand.
TTCAAAAAAAAAACATTATCATTATGTTCCAGCAACTCCATCGCCATGGGTTAACACTATTTATTCAATTATTCATTACAGAAATATTTTCCCACATTCCCAGGCATTCTAGAAAAAACCTTTTATGCTACTAAACACAAGGGGGCTCAACAAGGTGAGTAGATGTACTATTCATCGAGTCATTAACGCTTATAGAAAGATAACATACCCATCCTTCCTTGAGAATCTAAACACGGAAAGCACTTGGGATACCCCACGTGTCTTCGCCTCTTTCAGAAGAGGGGTAAGTAAGACCAGATGCCTTGAGTAGTGTGGAAAAGTAAAGAAGATAAACAACCAAAGAAAAATCAAGCATCCAACAATCACATCCATTCCATTCCATCATCCATGGTGTCCTCCTTGACACCCACATGCATAAACTGATGGATCTCTCCACTCTAGGTGTCATCTTCTACCACAACCAAAAAGGACTCCATGCCTCCACATATTACTACAACAATCCAGGCTCACATCAAAACACAAGAACTAGTAAAACAAACATATTCACAATTGGAATCTTGACCTTAAACAAACAAGAGGGCAACTCAGAACCCTGCAATCAATTATCTTTTAACAACCAACAGTTCAATAATCCATCTTGGGTAAACCGATTTAGTATTCATTGGCTCCGAATTCAAGAAACCTAACCAGTATGTTATCACAAATAAATAAGCATGCTTACTGAAATAATTTGATTTGCACAAATTACAACAAGAACCGGATTCGTTTTCATGCTTCTTTATAATTAGCCAACAATTATCAATTAATCCCTCTTTATGTTCTTTATTTATTTCCATCAAGAACAAACAGTTAAGCCAAGAAGGCATAGATATCACCCAATCTAGAAAAAAAAGAGGCAATAACATACAATCCATGTCAATTTATTAATCTGGTTAAAATATTTATTACATCAATTCCACTGTCATCTAGTGGGATTAAACATTCTCACAATATAGTTGTATGAAAAAGAAAGAGAAGCAACGAATCCCCTACCTCAAACAGTTCCTCACATTATCTATCCACACAACCGGTCCCGATCCTCCTCTCGCGACAACTGCATCCACCCGAGAATGCCACGGTACGACCGAACCAACCAAACCCTGAGAAAAAACCCATTAAAATCGTGGAGATTACATTCTATAACATGGAAAGGAGAGAGTGGAGGAGATGATTCCCAAAGGAACGATTATAAAAAATACCTTATATCGAATATTGATCGATATAGCTCGATTGCATCAAAATAGAGCAGAACCAGTCCGAGGGGTAAAGTTTGATTGTACAACTCCTATAGGAAGGATTGAATGGTTCTATAATCTCATAGCTGAGAACAAAGAGGAAGAACAAGGGTGGAAGATATATTTTCTCTTTTTGAAGATATAATGGGGCGACAGTTTAAGATATGCTTATATCCCCATTAAAAGCGGATCACATTAAACCACATCGTTTCACCAAGTAAAAACATCCTGAGCCATATAAATAATTAAGATAGGAGTTATGTCCTTTGAATCAATCTTAGAGTCCCTAAAACGAGGCTTTAAATGCATTTTACGTCAAAGGAAAACTCTAAAGGGGTGAAACTGTAGGAAACTGGAAACACTATTCATGAACCTCACTGTTAGAACACTGTTCATGAACCTCACCATTAGAACCTCAGCGGTAGAACACTGTTTATGAACCTCGCCAATAGAACATTGTTCAAGAACCTCATCGTTAGAACACTATTCAATGAAAATCACCAAGAGAACACTATTTACTAAACCTCACTGATAGAACTGTTCACTGAACCTCACCGATAGAACTCTTCACTGAACCTCACCGATAGAACATTTCACTGAAACTCACCGATAGAACTGTTTACAAAACCTCACTGATAGAACTCTTTAGAAAACCTCACCGATAGAACTGTTCACTGAACCTCACCGACAGAACATTGTTCACTGAACCTCACCGATAGAACTATTCACTGAACCTCACAGATAGAAATGATCATGTAACCTCACCGATAGAACTGTTGACAAAACCTCACTGATAGAACTGGTCACAAAACCTCACCGATAGAACTGTTCACAAAACCTCACCGAGAGAACTATTCACTAAACCTCACGGATAGAACTGTTCACAAAACCTCATACATAGAACTGTTCACAAAACCTCACTGATAGAACTGTTCACAAAACCTCACCGATAGAACATTGTTCACTTAACCTCACTGATAGAACTGTTAACTGAACATCAACAATTGAACTGTTCACTAAGCTCACCGACAGAACTGTTTACAAAACCTCACTGATAGAACTGTTTACAAAACCTAACTGATAGAACTGTTCACTGAACCTCACCGATAATTGTTCACTGAACCTCACCGATAGAAATTTTTACTGAACCTCACTGATAGAACTGTTCACAAAACCTCACTAATAGAACTGTTCACAAAATTCGGAATTTGGCTAAGTGTTGGGGATAAGTCACCTTGACCTCTGGGAACACCTCAAACACCACATTTTCACAATGTAATGGACCAGAGGGGTCCGGGACCTTAAATGTTTTATGTTTCTTATATGTTTCCTGTTTTGATAAATAGTGAAAAAATATTGGATTTTAATTAAAAACCTATTATACAACTAAATATTTTATAGAGTTCAATTATATTTTAATTAAATTTAAGGTTTAATTAGATCAATATTTTATCATTTAATCCAATCTATGTCATTTTAATATATTTCACATTAAATTTGGATATGAAAACCTTTACATATTTTCAATATTTTTTCATTCAAAACTGGTTTTCTCATTTCGTCAATGGAATTAATTTTAAATTAATAACTAAAAATTCTATTTTTTTTTAATTTTAAGACATGGATAAAATTTATGGAGTTAGTGGTTCAAAATTATTTAAATAATTTCCTTTTCTTTTTGGTCATTACTAATAATAATTTCAGTAATTTTTTATTAAAATAGTTAAAGGTAATTCAATAAATTAACAGTAAAAATTATATTATAAATATTAAAAAATAACCCTAACACATTTCATAATTTTATTGGTTGAGTTATTATTGACCAAAATATTCCATGTCCCACTTTTATGTACTGTTTGTGTCACATATATGACTTCATTCCATTTTAGGATTTTATTCTAAGGAAAGTCCAATATGTCATACTCATGTTTTTAATAAGTATTAAATTTTTTATATGTGATTATTTAAAATAAATCATTGAATATACATAGTAATTTGATATATAGAAAGATTATATTAGTCATTGTAATTTATTTCCATTTTCTCGGAAATTAATAATATCAATAAAGGCTTACACAATGATGATAGAGCAATTGTTTAATTAATATAAATATCAAATAAATGATATTTGATATATTAAAATAAATATGATTTGATATAATTGATGTCATTCAAGAATACTATACAATACCATAAAATTTTATTCTTGTATTAAAGTTGTTTTCCAAAATTATCATTATTTTATGATATTTTTAAGAATTCATGTAATGAAGAGTGTCAAAATTGACACAAATCATATTTTAAAATATATAATATTTTATTAAATGATATAAAAATTAAAAAAATAAAATTATTCCAAACAATTTATGTAAATTTAAAAATCCCATCCATGATTCATTTATGTTTTCTTTCACAATTTATTATAACAATATTAATATATAAATAGTAAAAACACATGTTGTCACTAGAAGAGTTAAAGGGTTTAGATAAGGGTTAAAACCAAAATATAAGGGTTGAAATGTGACCTAATCTGGTGTAAAATTTTTGGTTGAAATTATTTCGACTCTTACTCATCTTATCCTATAAATGAAACTCTTTGGATCTATTTTTATTATACAAATTACTTTATAATAATTTAATATTTTGAGAGTTTCCAAAAATTCGCCTCAACTCAATTATAAAAGGATAGTTACTCCCTCATTTACTCATTCCACATAGAGACTTATAGATTGACCACAACCTACCCATTTCTCCTACAAACATCATTATTATTATTTTCTATGTCATGTCTTTAAAAAAAATACCAACTCTATATCCCTTAACAATTAAACTAAAAGTAGTCCACCGAAGATGATATAATAATTTTACGAACTCATTCGAGCTCATTTATTATTCTACTTCCACTTCACGAGGTTTTTCAATAATAAAGTAATAAATTTAGTGTCATATATATTCTGGAAAGATATTATGACTAGGGGAAAACCATTTTCCATTATTTATCTATCATACAAGAAATAAAAACACCGTGTGTGTTTACGTACATCTTACCGTCTCCACCTGGTGGTGTAATTTTTTTTTACAAATTTATTTGGATGGGTATAATGATTTAAATAATTGATATATATTATAGTTATGATATGATATTTATTTTTTAGAAATTAATATACCACATAATTTCTTACCCTTTAACCATTAAGGGAATGATATCATCACTCATGTGTACGTACATCCTACCATGTCCATAACGTGATATGATTAATTTTCCATGTTTAACATTCATGAATGATTATAGAAATTTATATAAAGATTAATTCAATATATATGAAATTAATTTTATTCTGGATATATTGGATATATATCTGATAATATAGAACGTAGAAATTCATGACTAAACATGTATAGGAAAATAAAATAGTTAACAACCAAAATAATTGTAACAATAAAATATTATCAACAAAAGGGTGATAAAATAATATAATTAGATCTTATACAATTATATAATGTTTAAAAATGTTTTTTATGTAAGGTAATAATATTCTTAATGCCATTATACTGGATGATAAATAATTTTTTACTAATAGAGGTGAAGGATAAGTGATTTTTTTCTCACAATTATCTTGGTGGGACACATACCTTATACACTACTAGATTCTTAGGTGTGTTGTATATACTACCAATGAATGTATTTTATGGGTATTATTCTGAATATTATATTATTTTCATATTCATATATTTTTATTTATTTCACGGGGAATACAAATCTATTGATTATAAACAGGTAAGGGTTATTTCAAAATGTGATTATTATTTGAGATTGTTTATGTTTAAATCCCCATGGGGAAAATTCTTCAACAATGTACTTTTTAAAAAAAATAATTTTTTACTATTATCATAAAAATGAATAAAATCTTTTTATCCATTTTATAATTTTTATTAAATTTTTTGGAAGGAATTTTTTTTCATTTTCGAAAGGATATACATTATGAGATTTTTAACAGAAATAAAGAAGGAGTATTTTTTTTACATATACAGCATGAGCATATTTTTCCTCTATCATGACACCATAATATCATGAATATTCATTTAAATTATTGAACAATTATTTTCAATGAAATTTTTTTCATTTAAAATTATAAGACCTTTTAAAATAAATGATTTTAAAGTAAAATGTTTTTATTTCTCTCAATAAATTTTTAATGAATTTATTAGACTATTTTCATCTATGTAAACATACATTGATGGATCTCGAGCTTTATTGAGTATGATCTCTTATGATATAATATTCCATATCCATTGAATGGTTTATGATTCAGTTGGACTATGGATGTTCTATTTTGATACTGTTTATAGTATTTGGTTAATTTATTTACATTTTGTATGTTAATTTTTAATATAAATGTTTATGTTGATTATTTTTAACCCTTTTCGTGTGATGAATTCACTAGACTTATTAAGTGTTTGCAGGGGCTCCCTATAGCCCCTTAATTCATCGGTAGGTATCATGAGACAAAATTGTTTCGGTTTTGGATAATGTCTTACCAGATTATGTATGGTGTCTTGGCTAAAGGCTTGGCAGTTTTTTTATAATTCCCCACATTATGCATTCCATGATTGTGTGATTAGTTATTGTTCCTCCATGTGATTATTATACTAGTACAATACCACTGCATAAGATTAATTCTCATGTGATTTTTTATGTGGAATAATTTAAGAATAATTAATTACTATAATATTATGCTCAGGTTACTAATTCAATGGAATGTATTTCAATTAATCTATTTTCTATAATCTTTTTGTTTTGATTATGATAGATTTTATTGTGTGTATACACTTACTAAGAATATAATCTCCACCCTTTCATATGTTTCATTTGTTCTCCAGGATTTAATAAGTATATTATTAATGATATAAAAAAAGTGGAAATAATATTATACTCAATAAAATTATTTTTATATTTTATGTTTTAAAATGTAATTGAAATTTCAAATATGTATCTAGATTACCAAGATAAAAAAACTATTCTGTCATTTTTGATGTGATTCTTTGTATCATATTCCATTGAAATAAAGTAATGCACTAGCTCTGGGTGACTTGGGTCATAGTCGTTATGGTTGGTATTAGAAACATTTTAGCAGAATCCTTGAGGAGTATATTTAGGGAAACATAGATTAGAGAAAGAAAACCTATGACATAATATTCAAAAAGATCCAAATAAACTAATTTTATTATTTAGAGATTATTTATACCTGAATTTTCAATTCATGTAGTGAAATTCACTAGTTATGGGATTATGTATAATTATTGATACAGTTATGATCTAATCAAATTAATTTCGTAATTTTGAAATAGAAACCATTAAAAATAATGGGAGTAGTATAAATACACCTAATCCAAATAGTGAGGATGGTCGATTTATTGATGGGTTTAATCCAATATTTATAAGGAAATAGCCTATAAAAAGTATCTTCATATGTGGACATAGTATTGTTATCTTATAATAAAAGAGAATAATTATCTATATATTATAGATTTGTAGGAATGAATGAGAACCACAGTACATCTTTGAAAAATATGGGTAAATTAAAGAAGAGAATGAAGTATTTTTCCACACGTGATAAATGTGGAAAGAAACACCCTCATAATTTATTAAAAGGAATGGGAGTTTTCTACCAGTTTGGTGAGAAAATAAATTGTTTATATTATTTCATGGTCTTGAAGAAACATTTAAATTGTATACTACTTCAAGAGTAAGTATATGGGAAACAATGCAGATCAATGATTCATGCGTCATAGGAATATACCCCAAAAGAGGATAATGGATCATGGACAATGTTATACTACTAACACATATAATGTTTAATAATTTATGTAATTATGATTGGATTAAATAATTTTTTCATTTGAGTATTTTTTCAATGATGTATTGGATATAAGAGTTATGGAATAAAAAATAATTGTACTACAATACTTCTTCTGTAAGAATTTGGAAGCATGAAATGATTCGTTGAAGTTTTATGGTAATCAAGGTATTAATATATTTGGTATATGACAATAATAGAAAAAATATTTTATTTTTAAAATATTATGTCATGTTTATTTTTGAAATTTAGAGACCTTATTTATAAAGTTTTTTTCGTTAAATATTGAAAGACATGTTTTTTATATAATTATTTTGAATAAGTCTTAAGGTTACTACTTATGGAAAAGATTAAGTTTAAATTTGGATATTATTTATCATAGTTAATGTATGATTTTTAAAATTGAATAAATTATACTAACCATATTTATTTAATAAATATTTATAATCTGAAGGAAAGACTGTTGGATCATTTGATTCATTAAATTACTTTATGTATGAAAAATTGAACTTGAATATCCATTTCCTGCTGTAAGAGATGAAGTGAAGATAAGATGAAGAATATATAAAGGATAAGATCATGGAATAATATAAGTAACATTTTTTATCAATTTTATATCTAAATAGTAAAATAATCCCTCAACAATTGAAAAGGAATTTGGAATAAAAACACAATTCATTTTATTTTATTATCAATAAATCAATGTCTTCTTTATCCCCTAACTTATTTATGATTTTCTGATGGAAGCAATTTTGATGGCCATGTTCTTTGACACTATCCATGAGAGTATGATGGTTTAATTTCTCTTACATGTTCGGGTTATCACATTCAACATCAATTCCCTTATTCTAAAGCCTATTTTTGGTGAAATTTTAATTTCCCTTTCCCACTTATTGAGATGATATTATATTATCTGTATTTTTATATGGGTTTCCCACAAAGTAATGTTCAAGTATCAACCTTTTAATTCTGATGTGAAACAAAAAATTAAGAGGGTTAAATTTATTGATATATGGGATAATTGAACACCCTATGAGTTTATGGTATTTCACTTAAATAAATTCTATTTTTTTATAGTATACATAGTATGAATTTGCGAATATAAATAAAATACGATATAGGAGTAAATATTATTATTTTAACTTCATTAGTTAAGTTAGATATTGTAAATAAGATTAGAAAAATTAGAAAATATAGTTTACACATGTCTATAAAATTAATTTATTGGAAAAGAGAATAAAAATTAATTGAACATAAAGGATGTGCATTTATTAAAAAAAATATATTTACCCCCATAATGGTATTTTATCATAATAAATTATAAAATATTCTCTATTAGTGAAATATATGAATAAAATATATCTTTTATATATTCAAAAAATGTTTTTTAATTCATCCAAAAACATTTATAGACTTAAGACAAGGATGAAACCAATTTTAAGCATAAAATGATATATTTTTTAAAGGCAGTTTTACTTACTTTTGATAGTGTACTTGTTTTAAATAATGTTTTCAAAACTTTTCAAGTAATATTTGAAAAAATTATCTTCTTATTTATATTTGGAATATAAAATTTTATATTGGCTTACTGTTTTTTATTTTTTAGATAAGTATCATGTTTTCATTAATAGTTATAAAATATTTCATTTTAATTGAAAAAATATTTTTCCTACAAATAATTTATTGTCATCAATTCTATATTAATTGTTCTTAAAGTGTAATTACATCATTATTTTATCAATTAATCCAATTTAGGTCATTTCAATTAATTTAAATTTGAATTTGGATATAGAAATGTATCAATCGTTTGAAAATTTTCACTTTAAAAACTCATTTTCTCATTCCATCGATGGTATTAATTTTGAATTAATTACTAAAAATTCTATGTTTTTATCTTAAAAAATTGATTAAATATTTTGAATCAGGGGCTCAAAATTATGGAAATAGGTTTGTATTATTTTTTGGACATGATGAATAGTAATTTGATAATTTTTTATTAACACGGTTAAAGGTCAATTGAGTAATTAAAGGTAAAAATAACATTTTAAATATCATAATATTACCCTAAAACATGTACTAATTTTATTGGACGAGTTAATATAGACCGAAATCATCCTTGGGATGAATTTATGGCCTCTTGTATCCACTTTGATGATTTTATTCCCTTCATTGAATTTTATTCTAATGAATGTCCAATATGTCATACTCATGTTTTTAGTAAGTATTATATTTTTAATATGTCATTATTTTACATTTATATTTGAATAAAAAGAGACATTTTAAATTAAAAAATTATCTTAATCATGAAAATTTATTTTTAATTTATTGGAAGTAAATAATTACCTTAAAGGCTTAAATAATGATGGTGGAATAATTATTTAATGAATTGAAATATCAAATAAATGATATTAATTTTTTTAAAATAAATATAATTTTATATAATTAATTTCATACAAGAATTTTATATATTATATATACATATAATAGATGTATTAACAGTTTTCTTTTGATTTCATCATGATTTTATGATATTTTTTAAAAGTCAACTAATGAATACTATCATAACTGACACTATTGATATTTTAAAGTAAAAAATATTTTTATAAATGATATAAAATTCATAAAAATATAATATTCTAATAATTAAACTTATAAAGTAAAAAAAATTATCTATGATTCATTTAAGGTTCTTTTTACATTATATAGTATTTATATTAGCATTCAATGAAGAAATACACACATTCTCACGATAACAGTTAAATAGTTTAAATAAGGTTCAAAAAAGATAAGGGTGAGAATGTGACCATAAAATGTCTAAAAATTATTGTTTTAGAGGACTATAACCTATAATAAAATAATATTTCTATCCATTTGGATTTAAATTTAATTTCTATTAATTTAATATTTTGAGAGTTTCCAAAATTTACCCATACCTAAATTAAAAATTAGTGTCACCTACATCAATTCATCACACATCATAGAGACTTATATAAGGAAGAAACCCAGATGATTTTCCCACAAACATCCTTAGACATCTTATTGAGGTCCTAGTAATCTAGAAACACCAACTCTAGATCCCTTAGGATGTTATCTAAAGAAATTGCACCAAAGAAGAGCTAATTGTTTTACCAACTCATTCAAGTTCATTTCTTATTATAATTCCTCTTCATGTGTTTTTTATAATAATGTAATAAATATTTTATCATATATATTTATATATGTTGTTATTATATTGTATAAATTATATTCCATAATATATCTATCCTATTAAAATGAAAACAACACATGTGGGTACGTATGGATTATCGTCTCCACATCATGGTGTAAACGTTTTTTCATAACCACTTTACATGGATAGGTATAATGATGTAAATAATGGATATATATTATATTTATGAAATGATTTTTATTGTTTAAAAAATAATATACAATCCACATCATTACCCTTTAAGCATTAAGGTAATAATATCCTCGTTCTTGCAAACATACATCATACCATCTCCACGACGTGATGTGACTCATTTTCCATTTTTGGAATTAAATAATTACTATTAAATGTATTTAAGGAATAAATATTACCATTATGAAATTAATATTATTATTTATATTTACGATATATACATTATTCTCGATAACTGAGACTTTCATGACAAAACATGCATAGGAAAATGATGCATTTAACACCCAAACAAGTGTAACAAAGAAATTTTATCAAAAAAGGGTCCTAATATAATATAATGAGGTCAAATATGATAAAAAAATTAATAAGGTTTTTATATATGTTAATTTCATTTTACATATTTCATTGAATGAATTATGATTCAGTTTGACTGTGGATGAGAAATTTTGATTCAATTCATAGTTTATGAATAAAGTATTCACATTTCATATGATATTTTCAATACGAATATTTATATTGATTGTGTTTCACCCCTATCATAAGAGGAATGTATTCAAATTAGTATGTTTTCTGCGGGTCCATCTAAATCCCCTCGATGTATCGGTTAGTTTCATGAGTTAATCATGTTTGGTTTTTGGCTAATTTCTTACCCAATTATATATGGTTTCTTGGCCAAAGCCTTGACAGTATGCTTATGACGTCCCATATTATTCATTCCATAATTATGAGATTAGTTATTGATGTTCCATGTGATTATTAGACTATTAATATATCCATCGTAATGTTTCCATCTCATGTGATTATTTTAATGGAATTATTTGATCACTATCCACTTTTTCTATATTATTCCCATGTTATTTATTAAATGGAATGTGTTTCAATTAATAATCTTTCAATAATAGTTTTATTGTGATTATGATAGCTTTCAATATATGTATACCCTTACTAAACTAATGAGATTACCCCTTTCATATGTTTCATTTTTCCCAAGGATTACATGAAGTATATTATTTCTGATATAAAAAAGGGGGGATAATGATAGACATAATGAAATTATTTTTTAATTTTCTGTTTTAAAATGGGATGTGAATTTAAAATATGAATTTATTTTACCATTAATACTAAACTATTTGGTCCTTTGTGATGTGATTCCTTGTATCTTATGCCATTTTAATAAAGTATGTCACCATCTCCATGCTACTGGGGTTAGGGTCTTTAAATTTGATGATATCAATGACCTTTTAAACACCAATTTGGATTGTGTTTTTGTTTTTTATTTACATACTATTTTCCATGTTCTCTATAACTCTCTTCTAGTGCATGAGAATTAGTTTTCCCTTCAAAATACTTATTATAAATTTCCCCTAATGGTATCCTTATGTGGAATCCTAGTTATTCTTATCTTCTAGTAACCATTATTATTCCCACATTTCCTTTTTATGATAATGTTTTATTAAAACGTTTATTATTTTAATTTCAATAATATATTTCTATATTTGTTACTCATTTCACATTTAAGATGAATTTAGTGGGAAACATTAATTTTAAGGGGTAGGATGTAAAATCATGAGATTTTATGAAATATATTATTTGAAATTATTTAAAATTATTTAATATACTTCATTACATGAAATACATAGTTTAACATGAATCACATGCAACCGCATATTTTTCATGAATTACATCCAACATCGAGTTCCTTTGATGACTTGTGATACACACAAGCCCAAGTCTTTATGAAAAGCCATATACTATTAACATTATTATGATAGTTATAAGCTAGAAAATATATTTTATGGAATGAGTAGGATTAACTAAATTTTGAAATTCTAGTTTACACATGATAATAAAATTAATTATTGGGTTACCGTATAATTAGAAATGAAGATAAAGACCAAAATAATGTAAAGGATGTATATTTATGAAAAAATATTTTTATAGCCAGAAAGGTGTTTTATGTTAATATATTAATTTAATCACTTTTAATGAATGATATTAATGATATTTATATTTTATGTATTTAATATTTTTTTAAAATTTATCAAATAAGATTGTATACTTAAGATATGAAAAATTCCAATTGTAAGCATAAAAATTTGTATATTTTTAAAAGTAGTTTCACCACATTTTAATGGAATGGTTGTTATAAAAATAAATATTAACACTTTTAAAAATTATAATAGAAAAATGATATTCCTTTTTGACACAATTATATAAAAATTTATATTGGGAAAAAATTTAGTATTTTTCTCAGAACATTCATATTTTGATGAATATTAAATAAAACTGATTTTTTATTGAAAACTAATTTTTCATTTTAATAATTTATAATGTAAAATTTTATTTTTAATTAAAAGTATGATTAGATAAATTTTATATACTTTAGTCTAAATCAGTTAATTGGAATCAATTTTACATTGAAATCAGATAGAAAAACATTTCAAACTTTTGAACTTTTCTCTTTAAAAACCTGTTGTCTTGACCCGTATACAAGATTAATTTTAAATTATTTTTAGCCACTTCTACGTTAGAAAATATCTTTAAAAACCATTCAATGTATTGTTTCTATTATTCTTGAGATTATTTTATTTCCGAAAAAAACTATTATAAGAAGGCTAAATGTGTAATCTAAAAGGGATTTGTCAAAGAAGATTAATTCCCAATCCTAACTCTTACAATGATTATTTCTTCTTCTAACTTATATATTTTATATCTATACAAAAACAATGAATCCATACTCATTATAATACAAGGATATTATTTTTATTAATGTAAAACCATTGCCCATATAATTTCATTGAAATCATAAATGAATTGATCACCCAGATATATGCTTTTACTATCGCTTTAATGATGAGATATGATTCAATTTCCATCACCAAAATACAAGGTTTTTAATTATTAAGGATTTATTTTTTATATAAGATATTTATGAAACTTTTTACTTATGGAATTTTAATTTCATATATAAATTCCTACATTCCCATCCATTGTAAAATTACAATGTCCACCAAGCGTGCATGTGGACTACAACCTCCATGAAGCGATGTGATTTGTCTTTAATTTATACTTTATAAGCCTCATAATAAGGATATATTTAATGAGTGTATATTAAAAATGTATGATATAATAATCATTTTGTATATTTTAATTATTATTTACCTATATATTTTTTTCCCATTGAAAATTTTATTCGTCACTCGTATGTATGTACAGATTTCTATCACCATGAAGTGATGTAATTAATTTTTCACAACCACATTTTGGGAATTGTTATTAAAATATTTAAAATGAATTATTATGATATTTATATCATGTATTTGACTCTATATGTGATGAAACAAAAACCATGGAGGAATAATTAGAACATTCAAACTGAAAGATGTAAGGAAATATATTACTTTTCAACAAAATTTTGGTTTTAATGAATAATTTTTAACAATGGGATTATTAGAATTTATAAGGGAATTATATATTTATAGTTAAATTTTACAATTATATTAATTTTTTAATTTTTAATATAGTTTTTTTGACCACATACAATGTGGGGAGAGACTTGAGGTGTGAGATTTATGTTATTATAAATTTTTTTAATGATATTTTATATTACATTTCCATCAGGGGAATTTATATGATCCTTTTCCATTAAACCCAATATATATTCTTATATTTTTTCTTTTAATTGTTAAATTTCAGTGTCATATTTCCCTATTTAGTATAAAAATAATCATGAGAATGTTTTTATAAAAAACCTACCTTATTTTAACTTTGTTCTATCGACATTTTTATATACATCTCTGTTTCTTTAAAATTTCATTAGAAATGTTATTTTCAATTATAAAATTTTTATTTGATTAATTTTCAGACCTATTTCACCTTCCTATAAAGGTTTTAAAAATGGATTTTTACCAAGTTTTTGGATTACATTTCTTTTGATATTTTACAAAAAGTGTAAATGGAGTATTTGTTTTAACATTAACTGCATGAATGGATTTTACATCCACCATGAACACTATTTTGAATAAATAATCCCATATATGATTCCATAGTTATTTTTAAAGAAAATCCTTTCCACAATATTTGAGATTTATTTTGAAGGTATAAATGGAAATGATTTTCCCCCTATTATCAAGTTAATGATTCGTTGATATTTTATAGGTATTATTAATCTATGTCAACATCCATTTTTGACTCTTTTAATTCATTGAGGATATAAAATATTGTTTCCATTAATGTTATTTTTACTTATTACATAAGATTATTTCATGATTAAATATATATGAAACACTATTCTATTCTATGGGTTATGCTATTATTAACTAGTGAATGTTTTTATGATCATATGGAATACATATGTATAATATTCATTATTTAATGGGTGGAACATGAATTATATCTCCCTCATATTAATTTTGTCAATAGTAATATGAAATGATATAATAAGGACTCTAACTAAGACTTATCATAGTTTTGGATACTAAATTCTCTACATTAATTGTATTTACCCATCAAATAATGAAAATAATACATATATGTTCTATATGATTATAAAAACATTCATCACTTTATAATAGCATATCCCATGGAAAAAAATGTGTTTAATATAAATGTCATCATTACATAGTCATAAGACCTAAATATAAAAAAAATTATTGTATCATTAGTGAATATCCCCTAGGAATCATAGGAATAATAAAATTATATTGACATAGATGAATAATACTTTTAAAATATAATATGATCATTAATTAGATAATATGGGAAAATAAACATTTTCATTTTATACCGTAAAAAAATTAATTTTTTAAATATTGTGGAAATTTGTTTCATTGATATTAACCATGGAATCTTATAAGTGCTGGTTTAGTCAACATAGTGGTCATGATGGATGGAAAATCGATTCATACAGTTAACATTTAAACAAGTATTCATTTTACCCTTTTTGTAAAAATATCATAAGTAACATATTCGAGAAACATTCTGAAAAGCAATTTTTAAGACATTTACATGATGGGAAAATATGGATGAAAATGAATGAAAATAAAAATCTATAACTGAAAATAATGTTTCTAATAACATTTCCAAGAATGGTGGATGTATAATAAAAATTTGATCGATTAATGTCGAAATATGGTCATTTTTTATTAAAAATATTCTCCTGTTCACAATATGTACAAAATAGAGAAAAAGTGTATTAATATTTATAAATTATATAAACCACTATAAGAAAATATATTGGTATTATATTATAATTATCATATAAATTAACCTAACAAATATTTAAAAAAACCATGAAATAAATTGATTATAGAATAAATCCCCCACCTCAAATCCCTCTCGCATCATATGTGTTCAAACATCACATATGAAAAATATAAATTTATTATAATTATATAATATGACTATATTGATATATATATATATATATAATTCCCTTATAAATTCAAATTATCCCATTATTAACACCTTTTCATTAAAATCATTATTTAGTTGAAAACTATTCTATTTTCTATGCATCCTTGAGTTAAAAAATTATGATTATTCTTCTATGGTCTTTCATTCATCATATATAGAATTTAATGCATGATATAAAGGTAATATTAATTTATTTTATATAATTTTCCCCAATTCATATAATTTTGTCCTAAAAATGAATTTCATCACTTCAATGAGATGGTAATATGGACGTACGCATGAGTGATGATTAATCATTTCGCTTGATAGAATATAAGATAGGTAATTAATAAATCACATTTAAAAACTACTTATTCTATCATTAATTATATATATATATTAAATTTACTACCATGACCTCGTCCCCATAAAGTGTAACCCTCCTGGGATGGAAATGTGAGAAGAGAGATAATGACTCTTGAGTCCCACGTCCAGTAAGCTCAAGGTTGGCAATTGTGAATGAGGTTATAGTAAACACAATGATGTGAGGCATTACCCTATAAGAGAACACATTCAAAATAAAGAAATAAGACATACCCCAACCAACTCCTACTCAAAATACAATATAAAATAAATACCATTTACTCATATTTAATGCCATATAAGAACTACTACTTCTGAAAGGGAAAATTGGATATACCAAAAGAAAGTAAAACGACAACGACTACGAATCCCAAATAACTCCTACAACCAAAATCTATTAGTAACTAGTCGAATCTATAACCTACTCCATGTGACCTTAAAAATATTTTATATATATGTTGGGTGAGAATAAAAGTATACTCAATAGGATCCTCCCTAGAGCCTCTCATGAAAAAGTAATGAAAGCTTGCTAAATCACAATGAACTACAAGTGAAACTAACACATCACCTAAATATGTATATTATGTTCTCAGCCTCACCATGGATACTCTAACCATATATATCATACAAGAGTATATAATATACTGAAAAATTTCAAGGGATCCCTGCTACAAATTCCCAACTAGTTCCCTATTTTTCACCAATACTGCACATCCTAAGCATCTCTCTCCAAAAAAAATTCCCATACAAACCTAGGAAAACCACCACAACATGAACCTCATGCAACAAACTACCACAACATCCACATATCCCAAAGTGACTAGGTAATTTTTTGGTTTCACTGTATCCTGAATAAAACTCATCACACATCATGTATTATACCTCAATCCACTACGAACCATACATTGTGTAAGGATCCTCAAGCCATCACTGCCTATACCTGTTACTCCTATAGTTGGTATTACGAACTATATCTAGAATATATGGGTGTGAATAACCATAAGCCATTGTATCCCTCTAAAAAAAATATATGGGGAAAACTAACCACTGTTCCTACCATTAAATGTAATAGTCAAGGAACGATTGTGGGGACAATGGGGGTTGTCATCCATCCATCCTCCAACCAGGATGTTGGGGTAAATATCCCCATTTATCAGAATCCCTAGGGTGTCAATTTCTCTAACTGATAGTGTGAAGTACCATATATGACCACAAAACATACAAAATATAATATTTCTCACAACCACACTATGTAAATAACCTAGTCATAGACTAAATTGTAGATGACGTATCTTAAACCCCCAGCTTCCACTGCTAAGACTCGGTTCCCTATAACCACACAACAATTTAAAGAGAAACATTATATTACATTATCCCTTTTTTATTAGTTTCACTTTACATTAAATAATTACATAACCATTAATTTACCATTATCAGTTCTACATTACATTTCTTAGCATCACAACAGAGTTCCATGCCCTCCCGGCAAAACCTATCTAATTCCACAATTCCTTAAAATTATAACATTAGCATTTCAACCCAGTAATCTCCAACCTCATGGGTTAAAATCATTTATTCAATCATTTATTAAGATAATAATCACTTTTCCATAATTATAGGTATTCTATATAATCATTATAAGCTTCCAAACATAAAGGGCTCTACACAGTTAGTAGATGAACTACCCATTAAGTCTTCTCCACCTATAGCTGGATCACATGCTCATAAATCCTTGAGAAGATAAACATGGAATGCATGTAAAATACACTGAGCATATTTTCCTATTTGTAAAGGAGGGTAATAAATTACATATAACTCATGAATTGGAGAAATTAAGGCAGATAACAAACATTATATTCCATAACAACAAATTTCATTTTAATGGTTAATCCCAACTTCAAAATGTTCTGAAATCCCCAGTGTCCTCCCAGACACCCATATGCATAAATTGATACATCTGAACAGTCTAGGAATTTACTTTATCCACCACTACTAGGACTCCCTTCCAACAAATACCAAAAAAATCCATGTAGGATAAGCCATCTGAGGATCACACCACAATAGAAGAAGCATGAAGCAAAAAAATAAAGCAACTGGGATCTTAGCCCTATAAAAGTCATTCATACTACACACAAAACAGGAACTCAAAGATCCAAATCATAAGAAGCATGTAAATAAAATAAAATAGGGTAACTCAGAACCCTTCAAGTAATTATTTTTAATTCACAATCGGTCATTTATTCCATATTCAATTAACTGATTCAATTAAACATTCAAAGCTACATCTATTTGATTTATCACCAAGAAGAAAAGTAACAACCACAATTATTAAACATACCTATTTATCTTTATCCAATTAATTTATAATTAATAATTTATTTATGCAATTTTCCAATTTCAATCAAGAATGACATGATGAAAAAGAAAATCATAGATATCACACCATCTAGAAAATCAAGACACAATAACATCGCAAAGAAATTGATACAAATTCATTAATCTAGTTCATGTATTTATTTTTCTGATTTCATTTTAATCCAGTGGATAGAAAATAATAACTCTATGAATGAAAAAAAAGAACATAGAGGTCATGAATCCCCTACCTCAGAATTCTTTTTACATCCATTGCATGATAACGGTCAAACACAATAGTTCATAATCACCTATCTCGCAATGACTGCATGCCCCCGAGGATGTCATGGCACAACTGCATCAACAAAAACCCAAGAAAGATTCATTATAAATATGTAGATCACATGCTATAACACGGAAATGATAAATTGTGGAAATAGATCGAGGAACCCAGGAGAACAGAGGTATAACATACCTTATATCGAAGATAGATCAACACTTCCCAGTTGCACCAAAATATGAGGTGTGCTTGCATCAGTAAAAACACCAAGGAGAATTAATCCATGGTTAGAGAAATCACCCAACTCCTAGGGAACAATGGTCTGAGGAACCTCACGCCAAGAGAAATGGGAATAAAGAAAAATGGGTATGGTATCTCAACCCTTTTAAAATTCCAAATAGAGCGACGATTTAAATATGGTCTTGATTTTCCATTAATATTAGATCTGGTAAAGGCTATGTGGTTTGACATAGTAAAGGAACCCTTACCCTTAGGAAAATTAATATATTAGTTATGGGATTTTAATCATCCTTAAATCAATTAAAACAAGGCTTTGAATGTGTCTTACGTCAATGATGACATCAAAAGGACAAAATTATATGATGCTAGAAACATTGTTCACCAGCTGATCTGGAAACATTGTAGTACCTAGAAATAGATGAAATTGAGATAGATGGCATGATGATAGATGACCAACCAATAGAGTAACTACTGATAGATGACTAGCCGATAAATGACCTTCTGATAGACGACCAACTGAAAGACGACTGGCTGATGAAAGACCTACCGACAGATGAACTACCGACAGATGACTCCCCAACTTGAGCCACTAATGACACTTCTCACATATGTCTCACTAATGACACTTTTCACATCAGTCTCACTGATGATACTGTTCTCTTTTTTCTCATAGATGAAACTGTTCACATCAGTCCCACCAATGACGATGTTCACAGAACTAGAAACACTGTTCACAGAACTAGAATTTTTTTAAATTTTTAGGATTAAATCAGCTTGATCTCCCAAGACACCTCAAACACTAGGTTTTCTAAATTTAATGGACCAGAGAGGTTCATGCCATTACATCTAATATCTCTCAAAACCTTCATGGCCTCGAAAATTCCAAACCAACCTAGAGGGGAAATAGAAAAAGGGGTCCGAACAACCACCCTTCGAGTTACCTCTCAAGGATCTCACCACCAAAGGAGCTCAACCACCTCACCATAGGAATAAGAATAAACTTTTAAAACCATTATATCAAGGTCCAAAACACTCTCCCTAGGGGAAATCCACAATAAGACACAATAGGAATCCATATCAATAATAGGAAAGGACTAAAACAACAAAATAGACATTATTATAAGAAATAAAAACATCAAATATATCATGGTACTTATTGCGTATCTGTTATTCACATTCATAAGTAATCTCCTCCACTCCAACATTCCTCCACAAGACATGAACCATGGGGATAGAATTCCCATTCAACAAATTCTCTTTGCGGTCTTGGATCCCTACAAGCCACTCTTTGAAGGACGCATCAATGTTAAAATCAATCTTGACCCAATATATGATGTTCGCTTCATCATGAAGATAATGATAGAGCTATGAAATAAAGAAAAACATTGTGTACCTTTATCATATGTAGGGTAAGTTCTAACCAATACCGAATGGCTCCAACAAGAACAAACAACTCGAAAGGCCCAACAAACTGAGAAAATCTTACTCCCATAACCAAAAACACTCTTCCCATAATGTCACCTTAAAATCACGTGATCCCCAACGTAAAACTCTAATGGTATAATCCTTTTAGAAATATAGGATTTCTTATTGACTTTCACCGAATTCACCCTCTCAAGAATCAACTAAAGCATCTCTGTTGTATTATATACTTGTTCTGGACTAAGAATTGCGGACTCTCCGACCCCTATACAACACAACAGAGAAAGAAATGGTCGGCCAATCAAGACTTCAAACGGTTCCATAGAGATGGTGGACTGGAAACTATTGTTGTAGGAAAACTCTACCAAGGGTATGTACCCCATTCATGAAGCTCCAAAATCCAGGACAAAAGAGCGTAACATTTGTTCAAGAGTCTTGATGGTCTTCTCTGTCTGATTGTATTTTTCCCGGAGAAAATTTTTGTGATGGCATAGCTAGGAACCAAAATTATGCTAGATACATATCCACTACCTATTGGTAAAATGAGGATCTCTATCGGAAATGATCATCCTAGGGACCCTATGGAGTCTCACCACCTCCCCCAAAAATTTCTTTGACCAAACCACTAATCAGCATGACTCCTTGATTACTATGAAGTGGGATAATTTCATCAAACAATCCAAAACTACCCGTATAGCATCATAGCATTCTTGATATTGAGGTAAACTGGTAACAAATTCAATCCCCATGTCCACTGACTTCCACTGAGGAACATCTAATGAATGGAGTAACCAATAAGGAACACAGTTCTCTGCCTTCACCTTCTAGCACACCAAACATCGAGAAACAATCATTGAAAGTGCACACTTCATCTTAAGCCACCAAAATTGACTCTCCAAAGCATGACACATCTTTGTTACAATAGGATATACCACAATGGGAGAACTATGAAACTCTCTAAGAACCATCTCACGCTTCAACAAAGGAACAAAAAGTCTTCCCTAATACAACACTCAATGGAAATCATCCTCAAATCATCCATCAGGGGCCTCTCCACAAACAACTTGGTCTCTCCATACCACTACTTGAAGATCCAGCAACTGGTAATAATTCACCTTCTTCACCAATGATGACCTTACTATCAATTCTAAAAAGACAACTTATTCCCCTAAATTCTCCCATATATAGATGTAATGATGAATGTTCATCCACTACTCTATTGGGATAACCAGAATCACATATTGTATCACTATTTCACTTCTTGCTTAGTGCATTAGCTACAAAATTCCCCTTCTAGGTGTATATTATATTTCGATGTTGTAATCATATAAAAACATCATCCACTGACATTTTTTTAAGTTCATGCCACACTGGGAGAAAACATACCACATGATTTTATTATTGATGAAGACCAAAAAGTGTTATATATTGAGGTAATGTAACCAAAACATAAGGGAATACACCATTGATTCCAACTCAAGATCGTGGGAGGAATAGTTATTCTCATGGGGATGTAATTTTTGAGACCCATACAAAACTATTGATATTTATTTCATCAGAACACATCCTAATCCTAGATGTGAAGAATCACAGAAAAACTCAAACTGAAATCCTTCTACTTGTAGAAAAAGAACTAGATAACTGGCCAAATTCTTCTTTAGATACTCTATATCTTTTTTGACACTTATTAGTCCACTTGAATTCCTAATCCTTTTTGGTCAATGCTGTTAGAGGAGTTGCAACATGAGATAAATAGGTTATGAACATCCTGTAATATCCTACAAAACCAACAAAAATTTGCACCTCCACCACTATCTTGGGGCATTCTCAAGACACAACTTCTCCAATATTTGAATGATCCACATCTACTCTCTATTATTATACAATATTCCCCTAAAAATAGAGATCTCAATTCCAAGAATCACATTTCATCAACTTCCCCATTACTTGATGTTGACGAAGAATTTCCAAAATGGCATGCAGATGCTCTACATGCTCCTCCTCATACACAGAGTACATAAGGATTTCGTTGATGAAGACCACCAATAACATATCTAGAAACTCATAGAACAAATCTTTTATCATCCCCATGAACATAGCTAGAGAATTCGCCTCCCCAAACTACATCAACATGAACTCACAATGCCTATGACGACAATGAAAAGTAGTGTTCAGGATATCTGCTTCCATCACATGCATATGATTGTATCCTAACCACAATTCAATCTTCATGAAAACACATTCACCATTAATTTGATCGAACAAATCATCAATTCGTGGAAGAGGATAGTGGTTATTCACTATCACTTGGTTCAAGTGATGATAATCGATACACAACTACAAAATATTGTCATGCTTCTACATGAAAAAATTGGTGTGCCCCACGGTGACGCAGTCGGCCTAAAAAACCACACAATAACAGACCATCGAGATATATACGCATATACCAAAACTAATAAGGCACCATCCAATATGAAATCATCATGTTAAGGGAGAACCTAGATATAGCTCGATCCAGAACTCATTCTCTCATCGAGGGGGTAGTTCTATAACTTCTTCTTGAAAGGAATCAAGTCACTCTTCTATGAACCTGGAAAACACAAACTACTGAACCCACAATGAACTCAAAATCATCTTATCGATCAAGGATGACAAAGAAGGAACATGTCTCTTACCCATCTGAGGGTCTCGTTCGCTAATAAACACCACTATCTCCCAATCAGCATCGAAGAACACCACCTTCGTCTTAAATAAATTCAAGATGTCCTACAATGAATTCAACCAATACATGCTTAGGATTATTTCTTATGGTTGTATCCATAAACATAGTAAATCTCTCTAAGGGAGGTGATGTCCATCACTTCCTCACAGTCTCTACATACTTCAAACAAGTCATCTCGACCTTCATCCAGTGTAGTCAATGCCAAGGGAACTAGAATCCTCTGTACCTCAAGCCCCAAGGCATTGATAAGTGTAGGTGTTATAAAGGACAGTGTCACTCCAAAATCAAACAAGGCATACACCCAAGTATAAAACATGAAAATGGTACCTTGAACACTAGCTACCTCACACGACGTTAGAAATGCTAAAGGATAAAGATAACCACAACATGCCCTATAGCCTCTCTATCCCTGATGATGACCACCAACATGGTCATGATCTACTCTCATAGGATGGGGAGCATCATAATATTTTCCTCAACCTACCCCATATACTCTCTGCTGAACAAAATCTAGTGCAACCCCTACTGGTACCTAAACTGAAACTCCCTCAATGGAGGAACTTCATGTGGAACACCTAGCGCTCATATAACGATATGAAAGTTTGAGCACTCTCAATACTTATAGAATCATCCTCCACAATAAAACATGATCTTTATCCCTTGGAAGAGTTATAAGATTGGATTCCTCTAGATAAACAAGATATTGAGGGTTAGGACCTACCCCAGGCCACATAGAAACTATTCTTGTTTGTAAACTAGGATCCTCAGACCACGTCACTACTTCATGAGGAATCTTGATGAGATCCCTCTAATGATGATCTGGTTCTATCTAATGTTCTCTCAATGACCTCTGCCTTCGCCAGCACCACAATATATTTCTTCTGCATAAATTGGTTCACATGGTGCTGGAACTATGGAAAAAAAGCCACCTCAAAATTCCTCTCTCTAGAATCATCATTAGGAAATAGGACTGAAGAATACTACAGAAGGTTTCTAAAATAGATCCTGAAATATCACATACATGAGAACCCCTATCGAATGGTCATATGCTTCTAGAGATTGGTTTCCTTCGTGATTGAAGAGAGAAAAATGACACTGAACTAGTCTCAAAACTCATCCCATGATACAACCACCTGCTAGATATCATGAAGGAATAAGACCAACCAATAACTCACTACCCCATGAAGCATAATCACAACCAATGAAACCCAGTGCTCATTCTATGCATTGATCGAACTGAATGTTATCTAAACCTCCTCCAACCAGTCCTCCATGACTGCATCTAAAACAAATCCCTCATAATTCTGTACACTCTGTCACTGAAACTCTTTGAGTGACCTCTAACTTGTGTCATCATCGTCAACCTCTACACTATGGTAACTAGTTGGAAAAACCTACTGAACATCTTATTCATGAAACTGATGACAATGTAAACCTAGAACCATAATAGAAACATACAAAATAGTTAGTTCTCCTAATCCTATAATATAGAAGACTCAACATTAATTAATTAATTGTTTTCATTTTTTCATTTTAGGTTATCCTAAAATAAGTTATATACATTCAAACACATGGGTAAAGAAGAATTATGCTTGATCCTTTCCTAGGTCTCTACCCTACAACAAATATCACCTTGTTTAATAGCCACTATTAAACCCACTGGTATTTTCATCAGATTACCGGGGGCCCTAAATATCAATGTCTAATCCATTCTATCATGTTTACAGTGATTTATAAACTTAGATCACATGGTTTCCCCTCCAACACAGGAATCCACACTTGTGCCTAACAAAAAACTCTATCATTTCCTTCAACCAGACCTCTAATACCAATCTATCATGACCCCTGCACATAAAGTGCACCCCTCCTAGGATGGAAATGTTAGAAGAGAGATAATGACCCCTGATTCCCACCTTCAATAGGCCTCATGTTGGATACTATCACTTAGGGTATAGTATACACACCAACGGGAGGCATTAATCTCTAAGAGAAGACATAAAAAAAGATAGAGAGAAAATACTGACACCAACCAACTCCTACCCAGACTACAGTATAAAATAAATCCCAAGTACACATATGTAATTTCATTCAAGAACTACTACAACTAAAATAGAAAACAACAAGTACCAAAATAATGTAAACAATAGTGACCATGAAGCCTGAATTACTCATGCAACTCGATGATAGTAGTTACCATCTTGATCTCCAACCTACTCAAAGTGACCTAAAAAAGTTTATATATACATAGGGTGAGTATAATAGTATACTAACTAAGATCATCCTCGAAGCCTCTCAAAAAAATTAAAGCATTCTAAATCACAGAAAACAATAAGTGAGATTAACTCGTCTCCTAAACAGGTATACTATGTTTCCAGACTCACCATGGATACTCACACCAAGAATATAATAAACGATTATATAATATAATTAATAATTTCTAGCATAACCCACTACCACTTCCCTATTAGTTTTATGTTTTTCCCTAATGTCGCACATACTGAGCATCTTTCTCTAGAGAAGCTAGCTCGAAGATGACTGGAAAAAGAACAACCACCTACCCCATGTGCAACACACCACTAACACATTAACATAACCCTATATAAACAAGTAGTTCCCATGATCCCCCATAGTCTATATAACGTGCATGAAATGTCGGGTATTATACCTCAATCCACTACATGCCATACATTGAGTAAGGATCCTCATGCCATCACAACCTTTACACGTTACACCTATAGTAGTCCATAGTAATCTATATCCAAAATATATGTGTGTGAATAACCAAAAGTTAATAAATCCCTCTACACACATATATGGGGAAAACTAAACACTGTGTAGACCAGAAAAAGTAACCACTAAGATATGACAACATGGGAAAAGGGGGTAGTCATCCATCCTGGTTCATATTGGGATGTTGGGGAAAACACCCTCCCCCTCCCCCAGGGCTCAGAATCCACATGGTGTCAATTTCCCTAACCGACAGGGTGTAGTATAATATAGAAACACAAAAATAACAGAATATAATATATATCACAACCACACTATAGAAATAACATAGTCATTGAATCAGTTGTAGCTAACATATCTTAGACTCTTGACAGACACTGCTAAGACTATGTATCTTTTAAGAACATAAGCAATTAAAGATATATATTATAATACTTTATCCCTTTTTTTTATCATTAGTAATTTATGTTTATTAATTAATTTAACATTATCATTTCCGCATTACATTTAATTAGCATCACAAAAAAGTTCCATTACCTCTAGGAATAACCAATCCAAGTTTACAGTTCCATTAAATTGTTATTGTTGTATTGCATCCCATAAAACTCCAACCCCATTGGTTAATATTATTTACTCAATCATTTTTTAATTTCATTATCACTTTTCCATAAATGCAGTTAATCTATAAATCAATCAAATTTTCCAAACACAAGGGGGTGAACACGGTGAGTAGATGAACTAATCATCTAGTATTTTCCTCCTATTGCTAGAGAATGTGCCCATCCATCCTTAAGAAGCTAAACACGAAATAAAAGCGGAATACTCTGCACCTCATAACCTATTTTGTAATGAGGGTAAGCAATAACATATTCCTCAACTAGTGGGGAAATTAAAGAAGATTAAAAACATCATATTCAACAACAACCACTTTCATATCAATTTGTAATCCTTACTAAAACATTTTCAATCATCCCCAATGTCCTCCCTAACACCCGCATGCATAAACTAATGCTTCTCTCCACTCTAGGTGTAAACTAATTCCAATGCCATAGGGAT
Source organism: Viscum album (assembly GCA_963277665.1). Taxonomy (NCBI): domain Eukaryota; kingdom Viridiplantae; phylum Streptophyta; class Magnoliopsida; order Santalales; family Viscaceae; genus Viscum; species Viscum album. The sequence goes on from OY728160.1 coordinate 739,285,626, forward strand.
TCCCTTCCTCCACATACCACAACAACCCTCCAGGATCTGCAATCCCATGCTCACTCGACAACACAAGAATCATGAAAAAAAGAACATAGAAACTGGGATCTTGGTCCTAAATAAGGCATTCATCATTCACACACAATGAGCACTCAAAGTACCAAAACTTAAGTTGTATGAACTTTAAAATCCAGAGGGTAACTAGAAACCCTTCAATTAATTATCTTTATCATAAAACTGGCCCTTTATTCTATATTGAATTAACTGATTAAATTAAATGTGCATAACTACATCAATTTGTTTTATTACCAAGTACAAGAACAACAACCAGATTCATTAAACATGTCTCTTTATCTTTATCCAGTTAATTTATAATTGATCTCATATTGACGTAATTTACCGATTTCCATCAAGAATTTCATTTTAAACAAGAAAAAATAAATATCTAATAATCTATAACATCAATATGCAATAACATCTCTATGAAATTGATACAAATTTTTTAATCCAGTTTAGGTATTTATTAAGTCAACTTCATTATGATCTAGTGGATAAAACATGCTAGCTCTATGACTGAATGTAAAAGAATAGAGAATCCATGAATCCCCTACCTCAAAATATTTATGAAATTATTTGTACGATAATTGAAGAGCACAACAGATCGTGATCACATATCTTGGAATGACTACATCCACCAGAGGACGCCGCGACACAACTGTATGAACCAAAACCCAAGAAATAACCAATAAAAACAAGGAGAGCATATGTCCTAACATGGAAATTAGAACCGGAGAAAATATATTTAAAAACCTAGAAGAATATAGGCATAAAATTCCATATATAGAAGATGGATCGACACTTCCTAGTTGCACAAAGATAGGGGTGTGCAAGCAGTTGTAAAAAATCCAAGGATAGAAAAATCACACAACTCCATAGGAACAATGGTTCAGGGAACCTCAAACCAATAGAAAGGAGAATAAAGAACAAGGTGAAAGGTATCTCGGACTTTTTTAAAAAACTAAATAGAATTTTAGTTTAGATATACTTTAAATTTTCCATTAAAGTAGGATCAGGTCAAGGCCACGTGATTAGATCTAGTGAAGGAACCTAGAAACATAGAAAAATTAATATATGAGTTATGGTAATTGAATCTACTTAAATCCATTAAAAATGATTTTAATGCATTTAGGTCGAAGATCACTTCAATGGGATGAAACTATAGGATATTTGAAACACTTTTCAATTAGAGATACAGAAACACTATAACACCAACTGATAGATGACCTACCGGATGATGAGATACTAACAGATGTCCCACTAATAGGGGACCTATTTTACTATGAACAACCAAAATATTACCAAATGACATATGACTAACCAATTTATGAACTACTGATATATGAACTACATATAGAAGGCCTACCAACACAGGTCCTATGATAGATGACCTACTAACAAAAGACCTACCGACAGATGACTTATCGATAGATGAATCACCGATGTGAGTCACAATCGCAACTCACCAATGGAACTATTAACATTTGTCTCATCAATTACAATATTCCTAGATATCTCACTGATGAAACTATTCACATATGTCTCATTGATGACATTTTTCACAGTAGTATCATAGATGTCACTATTCAGAGTACTGGAAAAACTGTTCACAGAACAAGAAATTTGGCAAAGTGTTATGAATAAGTCACCTTGACCTCCAAAAACACCTCAAACACAATATTTTAACAAAGGAATGGACTAGAGAGGTCGGTGAATTATATATACCTTTATTACCATCCAATTAAAGCATAAATTAAAGAAAAATCACATCACTTCATAGAGGTTGTAGTACACATGCATGAATGTGGGACATTGTAATTTTCCAATAGATGGGAATGTAAATATTTATATATGATATTGAAATTTCATAAGTATAATAGTTTCATAAATATCATATAAAATCACTTATTCCACCATAATTAAAAACCTTGTATTATGGTGATGGAAACTAAATCATATCGCATCATTAAGTTTGTAGTCAAAACATATATCTAAGAGATACATTCACTTCCCCATTGAAGGAAAATTTGTGGAAAATTAGTTTCCATTAATCATAATTATATCACTATATATTTATGAAACTAGATCAATTATTTTAATATAGATATAAAATATTTTATTTATAAGGAAAATAAACATCGAGTGAGTTAGGTAAGGTCATTACTCCTCTCTGATTGAACTCTTTTGGCTTACACATTTATCCTTCTTATAATAATTTTTGGTAAAGAAAATAATCTCAATAATGATGGAAATAAAACTATGAATGTTTTTTGGAGATATTTTTTGACATATAAGTGGGAAAAATTAATTTATGTTTGAGTTTAAAACATGTTACCCCACAAAAAATGACATTACTAGCTATGAATTATTGGTATTTATTTTTCTATATTATAATCTTTGGATTTCATGAAAAAAAATTATATCCTTGTAAAAAAAAGTTTTGTATTATGTATCACAACTCATGTTAGAATTATAAAGATCCATGTGTGAAAAAAAACTTCTAGAACCATTTTTATAGTTAGGCACGTGGTCTGGAGGACCATTCATTCTAACATATGTGAAATTAAAATATTAAATATTATAATTCTAAAAACCCTATAAATTGATTTTTTTTTCTTCATTTTTTATCATCATTTATGAGATTATATATGGAAACAATAAAAATTTTCACTCTACATCCCATTTCCAAAATTTTATGGTTTTTTCATTATTTATGGTTTATTTTACAAGGGAAGTATCTCACATCTACCACTTTTCATTTTCTATCAACTTATTCTCCACTCCTCTATTCCCTATTTGGTATATGGTTGATATTGATTAATGAGTAATAAAAACTAACTAGGGGTTCAATTTTTTGAAATTCAATCTCATTTTATGGGTTTTTTCTTAGAAATCGTTGCATTTTATCATCAATTTTTTTATTACATATATTTCCATAATGTGGTAGTATACCATTCCATTTTTTAATATAACCACGAGTGCATGGATAGTTAATATATTTTTATCATCAAATTATTACCTATATTTGTTATAAATAATGGATTTGAGGAAAATATTTCCTTAAATCTTCTTATATATAATTTTTTATAAAGGGGTTCTCTATAGAAACATCTAAATTTGTTTTGAATGAAGCCTTTATGCATTATGTGATTAATGAAATTCCCCATGGAATTTTGTTTTTGTTTAATTTAAACTACATTTGAGGACCAACTTTTTATGAAATTTTGTAGTGGATATGGTTATTTTATTATTTACTTTGATGGATTATGGATCATGAGTCATGGGATAAATAAATCAATATGTGATTAAAAGTAATTATTTTTTCACTACCATTATTGTTTTTGTAATGGTGAAGTTATATTATATTGAATGTGTGATATTTCTTGTATAAGATACTATTTATATGATGGGTATATGTCAATAATATTTGAGTTTTATTGTATTATTTACCTATCTAAATATTTATTAAATGTATTTTTTAAAATAGAATGTGGTTATGTTCTATTTTATGAGAAAAACATGTCCTTTTTTAAATAGGGTTGGGATGTTACATAAACATAACATGGAGGACTAGAAGTATAATGCAATGTGTACATAAGGAAAAGTGGTCAGAAAGCCAAAAAATGGCCCTGGGGACAAGGGTGAGGAGCCAACAATATAACATGTCACTAGTAAGATATTATGTTTCCCCCATAGTAAAATAAATCACAGTATGATCCTGATCTGAAAAGTTTTTTAAACCCCTACAACAAGTCTTTTCATAATGATGGACTAACACAATAATGAAAGTAACCCACCAAACCAATGTTTGGAGGAGGGTTGGTTGATTGGTTATAACACACCCATCACTCTTTCGATCCTCCAATCTATTGATTCATGTGTCACATTCACTTCCATTACCTTCCAAAGGTATTACATCATAAATTCTATACCAAGTGAAGAAACTCAAATAATAGGAGACCGTCCATCAAACAATAAGGGGATAAAATGATGGATGATAAGTCCCAGCACCTCTATTCCTCAAAATAAGGCTTCCAACCCAATAGTTTAACCATATTTCTCTCTTGATGGACCGAATTTTTTTCTTATATCCTAGTATTTTTCTTACTTCCCACATGTGATAAATCAGGGGGCTCATGGCCTGAGGAGTGAGATGATGACCCAAATTAATTGATTCCTAATGAAAACTAATGTTAAGAACCTCTCATTCCTTCCAAAACATGATAAAATGTGACCTTGGTCACTAAAGAAACCTACCACTGAAATCTATTGATGACACCACTGCAACCCAATAACAGCAGCTATGAATAAACCCTAGGTAGAAGAATCATAAGATAATCTCATTTCCATCTAACACCATACAACCTTTAAAATCTAGGATATTACAAGTGATCCAAAGACACCTCTATCACCAATATTTCCATCATCGTAATCCTCAACCACCTCTTCTACCACTACCATACCTGATTTTCATTGTCCCATAACCGATACAATGTTGCATGATGTCGTGATGACTTTTCTCACTAAAGCCTTTCTCTAGACACCATAGAGAATCACACACTTCCACCCAAAATGGATAAAAACTCCCCCAAATAGACCCATTCATACATTCCTATATTATAAATATATAGATGTATAGATCTATTATTATTAGTAGACCTCACCGGATCAAGCAATAGAAGTTAACCATATTCAGTGAGAATGGAATCCATAAGAATGATAACTAATTTTCTGACTACACCAAAAGGAAACCCTATACGGGGAACCACTGAGAGATGATCTCTCAATTGTAAAATATTTATTTACATGATTTCTACTTTCATATTCAAATATTTTCATAATTATATTTTAATCTTTAGAAAATTCATTGGAGGAATTTGTAATCTAATTTTTATTAGAAGGGTTCACTGTAATAATTTTTTATAATATGGATTATATCCCTTAATTGGGATCATAATGTACTAATGTGGTTTTCAACATCATGGGTTTAGTGAGAGAACATTAGATATTATCCAATTATGATAACATGGGAGGAAAGATTGGTTTTTTTTCTATATCGAGTCTAATAATTTTACTCTAGGATATAGGTCATTATCCAATGATGATTGAGTAAATTAGATCATTTATAATGCTTTATTTGTTATTGTCTATCCTCATAGAATATCTTAAATGTTTTTTTGATGTTAATAATTATTTTATATAGTGTATAAAATTCTTCAAACTATATTGACTCGTTTTTTCCTATAATGTACACCATTTATTTATTCTATTGATTGTAGATTGACAAATAATGGATTTTAAAAAATAATGAATTAATTTTCATATGGAAGTAAATATAAACATTTAATTAACAATGGAACCTTTCCAATTCATATATCCTTATAATTAAAAAGTGTATTTAATTATACGATATTTATTATTCCATTATTTGTTACTTTAAATTGAATAAATATATTGATTAGGTTTTTTAATTGAAATATAAATTTTTAATACTCATTGTTAATTGCTTTCCTATAATAATTATTTGTTTCATATTTGTGTTTTTAAACTATAATTCAATTAATGTTTAGAATAACATTTATATAATCATTGGTGGTGTCCTATCCAGATTCCTACTTAAACCCTATATACACACATTGATGTGTTTGGGGACCAAATTTCAATAAATACAAGTTAATAAAAAACATGGTGATATTGTATCATAATAGAGATTTTTTGAGTATAGTGGAGGAAAAAATATGAGTGTTCTCAATAGTTAAAACTATTTGAATATTTTTTTTGATTTTGTATTTTGGGTATTTCAGATAAAAATATCCTCTTCTTCTTTCTATCAAATTTTTTCCACAGTTTTGTTCTATTTTTTTATAGTTCCTTTATATATATATATATAAATTTTATTCACCCTATGTAAAAATAATTCCTAAAAAATATTCCTTATTATCATGGAACATGGTTATAACTTATTCTGATTAGTGATATGATTTAGGCCCTGTGATTGGATGAATAGACTGTTGAATATGATATATTAGGTTATTATTTATAAAAGGGTAACAAACACCTAGTTTTGTTATTATATTTGGTGAAATAATTATATTTCATATAGGATCATACAAAACCAAGAGTAAGGTGTTTGAATCATGATTTTTAAAGGTATTAGTTTTCTGAAGGATTACATACGGTATTTTATTTTTGTGTCCAATGTTATTTAATTAAAATTGATATGTACATAAATTTTTAATTATTAATGAGCATTTTGGAACTATTCTTAATGACTATGAATTATTTCACCAAAGACACGATTTTTTCAAGATGGTGATGAAATGGAATGGATTATTTTCATTCTAAATGAAACTCATTGAATGGGGAATAGAATAAGTTATTTGATGTTGATTAGTTTATATTATGGTTTGTAATTTTCATTAGTTGATTTATTTTTAAATACTAGATAATTTAATTTTTCCAAAATTTATTAATACTTATTAATTAGATAATTATTAAAATAGACACCATGTTTGATAGTATACAAAACCTGCCACATCGAACTTAAACAAACAACTAACTATTATAATTTAATATAAAAGTTATGACATACTTATTAAAAAGGTGGGTATGAACTGGATTGACTGAATTATGAAAATTTTGATTAAACATGAAGATATAGTTTATTTCTTTGTACTAGTTGATTATAAATAATGATAAAACATTTTTATCAAAAAGGTATGTTTCTCTAAAAAACTATATAAATGTGCACAAGTGTGTTTTATACCAATTAATGAATAAATTAATATCATTGGAATATATTTTTGAAAATAATATATATTATATGACTTTTAATGTTTAAAATTTATTTTATGTGTTTTATAATAATGATATAAAAACAAATCCAATTTCACACCTAAAAGAAACATTTTTCAAAAAAGGATGTTTTGTCACCTTTAGATAGAGAATTTATTTTAAATCTAGATTTTCTAAATTTTATAAATTATATTTTAAAAAATAAAATTATTTTTTAGAATAATAATATCAAAAAATTTCTTTTATTTATTTTTTCTATTTTTTCAATAATGTTCATATTTTAAGGCATAGTGAAAAAATAATAGATTTTAATTGAAAACTATTTTTAATTAAATTAATGTATAGTTTTAAATTATAAATTTCAATTGTTCTAAATTATAATTATATATTTTTTAATCATTAAATATAATTTAGATTATTTTATTCAATGTCATAATGAAATTGGATATGAAAACTTTGTGAACTTTTGAACATTTTTACTTTAAAACATATTTTATTGTTTCGAAAACAATATTAATTTAAATTAATCTATGAAATTTCTATGTTTGGAATTCGGAAAAATGGATATCAAATTTTGAATCATAAGGTAAAAATTATGTAAATAGGTCCATTTTATTTTGGGATATTATGAATAGTAATGTGAGTAATTATTTTTACCACAATTAATGGTAAATCAGGTAATTAATGGTAAAATTATATTATAAAATATAATAATATTACCCAAACACTTTTCAAAATTTCATTTCCTAAGTTATTTTCAAATAAAAAAATCCTAGGGCCAATTTTTGGAGCATTGGAAGACACTTGGATGAATTTAACATATTTATAGTATTTCATTCATAGAAAAGTCAATTTTGTCACACCCTCATTTTTAACAAGTAAAACAATTTTATTATAGTGTTATATAAAATAAATATTATAATATAAATAGTATTTGTGAAGGTAAAATTATTAACTACATTATCGTAATTTATTTATAATTTTTTGGAAAAAATAATAAAATTAAATGGTTATATAATAATGATACAATAATTTTTTAATTAATGAATGAATAAAATAAATGATTTTATAAATATTAAAATAAATATAATTTGACATAATATATGTCATAAATTAATTTTATGGATTAATTTTACATGTTATATATTATTGAATAAATTTTTTCAAAGATATCATGTTTTGCGATATTTTATAAAAAGCTAAATAATGAATAGTATCAAAATTGACACTAATGATATTTTAGGATAAATGATATTTTATAAAATGATATAAAATTAAAAATATATAAAATGCATCCATATAAATGGGATAAGTCCTCAAATGTCATAAATTACTCATTTATTTGTTTTTTTATTTTAGGGTAATTATATTAAACCTCAATTTTTAAATTACAAGATGACACGATAAGAGTTATAATTAAAAAAAGGGATAAAACAAAAAGTTAAAGACTAAAAATAACAATCAAAACCTGTGTAATATTTATGGGATAAGTTTATTTCAACCCATCAAGATAAAATCTGAGAAATAACTAAATTTGGAACCATTTTAAATAGAAAATTAGTTTATTTTAATTTAATACTTTGATGAATTCCAAGAGTTACCCACCCATCTCTAATAGAAGATAACTACTTCTTAACATCTATTCTCACTTCCAAACCAATTTGGTTCCACCAAGATCTGCCTAAATCTCTTATTATAATCCCTCTCCAAATTCTATAGGCCTTATTTTATGCATAACACCCTGCTTATATGTGTTAAGGTGTTACTGAAAGGAGTTTTTTCTGAACGAAAGAAGATAAATATTTTATGCAAATAGTCAGACTCAAGGTAAGGGACTTCTATTAAAACCCCATATTTAAATATCCTTTAAAAAAAATTGAAAAAAAAGTACAAGGGAATATTGTTTTCACTTATATGACTGGAATTTATTTTCCCACATTTATATAACTATAATTTTTCGATGTTTACTTTACAATTTTACAATTTTATTTTCAAATAAAGTGTTTTTAGTTATGAGTGAATGAATTTATATAAATAAAATATGATTTCAAAGTGGAAATGTTATTTTTTGTTTATTATTCGTTTATTTATTATGATTATGTTTTGAATCATGAAATTTTTTTATGAGTATGGGTGGTTGAATGATAAACTGAGGGAAGGTGAGCCTGTGATATATCTCCAATGCATTGGGTAATGAGACAGAGTTAAGCGGAGGGGTTTCTTTTAAGAGATTAATGGGATATACTATGGTGGGTATTAAAAATGTAACCATGAAGGTTACTCCCTATATAGCTGTGAAAGCTACAGACAATGTAAGAATGATATGGAATTGATTCAACAAGTTAAATTTTTTAATTAAGTTTGAAATGATATTTTATAATAATCTTTTTATTTAACAAGGAATTCTAAAAAGTGATTATTTTTTATTTCTAAAAAATAATACTTTTTTAAAATTTTTTCATGGGTTTAATATATTCATATTCTAACTGTTTTTTAATTTTTTTAATGTCCTATACTGAGTTTTTTGTTCTCATCCCATGTTTAAAAAAAATTCATTGGGTATAAGGATGGGTGAGAGAAGAAAGGAAGTTAGGTTTGATGATATGATGAATTTTCGTGAAAAATAATCAATGCTTAATTTTAAAAAAAAATGGAAAATGTGGATACAACATTAGTAGTTTTTAAATTCTATGAATTTGGAATGTTATGTATGAATTATGACTTCATTATCTAAAACATTAAACTTCAAATGATTTTCAATTTGAAAGAAATTAAATTTCACTCTAAGATTCAAAATTTTGTAATGTTTAAGGCTAGGCCTTATAGTTTCTATCAAATGTCGGTTTAGATAACTTTAGAGATAAGAATATTGTTAATAAAATAAACATAAATAATTTTTACATTATTGTTATGTTTAAATGATATGTAATTTGATTATTACCAAGTATATTTTCCAAAGATAAGTCCATTCAAAAATGTTTTCTACATAAGAAATAGGTAAGATGTGGTGGGAAAGAATCAATATGAAAAAATCATTATAAATCAGAATCTTTAGATTGTTGGAATCAAAATTTGATAGTTTTTTGTTACTATGGATCGATTTACATGGGTTGTGAATTTTGTGGCATCCATGCATGTGATCATCTAGATAAACCACAAATAAATAACTTAGTAGTAGAGAATTTCATGAGGCAATATCAACCAACATTTGGTGGAAAATCTGACTCAATGGTAGCTGAAGGGTTGATTAAATCCAGTGAAAATATTTTCGATGTCATGGGGTGTTCAGAAAATTAATACTTTAGTATTGTTGTTAATATTTTTGAAGGTGAATACGATCAATAGTCTTCGAGGATTATGAATATTAGCTACACTGGGGGTATTGATTATTTGTATTGGGATGAATTTAAATATATTATTCTCCCGAAATATTTTCCTACGGTGGTTCCACTTAAAATGAAAAAAATTCCTATAATTGTGGTATAAAGATGATTCAGTGGTTTCATATGAATCAAAATTAACTCTACTGGAAAGTTACATTCCAAATTTCATCGAAGATAATGATACTAAATTCCCTCATTTTCTACTAAGGATTAAATCCGAAATATCAAAGGGAATTGGCTTCTCATGACTACAAAAGTTATAAAAAACTCATTCGATGTGAGAAGAATGTGAAAATGGATTTTCTTAATGATCATGTATTCTTTGAAAACCACTAAAAAAAGAGGTTGATATTGCATAAAAAAGGGAATAATTGATCAGATCAGTATAATGGTATGAAAATTAAGTTCACTATCAGGAACTGTCTTCTTCAAGATGAGGGATGGGATAACAAATTGCAACACCCATCCTTATTCAAGATGAAGGAGTGATAATGACCCCCAATTCCCCCCTTCATTAGGCCCTGAAGTGGCGACTATCACCAAGGGTATATAATCTCACACAAAATGAAAGGAATTACCCTTTTTAGTAGGAATAAGATCATGATAAGATGGTAAATATATGAAAAAACACCAAAAATTTATATAATGGAACCAAAATCCAACCCATGAATGATTGAAATGTAAACTACAACAAAATTATAACCAGATCACCAAGTATATTTTCCAAAGATAAGTCCATTCAAAAATGTTTTCTACATAAGAAATAGGTAAGATGTGGTGGGAAAGAATCAATATGAAAAAATCATTATAAATCAGAATCTTTAGATTGTTGGAATCAAAATTTGATAGTTTTTTGTTACTATGGATCGATTTACATGGGTTGTGAATTTTGTGGCATCCATGCATGTGATCATCTAGATAAACCACAAATAAATAACTTAGTAGTAGAGAATTTCATGAGGCAATATCAACCAACATTTGGTGGAAAATCTGACTCAATGGTAGATGAAGGGTTGATTAAATCCAGTGAAAATATTTTCGATGTCATGGGGTGTTCAGAAAATTAATACTTTAGTATTGTTGTTAATATTTTTGAAGGTGAAGACGATCAATAGTCTTCGAGGATTATGAATATTAGCTATACTGGGGGTATTTATTATTTGTATTGGGATGAATTTAAATATATTATTCTCATGAAATATTTTCCTACGGTGGTTCCACTTAAAATGAAAAAAATTCCTATAATTGTGGTATAAAGATGATTCAGTGGTTTCATATGAATCAAAATTAACTCTACTGGAAAGTTACATTCCAAATTTCATCGAAGATAATGATACTAAATTCCCTCATTTTCTACTAAGGATTAAATCCGAAATATCAAAGGGAATTGGCTTCTCATGACTACAAAAGTTATAAAAAACTCATTCGATGTGAGAAGAATGTGAAAATGGTTTTTCTTAATGATCATGTATTCTTTGAAAACCACTAAAAAAAGAGGTTGATATTGCATAAAAAAGGGAATAATTGATCAGATAAGTATAATGGTATGAAAATTAAGTTCACTATCAGGAACTGTCTTCTTCAAGATGAGGGATGGGATAACAAATTGCAACACCCATCCTTATTCAAGATGAAGGAGTGATAATGACCCCCAATTCCCCCCTTCATTAGGCCCTGAAGTGGCGACTATCACCAAGGGTATAGAATATCACACAAAATGAAAGGAATTACCCTTTTTAGTAGGAATAAGATCATGATAAGATGGTAAATATATGAAAAAACACCAAAAATTTATATAATGGAACCAAAATCCAACCCATGAATGATTGAAATGTAAACTACAACAAAATTATAACCAGATCACCAAATAAAGTACCAAATGAAAATTAATAAGCAGCACCATGGCAAATATACTGATGCCGGAGCTAGTAAAGTCTAACATGGTCCTCAATGTCCTCCTGGAAACCTAAAAATATTATATCATATGGTGAGAATATAAGTATACACAGTTGGGAAATCAATTTCACTCCTCCACAATTGTGAGAGGAATACTAATTCCCCTGTGAAGATAACGGAACCCAACAGCACCTAACAAGGAAAGATAATCTTCCTAGGCTCACCAAGGAACACTCCACAAATAACAGAAGTCATGTCAGATAATAATATGATCACATTAATGATTTGGGTACCTCGAAGCACTTCCCCGCTAGTTAGGTTCTCATTACAAATGGATAACATCTAGACGATACCACTCTTCCAAAATGAAGTCCCACTACCACAAACTACCCGCACACACCTTGGCCCAAACCAGACACAAATACCGCATGAGGATACTAGGTCTATAACCACTCTACACATCCTGCCTATAGACACCAGAGCCACAACAACCATGCCTCTTACCCGAATACACCTGGACCTCATCTTGAAGACATTTGGGAATACAATCTAGGAACGAAAACACCTAGTCCCTTCATCCACAACAAAACATTCCCAAAGGATCTTGGAAAATGGTAAAATTCATTCCATTATATCCTTCCCATATACACTCATGTGGAATGAACAATGAAGAGGGTGTGGGGAAGAAATTCATTAACTGGCCAACCATCCTCTAAATGTTATGTTGGTAAATACACCATCCCCATGAAATGGGGGTGTTCATGACATGGTGTTCAACATGTGTGGGGTCTGTATAGAAATCAAAAACATCTATAATTTATACATATAGGTACAAAAACAGTCAATCGGACCTACATATATCAAAAAAACAATCATCCCACAGAAAACCACATTCGCTGCTACCCATATAAGCACTTCCAAACAAACATCGATAATAAAACACAAGTTAATCCCCTTTTCGTTTAACCACTTTCCATTAATTAATTAAGGGGTTCAATTTAATTTATTCCAGCACTACACGGGAAAATAATAATCACAAAATGAGCTACCATTTTCCAATGGATAGAGGCCACTAGACACTGCCAAGGAAAACAAAAAAGCAGGCACCAAGGTAAGTAAATCCATTTTAACACCCATTCATAAAAAATAGGGAAAAAACAACCTATAGTCCCACAGAACACCCCCTTTTTTTCATAGAAACTCATTCAATCACCGCCAACTATTATTATTCAATGTCATACCTCCCAATCATCCTTTCATAATTAGAACCAGAAGGTGTTCCTCATAACAACACCACACACATCACACCCATAAACACGATATAATGACAGAACCCAATCCGGTAGCCCTGATTCCTAACCACTGCCCCGAAGAAGTCCCACTGCCCAAAAAAGTTCATCTGTTCCACAATAAATCATTCTCTCAACTTGAAATTAATTCAAACCTCTTGTACCACTCCATACACAAATCCCACAACAAATCACACCCAAAATAAAGCCCCAATGCACAAACATACAATCCCCAAACACAAGGTCATTCCTTCTATCCACCCCCTATACCCATAACAATTTTACCAATAGAAACGTCACATAAACCCCAATAAGTAAAAAACCCATCAAAACAAAGCACATAGCCACACCATTAAGCCAACCATATTCAAATTTTTAATGATGTGTTATTTAATTAAAATTTAAATAACATGGGTAATCACAAAACATATTTGATCATGGGGAATCCATTTATTTAACCATGTATAAGTGTATAAGAATTTTTTCATGTTATCACCATTCAATAGAGTATCAAAAACAAATAAAGAGAATCAATAGTGAAAAAAAAGTATCACCAATGGACCTAATTTTTAGAATACCTTACTTCCACACAAATTTATAACAAGAAAAAAAAGAATATAAAAAAATAGATCTCAACATTCATTCATCATTAACCCCCTACACGTTATCATAACATGACCAATTCTCATTTTTATCATCATCTTCCCCACTTATTATTTATTTCTTGTTATATAAATAGACCCTGCTACCCTCATGAAATATTACAATACCCACCCTGCATGATGCACAAATACAGTGAGATGAAATAAAATTACTACAAGGAAAAATAGGTGACCAAAACTCCTCCTAGTTCCAAGAACATGGGATCGTGTGGGTAGTATAAAACTCCAAGAAAATTGAGTAGGAGGGGAATCAAGCAAATATATATGAATTTTCTAGAGAGGAGGGCTCTGGGCGCCCCAATATAAAATATATGAAAGGACCTCGACATTTAGAAAAATATAGATCCTATATCCATAGAAGGAAATAGTTCTAATGGCCATTGAAGTCATATCCTCGACACGATCATATGGTTGGAATATCTCAAAGTCCCTAGAGTGTTTGTATATTAATGATATACTTAATATTATTTCTAAAACCCTTAACAATTCCCAAAATGGCTTTAAACTCAGTTTACATCAAATAAGACATAAGAGGGGCAAATCTGGGAAATCTGAGAGATATTAGAAAAACAAGAAATTTAAAAAATGTGAGACACCATTTGGTGTGCCACCATTTATGTGTGCCACAGTCATGAAACCACTATTAGGGTGTGCCACTATTTTGGTTCCACTGTTACGATGCCACCGTTTTTGTGCACCACTATTTCTATGGGCCACCATTTAGGTGTGTCGCCGTTTCAGTGTGCCATGATCAAGGTGACACTATTTTGGTGTGCCTCTGTTATGGTGACACTGTTTTGATGTGACAACATTACACTGCCATTGTCTTGGTGTGCCACAGATTTTTTGAAATTATTTTGTGAAACTGGATTTTTAGAAAACTCCCAAAACAACCCACTGCGACCTGTAAGAACACTACAAGCACTGGATTTTCACAAAAGAATGGGACATGGAAATTCTGGACATTACATCAGATTCCTCTCAAACTATTCTCATCCACGATAATTTAAAACTAAACTCAGAAAAAAGAGGGGTCTAAACAACCACCTTGTATGATACCTCTCATGGACAAACCACCCTGCGTTTTTTAAAAATTAGTGAGAAAGAATTGAAATCAAAGAACACCACACTGACTGCTAATGCCCCAAACAATGAAACATACACCAAATTTCACACTTTCCACATACATGGATTAGGGATACCCTTCCTCCATGTCTTGATATTACCTTATTTGGACGGCACAGACTTGGCCTCATATGTTCAATCACATCTGCATTAATGCGTCGTGATTTGGGATTGGGTCCACCGCTCCCCATAGGCAGGACGTTTCACACACACTCAGCAAATATGGAAACAAATCATCTCATAGAAAATTATTTCAATCATTACATCATAAGAAAATAAAAAAATAAAAAAATAGAAAAAGTTATAACCGCTCTGGATACTGGGTACACATTTGTGCCTCTCACACCCATGTACTCTCATCGAGGGCACCATGCCTCCATAACACACAAACCAAAAGAATGGTCCATCTATGAAGCGCATTCTCCTTATGATCCTTGATTATTATAGGTTACTCCATGAATGTCATGTCATCCTTGATATCCAACACTCCCCATTCATTGATGTCAGAATCATCGTGTAGATACCGACGGAGCTAAGAGACAAGAAATAAATCGAGGAACCTCTCCAAACATGGTGGCAATTCCATTTGATATAACACCTCACCCACTTGTCCTAACCCCTGAAAATTTCCTATGAACATGGGAGAAGGCTTTCTCCCATGGCTAAACTTCTTCTACCCATGTCTAGGAGAATCCTTTAAGAAAACATTATCCCCAACCTCGACCTCCAAATGCCTCCTCCTATGATTGGAATAAGACTTATTTCAGTCATGTTCTACATTCAACCTCTCATAGACAAGCTGCCCCATCTCTGTCATACTTTGCACCACATCCGGACCAAGAATAAATACCTCCCCAACTTCTGTCCAGCACAAGGGTGAACGACATAACCTCCCATATAGAGCTTCAAATGGAGCTATTCCAGTGGAAGAGTGATATCTATTATTGCAAAAAAACTCTTCCATGGGAATATTTCTCACCCAAGTCCCACAAATGTTCATAACACCTACTTATAACATGTCATCCAATGTATGGATGGTCCTCTCTATTTTTCCATCTTTCTGATGGTGGAATGTAGTACTGAGGCATAACTGATTGCCAAGGACTTGCTACAATCCCCTCCAAACTCATGACGTAAAACGAGTATCCAGATATGAGGCAATGGATCTTGTAAGTCGATGTATCGCACCACTTCATCCATATACCTTTGTGCTAATGAATCTACTATTCATGACTCCATGATCACTAAGAAGTGGTTTGATTTCAAAACTGACACACTACTACCCAAAGAGAATCACATACTCCCTAAGTCATTGGTAATCCTGTGACTCAATCAATTATGATATCATCCCACTTCGACTTGGAAATGTCTAAGGGCTGACCAGACCATCGGGAACATAGTGCTCTGCCTTCCCCTACTCACATACTTGTCACCTTGCCAAAAAATCCGCACTTCCCAATTAACCCTGGGCCACCAAATCTATTTCCTCAATCCTATCTAAATTTTAAAAACTCTTGGATTCACCTCCATGGGTGAGCTATGGAAATCATAAAGAACTCCCTCACACATTTCCACTAGGACAAAAAAAATTCCATGGAACAACATCTCATTCTGACTATTCAAATACCATCCCTCTATAGTATCTTCTTGGAGAACATGATCACCCATCACTTCAGTCTCTGAGTCTCCCCACTAACACTCCTCCACCTGTCGTACCAAGAAATATTTCACTATCATCTGAAATTGGTAGCATCTTCCACTATCTAATCTCATATCCAGATACAAAGAAGCCAACCCCTCTATTTCCTTCCAAGCATATATGGATTCCCAAACTACCTCATTATAGGAATTCCTGATTAAGGAATCGTCCACCACATTTCACTTTCCAGAGCTGTATGAATCTCTATGTCATAGTCCTGGAGAAACTCCATCCACATTTATTGTCGCAAGTTTAGGTCTCACTAAAATAAGACATACCTCAAGCTCATGTGATCCATGAAGACAAAAAAGTTCTCACCGATGAGGTAATGTCTCCACAACTTCAATGTGAATATGACCACTACAAGATCCAGATAATAGGTGGAATAGTTACACTCATGTGGACGTAACTGCCTAAACCCATAAGAGATCACCCCCAGTTGTTGCATCAGCACACATCCCAATCCTAGACCAAAATCATCACAGAAAACTTCGAACATCGCCCATTCCTCCATCATCCTAAGCACTAAAGCACTGACCCGCATCCCCTTCATGTAGCATAAATATAACTAACACTGCTCACTCCACACGAAGGACTGGTCTTTTCTGGTCAAATCTATCAATGTTTCTGCAAATCGAGAAAAGTAGAGTATGAAACTCTATTAATAGCCCACTAGACCCATGAAGCTGTGAAACTCTATCACGTTCATGGGTTATACATAGGAAACAACCACCTCGACCATGGATGGGTCTGATATTATCCCATGCTAAGACTCAACACGTCCAAGGAAATAAACCTCTCACATCCAAAACATGCACATGGACAACATCCCATAGATCTGGTAGCGCCAAAGGACCTCCAAGACTATCCTAAGGAGATCATCATGCTAATCCACTAACATTGAGTAAATCAGAATATCATTGATGAACATGATGATAAAATAGTCCCAGAATGCGCCAAAGATAGATTTTATGAGCTCCATGAATGGGTCTGGTAAATTCTTAACATTGAAGAACATGACCACAAACTCGATGTTCCCATACAGGCACCTGAAATTAGTCATCAGGATGTCACCCTCCTTCACCCATAACTAGTGATATCCAGACTGAATATTGATCTTAGGGAACCAACCAACTCCCCATAACTAGTCAAAAGAAGATAATCAATTCCCGGGAGAGGGTAACAGTTCTTGATAGTTAACTGATTTAGTCTTTGGTAGTCTAGGAAAGGTCTCAGGCCATCATCCTCCTTATTCATGATTAATAATAGATCATCCCATAACAACACACTCAGCTGGATAAAATTGTTTTTTAGCGGGTCAACAACCTGAATCCAAAACTCCCGCATCATAGGTGGAAGTATCTGATTGGGAGGAATAGAAATCGGAAGGTCACTAAGTCTCAAGTATATTCTAAACTCAACATCATGTCAAGGGGATAGAGTCGCAACCTCTTCAAGGAAAAAATCCAAGAACTCCCTGATAACTCTTGGATCCTCTCATATCTCATCACCTATTGACCCCTCTGATAGTATGGAAAACATAGAAATAAGATGCTCCACACGTCGACTACCCTCCTAACGACTACACTCACTAAGAAAAGAAACACGTTGGCCATCCATATCCAAAAGCACAAATCTCCACTAGATATAGTTGATAAGGGAATGCATAGATAACAACCTATTAATGCCATGGATGACATCCTATGGATTCATCTGTACTAGAAGAAGATCCCCAATAGACTAATGTCACCCCAACATCAGTTTACATCCCCAGAAAACAACAAATAGATTGATCAAACCTCCAACTAGTGATCTCAACAGAAGTGGAAAGAAATTTCTCTCTATTTCAAGCCACAAGGCATGAGCTAGAGTGGGTAAAAAAAGGAGTTTGAATCTCTTGGATTAAAAAAATCACATGCCAAAGTACTAAACAGACTGTTTATACCTTGAACAACCTCTAGCCCTATTGGAACTGCTACCTTGGGTGCATGCAACTTTACATGCCTAGCTTCTCTTCCCCTCTGTTTTTGACCACCTCCCAAACATACCCTAGTTGGGTCCCTAAGGAGAACCCTGAGTTCAACCTCCTCCAGCACCATCTACCATCCATAGAGTAGGAGCCTAGTACCCCTATTGAGGGAAAGGTATGACTGGTAACTACTACAGCTGAGGTGGGTGCTGAACCTGCCCACCCCTCCCATACTGAGATCGAACCAGTTAATAGATCCAATGATGTCCACAAAATCCCTAAAAATCACATTGTTCCTAAGACTATGTGGAAAGGGAAAAGAATAAGATATCATAATTGGAAATGTTGAGGCCTACTTCCCGCCGGACTAAACAGGGAAGGCCCTAATGCCAGAGACCTGCTTCTGACATCCTTTCCCATCAAAAAACTAGACTGGCTCCACTCTCACAGTACACCTCCATAAAATTATGTCCTCTCTTCTAATTCAGCCATATTATAAACTTCTTAGTATGTCGACAGGGTAAAGGGAGTGATGGGATACTGAAGACAAGGTTGGGGTGCCTCCTCCAAGCATCTCGACTACGAATCCTCATCCGTAATGAGATCCAGAGTAAAGCATAGGTGATCCTTGAACATGATCCCCAGTTCCCTCACTAATATACTCCCCTTCTAGAAGGAGATAAGCTCTTGTATATTCTTTTCATTCATTGTCGGGGAAAGAAACTCTGCCCAAAACTCCATCTCAAAGTCATCCCATGATACATCGGTCACCTTCTTCTCCCTAATGTAATGTTTCCACCACTGACGCACTACTCCTCGCATCTGGATCTCTTCCAAAGGAACCTTGTAATCCCTAATATCATGGGTCAATGTAGAGGGGATTATTAGATCCTCAATCTAGCCCTCCATCTCTAAGTAAGACACGTTTCCTTCGAACATCACTATGGTCTTCCACTTGAATAAATGAATGGTCATTTTTTAGAAGTCATCTTCCTCCTCTCGATAGAGCCTCTACTAAAAAACCAAGTCATCCTAAAGGGCATCCACTACTCATAGAACACATGGGTGATGTTAGAGTTGCATAGCTAGAAAGGATAAACAAGGAACTCCTAAACCCAGGTAGTATGAATTTTTAATATTAATTTTAACTATTTTTATAAATTAATTTCCCAAACCTGCCAAGACACACAAGAACACAAGTCATTATAATGAAAGTACCTTTCCTAGGGTCTCCAACCTACAATCAGTGTAGCCTCACTTTGTCATTTAGTAGGTCTAGAGTCCTTTCATCAGATCATAGGGGGCCCTAAAATGTCATTTCCAAGTTAGTCTTCCTTATCCAATTTAATGCACCATGATTTCCTACAACTTTTTCCCTACCATCCCATGAAATCATCATTGTCCCTAACTACGAACTCCATCCTATCCTATAAACCTCAACCTTTGATACCATTCAATCACATCCCACCTTCTTTAAGATGAGGACAGGTACAGAAAACATACACGCCCTTTCTTCTTTAAGATGAATGACAGAAAATTACCCTCGAGTCCTACCTTTAGTAGGCACCATAGTGGAAACTACCACCAAGTGTATGGAAATTCAATCAAAATGGAAGGTTTTACACTTTTAATGGAAACAGGATCAGAAGATAAGACTATAAAAAATCAAAAAAAAACACCAACCATTTATATAAAGCAACCAAAATCAATACCATGCATGATTTAAACCTAAACTTTGAAAAAAGTACAACTAGAGAACCAAAGCATGTACCAAAAGAAAAAGTCTAAGACCACCACAGTAACTATCTCGACGCCCGAGCTAGTAATGTCCTGCATGGTCGTCAAAGTCCTCCTAGAAACCTGAAAATAGTTTTACATCATAGGGTTAGAATACATCTATACTATGTAGGGAAACCAAAGTCACACATGCACTAGAGGGAGAATCTTACTAATGAACCCATGGAAACTGTAGAAACCAATACCACCTAACAAGGAAAGCTAACCAGCCCAGCCTCACCCAGGAACACTCCAAAAATAGAGAAAGTCAAGTAAGATAATAATATAAGATCATTGATGATTTGGGTACCCCACACCACTTCCCAACTAGTTAGGTACTCATTACTAATGTCTAAATACTTTCCCTACCACTCTTCCAAAATGCAATACCACTGCCAAAACCATCCCGCACACACCTGGGCCTCAAAACACACATAAATCCTACCCATGGATAGTTGTTCCACTACCACACAACACATCCCCCCCCCCCAAATCACCTTAGCCACAACAACGACAAATATCCCCTAAATACACCAGAGCATCATCTTGAAGACACTTGGGAAAACAATCTTGGCATGAAAACACCTGGGGCCCTCAACCACAACAAAACCTTCATGAATGGTCATGGACTATGGTAAAACTCAAGCAATTATAGTATGACATGATATGCTCAAAACATAAGAACCCAGATGAGGGTGCAAGGATTAATGTTAGTAACCATTCATCCATCCTCCCACTAGGATGCTGGGAAAGACATCTTCCCCCCATGAAATTGGGGTGTTCGGAACATGGTTGTCAACAAAGTTGGGGCGCGTATAGAAATCAAAAGGAACTAAAATTTACACAAATAGTATGAAAAAATCAACACAACCTACAAGTTTCAAAAAAACAACCAAACTGCCTAGAACCACATTTTCTGCTACCCTTATGTGTACAAATACAAAAACAACCCCTGTAAAACACAATCCTAACCCCTATTAATTTTACCACTTTCCATTATTTAATTAAGGGGTGCACTTTAATTTATTCTAGAACTACATGGGAAACTAACAAGAATCACATTTGAAATGGTATTCAAAAGTCTAAAGGCCACTAAACACTACTATGGAAAACAAGAAAATATAGACCAAGGTAAAGAAATCCATTTTAACACCAATTCATAACAAAATAGAGAACAACCAACCTTCAATCCCATTGCACAACCCCAATTTTCCAAGGCACCCGTTAAAAAATTATAACAATCATTATTTAATGTTATGACACTAAATAATCCTCTCATAATAAGAAGCGGTAGCCCCGTTACACAACAACACCACACACTAGACACCCATAAACATGAAGTCATAATACAACCCAATCATGAATCCCCGCAACCCAACCATGGCCCAGAAGTAGTCCCACTGAATGATAAGTCCATACATTCCACAATCAATCAGTCTCGCAACCTGAAATTTCGCCACACCTCCTGTACCACCTCATACCCAAATACCATATAAAATGACCACCAAAGAGCAACCTCACTGCACAAACAAGCCATCCACAAAACACAAAGTCATTTTGTTTATCAATGACTCGTACCCGTAATAAATCTACTAAAAACAACTTCACAAAACCCCCACAATGTATAAACCCAACTAACACAACACACAACCACACTATTAAGCCAATCATATTCATATTTAGCAATAGGTGTTCTTTAGTTACACATTAAATAAGAGGTGTGATCGTAGAAGTGGTTTGATCCTAGGGAATCCATTTATTTAACAAATTATATGAGATTAACCATGGATTCATGTTATGGCCATTCAACAAAGTACCGAAAACAAACAAGGAGCATCATCAGTGAATAAACAAGGACCACCAACAACCATGATTTTCATAAGGCCATATATAAACATAAATTTATAATATGAAAACAAGGAGAATAAAATAAAACAGCGCTCAACATTCATTCATCATCAATCCCATGACCTTTATCGTAATAAGTCATGATACCTTTTTAACATCATCTTCTCCACCCCTTATTTATTTCTTATTATAGAAAAGGATCCATCCATCCTCAAGAAACATTACTATACCCACCTTGTATGATGCACAATTAATATTAGACAATGGAAAATCACAACTTAGAGAAAAAAATGTACCAAATCTCCTCCATGTGCTAGGAACAGGGGATCATGGGAGCATTATGAAACTCCAATAAAACTGAGTAGGAGGTGGCTCGATATAGTCACATGTCTCTTCTATAGAGGAAGTATATTAAGAACCAATATAAAAGAAAAGAGAGTACCCCAACTTTTATAAAACTCTAGATCCTATATCAACATAAAGAAGCTATTCCAAAGGCCATCAATGTTGGATTGGGGCCAAGATCACATGATTTTAATATCTCAAAGTCCCCAGATCATTAGGATATTAATGATATACTTAATATCCTTTGAAACTCCATTAAAAATTGTTATACACAACTTTAGACTTGGTTTACATCAAATAATACGTAAGAGGGATGAATCAAGAAAAACATGTAGAAACTAAAAAAAACTCTAAATTTTGAAAAGCATGAGATACCATTATGTGTTCCACTATCACTGTGCCACCATTATAGTGCCACTTCTTTAGTGTACCACCATTCTGGTGCCACCATTTTGATGCGACTCCATTTCTATGAGCCACCTTCATAGTGAAACCATTTCGGTGTGCCTCTATTATGATGCCACCATTTCTGTGTGCCACATTACAGTTCCACCATCTCAATGTTCACCCATCTCAGTGGTCCACCGTCATGGTTCCACTATTATGGTGAAACCATTTAGTGATACTGGATGTTTAGAAAACTCACAAAAGAAACTACTACAGCACCATGAATTCCTCAAGAACTATATTTTCACAACGTAATGGACCATAGAAATCTGTATCAATGCATTCACAGTTAATTAGAATTGAAGTGAAAACACCAAGGGGAAATATCTAGGAAAAATGAAATTATGAGAACCTTTCTGCCTTTTTCCGTGGAAATAATTTACCTACAAACATTTTTTTCTCTAATAATTTTTGATGTTATCCTATGTATAGAGTGACATTTTGTTAACCATTCCATGATAGATTATATAGCTAAATAATTTTCATTTCAAAAATATTTCCAATTTGTATACATAAATGATGCCATGCTACTAATAACATGTCTGGAAGATGAGAAACTGTTAAAAATGGAAAATTAATGTTTTCATGCTCATATTTTTTTAGATACGGAATCTTTTTAGATTAATGATGTTTTTGTGGTAAAAGAGTATCTAGATGTTTTTTATAAATAGTTTCTCTTTATTATACCCAATCAGAAAGATGAATTTACTAGTGACTTAGTACCTTATGCTAAGAAAATTTTAAAAATCCATTATTGAATGGCTTATTTGGAACATTTATATTTGAAAAAACAATTACATGAGTTATATTATAAAGGTTTCATCTAACCTAGAACTTTACCATTGGGTTATCCTTGTTTGTTAAAAATAAACATGGTACTATGAGATTTTTTGTTTATTATATAGCCTTGAATAACATCATTTTTAAAAACAAGTATCCTTTTACCCATGTTTATGGTTTGTTTGATAAACTCCAAGGATAAAAATATGTTTCATAGGTTGATCTGAGGTCAGGGTACCATCAATTGAAAGTCAAGTATGGATAAATTTTGAAGAATGTGTTTTAAAATAGATATGGGAATTAAGAATTTTTATTTATGCTATTTGGATTAAATAATTCACCAATTTTATTCATGGATCTTATGAATAGAATATTTCCTAAAATCACAAAAAAATATTTTTTTTGTGTTCATTTATGATATTAAGGAATATTCAAAAAGTAAATAGGAACATGAAATTCATCTAAGGGTTGTTCTACAAACTGAAAAATAAATTAAACATTATGGGAAATTCAGCAAGTGAGAATCTTGGTTATAATAAATTTATTTCCTTGGTCACATTGTTTCTAATGATGGAATAATCTTTGATCCTATTAAAAAAATTTATAAACAATGTCCATTAACAATAAATATAACCTAGATTTTTAGTTTTCATGGTTAATTAGGAAATTTGAAGATGTTTTTTTGGAAAATTTTCGTGGTTATATATCCCACTACTAATTTAACTAAAAAAATTGTAAATTTTACCTAGATAAAAGAATGTGATGATGTTATTAAGAATTAAAAAGAATATTGTTGGATTCTCCAACTTTTCCATTTAGTCCAGATTTTTTGAATTTTTTATTTTCATTGATTGTTAACTAAAAGGACTTGGTTGTGTCATAATGCATAATGATCAGGTAAATTATTATGATTCATCGTAGTTGAAACCTCATTAATTAAATTACCATACACATGATTTTCAATTAGATGATGTTGTTTTTGCATTAATAATTTGGATTCATCATTTTAATGGAGTAAAATGAAAAATATATACTGACCATAAAAGATTGAAGTTTTGATTCACACAAAAATAATTGAATATGAGATATATAATTTGTTCAGAACTAATAGAGGATTATGATTTCATAATTCGTTACCATCTTGGAAAATAAAACAAATCAGATGATTCTTTGAGTTGAAAAATTAATTCTACATTAACCACGATACATTTGTAATGTCATCCTTTCAATTTTGATTTCCGAGATTTTGTCTTTGATATTGTTGGTGAAAGAAATTACTCAATTTTGTGTCAGCTGTTAGTGCAATCACATCTATCAGAAAAAATTATGTAAGCATATTAGGAATACCATGAGTTGAAAAATGTTATAATTGGAATAGAAGGGTAATTTTCGGGAATTTCATGTTGATAAATATTTTGTTTTTAGATTTGGTAAGATATTATGTGTTCCATTTGATTCATAGTTAATGAAAGAGTTTTTATGTGAATATCATGGTTCTATGTTTTTTATTAAACCTGAAAACACTAATATATACAAATACCTTCAAAATTCTTACTAGTGAGAAGCAATGAAAAGCAATATTGTTAAATTTACCATGAAATGTTTGACTTTTCAGTAGGTTAAATCATAACAAAAGTTGTCGAAGTTAATGCTTTTGAATTTTCAAGTCCCAAAGTGGAAATGGGAAAATATTTCTCTGGATTTGATAGTGGGATTACCAAAGACAAATCAAGATAACATTATGATCTATGATGTTGCTGATCGACTTATTAAATATGCTCATTTTTCATTCAATACTATCTATATATAGATCCACATTATCTGATGTATCTAATATAGATTGTAAGGTTACATGTAGTTTCTCTCTATATTTTATATGATCATAATCCCCAATTCACATATATCTTTTGGAACTAACTTTATAAGTTGTTGGGTACTGAATTATATTTCAGTACATCTCCTTATCCTCAATAATATGGGAATATAGAGTGAAAAAATAAATCCATTAAGGATATTCTACATGATTTTTCAATGGATTTGCATTGAAGATTTCATCCACAACTTTCTTGGGTTGAGTTTTCTTATAATAACAGTTTTCATTCTAGTATATAGATGAAACCATTTGAGGAAATTTATGGAAATATGTTTCATTGTCTGACATTTTGGGATGAAGTAAATGAAAGGAAGTTGATGGGACCATAATTGGTAGAGGACATAGAAGATAAAGTTAATCTAATTAAACGACATGTGAGCATAGATACATGTAGGAAGAAAAGTTATTAAGATAACCAATGGAAGTAAATTTCTTTCTATATGGGAAATAATGACTTTCTCAACGTTTCTCTATGGAAAAGTGTGATTTTTTTTGGGAAACAAGGGGATGTTGAGTCCATGATTCAATTGAAAATATGAATTCTTTGAGAAATATTGACCAGTTTTCTATAGATTGGAATTTCCACAAATTTTATCTCTGGAACATAATTTTTTTCATGTTTCAATGTTATGAAGGTATATGCCAAATCCATCTAAAATTTTGAGTCATGAAGTTAATCAGTTTGAAGAGAAAAATTCTTTTGAGGAATTTCCAGTTGTTTTTTATACCAACAATAGAATGTTGTGGGGAATAATTTTATTCATTGGGTTAAGGTTTTATTGAAAACCATATGGTTGAAGATGCAACATGGAAATCTGAAAATGCTATGAGGGAATAATATAGCCTCTTATTTAATAAGGGAATAAAATTTTGAGGATAAAATTTCCAAATGGCGGGGATGAATGTGACAAGCTAGGGAATATAAGTCTTTTTCACATTTATTAATATTTATTATTTATATAATAATTAAAATAGATACCATGTTTGATAGCATACAACATACACCACATCATGCATAAAAGAACAACAAAATATTATTAGTTAATATGGAAATTATCACATAGTTGATATAATAAAGAATATTAATAAGATTAAATGAATTATAGAAATTTGTTATACATATTTATATATAATTAATTATTTTTTGACAAATTAATTATAAATTATGATAAAACTTTTAATAAAATTAAAAGGAAATGTTTCAAGGAAAAACTATTTAAATGTGCACAAGAGTGTTTTATGCCAATAAATCAATAAATCACTATTGTGGGATCATATTAAATAAAATTATATATTATATATTAAAGTTAGTGATTAAATTTTTTATATTTACTTTCAATAAAGAATATAAGAACAAATACAATTTTATGCATAGTAAAAGTGTTTTTTAAAAACACTCCTTTAGTGCCTTTTGATGGTTCACTTATTTTAAGCCAATATTTTTTCAATATTATAAATTATATGTTAAAAAATAAACATATTATTTATAATTAGAATATTAATATTTACTTTGGTTTCATTTTTGGTATTTTCTTATAAATTTCATATTTTAATGAATATTGAAAATTTAATGCATTTTAATCAAAAATATATTTTTAATTAAATTTATTAATAGAAATAAATTTTATATTACAGTGGTTTTAATGTATAATTAGATATTTTGTTTTGTAATTTAATTCAATTTTGAAAATTGGAATTAGTTTCACATTGATATTTGATATAAAAACATTATGAACTTTTGAACATTTGTACATTACGAACATGTTTTCTAATTCTAGAGACAAGATTAATTTTTAATTAATTACATAAATTTATGTGTTTTTATTTTTGAAAATGGAATCCATATTTTGAATAATATGTTTCAAATTTTCTAAATAGTTACCTTTTCCATTACAATTATTATCTTTAGTTGTTTGTATTTTCATAGTTAAGGGTAAATCAAGTAATTAAGGGTGAAATAATATTATAAAATATTTTAAAATTAAACTAAAACTTGTAAAACCTTAATTAGAAGATTTATTTTCAAAAAATTAATCCTTTTTGATTTTCTGAGCTTTTGGATCCACTTGAATCACTTTAAGACATTTATAGTATTTTATTCAATGAAAACTCAGTATTGTCACACCATTGTTTTTAACAAGTATAATATTTATAATATTGGGTTATATAAGGGATGTGTTAAACTATAAATAGTATATGTAGTGATAAATTATTAATTTCATAATGGTAATTTATTTATAATTTTTAGATAATAAATATTTAAATCAAATGGTGACACAATGATGATGCAATAATTGTTTGATTAATGAAAGAATCAAATATATGATGTTATAAATATTTAAATAAATATAATTTCATATAATTGATTTCATACAAGACTTTTTTGAATGACTTTGAAATGCTAGGGATTAGATAATATAGTTTTCACAAAGATATCTACTCTTTATGGTATTTTCACAAAAATTCAAATATTAAATAGTGTCCAAATTGACATTAATGATATTTTAAAATAACATATATTTAATTAATTGATATAAATTTTAAATAAATCTATCCTTTAACCAATGAATTTATTGAAGTTCTTAAATTTCATAAATCGATCATTTATTGGTTGTTTGTAATTTTATGGTAATTATATTAACCCTCTAAGTGTAAATTACAAGATAACACGGTATGAGTTAGAAAGGCGAAATAAGGGTGAAATAAAAAATATAAGGATTAAAAAATAATCAATACATATATTATTTTCATTTTATGAATGGATTTAGTCCCATTATTATCCTATCATATAAAAAACTCAATTTGGAGCCAGTTTAAATATAAAATTAATTTATATTAATTTAAAACATTGAAATACTCAATTATTGCCCCTCTCCTCTCTTATAAACAGGCACTGGTTATTATCATTGCTTCACACTTCGAAACCAATTTTGATCAGAAAATATATACCCATAAATTTTATTATAATCTATCCCCAAATTCTATAGCTATTAGTTTTGGTAGAACACCCTCTTTAGGGGTGTTAAGGTGTTAATCAAAGAGGATTTTCTAAAGGAAATGAAGAAAAATACTATATGTGATGAGTTTGACTCATGGTAAGGGGATTACTTTTAAAAAATTTATTTAAATATCCTTTTCCAACCCTTAAAAAAAATAAAATGGAATTTTCATTAAAATTATTCTTCATGAATGGATATTCTTTCATTTATATCGTTTTAATGTTTTTATGTTTACATTAAAATCTTAAAATTTTGTTTTCAAATAATATGTTTTCATCTATGAGTTCAAAACTTTATTAAAATTAATTATTCTTTCAAAATGAAAATTTTATTTTTTTATTTATTCATGTTTTTTTTGTTATTTTTTGTTTTTTGGTTAGTTTTTATTATTATTTGTGGTTCCATGTTAAACTGAGTTTGGGGAAGCTTGTGATTTCTCTCCAATGCCTTATGTAATAAGATGGAGTTAAGAAGTAGTGTTTCTCCAATGAGATTAATGGAATATACTATGATGGGTATTCCAAATTTAAACATGATGTTTTATCCCTATATATTCATGATATTTATATATTATATAATAGTGATATGGAATTTAAGACACATGTCATCTTTATGATCTATGTTTTCTATAATTTTTTATAGGAATTTTATGATTTCACGAGGAATGATAAAGACATTATATTTTGTGGGTGAAAAGTATAACTTTTTGAAAATTTCTTCACCAGTTTAGTGTATTCATATTCTAAATTTATCTTTCCATCATTTATGTCCCTTACTAAGATTATTATTTTAATCCTAGGTTTGAAAATGTTTTCACAGTTTATAAGGATAGATAAGAGAAAGAAGAAAGTCATGTTGAATCATATGAAGAATTATCCTAAGAAAAATCCATGTTTTATTTTAAATACGTCTATTTTGGAATAATTGGATATTATTTTAGTAGTGTAAACGTTGAATGAATGTTGAATGTTACATATGAATTATGACTTAATTATATAAAACATTGAACCTAAAAGGATCCTCAGTGTGAATGAAATTAAATTCTTGACTAAAACTCAACATTATTTACTATTTAAGGTCAGGTCCTTACAATTACTATATTTCTTTATTAGGGATTACATAAATAAAATTGGGTAAATATTGATTGGAAAACCAATCCAGCTCAACCATACTTGTGTGGGAGTATGAATGACCCAACCTTGCATGGGATCACCTGCCAATCATGGAGGTAAGGTTGTAGGTGAGAAACATAATTGTCTTGAAAGAGATTATATAGGCACATAATTCCCACATGGTGGATGCCAGTGGTATATAAGGTGGTGAGCTAGTTGGGCCGCCCAATATTTTTGCTTGATATATTCATGGTTCCAACTCTAGGGTAATCATGAGGTTGAAGTGGAACATGAATTATTATTATGGGTATCTCAATGAAATGGATGTATGATGTGTGTAATAGGATGCCCCATGTATAATAGCTCTCTCATTTATAGATATTGATAAAACATGCACTATCTGATCCCTCTATTTTGGGTTGTCCATACTCTAGTTCTTTGGAGTTTATAAAATCTCTTCATCTTCAAACTCTCGATGAGGTTTTGGTGTTCTATCTGACTCTAGTGTTTAGAGATCATGACATTTAACATCTTTCGTGATGATGCCAAAGGGTAGTCATGATCGATATGATAACATTCATGAAATCTATATCTTCCATTAATATATTTATTCAATGTTGGTATTTCTACCATGAATAATACAAAAAAATGTGGTTTTTCATGTATCCTCTAGTGCATTGATGTTTTCCACCTATAAAAGATCACAATATCATATTCATGTACATGTGGGTACACAACAGGAAGTGAAGAATATAGTATTTTGAATATTCCTTCATTATTAGTGTAATATTTTTTTATAAACTCTAAAATATTTAGTATATTAAAATACCGTGACACATCACATTTTATAGAGGCTCTAGGTGACATGAATTCTAGATCAAATGTGGATTGAACTTTACTATATAAACAATTTTATTCTATGAGGTTGGATACCAGTATTTTTTTAATAGTAATAATTTCTAAAAGAAGAAATAGAACCATTGATGTCTATTTTGAGAATAGGATATTCTAAAAAGGATGAAGTTTTTGGACCTTCATTATTTGTGTCACAATCAATGTACTATGAAATGAACCAACTCTGTGAAGACGTTCAGGTTTTCATGATGATATTAAATGAAGGTGAAAACCCTTTCACTAACGTAATATCTTCTTGTGATCTCATAAACTATACACACATATTCATATTATTTTTTCATGGATATGTGATAAGTGAAAGTAATGTGAATGTTAGTTTCATGCAATGAATGTTTATTGCACATATAAAATTTATACTTTGAATTGGTGATATCACATGATACACCTATGATAAATAATAGTGGTTAATGCTTCCATAAATTGAGAAGATAACCAAAACAAAATAAAAAGTGAAAAAAATTAATAAGTATAAAAATATTATGTTATGGTGTTTATGAAGACATCGAACATGAGGATGTCCTCGAGTGATGCTATGGTAGAATGTGATGAGGAAATAAGGACTTTCTTAAATATAATGTGTGATATAAATCAAGAAGAAACGTAAAAACACACTAATTCTTTTGGGTGAAGTTTTCTTATATTTTTCATAACAGAATTATTTACATCTTAGTATTTTTGGACAGCACTTACACTTTTTTTGATCATATTTTTTATCAATGGACAGTTAATTTTTATCTTTTTGTAATATCATTCAAATTATTTTTTTCTAGTGTTTTTATGGTCTTTGGATATTTTTGAACCATTCCATGCATTATATACTCTTATTTATTTAAAACCATATAATTATTTTTTCATATTATAGTGGTATTGGTTTCTTTTTTTTGTTACGTCATGTCCCTATAAGAGGAGGATATATGGTTTTTAGTTAGAAAATATAAATTTAGAAGACCAATAATTATACCCATCTCTTTTAGTAATAACACATATCATGATTGGTCCAATATAGTGGTGTCTACAGGGATCATTTCATTGACTCATTTGGAAGGTTTTGGAAAAGCTAATCTATTATTGATATTCATAACTCTATCAATAGTAAGGGGACTATTTTCTATGATATAAAGAACTATCACATCGAGAGAGATAGAATGGTTCCTTATCATATGTTAACATGTATTGAAGTTCATCAGGTTGATTCAAATTTTATCCCTCTTTTAGATGAAGGTGTTCCATTTATAGCATTTAACAACAAAATTTTTTTAACACCTCAATACATTAAAGTAAATTTATTTTTTATAGCGTACAAAACATGCAACATTGAGTCAAAACTAACCACAATATATTATTGATATATTAATATCAAGTATTATTTAATTTTAGGGTATTAAGAGTAATAAGAATATTATTATTTTCATATGGTACACAAATGTATAAGATAAATTCATTAGTCATAAATTTACGTGAAATTAAAATAATATCAATTGATATTAAAAGCAATGTTTTCTATAAATAAAATTTTATGTGTGTGATGTGTTTTTATATTAAGAAATTAAATTGACAACTATAGGTAAATTATTTTGGTGAAATTTATTTAATATATATTCCATAATTTTTTTAGTATTCATCTAATATTTTTTATGAATGAGAGAATACAAAATTTTAGTGTTTTTTTGATAAAAACTACTTTTTTCTAAAATCAATTTTCACAATTTTCACACATATTTTAAAAATAATTTCATCTAATTAGAGATATTTAATTTTATAAAATTTACTTCATGTTTCGAATCATGAGGTTAAAATTAAATAATTACATTCCATTTATTGTTAGGCCTTATTAACAAAATCATTGGTAAATTTTTTACTTTAGTAATGTGTAAACATCGTTAATCATCATTAAAACTATGTGATAACGTCATAATATTTCATCTTAACTATTATTGTATGAATTTAATTTTATTATTATCAACTTAGGATCAAAATTGATATGTTTAATCAAAATTTTAACATGAAATGAAAAATATTATTTTTAAATTAAATAATGATACCAAATTTCACTCTCTCAGTTTTAAATATATATTATGTGTCCACATTGGGGGAAACATTATGAAGGAATATGAATCTCAATTTTTTGAATTCTGAAAATATATTCATTATGATATTTTACTTTTAGTGGTTATATAATTACAATAAATTCTTAAACAAGACTAATAAAATATTAATTAAATTAACAGAAAAATAAATAAAATGATATTAAAAAACATTTAGGTGATATAATTTTAGTGATTTATAGTTATCCACATATTTTTTATGAATATGAAATATTAATGATTTCTAAATTTTTATTATTAAAAAATAAAGATTTTTATTGATGTAAAATAAGAAAAATTAATTCAATAGTCTCTAAAATGATATCAATAATAATTTGTCAAAATAATATTTCAAGAAATTTTCTTAAAATAATAAAAATAAAGAAAGTGGAAAAGTGTTGAAATATATGTTTTATAGTGTCATATCTCTTCTATTTAATTGTTAATGGTTTTAATATTTGGAAAATTTAAACCCTTTATTAATAAAAGTTTTTACCATGGTTAATACTAAAATAGGGTAAAAAAGTTGTTAAATGAAAATATTTGGTTGAAAACAACAAAAAAATCTGTCTACATTTTATTATTTGATGACTTTTAAAAAAATTCCAATCCTAGGATCTAATACCTCACAATTGGGATATATTTGGAATTATAATGAATTCATTATAATTTAATATTTTTTGAAATTAAAAAAAATCTATAGAGACCCAAAGCTTGATATACATGGACATTACAATACTTTTGCAGAATACTTAATACATAACAAAAACAGACACCAAAAGGACCGTAATAGTTTAGTGTCTTCGGAAACTCGGAATATAATATTCTAATCTTAGTGAAAGAACTTAAAAATCTCCCATAAAGATCTTACCCTTTTATTTTATTACCTAAATCCTTTCATTAAATCCTGGGGAAATGAAAACATAAAAAAATGTGAGCTCAAATTCCCAGTAAGGGTAAACATAGAGCACATAAAACATTCCATAATCATTTAAATGAAGAAAACGTGAACATAAAATCTAAACCTCAAAATACAGAGAAAAGACATGAATCTTTGAAGTATGTATGGCATATATCATAAGGGAACATCAATCATGATAAAATAGAATGGGAATAAAACATGTAACTGTGGAAAACCGTTAAGCACATGATAATATTTCCATAGTAGCCAAGGCATTACTGCCAAGACCATCTTAGTGGACAAAGTCCCTTTTGGAATCGAGTTCACTCCTCCTTTCAGTCCTGTAAAACTGAACCGGATTAACTTACCGTTCCAGCCATGTCTATTTCATGTGATATAAATCTATACCCAATACATTTTAGGGAGATATCGGTCCCACCCATCTTATAATGAAATCATTCTTACTTGTGCCACAAAATAAACTTAAAACATTCATCATAACCCAAAGAATAAAATGGTTTTCATAAACATCATCCCATCATAACATAATCCATATAAAACAAATGTATATAATTTTATCACAAGAGAAGTAAAAACATGTAAATCATAGAGACATTATACTTGAAACATACACATATAAAATAACGTCATATTATATGGAAAATGGTTTTGATAAAACACTTGAAATGATTTCTTGAGGAAAATATCCTTTCTTCTTCAAAATCATTTTCTTTTCTGAAAATGCCATTTAATATTAAAAGAAATGTATTTTGTTGAAAATAGCCATAAAATTTTGTAGAGTAAATTTCATTGAAATAAGTCCTCATAAACCCGTAAAAATCTATTCATGTTTTATAAGTTAAAAATAACATTCTTCTTGTACTTTTCATGGAAAATTCAAAAAGTTCCTCGTATGGTAAAAAAAGAATGATTCCTTCCATAACACAAATTAAAAGTCAAAGAGGGGTAAACATGACATTAAACATACATGAAAGAATAATAATCACTTTATGAAAAAAAATTATGGACATGGATGAAAAAAATAACCCCAGTAAATACTTATGAATAAACAATCTCAGATAAGAATGAGATTGGAATAATAATCCCTTACATTATGTCTGATATGCTTCGTATGTATCCGGACCACCTGTATAATGATTTAAATAATGTAATTGACTTATTACATAATCATATTCATTGTTATGATATCATATATGGTTCAATTATGACATTATAATACCCATTCTTTTATAAATTCCATGTTAAAGCAGCGTTTTGGGTAAATTCGTTTTATTTATCGTACGTGTTTCGATTTATCGTTCATGATATTATTTTTACCTATATCATGATTTAATTACTTCCAGAATTTAAATCATGATTTATATGTCATATATATTCAGTATATATATATATATAATTGATAGATGACTGAAATGAAATACACCGTTCCTGGAGACGGTAGGCTGTACGTACGCATTAACGCTCTTTTCCTTTCCTTATTGACTTGAATGGAATTAAGTATATTACATAAAAATATAAATATATAAATCCAGTAGAATTATTATCTCATATATTTCATGATTACTTACTATATATACATTATAGTCATTTTTGAATTGTTAACATGAAAAATGAATCTCATCGCTTCGTGGAGACGGTAATCCGTACGTACGCACGAGCGATGATATCGTTCCCATATTTATTGAATGGAATTGGATTGGATGATATAAGATCATAGAATTAGTATGATTTTATAATAATCATATATAGTTATTCTTTACACCATTATACCCATCGAAGTAAGGTGCTGGTGGAAAAACATATTACACCAAGGCATGGAGATGGTATTCTGTACGTACGCACGTGCAGTGAGTTCATTTTCCATAGGATGGATAGAAGAATAAATGGGGTTATTTCATATATATATTAACATATAAGTATATAATTAATACTTATGTTATTACTTTATAATTAAAGAACTAAAGAATAAGAAGTTGAAGAAGAAATAAACTTGAAAGAATCGTTAGAAGAGATTACCTCTTCTTCGACGCACCTCCTTTAAAATTCTTATTAGGGCACTAGATTTGGTCTTTTGAGAAGACCAGAACCTCTATGATATAAAAAAAGAGGTTGAGAAGAATAATTGTCAGGGTTTTACTGAGCTTCAAGGCTAAAAAGGGTGTGAAGAGAAGAGGGAAGTGGTTCCCTTTTCATAAGGGAGGAGAGGGGTACCTTAGGAAAACTTAAAATATTATTTTATAATAAAGTCATATTAGGTTTTTAATAGCTCCAAATTGATTTATTTTGAATCTAAGGTCTGAATGGGTCGAAATAATCTCAACCAATAGGTTTTAGACAAGTTTAGGTTACTATTTTATCCTTATAATTTAGATTTAACTCTTTGTTAAATAATTTAACTTTTACCGTGTCTTTTTGTTTTCTTACAGTATATGGTTAATAAAATTACTATAACAAGCCAAAAGAACCCCAAGTGGTTCATTATAAATATATATATATCTTTATCTAAGTAATTTGGCCTAACCTTATATTTTTAGGAATAAAATAACAATTATTAATATAATATTTGTTTTAAAACTATTTGATGTCAATTTTGACACTATTTGGTACTTGATTTTTGTGAAAATCATAACACCATGATTAGTTCTAAATTTTTTGATTAAATCAACACTAACATGTCATATTAACCTATAAATGTAGTTTAATTCATAAAAAGTCTAAAATTGCCTTTATTTGGGTATTTATAACATCAATTCTGTTAATATTTCATTATTAAGGTAATTGCTCCATCATCATTGTGTCATAAATAAATTAAATTATATAATTTCTAAAAAGTATAAATAAAATATCATTATGTATGAAATATTTTTATATTTCTATTGAATATATATAGTTGAATTTGTCTAATGTATAACCCTATATTAAAAATCATTTATTTATTAAACTTTGATTTTGACTATTTTAATTATTCTTTAAATAAAAAATAATAAATGTCCTAATCTAATCCAAGTGGACCTAAAGGGTAATATTTTATTCCAAAGGTTTTTTTTGGTCGAATTACACTTATCCAATATAATTAGGACATTTTTTAGGGTAACAATAATATCATGTTTACCCTTAATTACCCTATTTGCTTTTAACTGTGGTAAATAAAAGTAAAAAGTTACAATTCACCAAAAATTATTTTTTTCTTATTGAACCACATTTTACTAGTTGATATTAACCGTGTCTCTCGGATATTTGAAATTCCACTCACAGAAGAGGTAAGATTATGTTTTATGTAAATTTTCAAACTCTCCTAGGAGGTGGATAAAAGATGGTGAAAAGTTCAATAAAATTTTTATATGTCTAAAATTATTATAAAACGACTCTAATGAATTAAATTTAAAATATATAGCTATTATGTATCATATTTGACCTAAAATAAATTTAATTAAAAAAAATAATTATTTAAATAAAAAGTCAGTTTTTAAATAGTAACCCAGTGTTTTCACTATTCATCAAAAATTGAAAGTTTTCAGAAAAATACCAAAAATTCACCATAGGATAATTTTGATATTCCAAATCCAAAAATGGAGTCCATTTTGAATGATAAAATTTCAAAAATTTCAAAAATTTGGTATTTCTATTCATAACGGCTAGTTTATATAACATATCGTTGTTTAGTGAAACTCGGTATTGCGTACAACACATGCTATCATGGAAGGTCGTGATTGCGTGTAATGCAAGCCATGTCTAGGATTCATGTAGTGAAAGCTCCTTTTGGTGTAACTTACAAAATAATACATCAATGAAATTAAAAAGAATATTTTTCATAAAATTTCGGGGAGTTATATTCTACCCCCCTTAAAAGGAATTTCGCCCTCTAAATTCGTCGGGGTTATAAATGGTTTACTACTCGAAAGTTTCTTTAATAGAAACCCACATCGTAAAAAGGAATAATAAAACTTATCTTTAAAAACTAATGTATGAAACATAATGGTTACCCAAATTAACTAATCATTGGGTTTCCAATAGGAGAACTTAGGTGAAAATATGGATATGGAAGAGAAAAATATTACCATCATGTTCTGATGCTGAGTGGTAGAGAACATGTCTATGAAAAATCCAACAATCAAAAAGCCATAAATTTGTGATGATCTAAGGTACCATCTGATTCATCAGATATAAGGGCACTATGACAACATTTTTGGTTTTCAAGATCATTTCCCTAAAGTTGTAGAATTAGAAGAAATATTTTATTTCGGTATAATCTCATAGTTCTTCGTGCCTTGAACAATTTCCACTTCATCTCTAAAAGTAATGAAGTTGAATTTTTCATTCGTGAGGTGTTAGCAGATCATGTGATAGAATGATTAGTCATTCCATATGTCTCAAAAAAAATGTTACCAAAAGTTATCAAATATACATAAGTCCATCTATGGTGAGGTTAATCGTATATGATTCCAAAAATGGACTTATACTTCATCTATCATACTGATTAATATAATAAAACTAGTTTCTACAAACTAGGAACTTCCTGTAGGCCAGTGGTAGGCGATAAAGGCCAGTCGCACTTCAGTTGTGGGTTCGATTCCCATAACATTGTCCAACGCGATGGGTTGTCTCCCATCATGCAGTTTGTCCCTTTTTCTTAAACAACATTATAATAACATTCCTGCAATAAAATAAGAAAACAAAATACTATCTTATGTCTAACATAAGTCATTCCAATCTTTTGGCTTATACAAAATACTTCTGTCCAAGCTCATAGTATAAAGAAAACAATTACTAGAAATTTCATCTACTGAGCATGTGAATACCATCATTTATCCCTCATACATCATATGATATATCTTGTTGGTCACATTCCAAACATTTGAGTACCTTAATCATGTATTCTCTTGAACCATAGTGAAAACATGAATGTTTTCACAAGGTAACTCTTTCCATATACCAAAATTCCAAAAATTCTATATACTCAAACCATGATATCAATTTTTCCTTATATTAGTAATGAGCTCGTTAATACTATAAAACATTTAATTATCTCATTATCCCTTCTTTATGTGCATATCATCTGCTTTCAAAAATATTTGAATCACTTTTCATGGTTACCGATACCATATAATTTTCGAAAACCAAAATAAACCATTGCATAGATATTCCAATGTTCCACAATACTATAAATGATATTCCACAACATTATTTTGGAATCCCGTTACATAAACACATAATCATTCCACTACATCGTTGTCATACTCAACGTTGCTAATAGTGATCCCTTGTGACTTTCATTTGTCCTTTTCCTTAAAATTTTTCTCATGTGGATCACCATTAACCCTTGTATTAGGGCATTGATTAGCATAATGCCCCATTTCCATGCACATGAAGCATTGAAGTGTTGGTGGTGCGTTCTCTACAGTATTTTATTTATTCATATCATTAGAAACTCTTTTTCCATTACTTCGAAACTCAGCTGCTCAATGACCTTCTTTTCCACACTTAAAACATTTTCTAGACCCTTTAAGACAGTCTCCACCATGCTTCTTTCCACACTTTGAGAATAAAGAAACATTTATCTTCTTTTCACCATTCTTCTCAGATTTCTCCTTCAACTCCATATTTTTTTTCTTGTCAAAACCATGAGATTTATATATAACACCAACTTCAATTTCTACCTAGATAGCACAACACACAATTTCTTCATAGATACTGAAGTCTGCTATAGCTAATTCCCTTCAAAGACTTGGTTTTAAGCCACTGAAGAATCGATCAACTTTACTTTCAGGTTGGATGATAACTCCATATGAATACCATGCAATCCATGTAAAATTCACTTCATATATACCAAATGATTCATCATCCTTTTTCTTAAGCTCAAGGAAATCTTTTTCCATCTTTGTTCTAAGAATACGAGCGAAGTACTTGTTGAAATATATGTTCTTGAACTCATCCCATTCCATGGATTCAATTTCATCTCGGGGCCTTGTATTCATAATTAGAGTCCACCATTGATCTGCTTCACCTTCTAAATGGTAAATAGCCAGAATGATATTTTCATGTTCCGAATAGAAAAGTATGGAAAATATCTTTTCAATGGTACTAATCCATTGTTCATCAACAAGTGGATCAGAAGACCCACTGAAATAAGGTGGATGTTGCCTCATGAAGGACTCAATAGAATATAGTTCCCTTCTCTGCTCATTTGGAAGTAAAGAATGATTCATATCTTGTGTAAGTATAGCAATAAAAAATTTCACTCCATATCCCATAACTTTGGTTTGTTCAAGAGGAAAATCATTGCATCGTCCATTACATTGATCAACACGGTTCCTTCGGGTTCCTACCATCGTCTAAAACCCAAAACGAATAGTGTGAGAGTCAAAAATCATGCTAGGGAAAACATCATAATAAAGGGGTAGTAACTTCAATATCTAACATCTTAGGTATATTTCTAAGATTATTACCATAATTCTAGGACTATAAACTATACTTATAATTAACCTTAGGGAAATCCCTAGACATACCTTAGAAATATCTCTAGGGATCTCACTAAAGTTTTCGCATCCTAGTTTCGAAAGGTTATCTAAACCTTTCCTCTGATACCAACTGTAGAGACCCAAAGATTTACCTACATGGAAATTACATTAATTTTTCAGAATACGTAATACATAACAAAAACAGACACCAATGGACCGTAATAGTCTAGTGTCTTTGGAAACATGGAATATAATCTTCTAATCTTGGTGAAAGATCATCAACATCTCCCATAAAGATCTTCTCCTTTTATTTTCTTACCTAAAACCTTTCTTTAAATCATGGGGAAAAGAAAACATAAAAAAGGGTGAGCTCAAATGCCCAGTAAGGGTAAACATAGAGAACATAAAACAATCCATAAACATTTGAATGCAAAAACTAGAACATAAAATCTAAACATCAAAATCTCGAGCAAAGACATGAATCTTGGAAGTACGTAAGGCATATATCATAAAGGAACGTCAATAATCATAAAATATAATGGGAATAAAATATGTAATTGTGGAAAACCATTAAGAACATGATATGATTTCCATTGTAGCCATGGAATTACTGCCAAGACCATCTTAGTGGAAAAAGTACCTTTTTGAATCGACTTCTCTCCTCGTTTCAGTCCTGTAACACTGAACCAGATTAACTTACCATTCCAGCCATGTCTATATCATGAGATATAAATCTTTACACAATGCATTTGAGGGAGATATAGGTCCCACCCATCTCATAATTAAATCATTATTACTTGTTCCACAATATAACCTTAAAACATTCATCATAACCAAAAGAATAAAATGGGTTTCATAAACATCATCCCATAATAACATAATACACATAAAAATTGTATATAATTTCATCATAAGAGAAGTAAAACCATGTAAATCATAGATACATTTTACTTGAAACATACACAAATGAAATAATGTCATCTTATATGGAAAATGGTTTTGATAAAACACTTGAAATGAATTCTTGAGTAAAATATCCTTTCTTCTTCAAAATGATTTTCTTTTCACAAAATGCCATGCTATATTAAAAGAATATTATTTGATTGAAAATAGTCATAAACATTTGTAGAGTAATATTCATTTAAATAGGTCTTTATGAAACCGTAAAAATCCATTCACGCCGTATAACATAAAAATAACATTCTTCTCGTACTTTTTTCGGAAAAGTCAAAAAGTCCCTCATATGGTAAACAAAAGGAAGATTCCATGCAAAACACAAAGTAAAAGTCAAAGAGGGGTAAAAATGAGATTAAACATACATGGGAGAATATTAAACACTTTATGAAAAAAATTATGGACATGGATGAAAAATATAACCCCAGTAAATACTTACGAATAAACAATCTTGGATAAGAATGAGATTGGAATAATTATCCCTTACCTTATGTCTGATATGCTTCGTATGTATCCGGACCTCCTGTATAATGATTTAAATAATGTTATTGACTTATTAACGAATCAAATTCATTGTTATGATATCATATATGGTTCATATATTACATTATAATACCCTTTTTTTATTAATTCCTTGTAAAATCATCATTTTGGGTAAACTCATTTCATTTATCGTACGTGCTACGATTTGTGGTTAATGATATTATTATTACTTATATCATCATTTACTTACTTCCAGTATTTAAATCATGATATATATATCATATATATTCAGTATATATATATATATATAATAGATAGATTAATGAAATGAAATACACCGTTCCTGGAGACGGTAGGCCGTACGTACGCATGAACAATGTTTTCCTTTCCTTATTGACTTGAATGGAATTAAGTAGATGACATAAATATATATATACATAAATGCAGCAGCATTATTACTTCATATATTTTATGATTACTTATTATATATAATTTATAATCATTCTTGAATTGTTAACATGGAAAATGAATCTCATCGCATCGTGGAGATGGTAATCCATACGTACGCATGAGCGATGATATCTTTCCCATATTTATTGAATGGAATGGGAGTGGATGATATAATATCATAGAATCAGTATTATGGTATTATAATCATATATATTTATTCTTTACACTATTATAACCATCCATGTAAGGTGGAGGTATAAAACAGATTACACCACGGTGTGGAGACTGTATTCCGTACGTACGCACGCGTGGTGATTTCATTTTCTATAGGATGGATAGAAGCTGAAATGGGGTTTTTTCATATTTATAATAACATATAAGTATATAATTAATACTTATGTTACTACTTTATAATGAAACAACTAATGAAGAAGAAGTTGAAGAAGAAAGAAACTTGAAATAATCGTTAGAAGAGATTACCTCTTCTTCGATGCACCTCCTTTAAACATCATCTTAGGGCACTAGAGATTGTCTTTTGAGATGCCCAAAACCTCTAGGATATTACTAGAGAGTTTGAGAAGAGGAATTATCAGGTGTTGGACAAGATTCAAGGCTCAAAAGGGTGTGAATAGAAGAGGGAAGGGGTTCCCTTTTTATAAAGGAGGAGAGGGGCACCTTTGGAAAAATTAAAATATTATTTTATAATAAAGTCATGTTCGGTTTTTAATAGCTCTAAATTCATTTATTTCTAAGATAAGGTTGGTATGGGTATAAATCCTCTCAAACAATAGGTTTTAGACTACTTTATGTTACTATTGTATCCTTATCATTAAGATTTAACTCTATGTTAAATAATTTAACTTTTACTGTGTCTTTTTATTTTCTTACACTATATGGTTAATAAACTTACTATAAAATTCCAAAAGAACCCCAATTGGTTCATTATTAATATATATATCATTATATAAGTCAATTTTAGGAGCCTTAGGTTTTTAATAATAAAATAACAATTAATAATATAATATTTGTTTAATAAACTATTTTATGTCAATTTTGATACAATTTGGTACATGATTTTTGTGAAAATCATAACAGCATGATTAATTCTAAAAAAGTTAATTAAATAAATACTAACATTACATATTAACCTAGAAAATTAGTGGAATTTATAAAAAGTCTAAAATTACATTTATTTGGGTATTTATAACGTCATTTATGTTAATATTTCAATAATAAGGTAATTACTGCATCATCATTGTGTCATAAATAAATAAAATTATATAATGTCTAAAAATTATAAATAAAATACCATTATGTAGGAAATCTTTTTATCTTTCTAATGAATATTTATAGTCTAAATTATCTTATGTATAACCCTATATTAAAAATGTATTAGTTATTAAACATTGATTTTAGCTATTTTAATTCTTCTTTAAATAAAATAATAATAAATGTCTTAATCTAATCCAAGTGGACCTAAAGGGTAATATTTTATTCCTAAGGTTGTTTTTGGACGAATTAAACTTATCCAATAGAATTAGGGCATGTTTTATGGTAATAATAATATCATTTTAACTCTTAATTACCCTATTTACTTTTAACCGTGGTAAATAAAAGTAAAAAGTTACTATTTACCAAAAATTATTTTTATCTTTCTAAACCACATTTTAATCTATTATATTAACCATTTCTCTAGGGTTTTAGAAATTCCACTCACATAAGTGGTAAAATTATGTTTTATGTGAATTTTAAAACTCTCCTAGGAGGTGGGTAAAAGACAGTGGAAAGTTCAATAAATTTTGTATATGTCTAAAATTATAATAAAAAGACTCCAATGAATTAAATTGAACATATATAGGTATTGTGTATCAAGTTTGAACTAAAATAAATGTAAATAAAATAAATAATTATTTAAATAAAAATTCGGTTTTTAAATAGTAACCCAGTGTTTTCACTATTCATCAAAAATTGAATGTTTTCAGAAAAATACCAAAAATTCACCCTTGGCTAATTTCGATATTCCGAATCCAAAAATGGAGTCAATTTAGAAAGATATAATTTATAAAATTTCAAAAAGTGGGTATTACTATTCATAACGGCTAGTTTATATAACATATCATTGTTTAGTGAAACTCGGTATTGCGTACAACACACGCTATCATAGAAGGTCGTGATTGCGTGTAATACAAGCTAA
Organism: Viscum album; assembly: GCA_963277665.1. Taxonomy (NCBI): domain Eukaryota; kingdom Viridiplantae; phylum Streptophyta; class Magnoliopsida; order Santalales; family Viscaceae; genus Viscum; species Viscum album. Next base: position 739,330,132 of record OY728160.1, read on the forward strand.
GTCAGGGATGCGTGTAGTGCAAGCTCCTTTTTGTGTATCATACAACACAAGACATGAATGAAATTAAAAAAAATTCATAAAATCTTGTGGTGTTACAAATTCTACTCATATCAATTAAAAAAGGAACCTCCTCCCTCACTTATTTACTCCACATTCATCCATATATCTCTACCACAACCAAACCATTTAAAATCTTAATATCACTGAAAATAATATAAATTTTTATTTCTTCCAAAATTACATCCCTAGTTCACATAATAGTAGATCCAAAGTAGTTCTTCCAATGAATAGGTACCCGCCTACACTAACCACTTTTTTTATTTCATCTGTTTTCTCTAAAAAATATATAGTATTTATCAAAAACAAATTAAATAATTACCCTTAATATACTATTTTTTCATTATTATGAAACAATGACTACCCACCATCATTCCCATAAAATAGTAAGTGAAAGTATCTATCATGGGTACGTACAATATATCGTCTATATATAGAGAAAATATTCATTTTTCATATCTATATTTTATGAATGAAAATAAGGAAGTTTTAATGTATATATATGATATTTATAAGGTAATTATACTTATAGAATAATTATATCATATATACCTTATTACCTTCTAAACCATTGGTAAATGATAATATCACTCATGTGTACATATGGACTACCACCTCCATGAAGTGATGTGATTGGTTTTACATTTCCATTTCACTTGAATGTTAATAAGGATATATTTCATGAATATATAAATAATACAATACATAATAAATTTTTAAAATTATAGTTATTACTTACCATTATTTTATTACATCTCTCATGAAATGAAAATATCATTCATGTGTATGTACGACCTACCATCTCCCTGAACCCTGTAATTCGTTATTTAGTAAACAAATTTTATGGATGGAAATGAATATGTATACAATGAATATAAATGATAATAATATCAATATTAAAATTCTAAAGACAATATTACCATGCTAGAATTATATTTACCAAAACAACCAAACCAAATCATATATGAAAAAAATCACTTATCACTCAAAAAATTTATTTTAAAAAAGAATTATTAATAGATATATAGTAAAAGTTAATAATTAAATCATTTATTTTATGATATATATTAATATGGTTTTTTAATAACATTATATTAATTTTATATTTATTTTATAGGAGTTTTGGAAACATATAAAGTAAGTCAAACAAGAGGTAAGGGTTTTCTTGTCTCACATTAGTTTCTATGAGACTTATGTTGTATTCTCCACATACATATTTTATGTGGTGTATATACTGACACTTTATAATTGTATTTAATGATTAAATTTATATTCACTGAATTTAATGATTCATTTGACATTATTTCATTCATTGGGGGTGATGAATGAAAATTTTCCAAGACTATAAGTGTTTATTTCCCAATTTCATCAAAATCAGAGATTTTATCTGCTCAAGGAATCATCTATTCAACATATATATAATTTGAAAAATATATTAAATACTATATTTAATTGACTATGATTATTTATTGAAAAAAAACTTATCTATGTTTTACCTATTTACAAAATTATTTTTTTAATTAATCTTCTAATCAATTTCCAGATGATGTACTATTTGAAATTTATTGAAAATATAAATGAAATGTATTTTAAATTAAAAGGAAAGGATGAAATTTTCCACCATCATGAAAGACTAATGTATTGAATATTACATTATATGTGTAACATCCCCCAATCATATTTTTCTTGAGAAGGTGGATGGATACTTCTTTCTATAAGCGGCAACCACAATATGCAAAAGGCTATAAATAAATGGAAAAGGGCTTTAATACATGTGGGGGATGATTTTCCCTTTAAGAATAAAAATAATAACAAAAAATTCATATCCAAATAATAAATATTTTATTCATTATAATAATGTAAAGAAAATAAAAACTTCTTTTATAAATATCATACTAGAATCATGGACAACAATGAAATACTACAATGCTAATGAAAACCAAGGAAGACCAACTAATAAAACTCCAGGACTTCCATAAGACTCTATGATCCACAAGATCTATGCTATAACATCACCAAAAATAAAATGTATCATGTTGTATTTAAAAACTTGTGTGATAATTTACCTTTTCTCATTCCCTGATAAATGACATCTGCAAAATTACAAATGTGCCAAAGGATGGGTGATTACTAAATCTCAGTAGGTTTTCACTAATGAATTTCTCTACTCAAACTATTGTGATAGAAATGTTATTAACATTTATATAAAAAATTTATATTAAATGGTTTTTTAAATAGGTTATAAATAAAAATAAACAAGTTCTACATCAACATGTTTTCTAACAAAATCCATTTTTCAAGGAAGTTAACCAAAAAATTGTTTTATAACCATTTCACAATTTCCATTTAGAATAATCATTTAATTCCACATATCCACACCATCAACAATGAATAGTTATCTTGTAATGTTCCTTAATCATGAGTGGTAAATCATCCATTTACCAAGTCATCACAAGTTAATTATATCCCATGTTCTATTACAACTTTCATACTGAGAAGCAGCTCACATTTCAACGAAGCCTCATAAAAGCAATATGGACTCACACAGCCAAAGTACACCGAAAAATACTTCCAATACCAAAATTCCCAAACCATTTCAATAAAACAACCTATTTATTGAATACCATTTCCCAAAAATCCATTTCAAAATTATGGGAAAGGTTTATTTTAAAATCAACATTTTAAAATCAAGAAACCAAATAAATTTTCACAAAAAATTACCACAATTCCACAATTTCACCAAAAACTATCAATCGCCTCTAAAGAAGACTTACAGAAAAATTTTCACCAAGATATACCAATAAATATGAATCATTAAAATCAATTTGAGACTAATAAAAATTGTTCTAGAAATATGAGGCGAGAGTGAATCCACCTACATAGAGATTTTTTGTGGAAACAAAAATGGTAGGAAAAATGTCACAAAACTGGGTTCAAACTCCATGATCCCAACATAGATATTATCCCCTGTATTTTAAAAGATAATATCCAGTCATATTAAGAATAAAAACCTTATACCTACACATATTGAGAGTAGATCTAAGAAACTGGGAGATAGGGTGAAGTAGATTTAAAGAAAACATCAAGATCAATGAAGAAAAAACAAAAACCATAAGGAATCATCTTCTAATCACCAAGGGAAGCCTTAAGATCTACTTTGGGATGATGGGAGAACCTTATATGACATTTTATAAATAAAACTCCCATGTTAGGGTCTCATAGGTGGAAAAATGAGTGGGTTAGAGGGAAAATGTGTGGGATCCCCTTTTAAGGAGGTAGAATATTTTTGAGCATGGTTAGGAAACATGTGTGCTAACCATATTCTAGTCACTGTATTAAAAAACCCCTCACATGGTCACCTAACATAGTCTTGAAATTGTGCATTAACCATGATGATTACATGGCCTTAAATATACAAAATCCCACTTTCAAAGTGCATGGTTTCTTCAAAGTGGATCCACGGTTTTGGTAAACCATGTTCCACCCATGTAAGTTTCCATTCTCTCATGTCACACTGTCTATAGTTTCTTTCAAGTGTCCCATGGATTCAACAAACTATGAACCACCCGTGGACCTGTAAAAAATCCCCAAAAAATCTAAATGGTTTTCCAAACTCTCTCAAAACTCACCATTATACCTTATATATATATATATCATTAAGAAAGGGTTACATACTAGAAAATGTGGGTACTACATTCTCTTGAACATTGGCCTTTCCATCCCTAGAATGTAGAAAACTATCATTGCTTTGAAAAGGTTCTAAAAATTTCTATTTCATTTCATTCTCATGTACCCAAGTCTCTTATAGAATATGACCTTGTTGCTATAAAACACACTCTAGATCGATGATTTTTCCATGAAGGTATTTCTCATTCCTATCCACAATCCACACTGGTATATGTACCAATAAATAATCTATATCTAGGAAAATTTTATCCCATATGATCACATGGGTAGGGTTTGGCTAATCTGTTTTCAACTGAGATACTTGAAACACATTGTGTACCATACTGAACCATTGTCGCAATTCTAAATGATATGAAACCTATCCAAAAAATTTCAGCGTCTCAAAATAACAAATGTATTGATGAGAAATAATTCCTGTATTCCCAACATGCCAATTTCCAAGCCTTGGAGAAATCCTCAAGAACACATGATCACTCACAAATAATGAAAACATCCATTGATGATGATCCCGATAAAATTTTTAAAACTCTGATCTATAGCCATCCTCTTTCTGATCAACTGAATCTTCTCCATTGTTTCTTTGAAAATACTCAGCCCAATTAGTGAAGTATCACCATTTTCCAACCAAAAAATCTATAATGGCAAGGAAACCCATGCAATTCTTCGATATGAACCATATGTACCGAGGCCTGTTGTAATATGAGAACTCCGCTAAGGGTATGTGATCTTCCCATGAGCAACCAAAATCTACTAAACAATTCCATAAAATGTCTTCCCAAATTTGTATCTTTCGTTTAGATTATCCATCAATCTAAGGATTATATGTTGTACTCCTATTCAACTAAGTCCCATGGAATTTCTCTATGTATTTCCATAAATGAGAAACATTTTTTTGATCTCCATCTGATACGATTGAAAATGGTATTTCATTTCTCTTAAAAATTTCTAGGATATATATTTTTGATGGATCCTTCATCATATTAGTTTCATGAATATGGTTGAAATGGGATGACTTCATAATTCAATCCACGGTCACATATATGGCATCATGTTTCTGAACAATTATAGGGATTCCCTCGATAAAATCCATAGCTATCTGATCTAATTTCTACACATGAATAGGTAAAGACTGAAACCTAACATCTGGTCCCTGATGTTATGCCCTAACATTCTAATAAGCTTTTCATCTTGAATCAAACTCAACCACATTACTTTTCATACCGACCCACCAAAAACGTTCTTTCAACACCATATACAGCTTCTGTATGCACGAATGAATAGACCATCTTGATTTTTGGTAATCATGAAGAATATTCTCATGAAAATCCATAGGTACAACTAACGGATTCTTCAACAACATCAATAAACTCTCATCCAGCATTCATCCATTAATGGTCTCCCACCATTGATTTTTTAACTCATTGAAAGTAATTGTGAATCAGGAGTTTGGGCCTCTTCGGTTATCTTTACCAAATCAGGAACAAGCACTACTAAAATTAGAACTACAAAAACACCTAAATCATTCCATTCCATGTGCATGTCGGCTAGGACTGACATCAACTGCCACTCATTTTAAGATTCATTTTCCATATGAGTATATGAAATTATTCATAATTTAATGACCACCGAATTTTTTTTCCAGATGTATACATCAATTCATAGTAAAAAATTAGATACAATCCTTCAATCTCCTTTTCCTCAGATTTGAATCTCGTTGTGAGAAAATATTTTTTATTCTATTATGATCCATATACATAGTAAATTTCTCACCAAAGGGATAATGATGCCATGTATTCAATGAATTGATGAATGAACCAAACTAAAAATAGTTTGTTGGGTAGTTCTTATCATTCACCATCAGCTACCTTGAGCCATAAGAAACAACATGGTCCCCTTTCATGAGAACACACCATGTCCTAGATCTCAAAGCACAACAATACAACATGTACTATCATACTGATTTTGGAAAAATCAATATAGGTGTTGATGTGAGGAGAAACTTCAACTCGTAAAAATATTTATAGCATTACTCAATCAATTTTAGTGAAACATTATTGTTTTTAAAATTTGTCATAGGAAAATCTACTCATCAGAAGTCACAAAGAATGTGTTAGTAATAAACAGCAAGACCAAGAAAAATATATATCTCAAAGACATTCTTTGATGGTTTCCATGATATAATAGCTTCTACCATATCCAGATTCACCAAAACACCTATTTCAAAAATTTAATGTCCTCGAAAATGTACCTCTTATATCCAAAAAGTACACTTTGATAATATAGAAAAAATGATTTTTTTAAAATATTTTCAATAATATCACCAAATGTTTCTCTTGCTTATCCCATGTCCATGAATACACTAATATTTCATTAACTAACACAATAATAAAATAATAAATATATCATTCAATTATCTAATTCATCATTTCCATAAATAACATTGGTTTATTCGTAAGAACGAATTGAATTACCACATATTCATTATGGTCATATCTTCCTATGAAGGGTGTTTTTAGAATAACCTCCATCCAAACTCATAAATGGTGATATTATAATCACAATTCAACTTTTCATTACAATAGAGCTCCCCTAAATTTATTAAACATATCATCAATGTATCGATGTGGATACCTACTCTTTCTCATAACATAATTAGGCTTGTAATAATCCACAAACAAACCTAGGGTTCCATCTACTTTCTTTACGAACAAGACTGGTTCTTCCCATAAACACATGTTTGGCCAAAAGAATCCATTTCTTTATATCTCTTCCAATTTCACTTTCAATTATCCTAATTAATTTGATTCTATTCGATATGTTTTATGTGAGATAGGAATGTTCCCCAAGATGAGATCAATCGTAAACACCACTTCCCCATCTAGTGGTAACCAAGAGAAATGTTCATGAACCACATATAGATACTGGTCCACCCTTCTGGAAAAACTATTCTTCTCAATATCCTCTATTGATGGAAAATTCAGCATTGTCAACTGGTATGAGATCATTCTACTACTGTTTCCAATAGGATCATTGAACCTATCATTACATCCCTTTCCCCATTAAAGAGATGCTCGACACCATTCTCAATCTCCAAACTAACTGTTCTTATATAACATTCAATGTAATCCTTAAAACATTAAACCAATCTATAACTTGGATTACATCATATAGATCCATTTCAAGAACTGAGAAATCTAATTATATCCTGGAACCATCAACAATTATAGAACATTTTCAACATAGAAAGGCAAAGGATTATATTATCTCAAGAGGTGTTTCATGTTTTATCATGGAGGTAATCATAACACATTTCAAACATATAAAATCAACCAAATGAGAAGTAATAATAGAATGAGACCCACCAATATCAAATAGTACTTTCATAAGGTTATAATTCAAAATAATTGTAACTCTCACCGTAGATATTTCAACATGATCATCCACAATCACCTATTCAATTCCATATAATTTCTTCATCTATGATGTATTTTCTTTGTCTCATTGCTATGATTTCCCTTGATAATGAGTTATGGTATTACTAGAATCACCATGGCTATCTCTATATTGATGAAAAGATTTAATCTGTAGTCCTCACCTCATCTAAGCATATGAAACCTACAATACCTAAGAAGTTTCTCAAGAACCTGACCTTGGAGCACTGTGACAACAACACTGATGATATATCATCTTAGTGAAATTATGGCATGCTCTTGGGTTTTTCACACACCCTCTCTTCATGTGGTCAAAGGAACCACATTAGGAACATCTCTCTTTTTTCATAGGTCTTGGAGGAAGATTTATTGATCCTATCATTTCGATATGGTTCAAACTCCCACCAAGGAAGTAGTTGTCCATCTTCCACTTTATCCAAGCATTAGGGTTCCCTTCATTTCTAATGGGTATCAACATAATTCCTCTTACCATAGCTCTTGAGATTTAATTTTCATCAAACACCAGTCTATTGATAATCTTTATATTGTCTGTAATATAGATCAAAAAAATATTAAAGGGAATATCCTATCTCAACCCTAATTCGATGATGCATTCCATCATGGATGCACTAGTAGCACCATCATGTAAAAAGGGATTTAAATTCATCAATTTATCTACATACTTGGTGATAGAGAGATTCTACTTCTTCATGAAGAAGATATCTATCATTCTCTAAATCTTGAACATGTGAGGAATGAATGTTTTGATAAAAAATTCATCAAAATCATCCCAAAAAGGCATTTGTCCTCTTTAGAATGCACAGGTAGATCCCACCATTGGCGTGCCTGATCCTCTATCATATACATCACTATCTTGAATTTCAGATCCTTTAGTGTTCCGATGAAATCAAAGATTTAATTTATCATATTCAGCAACACCTATTCCCTTTATAGTTTAGAATCACCCCAAAAATATTGGAGGATTCTACATTTGGAATTGGATGGAATGATGCACATGTCCTGGCTCATCCCTCTCATTCCCTATGTCCACAACCTGAAATTCTTGATTGATATACTGAACTAGTGGTTTCTTCACCTTGCATCTCAAGAGTTACCAGATTATCTAGAGCTTCCTCTGGTTGATTTCTATAATGCATACTAAATTTCATTTTCAATACAAAAAATGCATTCCATATGTCTAACTCTGTAAAAACCAAAGGCTTAGCATATCAAATTTTAACACATAAACTATCACAACATTACTTTCCAAAATTATCCATTACTATATTAATACATTTTTTACATCATTAAACATGATTTTGAAATATAAGACATTGTCAAAATACCACAATTATTCACTTTTCAAAATATTTCAATTTAAAATAGTTTCAATATTTTCAAAAATCAACACATTAGAGAAAAATCTTAAATCATTCCTCTAATGATTTATGTACTCTTTAAATGTAGGATTTCTATAATCCCCCCTCCTATAAGTGCCCAGCATCCTTGTTAGAACATAAAATTTTCACTAGATATGATACAATTGGTAACATCCCCCCCCCATATCACTATATTTATAGGGTTGAAGGATGCAACATGGCCTTAACCGAAATCCCCAATACGCTAAAGTCTTTCAATAAATGACGAAGGGATTCAATATATGTGGGTGATGATTTTTCCTTTATGAACAAAACCAAACAAACCATAATGAAACAGCCACTCTATGAAGCATAATAAAAATTAAAGGCAACAAAACATTTAATTTATGTAAATCATAATAGAATCAATTACCATAAGGGAAGAATTTTATGTCAAAGTATGTAGTAGAAGAAAAACTAATAAAAATCCAATATCCCCACAATACTCTATAATCCCTATGCTCCATGATCCAACTTCACAAAACCGATCATGTATCATGAGTTAAATCTAAATGTGTGAGACACATTACTTTCTTCAATTTCTTGATAGATGACATCTGCAAAAGCACCACGGTTCTAAAGCAAGGGTGAGTACTAAAACATGGTAGGTTTTTTCCCGATGAATTCTATAATCACACAAATATGATTGAAAATTTATCAACATTTTTATAAATTAATTTATATAAAATAGTTTCTAAAACAGTTTATAACTAAATAAAAACAATTTTTATATCAACCAGTTTTCCAAAAAAAAAATCAAAGTTGGTGACCAAAAAATGCTTTTATAACCATTTCACATGTTTCTTGTTACCTAACCATTTCATCCCACATATCCACACAATCAACCAAGAATGATTCACTATGAAAGTTGTATACTCTTGATAGGTCTGTCATTGATATACCAAGTCATAAAAATTTAATTATATACCTTGTCCCATTACACATTTGGAACTAATCATGATGTCATATTTCAAATAGCCTCTTAAATGCATTATGAAAACACACACCATGTATGCCCAAAAACCATTACAATACAATCATTCCAAAAAAAATCATCAAAAACACATTTTTATTGAAAACCATTTTCAGCAAGCCATTTCAAAAATGCAACAAAGATATATTTTCAAATCATTATTTTGAACTCAAGAAACCCAATCACTTTGCAAATAAAATTACCACAATTCCACCATTTAACCAAAAACCATAAATCATCACTAAAGAAGACTTATAACATGCTTTAAAATAAGATTTATAATTAAATATCATTCAATTAAATAAATTTGAAACTAATACAAATAGTTTTAGAAAGAGTTTTTGAGAGTGAATACCCCTACCTCACGATATTTGGAGAAAATAGAAAAATGGGAGAAAGAACATCACAAAACCGGGTTCAAACTCCAATAATCGGCATTATATCTTCCCCCCTATTATTAATAAGTCCAAATTTAAAACAAAATTGGCATCCACCCCATTATATTTACCAAATTTTGGTGTCCATCTAAGAAACTAAGAGATGGGGTGAGGTTGATCTAAGAAAAATGTTAATAATGACAAATAACAGTCACATACCGCAAGTAATCGGCATTGAATTACAAAGGGAAGCATTCAGATCCCCTCCAGATCTATGGGGAAACCATATATTACTAATGGGGATGAAGAATCCTGATTTTGGGATGCATTGGAGGAAAAACGAGTGGGTTATATGGGGAAAAGAGTGAGATCCACTTTTTAAGGGTGTTGTTTTTTCCTATGCACAGTTAAGAAAACCAATCACTAACCATATGTCAGTCACTATATTATAGAAACCACTCACATGGTCACCTCACATTTTCTCCAAGTCATACACTAACCATTATGAAGCCACATAGAAAATAATACCAAAGATAACATTAAAAGAACATGGTTTCTCCTATGTGGATGCACTGTTTGGTTAAACCATTAGTCTCTCGTGCTCCTTTCATTTTTCTCTTGCCTCACTATGCACGGTTTCCTGGAAGTGTTTCACGGTTTTCAAAAACACTGAAACACTGATGATCCTATAAAAAATCCCCCAAAACAATCAAAAGTTTTCTCAACATTCCCAAATCTCACAATAATACATTATATACTTAAAAATTATAAAGAAAGGGTTAAGTACCAGAAACTGGGGGTGCTAAAATATCTTTACCAAGTTATTTTCCAATAATGTTTTTTCTCTAATATGTTAGTATTCTTCATACTTAAAAAATTATTTTATAAATGAAAATGATATTTTACTCAGAAATGATTCAAATAATATCATCCAAATTTTTTCACCACATTCAACATCCATTGATAAATATTATTTCATGTATTTACACTAATAGTTCCCTAAAACATATTTCTATGGATGGTTTATCATATTTTTGACATGGAAATGTATTGATAATCTATTTTTAGTTTTTTTAATATAGAGAATTATTTATTTTTAAGGCATTACAATCATGTTGTATTATTTATTCATATAGGCCGTGAAATAGAATTGGTAAGTGATGGAAGGGCCAAAATTTATCCCATAGAGGCATCAGTATGAATTATTGAACAAACTATATAGGTTTTGGGTTTGGTAATTAACAATATATTTTCATATGTCTTATTATAGGGCAATGGAAATTTTTTTAGATGTATTGTACAAGGCCTCGATGATAAGTTTTATATGTCTTGCACTATGAATTCATTCATTATGAAATAAATTATTAATGTCCATGTAATTATTTAATTTATTATAATATCCATGGATGTGATTTTAGTTCATGTGATTATTTATATGGAATTATTTTGACCATTATCATTTAGTTCCATGTTATTTGTTCTGTGTTACCTTTTGTTTTACGTATACCATTTTTGAGCATCTGAGCTCACTCTTTTATTTGTTTTCTTTTCAAAATGATATGAAGAAGTTTATTTCAACTAGCTTCATGTTTGAACGAATTTTATTATGCTAGGTATTTTATATTTAATATGTATTATAGGAATCATATTATTATCTGTTTCTTCAATACTTCTACACTAGTAGGTCCTTCCAGATGTGATTTACTATATTTTGTGTTATTTTAATAATGTAACCACTGGTTCTATGATAATAGTGTTGGGAGTTGAAATATTTTATAATATCATGCTCTAAAGAAACCTAGGGAAATATATTTTCGAAAAATTATTATGGAATGTAACCTTTTATGAAATATGAAAATATTCCAATTGAAACAAAGCTTGTGATTTTGATAATAGTTCTAAATAAGCTTTCAATTTATGTTATTTATTTTACTAAAAATGAAATGATATATTATGATTCATAATATTTTGATCTAATATAGTATATTCACTGTTAAAAAATGGAACATATTAGTGTGAATAGAAACTATATCAATTCATATAATCCATGTACATATCTCCATCCCATATAGGATAATGAATATGGAGATTGATCATCAGCTAGAGTTGAACAATATATAAATATTTTTGTGTAGAGACTTAGGCTATAGGAAATAACCCATCATGTAAATAGAATACTAGTGACTTATAATTTGGTGTAATAAGGATAGAATGACTAATTCATTAGTAACCTCCTTCATTTAGTGACACTAAAAATCAATTTGAAACTTATCAATGGCAAGTTACATGGATAATATATTTCCTATCTTTGGATGTAATTAAATTTAGAATGTTTTCAATGTAGTTCATCATCACTCATGTGATAAAGATAAATGGTGGTCTTTGATTCAAAACACTATGGATTAGTATGAAATAGGGAGTATGAAATGGATGGAATTTAATGAACTATTAATGGAAAATATTTTCCTCAAAAAAAGTAGAAGATATAAAGATACACTTCTTACATCTAAGACAAAAGGAAGAGGAAAATATTTCTACGTATGGGGGAAAATTAAATGGTTATCAAGGCATGTCTCGGAAAACATATATAATCTGAATAGTAATATTAATTGATCCTTCAATATATTGAAATCAAAATTTCAAATGTCACTATTCTCTAAAACAATCTCATCACATTAGGCTGTAGTATCATGTCCTTTCATGATAGAAAAATAATTCTCATAATTTTATTACAATGAAGGAAATCCTAACAAGAAAATTAAGGCCATGGAAAAAATGGATCAGGGGAACAAGGGAATGAAGGATTTTCCTAGCAATGGTAATTGTGGAATGAAACCCACATGTACATCATTGAAATGAATGTTATTTTTCTATAAGCTTAGAGAAAAATTCCACCAATTTAATTATTTTAAGGGAGCTACAAAAGTAACAAATGTGAAATTCCTAAAATTCAAGGACATGATGAACTAGAAAATTGAATACCCCATGTGTCAAGGGAATATACCATAAAATAATCCAATAGACCAAGGTCGGTCTTATTCTATTACTAATGACAAAGAATAATTATTAAAGTACTTGAATATTTATAATTAAAAAATTCGGTCATAAAATTATTTTTAGCATTGGTGTTATGGTTATACAAATGAAGAAAAATCTATGTATTGTTTTGTTTTAGTTTCTCATTAAAGTTTTGTAATAATATGTTGAATTTTACTATAGAACAATAAAATTAATTTTATAAAAATATGATATTTTTCTGAAAAAAACATGATTAATGTGAATTTGTCCCTAAATATGTTCCAAATGTTGACATAATAATGTTTATTTGAGATTTAAAAATTATTGATTACATAAGAAGATAAGTATAAATGAATGTGTAATTGATTTATAATTTGATTCATGATGGAATTTACTATATATTTTGGATTTATAAAATATATTTTATAATCTAAGATTATATTTAAGGAATGAAGAGAAAAGGTTTTCATGGAAGGATACATGTTTTCATTAAGATATTTTGGTGATTGAAGTTATTACCATGTTTTGGGAGAATATGTGATCAAGGAATCTACAATTGACATTAAGAGTAACTTTATTAGGGATTAATGATAATTTTATTCCTAAAATTTTGTGACCTTATTTTTGGATGTTTTAATTTTTCCATAAACATTTCAGATAATCCTTATAGATATCTACTTATGGAAAATATTATATCAAACATTGGATTTATTGTTTTAGGTTAATGTATGAATTTTAATATTTTTTAACTTGATCAAACCATTTTGGTTTTAATTAATATTTAAAAGCATAAGTAATGTCTTTTTGATCTTATGATATATTAAAAGTGCTTCAGATATGAAAAATTCATCTCAAATATCCATTTCGTTTCTTAAGAGATAATGAGGAAATATATCAAAACATAACCAAAGGATGGTATTGTGAATGTGACATAGAAATATGTAAAGTAATTTTATTTCTTGGAGTGATTTACATAGACCATAAATTATCCCCTCCACTTCAGGAAAAGGACCTTGAATAAAAACTCTATCCATTCAATTTCCTTTTTAAGAAATTGATGGTTTTTACCCTTTATATATTAATGGTTTATTATGGGTAAATTTACCATGAATATGTTATCTATAACCCTATTTTAATCATTTGGAATTATCTTTCTCATACCTTTCAATATTTTTACTTACCACTAATGTTCTCCTACTTGAAAACCTAATTTTTTGGGGACCTCTATACTTCCATTTCCCTCTTTTGAAAATGAAGTGTTATTAAACATTTATTACAATGTGGGTTTTCTATAAAATAATTAACCAATTTTAAAGCCATTGAAATTAAGTATATTTTAAAATTATGAGGAACAAATTTATTTAAGGGTGGATAATGTAACACACTGGGATTTTTAAAGAACACAATTTTTGATAGAATACACAACATTAAACTCCATGTTTAAGGCACCAAAAGAATACAATTACAATATCATTATCACATAGCCATTAATGTTTTGGGTATGAATATAACTAACTAAGTAATTAAAATTTTATATTTTACACCTATATAATATAAATCCAATATTTATCAATTCACTAGAAATGAAAATAAAACTAATTCAAAAATAAGGGTGATGTTTTTTGGAAAAAAAATATTTTTATGCCTGCAATGTTTTTTTGTTACTAAAATAAATTAATAACTAATTTTAAATAATATTATTGAATTTTTTTTAATATAAATTCAATCATATGTTATATATTTCATCTAATATTTTCTATGAATGTGAAAATAATAAATTCCAATTTTATGCTTAAAAAATATATTTTTTCTAAAAGCGGCTTTCATCCTGATTTGTACACGTGTTTTGGAATTAATTTCATTTAATTATAGATATTTAATTTGATAAAATTTATTAATTATTTTTATATATTTAGTTCATATTTTTTTAATGTTTTTATTTTATTTTTTTTCCTTATTAATAGTAATTATGGTAAAATTAATCACCATGGTAAATGGTAAATTTGGTTAATCAAGGTTTAAATTCAGTGAAATGAACATTATATTTCATATTAATTCATATTAGTTGAATGAAATTATACCCTTATCTCCATACTCTTGAAATTTATATGATTAATGGAATCATTTCTTTGAAAATGAAAAATATAATATTGAAATCAAATAGGGTTACAACATGTCACTCTCTGAGTTTTAAATATATATTATGTGTCCTCAAAAGGATAAACACAACATTATAATGAATATAAGTGATATTTTTATGAATAATAAAAATATATTCCTAGTGACAACATATTTATAGTTTTTAGTGATTATATAATTACCATTAATTCTTAGGAAAGCTAAGACCATATTTATTCAATTAATAGAAAATTATAATTAATGAAATTAAAAATATTAAATTTTTTATTATTTGATTGATTTATAGTTTTATATTATTTTTATAGATTAATATAAAAAATTGTGATTTATAAATTAATTATATTCAAAATAAAACTTTTTTTGAGGAATTTTATATCAAATTAAATGAATAATGTCCAAATTTTCATTAATGGTATTTTATGAAAATAATATGTCATTAAATTTTTTAAATTTCATCAAAATCATTAAATTGGTAAAAGGGTAATATATAATCTAATTTTTCATCCCTTGACCATTTATGAGTCATTATATTTTTTATATGTAAATTTTTTACTCTTCAAGAGTGAAAAATATGTTATTGTCGTTAATGTTGAAATAGGATTACAACGAGGTTACACAAAAAGATAACGTTTCAAACACCCCAAAATAGGTTAAAAAATTATTGGTTAGTTAAAAATCATCCATATCCGAACCTATCTTCAAATACATAATAATTGGGATTAATTTTTCTTGATAATGATTTTATTAGAATTTATCTTTTATTAAATTCCTAGATTTCCCATACCTCAATTATAAAACGGAATCACATACCTCACTTTATTACACCAAATTGATCATTCTAGATCAACCACCGCCTAAAAATTTATATTTAAAATATCCCTATACACATTATATAGGTCTTTATCACCCAAAAACCAATAATATGGTTCGAAAGAGGATATCTAATGGATCACTTTCAAAGAAGAGGCAATCACCCCGACTAATCATATTCTTTTTTACTTCTTCATTTCGAAACTCTAAATATTTTGTATTAATCATAAAATTTTAATATATTTACCCTAAATATATTCAAATGTTATCAGTATTATAAAACCACCATTACCCTCCCTAATCCACATAAAATGGGGAGTGAATGTATTTCTCGTGTGTACATATCACTTACCATGTCCGCATTGCGATACATTTTATTTTCTATCACCAAATTTTATGGATGATAACTATTATGGTTTTAATGTTTATATATAATATTTATGAAATAATTATACTTTTGGAATAATAAGATCATATATACCTTATTAAATTCCAAATGGTTTGGAAATGATATTGTTTATCATGCATACGTGTGGACTACCACCTCTGTGACGCAATGTGGTTTTTTAATTTCCCCTTTATAGGGATGGTAATAAGGATATATTTTAAGTGTATATGAACAATTTATATTATATAATATGATTCTATAAATGAGAATTATTATTTTCCTTTCTTTCATTCCATCTACCTAAAAATGAAAATTGTGTTCATTCGTATGTATGGCTTTCCATATCCATGAATTTTGTAATTAATTTTTATATCTATAACATTTATATAAATCCATGAATACATGTATAATGAATATAAATTATAAATATATCATTATTTAAATTTTTATTATAACAAAACCATGATCAATGATTATGTACCAAAACTAAAAAACCACTAATATATGAAAAATGATGCAATTATATCTAGGAGGATTAATTTTAATAAAGAATTACTAATAAATGTGTAATAAGTGGTTATAAGTAAATATTATATTGTGTAATATATATGAATATGGTTCTGCAATATATTTAAAATAATTATATATGTATTATAATGTTTTTTTAATAAATTTGAAGGATGTCTAACCTGTGGTATGGTTTTTCTCATCTTACATTTGTTTCTATTAATCATTCCCACTATTCTGCACTTGATTTTTTATTTGATTTATATTATAAATATTTGACATGATACGTCACGATTCCCTTTTTACTCATGCGATTTGAGGATTACTTTTTCGATATTTCATGCATAGGGTTTCTGATTCAAACGTTTCCAAGGTTGTAAAGGTTTATTTCACAATCTCATCGCTATTTGGGATCTTCTTTGCTGGGGGAATATTTTCTTCCATATCCATATTTTTATTAAAAAAATTAATGAAAATTTTTACTATCAAAAAAGTATTTATTAAAAACATATTTATCTATGTTTTTATCTTTTACAAAAAAATAATAGAATATCCTTGTCATTTTCCCAATGAGGTGCTTCTCCACTTTTCTAGAATGTGTAAACTGGTTGTTTTATTAAATAAAAATGCATGAAAAATTTCTCTCCATCATTAAATGTAAATTATTTAAATATTAATTTATATTTTCACTAGATTATTTTGATGTAAAATTGTTTCATTGTTTTTTTAATGTTTGAGGACTGAATTATAATTCTTTGTGTGAGAAGAGTATTTTTCTCAAGAATTATTCTGGTAATATTATTAATGTACATTTATATATTTTAGAAACCATTAGGGAATATTTTTTGAGTATGTACACTAAGAATACCATCAAAGATATTTATCTAGTTTTTTTGTAATAATGTGGATTTGGAAAAGTGTTTATATTCCCTATGCTAGTTCATACAAACATAAAGTTATTGAGTTTTAAGAAATTTTCATTAAGTTGTATGGATTTTTCATATATGGAATGAAATTTAATTTTAATATGATTTTAGGGGTATACTATAGTTCTATTTTTAATTTTTATGTTTTAAGAGAAAAACAATATTTGGTTCCAAGAGATTCATTTCCCACTTATTTAATGATATTTAGAAAAAGCGCCTCAATGACGTCTTTAGTTGTCAAAAATGTGGCTTCGATGGTATGTTTCAGATGGCCAACATTATTCATTCCCTCTTTATGATATATTTTATTTATATCCACGTGATTATTTGATTTATTATTATATTAATGCATGGGATTCTACTTAATGTTATTTATTATAAGGATTTATTTTTACCATCATTTATTTTTTACATATTATTCATGCCTTATTAGATTATGTTGTATGGATCCCTTTACAATGAATATAATATCAACATTTTTTTAACTTAATATATTTCAAAGAATAATTTGGATAATATAAAGGATGAATGGATGATTTCATGCTATGTATTTTATATTTCAAATGTAATTTATGAATCAATGTGTTATAAATTTTTTCAAGAATAAGAAACCATTTGGTCTGTTAGGTTTTGATTTATGGTATCTTGTTCTGATGTAATAAAGTAATCATTGGATCTTAAAAACTAGAGCTTGGGTCTACATAATTTTTCATAATTATGGTCATGCATGAAATGATATAATTTATACATTATCATAATGTATGTTTATTAAAGTTAATGAATAACATCTAAAAATGAAATAAAAAAGTGATTAAAGAAATATAAAAAATTTAAATATTTAAGTATGGAGGTCATATTATCAGTGATAATTGATCCATTTTGACTTATTTAAAAGGGTGAATGACATTACAAGAAAAATAATATACCTTGGAGATAATTTCGATGATTAAACCATTTTTAAAAATAAAATACAAATTAATCTTGATAAATTGGATTCCAATGTTTCAACATTCGATGATAGAGACCAAAATATTCTAACACTAGACGATCTTATTAGCACTATCACAAACTACTAGATTTGAATATGAAATTTTATGAATAATAAATAAAATAATGATCGATAAATTTCATTCAATGATGGAAGGAAAGGGTGGTCTATGAATATTTTTATTGAAGAATATAAGGAATATGAAAATAAATAAGAGGTTAGTAAGTGTTATGATGACATTATGGATTTCATTTCTAAAATGGTACAAAAAGGCATATAAATATAAAAAGTAAAGTTATCTATAAAGAGACTCAATTTTGGAGATGGTTAGATTTTTTATTGAAAATTTTCCTCAATAAAAGGATGATGAAAACATTTCTGATGATTATAGAAATCCACGATTATTGATTATGAATTATGAATAAAAATAAAAATCCTATTATAATGGTATGAATAAGAAGTTAAATAAATACAAAGGGCGAAATTTGTTTCTATATGTGATAATAATGATGAATGTAAAGAATTGGTTGATGACTTTAGTGATGATACTTCTGATAAATATATTATTTTAAATTTGAATGAAGAAAAATTCCCCAGTAATGAAAGAAGTAGTTTGAATAAATAAATAAAATAGATTGATTTTATGGAAAAGGGAATTTTGAAAGCGTAACACCATGAGATTTCAAGACCTATTTTTTCAAAATAATATTTTTCACAGCTTGTACACAACAACAAGTTTAAATGAACTGTAATACATTATCATGAGATGATTGTCGCTTAGCTGTTGGACTTGAAATTCCCTATGTGGATGGTTGAGGTGTACGATCATATTTTGTGTCAATGTATGATAAGAAAACAAACCTTTTGAAAAATGATACCCTCTATTATTAGTAATTAATCATATAATGATAAATATATAATGAATTTTAGAAAATTAGTTGTTGATGATGCTTGAATAATTGTTGTGGATTCAAGGGATCTCAATTACTAAGATAATTAATCATATAGGAAATGATGCTTGGAGAACTATTATGGATTCTTTCGGATGTCATTTTCAATGAAAATTCTCTGATTGAAGAATTGATATATATATCATACACATGTGAAAATGGAGTTATAATAAGTGAACATTCTCTATTAGAGGAAGTTAAATTATGACCATACAATATCTCATTATTTTGTGGGGAATTCAATGAAGATAATGAAAATATTTATTTTCATAAATAAATATTAAAGGACATATAAAGATAGAGACTATATGTGTTATTTGGTAAGTAATATTTTGAAGAAGGTACTTTGGTTGGTAATGTACTTAGTAATTAATATGTAAATATGTAGGGTCCTTTGTCAAAGAATTAAGATAACCCCTATAAACAAAGGACCCATCAACCACAAATATGGGTCTCAATTGGTCAATCTTGTGGGATAGGTAAACCTGTACATTTCCATAGGTATGTATGTGTATTTCTTCAGACATAGTTCCTAAGAAGTGTGTGGACATGTTTTCATGGGGTGCACAGACCATGTACAAAGGTTCTTGAGGGGTACCTCAATTTTTAGGCATGGCTGATAGTGGATGTTTTTTAGTGGTGTTGGGAGTTCCAATCCCCTACTACCCAATATTGTCCATTCATCAACATGAGATTAATTGTTAGGTGATTCCGAACAAATTCTGAAACCAATGTAGTATAGAGGCTTACAAAAAATATTGTCCATGCTTTAAAAATATTCTAAAATAACATAATTCATTCAATATGATGAATCTCTACCATATGATCAATCCTACATAGCATATTCAACCTATGATGCATTTATGGCCACACAAACTACATTGGCTTAATTCCTCATGTGACAACTAATGTTTTGAAATTTCTAGTGATCAATACCAAATTATGAAACTAAGTGAATATATATTCATTAATCATTTAATCTAATAACCATCTTCAATTTGTGAGAAAATGTGAAAAATGAGTTTCTTCTGAATGAATATTAAAATGAACAAGTATTATCATGGTTTATAAAAATATGTACCAGTTCAATCATTTTAAAAAAATATACATAATGAATTCATTATCAAATTCACATGAGGATAAGTTGATTATGAATTATTTAATTCTATTATTCTTGATGTCATATAAAAAATCTGAAATTCATTTGATAATATTCAACATTGATGATATATTCAATATTTTTTGTTTTCATTTACATGGAATAATAATAATATGCCTATGGAAGTGAAAAATAGTGAACCCTTCACCTATAAATACCCCTTAACGTTTATGTTTTTTGAGTTATTATATTTAATTTAGATATCTCTCATTCCATAGAAACTGATCATTCATGAGACTCACTTTTAATGATGATAGGGTTTAATAAATCACTTTACATGCACAATGAATAAGTCCTCACATTACCCTTTTTCAGTTTCATGAAGTAAAGGAGATATTGATATATTTATTTTCTCTTAAGGTGATTTATGAGACACATAAACAATATATCACATCAATTTCATTCATGTTTATAATAATATTTTCATTAATTCATAAAGAATACTTTTTTTCATCTATTTACTATTGTGGAAAGATAAATCCAGACACAATTTTGTAAGGGAACATACATTGTTACTGGGGGATAGATAAATCATTCACATTTTTCACATACGTAAATGAAATAAAAATAATTATCTTTTCATGAATAAGAAATTAAATATCATTATTCTATTTATAGAATCCTGAAACCACATTGGTTTATGAAAAGAGATAGTGAATTGTTTGAATTCATGACACACATGCATTGAACCAAAATAAAAGAAACAACTAGTATGTGTACATGCATCGGTGTATATGATGAAAGTGGGAATAGATGGACTATGTGTGAATAATCTTGTGTGATTTACTTTTCCGACATGCATTCTCTTCCACATCGAAATATCCACTAAAATACATAACCCACGTATTATAAGAAATCCCATAAAATAGAAGTAAAAAAATATGTCCTAGAATTTTTTCATGAGAAGACTATTTATTCTATATTATAAATTCATGATCATTTAGAAGTCAAGAAAAAAGTTATTTGATATTGTTCATGTTTCATTCATGTATATAATAAAATAGAACATCATGTGTTCTTCACATTCACATATTCAAATGAGGCCAGAAACTTCATGGAAAAAGGATTATTTTTTCAATTATTTGATAGTCTATAAAGAACACGACATACAGAGTGTTGAAATATTATTTAGTTGATCATTATAGAATGTTTTGAGTTGAAGAATATGGTGCATATTCAACTTATAAATAATTACTCAGCTAACATGCATAAAATATTGTTGATATAGTAGAATTCAGATTCCCGTAGTTTTGGAACAAGGTTATCTAGTAGATTCAAATACACCAATTTCATTAGAGATGTCATGTTTTGAAGTTTATCGAACAATATTTTATGAAATGGTTATTCTATTATAGAAAACACCATTAAATAATTATTGGATCTAGTATAAATAATTATACTGACACATGATGATTGATTATTTCCTATAGAATGATTATGCACAAATTCTATGTGTTTTTAATCACTACAGGTTTATACAGATAAGAGAATATATGAAACTATCATTGGTTGATCATGAAAAGAAGTTGTAATTTTTATTGAACCTTTTAACAGTGATCATGTTATTAAATTTAATTTATTATATAAAATACATGTGTATGGTATTGTTGAGATCTCACAACATATCCATTCACATTAAAAAGTTTATATGTTTGAGATTAATAGAGGCTAGTTAGAAATCATGTAAAAATAATTTAATATTGGGTACACAAGTTCACCCCCCCCCTCTTATTCTATTGTACAGTGCATATGGGATCCAAAATTGGCATTATAGGACATGTCTACCTCTAAATGGATTAATGTTTTTACCAGGTGAATAGAAGTGTTTATTCGATCTTGATTATGAAGTACATTGATTGAATGATTTACTCTACACTCTTGTTAAAGAAGGCATGAAGGTATCCGCAAAAACATTGTAAATTTGGATGAAGATATAAGAAAATTTATTTCAAAAAATATAAAATAAAAAATAGAAGGATCAGTGATGGTTAATAAAATTAGTTGGAAATATACTTTTTGAATAAAATTTCTTGAGCTATGGAGAGTATGGGAAATATGTGTCTCATAAATTTTTAATTCTTATACACTCCAATTTAATGATATATACTGAATGTTTAAAAATATTTCATTATGTATATAATTTTTTTTGTCATAGAAATTCTCGATGAAAAATAATATCATGAAGATGAAGTCAATAAAAAGGAGGATCTACTTAGTAAGAAATTTAAAAGGTTTAATGTTCTCATTGTACATGTTTATGCAACCAAATAATTTTTTACTCAATACAATTCAATGATTTCAATAATTGAAAATGATTTTCAATTTAATTTTTATGATATTATCATGATTAAACATATTTTTTGTGAATTATTCGTTAAACATCAAACACTGTCAAATGATTCCATAAATGTCATAAATTCTCAATATAAATAACAAAGATGTAAGGTTTAAGATTTTTAATATAAATTGGAATAAAATACCAAGTTTCATGAAGATTATATTTATAACATATATTTTCTTATATAATCACATAAATGTACTATTTGTGCCAAGAATTCCTGATTGGAAGTTAATACAAGAAGAATCAAAGTCCATTAAAACACATTGACTGTAGGTAGTAGAGAACATGATGATCTGTTTATTAAATTAAAATGGGAATGCCACCATAGATTAACATTAGTTGATAATATTTATCTTCTCCATAGCATGAAATTTAATAAACTATAGGTTACATTTAGAAACATAAAAGGAGACACATGTTAGAACATTCCAGGATATTGAAAAAAATAATTATTCCCCCAAATTATATAAAGAGATTATATCCTATAAAAGGTATTTTTTTTACAAAATAAATTGATAAGGATCATGTATCTAAATAGAATCTTATTAGTGGAATGAAAAGTGAAAGTTATCCCTTTATTAACCTTATACAAATTCATAGAATAAGGTAAATCATAAAGATATTAATTCTATTCAAACTAATGAAATATCTTCATCAAGTTCAAGTTTAATTGTGAAATCATAGAATATGGCGTTCGATAAAAATGATGATACAACCACAAAATCAACAAGGTTGGATACTATAATTATCTATAAAAATGAATCGCAAATTTATCATATAAATATGAAAATTCAAAAACAAAAATAGTAAGGTACTAAATCACGTCTGGTTAAAACTATATGCAAAAGAAGGTGATCCGTTGGATTCTTTTTCTACTTTGGAAGTTTATACATCAGGGAACTAGATTTTGGCACAAGAGGAGAGTGCATAAATACTACAGATGGATTATATTTAGGGGTAGTATAGGTGAAAAACTAATGGAACCTTCTAAATATTAGCCTATTCTACAAAATAAAATTAATATGTACACTAAAAACATATTCTTGTTCATTGAATATTTCTATGAAAACTACAACACATAATTTAAATTAGAAGAAGAGTTCTAGAATTCATTAGTTGGGAAAAAATCTAATGCTAATGTTAATAAAATACAAAAACACAAACATAACCTCCACATAATGAAAAAATCACTAACATCATTCAGAGATAAATAGGTGAAGAATGATTTTTTATAGAAGACAATAACTAAATAGATCACTACACAGAATATTGAGAATATAGAATCAACGAATTTCATGTAAACCAATAAAATATGATTCTAATATGGAAATAGAGTTAATAACATGGAAAACTATAAACAATCCATAGAAACTAAAATAATAATATGCATGTTTAAATCAAAAATTAAATCAATCTAGGATATAAATGAGAAGATATGATTTATTTGTGAAATTATAGAAGACTATTTTTATAAGTTACTCTTGAAAGGTAACTCATAAAAATTAGTGTGTTTGTGTTTTTGATCTAAATAAGAATATGATAATAAATAAGGACTAATAATTTTTCATGATTTGGTATGAGATTCTATTGAAATGAAACATTTTTATTATAAAGCACTATCTAGGGAAAAGTAAAAAGTAAAAAATGGTTGTTCAATGTGAACATCACGAATTTAATGAGAGGTTGGTGATGGTTAACAACTCAAATATTTCAAATTGATTGTGTGGAAGGTGAAAGAAGATTAGAAAAAATGAAAATAATTATATAACCCTTATATATACTCAAAAGGTGATGGTGAATATGTAAAAACAAGCATTAGGGGAAGATAGTTCACTATTATTAGATTTGAAGATAAATAAAACAAAAAATAAGAATTTGAATGAAATTAAAGATTCCATGCAATCTAATATATCTTAAAATGTGTAATGTAAAAGAGAGAAAAGCTTTACGATTACAAGTAATATTAGAGGTAAAGGGAAAATCATCTTTGGGTTTATAGATAATTCTCATCCCTAGAGTGAACACTATGAATCTCATAAGTGTTCAACATTATTCCATTAGTTCATATATATTAATGGTGTGCATACATACCATGTAATAGGGATGAACCTAATTCTCAAGAAGATACCTAAAATAAAAAAGTGTAAGACAAATAAATTAATAATGGTTATAAAATATCTAATAATAACATGAATTTTTTCAAAGTGGTTTTTCATAAAAATTAATATTTTGAAGAGAATTTGTTGAAAATATCCACCACATCCAATTAAGGGAGTGCACCCCTTGTGCGTGAGTAAACAAAATGATATCATAACAATTTTTTATTCATGATTAACTAATTAAAGTAGAAGTTAATTCCAAATTAATTTAAAGGTAGATGAATCAATCAGGGAACCCCTACATTATGATTTTGCATATATTATCAATAATAGAAGAAGATATAACAACCATAACAATGGAAATAGTATTGATAACAAAGAAAAATGGGGAGATTAAAAATCCCCACGTGGATTGTTCATTAGTATGGTTTTATTTTTTTAAATGTAAACTATTTAATCATAATCTATTTATAACGAATTTATCTATCATTATTTTCTATTCCTAGAAAAAGAAAGAGGTAAATTATTTAAGAGTAAATTTATAAAATTGTGAGGTTTCTTGGAGAATTGTTATAGATTCATAGGATATCATTTATGATGGTAATTATTCATGTTAGTAATGATGATTTTATAATTGTTTTGGATTCATTTGGTCTCATTTTCTAGAAAAAATATCCATGTTAATTTTTGGAGATTGATGAGTTTATTTTAATATATTACAAATTTTAAAATGGAATATGAATAAGTGTATTTTTTCTATTATATTATGTTAAATAAAGTCCTTTCATCATCTTATAATTTCATGAGGTGTTCAATGAAGATCATGTAAATATTTACTTTCATAAAGAAATATTGGAGTCCTTGGAAAAAGAGATAAAATAATTTTTGGTTTCATGAAGATGTTTCTGAAGAAGGAATTTTCTATGGAAATGTACTTATTAATTAAATAGTAAATTTGTATGGGACTTTGTAAAACAATTAGCCAAAACCATGGAAACTAGGGACACCTCCACCACAAATGTGTGCTCTAAGGGGTTTAACACGTGTGAGTGTTCATCCTAGAAACTTTAGCCAGTAGGTATGTATATCTGGGATCGTATAGTTCCCATGATGTGTACACAGGTGTGTGCATGGGGAATGATGATTCTGCACAAATTTGATAGAGTAACATAACCTAAGTGGGGCATAACCGATGAGGTCAATGTGTGACTATTGTTGTGGGTTATAATCCCCCACTACATTGGCACATCACTTCATTAGTACAGGATCTCTAAATAAGTGTATCAAGGAAAATATGTAATCTTGTTTAAGATGACGGCTGAAAACAAAAACTATACCTATATTACAATGACATGAAAATCAAATAAGTCAACTGATATGATGTATCTCAGCAATCTAATTATACCTAAAAATCATTTCATCCTCCACTTAATTTAAGTCTACCCTGACTTCAATTGTTTAATGGCATATTCTAAAATCAATGTTTTTTTATCTCTGGTGATCAATACCAGCTTGAAAACAGAAGATAATTGATCATTATAAATCCAGTGTTTCAATATTCACCATTAAAGTATGAGATAAAGATAAGAATTTGATTCATCCAAATGAAAATTTATTTTCAAATATATTATCTTTCCCTAATGAAATATCCATGAGTTGAAGCATTTAAAAATTGGGGACAATTCAAGTATTAATGCATTAATGTGATGATAATACAATCAAAAAGACTTGGACATCTTGATTCTCTGTATCACATGAAAATAAAACCACTGTTTGATAATTTTAAAAGATTAAAATATCTTCATACATTCATTTTTTTGAAATAACATAATAAGTGGGTTTCTATGGTGGTTTAATGACATTAAACCCTTCTCTTATAAATATGGATGCACAACCTAGTTTTCTAAGTGCTAGGAATTATGATATAGATATCAAATTTTAGATAAATAGATCATGTGTATAAAACATTTCTAGTGAAGGGAGGTTATATGAAGAAATATTATTTGCTAGAGGAGAATGAATCCTACAAGCCATATTTGGTTTTGTGTAGGGGGAATAGATACCATTATATTTCAGTTCCCATTATTTTATTTAGGAGCTACCTACTCCCTAGGTTACTTGAAGATAATAAACTTTTTAATGAATATTGTTAATATTTTATGAAGGATAAGATTCTCAAAACTTTTTAATGTTGGGGGAAGAAGAAACATTTCACAATTTCATGTACAAAAAGGCAATGTTCTTGAATATGAGGGAATTCATGAACTTGTGTTTTTTACTAGGGTGATGGAATGTGGGGTAATGATTTTTATGCAAAGATAAAAGTAAATATAATGTTTATTTTTCATGATAGATATCCCATTTTGGTGAATGAAGTAGAGATATTTCATTATGTACAAGCATGAGACACATGACTTGAACCAAAATAGGAGAAAAAGACAGTGTGTGTGGATGTATCTATGTACGAGAAGAATATGAGATGAAGTGGATTGTATTTTTATACTCTTTTTTGAAGGACATTGTATGCATGAGTTCTCATGAACACACAAATATCTTCTTATAGACATGACCATAATAGGTAAACAAAGAACATAAAATTATAATAAAAAATATAATTTTTTGGTTTAATCTTGTGCATACCATTAATTGTATATCACACATTCATGATGAGTGATAAGTAAAAAACATGGTTATTTAAAAAATTTAATGTTTAATCATTTCATATATTAAAATTAAATATAGTTTTAGAATAATAAGTACACATTTTATTGAGGCTAAGAACATTATTTACTGAAGTTGTATCTTCTCAAGCATAATATAATTGTGGAAGAATAAAACTTAAATTTTATTTGTTTGATTATCTTGTTGATATTTCTAGGAAAGAAGTGAGTTAAATTTAAAGGGGAATATTCCAATAATTAAAACATTATTTGTCCAATGTGGAAAAAAATATGATATATTACCATTCAAGAAACGAATGTTGAGGAACAACGTTATTCATTCGATGCAAAGGAATCATGTGAATTATAGCGATCTTGTTTTGAAATTTTCTAAACATCCTTTGAATAACCAATGTTTTCAATATAAAAAACACCATTGAAGAACTAGTGTTACTAGTAGAAAAACAAAACACACTCAGTAATATACCTTGTTTCTTATAGAAACAATGTGATCTAATTTTAGGTGATTTAAATCACAATAATGTTATAGTGTTAATAGAATCAATGAAACAATGACATGTTGATCATGATATAGAGTATGTTTTTGTACCAATTTTTTTAAAATTCATTATGTGAAGATATTTATTTTATTATACTCATTAAATGTGTATGTTATTGCAGATAGTGTGCAAAAATATCCATTCAAATTAAATAGGGAAGTGGATTAAGAGTAAGAGATGATAATTAAAAGGAATATAAAATTTGGTAAAAGATGGGTGCACTGATTCCCCCCTCACAACCCTCAATGAACTTTTACAATCCATTTGGGATCTACAGGATTGGTGGGTGTTCACATAACTAAATAAGTGATTAAATATTCATTTTTTTCTTTAATTAAATATATTTTTTTGTTTCCTATGAACTATAAATAAATATATAGTCATATGAATATAAAATTGTTATTTTTATAGAAATCAATTTTTATGTACATAGACATGTTTAATCATAATAATTTAAATAAAATAGTTTTGGAGAATTAATTAAGTGGATTTTTTTTATTATATATTTATTCAGATGTTTTAACATTAATCAAAAACAATTCTTGTCACATAATAAGAAAAAAATTGAGCATAATACATAGAAATTTACTTTTCTAATAAAAAGGACTTTTTTCTTTGTGCTTCACGATTATTTAAAAAATTAATGTCACACACTTATTAAAATTTAATTTCATTAAAATAATTCCATATTTAGAATCTGGTGGTCCAAAATTGTTAAATATCTGTATTTTATTTTCTTCAATATGAATAGTATCATTAGTAAAATTTATCACTGTGATTAATGGTAAATCATGTTAGCCGAGGATAAAACTAAATGATAAATCCATAAACTGTAATCCTAATTCATATTGGATAAAGAAAATCCAACTCTAATCATGTTAGGTTAAAAATTTATTTTTAGTGGAAATATCTCCCTGAAAATACCCTATATAATTTTTAAATCAATAAAAGTTAAAAAATATCACTCTTTTAGTTTTAAATATCACTTAAATGTCAAAATGGTTCAATTGTATTATATAATTGAATATAAGTATAAATTTATATATTATTGAATAAAATTTCCCTACATAAATTTATTTCTAATTTTTAGTAATTATATAATTACCAAAAATTCTTAAAAAACAACGATGAAAATTTTCATCAATTAATAAAAAATATAATAAATTATTTTAAAAATATTAAAAGTAATTTAATTTTGGTTCGTCAATGCATGCCATAAAATTTAACAATTAACATGGAATATTACTATTATTTTACATAACTACAGTCATATTCTATTTTTTCATTATGTTTTTCAGTAAAATTAAATAAATAGTATTGAAATTTAAAATAATTATATTTTATGATAATATTATTTAATTAAATTACATAAAAATATTAAAATATTAAAATAGGATGAATGGGATAATAAATAGTAATATATTTTTCCTTTTACCAATTTATAGGACATTTTCGATTATTTTTATTAAGAATGACTTGAATATATTTTAATCTTTTAAGAAATTTCAAGAGTTCCCCTTCAATTAATTATAAAAAGAGAGCCCCTACTTTCTCTTTTATTCACACCACTTTGAGCCTTCTATATCATAAATACTCTACCAAAATGTCTTATAAATATCATTTTTATTGTTTTTTAGGTTTTAATCTTCCCAAAATACCAACCCCAGAGCCCCTAATAATAAAACTGAAAAGTCTTTTCAAAGAAGAAGTAAGTGCCTTAACTGATCACATTCTTCTTAATAGATCATTTACCAACGTTAAATATATTATATTATAAAAATATACATATATTTAGTAAATTATACATACATAAATGTTATTATGATTATTAAATATCATTTATTCACCATATTACCATCAATTTGGAATTTAAAGTATTTCACAAGCTTATGTATGGCTTACCATCTCCAAGTAGGGATACAACTCATTTCTAAAAGAACATTTATTGGATGTGTATTATAATTGGTTTAATGATTATATATAATAATTATGATATAATAACAATAATTTAATTCTAGTGTCATATTTATCTTCTTACCTTCAAAACTGTTGGAAAATAATTACTTCATTTGGGAATGTGTGTGGATTACCACCTCCACAGAGTTATGTGATAAGTATTTAATTTTTTTTATTTTTATGAAAATTTCCACATACATGAACTATTTTATATTTAAATTTCATTTAATTTCCATTCATGCTCTGTTTTTGGGGTTTTGAAACCATTTATTGAGGAATGGGTGAGTTTTCATTAATTTGGCCAAACTGTGAGCTCAATTCTAGATTTAAAAATAAATTTGGATTCCTTTATAACTACTTAATATTTCAACATTTCTCGTCCATTCCATTTCTTTCCATCCTCTAGCCTATGATCACCAAAAAATTAATTTTGACCATTTAGAAATATATAATACTGGTGGAGTTTAGTTTTTCTTTATGGGAATGGGCCTGCCCGAAAGCCCATTTCCTGCATTAAAAATAATTTTTAATTCTTTAATAATTCATTCTATTTTTATGTTGATTCGGTGATTCTAACTCCCACCTAAGCCCACTTACCTAGGGCGCTCCCCCATTCTCTTCTCCCCCAATTTCGAGCTGAATAGAATCGTGAAATTGGTCGAAACTTCTCGGGATTTCACAAATCGCCCAGATTTTAAGATGTAAATTTATATTTTCATAAATCCTTCTATTTTTACTCTATTCCCCCCATTACAGTTCTTAAATTACCACCTAATACTTTTTTGAAACTCCCCTAAATTTTTAGCTATTTTAAAATTTAGATTCTGGTGAATTTTGGGTTGTTTTCTTCAAGATTGTTTTGGGTAACAATTTCTCTCTTCAATTCCTTCATTCTCCTTAGGGTTTCATCCCTCATTCATAAATTTATAGTTTCCAGAAATTAGGGTTCATACTTAGGATTTTATTTGGTGTATATTTGTTGAAATATTATGGTTTAGGGTTTGTTTTCACATCCATGTGGTGCGACGGAGATGTGGTTGAGGTTTCGCACCAAGATTCAAGGGTCTTGACTCAAAAGGTAGGTGGTTCCATGTGAAAACAATTATAGATGAGTTATCTTGCATAATTTACTCATTTTTTATATTTTTCGTATGGTGGGATTGGTGAGAAAACTATTTATGATTGATTTGGTGATGTTTTAAATTTTATTGTTTCTTTTTAACTTGAAATTGGGTGTTTTTATGTATAACTCTTGGGGTATTATTTGGGTTTATTTTATTACATATGTATTTGGTTTACTAAATCTTTTTTGGCCTTCCAATTATTTTTTGGTAATTTATTAGTGTCATGTGGTCCTAGAAAAAAGGTTTTTGAATAGGATTGATTTCTAAAACAATGTTATACTTCTTGAAATCATTTTATGAAAATGTCTATTTTCATTTGTATCTTTTGTAGTATTATTCATGTTTATTTTGTAACACTTGAATTTTGTTTTATAAATGTATCTTGGGATGCCAATTATGTTTTGTATATGAATTCATATGTTTTGGTCTTAAATGGGTGTCTTGAAATGGGTTTTCTATATAATACATAGTTACACCCCTTGAGTTTATTTTATGAAAATTGTGAATGTTTTGTTTGGTTAAACGAATTGGGTAAAAGGGTGTATATGTACTGTTTGGGGGTTGTGTTCAACTAATATGGGTTTTTTGAAAGGTAATTTGGTTATTTAAGAAGTCAAATATTTTTTTATAATGTTTTATAAAGTGCTGAAAAGTTTTAGAAAATGGAAAGAGAGCTGCAAAACATGGTTGTGGGCTATTTTGTGTGAGTGTGCTGTGAATAATTAATTTGTTTGAGAAAGAGGTATTATATGATATTTGAGTGGGCTGTTATGTGAGTTAGAATGTCCTTGAATTGTTTATAAAAAAATTTAAAGGATTATTGGAAGTGTTAATGAAATGTGAAAAGTGTTGTGGGCTATTTTGGTGTGAGTCAGATTTCAAAAATCAATTTTCATGAAAAGTGGACATTTGTGACTTATGTGGTATACATGTGGGCTGTTTAGTTAATTTTTTAAATGGAAATGATATTTTCATGTGAAATGTATATTTCTTGACTTGTTGAACTTGTTTGAGCACAATGGGAAAACCCAGGTATCTCGGTGGGTGGACGTGTACTAGTATGCTGGTGAATCCATGGGGTTTGGCCTCAGTTTCACTTAGAATGATTGACGCAAAAAACTCTAACTAAACTATGATTATGATTACTAGGGACCACTAGATTATGGGAATGTTCCCTACTTGTGAGTCATGCACGAGAATAGATATTTGTGATGGTTATTCTCACCGAGATGTGGGGTAACTGGGACCCACAATGAGCTAGTGCCTTGAAGTTATTTCCTATTACTTATGCTCATTAGATCCTTTATACTTACTGTCTTCATACAATAGATTTTTCTAGAAAATTCAGTTTCTTTGTAATTTTTTTAAAATTGGTTTTTCTTAAAATTATCCAACTTGAAAAATTATTTTTTTAAGTTTCATCCTTTAGAAATTGTAACAAGAAATTACATGTTTTTGAAAACATGCATGCTTTTATTCTTTGAATTTTTATCTCATGGAATCTCTTAGTGGTGGTATCATACTGGGCATTGTCTCACACCCTACTAACACCTTTGGGTGTAAGCATAATTGCTTATTTTTGTAGTCGGAGGTTGGGTTCAATTATTTAGTTCCAGTGGTTTGGGTTTCTAACAGGTCCTTGGTGGTGATGTCTTGTGAACATGGAATTAGGGTGGTGCCCCTTGCCATGAGGGTTCTTGGACTATTTAATTTTGTTTTTTTACCTTTTATATAGTCTTATTTAGTGATTTTAAAATATGTAATTCATTTCTGAATTTTTGTATAAGATTGTTTGGTTTGAAAAATCCAGATTCGTTTTATTTGACTCTTTTGTTGTGTTATGTTTATAAACTCAGGTAAATCATTCCCAATTCTCATTTTATGTTACCCGAGCACTTGTGCCAGCCCTTGGGGATTGGGAATTCCTTTCAGTCCTTATCACGGGCAGGGTTTGGTGCCAGTTTTGGTGGCGACCAGATTCAGTTCGTGACAAAATGGTATCAGAGCAGGTTCGCTCACTTTGGGTTATATTTTTTTGTGGAATGGTCGGGATAGTATGGGGGTTGGATTGTCGGGACTTATCATTCTGGTTAAGAGTAGTGTGGTTGATCACCACACCTCAGGACGGGATTCAATTCGACATGGGAAGCAGAGACTTTTCTGATTCCTTTGGTTTTCTTGGTTTGATGATGATTAGTGGAAATGAAAAGGGAGATGGGTTAATGGTCTCAGGGAGCTCATAGGGTCTGGAAAGCCATGTGGAGCCTGGGATATTTCCCTAGAACACTCTATGCAAACATGAAGTGGTTGAAATATGGCCACCAACCATATGTCCATGTCACCAACTGAAACTAGTTTCCTCTCGCATTGTCTTGTGTTCTATAGTTTTGGAATCTTGGAACATTGGGTTTAAACTGACTTCATTTTAAGAAGTGTAAGGTTTTTGTGAAATAATTATATAATAAAGAGGGAATTGTTAGATTTTTTAAAATTGAGAACTGAATTTTTAGAATTGAATTTTAATGGTAAATGGTGTGTTTGCACCTCTTTTGAAATCATGAACTATGTCATGGTTGGTTTTGAAAAAGTGTTTACAATAGAGTTGTTGACCTCACCTATTTTGATAATATCAATCATGTATTCATTTGTGTTGAAAATCCCAATTATGTTTTCATTCTATGTGATATTTTTTAAGTATCATTGATCTATACTTTAATTCTTTCAAATCTATGATCAAACCAATAATAATCTTTAAAATAGTCTTTGAAATATGTTAATCCTCATTTATCCATGTTTATACAAGTTATAAATTGATTCTAACACAATCAGACGTGTTCTGCATAAAACAGAAAAGTAATCTGTCTATAGCTACTGATAAAGAGCTACCGGTAACCAGTCTACCGATAGACTTAGTCTACCGACAGACAGCTACCGATAGACTTAACACAGAGCTACCGATGTACTTATAAATATAAGCTACTGACTTACAGACAGCTACCGATACAAACGTAGAGCTACCGGTGTAAGTATAAATAGCTACTGATGGAATAAGAGTCACCGATGGACGAAGCTACCGATACAGACTCACAGCTACCGACGCATGGAGCTACCGACGCATGGAGCTACCGATGCATAGGAGCTACCGATGCATGTACCTACCGACGCATGGAGCTACCGATAAACAAAGTCACTAATA
The DNA here is from genome assembly GCA_963277665.1 of Viscum album. NCBI lineage: Eukaryota > Viridiplantae > Streptophyta > Magnoliopsida > Santalales > Viscaceae > Viscum > Viscum album. The sequence goes on from OY728160.1 coordinate 739,364,896, forward strand.
CAAGCATGTACCAACCGACGCATAGAGCCACCAATAGAGTCAAAGCAACTAATGACATCGAGCTACCGATGTTCAAGATACTGATGTTCAAGCTACCGATGTTCAAGCTACCGATGCTGATTACCTACCGATCACTCAACTCACTGTTTGAATTTCTTTATTTCCTATATTTAATCTATCTAACGGTCATATCATACATCTTAATGATTTGTCAAATATCTGATAAAGGTTGTCGGATGTCAGGAACCCGTACCTCGTACCTGCTGAAAAGAAATCTTTTCTGTCCCCTGATGGGAGATAAATACGAGAAGACTACATACCAGAAATATGCGAACGTGTGAAGGAAAAACAAACAACAACAAGAAGCGAACCAGAAAAGTGCGGTGCATCTAATATACCAAAAAACAACACAAGCACGAGAAGAACAAAGAGAAGCTCATAAGCAATCAAGCATACTCGAGAAGCGTTCTGTGCATACAAGAAGAACTTCATCGACTACATTCTCACTACATGTGAACCTGGAGCATACGACACTCTGTTTCTCAAATAGAAACGAGAAGAGGACTCAAACTAACTTGCGATCGAATCTGAAGAAGTCCAGAGCTATACTGCAATCACCAGAACCATCTCTAAACTCTACATCTCTTGTTCTGTGATTTATTACCATTCTTTTTGAGTAGTGTGTGTTATCTGCTGTATCTAACACATACACTGTCTCCTGTACTCAAACTAAAGGATTTGTAAATCCTTACCAAACTCTTTCATCCTTTTTTTCCCATGAATAACAGTGGTAGAGGTTGTGTGTGACCTGGACAGCTGGTTGCTGTTGTACTGTTTCCCACGAAGAACAGTGGTAGAGGTCTTGGACCTGGACAGTTGTAAACTTTTGAACCCCGATCCAGGGTGTGGATCATTTTTTACATAAACTTTTGAGAGGACTAAGTCTCGGCTTGAGACTGAACCTCATGGTTACATTGTTGTGCCATCTCTTTCAAAGTTTTATTCCGCTGCTAATCACTTTAAAACCAATACTGTTTTTTTAAAGTTACTTTGATAATTAAATTATCAAGTGTTTATGTTAAGTGTAGATTAGTAACTTAGTTTCAAAAGATAATCACACACTCCTGTGTTGATTAACTGGGAATTAATCAATCCCTTGAGAATCTGACAGAACCTCTACTTTAATATAAATTCACTACATTTTAATTTATTATTTTATTTGGGGGTCTTTAAGACACTGTTTTTAATTACAGAAATTTTAATTGGTACTCAATTCACCCCCCTCTTGAGTAAACCACTCCGACCAACACTTGGTATCAAAGGTTGAAAATACTTTCTAAAAGTACTCTGCTTTTGAACTGTGATTTTAGTTGTATTTTAAAGTTCTTAAAATTTCTGTTATTTCTAAATTTTTATCTCTTTAAAATTTTCTCATCATGGACAATAGACTTGAGGGTGCTGCTACTAACCGGTCACCTTTCTTCAATGGATCTAATTATGCTCAGTGGAAACTGAAAATGAAAATTCATCTAGAAAGCATAGGTTTTGATATTTGGACTGCTATTGAATCAGAATACAAAATTCCTACTACTGCTAGATCTACTTGGGATGAACCTACAAAGACTGCGTACAATAACAACTGTAAAGCTATGAATGCCTTGTACTGTGCTCTAGGAGATGAAGAGTTTAATAGAATTTCTGCTTGTAAAACTGCTTTTGAAATTTGGGATACCTTAGCTGTTTCTCATGAAGGAACAACTAATGTGAAAGAAATGAGATTGAACACTTATACTATCAAGTATGATAATTTTAAAATGAAGCCTGACTAACCCATTTCTGACATGTATCTCAGGTTCAATGAAATTGTCAATACATTGATCTCGCTGGGAAAGGATGTCTCATCGAAGGAACAAATTATGAGAATTTTGAGGTGTCTACCTGATAGATGGAGAGGCACATCTGTCTCAATCAGAGAATCATGTGACATTGCTGCTCTACCTGTCAAGGAACTAATTGGCAAGCTGATGATGTATGAAGAAGAGCTTAAAGTGAACAAAGAGGAAGAAAATGAACCTGCAAGAAAGTCTGTCGCTTTCAAATCCTCAAATTCAAAGAATAAGGACAAAGAAAAGCTTCAAGCTATAGTTGAAAGTTCAAGCTGTGAAGACAGTGGAAGTGATTCTGACAGTGATGCTGAGATGGCTCACATTGCTAGAAGATTTAAGAAATTTTATAGGAAAAAGAAGTTCTTCAGAAAAACAAATTATAAGGGTATGTATGATCACCAAGGCAAATGGAAAAAGGATTGGAAAAAGAATGACAAGTCAGATGATGTTGTCTGCTATGAGTGCAAGAGAGAAGGACACATTAAAGCCGACTGTCCAAAGCTGAAGTATAAAAAGAAATATGAATATAAGGACAATAAGTTTAAGAAAGACATGAAGGCTACTTGGAGTGCTTCAGAAGACAGCACAAGTGAAGCTAAATCTTCAGACTCTGAAAGGAATCGAGCCAACATGTGTTTTATGACAAACACTTCTGAGGTAACTGCTGAAACTCCTGCTTCAAATTCATATTATTCTAGAGATGATTCTGAAGATGATAACGTGTCTAAATCTGAACTGTTTGAATACTGTGATATGCTGGAAGAGACATGTAATGAACTTAAGGATAAATACAAGTCATTAAAGAAACATCATGCTCTCACCACTACAGTTAAAACCGAACTCACTATTGAAAAAGAGAAAAATGCTCAACTGTTAAAAGAAAATACAGAACTGAAACTGTCAAATAAGAAACTTAGAAAAGACGTAGAGAAGTTCACCAATGGAAAGAATACTCTAACACAGATGTTAGGAAAGCAAGTAGCACCTAAATATACTACTGGTATAGGATACCAACCTGGACAAAGGAAAATTGCTAAAACTAGATTCATTTCTAAATCTGGACAGAATGAAGGTAATTTTGGAACTTCATATGCTTCAACCAGTTATATACATAGCTACGGATCTAATAAAGTTTATCTTTCAAAGCATGTCAATTCTACAAATTATATGAGACCCATTAGACAAATATGGGTACCTAAAGTGTTATTGGCTAACCTGTCTGGACCCAAGAAAATCTGGGTACCAAAATCATCTCCCATCTAAATCTGTTTTGTAGGGAACTTGCTTAAAGAGCTCCTGTAAAGAGACGTGGTATTTGGATAGTGAATGTTCAAGACATATGTCAGGAGACTTCTCTTGTTTCAAGAGTTTAATAAAAGTTGATGGAGGCCTTGTCACCTTTGGTGATAACTCAAAAGGGAAAATCATCGGCCTAGGCCAGATTGGTAACACTGATTCAATTTTGATTTCTAAAGTTTTATTTTTTGATGGCCTTAAATACAATCTATTAAGTATTTCTCAGTTATGTGATGATGGTTTTCATGTTAAATTTGAAAATGATTCTTGCAAAGTTTTTAATTCTAAGAATGTTTTGGTATTTTCTGCCTTAAGAAATGAAAATGTTTATGCTGTTAATCTGAATTCTTTTGCTAAGCAGAATATTACTTGTTTGAATGCTTTTCATAAAGAATCTTGGATATGGCACAGAAGATTAGGACATTGCAACATTCACTCACTTAGAAAACTTTCTAAGAAAAACCTAGTTAGAGACCTACCTAAGTTAGAATTCCCAAATGATAGAGTGTGTAACCCCTGTCAAAAGGGAAAACAACACAAAGTTTCTTTTAAATGAAAGAAAGAAGTTTCAACTTCTCAACCACTTGAATTGGTTCACATGGATTTGTTTGGACCATCAAGAGTTTCTAGTTTAAATGGGAAGCACTATGTTTATGTTCTTGTAGATGACTTTTCTAGATATACTTGGGTATATTTTCTAGCTCACAAAAGTGAAGCTTGTTCTTACTTTGTCAAATACTCCAAGTCTGTAGAGAACCTTAGTGGAATTAAGATTAAAACTTTGAGGAGTGATCATGGTCGTGAGTTTGAAAATCAAGATTTTGAATCTTATTGCTCACACAATGGCTATACTCATAACTTCTCTGCCCCTAGAACACCCCAACAGAATGGTGTAGTAGAAAGAAGAAACAGAACCCTGCAAGAAATTGCTAGAACCATGCTCAATGAATATGATCTACCTATTTATTTTTGGGCTGAAGCTGTAAATACATCTTGTTATGTCATTAATAGAGTCTTAATCAGACCTGTTCTTAAGAAAACCCCTTATGAATTGTGGATCAATAGAATGCCTAAGGTTAAATACTTTAAAGTTTTTGGTTGCAAAGTATTTATTCTGAATACCAAAGATAATCTGGATAAGTTTGCTTCCAAAAGTGATGAAGGAATTTTTCTGGGTTACTCTATTTCAAGTAAAGCCTATAGAGTATTCAATAAGAAAACCAAATGTGTGGAAGAATCTGTTCACATCAAGTTTGATGAAACTGATCCACATGAGCCTAAAACCTCTCTTGAGAATCTTGAAGAAGACTTATCTATTCTGGACCTTAATGATAAATCTAAAGAACCTGTTATAAAAGTATCCAGTTCTGGACTTTCTCCAGAATCTGCTTCTGTTGAACCCGAACCTATAGATGAACCTGAGATTTCTAGTCCAACCTTTACCAGATCAACAAGGATTCTAAAGAATCATCCTTTAGAAGCTGTTGTCGGTAATCTTGATAGAGGAACACAAACTAGAGCTTCTCTAAGAAACAAGGTTGAACATCAAGCCTTTCTTTCACAGCTGGAACCCAAAAATATCAATGATGCTATCAATGATGAATTCTGGGTAATGGCTATGCAAGAAGAATTAAATCAGTTTGAAAGAAACAAAGTTTGGGAGTTAGTTGACAGACCTAAGGACACTTTGACAATAGGCACAAAATGGGTTTTTAGAAATAATGTAGATGAATCTGGAAATATAGTTAGAAACAAAGATAGACTAGTTGCACAAGGATATAGTCAAGAAGAAGGCATAGACTATGAGGAAACTTTTGCACCTGTAGCTAGACTAGAAGCCATTAGGATCTTACTTGCATATGCTGCACATCTGGATTTCAAGTTATATCAAATGGATGTGAAAAGTGCATTTCTAAATGGTTTTATAATTGAAGATGTTTTTGTAGAACAACCACCTGGATTTACTAACCCTCATTTTCCAAATCATGTTTCTAAACTTTCTAAAGCTTTGTATGGTTTAAAACAAGCTCCAAGAGCTTGGTATGATAGACTTAGCAATTTCCTTATTTCAAAAGGTTTTACTAAAGGGATTGCTGATCCAACTCTTTTCATTAAAAGAATTTCTAAAGATGTTTTAGTTGTACAAATATATGTTGATGATATTATTTTTGGATCTTCTAAACACTCTTTATGTACTGATTTTTCAAAAAGTATGCAAAATGAATTTGAAATGAGCTTAATGGGAGAGCTTAAGTACTTTCTTGGATTTCAAGTATTTCAAAATGAAAATGGTATTATTTTGAATCAGAGTAAATATACAAAGGATCTTTTAAAATGTTTTGGTCTGGATAGTATCAAGGGAAGTGAAACTCCTATGAGTACTACCTGTAAATTGGATGCAGATGAAACTGGGAAACCAGTTGATCAAACAAATTACAGAGGTATGATTGGTAGTTTACTTTATCTTACTGCTAGTCGACCTGATATTATGTTTAGTGTGTGTATGTGTGCTAGATTTCAAGCTAATCCAAAAAAATATCATTTGCTAGCTGTTAAAAGAATTTTTAAATATCTCAAACACACGGTTAACTTAGGTTTGTTTTACCCAAAAGGACAATCCTTTGAGTTAATGAGTTATTCAGATGCTGACTTTGCTGGTTGTAAGTTAGATAGAAAAAGCACATCAGGAACATGTCATTTGCTTGGAAAATCCTTAGTTTCTTGGTGTAGTAAGAAACAGAACTCAGTTGCATTATCTACTGCCGAAGAAGAATATATAGCTGCTGGTAGTTGCTGTGCAAAAATTCTGTGGATGAAACACACTCTTTTGGACTATGGATACATTTTTAAACATGTTTCAATCAACTGTGATAACACCAGTGCAATAAACATCTCTAAGAATCCTATATCTCACTCTAGAACCAAACACATAGATGTAAGACACCATTTCCTAAGAGATCACTATCAAAAAGGTGATATTTCTCTTGAATTTATTGGCACTGAACATCAATTGGCTGATATTTTCACTAAACCTTTAAGTTCGGATAGGCTAAGTTACATAAGACATGAACTGGGAATGTTTAATCACAACTGATGTGAAATTCTCACCGATGTGAAATTCTCACCGATGTGAAATTCTCACTGATGTGAAAATTCTCACCGATGTAAGTTTCTCACCGACGTAGAAATTCTCACCGATTTGTTTTTCTCACCGATGATTAACTCACACCGATGCAAGGTTTTAAAACTTCTGTCTGCCGCCAAGAATACGAATCGTTTTATTTTATTTTATTACTCTATTTTAGTCGTTTATTTGGAATTCCTAAATGATAAAACTCAGTCTAAGCCACTTCTTACCTCACCGAGCTCAAAACCTCTCACCTTCGAACCCTACCTCCCAAATCGGCCAAGAACCCTAAACCCGCGATGGCAAAAACCAAGCTTCCTATCTTCAGAGATGAAAGTGTAGAACCAAATGCTAAAAAGCAGAAGACACAGCATAAAGACAGTGTTAGTGAAGTCAAAACTAGATCGGGAAGGTGACCAGTGAATCCTCACTTGCAGAATAGAGACATAGTAATCGAGAAGGAACTGTGCGTGGAATGGCTACTGCCTAGCAAATCCTTAGTACTCGAGATTCTGGAAGACTAGAAATGGGTGGATTGTTTCTCGAATAACAATGGCCCATACTACCCGAAGTTGGTAAATCAATTCTATGAGTTTGTAACTTTCGAGAAGTCTGAGAATGAGAATCGGGTTAGCTCTTTTGTAAATGGAAAAGAGATGTCTTTTTCTTCAGTAAAGTGGGCTGAGAGTTTGAAAGTACCACATGAAGGTGTCTCTAGGTATGTATCAAGAGTAATGCCACCTAGTAGTGACATTTTTGATTATGAGACTGCCTTACAAGAGCTGACTGGGAATGGAAATCAAAGGCAAGTGGTTGCTGCTGAAATGGATGGAGAGAATCGACTGCTTTTCAAGTTTGTTCAGCATGTGTTGATACCGAGGAGAGGAGATTTTTCAAATCTGAGATATCAAGATATCTATCTTCTTCATTTGCTAAGAAATGGTGTAAAAATCAATCTGTGTAGATTGTTGATGCTTCAAATGGAAAACATGATTAGACTAAAGTCAAAAACCAATGCTTTGTTCTTTGCTAAGCTGATTTCAGTGATGATAAAAGTGAAAGAAATAGTTGTGTCTCAGGATGAGACAGTTGTAGTAAAGAACAATTTCTGTATCACCTCGACTGTTTGCAAGTATATGAAAATTAACTGGAACCCATGGAAGGGAGAATGGGTTAGTGATGATCAGAAGGTCTATGATAGGTTTAATCCTGTGGATCATCCCTCAAGACCAAAGGATATGAGAGATCCGAGTCTGAGACCTGATGAAGAGGAACCTATTTATAGTGATGAAACAGAAGAAGAAGAAGAAGAAGAAACTCCTATGGATGTTGGAGGAGATCCAGACTTTCCCCCAAGTCCTGTTGCAGAATTGGTCTATTCTAGGAAAGGAAAGGTAGAGGAAATTGTATCTACTCAAGAGGAAGACCAGTCTGTACCTCACCAAGAAGAAGATGAAAAGGAAAATGTATCTGAATTGTCTGTTTCTGGTAGTTTAAGTATGAGCCCTTTGATTGGGAACTCAGCTATGCCTGCTGATGAAGTAGAAAAAGTTACAGAAGAAGCTGTACCTGTTTCAGAAAACCTCCTTACTGCTGCTGAGATGGAAGTTGTTGTGGAAGATTCTGATGAAGAAAGACCAGCAGAAAAGGCTGTTGTGATACATGATAATGCACCCATTGAGGGGGAGCATCAGTCTGTGCTTGGAAAAGTTACAGTAGCTGTTGAGCTTGTAGACTGGGTAGAAGACCCAGGGTTTATAGTCTGCGGATTGGATTATCCAGATTCAGATGATGAGGTGTCTGTGGATAGACCGAAGATCAATTATGATCTTGCCTCTGAGATGTTGCCAGATGATGTGGTCAGATTTCATGATCTGAATAGGCTGAAAGAGGACCTCAAATCCAGTTTTATTGAAGAAGTGAAGTTAATGGAAACCTCTCTTGCATCCTCAATTAATTCAATAATGACTACTTCTGTAGTTAATTTGGCCTCAGCAAGGGGATCTGCTGCAGTTATCCCAAATGAGTTTGTCTCTAAATCAGATCTTGAATCCATGAAAAATGAGCTGAAAGAATCATTCAGTGCATCAGTTGCTGAGATGAAGGAAAGCTTTTATGAAGAAATGAAAATGCTAGAGAGATCCTTCGAGCTATCTTTGGCTTGTAATTTATCTTCCTTTGTGTCTGAGCTTGTGGAAGAAGTGAAAGAGTGCCAGACTCAGTCTTCAAGAATCAAAGCAGATCTGGAAGCTCTCAAGATATCAGTTGTTGCTTTGGATTCCTATATGAGCTCCAAGTCTCAAGCTGACAAGGACCTAGCTTATGTGAAGAGTGTAGTAAGCCAGTTTGTCTTAGTGTTTGAAAGTTTCAAAACCTCAGTGAAGGATCATGTTCAATTGCAAGACTCTCAAGTTCAAAGTCTAATCAGTGGTTTGTCTAAGAGTTTTAAAGAAACTGTTTCCTTCTCTCTTGGCCCTCTCACATCCAAACTATCAGTTGACCTGAATCAAGTTCGCGCAATGTTAAAGGAGGAGATTGGCTCTATTTCTACCAGTGGCTCTGTGGACTCATCAGAGTTGAGCTGAGTGGTGCTTTCTACAAGAGATTCTGCCAGAGAAATCATGAAGATTGTTCAAGACTTTATGAGAGAAGCCTCTGCCTCTCAGGAAGCCATAAAAAGCAAAGTGGACTACTACTTCTCCAAAATTTTCACCAAGCATCAACTCGAACACCACTTCAAGCTAATGTTGGAACACATGAAGCTCCCTCCAGTCACTCAAGCTTTTAGAGAACAAGTGAGCAAGCTACGAGAACTGACTCCTGCCTTAGAGAAATTCATGGAAAACAAAGATGATTTCATCTCTACTATGGAAAGAGGAGGAGGAATTATTATGGATTTTAGAAATCTTCTGCTGCCCTTCTTGCATGTTGATGCCAGACCAGTCATCATCCCTCCTGCAATGCCTGCTTCTGCCTCAGCTGCTTCCACAGTCCAGCTGACTCCTGTTCAAGCCATTCGGAGCCTCACACCAATGATCACCCAAAAATCTTCAACCTACAGGCCTGACTCTGTGTCAGTGGCCCAGCCTCCTTTGATCTTTTCTGGCATTCCCAAACCTTCACCTGAATCCTCACCACCCGAGCCTCCTTCTGATCCTAAAGGAAAATCTCTCGTTGCAGATGAGGATTGAACCAGTGGCTAGGATTTTTGATAGGAATTCCTTTGTATTCTGTTTTTGTACTTTTTGACTACTCTAATACAGAACTCTTTTTACTTCTCATGTGTTATTTGTCTCCTATATATATAAATATATGCTTTCCCACTTTTTGATTATCACAAAGGGGGAGAATAATAAGGAGAATAATAAGGAGAATAATAGGGAGAACATAATGAGAGAATAAGGGGGAGACCAAGGAGAATGAAAAATATTTTCAATGGAGAAAAATAAGGAATAAGGGGAGACACTTTACCCTTCTTTTCATTTTTCCCTCTGATACTTTATGTCTATTTAGTACCTTATGATTGTTACCTCTGATAACTTATGTCTATATCATACTATTTCTATTATCTCTGAGGCTGTTTTCTCTGAGAAAATTGAATTCAATATTATACTCTTTACTATTATATTTTCACTATGTTAAATTCCCATATCATAAATTGTGATTATCAAAAAGGGGGAGATTGTTGACCTCACCTATTTTGATAATCTCAATCATGTATTCATTTGTGTTGAAAATCCCAATTATGTTTTCATTCTATGTGATATTTTTTAAGTATCATTGATCTATACTTTATTTCTTTCAAATCTATGATCAAACCAATAATAATCTTTAAAATAGTCTTTGAAATATGTTAATCCTCATTTATCCTTGTTTATACAAGTTATAAATTGATTCTAACACAATCAGACGTGTTCTGCATAAAGCAGATAAGTAATCTGTCTATAGCTACTGATAAAGAGCTACCGGTAACCAGTCTACCGATAGACTTAGTCTACCGACAGACAGCTACCGATAGACTTAACACAGAGATACCGATGTACTTATAAATATAAGCTACTGACTTACAGACAGCTACTGATACAAACGTAGAGCTACCGGTGTAAGTATAAATAGCTACCGATGGAATAAGAGTCACCGATGGACGAAGCTACCGATACAGACTCACAGCTACCGACGCATGGAGCTACCGACGCATGGCGCTACCGATGCATAGGAGCTACCAATGCATGTACCTACCGACGCATGGAGCTACCGATAAACAAAGTCACTAATACAAGCATGTACCAACTGACGCATAGAGCCACTAATAGAGTCAAAGCAACTAATGACATCGAGCTACCGATGTTCAAGCTACCGATGTTCAAGCTACCGATGTTCAAGCTACCGATGCTGATTACCTACCGATCACTCAACTCACTGTTTGAATTTCTTTATTTCCTATATTTAATCTATCTAACGGTCATATCATACATTTTAATGATTTGTCAAATATCTGATAAAGGTTGTCGGATGTCAGGAACCCGTACCTCGTACCTGCTGAAAAGAAATCTTTTCTGTCCCCTGATGGGAGATAAATATGAGAAGACTACATACCAGAAATATGCGAACGTGTGAAGGAAAAACAAACAACAACATGAAGCGAACCAGAAAAGTGCGGTGCATCCAATATACCAAAAAACGACACAAGCACGAGAAGAACAAAGAGAAGCTCATAGACAATCAAGCATACTCGAGAAGTGTTCTGTGCATACAAGAAGAACTTCATCGACTACATTCTCACTACCTGTGAACCTGGAGCATACGACACTCTGTTTCTCAAATAGAAACGAGAAGAGGACTCAAACTCACTTGCGATCGAATCTGAAGAAGTCCAGAGCTATACGGCAATCACCAGAACCATCTCTAAACTCTACATCTCTTGTTCTGTGATTTATTACCATTCTTTTCGAGCACTGTGTGTTATCTGCTGTATCTAACACATACACTGTCTCCTGTACTCAAACTAAAGGATTTGTAAATCCTTACCAAACTCTGTCATCCTTTGTTTCCCACGAATAACAGTGGTAGAGGTCGTGTGTGACCTGGACAGCTGGTTGTTGTTGTACTGTTTCCCACGAAGAACAGTGGTAGAGGTCTTGGACCTGGACAGTTGTAAACTGTTGAACCCCGATCCAGGGTGTGAATCATTTTTTACATAAACTTTTGAGAGGACTAAGTCTCGGCTTGAGACTGAACCTCTTGGTTACATTGTTGTGCCACCTCTTTCAATGTTTTATTCCGCTGCTAATCACTTTAAAACCAATACTGTTTTTTTAAAGTTACTTTGATAATTAAATTAGCAAGTGTTTATGTTAAGTGTAGATTAGTAAGTTAGTTTCAAAAGATAATCACACACTCCTGTGTTGATTAACTAGGAATTAATCAATCCCTTGAGAATCTGACAGAACCTCTACTTTAATATAAATTCACTACAGTTTAATTTATTATTTTATTTGGGGGTCTTTAAGACACTGTTTTTAATTACAGAAATTTTAATTGGTACTCAATTCACCCCCCTCTTGAGTAAACCACTCCGACCAACACTTGGTATCAAAGGTTGAAAATACTTTCTAAAAGTACTCTGCTTTTGAACTGTGATTTCAGTTGTATTTTAAAGTTCTTAAAATTTCTGTTATTTCTAAATTTTTATCTCTTTAAAATTTTTTCATCATGGACAATAGACTTGAGGGTGCTGCTACTAACCGGACACCTTTCTTCAATGGATCTAATTATGCTCAGTGGAAACTGAAAATGAAAATTCATCTAGAAAGCATAGGTTTTGATATTTGGACTGCTATTGAATCAGAATACAAAATTCCTACTACTGCTAGATCTACTTGGGATGAACCTACAAAGACTGCGTACAATAACAACTGTAAAGCTATGAATGCCTTGTACTGTGCTCTAGGAGATGAAGAGTTTAATAGAATTTCTGCTTGTAAAACTGCTTTTGAAATTTGGGATACCTTAGCTGTTTCTCATGAAGGAACAACTAATGTGAAAGAAATTAGATTGAACACTTATACTAACAAGTATGATAATTATAAAATGAAGCCTGACGAACCCATTTCTGACATGTATCTCAGGTTCAATGAAATTGTCAATACAATGATCTCGCTAGGAAAGGATGTCTCATCGAAGGAACAAATTATGTGAATTTTGAGGTGTCTACTTGATAGATGGAGAGGCACATCTGTCTCAATCAGAGAATCATGTGACATTGCTGCTCTACCTGTCAAGGAACTAATTGGCAAGCTGATGATGTATGAAGAAGAGCTTAAAGTGAACAAAGAGGAAGAAAATGAACATGCAAGAAAGTCTGTCGCTTTCAAATCCTCAACTTCAAAGAATAAGGACAAAGAAAAGCTTCAAGATATAGTTGAAAGTTCAAGCTGTGAAGAAACTGGATGTGATTCTGACAGTGATGCTGAGATGGCTCACATTGCTAGAAGATTTAAGAAATTTTATAGGAAAAAGAAGTTCTTCAGAAAAACAAATTTTAAGGGTAAGTATGATCACCAAGGCAAATGGAAAAAGGATTGGAAGAAGAATGACAAGTCAGATGATGTTGTCTGCTATGAGTGCAAGAGAAAAGGACACATTAAAGCCGACTGTCCAAAGCTGAAGTATAAAAAGAAATATGAATATAAGGACAATAAGTTTAAGAAAGCCATGAAGGCTACTTGGAGTGCTTCAGAAGACAGCACAAGTGAAGCTGAATCTTCAGACTCTAAAAGGAATCGAGCCAACATGTGTTTTATGACAAACACTTCTGAGGTAACTGCTGAAACTCCTGCTTCAAATTCATATTATTCTGGTGATGATTCTGAAGGTGATAACGTGTCTAAATCTGAACTGTTTGAATACTGTGATATGCTGGAAGAGACATGTAATGAACTTAAGGATAAATACAAGTCATTAAAGAAACAGCAAGCTCTCACCACTACAGTTAAAACCGAACTCACTATTGAAAAAGAGAAAAATGGTCGACTGTTAAAAGAAAATACAGAACTGAAATTGTCAAATGAGCAACTTAGAAAATACTTAGAGAAGTTCACCAATGGCAAGAATACTCTAACACAGATGCTAGGAACGCAAGTAGCACCTAAATATACTACTGGTATAGGATACCAACCTGGACAAAGGAAAATTGCTAAAACTAGATTCATTTCTAAATCTGGACAGAATGAAGGTAATTTTGGAACTTCATATGCTTCAACCAGTTATATACATAGCTATGGATCTAATAAAGTTTATCTTTCAAATAATGTAAATTCTACAAATTATATGAGACCCATTAGACAAATATGGGTACCTAAAGTGTTATTGGTTAACCTGTCTGGACCCAAGAAAATCTGGGTACCAAAATCATCTCCCATCTAAATCTGTTTTGTAGGGAACTTGCTTAAAGAGCTCCTGTAAAGAGACGTGGTATTTGGACAATGGATGTTCAAGACATATGTCAGGAGACTTCACTTGTTTCAAGAGTTTAATAAAAGTTGATGGAGGCTTTGTCACCTTTGGTGATAACTCAAAAGGGAAAATCATCGGCCTAGGCCAGATTGGTAACACTGATTCAATTTTGATTTCTAAAGTTTTATTTTTTGATGGCCTTAAATACAATCTATTAAGTATTTCTCAGTTATGTGATGATGGTTTTCATGTTAAATTTGAAAATGATTCTTACAAAGTTTTTAATTCTAAGAATGTTTTGGTATTTTCTGCCTTAAGAAATGAAAATGTTTATGCTGTTAATCTGAATTCTTTAGCTAAGAAGAATATTAATTGTTTGAATGCTTTTCATAAAGAATCTTGGCTATGGCACAGAAGATTAGGACATTGCAACATTCACTCACTTAGAAAACTTTCTAAGAAAAACCTAGTTAGAGACCTACCTAAGTTAGAATTCCCAAATGATAAAGTGTGTAACCCCTGTCAAAAGGGAAAACAACACAAAGTTTCTTTTAAATCAAAGAAAGAAGTTTCAACTTCTCAACCACTTGAATTGGTTCACATGGATTTGTTTGGACCATCAAGTGTTTCTAGTTTAAATGGGAAGCACTATGTTTATGTTCTTGTAGATGACTTTTCTAGATATACTTGGGTATATTTTCTAGCTCACAAAAGTGAAGCTTGTTCTTACTTTGTCAAATACTCCTAGTCTGTAGAGAACCTTAGTGGAATTAAGATTAAAACATTGAGGAGTGATCATGGTCGTGAGTTTGAAAATCAAGATTTTGAATCTTATTGCTCACACAATGGCTATACTCATAACATCTCTGCCCCTAGAACACCCCAACAGAATGGTGTAGTAGAAAGAAGAAACAGAACCCTGCAAGAAATTGCTAGAACCATGCTCAATGAATATGATCTGCCTATTTATTTTTGGGCTGAAGCTGTAAATACAGCTTGTTATGTCATTAATAGAGTCTTAATCAGACCTGTTCTTAAGAAAACCCCTTATGAATTGTGGAACAATAGAAAGCCTAAGGTTAATTACTTTAAAGTTTTTGGTTGCAAAGTATTTATTCTGAATACCAAAGATAATCTGGATAAGTTTGCTTCCAAAAGTGATGAAGGAATTTTTCTGGGTTACTCTATTTCAAGTAAAGCCTATAGAGTATTCAATAAGAAAACCAAATGTGTGGAAGAATCTATTCACATCAATGTATAGAGGCCTTGAAAGAAATAAAGTATTGGTTGATTTTTTTAGGTTTTGAAAAGTTTAATGGTTTTTTATATTAAACATTGGTATTTTCATGAGTGACCACATACATGGGTTTGTATGGTATGGTAGATGGTTAATGGTATGACTGGATGAGTTTTAGGATGGATATGAGGAGGGTGCTAGTTGTGGCACAGAAACATGCATGTGTGAGGCACATGGGGTACTATAGGTGGATACTCTAATCGCTAAACTGGTTATTTTAAAAAAAGATAATTTTAATGTCAAAAAATGATGTCTTGATACTAGTTTGGGAAGGTGTGTATTATGTGTTTTTGATAATTTGGATTTTGTGGGATTTTTTGAGTCCAAGAACCCCTCCGTTTGAACTTTGTTTTGGGTTTGTGTTTGGTCAGTAATCTATGTTAAAGGGCTGGTTAGAGGTCTCTTCTAAGAAATATTTTGGGATGCCTTTATGGTGGTTCCCTACACGTGTTTGGATCTTGTTTAAAGTATATCTTTACCAATGGACCATCTTGGTTGGGTCCTTGGGTTCAATCGTTGGATAAGTTACTCCCAATTAAGGGTTAGTGCTCAACTTAAGTGTAACCCAGATTGTTTTTCAGTTTGACGACCCTCCTGTTGATCAATATAAGTAATATTTTTCTTGATCTTTTTAGATTGAGACTACACACTTTTGTTTAATTTTTTGGTGTATACTCTTGTATAAATAGAGTGATCATGGAAGTTTGAAATAGACCTTAGCTTTTTAAGATTCCTTATTTTCCGAAGGCGAAAGTGGTCTAGGGTTATTATCATGGATGAGTATCTGGATGGTGTCTAAGAGGTCCTCTCAGTCCTTCATAGTCTCTTAGAAGAAGGAGTTCATGTTAAACTACCAGTGTGGGAAATCTGTTCATGTGAGGATATTGTGGATACTTTTTGGAATTATGTGTTGTTTTGGGATGTTGTATTAGGTCCCTATCCATGCATTTTTTATATCAGTCACAATGGTCATGTTCGGTGATGCCTTTTGATGTCATGTGCTCGATTTACCATAATGGTTAAAGTCGTGCAATCCTCTGAGAGTCTCTGTTATGTTGGGATAATGTATCCCTTGGAAAAACATGAAAATCATTCATTTTTAGATGAAAATGATTATAGGAGTTCTTTACATCTATTGTTTCTCACCATAAGAATCATGGTGTGATGTGTGTGAATCTTATATGCCCTTGTTTCAGTGAAATATCGGGTTAGGGTAAAGTGAGTTTGGAATGTGTTATATCTTGGAAATCTTATCAGGGATTACTAAGTAGTGGTTGGTTGCTCCGGAGGAAGAATTCTCATTCATGGGGTTTCCAAATCCTAACTATGAGGATGAAGATTCTTCAATCATTGAGCTCTAGCCATAGGTCTCGGAGAGAAGCTGGCTCGTAGTCAGGGGAGATCCCGGGGTCATTCAAACCCTTGTACAAAGTGATATCTTTGGTATGAAAGATGTGAATAGTTCAATCCTCTAGTGTCTTAATTGTTCAGCACATAGTTTGTGCATGATTAGTAGTGTTCATGTTCTAGGAAGCCATGTAGAAAGAAGGATATACACAGTTCGTGCACAGTTTCTCAAACCGTGAGGACAAACCCTGTGCCCTTCCCAAATATTTAATTTTTTTTGGGTCTTTCTGTGTCGGCCCATGCTAGTTGGTTATGATGGTTGGTTATTATGGTGGAGATACCCACTATAATTATAATGTATGTTACTTTGTAAAATTTTAATGTTATTCTAACCTTTTTACTATGGAGTCTATTCAGTCATCCCCCTGTTAGTGTCTGGATTCTGTCTCAGAAAAATATAGGTTGTCTCTTATGGTGGGGTTCCAAATTGTGTTCCCCCATACCAATAGATTAGATTTATCCATGGTTTTGGCTTCACAGTTGGTAGTCTTGTTCGGAACTATCTATCTACAACATATTTCATGAGTAAATGTTGGGATTGGAGAGTACTCAATGGTTTAGTTAAAGTAAGGTAAGTGTAAACATGTTTGAAGTTGTTGTTCGTTTGGGTGAATTGATTTAGTGTTGTACGGATAGTGTATGAGGAGTTTTCTTTTGGGATAAAGTATGAATGTGATTGACCATTTCAGAAAAGTGATGTATTTTTTTTTTGTTGTGAGATTAATCCTTCCTTAATTGATCATTGGAGGTGTTTTGTCCCTTGGGGGCGAAGCATGGAAAAAAAGTACATCTTTGTTTATCGGTTGGGTTTGGTTTTGGTATCTGGCATTACTGTGGCTTTTCGGGGATGTAAATTATTCATGGTGTGGAGAATTGTCACATACAAGACTTATTTTAAAGTCAAATTTCATTTTATTTCCTTTCATTCTTTTTTTGGGGGGTTTCCCAAGCTTTTATGGACGGATGGGTGAGTTTTCATAAATTAGGTCAAACCATGAGCCCAATTCATGATTTACAAATAAATTTGATTCATTTATAACTCCATCATTTTTCAACAGTTTTTGTCAATCCCAATTTCTAATTGTCTTCCCCTGACCTACGAGTACTACAAAATTAATTTGGACCATTTAGAAATCTATAATCATGTTGGTGTTTAGTTTTTATTTAAGGGATTGGGCTTGCCTAAAATCACATTTCCTACATTAAAATAATTTTTACTTCATTAATAAATCATCTATTTTTATTTTCTTCGGTTATTAAAACTCCCACCTAAGCCCACATACCTATGGCGTTCCACCATTCTCTCATCCCCAAATTTGGAGCTCAATAGAATCGCGAAATTGGTCAAAAGATCTTGGGATTTCACAAATAGCCCGGATATGAGAGGTAAATTGTTATTTTCATTACTCCTTCTATTTGTACTCTTTTTCCACCAATCCAGTCCCTACATGACCTCCTATTACTTGTTCGAAACTCCCTTAAATTTTTTACTATTTTTAAATACATATTCTAGTGGATGTTGGGTCGTTTTCTTCATGATTGTTTTGGGTAAGTGTTTTTCTATTCAATTCCTTCATTCTCCTTAGGGTTTCCTTCCTCTTTCATAAATTTATAGAGTTTCCAGAATTTAGGTTTCATAAATAGGGTTTGATTTGGGGTATTTTGGGTGAGATATTATTGTTTAGGGTTTATTTTCATTTCCTTATGGTGTGGCGGAGGTGCGGTTGAGGTTTCGAACCATGATTCAAGGGTTTTGACTCAAAAGGTAGGTGGTTTCATGTGTAAACAATTATTGATGATTTAGATTGATGTATTTACTCATTTTTCATATTCCTAATATTTTGTGTGTGGTTCGAAAACTGTTTATGATTGATTTGGTTTAGTTTCAAATTTTATAGTTGCTTTTTAACTAGAAATTGGGTGTTTTCATGTGTAACTCATGGGGTATTATTTGGGTGTATTTTAAAACATATGGAATTGGTTTACTAAATCTAGTTTCGACTTCCAATTCTGGTTTTGTAATGTATTAGTGTCACGTGTTCCTAAAAATATGGTTTTTGAAAAGGTTTTATGTGTAAAACATTGTTATAATTCTTGAAATCATTTTATCAAAATGTCTATTTTCATTTGTATCTTTTGTGGTATTATTATAGGTTATTTTATAAAACTTGAATATGGATTTATAAATGTATCTAGGGCTGAAAATTATGTTTTGGATAGGAATTGGTATGGTTTTGGTATTAAATGGTGGTTTTGAAATGGGTTTTTTGTGCAAGACATAGTTACACCCCTTGAGTTTGTTTTATGAAAATTGTGAATGTTTTGTTTGGTTAAACAAAATGGGTAAAAGGGTGTATATGTACTGTTTGGGGGTTTTGTTCACATAATATTGGTTTTTTGAAACTTAATGTGGTTATTTAAGATGTAAATTTTTTTATAATGTTTTATAAAGTGCTAAAATATTTTTGAAAATGGAAAGAGAGCTGCAAAACTTGGTTGTGGGCTGTTTTGTGTGAGTGTGCTATGAAAAATAAATTTTGTTGATGAAAGAGGTATTATATGATATTTGAGTGGGATGTTATGTGAGTTATAATGTCTTGTAATGGTTTAGAAACTTTTTTTAAAGGATTTTTGGAAGTGTTAAAGAAATGTTAAAAGTGTTGTGGGCAATTTTGGTGTGAGTCGGATTTCAAAAATCAATTTGAATGAAAAATGGACTTTTGTGACTTTTTTGGTATACATGTGGGATGTTTGGGGAGTATTTGATATGGAAATGATATTTTCATGTGAAAAATATTTTTCATGACTTGTTGAACTTGTTTGAGCACAAAGGGAAATCCCAAATATCTAGGTGGGTGGACGTGTACAAGTATGCTAGTGAATCTGTGGGGTTTGGCCTCAGTTTCACTTATCATGATTGACTCAAAAAACTCTAACTAAACAATGACGATGATGATTGGGGACCACTAGGTTATGGGTGTGTTCCTTACTAGTGGCTCATACAGGAGAACAGATATTTGTTATGGTTATTCTCACCGAGATACGGGGTACATGGGACCCACAACGAGCTAGCGCCTTGGGATTATTTCCTATTTCTTGTGCACATTAGATCCTTTATAATTACCATAGGCATGCGGTATATTTTTCTGGAAAATTCAGTATCTTTGGAATTTATTTTAAAAGTGTTGATTCATTAAATTTTCCCACATGAAAACAGATTTTTTTAGTTGCATCCTTTAAAAATTGTAACTAGAATTTACTTGTTTTTGAAAATATGCATGATTTTCATCTTTTAATGTGTATCTCATGGAATATCATAGTGGTGGTATCCTACTGGGCAATGTCTCACACCCTACTTACACCTTTGGGTGTAAGTAGAATTGGATATTTTTTTGTTATAGGTTGGGTTCAATTTTTTAGTTCCAGTGGTTCATGTTTCTTTCAGGTCCTTGGTGGTGAAGTCTTGTGAATATGGCTTTAGGGCGGTGCCCCTTTCCATGAGGTTTCTTGGGTTGTTTCATTTGGATTTTGTACCATTGTTATAGTCTTATTGAGTGGTTTTAAAATATGTAATTCAGTTCTGAATTTTTGTAAAAGATTGTTTTCTTTGAAAAATCCATATTGTTTTTATTGGATTCTTTTGTTGTTTTATGTTTATAAACTCCAGTAAATCATTCCATATTTCAATTTTATGTTACCCAAGAACTTGTACCAGACTGTATGGATTGGGAATGCCCTTTTGGTGTTTTCATAGGCTGGGTTTGGTGCCGGTTTAGGCGGCGACCATATTTGGTTCGTGATATAAATAATTATGCATTTAAGGAATTTATATATTATATATCATATATTAATTATTTATTAAAGGTGATTTATTATTTAAATTTCATCCATTTCATCGGTTGCAATGTGAAAATGGAATTAATTTGTATGTATGGCTTATCATCTCCATAAACAACGTGATTCATTTTCTAAACCATACTTTTATATGAATGATATTAAATAATTATATAATGGATATATAAGATATTATAATCATATAAATTATTCTGATATATACATATAATAAATTTTATTTTATTATTCAAGAGGATAGAGTGCCTTCGAATCAAGTGGAACTTATGGTAAGTGATTTTCGCGTAACTATTATTTTTATGAGAGAAATCCCATATGCACCTCATATTTTATTTTTATGGTGTATAATCTTCTCATAAATATATTTCATGTCACATATTATTATTTTTGTAAATATTTTTATATACATATAAAGTTATTTATTTTATGGATCTAACAATTCCGAAGATACAAATTTGATAAAAGGTTTTTTGTTATAATCATAGGGTTTATTAGGACTGTTTATGATTAAGATTCTCTTGATAAATTCAAATGATGTATCTTTATATAAACTCGTTAATTTTATTCCACTCTAGTTATTTATATAAAAGAAATGTTTTCCATTCATTTAATTAACATTATGTAATCATGAGACCAAAATATTGTTTTAAGGAAAATAAACTTTATATATATCATTGAATGAAAACACATTTTTTTACATATCCATTTTTTGTAAAAACAATTAAGGTTGGTTTTTACTATTCTACAGTTATTTTTTAAATTAATTTTTATACATGATATAATATTCAAAAAAAAAATGTTTTAAAAATGAATAATCATGAATTTTTTTGAATGATTTAGTTTTTTGACTTTTTTACAAATCTATGAAAGGAATGTTTTGTTTTAACATATGCTGAAAACATTAAATTTCCCACTATGATGAATGATCAATTATTTAAAGTATTAGTTACACGTTTCCAAATTTATTTTCAATTCAAATTATTTTATTATTATTTAGAAAAATTTTATTTTTTAAAAATGTTATTCCTCCATCAAAATGATTTTTTCCTCAAGAAATATTCCATGTAATCATTGAAATACATTTTCCATCTATGATGACAACCTTGTATGATACTAATTTTTTACTATGGTTATAATAAAATGATTCCAATATTTTTATTCTTATGGATTTTTTATGTTTTTTATGGGATATTTAAGAAAACCATTTTTTCTTTATGTTGTGCTATGACAAGTTGAGAAAATGTGTATAAACCCCATTTTCATTACACGAGTTATGATGTTTTGATATAATGATTGTTTTATGATTATTTGGAACACATTTTTACGGTTTTAATTTTGTTATGGAGGATACATAATATCAATTGATGGTCTGTATGTTATTACCAATGATATAAGGTACGTTATAACCAAGTGTAATGGTTACATTATAACCATGCTCGGTCGTAACATTATAACCAACAATGGTGGTCATTTTATAACCGAGGAAATATGTTACATTATAACCAAGAATGTGTGGGACATATATTAATGTACAATACATCAGGAAATGATTAATATCTCATAGTATAATCTGGATTGGAATGGTTTTCATCCCCTAATCAGTATGGAACACTGAAGATGTGATAGTATTGGGTGTCAAACTTGAATTCGATGTTGAATTAGGGAGTGAACCCAATACACTATGATATTCATGGAAGTGAATCCTTGAATACTGTGGAAATTTGTTTCTATTATTATTCCACTATTTTATTTATTCTTCCAATGACAAATGATTATGGATTATATCATTTGATTCCATTTTGATCCATGTTTTATGAAGTTCTATGATTTACATGAACAATTATTATGAACTTTGATATGTAGGTAATGGATACAGATTGTGATTATCCTGATAACATTACCTTATACCAATTTCATCTTTAGGTTGTAATTAATATATCCCTTGTTTTCCCTTATTAATAATATAGGATAACACATTCTTATTATTCTTATCTATATATTATAAAGAATGGTTTTAGGAATTATATTTCTAGGAAGGGTGCTAGTTATGAAGGACATATTGGGGGACTATTATGAAACAGTTTACTATGTGTCCATGATTCCAAATATACTAGACCTATATGTTTTTAGAATGGATCTCTATGTTATAAAATGAATATTTTTATTATAAGATGTAATATATATATACACACATGATTTTTTTTTATTTATAGTTGATATCATAGCATGGTTTGGTTAACTATATAAAACTCGGATGAGAAAAAATTTGTAAGAACCCTTGGGAAAATTATATGTGTTGGATATAATCATTAAATTTTCTTAATGATCACAGATGTCCTAGGTTAAAGAAAACGTTTAATTTATTTAAATGAAGGATCCTTTAATTATAAATAATATAAATTTTTTTTCATGATTATCTTCTATTCCATTCATGACTATTGTTTCTAAAAATATGATTTTAGGTTTAATTAAATGTCTAGAACCAAAAAAAATCATGTCAATGATTAATGTGATAGATAAAAAATAATTGTAATCTTGTGAAAAAAAATGTTGTGGGATGAAGAATGAAAAATATCATTTCTATACTAACACAATATTTTTATTCTATGAATCATTATAATCTCCCAAATGAAAAAATGATGGAACAATGTTCCATTAATTCATTCATGAGGAAGTTCCAATCTACATTTAATGGATCCACAGATCCACTAGTTGAAGAGAAATTGATCAGTACAATTGAAAATATACTTTCAATTCACTAGTGTTTGGAAGATGAGCAATTTATTCTGGATAATTATCTTTTAAAAGGGGAAAGAGACAAGAGAAAGAATTTTACTCGATTGAGTTGGTTGACTTTAAGGGGATATGTTCCATTAATTACATCCCTCGTTTTTTATACACATGGTTGGACAATTAATTTCTTGATCTAAACTAGAAGGATGATTAATCTATTGTTACCTATGAAGATAATTTTATAATACATTAAAGGTTTTCATTAGTTTAATCATAATCCCAATATGAAAAATTGAGTGACTCTTTGATGGATTAAAAAAAAGTATCGTAATGGTGTTATCTATAAGAGACTTTAGTAGTTATTAATAAAAAACTATGTTGTGATGTGAACATATAATTCAAAATTGGATATTCCCACCAATCCTATGGATTCAATAATAAAAATAAATATTGAGTCGCATGAGAATGTGAATAAATCACATATTGGAATGAAATTAAAATCACATACATGAATGAAATGTGTGAAGAGAAATCATGTGAATTTCCTTAGTGGAACTGTGATTTTTTTTATATCTGGAAAGTCTGGTCATTGATCTAATGAACGATAAAATGGGGTGAAATTCCAGTTCATACAATGGATTAAAGGAAGATTCCAACTAATGCAGTACCCGCACTCCAATACATCAAATATATGGAGTATGGGTAGTATTCTGAATAGTGAAATAATCAAAAAATAATAATGATTAGCATCAACAACAACCTAATCCCAATGGAAAAGTTAAATCTTATTCAATCACAACTACCTAAATGGGTTATGATAATGATCTGGGGAAAGCTACAATTATAATCCACTCTAAAACAAAAAAAAATATCCCATTAGATTTTTGATATACCCACATAGAAATATCATAATAATATTCTAATGGTATCACAGTTCCATATCATTGCTTAGATATTGTGTAAGTAGTTAATACCCCCAATATTATGAGGATTGAATATCAAGTTTATTATTATAAATTTATTGATGTTTTTGGGAATTTTTTTCCTGAGAATTTCATTATTCTGTATCTAGTTAAACTCAATTTTAATTTGTGAAATGATTGGATCCATTACATAAATAAGAAATTAATTATTGAGGTGGGGATATTATGTTTGGTATTTTGAACCAAACTATTATTTTTGATTAGCGAAATGAAAAATATTAATATCCCATGGAAATTACATACATTGTATATATAATTATTCATATTAAAATGGGGATTTTTATCATAGATTACATGGGATAAAATCATCATGTAAGTTATTATGATTGTATGAATGTTTTTTCGTCATGAAAGAATTTCCAAATCTTCCACTAAATCAAGATGTTCCGTTCCCAATAGAACTCATACCTAACTCTAAACCTATTTCCAAGACACCATATATAATTTTACTAATTTAGTAGCAGGAACTGAATAATAAAATTCCACTGAATTTTGATAATGTATTCATTCATCCAAGTGCATCACTATGATGTGCCCCTGTTCTTTTTGTTAAGAAGTATGGTGGAAAAATATAAATATTTATTGATAATAGAGAACCCATCAAGATCAACATCAAGAACATGTATCATATACCCATTATTAATAAAATATTGGATTAATTGTGTCGAGCTCCATAAGTTTCCATGATTGATCACTATTCTAGGTATCATCAATTGATAGTCACAAAGTTATATATTCCCATGAAAACATTCTGAATAAGGTATGGACACCATGAATTCATAGTGATGAAATTTTTTCTTACTAATTTCCCCACTACCTTCATGGATTTAATGAATAGAGTATTTATATATTATATTGATCTTTTTTTGGTAGTATTTTTAGGTGATACTATTCTATATTCATAAAAGAAAGATTATAAAGTTCCTATGAGGATAATGGTAAAATCTATGAGAAAGGATAAGCCATATGAATCATGTACATAGAGTGAATTTTGAAATCAGATATATTTATTAATGGGTTAGATAATCTCATTTGACAGTATATCATATGAGCCTCTAGGGATATATGTAATTTATTGACATCCCATGCCAACCACTATGACTCAGATCTATAATTATCTTGTTATGGATAGATTTTTTCAATGCATTAGGAAGAGTTTACCCTACAAAAAAAATTAACTTATAATGGTGGGTTTGTTATTTTAAGGTGTTTTAACCCTCCCTGATATGGTTTCATGATGGTTTCCAAAAACTACTACTAATGTTGGTGTCGGCATCCAACTTGCAATATTTCCCTCTATTTAGAGGTGGATTCTACAAACAGATAGGGGAAAATTTCTTAGTGGTGGTTTTTTTGGTTTTAGCAGTAGTTTCCCTAACTAAAAAATGTCAAAGGGATAGTTGTGGGTTAAAAGACACTATCTCGTATCCATTTTTTGGGATGGAAATCTAACACTAAACAAATTTTGACCTTATATAAGGGTTTTAAACCTCTCCTAAACAATAATTTTGCATGAATTATGTTGGTTTAAACTACTAATATATATACTTTTTTAATAAATATAGATTTTGAATTTTCAACCCCATAATGACCAATAAAAATTTGATATGAAATGATACAAAAAGTGACAAAACTATTCAATTATAATAATTACATAATCAGAACATGTCCAGTTTAATTTATACAAATCCATAATACAAAAAATCATTAATAAAATTAATATAATAACTAGAAATTAAATAGAATTATTAATTATATTTTATGTTCCTCTTGAGTTTATTTGGATGGCTATTTCACAAATCCATAGTATTACATCAGGGTGTTTTTCATAATGCATCAACCTATAAGATCCATCCCTAGCATATTCTCTAATTGCGGTGTGGTGCCTTTCCAACATGCCCCACCATAGAATAGCCCTCCATGATATGGATTGGACCTCCCTTTTTGAATAAAATTCTCAAATACAAAAAACCATGCAACCCATCAATGCCTAGGGTTGTATAACTATCCCTCCTTGGAATTGAAATTTTAGCTAAGCATCACCCCATCCATTTTCAAATTCTCACCTAAGAAACCAAACCATCAATGGGTCCTCTTTCCACAACCAAAATCATCTCTTTCAGATGTTACAATTCTAAAATTCCAAAGAAGAGTATCTTTTAATTAAATGATCTATGATTGAATTAAATGTTCATACTTCCATTATATTTTACCAATATATTATATTCTGATTCCATGCATCGATTATAAAATTAATATGTGACCCATGTTCACAACTTGGGAACCAGTATAAAAAATAATAGATACATGTAAACATACAATTATTTATTTCTTGTGTGTTCTAAATTGTCCCAATAGGATTTCACTATAGATTCTAGGAAATTTCATTAATAAAAAATTTCTTAAATTCTTCTTTGAACATCACTTAAAAAATAAGTTATTTCAAATGATATCTATAAACAAAAAAGTATCATGAATTTTTCTTTCTCATATCTCCTAGGTAATATTTTTTTTGTTAGAACCATCATTATTCATCTTGAAGCACAATATTTCAATCCCATTTAAATAAATCATTAAATACATTGAAACCATTAACTAAAAATCACATTTTTACCAACCAAGGGATAGACCCACCACATTAAAAAATTACAATCTAAAAAAATTAAAACATTGACATCCATGTTTATCAAAAACAATATCAGACAAATTTTTATGTTTCAAATCAATTCCCATATTTAGATTTCAAAAATAAATATAAAAAATCCAAAAAAGAAAAAATTTATATAAAAAAATAGGAAAATTATGCACATAAAAAGTAGTTCAAATAAAAATAAATAAATAAGTAGTTCCACAATGCTAATATGAGTACTAGATGATATAAACACAGTGAATAATGGGAATATCAAAGATAATATCTTCTATGATGAATATGTATCATTATAAAATCTTTAAATACAGTTATTAGGCAATATCTTAAATAGCCTAAAATAATTAACTACTATTATATGTTTTATTACATGATTATATGAACACCTAAATCAATAGTGGAGCACCCTTAGAAGTAGAACCTATAATAGGGCAGAAATATCTAGTTTTTAATCTATGCTACCATATCATAAACTATATATTCCACTTTGTTATTAAAAAGTTGATCTGAGTAATCAAAGAATCATGTGATCATCATATAAATCACTAAAAAATATAACAAATATCTTCATCTCACCTGAAACACCATATTGATAAATATCCTATTTTAATTCATAAAAACATCAAATAATAATTCAACTCAAATCCCATAATGTAGAAAAGGTCAATATAAAATCTCACACAATTATCTCTCAAAAAGGATGATCCAATAATTAAGAAAACATATTTTATATAATTTCATTTAGGCCATTTAAATAAAACTATGATTTCCTATTAAAAATCATATATGGACACCAATTAGGAATCAAAAATTGTAAAACAATACATTACACAGTTTTGAGTCAATTTAAAACCAAAAAATCTACCTAAATGAAAAAACCCTTAAATGGGTTAAATAATTTAGAAAATAAAAAAAACGAAAATCGTATCATTATATCTTCAAATTCATTGAAAATTGACTCTTTTTATTCCTCATAAATATGTTGAATACACAACATCTAACATCCAAATAAACACTTGAAGTTAATTTAAAATCCCCTGGGGAATGTATGATATTCATTGAAAACAATTCTTATACCCATTGTGGGTTACAAAAGTAGGTATACCATAATTAGAAATTCATTTTCCTAAAGCATAACAATCTCAAGAAAAATAAAAGAAATTACTTTCACAAAAAAGCCTACATCAATCAACTATAAACCACTCAACCTCAATGGTGGAAGCACAGCCTCTTTTGGAAATGAACTCTATAAGACTTATTTAACCAATTCCTTATGATAAGAACCTCTCATACCCAAAATATGGACATTACAATAATTAGGGTTTATAGAGGAACAAAAAATCAAGATGAAGGGGAAGGTGGAAGGATAAATAATAGGAAATAATCCTCTTATCTTCCAAATCTAATATATATTTAAGAAAAATGGATTTGGAAGAATATAGGAAGAAGGAATAATCTCTATTGACCTCTCCATGTGATGGATGAAAGGTTGATTTGTGAGAGATAATCCAAAAGAGACAAAAATGGAAAGGGTATATAAGGAAAATCACAACATAAAATTTTGTAAAAAATCCATGGGTTTTATAAATTGTATCCAAAACCATGAACAAATTGTATAACCTTTAGAGTGATTAAGCTTCTCCCCAAACATAGTTTAATCATAGTGTCCGTCAAACCATGTGACAACCAAGGTCACCACACTAGTGAACACCCCATGTATAAAAATAAACCACATAGTTCACACTAAATTTATGATTTTCCACACTATTTTCAATAATCCATGAACAAAAAAATCGAACTAAAATACTCATGTGTATGTATTTTTCCATAGTTACTACACTGAATCACATGGCCATGCACTAACCATATACCATATGTGAATCCCATAAGTATGGTTCAACTAATTTTACCACCAAAAATAATTTTTTATGCATAACTACGCATATCGATAAGTAACCCATTCATTAGAAAAACTCCAATGAAAAATCAAAGTTAAATGCCAAAAATCATTAAAATTTAAAATACTAGTAATTATATCCTATTTAATATAACTGTGGCATTTGTGTTCCCTGATTTATCATCTAAATATTTTTCAAGGTAAAAAAATCAATAGGTAAACATTAGAATAAAATATTGAAAAATAACCAAACATATAGATTTTCATGCAATATAAGGGAAAGATAGATATCCCTAACAAAAACCAAAAACCTAGTTTCTGAATCACTATATTAGTGTTAGTATGTCATAATTTCTGTTACACATCATCTTCACATCAAAAGTGAACCCTAACCACTACCCGATAAACATTTATCGACACCCTCTCTATCTTTGCCTCCACTCCCTATGAATAACATTATTATGAAAAATATGATGAAAATTAAACATTGATATATATTAAAATTTATAATTAAAATCACTAAAAGTTTTTGTACTAAATTATTTTTTTTTTGTTTTTTGATTTACCATATCAATACTCTCCACCTACATAATATCACATGGCACAGATCTATCTATTTTCTAATATAATTTAGTCAATTATTTCTTCAAAGAAACAACCACTGTATCTTGTAAATTTATTTGATACCATGTTCCTAGATTTTTATTTTCATTTAAAAAATATACCTCTGATCTTATTTAGGTAGGTATTAACTACAACCAATATTTGATTCTTCTATAATCATCGTTGGTCATCCATAGACCTCATACATAAATGGTCCCAAAACCATCCTACGCACGAATCCAGGATGCTCTTTCCCAAGTACATGATCAACAGGATAATCCCAGGAGATTGAGAAGGACTTCATGGGATTATCATCCCATATTTATTTTATTTTAAATTATAAATAAAATTTCAATCATATTTGAAACAATACATATATACAAAATGAAAACTAACAATATTTTATTATAATTTAAAAGAAAATCATACCTCAACTTATTTGGCAGGCTTAGCAATATAACTCCCATTATATTTTCTAAGAACATGCAAAAAACAATTTAGGAGACTTGGGGCCCTGAATTATTTTATTGAATTAAACAAATATGCATTAACAATTTAATATATGAAACTGATAATTTTATCCTATAAGTATTTAAACTAATGAAAATATGACATGATTCAGTCTATTTATGGAAAAAATCAATGACATAGCATTTTGGGGGATTATTTGATTAGCTTGACTTGATGAAATATTCATTTAAACATCCTAAAATTAATAACATTTTTTTTAATAGTAATGTATGAAATTTCATCTCCTTATTATATGAATGTATATATATAAAGTATGATTAATAGGAACATATATATATATAAATTCCATTTTCTTCTCAATAATATAGATATCAACAAAAGCCTTTTATTAATCTACAGGTACCCCTTTGGGTACCATATCATATAGTTGTTGAGTGGCCAAGGAAGTATCATTAAATTCATATCATTATATCCATTTAAAATCCTACCAATATTTTTCAATGTCCACTTTCATGTGATAATATCAGCAGTGTTAATGTTGAATAACATATGTATAAATATATTCATTTTTAAAATAATAAAATTAAATACCATAATAAACTTCAATTACACCACAATAAATCATAATTACCATTAACTCGGAATAAAAAACTTCATTTTTTTCAAGATTTAGGAACATGATTCCAATAATCATAGGTAATCAAAAGGATAACCTACTTCACCACTATCTTTCCTTGAATATGGCCAAACAATCCTATGACATAATCCTTGGGGACTCTATAATAGTTATAAGGGACAACTACCGTCAATACGCTCAAATTCTAGACATATAGACTATTCATATATCTCTCTATAGTAACATTTTTTAATCTTTTATAAACAAATATTTAGTAGTATATAAAATTGAAATATCACTATTCACACTAATATTTTAAACTATAACTATCACCATCTAATATCATCATGATGAAACATGAGTGATGAGCTGTCCCATCGCTGTTGAACCTGTTAAATGGGGAGGCACTATCTCATGTTCAAATGAGACTAAGAATGATAGTGTTCCTGATATCGATGTAATGGAGGGTTTGAAAGACACAAAAGGGATGTGGGGATGGTGTGTCAGATGCTATATGGATGGGGACTAATAGATCATAATCTATCTATGTGGTTTAAGGAACATGAACTAGTAGTTGACTGGGATCAGTAAAACACTACTTACTTTCAATTCATATCATTTAAGGAAATAAAATTAACATAAAAATTATATTTCAAAGATATCATGTCGAAGAAAAATAGAAATGATAATAGGTTCACAGTACTAAAAAAACAAACTTTTCACAGCTATGATAATGAATGAGTTCATATATATCATAAATGGTTGATAAATTAGTGGATGACTGCAAATAAATTCATTTTGTCCTTCAATAATGTTTTTTTCATGCTCTATAATAATTTAATATACATAATCCACCCTTGAAAAAAATAATATTTTCAATATCATTATGGTCAAATAATTTTGTTTTGCACTGTTTATGGGATTCAATTTCATATGAAAAATATTCCACTTCATCACTCATATCATACACATCACTTTGTTTTATGTGAACAAATATACTCCACACTTCATCCATGAATCTTTCAAATAATATACAATTTTTTTATGAAATGAGAAGATATATGGATCTTGTAATTCATGTTCATTGACATCCATTAAGAGAGAGAAGCTCACAAAAGTAAATTGAAAAGAATATCTTTTAATACCCCTCTTAATATTTAATCATATTCACTTGAATAAAACAATTGAAAAATGATCATGGTAGTTTAATTTGATAATATCAGTCAATTTTTCATAGTATCCCAATTAATCAATAGTAAATATACCATTATTCTATGATCTTAAACCATATTCCTGAACATCTATATGAAATTTAATGTCATTTACATTGTAGGGATTTAATTTTATAGACTTTAATGATGACCTCAATCAAGAAACATCAAATCTTTTGAAATCATTTCCCGAGTATTAGTATTCGTTATCTATAAAAAAATAATATAAATTATTATAATGAAAAAATATGTTTCAATGTAATATATATATATATATTGATTTCAATATTTAAGAATATACACAACGTGAAACCCATTATAAAAATATCTTTATTAATAGCTTCTGTTATGTCTTTCTCATTTCATGTTTATCTTCTCATCCATCTCTTTGTTTGTATCATAATCTCTTCAATAATTTTATTTTTGTTAGTGTAACATTTGAGATCCCCCCAAAAAACTGGCCAATAGTGGGGGATGATTTTTGATTTCCTATGTAGTTGATATTTAGACGATGTATCATCAAAAATTCAAACTCAGTTGAATCATGATTCAATATCATCTAGGTATCTAGAATAAACAGTAAGATACACCTTTTCTAAATAGCCTTTTGATATAAATACTTTACGATTGTGTTTTTTCACATATGATATCAAATGACCAATATATCGATGAAATAAAATAAATAAGACATAATTATTTATTTAATAAAGGGCCAATAAATTTTTACATAATATGAAATAAAAAATTAAATAAAGTACCTTTTAATTTGATACTTCCATCAATAATGTATAGGGCTTCATAATTTAGTTTCCTATACTAAATGCATTGTTAAATGCCTCATCAAAGTGAAAAACAATTGAGAAAGATCATATCTATTGCAAAATGTGTCAATACAAATCTCTCCTAAAGGTTTTCAAGCTTTTCTGGTTGTAGATTTTTATCATTTAGTTAACTCAATAATGTGAAAAAATGTAGTACAATGGTAGAATCATTTTTAGGTAATAATGTACAAAATTAAAATGGTATTAATTATTATAAAAAAATATGTGAATCCTGGCTTTTAAATCCATGTAACATGTGATTATTTAAGTTCTCAAACCTTAAGATGTTACTTAAGTACCCATCATATACCTTCAAATGTTTTAGAATTTTAATTAATTTACTATTTTCAATATTTATCATTGAAATAATATTCAGAGCAAGAATTTCATTTTCATTTGTTCATATATCATGTTTTATGCTCATTTTTTATAATTATTTTTTATAATTGATATAGTCCTTTAATTTTCCATTCTCATTAAGGAATCTGTAGATCAAATTTTTTAAAAAAAATCTCAGTAAGCATATCATCACGATTTTTCCATAACAAATTAAATTCCCAATACAAAATATTAAAGAATACATTTTCTTTCTTCCATTGTTGAATTCCAATTTCACTTAATGCTGCACTTTGAACTCAGTTCCCACTATCAATAAAATTATGCATCATCCATATTTTTTTCAACATTTACATGTTGATACATTATTTCAGAACCTATAAAAAACATTGGAGGTGGTCAATGATCAATAGAACAATTGAATTTTTAATTGTTTAACCTAAATCTAAGAGAATCATTGAAAAATCATCGATGACACAAGAAGAACCATTTTTTACTGTAATCTTGACATTCATACTCACAATAAAATTTAAAAATTGGGAAATAAAAACCCATGTAATTATTATAACTAGATAAATTACCAATTCTAGGTATGTCACTAAATTTTTAAATTATAATACTGTGAATTTTGAACATTATTCTAGAGGAAACATCAGATGTCTCATCACAATTTCTCCAAAACTCCTGTAATTGTTCATTTATAGGTTAAAAGTATACATCAATATCATTTCCCAAGATTTTTTTCTAGTAATAATCATCAAAATGATAAAAAATATGAATGTTTCGTACCCATCTATGGATGTAGAATGTAAGAGATCAAAACAACCATCCAATTTCTATAATTGGTCCTCAAAGTCGCATATGGGTTGAATCCATCGGCAGCCAATCCCAATCTCATATTCCTAGGATCATATAAGAAATTTAAATGTAATGAATAAAATGTATTACATTATTATGAATCTGTTGTATGTCACATTAACCAATAATTTATATTATATATATAATTCCACTTCATGTTCTTGGATGTTTTCGATGACATGATTAATATTTACAATCAAGGCCTTAAATGGAAGTGATGAAAGACATTTTCAAGTGTGTAATTTTTATTTTTCCTTATAGTGGTGTGATGATTCAGTCTTTCAATATCACCCTTTGACATCCATCTTGAAGAAGATCTTTTTCTCAATCCTTTCTTCTAGAATCCTCACCCCAATAATGTAAATAGTCATTGGGACAAGCATATATATTTTTATAATTCAAACCATGCTTTTGAAAAAATCATAACACAAAAAGATTCAGGGAACTTAGCATCATGAAATGTGTCATTAAATAATTAAAATATCATGTACATAACCTTATTTTAAATTCTTCATGGTAATTTGATATCATACAACTTTAGTAAAAAATAATGTTTTGAATATTTCAAACATCCACCCAATAGCTCTTGATTTCCATCATCAACTATATCATGAAAATAATTTTTCTAAATAGTGAAGTTATCTTTTATATTAGTCTCCATATAATCCAGATGAGGATCCAATGATATGTTACAATCTCGATCTGGTTATCCTATAGTCCCAAAAACATCACCTATCATGTATTTATTTGTAACATACTCAACTAGTTGTCCTGATATGTTTTAATGTTGATATTACATTCTTGTAATGCCAAAAGAATCATTTATATGGTTTTTAATTTAATTTTCCATTTTTACCAAGCTGGTATCTCATTCTAATTATTGAAATCAGTGATGAATATTTCTGTAACATTTGATTCATTATGCCAAAAAAACACAAATTTTTAGTAGGAAATTACTAATATATCAAGTGTTCATAAAATTCATTTCTATTCAACAATCTTCTAAATTTACATTTATGAAAACAAATATTATTTCCCTTCAATGGAATAATTAATTATTGGAAAATCTATAACTCCTCTAACCATATAGAATACATGGGTGACTTCCTTCATAATGTGATCCTACTTTAAACCATATATGTCATAGTATGACTACACTTTATTAAAAAATTAAAATAAATAATTATTATAAAGTAAGAAAA
Organism: Viscum album; assembly: GCA_963277665.1. Classification (NCBI taxonomy): domain Eukaryota; kingdom Viridiplantae; phylum Streptophyta; class Magnoliopsida; order Santalales; family Viscaceae; genus Viscum; species Viscum album. The sequence continues at coordinate 739,399,594 of OY728160.1, forward strand.
TATATAATTTAATGTGAAAAAAACACAAAACCCATGTGGTTATAAGAAGATTCATATATGTACTAACAAATTCAACGTAGAAAAGGAAATCAATTGTGGATGGTATTATGTAAAACAGAAAGAAGGGAAAAATAATACAATCATTAATAAAAAACATTTCAAATTTTCTTTGAATGTAATTTATCAAATCACACATTGAAAACCCATTTATAATTCTAACTATTTCCATAAAATGCCATTTTAAAGAAATACACCCCTATTTAAAGAATGTCAAGTGGTGTTAAGCACCCATTTATCAAGACGTAGCTCTAACATTTTAGAAAAATTGAAGATACTATGAGGATTATGTCCTCAAATCCATTTTAAAAAATTCTAATGTTTAACAATCTTAAATTACTAAAACAAGCCTCTACAACAGCACTGAAACATGTTAAAGACAAAAAAGGTATTTAACACCCCTTTAAATAGATAATTACCAATATTTAAGACACAATGATTTTTAAAAACCACATGGCATGTTACCAAATTTTATACAATTTCATTAGACCATGTTAAACCATTTAAAGACCAAAATGGTAATTTATGAATTTTATTAGGTTCATGATAAGAATAAGTATGGAATGACTAAAATAATTGAATTAGGGATTAGAAAATATATGATAGAAAAAAAAATATTTTAAATTAGTAGGAATGTTGAGAACATATATGATAGAAAAAAATATTCTAAAGTTAATTAACATATCCTGATAAACATGTAAAACCCCATTCAAGAGTCACAAAAAAATAATTTAACCATGAACGGTTCACCCAAATGTTATTCTCAAAATCCTATTAAGGGATTGGAATTAGGTAAACACTATTGTAACTTGAAGATATTAAATATAGTAATAAAAAACCAATGCTTACTTTATATACACATAAGTGAAGCCTCTATAGTGGCTATTACAGTGATCCTTCTTTTTCGTACATTACTATTACATAATTTGAAAGAAAATAACATTAAATCATTACAAAAAACTATAAAAAGGTTTATTTCCTTTGGAAAATTAGGATAATACATATCATTTACAATATAAAACATATAAATTTATTTAATTCCTTCTTCTCTAGATTCTTATCTTCCCTGGAATTCTTCTTAGGGAAAGTTATCACCTGAGGATATAAATAAAAAAGGGATGACACAAAACATGGTAAGAGGATAGATAAGAACATGAAACCATATAAAATGTGGTGTTTGAAATCATAACATTTTCATCATAATCATTAGAATTTGTATTAGATAATAAAATGGAATTTGGCAATGTGTAAAAATGAAACATCATGTCTTAGAGGAAAACTATCACACATAGTTGGGATCAATGATATCATCTTGTTCACGCATATTTCACATTAACTCATGAGATTAACCACTTTATCCAATTAATTGGAGAACTATATAATTCCAGTAACACCCATAACATCATAACATTTACATTGAGCTATATAATTCTGGTCACACCCATCACATTATAGCATTTACATTATCATGCATTCCACATAAAATGTATATCAATCTTGAAAATAAAATAACCAATGGAATGGAATGAGGTTCATTTCATAAATAATATATCCATAAACATTGGGTCTCTAGATTTAATATGGAATGAAATAGTAGATATATGAATCATTAATAATGTGTAAAGAAGAAACAGTCTCTAGAAGTAAAAGGTGTGTTTTTTTGAAAGATGAGTTCTTTTGGAAAAAATTTTATCTGTAATAAAATAAATTAGAAACATCTATACCCCATAAAATGTAATTTTATTTTTAGTAAATGATATTTATGTAATATACATACTAAAAATGTGGTGAAAGTGGGAAACCCCAATGAAATAGTGTTGGGTTTGAGAAATTCCCTTACTTTCTGAGTGAATGATTCCTTCCCATTAATATCCTTTATAATCACATTAGATTCATTAAATATCATATAAATGACCTTTTATAAAATAAATTTTATTCATTATATTTTTTTTATGTTCATTTATGGACTTGATAATTAGTTATAGAGTTCAATTTCATCATTCAAGAGAATTCATTTTCCTGGTTTTCAGGATTGGTTTTCTTGTATACATGAGTCGATGTTCATGAAAAATGGAGATAAATATATAGAATTGTTATTATGTATTATTAAATATATTAAAATAATTTAAAAGATCTTATAATTAATTGGTTTATATATCATGAGGATAAATCATTAGATACAAGTTATTAATGATCATTTTAGGTTAATTTTGGTGATTTTTCGATCACAATGAACTCATTTTGTTTTATCATTTATTATTATGTGTATGAGTTATTTAAAAAATATAAACAGGGTTGTAAAATAAACATTATAATATTTTTAAACCTTTATAATGTTTTTATAAACATCATTGTGTGTGTTAAATGAAAATCAAAGTGCCTCATCCCACGATGTCTGGAAATTGACACATCACTACAGACAATTTAATTATTAAAATAAGAGAATGGGAGAGAACGAGAGGGAGGGAGGGAGGGTGGAGTTTATTTATGGATACTCCACTAACATGATATAATACCATTATATCAAACATACTATATTATAATTCCATTTTAATATGATAAGGTTATTATAAGAAAAAAAATGAAATGAAATTAAAATAAAATTAACAGAAAGTAGTAGAGGATTTCCTCTTGAATTTATTCTCCTTGAGAACCTCCATAAACAAAGGTTATGGCCTTTTGTTGATACCAACAGTTTTTTGAAATTGGGGAGAGAATAGGTATGTTTATTTTTTAGAATTTAGGAAAGGCTCCAAGCTTGAGAAGTGTGGGAAGAAGAGGGGGTGAGGTGTGGTATTTATAGGGGAGGAGAGGGGTGTTGTCCCCTTATTATATTCATTAGTTTATTATTTTGGCTCAATACTATGAATAGTTTTAGAATTGTCACTAAATTTATTAAAATAATATAGTATATTTTTATATTTTGGGCTTATATCATCCTTACATCTTCTATGACTCTATAATTCATGTAATTAGCTTTTATTAAAAATTATCATATATTACTATTCATAAAAATTCAAGTATTTTAGAAAAATCCCTAAAATTATCTATAATTTTTTTGATGTATAGAGTTCAAAAATGTACTCCATTTTTTTAATTAATTTTTTAAATATTAGTAATTTTATTTTGAGTCAAAATCTTCATTTACATGGAAAATATAGGTTTTAAAATTATAATAAATTTTAAAACACCTTAAAAATTTACTTAAAGTCTCATAAAATTAAATTAAAACTATAACACATAAAAATATAAATTTATGAATACATTTTATGAAAATAAATTTTATTAAAAATTATTAAATTAACCCAAAAATTGTAAATACGCATTTATGACTTATAAAAATACCAACAATTAATTAACAATTTATAAAATATTTCATTACATATACTATGGTATAATTATACTATAATTTAATTTTTAAGATGCCTAAATTTTATTTATACTTTCATGGGAGAGGATACTATTCATTTATCTAGTTTACCATTCATAAGATTCATATTACTATTCTTAAGGTCAAGTTACTATTTCATCATTATTGGTTCCCAAACTTCTAGAAATACTTTTTATTTAATTTATTATTCAATTATAAATTTTTTTATTGTCTCAATGTGATTTTATGATATTTATACTATGTGAAATTACTTTTATAAGGGATAAGTTCCATTTATTAAAGTGTGTGTCTTTACATTCTTCCCCCCTTTTGAAATTTCAGCCATGATATTTTGTTTTATAGAAAAAGGTAAAGGTACTTATCCTTCATCACCTCCTCCAATTCCCATGTTTCTTCTTCATAATTCTGGTTCCACTATTGCATATTGACAAGATGGGTTGTCTTTTTGTGTTGAACCTTATCTCTCCAATCTATAATCTTTACTGGATAATCTTTATAAGAGAGATCGTCTTCCAATTGTACCACTTCTGAGTTTAGTACATGTGAGGGATCTAGTATGTACTTCCTCAAGAGTGATACGTGAAACACTTCATGAACTTGAGCCACATTCAATGTAATTTCCCACCGATATTCCATGACTCCTATCTGATCAAGGATATAAAAGGAGCTAATGTAACTTCTATGTAACCTCCCTTTCACTTCAAACTGCATGACTCTATTCCATGATGATATTAAATAGAAGAATGTATATCCAACATCGCACACCATGTCCCTTAAATAGTTGTAATCATAGAACATTTTCTAAATATGAGAAGCTTTGATGTGTTATTGGATAGATTGAACATTATCTATCATCTATTGAACAAGATCTGGTACAAGTATCTTTTTGTTTCCAAATTCATCAAAATATGTTGGATTCCTACATCACATTCCATAAATATCTTGATATGGATCCATATGAATACTCGAGTGGAATCAGTTATTTTATGAGAACTCATCCAATGGAATATCCTAATCCCATCCACATTTTAATTCTAAAGAGTATGATATTAAAATATATTTGAGCAAAAAAATAGTCCTTTTAGATTGGCCATTTGTTATTGGGTGATAGGCTTTGATGAAATTTAATTCTGTTCTTATAGTATCTTAAAGTCTCCTCCATAATTTAGATGTAACCAATGATCATGATCGAAGACAATCAATATTTTAACTTTATTTATTATCACCACTTCTTTCACATATATCATTTCATGTTTCTTAAGTGATAGATCTTCCTGAAAAGCGATAAATAATTTTGTGTTTGTGAGTCGGTCCACCACAACCCATATCACAAAATTTTTTTTGTATGTCTTCGGGAGACCTATGAAAAAGTCCATAGTAACATTATCTCTTTTCCAAATAGTTATAGGTAATGTTTACATCATCCCTTTGTATTTCTGTTACATGGGTTCAATATACTGAAATATCAAACACCTTAAAATATATTCCACAATCTCTTTATTTATGTAATCCAACCAGAAGTTTTCTCGGAGATCGTGGTACATCTTAGTGCTACCATTATGGATAGATAGAGTTGAAATATGTACATTATTCAATAGCTCCTTCATTATCACATTTTATGAAGTCATGAAAATACTCATTCCAAAAGAAACCACACCATCATCATTGATTGAGAACTCTGGCAGCTTCCCTTCCTTTACTACATTCACCATATTTTGTAACTATAGATCATCCCTTTATGCCTCCTTAATCGTCACCTGGATTGAAGGTTGGGAAATTATTTGGTAAAGGGGGGATTTATTCCTTACCATTATAATTTTCAAATCTATCCATTTAATATACATGATGACAGTGTCTTTATCAATCTGGAACATAGATAGAGTATCAGATCCTTTCATACTTACAACATCAGCTACATTGTTTGTCTTTCCAGGATGATTGTGAATAGAGTAATCATAGTCTATGATTATCTCTAACTATCTCATTTGATTCATGTTTATATCCATTTCTATGGATATATAATTTAGACTCTTTTGAAAAATATTTATTTCAAACTTCTCCCCAAAGAGGTAGTACCGCTAGATTTTCAAGAAAAAATCATAGCTACTAGCTCCATATCATGCATCAGGTAGTTCTGCTTAGGGATCATCACCTTATGTGAGTCATAGGCTACCAAATTATAATTTTCATGAGTACACAACCCAATAATTTCTTTTAATAATCACTAAATGTCACAAAATATGCTTCAACTTTCAGTAATGTGAATACAGGTGCAATGATCATCCATATCATTAGCTCAATAACGTTTTCCTCTCATTCTTCTATCCATAATTACTTTACCCCATTCCTTGTTAACATATTTAGATGGATTGAAAATTGTGACAAATTTTTCAATAAACTTCTATAGTAACCATCTAAACCAATAAAAATATGGATTTCCATTACACTATCGGTTATGGTTCACTCCTTAATTGCCTTTGTTTTTAAGAGGTCAATTGAAATACCCTAACTTATGATCATGAGTCCTAATAATTTTACTTTCTACGTCTAAAAGTCACACATTATGAATGTGAACTGCCACTTATACTTCCTTATTGTCACCAAAACTAGCCTTATATTTTCTTCCTGCTCCTCCTTACTCTTTGATTAGATGAGAATATCATAACTAAACACTACCACAAATTTTTCGAGGTAATGTCTAAAGACTCTATTCATCAAATCCATGAAGATATCTAGGGTATTAGTAAGTCTGAAGGGAATCACTAGAGACTCATAGTGCCCATACCTTGTAAAGAATTCAGTCTTATGAATATCTTCATTCTTCACCTTTAGCTAATGATATCTAGAATGATGATCCCCTTTTGAGAATTATTGAGCACCTCACAACTGATCGAATAAGTCATCAATAATTTGAAGTGGATAATTATTCATTATAGTGATCTTGTTGAGTTCCAAATTATTTATGCACAGCCTCATAGATATATCCTTCGTTTGAAAAAGACCATGGGCACACCAAAAGGTGATGCACTAGGGTTTATGATCCCTTTTTTCAAATCCCCTTACAAATTCTTAGTTAACACCTCCAGTTTGATGGGATATATCCTATATGGACACTATGATATATGAGTACCTATGGGTATGAGTTCTATTGATAACTCCACCTCATGAAATTGGAGAATTATGGTAAACTCATTGAGAAATGCATCATTGCATTCCCCTAAAAATGAGAATTTCCCCTTGGATGACACCTTCCGTTGAATCAATAATTTATGTGAGGTATGCTATATCATAGGGAATCATCACCCACACAATTGAATGATTTTACAAAGTATATTCATGATCTTCCTTAAATTTTTATAGTTTCATGGGATGTTTCAGAATATTAAAAGATATTTCCTTTTCAAAATAGTGGATATGTTCCCTATATAATAAGATCCAATACATCCCTTGTATAGCATCTACTTCCACCAAAGAAATTATTATGAGATTCTCTAGAAGAATCTTCCCACATATTCCAATTAGAGAAGATCACATCACTTGGGTTGCAAAGATTTCACCACCATGTGTTTTTATAGATATATCTACTTCTTGGTTTTGGGGCTTCGATTCAATAGTTCTAGAAGACATTCAGGATATAAAGGAATCCATAGAACCATAATAAAAATGACAATTTCCATTCTTGAGTGAATAATAAGTGTACCATGTAAGAATTATTTTCCTTGATTCAATTCTACAGTAGTAATGGCATAATCCTTACCTTGATCCATTTTTTCATGGTTGCTGATGTTGATTACCCTCAAGGACTCAAGGTTTAGTTTACTGGATTGCATAGTGTCATTTCTCACTAAAATTGTGACATTGTACCATTCTTGGTGCTCTCATTTACTCCACCACATTGTCCTTCTTCCTCGTGTATTTTATAAATTCATGAGCATGGTGGTCTTCTGTCCCACACATGAAGCATTTCCCCATCCCTTTGAGGTAGTTATGGTGATTATTCTCCCCACCCCCTACATATTGTTGGACGTGTATTCTTTCATCATTTTTCATGAGATCTTCAAACATGAAATTCCATCATTCTTTTCATATCACTTTATCCATGGTACCATTATCCACAATTTGTCTCTACTTTGAGAGAACAACGAACAATTTCATCATATCTACCAAAGTGTCAAATTACTAGATCCTTTAAAAGGAGAGTTTTTAAAACATTAAGAATTTATACTTCTAGCTATGATTATTGATAACAAAACCAGAAGCATAACTTCCAAGACTTGTGAAATTTACTTCGTATATCCTAAAAGATTCTTCTTCATTTTTTTCTACCTATATGAATTATCAATCCATATATGTTTGAAGTGTTTGAGGTAAAATCCTGTTAAGAACCATTATATTTATGTCTTCCCACTACATATCTTCAATTCCATACTTCTTCACGTTGTTCATTATCAAATCCCATCATTGGTCAACCTCTCCATCTAAAGGATAAACAGACAGAGTAACCTTCTCCATCATATAATAGTGAAGCATGTAAATGATCTTCTCCATTGATTTGACCCACTCTTTTGTGACTAGTATATTGGAATATACACTAAATTTTGTTGGTTGTTGATGCATAAAACACTCGATATCCAGTTTCTCCATATTAGCTGAAGGATGATGTTCCACATTATTCAGGCTAATTTTCATAACCTAAGACAGCTGGGTAAGAATCACCTGGAAATTTTGAACATCACCTCCTAAAGAATTGGGGGTTTCATTAATCTAATCATTGAATTGTCCTTTATATTGGATGTTTTTTTGGTTTCTCCCCGTTCCCACAATTTTCTAAATTAGAAAATGTTTATCAAAAACATAATTAATCATGTCATGAATAAATAATTTATTACATTCTAAAATTAAGTATAAAGACATATCGTGCTGGATCCTTTTGTTTATAATTTTTTAATGTAATGATTAATTGGTGCATACATGCACTTAGTCTCATAATAATGGTTTTAACTATGGTTTTCTAATCCTAATTCTCAAATTAACTAAACCTTCCTCTGATACCAATTATTGTGACCCTTCTTTTTATGACAATACTATTACAACATTTTAATGAAAAAAAAATTAAATCATTACACAATGAGTATCCAAAGGATTAGTGCCTTGGGAAAATTAGGAACATATATAACAATTACAAAATAAAGAAAAAACATTTATTTAATTCATTCTTTTCTAGATTCTTATTCACCTGTGAAATCTCCATACGAAAAGTAGTTCCCTTGGATATACATCAAAAAGAGGTGAGAAAAAATAATAGTAAGAGGATATATAAGAACATGAAAAATATAATATTGGGTGATAATAATCATAACACTATGATCATAACCTTTTGAGGAAGAATTATATAATGGCATGGAATGTTGGAGTGCCTAAAAATGAAACATCATGTCTTAGTGGTAAACTACCACACATAGTTGTGAACCAAGATAGAATAATTTTCACACTTATTTTACAATAACTCATGAGATTAATCAAATTATCAAATGAATTGGAGAACTATATAATTCCTCCCACACCCATTACATCATAACTTTTACATTGTTCTTTATAATTGCAATGGAACCCATCACATCATAACATTTACCTTATCATGCATCCCAAATAGAATGTATATCAATTTTTGACATAAAATAACCCATTAAAAGGAAAGGGTTTCCTTTAATAAAGAATAAATTCATAAAAATTAGGTTCCCAAATAAAATTAATAAAAACATACATTATATAAGGATCCTTATCCCTGAGTGAAGAAGGAACAATCTCGAGATGTAGAATGTGTGTTTTTTTAAAACGAGATCTTTTTAAAAACATATTGTATATCATAAACTAAATTAAAAACATTAATATCCCAGAAAATGTATTTTAATGATTAATAAATTATATTTAAGTAATATACATACTGAAAATTTTGTGAAAGAGGGAAACCCCAAAAAAATAGAGTTGAGTTTCATAAATCCCCTTACATTGTGTCTGAATGATTCCTTCACTTTAATATCCTATATAATAACATTATATTCATTAATTATAGAATAAAAAACCTTTTAAACATTAATTTTATTCTTTATAGTTTTATAATTTTCATTTCTAAACTTTATATATATTTATATAGTTTAATTTCATCATTCGAGAACATTCATTTTCAAGGTTTTCATGATTTACTTGTATACTTGAATTGATGTTTGTGTAAAATGTGGATAAATATCCATAATTGTTATTATATGTTATTAATTATCTTATATAATTTTAAAAGAACTTGTAACGAATTGTTTTATATATTATGAGTATGAATCATTTGATATAAGATAATCATGAATGTTTTATGTTAATTTTGGATGTTTTTCAATCACAACAATGTCATATTATTTTATCATTTAGTATTATGTGTATTAGTTATTTATATAATATAATGAGGATTTTAACACAAACATTATAATCTATTTCAACCAATATAATTTTTTTATTTACATCCTCGAAGGCATTAAATGAAAATGAATGTGCATCACAAATAATGTCTGCAAATTGACACATCACGGGAGACGATTTCATTTTTAGAATAAAAGAGAGGGATAGAAGAGTTTATTGTTGGATATTCCATTAACAGAATATAATAGTATTATATAAAAAATCAATATTTTTCATACAATTTGGATATGAGAAGTGGGATATAATAGATAAAAAATAAATTAAACTGAAAGGAAATTAAAAGAAAGATATAGAGGATTTACCTCTAGAATTTATCCTCCTTGAGACCCACCTTATGGAATGGTTTTTGCCTTTTGATAATACCAATAGATCCTAGATGTTTGGGATGGAATACGGAAGTGTACTGGGTAGAATTTATGAATGCCTCAAATGTTGAGAAGTGTGAGGAGAAAAGGGGTTGAGGGGTGGTATTTATAGTGGAGGAGAGGGGTGTTATCTCAATATTATATTCATTAATTTATTATTTTGGTTCAATACTATGAATAGTTTGATAATTATCACTAAATATATTAAAATAATGATATATAATTAGAGATTTTGGGATTAAATGGTCCTTACATAATCTATGACCCCTTATTTTACATATTAATCTTTTATTATAAATTATTGTATTTGTCTATTCATAAAAAATTGAATTATTTTTGAAAAATCACAAAAATCCACCATAACATTTTATCAATTATTATAATTAAAAAATATACACCATTTTATGAAATTATTTTTTTTAAATTTGAGTAATTCAATTTTTAATCAACATCATCATTTACATGGAAAATATCGATTTAAAAATTATAACTTCTTTTAAAACACTGTGAAAAAATACTAAAGGTATAATAAAGTTATCTTAAAACCATAATACATCCAAATATAAATTTATTAATACATTTTATTAAAATAAATTTTCTTTTACCTTATTAAATTCATCATAAAACTGTAATTTAATATTTATGACATTTAAAAATACCAACACTTAATTAATAATTTTTAATATATGTTTTTAATTATAATATTATATAATTATACCCTAATTTAATTAATAATATTCATAAATTAAATTTATACATTCATGGGTGAGGATACCATTCATTTTTTCAGTTTACTATTCATAAGGTTCTTATTATTATTCATATGGTCAAGTTACTATGTCAACGGTATTGGTTTCATAAGTTCTAGAAATAAATCTTATTTCCTTAATTTATAATTTATAAATTTTTTTTATGGTCTATATTTGATTTTATTAGATTTATAACATATAAAATTACTTTTAAAAGGGAGAAATTCCATTGATAAAATTTTTGGTCGTTACAGCTATCTTGGAAGGAATTCAAGTGATTGGATGATCATATGATATATGGATTAAGAGATAGCCAAAATGAAGTGAATATTAAAATCTCATACCATACAACTCACAAGGGTTTCCAGAATAGGTGTTACCAAATAGCCTCCTCGAGGGGATGGCCAGTGGGAGAAGACATTGCATGAGGTGAGGGTGAGGGATCTGGGCCTCTGGGGAAACCATATAGTTGGAGAGGGAGAGGGCCAATGTGGCTTAGAGGAAACTGAATTACTTGATAGAGTAAGGGTGATGGTTTATGGGTATCTGGGGAAAATGAAGTACTAATGATGGCTCTGACTCGAGGGAAACCAGATCACTAATGACAGATCTGGGGGACTAAGGGGAAACCAGAGTGTCGACGAGGGGCGAAACGAAAACATCACCGGTGAGGGAGGAAATTTTGCAGGGGAGAGGGACAAAATTATGTGGATTGGGGGAGATTGGGTTTGTTCATGGGGGAGATAGCGGGTTTGGGATAAAGATCATTTTTTAGTAAATGAATAAATATTAGTGGAGGTTTTTAAAAAACTGTGGAAAAATTATAACATTTATTTTTTAGCTATGGTTCATTAAAACAACACTAAAAACCCATCTGTAAAATATGAATTTGATTTAGTGTTATAATAAATTTCTAATTTTCAAACCAAGTTAACATGAAAAGGATCCAGGTTCCATTATATGGATGAATATTAGAATAATTTAATGTATATGAAGGGAAGGTTGATCAATGCACATGTCCTCACCCTAACATGTAGTAGAGACGGGTTTGAAATCTATATTGGTGAATAAAATTAGTGATCGGGAAGTTTTACAGTTAAAAACAATATGGTTATATCTCATACATCATTCCAATTGATGATTCGTGATAAAAATCACCAAACATGGGATTTGGAGTCAATTGTAGTAATTTTTCATTGAGAATATTATATAATTTTCTTTATAATGAAACATGTGATATATATAGTGATCATAAAAGTTTAAAATATACATTAACTTAATATGAGATGAACGTGATCTAGAGGATATGTTTCTAGCTAACAAATGATTATGACTGCATGATACAATACCACCTTGGGAAAGAGAACATGGTGTTAGATGCTTTGATCAGAAAGTAAGTTTCTTGATTATCTTTCGTGAGGATCCCAAAAGATAAAATAATTATGTATTTGAAAATGATTGATCTATAAATAATAAATGGTTGAAATCATATATGTTTCAAATAAATTTTCAACCATATATCCATGTGATGATTGATGAGAAACATAAATAAGATATAGTGGTGCAATAGAATGTGAGAAATTTTCTTGAGTTCGACCATAATGGTGACAAAATGATATGTTTTGGGAAACATATATGTTTTCCATCTATACCATATTTGAATAAGGATCATTTAGATGACGCTCCTAGTTGATAACTATCTATTCCTCTTGGATGTAAAAATATATGTATAGAGACATGGAAGAGTATTTCTAGTGGGATGTCATGAAGAGAGTTATTACGGAGTATGTTTATTGGTTCTTAGTATATATGTGATGTAGTTGGGAGCCTCAAAAAGTCATCACAATTCATTTACATTAGTGGATATTTTTTTCTTAATGATCTTACATGATTATAAATTAATGAAGTGGTATGATTTCATGGAGTACCACTCTCAACAATATCATAACAGCATCCAAGTTTATCCTTTATATTATAGATAATCCATCATTAGGCTCTGGATATAGAGTTTAATTTCAGTGCAGAATATGATCCACATACGGATGGTCAATATAAGAGAACAATTAAAACATTTGGAGATATGTTAACATATTTTGTTGTAGTTTTCAAATAGTATATATATAAGTAACATCTTCTGGTAAATTTTTCATATAATAATATCTTTAACTAAATCTTTCATATGGATATTTATGAATCCTTATATTGAATGATGTGTATAACACCAATGTATTGGGATGTAGTTGGAGAAAAAAAGGCTATTGGGAACTGATCCAGTTGATGAAATAGAAGATAATAATGGAGCAATTTGATAACACATCAAGGCATTATTGAGTCTACAAAAATGATTTGAAGATAATCATCAATGTGATTTGAAATTTGAATTTAGTTTGATAGTTTTTCTTCAAATTTCTCAACAGTGGAAGGTTATGAGATTTTGAAATATGGGAAAGCTAATCCCTATGTATATTCTCCATTTTAATATTCTTTACCAAATATGGATAATTAAGTTACCAATCATGGAGTTGAAACCCCAGAAATGGTGTTTTAAATTTTCCCATTTAGGATTGACATGAGCTCATCATCGTCAGTGAAACGCAACCCGATTACCACCTGAGGATCCTGTGTGAAAAACTTTATGCACAAATTAATAAACATAAAATACTCACTACTATCCAAAGTTGTAACTGATGTCCACTCATCATTTGTGATCGCTTCATGAAGAATCTGAATCCTAATTTTTATAGATTATCCAAACTAAAATCAAGAAACTATGAGAGTGTCGATCACGGAATTCTAGGTGCTATATTGGAGATCTGACGATACCTTCGATGCTATAATGATCACTACTTAGGCCTATGATGCACAAGAAATATATTTACAAAAACTCATGGATCTTAAGAATCTCTATATAGAATGTGGGAGATAAGAAGAAGAGAGAGAGAGAGGTAATGAATAGTTAAATGTGAATGCCTCTCTTTCCTATATATAGTAAAATAATAAATATCTAGAATACACTCCTGATATTTGAATATTTATTTCTCAGTAAATAAATGGTATATTTTGACTTCTTAACTAATCCATAAAAACCTTTTATATTATTATCACCTTCATATAATACAATAAATAAATTAGGTAATAATACTAGAGCCATTAACTTGGATCGATGTTCCTTTAAATATTAAATGAACCATGAATATTTTAATCCAATATCATTCGAATAATATATCCATGTTTTTAATTTTAATATTGTAAATACATTTAATAAATAAATTAAATTTCAATAATATAAACTTGAATAATATAAATTTATTTATTACAATGGTGATTGTATCTTCTTGGAAAAATCCCAGAACCCATTGGTAGGTCCCACCAAGTCCAAAATACATATTCAACTGAATAGGTGATATTATTGATACATTATTGGGTGTGACCCTCTGGGAAACTATCTCAATAATAGTGAATAAAATTCACATACCAAGAGTGGGATATAGGAACCCAACAAGGCCCCTAAAGGGATAAGTAAATTAAAAATAATGAAAACCAACCAAAGAACACACACTGTGTAATATAATCTATTTATCATTAATATCAGATAAAGAAGGATGAAAACTCATTTTATAACTATTTTATTACTTTATTCTTTGTTTATCTAATTGGATGGATTTACATTCAACTTCCACGACTTGGTTTTATGACGGTACTAGTATCCAAATCATCATTTATTGAGATAAATTACTTCCTCAACCTATAAGTGACAAATCCTTTATTTACCATTCAACCAAAGTCATACCACTAATGAGGCACTGAAGACAAGCTACCTCTCCATAATTTCCATATAATTATTTTTCATTCATCAAAGTATGTGATCAAATAGAACACATTGAAATAATATCATGTTAGGAGACAATTGCACATGTTGATAGATAGTAACATTCAATGACACCCAAATTTTTTTTTTCTTATTGGTAGTTTTATCCTCATGATTTCAGAACTTGGGATCACTAACTAAGAATTTCATGAGAATAGGTCTCAATTATTATGGGCCCCCATCACCTTATTTTCAAACATGTACTATGTTCAGTCAGTATGATTTATCTAGACCATAATATATGTGTTTATGATTAATTTCGTAGTATCTCATGGTTATCATTATATCCCAATATATGATATAAACTTTTGATATGAAAATTAATCATTGAACGTTACCATTTAAACTGTGGACACAAAAACATCTACACTATAACTGTACATATACATCATGTATATCTAACTGTATACATGAGATGGTTATAGAATTTAATTCATAGTTTGGTCAAGGGAAACCACTATTACTTCACTCCCACATTCACTAGAGGCAACATGAAAATGAACATTGTTATCTATAACATGATTAAGATCATATTTCTACTGATTTTTGTATTTAGCTTCTAGGTTTACCGTGTCTCTACCACATTCCTATTATGCTTTATGCAACCTCATCTCCTTGAGTAAAACTCCTCAATAGATGGTATCCTTGAGTGTGTCCCTTTTTTCCAGTTTCATAACATGAAACATTGTCTACTAATAATATAATAATTTTTATTTTGATAATACATTACTTACTAGGTGTGATTCCATGAACTGGAACAAATGGTATCTTTTAACTTCTTCTTAGATGCGTCAAAATCAAAAATGTACACAATATTTGTAGGTATGGATACAAATAGATTATATGTTGTTTTATGTTATCACCTTATCCTTACTATGATATTATATCACATGGATCTAAGGAATATAAGTGTGTATCTTCTGAAAACCAGTATTCATTCTTCTCTACATTAATGTTATATATCTTCTTTACTTTCTGATGTACAAACAAATAGTTCGGACTTCTTCACAAGTAGTTCTCCTAGATATACCTAATATTTTCCTACTGTAATGTATATCATATAAAAATATGTTCTTGTACATATTATGGAATATGTTATCGATCCATCACTAAAGCATATGTAATTCAACATACCATGTTAATCTACTCCCATGACCCGATCATGTCATCCTATAGGGATATATGTCATATGACATTGGTAACAATTATCTCTTGAATTTTTCCAGCACATATTTTTCAAAACAAAGTCACTATATATATGATGGAATATGCTTATGCAACCTTTATATCTACATTAATAAATATATTTATCGATAAATTAGGATGCTACATTAACTTAGTCACTATAGAATTACTTTAACCTAGTCTTAAATAATCATTGGAACAATATATTTTGTTATATATATTATCGATCTTATTTCACATTGAAAATAATGGTGCTTCAACTAACCTCTGTTAGACACATGGAAACATTCAATCCAAATGAATACTCAACAATCTAGTTTGATACTTCAATCATGGACTGGATTTCAGTATCTTGAAACATGTATTAGCCTTATTTGATGTGACCCTCCATTTCTAGTGGAATTTTATAGACACATTCCATGAATAGGGGTCATGAAATCAAATTATCAATATAATTATCTTATCAATTATCTATGAGAAGTAAAATTCTAATGAATTTAGGCTTAACAACTGAGAATAACGAATTGCGCCGTATTGGTACTATGATTTTACCATCCATGTATTGGGTCACTTGAATACCCACCTCAATATTCAATATAGTAATCCCCTCATCACATTCATACATGAAATCCATTATTAAGTTTTAATTTATCTTGTAAATCCTTGATAATTTCAATATACTCCTTACTTGTAAGGATATTGTTCACAATTAATAATGAATCACTGGAAATAGTGAATTCAAAACCACTACCATGGTTTAATCCTTCCTACACAATATGTGTCTCTGGATCATTTTTGTTCCACATACACTTGTGGAACTAGTTCCTACCAAAACTACATGTGCATCTCAAGAATTGACTAAAACTAAGTCAATATTACTCTCACTATCTCTAATAATGATTTGTAACCTTATATAAATGTATTCTATCTTATGACTACCTCTTTTCATCATAGGGATTTGTGTCATATCCTATGTAACAGTTACAATAATTACTAAGATGAAAAATGCGTTTATCTTGATGAAAGCATGGTTCTATTCTATGAATCTATTTGAATCCAAACACATTTCCTTATTAAAAGGATTATTTCTTCCTTCTATGACTCGTATGAAATCCATTTTTTGTTTTATTTATAATATTATTATGGGATATCACCATTATACAACATTGAATATAATGTTATTTTCTACAAGTTACCACATTGATACTCTTTTCATCATAAATTTGATGTGCAAAATGTGCATTTAAGAATATCGGCGTGCTAAATTTCACTGTTCAATGTTACATGTAAGGATTCATACCCAATCATAGTCATTAAAATTAATTTTAAGTTTTGGACAAGTTAATGTGAATTTTGGAATTACCTCATGCTACATTAAATAGATTGATTGTTTCATTGTCATGATATTCTCCAGCTTTCCATCCAAAAGAATCTCATATCTTCTGACCATGGAGATATCTTACTTCACTTTCACATTCCTTAATAACTTAATGGAATCATATGACGTATATTTACCACTAGATTTCCCTTGGAGTAGTTAATGGTCTCTTATTAGAATAATTTTGAAACATTAGTGGCATACAATTATCTCTAAAGGTTTTTGTCAAAAACTAAGAATATACATGGATAATACCTAAGATGTTTTTCTCGAATAAGTCTAAATACCATAATAGGTATATCCTAGATGTCTAATTCATCATTTTTTAGAAAATATTTATTTCCCACAATTCGGTAAATAAGTATTACATTTATATTCATCACATAT
This sequence comes from Viscum album, assembly GCA_963277665.1. Classification (NCBI taxonomy): domain Eukaryota; kingdom Viridiplantae; phylum Streptophyta; class Magnoliopsida; order Santalales; family Viscaceae; genus Viscum; species Viscum album. Next base: position 739,417,442 of record OY728160.1, read on the forward strand.
TTCTAATGATTCAAGAATCACTTAAACAATTACATGAGTACTGAACAGCACAAAAAACATTAAAAACTAAACCTAGAATAATGTATTATTTTTTCTAGAACACACATAAGATAAATGATTGTTTTTATACTCAATAAAAGTTATACTAGAATCAATCACATTGAAATTAGATTTTATATATTTCTCACCTCTGACATAGGAATTATGATTTCTCAGCTACTTGGAAAATACACCTTACATATTTTAATATCTCTATAATTACTTGGATACTATATTTTGATACACATATGTGACAAGAATATGGAATATAATTCCCAAGATTTAATATTGATGAATTACTTGTTATATTGATGAATATAGCTAATGAAGAAGAGATAACTTGCTTCTATAGTCCAGTTTAATATGATTTAACATCTATAGTTTTATTTCATGGTATGAAATGAATCTAACCTCATGTTAATACCACTATAATTGAAGGCTATTGTGAATATAACCACGGTTTTTCCACTTACCGTTAGTATTTTTTCCATGTCTTTCAATTTTTCTTCAATTGTAATTAAATATTAGACTGTCTTTTATATTCTTATTTACATGGAAAACCTTACCTATATAGTTAATAAAGTTTTTATTAAATAATTTTCAATTTTTAATCTAAAATGATAGTTGATAAAATATGTGAAAACGATACGAGAATTGGGTCTATTAAAATACTATGATCCATCTTTAAATTTATGCATGTTAGTGTAATCATCACTTTATTCATTTCTTTCTTCACTTTCTCCTTGAATTTTTTTTGAAGGAGAAACTTCATGTTATATCACCCGTGTCTTGATTTAGTGACCACAACTATCATAGAATATTGATTTTAGAATTATAACATTACTATCTAATTCTTAACACATTTTACTCCTACAAGAATATTTCTCACACTCGCTTCTTCAGGTGACTTAATAGGTGTAGGGACACTATCACCTTGAATTTCCAATATCATAGTATTTTGTGAAATAACCTACACTACTGTTGGAAAATAATGCTAGTGTGGAAATTTAATTTTCATATTATTTATCACATTTTTAATTTTGATATAAATATCCTCTTTCTATAAAATTAAAATTTTAATAGATTAATACTTTTTATCTTGATTACAAATTTAGACATTTTGATTAATTAATTAAACAACTAAATGTGTCCCACTATTTTGTTAAATTTTATGAACCCTATATGATAGAATTATACTACACTATATCTTAAGTATTCTAGTGTAGAGATTCCTTGACCCTCCCCTCATTGTATACAATCCATGGCTATGCCACTACTCCGAGGGTTCATGGTAGGTGTTTGACTATCCAACTGAATTAAATTATGGTTCCATGATCTATCGATTGATGTCCTGGATTCTATAATCCTATCTTGGTTTATAGAAAATGTGCCTCTATAATGATATCATGTTATCTAGGTCTTTTATTTACTAAAACATTAGTTAATTCAACCCATCACTCTCATAAAAACTCTATGGTGGTAAGAGGGACCCTCAGCTTTGTTATGAAGCACACCTCTAACACCATGTTTTTTTGAAATTAAAATGATGTAAAGTAGTTTAGTAATGATATTTACTTGAGGGTTTTTTAATTTTTTATGTGGTAAAGAAATAATTTTCTATTTGATAAAATATTTATATGTTATTGAACTCATAATTGACAATGTAATAAATAAATAAAAAATCAGCATGCCACATGTTCATTTTATCTGTGCTTTCCTATTTATTATTATATGTGATCTTCCATAAACAACACATTCAAAAAATAATAAACAATTAAAAAATAAAATGATGGTGTGACCATGACCAGATACCAATGGTTGATCCATTGAGTGAATAATTGACCAACCTAGACCATAGGGGTAATAACTTGAGTTGCATCATATATGTATTGAGTTGTACCGCATGTCTATAAAATAAATCAAACTTATATCCATTTCATCTCCATAACATTTAGAAAAGTGCATCACTACTCATCTCAATGTTGTACAGTAGTACTTGAATGGAGGTGATGGGTTCTGGGGACAATAAATTACATCTCAGAGAATTATACATGCAATCCCTTATAAATTTAATGACACTTAGATGACATGAATATCACCTTTTATTAAACTACATATTACAAATAGCCATTTTAATAAATAATTAAATAATTAAATAAACATGAACCCGACATATATTGGTCGGTCGTAGGATCATGGTCAGTTTAATATGCATTATACTCATGTATTAAATTAAATATAGAAATGATATTAAACATGCAATAAAAATATTTTCTGAGGACATTTTTATTGAATTAAAAATAACTTTTATTTTAATTTAACATTTATATAATTTTTTCCATTAATTATGTTAATTTTATGATCAAAAAAATATTTAATTTAATTTAGTTTAAAAAAAATTAATTTAATTTATGTTTTATAACTAATTTTACACCAAATATTAATATTTCGTTAATTTTGTTTAAAACCGAAATTAAATTAATCAGATGAAATTATTATTTTTATTATAAAAATAATTATAACCCTAAAAATCCTAAGAAAGTCCTATGTGGGTTGGGTTGAACCCACGCAGGCCCATTGTGGGCCTTGAAGACCCCATGTAGGGGAGTTCTAGGCCGAGAGGTCACATACATACCCATTCAAGGTTACAAAGACCCAGTTAAGCCCATTTTAGGGAAGAGCAGACTAAGAAGGGGTTACATGTCTTCTAGGAGGATGGGGCATTGGGTGGAGTGTAGGGGAGGCCTTGTATGGTGTTCTTTCAGTCCTACCGTGGTGCACGGATATAATTTGTAGCATTTCATGGGAGTTGGGTCATGTGATGGAGGGTTTCCATGTATCATCAACGATTTCTGAAAAAACTGGATCTATGCAAGGGAAAGACGATAATGAGTCTGAAACAAATCCACTATAGATGGGATCTGGGAACCAAAGGTGGTCTGGTCAGTCTAGAATTTTTCGGTATGGTTGAGGGAGCTCAGTTCGGTAGTGGGGTGAGAGACTAGTGGCAGTGCGAGTTGAAGTGCTCACTAGAGGTGGTAGGGTGTTAGTTACAGTGGACGAAGGGGAGATTCCAGGTGGGTTGTGGCGGTGCCCTATGCTGGAATATGGAGGATGGCCAAATCAGGTGGCAGCCACTAGGTGGTGGGTTTTCATTAGTGCTAAAGGGGGATTCCATAAGATCTGAATGGCGGTGCGACTGTATGAATGGAGCTCCAAATGGAGGTCCAGTGGGGGGGTTTCTAATCTAGCTAGATGTGAAGCCTAATGTGATGGCCTTTTGGGTTATACCAAGATTGGTGGTGCACAACAGAAAGGGAGGAGGGAGGTCCCCATGTGGAGTAGCAGAGGGAGGTTAGGGTGCACTAACAAGGCTAATCACTAGATGGTTGGCCCTATTTTTCATTTTATTTGAAAGTCCTGATGATGTAAAAATAAAGTATTAAAAACCATTTTTAAATAAATCATTCTAAATTCAAGTGGTTCTATCCAATTTAAAAAAAAAAATTGGTCTAAATTTCTTTTAAATATATTCACATAGCCTTTTGAAAAAAAATATTATTATAATAAAATAATTAGTGCCGGAAAGTTCTATTATGGGCACGGAAATACTGGTCGGTGATTATTTTTGTCAAAAAACGCCTCTGTGTGTAATGGTTTTGGGATAAAAACATATAAATAAATATATGTGATTCTAAAATTAAATAAAAACTAATCTATTTTTTTATTTTATCCAAAATTTGAAACTTTGGATTGCAACATAGTAGCAATGGGGTGTCAGATTCCAAGTCTTTTGGCAGTGTTGGGACCAGAACGACGTCCTCTATTATATTTAATAAAAATTTAATTTTAATTTTGCGTAATACCTTCATGTGTGGCTCTAATACCAACTAATGGTTATAGACATGCAGAAAAAGCCCCAAAAATAGGATTTTAAATTTATTCCACTGATAATTGACATGATCTCTTCATAATCAGTTAATCACTTTCCGATTATATGACGAAGATCTCACATGAGGAATTATAAGAACCAAAAAAATAACATAAAATACCTTTATTGATTTGAATCTCTACCCAAACACAGCCCATTATTGGATATTTCTACTTTAGAATATGAATTCAAATTCATATAAACCATCCATACGAACATCAAGAATCTGTGAGAGTGTAGAACACTCAATTCCAGGAGCTAGCACAGAAATATGGCAATGACTTCATAGGTCCAATGATCACTGCTTCACATTACTTGTGATGTGTGAGAAATAACTCTATTAGAAGTCTTGGATATGTAGCCCCTCTCTATAACATAGAATCGAAAATAAGAGAGAGAGGTGTTGAATAGTAAATGGTGAATTCCTCTCTTCTTTTTTATATAATGAAATAATAAATATCCAGAATAAACTCTCAATACCTAAATATTTATTTACCACTAAATAAATAGTATATTATGACTGCTGAACTAAGACACAAAACCCATTTATATTATTATCACCATTAAATAATATAATAAATATACAAAATGATAATACATGAGAGATTAATTTGGCTCAATGATCCCATAAATATTAAATGTACCTTGCATATTTTAAAATATTATTCATTCAAATATTATTTCCATGTATTTACATTAAAACATGTAAATAAATTTAATAAATAAATTCAATAACAATTATTCTTAACTTGAATAATATGAATTTATTTATTACTTTGGTGATCCTATATCCTTGGACAAATCCCAAACCCTATTAGTGGGGCACACCATGTCCAAAATACCAATTCCAGAGAATAAGGAATATTTTTCAATATGATATTGTTTGTGACCCTCTAGGCCCTTATCCTGATAGCATTGAATACCTTTCACAAACTAAGTGTGGTATCTTGGAACCCATTAAGTCTCCAAAATATTTAAATATAGTCCTACAAACAACAACCAGGCTATGAACATACAATATGTAATATAACCTCTTTTACATTAATATCTCATAAATTAGAACGCACAACAGTGTCAATACATTTTTCTTTATTTTTTTATCTAACTTGATAGATTTACCTTTGAATAAAATGGCCATAATCCTATGAAGGTACTACCATCCTAATCCAAATTAATAGAGATATTTTACATCCTTAACCTGGAATCGAAAAATCCTTTATTAACCATTCTACCAATTTCATATAACCAATGATGTGCCCAAAATAAGATACCTCACCATGATTTCATTGTCATATTTTTTTCCATGCATCATGGTATGTGATCAAATGGAACACACTGAAAATGATCTGATTTTAGGAGATCGTTACACAAGTTCATTGATAGGAACATCCAGTAACACCTAAAACATTTGTTGTTCCTATTTAGAGGTATATCCTCATTATCTCACTACTGGAGATCACTAGGTGATAAATTACTGAGAAGAAGACTCAATTCTTATGATCCGCCAACACCTGATAGTCAAATGTCTACTCTATCTCGTCGTACGATGCATCTAAGCCATAGTTCATATGTTTAAAATCATTTCATTGTATTTAGAGGTTCTCATTATAGCCTGAGATCTTTTATAACATTTTTATATGAATACTATTCAATATAAATTACAATTCTAATAATGGAAACATAAAAGTATACACTATAATGGTATGTATAAATTTATTATATCTAACTGTATACATTATATGGTAATAAAAAGTACTTCATAGTTGGGTATAGGGTACCCACTATTGCAATAGGAAATAACTTAACATTTTCTGATTCCATAGAACCTTTCCCTTATTTACAATGTGTTCCATGTATGTCTTAAGTAGAAGTACATACCTAAACCATCACATGTGTTGGACTCGGTGTCTAATCCACTCGTACATGATATTTTATACAAATGAAATATTTAAGAAATTTTTTAGGTATGTACTTCTACATAAGACATAGATGGAACACATTGTAAATAAGGGAAAGGTTCTATGGAATCAGAAAATGATAAGCTATTTCCTATTGCAATAGTGGGTACCCTATACCCAACTATGAAGTACTTTTTATTACCATATAATGTATACAGTTAGATATAATAAATTTATACATACCATTACAGTGTATACTTTTATATGGTAATAAAAAGTACTTCATAGTTGGGTATAGGGTACCCACTATTGCAATAGGAAATAGCTTATCATTTTCTGATTCCATAGAACCTTTCCCTTATTTACAATGTGTTTCATGTATGTCTTATGTAGAAGTACATACCTAAACCATCACATGTGTTGGACTCGGTGTCTAATCCACTCGTACATGATATTTTATACAAAGACAATATTTAAGAAATTTTTTAGCATAGGGATAATGTACTTTGAAATAGGATAACACATATGGTGAAAGTTATTTGGAGATATCAGATATTCATATATGCTTTATGGGAAACATCAGATGTAATGAACCAATCATATCTTAATATTTTTGAATATGAGTAAGGAATATTGATGGAAAATTTCATTCAATGGGGGTATAATATAACACCTTGAGCTTTTAGGTAAAAAAATTCTACATAATTTCTTCGATGACATAAATTATATGAAAGTCCAAGTTTTAAAAAATGTGATATACTATAATTGGATGGTTTTCACATTAATTTCCCGAAAATATAAGCCCAGAGCCTATGCATTATTTTATTACATTTCTTTTATTAGAAGGAATCAAATCCTAAAGGACCTATTAGTTTAGTAGTCTTAGAAATCCAGATTACATACATGACACCCATAATACATTGGGAATAGAAAATATAAAATTATTCATAACATAATGAAATAAAATATATCCTTTAATTAATATTCAAATATTTATTTTTTTAACCTTGGGAAGGTCAATATATAAAGTGTTCATCTCAACTTCTTATTAAGGGTATGTAAGTAGAAGCAATAATGAATCTACAGAAATAAATTTACATGGAAAACGAAATAAATAATAACACATACCATTAAAATATCTACATAAGTAAATATCGATATGTAAATGTAAGAAACTGGAACCCATTCCATCGAAATCAATAAAATATGATTGAAATGTATCCATATATATGTCGATGAAAAATATCGTGGATAAATAATAACTGAACCTAAATGAGGGAAATGCTTAATTATTTGACCCTAGTTTTCCTAGGTAAATGGTACCTTTACCATCAATAACTTTAAAAATATGTTTTAAAACATATCGACTATAAATCCCTCTGATTTGGACATAGTATTCATCTCATGAGACAACCGATGCATTGAGAGGCTATCAATAACCAGGCCCCACCCATATCATATGAATCCAAAGAATTCCTCATATTCCTAAAAATATTCCTTATCAAAATATACATATTTAATAAAGGATAAATATTTATCAATAGTTCCCCGATGTAGGATATGTAATAATAATAATTTTTTCCATTAATGGATGGAAATACCATTGAAATATCATAAAAACAATCATGATGAAAATTGCATTTTAAAAATTATAATGTGTCCCATAAAACCATAAAATATTTATATCATATAACCCATGAAGGAATAATATTTAATGAAACCTATAATATCATGAGAGTAAATATATTCAATAGATAACTTGTTAATGGTTAGTAAATATACCAAATTAAAGTGAACTGGTTCATAATAACCAATAAGTCTCAATGGAATTTAAATTGAAATGAAATCAATTAAATTAATCTTATTTTTTAATGGTATTTATACTTCTATATAGTGGTTTAAAATATGTTACTAACTTATACCAAAACCATAATCGTGTTTATAATATTATATTTCATCTTTTTATAATGTCTTATTACCCGCATGTTAACAGTAATTCATTATTTTCACTATTTCGGGTGTTCATTTCCTTGTTTTATCAAGTATGTTTTGACTTTAATTTTTCTTATCCTATTAATTATATAATGATTTTATCATATCAATAATTTAAACCAGGAATTAATTATATAATTTATTCAATACATATTTATTTATAATAATCTTTAATGTTTGGAAATAAGAAATGAAATGCACTGTTAATGGATATTGTAGGTCATACGAACACATAAACACTACTTTCATTTATTTATTATATTAAAAGAATAAAAATTAAATACTAAATAGGTATATTATAATTCTAATATCATATATTTTTTACATATGATAAATTTTTTATTAAAATAATCCATAATATGTTCCATGTACAGCGTGAATGAGTCACATTTCATTGAGTAGGTGGTATCCACACATCCAAAAATGAAGTTAACGTATTTATAAAAAAAATTAATATATAAAAGAATGTGCTAAAAAATTAAATAATTATTAAGAAATAATAAATATCTTATATAAAATATATTAATTTTTTCCCATTTTAATGGCCACCAAGAGAGGTGGTAAAGGAAAAAATAAACAATCTTTTTTTGTGAGGAAGTAGATCGTCGTACAACGCAAAACTATGTTCATTACCCATTAGATGGAATTGTGTGTAAGTGTATGTTGAAACCATAGACTAAATAATTTCTAGTATATTTAGGATATTTTTTATATATTCATTTAATAATAATATGTGACTATTGGATAATAGAAATAAAACTAAAGAACATAAGAAAAGATGTTACCTCTAAATCGGGTAACTTCTTTTGGTTTGTACCAAAAGGATTACATGGACGTATTATTTCCCAAGTAGAGGCTTCTAGGATGAGTTAATTTCTAGTTAGGAGATATTTGGGAATATATTTTTGGAGACAAAGTGCCTTGATAAGTGTGAGGAAGTGGGAGGACATGAGTTCTATTAGAGTGCAGGAGGTGTGGCACTCTTGTAATATTTTCACAATGGAATTCCACAAATATTTTTCATTTTTTAATCTGATCAAATAATGGTCCCATTTATATGATAGTGTTTATAGGGTATAAATATGACCATAAAATGGATCATGGAAATGTTTCTAGTTCATTTGGACACTTAAGACTAAGGTTTAGTCCCTTATTAAGCTTGATTTTACCTTAATTGTCATAGTGCATTTTAATTAATTTCACTAATATTTTTTGTAAAAAAACTATTATGACCTTATTTCACATTTTAAATTATTATTATTCCAAATATTTAATTAATTTTTCCAAATTCATATAACATAATTTGATGAAATTAATTTAAATTTAATTCAATCGATGGGATGACAATATGGCTTTTTAAGGTTAATACATCATTAACATTTCTTTGTTTGTGTAGTCAATTAAAAAGTGAAATTGATTAAAATAACCTAAATTGGATTAATTGATAAAAATATGATCTAATTAAACTTTTAACCCAAATTAAATATAATTTAATCTTATAAATAAATTAGATTAAAACTGTTTTGAACTAAACTTGGCTATGTTTTACTATTCATTAAAAATGAAACTAAATAGAAAAATACCAAAAGAATAATGAAACATAATTTTTATGAATCCATTTCAATGATAATGTTTATTTTGTTATAGTCAATTTATAATTGGTTCAAATTTTGTATTTATAATGGTTTCTCCATTAAATAGAGACAAAACTACCTTTATAAAAATATTATGTTTTTGTGTAATATTGGGTTTGTTCATAACCTGAGCCAATAAAATCTATTAGATGAACATAAAAAATATATGGTTGAATATATTATATGTATAAAAATAATACAACCGAATAATTGAAATTAATTTATTTAATTAGGGTAAAATAGCTTTGTGTGCATAAAAATAGTTTTATTAAAAAAATTCCCATCATTTTCAATTGGTTCTTAGATTTATTTCTAAATAATTTGTAACTAGTGAATTCATTTAATATTTTTATAAAACATATATTTTCATAAGTTATTTAATTTTATTTTTTACCATCCATTTAATTTCTAGGTTATGTCATATTATATTACATAATAATATTTTAATAATATATTATTGTTAGGTTAAAACTCGGTCTTACATGTAATGGAAGCTATCGATCTAGGTTGTAATGGCATTTAAGGAAGGATAACACAGTTTTTTCTCGAATTAAAATATATATAATATATATAATCATTTTAAAATAGTAAATATATTTTTATGTATCTTTGTATTATACTCCCTTATGAACTTAGTGTCATGTTTCATTCATGTTATCGAATATAAGGTTATTACTTTATAATTTCAAGGTGTTACATTAATTCCACTATAAATAAATTGTGTCCTTACAATTTAAACATTGTCTTTTTGATATATGGATTGAGAATAATATATTATTGAAATAACCACATCATAAAAAAGTGTTAATACCAATTATTCTTAATAAGAGTGAAAGTAAAGTACCATTGTGGCGTAACTAGGTTCCCTATTAGGAGAACATATTTGTGAAATGGAAACATGGATATGGAAGGAAAATATTGAAATCAAGTTTATATAGAGAGTTCTAGAAAACATGTTTATTTGAAAGATGTTTAACACAAAACCATAAATCCTATTTCTGGATAAAGATCATTGATATAATCAAAATTGATGATAACAGGGCAACATTTGTTTTCAAATCCTTTTTGTGGAATTCATTCACTCTGTACAAAAATAAGGAAAAATATGTTTCTCTAAATATTATTTTTCCCTATGATTACACATTGAACAATTTATACTTCATCTCTTAGAACATTATGCACCATATTGTGATGTAATATGTTATCCTATAAAATATTTTCCAATGATAAACTTAGTCCATTTTATAAATGGATATCATTTCCAAAATGTTATAATCCCACACATTGGAAAGAAGGTAACTAAATCTCCTAAATGAACTTATTATTAGCCATTAATCAACATGAGGAAGATCTAAATTTTCACATTCCAAACATTTGAATAACTTCATCATGAATCCTCTTGAAATATCGTATTTATTCGAGTCTCCAAAAAACCTTATTAGAAGCACGAGTTCTTACTTATTCCTTAAGTAATACAAATGTTATGGGATATATTCTTTAAATACATGTGTTTTAAAATTAATTAATGATAACAAAGGGCATGTTTTGAAAAGAAATTAATAAGTTCCAAGGTAATAATAACATATCCAAATCACTCATTTCTTCATCATTATCTCAAAATCAGGAACATATTAAGTGTTACCTTTCACTTAATCATCTTTTTTCTGATAAGTTTAACTTTCTAATGAATAACATTTCTTGGTACCATTCAAAATATGATCTAAAATATTTATTGAAAAATTATTATAGTATACTCATTAGATATTTTATAATTTATATGATGAGAAAATTTTCAATGAAATACCTTTAAAACGTATTTCTTAGATCCAAATACAGATTCACATTAATCATTCCACTTTGATTGTTTCAATAACATATGTACGATCTTGACACCTTAGCTTATCTGAAGTTATATTCTCCTAAAACTTGCGGCATTCATTTACATTATGTCATAACTCCTTGTCATTGTCGCACTGAATATCAGTATTTTTCTTCTTCCCATTATAGTCTTTTTCTTCCTAACACTTTTATCCTCACTTATATCAAACTCTGAATCCTTTCAATAATTTACAAGGGTGATTATTTCCACATCTATCAAGAGTTAGAAAATCCTTCTTCCCTTAATCTTCTTTGACTCATTCCCTTTTTCATGGTGTTCAAAAGACCTATTCCTCTCCTGGTATCCCATGAATACAAAGGATCTTGATAATTCCTTATATATTTTTATGGCACATAAAACTATATATTCGTTTGATGTTAAATTTTGAGAAACTTGTTCCTTTCAAATATTTTTCTTAAGAAATTCAAATAATTAGTCAATTTTGTACTCTGTTTTGCATACATAATCCATTGAATACCATGTTAACCTCGTGAAGGTAACTTCATAATCATCAACATTGCCTTCTTCATTTTTACATACACTAAAAAACATCCCCTTCATCTCAATTTTATGATCATGAAGAATGTACTTATAGAAGAATGTATCCTTAAATTCTATCAATTCTATGAGTTTTATTCCTTCTTCCTCTCTAGTATTGTAGGTTAATGCCCACCATTGATTAGCATCACCTTATAGAAAATACACCACAACTGTAACATTTCTATCATCACTATATCCCATGGTAGTAAATATATTCTCTAGAGATTTAATACATTTATCATATATAATTGGGTTAGTTTCCCCACTGAATGATGGGAGATTTTTTTCAGATAAAGAAATCCAACATCAGAGATTCTCTCAGTGGAATAGAATTATCCTTAAAAACGGTTTTTTCCAAAACATGAATTAGCTTCCCTAATATATCCATAACTTCCCCAGTTCTAATACCAGTTATATTGAATATCACTAGATGGAAACCTCTATATTGTCCATGATTTTTGTTACCATTCTTCCTTCAAAGATCTATTTCTAAAAAATGGAATATATTGTATTAGCTCTTTAAATTATAAACATTGTATAACTCAAAACATGGTATATCACATAACATAAATGTTTTCATCATAAATCCTAGAATCATAAAACATGGTTAATTTGGGTAAATCTTAACTTTTGAATCCTGTATAATGTTAGGTAACGAAAATGTCAACTATCTTAAGTGTATCCCACAGGAGATTCAAACCAGGTGCGTAGTAAGGCCTGTTTTTGCATACCAAGTTACACCGGGTTAGGCACGCCACACATTGTAAGTTTTTTTACTCCTAGGTACATCTACGATGGAACCACGTCCACTTGTAGTATCATGACATGGATTTATATCATTGAATACCCTCAGTTTCTCTGTCATATAAAAATTCTAGGATGATCTTCTATAATTATCCTCAATTTTTATCTTAGGGTTGTTGTCCCTAATCTATGATTTCTAAATCTAGTTTATATGTTACTAATAAACTTCTTATCATAACAATTTTAAGGACCCAACCACATAATCTTGTAACCTATACAACATTTTACTACATTGGTAGGATTACATTTAATCAAATTTAGAAGAACTGGTCTGTTTAGCAGTCTTTGAATTCTATATTATATACAAGATTTTCTCAATACATTAGGAAATCGAAAATAAAAACATGATACATAATAAAAAATAATAAAATGAATTCAAAAATTATTATTCAAAGATTTAATCATCATAATATAGGGAAAGTAAATATAATAAGGGAGAGCTCAAATTCTTAGTAAGGATTATTAAGCCAAATCAATAATGAATCAATAGGAATAAATAAACATGTCATGGTAAGTAACTGATAACACATGCCATTAAAATAACTAGATAAGGAATTATCATTATGGAAATGATAGAAAATTAAACTCATGCCATATATATCAATAAACTATAAATGAAATGTAACCATAGATATATCGATTCAAAATCTCCTAGATGAATAAAAACTAAATCTAAATGAGGGAAATGCTTAATTATTAGATGCCATGATTCCTATGTATGTGGTACCTTTACCTTAAATACCATTCACAAGATGGTTTGAAACATATAAATTAAATCCCCATCTTATTTGGCCAAATTATTAGTCTCATGATAGTACTAATTCATCGAGGGGCTATTTATATCTGGACCCCACCCGTGTCATGCTATTTAAAAATTATTCCTCATATTCATGAACAATATTCTATATCCAAATATCTGTATTGAGTAATGTATACATATTTTTCAATAGTTCCCTAGTGGATTCTATGTAACAAAAAGGGTTGTTGAAATTTATCAATGTAAATACCATTGAAATATCATAAAAACTATCTTTAGGTAAATGACATTTTAAATAGTATAATCTTTCTTATACCAACGTGTAACATTTAAATCATATACCCCATGAAGGACTAAAATTAAAAGAAACATAGAGTATCATGAGAGTAAATATATTCATTTTATACCATGTTATGGATTAGTAAATACACCAAATAAAAGTGAATTCATGCATAATATCCAAAAAGTATCAATGGAATGTAAATTGAGACGAAATGTTATACATTGATATTCCTTTTGTTTTTTGGTATTTATCATCCTTTATAGTGGTTTAAAGTATGTTTCAAAAGTATAAAAACCATAATAATGTTTATAATATTATATATCAACTTCTTATAATGTCTTTTTACCCGTTTCTTAACAATCATTCATTATTTTCACTATTTCTTGTGTTAATTGCCTAGTTTTTTCAAGACTGTTTTGACTTGTTATTTGATTATAATATTACTTAAATCATGATTTCATCATCTCTATAAATTAAACCAGGACATAATTATATTATTTTTATATTAAATATGTATTTAGATTAGTCTATAATGTTTGGATATACGAAATGAAATATTACATTCACAGAGATGGTAGGTCACACATACACATGAACACTACTTTCATTTATTTATCATATTAATGGAATGAAATGTAAATGATAAATATGTATATTATAATTATATTATCATATATATGTTATATATGATACATATGTTTATCAAAATCATCATTAATATGTTCAATTTATAGCATGAATGAGTCATGTCGTTTTGAGGAAGATTTAGTCCACACTTTCACAAACAATGTTATCATATTTATAAAAAATGACAAGTATACGGGTATGTGTTATAAAAAGAATAAATGATAATAAATACATAATAAATATCATATATAATATATATAAATGTATTTTCCATCATAATGGCCACCATGACTGGTGGTAAAGGAAAAAATAAATAATCATTGTTTCATGAGACATTAGTTCTCCAAATATAGAAATAGTATGTCTATTACCCATTAGATGGAATTTTTTGAATGTTTATATTGAACAATTATCAAGAAAACATCCTATTATATTTATGACACTTTTTTTATACAATAATTGAATAAGAATATTTTCTAGAGTGGAGAATGACTATAAAGATTAAGGAAAAATGTTACCTCTTAATCGGTAACTTATTTTGGTTTTTACCAAAGGGATTCCTTAGATTCATTTCATCATAAGGCAGGATTCTAGTTTGAGTTGGGAGATTTTTTGAATATACTATTTAGATATTGGTCAATAAAATGTGCCATCATAGGTTTTAGATAATCGGTGGAGAGAAGGCCTTTTATAATGGGGGAATGACATTATTGTAATATTTTCACAAAGGAATTCTATACAAGTTTTTCATATTGAATGTGGATCCAATATTAGTAAACATTCCATCCAAGGTATTATATTTTCTAAATAAGTCTATGAAATGAATCTCAGAAAAATATTAGGTCATTTCCTCACTTAAGGTAATGATTTATTACATTATTAATCCTAATTGTACCTTAATCATTGTGATTAATTTTAATTACTGTAACATCCTGATTCTTGAGGCTGCCCAAGGATTCCCAATACTAAGTTGGCCACATGGCCTCAAGCACATTTCCCCAAATTTTAGAAGCTTCCAACTAGTAGTAAGGTCCAAGGTATGATATTGGGGAGACTGTACCCTCATTGGTAGAGTATAAACAGTGGAATAACAAATAGTAAATAATAGTGGAAATAGTAATACCCAAAAAAGAAGTAAACAGTAAAATACTGATAAAAATATAACAAATGGAGCATATATAAATGATTTATGTCACACATGTCTATGAAATAATCCAAACAGGTCACAATGCTGGAAAACAAAATAGAAACCTGAGTACAATAGAAAACAAGTAAACTCTAGCTGCATCGTAAGCCTCAACTTCATCCCATTCTCTCCATCACCTATAACAATAATGTATCTAATGAAGAAGGGAACATGACCTTATTTATACCTACCACCATATAATCTATTTGGTTCCAAAATCATGACCCAAACATGGTTTGAGATGAATCCCAATAGGAAAACACCAAAATATTCGGGCCTAACTGTCAGTGAATATATATTTATATAAGTAAATATGAAAAATGAAGAAATAATCTAGGAAGTACCTAAAAGTAAAAAATCCTATAGTTTTCAATTACCATCATTTATATTTTTTAATTATTCAATCCATTGGATAAGGTAATCTCAGTATCTATACTAAGCTCTATATCCCCTTGTGTAATAGTAAAAACAGTGGTCTCTAGAGACCATCTAATCAATCAGATGAGGCTAATTCCAAACTTGTGTTTTGGATTCAAAACTAATCACAACCATTCAATTATCCACAAATGACCCTCTGGGAAATCTCTCACGTTCTAACCCCTAAGGTCCCACACAACATAGAGTAATGATAAATGACCTCATTGGTAGATATCATGGTCAATACCCATGGCTCTACATTGTATCAATAATTTATAAACAACCTCTGAGTATATCTCATGGTCAATATCCCATGGGTCAATATATCATCAATAATTTGTAAATGACCTCTAGGTTGGTCTCACAGTCAATACCCCCTGGGTCATCATGACATAAATAAAATTATAAATGACATCCTGGGTAGCTATCATGGTCCATACACCTGGGTCAATATCTACACCAAGGCTCTCATGGTCCTATGTAAAAAAACATGGAAACCCCCACTGTTTTCCTGGTCTAGGGATCTCACGGTCCATTGTAAAAACAATGTGCATATCATAACAAGGCAGCACATGTAATCTATAACTACTACAAGGATTATATTCACAAGAATAACACATGAAATTTATATTATAAATCAAACTCTGTCCTAAAGAATTCAAGGCATGGAAACATCGTACGTCGTATGTGAAACCTAGGATAAACATCCATAAATAGTCTAACTAGAGAAACACACCCATGGGGTGTCCTATAACCATGGAATCTAACCTTACACATATTCTTAAAACCCATTTTAATAAATTAAACAATAACATGTAAATAATATGGTTAATTTCCCAATAAAAAATACCACAAACATGGTTATGCATGACTTTTATTATATATAATCCAATGATGAACAAATAAATGCAGAAACCACCCACCTCGATATTGTAAGGTCAATATACTTTAATATCGGCCCTTAAATCGGACTTGAATTGTTTATATCTACAAAAGGGTAAAATAAATCCACCATGAATACTCATGAGATAGGAGGAATCGGGATGAAATTCCCTAGGGAATTGGGAACTCACTGGTGGGATTCCAATGCCCAAGATGGTGTCTCAATCAGAGGTTTCATGGAGAACCAGGCTGGGATAGAAGTTCACGGTAGTTTTGTCACTCTTCTATACAAATAGAGGCGAGAAGAAATATGTTCTAGACATGAGATGCAACCCCACTCTGATTTATCAAATTAAAATAAAATTACATGTAAAGTTATTTTAATGTACACATCGTGTAGTAGCCTCAATCATCCCTCACTTTAGGAGATCTTCATGGTCACCTACACGTCCATGTACTCATCCATTACACGGCTAGTACATGGCTGTTTGTGGTACCCAGGTACACCGCATGTACTCATAAGTTCAAATGTGCACATATAAAAATTATCATTTCTTTCTTTTCCCTAAAAAACAACACGAAATAATTATCCATATCTGAAATGAAAATCCAGGTTCATACAAAATTCCCCCTTAAAGAAATTCCTCACTCAATTTCCCTTCCTATGGAAGTGGAGAAGAAAATTCAAACAACTCTGGACACTAGGATTGTTCATTGGCCTCCCTCTCCCAATTCTCATCCCGTACACTCCTATTCTTCCATAGAACATGTACCAAAGGAACAAACTGTTCATGGAGAATCTTCTTGTTGTGATCCATAATCCAAATAGGCTGGTCCTTAAAGGATACATTCACCTCCTACTCAGCCTCCTCAGGTTGAAAAACATGATACGGGTCTGAAAAGTTACACTGGTGGTGAGAATGATGAAAGACATCATGGATAGTATGGTACCTCTTAGGTACCTGCAACTGATAGGCAACCGACCCAACTCTCTCAAAAACCTCAAATGGACAAACATATCTTGGTGAATACTTCCCCTATCTTCCAATCCTCCAATGTACCATCCTTGGTGAGACATGTATGAAAACTTAATCTCTGCCCTCAAACTCCCAAGGTTGTCTCTATCGATTAACATAAGATTTACGGTGAGATTGTGTAGTATCTATACTCTTCAGAATCAACTCAAACTACTCCATGGTCTCCTAGAAAAGATAAGGTCCCAAAATTGCACTATCTCCTACTTCTAGCCAACATATGTGTTATCGACATGGCCTACCATACAAATCCTTATATGGTTCCATCATTTCCTGAAAACTATTATTGTGGGAAAACTCATCTATGGGTATGTGTCTCTCCCATGAGCTCTAAAAATCTCATACTCATGCTCGAATCATATCCTCCAAAACCCTAATCGTGTGCTCGGACTGGCCATATCGTTGGGGATGGAATGTTGTATTCAAAAGTACATGTGTACCCAGAGCCCTATGTAGCCCCTTACAAACATGAGAAGTAAACCGGGTATCCCTTTTTGAAATGATATTGTGCAGAACCCCATTCAAACACACAATCTCTCAGATGTACAACTTTCCAAGCTCATTAACACTGAATGTTTTCTAAATCGGTAGGAAATTTTAAACCTTCATTATCCTATCAATAACAACAACAAAATTATCATTGCCTCAAGGATAGATTTGTAAACCTATCACAAAATCCATCGTGACATAATTCTAATTACACTCGATAATGAGTAACTGTTGTATGAACCATGTTGATCGTTGTGGTTTGGCCTTCACATGTTGATAGGTGGAACATATCATAACATAACTAGTAACACCCCTCTTCATGCCTTTCCACCAATACATGTGATGTAGATCTCGATACATCTTGGTGATACCAGGATGAACATCCCATGACCAGGCATGAAAATCTCGAAAAATATCTTTGTGTATGTCTGCAGCCACCCATACGTTCCCATGAAAACACAAAACCTTATACTTGCTTATGGTCTACCCTGTAGAAGGGTCATCCCCTGAGACACTCTCCCATATGACTAGGCCTTTTTAATCTGAAAGCTCCCTAATTCGCACTCGGCCTAGCAGATTTGAGGTGATGTCTGTATAAGAAATAAATGTATGCCCCTTTATCTTATGAAACTACAAATGCATCTCAGAGAACATATATGTAAGATTTTACTAAAAACTATCCTCCTAAACTACCAACATCTTAGTACTCCTTCTCAATGCATCAGCCACAACGTTTCCTTTCCTCGACATGTAGGAAATCTCCATGTCAAAAGACTGAAGGTACTCAACCAACCTTCACTGTGTCAAATTTAGATCACGCTGAGTAAAGATTTACTTGAGGATAATGTGGTCAGTTTATACCAAGATATGATCTCCCAATGGATAATGACTCTAACTGCACAATGAATAAATAATTATAACTAACTCGAGATCGTGCATAGGGTAGTTCCCCTCATGTGAACTCAACTGCCGAGATGCATACTCAACAACTACTTCCCCCTACATAAGCACTACTCCTAGACCGATACCTATTATATCATTGTAAATGGTGTAACTCTTTCCTAGCTCCGAAAAAATCAGTGTCAGTGCTAAAATCATTCTCCCTTTCAGATCCTGAAATGGTGAATCGCCGGAATCTATACACATCTGCTTTGCAACCTTCATAGTCTGGCCTGTCAGGGGTGCTGTTATGAATGAAAATTATTGTATAAAGTGCCTATAATAACCGGACAACCACATAAAATTATGTACTAAAAAGGAATTCTTTAGTTGCTCCCAGGAAACTACTTCTCTCAATTTCTCTAGGTCTACTGATACTCTAGTCTCGGAGATACTATGACCCAATAAGTGAATCTGGTCCATCCAAATGTTTCATTTTGAGACTTTATCATATAATTGATGCCCCATCAGTGTAATAAATATAATCTAAAGATGGATATAATGGTCATTACAAGTGTGAAATTACACCATGATATCATCTGCAAAGACTACGAAAAAATAATCCATGTAAGTAGGTAACACGCCGTTCATCAGTGCCAAGAGAACTTCATGCATGTTTATGAGACAAAACGGCATAACCAAATACTTGTATAGACTAAACATTCTCTAAAAGGTTCTAAGAGGTATATCTAATGTTATAATGCACAACTGATGATAACCAGAACTCAAGTCAATCTTCAAGAACACTTGGGAATCTCAAATCTGATCAAAGAGATCATCAATCATTGGCAAGGGATATCAGTTCCTGACCATCAACTTGTTCACGTTTTGATAATCCATTAAATGTCTGAGGTTACCATATACCTTCTTCACAAAAAGTACAGACAAACCCCCTTGATAAGTACTGGGTCAGTTCAAACCCATCACTGGTAACTCCTCTAACTGCTTCTTGACCTCTAATAACTCTGGTGTAGCCATCCTATAAGAAGGAATGGAGATCGATGCTACTCCTGGAACATGTTCTATTGAGAAATTTACCTCTCTATCTGGATTTAAACCTACAATTTCATCCGGAAATAAATCCCTAAAATGATCCACCATTGAAGGAAAGTCCATCTGTGAAGTCCCCTAGTCATCTAGATATAAACTAGAAATTAGGGTTGTAATTCCTCCTAACCTACGATGCTCTGGTCCATCTCTTCTCACCTAGACATCCCATTTTCCCTTGTGTATAAAGGACCCACCCTCTAGTGATGTGAAACTCACCCTGTGGTGATAATAGTCAAAAGAAGGCCTAAATAGAGACTAACCAATCCATTATGAGAATAAAATCGAAGCCTCTCATCTTTAAAACATATATGTCCCCTAATAAGTGACACCCACCAACCTTATGTGGCCATTCGTTTCAATGATATACACTAGTTATCTTAATCCCTAATGGAGTGTCTAACATCATAATATCCTCATAAGTGACGATACAAATCCCGAGACTCTTCACAATGGAAAGAGATATAAAACTATGGGAATCCCATATATCAAAAAGAGTAGAATATAAAACTAAGTCAACTATAATCGTACCTTTAAATGTATAGGGTCTGATATCCTTCTCTTGTGGGGTCTACTCCATCACAAAAGTCTGACATGTACTGTGGCCCTGTTACCCTACCTGACTACCCTGAGATGATCGAACCTATTGTCGTTGAGAACCTATCATCTAGATAACCCATCCATGACCACATCCTCATCATGAATGCCTTGATGAACCCTAGTTCTCTGACAGATGAGAAACCAGTGGCCCTGCTCCTGAGCGTGGAGTCATAACCAATCAACTCTCACTCACTGCTGGGGATAAAACCCAGAAAAAACGCTAAAGATGACCCATATTTCTGTATGTTCGGCACTCAATTGGGTCTCTAGGTCACTGAGGTCTCATGTGCCCACTCTTTCCACACTGTTATCACCTCACCTTGCTACCTGTAGATACATCCATGCTACTAGAATCACCACGTGAAGGCTCCCAATAGAACTTCCTACTATCAAACAATGGAGTACCAACCCTGGATGTAGAACCTCCCTGGATCGAAGCTCCCAACTCCCTAATATTTCACTTAGTAATCAGTTCCGGATTTACTACAGCATTCAAAAAAGTCAACCTGAAAACAATCCACTGTGATCAATTGTCATACCTAATACCATACTCAAAACACCTAGCTAGTGACAACTCATCACCACCCAAAATAGGTGTGAAGGGCTGAAGCTCTGTCAAGGTAGATGACTAGTCCATCATTGAAAGAGATCCCTACTCCAAATGCATGATCTCTCTAGCTTGGTTTCCCCTCAATGTCTTGGCGTAGAAGTAATCATAGAAGGTCCTTGAAAATTTTCCAAAACCATATCCTGATAACGTCCCTCGAGTGAGATGACATCCCACCATCTATTGTTAGAATCGCATAACATTTTTTTTTTGCGAGCTTCACCCTCTTCTCAGGTGGTGTCTCCAGATGCTCGAAGATTGTAATCATGGCCTCCAACCATGTCTATGTAGCCTGTGGTCCTCCATCCCTTGAAAACATCAGAGGCTTCTACTATTGGAACACATAGGTCTACTCTTCCGTAGTCGGGGAAGGATTTGGTGCTCCCTAGAAAGTCTCCATCATCCTCATAAATCCTTCATGAAACTATGAATCGGCACCTGTGTCTGCAATAATAGCTAGTGACAAGATGGTCATGATGAGAGGAACCATAGGTAGTCCCCGATTTACCATTTCTAGTGTTTTTTCATCACCCCGTACCTAGAATACAACTGGAGGACATATTGGTGGCATGACTCTACAAGGTCAAGTGAACACCTTCGTTCATGATTATCAAGCCTATAAACATAGAATTGCAGGAACAAAATAAGAGAATTAAATCATTCATGTTTTACAAAACTGGGTTACACGGCCTGTAGAATCACTACACGACATGTTCCCCTCATGCCTTAGCATGGGAATGTACCTTTTCCCATCCTATTAATGTAACACCCCTATACATGACATGTTCCTCCTGAGACATGGTGTGTACATGAACATTCCCTCTTTTCCAAGTTCTTCTACACAGCCATAACTACACAGTTCTTTCATGGTGTAACACTATATAGTGTGCACACTCTACACATGGAATGTACAACTTACGCTACATCCACCCATGACATTAGTTACATGACCGAATAAATGGTCGAATCTATACGGCATTTATAATCAAGATATGGAATGCACAACCTATGTTTCATCCACCTGTGTTGTTGGTCACATGGCTAGATAGATGGTTCTTTACAACACGATGTGTACAATCTTGGCGCAGCATGTTCTACCAAATGTTTCCCAACCCATGTCTCTATTCACACACTCAATCACATGTTCAATCACTACACAACGTGTAAAAAAAGTACATGACATGAACTTAAGAAAAGTTAGTACTTCTAGAGAATAAAAACACATAGATTGTGTTCATAACATGACATGTCGTGTTGTCTTGGTTTCGAGACAGTAAGTATATAAAACATCTCTACAACCCCCAAAATCTAAAATTTTAGATAAGGCATGCCAAGATCCATTCTGTGAGAGTTCATACTCCCCGCAAATCAAATATCAGAATCCTATTTCATATTATGCCTCAATATAATTCAATTAATGTTCAATCATGATCCACCAAATTCCAATCCAAGAGGGCCCATAACACCTCAGGGACCAAAGTTCAGCACCCATTCAGATGAAACATTACATATATCAATACCCTATCAAAATAGTAAGTATTTATATCATCGAATATATCAAAACAGAATGAATATCTCGCACAACATCTATCACAACCGCATGAAATCAGTACTGCATCCTAAATGGCATGACAAAAATGGATGAAATGTGATCTATAGAAAGTTTTTATATGATTCATGGGATGGAAACACTCATATCAATGGGTTTTAATATAAATAGAACCAAAATTATGTCAACAATAACATAAAAAATAATTTTGTCACCTAATGTTGAAATATAATCAACTGTAATAATGGAAAAACTAGAAAAATTGCAATATTCGAGGTAAATTGGCTTTTTCCTATACACAAGTTAGCTACTCCCGATCACAATATATTTCTAACTACCTATTCATTCTTATCCCTATCTATAGACTCAAAATAGTAAGATAAAGAAGAAAAGAAACTCTTTTGATACCAATTTGTAATGTCCCAGTTCCGGGTGCCACCTAAGGGTGCCCCATACTCAGTTTGTCACATGACCTCAAGTTAATTTCTCCAAATGTGAGAGTCTTCCAACTAGAAGTGAGGGACAAGGTATAATAGTGGTTAAATTATGCCCTCATTGGAAGAGTAAACATAGAGGAATAAAGAATAGTAAACAATAGTGGAAGTAGTAATACCAAAAAAAAGAATTAAACAATAGAATACTAATATTAATATAACAACTGAAGCATATATAAACGAATCATGTCACATGTCTTTAGGAAATATGGAAAACATATCAGAATAATTGAAAAAATAGAAACCAAAGTACGACAAAAAAAATATAAACTCTGGCAGCATCGCAAGCCTCAGCTTATTCACATGCTCTCCAGCTCCAACAGCAATCAAGTACCTGAAGAAGAAGGGAACTTGCCCTTATCTGTACTTGCAACCATATAATCTGTTTGGGTTAAAAAGAATAACCCAAACACGGTGTGAGATAAATCCTAGTAAGAAACCACTAAATGATCTATTCCTAACTAACAGTTAATTTATACATAGTAGGAAATATGAAAAATGAAGCAATAAACTTGTAAGTAATCAAAAGTAAACAATCCTCCAGTTTTCAATTACATTCATTTATATTTCTCAATTATTCAATCAATTGGATAATGAATTATAATGATC
Organism: Viscum album; assembly: GCA_963277665.1. Taxonomy (NCBI): domain Eukaryota; kingdom Viridiplantae; phylum Streptophyta; class Magnoliopsida; order Santalales; family Viscaceae; genus Viscum; species Viscum album. Next base: position 739,441,679 of record OY728160.1, read on the forward strand.
TAGCCTATTCTCAATATCATGCTATGTAATAGTAACAAATAGATATCTTAGGATACCATCTAATCATTCAAGTAATATTATTCCATGCTTGTGCTTTGGCTTGACTAATCAACACAATCATTCAATTATCCACAAACGACCCTTTAGGAAATCTCTCATGGTATAACCCCTATGGTCCCACATAGCATATCATAATGACAAACGACCTCCTCATTAGATCTCATGGTCAATACCCCTGGGTGTAAATAGCATAAATAATTTATAAACAACCTCTGGGTTGTTCTCACAGTCAATACCCCTTGGGTCAACAAATCATCGATAATTTATAAATGACCTCTAGGTAGCTCTCACGGTCATTACCCCCTATATAAATATATCATAAATAAAATTATTAATGACCTACTAGGTAGATGTCACATTAAATTCCCCCCAGGTCAATATCTACATGAAGGCTCTCATGGCCCTGTGTAAATAGTCATGGAATCCCCCACAGGTTTCTTGGTCCAAGGCTCTCATAGACCCTTGGAAAAATAGTTTACATGTCATAAAAAGTCAGCTGATGTAATCTATAACTACTACAGGGCTAACATTCCCATGAAAAACACATAAAATTCATTTTATCAATCAAACTCAATCCAAAACAATTAAAGGCATGGAATTAGGGTACGCTACCTAGGAAACCTAGGCCAAATGGCCATAAATAGTCGAACTAGGGAAACACATCCATGGGGTGTCCCATAAATAAGGAATATAACCTTAACAATATTATACAACCCCTTTTCAATTAATTAAACCATATAATTTAAATAATAGGGTTAATTTCCATAACATACAATTCAAAAAATGGGGGTATGCAGCACAATTAGCATATATAATCATAAGACAAACAATGAAAGACACAAACCACCCACCTTGATATTATATGATCAATATACTTGAACGTCGACCCTTGATTCATCCTAGAATGAAATAGATCTAAAAAAGGTAAAATATATCGACCTTTAATAACTCGTGAGAGAGGAGGAATCGGGGAGAAAGGCCCTTGGGGAATTGATAACTCACTTGTGGGATTCTAATGCACTAGACGACGTCTTAATCGGAGGTTCAATACAGAACCGGAAGAGTCTCTAAGTTCTCAGTTGTTTCTTCGCTCTCCAATATGAACGGAGGGGAGAAGAAACAAGTTTTGGAAATGAGACATGGCCCTGTCCCGATTTACCAACAAAAAGAAAATTACATGGTGTGTTAATTTAATATACACGTCAGGTGGTTGCCTCAACTAACCACAACATTAAGTGGTCTTTGAGGTCACCTACATGTCCATGTACTCGGCCATTAGACGGCCAACACATAGCTATATGTGGTACCTGGGTACAAGACATGTACTCATAGGTACACGGTGTGTACATATAAAAAAATTTCATTTCATCATTTTTCTTCAAAAACAACCCGAAATAAAGATCCATACCTAAAATGAAGATCCAGTTTCTTACAATTACTTTTACTAATATTTTTGGTAAATGAAAAAATAGATCATTTAAGATAATATAAATTATTTATATTAAAAATAATCAATAAATTTTTCCAAATTCAAATTATTGAAGTGGCATAAAATAACATCAATTTAATCTTGTAGAGAGGATGATAAAGCCAGTTTTAAGGTAAAACCCTCCAATAGTTTGCTATTTTTTATAGTAAATTTCAAAGTGAAATTGATTAAGATGAACTAAATTGGATTAATTTATAAAAATATGATCTAATTAAACTTTAAAATAAATTTAAAATATAATTTATACATATAAATAAATTAGATGAAACATTATTTTTGACTTAAAAACAATATTTTCCATCATTCATTAAAAATGAAGTTTTATAGAAAAATACCAAAAAAACACCCAAACAAAATTTTTATGTTTATAATTATGAAATTTTGTTTATTTTGATATATTAAATTGAAAGAAGTGTCAAAATTATATTTAACATGGGTTCACCATCAAAAGGAGGAAAAACTACCTTTATAAAAATAGAGAATTTTATGGGTAATGTTGTGGTTGTTCTTATCTTGAGCATATAAAATATATTTGATGAATTTTAAAAATATTTGAATTGATATATAATATATATAAAATTAATACCACTGACTAATTTAAATTAATTTAATTTATTATTTTAAAACTTCTTTGTGAGCATAAAAATAATTTTCTATAAAAAAATATGCTCTTTCTATTCAGTTGGTTATTATATTCATTTATAATTAATTTGATACTGATGAATTAATTTTATATTTTTATAAACAATATATTTTAAAAATAGGTTTTATAATATTTGAATCAATTAATTTCATGTCTAGGTGAAGTACTATTATATTACATAATAATATTTTAATAATATAATATTATTTGGTTAAAACTTGGTCTTGCGTGTAACACAAGCTATCGGACAAGGAAATTATTGCATGAAAGGAAAGAAAAATTATAATTTTCATGCATTGAAAGATATATAATATATCTTATCTATTTAAAGTAACAAATATATTTTGATGTATGAGGGTATTATATTCCCTTACGTTCTTAGGGTCACATGCCATGCATGTGATCAAATATAAGGTACATACATTATAATTTTGTGGTGTTACGGTTTCCTAATCATTGGTTTGAAGTATATGAATAGTAAAAACTGAATTGATAAAAAATTATAGTTTTATAAGTATTAAACGAATTCATTGGATAACAGTTGATTGAAAATAATTGTTAAATCATTTTAAAGTAAATGTAATATTGTTTTTAGAAAGCTATTTTTATACAAAAAAAACAAGTTTTATCTTAAAATTTTAAAGAAATAAATTTTATGGAATTATTTTAATAAAATTTATATATTATATGTTTTATCCAATGTTTTATCATTTGTCTAATATTTTTACGGTCATGGAATAAGAATAAAATCTGGTTTGATACTAAAGAATTTATCTTTTAAAAAAATTGATTTTCACTGCATGTTGCATTAATTTTTTAAATATTAATTTCTACCTAATACAAGAATTAAATGTAATTAAAAATTTTCAATATTTTTAATCCATAGGTCCAAATTGGGAAAATAGTTCCCTTTATTCTTAATATAAATTGTTAACTTAGTAAAATTTATCACTATGTTAAATGGTAAATTGTGCTAACCTGGGTCAAAAATAATAGTTAAGACCATAATGTTTCATCTAAATTCAAAATGGATGAAAGAAATTAAAATATTATCACCATAGTTTTCAAATTATGTGTTTTAATGGATACTTTTCCATGAAGGTGACCAATATTTTAATTAAATGAAAGGTAAGTTAAAATTTTCACCCTCTTAATTTTAAATATCTCTTATGTTTTCATGTAGGCATAAAATCAAGCTATGAATTAATATAAGTTTCTATATTGAGATCAAAGAAATTATTTTGATGATATAAATTTATAAATAATTTTGAATAATGAAATGATTACATTAAAATATTATGCAACAATGATGTATTTTTTCATAAACTAATTTATGAATATAATAATGGATTTTAAAAATATTAAATGTAATATAATTTGAGTGATTTAATGTGTTATAGTAAATTATTTGTAAAAAGTAAAATCATAATAATTTTTAAATAATTATATTCCAATTCTATGTTCATATTTATGTTTTTTAATTCAACTAAATTTAAGAGTGTCTAAACTGAAAAAATTGATATTTTATAAAGATAATATTTTATCAAATTTCATAAAAACATATTGAAATAGTAAAAAGGGAATAATTTATAGTCGTAAATTTCATCCATTTCTCAATTATTGGTCGTTTGGAACAATTTTAAATCGTAATTACTTTAATATATTTATATCATTCAAACAATTGTAAGAGTTCCCCTCCCTTCATTTATAAAAGTTCTCCCCTCATTTCCCTTATTCACACAAAGTTGATCCTTACAAATCAACCATACCCTGAAATAATCACTTCTAAAATTCAATATCCATTTTATTAATCTATTTTTCTTCGATATATAATAACCCTATGACCTTTAATAGAATGTATAAATGTGTTATTTCAAATACTTGGTAATCACATTAACCTATCGCTTTCTTTTAAATTCTTCATTTACATCCTATCAATATGGTATATTATTAATTAATTATTAAGTACCATGATTCTTAAAAAATGTCATTGTTATTATTAAATTATCTTTTTTACCCTTCTTTCATCAAATGGGGAGTGGATTTATCAGTCATGCATACATATGACATACCATTTCCACATAGAAATAGAGTTCATTTCTTCATAACTATGATTTATAGATAAGTATTATATGGGGTTTATTTTTTATAAATGATAATGATGAAATACTTATTATTCGAAAATTATAATATCAAATCTATCTTATTACCTTCCAAACTATTAGAAAATGAATGCATATTTTGTGTGTAAATGTAAGAAACCACCTCCACAAAGTGATACGATTAATTTTTCATTTCAATTTTATGTGTATAGTGATAACACTGAATTTATGGAATATATAAGATATATAATATATATAAATTATTCATACATTATTATTTACTATTTTCTTTTCTTTTATTATATCAGTCAAAAAGATAAAATAGTTTTCATGCATACATTTGTCTTGCCACCTCAAAGATTGGAGTAATTAGTTTTTAAAACTCTAGATTTCATATATAATTATAAATATGTAAATTATTGATATATATGATATTATATGAATGTAAATGATTCTAATATACAATTACAATAAATATAAATTCATTATATATGTGGTTAGAGTGCCTTCATATCATGTGGGACTCAATGTAAGTGATTTTCATCACACATTTATTTCTATGGGACACATGAAATATTAACCACTTGTTTCTTTTCTGTTCTATAAATACTTCTCTTAAATATCTATTATTATTATTCATGTTATTTTTTTTGATTTACATATCAATCAATGGTTATTTAATTCTTTTGACTTACAATTCAAATGTTACCAAAGATATAATGGTTTTTATGTTACAATCTCATTGTTTATCATGATTTTTTTGGATTAAGTTTCTAGTAATGAATTATTTTAATATCCCCCTCATGAAACTCATAATTTTTCTATCCTTTAGTTATTTCTTGAAAATACATTTTTTTCATTCACTTTCCTCAAATTAAATACACAAGACACTGAAAATATTTTTTAAATGAAAATCGACTTTATTTCTCTCTTCGAATGAAAATCATTTTTTCACATATCCCTGTTTTATTAAAAAAATGTGGTTTTTTCTATTATAAAATGACTATGTTGATTTTTTTTACACATGTATGACATTTTAAAAAAGGATTTAAAATTAATCTTCATGTCATTTTATGAATGACGCACGTTTTGGAATTTTCAATAAAAGATTGATTAGTGTGTTTTATTTTAATGTATATCGAATCAATGGAATTTTCTAACATAATTCCCAATAAATTATTTGAAGCTTTAATTACAATTTCCATGTTTATTTTCTATGAAAATGTTATCCATAATATTTAGTGATTTATTACATTCTAACATGGATATTTCAAAGTGAAAAGTATATTTTCTTCATGAAATGTTCCAATTAATCTAAATAATTCATTTCCCATATAAGATTATATAATTTGAAGTTATATATGTGACACTAGAGACAAAATCCATTGATTCCATTCTTATTATTTCTCTATATTCTTAATGATTTTTTTTGAAATTTTCATGAAACCTATTTATTTTTCATGGGTTACTATATGATGAATTGATTAAATATTTTCAAAAACTGTTTTATTTTGATGGTTTTTTATGTGATGAAATTGATGAATCATTTATGATATTGTGGAACACATGTATGTTTTGTTTTCATTATGTGATTATGGTTACATTTTAACCAAGGATGGTGGTTATAATATAATGAATGATGGTGGTTACGTTGTAACTAAATAAGGGGGTTAGTTTATGACCAGGTATAGTGGTTATGTTATTAAAATTGATGGTTGTAATGTTATGTCCATAGACATCTGTTAAATTACAACCATGGATATGTGGGGCCTATATCTCCCTCCAATGTATAGGGTAATTATTGAAATCTCATCACATAAATTGGATTGTAATGGGGAATGAACCCTAATATAAATAGTATTAGAATAGGGAGTGGGAAATATTTTGTGAGGTACTGTGTCTTCTGTGATAGTGGTGGGTGTGAACCTTGACATCTACAATGGGTTGGGGAGTAAAATCAATCCAATATGATAGTCTTGGAAGTGGAAACATAATTATTAAGGTAATTATTTTCAATTCTTATACCACAATCCCATGTCATATTCTAATATTATGATCTCTTGTCTCATGATGTTTGATTTATTTTTTTATTCATTTCCTATTAACTAACCATATTTATGGAATTAACAATGTTTATGACATTTAACATGTATGTTATGGATTTAAACATTGATTTTCATGTTCTCATAATAATATTCTCATTATCTATTTAATTTATCATTTATATCATCATTTTTTACTCTTACATAGAATATAATCATTCCCTTTTTTGGGTTTCCTTTACCCAGGTTATAGGTAAAGGTTTCTATATTGATATGTTTAAGAAGCGTTCTAATTATGAAAGACTTCATGTGAGAATCCTTTGAATTGATTGTTCATGTTTTCTTTATTTACAGTGATAATAGTCCTATATTTCTCTTATGTTTATCATTTTTATATGTGTTAAATAGTCATCTAATAAGATATAATACCTATTTTTTTAATAATGGGTATTTATACAATTAATGTCTTGAAAATACATTACTACATGAAATAGAAAAAAATAATTTGGGGGAAGTAAATATTTTATCAAACATTTAACAATTTATTCTTGATAAAAAATACATGTTTCTAAGAGACATTGATAACATAAAAAAATTGGTTGATAAAAAAATATACATTTATATCATGTTTGAACAAAATTGGAAGTATAATGGGGAAAAGAAATATCTTTCTCAAGAAAGTTATGTAAAATATGAGAACATGATTACAAAATTCCAGAACATAGTTATAGAAGTGGGTGATTTTTATTGAATGTTTTAACCTATGAAATATGTAGAATATCATAAAAAATAAGATACTAAGACCATGTATGTATTTAAAAAAATCATGGAAGGGAAGCCATAATTTTCAATAGTTGCAACGTCTGAATCAAAAGATGAATCTACTTGAAATTAATTTGGGATTAGAAGAAATAAAAACTACATAATAAAATAATAAAAACCTAACCTGAACCACCAATTTCAAGTCATAATGTCACATGACCTCATTTTCACCACGTCATATGCAAGAGGCTAAAGAATAGAAATGAGGGTCTAAGACCATATGTGGGGATACTATACCATTTGTATCATTTCATGAAATGAGTAATAAAAAAATTTTAAAAAAAATGTAAATAAATCACTAGATTATATATGTGGAAACTGAGAGAATGATATACAAGTCATACTATTATAAATAGCTCATAAAAGTGATAATCCTATCTACTGTATAGATGTAGATAAATAAATAAAAAAACTACAGGTTCATTGGTGTCTATCCCAACCTGCTACCTGCTCCTTGATGCTCTACTCATCTATCTTCCACATGCCCCTTACCATTCACAAGATCTTCAATCATGAAATATATAATATCATGAAAACTTCAGATTATTGTGTTAGTAGAAGACATAGTAGGAAACCAAAAATGAGACCTCATCCTAGTATATTCAAGAGTAACAAGTTTAATCCACAATGATAATAAAAGTGTAATGAGCATAATCACACAATCAAAAACTAAGTGGTAATGAACTAATCAATCCTCGACATCCCCATCAATACCTTCTTCGGCACCATTCCTAAAGGAAAATAATTTTTTCTATATTATCATGTACAACACCTGGGTTTAATTAATCATGTTTCTCACACTAATAGAAAAATACAATATACTAATGGTTTGGAACCGTCCTTATAGGTCTCTAAACCAGTTGTATAACTTATTCCAATGGTTTTCAATACTTTTTGATAGTTTGGAATTGGTATAGGTCATGTTAAAAACCTATACCAAGGGATTCATCCAACCAATGGTATGGGAAATTCAATATGTAAATTCTAGCTTGGTTTTGATCCCAGCACCTCCAGTTTATAATTAGAAGACCTAAAAACTAACCTAACATGACTTTTGTGAACATAATTTCATAAATATATATATTTATATTCATAAGTATTTTAACTTTTTTGTTATTTAATTTTATTTGACAAAATATTCCATTAAAATAATGGTTACCTATACCAACGGTTTTGATTACTATTTGTACAGGTTGTTTGATTTTTTTAAAATTTACCAATGGTTTTGATGAAACCACTGGCATATATTGGATCTATACCATTGGTTTTTTCAAAACCGTTGGTATAGGATCTCTATAATGGGCATATACCAATGGTTTTGGCCAAAACCATTGGTACATGTCATAATTAGTGATATATTCAAAGTATTTTGAAGAAATTATTGGTATAGGGTGCCTACAATATACCTATACAAACAGTAATTTCAAAATCATTTTATAGGTTTCTCTAAGGTACATATACCAATTGTTTTGTACAAACTATTTTTATAGGACCATTTGTATTGGTCCTATTTCTATTACTGTCAGCATCATTTGATAGTAAATCTTGGCATTCACTCAGCATCAATGAGGTCATGTTCTTAGTATTCTCTACAAATTTAGTTCTTCATGACATTCACTAGGAATTGAGAAACATACACTTTGGAAACCACTATGAATGAAGTTTGTCACATGGAATCCACATGGAATCATTGTATCCATACAATTTGCGTAGTTTGATCATTTCTATTGTCATAACTTATGAAAAATCCCCATCTATGGGATGAACATGTCATGATATTCCACCTTCCATGGGTTCTAAGAACAACACCAAAAAAATCACACTTAACATGGTACTATACACAATCACAAATATAAAATCATCATAATTATTATTGCACAACAATACCTGTGATTGATACCAAACATTATAAATATAACAAAATTTAGTCATGGAAACTGGTTTCATATACGGTTCTCAAGGCTATACAAAAACTCACATGTGATAATAATATAGAACAGTCATAAAATATTCCTAAACATAAATTTTATAAATTAAAAATTTCAATAAACTCCAAAAAGTGAGGAAAATACATTCTCAAAAGTCATTGATGGAATAGGAAAGGATATGCTATGCAGTGTGGTTCAAAATATAGAGTGGAAACCCCAACAGTCATGAACACCTGCTTGTGTTCCTTATTATCATGTTAATCGATGTTTCAATGGTCACAAATTATCAAATGTTGATAGAACCAAAACCAATTATTTTACTTAAAAAATAATTAAAATATCACATGCGATGATAATTTCTCTTCCCTATATAATTTTTAAATAATCATTTTATACTAACGCATGTGCTTATGATATTATACTCAAGAAGAATTCTCTCTACATAATTTAACATAAATTATCCTTTTATAAATATAATTTGATAACTCCTTTCTAAATTATCATTTTATAATTTAACACAATTATCTATGGATAATTATTTATAATTATCTTTTGATAGTATGTGTAATTATCAATTGATAATTTCTATAATCTTTCTTACATGATAATTCCCTTATAATTATCATTTTATAATATTTCAATAATTATGATCAAGAATCATGCACAATTATTCTTGGTAATTCATTTTTATTATCACTTGATAATTATTCATATTTATCCATTGATTATTTTATGAAATTATCATTAGATAAATATTAATAATTTACTTATGATAATTTAATATAATTATCTTCATAAATTACTAAAATAAGCATTTGATAATTTTATATCATTATATTGTGATAATTTACTAATAATTATCATTGGGAAATTATAAAATTATCCTCTAAAAATTATTTCCTTTCAAATTATCCTTTATTGATTAACTTATGAATATCTATTTCCATAAATTACCCTCGGTAATTTGATACAATTATCCTTTAATAATTATAGGTAAATTTATTTTCATTATTCATTTCAATTTCACAAAATATATCATTTTATATTTTTTAGTTATTACCCATGTCAATTCAATGTAAAAACATTTGATATTTTTAAAAATTATCCCTTATTTTTTAGATTTATAGTTTTTATTAAAAATGAATCTTTTTCTCCAAAATTAAGTAAAAGGAAAAGGAAATAATTAAATAAATAGAATAAAAAAACTAAAAAATAATACTCAAACATTATATTGGGTCTACCAAAGAAGAAGGATGGAACTACCACACTATCGGTTTGGAAAAACGGAATTGTCATAGGCTTGCTTGACCACTTAAAAGGGAGTTTGAGGTCACCCAAACATGCTGTAATTAACAAAAAATCAACTATAATATTGTTTTTGATATGGATACCAATGTGTATAAGTTTTTTTAAAACCCTAATACAAAAACTCCATTGTCCTAATTCAATTCCAGTTTCAACAGAAAATTGATGATAGAGACATTAATTTTACTAAATTAATGTGTTGCTTAGATTTTCTGGTAAAAATACGATTTTTCCAAGTTTATAGGAAATGTTCCACTGGAAAATTGATTTCTAACAATTAAATGGGAATGTTAATAGTAATTTATTTTTAATAATTAAATTAATAATAATTTTAAAAAATATATTAAATAAATTAGTGTTGCATAAGTTCTTACTAGACGACTGACACACACAAAATTTATACCATACCGAGGGTAAAACATGCATTACATACCTACTAATGATATCATATTTCTTATATGAGACAACATTTATGAGATATTTAATTATTAACAAAATATTAATAAAATTATTAAATAAATTATCTTCATTTGTGATATGAACAAATGACTGACTCACAAAAATTTTATGTCACGCCTAGGGAAAACCCCTCATCTAGGACCTAATAGTGGTACCAAATTTCTCATAAAATACTTATTTTGGGATATATTTATTTTAAAAAAATTAAAAAAAATATTAAATAAATTCACTTCATGTGCAGTTTGACCAAATTATCATTATCAACAAGTGTTATATCACTCCTGGGGTAAAAATCTCATCTCGGACCTAACGGTGGTATCAAATCTTACATACTAAAAAACATATAGGAGATAATAAAAAATTAAAAAATTATCCCATTCATGAAGTAATGTATTTATATTTTTACTATATCATAATTGAGGCTCTATGGACCATGGACACAAGTACTAACTTATCACTTGACTCATAAAATATTCTGTGGAGTATTACAAAGATTCAACGTGGTTTTTACTCTTATATAAGTCCTTTAAATAAATTATTATGTTTTTCTATTGAATATTTACATTTTCACAAAAACATACTCATAAATTATTAACAAATTAATTTTTTTCTTACCATTATTATTTTAGTATGTTAAAATTCCACTCCTCTATCAACTTATTATCCTTGAGAAGTTACTCTAGTGATCATTCTCAAACAAATCAATCTAATAAGATGGAACCTTAAAATCACACTCCCATGTCTCCACTTGGATCTTACCATGAAACAAAAGAATATAGACAAGTGGAACAATTTTACTTTATATGACATTCACACTATATTCTGTAACCGAAAGTGGATGCTCCTAATATGATAAGTCATACTCCAACTAAACATCTTGATAGTTGATGACATTTCCAGGATTAGCCATGTACCTCTGAAGCTGTGACACATGAAACACAAAATTCATACTTCAATAGTGAGAATGAATTTAGGGACTATATGCCACAATACCAACCCATTTAGTGATCAGTTATGGTCACTTAAACCCAGGTTATATATTTATTCCATTCCATAATCATCATTGGCCTAACCATGGATTCACATTCAAGAAAACCTGACCACACTCACTGAACTCAAAGGTATCCTTCTACAGTCATCAAATTGTATTTATCTTAAATGAAGATTGATTGGCCAATTCTAAATTAGTTGAACCCTCTTAGAGTTATCATGAACCAAACTAATCCCCATAACCACTACCTCACCTGACTCATGTAAACAAAGAAATGAATGACATGGTCTCCGGTAAAGAGCCGTATAATGTGCCATCAGAATTGAATTCTAGAAACTTTTGTTTTATGAAAACTAATCCAAGATAATATTAGCATCCCATGACCCACCAAATTATTGAACACATTATCTATGAATATCCTCTAATATTCCTATTGTATTCTGAGACAACATTTCTATCTAAGGATGGTACATGTTGAACAACTTCAAATGAGTTCATATGACCTTATGCAATCCCTTCCAAAAATATGATGTAAAAAATGATTCTATTTCTAAAAAATACTCACAAGAACTCAATGTAGTTTTATAGTATTTTGAACATGTATCCTCACTAGCTCCTTTATTGGGTGTGTATTTATGATTGATATGATGTAAAAAAATTATCCAATGAAAAGTTTACTCGATTGGGTCAGGACCCCTTAGGGTCCTAGGTATCCCCATCACAATGTTCATCATGACAACCTCCGCCTCCAAATGGGTATAGGAAGTGGATAGAGAAAAAGACCCGGTCTATAGTCCTCAACCTTCACCCTATAATAGGTAAGACATCGAGGAACAAAATAATCCATTTCCCTTATAATCCTTATCCACAAATACTAGCATGTAATTTCTTGATACATCTGTGTTTCACCAGGATGTACTACCCATATAAAGGTATGTGAATATCATATTAGATCATATATGATGGTTGAAGGAACTATAATCCTCCAGGTATCATGATCACATCATTATCTCTAAAATACCAACCTTTTATTAAATCACCTCCGGCTAGTCTTTCCCTTATCAAGGCACACTCTGGGTTTATCTCCAAACCATCACACAAATGATCAATAGTGAGGATGTGATCTCAAAATGGCTACATGTCAAAGACCTATAATCCTCTAATGTATCCACCCTCCAATGAGAAAACAAGATCATAAGGTGCCACTTCTCATCTGATGTTCGTTCACCAACCCATTTCCCAACCTCTTTCTTATGGCTATGATGATTTAAAATGAAATAACCTATTAAAAGTGAATATTCCTTCTCAATGTTGAATTTATGTAGATTCTAAACCTAGTGCCTTTATCTCAGGTTCAAGTCCCTCTTTGTAAATATATAGGGAAGGGTCTTGTAGACTGTGTAAACAAAAAATCACTAACAAAAGAGATAGTGTATACAAAACCTAAGAGCATGGATCATTGGTGAATGATCTGGATCATGGGTAGGTGAGTTTCATCTGTAGATCATAGCTAATGAGATCCATAGTCTACTAAATTCTCTCTTTTCAATACTAAATCTCTTAGACCAATGCCAGATGTGTCATATTACATTGAATTACAAATCACAATATCGGGGAGTGTCATTAATGGTATGACTAATAGAATTTCACTCCCTTACTCATAAATTCTATCATTAGTACAAATATTTTGGAGAAACACTAGAGAAACAATCATTAATGCCATGTAAACCCCCTGAAGCTCATGATCTCAAACATGTCCATGGTTCTGTAAAGAAAATGAGAGTTATCCTAAGCATATCCCCCTGGAGTGTCGTAACCAAGAGTGCAGCAAGGCCCGTTGTCGTGCACCAGTTCCCGTTCGAGTCTAGCTCAAAGCGGTGTTTTCGGGTTTTACCCCTAGGTACCTCTGTGCCAGAGCCGCCTCTACCTGCTCGTATCCAGACAGGGATGTATTGCTCGGAAAACTCACAAAATCTCTACAATACCAAAATTCTAGGAAGTTCTTCTATATTAATCCTCAAAGTTCATCTTAGGTCTACGTGCTCTAATCAGAGTTTATCTAAATCTAGCTTCCAAGGTTTGTACTAAACTTCCTCTGATACCAACTGTAACGCCCCGACCCCAGTTAACCAGAGTTGGTGCATTAATTACATAACATTGGCATGATCACAAGAAAGATCAAATCTCGAATGACCGATTGGTTTAGTAGCCTTGGAAACACTAGATATATTAATAAGTTTTACATTACATCATAAAATGAAAAACTACTACAACAACATAATGTCTCCATAATCCACACTCATATCCCCACATAATATCCCTGCAGGTCATTCATAATTTACGTCTTCACTTCCTGGGAAAAATAAAACATAGAAAAGGGGTGAGCTCAAATGCCCAGTAAGGATAACAATATAGCGGAAACTTTCATAAATAAGAATAAACATTTAAGGCAATGTATGACTAAAACAAAAGCCTTTTAAACTTTAACTTCAACATAGTATGGCATAAATAAAATGAAATAATTCCATTTACTTATTCACATGGATATTCTACTAATCGAATAATCACATGCAATATCAATAACCACTTTCATAATGTTGGAATGCATAATGTCAGACTATCATAACCACATAGTCAAGGCCTCGTGCCAAGACTACAAATAAGATTTTGTCAAGGCCTTGTGCCAAGACACTAGTTTGTCTCATGAGACCTACCGATGCATCGAGGAGCTATAGCGGGATCCACCCGTCACATATTAAGTCCAATGCATTCCCATATGAAAAGGATTAAACATAACATAAACATTCGTATTAAAACTAGCATACGAAATGTCAATACTTTCACCATAAACTATGAATGGTATAAAAATAGCACATCCACAGTCAAACATATCACAAAACCTTCAATACAATATAGAAGTTTTGTATCATAATAAATCAACTTCAAATAATCTTAAAATCCATCAAAGGATGTTGACATAGATGAAATCAAAATTCTTTTTAAGGAAATATCTCCTTTTATTTTGAAATCATTTAAGATCCATATAAAATAAAACATTTTCTTTGAAAATATTCTTATAAGCTTGTAAGAAAAGCTTTGAATATTTTATAACGGCAGAAAATAACCGCACCCGCCGTATAAGTTTAAGAAAAACATTCTTATCTTAATTCTGTCGAAAAGGTTAAAAAGCACCTTGTTTGGAAAACGACGGAAAGATTCCCTTATAAACCTCTTATAAAAATTCAAACAAGGGTATAAATGACTTTAACCCATATTCTTTTAAATATTAAAAATGTTTTGAAATACATTTTGAAGAAACATGGATGTGGATGATAACGAGATCCCAGTAGATTATTACGTATAAACAACCTCAGATAATGAAGAGATTGTGAAATAACCCTTACCTTGTACTTTTCCTTGGTTGGGGTAGGTTAACCTCCTGTATAATGGTGAAATAATTGTTATTAAATTATAAAATAATCATATACATTATTATGATATCATATATGATCTTTTAATATTGTTTTGATAATAATATCTTAGTATTGTCGTTGTTTCGGGTGTGAACTTACAAATTTTCTTTTATATGTTTTGTTACATAAGCCATGTTTGTTGTATCTTATTCATATCCAGAATGATATCAAGTCCTTAAACATCATTTTTAAATCATCAAATGATAATTATACTTGAATGGATACGATGGAGAATGAATCTCATCGCATTCGTGGAGACGGTAGTCCGTACGTATGCACGAGCGACAATATCATTCTTTTGATATTAAAATAATATATAAATGGATGTTATATCATATATACAGAATAATTAACATGTTATATTTATTATTTACATGAGTTTCACATCATTATTATACCCATCTAAATAATAATATATTGAATAACAATTACACCACGACGTGGAGACGGTAAGCCGTACGTACGCACGTATGGTGACATGTTATTCAAAGGGTGGATAGAATACTGAATAAGGTTGTAACATATTTATAATAACATCACAGTATATGTGAGATACTGGAGTTATTATTTTAGAATGGTAACAACAAAGGAAGAAGAAGTGGAAGAAGAAATGAACTTGGAAAAGGGTGGTGAAATCATTACCTCTTCTTCGGGCTCTTCCTTTTGATTTGATCAAAAGGGATCCTTAGGTTGGCTTTATGATCAAACTAAGGCCTCTAGGTTGTAGTGAGGGAAGTTGGGAGAGTATTTGGGCAGATTTTGGCCGAACCAAAATGCTTTTAAGGTGTGAAGAAATGAGGAGTGGTCTCCTTTTATAAGGGAGAGGAGGGGCTCATTAGGAAAGAGTGAAAGTATTACTTTATAATATAATTATATTCGGTTTATAATGGTCCAAAAATCATTGAGGTCGAAGATAAGATGACTCATACTCTAAATAACATCAGCCAATAATAATTGGACAGGTTTTAGATAATATTTTAATCATTATAATCTTATTTATTTAAATGATTTATTAATGAGGTAAACATTGCATCATTATTGTGTCATTAATAATTTAAATTATTTGATGTCTAAAAATTATAAATAAAATATCATTATGTAGGAAATCGTTTTAGATTTCTAATGAATATTTATAATCGAAAATCCAACATGTATAACCCTATGTAAAAATTGTTCTTCTAAAAGGTGTAAGCTTATGCCATTTTTATTTTTATTTTAACTTTATTAATATAATGTGTCCCTACCACATACAAGTGGCTCTAAGGGGTCCCCAAATCGACCCAAGGATGCCCATGGTCGGGTATGTGTCCACCAATAAGGTTAGGACACGTTTTAGGTGAATTTGGTATTATTATAATATTATTTTGTAACCCTTATTTACCGGATTTACCCTTTTACCATGGCAAATAAAATATTTACCGCAGTAATTATTCAAAATGTGTAAAAATAAAAGTTACCTATTTACATAATTTGGAAATCCTGATTCCAAATATGTAATCCATTTTTCCAAATTCAAAACACAGAAGTGGAAGAAATTAATTTAAAATTAATTCCCGTTGTTAAAATAAAAAGCGTGTTTTTAAGAGATAATAACTATCAAAAGATTGACACTTGTTTATGTCTGGTTTAATTGTGAAATTATGTCCAATGACAAACATTAAATTAAATGGTAAAAATATATTCTAAATATACTTTAAAACCACTCAAATTCATAATTTATCAATATTATTTATTTTGATTAAAAAGTATATTTTAATTAAAATTTAGTAATTTTCACTATTCATCAAAATATAAAAGTTTTCCGAAAAGTACCAAAATTTCACCCTAGGCTAATTTCAATATTCCGAATCCAAAAATGAAGTCCATTTTGAAATATAAAATATATATGATTTCAAAAAGTAGGTATTACTATTCACAACGGCTAGTTTAATTAGTTGTCGTGTGTGTTAGAACTCGAGGTTGCGTACAACACACGCTATCGCATTATTCGAAGGGAAACGTACCGTGGAAGCTTGGGGTGTTACATTATCCCCTCCTTCAAATAATTGAATCCTCGCAATTTCTAGGGTATTACTGCATAAAAAGACTCGGGTGGTTCTTCATCATAAGTTCCTCGGGTTCCCACGTTGCCTCTTCCATCTTATGACTTCTCCACAAAACTTTTACCAGACGCGTCGTCCGGTTTCTCAGTACTTGTTCTCTTGTATCAAGAATCCTGACAGGCTCTTCACAATAAGACAGATCGGGTTCCAGTTCTAATTCCTCATAGGTGAGTACATGCGTTGGGTCAGGCATGTATTTTCTCAACAGAGATACGTGGAACACATCGTGAACTTTGGAGAGACTTGGCGGCATTGACAATCGGTAAGCTACAACCCCAATTCGTTCTATAATTTCAAAGGGTCCGATGTACCTGGGACTCAATTTACCTTTCTTACCAAAACGTATGACTCCCTTCCATGGAGATGCCTTCAGGAAAACATGATCACCGACTTGAAATTCCAAATCCTTCCTTCGATTATCGGCATAGCTCTTCTGCCTACTTTGAGCTGCTTTGATGTGATTTTGGATTACCTTCACCTTTTCCACCGTTTCCTCCACCAGTTCTGGGCCTACAAGTTTTCTTTCACCAACCTCATCCCAACAGGTTGGTGTACGACATCTCTTTATGTATAACGCTTCATATGGTTCCATCTGAATACTCGAATGGAAGCTATTGTTATAGGAAAATTCTACCAGTGGTAAATATTGATCCCACATATCCTGAAAGTCAAGTGAGCAAGATCTCAACATGTCTTCTAGGGTTTGAATAGTCCGTTCTGATTTTCCATCTGTCTAAGGGTGGTGAGCAGTGCTCAAATGAAGTTCAGTATCTAGGGATTTCTGAAGAATTTTCCAAAATCTTGAAGTAAAACGGGGATCACGATCAGAAACAATTGATAGGGGTACTCCATGAAGTCTCACAACTTCATTAATGTATAGTCTTGCTAGACGTTCCAGGGGTAGATCTTCTCTTATAGCAAGAAAATGTGCTGACTTGGTAAGACGATCAACAATAACCCATATTACACCGTTCCTTCTAGGAGTCTTTGGTAGCCCCATGACAAAGTCCATCGTAATATTTTCCCATTTCCACTCCGGTATGGGAAGAGGTTGCATGACTCCTCCAGGCTGTTGCCTTCCAGCTTTCACTTGTTGACAAACCATACATCTTGACACAAAATCAGCAATCTCCCTCTTCATGTTGTCTCACCAAAAATGTTCCTTCAAATCTCTATACATTTTGGTGCTCCCAGGGTGTATAGAGAAATTGGAACTATGAGCATCATCCAGCAATTCCCTTTTCAGATCAGGTAAATCGGGAACACAAAGTCTCTTCCCGAATTTCAAAATTCCATCTTCATACACAAAGTCTCTCAATCTCCCATCATTCACAGCTTTAATCTTCTTCTGAAATTCTTCATCGTCGGTCTGAGAACTCTTAATCCTTTCTAGTAAAGATGGTTTGGCAACCATTTGAAAAAACATTGATGTTTCACCTTCCCTGGTTATTCCCATGTCCATCTTCACTAGATCCATGATAATTGGATCCCTTTCAATTCTCATCATGTTCAAAACTCCATGGTCTATTCTGCTCAAAGAATCTGCCACCTTGTTTGCTTTCCCCGGGTGGTAGTGTATCGTACAATCATAATCCTTGAGTAATTCAAGCCATCTCCTTTGCCTCGTGTTGAGTTCTTTTTGTGAGAAAATATACATCAAACTCTTGTGGTCAGTATAAATCTCACATTTTTAACCATAGAGGTAGTGCCTCCATATCTTCAAAGAAAAGATCACAGCTGCTAACTCGAGATCATGAGTAGGATAGTTTTGTTCATGAATTTTCAACTGTCGTGATGCATAGGCAATAACTCTATCATTCTGTATAAGGACACAACCAAGTCCTTTCTTTGATGCATCACTATAAATAACGAACCCATCATTCCCCGATGGTAGAGTCAATATAGTAGCATTGAATAATCTTCTCTTCAGATCTTCGAAACATTCTTCACACTCTTTTGTCCGAACAAAGTTAATCCCTTTACGTGTGAGCTTCGTTAATTGGTTAGCCAATCAGGCAAAATTCTGGATGAAACGTCGATAATAACCAGCCAAACCAATAAAACTACGTACCTCAGTTATACTCGTAGGTGCTGGCCATTCTTGGATTGCCTTGGTCTTAGAAGGATCAACAGAGATTCCATCTTTAGAGACAATATGGCCAAGAAAAGAAATATCCTGAAGCCAGAATTCACACTTGCTAAACTTCCCATATAATTCATGCCTCCTCAGAGTCTTCAAGATAATGCGCAAGTGATTTTCATGATCTTCGTAGGTTTTGGAGTATACCAAGATATCATCAATAAATGCCACCACAAATTCATCGAGATACTCCTTGAAAACTCTATTCATCAGATCCATGAATACAGATGGTGCATTAGTCAATCCAAACGGCATTACAGTAAACTCGTAATGCCCGTACCTGGTTCGAAATGCTGTCTTCGGAATGTCTTCCTTCTTCACACACAACTGATGGTATCCAGATCGAAGGTCAATCTTTTAAAAGTATTGAGCTCCATGCAGTTGGTCAAATAAATCATCAATGCGAGGTAGGGGATACTTGTTCTTTATCGTTATAGCATTGATCTCCCTATAGTCGATACATAACCTCATAGATCCATCTTTCTTTTTAACAAAAAGAATAGGGGCTCCCCATGGAGAAACACTAGGGCAAATAAATCCCTTATTACTCAATTCATCTAGTTGTTTTTTAGTTCGACTAACTCTACAGTGGCCATTCTATAAGGGGTCTTCGATATAGGCCTTGATCCAGGAATCAAATCAATGGAAAACTCAACTTCTCGTTCTGGAGGATGTCCAGGTAAATCTTCCGAAAATACATCTACAAATTCTTTCACAACAGGTACATCCTCTATTTGAACATTCCTTTCCTCACCCGCAGTTATTTCATTCTCTTCCTCCCCAATAATTGAATTTAGTTGAGCTATTGAGGGAGGATCTAAATAAGAATTAGGTGGTGACGATTCTGCTCTAAAAATAAGGTGTTCCTTATCATTATCATCAAGAATCGTAACCTCTTTCTTCTTACAATAAATCTTCGCATCATAGTCCAAAATCCAGTCCATACCGAGGATTATATCAAACTCAATCATAGGTATGACGATGAGATCAGCAGATAAAGAAAATTTATGTGCTCTAATGGGGACTGATTCACAAAACTTTGTTGCAATGATACTTCCCTTAGAAGTTTTAACTGACAACTCCCTTATTAAATCAAATTGGAAATATCTAATTTTCTTAGAAAACTGGGAAGATATGAAACAATGCGACGATCCAGAGTCAAATAATGCATTTGCTAAACTAGAGGAAACCATTAAATTACCTGCCACCACGTCTTTTGGAGCCTCTACCTCAGCAGTAGTGATAGCATAAGCTTGGCGTTGATCCCTTGGCCTTTTCTAAGGTAAGTTCTCCTGACGCTTAGGACATTCATTTGTATAATGTCCCATCTCCCTGCAATTGTAGCACTGAACGTTGGTGGCTTCCTTATTCCCTTTGCAATCACGAGCTTGGTGGCCTTTTTCACCACACTTGTAACAGACTCCCATTCCCTTCAAGCAAGCACCGGGGTGTTTCTTCCCAAATTTACCACAGGATGGATATTCAACCTTTCCTTTCTTCCCCTTATTTCCATTCCCAGATTGATCAGCAGGCCTCTTCTTCTCTTTCTTTTCTTTAAAGTCATAAGACTTAGAGAATTCCTTTTCGGTCTTGATAGCACATGAGACAATGTCTTCGTACGATGAAAAGGATTGTGAGACTAATGCTCGACGGAGAAATGGTTTTAACCCATCAAAGAAACGATCAATCTTACTTCTTGGGTTCCGAATATAATCTCCAGCATACCTCGCTATCCTTGTAAAGTTAGCCTCATACTTTGTGACATTCTCATCCTCCTTTTGTCTCAGACTCAGAAATTGTCTTTCCATATCTGCTCGATGGTCGCGAGGAAAGTATTTTTCTAAAAACAGATCATTGAACTACCTCCATACCATATTTGATACTTCATCATCTTCCTTCGTATTTTGAATCAATGACCACCATTGATCAGCATCTCCAGTGAGGCGGTAAACTGCCATGATAACTTTTTCCCTTTCACTGCTCCCCAAAGCCTGAAATATTTTCTCTAGGGAAAATATACATTGCTCAGCAACTAAGGGATTTGTATTCCCATTGAACGTTGTTGGTTGTTTCCTCATGAATCGATCTAACATTGATCCTCCACGCTGTGGATCAGGGTGCTCCATACGGGTAAGGTTATTATTCATAACCTGAGTAAGTTGTCCCAGTATGGTGATTAGCTGATCGGCACCAGTTGCATCGCCAGCCCCACTATAATTATCTTGAGCAGGAGGGAAATCCCTACATGGAGTGCGTGCATTGATACGGTTTCCATTTCTTCCACTAGGCACCATTTCTAAACAATGGCATAAACTAGATCAGTTTATGAATCAAAATACATAATCCCATACTTATAAAACACTCAACATAAATTGAACTATTTATGGATATAATCCATAATCATAAAAACGTTTTCTTTGAGGAACTATATACTCATAAACCCTTCATAATGATTTGTAAAGAAAATGAGAGTTATCCTAAGAATATCCCCCTGGAGTTTCGTAACCAAGAGTGCAGCAAGGCCCGTTGTCGTGCACCAGTTCCCGTTCGAGTCTAGCTCAAAGCGGTGTTTTCGGGTTTTACCCCTAGGTACCTCTGTGCCAGAGCCGCCTCTACCTGCTCGTATCCAGACAGGGATGTATTTCTCGGAAAACTCACAAAATCTCTACAATACCAAAATTCTAGGAAGTTCTTCTATATTAATCCTCAAAGTTCATCTTAGGTCTACGTGCTCTAATCAGAGTTTATCTAAATCTAGCTTCCAAGGTTTGTACTAAACTTCCTCTGATACCAACTGTAACGCCCCGACCCCAGTTAACCAGAGTTGGTGCATTAATTACATAACATTGGCATGATCACAAGAAAGATCAAATCTCGAATGACCGATTGGTTTAGTAGCCTTGGAAACACTAGATATATTCATAAGTTTTACATTACATCATAAAATGAAAAACTACTACAACAACATAATGTCTCCATAATCCACACTCATATCCCCACATAATATCCCTGCAGGTCATTCATAATTTACTTCTTCACTTCCTGGGAAAAATAAAACATAGAAAAGGGGTGAGCTCAAATGCCCAGTAAGGATAACAATATAGCGGAAACTTTCATAAATAAGAATAAACATTTAAGGCAATGTATGACTAAAACCAAAGCCTTTTAAACTTTAACTTCAACATAGTATGGCATAAATAAAATGAAATAATGCCATTTACTTATTCACATGGATATTCTACTAATCGAATAATCACATGCAATATCAATAACCACTTTCATAATGTTGGAATGCATAATGCCAGACTATCATAACCACATAGTCAAGGCCTCGTGCCAAGACTACAAATAAGATTTTGTCAAGGCCTTGTGCCAAGACACTAGTTTGTCTCATGAGACCTACTGATGCATTGAGGAGCTATAGCGGGCTCCACCCGTCACATATTAAGTCCAATGCATTCCCATATGAAAAGGTTTAAACATAACATAAACATTCGTATTAAAACTAGCATACGAAATGTCAATACTTTCACCATAAACTATGAATGGTATAAAAATAGCACATCCATAGTCAAACATATCACAAAACCTTCAATACAATATAGAAGTTTTGTATCATAATAAATCAACTTCAAATAATCTTAAAATCCATCAAAGGATGTTGACATAGATGAAATCAAAATTCTTTTTAAGGAAATATCTCCTTTTATTTTGAAATCATTTAAGATCCACATAAAATAAAACATTTTCTTTGAAAATATTCTTATAATCTTGTAAGTAAAGCTTTGAATATTTTATAACGGCGGAAAATAACCGCACCCGCCGTATAAGTTTAAAAAAAACATTCTTATCTTAATTCTGTCAAAAAGGTTAAAAATCACCTTGTTTGGAAAACGACGGAAAGATTCCATTATAAACCTCTTATAAAAATTCAAACAAGGGTATAAATGACTTTAACCCATATTCTTTTAAATATTAAAAATGTTTTGAAATACATTTTGAAGAAACATGGATGTGGATGATAACGAGATCCCAGTAGATTATTACGTATAAACAACCTCGGATAATGAAGAGATTGTGAAATAACCCTTACCTTGTAATTTTCCTTGTTTGGGGTAGGTTAACCTCTTGTATAATGGTGAAATAATTGTTATTAAATTATAAAATAATCATATACATTATTATGATATCATATATGATCTTTTAATATTGATTTGATTATAATATCTTAGTATTATCGTTGTTTCGGGTGTGAACTTACTCATTTTCTTTTATATGTTTTGTTACATAAGCCATGTTTGTTGTATCTTATTCATATCCAGAATGATATCAAGTCATTAAAAATCAATTTTAAATCATCAAATGATAATTATACTTGAATGGATACGATGGAGAATGAATCTCATCGCGTTCGTGGAGACGGTAGTCCGTACGTACGCACGAGTGACAATATCATTCTTTTGATATTAAAATAATATATAAATGGATGTTATATCATATATACAGAATAATTAACATGTTATATTTATTATTTACATGAGTTTCACATCATTATTATACCCATCCAAATAATAATATATTGAATAACAATTACACCACGACGTGGAGACGGTAAGTCGTACGTACGCACGTATGGTGACATGTTATTAAAAAGGTGGATAGAATAATGAATATTGTTGTACCATATTTATAATAACATCACAGTATATGTGAGATACTAGAGTTATTATTTTAGAATGGTAACAACAAAGGAAGAATAAGTGGAAGAAGAAATGAACTTGGAAAAGGGTGGTGAAATCATTACCTCTTCTTCGGGCTCTTCCTTTTAATTTGATCAAAAGGGCTCCTTAGGTTGGCTTTCTGATCAAACTAAGGCCTCTAGGTTGTATTGAGGGAAGTTGGGAGAGTATTTGGGCAGAGTTTGGCCGAACCAAAAGGCTTTGAAGGTGTGAAGAAATGAGAAGGAGTGGTCTCCTTTTATAAGGGAGAGGAGGGGATCTTTAGGAAAGAGTGAAAGTATTACTTTATAATATAATTATATTCGGTTTATAATGGTCCAAAAATAATTGAGGTCGAAGATAAGATGACTCATATTCTAAATAAAATCAACCAATAAGAATTGGACAGGTTTTAGATAATATTTTAATCATTATAATCTTATTTATTTAAATGATTTATTAATGAGGTAAACATTGCATCATTATTGTGTCATTAATAATTTAAATTATTTGATGTCTAAAAATTATAAATAAAATATCATTATGTAGGAAATCCTTTTAGATTTCTAATTAATATTTATAATCGAAAATCCAACATGTATAACCCTATGTAAAAAATTTTCTTCTAAAAGATGTAAGCTTATGACATTTTTATTTTTATTTTAACTTTATTAATATAATGTGTCCCTACCACATACAAGTGCCTCTAAGGGGTCCCCAAATCGACCCAAGGATGCCCATGGTCGGGTATGTGTCCACCTATAAGGTTAGGACACGTTTTAGAGTAATTGTTTATTATTATAATATTATTTTTTAACCCTTATTTACCAGATTTACCCTTTAACCATGGTAAATAAAATATTTACCGCAGTAATTATTCAAAATATGTAAAAATAAAAGTTACCTATTTACATAATTTGGAAATACTGATTCCAAATATGTAATCCTTTTTTCCAAAATCAAAACATAGAAGTGGCAGAAATTAATTTAAAATTAATTCCCGTTGTTAAAATAAAAAGCGTGTTTTTAAGAGATAATAACTATCAAAAGATTGACACTTGTTTATGTCTGGTTTAATTATGAAATTATGTCGAATGACAAACATTAAATTAAATGGTAAAAATATATTCTAAATATACTTTAAAACCACTCAAATTCATAATTTATCAATGTTAATTATTTTGATTAGAAAAGTTGATTTTAATTTAAATTTAGTAATTTTCACTATTCATCAAAATATAAAAGTTATCCGAAAAGTACCAAAATTTCACCCTAGGCTAATTTCAATATTCGAAATCCAAAAATGAAGTCCATTTTGAAATATAAAATATATATGATTTCAAAAAGTAGGTATTACTATTCACAACGGCTAGTTTAATTAGTTGTGGTGTGTGTTAGAACTCGAGGTTGCGTACAACACACGCTATTGCATTATTCGAAGGGAAACGTACTGTGGAAGCGTGGGGTGTTACAGATTATTTCTATCAAATACTTATGATGATATGAATGAATGAGAGGCACTGATATCAAATATGGGTATATATAATGTAAAAGTGATAAGAACTATACGTCAAATTGTAGATAGTCCAAACCCACCATCTATTGTAGTCTAATGCACATTGTATATGAAGACTGCCTCAGCTCTTCTTTTATTTCATTATGGTGAATAGATATTATGAGTCTACAATTGATAAAACTGACCAGATCTTCATGTATCGCCCTAAACTCTATGGAATCCTAAACTCACATTTATATAGAAAACTCATTGGAGATTCTCTTAATTTACAAAAAACTGACACATGGTCGTCTAGGGAACTGTACAAAACCTATTATTATGTCTAGAATTCCATATTTTCCAAACTAAGAAACTTCTCATGAGGGGAACAATGAATCTATATTGTGCTCTACCTTCATGTGATTGCATTGACACACATCTATGGTCATCTTTATCATATATCCCAAATATATTTCCCTAGTAGAGAGGGGATGCTCAATCACAATCCCACCATGTGCTGGGATTCAACATATTTCTTTGACTTCCTACATCCCTTTCTCAAAGGTCATGTCCTTATAATATTCATGTGTAAGGATGTAAGGTTAGAACCCCTAACCTGAGAATTACCTTTTAATATCATCATACCACTAAGAGGTAGAAGGGTTGAATTAGTGATATCATTTCAATTATGTTTCCTTTCTTTTGAAATATGATTCACCTCCTCTTAAAGATTTTTTTCCTTGCTGAAGACAAAACAAAACACGCATGCATAAGAATAGAAGTATTTACAAGTTTCACTACTCAATAATAATATCTACATCCTTAGTATGGTATGAAAATGTTATGATATCACACAATCCATTAGAAAACAATCCTTTTGTGTGGAATATAATAAGTAGGATATTCCCTTACACTCATATATCACTATGATTAATAAAAAGGGGATGTGTTTTTTGTATCAAAAAATTATGTAATAAAATTGGTTTAAATAACATGTAATGGTTCATTTGATCAACATTCACAAATAATATCTTCACAGACAATTCTTCTTTATATTACCTAATAGTAGGAAATAACATTCTAGACTTTCTAATGATACTCGGTCATATTTCCCAGTTTGATTCCCAAATATCAATTTTTAATATGATAAGGTTACTCTATAAGAATACTGCTGAAATAGTATTATACTTATTCGATCTATGTCAAGATATAAAATTATGATTTTGTTGTCTAATTCTGGAAACTTGGATTATGATCTTGTCTCTTCTCCTTTCTTCCTATATTCGGTAAACTTCCTCATCAATTAATGATATATAATCTTATTATCTTTACAATTATAAAATGATTGACCTTATCTATTAAGCATTAATTTTGTTATATAAAATAATAATGTACTTCCAAAATGTATAGGTGATCCAAATCTGGTTAGAGAAGGATTCTGAAAATGTTTCTCACTAAAAAAAATTCTCGAAACATAAATTATCATTGAATTTAGAGTGAATCTTCATTTAATCAATGATTCTCCACTCTTCTCATTTCTCCTCAAAGCATCTCAGAACATCTTTCAACATTATATTCCATTAGAATTCCTTTTCATTCTTTAGTCTAATTCAGATTTATCCATTACCATAATGACAAAAATTTATTCTATATATTACTCTGAACCAATTGTAAAAAATATATGAGAATAAGTTGTCTTCTAATTATGTTCCTCAAAGACAACTTCTCATTATGAATTCCTCAATTTGAAAGAGATAGTAGATTCTTAATTATGTTTCTCTACACCAAAGGAAATATATGAAAACCATTCTTCAAACATATTCAAAAGATTCTAGGATCTCATTGATAATATTTTGGCAATAATCAGTAAAATCTCATTTTATTTCTTTTTCTTTAGAATAAAAATCTAATTTTTAATGAAGTCATCGGTTTCAACTTCAGTCTGATAGTTTTTATCCCAATTAATACAAAAATATATCATATTTATTCAACCATTATTGACTCAATTGGGAAAAATCATTGTTTTCTTTTTTCATGAACAACTTGATGACATCCACCAGTTTATCTTGATTGAAATGGGTAACTAAATTGTTGATTGATCTCTATTTTTCATCTTCTCATTATCCCCAAATAAATATTCCTTTCTTTTCATTTTTTCATCACCAAAAAACTTTACATTATTTTATTTTTATCAGTCAGAACAAAATCCAATAAAAAATTTCTTCCTCTAGTGATCAGTGGACCACCACATCCGATATATCTGTTCCATTAACTTCTACATCAGTGAATTCTTCCCTGATTACAATACAAGTTAGTATTTTTCCTATGAAGATTTATATTTTATGAATTATGCTATAACTGAATACCAAAATATTCATAACTTCAAATTTTTAAAAAAGTATCATATCCTTTATATTATTATACATCTAGTGATCTCACACTAATTGGTTGAGACAAGAATGTTTTTTCTTCCACAAATATTTTTTCTACAAACATCATATTGTAAACATGACTTCCCTTTGTCTTTAAAAACATTTTAGATATACTTTAGCATCATTTTACTTGTAATGGAAGGTTTTTAACTTCCCATCCTTCTAGTATCTTCTTTCTTTCCAATCTGAAAACTATTACGATTGGAATCACTTCTTCTCCCCCTTTCCATCATAAGGTTCGAATCACATGTTTTCAGAGAACTTATGATTTTTTTGAAATAAAAAACAGAAAATCATAATCATTTTTTTCATCAGACCCATGAAAAATACTATTTTCTTCCTCATTATGAACAAATCTATATTTTGGACCCATAGTGAGTCCAATGGACCTTTTCTTCTTGAAAAAATCTTTTCTATCCAATGAAATTTCATAATCCTTGTGAGCGAAATATTCCAAATATGATGGTTAGTAAGGTAATAATGTTTTAAAAAATTAATTCATTTAAATTCTTTCTTATCTTATTTAATAAAAATATACAATGAAAACAACTTCCATCGTCCAAAAATGATTTCTTTCCATCTTTATCCCAATAATCTCCCCTTTGGATTTTTTTCCAAAAAATGTTCATAAAACACTAAACTTTGTAACCTCATGAAATGGATTACATATTAGCAATTTTAATCATATATGAGTTAACCCATTGTAGAAAATAATAATTGTTGATAAGAAAACCATATTGTCCAAAAATAGTTATTATGAATCATCTTCAGCTTTCATTCAAAACTATTATCGCTTGATCAATTTTCCTAAAAATAATTGTTTCCTAGAGACACTCTAATAGATAGTTACAGTTTTTTGCACATTCTCCTACTGGATTCACAACCTACCCACAACACCCCCTTTTTCAGGATTCTTTAAAGGGTTTAACATGTAAAAATGTATAGATTTATGAGGATTATCCCCCTTTAACAACACTGTACAATGGAAAGATGGTAT
This sequence comes from Viscum album, assembly GCA_963277665.1. Classification (NCBI taxonomy): domain Eukaryota; kingdom Viridiplantae; phylum Streptophyta; class Magnoliopsida; order Santalales; family Viscaceae; genus Viscum; species Viscum album. Next base: position 739,470,877 of record OY728160.1, read on the forward strand.
AGGTGATGCAAATACATACCTCAACCTTGATGATAATGATGTTGGATTCCCATGTTTATCCTTAGTTTAGAAAAATGTTCCTTTGATAATGGTTTTTGAAAATTTCATAAACTTTTTCTCATGTAGTAACATAATCCAAATTCAATTCATTCTTCTTCACATTCTCTTTGATGAAATGATAATTGATATCAATATACATTGAATGAGAATGTTGTACCATGTTCCTCATAAGGTTTATTGCATTTTGATTAACTCAACCCAAGGTAATGGTTAACATCACATTAACAAGTCTTCTAATTGAGTCTTCATCCACATAAGTTCCATGTAAAATTGAGTGGATGAAATATAATCAGATTCATCTTTAATAATAGTTACTTAACTCTTTTTATTTTTATGTCAGCTAAAACAAGTCTTCCTCATAAAGAAAACATCACCAATTGTGGATCTTCTATCATCAAGAATCATACCCAATCAATATCTGAATACCCAAATAAGAAAATAATTTCTAATATTTCATAACTAATTCTAAAATATATTATGCCTTTGATATATATCATAAATACTTTTCCATTCAATAAATGTTATTTTTTTAAGGGCACTCTATAATATTTCACATAATGTCACAATATATGAAAATTACGCTATTGTGGCAGTCAAATAAAAAAAACTACCTAACATCTCTTGAAAATCTTTCTGATCAACATTGTTTCCTTATCCATCTCTATAAAACATGGTTCCCATTAAATTTTTTTTGGAAAATGGTATGAATTTTCCATATCAAACTTCTAAAGAATTTACATAGCATATTTTTCTTGGAAAAGAAAAATTTATTTCTGATTTTGTAAAATTGGTAACCTAAAAAACATTATTTATCCCAGCATGGACATCTCTAATAGCGTTTTCATCTCTTTCAAAAATATTTTACAAGTTCATTAATCATTCCTAGTGATGATAATTTCATCAACATAATCAATTACAATGATGGAAAGAAACTGATATTCTTTGTTATAAATATTTCTATCAACTCCCCATTTCTAAAACCTATCTTCCTCAAAAAATTATCCAATTTGGAAAACCATTATTTCATAACTCTCTTCTACCCATTCAAGGCATTCTTCAATCTTCACACATAACTTTCATCATTCCCAAAAACAATGCCAAAAGTTTGTTCGGTATAAACTTCATCATAAAGATTTCAATTAAAAAATTATAATTTCACATCCATCAAATTTATATTTGAAATTTTATTATGAAATAATTCATATAAAAACTTGGATTTTTTCTAACCTGTTGACTGAAGAAAAAATCCCATAAAAATTAATGCCTTTTATTTGTGAGTAGTCTTTTCACACTAATAATTCATGATTTTTTATCACTTCACCATCGTCATTCATCATGTTCTAGAAATTTCGAAATTTATGAATAATATTTATGTTTGTTGTTTTCAGTATGAGTTCCCATGTATCATCATTTTCTATTTTCTCAAACTCTTAATTCATATCCTGAACCTGTTATAGAACCTCAAAATCTTCATTGACATCTTTCAGATCAACTTTTGAATATCAAGAAGTGTGTCTATTAATTTTTGACAATCTTTTTTGAACATTCGGCTGTTGATAAACAGTAATATTTTGATATTTAACTTGCTTCCTTGGCGTAGGATGAGATTTTTGACTTTCTTTCTCATCACTAGGCAAATATTATTCTAATTCTTCTTCATGACTAGGATTACCATTTCTAGAATCCTAATTGGAATTTTTAACAAACATTATTTCTTCTTGTTCATGATCCTTACCAGTATAATTATATTTAACACCTCCATTATCTTTTTCAACAACATTACCCTCAAAAATGTCAACTAATATTCCTATCTCTTTGTTAAACATCTATAACCTCTTCCATTCATACTATTGACAAGAAATATTTCTACTTCACTTCTCTTCTCAAACTTCCCAATTTTTTCACCTTTATTCATTGTTATCCATGGACTACTAAAAACTATTAAGGGTTTTAAACTTATATTTTTTCAGAAAACATATCATATTGAGTCATATCTGAACATGGCCAATAGAAATATAGGTTTTGAATATAAATAGTAGTGATCATAAATTAGCTCCAAATGTAATAAGATTTACCAATATCAAGTAACATAGTGCTTCGCATTTTCCACTAGACTTATTTTATTCATTTTAGCAACACCATTTTGTTGAGGAGTTCATGGTATACTAAACTCATGTCTAATTCTTTTCTTCTCAAGGTAAAATTCAAATGATACAATTTTTTATTAACCACCATTTTTAGTTCTCAAATTATTTAAAGAATACTCACATTCCTTCTCAAATTTCTTCCAGAAAAAATTAAACAATATTATAGAATCAAACTTATTCTCCAAATACATAACACAAGTAATGTGAGTAAATTAATAAATGAAATTAATGAAGTAATTATCTCTATGATTTTATTTTATTCCCATTGGACCCAATGCATCGGAATTAATAAGTCAATGGGGTCATTTTAACCAAATTTCCACTTTCTTGTAAAAAGTGTTTGTTATCATTCCCTTCCAACAAATCACACAACATCAATCTATTTTTCTTGAAATATCAGGAATTCCACCTACAATCTCTCACTTTTATAACATTATCATATTTATCTGACACATGTGTATCATCCTTTTATGTCACGCCTATTTTCTTTCTACCATACTCAAGTAACATTAGTTTTGAACCCCAGTAACATGGAATAAGTTTTATTTTGTACATTTTCCTCTAATAAATATCTTTCCATATTCAGAAAATTTCAAAAAAAACATATCTTTTATAAAATTAACTTTCTTAAATTCACCAAAATGGTTTTTAAAAAATATCATGTTTTGTTTCACCCCATGAATAAAAAATCTTTGTTGTTCTTCCAAATTTGTTCCCCAATGATGGTTGATCCACCATTTTTCATTCAATGTGATTCATCATTTCCAAAAGTCGTTTCTCCTTCATTGATTCCTTTAACAATCTTTCAAAATATATAGTCTCTGGTCTAATTATAATAACACATAATATCCAAGATCTAAGGTCATTCTTATTGTGTTTATTTGAGAGCTGTTTCAACAACAAGAGCTTTTTATTTACCATTATGTTTCTTAACTTTTTTCTTCTGAGAACTATTAACAAATGTTTGTTTTTTAGGTAAAAAAAGGAATTATATTTGAAGGTGTCTAGGTAGTTTTTATCTTCCACAAATGGTTTCCATAGGTTGGAACATATTTTTTATTTTTCATTCCAACCTTCTCGGGTTTCTTCAAAACATCCTTTTCATACTTCTTCCATTGAGGGTATTGACTCCGCATAAAAAATTAACTTGTATAATTTGTGGAATATCAATAATGTTTTTGGTTGAAGAAAAACATATTTACATTATGATTGAATCCACCAAAATTCTAGAAATATCCATAAAAAATTACTTCCCTCTGAAACATCCATACTGAGTGGATTTATGATCATATTTCTCCAAAACTATCTTATCTTTCATAAAAAACATTATTGACTATGAAACATTCTATTATCAACCATAATATTCTTCATCTTCATGTTTTTATTCTCATCCTTATCAATACTATAAGTAATAGAAACATTTTTTACTTCTATTTTTTAGAAACATCTAATTTCTTCATTTTATTTGTCTTCTCCACATACATAACTTTCCCAACATTCTTCTTCTCAAAAAATATTTTCAATTTCCATTAAACATTCGAAGAAAATTATAATCCTTCTTAGGTTTACACTTTCTTGAGATTTCACCAATATTAAAGATAGAATTATTGAATCTTGTAACCCTTTGTTCATCATTAGAATGTTTTTTTAAATGTTCCAAATCTTATTCTTTTACCACTATCTTTACATCAATATGTTCATTATGATTATTTTCATTCTCAAGAGATTACTTCAAATCATAAATTTTGGCTATAAACTTAACATTATCATTTGGAAAACCATTTTAAATGTTTTTTGAATGGTCTTCACCTTTCCTCTTTGGGATTTATTTCTCAAAATCCCAATATTTTCATACATACATTGAATTATTCTTTCAGATGAAATTATAATTGAGTTTTGTATTCTTCAAAACCACTTATTATAAACTCTTAATTGGTTACTATTCCAATAAAATAATTTTATTCATTATGCTTAGTATATTGTTAGGACTCATCCTTGCATTATTTTTCATCATCATATTTAGTGAATGCATATATTTTGGTATTTGGAGAAATTTTTAATGTTTTATCCTTATCACCCTATTTTTTCATGATACTATCAACATTATTTCATCTTACTCGTTATAATCTTAATTATTTTGTTGAGAAAAATTTGCTGCAAATTCCCCAATAGCTCCTCTTTCAAAACATTTAAAGGGTTGTTTTCCCTTATATTTACCTCAATCTCTTCCAACATTTTTAGAAAAAAATGAGAAAAATTCATCACGAGTATTACATACCTAATTTTCATAATAATAATCACCAAATCCTTAATCAAGAATCTTCTAAGACATCTCCATATCAATATCCATGAAATAAATTTCATTATTATCTTTTTCTTTTCCCCTCATAGGATTTTACCTTCTAATTTCATAGGTGATAAGAAATAAATGTCATCCTAGGAATACATTTATAGTTTATTTCCTTAATTTTGGGGAACATGTGAATTATTCGAGTCAATTCCCTATTTTAAAGGTTAACTCCATGACCAAGGAGGGGTTTCTATTTTTATTGTTTAAAACATTAAAGTCAAAGGATGGATCTATAATGTATTGGGATTCAATAATTGTGATGTGGAATTATATTACCAATGATATTTTTTTATTATAATAATAAAATTGTTAATGATTTGTTTATTTTTTAAGAATATATGTCTTTATTCAATTCATAGTTATAGAAACCATCATAGGTCTGTGTGATTATTAATAATCATAAGATTAATTTATTAAACATACTTTTGAGGATTTACAACCCATGGGTTTAGTATGTTTTTAGAAAAGAATTTATTTAAGGAATAATGTCATTAAATTTTTATACATAAGTTTAAAGTTAAGGATAGCCTTTAGGTTTTATATGATATTTACTTTTATGGTAAATATATAATATCTTTGAACACAAACTCGAGCATCTAGTGATGAAATCATAAAAATTACTTTTTCATCTTTGATATTGATAATGGTCACACATTTTTTCCATACAAAGCATTCAATAGAAAAAGGAATAACTAGATCAATTACATTATTGAGGAACACTTAGGTTTAGAGTTGTATAAAATTTGGGAAAATAGTAAATAAATAATACCCAAGTCTTCAAATTAGAATTCCTCCAACATAATTGGTCCATTCTTATTTCATATTAATTCATAATCATCATCCATGTGAAATCCCTTCTAGACATAATTCACTCAACGTCATTATTTATAACCTGGTGAAAATAAAACATAAGAATAGTGAAATAAAATTCAAATTAAGGGTATTCATAATCATTAGTAATTTAATCCCATCATTGAGAATAATAAGTGAATAATGGTATGAATAAATAAACAAAGTGAAAGAGAGAATCATAAAATAACTCATACCAATAAATAGTTGGATCATCAAATATGAAAACACGAAAAAGAAAAGATTCTTAAGAGTTAATAATCAGGAGCCATGTGATATCAATATTCACCATAAGAAATATTATTAACCCCTATCAAGAATAAAAAACATACTGGTATCTTGGAATATTTTTCTACATAACTCATTCTAAACTCATACAAGAAAAAAAATGGATTGAATATAAATCCATAAGAGAAAAACTTATATAATTATCTCACTACTAAATATGAGGAAAACATTTACTACCCAATGTATTGGAGTGTTGAGTGGTTTTACCCATTATTTAAGCTATAATAGGCTCACCCAACTCTATCTACGGTGCCGCCTCATATAAGTTGCATTGTGATCAGCCAATGTTATATGGGCCTTCCCATCATATATATTCAATGGAATGATTAATTTTATATATTATGGATTGCTATACCAGAATATATATTCTATGGATTTTATAATATTTCAATATAAAGGATTTAATAATACAAAATCCTGATAAATGATGAGACTGTAACCAAAGACACTTACCACATTGGTAACATTGAATCTCAATAGTCATGATATAATAACATTAAAAGATACATATAAAATCATTAAAATAAATAGATTTATTATATAGCTTTTAAATGTGGTTCTATATACACCTCGTAAAAAATATAGGTGTATAACATGACATATGTATCAAAGAAGCCAAATTGAGACAAAAATATATTACAAATTTTCTAGCATTGAAACTATAATCCCCATGAAAGAGAGGTCCAAAAATGGATATCTAAATCCAAATAAATTTAATGATAGGAATAATAGAATAAATTAATGGGAATTATATACACCGTGAAAAAATTATTTAGTATGGAATAATCTAAAAGAAATAAATGTGAAAAGATATAACCATTACCATGAGTATGACTTTCCACGTTTGTATTTATCTTACTAAATAATAAACATATATTAATTAAATATTTTTTTATATCCTTTTCAAATTTTATTATTAATTTTATATCAATTATTTACATGTTACACATAATTACTTAATTTACGAACATTTTATTGAATGTTTTGACCATATTATGCTTGTGTGTTAGAAAAGGCTTAGGCGGGTTGACTATTATCAAAGTGGTAATTCTGTAAAAATATATAGAATAAAAACCATGAAATAATTATAATATTTATATATCAAATATAAATATAAAACCCATAATTAAATATAGTTATGATAAATGAACTAACATTGAGATCATTAAAATTATACGTCATACTTACGCATAAGTAATATTTCCATGTTTCAATGATCATTATAGAAATAATGTAAATAATATTTTATCGTTACAGAATGATTATAATATCATAAACACCATATTATTTAATTATATATACTTATATATATATAATTATTGTGAATTGGGGGTGAAAACCGAACCGCATCTCTTCGAGGAGGTGGTAGTCCAAACATCCATGAACGACATTATCATTTTTTTCAGTGAGTGAAAAGGTAAACTGAAAATGATATATTTTATATAAATAATTATATATGTTTATTGAATATCATAAATATATAATTTTTATCACATATATTTATTTTATTTACCATTATTACGTTCCATGTAACACATTAGTTAAAAAACAAATAACATCACATGGTGGGCCGGTAGTCTTTCGTCCACCCGATCGACGATATCATATCCCTTAAAAATAGAACGTAAATGGTAATATATGATATAATGACGAAATATGTATAATTGTGTTATAAATATGATATTTAAAATTTAGATCCATCATCATACCAAATCTTTAGAGGTGGTAATGGAAAAAATGACATCGTTATGCGAGGTGATATTCCGTCGTACACACAATTGATAATTTCATGACACATTTTATGGAAGTCTGTGTGGTTTTACGTCATAATAGTACCATAATAAATATAATTATATGTAATATTTTTTTTATTATATCTTCATGTTATAATAATAATTTAAGCAGGTGAAGCAATAAATAAAACAAAAAATCTCATTGATAAACGTTACCTCTTCTTCGGGTAAATCCTTTTGCTTTACACCAAAGGCCTTTATTTGTTTCCTTTGTGCCCGAATTAATTATTCTATAATTAAATTACAAAAATTTATAAGTGATTTTATTTGGTATTGGCTGATACAAATAGGTTTTAATGTTTTATGTGGGGAGGAGAGGTGGGGGCCTTTTATAAGTGAGTTGAGTGATATAGTTGTAATTTTTTTGAAAGAGTGAATTCTTAAAACGTTTGTTTCATGTCACTAGGAACCCATAATGATATATTTTTGATAAATCAAGGTTTATGGTCAAAATATGTCCAAAAAATTCGTGTTATACAAGTTTAGTTGTTAATGTTTCTCTACATATTTATTTTTAATATATAACAACTCGGCCTTAAACATTACATAATCTTGAATTAAACGAATAATTCACATTGAGGGTCTTTTCAGGTTTATAGTTTTAGAGAATTACGAAACAACTATTATATCTCAAAATATTACAATGTAGACACTTCTACGCAGTTTCCATTTTTTCATAAAATAAAAACTCTTGAAAAAAGTGTCATGTCTAGTTCTAGGTTTTAGGCAGCATGACTTTTCCTTGATCACATCCTTGACCATGTTCGTCTTTAAGTCTCGTGAAAACATTTCAAAACATGGGATGAGCATAAAAATCTCAGTAAGTGTTATAAAACAAAGAGTGAAAACTTCTGTTCATTAATACATACAAAACATAAAATCTTTTACCTACCTTCTGAAAACATAATATTTATGAATAACAAGTAGAAATAATAAATCATAAAGGTAACTTGTGGCATCCATAACATAATTATAATGTATCTATCATAGCTACATAGGAAGTTACTTTGGAATACCCATCATAATATATTCCCTAAATCTACTAGGAGAAACATCCATGTTTACCTCTGTCGCGTTACCCATTGAATTAGAGAGCTATCTCGGGGTCACCTGCCCTAGGTTTATCAGGGAACCACTCGTATACATAAATATTTCCCAAGAACCATAACAATAGCATAACACATAACATAAGCATAAAGGAAAGATAACATTTCCAAATTACAATAAAAAAATATCATTTCGAGATATTGAAATAATAAATTCATTCTAAAAATCATTTTCAATACCAAAATATGTAACAAAGAGTATATGGTATTTATTTTTCCTTTTAAAAATATTTCATCTTGTTAAGGAATCCAAAGATCAAATAATACTCTCGGCGGCGGAAAGGTTGTTGTCACCTCTTACGTAAAAAAACATTCATTTTTTTTGTTTAGTAAAATGATTCATATAAAAGGATTCCCTTTGAATGAAATGAAAATTCAAATGTTTTTATATAGAATATAAAATAAAATCATGTATTAAAACAAAATACGCCTCATTGAATGGATATTGAGACGAAGTCCCTTACCTCGTGTCCGACTTGACTCGATCATTATTTAATATCCTGAATAATAAACTAAAGTTAATTTATACTTTATTAAGAACCTTTTTCAAGTTTATTATTCATTTTATATCACTTATTTCCAATTTTTAAACATTATGTAATCATTCAATTTAATAATGGGTGTTTTTTCGATATTGGGTACTTGAGTTAAAAAAGAACACCTTATATTTATAAGGTTTCCATGTGGTTAATAGTCCATTATATCCAAAAATATATTAATGATTTAAATATCATATATATCATATATATCATATATATCCAGTATATACATGTATTTTTAATAGTACATAACATTTGGAGGGATGAAATGAAATGCACCGTTCATGGAGACGGTAAGTCATATGTATGCATGAATGCTATTTTCATTTCTATTTCTTATTTTAGTGGAATTAAAACATAATGATACATAGGTATATTATAATTCCAGTATAATTTCTTATATAATATCATATATAATATCATTAACACCATCCTTTATACGTCCCACATATGGCATTAACAAGTCATATCACTTTGAGGGGGTGGTAGTCCGCACTTCCTCTAATGAGATTATCTCATTTACCCATAATGGAAACCATAAAGGCATGATATAAATTGAATTACAGATGAATAAAGAAAACATAAACATAATATATATCATATATAAATATAGTTCCATCATAATGGCCACCATGAGAGGTGGTAGGAGATAATCGAACAATCATCTTTTCATGAGGCGTTAGTTTTCCATCCACAGAAACATTATGTTCTTCATCCATTAGAAGGAGGAGTGTGTAAGTGTAGTTATAATACTTCTCATTACATCATGATAGTATATTGAGTATACTGTTTTTGTTACAAAATAAAGGAAAAAAAGAGTTTAGGGGGTTGGAGAAGTAAAATAAAAGAAAACAATTTATGTGCAACTGTTACCTTTAATTTGGGTAACTCCTTTTGGTTTGAACCAAAAGACTTCTTGAAGTGTCTTATGCCTAAGTTAATCATTCTAAAAAGGGGAGAAAGATGAAGGGAGATTAATGTTGCAGATGTTGGATGATACAAAATGCTTGACAGGTGTGTGAAATTAGTTAGAAATAATCTCTTTTTATAAGGGAGAGGCGAGGCTCTTTAGAAAAGATTGAAAACATTATTTTATTATAAACATATCTTCGGTATAAAATGGTCCAAAAATAATTGAAGTCGAAGATAAGATGACTAATATTCGAAATAAAATAATCCAATCATAATTAGACATTTTTTGGATAATATATTTATCATTATAATCTTATTGATTTAAATAATTTATTAATGAGGTAAATATTGCATCATTATTGTCTCATAAATAATTTAATTTATTTAATGTCTAAAAATTATAAAAAAAATACCATGATGCAGGAAATATATTTTGATTTAAAATTAATTTTTATAGGAAAAAATATTACTTATATAACACCATATAAAAATTAATTAACTAAAAGATTTTTGTTTTTGTCATTTTTGCCTTTACATTAAATCAATTAATCTAAAGTATCGTTATCTTTCATAAGTGGCTCCATGGTGTCCCAAAATATACAAAAAGATGTCCATGGTCTACCATTACTCATCCAATAAGGTTATCATAATTGTTAAGGTAATTTTGAATTATTATAATATTCTTTTTACCTTGAATTACCCTATTTACCTTTAACCGAGGTAAACAAAAGTCAAAAGTTACTTTTCACCAAAAAATATTTTAATCTTATTGAACCAAATTTTACTTCTTGATAACAACCATGTATGTTTCCTTTTCAAAATTAAATTCACAGAAGTTGTAAAATTTCATTTAAATGAAAAATTCAGTTTTTTTGACTACTACTAAGTGATTTCACTTTTCATTAAAAATTGAAGTTCTTCAGAAAAATACCAAAAAATTAGCCAAAGATATATTTGATATTCTAAATTAAAAAATGATTTCTATTTTTCAAAATTAAAAACATAGGAGTATAATTAATTAATTTTAAAATTAATTCCCGTTATCAAAACAAATAGCGTGTTTTTAAGAAACAATAACTATCAAAAGATTGATACTTGTTTATGTCCAATTTCAAAGTGAAATTAATTCCAATTGCCAACATGGGATTAAATGGTAAAAATATATTTTAATTTCACTTTAAAATCAATTAAAAATATAATCTATCCATATAAATAAATTAGATTAAAATCCACCTTTGAAAAAAATACAATATTTTTCACTATTCATTAAAAAATGAACTTTATCAGAAAAATACCAAAAAATTACCCAAAGTAAAATTTTATGTCCCCATTCTAAAGAAGGATTTTATTTGGTCAACTAGAATGTATTAAAGTGTCCAAAACTATATTTAAAAAGGTTTTTCCATTAAAAGGTTGTAAATTGGCCTTTTAATGTAAATTATTCTTAAAATTAGATTCATTCAAATTTTAAGCCTCTAACTTTTTATTGGATAAATGTAAATACATTTAACAAACATGTATAATCATATTCTAGTTAGTTTTGTTCATTCCCGCCAATACAATGGCTAGGAGTTAACTACCATTTAAAATAATAATATTATATTATTATTGTGTGATGTAAGATTCCAAGGAAACCCTTTGTTGCGTATCGGGTACGCTATCGAACATAACAACCCCTTTAAAGTAAAATTAATATTTAATTCAAAAATATTATTAAATATGAAATAAGTCTTATTCTTCCTTTACTTGGGATGTTACATCCTACCCCCTTTTGAAAATTGTGTCCTAGCAATTTTATTCACATATTAAATAAATGGGGGTATTTATCCCTCATAGCATTTTCATATTCCCACGTTGCCTCTTCAACCATATGGTTTTTTCACAAAACCTTTACCAGGTGAATTACCTTATTCCGCAACAATTTCTCTCTACGGTCAAGAATCTGGACTGGTTTTTCTTCATAAGAGATATTATCTTCCAACTGAACTACCTCTGGGCTCAAAACATGATATGGATCTGGCATATAATTTCTCAACATCGAAACATGAAAAACATTATGTACCTGGGATAAACATGGAGGTAAAGAAACTTTGTATGCAACTGATCCAACTTTCTCTAGAATTTCATAAGGTCCAATAAACCACGGACTCAACTTTACCTTCTTACCAAAATGCATCACACTTTTCCATGGAGAAACATTGAGAAAGACATGATCACCTACCTCAAAAGAAATATCCTTCCTCTGGTTATCTGCATAGCTTTTCTGTCTACTCAAAGATATTCTCATGTGCTTCAAAATCAACTATACATTCTCTTCCATCTCTTATATTAATTCTGGTCCCATCAGCTTCCTTTCACCTACTTCATCCTAAAAGGCTAGAGTTAGACAATGATTTCCATATAATGCTTCAAATGGATCCATCTGTATACTAGAATGAAAACAGTTATTATATGAAAATTCAACCAAAGAAAGATGTTGGTCCCAACTTCCATGATAATCTAGCAAACAAGCACGTGGCATATCCTCTAGGGTCTGAATTGCTCATTCTGACTGCCCATCTGATTGAGGATGAAAAGTTGTACTAAAATTTAATTCAGTACCCAATGAATTCTAAATGCCTTTCCAAAAGTTAGAAGTAATCCTGGGATCACGATCAGATACAATGGAGACGGGAACTCCATGCAACCTGACTATCACTTTAACATACAATTGAGAATGTTGATCTACAGACAATGTATCCTGATTAGAAAGGAAATAAGAAGATTTAGCCAATCGATCAATAATAACCCAGATTGCATTATTACCTCGAGATGTATTTGGTAATCCCACAACAAAGTCCATCAATATATTTTCTCATTTCCACTCTAGCATCGGTAAAGGTTGAAGCATTCCCTTCGATAACTTCCGCTCTACTTTAACCTACTGACAAGTCAAACACTTCACAATGAAATCAGAAATATCTCTTTTCATTCCATCCCACCATTAATACTCTCGAATATCTTTGTACATCTTAGTACTACCAGGATGAACTGAAAACGGGGAACTATGAGCTTCACATAACAACTCATTCTTCAACTATGAATCACAAGGAACACATAATCTCTTTCCAAATCTCAAAACACAATCATTATCAACGTTAAAATCTGGAAACGTACCCTTATGAACCAACACCACCTTTTTCTGCAACTCACTGTCTTCTTTATGTGCTTTCTTTATTCTGTCTGATAGAGGTGATTTTACATACGCCTGAAACAAAACAGAAAAATTTTCTGCCCCAACAATTTCTATGCCAATGTTTATCAAATCAAAAACCAAAGGATCTTGTTCCAAACATAACATGGTTAATGAAACATTACTTTTTAGGATCAAAGCTCAAACCACTTTATTTTCTTTTCTCGGATGGTAATGGATCGTGAAATCATAATCCTGGATTAATTCCAGGCATCTCCTCTCTCTCATGTTCAATTATTTCTGAGTGAATGTATACTTTAAACTTTTTTGGTCAGTATATATTTCACATTTTACTCCATAAAACTGATTTCTACAGATTTTTAAAGCAAAAAAAACAGTATCTAATTACAAATCATGTGTAGGGTAATTTAACTCATGAGGTTTCAATTTACGTGAAGTATAAGAAATTACCTAATCATTTTGCATTATGAGACAACCCATTCTTTTCAATGAAGCATAACCGTAGATAATGAACTCCCCATTTCTGGATGGAAGTGCCAAAACTGAAGCATTCACCAATCTCGTTTTCAATTCCTGAAAACAATAATCACATTCTTTTGTCCAGATGAACTTAACACATTTTCGAGTTAACTTAGTCATTGTACTTGATAACTGTGCAAACTTTTCAACAAACCTCCTGTAATAACCCTCCAAACCAAGAATACTGCGAATCTTGGTTATATGTTTGGGTCTTTTCCATTCTTCTACAACTTTGTTTTTAACAGGATCAACCGTTATTCCATTTTTTGAAACAATGTGACCAAGGAAATAAATTTTTTGTAACAAAAACTCAAACTTTCTGAATTTTCCAAACAGTTTCTTCTCTTTTATGGTTTTCAAGGAAACCCTTAAATGACTTTCATGCTCTTCTTTACTTTTTGAATAAACCAAAATATCATCAATGAACACAACCACAAATTTATCCAAGAACTCGTGGAAAATTCTATTCATAAGATCCATGAATACAGAAGGTGCATTGGTTAAACCAAAAGGCATTACTACAAATTCAGAATGGCCATATCTAGTACGAAAAACGGTCTTTGGAATGTCTGATTCCATTACTTTCAACTAATGGTACACCAACCTCAAATCAATCTTCGAAAAATAATTAGCTCCCTGGATCTGATCAAACAAATCATCGATATGAGGAAAAGGATTCTTATTCTTAATAGTAATGGTATTCAATGCTCTCTAATCAATGAAATGTCTCATTGAACCGTCTTTCTTTTTAACAAACAAGACAGGAGAACCCCATGGTGATTTTCTAGGTCGAATGAAACCTTTATCTAATAACTCATGCAATTGTTTCTTTAACTCTAAAAGTTCAATTGGAGCCATTAGATAAGGGGGTTTTGAAATTGGATTAGCATCAGGAACTAAGTCAATAGAAAATTCAACTTCCTGATCAGGTATAATACCAGGAAACTCATCAGGAAAAACATCAAGGTACTCATTTACCACTGGAACATCATTAATCTAAATAGTTTCTTTATTTTCAACAATATGTGCTAGGTAACATTCATTTCCATATTTTACTAGTTTCTCATCATCCTGATATGTTATCAAAAGAAAGGGTTCATTCTTGTACAAAAACTGAAAATCATTCTGAAAATAAACCTCTTTAGCTCTGTAGTCAATCTTAGCATGATAAACAGAAAGCTAACTCATACCCAAAATAACATAAAACTCTACTAGATGAAAAATAATATGGTTTGCAGGTAGATTCTTTCCACACACAAGGACAGGAAAGTTCTTATGTTTACTTTTTGTCTCAAAATTTCCTCCATGTGTTTTTACCATATGTTATTTATTCAAATCATGAGATGGGATTACCAATTTTGTAGAAAACTTCTCAGAAATGAAAGAGTGTGTAGACACTGAATCAAACAACACATTGTAATAATCTGAACAAACAAAAAGTTTACCTGATACTATTTCATTTGATGGCCCAACATCCACTAAAGTAGTTGCAAAGAATTTCACAACCCCTTTCTGCTTGTAGTCTGGTTTCTTTCCTTCAGTTGAGTTCTTTGTTGGACAGTCATTTTCATAACGACCCATTTCATTTCACATAAAAAATTTTACTGACTGTAAATCATATTTTTTCTTACCATTAACCTGATCATTTTCAATGAAATTAAGAGCCTTATGTCCCATTTTACCACATCGGTAGCACTTACCAAAATTCAAAAGACGTTCTCATGCAGGATTTTTACCACAATTTTCACAAACTGTAAACTAAAGTTTCTTACCATCAGAATTTTTTGAAAAGTTATTCCCTTTTTCCTACCACATCGACCTCTCATTCTGTTGTTTGTCAAAGAATACCTTATCATCAGCAAACTCCATGTACACCTTCACCACACAACAAACAAGTTTTTCATAACTTTTGAACTCACGAGAATCTAAAGCCCTTAAATACTATGGCTTTAATCCTGAGTAAAAATAGTTGATTCTACTATCAATATCTCGTATGAAATTTGGATCATACCTTGCCAGTCGAGTGATTTTTTTTCATAAGCAGCCACTGAGTCATCCTCTTGCCTCAATTCCAAGAATTGTTTTTCTATCCTAAGACGAACCACCTTAGGAAAATATTTCTCAAGAAACATACCTTTGAATTCATCCTAATCAAGAGCATCAATATCCTCACTATCCCTGATATCTTTCACCATAGACCACTACTAATCAGCTTCACCTTCAAAACAATAAACCAAAAGACTAACATTTGGATGTTCTGAACAACTCATGGAATCAAAAAAAATTCCAGTGCTTTAATCCACCCTTCTGCTAGCATCGGATCTGATGATCCTCTGAAATATGGGGGATGTTCCCTCATGAAATTCTCTACTACTAACATGATCCTCTGTGGTTGATCTGGTTGATCTCGTATATGGATAGCACCACCATTTATAGCCTGAGTATACTATTCCATCACAGCAACCAAATGTTCAGTTCTGATTCCGACAATCTCAGGTAGATGATTTGGAAGGTTTTCTTCCTCCTGATGTCATCCCAACATAGCATCCCTATTTCCTCTACGGAAAACCATTCTTGAACACAGAAATATCTTAGGTGAAGCAACATGGTAATCTATAAATGCTATATGAATTCAATATTAACGTAAATTAGATTATGGATATTAATTTAACAATACCCTAACTCTTAAAGTTATCTAAACTGACCTATTATACCAACTATAAAGACTCGGCCTTAAACATTACATAATATTGAATTAAACAAATAATTCACATTTAAGATCTTTTCAGGTATAGAGTTTTAGAGAATTAGGACATAACTATTACATCTCAAAATATTAGGAAGTAGACACTTTTTTGCAGTTTCCATTTTTTAAAAAAAATAAAAACTTTTTTAAAAAAAGAGTCATTTCTAGTTCCAGGTTTTAGACATCATGACTTTTTCTTGATCCCCTCATTGACGCTATTCATCTTTAAGACCTGTGAAAACATTTCAAAACATGGGATGGGTATAAAAAGCTCAATAAGGGTTATAAAACAAAAATTAAAAACATTTGTTCATTAACACATACAAAACATAAACTCATTAACTTACCTCATAAAAACATAAGATTTATGAATAACACATATAAATCATAAATCATAAAGGTAACTGGTGGCATTCATAACATACTTACAAATGTAGCTTTCACAATTACATAGAGATTTACTTTTGAAATACCCATCACAGTATATTCCCTAAATCTCTTAGGATAAACATCCACATATACATCTGTCATGTTACCCAATGCATTGGAGAGATATCTCGGGCTCACCCACCCAAGGTTTATCACGGAACCACCCATATACGTAAATAATTCCCAAGAACCATAACATGATCATAAAACATAAAATAAGCATAAAGGAAGGATAACATTTCCACATTGCAATAACAATGAATCATTTCAAGATATTGAAATAATAAATCAATTCTAAAAATCATTTTCAATACCAAAATACGTAAAAAAGAGTATATGGTATTTATTTTTCCTTTTAAAAACATTTCGGCTTGTTAAGGAAGCCAAAGATCAAATAATACTAGTGGCAGAAGAATGGTCGTTGACACCGCTTACGTAAAAAAAATTCATTTTTGTTGTTTAGTAAAATTCTTTGTATAAAAAATATTCCCTTTGAATGAAATGAAAAGTCAAAGGTGTTTATACTGCGTATAAAAAAATCATGTATTAAAACAAAATATGTCTCAATGAAAGGAAATTGAGACGAAGTCCCCTACCTCATTTCTGACTTCACTCGGTCGTTCTTTAATCTCCTGAATAATAATAAAAAGTAAATATATACTTTCATAAGAACCTTTTTCAAGTTTATTATTCCTTTTATATCACTTATTACCATGTTATAAACATTATGTATTCATATAATTTATTAATGGTCGTTTTGTCGATATTTGTTACTTGATTCAAAAATGAACACCTTATATTTACAAGTTGTCCATGTGGTTAATAGTCCATTATATCCAGAATGATATTCATGATTTAGATATCATATCTATCATAAATATCCAGTATATAAATGTATTTATAATTGTACATAACATTTGGAGGTAAGAAATAAAATGCACCATTCATAGAGACGGTAAGTCGTACGTACGCATGAACACTACTTTAATTTCTATTTCTTATAATAATAGAATTAAAACATAATAATACATAAGTATATTATAATTCCAGTATAATATCATATATAATATCATATATAATATCATTAATTTTATCCTTTATACATTCCACATATTCCATTAACGAGTCATATCATTTTGAGGGGGCGGTAGTCCGCATTTTCTCTAATGAGATTATCGTGTTTACCCATAATGGAAACCATAAAGGCATGAAATAAATGGAAATTACGGAAGAATAAAGAAAAAATAAACATAATATATATCACATATAAATACAGTTCCATCATAATGGCCACCATGAGAGGCGATAGGTGATAATCGAACAATCATCGTTTCGTGAGGCATTAGTTTTCCATCCAAAGAAACATTATGTTCTTCATTTATGAGATAGAGGTGTGTGTAAGTGTAGTTTGAATCCTTCACATTACAACATCCTAGTATATTGAGGATACTGTTGTTGTTACAAAAGAAAGGAATAAAAAGATTTTTGGGGTTGGAGAAGTAAAATAAACTAAAACAATTTAAGAGAAAATGTTATCTTTAATTTGGGTAATTCCCTTTGGTTTGAACCAAAGACCTTCTTGAATTTTCTTTTGCCTACGTTAAGGCTTCTAGGATGAGGATCGGGATGTAGGGAGCTTAATTTGGCAGATTTTTGATGATCCAAAAGTTTAGAGAGGTTTTTGGAATTGGTTAGAAGTGGTCTCCTTTTATAAGAGAGAGGTAGGGCTCTTTAGGAAAGTGTGAAAACATTATTTTATTATAAACATATCTTCGGTTTATAAAGATCCAAAAATTATTAAAGTATAAGATAATATAACTCATTTTCAAAATAAAATCATCCAATCAGAATTGGACATGTTTTGGATAATATTTTAATCATTATAATCTTATTTATTTAAATCATTTATTAATGAAGTAAATACTGCATCACTATTGTGTCATAAATAATTTAATTTATTTGATGTCTAAAAATTATATGAAAAAATACCATGATGTAGGAAATATTTTTAGTTTTCCAATAAATATTTATAAGCAAAAATATTACCTATATAACACCATATAAAAAATAATTTACGAAAAGATTTTTGTTTATGTCATTTTTGACTTTAAATTAAATTAATTAATCTAAAGTGTCATTATCTTTCATAAGTGGCTCCATGGGGTCCCAAAATAGACTGAAATATGCCCATGTTCGGCCATTACTCATCTAGTAAGGTTAGAACAAGTGTTAAGGTAATTTTGAATTAAAGTCAAAAGTTACTATTCACCAAAAATTATTTTCATCTTATTGAACCACATTTTACTTCTTGATAACAACCATGTATGTCGGATTTTCGAAATTCAAATTACAGAAGTGGTAAAATTTCATTTAAATGAAAAAGTCAGTTTTTTTAATTCCTACTAAGTGATTTCACTATTCATCAAAAATTGAAGTTTTTCAGAAAAATACCAAAAATTCAGCCTAAGCTATATTTGATATTCAATATTCAAAAATGATTTATATTTTTCAAAATTCATATCATTGGAGTGGAATTAATTAATTTTAATATTAATTTCTGTTTCCAATAAAAATAGCATGATTTTAAAAAACAATAAATATCAGAAGATTGATACTTGTTTATGTCCAATTTCAAAGTGAAATTAATTCCAATGACCAACATTGTATTAAATGATAAAAATATATTTTAATTTAACTTTAAAACAAATTAAAAAGATAATCTATCCATATAAATAAATTTGATTAAAAGGCACTTTTGAATTAAAGTATAGTATTTTTCACTATTCATTAAAAATGAACTTTATCAGAAAAATACCAAAAAATTAACCAAATTAAAATTTTATGTCCCCATTCTAAAAAAATATTTTATCTGTTAATTACAATTTATTAAAGTGTACAAAACAATATTTAAAGAGGTTTAGCCATTAATAGGTGGTAAATCGGCCTTTTAATGTAAATTATGCTAAAATTAGATTCATTCACATTTTAAGCCTCTAATTTTTTATTGGATAAATGTAAATACATTTAACAAACATGTATAATCATATTGTAGTTATTTTTGTTCATTCCCTCCAATACAACGGCTAGGAGATAACTACAATTTAAAATAATAATATTATATTATCGGTATGCAAAGTAAGATTCCAAAAAACCCATTGTTGCGTATCGGGTACGCTATCAAACATAGCAACCTCTTTAAAGTAAAATTAATATTTAATTAACAAATATTAATAAATATGAAATATGTCTTATTCTTCATTTACTTGGGATGTTACATAATCCCTCAGTAAACTCATTTTTACCTTAATCATTATGATTAGTTTTTACTGTTTTCACTCATCATTATTTCCACAAATTAAATTTTCCTTATTATAAATTTTAAATTATTAATACTAAAAATGTGGAATAAATTTTGTAATATTCCATTCAAATAAATGGAAAATTTTAAATTAATATTAATCCTGCATATGTGGCGAGACATAGGGTTTTATGAAGAGTATTATTTTTAGAAAAAGATGAATAGGTTACTTGAAAAAGTAATCAAAACATATTGGGTTTTTGAAATTACTATTTTAGTCAAAATAAAATACTTTTTTAAAAATTCAGTATTTTTCACTATTCACTAAAAAATCAATATTTTTTGAGAAGTCCCAATATTTCACCCATTGTAAATTTTGATATCTAGATTCCATGAATTAATTTTATTTTATACAATAAATTTTCTAATATTTCCAAATAAAATTATTAAAATATTTTTTCCATGAAAAGCAATAAAAATTGATTTCTGGAAAAAATATATTTTTGAAGAATGAAATCATTTTAATAAAAATTGATTGATTATTAAATTATAATTTATAAATAATTTATATTTATTATAAAATATATATATATATATATATATATATTAATTTTGATAATACTATTCATACCAATCAATTTAACAGCTAGATTGTAATTGTTATATATATCTTGGGGCTTTTAATCTCTGTGTTGCATGTAATTAAAGAAGAACATATTGTTCCATGTAAGATAAGGTAAAATTATTTTTGTCATTTCTATTATGATATCAATTATAATTTTATTCTTTTAAAAATTTTGGGGTGTTACATCCCCTAATTTAATTAATTGTTTCATAGTAATTTGTACATTATCATAATAGTCAAATGTTGGACATTTGAAAATAATTTTTCTCTAAAACCAAAATTTAAAAAGGGTTAATAAAACATCTATATAATAATAAATAAATGAATTTACAATGTCCGTATGGAATATTCACTTAACTAGGTTTCCAAATATGAGAACGTAGGTGGTAAAAGAATAAAAATGTAAATATTTAGAGAGTGTGATTTGGGTTTTTGAACACAAGAAAGAGAATGATCAAAAGAAATTAAGGGCCTCAAAACCATAAATATATAATGATATAAAAGGTCACCATTTAATTATAAATAATGGTACTATGATGAATTTTTTATTTTAAGATCCTTTTTATAAGAGGTGACAAATTCCCCAACTTTCCTGACTGGAATAATATGGACATATACTTACTTGACGAGTGGCATTTAATCCTTAAATTAATTTCAACCTCAATAACATATTTTTCGCGAATTATTCTTATTCAGGATGAATTTCCATGTTTAATGAACAAATATAAAATTTTAACGATGAAATAACTATAAATTCTATAAAAAGATATAACTCTTATCTTTAAAAATTTACCAAAAGCAAAAAGTTTATCACCTACTAAGATAATAAAACAATAAATCATATATTAATATCTAAATTTCTATTGTTATACCCAATTTTCAAACAAAATCCTTCCATAAATTACTACCCTTAAAATTCCTCAATAATTTTTTTGCTATGTTTGTAACCCAAAGATTAAAAGCATCTAATCATATATTCTTCTATGATAAATCAAAAAATATTCAAAAAATAAAATCACCTATATTTTTAAATAAACTTACTCATTAGCTATAAATAAATTTCCTACTAACTAAGACATCACGTACTCTAGTAGAAGGTGTGAAACCCTTATCGTTCATATATCGTGTGTTCAGGCTCCATCGTCTTTCCAGATGTGATGGGTTTTCACTCAGCATACCAGTAGTGATTTTTATTATCCTGGAAAATGATTCCTCCATAAATAAAAAATAATTTTGATCCTATGGGTTACAAATACCTAAAACCAAAAATAAATTCTCCAAAAATATCAGTAATAATGTAAAAAAATTACTTCTTCAAACCCCTAAACGAGGTGACTAAACAATTGAACATATGATTAAACATATTCCAATGTACCGATGATGGTATCTATAACTCTTAATATAAAATCACATTAAGACCTCTTTATAAAAAATTCTATCTAAAAATTTCCTCTCATATCAACTATAATAGCCTAGAATGAACACTCCCGAAACTGATACAAAAATCATAAAAATTACATATCTGGATTTTATTCTACTATTTTTGAAGAAATATTCTATCCAAACAATATATAATAAAATGTAAAAAATTGTATCGCATAAATTCTTATGTAACATTTAGGTTTAGTTTTTTTATAATTAGAAAATACTCTTACATAAACAATACCCATGTCCTTAAATGATCATTTCTCTAACTTAACCTTGATTTTTTTTTATTTCCAATTAATCCATCATCACCATCCGTATAAAATCGCTTCTAGAAATAATTCATTCGACGTAATTATTTATAACCGAGGTAAAATGGAACAAAATAAGGAAGAGATAAAATGCTCTATAAGTATAAACATAGTTATTGGGAATTTAATTTAATCAATCAGTATGAGAAGTGCATAAGAGTATAACGACATAATTTGAGTGCATGAGGGAATCAAAAAAAGAAGTAATAACCATCAATACATAGATCATAAAATATAAGAGCATTATAAAGTAAATATTCCTCATATTTAATAATCATGAGCCATGTGATATCAATCTTGATAGTATGGAATATTATAAACTCATAGAAATTATAATAAACATGTGTTGGAATCTTGGGACATTTTTCTTCATAACTCATGGTAAACCCGTATCAGAAAACTATGGTGTATCACCTTGAGTTTTTGTGAACCTTTTTTGGATAAATTAATTTTATTTGAGGTTGGGTGTTTCAAAATACACTAATTTAAACATTTTATGATATTCAAAAACAACATTTCTTACGTTACATGCAAAACTAATTTTCTATGAAACATAATTATATTATTATAATTATTTAAATGAGATAGTTTTAACCAATCCATTAAAATTACTAATTTGAATATAAATAAATATTTTGTTAATATAATTTTTTTTATAAATAAAACATATTTATGATAAAATGTGTCATAATGGTGGACTCGTTATATGTTTGAAATGAATATTTTTTCGAAATGAATTGTTTTTGTGTACTTATGTGAAAAATAATAAATTTAATTTTAGACACACTTAGAAATTTAATTATATAAAGTGAATAATTTTTTAATACAACACATCCAAATTATATTAGGGTGAATTTTTCTAAATTCTCCGAGAAACATTATTTTTCATGAATTTCAAAAAATATATAGAAATTTTAAATAAAAATATATTTTTCATCAAATTAAGTAATATAGATGAATAATATTTTAAGTAGGTTTAAAAGTACAAAAATAAATCAATTATACCTTTATTAATCCAAATTATCTTTTTAGAATAATTTTTATTCAATTTTGATATAAAATCTTATTTATCTTGTCAATATTCTCACTTTTAAAACTCGCCTTCCTGCCAAGCCTATGAGATTATAATTAAACATAATTTTTCTATTTATATGAATTTTATTTAAAAATTACATTTAACTTTTAAATAATTATAATATTTATATTCTAATAATATCAAATTAATTTTTTTCCCAAAAATATAAGTTAAGGTGATTGAAATTTATTTCAGTGATTAAGGTAAAATTAAGCTCAAGGGTCTAAACCTTAAACATAAGGGCCAAAAAGGCATATAAACGTTTCTAAAACCAATTGGATGGCTATATTTATTCCATAAAACTTCTATTCTTGGGTTTTTTATGAATCTTCTTAGTGAAAGATATGGTTACACCTATCTTGTTTTGAAAAATGCGATGTGTGTCTCCTCCCTCCCTTGAAAAAGACCACCACTTATCCTTCTTCTTCACACATCTAATAAAACATAGGTTTGGAAAATATCTTCCCAATTCACTATCCAAAATCCCTCCCTTACTCTTTGAAGCCTCCCTTTGGTCATGAATCCAACCAAGGAATCCCTTTGGTGCAAACCAAAAGGAGTTACCTAAGGAGCAGGTAACATCCTTCATCAAGCTCCGTTCTATAGTTTTCCTTATTCGCTACCTAAATTTTTCTTATTCTGTTTATAAATAATATTCTGAATATACTCACTATACTGATATTTTTTATTATAATGGTTCTACCGTCACTTACAAATACTTTCATCTAATGGTTAAAAAACTTTCCGTTGTTGGGTACGACAAACTAGCACCTTACAAAATGATTTTGTTTACTCTTTTCTTTTACCAATTCTCATGGCTGGTAATTTTTATTTAAAATATATTTTTTATGATATATATTATATAAATAATTTATTTATGCTTCTTGAATTATTATATAACAGACACCTTTATGTTTTTAATTTTTTGTAAATATGATGTTTTTATTTGGGGAAGTGTTGACTACTTCCTCCTCAAAAGTGATGTGATTCATTCACACTCTATATAAAATGTATTAAAGACAGGATAAGTAAAAATATATTATATATGTGAGATAATAATTCTAATGGAATTACTATATACAAATTTCTACACATATTTCATTTAATTTCTTTATTTTAATATGATAATTAAACAAAAATAGTGTCCATGCATGCATACGGTATAAACTATCCATGAATGGTGTATTACATTTCATATTTAAATATTTCATATATAATTATAAATAAAAAGATACTAAATATATATGAAATTTATATCATGGTTTATATTTTTGAAACCATGAGTGTACACAGGTTGTAGCCCATGTATGTATGACATCATTTTGAGATTGGTGAGACCTATATCTACCCCCAATATATTGGAAAATAATGAGTGGTATATGATCTAAAATTAGAGACGAGTTATTTCCCAAGGACAATAAAAATAGATTAGTGAAGTTGTATCCCAATCCTAAAAACAAGTAGGGTACATATGTTATATCCCCTACCTGAAAACAATAGGTTACACAGGTCTTAGCCCAAGCCTAGAAACAAGAGGGTACATGGGTTGTATCCTAACCTCAAAAATAAGAGGGTAAATAGGTAGTATCATAAGACTAAAAATAGATTCTAAATGGGTTTTTAGCCCAAACACAGAGCAGGTACGTGGTTTTTATCCCAGGCATAACATGTTATAAATTTCTTGGTAGTTGTCGTTGACACAATATTTTATATGCTTATGTGTATGCCACAAATTCTATGTCTTCTTCTTCAATTCTGATTTTATATATTATTCCCTTGATTAATCTAAGATTCGTGTATTATGAACTAGTAATATTTATTCCATAATGCATGTTTATGATTCCTTGATATGTAGGTAATGATATTCTAGCACCATGATCTTGTTCTCATACCCTTATGATTATAGTTATGCATATAGATCACCCTTTTTACACCAACTAAGCATCTTATCTCACCCCTTTTATGTTTCCATTCCCTAGGTTATGAATATATGTATAATATATGACTGTTCTAAGAATAATAATATTCATGAAAAACCTATTGGGAGAAACTTTAGTTCACATATTTACTGGTGTAAATGTTTCTATGTTTCTAATGGCACTAGACTAATACGGTCTTTGGGTGTCCATTGATGTAATGTTTTAATTATTCTGCAAAAGATGAGTTAATGTTGATGTATGAAATATTGGGGTTGACTTAGTTGGTATAATGGAAAAAAATTAATTAACCATTGTAAATTTGGTTGAGAAAACCGTAGTGAAAATAGTAAAGACATGTAAAAGGGTAAGTCTAAGGATGAGTAAAAGTATAAAAAAATGTCCTAGAATTTTATTAAAGGTTACAGTGATTGGTTTCATAGAAATAAATTCTTTTATGTATACTATAAGTAGACATGGTTCTGGAACAGACATACCTATGAGTAAAAAATCTAACAATGTGGGTCATGTCTGTCTTGAGTGTAACCTAGTACATGACAACAGACCTTACTATGTGTGACGCCCCAGGTTTTATGAACTAGTTCAATTAAGCAATGTTATGCCTTTAATCATGTCTCTTGTTATTTTGTTGTGTTTATTTCGATAATAAGGAATAAATATGGAGAATAAGGTAAACTAATATATATTTAAAAGTTACATTGCAACAAGACCCAACTAGTTGAAAATACCATGCACAAGACCTAACACAGCCACAAAAAGACTACTAAGAACCACAACACGAGTAATCAGATAGTCCTCGTCTTCAGAGTCCATCAGCGTGAAAAATATAATAGTCAGGGCCATTGAACACATTCTCGACACCAATGGTATAAGGAGATCCATCCTTTCTGGTTCAAGTGGTTCGAATTTGTAAAATGACCCTGCATTTATAAAGGTCCTTAGGGATATGACCGTTGGAAAATATAGTCATTGGGTTTCAAAATGACCTTGGGTTACCATTGATAAATTTATGGAAAACTTGTTTAATGCTCTTATGATTTTATAATATTTCATATTTCATAAAAGAATCATAGTTTTAAAATAAAAGGGGTATTTTTTGAAATAAATTCTTTTGTTTTCATAAAATTCTGTTGGATACTTGTATAGTGAAAACATAGTATTCTTTTTATAAAAAGTTTTTTTAAAGGGTATCTATAATAATTGTATCTTTTGACCAATGAAATTATCAATTTGGGGTAAACTTTTGGTCTTTTAAAGTTTATAAAACATATATTATTTTATTTTAAAAATCCAAATAGTTATACTGATTTTATATGAAAAATATGAGAGGTATATCTTTTAAAAGATTTATAGAAAAGGGATTTAAATTTTAATTTGAAACTATTTGTTTTTATTTACTCAATTTATTTTTGTACAAATATTTATATTTTACACTATTTTGAACTAAGTATACTTAAACTAGTTATTTCGAAAGCCTAAATAAATTTCGTTATGTTGATAAGAAATTACATAATCTAGTAAAAAGGATTTATATTTTAAATTAAAACTAATTGTCTTTATTGAATGAACCCTCTTTTGAATATTTATACTACACTTATTTTGAAATAAGTATATTTATGCAAGGTTATTTTATAAATTTAAATAAATTTTAATAAAAAATGGGTTGGGGCCCGGCCAAGCTGAGGGCATCCCTTAAGGAACAAGCCCTCTAGGCCGAGACCAAGCCCCAAGGGACCCGAGGTACTGACCATCGGGGTCCCCAAGCGCTCAGTGGGTGTCCAAACCGCGTCCCAAGCCATGCATAGGTCTCTCAAGGTCGTGCGCTAGCCGTGTGTAAGGCCACGGTGCGTGGTACGTAGGGGTCGGCCGAAGCCCGCATGGGGCCCGTGTATAAGGCCCCGGTGTGTGTGTTCGTGTTATTGAACTGAAGCCGGCGCGCTTTGGTTTATATTTCGCGCCTCAACCGCGGTCCGTTTCGATGTGGGACGCGCTCCGTGTGACCGGGACTGTCCGAACGACTCCCATGTGGATCTCGACCATCTGTCCCTTTTTAGCCGTGTGATCGCCCCGTGTATCACCACGACCATCCAATCTCACCCGATATCTAATCTCGGTCGTCCTTTCCTTTACAGCGTCGAACCTCACCATCTTCTTCCTCGAAGAGGCACCCGACCAGTAGGCCTGCAACCGAGGACGCCTCGGCCTCCTCCCCCGCACTGCTCCCTTGACTTCCGAACACCCCTTCCTAGGTCTCTGTTTTCCCGTCTCCCCCACGTCGGCCTAGCCTCTTGGGTCGAGTCATCCTTGGATACCGAGGCCTATATAAACGCCTCTGTCCTCTTGAAACTGCGGTGGTTCATCTTCCTCCTTCCTCTCCCACGAACTCCCAGCAAGATCAGCGTGGTTCACCTGGTCCGAGCTTCCTCCTCAAGCGAGGTAAGGGTCCTTTCATACATGCCTTCTATTAAAAGAACCTCAGTTTATACTCTCGGTATATATATTTATATATACAGTTTATATATATATGCATACTTGATTATAACCCACTCGGGTTGTGATGTTTTTAAAAGGGGGCTTGCATGCCGTGTTTCCAGTATGGTGCAAGTGTAGTGGTTTTCATAATACTACTCTTTTATGTTTTAGTACACACGGCTTATACATATACATAGTTATGTATAATGAAATCCATACGGTCTTAAAACGGGTTTTCCTAAAGATTATTACAAGGGTTACTACGGGAAAAGAGTTATCTTAACTTATTCTAAAACAATCCTTAATAATATGGTTCATATATATATATATATGGGTTACCCTTTTATTTATATGCATTATATATATATACACATAGGTTATATTTTTCTTTTGGATGGACCTATGTTGGACATGGCTTTAGGGTGTTATGTTTTGATTTCTTTTGGTTTTGTTTCATAAAACCTATACAGATATAAATATACAGTTTTCTATATATATATATATATACAGATATTTATAACCAAAACTCTATGTATTTTTCAGAGTTCAAAATGATCTAACATGTAATACTATGCATTATATTTTAATGAGGTTTGATTGAAGTTATTTTACCATAAAAACCCCTCTTTGTAAACTTGGTATCTATATATCTCTATGTACTCATAAACATGTAAACCAATACAAATCAAATTTATGATTTCAAGGGGTGGGTACCAACCTTTAAGTAAATACTTATTTTATGCGAACTATGTTTTATTAATGAAGTATATTGGGCATCGCTCATGATGCGTTTTACCATGAAGGGTGTATTTTGGTTTGATTTAAGATGTATTAGAGGATTTAAGATTTGATGGGTCATGATATCATGTTGTGTTCATGTATTATCTTAAGACATAATGAACCTACTGTGGCGACTGTATTAATTAATCAAGTTATGATTTAATTCATTTATAAGATCAAGGGCCTATTTATCAACATAACTAATTTCAAGTGTTTTCCTTAAAGCACTCTTTTTCCCTGGATTTATAATGAAAAAGATTTATCATTTAGTATATCATTATTTAATATGCTTTAGTTAAAAGGATGTTTTACTAAGCTATGTATGCCTTTGATGAGTTATTGACACATTTTTCAAGTTAAATATCATACCTTGTATTAGAAAAATTTGTGGTGGTTCATTATTTATTTTTGTACATAATGCAAGCTTCTGACATATCACTAAATGAACTAAGAAATTGGAGTACCCAAAGTGGTATGGGTCACCTTGGGTAAAATAAAATTTTTTGAGATATTCAAGGTGGTATGGGACATCTTGAGTATACAAATGGTTTAATTAAAGCATGAACGATGTGGTTCACGTGATAATAAAGGAAAATTTAAGGGTTCACCCTGATAGCGCTCCAATGAATTGGGTAAAGACTAAAACTCTAGAGATGACCTTTTAGACTGATACCTTGGTGAATAACCTTGGTTATTTTTAATGACACCTCGGGGATGAACCTTGGTGAAACGAAATGATTGTCAATATTGAATGTTGATGCTACATAATTCAACTTATGTAACAAGTTCTTTCCAAGATAATGTTCTCTCACGAATGATGCCTTTAAAGTTTTCACAAAGTTCTAATTTCACTGGTATAAGCTTGGAGCATGATTGGTGTTATTACTTAGTAGAATAGTAACCAGCATATGAAAATTTAGTTGTTTCCTTTATGTGAAACTCTGATTATGTATTACTTTTATCTGTTTAATTTATGCTTATGTAAGACACATGTCGTACTTGTTTATGATAAACATTGTTATTCCTTCAAGAATTAACATCATTGTTCCATGTTCTTTTTGAAAACCTTGATTGAGCATTTTTTTGTTATGTGTTATAATTTTCCTTTAATAAGTTTTCAAACTCTTTTAAAAGAATGTTTTCAAATGTTATAGTGTTTTAATTTTTTTTAAAACCCCTTACCGAGTATTTCAATGCTCACCCTATGTTTTGATTTAAAATTTCCCGATATTAGCTTTTAAAAGATGAATTGTTTCAGAAGTTGCCGGTTTCATAGAACCCAAACCGCACACGATCATCTGTATGGGACATGATGTGTTTTTAACAAAGTGTATTTTATTTTAAGATAACACATCATGTTCAGAAGGCACCGACTCCTTCGTTTATGGGGCTGGGGTCTCTACAATTGGTATCAGAGGTTCGGTTTGGATAACTCTGGAAATCCAGAAACTGAAACAAAAATATATATATGTATATGTATTTCAATTTTATTAAAAATTGGGTTTTCTTAAATTTCATATTGAAAACGAAGGCACAAATCTCTTATCTCCCCCCACAGAGGCCCTAGAGACCATTGTGTGTTTAGCTAGCCGTGAGGACTTTCTAAACTATGCCCATATCTGCATTACATGAAAACACCTTTACGACGTATCCAATTCACCACGGGTGCTTCAGTTACACCAAGGGGTAGGAATAGATTACCTCCTTATGATGATAACTCATTTTCCATCATATGTGCGCCGGGGAAAGTACCATGAGGGACTTTTCTGGATTTTCACGGTGGGTGGGATCTTTGGCACTATGATTGATAACCCTTTTCAAGAAACTTTTACTGACGGAGACCTCCGAGCGGGCTACCTTTGTCAGATTTTAAACTATGGATTCTGGGGTCAGTTGTTGGATTTTGGGAGATTAGAAGACGAGTCCACCTGACTGTCTTGCAGATGACATGTTTATGAAGATGTCTCTCAACTTCATACCCCTTATGCTAGACTCATAAGACGTCATAGGTGCCCTCATGAGTTTTCCCTTGAATGCTCGGCATGTGTTTGGTTCGAGGAGTTAGGAAGTTTTTCTTCTCTCTGTGGAGTTCGTTTAGTTAGTGGATAAGGGAAAATCAAGCACTAATAATGATAAACGTATGTTTATTTAAATTTTGTCTTTCCCCTTCCTTGTCTTTACTTTTTCCTTGAATGATTTTCAAGAGTTTTAATTCCCTTCTTAAAACATTCAGATGGAAGGACAAACCCACCTGTTATCTCTTCCCACTGAGATTTTGGAAATCATTGCAATAAAAACGTGTGAGGACGAGTATAACCCCTTCGAAAATTTGCGAAGAACTTGCAAGAAGTGGTTTGAGGTAACAAACGGTCCGGAGATTCTCCACACCTGCCAGGGGAATGCCTCCATCTATTACCGCATTGGCTCTGCACAGCTAGCTGGACGTGAACGACGAGGAAGTTACCACGAAGGGCTCTTTCTATGTTTCACCCTAGGCCGAAACTACACAGCCAGAGTGAAATTTCAGGAGGCTGCATTAGAGGGAAATATTTATGCGGCTTATATGCTCCAACTTCTCAGCTTTATCCTATTTGACCGTATCTATGGCTTCGATGTCTTTGACCGAGACATAATTTGGAATGTCCTTCGTACTTTGGTCTGCAAAGACATTTCAGAACTTTGTACTGTTCGAGCTTCCCTATGGAGGCCTGAAGGCGCGGAACATAAGTGAAACCCCTCCTGTATTAGGTGTGTTTGGATTAGGGAGCTGGAGGAGTTGAGCATCGCTACGGGGATTCCGCTGAATGCACCTATTGACCCTATACGTTGGTGGAGATGGTGAGAACGTTGCATAAACTTGTAGTGTTGTGAAATAAATTGAGAGGGAGCAATTTTCAAAATGGTGGAATAATGTGATGCCCCAGGTTTTATGAACTAGTTCAAGCAAGAAATGTTATGCCTTTAATGATGTCTCTTGTTGTTTTGTTGTGTTTCATGCGCTAATAAGGAATAAAACATGGATAATAAGGTAAACCGATATATATTTAAAAGTTACATTGCAACAATACCTAACTAGTTGAAAATACCATGCACAAGACCTAACACAGCCACATCAAGACTACTAAGAACCACAACGCGAGTAATCGGATAGTCCTCGTCTTCAGAGTCCATCAGCATGAAAAATATAATAGCCAGGGCCATGGCACACATGCTCAACACCAATGGTATGAGGAGAGCCATCCTTTCTGGTTCAAGTGGTTCGAATTTGTAAAATGCCCCCTACTTTTATAAAGGTCCTTAGGGATATGACCGTTGGAAAATATAGTCGTTGGGTTTCAAAACAACCTTTGGTTACCATTGATAAGTTTATGGAAAACTTGTTTAATGCTCTTATGATTTTATAATATTTTATGATTCTCAAAAGAATCATAGTTTTAAAATTTAAAGGGTATTTTTTGAAATAAATCCTTGTGTTTTCACAAAATTCTGATGGATACTTGTATAGTGAAAACATAGTATTCTTTTTATAAAAAGTGTGTTTAAAGGGTATCTATAATAATTGTATCTTTAGACCACTGAAATTATGAATTTGGGGTAAACGTTTGGTCTTTTAAAGTTTATAAAACAAATAGTAGTTTATTTTAAAAATCCAAATAGTTATACTTATTTTATATGAAAAATATGAGAGGTATATCTTTTAAAGGATTTATAGAAAAGGGATTTAAATTTTAAGTTGAAACTATTTGTTTTTATTTACTGAATTATTTTTGTACAAATATTTATATTATACACTATTTTGAGCTAAGTATACTTAAACTAGTTACTTCGATAGCCTAAATATATTTTTTTATGTTGATATCAAATTACATAAGCTAGTAAAAAGGATTTAGATTTTAAATTAAAACTAATTGCCTTTATTGAATGAACCCTCTTTTGTATATTTATACTACACTTATTTTGAAATAAGTATATTTATTCTATGTTATTTTATAAATTTAATTAAATTTTAATATAAAATGGGTTGGGTCTCGGCCAAGACGAGGGTATCCCTTAAGGGACAAGCCCTCTAGGCCGAGACGAAGCCCCAAGGGAACCGAGGTACCGACCATCGGGGTCCCCAAGCGCTCAGGGGGTGTCCAAACCGTGTCCCAAGCCGTGCATAGGTCTCTCAAGGTCGCACGCAGGCCGTGTGAAAGGCCGCGGTGCGCGGTACAAAGGGGTGGCCGAAGCCCACATGGGGACCATGTATAAGGCCCCAGTGTGTGTGTTTGTGTTATTGAACCGAAGCCGTCATGCTTTGGTTTATAAGCCACGCCTCAACCGCGGTCTGTTTCGATGTGGGACGCGCTCCGTGCGA
Source organism: Viscum album (assembly GCA_963277665.1). Classification (NCBI taxonomy): domain Eukaryota; kingdom Viridiplantae; phylum Streptophyta; class Magnoliopsida; order Santalales; family Viscaceae; genus Viscum; species Viscum album. The sequence goes on from OY728160.1 coordinate 739,504,088, forward strand.
CCAGGACCATCTGATCGCCTCCTGTGTGGATCTTGACCGTCCGTCCCTTTTTAGCCACGTGATCGACCCGCGTATCACCGCGACCGTCCGATCTCACCCGAGATCTAATCTCGGTCGTCCTTTCCTTTACAGCGTCGACCCTCACCGTCTTCGTCCTCGAAGCGGCACCCGACCAGTAGGCCTGTAACCGAGGACGCCTCGGCCTCCTCCCCCGCACTGCTCCCTTAACTTTTGAACACCCCCTCCTAGGTCTCTGTTTTCCCGTCTTCCCCACGTCGGCCTAGCCTCTTGGGTCGAGTCATCATTGGATACCGAGGCCTATATAAATACCTCTGGCCTCTTGAAACCGCGTCGGTTCTTCTTCCTTCTTCCTCTCCCACGAACTCCCAGCAAGATCAGCGTGGTGCACCTGGTCCGAGATTCCTCCTCAAGCGAGGTAAGGGTCCTTTCATACATTCCTTCTTTTAAAAGAACCTCAGTTTATACTCTCAGTATGTATATATATATATATATACTTTATATATATATATTCATACTTTATTATAACCCACTCAAGTTGTTATGTTTTCAAAAAGGGGCTTGCATGCCGTGTTTCCAGTAGGGTGCAAGTGTAGTGGTTTTCATAATACTACCCTTTTATGTTTTAGTACACACGGCTTATACATATACAAAGTTATGTATAATGAAATACATCCAGTCTTAAAACGGGTTTTCCTAAAGATTATTACAAGGGTTACTACGGGAAAAGAGTTATCTTACCTTATTTTAAAACAATCCATAATAATATGGTTCATATATATATATGGGTTACCCTTTTTATATATGCATTATATATATACACATAGGTTATATTTTTCTTTTTGGATGAACCTATGTTGGATAGGGCTTTGGGGTGTTATGTTTTGATTTCTTTCGGTTCTGTTTCATAAAACCTATACAGATATAAATATTCATTTCTATATATATATATATATATAGATATTTATAACCAAATCTCTATCTATTTTTCAGATTTCAAAATGATCCAACATGTAATACTATGCATTATATGTTAATGAGGGTTGTTTGAAGTTGTTTTACCATAAAAACCCCTCGTTGTAAACTTGGTATCTATATATCTCTATGTACTCATAAACATGTAAACCAATACAAATCAAATTTATGATTTCAAGGGGTGGGTAACAACCTTTAAGTAAATCCTTATTTTATGCGAACTATGTTTTATTAAAGAAGCATACTAGGCATCGCTCATGATGTGTTTTACCATGAAGGGTGTATTTTGGTTTGATTGAAGATGTATTAGAGGATTTATGATTTTATGGGTCATGATATCATGTTGTGTTCATGTATTATCTTAAGACAAAACGAACCTACTGTGGAGAATGTATTAATTAATCAAGTTATGATTTAATTCATTTACAAGATCAAGGGACTATTTATCACCATAACTAATTTCAAGTGTTTTCCTTAAAGCACTCTTTTTCCCTGGATTTATAATGAAAAAGATTTATCATTTAGTATATCATTATTTTATATGCTTTAGTGAAAAGGATGTTTTACGAAGCTATGTATGCCTTTGATGAGTTATTGACACATTTTTCAAGGTAAATATCATACCTTGTATTAGAAAAATTTGTGGGGGTTCATTATTTATTTTTGTACATAATGCATGCTTCTAACATATCACTAAATGAACTAAGAAATTGGATTACCCAAAGTGGTATGGGACACCTTGGGTAAAATAAAAATGAATGATATATTCAAGGTGGTATGGGACATCTTGAGTATACAAACGGTTTATGTAAAGCATGAACGATGTGGCTCACATGATAATAAAGGCAAATTTAAGGGTGCGCCCTGATAGCGCTCCAATGCATTGGGTAAAGACTAAATCACTAGAGATGACCTTTTAGACTGATACATTGATGAATAAACTTGGTAATTTTTAATTACACCTTGGGGATGGACCTTGGTGAAATGAAATGATTGTCAATATTGAACGTTGATGCCACATAATTCAAGTTATGTAACAATTTCTTTCCAAGATAATGATCTCTCATGATTGATGCCTTTAAAGTTTTCAAAAAGTTCTTATTTCACTGGTATAAGCTTGGAGCATGATTGGTGTTATTACTTAGTAGAATAGTAACCAGCATATGAAAATTTAGTTGTTTCCTTTATGTGAAACTCTGATTATGTATTACTTTTATCTGTTTAATTTATGCTTAAGTAAGACACATGTCGTACTTGTTTATGATAACCATTGTTATTCCTTCTAGAATTAACATCATTGTTCCATGTTCTTATTGAAAACCATGATTGAACATTTTTATGTTATCTGTTAAAATTTTCCCTTAAAAAGTGTTCAAACTCTTTTAAAAGAATTTTTTCAAATGTTACAGTGTTTTAATTTTTTTTAAACCTCTTACTGAGTATTTCAATGCTCACACTATGTTTTGATTTAAAATTTTCAGGTATCAGCTTTTAAAAGATGAATTGATTCCGAAGTTCTCGGTTTCACAGAACCCGAACTGCACACGATCCTCTGTATGGGACATGATGTGTGGTTAACAAAGTGTATTTTATTTTAATATAACACATCATGTTCAGAAGGCACCGACTCCTGGGTTTATGGGGTCGGGGTCCCTACACTATGCACCTGGTTTGAAACACCCGAGGGATATGCGTTGAGAATTCCAAACCCCTTCATGAACCATAATGATGGATTTAAAAATAAGTTGGTGATGAATAACCTATTATGAACCAAGTGATTCATATAATTAGGAATTTTTATAATTTAGACATCATGAAAGTTGGTTTTCATGATTATGTGGTTCCTCACTATGACAGTTTTTTCTTACTCAATGATTTTTGGTACTATTCAATGGATGGAAATCTAAGGATCCGTGTTAATGGAGACTATAATTAATAACTCAATGATTTTTCTCCAAATAATATGAACGATAAGGCAGAATGAATGAAAAACATTTCAGCAATTCTCACACATATTTCTTAAGCTATGTATCATGTTGAGCTTCCAATTGAGAAAAGGAGTGAAAAACATTCTGTTCAGTCCTTCATGTGGAAATATCTGCCTTTTTCACTGAGACTTACAGACCACTTAAAGTTTAATACTGTAGTATTACCCAGAAAAATATATTCTTCTTTATTCAGTGTATAGATCATCAAAAACTCATTCTAGTTTCTTATCGGTTAAAATTTGAAACAGACCAATGGTGGTCTCTACTCACAAATTCAAGGAAATAATATTAAATTAAATCCATTGATTGGGATGATTTAAATAACTTATTCTTCAATAATTACTTTTCCCATGTTCTCTATATGAATATAGAAAATGGTTTACTTGATTTGAATAAATAGGAAGATGAATCAGTTAGTACCTAAGAGGCTAATTTTACAAGACATGCAAGGTACAGTTATGGAATTGTCATCTAACCCACAATTAAAGTTGATATGTTATTTTGTGGCATAAATAAAAGTCTCATAATGGTGTTGTCCCTGAGAGAATTTATTATCTAAGAATATTTTGTTCCTTGTGAAACAACATCTGAAATACAGGTTGGAGTTATGTATCAATCTCGTGATTTAAATAAAAAAAGAAAGATGTAGTTCGAAGGAAAATCTAAAAAACATGAATATAAGAAATGAGCCATCATTTGTGCTCTATGTGTTGAAAAATCATGGAGTATAATTTTATATGGTGTTTAATATCAATGTTATGTTCGTAAGGGAAGGCCATTGGGAAAGTGATTTTAACACTGATGTGAAGAACTTCTCCATTAATAAAAAATATATGAAAGAAAGCATAGAATTCTCCTCATACACTTTAATTCTTAAAGTGTAATGAGGATGGGTATTTTGATAACAAGTTTCCAAACACATGGATTCGAGTTGATGATCAGCATTAGCAACCTCTTAAACCAAGGGAAAATGGAAAATATCATGTGATCACTGTTTCTAATGATGGATTTGATAATGACATGGTGAAAGGTTCACTTTTTGTCCACTCTAGAACTCATTATGTCTTATATTATTCTAAATCTACCCACTCTTTAATATCTAATGGATTTTATAAGGGTATTAATAATTTAAAAAAATGATTAGATGTGCAATTAATTGTGTAAACCCCTAATGGTATAATGACTACATCTCTAGTATATGATTTCTCTCTGAATGAAGTTAGTGGGAATGTACTTCATGAAAATATTATCATTCTTAACCTAGTTGAATTTGATGTCATATTAGGCATGGAATTTCATTCTCAACATGAATTTATTATCATTTTTCAAAGAAAGGAAGTGTAATTTGATATTTCAAACCAACATATGATCTTTAATCAATATGATGATATCTATGAACTTTCTATTGAGATTATATCCAATGTATGGGTATTAATTTCCATTCAAAATTTGTTTTTGTCTTAAATGTTTTATGAGAAAATTATTATCGATGATATGTCTATTGGTTGGGAATTTGTGTATGTGTTCCCAGAAGGGTTTACTAGTCTTTCACCAAAAAATTTAGTTGAGTTCACGATAGAACTCCTAACTAGTTCCACACTAATTTCAAATACTCCCTATAGAATAGCCCCAATTTAGTTATGGAAATTGATGTATAAATTTCAAGAAAACCGTGATAATGGATTCATTCAGACAAGTGTGTCACCTTGGGGTGATCATGTAATCATTGTGATAATGAAATATGGATCAATGCATCTCTGCATTGATTATCATGAGTTGAACATGATCATAATCAAGAATAAGTATCATTTTCCCTGTATTGATGACCTTTTTGATCAACTGTGGGGAGCTCAAAGCATTTCCATGATTTACCATCATTCTTGATATCATAGATTGATGGTTAAGAGAGATGATACACTCAATAAGGAATTAAATACATGGTTTTGACAGTATTAATATATAATGATATGTTTTGGTCTTACTAATTCCCCTATTATCTTCATGTATTTGATGTATATATCCTTTAGAGATTACCTCGATCTGTTTATGGTTGTCTTTATAGGTGACATTCTTAACTATTCAAAGAGAAATGAAGAGCTTGAAGACCCCTTGAGAATTGTACTAAAGACCGTGAGGAAGGAAAATGGTATGAAAAAAATTAACAAAGTATGAATTTTGGCTGTAATGGTTTTCATTTTTGGGCCACATAATCTCAAGATATGGAATAGACTTAGATCCAGAAAATGCAGAGGCTATTGAATATTTGCCTAGACCAACCACAATGACTAAGATCCATAGTTTTCATGGATTATCTGGATATTAATGATAGTTTTTGGATAATTTCTCTTGACTATCGAATCCTCTAAAAGGTTAACATATAAGGGTGTAATGTTCCTATATTTATATGAATGTGAGAATAATTTCAAGGAACAACAGAAAATGTTGGTCTGTGAAACTGTTATTACATTACAATATAGTGGATAAGGGTTTTTAATCTGTAGTGATGCATCCAAGAATGTATTGGGATGTTTTTTCATGCATAATAACATGGTTTTTTCTTATTTCTTGAGATGGCTGAAGATTCCTAAGAAACATTTCCCAACTTATTATTTGGAATTAGAAGTGGTAATTTTTGCACTAAATATTTGGAGTCATTATCTTTATGTAGAAAAGTGTGATATATATACTAATTATATAATTATATATTGTATATTCATACATGAGGAGTTGAACATGATCCATAGAATATGGTTAGAGATTATAATAGATAATGAATTCTCAATACACTACCACCCTAAGAAGAAAACAAGGTAACTGATTATTTGATTCTAAAGGATTATGCTAGCTTATCCATTAGAACGATCACAAAAGATACAATATTTATTTATATTCAAATGATTGATCAATAAATACTGAAGTATGGGTAGAAATATTATCATTCTCAATTGAATGTCCAACACTCTGTCCAAGTGGATATTGAGGTTTTTGTGGAAGGAAGATGTAATGGTGAAAAAGAAAGTTAGAAATGTTCTTGAGCATATCCTTGATCAGGATGAAATGATAAGGTTCAACAACCATGTATGTGTTCCTTCCATTATAGATTTGATAAAGGATCTATTATAGGATGATCATAGTTCTTCTTTCTTTATCTATCCTAGAATTTTGAATATGTATAAATAATGAATGAATACTTATGGTGGGATTCCATGAAGAGAGATATCGCAGAGTTTGTATCTCACTTCATTTTATACCATCATGTTAAGGAAAAAATTAAAATGTCTACATGGATGTTGCATCCATTAACCATACTATATTGAAAATGGAGAACATCATTACAGATTCTGTCATTGGACTACCCAAAACCTCTAAAGGGTTTAATGTTATGTGGGTGGTAGTCGATCACCTTACATATTTATCTCACATTGTTACTATCATATAAGACTTATCTATAGATAAAATATCCAATATATACATTAAATAATTTCTAACGTTTCATGGAGTTCCAATTTCCACTATATCTGATCAGGATCCTAGGTTTACCTCAATGTTTTGGAGAGGTATTCACCATGGAGTCGATATATAATTTAGTTTTAGATGTTATTATCATCCTTGGATGAATGGTCAGTCTTAAAGAACAATTCAAACCCTAGATGATATGTTAATATCTTGTTTTATTTATTTTAATGGTGGTTGGGATAAAAAAACTTCTTTTATTTGCGTTCTCTATCAACAATACCTTTCATTAAATAATACAAACTTATCCTTATGAAACCCTCTATTGGAAAAAATGAAAAGTTATAACTTGATGGGATAAAGATGTAGAAAGAAATATATTAGGAATTAAGAGAGATGAAGAAATGGTGAATAATGTTTGGATAATTCATTAGAATATCAAGGTATCTCAAAGGTGGTTGAAAGGTTTTTCTAATAACCCTTGGATTTATTTATAATTTGAAGTTGATGCGGTGATGTTTCTATAAATTTCTCCATGGAAGTATCTTATGAGGTTTGACTATAATGGAAAACTAAGCCCTAGGTATATCATTCCCTTTAGGATTCTTGATCGTATCAGAATGTTATCATATCACTTGGCACTTCTTCCACATCTCTCTCAAGTCCATGATGTGTTCCGTGTATCTATCTTGAGAAAGTACATACATGAACCTTAACATGTACTAAACATTGAAGTCATACTACCTGGGCAGGATCTTTCTTATGTGGAATAACCATTTGAAATTATCAATAATATTGAGAATTTTCTACAAAACAATACCAATCACCCGGTTAATGTATTATCAACAAATCCCCAGTTAGAGGGGGCAATGTGAAAACATGAGGATATGATGAGTCAAAAATGTCCTCATTTGTTTGTATTGTAATAACGATTTTTTAGGAGAAATATATTTTAAGGGGGTATAATGTTACACGAAAAAAATTTTATCCTTTTTTTTAAAATAAATTAATTTCCTCGGTGTCATTAATTTCACACTACACTATGTCAAACTTTCATTATATGCAACACCAACTTGTCCTGCATTACATTTAACATCGATTTTCTATGAAATAAAATTTTATTATTAGAATTATTTAAAAAAGATAGTTATTACCTGTTAATTAAACATAGTAATATTAATAGAAATAACAACTTTTAAAATATAATGGTTTTATATAAATAAAACATGTAATATATTTAAAGTCATTATTTGTTTAAAATTTTTATTTTTTCCAAATAAACAGCTTTTTATGTCCATATGTGAAAAATAAAAAATTTAATTTTAGACCCACATAGAAAATAAATTTAATAAAATAATTTTATTTTTTGAATTCAAAATTTTCAATTTATCTTAGGTTGATTTTTTGATATTTTTCTGAGAAACATTATTTTTGGATGAATAGTAAAATATCTTGAGTTTTAATTCAATAAATATTTATTATATAATTTATTTATATTGTAAACTTATATTTTAAGTTGGTTTTAAAGTCAACGTAGATAAATTATACATTTACTAATCTATTTTTGGCCTTTGGAATCATTTTTATATTCAATTTGGATACAAAATAATAATGAACATTTGAATATTGTCACATTAAAAACCCGCTTTCTCACCACGTATGTGGGATTAGCCTTAAATATAATTTTTCCTCTTTTGTGAATTGAATTTAAAAAGAAATTAATTAAAATTTTGTAATAAAATAATATTTATTGTCCAATAATATCAACATTATTTTTTACCAAAGGTATTAGTGAAAGTGATTAAAATTAATTAGAGAAATTAAGGTGAAATTAACCACAATAAGGGACAAAACCTTAAACTAAAGGATCAAAATGTAATTGGAACATATAAAACCCAATTTTAAGACCATATATCTTAAATAGACCTTATATTATTATGTTTTTTATGACTTTTGTTATGTAAAAAATGGGTACATCTAACTTGTTTTCAAAAATACCATGTGTGCCCCCTCCCTCCATTATAAAATGACACAACATATCCCCCATATTAACTCTCCTAAAACCACTTATGATTGGACAATATCTGATAAATTCACCTCACATATACCCTTAATTCCTCCTTTAAGCCTCCATTTGGGTAGAAATAAATCTAAGGAGTCCCTTTGGTGCAAACCGAAAGGAGTTACCAAAAGAAGTGGTAACATCCATCCTTAAGCTCCATTCCTTTATTTAATTTCTCCACTACCTCAGTTATTCTTATTAAAATAATACATAATAGCCTTAGTATCCTCAATATACTTATATTTTGTTATTAAAATGGTTCTACTTACACTTACGCAAACTTCCATGTAATGGGTAATGAACTTACCATTCTGGTATGAAGCGAACTACCGCCACACGAAATAAAGTTGTTTTTTTCATTTACCACCTCTCACTTATTGCTGTTATATTCAAAAATATATTTTTATATGGGATATATGATATATATATATATATATATGCATTTTTGATTTTTGAATTATTATATGACTCATACATTCATTATTTCCATTTTGTGTAAATATGTTAATCTTGTTTGGGGAAGTGTGGATTATTGCCTCCTCAAAGTGATGTGAATCATTCATACTCTTCATGGATTGTATTTAGGATGGTTTTAGTAAATGTATATTATATATATGAAATAATAATTCTATTTAAATTATAATATATATTTATATACCTATATTTTATTTAAATTCATTCTTTTAATATGTTAATTAAACAGAGACAGCATTCTTTGGTACGTACGGCCTACCATGTTCAAGAATGTTGTATTCCTTTTACTATTTATATCATTAATAAATTATAATAAATAAATATATACTTAATATAAATGAAATTTATATCATGTTTTACATTATTAAAGCCATTATACAAGTCTGAGGACCAAAAATATAATAAATTAAGACACGCGTGAAAAAACAAAGCGAATATTTCCTGAAACGTAACCTTAACATGGAAGTGTTAATAAGAGGGTAATATAAAGAGATATATGGAATTATATATAATAATATGGCTATATGGTAGATTTATAATAAAGTTATATTTATTATATAGTAGTATTTAATGAGTATAATGATATTCAAGACATAAGATACTGTGGTTTCTAATCTCACTTTAATTTCTTGGAGATTCATGCCCTATTCACCACTCATTTATTTTTTTGTGGTGTATGTACTATGTAAAGACCTGGAAATTCCATTTAAATTTTTTTTAAAATATATGGTAATTTTATGAGTCCACGAATGTCACGACCCGTCCTCGGGGCCTGTGTCGTGACTACCCCAAGCCCGCCTTCCATAGGCCAGGGGCTGGCGACTAGCACCAAGGCGTAAATCCTGGTAAAGGGGGATGGAATTTCCTTTGTAAAGTAAACAAATACCACAGAGCAAGAAAGCAGTACAAGTAAACACTAAGTAAAAGCTGATACAAAGTAAGTGTGGAAAAGTAAGTGGGCCATTATACAACCCAAACTGAAAGTAAAGTACAACTGGAAGGTAAAACAGAACTGAAAAGTAAAGCCACAACGTCGAGCTGTCCACTAGAAATCCCACCTGAAGGGTGGGTACAGATAGCCTCTACTGCTCCTCGGGTCCAGCCGACAGCTCCGAGTACGTCCCGCCAAGAGGTCCACCTCCAGGTATCGTTCTGCTCCGCAAGCCTCAACCACGATCAGCGCTATTCGTCGTCTTCAACCAACACAACGTAGTGCGGGCATAGCCAGTGCAGGGGTGAGTATAAGCTACTCAGTAGGGACCCCGAGACCCCCGACGGTCTCCTAGAATCCACAAAGGATAATCCACAAAGGAAATATACAATCACGAAGTAAAATCTGACACTGCTTAGGTATATGCCCATACATATACCTAAGTCATCAATTCTCGTTCGGTTCCAACAACCAAGCCCAAGTACAATCCAGTCCGCACAGGAAAGAAAAACGTAAATCCACACAGGATAGCACAACATAATCCACATAGGAAAGCAAAACAAGATTCACCTCACACAGGAATACTTCTTCATATGAAGATAAAGATGACCAGATATTGCCACTGATTCATCTAATCCGTCGGACCCACGAAGGATCGATAGGTACTAACCCCCACAATGACCCACAAAGGATCTGACGCACAAAGGATCAATAGATAACTAACCCCCGCAATGACCCACAAAGGATCTGACCCACACAGGATCGATAGGTAACTAACCCCCGCAATGACCCACAAAGGATCTGATCCACACAGGATCGATAGGTAACTAACCCCCCCAAAGACCCACATAGGATCGGACCCAAACAGGATCTGTAGGCGCTGCCCCACACAGGACCGATGAGCGCTGACCCACACAGGATCAGATCCACACAGGATCAGTAGCACTGATCCATAAATTATCGCTGAGTGTTGTAGTCGTCGCCGTCTAATCCACTGAGGATCCCTACACAGTCGTCGTAGTCGTCGCAGTCGCAGCGAGCTCTGGGGTTCCCGCACAGAGCAAGCTTGCTCGGGAGGGTCCAATCCACTAGCCGAGGGGCTGATACATCAACTGACACATAGTCCAGAGTTGATGTATCCAAAAGTTCTGTATCGTCAATAGGAATTCAACGTCGCAGACGGCGCGTCAATCGGACGCCCGGTCTGAGAGTTATTGGCTTTTTCGTTCCAAGGGCCCGGTTGGTTTTTAAGGCAAAACCAACCCGACCGTACTCCACCTGCGTCCAAACATCGGGTGGAGTAAGCCAAAAGATCCATCTCACTTAGAGGAATTCAACAAAGTCGACGGCACGTCAATCAGACGTCTCGGGCTCAAGATATGAGCATTTCTGCTCCAAGGGCCCGGTTCGTTTCGTGTACGAACCAACCCGGCCGAACCCAAAGTACTTAGAAACCTTGAGTGCAATATACCAAAAAGACCGTCTCAACCCAAGGATCGCATCACCGCTGACGGTGCATCGATCGGAGGTCGGCTGCTCATGTTATTAGCAAAATAATGAAAAGTTCCGAAAACGGGGGGTCTGGGCCCGGGCCGACCCGGCCCAACCCCCCCTGGGTCAACCTGAACCGGGTCCGGGTCCGAACCGGCCGGCGCAGACCAGCACGTCTAGGGTGGCCCGGCCTGGCCGGCGCGGGCGCGGCCCGGCCGCTAGGCGGGTCGGCTCAGTTGTAACGGTCGAGCCGCGGGCGGGGGGCGCGCTGCCCTCGCTTGAGAGAACCGCAACCCTGCGTGGGGCCGCCCTTGCCAGCGGACGCGGCAGCCCGAAGCATCACGAGCTCCACTGGTCCCACGTGGTCACGAAACCACGCTGCTACCGCCACGGCATTAGCTGCGGCGGTTCTCCACGGCGGCGCACCGGGCGCCGCCGCCTTCCGCCGCCGTGTCGGCATGGCACACCAGCGGGTCGTTCTGCGGACCACCGGACGAGTTCTGGTGGTCAGAAATTCGTGTCGTCTTCGCCAAAGGTCCTCCCAGGGTTCTTCATTCACTACGAGGACCCCGCGTCGCCCGTGTGGCCTACTTTATCGACGTCCGCCATTTCGCACACCAAGAATGAAAGGGGCGGTGGGTTCAGACTTGTTCGTTATTCCGCACCCACCGCGTTAGCAGTTTTAAAAGTCTCAAAACAATTTTAATCAACGTCGTGGGTATAAATCACAAAGATTTATATAATCAAAACCCCTACCTCGTCGTTGTCATCGAACGCGAGTTCTTCGCGGGATTGTCCGTCACGGAAGAAGAGGATCATCACATCGCGGAAGGGGCGTCGCGTCATCATGGTACACGGCGTCGCGTCGACGATCTCTGAGGGCTAAAGAAAACAAACAGATTTAATTTAATGAAATAAATCTATGTTGATGATAAAATCAACAATGGAAAAATAAAAAGATCTGAAATCCCCTACCTCAATCGGTGTTGATCGAAGGTTGTCGTGGGGAAGGATTGTCGCAGAAGAACATCGCGGGAGGAGAATCATCGGCGTCGCGGTACACGGCGTCGCATCTTCGATCTCCGAGGGTTCGGCGTTCTTCATCACCTTTCGTCGAAGGCTGGCATTCTTTGCGTTCTTCGTGAAGGAGAATGAAGATAGGGTTTCTCCAAATCCTCTCAACAAGAAACCCTCAAGAAAGACCTGCATTGGTCTTATTTTATTATTATGCCAATATTTTGAAAAATAAGTTAAGAAACGAACCGTTAATTTGGTGAATTAATGGTAACGTCTTAACTGTCCAATTAATAGGAGTGTTAGGAGTTTAGAAAACACACCAGCTGACTTTCATTAAAGAGGAGTTTTCGCAGGTGCGTTACTTAGAGGAAAAGAAACGGTGGGGTCGTGCAGGCCCCACCTCACAAATATCCTACCAAGAGAGTAGAATATTTTGGGTTCCACCCTATCCACTTCAACTTAGCTTAAGTAGATTTAAGTGGCTTTAAGTGAAATAAAATAAAGTTGTCGCACCACTTTATATTATTTTCTTCACTTAACCCCAAAAATTAAAAACCACTCCCGAGCAAACGCAACTCCGGAAGAGGCGTTTATAAGAAAATACTGGCGCTGCGATTCCATCGGTGCCCTCAGAATTCGATTCCGAGCACCGGTTCAAAAGTTATAAAAACATGCTCGTTCGTTCACTGAACTTACCCGAGCCAAACTTCGGAAAATGATTCCGGGCACACTAGGCCTCGGAATCACGTGCCGTCAGAAACTGCACTCTTGTAAAATTCCAAAAAAAAATTAAAAAAATATTCCTTGAAATTTACGGGACTTTACATCACTCCCACCTCAGGGATTTATGTCCCCGTAAAGATACATCATAAACTAGGGAAACAAATTTCGGTACTGAGCACGCATCTGAACCTCCCGCTCCCAAGTGCACTCCTGGAGGTTCCTGTGCTACCATTTGATGTGCACAGGAGTAATCAATCGTCCATGTAGGACCCGCTCCTGCCGATCCTCGATCTCCACCGGGACCTCCTCAAAAGTCACCCCATCATCAACGTCTAGCTCCCCATGGTCAATGATATGCGTCGGGTCGTGCACGTATCTCCTCAGCTGAGATACGTGGAAGACGTCGTGCACCCGGTGCAACTGAGGTGGTAGAGCCAGGCGATAAGCCACCTCACCAATCCTGCTGAGGACCTGGAATGGTTCGATGAAGCGTGGAGACAAAATGTCGCCTCGGCCGAATCTCTGTAAACCACGTCAAGGTGAGACACGTAAAAAGACGAGGTCTCCATCCTCGAACTCTAGTGGCCTCCGCCTCCTGTCAGCATAAGACTTCTACTGGATCTGAGCTGTCCTCATCCGCTCCTGGATGACCTGGACCTTCTCTATCGTGGCCTGGACCATCTTCGGTCCCACAAGTGCCGACTCCCCAGGGTCTGTCCAGCACAACTAAGATCTGCAAGGTCGACCGTACAACGCCTCATACGGTGCCATCCCAATGGTGGAGTGGTAGCTGTTGTTGTACGCAAACTCCACCAAGGGTAGGTGGTCCTCCCTGTTATGACCAAAGTCGAGGACACATGCACGGAGCATGTCCTCGAGAGTCTGAATGGTCCTCTCCGTCTGACCATCCATCTGAGGGTGAAAGGCGGTGCTCAGACGTAGCTGCGTCCCGAACTCCTCCTGCAACCCCTTCCAAAGCCGGGAAGTTAATCGAGCATCCCGATCGGTGACGATAGATAATGGCACACCGTGAAGCCGTACAATCTCATGAACGTAGAGATGTCCCAAGATCTCCACTGAGTCCTTCTCTCTGATGGGTAAGAAGTGATCTGACATGGTGAGTCGGTCGACAATCACCCAAATGGAGTCGTGACCTCTGGAAGTGCGCGGAAGTCCAGTCATGAAGTCCATATATATCCCGTCCCACATCCACTCCGGGACCTCCAAGGGATGTTCCAAGCCTGCTGGTACCTAGTGCTCTGCCTTCACCTGCTGGCAGGGGAGGCATCGAGAAACGAACTCTGCCACAGCCTTCTTCATGCTCGTCCACCAGTTCTATTGTCTGAGGTCCTGGTACATTTTCTCCACTCCAGGATGTACCGCCGAAGGAGAAGTGTGAAACTCTCTCAGAACCTCCTCATGTAAAGCAACTGGGACCAAGGTATGTCCTCTGAAAAAGATGCTGTGCTCTACTCCAAAGGAGAAACCATCAGGTGCCTGTCCTGAGGATATCTGTGCACACCGCGTCTCAGAGTCAGCATCCCCACGTTGTGCCTCTCTGACCCACTGCAGTAGTGGAGGAGTGACTGTGAGAGACTGAAGGAAAGGTGCTCCATCTCTATCCACGATGGATATCTGCAAAGCAGCTAGCTGCTATCTCGCCACCTCAAGTAGCTGAATTCCCATCCTCTTGCTGAGAGCATCGGATACCACGTTCCCCTTCCTAGGAGTATAGACTATCTCAAAGTTATATTCCTGGAGGAACTCGAGCCATCGCCGCTATCTTAGGTTCAGTTCCTTCTGAGAAAAGATGTACCTAAGACTCTGATGGTCAGAAAATATTGTAAAGCACTCGCCCATCAGATAGTGTCGCCATGTCTTCAGAGAGAAGACCACTACTGCTAACTCCAGGTCATGGGTAGCATAATTCTGCTCATGAGACCTCAAATGACGTGATCTGTAAGCGATCACTGCCCGCTCCTGCATTAGGACACATCCGAGTCTGGTCCCTAATGCATTGCAGTAGACTACGTACCCTACTCCCTCCTCAGGCAACCTCAAGATAGGGGCACTGGTCAGTCTCTGTCTCAGCTCCGGGAAGCTATGCTGACATCTGTCTGACCACACAAAGGGTTTCCCCTTCTTCGTAAGAGCTGAGAGTGGTGCTGCAACTCTGGAGAATTCTAGCACAAATATCATATAGTATCCATCTAGTCCCAAGAAACTCCGCAACTCCGTCACGCTCCTGGGTGGCTCCCAAGCTAGCACTGCCTTGATCTTTGCAGGATCCACTGCAACTCCTACCTCAGAGATGACGTGCACCAAGACGTGGACCTCACGTATCCAGAACTGACACATAGAGATCTTTCCATAATTCTGGTGCTCTCAGAGTGTGTCCAGTACAACTCGCATGTGATAGGCGTTCTCCTCCTCAGTCGTCGAGTATATTAAAATTTCGTCGATGAAGACCACGAGAAATCAATCGAGGTATGGCTGAAAGATCCTATTAATGATGCCCATGAACACTGTCGGAGCATTGGTTACGCCAAATGGCATTACCAAGAACTCATAGTGGCCATACCGACATCTAAAGGTCGTCTTCTGCATGTCCTCGCCCCGAACTCTGAGCTGATGATAGCCTGACCTGAGGTCTATCTTCGAGATCCACCGCGCTCCCTTGAGCTGATCAAAGAGGACATCAATCCTCGGTAGCAGATACTTGTTCCTCACTGTCACCTGGATCAGGAGACGATAGTCGACACAAAGTCGCAAGCTCCCGTCCGCCTTCTTGGCGAACAATATCGGGGAAGCCCATGGTGAAACACTAGGTCGGATGAATCCCTTGCCCTGCAAGTCCTCCAACTGTACCCGTAGCTCTCGACGCTCAGCGGGGGCCATCCGATATGCTGGAGTCGATATCAGGGCTGTCCCGGGGTACATGTCAATATAAAAGTATACCTCTCTGCGAGGAGGTAGCCCTGGAACATCGTCGGGAAAGACGTCCTCATACTGATCCACCACTGGAGGAAAACTAGGACTCCACACGTCAACTGATCCTAGGATGTGGCTAGCCAACTGATGAGTGATGGGATATCCTCTCCTCTGTGGAAGTCCATCCTGTTCTGCGAAGGCTCCCTTCTCATCGGTGAAGGTGAACCTGCTCCCGTCGTGCGTACACATCGCACCTTGCTCCTAATACAGTCAATCTGAGCATGGACTGTAGATAACCAATCCATGACCAAGATGACGTCGTAAGGCCTCGACGCCACTACAAGAAGACACCAGCCGAAACTCTCGCCTCCTAGAGTAAGCTCACACTACCGGAACCAGTGCGTAATCATCGAGTCCGCTCCCATAGGAGTCTCTAGCCGTAAGGATCGAGCCAACGGCTCTGTCGGAATCTCCAAGCTCCGAACAAGGGCAGAGGCTATGAAAGAGTGACTGGCTCCTATGTCTATAAGAACTACATCAAGGGTTGAATAGACACAGATAGTACCTCGAATCATCTCGGGCACGTCGTGGTCATAGGCCTCTGCTGCCTGGAGATGTGCTTGTCTTTTCCCACCAGCTCCCTGTGGCCGGGGTGGACCTCCTAGTGGTGGTGGTGGTAGAGCCTCAAAGTGTCTCCCACCAACTACTGCTTGGCCAGCTCCTCTCCCTTGTCCGCCTCCTCCCTGCGGGCCGCCACGGTCGACCCTCTGCCTCTTCCTGGGTGGCCCCTTAACTGTCTGCTGCTCCTCGGCACGGTGGATCGGGCAGTCACGAGCCATGTGGCCATGCCTGCCGCATGTGTAGCACTGCCTGCCTCTCGAAAGACTGGCTCCACGCTGTGTTCCCCGCACTGCTAAGCCAGTGTCATAAGGTCATCTATGTGAGGGTCTGGTCTTCCTGGACCCCTAAGTCGTCCGTCGACTGCCTGCTGCAGTAGACTCTGCTACGTGCCACCCCGCGGTAGGTCTCGCTGCTAATGAAGGCTCAGCAAGGAATCTCTCGATCAAAAGGGCTCGCTCCAGTACTCATTCCTGAGTAGGAATACTGAGGGAGATCAGCGATGCCCTGATCTCATGTCTTAATCCCTGGTCAAAGGTCCGAGCCTGGAAGAATGGGTCTCGTACCATGTCTGTCGAGTAGCGTGAGAGATCGGTAAATCTCGCCGAGTACTGGGCGACCGTCAAGCTGCCATGCCACAGCTATAGATGCTCCTGGATGCGTACCGCACGGAGGGTGGCTGGGAAGAACTCTGAGCGGAAGAGGCTCTCAATGTCTATCCAGAGAAGAGATGCCTCATCGTGCACATGGAGCATCAAGCTCCACCATCGGCCCACTTCCGCGTGCAGTAGGCTCACTACGAGGATCACCATGAGGTCTACTGGTGTCCTCACTAACCGGAAAACTCGTACCACTGCCTCTAGCCATTCCTCGGCTGCCTGGGGGTCCATCTCCCAATGGAACCTGGGTGGTCGCTGGCGCTGGAACTCATGCAGTGCACTAAGGCGACGTGCATTGTCAGCGGCTGGGGCTGGAAGCATCGGTGGCTTGGCGGGTAGAGGTACCGCCGGTGCCTCAGCTGTCAAAGGGCCATGTACCGAAGCCTCGTCGCTCGGCGTGCTATCATCACGCTTAACTCTCGGAACCCTAGCTGGCTGCCATCGTGGGGCCATTATGAAAAGGAAATAGGTGCGCCATGGTCAGAACAGTATACCGGGTGAGCTGACACAAAGTAATCACAATGAAAACTTGAAACACACATGCAATCAATGTTTTCGTGCATTAAGCCGGAAATCAGAATTCAGGGTCCTGGTGTACGGATACGTCGGCCGCCGCACCAACACTGGACTCCCTGAACTGATAACCACACCCAATATTCTTAACATTATTGCTTCAAATAGAAAAAGATCAGAGTCCAAGTTCTATGGTAGAACTGAACTCCTTTGATACCAATTTGTCACGACCCGTCCTCGGGGCCCGTGCTGTGACTACCCCATGCCCGCCTTCCATAGGCCAGGGGCTGGCGAGTATCACCAAGGCGTAATTCCTGGTAAAAAGGGAAGGCATTGCCTTTGTAAAGTAAACAAACACCATAGAGCAAGCAAGCAGTATAAGTAATCACTAAGTAAAAGATGATACAATGAAAGTGAGGAAAAGTAAGTGGGCCAGTATACAAACCCAAACTGAAAGTAAAGTACAACTGGAAGGGAAAACATCAACTGAAAAGTAAAGCCGCAACACTGAGTTTTCCACTGGAAATCCTACCTGAAGGGTGGGTACAGATAGCCTCCACTGCTCCTCAGGTCCAGCCGACCGCTCTGAGTACATCCCTCCCAGTGGTCAACCTCCAGGTACCGTCCTGCTCCACAAGCCTCAACCACGATCAGTGATGTCCGTCGTCTGCAACCAACACAACGTAGTGCGGGCATAGCCCGTGTAGGGGTGAGTATAATCTACTCAGTAGGGACCCCGAGACCTTCGAAGGTCTCCCAGAATCCAGAAAGGATAATCTACAAAGGAATGATACAATAATGATGTATCATCCGACACTTCTTAGGTATATTCCCATACATATACCTATGTCATCAATTCTCGTTCGGTTCCAACATCCAAGCCCAAGTACAACCTAGTCTACACAGGAAAGCAAAACGTAAATCCACACAGGATAGCACAACACAATCCACATAGGAAAGAAAAATAGGATTCAGCTCACACAGGAATACTTCTTCATATGACGATAAAGATGACCATATATTGCCACTGATTCATCTAAGCCGTCAGACCCACAATGGATCGATAGGTACTAACCCCCGCAATGACCCACAAAGGATCTGAACCACAAAGGATCGATAGGTAACTAACCCCAACAATGACCCACAAAGGATCTTACCCACACAGGATCGATAGGTAACTAACCTCCGCAATGACCCACAAAGGATCTGACCCACACAGGATCGATAGGTAACTAACCCCCACAAAGACCCACACAGGATTAGACCCACACAGGATCTGTAGGTGCTGGCCCACACAGACTGTTGAGCGCTGACCCACATAGGATCAGACCCACACAGGATCGGTAGCACTAATCCACAAAGGATTGCTTAGTGTTGTAGTCTTCACCATCGAATCCACTGAGGATCTCTGAACAGTCGTCGTCATCGTCGCAGTCGCAGCCAGCTCTAGGGTTACTGCACACAGAAAGCTCGGGAGGGAGGGTCCGCTCCACGAGCCGAGGGGCTGATACATCAACTGATACATAGTCCAGATTTGATGTATCCAAAAGTTCCGTATCATCAACAGGAACTCAATGTCGCAGACGGCGCGTCAATCGGACGCCCGGTCTGAGAGTTATTGACTTTTTTGTTCCAGGGGCCCGATTGGTTTTTAAGGAAAAACCAACCCGACCGTACTCCACCTGCGTCCAAACCTTAGGCAGAGTAATCCAAAAGATCTGTCTCACTTAGACGAATTCAACAAAGTCGACGGCACGTCAATCGGACATCCCAGACTCAAGATATGAGTGTTTCCGCTCCGAGGGCCCGGTTGGTTTCATGTACGAACCAACCCGGCCGAACCCAAAGTACTCTGAAACCTTCAGTGCGATATACCAAAATGACCGACTCGATCCAAGGACCGCATCGCCGCTGACGGTGCGTCGATCGGAGGCCTGTTCTCAAGTTATGAGCAAAAGACCGAAAAGGTCCGAAAACGGGGGGTCTGGGCCCGGACCGACCCCAGCCCAACCCCCTAGGTCGACCCGACCCGGGTCCGGGTCTGACCCGGCCGGCGCGGCCTAGCCTGGCCAGGGTGGCCCGGCCCGGCCTGGGCATGACCTGGCCCGGCCGCCAGGCGGGTCGGCTCGGCTGTTACGGCCGAGCCGCGGGCAGGGGGCGCGCTGCCGCCGCGTGAGAGAACCGCGGCCCCACATGGGGCCTACCTTGCCATCAAACGTGGAATTCGGCCGCGTCCCGAGCAGTCGCGGGACCACGCTGCTACCGTCGCGGCTTCAGCCACGACGGTTCTCCACGGCGGCGCGCCGGGCGCCGGTGGGTCGCTCCGCGGACCACCGGACGAGTTCCGGTGGTCGGAAATTCGCGCCATCTTCGACAAAGGTCCTCCTGGGGTTCTTCCTTCACTGCGAGGAACCCGTGTCGCCTGTGCGGCCTACTTTGTCGACGTCCGCCATTTCGCACACTAAGAACGAAAGGGGTGGTGGGTTCGGACTTGTTCGTTAGTCCTCACCCACCCCCTTAGCGATTTTAAAAGTCTCACAACAATTTTAATCAATGTCGCGGGTATAAATCACAAAGATTTAAAGAATCAAAACCCCTACCTTGTCTTTTTCGTCAGACGTGAGTTCTTCACGGGATTGACCGTCGTGGAAGAAGAGGATCGTCGCTTCGTGGAAGGGGCTTCACGTTGTCACGGTACACGGCGTCACGTCGACGATCTCCGAGGGTTAAAGAAAACACATATATTTAATTTCACGAATTAAATCTATGTTGAGGATAAAATCCACAAAGGAAAAATTAAAAGATCTGTAATCTCCTACCTCAATCGGTGTTGATCGAAGGTTGTCGTGGGGAAGGATTGTCGCAGAAGAACGTCGCGGGAGGAGAATCGTCGGCGTCGTAGTGCACGGCGTCACGTCGTCGATCTCCGAGGGTTCGGCGTTCTTCGTCACCTTTCGTCGAAGGCCGGCGTTCTTCGCATTCTTCGCGAAGAAGAATGAAGATATAGTTTCTCCAAATCCTCTCAACAAGCAATCCTCAAGAAAGACATGCGTTGGTCTTATTTTATTATTATGCCAACAGTTTTAAAAACAAGTAATGAAACGCACCATTAATTCGGTGAATTAATGGTAACATCTTAACTATCCAATTAATAGGAGCGTTAAGAGTTTAGAAAACGCACCAGTTGACTTTCATTAAAGAGGAGTTTTTGCGGCTGCGTTACATAGAGGAAAAGAAACGGTGGGCTCGTGCGAGCTCCACCTCACAAATATCCTACCAAGAGGGTAGGATATTTTGGGTTCCACCCTATCCGCTTCAACTTAGCTTAATTATCTTTATGTGGCTTTAAGTGGCTTTAAGTGAAATAAAATAAAGTTGTCGCACCACTTTATTTTATGTTTTTTCACTTAACCCCAAAAATTAAAAACCACACCCGAGTAATCGCAACTCTGAAAGAGGCGTTTCTAAGCAAATACTGGTGCTTCGATTCCATCGGTGCCCTCGGAATTCGATTCCGAGCATTGGTTCAAAAGATAGAAAAACCCACTCGTTCGTTCACTGAACGTACCCGAGCCAATCTTTTGAAAATGATTCCGGGCACACCGGGCCTCAGAATCATGTGCCGTCAAAAACTGCGCTCTTGTAAAATTCCAAAGAAAATTATTAAAAACAATTCCTTGAAATTTATGGGTCTTTACAACGAATATTGACGACGCGTGATTTTGAGGCCCGGTGTGCCCAGAATCAATTTCTAAAGTTTTGTTCGGGTACGTTTAGTAACCATACAAGAGGGTTTTTATAACTTTCGAACCGGTGCTTGGAATTCAAATAAGAGTACACCGTTGAACTCGTAGTGCCAGTATTCACTTAAGGAGACTTTCACCTCGATGACAGTTGGTCGAGCGTGAAAGTTATTTTTTGGGTTTTTCATGGAAATAATAAAATAATATAAACACACATTTTATTTTATTTTATCTATTATGACCACCCATGTCGAAGTTGTAGGTGGGGACCACCACACCTTAAACTCCCATGAGAGGTTATGGTGGTGGGTACCACCCGAGTTCTCAAAACCTCCCGATTTGAATTTGGGAGTGAAGACCACCCGACCCCCTATTGATAGGGGGAGAGGAAAACCTCTCAACTCCCTCATTAATGTGGAGGATCCTCTTGAGCTTCTTCCACATTAATTATGCCAATGCACCTATTGATTGTTCCAACTCTCCCTTAATCAATTCGAACATTTTGAATATTATTCCAACAACTTAATCTATTATTTGGAGGCTATTATTTCATTTTGGTGGAACTTGAGAGAGTAGAAATATTGAGAGAAATATTGGGAGAAGGCTCGGAATGAAGAACGCTCCACCGATGAAGAACACTAACGAGGAACACCTTCGACTATGAAGAACGATCTCGACTTCGACTACCTTTGACGTAGGATGTGTTCATCTACAACAAATTGGAATCCGCCTTCTTATTCCAATGTAAACCAACTTCAAACAAGGTATGAATTTTATTTCAGTATGACATTATTACCTTGAATCTTTCCTTTTAAAACAAAGAATGCAGATCAACTTCTAACTAGTTGATCCACATATGTTTACCATTTTCAGGTTTTGGGATTAATCATTGTGGAAGGGTTTGTTGTGTTTTGTTCTTGTGATCCAAATGCTACCACCCAAAATGCAGAGGGTGCGGAACAAACCAATATGTCCTGAACCCTCCGTCGTTCTCTTTTACGGTGTTCTTCGAAACGGAGGAAGGTGAAAACGGTGAAGTAGATGATGAAAGCAATGGTCATGCCACCCGCAACCTCCGTGACCCGTTCCGCCCCCGAAGCGTTCCGTGCTGCCACCGTCCAAACCGGCCGTGACCCCTCGCGGCGCCTCGGTAGAATCACCCCCACAGTCTCCGCCCTTCTAGCCACGCCGCCCTAGGCCAAGCTGAGCCGCCCTGGTTGCACCGTCTGCCGGCCGAACTGGCCCCAGCCACCCTGGCCTCGCGGTGCCCTTTTGAGGTTCCCCGACCATGCCATCTGCCAGCCTCCCGATCCCCCGATCGAAACCACACCCTCACGACCCCCAGGCCGAGCCAGCCTCCCGCACCCTCGTTGTGCCCCGACCGAGCCGGCCTTCCGTGCTCCTCACGGCACCCCATCCAAACATGCACATGCCCTCATGGCGCCCTCTAGGCTGAGTCGCCCATGCAGTGCCCTCCAGGCCAAACTGCCCTCACACCGACCCTTGGACGATCCGTTCCCTCACGGCTGCTATGTGCCCTCACGGCCCTCTGAGGCCCCTCACGGCCAGCTGGGCGAGGCCCAGCGAGCCGGGCCGAACCGAACGGACTTGCCCGCCCAACGGGCCGAGCCTAACCTAGTGGGTCGAGCTTGTCACCATGGGTTAGGTCAGGCCAACCCAGACCGGGTCGGACCAGACAGGGTCGGGCCGGGTCGGCCCACTATAACCCTTTACGTTCTTTTGGCCATATATTTGGCATCAGGAGTCTGTTTGAAGAACCGTCAGTGGTCCTCATAATCTTGGAGCATGACGGTCCCTTTGATTATACCCACTGGAGTTTGGAGTATAGTTGAGATATGGTCAGTTTGGATTGTGCATGAATCCAACTATGCCCCTAAGACAAAAGGCTAATAACTAATAGACTGGGCATCTGATTTACATGTCGTCTATTGCGTTGATACCCCTATGACATGGAGGAACTTTTAGATACTTCTTTTTGGGACATCGTGATTTTTGGAGAATTGACTAGTAGCTCGTGGAGAGGTTCTTTCCAATGACAAGTGAGCAGAGTGTGGAGACCTAGTAGCTGGCTGAGACCTGACGACTGCTGATATTTTACTTGGAGAGACTCTACTAGCCCAGTGGGGAGTTCCTGGTTGTGGCGGTAGACCCACAGTGGAGGAGTGTGATCTGTGTGATGCAGCAGACCCGCAGTACTCGAGAGGAGGAGTACCTCTACAAGCGATGAGGGGGAGCGCCTGGGTGTGTTGGTAGACCTACGGTGGGTAGCCCCTCTCTGTGACACAGCAGACCCATAGTACTCAACTGGAGGAGTACCTCAGTAGTCCAAGGTTAGTGGGAAGTGAGCTTGGTGTTGTGGAATGCCTAGTGTTCTCGACCAAGGAGGAGTTCTCCAGCAGTCGTTCTTTCAATAATGTGAATAAAATACTGTTTGAGTTGAGTCAGTACATTTTTTTTCCTCAGGTTATAGATGGATCACTTGATAACTAAGGAATATGTATGGGAATATACCTATGTAAGGTTATCTATTGATTTCCTACTTTGTGGTTTATCCTTGTCAGATTTTGTTAGACCTTGATAGTCTCGGGGTCCCTACATAGTATCGTTATACTCACCCCTGCACGGGATATGCCCACAACTTGTTCTATTGGTTGCAGATGATGGAAAACACTGACTGAGATTTAGAGTACCAGGACTGGATGGTACCTCGAGGTGGACCTTTCGACTAGTCGGTAAACAGAGGAGACTGATAGACGTGGAGTGCTATGGAGGCTATCTGTACCTACCATTCTGGTAGGAATTCTGGGGGATGACCCAGTAGCTATTTTTCCAGTCTTCAGTTGTACTTTTACTCCCAATTCCTTGTACTTTAAATTTGGGCTTGTATTTTCAACCCCTTTTACATTTCAGTACTCTTTTGTTATACATTTTACTTAGTGTTTTGTATCTAGTAATGTGCTCTATTGTGTGCATTTACAGGTTATAAAGGCAATGCCTTCCTAGTTTTAAGGAACTACGCCTTTGGTGCTAGTCGCCAGCCCCTGGTCTATGGAAGGAAGGATTAGGGTAGTCACGACATGGGCCCCGGGGGACGGGTCGTGACAAATTGGTATCACAGGAGTCGGTTCTAACACAGAACTTAGGACTCTGATATTTTCTATGAAGAAATAAGGTTAAGTATAATGAGTGTGGTTTTCAGTTCAGGGATCCTAGTGTTGGTGTGGCGGCCGACGTATCCATACACCAGGACCCTGACTTCTTTTTTCCGACTCAGTACACGGAAACACTGATTGCGTGTGTGTTTTAAAAAATATTCTTTATGTAAACTCAACAAAGTCAGTTCACCGGGTATAATCTTTTGACCATGTCGCATCATTTCTTTTTTGGATGACTCCCCATAGACAGCCGGCTAGAATTCTGAGAGTCGTACGCACTGATATCCCACCGAGAAACGAGGCTTCGATGCAGGGCCCTTTTCCAGCGGAGGCACCAGTGGTACCACTCCCCATTGGGCCACTAATGCCACCGGCCCCTGTAGCAGATGATGCATGCTGCTTGAGAACGTTTCATGAGTTCCATTGCCAGTGGACACCCAGGTTCAGGGGAGAGACATAACCACAAGCGGCTGAGGATTGGATGGAGGCTATGGTGAGAGTCTTCTGACTAGTAGGGACACCAGCAGACCTCATGGTGATTCTTGTTGCTAGCCTTCTATAGGCAGCAGTGGGAAGATGGAGGAGCTTGATGCTCCGGGATCATGAATAGGTGACACTTCTCTGGGAATACTTCGAGAGCCTATTTTGGGAAGAGTTTGTCCTAGTGTCTCTCCATGCAGTGCGCATATAGGAGCTACTTAATCTGTAGTAGGGAAGCATGATTATGGCTTAGTACTCAGTAAGGTTCATAGAACTCTCACGCTAATCCATTGATTTGGTGCATGACCCATTTTCAGGGCCCAGATCTTCAAGTAGGAACTCATGCGGGAGATCAGAGCTTTGGTGATCTCACTCAGCATCCCGACGCAGGCATGGGTATTAGAGAGATCACTCCTAGTATAGAGTTTCCTTGCTGACCAGTCGCCAACAATGAGAACCCCACAAGTTGACACGTACCGGAGTCTTCTGTAGTTGGAATCAGACAAATGTTTCAGAGGTCCAAGAGTACTAGATCTACAGGTGGACGACTTCATGACTCAGGATCGGTTGTGTGGGGCATCCAAAGTAGAGACAAACCTACCAGAAGTGGGCGGTGTTACTCGTGCTGCAGGTAGGGTCACATGGCTCGTGACTGTCCGACCCGCCATTCGTATTATCAGCAGATGGTCGAAGGACCTCCCAGGCAAAGGCAGAGATTCGATCGAGGTGGTCCAAAAGGAGTAGGCGGACGTGGAAGAGTAGTTGTCCGTGCAGCTGGTGGTGGGCGATGTTTCGAGATGTTACCACCACCACCACCAGGAGGTCCACCCTGACCGTAGGGAGAAAGTGGATAGGGGAGAGATCATCTCCAAGCAGATGAGGCCTATGATCATGTCGCTCCGGAGATGAATTGAGGTACGATCTGTGTCTACTCCACCATAGATGCAGTACTTATAGACACAAGTTCTAGTCACTCTTTCATTTCCACTTCCCTCGTTCGAATCTCAGAGATTCTGAAGGAGCTGTTGGCTCGATCCTTTCATCTAGAGACTCCTATGGGAGCATATTTGATGATTGCTCACTGGGGTTGGTAGTGTGAACTTACTCTAATAGGTTAGAGCTTCAGCTGTGATCTCCTAGAAGAGGCTTCGAGGCCTTACGATGTCATCTTTGGTATAGACTGGTTCCCTATAGTCCATGCTCGGATTGACTGTATTAGGCACAAAGTGTAGTGTGTCCACACGGATGGGACCAGGTTTACCTTTGATAGAGTGCTATCGTGGGCGCCCTCAAATGATTAATGTGATTTTGGGTACTTAGGTGCAGTAGAGTGGCTGACCAAGGTCGTCTCTCAAAGGAGGAAGTGAATTAAAACAATTTTTAGAGGTATTATAGAAGTAAAATAAAAGAGAATAAAAACACTACTTGAAAGGATGGGGGTGTTTTTTTATAGTTTATGAATCTATAAGAAGTTTTCTGGAAGAAGATTGCATTTTTTTTGTTTTTAATTTTGAAATGAAGTTTCGATTAGAATGACACAACAAGAAGATGTTTTTTTTAGAAATCTATTTTAAAAGGCGTAATCGATCTAACTCTACCTCTTCAATCATTTATTAATCATTATCATTAAAATTAATATTCACTTAATTATGATCCCTTAATTTGTTAAATCCCGAACCCTACGAGAATTAACTTTACCACGAATATTGAAGTGAATTTTAACCTTAGGATAACTTCAGAACATGCAATCGCGACACCCTGCTTTGATTGATGCTCTAAAATTAGATTATGGTCAGTGGTAAATTAAGGCACATAACCACTCTGGAAATGAGGATTAATTGAGTTTAGGGATTATATTTGAACTCTACAAATTGATCTCGTGTGGTTTTGAATTACCGATTAAGGTTGCGCTCTCACAGTTCACACAATGCCCGACCTCGCGTGTTTTGTGTTAACTATTAAATTGATTGCTTAGTTTCATTTAAATTAAAAACTCAATTAATAGATCATAATATGTGAATTACAGTAGCTCATTGATTCAAAATAAATGAATGAAGAAGGATAGAGGTCGATCGATTACTAAAAAGAACTACTCTTCCATGGGTGGTGTAGTCATCGTGGAGACGTTTTGCATAAGCAACGGATTGAAAGGGTAGAACCCAATATTGTCTCCACTCTTGATTCCAACCCAATTAAGAAGATTAAGATAAGAAGAAGAGGGATGAACACAGAATATTATTTGAAGAAAAATTCAAGAAACAAACATGAAAGAAAAGAAATACAAAGAAGAGGTGAGAGAGGAGAGCCTTTTTGGAAGAGAGGTTTTCACAAAGGCTTACTTCCTCCAAGAGTTGTGAGGGGCTCCCAAGAGAAACCCTTTCGGCCACACCTTCCCAAAGCCTCGACCAGCCCTCTCAAAGAGTTAAAACCCCCTTTAAATAGAGTTTGTGAGGGCTAGGGATACATAACTTTTTAAGTGTGAAATGAAAAACTCGGCCAAATATTTTATTCCAACTTTCACCGCCCATTTGACCTCCAAAACGCGTGAATTGACCAGCCTTCCATAAGGATTATTTGTGCCAAATCACGTCCCCGAACTTTCCTCAACATTTGGGCTCAATCCAAGCCCGTATGTAGACGATATGGCCCAAATACAGAACCCATGTCTATTCTGCCGAGTCCAACCCACCATTGGATTAATTCATCATTTACTCCATCCAAATGCACTCTTTAGCTCTAGTGTCCTGAATGAAAGTTGTATAAAATGAAGTTAGGAACACGGTTAAAAAATTAAAAATTCAAATAATAAATATAAAAATAGTTATCTTTGAAATACTACAATGCACTATTAAGGGTAAAACTGGAATTTTCACCAAATTTTCAAATGAATGATCAAATCCCAAATATTTTATAAATAAAAATATTTAACACAATGTGAGGAAATTATTTCATTTATTATCAATAAAATATTCAATAAAATAGTGTTTTATCAACTCCCCCACACTTACCCTTTTGCACACCTGGGCAAAACCTCATATCAAGTAAACATCAATATCAAATCAAAACCAATTTTAAAACACATATCCTTAAGATCAATCAATTTCACACCAAGAATAAAAAGATATCATGCTTCATAAAAAACCTTATTTCAAGTTCTCCATTTATATCATTCAATATATTTCCACTTCATTTATCCGCCCATGCACAAAACACTTACCTCGCTTGAATTTTCTCTCATCACTCAAATATCAATTTTTTTTGCAATGTCTTTCTCATCCAAACTCATACAAGGGTCACCATAGGCTTGATAGATTCCTACATCGCTACCCGATGTGAGTCATGGACATATGTTTATCATGAGGACTTTTCAGGGTTGTTCTGTGGCTTTCGGTTGGTAGGATTAAGATGTGAAAAACTCTGAGGCTGAATGAGGAGGGCTTGACTCTTTTGAAGCAAAATTGCATTAATCTAATTTTCACTTAAATGTGGTCTTCTCTTCAATCCCCATAGTATCAATTCAGCTCTATCATCATGAAAAGTCATGAAAGGTTTACACCATTCATCATTTCAGCATAAAAAATGTCAATATTCTCAAACGTGATTTTCTTGAAAGCTCCAGATGGGCACAGCTTTCCACCTCAATTAGAAGCTCCAGAAAAGGCACAGCTTCACTTGTCATGAAAGCTCCAGAAAAGGCCCAGCTTTCAATATAATGACTTTCTTTAGAAGCAAACACATCTCTTCAAAATTTAATTTTCCACCCAAAGTATCACAGAATGTGGTGGCAAAACCCAAGACAACTTCCCCCACACTTAAGCTCAACTAGATTATGCAATTTCACTTCAAGAGTTGGTTGGATAGGGAAAATTGGCTTGTAATATGGCTTAACCTAACAGGCTGTGCATGGATTCTAAGGGCTACAAGGATTAAATATTCATGGTAGGCCATTATAAAAAAGGATTCTTTGAAATAGGGGCTTTAATACCAAACAAATGCCTCAATCATTTAAACATAAGTACCTCAAACCCTCAAGTTTTGACAGGAATAGATCAAATTCTGGTTAAATAAAGCATGGTTTGGTTCTCTCAAGAAGTTAGGTGAATGTAAAGAATATGAAAATAATGGTTTAGAAGCATCACAGGAAAGTGATTTCAAATATAAAGACAGTGAGTTTGTCATGGGATTCAAAATTCAGCGTACTTTTCATGAAATTACTAAATATTTGAACTTGAAACAAAGTCATTTCAGCATTCATTTAAGCTTAGTTTCAAGGGGTAAATTGTTTCACTTATTGATATGGATTTAAAAATGGCTATGAGAATCATTTCAGCCCAAACGTTTCAAAAACACAATGAAAATTGTAAAATAAACACACAAATTTTGGAAAACACACAAAAAATATTTTTGGTTTTTTTTAAACAGGAAAACAATTGAAATTACTAAACTAAAAGGTTCCCTCCCCCACACTTAAAATATTGCATTGTCCTAAATGTGAACCTATGAGATGATATATGCACATGAAATGCAGAATTTTTAAATAGGACAAATAATATAAAAGTGAAAGGGTTAGGAACAGCCTGATGTGATCAAGTGATGATGGGGTCATGCAGTGTGATAAAATCCACTGCATCAGTAGGATGTCCCTCAATGTATCTCTTCAAATGTTGCCCATTGACTGTAAAGCTCCTTCCAGTGTCCTATTGTGTGATCTCCACTGCACCATAAGGAAAAACATTAGACACAATATAAGGACCTAACCATCTGGAACGCAACTTACCAGGCATCAACTTCAGTCGTGAACTATAGAGAAGGACTTTCTCTCCAACATGAAACTCCCTTTGTTGGATCATTTTGTCATGAGCTGCTTTTGATCTTTCCTTGTAGAGCCTTGAGTTCTCATATGATGACAATCGAATCTCCTCAAGCTCTTGAATTTTCATCTTCCTTTGAATTCCAGCTTGGGCCAAATCCATGTTACATTTCTTTATAGCCCAATATGCCCGATGCTCGACTTCCACGGGGAGATGACACGCTTTCCCAAAAACAATCCGAAATGGGGACATACCAATGGGTGTCTTTTATTCTATCCTATAAGCCCACAATGCATCATCCAAGCGCTTGCTCCAATCCTTCCTATTTGGCTGCACGGTTTTCTCCAAGATTTGTTTCAACTCACGATTTGAAACCTCAGCCTGGCCATTTGTTTGGGGGTGGTATGGTGTTGATGTTTTGTGTGTCACCCCATACTTTCGAAGGAGGGAAAAAAATTCCTATTGCAAAAGTGTGTCCCTTGGTCACTGATGATGGCCTTTGGTACTCCAAACCTGCAAAAAATTTGTGCTTTGACAAAGTCCACAACAACATGAGAATTGTCAGTCCTGGTGGCCTTGGCCTCCACCCATTTACTCACATAATCAACAGAAACCAAAATGTACAAAAATCCAAATGAACTAGGAAAAGGACCCATAATGTCGATGCCCCATACATCAAAAATCTCACAAAATAGTATGGGTTGTTGGGGCATCTCATGTCTCCTAGAAATGTTCCCAGTGTGTTGGCAACGAGAGCATGACTTACAAAACACATGGGCATCATGGAATAATCTAGGCCAATATAATCCAGAGTCTAAAACCTTCCTAGCTATCTGTTGGGGTCTAAAGTTTCCACCACATGCAAGTGTATGACAAAATTGCAAAACAGACTCAAACTCATGATCGGGAACACACATCCTAATGACTTGGTCACTACACATACGCCAGAGGTAAGGATCATCCCAAACATAAAATCTTGACTCACTCTTTAATTTTTGGACTTGATGTTTCCTCAAATTTACTGGGATTTCAGAGCCAACAATGTAATTAACTAAATCAGAATACCATGGATGCTTACCTGAGATGGTATAGAGATGCTCATCGGGGAAAGTGTCCCGAAGTGGTACCTGGTCCAAGGTGTCACCCTCTAGTGTGTGAGTAAGCCTACTCATGTGGTCTTCCACAAAGTTTTCTGACCCCTTTTTTTCCTTTATCTCGATGTCAAACTCTTGAAGAAGCAGCATCCAACGGATAAGTCGCGGCTTTGCATCTGGCTTCTTCAGGAGGTACCTCAAAGCTGCATGGTCAGAAAAAACAACTACTTTAGATCCCAATAAATATGAACGGAATTTATCTAAAGCAAATATGACAGCAAGAAACTCCTTTTCTGTGGTAGTGTAGTTTGATTGGGCTGAATCTAGTGTCCTCGCTGCATAGGCGATCACATGTGAACGTCCCTCCACCCTCTGAGATAAGACAGCTCCAACCGCGAAGTTGGAGGCATCACACATAAGCTCAAATGGAAGGTCCCACCGTGGGGGCTGTATGATTGGTGGAGTGGTCAGACACTTCTTCAGCTCATCAAATGATACCCTGCATGAATCATCAAAATTGAAGTCAATATCTTTTTGAAGCAATCAAGATAAGGGTAGAGAGATCTTACTAAAATCTCTGATAAAGCGTCGATAAAATCCAGCGTGCCCTAGGAAAGATCTAACATCACGCACACATGAAGGATAGGGTAAGGATGAAATAATTTCTACCTTAGATCTATCAACCTCTATCCCATGTTTTGACACCACATTACCTAAGACAATGCCATGCTCTACCATAAAATGACACTTTTCAATGTTCAGGACCAGATTATTCTCAATACAACGATTCAACACATTTCCCAAACTAATTAGACATTCATCAAATGAAGACCCATACACTGTAAAATCATCCATAAATACCTCCATGAAGGTCTCAATAAAATCAGAAAAAATACTCACCATACATCTCTGGAAGGTACCTGGGGCGTTGAAAAGTCCAAATGGCATCCTCCGGTAGGCAAATGTGCCAAAGGGACATGTGAATGTAGTCTTCTCCTGATCCTCTGGAGCTATAGGAACCTGAAAATATCCAGAAAATCCATCCAAGAAACAATAGTGTGTCTTCCCAGCTAGTCTCTCAAGCATCTGATCAATAAATGGGAGGGGGAAATGGTCCTTGCGAGTGGTCTGATTTAGTTTCCTATAATCAATACACACACGCCAACTGTTTTGCACCCTCATTGGAACTAAATCATCTTTCTCATTTTTAACAACAGTAAAACCAGTTTTCTTAGGCACAACCTGAATTGGACTTACCCACTGTGAATCTGAAATGGGAAAGATTATACCTGCCTCAAGAAATTTCTCAACTTCCTTTTTAACAACTTTCAGGAGGGTGGGATTGAGTCTCCTTTGTGGTTGTCTCACCGGTTTAGCCCCATCCTCCAAGAGAATCCTATGCATGCAAATGGAGGGGCTAATACCTAATATGTCATCCAAGGTCCACCCAATCGCCCTGATGTTCTCCCTCAAATTATTTAAAAGCCTTTCTTCATGTTCAAAAGGGAGATTGTTAGCAATGATAACAGGTAATCTCTCACCACTCAACAAGTATGAGTATTTCAGATTTGGTGGCAATGGCTTGAGTTCTAATGAAGGAGGGTGTAGTATGGATGGAAACATTGAAGGAACTGAAATATGTGCACAAAGAGCATCAGTATCTGAATAGACATCATCAAAATCATAGAATAAAGCATCAAATCCATCAGCAGCCATTTCATAATCAGAGTGAACATGATCAAAATCAGAATATGAATCCACATCAAAATCAAATCTTAGAGAGTCTTGTTCATTAGAAACAGGTGTGGAAGTTCTCTTAGTCATTAAACCAGAACCAATACTCATAATCTCCCTAAGCATAGGACAATCCAATTCCATGATGTTTTTACTTGGTGGTTCAAAATGGGAGATAACAAAAGCAGAATGGTCCTCTGAGGGGTACTTCATGGAATCCATAACATTAAATATCACAACTTCATCTCCAAACTCCATGGAAAGTGTACCCTCATTGAAATTTATGATAGTTTTTGCAGTTTTGAGGAAGGGTCTACCTAAGATAATGGGGGCATGAGAACTTACCTGATCATCCTCCATGTTAAGAACATAGAAATCCGCTGGAAAGATCATGTCTCTTACCCGGACAAGTACATCCTCAAGGACTCCCACTGGATATGTCGTAGCTCTATTCGCCAATTTCACCACTACTCTTGTTGGCTTCAACTCACCAACCTGCAAGGAAGAGAATACAGAGTGAGGCATCACATTTATGGAAGCACCTAAATCACAAAGTGCATCAGAAAAGTGCAACTCCCCTATGGTGCATGGGATGGTGAATGTCCCTGGATCCTTGCACTTTGTTGGCATTGCTAGAGTTGGTGAAATGAGTGCTGAGACATTCCTTCCAAGGTTTATCCTCTCATTTCCCTTGAGCCCTCTTCGATTGGTGCAGAGTTCTTTTAAGAATTTCTCATACCTTGGGATTTTCTTAATGGATTCAAGTAGAGGAATGTTGATCTCCACACGCTTGAATGTGTCCAAAACCTCCTTTTTCATTGCTTCTTCACCCATATTCTTGGTTTGAACAACCCTGTTTGGAAAAGGAAGGGGTTTAGGAGGAACATCATCAATCTTTTTCTTACCTTTATCTTTCTCCTTGGATTTCTCATCAGTTGGTATGGAATGCGGCTTCTCTGAAGTTGAGGTGAATCCCGGTGGAATGGTAGGTGTAGATGTATCGTTCATTTTCTTCCCACTTCTCAATGTGATTGCACTAACATTCCCCTTTGGATTTGGAGTGGGTTAGGAAGGTATATTTCCAGAATTCTTACTCACAAGTTCATGGAGGGCGGTGGCAATCTGACTCATTTGAGTCTTCAACTCTCTCAGCTCCGAACCTTGACTCTTCAGCTCATTCTGTTGATTAAGAACAATTTGTTTCAAAAGATCATCAGTGTTAGAGTCTACCTTGTGTTGGATATTCCCTTGTTGCTGACTCGTTGATGTTTGAGCTTCGAATCTCCTTTGGGGTTGTTGGAAACCCTGTTGGTAAGGTGGAGGCTGCTGGAAGTTTTGTTGAAAAGGGGGCCTTTGTTGTTGTCCAGAGCCATACCTCATGTCTACTAGATCTTTCCACCCTTGGTTGTATGTTGGATCAAACTTCTTTTGGGGATATGGTTGTTGTTGTTGCTGCTGAAATGGTCTCCCAGGGAACACTGCTGCACAATCTTCTGTTTCTTGGAATTGTGGGCAACAGTCAGTTGGGTGGCATGTCTCAGTGCAAATACCACAAGGCCTTGAAGGAGGGGGTAGAGATGTCTTTTGTGCCAAAGCAATTTGCCTCACCATAGTTGTCAATTCTTCTAACTTGGTATCAATCAAATGACTTTCAAGAGAAGAAGGACTTACTTGATGTACTCCTCGAACATGTGGTGTACCTCTATCACCGAATTGTTGAGAGTTTTGGGACATTTTGTCAATCAATACTCATGCAGATACTGGTGTCTTGTCCACCAATGCTCCTCCAGCTGCAGCATCCACCATGCTCCTCTCCATGGGTGTGAGTCCTTCGTAGAAGTATTGGATGAGGAGTTGCTCACTGATTTGGTGATGTGGGCAGCTTGCACACAACTTCTTGAATCGCTCCCAGTACTCATACATTGACTCCCCTTGTACTTCCTTGATCCATGATATCTCCTTTCGAATGGATGTGGTCCTTGATGCTAGAAAAAATCTCTGCAAGAAAAGACATTTCAAATCGTTCCAACAAGTTACATCTTCGGGTTGTAAATAATACATCCAATCTTTCGCAGCTCCATCAAGTGAGAATGGGAATGCTCTTAGTGTGATTTGATCTTCAGAGACATTTCTAGGTTTTAGGGTTGAGCAAACCACATTAAATTCTTTCAAATGTTTATTGGGATCCTCACCAGAGAGGCCATGAAACTTTGGAAGTAAGTGAATTAACCCAGATTTCAGTTCGAAGTCCGATTCGAGATTTGGGTATGCAATACAATTTGGTTGATAGTTAATATCAGGTGCAGCCAATTCTCGAATGGTTCTATTAAGTTCATTTCCATTGTTTCCAGCCATTGGTTCTTGTTTTATGGTTGAATTTGAATTGCTTCCAATTTCAATGTTTCCAGAAAAGAGGAATTCACCAACTGGTTGAATATTGAAACTTCCCGTAGATTGAGAATGTCTGATTCGTGCCCTAAGGCTACGTTCAATCTCAGGGTAAAGATCTAAGAGATATTCGGGATTAGTTCATGTCATAGATCAAATAAAAATGAAAAGAAAGAAGGTGGACCATAGTAAAATAAAAATGATAAGTTTGATTTGATGGTCCAAAGAGAAGTAGAATAATATAAAAGAAGAAGAAGAAAAATCAGATTGGGTAAAGAAGGAAGAAAGAAGAGAGGAAGAGAATAAAATGTAAAATAAAATAAATACCTCTAATTGGTTGAAATAATTACTTGCCTCCCCGGAAACGGCGCCAATTTGATAGAGCGCTTTCGTGGGTGCCCTCAAATGATTAATGTGATTTTGGGTACTTAGGTGCAGCAGAGTGGCTGACCAAGGTCGTCTCTCAGAGGAGGAAGTGAATTAAAACAATTTTTAGAGGTATTATAGAAGTAAAATAAAAGAGAATAAAAACACTACTTGAAGAATGGGGGTGGTTGTTTATAGTTTATGAATCTAGAAGAAGTTTGCTGGAAGAAGATTGCATTTTTTTTGTTTTTAATTTTGAAATGACGTTTTGATTAGAATGACACAACAAGAAGATATTTTTTTAGAAATCTATTTTAAAAGGAGTAGTCGATATAACTCTTCCTATTCAATAATTTATTAATCATTATCATTTAAATTAATATTCACTTAATTATGATCCCTTAATTTGTTAAATCTCGAACCCTACGAGAATTAACATTACCACGATGATTGAAGTGAATTTTAACCTTAGGATAACTTCAGAACATGCAATCGCGACACCCTGCTTTGATTGATGCTCTAAAATTAGCTTATGGTCAGTGGTAAATTAAGGCACATAACAACTCTGGAAATGAGGATTAATTGAGTTTAGGGATTATATTTGAACTCTAAAAATTGATCCTGTGTGGTTTTGAATTACCGATTAAGGTTGCGCTCTCACAGTTCACACAATTCCCGACCTCGCGTGTTTTGTGTTAACTATTCAATTGCTTGCTTAGATTCATTTAAATTAAAAACTCAATTAATAGATCATAATATGTGAATTACAGTATCTCATTGATTCAAAATAAATGAATGAAGAAGGATAGAGGTCGATCGATTACTAAAAAGAACTACTCTTCCATGGTTGGTGTAGTCATCGTGGAGACGTTTTGCATAAGCAACGGATTGAAAGGGTAGAACCCAATCTTGTATCAACTATTGATTCCAACCCAATTAAGAAGATTAAGATAAGAAGAAGAGGTATGAACACAGAATATTATTTGAAGAAAAATTCAAGAAACAAACATGAAAGAAAAGAAATACAATGAAGAGGTGAGAGAGGAGAGCCTTTTTGGAAAAGATGTTTGCACAAAGGCTTACTTCCTCCAAGAGTTGTGAGGGGCTCCCAAGATACACCCTTTCAGCCACACCTTCCCAAAGCCTCGACCAGCCCTCTCAAAGAGTTAAAACCCCTTTTAAATAGAGTTTGTGAGGGCTACGGATACATAACTTTTTAAGTGTGAAATGAAAAACTCGGCCAAATATTTTATTCCAACTTGCACCGCCCATTTGACCTCCAAAACGCCTGCATTGACCGGCCTTCCATAAGGATTATTTGTGCCAAATCATGTCCCCGAGCTTTCCTCAAAATATGGGCTCAATCTAAGCCCGTATGTAGACGATATGGCCTAAATACAGAACCCATGTCTATTCTGCCGAGTCCAGCCCACCATTGGATTAATTCATCATTTACTTCATCCAAATGCACTCTTTAGCTCTAGTGTCCTGCATGAAAGATGTATAAAATGAAGTTATGAACACGGTTACAAATATTCAAATTCAAATAATGAATATAAAAATATTTACCTTCTAAATACTACAATGCACTATTAAGGGTAAAACTGGAATTTTCACCAAATTTTCAAATGAATGATCAAATCCCAAATATTTTATAAATAAACATATTTTACACAATGTGAGGAAATTATTTCATTTATTATCAATAAAATATTCAATAAAATAGTGTTTTATCAACCTTCATCGGCGAGAAGGGAGCCTTTGCATCATATGATGGAATTGCTCGAAGGAGAGTACAGCTAATCACTCATTAGTTGGCTAGCCTTACCCTCAGAGCTGTTGATGTGGAGAGTCCAAGTCATCCTGAAGTGGTGGACCAGTACAAGGATGTTTTCCCTAATGATTTCTCATGTCCACCTCCTCATAGAGAGGTGGACTTTTACATTTATTTTCACCCCATGAAAGCACCGATATCTACACCAGCGTATTAGATGGCTCTTGCGGAGCTTCGTGAGCTGCAGGTACAGCTAGAGGACTTTCAGGGGAAGGGATTAATCTGGCCCAGTGTTTCACCTTGGGCATCCCAGATTCTATTTTCCAAGAAGACAGATGGGAGCTTGGGGATTTGTGTTGACTATCGGTGCCTGAACCAGGTGACCGTGAGAAGCAAGTACCCACTCTTGAGGATTGAAGACCTCTTTGATCAGTTTAAGGGAACACGTTGGTACTTGATGATAGACCTCGGATCAGGCTTTCACCAGCTCAGAGTTCGAGATGAGGATGTGCAGAAGATGGAATTAAGATGTTGGTATAGCCACTACGAGTTCTTGGTTATGCCATTCGGCGTAACCAACGCTCCAGCAGTGTTCATGAGACTCATGAATAAGGTCCTTCTGCCATACCTTGATCGCTTTTTCATTATATTCATCGATGACATTCTAATCTACTCAACTACTGAGGAAGAGCATGCCTACCATTTTTAGATAATACTAGACACACTCCATGAGAACCAACATTATGGTAAGATCTCGAAGTTCCAGTTCTAGATCCGAGAGGTTCACTTCATGGGACATGTCATCTCGGAAGCTAGAGTTGCAGTGGATCCAGCGAAGATTGAGGTGGTACTTTCTTGGGATCCACCCAGGAGTGTGACGAAGTTGTGGAGTTTCCTAGGATTGGGTGGTTATTACTGGAGGATTGTATTAGACTTATCCAGAGTTGCAGAACCACTATCATCATTGATGAAGAAGGGGAAACACTTTGTGTGGTCGGAGAGATGCTTGCAGAACTTTCATGAGCGGAGGCAGAGGCTGACTAGTGCCCCCATCTTGACACTTCCAGAGGAAGGCGTAGGGTACATAGTCTTCTGCGACGCATCAAGGACCAGGATCAGATGCTTCTTGAGGCATGATCAAGTAGTGATTGCATATGGTTCATGATAGCTGAGATAGCATGAGCAGAACTATGCTACCTATGACCTAGAGTTAGCAGCAATGGTCTTCACCTTGAGGATGTGGTGACACTATCTGATGGGAGAGCATTTTACCATGTGCTCTGATCACAAGAGTCTCATGTATATCTTATCTCAAAAGGAACTGAACCTGAGACAGTGATATTGGCTTGAGTTCCTCCAGGACATTGACTTCGAGATACTCTATACTCCTGGGAAGGGGAACGATGTTGCAGCTACACTCAGCAGGAGGTCTGGTATACAGCTGCTAGGCGAGGCGACGGAGCATCTGGCTTCATTACAGATATCGTTTGTGGATAGGGATGGAGAATCCTTCCATCAGTATCTTACAATCACTCCCCCACTTTTTCAGCGAGTCAGAGAGGCACAACATGGGGATGCTGACTGCGAGACACGATGTGCACAAATATCCAAAGGGCAGGCACCTAATGTAACTTCTAAAGGTGGGGAGCACGTCTTCCTCTTCAGAGGAAGTACTATGGTACTAGTTTCTCTTTAGGAGGAAGTGTTGAGGGATTTCCTCACATCCCCTCTAGCGGTAGATTTAGATGTGGTGAAGATGTACACGGACCTTTGACGACAGTACTGGTGGCAGGGAATGCAGAAATCAGTTATAGAGTTTGTCTCTCGATGCATCACTTGACAGAAAATGAAGGTGGCGAATCATGTACCAGTAGGCTTGGTTCAGCCTTTAGAGGTTCCATATTGTAAGTGGGATGAGATATTCATGGACTTCATGATAAGACTTCAATGTACATCAAAGGGACATGACTCGATTTGGGTGATCGTGGACCAACTCACAAAGTTGGCCCACTTCCTACCGATCAGAGAGCAGTGTTCAGTAGAGATCTTTGGACCCCTATATGTGCAGAAAATAGTGCGGCTTTGTGGAGTACCTTCGAGGATTGTCTTAAATTGTGACGCATGTTTTACTTCCCAGCTATAGAAGGGGTTGCATGAGGCTTTAGGGACACGACTTCATTTCAGCATCGCCTTCCATCCTCAGACGAAAGTTCAGACCGAGCAGACCATTCAGACCCTCAAGGACATGTTGCATTCTTCTGTCCTTGACTTCGGTCACATCTATAAGGATCACTTGCCTTTAGTAGAGTTTTTTTACAACAACAGCTATCACTCCACCATAGGGATGGCACCTTTTGAGGTGTTGTACGGGCGATCTAGCAGATCCCCTTTGTGCTGAACTGACCCATGGGAGTTAGCACTAATTGGACTAGAGATGGTATGGGGTACCATAGAGAAGGTGAAGATCATCCAGAGCACATAAAGACTACATAGAGTAGGAAAAAATCATATTCCTATAGGAGACTGAGACCAATAGAGTTCGAGGATGGCAACCATGTCTTTCTACGGGTCTCACCCCAACATGGTCTATAGTGATTTGGCTGAGGCGGCAAGTTATCTTTGAGATTCATCAGACCTTTTCAGGTCCTCTGCAGATTTGGTATGGTGACTTACCGCTTAGCTCTTCCACCTCAATTGCACTGGGTGCACGGTGTATTCCACTTATCCCAGCAGAGGAGATACATGCACGACCCCTCCCACATCATCGACCACGGTGAGATGGATATCGATGATGGGGAGACTTTTATGGAGGTTCCGGTAGAGATTGAGGATCGATAGGAGAGGGTCTTTTTTGGATGGTCGATACCTCTCGTGCGTGTTCGCTGGTAGCACAGGAACCTCCTGGAGAGCACATGGGAGTAGGAGGCTCAGATGCATGCTCAGTACCCCCACCTGTTCCCTCAGTTTGAGTTGTGGCTTACGGGGACGTAAATCCTGAGGTGGGGAGAATGTAAAGACCCAGAATTTCCATGTATTTTTTAAAAATATATGGGAATTTTAACAGTCCATGAAAATTGAAGTTGCATGATTCTGAGTCCTAGTGTTCCCATAATCAATTTCTGAAGTTTTCTTCGGGTACATTTAGTAAACGTACGAGTGGTATTTTATAACTTTTGAACCAGTGCTCAGAATTGAAATTTGATGACAATGTTGAACTCGTAGCACTGGTATTCACTTAAGGAGACTTTCATGTTGATGGAAGTTGGTCGAGGGTGAAAGATAGTTTTGGGTTTTTTTTGAAGTAATAAAATAAAATAAACACACAATTTATTTTATTTTATATATTATAACCACTCATGTTGATGTTTTAGGTGGGGACCACCACACCTACACCTCCCAAGAGAGGATATGGTGGTGGGGACCACCCAAGTTCTCAAAACCTCCCAATTTGAATTTGGGAGCGGGGACCACCCGACCCCCTATTGATGGGGGGAGAGGAAAACCTCTCAACTCCTTCATTAATGTGGATGAGCCTATTGAGCTTCCTCCACATTAATTCCTCCAACACACTTATTGACTGTGCCAACTCTCCCTTAATCAATTCAACCATTTTGAATATTATGATAAAAACTTAATCTATTATTTGGAGGCTATTATTTAATTTTGGTGGAACTTGGGAGAGGAGAAATATTGGGAGAAATACAGGGAGAAGGCTCCTAATGAAGAATGATCCACTGACAAAGAACGCCGATGAGGAATGCCTTTGACTATGAAGAATGAATTAAACTTCGACTTCCTTCCTCAGAACTCCCTTCAACGTAGGACGTGTTCATATTCAATGATTCGACGTCCGTGTTCTTGCGCAAACGTCATCTAACATCGAACAAGAAGGATTTTATTTGAATATGATATTATTCCCTTGAATATTTCCTTCTAAAACAATGAATTCAGATCAAATTGTAACTAGTTGATCTGCATATGGTTACATTTTTGGGGTTTTCGGATTAATCATTGCGGAAGGGTTTGTTGTGCTTCGTTCTTGTGAGCCAAATGCTACCATCCTAAACGTGGAGGGTGCAGACCAAACCAACATGGCCAGAACCCTCCAGCATTCTTTTTTATGGTGTTCATAGAAATAGAGGAAGGTGGAAATGGTGACAAAGGCGACGAAAGCAATGGACGCACCACACGCGACCTCTACGACCCGCGCCGCCCTCGCGGTGTTCCACGCCAGCGCCGGCCAAACCGACTGTGCCTCCAAGCAACGCCCTGAATGAACCGCCCTCGTGGTCTCCACCATTCCCATCATGCCTCCACGGACCGGGCTAAGCCTCCCTCACCACGTCGTCCGCCATCTGAACTAGCCCCAGCCACCCTGGCCTCAAAGCGCTTTTCCAAGCCGCCCTGGCCACGCCGGCCACTAGCCGTCGGCCTCCCAAGGCCCCAGCCAAACCCACGCCCTCAATGTGCCCCGGCCATGCCAGCCACATGCGCCATCACAGTGCCCCGGCCAAGCCGGCCTCCCGCGCCCCTCATGGCGCCTAGGCCGAGTTGGCCTCTTGCGCCCCTCATGGTGCCCCGGTATAACCAGCACACACCCTCGCGGTGCCCTCTGGGCCGAGTCTCCCACATGGTGCCCTCTCGGAAGAACCGCCCTCACGCCGACCCATGGTCGGTCCGCGCCCTCATGGCCCTCTGCGGGCCCTCACGGCCTGTTGGGCTTGGCCCAGCGGGCCAGGCTGAACTTAATGGGCTGACCCACCCAACAGGCTGGGCATGACCCAATGGGCTAGGCCAGGTCGCCCCAGACCAGGTCGACCCAGACTGGGTCGGGCAGAGTTGGTCCGACCAGATCGGACTGGAATCGGGCCCACTATGACCCTTTACATTATTTTGGAAATATCTTTGGCACTGGGAATCCGTTTGAACAACCATCAGCGGCCCTGGTAATCATGGGGAATGAAAGTCCCTCTCAGTATACCTCATTGGAGTTTGGGGTATAGTTGAGATACCCTCAGGTTGGATTGTGCACAAATCCAACCATGCCCCCAGGACTAAAAGGCTAATAACTAACCAACTGGTCGTCTAATTGATGTGTCATCTGTTGCATTGAGACCCCTATGACATGGAGGACCTTTAAGATACTTCTTCGTGGGAATTTGTGATAGTTGGAGTATCGACTAGTAGCTCGT
Organism: Viscum album; assembly: GCA_963277665.1. Classification (NCBI taxonomy): domain Eukaryota; kingdom Viridiplantae; phylum Streptophyta; class Magnoliopsida; order Santalales; family Viscaceae; genus Viscum; species Viscum album. The sequence continues at coordinate 739,546,699 of OY728160.1, forward strand.
GGAGCAGATAATTCTAGTGATGAGCGAACAGAGTGCAGAGACCTAGTAGCTAGCTGAGACCTGACGAATGAAACCGTTTGACTCGGAGAAACTATTCTAGCCCCAGTGGGGAGTGCCTGGTAGTGGCGGCAGACCCACGGTGGAAGAGCGTGATATGTGTGACACGGCAGACCCATGGTACTCGACAGGAGGAGTACCTCTGCTGGGTAAGAGGGGGAGTTTCTGGGTCTGGCGGAAGACTCGTGGTGGGGAGTGCCTCTATGTGACACAGCAGACCCAAAATACTCGACAGGAGGAGTACCTCAGCAGTCCAAGGTTAGTGGGAAGCGTGCTTGGTGTCACAGCTGGCCCAATGTACTCGACAAAGGAGGAGTTCTCCAGCAGTCGTGGTTTCGTTAATGTGAATAAAATCCTAGTTGAGTTGAGTCAGTACTTTTGTGTTTTCCTCATGAATGATATGGATCACTTGATAAATTAGGTATATTTTTGGGCATATATCTAAGTAAGGTTATCTGTTGATTTCATACTTTGTGGTTTATCCTTGTTGTATTTTGTTAGACCTTGAGTGTCTCAGGGTCCGTACTGAGTATCATTATACTCACCCCTTCACGGGCAATGCCCACACCTTGTTGTGTTGGTTGCATATGACAGACAACACTAACTGAGACTGAGAGGACCAGGACTAGAAGGTACCCGAAGGTGGACCTTTCGACGAGTCGGTACACGGAGGAGACTGGAAGACGTGGAGTGCTGAGGAGGCTATCTGTACCAACCCATCAGGTATGAATCCAATATTACAACCCAACAAATATTTTTCCTTTCTTCAGTTGTACTTGTACTACCAGTTCCTTGTACTTTATAGTTTGGCTTTTATTTTTTCCCCTTTTACTTTTCATCACTCTTTTGTTATACTGTTTACTTATTGTTTTTTATCCATATGTGTGCTCTATTATGTGTGTTTACAAGTTATAAAGTCAATTCATTCCCAGTTTTAGGGAACTATGCCTTTGGTTCTAGTCGCCAGCCCCTGGCCTATGGAAGGCATGATTGGGGTAGTCACGGTACGTGCACCGGGGGACGGGTCGTGACATACTACACATGAATATGTTTTATGATTGTATACTATAAATTTATTTATATTGACATATCCATTTTATGATCTATATTTCATGGGTATTATTTTTCAAAATTTACCAAATTATTAAAGTAGTATTGTCTTAATTTTCCTTCTTTGAGACAGATGTCAAGAAGGTCAAAAACCATGTTTTCAGAAATGTTTTCAAATTTTTTGTCAAAAATGATATTTTAATATAATTTTCATGGAAAATTTATTTTCAAATTTTATCATGGTATTCAAGATTAATTTTTATTTTTTCAATGTATTTTCAAAGAAATAGTTTTTTAAAAAAATCAAAGCCCTCTTTCCTTGGAAATGGTTTCAAAATATTTTCAAGATTATTTTTTATGTTTTTAAGGAAACTGGTTTTCAAAAAAAATCATTATTTTATATAATTTTTTCAAATAAAATTGTTTTAAAATGGATTTATTTTGTAAAAGATCTTTATAAAATAATAAATGGTATTTTCCTAAAAAAATATGAAAAGGATCATTCTAAATTATTTTCCGTCTAACACAACACCTATTGGTGTTACTAGTTCCTTTTTGGGAAATAATTTGAAAGTTCCTTTCATATTCTTTCATTGAATAGATTATTTTTTTCATGTAATTATTTTTATGAAACCTATTTCTCTTTAATGGGTTATATGATTATAAAACCCACTATATTTCGTAGGATATGATTTGATTAAATGACTATGAAACCTATCTTTTTCAACAGGATATGATTTGATCACATGTTTATGATACCCATTTCATTTTAGGGGTTATAATATTATTTTTTATGATTATGTGTCACATGTATTTACGACTTAATTATGATATTTGTGGGACCTATATCTCTCTACAATTCATTGGGTAATGATAAGAGGTATATTAGCTCAAAGGGTACATGGATTATAGCCCAAGAATGAAAAAATGGAACATGAGTTGTATCCCAAGACCAAAAATAAGTGGTTGCACATGTTGTATCCCATGCCTTAAAACAAGAGGGTACACAAGTTATATCCCATTCCAAAAAACAATATGGTATATGAGTTGTAGCCCAAGCTTAAAAATAAGAGGGTACACTAGTTGAATCCCAAGCCTAAAAAAATAGGGTACAATAGTTGTTATCCCATGCTTGTAGCAAGTGCATTGTTTGTAGCCCAATCCTAACACGTTATAAATTTCTTCATAGATATCCATCATATAAGATTATGCTCTTGATTACCTTAGGATCCATGTTTTATGAAATTCTAATATTTATTTCATGATTCATGTTTATAATTATTTAATATTCAGGTTAGGATATTCTAATGTAATTATCACATTCTCATACCCCTATCATCATGTATATTCTTACACATCTCCATTTTTTACACTTACTGAGCATCTGATCTCAACCATTTTTATGTTTCTATTCTCCAAGTTATGAAGATATGTATTATATATGATGTGTCTAAGAAGGGGATAGTCATGAAGGACCTAGTGGGAGGTAATTTAGATAACTTATGTACCATTGTTTAGGATTCCTTGTTTCCAAAGCCACTATAATAATATGATCTATGGGCATCTGTTTGTGTATTGTTTTATGCACTCTGCAAAAATTATACAATGTTAATGTAATAAAAAAGGGTCACTAAAACTATAGGGTTGGTAAATATATTGGGGGGAAACTTATGTAACTACCTTCTTTACTCTAAAGACAAGGTAAATTACCCAATGCATTAGATTTATATTTGGGAACAGCCATCGTTAAAGATATAATGGTCTCACACGGTACTATCTGGGCTTCCCAATCATTTATGTTGTAATAGTCTCACAGGGAACTATATGGGATAACCCATCATATAAGTAATGTAAAATATCCAAAACATTAATAATGTAAAAATAACTTTCATATAATCATAAAACTCAAAAAAAATTAGTCATTATTTCATTCATAACTTGGTTAACCCCTAGAAAGGAAATGAGTTCCCTATCAATCTCTTTGAAACATGAATAACACATGGAAAATATATTTCTTCCCTAAAAATCTCTTTAAAAATATATTAATCCATATTTTAAAATATTTAGGATGGTACATTATAAAATAACACCATTGGAGCATAAGTAACAACAAGTTTTGTTAATGTTGATGAATGGAAAGAAAATTAAAAGATCATTAAATTCCTTCTTGAGGAAAATATCATTTCATTTTGAAAATAACATTTTAAAACATACAGAATTTTGAAAATCCTTTTACTCAAAAATAACTTTTAAAACAATGAATTTCTATAATATTAAAAAATATATCTAAAAAATCGTGTAAAATTTCAAAGGAAGCCGCAAATAATTTATGGGTATGTTAAAGAGTATTTTTTGTACATACCATAAACAACATTCTTTTTTTGTAGTAAACATGTTTCAAAAGTTCTCTATTTGGAAGGAAACAATAATATTTATTTGAAAAAAAATTGAAAAATAAAAAGTGGATAAAAAATTAATATAAAAATAATATTAAAACTTCTAAAAACTATTGATCAACATTTTTATAAAAAATGGTTTTGGATAAAATAAAATTTCTGACTAAAGATAAATGTTGTTGGGATTTCTTAAAAACACTTTATCAAACATTTTTATCACCAAAGAGTGGAAAATTAATAATATTACCTTTAAATATCATGAATAACCATTATATAAAAAAATCATGATTTTTATAACATTTCAATATCGATGATGTAATGTCCCGACCCGACTCACCTCTAAGACGATGGCCAGACCGGTGGGTCACATAACCTCAAGCGCATATCCCCGAATGCCATAGGCTGCCGACTAGCAGTGAGGGCCCTTTTTGTGTCTTTGGGGGATACTATTCCCTCATAGGTAACATATAATATCACAGCAGAAGTAAACAGAAACAATTAATAAATAGCAGAATCACATGCATGAATAAACTACAACAGAATCAATATAAATAAATCCATCTAAATGATTAAAACCAAGTGCGAAAACTCACAAAAGTGTGTCATGCCATTATTTGAGTCTAAAATGAAAGTACAGAAAACAGAACTCAAACACACAGTCAACTAAAAGAAAATACACAAGTAGAAACTATATCACGAGCAAGGTCTGGTCCTATGCCCTAGTCTCCATCCTAAGCACTAATGAACAGTCAAGAATAAGAAGAAACACGCTTCCCCTTGTCCAAACCGGTGAGAATGTAATCTACTCGGTTGTCGACAGCACCTGAGCAGGGTGTGAGATTAAATCCCAGTAGGCTGACAACCAAAGTTTCTAAATCTTTCCATTTTGTGCAGCAATAAAAATGTAGTGGTCCATTACATAATAATTTCATATAATTAATTTAAATGCAATGAAATAAATAAGAAATCTTGGGTTCCAAATGACACCCTTGCCTAATCACCTGGTTCAGCCTAATATGGTAGTCTGAAAGGGAAACTGTCAGCCGAAAGCACGAACACGTATATATATACAACCTAGAAAAGCAAGGTAAATATGAAAGAGGTGTACTAAAAGATTGTGCTTTGACTTGGGGTCTATGTTCAGTGTCAACCAAGTGCACTTTCACATATCATAAGGATATCTCAATTCTCAAGAATACTTAAAAAGAAGTAATATAAACCTTAAGTGCATCATTATTAAGGTTCATGTTGAGAGTTGGAGTCTGACCCCATCCCAAATGTATCGCTACGAAACATCCGTCAATTTATCCAATGCCACCAAACCCATCCAAAGAAATATTTTGAAAGGCCAAGTATCAGCTAAGGCATGGCTTTACCCTGAGTCCATCCCGATCTCGCAAAAAGGGGTCGAGTGTCATCTGAGTCTCGTTTAGCCACATTGCCAACGGATCTATCCCAATGGGCCCCTTTGGAACTAGTATCACTCAAAGGTATTAGAATGTTTGGGGAAGTCTCGGTCCGAAAGAGCCAACGACACCACCCCCCATCACCTAGAGGTAACCCATCAGTAATGGAGGATCTAAGTGTGGCCCTTAATACAAGACCCGCCCACTTTCCCAGCCCTGAATTGAATTAATGTTTTCACAGTAGTAGATATGATATAATCATCATATAAATTCTCATCTTGAAAACTAACCATATACACCTACATCACAAGGCATAGATCTAACAGTATAACATAACATCGTACAAGGCAATATACATATCATATCAACCTCAGCAGATAATGCACATTTAGAAAATCATCATTTTAACATAAAAACTTGCAAAGAAATATGCATATAGTATCAATATCTGTGGATAATGGACTTTTTAAATAATAATCAGTTTAGAAAAATAAGTTCAAATGATCCAACAATTCATGTTCATGGTCAAAAGAAACTATTTATTTAATTTAATTACAATAAAAAGGGCTTCACAACACATGAAATTAATCAAACAGTAAGCTCGGCTAATGGAAGAATACACTAATCATATCGGCACACCCAAAGGGGTGTCTAACTTTGTTGCAATAATTCAAACAACTATTCATTTAATTTCAAATCAATAAAAATAGTTTGCGCAATACCCGCAACTAATTAAATTAATAACCCAACTAACAAAAAAATAAAACCACTATGTCGGCACACCCGAAGGGGATTCCAATATTGTTGAAACCATTCAAACAAATTTAGTTAAGATTTTTAAGGCTGCAACAATTAAGTAAAATCATTAAAGTCATTAAAATGGGTAAAATTGCACAAAGCCGGTAGGCAGAGACTAATGGAACAATGGTGTGTTTTTATAAATCACAATGAAATAGAGGGAAACAGAGTTGGAACCATACCCTATAGTCGTATATGACCCTAATATCCATGTTAGGCATTGATTTGACCTAAAACAGATGAAAATGAAGGACTTTAGAAAAACCCCAAAATAGGTTTACAATATTCTATGACGAACTGCGCACAGATTACTTAATAGAAATGCACGATTCCAATTGAGAAACTTTAGACATTCCCTAAGGCTTATTGTGCACCAAACAGCGAAGGAATCAGACATTGGAAGGAGGATCAGTGGCCTTTTGAATGGGTTGTTGGTTGGTGTGACGGGATTGAGGGGTGCGACATGATGAGTGAGAGAGGTAGAGAGGAGAGGAAAAAAAGAAAAGAGAGAAAATAAAGAAAAAATAAAATAAAATAAAAATAAGGGAAAAATAAAAGATAAGGAAAAAAGGAAATAAAAGAAAAAGATAAAAAAATAAAAGAATAGAAAGGAAAAATATAAAAAATAATTTAAAATGGGAATCCCCCATTTTAATGATTTTCATTTTTCCCACGACCCCATCTTTATTTCATTTTAGAATTTCTTTTTTTCCTTTATTAATTTATTTTAAATCTTATTTAAATATATTATTACTCTTTTCCAATCCTTAATTAATTATTTAAAACCTGAACACTGTGCCAAAGCGCGATGTGACATTTTTCATGAAACGTGTGCAGTTATTTAAATTAAATAAAAAGATTCTCGGGACCCGCAATGAGGTGTGCAAGCATGCACCCCAGGACACTTAATTAATTATACTACAAAAGGTAAAAACATTTCATACCAGATTAATTTCAGGGCATTACAGATGACTTAATCATACACAATCATGATAAATAGTGATATTGTAAAAAGGACTCTTCCGAATTCTGTATCTTTAAATAAAAATTCCAAAGAAAAAAAATAACATTAAAAGAAACATATAATATCATTAAAATAAGTATATTACTGATATAAATTGAGAAATGGGCATTATATACACCTCATAAATGAATATAGTTATATAACATAACGTACATCTCAAAGAAGGAAAACCGAGACCAAAATCCCTTACCGCTTTGGTAATATTGATACTGTAAACCCCATGAAAGAGATATACTAAAATGGATATGTAAATAATCATAAGTATAAATATGGGGATCATAAAATACATTCATTATCATTATATACACCACAGAACAAAAAATAATTGTTTATCAGGGTATAAATCTCATGGAAATAAAAGTGAAATGAGAAAACATTAACATTGAGTCTGACTTGTCATGTGTGTTTTTATCTTCCTGAATAATAAGATTATGTTAATTAATTAAATTCTTTATAAATTCTGGAATTTTTATTATTAATTTGATTCCACTTATTAACATGTAATATAAAATTAAATAATCGATTAAATTTATGTTGTATTTTTTTATCATATTCGTCTTTTGTGTCAAAAATTACTTATGTGGGTTTACTGTAGTTAAAAAGACATCTATTTAAAAATATATAGAACATTAGTGTTGAAATATATATTTTATTTAAATTTAAATTATACTTTTAAAACCCATAAATAAATATGTGTATGAAAAATTAACAAACATTATGATCATGGAGACGGTAGGTGATACGTACGCATGAGTGATGTTACCATTTTTCAATGATCATTATATAAATAAGTTAAGTGATATATTATCTTTATATAATGATAATAATATCACAAATACCATATTATTTAATTATATATACCTATATATAGTACTATTTTGATGTGGGTATGAAAGAAAGAATCACATAGGATCGAGGAGGTGGTATTCTACACGTCCACAAATGACGTTATAAATATTTCAGTGGGTGAAAAGGTAAAAATAAAATGATATAATATACTTATAGAAAGAAACATATTTCATTAATATCATAAATTTTTCTTTTATATCACATATATTTATTATATTTTACCTTATTACCATCTATGAAATGTGTTAAGGAAAAATAAATAACATTTCTTCATTTGGTGGTACTCAGCTGTACATAATGGTGATGTTATTCTATCCCTTATTGAATGGAACATAAAAAGGTATACACGATATAATTACCCCATATTTATAATTATGTTATAAATATCATATATCATTTTTATATCCATCAGCATACCAAGCCATCACTATTCGTAATGGAATAATAAATTTCACTCTTTCGTGAGGGGGTTGTCCACCATTCGCATTAATGATGATGTCATAACCCATTTGATGGAAGTGTTTTGTTTCTGATTTTATTTTTATAATAAATAAATCTTATTATATGGATGATACTATGTTTATTACACCATAATATTATAATAATAATTTATGGGCTGGAGGTAAAAAAATAAAAAAAATTATCATTGATGAATGTAACCTCTTCTTCGAGTAACTCTTTTAGGTTTCCAAAAATGACTTTCTTTGGTCTGATTTATACTAATCTAAGGAATATAGGATGATAGGAAGAAATTATAGTTTTCTTTATTCGTGTATTATATAAATAAAATAGTTTTTATTCTGTGATGAGGCGAGGAGAGGTGGTGTAATTTTGTAAGTGTGGTGAGTGGAACACATGTAATTTTTTTGAAAGAGTAAATTCCACCCAAGTTTTATTCATGAATAAAGGCCCCAATAATGGTCCATTGTCAATAATATAAGTTATATGGTCAAAATATGTCCAAAAAAGGGGTTTTAATAAATATTACTGGTCATTGTTTCCAATGTGTTAAATTATTAACACCTCACTAAACATGTTTTTACCTTAATTGTTGTGATTAATATTAACTATTTTCAATAATAATTATTGAAAAAAGTTAAGTTTGCCTTAGTAAAAATTACAAATTATGATGAATTATAATATGTAATCCATTATTACAAAATCATTTCAAATAAGTGTAAAGATTTAAATTAATATTAATCTAACAAACGTGGTGAAACACATGGTTTTTAAGACCAGTGTTTTTTTTGAAAAAATATTATTTTTTATTAACTCTAATTATACTAATAATAATTTTCTATAACAAATTTATAATTAATTATATATATTCAATAAGTTTAATTTAGAAAATTATCTATTAGATATCTTTTCAATTAACTAAAATGGAAAACATTGCGCATTTTAAAATAGTTTTTAGAAAATGTTGTTTTTAAACCAAAAAACAATGTTATAAAAAAATATAATATAATGTTGATTCGGAATAATTAACTAAATTATACATAAGTAAATAATAATTAGGTTACTATAAATAAATTTAATACATATTTGGAATTTTAAGTTACTTAATTTATTAAAAATAAATTCCTTTTTACAAAAATCGCTATTTTAACAATTCACTGAAAAATCAATATTTTCCTAAAAGTCCCAATTTTTCACCGATGGTAAATTTTGATATTACAATTCAAAAAAAATATTTTTATCAGACATATTTTATAAATGTTTGAAAAAATATTTTAATATTTTCTCTATAAAATAAGAAAAACATTCTTTATGAAAACATATTTTTGATGAATTAAATCACATTACTAAAAAATGATTCATTATTTGATAAAAATTTAAAAATAATTTATATTGAGTATGGAATAAAAATATATATATATATATCATTTTTTTAGTTTTTACCATTTATAACTTCCACATTAAAATCTTGGTTATTACAATTATGTATATATTAGGTTGTTTAATCGTAGTGTTTCTTATTCAATACACAATCGAACATAAAAATATCAGGGTTGAATAAAATGAAATCTAAATAGAGTGTCTCATGTAATGAAATCTAAACATAGTGTTTCATTTAATGTAAGAAAACCCGAGTGTTTCATTTCATTAATTTTGTTTAATAAATTTTTGTTCTCTTAAAATCTCTAGGTGTTACAAGATATTGGTTATTGAGTTTTTGGGAATGCATAATGAAAATTATAAGATCGCCATTGAGGTTATAATAGTTATATTGGGTTGAATATATTAATATTATCTTAAATTATGTTTATCAAAATTTGGGAATGTATTAAGGATTATAAAAATGACAACCCATAGGTTGGGCGCCAATTTTTCGTATCTGGTATGGTTGTGAAGCTTGAACCCACATCTAAAGGGAAACATGGATGCATCACATACCACTGTCCTAACCGATGATCTAGTTATTATTACATAGTTTTTTAATATAAATTATTATACAAATTTATGATATGTTTATTTTGGGAATGTATGTTTTATCGTATATGTAACTAAGATATTGGAAATTTTTTTGGTGTCAACTGATTAATATTATTTCAGAAGATTCTTATTATTTTATGAACCCTATATGATAAAGGTAGGCATAATATTATAGAATTTTATTTTAGTTATAGAGGATAAATTGTTTTCTTATAGGAATATAGGATTTTATTGTGGATTTATAGTGATTCAGGTTATTTAAGGAAATTGTTAATGTATCTTTGAGATTTTATTTTTAAGGCATAAACATTTCTGGAGATAAATATTAAATTTGTCATGAAAAAATATTTTATAAAATCCATGTGATTTTTTGTTTTCAATATTAGGATGGCATATTTTTTGAGTAATTTTAACAATATATATTTATTTAATTATCTATGGTGAATTTTAGATATTACAATTGATTTTTAGGATATTCCAGTATTATTCCACACATAAAGGTTTATTATTTTAGGAATTATTTTATATTTTAACCATACGAGTTTTTGATAATGTCTAAAGATAAGAGGAATGTATTTTAGGGTTTTTTATCTGTAGAAGTGGATTATAGTGATTCATGAATGAAAAACGTTCATACACATTCTTAGAAAAAAGATGATATTTTTTGTTGAAAATTAATAAAGGGAAAGTACCCTATGTAGTAAAATAATTATTTAAATATACTAATATTATTTTGGAACAAAAAATTTTTCATTCAATATTATTATTTAGAAACCAATGGCCTCTTTAACCCACCCAATATTTATATTTTTTTTGGTTAAATATCTCATTACCATGTTCATTGTCACTCTCTATCAGTATTTTAGAGTTTGTTTTCCCTTTTATATACATATTTTCACATGACAAAAATGTTTTCTTATATGTGAAACTAATAATTTTTTTTCTTTATGACCTTTATAATTTCCTTTATCTCTTATTAAGTGTATATTTTATTAACCCTTTTTTAAGATGTCTGATTTCAACCGTGGTATTTTAAAATGTCAAACCTTTTACTATTTAATTCGAGTTTTAATTATGAGGACACCATTTTTTTAAGGGGAGGGAATTAAACTTCTAGATATTTTGAAAGAACAACATTATGTATGATAGAATATGTGACACATGTGGCATTGAGATCAAACAAACAAAAAATATCATAATTTACATATGACTGTTATAAGATTGACATTAAATTTATAAAAGTGGATGATATTTTTAATTTATTATGAAATATATAATTTTCTTAATATTCTTTAATCAATTAATTAATTACATTTGAATAAGAACATTATTTTCAGTGAATTCATTTTCTTCTGTATAAATATGTTTCATTTAAAAAAGGTTTTTCAAGTTTATGATAAGTGAATAATATATTCAATTTCAAGAACTTATATAAATTTTATTTATAAAAATTATATCATTTTTTTTAATTATAATTTTAAAATAATCTTATGGTGATTTTTTTGTGTTTTTTCAAAAAATATTTATTATCTATTAACTAGAAAAAATATCACTTTTTAGAAAACTGTTATTTTCATAATATTAAAAACTATCTTTATGATTGGAATTTTATATTAATGTAATATAATTAATCCTTAGTTATATACAATCCAATTAATATATTTTTAATCATCTATATACATAATTTTGGTATAAAATCATTATTTAGCTTAAAAACAAATTTTTTCATGAAAACTGTTTTTCATTATGGTTTGTCGATTTAATATCAAATTAAATTATCAAAAATATATATTTTTTAATTTTTTGAAATTTGTCCCATATTTTTATATTCTGGGTCTACATTTATTAAATAGATAACTTTTTTATTTTTGTCAATATGAATAGAAATCATATAAATTTTATTACCATTTTAAAGGGTAAATCGGGTAATTAAGGTAAAAAAGAAAATGATAAGATCCATAAAATGAACCATAATCATATTCAAATATTATTGGATTAGTATATCGCAACCTTAATTGTCCATGGGTAAAATTTATTACCTTTTTGGGTTACATGGAATAGATTATGTCCATTGTAGTATTATATTTAATTAAAATTCAAACATATCGCACTCATATTTTTTAAAACAGTAATATTTTTAATATGGTGTCTTCTAAAGTATATTTTTACTATAATTTTTTTTTGGGATATAATCAATTTTAATTAAACAAGGTAATTTATTTTTATGTTTTAGTGAAGAAATAATTGACTAAAATTCTTACACAACATTAATGTAGTGGTTATTTAATTAATGGAATAATCAAATAAATGATGTGAAAAATATTAAAATTTAAATAATTTGAGAAAATAAAGTTTATCTGAAAATTATTTATATGACCATGATAAATTTAAGATGTAATAAAATAATTTATTTTAATTTTTTCTTATTTTATTGTTGTTTTTCAAGTCAATGTAATAAATTGTATTAATGTTGACAATGATTATATTTTATGCGGTTAACATTATATTAAATTATTTAAAAATAAAAAAAAAACTAAATAAGGGAAAAGGGGAAAATATATGCTCACAAATTCCATCCATTTTGAATTTATCTGATATTTTTAATTAATTGTCCCTTGAATACTCTTATTATATTTTAATATTTTGAGAAATTCCAAAAATGTCACACACCTAAATTATAAAAGGCACCCCTTATTTCACATCATTACAACAAATTGAGCAATATATCTTGAACAAACACTACTAATTAAAATTATAAAAATTATTTCAAAATTAATAGTGGTTTTTTCCTTCCAAATTACCATTCCTAGATCCCTTAAGAAGCGATCAAAAGGATTTCCTCAAGAGAAGAGTTTATCGTCTTTACCAACCCATTAAGGTGTATTTTTTCTTCTACTTATTTATCATGTTTTTTTCATAATAAAATAGTAAATATAGTATCAAATATATAATGATATCTTATTATGATTTTAATAAAACTGTATTATACTTTTTATACATCCTATTAAAAATGATTGCAACACACATGCATGTGTATGGTATGCCCTCTCCATGAACCAGTGTAGTTTTTTTTATCCCCACATTACATGTATTGTTATAATGATTAACATAATGGGTATATACGATACATATAAAATGAAATTGATTTTTTATATTTACTATATCATTTATTTCCCTACCCATTCACCATTAAATGGACGATATAGTCGCTAGTGTGTACGTATAACATACCATCTCAATAAAGTGACATGAATCATATTCCATATAAAAATTTCAATAATGGAAAAATATATTAAACCATTAAAAGTTATATGTATATAATTTATAAAAATATGTTTATGATGAGTCTATATCCCATTAACATGAACTGGAAATTCCTTGAAAGAACAAGAATTGATAAATGAAGTATTTAACACCCGAAAAAAGGTAATAATGAAATATTATTAAATAATGGGTGTTAAGTTTTTATATAAGGTTTATATATGATATAATATATATTAATATGGTTATTTTATAAATAATTAAAAATATTTAGAACAATGTACCATATTTCAATTCATGTTCAATGAAAAGAAAGTGCAAGAGCTGGGTTTCTGGTCTCACATTTACTTCAATGAGACATACAAAATATTCCCCACATATTTATTTTCTGTGATGTATATACATCCCATTAATTTTTCAAATGATTAATCTATTTATATTGATGGTATTTATATTTTAATTTTAATTTTTTTATGTGTCTTTCAAATTAAAAAAAACCCAACTCATAAGGGTTTATTTCCCAAACTCTTCATTATTCGAGATTGTTTATGTGTACATCCCCATTGGGGAGTATTTCACTTCCATTTATGTGTTTTATAAAATTATTTTCAAATTGGGTTTTAATTTTCTCCTTCAATTGATTAATTATATTATTATACATGTTTTACTTTTTAAAAAATGATTTGAATGGAATATTTTATCTAAATGATGCACTTTATTACTTTTCAAATAAAAATACAGAAAAAATGTTTTTCAAATTATATAGAATGATCAGTTTTTACTACTATCATGAACAATTATTTCATTGAATATTATTTTACAAGTTCATAAGGATATTTTCAAATAATATGTTCTTTCCAAATTGTGATGTTTTATTTAAAATGTGAATTTCAATATAAAAAATATATTTTTCCTAAAAAATGATTTTATTGATATTTTTATGGTACTTTTATTCATTAATGGTAATTACAAATTATATTACTTATTCCCCAATAGGTATATGTTTTAATTATACAAACTGTTAAATAGTTAACTTACATGTCACCTTTTGATGTTTCATTTCCCTTAAATATCAATATTTTATTATGATGGATATTATTATTTCTTAACCCATATAATAATTTTACATACAATGTTTACATTGATATTTATTTGATAAACTAAGTAAATATTGAAAAATATGTATCCCTTACTCAATACGGATTTTTTAATGTATGGATTATTGAATCATGAATTAAATTCATCATTAGATATGTGAGGAATTATTTGGGCCTACAGTTATGGGTGGGGAATTAAATTATATAGTCCCTCGTTACATTTTTAAGTCTCATGAGACAAATAATTTGGACAATTTTAATGGGTTTTTACCCATAGTTATTGAATTGAGTTTTGAATGGTCAGGAAAGTATAGATTCAACGAGATTTGAGATCATGGTGTCATATGTTAATCATTTCCATCCTTATGAATTTGGTTATTATTATCTATGATATTTTTAATATGATATTATATGTGGATTTCTGTTCTTCCTAATAAATTTATTAAATGTATTATGATTCCAATTAATTATATTTCCATAATTATTAAATCTTTTTTTCTTAAGATATATAAGATATTGATTAAATATAATATGTGTTCATATATTTAACTTTCCATATTGATTATGTATTTTTCATTCAAGATATCATCTACTATATGTAACCCAAGGAATTTTATCTCACCTTTATTTGGTTTCCTTACCATGTGATAGGAAGGAGGATCCTTTGAATGAGTTCAAGGATGCAAAATTATTATTCTCACCATATTTTATCTTATGTATTCTATTGTACTGAAATACTTAAATATGTATTCATTTTACCCTGAATAATACACTATTAGTTCATTTTGGGATGAAATTATTTTCATCATATGCCAACTTAATAAAGTAACCACAGACTATGGGCTTCTGGAGTTGGCGTTATTACATACCATGTCCATGATTATCTATTTAGAAATCCACCACCTGGCCCTTTCTATTCACCGAATCTATAGTCAAGAAATCTATAAGCCTACTAAAATGCATGAGTAGGGTTTTAGTACAATACTATATTGGACACCAACAATACATCCTTAACTTAGTGTTATATTATATACTATGTGTATACCATAATGATAATAGGAGTATAACAAGTATACAAACATGATCCAAATTCAAACTCTCATGTGCTAACAAAGTGGCCACAACCCCCGTCTATACCTACGTAATCTCCATTCCAAAAGGATAATTATGTTTTCAGAAGTATCAAGGACTAATCATGAGGCTAATGAATCACTATTTTCAACATCTTGTGATCAGGAAACACAACATACACAAGACTTCAATGAAGTCGTGTTCTTGTAATTTTATAGGCATTGAGAGCCACTCACCATTCACTAAGCATATAGAAACATACCCCTTACAATATACTAGGAATCAAGTGAATCACATGTAATTCATGAGGAATCATCATATCCTTACACTACGTATAAATTCATCTTCCCCTTTTTCACAATTTGTGTGTGCTCCCCCACTAAGGGATAAAAATGTTACAAAAATCCACATTCCATGGATTCTAAGAACAATACCACAAAATCACACATCATGTGGTAAGATACATGAGCAAGCGTAGCACATCATTATGGGTAAGGTGGATGAAACATTTTTATGGCCACTGTAGAACTTGAATAATAAGATACAATGTACTCATCAAAACAATTGTTACATAATTTTATTAGGCATAAAAACTCACCCACATGTGATCATAATCAATCATGATCATAAAATATTCCTAAAAATAAATTATATTCATAAATAATATGTAACAAAATCCCAACAAGATGAGGAACTTCATACCTCATAATTGAAAAATATCAAAAGAAAGGATAAACAACGCTATGTAGTTCAAATGCTGGAGTGGAATCCTCAACAATCATAAACACCACCTCATAGGCCATATTTTCATAGTTTCAATAATTTCAATTTTGATAGATTATCAAAGGTTCCTAGAACCAAAACCATCCTTTTTATTTAAAATAAAATAAAATATCACATGCAAAGATAATTTCCCTCTCCAAGATAATTTCAATATTTTTGGTTTAGGATAATGCTTGTCCTCAGGATATTATCCTCAATAATAATTATCTTTTTATAATTAATTATAAATTATCCTTTTATAATTATATATTTTAAATATCTTTATAAATTATCCTCTGATAATTTAGTGAAATTATATCTTAATAATTCTTGATAATTTTCATCCGATAATACAAAAAACTATGCTCAGTTAATTTTGGTAATATTTTCCACATTATAATTCCTTTATAAACATCCTTTTATAATTTCTATAATATTATCATCAATAATCATGTGCAACTATCCTCTGATAATTCATTATAATTATCACTGTATAATTCTTTATTATTATCCTCTGATCATTTTTGGAAATTATTATTTTATAATAATTCATAATATTCATTTAATAATCTCATATAATTACCCTCAAATGTTCAAAAAATTAACATTTTATAATTTTATATATTCAATACTTGATAAGTTCCTTATAAAAATCCTTGGATAATAGTATAATTATCATTTAATAATTTTCCTTATAATGTATACTTTCACAATTATCTTATGAAAATTTATTTTACAAATTACCCTTTGATAATTTTATACATTTATCCTTTAATAACTCTTGATAAATATTTTTTAATTATCATTTCCAATTTTCCAAAAAATATAATTTTATTATTCTCTATAGAATACCAATTTAAATTCAATGTAAAAAATTATTTGAATTTTTTTTCATATTATCCTTAGATAATTTAGGTTTTATTTTTTTATTTAATATAAAATAATTTTAATCCAAACTATGAGAAAGTGGAATGATAAATATATAAATTAATAGAATAAAAACATAATTTATATATTACACCACTTCTGTGGGGGAACACCAATGAAGACAGGGTGCACCGATGCATCGCCAGTTTAGAAGAAGGGAATCATTAGATGCTAGCTAGACAGTATGCAAAGGAGTCTGAGGTCACCAATATAAAATGAGATACACCAAAAATAGACTAAAAATGATTGAGGATATAGATCTCAATGAATAATTATTATTTTTAAAACCCAATAACCACAAATTTATTATCCTAATTAAATTCAGATTTCAAAAGAATATTGTTGGTGGAGACATTAAGATTCACATAATTAATTTCTTGCTCAAATTTTCATTTTAAAACGCATTATTTTAACATGTTAATGGGTGACGTGACATTTAACTATGGAATTTATATTGTATTAAAGGGAATATGAATACATAAACAAATTTAATAATTAAATTAATAATAATTTATAAAAAATATTAAATAACTTGACCTTATTGTGATATTAACATACGCCTGATGGGAAAAAATGTTATATCGCTCCTAGGATAAACCTCAAACTACATATTGAAATTTGAAATCATATTTCTCCTCTGAGAAACCATTTGGGATATATTAAATTTTTTTATATAAAATATATAAAATATTAAATAAATTACCCTAACAAGTGATTTGACTAAATTCTAAATGGGCATAAATGTTGTATCGCAACTAGGTTAAACCCCTAGTCCAAGAACAGATGGTGGTATCATATTTTTATTATGACACACTATTTGGGATATATTTTATTATTTTATAAAAATAGTAATAAAAAAGTTATTATCATGTTCGATTTGACAAAATACATTATGTGCACAAATGTCATATCATGCATAGGGTAAACCACTCATCTTAGACCTAATGGTGGTCTCATATTTCTCATATAATACATCATTCATGGAATAATACATTATTTTTTTAAAAATAGAATTCACATAATATAATATATAAAATTTTATTATTTTATTAGTATTGAGTCTTACTGGCCTCAAAATCATTCACTAATGTAGCACTTGAAACCATAAATAATCCCTAGAATATTCCAAAGTGTTAATAGGTATTTTACTATTATTTAAAGACTTTAAAACATTTATTAAGTTAATATTATTGGAAATTTACATTTTAACATAAAAATAATCATAAACTATTATCAATGATTGTTTTAATTATCATTATAAACTTAGTATATTAGAAAAATTATAGGTGATAACGAAAACATTGGTCATCTAAAATGATATAATGTCAAAGGTAAAAATTTTGATAGTGAGTAGGTACAAAACTATGGGATATATTTATGTTTCAAGTGAAAATAAACTTTATATGTTTACTATTATAATTTATGATGATTTGAGAATAAATAAAATATGTGTTGGTTTAATTATAAATGTTACAGTGAGTTCAGGATAAACTGGATGCAATATTTGATGGGGAGTCAACCCACTCTAAATAGACAACCTGAGAAATCCATTGTAATGATAGAAAATAGATCCCACCCCATATAATCTTCTTATAAAATATTTGATCATCCTAGACATCTTGTAAAAAATAAGCCTTATTATGATTCTGAAACAAAAATTTTTTGACAACAAATCTCAGAAGCCACGTGAGAAGAATGAAAACAGCAATGAAAAATCGGTTGTTATTGAAACCATTTTCAGTGATAAAAAATGATAAAGACCCTGGTTATTGAATTTTTTCTATTCTAGAAATGTAAAAATATATTTAATGTTTTTGATTAATGTTAATGATTATAAAAAATTCATTATATTTTATAAATTTTTAATCCTTTATAGTAATATGTGATGGTTATTTTATTTTTCGGAGGAAAAGTTATGATCCAAAAAATACTTGTTTTCTGACTGATTGATACATTGTCTATTGAGTTTTTCACAAATTTTTTATTATGGTAAATAATTTTACATCATAATATATAGTCACACTATTATATGACATAATTATGGATAACATGTTTTGAAATGAATATCAACCAAAGGAATATTTTTTGAAGTTAGTAATTTAAGGAGATTATGCTATCTTATTATAATATAAGAAAATTAGTTGTGGAATAAAATTTTGGGACCCATGTTTCATAAAATATTTGTAATTATAAAAATGAAAAAAGTGTTCATGATATTCTTATATTTAATGGATGAATATATTGGTGTTATTCCATAAGAGAGAAATAGCGTATCACAAACTCAGTATGTAAGAAATATTGGATACATTCCACTCCTCCCCTATAGATGATTAAATATCTTATTTTCCCAATTATTAAATAGTAAAAAAATTGAGATAAATAATTTATTTCATTTATAGATTACATTCTCACATTACATGTGTTATGTTTTAGAAACATAAAGCAGAAGATCTAAAAATACTCAGAAGTTTTATGAGAAATTTAGAAATGGAATGAGTATATTCAATAAAGAATATTTGAACATATAATAGTGGTCAATATACTAGTGGATAGTTTATATACTATCCTAAAAATCATTGAATGATTCATGGATTTAGTTCTCCATAAACACTATAATATAATGGTGTTTCTAAAAGAAGAAGTATAAGTCTAATTGGCATGACATAGACAATGTTAATAAAAAATGGTACTTTTTGATATTTTTTTAGGGAAGCTATTGAACCTACAGAATATGTTCAAAATTGATGTTTCAATAGGTTAGACTTTGATATAACTCTTTATGAGAACTATTAAAAATAATCCAAATGTATGAAACAACTAAGGGTATTTGATAGTTCGTGAATTATAAAAAAAATTGAGAATATTAAGATGTTTGAAGAGAGTTATGTTTATGAAATATTTATTGGATACCCTCACAATGGTTGAGGATATAGATGATTCAATAAATTAAATTTAAATATTATTGACTCTACAGGTGTGAAGGTTGATGAATAGTTTGATTGAAACATTTCATAAACAATTTCATACTTATAATAAAATAATGATGATGTTATAGTAGTTTAACAACATAGTAATGAAATTAATTATAATAATAATTTTGAAGATTCTAGAGATAATAATTTTAAATCATCTATATCAATGGATGAGAAACAAGTATTTAATCTCATTCTAATATGATGATGAATTTGTAATTCTAAAACATCAAAGGAGATCAACAACCATAGGTTCAAACTAAAATAACAACAAGGTCGATTTCACAAACTTCCATAAATCAATTGGTTGAACCAAAGTGCATTGATGAATCTTTGGGCTGTCATGAGTGGTCTGATGTTATGAATAAAGAATGAGAAAAATAATAATTTGGAAGAATGAAATCAGGAAACTGATACCAAAACAAAACATTTAGAATGTGATTAGTACAAATTGGGTTTTATGACTCAATTTGAATGAAAAATGTGATGTTATAAGAAATAATGCATGATTGGTTGTTAAGGCTACTGAAAAGTTGAATGAATTTATATTGATGAGACCTTTACTATTGTACAGTGATAAGAAAATATTAGAATATTTCTCTCTATCAATGTGAAATGGGGATATAATATTTTCAAGATGTATTTCAAGTTCTCTTTCATAGAATATATCTCAAATGAAAAATTTTAAATTTATTAATCATCTGGATTAATGCCTTGGGATGATGAAGGATATGTATGTATTTTGAAAAGATATTTTTATGGGATGAAAAAAATTATAATAACATTGTATTATAAATTCAATTCTTTTTAAATGAATCTAATAATCAAGAATGTTATATATGATAGTAACCTATATATACTGTAAAATCAATAAGCTTCAATCATGGTGATTTTTTATATTTATGATATCAAATTCTTAGGTAATGATGAAAAACATGTTAGATTTTTTCTAAGGAGATGAGGAATCTTTTATAGATTTCCATTCTAGGAGAAATGAAATATATTCTTGGATTACAAATCTAAAAAAAGAAGAAATGCATTTTCTTATCTAAATATAATTATACTATGGACATTTTGAAGAATTTATCTATGGAACAATCAAATCCAGTTTCAAAACCTATTATAGTGGGAACAAATTTTTGGAAATATGTTGTAGGAAATTACGATGATCATAAAGATTTTAGATTGTATATTAGAAGTTTATTATATATAATGGATTTGAGGCCATATATATTGTATGTTGCTAAAATTTTCGAAAGGTATCAGAGTGCACCAATGGAATAACATATCACGGTAAGAAGGTGTATTCTTAGATATATTAATGTAACAAATGTTTAATTATTGAAAAATTATTTTTTAAGAAGTATTGGTCATTTTGGTTAAATAGATAAAAAAATTAGTGGGAAGTATAGTTGATAAAAAATCTATATCTACAATAGACTTTTGTGGGAAACTATGTGTCAGTTGGAATAAGAAGAATAAACATTATATAAATTATTTCCCTAAATAATATGAGTATGTATCTTTAACTCAATAATTAACACAACTTATGAGGATTAAGCCATATTTGGTAGATATGTATGTTGATGTGATATTTCCACTTCTCTTGGTGTGTGATAATGAATGTGATATGAATCCCATTATTACTCCTTTGATACAATATTTTTCCAAGACAATTGATATAATATACCACTTCATGAAAGAGAATGTAGGGGAGAATTATTTGATGTTAGAGTTGGTTCATATAATATAGAATGTTCCTTATATTTTCACAGCACCATTTTAATGGAAACATATCATTTGATGAGTTTTATAATGGGTGTTCAATATCCCTCACATCAAGGCTACAATATTATATTATGTACCATCTCCATCTTGATTTTGGGTAGTATTTTCATGTGGTGAATATTTTATGTACCATAAATCTATCTATTATTATTTATATTACTATTTTTAGTGAAGGTATGTATTTATTGGGAGTTATTAATATGTGTAATATGTGATTTTAGAATGTGAACAATTATAATTGTTTTTGAAGTGGATAGAAGAAAATATTTGTTCATTTATGAAGAAGTTGTGAATGATTTATGTTTTAGAAATTTTTCTTAATTCACTTCTTAATGATAGCATGGTGTTTTTTCCAACGATTCCAATTTCCTAAACTAAATTACTCATGTATTATTATAAATTATGGAAAAATAATTCATTACCCATGTTATAAATTATTTGTATTAAATCATGAGATTCATGGAACCATGACTATTGAATATGTTTTTGTAAGAAATTTTTTGTCAACTATTTTTTTTCAGCATTATTTACGTAACGTTATTA
Source organism: Viscum album (assembly GCA_963277665.1). Lineage (NCBI taxonomy): Eukaryota > Viridiplantae > Streptophyta > Magnoliopsida > Santalales > Viscaceae > Viscum > Viscum album. The sequence continues at coordinate 739,569,136 of OY728160.1, forward strand.
TATACATAAATCACATAACTGACTGTGTTGCTATTTGAACTATTCTTAATGCCTTGGACTTGTTTTAATGATGAAAATGTGTTTTCAATTTGACTATGAAACGGAATTAAAAATTACCATGAAAAAATGAAATACATTTCATGAGGAATGGAAGAATATATTTGATTTCAAGAAGATGGTATTACGATTTTGAATTTTTATTAGTCCATATACTAATTATATTTGTTAGAGATTACAAAAAAATATGCCAAACATTGAATTGTTGAACATGATAGCTGAGACATGGTTTTATGGGAATAAAAAGGGATCAACAACTATTGGGAACCATCCATGTATACCATATATTGTTGAAATATTATATTTGAGTTCTTATATAGTCAGGAAGGAGATTTTATGGGTGTATAGTCTTCGCATGGTTTGTATTGGAGGTGCACAAGGGGGAGAATGGGTCTGCCTACCCCATATGTGTGTGAAGTGTTCCATGTGTCGAACATAGTGCGACTCAAGGGTGATTTAGAACTGGAATACTAATTAATATGAGCACAATTCAATGGATTATTATTTGGTTCATAAGAGGTAAAACATAAAATATCTCCATAATTAAATGATTTTGATAAAACCTGCATTGTCTGGACCCTCCAATCTAGGATACCTAATATCCCATACTACATGAGATTAAAAATTATCATTATCTTTAACATTTCAGTGTGGTTTTAGTGCACCATCTGACTCCATAATTTTATAATCATGATTTTTTCCATGTTTTATGATGATTCAGAAGTTATAAGGAAGCTCATATCAATCTAATATCATTATTTGAATATTTATATTTCATGAAAATTATTATTTTATGTTTATGATCCTAATATGGACAATACAATTAAATATGAGACCATATTTGTAACTTTCATTTGATAGAAGAGTTTGAGATATAATGGATGATGTGATCATCTTCACATGCATGTAAGGTAACACTATGAATATGAGAAGCTGGAATCATGAAGATATTTACTCTTTAAATATAAGATTCTTTGAGAATTACTAATTTATTTATTTATATTAAATTAACATGAATTTGGTTTTGTAGTTGAAGTGGCACATAGTAAACCAGTTCTTTGAAGACCATCATGTTTTCATGATTATTTTTGTGAAGGTGCAAACCCTTCAACGAAGGATATAACTATGTGAGATCACATAAATCATACTAACATATACAAACTATTATGTAAATAAGATGTGATGAGTTGTATTATAGGGATTATTAGTTTCATAAAAATTACGAGAATTCCAAATATATAGATTATATATTTAAGTAGTGATATTGGGAAATAATACTCTAAAATCATTATTGGAATCTATATGTATTACTTGAGAATATAAACCAAAAATAATACAAAAAAAACATAGAATAAAAAGGATATATTTTCAATGCACTATGTTTTATAAATAAATCATAAATAATGAATTTCTTACGTGCTATTGGGAAATAAAGTGAATAATAAAGAATGAATCTCTTAATAGAATGTTTAATGTAATACATTAATCACAATAAAAACACATTGATTCCTATTGGTAATGGTTTCTTACAGTTGTTATGAAAAACATTATTATATTATTATCTATGTGGAGAACACAAGTACTATTTTGGGATCATATTAAGTTTCATTTGAATGGTTATATCATACTTATTATAATGACATTTAAATGATTATTTTCTAGTGTTTGTGTGGTCTTTGATTTTTTTCCAAACTATGATAAATACTATATACACTTATTGAGTGGTGAGACTCAAAAATATATGTTTTCATGTTGTTGTGCTTGGTTCATTATATTTCAAAAAAGTTATATCTCTTTAATAGGAGGTGAATGTTGTTTCTAAAGATAAAAAATATAAAAAGGGAGTATTAAATATTAAACCATGCCCCCTCTCAATGATCACATATATACTAATTATTACTTCCACATCATTGTGAGTATGTGGCTTGATTGAAAATTTTGTGACTATCCATGAGGTTATGTGGGACATCATGAATTTTGACTAATAATTTGAGACTAGGTTATCTCTGTTTTTTTTTTTTGAAATATTTTATTTTAATTCATTTTCATTGTGTTTTATAAATCATTTCTATATGTACTATAAAATGGATAGTTTCAAGATGAATAATATAAGGAATTTTTATGGAAATGTTGTTATGATTCAGGATTTTAATTTTACTTTAAATTGTTGATCGATCCACTTGGAGGATCTAGTGAGTATCATACAGTTACAAAGGGTTTAGTAAATAATGAAGATAAACCATGCCTCAAAAAATGTATATTTTTTTAATTTATATTATATTGATTTTTAATCATTATAAATGTTTAAGAGATACTTATTCTTAAAAATAGATGTTATTTCATATTATTTTATTTTAGTTTGATAATTTTTTCCTTACTTAATGGATTTAAAAAGAGTTATTTCTACTAGATGAATCTATGAAATAAACTCTAAGTTATAAAAGAGTATAATTTCAAAAAATCCAATATTCTTATTTGATATGTTTTAATCAACATATTAATTCATGTTTTCTAAATTATGGAAAGATCAAATGTTCTGAGCCTAGATCAAGCTAGTTATAGAGATAACTAATTCAATAAGTATACCCCTCCTACCTTTTGATGGGATAAAGTTACTTGAGTTAAGAAAATATTTCTAGAGGATACTTATGAAATCCTCTAACTTGTGGTGGATTTAGTGGCATATATGTTTGAGTTATCCACATTCAATCTTGATGATCCATGTTGAATATTATAGGATTCCATTTAATTGACTAAGAAATATTATGGCTAATCATTGGAAGGTTCTAAAGATTGATTTATTCAAAAATATAGCTCTAAATATTTAAAGGTGGATAAGGTTACGGGTTTTAATTATATCCAATTGGTAATTTTTATGATTATTGAATATGATATATATATTTATAATAACATTAAATATCTTTCTTATTTGGTCATTCATGAAACACTGAAGGATCAATGATTAAATACGGGTCCCCATCATGAAATCGAATTGATGGTTTTTTTTGGCCTTGAATCTTAAATAGAATATGTGATATATGATATGACTTTATATTAAATTTTAGAAGTAATTATTTGAATTAGTTGTGGTTCCTATATACCTAGTAGTATTTTGGATTGATATCTTAAAAATTCATGAAACATTATGAGTATATAATATTCAGTGGTGGTGAAATTTTAGTGTAATTTTAGTAGGCTTCATCAAATAAATTGAAAATAAAATATCTATAATTGTTTCAATGTAGTATCCAAGGGATTTTAATTCCATCATGTCATGATTCACATTAAACAAATCATTATTGTACTCAGTCATTTTAGCTTTAATGGATTTTAAAAAGGTAATCTAAATGAATATGTGAATCTAGAAATACACATTAAATTGTTTCTAAATAAAAATCATATTTATGAAATTAAAAGTGGATTCATTCTGATAGAAAAATATAATGGAGAAAATAAATGTAAAAGACCCGGTTTGAAGGAAATTTCAATGATTGGCCCAAATCATTGAAGGTGAATACCAAAAATCACATTCCCATGATTTCTGAATTTTTAATATAGAGAATAGAATGTACTAATAATGATTTATTATTTATGATTGTTGAATTATATAATATCACTTCATATTTTTGATGAATTTATTTTATATCCTATAAATTTATGTTATAGAGTTGTAAAATGTCACATAGAAGTCATGAATGTACATAATGTTAATATATTAAGTTATTTTTAAATATATTTTGTTGTAACATTTGGAGATGTGTTATGTTTTATGTGGTCTTTTGGTAATGGTGAAATGAATATTCATTAAATATATTGAAATTTTTTTTGTACTGTTGTAGAAAATGTTCCAAAATGATTAATGTTTTGTGGATCTAGGAATATATGGAATAATTCAATGAATTTAATGTATGTTGACCTCAACACAAGATTTGATTTACATGAGTTAGTGATTTTTAGATTATCTAATAGAACAACTCATATGTGTTCTCTGGTTTGTGTTTGTATATAGTCTGGTGTGGTGGTATATAATTTTCACCTTTCATGTCCATATGAGAAGAATTTCCGAATTTCCTATATTCAATTGGTTAGAGCTATATATTCCTTCAAGTGTTGGGGTCACTAACTATTTTGGGGAAAATTATAATCCATAAAAATCATAAAGTTCATTTTTAAATCATTCGTAAAAATACATTAATCCATTGGAATAGGAATTTGACGAGATATTATTAATATATTTGATCTTGATCTTTCATATAATCCAACATAATGGAAATGTTTTCAAAATTGATCTTAGATGGATGTGATATCATACGATGCTAAAAACTATTGATGAATGGAATATGATAACAGTCTATTCATATTGGTATATGTAGTTTAAAGATGAAAAATGTGTTGATGATATTATTTAATAAATACTATACTCCTCCAATTATAGAATTTATTTGTTATAAGTAACCATTTTATTTTTATTCTCTATAGATTTTTTAAAATCCTAATTGTTGAGAGACCAGTTGTGAAGAGTCTATTTCCTTATATGGTGTTCATTTCTTTATAAAACTATTTATAGATTCATTTTTTATTATAAAGGTAATCAAAAAATAATAGCATAATTTTATATGGACTATACATACATGTAAAACTAATATATACCATTATATGAGGCATCAGTACAGATGACCTATAATGGAGAGGGATATCGCTAATTTTTTTTTTCATTTCACATTTTCAATTTAACAACGTACATCAATATCCAACATGAATACTTTGGTATATACCAATTCATAACTAGAGGTGGGATGACGTGTCCATGTAATTTTAATTAGATTACATAAATCACATATAATAATCACAATCTATGTGGTCATTTTTAGGTTTTGGATTTTGGCTAATAAATTTTTTGTCTGAATTTTTTTAATGTTTATGGTATTTGGGTATTATATGTGCTAATATTTTGTTGATTTATAATTTTCTTTTGAATATCATTTTTTATAAAGGTCCCCATTTTATACCTAAATTTTTGAAACCTCATTAATGGAAATAAGAACATAATTGGGGATTATCATTATATTTTGTCATACAAATTATGTTAAATAGATAGGTAAATTTAAATCATCAATGTTATACTTCATTGTTATGCTTTGTTTTTTATAAATCTCAATATAACTTTATATTGAATGTTGAGATTCCATATACTAATAGTTATCCATATTTGATAATCTATAAGGCCATTGAATCATTATTTGGTTGGAATTTTTGGTCTCCACTAGGTTTGGCTAAGATTGCATAATCATCACTCTAGGGACCCAATATTTTGGAATTAAGATGTACTATGTTATGAGGTATCAGTCTCAATTTCCTAGAATAAAAATTGATAATTATAATTTTGTATCTTGTTTCTTTAATTCTTATCAAGTGAAAGTAGACCATCAAAATTAAATAAGAATGATTACTTCATTAATTATTCCTTATAGAATGCAGTAGGAAGTTTTCATGATCATTTTATTTGATTTATAATAAACACTTAGAAAAATGAAATGTATGTGATCATATTGATCATGTATATTTTAGATAATTTTTTTAAGAGAATGAAAATATTCAAATTCATGATACATGGATGTTATATGTGCATGAAGTTTTAATTTTTCATTAGCTTCTATCATTGATCATTTTTTAGAATAATCTACCTATTTCTTATTAATTAAGGGAAGGTCTAAAAAACCAATAGAAGATCAATTAGAGTTTATCATAAAATTTTATTCTAAAAATTATTTTCATTTGGAAAGGGTGATTCAAATCATTAAAGATGTGATTCGTGAATATACTATATATTTTTGAGAATATTTTGAAAACTACATAACTATGGTATATTAATTATGTTCTAAATGTTTTTATCCATTCATAGAGATAGCTCTATTGAATCTTTATATTCTTAGAAATGCAGATCTATACTATGTTCAGTTATTATTGGAAAATATCCACTATATGGTTGATGTATTGTGTAAGATAAAATAGAAATAATTAAATTTATTTACAGAAACAATTTTTGATGGATTAATGTCTCTAGAAATCATATATAGATCATTGCCATTAAAAATTAGAATTTATATTGGATGATATAGTGTTTCTTAATGTTTCTGTAAAAATGGTAATAAATTATAAAAGAAACAATATAATATTATACCAAGGTATTATGGGACATTTTATGTTATTTAATTTCCAAAAAAAGGAAATAAAAAATAAAAAATACCAAGTCAAATGACATATATTCATAATGAATTAGATGTATCTCAATTCAATAAGTATTATCTAGATCCCACAAATTTTTTAGATTATAGGGATATGGAAATGGATCATAATGCCTCATTTTAATAATAACTTTTTAAAATTCTAGGTATTAAAATTTCTGTGCTACAAGAACAGTTTATTCCTCATTTTACAATTTTGTATTATCATGGTAATTATTCTCATAATATTTGTATATGAAAAACTATAATGATGGTAATTCATTAACCACTTTTCTAATCATGGTACATCATGATTACTTATGAGGGTAGAAAGTTAAATTGTGGGAACCATTGTTTGACCCATGATTTCACTGGAAAGTTTAGATTTTTTATGCATTTCCATTGATATTTTACAATGATTTTATAATAAAAATTGATTTTTTTAATTTTCACATTGCATTGTTAGTTCACATAACCTAGGTTACCATTATAAAGTGTTATGTAAAATAAATTAATTTTCAACCCATTTTCTTGGATATATGAAATGGTTAGAAAATAGTTCAAGAAAATTATGAATCCAATTTAAATTTAAAATATTTTTATTTTTTAAATTTTATTTCCACTGTTATATCCAAAATCCCCCCCCCCTCATGTTTGAGAGTCTTCTAGTTTTCGGCAATTTTTCACTTCACTTATACATGCCTTACTTTAATAATTTCTCTTAAAATCTGAGTGATTCTTCAAGGAATATATCTCACAATTTCAATTAATCTTTTTCTCTTATCATTTTTTTTATTCCACCAATCATATATTGGATATGATGACCTAAAGAACATTCGAGAAAAAAAATTATTATTCCGTCATTTAATAATATCAATTAAACATAAAATTCATCATTTTTATCTTTCATAATGGATTAGAATCAATTAAAACTTATTTAATATTTTGTGGGAGATCATATTATCTTACATTTTTTAGTATAACTATGAAAAATGAGATGTTTTAAATTGTGTTTTTAGTAAATTGTAGCTTATATTCGATATCTATGATTGTTTATAGAAAAATATTATTTTTATTTATTGTTTAATATAATTTCATATATAAAAATATAGTTTTATGTGAAATCCGAAATTTTACATATATAATGGGGTTGTACACCAAGTATTTGATTAAATGAGAATTAGATTTATATTCTGATTTACTGAATCATTTTTTCTTGAAAATAATTATTAAAAATTTTTAATTGTATACATAAATATATTAATAGTATTTTAAAAAGATAATGGGTTCTCTAAAATAAAAGAGAAAATTGTTATTATATGGTTTACACCTTTAATATTTTAACACATTGTTATGGGTTATGTAAAGGTGAAATTGGATTACATTGAATATGGTATATTAATGATTGAAGTTACTATTTACCTAGAGGTTATAAAGTGATACATTTTTTATTAAATCATTTACTTGTTTCTTTTAGTATATTATACTACAGATATATTTTTTGTGATTATCATACATAATTATTGGGATTTAGGATTCATTATAAAAAACCTTTGTTATCTTAATTAGAATTCATGGGGTGAGTGTTATAGTAGTAATTATTATACTTCTAAAATTGTCCCATGTTATCCCAACATTCTAACTATGGGGTTTATAACCCAATTTGTATTGTGAGAAAAAATTAGTTGTTATACATTTATGATCAAAATATAGGATAATAGATTATTCAATCATATTTGAGTTCTATATTACAACCACATAATCTAATTAGTGGTAAAATGATTCTTAATGAAATTAGAAATTTTTTAATTTGTTTTTTATTATTATATATATTGGTGAACTTCTTAAATTTTGTTTTTAAGGTCTTATATTATTAAATAGAAGAAAAAATTTATGAAATAATATTGATATATAGTTCAACGGTATTTTAATTATTCCATTATATTTATATTATATTTATAAAATTAATATTTTATGTAAGAATGAAAACAATGAAATATCACATTGGTATAAAATTAAAATTATTATAAATTATGGATCATTTATTTTTATTATTCCAATATAATTTTAAGGTAATTTTCATTATTGGATCTTATTGATTACCTTTAATAGTATTTTTGACTATATTACATATATTGGTCTAATTTTGTTTTTAAATGAAATGAAAAAAATATTGTAATCATTGTTACTTTTTTTCCTAAAATAAAAGTTCATTTTGTATATGTATTTTAAAATTAGATTTATGTGGTTTGTATTGTAAATGTAATTTTATGAAAACTTTTTTGGCATCCTATAATCATCAATATTCATACCTTGTATACATACATTAGTGTCTGTGTATAACTTGTTTTATTTGATGCAAGTGAAGGATAATCTACGCTCTTATACAATGGATTATGATATATATTTTTGAATCTTGTTAATGGTGAGAAAATAGAGGTTTCTCACTTTTCACATGGATATGTATAGTTTTTGATTTATTTTCTATGTGGAAACTCTCATTGAATTTCTCTTTAGATTACCTTATTCTATGTAACTCAGTTTTTTTATTTTATTTATTACTCATTATGATTGTATGTATATAAAGAATAATGATTATGGTTACTTTTAATTTTCTATTATTTCGGTATATTTTTTACTAATTTAAATGTTTAATCCTACTTTTGGATATTAGTTATATCAGAAGTATATAAATTTTAGATATAAAATATCCACTGTATATAATGATAATGTAGTATTTTAAATTGAATATTCATTTACTTTTGTTATAATATGGAGACATTTTACAAAAAATAAAATTTGGTTTCCACGGGAACTAGTTTCCATCCCCTAGAAATTTGGAATGTGATTTAGGAATTGTGACAGGTTGACTCGGGTTTCATGATATGATGATTTGGGTTTGATTATTAAATAATGGTATATGTGACCTAATTTCAAGTAGTAGATAAAATCCATGAAATAGGTTTCATGTTTGATTCTATGATATACCCCATATCCTTGATTCACTATATTATATTTTGACTAATGGAATTATACAAAAAATAAAAGGAAAAAAATTAATGGATGTAAATGCATACATTTTATGAAATATGGATTATTTCTATAAATTACACTTGTCTAGTTTTATTTTATGTTTCATTAAATGTTCTCGTTATTTTCTATTTTTATTAGTTTGAAAAGGTATAAAACATTGACATGATTTTTTTCAAAATTATTAGACAAAATTATTATCCTCAATGTAAGTTTTTTCCCTAGAATAATTATGTATTTTATTATATATTTTTTCAAAATATAATTAAATGGTGTTTTATCTAAAATAATAATATAGGAATATTGGTTATATCATTGGGATCTTATTTATTAGACCCAACTTAGAACATTGGTTTTTATTCAGACCCAGTTTCATTGGATGTGGTTAAAATAAAAGATACATATTAATATAGTGAATGATTATATGGTTTTTTGTCCTGAAGATGGGGTAATGTAAAGGTTGATCATTTTCCACATAGTTAGGAGATGACTCGAAATTTTTTTTGGATCATGTGATTTAGGTCACTCTTAAAAAAATTCACCTTGATCATCACATACCCTTTATATAATGATTTTTTCATTTTAGTTATCATTCATTAATGTTTGAATATATATATATATATATATTAATGATTATCATTGTTCTTATTATTTATTATTTATTTATTATTTTTAGTTCTTTACAAGTTTAATTAACTATTTGTTTATTTTTTATTTCAAGGTTTTTATATTTTAGATTTGATGAATCCAGTATATGGAATCGTCAAGCTATATTTTTTGGTTGAAATATTACTTTTATTTATTTGCACTAAATATAAATTATTTTAAAAGAAAATATTGATTACCATGACACATTTTTCCAATATATAGAGTTTAACAATATTATTTGGTAATTTTGATGGGTTGACTAGAATGTCTGGATATTTTGAATTGGATGATTTTCTTACAAATTTGGCTGAAACATATCAAAAATCTATGCATGAGGACGGGATGAAGGAATCATTGGCTAGAGTGATGTCAAAATTATTATAGTTTATAATTCCAAGGATTATTTGTCAATTATTGAGTTATGTGGTTGATAAATTCATAAAGGAAATCAAAACAACCGTGTATTTGGTGAAGATACCAAATCAAATCCAAGTTATCTTCTTTATTGTTTTCCTTCAATATATGAAATGACTCTGGAAGAAGATAATTCATTGAAGTTAGTATGAGATTCCATATGTAGAGACACATGAGCCATTTAAGAAGTATTTTAGTATGTATTTTTCTAAGATAAGCATATTGTCGAACATTTACAGATTTAGAGAGCAGGATATTTTTTGTGTGATTTCACTTCTAGAAATTTATTAGTTGTATTCCATCATTTTTATCTAATAAATATAATAAATATTATTATATTTAGTATGAATTCATTTTAGAGATAAGAATACAAATATCAGCTCATCTATTTAATGCGTGAAAGGAGTTGAGTGGTTGTATAGAAGTTATAGAATAGGATTTATTTAGAACAATGGGTTTCATTATGAATTGATTTTAGGATTTGGAGAGAGGAGAAATTTATTTTATGAGTTATATGTCTTATGGTTCAAAAAACTAATAAGGTTGCATGATCTATTAGGGAACATGAAAAATTTATATCTCTAACTCTGGTTAACTTGAGTTCCATTATATCGGCGGAGTTAGTTTCTTTCCCTTAAAATAGGCATCGATATTATTGAACATATTATCAATGTGACCCTTAAATATAGGTGATTTAGTTTTATTCATATATAATATTTTAAAACTGTTTTAATTAATTTTTTTTGGATCCTAGGATTGTTAATTATGTCTTGGAATTATATTTGAGGTGTTATTTCACAAACCAATCAGGATAACATGCCTAAACAATACCTGATCTGAACCTTACATGGCCCAAAGGATGTTCCCATTCTCCATTGGTTGGAAAAAGGAAACCATGAAATCATGAAAAATACATTGTGAATTAGTTCTCTATGATGATGAAATTAAATTATATGTAGTTGAAAATAATAAATAAAATATTAATTGAAAATATTTATCCTTATGATCTAATATCCACACACAATCATAAAAAATAGAAAGGAGACTCCAGATAGTATGTATATAATAAACTCCATCAGTTTTCACGAGCTACAATACTACGAGAAATTATATACACACACCATCTCTAGGTGGTCAATTGACTTTCTCTAGACTAGGAATAAAAAAAATAAACACACAACTAAAGGAAAACATATGATGCTAAATTCAAAAAACCATTAGTATTTCACAAAATATTCCAAAATAAAACTATATGAAATAAACCAATTATGCATAATTTTAAATGAAACATGGAATGGATTTATTTTAATTGTTAAAAAGGATACATGCATGAAGAATTATTTCATATGAAAAATAATAAATAGGTATAGTGAGTATTTATTTCAAAGAATGGATATAAATATATCTTTTAAAAAATAGACATAAATAAAACTATTCATTCAAACTTTGGTATATAATCATTTCCAAAAACATCATACCAATGATATAAGCCTCATTGGTTAATTAATAAAATGTTATTATGAGGATCACACTATCTTGGTGAATTATATATGTAGTTGTCTGCAAATCCTTAGGCTCAAGCCTTAAGGTAACATAAATAATCAGAAATACTTCTTATTCCATTACATTTCCAAATATTGGAAAGATTAATGTTTTTTCATTATCAAATCGTTTTTATTATGAATAACCACTCTTGAATAACTAATGTGTCATGAGAATTAGAGTAACTAAATATTCTTGGGGAATTCATTGATTCCAATCATTCATAAATCATCATAGAATTCACTTCAAATAGACCCTATGTTTCCAGTTTCAAAATTGGAATTTCTTATCAAAAACTAGTGTCAATTTGTTTTTTATCAAAATTTAGTCCTTCTTTTAAACCCATTATCTAATATATTTTATCAAAACTCATTAAATTGTCTGATTTAAAAATACTACAATATATTGTTCCTTACCATTTCATCAAAAACCTTAATCAAGTCTTTATTTTAGTTCAAGGGTTTTTTTGAAAATATACAACTAATTTTTAGCTACCTTTGTCAATGTTTTTCATTATTCATACCATAATGTTTAAAAGTAATCAATTTTTATCTTTCAAAATTAACTAGAATAGAACAAAAAATAATAAGTCTGTGATGTTTTTCAAAATCTAATTTAAAAAAATTCATATCATACACAATGAAAAATAAAAATTTATTTATTAGTAGATCAAAACCTAATTTTAGACTTTTTGATAAGTATATTTCATTTTGAGAAAGATAAATGGTTCAAAGCGATAATAATTTCATAGAGATATCCTAACATAATTACAATACCAGTAAACAAATATGAGGTATACATAGGAAGAAGTAGACAGAAGTCTATAAATAATAATCAAATGAAAAATATTAAATTTATGCTTTAATTGATCAACTAGAAGGTGTTATTTCAAAAACACACTCGATAGGATAATAAAAATAAAAGAAAAATAGTTTAATGTAATTTAAAAAAAAGGGACTATGTTTCATATAATGAAATTGAATTTTAAACACTGTATAATTTAGAGGTTTCACTCAATACATGAATGTGAAGGTTTTAATATCATTTAAAAATAGGAGTTACAATATTTAACAGGTTGAGAGGTTTATATTCCATGATTTTTAGTTTTAAAATTAAAAATAGTTTTATCAGAATTCTAGAAGAAGAATGAAACATACTGGGTTTAAAGAAAGTATTTTTCATTAAATGATATTCGTGTAAGGGTAACATGCTTTACCCTTATGTAATACATGTTTTTGAAATAAGTGTAAGTGGTTTTACACTTATAGATACCACTCACCCATACTATATTTATGAAATGACCTTATATATCCACTCTAACCTTTAAAGAGTAGTGGGTGTATCCTTCTTATAATTATGAAAGTCAAGCCTACCCTTACACAGTGTATAGTATTTAACCATTACCATTGTGATTAGGGTGTTATAACCAAACATAACCCTTGGAATTTGAAGGATATATTTATGTTTCACCTATTGGGTATGGGTGGAGAGTCATTACCCTTACGCAGACCCCATTACCAATGTAAGGGTGTGCATTATCATAAAAAAATGATATCCATTTAATACAACCCTATAAAATAAATATAAAAGTTATATATAAAGAGCATAATAGGTCCCAATAAATTAAAAAATTTTAAAGAAACATAACAAACAACAGTACATACCTAAAACAAAGTAATAGTATTTACATATATCACCCACTATAAATGATTTCATCTTTCTGTATGCCTTTCATGAACACTCAATATCAATGTGTTGACTCCACTGCTCTATTATCAGTCAAAATTGGTCATTCCAGACACCTCAAAAATCATACAAGTAACCAAGATATCCTCAAGAATATAAATCACCCATTCTATTTGACAATCTATTTTTGGATGGTGAGCCATGATCAACCTTTCCAAGGATATAATCCCATATTTTAATCCCTTTTAAAAAATTTATGTGAACCAAGGAACTCTATTAAAAATGATAGATGAATTTAATCCATTCACCCTAATGATATATTGAATGTAAAAAATTTCCATGTCCTCAATATTGGTTATATCAAGCATCTAAATAAATTTATATGATTTAGTCAATCAGTTGATCACCACCAATATCGCATTCATTCATCAAGTGGTAAAATGAAACCAGACCAAAAATCCTATTGATATCTCATTATATTTCTATGTCAATAGTGTAAGGGGGAAGTAATCCCAACGACTTTTTGGTATCATCCTTAGCATGTTTACATGTATAAAAATTAGAATAAATTAACAATGTATTTTATTATACCTTTCTACCAAAAATATCCCCTCATATCATAAAAATTATTTGTTGGGAAAAGATATACCACCCATTGGGAATTATGGAAATCCCAGAAACATATAGTATCAAGGGTCTAGGAACAAAAATCCATATCCGGAACCATAGGATAGCCTTGGAAGATAAATAACGCTCAATAATGGTCTCCAAACAATATAAATATTATATACTTCCATAGAATTCATTGTCCAGTTATTATTCCAAATTATTTTTCACAAGAAGTTAGGGTGTCATCTAAATACTCAATAATGTATATTTTTTCATGCCCTCTTAGACTCCCAAATTCATTTGAGCAAAGATAACATTCAAAATTCACCCCCCAAAGGATTCATTCATGGAATGAGATGGCTTTTCGTGCTTTAATCATCAGCAATTTCATTCACTGTAATAGGAGTCTAAGAAATGTAGAAGTAAAAAAGTTTCTAGGAACTCCACCCATTGCCTCTACTGAAGATTCAAAAAAATGACAGAAGATGCAACTCAACATTTTATAATCATGGTATACATTAAACCATTCACTAATATTAAAATTAAGCTAACTATTAAAGTTATGCATCAATACTATAATCTTGATATCCTGTGTTGGGTACTTATTCTTGTATTCCCAAAGTTAGAAAAAATCATTTGGCACCACTTTGTCACCCTGGATGTGAACTCAACCCAAACATTTACCAAATTCATCATATAAGACCAAATAGCCCTATCAAATCTTTATTATGAGTCACAGTAGAATCCAAAGATAACTAATTTTTCAACTCATCTATGGAATCATGATATTCTGAATCCTAAAAAACATAACTCCATTACGAGTAATAGAGGTAATCAGAGAATCCAACTAAGAGAAATCATACAAAAAAATATGACAATATCCTACCATACCCAAGACAACTTGAATGTTAAGGATATATTGTGGTTCCTCCCAGGGAAAAATATCTTTCAACTTCTATGGATTAACTAAAATATCACATTAATATACCACATATCATATTAACTTTACTTCAAGAATCAAGAATTTGTATTCAAAAATCATGGAATAATTATTGATACTTCCCAAAATATTCAAATATTCTCTTATAAGACCTACATGGTATAAATCAGACATAGAGTAAATCTATATTTCTTCAAAAAATTATACTTCTAGGGAATCATGGAACACATAGAATATCAAGTTCATCAATTCCATGAACACTGAAGAGGCATTAGATAGAAAAAAAATCATTATAAGATACTAATAATGCCAATAGATTCTGTGGATATTAGTCAAGTGAATGTCAGACTCCGAGATTATAAGTCAGTGATAACCAAATTGAAGATCGATCATTGAGAACCAGTTCACTCCATTAACCTTTTCAAACAAATCCTCAATTTAAGGTAATTGATACTTGTTAATAAATGTGTGCCAATTGATCTTTTTAATTTCGACATAAATGTGAAGGGTACCTTCATCTATTCTAGATAAAATAATTCGTGAAACCTAAAAAACACACTATTTAAGATGAATAAATTGGAAAATATATTATAAAATGGATTTTTCATTTCCTTAAGACTAGCTGGTGGCATACAGTAAGAGGGGATAGAAATATTCTGGGAACCATGTACCATGTCGATGATAAATTATACCTCCCCCACTGGTGGAAAACACGGAAATTCAATAGGATTAATTTTGTTAAATTCAACAACGATTGGAGGATTTTCACTATATAAAGTTTCTATTTCTATTTTAAAGTAATACATGAATATCATCATTACTATCTCTAGAATATGAGGTCTTTATGGACATGTCCTCAATCCCCATTCATTATAAGATACATTACTCACTCTAGTGGGGCCCATAATGGAATCGTATCAATGAAACATTATAATATTAGCTTTGTGAGTGAAAAAAATCCTTTCCATGTATCAAATAAAAGGTTTTCATACCCAAAACCCAAAAGATCCATGCACTCCCCAAATCCAAAAGAATAAAGAATAATAATTGAATGAGATACCATCCTCTCTCTCAATCCTAATAGATGTAGGAATCTCATTAACATAAGGATTGATCTCAATTAAAATATATAGAAGTACATGATATAGAAAGATATCAATGAATGAGAAGAAAAAATATCATATAATGTTGTAAAAAATGAAGCAATAGTAATGGTACATCTCACCATTGAAAGACCCGCATCATCTTCCATAGGAGACATACCCTCTGTGTGTATAAGATTTCTTCATAATTCTTATAGCTACAACCCCTTTTTTCATGGTGAATATGAATTCAATATAGAGCTTATTGGTATTAAAATCATGAATCACTATGTGGAGTGGTAGGAAAATTAAAAATACAATGTAAATTATTTATGAATCTATAGAATCTATAATTATTTGGTTCTTTAAAGAAAAAATACATCCATTAAACCACCATTAGACACTAAAATAAAGTAGGTAGCCCTTTTCTAGGAACTGAATATGATTTAGTGGACATCTGGTGATGAGATCCACTACCATAGTCTCTCTAATGAGACTAATATCGCTTCCACTTCAATATAAATTGACCACTAAAACTCACACTTGGAGTGGGAGGAACTAATTTTATCCCTATCATCATATAATAGTAAAGTTTCACCATCATCGCACTATCCAAAACATCAACATAAGAAGTGAGATTTAGTACGATAACCTGAGATTGAAAATCAAGGTGGAGCCCTATCTCAAATATCAGAAATTTCAACTTCTCATTTAATACCACCTCAGGTGACAGGTGAACATGATCAACAATTTTGATGGAATACTGAGTCATAGTTTCACTTGGTTTTTTTATTTTTATGAACTATATCAATTTATCTAACACAATTTATTTTGAATTGGAATTCCCTATTAACATATCCCTAATTTGTTTCCACTCCATGACTATATTCTTCCCCATATAAGTTATCGAGTCCTAGCACCACCTATTAGGACTTTCAGGCTTAATGGTGGTATATTTATCCCTAACATAGTTAGGAATATCCTATGAATAAAATTTCTTCTCAACCTTCTTCAACCAATCATATGCCTCCATTGGATCATTAGTACCCTAGAAAGCAAGTTGGATGAAAATGAATTAACTCTCACAAACAAATCCTAATATTTTTTCTACAGGGTACAACCTCGACAGCCTGCGTACGACTAGGTATAACTACCGAGAGAAAATCGTAGACCACTAGCTCAGAAACATCAACAGGGTTTTGAAAAAATGGAGGTTTTAATTATGGTGGTTTATCGGCATATCCATCCTAGGTTCTGTTAAAAAATATTCTATGGGGAATGGTACTACACAAAAATAGTATATAGTAATGAAACATCAATTGAAAACTCAAGGTCACAAATTATTTAAATCATAATTCTACATGGATAAAAAAATAAAATCAGAGCCGCAAAAAAATCAATAAATAAATTACTAAATTTCCACCAGGACACTTTTCCATAAAAAGAAATTAAATATTATGGATAGTTATGATGAGATCTGGCCAGGAGCTCACTCATAAACTACCCCTTATTTTCTAACAACATGGAGTTATATCATCCAATACATTTCAAACTACATACCAACACCAAAGTGTAGGCTCGACTGCCTTTGATACCAATTTGTCTTGAACCATCCAAAATAATATTCCTAAATGGTTTCAAATCTGATCTTGAAATAACCTAAAGGGAGTTCCGGATCCCTAATGACTAGTGAAAAGCATAGTAAAATCAAGATAAACATATGGGAGAATTATTTCAAAACAATATTACAATATAATTATATACAAAAAAATAATTATCAACAAAATTGTTTATATGAAAAAAAAATCTATAGGATTAGATACCAAAATAGATGTTCGATAAATAGTAATACAACATCGGACAACTAGTGGACCATAAAAACGAATGGTTTCCACCATCTAACATGGTCTTGTAAACTAGGTACACCCATATTCCCATAGTGGTTACATCCTTATACTAAGAACTAGAAAAAGAAAATCTACAAATTCCTAATGGAAAAGATATGTTTAATCATCAAATCGTAGTAGGATTTCAGTAAATATTTCATAATAAAACCATATATATATATAACAAACCATTTATGGATAATTTTAAATAAACTGGAATTGAAATTTTTTCATAGTTCATTTTAATACATGTGTGAATAAACATTGTATATGATAATATAATAAGTAAATGTAGAATTACCATCAAGGCTGGGATATAAAATCATCTTTATAAAAATAGGAATGAAAAAAAATCTTTTCGTACTGTGGCATATAAACATTTTTCAAAAGTTCTCATCATAGATGTAAGACTATGGGGTTAGTTAGTAAAATAAATATATATGGTTTCCACAGTCTCAAATAATTTTGGAACTAGTTGTGAACACATCACTAGCCTAAAGCCTATTGGGTATATGAATAATCATGAAAGAATAATTCCCTATCAGCAACCCATATCATGTATTTTAATATTCTTGTCCATGTCAAATAGTTTTTATCCTGCATAACCCCTCCTAAATGACCACGATCTCATGGGAATTGGAGAAACCAAATATTATTTGGGACTTCATTCATTTCAATCATTCAAAAATCATCATTTCATTCATTTCATATCATCCTAAGAACCAGGTTTCAAAACATTCAATTTATTTCAAAAACAATTGTTAGATAATTATTTTCAAAATTCAATCCTTTCGTTTAAGAATCTTATATAAAATTTTATTATTTAAAACTCAACAAATCATCTCATTCCACTATAATAAAATACATCATCCCTTTATATTTCATCAAAAACATACATCGAAATTTCATTTTAATTCAAGATAAATTTTTATTAATTAAATAACTAATTTTTAGTAGTCGTTATCAAGGGGTTTCATCAGGCATATGATGTTACATGGAAACCATTTGTCAGTATATTTAGAAATTAAAGATAAACCAACATATAATAATAAATAAAATACCTGTTTTAAAAGGATAATTTATATTATAATTTATTCACACACGTCATTCTATTTTAAAAGTTATTTACCAATAGCTAAAATCCATCACCAAAAATAAGTCAAAAATAGTATTAGTTTTTAGTAAGCGGAATTTCTAGAAGAGACTTTGAGTTTTTAATATGGGTTTCTTGAATTTATTTTAAATTTAGATAGGTGAATTTTTTTGGATAACTATATCAGAAATAAAGTAGGGGTGATGCTACCTTTTGGTCAAGTTGAAAGGCAGTCGACCCCTATTTCCTTTCATCCCAAAAAAATTACTATTTTAATTATAATTTTAGGCATATTAAATTTTTTATTTTTACTTTGTTTTTCTTTGTTTATAAATATATATATATAACAAAAACATTCATTAGAATTTATCTATTATTTAATATCCAACATTACTATGATTACTGTAGTCTAGAATTCTGATAGAAACCCTCAACCAGGACTCCGTTTTATTAAAGGGCTTGCCCTAGAAATAATTCTTGTATATCGGATGTGGGATTCAGGTTCTCCCTTTCTTGTGTATAATTACAAATATGTTATTATTAATATTTTTTAATCAATTTATTAATATTATTAATAACTATTTAATAATATTGTTAAACAACTAATTATTTACTAAATAGATAATAATATGTTATAGGTTTCAATTAATCACAAATTAAATAATATATAATCAATAAAAAATAATTTTAATAATAACTAAATAACTAAATAATAAATATATAATGTATAATTATTAAAAATAATAATATAATCATTACTTATTAATTATTTAGGTAATAATTAATTATTTAATTAGTAATATATTTCTTAATTGCTTAATAATTAATTAGATCATTTGTAATATAATTATTATTAATTAATAACTAATTTGTTAATAATTAATTAGTTAATAATTAATTAGTGAATAATTGATTATTTAATTAGTAATCTAATTATTAATTATATAATTTTTAATTATATATTATTTAACTAGTTAATTAGTAATACAATAATTAATTATAATTATTGATTATTAATTATATAATAATTAATTAGTTAATTATTAATATAATTATTAATTATATAATAACTAATTAGTTCATTAGCAATATAATTATAAGTTATATAATAAATTATTAGTAATATAATTATTAATTATATAATAATAAATTAGTAATATAACTATTAATTTTATAATTTTTAATTTTATAATTTTTAATTATATAATTTTTAATTATATAATAAAAAATTATCTAATAAGTAAAATAATTATTAATTATAATTAATAATTATTAATTATATAATAATTAATTCTTTAATTAGTAATGTAATTATTAATTATAAATTACAAATTATATAACCAGTTAATTATTTAATTACTAATATAGTTATTATTTATATTAAAATTAGTTAGTTAGTTAGAAATATAATTTTTAGTTAAAAAATAATTCGTTAGTAATAAGTTAATAATTTATTAGTTAACTAGTAATATGCTTATTAATTATATAATTCTTAATTATAAAATTCTTAATTACATAAAGAAAAAATATTATTTACCTATTGTTAAGATTATTTTTATTAATTATATATTATTTAATTTTTAATTATTTAAAATCTATTATATATTATTAATTATTTTGAAATTAATTGCTTTTTTAATAATATTATTAAATATTAATTAATATTATTATTTAATTAATTAGAAATGAATTAATAATAACATATTAATACTTATGCGTAATAATGAGAGAACCTGAACCTCATATCGAAAAAACAGAATGATTTCCAGGGCAAGCCCTCTTATAAAAGGGAGCCCTGAGTGAAGGTTTATATTAGAATTCCAAATTATTGTACTAACAGTACTACTAGATATTAAATAGTAAATAAATTCTACTGAAAATTTTGTTTTATTTACATAAATATATATAAACAAAAAAATTAATATAAAAATAAGAATTTTAAATATAAAAAAAATATTTAAAATAATAATTTGTTTACTGAAATATGAAATGGGTCCTACCAACTTTATGACATATAAAATATATATTTTAAACCTATATAGTTTTAAAAAAATTCACAAATAAAAAAATTCAAGAGATGTGAATTTGTTATAAAATCACATACATTGATAAAATTACTAAAAACCCTAAAAAGGGATCTATAAAAAAAGAAGGTGGATTTCTACACCTCAAAATCAAAAGAAAATAATAAATACAAACTTCTACTGATATCCTTTAAGGCGGTCCTCTAAAGATCCACTTAAGAATATGATAGAAATCAAAGAGTCATAGGTTTTAGTATTTTAAAAATAATCCACATGATCAATTTCACAGAATGAAAACCCGATATTAAAACAATTCTTAATTTTCAAGTTCCATATGAAACATGAATTCGCAGAGTTTTATATCATTTAAAAATATAATTTCTAATCATCAATTGGAAAATAGGATTAAATTTAAAATATTTTAATTTTTTGAAATTATAAAAAATTATGTTATCAGTGTTTTGGAGGATTTAGAAAAGAAATCTGGTTTCAAAAATGTATTTTTCATTTAAACAAAATAATTTAAGGGTAAGGTTTTTTACTATTATGAATCCTATGGCTATGGAATATTTGTAAGAAGACACTTTCCTAGAACACTACTATATATGACCCTTACTCATCCCCTCAATCTTTATGCAAGACAATTACACTACTTCTCTACCCTTACCCAACTGATCTACCCATACACTGGAAGTGGGGTTATCATTCTTATACCTTTATATAATTCATGCCTAATTTTATGCACCATATAGGATTTCACCGATACACATATTGCAGATGATGTTTCACCATTACATGACCCTGTAAATTTTGAGGTTACCTCGATGCAACACCTCTTATATATGGGAAGAAGTATCTTTCCCTTAAGCGTACTACAACACTGTATAAGGGTAGTTATCAACTAAAAAAGGATATTTCCTTTTAAATAAATTTATCAAATAAAACAAAAATTGTTTATAAAGATCCTAGAAGGTCTCAAAACCCTCCAAAACTAATATATACATCCCAAACAAAAGTACATACTTTAAAAAATATATCTATATTTTAAAAGGTAAAAGATCCATTTTTCTTTTTCAAAAATAATGTAACTTTGTTTTACTGTATTTAAAAAATGTAAGGAATTTTCATTTTTATGTGTGTCTTCAAAAAAATTTTAATTAAAGGACCATGGTTTTGAATATGAATGAAAATATTATAGATATTTTTTTTCATTTATGCTATAAACTAGGTGGTTCTAAAATCAATTTTTCTTGAGTTTCATGAATTTTGTGATTCATTAAAAGAGTGCAAGGTATGTAACTAGTTAAATTATCGGTATATGTACTCATTCCTTCTTATTATGTTCCTTATGAAAATTATATTTGTATTTTAGTATGAAATTGTAATAATTATAAATGGTTGTGTATATTTTAGTTAATTATTATGATTATTATTTGACTTTGAGGATGGGAGTTTATTGTTGGTGTATTTCATTTAGGTGGTTTGTTTTATAATCATTTTATGTGTTTTCTATATATATTAGGTATTGTATGTATAGTAATAAAATTTCTTGGGATAATATCATGATTGAAATGTAAGGAATTAATGGAATATTTGTGTAGTATTGTTATTCAAGTATATGGGTAACATGGATTATTTTCATCTTGGGTTTTACAATATTAAATAATAATAATTCATGTTATACATAATATAAGGATTTAATTTTTTTCAATTTTTAATTGTTATTTTATAGTGAGTATATATGTATTTTCAATAATCAAGGTCCTATTTGAGAGTTATCTCTCATGGTTGTTTATTTGGAGTAATTCCTTGGTTCATTTTCTGATTTACTCAAATTCTTAAAATATGTGAATAATTTTAGAGGTATCTTAGGTATAGGTCTTATATTTTATTTTTGAACATTATAAATTGATGGATTTTGTATGAGATAAGAGAAATAAGGAGATTGTTAAAGAAAAAATATAAATAAAATATTAACAATGTAAAAATTATGTTATGGGTTTCCATTATATATTATGGGGTGATATGGTTTGTTTATCATTGGAGGGAACCATGCATTGTGTTGGATGGAGTCTCTTTTATGGGATTTATAAGTCAATAGTAGCTAAGAGAAGATGAATGGAGACATGATTTACCTAGTTATCCAATGGTTTTTGGTGGTGGGTTCCATATATAAAGAAATTAAATTATAGTTTTACATGCCCTGATATGGTTATTTGAAAACACTCAATGTTTTTATAGTGGTTTGGATGTATTCTGGGGTGAAGTTGCAATTTATCAAGGAATTATTCCATGTTATCATTCATTGTATTGGATATACTTGAAGGACATTAATTTTGGGAAATGTGACCATGATTCATCATCATGGTTTCGGTGATTTCAATCATTTGATGGATTAGAAAACATTGTTATGGTCAGATTTTGGAAAATAAAATCCAGAATGGGAATTTCCATGTGGATAACATATGGTTTCCATGTTTTAGTGTCATTGTTTTCAGTTCTAACATTAACCAAGTAAGAAAAAATTATGGTCTTGATGACCATTTCATTCCTTTTTGTTTTTACTGTATATGATGAATCTAGTTCCATTATTCCACTTATTTCATCAACCCTAAATTATGGGTGACTCTCAAAGGCCTCTTGGGGGTTCTTAATGACATTTTGTGACCTCTTTGAATAAGATAACAAGTTTTTATCTTTTATTGGTCTAATAAATGTGGATTAAAATGTTCAAGATGTTTCCCTAAGAGATAATTTTATTTTAATAGATTGGGAGTTATTGGATAATATATTATTAACATTGATATATTGTTATGGATTCTAGACATTTCTCATATATTTCAGATTTATTATATCAATCTTTATAGAATTATTTTTCCAAAAAAACATTCATTTATTATCATACCATGAATCATTTAATTTTTTCTATTTATATAAATTGATATTATTTAATATATAATTAATCTATTTTCATCTACCATAAATTATGACATTTTATCGGTATATCTTCTAGGAGGTTGATATTGGATTATAAAAAATTAAGTGTTGGTTGATTCTTATTGAGTTATTTCCATCCACTTTTGACTATCCCAAGGACATTATAAATTTTTTTGTCTAAAATATTCATTATTGAATATTTTAGAGGGTTTATTATGAGAATAACTATTTTGAAGGTTTTATTAAAATTGTTTTATGTTTTGATATTATTTTGAATAAGGTTGATTTAATTTCTTAATAATGATTGTTAAATGGTGGTATTGAATAAATTCATATTTATTTATTATTTCAATGCATACAATGATTTATCTTTTAAATATTTTTATTTTATTATTAATTTTTTCATTCAATAAGTACTTTTGTGGTGATTTACTAAAGTAATAAAATTTTGGATGTTATAGTGGTAACATGTTCATGGTTGTTGATGTTTTTAATTTACATATATATTTTGAAATTGAAGTATTAATTTAAAAAAGTTTCTTATATTGTTTGAATATGTTATTAAATTATTTTATCTAATGTGGATGAGGATATATTGTTGTGATTTATGTGGATATTTATTGGATATATAAAAATGTGGAGTATGTTTTCATGTGATTAAAAGTTAATGTGGAGATATGTTTTTGGTGCAGAATGGTAGTAATTTGGAGTTGTTTGATTTTGTGAATTTTTTTTACACACTCATGCAACAGTTTTGAGGATCCACCATACTGAGGTTCGGTAATTATATTAGATTAATATACTCTTAACAAATAAGTGAGTGTAGTTTATGATTTATTACATGATATGTTAATGTTTTTAAAGCATTGTTGTGCCTTAATATTTTGATTTTGGATTTGGAATGTTTATATAATGAATAAATTGTAGTTGTTAGAAATTTTTCAAAGTTTCAATTTTTTTTATGGTATTATATATACCTCTTAATTCATGATTTGTATTATTTATCACATGTATAAAATTGTATTTTTTTAATTTACATTAATATTGATTATGATTAAAATATGATCCTTCTATTTAAACCAAGTGATCACCCCTATATATTCATTATAGATAGTCTTATAGGATGATGTAATTTTAATATTTATAGTTACTACTTTGAAATATTGACTAAATACTTCAGGAAGTTTTAGATATTTCTAGACAATTTTTTACATATAGATTTTTCATTGATATCATATAGACATATTTGGGGTTGGAATTATTTTTATGGTATAAACTGTCATGAACCAGGTCAGGTCAACCTTGAACTAGTCACCTGAGCCAAACGGCGGTAAGGCATGAAGGGAAATCTCAATCCCCATAGGTTGGAAACTAGTGTTATGAATCAATAGAGTGTAACAAAGGAATTATTTCTCCCAATAAAAAATAAAAAACAGCATAAAGATAACAAATATCCAAGTATACAAAATAAAATAATCTAAACATCATTTATACAAGAATCTAAAAACAAAATTGAACTGCACAATGAATCCAACAGAACCTAACCACCACACTATCTCCATGTGACCTCACAGGTCACTCTCTAACACAATGATCATCCGTTACTCAAGGAGAATTAACTCAGGTTGGAACTTTCACGAGGGCTAAAAATAGAAAAGAACTATAGGTGTGAGTATTAAAACTGAGTAAGCTAGACCAATAATCAATACCCAATGATCTTCCTTTACAATAATAGAAACATCAATTTCAAGTATGAACTAAAATATTTAAAAGTATGCTTTTATACACATTTTACTAAAAAAAGAAATAATAATCCATTTCCCTTATTCATTTCCAAAACCAAGTTCATTCCATTAGTGAGATATTAACTTTCAAGAGGAAATTGATGCCAACATTTTCAACATGAAAAAATGAGAATGAAAATCTTTCCATTAATTTTTTTAATAAATTGTTTTCAAGGGAAAAAGTCACTTTCCAAGAAAATACCAATTAAGAAGTCACATAAGTAATCACGCAATAAGGGAAATGGAAATAACATAAAACACTACAATAATAATTTCATGTAACTAGGATACAATTTTCATAGGTGATCCCAAGAGATCAATAATAATCTAGAAGATACTAATACATGTGACCCCATCTCTGGTAACATTCCCCACATGATAAAATAAAAAATGCTCAATACGCTCGGCCACCACACATTAGGATAAAATGAGGGAAATCCCATAAGAATAAACCCAAATATATCCACCATATCAAATACCAGTGAAAAAATCATTCTAAAAAAATTCACTCAATATTCCAAATTCCCTTGCCTCATGTACATAATGGGGGTCAACCAACAAATTATATTTTAGCATCTAATCATCAGTATATATAATAATAAATAGACAACATGGATCACACTGATCCACCCCAAGGACTGATAACATGCCATAAAATAAATTGAACACAAAGATTTCAACCCAATGCACTCAGATAATGGATCGGAAGGACTCCATAGTGAGGAAAACCCATCCATTATATACACATTCTAGGCATAAGAAACATCCAAAAGAGGTTTTCATAATAAACACCTTTATCATTTTCACAATGTTTCCAAATGGTCCTTTAAATATTTTACCAGACCAATATTTATCAATTATAGAAAATCCAAAATACATTAAGAGGTTTAAAAATTCCATTTTCCATATCAAAACATTTATAAATTCCTTTAAAACATTCAAGTTACACATTCAAGATATAAATAATTTATATAAAAATTCCAAATGGGCCATTCATTGGCAGCACAAGTAAAAAAACCATAAACACAAATAAACAACATTTATAAAAAATGAAACCACTTTGGAAACCCTTCCAATGAACTAAAAATATCATTTATCACATTTCCAATACTTTAATAAATCCAAGTCAATCATTTTACATCACTATTAACTAGTAAAATCAAACCGGTCAATTTACCAAGCACAAGGCATGTATTATTTTAAAAAAGAATTTCAATTTGACACCCAACAAGGCATAAAACACTATTTTCATGGAATAAATGTATTTAGCCTTCTAAACCATGTTCCAAATAACACAAACCACATACAAAATCCTACATTGAATTTTATCGAACAATCGATGTCCACGTTTTTAACAAAACATGGCTATTTTTTGAAAAATAAATTACAATCTACCATTTTCACACCAATTAATTAAACCAAAGGTTTGACAACAACACATTTCATATATATAAGGTATTTACATCAAGAAAAATATGAAATTTATATTAAAATTTCATGTGCATAGGAAAACATACCTCATATCTATGGAGGAATGGAAACGCACCCCCAAAATCACTCAACGAGGGTTCAAAAACTCTAAATCTATGATGAAACCCCAAAAAAACCAAACACCCCTCAAAAATAATTGCAAAACAGAACCCAAGGTTATGAATGACTAGAGGATAAGAGTTAACTAAGAAAAAAAGAGTGAAGAATGAAGAGGGAGGAGAAAGCAGAAGAAATTACCTTAAGGAAACAAGACCCAACTTGAAGATCTCTTAGATCTACACCAAAAAAGGAAGGGGAATATATTGGAGGAAGTGGAGAGTGCTTCCTCGGTTTGGATGGACCGGGTGGGGGTGATTTGGTCATATTTGGTTCCAAAAATCCTAAGGGTGGAAAGTTACATATTTAAAAATAATAATTTTTGGAAGAATCACATGGTTAGGTCGTACGGTTAATTAAACGGCACGCAAAACCATGCAACATACATAGGAGAGACTATGTGGTTTCTCCTTGGGGACCTCATTCCTATGCATTAACCATGTGGTAGGTTTTATAACTGTCACACGGTTATCTAGTTTCGGCCGCACATTTTATCAAACCATGCACCAACAATGCATAGGTCTTTTTAAGCCCAACTTCCATATTTTCCCCAAAAACTCCCCCAAAAAAACAAATGAAAAACCATGAGGAAAATTATATAAAAATAAAACGCTTCAAAACTCATCACTCATAACACTCCTAAACCATAAAAAGAACAAAATTCCCAAAAAAATATAACATAAATAAAAACATGAAAAAACTGAGTGTGGAAATTCCCCCCCCCCCATTAATGCATTATGTCCCCAAAAATCCATAACATATTTAACCTAATTTTACAATTCCTAAAGATTCCACAGCAAAACAATATAACCTCTTAACCCATAAATATTTCACTCAACAAAAATGGAACTTAAGAAACTTGTCCAATGTAATGGCCCGGACCTCTCCGGTTCATTCCTTTGTGAAAATGTGGGGCTAGAGGTGTTTCGGAAAATCAAGGTGACTTGGGGGTGAGTTTGGGTGGAACTTTAAGGAAAACTAAAGGGGTAAGGGCCTTCGCACGGGAGGTGCACTATTTTTCAAATCGTGCAGACAAATCGTGTGAGGTTGGTGTTGGAGGAAGTAGCCTTTGCACAGGACGCGCATGGTTAGGACAAACCGTGTGGCCTAACCGTGTGAGGATTGTTGTTGAGACAGAAGATAATGCATGGTTAGCGCATGGTATTTTAAACAATGCAGACTAACTGTGCGGGCACATAAAGTTAGATCCTAAAATTTCGGATCTGAACTCTTTTGCCTCTATATGGTTTGTTTAAGCCCATAAGTGTCCATAACTCAAGATTACTCTTCCTTCGATGTGAGAGACCCTCTCCCAAGCTTTTTAGAGGCGATCCAGATGCTTCTCTTCACAAATCGAAGTCAGTTTCTCAAGGTATGTGATCGTTCTTGGTGGGTTCTTATATCTTCTTTGATCTACTTGTTCTCTTCCCTATGTATCTTAAATATACACCCATTATGGGTAGATCTAAGTGTGCGGATGTCGAATATGATGAGTCTTGGTCTTGATCTTGCTAGGAGGATAGATCTAGGGTGGGGTTTTGGAGAATCGACCTGGGTTCCTTGAGCGTTCCTTGATCATTGTGGTTTCTGTCAAAAACCTTTGAGGTTGGGATCTTACCTTTGTCTCTCTCTCTTTTGTGCATCATGCGGGGTGGGTATCCTCTTGTTTTCATGAGATACAGTTGAACCAATAAATAAAGATAGTAACTGGTTAAAGAATGGTTTTGGGGAATTTTTTATGATATTGTTGTTGTTTTATTTCCATCAATGCTTATCCTTTGATTATGTTGTGAATTGAATTGGATTATTCCTACTGAAAATCACGGTCGTTGGGGGCCTTTTCTTGCACAATTAAATGTTGCCCTGTTTTTCTTAATTTTTTTGTGAATGGAATTTCATAGAATATAAAAATTGGTTAATTATGTAATGTTGGATGATTAAATGAATACTTGGAACCCTTGTATGATCACCCCGGTTAAACTAAATGAAAGAATGAATTTCTTGGGTTCTAGTTGGGGTTTAATTATGCGAAGTGGTGTTTCGTGGGTTATTGTGGAACAGATGAGCAGTGGGGAAGAGGTTGGCTGGGTTGTGGGTTGTCATGTATGATATGGTTATGATGGGCGGCGGAGCTACAGTAAATGGTATCAAAGGGGTGATGATGTGGTAAGAGTATAATTTCTGATGTGTTTGTGGTTATGGTGGTTGGCAGTAGGGAAGCAGGGATGGGTTGTGCATATGAATAAAAGTGGAAGGGTTAACTAATGAATTTTGGGGAATGGTAGTTGATTAAATATAGAAAATAAATGGAATTGATTGGATGATAAAAGGAAATGGTATTATGTTGCTTGTGTTTTCCCTAACATTATTTGTGGTTGGCAGGGATATGTTTTACGAATGATTGATCTTATTTGGTTGTTGTTAGTTTCTTGGTAGTTAAGGAACTTTTAAACTAAAACTGTTGAAACATGAAAAGATTAATGGGATTTGGGGCTGTTTATTGTGTGCATACATTCGAGGTAGCAGTGTCGAGGCTTGTGCTCAGATCTTTTGTGTAGAAGCCTTAGGATGGGCAGATTGGTTGATATAATTATATAAATCAATACATTTTATGTTTCTTTACGTACCCCACCCATGTTGAGCACTACGTGACAAACACCCGTGGGACGAGGGGTGAGATTCTCAATAATCTAAAGGATGGCAGGTTACTGTTCTTCCCGATGCTCCCTCTTCCAGGTTCTATAGCCCATGATCCTTCAGGCAGGTTACGACAGATGTTTCCCAAGAGTCTTTGGGATGAAGATGTGATGTGGTTTCCAGGTGTCTTCGGGATAATATGTGGTTATGGCTGAGGATTGAGTTCCGGCGGGATACTATTTGCTTCGTATGGCAAGCTTGCGGAACTAGCTTGAGCTTCGTATGGCCAGGTTGCAGCACTAGCTCAGGAAGAGGGGGAAGCATCAGAGCGTTAGGTGTGAGGTCTTGAGCAGTAATCAGTGGGAAGGTGGTGCGGGGCACCCATACTTTGAAAATATTACTATAATACTCTATTGATTTGAGATATTTTGGGAGTGTGCCTTAGTGTGGTTTGGGTGGATAGATTCCTTACTAGGATTTCGCTCCTTCTGTTTTCTCACGGGACATTAGGATGTCTCCCCACATGTGCATGAGAGCTTTAGGTTTTCCTAATTAGTATACTTGTATAATCACCCTACGTTTACTTTCTGGTTTTCAGGAGGATTTTAGGGACCGTGTGTGACCTTGCTAGTTGGGCATTGGAGTTTTTCTCATTGCTGTTTTTACATTCTTTTTTTATATCATACATTGGAGCTTTTCTTGTACTTCTACTTTTGTTTCAGTATTGTATAAAACATGCTTATGGTTTTGGTTTTGGGTTATTTTCATTTACTTGTTCCTTTTTATTTTGGTGTTTGATTCATCCTATTTCCAGATCTTAAATAATAAAAAGGGTAATGCCTCCCATATTTGTGAATGCTCATACCCATGGTTCTAGTCGCCACTCAGGGGCCTACTGGAGGCGGGACTCGGGGGTCATTATCTCCCTTTCACCATTTCTAGCTTAGGAGGGGAATCTTTGGTGGGAGGGGGTCATGACATCCAAAATAAAATAACAACCCACATCTACCTTCCTAGAACAATTGGAAAGATCAAACCACCACATTCACAACCAATCCAAAACAAGACCATTGGTCATTCTTCCAAGAAACCCAATGCACACTGAAACCAAAAAGGAAACATTGTAATCAACAT
Source organism: Viscum album (assembly GCA_963277665.1). Lineage (NCBI taxonomy): Eukaryota > Viridiplantae > Streptophyta > Magnoliopsida > Santalales > Viscaceae > Viscum > Viscum album. The sequence continues at coordinate 739,600,450 of OY728160.1, forward strand.
ATTTTAATGAATCCACATCAACTTGATCAAATGAACCCAAACCCAAAATAGATTACCGGAAAATGGTAATCTTAGATAGACTCCCCAATTTTAGAAAAAAACTAGAACTCACTATAATATTAAAATAAAACCCAACAATACATGTGGTGGGTCTCCCCACCATTAAGAACCAACTAACACTGACTAAATGAGGATTCTACCTAAACTAGAACCATAAATTTTATACACATGCAAACCAAAACTCTCCCATAACAACATAACAACCCATGCTAAAAGAATCACAACATGGAATTTTAATCTCCCCACTCTTGAATGGAGGGGAAATGAACTGATCTGAAACTCCCATCATTGACACAAAGCCCCCACCACTCGGGGAGGGGAGGGAAGGGGGATAATGGTTGGACCACAGAAACCACAACCGATAACTACCCATCACACTTTTTCTATGGGTAGATAAAATCCAATACCGCACCTGATTCACACAGGTGGTCCACATAAGAATACTGATCAGGGACCTGCATTATAGAGGGAATACTCAAAAACATTACGTGAGGGGTATGTTCACCACGCTCCTTGTGACAAGAGGAAATTCACAATGATGAGAAAACTCAATAAAAACACTATTACTACCTCATTAAATTATAAAGTAACAACTTAGGAAAAATCCTTAAACCCCTGGGATTCCTGACTACATTCAAGCTTCACTCCATGACCTATAGCTGTAGCACTTAAGTATGAATCATCTAATGCCATGTAGTCAGGAGTTTCTAATACCTTAACTGAAACTCCTTCTTTTAGTGGCACACTAAGCCACATAACACTCCCAGTAAGAAACAAATAATTATGGCACACCACAAAACTCAATTACTTTAACAACACACCCTTTACCCAAGAAATAACTCATGGATATAAAACATTTTTCTTTTTCAGTTTGAACGATGAGTAGACTAAGAAAGAATTAGAGTAAAACCAACTAAACACCACCGAGCACAACTTACACACCCTAGGGAGTCACTGTAATAAGAATGAATCCTATATAGAGCCCAAATAGCTCACTGTTCCCATAGATGGGATGGGGAATCCTTCAAGGTGGTGGGTTTACCTTCTAAAACTGATAAAAAATGCTTAGGTTGATCAAATGGAATGATTTATAATAGAGAACCACCCATATCTATACTACATGATCCATCATATATCTATAGAGGAGAACATAATGCAACAAGAAAACCATGAACTCTATAAAAACTATCTCAAGAACCCAAAACATCACATATAATGAACAAAAACAGAGAGGTAAATTGTCTCAAATATCCCAAGACATTTCTAGAAACCCACTAAACACTTATCCAAAACTGATCCACCAATAAGAATCCAACTCAAGACATAACATGGGTATCAATTCTAGATCATGAGGAATAATACTGAATAAAAAAAACTTCTAATACATAGAAAAACAATCCACAAAACCATTGGTTTGAAAAAACACCACAATATCTAGGTTAATAAACTTTTGAAAATTTAACAAATAAATATTTGTGGATTTTCCCACACACCAATGGTGTTTCATCAAGTCTCACTCGCATGCACATTTCTATGCCACCCCGGGAACCCATCCACCATGCCATACTAAGCATCCATCCACATTTCCATATAGAACCATGCATATGAGAACTCATGAAAACACCAAAGGCTAAAAAACCTCATTTTCCAAAAAAAACCATTCAACTTAATTTAAAAATCATGTATCTTCCCAAGTCACACTTACCACAAAGTCAAAACACATTTTTAGATTCTACACATTAAACCATTTTACCATTCTTGAAAAATGAAGTCTCGTAGACTTCCATTATAATTCATTTTCATCTTATTCATAACATTCTTCCAAAACCTCAAAAAACATTAGTTATTCAAAACCATTTGAGTAAAAATCACTTTTTTCATTAAAATAAAACTTCTAAAACATACAACCACTTTCCATAAACCCCATTTTTTTATTATTAAAGACCACTTCCTTTAAACCAATACAATTTTACCACCAAGAAGTCACCTTAGAGAAACTCATTTTTATAAAGGCTTCCATAAAAAAATAATTCGAAAAATAAATTTTCACACTTACCGAATTCCTAAAATTACCAATAAAACACCATTTTCACAAATCCAACACATTGGTTTTCAAAAAAAATACAGAATTCCAAGAATACTCAAAATAACTCACAAAAGGGAACTAGTGTCGTTCGTTGACTTGGCCATATGGTTAGTGTCCTTATGACAAACACACCACTAACAAAGACAGCCTTCTAGGACCATTCCCCCATATTCACATGGCTCGCTAGGCTCTATGAGATCATAGAGACCATTGGACCAACTCCCCTTCTCGCATCCTAATTACTAAGAAATCCCAAATGACCAGAAAAACTAATAAAACAAGTATTTTTATGGAAACCCAAGGATCAGAACGAGAAAGTGTTCATGATGCTCTTACCATACCTACCACTTGATTCCCTAAAATACTACTCCATCTTCTTTGATATACCCAAGTAAAATTGTGTGCTTCAGAAAGGAAGGTACACTAAGATCTGACCTGCTCTGATACAATTTTTTCACGAACCAGCCTGGGTTAACCTTGAACTAGTCACCCAATCCGATATGTTGCAATGCCAAAATAGCATTCCCAATCCCCATGGGCTAGACACTCCTTATATGTATAAACATATTAAAATAATGGAATAATTTCTCATAATAGATAATAAATAAAGAAACATCATAAATATAATAAATATCCCAATATATAAATGCAACTTAAATGAACAATATATATACAAGAATCTGAAAATTACAACTGAACTACATAATGAATCATCCTAATGACAAAACTATCTCTATGTTACCTCACGGGTAACTCTCCAACACAATTATTGACCATAACTCAAGGTGAATGAACTCAATCTATAACTTGCGCAAGGTCTAAAAATTGAAAATAACTATTGGTGTGAGTATTAAAACTCAGTAGGCTAGCCCAATAATCTATTTGAAATGTACATAATTTATAATAAAGGAAACATCAATTTCATGACTGAACTATAATATATGAAAGTATTTTTTTACACAATTTACTAAAAAAACAATGTACAACCCATTCCCCTTATTTATTTCCAAAACAATGTTCATTTCATTAGTGAGATGTTAACTGTTAATGGTAAAGTAATTCCTACATTATCAATTTTCACAAAATATGATGAAATTAGTTTCATTAAAAAAATAATAAATATTTTTTAAAGAAACACATCACTTTCATATAAAATTCCAAATAAGAAGGCACTGCAGTAATCAAACAATAAGAAAAATGGAAATAACATACAAGTACTCATTCAACGTTGCAATAAACTAAGAGCCAATATACATAGGTGAACACAGTATATCAATAATAATCCAGAAGATATAAATACATGAGACCCCATCCCTATTAGCATGACACATATTATGAAAACAAAAACACTAAATACGCTCATCCACCCTAACTCAGGACAGAATGAGGGGAAATATCATTTCAATAATCCAAAATATATCCACCTATTATGGTCCACTGCTAGTACGTCAACAATGAGCACATCAATCATTCTCAAAATATTCTCCAAATATTATAGGTTCCCATGTCTCATGTAAAAACAATGGGAATCCAATCGATGCAAGATGGTCATATAATCACCAGTATATATAATAACAAATTGACAACAATCATCACCTCGAGTTACACCAAGGACTGATCTAATACCATAGATTAAATGGAACACACAAAGTCCAACCTCAGGCACTCTGATAATGGATCACAAGGACTCTATAGTGAGGAAATCCTATCCATTATATACATAGTCACGTCATGACAAAAATAAAAAGTAGGTTTTCATAATAAACACATTCATCATTTTCAAAAAGTTAGCAAATGGGCCATTAAGAATTTTACCAAACCAAAATTTACCAATGATGAAAACGTCACCTTTATAAAGAAGTTTAAATAGGGAATTTTCCACATCAAAAAATTTATAAATTCCTTTAAAATATTAAAGTTACACATTCAATGTACAAACCATTTTTATAGAAATTACAAATGGACCATTCATCAAAAAAACGTGGCAAAAAACATTAAAAAAATAGACATCTTTATAAAAATAAAAACCTATTTTGGAAACCCTAAAAATAGAATTTTTAATAGTACCAATATATTAATAAATACTAACCAATTATTTTATATCACAATTAACTCATAAAATCCAACTGTTTAATTTAACAAACATAAGGCGTGAAACATTTAACAAAACAATTCCAATTTAATGACCAACAAGTCATAAAACACCAATTTCATTCCATAAGTTTATTTAAGCTACTAAACCATGTTCTAAATAACACAACTCGCATGAAAAAGACAATGAGGAATTTTATCAAACAAGTCGTGTGCATGTTTTTAACAAAACAATGTTATTTTCACAAAAGAAGGAATAAACTACCATTTTCACACCAATTAATTAAAACAAAGGTTTCACCACAACACTTATCATATATATAAGATGAAAACAAAAATAAAAACATGAAAAATAAATTAAAAAGTAATGTTCATGGGAAAACCTACATCTAATCCAAGGAAAATGGCAACGTACACTAAAAATAACTCCATGGGTGTTCTAAAACAGTAAATATATTAATAACAACCCTAAGAAACCAAAACCTCCCATCAAAAATCATGGTAAAACAGAATACTAGGTTGATCATGAGAGGAGTGAAGAGATAAACAAGAAAGAAATTAAGAATAAGGAAGATGGAGGAGAAAGGAGAGGAAATTACCTTAAAGAAACTACCCCAACATGAAGATATCTTAGATCTATAACAATGGAGGAAAATTAATGGCTTGCGGGGAAGGTAGAGGAATTCCTAGGTATGGATGAACTATGTGGGGGTTATTTGGGCTGATTTGGGTCCACAAATCCTAAGGGGGAAAAGTTAAAAATTTGAATATTTTAATATTTATTGGACAAGCATGATTAGGTAACATAGTTTATTAAAAAGTGTGTTAAACCAAGTGGAAAACACAAGAGAAACCACATGCCCAAGCACCAACCGTGGGGTAGGTTTTATACCTATGTCATGGTAACCTGGGTTCGGCCTCATAGTTTACCAAACCATTTTCCAACTGTGTGTAGGACCTTTTTAAGACAAAAATCCATGTTTTGTCCAAAAAATCCCCAAAAATCCAAGAATCGACCATGAGGAAAATACAAGAAAAATAAACACTTCAAAACTCAACACTCGTTACACCCAAAACCCAAGAAAAGATAGATATTCCCAAAGAACTATAACATAAAGCAAAACATGAAAAAATAGGGTGTGACATAAACCTTTAGTGTTAATTAGTTTATTTACAATTATTTTTCTAATAATAAAAAGTATAATCCCCTCCATAATATATATTTATACCCTTGGTGTTAGATTCCAACCTAGTGATTACTAAAGGAGAGTTCTGAGGGACACTCTCAATCTTCTTCTGATCCAGGTGTTGTCTTAGAGGTTTAATGTCATGAAATGAAGTAAACAAATAACTCAATAGTCAATTGATAAAAAATTATTAATCTTAATGATGCATTAGTGGTTTGAGAACATCAATAAATTATCTTCTATAAAACTAGAAATATACCATAAAACTTTTGGGGTGAACCAATTACAATACTTCTACTCAATCCCACTTAAATTAATTTTTTCATTTTTATTATTTATTATATTTTTCATATAGATTCTTTATAAATTGTAATATTCTTTCAAGATAATCAAGAGGGTATTTATTGAAATAAATATTAAACATTGACTAACCTTCGAACCCATTTTAATGTAATTGTTTCATACACATGATATATGTTACAATATTGTTATCCCATAAAAACAAAATTAATCTTGGAATTGTAAAAATTAAAAATAAAGAACTATATCAGTAGTTTCCTTATAATTTCAAGGTATTATTAATAAAATTGGAAATAATTCTTAATTAAATAATAATATAAAAAATTTAATGAAAAAATAGGTAATATTCATATATATCTATGTGTTCATATAAATATTTCATGAATAAATGATAAGGTTGATAGGTAAACATTAAATAACATTACCTTCAAGAGGTGAATGAATTTTTAACTCAAGTAATTCATTAATGAAGGTAATGTTATATTTTATTTAACAATATTGTGTCATTATCAATATGTATAATAGTGTAATATATATATATATATATATATATATATGTGTGTGAATCAAAAAAGAATAAAATAAGAAATTCACATTGAAATAGTCAAATACAAGGTATATGGGATGGTACAATTTTCTTTTGTATTGTGATTTTGATGTCTATTATAATTTTGAAATAGAAAATAAGGTAGTCAATTATATAAAAGAGTAGGATTATGGTAATATATCATTAATGGGGATAGATAATTATCCAATGATCGATGATCTATAAATATCAAACAATGTAATCAAAAAGAAATTCATGCCTTATGGGTAGTTGGAATATAGTTATAGTGATTAGATTTTTCTTCAACTAAATGAAGCGCCCATGATATTCATCTAATCAGACATACTTTAGTCTGATCCGAATTAGTTTTGTTATCTTATTTAATAATCTAGATATGTTTATCAAAAATCTATAAAAATAACTAGTTAATCCATGAAAAATATTTATCTATGTAACATATTCAATTATAGGGAATTATTTAACCACCTTAATCTTTGAAGAATCCATAGATATTCTCTAAAACGTGATAAACCTCACTAAAACTACTACTTTACCCATCCAAAAATATCATTTGTTACACTTCTCACATAACTTATATATATTGAAAACCATTATCACCGTATTTAAACTCTCAATCATTCCACCTTGATTTTTATGTATATAATCATATCATCTATAAATAATCCCATAAATTTATTAAGGTAACCTATAAATACCCTATTCATTATTTCAATAAAGATCAATATAGAATTAATGAGTCCAAATGGAATGATGAAGAACTGATAGTTCCCAAACATTGTATAAAAGGATGTCTTGGAAATATCTTCCTTCCATTCCATTAACTAAGAATATCCTAAATAAAGGTCTACTTAAGATAAGTACTGTGCCCTAAATATCATTTAAAAAAATTCATAAATCCATTATAGGTAATACTTATTAATTTTCATGGTTTTTTATATGCTATAATCGATGAAGGGGAACAATGACACATCCAAAATCATGAATAAAGGGAACCAGGGAACTCGATTATATAGAATTAGGGTTATTGAAACCCTTTTACTAATTATCTTGTAGTTTATACTTTATTACTTATAGTCGAATGAGGTCTATTATATAAGTATTCGAGGATATTTTTATAGAACGTGTTATAAGATCAATTAATAACTAAACCTATCAATTGGGAGGAATACCAAGAAACTCTTTTGGGAATACCTCCACATATTCCCTTATAATTTTCATGAATTCAGGATTGGTTTTCACTTTTTTTAATCATTTTGGATAGATATTCTCACATACAAAGAAACTATATTTGCGATTTTGGTTAGCATTAAAAAGTATATTCATTCTCCTCCCCACATTTGTATAAAATTTGAGAATGATTTTGTATATAGAGAGTGATTTAGTTCTCAGGAAAGTTAATTTGGGATTTATATAATGAATTTTATTCCATTACTAGTATATCATATAATTCTAATAGATGGTGTATTGTGATATTTTTTTGGAAGTATTTTCCCACAATGATTTTTTGGGGATGATTGATATACATCAATGTAACAATTTCTCAATTGTCTCTCTTAAATGATAATTCAACCAATATAGTTTTTGTAGGTTATTTGAATTTTTCTACTAAAGTGGAATGAAAGAATGAATGTGAATAGCCATAATAAAATAGTAAATTCTCTATCTATGAATGAATCAATAGCATTCCATCTACCATATTGTTTTCTTGATCCACCTCAGTGGTAGTTATTACATAATCCATCCACATCTCTCTTAGCCATGGAGTTTCTTACACTAGTAATCTTCGATAAAACTTGACATAGTGCATTTGATTGAAAAATGTACGTGTTCCATCTAGTTTAAACATTGGATATATGATAAGGATTGATCGAGACCTTATTTTTACCAATCCAGTTAGTAGGATTCTTCATCTCACATAAAAATTTATTTGTGTGATGCCCTTCTATTTATCACGTGAAACATTTCTTGGACCACTTAAGATAGTTCCTTGGATACTTCTTCAATAACATTTCATATATAGTAATATGGATCTAATTTCTTCCATGGGGTTTATCTAGTGAGACTTTTAAATTAAATTTGATTCTTTGGTTTTTATCTCTAGTCCCTCAGGTGCCTTGGGAATCACTAATTTCTAGATTATCATTGAGGTTACATTGGAAAAATTCATCATAACTTTCAGAGTAATGTATTTCTAAACCTCTATATATACTATTCCTCATCCTATTATATAAGTGGGTTTTCATATAGTCTGTGTTGATGAAAAATCTATAATAATTCAATAAATGTCATGTGAGTATTTTCTTATATGACCAGATTGATTCATATTCCCTTATCTTATGTTCATGGAATTCCATCTCCATTTTAAGAAGAAAAGTGTGATAAAAATTGGATTAATATCGTATTAAATTAAACCCACTCTATATATTCTATAAATTTACTATGTGTTGTATTCTTGACTGAATCCAACACTAATCAGCTTCTCCCTTAGGGTGACTAATGGATTGTATAACCTTCTATCACTCAATGAATTGGAGGATTGAGAATATCTTCACAATGTATTTAATCCTTTGTTCAATGATTATTGGTTTTTAATATCCACTTAAATTTGGAGTTATTGGTCATAAAATTCACTCAACTACCACATTCCCTCTAATATGGAGTTGCACATGATTAAATTTATTAATAAAAAATTGTCTTAATTATGCCATTATATCAATGATGTGCTTGACTCTCACTCCAAAACATCCTTGAATTTTATTAGGGAAATCCTCACATTTCTCCCGATATAATCTTTTGGCATGATTCCTCTAATTTTCTACCATATCCAACAATTGTTGAATGTTATGGGTGAGAGAAAAAAAATGGTGTCAATGAACATTGAAAGAATAATCCATAAATGAATTATATACCATATCAATAAATTTTAATGTATCGGTCTAGGTTATCCATAGTGTATATCCTATTATGTTCTACACCATAAAAATATTTTAAAATCACTCATAATGGTTCGTAAAGAGAATATGAATTCACTAAAGCATATCCCAAACTATTTTCAATACTGGTGTTGTTAAAACAATTCATCATGGACCATGTGATGATAGGTGTAATAACCAATCATCCCTTTTCATTACTATTTCCCCTTTCTATACCTCATCTAGATCAAGCATGCAAATTATTATCTTGGTAGGGATGTCATTACTTGGAAAAAATTATACACAAAACATTTCCAAAATTTTAGTATACTATCATGTACATAGACTTACCTCTAAGGATTTCACTAATTTTCTCCAATATTACTTCCAAATATAAATAAATATTTTCTATGATACAAACTATTATGTAAAAAGACGTTAATACATTTATTTTCATAAAATATAACATAGTTTTCCAAAAATAAAAAATCCATGTATTCAGTTGTATATTTTATTTAAGGCAATAAACCCTTAAATAAATCATATTCAACATAAATTACATCAAAATTATTTAAAATTCCAAATTTTTTTCCTAAAACCCATATATATTTGAAAACAAATTTGGATTCTATGGGGAATTATACAAGGGAAAATGGTGACCTAGAGATCCCAGTAAGGGAAAAATCAGAGTACAACATGATGGTGAGAAAATAGATACATTTTAGGAGTCATAAGATGACATCATAAAGAAAATGATCATAAGAAGAGATAACTGAAATAATGGAATAATAAAAATAGATAATGGAATCAAAAATATATCACATAAAAATAATTACTTAAATCATAAGTATAGTTTTCCTTCCTGAGTACCACTGAACTGACCACTGAGATGGTGGTCCACAAGACCTCAAGTGCATCTCCCCAACCTCCAGAGTCTACGGAAAAGTAGTGAGTGCCTTGGGTAAGTCTTTGGTGAGACTATTCCACAATAGGATAAGGAATTACACCGTGTTAAATAAATTATATAACAATAGTGGAAGCATACAAAAAGAGAATACAACAGTAGAAGTGCATAAATGACCCAACAGAATAAAAACTAATTTTGGAAGTTTAATATTTATAACAGATACAATGATGATGTTATTTCATGATGCCAAAAGTAAATAAAAGTGCAGGGGTATGGGGTACAAGAATAGACAACATTCTAACAAAATTACCAAAAGACCAAATAGAGGTCATGAAACGACATCTTGAGCAAGGCTCAGTCCTCTACACCCAAGATCTATCTAAAATATTAAAATCAATCATGTATCAGAATTGGCATGATTTTCTCAATCCATACCTACAAACATAAAATCTACTCAAGTGTGAAATAACTCTCGAGAAGAGTTTGAGATACAATCTCAGTTGGCCGGCACCCGCTATATCTTGACCTTTATATTACATTTTGTAGACCATTATCATTATTCCATATATATAATAAATAGAAGAAACATAAATAAATAAATAAAATAACTACAACTTGGTATGGGTTCTTAAGAGGACACTCGTCCCGTAATACGTGCTTCGGCCTAAGATGGAATTATGAATGAAATACTTAGTAAAGAAGAATATATATAAATATATATATATATCAAGGTAAACTTAATATGACACTCCAAAAAAAGGGCATACCCCCAAGCTTGTGCTTGGGCTTAGGTTGTACTCGATATGTCAAAACCAGGCACACTAAAGGAAAAATTGAAGTATCACAAAGCATAAGGAAACTCTAAGAAGTATAAATAGAAACATCTCATGAATTTATATTAAAAATTAAAATTTTAAAGATGGAGTCAGATCCTATCCTGATGGTATCAATGTGGTATATCAAATCAATAAAATCCAATTCCATGATCTCATTCATGGCATCCTTTCGAAATCCCTAGTATCACTCATGGATGGTAACTATGAGTTCGTCCATGGTATAGCACGTATGGGACTGAGTATCAACTGAGTCATGATGTAACCATTTTTCCAATGGTTACATCTTATGTTTCCCGTTAGGGGACCAGTGTTACCAAATAATATAATAAAAATCCCATGGAAATCCCTTTCCTGGAGGGCTTATAATATTGCCTTCTTGGTGAATTTTGTTGAAACCTATCGATCATGGAGAGTCCAATTGTGGGTTCTTAATATAGGACCCACATTTTCTCCCTAGCCTGAGCTTATTTTAAACCACAGGATAGGCATATATATATCACAGAGTAGCATTCATGATTTCATCCATCTAATTAACCCTATAATACCATACTTACCTATTATTCAAGACCATCGGTCAAGACTAATAATATTAACAAAATATTAAATAAAACTAGAACTCATCATTGAAAGTAGATGAAAAGGAATTTAATAATGGTAAAAATGACAAGATTTATAGAGACAATTATTTAGGAAAAAACATGATGAAAAACCAAATTCATGTTTTAGGATTCATCCTAAATAATTTATTCAATTTTATACAAGAACCCAAATTATTTAACATGCACTCGTAATTAATAATATAAAGACACAAGGCCAAAGGTAAAAAACAGTTCAATTATATTGGTACACCCAAAAGGGTTTCCAATGACATAGAATAAACCTAATAAGGGGGTTCTCCTTCAACAAAGGTTACAAGGATCAAGGAAAACAATTTAATTAAATTAAAACACATTATTATGCATTCATCGGTAGGAACTAATGAGCAACACAATGGTGTAAATTGAATGAAGAAATGAAAGGATGGAAAAGAATTAATATTACAAACCTTTTAGTATTAGTAAAATATCCTTTTCCCCACAAAAACTTTTATTTGACCTAAAATGGAAGAAATAATAGGATTTAACAAAAACCCCAATTTCGGATAAAAACCTTCCTTGATATATCATGTGGTGGTGAGTGGATGAAACTCAAATATTCTTAGTACGGAAGATTAGACATATGAAGATGTTCATAGTGCTTTTGATGGAATTAAAAATGGGTAAGATATGAAGGTGTAGTGGGATTCCAAAGCGGATAATAGGAAGGCACACCACATAGAGAGGAGGGTGTGTGATGCACAGAGGAGTGGAGAGGGAGAGAAGAGAGGGAAAAAAGAAAGGAATCAAAATAAATAAGGGATAGGAAGAATGAAAAATAAGAGAATGGAAAAGTAAAAAAAATAAAATAAAATAATAAATAAATAAATAAGGATAAGGATTAAAGAAATAAAAATAATAAAATGGTTTAATCCTATTTTAATTATTTTTCACTTTACTCATGACCGCTTTTTATTTTATAATTTATTTTTATTATTTATTTATTTTTTTATTTAATTAGATTTAATTTTATTCTTTTTAATCCTTTTAATTACTTTTAATCTGAAATATTGTATCGAGGCACGATGTATTATTTTTCCCAATCCCATGCAACCCTAAAAAAAATTCCTACACAGGGACCTACTAAAGAGAACGCAGTAGTACCATATAGGTCTCTTTATGTAATTGGAAATAAAGTTAAAAAAACCAGTTCATACCTTGGTTAAAGAAAAGATGTTACAATTGCCCCTCATTAAAGAAAGTTGTCCCTAAGTTTCCCTTCTGAGGGTAGGGGTACGTTGCCTTAGAAATATATCATCCACTTGTAACGCACAAAAATATCCCACTCTAAGGTCTCATCCTGAACGACTCCATGTTTCCATAGCACTTGGACCAATGGAACATACCTTCCATAGATAACCTTCATGCTATGATTAATCATATTAATTAGATGCTCCTCGAAGGATGCATCTACATCAAGCTCGATGTCATCAGGGTTAAATAAATGAGATGGGTCTGGATGATACTGTTGAAGATGAGAGATGTGGAAGACGTTGTGCATGGCATGATACCTTTGAATTAAAAGAAATAATTAGGATACAGGAAAAACATTCTATACATTCTCAAATGGCCTAACATATCTCAGTAATAACTTCCTCTATCTCCTGATTCACTAATGAACTAACCTATGTGAAACACGCAGAAAGACCCTATGTCCTACATCATACTCCTCATGTCTACAAAGATTATCGGTATAAGACTTTTGTTTGGACTGAGATATATCCAAACACTTATGAATCATCTATACATTCTCAGAAGAATCCTGAACGAGATGGGGACCCAGAAGAGCCACCTCACATTCTTTAATCCAGCATAAAGGGGAATAGCGCGGTCTACCAAAGAGTGCCTCAAATGGAGCCATTTGAATTTTTTCATGGAATCTATTTTTATAGGAAAACTCGACTATAAAAATGCTTTTCTCCAAGGAACAAACAAAATCAAGGATACAGACCCGAAACATATCCTCCAACACCCAAAAGTTTTTCTTAAACTACCCATAAATCATGGATGATATACCCTACTCAAAAGCACCTGTGAACCCCATTCCATCTACAACCCTTTCCAAAATTGTGATGTGAAATGATCATCTCATTCTATTATGATTGAATGGGGCACACCATTCAGTCGAACTATCTCCCAAATACAAATCCTTCCTAAATCATTAATAGAGAATGTCTCCCAGATAGATAGTAAGTGGGTGACTCTGTTCAACCTATTGATGATCACCCATACAACATCTCATCCTTGATGATATCTTGTCAAGCCTATAACAAAATCCATGGTGAAATCAGTCTAGATCCATTCAGAAATGTACAAAGGTTGTAGGATTTCAGCAGGTCATTGGTGTTCTGCCTTCACCTACTTAATGTTGGAGCATCAGGTAATGGAATCCACTATTTTCTTCTTCTTTCTTGTCCACCAGTACCGAAGATGCATATCTCTGTACATATTGGAATCTCTAGGATGAACTTCCTAAACAAAGTCAGGAGATTCCCTCTTCATCCCTTCCTGAATATCATAAATGACCCATACAAGACCATGTTAGAGTATAGTTTCACTGTTATCAACAACCCAACCAGGGGGTGGGTTCTCGCCTATGATGCTTTCCCTCAAAATGAACCCATTTGGATCAGATAACTATCATATATAGACTCTCTCTAGAAGAGAGTACATAACTACAAGAGTTTCTATAACTGTTTTTATGTGTTGTTCCTGATCCTCTAGAAGCATCTTAGATAAGAAATACATCATCTTCCACTCAGTACTGGATGCCCGAACAGCTTGTGTCTGTACATTTCGGATCAAACTGTCAACTAGGGAATAACCCATTCCTAGGTAATAAGCATGATCAATGTCGAATTAGTGTAGTTATTTCACCCACATGTATTGCCTCAAATTTAATTCTTCTTATATGGTGATATATTTCAATATTTTATGATTCGGGTAGACAACAAAAAATTCTCCAAATAGTAGTATCTCCAACAACATAGATCATGAACTACAACTTCTGATTTGAGTTCTTGAGTATGGTATTTCTACTCATGATGCCTTATCTGGTGGGACCCATAAGCTATGACTCAATCAAGATGCATTAGAACTATACCCAATCTTACTCTTGAAACATCACAATAAATAGTATAATTTCAGCCTAACTAATAAAGAATCATGATCAAAGATGACATAATTTTAACCTATAACTAATGAAAATATTTTTCAAAAACTTCTAACAAGATGAACTACACACCCTTCATAGTCAAGGCCATAAGAGGTTTTGATAAACGCGAGATTTCTTGGATGAAACATATGTAATAGACCACAATCCCCAAGAAACTGCATTTGTATAACACATTACTGGGTTATTCCCTGGAAACTATTGCGCTCAATTTTTCATAGTCAACTGAAATGCATGGATCATATATGATATGACCAAATAAGTGAACCTTATTGATCTAAAAGTATTATTTACTAATCTTTACTATAACGACCCAAACATTTATCACTGCAAAATATACCTTCTTATAGTAATGTTATAATCACATAAAATCACATTTGGAAACACAATGCCATATCATGCATAAATGAACTACTATGTGACCTTTAAACAAAAAATTTCAACTTCTGTGTTTTGAATTTCCAATATCTGACATACAAAGTTGTGATCAGTAAGATGTTTGGAGTCTGATAGAACAAACTTAATTTTTAGTGAATAGTAACAAACCCTTATGAATATTAATGATACCCTTATGAATATTAATATGAACCTTATAAATATTAAATCATCCAAATTAATATGAACCATACCAATGATAGTATAAATAAAATTTATCCATCATATAATTGAAAATATAATATAATTAAATTATAGTGTTTTTATTTTTTAAGTGATGATTATTTAGTGATTAATTTAATAATTTTAAAGAAAATTTATTATAATAAAATTTAGTCATAGACTATTATTTGGATTCATTATTATTATATGATATTTTTATGATACCTTAATTAATATTTCAAAGTGTTTGAAAAGAAATTTTTAATTTTAAAATTTGTATTCTTCAGGTAAATTTTGATTCTAATTAAAAATAAAATTAATCATATTTAGAAAATTATTTTTATAAAATATAGTTAATTTTGAATTCTACAAATTGAAAAATGGTTATGGTGAATTTTTGAGATTTTTCTGAAATACTTGAATTTTGGTGAATAGTGAAATTTGATAATTTAAAAAGTATGCTTAATAAGTGAGTTTCTAAATCATTCTTGAGTCATGGTTAATATAAGTAAACAATGGATTGAACTCACATGCACATATTAATATTTTTATTCCCAAGAATCCTCACTATTTCTTGTCTTGTGGAGAAATAATAAATTAATTAATATAATATAGAGAAAACCTCTCTCCCCTCCATTATAAATACCACCCCTCACAACCTCATTTCCTAAAACCTCTCAAGACTTGTGTCTACTCAAATTTCTACTCAAATATATTCACAAGCTCCTACCCCACTACCAAAAGCCCTTGGGCTAAAAAAAATACCAAAACCTCTCCCCTAATAAGGCTCTCAAAGAAGATATATTCAAAAGGTATTTTCTCTCTCTCATTTCTTTCAAATTCCTTTCCAATTTCATTTATTTTGTTCTCTTATCCTCAAATTACCTTATCCAGATGTAATTATAACTCTGGTATGATTGTTATACTAGTATTATCTCATTTTAATCGAAGATTATTCATTATTATCCCCTCTCCCTCTCTCTCTCTCTCTTTGTTTATAAAAATGAAATTGTTTCATGTGATGTGTTGATTTACCTACATTATGGTCAGTGCAATTCCATTTTCCCTCAACTCATTCAAGGATGACAATAAAACCAATAAATTATGGAAAAAAAAGATTTTAATATATATATTTTAACCCCTTTTATGTTCCAGAAAGAACTTTTATACATAAAACTAAATGATAAAACAAAACATGTTTGTTGTGATCAAAAAACCACCCAAATTAAAATGAACATCATTAAATTTTAATTAATGATTCATCCTCATGGAATAAAAAAAAATTCATTATAATATCATTTAAATTTATTTAATATAGTTAATACTATGTAATATCAATTCTTTATGTTTATACATGTTTTACACGAACTACCATTTATGTGCACAAGTGAATAGCTTATGAAAACTATGAAAAAGAACGCTCTCAAACAATGAATTTAAACTCTATAACTCTTTCAAAGGCCCATAAAACAGTTTAATAAAACCATAATGAATAATTTTCATGTATATATGGTTTTTTAATTGTATATTAATGAATCTAATGTAATTATAAAGGAAATTAAAGTAAAGTAAGCATTTGGACATAAGGTAAGGGTATTTCTCAAACCTAACATTCTTTATTTAGGTTTTTCTCAATTTCAATCCATTTTTAGTATGTTTTTTCCTTAAAAATAATTTATTCATTATTATATTACCTAATCTGGGATATAAATGTATTCCACATAATTTATTTCAAACATAATGTTTTCCTAATAACTCTTCTTTCAAAAATGTACCCTTTACTTTTCACTCAAGGTTGATAGTCCTTGTATCAAGTATGTTATGCCCTCTTTCATTTTGGAACCAAAATATTATGAATGTATGATTTAATAACTGAAAAACATTCCTTTCCATGGGTTTTTTATGTTCAATATTTTTATATTTTCTATGTGAAATGAAGGATAATGTAAACTTTATTATGTGACAGGTGCGTCTAGAATTATACAGCGCAATGAAAATGTTATGATGTGATTTGGGTTCCTGGAATGGTACATAGATCCAATGCATTGGGTAATATTAATAACCTCATGAGAAAATTTATGTTTGTGTGAACATTATTCTAGCTTTGTTCATAACTATTTGTGGTAGTAAACCACTAAGACATGGTGGTTTATTTTAATGCATTTTCATATTCCTTGTTATTCTATAAATGATGTTATGAATATTATCACCCCATGTTACAATATTTCATGTTCTTATCTTTCCTCTTACTGACCTTTTATCTCACCCCTTTTTGATGTATATCCTCAGATGACTATATGTACTAAAGAGAATTCAACGGCCAATAAGAATCTAGAGAAAAAGGAACTAAATAAATATTTATGTTTATGTTGTAAACGTTATATATGGTCCCAGTTTTCCCAAGACACTAAACCTTTGGACCAGTTTTGGGTAATGTTTTTATATTGATAATCATAAAAATTATGTAACGGTAATGTAAGAAAAGGTGGGTCACTATAGATGATATCAGAGGCCCGGTATAGTTAATTTGGGAATAAGGATTAGAAACCCTTAGTAAAAACCCTAGTTTGATACTAAGTATATGTAATCATAGAATAATATTTTATAAACCTAGGGATCCCATAAGATATGATTCTAGTGTTAATTTGAGAAGGGAATAAATTATTTATTCTATAAGATAACATGCCCACAACCCATGCCAGGGACAATGCAGCGATTGCCCAAATGACATCCCCAATTCTTTATGAGGGGGAATTAAAAACATCATGGAGATTCTTACCCAATTGTCTTGGGTTATTAATAATAACATAAATACTGTAAAACATCCCCCTTAACCTAAGAGGCAGAAACTGGCTATCGAGTGTTTTAGTCCGTAATTACAACTGATGTTTAGTGGATCTTATGATACACTAATTACGGAATAGTGGGTCAACTCGATGGAGAAGATCTTTTCATTGTATCAATATTTTGATATGAATAAGGTGACTGTAGACGTCTATTGTCTCGATGGAGAGGCTGACCTATAGTGGAATTTGATTAAGAACACCAATCTGATGGTTGAAATTGAAGAGATGGAGTGGGAAGACTTTAAGATAATGTTTCATAACAATTATTTCTGACAAACTCTTCGTAAAATGATAGATATAGAATTCATAGACCTAATGAAAAAGTATGGAGAATTTTTCATGTTCTACAAAATGAATTTCAAAAGGCATTCAAATTATGGTTCAGGATTTGTTTTCAACAATGATTGAAAACTTGATAGATTATTTAGTGGATTAAATCCACACCTTCTTGAGGACCTTTCAAGTCAAGCCTTTGGGAGTTACGAAGAAGTTGTTTGATGTGATATCACAATGGATATGGAGTTTGGAAAATGGTCCCAAGGCTTTGGTGATAAGAAACAAAAGATGGAGTTTCATTTTGAAGGATCTACTGATAAAGGTGGAATGAACACTCAACAACCCACATGTCAAAAATATGGGAAGAACCATCATGGTAACTGCCTCAAAGGGGCGGGAAAATTATTGAAGTGTCATAGAGAATGACACAAAACTCAAGGGTGTTGAAAAGACTTGAGAAGACCGGAGAATGTATTAGAAGAAAGTAGAGCACCACCAATGGTACAATACTAGAACTGTTGGGGGCAAGGGCACTATGAAATCCAGTGCACTAACCCTCAATCCCTCAAGGGTAATAAGCATAATCAGCCACTGAAGCCTGGGGATCAAGGGAAGGAGTTTTCCATCACTACTGTAGAAGTTGATATGGAAAATTAATTCGTACTAGGTACACTTCCTATTAACTCAAGAATGGAAAATGGAATATTTGATTCTGGTTCTACGCATTACTTTATATCTCATAAGTTTTATAGAACTATTGAATCAGAGACCCAAAATGTCGAAGTAGTGATATCTCTAAAAACACTAAGTGGTGAAATAATTTGAACCTACCACCACAATCTATTTTTTTATTTTTTTAAAGAACCAATTTTAAGGGTATGTGGGAACCAACAGAAACATACTTCCACATCAAGCCTTACAAAATAGGCATTACAAAATCCAAATTCCAAAAACCATTCACACATCCATGATAGTAGCTACAACCTGATTCAAAATTCAAAATAAACTAAATCACTACAAATCTAGCGAGTCGACCAAAGATACCAGCTGCAATGAATATTGTAAATCATAGACATTATACACATCACCTTGCTGTCATCTTGACACCAGCATCCACTACCCCAAGCCACATCAAAAACTAACAAAGCATCGTTGTATCCAACATCCATAATCATCATTATCGACGACGAGACATAACCGCATCATAAATCTAGAGACAATCGAATGCCAAAAACCATAATCACTGCCAAGAGAAACCAAAACCGAGCACCAATGCAATAGAAAAAAAAACTGAATCAACAAATCCCAAATATGGAATCACCTTGAATCCATTTGAACCTTGAACCACAATTCCAAAACCATTATGTTACCATTGTGCCAGATCCAACTTGGAGAGGCGTACAGGAACTTGGGGTAAGAGAAGGTTGAATGTCTAAGGAGATCTTCAGCACATAACCGTCGTTGGGTCCAAGAATCCATCTGGAATGTAGAACAAAACCTTCTGCAAACTCAAAATGTTCACCAAGAACGGGACCAATAGGATATCAATAAAATCCAAAAATTGCATCAAAAACATGGAAATAGTATATACCATCCAAAGGAGTAACCAACCAGAAGAATGCAAAAATCACCACAAAGAACCCGAGAAAGGAGAAACATGGGATGAAACCCTAAAAGGAACAAATGCAAAGGGAAAGAGGAAAATCCTATGAAAGAGGAAAATGAAGATTAAACCCTAATAAGACCACCAAACCAAAATAAATGAAACAGGAGATCAAGAATCCGCCGAACGGAAAGTCCTACGATGCCTTTTCTCCCACCGCTACAATCCCAAACCTACCTGAAAATCAAACACATGAAACCAGTATGGGGTCACGAATGTCGGAAAAGGTTGACAGAACAGAGGAGGAATAAGGTAAAAAAAACTCATTCCAAGGGAGGAAGGAACAATGTAGAGAAAAGAAGAGGGTGACCCACACGAATAAAATGGGAGTGGAGGGAACCTATAGAAAGAAGCCGAAGGAGGAATAGATATCTAAATCCTGGAGTCTCTCCAACCCTAGGAGAGTTCAATTCCAAGAGTGAAGCTAAGAGTGATTTCTAGGTGAATGGGGTGCCATCCCAATCATTGCAACCTAAGTGTTGGAATCATCTTCTATTTTCATATTTTGGGAGATTCTTCTAGCGAATCTCATGATACTTCCCTTGGTATAATTTGAGGCTCTAATGGGGATGGATTGGATCTTATTATATATAGAAAATATCAACTGTTTGGAAAAGGAAATATCTTTTGATATTCCAAACCATCCCATTATCCTATACAAATTCAAGGAAGATTATAAATCTCCTTTGAAAAATCTTTCAACATTGTGGGTGTTGATTCCCTGTGAAGAGGCATACTGGACCCAAATGTTTTATTCAAAGGAAAGTATAAAAATAGTTGAAATGACCATAATGAAGGAATACAGTGATTTATTTCTTGAAGAGTTACCCAAACTTCCCCCAGATCAAGAGGTAGAGTTCTCCATAGAACTCGTACCTGGAGCTACCCCTATCTCAATGTGTCTCTATATGATGGCTCCTATCTAACTGGAGGAGTTAAAGAAGAAGCTTCAAGATCATTTCGATAAATTATTCATACACTGTATTTCATCACCTTAGGGTGTGCTATTTTTCTTTGTGAAGAAGAATAATGTATCAATGCAGCTATGTATCTATTATCGGGAACTCGACAAGATCACCATAGAAAAAGAGTATCCTCTTAGAAGGGTTTGAGTCTTGTTTGATCAGTTAAGAGGATATCAGTACTTCTCGAAAGTGTATCTTCATTCTAGATATCATCAACTATAGGTGAAAAAGGAAGATATTTATAAGAATACCTTCCATACAATGTATGGGAAATATGAGTTTCTGGTGATTCCCTTCAGACATTCTAATACCCCAACAATCTTCAGGGATTTGTTGAATAGAGTTATTATACATTACCTTAAAAAAATTGTAGTAGTGTTTTTTGATAATATTGTTATCTACTCCAAATGTAAGGAGGAACTTGAAATACATCTAAGACTTGTGTTGGAGACATATAGGAAGGAGAAGTTTTATGCCATGTTCAGCACGTGTGACTTTTGGATGAAGCAAGTCACATTCTTGGGACATGTTGTCCCAAGTGAGGGAATTTCTATGGACCCTTTAAAAACAAAGGCAATTGAGGAATGGACCAGACCCCCTCATGTCATATAAATCTATAGATTTCATGGATTAGCTAAGAAGTATATATGTTTTATGAGAAATTTATCTTGATTGTTAATCCCATAAACTATGTTAATAAGTAAAGGGGTAAAGTATGCCTGAATAGAAGAATGTGAGGAAAGCTTCAATGATCTATAGAGAAGGTTGATCACTACACTTGTATAAAAAATAAAAAAAGGTGGAGAATGTTTTTTGATATATAGTGATTATTATAAGGATTTATTGGGTTTTTTACTCCTGAGAAATGATAATGTGATAGCCTACGCCTCACTGAAATTGAAGATCCATGAGAAGAACTACCTTACACATGATCTGGAGCTAGCAGCTGTGATTTTTTCCTTGAAAATCTAGTGGCACTACATCTATAGTGAGAAGTGTGACATATATATCAATCATAATATCCTAATGTATGTATTAACATAAATAGATCTCAACACACATCGAAGGAGATGGTTAGAGATAATCAATGATTTTAATTTCTTTATTAACTATCATCTTGGAAAGGTGAACAAGGTAGCTGATACTCTGAGTAGAAAAGAACCTGCTACTATATCTGTGTTGAGGATTTAGAAAGACCCTATATTCATAGATATATAAAGGATGGATTTGGAAATCATAATGGAAGGGAATAAATCCTACCATTACCAAATGATTTCCCAACCATCAATATAAGGGATGATTAAAGAAGCAGAAAGGGATGATATGGAGTTACAAAAGAAGGTAAATGCAGTAAAGTAAGGGAAGATGTAAGAGTTCTATATTGAGGATGATGGTATTATTAGGTTTGTAATGTGGATTTTTGTTCCATCATAACCGAGGATAAAGAAGGATCTATTGGATAATGCTGTTATCTCAACTTTCTCTACCCATCCAAGTAACAACAAGTTGTACTGTGATATCTTATAACACTTGTAACGCCCCAGATCCGGGTGCCACCCAAAATCTCCCCAAAACCAGTTGGTCACATAACATCAAGAAACTTTCCTCAAAAAAATAGAGGCTACCGACGAGAAGCAATGGATAAGGTAAGACATTGGGGAAACTATTCCCTTATCGGAAAAGTTTACACAACGGAATCTAAATATTGAACAGAAGCGAAAGCGGTAATACCACAATAGTAAATAGTGGAACACTAAAAGAAAATCCCAAATATGCCAATATATATATTAAACATGGAATATGTATCTAATAATGTTTCTAAACAAGTCTTTATAGTGAAACTAAATTCATAAACTAATGTAAAAAAATAAACAAGTAAACTCCAGCAACATCGCAAGCCTCAGATTAGTCCCATGCTCTCCATCTCCAATAGAAATAAAGTTCCTGATTAAGAAGGGTGACTTATATTATCTATACATGCAACCATATATTCTATTTGGGTCCAAAACATGACCCAAATAGGGTATGAGATGAATCCTATTAGGCAACCACTAAAAGATCTGTGCCTAACTATCAGTAAATATATATAGGATGTAATATGCAGAAATGATGCAATAAACTAGAATGTACTCGAAATTAAACAATCCTACGGTTTCAACAAAATTAATTTACATTTATTATTTATAAATTTAATCATGTAATCTTGGGATTTAGCCAAAGCTCTATATCCCCCTATGTAATAGTAAGAAAATTGATGTATCAGAAAACCATCTAAAAAATCAAGTAAGACAAATTCCAAGATTGTTCATTATTTTGGAAGACTCATCACAATCATTCAATAATTCATAAACAACCCTCTGGGAGATCTCTCATGGTCTAACCCCTTTGGTTTAACACAACACTAACTCATTAAATAACATCTCTCTAGGAATCTCTCACAGTCTAACCCCTATGGTCTAACATAGCACTAATCAGTTACAAAACGGCAACCTAGGTATCTCTCATGGTCAAAACACCTGGGTCAACATGGCATCCATAAATTATAAATGACCTACTAGGTAGATGTCATGGTCAATACCCCTAGGTCAAAATAACATCAAAATATTATAAATGACCCCATGGGTAGCTCCCATGATCAATACCCCTGGGTCAACATAACATCAATAAATTATAAACAACCTCATGGGTAGCTCTCATGATCAATACCCATGGGTCAATCATCTACACCAATGAATTATAAATGACCTCATGGGTAGCTCTCATGGTCAATACTCTTGGTTCAATCAATTACACAGAGGCTCTCATGGTCTTGTGTAAATAATGTGGAAGTTCCCATAGTCTTCCTGGTCCATGGCTCTCACAGTCCATTGGAGAACCAATGTTTATATAATATCAAATAATCTCATGTAATCTGAAACTACTACATAGCTAATCATTCACAATCATATCAAATGCATTTTATATAATCAATCAATCTCCATCCCAATCAACCAAGGAATAGAAAACATGGTATGCCTAAGAAGCATCCTACACTAAATTTCCATAACAAATCAAACAAGGGAAACTCACCCATGGGGTGTACCATAACAAGTTTTCTAAACTAAAACATAAGAAACAACCCTTTGTCAATCAATTAAAACATATAAGGTAAAAACATGGTAAAATTCCAAAGCATTCAATATCCAGTCATGGTTATGCAGCACTTTTATCATATATAAAATAAATATGAACAACTAAATGCAAAAAACACCAACCTCAATGTCTTACGATCGATATACTTGACCATCGGCCCTTGAATCAACCTAGATTAGCATAGATATACAAAAAGGTGAAAAAAACCAACCTTGAATATCTTTTGTGAGAGAAAGAATCAAGAAGAAAGGCTCTAGATTAATTTAGAACTCACCGGTGGGATTCCAATGCACTCGACAGTATCTCAATCAGATCTCAGATAGATAATTGTGAAGGGTTTAGAGTTTTCAGTTATTATGTTGCTCTCCTATACGAACTATAAAGAGAAGAAGATGTACTCAGACAAAAGACTTGACCCCGCTCTAACATATGAAATAAAAAGAAAAGTACACTATGTGTTCATTAATATTACACACCATGTATTAGCCTCAACTAGCCCCTGAATTATGCAGGTCTTCCAGGTCATCACAAGGACATGTACTCGCCTGTTACACAGTCAGTACATGGCTATACGCGGCTACTGAGTACACAGAGTGTACATGGGAGTCAACTGCGTGTACTTAGAAAATATCCATTTATCCTTTTTTCCTCAAAAACACCCAAAAAAATATCCATACTTGAAAATAACATCTTGGTTCTTAAAAACTTTCCCCCTTAAAGAAATTCATCCCTGAATTTCACTTACAAGGGTGGTGAATAAAAATATAAAAACAACTCCAGCCACTATTATCGTATGTCAGCCTCCCTCTCCCAAGTATCTTCATGTACTCAGCCATGCTGCCATAGCACTCGTACCAATGAAACAGACTATCCATGAAGAACCTTTGTGTTGTGATCCACAATACAAATAGAGTGCTCCCCAAAAGATGCATTCACATCCAACTCAACCTCCTTGGGTTGAAAAAAATGAGATCAGTCTAAAAATTAACATCATAGTTGAGAAACATGAAATACATTGTGAATATCTCAATACCACTAAGGTAACTATAATTGATAGGAAATTGTCCTAACTCTCGAAATCCTCAAAAGGATAGATGTATCTTAGTGAAAGATTCTACTATCTCATAATCCTCTAGTGTCCCAACCTCGGTGTGACACGTAAGAAAACATGTTATCCAAAATCAAACTCTAGAGGTCATCTCCATCAATCAGAATAATATTTCTACTGATACTATGTATTAGACTTACTCTTTTGAATCGACTCCTCCTACTCAGTGATATCCTAGACAAGATGAGTTCCTAGTATAGTTGTCTCTCCTACCTCCTGCGAATATAGGGGTGATTGGTATGACCTAGTGTACAAATCATCACATGATTCCATCTAAATCGTTTCTTGAAAACTATTTTTGTAGGAAAACTGCATCATGGATATGTGTCTCTCCTAAGATCCCCTAAAATCCAGGACGAATGGTAGAATCATGTGTTCCAAAACCCAAATTTTGTGCTTAGATTCACCATCTGTCTAGTAATGGAAAGTTGAACATAGAAGTACATGTGTACACAAATCCCTATATAGTCCCTACCGGACTTGAGAAGTAAACCGGGCATACCTATCTGAAATGATTGAGTGTCAAACCCCATGAAAACATACAATCTCTCATATGTTCAAAATTCCAAGATCATCAACACTGAAGATTTCCTTGATCTACAACAAATTTTAAACCTTCATGACCTTATCGATAACAACCTATACAACCACATTTTGTCGAGGCGGCCTTGGTAAACCTATCACGAAATCCATTGGGACATCATTCCACTTCCACTATAGAATAAGTAACTGTTGTAATAGCCCTTCCAGTCATGGATTCCCCACCTTCGCCTACTGACAGGTGTAACATATCATAAAAAACCAATCAAATTATTCTTCATGCCTGGACACCAATACTGACACTGTATGTCTCAATACATCTTGGTTACACTAGGATGAACTTCCCATAATGAGGCATGAAAATATCATAGCTGCTCCTTGAATAGGTCTTCTGACACCCATATGCATCGATGAAAATGAAAAACCTCATCCTATCCTACAGTCCACCAAGGAGTATGGTCCTTTCCTAACACACTCTTTTGTAGGACTAGGCCTTTGAAATCTGATAGCATTTGTAACGAACCAAACTTTTATTAATGAAAATTTACCTTGATCTAATTAAATGTCTTATTTTGTAAAATCTTTATATAACATATGAACTTCTTTGGTTTTGTGTTTTTGGATTTTAAAATACTTTTAAGAATTTTTAATGTTGCTAATATAGCCATTGAACAGTGATCACATGATTAGTATAAATATAGGGCTTTAATAAAATCCAATTTACTCAGAAAAAGGAAGCGATGGCCTCATCTAGTAGAATTTCTCCAAACAAAGCTAGTTTTTTGTAGCTCGGAAAGGACGTGGTGTCATTGGGCTTCACCCTTAACCAAGCCCAAGCCAAGTATCAACACATTAATCTCGAGAGGAACCACCTATGGTAGAAGTATAAGTTGATAGAGATTACCACCCGAGCGATGTTATCTGAGCCACCCCAAGAGTCTGTCACCATCGCACACCTTACCCTTTGGTCTTATGCGGGTGTTAAAAGGGATTATGTAACACAACCCTAGTACTATAGTTAGGTAAATTTTATTTATAGAGAATAGGAATTCATTTTATTATTGTTACTTTGTTTTTTTTAAGTTTTGGATTGAAGCCTCATTTATTATTAAAGAAAATAAAAGACCTCTTTAACTAGGTAGAGGGAGACCCATTACATAGCCTGAAGGCCCATTGGGTATTTAGACCATTACATGGCCCGTAGGCCCCAATATTTTGGCCTAAGGCCCATTCTGTGAATAGTACTACTAGAGTACCCACCTGCTACAGTACCATACAGTACTCATCGCTGCTACAATGCCCTGCTGTCGCTATAGTGATATGTCGGCGCTACAGTGTTCGTCGTTGCTACAGTGTCGTCGCTGCAAGAGTCCGCTATAGTACTGTTACAATACCTGTGCCCAATGATCTTTGAACCCCCATTTTTAATTAATATTCAATTAATAAAAATATTTTGATAAATTAATGGATTTTTTTGAATTAAATAATATTTTAATAATATATTTTTAATAAATTACTTTTTATTAAATATAAATTATCGTATAATTTTTTTCAATACAATAGTAATTTTTATTAAGTTTTAAATTTGTTTTTATCTAAACCCATGATTTTTTTATAAATGTCAGTTTTTACTATAAATATAAATATTCACATATTTAGATAAAATTAATATTATTCATGGAATCCGAACGTTAAAATTATTCAATGGGGAATTTTCCAAAATTTTCTAAGACAATTGATTTTTTTGTAAAAATTAAATACCTTTTAAATATATAATTTGTTTTATGACATCATAATAACCCAATAGTGATGTCATAAAATACTTTAAACATAATGTTCTGCCAATATATGGTTTAACATTAAAATAATGTTATTTTAGGTTTGTTTTATTTATTTTACAATTCTTTAGTGGACCCTACAAGACATAAAAAACATTTTAAATTTTTAAATTGATTTCCGTGAGAGTGTGACTCACCTCCACATAAGAGACCCTATTATTTTAAGGCATTAGGCCATTGGAATTGTAAAATAATGTTTTCCACACCCCTTTGGAAAAAACCATGGGTAAAATCCATTGGTTGGTTTTTGGTTTTGATTAGTTTAAGGTGTGGTGTCCCAAACCTAAATAATAAACAATTCAATCTCCTTTCCTATATAAACCCACCCAATATCCAGCATCCTCTTCACACAAAGCCTTTGGAGTTCATAAAAAAATCTTCCCTTATCTCTCTATAATCCTCCCAAGGCGCCCCAATATCCCATGAATCCTCTCTCAAGCCTCTCCCAAGCCATTGGGATCACACATCCAAGTAAGAGATTCCTTCCTTTCTCATTTTATCAAAGTTTTTTAATATTCTTATATCCGTTTAGTTTCAATTATAAATTTTGGGTTATGATTTATCACCTCCCTCATACTTCCCTCCTTTTTTTGAATGATGTGATACCCATTTCTCTCTCATTTATTCCTTCCATGTACACCTATTACCATGTCGAAATTCTATAAGGAATTTCTCTCTCCTCCTTTACATTCAAGAAATATTTTTGTATTATGAATATAAATTCCATTACTTATGTTGGGACATGTATCAATACGATCCCATTTCTGTCCATTTCATGTAAATATTATGAGGCACACCTTTCTCTCTCATAAACCATTTTTATGAAGTATTATGTCATTCCGTTATGCTGCTGAAATTGCACCGCAATTCTCCGAGCCAAAATCATTGTCTAGTGAGTACCATGCCAATTTCTCTATCAAGGTTATTCACCTTTAGGAACATTTACTTATTGATGGAAGGGTTTCATGTGTGAATTTCGTATTCCTTTATCATGGAATAAACTATGATGTTTAATGAATTCATGTTGTATGATCTTGTGGCACATTTATAAATAAAATGAAATATTTTAGAAGGGTGTGCCCTGATAGCGCTCAAATGCATTTGGTAAATATTAGTAGCATGATACATCAAGTGAAATGACGTTTTACTCATGATAATTCATGTTCAATGACGGTTTACTCATGATCCATGTGCAATGAGCCTTGTCTCATAAAAATACCATATTAAGTGTTGTCGCCACATTTCTATGTCATGATAATCATGCTATATAATGCCTTTATGTTCATGTTTCTGTTTTGATCTATTGATCTATCTATTGCCTAACATGTATTGTATTCTTCATGTTCTGCCTTTTTTACTCCCTTACTGGGCTTTATTGGTCACCCTTTTCTTATGCATATCCTAAGGTTATCCCATGTAATGCTATGTATGATGGAATTTAGTGGTCATGTAAAGGAAGTTTTCAAAAAAGATGTTGTGTTTCATGTTTTAAGTCGTAATGTAATGTTCCAAAGCCCCAAATACACTAGACCTCTCGATCATCTATGTTGTTTCCAGTGAATATTTTTTGTAATAAATCATGTTTAGGTGTGTAATAAAGAGAAGGATTGTTATAGCTGGTATCATATGATATGTTTAGATATTTTTGGGATTAATATTATAAATCCATAGTGAAATCCTTAGGGATAAGACTAAGTATAAAACAAAATCTCTACGTTTTCATGAGATTTTAGTAAGTGGTTTATCATGAAAATATGTCCTTGTCTGGATACAATCAAGTAGAGGCGTATCTGGCACAAATGTACATAAAAGTGAAAACTCCGACATTGAGTTTTGGGATTGACCTGGGGTATCCTGGTACCCGACAATGATCCTTACTTCACTCTTGGTTATGACACTCATGAGAGATATTATTTAGTGAATTCTCAATCATAGTATGAACCATTATTAAGGGAATAAAAAATCCCCTAATAATATATTTTGGGAAGTAGATCATGGATTACATAGATTGAAGCCTATAGATTCATAAGTTAAGGAAATAAAAGTTATTTATAAGTCATCATTTTTTTGTCCTTCGATTTACCTTTATGTGTTACTCCTAAATTTCCTTTTATTCCAGCCAATGTCCGGTAATTTGAGGAAACAGGCTAACAACCGATTCGAAGATCAATGTGATGACTATTCTAATGAGATGCTCAATCAGATGGGAGAAGGAATTGTGAACATTGTAATGATACTCTCCCAAATAACTCAATATCTGAATAGAAACATGGGTCAAGAAGAATGTTCAACCCCCCCCCCCCCCAAGAAAGAAAATGTCACAATCGAGGGCTTTATGAGACAAAGGCATCCTACTATTAATGGATCATCAGATCCCTCAATTACCGAACAATGGATCAACTCCATTGAAAAGATATTCTCCATCCTTCAATGTTATGAAAAAGAGAATGTTATTTTGGATACTTATCGTATGGAGGGTGAAGCTGATAAATGGTGGACATTGATCAAATATATGAAGCCTAAGGAGGGGATCGAGGCGTTGGGATGGAAGGATTTTTTAAAAATGTTTTTTGACAAATATTTTCCTTGCACCCTCCAAATTAATATGGAAAGGGACTTCCGTGCCCTAAATAAAAAAAATATGATGAATCTATCCAAGCGTACAAGGAAAAATTTACAAGTCTTTCATGATAATCCTTCATCTTTGTCGTTACCCTAGAATGCAGGGTTGATCACTTCTTTGGTGGGTTGAAACCTAGCCTACAGAAATCCATGGCGATCCGTGACTTTGATAGCTATAAGGAAATGTTTTGATATTCCTTCAAGGTTGAAATGGAGATCAGAAAATCTCAGGGGTATCATGGAGATAATAAGAATATGTTGTACTTAAATTCTAGAATTTTGATGGATAAGTCCAATAATACTAATAAAATCCATCACCCCACTTGCGAAAGGAGCGGAAAGAAGCACCTCGGAAATTGCCAGAATGGGATGATGAAATGCTTTAGGTGTGGAAGAGAAGGTCACATATATAACACCCTGATATTTTATGCTAAATATATCTTTTTTCTTTCTTATGTTATATGCATCACCAAAGGAATATTTCACTACACACAATACTGGCTTGGCTTGTGTTACACGCAAGAGCAACATTTCTCGATAGCTTGCATTGTACGCAATACAGAGATTAATTAAACAATGATATGTTATTAAAATATTATATAAAATAGTTGTTATAAATAGTATTAACAAAATTTTGAATTTTATATAATATTATAATTCATCTAACATATGATATGAGAAAAAAATCAATTTTTTGGATAAAGAATTATTTTTTTCAAAAATTAAGTTTTCTTCCTTTTGATGGCGTACCCATTTTAAATATAATTTTTGAAAATATTATGAGTTAAATTTTACAAAATAAAAATATTTTTTTTAATCAAGATATAAAAATTTACATTGGATAAAATTTTGATACTTTTCTAATAACTTTCATATTTTGATGAATAGTAAAAATACGCAAAATTTTCCTTAAAAACAACTTTTTTCATGAAGAAACTTCATATTGTTAAATGATAAAACATAATGGTTTTAAAAAATAAATTGAATCTATTTTTACCATTTAATATAATTTATGTTATTACCATTATTTTTACATTGAATTCATAGGTAAAAACATTTCAATCTTTGACAATGTTTTAACTTTTAAAACATGTTTTCTTAACAATGGGATTAACATTAAATTAATTAATGAAAATTATGTGTTTTGAATTTTTAAAAATGTATTCCATATTTTTATTCAGTGGGTCCAAATTATGTTAATAGGCAACTTTTATTTTTTTAACATTATGAATAGT
This sequence comes from Viscum album, assembly GCA_963277665.1. Classification (NCBI taxonomy): domain Eukaryota; kingdom Viridiplantae; phylum Streptophyta; class Magnoliopsida; order Santalales; family Viscaceae; genus Viscum; species Viscum album. The sequence continues at coordinate 739,632,026 of OY728160.1, forward strand.
GATTACGGTAATTTTTATTTACTACAGTAAAAGGTAAATCGGGTAATTAAGGGTAAAAATAAGATTATAAAATTACCCTACCACCTACCAAAATGGTATTGGACTAATAAAAGTAGACCCATATCACCTAAGGGTCAAAATAGATTCGTTTCATGGACTATTGACCATGAAAATGATATAATGATAATTAAAACCAAAGAAAGTAACATCATGTAACTCTCTTATATATTATAGGGGTAATAATTTTAATTTAGTTATAAACACAATAAAACCTCGAATATAAATATTCAATAGAAATATAATAAAATTATATACATCATGAGAATTTATTTTTAATTTTTAGGGATTAAATAATTGTCATTAATGATGACACAATAGTGTTGTAGAAGTTATTTTATTGATTGAAATATCAAATAAATGGTTTTAAAAATATTAATTTAAATATTATATGAACTTATTAATATAACCCACGAATTTTCTAGAATAATATGACATATTATGAATTTAATAAATATTTTGGTTCGAATATTTTCTCTGTGTAGATTTTATTTAAATGAAAATAAATGAATAGTGTCTAAATTGACACTATTATTATTTTATAAAAATAACATATTATAAAATTGTTACAAAATCACAAAAATACTTAAAAATTATAAATTGAAATTTATATGGTCTAAAATGTCATAAATGATCCATTTATCTACAATTCAAAACAAATAAGTAATTATTTTTAACAATTTAAAATTTAGAATATCATTACCACAAATAAAATTAAATAGATTAAATAAAGATAAATCAATTTGATAGGGTTTAAAATAAATTCCCAACATGTATAAATTTTATTGGTTGATGATATTATAAACCTATCTCATCTCATATTTTAAATAATTCATTTTTTGAGGTTTTTAAGTGGGGTTTGAATTTATTATAAATTAATATTTCTTATGTTTCCAAAGGTGCCACTCTCCTCCCTTATAAAAGGGAACCTCCTCCCTCTCCTCTTCACAACATTTTGAGCCTTAATCCTCTACCAAACCATGTCCATTTCACTTCTTCACTTCCCTAGAAACATACTAGAGGTCCTGGTATTCTTCAAAGAACATATTTAGTTCCCTAAGAGGAGGGTTAGAAGAGGCGCGTCGAAGAAGAGGTAATATCCTTTACCGATTCTTTCAAATTTATTTCTTCTTCTACTTCCTATTATTTATTTGTTTCATTATAAAGTAATAACATCAGTACCACTAATATATGGATATGTTATTATAAATATGAAACAACCCTATTACACCTTTTATCCATTCTACAGAAAATGAAATCACCACGCGTGTGTACATACAGAATACCGTCTCCATGTCGTGGTGTAATCTGTTTTCCACCACCACCTAACATGGATGGGTATAATGGTTTAAAGAAGAACTATATATGATTATTATAACATGATACTAATTCTGAGATATTCTATCATCCCCTCAAATATCATTCAATAATTATGGGAATGATATCATCGCTCGTGCGTACGTATAGCTTACCGTCTCCACGGTGCGATGTGATTTATTCTACATGATCTTAATTAATCCAATATTATATAAATTAATTTAATAAATAAATATAATATATATTATACTAATACCATTCTGTAAATTATTTAGCTATAACCTAAAAAGAGGAATCAGAATTTATGTGACAAGACATGCATAAGAACATAAAGAAATGAACACCCGAAAAACAAGTAGCAATGAAATATTACTAATAAGAAGATAAGAATATGACCATATATGATATCATAACAATTAATATGATTCTATAATAAGTCAATGACATTATTTAAATCATTATATAAGAGGTCCGGATACGTACAAAGCATATTGGACCTATGGTAAGGGAATATCTCGTAATCTAAATTTTTATCCGAGATTGTTTATACTTTGGAATTTACTAGGGGCATATTTATCATCCACATACATGTTTCCTAAATATGTAATATTATCCCCCTATAATTGTTTAAATCCAATTTTACATATTGGTGAATTTTTAGTAAAAGATATGAAATGAATCTTTTTTTACTTTCAGTACAAGATACTTTTTTATTTTTCCGGCCAAAGTACGAGAAGAATGTTTTTTTCAACTTATACTGCATGAATGGATTTTTATGATTTCATAGAACATTATTTCAATGAATCTTACTATACTAGTTTTCATGTTTATTTTCAATTAACTTCTTTTAGTATGACATGTTTAGATATGCAAGATGTTTTTGTAGTAGAAAGGACATTTTCCTCAAGAATGAAGTTCAAATGTTTTATCAAAATTATTTTCCATCTATGATAATATAGGGTTCTATTTCTATCCCTATTATTACATTTATTTGATTACGTAATTATGGAATTATTTTTATGAAGTCCTTTTGTCTTATTTGGATTATTTTATGATGTCATGATGTTTAAGAACCCCATTTTTATTATATGGGTTATCCTATGATGTATGATTTATGATTTTGTGGCACACATAATAATGGTTTAATTATGAGATGGGTGGGACCTATATCTCCCACCAATTCATTAAATAAATATTTATATCTCATGAGATAGACATGGTTGGAATGTCAAGTTAATTTGGTTCAGTGATATAGGACTGGAACAAGGAGTGAACTCAGTTCAGTATTGGACTTTGTCTGCTATGATGATCTTGGCAGTGAGACTTGACTAATATGAAATGATTTTCTATGATTATGTGTGTATGACATGAAGTGTCATGTTTTTTGTTATGATTATTTGGATTACATTTCACTACTATGATTTATCCCATGTCATGATATTATGATCTCTTTTCCAGGTTATTATTTTCAAAATGTTATGTTCTTATGAATATGATATGAATGATATTTCCTTCGTTTACCTTTACTGAGCATTTGAGCTCACCCTTTTGTATGTTTTCTTTTCCCCAGGTTAGGAATAAGGGTATTATGTAGGATATGAAAAAAGGGACTCTGGATATGATGAAATTAGCGGAAGACAATGTAGATGATTTATGAACCAGTTGTTAATGTTTCCCAGTTTTGAGAGACACTATACCTATACGGTCCTGTCATGGTTTTGTTATATGTTGTAATAAGTATGCTTCAATTCTGAAGTAATAACAATGTATGTAAAGTATGGGTCATTATAGTTGGTATCAGAGCAAAGTTATAGTCAACCATTGGAAACTAGGATGTGAAAGCCTTAGTAAGAACCCTAAGGATATGTCTAAGCATAGAACACAATATCAGTGTTTTAGAAATGGTCATGAATAACCTATGATAAGAACTAAAGTGTGAAATTTTATTCTTGATTGTGTGTTTTTCCAATTATGATTAGTGTTTCTCGCACTATTATTATTAGTTTTAGTAAATGGTTGGAACCCTAAAGAACCGTGTTAATGTTGAATGCGATGGGAAACACAATGATTGTCCCCATGGGAAACCAAATGTTATGGGAGCTGGAATGAAAAATCTTGTAGCCATGCTCACACAACTTTCTCCAGCTATGAATCATGCAGGACTTCCAAACAAGCAAAGGAAGTTGCAACATTTTGTTGAATCCTTCATGAGGCAGCGTCCACCTTCATTCAGCGGGTCTTCTGATCCATTAGTGGCTGAAAAATGGATTTGTACCACTGAAAATATATTTTCAGTTCTACAATGTTCTGAAAATGATAAAGTCATATTAGCAGTATGTCGTTTGGAAGGTGAAGCTAATCAATGGTGGAATCTTATCAAGAATATGAGGCAAAGAGACAAAATTGAGTCCATGGAATGGGACGAGTTCAAGAATTAATTTTTCAATAAGTACTTCCATCATATTCTTTGAACAAATATAGAGAAGGAGTTTCTTCAACTAAAGAAAAAGGATGATGAATCGGTTGGTACCTACGAAGCAAATTTTACAAGACTTACAAGGTAAGCTTTCGGAATTATTATCCAACCTGAGATTAAGATCGATTGACTCTTTAGTGGATTAAAACCAAGTCTTCAAAGGGCATTAGCCATAAGGGACATCAATAGGTATGAGGAAATTGTTCGATGTGCTCTCATGGTTGAGATGGATATTGGAGTAACCCATCAGTCATATGGGTTTGATAAGAAGAGGAAAATGGATTTCAAAGGAAATCCTAAAGACCCCACTGAAAAGAAGATGAGTTTTCCCTTATGGTCAAAGTGTGGAAAGAAACATAGAGGGAATTTTCTTAATGGTACAAGTAAATATTTTAAGTGTGGAAAAGAAGGTCATCAAGAAATTGAATGCCGTAGTGATTGGAAAAATATGTCTAGTGATGTGAACAAAGAAAAGGCTACATAGAATGCACCTCCTACACTTCAATGTTAAAAGTGCAAGGAAATGTGGAATTATTCCAATAAATTCCCTAATCTAATGGTTGTTGATGATGATCAATGTCAACAAACTCTTAAAGCCAATGACAAGGGAAATTCATAGGCAATTTATATCGGCGATGTGGAGTACGATAAAGATGTGGTGAAAGGTACACTTACCATCCACTCTAAACTAGAAAATGTTTTATTTGTTTCTATATCCACCCACTCTTTTATTTTTGAAGAATTTTCCAAGGGTATCACTATATTACCTTAGCAATTAGATATTGATTCAGCTGTGAAAACCCCTAATGGAACAACAATCACATCAAAAGTTTACAATTATTCTCTGACTGAATTTTTTGGGAAATTGCTTCCTGAAAATCTTGTGATCCTTCCTATAGTGGAATTTTATGTGATTCCTGGAATGGATTGGCTTTCCTTATATCGAGCTCATATCAATTTCCAAAGAAGGTAAGTCACATTTCATATTCCTGATCAATCAATGATCATCTATTGATGTAAGGATGAACATAACCTTCCAATGGAAATTTATTCCATCTTATGGGTCTTGATTCCAATAAATGAAGCATATTTATCTCAAATGGTTGGAGAAAAAGTCTTAATTAAGAATATTCCCATTGTATGGGAGTTTTGTGATGTCTTTCCAGAGGAATTGTTAGGTCTTCCAACAAATAATGAATTTTTGTTTTCAATAGAACTCATACCGAGTGCTATACCCATTTCAAAGACACCATTTAGAATGTCCCCAATTGAGTTATAGTAATTGAAGAAGCAACTCGAAGAGAATCTTGATAATGGATTCATATGCCCGATTGCATCACCATGGGGAGCACCTGTTCAGTTTGTTAAGAAAAAAGATGGATCAATGAGACTCTTCATTGTTTATCGAGAACTTAACAAGATCAATATCAAGAAAAAATATCCTCTACCATGCATTGATGACTTATTTTACCAAATACACAGATCTCAATACTTTTAAAATATTGATCTTTGATTAGGGAATCATCAGTTAAGGGTCAAAAGGAAGGATATACCAAAGATAGCTTTCTCTACGAGGTATGGACACTATGAATTTATAGTGATTCCATTCGGTCTTACTAATTCCCCTGATATCTTCATGGATCTAATGAATAGAGTCTTTAGAGACTATCTTGATAATTTTGTGGTAGTCTTCATAGACGATATTCGTGTCTATTCAAAGAGAATGAAAGAACATGAAGATCACTTGAGAATTGTATTAATAACCCTAATAAAGGAGAAGCTTTATGCCAAATTTACAAAGTGTGAATTTTAGCTTCAAAAAGTTTCATTTTTGTGACACATAATCTCAAAAGAGGGGATATCTGTGGATCCAACAAAAACTGAGGTTATCGAAAGATGGTCGAGACCAACAATAGTAACTGAGATCCAATGTTTTCTTGGTTTGGCTAGATATTATCAACGTTTTGTGAATGATTTTTCACAATTATCGAATCCACTCACCAGGTTGACTCGAAAAGGAGTTAAGTTCGTTTGTACAGAGGAGTGTGAAGAGAATTTCAAGATGTTAAAAAGAAGGTTATTCAGTGCACCTGTGCTCACACTACGTTGTAGTGGAGAAAGGTTTGTGATCTATAGTGATGAATCCAAGAAGGGATTGGAGTGTGTTCTCATGAAAAATGATATGGTGAAAGATTATGCCTCATGACAGTTGAAAATCCATGAACAAAATCACCCAACTCATGATTTGGAGTTAGATGCGGTAATATTTGAATTAAATATTTGGAGGCATTATCTTTATTGTGAAAGGTGTGATATTTATACTAATCATAAAAGTTTGAAGTATATTTTCACAAAAAGGAGCTTAATATGTGCCAAAGAAGATGGTTGGAGATAATTAAGGATTACAACTACTCAATTCATTATCACCCTAGGAAAGCAAACAAGGTGGCATGTGTATTAAGCCGACAAGACCATGCTAGCTTATCCATGATGATGATCACAAAAGATACAATATTTATGGATTTACAAAGGATGTATCATAGAATTATAATGGAAGGGTAAAATCTTATCTTTCTCAAATGAATGTTCAACCATCAAAACAAGTGAAGATTAAATAGGCACAAAAATAAGATGTAGAGTTACAAAAGAATGTAAGAAATGTTCCTAAATTACACATTGATTGTGTTGAAATAATAAGGTTCAGGAATTGGGTTTGTGTTCCTCCCATACCAGAATTAATGAAGTAAATATAGGATGAGGCTCATAGTTCTTCATTCTCTATTCACCCTAGAAGCATGAAGATGTATAGGGACCTGAAAGTGTAATTCTGGTGGGATGGCATGAAAAGAGATGTTTCTGAATATGTCTCTCGATGCTTGGTTTGTCAGCAAGTTAAAGTTGAGTGAAAGAAGTATAAGGGGATGTTACAACCATTACCCATACTAGAATGTATATTGGAAAACATAACTGTGGACTTTGTCACTGGACATCCTAAAACATCCAAAGGCAATAATGCTATCTGGGTTATAGTTGATCGTCTTACGAAGTCGACACACTTTGTTGCTATTATAGAATATTTATCTATTGATCAGCTTTCCAGGATATATGTAAAGGAAGTTGTGATATTACATAGAGTACCACTTTCCATTATATCTGATCGGGATCCGAGTTTTACCTCGAAGTTTTGGAGAAGTCTTCAGAATACTCTAGATATAGAGTTGAGTTTCAAAACTGCTTATCATCCTCAGATAGACGGTCAGCCTGAGAGGACAATTCAAAATCTAGAAGTCATTTTGAGAGCTTGATCTATTGATTTTGAAGGTGGTTGGGATCAACACATAAATTTGTTGTAATTTTCTTATAATAATATCTTTCACTCTAGTATTCAGATTGCTCCTTATAATGCTCTCTATGGAAAAAAATTCAGAACTCCAACTTGCTGAGATGATGTTGGGGAAAGAATGCTATTAGAACCTGATATTATTGATGAGATGGAAGAAAAGGTAAGATCTATTCAACAACACATAATATCAGCTCAGAGTCGAAAAAAAATTTATGTCGACAACTGAAGAAAAGACCTAGAGTTTGAAGTGGGTAATAAAGTGTTCTTACGAATATCTCCATGGAATAGAGTAATGAGATTTGGAAAGAAGGACAAGCTGAGCCCTAGGTATATTGGTCCTTTTGAAATATTGGATCATGTTAGGAAGGTAGCCTACCGATTGGTGCTTCCACCGAATCTCTCTCAAGTTCATGATGTGTTCCATGTATCTCTCCTGAGAATGTACATACACGATCCTTCACATGTACTAATTAAGCTCAGAAGTGGAACCGTTGGAGCAATATCGTTCTTATGAAGAACAACCGATAGGTATTCTAGATCGTAGCGAAAAACTTCTATGAAACAATACCACTCACATGGTTAATGTTTTATGGAGGAACCACCAATTATAAGAATCCACATGGGAACTTGAGGATATGATGAAGGAGAGGTATCCTCATCTATTTGTTATGAAGTGTTGAATTTCAAAGGAGAAATTCATTTTAAGGGGGGTAAAATGTAACACCCTGAGTTTTTATGATAAATATATTTTTTTCATTCTTATGTTTTATGCAACACCAAAATAATCTTTCACTACACGCAACACTGGTTTGGCTTGCATTACACACAATAGAAACTTTCCTCGATAGCATGCGTTGTACGCAATACTGAGTTTCACTAAACAATGATATGTTATTAAAATATTATATAAACTCTCTGTTATAAGTAGTATTAACCACATTTTTAATTTTATATTACATTCTAATTCATCTTACATATGATATGCGAAAAACATCAATTTTTTGGATAAAAGAATTATTTTTTTCAAAAATGAAGTTTTCCGCCTTTTGATGGCGCACCAATTTTAAATCTAATTTTTGAAAATTTCATGAGTTCAATTTGAAAAAATAAACTTCTTATTTTGAAGGAGGATATAAAAATTCACAATGGAAAAATGTTTGATACTTTTCTGATAACTTTCATATTTTTGATGAATAGTAGAAATTCCCTAAATTTTATTTAAAAACAACTTTTTTCATCAAGATAATTTAAATGAATAAATGATAAAATTTAATGGTTTTAAAATTTAAATAGAATATATTTTTACAATTTAATATAATTTATTTAATTACAATTAATTTCACAATGAATGCAAAGGTAAACACATTTTATTCTTTAACATTGTTTTGACTTTTAAAACATGTTTTCTTAACAACAGGATAAACTTTAAATTAATTACTGCAACTTCTGTGTTTTGATTTTTGAAAAAAAGATTCCATATTTGGATTCAGTGGGTCCAAATTATGTTAATATCTTACTTTTATTTTTTTGACATTATGAATAGTAACAATGGTAATTTTTATTTACTACAGTTAAAGGTAAATCGGGTAATTAAGGGTAAAAATAAGATTATAAAATTACCCTACCACCTTCCAAAATTCTATTGGATGAATAAAAGTCGACCCATATAACCTAAGGGTCCGAATAGATTCGTTTCATGGACTATTTACCATGAAAATGATATAATTATAATTAAAACCAAAGAAAGTGACAACATATCAATCTCTTATATCTTATAAGTGTAATAACTTTAATTTAGTGATAAACTTCATAAATCCTAGAATATGAATATTCTACAGAAATATAATAAAATTATATACATCATAAGATTTTATTTAGAATTTTTAGGGATTAAATAATTATCATTATTGATGACACACTAGTGATCTAGAAGTTATCTTATTGATTGATATATCAAATAAATGGTTTTCAAAATATTAAAATAAATATAAGATTAAATAATTAATGTTCTCCACAAATTTTATATAATAATTTGAAATACTAAGAATCTATTAAATATTTTGGTTCGAATAGTTTCCTTGTGTGGATTTTATTTAAATTCAAATGAATGAATAGTGTCAAAATTGATACTATTGTTATTTTATAAAAATAACATATTATAAAATTGTTTAAAAATCACAAAAATATTTAAAAATTACAAATTGAAATTTATATGGTCTAAATTGTCATAAATGATCCAATTATGGACAATTAAAAACACATATGTAATTATTTATAACAATTTGAAATTTAGAATATTATTACCACAAATAAAATTAAATAGATTAAATAAGGATAAATCAATTTGATAAGGTTTCAAATAAATTCCCAACATGTCTAAATTTTATTTTTTGATAATATTAAAACCAGATAACATCTCATTTTATAATTGAGTAATTTTTGGAGATTTTTTAGGGGGGTTTAAATTTATTATAAATTAATATTTCTTATGTTTCCAAAGGTTCCCCTCTCCTCCATAATAAAAGGGCACCACCTTCCTCTCCTCGTCACAACTTTTTGAGCCTTCAAGATCGGCCAAATCCTGTCCATTTCTCTTCTCCACTTCCCTAGAAAAATACGAGATGTATCGGTGTTCTTCAAAGGCCAACTATAGTGCCCTAAGAAGAGGTTTAGAAGAGGCGTGTTGAAGAAGAGGTAATATCCTTTACCAATTCTTTCAAATTTATTTCTTCCTATACTTCCTCTAATTTATTTGTTTAATTATAAAGTAATAACATAAGTATCACTCATATACTGATATTTTATTATAAACATGAAACAACCCTATTTCACCTTATACCCATCCTACAGAAAACGAAATCACTGTGCATACGTACGTACAGAATACCGTCTCCATGCCGAGGTGTAATTTTTTTTCCACCACCACCTTACATGGATGGGTATAATGGTGTAAGGGATAACTATATATGATTATAATAACATGATACTAATTTTTATATATTCTATTATCCACTCCAATACCATTCAATAATTATGGGAACGATATCGTCGCTCATGCGTACGTACGGCTTACCGTCTCCACAGTGTGATGTGATTCGTTCTACATGATCTTCATTAAACCGTGATAATATAAATGAATTGAATGAATAAATATGATATGTATTATATTAATAATATTCTATAAATGATGTATCTATAACCTAAAAAGAGGAATATGAATTTATTCGACAAAACACGCATAAGAACATAAAGCAATGAACACCCGAATAACAAGTAGCAATTATATATTACTAATAAGAAGATAAGAATAAGAATATATATGATATAATAACAACGAATATGATTCTGGAATAAGTCAGTGACATTATTTAAATCATTATACAAGAGGTTCAGATACGTACAAATCATATTAGACCTAAGTTAAGGGAAGATCTCACAATCTCATTTTTTATCCAAGATTGTATATACTTCGGTGTTTACTGGGGAATATTTATCATCCACATCCATGTTTAATCAATATGTAATATTATCCCCCTACAATTGTATAAATCAAATTTTACCTAAAGGTGACTTTTTAGTAAAATATATGAAAGGAATCTTTTTTCTTTTTCAGTACGAGATACTTTATGACTTCTCCGGCCAAATTATGAGAAGAATGTTTTTTAACTTATACGGAATGAATGGATTTTTATGATTTCATAGAACATTATTTCAATGAATATTCCTTTACAAGTTTTCATATTTATTTTCAATTAAATTCTTTTAGTATGACATGTTGAGAAAGGAAAGATATTTTTGAAGTAGAAAGGATATTTTCCTCAAGAATAAAGTTCAAGTATTTTATCAAAATTATTTTCCATATAAGATAATATAGGGTTCTGTTTCTATCCCTAGTATTACATTTATTTGATTATGGAATTATGGAATTATTTTTATGAATTCCTTTTGTATTATATGGATTATGTTATGATAGCATGATGTTTAAGAATCCCATTTTTTGGTACATGGGTTATGCTATGATGTATGATTTTTTATTTTGTGTCACATATAATAATGGTTTCATTATGAGATGGTTGGGACCTATATATCCCTCCAATTAATTGGGTAATATTTTTATCTCATGAGATAGACATGGTTGGAATGGAAACTTATTCTGGTTCAGTGATATAGGACTGGAACGAGGAGTGAACTCGGTTCAGTAATGGACTTTTTCTGCTATGATGGTCTTGGCAATGAGTCTTGACTAATATGAAATGATATTCTATGACTATGTGTGTATTCCACAAAGTGTTATGTTTTATGATACGATTATTGGGATTACATTTCACTACTATGATTTATCCCATGTCATGATATTATGTTCTCTTTTACAGGTTAAGATTTTCTAAATTTTATGTTCTTATGATTATGATATGATTGATATATCCATTGTTTACCCTTATAGAGCATTTGAGCTCTCTATATTGTATGTTTTCATCTCCCCAGGTCAGGAAAAAGGGTATTAAGTAGGATATTCCAAAAGGGACTCTAGATATGATGAAATAAGCGAGAGACAGTGTAGATTATTTATGAACCAGTAGTTTATGTTTCCCAGTTTATAAAGGAATTATACTAATACGGTCCTACCATGGTTTTGTTATATGTTGTAATATGTATGCTTCAATTCTTAAGTAATAACAATGTATGTAAATTATGGGTCATTATAACCTAGACTTTCACTATCGACAAGAAAAACATGTGGTTGCGACAGAGGAGAGGAACAATCAGTTCAACTCTCAACGCTTTTTTATTGCTTCTACTACAAGGAACCATGGAACCTTGAAAATCAGTGCCTAAGACAAGGGTATTTATAGGCAACCAATAACCTCCAAGGCATCATGGGTGAGATTTTTCCATCACTACCACCAAAGTGAACCCTGACAACTACGTGGTGACAGGTACATTAGTTATTCATTCATTAATAGTGAATTTAATTTTTGATTCTGGTTCTATGAATTCTTTTATATCCCGAATGATTAGTAGAACAATCTCAAAACCACCATAAATCATGGAAGTAAATATGTCGGTGATTACGAATGGGGAAATCACTACATCCCTTGAATATAACTCCTCACCTGTCATAATTTGTTGTATGAACTTCCTAGTGAACCTTGTCAAACTCCCTCTTATGGAATTTCATGAAGATGTTGGCATGGATTGGATTTACCTATATACAGCCAATATAAATTAATTTGAGAGGGAAGTCACTCTATATATGGATAATCGACCCCCAATTCTATACAAGTGCACAGAGGAAGATGAATCTTCTTTAGCACCATCATCTCAAGCGTGGATATTACTGCACTATGAGAATGTGTATCTGGCTCAGACGATTGAGTCTAAGGAAGAAAATATCCTTGAAGACGTGCCTATTGTGATGGAATTCATTGTAGTGTTTCCCGAGGAATTTTACGGTCTTCCTCCAAGAAGAGATTTTGAATTATAAATTGAAATTATACCTGAAAGATTTTCAATATCCCAGACTCCATATAGAATAGATGTTGTGGAGAGTAATGAGATGAAGAAACAACTACAGCCGAATCTTGATAAAGGGTTTATATGCCCATGTAATTCACCCTGGGGTGAACCAGTCCTCTTCGTCAAGAAGAAGGATGGGTCAATGCACCTTTGCATTGATTATCATGAGCTCAACAAAATCATGATAAAGAATAAGTATCCTCTTCCCCGAATAGATCACTTGTTCGATCAGTAACATAGAGCACAATATTTTTCCAATATGGGTTTTCATTTAGGATATTACCAAGAAAGGGTGAAGAAGGTGGATATCCCCAAGAATTATTTTCATACAAGGTACGGGCACTACGAATTAATAGTAATGCCTTTCGGACTCACTAATGATCTAGAAATATCCATTGACATGATGAATTGAGTCTTGAGAGATTACCTCGACAAATTTGTGGTAGGCTTTATATATAATATTATAATTTACTCCGAAACCATGTAGAAGCTTGAGGAGGATCAAATAACTATACTAGAGACCTTGTGAAAGTAGAATCTCTATTTAAAGTACAGTAAGTGTGAGTTCTGGTTGAAGGATGTCTCATTCATGGGCTATATCATCACAATAAATGGGATATCTATGGATCCCTCCAAGACTATTGAAATTGAGGGATGGCCGAGGCCAACATTGGTAACTGATATTTGTAGCTTCTTGGGGTTAGCTGGATATTGTCACAGATTTGTGAGAAATTTATCAAGATTGTCCAACCCTCTTAATAATCTAACTCAGAAGGGAGTAAATTTTTCATGGAGTGATAAATTTTAAAATATATTCAAGGAGTTCAAAAGGAGGCTTATTACTGCACTTGTTCTCACATTACACACAAGTGGATAACTTTTTATGGTATTTAGTGATGCTTTAAAGAAGGGCATGGGTAATGTGTTGATGCAGAATGAAAATTTCATTTCATATGCTTTAAGGAAATTGAAAGTTCACAAGAAAAATTATCCAGCACATGATATGGGGTTGGATTCAGTGATCTTTTCTTTAAAAATTTTGAAGCATTACCTATTAGGAGAGAATTGTGAAATATACTCATACCACAAAAGAATCAAGTATATAATCACACAGAAAGAGTTGAATATGCACCAATGATGATGGTTAGAGCTGATCAAAGTCTATGACTGCTCAATCCATTACCACCCTGGGAAACTGAAAAAGGTGTCAGATTCTCTAAGTAGAAAGGACCAAAATATTCTATCATTTATAAGAATTGAAAAGGGTCCAATATTCTTAGATTTGATGAAGATGGACATGGGAATAATAAATAAGGGGACATCATCAATCCTTTCACAAATGATATCTCAACCATATCTTTTGGAATGTATAAAGGATTCTAAAAACGATGATTTGTAAATTTAGAAGAAGGTGGAAACTATCAGAAAAGGGAAATCCTAAGAGATCAATGTCAATGAAGAAGGAATTGTGAGATTTGGGAAAAGACTATATGTTCCATCATGTCTGGAGTTAAAGAAGGAAATTTTGGTTGATGCACATTGTTTGAATTTCTACATTCACCCATGAAACACAATTATGTATCTAGTTCCTTGAGATAATTATTTGTGGGATAACATGAAGAAGGATATCGCTGAATATACATAAAAGTGTCTGGTGTGTCAGCATGTGTAGGGAGAGGGGAAGAATTCGGAGGGGATGATTCAAACATTACCCTTACCAGCATGGAAATGGGAGAACACCACCATGGACATTGTCACCAGACTCCCAAATAAATCCAAAGGAAACAATTATATCTGGGTTTTTATGGATCATCTTACAGAGACTGCACAGTTCATTACAATTCGAGAGGATTTCTCACTCGATCAACTGGAACAGATATACATCAAATATGTGGTAAGGCTTCATGTTGTACCACTATATATTTTATCCAATCTAGATCCAAGATTCACCTATATGTTTTTTAAGAGACTTCAACATGATCTGGATACTGAGATAAACTTCAGTACGAACTATCATCCTCAAACTGATGGCCAGTCTGAGTGAACTATTTAGACATTGGATGATATGTCAAGATCATATTCTATGGACATCAAATGAGGATGGGACCAACATCTTCCACTGGTTGAATTCTCCTACAATAACAGTTTCCACTCGAGCAACAAAATGTAGCCATATGAATCCCATTAAGGGAAAAGGTGTAGAACACTGGTGTGTTGGGATGATGTCCGTGAGCATAATCCTCTAGGACCTAAACTGATCTATGAAATGGTGGTGAGGGTGAAAACCATTCAGCAGCATATCAAGGTAGCCCAAAGTCAACAGAAGAGTTATGCGGATATCTTTTGATGATTCCATGAGTTAAAATTTGGAGACATTGTATTTCTACACATATCTCTATAGAATAAGGTCATGAGGTTTGGAAGGAAAGGGAAGTTAATTCCTAGGTACATCGGCTCCTCTGAGATTCTTGATCGTTTCGGGGTTGTGGTCCATCGACTAGAACTTCCACCAACCATTTACAAAGTACATGATGTCTTTCATGTATCCCTATCAAGGATGTACATACTAGACCCTTCACATGTACTCTCTTCAGAGGTGGTGTAGTTAGAGGATGATATTTCTTACAAGGATCATCCAGTGAAGATCTTATATCGTTGAGATAAAGTTCTACGTAACAAGACTACACACCTAGTCAAGGTACAATAGAGAAACCATAATATGAATAGGCAACATGGGAACTGGAGGGGCAATGAAGGAAAATTACCCACACCTATTTGTGTTATAGAATGTAAAACTAAATTTCAAGGGTGAAATTTCATAAGGGGGAAAGATTGTAACGACCCAGACTTTTATTAATGGAAATTCCTCTCGATCTAATTAAATGTCTTATTATGTAAAATGGTAATATAACATATGAACTTCTTTAGCTTTATGTTTTTGGATTTTAAAATACCGTTAAGAATTGTGACCATTTCTAATATAGCTGTTGAATAGTGATCACATGATTATTATAAATATACGGATTTAACAAATTGAATTTACTCAGAAAAAGGAAGAAATGGCCTCATCCAATAGAATTTCTCCATATGATGCTTGTTTTTTGAAGCTTAGAAAGGAGGTGGCATCATTAGGCTTTCCTCTTGACCAATATCAATCCTAGATTCAACACGTTAATAATGAGCGCAATTGCCTACGAGAGAAGTGGACATTGATAGAGATTACCACATGAACGGTATTATCTAAGACACCCTAAGAGTATGTCACCATTGCACCCCTTACCCTTCAGTCTCATGTAGGCGTTATAAGGGTTTATATAACAATACCCTATCACTATGATTAAGTACTTTATTTTTATATAAAATATAAATTCATTTTATTATTTTAACATTGTAAATAATGTTTAAAGGAAAAAAATAGCCTTTTTAGTTAATATTAAATTAAGAAACCTATTTTGACGAATTAATGGATGTTTTTGAATTAAATAATTTTTTAATAAAATATTATTACTAAATTAAATTTTTTTAAATATAAATGGTAATATAATTTTTATGAATTCAATAGTGATTTTTATTATGTTTTGAAAGATGTTTTTATCAAAACCCAGGAATTTTTTATAAATGTTAGTTATTATTTTCCAAATAAAAATTTACATAATTAAGAAATTATTTAGATAAAATTATTATTAATTTTTGAATCTGGATGTCAAAGTTATCTAACAGTGAATTATTCATAATTTTCTGAGACAGTCGAATCTTTGGGTGAAAATTAAATACCTTTTAAATATATAATGTGTTTTATGACATCATAATGACACAATAGTGATGTAATAAAATACTATAAACATTATTTTCAGACTATATATGTTTTAACATTAAAATAAATTGATTTTAGGTTTGTTTGATTTATCTTACAGTTCTTTATAAGACCCCTTAAGACTTATAAAACATTTTAACTTTTTAAATTGACTTCCTTGTGAATGTGACTCACCTCCACATAAGAAACCCTATTATTTTAATAAGTTCGGCCATTTGAATTATAAAATAATGTTTTTAACTCCCATTTGGAAAAAACCATGGGAAAAACCATGGGTTGGTTTGTGGATTTGATTATTTTAATGTGTGGTGTCCCAAACCAAAATAATAAATAATTCCCTCTCCTTTTCTATATAAACCCACCCAAGATCCCACATCTTTTTAACTCAAAGCCTTTGTATTTTGTCCATTATCTTCCCTCCTATATCTATAATCCTCCCAAGGTGCCCCATGATTCAAATATTCCTCTCTTAAGCCTCTCCCAATCCTTTGGGATCACACATCTATGTAATGGATTCATTCTATTCTCTTTTGATCCATGTTTCTCAATATTTTTATGTTCTTTTATTTTCAATTATAAACATTTGGGTATGATTTCAAACCTCCTCAATAATTACCTCATTATGTTTGGATTATGGGAGAGCCCTCTCACTCTCATTAATTCCTTCCATGTACAACTGTTACCATGAAGAAATTCTTTAAGGAACGTTTCTCTCCTCATTTACATTCATGAAATTATTTTGTATTATGAATATGAATTCCATTAATTATGTTGGTACATGTATCTATACAAACCACGTACTATAAATTTCATGTAAATTTGATGAGTCACCACTTTATCTCTCATAAATCATTTTTATTAAGTCTTGTGTCACGCTGTTATGCTACCGAAATTGCACCACAATTTTCCAATCCAAAATCATTGTGTAGTGAATACCATGTCCATTTCTCTATCAAGGGTATTCAACTTTATTAAAATTTACTTATTGATGGAAGAGTTTCATGTCTGAATTCCACATTCCTTTATCATGCAATAAATTATGATGTTTAATGAATCCATTTTGTATGATCTTATGGCACACTTATGCATGAAATGAAATGTTTAAGAAAGGTGTGCCCTAGTAGCGCTCCAATGCATTGGGTAGAGAATATCATCATGATACGTCAAGTGAAATGAGGCTTTACTCATGCTAATTCAAGTTTAATGATGTTTTACTCATTATCCATGTGCAATTATCATTGGATCATGATAATATAATGTTAAGTGTTGTCACCACATTTCCATGTTATGATAATCATGTCATATCATGCCTTTATGTTCATTTTTATTTTAAGCTGCATTGATATGTATATTTCCTAAAATGTATTCTATTCTTCAAGTTATGCCTTTTTTACTCCCTTACTAGGCTTTATAGCTCACCCTTTTCATGTTCATGTCCTTGGGTTATCCCATGAAATGCTAAGAAGGAGGGAATGTAGTGGTCATGTAAAGGAATTTTGCAATAAAGATGTTTTATTTCTTGTTTTAAGTCAATATGTAATGTTCCTAAGCCCCAAAGACACTAGACATATTGATATTCTATGTTTTATCAAGTGATTATTTTATGTAATAAATCATGTTTAGGTGTGTAATAAAGATCAGGGTCATTATAGTTTCCACATTTGCAATCAATCCAATAGAGTAGAGGTAAAAGTTATATGAGAAAGAAACATCTAAATTTTTTTTTCATGCACCTCCAAATGAATCTCTGAGAATTGATCCATAAGATTTCACTCACTAATGTCCCTATAAATTTCCAGTATCTGAGTCCCCCTTCTTAAAGTGTCATCCACTGCATTGACTTTCCCAGGCGTGAAGGCAGGATCAAAGTCAAAGGACGGAAGATACTCAACCCACCTTCACTATCACAAATTCTGAAAATGCTAAGTAAATATATACATGAGGTTTTTTGTCAATGTATACCATAAATGATCCCCCAGAAGATAATATCTCCAACAGCATAAAGCATGCACAACTGCAGCCAACTCGAGATTGTGCATCGGGTAGTTTCTCTCATGTGGCCTCAACTACTAAGACGCATACCCAATGACTCCATCCCCATTCATAATCAATTCTCCCCTCCCGATACCTGATGCATCATAGTAAATGGTATAACTCATTCTTGGATTTGGAAAAATCCTTATTGGTGCTAAATTCAATCTCCATTTTAGCTCCTAAAAGGTTGAATTGTGGGAATCTGTCCACAAGTACTTCGCACACTTCTTAGTCAGGCTCGTTAGTGGCACTTCTAAGTGAAAAACTTCATGTATAAGTCATTTTTAGTAACAATACATCCCCAAACAAATTTATACCTCAAATATGTTCTTTGGATTCTTCCATGAAACTACCTCTGTGACCTTCTATGGGTTTACTGACACTCCAGTCTCTGAGATGACATGACCCAAGAAGTGAATATGGTCCATCCAAAAGTGGCACTTTGAGAGATTAGCATATAACTGATTCTCTCTCAATGTACTCAATACGATCTAAAAATGGAAGTTATGGTCATGTAAATTGTGAGAGTAAACCAAGACATCATCCATGAGAAATAGCACAAAATAATCCAAGTAAGGATGGAAGACTCGGTTTATCATTGCCCGGAAAACTATCGGCACATTTGTGAGACCGAAAAACATAACCAAATACTCGTATAGACCATAACTTCTAAGAAATTTTGTAAGTGGTATATCAAATGGTGTAACATGAAATTGATGATAATGAGATCTCAATTCAATCTTCGAGAATAGTCGGGCACCTTGAAACTGATCAAAGAGATCATCAATCCTCGGCAAGGGATATCGCTTCTTGACCATCAACTGGTTATACATTCTATAATCCACACAATGTCTGATGGTACCATCCACTTTATTCACAAATAAGACATGTGAACCCCATGGAGAAGTTCTAGGTCATATGAAACCTTTTTTATGAAACTCCTCTAACTACTTCTTCAGCTCCGGTAACTCTGGTGTAGCCATCCTATAGGGAGTAATGGACACCAGTTCCACTCCAGGAACAAACTCAATAGAAAAATATACCTCTCTCTATGGAGGTAAACCTAAAAAGTCATCTAGGAAGACATATCTGAAACAATCCACCACTAGAGGAAATTACATCTATTAAGTACCCTAGTCATCTAGATATAAACTAGTAATCCCGGTTATAATTCCTCCCAACCCATGATTCTTTGGTCCAGCTCTACTCTCCTGGACAACCCATTCACCTTTTTCTTGAAAATATCTTCCCTCTAGTGATGTGAAACTAATCCTTTAGTGAAATCAGTCAACAAAGGGATAAAAGAAGACCATCTAGTCCATTTCAAGAATGAAATTAATGCTTGTCATCACTAAGACATAGAGGTCCATTAAAAGTGACACCCACCAACATCAATAAGGAACTCCCTGCAATGACATACATTAGCCGTCCTAATCCCCAACAAAGTGTGTATCCTTATAACATCATAAAAATGAATGTTGTAGAGCCCATATATCATCTAAATGGAAATATATATATATAAAATATGGGAATCCCCTCTTTCAAAAAGTGAAAAAGCTAAAACCGAGGCAACCAGAATCGTACCTCAAACTATAGAGCCTCCCGGAGCCTTCTCTTGCTAGGTCTGTTCCCTCACAAAATTATGACCTGAAACGTGACCTTGAGACCCTATATGGATTTCATGAGTTGATCCACCATACTATCATTGAAAACCTACCATCTTGATACCATGTCCATGACCACCTCCATGGCCTGAATGTCCTTAAAAACTCTAGCTCCTTAACTGACGGGGAACTGGTGGTCCTTCTCCTGAATGAGGAGTCATAACAGAACCCCTCTCACTCACTGCTGGTGAGAACACCCTATAAAAGCAATGAATATGTCCCATATTTCCACAAGATTAGCTCTCAACTGGGTCTATCAGGCATTGCGGTCTCGTATGCCCATTCTTACCGCACTGTTAACACACCACTTGGCTACCTGAAGAAACATACCTATTGCCGGAAGAACCTATGCATGTAAACTTCTTGTGGCTCTCCCTAATATCGGTCGAATGAGTACCATCCCTAGATGATGAAACATCTGGGCTCGTATCACATAACTCCCTCAGATTACGCTCGATAATGAGTGACTGATTTACTAAATTTGTCACCGAAGTCAACAGGAAAATATTCACCTGTTATCAAATGTTGTTTCTATATCCATCCTCAAATTTCCTAGCCAGTGATAACTCATCACCTCCCAAAATAGGTGTGAAGTGTTGAAGCTCTATAAATTGAGATGAATAATCCATCACTGAAAGACCTCCCTACTCCAAAATCATGAACTCCTTGGATTGATCGGCCCCCAATGTCTTGGGGGAGAACTAATCATAGAATTTTATCGAAAACTCTTCCCATGCCATATCCCAATGACATCCCACCTATGAGATAACATCCCACCATATCTTGGTGGAATCACATAGCATGTAAGTCACGAGCTTCACCCTACACTCATGAGGTGTCTCTAGAAGCTTAAATATAGAAAGAATGGCCTCGAACCATTACCCTACAGCCTATGGTCCTCCATTATTTGAAAAAGTGGGAGGATACTGTGGCTGGAACACCCTCGTCAACTCTTTTATAGTTGGGGTAGGATGTGGTGCTCCCTGAATGGTCTGCATCATCCTCATAAATCCTTCACAGAACTATTCATCAGCACCTATGTCTCGTATAACATCTAGTTCCAAGACAGATATGGCAGGAGGATCTACTGGTAGTCCATGCTCTACCATTTCGGGCATCTGATCACCTCCCTTCATCTGGCATAAAACTGGTCGCATGATTCTACAAGGTCAAGTGCACACCTCAGTAGAAAATTATCAAGTACAAAAACTTAGAAGTTATAGAATGAAATAGGTGGAGGAAAGAATTTACTATTTAAAAAAGTGGGTTTCACGACATGTAGAACCTCTACAAAACTTGTTCCCTTATGCCTTAACATGGGCGTGTGCCTCTGCCAACCTGGTTGTGTAACACACCATACACAAGGCATGTTCCCCCTGAGACACAGCGTGTACTGTAATATTCCCTCCTTCCCAAGTACTCTTACATGGAAAGAACTAAATTATTCTATCGGGGTAATACAACATGGCGTATTTACCCGAGACATGGCACGTACCACAAAATATTCATCCACCTATGTCATTAGTCACATGGGTGGATATCCAGTTGATTACCACACTGCGTGTACCACTAGTACACGGTGTCTTCTACGAGTGTTTACCAAATTGCATGTCTCTACTAAAATAGTAATTTATATGGTCGATAACTACATGACTTGTATATATGGTACACAATGTGTACTTAATAAAATCCAGTTCATCAAAAACAAAAGAACAAATGGCGTGTGTTCGTAACATCACGTGTTGTCTTGCCTAGGCTTCTAGAAATTAAGACTTTGAAACTTCTATGGAACCCCCAAAATCATAAAACTCTGGCTAAGGCATGACATTTTTTGATCATTGAGATCCCATACTCCCTATAAACCAATTTTTGGCATCCTTATTCGTATTATGACTTAATATAATTCATTTAATGTTCAAACATGATCCACCAAATTCCAATCCACAAGGTCCCATAACACCTCAGGGAAAAAATCTGGGTGTCCATCCAAATGAAGCAATACATATACCAATACCCCATAAAAATAGAGGGTATTTATATCGTGGCATCTATCACAAAAACATACAGATATTGTAAAACATCTATCACAACAACATACAATCAATAATGCACCCCAAATGGCATGATAAGAATGCATGACATGTGATCTCTAGAAACTTCCTATATGATGCGTGAGATGGAATACCCTCATCTCATCAGTTGAAAAAAAATATAACCAAAATGATATGAATCATAACAGTAAAAAATAATTGACTCACCCAATGGTGAAATCAAATCAATTATAATAATTGAAAAACTAGAAAAATTTCAATAATCGAGGTAACTTGGTCTTTCCCAATTCACAAGTTAGTTATTCCTAACCACAAGTTATTATCAACTACCTATTCCCTCCTATATAAATATATAGGCTCCAAATAGTAAGGAATATCATAAAATAAAAACATCCTCTGATGCCACTTTTATATGTCCCACATACGAGTGCCACACAAAAGTGCCACAAACACGGTTAGTCATGTGACCTCAGGTATGTTTCCCAAAATTCCAAGGGAATTCGACTAGTGGTGTGGGATATAGTAAGACATTGGGGAAACTATGCCCTCATTGGAAGAGTATAAATAGCAGAATCTAAATATAAAACAAAAGTATAAGTAGTAATACCACCTAAGTAAATAGTAGAAGACTGAAACTAAATCCAACGGAAGCCACAATATATATATATATATATAATTTATGGAATATTTATCTAATAAAACATCCGAAAAATTCACAATTCTAGAAATAAATACAGAAACAAAAGTTCAAAAGAAATAAGTAAACTCCAACATCATCTCAAGCCTCATCTTGGTCTCATTCTCTCAAAATATAATAACAATCAAATACCTAATGAGTAAGGGAACCTACCCTTATCTATACCTGCAACCATATAATCTTTTTGGGTCATAAACAAGACCCAAATAGGGTGTGAGATGAATTCCATTAAGAAACCATCAAAAGATATGTGGATAACTGTCAGTGAATATATATATATATATATATATATATAAAGTAATATGCATAAATAAAGAAACAAACAATGAAGTACTCAAAAGTAAACAGTCCTATAGTATTCAATTACATTAATTTACATTTATTATTCATCCTTTGAATCATGTAATATCAGGATCTAGACTAAGATATATATCCCCCAATATAATTTTAACAAAATAGATGTCTCAAAATACTATCTAAACAATCATGTATGACCAAGTCCAAGATTGTTCTTTTCCTTGGGAGACTCGTCACAATCATTCAATCATTCATAAATAACCCTCTGGGAATAATCTCATGGTATAACCCCTTTTTTTAAAACAAAGCTAATTCATTAAATAACAACCCTCTGTTAATCTCTCATGGTCTTACCCATTTGGTCTAACATAGCCCTAATCATTTACAAATGGCCACCTGGGCAGCTCTTACAGTCAGTACCCCTGGGACAACAAGGAATCCCTAAATTATAAACAACCTCTTGGGTAGCTCTCATAGTCAATACCCCTTGGTAAAAAGAACATCAAAAATTATAAATTACCTCCTGGGTATCTCTCACAGTCAATACCCCAGGGTCAACATAACTACAATAAATTACAAATGACCTCCTGGGTTTCTCTCCCGTTCAATACCCCTGGGTCAATCATCTACACCTATAAATTATAAATGAAATCTTGGGTTGCCCTCAAGGTCAATACCCCTGGGTTAATCATCTACACAAATTCACTCATAGTCTTGTGTAAATAGTGTCGACATCCCCACAGTCCTCTGGGTCCAAGGCTCTCACGGTCCATTAGAAAAACAGTGTGCATATAATATCAAAGAATCTCATGTAATTTGAAAATACTACATAGATAATCATTCACAAGAATACCACATGCATTTCATATAATAAATCAAACTCCATCCCAATCAACCAAGGAATGGAAAACAAGGAAAGCCTAATAGGCATTCTAGAACAAATAACCATAAACAATTAAACATGGGAAACACACCCATTGTGCATCCTATAACAAGGTATCTAACCTTATTCATAAGAAAAAACCCTTTATTAATCAATTAAACCATATAAGGTAATAAATAGGGTTAAATTAAAAATCATTCAATACCCCAATCCTAGTTATACAGAACATTTAGCATATATAAACCATATATGAATAATGAAAGCCACAAACCACCTACCTCGATGTCTTAAGATCGATATAATTGAACGCCATCCCTTGAATCGGACTAGATTGGCATAGATCTATAATAAGGTGAAAAATTATCAACCATTAATAACTCATGAGAGAGAATGAATCAGGAAGAAAGAATCTAGAGGAATTGAGAAATTACCAAAGGAAATAATGCGATATGGGTTGTGGAGGACAGACTCACCAAGGCAACCCACTTTATTACTATTCTGGAGGATACCGATCTTGAACAACTTGAAAAGATATATTTGAAGGAAGTGGTGAGACTGGATGGGGTTCCACTCTCGATTGTCTCTGATCGTAATCCATGGTTCACAAATAAATTCTGGAGAAGTCTTCAATATTCCTTCAGTACTGAATTGAATTTCAGCATAGCCTATCACCCCCAAACTGATGGCCAATCTGAAAGAACTATTCAAACACTCAAAAATATGTTAAGATCATGTAATTTAGAATTAAAAGGTGTAGGGGATTAGCATCTCCCATTGGTTGAGTTCTCATACAACAATAGCATCCATTGTAGTATTCAGATGGATCCATATGAATCTTTGTATGGAAAATGATGTAGAACTCCAACTTATTGGGATGAATTTCGAGAAATAAAGCTACTTGGACCTGATCATGTACAAGAGATGACAGAGAAGGTTCAAGTCATCCAGTAACATATCAATGCTACTTAGAGTCAGAAAAATATCTATTCTTACAACCATCAAAGGGACTTGGAGTTCGATGTTGAAGATAAATTCTTCCCTCATATATCTCAATGTACGAGATTCATTAAGTTTGGAATGAAAGGGAAGCTAAGCCCATGGTACATTGGCCCCATTGATATCCTTGGCGGCATAGAAGCTATGGACAATCATATTTCACTTCCAATGAATATGGATGGAGTTTATGATGTGTCTCATCTATCACTCCTGATGAAGTATATATCTGATCCCCCACATGTACGGAACTCGGAGGTGGTATAGCTGGAAGATGATCTGTGTTATGAGAATAAGGTAGTAAGGATTTTGGACTGGAGAGATAAGGTTGTACGCAATAGGACAACCCGCCTTGTAAAAGTGTTGCAGAGGAACCATAAGTATGAAGAAGCAACTTGGGAACCATAGGATGTGATGAAAGATATTTAACCTCACCTGTTTATGTAAAACAAAATTTTGTGGGTGAAATTTCAAAAGGGGGGAAGAATGTAATGTCCCAAACAATTATGAATGAAATTTCTCCCATATTGTTGTAATTTCATAATCACATAAAATCTCATTAGTAAACACAGTTCCACATCTTTCTTAAATGAACTACTATGTTACCTCTAATCATAAATTTTCCACTTCGGTGATTTGAATTTTGAAAATCTTTCATGCACAATTGCAATCAATAATATTTTTTGAGTCCTATAGGACAAACAAAAATTTTTGGGAATATTAAGATACCCTTATTAATAGTAATGTTACCCTTATGAATAGTAATATGACACTTATGAATAGAAAATATTCCAAGTGAATAGTAACCATACCAATGATAGTATAAATAAAATTTATCGATCCTATATGTGACGATATGATATAATTACATTATAGTGTTGTTATTTTTGTAAGTCATGAATATTTAGTGATTAATTTAATAATTAAAAAGAAAATTTATTTTCATAATTTTTTTTTATAAACAAGTATTTATATTTCTTATGATTATATGATTTTTTTTGAGACATTAATTAATTTTGTAAAGTGTTGGAAAAGTAGTTTTTTATTTTAAATTTTTTATTTTTCAAGTAAATGATGATTTTAATTAAAAATAAAATTAATCATATTTAGAAAATTATTTTCATCAAATGGAGTAAATTTTTTAATTCAACACGTAGAAAAATGGTCTGGGTGATTTTTTGAGTATTTTTCTGAAATATTAGAATTTTATGGGAATAGTGAAATTCGATAATTTATAAAATATAATAAATAAATGAATTTATGCATCATTATTGATTCATGGATGATGTAAATGACCATTGGTTAGAACTAAAATTAACTTATAACTATTTTTAGTCACAATATTATTCACTATTTCTTGTTTTGTGGAGAAATAAAAAATTAATGAATATAATATTGAGAAAACCCCTCTTCCCTCCACTATAAATACCACCCCTCATAAACTAATTTACTCACATATATCAAGATTTTTGCCAACTCCAATTTTTTTTAAACTCTCTTTCATTCTCCTCCACCACTTCCAATAGCCATTTTTCTCATAAAAAGATCAAAACATCTCCCCTAATGAGGCTCTAAAAAACCGCCCAACTTAACATAAAATAATCATCATTAAATTTTAAATAATTTTTCAGAAACATGGTATATAAAAAGATTCATTATAATATCATTTAAACTTTTTTAATATCATTAATAATATGTAATATAAATTTTTTAAAATTATCCATGTTCTACATGAATTTCCATTTATGTGTACAAGTGAACAGTTCATGAAAACTATGAAAAAAGTACTCCCAAAAAATGAATTTAAACTCTATAACTCATCCAAAGGACCATAAAAGAAATTGATAAAAAAAATAATGAATCATGTTCATGTATGAAAGGTTATTTAATTTTTAATTAATTAATTTAATGTCATTATACATGAAATTAGAGTGATGAAATATTTCATAAACAATGTAAGGGGAATTCTCAAACCCAATATTCGTTCTTTGGGTTATTCCCCCTTTCACTCCAATTTCAGTATGATTTTTCCTTATAAATAATTTATTCATCATTATATTACCTTTTTAGGGATATACATGTTTTCCACTAGAGTTTATGTCAAACATAATTTTTTCCCAATGAAATGTTCCTTAAAAAACAAACCCTTTACTTGTCACTCAAGGTTGATGGTCCTTGTATTAAGTATGTTATTACCTTTTAATTTGGGAACCCAATGTTTAGGAATGTATTATTTATGTAGTGAAACCCATTCCATTACATGGGTGGTTTTATTTTCAATATTGATATATGTCGTATGTGGCATGCATGATAATGTAAATGTTATGATGTGACGGGTACACCTGGAATTATATAGTGAAATGAAAATGTTATGGTGTGATGGGTGTGCCTAAAATTATATAGTTCCCCAATGGATTGGGTAATTTTATGAACCTCATGAATAAAGTGAAGTATGCGTGAACATGATTCTATCTTTGTTCATAACTATGTGTTCTAGTTAACCACTAAGACATGAGGTTTCATTTTTATGCATTTCCACATTCCATTATATTATATAAATGATGTTATGATTATACTTACCCCATGTTACATTGTATAATGTTCTTTTCTTTCAACTTATTGGGATTTTAGCTCACCCATTTTTATGTATACCCTCTGTTGGCTACATGTACTAAAGAGAATTCAAGGGCCAATAAGAATCTAGAGAAGAAGGAATTAAATAAAGATTTATGTTTATGATGTAAAAGTTATGTATGGCCCTATTTTTCCCAAGACACTAGACCTTTGGATCCTCATGGTGTATTGTTTTTATTTTTTTAATCATCAAAATGATGTTAAAATAATGTTTGAAAAGTTTGGTCTCCATATTCGCATATATTTGGTGCTCTCTTAGTGTACTCAACATGATCTCTAGATGGGTTTCATGGTCATTTATAGAGAAATAATACAACAAGATGTCATCTATGAAGACTACAATAAAGGAATCAAGTTATGTGTGGAAAACCTGATTCATCATAGCCATGAATACTATTGATGTGTTCGTCATACCGAACAGTAGAACCAAACACTCATAGAAGTTGTACCTACTCTAGAATGTTGTACGAGGTATATATAATGTTATCACATGAACCTGATGATAGCCAGACAACATATCAATATTATAGAAAACAATTTCTCATCAGTGTTGGTGGAAGAGTTAATCTATACGAGGAAATATATATCTATTCTTTATTGTATGTTGGTTCAGTCGGCGGTAATCCATGCACAATCTAAGGGTAACATCCTCTTTCTTAGAGAAAATGACTGGTGAACCCCATGGCATTGAACTAGGTCAGATGAAAACTTTTTCCTCAATATCTTCATGATGTTTCTTATGTTCATGTTTCTTAGTTAGTTCTATCCAATAAGGATGAATGGACACTGGAATTTCACCTAGGACTAGCTTGATAGTGAACTCAACTTCCCTCACATTAGGTAATTTGGAAAAATCTTTAGGGAATAAATCCATGAAATGATCCATAACAAGAAGTAATTCCACTAACTTCAGTCCCTAATCACCCATAAAGAGGCATTATATCCGAGTTGTCACTCTGCCCAACCCAAAATTCGTAGGTACGACATGATCTTCCTGGATATTTAATTCTCCCTTTTATATATATGTGCTACCCTCGGGTGTTTTGAAAGACACTCAACGGTGAGAGAAATCCACTTGTACATGATAAATAATGATACACTCCATACCAAGAATGATATCAAATCTTGTTATCTCAAGGATGAAGAAATTAACAAAAAAATGGAACCTCCCAATCTCAAGGGGAACTCTTGGAACTGGTGTATGCCTTCTATTATTACTCCCAAAGGAGTGTCGATAGATAAAACTCCTAAGAAGTAATCGATGGAAAAACCCAAACTATAAACACTTGTAGCAGATATGAAAGAGTGTGGAGAGCCAGTATCAAAAAAGAAATAAACTAAATTAGAGGATACAAGAGTAGTACCTCTAACCGTAGAGGGCCTGGAATCTACCCCTCTAACGCTGGATGCATTGAATAAAAATTTCATGAATCTCAGCCCTGAGGTTCTACCTGACTAGACTGAGTATCTCTACTCTGCTGATGCTGGTGTTCTATAAATTGAGTGCGTCGGCCATGGCCTCCACTACCTTGGACCGATTGGCTGGTGTAAAAATTACATCTATCCTGACATAGAGCTATAGATCCCATACCTGATGGAGGTACAACAAGGATACTCTTCCACAGGAAGCTGAAGGAAAAGAATAACAGATTCGCTGAAGGTAACCCATATTGCTGCAACATCGACATTCCATCAGGATCCTTGGGTGTTCGGGTTTCTTATGGATGTTCATGTTCCACTAATGACATATGATAGTTATATCAGTATATTTTATTTCTCTTGAATTACCCCCATGTGCTCCCTCAAAATAGAACTTCTAACTTCTTGAAGAACCATTACACTGATTCACAACTGAACCACCTTGGCTTACAATAACATCTTAACTAAGATTTTGTTCTATAATTAGTGCTTGATTCACAATCTATGTAATAGTTGAAAATTAAATACATTCACCTATTACCAGATAGGATATTCTAGTCCAACCTCAAAGCATCTTGTATTCATATGTGCATAACCTATCAGAGATGGAGGAAAACATGGATCTTTGTGAAATGAGTAGAATACTCTAACACTATTATAGAGCCCTACTGAAGATATAATAACTCTTTTTCAGGATCTTCTCTTAGAGTCTGTGGGAATAAGGGTTCAAACAAATATATTTTCAAATCTTCCCAGACCATGTCTCAGGGATTCTCTTCCTGAGAAATGGAATCCCACCAACACTTGGCAGATTCATGAAGAATAAAGACCAAAATTTTGACCCTCCACGCTAGAAGAAACTCAATATTATAGAAGATGGATTTAATATCTTCTATCCATGACTCTACAACATTAGGACAACCATACCCTGAGATAGTGGTAGGATATTTCTGTATAAAGTCCCACGTAAGCTCTTCTATAGTCGGGTCAGGCCTAGGAACACTCTGAACTGAATGTATAAACCTGAGAAGATTATCCCTAAATTAGGAATTAGAGTCCAAAGAAATATCATGAGTAGATTCCACCTGGGGAATTATAGGTTGTTCTATAGGAATCACTACAGGTGGTTCTAGAACCACAAAATCTATAATGTGCTCATCCAAACTATCCTCACATATGAAATGAAGACGTCGTGATGGAATTTCTCTAAAATTTCCAAATTCACGCCTTAGAATAGACTCTATTATAGAATAGGTAAAAAATTAAATTATATGTATGGAAATGGGATGGTTCAAGGCCTCCATGAACATGGCATAGTATGTAAGGAAATAAAACAAAAAAATGTAGGTATAAGGCCTGCCGATGAAGTTTTACACAATAGAAAGCACGCTCCGATTGTCGGGTCTAGATAGAAAGAGATGATGTCTTAGAAGGACCACTAAGACACCTACACAATTTATATTTATAACCAACAAATAATTCAATATATTTCAACTAAAAAAACAGAACTCACATGAAAACAGAAATATTCATGCTAAAATATGATATCTCATGGCAATATGCATGTCATTTTAATCCTTGTAGTTCCTAATATGGTGCATGTAAATGAAATTCCCTAATGTAGCCAGGATAAAAAATAAAAAATAATCATCTCAAAAATAACATTACTAGTAATAGCAAAAATTAATTATGTCACCCAATATCTGTTTCATATTAACAATAAATGGAATAATCAATAACTAAAATCCCAACCTAGGAAATTTGTGTTTCCCCAATACATGGGTTAGATAAGTCCAAGCATATAATAAATTCCAAATTCCTATGTCCTAGTGTATTGTCTCATCCAAACAGTATGAAAAAAAAGGAAAATAACCCCTTTCATACCAATTCATAGCATCCCACCCTGAGGACCACTGAATCGGACCCCAAGCCGATGGGCCACAGAACTCAAGCACATCTTCGTAAATGTCATAGGATGCTGACTAGCAGTGAATGCCTTGGGTAAGTCACTGAGGAGACTATTAAATTAGAGGATAAGTATTTAAAAAGTGGTGAATAATTTATATTACAATAGAGGAAGGATAGAAAAAATGTAGACAATTGCATAAGTCGATAAATAAACCAATATAATAAACTATAGCTATCGAAGTGGAATAGTAATGAAAAATACTATGATGATGTTAATGTATGATGCCAAAAGTAAATAAAAGTGTAGGGGTACAAGTTAAAAGTATAGAATTCCTGATAAAAACAACCAAAATTTAAAATAGATACTGTAACATGATATCTCAAGAAAGGATCGGTCCTCTTCCCCCATGTTCCATCCAAAATAGCATATAAATCAAACATCTAAAGTGGAATGCTTCCCTAAATTCGTACCTACGAACATAAAGTCTACCTGGGTACCAAACTATTCCTAAAAAGGGTGTGAGATATAATCTTAGTTTTCCGACACCCATGTTCTATAAACCATTATATTTAATGTTATAGACAAATAGAAGTATTCCATATATATAATAAATACAAGAAACTTAAATAAATAAATAAATAACTGTACCTTAGTCCAGGTTCCCAAGAAGACACCCATCCCATACTACCCACTTTTTCTTAAGCTGAAAGTCTTAATTTGATACATGGTAAAGAAGAATATGTATATATATATATCAAGTCCATAGTAATATGAAATACCAAAGAAAATGTCATACCTCAAATCTTGTTCTTTGGTGTGTGGTCTAATGCATATGTCAAAACCAAGCACACTAAAGGCACAAGATAAGTATCATAGAAAACTAAGGAAACTCTATGTAGTATAAATAAATATATCTCACACTTTTATATTATAACTAAAACATTTAAAGTTGGAGCCTGATCCCATCCCAATGGTTTCATTATGGTACATCCAATCAATTATATACAATTCCTTGAGCTTGTCCAAGGTGATCCTTTCGAAATTATAGTATCGCTCATGGATGGTAACTATGGGTGTGTATTGAGTACCACACGCAAGAGACTGAGTATCAATCGAGGCTTGGAGTAGCAATTGTTTCAGTTGGCCCATTATTGTTTTTCCCCTTTAGGGAACCATATCACCTAGTAGTATAATAAAAAAACCCAGGGAAAGCCCTTACCTAGAGTGCCTAAAACATCACTTTCCCAGTGTGTTGTGCTTAAACATATCGATCATGGAGAGTTTGATTTTGGTTTCTTAATACATGACCCACGTTCTCTCCCCATTTCATGTTTATTTAAAATAAAAATATAGATATATATATTTCACAAAGAAACATGAATGATTGTAACCATATATTTAACTATTTAATGCCACAATTACAAAATATTCAAGACAAAAAGTCACAACTTATAATATTAATACAAAATTAAATAGAATCAGAACTTATCAATTAAATTAGAGGCAATGTAATTTAATAATGTTAAAACATGACAAGACTTATAGAAATAACTAGTTATGTATCAACACTAAAGAAAACAAAATTCATGGTTTATGATTCATCGAAAATAATTTATTCAATTTAAAACATGAACAAAATTTATTCCACATGAACACATAATTAATAATTTATAGAATCCAGGGCAAAGATAAAAAATAGTCCAATTATGTCGGTGAAAAAAAGGGGTGTCCAATGACATGTAAACAACCTAATATGGGGTTTCTCCTTAAACAAAGGTAACAACTATCAATGCCAACAATTTAATTAAATTAATACACATTATTATGGATTTTCTAGTAGGAACTAATGAGAAAAAAAGGTGAGAATTGAGTTAAGTAATGAAATGATGGGATAGAATAAATAAACACTACCATGTATTTTTATTATATCCTATGCACCATGAAAACCTTTGATTTGACCAAAAAATCTAAAAACCATAAGATTTAACAAAAACCCCAATTTTTTATTAAAACCTTCTATGGAAGATCATATGATGGAGGGGGGATAAAACTAAAATATTCTTAGTGATTAATATTATCTGTATCAATAGATTCATAGAGCTTCTGACAACATTGAAAATGGATAAGAGACAAAGGTGTAGCGGGATTCCGAGGTGGGGAGGAGTGTGGCTCACCACCAGGCGAAGAGGGGGGGTTATGCACAGAGGAGAGGAGTGTGAGAGAAGAGAGGAAAAATAAAGGAAAGAAAATAAATATGGTATAATAAAAATATAAAAGGAAAATAAAGTAAAATGAAAATATAATAAAATAATAACTAAATAATGAAAAAGAGAAAAGAAATAAAAATAATAAAAATAGGTTAAACCCATTTCAATTATTTTTCAGTTTACTCTTAACTAATTTTTATTTTATTATTTAGCTTTATTTTTTTCACATATTTTAATATTTTTATTTATTTTTATTTATTTTAATACTTTTAATTACTTTTTACAAAAAACATTGCACTAGGGAATGGTGTATTATTTTGCATAATTCTGTGCAGCCATTAAAAAAAAGTCATTCTCAGGACCTATATCAGACCGTGAGGGAATGTACCTAGTTCTATTTAAGAAATTTTACATAAAAATTAAAAACTAAATCGTCCATACCTTGGTTAAATATAGGATGTTACAATAAGAATAGATCAATTTTTACTCCCATGGCTGTCATCACATAGTGGAGAAAGTAACTTTGTGGATTAGGTTCACTCCAATATCCCATACATAACATCTCATGAGATATAAATATTTTCCTAATTAAGTGAAGGGATATATAATTATGGTCTAAAACATTACATAATAAAAATAATAATATGAAAATTCATAATTTTTTCCCACGAGGTAAAGAAACAATATGTTTTTTATGAGTGGGATAAAACCCATGTGAATGAAGTGGGTTTCATTATCTTTTCCCAATGAATAATTAAAGGATACATCAAAAGGTTTACCAATATTATAATGAATAAAATAATTTATTATTTTCATATTTATATAATTAATCACATTTCCATGATCATTGGGTTCAAATGTATGAAAATTCCTTAAAAGGGTTAAGGTGAAGTAAGAATAAAACCTTACCGTATAGTTGATGATTATTGAAAAATAAAAAAGAAATTTTAAATAAGTAAATGTATTATAATTTTTATATAAACCAGAATTTAAATAATTAGGTTTTAAATATAATAATGAGTGTTTTTTATACTTTTTAAGGTTTAAAAACTTTTCATATATGGTTCTTGGTGTAAATTGAAAAAAATGTTCCCATAAAAATTATTATACCAAAAATAAAAAAACATGGAGGTGATATGAACATGTTTGATAGAAAAATTTAGAATTTTATTGTAATATATATAAGGAAGATTTATACATGATATGGATGAAATTAATTAGAATAAAATAGAGAGAAATGGGGAGAGGAAAGAGAATGTATAATTCCAAAGTAACGAGGTTAGTTTGGAATATCCCTTACTGGTCTTGATTTTATCAACACATGTAATTAAATCCATGAATAATTAAATTAATAATATTAAATATATTTTGAAGAACCTTATACATCTATATTTACTTTTTGATCTATTATTTTTTCATTATTTATTTATTTTATATATAATTATCGATTATATCACTACTTGGGGTAGTTCAGTTAATTACTCAGTAACCCTTTCAATTCTCTAGCTATGGTGAATTGTGTTGTAAAATTCATTCATGATCTATATAATTTTTGAGTTTTTTCCTATTATTATTTAATTAGAAAAATACTTATATAGTATAATTGGTCATACAAAAATAGATCCAAATTAATATCATTATCATGAGTAGTTAATTTATGTGGTTTGAGTTAATATAAACATTTAATATTATTATTACATATAGAATGTTAAAAAATTTAATTTTACAATATTAAATTTTTCAAAAATATCTTTTCTATAAAATATATAAATTCATAAAATCATCTATGTCAGGAGACTATCTAAAAATGAAATATGTCATTATGTGGTGGTAGTAATCTGCATGTACACAGACAATACACTCCTTATTGATAAACCTTGAGGGGGGAAATATAAAATAATATTTATTTTATAATATTTATCATGCTATAAATATTATATTTTTTAATCAAATAACTTTTTTGGAAAATTAATCAAAATAGTTAATGAAAAATAACTCGTTGTTCATGGACGTTGTAGATCGCACATATGCACGATGATGTTTTTAATTTTATAAATATTTTTAGAAGAAGATATAAAATGAATATTCCATTTTTATAAAATAATTTAATTATATTTTAGATGTTGTTTTTATCACACCTTTATGTTTGGAGGAATAAATATG
The DNA here is from genome assembly GCA_963277665.1 of Viscum album. Classification (NCBI taxonomy): domain Eukaryota; kingdom Viridiplantae; phylum Streptophyta; class Magnoliopsida; order Santalales; family Viscaceae; genus Viscum; species Viscum album. Next base: position 739,667,501 of record OY728160.1, read on the forward strand.
GGTTTGAAATGAAAAACTAACTATTAAATTTGGGTTTACAGCATTCCCTCTCCATTTAGAAATCCTCCATTACGTGACTCATTATGGAATTTTAACTTGGTATTTTGGGAATACCAACGATTATAGGATGTAGGGATGAAGTTTATTATATACTTGGGTAGTTTTTTGGTAATGATATATCATTTTAATGAGTTTACAAATAGAGATGAGGTTAGTTCCTTTTAAAATAAAAGAGATTGGTCTTTATGTAAAAGAACATTATTTTCAATAATTTTATTACATTATTAAAGGATAAAGACTTTGTGAAACATCAATAGTAGGGTGGTTCAAAGATAAGGTTGATAATAAATCCAAAATCCATTTTCACACTTGTTTTTTGAAACTTTTAGCCTTTGGCAGTAGGTTAAAACTCCTTTTTACCATAATTTACCCTTTCCATAGTAACATAATTTTTACCTTAGGTAACTAAATTTTATAATGAAAATTGAAATTAAAATTTTATATCATTCTGAAAATGATGATATAAAATATGAAAATAATTTTATAAAATACATTTTTTATATGTTAATGAAATTATTTTTAGAATCAGCACACATAATGCATAAGAACTGTTGTTTTAAAGAACATTTTTAGAATAAATTTTTTTTTTATAATAAGATTATAATTTTTTTATTTTAATGGAAAAATGGTTTATTCAAAAAAATTATTTTTAATTCATGGAAAAAACTTAATTTTACCAATAATATTATTTAATTCAAAGAAGTGGATAAATTGTTTTTTACTAAAACTAATTATTATTTAATCTTGAATGTTCTAAGCATGTATTTTCTATGTTCATCCAAAAAAAATTTAATTCAAAATTTCATCCATTAAATACAACTAAAATGTCTAGTAAATTTATAAATCAACCTTATCTTGTTATAATGGAAAGGAAAATAATTTTTTTATCAAAATTAAAATTCCCTAGTTACATTAAATTAAAATATTTTGGATAAATCCCAAAAATTAACCGAAAACATATTTTCCCATGGAGTATTTTAAATTGAAATTATTCTTAATATATTCAACTTATATTAGTGATAAATTTTTAAATATATATGTGCACAAAATATAAAAAAATAATTCTTTGAAAATAAATTTATATATAATTTTATATATTTATTATTACATTTCCATAATTTATACTGATATCTCGATGGTAATATTATAAATATATTATGTTCCTAATTAGAGATGTGATGGTGTCATCTTTTATTATCAACATTACCTAATCTGAAACAAAAATATATTCTGAAGAAATATATATATATATATATATATATAATATAATCCATTATTTTAACACCCCTATATTTCATAGTAAGTTATTTTCTTTAAAATAATTCAATAGCTTGTGCTACACGCAACATCGAGTTCGAGTGCACCGCGACTTACCAAACTAGCCGTTGAAAAGAAGTTATGAATAGTATCAACTGAATTTTGAAATTTATATACTCCATATAATTTTAGAATCCATATTATGTGTTTCTTATACATAATATAAGAACAGATTCAATTTTTCAGATAAAAGAAGTATTTTTCAAAAAAATGAAATTTTACCACCTTTTATTGGAGAACCCTTTTTAAACCCAATAATTGAAACATTTATATATTCAATTTAATGAAATAAAATTCTTCTTTATAATTGGGACATAAAAATTTATTTTGGATAAATTTTTGGTACTTTTCTAATAACTTTTATATTTTAATCAATACTGAAAAATACTAATTTTTAATTGAAAACATGTTTTCTAAATGAAATAATTTATAGTGTTAAATTATGTATTTGAATGGTTTTAAAGTATAATTAGATTATATTTTTATAATTTAATAAAATTTTGGTGATTATAAGTAATTTCAAATTTAAATTTGACATAAACACATGTCAATCTTTTGATAATTTTTACTTTTTAAAAAACCCGCTTTTCGGTTTTCAAAATGGGAAATTAATATTAAATTAATTAATTCAACTTCTATGTTTTGAATTTGGTAAAATATAATTCATTTTTGAATTCTGAATATCAAAATTATCTTAGGTTAAAGTTTTGGTATTTTTGTGAAACATTCAATTTTTGATGAATAGTGAAAAATAGTGTGTTATAGTTTAAAACTGACTTTTTATTTAAATAATTATTTGTTTTATTAAAATTTATTTTAAGTCAAAATTGATGTATAATACCTATATATGTTAAATTTAATTCATTGGTATAATTTTATTAAAAAATTAGATGTATAAAATTTTATTGAACATTTTATCGTCTTTTACCCACCTCCAAGAAGCATTTGCAAATTTACAAAAAACATAATTTTACTGCTTCTGTGAGTTGAATTTCAAAAATCCGAGAGACACGGTTAATATCAGTAAGTAAAATTTGTTTCAATAACATGAAAATAATTTTTGATGAATAGTTTCTTTTTACTTTAATTTACCACGGTTAAAAGTAAATAGGTTAATTAATGGTAAAAATGATATTATTATTACCCTAACACATGTCCTAATTATATTTAATAAATGTAATTTGACCAAAAAAGTCCTTAGGAATAAAATATGATCCTTTAGGTCCACTTGGATTAGATTAGGACATTTATTATTATTTTATTTAATGAATTTTAAAAAAAGTTAAAATCAAAGATTAATAACTATTTTTTTTAATTTAGGGTTATACATAAGATAAATTAGACTATAAATATTCATTAGAAAGATAAAAATATTTTATACATAATTGTGTTTTATATATATTTTTTAAACATTAAATAATTTAATTTATTTATGACACAATGATGATGCAGTAATTACCTAATTAATGAAATATTAAAATAATTGATATTATAAATATATAAATAAATGTAATTTGAGAGTATTTATGAATTAAAATAATTTTCTAGGTTGATATGAAATCTTATAGTTGGTTAGATGAATTTGTTTAGATGTAATAATGCTGTTATGAATTTAGAAAAAACAAAATACCAAATAGTGTCAAAATTGACATAAAAGAGTTTTTAAAACAAATATTATATTATTAATTGATATTATATTCCAAAAATAATAATGGTCGAAAAAAGGTATTAAATAATAATATATATGTCATTAATGAACCACTTGAGGTTCTCTTGGAAGTATATAGTATGTTTACTTACCAAATAATATAAAAATACAAAGAAACATGGTAAATGTCAAACTATTTAACTAAGAGTTAAATCTAAAACATAAAGTTAATGTAGCAACATAAAACTGTATAAAACCTATTGGTTGAGTTTTTTTGACCCATACCCACATTATATTTTAAATAATTTATTTTGAGACATTAGAAACCGAAAATGATTTTATTATAAAATAATTTTTCTTCTTTTTCCTAAGGTCCCCTCACCCCTATTATAAAAGGGCACTTCCCCTTCTCCCTAATTCACACATTAAAAACCATTTGTCTCAGCCAACCCAAGCCCAAATACCATCTCAAATATCCACCCTTCATTCTAGAGGCCTTCCTTTAGTCATAAATCCAACCTACGGAGCCCTTTTGATCAAATCAAAAGGAAGAACCTGATGAAGAGGTAAATATTTCATCACCTCGTTCAAGTTCCTTTCTTCTTCCGCTTCCTCTTTCATTGTTGTTTCCATTAAAAAATAACTCTAGTATCTTCTATAAAATATGATGTTATTATAAATATAGTACATCAATATTCATTATTATATCCATCCTTTTAATGACATTTCACCATACGTGCATACGTATGGCTTAAAATCTCCACGCCGTGGTGTAATTGTTATTAAATACATAATTATTTGGATGGATATAATAATGATGTATAATTTTTGTAAATAATAAATATAACATGATAATGATTCTGTATATATGATATACCATCCAATTATATATTATTTTAATATCAAAAGAATGACATTTTCTCTCAAGCATATGTACGGATTACTGTCTTCACGAACGCGATAAGATTAATTCCCCATTGTATCCATTCAAGAATAATTTTAATTTTATGACTAAAAAAATGTTTAAAGACTTAATATAATTTTTAATATGAATAAGATACATCATATCCATAACAAACATTGAATACGTAACAAAGCAAATAAAATAAAATGAATCAGTTAACACCTGAAATGATGATAATACTAAAATATTATAAACAAAGAAATACTGAAAGATCATATATGATATCATATTAATAAATATGATTATTTTATAATTTAATAACCATTATTTCACCATTATACAGTAGTTTAACTGACCCTTGAGCATGGAAAATTACAATGTAAGGGGTTTCTTATCTCACTTTTGATTCTGTGAGATATCCATTGTTCACCACTTATTTATTGGATGTGGTTTATTGTGTACTGCCATTTGATATATATTATCATGATTATCTTTATATTCACGGTTTTATATGATACATTTGTTGGTTATTAACATTTGGTCATACGAATCGATTGATTACAATGAATTAAGGGGTTTTCATCTCACTTTTATTCCCGTGAGATTCATGCAATATTGGCCACTATTTACTTTTGTGTGGCATGTGTATTGTCCATGATTGTATTATTGGTGTAATATACATTAATTTATGGGTATTTACATCTTAATTTTATGATCCTTCTTTCATGGGTTGTTTGTTTCATAAGTTACCAAATCAGTATGGGAATTTCAAATTTCAATTTCCACCCAATGGGATTTACGCATACTTCATTGATTATTTTACTCCAAGATTATGTGCGGAATCCATATTTATTATTTATGTAGTAATTTTCACTTCCCTTTGTTTGGATATACATTTGGTACACATAATAACTCTATTGATAATTTCTCATGTCATTGATATAAACTTGATCTTAACTCAATTTTCATTCATTGAGTTAAACATCCTAGTCATTAGTGTTGTTTTTACTAGAATACATGTGAATGTCTTCTTATTTATTTACACTGAATATCCAATCACATTGAGTGTATTTATATTTTTCACACATAATTAGTTCATTGATATATCCTTCACCTAAGTAAAATATATTTATAAGGGATTTCATCTCAATTTACATTCCTTTAAGACTTCTTTATTGTTATGAACCAATTCACTTTTATATGGTGTATATAATGTCCTTTCAAATTGTATATCATGAAATACTTTATTCTCAAGATATTGTAATATTTTTTTTACCTCAATTATTTGTATTAAATTGTCTCTAAGTTGGTTAGGATCTCTAACTAAAATATCATTTTAAATGTTTCAAAAATTTATTCTTCTAAATCTTTCTCATTAATGTCCATGTTTTAAAAATGGTTTTAAGGATTTATTTATATGGAGATTAGTTCTTTAAAATTAAAATCCATTTTAAATGTTTAAAAGTGGTATGGAACACATTTATTCAAAAAAATTATTTTTAAATGGCTTCTTGAAAAATACTGTGACTTTTAAATGATTTCAAGAAAAAGGGTTATATTTCTCTCAAATATTTTTGATGATTATTTTCATCTATGTAAATGTCCTTTATTATTCTCGATTGATGATAATATATTACGAAAAAATCTTCCATATTGTATTGAATGAGTTATGTTTGACTTTGGATGTGCTATTTTTATACCATTCATGGTTTGTGGATAAAGTATTGACATTTTGGATGCTAGTTGTAATATGAATGTTTATGTTATGTTTCAAATATATCATATGAGGAATGAATTGGATGTAATAAGTGACGGATGGAGCCCGATATAGATTCTTGATGCATCGGTAGGTCTCATGAGACAAACTAGTGTCTTATCACAAGGCCTTGACAAAATCTTATTTGTAGTCTTGGCACAAGGCCTTGACTATGTGGTTATGAAAGTCTAGCATTATGAATTACATAATTATGAAAGTGGCTATTGATATTGAATGTGATTATTTGACTATTAGAATATCCATGTGAATAAATAAATGGAATTATTTGATTTTATCTTTTCCATATTATGCTGAAGTTCAAGTTTAAAAGGATTTTTTTAGTCTTATACATTGCCATAAATGTTTGTGTGTTTTTATGAAAGATTCTTCTATATTGTTATCCTTACTGAGCATCTGAGATCACCCCTTTCTATGTTTTATTTTTTCCAAGATGCAAAGAAGAATATTATGAATGACCTACAGGGATAGTCTAGGGGACCTCAGTGTTTTCTATGGGAACAATTTTGTTTAAGTTTTCCATTTTATGATGTAATGTAAACCTTATGAATGTATATAGTACTTCCAAGGATACTAAACTAATCGGTATTTTGAGACGTGATCTTTTGTGATCATGCCAATGATACGTAATAATGCACCAACTATGGGCTTTTGGGTTTGGGGCATTACAATTGGTATCAGAGGATGTTTAGTAAAAACCTTGGAAACATGATTTAGATAAACTACGATTAGAGAACATAGCCCTAAGATAGACTTTGAGGATTAGTATAGAAGAAATTCCTAGAATTTTGGTATTGTAGAGATTTTTAGAGTTTTCCAAGAAATATATCCCCGTCTGGATATGAGCAGGTAGAGGCGGCTCTGGCACAGATATACCTAGGGGTAAAACCTAAAACCACTGCTTTGAGCTAGTCTCTAACAGGAACTAGTGCACGACAACGGACTTTGCTTCACTCTTGGTTACAACACTCCTGGGATATATGCTAAGGATAATTAACATTTTCTTTACAAAATTATTTAAAGTATTTTAATATAATATGAGAATATATAACCTTCGTTAATCCTAAGGTATTTTAGATTGAAAAAAATGTGTTATGATATTCTCTAAATGATTTTATGACTCACACATTGCATTCTTGTGTTAGTCAATGGATGGATTCTAAGGAAGTCATAGTATCATTGAACATGATGTACAAGGTGGGAACGATGGAGGAAATGTGAAACAGAATAGAATTTTCATAGGTGTAAAAGATATCATGTTCGTGCCGAATCAGTTTTCAAAAAATATAATCAACAATATAAATATTTACCAACTCTCAGAATCAAAAAAGAAGAGAAAGGTGGTGAATGATAAGAGCTCCAGTAGTGGAGACCATGGAGAAAATAAATCTCAATTTCCATCATGCAGGAAATGTGGAAGGAGACACCGAGTGAAGTGTCCCAATGGAAAAAAGAAATGATTTATATGTATGAATGAAGGACATAAAGTAAATAATTACTGGGAAAAATTAAGAGTATTATAGAAGAAAATAAAAATGATCACAGTAATCCATTTACAGTCATTTTCCATAAATGTAGGGGACCTGAGCATTACCTAGTGAATTCCCTATTCTATAGGATAACACAATGGTCAAGGAAGAACCTATGTGGAATTAAATGGATGGTGAAATGTTTAAAAGTATTAGTGATCTTTTTTGATGGGATTACTTTGGAATACTTTTATCTTATGTGTAACCCTGCAGTTTGTTATTTCAAAATACTATTTTAGGAAAAATTTTGTTTTATATTGTTTATATTGTTATAAATAACCATTTGGATTTATCTAATCATTGAATTTGAGGAAATTTAATGTTATTAATTTTTTGGATGAAAATGCGAGGTATGAGATAAAATTTGTGGTGAAATTATTTTATTGTTATTTTTAGGAATTTATCTCATTTTGGGAAAGTTATAAAATATAGTTTTTGAGAAAAAAACAATAGGCAGACCGTGTGACCACCCGTCACATTGGACAAAGCTATAGGAATCGAACCCCCAACCATGGTGCGATTGAGATTTATCGCCTACCACTGGACTACGTGAAGTCCCTGGAAAGTGTGACTAATTCTTTTTAGTTTAATGATTTTATTGATCAATAATAAGTTTATTTTAAATATTATGTCTTATAAAATAGATATTTTTAGTATAGCAAAATGATATGGGGATTAAGTGATAAATATTATTTTGGAAGACTTTCGCTCTGTTGGGAATACTATATTCCTAAGGAAAATAGAATACTATGGGAATTCATTTTAAAAGTAACGGTGGATTTGTATCTATGTTTTTATTGTGGATTTATAGTGATTTGGTTTATTTATGGAAATGATTAGGCTATCATAGAGAATATGTGATTAGGTTAATTTCTATTAAGTATGTGACATTACGAGTAGTCTATGTTATATGGAAATATAATTTTACATGGAAGATTGCGTAATCAAATTCTTCTAGGATTTGGGTTTCAATATTATTTTGGATTATATTGATGGATTTTAAGGACAATTTGTTATGGAATGGTATTTATGGAACTTTGGGTAATATTGGTTTAATTTTAGAAATTAAGATAAGTATTTCTTTCTCTAAAGTATTATCCTTTTTAGGGATCATCTAATCTTGTACTAACCATATTGGTTTTGGTTAATCTCTAATGACAAGGTAAATATATATAGGTTATCCTTTGTGTATTATGAGATTCTCTAGAAGTTGATTCTAGCACTTCAGGTGTGACCAAGTCATCTTAAATACTCATCGTTTGAAAAAAAAAAGATGACTTAGTGGTAGAAATTTATTAAAGGATGAAACTCTACTTAAAAAGTAAGTATATCTCTTTATGTTCTTAGTCAATCTCCTAAATAAATTCCTCAAATTTTTTAAATGAAAAAAAATTATCCATTTACTTTTTATACTAGGAAACTAATGATGATTTATCTCATTACAAGTTTTTGGTTATTTTGTTATTAACTTTCTCCTAATCATGTTTTCTATCACTCTCCACGAGAACTTGACACTTATTTTATCATCCATATCCATGTTTTCCAACATGGAATCCTAGTGTGGGTTATCTCGGGTGACCTTTGTACTTCTCTTTCTTTCTTTTAAAGAGATAGTTTTATTGACACTTTTTCCGATGTGGGACTTTAAATGAAGTTCCCAAGACCAATTTTAATGTTTTTAGGACGCAATTTCCAAAATGGGGGAAGAATTTAACACCCCACGATTTCATATTATGTTATTTTCTTTGAAAGTAATTCAATAGCATGCGCTACACTCAACACTAAGTTTGAGCGCACCAAAACTTACCAAACTAACCGTTCAAAAGTGGTTATGAATAGAATTAACTGAATTTTGAAATTTATACACTCTATATAATTTTATAATACATATTATGTGTTTCTTAGACATAATATAAGAACAAATTACATTTTTTCAGATAAAAGAAGTATTTTTCAAAAAAAATCAATTTTACCACCTTTTAATGGAAAACCCTTTTTAAAACCAATATTGGACACTTATATATATTAAATTTAATGAAATAAAATTCTTCTTTATAATAAAGACATACAAATTTATTTTGAATAAATTTCTCGTACTTTTCTTATAACATTTATATTTTGATGAAAATAGAAAAATACTAAATTTTAATTGAAAACTACATTTCTAATAGAAATAATTTATAGTGTTAAATTATGTATTTTAATGGTTCCAAAGTATAATTAGATTATATTTTTATCATTTAATAAATTTTTGGTGAATATAAGTAATTTCACATTTAAATTTGACAAAAACGCATGTCAATATTTTGATAGTTTTTACTTTTTAAAAACCCGCTTATTCGGTTTTGACAGTGGGAATTAATTTTAAAATAATTAATGAAACTTCTATGTTTTAAATTTAGTAAAATAGTATCCATTTTTGAATTTCAAATATCAAAAATAGCTTAGGGTAAATTTTTGGTATTTTTCTAAAAACATTCAATTTTTGTTGAATAGTGAAAAACATTGTGTTATAGTTTAAAACCGACTTTTTATTTAAATAATTATTTATTTTATTTAAATTTATTTTAAGTCAAAATAGATTTATAATACCTATATATGTTCAATTTAATTCATTGGTTTCATTTTATAATAAAATTAGATGTATAAAATTTTATTGAACTTTTAACCGCCTTTTATCCACCTCCTAGGAGCATTTGCAAATTTACATTAAACATAATTTTACCGATTCTGTGAGTTGAATTTCAAAACTCCGAGAGACACGGTTGATATCTGTAAGAAAAATTTGGTTTAATAAGAAGAAAATAAATTTTTTTGAATAGTAAAGTTTTACTTTTTTTACCACAGTTAAAAGTAAATTGGGTAATTAAGGGTAAAAATGATATTATTATTACCCTAACACATGTACTAATTCTATTCGATAAGTGTAATTCGACCAAAAACAACCTTAGTAATAAAATATGATCCTTTTTGTCCACTTGGATTAGATTAGGACGTTTATTATTATTTTATTTATAGAAGAGTTAAAAGAGTTAAAATCAAAGATTAATAACTAAAAAAATTTAATATAGGTTTATACATAAGATAAATTCAACTATAAATATTCATTAGAAATATAAAAATATTTCCTAAATAATGGTATTTTATTTTTATTTTTATGCTTTAAATAATTTAATTTTTTTATGACACAATGATGATGCAGTAATTACCTAATTAATAAAATATAAAAATAATTGATATTTAAAATATCCAAATAAATGTCATTTGAGACTTTTTATGAATTAAAATATTTTTATAGGTTCACATGACATGTTAGGCTTGGTTAGATGAATTGTTTTCGAAGTAATAATGCTGTTATGAATTTATCAAAAACAAAATACCAAATAGTGTCAAAATTGACATTAAAGATTTTTTTTAAAAAATATTATATTATTAATTGATATTCTATTCCTAAAAATATCAGGTTCCAAAAAAGGTATTAAATAATATTATATATGTCATTAATAAACCACTTTATGATCTCCTGGAATTTTATAGTATGTTTATTAACCATATAATATAAAAATAAAAAGATACATGGTAAATGTCAAACAATTTAACTAACACTAAAATCTAAAAGAAAAAGTTAATATAGTAATGTAAACCTGTCCAAAACCTATTGGTTCGGTGTTTTTCGACCTATCCCCACCTTAGTATTTAAATAATTCATTTTGGAGCCATTTGAAACTGAAAATGATTTTATTATAAAGTAATATTTATAGCTTTTCCTAAGGTTCCCCTCACCCCTCTTATAAAAGGGCACTTCCCCTTCTCTCTAATTCACATTTTCAAAGCCATTTGGATCGAAAAACCCCTACCCAAATACCCTCTCAACATTCCTCCCTTCATCCTAGATGCCATCCTTTAGTCAGAAATCCAACCTACAGATCCCTTTTGATCAAATCGAAAGGAAGAACCAGAAGAAGAGGTAAATATTTCATCACCTCTTTTAAGTTTCTTTTTTCTTCCACTTCATCTTTCTTTATCATTTCCATTCTAAAATAATAACTCCAGTATCTTCTATATACTGTGATGTTATTATAAATATGGTTCAACCATATTCATTATTCTATCAATCCTTTGAATGACATGTCACCATATGTGTGTACGTACGGCTTACCGTCTCCACGCTGTGGTGTAATTGTTACTCAATACATTATTATTTGTAAGGGTATAATAATGATGTATAATTGATTTAAATAATAAATATAACATGATAATGATTCTGTATATATGATATACCATCCAATTATATACTATTTTAAAATCAAAAGACTAATATTGTCGCTCATGCGTACGTACGGATTACCGTCTTTGCGAACGCGATGAGATTTATTCCCCATCATATCCATTCAAGAATAATTTTAATTAGATGATTAAATATAATTTTTAAAGAAAAAATATCATTATGAATATGAATAAGATACATCATATCCATAAAAAACATTACTTACATAACAAATTATGTAAAGTAAAACGATTCAGTTAACACCCGAAATCATGATAATAGTAAAATATTATTAACAATGAAATATTGTAAGATCATATAAGATATCATATTAATGTACAATATTGTTTTTAAATTTAATAAAATTTATTTCACCATTATACAGGATTTTAACCTACCCTCGACCAAGGAAAAGTAAAAGGTAAGGGGTTTCTTATCTCACTTTTAATTCTGTGAGATTTCCATTGTTCGCCACTTATTTATTGGATGTGGTGTATTGTGTACTTCCATTTGATATATATTATCATGATTATCTTTATATTCAGGGTACTTTGTGATTCATTTTGTTTTTATTAACTTCTAGTCACATGACTCAATTGATTTCAACGAAGTAAGGGTTTTTTCATCTCACTTTTATTCCCGTGAGATTCATGCTATATTGGCTACTATTTCCTTTTGTGTGGCATATGTATTGTCCATGATTGTATTCTAACGACCCGAAATTTTAAATAAATCTTGTTTCCTAATTTTATGTGTTATTTTATTTTATTTTTATACTCAACAAAAATGTTTCATTTGATAACATGAGTATAATTAAAATGAGACTGTTGGGTTTTGACTGTTATTTGACCATTGGTCAATATGACCGCTGGAAACTAAATGTTTTGACTGTTGTCTCCAAATACAAGCAATCTTGGTTAATTAATATAGAAAGAAGATTCGATGGCCTCACCCAGTAGTCTTGGACCGATCGAAGCCTATCTAACATAACTTGGGAAGGACGTAGCACCACTGGGATTTGCTCTGGACCAAACCCAAGCTGAACTTCATCGTGTGAAGCTAGAATGGGATCACCTTCACGAGAAGTTCAAACTAATAGAAATTACTACTCGTGCGATGTTGGCCGAGCCTCCCTCGGATTCTCTCACCTTAGCACACCTTACACTTAGGTCCTATGCTGGTGTGATAAGGGGCTATGTAATGAGATCGTAACTGCCTTGTGTAGTCCTTTGTTTTAAATAAAATTTGGGATTTCTTCTTATGATGAAGTTTATAAATTTTCAAATGTCCGGATAAATATAGAATGCATATTTTTGATGAATTTTAGAGAAAGGATATTTTAAAAATATTTATGTAAACCTTAAATAAATAAAATTGTGTAATGATTTTCAAAAAAATGGTCTTCTACAATTATATTCAGTACGAAATTTCGAGTCTAATAAGATCAACTTGATTTTTGATGAATAGTAAATTATGAATAGTGATTTTACGCTTAGGATTAGCAATGTGACCAAATGGATTAGTAATTTCACTCAAATAAAGTTTTAATATAATTTAGACACCTGGATTAAGTAATGAGATTCAATAAAATGGGTAAATAACAGTTTCATAAATTATTATTCAAGTATTAGTTTTTTTCTGATGAATAGTGTTTTTTAATTAAAAATTAAATTAAAAAAATTTAGAAAATTATTTTTATAAAATGGATTTCATTTTTGAACTCAGAGCATCGATATTATGTTAAAGTAATTTTTGGGGATTTTTCTGAAAAAAATGAATTTTCGGTGAATAGTGTGTTTATTTAAAAAATGAATTAAAAATATTTATAAAATTATTTTATAAAATAGATTTCATTTTTGAAATCAGAGCTTTGATATTTGGTTAATGTGAAATTTTGGGATTTTTCTGAGAAAGTTGAATTTTCAGTGAATAGTAAAAATACAGTTTTAGGGTTTCGGTATGTTTAATGACATCATAACTGTGTCATTATGATGTCATGAGATATTTTAAGGGATGGTCGACTAAAGAGTATGAATTATTGTGTGGGGGTCCCCATGTGTCCTAACTCTATGGGGAGTACCATGGGAGGGCCCATGCTTTTGCGAAAACCACTTTTGAGGTGTCCCTTGACCATTAATGTCTTGTCCCCTCACTTTCCCTATAAATACCAAGCCCTCCTCTCATCTTTTCGACTCCAAAACCATCCTCAACGAAGTTATGGTCTCCTTACCTCCCAAGGAGTCCTCCCAAGGTGCCCCCAAGCCCTCAAGGTCCCATCCTTTGAGTTTTAAGAGTTACGTTTTAAGGTAAGGGATCCGACCTCTCTCTTTCTTTTCAAGTGATCTCTTTTATGTCATTTCTTTTATGCTCCATGTTCTTATTTTGGAGTATGTTCTTTTATATTCATTATACTGTCCTTTTTATGTTCATATGATGAGATACCCCCTCTTACTCTCGTCATTTCATTTTATGAATATTTAAGTGGCGCTGTTAGGCTGCCGAAATTTTTGTAACAGATTCTTTCACCCTTCTCATTTTCAAGTTCTATTTTCTTGTCAAGTCTTTAAAGATCATTTTTATTATGTTGGGGTATGATCTCTATATCTATCATACTGAACTCTTATGTTCATATGATGAGAGACCCTATTTGATCTTGTCAATTCATTTTTTGAAGCTTAAGTGACGCCGTTAGGGTGCCGAATTTTTTTATGGGATTCTTTCACCCTTCTCATTCTTTTCAGAGTTCTACTTTCATGTCAAGTCTTTCAAATTCCTTTTTTTATGTTGGGGTATGATCTCTATATCTATAATACTGAAATTTTATTTTCACATGATTATAGACCCTATTTGATCTTTTTAAATCAATTTTGTTGAAGTTTAAGTGACGCCGTTAGGCTGTCGAATTTTCATAAGAGAAATCTAATTTTTGTCTTCCTTCCATGTTTTTCATTTCAAATGGTATGTCCTTAAAATTTCATTACCATGTTCATATATCCTTCTTATTCTGCACCTCTATTGTTTTATGGGTCATTTATGATTGTTGGACCCATGTCTTCTCTTTTTTCTATTTTTTCTAAAACACCGAAACATAGCCGTTATGCTGCAGAAGTTTCGTCTCAAAATGCCTCTCTCTTTTCTCAAAATTATTTTATGTTATAAAGTGAATACTCGAAGATCTTATTTCTACAGGGGTATTCACATATATATCAAAATTTTCTATTTTAAATTCTGGGATTTACATACATGAGACCCGCTCTCCCCTTCCGTGGTTTTAAAGTGACATAAAGATCATGTATTTAAAGCAGTTTTTAAAACGTTATGATTATGAAATGAAACCCATTTATTTTATGCTATATGGGTTATTTATGAAATGTTTGATGATTATATATGTGGATCACATGATAATAAAGGCAAATTTAAGGGTGCACCCTGATAGCGCTCAAATGAATTGTGTAATGATGTAACCACTAGAGATTACAATTTTCACGATATCTTGGTGAATAACCTTGGTAATTTTCAAATGACACCTTGGGGATTGACCTTGGTGATATATTCATGATTTTCTATGTTAAATGATTTAGCCACATCTTAAAGTTATGAAAAATGTTATTTTTATTATGATATATCTCATGATTTATTTCTAATGCCTTAAAGTTCTTTTCCTGACCTTATTGAAGTATCTCAAGTTCACATGTAAAATGTTTCTCTTGTTTCCCTTACTGGGCCTTCTGCTCACCCTTTCTTTTGATGTATGTCCCCAGGTTATGAGATGCAGTAATGAACCTAGTATGAACATGAGGATAAGACTTTCAAGTGTTTAAGAAGTATGTTTTATGTTTTCATGTTTTATGTTCCTGGTTTCCAAGACACTAAACCTTAAAGATCCTCAGTTTTGTGTAATGAAATAAAAGTTTATGTTATAAAAAGGTGGGAAGCTATAGTTAGTATCAAAGGATGGTTTAGTTATTTGTGGAAATTAGGATATGAAAACTTTAGGAAGAACCCTATAGAAAAGTTTAAATATAGGAAATCTTCAAGATATTTTGGTGAGTATTGAGTAAGGGGTTGCCAAGAAAATATATCCCTATCTGGATACGAGCAGGTAGAGGTGGCTCTAGCACAGATGTACATAGGGGTAAAACCCGAAAACACCGCTTTGAGCTAGACTCGAACGGGAATTGGTACATGACAACGGGCCTTGCTGCACTCTTGGTTATGACACTCCCGGGGGATATGCTTTGGTAAATTCAAAAGCTTAGTATGAACCATTATTAAAGGAAAAAAGATAAAATAAAATAAAGATTCACATAAGAATATACGATCATGGATAACCTAGATTGGAACCTAGGGGATCGCAAGTTGGGATATACTTTTATTCTACAAGTTTATCCTTTTATGCTTAAAGTTTCCTTTTCATGATTATTGGCGAAGTATTTAAGCCCCTAATTATACTTTATCTTCTTAGTTAATTGTGAGAAATGGAAGAACATGTCCCAACAACCAATGTGATAGGAAATGCGATTATTTTCGTATTAATATGACAAAGATGATTAGGGGATTAAAAGATGATTATTATTTTGGAAGACGTTCACTACTTTGGGGACCCTATATGATCGAGGTAAATAGATTACTATGGTATTTTCATTGAGGAGTAAGGTTGACTTATATTTTGAAGAATCGATGAATTTAAGGTGGACTTATAGTAATTTAGGTTACTTATTGAAATGATTATCCTATCTTGGGGTAAATATGTTTAGGTTAGTTACTTTTGTTATAAGATGTTAGGAGTGGTTGATTTTGTTTGGAGATGAATGATAACGTTTACCTTGGAATACTATGTTATCAAATCCTTCTTGTATTTGGGTTTCAATCTTAGTTCGGTTTATTTTGAGGATTTTTAAGGATAGTTATTACGGAATGGTCTATGATGAACTCTGGGTAGTACCATGGAACTTTGAATATTTAAAAGTAGTTTCCATTCCTATGGGATTATTTCTTTTTGAAGAGTTGTTTTACCTTACCCATTCTATTTTTGGGATAATGTTTAAAGATAAATGAAATAGATGGTTAATCTTTTGTGGATTATGTGATTCTCTAGAAGATGATTCTTTTGTTTTGATGAGACCAAGTGTTTTTGAATGCTCATCGTTTGGAGAAAAGATAATGTTTGGGTAGAAACTTATTAAAGGATGAAACTCTACATGAAGGTAGGTATATTTTCATATGTTTTTGTTCTATGTAGTAAATGAATTCCTCAAAATTATGAAAAGAAACGTAAAACAAAAATGTTTTTTGTTTACGTTTCCTACTAGGTAATCAAAGACCGTTTACACACATCATAAGTTTGGGATTTTCTTATGGTTAACTTTCTTCTAATCATGTTCTCTATCACTCTCCCTCAGAAATTGACCCTTTGTTTTCTCCTCTATGTCCATGTTTTCCTACATGGAATCCTAGTGTGGGTTAACTCGGGTGACCTTTGTACTTCCCTTTCTTTCTTTTAAAGTAATAGTTTTACTGACTCCTTTTCCGATGTGGGAAATTCAATGAAATTTAAAAACCCAATTTTTAAAAATTATGAGGACACAATTTCTTAAGGGGGGAAGATTGTAACGACCTGAAATTTTAAATAAATCTTGTTTCCTAATTTTATGTGTTATTTTATTTTATTTTTATACTCAACAAAAATGTTTCATTTGACAACATGAGTATAATTAAAATGATAATGTTGGGTTTTGACTGTTATTTGACCATTGGTCAATATGACCGCTGGAAACTAAACGTTTTGACTATTGTCTCTAAATACAAGCAATCTTGGTAAATTAATATAGAGAGAAGATTCGATGGACTCACCTAGTAGTCTTGGACCGATCAAAGCCCATCTAACAGAACTTGGAAAGGAGGTATCACCATTGGGCATTGCTCTGGACCAAACCCAAGCTAAACTTCATCATGTGAAGCTAGAACGGAATCGCCTTCGTGAGAAGTTCAAACTGATAGAAATTACTACTCCTGCGATGTTGGTCGAGCCTCCCTCGGATTCTCTCACCTTAGCACACATTACACTTAGGTCCTATGCTGGTGTGATAAGGGGCTATGTAAGGAGACCGTAACTGCCTTCTGTAATCCTTTGTTTTAAATAAAAATTGGGATTTATTCTTATGATGAAGTTTATGAATTTTCAAATGTCCGGATAAATATAGTATGCATATTTTTGATGAATTTTAGAGAAAGGATATTTTAAAAATGTTTATGTAAACCTTAAATAAATAAAAATGTGTAATGATTTTCAAAAAATGGTCTTCTACAATTATATTCAGTACGAAATTTAGAGTCTAATAAGATCAACTTGATTTTTGATGAATAGTAAATTATGAATAGTGATTTTACGCTTAGGATTAGTAATGTGACCAAATGGATTAGTAATTTTACTCAAATAAAGTTTTAATATAATTTAGACACCTATATTATGTAATGAGATTCAATAAAATGGGTAAATAACAGTTTCATAAATTATTATTCAAGTATTAGTTTTTTTTCGGGTGAATAGTTTTTTTAATTAAAAATTAAATTAAAAATATTTAGAATGTTATTTTTATAAAATGGATTTCATTTTTGAACTCAGAGCATCGATATTATGTTAAGGTAATTTTTGGGGATTTTTCAGAAAAAAATGAATTTTCGGTGAATAGTGTGTTTATTTAAAAATTGAATTAAAAATATTTTGAAAATTATTTTTATAAAATAGAGTTTATTTTTGAAATCAGAGCTTTGATATTTGGTTAATGTGAAATTTTGGGATTTTTCGGAGAAAGTTGAATTTTCAATGAATAGTAAAAATACAGTTTTAGGGTTTCGGTATGTTTAATGACATCATAACTGTGTCATGATGATTTAATGAGATATTTTAATGGATGGTAAACTAAAGAGGATGAATTATTGTGTGGGGGTCCACATGTGGCCTAACTCTATGGGAAGTCCCATTGGAGGGCACATGCTTTTGAGAAAACCACTTTTGAGGTGTCCCTTGGCCATTAATGCCTTGTCCCCTCACTTTCCATATAAATACCAAGCCCTCCTCTCATATTTTCAACTCCAAAACCATCCTCAACTAAGTTCTGGTCTCCTTACCTCCCAAGGAGTCCTCCCAAGGTTCCCCCAAGCCCTCAAGGTCCCAACCTTTGAGTTTTAAGAGTTACGTTTTAAGGTAAGGGATTCGACCTCTCTCTTTCTTTTCAAGTGATCTCTTTTATGTAATTTATTTTATTCTCCATGTTCTTATGTTGGAGGATGTAATTTTATATTCATTATACTGTCCATTTTATGTTCATAATATGAAATACCCCCTCTTACTCTCATCATTTCATTTTATGAATGTTTAAGTGGCGTCGTTAGGCTGCCGAAATTTTTGTTACGGATTCTTTCACCCTTCTCATTTTCAAGTTCAATTTTCTTGTCAAGTCTTTCATGTTCATTTTTATTATGTTGGGGTATGACCTCTATATATATCATACTGAACTCTTATGATTATATTATGAGAGACCCTATTTTATCTTGTCAATTCATTTTTTGAAGCTTAAGTGACGCTGTTAGGCTGCCGAATTTTTCAGGGGATTCTTTCACCCTTCTCATTCTTTTCAAAGTTATACTTTCATTTCAAGTCTTTCAAATTCCTTTTTTTATGTTGGGGTATGATCTCTATATATATCATACTGAACTTTTATGTTTACATGATGATAGACCCTATTTTATCTTTTCAAATCATTTTTGTTGAATTTTAAGTGACGTCGTTAGGCTGCCGAATTTTCATAAGAGAAATCTAATTTTTGTCTTCCTTCCGTGTTTTTCATTTCAAATGGTATGTCCTTAAAATTTCATTACCATGTTCATATATCCTCCTTATTCTTCCCCTATACTGTTTTATGGGTCATTTATGAATTTTGGACCCATGTCCCCTCTCTTTTCAATGTTTTCTAAAACACCAAAACATAGCCGTTATGCTGTAGAATTTTCATCTCAAAACGCCTCTCTCTTTTCTCAAAACTATTTTATGTTATAAAGTGAATACTCAAACCGCTTATTTCTATAGGGGTATTCACATATATATCAAAATGTTATTTTTTAAATTCTGGGATTTACATACATGAGACCCGCTCTCCCCTTCCGTGGGTTTAAAGTGATGTAAAGATCATGTCTTTAAAGCAGTTTTTAAATCGTTATGATTATGAAATGAAACCCATTTATTTTATGCTATATGGGTTATTTATGAAATTTTTGATGATGATATATGTGGCTCACATGATAATAAAGGAAAATTTAAGGGTGCACCCTGATAGCGCTCCAATGCATTGGGTAATGATGTAACCACTAGAGATTACAATTTTCATGATATATTGGTGAATAACCTTGGTAATTTTCAAATGACACCTTGGGGATTGACCTTGGTGATATGTTCATGATTTTCTATGTCAAATGATGTAGCCACATCTTAAAGTTATGAAAAATTTAATTTTTATTATGATATATCTCATGATTTATTTCTCATGCCTTAAAGTTCTTTTCATGACCTTATTAAAGTATCTCAAGTTCACATGTAAAATGTTTCTCTTGTTTTCCTTACTGGGCCTTCTTCTCACCCTTTCTTTTGATGTATGTCCCCAGGTTATGAGACGTAGTAATGAACCTAGTATGAACATGAGTAGAAGCCTTTCAAGTGTTTAAGAAGAATGTTTTATGTTTTCATGTTTTATGTTCCTGGTTTCCAAGACACTAAACCTTAAAGATCCTCAATTTTGTGTAATGAAATGAAAGTTTATGTTATAAATAGGAGGGATGCTATATGTATTATTAGTGTAATATTCTTTAATTTATGGGTATTCACATCATCATTGTATGATCCTTATTTAATGGGTTGTATGTTTCATAAGTTATGAAATCGGAAAGGGAATTTCAAATTTCAATTTCCCCTGAGTGGGATTTACACATACTACATTGATTATTTTACTCCAACATTATGTGTGGAATCACTATTTATTTTTTATGTATTAATTTCCACTTCCATTTTTATGGATATATGTTTGATACATATAACAACTCCATCGATAATTTCTCAAGTCATTGATATAAATTTGATCTTAACTCAATTTCCATTCATTGAGTTAAACATCCAAGTCATTGGTGTTATTTTTACAAGAATATGTTTGAATGTCCTCTGATAGATTTACACTTAATATCCAATCATATTTAGTGTATTTATATTTTTCACACATAATTATGTCATTGATTTATCCTTTACCAAAGGATACTGTCTTTATAAGGGATTTCATCTCAATTTTCATTCCTTTGAGACTTTTTTGTTGTTATGCACCAATTCACTTTTATATGGTGTATATACTGTCCTTTGCCATAGTATATCATGAAATCCTTTATTCTCAAGATACTATAATGTTTTTAATACCTCAATTTTTTTGTATTCAAGTGTCCCTAATTTGGTTAGGAACTCCAACTAAAATATCATTTTAAATTTTTTAAAATTTTGTTCTTCTAATTCTTTCTCATTAATGTCCATGTTTTAAAAATGGTTTTATGGATTTATTTATATGGACATTAATGTTTTAAAATTAAAATTACTTTTAAATTTTTCAAAGTGGTATGGGACACTTTTATTCAAAAAAACTATTTGTAAATGTCTTCTAGAAAAATAGTGTGACTTTTAAATGATTTCAAGAAAAATGAGGATATTTCTCTCAAATAGTTTTGATGATTATTTTCATCTATGTCAATATCCATCATTATTCTCAATTGAGGTTAATATGTTACAATAAAATCTTCCATATTGTATTGAATGAGTTATGTTTTACTGTGGATGTGCTATTTTTATACCATTCATGGTTTGTGTATAAAATATACACATTTCGTATGCTAGTTTTAAAATGAATGTTTATGTTATGTTTCAAATATTTCATATGTGGAATGCATTGTACATAGTAAGTGACAGGTGGAGCCCACTATAGCTCCTTGATGCATCGGTAGGTCTCATGAGACAAACTAGTGTCTTGGAACAAGGCCTTGACAAAATCTTATTTCTAATCTTGGCACAAGGCCTTGACTATGTGGTTATGAAAGTCTGGCATTATGCATTCCATAATTATGAAAGTGGCTATTGATATTGCATGTGATTATTCAAAGTTGTAGAATATCCATGTGAATAAGTAAATGGAATTATTTGATTTTATCTTTTCCATATTATTCATATGTTCAAGTTTAAAAGGCTTTTGTTTTAGTCTTATACATTTCCATAAATGTTTATTCTTTTTTATGAATATTTCCACTATATTGTTATCCTTACTGAGCATCTGAGCTCACCCCTTTCTATTTTTTATTTTTCCCAGGATACGAAGAAGTATATTATGACTGACCTATAGGGATAGTCTATAGGATCATAGTTTTGTCTATGGAAACAATGTTGTTGTAGTTTTCCATTTTATGATGTAATGTAAACCTTATGAATGTATCTAGTACTTTCAAGGCTACTAAACTAATCAGTCATTTGAGACTTGATCTTTTGTGATCATGCTAATGATACGTAATAATTCACCGACTCTGACCTTCTGGGGTTCAGGCATTACAATTATTTTGGGGACATTCCCATTTATGATTATCATGTATGCATCATTCTCTTATTTAAATTTGAATGGGGATGCTAGACATATATTCATGTTACATATAGGGTTGGTTAAATGATAACCTCTTATAAGGGAACTGGCATATTTAGATTCCAGTGTGAATGGCCACACATATGCCCATCTTGTATGGGTTAGAACACGTTTAGGTTCCACTATGGATAGTACAAGATAATATCTTCAAGTATGGTTAAGTCATATATTTAAATTCAAGTGGTTATTCTTCCATATTTGCATATATTTTACAACGTCAAGCTAGGTTAGAATTCTATGGTGACGCTAATGTCTTGTGGGACATTGGATTGGTATGTGGTTAAATTTCATTTCATATATAAAGATGAAAATGTTTTTGGGATTTAACCATGTAAGGGGTAATGGAATTATGTTGATGTCAGGATAGAACCTTAGAGTGGAATATTATGTATCAGGCTACATTACAAGAATAAAACCCTCATAGTTTTAAAACACACTTTCATTTTATGTGTTATGATCATATAATTATTTTTAATTCGATGTATTAATAATGATAATTTATTAATAGTGGAAGCAATGAGTGGTTTATTAGGGATTAAACAATAGAAATGCCTAAGATTGGGTATATTGTCTCAAATTTGTTACATTAGTAAAACAGTTCTCATCATAAAAAACAACTTTTTATCTTCACTCAATAAATTTTATATTCATCACATATAGTCATTTTCAATTTAATTAAAAATACTTTGGATGAAATTCATTAGTTTATTTACATATGGTTGGGATGATATGTTATATAGTTTAATGAAATTCAACTCAGATGTATTGTGTATGAACTACATGATAATATTTCCATGTAATTGTAACGCCCCGACCCCAGCTACCCAGAGTCGGTGCATTACTTCGTAACATTGGCATGATCACAAGAAAGATCAAATCTCGAAAGACCGATTGGTTTAGTAGCCTTGGAAATACTAGATATATTCATAAGTTTTACATTACATCATAAAATGAAAAATTACTACAATAACATAATGTTTCCACAGTCCACACTATAATCCCCTCATAATATCCCTACAGGTCATTCATAACTTACATCTTCACATCCTGGGAAAAATAAAACATAGAAAAGGGGTGAGCTCAAATGCCCAGTAAGGATAACAATATAACGGAAAGTTTCATAAATAAGAATAAACTTTTAAGGCAATGTATAACTAAAACAGAATCCTTTCAAACATGAACTTTCAACATGGTATGACATAAATAAAATGAAATAATGTCATTTACTTATTCACATGGATATTCTACTAATCGAATAATCACATGCAAAAATCAATAACCACTTTCATAATGTTGGAATGCATAATGCCAGACTATCATAACCACATAGTCAAGGCCTCGTGCCAAGACTACAAATAAGATTTTGTCAAGGCCTTGTGCCAAGACACTAGTTTGTCTCATGAGACCTACCGATGCATCGAGGAGATATAGCGGGCTCCACCCGTCACTTATTAAGTCCAATGCATTCCCATATGAAAAGGTTTAAACATAACATAAACATTCGTATTAAATCTAGCATACGAAATGTCAATAATTTCACCATAAACTATGAATGGTATAAAAATAGCACATCCATAGTCAAACATATCACAAAACCTTCAATACAATATAGAAGTTTTGTATCATAATAAATCAACTTCAAATAATCTTAAAATCCATCAAAGGATGTTGACGTAGATGAAATCAAAATTCTTTTTAAAGAAATATCTCCTTTTATTTTGAAATCATTTAAGATCGATAAAATAAAACATTTTCTTTGAAAATATTCTTATAATCTTGTAAGGAAAGCTTTGAAGATTTTATAATGGCGTAAAATAACCGCACCCTCCGTATAAGTTAAAAAAACATTCTTACCTTAATTCTGTCGAAAAGGTTAAAAAGGACCTTGTTTTGAAAACGACCGAAAGATTCCTTTATAAACCACTTATAAAAGTCAAAAAGGGTATAAATGACTTTAACTCATAATATAGTAAATAGTAAAAATGTTTTGAAATACATTTTTAAGAAACATGGATGTGGATGATAAAGAGATCCCAGTAGATTATTACGTATAAACAACCTTGGATAATGAAGAGGTTGTAAAGTAAACCCTTACCTTGTACTTTTCCTTGGTTGGGGTAGGTTAACCTCCTGTATAATGGTGAAATAGTTGTTATTAAATTATACAAGAATCATATATAATAATATGATATCATATATGATCTTTTAACATTGATTTGTTAATAATATCTTATAATTATCGTCGTTTCGGGAGTTAACTTACTCATTTTCTTTTATATGTTTTGTTACATAAGCCATGGTTGTTGTATCTTATTCATATCCAGAATGATATCTAGTCCTTAAACATCATTTTTAAATCATAAAATGATAATTATACTTGAATGGATACGATGGAGAATGAATCTCATCGCGTTCGTGGAGACGGTAGTCAGTACGTACGCACGAGCGACAATATCATTCTTTTGATATTAAAATAATATATAAATGGATGGTATATCATATATACAGAATCATTAACATGTTATATTTTTTATTTACATGATTTACACATCATTATTATACCCATCCAAATAATATTATATTGAATAACAATTACACCACGACGTGGAGACGGTAGTCCGTACGTACGCACGTATGGTGACATGTTATTCAAAGGGTAGATAGAATACTGAATATGGTTGTACCATATTTATAATAACATCACAGTATATGTGAGATACTGGAGTTATTATTTTATAATGGTAAGAACAAAGGAAGAAGAAGTGGAAGAAGAAATGAACTTGGAGAAGGGTGGTGAAATCATTACCTCTTCTTCGGGTTCTTCCTTTTGATTTGATCAAAAGGGCTCCTTAGGTTGGCTTTCTGATCAAACTAAGGCCTCTAGGTTGTAGTGAGGGATGTTGGGAGAGTATTTGGGCAGAGTTTGGCCGAACCAAAAGGTTTGAAGGTGTGAAGAAATGAGAAGGAGGAGTGCCCTTTTATAAGAGGGGTGAGGGGCACCTTTGGAAAAGCTAGAAATATTAATTTATAATAAATTCATATTCGGTTTCTAATGGTTCCAAAGCTTATTATTAAAAGGTTAAGGTGGGGATAGGTCGAAAACCACTCAACCAATAGAATTTAGACAGGTTTGGGTACTTATATTAACCTTATCTTTAAGTATTAACTCTAAGTTAATTAGTTTCACTTTTACAATGTCTCTTTGTATTTTTATATAATATGGTTAATAAACTTACTATATAAATCCAATAGACCCCAAAGTGGTACATTAATGATGAACCTATCATGATATAAGTCTCTTGGCCGAACCTTAGATTTTTAGGAATTTAATATCAATTAATAATATAATATTTGTTTTAAGAACTCTTTTATGTCAATTTTGACACTATTCAATAGTTGATTTTTGTGAAACTCATAACAGATTGATTACTTAGCACAAAGTCAATTAAATCAATCCTAATATATCATATTATCCTAGAAAATTAGTTTAATTAATTAAAAGTTTCATATTATATTTATTTGGGTATTTATAATATCAATTATTTTAATTTTTCACTATTATAGTAATTACTGCATCATCATTGTGTCATAAATAAAATAAATTATTTAATGTCTAAAAATTATAAATAAAATATCATTATGTATGATATCTTTTTAGCTTTCTAATTAATATTTATAATCTAAAATCCAACATATATAACCCTATGTAACAATTTGTTTTCTAAAAGATATATGCTTGTGTCATTTTTGTATTCATTTTAACTTAATTAAAATAAAGTGTCATTATCACTTACAAGTGGATCCATGGGGTCCCAAAATAGACCAAAAGATTCCCATGGTCGACCATTTATCAACCAATAGGGTTAAGACACGTTTTAGGGTAATTTAGTATTATTATAATATTATTTTTTTAACCCTTATTTACCGGATTTACCCTTAACCATGGTAAATAAAATATTTACCGCAGTAATTATTCAAAATGTCTAAAAATAAAAGTTACCTATTTACACAATTTGAACATCCTGATTCCAAATATGGAATCCATTTTCCTAAATTCTAAACACATAAGTGGCAGAAATTAATTTAAAATTAATTCCCGCTGTCAAAACAAAAAGCGTGTTTTTAAGTGATAATAACTATCAAAAGATTGACACTTGTTTATGTTCGGTTTAATTGTAAAATTATGTCCAATGACCAACATTATATTAAATAGTAAAAATATATTCTAAATATACTTTAAAACCACTAAAATTCATAATTTATCACTATTAATTATTTTGATTAAAAAAGTTATTTTTAATTAAAATTTAGTAATTTTCACTATTCATCAAAATATGAAATTTATCCGAAAAGTACCAAAATTTCACCTTAGGCTAAATTCGATATCCCGAATCCAAAAATGAAGTCCATTTTGAAATATAAAATATATATAATTTCAAAAAGTAGGTATTACTATTCATAACGGCTAGTTTGATCGGTTGTGGTGTGTGTTAGAACTCGAAGTTGCGTACAACACACGCTACTGTATTACTCAAAGGAAAGCGTACCGTGGAAGCTTGGGATGTTTTATTTTAAATTTTTTGATGTCCCCATTTAGTCAAAAGGTTTAAAATATTGTATCTAAAAAGGGTTCACTATTAAAATTTGGTAAAAGTGCAATATTGAAAATGAATTTGTTCTTACATTATGTCTAAGAAACTCATAATATGGATTCTAAAATTATAAGGATTATATAAAGTTTAAAATTTAGTTAACACTATTCATAACCTCTTTTGAACAGCTTGTTTGGTAAGTCATGGTGCGATTGAACTTGGTGTTGCGTGTAGTGAAAGTTATTGAATTATTTTGAAGAAATAACACACTATAAAATCTTGGGGTGTTACAGTAATGGGAGAAATCATATCATTTTCAACACATGAGGCATCCTTTTCTCATCACATAGAACTTATTGTCCTTGTAAAATAGGGAATCCTTTGTTTTTCACATAGTACATGCTACAATTTAACATCTTTTCTTGAGGCTTCTATAGTGATTTAAACATCATTCAATAAGGACATTATGTTTCATAGTTTAGTATCTTTCGTCCAAAAATTGGCATGTGGGGCCTACATATTATGATCTATGTTACTAGTTAGGATGATATGATAAATGTATATTTTGATCCAACACATTATTATATCAGGGGGATGATGGATTGTGTACTATAAAAATTCTATGGTAAGGTTTCACATAACCATGTATTTGGTTTCTTTATATGGAAATATGAATTTAAACTACCCATTTCAAGATATATGTAGATGTCATGGAAATAGATTGTATATTATTCAGATAATAAGTAAAATTGAATACCCCTCTCATTCTTGGTGTAGGGGAAATGAGCATAAGGTGCTATGATACTAGTTTTGCATATGAATTTTGAAAGATTAATCCTTGATCAGATATATTTTGGGTGTATTATCACTCAACTTTCACATGGTTATTTTTTGGTGGAGGGATGAAGAAAATTGGGTCTGGGGATCCAAATTCACACAAATATGGTGTTTCACTAACATATCGAGTAGTGAAAACCATCAGCTTTAGAATTTGGATATTACAAGGATTGATAGGGTGGGATTTTATGAATGCTAAAAGGATGAAAAAAATAAGTGTAGTGTTAAGAGTTTGTTTCATGGATGAAATATTATCTTTATTAGTGAATGATGCAAAAAAACAAATCTTGAATAATCTAATTTTGTGAAGGACCAATGCAAGGTAATATGTACCTGTTTCTCACATTAAAAAAATTGTGAGAGTATCTAGTTGAAAAATTTCATGAAATGGATAATGGCATTAGATTATAGTTATTTTCTTTAAAATATAGGGGATAATCCCTTAAAATGGGGGATCATTATGTATTTATAGTAATTTTAGCAGATAGATGGAACTATTTCATATAACTATTTATGAATCATGTAACATTGAATGGCTCACATAATTTTGGTGGCACAATGAATTTCCTATTCTTGTTCAGGAATCATGTGTAATGAAATATGTGAGAATTCTTTTATTAGATGTTGTCTTGAAGATACATCAAAATTTTTAATTAAAACTGAATTTATCTTGAAAAATTGAGTTTTATTAATTTATAAATTTTTTGTATACCACTCAAAAGTTGTAAAAAATTATCCCAATTTTATTACAATTTATTTGGGGATCCATTTCCTCTCCCAGAATTTCATTAGAATGCTTTTAGATGCTTAATTCACACATTTTAACTACCAAAATCATCCACCCTAGAATGTGATTTTAAGTTGAAGCATTAGATTTTATTGTAAGGAAAATTTCAATTTTTGGGCATAATTATTTTTTACTTCATAACATGGACTAGAATTGTGTAAAATAATTTCATGGCTCTTACAGCCTGGGGTCAACCCATTCCTATAAATAGGAGAAGGGTCCATGTATGAACTAATATCATTCATGAAGGTGTTTTAACCTGTTTTTAAAAAAAATTAAAGTGATTCATGGGAACCTCCTTTTAATTTTTTCTACCATTGATTTCCATAAAACATTCTTTAGTAAATTGTTTTGTGGGAACTGGAATCTGTCCACCCCCCCCCCCAGAATCATGTATGGTACAGAAAATTATTTTGTGAAAAACAAAATCTAGTTTTGTGAAGCATCTTGTATTTTAATGAAATAAAAAATGAACTTTAAACATAAAATAGAAAAACCTGAATGGAATTAAGATAGTCCTTCTACACCTATTTCTCGTGAAAAACAAATGGATTAGAATCCCTGAATCTCCTAATCATGGAGATTTGGTTGGGAAAATTAGGCACTAATGAGCCTACATTTGGAGACATATATGTTGTATTTTTTTGACAAATTATTTTCCACATGATTTTTTCTGATCTATCTGTTGGTGTAATTCTACATAATCTAGAAGTTAATGTTCTAAGGAATTGCGTTTCAAGTTAGAGTGATCTCAACTAGTGGAATTCTTTTTCAACTAGTAACACAATGATAAAACACAACCTAAAAAACATTTAAATTATCATCAACTAAACCAGAAGTGAGATCAGATATTTTCAAACACCAAAGGTTTTCCCACTAAATTACGCAAAAATCATATACTCAAGTATATCAAAAAAACTGTAAGGGATAATATAAAGACATAGACTTATGCCTAGATGAAAAAATCACAAATGAGTTGGTCTAGGTATACTCGGTTTTGCACACCTATGAAGACTTTTGGGTATAGATTCAAAATTTTGGGTTTTTTGAGGAAGTGTAGATGTATCAGTTCGACATGTATCATCTGCCATATTTTCTACTAGAGGTGTCGAGTAGGTGGAAAATAGAAATTAAAACCTTTTACATGAATCATGGGGAGGTATGGATGGACATGTGGGATCTTTATAACTTACATGGGGTCTCAGTTATGAGATTATAATATTATTATGTCCAAATATAACCTTTCTTCTAGAGAATGTGTTAGAGAAACTAGTTCTAGAAATGGTATTATTGGACTTATTGATGGGTATTTTTGATATAGCCTATCCATTCACCAGGATATTATGTTCATGAAATGGAAAAGAATATTCCTGAATGGTCCCCAAAGAAATATATTTGTGATAATGAATTAATTACCTAAGATAAAACAACAAATAAAAATAGGGTTATACTAGAATTATCTTGAGTAAGGACAGTATGAAAACTGGGGGTATACATGAATAATGTAAGGCTCCTAGAAATTTGGTTTAAATAATTCCTAGTAGCATTCCTAATTGGATGGTTATTACCTGTTATAAATTAAAACATAAATGTGTAAACCAGAAAATTATTGATTGAATTAGTGTTGGTATCCAAAATCCAAATTAACATAGGCTTCCCCATGTGGGTGCGGATGTAGGACTAGTTGAGGCATTATAGAAAGGGCACATTCCAAGGAGAATATATGAACCCTTAAATTTTTTTTAATATGGGTTATAATATATCACATGGTGTATGATTTAACTAACCCCATATACCCAAAAGAGAAATTATCAATACAATCATTTCACAATATATTTAATGTAAAGTTAGATATCATTGAATAATTAAGGATAGCATCAAGAATTAACAACCTCAAAAAAATAGTTTCATCCTTTCCCTTATTTGATCATGGAAATAACTAAAGATTGGGGGAACCCCCCCAAGAAGTTATAATTTTAGAATATTTAAAAGGAGAGGTGTTGATAAAATATATTTATGAAACCCCTATTTTGATTCATACACCATATCTAGGTTCTCCAGATTTTTTAGATACATACAAAACCTAATGCCAGAGGTGTACATCGAGGTCTTCTCAAAGAGGCACTAGACCATTTATTTTGAAAACCCTGGGGATTTATCAATTGAGAAGGACTAGGGGAGGTGGTCATACCACTAGAAAAATATCTAATTATTCTATTATAAGATTACATTGATATCTTTCTAATAACATACCTAGAAGAGGTACTATAATGACGGGTGGTGATAGAGTCTTCATTGGAAGATTCCCATGGGTGGAAAGGTAGAAGGTGGGATACCATTAATGGTCCTCCGAAAATAATAAGAATAGAATCCAAGAGTATTTGGGTAGCTATTGGGGAAGATTTTAGGTCTCTTTTTCACTATAAAATAAGGAATACTAAATCTCACATACCCAGAATCAAGGGGATCTCTTGTAAATACTTGTGACATTAAATTGAATTCTCGAGGATTACCACTTGAAGGTCTGAGTGATTCTTCTAAGAAGAGGTTATGTTATATTAATTAGATTAATTGAGAATAATCCTTATTTGAGATAAATGAGTAATGTTAGTTCATCAATATGGAATTCAAGACATAATAGATTTTTTAAAAGACCATCAAGGTTGGGTTAGAGCGTTAAATCCCTAAGATTTTCATAATCGACACCAGTGCTGACTAGAGTGATAAGATCAATTTCTTCCCCGATATTGAGGAAATAGAATACTACTACTATGAGGGAAACACCCATACCGATATTTTATATTCTGAGATTACTAGGTTTAACTAGAATGGCAGAAGTCGGGGAGGATCCAATTTCATAATGACATATTCTATAGGTACCAACTCATGACTTGAAGCTGATAGGATAAAGTGATGTGAAATCCTTAGGATGTGATACAGGTTACAATACTAAAAAAATATCAATTCCAAATAACCATACAATAAATTTGTCCAGAACAATTAGAATTCATACCATCTAGACAACTTATACCAATTATTTTTCCAAAATTGTGGGTATAGGTACCATATAGTTTCCCTCTACCAATGGTTTTTCCACAACCATCAGAATAGGTACCAACTATAGAAATGATTATTGTAATAATTCTCTATAGGTAAAATATATATACCAAATATGAATTGTTTTCGTAAACTACTATTATAGGTTAAAAATATTCCGGTACATATAAGGCTGATTCTCCATAACCATTTGTATATGTCTATACCAAAGGTTTTTGAGATCCATTTTTATTGAAACCTGAATTTATTATGAATTCTCTTTTAAAATCATAATAAATACATCAAAAATTAAATTACATTAAAATATACAAAAGTATTTATCAAATTATGTTGACAAAAGTTATTATAGAACAGTGGTTTGGAAAATGAAATATAATTAGGAGGTGTTGGGATCAAAACCTAAAAATCCTTTTTATATACCTTAACAATACCAAAAGATTTGAAAACTTTTTTATTGGTATTTTATATATTATATATCAATGTTGTGGGAACCATTAGTATTGAAAATTTATAAAAACATTTTTTTCAAAACCATTTGTATATGTATATACCAATGCATAAAGATCCAACGACCATCCAAACCATTGGTATAGGATATACCAATAGTTTTGGGATCTATAATGATTGATAAAGATGTTGGTATGGTATATATCTCTATAATTGGTTGGGTAGTTCAAAATAGAGATTAGAAATCATGCCTGGGGATAGCTAGATCATAATTCTCTTTGACATGGTAAATCTATTAAATTCTTGTCTAATGTTGTAGCTATGATTTAAGCACTAATAATTATGATTTACAAATCAATGAAAAAAATAATAGGACATATCCAAGAGGTATATAGAGTCATTTGATAGGATTTTCCTAGAGAATATGAGAAGGGTCCATTTATTTTTTATTGTTGTAAATGATGGTGGAGATAATGGTGCATACTAGGGATAAAACCCATCTACCTCTCCCATTCAATTATTTTTGGCAAACCATTCCCTTGTGTCATGAAGGTAAATTGATCTTAAAATGAGATATTATATCTAGTGTTAGTGGTCATAAAAATCCCCTCACATCCTATTATTAAATATAAATATATATTTTTAACTCTATCTTCCATTTAATACATTTTCAGTATTCTTTCCTGACATGCCTATATTCATATGTATAGGGCCAACACATTTGAACATTAAGGGTCTCCCAAAAGCTATTGGTGCGCCTGATGACATAGAAATTCCACCAGTGGTAGATATTTCATTTTAAATTATTTTCCATGGTTGTTTACTAGGGGTTGAAACAACTTGGGATACAATTTTCAAGAGATTAATGGAACATGACGTCATTGATTTCTTTACAGTGTGTAAGTTCATGCTCCCATGACATTCACGTATCAATGAAACTTTCATGGTTAAAATTAACTCAAAAATCTCTATAATAGTGTATGAAGTAATTTCCCCAATTAAGGAGAAAATAAAAATCCTTTCATTGAGTCATGAAGCTCTGACCCCTATCCTAATTGCTAAAGTGGCAGAACTGATGACTAAAAAAATGTAGCATTACTAATGATAAATCTAGTCCATACATAGAGGTGAAATCATCCAATGAGGTTTCAAATAATAAGTAAGAGGATTATTTAATCTAATAGGATCATCCTACAATGAAAAAAGGATTCATTTTAGGAGCTAATATAGGCTTCACAGGTAGATGAGTTTAAAAAAGAGATGGTGGCTACGAATTGGGTGTCCTAAAAAAAGAAACTTATCTTTATAGATAACATCCATTTGGAGAGGATAATTGAGGAAGATCAATACAAATTGGTACTAACATACTTCTATAAGTACATACCCAACCTTATATATATGCTTTAATAGGATTCAAATGTTCATGATGATAATTGGGTGAGGTGATGAAAGGCATGGATAGTATCTAGTAATTCATCACCCCCATTCCATGGGGTGATTTGGTAGGGGGGATAGGATCACTTCTCAATTTTATGTTGATCCATGGGACTTGTGACAGGGACTACAATTCCCCCCACATATTTTATTGATACAATATGGGTATGTAGGTCAACATGAAGTGAAAATAGTTCGATGTATCATGGTGTGACGAAACCTCTCATGGTTTCAAATATCTTCATTTTTACTAACATGAGATTTCTTACATAAAGGATTGAGTGCTTAATTAGGACGTTATTTTTGTCAATATACAGTAAATATCCATCCAATTGAGGGATAAGTTAGTCTTGGATTAATATGATTCAGTTGTGGAATCATCCAATGAAACTGAATATAGGGATGAGAATAGTACATTTATAATACAGATGGATGATTCATGATTCAAAGTGGAAGATGATATAGTGAATACCTCTAGGAAAAAAAATTCCTAAGAAAACCATAAAAAATATTCCCAACTAAGAATTTCTATTTTCTATTTCAATTCATAGGGTAATTCTCATTCCTATATGGAGAGGATACAATATATGTAGGACCATCATTTTTAAAAAAAAATTATCACTTATTAAAATCCCATATGATGAAATTTTCACCATTATCACTATAATAGAACTATAAAATAAAATACTATAAGATCCAGTGTCTCATGTTCAGTGTGAGAAACATGAGATAAATATTTTATTTTCAATTACATGTGAGATAAAGATGTTATATGATAGGTTCATGTTAAAATATTAAATTGAATATTGTTGAGGACTTAAAAAATTATTGGAATTGATTTTGATAAATTTAATGAGATTGATTACACTAAAAATGGGAAATACATACAAGAGTGAAACACTAATGGTGTTTGAATTCCACATGTGAATTGATAATATGAAGAGTTGTAAATAAAATCCTTGAGAGTCATTTTCGGTTGATGGATGGGGAAATTATGTTTTTAATGACCACGTACTAAATTTTAAGCATGGTTCATACTATCATATTATTTATGAGCTCTAAACAGGTATGTGCACACTTGATGGGAGGAAACCCTTTAGAGCACTGTTCCTTCACTATAGGGGGGTAAATTTATAGAAAAAGAGAATTATTACTTAGAGGATAGTATCCTATATAGAAGGCAGTCCATTAGATTATCATGTCTCCACTTTAGTGGATCCCATTCATATGATTAAATAGATATCAATTTAAATATTGAGGCACAATTTTTGTTAAAGCATGGGGTCAAATCCTCATTTTATTATAAAATCAAAGAAACGACCTCTTTTTAACTAGGTAGACGGTGACCCATTACATAGCCTGAAGGCCCAGTGGGCATGTATCCCATTATATATCCCATAGGCCACAATTTTTGGCCCAAGGCAAATTTTGTGGATAGTAACCAAGCTACTACAGTACCCACCACTACTACAGTTCCCTTCCACCGCTAGAGTGCCATGTCGCTGCTATCGTGCCCACCGATCAACAGTACCACCACTACTATAGTACCGCTATAGTATTGCTACAATACCTACGCCCAATGGGTTTTGAACCCAAATTTTTCATATAGGATTATGGGTTCCTTACCACTAATCCAAACCCCAACTACAAATCTTGGGACACAATGTATCTTTGTGGAGGATCTAGATTCTCAGGAAGTCTTCAATCACTCATGGGGTTGGGAATTCAAGAATCAAACATTTAAAAAATTGACCAAAAAAAAGGATGAATGTAGGCTAGTCTTGTACATAAAAGTAACAACCATGTGAGATAAATAATATTAGAAATAAATGATTATCTAAGTGGAAAGATTGAAAATATTCCAATATGCAAAGATTATGGTCTTATTTCTTTGGATGTGGATTGTACCTTTTAACATCATGCATACATGAATAGTGGGGATGTTACTTTTATGTTAATAACTCTAGTATAATGATTTATATATTAATTTAATATGTCTTGGACCACAAGGTGGTAGAGTTTGAGTTTATATTGTCTATAAAAAAAGGTGATATAGTCATGTTGGTTAGAGTAGAATCACATGACAAGAATTGAAGGAATCATGGTCTCTAAAGTTACCATAGATATTATAAAAAATATATAGGATTCACATTTTAGGGTTATTTTATGTGGACCTTGAACAATGTTTTATTGATATTAATCATATATAAAAGAAATGGAAATCTTCTGGTAGAAATATAGTTCAGTTATAAATTGGTGAAAATCCTCACTATTAGAATATATCATTGAATATCCCTCATATAAATATATATCATGAAAAGTGGGATGATAATCATCCAAATACTAAGTTAGGTAGGGGATAAAACTAATTCAATCGATAATCCCAAACAATTAGATTGAAATATATTGTAGTTTGTGCTCAGCT
This sequence comes from Viscum album, assembly GCA_963277665.1. NCBI lineage: Eukaryota > Viridiplantae > Streptophyta > Magnoliopsida > Santalales > Viscaceae > Viscum > Viscum album. The sequence continues at coordinate 739,703,294 of OY728160.1, forward strand.
CCAAGATAGGGTGTACAAAAACACTATATATCCATTGAATTGAGAAACAATCCACAAGATATTATAACATGTGGGTGGCGGATAAAAAGTATTGAATGTTATGGGTGGTTAGATGCTATCACAAAATTAGGGGTGTCCTATTATATGAGGATAGTGATACCATGAACATTATAATCATGTGATGTGGATTATGTTACCCAATTCAATTTCTTTTATAAATGATGGTGAATATGTAGTTTAATGTGACATGGTGAAAATTAAAGGTGGGATGTCAAACCTAATAGAAAATTAAATTGACCCAAGACTCATAAACTCAATTGATTCATGCTTACTATGAGAAAAAAGGGGAATGGGGCACCAATTGTGTCTTGTAAGATTATCCGGAAAGAGGAATGGGCCAGGTATAGAATGTTACAATGACCTCTATAAGACCAATGCGATAGGAGAGACAATTTGAGTAGGCTTCTATGGAACTAGTTCACCCTTACAACATAACCCAAAGTATGAGAGATTAAAACCAAGTGTTTTAAGACTCTTTTTTTTAAAATTTAGAGTGCGGGAAGGTTTAGTGTATCCTACAAAATAGAAATTATAAAGAGGGTATGGTAGGTTGGATGATTATGACTATTGAACAAATTTGAATCATGGATTCCACCCCCACATCATCAAGGATGGGGAGAAAAAAATATATATCATTTTTTACCGTGTTCAGCATATGAGTTTCATCATTTACTATTGAGTAATCTTATGAGCTGTGTACCAAAGAATATTGGTGGTCCTATATGGTTTTTTTGTCACCATAGGGTAGCCTATTTTGACATTTATTATTTCTGGGGATATTCATATTCTAGGGATAATAATTTTAGAGTTGAAATGTAGAGCCCAAAAAGAGATCCAATATTATTAGTTTTTCAATTTAATGTGTCATAAAATTTGATGGGGTGAACCATGTTTTATGGGGCACAAAAAAGACGAGTAATATAAATAGTTATACTATGCCTTGAAGACACCAAATTAATACCTAGTGCTATATATTTTAAGTTCATCAATCATGAACCCAATATGATGGTTTCTTTTATGAGGTTAGTGAAGAAAACCAGGTGTGAATAGTAAATCCCTCATGATTGTAAAAGTTGACCTACATGAAGAATGGAAATATATTAAGGTCATGATATATAGATCAATACGATGATAATGATATGATTTCATTGATCATGGATTGATGTGCTCCTAGTTTAAGGATAAAAATCAAGGACATTGAATGATATTATTTATACTGAACCAGGAAAAGAAAAAACCCGATTTGAAATAGTGGATCCAAATATAATATATATGAATTTGGGTCCTAGAAATAAAATTTAACGTCATGATGTGTGAACAAAAAAAGGATATGATCTATATTGAACTAGGAAAGGAAACAAAAAAATGTATATTGGAGATCAAAATTCTACTACATGTGATCTTAGGGAGGAATGAATTGATATTAATGTCATGATGTGTGGAGGATTTAAAAGTTGTATTTTTATGGTCATGTATCATAGATAAAATTCATTTAAGTGAAACAATTCTCCAATGAAAATTAGTTTACTAATATCTATCGACATAGTGTTATTCACTAAGATAAGGTGGAGTTGATGGGAAACTTGTGGTTGGGACTGAGATAAGGGTTTTAGGCATCACTAAATAATCATTGAAATGGAAATAAAGTAATACATTGTTATAGAAGTATGGATGGTGGGAGAAAAACACTGAAATAAGTAATATGAATTTACTGAGAATTTGACCCATGCATTGAAGGGGTTAGTGAAGGACTGGTTGTTTATTGAAAAGGAGGTTAAAACCTGATAGAAATCTGTCATTGTCTCATCATTATGGAAATATTTGGGTGTGGGAACAGATCTCATGTATGGGACAATGATAGGGACTCTACATGTCACTATATATCATGAAAATTGGTTATTTATCCACACATAGTTATAGAATGTGTTGTGGTAATAGACCAACACTAAAAGGTATCATCCCTAAAGTGGGGCCCAAAATCTATCATGATGTTTTAAGTCGTGTGATGGGGATTATGAAAAGTGGAAGAATTTTATATAGTGAAAACATTTGAAAAAATAATTAATAATATTTAGTGAGTATAATGGGTATTTTTCAATATTTTATGGTCTCCTAACATTGAAAACATTGCGCGTGAAGTAGATTGTGTGGCACAAAAGATGCCTAATTACACAAAAACATTATCGAGAAATAACACTCATATTTTATATTCATAATGGTTTGAATATAATTTTATACTAGTTAAAGAGTGTAAATATTTGATCTATAGTGGTTTTATTTTCCTTGTAGTGTGTAGTGTAGATATAGGTCTGGTTTAAATGAAATTCATCTTTATACACAGAAACTCGTAAGAAGATATGCACAAATATTAAGATCATGATGCAAGGAATAAGTGGTGTTTTTTAGAAACTTATGAGGGATAAAAGGGGATGTGATCATGATATGAAAATTGTGTGAAATATTCATATTGTTAAATAAAAATACATAGAATATAATACACGTAGTTTAGGTTCTTAATATGTGGACCAATTGTGTGAGATGGTCTATCCATATAGGGTAGAGAAAACCCGAGGTGAAAAATGGTTCTGAGGCCCAATAATATCAATGTAAAATATATTTTTATAGGGAAGGAGGACCATAATGTTTGTGTTCATGATATGTGGACCATGTAGGTATTGTGAAATTTAAAGCCATGTAGCTTGGATTGAGGGTAATGTAGTGCATTTTATACTCATATAACATTGAATTGGGTGAGATCATCTATGTGAAAAGATACAAGACCCCAACATAGACACCCTTAGATGGTATGAATCATACATTGAGTTCATGGATCTTTGACCAAGTGGGATAAAACATGTATATATAAGTAAAATGTAAAATATGATGTAAGTTGGAGAACCTAATGCTAGAATACCATGTTTTAGATAAGGTGAAAGTGGGATGTGCGATTTATAGTCATGCTTCCAAGACTATTGATTGATCCCTAGGTATTGATCATATTGGGAATAACATACACTAAATTTTATAATCATACATAATCCATGCATAGTACCACAATAAAGTACCAAAAGGGGACTACCCATATTAAATGAATGCACATGACATGAAAAGAGTTTCATGTTTGAATGACACCACGACCATTTAAAACATTCTGATAGAAGGGGAGGACAGTCATGGAGAGACCCCACTAGAATGAAATTATTTAGTTATTTACACAAATACATGAGTTTGGTAAAACCAATGGGGTTTAATTAAACATAAATAAATGCAATGTGGAGGAAGTAAATTGTGACTTCTAGTATCTGAATCACAAAAAAGCATGAAACTATGGTTGAGGATGAATGGAAAATATATCTTCAAAACTTTGGTTCCACTAATGAACTAACAAGGATGGGGATTAGAAAATTTTGGGATTAATGATTATCTATTTGGGAATATTGGAACCATTATCCTTTATAATAGGTCCACCATAGTGTCTTCCCTATATGATATGTGGGACAATTTGGTATTCATATATCATTGTAGGGGAGTCCATTTTGACAAGGATATTTATTAGGATTCAAATCTATAAAATCATGAAGTACGAGGTTTAAAAAAGGGCTTTCTCTATGTATCCATTGTAAAGAAATATCATGAAATACATAGTTCTAGATTGTGGGGTAATATAAAACTGGTTCAAAATGGAGCAAGTTATCCTCTCTACTAAGGATGGTGAGATTATTATATAGTTCAAAATGTTATATAAGAAGACATTTATTATACTCTATATGGTCTTGTATCATGAAAAAATGGTTGGTTTAGTTTAATGAATTAAAACTATGAAATTGAGGGAAAATTATAACATCATATTATGAGGACCAAATCAAATATAGTGTAAATAAAGGATTCATCGATTGAGATAATGAAATTTAATGTCATATGGTAAAGATAATAGAGATTGAGGTTGAAAAATTGTATGATCATGTATATTTGACCAATGATGTCTGTTAAATTGGTTTTTGTGGCATGAATGTTATAGAGAACTAGACTGGATGAAGAGAGGAGGACCCTAATAACACAAAAATCCTCCGGAGGTGTATGTAAAAACTATAATCTCGTGATGTTTTTTCCAAGTTATGACTAATAGTTTATGGATATTTATCCTAGTCCATAGGGATGGGATAATCCATCTAGATAGAGTAGGGAAAACCTAATGTCAATGTTAGTCCGTGGGGCTTAATAGGATCTTCCTAGAGTAAGTCATCCCATGAAAGGGAATTGAACAAAATTTAATGTCATGATGTAGTGACTATGACCATATAGTTTAACATCATATTGTGAGGAAATTTGGGAGTTTTTAAAGATATTATGGTCATATAGAATTTTATGTCATATGACATACCTATATAGTTTGATGGGTATTGTTGAAATAGAAATTATTTTGATGTTCCAATACCTACTGGAAGATCTAAAAATGGAAGAAAGGTGAACAAAAAATATTCTCTAGTATTTTAATTAAACATTTATTTCAAAAATAATGCTAATTATTTTCCTCAGCATCAATGATGAACCCAATAGTCTTTTTCCTCTTCCATTTTCACTCTAATATTTTCCAATATCCTTCATGGTAAACATAAAGAATGGGTGATTAAATTTTTATTAGTTATCAGTTTGTCTAATTTCATACTTATAAGAATTCATCATTTTTATATTGGTGTTTAGGGACATTCGAATCAAATGACAGGGGGATAAGGTTCAAGGCTTCGTATCGTTGACCAAATATGGTGATATTAGTTTAAGGACATATACCCTAGATGAAGAGGATGTTCATTTTAAGGACATGAAACTAGGACCAAATTATTAGTGGACGAATTTTTTAAGAATTAATTTAAATATAAACCTAATGTGAATGGTATGACAAACCAGCATGGTACCACATAGATGTTCTCTATATTGAATATTTGTTTTAAGGTCATGTAATTTTCTAAAAATGGTGATTAGAGTTTATTTTATTGGTGGGTGGACCACAGGTGTTTCATCAGAGATTGTGAGGCACAAAGTGTAGTATTAACATTATGTGAATTAATGTATAAGGGGTATATTTTTCACATAAAAATACCTATAACACAGTGCACATATAATATCATCATGAATATCATACCAAATGTGAGGGGGTTTATACAACATCATATACTTGAAAACCCCTAGGTGAATAGAGATCACAAATGCTAGTACATACTACATAATAAAGAGAAAACAATAAGGTAATGTAGTTTTTGTTCATTAATTCAAGACTATGGGAGTTCCTTTCTTGGAAATTAAATGTTCCACAATCATGTTGGGGAATAATCCACGAAGACCAATAAACCTACATGAGTCATGCCTAATGTGGGAAATAAGTAGTAGTGGGAGACTATATAGGTCATATCATAGAGCATGATTAAGGTAAATTGAATCCATCAAGGAAAATTCTAATGAAAATAACATTTTCTATAAACATGTGTGAATATACAAGTGTAAACATGAGGGCATAAAAGACCAACTTGGATATAGTACGGTGAATCGGAGGTAAAAATGACTTCCATGATCCAAATTATGTGGGGGGATTGGATAAGTGGATGATGAACATTGAAAAAATTCAAAACATAGATTCCACCATGCATCATAATATATAGGAAAAAAAATTGATTGATTTTTGGTCATATTCTGCATATGGGAAAAGATATTCTTCATAGAGAAATCATCTAGGGAATGATCCCTAGATGGGAGGTGAGACTATATTTCATGGAACTATAACAAAATGATATTTTTTTTTTGAAATGTAGGGTTTCATAGATTTAAATCAATGAACCATTTAGGTGTAGTTTTGAATAGAAGGAATGTTTTAGTTGGCATAAACCTTATAGAAACTACATCATCAAGCGATCAAGCCCTTCATTGGTCATATTAGTGTGTGAATAAAACTATTTCCAAAAGGGGGAATCAACCCTCTATCACATGAGTACAATAGACCTAACATAAGGTTCTTGGTTATTAAGAAATATTTTGGGAGAGAAAAAGTATCAGAATCATAGATAGGGATAAAATATCCTAATGTATCTATGCATAAAATAATCAGAATCAAACTATACATTTTTATTGAGGGTGGTTAAATTGAACTCAAAAATAAAAATTAGTGTTTCTATCGTAAGTGAGGGATGAAATATATTTTGTTAATTTAAAAATTGTACCAAAATATAATATATAATTAGTTTAAAATTGTTCATCTTAGACTACGGTTAAATGAAATTTATAGTCTTTATTCTTCTACTAGTCTTGAATAGTTAAACCTCATTTGACCAGAATGTTGGACTTATAGTTTATGTATTTTGGTAATGATGGAATTAAATTCACTTTATTACTGGATATAATGGATGATGGTGATATGTAGATTAAATCATTACATCTATGACCATGTTTTATAAGATTAAAAATTATATGATAATGAAATTATAACAAATGTAAATTTTATACAATGTAATTTTTAAGGATCCTCGCATTGGTGGTAGGAATAATGTACTCCATGTCTATGATGATCAATGAGAATGCACTATTGGAGTAGACATTATGAATTGTTAAGGTACCCATCCTTCAGGGATCTATCATAAGTAGTTTTACCCTTGGTTTCATTGAAGTTCTTAATACCAACACTATGCCACCCAAGATGAAATAGATGAGGTGAACCTTATTATTGAAACCTCTAACCACACAATTATGATGAACTTCAAGTCTAGTAAACACTTTAATATTTTTCATGTTGAGGGCTTCCAATTAAATAAGAGGACTTAGAACTTAATTATTCTGTAAAATGATCGTAGATTACTATTTGAAGATATATAATATGAACCTTAATGGGTAACACTACTTTATTTGAATAAAAAATAGATTATGGGGTCACCGAGGTGAATGTATGAGTCCTCATATGTTATTTACACAAGGAAATGGACGTATTTTTATGGAGGATCGTCTTGTTTTCAAAAACCATCTTATATAGAATGGTATATAGGGTTTTTTTGAATGCCTCAAGTTTTCTGTTTCACTTCAAATGGTAGTGGTATGTATGATTTAAACCATTTCAATAATTTGTATAAAAATTATTACACTCAACAATTTATAAATTGGTTCTATTTTCCATGAGAATAGAATGATGAATCCCAAGAAAATATATGATATTAATCTAAAAAATTTATTCATCGATCTAGTTTGTATCACCTTGAAGAGGAGGGATTCATAATTCTTTGTTTATAATTCAATGGTGTTGAGGTTGAAACTATATGATCAGGATTTCCTTGGGTGGTAGGGGATGAAGACATCTTGTCCCCATGTAGTAAAGGGATAAGACTATTTCATGGTGTGTCAAACGTATTACAATCATTAAATATAGTGGGACAGATTCTATCTGAATTGATGAGCCCTTCATGAACCAACATGTACCAATTGAAAACATTAAGGTATTTCCTTTTCTAGTGGACATTGAAGATGGATTTTGTCAGATATACACCTATAAAGGACCTACTATAAAAACTGACCTCACAATGGATGAAATTCACCATAAAGTAGGGTATCTTCTCAGGAAGGGCCTTCGATAAAGGAATGGTTTCATTTTAGATATTCCCAATTAACGGAGTTATTGATTTAGAAACATAATCTTTCATGGGTGTCCCGTCTGTGATTTAGTTTTGAGGTTTTATATTTTTATTTTTTATAATACATTATCCTCAGGTTTTCCATTTAGTTATTAGTGATAATGGAGATTTTTTCCTCAATAATAAGTGGTACATAGTTGTTGCATGATTTGTGGAAACCGTACACCCTTTCCTAGAAAACTATGTGGCCTATTTCATTTCTGGACATTGGAGGCCACATGGAAGGTTCATTTTTTGGAAAACCATGTCAAATAACCATGAAACATGTTTCTCATGAATAGTAAGGGATTCACAGATGTTGTACGGTTTAGAAAACCATGCGGGATAACTATGAAACATATCCAAGTCATTAAAAAGCGTAAAATTGCATTTTCCCTCTTTAATTTAACCCTAAATCACCCCCATTTGTCCCATTTGGGATTTTATTCCTTTGTAGCTTACTATAAGCCTTATTGAAGGCTTTGAGAATCAACATTTGGGTTTTTTATCCTTGTAACTTATGGGAATCTACAAGTAAGTCTCTTTTCCTTTGATTTTATCATTCTTCTGGGGTTTCAATTCCCACATTCTTGAGTTCCTCTTTTCTAGTTTGTTTTTTTACCAAAATATTGCTTGATATTGTGTTTTTTGGAAGAAATATTTATGTTTATTGTTCAATATTTTCATTATAGGTTCTTGGGGGGTGCATTTGTGGTTTTTCACTAATTTTTGGATGTTTCCAATAATGTGGTACGTGGTTCCATGAATTTACATTATTAAATAAGTTTGTCTTGCTTGATTGATTTTTTAAATGTGTTATATGGACTATTGTTGTGGTGTGAAATATGTTTTCAAATGTTTTTATATGATCATGTTATGAAAATGGATTTTCTAAAGGAAATTGGTCGGGTTTCATGTGATCTTCCATGTGATTTTTATTGAATATGTTTTATTCCTTGTGTGAAAGGTGAGAAATTTGTTTTCAAAGATATTTAAAGTTATGACTGTTTTGAATGTGTATTTTCAATGAGAAACAGTATTTTTTCTTGTTGGATTCTTTGTTGGGAATTTTAAATATATCTTTAATTATAAAAGTGATGTGAAGCATGTTATAAAATTATTTCGATGTGAATATGATTTTGAAAGGGTATTTTCCCATATAAATGGAGAGATTAAATATGTGTTCTTCTTATTGTGTTTCCAAATGAGTTTCTTAAATTGTGAAAGTTGTGAGAAATGAATTTCCAAATGGTTTTCATGTTCTTGTGAAATGGAATGTGGTTTTATTTATGGAAACTTTCATTTCAATGTGGTTTTTTATTGTTAGACCAATGTGAAAATGTGAAAGGAGTGGTTCCATTGTTTTCATGTGATTTTTGGAATGTGTATGTGTAATTTATTATTTATGTGATATGTGAAGGAAAATTTGGCACAAAGGAAATCCTAGGTATCTTCGTGGGTGAACTAGAACTAGTACGCTAGTTTATTTGGAAGTGTTCAAGGCCTGGATTCATCTAGAAGGATTTAATATTGAAAAAATAACTTAACATGTGATATGATCAGAGACCAATAGAATTTTGGTTTGGTATATCCTCAAGAGGATAATTTAGGGGAATTCTGTTTGTATTGGATTATGATTTGGAGCCCACTAGAATTTTGGTAGACATTACCCTCTAGTCGCTCATGCACAGGAACACTGTTGGTAGTTGAGTTGGAGGATTTTGATCACTAAGATATGAGTTTTTAAGGTTCCCACTAATTCTTGTTACCTATATGTATTTTATATGGTGATCTTTGGTAAAATGATGCTTATGTGATGTGTTGTTAGACATTGGTAAACAGTAGACCTTGTGTACATTTTTATTTTAAGTAATATTATTTGTGAAAAAGGTTTTCCATAAAAATCGTTTCTTCAGAATGTTTTCCTTAAAAAAATTTCTTATAAATGATTCAAATACTTTCATGGAAATTTGAATTTTGATTTGTCTTCTAATGTTATAGCATGGAATCCTTCTTTTGGGTGGCATCCTACTATGATTAAGCTCACACCCTACGTAAACCTTTGGGAGTATGTATAATTTTTTACATATGACCCAGGTACATGTAATATGTAATGTGGTGGTGATGGTGGACCAGTTTCTAGTGTTCCACTTATTACAGGTTTTTAATGTAGTGGCTTAAGGGTGACTTCCCACTTGTTGTATGGAGGTTTTTGGGATAGTTTTTTATTCCTGTCTCATTTTTTTACATTTTGGTTTTGTTTGCTATTTTAAAACATTGAATCTAAAAATTTTGGTACCTTGATTGGTTATGGTTATCAGATATTATAATTATTATTATTTTTGGTTGTTTATGATTATATAAATGGGTGAAATAATTCCCCAAACACATTGTTGATACCCACGTACTAGTTTCTTGCCTATGGGATCAAGAATTCCATCTGAGTCATGCCATGAATCTGGTTGGGTGTCAGGTTGGATGGAATTATAGGTTAGTTCATGAAAAAGTGGTATTAGATAAGTAGGTTCCCTTTTGGGAGAGGTTATTTGGGGAATGAGTATGGATAGACTAGATATAAGTTTTTCTGGACATGTAGTTCTGGTTTCTAGTGGGGTGTTTTTCTAACACACCTCATAACATAACTCGAGTAGCCATGGAATGTTGGGATTTGGATTGACTTATCCTCTAGGAGAGACATACAGGTTAAATAATATATATGGACACTGGGTGGGGGTGGATTATTTTGGTTTGGATTTTTATTGCGATGGATTTGGTAATTTTATGATTTATAGAAGTTTTTGATAATTTTTATTGCTGAAATTTTTTACAATAACCATTGATGGAGTTTTCTTTTGGTTGTTGTTGATGTACTAAAATAAAACCTCATTAAAATTACTATTAAACCATGGGATGAGTTTGGAGATATTTCTCCCTCAACAATTGATCAAATGTTAGTGGAAGACGTGGTTTGGGTTGTCCAAGATTTGGGTCAAGAAGCGGGATTTTGTCCTTCTCACATTAGATAATCCAAACAATGTTTTGGAAAATAAAATCTTCAATAGTTACTCAAGAATAAGCCTCATTTTTTCTAGGTGGCACAGAATCCCAATAAGCATAGGAGTTCCTTGAGAAAATAAAGTGTATTTTTTATTTTCTTGATACTCATAAGATAGTTAGAGTTAAATGTGCTCCATTATTGTTAGAAGGTCCCATTCCGAATTGTTGTAACTTAGTGGTGAAATTTGGCAAGCACAAGTAGATGGTCTAGAAAGATTTCAAAGTCTTCTTAAATGAGAATTATTTCCTTGATATATTGGCCTTCAATATATCATGAGAGTTTTGAGATCTTTGTCAAGGATACCAGGCCTTGAGGGAGTATGCCAACCACTTCACAGAGTTGGTTCGGTATGCACCCGAGGTCATTTTCAATGAACCATTGAAGGATCAGATGTTTGATATTGGGTTGAAACCTGAAATATGATAAAGGTTATTCTTTTTCAAGATAGAGACTTATTCTGATGTGATTGATCATTCCATGATAGTCAAAATTGATCACGAAGGAAAGTATGGTTTCTCTGGAGCAGTGTTAATAGTGGGTAGTGGTAGTTAATCTTAGAAGAATTGGAAGAGAAATGAATAAGTGAAAAATAGAGGTGTTAGTGTAGGCCATCCTTCCTGACTCACTTTATCTGTGGGAAGGCATGGAACATGTGATCTACATGCCTATTTTCACCCACATTTCATCATCTATGTAGAGTTATGGGTAACATGTTACGATTTGGTCAAGTGGCACACCCATATTAGAGTGGTGATGGAACTGTAGATTTAAAAGGGATGTCAGTATGGTCATAACCATCCATTACAGTGGTTTATTGATTTGAAGGTTGTGGAAGAAGGGATGGATCATATTCTAGTAAGAGTCGTTTCAGGGTGATACTATAGGTTATTGGTCACTCCCAGGCATGGGCTGCAATGAGGAAACCTCATGTTGTGGAACAAGAACCAGTGGAATCCGATGCATGGCCAATGATATTTTGAGGTACTATTCATAGGGAATAATCATTAGCTGTTGTTTTTTTTCATATTGGTTCTTCAAATTCTTATATTTCTTCCCATATTACAGAAGATTTAATGTTGTTGACCAAGATTATGTCATATGAGATGAAGTTTGTAAGGCTGCTTGGTAATATTTGGGAAGAGGGTTTCAGGTGTCCCTCTTATGCACTCTCCATGTCAGGGGTTGAGCTAGAATAGGATGTTTCTAGTTTTGGAAATGGACCTCTTTGACGTGATCCCTAGTAAGGATGGTATGGTGTGTTTCAAAGTGTACATCAATTTTTATAGGAAGTGAGTGAGTTTGGTGGAACCCAATGGGAGTACCCAATTTTTTCAAGGTGAACAGAATCCTCTGTCAGGACGTATTGTACCTCCACTCTCGAAATTGGGTAAAAATTCTTATCAAATCTTATTTCTCACGTTATATAATTATGATAAGACTCCTAAGGGTGGATTACATCCTGTAGTGGATGAGTTCATGTAGTTATTTCCATAGGATTTATTGGGTTTTCCTTCAGATTGGGATTTAGAGTTCTCTATGGATTTGGAACTAGGAACCTAGATGATATCTCTTCCTTAATACCATATTCCCCCCACTGATTTGAGGGAGTTCATAGTAAAACTTGATGATTTGAAATTCGGTGCATTCATTCTCCTAAGAGTCTCACCTTCTTCCACCCCTGTTCTCTTTGGTTGTGTGTTAATTACTAGAAGGTGAATAAGGTGATGGACAAGAACAAGTATCCTTTTCCCCAATTTAATTATGTTTTTTCATCAGTATAATTGGAAAGGTGGGTTTTTATGATTTAATTCAATATTTGGTAACACCATGTCAGTGTTAGAGAGGTAAAAAGGCTTATAATGTAGGTACAACTATTTTTAGTATTTGGCCATACCCTTTGGGTTGACAAATTATCTATTGGTCTTTATAGAGATCATGAATAGGGTCTCCCACTAAAATCTCAATTAATTTGTTATGGTCTTCATGGATGACGTCCTAGTCTATTCCGGGACCAAGGAGGAGCATGAGAGGAATTTGATAATTGTATTGGGAAGCCTTCAGGATCATCATCTCTGTGAGAATATTTCTAACTGCACCTTCTAGGTTAGAGAGGTGATGTTTTTGGGCCATGTGATCTCAAAACAAGGGATTTTGGTGGACCTCGATAAGATTAGTGCAGTTATGTCATGAGAACATCTGAAGAATATGTTTTTAATTATAAAATTTTTAGTCATGTTAGGGTATAACTTGTTGTTTATTCAAGAGTTTACCCAGAATTCTTCATCCATGTCTGCACTTACCGGAAAAGGGATAAATTTTGAATAGATACTAGAGTGTTAGTAATCCTTTGAGGAGCTCAAATAGAGGCTGACCACAACCTCTATGTTGATCTTAATAGAATTTTGAAAGAGATATGTGGTCTCTTTTGATTCCATGGTTATGTTTCTTGGTTGTGTGATGATTTAGTATGACCATGAGGTGGAGTATGGTTCTTGTAAAATTTTCACACATGAAAAGAATTATCCAACCCATGACCAAGAGTTATAAGTGCTGATGCATGCCTTAAAGATGTAGAAACATTATCTTTTTGGGGATAAGTTCTAATTATATTCTGATCATAAGTGGGTGGCCTACATTTTACACTAGAAATATTTTAATTTAAGATAGCTTCATTGGGTTGATACCTTTTGGGGTTCAATTTTGATATAGTCTATATACTAAGAAAATGAAATGTAGTGTCATATGTTTTGAGTAGGAAAGTGCTAGTACAACCATTGAAAAATTCCAGTGATGAGAGGACATTGATGGATTTCTTCCCTTGGATACATCTTGAGACCAAGGAACACATAATAGTTGTGTTTTTAGGTAACGTTCTGTTGAAAAATTAACTTCTATAGGTTATTGATCAATTTCATCCGAGTGATGAGTTTTTCAGCATTCTATTCAGTTTGTAAATGGTGGGGAGGTTCCTTGTAAATCATTTCTATAACCTGAGAGAGTATTGTGATTCAATGGTTTTCATGATGTCATTGTTGTAGAGGATGGTGGTGATGTATGATTCCAACCTATATTAGTGGTCCTTTCATACTAGTTCTACCATGATATACTATGACAGGCATCGGTAGTTCTGGTGTCCAGGTATAAGGCGAGAAGTAACTGACTTCATATCATGGTGTTATACATGTCATTAGGTTAAATAAGATCACTAAAGGACCTCTAGTTTTCTTCAACCACTACATATTCATACATAGAAGTGGGAAAAGATCTCCAGGTATTTTTATTGTAATCTTACCTTGTAAACCCTAGGGAGGAATTCAATTTGGGTGGTGCTTGACCATTTAACCAAATCATCCAATTTCATTCCAATCATAGATTCATCCAAAGTGGATGAGTTGGGTTTGTTATAAGTTTATAAGGTTGTGAGGATTCATGGTGTGTTAGTACCAATTTTATTTAAAAGGGTCCCCTACTTCACCTCATGATTTTTGGAAGGACATCATAGGGTGATGGGGTCTCAGGTAATGTTGAGACCAGTATGCCACCTTCCAAATGATGGTTAAGTGGAGTATGAGAATTATATATTCAAAGAAATTATTCAGCCATGTGTTTTAGATTTAGGAGGATCATGGGGTATCCATTTGGGGTTTGTTGAGATTTTATATAATAAAATATACCAATCCTTGATTCTAATGGATCCTTTTGAGGAACATTATGGTTATTTGTGTCGTTATTCTTTGTTTTGTGCTGAGGTGAGTAAGACCTCATTAATGAGACGGATCCTTATGCAAGAAACGTATTATAATGTCAAGTTGATTAGGAAGTGTTTATAGATAGCATATATTCATCACAAATCCTATGCTAATCAAAGGTACCATGCTATGTATTTTTATGTGGGTGAGTGTGTGTTCCTGAAAGTGACACCTTATATGTGTCACTGTCATTTGGGTAAGAAAGGGAAGCCAACGGCAAGGTATGTTAGACCATTTGAGATTATCAAGATAGTTGATAAGGGGGAATACATGTTATAATTTCCCTATCATTTGATTTCAATTCATGATGTGTTCTAGGTATCTTACCTGAAAAATTATAACCTAGATCCATCTCATGTGTTGAGTTGGGACGATTTTGAATTGGAGCACGATTTGTATGTGCTTGAATAACTTGTACATATTAAAGATTGTTAGTAGAAAGTTATTTGTTTTATGTCTATTCCATTGGTCTAAGTTATTTGGTATCATGATAATGACGTGAATGGGACATGGGATAAGAAGTCTTAGGTTGAGTCGGAGTATCAGTTATTGTTCTCTGATTAAGCTTCAAGTTGACTTTTTGAGGGGTTGAAAGTTTTCATGGTGGGGATAATTGTCACATCCATGAATTTTTTTGAGGTATTATTTTTTTTATTTTTTTTCTTATATTAATCCTGGATTTTTTTCCTTGATTTATTCATGAAAATAGATATTTTTTCTAGACAGTAGGTGGAGCATGGTTGGTATATGTTTAAGGTAAACCTTAATCCCTTACCTATGAAATCGTGTGACCAATTTCATTTTTGGATAGTGCCAAATGCATGAGTGGTGCATGGTTTGTAAAATAGTGTAGGATAACCTTTTTTAATGTTTATCTTGGATAGTGAGGGACACACGGTTTCTACACTATTTTTAAAACAATGTAGGCTAATCTTGTGACCTATCTGGGTCATTAAAAAGTGGAAAATTACATTTGTTCCCGGTTCAATATTAACCCTAAATCACCCCATACACCCCATTCGATATTTTCATCCATGTGAGCTTCATCCAATCCTACTTTTATCCTATTATCATTTAACTTTTTGTTGTTTTAGCCTTGGAACATCCTGGAATCTTAAAGAAAGTATCTTTTCTGTCTTTTTCTTCCTCCTTCAAGGGTGTCTCTTCTTCCTTTCTTGAGTTCATCTTTTACAGTGGTTTGTTTTACATATATAGGGGTTTATCTTATGTTGTTGTTTGAAATATTGATTTTTTTTTCAATATTTCATTTATAGGGTCTTATGGTGGTGTGATTGTTGTTTCATACTGATTTTTGGAAGTTTCAAAGTGTGAGTTGGGTGGTTTTATGCTTTTACATTATTATATGAATATTTCTGGATTTCCTGATTATTCATGTGTGTTCTATGGATTATTTTTTTGGTAAAAACATGTTTTTAAAATGTTTGAGATGAAAATTTGATAAAAATGGAATTTTTTAAAGGAAATTTTTCATGTTTCATGTGTTCTTCGGTGTCGTGTTTCTTGAATATGTTTTATACCTTGTTTTAAAGGTACAAAGTGTGTTTTAAATGATATTTAATGGTAATAATGTGTTGTAAATAGAATTTCCAAGTGAATTGGGGTTATTTATGTTGGATTCTATTTTATTCAATTTAAATGTGTCTTTGAATTTTGAAACTGATTTGAAGCATATTATAAAATAGTTTTGGTGTGAATATGACATTGAATGGGGTTTTGACCCAAGAAATGGATGGATTCAAACTGTGTTCTTATTGTTGTGTTCAAAAATGGGTTTCATAAATTATTGTTGTGTTGCGAAATGAATTTCAAAATGGTTTTGGTGTTCTTGAGAAATTGAATGTGGTTTTATTTATAGAAATTGGTGGTGATTTTTGATCATTGGATCAATATGAAAATGGGAAAGTAGTTATATCCTTGTGTATTTATGATTCTTATCATGTGTATGTGGATGTGATGATTATTGTGATATGTGAAAGGGAATTTGAACATAATTGGAATCCTGAGTATCTTGGTGGGATAACTATATCTATTATTCTAGTTGATTCAGAAGTAGTCAAGGCATGAATTCATATTGGAGTATTGATGATTTCAACACTAAATAAACATGTGATATGATCAGAAGCCATTAAAATTTTGGGATTGGATACCCTATAGTTTATTTTTCATGGGAACACTTTTGGTATTGTCTTATTATTTAGAGACCGCTTAAATTTTGGGAGATGTTTCCCTCTAGTGGCTCATGTACGGGAACAATATTGATAGTTGAGTTGGAGGATTTAAATCACAGAGGTATAACATTTCTAGGGTCCCACTAGTGTTGGTTACCTATAAAGATTTATCCATGATGCTCTTTTGGGATAATATTATTATATTATTTGGTGTTTTCTATAAATATAATGAAGACCATGAATATATTTTTATTTCAAGTAAGCTTATTTTTTAAAAAAAAATTACTTAGAAATTGGTTCTTGAGAAACTTCTCCATAAATTTTTTTCCAAGAATTTTTTCAAATATTTTAATGAAAATTTTGTTGTTAATTTTTCTACTAATTTTATATCATAGAATCCATATTTTGCGTAGAATTATATTTTGATTATTCCCACAATCTATATACACCTTTGGGTGTATTTACATTTTGTTATGTATAACCTAGGTAAAGGTAATATGTGTCGTGGTGGTGAGGGTGGATCCATTTTCAGGTGTTCCTCTTCTTGTAATTGTTGACGGTTGTTATTGGAGGGTGATGGACCTCTTGTTTCATGGAGGTTTTTGGGATATTTTTTTTGTTACCATTTCCTTTTAGTTATTTTAGTATTGCTTATGTTGAAAAACATATAATCTTAAAAATGTTGTGCCTTGCTTGGTTGTGGTTATTTGTTACTGTGATACTTATATTTGTTGGTTGTTTATGATTATATAAATGGGTGAGGTCATTCCCAAAGAACACTATTGATACCCAAGAACTATTTTTTATCCTATGGGGATCATTAACACCCTTCAGGTCATACCATGAATTGGGTTGGGTGTTGGTTTGGATGGCATCCCTTCTTGGTTCGTGATAATGGGTGAATTTGAGTTATCTTCTAAGGAATTTCCATTATTAAGTTGATTCACCCAATGGTCCTCCTTACGAGGAATGATATGGGTTATGAAAACTAGATGTCCCACATGTATTACCAATTTATCCTAATATATTTTATTTAGGTTCACATACAAGATATACATGGAGTATTCATGTTAATTTAAGGATTCTAGAACATGTTTCACCTTTTGTTTTGAAGGGAATCATGCCATCAACTCGGGACTGGTCTTGAGTAATGGGTAAAGACCCTATTTTTGAGAGTGTACTGATAATGTATATATATATATATATATAAGATTACTAGCTCTAATCCATCCTTCATGTGAAGCTATAGGACTTAAATCTCATGTTCCATCTCAAGCCATGTGATAAGGTATTCTTAATTGGCCCCATGGTGTTTGTATTATTTTTACAATAGGAACACATAAAATATGACGACCTTAATAGGTATAATTAGAAAAAATCTATGGATATCCCTGTTGATCATAAGTTTATTGATCATTCACCTAATTAGGTTTTTAGAGGTACTATCATAGTGAATCTACTATCATGGAATGAAAAGATCGATTGAGAGGATACATTCATCTAGAAATTCTATTTCAAATGGAAACTCTTCAATAGATGGGTGTAAGTCTTGGAAATATACCAATGTGAAACCCTTGATGTAATAATTACGATAGAAAAAATGCCACACAATTGAAGGACCACTACCCATAATGTCAACCATCTATTGGACATCAGATGTTTGAGTATGTTCATCATAGGGTTAAAATGAGAAAATAGTTGGACTTCAGGGTGATGTAGATAATTACACATCTTTGAAACCATAAAGGACATGTTGGGGAGTTCATCATAATGGTATAATATAGAGGTTCAATGCAAAGAAACGTGAAAATGTGATAATATAGGTTATTTTCTATGCCTTATTTTTTTAATATATTAGGGTGTTGAGGGATTGTTTTAGGGAAATGAAATAGTGGAAAACATGTTTCTATTGAATGGGTTTCATCAAATATTGAGGATGAAATATATTTTACTTGTTATCATCAAAAAAAATTAGATATTCATCATCCCAATGATATTTGATATCATTAAAAATAATATTAGAAAAGAACTAACAATTTCCAGTAAAATTGAAAATAAAAATATATATATATAAGACAGATAGCCTTCATTGCACCAAAACTCAGAGAGATTATGTGAAGGAGGCATCTTACAGATGGATTTTATTTTTTCTGGGTTGATCTCAGTACATAGTATAGAATAATGATGCCAAGAAACATCCACAAGGGAACCATGAGTATAGACATCAAAGGGTTCATTATAATGTGGTGTGAGCGAAGTAGCGCCTATATTTTCTCTATATATTTGAGATTGACCAACTATTGGAAGGATTTTACTACCAAATCATCTATTTATTTCTTAATAAATATTCCATGTATAGTCTTACAGATATGTTTCATGGAATGTAATAGTTTTATCTAATTTTATTCAAGCTAAAGGGTATCACTTAGTATTCAATGATTATATGAGGTCTTGAAGGAATGAAATTTGTAATATTTTTGATAAAAAAATCTTTAGTTTTATCTAAAATACTAATTCATTATGGTTATGAATAGGAAGAAAACATTTTCATCAGTCATTAAAATTTTTCTAGGACATGGATATCATCATTTATGAAATGGATTTTGAGGTATGAAATGTTGATTCTAACTCTAAATAGTTAATTATTCTTCCTAACTTGGATTATATTGGATAACCATTTTTGGTATTGAACATCCCAAAGAATTTGGATTTTATTAACTTATCAATATGTTTCTATACAATGGAACTATGTTATGGATGTATTATCAGTGGTTTTATTTTGAATTTATGATGGCGGAAGGATATTCTTTCAGTCAATTTATTGTTACTTCTCATCAAATTACAAGATGGTGCTTATCAATGTTGGTATTAAATCTTTTTCGGTGACAAGGTTCACCGATGAAAAATCATCGATGGTGGTGGAGACTATATCATAAATGTAAAGAGGGGAAGAATGAAAATCATATTCATCAAAATCATGTGGATTGTGGAAGGATATAATTCCATAGTCATAGGAACCTATGGAGTCACATCATATTTTATTGTGGGTCTAGAACCCACAAAAGCTAATTTTTTCACCTCTAGATCTGTAGAAATAATGGAGATGAAGGGTGAGAATCCAATCTATTGTTGACTTCATCAATAAATTCCACCATTTTTGTAGAATAAATGGGGCATGGTTAACTTATAGTGATTCAAACCAACCCTCTAGAAGACATAATGGGGATATCATTTTGTAGCCAGGGGACTAACATTATGGAATACAATGAAATTAAGTTTTCTAGTCTTAAGAGGAACCTTTAAATTATTGGAGAATAAATCAATCATTGAGAACTCTATTTTTTTGGTGAATGATGTAATTTTTTCCATGACTTAGATTCTTCACTTACATCCAGGGATTTGATAGTAAAAACTATCATACATTTCATCCTTGAGGTCTTCTAAAATGGGTGTTAATAAATTTTGACTATTCATAATCTCAAATTCATCAATCTATAGCCTCATTCCTTGACTCCTTTCATTTAAAATATCATGATAATTAGATTTAACAAATTTAACTGAAATGGAATCATCATATATTATCACTAATTGTAAATTGAGGTAGTATATGACTCACTTCTGATATAAAAAGGGGACTGCAACAAATAAGTAGAGTGAAAGACTTGAAAAAAATTAATTTTATGTAGAATCTTATTAGATGAATATAAATTCAAAATTTATTAAAAAATATACAAACTGGAATGTCAAGTGTATCATACCATGTGGATTATTTTCTCCATTATTATATACCAAAATCATTACAATAGAATGGGTATGATCTGCATTGGTTTGTCTGAGCTTGTGGATTGCCTATGTTGAGAAAAATTGGATCCTTAAGCCATTTTCCAATTGGAATTGATAGACCTATACATTATTTTACTCCATCGATATGTAGAGGGTAAATATGTGACTTTATATTATTGTATCCTCATATACCATAGGAAAAGGGATGATTCTATGGTATTCCTCATGTTCAATGTAACACCCTGAGATTTTATGAGAATTATTTTCTTTGATGTCTTTTTTTTACACTACACTAAGATTATCTTGCACTATAATAAACACTGTATTATCTTGTAGTATACGCAACACTATTCTTGGCATGTTTTACATGCAAGGGAAACCTTCCTCGATAGCTTGCATTGTATGCAATACCGAGTTTCACTAAAAAGCGATATGTTATTAAAATATTATATAAACTAGATGTTATGAATAGTAATACCAACTTTTTGAAATTTTATAAATTTTATCTTTCAAAATGGACTTCATTTTTGGATTTGGAATATCAAAATTAGCTTAGGGTTATTTTTTGGTATTTTTTTTAAAACATTCAATTTTTGATGAATAGTGAAAAAACACTAAGTTATAGTTCAAAACCAAATTTTTATTTAAATAATTATTTATTTTATTTAAATTTATTTTAGGCCAAAATAGATACATAATACCTATATAAGTTCAATTTAATTCATTGGAGTCATTTTATAATAATTTTTTATATATAAAATTTTTATTGAACTTTTTACCATCTTTTACCCACATCCTAGAAGAATTTGCAAATTAACATAAAACATAATTTTACTGCTTCTGTGAGTTGAATTTCAAAAATCTGAGAGACAAATTTAATATCAAGGAGTAAAATTTGGTTCAATAAGATAAAAATAATTTATGGTGAATAGTATCTTTTTACTTTTATTTACCACGGTTAAAAGTAAATCGGGAAATTAAGGGTAAAATGATTTTATTATTACCTTAACACATGTTCTAATTATATTGTCTAAGTATAATTCGACCATAAACAACCTTTTCAATAACATTTTCACCACTTTGGTCCACTTGGATTAGATTAGGACATTTATTATTATTTTATTTAAAGAAGAGTTAAAAGAGTTAAAATCAATGTTTAATAACTAAATCATTTTTAATATAGGGTTATAAATAAGATAAATTAGAATACAAATATTCATTAGAAATATAAAAATATTTCCTACATAATGTTATTTTATTTATATTTTTTATACATTATATAATTTAATTTATTTATGACAAAATGATGATGCAGTAATTCCCTTATTAATGAAATATTAACATAATTGATATTATAAATACCCAAATAAATGTAATTTAAACCTTTTTATGAATTTCACTAATTTTATAGGTTAATATAACATATTATTATTGGTTAGATGAATTATTTTCTAATTAATAATGCTGTTATAAATTTAGAAAAAACAAAATACCAAATAGTGTCAAAATTGACATAAAAGAGTTTTTAAAACAAATATTATATTATTAATTGATATAATGGTCCTAAAAATATATGGTTTGGAAAAAAGACTTATATAATAATATATATGACATAAATGAACCAATTGGGGTTCTATTGGCAGTTTATAGTATGTTTCTTAACCATATAGTGTAAGAATACAAAAAGACACGGTAAAAGTTATATTATTTAACTTAGAGTTAAATCTAAATGATAAGGTTAAAATGGTAACCTAAACTTGTTTAAAACCTATTGGTTGAAAGGATTTCTACCCATACCCACCCTAGCCTCGAAATAAGTCACTTTGGATCCATTATAAACCGAATATAAATTTATTATAAAATAATATTTTATGTTTTTCTTAAGGTGCCCATCACCCCTCTTATAAAAGTGCACTCCCCCTTCTCTATAATTCACACTTCTAAAGTCATTTATCTTTGCCAAAACCTTCCCAAATACCCTCTCAACTATCCTACCTTCATCTTAGAGGCCTTAAATTAGTCAGAAATCCAACCTAAGGAGCCCTTTTAATCAAATCAAAAGGAAGAACCCGAATAAGTGGTAAATATCTCCCCACCTATTTCAAGTTTTTTTCTTCTTCCACTTCCTCCTTCTTTGATATTTACATTACAAAATAATAACTCCAGTATCTTATATATATTTTGATGTTGTTATAAAAATGGTACAACCATATTATTTATTTTATCCATCCTATGAATGAAAAATTCACCACACGTGCGTACGTACGGCTTACCGTCTTCACGTCGTGGTGTAGTTTGTTATTCAAACATTTCATCATTTGGATGGGTATAATAATTAGTATAAATGATATAAAAAAAATTATAACATTATTATGATTTTTTATATATGATATACCATCCATTTATATATGATTTTAATTTCAAAATAATGATATTATTACTCGTGTGTACGTACGGACTACAGTCTCCACGAACGTGATGAGATTCATTTTCCATGATTAGCCATTCAAGTATGATTATAATATATATATAATAAATAATCATGAATGATATTACTTAATAATGATACTGTATTTATGGGAATATATTTTTCATTTACTTAATTCCATTCAATTCAATAAGGAAACGAAAATAGCGTTCAAGCGTACGTACGACCTACCGTCTCCATGAATGGTGTATTTCATTCCATTTATCGATCTATAATATATATTTATATACTGAATATATATTATATATAAATAATTTTTTAAATTTTGGTATCAAGTAAATCCGGATATATGTAATAATATAACGAACAATAATTCGAAACATGAACGATAAATGAAACGATTTTACCCAAAACGCTGCTTTAACAAGGAATTTACAAAAGAATGGGTAATATAAAGTCATAAGTGAAAAAATATGATATAATAACAATGAATATGATTATTTAATAAGTCAATGACATTATTTAAATAATTATACATGAGTTTCAAATACATATGAAGCATATCAGACCTAAGGTAAGGTATAATTTTGCAATCTCATTTTTATCTGAGATTGCTTATACGTAAGTATTTACCGGGGTTATATTTTTCATCCATGTCCATAAAAATGTTTTTTATAAAGCATTTAATATTCTTACATGGATGTTTAAAGTCACTTTTACCACTCTTAGAATTTTACATTGTGTTATGGAAGGAATCTTTCTTTTGTTTACCATACGAGGAACTTTTTGACTTTTCTGGCCAAAGTACGAGGAGAATGTTTTTTAACTTATACGGCATGAATGGATTTTTATAGTTTCATAATGACTTATTTCTATGAATCTTCCTATAAATTATTTCATGATTATTTTCAAAAAAATTCTTATCTTTTAAAATCTCATGGCATTTTGAGAAAAGAAAATGATTTTGACAAAGAAATGATATTTTCCACAAGAATTCATTTCAAGTATTTTTTCAAAACTATTTTCCATCTAAGATGACATTATTGTGTATGATTATGTTTCAAGATAATGTCTATATTATTTACATGGTTTGATTCTTCTTATGATGAAATTATATCCATTTTTTTATATGGATTATGTTATGATGGGATGATGTTTATGAAACCCATTTTATTCCTTGGGTTATGATGAATGATTTATGTTTATTTTGTGGCACAAGTAAGAATGATTTCATTATGAGATGGGTGGGACATATATCCCCCTCCAATTAATTGGGTAAATATTTATATCTCATGAGATAGACATGTTTGTAATGGAAAGTAAATCTGGTATAGTAATACAGGGCTGGAATGGCAGGTTAACCCAATTCAGTAATGGACTTTTTCCACTATGGTGGTCTTGGGAGCAATGCCTTGGCTACTATGGAAATAATATCATGTAATTAATGGTTTTCCAAAATTACATTTTTTATTCCCATTCTATTTTATCATGACTGATGTCCCATTATGATCTATTCCTTACATACTACCATGTTTAATTTCATTGCTCGATATTTTGATATTTAAACATTATGTTCATGTTCTTTTAAGTTCAAATGTATATGGGTTGTTTTATTTTCTTCATTCTTACCCTTACTCAGCATTTAATCTCACCCTTTTTATGTTTTCCTTTCCCCTAGATATAAAGGGAGGTTTTAGGTAGGAAAAAAAGAATATCTTTATGGAGATGTTGAAGATCTTTCACCATGATTAGAAGATTATGTTCCGAGTTTCCAAAGACGCTAAAATAATACAGACATTGGGTGTTTGTTTATTAATGTATTAAGTATTTTGAAAAAGTAATGTATTGTCCATGTATGTCAATATTTGGGTCTCTACAGTTGGTACCAAAGTGAAGGTTTAGTTAACCTTTGGAAACTAGGATGCGAAAATTTTAGTGAAATCCCTAGATATATTTCTAAGGTATGTCTAGGGTTGTCTCTGAGGTTAAGTATAAGTATAGTTTATAGTCCTAGAATTACGGTAAATATATTAGAATTAAACCTAAGATGATATCTATTGAAGTTACTCCCCCTTTATTATGTTGTTTTCCTAGCATGATTTTTGCCTCTCACACTATTATTTTTGGGTTTTAGAAAATGGCTAGAAACAGGAAGATTCACGATGTACAATGGAATGGTATTCTTCATGAGTAACAAAATGAAATGGGATTTGGAAGTCCAGACATCATTATTATTCCTAATCATAAATATCATAATATGATCAATAATATCAACTTTTTTAAGTTTCCTGACTTATCTAATAAGAGAAAGATGGAGTTTTATGATGATCATAGGGGAAATAAAGTTCAATTTCCCTCATGTAAATCATGTGGGAAGAGGCATCAAGGAGAATGTTTCAAAGGAACTGGAAGATTATTTGGGTGTGGAAAAGAAGAACACAAAGCTATTAATTTCAAAGGAAAAGGTTCAGTTTACTCCATGGATAAGGATAATGGTATTTCTAAGACATCAACAATGGTTAAATGTTTTAAATGTGGAATTTTTGGGCATTATTCCAACCAATTCCCTAAGGGAAAGTCTCATGAAGAGAATAAGCATGGTCATATGGGTAGTATTTATGTTGATGATGATGAAGAGACTTTAAATGATATATGAGATGGAAGAAGTTTTGAATCTCGGCCAATGGTTTATGAAGGTAGTAGAATGATTGCATGTTAATCATGAATAATGTATGGTACTATGGAATAATGAAACATCTAAGGATTGTTACAATATTGTTTTTCCTAAATTATCTGAAAGTATATGTTGAATAGTGCCGATAACCATGAAAATTGATTGAAATATTTTTGGAGAAAAGATGATATGGGCATAATGAAGGGATAAAGATATAATGAAATGTTTTATAGTATTAATGAGCTCATATAAGGACAAAGTGATATCATGGTTTGGGTATATTGAAATTTTGGGATTTTGGTATGTGGAAAGAGTTGACCTTTGATAGCATTCACATTTTCACAAAGATTCTATTGTAATTTAGGTTTCAATAGAATACATGATTAAGGTATTCACATGTTTGGAATGTGACCAACAAGATATATCTTATGATATACTGGGGATAAACTATGGTATTCACATGCTTGGTTGATGACATTTCTAGTAATCATTGTCTTTATACTATGAGAATGGATAGAATTATTTTGGATAAGCCTAATGATTTGAAATGGATTATGTTGGACATAAGATAATATTGTTTAAGGATTGAACTTTTTTACGATATTATTTCTGGAATGTTATAACATTTTAGTTTTAGAAAAAAGATAACTTGCAGGATGGGAGACAACCCGTCGTGTCAGACAAGGTTGTGGGAATCGAACCCACAACTGAAGTGAGACAGGCCTTTATCACCTACCTATGGCATATAGGAAGTCCCTGGTTAGTATAAAATAGTTTTATTTTGTTATTCGTTATGATAGATGAATTATAAGTCCATTTTTTGAATCATATACTATTAACCTCACCATAGATGGACTTATGTATATTTGATAACTTTTTCTAACCTTTTGTTTGAGACAGATGAAATGACCCATCATTCTGTCACATGATCTGCTAACACTTCAAGAATGAAAAATTCAACTTCATTTCTTTAAGATATGAAGTGGAAATTGTTCATGGAATGACCAACGGTGAGATTTTACCAAAATAAGGTAAATATTTATTCGAATTCAAAATTTTCAACTTTAGGGAAATGATATTGAAAACCAAAAACATTTTCCTAGTACCCTCATATCCGATGAATGAGATGATACCTTAAATAATCACAAATATATGTCTTTGTGATTGTTGTACTTTTCCAATCCACGTTCTCTACCACTCTCTATCAGAACTTGATGGTTAGATTTCTCTTCAAAATCTATATTTTCACATATATTCTTCAATTTGGAAACCCAGTGATGAGTTACTTTGGGTATCTGTTATGTTTCTAACGTTCCTTTCTAAAATTATGTTTTAGTATTCCTTTTTAAGATGTTGGTTTCTATGAAATAAACTTTCACGTAGAGAAACATTTATAACCCCGATGAATTTCGAGGGAGAAATTCACTTTAAGGGGGTAGAATGTAACACCCCGAGATTTTATGAGAATTATTTTCTTTGATGTCTTTTTTTTATGCTACACTAATATTATCTTGCACTATACGCAACACCGTATTAGCTTTTAGTATACTCAACGCTATTCTTGGATTGTGTTACACGCAAGATAAACCTTCCTCGATAGCTTACGTTGTACGCAATATCAAGTTTCAATAAACAACGATATGTTATTAAAATATTAAATAAACTAGCCGTTATGATTAGTAATACCTACTTTTCGAAATTTTATAAATTTTATCTTTCAAAATGGACTTTATTTTTGGATTCTGATTATTGAAATTAGCTTAGGGTGAATTTTTGGTATTTTTAGGAAAACATTCAATTTTTGATGAATAGTGAAAAAACACTGAGTTATAGTATAAAACTGCGTTTTTATTTAAATAATTATTAATTTTATTTAAATTTATTTTAGGTCAAAATAGATACATATTACCTATATAATTTCAATTTAATTCATTGGCTTCATTTTATAATAAGTTTTTATATATAAAATTTTTATTGAACTTTTTACCGTATTTTACCCACACCCTAAGAGAATTTGCAAATTTACATAAAACATAATTTTACCACTTCTGTGAGTTGAATTTCAAAAATCCAAGAGACATGGTTATTATCAAGGAGTAAAATGTCGTTTCATAAGATAAAAATAATTTTAGGTGAATAGTAACTTTTTACTTTTATTTACCACTGTTAAAAGTAAATAGGGTATTTAAAGGTAAAAATGATATTCTTATTACCCTAACACATGTCATAATTTTTTTGGCTAAGTATAATTCGGCCTGAAACAACCTTAGGAATAAAATATGAACCTCCTTGGTCTACTTGGATTAGATTAGGACATTTATTAATATTTTATTTATAGTCGAGTTAAAAGAGTTAAAATCAATGTTTAATAACTAAAACATTTTTATCATAGGGTTATACTGAAGATAAATTCGACCATAAATATTTATTATAAAGCTAAAAATATTTCTTACATAATGGTATTTTATTTATTTTTTTTAGAATTTAAAGAGTTTAATTTATTTATGACAGAATGATGATGCAATAATTACCTTATTAATGAAATATTAACATAATTGATATTATAAATACCAAAATAAATATAATTTGAGACTTTTTATGAATTAAAATAATTTTATAGGTTAATATAACATATTATAGTTGGTTATATTAAATGTTTTCGAAGTAATAATGCTGTTATGAATTTATAAAAAACAAAATACCAAATAGTGTCAAAATTGACATAAAAGAGTTTTTAAAACAAATATTATATTATTAACTAATATAATGGTCCTAAAAATATAAGGATAGGCTAAAAGACTTTTTTAATAATATATATGAACCAATTGGGGTTCTATTTTTATTTTATAGTAATTTTATTAACCATATAGTGTAAGAGTACAAGAAGACATGGTAAATGTTAAATTATTTAACTTAGAGTTAAATCTAAATGATAAGGTTACAATGGTTACCTAAACTTGTCTAAAACCTATTGGTTGAGTGGATTTTTACTCATACCCACCGTAGACTCTAAATAAGTCACTTTGGATCCATTATAAACTGAATATTAATTTATTATAAAATAATATTTTAATTTTTTCATAAGGTACCCCTCACCCCTCTTATAATATGGCACTCCACCTTCTCTCTAATTCACACTTCCAAAGCCATTTTTCTCAGCCAAACCCTGAACAAATACCCTCTAAAATTTACTCCCTTCATCCTAGAGGCCTTCCATTAGTCAGAAATCCAACCTAAGGGTCTGTTTTGATAAATCAAAAGGAAGAACCTGAAGAAGAAGTAAATACCTCACCACCTATTTCAAGTTCTTTCCTTCTTCCACATCCTCCATCATTGTTGTTTCAATTATAAAATAATAACTCCAGTATATTCTATATATTTTAAGGTAGTTATAAAAATGGTACAACCAAGTTAGTTATTTTATCCAACCTATGAATGAAAATGTCACCACACGTGCGTACGTACAACTTACCGTCTCCACGTCGTGGTGTAGTTTGTTATTCAAACATTTCATCATTTAGATGGGTATAATAATGAGTATAAATGATATAAATAATAAATATAACATTATTATTATTCTTTATTTATGATATACCATCCAATTATATACAATTTTAATATCAAAATAATGATATCATCGCTCATGCGTACGTATGGACTATCATCTCCATAAACGCGATGAGATTCATTTTCCATGATTAACCATTAAATTAAGATTATAAAGTATATATAATAAATAATAATAAAATATTTTACATAATAATGATACTGGAATTATTTACATATATGTTTTATTTACTTAATTCTATTCAATTCAATAAGGAAATGAAAACAGCGTTCATGCGTACGTACGACCTACCGTCTCCATGAATGGTGTTTTTCATTCCTTTTATCGATCTATCATATATATTTTTATAACGAATATATATTATATATAAATCATGTTTTACAATCTAGAATTAAGTAAATCAGGATATAAGTAATAGTATCAAGAACAACAAGTCGAAACATGTACGATAAATGAAACGCTTTTACCCAAAACGCTACTTTAACATGGAATTTACGAAAAAACGTGTAATATTAAGTCATAAGTGAACCATATATGATAACATAACAATGAATATGATTCTTAAATAACTCAATGAATTTATTTAAATCATTATACATGAGTTTCAGATACATACAAAGCATATCGGACCCAAGGTAAGGGATAATTTTGCAATCTCATTTTTATCTAAGATTTCTTATACGTAAGTATTTACTGGGGTTTTATTTTTCATCCATGACCATAAAAACATTTTTTAAAAACTATGTAATATTCATCCATGTATGCTTAAAGTAATTTTTACCCCTCTTTGACTTTTACATTGTGTTATGGAAGTAATCTTTTTTTTACCATACGAGAAACGTTTTCACTTTTCCGACGAAAGTACGAGGATAATATTTTTTTAACTTATATGGAATAATTGAATTTAAATGGTTTTATAATGCCTTATTTCCATAAATATTCCTATAAAATATTTCATGATAATTTTCAACAAAATTATTTTCTTTTAAAATCGCAATGCATTTTGAGAAAAGAAAATGATTTGGAAGAAGAAATGATATTTTCCTCAAAAATTCATTTCAAGTGTCTTGTCAAAACTATTTTCCATCTAAGATGAAATTATTTTTTATGATTATGTTTCAAGTATAATGTCTCTATTATTTACATGTTTTGATTCTTCTTATGATGAAATGGTATTCATTTGTTTTATATGGATTATCTTATGATGGGATGATGTTTATGAAAGCCATTTTATTACTTGGGTTATTATGAATGATTTATGTTTATTTTGTCGCACAAGTAAGAATGATTTAATTATGAGATGGGTGGGACCTATATATCCCTCAAATTTGTTGGGTAAAGATTTATATCTCAAGAGATAGACATGGTTGTAACGGTAAGTAAATTTGGTACAGTAATACAGGGCTGGAATGGCAGGTAAACCCGATTTAGTAATATAATTTGTCCACTATGATAGTCTTGGCAGCAATGTCTTGGCTACTATGGAAATAATATCATGTGCTTAATGGTTTACCATAATTACATGTTTTATTCCCATGTTATTTTATCATGATTGATGTTCTATTATGATCTATGTCTTGCATACTACCATGTTTAATTTCATTGCTCAATATTTTGATGTTTAAACTTTATGTCCATGTTTTTTTAAGTTAAAATTTATATGGGTTATTTTATTTTCTCCATGTTTACCCTTACTTAGCATTTGAGCTCACCCTTTTTATGTTTTATTTTCCCCCAGTATATAAAGGAAGGTTTTAGGTATGAAAAAAAGAATATCTTTATGGAAATGTTGAAGATCTTTCACCATGATTAAAAGATTATGTTCCGAGCTTCCAAAGACACTAAACTAATACGGTCATTGGGAATTTGTTTTCTAATGTATTAAGTATTCCAAAAAAGTAATGTAATGTCCATTTAAATCAAGCTTTGGGTCTCTACATTCAATAACCTCTATGTGGTAATATTCATCAATGGTTATAGTAGATTCAAACTGGAGAGGTATTTTCAATTCCAAAATGAGGAATACACACAAATCCATTTACTAGTGAATAATAACTTTGTGTGAGTGTCCTTATGAAATAATAGCAAGATTCTTGAGAAAATTTTACTTCTGATCTAATGGAATTTTCCTTCTATATAAGGGTTATCCTTCATAGGTAACCTAGAATGACCAATTGGTTGATGAGCTGGGGAAAGAATATTATGATCTATATTCTACTATTAATTAAAAAATAGTAATAAGCATTGGATGACTATAGATGAACCTTAGAAGGTTGTAGTTCAGTTTTGGGTGTCTATATTAGACCCTTTAGTGGCTATGACTGAGACATGGGTGGTTTTGGTTGATCATTGAGTGGGTGTGGCTGAAAAATATGATCAAGTCTCTATATAGTCAATGGATATTCCCTAAAAGGTGTGGCCATATACAGTATAACCAAATGATATTTGATAAATATTCATCTTTTATTTTTAGTAGTATAAACTTTTCTTTCAGGGATAAATCTTTAATAACTATTCTTGGTGGACTATTGTTTCTTTTTTCTTCGATAGTGTGGTCCCTGTGTTCTTGAAGGATCCAACTATAATTATATGTCATAGAAAATTGTATAGTTGTTTATAAAATTTATGTAATTGGTATAATCATATTCAATTTATTCTTTATAGGTTTCCTCTAGGTCTTGTAATGGTCATGGGAACACATCCCAAAATAGTTTCCCAAAATTTTATCAGATTATAAACTAACTTCAATAATGGATAAGGTTATTTATTACACTTTCATTATCATCAGTGGTTATTTTGAACCATTGAGGGCCACAATGAGGATGAGTTCATCAGATTTGATGGGATGACTAAGTGAGGTGATACTTGAATTAAACACACTCGGATGACCCCATCAGCTATAATGACTAACTTTATGG
The DNA here is from genome assembly GCA_963277665.1 of Viscum album. Taxonomy (NCBI): domain Eukaryota; kingdom Viridiplantae; phylum Streptophyta; class Magnoliopsida; order Santalales; family Viscaceae; genus Viscum; species Viscum album. Next base: position 739,735,364 of record OY728160.1, read on the forward strand.
TTATCTATTCCTTTAACTCTTATATACATCAATGTTATATTTTTTACATTCACCAAAATCATAATCTTCATCATCAGTGGTGGTATAGACCTTTGCCACCTATTCCAAAGGATATTCTACTAAAACCATTTCATGTTCCAACTAGACCTATATCTATTCTATAAAGATGAAGCACTCCATTATGTTCTTTCCAAGGAACCTATGGTCAGGGAAGTGGTTGTTCTACTTCTCAAAATCAACTTCTTATGGTTTCCTTATTTTCAAAAACATGAAACATTTATCTTCTAAAGAATAGAAGATGAAACATTAGACATAGTAATCCATAAATTAGTATACCTTTTTCCATTCCATTTAAGGGATTCTAAGAACTTAACCTTAATCTAATCCCTGAGTGACATTCTCATATAAAGGATATGCCTAATAGGGCCTATTATTAGGGACCACTTGATTCTATATTGATTGGGGGGAATATGTTTTTATAAATTTACTATTACTGCTATGATAGGATTTTATGTAGGAACATGTATGGATAATGGGTGATACCGATGTGTGTACCACTTCTTGGATTCCTCACATTACAATGATATCTCAATAGATTCTAGTAATCTAACTAGATACTTCAGTGAGATGAGTTTTCAATGATTCTCATCTAATAAATTATAGATTTACATACACAATAATGGATACTGGGAAATATTCATGTTGAAGGTGTATATTATTTCCTTATACTTATAGATCAAGATATTGACAAGATTCTTAACCCACTGTTTACTCTTAGAGTGGTCAGGGACACTTGTCCAGTGTATGGGGGAGACAAACTAGTAGAGGAATAGTTGGTTGAAATACTCACAACTATTTGTGTATCCTTATTCTAGATGGATATTCCAGAAGAAGGTATGTCTTCACAAACTATAGAAAAGATACACAAGTGTGGTAACTTCTAGAATATACAGAGTTTTACCATTATGCTACACTAAAATAAATTTAAGAAAAGCTACTATTATGGATCACTCATATCATTGATGACTAAAAATTTTGGATTACTGAATTATGGGGTGGTGGAGTAGGAACCACCCTTGATGGATATGGATTATTATCATGTTTATTTTAGGATCATTGTTTTTAAATACCTTTTAGTGGAGTAGTATGGGAATTTATCACATAATCATGGTGGGATTTGGAATCTGTATGTACCATATTAGGTTTTTACCTCTTATTGTAGAGATACCATGATTCAATAGAGGGAATTTAGGTGTATCTACTAGATAAAGAATTACAAGATACATTAGACTATGTCCTGATTAAATGGAGAGATCATCCTCAGACCTGGTCAAACGAGCAAACATGACTTCTTCATCCCTATATGATTGACCAGAGTGGATTTTCAATCAGGGTTATTTTAGGGGAATAATGGGATATTCTATGATTTTTTCCCTATTTGGATATTTCATATTATTGAATTTGGATTTTAGGCTCTTGTTGGTATAATATTCTTAATAAAATGAAGAAATACTAGAAAATAATTAAGTTCCATGTACATTCCTAGATGGAATGATCTGTATTTTAATTCTTTTTCTATAGTAAAGGTTTGTAAAAACTGTTGTGAGTTCCATTTTAGGACATATATATACAAATTTTTATCTCTACTATCTAATATGAATACCTTTAAGAATATTTTCATGACCTATGGATCCTATCATAAAAGACCATCTTCCTCATATTCCTCATAAGAAGAATCATGATCTGTATCAATATTGGGATTTATGGTAATTATATTCCATGAGTAGGTGGTTTGTGGTGAGGAACCCCTAACAACGATGGGAGGATCAACCTGAGAGAAAAACTGTCTCCACGGAAGGGGGATGAATTGACATGAATAATACTACCCTAGAGCTAGATATATATATATATTTGAATATTAATCTTCAATAATTTAATCCAACGTAGTGATACTTTGTATTCAATCCCACATGAGATTCTAGTGGTAAACATATGAATCATGTCTTTGAGCAATTCAAAGGGTAATGATGTTGAGGTTGAGGTGATGATGACCATAAAAAACTGTTGTTGGGTGGATTGAATATTCTCAAGGATTATCATATAGGTCATATGACAACCTTGATGTTGGTTAAACATTTACCATACTTTCTAATGGATACATCACTGTAAAAAATGGGAATTTAGTGGTATCATATTATCAACATTTTTTAAAAACATCAGTAATTTTAAATTTAGCGATTTTTCTAGGAAACATCCCTAATTTAGAGACTGTTCATGAAAACATCCCCAATTTAGTGATTTTTCCAGATAAACATTACTAAATTAGAAATTTTTTTTGGAAATACTGCTAAATTAGAAATTTTTTTCAGGAAATAATGCTAAGCATATTTATATTTATATATATAATTTCACTATATTAATGTAAACATATATTTAGATATATATACTGATATATATAAACAGTGACACATATATATACAAACATATATATATATATATATATTTATATATATAAAAACATAGACACATATATAAATAAACATATATTTACAAATATGTATATACAAAAAATATTATATATATTAAATTTAGTCATGATTTTAAGAAAATGTTGGTATTTTTGTTACATTTTTACCATTGTTATAAGACATAGAAAATTATATATATATAAATATATAATTATAATTATATATATGTATACATACAAATATATATATATATATACATACAAACACATTTAAATATATATATATATAATATAAACATATATATGTTTTTTTCTTGAAAGACTGAGATCCTACCCAGAAAAGCCAGATCCCTTTATTGATCAGAAAAAATCACTTACACCAGTCTAAAAGTAGGTTCCTTACATTGATCCTTCCTTAGAGAGGAAAGGAGATCACTCGGAGCTTGATCGTCCCAATGAAAACTAGAGCTATTCACACCTTTGTTCGCAAGACCATCAGCCACCGCATTTGCTTCTCTATAGACATGTGTAACAATGTGCTTCTTAGAGTAGAGAAGATCCAAGAATCGTGACCATTTATTGGTCAGATTCCAAGAAATATGAAGAGCACCTGTCCTAATAGTAATCACCACTTGGGTGGAATCACATTCAACCCATAGTTTGTCACATCCCCTTCTCCCAGCTTGCTCAACCGCTTCAATAACAGCTGTCATATCTTCTTTAAGAGAAGTGGCGAAGCCACACGAACAAAAAAGACAACCAAAAACACACCCTTCATGATCCCACAAAATTTCCCCAAAGCCAGAGTTACCCAGGTTACCTCGCAAGGTTCCATCTGTGTTGATCTTGATCCAGCCTTGGAAGGGAGGTTGCCAAAGCACTTCAATCATGCCAGGAGGTGGAGGGAAGTTTCCCCGAAATCCCAGCCTCTTAAGAACAGAGAGATCATGGTATGAATTATCAAAAAAGTAGGTTCTCGGCCGAACAGCCTCACAGACAGCAGCAAGCAACCCATAAATTGCAGTACTAGTGCTGAAATTCTGCTGCTCATGAATGGCCTTGTTTGTGGATATCCATATAATACTAAGTTATTCTCCAGCAGCAGATAATAATAGATACCTGAGTTGTGGAGATAAATTAATCGAAGGCCAGGCTCGCATGAAGTCCATGATTGAGTTGCCCCGAGGAAGTGTCACTTCAAATAAGCTGGAGACGGCCTGCCACATTGCTGCAGTAACCACACAGCTGAGGAAGAGTTGATCAAGGTATTCTCTATTTTGATGACATAAAGAACATCTGGAGTAGAGAGAAATGGTACATTTTTTAGGAAAGTCATCAAGGGGAAGTTTCCTGTGTGCGAGTCTCCAAGCAAAAGTGGCACGCGAATGTTTTAAAAACCCCTTATTCAACTTACCCATCCACTGAGAGTCTGAATCATTTCCAATAGTATGCTTGTAAAAATCATTTGAGGAGAGTATGCCATTTGGTGCTGCCTCCCAAGCCCAGAAGTCCCCCCTGGAGGAGAAGGAATACTTCCCCACAGTAGAAATAATATGTTTCAAAATACCCTCCATACAACACAATTGCTCTTTAATTGACAGATCCAAATTCAGATTGGAATTGTTCTCAGTCACCAATTCTTCCACGTGTCTTCCATTCCAGTTGCATTTCCAGAAAGGTAAAGAGGATTCCTTTGAAACAAGCCATTGAGAATCAACATCTATTCTAGAGAAAATGTTCCTAAAATCAGGCCAGACAGATGAATTAAGATAATTAATTTTGCCATATTTTAACTAAACATATATATGTTTATAATATAAAAAACTAAATAAACATAATATATATATATATATAATATAAAATATAAACATATATGTATTATAAAGATATAAATAAACATAAAATATAAACATATATATAATATAAAATATAATCATATACATATATAAAAAATATAAACAAACACATATACATATATATATATATATATTATAAAATTTAAACTTGTATATATAAAAATAAAATATTAAAAATAAAGTATAAACGCACACAAATATATAATTAATATAAAGATATATAAATATTAATATATTTATGTTAATATTTATTTATAAATATATATTAATTTTTTAAATAATGAAATATATATATATATATAAGGATAACATAATATAATTATAAGTTTAGAAATCTGGTAGTTGAGTTTGTCATGGTGGCCATTCGTTATGATGAATGTGCCTGTTTCGATTTCATAAGGAGGCAGGCTTCATCTTGCCTTTATTGGGATGATTCCATACCAAGTAGTGTTATGGAATACGAGCAGTCATTGGGCATGTGAAGGTTTGGTGTACAAGAATACACGAGATCTTATTGTTGGGGTAGTATATTTTTTATAAAAAATGTTTTCTTTGCTATAAAAAACAAGTCATAAAAAATTAATTAATTTAAAAATAATAATTTATTGATGTTTTTAAAATTTTCAATTAATGAGGTGTCATTAATTAAAAATTATTATAAACATCGGTAATTTGATGATGTTTGTAAATGTCTTTAATTAGTGACGATTATAAACATCACTAAATTAATGACTTTTATAAACATCACTAAATTAGAGACAACTCATTTATTTAAATTCTTCAAAAAAATAATTAAAGGATTTAGATACCTTTTAAAATGTAACTAATGCAAAAACAAGTTTATTATTTAAGTATTCTTACTAGTGTGTGTTGTATGATCCTTGGAAGGTATCATTTGGATAGTTTTTTGTGGTTATAGGTGGCCAAAACTCTACTGCTAAATAGGTTGTAGCCAACTTTTAACATAACCATTCTTTTCTCTACTCTTCATCTACCAGGTAATGTTATTATAGATCACCTCACATTCTTATATGAGATAGACATGAATCTTGGGGAGGATATTTTGAAAATTTAGTCTTATTTAGGTCTTGAGGTAGAAGAGGCATCACCTAAGATATTTTTATCTATAATGAAGGGGTTTCTTTAAAATGTGGAAAATGATTCATGACCGTATCCATGTAGGAAGGGGAGTCTACATTCTATTATTTTATATATATTTCATTGAATAAATGTGGCTTAATCAGAGATTCATTATCATTGGAGGGATCTACAATAGGCCCTTTTGTTTTCCCTACATCCAGTGTACTGGTGGAGCGAAAAAAGACTAATGGTGTAAAATGAGACTTCATGTAGAGTATGTTTATGAAGGCCAAAAATACCACATTTATAGGTATCTATGTCAGTATCTTGGGACATTATGGACCTCAACATTGGGGATGGTCATCTGTAGTAGATGAGAACCAACATCCAGTTATAGTGGTCAAAGTATCTGTATCTATCTAGAATAATTATTCATCCAAAATTTATATCCATTAAGTGTAGTGAATTGTTGATGACTCTGTTGTACCTCTGGTTCTTATACAAATGTTCCCAAAACAGGTTATTATGGGAGTTTTCTGGAGCTCTTCTATTTAAATTATGGTTGGCTCTATCAGTGTATGATCTATAGTGGTTGGTAAACCATATACCCTAGGGGAAAATTCATGGTATTTGAGTTCATAGACATTGGGGGGACCTCCATATTAGTTATATTCATTATAGGGAGGACCTCTACAATGCAGTTCTTTACAATGGGAATGACCACTATTGTGTTTCTCGATGGTGTCAGTGGACAAGAGAGTCAAACCATCATTCCCAGTGGGAGTCTTGGGTCTCAATCCCAACAATGAAAATATGTATCGCTTAATTGTACTAATAATGGAAGGAAATTTATTGGTGGTGTAAGGGGACATATGAGTTTTTACTATGGTATTTATTAGAAAATTTATATAAACCATTCCCTGATGTGGGAACCATAAAACCTATACCGAGGAAAGTGGAGTAAGTATCTGATCAACCTATTTGATTGTAATTTTTTCCATAATAAGTTCTCGACAACACATAGTAATGGTATGAAACCTCCTAAAAAATTCCCTAATGGAATCTACTGCTTCCACAGACTGAATGTCATGTACCTCTTTCAGAAATAATATTTCTTTTTGGTGTGTTTTGAGGAAAGACTCCTAATATAGTTGAAAGTGGAAACTATACATAATTTCCCCCTTTCTTCTTTCTTGCTGGTTATAGTGTCAACATGGTTCTTAAACCTCAAATTCCAATTAATCTGTATCCCTAGTGGTAATGAATCACTCATACTCATAATACCAAACATGGGTGTTAATAACCCTCTACTAAATTATCTCTAATAGAGAGACAATATGAGTGTGTAAGTGTGTTGTATGAGAGGTCATAGTTGTGGAAGGAGTTTAATTATGTTAGTTTATTTCATGGTTGGATCTTCTATCCCCATGATTATTCCTAGATGTCACAAAATACCATTCATTACAAGTAGATGGTTTCATGATAGATTATATAGATCCAACTATCAGTACATGTCAAATGAAAGAAACTACCAATGCATTTGATGTGATCTATCCTCTCTTAGGTGGAGGAGGATAGATATTTAATTATGATGTCTAGAATTGGTGATACCCAATGATCATTATATGCTAACTATTATAGGATAATTTTTTATATTATCAACACAATTATGTTTTTTTATTATTTTCATTAGGGAATTAATTCGTGTGGGATATATGTTTTTGGGTTGTTCACGATCTTATAGCTCCACATTCCTATAATCCAATGTTGACTAACCTTCATCACTGGGAAATATGATGTTAGTTTCATGATCATAATGGTAAAATGTGATAAAAACTCATTATTGCATGGATACCTATGTGGGTTTCATCACCTTTTCTTTGACTCCCTTATAGATCTGATAAATGTTTGTGAATATCATTCCTAGTACCATCTTCTAGTAAACATGAGTTGGTTAAGTTTTTTGATACAATGGTAGGTTGGATACCCATGATTATATTTGATTGTTTTGTTTCACATGTTTATAATTTATAAATATCATACTTATGTGTGATTCTGAGGGTAATTTATTACCACGTGATATTTTATCTTATGTAAAAAACAAGAGGCATTTCGTCATTAACATAAGGAAACATACCTTAAATTTTTAAGTAATCCTAGGATCCCCACATAAGTCATATTATTATCATCAAAAAATATTTCCAAATTTTTTTTTGTGATTATTCTAGAACTCATCACAAAAATCAAAAAAAATTTGTCGAATAAGGATTCTTGGTTATTTCACCTAGGGAATCCTGCACTTGTGATAGAAGATAATAATATTACGGTCATTACATATGGGGGGAAACAGAAAAATTATTCCTATAACATAGTATTATTATTCATATCACTTAATATATATCATTATGTTCATATAAGGATGTATTTTAGGTTGATCACCTAATTAGATGGGGTATAGATCATATTCTCACCACATAGGCTTTATAGACAATTCACTTATATTTCTCATAGACTCAAACATTGGGTAAGGTTGTTGACACATCATGTAGTCTTCTTAGGATTAATGATGAGCAAGGGTGATCCTGAATATTACTATTATGTATAGTATTTTCACATATTAATAGTTTTTTAGTGTTGGTACCATATATTATCATTATCTATTATCCATTTTACATGTTTAAATCCAATTGAGGGTAGTCCCACATACGATTTTCATGTATGTGTTAGTCATATATTTGGAGTATATTGGAGATTGTACCATAATACTTATCACATATGGGTCAATCACATATTTAAATCAATATGGGGATGGTTCCCATATATTCATGCAACGTACATGGCTGGGAACAAGTCACTTCCATATGGAGACACTCTTATATTTAACATACAAAGGGGATGGTCCCACATATTTTCATCATGTATCGGTCCTCAAATATTTGGTGTCTAGTTTGGATGGTCACACAAACACACATCCCATAAGATTCGATCACATATTTAACATCTAGTGGGAATGCTTCTGATATATACATACCACATACTATGAATGGCATATGTCTATATCATGTGGTGATACCATTATCCTCAAGTACATTATATTAGTATATAAGAGGTTTGGATTAATCTCAAAAAAATGATCATATATTATAGTTACAACCTTCTTTGTGGGATAGATTAATGTTAATATGCTAGTTTCAAAGATTATGTTCATTTTATAATATAAAATTTCAAAAAGTTCCAGAAATTAATTTTAATATTTCCTCACAAATTGAAATAAAAAACATTTATCAAGAAAAAATTATTTTAAAAAATAAATTAAATTTTAAAAAATTCAGTGATTATTTACTATTCATTTACCAATAAATTTATTTTCAGTGGGACAATTATATATATTTCATAAATTGGATAATACTATTCATACCCATAAATTTAATGTATAGGTTATAATTGTGACAAATAATAATGTTTTAATAGTATTTCACATTTCATTTAAATGTGGTGTTACGTGTAACGCAAGCTATATAACAAAATAAATTTTTTTAAAATCAATATTTATAAAACCTTTTGGAATTACTGGTTTTTCCTATAATTATATAACACTCTAAATAATTGGTTAAATATTATATCTCATGAGATACTATGTTATAGAACATGAGAGGTTATCCTTGTAAAAATTTTCATTGACATCGATTTTTATCTTAGTCTGGGTTTTGGTACATTAGTGGTTAGCCAAATACAGTATGTTATGGTACATATGAGGTCAGAAAACTCCAACAGAATATTAATGAATTATTGGTTAACCTTTACATGTGATTATGATATCCCAAGCTTATATATGTGTCACATTTCTATGTTATCCCTTATTCCTCTTTATGTCACCATGGATTATAAATAATGCATAATGATCTCCATACATAAAAAAATTATATAAGTTGCACATTCTTTATTATCCTTTTTTAGAAGATTTTCAAAGATATAATATTATTATATCACTCTTTATGATCATTTAATCAAGTTATTTTACAATGCCCCAATATTTAACTATACAATTTTTTTTAAGTAAACACTATTAGTATAGATTATCTCACAAACAACACAAAAGTAAGGCCATTAACAACACATTCGATGAATATTATTAAGAATATTTAAGATTAATAAAACCTCTATTAGTTAAAAATAATAATCACTTAAAAATACTTAAAAAATAATATTATGCACCCAAAATGTTTTAAAGTGATATTTTTCAATAAAAATACATTTCCTTCATATTCTGTTTTTTATTTAAAATATAAATTAATACATTTTAGAGCCTTAATTTGGAAAAATTGACTTATTTATTATATTTCACATGAAAGCATTAACTTATCATGAGTTTTTTGTTTTTTTTTGAAATAATTTCTTTTTAATGGTGAAAATATAGTTCATTAAAAAATAAATTTTTATGAATTTATCAATTATGGAAAAGGACCTAAAAATTTATGAAAAATTTAATTAAAAATATTTTTTTAATTATTAAAACAATTTATTTTGAATTATATTTTTTATTTTATAAATCCAATGGTTAGTTTTTAGAACATAAGTAACATTTTATTCCCATTAAAAATAGATTTTGGTCGTATATTTTAAGTATTTTTAGGGTAAAATTTCATTTTGGATTAATTTTAAAAATTAAAATTATTTATTTTATATAGTAAACATATTTATTCCATTGAAGTTAATAATAATGACAATTTTATTCCACTCAAAAAATTTAAGCTTAAAAAGAAAAATTTTCTAACCACTGTATTCACGAGACACGTGTTTATTCTAAAACTATTTTTACTAAATTGTATAAAGTTATTTCATAAATCTATTTTAAAAAATTAAATCAACCTATTAAAATTATGTAATAAGATAATTTATAAATTTATTCATTAATTTAAATTACCAGGAAAAAAAATTTCTAGCAAGGTAAATGTTTGTCAAAGTATTAATTTAAAAAGAATAAACAAAAATCCATAAATAAATCCTTGTTTTCTCCAAAATTAGTGTTAGAGAGGATAATATTCCTCATAATTGTATTCATGTAATATTTTCAAATTTCTAGACAATTAAACATTAAATAGTAACATTACATCATTGAAAATTAATATGTACTCACAAAATTACTCTTCTTTCTTATTAAATAAGGGGAACACTTCAACCCATTCATATGACACAAATCCCTTCAAATTTAATTATGAAAATATGTTGTTTATCCTACTAATATTTTTTAATATGTATTAATGATTACAAGTACCATAAAACATGTCACTTATGGAGCTGGTCCTCGAATAAAGTAATGCTTCCATTGTTTGGACTGTGAAAATTTTCTAAGATATATTGTTTAAATTATTGGAATGAAATAAAATAAAAATAGTTTCCTCTCATATTATAACAAATACATTTTTTGACGAATTTTTTTATTGCAAAAAACATATTAGTGTTGTTTTAAGAAGCCTCAGATGGTATCATATCAAGGATTAGTTAATTTTGATTATTTTTTTAGTCATTTTGGGAATTAATATAAGATAACTTAATTGAATAACCTAAGGAAATGTGTAAGGTATATTTATATGTATAGGAAAATATATTTTTGTTTTAGGAAATACATGATTGTGTGGTTCTCTTATATATAAATCCTCATTAGGATACTAGAAAGTGGATGACTTTGTGGCATATATGAACTTAGGGGTAATCATTCTGAAAATGTATAGTTTAGTATCACTAAAATCATCACTCTAATTCATGATATGTACTATCCCAAAAAATGGATCCTTTATAATACAAAATATTTCATATAACTATTATCTCATACAACACACAATATAAAAAAATAACGAAATATTAATAAGACACTAGTAATAATTATATATTAAACAATATGATTGTGAACCATTAATAATTAATACCTTTAAAAGGTATATACTTAAATAGATTTATCATTAAAAAGTATATTTTCAAAAAGAAGTCATTTTATTTATAATAATAATTTTATTTTAAATTGAATATTTTTAAAATTAATAAATAATATTTTATAAATTAAAATTAAATTTTTAATTCAACAAAAAAATAGTTCTGGATGTATTTTTTATATTTTTATCAAGTAATCGATTTTAGGTAAATTGTAAAAAAATACCATGTTTTATAATAGCATCACTATTTTATGGAATCGTGGCTTTTGAAACAATTTTTACATAAAAATTATATGTATATAAATTAATTTAAATCATTTAAATATACTATATTCAATTTATAAAACACATAATTATAATTTTAGAAAATAAAGTAATATTTTTGGAAATATTATTTATCGTCTATTTCTTTAATTAAATTTATTCATCAAAAAATTAAGATTTGAATTTATTTTAATGACATATAAAATTTATTTTATCAATAATATTATTCTTAATGTAATTATAATCAATATGACTATTAATTTCTTTATATACACAAACTTTATGTTTCAAACCACATGTATCTTAAAAATGGGTCTTTGCACGTCACAGGTGCTAACATTTAGAAAAATTTCCTTACACATAAGATTTTAACTTGATAAAATGACACATGTATGTTAGATAATAATTTCCAAGTTACTTAATATGGATAATCTCATTTATAGTCATAAAATTATGATTATTAGGGTCATTTCTCATTACAATGATAATAACGATTCAATTATTTTAAAATTATTATTTTATTAAAATCAATTAATTTTTATAAAATCAAAAAAATTGTAAATTTTTTTAAAAATAATATAATATTATGTATAAACACATAAATAAATATATTATCTCCAATGTAATGGGTAATAGATAATAGATAAATATATAAATACATAATGTTCAAAATGTCATTTCTCTACAAAAAATTGTATTTCTACACATAATCTATTTTAATTTAAAATATATTTTTATAAAATTTATAAATTTATTTTTACTAACAAAAAGAAATAAATTATTTCTATTACCCAAAAATTGGGTTATATGGGTAATTTTACATGTTTAATAAATCATAAATTCTCGTAGTCAAAAACCTGTTCTTTACATTAAATGTAAAATAATAAAATATAAAAAAATTGAGAAAACACAATAAGATATTTAAAAGATTTTTATAAATCCCTTTACCAATCTATATATACCATAAGTAACCCTAATATCAATTATGATGAATATTTTGATACATTAAACTTATAATAATGTTGGGGAATTATTATAATATAGACAATGTTTCTAAAAGTTCCCTTTCCCCTATATTATAAATGGGGATTAGTTAAGAACTATCAAAAACAAACTGATAATCATAAATATTCCTTTAAACCCCTTAATTTTATGATATAAATAACCCTATAAAAAACATAATCTATTGGTCACTCATTGTCGGCCTAAGAACCTCAATTTCAATTGGACATCATCGAAATAAATCAAGTCTCTAACATACAAACCTACATAAGTTTTTCTATTTATGGTTACTCTAAAAAATAACTTATCACAACAATAATATGATGAATTATTAAAAGTTATTATAATTATATTATGTTATTTTAAATTTAACACTCTTATTTTTTTTCATTTCTATCATCTTAAAAAAAACATCATTAGTGTGTTTGGTTGACTATTGTCTCCATGAAGCGATGCCATTTGTTTATTTTTTTTATTAAAACCATTAATTAATGATCATAATGGTATTATACTGATTAAATATTATATATATCAAAAAATTATGATTATGATGTATCAATTTAATATCCAAATTTATCCCCTTTCAATCATTGATAAATGGGAACATTAAACATGTGTTTGTGAGGACTGCCTCCTCCGAGATGAAATTTTTTTAATTTTCCACTTGATATTGTTATATTATAGAAACCAAATTAAATAATTTAAATAATAATAAATAAATAAAAATAACATCATTATTATTATTTGATAATTATATTATGTAAATATAATTATATCATTAACCATACTCACCAATTGATATCACGTGTGTTCATGTTTGGGTCAGTTGAACCACCTACATGAATGAATCATAAAAATGATCATGGATGAAAAATGGGAGTGAAATAATGACATTATTATATATTAATATGCTAAAAATATTTATTATACGGGTGCGTTAAACTTATATGTGGTACATACCACATTTTCAACATCTCATATTCAATCATTCAAAAAAACTACCAAAACATGTTTTTATAAATTTGATTTTCACTCTACATATCCAAAAAGATTAAATAATTATATATAAAAAATATAAATTATTATATTATATATAATGATTAATCCAAAATGACTTGTTAATTATTAATTTTTTTTAAAATTAGCTATAATGGTGCTAATATTTTAAAAATTGTTAAATAGAGTTACAATTATTAACACCAAATGATCATAAAACACACTAATAAATTATTAGACCCATTACAAAAAATTATGCCATGGATTATTAAAGGGTAATATTTATTATTGTGGTAATTAAATAGTTTATTATGATATATATATATTTTCATGATATGTGGTTTTAGTCTCATCAACTAATCATGGAAATAATGTAATTGTTTTTCGTATCAAATTCTACTCCTTGAGACATGTTTTAATGTTATGCACTAATTTCTTATTCCTATTATATATATACATAACAAGAATTTATTTTTTAGTAAGACATTATCTATTTCATTGTATTTATATAACCATGTGATTTTCAAGATTTTAAGGATATTAGGTTGAGAATTGCTAAATTCATAAAGGGTATATCATCTAAAATTCAAATCTTTGAGGAATATTTTATATTATACACCTACTCTTAATTATTGATTTTATAAAAAGACTATATCGTATATTACCCAATAAATCCCCATTTATCTTGGGTAATTTATGTTTAATTTTATCTTATTTCACCATCAAGATTCTGATTTAAATATTTCTCAAGTTGTTATGGTTTCCTCTACTCAAGTTTCTTTTTAGATGAGTAAAAAATTATAGTATTGTCTTAAAAATTAGATGTATAATTTATCCTAACATTTCAATTACTATATCAAATATCTCCTTCCCCTCTAGGAAACTAAATCATTTTGAAAAAAAATTCTTTTTTTCTGGAGATTATATCCGCTTTTTAAATACATTAATGATTCGAACGGTCCTCTACCTTTTTAATGGATATTTTTCTTCTTATAAATGGTTTAAATATAGAAATTATAATTCTTTTAAGTAAAAAAATTGGTTTTATCTCAATTGAACAACATATTTTACTTCACCAAAATTATAAATAATTTCTCATGATTGTTTTTTCAATGTGGGTTTTAGTAAAAAAATTATTTTTTTTTAAAAAAATTCATATGGTTTGTTTTCAAAATTACATTATTTTTAATGTAATGTTTTAAAAAAATTTAAAAAAAATATTGAAAATAATGACTAGAAATTTTCAACTAACCTTTATTTCATACAAAAATGTTTAAAAGGAAATTTCATTTAATTGTTTTTTTCGAGTCATTTTCTAAAAAATTACCTCTCTAAGCATTTCTCTAATAATAATTCATTCCACCGCCTTTATAGTTTTATCTAAATCATCCCCTTTGTTATTTCATTATTTCAAATGGGAATTATTTATATTCAAATTTCATAAAATA
The DNA here is from genome assembly GCA_963277665.1 of Viscum album. NCBI lineage: Eukaryota > Viridiplantae > Streptophyta > Magnoliopsida > Santalales > Viscaceae > Viscum > Viscum album. The sequence goes on from OY728160.1 coordinate 739,750,407, forward strand.
TTTATTTTAAAATTATTTAAATAGATAAATTATTTTTTTATAAAATACATTTCACTAATTCTCCTTAAACGTATTTTTCATATATGACTGCTTACTTTATAATATCTTATTCCAAATGGGGTATATTTTTGAAATGAAAATATCCACTTTATATCTCTCAAGTTCATATTTATTTTTCATTTCATTCAATAAAATTATTCACATCTACCATTATATTTCTTAGCCACATAATCTATATGGGAATGATATTTCTTTTAATGAAAATCCTATGTGAATATATAATCTATTAATCCATTGATATAACGGTGTTCACCTAATCACTTATATGTCAATTTATTTTGGAAATTCTTTACAAAATCATATACCCATTACCTATATGGAGTAAATACCATTTTTACCTTATTTTAAGGGTATTTACCAAGAATGTTTCTTCATTTCATTTAATTTACATTTATTTTCAATTGGTATATCATGACTATTGATGGAACTTTTATTGGTTACATTATGCCATTCCATTTTAAAAATGACATGAAACCCACTATCATTCCATGGGTTCATCATATCATGATTTTGAAATGTCATGAATCCCATTTTCCATCTATGTGTTCTTTTAGAATATGATGACGGTTTTCAAGGGGAACACATATAAATTAATTATGAGATTGGTGAGACCGCTTTACTCATCATATTCATTGGGTAATTTATTATATATCATGATATATAAATGTTATGTGAATAGGTTATCATGATTTTGGGTTAACAATGGGTGACTGTGATGGCTATTATCTCAACACAAAATTTTATGGGTGAAAAGGCTATCAGGTTGCCATTCTCACATATATAAGAAATCTTATATTTATTATTGATCCAAATTACTTCCTGGGTTTCATTTCTCATGTTTAATAATTCATGTTTTTGACTCATGTTTCTATAATATATTAATTCATGTCTTATGGTATTCAAAGTTATATTTCATGATTTATGATATAATATATTTTGGGTTTGTATTTTTTATGTATCATGATTATTCCAATATTATCATCTAAATCTCACTTTTTACATTTGATTTTTATATTTTGTATTAACCAATAATAGGCATCTGAGATCACCCATTTCATATGTTTCCATTTCCCCATGTGATTAATAAAATTAATATATATGATTTGACATGAATGGTACCATATGAGATGAATTTGTTTTATATATTAAATAATTTTTATGGTATAAGTAGTTTTTTATAGTATGAGATATTCTAATTGTTGGAAAATGAATAAGTTTTATTATTTAATGATTTTCACAAATTATATAAAAATATAAACCTAAAATGTCCTATAATTGTATTTTATTGAGATGTTTTATTTAAATTATGTAATTACTATATGATTACATTCAGGATGTTAGAGTTGGTAGTAGAGAAGTGTTTAGATGACTTTAGAGATTAGGATGTTATCAATTGTGGAAAAATCAGGTGTCTAAAATGTCATCCATGTTTAATATGTAATGTGTTACTCTAACATAAAAGGGGTACATAGCACTTTAGTTTGGATAAGGTAATATTGAATGTTTTGAAAATTAGGATAAGATAACATTATTGAAAACCAAATGTATATGTTTACGGGATAAGTCTATTTATAGGATTGTATCTCAAATTATATGTAAAATAATGATTTTTTCGTTTTCCTAGATATAAAATCCATTTCTATATACTAGATGTATATAAAGGATCTAGAATAGATATACCAAGGTTTAATAACCTTGAAAAGGGAGGTTTTGTAAATTATATCAGACATCACCTAGTGTACAAGAAAGAGGCTTAACTTCAAACCTACACTAACTATCATGGGGGGTATTCATTTTTCAATCACATTCTTTTTACAGATTATTATTAAGGATTTATTTCATAATTACCTTATGGTATTTGTTTAATAATTATGATAAAACAGAACCAACATTAATCAATGAAAAAACAAGAGAGTTATTGTATTAACTAATTATGTCATAATTGAAATGAAAGTATAATAGGTCAAAATAAAGGTATCATTTTAGAAGACCTCATATAATTGCGATTTCATATCCTTATACTCAGATTCAGTTGGATATTATCATAACAATTTTTCATGGTATTTTACATAAATATGATCGTGAATATTTACCTAATAAATGTATTAAAAAATAGATATATCATATAAACGAGAAAGGGAGAAAACAGAAAAAGATTAATCTTAGTGTAGGTATGTTATGTTGGAAAAGTGATTTTTCTAGTCTTACAAAAGTTATTGAGGATTATATCCTAATTGAAATTAAATATAGATTCTCTTATCTATTTTAATTAGTGATGTGATATGTATCGAAGGTATTTTTTATATTCTTAGTGTTATTAAGGATTATGTGAAATATTTAATGATTTTTCTTTAATATTTTCACACTAATAGTTTTAAATACTATATTAAATGACATCAATAAAATTGAGAAATTATTTTTTGATGATGTTATATTTTTGGGGATAACTATTGATGAACACATGAATTAGGTATGAAGGACTCATTTTTTGAATATATTCTTGAGGTTTGGGTAATAAATAGTTGAATAAATTTGAAAAAGTATGTTAAATATTACTGGTGTCCTTGGGATGTATAATTGATTCATGATATTTTTGGTGATGTTTATCTCATTTTTGGATTATATTAACTAGTGTTTGATTTTATGAACCAGTGGTGGAATATAAGTGTTGATTTATGAGGACTATATGATGTCCCAATGGTTGAATTCATTGTAGATTTGAAAGATTTTGGGAATGGTATACTATGAAGAATATATTATTAGGGTATAAAAAATAAAAGTTGTTTGTGTAATGATATGTATTAAGATAGAGTAGATGGTAGTAAGGTAGATGTAACATTGTTTGTTATATCTAGAATAATGAGTATGATAATATTACCCTCACATACTTTAATCACTGAGAAATAATTAAAATTATGATAATTCAATTTATGTCAAGGGTTGGAATGATAAAATACAAAATATGTTCAATAAATTGTGCCAAATACTATTAAGAACATAAATAAACCATAATATGTTAAGATGAAATTAGTAATTTAGCTATAATAGACACTAAGAAGGTGAAACGTTAATAGTTAATACCCTTTAAATGTAATTAATTTATAATGGAGAACATTGAAAATGTTATTTTCATTTATATCCATTTACATTACATTAAATATTTTCTTTTAAAATAATTATTATTTTTGAAAATATAATCTAAATGTGATTATGTAAAATTTGGATTTGAGTTATTCCAAAAAAATTGCTTAGGTTGTATTTTTTATATTTTTCTTGAGTAAACAATTTTTTGGTCAATAGTAAGAAATAATGATTTTTCTAATATAATCACTTGGATAAGACATATATTTTAATGAAATCCTTTATATATAAAATTATTTATTTATAAATAAAAATAAATTTTTTATATACCTATTTTAAATTTGTAAAACCCATTATTATCATCTCAAAAAATCATGTAAAATTTTTTGATAACAGACTTTCATCTATTTTATTAATTTAATTTCTACATGGAGAAATTAAGATTTTTATTTATTTTAATTTAAAATCAAACATCTTATAAAAATAATAATATTATAAATATCATTATAATCAATAAAATTGTTAACTTTTTCATATACATAATCTTAATTCTTAAAAAAAAGTTTTCATAAAAAATTTCTTTTACATATTACATGCCCAAATGTTAAGATTAATTTATATTTAGATGGAATGTTAAATTGATAAAATTATTACTATATTTTAGTTAATAATTTTTATCTTACTTAATGTTTTTAATTTTATTTTTGGTTATAAAATTTAGATTATTTGGATAAATGCTAATTACCGTAATAATGGTGGACTAATTATTTAGAAAATATATTTTGTTAATTTCAGGAAATTTATATCAAATAAATTAAAATTAAATAATTCCAAAATTTGTCTAGTATTTTTTATAATCACATAAAAATTATATTAACACCCATTTAATGGGTGATTAACTCTAAAAAATTATGAATCTGTAATGGTAAAAATGTAGTTTTTCTACTAAAACCATTTTTAAACGCATTTAATGTTATAATTCAAAAGTTAATTTTATAGTATTTAGAAATTTAATTTTAATATATTTAGGAATATTTAAGTTCCATGAAACCCTAATTTGGTTATATGTTCTATGTTATATGTTCATTAAAACATTAAATAACTTAGTTAAATATGGTTATCTAGTTTAAATGTAGAAGAGTGAAATGTAAAATCATAATTATAGAAGCCCTATAAAATATTTAAAAATGTGTATAAAACATTTTTTGAGTATTTATATACCCAAATTAACTATGAAATCAAATAATTATAATATTTGGATCCATATACCTTGGAATAGTGTAATGAAAATTTTAAAATATAACAAGTGTTTCCCAAATTTCCCTATTCATATCTTATAAAAGTGGATCACTAACACACTTCCAATCCCACAACTATATATAAAATTCCTAATTGAAAGTAAGGTATTTTAATCTCCCTATAACTTTTTCCCGTTAACATAATTATCTTTCCAATCATTTTTAAAATAATCCTTTCAATTTAATGGGTACTTCCAAGGAAATAATCAAGTCTACATAAAAAGTATTATCTTTTCCTTCTGTTTTTATTCTTAATCATAATCTTACAATGATATTATCTTCCCAATAATATGATGACTTATCTACCCTAATTAAGGGACATTATTTATTAATTTAAACTTTATTAGTTATTTATTTCCATCCATTTTAAAAAAGAAGATCCTTAGTGCATTGTGCGTGATAATGCCTCCACAAAGAAATGGAATTTTTTACCCCCATTAATGATTGGTCATAATGATTTAATTATGAATAAATAATACATATTTATAATATTTATAATTCGGAAATATAATTTTAAATTCCACCTTCACCCCCTTTTAATCATTGAGAAATGAGAACACAAAACTTATGTTTGTGAGGAGTTTCGAACCGACGATTAAACATTATTTTTTATCCAGCTAAATTTTCATAAAATATCTAAAATTATTAATATATGGTTAAAAATAATAAATAAATCAATATAAAATAATTTTTATTCCTATATAATGATATTATATCAAATGAAATCCCTCTTTATACATTCTCACCAATCAAGTTAAAGTGTGTTCATGTTTTGGTTAGTTTGACAACTATCATGAATGATACTTTAAAAACTAATCATGGATGACTATGCTAAAAAAGTAATAATTTTATAATATTTTAATAAGATATTAATAAATATTATATGACTAATTTTAATAAATAAAAGGTAAAACCCCCATATTTAATATTTCATCTTCTGTAATTTTAAGAAACTTCTAAAATATGTCTTTACCAATTCAGTTTTCACATTATGTGTCCAAAATACTTATGTAATGAAATAAAAACACATAACAAAAATATTGGATATATATTAATGAGTAATAAATTATATAATAAAAATTAACTTTTAATTAATTTATGGGTAATGATATCAACATTATCAAACATGCGCCAAACAACTGAAGTTATAAACACCTGATGGTCATAATATTCTATAACTGATTAATATAATCCAGATAAAAAATTATAATAATGATTATAAAATAACTATATTTAGGAATAAGTTTATTAAATATGTTATAATGATATATATATATTTTTACAGGTTATTAGAGTTACATCATAGAAAAAAAGGAAACAAGGTAAGGGTTTTTCTCCTCAAATTCTCATTGTTGAGATATGTTTTAATTTTATGCACTAATTTGTTATTTATATAATTTATATAAAAAATAAAAATGTATTTTGATATAATACAGAATTTAATTTATGTTATATATATGACAATATTATTTTAAATCATTAAATTCTTTTAGGATCAAAATTACTAAATACGTACGTTGTTTTAATCACAAATTCCTTTCTCTGAGACCTATTTTGTATTATATACGTAGTATCATTTATTTTTTTTGTATAAGGAAATTGTGATATATTATATAATTAAAAAAATTTATTAATATTTTCTGAAATTTAATTTTATTATCTTTCACTTTCATGGGATTTATTTAAATATTACACAATTTAGTATGTTTCCTAAGATCAAGACTTCTTTACCAAGAGTCAAAAATTGTCCTATTTTATTTGAAATTTCATATATATTTTATTCTAATATTTATATTAATATATCATATATTTATATTCTATATAGGAAATTAATTTATTTCAAAAAAACTTCATCCTTGTGGTATTATCTTCTATTTTAAAATGAATCAATGATATGAATGATCTCCTTACTTTTCGACTGAATGTATTTATTTTAAATTTTTATATTATATATAGTATTATTACCCATTAAAGTATCCTAAAAATGTTTCTATCAAGTGAACTTAATATCTCCCTTCATTCATTTTCAAAATTATGTTTCATTATTTTTTTTTGGTGAGGGAATTAAAAATGTTTTAAACCATTTTTATTATTTTTCTGATTGTTAGTTTTTATAAATGTATTTCATTTAATGTAGTTTTGTTAAATGTTTCAATATTTATTATTGTAAAACAATTTTAAAAGTTAATTTTAAACAAGATTTAATATCTTAGAATAATTTATAGGGAAATTTCTTTTAATTTTATTTATTTTAGTTGTTTTCATTATAAAATGAATCTCTATAGTCTTTTCTCTATGAAAAAATATTTCCACTTTGTTATTTTATATGAAAAATCGTCTATATAATTTTTTGTATTTAAATAGAAAATTATTTATATTCCAATTTTATAAATCGATCATTTAGAAATACTTTAAATAGATCAATTTTATTCTTTTTTAAAAATTAAATTCCATAAAACTCGCTAAAAAATTTTTTCCACCAAGATCTACTTCCATAAAAATATCATATTTTAAATATAGGGTATTATTATACTAATAATATCTACCTTATTTCATTAAATAAATTATGTGATATCATTTTAATATAATCAAATTATTTTCCACTACCTTTATTTTTCCTAATCACCCAATTTTTATTGGAATGACTATTTATCCAATGACTTTACTTTATGAATAACCTATTTATTTTTCCTTTAATACAATGTTTTTCACCTAGTTATGTATACATTTATTTACTGGGAAAATTATTTCTTGAACTATATAGCCATTACCTATAAAGTTTAAATACCTTCTATTATATTATTTGATGGGTATTGATATATAATTTTTCTTTATTTAATTGTATTATCATTTATTTTCAATTTTTTATTATGATTATTGATGGATCTTATAATGCTTACCTTGTGATATTTAATTTGGAAAAGTAAATGATACACATTCTCTTTCTCGAGGTTCCTTTTATAATGATTTTAAAATATCATGTTACCTAATTTATTTCTTTGGATTATTCTATGGTATGATGACATTTTTTAAATTGGCACTCATATGTACGGATTATAAGATAGTTGATTACTATATCTCCCTCTAATACATTGTGTAAATAAATTTATCCCATCAGATAAAAATGTTTTTAGAATAGGTTAGTGAGTATCTTAGATCAAAATAAATTACTATTTTGGTGGTTATCACTGCTAAAAATTTTATATTTGAATAGTTTGGTGGGTAACTATGTTCATAAAGACAAGAAATATTATTTTAATTATTGTGACACATTCTCTCTTTTTTATCAATGGAATATGTTTCATAATTCATGTTTTTTGAAACATATGTACATACTATTTTTATTCATGAGTAATTTTATTCAATGAAATATTCTAAGATTTATTACCAAATAAATGTTGGGTAAATGTTTCTTATATATGTTGATTACACCCCAAATTATTATCTTATTATATCTTACGATATTAAATTTTTGTCACCTATTTTTACCCATAGTGAGTATCTGATCCTCCCACATACATAAGTTTATGTTTCCACAATTTATAAAGAAACTTAATATGTATGATGTGACAAGAAGTGTATTTTATGATAAGAATTTTTTGATAATATTAAATACCAATTATGGATTAAGAAGTTTGTTTACTGATAAAATTTCTAATGGTTGGAAAAGATATAAGATATGTTGGTTAGTGTTTTTACTAAATATTTTAATCTTGAACACTAAAATTTCTCTGGAATATATTGTATTGAAATATTTTCATTTATTCATGTAATTATAGAATGATTTCTTCTATACATTCATATATTCTGTGGGCCTAAGACTTCAAACCAAGATAGACACTCCCCAGGGATATAATTTGTTAATTCACATGTTCCTTAAGAATTATTATGAATAATTTTAATATTTTTTTCAAGAATACATAAAAAGAATATGATAATAGATATCATAGAATTAAGCCTTGATATTCATAATGTATGATTTTTTATCCAGATCATTTGGTCCCATGATAAAATTTTAGGTGCTTATTATAGTTTTACAATTGATAACATCAGTGGAGTTTAACCATATAAACAACCAATGGTTCCCGCATCTATGAAGAATCGTGTCTAAATTTTCAAGGACACATGTAAATTTAGTGTTTAATAACTGATGACACTTAGGAACTCCCATTGGTCAAGATTATGGGAGGTCTGTCTCATTAAAACATTTTTTTGGGGGGGGTATTTTCTTTTTGAGACACATCAATAGATTAATGAAAATTTTTCAAATATCTCTCAAATCCTGATATGTGATTGGTTACCCAAATAAAACAATTGGGTGTTTAATCCCTCTATATGTAAAGGGGTTCGATTAATGGTTCCATTTTTATGTATTAAATTTTCTCCATATGTGTACCATTATTTCTTATCAGTGAGTTACTTATTGTGTTTTAATTCCATATAACTAGGAACTCTGAAGTTTACTTCTATCCGTGAAGGTGATTGCTATTTTGATAGCGGGATTGAACCTATATGAGTCATCCCACATATCTAGTAAGGATATAAATCAAGAACCCACATAGTTCATTGGAAATAGTTTGAGTTCGTATATAGGACAACACTATTTAGTTTAACATCCTATGGAAAGGACATCTGTGAGGGAACATAGGAGTTTTCTAGGGATCTTGGGCCTTAGGAATGAACATTATGTATCCTTCTTATAACATGATTCATATTTTCTATACTTTTAAATTACATTAACATAGTGATATGTAGGGATAGATAATTAATACTCATGAGGGTTGATTCCTTAGAGTTTATTGACATGGGAATTCCTTAGTGGCCTACATTATGGTTGATGACTATGTCAGGAGGCATTTGAATCAGGTCATATAATAAGGAATACTCAAGTAGGTTTCCCTAATTGGGGGGTTTTATAATTGTAGTGATACAATCTCTATAATTCCTTAGTCTCATATGATCTATAATCCTTGTGACAAACAGGGGATTGAAAGTAATCAGATGTACTACATATGGATACAGGACTTATGTACTAGATTGGGCCTACTATAGTGTTTTGTGGATCTTGGTACGTAGTAAGGAATCCTAAATATCCTAATTTTCTAGAAATCAATTTCCTTAGAGTTTGATGTTTCCCATAACCTACTAATGGCTTTTAAGTGCTTGAGGGAATAATTTGTGCATACACTTTTGATGGATGTGTATATGAACATTTAACATCTACTATTGTAAAAGTAAATATGGTAAACATTCATAATAATATGGATCATATGATGCATATTTTTGGGGATACGTTTGGACTTACACCGAGGTGGATTCTTATTGGATCATAATCCTTAGTAAAGAATCCTATGTATCATATTTGGATAGGAATCAAAGTCCTCATAGTTTGTTTAACATCTTCTATTCTGTAATAAAGTTGAAATAATGGTATACCTACATGGGGTAGGTTATATGGAATATCATGGGACTTATAAATAGTGAGATTCACATAGGAGATGTCTAACTCTAATCCTCTTCCTGATGGATGGCAAGTAGTATGAATGGTCTATTAAGCATGATTGGGTGGCATGAGAATCCCATTACACCAATAAGGTTTCATGAGTTTCTAGACCTAGTCCATTATAAACACTTCCCATGTGAAGGGGGAATTCTTGACTAAAGGATCATGGTTGTTTGTTCCATCAATTTGAGAGCGCATTCTCATGTGTTCCTATTAGACAATTCTAACATGTCGATGTGTGTCTACCTGAAACCTTTGGGGTATCTACCAGAAAAGTTTAGACAATATATCTAACATGGATGAAGACTATCATGTGAACCAACTAACTTTTCTAGAGGTCACAACATGATCATGGTAACATGTGTGAGGACTATTGGGTGACCAACCTCAATATTTCCAAGGTTCTTCATGTGACTTGGCTGACAGGTTTAGAGAATATATCATGATATACCTAACATATTTAGTGGTCGTTGAAAGATTTTTTTAGAATGTCAACAGAAATTCACATGACCAGGATGACATGTCCATAGGTCACTACATGATATGGATTTCATGTTTAGATGAATTTTAATGACCATGATGACATGTCCAAAGTTTGTTTCATGATCTATGAACAGGTCACAAAAAGTGCATGACCCATTTACATGAAAATTAGCATATAAGTTTTCACATAAATATTCCATTATTATCATTATTTTTCACATAAAATATTCAATGTTCATCATTATTTTACCTATTAAGGCCTCACATGATTATGTTGACATGAATAAACTCTTTCATATGATCCATCTGGAATGTCGGAATTCCTTTTCATTATCAAGGGGTGATCACTAGAAGAACATAAACATGCCACACAATCCATTAGGTCATTCTGTGGGTCTAACTAGTGGAATACTCTATGGATTTCTTCGATTTATTCTCTAGAAATTCTACACATTCCTCCACAATATTATGTGTCTGTGTGATTTTGTAAAGACCCATAAAATTCAAGGGAAATTTTTTCTTTATTTTCTTTGGGATTTTATAAGAACGCAGTTTCTGACGGCACCTGATTCCGAGGCCCGGTGTGCCCGGAATATTTTTCCGAAGTTTAGCTCGGGTACGTTCAGTGAATGAACGAGCAGGTTTTTATAACTTTTGAACAGGTGCTCGGAATCAAATTCCGAGGGCACTGATGGAATCTCAGCGCCGGTATTTTCTTAGAAACATCTTTTCTGGAGTTGTGTTTTCTCGGGTGTGGTTTTTAATTTTTTGAGGTTAAGTTAAGAAATAAAATAAAAGTGGTGCGATAATTTATTTTATTTTACTTAAAGAAACATAACCTAAGTTAAGAGGATAAGGTGGGACCCACAATATCCTACCCACTTGGTATTATATAAGTGAGGTGGGTCCCACACGAGCCCCACCGTTTCTTTTCTTCTAAGTAATGCACCCGCACCCCCTTTTAATGAAGTCAAACCGTACGTTTATTCTGGTTAAGAAACGTCTCATTAAACTGGGCGGTTAAATCGTTACAATTAATTCATTGAATTAATTGTTCGTTTCTTTTATTTTTAATTTCAAACTCTTATGTTATGATAATAAAATAAGGGAAGGACTTATTTTATTATGGTTGGGTTTTTGTTGTGTTAAGACTTTGGGAGAAAAAGAGAGGTCTTGAGGATTCTTCGTTCTTCAATGAAGAACGCGAAGAACGCAATGCCGCAGACGAAGAACGCCGACCTCCGACGGTGGACGATGGTGAGAGACTCCTCCCTCAGAGATCACCTAACGCCAATGACGTTCCTTCCATGAATCTTTCTTCCGAAGCGATCCTATTCTTCTGCGACGGTTAATTCTGTGACGAACTCTCATTCGACGACAATGCTGAGGTAGGGGTTTATTTTATTGGTTTGTTCGGGATTACTTCCGTCGCATTCCTCCTTTCTTTTTGAGCTGACTGATATCACAATAATGGGAGGAGGTCAGACCGCATGAACACGGCCGACCCTCTTCCCCCTTGTTGGTTTGATTTTGATTGTGGCACGAGGAAGGCAACGCGGTGCCGAAGCACCGTGCGGAAAATATTAAATGAAGGGAAGAAGCACAGCGTTGTCGCGCCGTGCCATTGAAAACAAACCAAAGATGCGGCATCGTCACACCACACTAGAGAACTAAGAAAGAACCACGGCCGAAGTTGGGCCACAGCGGAGGGGCGCGACATCATCGCGCCGCGCCGGACGGATCAAGGCCGCGGCGGAGCAGGGAGACCAGTGGCCGGTTCCGGGCCGCCGGCGCCAGAGAAAGGGGACCGGCCCTTGCCGGTACCGTGGTGGCAGTAGCCGGCCGGCCGGAGCGGGTCGGCCGGTCAGCGGGAATCCGGGGTTCCGTAACCCCCAGTTGGCCAGCAAAGTGGCCCCCACGTGGGGCCGCGGTTACAAAGGAAAGCGGGGGGAAGCGCCCCCCCCCCCCCCCTGCGTCTCTTCGCTCGGCCGAAACGGCCGAGCCACCTGCTGGCTACTGGCCATGCCAACGCGCCCAGGCCGGGCCGCGCCCAAGAGGGCCGGACCCGGACTCGGTTTGGGTCGACCCGGTTCGGGCCGAACCTAGGGGTATCGGGCCAGGTCGGACCGGGCCCGAACCCCCTAATACCGAACCTTTTTCGGTCTGTTTCCCATAAAATGAGCTACGGGCCTCTGATAGACGTACCGTCATTTGCATAGCGATCCTTGGATCGAGAAGGTCGTTTCGGTATTTTACACTAAAGGTTTCGGAGAACTTTGGGTTCGGCCGGGTTGGTTCGTACATGAAACCAACCGGGCCCTTGGAGCGGAAACGCTTATAACTTGAGTTCCGGACGTCCGATTGACATGTCGTTGACTTTGTTGGATTCCTCTAAGTGAGAGGGAACTTTTGGCTTACTCTTCTCGAGGTTTGGACACGGTTGGAGTATGGTCGGGTTGGTTTTGACTTAAAAACCAACCGGGCCCTGGGGGCGAAAAAGCCAATAACTCTCAGACCGGGCGTCCGATTGACGCGTCGTCTGTGACTTTTAGTCCCTAATGACGATACGGAACTTTTGGATACATCAACTCCAAAATTTGTGTCAGTTGATGTATCAGCCCTTCGACTCGTGGAGCGGACCCTCCGAAACGAGCTTGCTGTGTGCGGGAACCCTAGAGCTGCCTGCGACTACGACGACGATGACGACTGTGCAGACATCCTTTGTGGATTCGACGACGATGACTACAACACTCAGCGATCCTATGTGGATCATTGTTACCGATCCTGTGTGTGTAAGATCCTGTGTGGGTCAGCGCTCAGCGGTCCTGTGTGGGCCATCGCCTATCGATCCTGTGTGGGTCAGATCCTGTGTCGGTCATTGCGGGGGTTATTTACCTATCAATCCTTTGTGGGTCAGATCCTTTGTGGGTCATTTCGGGGGTTAGTTACCTATTGATCCTTTGTGGGTCATTGTGGGGGTTAGTACCTATCGATCATGTGTGGGTCCGATGGCTTAGATGAATCAGTGGAGATATCTGATCATCTCTATCGTATTACAAAGAAGTATACCTGTGTGAGCTAAATCTTGACTTGCTTTCCTATGTGGATTACGTTATGCTTTACTGTGTGGATCGGGTTTTGATTTCCTGTGCGGATGTGATTGAACTTGGGCTCGGAGGTTGGAGCGAACTGGAATTGATGACTTAGGTATATGTATGGGAATATACCTAAGTAGAGTCAGATGTTACTTTTTGATTGTATCTTTCCTTTGTGGATTATCCATTGTGGATTCTGAGAGACCTTCGGGGGTCTCGGGGTCCCTACTGAGTAGCTTATACTCACCCCTTCATGGGCTATGCCTGCACTACGTTGTGTTGGTTGCAGATGACAGACAACATTGATCATGGTTGAGGCTTGTAGAGCAAGACGGTACCTGGAGGTGCACCACTGGGCGGGACGTACTCGGAGCGGACGGCTGGACTCGAGGAGCTGTGGAGGCTATCTGTACTCACCCTTAAAGTGGGACTTCTAGTGGATGGCTCGACGTTGCGTCTTTACTTTCAGTTGATGTTTTCCTTTTCCAGTTGTACTTACTTTCAGTTTGGGTTTGTATTCTAGCCCACTTACATTTCCGCACTTACTGTTGTACCCAGTTTTTACTTAGTGTTTACTTCTGCTTTCTTGCTCTGTGGTGTTTGTTTACTTTACAAAGGCAATGCCTTCCCTTTTTTTGGGGAATTATGCCTTGGTGCTAGTCGCCAGCCCCTGGCCTATGGAAGGCGGGCTTGGGGTAGTCATGGCACGGGCCCCGAGGACAGGTCGGGACAAATTGGTATCAGAGGAGTTCGGTTCTACCGCAGAACTCAGGACTCTGATCTTTCTTCTATGTGAAGCAATAATGTAAAGGGTATTGAGTGTGGTTATCAGTCTAGGGAGTCCAGTGTTGGTGTGGAGGCTGACGTATCCGTACACCAGGACCCTGGCTTCTGATTTTCGACTTAATGTACGAAAACATTGATTGCGTGTGTGATTCAAGTTTTCTTTGTGATTACTTTGTGTCAGCTCACCTGTTATATTGTTCCGATCGTGATGCACCTGTCTGTTTTCAGGATGGCCCCATGATGGCAGCCATCTAGGGTTCCGAGAGTTGTGTGTGACGATAGCCCACCGAGCGACGAGGCCTCAGTACAAGGCCCTTTGACAGTATAGGCCCTGGTGGTACCTCTACCTTCTGAGCCACCGATGCTACCAGCCCTAGCCGCTGACGATGCACGTCGCCTTAGTGCACTGCACGAGTTTCAGCACCAGCGACTGCCCAGGTTCCATGGGGAGATGGACCCTCAGGCAGTCGAGGATTGGCTGGAGGCAGTTGTATGGGTTTTCAGGTTAGTGAGGACACCAACAGACTTCATGGTGATCCTCCGCAGCGAGCCTACTGCACGCGGCAGCAGGAAGATGGGTGGAGCTTGATTCTCCAGGTGAATGACGAGGAATCTCTCCTCTAGACGGACTTTGAGAGCCTCTTTCGCTCGAAGTTCGTCCCATCCACCCTCTGTGCGGTGCGCATCCAGGAGATTCTACAGCTGCGGTAGGGTAGCTTGACGGTCGCCCAGTACTCGTCGAGATTCGATCTCTCGCACTACTCGACAGACTTGGTACGGGACCCATTCTTCCAAACCCAGACCTTTGAGCAGGGTTTGAAGTAGGAGATCAGGGCATCGCTGATCTCCCTCAGCATTCCAACATAGGCAGGGGTACTGGAGCGACCCCTTCTGATCGAGAGCTTCCTTGCTGACCCTACATCAGCAGCGAGACCTACCAATGGGAGCAGGCGGACGAGGCAGAGGAGATGGCTGAGAAGCAGGTGTGGTGGAGGCGCTTTGAGGCTTTACCACCACCACCACCAAGAGGTCCACCCCGACCACAGGGTGCTGGCAGGCAGAGACAGGCACAAATCTAGGCATCGGAGGCATACAACCACGGCGCTCCCGAGATGATTCGAGGTACTATCTATGTCTATTCCACCCTTGTTGCACTTCTTATAGACACAGGAGGGAGTCATTCTTTCATATTCACTACCCTTGTTCAGATCTCGGAGATTCCTCTAGAGTCATTGGCTCGATCCTTACGGCTAGAGACTCCTACAGGAGAAGACTCGACGATTACGCACTGGTGCCGGTAGTGTGATCTTACTCTAGGAGGCGAGAGCTTCTGCTGGGATCTTCTTGTAGCGGCGTCGAGGCCTTACGACGTCATCTTGGGCATGGATTGGTTATCTACAGTCCATACTCATATTGACTGTATTAGGCGCAAGGTGCGGTGTGTACGCACCGACGGGAGCAGGTTCACCTTCACCGACGAGAAGGGAGCCTTCGTAGCACAGGATGGACTTCCGCAGAGGAGAGAAAAACCCATCAATCATTTTTGGCTAGCCTCATCCTAGGTTTAGTTGACGTGTGGAGTCCTAGTTTTACTGTAGTGGTGGATCAGTATGAGGACGTTTTCCCCGACGACGTTTCAGGACTACCTCCTCGCAGAGAGGTAGACTTTTATATTGACCTGTACCCCGAGAAAACCCCGATATCCACTCAAGTGTATCGGATGTCCCCCGCTGAGCTTCGAGAGCTACAGGTACAGTTGGAGGACTTGTAGTGCATGGGATTCATCTGACCCAGTGTTTCACCCTGGGCTTCCCCGATATTGTTCACCAAGAAGGCGGACGGGAGCTTGCGACTTTGTGTCGACTATCGTCGCCTGAACCAGGTGACAGTGAGGAACAAGTATCCAATACCAAGGATTGATGACCTCTTCGATCAGCTCAAGGGAGCACGATGGTTCTCAAAGATAGACCTCAGGTCAGGCTATCATCAACTCAGAGTTCGGGATGAGGACGTGCAGAAGACGACCTTAAGATGTCGGTATGGACACTATGAGTTCTTGGTTATACCCTTCAGCATAACCAATGCTCCTGCAGTGTTCATGGGCCTCATAAATAGGATCTTTCAGCCATTCCTCAATAGATTTGTCGTGGTCTTCATTGACGAAATTTTGATTTACTTGACGACTGAGGACGAGCATGCATACCACTTGCGTGTTTTACTAGACACACTCTGAGAGAACCATCTTTATGGAAAGCTCTCAAAGTGTTAGTTCTGGATACGTGAGTTCCACTTCCTGGGACACGTCATCTCTGATGCGGGAGTTGTGGTAGATCCTGCGAAGATCGAGGCAGTGCTAGCTTGGGAGCCACCCAGGAGCGTGACAGAGGTGAGAAGTTTCTTGGGACTAGCTAGAAACTATCAGATATTTGTGCCAGACTTCTCCAGAGTTGCGGCACCAATCTCAATTTTGATGAAGAAGGGGAAACCCTTTGTGTGGTCAGACAGATATCAGCAGATCTTCCAGGAGTTGATACAGAGATTGACCAATGCACATATCTTGAGGTTGTCGGAGGAGGGAGTAGGGTACGTAGTCTACTGCGATGCATCAGGGGCTGGACTCGGATGTGTCTTGATGTAGGAGCGGGCAGTGATCACCTATGGATCACTTCAGTTGAGGCTGCATGAGCAGAACTACGCTACCCATGACCTGGAGTTAGCAGCAGTGGTCTTCGCTCTGAAGACATGGCAACATTATCTGATGGGCGAGCGCTTTACAGTCTTTTACGACCATCAGAGTCTCAGGTACATCTTTTCTCTGAAGGACCTGAACTTGAGACAGTGGTGATGGCTCAAGTTCCTCTAGGACTATGACTTTGAGATATTCTATACTCCTGGGAAGGGGAACGTGGTAGTCGATGCTCTAAGCAGGAGGATGGTCATTCAGCTACATGGGGAGGCGACAGAGAAACTAGTTGCTTTTCAGATATCCTTTGTGGATAGAGATGGAGCAGTCTTCCTTTAGTCACTCACATTCACTCCTCCACTACTGAAGCGGGTTAGAGAAGAACAGCGTGGGTACGCCGACTGTGAGATGAGGCGTGCACAGATATCCTCAGGACAGGCACCTGATGGTTTCCCCTTAGGAGGAGAGCACGATGTCCTTTTCATATGATGCACCTTGGTACCAGTTTCTGTTCGGGATGAGGTGCTGAGAGAGTTTCAAAATTCCCCTTTGGCGCTACATCTTGGATTTTCAAAGATGTACCAGGATATCAGACAATAGCACTGGTGGCCGGGCATGAAGAAGGTTGTAGTAGAGTTCGTTTCTCGATGCCTCACCTGCCAGCAGGTGAAGGGAGAGCACCAGGAACCAGCAGGCTTGGTACAACCCTATGAGGTCTGGGAGTGGAAGTGGGATGGCATATCTATTGACTTCGTGACTAGACTTCCACGCACTTTCAGAGGTCACAACTCCATTTGGGTGATTGTCGACCAACTCACCAAGTCGGCTCACTTCTTACCCATCAGAGATCATGGATCAGTAGAAAGCATGGGACGTCTCTACATTCAATAGATTGTGAGGCTTCATGGTGTGACATTATCTATCGTCTCCGATCATGATGCTCGCTTTACTTCCTGGCTTTGGAAGGGGTTGCAGGAGGCATTCGGGACGCAGCTATGTCTGATCACCGTCTTTGACCCTCAGACGGATGGTCAGACAGATAGGACCATTCAGACTCTCAAGGACATGCTCCGCGCATGTTTCCTTGACTTTGGTCGCAGCTAGGAGGACCACCTACCCTTGGTGGAGTTCGCGTACAACAATAGCTACCACTCCACCATCGGAATGGCACCATACGAGGCGTTGTACGGCCGACCTTGTAGATCTCCTTTGTGCTGGACAGATCCTGGGGAGTCAGCACTTGTAGGGGCAGAGATGGTCCAGGCCACGACAGAGAAGGTCCAGATCATCTAAGAGCGGATGAGGAAAACTCAAAGCCGGTAGAAGTCTTATGCTAACAGGAGGCGGAGGCCACTGTAGTTCGAGGATGGTGACCATGTCTTCTTGCGGGTCTCACCTCGACGTGGATTACAGAGATTTGGCCGACGCGACAAGTTATCTCCTCGATTCATCAGACCGTTCCAGGTTCTCAGCAATATTGGCAAGGTGGCTTATCTCCTGGCTCTACCACCTAAGTTTCATCGGGTGCACGACATCTTCCATGTATCCCAGCTGAGGAGATACATGCACGAACCGACGCATATCATTGACCCTGGGGAGCTGGACTTTGATGATGGGGAAACTTTTGCGGAGGTCCCGGTAGAGATCGAGGATCGACAGGAGAGGGTCCTACGAGGATGGTCCATTCCTCTAGTGCGCATCAGATGGCAGCATGGGAACCTCCAGGAGAGCACTTGGGAGCGGGAGGCTCATATTCATGCTCAATACCCACATTTGTTCCCCAAGTTTTGATGTATCTTTACGGGGATGTAAATCCCTGAAGTGGGAGTAATGTAAAGACCCGTAAAATTCAAGGGAAATTTTTTTATAATTTCTTTTGGGATTTACAAGAATGCAGTTTCTGACGGAACCTGATTCCGAGGCCCGGTGTGCCTGGAATCTTTTTCCGAAGTTTAGCTCGGGTACGTTCAGTGAACGAACGAGCGGGTTTTTCTAACTTTTGAACCAGTGATCAGAATAAAATTCTGAGGGCACCGATGGAATCGCAGTGTCGGTATTTTCTTAGAAACATCTTTTCCGGAGTTGCGTTTTCTCGGGTGTGGTTTTTAATTTTTTGAGGTTAAGTTAAAAAATAAAATAAAAGTGGTGCGACAATTTATTTTATTTTACTTAAAGCGACTCTACCTAAGTTATGAGGATAAGGTGGGATCCACAATATCCTACCCACTTGGTAGGATATTAGTGAGGTGGGGCCCGTACGAGCCCCACCGTTTCTTTCCATCTATGTAATGCACCTGCACACCCCTTTTAATGAAGTCAAACCATATGTTTATTCTGGTTAAGAAAGGTCTCATTAAATTTGGCGGTTAAATCATTACAATTAATTCATTGAATTAATTGTTCGTTTATTTTCTTTTGAATTTAAAATTATTATGTTATGGTAATAAAATAAGGGAAGGACTTATTTTATTATGGTTGGATTTTTGTTGTGTTAAGACATTGGGAGAAAAAGAGAGGTCTTGAGGATTCTTCGTTCTTCGATGAAGAACGCGAAGAACGCACCGCCACCGACGAAGAACGCCGACCTCTGACGGCGGACGACGGTGAGAGACACATCCCTCAGAGATCACCTAACACCAATGATGTTCCTTCCATGATGCTTTCTTCCGCAACGATCCTCTTCATCTGCGACGGTTAATTCTGTGACGAACTCTCGTTCGACGACAACGCTGAGGTAGGGGTTTATTTTATTTGTTTGTTCGTGATTACTTCTGTCTCCATCTTCCTTTCTTTTTGAGCCGCCTGATATCGCAATAATGGGAGGAGGTCGGACCTCATGAACACGGCTGACCCTCCTCCCCCTTGTTGGTTTGATTTTTATTGCAGCACGAGCAAGGCTACGCGGTGCCGAAGCACCGCGCGGAAATTATTAAAGAAAGGGAAGAAGTGCAGCTCCGTCGGGCCGCGCTGTTGAAAATGAACCAAAGATGCGGCTCCGTCGCACCGCACCAGAGAACTAAGAAAGAACTGTGGCCGGAGTTGGGCTGCGGTAGAGGGGTGCGCCGCTGTCACACCGCGCCGGACGGATCAAGGCCGCGGCTTGGGCCGCAGCGGAGCGGGGAGACTGGAGGCCGGTTCCGGGCCGCCGGCGTCGGAGCAAGGGGACCGGCCCTTGCCGGTCCTGTGGCGGCAGCATCCGGCCGGTCAGGGGGAATCCGGGGTTCCGTAACCTCCGATTTGCCAGAAAAGTGGCCGCTACGTGGGGCCGCGGTTAGAAAGGAAGGCGCGGGGCAGCCCCCCCCCCCCCACCCCCACCCCCCCTCGCATCGCTTCGCTCGGCCGAAACGGACGAGCCACCCACTGGCCGCTGGCCCCGCCAGTGCACCCAGGCCGGGCTGGGCCTCGCTAGCCGGGTCGGGCCGTGACCAAGCAGGCCAGACCCGGACCCGGTTCTGGTCGACCCGGTTCGGGCCGACCCTGGGGGTATCGGGCCAGGTCGGACCGGGCCCGAACCCCCTAATACTGAACCTCTTTCGGTCTGTTGCTCATAACTTGAGCTACGGGCCTCCGATCGATGCACCGTCAGTTTCATAGAGATCCTTGGATCGAGACGGTCGTTTCTATATTTTACACTAGAGGTTTCAAAGAACTTTGGGTTTGGCAGGGTTGGTTCGTACACGAAACCAATCGGGCCCTCAGAGCGAAAATGATTATAACTTGAGTTCCGGACGTCCGATTGACGTATCGTCGACTTTGATGGATTCCTCTAAGTAATACAGAACTTTTTTCTTACTCTGATCATGTTTTGGTCGTAGTTGGAGTATGGTCGGGTTAGTTTTGACTTAAAAACCAACCGGTCCCCTGGGACGAAAAAGCCAATAACTCTCAGACTGGGCGTCCGATTGACGCGCCGTCTGTGACGTTGAGTCCTTGTTGACGATACGGAACATTTGGATACATCAACTCTAGACTATGTGTCAGTTGATGTATCAGCCCTTCGTCTCGTGGAGCGGACCCTCCGAAATGAACTTGCTGTGTTCGGAAACCCTAGAGCTGGCTGCGACTACGACGACGATGACGACTGTGCAGAAATCCTCCGTGGATTCGATGACGATGACTACAGCACTCAGCGATCCTATGTGGATCAGTGATACTGATCCTGTGTGGGTCAGATCTTGTGTGGGTCAGCGCTCAGCGGTCCTGTGTGGGCCAGCGCCTATAGATCCTGTGTGGGTCCGATCCTGTGTGGGTCATTGCATGGGTTAGTTACTTATCGATCCTGTGTGTGTCAGATCCTGTGTGGGTCATTGCGGGGGTCAGTTACCTATCAATACTATGTGGGTCCAATCTTTTGGGGGTCATTGAGGGGGTTAGTTACCTATCGATCCTTTGTGCGTCGTTGCGGGGGTTAGTACCTATCGATCATGTGTGGGTCCGACGTCTTAGATGAATCAGTGGAGATATCTGATCATCTCTATCGTCTTACGAAGAAGTATACCTGTGTGAGCTGAATCTTGACATGCTTTCCTATGTGGATTACGTTATGCTTTCCTGTGTGGATCGGTTTGTGATTTCCTGTGTGGATGTGATTGAACTTGGTCTCGGAGGTTGGAGCGAACTAGAATTGATGACGTAGGTATATGTATGGGCATATTCCTATGTAGAGTCGGATGTTACTTTGTGATTTTCTGGATTATCTTTTGTGGATTCTGGGAGACCTTCGGGGGTCTCGGGGTCCCTACTGAGTAGCTTATACTCACCCCAACACGGGCTATGCCCGCACTATGTTTTGTTGGTTGCAGATGATGGACAGTGCTGATCGTGGTTGAGGCTTGCGGAGCAGGATGATACTTGGAGGTGGACCACTGGGCGGGACGTACTCGGAGCGGACGACTGGACCCGAGGAGCTATAGAGGCTATCTGTACTCACCCTTCAGGTGGGACTTCTAGTGGACGGCTCGACGTTGCGTCTTTACTTTCAGTTGTTGTTTTCCCTTTCCAGTTGTACATTACTTTCAGTTTGGGTTTGTATTCGGTCCCACTTACTTTTCTGCACTTACTGTTGTACCCAGTTTTTACTTAGTGTTTACTTCTTCTTGCTTGCTCTGTGGTGTTTTTTTACTTTACAAAGGCAATGCCTTCCCTTTTTCGAGAATTACGCCTTGGAGCTAGTCGCCAGCCCCTGGACTATGGAAGGCGGGCTTGGGGTAGTCACGACACAGGCCCCGAGGATGGGTCGTGACAGTTTTTATGTCGGTGAAGGGTGGATTTTAGAGGCATCACATCCCCATATCTATTCTTCTTTTCATAGTATATAAATTCCATATATGAGATTGAGTTCATGGAGGGAGTGTCACGTCATTTGTTTCACATGATCCAACTACGGGTTAAATATGATGCAATCCTTTCATTTCATGATAAACAAAAACCAAATGATAATTCCTTCATTTCTATATTAATTATACCCAATTCATGTTATAGGGATTGTGTATATTCAAATTGACATGTAGAACAACATTTTAAATGTTAGGCTGATATGCCTGGGAGTATTTACGATACCAAGATTCTTATCAAAGATTCATCTTTTTGATCGAGGGAGGCCAGTATGAGGGGTTTCATATGATCATTAATAGATCATGAGAATAATATAATGTTTTTGTGTGAAAATCATCACAAATCCCTTCACATGAAGCCTCCTCCTTTTTAAAAAATTATTTTACAAAGCCGGTGGCAATTTTCGATTAGTTGTTCATCTGTGAATTTTATGATCCAAAGGACATGTTAGAAATCCTTCAAATGATTGAGATGGAATGTTGAGGGTACTTATTAAGATCAGGATGACATGTTAGATGACCTCCACAAGATCTTTATTCTTATTACACAAATATCATAACTCCTTCACAAGAAAACATCAAAACTACTCTTCATGTAATGCTGTCATATTTTCATCTTTTGTTTTATAAATTCTATGAATTTCACCCTTTAGTTTTCCATTAGGTAATAAGATGATCAAATATATATATATATATATCTTAAATAATTCACATGAAAAATTTCACATGTCTATAGGCCTTTTCATGACCAGGTTGGGATTTCCCTTTTGATAATGCATGATAAACATATAAATAATGAGTAATGTATAATAAAATTACATAAAACATATCGTATGTCCGTTCACATGATGTGTTCACCATTTTTAGACTTTATTATATAAAATTGTTATGTTATTGTAATGTTTTTATTATCTATCAAGCCACATGATAAAAAATAATCATTTTAGGGATCACGAATGATAACGATGACTATATTTTTGGTGATTTCCATGATAAAGGGGGATTATTTCAAAGAATTTTCAAGTTTAATGGGGATTTTTATATGAGCTTCAAGTGATCATGTATAGATCACAAGAATTTAATATCCCCTTCTCATGATGTTCCATGTGTCAGGATATTCATATAACCCATGTGTCTAATTTATATACATAAATTCTTCAATTTACTTCCTTTTTTAGAGAAAAAAATACTTATTACATAGGTATTTATCCAATACAGAAAATTGTAGATACTCATTTGGAAGGTGTAAAAAAATCCCCAGCTAAAAAGAAAGTTCCAAAGGAACAAGGACTGTATTTAGAGGAATTAAATTCCCTATTGATTCTTTTGGGATTCCACTTGTTGGTAATCCTAGTTCCATTTAGTCTTCCTGGAGATTGTACACATTCTAAGAGGTTACCTATTAATAGGGGAGTGATGTTCCAATCATTCCACTTGTGACCCAGAACTCTAGATCTCCTTATGATATTATCTCTCACATGACTCTTTCATAAGACCACTTCTTGTAATCATATTTTGAGAACCATTCATGAGACACATTCTTGTGATCTCATCACCTAACCACTTTGCATGGTCATCTTATCCCAATGAATCATAAAAAAATCTTACTAACTAATCAATAATATATTTCTTGAACTATGAATAACATCCTTGGATACATGGTTACGTAATGTAATTAATTTCATCTTCTATAGCTATGCAATTTTATGGTTTTCATGATCTTTTTGTGGCCATGATAGCCACTTGATTCATGATGAGTTGATCGGTAATGTGTTTTTGAATGGGTTGTGCCATTCGTGTGTCTTGGAATGGGTCATGTGATTTATATAATGCTACCATAGTCATGAAATTTTTTAACTTTATTCCTCGTTCAATATTACACCCCTTCTCATATATTCTTCGAACCACTGTATCGATGGATACCAGTTCATAGATGTCTCCTAATACAGCCAATTAGAGAGAAATGATTATTGGGAACTGTACGGCTAACCCTCGATGCTAGGTCATTTATAATATTCAGATTTTAAAGGGAATTATTATTACTAGGAATAAAAATTATTATTAGTTTTAAAAATTACATTTATATAGATTCGTTCCCTGGATGATAGTTCCATTCCATCACCCAAATAAAAACATCTATTTTATGGGATTTCACCATCTCTTGAATTCATTAAAATGGTAGTTACTAATGATAGTCAGTTAATTAGGACACTGTTATGAGGGTTATCCTATGAATTGGAAAATTATTCTCCCGTTTCAGATAATCATGATCTTTCACATCAATAGATTTCGTAGAGTTAGTCAGGAATACTCATCTTCTCTTTAGACAACCCAAAAAGTGGATGGAGTTTAATGTGGTATTTTATCCCTGGTATTAGATTTTTTGATGAATGGGAATATCCATTCTATATTATGAAATATTTTATATACTCTTTAATTAATTAAATGATATCCATATTTATGAGGTGATATCGATTTTTAATTTAGTCATGTACCTTTATTAAGAACTTCATAGAGAGTTGATTAGTCACTATTATCCTATCACCAAATCCTTTACTCTAATACATTGTAACGTGTAAATCATCATATGGGGTATTTATCATCATGGGGTACTACCTACCCTTAGGGAAATTTATGATGAATTCC
This sequence comes from Viscum album, assembly GCA_963277665.1. Lineage (NCBI taxonomy): Eukaryota > Viridiplantae > Streptophyta > Magnoliopsida > Santalales > Viscaceae > Viscum > Viscum album. Next base: position 739,775,375 of record OY728160.1, read on the forward strand.
TTCCCACCATGGATGTTTTGTATAACCCAGATCAAACTCCAACCTTGGAATGATACACACATAACATTTTGAAGGATATGTTGAAGGATTTGAACAAAAAAACTCTAATTTCATTTAACTATTAGATAAATATCTCCCATTATCAAACATTTTCTTGAAAACTACCATATAACCTCATTAATGCACTTATTGACAATTTTGGGATAATTCATTCACTTATTGGTTCATTCTACAATCTAGAGAGTTTTCCTCATGGGGCTACCAAGTGAGATCAGAGGTATCCCCAATCCTTCAATTAGTGTGTTATTTAGTCTTCTTTTAAGAAGATGGATCTTCCTTGTTGGTGATTAATAGTTTTTAATATGCCTTTTCACATTGTTAATGGATGCACAATTTGAAGAGGTATGACCCCTAAATCAAGTGGTGCTAGACCTTTATCTCCATTATCAACTTCATAGACATCTTAAATAGGGTAGTATCCCTTACCAGATTAGAGGACCTTTTATATTTTATTTTGTATAGATAGGAAATCACATTCAAGGTCCCAAACATAATAATTTTACTCAAATTCCCCATAACTTGTTCCTTCCCCATATACTAAATGTATGTGGGGTTGAGGCGATGTGATTTGGTAATGGTGAGGTCATCGACATGTTGATTCAGTAAAATCATTTCATCTTCATGCAGTACTCATCACTTAATGGATAATTATTTAAAATTGAGGTGGTTCCCTTTCCGATATATTATATTAATTATAACTTTGGTATGGGGCTCTTCCAGCTCATGCATGTGAGCTACTCATCTATGAATTGTATACCCCTTACGAGTTTTCTCACTAGTTTCACTACACTCTAAGGTATTCTTATCTCCCCTTAGATATCATGAGGGTAGAACGGATTCTTGGACTCATTCTCCCATTTTGGATTATTTAGTGCATGAAGATACAAATGCTGAAAATTTTCCTCAACCTACTAATTCCCCTATCAACATATCAATAATTTTATAATATCATGCTATAGATTATTCTATCATAGAATCAATTTTTCAGTAACCAGAGGGACTTGTGTAGATTTAATGATTGGACTTATATTGTTCAATAAATAAGGTATACTTCAAATGTTTCAGAACAGTGACATTAGAAAACATCTCAGTTGCGTGCTTAGATATATGATTTTAATACATAGATAGTAGAATATTAAGTGATCGTATCTCAGGAAAAGTCCAATATTTTGAAATCATTATCTTTGTTAGAGATCAATCATAAAGGGGGTGAAATTATTCCCTCTTTTATTTAGACTCTTCATCATTTTTAAATGATAGAAGAAATGGGGGATATGACACTTCATCACTTGATTGACACCTCTCGATAGACTCAGGTTGATTTAGGAAACATCACTAATAAATTTTTATTATTATATGACAATGAAAGTATACATTCTTTCCACTTTGAAACCATGGGATAGACTTCAGAATGTGTATATTCTTCCCCCAATTAAACATTATGAATTAAAATACCTTTAGAACTTATAATTTTTCGGACATTCATTCATTCAACCATTATGTGCATGGAATTTCCTCAACTCAACATCATATAAGTAAAACAGATAAATTCTTTTAATAATACTAATAAAACCCACATTTTCAACTAAAATTCAAAAATAATAATAGAACATTCCATGAAAGCCACCCATAAATTATTAATGGCATTAGAACTCTCATTGGTGTATATACTCCAACTATTTCAACATCATCTAGTCAAGAAAGATAATATGTCTAAATGTGTCCCAGAGGGAGAATACTATAATTTTTTTTCCAAAATAAATAGGCATAGAGGGACTAGAATTATTTTTTTATGAATAGATTATGGTCTTTACAAGCTTAGTATATTTTATATTTAACCCTATCTTTTTCATAATCATTATATGGGGTAATCATAGTGGGTGTAGAATGGGAATTTTCTCAGGATTCCCATTAAGGGTTTTCATCTAGAAAATCATCGTGCGTTTTCCATTTCATAAGTGATCAATGTTTTATAGATAACACAAATTATGTGTCCCATGAATTGAGACTCAACGTTTTCCCAATATATCTTATTCATCTTTTGTACCAAGTGATCATTCAGTATCATTCAACTAAATGTTTTTCCTTCGGTCCATCCAAACCGATGAAATACTATAAATATAGGTTGAATAGTATGGACCTAGTATTTCTATATATTAGGATCTTCTACCTCAGACCATAGTTTTTTATTGATTACTATCTTCTACCATAGGCTGTCTATTATTTTAGTTTATGGAATTTTTTCAGACTATCTATTGTGGACATTAAATGATAAAGGATGGGTTTTCATGAAGATTTTTTACACCTAGCATCCTTTATGAGATTCTAGAGGATGGGAATTTATGAAGGGTTTGGTAACCCTATATCCATACTAAGATAATGATGGATGGGTATTCATGAAGGTTTTGGTGCCCATCATCCTTGGTGAGATATGGTTTGGTATATAGTGGCATAATGTTAGGGAGATCACATCCACATGGATTGTTGGAATATGATTTTTATATATCATGACCCAATGGGATTGAACCAAGGATGATGGAATGTGGAAGACACAACTAGTATGACCACAAAACACTTTTCTTTTATGTGTTCCACTAAAATATTGTTGGGTCTCACAATGATTAGAAGTCCTTTTCTAAAAGTAGGATATGCCTCTAGTTTAAGTGTCTAGGGCCCTTATACTAATCTAACTCATACATAGTTAAAACGAGGACTCCCCAATCCTTTACAAGGGATAAGGGAGATTATTAAAGATTAAAAAACTTTAATCATTAAGTATAGTATGGATCAAATAATATATGGGGAGGGTTCTGGAACCATGGGTGTAATTATATTTATAGTCATAAATATATAGCCCTAAACCATATTATCTTGTGTCACATGGTGTGCGCCATAAAAATGTTTGAGAATGACACATTTCATTCCTTATCTAAGAATGATTACAATTCATGGTTACAAAACGTCAAGGATTTCAAATCCTCTTGAATATTCTGTATAGGGGGATTTAAAATCATGGACTTGGAATATCTATGAAAACTAAAAATGGAGGCTAGTAGAAATAGGATAAACTTTAGTAATTTTGGAAATCAGTATCACATTGATCCAAGACTATAGATCATGGACTTAATTGGGACCCTTCCTCTTGGAACAAGACACCCACTAGGCACAAGTTGTGGGATATTATTTTATTAACTATTTAATCATAGTGAGGCCCTTTTAGATCTTCCTGACCCTATTATCAAAACACCATAGGGGAGAACCAAGATAAATAGATCAAGGCTATGGATTTCCATGAGAACCGTATCAAATCAAGGAATTGGTGAGTGTCGGGTTAGACTCAAAATACATGAAGGTTATTTGTTGAGAGTGTGATACTTAAAAAGGGTTAGGCAACCCTAATAATTATGTCGATTCCTAGTAAACTCAATATCCTGTTGATGAAATTTGATAACTCGTCACTCTAAATTTTTCCTAGACCAGAGGGCCTAGTGAGTGTGGATCAATTTTAACTATGTAAACAAGATGGGACCTATGATATTTATAAGATTTTGATGATATAAATTTTTCCTAAACATTAAAGATGAAGAGTTTAGTGAGTGGATACATGAAATTTTCTCAAACTACAATTTGTGGATTTTCATCTAGGAATATTTTATGTCTTATACACTTATAGTTTATGGTATTATAATTTAGATTTATTTTCAAGTGGTGTTACACAAAATATTAAAAAGGAATCTCAGGGTTAGGATTACACTAATTCCCTTCAGAACAGAGAATGATAATGTTTTAAATAAGGGTTCAAGGTTCCCAGATCCTAAATAATGGTATGTGATAGTCATACTAAGGATGATCAAGAATCAATCTATGGGGATGAGATCCACTAAGATGACACCATGGATGAAAAGGATCATAAGACATTTTTCTTTGGAAAATACACATTTAGTTGACAAGACTAGATCTCGTATGCAATAGCTAGAGGAAAACATGCGTAGTTAAAAAAAGGGTCCATTGAAACCAAGTGTTATTTTACAAGGTCAATTAAATGTTAACTGAAATCTTAGATACTCAAGAAAAAAATAGTACTTTATGGATTGAGTTTATTAGAAAGATAATGGAATAACCATAAACATTGGTTAACCCAATCTAGTTTCCCATGGTACTTTATAAAAAGTGATGATGGAAGATGGTTTTCATAGATTAAATTCATCCAGTGATAATGTATCTATCATGATGTTTAAAATCATGTACTGGTGATTTTTTTCTTAAAATTTAATATAATGTGGTGATTACATAAACACTTACATGAAATTGTTTAATATATTCATAGGTATATTTTTCATTGGTCTGTGGAATTGATATTCCTATTGTATCTATTATCCTTGAACAGGCTTACTAGTGGGTACCCATGTGTTTGAACCCTTCCTCCATAGTTCAATCTATTATGAAAATATTTTGTATGTAGATCTAATTAATTTTAAAGAGAAACAAGTGTTCTATGAATTTTCCATCCATGAGTAGATTAAGGTCATTTAATATGGGATGGATCTTATTGGAATATGTAATTTCTATGGATGAGATTCATTGGATTTTCCTATACATTTTTTGAGTGCATGAATGAAGCCATAACAAGCTCTTGTAAGGAGATCCATTTGAATATATATGACACCTATGAAGGGGATGGAATCATGTTTCCCATAAAATAGAGGTAACACACTACCATTCAGGTGAATTATATCTCATTTTCAATGATGCACTTGAGATGAATGGCTCTTATACTAGGAGAGGCTTTCACTAGTGCGGTCATTTTTTGAGTCTCATGACCAATTTATCTTGATAGTTTTCAATATGGATAAAGCACTAGGAAAGGATTTGATAGTAGTAAACCTTTATTTAGGCCCAAGAAAATATACATGAGATTCAACACATATCTTAGTTGGTTTGGAATCAGTGAATAGGTATTTATTATAAAAAGTGACTCCCTATATAGATCTATCTCATATATATGGACAATGAGTTTTTAAATATTTCCTTAGTGACCCTTTGAATAATAGTTGTATAATAGATCCTCTACATAGATTGGGCTCATACATATTTAAGGGGAATTTCATTAATTCATTTTGGTGTGGAGTTGAAACACTAATCTTTTCCATAGATTTATGGATAGGATTGCCCTATTAGTGAAATTGTATGTCTTGTAGTATAATCCTTATGCCTTATAGTTTAATTTCATAAAAATAATATGTTTTCATATGGTATAATGTCATTTGAGTAGGCATTTTCAGGTATTTTAACATCATATTATTAGGACATATCACTTTGAGGAATGAATAACTTGGGAAAATTGGATCTTCATAGAAGCTTTCTTTCCCTATGATGGAGGTACGAATGAATTTGATATTATAAAACTCTTTTGATAGTGGGTGTGATTCATGGATGTGTAACATCATGAGTATCTGAATCTACTTGTGTATTTTGGATATAGAAAGTGTAAATCATAACAAAATAATAACTTATTCAGTGGGAGGTAGAGACTGATAGGTACATGTCAACCTTTAATAATGGTGAAATACCATATTAAATTTCTTTAGTACAATAGATCTTGGATTTAAGAGGACACTTCCTCTAGGATTGATATGTCCACTAATAATAATCTCAGTGGAATTACACTATTCACCCATGAAACCTAATGGGGTCCCACTAGAATAATCAATCCCTGATACCAGTATTCAATGGGGGAAAACCAAGAGAAGGGGAGCCCAAAGTCCAAGGGGGAATAGGATATGGGTATCAACTCAAGGTATTTGTTGGTATTAACTCAGTTATCAAAAAGTTGAAGTTAATTCATGTAGAGAATAAGATTAAATAAGGGTTTGTGCACCCTAAAGGTTACTCCAGTGTGTATTGAACGCATTTTGTGCTAAATGCATAAAACATGTGATTTACATGTGCTCAATCATAAATGGGGATGGTATGCTCAACGTGGAGCCATTTTTTCATGTAGTTTAGGGTCATGCATCAAGGAAATTATCGTGAAGTTTAACATCATGAAATTTTGATATTGTCATGGAGTTTAACACCATGCTATTAGTATGCGGCTACCAATATTTGAATAGAATACACCTTAATCACACTGGTCAGAGTGACTTTCCAAGTCCCCTATCCTCACATAATTCATGCTCATTAGAAGAAATAAGGGATAACTATATTATTGATTAAGTCATATGAGAGTACACAATAGGGAATATTTTTGAGAAATTAACACTTTAGTAAATGTTGGAATCCCTATACAAATTATGTTCTCATCAATGGAAATTGTTGGGAGTAATAAAAATTAGTAGTTGGGCCTAAAATGGATGGAGTATTAGTCAATAAATATCCCATATTATTTCAATTAATCCATATTTAGTTCTTATTGGAGAATACCTTGCATATATCTGATCCATATGCAATGAAAGGGGGGTTTTTCAATGCATTGAAACCAGAACAAGGATTGGAAACCTAAGTTTTACTATGTATCCTGTAAGTATAGGAATCAACCCTCATGTAGTAATTAGATAAAAAATTCACTATGAAGGATTGAACCATATATAAGGAGGGTAAATATCCTTTATATTTTAGTTGGAAATAGGAATTGAGATTTGTGTACCACTATAAATCCCACAACATGGGAATCAATCCACACAAAGTTCTAATATTAGCTCCCTGTATAAATTAAACTAGCATATGGGAAAGGTCCATTTTATCATTGCGTCATGGATGGCCCCAATATTAGATACCCATAAATCACTATGTATCCCCTGGTAATGAGAGTAAAGCCACACATAGTTCATATATATGTTCAATTTAGTTTAGAATCATTCCACCGACACTTTTAAAATGAAGACATAAAATAATCAATAATTATTGACACCTCTTGTACATCAGGTAAATAGATGAAATGATTCATTTATTTAGGTGTTTTATGAAGTATGATATTTCAATTGTTTGTGGGGTTAATTACAAACCATTATATAAGTATATCACGTGTTTATTAGGGACGTTACCTCTAGGGTGACAATTCCTTTTAGGAACATGCTCTTGGGAATTCATTTATTCACCGTCGAATACTAGAAGGGTACCATTAGGAACCAAAAAATCTCATAGTAACAATATCTTTTTATATGTTTTAATCACCAAAAAATAATAGTGGGTTCTATTAATAATTGGTTAGTTCGTATTACCCATATTCCATGAAATTCCAAGAGAATATGTTCCCATGGAATATGTCAATTTAGACATGAAAAGGGGTACAAGAAGTTTTTATAGTGGAAAAGGATGATGGACAAAGGAATTTTCAATATCATTGAAGTTAGGATTCATTGGATATATATAATCCAAAATGAATGGATATAAGAATGTGATGCCACAATCTTGTTTTGATAATGTATACGATGCATAGCTGAGTAACACAGAGGGTATCCAGACCCACTTGAATAGTAAAGCTATAGAATATTTCAAACATAACCCATGAATATATGAGTAAATGGGAGAAGGATCTTGGGGTTGTAGGTCAACCATTGGTAATTATGGAATCCCATATTCTATACAGTTAGGACAATAACTCCTGGATATTATGGGGGCCTTTCCTCTAGGACCACTACATATACTAAGTGTAAGATATGAGGTGTTGTGTTATTGACCAATGAATCCTAGTGGGGCACCTTTGTATTATAAAATCCATGTTACTAGTTTTATCTTGGTAGGAACCAAGAGTATGTGGGTTCAATGTCCACAGAGTTCTAGTATAAGCATGTAAACTCAATGAATATGTTTGTAGTAACTTAAATATCAATGACATGAAGTTGGTCCATTGGGAATATAACATTCAAGAAGGGTTATATCACTATAAATGATAAGAAAATGTTCATTTAACAAAATATCAGGGATAAGGGATAAATCATTAATATCATGAATACATAGAGTTCTAGGGGATGATCTTTTTGGCATAAATAACTCTTCTCACACAGTTTAATGTCATGTTCCTAGGACATTGTCATTCAGTTTAATGTTATATGACTAGGACAATATTCCCAATAATTGGACTGAATGAACCTCAATCACATTGGTCATAGTGACTTTAAAATTTCCTTAATATCACATGATTCATGCTCTCTATGGGAAGAAAGATATGATAACTACTCTATGAAAGAGTGTGCGATAGGAAATATATGGGGGTGATCACATTTAATGTAGACTAAGAACTTCACAAAGTTCTGAATCCCATGGATGGATGTGATTGGGAATATTATAAAATCATGGTTAGGCATAGTTGGGAAGATCTAGTTATCATTATTTATCCTTTTATGGTAGGAATTAAGACACATGTAGTTCTCATCAAATATCCATGAACATGTCTAGCTGATATATCATGAAGAGGGAATTTCACTCCCCCATTTATTTTTATCTTGAAATTGGACCCATGATTTTTTATCTGGGAGTAACTATGTATCCTATGGTTACATGAATAAAACCACATGTAGTTCTTTCATGTGAAATTCCCCCACACCACTCAAATTCCCATGTGGGGAGAGAGAGTTTCTATCATATTACATATGGACCCAATATTTGGGATCGTGGAATCACAACATATCTTGTGATAACATATGTTATGTGATATATAGTTCATTGAAGGAAAATTACTTACACATATGCCGATATGGGTCATGTTTCGGATTATATTTCAGTTGGTCCCGTGATTGGAGTTCTGGGCATAACTACATATCATGTGGTAATGGGAATCAAGCAGCACATATTTCTTTATAGAGTTTCATACATCGGTTCGATCTATATGCATGTAGGGGTGCATATTTATATTTGTTGTGGATCGGACTGTGATTTTTTATATGGATAACACTACATATCCCATGGTAATAGGAATCAAGCAACATATAGTTCTTGAATGGAAAATTACATATATAGGTCTAACCCATATGGAGGAAGGAGGAATTTTTTACATTCTATATTATTAAAATATCATTGATTTGAGATCTAGTCTTCACTATGTGTATCATGGTAATATGAATCAAGTTGCATGTACTTATTCTGTGGAAAATTTCCTATGGAGGTTTGACCCATATGCATGGGAATGGAAATTTTTTAATTTTTTACTATAGTTTGACCCATGATTGGAGATTTGGGTGTCAGTACATATCCATTATAAATAAGTATCAAGAAACACATATTATGTTATGTCCCTTATATGGATCTAACTCACACATAAGGATAGGGATACTTGATTTTTTCTCCATATAGGTCCCACTCATGTGTAGGGAACCATTCATTAAGTAACATACTCCGTGATGTTTAACACCATGCAGTAGGAAGCCTTCCATATTGTTTAATTTTGTGTGGTAAGGAAAATTTCCATGATGTTTAATGTTATGAAATACGGATGTAGGATTCTATTTATTTTAATGTCATGTCACTAATACATGGGATTTCTAATTCTATCTATGAAGATTACTTCTTAATACTATTTGCATTGGTGGCGAGCATGATGTGTTCCCTATACATTGTGTCGATTGATTATGATTATTATAATAGACGATATGTATGATGTATGGAAATTACCACATAGGTCCCAACAATGGAGTTATCTTCCCTATTATAATCATTGTTATGGAAACCAATACCAGTTATCCTTGGTGGAATTAGTGGTCGAAAACTATTTTATTAAAGTCTCATGTGATCTGATTCTGAAAAACATCCTGGTTGTTTTTTCAACACATTATTTTCACATCGAGCCTTTATAACTCATCTATACATTTCTATGATTTTTCTTCATAGGATAGCTACCAACATATATCTATTCATAGTGAGGGAAACTATAATTCGATTGGAAACATATAATTTTTTCCATAAACCAATGAATATGGTGTACCTTGTGCGGTAGTGCATGTGTTTGTATGGTAGGACTATAAATCATGAAGCATCTTGTCCAACCATGAGTTTTTACCCTTTTAAACCATCATAAATAGTATATTTTGAACATTCTAATTAAAAGCTTCAATTTTTCCTCTTTCTACTACCTGATAGCAGGGTGAATGGTTAGACTCAATGTTTTCTTCCTAATATAACATCATCATCTCTGATGAATAAAAATTGGTTCCATTGTCCATCAATATTATTAGAGGGACACCAAATCCAGTGATAATTTTAGACTTTATGAATTTGGTTTCATTCTTCACCTAAAATTATATGGTGGGTAGGGCCTGATACAATTTGGAAAAGAATTCAGTAGTTGTAAGTATTCATTTAAACTTATTAGCTGATGTAGGGGGATATTTACCCACATCATCAATCTCTTATACAACATATGATCATGAATACATAGTGGTATGGTATAGCTTTATAGTTTGATGGATGAATTTTGGAGAAATTTAACATGAATGTCACCTCTGGGTGAATTCCACTTAGTCTCATACCACTATATTCCAGTCATAGCCAATCCTCTTATTTTAGTGGGATAGTCTGATTCCATAATGGTGAGAATTATTGGAACCTTCTGGTACTTCTTACATGATGGTGTGAATATATCCTTATACAATTCATCTAAGGAGTAATCCATTGATTCCTCATTTATAGAGGTCTTTATACTCATTTGGACTATACTAAATAGTGATGTTTGTTGATAAGTGTCTAATCAATTAACTTTTGGATCGATCTAATAGGAGGGTCACATTTGGTATGTAATCTAATATTAGATGAATCTATCCATGGGTGAATATCAGTTCATCATTTTATGGGGTATTTTTGGACTAATTGATATACCCCATTTCAAATATGATTACTGGTGAAACTACAATTCTTTGATTGATGTGGAAAACAACTTCATCTTGATTGAGATCGTCTAGGAATATGGATTCATTATCCAATGAATCTGAAAAATAATTTTATAATTGTGGTATGTGATGAAATGTTGTTTTGAAAGGAAATTCATCGATAAATCCTCTAATGTAACCAATTATGGGGTAAAGTTCAACTTTCTCAATTGAATTCTCATAATTTAACTATTTGATTACCAACTCTAATTCACATTTGGTATTAAGATAGGATATATGTGGCTATAGGGAAATATTTAAGCTAGTGATAGGGGCTTCTTATTCTGCCACTTTATTATTGCAACCTTTGGATAGAGAGAAATAATAGGGAAAAATCATTGTTCAAGAAAAAAAATATGATCACTATTCCAACATGATTGAGATTTAGGTCTTAAATTCTCTTGACAATAAGGATTACTAAGGTACCTTCAAAATAAATAATGACATGTTTGGGGAGAATCATGAGAATAGAAAAAGAAAATATCTATAATTTCAGTGTCCACTTGCATTATTTTTATGGGAACATGAACTGTAAGGAAAATAAATAGGAACATCAATTTTATTTCCCTCTAAAACAAATATATGACATCTTACTATTGTATTATAACCACCTATCTATCTAGACAACCATTTAACATTGGTGGGCCAAGTATATACTTGAACGGTTCAATATAATAGGCCAAATATACCTATTTATGAAGTAAGTAATTCCTCAAATTTTACAATATTAAGAAGTGTAAGGTAATTTTTTTCTATTTCTGAATACCTGGAAATAGTAAATTATAGTATTTTCCTAAGATAGTAAACTCTATTTTCATTCCCTATGTCATTTTTATATTCAATGAGGACATAAATTGTTCATTCCATAGGTTCCATATATTTGATAAATGGATTTCCTTATATAGGTAACATCAATATTGGTGGATGAAGTTGTTATTGATTTATATTATCGAAATATTCTTACCATTCTTCATCCCATAAGTTGGTGACTCCCATATTCAAAAACATATTAAAATTGAGGGAATTTCAAGCATGATTATCTTTGAAACCCTGAATATATGTGAGGTGACCTTTGAGTCCCCTTCATGTTTTAAGAATTTAAGGGGGTAGAATTACTATGATTGAATAATTATTTTAAGTATTGACCTCAGGGTTGTAGTGGTATGCCAAAAATCCAAAGAATTTCCATGACATTACTCTATAATTACACTTCCTAATATTCGTCTTCAAAATATGCTACAACAATTTGATAGTGATTATTTGAAGGTTAGTGAGGTGATCACATTGTTTTCAAGATATAACTACCAGTTCATTGATATAACATTATTTGATTCATCCTAAAAATGTTATAAAGATATGATGCATAGTGATTTTTTATGTAGTACTAGAATTCTTTAACCCAAAGTAATGACCTCATAGAAAAATATACTATGATGTTCTATGAAGGAAATATCTACCTCATCTTCAAGGGACATTTTTATCTAATTATACCCTAAATACCAGTACATAAATTAATGGTCTGGGAAGATATTATTTTCATTGATCAAAATTTTTATGGTCTGTAGTGGGTAATCATCCTTTGTGTAGTATTGATTAAGGTTATTAAAATCAATGAATACCTTGATCATCCTAATATTTTTCATGATAGGGATGATGTTGGAAATATATATTATATACCACACCACTTAGATAAATCTACCTTTTATCATTTTATCACTTCTATTTCTACATTATTAGTAAAATAGGTGTTCAATATCATGGATTCCCACTTAAAATCTCAACGGACCTCAGAAAATCCTTAGTGTCGAGTAGCCACATCAAGTTTTATCCCAATAATCTATATATAATTACAATATAATACATATCAATGCTACATTAAAAATTAATTGTACATATCCTTCTCTAAGAGGGTAATGGAGTCATTAATAATCATAGGTCACGAGTCTTATTCTATACCTAGATTCACCTTCCTAAGCCCATTGATGGTGGTGGATATGACTTCCTCAAATGAAAGAAGAACATTCCTAATTTTATCCTCTTCTTCTTTTGTTTTGAGTCTATAAAGTCATCCTTAGTAATGTAGGATAATTCAGTAGAAACTCTAACCAATTTATTATAATATATTCCATGAGAATATACATTGATATTTTATATTAAAAATTAATCATTGAGAGAGTATGGGGATTCATGTCTTCATTTATGATTCTATTGAGGGAAGGAGAGGTCTAGAAATACTAAGTTACAGAGAATGTATTTGGTGAATTTTTATTTTATTTTAATTTTATATGTGAATTATCAAATCATTAATGGTAATTAGAAGTCTTTCCATTTGATGAATCTTCTTTAGCTAATGTGACTACTATCACATTTACATGGCCCAAAAATTAACTTAGTATTTGATGTGATATCCCCATATTGTTCTTTGAAGATGATAACTTAGAGGGTCCTTCCATTCTATGTTCTACCCCTGAATGGTCACCTTCGTCATATATAATCCCCCTCCCTATATCTCAAATGTCATAGTTTCTATATCATAATTTGGTTGATCCTAGAACCATTTTCAAAAACATCCCTTTGGATGTAGAAGAAAATGTGTTTTACTAAAACAAAAAGGGTATGATATGTCCCTATATAACTTCTTCCTTACCCCATTCTATGAATGATATGGTAGAATGACATTCTAATAGAACAGTTTCTAATTATTAAACCCTATATGTAGCGACTTTGATCTCAAACTCTTGAGGGTTATAGAGGGTCTTTGTGAGTGTCTCTCTATGTTTTATTGAAAGATGGAGATAATATAAAATTGATAGATTGTTTGGGACTACATCCATGATTAGAAAATAAAAATACATATTTTAGTTAAATTTTAATGGTGTTAAATGTTCATTTTTGATCTTATGGGCCTGATTTAGTGGATTTTAATTTTGAATATCCATTATCATCATTCGTGCACTTCATTCTTAATGTACACCAATTTAGGCCTAATGGTTCATCTGATTTTAAGGATTGTAATTATCCATATTTTAATTTAATATTTTGGGAACTATATATATACTTAATTATTAACATTTTTCATTCAGGGATCAATGGAGGATTCATAAATGATGATGGAGATATTAGGAGATTAATGGAAGCAATTCTAGAGAAGGCAGATTTGGTACCATCCCACTGATGAGAATGTGGGGCCCACAATACTGGCCCAATGAATCCCAAATATCATGGGATTATAGAAAAAATATATAGGAACAAATAATTCATCATGAGATAGTTCTAATTTGGCCTCCATGATGGAAATTCAGGCAGCTCAAATATAATATCAAAATCTAGGCCAGAATCTGCGGCCCAGAATATTATCTCACTAAATCGTCCATAACGCCAGATTCACAACTCCAAATGTGCTCAAATTTTAAAGGAACTTATGAGGCATCTGGATCTTCAGTTTTTTGTTATATTCCCCACTCTAATTATGCCATATAAATTTCCATTCAGACACGTCTATTCGGTGAATGAAAGGTAGATTCAACCTTGGGTCAAGGGTGGAAAAATCAACTCTCCCTCAACATTCCACCAACCTATAGCCTACCACAATTAATAGAGAAGACTTGTAATATTAAATCCTCGACCCAAGGATTCAAAAAAAACTATTTAAGGTAGTGGTTGTGGAGGAGTTGATGATATTTGGTGCTTGGTTTCATTTTAGTGTTATGTTGCTGCTTTGTGTTTGTTATCGCATTTCTTTCTCATGTAAGTTGTTTAATTCACCTTATTTTCTTAATAAAAGTTCTTCCTTTAATTTTATTCTATTATTCTACATATACCGTTGATATATTTGGATAAAGGTGTTAATTTATTCACACCATACTTTGTGAAAATTATCACACAACGATGGAGTGATCGATTTTTGTTGTTGTTTTTAGTTCTTCAATTCCACCTTCGTAAGTCTACTTCCGTCTTCCGTTGAAGACATGTCATCAATGGAGGGATAAAACTTTTATGGGTTTACCCCTGGAAGTATAAAGGGTATGGATTGGATGTTATTTCTCACTCCATTAATGGATAATCACTTTTATTAAATGAGATTTTTCTTTGATGATTTTAAAACCTCTTCATCCTTATTGAATTTAAGGTCACACATTTCAAGTGCTAATACGAACATTTAACTTGGAGTGATCAAACTTTGATCCTTAAAGTGTATAGGTAATTAGTATTAGGGTGTTTAGGCCTTAAAACAGTAAGTGATTATTTTGTTTGATCTTCTTAAATGAACCCATCTCAAATATAAGAAATTGAAATCATTAAAAGAGGAATTCATCCAATCCACCCCGAGCGATAACTTAGGATCAACTCATTACCTTAATTTGAGTTAAATTAAATCTATTAGTGATTCTTTAAAACCATATTAAATCAACCCATTTTGGCCACATCATTTCCAAAAAACAATCCATAGAATGTACGTGTCTATAGGTTTGTTCTTAGGTCTCTGAGAATTCGACAACCCAAGATAAAGATGAAGGATCGTTCTACCTTCATCTCTTGGGTAAATTTGAGCATGAATCACATTTTGGAGCCGTTACTAGGGACCCAAGAAAGTTAACTAGGAAACTATAATCCTTTTCTCACCCCACATTCTCTATTATCATCCCCCCTCTAATCTTTACCCCTTTCTGTTTGTGTGTGTCCTGAGAATCTAGAATCCAACTTTCTGTCTTCTCCAATGGAGTAACTTCCAAATTATCATGTCACAAACTCATGCTGGAATAAAATGTAAAATATATATTGGGAATCCCCTAAATTAGAAAATTTCTTTGATCGGACATTGAATAATTACCACACAACTAGTGAGATGTACAATCAATGGGATGCTGATTGTTTAAAGGATCAATTTCCAGCCCTCTCGAGGATAATTGAGGAGATCAAACATAATTAAGGTCATGATTTAAAAACTATTATCCATCCTAATACTCAAAAAATGTTTGAAAAAATTGTTTAATCAAATGCAGATAATGAGTTTTGTGGTATCATCTTTGAGATTAGAACTACAATGCAATAATACTTATGAGGAACTCATCTATGCACCAACTGTACCTTCCAAAACCTTTTGTGAAGTGTCTATTTTTGCACAAAACACTCATGAATTTGTTGAAGAACCATCCTTTGGATTTGGGGTAGGGTATGTGAGTCAAGAAATTGTTGAAGGGGCTTTATATCAGGAAGAAATTGATTTCATGTACTCACAAGAGGGGAATTTGACATCATGGATTGAGTCTCCTAAGTATAACTCTATTGAAGATTTTTCAAAAACACCAATCCCTGAACCATTGAGAGAAAAAAAATCATTGAGTCCATACCCATTCCTAACACTATACTTTCAAATTTTGTGGTTGAATTTTCTGTTCAAAATAAAACAATTTTTTGAGGAATTTTGAAGATGAAACTGAGTTGGAATCAAGTTCTCAACCTGTGTCTGAATGTCCTATACAAACCAGGATAAAAATCATTTTCATTAATTACCCTCTAAAGTATACCTTCATAGGATATAATCATGAAATTTCAATTATAATTCATTCTTATCTTGGAACCAAAAATGTTGGAATGATCATTGATGTCTTTGGTAAGGCTATAGTGGAAACTGGATCAATCATTTCTGATATTCCTTGGATTTTTCCACTCATTGTTGAAAATAGGTTTGAACATGACAAAAATTATAAACAAAGAATCAATATAAATAAAGTATAAGTGGAGAAATATGGGGTCCTTAAAATTTTGAATGTTGGTATTGGGTAAGTTAGGGGGTTCATGTCGAGCTAGCGACGTTAAACAAAGTGTTGCATGGGAGGCAACCCATGGTTTTCAATTTTCCAATCATTTTGTTGTTTTAGTCAAATTTATATTTTAAATATGATTAATGTATCATTTTGATATTTAAAATTAAAAAAATGGACTGTTGACATGTTCTTCTATTATGAGTATGGATGGGTACGAAAGGGGAGAGCCATATTCATCTGTGTCACGTGGTGTGATCCTTGAGTAATACCTTACCCAGAAATTTGAAAATAAGAAAATGAATCATTAGTTTATTTTATTTAATTTTTATGTGTTTTTAGGTTAAAATAAAAATAAACAAATAAATAATAATATAATAATAATAATAAAAAGGCCACATCATAGGTCATGGGGAAAACCCTGTCACAACCGGCGAAGCTGCGGGAATTCGAACCCAGGACCGAAGGGAGACAAGGGCACTGCCTTACCACTAACCTATGGATTTTTATGCTTTATTATTATATAATATTATTATATATACTTATATTTTAATTTATTTATTATATAAATAGATATATATATATATATATAGTAATTTTATTGTTTCTTTTTTCTTTTTTTCTCCACTAGGGAATTCTCAGAGTGACATCAGGATCAAGGGATTAAAAGGGAGTAGCAAGAATTTAAACTTCAACCACCAGGTCACTTCATTCCATGATCCGAATTTTCAATTTCCTTTTGAACTCCCCTTCTATGCCTCTACCCCATTCTAAATTTTCTTTTCTTTAAACACATGGGACAATGTTATTTTATGTTTTGGGGGAGATAAAATTAGAAAAATTATTTTGTGTCAAAAAAAATAAATGATTTGAAAAACAAATGTGTGTAAATGGAAGGAAAAATTACTTTAAACTTGAACATGGTAATACACATTTTACACTTTTAAACTTAATATCAAATAATTTAGCATTCCCCGATTCAGATTTTAATCCTTATATAATTTCATGAGCATTGTTTTTGGAAAGTGTGGTTGTCCAATGTGATCTTTCATCGTTTATATTTTCATCCAAATAAAAAAAGATAACAATGCATGTCCTTTGGATAGTGGGGTATTAGTTTGAGTTCATGGAGTACCCCAAATAAATAGCATAGGTTTTTTGATCATTTAAGTTTTAATATTAGTATTCAAAAAACAATAAATTTGTGCGTAGAGCAATGAAATAACCTAATGTGTGGCTTTCGGCACTTGGGGATCACGACTCCATAGTTTTCTAGCCCGGAGTAAGTAATTTTATATCTATTTTTGGTAATTTTAATTTGTTTTTGAAAGAGTTTACTCAAGATGATGTTCGAGTATGTGGGATTCACTTGGTTCCCTAAGGTCTTTGAGCCTGGGAGTCATCGGCAAAGTCTCGCTACAGGGGTGGACTCTTTTGAGTGCAATTTCAATTACCATGGAAAAATTTCAAAAACAAAAGAAAATATAAAATAAAAAATAAAAAATTTGAATACTCATCTTAATATTGAAATGTGACTCCACCTAGTGCTTTAATCATTTCCATCTTGAATAAAGATGAACCCCCATGTCTAATGTGATGCACAACACATCATCGCTTTTAATTGATATTGGATGAAACATGGAGATGAATTTGAACAAAGGAATGGGATTGGGATTGGGATATGATTATGAAACAATCTTGTATTAAAATATTTTTATGGGTTTCATTATTGTTTGCTATAAGGGTTTTTGGTGATCATTGTGTATTAAAATGTTTTTGGAAAATGGGATTGGAATTTCATATTATTGAGATACATTTTGCTCGGGACTAGAAAATATAAAGTTAGGGGTGTGATTAGCCAATAAAAATACATATTTTAATTACATTTTAATGTTATTAAATGTTAATTTTTGATCTTATGGGCCTGAGTTAGTGGATTTTAATTTTGAATATCCATTCTCATCATTCGTACACTTCATGCCTAATGTACACCAATTTAGGCCCAATGATTCATATGATTTTAAGGATTGTAATTATCCATATTTTAATTTTATATTTTGGGAACTATATCTAATATTAAATATGAACATTATTTATTCAGGGATCAATGGAGTATTCATAAATGATGATGGAGATATTTGGAGATGAATGGAAGCAATTCTATAGAAGAAAGATTGGACACCAGCCCACTGATGAGACTGTGGAGTCCACAATACAGGCCCAATGAATCCCAAATTTCATGGGATTATAGAAATAATATATAGGAATAAATCATTATAAATTATCTAGTGCTAATTAGGCCTCCATGATGTCAATTAAGGCGGCCCAAATATAATATCAAAATCTAGGCTAGAATCTGCAGCCCAGAATATTATCTCACTAAATCGGTCATAACTCCCTATTCACAACTCCAAATGGGCCCATATTCTACAAGAGGTTAGGAGACATCCGTAGATTCACTTTTTTCGTTTGTGGTCCACTCTAATTTGTCCATCTAGAAGGCCATTCATATGTGCATGTTCGGTGGATGAAAGCTAGATTCCACCTCTGGTCAAGGGTGGAAAAATCAACTCTCCCTCAACTTTCTACCCACCTATGGACTACCACAATTAATTTAAGAGACTTGGACTATTTAAGACTCAACCCAAGGCTTCAAAACTTCCTATTTAAGGTAGTGTAGGAGGAGGATTTGATGACCTTTTGTGCTTGGCTTCATTTTAGTGTTATGATGCCGCTTTGTGTTTGTAATCGCATTTCTTTCTCATGTAAGGTATTTAATTCACCGTAGTTTCTTAATGAAAGTTCTTCCTTTACTCTTATTTTGTTATTCTACATATCACTTTGATATAGTTGGTTAAATTTTTGAATTTATTCACACCCTACTTTGTGATAATTATCACACAACGGTGGAGTGATCGATTTTTGTTGTTGTTTTTACTTCTTCAATTCCACCTTCATAAGTCTACTTCCTGCTTCCGTTGAAGACATGTAATCAATGGAGGGATAACTCTTTTATGGGTTGATCCAAGAGAGTATCAAGGGGATGTATTGGTTGTTATTTATCACTACAATAATGGCTAATCACTTCTTTTAAATGAGATTTTTATTTGATATTTTAAAACCTCTTCATCCTTATTGAATTTAAGGTCACATATTTCAAGTGCTAATACAAAACTCTATATTAGAGTGCTCAAAAATTTATCCTTCAAGTGTATAGGTGATTATTATTATGTTTTTTAGGCATTAAACTAGTAAGTGATGATTTTTTTTGATCTTCTTAAATGAACCCATCTCAAATATAAGAAATTGAAATCATTAAAAAAGTTATTCATCCAATCCACCCCGAGCGATAACCTAGGATCAACTCATTACCTTAATTTGAATTCACTTATATCTATTATTGATTATTTAAAACCATCTTAAATCAACCCAAGTTGTCCACTTCATATCCAAATACAATCCATAGAATGTACGTGTCTGTAGGTTTCTTCTTAGGTCTTTGCGGATTCGACAACCCAAGCTAAAGTACAAGGACCGTTCTACCTTCATCTCTTGGGTAAATTTGGGCGTGAATAAATCCAATAGTTTTAGAATGTCATATTATGGTTTTATTGTTATTATCATCCTAATTTATGGTTTCTCTTTATCATGCGTCTTAGGATATGATGTGTCTGAGGTAGATGGTCATGGTTCGTAAGAAGATGTTGAGGGTTAGCTATTATATATGGTATAGGTTGCACTATCCTACCCTTTTGTTTAGAATTATCAATTGGTCGTACCCTATCTAGTTGGTTGATTAAAATGATTGGGATTTAATGAACATAGAAAACCTTGTAGACATTTACATACTTCTATTATGACATTACAAGTGCTCAACCAAGGGTCTAAACCATGTGTGTAGATTTTAGGGGCATGTGACCTGATGACTAGGTTTCTCCACACCCATGTTCTTTTATATACCATAGGATTATGCATCTCAACCTCTATATCCCCTATCAAGTATGGGGATCTCATAGTCAGAGGAATATTCATCACTGAATAAGGAATCAGTTAAGTGAACTCTATAAAAATAACCAAACATGATCTCTTCATCTAATGAGGGTTCCATTTGGTAGGGAAGAACCCATTCTCCAGATGCTTAAGGCAGAAAATATGAAAGAGTCATAGCATGCGTGAGAGTGGGATATGACTCTTTCTCTTATGTCTATTCATCTTTTTGATGATTACACGGGCCTACAAGAGGTGTATTAAATGGAAAATACATAGGTGTTTTGATCATTAATAGTTTGAGAAGCTATGCTCCTAGGGTGGCATGAGCTCAGTCAAATATCATTTGAGCCATTCAGTTATCAAAATTCTAACCACACCTAGATGAAACATCATTATAGTCACTCTATTCTAGTTTGGTGATAGTTACATAGGTAACCCATATTGGGACCTTCCCCAGTATCACCTGTGTAGAATAAAACAATGGTTCTGATAAAGTATTTGAATATAAAAATGTCTGATATCGTTTGTCCCAATCCCTTATGAAAAGGGTAGTATTTAGGTAAGTTAATGAGGTTGACCTCACTAGGTTACCTTGGATTTGGTATCCTGAGTAAGTTATTTTCTAATGTTTAATGTAAATAAATATGTAATTTTTCATTTTTAATGGAATGCAGCTTTTTTATTTAGTTCCTCAAATCATTGGCTACTGTGATCTCTTTTTTACTTTCAGAAGATGATAATATTTTTCTTATACCTCTCTAAAGGAGGCGTTGGATTATTTGGGGCCTACCTAGGTGCTTGGATGTGCATTGTCAACGGTTTGAGGGTAACAATAGTAGTCATTACCTTTCCAGGCCTTTTTCCCTCTATCATGGGTGTGGACTATGATTTTTCCTTTATCACCAAATGGAATCTTCAAGGAATTATACTATTTCTATGAACTCTCAAAATCTTTTAGGATACTTCATTTGGAACAAAGGTGTTTTCAACAAAAAATAAAGATTTTTAGAACAAAGTTCCACCTATTTATATTATGATATTTCTAATACTTGAGTGAGTTTTTTAACCCATTCTATCTAGAAATAAATTTTAAAACACTATTATTTTTTCGATCCGTTCAATTTTTGAGGTCAAAAATCATCATTTTCCTTAGTTTTGAGTTTAAATACTAAATGAATTAACAATTAAGGTCATCCCAACATAAAAAGGACCCTATCGGAATGGTATTGTACAAAATAAAGGATTACCTGACCAAAGTCTATAAAAAGAATCTCAGTTGGATCACCCCCTTCTTGTCTTAAGGTCCCATCATATGGTCTTATCAAGACACAAAGTGAATGATATTTTTTTTGGGTCTCCTATTTTTTCAAATGTTGGGAAGATAATATATTAGAAATTAGGTTGGGAAATGTTTCTTCCACCCATTTGGGATATGGATTAATTTTTTGGTCGCATGGGGTTGTGCATCCCCTTCATGTCTTACATTTGAGAATCTAAGGATTCAACGATATTCACGAGTTCTATAGGTATCATTTTCTATACATACTTCATTCTACTTGGACTAGGAGTGTCTTTATATTGTTTCCTAGATTTAATATCCCACTGATTCTCAATCTATATGTGGGGTTGATGATAACCCAGATTAAGGGGAGGCTATCATTCTAATGGATTAATATCAGAATCATCTTCAGTTTCATCATTTATTTTTTCTGGTTTCTTAGATCTAGAATAGGAATGATGTCCAAATAAATATCGTGTAAGAAGAATATCTCCCTACTAATGTGTATTTGGATCGATATGTGCTTTTGTTTGAAGGTGATACCCAAATTTAATATATCTATTGAGTATTTCCTTATTGAGTTTACTGATATTCTATATCTCATTGTCATATTATTATAGTCATTCCTTAGTGGAGGGGATTTTGGATCCCCAATGTGGTTATTTAGATGTTTCCACACCATTAAATTTATTTTTTATAGGGTACTATCAGGGAGGTGGATTCTCATCATTTAGAGGTGATGGGTTCTGGACACTTCTTTTATTCCATATATGTGTAGCCCCAGTCTGTGCATAAATATTTCGTACCTCTCAAGGCATGGTTTCCCTGTTGAACCCCTTCATGTTTTCCTCTTTTTATACATCATTTTTTGGATTAATTTTGATGAAATTCACAATGGTGTATCAAGTAATGATAGTAATCCCATCACTCTCTGGAAAAAAGGTGGTTTTATACTACTTACCCCTCCTTTGAGGGTTGTATCATGGTCTTTTCTTGGACCCTTAGTCCTATTCGACCATCATAGATTATGTACCTTATACTATTTGACTAATTTTTCCATATGTTCCCCTAACTCTATATCTTAATAGTGACTTTAAGGGATATTTCATTTTTAATTTCCATGAAGGACCCAAATTGAAGAGTTGGGTCTCACATTGGGAGGAGTTATAATGGTTCTAGTAGTTCATATTTACCTCGTAACCTATAATTGACTAATTTTTTTTGAGATGATGATGTTGATGAAACAAATTATGTTTCCCATGTAGGCTAGGGTTGATTCAAGGCCACTATTGTCCCTTTTATATCATATTGTTGAGGATCTAATGACTCTAGTGAAGGATCTGATGGATCATTGGATGGAAATTGAGATAAAAAATGTTCCAAAACCTGTAGGATGGGGTTCATCTTAAACCACCATTTTTTCTTCAATACCCTCTTAGGGTGTGATGAACATAGTGATAGTGATCAAGTTTAAATCACCCCCATCTCCATGGGATGGGTTTTCTCATGGAGATACTTCATGGAGGCCACTACAAGAATATAACTTATTCATTACAATCTTGTTCTCACATGGTCCAAATTAAATGTATGTTTGTGAGGGGAATTACATTCTATGACAATATTTTGGGTTATCTGTGACTTCACCTATCATGTTTGAAATCTACTCCCATTTTTTGAGAGGCCAGACTTTGGAGTCTGTTGGGAGACCTTTCTTTAGTTTGTGGCATTATTGCATCCCCAAAGCAGCTGTGCTTCATTTTATTAATCAAATGGACCATGTTTTACCCTTCCCTTTGAACTATCTTATGTATATGACATTAAAGTATAGAGATTCTAGGAATCACAACTATTATGGGGATTTGGTAAAGTACAATGATACATACTCTCCCCATACTCATATATGGATGTCTGAAGGGGCTTCAATGACCAGATACTAGAGAGTTTATGTGTTATGGAAGTAATCATGTTATAGGGTTTTATTATACCTTTTTGGTCCCAGGTCCTGGGACATATAAATAGTGTCTTTGTCTAAATAAAAACAGTTCTTATTTATGACCTAGAGGTGACCCTCATATCCTAGATAAGTGAGGTGTGTAGCCTTTAATCATTGAAAATTTCCCCACAAATTCTTACATAAATAGGTAATAAACTACATTTTTAGCTCATTAGTGACTTCAAAATCAAAAGTGGACATGGGATATAACATGGTTAATGGGTTTGTTTCCTGCCAACTACGTCTATATATCCATGTCATCTTCATCTTCATTAGAATCATACTCATACACTTGGTTACACCACATAGTTCGCTTCTCTGGGCCACCTGATGATAGGGGTGAGGTGTTTCTTATAGTTCAAGGGGAAATATATATGGTTATCCTTAGGGTATCAAGAACATATCTATATTAAGTTATCTTGGAAATATAAATATTTCCTTTTTTGTGATATATTAAAATGTGGTTCTTTTTGATTCATGATATCAAGATTAGTGTGTATGTGACTCAACATTATACTTCCATGAGGAGGAATATCAGGGTAGTTATCTACATCTACTTGAGATAAAGATTTGAAAACCCCATAATCTGTTGCTGATATGTTTTGTATATCCTCGACCACACTGTAATTGAGAAATTAAAGATTATGAGCCTCATTCTGTATCATGGATGAAATATACTAACCTGGCTTTTGGGGTTGAGTGGGGATATGATCCTACTATATAAAATTCACTAGAATATGTTGATGAACATCTATTTTTATGAGGATATGAGAATATTTCTATGTATATGTTGTCATATTTTGGTGAGAATCTATATTGTTGGTAGGGATATATTCCATCATTTTGGTGTTTATCAGAATATTTCATTCAACCCCAGTTGAACCAGGGGTATGATCCATGTTCTAGTATTCATTCCCTATCAGAATAAGCTTATGGGACCCCTTAATAGGATAATTGATTTGATACTCCTTATGTATATCCTCTTAAGGATACTACTATAGTTATTCATTGGGATAAATTTGTATTTCATCTTAGCTTCCATAAGCTATGAGAACATGATAATTAGCTTCATTAGTAGCGGCATGAACCTACCCTAATGTGATTGCAAAGTTGTATTAATGAACCTTGGTTAGAGTAAGGGTATGAGCATGGTTATTTGTCATTAGAGTATTCCACTATATATATTTTATAGTAATTTTTACCTTTCTTAAGGATTATTATAAATAAGGAGGTGATTCCCAATTGGAACGACAATATGATCCCAATCTTATGCCTTATCCTTCACTAAAATATATCGATAATCCTATAGGATGGGTGTATGAAAATATGCTTGCTCTATATTATCCACGTATTCATGATGATAATGTTGATATGAAACTCAGTCTATTAGAATAATACTATATTCCTATACTTGTATCTACACATTTTCTAATATATAATAGAAAATTTCTTTTGTTGTTGTCAAAATAGAGTGATATTTTAGCAGAGTATGATCATGGATATAAGCTTTCACTTTCCTAGTCTTCATTAAATACTATAAAATTTCATTGATTTAAGTGGGGGTATAATCCCACTCCTGTCCTCCTAGTTCCATCAGAATATGTCAATGGACATCATTTTTGGGGGAGAGGATATGTTTCCCCATGCTTGTTGCTGGAATATTTGAGAAAACATTATCTATGTGAGTCAGAATATGAGACTTCACACTATCCATGTCTATAATATTCCGATTTGATTAAACAGTGGAAGCATGAATATGATCCCACTCTTGTTTATCTACATCTTTCAACACTTGATGAGGCTTCCTTGGTGCCTGGGAATGAGTTCCCAGGGTGGTGACCTATCTAGTGGTTTCTTCAGCAGGTGATTGAGGGACAATGGTAGGACCGTGTTGGTGAAAGTGGTTAACAAGAGCTCTCCTAGGATGTTCCTATACATCGATGGAGATATATTCATGTAACACCCCGAGATTTTATGAAAAATATTCTTCTTAATTTCATTGATGTCTCGTGTTGTACTCTACACCAAAAGGATCTTTCATTACACGCATCCCTGACTTGGCTTTCATTAAACTCAATCGCGACCTTCCACAATAGCGTGTTTTGTATGCAATATCGAGTTTCACTAAACAAAAATATGTTATATAAACAAGCCATTATGAATAGTAATACCTACTTTTTGAAATTTTATAAATTTTATCTTTCAAAATGGACTTCATTTCTGGATTTGGAATATCGAAATTACCCTATGGTGAATTTTTGGTATTTTTCTGAAAACTTTCAATTTTTTATGAATAGTGAAAACACTAGGTTACTATTTAAAAAACGACTTTTTATTTAAATAGTTATTTATTTTATTTAAATTTATTTTAGGTCAAAATTGATAAATAATACCTATA
Source organism: Viscum album (assembly GCA_963277665.1). Lineage (NCBI taxonomy): Eukaryota > Viridiplantae > Streptophyta > Magnoliopsida > Santalales > Viscaceae > Viscum > Viscum album. The sequence goes on from OY728160.1 coordinate 739,801,719, forward strand.
TAAGTTCAATGTAATTCATTGGAGTCATTTTATAATAATTTTATATATATATATATATATTTTATTAAACTTTTCACCGTCTTTTACCCACCTCCTAGGAGAATTTGAAAATTTACATAAAACTTAATTTTACAACTTATTTGAGTGGAATTTCGAAAATTTGAGAGACACGGTTAATATGAAGGAGTAAAATGTGGTTCAATATGATAAAAATAATTTCTGGTGAATAGTAACTTTTTACTTTTATTTACCACGGTTAAAAGTAAATAGGGCAATTAAGTGTAAAAATGATATTTTTATTACCCTAACACATGTCATAATTATATTGGATAAGTGTAATACGACCAAAAACAACCTTAGGAATAAAATATTACCCTTTAGGTCCACTTGAATTAGATTAGGACATTTATTATTATTTTATTTAAAGAAGAGTTAAAATAGTTAAAATCAATTTTTAATAACTAAAATATCTTTAATATAGGGTTATACATACGATGAATTAGACTATAAATATTCATTAGAAAGATAAAAATATTTCATACATAATGGTATTTTATTTATAATTTTTTGACATTAAATAATTTAATTTATTTATGACAGAATTGTGATGTAGTAATTACATAAATAATGAAATATTAAAATAATTGATATTATAAATACCCAAATAAATGACATTTGAGACTTTTTATGAATTACACAAATTTTATAGGTTAATATGACATGTTATTATTGATTTAATTAACTTTTTTCAAACTAATAATTCTGTTATTCTTTTCACAAAAATCAATTACCAAATAGTGTCAAAATTGACATAAAATAGTTTAAAAAACAAATATTATATTATTAATTGTTATTATATTCCTAAAAATCTATGTTTTGGCAAAATTACTTATATAATGTTATATATATTAATAATGGACCACTTGTGGTTCTTTTGGCCCGTTATAGTATGTTTATTAACCATATAGTGTAAGAAAACAAGAAGACATGGTAAAGGTTAAAGTATTTAACTTAGAGTTAATTCTAAATGATAAGGTTAAAATAGTAACCTAAACTTGTCTAAAACCTATTGGTTGAGAGAATTTAGACCCATCCCCACTTTAGCTTCTAAATAAATCAATTTTTATCTATTATCAATCGAATATTACTTTATTATAAAATAATATTTTAAGTTTTTCCTAAAGTTCCCCTCTCCTCCCTTATAAAAAGGGCACCTCTTCCCTCTTCTCTTCGCACCCTTTTGAGCATTGAATCTCGGCCAACCCCTACCCATTTCACTTCTAAACATCCCTAGAAACATATTAGAGGTTATGTTTTTCTCAAAATACCAACTCTAGTCCCTTAAGTTGATGTTTAAAGGAGGCACGTCGAGGAAGAGGTAATCTCTTCCACCGACTCTTTCAAGTTTCTTTCTTCTTATACTTCCTCTTCATTAGTTTTTTCATTATAAAGTAATAACATAAGTATTACTTATATATTGATATGTTATTAAAAATATTAAACAACCCTATATCACCTTCTATCCATCCTACGGAAAACGAAATCACCGCGCGTGCGTACCTACGGAATACCGTCTCCACACCGTGGTGTAATCAGTTTTTCCACAACCACCTTACTTAGATGGGTATAATGTTGTAAAGAATAACTATATATTATTATTATAATATCATACTGATTATAAGATATTATATCATCCACTCAAATTCCATTCAATAAATAAGGGAACAATATCATCGCTTGTGCGAACGTACGGATTACCGTCTCCACGACGCGATGAGATTCATTTTCCATGTTAACAATTCAAGAATGATTATAAAGTATATATAATAAGTAATAATGAAATATTTAACATAATAATGCTACTGGATTTATTTATAATTATATATTTGTATTTCATCTACTTAATTCCATTCAATTCAATAAGGAAACAAATACCAGCGTTAATGCGTACGTACGGCCTACCGTCTCTATGAACGGTGTATTTCGTTCCATTTATCGATCTATTATATATATATTTATAATATGAATATATATTATATATAAATAATTTTTTATATTCTGGAATTAAGTAATCATGATCTAATTAATCATATTAATAATTACAATTCAAAACACAGATGATAAATGAAACGATTTTACCCAAAACACTCCTTTAACATGGAATTGACAAATGAACGGATAATATAAAGTCATAAGTGAATCATATATGTTAACATAAATATTATTATGGTTATTTTACAAGTTAATAATAGGTTTAAACCCACTATAAAGGAGTCTCAGACACATATGGAAGAAATTGGAAATAAGGTAAGGGATAATTATTCCAATCTCATTCTTATTCGAGATTGTTTATTCGTAAGTATTTACTGGGGTTATGTTTGTCATCCATGTCCATATGTTCTCAAAATGTTTTCATAAAATGTTTAATTTTCTTCCATGTATGTTTAAATTCATTTTTACCTTTTTTTTACTTTTACCACATCGTATGGAAAAAATATTTCTTTTTTTTACCATACAAGGTACTTTTTGACTTTTCTGACAAAAGTACGAGGAGAATGTTTTTTTTAAATTATACGGCATGAATGGATTTTTATAGTTTCATATTACCTAATTTTAAAGAAGCTTCCTATACATGTTTTCATGGTTATTTTCAATAAAATAATTTTATTTTAAAATTTTGTGGCATTTTGTGAAAAGAAAATGATTTTTAAGGAAAAAGTTTATTTTCCTCAAGAATTCATTTCAATTGTTTTTTCAAAACTATTTTCCATCTAAGATGAAATTATTTAGCATTTTTATGTTTCAAGTATAATTTCTCTATTATTTATATGGTTTTATTCTTCTTAATATGAAATTATATCCATTTGTTTGATATGGATTATGTTATGATGGAATGATGTTTATGAAACCCATTTTATTCACTGGGTTATGATGAATGATTTATGTTTATGTTGTGGCACAAGTAAGAATGATTTCATTATGAGATGGGTGGGACCTATATCTCCCTCCAATACATTGGGTAATGATTTATAACTCATCAGATAGACATGGCTGGAATGGAAATTTAATCCGGTTTGGTGATACAGGACTGGAACGATGAGTGAACTCGATTCAGAAAGGGACTTCGTCCACTAAGATGGTCTTGGCAGAAATGCCTTGGATACTATGGAAATCATAACATGTGCTTAATGGTTTCCACAATAATATGTTTTATTCCATTTCTATTTTATTATTATTAATGTTTCTTTATTATCTATGCTCTATGTACTGCCAGGTTTTATGTCATTGCTCAAGATTTTGATGTTTAAATATTATGTTCATGTTTTGAATTTCAAATGTATATAGTTTGTTTTATTTTCTCCATGCTTACCCTTACTGAGAATTTGAGCTCACCCTTTATATGTTTTCTTTTCCCCATGATATAAAGAAAGGTTTTAGGTATGAAAAAAAGGAATATCTTTATGGGAGATGTTGAAGAACTTTCACCAAGATTAGAAGATTATATTCCATGTTTCCAAAGACACTAAACTATTACGGTCCTTTGGTGTCTGTTTTTGTTATGTATTAGATATTACGCAATTGTAATGTAATGTCTATGTACGTCAATCTTTGGGTATTTACAGTTGGTATCAGAGGAAAGGTTTAGTTAACCATAGGAAACTAGGATACGAAAACTTTAGTGAGATCCCTAGAGATATTTCTAAGGTATGTCTAGGGATGTCCCTAAGGATAAGTATAAGTATAGGTTATAGTCCTAGAATTATGTTAACAATCTTAGAATTAACCCTAAGATGTTATATATTGAAATTACTCCCCCTTTATTATGTTGTTTTTACATATCATGATTTTTGCCTCTCACACTATTCTTTTTGGGTTTAAACGATGGATGGTACCCGAAGGAACCGTGTTGATCAATGTAATGGAAAATGCAATGATTTTCCTCCTGAACAACTAAATGTGATGGGAGATGGAGTGAAAAATTTTATTGATATACTTACACAATCTATGAATCATTCTGGATTTCTAAATGATCATAGAAGGGAACAATATCCTATTGAGTCCTTCAAGAGGCAACGTCCACCTTCTTTCAATGGGTCTTCTGATCAACTTGTTAGTGAACAATGGATCAGTACCATTGAAAAGATATTTTCCATACTTCGCTGTTGAGAACATGATAAATTCATTCTAGCTGTTTACCATTTAGAAGGTGAAGAAGACTAGTGGTGGACTCTAATTAAGAATACAGAGCCGAAATATGAATTTGAATCCATGGAATGGGGCGAGTTCAAGAACTTATTTTTTAGTAAGTAATTCCCTCGTATTCTTCAAACAAAGATGGAAAAGGAGTTCCTTGAGCATAAGTAGAAGGATGATGAATCTGTTGGTATATACGAAGCGAATTTTACAAGACTTCCACGGTATGCTTCTAGTTTTATCATCCAACCTGAAAGTAAAGTTGATCAATTTTTGAGTGGCTTAAAACCAAGTCTTCAAGGGGAATTAGCTATAAGAGACTTCATTAGCTATGAAGAAATTTTGTGTTATGCTATCAAGGTAGAAATGGATGTTGGTGTTACATATCCGTCTCATGGTTTTGAGAAGAAACGAAAGATGGAGTTCAAGGAGAAATCTCAGAATAATCGTGAAAAGAAGATGAATGTTTCTTTATGCTCAAAGTGTGGAAAGAAGCATGGTGGAGATTTTCATAAAGGGACTAGAAAATTTTTTAAGTGTGGAAAAGAAGGTCATCAAGCAAGTGAGTGTCTAAGTAATGTAAAAAGGGTTTCTAATTATTTGAATAAAGAAAGTACTGCGTATAACGCACCACCAACACTTAAATGCTTCAATTGCAATGAAATGAAGCATTATGCTAATCAATTCCCTAATCCAAGGGTTAATGATGATCTACGTGAGCAACCTCTTAAGGCAAAGTACAATGGGAATTCACATGCGATCATTATTGGCGATGTTGAGTATGACAACGATGTAGTGTAATGATTAAGTGTTTATGTAATTGGATTCCAAAATAATGTTGTATATAGTATTGTGGAATATTGGAATATTTATGTATTAGTCTACTGTGGTTTTCAATAATTTTATGGTACCGGTAACCATGGAAGGTGATTGAGATATTTTTGGAAGGAATATGATATACGCATAATGTAGGGATAAGGAGAAAATGAAATGTTTTATAGTATTAATGATATCATGACTGATATAAGGACAAAGTTATATCATGATTTGAGTATATAAATTTTTTGTATTTTGGTATGTGGAAAGAGTTAAATTTTGATAGCATTTATGTTTTCACTAAGTTTCAATGGGTATTCATTTTTCAAGAGAATACATGATTAAGGTATTCACATGATTGGAATGTGACTAACAAGATATATCGGGGATAAATGATGGTATTCACATGCTTGGTATATGACATTTCTAGTAATTGTTTTCTTTATACTATGAGCTTGGACAGAAGTATTTTGGATAAGCCTAAAGATTTGAAATGGATTATGTTAGACATAAGTTATTATTGTTTAAGGTTAGAACTTTTTTCAATGGAATTTCATAATAATGTAGTTTTTGAAAAAGGACAACCCGTAGGACGGGCGACAACCCGTCGTGTCGGACAATACTGTGGGAATAGAACCCACAAATGAAGTGTGACAGGTCTTTATCGCATACCACTAGCCTATAAGAAATCCCTGGTTAGTAGAAACTAGTTCTATTTTATTAAGGGGTATGATAGATGAATTATAAGTCCATTTTTGGATTCATATACGATTAACCTCACTATAGATGGACTTATGTCTATTTGATAACTTTTGCTAACCTTTTGTTTGGGACAGATGGAATGACTCATCATTCTATCGCATTATCTGCTAACACTTCACAGAAAACAAATTCAACTTCATTTCATTAAGAGATGATGTGGAAATTTTTCAAGGCACAAAAAACAATGAGATTGTACCAAAATCAAGTAAGTATTTCTTATAATTCAAAAATTCGTCAGCTTTAAGGAAATGATCTTGAAAACCAAAAATTTTGTCCAAGTGTCCTCATATCTGATGAATCAGATGGTACCTTAGATCATCACAAATTTATGGCTTTGTGATTGTTGGATTTTTTATAGCCATATTCTCTACCACACTCCATTAGAACATAATAGTAAGATTTCTCTTCCATATCTGTATTTTCACCTATGTTCTCCTATGTGGAATCCCAATGATTAGTTAATTTGTGTAACTGTTACGTTTCATACTTTAGTTTTTAAAGATAAGTTTTGGTATTCATTTTTACAATGTGGGTTTCTATTAAAGAAACATTTCAGTAGTAAACCATTTATAACCCCGACGAATTTCGAGGGCGAAATTCATTTTAAGGGGGTAGAATGTAACACCTCGAGATTTTATGAAAAATTTTTTTTTTTAATTTCATTGATGTCTTGTGTTGTACGCTACACCAAAAGGAGCTTTCACTACACACATCCATGACTTGGCTTGAATTACACGCAATCGTGACCTTCCACGATAGCATGTTTTGTAGCAATACCGAGTTTCACTAAACAATGATATGTTATATAAACTAGCCATTATGAATAGTAATACCCACTTTTGAGATTTTATAAATTTTATCTTTTGAAATATACTTCATTTTTGGATTCGGAATATTGAAATTATCCTAGGTTGAATTTTTGGTATTTTTCTGATAACTTTCAATTTTTGATGAATAGTGAAAACACTAGGTTACTATTTAAAAACTGACTTTTTATTTAAATAATTATTTATTTTATTTAAATTTATTTTAGGTCAAAATTGATATATAATTCCTATATAAGTTCAATGTAATTCATAGGAGTCATTTTATAATAATTTTAGATATATAAAAATTTTAATGAATTTTTCACCGTCTTTTACCCACCTCCTAGGAGAATTTGAAAATTTACATAAAACATAATTTTACAACTTATGTGAATGGAATTTAAAATATCTGACAGACATGGTTAATATCAAGTAGTAAAATGTGGTTTAATAAGATAAAAATAATTTATCGTTAATAGTAACGTTTTACTTTTATTTACCACGGTTTAAAGTAAATAGGGTAATTAAGGGTAAAAATGATATTGTTATTACCATAAAACATTTCCTAATTCTATTGGATAAGTATAATTCGACCAAAAACAACCTTATAAATAAAATATTACCTTTTAGGTCCACTTTTATTAGATTAGGACATTTATTATTATTTTATTTAAAGAAGAGTTAAAATAGTTAAAATCAATGTTTAATAACTAAAACATTTTTAATATAAGGTTATACATAAGATACATTCGACTATAAATATTCATTATAAATATAAAATTATTTCCTAATTAATGGTATTTTATTTATAATTTTTATAGCTTAAATAATTTAATTTATTTATGACACAATGGTGATGCAGTAATTACCTAAATAATGAAATATTAAAATAATTGATATTATAAATACCCATATAAATGTAATTTGAGACTTTTTATGAATACCACTAATTTTATAGGTTAAAATGACATGTTAGTATTGATTTAATTAACTTTTAGAGAACTAATTATTCTGTTATGAATTTAAAAAAAATCAATTACCAAATAGTGTCAAAATTGACATAAAATTGTTTTTTAAAAAAATATTATATTATTAATTGTTATTATATTCCTAAAAATCTAAGGTTCGGCCAAATGACTTATATAATGTTATATATATTAATAATTAACAACTTGGGGTTCGTTTGGCTTATTATAGTAACTTTATTAACCATATAGTGTAAGAAAACAAGAAGACATAGTAAAAGTTAAATTATTTAACGTAGAGTTAAATCAAAATGATAAGGTTAAAATTGTAACCTAAACTTGTATAAAACCTGTTTGTTGAGATAATTTTGACCCATACCCACTTTAGATTTGAAATAGATCAATTTGGAGCTATTATAAATCGAATATGTCTTATTATAAAATAATATTTTAATTTTTTCCTAAAGTGCCCCTCTCCTCCCCTATAAAAAGGGCACCCTTTCCCTCTTCTCTTCAAACCCTTTTGAGCCTTGAATCTCGGAAAAACCCTACCCATTTCCCTTCTCAACATCCCTAGAAACATAGTAGAGGTTCTGGTCTTCTTAAAATACCATCTCTAGTCCCTTAAGTGGATGTTTAAAGGAGGCATGTAGAGGAAGAGGTAATATCTTCTACCGACTCTTTCAAGTTTCTTTCTTCTTCTACTTCCTCTTCTTTATTTGTTTCATTATAAAGTAATAACATAAGAATTAATTATATACTGATATGTTATTATAAATATTAAACAACCCTATTTCACCTTCTATCCATCCTACAGAAAATAAAACCACTGCGCGTGTGTACGTGCAGAATATCGTCTCCACGCTGTGGTGTAATCAGTTTTTCCACCACCACCTTACTTGGATGTGTATAATGGTGTAAAGAATAACTATATATGATTATTATATCATCACACTGATTATAAGATATTATATCATCTACTCCAATTCCATTTAATAAATATGGGAACGATATCATCGCTCATGTGTGCGTACAGATTATTGTCTCCACGACGTGATGAGATTCATTTTCCATGTTAACAATTCAAGAATGATTATAAAGTATATATAATAAGTAATAAGAAAATAAATGACATAATAATGCTACTGGATTTATATATATATATATATATATTATCTACTTAATTCCATTCAATTTAATAAGGAAATGAAAAATAGCGTTCATGAGTACGTACGGCCTACCGTCTCCATGAACGGTGTATTTATTTCCATTTATAGATCTATTATATATATGTATATTCTGAATATATAATATATATAAATCATGTTTTATATTTTTTAATTAATTAATCATGTTCTAAGTAATCATATTAATAATTACAATTCAAAACACGGACGATAAATGAAACGATTTTACCCAAAACACTCCTTTAACATGGAATTGACAAATGAACGGATAATATAAAGTCATAAGTGAATCATATATGATATCATCAATATTATTTTGGTTCTGTTAAAAGTTAATAATATGTTTATACCCACTATAATGGAGTCTCAAACACATATGGACGAAATTGGACATAAGGTAAGGGATAATTATTCCAATCTCATTCTAATCTGAGATTGTTTATTCGTAAGTATTTACTGAGGTTATGTTTATCATCCATGTCCATATGTACTCAAAATGTTTTCATAAAATGTTTAATTTTCATCTCTATTTTTTTAAAGTCATTTTTACCTTTTTTTTACTTTTACCACATCATATGGAAGGAATCTTTCTTTTGTTTACCATTCGAGGTACTTTTTGACTTTTCCGACAAAAGTACGAGGAGAATGTTTTTTTAACTTATACGGCATGAATGGATTTTTACGGTTTCATATCGCCTAATTTTCAAGAAGATTCCTCTATAATATTTCATGGTTATTTTCAATAAAATCATTTTCTTTTAAAATTTTGTGGCATTTTGTGAAAAGAAAATGATTTTTAAGGAAAAAGTATATTTTCCTTAAGAATTAATTTCAAGTGTTTTATCAAAACAATTTTCCATATAAGATGACATTATTTAGCATCTTTATGTTTCAAGTATAATGTCTCTATTATTTACATGGTTTGATTCTTCTTAAGATTAAATGATATCCATTTGTTTTATATGGATTATGTTATTATGGAATGATGTTTATGAAACCCATTTTATTCATTGGGTTATGATGAATGATTTATGATTATGTTGTGGCACAAGTAAGAATGATTTCATTATGAGATGGGTGGGACCTATATCTCCCTCTAATTCATTGGGTAAAGATTTATATCTCATGAGATATACATGGCTGGAATGGAAAGTTAATCTGGTTCAGTGATACAGGACTGGAACGAGGAGTGAACTCGATACAGAAAGGGACTTTGTCCACTAAGATGGTCTTGGCAGCAATGTCTTGTCTACTATAGAAATCATAACATGTGCTTAATGATTTCCACAATTATATGATTTATTCCCATTCTATTTTATCATGATTAATGTTTCTTTATGATCTATGGCTTACATACGGCGAGGTTTTATGTCATTGCTCAAGATTTTGATATTTAATTTTATGTTCATGTTTTGATGTTAAAATGTATATGGTTTGTTTTATTTTCCCCATGATTACTCTTACTCAGCATTTGAGCTCACCCTTTATATGTTTTCTTTTCCCCAGTATATAAAGAAAAGTTTTAGGTAAGAAAAAAAAAGGAAGATCTTCATGGGAGATGTTGAAGATATTTTACCAAGATTAGAAGATTGTATTCCATGTTTCCAAAGACACTAAAGTATTACGGTCCTTTGGTGTCTGTTTTTGTTATGTATTATATATTCTGCAAAAGTAATGTAATGTCTATGTATGTCTAGCTTTTGGTATTTACAATTCACCTTCATTATCCACCTTCATATTGTAAGGACGGTGTTAATGATAACTCTTTGGGGATAGGATAATGAATCAGTAGACAGTGGTGACAGGTTCCACCTGTTTCATTGTAGCTATCCCAAAACAAGACATAGATTTTAACATCAATATCTGGATACCTCTACTTTCATAATTAAGGGTAGAGATTATTCCATGTTGATGGTATACTCATACCATCATGTTCGACACTAGAAGCTAAAGGTGTCAGATGGGTGATGTTGTTTTGCGACCCGTAGACATTTCTATCATAAATGTGGTTTGCGAATATTAACGTAGTGATGATATGATCTCAAGTCAAGGTTTTTTTTGGATACCAATATTTAAAATGATAAATATAATAAGTAACAAGGTCATAATAATTCTAACATTTCATGTATCAATCATTCTCAATTAGATATGCACCGGGGACACTATTGTTCATTATTTTTTTTAAGTTCAACCATTTTTATTATATGGAATGTGCAAAAAATGGAATGATCATGGTAACACTGATTTAATTTCCTTATTTAGATATTCAAGTATCATTCACCATTTTTTTAGTATATGTGATGCGTAAAAAATCACATAAAGTTTGACTGCAGGATTGTTTTTGTTTATTGGTTTCACATCAGGTTCACTTTTTTCGTATCATTGGGATATTTTGGTTTTCAAATTTATTTTGAGGGTCTCATTGTTGTTTCACAATTAATAATTTTTCTGGGTTTATCTTTTTAAATTCCCAATCATTCCCACATCCATGGAGAATATGGGCTCACTTTATAATGGTTGGTGGTCATTTGGGTTTTCAATCCCTGTGAAACATAGGAACTCGCATTGATCAATAGGATGGGAGGCCGGACTCTTCACCCACTTTTTAGGGAAATTACTTCCTAATATGTGACTCTCTTATTGGTTTATGATATTTTTATGAATCTCTCACAAATATCGATAAGGGATTGGTTATCCTAATAAAACAATTTTGTGTTGAATATTTCTATATGCATAGGGGGTATATTGATGACTCCTTCTATATGTATCAAAGGATCTCCATACAGTTCCCATTATAGATTAGAAATTAGTGACAACATGTGTTTTAAAAAATATAACTAGAAACTATGGATTTTAATATCATCTAGAAAAGATATTGGTGTCTCTAGAGTGGGGATAAACCTTTATGAGGTGTACTGTATATCCTATGTGGATAGGAATCAAAACCCACATAATTTTTTTTACACAGTTTGAGGACATATCATAGGGACACACCGTATAGTTTGACATCATGTGGTAAAGAAATATACAAGAGGATATAGGAATTGGGTTTAGATATAGGGACTTAAGAAGGAATCCTAAATACCCCACTTATAATAGGAACATGATTTTTTGTATTTTGATGTGATCTAAACCTGCTAAAAGATAAATAATATTGATGATGGTTATTTACATAGATTTAATCAATAGGGTAATTCCTTATGTTACTACACCAAGGAGGACATAAGGATCCATTTGTATCATGTAATTGAATAGGTATTATACCTTGAGGTTTCTATGATTGGTGAAATTTTATGTTACTAGTAATACAATCATTTCATGGCCCTAATACCTTATGATCCATGCTTGGTGTGAGAAATTACAGATAGATAGTATTCATATACATTGTATATGAATGCAGTACTTATACACTGGGGTGGCCCTGAGAGAGTGTTTGATATAGATTTCAAACTATAGTAAGGGTTTATACATATCCTAACTATAGAAGGAATCATATCCCTCATATTTCAATTTGGTCCCAATCCCGCTAAAGGGTTTCAAGTGATTAAGGTAATGGTCTGAATTAAAATTAATAGGACTCCATCATATAGGCCCATTTTCATCTACTGATGAAAATGGAAGGATGACATAGTCTTTAGAGAATTTGGATCCTATGATATAGAGTGTATGTGATCTGGATGGATGTACACCAATTTGGTTACCTGTTGGGGTCATTCCTTAGGAAGGCATCTTATGTATCATGTTTGGATGGCAATCAGATTCCTCAAAATTTAGTTTTCTTCCTTTTCTATTGATAGACAAGAAGTAATGGTACACCCACACATTGTGGGTCCCAAGATATATCAATGGAATTGCACCGAGGTGGATTTCCATTAGAGATATCCAAATCTTATCCTCTGATAGATAAAGGGTAAGGACCATGAGTGGTGAATTTGGAATGTTTGGGGGCATGAGGATCCCATAACAATAATAAGTTTTCATTAGTGCCTAATAAATTTCCCATTTTGGACACATACCATTTGATGTGGGAATGATTTAATGAAGACTCGTCAATGGTCGTCTGAGAGAATATAACCAATTATTCATACTGGATAAGGATAACATTTCTAGGGGTGTCCGCTTAATGCATCTAGTATGTCTACCTAACATGTATGGAGTATTTTACTAATATACATGAAGATCATTGCCTGAACTAGCTGACATGTCTAGTTATCATTGCATGATGTGGATGACCTGATTGAGGGTTATAGTTTGAAAAGGCTAACATGTCTAACATACTTCATGTTCCCTAGTTGAGATGTCCAAATAATATTGTAAGTTCTGGATGACATGTTCAGAGGTGGTCAAATGTTCTAGATATCATTTTCAGAGGACTTTTCATGATTAGGATGACATTTACAAATGATGTATCATGATTTTTGAATAGATAATTTGATTCAGATGACCAATTCACATGAAAATAAGTGTATCCATCGTGATAGGAAGTTTCCATCATTCTCTTCCTTTATCGCATAAATTACTCAATATTTATTAGGCATTGATCTGTTCAGACTTTGTGTCATCAAGTCAAGTCATGGAAACTCCTTCACATGTTCTACCATCTATTTCGGAATTCCTCCATGTGATCAATGGGGTGATCACATTATGCATATAAATATATCGTCTTGTCCCTTAATTCATACCTTGAGCTTACCTAGTGGAATACTCTTTCTATTACAAGAGTCTCTATTCCAAAAAGTCAACTCTCTCTTCTATTCTTTTATTTGAGTGTGTTTTTTTCTATGATAGGGGGATGGATTTATTTGAATTGTATCCCTATAACTACACCACTCTTCATGGAGTTTAAATCACATATACAAGTTTCTATTAGTGAAGGTAGTTTCACATTACACATTTTGTGTGATCCAGCTGCGGTCCATCTATGACGTCCTCTTTGTGTCACATGATAAACAATGACCGCATAATCATCCATACACTTATATATTTATTTAACCCATGTCATGTAAAACAAATTCACATATGTGAATCAATATAAATAATTTCCTTCTCAATATCAAACTATCATGGAAATGAGTCATTATGAGACTAGGTTTCCAGTCAAAGCGGCTTCTATGCGATTGAGTGAGGAATGTCTGAGGGGATTCATGAAATCATTAATAGATCATGTAAAATGTATAACTACATCACATGAGTATCGATGTAACCCCATTCTCATGAATCCTCCAAGTTTTTCAGCCATTATTTTATAAAACCAGTGGTGTTTTTCCATTGGTTGTCAATCTGTGTGTCATGTGTTTAAAAGGAAAAGTCATATATCCTTCACTGGTTGGAGTTGACATGACAGGGGTCCTCTGTGATATTAGGTTGAAATGACAATTGAACTTCATAAGACCATTATTTAGATTTTGAAAATATCATAACCCCTTATTATGAAATAAAATTGAAAGTCTTATTCATATAAGGGTACCATAATTTTTATCTTTTATTTTACAAATCATATGACATTCTTATATCAGTTGTCCTTCAGGGTGTTGCATGATCAAACAAATATGTCTAAAATCCTTTGCATGATGAATGTGATATGTTCAGTGGACTTTGTGTGACAAGGCTGAAATGTCCCTTGGTATTTCACATGATCAATAGACTAATCATATAAACTGAAATTTTCCTTCACATGTAAATCTGTGTTACTCCCTTTGTGTGATTCTTCCACCTTTTTTAGCCTTTATTATATAAACCAATTATGTGATTTCCAATAATTTTTTAGCTACCATGATACATGATCAAAAATAATTATTCAAGAGACCAGTCATGATCAATTGATTTGTCTAATCGGGATTATCATGATCAAGGGGGCTTATCTATGATATTTTACGATATCAATAGAGCCTGTCAAAGTAGTTTCATGTGATCATGAAAAAATCACATGAAGATCATAACCTCTTTTCCATGATGTTATGAGGTTCATGTGATTAATATGAAATAGGTTTATAATTTCCCTATAACCATTCCTCTTCTTTATACCTTTTTTGTAGAAAATAATACATATTCTTCAAGTAATCTTGAAATCCTAAAATTTGTTTTCTCGTTTTTTGGATATCAACATGGATATAAACATCATTTATGAGTTAATTATTCTTAATTTATTTATATTTTTATGAATTTATTAGTTTTATCAAAACCAAAAAAATCATGTTTTTCATAATATAACTATAATACCATAAAATTTTGTAAATATTTTTCAAATAAATATAATTTACATGATATATTGTGTTAAATGTTACTCCATGTTTAAAAGAACAACGTTGCACTCTAATAATTTTATTCTTTTATTTGAAAGTTATAAACTATCCATTTAATAGGCTAGATAGATTATTAATATCTAAATTTTTAATATTATATGGTTTACACAACAATAAAATAAATTAGTTTGTTATATATTGATTAGAAATCCAAATAAAAAATGATTTGAAAGTAAATGAAATGTTTTTTTCTCAAAACTATTTTTATGCATGAAATTTGTTTTTATATTAATAAATTAAATTATTAAATATTAGTGAATATTTTTAATTATAATTATATATTACATTATTTCAAAACAATTATCATTATTTTCAAAAAAAATCAAGGAATGGGATAAGGATAAATAAAATTTATCCCTGAAACTATGTTTTTTTAAATAGTTCCATCATATTGTACATGCTTTATTAAAAATTAAAATTTTAAATTTGTAAAATTTATTTGAAAAAATGAATTTAATTTTGGAAATCAAAATGTAAAAAAATTATAAAATGGATTTTTTTATAATTTCCTCAAAAGAATAAATTTTCAATAAATATTGAAAAATAATGATATTTATTGAAAAATACATTTTCATTTTATGAATTTAGAAAGATAAATATTGTTATTAAATGATTTAAAAGTAACACTATTTTAGTTTTTTATGATTAATCCATTTTTGGTCTTTGGAATCAATTTCATAAAGAATATTTTTATAAAAAAATTCATATAATTATGAAAACTATTTCTCTGGATAACAAATCTTTTATCGTATCTAAAGGTTTAATTTAAAATTATGTTATACCAATTATAATTATATAATTAGGTAAAATAAATTATATATCATTAATTAGAATAATTAATATTACTTAATAATTTCAAATCAACATTTTTCAAAATGAATAGTGAAAACATTACTAATTAATTATTGTGGTTAAGGTTAAAACTAGTTTTCTAGGGGGGTTAAGCCCAATTATAATTGTAATTTATCTAATTAAACTTTTATAAATACTATTTTATGACTATATTTGAACATTATAATATCCAATAATTTAATATATGTCCATTTGGTATTATTTGGTTTGGGATTGAATATCATTTTGTTTTATTTTAGGAAATTTTCATCTGGGTTCCCTACCCCACATATACAAGGACACATCCTCTTCTCTCCTATACACAATTAAGAATCCATTTGTTTCTAAATAACATTCCCAAATCCATTTATTATATCCATCCTTTAATTTTAGAGTCCATGGTTTTATTATAAAACCATCCTAGGTAGGATTTAGTTGTAAACCTAATGATATTTTCTAAAGAAAATGTATTGTTCTTATCCATATATTTTCATATCATTTCTTATTCCACATCATTATAATAACATTAAAAAACTATGAAATAATATAAATAACATCTATAATATTCTATAATGTTATTATGATACTGTCATAACCTATATCCATTTATTCTTCCATCAAATAGGAAATGAAACAATCGATCATGTGTACGGTGGAATATCGTATCACGAAATGATGTAATTAATTTTCCATCACCAAATCTCACTAATAGATATACTGATAGATTTATATAAAATATATGATATGTATGAATTTATTTTTCTTTTTTAATTATAATATCATATAAAACTTCTTACCTACCAATAAATTGAAAAACAATAATGTCGCTCGGGTGTATGTGTCGACTACTGCCACCACAAAGCGATGTGAAACGTTTTTCATTTCATTTTTTAATTGATTGTAATAAGTATATATTTAATGAATATATATGATAAATATGATATAAAATTATTCTATAATGGTGAATTATTATTTGACTTCCTTTTTCCATTCATCAAAAAATGGAAACGACCTTCCTGTGTACGTATGACCAATCGTCTCCATAAATGGTGTAATTCATTTTTATATCCTTAAATTTTATGGATGAAACTAAAGATGTATATAATGAATATATATTATATTTATATAACTATAAAAAAAAATTATATGGTTGATCCATAATCTATTTAAAATGACTAAAACTACCAAACCCACAAATACATGAGAAACAAAATAGTTATCACCCAAAAAATAATTTTAATAATGAATTTTTAATAAAGAGGATGTAAAAGGTTATAAGTAAATAATATATGGTATTATATATATGATTATTTAAATCTAATATATATATATAATATTAATTATATCAGAGTTTATAACACGTATAATGGATGTCATAGATGAGATACATAATTTTAATCTATCATTTATTTTTATGGGAGACATGTCATATTCACAACTTGTTTCATTTGTGTGGTGTATATACTATACATGAATATATTTCTTGATTATTATTATTTTTAAAATTATGGGAAATAAATATCCATAAAAGGTTATTTCTACAATGGGGATCACAAATCAAAAGTTAACCTTGTGGTAAGGGTTTGTGCTACAATCTCATTGTTTATTGGAATTATTTATGAATAAGTTTCCAATAATGAATTATTATGATCTACCTCTTAGATGACTCATGAAATATATTATAATATAGTTTTTTATTTATAATTTATATTTTAAATTCATTTTCTTTCTATTAATTACCCATGAATATGAATGATTTTTTAAAGGAAAATTTACATTATTTCTTTCTTCTGTGGAAAATATTTTTTCTTCAATATGCATGTTTTCTAAAAAATAATGTTTTAATATTAATATATGAATATTTAAAGTCATTTTTACACATGTATTAATTTTATAATATTAATTATATGTAATATTAATTTTTTTCCAAATGAGGTACTTTTGACTTTTTACAAAAAAAATTGAAGGGAATATTTATTTTAACATTCACGACATGAATAGTGTTATCCACCCTTAAGACCACTTAACTCTACAAAGATGCTATTATATGTTTCCAAGTATATTTTCAAGGAAAATATTTTAATTATTACATAGGAATATTTATATGTTAAGTATGTTATTTTGAATATAAATTAATACTTTCCATAAGAAATATCCCAGGTGATCATTTAAAATCATTTTCCATCTAAGATGATATCTTATTAGGTTTCCTAATAATTACTACATCTATGATCCAATGATATAATCTCTATTATTTATCTGAATGGTTTACATTTATTATTATAAATTTTTATGAAATACGTTTCATTTCTATGGGTTATTCTATGATGAATTGCTAAAATTATTATGAAACCCATTTCATTTCCACAGATTATGTCCTATTGAAATGTTTATGAAACCCATTTATTTTCATTGGTTTATGCCATGATGAACTTTTTATGAAACCCTTTTCTTTTGCACAAATTTCTTATGACGAAATTTTTATGAAACCACTTTGTATTCCATGGGTTATACCATGATGAAATTATTATAAAACTCATTTCATTTCATGGGTTATGATAAGATGAATGTTTGTTTATATTGTGTCTCACAACTGTATGATTTTCCTTATGTGATAGGTGGTTCTATAATTATATATCCTTCCAATTCATTTAGTAAATATGGATATCTTATGAGATAAATAGGGCTTGAATGGGGTGTGAACCTAGTTCAATTTGGGACTCTATCCATTATGATTGTATTGGTACTGAACTTTGATAAAAATATGGTTTATGGAATAAACCCAATCCTCTATTATTTTCATTTTAATGATCTCTATCTAGTAATGAGATTATTTTTCTATAGTTATCTATATTCCAAAAATAAATTTCTTATGAAAATTTTATCCACTAATGGGTTATATTCTTTGACGCATGATTCATTATATATGTACTGTCATGATTTATTCCATGACTCAAAATTATGTTCAATGATATTAATAATATAGTTTTCAAATTTTATGATGATGTTATCTAATGAAGAAACCCCAACCCTAGTAACCCAGAGCTAGTGTCTACTTTTTTACATTGTCATAATATATAAGGAAATGCATACCGAAGGACCAAGTAGTTTAGTAGTCTTGGTAAACTAGATACTTACTTGAGACTTGAATTAAATTTTAAAAAAAACATAACATTTTTTCTATTTTTAATAATAAAATTAATCCCTTTGAAATATCCTTTTATATCAAACATTGTACACTTCATCGATTCCTAGAAAAATAAACAAAATAAGATAGATCTCAATATATCGATAAGGGTTTTGTAAAGAAGAAGCTATCATGATTTAATAATTAGTACTCAATATATAAATCTAAATAACTAGAAACATATAAAATTTAAAAAATATCTTTAATTTCATGATAAGATAAGGAAAAATAAATATAAAATGCAAATAACTATAAAAACGTGAAATTCAATTGATATCATTACTATCATAATTG
Organism: Viscum album; assembly: GCA_963277665.1. Lineage (NCBI taxonomy): Eukaryota > Viridiplantae > Streptophyta > Magnoliopsida > Santalales > Viscaceae > Viscum > Viscum album. The sequence goes on from OY728160.1 coordinate 739,821,063, forward strand.
TAAAATCATAATAATTATAGATAGGTATATAATTAAACACACATGCTATTTAATCAATTATATGATAATGAAACTCATATAGAGATAATATCATTGTGAAAATATCATAGATAATAATACTTGAATTCTTAATGAATGAAATGCTTAATTATTGGATATCATGTCTCAGAAACATGATCCCTCTACCACTAATATATTTTAAATGATGGATTAAAACTATAGGTAAAAACCCACTTGATGCTAGATTATTGAGTAGTCTCATTATACCAAATGATGAAATAAGGAGATATATAATTCTCAGCACCACCCTACACTATAGGTCCAAAAAATTCCTCACATATTAAATAATTGGTTTAATTAATGAATCAATATTCCTTACAATTAAATATTTATATTTAAGAAATATTACAAATTATGAATTTTTCCCCCATAAATTAAATACCTTTCAAATACATCCACCATATTTATAAATCATATAAGGTTTATTAAATAAACATATTCAAGATAAATAATATTGATATATAGAGGAAATTTAATTTCTAATTTCTACAAGAAAGTTAACATTTAAAGGGAATATCAATGACTAAAAATCAAGAAAGTGAATTTAAATAAATTCATATTTAAAATGATCTTAATCCATCCATATAAGTAATAAGGATGGTATTATTTAAACATGTATCCATTAGAGTATTAATAAAGGGTTGTTTTTTTAATGAATAAAAATTCCACAAGAAGATATTTGAAAATGTTATTGAGGAAAATATCATTTTCATTATGAAAATAAATTTTTTAAATTTTTTTAAAAAAAAACAATTTTTAAAATAAATTCTATTGAAAATACCCTTTGAAACATATAATAGATGTTTTAAAACATTGAATGGTATTGACTACAAGAAATTCCACAAATTCTGAGTACATTAAAACTAATATTCCATTCACATTTTCAATAAAACAAAAATGGTAATAATTTTGAAAAATACATATAGATTCTTTTAAAAAAAATTTGAAAAAATTAAAAGAGGGTAAAAATTTGTTTTATAAATAAATTTTAAAAGTTTACATTCATTTTTGTAATTTTTATTTAGAAAATATAGTTTTACAAGAAAGTAGTTTTCAGAGAAAAGAGAGAAATGAAGACATATTTTTATTAAAACTCAATAGTTTTAAGTAACAATGTGTGAAAAATTATAGTATTGCATGAAAAGTTTTACATATAAATAGAGAAGAATCAAATTAAATGGTTTATTAAATAATGATCAAATACTTTCCATCAATGGACATTCAAGTGTAAATAATCCTGATTAAAATGATATTGTGAAATAAACCATTCTAAAGATCATAACATTAAAGTGAGAATTATAAAATGACTAAATTATGTTTATAAAATGTAATTACACAAAAAAAATTATATACATAATAATATAGTAGAAATTAAATATAAAAAAATAATATAATATTAAATGTAGTGAATAAGTAATGTTACCCAATGAATGAAATTGAACTATGATAATCATTATAAATTTTAAATTATCATTTTAAATCTTCATGGATAAAATACATTAATTTTATACTTAAAATAAAATTTATAATGATTTATTGGTTATATTACCTTTAATATGGTAAGAATTTACACCATATAAAAGAAATTTCGTGCACAACATTAAAATATTCCTTACCAATGGGAAATTGAGATGAAGTCCTTTACCTCATGCTTCCTTTTGGTTGAATGAGATTTAACATCATAAATATTTGTTTTAAAAATAATATTAAATTATAATAGAAAAATATTATTATAAATAATATAATATATTATACTTTTATATCATATTATCATTTGTTTGTTAATTATATTTCATTATTTTCATTGTTTTGGGTGTTAATTTCATTGTTTTCTCATGCGATGTTAGTTTTTAATGATCTAGATCATTTGAATATTATATAGATCCATCATATATAGACTAATAATAATAAAATAATTATCAAATTTTTATAAAAATTATACTTTTAAGACCAATCATGAAAGCTGATTATGAAAAATGAAGTATATTACTATCATGGAGATGGTAGGATGTATGTACGCACGAGTAATGTTTCCATTTTTCAATGATCAATATGAAAATAAGGTATGTAATTTTTTATATTTACATAATTATCATAATATCATGTTATTTCCAAAAATATACTTATAAATTTTTTCAATGTTGTGTGGTGTTGAAAATAGAGTCACATCGCTTCATGGCAGCAATAGTCCCTACATAAACCAATGATGTTATCATCATTAAGTTATTGAAAAGGTAAGAAATAAAATGATATATTATATATTTATATCTATATAAATGTATTTAATATCATAATTTTTTCATTTATATAAAATATATTTATTAACTTTATACTTATTACTATCCATGTAAATTCTTGGAAAAAAAATTAATGACATCGATTTGTGATGTGGTAGTTCGTTATAATTATGAGCGACATTATCGTATACCCAATGAAATAGAATTTAAAAAGATATATATATATATATATATTATGTAATTACTTTAGTGGTATAATTACGTTATAATTATTACATAATTATTTTATATCCATTATCATACCCAACCCTGAGATTTCGTAATAGAAAAATGAATGACAGCATTTCGTAAGGCGGTAGTCCGTTGTACACATAAATGATGATTTTGTAACCCACTTGGTGGAAGTGGAGATGGTTGTAGGTATTTTCATTAACCTAAAAATGTATCTATGTATGGATGATACTGGGGTTATAATTTTAGAAATATTTAAAAAGAGTTGATGCATTTCGAGGAAGAAATAAAATAAAAACTTTCATTTAAGAACGTTACCTCTTATTCAGGTATCCTCCTTATCGTTTCACCAAAATCCTTCCTGGGTTGAATTTATTCCAAAATTAAGGGTTCATGTGTTATGGAAAGAAATTTATAAAGTTATTAGGGTAGTTATATAACAAGAAAAATGAGTTTTAAGGTGTTAATAAGAGAGGGTAGGGTGGCCATTTATAAGATTGGTGAGTGGTATGATTATAATTTTTGAAATGAAAAAGGAGTGACCACAGTTTTAAAAAGATAAAAGGGTTGAAAATAGAGTATTAGAAATTATTATATGTGATAATTTCAAAACATTTCTAGAAAATATATTTTAAATAGGTTCTTATGTTATTTTAAACCTTGTATTCTTATTTTAACCCCTGGTAAATCCATTTTTATCTTAATCGTGGTAGATTACTTTTTCTATTTTCACTATTCATTATGGTAAAAAAAATATTTAACCTTATTAAATAACATAAATTATTATGATCAAATGGTTCAATCCATTTTTTAAAATTCCATTTAGAAATGGGAAATTTTTTAATTTCAAATCAATCTCATGGAATTGATGAGAAAGAGGGTTTTCAAAGAGAAAATGTTCAAAAGTATAATATGTTTTTATATAAAAATCAATGTTAAAGTGATTTAAATGACTTAAATTAGATTAATAAATATATATTTGAACTAATTTTACTAAAATAATCATTCAAATTATTGTTTATATTTATAAATAATTTAAAATAAATGGCTGTATTCATTTAAATTTCAGTATTTTTCACTATTAATCGAAAAAAAGAAACTTTTATAAAAAAATATTAAACCTAATATAGTTTTGATATTATGATTTTAAAAATGAAGCTTATTTTATAAAATTAATTTTATAATCCTTTTAAAAACAAATTTCAAAATATATATACAAATCATGATTAAATAGTCTTTTAGAAAAAAATATATTTTTATGAAAACATTTCTTTTTGTTTTAATTATTATTATTTTATTCATAATAAATATATATATATATATAGTTTTAAAATTTATTTAGTAATATTCATTCACTCAAATATAATGGCTAGGTAATAATGGTATATTAGATAATAGTTTATTTTTATTTGTGGTTGTCTATTTTGCAAGCTGTCAAATATATTAAATTCAAAGAAATATATTTTTTGGGTTTTTAAGATTTGGGTTTTATTTATAATACACTATAAAATAAATTTTTTATTAATTAAAATATTTTGGGGTAAAATTCTCCCCACCATATATAAATATTTTTCTTACAATTTATAATTGATCCTGATAATCAAAGATTTCATATTTGAAATTTTCATTTTTGGAAGCCCACATAGTAAAAATGGTTAATAAAACATCCTCAAATAAGAGGGGTAAGGAAGTAAAAAGGTAATCTAGAATATCACATAACTAGATATGAAGCTATGATAAAAGAAGTGGTAATTTAAAACATGTATGTTGAAAAAAATAATATATAATTACAGAGAGTGATAGTGTTCATTGGTTACAAGAAAGTGAATGATCAATAGATTGTTATGGTCCTCAAAACCATAAATTTTTTTCATTTAATAAACAAAATGATCCATAAAATAAAAATTTAATAGAAAAAAAATTATTTCTTCAAGATACTTTTCCTAAATTTTATGATTTCATATATTGTATAAGGAAACATACATACTTTTTACATTTTTATTTCATAAGCACAATTTCATCCTTTGGTTTTGCTTCAATTAGTTTCTAATTAATCACATACCTCATGAAATGAATATCCAAAAATGAAGTTTTATTCTTGATGAAATAAAATAAATTGTTAATGGATCATAAGTTCCTTAAGATATTAATAAGTAATTTATCATTTTTTACAAAAAAAATTGTTTGCACAAGTTATCCAATATAATAAATTAATAGATACGCCTTAAAATTATCACAACTAGTTCATAGGTAATATTTATTTTTAAAATTTTTTAACTAATGACATATTAACTAAGATATCATGTAGGTCAGTGTTAAGAATTAAAGTATTATTATCCTTAGGTTGTAGGTTCAAATCCCATTACCTAGCTGAACATGGTATGTTTTCCTTTATCCAAAACTATATTAATATAATTCCTACAACATTACAAATAAAATATGATGGAAATTCTTGAAATAAAATTAATCATTAAAGAACCCTTTTACTAAGGTCTTCAATACAACATATTTGTTCCCACAATTTCTAACAATCTTATTTTTCTATTATTTCTATTTCATTTCTGATCATATTAACCCTAAAGGTTATCAATACCTTTAGAATTATTTATATAAAATGTAAATGAGTTTTTCCTCAAATATATTTTCCACTAAAAGGTATACTTTCTATATATTTATCCAAAAATATCTTTCATCTCAGTAGGATCCCATAATAAAAAACCTAAAAATTTATGTTTAAGAATTTTAACATTGAGAAATATTAAACTCATAAATATGTGATGGTATCCATAACTCCTACATTACTAAAGACACATATGATTCTAAAATATAAAACAATCCATACATGTTTCATAATTCTTACCACCAAAATACTAATGGAAAAAAATACTTCTACAATTTAATTATTGAACACCAATATATAAATAATTATTTGTTTTATTTTTATACAGGCCTTTACTTATTCATTATATTATCCTTTAGAATAGTCTGTTGATGTGGATAATTCCAAGGATCTCTACATTAAATACAATGAACTATAAATGAATCTCTAGGATGTGATTTATTTCCTTTTTTCATACACTTCATTTTTCCTTAGAAATTATTTTCTTTAGTCTTTTTCATTCCTTATAGAAATAATTTTCCAATTCTTTTAAGACATTTTCTTGGGTGTCTCCTTCAACATTTTTGACATGAATGAAATCGATACTTTCTTATTTTATGGTCTTCATCACACAATCTATTAGAGAACTACATCCTTCTCTTTATTGATGAATCTAAGATTTGGTTAAGGTATATGTTATTAATCATAATCTCGGATGACTAATTAGGCATAGTCACAATATATTTCACTCATATCATCATCCCATTTTTTTCTCATAGTCACCAAATTTTCCTTCATGTTCAATATTAACAAGATTCCTTCAGGTTACATCCATTAACTAAAACCAAAAAGAATATTGGGAGAAAAAATTATACCGGGAAAACTGTATAATCATTTGTAGGATTTCTAAATCATGAAACGTTTTTTCAAATATAACACACTATACTATTAACCTAGTTAATTCATTTTCATCAACTATTCAAATCCTTCATAATGGTTTGTAAAAAATGTAAATTTTCCTATGTATAACCCGAACGGGTTTCGATCCAAGTGCATAGTAAGTCATTCTTTCATGAACCATGTGATGATTGGGTCAAGGAAAATGTGCCCTTTTTAATTTTTTTTACCCCTATACGAATTTGTTCTAAAATAAAATCCACTTTTAGTATTCAAACATAGATTTATTATAAGAAAATACCATATAATATATACATTAAAAATGTTTTAGGATATTCCTATATTCTTATCCTCAAAGTCTATCAAAGTATTTTGATCCATAATATATGTTTTCCAGAATCTTGTTCATATGGTTTCTACTAAAATTTATCATATACCACTTACAGTGATCCAGATTCCAATAACCGAGATCCATTATTTAATTTTTTTTCATTTACATAAGATAGTATAAATCTCATACCTAGGGACAAAATAGCTTAGTAGTATCAGTGAAATAGACCTGAGTCTTGAATTACATTTAAAAACACAAATTCCACATTTTTTCTATTTTTAAGAATAAAATTATTCCCTCTAGAATATCAGTGAATATAAAACATTGTACACTTCATGGATTCCATAGAATGGAAGAAAAATAATGGTGAGCTTGAATTCTCAATAAGGGTAAAGTACAATGAAATATATCAGAAATAAATAATGAACAATAAATATAGTAATGTAAATAACTAAACCCACATGAAATTTAATCAATAACTTTATTATCATGATAATATAAAGAATAATCAACATAGTAAGGTAAATATCTGAAAACAATTTCTATTTAATCAATATCATGACTATCATAATTGGATAAGGCATAATCAATATGGGAAGGTATAAAACGAAACAAATATTTCATTTATTCAATAATCTTAGAATGAAATGCATCCAAATATAATATCATTTTTAAAATCTCATGGATAATTACAATTGAATTATAAATGATATAAATTATTATTTATTGGATATAATTTCTGATGAACATGATACCCCTACTGCCATAACCTTTGAAGGAAAAGTTAATGACTACATAAATGAATCAAAAAAGTGAATTTTAGTACTTTCCTTTTTCAAATGATCATAAACCATCTGTAAAAATAATAATTATTGTAAAAATAAAATATATACTCATTGGAGTAATAATAAAGGGTGTTTTCCATTTCTAAATAGATATGTGATAAAAATATATTCAATACCTGAGGAAAATATCCTTTTCATTTTAAAAATAGATTTCTTTTAAATCAAATTTCAAAAAAATATTCAAAATACATTTATTTGAAAATAATATTTGAAAAATAAAAATTAAGTTTTAAAACTTTTATTGGTTATGAAATCAAGAAAATATATACATTCAGAGTATGTTCAAACAAAGTTTCTTTTCACATTTTTGGTAAAATCCAAATGAAAATTAGTTTGAGAAAAAAATGAATATTACTTTAAAAAAATTGTAAAATGTTAATATGGTTATTAATTTAATTTATAAATCATTTTTAAAATGATAAAAACATTTTTAAATTTTTTTTAAGAACATAATTTTTGAAGAAGATAATTTTTTGATGGAAGAGAGAAATGATGATTGGTTTTATTAAAAAAAAATCAATTATTTTAAGTAATAAGGAGTGGTAAAAGGTAATATTAAATTAAATTTTCATAAATAAATATAAGATAAGAAAATGAACTGGTTTATTAACAAAGGACTAAATAATTTCCTTAAATGGAAATTCATCTATAAAAATTCATGATTAAAATGAGATTATTAAATAAACCCTTTCCAAGATGATAATATTGATATGAGAATTATCCAATGAAATTATTTTGATTATCAAATTTAATTCCACATAAAAAATGGATATATGGAATAATTTATTGAAAATTAAATTTTTAGATAATTATAAAACATCAAAGGCAATGTTAATATGACCCAATGAATACAATTAGGATATGAATTTCACTACCACTTTTTAATTCTCATGTCAAATACCCTTGGATAAAATAATAAAAATTTAAACATAAAATACCATGAAAAATGAATTTTTTATGATATTACATGTTAATGTAGAATTATGTAAAACATATAAAATAAATTAGGTTCACAACAACAAAATATTCCTCAATGATGGTAAATTTAGGCGAAGTCCCTTTTCTAAAGATTCCTTATTCCAACCATGATTTAATCTCATGTATAGTGGTTTTAAACAAGTTATTTACTTATACCAGAACCATATTATTTTTTATATTATCATATATGATCTTTTTATAACATCTTATGACCTCTTCGTCAATTATATTTCATTATTTTTATTGTTTTAGTAGTTAATTGTATACTTTTATAATGCATGTTTTGTTATGAAAGATCCAGTTATTATGAATATTACATAGTTCCACCATCTCCATAACAATAATAATGTCATAATTATAATATTTATATATAAATTATAATTTGAAGAGGAATCATGAAGTATGGTTATGGAAAATGATGCATGTTACAATCATGGAGATGGTAGGTCGTACATATGCATGACTAACATTTCCATTTTTTAACAATTATTATGTAAAGAAGGTAAGTAATATTTTTTATTTATAGAATGATCATAACATCATATAAGTTTCCTAAATAAACTTATAAATTTCATACTTGTTATGTGGTGATGAAAAGAGAGTCATGTCGCTTCATGATGATGGTAGTCCACACATAAACGAATGATGTTGTCATATTTAAGTGAGTGAAAAGATAATAAAAAATGATATATTTTCTTTTTAAAAATGATCAATATTTCAATAATATTGTAATTATATCATTTATATTACATATATTTATTAAATTTATACTTATTACCTTTTATTTAATGTGTTATTGAAAAACTAATCATATCTCTTCGTATGGAGGTAGTTTGTTGTACACACGAGCGATGTTATTATATCCCCTATGGAATAGAAAGTAAAAAATTTATATATGATATAATTACTTAATAGGTATAATAATGTTATAAATATCATATATATACTATATATCCATCGTCATATCCAACTGTGAGAGCTAGTAATGGAAAAATGAATAACATCAATTTGTGAGGCGGTAGCCCGCTGTACGTATAAATGATTATTTCATAACCAATTTGATGGATGTATGGATGGTTGTAGTACATTCCATTAATGGAAAAATACCATAGTATAGGTTATAAATTTAGGATATTATATCATCATGGTTTAATATGAATTAAAGGAGATATAGGAATAAATAAAATAAAAAAGCTCGTTGAAGAACGTTACCACTTATTCATGTAAGCTTTTTAGGCTTTCACAAAAATCCATACTAGAATAGATTTATACATAAATTAAAAATTATAGTAAAATATTATGTATAATGGGTAGTTATTTGGTAAGTTCTTGGAAAACCAAAATGGCATGATTCTATCAATAAGGGAGGAGTGTGGGTGGCCTTTTATGGGTGAGGTGAGTGACACCCTTCTAATTTCTAAAACTAAAAATGTTTAACCATGTTTTTCACATGACACAAGGGTCCAAAATAAATTATTATAGAGCATAATAAATTATAAGGTCACAATATGTCCATAAAATATATTTTAGACAAATTTTTTGGTCATTATAACCCTTATCCCCTTAGTTTAACCCCCAGTAAGTCCCATTTTACCTTAACCATGATAAATAATATTAACTTTTTTCATTATTCATTTTGGAAAAAAAAAATAATCTAAAAATATTAGATAATATAAATAACTAAGATTGTTTATATATATTTTATTTTTTTCAAATTACATACACATGATTATAAAAACATAATTTATAATTAATACCGTAGATGTGATGAGAATTTTGGTTTTCAATGAAAAAATGTTCAAAATTTTGAAACATTTTATATAAAAATCCAATATAAAAATTATTACAATGACCAAAATTGGATAAATAGCTATATAATTGAATTAATTTGAGTTTAAAACTAATTAAAAATATATTTTAACTTTATAAATAATATGAATGAAAATTCAGTTTTCAAATGAAATTTTGTATTTTTTACCATTCATCAAAAAATGAAACTTCTCATAAAAATACCATTAAATAAATCTATTGAAATATTAATATAATTATTTTTGAAATTATTTTTATTTTTTCACTTAAATTTAATAAAACATGGAAAATTAATTTTAAATTATGTGTGCATAGAGCGACTAAACCGTATTTTAAAAAAAATACATTATGCATAAAAAATTTCTTTTTATTATAAATGTTTATTCTCTTATTTTTAATAAATTGATAACTATAATTTTCATAATTTATTTATTATTATTCATACACACCAATTTAACGGCTATGATATAATGGTATACTGTATTATGGTTCATTTTGACTCATGGTTGTGTGTTCTATAAGCTATTGAAGAGATTAAATTTAATGAAATATATTTCATGGGTTTTTAAGCTTCATGTTTCATGTCTCAAATGCTATAGAATACAATGTTTTTCTTGTAGAATCATGGGGTGTTACATATTACCCCCATTCTCATGTTATAATAATTTGATCATTTATATTCACCTTGTATACACATATTGAGCATCTTATCTTACTCTTTCTTATGTTTACAGTCCCATTATTATGATGAAGGGTATTAAGTACAATAAGTCTAATAAGGGTGTTAGTTATGAATAATAAATTTTTATATAGCCATGTTTTCAAAGGCACTAGACCTATAATATTATTCCAGGGATTGTTATGTTATGTAATGAATATTCATCTATTAGGATGTGGAATCTATGTATGAATAATATCAGTCTCTATAGTTAGTGTCAAAGAAAGGTTTAGTTAAAAAGTAGAAACATGGATGATAAAACATTAGTCTAAACCCTAGGTCAATTCAAAGTAGAAGAAATTTTCTTTGAATTTTGGTGAAGGATATAGTTAGTGGTGTCCAAGAAATTATATCCCAGTCTGAATTATAAATACATAACCTTAAAAATATCTTATTTTAGTGTTTCTCAACAAGAATTCCTATTGGATGATCTTTTTAGTTTCGAGTTTCAGAGAATTAGGGGAAAAATCTTAAATAGTAAACTCATACATTACAAGTGGAAACTTAATCTAACTATTCGTTTTTTCACCAAAGGAAACCCTATTAACATAAAACATTATTTAATTTAATGAAACATCTTAAATACTTTCATAAATGCATCTTATTTTTCCTTACCATTCCTAAGACCTGTAAAAAAATTTAAGACTCGGGATGAGCACAAAAATATCATTAAGGGACATAAAATAAATAAAGAAACTGTTACTCCATGAATACTTATAAACTCATGAAAACATTTTCACAAAGTTATAAGTTTCACCCATACAAGATAAACTCATTATCTTACCTCATAAAATCATAAGATTCCTATAAAACATTATAGAGATCACAAGAGATAATGGTAACTTTTGGAATCCATATCATTCTTACATTGTAGCTTTTACGGCTATATAGGTAGTAACCTTCATTGTTATATTTAGAATACCCATAAAAGTATATTCCCTAAATCTCTTAAGAAAAACCCAACTGGGTAACACCGTCTCATTACCCAAAGTATTGGAGAGATATCAATGGAACACCTACACTCCTCTTATCATGGAATAACCCATATAAAAAATAATTCTAAAAAACCAAAACATAATCATAACACATAAAACATGAATAAAGGAAAAATAACATATCCACTTTGAAATAATATTTCATTTTCACAAATCAACGTACTCATAAATGAAAACATTATATTTGAAAATAAAATTGTATACTTTTAAATAAAAAATCCAAAATATATAAGTGACATAAAATTGAGAAATATTGTTCATGAAAAATATGTTAAAAAATATTCCATGTAATTGAAATAATCAATCCATTTTTAAAACGCAATTAAAATATTTAAAAATAAGATTTTTAAATCAAAGTGTCGCATACCACTTTAAAACTTCTGAAATGAATTAACATTTTAAAAAATGCATTTCCATATAAATAAATCTTTAAAACCATTTATAAAACATGGAAATAAATTAGAAATAATTATAAGAATAAATCATCAAAACATTAAAACGATGTTTTTAATTCAAAAGTCTGATACCACTTGAGAAACATGTTAATAAAAATTATTGTAGAATAAAATTAAAAAAAACATAAATATCATAAGAATATATTGATTCATTATATAATGTTTCAAAAGGGTTGTATATACATATTATATGATAATTAAGGTGCATAACATCAAGATATTCCTCAATAAAAGGAGATAGAGACGAAGTCTCTTACCTTGAGTTTGACTCATCATGTACAGTATTTATATTTCTGAATAAAAAAATTAGGTTAATTTATACATTCTTGATAATATTTTTAATTTTTATTATTCATTTTATTTAACTTATTACCATTATATATCAATTACCTAATTATTTAAGTTCATATTGTACGATTTGTCGATATTCAGTACTTAAGTCAAAAATGAACTTAGTATGATTTCAATAGTCCATGTGGAAATAATTCCATCATCTAAAGAATATAAAACTAGATATAAATATATTATATATTAATTACATAATTATTTATATTAATCTTATAAGAAGAACTAAAAACAACATATCTGGAGATGGTGGGCCGTATGTATGCATGAATGCTATTTTTATTTTTCCTGTCGTATTGAAAGAACAAAATTAAATGTAATGAATATAAATATGTATACATATATAATAAAATTATAGTATAATTTATATTTTACTTATATAATATAATTTTTCTGAAAAATCATGTGTACATTCCATGTGTTGTGTTAATGAAACACATCATTTTGAGGAGGTGGTAATACACACGTCCCCAAACGAAGTTATCGTATAACACAATATAGAAAGCCTAATGGTATGTTTAATATAAAATTTACAGAATAATAAATCGTTTATAATATACATATTAGAGTGTTATTTTCCAATAAAAATAGTTTCAAGACCATCCATTAAGTCATTAATGGAAAAATAATACAAACATTATTCACAGTGGCGATTAACTGACATAACTTGGACAATAATATCTTTTCTTTGAATAAGTGGAGGTGATAAATGAAATGGATATGATATATTCCTTTCTAAATATAAAACTCATGTATATAAATTATTATATAGTTATAATTCATTTATTTATGAAGTAGGTGAGGATAAATTAGGGAATGAAAAAAAATAAGATATGTACTTTGACAAAATTACCTCGTGAATATCCTCTCCTTGAAAGACCCTTGAGAACCTTTAATTTGGTCTTTTAGTGAGACTAAAATCAGTTATATATGGGTAAGGTTATGGGAGAGGTTTGTGTATATATTTTAGGAGTTATAAATCATTTTGGGTCTAAATGGGGAGAAGAGTAGTGGTATTTATACTCGAGAGAGGTGGGTTTAAGTGATTAATTTATTGATTATTTTATATTAAAAGCTAACCACATTGATGTTTCATTAATTTAAATCAATTAGAAAGTAATTTAATGGTTATTCGGATGCTTATGGTCTATCCAAACATCAAAAACCTTTAAATGTTGTATTTTTTAGGTATCTTAATCTTTTTCCTTTTAACTTTATCCCTTGTTAGAGTTTTACCTATACAATGGTGAATAGTATTTTTACCATGGTAACATTTTTATACCTAAAAATGAAATTGAAAATATAACATAATTTGGACCTTCTGATTACAAATATGAAATCTATTTTACCCAATTAAAATCAAATAATTTGGAAAATTATATTAATAATTAATTCCATATACAAAACTAAAAATCATGTTTTTAAAGTGAAACGTTCAAAAGTTTGAAATGTTTTTATATCAAATTTATATTTAAAATTGATTAAAATGAAAACAAAAATTGGTTAAATGATTAAAAAATTAATATAAATATAATTTAAAACCTCTTAAAATGATAATGAAAAATATAAATAAATTAGACGAAAACGCCTTTTTGAATTAAAATTTAGTATTTTTCACTATTCATTAAAATATGAAAGTTATCAGAAAAATACAAAAAAATTTATCCAAACTAAATTATGATGTTATAATCCCAAAAAATAAGTTTATTATTTAAAATATAACATATAAAAGTGTCAAAACTAGATTTAAATTGGGTTCTCCATCAAAAGACGGTAAAATTGTTTTTCTTAATACTTATTCTATTCATAAAATCAGATTTTTTCTTATATTAGGACTATAAAATACATAATATGAAATTTAAAAATTAAATTAAATATATTTCATATATATTTCATTAAAATAATCAAATAATATTGATTTTATTATTTTATAAACACAATTATTTGTACTTGAATAGTTTTTCGTAAAAACACGTCCTTTATATTCAATTGGTTTTTATTGTCATTTTTAATTAATTTATTAACCAATGAATCATTATATAAACATGTGAAAAACTTATTTTCATAATTAAATTAATATTATTCATTTATATTTTTCTAATGGCTAGGTTTAAACAGTAACATTAAAATAATAATATTTTATTATTCAATGAAACTTGATGTGGCGTATCATGTATACTATTGAACATAGTTTTTCTTTTTTTAAACTAGAGATTTTATATCCCCCCAAGTAATTTCATCCTTCAAAATTGAATTTTAGTTTAGTAACTATGGTATGACTTTTCAAAATACCTTAATTTAAATCCCATATTTTAAAAAGGATTAATAAAACGTCTACTTTAAAGGAAAGAAAGGGAAATATGAAGATCACATGAGATAACACAAAATACGATTCATTGTAGGAAGAAATAGATATGGAATAAAAACTAAATATGATGTTTTGATGGATAGTGATAGAAAACTTGATTAGGAGAAAGTTAGAAGCAAATCATTTTTTTTTTCATTATCAGAAGCCGGTTTATGGGTTCTGGTACCCCAAACCGGTTTAAGGAAAACCGAAAACTATACAAGAAAAACCCAACCTTCAACCAGAATCCAGTGAAATTCAAATTTCAAAAGAAAACCAATCACGTTCCACCATACACCACGTGCCCCAGCTCGAGTTGTGAGCCCATCATCACACGTCACCAGCCTTGTAGGTCATCACAGAGGTCGACGGAACCCCAGAGGTCGTCGCCGGCACAACCGAACAGACCACCAACTTCATCGCATCCACAGGAGAAAAAACCGCTGATCTCCTAACCTTCACCATTCCAACATCACCAGGATGGAAGAGCCCCAGGATTAGAAGAAAGTTAACCATCACAAAATAATAAGTTTGTGATTGGTTAAAAGGTCATTCATTCCTTAGTAAAAAAGTAAATGGATCACTTTTTTTGGGGATCCTTTTCATAAAGTTATGGAATTCATTTACTTCCTTGACTGATAATATAAGGAAACATATATACTTGACAATTATAGTTTCTTCCTTTAATCAATTTCCACCAAAAACTCATCTTATTCTCTAAATGATTAGTATTTAGATGAATCAAATTATATAGAATCGCATAGTTAACCCAAGATTAACTATAAATTTTTCTATTCTTGAAATTTTAACTAAAACCAATATATTTAGGATAATATAAAACAATTCTCTAAAAATAATAAATAATTAGATGATGAAAAACTACTTTTAATCTTCAAAATTCCGCTACAATACCAAAAGTTCAACATAGACCATCTAAAAAATAAATATCCTTAAAATTCCTCAAAAATATTATAACTAAGATTAAATCCCAAAAAAATCAAAGGATTTAATAAAATAATATTCCAAGATAATTATAACATATTACACCAAATAACATCAACCACTATTAATGTCTTATACCAAAAAGTAATTAACCTAATCACAAATTTTCCATGATAGTTTAATCATTCCCATAAATAATCTAACTACCAATAAGTCCACAAATAAAATCATAGATTCTTCCAAAATATAATTCAACCACCACTCCTCAACTAAAATCACATAGTATTCTATTTACCTTAGTCATATAAAGGTCCCAAATTAGTAAATGTCTTCCCAAATAATAGTTATCACTTAATCACCCAATCATTTCAATAAACTAAGGATATCCATTTAATAAAACATAAGTTCCCAAAATCAACTTATTTATATTTAATTAAATAGTTTAACTAAAAATAAAAAGTGATACAAACTAGGCACTTCACATAGTCCATTGGTGGGTGATAAAGCCTCGTCGCACATCAGTTATGGGATTGATTTCCATAGCCTTATCTGACGTGATGGGTTCTCATCCTTCTTGTGATTTTTCCTTGTTATAAAACTGTATAATTCTTATAACATTCCAAAAATATTATAATGTCCTAAAAATAAACATAACATGTTTTAACCTCAAATTTTATCTCATGTCTTTCATTTTTCATCCCAAAAAGTAATAAGCCATATTTACCTCAGAAATAAATTTCTACAAAAATACTATTAATCACCATAAAATTTTATAACATAAAGCCTAAAAAGGGATTTCTAAGATATTAAACTTATCAGAAAACTTAAAATTATAAACTCATGATGATAACCCTAACTCTTTAAAAAAATCCAAATCTCCAAAGTTTTTTAAACCATCCTCTATTACCATCTATAATTACCAAACATTAAAAATATCTTACTCTAGTGTTTTTGAACTAGAATTAACATTATAGGATATTTTAATTTTATAGTTTTAGATAATTAGGAAAAAAATCCTATATAGTAAACTCATACATTACAAGTAGACACTTATACTCAGTATCCATTTTTCACCAAAGGAAAACCTTTTAAAATAATACATGATTTCTTTTCATGACACAATTTCAATAATTTCATTAAGGCATATTCCTTTTCATTACAAATCCTAATACCTATGAAAAACATTTAAAAACTAGGATGAGAAAAAAAGCTCAATAAGGGACATTAAATAAATAAATAAACCATTATTCTATGAATACTTTTAAACTCATGAATACTTTTTCAAAAAGTTATACTTTTCTCCCATAAAACATAAACTATTTAGATTACCTCACAAAATCATAGTATTCCTATAAAACTTATTAGAAATCATAAAACATAAAGTTAACTTATGGAATCTATATCATCCATTCATTGTATCTTTCATAGCTATATAGGGAGTAACCTTTATGGTTACATTTTGAATACCCATAACAGTATATTCCCTAAATCTCTTAATATAAACCCAACCGGTTAAATCTGTCTCATTACCCAATTTATTGGAGAGCTAACATGGTCTTACCCACCCTTGGTTTATCATAAAACCACCTATATACATAAATATTTTTCAATAACTTTAACATAAACATAACAAATAAAACATGCATAAAGGAAAAAATAACATTTCCACTTTAAAATCATATTTCATTTTTACATATCCATTGACTCATAAATGAAAACATTTTATTTGATAATAATTGTGTAAAATTTTTAATTAAATATAAAAACATAAAAGTTACATAAAAGAGAAAAATTTGGTTCATGGAATATATTTTAAAAAACATTCCTTGTTATGGAAATAATCAATCTATTTTTAAAAGATGATTAAAATATTTAAAAATAATATTTCTGAATCAATGTTTCCCATACCACAATAAAATTTTTAAAAGGAATTAACATTTTAAAATAATCATGTCCACATAAATAAATCCTTAAAACCATTTTTAAAATATGGACTTAAAAATAGAAATATTTTTAAGAATAAATCATCCAAACATTAAAATGTTGTTTTTAGTTAAAAATTCCTTTACCACTTATGAAACACTTTAATAAGAATCATTAAAGAATAAAATTAAAAAACCTTAAATATCATAATAATATATTAATTCATTATATAACGTTTCAAAAGGGTTTTATACACACCTTATGGGATAATAATGGTGCATAACATCAAGATATTCTTCAATGAAAGGAGACTGAGACAAAGTCTCTTACCTTGAGTCTAAATCGTCACATAAAATATTTATATTATTGAATAATAAAGTTAGGTAAATTTATACTTTCTTTAGAAACTTTTTCATGTTTAATATTCATTTTATATCACTTATTACCATGATATAACAATTACATAATTATTTATGTTTATGTTGGACATTTTGTCGATATTCGGCACTTGAGTTGAAAAAAAATAGGTATTATTTCAATAGTCCATGTGGTCATAAGTCCATATTTTCTTGGATATAAAACATCATATAAATATATTATATATTTATTATATATTTATTTATATTAATCTTTGAATACAAACCTAAAAACACTAGTCATGGAGACAATAGGACATACGTTCACATGAATTCTATTTTCATTTTTCATGTAATATTAAAATAAAACAAATTAAATGAAATGTATGTGAATATATATATATAATAAAATTAAAGAATCATTAATATTTCATTATTATCATATATTTTTACTAAAAAAATTTAATACATTCCAAGTGATGTGTGAACGAATCATGTCATTTTGAGGAGGTGGTAGTCCACACGTCCCCAGACAAAGTTATCATATAACCAAAATATGGAAAGAATGAAAGTTTGTTTAATATAAAATTTTCAGAATGTTAAATATTTTATAATATACATATTAAAATATTATTTGACCATAAAAATATTTTTAAGACCATCCAAGAAGGTAGGAATGGAAAAAGAATAATAACATTATTCATGGAGGTGACTAACCGGTATAACTTGGACAACAATTTATTTTCATTGAATAATAGGAGGTGAGAAATGAAATGGATTTGTTATATTCCATTAAAAACATAACAACCCAGTATATACATGATTATTTTGTTATCATGTATTGATGTATTATGGAATTGAGTAGAAAGTAGAAAAAGGAAATAAATTCAGAGAGATACTTTGACAAAATTACCTCTTGAATATCCCTTCCTTGAAATACCATTGATGACCGTGGATTTGGCCTTTAGGTGAGACAAAAATAACTTGAATGTGGGTATAGTGAGGAGGATAGGTTTTGGTAGATATTTTATGAGTGAAAAGGCATTGTGGGTCGAAATGTAGAGGTGAGGGGTGTTATTTAAACAGGATGAAGTTGAATTAATTTCAATGAATTAGACATTAATTTAATGTTTTGTAGGAGTATTAGGGTCAATAAAAAACCTGATCCAACATTTAAATGTATTAGTTTTTAGGTATGTTAAGCTTTTACCTTTTTACATTAACACTTTTCATAATTATACCTAAACAACGGTAAATAATTTTTTTCCACACGGTAACTTTTTTATACCTAAAAATGAAATTGAACTTACAACATAATTTATAACTTATGATTAAAAATATGGAATCTATTTTTCCTAATTAATTTAACATAATTGGAAAAATTATATTTAATATTAATTCAGCATATAAAATAGAAAGAGGGTTTTTAAAGTGAAATATTCAAAAGATTGAAATGTTTTTATATATAATTTGAAATTGAAATTAATTTCAATGACCAAAATTGGAATAAATTATAAAAACATAATCTAAATATACATTAAAACCTATTAAAATGATAATATAAAAATATAAATTAATTAGATGAAAAGAAGTTTTAAATTAAAATGCATTATTTTTAATTATTCAGTAAAATATTAATGTTGTCAAAAAATACCAAAAAATTATCCAAAATAAATTTTGATGTACCACATCCAAATTAGATGTTTGTTTTTCAAATAGAAAATATAAAAATTTCAAAAAAATATTTAAAATGGGTTCTCCATCAAAAGGCTAGAAAACTTCATTTTTTGAAAAATGCATATTTTATTCTTAAAATCAAGGTTGTTATTATAATAGGACTAGAAAATACATAAGATGAATTTTAAAAAATTAATTAAATAAATTTCATATATATATAATTAATATAATAAAACAGGAGTTATTTTATTATTTTAAAAACAAAATTATTCGTAGTTAAACATTTCTTCATAAAAACACATCCTTTATATTCAATTGGTTTTTATTTTTCATTTATAATTAATTTTTTAATGAATGAATCATTAATAAACATGTATAACCCCTATTTTAATAATTAAAATCATTATATTCATTCCTGTTATTCTAAAAATAGGGTTTTAATGGTAATATTTAAATAATAATATTTTATTGTTCATTTAAACATGATATAGCGTCTCATGTACGCTATTGAACATAGTTTTTCATTTTAAAAGATTCGGGATGATACATGGATACTGAATGTGTATTTTTCTCTAGTATATTTATACTAAGGGGAAATATCATTTAAAAGGGATCATTTTTAGTTGACATGATTTTCACCTAGTTCATGACAGGCCTTATTGCATATCTAGTTTTACCCCCTAGGGGATATGTTTTAAAAATTCACAAACTCATTATGAACCATCATTACAGATTTGAATAGATGTTGACTATGAAGAACCAATAATAATCATAATGTGTACTTGATTGAAAATAATGTTTCATGATTTATACATATTATTAAATATTTTTCATGGTTGAGCACTCTGATCAATGATTCTTTATGGTGATATAAACGATTTTGTTCTTTGATTGGTATTAGAGATAAAACGATAATGTTTAGGTGGTAATTCATATGATAAAATATTTGTTTACCCTATTTGATCTTAGTTATATGAATTATTTTATATTAATAATATTTTTAAGGAGTGTTAATTAATATAATCAATTTTTAGATGTTGGATTATCAGTGAGAACCCATAATTATATGATGATTGCATCTAAAGATTATTATTATTCTCTGATTGAAGTTTGTGGGCAAGTGATTCCACAAAATCTTTTTAATATCCATCTAGATCAATTTTATGTTATCTTAAGTATGGGTTGTTTTTTCCTTCATAAATCCCAAATCTATTTCCCTGGAAGGAATTCATGTTTTATATTTATTATCATCCTATGGTCATTTATCCGTGCGATAAAAAATATGAAATTTTAATAGAAATTGCATCCACTATGTAGGTATTTATTCCTTTTCAAAAGGGTTTTATATCTCATATGGTTGTAGAGAAACTCAATATCAATGATATTCCCATTAAATATTATTTTATATTCCTTTTTAGAATAATTTTATTGTTTTACAATGAATCATGATGTTGGGATCTTAATTGAACTCATGCATGGTGCTTCACATATTTGGAATACTACCTATAGAATATCTCCATTTGAGTTGAATGAATTTAAGAATAAACACCAGCATAATATTGATAAGGGGTTTATTGTTTCATGTGTGTCACCTTGGGAAACCCCTATTTCTTTTTATATGGTGGGATTTGGTTCAAAGTGACTCATCTTTGATTATTAGGGAATTAAAAAATAAAAAACAAGAACAAGTATCCTCTTCCCCATATTGATGACTTGTTTGATCAACTACATGGATCTAAATAATTCTCAAAGATTTACCTTCATTTTGGTTCTCATCAATGTTTTATAAAGTAGGATATAACCAATATGACATTCTGTATAGGGTATAGAAAGTATGAATGTATTGTGATTCCATTTGATCATACAAATTCACCTGTTATCCTCATAGATTTAATGAATTGAGTCTTTAGATATTACCTTAGTCTTTTTTTTGTATTTATATATTATACTCTTATTTATTCAACAATAAAGTAATATGAAGAATATTACATGAAATGTTTTTTAAATATGCTGAGGAAAGACAAGTTATATAAAAAAATTTAGATGTGTGAATTTTGGCTACAAAAGGATTAATTTTTAGGTCATATAATCTCAACAGAGTGTTTAAATGTGGATCTAGAATAGAATAAAGTTATTTAATGTCGGAACATACCAATGACTATGACTGAGATCATAATATTTCATGGTTTGATTGAATAGTATCAAATATTTGTGTATAATTTCTCACTTAAATTTGTGTAGAATTTCTCTCGACTATCTAATCCACTCACCATTTTTAACCAAAAGGGAGTTGGGTTCCTTTGGAAAAATGAATGTAAAGTATACTCCATATACTGAGAATTTATTATTAATGTGGAATGATCAATATTAATCTTCTCTTCCATCAAATGGGAAATGAAAACTTCATTCTTTTGTATGATGGGTTGTCGCCACCCAAACAGATGTAATTTTGTTTCTATCACCATCTCTCATGGATAGATTATAAAGATGGAATTTATGTTTATATATGATATTAATTAAATATTTATCATTATGAGATGATTATATATCATTTAACTTATTACCTTTTTATGCACTGAAAAATGAAAATTTCATTCATGTGTACATGTGGGAAATAATCTCCTGAAGCACTGTCATTCATTTTTCATTCCCACGTAACATGTATTATATATAAATAAAAATATATTTATATAATTAATAGGAAATATATGATATCATGATAATTTTTTAATGATAAAATAATACTTAACTTCTTGTTATAATTATTTTTTAAAATTAGAAGTTCTACAAATGCATATGTACGTCCTACTATCTCTATGATTGTAATGTAGTTTGTTTTTCCTAATAATATTTCATGATTTGATTTTATGGTATAATTGATGTATAAAAATAATAATTTTTTCATTATTATTAATCTAGGTAATATGGAATAATGATATCATTTATCACAGTCAACCTACCGAATTCATTTTGTACTTATGTACAAAATATCACTAAAACATCTAATGTGAACATAAATTATTAAGTAATTTTTATAACATGGTAATTTGTGATATAAAATGAATAATAAAATTAAAAAAGGTTCTTAAGAATTTAAATAATTAACCTAATTTTATTATTCACAAATTTAAAGAAAGTATGTGAGTAATCAAACTCCAGGTAAGGTATTTTGGTGTCACATTTATTTCTATGGAACACATGCCTCATACAGTACATGTTTCTTTTGTGTGGAGTATATGATAACCATGATTATGATTTATTATTATTCTTTGGAAAATTACTGTATATTCATATCCATATAATGTTTCATGTTTCATGATTCTTATTATTCAATAGTTACCAATGTGGTAAGGGTTTATTTCATAATCTCATCATTATTCAATATTGTTTATGATAAAGTTTACCCTAATAAATATTTATCTTAGATATCCATTTTAAAAAAAATTGTCTTTAAAATGGTTTTCTCCATTCTAAAAAAATTATTTAAAATTATTTTACATATGATTTAAATTTTAAAAAAATATTTTGAAATGAATTTTCGTCATTTTTCAAATGAGGTACATTGTGACTTATATGAAAAAAATATGGTAGAAATGATTTTTTGAACTTATATGGCATGGGTAAATTTTACCTTCATCATGAAGCCTTAATTATTTTAAGCCTTCCTTAAAATTTTAATTTTTTATTTTCAAGTATTGTTATTTTATTTATAAGTGCGTACTATTTTTAAAAAAAATGATTTCAAAATGGAAATTTTACAAGAGATATTTCGAAGTAATTTTCTATATAAGATGACATCCTTTGATGTTGCATAATAATTAATGGGGATATCATCCATGAATACCAAACTTATTCTTTCTATGGATGTTTCATGTTTATAATGACAATATATAGATAAATGTTTCCTTTTTCGATAGGTTATACTTTAATAAAATGGTTATGAACCCCATTTATTTTACATGGGTTATGCTATGATGAAATGTTTATGAAACTCATTTTTTTCATAGGTTCTAAAGTAATAAATGATTTATGATCTTATAGAATTCATACATATGGTTTTAATTATGTGATTTTTGGGACCTTTATCTCCCCCCAATTCATTAGGTTAATTATTATATCTCATGGGATAGTTAAGGGAAACAAGTCGGTGTGCTTGATACGTTGTGTAAAAAAAGTGGATGTACTTGATCCGTTATGGGTAACAAGTCAGCATTATTGATCTACTTTAGGAAAAAATTCAATGTGATTGATTTTTTATTGGAAACATCTGTTGATTCCTGATATTATGGTCTTTTTAGCGACATTGACCCTAAAATCCTGGAGTCGATGCCTGCTACCATTACATTGTCATAGAATACAAGTCAATACATCCAAAAGGATCGATAAATTTAGTAGTATTGGTAAAATAAATATATAAATTATTCCCATATTATATTTGAATACACAATATTAAAACAAATTTTTTTTAGAACAACTTTATTCCATATTTTTTATCCCTACATATCAGTTACAGTAATACTACTAGAAATTTTACCTTTAGCTACCGCCTTGCGATCACTTTTCGTAGTCATGGTTTCCCTATCGATAAAGTGTATTAGTGGTCCCCAGTAGCGGTCTCTATAAGGGTTACCCAAATGACTGTGAGGGGGTCTCTAGGGTTATCGTTAGCAACTATGAAAGGCGGTCTCTAATCATCCTAGAATAATAAATGTATTGGTGATCAAAATAAGTGGCTGATAATGGTCTGAGATAAGAAGGCATCAGCGGCTGCTAGTGGTGGTATCTAGTCTGTAGATCTTTTTAATTATATACATATATATCATTTCATCAGTCCTTAGATAAAAAAACATCCAAAAAAAGGATTACAAAGATATATTCATCCATATAAAATATATACCATTCTTGAATAAACAAAAAAAAATTAGTGTTATCATTATTATATCATGAATAACCATAAAAAAGAATGATATAGAAATACAAGGAAAAACCATACCTTTCTATCTATTTTGAAACTCTCCTTGTAACCTCTATTATCTATTAATACACAAAAATAGAAAAAAATGCAGTTTCGACATTATTATAACTTAAATAACCAAAAAAATAATGTTATAGTAATCTAAAGAAAAACCATACCTTTCTATCTATTCTAAAAATATCTGTGTATCCTACACTCTCTAATCATGAAATAACCAAGTTAATTGGGAATTGAAGGTAATAAGATTTGGAGTTATATTACTGAACCTCATTTGTGGTAAAACATTGATAGAATCCTTCAAATCATACATCTTTGGAAAGAATCATTATAGGTTTTATACTTTGAAATAAAAATGGAATACAAGAGAGGATAACTAACATAATATTATAACACAATGTGCCCATGAAAACCCACCAAATATATGAAATAAGATAAAAATATCATAATAAAAATATACCTTGACCTAACCCCCTTATCAGGTTTTAGACTCGCCTCATTTGCGGTATAGATCTTCCAAATCCATATTCATCAAGTTTTAGTATTTTTATACAGGTTTGGTGCCTCTATCCATGTTTTAAGATGTTGTCTGAGTTTGATGTAATATGATACCACTGTTTTACATGTCTAATGGAGTAATATTCATTCATTTTCACTAATCAAGTCCAATGTGGTCAAGATTCATCATCCTCCTGGTTCAATATATTTATTTCAGACTCTAACAATGATTGTGTCCAATGTGATCAAGATTAAATATCCTCCTGGTTCACCAAACATGCAGACTACCTCCCTCCTTCTTCTCTACTTCACTAGACCATCCAGAATAGGCTTAATTCAACTCTTCCACATGATATAAAATGAAATAACATTTTGTTTCAAATATCCCAAATTTATTGTTCATATAAACATGGTTCCAAACAAAATCCATATTGAACAGGATCTAAAAAAATTCTTAAATAAATTGATGAATACCATGAATTCATTAAAAAAGGAATAAAATTATAAAATTCATAAAATTACTTATTAGGTACTCTTCTAATAATTTTAGATTCAATGTTATAATTTCATAGTGAACCTATCAAAAGGAGAGATAATATATAGTTAACATTTAGAGTCAATACAAAAAAATGTACAATTAATAATTTATGTTAAATATTGAATGGAATATTAATAATAAAATATAATTCATATCAATAATATAACTAAATATTTATAAACATGTATAAGTGGTGGAAATTTTTTCAACATTTACATTTTCCAATATAATTTTGATTCATTAAAACTATATGTGTGGGAAAATAAAAACACAAAATAATATTCAAATAAAGGGGAATTTATATGAATGGTTATGAATAGTAATTTGGGTTCTTAGAAAAATTAAACCACATACTTAAAATAGAATATAAGGATAAATAGATGAACTTTTTTTAACATTGAAATAAAAAAACACAATATTGGCTTGGGCACCGATGGATTGATAATCTGGAAATCAAACAATAATTTATAAGATAAATAGTACATTATAATAAAACAAATTCATTAAAATGAATAAAAATATAATAGTTGAAAAATTACTTATTTGGTACTCTTTTGAAATATTTAGAGTTCATATTATAATAACCTATAGTAAACCTATCAAAAGAATATATCACATTTATTCCATATTAAGATAGTCAATACATAAATAAAAAAATAGAATTAATAATTTAATAAAATGTGTATGGTGAATATATAAGTAAAAAAATACATTACAATAAAATAAATTCATTAAAAGGAATACATATATAAAATATGTAAAATTACATAAAAAGTACTCTTCTGAAAGGGAAAAAACTTCATGAAGCTTATATGAATCAAATTCTTTCAATTACCTTGAAAAAAACTATGTATATATGATAATTTAAATAATGTTTCAATTGGAAAAAATATCCACTTATTTGTCAAGAATGATTCAAGTAATTTAAATAAGCCTAAAAAAGATTCATATTAACCCATTTCCTAAAATTAAAATAGGGAAATATTTATAAGGATGCATATGGGTTGATTTCCAAAAAATGGAAGTGAAAAACTCTATAGTTATGTCAATGAATTATTTAATATTAAAATTAATAGTATACTTGATGTAATGATGAAATTCAAGACTTGTTAGATGATAATTGAATTGAAGAAGACTTGGAACCCTATATGTCTGGATTACATATCTTGAAAATGGGGTCTAGGTAGCCAAAGGTGTTGATATTATAACTTTCCCCACCACCACTTAGGTAGTTGAATGAATTTTACTTATTAAGTCAGATTAAATAATTTAAAAATGAAATAGAACTATTAATAAAATAAAAACAATGGAACCATTGGTGTTAATATATATAAGTCATATTGTTTCCAAAAAATATTACTCAAAAAATATGAAATAAGTTTTAATATTTATGAAACCTAAAATCTAAATCATTGGATTGAGAATTTCAAATGAATTTATACTCTATAATAGGAAACAAGTTTCTTGCTCACTAACATTACTAATATTAAAAATTGAAGTTTGTGAAAAAGAATTAACCTATGATAATATATGTTAAATATTGACCACCATGAATTTTTAACCAATCAATGGTATTTAAATGATATTTTAGTAATATATTAGTTCGTATTGGTTCAGGTGAAGTTGTATTGGTAGTAGTTTTACAAGTACTAGAAAGGTAAGTTCTATAATATGTGTCAACCTGCAATAAGAAACATCAAAAAAATATAAGAACCATGTCAACAAAGTTTAATGTGAAACAAATGAATATGTAATAATGAATATGTACATGAAAAAAAACCTCATTTTTTATGAATATTTACATGCTACAAACTAATATAAGAAGTATGTTACCAAATATGTACACATCTCAACCAGTAATAAGAATCATCAAAATGACGTAAGAAATATATAAATATATTTTAATAACTATATGTGCATGAGACTAGACTCATATTTCTAATTATACAATACAAACAATTGTATCACAATGGAAGGATGAATATAAGTTGAAATAAATAATACATTTTAAATTTTACTCATAATGAAAAAAATATAGAAAGGGGATTGAAATAAATACTAACATGAATTTTTCCTTCTATTTTGATGTTATTATATATCATTATCTCTAATTAGGAAGAATAATAAGGGGAATTAATGCATTTAGAGGATAGAAGAATGAATACTAATATTATTATTTAGTTTCTAAGAACCCATATAAACTGTATAAATCTGACATTATAGGGTTATTCTTCATTATAACCAGTAAAGATCATGATACAAAATGTTGACTGAATGGAGTGTGTGGGAGATGAGTTCTGACATTATTCTATAAATCAGAAATATAATGAAACATTTTAATAACTCCAAATCATAAATCTCAAATACAAAATATTGTAATGGTGACTAATCTAGATTTGGAATTTTTTGTTGTGTTGGGGATAATATAGTATGCATCATGGGATCAATACACTTTTTTTAGTGGTGTAGAATCTTGAGTGGTTTTTCCTACACTAATTCATTACACATAACCCATAAAAAGAATTTATAATCATTTTATTCTTATATAATATTGAATAAAACATGCAGTATAAAATGAAAATTCCTCGTGCTCTTAAATATATCCTCGTGAAAATGTATCATGAAACAATTTATGAATTCATTCTTCATTCACTAGTTTCCTAATTAAAAAACCTATCTAATTTGATCATGATAAAAATTCTTTAAAAATTTTCTATATATGTTTATTTGGTTGCCAAAAACTAATGTTTTTAACACAAATGAGAATGAAAAGGAAAAAAATTAAAATGTGGTTTGATAAGTGTAAACAAAAAAATGGCTATCTTAATAGGTTTTAATAATAATAAATAAATATTTTTATAAATATAAATAAAGTTTTAATTTAAATTATAATTAAAGTAAATTATCATAATTAAAACTGTAGAAGAATAATCTAGTCCCTTAGTTAGATTCAATTATTTCATTGAAATGTAAATTTTCTTATTAAAAAAATATCATAAAAACTATTAAAACAAATTAAATGAGAAATTATTTTAATAAAAAATCCTTACATCTAAAAAATTAATCATTAAAAAAATATAACCTAATAACACTTTTTATGAATAGAAATAATCTTTCCCTCTAAGCTTCCATCAAAAAAATTTTGTTTAACAATTCCAACAAAAACCGCATATTTTTTCAAACCATTTATCCCAAAAAGTCTCTATAAGTGATGTCATATAGAACCATCATTATAAAATAAGTTTACATCATATATCATAGAAAATAAATAAACATATTAACTCTATAATATAATTACCTACCTTTTTCAATAATAACTCTAACAACATCATACATTATCATGTGTCAAAACTCTACAAAACAAATTGGGTATAGTTGAATTGAATAGTGATCATACTATTTAAGTAATTGAGAATGATTCAACAAAAAAACATTTTCTTTAAAAGGAAAAGATCAAATAGATTATCAGACACATCAAACATAAGGTATTAGATGCTGAGAAAAACATTAATGATCAAAACCACTTCCTTTAGAAGCTAAATAAATAAGTTGGTAATTATTTTTATATAAATCAGAAGGAATAAAATTGTACACAACAAATCAATTAATTATAGTTCAACCAATAGTATATGATTAATCCACTTTTATTTCCAATTTAAATTTAAAAATAATTCATTTCACAATGTTTCAATGTTTCATGTATATATAAATCTATTCAAAATTCAATCCATGGAGTTATATACACAATGGACTTAGTTTTTCAGATGCATCTCATTCTGGAAATATGGAAACAAATGAACATAATAGAGGTGGGAAAATAAAAATAATCTCACTTCACATTTAATGTTAATAATCAAAATTAGTGATCATAAAACATTGAATATAATTAAAATGTAAAAAGCAAAGAGAATCACAAAATGCTAAAATAGAAATTAGAGATTACATGATATAATAAAAAAATGAAATTAGGGATTACATGAGGGTATGGTGATTATTGTAGGTAGTGGCCAGATTAGGAGTGGTGGTAGAGAGGATCAGTAGTGCCTCCAGCAGGGGGTGCAGTGATCAGTTAAGGTGAGTGTGCGAAATGGAGAGTGTGGTGGTGATAGGCGAGGTGAAGTTATGTGAGGAATGGGGAGGCAGAAAAGGGTGATAGCTGGGGTGATGGTGGGTGACGGAGATGGCGGTGGTGATGTGGTGAAAGTGACGTCAATTTAATAGTGGGGGGATGATGGCTAGGGGAGACAGTTGAGGTGAGGGTGGGTGAGGGAGGGTGAGGGAGATAGCGGCATAGATGCGATGTCGACAACTTCGAGGTGATCTCACTCTAGAGAGAGGCCATCGCCAATGAGAGAGGTCAAGCGTGAGGAGGGTTAGGGTTGGATAATAGGGGTGCGCAATAGGTTAAGTTTTGTTTAATTGAAGTCAACGATCACCTTAGGTGGTCGCTCATAGTCCCCTTTAGCGATCCCCAATGGAATTCACCCATTCTAAGGGGCACAGTTTCTAGATTTTCTAGTATTGTAATCTTCATTGAATCCTATGAAAAGGAAATAAAATAAGGGTGAGCTAAAATAATTATTATCGGTTAAGTGAAACAAGATAAATCAGGAATAAAAATTAATAATGAGTATCGAAAGGTAATAACTGATTTCACATGACATATAATGAAAAAACTGAGAAAGATTTTCATCCAGAGATAATATAAATATGAAAATATCCAAGATAATGATCAATATGTAAAAGATAATAAATGAAAACATATTCCATTTAAATAACATGACTTCATGAATATATAAGGCATAATTAATATGGAAAGGTAAACAGATAACACATTCCAATTGATCAAAAACAGATAATAACATGCATCTATAGAAAATTTCATAGTGAAAATATCCTAGATAGTGAAAAGTGAATATTTAATTAAGGAAATGCTTAATTATTAGATTCCATGTTTTCCAGTTACAAGGTACCTTTACCTTTAATACCATTCACAAGACGGTTTAAAACATATTAAGTAACAACCAACATAACAAAGGTTATCCAACCGATTCTTCCCATGAAAATATTGATGCATCGAGGTCTTATCTATAACTGGGCCCCACCCATTTTTTTCTTTTCCAATACATTCCTAATATATAAAATAATTGATTTAACTGAAATACTATCTATATTGATTAAAGAATACAGATTTATCAATATTTCCTCACATATTAAATAACTTTTAATTTATTCCAACATATGTAGATATAATATACATTTGGGGACATAAAATTATCCATGATGAGTAATAATAATATACAGTGGAAATTTAATTTCCAATGATTATATGAAGTGAATATTTCAAGGGATAGTTATTGACTATAAAAAATATATCAAGGATGTGAATTTCAATACATTCCTAATCCAAAATAATCAAAACCCATCTAGATGAATAATAATGATGTTATTAATTAAACATATCCCTAGTGGAGTAAATTTAAAATAAGGGTTGTTGTTTTTTATTAATATAAATATCATTAAAAACATTAAAAATTCCCGGGATGAAAATATATATTTTTTTATTTTGAAAATAAATTAAAAATAATTTTAGTTGAAAATATATTTTATAAAATTTATATAATAATATCATCATAAAAATTCAATTAATTATTTAATGAATGGGTGGTCATGTTGGTGGATAATTCTTCACATGTCATAAAGAAAATTATTTTTAATAGGTAAAACGATTAGAAAAGTGCCTTGTTCAGAAAGAGAAAAATAAGATTCCTTTGATTTTTTTTAAAATAAAATTGGGTAAAATTGTATTTTAATAAATCATTTTTAAATGTTTAATATAAAAAATGAAAAAAATAGAGGATTTGGTATTTTAAGAAAACATATTTCTAATCACAAGTAGAAATGAATTCATATTTTATTTCATCATTTTATCAATAATTTTTTTTACAAATGACCGGAAAAATGGTACTATCACTTGAAAAATATCATTAATAACAAGAGGAGAAGAAAACATACGGGTATATTAAAAAATAATCAAATAATTTCCTTTAATGGAAATCCAACTGTAAACAATCCCGAATAAAGTGATATTGTAAAGTAAACACTTATAGAGATCATAACATAGAAGTGAGAAAAAAAAATTAATTAATTATCATTATAAACTATAAATCCAAATAAAGTAATTTTAAAATTCATAGATATATAATCAAAAGTCCCTAAATACATAATATTTTAATATTAACTGAATCAATGAAGTAATATAACCCAATGAAATGAAATTCAGTTTTGAAATTCTTTAGCACTTGGTAAATCTTAATTGAAAACCCCATAGATGAAATAATTAAAATTGAGACGTAAAATACAATGAAGAGTGATTTATTCATGATATGAAAGGTAAATGAGAAGTATATACACCATATAAAAGAGATTATGGGCATAGCATTACAATATGCCTCAAAGAAATAAAATTGAGATGAAATCTATTACCTCACACTTTCCTTTTGTTCATACTTTCTTTAACAACAAGTATATTGGTATTAAACATGTTACTAACTTAAAAAAGAAACATATAAATATTTTTTATGTCATATATGATTCTTTTAAAATATATTATCACCCATTTATTAATAATATTTCATTATTTTTATTATTTTTTATGTTAATTGCCTTGTTTTTCAAGTATATTTTGACTTGTTTTTTTGTTCATCTTACTTATATAATAATTTAAACATGCCTTCAATTTAAACCATGATTTAAATATAATATATATTCAGTATATACATATTTATTTTAATATATAATATTTTTTATTGTAAATGAAATACATTTTTCATGAAGATGGTAGGTTATATGTTTACATGAACGCTATTTCTATATTCATGTCGTATTGAATGAAAGAAAAGAAAATTATATATATATATATTATCATTTCACTATAAATTTTTTTATTTATATCACATATATTCATTAATCTCATTCTTAAAACAGTCTATGTAAAGAGTGAATGAATCACATTGTTTTGAGATGTGGTAGTCAATCGTACACACGAGTGATGATATCGGATTCCCAAAAATGGAAAACCATGAGTGTAGGTGTGATATAATTATTAAATAAGAGTAATAAAATCATAAATATCAAAAATATAATATATAAACTATAAATGCATCATTATTACCAAAACATTATTAGGGTAATAGAAAAAATGAAAGACATCGCACTACTAGAAAATGGGGCTATCCCCATTAATCAATACACATAGTTTAGGGAAAATGTGGGTATAGGGTTTCAATAAAAATTTATACCCACAATTTAAAATAACCATGGTTATAGTGATCCCCCTCCCCGAGCCCTAATCTTCACTCCTCCTACGAGACTTAGCTTCCCTGGACACCCCTCCCCTCCCTGTCTCTTCTTCGACCTCAACCTCCCAGCCTCCACCTTTGCCTAAACCACCCAACCTCCACCTCCACCTCCTAGCCTATGCCTCCCAACCTCCACCTCCAAGCCTTCACCTCCCTCCATCTTCCTTTCCACCTCTTCCCCGGTATCTACCTCAATGTACCTGTCTACGTCCACCTCCTCCTCCCTACCTCTGCCTCCATACCTCCACCTACCTACCTTCAACCTCCTCCTTCGTCCCCTCTTCTCCCTCCACCTCAACTCACTCCCTTAACTATCAACAAAACCTAATTTACATGGGTCTCCTCAATTATCAAACAACTCATTCTTCTCTGTCCATTTGAAAAATATTTGACTATTAGTTCATCCCACTTCTATTGACAGGTTAAAACCTATTAATTCTACTTTTCATCTGTCTCCATATTCACTAACTGCATCACAGGTCAGTTCAATTAAAATATATTAATGTTCCATTGATTTTAAACTTCATATCAACTCTTAAATATGAACTATGTAATTTAAATTTAATTTTTCTTCGGACCATAAATTTTTAGTAAATATCTTTAGTAGTTCCATAAAAACCCAGAACAAGCCTTAGGTTCTCTTAAAAACCTTTGGTTTGCTGTATATTATATCATACTTCTCATATGAGGTATTCTTTCAATTTATTATGTTATCCTACTCAAATTTGAATATGTTATTATGATTTCATTTTTTTCATTTCCAATTGCCGAACAACATTCTCATTATCTCAATTTTTATCTTCTTTACGCCTTATTAGATGTAATTGTTATAAAATAATTTTTTATATCTATTGATAGCTTCCTTCTTCATTCTATTTTAATAATATTGTGTTTGAAGTAGGTTTTTTCAGTTATGAAGATATTAAATTTTACAATTACTAGTGATATTATTATCGGTGTTTATATTTCTTCAATTCTTTTCTTCATTACATTAAATTTAAATACTTATTATTCCCTAGATATTCATGTCATGTTGGATTGTGATTTCTTTTCAGGTGACCTTATTTTTCATTCTAGATTTTCTACTTATGATTTCTTACACATTTGATATGAAGAATTAATTTTTAGTCATTTTGAAAGACGTAAACATACACTAAATTGGTACAACTCTATTAAAATCCCTCAACATGAAATTTTATATTTTTGGATATTACATCAGTAGAATTCCCTTGTTGATAACTTTTAAGGTTTCTAAAGATCCACATAAATTATCCACTAGACCTGAATAAATTAGTATACATTTTTATTCACTTTCTTTTTTTTTTTGACCCCCAACTCATCATCAATGAAATTTTTTTCTTACACCATATTTTTAATTGAATATTTGGAATTCCATGTTTTTCTTTCATATATCATTCTACTAAAAGATGTATGTTTATTATTTAATATGTATTTTGAAATTTTTCAGTAGAAAATTATGAATATGAGTGTTTTTTACTTCAATTTATTTATTTTTATTACTAACAGGTTTTTATTACTCCTTCTTAAATAAACTGTTAGTATATGATCATATATTTTATATATGTTTTATTAATATATATCACATGTAACAGTTAGTCATAAACATTTTAGTACAGATTTTAATTTAATGATCATAATGATATACAACAGATCATACTAATAAATACATATTAGTTGTTATATAATATATTAATATATTATAAACTATCATTTAGTACTTTCTGGTATTATACACTACCCATTTAATGTTATTTATATTGTTATACACTATCATTTTTTTGAATACAGGGTGATGTTGATATTTAGAATGATTAATGGAGGACCTTATTATTTATTTTTTTGGATTTTATATCTAATAAATCATAAATTATCAATTTTTAATACTTAAATAATTTATAGTTTATCCCATCTACTGAAATGTACAGGAATAAATGGGCATTTCCTTTATCTGTTAGATATCCCATATACTATTATATCTCATAGAAATGTATATAAATATACCCAAATTTGGGTATCTACCAAAGTACACTCTCTTATAAATATATATTTCAAATTAAAAACCCAATGTATAAAAATGAATGATTATTTGGTTTATCATAATGAATTATTTTTTTCCATTATAATTTTTTAAAAATGAAATACGAATATTTTTTATAAGTTTTGAAATAAATTTTACTAGTATCATCTTCATATGAATTACATGTAGCCTAATATTTAATGTTACCATTTTTTTATGATTGAGTATCTTTAAGTCTATCATTTCAATAGATTTTTTATAGGTAGGATTTGTTCTATAATCCTCTTAATAATTTATTGAAGTTTAGGAAAACCAGGTTATTGGGTGATCATATTTTTTCCCAATGATAAAATTATTAATGTATTAGTATTTTCATTAGCATGTGTTTTATTTAAGATGGATATATTTATGTGATATTTTTGGTTTCCTCTTCACAGTTCATTTCATATTTGATCAATAGAAGTAAAACCTAACTCGTTTTGGGGGGTTTTCCTTTGGACGATTCTTGATGTTTAGGGATCTTGGGTCCCATTGAGACTAGTTCTAACTAGTGACATCAGGGGTAGTGGGTTCACCATGGGTTTTGGGTATGTCTTGTTCTGTTTAAATTTTTTTATTTTTATAGTTTAGGGGTTCTGAGGTTTTCATTGTTTAGTGTTTTTCTAGAGTATTTTGGACCTAATGTGGTCATTTCAGGTTTTTGTTGTCAAAAGAGAATTGAACGTGTATGCATAGGTAGGTATATACATATATTTGTTCCCCCATATGTATGTATATATATATATATATGTATATTACCTCATGGTGATATGAATATATATATTGAGGCTAGGAGTGCTTATGTATATATATGAAAAATTCATAATTGTGTAAGGTGAAGGGGTATATGCAAGTATAATCATATATGTAATGATCTCATTGTATATATTTTTCCCTAATAATATATACATAGGGTTTATGTGTCCTTATATATATATGAAAGTGCATATGCATGCAAGTGGTAAAGGGATTATTCGAGTTGCTGTCTTCATAAGAAGAGCACCTTGAGTTTGAGGTAGGTTCTCTTATGCATTGGTCTTTAAATTTAAAAAATCATTGATTACTTGTATTTCACACCATGTTTTTGTACTAAACAGTGATATATATTTCTTATAATAATTTTCTTCAATAGACACATAGAAAATAAGAATAGCCTATATAAAATTGAGATGCATTGAATTATACTAAATCAAGGAAAATATGACATAATATAAGTAGGAAAAAAACAAAACAATATGAATTGTATTAACCAATAAAGAGTAAAACTAAATATTACAATATGATTATGGAATAAATTAAATTATTTTATACTTAATAGGTTAACTAAAAATAACCAGATCTAAAACAAATAATATCATGTTTTACAAAAGGGAATCATATATAATCATTATAATCCAGTTAGACCTCTCTTGACCTACCTCAATTAGTATTGCATTGAACATAATGAACCAAGATAAACCACAAGAAACTAAACAAAAAAAGATTAAGAAAACTAAACCCAAGATGAGTTGAACAAAATAAATTGGAACCATACCAACCCATAATGCATAAAATAATACCAAATAAAAAATAGAATCAAACATTTTAAAAAAACATTCACAAACTAAACAAACCTTACTGGTATAAATGTAAATCAAGTAAACTGAAATAGATCTAGAATAATCAAAATCAAGAAAATTGTAACGCCCCGACCCTAGTTACCCAGAGTCGGTGCATTATTACATAACATTGGCATGATCACGAGAAATATCAAGTCTCGAAAGACCGATTAGTTTAGTAGCCTTGTAAAAACTAGATACATCCATAAATTTTTACATTACATCATAAAAATACATCTTTACTTCATATCCCCTCATACTATCCCTGCAGGTCATTCATAAATTACTTCTTCATAATCCTGGGAAAAATAAAACATTGAAAGGGGTGAGCTCAGATTCTCAGTAAGGATAACATTATAGCAGAAGCTTTCATAAATAAGCATAAACACTTAAGGCAATTTATAACTAAAACAAAAGACTTTTAAACTTGAACTTCAGCATAAAATGGAAAAGGTAAAATGAAATAATGCCATTTAATTACTCACATGGATATTCTACTAGTCGAATGATCACATGCAATATCAATAACCACTTTCATAATGTTGGAATGCATAATGCCAGACTATCATAACCACATAGCCAAGGCCTCGTGCCAAGACTACAAATAAGATTTTGTCAAGGCCTTGTGCCAAGACACTAGTTTGTCTCATGAGACCTACCGATGCATCGAGGAGCTATAGCGGGCTCCACCCGTCACTTATTAAGTCCAATGAATTCCTCATATGAACATGTTTAAACATAACATAAACATTTGTATTAAAAATAGCATACGAAATGTCAATACTTTTACCACAAACCATGAATGGTATAAAAACAGCACATCCACAGTCAAACATAACTCATTCGATACAATATGGAAGATTGTATTGTATCACATTAACCTCAATCAAGAATAATGAAGGATGTTGACATAGATGAAAATAATCATCAAAACTATTTGAGAGAAATATCCCCCTTTTCTTGAAAACATTTAAAAGTCACACTATTTGTAAAGAAGCCATTTAAAAGTAGATTTTTGAATCAAAGTGTCCCATACCACTTTGAAACTTTTTAAAAGGAGTTTTAATTTCTAAACTTTAATGTCCATATAAATAAATCCTTAAAACCATTTTTAAAACATGGACATTAATGAGAAAGGTTTAGATGAATAAGTCTTTAAAACATTTAAAAATGGTATTTTGGTTAGAGATTCTAACCAAAATAGACACTTGAATACAAATAATTGAGATAATCAAAACATTGTAATATCATGATAATAAAGGGATTCATGATATAATATTTCAAAGTACATTATATACACCACATAAAAGTGATTTGGTGTATATCATCAAAGAAGTCTCAATGGAATGTAAATTGAGATTAAATCTCTCATAAAGGTTGTATCCTTAGGTTAAGGATAAATCAACGAAATAATTACGTGTGAAAAATATAAATACACTAAATATGATTGGATATTCAGTGTAAAACAATCAAAGGACATTCACACATATTCTTGTAAAAACAACACCAACGAATTGGATGTTTAACTCAACAAATGGAGAATGAGTTAAAATTACTCTTATCAAATTCATATCAATGACTTGAGAATTATCAATGGAGTGATTATGTGTATGAAACGTATATCCATAGGAAGGGGAGTGGAAATTATGACATAATCAAATGAATAGTGATTCCACACATAATCTTGGAGTAATATAATCAATGAAATATGCGTAAAGCCAAATGAGTGGAAATTGAAATTTCAAATTCCCTTATCGATTAGGCAACTTACGAAACATACACCCATGAAAGAAGTATCATACCCAGATGATGTAAATACCCATAAATTAAAGTATATTACACAATGAATACAATCATGGTCAGTACACATACACCACATGCAATAATTAAGTGGTGAATAATGGAAATCTCACGAAATCAAAAGTGAGATAAGAAACCCCTTACCACGTTAATCAACTGAGTCGTATGGCCAAAATTTAATAACCACCAAATGATTTACAGAATAACATGAATATAAAGATAATCATGATAATATATATCAAATGGAAGTACACAATACACCACTTTCAATAATTTAGTGGCGAACAATGGAAATCTCACAGAATTGAATGTGAGATAAGAAAATCCCTTACATTGTACTTTTTCCTTGGTCGATGGTAGGTTTACCTCCTGTATAATGTTGAAATAATTATTATTTAATTATACAAGAATCATTTACATTAATATGATATCATATATTATCTTTTAACATTGATTTGTTAATAATATCTTAGAATTATCGTCATTTCGGGTGTTAACGGGTTCATTTTACTTTATATTCTTTGTTATGTGAGCCATATTCGCTATTAATGGGATGTATATTATTCATATCCAGAATGATATCAAGTCCTTAGATACTATTTTTAAATCATCAAATGATAATTATACTTGAATGGATACGATGGAGAATGAATCTCATCGCGTTCGTGGAGACGGTAGTCCGTACGTACGCACGAGCGACAATATCATTCTTTTGATATTAAAATAATATATAAATGGATGGTATATCA
The DNA here is from genome assembly GCA_963277665.1 of Viscum album. NCBI lineage: Eukaryota > Viridiplantae > Streptophyta > Magnoliopsida > Santalales > Viscaceae > Viscum > Viscum album. Next base: position 739,860,401 of record OY728160.1, read on the forward strand.
TATATAAAGAATCATTAACATGTTATATTTATTATTTACATGAGTTACACATCGTTATTATACCCATCCAAATAATATTATATTGAATAACAATTACACCACGACGTGGAAACGGTAAGCCGTACGTATGCACGTATGGTGACATGTTATTAAAAGGGTGGACAGAATACTGAATATGGTTGTACCATATTTATAATAACACCACAGTATATATATGATACTGGATTTATTATTTTAGAATGGTAACAACAAAGGAAGAAGAAGTGGAAAAAGAAATGAACTTAGAAAAGGGTGGTGAAATCATTACCTCTTCTTCGGTTTCTTCCTTTTGATTTGATCAAAAGGGCTCCTTAGGTTGGCTTTCTGATCAAACTAAGGCCCCTATGTTGTAGTGAGGGATGTTGGGAGAGTATTTGGGCAGATTTTGGGCGAACCAAAACGCTTTTAAGGTGTGAATAAATGAGAGGGAGGAGTGCCCTTTTATAAGAGGGGTGAGGGGCACCTTTGGAAAAGCTAGAGATATTAGTTTATAATAAATTCATAATCGGTTTCCAATGGCTCAAAAGTTGAATATTCAAAGGTTAAGGTTGTGATGGGTCGAAAAAAACTCAACCAATAGAATTTAGACAGGTTTTTGTACTTATATTAACCTTATCTTTAAGTATTAACTCTAAGTTAATTAGTTTCACTTTTACAATGTCTCTTTGTATTTTTATATAATATGGTTAATAAACATACTATATACATCCAAGCGACCCCCAAGTGGTCCATTAATGATGAACCTATCATGATATAAGTCTCTTGGCCGAAACATAGTTTTTTAGGAATTTAATATCAATTAATAATATAATATTTGTTTTAAGAACTCTTTTAGGTCAATTTTGACACTATTCAATAGTTGATTTTTGTGAAACTTATAAAAGATTGATTACTTCTAAAAAAGTCAATTAAATCAATTATAATATATCATATTATCCTATAAAATTATTTTAATTCATTAAAAGTTTCATATTATATTTATTTGGGTATTTATAATATCAATTATTTTAATTTTTCACTATTTTAGTAATTACTGCATCATCATTGTGTCATAAATAAAATAAATTATTTAATGTATAAAAATTATAAATAAAATATCATTATGTATGAAATCTTTTTATCTTTCTAAGGAATATTTATAATCTAAATTCCAACATATATAACCCTATGTAACAATTGTTTTTCTAAAAGATATATGCTTGTGTCATTTTTGTATTCATTTTAACTTAATTAAAATAAAGTGCCATTACCACTTACAAGTGGATCCATGGGGTCCCAAAATCGACCCAAAGATGCCCATGGTCGACCATGTATCAACCAATAGGGTTAAGGCACGTTTTAGGGTAATTTAGTATTATTATAATATTATTTTGTAACCCTTATTTACCGGATTTACCCTTAACCATGGTAAATAAAATATTTACCGCAGTAATTATTCAAAATTTCTAAAAATAAAAGATACCTATTTACACAATTTGAAAATCATGATTCCAAATATGGAATCCATTTTCCTAAATTCAAAACACAGAAGTAGAAGAAATTAATTTAAAATTAATTCCCGCTGTCAAAACAAAAAGCGTGTTTTTAAGAGATAATAACTATCAAAAGATTGACACTTGTTTATGTTCGGTTTAATTGTAAAATTATGTCCAATGACCAACATTATATTAAATGGTAAAAATATATTCTAAATATACTTTAAAACTACTAAAATTCATAATTTATCACTATTAATTATTTTCATTAAAAATGTTGTTTTTAATTAAAATTTAGTAATTTTCACTATTCATCAAAATATAAAAGTTATCCGAAAAGTACCAAAATTTCATCCTAGGATAATTTCGATATTACGAATCCAAAAATGAAGTCCATTTTGAGAGATAGAATTTATAAAATTTCAAAAAGTAGGTATTACTATTCATAACGGCTAGTTTGATTGGTTATGGTGTGTTAAAATCTCGAAGTTGCATACAATGCACGCCATTGCATTATTCGAAAGGAAACATACCAAGGAAACTTGGGGTGTTACATTCTCCCCTCCTTCAATAAATTGCGTCCTCGCAATTTTTAAAATTTTTCTTGGGAATATAATGGAAAGTCCCACATCGGAAAAAGAGTCAATAAAACTATCACTTTAAAAGAAAGAAAGAGAGGTATAAGGGTCATCCAAGATAACCCATACTAGGATTCCATATAAGAAAACATTGATATGGATGATAAACTAAGTGTCAAGTTCTGATGGAGAGGAATAGAAATCATGATCAGGATAAAGTTAACAATGAGAAAACCACAAACTTGTGTTGGGACAAACAACCATTAGTCTCCTAGTAGGAAAGTAAACGAACATTTTTTTTAAAGTTACATTACATAAGGAAGAGGAATTTATTTATGATATTGACTAAGAACATTATGAGATATACTTACATTTTATGTAAATTTTCATTCTTTAATAAATTTCCACCACTAACTCAATTTTTTTTTAAACGATGCGTATTCAAGTAGACTTGGTCACACTGGAAGAGCTAGAATAAACTTCTATAGAATCACATGATCCATGCAGGATAAACCATATATTTACATTGTCTTTGAAGATTAATCAAAACCAAAATGGTTAGTGAATGATCTAATGATCCCCCAAAAGGATATTCATTGAGATAAATATGCACTAATCTTAATTTCTAAAATTAAACCAACAATACCCCAAAGTTAAATAGATACCATTCAATAACCAATTGTCCTTAAAATCCTTTAATATAATCCAAACAAATATTGAAACCCAAAACATAGAACAATTTGATTATGTAGTCTCCCATGTTACATTGTATCTCCAAATGACATCAAATACTCTTAAAGTCACATACTTAAAAGTAATTAACATCATCACATATTCTCTGTTATAGGTTAATCATTTCCATAAATAACCCAAATCACTATAAATAAACAATAAAAATGTAGATAAAAATCCACCATTACTCTACAAATGAAACCCCATTGTATTCTATTTTCCTTGGGCATATAGTGTTCCCAACAAAGCGAACATCTTCCAAAATAACATTTATCACTTAATCACCAAATCATTTTCCTATACCAAGGGTATTCATTTGATAAGACATAAGAACCCAAATCATCTTATTATTGATCAATAAAATCATTTAACAAAAAAAATAGTCACATTATCCAGCGACTTCACGTAGTCCAGTGGTAGGCGATAAATCCCAATCACACATTGGTTGTGGGTTCGATTCCCACAACTTTTTCCGACGCGACGGGTTGTCACACGGTCTACGTGTTGTCCTTTTTCAAAAACTATATTTTATAATATTACCAAAATGAGATAAATTCCTCAAAATAACATAATTTAACCACAAATGTTATATCATACTTTGCATTTTCATCCCAAATTATAATAACTTATCATTTTCTCAAACCCCAATGATCATATAAAACCAAATGGTTATTTATACCTATATCCACAAAAGAAGAGACAATTCTTCCTCAAATATCATTCTCACATGGCAAACCGCGGGGTTACAAATACAAGAGAAAATTATTCCAATGTAAACCCATCAACAAGGAGTGCTAATACTTTTTAAATTTTTCTCCAACCATTTATTTCCACATAGCTTCTTTTTTTACCAAGAAAATATCCTATAGAATAGGACATTCACTCGGGTAATGGCCAGGTCCCCTACATTTACGGCAAATGACTGTAAATGGACTCTTGGGACCATTTTTATCTTCTTCCATAGTACTCTTCATTTTTCTTCGGCAATTCTTCACTTTATGTCCTTCCTTTTCGCACGTAAAACATTTCGTTGTCCCATTGAGACACTTTCCTGGGTGTCTCTTTCCACATTTCCTGCATGATGAAAATTGAGGTTTCTTTTCTCCATGGTCTCCATTGCTGGAGATCTTATCATTTATCACCTTTCTCTTCCTTGTTGAGTCTGGGAGTTGGTTAATATATATGTTATTGATCATATTTTTGGAAAACTGATTTGGCATAAAGACGATATCTTTTACGCCTATCAACATTCCATTTTGTTGCTCATTTCCACCACCGTTCCCACCTTTTACATCATTCTCAAAGTCACTATGACTTCCTTGGAATCCAGCCATTCACTAAAACCAGAAATCATTGTGTGAGTAATAGTAGTCGTAAAATCATTTAGAGATTAAAATGTCACCATATTCTCAATTTGAAACATATTAGGATTAACCAAGGTCATTTACTCTCATCTTATGTATATATTACTTAAATCGGTTTGTAAAGAAAATTTAAATTATCCTAAGCATATCCCCCGGGAGTGTCGTAACCAAGAGTGCAGCAAGGCCCGTTGTCGTGCACCAGTTCCCGTTCGAGTCTAGCTCAAAGCAGTGTTTTCAGGTTTTACCCCTAGGTACATCTGTGCTAGAGCCGCCTCTACCTGCTCGTATCTAGACAGGGATGTATTGCTCGGAAAACTCACAAAATCTCTACAATACCAAATTTCTCGGAAGTTCTTTTATACTAATCCTCAAAGTTCATCTTAGGTCTACGTGCTCTAATCAGAGTTTATCTAAATCTAGCTTCCAAGGTTTGTACTAAACTTCCTCTGATGCCAACTGTAACGCCCCGACCCTAGTTACCCAGAGTCGGTGCATTATTACATAAAATTGGCATGATCACAAGAAAGATCAAGTCTCAAAATACCGATTAGTTTAGTAGCCTTGTAATAACTAGATACATCCATAAATTTTTACATTACATCATAAAAATACATCTTGTCTTCATATCCCCTCATACTATCCCTGCAGGTCATTCATAAATTACTTCTTCATAATCCTGGGAAAAATAAAACATTGAAAGGGGTGAGCTCAGATGCTCAGTAAGGATAACATTATAGCAGAAGCTTTCATAAATAAGCATAAACACTTAAGACAATTTATAACTAAAACAAAAGCCTTTTAAACTTGAACTTCAGCATAAAATGGAAAAGTTAAAATGAAATAATTCCATTTACTTACTCACATGGATAATCTACTAGTCTAATGATCACATGCAATATCAATAACCACTTTCATAATGTTGGAATGCATAATGCCAGACTATCATAACCACATAGCCAAGGCCTCGTGCCAAGACTACAAATAAGATTTTGTCAAGGCCTTGTGCCAAGACACTAGTTTGTCTCATGAGACCTACCGATGCATCGAGGAGCTATAGCGGGCTCCATCCGTCACTTATTAAGTCCAATGCATTCCTCATATGAACATGTTTAAACATAACATAAACATTCGTATTAAAAATAGCATACGAAATGTCAATACTTTTACCACAAACCATGAATGGTATAAAAACAGCACATCCACAGTCAAACATAACTCATTCGATACAATATGGAAGATTGTATTGTATCACATTAACCTCAATCAAGAATAATGAAGGATGTTGACATAGATGAAAATAATCATCAAAACTATTTGAGAGAAATATCCCCCTTTTCTTGAAAACATTTAAAAGTCACACTATTTGTAAAGAAGCCATTTAAAATTAGATTTTTGAATCAAAGTGTCCCATACCACTTTGAAACTTTTTAAAAGGAGTTTTAATTTCTAAACTTTAATGTCCATATAAATAAATCCTTAAAACCATTTTTAAAACGTGGACATTAATGAGAAAGGTTTAGATGAATAAGTCTTTAAAACATTTAAAAATGGTATTTTGGTTAGAGATTCTAACCAAAATAGACACTTGAATACAAATAATTGAGGTAATAAAAACATTGTAATATCATGAGAATAAAGGGATTCATGATATACTATGTCAAAGTACATTATATACACCACATAAAAGTGATTTGGTGTATATCATCAAAGAAGTCTCAATGGAATGTAAATTGAGATGAAATCTCTCATAAAGGTTGTATCCTTAGGTTAAGGATAAATCAACGACAAAATTACGTGTGACAAATATAAATACACTAAATATGATTGGATATTCAGTGTAAAAAAATCAAAGGACATTCACACATATTCTTGTAAAAACAACACCAACGAATTGGATGTTTAACTCAACAAATGGAGAATGAGTTAAAATTACTCTTATCAAATTCATATCAATGATTTGAGAATTATCAATGGAGTGATTATGTGTATCAAACGTATATCCACAGGAAGGGGAGTGGAAATTATGACATAATCAAATTAATAGTGATTCCACACATAATCTTGGAGTAATATAATCAATGAAATATGCGTAAAGCCAAATGAGTGGAAATGGAAATTTCAAATTCCCTTATCGATTAGGAAACTTACGAAACATACACCCATGAAAGAAGTATCATACCCAGATGTTGTAAATACCCATAAATTAAAGTATATTACACAATGAATACAATCATGGGCAGTACACATACACCACATGCAATAATTAAGTGGTGAATAATGGAAATCTCACGAAATTAAAAGTGAGATAAGAAACCCCTTACCACGTTAATCAACTGAGTCGTATGGCCAAAAGTTAATAACCACCAAATTATTTACAGAATAACATGAATATAAAGAGAATCATGATAATATATATCAAATGGCAGTACATAATACACCACTTTCAATAATTTAGTGGCGAACAATGGAAATCTCACGGAATTGAAAGTGAGATAAGAAAATCCCTTACATTGTACTTTTTCCTTGGTCGATGGTAGTTTTACCTCCTGTATAATGGTGAAATAATTGTTATTGAATTATAAAAGAATCATTTACATTAATATGATATCATATATAATCTTTTAACATTGATTTGTTAATAATATCTTAGAATTATCGTCATTTCGGGTGTTAACGGGTTCATTTTACATTATATTCTTTGTTATGTGAGCCATATTCGTTATTAATGGGATGTATATTATTCATATCCAGAATGATATCAAGTCATTAGATACTATTTTTAAATCATCAAATGATAATTATACTTGAATGGATACGATGGAGAATGAATCTTATCGCGTTCGTGGAGACGGTAGTCCGTACGTACGCACGAGCGACAATATCATTCTTTTGATATTAAAATAATATATAAATGGATGGTATATCATATATACAGAATCATTAACATGTTATATTTATTATTTAAATGAGTTACACATCATTATTATACCCATCCAAATAATATTATATTGAATAACAATTACACCACGACGTGGAGACGGTAAGCCGTACGTACGCACGTATGGTGACATGTTATTCAAAGGGTGGATAGAATACTGAATATGGTTGTACCATATTTATAATAACATCACAGTATATATATGATACTGGATTTATTATTTTAGAACGGTAACAACAAAGGAAGAAGAAGTGGAAGAAGAAATGAACTTAGAAAAGGGTGGTGAAATCATTACCTCTTCTTCGGGTTCTTCCTTTTGATTTGTCAAAAGGGCTCCTTAGGATGGCTTTCTGATCAAACTAAGGCCCCTAGGTTGTAGTTAGGGATGTTGGGAGAGTCTTTGGGCAGATTTTGGCCGAACCAAAAGGCTTTTAAGGTGTGAATAAATGAGAAGGAGGAGTGCCCTTTTATAAGAGGGGTGAGGGGAACCTTTGGAAAAGCTAGAGATATTAGTTTATAATAAATTCATAATATGTTTCCAATGGCTAAAAAGTTGACTATTCAAAGGTTAAGGTGGGGATGGGTCGAAAACAACTCAACCAATAGAATTTAGACAGGTTTTTGTACTTATATGAACCTTATCTTTAAGTATTAACTCTAAGTTAATTAGTTTCACTTTTACAATGTCTCTTTGTATTTTTATATAATATGGTTAATAAACTTACTATATACATCCAAGCGACCCCCAAGTGGTACATTAATGATGATCCTATCATTATATAAGTCTCTTCGCCGAACCTTAGAGTTTTAGGAATTTAATATCAATTAATAATATAATATTTGTTTTAAGAACTCTTTTATGTCAATTTTGACACTATTCAATAGTTGATTTTTGTGAAACTCATAAAAAATTGATTACTTCGAACAAAGTAAATTAAATCAATTATAATATATCATATTATCTTTTAAAATTATTTTAATGCATTAAAAGTTTCATATTATATTTATTTGGGTATTTATAATATCAATTATTTTAATTTTTCACTATTATAGTAATTACTGCATCATCATTGTGTCATAAATAAAATAAATTATTTAATGTCTAAAAATTATAAATAAAATATCATTATGTAGGAAATATTTTTATCTTTATAAGGAATATTTATAATCTAAAATCCAACATATATAACCCTATGTAACAATTGTTTTTCTAAAAGATATATGCTTGTGTCATTTTTGTATTCATTTTAACTTAATTAAAATAAAGTGTCATTATCACTTACAAGTGGATCCATGGGGTCCCAAAATCGACCCAAAGATTCCCATGGTCGACCATGTATCAAAAAATAGGATTAAGGCACGTTTTAGGGTAATTTAGTATTATTATAATATTATTTTTTAACCCTTATTTACCGGATTTACCCTTAACCATGGTAAATAAAATATTTACCGCAGTAATTATTCAAAATGTATAAAAATAAAAGATACCTATTTACACAATTTGAACATAATGATTCCAAATATGGAATCCATTTTCCTAAATTCAAAACACAGAAGTGGCATAAATTAATTTAAAATTAATTCCCGCTGTCAAAACAAAAAGCGTGTTTTTAAGAGATAATAACTATCAAAAGATTGACACTTGTTTATGTTCGGTTTAATTGTAAAATTATGTCCAATGAACAACATTATATTAAATGGTAAAAATATATTCTAAATATACTTTAAAACTACTAAAATTCATAATTTATCACTATTAATTATTTTGATTAAAAAAGTAGTTTTTAATTAAAATTTAGTAATTTTCACTATTCATCAAAATATAAAAGTTATCCGAAAAGTACCAAAATTTCACCCTAGGCTAATTTCGATATTACGAATCCAAAAATGAAGTCCATTTTGAGAGATAGAATTTATAAAATTTCAAAAATTAGGTATTACTATTCATAACGGCTAGTTTGATTGGTTATGGTGTGTTAAAATCTCGAAGTTGCATACAATGCACGCCATTGCATTATTCGAAAGGAAACGTACCGAGGAAACTTGGGGTGTTACAAAAATAGAATTATAAAATAAAAAAATTGGAAGAAGAAAAATTAGACCAAGTAAAAATAATCAAACATGAACTAATCTGATATTACAAATGATGAATAAAATTGGACACAATATAATAACTCAAACCAATATGGCTGCAATAGAAATGAACTAAACTGAACTAAACCAAACTAATATGAGCCAAATATAATCAAACTAAATAAATTAGAATACAAATGAATTATATTTTCCATGCTAATTTAAAAAAAAATAAGACAAACTAAATATAATGAAAATGTCCCTAACAAAATTATATCGAGCAAAACAACCCAACATTTCCTTTTTATGATAATTCAATACAAACTAAAATAAATGAATGAAAGACTAAAATAAACCATACATTAAAGATGTACAAATAAAAAAAACATAACTAGATTGAATTGAACATAATTAATTCGAATTTTCATGAAATGAATAAAACAAAATAAACGTGTAATAAACTAAAGTAATGTGAACTGGAAAAAATATAAATAACCACTATCAACCAAATTAAATAATACATAACTTAACCATTAAAAATCAATACTAGATAAAAAACCAAAATAAAAGGATTGAACCACATCCTCTTGAACTAATCTAATCTATTCCCCCCTAACTTTCGGGAACTTGTTTTGACCCATGGGGAATTGTGCTTCTTATATGTTGGATCAGTGACTTGTATAGTAATAGGAGATAGGTATGTTATAGTTTAATTTTTATTTTATTTTTTATTACACTATCCCTTTAGGCCTTTTACTTCTTTCTACAGATAGAGGGTAGTTATATTCTATAGTGATGTCCAAAAGGGAATTGTAGGAGGCTATGCAGTTTTCTTTCCAGGGGAGAGATATCAGGGTAGTAGAGGGATTTATTAGTGTGTTTAATTTTTGTCTTCCTTTATACTATGTTTCATCTATTTATTTTATTTTCCATTTCATTAGACGTCTGATGTAGGGATGGGTCATGCTGAAATTTTATTTATTTTCCACTATTTTTTTAATTAATTAATTACTGAAGAAATCATTACCATATAGTGATTACTTGATTCCCAGACACTTTTGTTAGCCTATGGGCGTAGCCCATCAATCTTACTACGTCCTATTCATTATTATATTAGAGTCTAAATAGTTTATTACAACATTTTAACCATGTTTGCTCTTTGAAAATATAGAATAACTAGAGAGGCATTGGTAATGTCTAAGAATCAATTCTGAATTCCTATGAATAAGGATCAAACACAATGTAATGTACGATGAAGATATGTGGGAGACTATGCATTTTATATTGATTCAAGAAATGAAATGGATGTAAAAGGTGGTGAAATGGAAATACATTGGGACTAAAATGTAGATATTCACATTCAAAACCAATTTTATAATGTAACATCATTTCATTAACTACCATAAATTATTAGAGTTGATGATTAGACTATATCCCAATGCATCAATAGAAATACATTAGTTCCAAAAATACTCTATCATAAACTAGAGATTTTGGTTTCAAATTCCCAAAAAAACCTTCATTTACCTATCATAGGTTTTAGTTAGATTTTATTTCAATTATTTCACTTCAAATCATCATTCATCAATTCCGAGCACTAATATGACCATGAATCAACTAGATATCTCACTCTACGATTCTAGGTGGATAGAATGATTTATCATGTTATTTATTGAGAGAAACTCAACCACTATAATGAGTAGAGTACTAGAATTGATTACTAATAATCTTGGTGGGTGTAAAATGAGTGCAGTGAAAGATCAATTTCTTTTGATGTCGATAATTATTAAATCTTTCAATTTAGACCATGCAATTAGACTACCATAATAACTTGATTATTTTTAAATAATGATTTGATTTTTGAAACCAGTATCACATTAATATTTGTAGGAGCTTCCAAATTAAATGTTTTGTTATCAATTGGAATTTTTGGTTCTTAATGGTTTTTTAAATTTCCTTGAGATCGTAGTAGAATTATATCGTTCCATATAAATATGATGTTTCATACCACGTTCTTAGTCAATAACAATATTGATAATGGTGAACTATAGTTTTCTAAGTTCACCTTAAGAGACTATGTTCTTCAATAGGAGTGTCCACATCATACTCTATTTGCAACCTAGCTTCCTGGATTAGGGTTCAACCCAATGTTTGTGGACATGGAGTAGTTTGGAAATGCACTATGGATAGTTCTAATAATATAATCATGTAGTTTGGGAAGTTGTTCAATGAGAAATTGACAAAAACATGATAGATTTCATAAACCAACAAAACTAAACTCAATTAGAATGATTTTTGGTTAGAATTTTTCATGTTGATTGGTTGAATATGTTTTTTTTTCTTCCCTTGTTTTTATGTAAATTAATTCTTATACAAGTTGTTATGTCAATTATTTACATTCACTCATGATATCTACCAGGTGTTGTGGTTTGTATTTTTTTAAAATGTTCAAGATGGCAGGGTGGCTACTACTCCCTATTTGGGACATGTATTTATACCCACGGTTCAATGAACCATTGGTATATTATATCTACTATGATAATATATACCAATAGATTTGTAAATTATGGGTATAGATATTTTCCCACATTTTAATTAAAACTGTTGATATTATAGAAATATTATTGGTAATACCCACAGTTTCTATAAAAAACAAAGGCATCGCTCTATATTGATGCCCCTAGAGTAAAAGGTTCATGGAGCCATGTGTATATCCCCTACCCTAGGTTTTAAGTGCTATACCCACATTTCAAAACTGTGGGTAAAGGTGATGTTTCCAGTAGTGTCGATTCATGAGTCGGTAGTCTGCCCTACACATGAAGGACGATTTCACAACCCATTTGATGGAAGGGCATCATGTTGTAGGTAATACCCTAAACATAAAGAAATATTAGTATATATAAGATAATTAGGTTATTATAAAATCCTATTATAAAAATAATTGAATGTGGTGGAGAAATAAATAAAATAAAAAACATCTGAGAAGTACATTACCTCTTTTTCAGGAATCTTCTTTGGTTTTCACTGAAAACATTCTTGGTTGGATTTATACACAAAATCAGGCTTTAAGGATGAGGTGAGGTATATTGGAGAGTTATTTTTAACTATATTGGTTCTTCCAAATGGCTTTATATGTGTGAATAAGTGAGGGTAGTGAGTGCCCTTTTATAGTTTAGGAGAAGGGGTCTTCTTATAAATACTCAAAAGTATTCACTGTTCGGAGGTCTACCTTACCTAATTTGGTTCCAAGATTGACTATTAATGGGGTTGAAGGATGATATTTTCTAATAAAACTTCAAACACACAGTAGAAAAAATGTTTTAAACATTTTTTTAACTCCTAGGTTTTCTTATTTTACCATTTTAGTTTTTTATTATAGTAACTAGTTTTCAGACCTTAGTAATTTTTCCTTTATGGATATAATAAAATTATTCTTAATAGATAACTTTTCACCACGTATTGAAAATATGATATCTAATTTATAAAATATAAATACTATATGGGTGGGAAAATTATTTTAAAACAAGTGAAAGTAACATGTAAAAATATCATTTTAATCGTAATCGTGATAACTGAGTTTTTTACTATTTAATGGTTAATATAGTCATTATAATAGACAAATTGGTACATGAATGGACCTTATTTTTTATTTATTAATATTTAAAAATAATTCTATATTATATATTTTTTTTAGAAATTTTAAATAAATTAATAAAATATAATTTTCTATAAAATAACATTAATGTCAATTCTGACATTATTCATTTAATTTGAATTTGAAAATATCCAAAAAATGATGTAATTTTAATATTTTAAGTTAAATTTGTGATATATGAAATATTAGTCTAAAAAAATAAGGGATCATAATAATTCATTAAATCTTCTTCAATTTTAATATTTTTAATATAATTTATTTTATTTTATTATTAACTAAATAATTACTACTTTATGATTTCTTAAGAATTTTTAGTAACTAATTCATATCTAAAAAATAAATATAAATTAGTGTGGTAATGAAAAATAACTTATATTTAAAAAATATTCATTTAACTAAACCTCTGTGTTTTTTGTCTCTATCCTAAGGCTTTATAGATAATAAAAGAAAGGAAGATTCATTATTTTCTTTAAATAACTTATTATATAGGTCACCATCATGGAAATGTGTTGAAAAAATCCTAAAATTATATAAAAAATACATAATTTTTGAAATATTGCCATCCAATTGATGTTGGAGAAGTGTTATGTCATTATTACACCTTATATTCTATTTTTAACCACCAAGTAAACTTGTTTTTTACCTTAATATATGTAATTGATTTTAATTATATTCACTAATTATTATGGTAAAAAATTAATTTAAACTTATTATACATTATAAACTAACTTTAATCTCACTATGAAATATATTTTAAAAAATTAAATCCATAGCAGTGGTAAAAATTAATTTATTATTAATCTCATAAGTTTGGCGAGAGAGCATGTTTTTAAAGTGAAAGTGTTTAAAGGTTTACCATGTTTTTATATATAAAATTAGTATGAAATTGATTCCAATGACCTAAATAAGATTACTAGATGTCTAATTGAACTATTGTGACTTTAAATCAATTTAAAATATAATTTAACATTTTAAATTATTTAGACAAAAAGGTAATTTTTAATTTAAATTTAGTATTTTTCACTATTCATCAAAACAACTTCTCATAAAAAACACCAAAAATTAACTATAAGATAATTTTTATATTTTTAATTAAAAATTGAATTTTATTTTTTCATATAAATTTTATAAAATTGATAAAAATAAATTTTAAATTAAGTACGTCAAGCGCATCTAAGCCTTCTTTTAGGAAAATATATCTTTTTCAAAAACATTTTTTCTTTTAAATGATTGTTATTATTATTGATAATAAATATATAACCAATAAATGTGCGTAAACTATATATTTTCATAACTCAGTTAATCATATTTATACCCTCTATTACAACTCCTAGTTAATTACTATTATATTAAATAATATTATTAATAATTTATTTTTGTTCATTAAAACATGACTTGCATATAACAAAAAAATTCAAAGAAACTCATTGTTACATGTAACGCAAGATAAAATTAGAGTTTCATGTAATTAAATAAAACGTAGTATTACATGTCACATATTCTATTGAATAAAATTTATTCTTTTTAGAATTCCAGGTGTTAAATTCTCCCCACCTAAAATAAAAAACATTCTCACAATTTAAACTTGATCCTCGAAAACCAAGGGTCTAAAATTTGAAAATTATTTTTTTGAAAACCATACAAAGTATAAGGGTTAGTAAAAAACCTCTTAATAAGAGTGTAATGTAAGTATGAAGGTCATCTGGAATAACACATAGCTAGTTTTCTGTGTCAGAGAACATCGATGTAAAGTAAAGATGTGGACATGGAGGGAAAAAATATATAATTATAGCGAGTGATTGAGATCATTGATCACAAAAAATTTAATGATCAATGGAATGTTTATGGGATCAAAACATTAAATCTAATAGGTTTTTAAGGTTTATTGATATCAACAAAAATGATCTTAACAGGATACTATTTTATTTCAATATCATTTTTCCTAAAGTTGAGGAATTTTTTTACTACCAATGAATATAATGAAATATAGTTAATTGGTAAATTTTTACTTAATAATATAAATATAATCATTATCTTACGCATTGAAAAATTTACAATTCAAATATAATTCTAAGAAATAAATATCCAAAAATAATTTTTTTTATGCCTTCAGAACACAAAATTCACTTTTTACTGATCTTTATATCCATAAAAGAGTGAAAACTCTTTTCGGCTGACTCTAAATACTTTCCAAAACTAATACGGTTGATAAATTAATCTCAAAAATAAAAAATTTATACCACAGATTAATCATTAATATTTATTCTTCAAATTTTTAAACTAAAAACAATGACATCTTAACTTGGACATCAAGTACGCTAGTGGTAGGCATGAAACTCTTATAATCCTTCGGTCATGGGTTCAAGTCCCACCACCTTGCAAGATATGAGGTGTTATCACCATGTATACATGTTGAAAATTTTTAAAAGATAATAATATAATTCCTATAACAATCTCAATAAAATAATAAGGACATACTTAAAAAATAATCAATAAATAAAGTTTTTACTAATGTTTTCAATAAAAAAATTCTTTATTTTTTTATAATTCACAATAATATTATTTTAATATAATTAATATTTAAGTAATTATTATAGTAACTCTAAATATTACTAAAACCACTAAACATATGTCTATAAAATTTAATGGAAATAATCCTCAAATAACTTTTCAACTGAAAAATAATCATGACATAAATTTATACAAATGTTTTTTAAACATGGTAGACTCCTATCACATAAAACCTAAAAATTTAATTTTTATGACTTAGAACTCCTGATCAACCTTCAAGTCATTAGCCGATGATAGTATCCATAATAATAAATTTAATTAAAAACATTATTCTTTTAAAAGTTAATACAACCCTTAGATATTTCATAATTCTTATCCCAAAATACCATAGGTTAAAATACTTCTAAAATTTAATTTTTTTAATACAAATACATTATTAATACATATGTTTTATTTCTACATAGGTCCTTATTTGTTCAATTATTTATCCTAGACCATTCATTTACATAATCTATTCAAATTCATTGTAATGGTTTGTAAAGAAAATGGAAATTATCTTAAGTATGTCTCTTGAGAGTGTCCAACCAAGTGCACAGTAAAGCCTATTTTTTGTGTCGAGTTATAAACAAGCCAATATTGATGCACCATTTTTAGAGTTAATATCCCTAGAAACATCTATGTGGGAACCACATCCACTTTTTGTATCCAGACTAGGATGTATTGTAAGGAAAAACACATAATCTCTATCATACCAATACTTTCAGATGTTCTTATATACTTATACTAAAATTATATCATAGGTTAGTATTCTATAATCTATGTTTTCCTAAATATATTTTCCAATATTTCTACTAAAAGACTCTATTACTAACTATAGTGATCCCAACCCAAGACGCCCAGAGTTGGTGAATGCTATGATTATATTGGCATAAGGTAAAAGGAAACACATCCTGAAGGACCAGTTAGATTTCTAGTATTGGTAAAGTTGATACATAAATGATTCCATTATTATATTTTAATATAAAAATTACAATATAATTCCTTTGATAATACATTTTTCCATCTATTTTATCCCTGAATATCAGTCATAGTAATCTTCATGGAATCTTAGGGAAAGTAAATAAAATAAGGGTGAGTTCAAATTATCAATAAGGGTAAATTACATTGGAAAGAATGATGAATCAATAAGAATAATAAATATATAAAGGTAATAATTGAACACACATTCTATAAAATCAATAAAATGGGAAGGAAGTGGATCTAAATATAATATAAATGTGAAAATATACTGGATAAAAATCAATAGGGAAAAAACAACTAAACACACAATCCATTTAAATAACTTGACTAATTGAATAGATAAGGCATAATCAATATAGAAAGGTAAATAATTGAAGACACATGTCATTTAATCAGTAATTGATAATAAAAATCATACATGGATAATTTAATAGTGAAAATCTACCGGGTAATGATAAAAGATAACTAAATGAAGAAAATATTTAATTATTAGATTCCATGTTTCTTAGGTACATGGTACCTTTACCATCATGACCTGTAAAAAGATGATTTAAAACATATTAGTAAAAAACAAAATTATCTAAGGTTATACAACTAATTCATCCCCTAATACTATCGATGAATCGAGGGGCAATCTATAATCTGGCCCCACCCATGTCATACATATCCAATTCATTCCTTATATATCGAATAATTGATTTAATTCATAAACAATATGCCATGTAAAATATTTTTATTGAGTAAATAAAATGGATTAATCAATACTTCCCTAAATATAAAATAACATTTAATTTAGTACATTATATGAAGAAATGATATACAGTGTAGGAAATAAACATATCTATTATAATTAATATGGATATTTGGGAGAAATTTGATATCTAATGAACATAGTAAATTGAACATTACTACGGAGAGTTATTAACTATAAAAATGAACCAAGTATGTCAGTTTTAATACTTTCCTTAGTCAAAATGATCAAAAACTGTCTTAAGGAAGAATAAGGGTGGTATAAATACAACATATCCCTAGTGATGTAACTTTAAAATAAGGGTTTTTGTTTTTCTATTAATATAAATACAATAAAAATATATCTAAAAATGTTTCTAGTGGAAAATATAATAAATATTTAAAAAAAATGGAAAATCATTTTCATTGAATATCACTTTTATAAATTTTTTCTTTAAAAATATCCTCACAAACTTTTAATGTATGATTAAGATAAATTATGGTCATATTGGTGGGTAATTCTGTTCAAGATATAAATAACATTCCTTTTATAGTGAAAAAAGGTTCGAAAAGTTCCTTGTTTAGAAAGTGATCAGAAGGTTCCATTTAAAAAAAATTGTAACAAGAAAAATTGGGTACAAATTTATTTTAATAAATAATTTTTAAAAGATTAAAAAAAATGAAACATTTTTAGAGGATTTTTTTTGTAATAAAATGGATTTCTGACCAAATAGAGAAATGAAGTCGGATTTTATTAGAACATTTTCTCAATAATTTTATGTACCAAATAGTTGAAAAATGGAACTATCACTTAAAATGATCATAAATAACAAGAGAATAATATAATTAATGGTTTTATTAAATAATAATCAAATAATTTCATCCAATGGAAATCCATGTGTAAACAGTAATGAATAAAATGAGATTGTGATGTAAACCCTTGAAAGATCATAATGTTGAACTGAGAATAAACCATTGAATCGATTATGTGTATCAACTATAAATCTAAATAAATAACTTAAATACATCAATAGATAGTCAAAATTCATCACACACATAATCTTAGAATATTAATGTCAATAAGGAAGTAATATAACCCAATAAATATGAATTGTGTTCTAAAATTCCTTACCACTTGGTAAATCTTAATTCGAATAAACGTAGATGAAATAATTCAAATTGGAATATAAAATACCATGAATAATGAATTATTCATGATATTAATTACCACAAAAATACTTGTTATTTTATTAAATGTATAATTAATTATTCATTCTATTACTTATAAATGGGATTTATATACACCATATAAAATATATTACATTCATAACATTACAATATGCCTCAATGAAATGAAATTGAGACTCCCTTACCTCGCACTTTCCTTTTGGTATTAGTTTCTTTAACCTTATATATAGTGGTTTAAAACATGTTATTAACTTACCTAGAAACCATTTATATTTGTATGATATCAATAATTATTATTTTATAATATCTTATCACCTTTTTTTAATAATCTTTCATTATTTTTATTGTTTATTTTTTAATTTTCTTATTTTTTAATTATGTTTTGACTTGTTATTTTTTTCACAACTTGTACTTACATCCTGATTTCATCATACCCGTAATGTAAACCATGATTTTAATATCATATATATTCATTATATATGACTTTATCATAATCCATAAATTTTGGTGTTATGAAATAAAATACATCGTTCATGGAGACGGTAGGACGTACGTACACATGATTGTTATTTCCATTTTCTTATTATATTGAAAGAATTAAATATATATATGTATATATATTATAATTTTAGTATAATTTTGAAATATATATCACATATGTTTATTAAACCCATCTTGAACACATTCAATGTAAAGTACGAACGGATCACATCCCTTTGCGAGACGATGGACTTTCATACACAGGAGTGATGATGTTATATTTCCAAGAATAGGAAATCATGAAGTTATGTTGGATATAATAATTCCAAAATCATAATAACATCATAAATTTCATATATTTAATATATAAACTATAATTAAATCATTATTCCCAATCATTAAAGGGGGCAAGGGAAAAATGAAGGACATAAGTTCGTGAGGTTGTAGTCCATTATACACATGAATGATGATTTTACTATCCATTTTATGTAAGTGTGTGATGTTTAAGGTTGTACCCTTAACATAAATAAATATAAATTCATGAAATATAATGACTTTATTATATATGAATGGTAAAATTATAATTTAAGTGGTTATAAAAAGAAATAAAATAAAAACACTCTTAGAAGAACATTACCACTTCTTTGGGTATCATAGTTAGCTTTCCATGAAAAAAATATTAGTTGGATTTATACCCAAAATAAGACTTCTAGGATTAGGATAGGAAATTTGGGGAGTTATTTGGGTATATATGTTTCAATAAAATTTTCATGATAGGTGTGAATAAGTGAGGGGAGTGAGTTCCCTTTTATATTTGAGGAGGAGTTCCATTCTTGTTACTATTCAAAATTATTAACTATTGGGAGGTATCAATTACCTCATGTGGTTCAAATATTGATAGTTAATAGGATTGAAGGATTATATGGTCTTTATAAACCTCAAAAACATAATATAACACTTTTTAAAATATTTTTCCTTTAACTCTTATGTTTACTTATTTTACAATTTTAGTTTTTCATTATGGTAACTAGTTTATTAAACCTAAGTAATTTATCCTTTAATAATATAATACAATGATCCTTTATAGGAAAGTCATACTAATATATTTTAATTATTATATATAATTTATAAAATAAAAAACCTATGGGTGTTTTTAATTAATTTTAACACAAACGCAATGAACGTTTAAAAATATTGCTTCAACCAAAATTTCACTAACCGATTTTTTTTTTAGAATTTATCGATCATTATAATCATTATAATATAAAATTGGTTTTTTAATGGAACATATTTAATATTTTTTAATATTTAAAAATAAATTTATAGAATATTGTTTTTTTGTAATTTTAATTCAAATAATAAAATATCATTTATCATAAAATTACATTAATGTCAATTTTGACATTATTCAATTAATTTTAATTAAAAAATATAAAGACAAAAATGGATGTGAAATTTTGATGAAAATAACTATGTTTCATTATATATAAATCTAAAAAATAATATAACACAATAATTCATTCAATTTTTATCACTTTTAATATTTTTAGTATCATTTAATTGATTTAATTATTAACTAAATAATTACTGCTTTGGCGTTTCTTAATCCTTTTAAGTAACTAATTAAAATATTAAAATAAAAGATAAATTATATTTCTCATAAAGAATAATTTATAATTAAAAATAATATATATGACTAAACCACTGTAGTTTCTTCCCTATCCTAAATATTTATAGATATTTATATCAAATAAGGTTCCTTTTTTGTGTTTTTCATTACATAGATTCTTATATGAGTCACTTTCATGTAAAAGTGTCCCTAAACAAAAACAAATTGATCCAAAAGTCATAATAATTAAAATATGGTTAGACAATGAGTTTTTTAAAAGTTTTGTGTTATTATTACACCTTATATTCTAAGTTTAAACACTTAGTAAAATCATTTTTTACCATAATCGATGTAAATAATTTTATCTACTTTCACTAATCATTAGGGTAAAAAAATTAAGTTAATATTATTATAAATTATAAATAATACTAATTCCAAATATGGAATAACTT
Organism: Viscum album; assembly: GCA_963277665.1. Classification (NCBI taxonomy): domain Eukaryota; kingdom Viridiplantae; phylum Streptophyta; class Magnoliopsida; order Santalales; family Viscaceae; genus Viscum; species Viscum album. Next base: position 739,881,244 of record OY728160.1, read on the forward strand.
TTAAAAAAAATTAATTCATATAATTGGAAAAAATTAATATAAAATTAATCCCACCAACATGGCGAGAAAGAAGGTTTTTAAAGTGAAAATTCTCAAAATATTAGAATGTTTTTATATCAAAACTAAGTATGAAATTGATTCTAATGACCTAAATTGAATTAAAATATTTATAATTTAACTATTTTTACTTTAAAACCAATTAAAAAAATAAAATGACATTATAAATTATTTCGATGAAAATGCAGTTTTCAATTAAAATTCAGTATTTTACACTATTTTTCAAAAAATGAAACTTCATAGAGAAATAACAGAAAATAACCTTAAGATAATTTATATATTCTAATTTAAAAAAAATAATTTTGTTTTTTCATATAAATTTTATAATAGTGGTAAAAATTTATTTTAAATTATGTTCACCATGATATATTACGCCGTCTTTTTTGGAAAATACAATTTTTTCAAAAATATTTTTTTTATTTTAAATGATTATTATTATTATTTATAATCAATAGATAACCAATAAATGCGTGTAAACTATATATTTTTATAATTTAGATAATAATATTTATTCCCTCCATTCCAACTTCTATGTAATAACTATTATATTAAATAAAAAATTATTATTGTTTGATAAAACTCGATCTCGTGTGTAATGCAAGCTTTAAAGAAACTAGATATTTCATTCTACACAAACAAAAATTAGAATTGATATTAAAAAAATATCACTCAGTATTTAATTTAATATATTCTATTGAATAAAAGTTTATTTTTTAGAATTTTAGGGTGTTACCATCTTGGTAGTAAACCTTGACTTGTGAAATGGCTTCTATACATATAATGATGCCACAGACAATTATAACCTGAACTTATGGTTCATGATTGAGTTTTTATGAATTAAAAATCATTATGGATCATTAATTTATAAATTTTACTGTTTTATTCCATAATCCATGTTTGTGATCTTTGATAGACTGGGTATGATCATTATAAGTAATAATCATGATATCATGCCCTAATGTTTGTTATATAATTTCATATAGTACTCAATTAATATATCCCATGTTTACACTTACTAATCATCTAAGTTTAACTCTTAATTATGTTTCCTTTACCCAATATATGAATATGGTTTTTTTAGGTTATGTATCTGAAGGGTTCTATACAAGAAGAAATTTTGGGAGATGATATATATTTTTATATGCTAGTTATTTTCTTTTCCAAGATATGTAAGACTTTTTCCTATTTCTCTAAAACTATAAACCTAAAAACTTCCTTCAGTATGAAATTGATATAATATTTCATTTAATTTTTAATTTTTTGGATATTTGAAATTGGGTAACATTAAGTCATATCAAATCAATTAATGTAATGTTTATGTTTTTAGAATTGGACTTGAGAGTAGAAATTTTGGGCAAATAGAGTTGGTATCAGAGGTCAGTTTATATAACTTTAGTGATTTGGATATTGTAATATTTAGTAATATAATGATCTATGGATACCACCATGGTTTTTATCATTTTATTTTTTATCATAAGATCAACATCTTAAAAACCGCATTTTAGTTTTTAATTTAAAAAATTTTGTGGTGACTAATGATATTTCGGGAAAAAATTATTTGTGAGGTATATATAACCCATAATTTTAAAATGTGAAAATTTTTATCTGAGGAACAATTAATTTACTTTTTTATAATTAATTTTAATGATATTTTAAGCTATTAGGTTTTATATGATCTTTGATTTTGACATAGTTATGTTTTATTACATTTTTTGGATGAAAAATGAAAGGAATGATATAACATTTTAAGTTAAAATATTTATTAAAAATTCAATACATTAAGGTTATTTTTTATAAGTTTATAACATATATATAATTTTATAATTATTGTATTAATATGTTTTTTCAAAAATTATAACCCATAGGATGGGTGATAACCCATCACATCCGGCAAGGCCGTAAGGACTGAACCTACAATAGAAGGGAGACAAGGGAGAAACACCTACCATTGTCCTGCATAATGTCCCAGTTAGTATCACATTTTTTCCTTATTTAAACTATATGATAGGAAAAAGTTTTGTTCATTTTTTGAACATATGTTTTATCATTTTGATAAACATGTGATTAGAAGTTGATTTGGCATTAAGTGATTAATCTTATTTTCAATACATTCACTATTATTAGAATCCTATTAGATTAAGGTAAACATAATATTATTGAATTCTATTTTAGGAATGAAGTTTGTATTGTATTTTAGAGGAATATATTATTTTATAGAATATTTATGGAGATTCTGGTTATTTATGGAAATTTTTAGTGTATCTTGGAGATTATAGGTTTCGAGCGTGTACATTTTGGGAGATAAATAGTAAAATTATCATAGAAGAACAAGTAGTAAAATAATTCTAATTTTACGGTTTCAATATATATTAGAAATATTTTAATTAATTTTACTGATAGATATTTATTGAATGATCTATGTTGAATATTGGGTATTACTGTTGAATTTGGGATGTTTAGGTAGTTTTTCTTAATTTAAACATTTATTCATTTGGTAATCAGCTTTCCATGTGCTAACCATTTTAGTTTCTGTTAATTACTAAATAAAGGAGGAATATCTTGGTATACGTTTTGAGTATGAGATCCATTATAAGTTTATTTTAGTGCCTCAGGCATAAAAACTCAACTAAAATACTAATTTTTTGGAGCATAAGATGATATTGTTATTGTGACCCAGGCCTAACATACATAGACATTACGTCATTTATTTGAAAAATATTTATTACATTACACAAACAAATGTATGAGGACCATAATAGTTTAGTGTATTTGGAAGCATGGAAACATAAAAAATTGGTCCATATGTGAGCTATGTCATATCCCACTACATTTTTCATTTATATCACCCTTCTTATACATATCATACGTTATACATTTCTTCCTAACCCAGGGAATGGAAATATAAGAAAGGGTGAGCTCAGATACTCGGTATGGGTAAACTTAAAAGATATGTAAGAATAACATGTATATAAGGTTATTGGAAGATAATAATAACATTTTAAAAGAAAACCCTATATATCAAAGATCACAATTTCGAATCATGACATAAATATTGGGAGTTTATAAGACTTGAATCATAAATAAATAAATGGACGTGAGCAATATCATTGGAATTATATCAAGAATATCTAGTATACATATAAGCATAGAAAATAATTTTCATATTAGTAAAGGATCATTTCCAATAATTTCATATTGGAAGTGGTTTAATATCTAAACCATCATAGTAGTCGGGTTTCACTCCTAATACCATCATAGTAGAAAAAGTTCCATATTTAACCTAGTTCACACTACATTCCAATCATATCTATCTCATGAGATATAAATCTTTACCCTATGCATTGGAAGGAGATATAGGTCACACCTAGAACCTAATGAAACCCATATAAATTTATGCCACAGGATCATAGAATGTAATAATATCATAAACCATGAAATGAAATTGGTATCAAAAACATTTCCTCATATCATAACCTATATAAAAGAGATAGGATCCATAATCATTTCATCATATAATAACCCATGAAAAGAAAATGGTTTCATAAACAACTTTTAATCATAAAAATAAACCATTAATATAAATAATAAGAATGGTTTCCTTGGTTCATATCCTTAGTAAATCATATCAACATGTGTTATCATTGATGGAGAATGATTTTAATCAATCATGTAAAATATTTCTTTAGAAAATTATTATTTATGCTTTGAAAAACAGTTTTTAAAACCTAATAAATTTTGAAAAAAGATATTTGAAATTGAACTTTAAAAAATATAATGTAATCTTCAAATCAGTGATAGTTCATGATATCAGAAAATTATTTTCATGTTGTACATGTTAAAATGATGATTCCTTTCACATTTTTTCTAAAAGACAAAAAGAAATTGTTTTCGAAGAAACATGAAGATTTCATTCAAAAAATTTAAAAAATTCAAGAATGGGTAAAAATGTCTTTTAAAAATAATAATATAGTAATAAAAAAATTGTGAAAATTTTTATAAAACATGGTTTTGAAGGAAAATAGATTTCTGACCGAAGAGAGACATGAAATCATATTTTCTTAAAACAATTAATAATTATTATAAGTACCAAATACTGGAAACATGGTAAAATTACTTTAATATATAATTATTAAACATATTATAATAAAATTCATGAGAATTATTGATCTATGGATCAAGAGATTTCAACATTTGAGACATAATGAAAACAATTACAATGAATGCTGACATTATAACATAAAATATTTACCACTTCAGTAACACTGAATCATAAAACCCATGAAGGAATAACATAACATGGAAAATAAAATATAATTTTTTAAACTAAATCCATGATTATAAATATCAAATAGATTTATATATACCTCATAAAGGAATATTGGTGCATAACATAATGTACATATCAAAGAATAAAAATTGAGATAAAAATACATTACCAATTTAAAAACTATGGACAACATGAATGAGAGATCCTAAAATTTATATTTAAATCCCCATAATTATTAGTGTTATAATAATATAATACATTCTATGGTATTATATTCACCACAGAAAATAAATAACGGGTGAACATGGCTTGTGTCTTGTAGAAAATAAAAGTGAGACGGAAATCCCTTAACTTGGGTATTTTCTTCCATCATAATCAGTGAAACCTCCAATAAAATAAATATAAGTTTATAATAAATATTTTTCATCATCATATTTATATATATATATATCATACCATATATTATTTTATGATGGCCTTTTATTACCTATTTATTGATGATTCCATTTTAAATTTATGTTTTTGTGATAACAGCTTTGTTTTCTATAAAAGTTATGATTTGTTATATTTTTTATTCTCTATCATTAGTTATTTTTTAATCATCTCTATAATGATAAAAAATTTATAAAAATAACATATATTCATTATAAATTTATTTATAATAATATATAAAAGATATAACTATGGAATGAAATACATTGTTCATGGATACGGTAGGTCGTACGTACGCATGAACATTGTTTCCACATTCTTTTCAGATTGAAAGAAAGTAAAGTATATGATATGTTTTAATTATAGAGTAATTTTTTTCATATATAAGTCATATTTTTATTAAATTCATCCTTATTAAATTCTATGTAAAGTATGAATGAATCACATCACTATATGAGGTGGTAGTCTACCATACTCACGAATGATGTTATCATATTCCAAAAAAAATTAAAGAATTATTATATCTGTGATATGAAAATTATAGAATTATAATTAAATAATAAATATAATAAATATCATACATAAATATTATTTTCATCATTATTCACAACCTTGATGGGTGGTAATGGAAAAACGATTGACAATAACTCATGAGGTCATAGATTGCCGTACACACGAATGATGATTTCATAACTCATTTGATGGAAGTGTTTGGGTTTGTAGGTAGTAACCTTAAAATAATCAAAAAATTATATGAAAGATACTTAGGATATTATATAATCATGATATAAAAATAGTTTATTGGGTTTTAGGAGGAAATAAAAAAACATTTTTTGATAAACGTTACCTCTTCTACGGGTATCCTCCTTAGGATTTCACTTTAATCCTTATTTTGTGCGATTTATATAGAAAATAATAATTATATTATGAGAGGAGGGATTTTGGAAATTTATTTGTGTATGCATTGGATGAAAAAAAAGGTTTTAATGTGGGAGGAAGATAACTGAGCAGGTGGCCTATTTTAAGTTTGGTGTGTGGAAAACATGTAAATATTTTATATGAAGTATTGAAACCACATTTTTTATATGTTAAAAGAGTACATAATGGACCATTCACGATAATAATAGGTTAAATATTTGAAATATTTTCATCCAATGGTATTTAGAAAAGTTTATGGGTGATTTTTACCCTCATCTTTTTAGTTCAACCCCCGGTAAACACATTATTACCTTAACCACGGTAATTTATTTTTATTGCATTAACTATTAATTTCCATCCAAAATTAGTTTCACCTTATTATATATTATTAATTATTCATATTCTAAATATGTAATACTACATTCAAATTTATAAAAACTTAAGGGGGGAAATAATTAAAAATTAATCCCACAAATGTGTCAAAATAGGGATTTTAAAGTGAAAATGTTCAAAATTTTAAAATTTATTTATATATAAATTCAATATAAAAATGATTCAAAAAACCTAAATATTTTTAACATATATTTAATTTAACTAATTAAATAATAAATTAAAATTAAAAAATAATTTAACAATAGAAATAAATTAAATGTAATTGTAGATTTCAATTAAAACTCGGTATTTTTCACTATTCATCAAAAAAATGAAAATTTTCACAAAAATACAAAACATTAAACCTAAGATAATTTTAAACTTATGAATTTAATAATGATTTTTATTTTTTCCAATTCATTTTATAATGTTTTCAAAAATTAATTTTATTATTTTTCTCAAAAGAAATAAAAAATATTTCTTTGAGAAAATAATATTTTCAAACATATAATGGCCTTATCAAAAATTATATATTTTACTATAAATAATTTTCATTCCTGTAAAATACTTATTATTTTTGTTTAAAAATCCGTTATTACTATTAATTTTTCTATGTAAAATCGATAGTTTATGATGGTCACATTAGAATAATTTTAATAATATATCATGGTTTTGTTAAAACTCAGTGTCATGTGTCACACAAGCCAACCGGGTATTATGTGTATTAAAAGATAACCCAAAATTTAATGTAATGAAATCATGAATTGGAATTTTAATTAATTCATTCCATCAATGAATTTTACATTATTCAAAAAAAATTATTTCATTGAAACTTAAGGTGTTACATTCTACCCCCATTAAAATGAATTTCACCCTTGAGATTAATCACTTTGATGAAAAAATGAGGATAATTCAAATCCATAAAATCCTCAAGTTCCCACATAGATTCCCCAAACTAGTGGTTTCACCATAATACTTTGACAAAATGAGTTGTTTTTTATCATAGAACATTCTCTGTTCAATCGATAATATCCACTGGTTGCTCCTCATGAGGAATATTTTTCTACAGTGGTATGACCCCTAAGTTTAATACATGTGAAGTGTCAGGTTTACACATTCTTAGGAGAGAAACATGGAATAGTTCATGAAATTTTTAGATTTTCAGTGAAATCACCATAGATAGGGTACTATACTAATATGATCAATAATTTCAAATGGATTAATATACCTAGGGCTAGTTTCACATTCTTCCAGAATCTCATAACCTTGTTCTATGGAAAAATTAATAGAAACTTCATTTCAAAAACATAAAAATCAATTTCATTTCTGTGATTATAAGCATAAATTTTCTACTGACTTTGAGATGCCTTGATATGATACTGAATGTATTTAACCTTCTCTACCAGTTATTCAGTTATCTCAGGTCTTGATAGCTATTTTCCTCCCACATCATTCCAGAATATTGGATCTATACATTTCTTTCTATATAGGGCTTTATTGGGATCCATCTGCATTCTTGAGTGAAAGATATATTTTTTAAGAAAACTAAACTAGAGTAAGGTGTTGATCTCAACCACCTTTTAAATTCAAATAGAAAGATCTCAACATAACCTTTAGGGTTTGAATTTTCATTTTAAGCAGACCATTTGTTTGAGTATGATAATAATTCATGAAACAAAATTATATATCATGGGATTTCTAATGACTTTTCTAGAACTTTGAGGTAAACATCAGATCCTAATTAGATATAATAGAATGTGGTACTTCATGAAACCTTAACACATTATTAATTTATATCCTGTAAATATGATCTAGAGATAAGTCTTCTATAATATCAATTAATTGTTATGACGTAGTATGACAATCAACTACAACCCATATAGAATTAATCCCTTTAAGTGTTATAGGGAGTCCAAAAACAAAATCCATGGGGATGTTTTCCTATTTCCATTCTAGTATGGGTAAGAGACGTAACATCCCCCTTAGACATATATATTTCATCCTTAACTTATTGGAATATAAAGCGCTGAGATACAAACTCTGCAACATATCTCTTTATGCCATCCCACCAGAAGTATTCCTTCAAATCTCTATAAATCTTCATAATTCCACAATATATAGAAAATGAATAACTATGAGCTTTCTCAAACAAATCCTTCTCTAAATATTGTATGGACAAAACACATATGTGGTTCTTAAACCAGATCATTCTATCATGACCAATGTTTCACTCATGAACATTTTTATCATTATTTTTTAGCTATAAATCTTCTATATGAACCTCTTTAATCCTCACATAGATAAGTGGTTGATCATTAAATTTAGCAAGATAATATTTTCCCCCTTCATTCAGGATTTCCAAATATATTTATTTAAAGTCCATAAATATTGAATCCTTTTTTATCCTCATCTTGGATAAGCTAGAAAGGCTATTTTGGTCATTTTGATTCAAATAATCATCCACCTTGTTCACTTTTCTGGGGCGTAATGTATTGAGAAGTCATAATCATTAATCACCTCTAACCATATTCTTTGTCTCATATTTAACTCCTTATATATGAATATATATTTTTATCTTTTTTTATTGGTATATATATCACACTTTTTTACCTAAAGATAATTCATACATATCTTCAATGAAAAAATTAATATAGATAACTACAAATCATGAGTAAGGTAATTATTCTCATGAATCTTCAATTTTTTTAGGCATAATATATAACCATGTCATGTTTCATAAAAACACCCCAATACCTTCTTGGATTCCTCACTATACATTACAATTACTTCTACACTATTAGGTAATGTAAGAATAGGTGTGTTAACTAGTCATCTATTCAATTCCATGAAATTTTACTCACATTAATCTTTCCAAAGGAATGCAGATCCCTTAAAATTAAACTAGGTAAAATCATTATATATACAAGAGAAATTCTTCAAAAATAGTTTATAATATCTGGTTAAACTAAGAAAACTATGGATCTCAATCATCGTGGTTATTCTAGACCCACATTTAATAGTATCAATCTTTCACAAATATACTGATTTACCCACTATTAATATTATATAAACCAAAAATTAAACCTTTTGTAGCCAAAATTCACTCTTGGTAAAATTTTCATATAGTTTATCCTTCATCATGGTCTTTAGTACAATTTTAAATTAATCTTCATTATCTTCTATTATATTTGAGTAAATATAAATATCATCTATAAAGACTACCAAAAACTAATCCTAGTAATCACTAAAGACTTTATTCATTAAATCCATGATGATAGAAAGGGAATTAGTAATTCCAAATGGGGTCACTATAAATTCATAGCTTCCGTACCTTCTAGAGAATTTTTCCTTGGGTATAACATCCTTGTTAACCCTAAAATAATAATTTCCATAATTAAAGTCAATCTTGGAAAATTATTGATCTCCATGTAGTTGATAAATGAATTCATCAATATAGGGAAAAAGATACTTTTTCATGATGATGATCTTGTTCAACTCCCAATAATAAATTTAGAGTCATATCAATCCATCTATTTTAAAAAAAAAATAGAACAGTTTCACCCCAAATATAACACACTTGTAAAAATGAATCCCTTATCATTGTTTTCTTGGAGATTATTCTTCAATTCCTATAACTGAATTAGGTTCATTATATTGGAAGTCTTTGAAATTTCTGTGAAACCAGGTATTAGTTCTATTGAAAACTCATCATCTCCTTTTGGTGTAAGACTCTGAAATTTTTCAAAGTGGCATCAATAAATTCACAAACCATATTCATAATAACGATTTCATGTTTCCCTACAACCATTTGAGATAATCACCCCTTATGAATGGGGAATTATGACCCATACAATGGATTCAATCTCAATAAAAATCTCATACTTATCCTCACATTGATAGATGATCATAGTTTTGTATGAAATATCAAACATAACATCCCTTCCTTAATAATTTATGTAAAATTTATTAATAGAAATACAATCCATACCTATGATGACATTAAATTCAACTAGAGGAAGAATGAAAATATTTTTAGGAAGCTTATTTCAGCCAACATAAACCAAGTATGAATCATACAATTTATATGTGATCATAATAACATTAGTGTTTTTAACTACTAATTCCACATCTAATCCTTTTAGTGGGATATTGATACCCTTATAAAATTCTTTAGATATGAAACAATGGATAGATATTGATTCAAATAATACATTAACAGTTCAAGATTGGATGGTAAGTGTACCTTTCACTATTTCACTATAGCACCCCTAATTATAAATAGTGATCACATGAGATTTTTTATTTTCCCTAAACTCAAGAGGTTTTGACATTGATCATTATCATTAACCCATGGGTTTGGGCACTGGTTAACATAATTCCCATTATCCTTACACATGAAGTAACGAAGTGTGGAAGGTGATTTTTTTGCACCTTCTCTCTACTAACATCATCGAATAACTACTTTCCATCACTTTGAAAATCAATTTTCTGTTGACCTTCCCTTCCATACATAAAAAATTTATTAGTCCATTTAAGACAATTTCTTACATGATTGTTTCCACACAACTCACATAAATTAAATCTCATCTTTTTCTCTCATTGTTCATATATTTTCCTTTAAACTCTATCTTACTTTTCTTCTACAAACCATGAGACTATTATGTGACTCCAACCTTCATTTCCACCTTGATATCACAACACACAATATCTTCATAACAACTAAAGTCTCTTAGGGGTAACTCTCTTCAGAGTCTTGGTTTTAAGTAACTTAATAATTGATTAACTTTATATTCAGGTTGGATGATAATAAAAGATTTTAACCTCTCAAGTCATGTAAAATTAGCCTCATAGGTACCATTGGATTCATCATAATTTTTTCTAACTCAATTAAATCCTTATCTATATTCATAAAAAGAACATGAGGAAAGTAATTATTAAAAAAATAATTTCATGAAATATTACCAATCCATGGATTCAATTTCATCTTGTTTCATCATATTCATGACAATTTTCCACCATTGATCTTCTTCACCTTCAAAATGGTAGATATCCAAAATGATTTTTTTGTTGTTTTGAACATTGGATAATGGAAAAAATATTTTTAGATTTACTAATCCATTACATAGAAACTATTGGATCAAAATACCCACTAAAATATGGTGGATGTTTCCTCATAAAGGACCCAATAGATTATTTTTCCCTCCTTTGTTTTTTGGAAGTCCGGCATGATTCATATTTTTTCAATGTTTTGTTACCATAGTAATAAGATTTTAAATTACAACTCCCATATCATATGGATTATCATGAGGAAAATCATTTCATTTCCCATCACATTATCCCTTAATGTGTTTCCATAATGTTCCATTCATTAACTAAATCCAAAAATCATAGAGTAAGAAACAATAATCATAGTGTGGAACCACATAATGATTAAATTCACTTATAGGATGAAAAATACATGACACCTTAGGTTTATCTTAGTTCATTCATAGTCATATTATATTAAAATCCAACATTATTATTTTTAAATTGTTGGTGAATTCATAAATCATATCCTTAAAGAGTGTCAAACCATATGTGTAGCAAGTCCTGTTGTCATTCACTATTTCCTGACCAAGTCTAGATCAATGTTGTATTTTCAAGGTTTTTACCCATATTGACAAATATTCCATATCCATATCCTCATTTAGTATCCATACAGATATGTTTTTTCTTGTAAACCACTCATTTTATCCTTTACCAAAGGAAATTTTCAGATACTTTAACTCATCCTTAGACTTATCCATAAACATTTCCTTATGGGTATCACTAAGGATTAATCATCCTAGTTTCAAAAGAATAACTAAACCCATCCTATAATACTAATTATAGAAATACATGATTAAATTACAGAGACATTAAATCATTTTTATAGAATATATATTATATCATAGAAACACACACCAGAGGACCGTAATAGTTTAGTGTATTTGAAAACTTGGAAATATAAACATTGTTCCATGAATGAGATAAATCATATCCCACTAAATTATTAATATCTATAACCCTTATTAGAAATATCATATGTAATAAATATCTTTATAACCTAGTTGAGGAAATGTAATAATGGGTGATCTTAGTTTCTTAGTAAGGGTAAATAAAGGATATATATAAACATAATAAGAACATAAAGGTATGGGAACGTGAAAATAAAATTTTAAAAGCATACCCAGCATATCAAAGATGATAATTTTGAATCATGACATAAATATTGGTAGTTTATAAAGCATGAATTATAGTTAAACCAAATAGTATGAGATATAAGAGAATAACATTTTCATAAGACATGGAATTTATAGAATACACATAAGAATAGAAAATCATTTTCATATTAGTCTAGGATTATTGTTGAGGAAATAATATTGGAATATTTTCACTCACAAAACCATCATAGTAGTCAAGGTTCACTACCAAGACCATCATAATGGAAAAATTACCTTACTGAATTTAGTTCACTTTTCATTCCAATCTTTTCAATCTCATGAAATATAAATTTTTACCTAATACATTGGAGGAAGATATATGTACCACCCATGATATAATGAAAACTATATTTAGGTGGGAAAAAATATCATAAACACTCATAATATCATAACTGAAGAAATGAAATGGGTATCATAAAATTTTCAACATAATATAACCTATGGAAAAGGGATAGGTTCCATAATCATTTCATTAAAGAATATCCCATGAAAAGAAATGGGATTAATAAAAAAATTCATCATAAACATAAATTATTTAGATAAAAAATAATAATTTTATCCTTGGATTTTATCCCCAGTAAGTCATATCAATGGGTGTTATATTTTATTAAGAATAATTTTTATCAATAGGTTAAAAATTTTCTTTATAAAATTATCATTTTTGATTTGAAAAAATATGTTAAAATATAAAAATATGGAAAAATAATTCTTTCAAAATAACCTTGAAAACATATAAATTAATCTTCAAATAAATGATTAGTCGTGACATTAAAAAATACCATTCATGTTGTATATGTTAAAATAAATATTCCATTCACATTTTTAGTAAAAGAAAAACATGAATAGTTTTTTAAAACGGAATTAATATTCCATTAAAAAATTTATAAAAATTAAAAAATAGGTAAAAAATGATTTTATGAATAATAATAGAGTAATAAAACATTTTTGATATCATTTTCAGAAAGGATTGTTATAAAGGAAAACATATTACATACCGAAGAGATAAATAATGTCTGATTTTCATAAAAACATTTTCTTAATTATCTTAAGAAAACAATGAGTGTATAATTTTCCCATTACATTAATATATCATTAGTAACCAAATTATAATAAAATTAATGATAATTATTGAGATGTGAATCATGATATTTCAACACTGGATACTTAATCGTAAACAATCCATATTAATGATGAGATCATAGCATTGAATATTTACCACTTCAGTAGCATTGAATCATAATCCCCATAAACGAATAACATAAAATTGAATATAAAATATCATTATAAAAATAAATTAATTATATTACATGAAAAAATGACTAAATATATACCACCTAAAGGAATATAGGTGCATAACATAATGTATGTCTTAAAGAATTAAAATTGAGATGCAAATCACTTACATATTTGGTTACCATAAAACCCATGAAAAAGAAATCCTAAAATTGATTTTTAAATAGAAATATTTTTTGAATAAAAATCATAAAATAAATTAAATGGTATTACAGACACCGCATAAATGAAATGGTTTGTGAATATGGAATGTGTATTATAGAAAATAAGTGAGACAGAAATCACTTACCTTAAGTCTTGACTTCCGTCATACTCAGTCAAAACTCAGGTATAATAAATATAATATTATTATAAATATATTTAATAATAATATTCATATATATATCATACCATATATTTTTTATTATGACCTCTTATTTCCTATTTATTAGGGATTCCATATTAAAGTTTTGTTTTGGTAAAAATCACTTTTTTCGTAAAAGTTTTGATTTGATATACTCTTAGTAATACTATATTAATAATTATTTAATATTCTCAATAATTATAATAATGATATAAATATAATATATACTAATTATATATAAATATTTATAATAATCTATAAAATATACAAATAGGAAATGAAATACATTGTTCACAGAGATGGTAAGTTCAACGTACGCACGAATGTTGTTTCCATTATATTATCAGACTATAAGAAATAAAATTATATGATATATTATAATTATAGAATAATTTTTATGTCATATATATAAAATATTTTTATTAAACCAGTTATTAAAACTTTTATATAATTCGTTAGTAAATCACATAGCATTGTGAGGTGGCAGTCAGCCATACATTCGAACAACGTTATCATATTCCCACAAAATGTAAAGCATGAAGTTATGTGTGATATACCAATTATAAAATCATAATGAAATCGAAATTGTTATAAATATAATATATAAATAGTATTTACATCATTATTCCCATCCTTTATAGGTGTTAATGGAAAACCAAATGACATCGATTCACAAGGTTGTAGTTTTTCGTACACATGAATGATGATATCATAACCCATTTGATGGAAGTTTGTGTGATTTAATTTCATAAAAACAAAATAAAAGAATATAATTATATGTATTATACTAATTTTATTATATAATAATGATATAAAAATAATTTAATGGGGTTTAGGAAGAAATAAAATAAAAATATTTGTTCATGAATGTTACCTCTTCTTTAGGTGTCCTCATTAGGTTTTCACTAAAACTTTTCATTGGATGGATTTCTATTGGGACTAAGACTTCTTGGATGAGTTTAGAGAGGTGGGGAAGTGATTTTGGAAGGAAGTTTCTGAACCAAATAGGTGTAAAGGATTGAGGAATATAGGAGAGAGTATAGCCTTTTATAAGTTGGGTGAGTGGAAAAAATTTAAATTTTTTAAGGATAAAATTCCAACAATGATTTCCATAAGTTAAAATGGTAAAAAAAATGGACCATTATAGAACCTAATAGTTTTCATGGTCAAATTATTTCATTCCAATTGTATTTAGAAAAGTTTTTGGTTTATTTTTTTTCCTTATCATTTTTATTTTAATACCTCGGTAAACCCATTTTTACCTTAACCAGGATAATTAATTATCATTATATTAAGTATTCGCTTTGGTTAAGAATTAATTTGAGATTATTATAAATTATAAACAATGATGATTCTGAATATTTAATAAATTTTTCAAAATTCTAATTACTGATGTGAAAAATTAATTTAAAATCAATCCTAGAGGCGTGACGAGAAACAGTTTTTTTAAAGAGAAAACGTTCAAAATATTGAAATATGTTTATATCTAAAATCAATATGAAATTGATTAAAATTGCCTAAATTTTATTATTTGATGTATAATTAAACTAATTAAACATTTAAATAAAATTAAAAACTAATTTTTCATTATGAATAATTTAAATGAAAAGTTTGTTTTCAATTAAAACTTAGTATTTTTCACTATTCATAAAAAAAGAAACTTTTCAAAAATAAATTGAAAAAATTCCGCCCAAGATAATATTGAAATTATGAATTAAAATGGAGTTTATTTTATAAAATAAATTTTATAAAATTTTAAAAAATAAATTTTATTATTGTTAACAAATGAAATAAAAATCATCTCTTTGAGAAAATAGTATTTTCAAACAAATAAATACTT
Source organism: Viscum album (assembly GCA_963277665.1). Taxonomy (NCBI): domain Eukaryota; kingdom Viridiplantae; phylum Streptophyta; class Magnoliopsida; order Santalales; family Viscaceae; genus Viscum; species Viscum album. The sequence continues at coordinate 739,897,008 of OY728160.1, forward strand.
TAACAAAAAATAATATATTATATTATAAATATGTTTCTTTTATGTAAAAACATTATAATTTCTATTAATTTCTCAAATTATAATGGGTAGGTGATAAAGGTTTCTTTTGAAAAATATTAATAATATATCGTGGTTTTATTAAAACTTAGTGTCATGTGTCACATAAGATAATTGTGTGTTTTTTATAGTGAAATATGACCCATGGTTTTTTCTAACATAATATTTAATTTTTTTGTGTAAATAAATCCATCAATGAAGTTTAATTTATTCAAAAAAAATAACTCATAAAAACCTGAGGTGTTACAATTATTGTGGATATTTATTAATGGATAAATTTCAACATGTCAGGTATGAATAATTAATTATCTACATAGTATATATAGTTAAATAATTCCTTCAACATTCATAATTTTTTTTTGAAAAAAAAAATTATTTGTTTACTTTTCCTACCTATAAATCAATGGCCTTTTAAACCTATCAAAGATTTATGATTTATTAGTAGTTAACTTTCTCATAGCCATGTTCTCTATCACTCTATATAAATACTTGGAAGTTAGGTTTTTCTTTCATATCCATGTTTTCACTTCCCACATATGTTGTTTTATATAGAAACCTAGTATGTGTATGTCATGATGACATTTGTACTTCCATTTTCTATCTTATGAAGTGGAAGTTTTATTAATTATTTTTATGATGTGATATTTCAACTAAGGTATTTTGAAAATTCAATCCTTGGTTACTAAGACCAATTTAAAATTTCATTAATTCAATTTATTATGGGTGGATTTTATATCCTTATATTTTAAATAGAAAATCTATAGCGATCAAAATATGATACATGATGCTTAAATAAACAATGAAATAATATTATTTAAATGTGACCCTTATACACTAGTTGTTAAATATAAAGTTATGAATAGGAATAAATACCTTATGAAATATATAATGGTTCAACTATATTCTAATGTATTATTTAACATATTGTAAATAATAACTCAAATTTCTAGTAATTTCATTTTATTCTTCAAAAAGACGATTTCTTTAAAAATGGTTTTTCTTGATTTTCATTAATGATCCGGTGTGCTAGAAAATATAATTTAAAAAATTAATTTCATATTTTAATATTTCATGTCAACATTATCATAATATGTATTTTTTATAATTTTTTAAAAAAAAAATTTCAAAGAATAGTGAAAAATAAAATTTTTATTAAAATTTTTATTTTTAATTTTAAAGTATTTACAAAAAAAATTATTTTGGATTTTTATTGAAGTTTCATTTTTTTATTTTGACTTAATATAATCCAATAATGGTTCTTCAAGATTTTTTCAAACTTTAATTTAGTATGATGACATTTTATATTTTAAAACGTAATTTATCTGAAAATCTGTTTTTCATTGCGTTTTTTCTAATTTAAATTTAATTTAAATTCTTCAAGTACTATGATTTGAATTTTTAAAAATGGATTAAATATTTTTAATAGTTATGTAAAAATTTATTAAAAGGTAACTTTTATTTATGTACAAGAAGAATAATAACCGTAGTAATTTTTGTTACCACGGTAAATGGTTAGTCGGGTAACTAAAAGTTAAAAATAAAATGATATGAACTATTAATTATACCAAAAACATACCTAAATATTATTGGATTAGTCTACCTCCACTGTAATAATTCAAGAGACGAATTTATGTCCTTTTGGGTCTGTATGAATGAGATTATATTCTTCATCCTATTTTATATAAAGAAATGTCAAACATATCACACTCTTCTTTTTAATAAGTGTAATATTTTTAATAGGATGTCATCTAGGGGATATGTCAAATATAAATGTTATTTTTAAATATAAAATATTTATCATCATCATAGTCAATTATTATTATTTTTTAGTGAAAAATAATTACCTTAAATGCTCTCACAATTCTGATGCATTAATTAAATAATTAATGGAAAAATAAAATAAATGTTATTAAAAATATTAAAATAAATATAATTTCAGATAAATAATGTGATAAATGAATATTATTTATGGAAATGAAATTTTAATGATATTTTAAAATATTTGGTTTGAATTTTATATTTTTTATTGATATTATTAATGTTAAAGTAATGAATAGTTTAATAAATTTATATTTTGGATATTTATAGAAAATAATATTTTATTAAATTAAATTAAATACTTAAAAAACCAAAATTATATGAATTTATTATTATAAGATTTTAAATATCAACTATGTTACATTTATTTGTCTTTTTCATTGTATAGTAACAATATTAACCATTTAAGAGTAAAAACTCATGTCGTCACGGTAAGAGTTAGTGGGGTTAAATAGGTGTTAAAACCAAAATATAAGGGTAAAAATATATTAAAAACTTCTATAATTTTTATTATATGCAGTATTTTAGCGAGATACATATATTATATTTTAAATGAATCATTTTTATTCCATTTGGAAATGCAAATTTATTTTTATTAATTAAATATTTTAAAAATGAAAAGAGTTTCCCTCCCCTATCTTATAAAAGGGAACCTATTGTTCTTATAGAATCAAAATTAAAAACCCATTTTTAGTCCTATATCTAAAAAAACTTCCTATAACCCATCCTATCTTTCTATAGGTCATGGTTCCAGTGTAATAAGAATCATAGTGGTCTTAAGGTGTTCAGTAAATGAGGTTTTCCAAAGAAGAGGTATAGTTTTTATATACATGTTTTAGTTTTATTTCTTATTCCAAATACATCAATCCTTATTAAACAATTATAAAATAATAAATAATTTACAATAAATATAATTAAATTTTATTATTTCTATGGTATGACATGTATCCATCTCATCTTCTATCATTTGGGAAACTAAACCATTATTTGTGTGTACGGAGGACAACCGACTCATGAACTGATATAATTTGATTCCCATAACCATATCTCAAGGATGCATTATAACGATTGAAATAATGTTTCTATATAATATTCATGAAAATTTTATCATTATGAAAATATAATATATCATTTACCGTATTACCTTTCCAGGAACTGAAAAATGATATTGTCGTTCGTGCGTAAGTGTGGACTACCACATTCACTAAGCGATGTGAATCGTTTTTCATCACTGCATCACATTTAAGATATATATATATATGATTAATTAATATTATATATATTATATCATTAAAATTATTTAATGATAAAATAATAGTTACCTTCTTTCCAAAATTATCATTGAAAAAAGGAAAGGTTACTCATGCGTACATACAGTCTATTATCTCCATGGTTGTAACATATTTTTTTTTTCATAACTATATTTAATTGTTGTATTTAATAGTATAATTTATGTATAAAAATTATAATTATTTTAGGATTACTTTTTTGGATATGATGGAATAATTAAATCATTGGTCATTGTCAACTTACTGAAGTCATTTTGGACTTATGTAACCAATATCACTAAATCATTAGACATGAACATAAATGATTAAGTAATTTATATAAAATGGAAATAAGTGATATAAGAGGAATAATAAAAATTAAAAAATTTCTTATAAAAGTAAATAATTAACCTACCTTTATTATTCATGTTGATAAAGAATGTACGAGATAATTATGACTCAAGGTAAGGGATTTTCTTCTCACTTTTATTTTTATGGGACACTTGCATCGTACAATACTTATTTCATTGGTATGGTGTATATAATACCAATGAATTAATTTTAGAAATATGTTCATCAAAATTATAGCATATGAATTTCCATTAAATTTTATTTCTTTCGTGAGACTTATGATTGAAAATTTACCCAAGTGGTGATGGTTTATTTCACAATCTCAATATTATTTATATTTTTTATATTAATGTATCTATTGGGAATATTTATCTTTCACATCCATGGTTTCTAAAAAAGTTTTCAAATTTTTTAAAAATTATCAAAAAAAATCAGAATCATTTTAACCAATTTTTGACTTTTTGCAAAAAAAATTAAGATTAATTTTTCGTTTTCATTTTATAAATGAGGTACTTTGTGGTTTTTACAACAAAAATATGGAATAATTTTTTTTAATATATAAATCATGAGAGGATTTTTTTCCCCAAATCATGTTTCCTCAATTATTTGAATACTCCATTGCATGTTTAAATGTTTATTTTCAAAGAAAATGTATTTATGTATAAGTGCATGGCTTTTTTGGAAAAAAAATAATTGATTTCAATATGGAAATGATTTTAAAAGTGATATTTCCATATAATTATTCATTTAATATGACATCGTTTTATGTTTCATAATCATTTCTGGTGATATGATCCATTGATACAACCCTTATAATTTCTATGGAATCTTTACATTTATAATAAAAATATGTCAACGAAACTCATCCCCTTTTACAAAGGTTAAACCTTGATTAAATGTTTATAAAACCCATTTCATTTACATGGGTTATACTATGATGAAGTTTTAATTAAACCTGTTTCTTTTCATAGTTTATGATATTATGAATGATTTATGATTTCATAGAACACATATGTATTGTTTTCTTTATGTTATGGTTTGTACCTATATCTCCCTCCAGTTCATTATTTAGGTATTCTATCTTATGATATAGTTAATGAAATCAATCAGATGTGCTTGATACATTATGTGAAAAAAGTCAATTTTCTTGATTCATTGTTATAACAATTCAATGTTCTTTATTCTTTATGGGAAACAAGTTTATTTTCTTGATCCATTATGGGAAATATTTTTTCATGCTTGATTTTTTTGTCCTAGTAGTTAACCATATTATATGACATGGTTTCTATAATAATGATGTTTCCATGCATATTTATGACACGAAAATAATTTTTCCTTATTGAGTTATGATGAATTACCAATTATTATGATTCATTTATTTTGAATTATAATTATTTTATTCCATAATTCATGTTTATGTTTTTTTGAAATATTGGGTATGAACTTTGTATGGTATTTTCATGATCAAATTCCTTTATCCTTATCTTATACATTAATATGATCCTAAATTTATATCTCCCTTGTTTATCATTATTGATCATCTAATCTCACTATTTTCTGATGTTTCCTTTATCTAGTATATAAAGAAGGTTTGAACTTGGGTATTTCTTAAAAGGGTGTTAGATGTAAAGAAATTTTGGGAGATAGTATCGATTTCTATATTCTAGTTGTTTATTATTCCTTGATATGTATGATTTTTTCTTAATTCTTTAAATATATAAACATAAAATTTTCTTCAGTGGGATATTGATCCCATATTTCTTTTGATTTTTTATGCATTGGATATTTAAAATTGGGTAACATTTATCTTTATCAAATCCATAAATGTAAATTTTTTCATTTCTAAAACCAAATATGGGATTGTGGAATCTGGGATATTATAATCAAATTTCTAGGATATACATTAATGAATTGGTAAGGTTACATGAATTAAAATATTTTATGTATCTGAATAGAATTTGAGCTTTACATCAAAGATTTGATGAAGTATTCAACAAGACCTAGATTCAAAGCATTGTTTTAGTATATTGTATCATCCTTAGAGAGATGGTCGGTCTAATAAAACCATTATAATGCAATAAGATATGATATGATCTAGTTCTATGGATTTCAAATGTGGTTGGGATCAACAAATTCATCCCATTGAGTTTTATTGTAATAATATATTTTACTCAATCATACAGATATCTCCTTATGATGAAATTTGTGGAAGGAAGTATAGAACATCAACATGCCATAATGAATTTAGAGATATAAGGATACGAATACCTAATATAAGTGAAGAAATGGTAGTGAAGGTAATATCCATTTAGTAACACATAATAAAAGAAAAACTTTGAAAGAAAAGTTTTAATGATAATAGTTTATTGGATTTGGAGTTTGAAGATGATGAGATGGTATTTTTTAGAATTATTACTTATAATAAGATTATGAGATTCAACAGGAAATGAAATATAATAACGAGATATATTCATCCTTTTGAGATTTCTGATCAAGTATGGAGGGTATTTTAATGCATGGAAGTTCCATCGAACCTCTCTCAAGTACACAATGTGATCCATGTATCTATTCTAAGAACCTTCATACCAAACCCTTCATATATACGGAACATAGAGGTCATACAATATGATAAATATGTCTCTTATTAGAAACAAACATTGGAGATTCTAGATCATAGAGATAATTTTCTAAGATACAAGACCACTTAACTAGTCAATGTTTAGTGATGAAACCCCCAATTTGAAGAATCTACATGAAACAGGAGGATATTATGTGGTAAAATTATCCATAGTTTTTTGCAACAGAGTAATAAAATTTATTGGGATAAATTATTTTTAACAATTCTAGAATACAACAACAATATATTTATTGAAATTTATTTTCCAAATAATGTTTAATTCATCAATAGGATTTGTTCTAGGAAACACTGATTTTAAACAAACCGAAATATAATATTTGAATATTATTTTTTAATGTGACAGATATAACCAATCCATTTAAATTGTGAGTATGAATAAGAATGACTAAATATTGAAAGTTATATTTTTTTAAACAATTAAAAATTCATTGGTTATCAATTCCCAAGAATTGAAAATAAAAATTCATTTTAGAGTAAAAGAAATGTTTTCCTGAAAAACTATTTGTATGTCTGTAATGTTCTTTTATCTTAATAAATTAAATTTATCATTATTATTGAATAATTTTAGGAAATTTAAATATTAAATTCAATAATATGTCTTATTACTCATCTAATATTTTTTTATGTCATGGGATAAAAATAAATTTATTTTTATTCTTAACATTTTTAGTTTTCTAAAAAGGAATTTCATCCTATTTTTCAAACTTATTTTAAAATTTGGTTTTTCAAATTTTAAGAAATTTATTTAATAAAATTATCAAAAAATTTCTAAATAAATATGTAAAAATTATCTTGGAGTGAATATTTTTTAATTTTAAAAAATTATTAATTATCTGAAGAATAGTTAAAAATACCATTATTTATGAAATCTGGTTTTTTTTTAAATCATTTGAAAAGATATACCATGTTTTAAAATGGTTTAAAAGGAAAATTTAGTCTAATTATATTACTATGAATCTAATTTATGTCCTTGGAATCAATTTCATTTTTAATATGGATATAAAATATTTTCATACTTCTGAAAACTCTTTCATTGGAAAACTAGTTTTTCTTTACATCTATGAGTCTAATTTTAAATTAAATTATGTCACCAATATGAATTATGTTTGGAATATTTCTTTTCATATTTTTAATCATAATATTAAATATTTGGTAATATGGTCAACTGAATTTTTGTTCAGGGTGAGTAGTAAAAACTATAAAAAATAATTACCACGATAAATGTTAAAACCGGTTTACATAAGGGGCATGAGGTGGGGGGTTTAAACAAAAATATAAGAAAAAATTTTCAAAATAAAATCTTCTAAATTATTTTAGATATGTATATTTAGACCTAATTTTTTCAACCATCAAATATATGTCCATTTGGATTCATTTTTCTTAGAAATGACTCTCATTGTGTATTTTTTATGGAAATTTCTTGGTAGGTTCCCTCGTCCTCTTATAAAAGAACACCTTCTCTACTCTCATATACACTATTCAATTTCCTTTTGTATCTAAAAATACCTAAATAAATACCTTCCTTACAACTCTCCCCATGACTTGAAGTCTTAGTTTTTATTTTAAACCCATCCTAGGAATGAATTAGGTGTAAATGTAAAGTGATTGTCTGAAGAAGACGTATTATTCTTAACCATGAATTTTATTTTATTTTTATTCTAACTCCATGATTTATTATTAAACTATGAAGAAAAAATGACACTAGTACCATTCATATTCTTATGTTTTATTATGTTAATATAATAACCTATATTTGTCTCCTCTTCTATAAAATGGGAAATAAAATTGTCAATCATGTGTACGATGGAATATTTCCTCTCAAATAAATGTAATTATCTTTCCATAATTTCCTCTAATAGTAGGATATAATTATGTATTAAAACTATATATATATATGATAATTATTATTTAATTTTACTTCTGTAATTATAATATTTGATCAACCTTCTTACCTTCCAATTTGTTGAAAAATAATAATATTGTTCTTGTGTACATGTAGACTACCACCTCCACGAAGCGATGTCATACGTTATTATTTTATTTTTATATTGATGTTAATTAGGATATATTATATCAACCCTACCCTTTTACACATAATAATACTTTATTTTAAGAATAATTATACATCATAAAACAATCCAAGGGTCGTGAAGTCTAGTGTCTTTGAAGACTAAGTTCATAAAATTGAAAACATGGGCCAAAAACACTTCTTTATTTAATCTTCATAAAGATATCCTAACATCTTTTGAGACTTTACATCTGCAAATAGTACCCTGGGGATCACATGAATGAAGTTATGAGCTAAAATCCTAGTAAGGGAAAAAAACATAGTAATAAATCTTTTACACATGGGTTAGAAGGCATGGTATAATGAAAATAAAAGGAATGGAGCACATAGAATCATACCAAATTAACATGGGATCATATGAAAATGAATTCATAGTAATGTGGTAGAAATATAAATTATGAATTTATCATGATTCAAGTCCCATTTCATATAAAGGATCACAATTCAAGGTTAACCAGTAAGATCATTGCACATGGTAGCACCAATCAAGGCCAATTTCCAAGACTGTTGTACATAACGTCTCATGAGACTATAAATTACCCAATTAATTGGAGTGATATATAGACGCACACATCATAACATGTTCATGAATATGATTTCCACATATATAATCATATATAAACAATCATTAACATAAGGTCACCCATGGAATGAAATGGGTATAATAATCATGTCATAAAGCATAATGAATTGGTGTATCATAAAAGTTTCAATGAATGAAAGGAATTAGAACATAAATGGACATTAATAAGGTAAAATAGGCATATTTCATGGTAAGTTATTTCAAACATAAGTGAAATAATGTGAATATATTATTTAATAATTTTTAGCATTAAAACATTTTAGTGAGATTTTGAAGAAAAAAATAAAAATCATTCAAAATATAAAATGGAATAATCTTCTCTAAATAAATAGAAGTAATCCGTTAAGGTTTTCATAATAAAAATAATGGTTTGATAAAAAAATGGTTTCTTAAAAAATATGGTATATTTCACTTGAAATTGGGTACGGATTCGGGAAGTTCCCTTAAAATGGGTTTTCTTATCAGAAAGTATTGAAGAGAAAATCATTTAAAAACATGTATATCCCCAAATTAGAATGATGAATGGATCTTCATAAAAGATTTTGGAGAGTATAAAAAAAATTTATAAGATTTAAATAAACATAATATATTACTTAATTTGGGTAGAAATAAAGATAGATAAACCTGAAGGAATAAAGGAAGTTCGGGTATAATCCCATACAAAATATCAGCATGGTATTGGGTGTACTTAGGAGGTCATAATGAGAGATAAAGTGGGTTTATCTTATTTTATAAATCATGATGGAATTATGGGGGAGGTGTGAAATATTATCCCATACTTCGGAACTACGCATAAAAGGACATGACATAGAGGCGATTCTTGAATAAATGTGAGAAAGAGAGGATCACTTACCTTAGCTCAGATGGTGTTCTTCGCTTCATCTTAATAACCTGAATATTAATATTAGGTTCATTAATTAATAATTATAAAACCTCAAATACATTTTATTGATTTATCATAACCTTATTTAGTTAATTCTTATTCTTTTTGATGAGTTAAGAGTTTCAATTTCATTATTTGGGAGCGTTTTCTTCCTTAGTTTTAATGATCGGTTAACATATATTCATGTTCGCATAAAAATGTAGGATGAAAATGGTTGTCCAAAAATGAAGTTATATGAAATTAGTGAACATACATAATATTTCATGGTTATAAAATTCATTTGGTTATTTTTAGTGAAGATTAATAATTATATAAAACATTAATGATAAACGCTTGGATAAATTTAGCGATTTGGCAGATAATTAACTTGTTTGGTATTATTATTTTACATCATGTGAGAAAAAGGATTATAGAACATCATATAAGATAAAATAGATATTAAAAGGTTTGGTTCAACCATAAAAATGGTTTCATGAAAATAATTGAATATGGAAATAGAAATTGATAAGCCATCATCCTTGAATATGATAAATTAACACATCTCAGATGGTGTTTTCATTTCTTTTGTAAAAAGAAAGGGAAAAGAGATAATGATAAATTATCCCATTAGCAAAACAAAATTCTAGTACATATATGGTATTGGTGTTTTCGTACCATTTGGATTATTATAGGTTAGAAAATAAAAGATAACAAAGGAACATAAAAAGAAAATGAAAGAAAAGAAAAGAATATTTTACCTCTTCATTTAATCTTCTTTGATAGCCTCTTAAGGGGAGAGGATTTGATCTTTTGAGGGGACCAAGGGCTTCTGGATGTGGGGTAGGATCTTAAGGATATATTTAGGTAGAATTTAGGGAAGTCACCAGGCTTGAGATGAGTGAAGAGAAGAGGGGAGTTTGGGTGGTTTTTATAGTGGACGGGAGGAGGGTTTTCCTAATATTTTAATCATTGGTTTATTATTTTTTCATAAGACAAACAATAGTAATGATTCCATTAAAAAAACAATAATATGTGCATTTGAGTTAGAACCCAAGTGATTACATCAGTATAACATCACCCATGACTCATTAATTAATGTATTTATCTTATTTTTTAAATTATTGTATTTCATTATTCATCAAAAATTCATGTAATTTAGAAAAATATAAAAAATTCCCCCTAAGTATTTTTCGATGTGTAGAATCCAAAAATGAAGCCATTTTTTCAAAAATAGTTTTATAAATATGATTAATTTTATTTTTAAATTAGAATCATAATTTACTTGAAAAATACAAATTTAAAAAATATAATTGATTTTATAATGTTTTTAAAAATTACATGAGGTCTTATAAAATAATCTTAAAACCAGAAGACATAAATGTTGGGACCACTTTGTATATGAAGATTGTATTTGTTGTCAACAGTTGTCAATGCTGGTCAAAATGAAGAAGGATATGAAGAAGAACTCCAAAGTTAATGGAGATCGGTTGAAGTGAAGTTGCCTGGAGAATTGTTATGGAATCATAGCATTGGATTTCATAATTGAGAAATTCTCTTAGACGATAAATTCAGACGATTGTTGAGCTAATCCTAGGTTCAAAGAACATGTGTCAATGGTGACACATTGTTTACAACAATGAAGAATGGAGAAGTATCATCCATTTGAGGATGATTGGAGCAGAATGGTGAATTATCATCTATCTAAGGATGGTTGAAGAAGAATGAGGATTTGAAGAAGACAATGCAATGATTTATGATTGCATGTGAACCATGCAAGAGATTTCTTGAAGAATAGAATCATATGATTTGCAGAATGATGGTTATGAAGAAGAGAAAATGTGGAAGGGCTTGCCATTCTGAGGTAGACAGGCATTTCACATTGTATCTAAATCAGACGATGCTTTGCTGGTATGTATTTCACACAAATCATGAGTTAGGAGAACTTGTGATGCAAGCCTTATGAAGGAAAGGGGGAGAAATGATGATGCCAGTCAGATAATATTTTGATTGGAAGGGATGATGCTGCTGGAAGATAGGAAAGATTCAGTTCCCATTGCAACTATGACGATGCTTAAGCTGATCTATCAAAGGATAAATATCACGATAGTGGGATTCGTGATAAGAGCAGAAGAATGGATATGGGAAGCAGTAAAGAGATAAAATGGCAAAGCAATAGACAATCTGGGGATGGCAGAAAAGAACAGTTTAAGGTGGCGCCGTTTTCCAGTGTTTGCCAAATTTTAGGGCCTGAAAAACGGGAGATGAAGAAATCTGCTTGGCAATGGATGTTGCGCTAAAGATGGTTTATACGTGCAAAAGAGTTATTCAAGGTCAGAACTATGAAAAATGACAAAGGAATGGAGTGCGCGGAAATTTAGGCACGTTTCGCGCAAAAATAAAGTGGTGCGCGCAATATCTGCGGGATGCGCGAAATAGTAGCGGGTTGCGCGAAAAATCTGCGGGTTGCGCGAAATATTGGCATGGTGCGCGAAATTGGGGAATGAAGTTTTCGCGTAAATGATGATTCGAGATCAGAAGATCAAAAATTGGCAAAGGCATTAAATGCGCGAAATATTGGAGTAGTGCGCGAAATCTGAGGTCGCAGGAAAGATTGGGTTTGCGCGCCATATAGAACACGGTGCGGAATTTTGCGCGCAATTGGTGCTTCAGGCTTAGAAGGATGAAAAATGCCAAAGGCATGAGGTGCGCGAAATATTGAAACATGGCGCGAAATATGAAGTTTCATTAAAGAGTTTTTACGCGCATGGAGGAGGTTTTACGCGCAGGAAGTGGTTTTTATGCGCAAGGTCAAAAATGCCTATAAATATGAGGTGAACCCCTCTCATTATATGATGCTCAACACATAGACAAATCCTGAGCTCTGACGCGCGGAAAAATTGAAGTATAGAGTATTGCGCGAAAGAAGAAGTGCTGCGCGAAAAAGGAACTGCTGCGCGAAATAGGAAGTTCTGCGCGAAAAGGAAGAGTTGCGCGAAAAAGTTTTTCGCGCCAAAAGGTGTTTTTCCGCGCAAGGCTTGAATTTTATGCGCAAGTCGCCTAGAAGGGTGCGCGAAAAATTTGAGGGTACTGCAGGCCTTCGATAGGTGCATTGCACTCTCGAAGCAGCTTTGTGAAGAAGAAAGAACTGTGAACCATTCGGTTTCACAAAGAGAAGTTGAACCGCACTCACACGACTGGTGTTTAACACTCTCGTTGTGCTTTGCGAAGTGAAGAAGAACTAGACGTGCAATTGAACTCATATCTGCACAAAGGAAGAATTCAGTATACCAATACACTCAGGTGTTGGTATTGAGAAGAGAAGGAAGAAAACAAGAAGAATAGAGTATGCCCAACTGAAGGCTGACAATTATTCAGGGCAGTTTAATTCAGATGATGCTTTTTGAGCAGATCTTCAGTGTTTGAATAATCACATTGGTGTATGTGATTCTAGCTAAATAAATAAGGTGATTAGTGCAGTCAGTTGTTGCACTAAGAGGAAGAAGGAAGAAGAACTAGTGCAGTTTGTTTTTGCACTAGAGATGAAGAGAAAGTAAGAAGAGAATTGCTTGCCTACTGCTTTGCAAGTAATCAAGTGAAGAGCACTATAATAGATCAAGAGTAGAACCAACCTTTTGAAGAAGGAAGAAGACTGTCTCGATAGGCAGTATAAAGATCCAGCTAGAGGCTGCAAGTTGGACTTGGCTTTCACCAGTCCAGGGAAGAGGATTGTTTCCCACCCCCCTCCAAAGTGTAGGGACTCACACTGGCTAGAGGATTGTTTTCCTAGCCACTCCATTGTAACAACATTTTACATTATAGTGGAGAATCCATGCAGTGGTCATACCCATGCATGGCAAGGACGTAGCTACTCTTATTGAGTGGTGAACCTTGTAAAAATATCGTGTGCACATTTTTACTGCTTTCTATTATTGCATGCGACAGGGAAAAGAGAATAAGAGAATCAAGATCCTAACAGGTCTAGAGGTACAGGGATAAAAGTTGGAATTGGTTTAAAAAGTCCCCAACACTGATTCACCCCCCCTCTCAGTGTTAGGTATATCCCAAACTGGTCCTTTCAATTGGTATCAGAGGGAGGTTCACCTCTATTGGATTCTCTATAGTGAAGTTATTCTCTTTTGAAGACCTGAGATTCTTTCCTGTGTTATCAATGAAGAGCAGTGTTTGTAAAGATTCAGCTATCTCTGAGCAGAAAGATATATCTACAAAGACCATGATGAACAGGAAAAAGAAAGAGAAGAGAAAGTTGAAGAAGAATTCCCTCGTATCTAAACAGGAGGAAGCATCTGGTTCTCCATATTTGGCTGATGTTGACGACACACCAGACTTGGAAAGTTATGAGAAGGTGGCTCAAGTACCCACCAAGAAGATGGAAAACATGTCTACCTCAACTGATCAAGAGGTATGTGTTAGTACATTTGGAAATTACCCTCATGATGAAAATGCTAGCACAAGTGGTGATGAACAATCTACAACATCTCAAGAAATATCAGTTGATAGATTAAGAATTATTCTACATGGTATTCCTGAAAAGAGTGCATCCCTGGTTTGCGGGGTATTTCAATGCATGCAAGAAAATATCACTCAGTTGGAAGAAGAAACTGATGTTTTGGAGAAAGGCTTACAAGCAAAAATTGTCGAATGTTTAAAGCTCTCCAGACAGGTTGGAGCCTTTGAAGCAACAAAGAGGGGATTTGAAGAAAGTTCTTCAAAGTGGCTCAAAGATGTTGAAGAAAAGGAGGGAGTCAACAAGACTCTGGAAGATAAGATCCATGCACTAGAAGATGAGCTAAAAAGGGGCAATGAAGTCAAGAAGTTATATTTGGAAGATAACTCCCAGAAGATCAATGAACTTGACTCTTTGTTACAAAACAAATTAAAGATGCATGAATATGAAGTTGAAAGATTAAAGAAGGCTTGTGAAGAGAAGATGACTATGATTGAAAACCAGGAAGTCATCCTCAATATGAGATGTCTAGAATTGGAAGCTGAACTAACCAATCTTGAGAAGACACATATTGAGTCTCCACAAAAGAAGGAAATTGTAGCTGCTGGAACTCAATGTTCTCTGGAAGATTCTACTGTCAAAAGACCTCCAACATGTGATAAGAAGATCATGGCTTCACTCATTGATCTATCACCAGTAGCTGATAAGAAGGTACTATCCATACCAACTTGTACTAATGTTTCGAAAATTGTTTCTACAAAAAGTGCAGGTTGGAAGAAAATTTCTAAACAAGTATGGATGAAGAAAAGTGATAAGAAACCTACCACCATGGCTAGGGTGGTTAGGGGAAAGAGTGTGGAAGTTATGTCCCCACAGAAAGCACAACATACCAAGAAGAAGATTCAGCAACCTTATCAAGAAGATGACAAGAATTCAAGGTTTGTTGGTCAATGCTGGTGCTGCAATAGATTTGGGCATTGTGCACTGGATTGTTGGTACAATCCCTTAAATGTAAAAGTACAGAGAAAGTACATTTCAAGGGGGAGAAATCCAGAAGAAAAGAAGCAACATCCACAGGTCCAGAGACATATGTTTACTGCAAATAGATTTGGATTACTTGACAACATCTGGGATGATTGCAAAAGTGGTCAAAAAGATACATGTCAATCTCCAACTGTATACAGATCTAAAAAGAAGAGAAGATCACTGAACCTGGATAAAATGCAATCCTTGGGAAGCAAGAAGAAATTTGAAGATGCTCCCAAGAAGGTTTTGAAAAAGGAAAAAAAAGTCCTTGGAGTCTAAATCCAAGAAGGGTGATGCATCCAGAAGGACCACCAAGAAAACATGCTTCTACTGTGGAAAGAAAGGACACACCATGGATCTTTGTGAACAAGCCATGGAACTGAATAGAAGCAGACTGGACTCAAACAGACAATCAATCCAGATGAAGCATAAGGGATTGATTGAAAACATGTTGCCTAAGAAAGGTAGCTTGAAAGCATCTAAGGAACAATGTGGAATATCCAGAACTGAGGCCACACTTCCAAGTGACTTACTAGTCATATGGCCAAATCAGTTGCAACTTGCCAAAGATCTGCAAAGAGCTGAAGATGAAGCACTGGCAATTGCTAAGGCAAAAAGGAAACAAAATATTTCACATGAAGATGTGTTGGGATCCACACCAGCACAATCATCATTGAAGATCAGATGTGCAAGTGTGAAGAATGATGAAAATGGGACATCTTGGTTGAGAGAATCTTCTCAACCTTGTTGTTCACATTGATGAACAAAGGAGGTTCCATCTTATTCCCTTATACTTATGGTATTTACATGTGCTAACATTGCAGGGAATTGAAGATGACGATCATTCTCATCTGGAGAGTGGTTTGGACAGAATGGAGTGCACCCCTTGAGGGGGAGCCAATCTGTAGAAGATGGGATTATGATAATATAGGGAATTGAAGGTGAAGCAAGATCTCAGGGGAGAGATCCTGAGATTCAATGATAAGAAATGTTCCCTTGAGCGAGAGACAGACGAAGAAGCTATCAGAGTCATTATCTCAATCAATATCAACATTTGTTGGTATAAAATTCAATTACTCTGAATATTGTCTGATGATCATGTTGTTGGAAAAGGTATGTCGTTTCTTAATCTCTCATCCTTGGTTACTCAAAATAAATATATTTTTTTTAAAGGGGGAGTAACAAAGATAATCAATGACATAAGAAGAATGAAAGTTCCCCAAGGTCACTTATCCTGCCAATTGAACAAGAATGTTTTTGATCCATTTGTTGAAGTGAGTGCAGGAATTTCAGGTTGATTATTTCTTTCACACTCAATATCTTCGGCCTGGAATGAAAGTGAAAAACCCTTGAAGACAAGTGTATGAGTTCTCATCTCATGAGGTGTCATATTATGTGGGTAATGGACAGCTTTTTGTCTAAATCAAATCCTCTTGTTTTCTACACCGAGCATTGCTCAAGTAGACTTAGAGTGAAATGATTGATGGCACATTGCTTAAGTACGGAATGATACCCTCTCTACCATGATCTTTGTATTTCTTGTCAATAAGGGGGAGAGAAATGAAATGAATGTCTAGGAGAGAAAATGAAGTAAAGGGAGAGAGATTAGATTCTCATTTTGACATTGACACATTCATCTGAGGAGACTTTAATGTATTGACAACAAAATACAAAGGGGGAGATTGTTGGGACCACTTTGTATATGAAGATTGTATTTGTTGTCAACAGTTGTCAATGCTGGTCAAAATGAAGAAGGATATGAAGAAGAACTCCAAAGTTAATGGAGATCGGTTGAAGTGAAGTTGCCTGGAGAATTGTTATGGAATCATAGCATTGGATTTCATAATTGAGCAATTCTCTTAGACGATAAATTCAGACGATTGTTGAGCTAATCCTAGGTTCAAAGAACATGTGTCAATGGTGACACATTGTTTACAACAATGAAGAATGGAGAAGTATCATCCATTTGAGGATGATTGGAGCAGAATGGTGAATTATCATCTATCTAAGGATGGTTGAAGAAGAATGAGGATTTGAAGAAGACAATGCAATGATTTATGATTGCATGTGAACCATGCAAGAGATTTCTTGAAGAATAGAATCATATGATTTGCAGAATGATGGTTATGAAGAAGAGAAAATGTGGAAGGGCTTGCCATTCTGAGGTAGACAGGCATTTCACATTGTATCTAAATCAGACGATGCTTTGCTGGTATGTATTTCACACAAATCATTAGTTAGGAGAACTTGTGATGCAAGCCTTATGAAGGAAAGGGGGAGAAATGATGATGCCAGTCAGATAATATTTTGATTGGAAGGGATGATGCTGCTGGAAGATAGGAAAGATTCAGTTCCCATTGCAACTATGACGATGCTTAAGCTGATCTATCAAAGGATAAATATCACGATAGTGGGATTCGTGATAAGAGCAGAAGAATGGATATGGGAAGCAGTAAAGAGATAAAATGGCAAAGCAATAGACAATCTGGGGATGGCAGAAAAGAACAGTTTAAGGTGGCGCCGTTTTCCAGTGTTTGCCAAATTTTAGGGCCTGAAAAACGGGAGATGAAGAAATCTGCTTGGAAATGGATGTTGCGCTAAAGATGGTTTATACGTGCAAAAGAGTTATTCAAGGTCAGAACTATGAAAAATGACAAAGGAATGGAGTGCGAGGAAATTTAGGCACGTTTCGCGCAAAAATAAAGTGGTGCGCGCAATATCTGCGGGATGCGCGAAATAGTAGCGGGTTGCGCGAAAAATCTGCGGGTTGCGCGAAATATTGGCATGGTGCGCGAAATTGGGGAATGAAGTTTTCGCGTAAATGATGATTCGAGATCAGAAGATCAAAAATTGGCAAAGGCATTAAATGCGCGAAATATTGGAGTAGTGCGCGAAATCTGAGGTCGCAGGAAAGATTGGGTTTGCGCGCCATATAGAACACGGTGCGGAATTTTGCGCGCAATTGGTGCTTCAGGCTTAGAAGGATGAAAAATGCCAAAGGCATGAGGTGCGCGAAATATTGAAACATGGCGCGAAATATGAAGTTTCATTAAAGAGTTTTTACGCGCATGGAGGAGGTTTTACGCGCAGGAAGTGGTTTTTATGCGCAAGGTCAAAAATGCCTATAAATATGAGGTGAACCCCTCTCATTATATGATGCTCAACACATAGACAAATCCTGAGCTCTGACGCGCGGAAAAATTGAAGTATAGAGTATTGCGCGAAAGAAGAAGTGCTGCGCGAAAAAGGAACTGCTGCGCGAAATAGGAAGTTCTGCGCGAAAAGGAAGAGTTGCGCGAAAAAGGTTTTTCGCGCCAAAAGGTGTTTTTCCGCGCAAGGCTTGAATTTTATGCGCAAGTCGCCTAGAAGGGTGCGCGAAAAATTTGAGGGTACTGCAGGCCTTCGATAGGTGCATTGCACTCTCGAAGCAGCTTTGTGAAGAAGAAAGAACTGTGAACCATTCGGTTTCACAAAGAGAAGTTGAACCGCACTCACACGACTGGTGTTTAACACTCTCGTTGTGCTTTGCGAAGTGAAGAAGAACTAGACGTGCAATTGAACTCATATCTGCACAAAGGAAGAATTCAGTATACCAATACACTCAGGTGTTGGTATTGAGAAGAGAAGGAAGAAAACAAGAAGAATAGAGTATGCCCAACTGAAGGCTGACAATTATTCAGGGCAGTTTAATTCAGATGATGCTTTTTGAGCAGATCTTCAGTGTTTGAATAATCACATTGGTGTATGTGATTCTAGCTAAATAAATAAGGTGATTAGTGCAGTCAGTTGTTGCACTAAGAGGAAGAAGGAAGAAGAACTAGTGCAGTTTGTTTTTGCACTAGAGATGAAGAGAAAGTAAGAAGAGAATTGCTTGCCTACTGCTTTGCAAGTAATCAAGTGAAGAGCACTATAATAGATCAAGAGTAGAACCAACCTTTTGAAGAAGGAAGAAGACTGTCTCGATAGGCAGTATAAAGATCCAGCTAGAGGCTGCAAGTTGGACTTGGCTTTCACCAGTCCAGGGAAGAGGATTGTTTCCCACCCCCCTCCAAAGTGTAGGGACTCACACTGGCTAGAGGATTGTTTTCCTAGCCACTCCATTGTAACAACATTTTACATTATAGTGGAGAATCCATGCAGTGGTCATACCCATGCATGGCAAGGACGTAGCTACTCTTATTGAGTGGTGAACCTTGTAAAAATATCGTGTGCACATTTTTACTGCTTTCTATTATTGCATGCGACAGGGAAAAGAGAATAAGAGAATCAAGATCCTAACAGGTCTAGAGGTACAGGGATAAAAGTTGGAATTGGTTTAAAAAGTCCCCAACACTGATTCACCCCCCCTCTCAGTGTTAGGTATATCCCAAACTGGTCCTTTCAATAAAAAACTGTAATTTGTTAATAAATTTTATAAAAATACATTTTATTTTTTAATTATTAAATTATTCATAAATTTTTAATTAAATATTTATGACGTATAAAAATACCAACACTATCATATTTTCAATTATAAGCTAGATAAATTTTATTTATAATTTCATTAGTATGGTTACTATTTACATGGCCAATTTACTATTTATAAGGGTCATATTACTATTCATAAGGGTCAGTTACAATTCACCAAAAATTAAGTTTGTCTTATTGGACTCCAAACATCTTACTGATCACAACCGTTTATGTCATATTTTTGAAATTCAAATCATAGAAGTGACAATATTATGTTTAATGGTCACATAGTTCTTAGTAGTTCGTTGTGTTGTGATTTCATGTGATTATATGACATAATTATAAGAATTGAACTTCCATTGGTAAAACATTGGGTTGTTACATTATTTCCCCCTTATGAAATGTCACCGATGAAATTTCGTTTTATATTTTAAGCCATAAACAGGTACAGGTGCTTTTCCTTCATTACCTCCTTCAAATCCCTTATTGCCTCTTCATACTTATGGTTCCGCCACAGTACTTTGACCCGGTGATTATTCTTGTTATGTATAACTTTAAATCTATGATCCAAGATCTTGATTTCTTTCTCCATGTAAGAAAGATAATTCTCCATCTATATCACCACTAAAGAGAGTACATGTGAAGGATCTGGTATGTACTTCCTTAATAATGATACATGGAATACATCATGTATTTTGGACAAGATAGGTATAAGTGCTAGTCGATATTCCATAGCTCCGACATGATTAAGAATATTGAAGGGGATGATGCACTTGGGACTTAACTTTCTTTTATTCCCAAACCTCATGACCTTCTTCCTTGGAGATATCTGTATAAATACAGTGTCTCCAACTTTGAACTCAAGGTCTCGTCAAGGATTGTCTGCATAACTCTTTTTTCGACATTGGTCTGCCTTCATGTGCTATTGAATGGTTCTCACCTTCTCCACCATTTCTTCAACCATTTCAGGTCCTAGAAGATTACGATCACCAACTTCATCCCAACATGTTGGTGTTCTACACCTTTTCCCATAATAGGCTTTGTATGGTTCCATTAGGATACTCAAATGGAAACTATTTTTGTGGGAGAATTTAAACAATGGAAGATATTGGTCCCATCCTCCTTTAAAATCCATAAAACATGCTCTCAACACATCTTCTAATGTATGAATAGTTCACTCATATTGGGCATCAGTTTGAGGATGATAGGTCGTACTGAAGTTTAGTTCAGTACTTAGAGCATGTTGGATAATTTTCTAGAAATTTGAGGTGAATATCTGATATCTATCGGATAAAATTGATTGGGGTACTCCCTGAAGCCTTAAAAACTCTTTGATATATATCCATGAAATTTGATCCAATGAGAAGTTGTCTCTAATTGTCATAAAGTGATTTGTCTTTGTAAGACGATCCAAAATGACCCATATATCATTATTTCCTCTAGATTTCCTTGGAAGTCTAGTAACAATGTCCATGGTGATATTCTCCCACTTCCATGTTGATATGGGTAGTGATTTTATCATCCACTTAGACTTTTATCTTTCATACTTCAATTTTTGACATTCCAGAAACTTTTATGAACACTTAGCAATCTCTTTCTTCATATTGTCCCACTAAAAGTTCTCTTAGAGATCTCAATACATCTTTGTACTCCCTGGGTGAATAAAGAAGGTTGATCTATGTGAATTATTCCAAAGATCCTTCTTTATCTCTGGATCCAATGGTACACATAATCATGACCCAAATATTACAACTCCTTATTTTTCAATCATGAACTCATAGGATTTCCCATTTTTAATGGATTACACCTTTTTCTAAATTTTCACATATTTTCATTGAAAACTCTTTATTTTCTCCATGAGGGATGGTTGAAAAATAATTTGAGAAACGGTCGCTAATGTTCCTCCCTTAATGATTCCCATGTCCATCCTCTACAAATATAATAAGATCAGATCATTTTAATTTCTCATCATTAATAAAGATTTTGGGTCCTTTCTACTTAAAGAATCTGCCACCTTGTTTGCTTTACCGAGATGGTAGTGGATTGAGCAGTCAAAATCCTTGATGAGATCTATCCATATTCAATTGTGCATATTAATCTCTTCTTGTGTGAATATATATTGGAGACTCTTGTGATCAGTATATATCTCACACTTCTTCCCATAGAGCTAATGCCTCCATAATTTTAATGCAAAGATCACAGCTGGAAACTCTAGATCATGCGTAGGATAGTTTTTCTCATGGATTTTCAGTTTCGTGGAGACATAGGTTATTAGTTTATCATTTTGCATCAGCACACAACCTAACCCCTTATTTTAAGCATCATTTTACCCCATAAATTGTTCTCCACTTGTTGGTAGTGTGAGTATTGGAGTAAAGATAAGCCTCATTTTCAACTCTTTAAATCATTATTCACATTCTTGAGTCCATAAAAACCTCACTCCCTTTTGTGTCATCTTGGTCATTGGTTTTCACAATCATGAGAATTTATTCAAAAATAATTGATAGTACGTGGATAGACCCAAAAATATGTGGATCTCCCTTAAAGAGGTTGTCCTTGGCCACTCTTCAATTTATATTGTCTTGGAAGGGTCCACAGATATCCCTCTTCTGGTGATAACATGCCCCAAAAATAATAATTCTTCCATCCAGAACTCACATTTACTATACTTTCCATACAGCTTCTCCCTTCAAAAAGTCTTTAGCATAGTATTCAAGTTCTCCTCATATTCCTCCTTACTCTTGGAGTATATCAAAATATAATCAATAAAGACTACCAAAAATTTGTTGAGTTAATCTATAAATACTTTATTCATTAAATACATGAAAATTTCTGAAGCATTAGTGAGTTTTAAGGGCATCACTATGAACTCATAGTGTCCATACCTCATTCGAAAGGTAGAATTGGGAATATCTTCCTTCCTCACCTTTAATTGGTGATATCCCAATCGAAGGTATACCTTAGAGAAATTACTAGCCCCACGAAGCTAATTAAACAGCCCATATATCTGTGGCATGGGATACTTATTCTTTATCATGATTTTATTGATCTTGCAATAATCAATGCAGAGACGCATTGATCCATTATCCTTTTTCACAAAGGGGATTAGCACACCCTTTTTTTAAGCACTCGTTTGTATGAAACCCTTCTCCAGATTCTCATGTAACTTCTTACTCGGCTCTTCTATCTCTATATCATCCATTCTATATGGTGTATTTGATGTAGGTAGGGATCTACGAATAAGTTCAATTGTGAACTCAACCTCTCTATCAAGAGGAAGACCATGAATCTCTTTATGTAATATATTATTTTAATCCCTCACAATGGGCATGTCTTCAATAATTATTCTATCCTTTATCTCAATCTTTTGAGATAGACATGCTTTATCATATGGAATTAATATCCACACTTGAGAAAATGATTCTAAATGAGATTCATCTTCCCCCTTACACTTGTAAAGAATTGGAGAATTCTTTATGATGTGAAGAGTGATCTCCCTTTACCAATAGTTTATGTTGTCTTTGTATAAAGATAAACAATCCATGCCTAAGATAACATCAAAATCCGCTAAAATAAGTATGACAAGATTTTTTGGGAGGTTCATTCCCCAAAAATTAACTGGGGAGGAGTTATAAACCATGGATGCGATAATTTCCCCATTCTTTATTCTCAGAGATAACATATCCTTTAAATTTTGAGGAGGTGTTTGAATAGTTCTACTAAACTTTTTGGATATGAAAGAACTCGTAGAACCAGAATCAAATAGTACATTTGATATTCTTTAATGAATAACCAGAATACTTATCTCCACAACATTGTCCAGCTCCACCTCAGTTGTAGTGATAGAATAATTTCTTATTTATTTTCTTCGAGGTTATTGTTGATTGCCTTCAACAACCCTCACCTTAGGGTAATTGATTTCATAATTACCATTATCCTTGTAGATATAACACTACACTATAGGCTATGTGTTGATATAAACCTTCCTTTATTATTCCACATTAGTGGGATTTTTCATATCCCTTTGGTAGTTTTTGTCCAGATGACCAAACTTTCCTCATTTGAAGAAATTCAGGGTTCCCTTTAGACCGTTCCCATGATTCTTCTTCCCATAATTTTTATATGTGAGATGATCGAGCTTCTTTATATTAGAGAATTTATTTACAGAATGGATCACATTATATTTTATTTTCCTCTTTTCTTCAGGATCAATATACCACTTAGAGTCTCCGAACTCAATTTCATCCTTAAGGGAATAACGGGAAATCTCCTCATAGCTATTGAAGTTTCAAATCACCAATTATTTTCATAGAATCAGCTCTATTCTACTAAAGAAATGATCCATTTTTCTATCAGTGTTTGTGACAAAGCAATAGGAGTAGCTTGAAAGCCTTGTAAAGTTTTCTCCATATTCCCCGATTGACTCATCTTCCTTTTACTTGAGTCTGAGGAACTCTATTTCCATCCTGATATGGAGGGTTTGTGGAAAATATTTATTGAAAAACATTCTCCAGAATTCCTCCCAATCCATTAAATCAATTTCCTCCTAGGGCTTCGTATTCTTAATTAGTGTCTACCACTGATCAGCTTCCCCATAAAAAAGATTGACCTCTAGTACAAATTTTTCTTCTTTAGAGCATTGGAGGATAGAGAATATCTTCTCAATGGAGTTAATCCACTATTCAATGAGGAGGGGATCCAAATATCCACTAATCATGGGAGGTCTTTTCCATATGAAGGATTATACGGTAACTTTCTCTTTCTTTGTGGTAGGAGGGAATTATATGTGATTCAAGTTATTATTAATAACTTAAGCCAACTAAGAAATTACTATCATGAAGTTTTGAGCACCCACTCCCATCATATTTGGCATATCATTGGGGAAATCATCGCATTCCCTATCACATTGATTGTTGGAATGCATTCTTCTATTTCCTGCAATTAACTAAGAAAAAGATCATACAATTAGAGGGCTTGAATAATTATCTATTGATCATAAAAAGGAAAAATTGAACATAAAAGGATATACTTGTAAAAGATAAGTATATCTTAACATTTGATACCCTTGGTTTAAATATAGGTTATCCTTGATCAATTTTTTAACTTTTATTCTTATGAGATTCTTTGTTATTCCCTTAATAGTGGTTTTTACTATCCTCCTAAATTTACCAAATCATATCCCCTAGGAGTGTCAAGCCAAGAGTATAGTAAGCCCCATTTTTGTGCACCAGTTCTCGTTTGAGTCTAGTTCAAAGCAGGGTTTTCTAGTTTTACCCCAAGATACATCTATGCCAGAGCCACCTCTACCTATTTGTATCCAGATAGGGATTTATTTTATTGATAAAACACTAACTCTATACTTACCAAAATTTATGGGTGTTTTCTTATACTTAGTCTCATCATTAATGTTCTTACTAATGTTCTCTATTCCTAATCTCCAAAAATAACTAGATTGTACTTTGATACTGACTATAAAGACCCTATCCTTTTACACATAACAATACATTATTTTTAGCATAATTATACATCAGAAAAAAAACCAAGGATCGTTAAGTCTAGTGTCTTTGAAGACTAGGTACATAAAATTGAAAACATGGGACAAAAAAACTTCTTTATTTAATCTTCATAAAGAGATCTTAACTTCTTTTGAGCCCATACATCTATAATTGGTACCCTAGGGATCACATGAATAAAGGGATGATCTTAAATCCCATTAAGGGTAAAAAATAATAATAAAACATTAACACATGGGTTAGAAGGCATGGCATAGTAAAACTAAAAGTTATGGAACACATGGAATCATAAAATATAAACATGGGATCATATAAACATGAATTCATAGTAATGTGGAAGCAACAAAAATCATGACTTTATCACAATTCAAGGATCATTTCACATAGAGGATCACACGTGTAGGTTAACCTCCAAGACCGTTGCACATGGTAACACGAGTCAAGTCTAACCACCAAGATCGTTGCACATAACATCTCATGAGACTAAAATTTACCAAATGCATTAGAGTGATATTTAGGGGGAACCCATCATAACATTTCAATCAATATTATGGAAACATATATAATCATACATAAAAAATCATTAACATAAGGTCACCCATGGAAGGAAATGGGTATCATAAGCATGTCATAAATCATAATGATTGGGCGTATCATAAAAGTGTCCATAAAAGGAAGGAATTAGAACATACATGGAAGTTAATAAGGTAAAATAGTCAAATTTCATGATAACTTATGTTAATAATAAGTGAAAACATTTGAAAAGAATATTTAATAATTTTTAGCATTAAAACATTTTAGTGCGGTTTTAAGGAAAACACTAACAAGCATTCAAAATTGAAAAGGGAATAATTTTTTGTACAAAAACAGAAGTGATCAAAGAAGGTTTTTATAATAAAAACACTAGTTTTAAATGTAATGGTCCAGGTTTTGGGTTCCATTACTTAGTGAAAAATCTGATGTTGAGGTGTTCTATGTGTTCTAGAAGGTCATCCCACCTTTTCAATGACTCCTAATGGTAGACACGGCCTACCGATAGGCCTAGCCTACTGGTGGCCCTCGGCTACCAGTCACCAGTAGCTCTCAGCTACTGGTATCTCCAGACTACCGGTAGCTCTGGGATACCGGTAGCTCCGGTTTACCGGTAGCTCTGGGCTACCAGTAGCTCTCAGCTACCCTCAAGTTTTTCTCTAGTAGCACCTCCTTTTTGCGCAATTTGGTTTTAAACCCTATTTCGACCCCCTAAGCTTTTTTAAATCCATGTAACACCCATAAATGGAATCTAAATAAATTAAATGATTGTGAGGTGTGCGTCGGTTTAAAACGCGGGGACCCATTAATGACGTGTGGGGTGTCTCAACCACGTGGTCAACCCACGACCCCATGCCTTACTCAATATCCTAACGGCCCAGGGCGTGTTGTATCTCACCCCTTATCACCTAAGGGTTCTCCCTAGGTTTATTTTCTCGATCACCTTGTGCTAGGAGTACCCTTCCTTCAGACGAGCTGCTTTTCATTTGGACGATCTGCATCACTATCCATGGAGTTCCATGCGCAGTCTTAGCATCAATCATTGATCAACAGGTAGGGTTTCACCTTTTAATCTCCTTTATGTGCATCTTATGGGGTGGGCATGCTTTTGATTTCTGTATAATTGGATGGACCGAACCTTAATGAAGATAATAAATGGATTCTAAAGAATGAAGGGGGTGGGGTGAGACCGATGATTCTTCAATTTAAAATCTTCCATTTATTATTTATGAATTGTGTGGGCTTACGCATTCTGAAAATCATGGTCATTGGTGGTCTTTCTATGTGCACTAAATAACCCTTGTCGATGGTGATTTTTAACGGATTGTATTGTTGTTGTGAACCCTTGCTGTGAAAAGTAAATCTGTTAATTTCTTATATTCGGCTACACAAATTGAAAGCACGAGGATCAACTCTTTTCTGTGATAACCCCGGTTTAAGCCCAGGGGAATTGAAATCATCGAGTGTGTTAAATCTTTTAAATCTTAAAATACCCGCATGGGACTGTGTTGTGTTGATGGTAGTGGGTTGTTCTTTTCTTTTCATTCACGGGCAGACTGCTGGGTGATGTGAGTGGGGATGGGATCCCCTTTTATAATACTTTCAGTGGTTGTGAATTTTAGGTCCGGGTGGTTACCTTTTTTATATCACAAATTGGGGTGGGATCCTCTGTTGATGAGAAACCATTTCGGGGGCCACAGGGCAGTGTCTCGGGGTTTCCTTTACTTCTAGTACTTTGACGGATCTCACTTATCCCTTTGTTTTTGTGACTTTACAAGAGAACCGGGTGTGGATGTTGTATTTGATGCTTGACTGTTTGTTTTCCCTTGACTTCTGCTTATGATTACTAGTTGCCCAAGTAGGTGAAGAAACTTATTTAAACATTGATACTGAACATGAAAACCAGGAAGAGACAAATGGGTTTTGGTTTGGCGTGAGTTGTGACTTGGACATGGTACTATTTTTGTTCTTTAGGATGGCTGAGAAAAACCTAAACTTGGGTGAGTGCCTGTTACCTATACTTATACTTATAGTTCTGTGTTTCTTATTCGTGCCCCACCCATGTTTACCACTTAGTGTCGAACACCCCCATTTCATGGGGGAGGTTATTTTCCCCCAACACTTCTATTAGTGGCTGGTTATTATCTCCTTTCTGCTCCCTTTCCTGGATAGCCCAAGTATCTTCGAGCAGGCTGTGATGGCCTAAAGTCCATTATTAGCCCAATAATCTTCGGGCAGGGTAGTGGGGTGGTTGGCCCAGGTGTGTGCGGGCAGGTGGTTTCCCAAGTGTCTTCGGGATGAGGCCTAGGTGTCTTCAGGCGTGGAAGTAGATCTTCTAGCCCAGGTGTCTTCAGGTGTGGTGGTGGTTGTTCTGGCCTAGTTGTTTGCAGGTGTGGTTACGATTGACAGTTGTGGCCCAGGTGTTTGCGGGTGGGGTTTGGCAGTGGAACTGCATGAGGTTATGGCCCAGGTGTGTGAGGGCAGGGTGTGGCAGTGGGACTACATTAAGAATGGGGGGATTGGTTCGATGCGTAGTATGTCTTCAATAACCAGTGGGAAAGTGGTTCAGGGTACCCAAACATCGATGTGCTTTATTATACATTACTTGACTTTCATTATTTGGGGAGTGTGCCTTGTTGAGGCTTGGGTGGATAGTTTACCATGTTAGGTGTTTGGTTTACTCTTTTCTCACGGGACTTTAGTACGTTCCCCCACTTGTGCACGAGAGTCTTTGTCTTTCCCTAATGAGTATACTTGTATGCTCACCCTACGTATATAAAACTACTTTCAGGTTTCCAAGAGGACTTCGGGGGTCGCGTGGGACCATACTAGCTCAGACCTTTGGGGCAGTTGCAGTTGCTATTTTTCTTTCTTTGGTACTTTACCCTTGTAGTCACTTTTTACTTTGTGGTATTTACTTTTGAAACATGCATATGGGAATATTTGTTTTGGTTTTTCTTGCACTTTTAGTTTTGGTGTTATTAGACTTACTATCTCATCTCCTGGTCCTATAGAAAAAAAGGGTAATGCCTTCCATTTAGTGTGTGATTTCATGCCCTTGTTTCTAGTCGCCACTCCGTTACCTATTGAAGGTGGGTTTCGGGGGTCATTATCCCTCCTTCAACTTAAAGAAGGAAGGGTCTGGAAATCTGCTGACCCTTCCCTCCTTTTGGTGAAGGCGGGTCGTGACAGAATGGTATCAGAGCTACGGTTGAGAGATAGGATGGATTCTGGAGTTAGGCACAGTGAGGATTGCATGGGTTGGTAGGGAAACAGTGTTGGGTGACCTTGGTGCATGAATTAGGCCAGGTAAGACCAGCTAGGACACAAGATTTTAGGGCCCCTCATGATCTGATGCAAGGAAGATGGACCTACCAAATGACCAAGTAAGGTCATGCGGATTGCAGGGTAGAGAGACCCTAGAAAAGGTACATGCATCATAATGACTTGTGTTCTCGTGTTTCTAGGGTGTTTTGGGAATTTTAAATAAATGATAAGTTTATGAAATTTTAAGAATAATATTATGCACTACTTGGGCTTAGGCATTCCTTGTTTACCTTGCAGCTATGGAACCCGGAAGATGACCCCGAGTTGTGTGAGCGATCGAGGCTCAGGGGGTTGACCTAGCTGATCGACAGAGGGCTGACCGAGAGGAGGAAGACGACCAATGGCAGAAGACGCTTCGGGCCTTCCAGCGGCAGACCCTCAAGAATTATGAGGGAAGTACCTCTGACATGAAGACGGATGGCTGGATAGAGGATCTAGTGATAGCCTTCATCTTGATCCGGGATCCGACAGAGTATTGGGTTCCTCTGGCCATCAGCTAGATGCGGGGAGCAGTGTTTCAATGGTGGACGCTTTACCTGGGAGAGAGGAGAGAGGTTAAGGTGGCATGGGCTGATTTCGAGAGGGAGTTCCGGGGGGAATTCCTCTCTTCGACGATGAAGGCGGAGAAGAGGCAGGAGTTCCTCTCCCTCCAGTAGGGGAGTATTTCAGTAAGGGAGCTGGGAATCATGTTCAAGGTCCTCCTACGTTTTGATCCGGACATCTTTCCCGATGAGGAGTCTCGGGCAAGATATTTATAGGAGGCTCTCTGACCCTCCCTCCAGTATGTTGTTACCCCCTTTACCCTCCTGACGTACTTGGATTTCCAGAAGAAGGCCGAAGTAGTTGAGAGGATGCATGCTCTAGGAGGTTTGTCGCAAGAGGGTATCCAGTTGGGACCATCGAAGGAGAAGGCCTTCATCCCCAGGCCTCCAGTGTCAGGACCCGCCAGGTTCCGACCAGCAGGGAGCAGGCCGCATCAGTTTCAGTTTCGGTCCCCTGGTCCTTGCCCTTTTCCTTCAGGCCCAGGACCGCGGTGCTTCATCTGTGGGAGCCATGGACATCTCCATAGTTAGTTCCCGAACCGGATACAGTATGGCAGTGGTGCTGGATAGCCTCAGCACCCACCCCAGCAGGAGATTCTAGTCAGGCCTTTCCAGCAGCTGCAGCAGCAGGGACAGCAAGCTCCTGCTCCTCTGAGGTCAGACATTGCAGGTGGAGTTAGACCTCAGGGTTCTCCTCAGGGACCTCGACCTGGGTGTGGTCGGGGAGGTGACTGACAGCCGAGGGGAAGAGGATCTAGTCGTGGATAGTTGTACGCTACGGAGGCAGCAGTTCCAGCAGGGCCGGAGGTCGTTCGAGGTACGATCAGTTTGTTTAGCAGCCTTGTTTATGCCTTGTTTGATACCGGAGCTTCGCACTCCTTCGTCGCACCTAGTCTATCACGTGCCTTGGGTCTAGATGCCGAGAGACTTCTAGTTCCCATGGTGCTGAGCATACCAGTCTGAGGTCAGACCGACTTGTTTTATGTTTTTCAAGGATGCAGACTAATGATAGGGCCACATCAGTCGGTCAGGGATCTTCTTCTGCTACAGATACAGTCATACGATGTCATCCTAGGCATCGACTAGCTGTTCTCTGTGTGTTCCATCATCGACTACTTCCGACGAAGGTTTGTGTTCTTAGACTTGGGTGGCCGGTGTGTTACTTTCACCGGCGAGCGGAGCAATCAGAAGGGAAGCAGGCGAGAGGAACCCCTCCTCTCCTTGTTAGCCGAGCTGTCAGTGGAGTCAGTAGATGCTGAAATGGTGGAGGTTCCAGAGATCGTTAGTGAGTTTATGGATGTCTTTCCTGAGGAGGTGACGACTCTACCCCCTCATTGGGATATTGAGTTCGGGATAGACCTCCAGCCCGGTCCTCATTCGTTTTCGATGGCCCCCTACCGGATGGCACCTTCAGAGCTACGGGAGTTGCAGATTCAGATTGACGATTTGATGAAGATGGGTTATGTTCGACTGAGTGTGTCACCATGGGGTGCTCCAGTCTTGTTCACATAGAAGGCAGGTGGTGGTCTCATGTTGTGCATAGACTATAGGAGGCTTAATCAGGTAACGGTCAATAATTGCTACCCTCTTCCAAGGATAGACGACCTTTTCGACCAGCTGTAAGGAGAAGGGTGGTTCTCGAAGATCGACCTATGGTCTAGGTATCACCAATTGAGGGTAAAGGAAAGTGACATCTCGAAGATGGCCTTCAAGTACAGATATGGGCACTTAGAGTTTGTGGTTATGACTTTCGGTGTTACAAACGCCCCAGTTGTGTTTATGGGGCTTATGAACTCCGTCTTCCAGGAGTATCTTGATCGGTTCGTAGTCATGTTCATTGACGACATCCTGATCTATTCAAGATCGGAGGAGGACCATGCGGAGCACCTGAGGACGGTTTTGGAGGTCCTCCGACAGCACCAGCTCTATGGAAAGTTTTCGAAATGCAAGTTCTGTATGCGAGAAGTGCACTTCATTGGGCACATAGTGTCCGAGAAAGGGGTAGCAGTGGACCCATCTAAGGTTGAGGCGGTTGTTTCTTGGGAAGCACCCAAGAACGTAGCAAAGGTTCTTAGTTTCCTCAGGCTGGTAGGTTACTAATGGAGGTTAGAACCCAACTTCTCTCGAGTCGCGGCACCTTTAACATGCTTGACCAAGAAGGACTAGGTTTTCATGTTGAGTGAGCAGTGCAAGGCATCCTTTAGCTATCTGAAGGAGAATTTGTTTAGTGCCGCAGTGCTGAGACTACTAGAAGAAGGGGTGACCTATGAAGTGTTTTGCGATGCATCGGAACAAGGCCTTGGGTGTTTATTGATACAGCGGAAAGGGGTGATCTCTTATGGGTCTAGGCAGCTATGCCCCCATGATCGTAATTACGCCACCCACGACATGGAGCTTGCAGCGGTCATTTTCGCACTAAAGGTGTGGCGGCATTACCTCATCGGTGAGCTCTTTGTGGTCTTCACGGATCACAAAAGATTGAGATATATCTTCTCCCAGTGGGACCTAAACTTACGGCAACAAAGGTTGATGAAGTTACTCTAGGATTGCAACTTCGAGATTTCCTATACTTCGGGGAAAGGTAATGTAGTGGTCGATGCCTTGAGCAGGAAGACGTAGAAGGATGTGGTCCGAGAGTCGGCAGATTCCTGAAAGGAGATGGAGGAGTTGGCTGCCTTGCACCTAGATGTGAGGATGGATAGTGGTAGAGGTTTCCTATATCAAATGACAGTACAGTCTTCCCTGATGCGGCAAGTGGAGGAGTCTCAGTAGGGATACCCATAGTGCGAATTGATGCACGACTGAGTTGACCAGGGAAATGCTCTCTAAGGGTGGATGGAGGATGGTCAGAACCAGATGCTTTTCCAGGGAAAGATGTTTGTTTCAGAGGCAATGCACGGCCAGGTTATCAGTGAGTTCCACAAATCACCCCTAGTAGTACACCCTGGAGTGTCAAAGATGTACCAGGTACTGAAGAGACAGTTTTGGTGTCCAGGAGTAAAGCGAGCAGTGGCAGAGTTTGTGGCCAAGTGCCTAGTGTGTCCGCAGGTAAAGGCTGAACATCGTGTTCCAGGCGGGTTGTGGCAACCTTTAGATGTTCCCGAGTGGAAGTGGGATGACATCTTGATGGATTTCGTCACCGGACTACCCAAGGTCCAAGGGGGTACGACGCCAT
Organism: Viscum album; assembly: GCA_963277665.1. Classification (NCBI taxonomy): domain Eukaryota; kingdom Viridiplantae; phylum Streptophyta; class Magnoliopsida; order Santalales; family Viscaceae; genus Viscum; species Viscum album. The sequence continues at coordinate 739,929,681 of OY728160.1, forward strand.
CTGGTTGGTAGTGGACCGGTTGATGAAATCAGCTCACTTTCTGGTGATCAAGGAGTCGAGTGCAGTGGATGTTTTGGCACAGTAGTATATGGACGAGGTAGTGCGGTTGCATGGAGTACCAAGTTCCATAGTCTCGGACAGCGATGCACATTTTACCTCATGAGTTTGGAGGGATTTGTAGCATGCTTTTGGCACCCAGATATGCCTTTGCACTGCTTTCCACCCCCAAAAAGATGGGTAGACAGAGCGCACCATCCAGACGTTAAAGGATATGTTGCGGGCATGTATTCTGGACTTTGGGGGATCATGGGTGCGACACTTGCCTCTGGTAGAGTTTTCCTACAATAATAGCTATCACTCTACCATTGGTATGACCCTGTTTGAAGCCTTGTACGGGAGACCATGCCGCTCACCTGTGTGTTGGACCAAAGTAGGAGAGGCAAGCATCCTTGGCTCGGAAGTGGTGTAGAGAATGATAGAGAGGGTTCAGTTCATTTGGGAAAGGATGAAGGTGGCTCAAGACCGGAAGAATTCATATGCCGATGACAGGAGAAGGCCCTTGGAGTTTGAGGTTGGAGACCATGTGTTCTTAAAGGTTTCCCCTCAGCATGGACAGTGAAGGTTCGGCAGGGGGAGTAAGCTTTCTCCCAGGTTCATCAGACCCTTCGAAGTATTGCGGCGGGTTGGTGAAGTGGCTTATCAGCTAGCGCTACCACCGCTGCTACTGAGGATACACGATGTATTCCATGTGTCCCAACTTTTTTGATATCTACATGACAACTCCCACGTCATCGATTAGGTAGAGTTAGATATCAAAGACGATGTGACCTTCGTAGAATGACCATTCAGGATCGAGGATCGTAAGGAGAAAGTGTGTCGTGGTTGAATCGTCCCCTTGGTTCATGTGTTGTGGAGGCATGGTGGGATTGAAGAGAGCACATGGGAGCAGGAGGTCGAGTTACATGTTCAGTACCCAGAGCTGTTTTGACTTTATGTTTTTTTCTGATCCTTGTGGTGTAGTACTTTGTGCTTTAATATATATGGAATTCTTGTGCTTTATTCCGTGTTATTTGTGTGTGTGTGCATGAATGTGTATGATAGGAAAACCTGACTTCTAATCAGGATGCATTAATGTGGATGCGGTTGAACCTGTGCGGGTGAGTCAGTGCCTCCCAAATGGATAATATCCTGACATGTAGGGGGGACTCCCTAACTCATGTGTTGGAAAGTGTAAGTGTTCCTATATGTAGGGGGTTCTGTTCTAGATTTCGAACGGAGAGGTTTTCCCCAGATAAGTATCTTTAGAGGGTGGTTGTTTGGACCCCACTCTTCTCCTTTCTGGTTTAATCTTATATTCTCGAGGGCGAGAATAGTTTGAGAAGTATCAGATGTAATTTCCCGGGTTTTGGGGTCCATTACTTAGAGAAAAATCTGATGTTGAGGAGTTTTGGGTGGTCTGGAAGGCCATCCCACCTTCTCAATGACTCTTAACGGTATCCACGGCCTACCGGTAGGCCTATCCTACCGGTGGCCCTTGGCTACCGGTAGCATTGGACTACCGATAGCTCTGGGTTGCACAATTGGGTTTTAAACCCTATTTCGACCCCCCTAAGCTTTTCTAAATCCCAGTAACGCCCATAAATGTCATCTAATTAAATTAAATGATTTTGAGGTGTGTGTCGGTTTAAACCTCGGGGACCCATTAATGATGTGTGGGGTGTCTCAACCACATGGTCAACCCACGACCCTGCACCTTACTCCATATCTTAATGGCCTGGGGCGTGCTATATCTCACCCCTTATAACCTAAGGGTTCTCCCTAGGTTTCTTTTCTCGATCACCCTATGCTAGGAGTACCCTTCCTTCAGATGATACTCTTTTCATTTGGACGAGCCGCATCGCTATCCGTGGAGTTCCACACCCAAAATTAGCGTTGATCGTTGATCAACAGGTAGGGTTTCACATTCGACTCTCCTTTCTGTGCATCTTGCGGGGTGGGCGTCCTTTTGATTTCTATAGAATTGGATGGACCGAACCATAATGAAGATAATAAACGGATTCTAAAGAATGAAGGGGGTGGGGTGCGACCGATGATGCTTCGATTTAAAATATTACATTTATGATTTCTAAATTGTGTGGTCTTACGCCTTCTGAAAATCATGGTCGTTGGTGGTCTTTCTCTGTGCACTAAATAACCCTTGCCTCTAGTGATGTTTAACGGATTGTATTGTGGTTGTGAACCCTTGCTATGAAAAGTAAATCTGTTAATTGCTTATATTCGGCTAAACAAATTGAAAGCACCAGGATCAAATCCCTTCTGTGATAACCCTGGTTTAAGCCTAGTGGAATTGAAATCATGGAGTGTTTTAAATATTTTAAATCAGAAAATACCCGCATGGGCCTGCGTTGTGTTGATGGTAGTGGGTTGTTCTTTTCGTTTCATTCATGGGCTGATTGCTGGGTGATGTGGGTGGGGATGGGAACCCATGTTATTATACTTTCAGTGGTTATGAATTTTAGGGTTGGGTGGTTACCTTGTTAATATCACAAATTGGGGTGGGATCCTCTGTTGATGAGAAACCATTTCGGGGGGGGCACGGGGCAGTGTCTCGGGGTTTCCATTGCTTCCAGTACTTCAAGGGATCTCACTTATCCCTTTGTTGTTGTGACTTTACAAGAGAACTGGGTGAGGGTGTTGTAGTTGATGCTTGACTGTTTGTTTTCCCTTGACTTGTGCTTATGATTACTAGTTTCCCAAGTAGGTGCAGAAACTTATTTAAACATTGCTACTGAATATGAAAACCAGGATGGGAAAAATGGGTTTTGGTTTCGCGTGAGTTGTGACTTGGACATGGTAATGTTTGTGTTCTTTAGTCTGGATGAGAAAAACCTAAACTTGGGTGAGTTCTTATTACCTATACTTATACTTGTAGCTTTGTGTTTCTTATTCGTGCCCCACCCTAGTTGAGCACTTAGTGCCGAACACCCCCATTTCATGGGGTAGGGTGTTTTTTCAAACACTTCTATTAGTGACTGGTTATTAGCTCCTTTCTTCTCCCTTTCTCGGATAGCCCAAGTATCTTCAGGCAGGCTCTAATGGCATGAAGTCCATTTTTAGCCCAAGAATCTTCAGTCAGGGTACTGGGGTGGTTGGTCCAGTTGTGTGCGGGCAGGTGGTTTCCCAAGTGTCTTCAGGATGAGGCCCAAGTGTCTTCGGGCGTGGCAGTAGATCTTCTAGACCAAGTGTCTTTCGGCATGGAGGTGGTTGTTCTGGCCTAGGTGTTTGTAGGTGTGGTTACGTGTGACAGTTGTGGCCCAGGTGTTTGCGGGCGGGGTTTGGCAGTGGGGCTGCGTGAGTTTATGGCCCAGGTGTGTGCGGGCAGGGTGTGGCAGTGGGACAGCAGTGAGAATGGTGGGATTGGTTCGATGGGTAGGATGTTTTCAATAACCAGTGGGAAAGTGGCGTGGGGTACCCAAAAAACGATGTGATTTATTATACATTACTTGACTTGAGTTATTTGGGGAGTGTGCCTTGGTGAGTCTTGGGTGGATAGTTTACCTTGTTAGGTGTTTGGTTTACTCTTTTCTCACGGGTCTTTAGTACGTTCCCCCACTTGTGCATGAGAGTCTTTGGATTTCCCTACTGAGTATACTTGTATGCTCACCCTACGTATATAAAACTACTTTTAGGTTTCCAGGAGGACTTTGGGGATCGCGCAGGACCGTACTAGCTCGGACCTTTGGGGCAGTTTCTATTGTTGTTTTTCTTTCTTTGGTACTTTACCCTTGTAGTCACTTTTTACTTTGTGGTATTTACTTTTGGAACATGCATATGGGAATGGTTGTTTTGGATTTTCTTGCACTTCTATTTTTGGTGTTGTGAGACATACTATCTTATCTCCCAATCCTATTGAAAAAAAGGGTAATGCCTTCCATTTATTTTGTGATTTCATGCCCTTGGTGCTAGTCGCCACTCTGGGACCTATTGAAGGCGGGTTATGGGGGTCATTATCTCTCCTTCAACATAAAGAAGAAAGGGCCTGGAAATCTGTTGTCCCTTCCCTCCTTTTGGTGAAGTCGGGTCGTGACATTAAAAAACAATGTTTTCTTAAAACATATGGTTTAATTCACTTGAAATTGGGTACGGATTCGTGAAGTTCCCTTAAAATGGGTTTTCTTATCGGAAAGTATTAAGGAGGGAATCATTTAAAAACATGTATATACCCAAAAGAGAATTATGAATTGATAATGATAAAATATTTTTTAGAGTATAAAAATAATTTATAATATGTAAGTAAATATAATATATAAGTTCATTTGGGTATAAATTAAGTTACATAAACCTAAAGGAATAATGGAGGTTCGGGTAGAATCCCTTACGGAATATCGGCCTGGTATCGGGTGTACATAGGAGTGATTAAGGAGAGATAAGGTGGGTTTCTATTATTTTATACATCATGTGGATAGTATGGGAGAGTAGAGAAATCATAACCCATCATTAGTAACTACACATAAAATTGAATAACATAGAGGAGATTCTTGAATAAATGTGGGAAACAGAGGATCCCTTTCATAAAGTTTGATAGTGTTCTTCGATTGATCTTAATGACCTCAATAATAAAATTAGGTTCATTAATTAATAATTATAGATCATACAATACATTTTATTTATTTATTATAACCTTATTAATTTCATTCATGTCCTTTTTGATTAGTTAAGAGGTTAAATTTTATTGTTTTGGAGCAATTTCTTCTTTGGTTTTAATGATCGGTTCACTTATATTCATGTTCGAATAAATATATAAGATGAAAATGGTTGTCCAGAATTGAAGTTATTTGAAATTAGTAAACATACAAAACATTTCATGGTTATAAGATTCATTTGTTTATTTTAGTGAAGGTGAATAATTATATAAAACATTAATGATAAACGCTTGGATGAATTTGGCGATTTGGCTCATAATTAACTTGTTTTGTTTTATTATTTTACATCATATGAGAAAAAGGATTACAGAACATAACATAAGATAAAATACATATTTAAAAGTCTGGTTCAACCATAAAAATGGTTTCATTACCATATTTGAAGATGGTAATAGAAATTGATAACTTGACGTCCTTGAAGGTGATGAATTAACACATCTCGGACGGTGTTTTCATTTATTTCCTAAAAAGGGAGGGGAAAGAAGAGATGATAATGAATTATATTATTATCATAAAACAATTACAGTACATGTATGGTACTAGAGTTTTCATACCATTTGTATGAGGAGAGGTTAGGAAAGAAAAGATAACAAAGGAACAATAAAATAAAATGAAAGAAAATAAAAGAGGAATTTACCTCTTGATTTAATCTTCCTTGAGAGCCTCTTAAGGGGAGAGGATTTAATCTTTTGAGGAGACCAAGGGCTAATGGATGTGGGGGTATCTTGGGGAGAGATTTGGGAAGAATTTACAGAAGGAACAAGGCTTTATAGGAGGGAAGAGTAGGGGGTGTGGGTTGTTTTTAGAGTGGAGGGGAGGAGGGTTTGCTTAATATTTTAATCATTAGTTTATTATTTTTCTGTAAGATAGGAAATAGTAATGATTCCATGACCAAAATCAGTAATATGAGAATATGATTTCGAACCCAAGGTTCTTACATCAGCAGAACATCACCCATGACTCAGTAATTAATGTATTTAACTTATTTTTTATATTATAATATTTCACTATTCATCAAAAATTTATGTATTTCAGAAAAATCCCAAATAACCGTCCTAATGATTTTTCGACGTGTAGAATCCAAAAAATGAACTCTATTTTTAAAAAATAATTTTCTAAATATGATTAATTTAATTTATAAATTAAAATCATAATTTACTTGAAAAATACAAATTTTTAAACTATAACTGATTTTTTAATGTTTCTAAAAATTATATATGGTATTATAAAATTATCTTAAAACTAGAAGACATAAAAACAATAATTTATGAATACGTTTTATGAAAATAAACTTTCTTTTTTAGTTATTAAATTAATCATAATTTTTTAATTTAATGTTTTTGACTTATAAAAATACCAACACAATCATACTATCACTTATAAGATGGATAAATTTTATTTATAATTTTTTAGTAGGTTTATTATTTACTTGTCTAATTTACTATTCATAAGGTTTATATTACTATTTATAAGCGTAAAATTACTATTAATAAGGGTCAGTTACTATTCTTAAAAAAATTACGTTAGTCTTATCAGACTCCAAACATCTTACTGATCGCAACTGTGTATGTAATATTTTCAAAATTCAAATCATAGAAGTGACAATATTATGTTTAAAGGTCACATAGTTCTTAGTAGTTCATTAGGTTGTGATTTTATTAGATTATATGACATAATTATAAGAATGTAATTTCCATTGATAAAACATTAGGTCTTTATATATATTTAATGAGTATATATGATATTTATTATACAAAAAAATTATATAATGTTGAATTATTATTTATCATTCTTTGATTCCATCCACAGAAAAAATAAAAACAACATTCATGTGTATGTATAACCTACCATCTCAATGAACATTGAAATTTATTTTCCTATCTCAAAAATTTATAGATGAATATAAATATGTATATATTTAATATATATTATATTTATGTCATGATTAATATTTAAGAGATTATGTAAACATAATCAGTCAATTATGACAAAAAATACCAGAATAAAAACATAAATGGAAAATGATGTAGTTATCACCCAAAATAGTGATTTCAATAAATAATTATTATTAAATGAGTGATAAAATGTTGTAAGTGAATAATATATATTATGATATATGTGATTATGTATCCAGGATATATGTATAATAAATATATGTTTATTATACAGGATTTTCAAACATGTATAATAGAAGTGAGAGTTGAGGTAAGGAATATTCATCTCACTTTTATTTCTGTGGGATACATGCCATATTCACCAGCTGTTATATTAGTGTGGTGTGTATACTACAGATGAATTTATTTTATGATTATTATAATTAAAATTAATTTACACAAATATCTCTATAATTTTATTCTCTTCATGGATCTTACTGTTCAAATCTTACCAAATTGGTGAGGATTTATTTTATAATATCATTGTTTATCAGGACTGTTTCTGATTAGGTCTTTCATAATGAAATATTAAGATCTATATCTCAAGAGAGTAATTAATTTTGTTATACTATGTATATTTATTCTGAATACATGTTTTCCATTCATTTTTTTCCACTTAATGTACTCATGAAACTAAAACAATGTTTTTAAAAAAAATATTTTATTTCTTTCATTGGTCAAAAATAATTTTTCTTCATATCCTTGTTTTATAAAAATGTTTTCAATAATGTATTAATATTAATATAAGTATTTTAATTTTAATTTTTACATATTTTTTGTCTTTTATAAAATTGTTTTGAAGTAACCATCTTTTCATTTTCCAAACGAGATAGTTTTGAATTTTTTCTGAAAATGAGAAAGGGGTCTTTGTTTTCAACATACAGGACATGGATGAAATTTCCCACCATCATGAACAATCAACTCTTTGATGTTTAATTTTCAAATTTTGAATGCACTTTTCAATGAATATGTTTTCTATAATATTTTGTAAATTTTATTATTTTAAATAAGTTATTTCACATAGAAAATGATATTTTTATTTATGAATTACCCCATGTGATCATTTATAAATATTTATCCATTTATGATGAATGATTTTTATGTTTCATAATCATTACTAGTAATATGATCCAATGATATCATACTTAATAAATATAAATATGGTTTATAATAATTATTACAAGATGTTTATCAAACTCATTCCCTTTCTATTGGATATGTTTTTTTGAATTGATGAAATGGTTGTGAAACATATTTTGATTCTAATGGTTATTTACTATTGAAATATTTTTTAAACACATTTATTTTCCATGGGTTGTGGAATTTTTAAATATGAATGAAACATTTTTCTTTTCAATTCGGTATTCTATGATGAATTGTGTATGAAACTCATTTATTTTCCATGGGTTATTCCATGATGAATTGTTTATGAAACTAGTTATTTTATTAGCAATAATATGGTAAATTTTTTATGATATTGTAAAACATATCTATTTGATTTTAATTTTTTGATGGGTGGGCATATAATTATATTTCTCTTTAATGGATTGGGTAATTATGGATATCTCAAAAAATAAATTTGACTAGAATGGGGAGTGAACCCAGTTCAATAAGAAACTCTCTCCACTATAATAGTCTTGGGAGTAAACCTTCACTGCTGTGGTGGTTTTGGTATTGAACCCATTCCACTATAATATTCTTATAAATAGACCTTGACTACTGAGGAATTTATTTTTTACGCTTATGTATGCGCCAAAAATTTATGTCATCTTCCAATTTTATGGTCTTATAGTTAATGATCATTGATTCCTTTATCATTCATACCTTATGCATTGTCATGCCTTATTCCATGAATTGTGATTAGGATCTGTGTTATATAGGGTATGGTTTTTAAATGTTATGATCATGTTATCATTACCTTATGCCCATTTTATACTTAAACGACCATTAATATCTCCCTTTTTTACCCTTAGAGAGCATCTGAGCTCTCCCTTTCTTATATCACCTTTACCTATGTTATAAAGAATGTAATAAGTACAATATGTATAAGAATTTTTCTTGTTATAATGAACAATTTGTTTATGTTTCCATGTTTCAAATGGAACTATACCTATATAATTCTAATGTGTATTTTATTGTTATGTAATTAGTATTCATCCATTAATATGTTAAAAATATTAATGAAAAGTATGGTCTGTAATAACAACTTGATCTAGGAGAATTCAAGATAATTATGGGTGTGAAAAAATATAGCATTCCTCCAATGTACAGTAATATGGGATTGTTCTTAGAGTAAAAACCCCTATGTAAATTCTTAGAAAACTATCACATGTTATGAATAATAACCCCAAACATGTTGAGATACTAAATACATAAAGGAAGGAACAAATTTCTATCGAGTTTTTCATGAGAAATTTTTTTTCACCTTTAGTGAATCCTCCAACTAACCAAATTCTAAACTATGGATAAATGTGATAAACAAGTTATTATTTTCCCTCAAATTATTAATCCATGTGAAATTTATAATATCATTTTATCATTTTTAAGGTGATGTTGGCCAATAGTACACTCTTATTATTTATAAAATAAAGGAAGAAAAGGTTTTCTCTAGGGAATAGGAAATGTTAAATAATGTATTCTTTACTAAATATTTCCCTAAACTATTCAAAAAAAATGGAGAAAAAATTAATAGTGTTCTAAAAAATGAGGATTAATTAGTGGTTAACTATGAAGGAAACATCAAGAGACACATAAGGTATGCCTTGGGTTTTATTACAGACATCAGGTGTATGATCAAACATTTCATTATTGTCCTAAAACCATGTGTTCAGAGGAAATTAGGATTAAGAGACTTTAATAGCTATGAATAGGTTGTTAAATGTGTATATAATATGAAAATATAAGTTGGGGACAATCATTATTCCAACGAAAATAATAGGAATATGGATATTCTTGAAAGATCAAATGGAAAATCTTATGGATGAAAGAAAGTTTAATCATATACATGAAACAAATGATAGGAAAATCACCCAAAAAATATTTGAAGGAACCAAGAAGTGATTTATGTATGGAAGGGGTTTCTATCTTGACAATGAACCTAAAAATAAAATTATCTAATTAATAATTAGGATCATTTCATTTATTCTCAAAAAATATAAGAGAGAGTGGGTTGCATGCTAGAATAATTACTAAAAATGAATTTGAAATATAAATTCCTAGAAATAATTTAAATATAAATCTTGGTAAGATGCCCCAAGTGGGACCTGAATATTTACTTAATCTAGAAGTAAAATATGAGGTATTATCCATAATATGTCGGTAGGTAGAGTTTCTCATAATTAAACCACCATATGTTGCTCTTAGAAAATTTCACTTGTTGTTGTTGAGGAGTTATTCCTGGATAGAGTATAAAAATTCCCACCACCCCTTACAACTAAGTATATCTTTCATGAGGGGGGTAGGATGAAGTATGAATCATCCTCCTTCTAGGTTACTTCTTATGAAACCTCCTATTTTTGTTCTATTTCTGGCTCAATGGGAGCTACTTGAATTGCAATTTCAAAATTTGGTTTAGAATGTATTTTAAATTTTACATAACTTAAACCAGAAGAATGTAAATCTGAATTCTAACTTTTAGTGTGAGAAACCTATATATTGATTTCCTCTAGCTTAGCTACTAGGATCTCTTTATGGGATACCTCAAATTCACATACATCAAAACTAGGGAGGTCCATGTGTTTTTAAATAGGTTCATCTTCTTTTTCCTCTTCATCCTCTAGGGAATAATAAGAGTAATCTGAATCTGTAAAATAAAAAAATAGAAATTAGTGATAAACAATTAGGTTTCAATGAAATAAAATTATTTTGAGTTCAATAAGGATTAAACTCCATGAGTAGGTTTGGTTTCAATATCTTTTCAATGGTGAGTTCCACTTGTAGTTGATTCTTTATGGATGGAGGCTGGTACAAAGGCTCCAATATATTTTATTCAATTTCAAGGCTGAGTGGTGAAATTTATTCCACCACTAGCTCATGTTATTTTTAAGGAATGAGGAGATCATTTTGTTCTTCACAATCATTCTAGAATCCTTATATATCTTTATGATCTCCCATATGTATATCAGGCTTTGGTTTCTCTTGGGTAGCATGGAAATATTCTATTAGAATTCCTATTTGACCTTGTAGTCCTTCAATAGCCTCTTTATGTTCCTTTAGTTGACCTTTTGTTTACTATAAAATAGCTTCTTCTTGTTGTCGGTATACCTTTGAGTAGTCATTCCATGCAAAGTAATAGCAATTTGGAAACATCATGGAAGAATAATTTTTTATGGTTTTTTAAATTTGGAAAAAAATGAAAACTATCTAAAATTTGAAAATAGAAAAAATTAAAGTAAAAAATTATTAGCCCCCTAGAAACAGTTCCATTTTTGATACACACCTATCATAGGGCGTATTAAAACAAAATTACTTTCCTAATGCGATACTGAGGCTAGACAGGTTCATCTCACTTGAGGAGTTTTCTCATTTGTTCAATCACTTAATCTAATTCACCTAAAATAATTTTTTTTGTTTATTTTAATTAGTCTAAGAAAGTAATGTAATTTAAATGAAATAAAAGTTAAAACTAACATGCAGTGACAAAATTCAATTAGTAAATAATGAACTTGGACTTCATGGTTTGGTTTGTGGGTTTCACTATTCTCCTTTTTGGTGTTTCAATTAAGTTTTATAATTCAGTTTTGAGATCTCATTAATGAATAACTATTATTTTATTTAGTGCTGTGAAATATTTAATGCATTTAGAAATATTAATTCTACCTCCTTCTATAATCAAGGTTAATGTTAAACCTAGATCGAGAGTGTGACATTTTCCAAGACCTGGTTCCATCGTATGCCATTTCATCTAATAAATGGATCAACTCCATTATATAAAGATCTTGTATTCAATACAAGGGAGGTAAAAGTTTTAATAAAAGAATATAAATGATTTTGAGTTTAGTGTCGAGGTGGAAGATCACCGTATACATGCACTATTACACTTAATCATCATAAACATAATAAATTAAGTGCAGAATGAATGGAATTTCTATATACCTCCCTAGGGCCAAGCCTCAATTAATCCCCTAATTTTTTAGGGTAAGAGTTCATTGTGGTGAGATGAGAAATAATAGAATAATAAAATTAATTAATAAAAATTAAAATAATGAGTATGAAAAAAGGAGAATAAAAACACACACATGAAATCACAAACTAAAAATATAGGAAAAAAAGGGAAGAATGAGAAAAATATAGGGAAAAAAAGGGGTGGATGGATGGAAGACTACACAAAAAATTAAACAATGGATGAATTATAATTTTTATAAAATAAATTAAAATTACATTGAAAATAAAACAAAATTAAAATTAATAAAAAAATAAAAGAAAGAAAGAAATGGGTGTAAAAGATTCCCCTCAAAAATATATATTCTCAAATTAGTATCTTGTTTAGTCCATCATATCTTTGAATAACCCCAAGGTGACTTATTATAGGTTTCTCTTAAAAAAATTCTATCTGAAATCCAAATTCAACATTAATTGGTTGCTCCTAGAGAAATTTATAAAAAATTTATTGAGTATAACTTTTTTTATCTTATATTTTTATAAATATTCTTTAAATTTTGACCATCTAATATATTCTTTAATGAATAAAAATATACATGATCATTAAAAGTCGAACATGACTTTAAATTATCTTGAAAATCTAGTTGTAATCACCCAAATCGGTGTTGTGTAGACTGATTTATTCAATTTTTACTGAAGTGTGGTCCATGTAGTCATCCAAAATGATCATCCAAATTGATTTATTTTTTTGGCCCTTAGAAGTCTGTATTATATTTTAGTACATTAGATAAAGTTGTAGAAAACAAACCATCAAATCATAAAAAAAAATAACATCAATTTGATCGATATTTTTATATTTTTGATCAAAATATACAAGTGGTTAAAATATGATAAATTTATAGAATTATGAAATTTTCTAATTTAAACCCAAAACATACAATAAATCCAAAATCAATGAAAATAAGATCAATCTGATAAATTTTTTGGATTAAATCATTTAAAAATATATTAAAAATGATGAAAATATTATCTCAATCAATTCCCCCATATTAAACTATGCTTGTTCTCAAGCATAAAATCTCAGCATTGAAAATCAGAGGGCACTAATATTACCAACATTTAAATTCCAATTAAATAAAATTTAAACAATTATAAATGTCAAATAATATTTTCAAGTTCCACATAAAATATCAATTCAATTTCTCAATTTTTAAATAAACAAAAAATTCAATTATTTTACTTTTCCCCTTTTAAAAATAGTGTAACATATCCTTTCATTCATTAACAATCCTAAATTCATTATAATTAAACATTTCAAATCGTGATTTGTCTCACTTTTGAATATTTTCTATCATAACTTGTGATACAATTCCTATAGAGTTATTCTCATATTGGGAGAACATGATCTTATCCATAGGCTTGTAAATGAACTAATTTCTCCACTTTGTGAAGATAAAAGGCACATAAAGTCGTTAGGATTTTCAATAAATGTTCAAATAACTCTAAGGATTAAGGTTGGTAGGATTTGATGCACTAAAAATTAAGGCTCAAGAGAGAGGTTTATCTCTAAGTACAATTCCTGATATCATAAATAATAGTGTAATGTAATTCTCCACTTCAAAGTAACAACTACCATATCCCCCGAATCTAGATGTAAGGTCATATAAAAATTAAATCATGATCAATTATTTTTAACCCTCTTGAATATTATTTATTTTATAATTTATTTTCTTTTTCAAAGAACATTTTTATTTTTATTTTATTTTTTTGAAATTTAGGATTATAATAAACCTCACATCAACTTCCATACCATGTATGACAAAAATCAAAGGTCTAGTAATGGCGATTTTTTGTTTTCTCAAATCACAACCCATTTTTCTCATTTTTTGGTTTTTTTGTTCTTTTTTTCATTTTTTTTAATTCAAGAGGGGAAACAAATGAAGTATCTTGAATTAATAAACAATATTAATTTATTATCAAAATAAAAACCCCCAAATTTTTTCTTTACAATGTGAATCATTCCTTCTACCATGATTCCCTTCAGCCCCACACTTAAACTTTAAAATATCATGAAAATACCTTGACTAGGGTAGGAAAGGATAAAAATTGCTTCAAACATATACCATCCCTATAGAGTTTATTCATGGACTCCATGGGATAAATAAATATTGGTGTAAATGTTGTATTTTATGTATAAGTATTTTTTAAAAGATGCATCAATCATTTTAAATTTGGTTTTTCACATTCATATATTTGAAAAGTTAAAATGAATGTTCTGGTAGGTGACATGTCCCAATATCACTCAATAAATATACCAAATATAAAATAGGAAGTATTTGGTATCTACATCCTCTCGGGAATGGGAGTATTATATTGCAAAATCACTCAAGGCGTGATTAATAATAACAAATCAATTTACATGAATTTCAGAAATTCAAAGAATGAAAAAGTTTTGGGAATTTTCATTTACATGATTCAATTAATTCCCTCAAATCATGAGTCCTTATTTTAATATACATGATTAACTTTAATCATACAATTCTCCATTTTATTCATTTAATTCTATTAACATCAAAATTTGAAACATGGAATCACGATATTCCTAATAAACTCATGTATCCTAGATAAGTCAGATAAAAAAATAATTTATGTGGGGCACACAATTTTACAATTTAAAGCTCAAAAAATGTTTATAGACAAAAATATTGGTAGTTTAAAAGATTAAAAATATAATTGAGATCCCTTTTGAAATGAATCTTAGTCCATTTATTACACTATTTGGGGCTTCTTTCTTCCATCATAAACCTATAAAATAAAATTAGCCAATTAATCATAAGGATAATTTCATTTAAGATCAAAAAATATAAGATGGAGTGGTACAAATATTGGACTAATTACTTAGACTAAATTTGAAATCTAAAATCCTATAAAGCGTTTAAATATAAATCTTGGAATGATCACCCATGTGGGCCCTAAATTTTTACTACCTCCATAAGGGCAGTATTGAGTATTATCTATAATCTATCAATAGGTGGAGTTTCTTGGACATGAACCACCACACGTTTTTCTTCTGAGATTACACTTATTTGTTATTTTTTGGTGAGATTCATGGATAATTTATACCAATTCCACCCCCTCATAAATTAAGTATAGGTTTCATGATGGGGTAGGATAAAGTATGAATCATCCTACTTCTAGGTTTCTTCTTGTGCAACATCCTCTTTCTCTTCTAGTACTGGATCAATCTGAGTTTCATGAATTGAAATTTCAAATTTTGGTTTATAATGTATTATTAATTTGATATAATTTAAACATTAATAATGAAAATCAAAATTTCTAATTCCAGTGTGAGTATCCTTTATAATGATTTCCTCTGGCTCAGCTACTTGGAGCTACTCATCGAATTCCTCAAATGCATATACATCAAAACCAGGGATCTCCATGTGTTCCTCAATAGGTGCATATTAGTTTTCCTCCTAATGATCTAGGCCATAATAAGATTCATTCTAATCTTTAAAATACAAATATAATGGAGTGATGGAAAATTAATTTTCAATAAAATCAAACGATTTTGAGTTCAATAATCATTGAAAACCTTGAGTATGATTGGTTCCAATATTTTATTTAGTAGTGAGTGACTCTTGGAGTTGATTATCAGTGGATGGAATTGAGTAGTCGGGGTCCTCTATATTTTCATTAATTTCATGGATTTGTGGTAAAATTTCTTCCATCACTGGATCAATTAATTTGGAAGGAATAGGGAGATCAATTTGTTCTTCAGAATCATTAGAGAAGTCATCCATATCTTTTTGATCCCCCACATGTATTTCAATCTATCATTTCTCTAGGTTTTCATGGACATATTCTATCAGACTTCCTATTTTTCACTATATTCCTTTTCTGGCCTCATTAAGTTGCTTCACTTGAGCTCTTTTTTACTATAGTAATTCCATGCATAGTAATTTTAGTTTGGATACAACACAGAAAAATAATTTTTTTATGGTTTCTAAATTTTAGAAAATAATGAAAACAATCTAAAATGTGAAAATATAAAAATTAAAGTAAAAAAATAATTAGTCCACCAAAAATGGAACATGTTTTGATGCACACCAATCACTGGGTGTATAAAAAAAATTATTTTCCAAATGAAACACAAATTTTGGCCATGTTTATCTAACTTTATGAGCATTCTAAGTTGTTCACTCACTTAATCTAATTCACCTAAACTACTTATTTTTTGTTGTTTTTATTTATTCGTGTAAATTAATTTAATTTAAATTAAAAAAAATATAAAACTAACATGTAATGAAAAAATTTATTTAGTGAATAAATAACATGTCCTTTATCATTTGGTTTGTGGGTTCCATCATTCTCCTTGTTGGTTTTTAAATTATGTTTGATAATTTTATACTGAGATTTCATTCATGAATTACTATTATTTTATTTAGTGGTGTGAAATATAAAATTAATTTATAAATCTCAATTACACATTGTAGTATAATCAAGGTAAAGGTGACACCTTTCTCAAGAGTGTGACATTTTCTAACACCTCACTCCATCATATGCCATTTTATCTATAATTAGATAAAATTCATCATATAAAGAGCTTGTATCCAATAGAAGGGTGGGGAAATAATTAATAAAAGAATATAAATGATTTTTTATTTCATTTTCATGGTGGATGATCACCACACTTGTGCACTATTACTCTTCCTCATCATAAACATAATAAAACCTAATAAATTTAGTGCAGAATGAATATAATTTCCACTTACCTCTCTCAGGCCAAGCCTCAGGTTAGCCCCTTATTTTTTATGGTAATAGATAAAAATGGTTAAATGATAAATAAGATAATAATAAAATAAAATATCAAAAAAATAAAATAATAAGGATGATAAAAATAGAATAAAAACACATACATGAAATCACAAACTAAAAAAAGAAGAAAAGAAGAGAAGAATGAGAAGAAGGTGGAGAAGAAAAGAGGGTGGATGGGTTGAATAAGACAAAAAAATTAAAACCATTCATGAATTATATTTTTTATAAAAGAAACTAAATTAAAATTTCATTGAAAATAAAACCATTTTAAAAAACAATAATAAAAGAAGAAAAGAAATAGGTGAAACAGCTTCCCCTCCAAAATCTATCTTCCAAAGGATGGATCCCATGTCGTCCAGAATAACTTAGGATCACAAAAATGTTCCTTATTATATATTTATTGGAATTGAATTTCATATCTGACCTCCAAATTTTATATTAATTTAATGCTCCTAAAAGAAGTTATGAAATTTTTATTCAGTATGACCACTAGTAGAAAACTGATTATTCGTGGAGGTGGGTTCTGAGTGACCATGATTTCGTGGATTCTATTGGTATCATTAGCAATTTCCCAATTTCGGTTTTTGTATTTTTTCACTCCCCAACCCAAAATCCATCCTTCCCTCCCTTTAACCCCCCACTCCCCTATGACCTCGCTCCCCCTGCACCGCCCTCCCCTCCGTCCCATCACCATCAAACCTCTCTGCCCCTATTGTCCCCTATGTAGTCATTTCCTCCCCTAACCCCACTCTCTTTCACTCTCCCATGACCCCATGACCCCACAAACCCACAACCCCAACCTCGCTCCCCCCACCTCCCCGCTCGTGTGTTGCCCCGTCCTCCGCCCTACCACCATTGAACTGCTCTTGCCTTGTCCTCCCCCACATATCCATGTCCTCCCCCAACCCCACTCATGTCCTCCCCCATACAACCCCATACTCCCTCGACCCAACTCCCATCCTCCCCCACCTCCAACAAGCTACCCCCCCCCCCTCGGGAAAGCTTCCCCCCTCTGTCCAGTTACGCTACCTCCGTCCAGCTATCCCACCTCCATCCAGCTACCCTACATCCATTGAGACTGCAAGTTGGTATTTATTACTGCCTGATTGGAATTATCTTATTTATGTCTTCATGAACATTTTCTTTGATTTTGGATCCATAATATTCACATCTAATTTGTTTTTGTAAGGATTTTATTTCTTGATTTATTATTCTGGTACAGCTTCGTTTGATTTCTAATCTAATTTTCATGGTTTTTCATTATTTAATTTATCTAATTTTTCCTTAATCCCCTACAGAATTCCCCTTAAATATTCAATAAATTTCATATTTATACATATCATTGGAATCAGTTTCCCAATTTCCCCCAAGATAATAACATTTCCACTACTAAAAAATGTTCTACTTTTCTTCTATTTATATTATTTCAACTGCTACTATAAGTTATATGTTATATATTGCTAACAGAATTGATATTTTTTATACTTTTAATCACTATAAAATAGTGGTTATATTGTACTTTCATTTATAATGTCTTTGATATCTCTTCACAATATTTCTATGTCATCTAATTTACATTATCAATTTGATTCATTCATTTTATTTACTTCTTCTATATCCACTGTATACTATTTTTTTGTATATTTTCACACCATCCTTCATCATTCAACCCAAAATTGCATGCATATGTTCTAATTACAATCAACGTTTCAAGGAAGCGATATTACAATGGATAATAAAAGTGTCTCAAAAAAATCCTGGTAAATTTACTAGTTTTTGAATGTTTTTTTACTAAAATTGTTAGAATACGTGTCAAATTATATTTCTAATGTTGTTTTCAAATATATATATATATATATACATTAAAATTGACTATTAAGTCTCAGGTACACATAGTTATTTATCTACAAATAACAAGGTTCTAAAAATTGTTTAAATGGATACAATGTCATATAAAAATATATGCTTGGAGAGTACAATTCAATTGTCATTGTAAAATTTACCTATGAGTGGTTTTTTTGCTTCCTTTTCTTTCTTCTAACATTATTTATTTTATATTATATTTATGTTAAAAAAAATTTAAATTCGTTCTAATATTTTTATGGTTTCAAAAAACTATAAAATTTTAAATTACCAAACATAGATATATAACACAAGCCCCTTTACTGTAATGGTACCAAAGGATGTGGCTAAATATTTCCCAAAATTTTAAATATGTTACTATTTCTTACATAAATTTTTTAATAAAAATATTTTTCTTCATAAATAAATCTATCATTTATATTTTTTTCATGTTCATCTGAACATCTACTAACAATATCACTACATCCACTAATTCTTTAACAACTATGGGATATGCTTCCTCTATATCCAATTTAACGTTTTTAACATCAACCATGAATTTCATACACTATTAGGTTAAATATATACAAAATTCATGAATTATTCTTCCTTAATTAGTTATCATTAGTGCAATTTTTTAAATTCAATATTATCTTGACATAGAAGAAAGGATACATTGTTTGAAAAATAGATTATTCAATTAACCATGCACCCCCTGCCTGAGTGAAACTTCATTGTCGAGCTCTCCCGCATCCATCGAGCCCTCATTCCCCTATCAAGATCCTCTGTCGATCACTCCTTCCTGCATTGTCAAGCCCCAATGTCAAGTCCTCCCACCCCGTCGATCCCCCATCAT
The DNA here is from genome assembly GCA_963277665.1 of Viscum album. Classification (NCBI taxonomy): domain Eukaryota; kingdom Viridiplantae; phylum Streptophyta; class Magnoliopsida; order Santalales; family Viscaceae; genus Viscum; species Viscum album. The sequence continues at coordinate 739,948,934 of OY728160.1, forward strand.
GGATCCCCAAACATGTTTCCCCGCTTTACCTGAAGTGAGTTTAGAAACATTTATAATTTATTAATTAATTATTTTTAGTATATTATCTACTCTTCATTCTCAATTTATCTTGTTTGAACCCCAAATCTGATCTAACATGATGGTTTTTTTGTTTCTTTGTTATTTGGAAGTTGGATTATTTATCAGGTGATGTGGTTTATTTTTTCTCCTTGATTTTTGTTCGGTGGGTGTGTCTGTTGCATTAATTTCTCAATATCATGGACCTTTATTGATTAATCTATAATCTTCTAGCCTAATTCACTATATTAAACCACATTTTTTCTACTAAGATGAACCTCATATAAGGTTTGGGTCATTTTCAAGTAGTGTTTCTCAGTCCTTATAATGGGTTTGTTTGTTGTCTCTTTGTTCTCCCTAGTGGAAAAGGTTTTTTATAATGGTTCACAACCAAAGTCCCTATGATCACTGGCTTCCATGACCTATTGATCCTTCCAAGTAATGTATCTATTCTTAACATTAGTAATTGAGGGTGTTCTAAGTAATTTTTGGACATTTATTATCTATATTTCCATTTACTCACTAATTCTTGAAGATAAGTAAATGAATATTTCTCTGGGCAAGAATGTTAGTTATCTTTTTGCTTATTTTTTTATCCTTCCCTATTTAATTATACAATTTTTCTTGTTCATATCTATACCATTTTACAAGATACTGTATAATTCTAAATTTTAATATAAATTATTTATGAAAAATAAATAAATATGGAATTCATTAATTGAAGTAAATAAGGGGAGTAATACGTAGTGGGTGCAATATAAAAAACACTCCCGAATTAGTAATTTAAACGAATGATGAAATTAAAATTTACAAAATCATACTTCCATGATTTGGGTATATATTTATTATGGCACTACAGAGATCTCCACCCGCTCCCCACATGGATTATCAAGCTCATTCATCCCCACCACCACTCTCAACCCCTCCCTCCAACTCCACAGTCTCTTATCTGATACATCTCACCCCACAACCACTAAGGATAATAGGTTATACATGCTTTTTTTTCTTAAATATCTACACATTGTGACCTCCATGTATGTACTCCCCATAATACAACCAATCCTATCCTTCTGACTCTACACCTCGTCGTCATCCACCACTTCTCTGTGTGATTTGGACCACCCTTTTCACACATTGTCTGACCTCTCATTCTTGTTTGAACCAATTATTTATATAATTAATATGTGTGTAGGTTCATGTACACATATTCACAGTTAATTCATGTAATATATTTCACTCTATAAGTATTCATTACTTTTGATGTTGGGGTACTATCAGAATTGATGGGTATTTGTCGCCTTATAGGTTCTAGACCTATGGTGAGGTTCTTGGATGGTTTAGTATTAGAGACTTATCCTTTAACCATTATTCCTATATTTCCGTTAGGGCTTTTCAAAATATGAAATTAATATAGTGATTGATGCTTCTAGTCTCATTGTTACTACTATAATATTCTCTTCATTATTATTGAACATCATCTTAAACCTTGGGTTATAAAGTGAGGACCAAGAAGACCTTTAGGAAGAGTGATTAAGTGCTTCCTTCCATGTGTGTATTTCTAGTTTAAAATGTCAGGTAAGTTATTAGTGACTTGTTAGGTGGGTGAGCGGCTAGTTTAGAATAAGGATGAGTTAGGGTTGTCCTTATAATTATTTTGGTAAGTTAAAATTGTGTGATCTTTTTTTATGAGGTAGTATGTGTTGGAATGGGATAATTAAGGGTATGACTTGTAAAGGAATACTTTGAAATATTATTTTGGAATTTTTTGGGGATATAGGTTTAGTATCATGAGTGAGTTGGTTTTTTGGGGGTATATTTCATGGTTCTAGGGATATGGTTTGATGCTTAAATTAATTTAATAATTGGGATAAATGGGTTTTTTTTACATAGTATAAATAAATTAATTGGTACCAAGAATGTAGTTTGGAATAATGGCAGATATTTATGTTGGGTTACATAAAACTGGTTAAATGGTCAAATTGAATCCTTTAATTTGTGGTAAGTTAGAATAATAAAATGATGTGGAAAAAGTATGTTTGATTCTTCTATAAATTAAGTAATTGAGATGAAATTTTTGGCATGAAATTAAATGAATGATGATGAGGTAAGAAATGATAAGTGGGATAAATTATGAATGGATGGTTATGAGATTAAATAAAGTAATAAATGGAAGATTCACTTTTGTTAATGGTATTTCCTTACTATTATATTTATCGATATCACTATGTTTCATCTTTTTTTTCTATAATATTTACTGAATATTGAATATTTCTTATGCATGTTTATAATGATTGTGTTGAATGATATTTATATGATTTTCTGCTAGGATCATTTGACTTGGTGATACTAATAATGGGAAGTAATGGGATAGAGTCCACTTCTGCATGGGTGGAGGATGTAGTGATGGTGGTGGGGTCTTGCAGTGGCTACATGGGATGAAAGATATGAGGTTGAGGTGATGGAAATGTATATTATTCATGATTTTGTTATTCCTTACATCATGATAATTGAGGGGTTTTTTCTCACTACTGGTTTGAGATGGAAGGACATTATGTTGACATGTAAGAGTAATTGAATTATATTAATGGGGGTCCAATTTCTTAATATCTATTATGATGTTATTTCTCTTGATTTTTTATGGTTATGTTATGATGGAAACAAGATGGTTGTAGGGAAGGTGAAATAAATTATAGTAATTCGAGATGATAGATGTGGGTTTCGAGGGTTATCCCCATCTTCACTACCGACTTAGGGGGTACTAGTGGAGGGGGATCATGACAAAATGATATCACGCCTTATAGTTGAGAGATATAATGGAGTTAAAAGTTAGGCACTAGTGAGGTTTGCATAGGAATGGTAGGGAAACAATGTTATCTAAACCTATAATGTGATGTAGGAAAGGGAGACTGGCTGGAACATGGTTATTTAATACCTCAATGATACAATTCATGGATATTATTAGTATACTAAACATGTTTAGGTATAAATGCACCGATTACGAAGTATGGATTTAAGAAGGGAGAACGCATCATTCTCATAACATGAATTCTAATACTAGGATGTTTATTTTTTTTTATTGTGTTAATTTGAGCTGATCTGTTTCAACCCTATAAATCATGTTTTGTGCCTTTTTTCATACTATTTTTAAATACACCTTATTATAAATTTGTAACATGATTTCATACTTGATTTCTATATCATGTCATGTTGAATTTTAACATAATATTTGATGCATGATGAACCAACAAGTGCATGTTTGAAATTAAAGATATTATTTTATAATAGAAGTAACATGGTAATATGTTTCTACTAATGATGAAGTTTGGCCATAAGTATTATTTTCTAGAAAATTCTCAATTAATGATATCATGATTAGTTGTAGCTTAAAGTATGATGCATGTTAATGAACCTGTAAAGGAATGTTAGTAATTAAATGAAAACTATATATATAGTTCATTAAAATTAAAGAGACATTCTAAAATTAATAAAGTTGTCTTCTTTAAATTTTTTAAATTATTATTTCACCATGAGTTAAGAATTCCCCAGTTTATTGTCCAATAGTTTAAAGGAGCTTTAAATAAAAAGTTTCAGCATCATGTTTTGAATTATATCACTCTTAAAGGAATGTTTTTTCATCATGTTTTATATTTAATATTCTAAATAACAAATGTTATTTCATGTGATAAGACAAACTTATGGTTTCAAAAATTATTTTAATTGAATGCAAACTACTAGAAAAATGAGCTTTGGAGGAGGCTTGATTAGGGTGACCTCAATTTGGTGTTATCTAGGGAGTATAATAGAAACATCCATTTGGAAATCACTGTTCATTTCCCCACCTCGCCCCTTTTTTCCCCATTTCCCCCCTTTCCCTCATCGAGCACACCAACCCCCCGCCAATCTCTCACTGATCCCCCACCATGTCGCCTGTCATCCATCCACCGCGACACCCATATCCCAGTCAATGTTCCATCCTCCATACATCTATCCAACCACCATGCCTTTGGCCATCAACTCACCATTTTATCAGTTCCTATCAATTCCACTGGAAATGAAAATTATGACCCCATTGCCATGATTTTGGTTGGTAACCTACTTAGCATGGTATGTAATTATCATCATTAGTTCCCATCTATTATATATTTCAACTAGAAACATTTTATAATTCATTTATTATAGTTCCCATTCCATATTTGAGTAACATGTGTCATTCTAGTCTCATGTATAATATATCTAAAATATGTAGTCTTGTTTCTTACCTGGTTAATTTCTTTAGAACATTCTTGACCCTTTTCAAGAAATTTTTCCAACATGAACTTGTAATATTTATTTGATTTTATAATTCAGGTTTCTATATTCCTCACCCAAGGGAATTGACATGCCTTTATTGGTAGAGTAATGTATAATCATTAAATGGAGAAGGTTCTTCAGTTTTTGAAAACATACCTAGTATAATTGGCAGTTACTATATTTTACCTCTGTTTACTTCAAGTATGCATTTCATTTCTTATTTGATAGGTCTAATTTTTTCAAATATTGTATACTTTTTATATGGTTTCAAAAGTGAATTTATTGGACCTTTTTTCATATTTAAAGCATAAATTGGTATCGGGTGATGATATTATTTTTTTCTTCACTATTTTTCTTGATTATTTGTTCCCAAGCTTCATAACTAATTATAGTAGCCATCTTAGCTAAATGAAGACATCACACATAGAAACTCATATTTAAATCCCATTCATTGGTATACTTAGACACAATATAAACTATACATTCAAGTATTTCTAATGTTGCTTCTTACATCTATCTTCCTATATATACCACCATGCATGTGGGAGTCTAAGCACCCTCTACCCATACGTCGCTGACCTAAAAAATTATGTACTTATGCTCCTAATTCTCTTTTCTTTTAGGCCCCTCACACTGTGGCCAAATCTAGTCTTAGTCTAGAATTTTTTTTTGAAAATACCTTCCATAAACACTTATCCAAATGGTATCTCTCTCTCTCTCCCTTAGATCAGATACTATTTATACCACTTGGAATTGTATTTCTCAATTTAGTTAGATATATTTTTAAAGGGATTCTCTTGGTCCCCACTAGTTATAAATTTCCTCCATGTGTATCCATCATCGATCAACAACTCCCAATACACAATTTCCTTTCATTTTATAAAATTAAATCATTAAGATTTAAATTTCATGTTTTGGATCCATATAAACACATCTAAAATACTTTTGATATCAAACTAGTTGAATTGAAATAATTTTGAAAATAGGATCCCAATCATCTATTAGAGAAAATGGATCCTACATTAATGACTAACAAGGTAGTGACTCAGAAATGTAATCTCAATTTTCGTCTCGTTGATTATATTGGATTGATAATAGATATTTCATTACTTCTTGATGTTATGTTGGTGTGTGGATGTATCCCAGTAAAGTGATTATTTGAAAACCTTTAAAAATAAATTGGGGTCAAAACCAATCAAAAAACCTCTGAATGTGGTTAAATCATACAACAACAGCCACAAAGTGAATTGTGAAATGGTCGAGCAGATGGAATATCAATTAGATTTTTCAGTTGTCTAGAATGACGGAAATCTAACTTTAATGTGATAAATCACAAAAATGGGTGTTTAATGGTCAGATATATATAAAACGACCTCACAATGACTTTAAATCATAAAAAACTCATCTTATTATTATTCTTGATGTGTACAAGATGAAAACACATTAATCGGATGTGTGGTCTGCCCAGAACAACTGAATCTATGGTTTTTAAAGGTTTGACTTCTTTTAAAAAGGTGTGTTAGGGGTTTAAAACCAATCTAACGGCATCTAAATTCCATGAAATCAGAAGAAAAAAAATTAAATTGAATTTTTAAATGTTCGAGTATATGAAACGTCCATTCGAGCTTACGTTGGCCTCGGAGGACCAAAAACACACTATAGTGTCATTAAACACCAAAATGCATGTCTAATGGTCAAATTCAAAGAGAATGATGTCATAATTTCTTGAAATCATAGGAAAATACTATTATTAATATTTTGGACATGTACCAGGGGACGACATGTCAATTTGATGAGCATTCCTTCTAGAACGACCGAATATCTGGTTTTTAAAGGTTCGAGTCACTTTAAAAATGTGGTGGGTAAAAAATAGTTGAATGAACTCTGAATGTTGTGAAATCAAAAAAAATAGAGGGAATTGTAAAATTATCAAACTAAAGATACGTTAAGCAGAGGTGTCATTTGGTTGGGATAGTGGAAAATGCACATTTAGTGTCATAAAACACCAAAATTTTCATTTAGCGGTCAAATATATATCAAACGACCTCATAATGACTTGAAATCATAGTAAGAACCTCTTATTATTATTCATAACATGTACAAGTAGATGACTCTTTAATCTAACATGTGGTCTACCCGGGACAACCGAATATGTATTTTTAATGGTTTGACGTCCATTAGAAAGGTGTTTATGTGGGTCAAAACCAACTAAATGACATATGAATTCCATGAAATCAAATAAAAACAATCGTAGAGTGAATTTTAAAATGATCAAGTATTAATAACGTCAATTAGAGGTTTTATTTTCTCATGATGATTGAAAATGCACTTTTAGTGTCAAAAAACACCAAAATATATATTTAACGGTCAGATCCATAGCTAATGAACTTGGGATGACTTGAAATAATAGGATTACTATAATATTATTAATCGTCATGTGTAATATTATATGAAACATCAATCAGTCATGCGGTCTGCATAGAACGATTGAATATGTGGTTTTTTAAGATTTGACACCCTTTAAAAAGGTGTGTCTCAGGGTAAAAACTGACCAAATGACATCTGAATGCTGTGAAATCAGATGAAAACAATCATAGAGTGAAATTTGAAATGGTCGAGTAGATGAAATGTCAATCAAAGGTAATGTTTGACCGGGATGACTAAAAACACTCTTTTAGTGTCACAAAACTCCAAAAAATTCTTCTAATAGTAAATTCAATATCAAACAACATTAGAATGACCTAAAAATATATATATTGTCTTATTAATATTTATGTTGTGTACGAGTAGTTGGAATATTAATCGGACCTGTGGTCAGCCCGAAAAGACTAGATATGTGGTTATTAAAGGTTGGACGCCCTTTAAAAGAAAAAGGGGGAAAACCAACTAAATAACCACTAAATGTGGTGAAATAAAACGATAAAAACTACAGAGTGAATTATGAAATGGTTGAGTAGATGGTACATCAATCGAAGTTTCCATTTTTTAAGGATGGTTGAAAACGCACTTTTAGGGTCATAAAACACCAAAACATGCATTTAATGGTCTGATATACAGTAAACGACATCATAATGACATAAAATCATATTAAAACCATCTTATTATTATTATTGATGTGTCCGAGTAGAGGATATGTCAATAAGAAGTGTGTTCTGCCCAAAACTACCGAATATGTATTTTTTAAATTTTTGATGCCCATTAAAAATGTTCTTATGGGGGTCAAAACCAACCAAATGACCTCTGAATATGGTGAAATCAGACGACAAGAACCGTAGAGTGAATTTTGACATGTTTGAGTAGATAGTACATCAATTAGAGATGTTGGTTTCCCAGGATGACTGAAAGCACACTTTTATTATCATAAAACACCAAAATGTGTATTTAACGGTCAATTTAATTTCCAAAAACCTTGTAATGACTTGAAACAATATGAATATCGTCTTATATTTATTCATGTTTTGTACGAGTAGATAGAACATCAATCGGATGTGTGGTATTCCTAGAACAACTGAATATACGATTTCTAAAGGTTTAATGCCCTTTAAAAATATTTGTCCATGGGTCAAAACCAACCAAATGACCTCCAAATATGGTGAAATCGGACAAAAACAATTGTAGAGTTAACTATGAAATGTTTGAGTAGAAAGAATTTCAATCAGATATTTCATTTTCCCAGGATGACTGAAAACACACTTTTAGTGTCATAAGACACCAAAATGTGAATTTAACAGTCAAATCCATAGTAAACAACCTCATAATGACCTGAATTCATAAGAAAATTGTCTTATTATTATTTGTGATCTGTATGAATAGAAGAAGCATCAGTAGGATGGGTGGTCTTCTCAGAATGACCGAATATGCGGTTTTTAAAGGTTCAAAACCCTTTAAATACATGCAGAGGGTTAAAACCAACAGAATGACCACCGAATGCAGTGAAATCATATGAAAACAATAGTAGAGTGAATTTGGACATTTTTGAATATATGTTACATCAATCGGAGTCACCGTTTGTCCGGGATGATGAAAAGTGCACTTTTAGTGTAACAAAACACCAAAACATGCATTTAATGGTCAGATATATAGAGAATGACCATATAATGACTTGAAATCATAGGAAAATTGTCTTATTATTATTCTTGATGTGTACGAGTAGAATACATGTCAATCAGACATGTGGTATTCCTAGAAGTACTAAATATGTGGTTTTTAAAGGTTAGATGTCATTTAAAAAGTTGTGCCCGAGGGGTCAAAACCAACCAAATTACCTTCGAAGGTGGTGAAATCAGACGATAACAACCTTATAGTGAATTTTGAAATGTTCAAGTAAACTTAATGTCAATCGGAGATGTTGTTTTCCCAGGATGACCGAAAACGCACTTTTAGTGTCATAAAACACCAAAACATGCATTTATTGGTCAATTCAATATCAAAAAACCTAGAAATGACCTAAAAATAGGAATATTGTCTTATTATTATTCATTTTGTGTATGAGTATATGGAACATCAATCTGACATGTGGTCTACCTGGAAGGACTGAATATGTGGTTTTTAAAGGTTGAACGCCCTTTAAAAGCACGAGGGGTGTTAAAACCAACCGAACGCCCAACAAATGTGGTGAAATCAGATGATAATAATTGTAGATTGAATTTTGAAATGTTAGAGTAGATGATATGTCAATTGTAGTTTTTATTTGTATGGGATGATGAAAAATGAACTTTTAGTGTCATGAAACACCAAAACATGCATTTAATGGTCAAAAATAAAGAAAATGACCTCAAAATGACTTCAAATCATAGGAAAACCATATTATTATTATTGATGTGTTCGAGTATAGGAGACTTCAATTGGATGTGTGATATTCCTGAAACTACCGAATATGTGGTTTTTAAGGGTTTAACGCCCTTCAAAAAGATGTGTATCGGGGTCAAACTAGACAAATGACCTTCGAATGCTGTGAAATGAGATTATAATAACCATATAGTGAATTTTTAAATGGTCGAGTAGGTAGAATTTCAATCGAAGATTGTTTTTTAAGATAGGACCAAAAATGCACTTTTAGTGACATAAAACACCAAAACATGCGTTTAAAGGTCAATTCAATATAAAAAAACCCCCGAATGACATGAAAAAATTGGAATATTGTCTTATTATTATCTATGTTGTTTATGAGTAGAAATAACATCAATCGGACATGTGGTCTTCCCAAAATGATCAAATATATGGTTTTTAAAAGTTTGACGCCTTTTAAAAGCTCACGGGGGGGGTTAAACCCAACAGAACGACCACCAAATTCAGTGAAATCAGATGATAAAATCATAGAGTTAATTTTTAAATGATCAAGAATATGGTATTTCAATCTAAGATTCTGTTTGTCTGGGATGATGAAAAATGCACTTTTAGTGTCATAAAACACAAAAATAGTCATTTACCGGTCATATATATAGAAAACAGCCCCAAAATGTGGTGAAATCATAAAAAACACATATTATTATTATTATTGATGTGTATTAGAAGAAGGGACATCAATTGGATGTGCGGTCTTCCTATAACTATAGAATATGTGGTTTTTAAATGTTTGACACCCTTTAAAATGGTGCGTCCGGGGGTTAAAACCAACCAAATGACCTCTGAATGCGGTAAAATAAGACTACAACAACCATAGAGTGAATTGTAAAATGATTAAGTAGACAAAACATCAATCAATAATGTCATTTTTTTAATTCAAATATATTTTTTCATTTTAGTTATTTGTTGAGATATTTTTTATATACAAATTATTTTATTAAAAGTATTCATGTTGTTTTATTCGATGATGAGTGTGGAGATTGGAATATAATGATGCAAAACGATTTATGTGCTTGTGGATTTTGGTATTTTGAAATTATCTTTTGTTTTTTTTAAATAGCTTTTTTTTTTAAATAGTGGTTTTTTTTTTTGAAATATCGTGTTGCTATAGACGATCCCAAAGTAGGCTATAGCAACCGCCAAATGGCGGTCACTGTATCCTAACATAGTATAGTATATACTGAATAATGTTTGGCGGTCACTATAGGTAATCCATATCTTATCTGTATCATTCTCCAAATGGGGGATGATATAGACAATAATGATGGGCCTAAAGAATCCTCCATTTGGCGGAAGCTAGGAAGCCGCTATAGGATTTTAGCGATGGATTTTGACGGTCACTAAAGCCCTTTTTTCTACTAGTGAACTTTTTCTATCTGATATTTCCTAAAATATTCTATGAATGTTGACCATCAAATATCCACCTTAATGAAGTAAAATCTCTATGTTCTTCAATAGTAGAACGTGTCTTTGAATTATCTAACAAATTCAGCTGGAATCAACCCAATTTGTGTTGTGTAGATTGAGTTATTCAATTTTTACTAATCTGGGGCCCATTTGGTCATCCAGAATGATCTTCCAAATTGAATTATTTTTTCTGGCCCTTAGATTACTGAGATATATTTTAGTCTATAATAAAAAGTTTTATAAAAAATTGTGGAATCCTAAAAAAAAGAATAGCATCAATTGGACTGATATTTGAAGTTTTATTCTCAAAATACACAAGTGATTAGAATTTATTAAATTTTCATAATTAAGAAATTTTCCAATTTAATCCCAAAACATGACATAAATACAAAATTAATGCAAATAAGATCAAATTGATAAATTGGTTTGGATTAAATTATTGAAAAACATTTTAAAAATGATGAAAATATTAGCTCTATAAATTCCCTATCCCAAAGGCTATTATGGATAATAGATAGGATTAACCTCTAAAATAAATGGAAGAAAGAAGAACATGTCCATTGATTACTATTTAATTTGACCATTTTAATTAATAAATTACTATTATTCACCACATAATTGTTAAAATAATATATTTTTTATTCCAAGCACCCTAATGTGTCTTGGATGTTTTCTAAGGGTTTCAAATCACCACCCAGATTATTTGATTATCGAATAAGGATTATTTTGTTATTTTATCCCAAGTATATATTTATGATAATGTGCCAAGTAAAAATTATATAAATTTTCATTTAGATGAATTTAATAAAGGATTGGTTCTATCTACATATAGGATAAAATTATTTGAAATTAGGAAATAACATTTTATATCATCTTATTTAGTCTATAAATAAAAGAATTTTTATGACACCCTCCAGTCAAAAATTATATAATGATGGTATTGAAAATGAATAATCATAGACTTGGGGACAAAATAGTTATAGAAAAACTAAATATTATGATCTAATTATTTTTGGGGGAAATGATATGTTTCCTAATTTCTCAAATTGATATCTCTACAGAAGATGCATCCTGAGTTATATTTATCTTATTGACATGATTAACTATTTAATTGGTGAGTAGTAATTAAAATTTTGAGAATATAATTAATTTAATTAAGGGATAATGTAATTACTTAATATTTTACTATATAATTTTTCATCATATTAACATTATGCTAATATCTTTTTTCACACACAATACCAAACTAAAATGAGCCACAATATACTGTGATCTAGGGTTCGAATCCTGGAAGCCCCTTTGGTGGATTTATAACCCATGCTCTGACCCAAGAATATTGTGATTCTTGCAATTACATAGACTAGGGGTGATAAAGATAGTCATGGTGAAGAATCCTCGAGGTTTCATGCTAGAAAAATAGAGTGACATCAAACAATGTAATGGGGTTACAATCCATAGGGTGTTTAAGCTATATAATGTTATCCCCTTAACCCACTTTTTAAAGTGGTGTTTACTTTATTTATTAAAATGGGTTTGAAACTAAAATTTTTTAAATTAGTAATAAAATTTAATGATAATAAAAACTCTTGTAAATGAAATTATTTTAATCAAATAAATAATTCATAAGAATTTTATTAAAACACTTATTTTTTTAAAATGCCATTTTTCAATAAAATTAGTATTCATTTACATATTATGTTTTATATAAAAGTTAAATCAAAATATTTTGGAATTTGAATTTGAAAATATTAAATTCATTTTATAATTTAAAATTTCAAAAGTAGATTTTGGTGAATTGTTTTATGCTTTTTTTATTTAATTTATTTTTAAGTGTATACTAAAAAATGCAGTTTTTTAGTATGATTTTAAATTTAATGACTTTATAAATATAAAATCATGACATAGACGTTTATAAAATATTTAATCATATTAATTACCGTGTTTTATAATTAAATACTTTTATATTAAAATATTATTTTGAACTTAGAAAACATAGGCCTAGTTTTTAAAACATAAGCAATATTTTATTCATATTTAAAAGAATTTTTTCCCCAATTTTTTATTTAAATTTTTTTGTTGTAAAATTCAGTTTTCCATTGTTTTAAATATATAGTTATTTTATAATAAAATAATTTATTTCATAAATGTTATAAAAATTGATAATTTCAACTTTCACATAAATTTTGATCTTAAAAACACTATTTTTAGTAAACCCATTTTTACATGTTACGTACGTTTATTCTAAAATTAAATTTTCTAAATTTTTAAAACATTATTTTATAGATTTATTTTAAAATTTTAAATAATAATTTTTAAATTATGTATTAGGTTATTTTTTTAATATTTACCAGAAAAATATATTACATAGGTGAAAATTTTATTACCATGGTAAAAGTATATTGGGGTAAATATTAAAAAAGAAAAAAACAAAATTCCATAAATAACTAAAATATGACTCCAAAATAAATGGTAGATAGTATAATTATTCCAATATCTATCAAAACGTCATATTTTCCACTTTTGTAACCTTTTAAAATTTAATAGTAATATTCTATTATTGAAATGTAATGGGAACACACAAAATTACCATTATCTTCATATATAAAAGGGGAACACTTCACCACTTTATGTTACACCTAAACCATCTAATTTCATCCTCAAACTCTTCCAAAATTATCCCAGTACAATCCTCTATTATTTTCATAATCCTGTATCCTATAATAGATATTTTATTTCTTCCATTTCTAAAGATATATCCATGTAAAATATTAATTTCTCAATTTGAGTATTTCCCCATCCTTATATTTATTACATAATAGTTATCTCTCAAACTTCCTCTGTCCACCCGAATATAATGAAAAATATATTATTCATATACATTGACGTTATTATATTTTTTTATAAACCATTAATCAATCCATTCCATCCAATAATAAAAACTAAACAGCATTGACGGTGTATACGTGTAGACAACTTCCTCCACGAACTGATGCGATTTGTTTTTCATCACCACCTCTCAAGGAGAGTAAATATGATGGATTTTATGAACTTATTTTTTCATATGTCAAAATTAAAATTATGAAATGATAGTGTAGCATATTCCATCAATGTATCCCATTTTTGAAAAATTGAATCAATAATCATGTGTATGTATGGACTATTACCTCCACGAATGATGAATGCCATTTTTCATCACCACTATTTAAAGATCATTTAAATAATAAATTTTATTAATATAAATAATATTTATTAAATGTTTAATATTATCTATAAGTTATATTAACATTTTATATAAATATGTCCTTACTCATTGAAACACTAAAACACACCCCAATTTGGGTTGGTTTTACCACATATGAGAAAGATCCTATAATATTTATCTAATGTCTATTTGTTGAATATTATATAATGAAAATATAATTTATAGAAAATTATATTATTGTTTTTAATTATTCTAAAAAATATATTTATATTTAATATATTTATTAATATATCCCCTTTCGATCATTAAACACATGTAAACTAGTTCATAACAATTTCCATGTTCAAAACCCATGGAAATATCATTCTTGGAATGAAAATGGGATATAATGAATAATTGAAACAACATGATTATTATATCTTGAATAATCTATGAATGATGAACATTTTTTTAATATGAAATAATTTACAATTCCATTACAAAAGAAGTATAAAACAATCCATTAGAGTTTCTATCAACTCATATTGAAAATAAACCATAACTGACTAATATATTTATTATTGATTGTAATATATGTTTTTTATAAAAGGTAATTTGTTTTAATAAGGCTTTAAAATTATTGATTGTTTTTTATGTTTATGGTATGAATGGTTATAAAAACTTTTAGTAAGATGGATTTCTGATAAGTGTTTTTTGGTAACTCATTTATCATTCATTGAGTTATGATTGTTTTTCAAGAAATTATTCCATATAATTTGGGAAAATTATAATATATTATTTTATTATCTAGTATTTTTTTCATTTTTTATGATTTATAATTATACAACATAAACCACTTTCTAAACACCATTTAATTCATGAATTATGATATCCATAATGGATTTGGTTAACTAGAATTTCTATTCATTGAGTTAAAATGTTATACCTAGAGTATAATTCTTCTATGTTTGATAAATTTATAAATTTTCCATTTCAAAAGTTATTTTTTCTTTTCATTCTAAGTAAAATGGTGTTTTTAAATATATGATTATTTCTTGATGTATTTCTTCCTCATAAAATTGCATCGTTTATAAGAAAAAAATATTATCTCATTTAAAGACAATTTTTTTAATTTCCACCTTTTTAATTCCCAAAAAAAATGTTTTAATTTCCTATTTTAAAATACTAATATGTTTTTAGTCATGTTATGTTAGATCTTGGATTTCTTAAAGTATGTTTTTTAATATTCTCATTTTAATACCTTAAATATGGTTAATGAAATGTTTTCTGAGTCTATTTGCAGGCTTGGGGGTGTTTCGAGGGTTCGAGACATGAATGAAGGGAGAAATTGGATAACTAGTGCATGTTTCAGGGTTGGCACACGGTTAGTAGTTATTGTGCACCCTAATCATTCATGCCTCAAATAAGGGTGAACTATTTGATGAAAACATGGAAGGGGGAAGGGAAACCTGTGTGGTCTGGGATGGAGAAACCCCACATAATCAGTGTATGGTTTTCCAAACCATACAATATCCCTAGGTAACCATACATCCTGGCCCCCTCTTGGAAAGAGGGTAGTGCACGGTTGGCACATTGCTTGGCCAACTATGCGACCAGAATGTGGGACCCTTTAAAATTGGGAAACTACTAATTTTCCATCTTGGTACTTTGTTGTTATAACACATTATTTCCATCATTTACTCCTCTTATATCTCTAGTGAGGAACCAAAATTCCCATGGCTTCCCAATGATCGATCACCTTCATTTCTAGGCTGTTTAGAACACCATTGGGTGTGAATCGAAACTCCAGGTGAGTCTAACACTCCTCTTTCCTTCTCTATTTCTGATTAGGGATTTTGTATCCATTATTAATCATCTAAAACCCTAAAATATTAATTTTCTAGGGGATCTTAGATTGGTACTTGAATATGTGTTTGGATCTAAATCCAAAGCTAAGGTTTCATGTGGTTGTCTCCGAAATTGAGGTAGGTGGTCTACAAGTTATATCCTTGAGTATTGATGTTGGTTTATCTATGTTTGGTTGTGATATAGTACCTTTTGTTGTGAATTTTATTTCCTTGGTTATACATGGTAAATTGGTTGGTTAAATGATGAATTCAACCCCTCATGATCCTCATGGGATTTATTGATGATTATTTGATTGGGTGAAGGGCCACCCATGGGGTGTGCCGCTCCTTGAACATAGAAATAAAAAAGGTTAAGTTTAGAATTGGATTGCTTTTAAGTAGATAAATAATAAATGTGTTTATCATGTTAACCAGTGACTATGAAAGAAATCCATGGGAACTCTGTTTAGTTGGTTAAAAATTTTTGTAAACGAAATTGGTAATAATTTTTTTTAATTGATAACATGGCATAAGGGAAAATTTTTATATAGTTAATGGGACAGTGGGTAATGAATTGTGAATTTCAAATGGTTTATGGGGTTAAGGCATGAATATGGTTCATATGTTGAATGAATTATAAATTTTAAATGATAAGCATGTTAATTGGGTATGGTTTATTGAAATGGAAAATATGTTGAATGGTTATGGTTATGTCTGGTAAATGTTATAAATAATTAAAGAAGCATGTGTGCATGGATTGAAGTTGTGTGGTGTATTAGACATGAGGATCTATGAACATGGTTCGGGATTTACTATGCCTCTAAACTCCAGCCATTTTTTATACATGGGATAGGGAGAGGACCAAGGCTATATGCCCATAACAGTTTCAGTTGATGTGACTAACTAGACCGAGGACCTAAGGAAAGTGTGATGTAATTATTTGTGAAATGTTTTCCCGAGTGATATAGAGAATTTTACTTATCACCTTGTTCATTTTAATTGACTAGCATAGGTCATAGTGTAATTATGAAAAGTTCTAACCCATAAAATAAATAAAGAAAATGAATTAAGTGAACTTTTTAACTAATGATGCTCGGTTCACCCATTTTGTCCTTTTTTTTTTACTTTATTACTTCCACAATCTATCTATGTAGACTGGTTATTTTGTATATATTGTTGGTGTTGTACTAATAAGTTTTTCTCATACTCTGCTCGGTCCACCATTGGGTACCTGAGCAAATTTCATGGTTACAGGTCCAGACAAGGAAAAGGACCTATGCTAATGGGTTAATTAGGAATGGGATGTGCATGGATGATGGATCCAGACATAGATTTAGGACCAATTTTTGGGATTCTTCTATTTTAATATTTTGGGTTCTATTTACACTTGGTATTGTATGACATAACTTTACATATTAACTGCTTGGTTGTGGGCATGTCCCTAGTTTGGTGAAATGGTTGGTAATACATGTTTTTTGGTATTTTTATATTTTTTCCTCCATTTCATTATTGTTATATTCTATGATATGGTATGATAAAGGTATTTTAGTCTCCTCATGTGTTTATTTAGGTCTTCACTACTTTTTGGTTGCCTAAGACTTATGGGGAGCCATGCCTGAGGTTATGTGGTGACCTGACTCGGGGAAGCGATTTAGTGGCCTCTGGTTTAGAGACAATACTAAGTTATATCAGACTGGTTCTTTTATATTCAATTTCTATTTAGGGATGGAATATGGTATATTAAGATGTTTTAGGTCTTTTTAATGATCTTCTTCATGGTATTATCTAACCCATCTATGGGGGAAACAAAAGTATGTTGGGTGGGATTTTTATTCTTGATGTGTGTTGTTACAGTTGAATGATATTTCACCCTTGGGTGATGCACTTGATGTGTGATGTCAATATTTGATGATATTTTTCTCGTGGATGGAAAGGAATGAGTTTGATCATTAATTCATCATTTTATGCACCTAGAGAAATATGTGTCATGCATCATGGTAGGTACACATAGAAAAGAGTTGAGGGATATGATAGATAGATTGTTTCACTTTTCCATTTAAAAATTTAACAAAAAGGGTGTCTAAAAATGATTATATGAATAGTAAAATGGGATTAATGTAATGAAATGGTTAAGGAATAGCTCCTAATGAAGATTCATAAATGGTTTTAAAATTTTTTTTGATAGTTTGGAAAGATATAGAGGTTTCTAAAAGAGAAATATTTTTTTTTTGGAAGTGAAAAAGGTAAAATTGGTGTTAAATGAAGAGACCTGTGGTTATGTGGGTTAGGTTACCCCATGTTGACCATTGAACAAAGGTAGGGATGGATAAGGTTGGTTATAGAGATATAGTTGTAATAATTGTAATAGTGTATGTATTATAAGTTATTTATGGCTACTAAATATCTTTATTTTGTGAAAACTGGTGATGTTATAGGTTAAGTATTCTGATATGTGTGTTTGAAATGGTATAGAAATACCAACACGACAATGTTTCATGGTTGGACGGAAAAATGATATTTCCAATAATGGTCCTCGAGGAGTGGGTAGGAGATCTCAGTGGTTTAAAGTCACAAATGAGATGAGTATTTCTGGGATAAATTTTCTTATTTCATGTAGATAAAAGAAGAAAACCTAGGGAATATCGTGTCGTGTATGTTTGATCTAACCAAAGAGTTTTAGTTATAGCACCCTCCAATGTTTTCTAGAGAGGGTGGACACGAGGTAGCATATTTTAGGATAGAGTCCATCCAGATGATTCTAGATCACTTGAAGACTCCTCCTGAGAAGGGATTCAAGTTGGTAGTGTATATAATGAGCGGACCGGTGATGAACTGGTGGGATATTCTTGTTTAGAATTAGTAGGATAATGGTATTTTATCGAAATAATTTCTGAAAATGTTTCTAGAATAATTCTACCTAGAGAAATTGATATAGTAGAATGATGTAGAGTTTATGAGGTTGACCTAGGGGACCATGTTGGTGATGGATTATACTAGTCAATTCACTGACTTGAAATGATTTGTCCTAGTGTTGGAAGGAGATGAGGCCACTACAGTAAGATGCTTCCAAGATATAATTAAACATGAGATCAAGTCCCGGGTGAATATATTTCATTTAAAGAGGTTTTCTAAAGTGGTTAATCAGGACCTTATTTTATAAGGGAACCTAAGGGAGGCTTTTGGTGGTGGTCATGTGGTTCTAGTTGGATGATCTAGTGGTGAAACTTCTAAAGGTTGGAAGCATTTCTTTGAGAGTATTCACTAGGATGGTGGCATGAAAGGTAGTCATATGAGTGAATTCGCCTTTCAAAGTGGTGACCAGTTGTTTTTCTATCAATGTGAAAGGCCATGACACATGCGTGGTCAATTCCCCCAACCACTAGTTCAGTGATGAGTGTATGGAAGAATGAGGAATGTGAAGACGTTCTATAGTGACCCTTGATATTCAGAAACTGATGCAGGCTTTAGGATGATTCAAAGTATATACAAGGGTTTGGTTACTCCATATCAGGTAAGAAATTAGAGATCTATTTTCCAGACCAGTTAATGTAGTTTGTGCGGTAATCTAGGGTGAGATAGCCCATATCAGTAGGGTATTGTAGCACTGATAACTAAGACTGGAGCCTATGGTAAAGGGGTAGGTCAACTTGATGAATTTCAACTAGCACCTAGAGGTGGAGTGTCTATACCATCGATAATTCGAGGAACTATTCTTATATCTTCCATGATTTCTAGTGCATTATTTGATATAGGTACCTCATATTCTTTTATATCTACCCATTTTGAGAGCATGTTGTGCCTAGTGGTGGAACACATGTGTGGGGTTATCTTGATTGACACACTATTAGGGGTGAGAGAATAAAATATATCAATATTTAAGTGATGTTCCCTCAAGTGTTATGGGTACCGTTTTCCTTGGGACTTGTTTCTTCTAGAGATGTAAGGATTTGATATTATTCTAAGGATGGATTGGCTAGTGTTGTATCATTTCCATATTGATTGTTACCATTAAAGGGTAATTTTCACATCCCTAAATGGGAATAACTTTGTACACTATGGGTAATGGGATATCCGAGCAGGCCATGGAAGGATAGTTTGTCAGTAGTTGTGTGAACTTATGACCCATGTGGATTTTCTTTTGATTGATGATGGGGAATTATAGTATCATGTATTCCCCCCAATGGGGGATTTTTTTTAGGATGTGTTTCCTGAGTACTTCTTGGGGTTTCCACCCGAGATAGAGGTTGACTTCATGATAGAGTTTCTATTTGGGGCATAAATAGTTTCAATTCATCAGTATATAATGGCACCAGAAGAACTCTAGAAGAATAAAGCTCATTTTTAGGGACTAGAGAAAAAAGGGTATATTTTCCTGAGTACATCACCTTGGGCATATCAAATGTTTTTTCAAGAAGGTTGATGGGTACTTTTGATTTTGTGTTAATTATAAAAAAATAAATCAAATCAAAATTAAGAATTGATACCAACTTCTATGAATTGATGATCTCTTTGACCAGCTAAGAGGTGCTTCAGTGTTTTCTAAAATTGATCTAAGATCGAGGTATCCTCAACTAAGGGTGATACCTTTTGATATAACACTAACTTCCTTTCAAAGTAGTTATGGGTTATATGAGTTTTTCTTTCATGATATTCAGGTTGACTAATGTGAAGGTAGTGTTTATGTACCTTATAAACTGAATCATTCACATGTACCTAGATCAATTTGTAGTTTTCATTATTGATGTCATCTTGGTGCACTCCAAGTCTCATAAAGATCATTCCAAACATCTTGAAATCATCTTGAGTACACTAAGAGATAATATTCTATACTCTAAGCTATCCAAATGTAATTTTTGGATTGACATGGTAAACTTCTTGGGTTATATGATCTCATAGGAAGGTGTTTCTATGGACCCTGAGAAAGTGATAGTTGTTTTATCTTGGGAGAAGCACAATATTTTTTTAAGTCCAAAGTTTTTTAGGGTTAGAGGAAAATTACCAAAGGTTCATTGGAGACATATCCCATTTACACGCACCAATTTATAGTTTAACCGAAAAGATAATCAAGATTGAATGGTCTATGGAATGTGAGAATTCCATATAGGATATAAATAATTGGATGACTAATATACCAATTTTGATTCTATCTGAGCTGGTAAAGGAGTATACCTTGTTTTGTGATGCATCATGTGTTATTATTGGGAAGTGTTGATGTAGTATGATGGGTTTTGGCATATGGGTCATGGTATTTGATGCATCATGAATGAAATTACCCTATTCATGATCTTAAATTTTTTGTGGTAGTTTTCACCTTATAGTGTTGGAAATATTACTTGTTGGGAGAGAGGTTTACTGTGTATACCAATCATAAAATCTGTATGTATATCTTCTCCCAACATGATTTGAACCATTATAAATGAATATGGCTTTAGTACTTGTAGTCCTTTGATTTTGACCTGGTGTACATGTTGGAAAAGGGGAACAATTTTATAGATGCATTGATCCAAAAGACTCAAAACTAGGTGGTTCAAGAGTCCAATTATGAGTGGAGGATGATTCTATTTTTGTGGAGATGCACCTAGTAGTTCAGTATGGGTGGGGACAGATAAAACATTCATCCTTTGAAATTGATTCCACCCTTATGATCCAGATCAAGGATAGGAAATATGAGGATCCTGAGTGTTTGGATTTGAGGGAAAGTATTGAAGGTGGGGATCCACCTTCTTGTTGGAAATTTGGTGATGATGAGAAAATTTATGTTCATTATCTTGTTTTTATTCCTACATGTATGTAGTAATATCTGATGCATGTGTTTTATACATAAAAGTGGGAAGTGCATCCTAGTTTTACCAAAATGATTTTTGATATTTGTAGGTAGTATTGGTGGTGAGGGATGAAGAAATAGATTGTAGGTTTCATGAAAAGATTTAATACCTTTTAGTAGGTGAAGGCATTACATCAACGGTTGGGTAGTTTTTCACAGCCTTTTCCCATTATATAATGGAAGTGGTATGATGTGATAATGAATTTTTGTGGTGTTTTTTCCATGGAAAACATTGAATAATGATGTTATATGGCTAGTTGTGTATTATTTGGACAATTTGACACATTTCCCTCCAATTTGAGAGACCTTCACTATGGATCAGTTTGGAGGACTATATGTTCAGGATATAGTACAGTGGAAAGGGGTGATGTGAACAATAGTTTTAAATTTAAATCCATATTTTACTTCGCACTTCTGGTAGGAGTTACATAAGTTATTCATTAACTAGGTGTTTTTTAGTATGACTTTTCACCTACATACGGATAGGAAATTGTAGTGTATTATTTAGGTGTTAGAGGACATGTTGAGGTCATGTGTCCAAGATTTTTGTGGATCTTGGGAGAAACACTTGGAAATTATTAAGTTCATGTAAAATAACAATTACCAGGAGATGACACAAATGGAACTATTTGAGGTTTTCAATAGGATGTTGTGTAGGTCACTGTTGTTTTGGATGGAGGCTGGGGAATCATAGTTTTTGGGACTGAGTCTCATAAAGGAGATGCTAGAATAGGTTTGGTAGATTCATAAAAAAATGGATACAGCTCAAAGTAAGTAAAATTTGTACATAGATCAATGTCATATACCTCTTTAGTTTTTTGTGGGTGATCGTGTGTTCTTTTGCGAGTCACCAAGGTTGGGTCACAGTCAGATTTGGAAATAGGTTAAGTTGGCGTCTAGGTACATTGGGCCATTTGAGATTATGGAGAGGATCATACCAGGGGCATACTGATTGGTCCTTCCATAGTGGTATAATGGTATGAAATATTTTTTTCATCTCTCATAACTTCAGAAGTACCACCCTAACCCATCCCACATGATTGATATTGAATATGTTGAGTTTGAGGTTGATGCGTCTGTTGAGGACTATCCAGTTCATATTATGTATTATAGTGAAAAAGGTGTTTTGGGGTAAGACTGTGACTTTGGTTCAAGTTTTTTGGAAGTATGGTAATGTTTAGAAAGAAACATGAAACAGGGAAATGTATATGTAGTCCCAGTGGCCTGAAATATTCTCTTTGGGAGCTTAGTGATTATTTGGAGTGTAGATCAAGGATTAGTTGTTATAATGTGGTGAGGTTGTAATATCCTCCTCTTATTGAGGTACGTTCATGTTTAAAATACTAGTTTGAATACCTTAAAATTGGTTAATGAAGTGTTTCATGAGTCTATGTGGAGTCTTGGTGGTGTTATGGGGGTTTGAGACATGAAATAATGGAGAAATTGGTCATCCAATGCATGTTACATGGTTGGCTCACAGTTAGAAGTAACCATGCATTACTTGAGGAAGGGAGCATGGTTTGATGAAACAATGCAAGGGGGAAGGATAAACTGTGTGGACTTGGATAGATCCACACCACAAGTTCAGTATGTGTTTTCTAAAATTTTTGGGATCCCTAGATAACGTGAAACCTAGCCCCCTCTTGGATAGAGAGTGGTGCATGGTTGGCACAAATTTTTTCCAACCGTGCAGCCAAACTATTCACCCCTTTAAAAGTGGAAAATTACCACTTTTCCCTCTCAAGAATTAAATTTTCTAACTCAATATTTCCATTATTTCTTCCTCCCACATCCCTACTGATGAAATAAAATTCCCAATGCTTCCCAAGGATCGATCTCCTTCATTTCAAGGCCACCTAGAGCGCCATTGGGTGAGAATAAAAGCTCCGGGTGAGTCTAACACTCCTTTTACTTTTCTTTTTCAAGTTAGGGAATTTTTATCCATTCTTCTACATACAAAACCATAAAATAATCTTTTTCCAATGGATCTTATTGGGGTATTCAAGGGGTGTTTTTATTTGAATCAAATGCTAAGGTTAAGTATGTGGTAGTATTCGGAATTGATATAGGTGGTCTATAAGTGATATTCCATAGTCATGATGTTTTTTATGTCTGTTTGGTTGTGCTATGGCACCTTTTTATTGTGAATTTTATTACCTTGGTTAGATTAGGTAAACTTGTTGGCTAAATGAAGATTTGAACCGCTCATGATCCTTGTGGAATTAGTTGAGGATGATTTGATTGTGTTAAATTTCACTCATGGGGTGTTCCATTACATGAACATGGAAATAAAAAGGTTAAGTGTATAATTGGGATGGTATGAAGTAGAGACATAAAAATGAGTTTAACATGTTAACCTAGGCCAATTAAAGTAATGCATGGGAATTCTATTTAGTCAGTTAACATGGTTTGTAAATGAAATTGATGATAATTTTTTTAAATTGATAACATGGAATTAGGGAGTGTTTGTTATAGTGTTAATGGTCTAGTGGGTCGTTAATTGTGAATTGTATATGGGTTAAGGGGTTAAGACATGAATATGGTTCATATGTTGAATGAATTGTGAATTTTGAATGATGCGCATGTTAATTGAGTATAGTTTTTTGAAATGAAAAATGTGTTGAATGGTTATTGTTTTGTCTGGTAAATGTGATAAATGATTAAAGAATCATGTTCACATGAATTGAAGTTGTGTGGGGTATTGGACTTGAGTATCTATTCCCATGGGTTGGGTTATATTGAGGCTCTAAACCCCACCCGATTTTTTATACAGGGGTTAGGGAAAGGACTGAGGCAATATGCCCCTAACGGTTGCATTTTATGAGACTACATGGGACAAGGCTCCAAGGTAAGTGTCATGTAATTTTTTGTGAAACGTTTTCCCTAGTTATATATGGAATTTTACTTATCCCCATTTTCATAGAAATTAACTGGTATAGATCGTACTGTAAATGATGAAAATGCCTGACCCATAGAATAATTGACGAAAATGAATTAAGTGAACTTGTTAAATAATGATGCCCAGTTTACCCCATTTTTAATCTTGTTGTTTATTTTTGTAATTGAACACACTATCTATTTAGACCAGATATTTTTAGGCACCATTTATGGTTGCCTATTGATTGGTACTCACACCCAGCTCAGGCTGTTGTTGGGTAACCAAGAATATTTCATGGTTATAGGTCAGGACAAGGGAAAATGTCCTACGCTAGTGGGTTGATTGGGAATGGGATGTACATTGACAACGGATCGAGACTTGGAGTCAGAACCCATTTTGGGGATTCTTCTATTTTCTTATTTTGGTTTCTCTTTACACTTTTCATTTTATGACATGATGTTTTATATTCATTGTTTGGTTATGGTAATGTCCCCAGTCTTTGGAAATGGTTGGTAATGCATGTTTATTGTTTTTTCAATTGAATACTCTATTTTATAATTTTTATCAACTATGTAATACTATGATAAAGAGGTTATAGTATCCCCTCCTATTTATTTAGGCCCTCACTGCTATTTAGAAGCCTCTAGTATATAGGGAGACATGTTTGAGGTCATATGGAAACCTGACTCGGGGCACTGGTTTAGTGGTCTCCGATTTGGGGTTGTTACATGATACATTTTTATTTTTCAATACCTATATTGAAAGTGAAATATTAATACATATTTTTTAAAAAAATCAACAAAGGTTTGTCAAAATATTCAAAAGGATTTCAATCCTTTCAATATAAAATGGTTTATCAAACACTCTATATTCCTTTTTTTCAATCATTGTATAATTTAAAATCTCTAGTACTAATAGTTTTAAAAATAATTAATTTTTTAAAATATTTTTTCACTTTACATTTTTGAAATATTCGTGTTCCTTTCATTGATTAATTATTAAAAATTATATTTAAGAAGCTAAATTTTTTCTATATTATTTCTCTTGACCTTTTCAAAGTCATTGTATTTTTCAAGGCTCCACTATTGAATTTAAATTATATAAGTAAATGATTTTAATTATTTTCAACTCACATAATCCAAAATGACTTTTAAAATTGACTGTAACTTCATATTTTTTCACAAAATATGAAACTATTTTTTAAAATTATTTTATGATATCGATATAGTTTTTAGCGTTAACTTTAAAGGAATTATTTCCATTGAAATTACTTATCATGATTCAAACATAAAATATACATATGAAATAATATTTACAGGTGATTAAATTTTGGGTATCAAACATTAACATCAATGAGGCCAATTTTTTTATATTATCTAGAAATGTTAAGAATCTTGTTTTTCATTCCACGGGTTCATTATCATTTAATAAGTTATTACATTCAAGTGGAACACATATGTATGGATTAATGATAGGTGGGGTCCTATATCACACTCCAATACATATGATATTGTTTTATACATCATGATATAAATATGTTGAGTGTGGATATGATGCATATTAGCTACATCGATAGGATATAGCAAGAACACATTTCTGATTAGCTGTGTTCACATGATTGAGTTGGAACATGGTATAAATTAAGTACATTCATTAGGTATTTTATGAAAATGATGCATAATATCTTTGTTCATAGGATTTATCATGAGAACGATGCACATTAGAGACATTTTTAAGATTAATCATGAACCTCAATCCCCTGGATTTTGTTTAGGGGGAGGGATTCTAATCGGCTCAAACTTTTTTTCAACAAAGTTGTAATCTCTTTTGGTGTTTAATCCTGTGAGGGTTCTCACATCCCCCTTTAAAAGTGTTTTGAAATTAAAAAATAAAAAAAAATAAAAGTAACTTTGGATGGAGATTAATCATGAACCAAATGTGGTAAGTTTTGTTCATAATGTTATGATTTGTTATATTTTTTCCCATTCTATAATGCTATGTTTTAAGTTTACAATATACCCCATGGATCATGTTTAATAGATCATGTTTCCAAACACTTTTTTGTGGTATATGTTATTTAATTTGAGATTACATGTCCATTAATCATGACTTATGGACAACTATTATTGTTTAATATTCTTTTAATAATATATTTCTCCCCTATGAATGTTTTTTTATATGCTTAAGATCTGACCATCGATAACATGTTATTAATTTTTCACTTATAGGGTGTTTTGGATCACCCATTTTTTATGGTTCACTTATCCATGTTATAATAATGATAATAACATATCTAAATTCTAGATCAAATTCTATTCTGGTTCAATAATAGAGAAATATTCACAAGTATCATAAAATATTCCACTTATATAGTTGATCTTTAAAAATAGTAAACCTTACATTCTTGAGATTGTATGATTTTTTATGATATATAATAGTTATCTTATAGAAATGATATAAAAATAGATATAATTGTATCTCATTTTTAATAGTTTTAGAGTTTAATTAATGTGTTTTCATCACCAGACAAAGTATTATAGGTCGATAATGCCACTATTGGTATCAAAGTATGGTTCAATTATTTTTAACAATTATTTTAATTTTTTTGTGGGATAATATAAGACAACATAATTAAAAACCATTGGGATAAGTAAAATTAATTATTCTAATTATAGGATAACAACTCAATGTTTTTGTGAATTATATATTGTGTGTTTCTCTAAGATATTATATCTCTTATGGGATATATTGAGGTGGATGTGGCTATTTCAAAGACGCACCTTAGGGTAATGACCCAAAAATGGGCTAGTTGTGTATCAACTCAATATTCACTCTAGTGCATGATGGGTGGTCCTACAACTACAAAACTGGATAGACACTCCTTTGGTATATTCTTTAGTAATTTAAAAGCTCTTTATGTATCTCTGTGAGGTATTTGAATATATTTAGGTGAGAGATGATAATAGGAAAATTAGGGTGGATAACCAAGATTAAATCCAAGATATTCATAATCTATAATATTCAAATCATTTATGATATAATTATTTTATGTTTTTATTTTCATTTTTATTAATTTATTAATTTTAAAACACCTTGATAATCTATTATTTAAGTAAATTTTAGATTTTGGGAGAAACCAAGTTAATAATAGGTTTAAAGAACCATGCGGTGATTATCCCAATGATTACCCTAATGGGATATGAGCCGAAGTACAAAAACCTCATGGAAATTATCACCTAACTATCATAAGATGTGATTAGTAAAAAAACCTTATTGCTCTCTTGAAACAATACTGTAAATAACAACTTTCTATACAGTCTTTCCTATTACAATGTCCACCATCCACTAGTAGATCTTCCATACCACAAATTATTGAAAAATAGATCAGTATGATAAAGAATAATGGTTTTCTATATAGTGATCAAGCTGTGAGAAATTTATTTTTTCTTTTTATTATATGGATGGTGAAGTTGGCCAGTGGTAGACAATCATTAATAATGCAACATATAAAGAAAAATATGACTCTCTAGAATATGATGTGTTCATAAAAGTATTATTTAGTAAATAATTTCATCAAAATATACTTAAAAATGGAGATATAATTACAAACATTAAAATACATATAGGAGAAATCAGTGAGTATCTTTAAAAGACTCATAAGAGTTGCAAGATATGCCTCTAGTTTTGTTACTAGCTCCATGTGCATGATCAAACTATTTCTTAGTGTCCTAAAACAATGTAATTCAATGGTATTTTCTATAAGAAACTTATAATGTGATGAATATTTAATTCTATGGGTACTTAATCTAGAAATCAATATTGGGGACTCTCATGATTACCAATACAAGAAAATAGATATTGGAATTCAAGAAAACTAAAATGGAAATACTCATCAGTTACATGCTGAAAATGTGAGATGAATCACAAATTAAATTGGTTGAATGAAACTAGGAAATGTTCTCAGAGTGTAAAGTGTATCCATCATGCATATTATTGTTGATTAAGGGAGAAGAGACTAAACGATGTAATAGAGAAATATAATATCCAATGATTCAGATGAAAGGAGATTGGGAATTATGAAAATCAATTACAAAAAACAGAGGTTAATGTATATATTTAAATGAGAAATATTCTAGACCAAAAGAACAAGTAAGGACCTATATAAATACTACAATTCAAGTATATCATGATAATTAAGATACAATTATTCTTTACTCTGGAAATATTGATGTCTTTTTGTCTTTTGATTATAAAAACCCTAGTATATCATATATTATTTCTTTGATCATTAAATCATTTCACTTATAATTTTAATATATAAGAATAATTATTGTTTTTTAGTATTCTATATTGATTTATATGTGAATTTTCACAGTGAAATTCATATTATCCTTAAATTATATGAATTTTATAATGATCTAGTTCTCTATAATTAAGGTAATAATTATTTCAAATAAGGAAAAACATTTCATATCAACCAATTATAGTATATGAATACAAGCATTACTTTGAAAATTATTTATAATAAAGTTATAGTGTGGGACCTAGTGCTAAATAATGATAGACCCCTCTCTTAAATAGTTGGAGAAAAACTCAATATTACGAATGACTAGTGTTGATGGGAAAAGATATGTTTCCAAAGTTATACAATTGAAATCCCTCTAGAAGTTAAATCCTTAGTCATTTCTATCTTATAGAGACCCTGAACTTTTTCATCAGTGGTTAGTGATTGAAATATACAAGAAAAAAATATTTAATGAGAATAAAATATAACCCCTAAGAGTTTACCATATCATTCCCTTTTAAATATACTCTACATCGGCATATTTTTTACACAGGACAGTAAACTAAAATAATTTGTGACATATTAGATGAAAATTATTAAAACAATTAAATAATAATAAAACCTATAGTAAATAAAACATATTTTAATCAATTAGAAATCATTACAAAATAACATTAATAACAATTAATGTTTTAAAAACTATTTTTCAATATCAACAGTTTTCCATTATATATATTTTTTATTTAAAAGTTAAACTGATATCTTTAAAAATTGAATTTGAAAAAAATCTATTCATTTTTTATTACTAATATTGAATCACATTAGAGGTATTTTTATAATTTTTTAGAAATATTTTATTTTTAAATGAATAGTGAAAATACGGTTTTTAGAAGAATAAAATTAATGAATTTTTTAATATATGGGAAAGTCCTTGAAGATTATGAAACCATTTATTGACTATATTTTTTAATCGTTTAAAGTATTTATTTTTAAAAAAATTAACTTATAAAACCTATGTTTAATTTTTATAACTTAAGTAACATTTTATTCTAATTTAAAAACTATTATTCATATATTCCTTTAATTAAATATTATTATTCTATAATTCAATTTTTTTCATTAAATGTCAAAATTATAATATTTGTTTTATTATAATCCTATTTAATGAATTTAATTTAATAAAATTTATAATTTTAACCTAGACATAAATCTTAAGCTTAAAACACACTTTATCTATAAACCGTTTTTTACGTGTTTTGTGTGTTTGTTTTAAAAACTAATTTTATAATAAATATAATTTTTTTGATAAAATTATTTTAAAATTGTAAATTATAATGTTAAAATTATTTTATAATGAAATTTTTATTTTTTCATCAAAATATATTTCTAAGGTTAAAAGTTTATTACTAATGTAAAAATGCCTTTGGGTAAAAGACAAAAAGTTAAAAATGAGTGGCCATAAATCAATCCATGTTTTATCCAAAATGAGTATTGGATAAGAGAATAGAACAAATAAATATATACACTATATATTTTCTAATTTTGGAACGATTGATCCTTGAATTGTAACATTCCATTATTGATGGGTAATGGGTATTTTGAAAATTACCCTTCATTTCACTTATAAAATGGGAACAGTTACATATATTTATTACACACCTATACTATAAAATATAATCCTAAAAAACTTTTATATTTATCCTCCAATAATATTATTTCATTTTTAAAATCATATTTTCCAAATTATATAGTCTAAGTAATCCATTTTTAAGCATATTTTTAAGATAAATCTTATGTTCTCAATATGAGTAATTCTTACTCCATTGCCTTTTTTCAAATGATTATCTCAAATTAATCTTATAAGAACCATTATAAAATAAAAACAATATAATTAATATAATATATATTTTTATTAATCATTCAAATATTATTCAATCCATTCCATCCATTAAGAAAAAAAATAAAATCGATCATCCGACCATGTGGACTACCGCCTCCATGAAGTATTGTTGTTCATATTTCATTATCATCTATAAAGGCTAGTAAAAAAGATATATTTTTTTGAAAAAATATGTTTCCTATTAAAAAATTATAATTATGTCATTATAATTTATCATATAACTAAATTCCATCCTATTAGTTTAGAAATTGAATCATTAATCATGTGTATGTGTGTACTATCACCACGATGAATTGTTAATTTAATATGTCATCACCACCCATCATGGATAGTTTTGTGAATGATTTTATTAGCATTAAATTGTGTTTATGAATTTTTTAATCTTATATAAAATTTATATTAACAATATTTTAGAAAATTATCATACTCATTAAAGAATTATAAGACACTATTATCTTGGTCCACATTTCCACCTATGAGATTGATGTTATAAGATATATTTACTAAATAATTAATAAATCTTTTATAATGATAATATTATTTATTTATATATTATTTAACATATTTTAATGATTATATAATTTTTTTATCGATATTTAGTATATTTATATATATATATATATATATTAACTTTTGATTATTAAACACACTAAAACTAGTTTTTTCACAATTTTCATTTTAAAAAACTATAAATTTAATATTAATAAAATGAAAATAGGGATATAAGGAATCAATAAAACACCATTATTAAATTAACATGAATAGTCTAGTAATTATGAATATTTTTTAAAAAAATAGAATCCACAATTCCATTAAAAAACTATAATTAGAAAACCAATTATATTTTATTGCATTTGATAATGAAAATAAACAATAACTGACTAAAATATTTTTAATAGATAGTAATAATTGATCTTTATAAAAAGTAATATATTAAAATAATTCTCTAAATTTATTTATTAATATAGTTTTTTATGTTAACATACTCTATCTAACATTTTATTATACATGATTTACAATAATTTCTTATTTTATCTAAATTCACATTCATTAATTTATGAATATTCTTGGTGAACTTATTTTTTATTAATTGGTAAAATTATACTATTCTATTTTATTATAAGTTATATTATATTTTTTCATTGGTATATACTTTTCTAAAACATTAACCACTTTCTAAACACCAGATTCTTGATGAATCATGATATCTATAAGGGTTTTGGTTAACTCAAATTTTAATTCATTGAATTAAAATTTTATTCCATGAGTAAGATATGTAAATTTTTGATAAATTACACTATTTTATATTTCATAAGATATTTCCTATTTTATTTCTATGAAAAAAATATTTTTTTTAACTCAAACATTAATTCTTGATGAATTTCATTCTCATAAAAATGCAACATTTTTTAAAAAAAATCACAAATCCTTTAAATATAGATTTTACAACTATTTCCACATATATTATTCCCAAAAATGATTTCCTATCTTATTAAAAAAATATGTTTTTAATAATGTTAGTTTAATATTTTTCATTACCACTTTTCAATGTGAAATTTTATAAACTATTTTTATGATGTAGTTTTTCAACAATGATATGTCAAAATATTCAAATGGGTTTCCATCTATACACAATTAAAATTTTCATCTTATTCTACACGTTTTACTTTTAAAAACTTTGTTTTTTTCAAATATCTAGTATTAAATATTATTCATAAAAGTAAAAAATATGGAAAATCATTTCACATAACCTTTTTGA
The DNA here is from genome assembly GCA_963277665.1 of Viscum album. NCBI lineage: Eukaryota > Viridiplantae > Streptophyta > Magnoliopsida > Santalales > Viscaceae > Viscum > Viscum album. Next base: position 739,981,207 of record OY728160.1, read on the forward strand.
AATGTTCATGTATTTTTCAATGATTCATTATTAAAGACTCTTTTTAAAAAGTTAAGAGTTTTCAAGATGATTTCAATTCTCCTTTTTGAATCCATTATAAATTTTCAATTGTACATTATATAATTTTATTTTTAAAAGTAAATGATTTCAAACAAAATATGTAACCTTTTCAAAAATGGATTTTCAAATTCATTATAACATTATATTTTACACTAAAGATACATATGTTTTATAAAATCTATTGTATGATTTTACTTCTATTTTATTCAATATATATAATAGATTTATTTCCATTAAAAACAATTTATATTAATAATCATCTAAATATTCTTATAAAATAATTTTTTAGGTGATTGAAGTTTGGGTATCAACTATTTCTGTTTATGTGATCAATTTTGGATATACTTTTTAGAAATGTTACGAAACCCATTTATCATTACATGTGTTTTATATGATATGATTAATGATTATTCTCAATTAGAATACATGTATGTTGATTAATGGTGGGTGGGGTCTACTATCACCCAATAGTTTATTGGTCAATGTTTTATACATTGTGAGATATTGATATTGAGTTTGAACATGATGCAGGTTAGTTATATTCATAGTATTTGGCCTGAACATGATGCAGCCTATCTATGTTCACAATATTGAATGTGAACAGGATGTAGATTAACTCTATTCACAAACTTTAGTGTGAAAATTATCTTTATTATATACATTCACAATATTGATCATGAACATGATTTCTATTTTCTAAATTCACTAGATTGAGAATAAACTCAATGTGGTTAGCTATATTCAAAATATTATGATTTTATATTTTTATTATTATGTCATAATTAGATTTCCCTTGGATCATGTTTATTATATGTCATTATCTCACTCTTTCTCCACATATATTTTTTCCCAATTAATATTACTTGTCCTTTTATCATGATTTATTGACAACACATATTGTTTCATTTTTTATTAATTAAATATGTTTCACATACTCAAATTTTCTCATATTATTTTGATCAAAAACATGAGAAAATAATGATAATATTTCTCTTATTATGCATTGATCACAACCATTTCTTATGTTTTCATTTTCCATGTTACTAGGATGAGTAGAAATTTTCATAAATTTATAAGGAATTATATTGTGTTTTGATTTTATATATATGTTCACAGGTGTCATAAAATCATAATTTTGTGTAAATGATCCTCAAATACTCTAAACCTTATATTGTTGGAATTGTGTGATTTTTTAAAAAAATAATGATTAACATAAGGAAATGATATAAAATAAATATAGTTTTATCTCACATTTTATGTCAAGTATAGTTTATAGAATGTTTTTTAGCATGAGACCTTGGAGTACGATTATATAGTGTCACATTTAGGATCATATTATGTTAATTAGTAAATTTCTCACATTATCATGTCTTCATGTTTTTTAAAATATGTTTAAAAATCCTTTATGTGTCATTTATAGTTTTTTACCTTACAGAGAATTTGAGATTTCTCTTTTATTATATTTATCTACTTCCCAATATGATTATAAGTGTTAAGGATAATTTTATTAGATTATAATGGGTCTAAGATGAAGGATTTCATTGAATTTTTTTGGTAATGATGTATTTGTTAAAAAATTTCTAAAGACATAAAAATTTTTATTCTAAGAGTTTGTTAGAATTCAATATTTGGTTTAAAAGTCTGTATTTTTAGCATAAAATATGAATTTGGGGGTTTTAGAGCACTTCATTCTGTATCTGATTAGAGTTTGAATTTATTGGAAAATTATATTTAAAAAAATGGCTATAAATCCTTAAATATACAACTATTATTATGGGATTTATATATTAAATAAAACTAGTATGATAAAATATAATTAATATTTTTAATGTGTTTATATAAAATTTAATTGTAACATTATCATATTTAATGATTTTAATATCATTTATGCATAATAATATGCCCCTTGAAAATAATAGAAAACATTAAGAAAATTTTATCAATGGGTAAAAATTACATGGATGTGTTTTTTAAATATGGAGAATGTAACATCCTGAATATTAAATGAATTATTTTATAAATTATTTTTTTAATTTATTTATCTGATTTGTAATAATCATTAATCTTTTAATGAGATGATAATTGAAATTTTATTTAAAAAATTATTAAAATAGAATTTGTGGTGAAATTTTATGAATAAATTATTTATATCTTATCTTTAAATCATTATATTATTACTTTTTTATAACATTTATTTAATTATTTGAAAAAAATTATAATTTATTCATAAGTTTCTATAATCGAATAAATAATAAAAATATTATTAATTCAGTATTACAATTAAATTATATAAATAATAATTATTTATCAAATTTATTTTGTTAAATTTATTTTCATTAATTGATTATTATTTTTTTTTAAAAATATTACTACATTACTTATATTTATAGAATAATTTTTATTTGATAATTTTTATATTAATGATGTTATAATATCTTAGGTTTATCATTAAGGGACACATTTCCATTTATGGGGAAGTTTATTTCCAAAAGGAATGTTTTTAAAATCATTTAATTAATTTTAGAAATGTAAAATTTTATTTTTATTTTTTATTATAAATATCAGAAAAATTATCAAACTTTATAATTATGTTCAAAATATTAGACTACTATTTTGGTGATTTTTGGGGAATTTTTTGTTATATAAATAAATTTTAAATAAGTAAACGGGTTTTATTAATAATATTACTATTATTATTCATTAGAATCAAATACTTTTCTTATGTGGAATTTATATTTCCTTTTATTTCATGTTCTTCAATAAAAAAGTCTAATTTTCTCTATAGAAAAGAAAGAGACCCTTGCATGGATAATCAATGAGTAAGATGAGATCTAGGATTAAGGCATAGGTTTTTTTATATGAATTTTATCTTTATTTATCTATTTAAAAAAATGAATCCTTTCCCCTTTATTATTGATTTAAATAGATGGATTTAAAATTGAAATTCAAGTATTTTAAACTAGAAAACATTATCCAAATGATGTAAAATGTTTTTTTAGAATTCAGTGAATAGATTTCAAGAAAATATAGGGAGAACTATGAATTCCCAGAATATTTATAAATTTATCATGGGATCCAAAATTATATTATCAATGTGATATTCATATATGTTCTTCCTAACTCTTAATGTTTCTAATAACACTATGCTTGTTTAATTTGGACTTATATTTATAGAGATGTTCTAGAGAGATGAAATCATTTTTTAATGCATATTTTTTGAGATCATGGATAAACACCATATTCGTGTATGTAGGTAATAACATGATGATTCTAATGAGACCAATTTGAGACCAGTATGATAAATGGTATATAATTTTATCTAGAGATAATTTTCCCCCATTTATATTTCTCTATATGAATTATGTTCTATAATGAATGATTTATGAGATAAAATTTTCATTTTTGAGATATGTTGGATAATAATATGTGCATATGTGATTTTGGTGAGTTTTAGAGACTTAATTCCTCAAAAAAGATTCCAAAAGTGGCAGAAAATAGTGGAATGACATAATATGATGGAATTTTCTTCAAGGTGTTGATGAAAGTTTAATTCAAGAATTATTGGTCACAATTTTTTGACATATCACTCCCCCAGCATGACACTCACATATACACTCCCTAGAATCATGGTTGATGTCAATCATCTGATTAGTGATTAAACAATCATATTTATGTAAAATTTATTTTACCAAAATCCATACATGGAAATAACCATGCATGTATGGATACATAAGAACTTGTAGTTCAAACAGTTCCCTCTGTGTCCACCTCACTACATTAGTGATTTTCTTGGCTTAAGACAAGTAGATGTGTTAGTAATATCTGAAAAATATTAAATATCAAGGAGGGTTCCACACTATAAATCGGTATGGACCAGCTGAACTAGTTCTTAGAGACACATAGGGGTACCATGGGGAACCGTCAGAGTGTTCAAGTGATCCTTATATTCATGGGGAAACAAACCATGAATGATTTGGGAACTAAAAATCTCATTGGTCTTATCTTGATGGCCATGTCCCTTTGGAACCATGTTGGGGTTTATTGGTGATCATTTGATATGAAATTTTTATAGTTGAAGATTATAAAATTAAAAAAAATTGTTCAATAATAATAATTATGGAATTAACGATGGAATTAAGAGGGTATTAAATTTCTTTTTCTATGGGTCATTTGGTACTATGTTATAGAGTCATCTAGGATTAGTGGATATTGAAATGATATAATTAATATTAGAATCTATTTATTTATTCATTTGAAAATAATATTATTATTTAATTATGATAATAATATTAATAATAATATTTTTGAAGATAATATGACCTTAAGAGTGGATAATGAATTTACAACATGGAGGTTTCACTACCCTAGGAGATGGTGATTGGTCAAAATTATTGAATTATTACTTATAACATTTGGTTAATACAAAGAAAAGAATTCCAGTAGTCCTTGAAACAATTTCTTTATAGAAAATTCAAAGAACATATGGTAATAGAGAAATTCGTTATAAAATATTAAAATTATGTTATAATTAAACACACAATTGTTTTGCTATAATAATTACTAGATTTTTAGGGATTATGTCACATTTACCATGTGATGTATGAGTACTTTTTATAAAATTGTTAAATGTAAAGGATGATAAGGATATTTTTGATCACTATGGATTTGTTTTCAAGAACATAAAATCCACAAGATTCAATGGAAACATACAAAATGTAACTGAATATATCCAAAAAAGGAATTCAATGTAATGGAATAATGATTGTTTTTTTGAATAATTATAATATAATTAGGGAGAGTAAAATAAATTTAAATCCAAGAATGGTGGAATCATTATAGTGATAATTAAGGTGGATTAACAATGATTTGGGGAACTTAATAGAGTACCTTGTGATTTTTTTGATGACTCAAATATGTATTTTAGTGAGTAAAGTAAAATATCGTGTGTGTTGATGTGTCATGGGGGGTATTTCAATAAAACATTTATTTGTGGTTTAATTATCATTCAATTATTGTGTGATTGGGAACTAGGGTTCATTGTGGATGGTGTAGTAGTTGGATTTCTATGTGGGAAGTCTTGTATGACTGATATAAGGGTCCACTAAATTGTGACTAAGTTGTTTATTTTTTGTAATATATATATTCAAATTTGAAGTATCTTGATGTTTAATAATATTGATGATGATTATATATAGTAATGGATACATAAGTCACTCGCCCTCTATATAGGGTTTAAGTAATAGTAATGAGACCTTATCTCACCCAATAATCTATGTAGAGACTAACATTGAACTATATATGTATATAATTATACTCACCCATTTCTATGGGATGAGATAGACTATATAGTTCAATGAGATATTCTAGGATTATTAATTACCACATCCTCTCTTATATAGGATATATAAAGATATTTAATTTTGCTAATGTCTCTGATACAAAAACTCATTTGATGGGTATGGTTGATATGTGTATTTTATAAATCATTCATGGAATGTTAATATGATAACAATATTTCACTCATGTGTTAACACACTTTTGTTCCCATATCATAAAGATCACATTTGATAATTACGTTTTGATATGATCTCTCATACTAATCATAGCTTTAGGACTAACGATGTTTAGATATATAGTTACAACATTTGATATCTGTATTTAATATAGTATTATTTTATATATATTTAGATTTAGATATTTGAATCTACTTCCAATTGAGATGTGTACTTCCTCCGGTACTTTAGATATCATAGAAGATGGGTATTTTCTCATGTACATCCAAGATAAGTGGAGTCATGTATTTCCTCCAACATCCCCTGAATTGTTCATCTAGGGAGAATTACCAAAATGGGAACCTATGATGGGTTGTGTGATTAGATTTTATTATCTGATATATTTTATATGTAATCAGTTCTATTTTTAATGTGAGTTAAAATTGAGTAATGGGTTGTTTTTTAGGTTTTACTATGTCTATATTTATGATGTTGATATTATTGTGTATATTACATTTCAATACCATATTTATCATTTTTGTACTTTAACACTTGTTGTTTTATTTAGGCAAGTCTGGTAACACTCAAAAATTATAAAATAATAACATTCTACTCGATGGTGTATGTGACATGAAACTCTATTCTTAAATAACCCACAATATATTTCTTTAAATTTAATCTCTTTGATATCTAGTGGAACACACAACAATGAGTCCAAATAAACCATAATATAGTATATCATTATAACATAGCCTTTATATTTAAAGGTATGTATACTACTAAAATATGAATATTATGGTAATCTATTAAATATAAATAAATTAATAATCACCTAAATGAAAAATAAAGGTTTTCTTAAAAACTATATTTTTCTAAAAGACGGATTAGTCGCTCTTTTCAAACATATATTAAAATTGTTTTTTTACATTTTTTGAAAAAAAAATTATAAAATTAACTTTTATTTTTAAATATTTATATCAAAAATATCTTAGGAAGATTTTTTGGAATTTTTTTGAAATGCTTCATTTTATGATCAATTGTAAAAAATAAAAAATTTGAAAATTTCTTTTTGTTTAAATAATTTATTATGATAAATTCTATTTTTGAATTAGTTTAAAAGTAAAATTTGTTTAATTATATATCAATTATTCAAATTTAGGTTATTGGAATCATTTTCATTTTGAATTTTGATATAAAACATTGTAATATTTTGAACATTATCCCTTTCAAAATCGGATTTCTTATCACGTCTATTAGATTAATTTTTTAATAAATTTTTACATTTCTTTAATTGGAATTTTGAAAAATGGAAGAAATCATTTAAATTTGAATAATTTATATTATCTATTAATGTTAACATAATTTTTTACAAAAATTAATAATGAAAAAAAAAATTAATTATCGTGGTTAAGTTAAAAGTGGGTTTACCCTGGTATTAAACAAAGAATATTAGTGTTAAAATGACCTATCAACTTTTCAAAATATTGTTTTGTGAAAATATTTCCATATTATAATTCCCAATATAGAATATATATAACATCCCACGTAAATAAAGAAATAATACATTTTCATAATTATTCATATTTGTGAATTAAATATTAATTTTACTTTAAATGTTTTGATATGATCGATGGTGTACCTGATACGCAACAACAGGTTTCTTTGAAATCTTATGTTTCATACTAATAATATAATAATATTATTTTAAATGTAGTTAACTCCTAGATGTTGTACGGGAAGGAATGAATAAAACTAACTACAATATGTTTATACATGTTTTGTAAATGTTTTTACATTTATCTAATAAATTTTAGAGGATTAAAATGTGAATTAATCTAATTTTAAGCATAAATACTCTAATATTATTTAAAAGGTTGATTTACCACCTTTTGATGGAAAACCCTATTTAAATCTAGTTTTTTTAACTTTTATATACTCTATTTGACCAGATAAAATTCTTCTTTAGAATCGGGATATCAAAATTTAATTTGGGTAAATGTTTGGTATTTTTCTCATAAAATTCAATTTTTAATGAAAAGTAAAAAATAATGTATTTCAATTCGAAACTTCCTTTTAATATAATTTATTTATATGGTTAGATTATATTTTTAATTGGTTTTAAAGTTTAATTAGATTATATTTTTACCATTTAATCCAAGTTTGGTCATTGAAATTAATTTCACTTTGAAATTGGACATAAACAAGTGTCAATCTTTTGATAGTTAATTTTTCTTAAAAACATGCCTTTTGTTTGGACAATGGGAATTAATTTTAAGTTAAGTAATCCAACTTTTATGTTTTTAATTTAGTAAAATAGACAACATTTTTTAATTTGGAATATTAAATATATCTTAGAATGAATTTTTGATATTTTTCTTGTCACGTACGTAACCTATTTTAGGGTTATTTTAAATTTATTTTCCACTCATGATTTTTTTTGGTGGTTTCCAAAGGTTTTATTGAGAATAGGTGAGTTTTCATGAATTGGGCCAAACTGCGAGCCCAATTCCAGATTTAAAAATAAATTTTGTTTCATTTATAAATTTTTCAATTTTTAATATTTTTGACTCATTAAAACTCCTAATTGTTCTCCCATGATATAGTAACCCCACATTTAAATTTGGGGCCTTTATAAATCCATAAGAATGGGGGATTTTTGTTTTTATTTTAGAATTGGGCCAACCCGAAGGCCCATTTTCCAGTTTTAAATTGTTTCATTAATTTATTAATATCTTATTCATTAAAATGTATTTTTCAGTGATTCCACCTCCCTCTCGACCATAAGAAGCCCAGGCACGCTCCCATTTCCTTTTCCCCCACTTTAGAGGTCTATTTCATCGTGATATGGTGCTGACATTCTTGGGGTTTCTAAAATCGGGCAGATTTGAGGAGGTAAGTTCATTCCATCATAACTCTCTCAATTCTTACTCCCCCCCCCCCTTACAATTCATACATTATCTCATAATCCCTGTTCGAACTTCCCTTGAATGGTTGGATATTTTTAAATTCATATTCTGGTGGAGTTTAGCTCGTTTTCTTCAAGATTATTTTGGGTAATGTTTCTCTTTTCAATTCTTCTCTTCTCCTTAGGGTTTCCACCCTATCTCAAGAGTTTATAGAATGTCCAGAACATAGGGTTCGAACATATGGTCTTATTTGGTATCTTTTGGGTCAATTTTTGGTGGTCTATGTCTGGATTTATATTCCTTGATGTGCGGTGGTGGTGCGGTTGATGTTTCGCACCATGTTTTGAGGGTTTCGGCATAAAAGGTAGGTGATTCCATGTGTAATCATTTCTAGATGAGTTAGTTTGCTTGAATTACTTATTATGCATTTACTAATATGCTTTGTGTTGTGCGGGAACGGTTTATTTTGTATTTGGTAAAGCATTTGTTTTTATAGTTTCATTTTAGTTTAAAAAATTGGGTGTTTTACATGTGCAACCTTTTGGGTATTGTTTGGGTGTGTTTTATAACATATGAAATTGGTTTAATAAATCTTGTTTGGGCTTAAAATTCTGATTTGGTAGGGTATTGGTGTTCCATTAGGTTTTAAAGAGGTTTCTTTTAATGGGTTTAAGGTGTAAAGCCTTATTGTACTTCTTGAAAGTGATTTTGAAAACATGTGCTTTTCATGTGGATCTTTTGTGGTATTGTTTGAGGTGTTTTTATAACACATGGGGGTAGTTTAATAAATGTTTTTGGGGATGAAAATTCTTTTTTGAATTTTTATTGGTGTGATTTTGTCCTTGAAATATGGTTTTGAAATGAGTTTTTTTGTGAAAAGATTTGGTACACTCTTTAGAATTGTTTTATGAATATTTTGAATGGTTTAATGATTTATGTAAGATGTGAAACCATATTGGAAAACTGTTTTGTATTTTTTATACTTTCAAATGGACCATTTCAAATGTTAATAGTTCTGTTATGTTATGTGTATCCTCTTGGAAATGTTTTATAAAAATGATTAATGGATTTACTAAAATGTGAAAGAGGTGTGAACGTTATGTGGGCTGTTTGTGTGAGTGCGATGTGAAAAGTGGATTTTGTTTATAAAAAGGGTTTTAGGAAACATGTAAGTGGGCTGTTATTTGATGGTTAGTATATTTGTAGGTATTTTATAAAATTGTTAAAGGATGTGTTGGATTGTGAAAGTTATGCAAAAAGTGTTGTGGGCTATTTTGGTGTGGGTTTGATTTAAAAATGCATTTGAATGAAAAGTGGACTTTTGTGACTTGTTTTGTATACATGTGGGCTGTTTGGTGAATTTATGATATGGAAATGATATTTTCATGTGAAATTTATATTCATTGACTTGTTGAAATTGTTTGAGCACAAAGGGAAAACCCGGGTATCTAGGTGGGTGGACGTGTACTAGTATACTAGTGATCCCGTGGGGTTTGGCCTCAGTTTCACTTAGCAAGATTGACACTTACAACTCTAAATAAACTACGATGATGATGATTGGGGACCACTAGGTTATGGGTATGTTCCCTACTAGTGGCTCGTGCACGAGAACGAATATTTGTGATGGTTACTCTCACCGAGATACGAGGTACCTGGGACCCACAGCTAGCTAGTGCCTAGGGGTTATTTCCCATTGCTTGTGCTCACTGGATATTTTGTGCTTACCGTCGGCATACGGTACATTTTTCTATAAAATTCAGTAGCTTTGGTGTTTATTTTAAAAATTGTTAATCCTTTAAAATAGCCCACTTGAAAATTGTTCTTATTCAAAGTTCAGCTTTTAGAAATTGTAACTAGCTTTTCATGTTTTTGAAAACTTGCATGATTTTCGTTTTTAAATTCCTATTATATGGAATCTCTTAGTGGTGGTATCCTATTGGGCTTTGTCTCACACCCTAATTACACCCTTAGGTGTAAGTAGACTTGGTTATTTTGTTGTCGCGGGTTTGGGTATAACTTTTGTGCCAACAGTTCGGGTTTCCACCGGTCATTCATGATGCGGTGTTGTGGAGATGGCTTGAGGAAGATGCCTCTTGCCATGTTGAGGTTCTTGGGCTGTCTTTTCTTGGGTTTGTACCTTTGTAATGATCTTCAAACATTGTTTAAAAGTGTGCAATTCAGTTCTGAATTTATTAAAAAGATGTTTCGGTTTGAAAAATCCAGATTTGGTTTCTTGGATTCATTTGATGTTTCAAGTATAAAAACTCGGGTAAATCGTTCCCAATTTTCAGTTTTTGATACCCGGGCACTTGTGCCAACCCGTGGGGATCGGGAATGACCTTCGGGACTTGCCACAGGTCGGGTCGGGTGCCAGTTTTTGCGGCGACCAGATTCGGTTCGTGACAAAATGGTATCAGAGGAGGTTCTGGTTAACTCTTTGGGTCATGTTATTTAGGGAACAGTCGGGATAGATTAGACATAGAATTGTTGGGACTTTGTAGTTCGGTTATGGGTAGTGTGCCTGATCACCACACCTCATGACAGGATTCGAGTCACCAGGGGAAGTCAGGATTTATCTATGTTCTTTGTTTTTCTTGGTTTAATGATGATTAGGGGAAATGAAAAGAGAGTTGGGTTAATGGTCTCAGTGAGCTCACAGGGCCTGGCAAGCCATGTGGAGCCGGGGATATTCTCTAGAACACTCTCTGTGATAGTGAAGTGATTGTAATATGGCCGCCAACCATATTTCTAATTCACCCACTGAAACTAGTTTCCTCTCAGATTATTTTGTACTATAGTTTTGCAATCTTGGAACTTTGGTTTTAAAAGGACTTGGTTTTAAGAATTATAAAGTTTTTCTGAAATTATTTTCAAATAAATAAGGAATGGATTGATTTATGAAATGGTGGAACTGATTTTTTAGAATTTTTTTGAAATGTAAAATGGTGTTTTTACCCCTCTTTTGAAAGCAAGAACTATATTGACGTTGGTTTTGAAAAGTTTTTACAATAGAGTTTTCTAAACAATCAAAGAGTGTTTTAATGGGATGAGATGTTTTGAAATTGATGTGAATATATTGAAAGTGAGTTGTTTTCTAAATGGTTGTGCATTTCTGAAAAGTTTTGTAAGATGTGAGTTGGAATTTGATCTCATGGTTAGCGGTTTTGAGAAAAAGGATGTGTTGGTTGACCATTTTGGTTTTGAAAAGTGGAAAGAATTTTTTTTTTAACCTTTAGTATTTTCATGAGCAACCACATGCATGGGGTTATATGGGAAGAGGGATGGTTGATGACATGACTGGATGAGTGTCGGGATGGATATGAGGAGGGTGCCTGGTGTGGCATAGAAACATGCATGTGTAAGGCCCATGGGGTACCATTGGTGGATGCGCTAACTGCTGAACCATTTGTTTTCAAAGAAATGTTTTTAAATAAAAAAACATGATTTCTTGATGATTTTTTTGGGATGGTGTATATTATGTGTTTTAGGAAAATGTTGATGTTGTGGGATGTTTTGAGTCCAAGAACCCCTCCTGTTTGAACTGTGTTTTGGGTTTGGGTTTGGTCAGTAAGTTGTGTTGTAGGGATGGTTAGTGGTATCTTTTGAAAAATGTTTCGGGACGCCTTTACGATGGTTCCCTACATGTGTTTGGATCTCGTTTGTGGTATATCTTGACCAATGGACTATCTTGGTTGGGTCCTTAGGTTCAATCATTGGATAAGGTACACCCCCATTAAAGGTTAGTGCACAATTGAAGTGCAACCCGGATTGTTTCACCATTTGAAGACCCTCCAGTTGATCAATATAAGGAATATTTTTCTTGAGATTTCTAGATTGAGTCTACACCCATTCCTTTCATTGATTTTTAGATCCTCTTATAACAGGAGAGTGCTCTTGGAAGGTTGAAAGAGACCTTAGTTTCTTAAGTTTCTTGATTCGTCGAAGGTGGATATGGTCTAGGGTTGTTAGTGTGGATGATTGTCTCGATGTTTTCTAAGAGGGCCTTTGGGTTCTTCAAAGTTTCTTTGAATCATGAGTTCATGTTAAACAATTGGTGTGGGAAATATGGTCATGATAGGATATTGTGGCCACTTTCTATAATTGTGTGATGTTTGGGGATGTTGTATAAGGTCCCTCTCCATGAATTGTTTGTATCAGTTGAAATGGTCATGTTTGGTGATTCCTTATGATGTCATGTACTCAATTGACTGTATAGGTGAAAGTAGTGAAATCCTCTCAGAGTCCCTATTATGTTGGGAAAATGTCTCCCTTGGAAAAACATCAAAATCATCTATTTTAGAGGAATGTGAGTGTAGGTGTTCTTTACTTCTATTGTTTCTCACCTAAAGAAACAAGTTGTGATGTGTGTGTATCTTCTTAGCCGTTGTTTCAGTGAAATATCGGGATAAGGTAAAGTGAGTTTGGAATGTGTTATATCTAGAAAACTTATTTGGGACTACGGTGTAGTTTTTGGTGGCACCGAAAAGAATAATTCTCATTCAGTGGGTTTCAAAATATTAACTATGAGGCTGAAGATGCTTCAATCATTTGTGCTCCTACCATAGGTCTCGGAGAGAAGCTGGCTCGTAGTCAGGGGAAATCCCAGGGCCATTTAAACCCTTGTACAAAGTCCTATCCTTAGTATGAAAGATGGGAATAGTTCAAACCTCTGGTTTCTTCATGGTTGAGCATATAGTTTGTGCACATTTAGTAGTGGTTGTGTGCTAGGAAGCCATGTAGAAAGAATTATATTCATAGTTAGTGCACAGTTTCCCAAACCATGCGGACTAATCCTACGCCCTTCCTAAATATTTAATTTCTTTTTGGGTCTTTCTGTGTTGGCCCATGCTGGTCGGTTAAGATAGTCAGTTCTTAGGGTGGGGAGACCCACTATGATTCTCAGGAATGTTCCTTCATAAACATTTAATGGAATTATATCCCTTGTACTAGAGAGTATGTTTGGGCCTCCCACTATTAGTGTCTTGATTCTATCTCGGGAAAACAATTTAAGTTGTCTCTTATGGTGGGGAGCCCATTTGTGTCTCTTCATACGAGTAACTCATATTTTTTTTCTCCTTGGACTTGTCGGGGAAGTAGGTATTATCTTTCGAAGATATCTAACTACCTACATATTCATTGGGTAAACATTGATATTGGAGAGTTTCCAATGGTTTAGTTATAGTAGGGAAGTGTAACCTTGTTCAATGTTGTTGTTTTTTTTTGGGTAAATTGATTGAGTATTGTTCAGATTGTGTTTGAGGAGTTTTCATTTGGGATAAAGACCGAATATACTAGATTGTTTCAAGAAAGTGGTGTAAGTTTGGTTTGTGAGAGTATTCCTTCCATCATTGATCACTGGAGGTGTTTTTACCTTTGGGGGTGAAACCTGGAAAGGGTGTACCTATTGGTTTCTCAGTTGGGTTTGGTTGTTGCTTTGACCTTGCTGTGACTTTCCGGGGAGGAAAGTTTTCAAGGTGGGGAGAATTGTAACGTATGTAACCTATTTTAGGGTTATTTTAAATTTATTTTCCACTCATGATTTGTTTTGGTGGTATCCAAAGGTTTTATTGAGAATAGGTGAGTTTTCATGAATTGGGCCAAACTGTGAGCCCAATTCCAGATTTAAAAATAAATTTTGTTTCATTTATAACTTTTTCAATTTTTAATATTTTTGACTCATTAAAACTTTTAATTGTTCTCCCCTGATATAGTAACCCCACATTTAAATTTGGGGCCTTTATAAATCCATAAGAATGGGGGATTTTTGTTTTTATTTTAGAATTGGGGCAACCCGAAGGCCCATTTTCCAGTTTTAAATTGTTTCATTAATTTATTAATATCTTATTCATTAAAATGTATTTTTCGGTGATTCTACCTCCCTCTCGACCCTACGAATCCCAGGCGTGCTCCCATTTCCTTTTACCCCACTTTGGAGATCTATTTCATCGCGATATGGTGCTGACATTCTTGGGGTTTCTAAAATCGGGCAGATTTGAGGAGGTAAGTTCATTCCATCATAAATCTCTCAATTCTTACTCTATTCCCCCCATTCCAATTCCTACATTATCTCATAATCCATGTTAGAACTTCCCTTGAATGGTTGGATGTTTTTAAATTCATATTCTGGTGGATTTTAGGTCGTTTTCTTCAAGATTATTTTGGGTAATGTTTCTCTTTTCAATTCTTCTCTTCTCCTTAGGGTTTCCACCCTATCTCAAGAGTTTATAGAATGTACAGAAAATAGGGTTCGAAAATATGGTCTTATTTGGTACCTTTTGGGTCAATTTTTGGTGGTCTAGGTGTGGATTTATATTCCTTGATGTGCGGCGGTGGTGCGGTTGATGTTTCGCACCATGTTTTGAGGGTTTCGGCATAAAAGGTAGGTGATTCCATGTGTAATCATTTCTAGATGAGTTAGTTTGCTTGAATTACTTATTATGCATTTATTAATATGATGTGTGTTGTGCGGGAACTGTTTATTTTGTATTTGGTAAAGCATTTGTTTTTAAAGTTTCATTTTAGTTTAAAAAATTGGGTGTTTTACATGTGCAACCCTTTGGGTATTGTTTGGGTGTGTTTTATAACATATGAAATTGGTTTAATAAATCTTGTTTGGGCTGAAAATTCTGATTTGGCTGGGTATTGGTGTTCCATTAGGTTTTAAAGAGGTTTCTTTTAATGGGTTTAAGGTGTAAAGCCTTATTGTACTTTTTGAAAGTGATTTTGAAAACGTGTGCTTTTCATGTGGATCTTTTGTGGTATTGTTTGAGGTGTTTTTATAACACAGGGGGGTAGTTTAATAAATGTTTTTGGGGATGAAAATTATGTTTTGAATTTTTATTGGTGTGATTTTTTCCTTGAAATATGGTTTTGAAATGAGTTTTTTTGTGAAAAGATTTGGTACACTCTTTAGAATTGTTTTATAAAAGTTTTGAATGGTTTAATGATTTATGTAAGATGTGAAACCATATTGGAAAACTATTTTGGATTTTTTATACTTTAAAATGGACCATTTAAAATGTTAATAGTTCTGTTATGTTATGTGTATCCTCTTGGAAATGTTTTATAAAAATGTTTAATGGATTTACTAAAATGTGAAAGAGGTGTGAACGTTATATGGGTTGTTTGTGTGAGTGCGATGTGAAAAGTGGATTTTGTTTATAAAAAGGGTTTTAGGAAACATGTAAGTGGGATGTTATTTGATGGTTAGTATATTTGTAGGTATTTTATAAAATTGTTAAAGGATGTGTTGGATTGTGAATGTTATGAAAAAAGTGTTGTGGGCTATTTTGGTGTGGGTTTGATTTAAAAATGCATTTGAATGAAAAGTGGACTTTTGTGACTTGTGTTGCATACATGTGGGATGTTTGGTGAATTTATGATATGGAAATGATATTTTCATGTGAAATTTATATTCATTGACTTTTTGAAATTGTTTGAGCACAAAGGGAAAACCCGGGTATCTAGGTGGGTGGACGTGTACTAGTATGCTAGTGATCCCGTGGGGTTTGGCCTCAGTTTCACTTAGCAAGATTGACACTTAAAACTCTAAATAAACTACAATGATGATGATTGGGGACCACTAGGTTATGGGTATGTTCCCTACTAGTGGATTGTGCACGAGAACGAATATTTGTGATGGTTACTCTCACCGAGATACGAGGTACCTGAGACCCACAGCTAGCTAGTGCCAAGGGGTTATTTCCCATTGCTTGTGCTCACTGGATATTTTGTGCTTACCGTCGGCATACGGTACATTTTGCTGGAAAATTCAGTAGCTTTGGTGTTTATTTTAAAAAGTGTTAATCCTTTAAAATAGCCCACTTGAAAATTGTTCTTATTCAAAGTTGCAGCTTTTAGAAATTGTAACTAGCTTTTCATGTTTTTGAAAACTTGCATGCTTTTCGTCTTTAAATGCTTATTATATGGAATCTCTTAGTGGTGGTATCCTATTGGGCTTTGGCTCATACCCTACTTACACCCTTGGGTGTAAGTAGACTTGGTTATTTTGTTGTCGCAGGTTTGGTTATAACTTTTGTGCCAACAGTTCGGGTTTCCACTGGTCATTCATGATGCGGTGTTGTGGAGATTGCTTGAGGAAGATGCCTCTTTCCATGTTGAGGTTCTTGGGCTGTCTTTTCTTGGGTTTTTACCTTTGTAATTATCTTCAAACATTGTTTAAAATTGTGCAATTCAGTTCTGAATTTATTAAAAAGATGTTTCGGTTTGAAAAATCCAGATTTGGTTTCTTGGATTCATTTGATGTTTCAAGTATAAAAACTCGGGTAAATCGTTCCCAATTTTCAGTTTTTGATACCCGGGCACTTGTGCCAGCCCGTGGGGATCGGGAATACCCTTCGGGACTTGCCACGGGTCAGGTCAGGTGCCGGTTTTTGCGGCGACCAAATTCGGTTCGTGACATTTCTTAAAAACATCTATTTTTGATGAATAATGAAACCACTAAGTAGTAGTTAAAAAACTGACTTCTTCATTTAAATAAAATTTTACCGCTTATGTGAATTTAATTTTAAAAATCCTACATACATGGTTGTTATTATTAAGTAAAATTTGGTTCAATAAGATGAAAATAATTTTTGGTGAATAGTAACTTTTGACTTTTATTTATCGCGGTTAAAGGTAAATAGGGTAATTCATGGTAAAAAGAATATAATAATAACACAAAATTACCTTAACACTGGTCCTAACCTAATTAGATGAGTCATGTCCAACCATGGGAATCCTTGCGTCGAATTTGGGACCGCATGGAGCCACTTAAGAGTGATAATGACACCTTATGTTAATTAATTTTAAGTAAAGGAAAAAATAACATAAACAAATATCTTTTAGTAAATTAATATTTACATAGGGTTATATAAGTTATATTTTAAACTATAAATTTTATTTTGAAATATAAAAATATTTCCTACATCATGGTAGTTTTTTATAATGTTTATACATTAAATAAATAAAATTATTTACAACATAATAATGATGTAGTGTTTACCTCATTAATAAATAATTTAAATAAATAAGATTATAAAGATTAAAATATTATGCAATACCTATCCAATTCTTATTGGATGATTTTATTTCTACCAAGATTCATCTTATATTTGACTTTAATTAGTTTTGGACCTTTAGAAACCAAATATCATTATATAATAAAATAATATTTTCACACTTTTCTAAAGATCCCCTTTTCCCACTTTTAAAAAGTCATCACCTCTAACCCATTCCTCACACCTCTCAAGCCCCTTGGCTCATCCAACCCCTGCCCAAATAATCTCTCAAGATCCCTCCCTTCCACCTAGAATCCTTAACTTATGAAGAAGGAACTTTAAGAAGTCCTTTTCATTCAAACCAAAGGAAGTTACCCGAATTAAAGGTAATGGTTTCTCTTAAATTGATTTCTTTTATTTTACTTATCCAACCCCTAAAATCTTTTTATTATTTTTCTTTTATAACAATACCAGTATCCTAAATATACTAGGATATTTTTATGATAAGGATTTTGTTGGTCGGAGTGGATACTCAAGAGGGGGGTGAATTGAGTTCCAATAAAAATTTCTGTTTTAAAAACTTTGTCTTAAAAACCCCCAAATAAAATACTTAATTAAACTGTAGTGAATTTATATCAAAGTGAGGGTTCAGTTGGGTTCTCAAGGGATTTATTATTTCCCAGTTAATCAAAACAGAAATTTTGATTAACTTTTGAAACCAACTTATTGATTTACAACTGATATAAACACTTGCAAATTTAATTATCAAAGTGACTTTAAAACAGTTTTGGTTTTAAAGAGATTAGCAGCGGAATAAAAGAATAAATTTGAAAGATATAGAACAGTAGATATAACCAAGAGGTTCAGTCTCAAGCTGAGACTTAGTCCTCTCAAAAGATTTTATAAAAAGATGATCCACACCCTGGATCGGGGATAACAACAGCAACCAGCTATCCAGGTCCAAGACCTCTACCACAGCTATTCGTGGGAACAGACACAACAGCAACTAGTTGTTCAGGTCAAACGACCTCTACCACTATTTCAATGGGAAAATACAAAATGTAAGAGAGGTGAGTGAGGATTTACAAATCCACCAGTTAGAGTACAGGAGATAGTGTGTGTAAAAATGCAGCATATAACACACACTGCTCAATATGTAAAAAGATAAATCACAGAGAAAATGTTTAGAGTTTGGGAATGGCTCTAGTGATTGTCGTGCAGTTCTGGACTCCTTTGATTGATCAGAATTCACTCTGATCCCTCTTCTGGTTTTTGTCTGGAAAATAGTGTATCGTATGTTTCCTTGATTTCTAGGTGTAGAGACATTCGATGAAGCTCTTGTGTTATGTTCACTTTCTCAGCTCTTCACTGGTGAGTAGTGATGAATGAGTTCATCGTGTAAGTTCAGTAGTCTCTTTGCATTCACACTTGGTTGTTCTTCTAGCACACCTTGTGGTCTTTGTATTTGTCTGTGTGTCTCTCTTTTTGCAGTATCACATCCTTCCTTTATTTAAAGAACGTGCTCCAGCAAAAGAAATGATTTCTTTTTGTAGGTACGAGGTACGGTTCCCTCACATCCAAAAACACACATTAAATAAATGACAGAGCATTTAAAATATTCCTAATATGACCATTGGTTAGATTAAATAAAGATAAAGAAATTCAAACAGCTGTTTATGACTATCAGTGTGTCAAGTGATCGGTGGGTCATCAGCATCGGTGAGACATCTTCGGTGACTCATTTGATCAGCATCAGTGAGACATCTTCGGTGACTCATTTGATCAGCATCGGTGAGACATATTTGGTGACTCATTTGATCAGCATCGGTGAGACATCTTCGGTGACTCATTTGATCAGCATCGGTGAGACATCTTCGGTGACTCATTTGATCAGCATCGGTGACTCATTTGATCAGCATCGATGAGACATCTTCGGTGACTCATTTGATCAGCATCGGTGAGACATCTTCAGTGACTCATTTGATCAGCATCGGTGAGACATCTTCGGTGACTCATTTGATCAGCATCAGTGAGACATCTTCGGTGACTCATTTGATCAGCATCGGTGAGACAATTGTCCTTTTATATGAATCGGTGCGACCGTTGTCCTTTAATATGGATCAGTGCGACCGTTGTCCTTTGATATGGATCGGTGCGACCGTTGTCCTTTGATATGGATTCGTGCGACCATTGTCCTTTGATATGGATCGGTGCGATTGTTGTCCTTTGATCCAGAGGACTTCCAGGATACTTTTAAATCAATAACAAAGAGATAAAAACATGATCCAACCAATGTACACAGATTCATTAAGAGAATGTGATTATGTATATGATAAATCCAACCGGATTAAGTAATTGATGATTTGTGATTATTAAAAAATCAATCATAGGAAGAATTCAACAATCTTCTATAGGAATCAACAGATTCTAACAACACTTTCACACACCTCTATCTAATGGGTAAAGAACATATTGTTTCTATTGATGGCAAACTAACGCCTCATGAAACGATGATTGTTCGATTATCTCCTACCACCTCTCATGGTGGACATTAAGATATTACTATATTTATATATGATATATATTATGTTTATGTTTTCTTTATGCTTCTGTATTTCTCATTTATTTCATACATTTATGGTTTCTATTATGGGTAAACAATATAATTTCATTTGAGGAAGTGTGGACTAGTGCCCCCTCAAAGTGATATGACTCGTTAATGTCGTATGTGGGACGTATAAAGGATGGAGTTAATAATATTATATGTGATATTATAATGGAATTATAATATACCTATTTATCATTATTTTTTAATTCCATTAAAATAAGAAATAGAAATGAAAGTAGCGTTCATGCGTACATACGGCTTACCATCTCCACGAACAGTGATTTTCATTTCTTATCTCCAAATGTTATGTAATATTATAAATACATGTATATACTAGATATATATGATATATATGATATCTAAATCATGAATATCATTCTGTATATAATGGAATTTTGACCACATGAACAACTTGTAATTATAAGAAGTCTATTTTTTCCTCAAACACCAAATATTGACAAAACGACCATTATTAACTTAAATGATTACATAATGTTTATAACATAGTAATAAGTGATATAAAAGGAATAATAAACTTGAAAAATTTTCTTAAGAAAGTATAAATTATCTTTAGTTTATTATTCAGTAGATTAAAGAACGAATGGGTCAAGTCAGACATGAGGTAAGGGACTTCGTCTCAATCTCCTTTCATTGAGGCATATTTTGTTTTAATCACAAACATTCATTTATAAGCTGTATAAAACCCTTTGAATTTTCATTTCATTCAAATGGAATTTTTTTTTCTAAGAAGATTTTTTTTAAATGAAAAAAAAGTAACGTTTCTTTTTAACATAAGTAGTGACAACGACACTTCCGCTGCCACGAGTGTTATTTGATCTTTGGATTCCTTAACAAGTCATAATGTTTTTAAAAGGAAAATAAATACCATATACTCTTTTATATATTTTGGTATTGAAAATGGTTTTAATGATGTATTTTTTATGTCAATATATTTAAATGATATATTGTGATTTAAATTTTGAAATGTTATCTTTCCTTTGTGTTTATTTTATGTGTCATGATTATATTATGGTTCTTGGGCATTGTTTACATATATATGTGGTTTCATGATAATCCTAGGGAAAGTGGGCCCAAGATATCTCTCCAATGCATTGGGTAACGTTACAGAGGTAAACGTGAATGTTTCTCCTAAGAGATTTAGGGAATATGTTGTGATGGGTATTCCAAATGTAACTCCCTACATAGCTGTGATAGCTACAATGTAAGTATGATATGGATGCCACAAGTTACCTTTATGATTTGTGTTTACTATGTAAATATTATGATTTCATGAGGTATGTTAAATAGATTATGTTATGTATTTATTGATAAAAAATGTTTTTTTTATTTGTTTTATAACCCTTACTGAGATTTTTATGCTCATACCAAGTTTTGAAATGTTTTTCACGGGACTTAAAGATGAATAGGGTTAAGGATAGGATCAAGGAAAAGTCATGTTGTCTAAAACATGGAACTAGACATGACTTCTTTTTCAAGAGAATTTATTTTATGAAAAAAATGGAAACTGAGTTGATGTTTCTACATTTTAATTTTTGAGATGTAGTTTAATAGTTATGGCCTAATTCTCTAAAACTCTAAACCTGAAAAGATACTCATTGTAAATTATTCATTTAATTCAAGATTATGTAATGTTTAAGGCCGGGTATTTATAGTTGGTATCATAGGGAGGTTTAGATAACTTTAGGAGTTAGGGTGTTGTTAAATTAATATCCATAAATTATGTTATGTTAATATGGAAATGATATAGCATTTATAGATTACCATGTTGCTTCTCTTAAGATATTTCTGTGTTCATAATGTTTTTCCGTAGAGGAAATTAGGAAGCTATGTTGGGATGACATTAGGAGGAAGACAACCTTCCAAATCAGAAACCTGAGATGGTCAGAATTTGAAGTGAACAGTTTGTTGCAGTGATGGCACAGTTGACTCAGGCTATAAATGGTGGTGGTATCCATGCACGAGATCAACCAGATCAACCACAGAGGATCATGTCAGTAGTGGATCATTTAATGAGGCAACATCCCCCATATTTTAGAGTATCATCTGGCCCTTTTTTAGAATAAGGGTGGATTAAAGTACTGGAGAATATTTTTGATGTTATGGGGTGTTCGGAACATCAAAATGTTAGTCTAGTTGTTTACCGTTTTGAAGGTGAAGCTGATCAATGGTGGTCAATGGTTAAAAATATCAGGGATAGTGAGGAGATTGATGCTCTTGATTTGGATGAATTGAATGGTATGTTTCTTGAGAAATATTTTCCAAAGGTGGTTCATCTTAGGATGGAAAACAAATTCCTAGAATTGAGGTAGGAGGATGACTTATTGGCTTCTTATGAAGAAACATTCACTCGACTGGCAAGGTATGCTCCAAATTTCATACGAGATCCTGATAGTAAAATCAACCATTTTTACTCAGGATTAAAGCCAAAATATCCAGAGGATTCAGCTTCTCATGAGTTTAAATTTTATGAAAAACTTTTTCGATATGTAGAGAAGGTGGAAATAGAGTTTGTTGATGATCATGTGTTCTTTGAAAAACAACAGAATAAGAGGTCAAGGTGGTAGGCGAAAGGGAATAACTCTTCAAAAAATTCTGATGGTATAAAACTGAAGTTTAAAATTTGTGAAAATTGTGGTAAAATCCATGTTAGGAATGTCTTTTGAATTCTAGTAACTACTACCGATGTGGTAAAATGGAACATAAATCTCATAATTTCACTGAAAAAGATCAGGGTAATGGTAAGACAAAATCCGATTTACAGTCTGTAAAATGTATTAAGTGTAATGAAATGAGTCATTATGAAAATGAGTGTCTAATGAAGAACTCAACTAAGGGAAATCATAATGATTACAAGCAGAAAGGGGTGGTGAAATCCATTGCAACAACTTCATCAGATGTTGGGCCATCAAATGAAGTAGTACCAAGTACACTGTTTGTTTGTTCAGATTATGCCAATGTTTTGTTTGACTCGGGGTCTCCACATTCATTCATTTCGGAGAAGTTTTCTAGTAAATTGGGAATTCCATATCAAGATATGAATCCTAAACTTATTGTAAAAACACCTGGAGGAAATTTTGAGACAAAAATAAATTATAAGAACCTTCATGTCCTTGTGTGTGGAAAGAATCTACCTACAAACCTTATTGGTTTTCCTCTAGTAGAGTTTGATGTTATTTTGGGTATGCATTTGATTTTTGTTTATCATTCTAAGATTGACTGGATAGATAAAGAGGTTTCCTTTTAGAAATATTTTCAGTTTGTGTACAAGAATGAACCCTTAATTTTGATAATATATCAAGAAACTAAGAAACTAGTAAAATATGTAAATGAATATTACCTTGCACATATTTTTGAGAACAAATGAATTGCTCAGGTTAATGATGTGACAGTGGAAAATGAGTACCTTGATGTTTTTCCTAATGATTTTCATGGTATTATACCTAATTGGGAAGTTGAATTTACGGTTGACTTAGTTCCGGATGCTAAGCCAATTTCAAAACCCCCTTATCAAATGGATCAAATTGAAATTTTAGAGTTAAAGAATCAATTGTAGGAGTTATTAGATAAAGGTTTCATTCGACCTAGAACATCACCATGGGGTGATCCTGTCTTGTTTGTTAAAAAGAAAGATGGTTAAATGAGACTTTTCTTTGATTATAGAGCATTGAATAAAATAATTGTTAAGAACAAGTATCATTTGCCTCATATCGATGATTTGTTTGATCAGCTCTAGGGAGCTCAGTATTTTTTGAAGATTGACATGAGGTCAGGGTTCCATCAGTGGAAAGTAAAGGAAGTAGACATTTCAAAGACTACATTTCATACCAGATATAGCCATTATAAATTTGTAGTTATGCCTTTTGGGTTAAAAATGAACCTGTGTTTTCATGGATATTATGAATAGAATTTTTCATGAGTTCTTGGAAATGTTTGTGGTTGTTTTCATTGATGATATTTTGTTTTTTTCTAAAATTAAAGAGGATCATGAAAGTCATTTAAGGTTTGTATTTCAAACCTTAAAAGAAAAGAAACTGTATGGGAAATTTAGCAAGTGTGATTTTTGGTTATAGAAAATTTCTTTCCTTGGTCACATTGTTTCAAAAAATGGAATAACTATTGATCCTGCTAAAAAAACGTTGTTGAAGAATGGACAAGACCCACAAATATAACTGAGATCTATAGTTTTATTGGTTTGTCAGGTTATTACTGAAGGTTCGTTGAAAATTGTGAATGGTTATCTAGCCCACTGACTAAGTTAACTCGAGAAGGTGTTAAGTTTTTTGGACAAAAGAATGTGATGATTGTTTTTAGGAATTGAAAAGAATATTGGTAAATGCTCCAGTTTTGGCACTACCTTCTAAAAATGGTGAGTTTGTTATTTTCAGTGATGCTTCATTGAAAGGACTTGGTTGTTTCCTTATGCAGAATGATCAGGTAATTTTGTATGCTTCACGTCAGTTGAAACCTCATTAGTTAAATTACCCTACACATGATTTGGAATTAGCTGCTATTTTTATGCTTTAAAAAAATGGAGGCATATTTTGTATGGAGTAAAATGAAAAATATATACTGACCAAAAAATTTTGAAGTATATATTCACTCAGAAAGAATTTAACATGATATAGAGAAGATGGTTGGAATTAATCAAGGATTATGATTGAACGATCCATTACCATTTAGAAAATAAAATAAAGTGGCTAATTCTTTGATTTGAAAAGGTAATTCTTCATTAACTGTTCTATGTTTGGAATGAGATCCTTTGGTTTTTGATTTGATGAACTTTGGCATAGAATTTGTTGGTGTATAAAATTCTTCTGTTTTTTTTCTGGTGTCAGTGAAATCATTCTAATCAGATAGAATAAAGCAAGCACCGAAATAAGATAGTGAGTTGCAGAAAAAGGTAGAGTTGGTTCAGAAGGGTAAGTTTTCTTAATTGAACATTGATAAAGATTGTGTTTTGAGATTTGTAAAAATATTATGTGTGCCTTGGGATTTACATTTTAAGAATGAGTTGTTGTGTGAAGCACATAGTTCCTCGTTTTTAGTTCATCCTGGAAGTACTAAGATGTATAGAGATCTTCGGGAATATTACTAGTGGGATAGAATGAAAATAGATATTGTTGATTTTACTGTGAAGTGTTTGACTTGTTAGCAGGTTAATGAAAAGTGGTGGTTTATGAAAGGGATGCTTTAGTCTTTACTGGTGTCAGAGTGGATATGGGAAAATATATCCATGGACTTCATTGTGGGATTACCAAAGACATCTCGAGGTAATAATGCAATCTGGGTTATTGTTGATCGATTGACTAAATCTGCTCATTCCCTTCCTATTTGAGATACTATTTCTCTAGATCAACTTTCTCAATTTTATGTTAAAGAGATAGTAAGGTTTAATGGTGTTCCCCTCTCCATTGTATCTAATCGTGATACCAGGTTTACATATAACTTTTGGAAAGGCCTTCAGAAGTCGTTGGGTACTAAATTTAATTTTATTACATATTTTTATCCACAATTAGATGGGCGGTTAGAATGAACAATTCAGACCTTGGAGAATATGCTACGTGCTTGTTCACTGGATTACCTGGGAATTTGGGACCAATATATTTCTTTGGTTGAATTTTCTTATAATAATAGTTGTCATTCTATTATACAGATGGCTTCATTTGAGGTATTATATGGAAAGCATTATCGAACTCCAGTTTTTTGGGATGAAGTATGTGTAATGGAGGTGATGGGACCAGAATTGGTGGAAGAGATGGAAAAAAAAGTTTTAGTTGATTCAGAATAACATGATAACAGCTTAGAGTAGTCAGAAAAGTTATGCGGATAACTGGAGGAAGGATCTCTCTTTTGAGGTAGGTGATCATGTCCTTCTCAAAGTTTCTCCATGGAAAAGTGTGATGCATTTTGGTAAGAAGAGAAAGTTGAGTCCGAGGTTCATTGAAACCTATGAAATTATGGAAAAAGTTGGATCAGTTGAATACAGAGTGGCTTTACCTCAAATTTTTTCCCTGGTACACAATGTTTTTCATGTTTCAATGTTTAGAAAGTATATGTCAAATACATCTCATGTTTTAAGTCCAGAGGTAGTTCAGTTGGAAGAGAATCTCTCTTATGAGGAACAACCAATCCAAATTCTTGACCAAAGAGAGAAACTGTTGCGGAATAAGGT
Organism: Viscum album; assembly: GCA_963277665.1. NCBI lineage: Eukaryota > Viridiplantae > Streptophyta > Magnoliopsida > Santalales > Viscaceae > Viscum > Viscum album. Next base: position 740,007,465 of record OY728160.1, read on the forward strand.
AATTCACTAGGTAAAGGTTTTGTGGAAAAACCATGTGGTTTAAGAGGCAACATGGGAATCTGGAAATGCTATGAGGGATAAATACCCCCATTTATTTGATAAGTGAATAAAATTGTGAGGACACAATTTCCAAATGGGGGGAAGGATGTAACATCCCAGGTAAATAAAGAAATAATACATTTTCATAATTATTCATATTTGTGAATTAAATATTAATTTTACTTTAAATGGGTTGATATGCTCAATGGTGTACCTGATACGCAACAATGGGTTTCTTTGAAATCTTACATTGCACACTAATAATATAATAATATTATTTTAAATGTATTTAACGCCCAGCCGTTGTATGGGTGGGAATTAATAAAACTAACTAAAATATGATTATACATGTTTTTTAAATGTTTTTACATTTATCTAATAAATTTTAGAGGCTTAAAATGTGAATTAATCTAATTTTAAGCATAGATACTCTAATATTCTTTAAAAGGTTGATTTACCACCTTTTGATGGTGAAAAATCATTAAATCTAGTTTTAGTCACTTTTATATGTTCTATTTGACCAAATAAAATTCTTCTTTAGAATCGGGACATCAAAATTTACTTTGGGTATTTTTTTTTTGTATTTTTCCCATAAAATTCAATTTTTAATGAAAAGTGAAAAATATTGTAATTTAATTCAAAACTTCCTTTTAATATAATTTATTTATATGCTTATATTATCTTTTTAGTTAGTTTTAAAGTTTAATTATATTATATTTTTACCATTTAATCCAATGTTGGTAATCAAAATTAATTTCACTTTGAAATTGGACATAAACAAGTCTTAATCTTTTGATAGTTAATATGTCTTAAAAACATGCCTTTTGTTTTGACAACGGGAATTAATTTTAAATTAATTAATCCAAATTATATTTTTTTTAATTTGTTAAAATAGATATCATTTTTGAATTCAGAATATCAAATATATCTTAGACTGAATTTTTTGTATTTTTCTGAAAAACATCAATTTTTTATGAATAGTGAAACCACTAAGTATTAGTTAAAAAAATGGACTTTTTCATTTAAATGAAATTTTACCAGTTCTGTGAATTGAATTTCAAAAATTTGACATACATTGTTGTTATTAGTAAGTAAATTGTGGTTCAATACGATGAAATTTTTTTTTGGTAAATAGTAACTTTTGACTTTTATTTACTACGGTTAAAGGTAAATAGGGTAATTCAAGGTAAAAAGAATATCATAATAAAACAAAATTACTTTAACACTTGTCCTAAACTTATTTTTTGAGTCCTTTCCGACCATATTCATCCTTGGGTATAATTTGGGACTTCATTAAGCCACTTAATAGTGATAATGACACTTTATATTAATTAATTTAAAGTAAAGGCAAAAATGACAAAAAACAAATATCTTTTAGTAAATTAATTTTTAAATAGAGTTATATAAGTTATCTTTTAGACTATAAATATTATTTTGAAATATAAAAATATTTCATATAGCATGGTATTTTTTTATAATTTTTATACATTAAATAAATAAAATTATTTATGCCACAATAATGATGCAGTGTTTACCTCATTAATAAACGATTTAAATAAATAAGATTATAAAGATTGAAATAATATCCAAAACATGTCAAATTCTTATTGGATTATTTTATTTCTAACATTAGTAATCTTATATTATACTTTAATTAGTTTTTGACCTTTATAAATGGAATATCATTATATAATAATATAATATTTTCACATTTTCTTAAAGAGCCCCTCCTCCCCCTTTTAAAAGTCCCTCACCTCTAACCCATTCCTCACACCTCTCAAGCCCCTTTTCTTATTCAAACCCTACCAAAATAATCTTTCAAGATCCCTCTCTTCCACCTAGAAGCATTAACTTAGGCATAAGTCACTTCAAGAAGTCCTTTTGGTTCAAACCAAAGGGAGTTACCCGAATTAAAGGTAACAGATTATCTTAAATTCATTTCTTTTATTTTACTTCTACAACCCAAACTCTTTTTATTCTTTTCATTTATAACAACACAAGTATCCTCAATATACTAGGATTTTTTTTATGTGAATGATTCTAACTACACTTTCACACACATCCATCTAATGGGTAAAGAACATACTGTTTTTGTGGATGGAAAACTAATGCCTCACGAAACGATGATTGTTCGATTATTTCCTACTGCCTCTCATGGTGTCCATTAATATGGAATTGTATTTATATATGATATATATTATTTTTATGTTTTCTTTATTCTTATATATTTTTCATTTATAGAATACCTTTATGGATTCTATTATAGTTTCTCGTGATAATTTCATTTGAGGAAGTGCGGACTACCGCCCCCTCAAAGTGATATGACTCGTTATTTCCATATGTGGGACGTATAAAGGATGGATTTAATGATATTATATATTATATCATAATGGAATTATAATATACATATGTATCATTATGTTTTAATTCCATTAAAATAAGAAATAGAAATTAAAGTTGTGTTCATGCGTATGTACGCTTGACCATCTCCATGAAGAGTGTTTTTCATTTCTTATCTTCAAATGTTATGCACTATTATAAATACATGTATATACAGGATATATATAATATATATGATTTCTAAATCATGAATATAATTTTGGATATAATGGAATTTTGACCAAGTGAATAACTTGTAATTATAAATAGTCCATTTTTGACACAAATACCAAATATCGACAAAACTACCATTATTAACTTAAATGATTATATAATGTTTATAACATGGTAATAAGTGATATAAAAGGAATAAAAACCTTTAAAAATTTTCTTAAGCAAGTAGAGATTAACCTTAGTTTATTATTCAGGAGATTAAAGAACGAACGGGTCAAGTCAGACACGAGGTGAGGGACTTCATCTCAATCTCCATTCATTGAGGATTATTTTGTTTTAATACACAACTTTCTTTTATACAATGTATAAAAACCTTTTAATTTTAATTTCATTCAAATGAAATCTTTTTTTGTATGAAGCGTTTTACTAAAAGACAAAAAAAATGAATGTTTCTTTTCAACATAAGCAGTGATAATGACCTTTCTACTGCTGCGAGTATTATTTGATCTTTGGATTCCTTAATAAGACGTAATGTTTTTAAAAGAAAAATAAATACCATATAGTATTTTAAGTATTTTGGTATTGAAAATGGTTTTTATGATGGATATATTTTTTCAATATATTTAAATGATATATTGTGATTGAAATGTGTAAATTTTATCTTTACTTCATGTTTATTTTATGTGTTATGAATATGTTATGGTTTTTGGGAATTTTTTATGTATACGGGTGGTTCCATGATAAAACTAGGATGGGTGAGCCCAAGATAGATCTCTAATTCACTGGGTAATGTGACAGAGGTAAACGTGAATGTTTCTCCAAAGATATTTAGGGAATATATTGTGACGGGTATTCCAAATGTAACTCCCTACGTAGTTGTGATAGCTACAATGTTAGTATGATCTGCATTCCAGAAGTTACCTTTATTATTTGTGTTTAATATATAAATCTTATGATTTCATTATGTATGTTAAAGATCTTATTTTATGTATGTATTTATGAATTGATGTTTTCTTTATTTTATAACCCTTACTGAGCTTTTTATGCTCATCCCAAGTTTTGAAATGTTTTTCACAGGACTTAAAGATGAATAGGGTCATGGATGGGATCAAGGAAAAGTCATGTTGTCTAAAACATGAAACTGGACATGACTTTTTTTCATGAGTTTTTATTTTATGAAAATAATGGAAACTTAGTTGAAGTGTCTACATTTTAATTTTTGAGATGTAATGTAATAGTTATGGCTTAATTCTCTAAAAATATAAAACTAAAAAGATCATCAATGTGAATTATTCATTTAATTCAAGATTATGTAATGTTTAAGGTCAGGTCCTTATAATATATTTCCATTTTTAATCATTTTTATATGAATTACTTCAACATTTTGAATTCTTTTGGAAATTCGCATCTAATTTCCAAGAGGGTTCCCTTTCCCTCATATAAAAGGGAACTCCCTCCCATCACCTTTTCACACCTCCCAAGACCATTGTCTCGACAAAACCCTATCCAATTAACTCCCCAAAATAATTATTAAAATTATTTGGCTTCTATTAATCCCAAAATACCATCCCTAGGGTCCTTAACAGGATATTTAACTGAGGTTTCTCTTAGAGGAGTTAATTATCTCAACAATGTGCTTTCATTTTATTTCATATTTTTCCACATTCATTTATTTCATAAAACAAACAATATAATAACACCATTATATATCATATAATTATATTTCATTATCCTTATTTCATAATAATTATCAATCTTAACTTCCATCGTATGGGTTATGAAATCATCATTATTGTGTACGGCAAACTATTGTCTTGCGAATCGATGTCTTTTTTTTTACATTAACACCTCTAACGGTTTGATATAATTATAGATATACCATATTTAAATTATATTTATGATATTATGATAATTATTTATTTTTAAAATCACATACACATTTTAATTTAACATTTCGTTTAAAATAAAATAACATCTCTTTTCTGTATGGCAGACTATCGCCTCATGAAGATATGTGAATTGTTCTTCAATTATTATTTATAAAAAATGTAATAAGTACAATATTATTTAATATATTTGATATGTATGAGATTATATTTATTATATAAATTTAATATATCACTTTATTCCTTACCCTTTCACTAATTAAGATAATGGTATGGTCGCTCGTGTGTACGTACGGTCTACCGTTTCCACAAGGCAATGTGATTCATTTTTCATATAAAACTTTCATAAATGGTAATAATAATATATATAATGAGTGAATATTATATTTATAACTATAATATAATTCTTAATATGAACTATATATATTATATTCAAATGAACCCGAACTTTCATGACAAAATGTGCATGAGAAAAAAGGCAATTAACACCATAAATATTGAAAATAACGAAAAATTATTAACAAATGGGTTGTAAAATTTAATAAGAGGATATAATATGATATTATAAATATTAATATGGTTTTTTTAAAAAATTAATAACATTATTAAAACCATTATATAGGAAGATAAATCATTTTCAACTAAATGAAAGCGTGAGGTAAGGGAACTGTCACAATTTCCATTCCTTGAGGAACATTTGTATGTTATGCACCAATTTATTTTATATCATGTATATAATTCCCATTTCAAATATATTATAATTAAAACATAAAAAATCAAGGTATTTTAGTTTCTATTTTAATTATTTCATCTAATTGGATTTGGTTAGAATGTTACCAAGTGGTAAATAATTTCATAACTCAATCTTTTTTCATTATGATATGTTACTCCTTCATTGTATGTAATATTATAAAATTATGTGTGTAGTTACTACTAAAATTCCATTATAGAATTTAAAAAAAATTATGTGTATTTACATTTGATACACATAATTTATTCATTGTTTTATTCTCAATTAAATTTTATGATCTTTATAAGGGTTTACTTGAAAATATTATTTTAATTGTTATTGTTTATAATGGAATTTTAATTAAATAAAATTACATGATAATTATTTAATAAACTATTTAATGTTATCCTCCTATGGTTATTCATGATAGTATCAAGTAATAGAACTATTTTTCTAATCTTAGGTACTTAAAATGATTGAGAAAATGTTTTTTTTTAATCTGACTTCTTTTCTCTCTTTGGTTGGAAAATTGTTTTCTTTGAAAACCATGTTTTCTAAAAAAATAATAAATTTTTTTAACCTATTCAAAATTATTTATTAAATAAATTTTTACCTATTTATTTATTTAAAAAAATACAAGGAATAATTATTTTTCAACAAAAAATTCCCATTTCGATTTTACCAAAAAATGAAATGAATCGTTATTTTAATGTGTACAACATGAACGGAATTTCTAGCCATCATTTACACTAAAATATTTTAAAGATTCTTTTATAATATTAAAAGGTTTTTTTCATAGAATTTTATTTTCAATTTTTTTCAAATGTTATATTTGAAATATTATTTTAAATATTAAAAGGATATTTTCCTCATAAATGTTTTTAAATATATTTTTACGGTATTTCTATTCATAAATGACAAAACCCATTTATTCCTAATCCAAGGGGTATATGTTTTATTAGTACCATAATTATTCATCCTATGGATGGTATATGATCATTATGACCTAGTAAAGTATTAAAACTCATTTTCTTGATTCGTTTTTTGTAGTCATTGTCATTCCCATGAAATATTCACTTTACATTGATCATTGCTGATTATTTTTTCAATAAATATCTATTTAATATATCATTAATATGTTAATTTCTTAAACTGTATATATTTTTTACATATAGTGTTCTACATTGAATTTTATATGTTAATATGTTGAAATATTGACAAATATATATTCTCTACTCAATATGGATATTTCATGGTAAGGAGCATTGTTCATAAATAAAATATATTATTTGTTATATGAGGAGTAATTTGGACATACAAACATGGGTGGGCCTAGTTATAGATAGTTCTTTGATGCATCGGTTGTCTTATTAAGAAAATCTTTGAGTTAGTATAAAATCAGTTGAAAAATACTGATGGGTTTTCCCTTATATTTTTAAACTTTCTTGAGGATGGATATTCACAGTAGAGGTATCAGGTTCCTAAGACATGATGTCCAACAATTAATAATTGCCTTCATTAAGAATTCAGTAATTATTATATAGGAGATATTCATAATGATATTATCTCTGCATGTCTTACATTCTCAATTATTGATTAAATGGAAAGTGGTTTCACTTATTTACTTTTCCATATTGATTATTTCGTATCCAGTCTTGATAGTCATGTAATTAATAAAATGGAATTTTTTTTCATTTATTTAAATTTCCATATTTATTATTATCCATGGGAATTTCCCATTGATGTTATCTTTGGATTCACTTCCTTATCAATTTATTGATTATATTGTATGTTTGTTCAGTTATATACCTTTTCATATTAATTATTCATGTTTATTAATTATTTATTTCACTTTAGGTAACCCTTACTAAGAATTTTACCTCACCTTTATTTTTTTCCCTTTCCCCATGATAAGACAAATTGTTCTTAGAATTATTTTTCAAGGATTCCTTTCATTTTTTTTTTATGTATTATGTTTTATTTTTTATTCCCAATGTAAAATGGGTATCATATATGTATATGGTTCTCCAGAACTGATAAACTGATTGGTTATTTGGGATTTTTTCCTTTGTATCTGTGATAATGTAATAATGAAAGACACAGGCTCTCAGATACTGGGGTTGGGGACATTATGGTTGGTATCATAGTTTGTTTATTGGAAATATAGGGAACTATATTTAGGAAAAAATTGATTGGAGATCATAACCCTATAAAATACATTGATGATATGTATACAAGAACATGATAATGTTTTTCTAAGGAAGATATTACATGGTTTTTCCTTTCAATAAATCACTATTTGGATACAATAAGTGTACATGGTTCTATAAAATATTTACCTAGGGGTAATAAATCTAAAAAGGGAGCAATAGTTTTGACCTAATCATCACCTGGTTTATTAAAATGGGCCTTACTATGCACCTAGTTAGACACACCATAAGGATATTCTTAGGATAATTCACAATTTACTTACAAACCATTATGAAGGATTTTAATAGATGGTGGAAATTAATGACCTAGGTTAAACATATGGTGTCTTATATAGAAAATAAGTAATCTTAATGGAATGGAAAAATGATTTCTGTGTGGAAAGTAAGGCTATAATAAAGATAATTATTGAGTAAAAATGAAGTGTATAATAGAAGGAAATAAATCACATCCTAGGGATCCAATTATGTTTTTTTCATAAATGTGGAGAACCTAAAGATTATCCATCAAAATACCCTCTTCTAAAGGATAAACCCTAAACCAAAAAAAATATATGTGGAAATAAAATGGATGAATTATTTTTGTATTTGGGTTCAAGAATTAAATTGTGAAGTATTTTTTTTACCAATTTTATTATAGTGATATGAATTATGAAACATATATAAATTGTGTTAAATTTTAGAAACATATATTTCTTCATTAACATAAGATTTGTGGATACCATCATAGGTTTATTATTTTAAGATTGATCATAAGTTCATTCTCTTAAACTCTCTTTTTTTGTTTGATGTGATGAGGTTCTGCCAAGATTAATATATTTTTGGATAAATTTACGATAAGGATGTGTTTTGGTGGATAATGTTTTGTTGGAATTATGACATTACATTTAATAGAAATATTTTCAATGGTATTAAAAACCATTAGGGTTGATATAAAAATAAAATTATTAGACTTTGTGCAAAAAGAATAAGTTGTATTGAAAACCGTAGTAAAAATGTTGTTTAAGTATTATTTTTATTTCCAGGGTGTTCATCATATTTTTTTATGAATTTTATAGGAATTATATTAATATATTTTATAAAAATTACAACCCACATTCTAGGTGACAACCCATTGCATTCGCAAAGGCCACGGGGCATAAACCCATGATCGAAGGATGATAAGCGTTTAACACAAACCGCAATCCTATGTGATGTCTTGGTTAATATGTCATTGTTTTTAGTTAAAATATATAAAAAATAAATAGTAATGATAAACTGATGGTTTTACTTTGATATTTAGAGATTAATTTCTCATATTGGATAACTTCTGATAGCCATATTTGTTTTGGAAAATAGTTATAGATGGATAGAAAGACTTTTCACTCTATTATATATCTTACAATCCATTAAAAGTAACTTTTAATGATTTGGTAATATAGAATTCATTTGTGGATATTAAATTATTCAATTAAGGGATGAATTTGAAATTGATCGAAGCATAACCAATAGATGAAGTTATGTTTATGAAATAGAAACGTATCAAGTTAGTATATTAAAAAAAATTCATAGATTGTAAAATAATTACTCAACTTTAGGAAAAGGAATTTGAAAAAAAAATTATCCTCATATTCAACAAATCAGATGATATTTTAAATCATCACATATTTATGGTTTTGAGGCCCTTAACTTTCCATTGATCATTCACTTTCTTGTGATCAATTATTTCAATCATTCTCTATAATTATTCATTATTTTCTTACATTAACATATATTATCATTCCACCAATGTTATCCTACTTATAAAACTATTTATAGTTATTCTATATTACCTTTTTAGTACCCTTTCTCTCTTATTAATAGTACTTTTTATTAACTATTTTTATGATATGGATTTTAAATATAAGAATTTTCAAATGTCAAACACTTGATTACCAAGATCTGGTTTAAATTATGAGGATTTAATTTATTTAAGGTGTGGGAGAATATAAAATCCCAAAATTATATAATATGAAAATCATATTCAATATAATATGTGACATGCAACACTGATCTTAAATAACCTACAAAATATATTTCCTTAAATTCAATCACTTTGATAGCTTATGTAACACACAACATAAACTCTAAATGAAATGTAATATATTATACCAATATAACCTAGATTTTAAATTAGAGGGTATGAATAGTACTAATTAAACTATTGAAATTATGGATATCTTTTTATTATAAATAAAATAAGAATCTTTTAAAATAAAAATAAATGTTCTCTAAAAAAACTATATTCTTCTAAAAGATGGATTCGTTGTGCTTTTCACACATAATTTTAAATAAATTTCTAAAAATATAACAAATTTATCAAATAAAATAAACATAATTTTTTAAATCATCATATGAAAATTATGTTATGTTAAATTTTTGGGGCTTTTTTAAAATGCTTTATTTTTTTATGAATAGTTAAAAATACTAAATTTTAATTGAAAACTTCCTTTTTGTTTAAATAATTTATAATGTTAAATTAAAATTTTAATTGGTTTTAAATTAAAATTATTTAAATTATATTTCAAATAATCTAATTTATTTAATTTTAATAATTTTCCTATTGAATTATGATATAAATTTAGTAAACTTTGGACCATTTTTCTTTAAAAAATCAATTTCTTATCGCACCTGTGAGATTAATTTTATATTAAATTTTTCTAATTTAGTGAATGTAGTTTTTCAAAATTGATTCCATATTTATAATCAGAATAATTTATATTATCTAATAAGGTCAAGTTAATTTTTTACCAAATTTAATAGTGAAAAAAGTAAAAACTAATTGCCCCAGTTAAGATAAAAATGTGTTTACCATGGTGTTAAACTAAGAAGATAAGTTTTACAAATGAAATACGAACTTTTAAAATATTTTTTATAGCCTTATTTAATTTATATCCTTCCCGATATCTAATCTATATCCATTTGAAATAATTTATAATGTGCATTACTTTGATATTTTGGATTGTTTTGGGAAATTTCCATATAATTTCAAGCAGGTTCCCTTTCCCCTCTTATAAGAAGAAACTCCCTCACCAAACTTCTCACACCTCCCATGCCCATTGTCTTGAAAACCCCTTACCAATTCTCTCCCTAGAATCTTTATTTACATTCTGAAGCTATTGTTCTTCCCAAAATACCATCCCAATGGTCCTTAAGAGGAGATCCAAAGGAGGTTTCTCCAAGAGAATGTAAATATCTTAACAAAAATATTTAATTTTAATTATTTTTTTCACCTTTAATTGTGCCTAAAAAATAACATATATTTATATGTTATTATGTTGATTTAATAATAATTATCCACCTCCACTTCCATCAAATGGGTTATGAAATCATCATTCGTGGGTATGGAAAACTACCCCCACATGAACTGTTGTCTATCATTTTTCCATTACCACCTCTCAGGGTTAGATATAAAGATATATTTACAATATTTATATGATATTTATTACATTATTATTCCTTGGTAATTTTAATATCTCATATATCTTTTTATGTTTCATGTTGTTTAAAATATGATAATGTCGCTCGTGTGTATGGTGGACTAGTGTCTCACAAAGCGATATGATTCATTTTTCAATTAAGATTTATATGGAATGTAATAATGATAAAATTAATTAATATATGTGAAACATATTATAATTTATTGATTTTTTAAATTTAATATATCACTCACTTATTTACCCTTTCACTCATTAAGTGAATGATATCGTCACTCGTGATTATGTACTGCGTACCGCCTCCACAAAGAGAAGTGATTCATTTTCTATGTTCAACTTTCATAAATGTTCATAATAATTTATATAATTAGTAAATTTTATATTTATAACATTAATATAATTATTTATATTATGGATATATATTATATTCAAATTAAATGGAACTTCCATGATAAAACATGCATGAGAAAACAAGGAAACTAACACCCAAAATAGTGGAAATAATGATATATTATTAAACAATTAGTAGTAAAATGTAATAAGAGGACCATGTATGTTATTATAAATATGAATTTGGTTCTATTAAAAATTATTAACATTATTTAAAAAATTATAAATGATTTTAAACCATTTTTAGCTAAAGGAAAGCATGAGGTAGGGGATTCTATCTAAATTTCCTTTCATTAAAGAACATTTGTATGTTATGAACCAATTTCTTTTATATGGTGTATAAAGTATTTGTTCCACATGAAATTTAATGAATTCATAATAATTCAAGTCATTTTTAATTTCAATATTCATTATTTAGTACAAGGTGATTAGACTTAAAAATTACCAAGTTCTCATTAATTTCATAACTAAATCTCTTTTTATTCGGTTATATTACTCATTCATTGTCCTTGATATTCATAAATTATATGTGTAATTTATTTTTCTATATATTATTTTATTTACACTTGTTTTATGATGATTTAAATTTGATACACATAATCAATTCATTAGTTTATTCTTATTTAATGTTCTGATCTTTTCAAGGGTTTGCTTTTGAAATGTCATTTTTATCAATTTTTTTATACTTGAATTTCCATTAAAGGAAATTATATTATCATTATTAAATAAAACAATTAATTTAATTCTCATATTTTCATTCATTATATTTTATTTTATTTTACCATTTTCTACACTCGATACTTAAAATTATTGATAAAAAAAATTAATAAAATACGACATCATTTCTCTCTTCGATCAGAAAACCATTTTATTCTAAAACCTTCTTTCCTAAAAAAATAAAAAATGATTTTTAAATTTTTTAAATAATTTATTAAATAAATTTAAATATATTTTTTTAGTTTTAAAAAAATAAATATTTATGTTATTTTTAAAATAGTTCACATTTGGATTTTACCAAGAATGTGAAAGGAATAATTATTTTAATGTGTACAACATGAACAGAATTTACAGACATCATGACCACTAAATTTGTTTAAGGATTATTTTATATTTTAAAAAGGTTATTTTAAATGAAATTTATTTTCAAACCATTTTTCAAAACTTTAGTTTTAAAAGGTGATTTTAAAAATGAAATATATATTTTCCTCATTAATGTTTTTGAATATATTTTTATGGTATTTCAATTCATCAATAAAAAAACCCCTTATTTTTACTCCAATTGTTATATGTTTTATTGATATAATAATTATTATTCCTCTTGATTTTTTATGATAATTTTGACCAATTAAAGTATGGAAATTCACTTTTATGATTTATTTTTGTAGTCATTAACTTTCCCTTAAAGTATTCAATTTCCTATGATCATTGGACCTTAAATTTCCCCTAAATATACATATTATTTATCATGGATATATTAATTTCATAAACCATATATCATTTTTATATATGGAATTCTACATTGAAAGTTCTTTTTTCTTGGTTAATACTGGTAAAATTGTATTTTCTATGCAATACAGATGTTTGATGGTTAGTGTAATGCCCCGACCCCAAAAACCGAGATTTGGGGTATTATTTTAATACATTGGCATGATTATAAAGAATCAAGTCTCTAAGGACCGATCAGTTTAGCGGACTTGGAAATAAATTATACAAATATGTATTTTACATTATAACATAAAATGAAAAAACTACATATTATCCCCTTTAAAAGATCATATATCACTTAGAATATCATTGCATGTAAATAATAATGTACTTATTCACATCCTAGTGGAAAATAAAACATAAGAAATTGGTGGTCTTAGATGCTTTTTAAGGTTAAAAAATATATCAGAAGCTGTTTTAAATAACCATAAACTTTAAAGAAAGTATAAAACTAAAACACGAGCCTTTTAAAACATTATCTTAAGAAAAATATGAACAGAATAAATATAAAAATTCCATTTAAACATTCAAATGGATATTATACTAGTATAATAATCACATTTAATATCAATAACTAATCTCATAATGAGGGAATTCATAATGTCGGACATCTGAAACATACTGTCGAGGCCACAGACAAGTCATCTAAAAATAAATGGTTAGGGCCTCCAACAAATCCATATCTGAAAATAAATGGGCAACGCCTCAGTCAAGTACATATCTAATTTTTCTCATAAGACCTACTAATGCATCTAGGGGATATAGCGTTCCCCACCCATCACTTACTAATTCCAATACATTCCTTATATAAAAAGGGAAAAACATAACATAAAAATTTGTATTAAAAATAGCATATGAAATGTTATTAATTTAAAAATAAACCATGAATGGTATTAAAATAGCACATCCACAATCAAAAATATCATAAACACTTCAATACAATATGGAAGATTATATCATAATAAATCAATCTTAATTAAGCTTAAAATTCCAACAAATGATGTTGACATGTATGAAAATAATCTAATAAATTCATTAAAACTCTTTAAGAGAAATATCCCTTTTTTACATTGAAAACATTAAAATTCATGCGATTTATAAATGAATATATTTAAACATGGATTTTGGAGTCAAATTTTTCCATACCAATATGAAAATTTTGAAAGTAATTAACATTTTAAAACATTCATGACCATATAAATAAATCCTTAAAACCATTTTGAAAACACGGACATTAATGAGAAAGATCTAGAAGAATAAATCTAGAAAACATTTAAAATGATATTTTAGTAAAATATTGTCTTAAATAAAACCTTAAAATTATTACTTTATAAAACATGTACATGGATGATAAATATTTCCAAGTAAATAATTTTTCATAAATAATCTCAGATAATAATGAGATTGCAAAATTAACCCTTATCTTAAGTATGATACTCTTCGTTTGTGTCTAAAACTCCAGTATAATGGTTTTTAAAATATTATTAACTTTTACCAGAACCATAATAATATTTATGATATCATATATTATTGGTTTATGACTTTATATTACTCATTTATTAACAATTCTAATTTAATGCAATGTTTTGGGTAATAATAACTTTCATTATCACATGTGTTTTGACATGTTATTCTTAATCATATCACTTAGATAATGATTTATTTACTTCAAGAATGTATAATATTATTTATATATCATATATATTTATTATATAAAAATATATAATATATAGATATATGAAATGGAATACACTGTTCATAGATATGGTAGGTCGTACATACGCATGAACGTTGTTTCTGTTTTCTTATCGTATTGAATGGAAGTAAGTGAAGGACATATATGTACATACATATATATATATATATATTATTTAAGTTTACTTAATATTTCATATATTTCATAATTATTCATAATATATATATATATATATTATAATCATTCGTGGATGGTGAACATGGAAGATGAGTCGTATCGCGTTGTGGAGATGGTAGGTCGTACGTACGCACGAGCGATGGTATCATTTAATTAATGTTTTAATGGTATGGAATCGGATGGAATATTAATTGTAAATAAATAATATAATGTTATATTTATTATTTAAGTCATTTATATATATCATTATAAAGATCAAAATAATTTATAGATGAAAAAAAGTTTACACCATGGTGTGGAGACGGTAAGTCGTATGTAAACACGTATGGTGGTATTGTTTTTCATAGGATGGGTAAAAGGAGGAATATGGTTGTCCCATAATAATAACAATATATCAAAATATATTATATTCTGTAGTTATTTGTTTAGTGTGGTAACAACTTAGGAAGAAGAAGTAGAAGAAGAAAAGAACTTTGAAAGAAGGGATAAAACGATTGCCTCTTCTTCAGGTGTCTCCTTTTGATTTGCACAAAAGGACTCCTTAAGTTAGTTTTATTCCAAAAGGGTGGCCTCTAGGATAGATTTATTAAATTTGGTAGGATATTTGGTCAGGTTTTTTCAGAGCCAAATGGATTTTGATGTGTTAATTAAAGAGAAGTGGAAGCGCCCTTTTATAAGAGAGGTGAGGGGCACTTTAGGAAAATCTTGAAATATTAATTTATAATAAATTTATTTTCGGTTTCTAGTAGCTCCAAAGTAATTTATTTCGAGGATAATATTATTATGGTTGTAAATAATCTTATAAATTTATTTTTATACAAGTTTAGGTCATAAAATTAACCTTACCTTTTGTGATTAACCCTTAGATAATTAGTTTAATTCTTACCGTGTCTTATTTTATTTTTATACTATACGGTTAATACAGTTAATATAAAATCCCAAGAGAACCAAAAGTGGATAAGTAATAAAAAAATTATATTATATAATTCAGTTTTCCAAATCTTATTTTATTAAGATTTTTATATTATTTAATAAAATAGTATTTGTTTTAGAAACTCATTTATGTCAATTTTGACACTCTTTAGTGATTGATTTTTTTTAAAGTAATAAAAACTTTATTACTTTGAAAAAAATACATTAAATCATATATAACATGTCATAGTTATACATAAAATTATTTTATGGCATAAAAACTTTCAAATTACATTTATTTTAATATTTATAATATCATTTATTTGATTCTATTATTATTAAGAAAAATAATGCATCATTATTGTGTAATAAATAAATTGAATTATTTAATATCTAAAAATTAAAAAAAATACCATGATCTAGGAAATATTTTTATATTTATAATTAATATTTATAGTTGAAGAGATAACTGATATAACTAGAATTACAATTGTTTTAGTAATAAGATACACGTATATGTTATATTTCCTTTTACTTTAAATTAATTTTTATAACATGTCATTTTCACACCCAAGTAGCTCCAAGGGGTCATAAAATAGAACTAAGGATTATAATTGTCATCATATATCATCCAATAGGATTAGGACACATGTTCGTGTATTTTTATATTATTATAATATTATGTTTACCCTTATTTACCTGATTTACCATTTAACCATGGTAAATAAAAATAATTACTGAAGTTACTATTCAAAATGTCCAAAAATAAAATGTAACTATTTAAACAATTCGGAACTTATGATTCCAAATATGGAATCCATTTTTCCAAATTCAAAACACATAATTCATATAAATTAATTTAAAATTATTTCTCGTTGTCAAAACCAAAAAGCAGATTTTTAAGAAGTAAAAGTATCAAAAGATTGATAAGTGTTTATGTCCAATTTAATTGTGAAATTACTTAAAATGGTGAAAATTGGATTAAATAATAAAATCATGATACAATTTCACTTTAAAACCAATTAAATATATAATCTATCTATATAAATAATTTAGATGAAAACGCAGTTTTGAATTAAAATGCTATATTTTTTACTATTCATTAAAATATGCAAGTTATACACCAAAAATTTATCCAAAATAAATTTTTATGTCCCAATTATAAATAAGAATTTAATTTAATTTAATTTTATATATAAAAGAGTCAAATAATATATTTAAAAAGGGTTCTCTATTAAAATGTGGAAAAGATGAATTTTTTAAAAAATATTTCTTTTATCTGAAAAATTGAATTTATCCTTATATTGTGTATAAGAAAAAGATAATGTGAATGTTAAAATTATATGGGATATATAAAAAATTCATAATTTTGTTAATAATATTCATAACCACTTTTTAAACGTCTAGTTTGTTAGGTCATGGTGTGCTCTAACTCGGTGTTGCGTGTAGCGTAAGCTATTGAATTATTAAAAAGAAACATATTGTGGAATATTGGGGTGTTACAGTAAGACACATTCCTCATGAATTAAATATATTATTCAATATATGGGGTATTATTTGAAAATTAATACATGGGTGGGGCCTGGTTATAGATATCCTCTTTATGCATCAATTGTCTCATGAGGTGAATCGGTAGGCAAGCATAAAATCATTTAGCCAAACCCGATGGGTTTATGCCCTGTATTTTTAAGCTATCCTGAGGATAGATCTTGAAATTAGAGGTATCATGTGCCTTAGAAATTACATACAATAATTAATTATTACCTTCATTCAGAATTCAGTTATTATTATCAATGATATTTTTACAATGATATTATCTGTAGATGTATTTCATTCTCAATTAGAGATTAAATGTAATGTCTTTTAGTTATTTACCATTATATATTTATTTTTCCTTATAAATTCTTTATATTCATGTTATTTATTAAATGGAATCAAATTTCTGTTATTTAACATTCTATATTGATTATAATTCATGAGACTTTCATATTGATATTATCTCTAGATGTGATTCCTTCTCAGTTAATTGATTACATGGCATGTGTTTTTATTTATTTCTATTTCCATATTTATTGTTCTTACTGGTTCTTTATTTATTAAACTATAATTAACCTTTACTAATAATTTTATCTCACCCTTATTATATCACCTTTCCCTATGATTCTATGAAGTCTACTTTCATTGATATGAATGGATATTCTAGAGGGAATAATGTTAATATCAAAAAACAAATGTGTTGTAAATCATTTTCGAATATAATCCAAGAATAAAGTAAGTATCATGTTTACT
Source organism: Viscum album (assembly GCA_963277665.1). Classification (NCBI taxonomy): domain Eukaryota; kingdom Viridiplantae; phylum Streptophyta; class Magnoliopsida; order Santalales; family Viscaceae; genus Viscum; species Viscum album. Next base: position 740,025,284 of record OY728160.1, read on the forward strand.
AAGATTACTAAACTATTTTCTCCTTTGGGATGTGATTACTTATATCTTACACCAATGTAATAAATCAGACACTAGCTCTGAGCTACTGGGATCGGGGCCTCTACAAGTCCACTAATTTGGATGATTATTTAGGGTATTTTTATACTCAACCCTATATGAAATGTTTTTGAATTATTCACCTTATTTCAATGTATATTTTTTGATAAGGAGGAGGGAATACCACAATTCCTAGAGATGGAGGTGGATGTTGATAGAAAGTGGATTGGAAACTATTATGGAATCCACCCACATACCATCATTATCCTAGGTGTCACATGATGAGATGTATCAATTGTACCTAATGATTTAGATATACCAAATTATTACATTATATCATTTAACCATGTTCTCAAATATTTTTCATTGTATCCATAAAATTGTATCTATTAGGATATTAGATTCCCTAGACTCAATTATTTTGTATAATTTTATTACCATTACAATTATAGTTCTTGATATATACATGTTTATCATGTAAAATGATTGAAATATCATTTTTATATGTACAATATATATGGTAATGTCTTTAGATTACATGTTTTGTCAAAAATTTATCACAGTTACCAGCTATAATTAATACATCTAGATACTATGAAATTAATCATTAGAAAAAGTATTATAGATTAAAAAACATCATTATAAAGGGAAAAATAATTTTTGATTATATGGTGTTTGGGATCATAATAAATGAGACATATTTTCACAATGTTCACACATAGTGACATTAAGTATATGATATTGTGAAGAATAACCTGCCAATAGGAGGACCACATGTTTTGGATGTGATTAGTGGTTCATATCTACAAAATTGTGTATTTTTCTTCACAAATGTGATTACTATTACTATATATTATTGTTTAGTTACATTATTGGATGAAGAAAACCATGAACATTTATGTCTATGGTGAGGGAACTTGCATTCAATTTATTATGGATTGTATAACATTGATTTAATAATCATGAATAAATATCACCCTTCTAAGTAATGGAGGAGATATCTCAATCCCAATTGATCATCATGATAGAACCATAATTAAATTCATGTCCACAATAGAAGAAGTTATATCGTTCTAATATAGTCCAAGAATGAATAATTGAATAAAGGATGGTTAAAGAGGATATGAAACCATATTTAAGATATATCATGTAATGGCCCGGACCCTCCTGGCCCATTACTTTTCCAAAAGTGAGGTTCCACCAAAACAGTGGCACCATGACGGTGTCACCGTGAGGGTGACACCGTGACGGTGGCACCGTGTCCCCTCACCGAGTACCTGACTTTTCTGCTCCCGCAACGTAAGTTTTGCCATAAATTAATTCTTTTACTCCTTTTAAAACCATTTAAAGCCCATAATTAATTCCTAAAAATCTGGAGAGACCTCCGTGTGTAACTTCCCAACCGCGTGGTCAACCCACAAACCCCGCTCCTTACGCGGTTTTGCGTTCTCATCTCAACCATCCGCAGCTCTTATAAACTAAGGGTTAGCCATGGTTTCTTCTTTCCTCGATCCCGGCTTTTCACGAACATCTTCTGGTGCATCGGGCGAGCCGCATCGTTATCCGTGAAGTTCTGTCCTCGGATTAAGTTTCGATCATCGATCAGCAGGTAGGGAATTTCTCCTTCGCCTCTCTCTTTTGGGTATCATGTGGGGTCGGCGTGCTTTTGTTTCTGTAGAATTGGATAAACCAGACCTAAATAAAGATAATGAACGAATCCTATAAATAATGAAGGGGGGGTTGTGATCATTGATGTTGTTTATATTATGATCATCTTGCTGAGTTGTGTTGGCTTACGCCTTCTGAAAATCGAGGTCGTTGGTGGTCTTTGTTTGTGCACTAATGAACCCCTCGTAGTGTTTTAAATGGCTTGTTCCTAATTTTAAACTCCTGCTGTGAAAATTAAATTGGTTAATCACGTATACCCGGATGAATAAATTGAAAGCACCAGGATCAATCCCTTCTGTGCTTACCCCGGTCAAAACACGGAATCGAAATCATGTAGTGTGTTAAATCTTATAAATCTGAAAATAAAGGCATGGCCCTGCTTAGTGTTGGTGGCAGTGGTTTGGTTGTTTTCTTTCGTGGCCGATTGGTGGAAATGTGGGAGGGGATGGGATCCCCTGTTTTTTTTATATACTCTCGGTGGTTGTGTGAAATTGGGGATGGGATCCCCTGTTGTTATGGATTCGGTGGTTGTGAGTTTTAATACCAGGTGGGTACTTGTTTATATCACGAATTGGGGTGGGATCCTCTGTTGATGGGAAACCATTTTGGGGGACATGGGTTAGTGTCTCAAGGGTTTTTCTTTGGTTCCATTAATTCGAGGGATCTCACTTATTCCCTTGTTGTTGTGACTTTACAAGAGAACCGGGTGTGGATACTTAAATTGACGTTTGGCTGGTTTATTTTCCTTGGTTATGCTTATGGTTTTAGTTGCCCAGTAGTGCATAAACTTAATTGAACATTATTTCTGAACATGAAAACAAGAATGGGGAAAATGGGTTTTATTGGCAAGAGTTGTGACTTGGACTTGAGTGTTTTTGTGATCTGTAGGATGTTTGAAGAAAAACCTAGCCTTGGGTGACTGCTTGTTACCTATATATATACTTGTAGCTTTTTGTTTTTTATTCGTGCCCCACCCAAGTTGAGAACTTAGTGCCGAACACCCCCATTTCATAGGGGAGGGTGTTTTTTCCAACACTATTCTTAGTGGCTGGTTATTAGCTCCTTTTCTGCTCCCTTTCCCAGATATCCCAAGTATCTTCGGGCAGGCTGTGACGGCCTAAGGTGCATTATTAGCCCAATAACCTTCGGGCGGGGTAGTGTGGTGGTTGACCAGGTGTGTGCGGCAGGCGGTTTCCCAAGTGTCTTCGGGATGAGGCACAGGTGTCTTCGGGCATGGTGGTGGTTGTTCTGGCCTTGGTGTTTACAGGCGTGGTTACATGTGATAGTTGTGGCCTAGGTGTTTGCGGGCAGGATTCGGTAGTGGGACTGCGTGTGGTTGTGGCCCAGGCGTGTGGGGGTGGGTGTGGCAGTGGGACTGCGGTGAGAATGGCGGGATTGGTCTGATGCATAGTATGTCTCAATAACCAGTGGGAAAGTGGTGTGGGGTACCCAAACATCGATGCGCTTTTATTATATATACATACTTGACCTTCGTTATTTGGGGAGTGCGCCTTGGTGAGGCTTGGGTGGATAGTTTACCTTGATAGGTGTTTGGTTTACTCTTTTTTTTCACGGTACTTTAGTACGTTCCCCCCCCCCCCCCCCACTTGTGAACGAGAGTCTTTGGTTTTCCCTACTGAGTGTACTTGTATGCTCACCCTATGTATATAAAACTGCTTTCAGGTTTCCAAGAGGACTTTGGGGATCACGCAGAACCATACTAGCTCAGACCTTTGGGGCAGTTGCAGTTGCTGCTTTTCTTCATTGGTACTTACCTTGTAGTCACCTTTTGTACCTTGTAGCTTTACTTTTGGAACATGCATGTGGGAATGGTTTACTTTTGGCTTTACTTTTCTTTTACCTTGGTGTTGTTGAGTTTCATTATCTTATCTCTCGGTCTTATAAAACAAAAAAAGGGGGTAATTCCTTCCATTTGTGAGAAAATTCTATACCCTTGGTGCTAGTCGCCACTCCGAGACCAATTGAAGGCGGGTCTCAGGGGTCATTCTCCCTCCTTCAACTTAAAGAAGGAAGGGCCTAGCAATATGTTGACCCTTCCCTCCTTTTGGTGAAGGCGGGTCATGACAGAATGGTATCAGAGCGAGGTTGAGAGATAGGATGGAGTTTGGAGTAATGAAGAGTGAGGATTGCATGGGATGGTAGGGAAATGGTGTTGGGTGACCTTAGTGTGTGAATTAGGCCAGGGAAGACCGGCTAGAACATGGGATTTTAGGGCCCCCCGTGATCCAATGCAAGGACTTTGGACCTACCGAACGACCAAGTGAGGCCACTATGATTGTAGGGTAGAGACCCTAGGAAATGTACATGCATCATAATGACTTGTGTTCTAGTGTTTATGGGGTGTTTTGGGAATTAAGAATAAACGAAAAGTTTAAGAAGTTTTAAAGACAATATTCTGCACTACTTGGGCTTAGGAATTCCTTGTTTACCTTGTAGTTATGGAACTTGGAAGGCGACCACGTGTGGTACCGGCGATCAAGGCCCCAGAGACTACCTTGGATGATCGGCAGAGAGCTGATAGAGAAGAAGAGGATGACCAGTGGTAGAAGACTCTTCGGGCATTCTAGCGATAGACCCTCAAGAAGTATGAGGGCATCACCTCTGACATGAAGATGGAAGGCTGGCTAGAGGAGCTAGTGATAGACTTCAGCCTGATTCGGGCCCCGACCGAGTACTGGGTTCCTCTGGTCGTTAGCCAGATGCATGGAGTGGCGCGTCAGTGGTGGACGCTTTACCTGGGGGAGAGGAGAGAGGCTGAGGTGGCTTCGGTAGATTTTGAGAGGGAGTTACGGGAGGAATTCCTCTCTTCGACGATGAAGGAGGAAAAGAGACAGGAGCTACTCTCCCTCCAATGGGGGAGTATGTCCGTGACTGAGCTAGGGATCAAGTTCAAGGACCTCCTACGTTTTGCTCCGGACCTCTTTCCCGACGAGGATTCTTGGGAAAGATGTTTGTAGGAAGCGCTCTGACCCTCCCTCCATTATGTTGTTACCCCCTTTACACTGTCGATGTACTTGGAGGTCCAGAAGAAGGCCGAAGTGGTGGAGAGAATGCACACTCTAGGAGGTGTGTCACGAGAGAGGATCCATCTGGGACCATCGAAGGGGAAGGCTGTCAGCACCAGACTTCCATCATCAGGACCCTCCAGGTTCCGACCGGCAGGGAGCAGGCCACAGCAGTTTCAGTTTCGATCCCCTGGTCCTCGCCCTTTTCCTTCAGTCTCGGGACCGCGGTGCTTCATCTGTGGAAGCCCTGGACATCTCTAGAGTCAGTGCCCAGAACGGGTAAAGTACGGTGGTGGCGGACATCCCCAGCGCCCGCCCGAGCAGCAGCTTCCAGCCCGGCCCTTCCAGCAGCAATAGTAGGGACAACGAGCTCCCGCTCCTATGAGGGCAGACGTAGGATGAGGAGGCCATCCCCAGGGCGCTCCTCAGGGACCTCGACCGGGGCGTGGGAGGGGAGGTGGCTGGCATCCGAGGGGAAGAGGAGCTGGGCGTGGACAGTTGCACGTCGTAGAGGTAGTAGTTCCAGTAGGGCTGGAGGTTGTTCGAGGTATGATCAGTGTGTTTAGCACTCTTGCTTATGTCTTGTTCAATACCAGAGCTTCGCACTCCTTTGTTGAACCCAGTCTAGCCCGTGCCTTGGGTCTAGATACCTAGATACTTCTAGTGCCCTTGGTGTTGATCACAATAATTGGAGTTCAGACCGACTTATTGTTTGTTTGTCGAGGATGTAGACTGATGATAGGGCCACATCAGTCGGTTAGGGATCTTCTCCTTCTACATATTCATCCATACGATGTCATCCTAGGCATCGACTGTCTATTTTCTGTGTGTTCCGTCATCGATTGTTTCTGAAGAAGGGTTGTGTTCTCGGACTTGGGTGGCTGGCGTGTTACCTTCACCGGCGAATGGAGCAATCAGAAGGGTAGCATGCGAGAGGAACCCCTCCTCTCATTGTTGGTCGATCTGTCAGTAGAGTTAGTAAATGTCGAGATGGTGGGGGTTCCAGAGGTTGTCCGTGAGTTTATGGACATCTTTCTTGAGGAGGTGACGACTCTACCTCCTCGACATGATATCAAGTTCGGAATAGACCTACAGCCCGGTGCTCATCCGATCTCGATGGATTCTTAACAGATGGCACCTTCAGAGATACGGGAGTTGCAGATCCAGATTGACGATCTGATGAATAGGGGTTATGTTCGCCTGAGTGCGTCACCATGGGGAGATCCAGTCTTGTTCGCAAATAAGGAAGATGGTGGTCTCAGGTTGTGCATAGACTGCAGGAGGCTGAATCAGGTGACGATCAAGAGTCGCTACCCTCTTCCGAGGATAGATGATCTTTTTGACCAGCTGAAAGGAGCAGGATGGTTCTCAAAGATCGACCTGCGGTCTGGGTACCACCAGCTGAGAGTGAAGGAGAGAGAAATCCCGAAGATGACCTTCAGGTGCAGATATGGACACTTCGAGTTCATAGTCATGCCCTTCGATGTTACGAATGCCCCGGCTGTGTTCATGGGGCTTATGAACTCCATATTCCGGGAATACTTGGATCGGTTCGTGGTTGTGTTCATCGACGATATCCTGATCTATTCGAGGTCAGAAGAGGACCATGCAGAGCACCTGAGGACAGTTTTGGAGGTCCTCCGACATCATCAGATCTATGGTAAGTTGTCAAAATGAAAGTTCTGGACATGAGAAGTGCACTTCCTTGGGCACGTGGTGTTCGAATAGGGGGTAGCGGTGGACCCATCAAAAGTTGAGGCGGTTGTTTCGTGGGCAGCACCCAAGAATGTGGCAGAGTTCCGTAGTTTCCTTGGGCTGGCAGGTTACTATCGGAGGTTCATACCCATCTTCTCCCGAGTAGCATCCCCTTTGACAGCCCTTACCAAGAAATACCAGGTTTTAGGGTGGAGTGAGCAGTGAGAGTCAGCCTTCAGCTATCTGAAAGAGAAGTTGGTTAGTGCCCCAGTGCTGAGATTACCAGAAGAAGGGGCGGCTTATGTGGTGTTCTGTGATGCTTCAGGACAGAGCCTAGGGTGTGTGTTGATGTAGCGACAAGGGGTGATATCTTATGGGTCCAGGCATCTACTCCCCTATGAGCGTAATTACGCCACCCACGACCTGGAGCTTGCAGCGGTTGTTTTTTGCGCTAAAGTTATGGCGGAACTACCTCATCGGAGAACGCTTTGTGGTCTTCACGGATCATAAAAGATTGAGTTATATCTTCTCCCAGTGGGACTTAAACTTGCGACAGCGGAGATGGGTGGAGTTCCTCCAGTATTACGACTTTGAGATCTCTTATACTGAGGGAAAGGGAAATGTGGTGGATGATTCCTTAAGTAGGAGGATGCAGAAGAATGTGGTACGAGAGTCGGAGGATGCCTGGAAGGAGGTGGAGGAGTTGGCTTCTTTACACCTGGATAAGAAGATGGATAGCGGTAGAGGCTGCCTATATCAGATGACGGTGCAGTCATCTCTGTTTCAGAAAGTGGAGGAGTCTCAGTGGGGAGACCCAGAGTGCGAAGTGATGCGTGATCGAGTCGACCAGGGCAATGCTCCGGAAGGATGGACAGAGGATGGTTAGAACCGAATGCTTTTCTAGGGAAGGTTGTTCGTTCCGGAGGAGATGCGCGGCAAGGTTCTTAGTGAGTTCCACAACTCTCCCCCGGAGGTACATCCAGGAGTTTCCAAGATGTACCAGGGACTGAAGAGGCAGTTTTGGTGGCCTGGAGTTAAGTGAGAGGTGGCAGAGTTTGTGGCCAAGTGCTTATTATGTCAGTAAGTGAAGGCTGAACACCGAGTTCTAGGCGGCCTGCTGCAGCCTCTAGTTGTCCCCGAGAGGAAGTGGGACGACATCTCGATGGATTTCATCATGGGACTAACCAAGGTCCAAGGGGGATACGACGCCATCTGGGTGGTAGTGGACAGGTTTACGAAATCGGCTCACTTTCTGGCAATCAGGGAGTCGATTATTGTGGATGATTTGGCATAAAAGTACCTGGATGAGGTGGTGCGGTTGCATGGAGTTCTGAGGTCTATAGTCTTAGATAGGGATGCACGTTTTACCTAGTGAGTCTGGAGAGGATTGCAGCATTCTTTTGGCACACAGTTACGCCTTAGCACTGCTTTCCATCCCCAGACAGATGGACAAATAGAGCACACCATCCAGACCTTGGAGGATATGTTGCGGGCATGTGTTCTGGACTCAGGATGATCATGGGAGCGACACTTGCCCCTGGTAGAGTTCTACTACAATAATAGTTATCACTATACCATCGGTATGGCCCCGTTTGAAGCCTTGTACGGGAGGCCATTCCGTTCACCTATGTGTTGGGCCAAAGTGGGAGAGGTAGGCATCCTTGGCCCGGAGGTGGTGCAGAGCACGACAGAGAAGGTTCATCTAATATGGGAAAGGATGAAGGCTGCCCAAAACCGACAGAAGTCGTATGTCGATACCAGAAGGAGGACCTTGGAGTTTGAGGTTTGATACCATGTGTTCTTGAAGTTCTCCCCTCAGCGTGGGCAGTGGAGGTTCCGCAAGGGGAGTAAGCTTTCTCCCAGGTTCATCAGACCCTTTGAAGTCTTGTGGCGGGTCGGCAAAGTGGCTTATCAGCTAGCATTACCACCGCTGCTACTAAGGATACATGATGTCTTTCATGTGTCCCAGCTCCATCGGTATCTTCATGATGATTCACACGTCCTTGATTGGGGTGAGCTGGACATCGAGGATGACGTGACCTTTGTGGAGAGACCAGTGATGATCGAGGATCGCAAGGAGAAGGTTCTTCATGGGCGAACCATTCCCTTGGTTCGTGTGTTGTGGAGACATGGTGGGCTTGAGGAGAGTACGTGGGAGAGGGAAGCACAGATGCGTACACAGTACTCCATGTTGTTTTGAGTTTTGTTCCTTGTTGTGCCTATTGTGGTAGAACGTTTTTTCTTTTTGGATATGGAATGTACTGGTTTTCTTTCCTCTGGATGTGTGTGAAAAGACCTGGCTATGGGGGGGGCGAGGACCTGACCCCTAATCAAGACCCATTAAGGTGGATACTATTAAACCCGTGCGGGCGAGTCAGTGATGCCCAAAGCGGATAATATCTTGACGTGGGGGAGGAGACTCCCCAAACCACATGCCTGGGCAGTTTGGCATGGTATGTTGCTTGGTTCTTGACAGGGAACTGTTTTTAGTTATCATGGGTTCACTTATAAGAGGTATCTTTCGAGGTGGTTGTTCGTACCCTCTCTTTCCTTCTTGGTTTGTTTTGATTCTCGAGGACGAGAATCGTTTAAGAGGTATCTAATATAATGGCCCATACCCTCCTGGCCCATTACTTTGCCAAAATTGAGGTTCCACCAAAATAGTGGCACCGTGACAGTGGCACCGTGAGGGTGACACCGTGACGGTGGCACCGTGCCCCCTTGCCGAGTACCTGACTTTTCCGCTCCCGCAACGTATGTTTTGATGTAAATTAATTATTTTAATCCTTTTAAAACCATTTAAAGCCCATAATTAATTCCTAAAAATCCTGAGAGACCTATGTGTGTAACTGCCCAACCGCGTGGTCTACCCATGACCCCCGCTCCTTACGTGGTTTGGAATTCTCATCTCAACCATCTGTGGCTCTTATAAACTAAGGGTTAGCCATGCTTTCTTCTTTCCTCGATCGCGGCTTTTCACGAACAGCTTCTGGTGCATCGGTCGAGCCGCATCGTTATCTGTAAAGTTCCTCCCCCGGCCTAAGCATCGATCGTCGATCAGTAGGTAGGGAATTTCTGCTTCGCCTCTCTCTTTTGTGTATTATACGGGGTGTGCGTGCTTTTGTTTCTATAGAATTGGATAAACTAGACCTAAATAAAGATAATGAACGAATCCTATAAAGAATGAAGGGGGGGCTATGATCGTTGATGTTGTTTATATTATGATCATCTTTCTGATTTGTGTTGGCTTACGCCTTCTGAAAATCGAGGTCGTTGGTGGTCTTTGTTTGTACACTAATGAACCCCTCGTGGTGTTTTAAATGGATTGTTCCTAATTGTAAACTCCTGCTGTGAAAAGTAAATTGGTTAATCACGTATACCTGGATGAATAAATTGAAATCACCGGGATCAATCCCTTCTATGCTAACCCCGATCAAAACACGGAATCAAAATCATGGAGTGTGATAAATCTTATAAATATGAAAATACAGGCATGGCCCTGCTTAGTGTTGGTGGCAGTGGTTTGGTTGTTTTCTTTCGCGGCTGATTGGTGGAAATGTGGGAGGGCAAGGGATCCCCTATTTTTTTCTATACTCTCGGTGGTTGTGTGAAATTGGGGATGGGATCCCCTGTTGGTATGGATTCGGTGGTTGTGAGTTTTAAGACCAGGTGGGTACTTGTTTATATCACGAATTGGGGTGGGATCCTCTGTTGATGAGAAACCATTTCGGGGGACACGGGGTAGTGTCTTGAGGGTTTTTCTTTGGTTCCAGTACTTCGAGGGATCTCACTTATTCCATTGTTGTTGTGACTTTACAAGAGAACCGGGTGTGGATACTTAAATTGACGTTTGGCTGGTTTCTTTTCCTTGGTTATGCTTATGGTGTTAGTTTCCCAGTAGTGCATAAACTTAATTGAACATTATTTCTGAACATGAAAAAAATAATGGGAAAAATGGGTTTTATTGGCAAGAGTTATGACTCGGACTTGGGTGATGTTGTGATGTGTAGGTTGTCTGAAGAAAAACCTAGCCTTGGGTGAGTTCTTGTTACCTATATATATACTTGTAGCTTTGTGTTTATTATTCGCGCCCCACCCAAGTTGATCACTTAGTGCTGAACACCCCCATTTCATGGGGGAGGGTGTTTTTTCCAACACTATTCTTAGTGGCTGGTTATTAGCTCCTTTTTTGTTCCCTTTCTCAGATATCCCAAGTATCTTCGGGCAGGCTGTGATGTCCTGAGGTCCATTATTATCCCAAGAACCTTCAGGTGGGGTAGTGGGGTAGTTGTCCAGGTGTGTGTGGCAGGCGGTTTCCCAAGTGACTTTTGGATGAGGCCCAGGTGTCTTCAGGCGTGGTGGTGGTTGTTCTGGCCTAGGTGTTTTCAGGCATGGTTACATGTGATAGTTGTGGACCAGGTGTTTGCGGGCATGATTCGGCAGTGGGACTGCATGTGGTTGTGGCCCAGGCGTGTGCGGGAGGGTGTGGTAGTGGGATTGTGGTGAGAATGGCGGGATTGGTCTGATGCGTAGGATTTCTCAATAACCTGTGGTAAAGTGGCGCGGGGTACCCAAACATCGATGCGCTTTTATTATATATACATACTTGACCTGCGTTTTTTGGGGAGTGCACCTTGGTGAGGCTTGGGTGGATAGTTTACCTTGATAGGTGTTTGGTTTACTCTCTTTTTTCATGGGACTTTAGTACGTTCCCCCCCACTTGTGCACGAGAGTCTTTAGTTTTCCCTACTGAGTGTACTTGTATGCTCACCCTACGTATATAAAACTGCTTCCAGGTTTCCGGGAGGACTTCGGGGATCACGCAGGACAATACTAGATCATACCTTTGGGGCAGTTGCAGTTGCTGCTTTTCTTCTTTGGTACTTACCTTGTAGTCACCTTCTGTACCTTGTAGCTTTACTTTTGGAACATGCATGTGGGAATGGTTTACTTTTGGATTTACTTTTCTTTTACCTTGGTGTTATTGAGTTTCGTTATCTTATCTCTCGATCTTATAAAACAAAAAAAGTGGTAATGCCTTACATTTGTGAGAAAATTTTATACCCTTGGTGCTAGTCACCACTCCGAGACCTATTGAAGGCGGGTCTCAGGGGTCATTCTCCCTCCTTCAACTTAAAGAAGGAAGGGCCTGTCAATCTGTTGACCCTTCTCTCCTTTTGGTGAAGGAGGGTCATGAAATATCATGTGAATGATAGATTATATTACATGGTTTTTTCCATTATAGTGGTTGAAATTTCTATAACATAAACATATATTGTATGGGGCCTTGAACATTTTCTTGAAACCAATCCTAGTCTACTATCAAGATAGGATCCTGGATGGTTATACAAAAAGTTCTTTCAGGATTTTATTTATTTATAATAAATTATATTTTAAGTAAATAATGGAACCAATTAAAGTTCTTGGGTAATGTATTAGTACTAATAATCATAATAAAATAAATAAATTCAATATGAATCATTTTTAAAATAATTATTATTGAATTTATTAAATTACTCAAAACATAATTTGTGGATATAATGAATTAAATTTTACGAATTATTTTTTGTTATTAAGGTTTCTTTAAGTATTTTATGGGAGGAAAGAGTCAAGTTAATGAAAATTATTTTATCATGCAATATATACAATATTTTATAAGAATTTGATAAAACGTTTTTGACTATTATGACTTGTTTACAAGGTCATATGTGTCATATATGTTTTATTTGAATGGTTAAACTTATTAAATGACCAAAGTGAAATTATAATATGTTTAAACCTAAATATGTGAATTAGAATAATCCCAAATTCATTTTCATTATTTCTCCCCATGAATTTTATATATTCCCCCCTCATCTATCCCATTTAAAAGAGTAATAAATGATAGTATTGAGTGTCGTTATTCAGGATATCATTCCCGAATCAAGTAAATGTTTCTCTAGAAATCATGGGTATGTCAAAAATGGATTCAAATTTCTATGTTAGCACCTAGTTTTTGATAATATAAATTTCAAAAATCATTAATCCATATTTGTAATATATAGTGTATTCAAACATTAAATCCTTCAAGAAAAAATATTTGGAAACAACTAAAACATTCCAACTTCTTCATATTGGATGAGGTATCAGTTCAATTATTTCATTTTTATTTTAATTTAAAGAGATCCTAGTGTTGATACTACAGTACTTCTAGTACTATATTTGATTTTATGACATTTATTTGATGTGAGAAAATTATATTTACATGTTTCCATGTTACATTAAATACAAAGTATCAATAATTGAAAACAGAGTAGTTGTGTAATTATTTATCTTAGTAGTTGAATTATTTTTTATAAAATTTAGATAGATGGTGTCAACATAAACATAATTACACTAATTATACAATTATTGGATGTTATATGACATGGTTATGGACTTCCAAATATTTATTATTCATAAACAGCTAACACACACACATGCACACAAACACACACACATATATATATATATATATGAAACAATGGTGTTTGGCTTGGCCACAATGAGTGTTGGTGGAGGTCCTTTAAGAAATGTTGTGGGGGTGATATCATGGGTCAATGGGCCAAATGAAAAAAATAAAAAAAATAAACATAAAAAACATGGGAGGTGAAAACCACAAATGTGGAAAATAAACCTCATGTTGACCAAACGGTAGCCAAGAAGGTTCTTGTAATGAAAGGTATCCCAAGTTATTATTAAAAATAGTTTTTAGCTCACTTAGTGTGCCATGTGGGAATCACCTTCCCAGATCATGTTCCCCACATGGGGTGTGTCCCCTTTACTAACTTGAGTTGGGATCTTCCCAACATGATTATATAATCTATTCCTAAAAAGTGCTTAGAAATGTTTTGGGGGTATTTTATAACCCATTATGTACAAAAAATCCATTAAAATATTATATATATTTGATAATTTAAAAAAAAAACATTTTTATATTTATCTTTTAAAATATAAATTAAGATTAATATAATTTATTTTATTTCATAATAAACTACCTCAAGTATAATTATTTACAAATTTAATTTTATTATGCATATTTAATTCATGTTGACTGATCTTGAGCTAGAATGAATAACATATGTTTTCCTATTATTTAAATGATAAATTTTTGTAATAATTAATTACTAAAAGGAGATATGAATATTTTCAGTCAGACTCATTATATGTGTATGGGTTTCTATTTCTATGAGAGGTTTTATTTATATTTATCTTTCATTCTTGATACTCCCATGTGCTAGTGAGTTTTATTATATTATGAGGAGGATAAAATAGGCACTATTCATTACATGGATTGGTTTAGTACCTAATGGGATATGGATTCATTGTATGGGGTAATCCCAGCATCTCTTGTTCAATATTAGTCATAAAATAAACAATAAGGCCCCAATTTCCTTATCATATTTTTTTATTTATTAAACATTAGAAAAAGGTCATGATCATGTCGGTTATTTATAATATACAAGGCTTATTATTATTTTTTGAGTTTATGTAGTTTATACACAATCATAGTGAATAAAAAATAATATATATAGAAATAATTTAATATGAGATGAATAGTTTATGTTTATTAAATATTATGTGATGTGTGAAATCACATAGTTATAATCATGATAAATATTCTTGGACTTTATTAAAAGTTAAAAACATAAAACCCCTAAATGATAATTTTAGTTAAATGAATTCTATAACATTAATTTTATGAAAATCATGATTATGAAGTAATTGTAATCCACTATTCAGTGATCCTCCATTTATTTTGGTGTGTTAGTAATAAAAATTTATTGATGTTGGATTTGTTAATGAATGATTATTTTACAAAAAATAGGATTATTCAAGAAGGTTGATCATGGTTTCTAACCAAGATGTGCACTTTCATATCAATTAAGCAAGTTGGATTTGTGGAAAATAACATTTTTGACAACACATATTGAATACATGCTCAAGATGACCAATGTGGTGAAGTAAATCTTTTATAATTATATATTATAGAGGATATGGTATGCGATGGTTTCCTTGATCTTGTGTAATGGCTAAATTCCTTTCATAATGGTAGCATGAAATTATATGAAATGGTATTTGTAAAAATTATGTAAGGGAAAGCACTATCATAAGTTTAGCTATGAGCCTCCTCAAATCAAATAATTATTGATTTCAACTTTCATAATCATAACAATGTTGCATAAGGGTACCCGTATAAGGGTAATGAGGTATCATAAGTTTGCCTATGTAAAGTTATGTGGATACATAAGGGTACATGCATAAGGGTAACCAGGGTGCACTAGGGTACCTTTATAAAGTTAACGAGTCTATGTAAGGGTACCTACATACATATTCGTAAAATGATACTTGTGTAAAGGTAAATAAGTTATACCATTGTATATAAGATTAGTCTACAACAAATCCAATTATATGAAGTTTATGTGGTAGATGAATATTATTTGGGACAACTTGTGTAATGTTATGATTGTGATAGTTTTCACACACCGTAGTGATATGGGTTGAACTTTGTAAGGTGGTTTGAAATGTGTTTATGGAGGGAATTGTACCATGTACACCCTTTATACACCACAAATATTAGTGATCTTGTTCTCATTATTCTTCTACATAATAAGTACCACAGATAGAGTGAAGAATCTACGACATAGAAGTTAGTGTTTCTAATGGAATAAATGTCACATCATCATAGAGGTAATTCATATTCTATAGTATATGTGTGTGACTATAGGAGCATATTTTGGGATAATACTTACAATTTTCAAATATAGTGATCATGTGAGGTTATCCTTAAATTTTGGGTAAATATAAAGACCATTATCACCATGGGTTCACTTTCACTTTTTCAAATTTGATAGAAACACATGTTGTGTATATGGAGATATTCTTAGATGGTTATATTTTATAGATATGAATAAATCTCATTAGGTAATGTTCATGGAAAATAGATCGATACTCATGGAGAATTTAAGAATCATTAATGGATATATAAATAGAATTCACAACATATGTTATAATGACTTTATCAAATAATAATATCTATATAACATGATATATATCTGAATAAAATAAATACAGAGAGATATTGTTGAAGACCTAAGTTTTAAAAACAGAAATCTATGTAAATAAAATACATTGTTATATGTGTTTCATAATGATAATAGATAATGAATTTTTAATTAAGGGTTCGATTTCATAATGTTTTGATAACAACTAAATATACAGATAAAGAAGAAAAATGTGTTTTGTGCCTATAGTAATGTAAAGGTATTAAAATGGTTTTGGAAATGAAAGAATAAGGTTATTTATAAAGGTGTTTTCAAAATAGGTGAAGTAGGAGTTCAGTATGATGTAAATAAAGAATATATTAATTCATGAAGATGAAATGAATATAGGGTTTGATGGAGAAGGGACCAACATGTCCATAAGCTATGAAGGTAATCCTTTCTACCAGAAATGAGATAACAGAGGAATGTATGAGGGAATGGCATGTGGGAAGTAGTGATCTATTTGTAATCATTGTAAATAAGTGATCATGGGAATATAAATGACCTTTAGAAAATCAATATATTTAGTGATTTTCATAGTATATTTATTTCATGGAACTGTAATGATGCATACACCGTTGATGTATCCATGTGTTGTTGAATCAACTTAATACTTGTGTCCATATTTAATTTATGTATAGACATCAAAAAAAATCATTAAACATTAAAAATATCCTATTATATAGCATATAAAGTTTATCCACATGGTTTAGAGGTCAATCACCTTTTAGGAACATGGGTCTATTATGGTTCAAGTGTATTAATTATCAATTAAATTTCATAACCTAATTTTCCCCCTCTCTTGGTATTTTAATATTAAATAACTTGGATGGGGTAGTCAATGAAACTCAAGTCAAATATGATTCACAGAGTTACATGTAAGATCTTTATTTTCCTATCATCATCATGATGGATTAACCATTAGAAAAATTTCAGGATCATTCCATTTATTTATCATATTCATGGTTTATTGTTTTTGTGTATGTCATGTTTATACACGATCACATTGAATAAAATCTAAAATATATAGATTGAAAAAAAATAACATGTCTTTAATATTTTCTAATTATGAAAGGTTATTTTAGGACTATAGTAACATGGTAATAGTAATGATAAATTGAAATGGGTTTAATATATAGTGAAAAAAATAAAATCCCTAAAATAAATATTATTTTAAAAACCTTCCTTCACTCGAATGTGAACAAACCCATAAATATAACGTATTTTTCATCCATTTTTATTGTGCCTCCAAATATTGGGTAGTGTTTGAAATAATAATGGTTTGATGTTGGATTTTTTACATTGGATTTTATGACCAGGAATAAGATTTTTCATAATGGATGTTCAAGGTTAATGACTATGATCTGTGTTGGCATCTCAATGAAAAATGTTGTATTTTTTGACAAAATCATTGTTTTCAACACAAGTTGATGACTTTTTCAAGATAACCAAAGTGATGAAGTGATTTTTTGGGGATTGATAGTTCCCAAATATTATGGATAAGGACTATTGGTCAAGTAAAACTACATGTTGAATTGTTGAAAAAGTGATGATTGGATAAGAGGAGTCATTGGAATACATGTAAGAAAAATTATAGAATTTAATATTATCAAATTATATATACTGGAGGATATGTTAGGTGGTGATTTCCTTGAGAATTCATAAGGATGGAATGAATTTCATAAGGGTATCATGGAATCCTGCATAAGTTTAGTTGGATGACCAATATAAGTGTAGATGCTCACATAAGGGTAGTTGTGAGTATTTGGGTGTCCTACGTAAGGGTAGTATCTTACATAAGGGTTTCCTTGAGCTTCCCAAGATTAGGTAAATGTTGATTCTAGTTTGTATAAGGGTAACAAGGATTTGTAACTGCTCATATATAGGGGTCATAGGGCTATGTAAGGGTACCTATGTTAGGGTAACAAAGGTGCATAAGGGTTTCTATATAAGGTAAAAAGTCTATATAAGGGGGCATAAATATATGTAATAAGGATATGTAAGGGTACTTGTGTAAGGGGAACATGAAAGTTATAAAGCTTGAATAATATTTGATCACAGATCATATAAGGGTAAACCAGGTCTTCTCCTAAATACATATGGGTAATGTGATACATGTATTAAGGTAACACAACTACCCCATAGTCCAGTATATTACACCAAAACAAATCTAAAGAGTTTAATTCTATGATGTAAAATTATATTCCAATACACAATATGTTTGAAGTCAAGAGTTTGATTGTTTTCACATTCCATAGATACATGAATTTCTTAATAGAATACATTATGAATTTTTTTTATGGAGGTAAATGGCTTGTGGAGACTATGTCGATGTTTTAATTGAGTGGGATTGTTTTTCGATTCATTACATTTAAAAATTATCCACACCATAGATAAGAAGCTACTATGTAGAGTGGGTGTTTCTAAAAATATTCAATTCATTTCAATATGGAGGTAATGGAAATTCCATAATAGCTATGCATGAATACATGAACTGATATAGATATACTCTTAACTATTTGAACATACAGTGAACATGTGAAGTTATCATTAAATGGAGGGTAAATAAAAAGTCTATGATTGTCATGGATGCACATTTGGTTTTCTATATTTTATGGAAACATGTGTTGTAAAGATGAATATATTCTCAAACAGTTTTTTATAGATATGGAAATATCCCATGCGATTATATTCAATGAAAATATCCTAAGACTCATGGATAACAAAAGTGACATTTTTTACTCTTAAAATGGTAGTTACATTAAGTGGTATAGTGATTTTGTTAAATAATAATATCTTTATCACATGAGATATCTCATGGAAGAAGAAAATTATAAGAGATATTGTTTAAGATCTTATTTTTATAGAGATAAATATTTTCACATAGAATGAATTTCCATATCTGATTCTTATATAGAAAGGATGAATTATTTTATATAAGGATATAAAATTATTAAAGGTTTGAAAACCATTAATGATCCCACCGAACTAGAATAAGGTGTTTGATGTGACTACAACAAATTGAATTTTTTCAAGATATTCTATAAAAAAATGAAGAAGGTTCTACATCCGGATGTTTTATATAAATTTGAAAATGTATCCCATTATACTTCAAAAAATAATATTTTCATACCTGAAGATGAAATCCATGTATGTGATACTATAGAAGGTACATGCATGTCTATAAATTGTGATGGTGAACCTTTCCACTGGAATTTATCTAATGAAGGAATTTTAGAGGGAGTGGCCCTTAGGAAGTAGTGACTTACCCTGAAAATTTTTTAATTAGTGAGTCTAGGTAGAGTAATGACCTAGCTAGAACCATTGTAAGCATTGAGCTTCATATAATTTTTATTATTGTACATATCATCAAGGCATGTTTCTTGAACATAACCTAGTGAGGTTGAACCAAGTAAATACATGTGTACATATTTTCTATATTCACGGAAAAAATATATTGAAACATTAAGAAAATCAAATTAAAGAGAATAAAAAATAGAACATCAAGGTTGAATGGTCGGGATCCTTTTGGGAATGGGAGATATTTAGTGTTTGTGTATTTTCATTAACATATACATTGCATACCATGATCCATCCCTCCCCTTTGGGTTATCTCACTACATTTCATTTCGATAAGTCTATAATGGTTCTCTTATAAAAATGGTTTTTCAACATAACTAAAATTTTCTTCAATGAAATAACTATAGTTATAGAGCTTATATTTTTGAAAAATATTTTATATTTCAATTCATAAAACCCCATAATTATTTCTTATATAATAAAATTTTACCATATTTATGTTTTAAGAACATATTTTGGGATTTTATATGAAAAATAAAAATTCATGGTTTTCATGTGTTTTCATTAATTTCTGGATTTATATAGATAATATTTTATTTTATATATTTTTTTGATATTTTTTTCTAAAAGGGTCCTTTTGACATTTTTTGGTCATGTTTTTTCTAATTGTAAATCTCCTCAGTCCTTGATATGTAATATAATTTCATAAAAAAGTGTAAAAAATATTATTAACAATTGGGTTCTATATAAAATTATATTGGTATGTGATATATTTAGTAGAATCATACCAGAAATATAGAAATTGGTGTTTGTGCTTATGATATATGGAAAATTAGAGTTAAAATTTTGTAAATTAATTTTTCTTACACATATACCAAAAAATCATATGAATAATATGAATTTAAAATCTAACCAAGTTCAAAATGGTACACATGTTCTAAAATGAAACATTTCTATGTAAAACATATTATATATGAATTAATTTTCTTATGTATGAAAATTCTATATTATTTATTGTGTATGATAGTTATTTTTATTACATATTGAAAATCTTTTTTAAATATCCTTCAAAACAAGATTTTAGAAAAGTTAAAATGTTATATATTATTATAAGTGAAAATTATTTATTACATATCATATAAATAATATTATTCCCAAAGTGTAATATAGTATGTATCATATAATATATTTATTTTATCTATGTAAGAGTTTATATAGATAGAGTTTTCTATGTTTTTGAAATTTTATATTAAAATGGGGATACACACATGATGTTTTATACTTTACATAAATTAGATAAATAATGTTTGAATTTTTTTTGTTATAATCATACAACAATTGAGAAATAAAACTAAAATAATATGAACCATTATTCCATAAGTAATTAAATCTTGATGCAAACTGATTTTATTGAATTATAATGTCGCAATCATATTGGAGGTTCCCACATCCCGAAGATTTAGAAACAATGAAAATATTAAATATAGAAAATAAAAATATAAATGATTTTAACCAAAATTAAAATAGATAAACTTAAACCTATCAAGGTCATTGGTTAATTCCATTTTATAATAAATCCACTTGTACATGTATAATTAAGGAGAGATCGATGAACACATTATCGGTTCCCATAGAGTGAATTAAATCCTTATACGATTTAGAAATTATGTTCCCTACTATATAACGAAGATATATATTAATATATGTGTGACTAGAATATAAATAAATGGGGAACAATGATTAAAAATTGTGGAAAGTAGAAAAAAATTATAAGGATATAATGTAGTAATGAAGAAGTTCTCATATTATCTATCTTAGTCTAGATAAACTACCTTAGTGACTATGTGTATTGCATTACCACAAATACCCATTATTGGATTCTTGAATATCATTACTCATATCAAGATGAATTTCATTAAGCTTATTTTTCTTGAATGAAACTATCTCCTTTGGTTATATATTATTTCCCCTTATGATTCTATTTTGAATGGTTATTAAATATTTTAAGTAATATATTTGAGTTTGATGTTTAAACTTATTATGAAAGTTTATGTTTTGGAGTATAGTGTGTTTAATTAGGTTTAATTTCTTAGAGGTGTCTCAATAATTGAGTCATATACATTGGATGAGTAACACCCATACTGAGTTCATGGTGTTTTTCTTGGGATGATTTAGTTATTTATCTGAAGTTCATAGAGTGGGAATTGAGGAATTTAATGAGGGGAAATTTATTGACTATGAACATGGGTGTGTCCAAAGGTTGAAAAAATTACACAACTACTAATATTAAAAAAATTAAAAAAATAATTTCAATTCAATATGCTTTGTTCTCCAAAATATTCACTTTTTCTCATTTATTCAATTTTATTAAGTTTACATAAAACCATTAAAAACTCTACTTTCCCTACATATATAGAAAATTAATAAATAAATAATGTGACGGTTCTAAACATAGTAAAACTTCCCTGGGAGAGAAACATGGGGAATATTTTATGGAATTCATATGGGATAAAATTATTATTTTTATTCTTAAAAAAAATAATTTTCTTATCAATTTGGAATCATTTATATGGATATTTCTTGAGCTATAGAATATTATTTTTGTATTACATGTGTTTAAAGTCGTTTTGCGGGTGATGATGGCACGGATGAAGGTGTCTCTGTTGATGTCGTTTGATGCTCTGGTTTCCGATTCCGGTGATGTAATGACGACAAGGGTTGGATTGCGAATCCGGGAGCATGTCTCGAGGCAGTTCCCGGACTGAGGTGTCTCGTGTTCTGGTTTTTGAATTTGAATTCTGAATCTGAATTTTGATGTTTTGGGGGTGGATTTTGGAGCCTTTGTGGTGTTTGAAATTTGGTGGCTTGGTATTTGAAATTTGGCATTAGTATTTTGAGGTTCCCACTCACCCTTAAAGTGGTTTATTAGAAAAATGAAAAAAAATGCTTTTTCCACTTATAGGGCTTAAATTTGATTTCTAAAGATGAAATCACAATCTTTGTAAAGTTTTTGAGAGGAAAATTATGTAAAATGTCCTCAATAATTTTCTAATAGTTTTAAATCGACAAAATTAACCACAAGAGAGTGTATTGAAGTTGAAAAGAAAATTACACATAAAAAATAACTTAATATATTTTCCTCATCACATGTTGATAATAGAAATAAAATTTTGGAACAAAATTATACACCTATTTGTTTAGAAATAAAATTGGTTTCACACTTCAACTTCTTAAATTTAATAGAATTCCAAGAGAGGATCCACAGACAAAATTGTATGAATTTAGTTACCATTATTTAAATATAAAACCATTAATAGTGTAAAGAGATCAAATGTAACTAACAGTTTTTTCTTTCTCTTTAGAAGGAGTGGAAAATGGTGTGGTTCTTCTACTCTCACTTCACTCTTAGTATGGATACAATTGAATTGAAAAAATAAATCACAATTTTTTCCCTTCCATTAAGTACAATTTCATTAGAAAATGAATTTGTGGAATTAAAAAAACTCAATGTGAAACTAAACCTTATTATTGGGAGAGAATTAAAATATTGTTTTTTGTTTCCACAACCACTAAATTATTAAACAATTATAGATTCAGTATTTTAATGAGAGACATTGTTTTCTAATATGAGAATAATTGATGGTTTAGTTGGTGGATCCTTAGTAGATAAAACCTGATTATCTACTAGAAAACATTTATTTATCATTACACATAATGAAAAAAATAGAATAATATTCTTGATTCATCCTAAAACTATCTAGGAATTTCCCACATCTACTTCTAAAACTATTATGGTTCTTTGTAAATATAGTGATTTTACCATTATTGTGAGGTGTGTGATGTTTTATAATACCTCAAAAACCAAAGAAAACAAAAGTAGGATTTCAAATTCATGTTTATTATAGAATTATTTCTTCTAATGAACACTTAAGTGACTAAATACCATAAATGAAATAATATTATAAAAATTGAAAAAAAATCATGGAGACCTTTCCATTCAAACAAACCAAGACCATTACAAACCAATAAAAAATTCAACCATGGATGAAATAATCAAACAAATGACTGATTTGTAGAAAATTAACCATAATGGATACTTCTCCAATACTAGTCAGGTAATTACGAACAAATGTATTTTCATGAGTAATCCAATGTTGAACCTAAAATGAATTACTAATCTATATAACTCACTAAAAAATATAAAAAACATTGAATAAAATTTTAAACAAAAAAATTGACCAAATTGATGACTCTTATATGTTAAATGGGAACCGATATTGGTACTAAAAGGATTCAAATTAGTGGAACAATTCATTCACAACCCAAAAAACCCAAAGAGAGGGAGATTATGTGTATTATTAAACTCTTATAAGCTACTAATTTGAGCAACCCTCAATCTATTAATTATAAACTTTATCCTATTAAAGGGGATTTTAAACCTTGTTCATTAGACATAGAGTCTATTAAACAAATTTTGACTTTTTTGTGCCTTATAGATCATATGAAGCTTTTGTGAAATAAAAATAAATGTTAAGAGTGGATCCTTTTCTAAAAATAACTAATAGATATTATAATAGAATGATAAAACCCTATAGTTAAAAAATAGTTCTCAAGATGTATATGAATATACCAAACCACCACATCCATTTACTTATGGCAATTGAACAGTGAATAAGTATATTTGTAATGACCCAAACTTATGAACAATATTTATTTCCTAAATTTTTTTCTTATTTTATACTCAACAAAGTTATATTCTTTAATTAATAAAGTGATTATAATTAAAATGAGACTGTTGGGTTTCAAGTGCTATATGACCACTGGTCAATATGGCTATTGGAAACTATACACTTAATGTTAGGAAAATTTTTTATAAATACAAGTGATCTTGGTTAAGTTATACTGAAAGAAGAGTCGATGGCCTCATCCAGTAGACTCGGGCCATATGAAGACCATCTGTCAGAGCTTGGGAAGGAGGATGCATCACTAGGCTTTTCTCTGGACCAAGCCCAAGTTGAGCTTCAATATGTGAATCTTGAATGGAATTTACAAAGGGATAAGTTTAAGCTGATAGAAATCACCACTCGGGAAATGTTGTTTGAGATTCCATAACATTCTATAACCATATCACATCTTACACTTAGTTCATATGTAGGTTTTATAAGGGGCTATGTAACAAGGCCTTAGTTACTTTGTGTAATATTTTTGTATAAATAAAATTGTTATTTCTTATTATGGTAAAATTTGTGAATTTTAAATGTCTGGATAAATATAGGATGAATTTATAGAAGTTTCATACTATTGATGAATTTTGAAAAAAATGTTATTTTAAAATATTTTTGTATACTTTAAATAATTAAAAATGTGAAATTATTTTCAAAAAATGGTCTTCTACAGTTGTGATCAAAAAGAAATTTAGAGTCTAATAAGATCAACATAATTTTTAGGGAATAGTAAAGTATGAATAGTAATATTACCCTTATTAATAGTAATGTGACCAATGGAATAGTAACCTCACTTAATAATTTATAAATATAATTTAGGCATCTTGTTAGGTAAAGTGATATTATAGCATAAGTAAATAACTGTTTTAGAAATTATTAGTTAAGGGTTTGTATTTTTTGGTTAAATAGTGTTTTTACTTAAAAATTAAATATCTCATAATTAAAAAAATTATTTTCATAAAATTGAGTTCATTTTTGAATTTAGATAATCGATATTATGTTATGGTAAATTTATGAGATATTTATAAAATGTATTGTTTTTTAGGGAATAGTAAAAAATACAGCTTGGAGTTTTGGTGTGATTAATGGCATCATTAACGATGTCATCATGATGTAATAATTTTGGTCGAATTTTGAATATTAATATATGTTATGAGGTGTCCCAAGTGGCCAATAACATGTGAAAACACCATGGTCAAGCCCATGGTTTGGAAAATACCACCGATTAGGTGTCCCTTGGAAATTAATAAAATATTCCCTCACTTTTGCTATAAATACCAACCCATTCCTTCATTACCTTCATTAAAAATTCATCATCAACAAATCAATAGTATTTTTACCACCCAAGGATTCCTCCCAAGGTTCCCTCAATCCCCCCAAGGTCCCAACCTTCAGGCTTTTGAAGTTACTCTTCAAGGTAAGGGAATCATCTACCCTCCTCTTTTAGTCATGACTTCTTTTATGTTATGTCTTCTAGTTTAATTTTATTATATGGTTACTTGTTCTTATATATCTTTAATATAGTATATTTCATTTCTAATTAATTAGATACCCTTTCTGCTCTCATCAACTGATTTTTCTGAGTTTTTGAGTGACATCGTTAGGCTGCCGAATTTTCATAAAAGAAACCGCATCTTCCCTTTTCTTTCAAGTTTTCTTTTCATGTGGTATGTCATTAAAATAGCCATACCATTTTCTTATCTACATTTTAATATGTCCTTATACTATATTATGAATCTCTTATGAATGGGTTACCCTTGTCCCCTATTTTTTTATTGTTCTCTAAAACCATGTTATATAGTCGTTATGCTGCAGAAATTTCTTCTCAAAATGTATCTCTCTTTCTCTCAATAAATTATCTTATCTTATTTATATGAATACCCAGACAAATTTAGTTTCTATGGGTGTTCCTAAATACCTAAAAATTATATTCTTATTCTGCAATTGACATACATAAAACCCTTATTCCCCTTCCATGGGTTATAAATGACATAATGATCTTGTTTTTAAAAACTTTTTAAAAATGTCATGATTTTGATATGAAATCCATTTATTTTATTATATTTGGGTTATTTATGAAATATATGATTATGATCTATGTTTATCACATGAAAATAAATACATATTAATAATGATCCCTGATAGAACCCCAATACGTTGGGTAAATAATTTAATTTCTAAAGATGACAAGTTTCCTGATACCTTGATGAATAACCTTGGAAATTGTTATGACACCTTGGGGATAAACCTTGGTGATATGTTCATGAGTGTCTAAATTAAATGCTATATCCAAATATTAAATTTATTAATCAAGTTCTTTTCCTTATGATATCCCTCTACTTACATTCCTCATGTCTTTATGTTTTTTATCAATTTCTTATTGATATCACATGTAAATTGATTCCCCTTCTTTACTTACTGGGCCTCCTGCTCACCCTTTCCTTTGATGTATGTCTCTAGGTTATGATATGCAGTAATTGTACTTAGTATGAACTTATTATGAAGCCTTACAAGTGTATTATAAGAATTATTTTTGTTGTTTTCATGTTTTATGTTCCTGATTTCCAAGACACTAGACTTTAAAGATCCTTTGTTTGTAAAATATAATGAAATTTTATGTAATAAAAGGTGGGATGATATAGTTAGTATCAAAGGATATTTTAGTTATTTATGGAAATTAAGAAATGAAAACATTAGGAAAAACCATATAAAAAATTTTAAATATAGGAAAACTTCCTGTTATTTTGGTGAAATATGAAGTAAGTGGTTTCATAACAAATAAATCCATTTCTGGATATGAACAAGTGGATTGGCTCTGGAAAAGATGTAACCAAGAGTGAAAAATCCAACAAGGAGTTTTGGTCTTGACCCGTTGTATCTTGGTACACGATAACATGCATTGCTGAACTCTTGGTTTGACACTCCTGGGGGATATTTTTAGTTAATCATAATCTTTTTATGAATCATTATGAATGATTTATATAGAAATATATTGTTTAAGCATGAAATTTTAATACATAAAATCCTTTATAGTTAAAAGATTCATAAATGAAATAATCTTCTCCCTAAGGTTTTATTATTTTAGAAAATGGAGGGTAATAGGAGAAATTGTGCAAATGGTGACTACAATGGACCATGCACTGACAGCCCTCCGATGGAAGCTGTAATGGAAACTTTCTTGAGAATGATGAAACAAATAACTCAAGTTATGGGAAATAACTTGAATCAAGCTGAGAGACCGATCTCACCATGAAGGGAACAATATTCTGTTGAGTCATTTATGAATCAACGGCCACCAAACATCAGTGGATCGACTGAACCATTGATTGATAAATAGTGTATCATCTCTATAGATAAGATCTTTTTTTTGATTTGCTATTCAAAGAAATAGAAGGTCACTTTGGCTGTCTATCGCTTAGAGGGAGAAGCTGATTAGTGGTGGGAACTGATTAAAATGTGAGGCCAAGAGTGGATGTTGAAGCTATGGCATGGTAAGAGTTCATATGAATATTCTTCAATAAGTATTTCCCTCGTTCTATGATAATAAGAATGGATAAGGAGTTTCTTGAGATGAAGAAGAAGGAGAATGAATTTGTGGGAAGCTATGAGATGAACTTCACAAGGCTTTCATGTTACACGTCTATCTTTTTCATGGATCCAAATGGTATGGTTGATAGATTCTTCAGTGGACTGAGACCTCATCTGTGGAAGAATCTATCCAAACAAGACTATGAAAGCTATGCGGAGATCGTGCGGAGTGTGAGGAAAGACAAACTAGAGTTTGGTGAGATGTATTGGTCTCATAAATCCAATGAAAAGAAGAGATTTATGGAACCAAGCTTAGGGAGGAGCTTTGATTATGGAAGATAAGGAAAGAAAGTGCAACGCCCCATGTGTAATAAATGTGGGAAGAATCTTTCTTAGAAATGCCTGCTTGGGAGAAGAAAGTGCTAAAAGTGTAGAGTAGATGGCCATATCACACAGAATTGTCGTAGTGAGGTGAAGACAGAAATTCCAAAACCTAATGAAAAATGGAATACAGTGAAAGCCCTACCTGATGTCCAATGCTATAAGTGTGGACAACTTGGGCACTTTTCCGATCACTGTCTAAATTCGATGGTAGTAGAGGGAAACCACCATCAGCCTCAGAAAAGGCTCAGGGAGAAATGTCATGATTTTTATATCATGATAGTTGATGTTGAAGCTCTGAATGATGTGGTGGAAAGTACTCTTGTTGTTCTCTAAAAGCTATCAAGTACTTTGTTAGATTCTTGTTCTACACATTCCTTTATTTCCTCCATGTTTGTAAAGAATTTAGAATCAACCCCGGAATTTCTAAAAGTAGAGCTATCAGTCAAGACTCCTGGTGGGATTATCTAAGAATCTTCAGTGTTTAGAAACACTAGTATTTACTTTTGTGAGGAAAAGCTTATTGAAAATATAGTAGTCATTCCCATGATGGAATTAGACATTATACTAGGGATGGACTAGCTCTCAAAGTATAATGCAAGATCAAAGGTAGAAGCCAGGAAATCTCAGTAGTTTTGATTGTAAAACCTATAGTCATCTTCCAAGGAGAGATATTTGAACCTGATCTTTGTCTAGAATAACCTCTTATATCCTTCTTTATGGAGTTGATCAGTCAACAAGAAGAAGGAAATGAGAGTATAAGGATAGAAAATGTCTCTATCGTCCAAGAATACATTGACGTATTTCCTAAGGAGTTTCCCGGACCTCCCCTGGAAAGAAAGGTAGAGTCCTCCATTAAACTAGTACCTCGATCTCATCCGATATCAAAAACCCCATATAGAATGGAAAATGTGGAGTTGTAGGAATTAAAGACACAACTTCAAGATCTTTTGGATAAGAGGTTTATCCATCCAAGTGTATCTCCTTGGGGAGCACCTGTTCTCTTTGTGAAGAAGAAGGATGGATCAATGTAGTTATGCATTGATTATAGAGAACTAAACGAGATCACAGTGAAGAATAAATACCCTCTTCCAAGAATTGATGACTTATATTACCAACTTTGTGGGGCTCAATTCTTCTCTAAGATTGATCTTTGATATGGTTATCATCCATTGAGGGTGAAGAAAGAAAATATTCTAAAAATTGTCTTCCAATCAAGATATGTGCATTATGAGTTTGTTGTTATGCTATTTGGATTTACTAATGAACCTGATATTTTTATGGATTTGATTAATAGAGTATTTCAGGACAACCTTGATAACTTTGTGGTAGTTTTTATTGATGATATTCTGATATATTTCAAAAGTCTCGAGAAGCATGAGGATCATATAAGTGTTATTTTGAAAACTTTTTAGAAGGAGAGGCTTTTTGGAAATTTCAGCAAATGTGAATTTTGGTTACAACAAGTTTCTTTCTTGGGGCACATTGTAACCATTGAAGGAATCACAGTTGACCCTGTAAAGACAATGTTTGTAGAGGAGTCACCTCAGCCTAGAACAATAACTGAGATTCCTAGTTTCCTTGGATTAGTGGGATATTATAGGAGGTTTGTGAAAAACTTTTCATGAATTTCTCATTCATTAACCAAGTATACTCGAAAAGGGGTCAAGTTCATCTAGATAATGGAGTGTGGGGAAATTTCTAAGAGCTGAAGAAGAGATTGGTTACTGAACCCATGTTAACTCTTCCCTCAAGTGAAGAAGGATTCGTTATTTTTAGAGATTCATATCTGAAAGGGATTGGGTGCGTCATCATGCAAAATGAAAATGTCATTGCTTATGCATCTTGACATTTGAAGACTCATGAGAAGAACTATCCAACGCATGATCTGGAGCTGGTTGCAGTTGTTTTTGCTCTAAAGATATAGAAGCACTATATTTATGGGTAGAAATGTGATATATACATAGACCATCAAAGTTTAAAGTATATTTTCACACAAAATGAATTCAACATGAGACAAAGGAGATGGTTGTAACTTCTTAAAGACTATTATTTCTCAATTAATTATCATCTCGGAAGATCAAACAAAGTTTCAGATGCATTAAGAAGGAAATACCTAGTTGTTCTTTCCATGATGAGGATTCAAAGAGATCCTTTGATCAATTACCTAGTAAATTTGGACCTGGGAATTATAATAGAAGGAACATAATCAAACCTAACCCAAATGATTTCTCAACTGTCATTACTAGAGAAGATCAAGAAAGCTCAGAAAAAATATCATTTGTAATAGAATAAGTTTGAGGCTGTGAATAATGGTAAGATTCTTGAGTTCAATATTGATCAAGAAGGTGTACTGAAACTTCATACAAGACTATGTGTTCCATATATTCCATAAATAAAGGAGCTGATTGATGAAGCTCATAGATCTACTTTCTCTATACATCTTGGAAGTAAAAAAATGTATAGAGACCTTTGTGATCATTATTGGTGGGATAATATGAAAAAAGAGATTCTTGACTACACTTCAAAGTGCCTGGTATGTCAGCAAGTGAAGGTAGAGCGAAAACTTACTAAAGGGGTATTGCAACCACTACCCATACCAGCATAGAAGTGGGATAATATCACAATGGAGTTTGTCGGTGGTCTCCCAAGAACTTCCAAAGGAAACAATACGATATGGGTTATTATGGACCGTCTCACCAAGACTGTCTATTTTATCACTATTTGGGAAGATTTCTCTCTTGATCAAATTTCCGGGATTTATGTGAAAGAAGTGGTAAGGCTGCATGGAGTTCCACTTTATATCGTATCTAATCATGATCCAAGGTTCACATCAAAATTTTGGAGAAGTCTTCAACATGCTCTGAGTACCAAATTGAATTTTAGTATGGCCTATCACCCCCAAACTAATGTCCAATCTTAAAGGACTATTAAAACACTCGGATACATGTTAAGAACATGATAAATGGAATTTAAAGGTGGATGAGATCAATATATCCCATTAGTTTAGTTCTCTTACAACAAAATCTTCCACTCGAGCATTCAAATGGAACCCTATAAAGATCTATATGGGAATCGATGTAGATCTTTTACTTGTTGGAATGAAGTTGGTGGAGAAATCTTCTTGGACCTGATCTTATGCAAGAGATAACAGAAAAGGTCCATTCCATCCAGCAACACGTTATGGCTGCTCAGAGTCGACAAAATAGATATGTCAACAACCATCGAAGGGACTTGGAGTTTGATGTTGGTGAAAAAGTCTTTCTTCAAATTTCACCTTGAAGAGAGTCATGAGGTTTGGGAAGAAAGGGAAGCTCATCCCTAGGTACATTGGCCCATATGACATCCTTGATCGCGTAGGATCAGTGGCCTATTGGGTTTCACTTCCTCTAAATCTAGCACAAACTCATGATGTATTACACGTATCACTGTTGAGGAAACACATACCTGACCCTTTATATGTACTAAATCCTGAGGTTGTATAACTGGAACATGACCTCTCTTATGAAGAGTAGCCAGTATAGATCTTGGATCGTAGAGACAAGGTTCTATACAACAAGACTAACCACCTTGTTAAGGTGTTTTGGAGAAACCAAAAATGCGAAGAAGCCACATGGGAATGAGAGGAGTCTATGAGGAATAAGTACCCACGCCTTTTCTCTTTTGAGGGTATGAGTTGAAATTTTGGGGAAGGAATTTCTTAAGGGGGGAAGAATGTAATGACCCAAACATTTGAACAATGTTTGTTTCCTAAATTTTTTTATTATTTTATACACAAAAAAACATTATACTTTAATTAATGAAATGACTATAATTAAAATGAGACTGTTGGATTTCTACTATTATATGACCATTGGTCAATATGACTGTTGGAGACTATACTCTTAACGTAATGACTATTGTTTATAAATACAAGTGATCTTGGTTAATTAATACAAAAAGAAGAGTTGATGGCCTCGTCGAGTAGACTCGGGTCATACGAAGCCCATATGTCGGAGCTTGAGAAAGAGGTTGCATCACTAGGCTTTTCTCTGAACCAAGCCCAAGCTGATCTTCAAAATGTGAAGCTTGAACAAAATCACGTAAGGGAGAAGTTCAAGCTGATATAAATCACCACTCAGGTAATGTTCTCTGAGCCACCCTAAGATTCTATCACCATAGCACATCTTACACTTAGTTCCTATGAAAGTTTTATAAGGGGATATATAACATGACCTTAGTTACTTTTTGTAATCTTTTTTTATAAATAAATTTTTTATTTCTTATTGTGGTAAAATTTGTGAATTTAAAATGTCCAGATAAATATAGGGTGAATTTATATAAGTTCCATATTATTGATGAATTTTGGAAAAAATGGTATTTTAAAAGATTTTTTTATAATTTAAATAATTAAAAATGTGATATTATTCTCAAAAAACGGTCTTCTACAGTTGTGATCAGTAAGAAATTTAGATTCTAATAAGATCAACTTAATTTTCATGGAATAGTAAAGTATGAATAGTAATATTACCCTAATGAATAGTAATGTGACCAATGGAATAGTAACCTCACTTAAGAATTTATAAATATAATTTAGGCATCTTTTTTGGTAATGTGATATTTTAGAATAAGTAAATAACTGTTTCAGAAATTATTAGTTAAGTATTAGTATTTTTCGGGTAAATCGTGTTTTTACTTAAA
Organism: Viscum album; assembly: GCA_963277665.1. Taxonomy (NCBI): domain Eukaryota; kingdom Viridiplantae; phylum Streptophyta; class Magnoliopsida; order Santalales; family Viscaceae; genus Viscum; species Viscum album. Next base: position 740,057,384 of record OY728160.1, read on the forward strand.
AATTACATATCTCATAATTAGAAAATTATTTTCATAAAATGGAGTTCATTTTTGAATTTAGAGCATCGATATTAGATTACGGTGAATTTAGGATATTTTTATAAAATGTTTTGTTTTTCGGTGAATAGTAAAAATACAGCTTTGAGTTTCTATGTGATTAATGACATCATTAATGATGTAATAATTTTTGTCGACTTGTGAATAGTAAGATATGTTATGTAGTGTCCCAAGTGGACAATACCATGGTAAAATACCATTCTGAAGCCCATGGTTTGTAAAATACCACTGATGAGGTGTCCCTTGGAAATTAATAAAATATTCCCTCACTTTTTCTATAAATACCAGCACATTCCTTCATTACTTTCATTAAAATTAATTATCAACTAATATAAGGTCTTTTAACCTACTACTGAGTCCTCCCAAGGTTCCCTCAATCCCACCAAGGTCCCAACCTTCAAGATTTCGAAGTTACTCTTCAAGGTAAGGAACCTTTCACCCTCCTCTTTTAGTCACGACTTCCTTTATGTTATATCTTCTAGTTCTATTTTATTGTGTGGGGTATTGTTCTTATATATCTTTAATACTTTCCATTTCATTTATAACTTATGAGATACCCTTTTCTCTCTCATCAACATATTTTTATGAATTTTTAAGTGACGTCGTTAGGATGCCAAATTTTCATAAAAGAAATCACATCTTCACTTTTCTTTCAAGTTTTCTTTTCATGTGGTATGTCATTAAAATAGACATACCATTTTCTTATCTACATTTTAATATATCCTTATACTGTATTATGACTCTATTTTGAATGGGTGACCCTTGCCCCCTCTTTTTTTATTGTTTTCTAAAACCATGTCATATAGTCGTTATGTTGCAGAAATTTCATCTCAAATTTTCTCTCTCTTTCTCTCAAGAAATTCTCTTATCTTATTTATGTGAATACCTAGACCAATTTCGTTTCTAGGGGTGTTCATAAAGACATAAAAATGATATTCTTGATTCTGTAATTGCCGTATATAAAACCCTTATTCCCTTTCCATGGGTTATAAATGAAGGCCTTCGGGCCATTGGAGGACATAATGATCTTGTTTTTAAACACTTTTTAAAAATGTCATGATTTTGATATAAAACCCATTTCTTTTATTTTCTTTGGGTTATTTATAAAATGTATGATTGTGATATATTTGTCTCACATAAAAATAAATACATATTAAGTGTGTTCCCCGATATCACTCCAATATATTGGGTAAAAATTTAATCCTTATAGATGAAATGTTTCACGATACCTTGGTGAATAACCTTAGTAGTTTTTATGACACCTTGGGGATGAACCTTGGTCATATGTTCATGAATTTATAAATTAAATGTTATAGCCACATATTCATGTTATTATTAAATTTATTTTGATTCTGATGTTCCTCTACTTCTATTGCTCATGTCTTTATGTTTTTCATCAAGTTCTTATTGATATCACATGTAAACTGATTCCCTTGCTTTCTTTACTGGGCCTCCTGATCACCCTTTCCTTTCATGTATGTCTCCAAGTTATGAGATGTAGTAATTTTACTTAGTATGAACTTATTATTAATCCTTAAAAGTGTATTAGAAGAATGTTTTATGTTGTTTTCATGTTTTATGTTCCTGATTTCCAAGACACTAGACTTTAAAGATCCTCTATTTGTAAAATGTAATAAAAAGTTATGTAATAAAAGGTGGGATTATATAGTATTAATAGTGACTTGGATAATAAAATTTTATAAAAATTTAGGATATTTCAATTTAATATTCCTTTCATGATGAGGTGAAATAATAGTGACATATTGATTTCAAAAAATAATATTACATCTTATTATATATATATATATATTCAATACATAACCTTACTCTCTACACCCAAATCATATAGGTTTAAATTCATTGGAAACATGGATATATAAAAAAAATCTTTCATAAGATATCTACATCATCTCCCACTATGTTATTCATAAATAGAACTCTTTTTAATCGTATCATATATAAAAAACATTCTTCATAACCTGGAGAATGGAAAGATAAGATGTTGAAAACTCATATGACTGTTAAGGGTAAATAAGGGTGTTATCAACAATAACATATGTATTAATGAGCTTAAGGGTATGAAAATATGAGATTAAAATTTTAAAACCATACCTCGTATATCATAGATCATAATATTTAGTCATGGAATAAAGCATGGTAGTTAATAACACATGAGTCATAAAGAAATCAAAGAACATGATCCATGAGAGCATAACACCAGCATAAGACATAAGCCTATAGAATAAACATAATCATAGAAAATCAATAAATTAGTAATGGATCAATTCCATGACTATATTAGTGGATTAGATTCACTCACTATTCCATCACATACTTAGTTAAGGTATATCTAAAGACTATCATTATGTACATAGTCTTTTACTGTACACGGTTCACTAAACATTCCAGTTCATATTATCTCATGATATATCCATCTTTACTAAATGAATTATAAGGTTATTTAAATTTTGTCCCACCCATCACATAATAAAAATCATATATATGTTTTCCATAAGGTCATAAACCCTTCATTATAGAATAACCCATGGAAAGGATATGGGTTTCATGAAAATTTTGTCAACTCATCATAGAATTACCCACAGAAATTAAATGGGTATCATAAAGGTTTTTTCATAACATAATAAACCCATGGGAATGAAAATGGTTTCCAAGAAACATACACAAAACAACATCATCATAATCCATCCAATGAATGAAATTTGATGGTATCATTGGATCATATAACATTTAAATCATAAGTTACATCAAAAGATGATACCATAGATTAAATATGCATTTAAAAATCAATTGATCATTTCATAAAGTAAAATACCATTTTTATGTTGAAAACAATAACATAAAATTTAAAAATGTAACAAGTATTATGGAATGTAATTTCATTTAAATGAACCTAAAACATGTAATGGATGAATCAAATCATTTAGTAGTCATGATGGTGATAAATTATATTCATGTCATGTATATTATAATAATGATTCCTTTCACATTTTTGATAAAAAAGACTAAAGTACCTTGTTCATAAAATGATACGAAGGATTTCATTTAAATGATTTTGTAAATATTCAGTCATGGGTAAAAATGACTATAAAAATCATATAATAATATAAAAACATTCATGAAAACATTTTTATAAAACAGGGATATGAAAGAAAAAATATTTTCAACTGAAGAGAAATATAAAACCTATTTCAGTAAAACCATTATTTCAATATCATGACTTCATAAAGTGTCAAAAAATGAATGAAAAACTATTAATATATATAAATGGACATAGTATAATAAAATTAATGATATTATTGGTAGTTATATCATGAAATTTCATAATTAGAAACATAATCGTAAACAATCCAAGTAAATAATGAGATTGTAACATAAAACCATTACCTCATATTTTAATTTCTTCCAAATTGATAAAAACTAAAGTATAATAAATTTAAATTCATTATAATTCTTTGAAAAAACATGTACAAAAATATAATATCAAATATTTTCCACTTATAAATCTTCAACACCAATTTATTAATTGATCCTTATTTAAAATAGAGTTTTCGCATGATAACAGTTTTGTCTCTCATGATAGTTTCAGTTCAATGGCACCGGTACTTGTACATTGATTATGATTCCATAAAATTTATAATATAAAACATTAAATAAATATAATAAATATTTATTAGATATATATTTATATTCATCCATAAAATATATATATAGAAAATTTATTTACACAGTTCATTAAGATGGTGGGTCATACATATGCATGAACACTATTTTTACACTTTGAAGAATGGAAAGAATGAAAGGTAAATGATAATTAAAATTTAAAGATAAATATTTATATCATATATATTAATTTAATCCATCCTTATAAAAATACATGTATATAGGGAATAGAAAATGAATCTCATTGCTTCGTGGTTGTGGTGGTCCACATGCACGCAAGAGCGGAATTATCAATTTTCCACGCATTAGAAGGTAATAATATAGATATAATATTACAATTATAGCAGAATAATATTGTTATAAAAATGATATATTAAATTTTATCCCATAATAAAAATCATTCATGAATGTTAGTGATGGAAAATGAATTGTATTTCAAGGTGGATGTGGTATTCCACATGTATGCATGAGTGATACATTCACTTCCAGTTTGATTAAATAGAGGGTTAATATTGGTTGTTACATGATAATAATAAAAAATTTCTATTTTTTGGATACGGAATTTTCTATTTTATTATGAATAGAATATATATTGAGGAGGTATAAAAAGAAATAATTTTAAAGAGGTCAGGTAAGATGATTACTCTCCTTTGGTTGGCCACTTTTATATCCTTTCTTAAGAACCACTAGAATGGTATTTAAATAATAATAGAACCTATACCTCATGGATAGGTATGGTTAGAATATAATTAGGTATTTTTTGGTCCATAAAGTTACCATAATGAGGTGTAATAAAGAGAAAGGTGTGGTGTGATTTTATAAGCAGGGGAGAGGACACACATGGAATCTCATAAAAGATTAAAATATTATAATGACGTACTAAAGAAAAATGATTATAAATTGTTGGACATTTTAAGGTGGAATAAGATGATGTCAAAATATGTACATAAAATATCATATATACATGTTTAATTTTCAATTCCACCATTTTATCTTGGTTAAACCCCCTTCATTAACCTATTTTAACCTTAAATGTGGTAACTAATTTTTATAAATTCTACTATTCATTAAGAAAAATATTAACCTAACCATATTACCTAATATTAATTATTAATATTATAATTATGTAATCCATTTTACTGAATTCCTTTTATATAATTGATGGAATTTAATTTAAAATTAAACTAGTAAAATGTGAAGAAAATCGACTTCCAAGAAAACATGTTTTCTTAAGTATAGATAGTTTTTACTCAAGAATCCATCATAAAATTTATTGAAATGACCATAATTGGATAATTATGAATATAAATGAACTAAATTAATATTTATATAATTTTAAATAAAATTAATCCCTATAAATTCTTAAAATGAAAATACAATTCTTAATAAAAATTCATATTTTTCACTAATCATTGAAAAAACAATCTTTTTTGAAAATTTTGAAAATATCACTCTAAGATAATTTTTAAATTTTGTATTCAAAAATGAATTTTATTTTCTAAAGGTATTTTTATAAACATGAAATTAATATACCAAAATCCATTTTTTATATTTTCTAATGACACTTTTAATGGATAAGTGTGACCCCTAACAAAATATCCACTAGATAAAATTCCTCACAAAAGTAAACCAACACAACTCGTACTTCAAAATTCCTATACCACACTAGAAGAAAAAGGTTTAAAATTTCAAATTAAAAAAGGTTTTCATTGTCAATATCAAACCACATTCCAACCAATCATGTACCCACCAAATCTTGTGGCATCACACCAATCATCATCGCTATATTGAACATCAATTCCATCGTCGTCATCAAAGAAAAACCAGCACCATCTCCACCTGGGGAGACCATAAACTAGGGATATGAAATAACCAGAATAAAAACCCAAACAAATGAAACCTTGGAATCAACATCCTTGAGGATATATACTGATTTGACCATCATCACTAGACATAACCCATAGAAACAATTACAAAATCAAAACCCAAAATCGATTGAAACCTTCTAACACCATGAGATGATACTCTTGAAACTCCTCTGAGAAGAACATGTTCCACAAAAAATAGATCCATCTAAGAATCCAAATCGAGAAAGATATTTCCCATATACCATCATTTTTTCACTTCACCTTTACTGTTATCATCGTCATTGTATCACAAACTCTGCCCTATGTCATCACCACACCACCATACAACTCCATCGTTGAATGAGAAATAGAAGAAAAAAATATAATTCCTTTGAAAACCCACAACAGAAGACAATCATAAACCACCAAGATCAAGGAAGAAGTATTAGGATTGTAACCCTAATAGTAACTAGGGAAACACCTTAAAATAAAATTAAAAGACAACAAAAAATCACCACTGTGAGGGGATGAAACTATATAAATAGACTGGGGGATGAAACCCTAAATGAAGAATAAAAGAGACGCTAAGAGTACCCTTAGCTGCTAAACTGTTATCCCAAAGACTCTATGTTCCCATCACTCTAGATATGGCCTGGAGGGGATCAGTGGAGCTCAAGGACAAAGCGCAATAAGGTGGCTGAAGAAAGTCCTTCGCAAAGATGGTGGAGGCGAAATAGAGAGAAGACACCTAGAACTAGTAAGAGAGAGGAGAGGAGAGGACCTGGAAAGAATAAAGCTTATAAAAACGAGTAGAGAGAAGAGAGAATCCCTTGATAGTGAGGCACAATTACCCCTAATAAATATGAAATTAATAAATTATACTATTTTCTCACAAAAATTAATAGTATCCATTTTTTGAGGAAAATTTTATTTTTGAAGCATATAAAGACAATACTAAATATTGAGTATGTATTTATAAATATATTTTATTTATATAAAAATTTTATACATAATTTTATTAATTTACATATTTCTATTCCCACATAAAATTTGACTACTATTTTATAATGTTATATTATATTATAGTCCATTTAAAATCAAGGTTTCATGTATTACAAGTTATATATGAAACTAAATTTATTTAAAGAGAAATATTTCATAAATTCTCATGTTGTTACAATTTACCCCCATTTAAAATATATTTTCCCATAAAATTCCATCACATTGATACAAAAAATGAGAATATAATTCTTTAATCACACCCTCAGTTTCCCATATAGCTTCTTCATAATTCAAATTAATCTAAAGAACATTAAATGGATGAGTAGTGTTGTTCTGTAAAGCTTTATCTCTTTGATCTATGATCAATAAAAGTTGTTATTCGTAGGAAATAACATTCTATAGTGGCACAACCACTTAGTTTATTACCTGTGAAGGACCATTTATGTAATTTTGAGGAAATATACATGAAACACATCATGAAATAGAGGATGGTTTGATGGGAGTTCCAAGATATAATCTACCATCCCTACTTGATCAAAAATATTAAAGGGGAAAAATAAAAATAGGGATTTGATATCCATTATTTTAGAATATCATAACCTTATCCCATAAAAACACAAAGAAATACCATCTCCCCAACATTGAATTCAATATTTCACCAATGAATGTCATCATAACCATTCTATCAACTCTAAACATTTTTTATTTTATACTAAATATTTATAACTTTATCATCCCTATCCTATGATATAACATGTAAAAATATATTTCATTCTCTAACCTCATCCATACATGATAGAGTTTTACACATCCTTTCATATAGAGATTTAATAGGTTCCATCTGAATGCTCTAGTGAAATACATTATTTTAAGAAAACCTGACTAGTCGATGTTGTTGATCCCAACCACCTTTAAAATACATTAAACAAGTCCTCAAAATATCCTCCCAGGTTTTAATGGCTCTATTATATTGACCAAATATATGAGGATGATAAATAGTTCAAAAACACAACTCCAAATCTAGATCTTGTTGAAGACTATTCTAAAATATTAAGGTAAACATACGATCCCAATCATATATAATAAAATGTGGTACTCTATGCAACCATACCACATCCTTAATATAAATTATAGTAAGTTTATCAATTTTTAATAAATTGTGTTGTCTATAAAGGGGATAAACTACAATAGAAATATAATTATGTCTTTTAGATGTTTTGCAGAGTCCAATGATAAAATCTATGCTGATTTTTTCCCATTCCCATTCTATTATGGGTATTGATATTAACATACATTTATAATTATGTCTTTTATAATTATCTTTCTAACATACCAAGAACTGAGATATATACTCAATAATATATCTTTTCATGTTGTCCCATCATAAATACTCTTTTAGATCTCTATACATCTTTATACATCCTAGAGGGATATGGAATGATAATCTATGAGCATCATCCAATACATCCTTCATCAAGTATAGTATTTACAAGAAAAGTCCACAACTCTAGATCATTATCATTCTATAACAATCAAGATTCACATTAGGAAAATTTCTTACCCTCTTTCACAACTCTAAATCTTCATTTTGTACCTCTTCAATAATTTCATGGATAGAAGGTTAAACGCTAATTTGTGACAGAAATTATTTATCCTCTTCATTCAATATTTCTTGATAAATCATTTTTAAAATATATAGATAATGGATATTTTTGTGATCCAAATCATAAATATGATAGCATGGTAATTTTTGACTAAAATAATTAGCCACCTTGTTCTCTTTCCTATGGTGGTAATGTATTGAGCAGTGAAAATATTTAATCAAATATCACCAAATTCTCTAGTGTTTACTCAACCCTTCATGAGTGAATATATAATTAAAACTTTTATGATTGGTATGTATGCCATTACTTCCTCACTAAAGATAATTCCTCTATATCATTAACTAATAAATTACCATATATAACACTAAAACATGTGTTTTGTAAATTTTAAAATGAACCATCAATTTTCATGGGATATATGATATAACCAAATCATTTTACATGAGGACACATAACAGTGCCTTCATTGATACATCACTATATATCATGAACCCTTCTCCACTACAAGGTAGTGTAAAAATAGGTTCACTAACTAACCTTCTCTTTAGTTCCTCAAAATTTTACTCATAATCATATATCTAAAGGAACTTGGAATCAATTTGAATTAACTTGGTGAGTATATTAGATAGCCATGAGAAATTATATATAGAGAAAATATACTATTTATAAAAACCAAGAAAATAATGGATCTCAATCAAATTTTTTGGTCTGGGATAACTTTCAATGAATTATAACTTTGTTGAAATCACCATTATACCCTCATTTGAGATTACATGACCTAAAAAATAAAACATTTTATAGACTAAATACATACATGATAAAGTTTTCATAAAACTAATCGTTCATTAGTCTCTTTAGTACAAATTTATTTTTATGATCTTCCTTATTCATGAAATATATAAGAATTTCAACTTTAAAAGCTTCCCAAAATTGATTAATGTAATATTTAAAGACACTATTCATTAAATCCGTGAAGACAGTAGGGCTATTTGTATTTCTAAATGGAAGAAAATGAATTTATAGTGTCTATTTCACCCAGATTTGTGTTGGACACCTAGGTTTGGGAAACAAGATGGCCAAAGCCTATGGATACTTGGTTATTCTATTATCACATGATTTCACATCAAGTTAATCTTTTTCTATTTTCACTGGATTTGTGTCTGCTGAATAGGTTTGGGAAATAATATTCCTAATATCTGTGGTGACTTAGGTACTCATTTATCACATGATTTCACTTAAGGATTCTCATATTATCTTCCCAAAAGAATTAATTTGTGTAACACCTAATGCTTGATTGTGGGTGATTGAGTATGGTTTCACAATCATTTGAATTATTTTTAACATCTCTTGTATATCATGGAATATCCAAAATCCTACTACATTACTAATGTGGAATGGGACTGATTTAAAAAGGTAGATGATCATTTAGAGTTTCAAACCCAATGATTCTTCTAAGCTAACATTGGTAAATAAGATGGGAGGTTAGTCGCATGACACCATTTTGGGGGTAATTACATCCTACTAGAGGAATATATATTTAAGATATGGTCATGAATATAGTGACCTGATTCTATTCACATATTATTACGTGGCTTTTTGACATAAACATCTACTAATTATAACCCAAAGATCATGAGGCCTAGTGTATTTGAAATATTAGGTTCATAATACATCAAAGTGAGGCTAAAATAAAACTTTTTTATTTTATTCTATATAATTAATCCCATTGAGCTCCTAAAACTACATATGGTAGCCTTGGTAAATACATAATGAAATGGGTGAGATAAAAATTCATGTAAGGGAATAAACATGAAAAAGTAATCATAACAATGATTCAAAATTAGGACATGATATCATAAATGATAAAGAACAAGAGTAATCAAATGGGACCAAAACATCAAAAACATGGTATCATAAGAATATATAAACATAAGAAATGTCACACAAATAGAAATAATGACATAAACATAAGTCATGGATAATTTCTAATGCATCATCCCATGGTGTAAAAGGTCCCATAATGGATTAGGTTCCCTCCCTAATTCCACCCATGACAAATCATGAGACCATAAAATTACCAAATATGTTGGAAGGATATATAATTCTAGTCCCAACCATAAAATACATTTCATATACATGAATATGTTTTCCATATAAGTTAATCAATCATAATTCATATCATAAGAACTACCCTTGGGAAGAAATGTGTTGCATAATATTTCCTTATAATATAATCAAAAAAATTTCTTAAAAGAATGAAATTGAGAAACGAACATAAGGCATGTATTACCCCATAAAAGAAAGGTAGAGTTAGAATGGCATATATATAAGAGGTATAAATTATGATTTTGTAATTATTCCAAAAAAATAAAGGTTATTTACATTGATAAATAGAAATACCATAAAAATAATTTAAAACATTCTTGAGGAAAATACACTTATCACTTTGAAAATGACTTTTAAAATTTAGATATTTCCATAATATCAGGAAAAATATTTTCTTAGAAAATATCCTTGTATACTTTTAAATGTATATTCAAAGAAATTTGTGTTCATGATGGCAGAAGATTCTGCACATACTTATTTCGTTCAAACAATGATTCCTTTCACATTTTTAAATTGAAAAGTTAAAAAGACCTCATTTAGAAAATGATGGGAATTATAATTTTATTACTTTTTTTAAAAAATAATATAATTGGTAAATATGACTTTACACAATAATATTAAAACGTTTTTTAAAACATGGATTTTGAAGGGAAAAGTTTTCAACCAAAGAGAGAAATGAACTTTGATTTTCTTTAGAACATTTTAGAATCATTTTATATTCCTAAGAATGGAAAATGGTACTATTATATTAAAAATTCAAAATTAACTATAGGGGAATAAAATTAAATTGTTTTACTATAAAATTATCAAATAATTTCCTATAATTTAAATTCAATCATAAATAATTCCAACTAAAATTAGATTGAAACACAGTCCCTTACCGCTTCGGAAGCATTTGAATCAAAACTATATTGAAATAATTTGATAAAATATAATATAAAATAATATTAATTAAGTATGATTCATGAAAATATTATGAAAATAGTATTTATATAAACCATTTAAAAGAAATTTTTTTTATAAAATAACATGCTTCTCAAAGAATAAAGTTTTGTGATGAAACCCTTACATCGAGTCCATAATTTTTTGTGTATATATTTTATTTCGTGTATAATGAATTTCTATAAATTATATTTTTATAAGTAAAATTTTACATGGATAATACCTCATACTTTAAAATTTATTTCATTTATTTTTAATGACATATTTAATCACTTATTCACATATGTCCACATCAGGTGTTTTAAGGACGCTTAGTTCATAATTTTAAAATGGCATCGCTGTATAGGCCATGATAAATGGGTTCATTATTCCAAAATTCATAGAATAAAAATAATTAAAAAAATAACATTTTTAAAAATAAAACATACTTTTTAATCCTACCATAATACTTCATTATGAAAAATTATGTGCATTAGAATCATGGAGTTGGTAGATCGTACGTACACATAAGTAATGTTTCTATTTTTCAATGATCATGATGGAAAGAAGGTAACTGATATTTTATCTTTCTAGAATGGTAATAATATAAAAAATATGATATTATTTCTTTAAATACAGTTACATATACCATCCATGTGATGTGGTAATATAAAAACTATTCTCATCGCTTCACGAGATATTAGTTCATCGTACACATGAACAATGTTATCATTTTTTTAATGGATAATAAGGTAAGATGGTGTATAAAATAATAATTTTCAAAAATGATTAATATTTTATTAATATTATATATAAACATTAAATACATCATTATTAATATTTGTGAGAGTATATTATGGAACACTAACTTCATTAGATCGTGAACAGTATGCCAATGTACACATGAAAGATGGTTACATTTCCCATTTTATGAAAGTGGAGATGGACTTAGGTTACTCCAATAACACATTAATATACTAGTATATGTGGGATACTAATTTCATTATATTATCATGATTTAGTAAGATCTTAAGGAGGTGGAATAATAGATAATTTAAAGATGATATATTAATAACATTACATCTTCTTCTGACAACCTCTTTAGATTATATCTAATGCCTTCCAAGGTTGGATTTCTAGTAAAACCAAGGATTAAAATATTAGGGTAGGGATGTAAGGAAGTGATTTTGATATTTATTTTCCTATCCAATGGGTTTTTATGTGTGTAAATAATAGTAGTGGTGGTTCTATATTATAAGGTGGAGGAGTGGCATTCTTATAAATACCCAAAAGTATTCAATAATGGGAAGTCACTATCAAGCTCAATGCCTTAAGAATTATAAAATAAAGGATTTAAGGAGAAATATTTCCTATTAAAACCTCTTCTAATAAAATTAAAAAAAATTAAACATGTAAACCTCTTCACCTTTGAGGATACACACTTTGACACTTAATTTTTTAGCATGGTGGCTATTTTTTTAGTGTTTTTACAATTCATTATAACCAAAAATTAAGATGACATTATTATATAATATAAATTTTTCAGATTTAAAATATGGAATCCATTTTATAAAATTAAATACAATTAATTGGAGAAATTTAATGTAATATCAATCCCGCATACATGTCAAAGAAATGGTTATCTAATAAATTCATTTTTGAAGCATAAGATGGTATTATAATAAATATATGAAAATTAATGATAATTAAATTAAATTAATATAATATTTATATATATAATAAATATAATTAATTTAAATAATTTCTCATTAGGTGTTACTTTTATTATTAATAATGGGGAAACATTATGTACTTTAAAACAATTTTCAGAAATGTATGTTTCAATGCCTAATAATAAACTTATAACAAATTCCAAGATAAAGATGTTTTAAATGTAATTAATTGTATAAAATATAACTAAATAATACTTATTCTACTCTTAAATCATATTAATTGAATAATGGTACTTTTAAACTGAATAATTTCTTAAAAAATGATTGTTTTTTAAAAAAACTATATTTATTACTATTCATTGAAAATTCAATATTATCTAAAAATACCGAATTTTAACCCTAATATAATGTAGGTATGATTATTTAAAAATAATTTTAATGTTATAAAATAAAAACACTAAAAGTTCATAAAATTAATTAACATATTTTCTTAGAAAATGAAATAAATATCTTTTTTAAGAAAAAATATTTTTTATAGAATACTATGTTTTTATTAAAGGTGGGTGTTTTTTTATTAAGAATTTATAAATAAATGTATATTAGGTAGGAACTTTATATATATTTCATAATGTAGTTAATACTATTCATAAGCACCAATTTAATGGTTAGGTTATATCAATCTTGTTTAAATAATAATATTTTAATATTATATTACAGTTTGTTTAAACTCAGTGTTGTGTGTTGAATACTCTATCAAGCATAGTTTACTTTTAAAATAACATGGTGTTAAATTATACCTCCCATAAATAAATTTAATCCTCTTAGTTTAAACTTTTTATCAGTAATAAAATTTTGGACATTTTAAATTTCCTTTCGGGAAAACCCATATCAAAAAAAAGGTTCAAAAAAATTATTTTAAAAATAAAGAGAGGGAAACACAAAGGTTATATATAAAAACACATGACAAGTTTTCCAAGTAGGAAAACATTAGTGGTAATTAAATATATGGACATGGAAGAAAATCATAAATAATTATGAAGAGTGATTGAGATCATTGATCGCATGAAATTAGAAACTCGGGAGAATGTTAAAAACCACAAAAACATAAATTTGTGATGAATTAAAAGACCATTGATTCATCAGATATGAAGTTAATAGAATAAGAGTTTTTTAAATATCATTTTACTATAGTTGAGGGATTCTTTCAATATTAGGATAAATAACATAATAAAATATTATTACTTGATATTGTTTTATTTCATAAACCCAATTCCATCCTTTGGTTGGGATTAAATCACTTTCCAATTCAGATATTACTCTAATTAATTAATATCACATATGAATTTTTCATAAATAAAAAAAATATTGAAATAAAATGAATCATATGACCCTAGAATATTAAATAAAGATATTATTCTTATCATTATACATTAACCCAACCCAAAAATGGTTCTCACATGGTAAGATTATTACCAAAATGAAATTGAATATATTAATCTCCAAAATTAAACAATTAAATAAATAGTTTAACATTAATCATTTATTAAATAATTAACCATATATCCCAAATATCTTCTACAATATCAAAATGAAATAATGTTATAAACTCAATGTTTATCTCATACACTTAAACTTAATTCATTAAAAACATAATAGCATTCTTCCCAAATAATCCATTAAATTAAACATAAAGTTTATACATCTATATTATCCTAGTAAAATATTTCACAAAATATCTTTAATCACCTAAAAAACCTAAATATAAAAATGATTTGGTCCTCTAATATGATTCTTAAAAAATTAAAATTTATCAACCAATTTTATTAACTAAAACAATGTCACAATAACTCATACATTATGTAGGCTAGTGGTAGGTGTTACACCCTTACTACCATTAGGTTGTGGGTTCAAGACTTGTAGCCTTACTGAATAATATGAGTTATTTCCTATAATGTGGGTTGTACTTTTATTGAAATTATAATTCCTATAATTTACCAAAAAATATTCTGAACATCCTCAAAATAACATTAATCATAAAATATGTTTTTAACCACTATAGTTTTCTATACAAATTATTTTTTCCTCCAACATCAAATAATCTTAGTTGAATGATATTACCTTAACATAAAATATAGGCTAAAACCTAATAGTTACCAATACCATTAAAATTATTTTCAGAAAATATAATCCATTCATCCTCGAATTATTTTTTCTAAAACTAATACTAACCCCATGGGTTGTATTTCCATAAATGTCTCCCAATATACTCTTAATCATCATAGATTTCCCTAACATAAAACTTAAAAAAGGGGTATTTTGTCCTTTAAACTCTTAATAAACCTTATAATTATCAACACAATACACTTTCTGTTTAATGAAGTTCATCCATGATTTCCATCTATTTGATTCATTCATGATGATTCATAAAGAGTCAGTGAATTTACAAAAAAAACAAAACCCCTGGGAGTGCCAAATCATGTGTACATAAAGGCCTATTATCATACTCCTTTTGATTATTGAGTCTATCTCCATTTACCCTTTTTATAATTATTAACCCTTGGTACAACACTTCCAAACCCAGATCCACTAGTAGTATCCTGGTAGGGATGTGATTTCATGGAAACAACTCTCTCTAAACCTCACATAAATTCTAGGATATTTTATTATATATAGACTTATCATTATAATTTTCCTTAGAATTATTATTAGGGTTCTCATAAAAAAAATTCATCCTTGTTTCCAAAGATTATTTAAAACTTTTCTCTGATACCAACTATAGAAACTAGGGACTTTTTTACATATTATTTCTTTTTTTGAAAGAAACGCCTATTAATTAAAAACCAAATACTCACAGGGTGGAATGTATTTGGAACATTAGGTTTATAATACATAAAAGTGAGTCTAAATTAAAAAAACATTATTTTATTATCTAAAATAATCACCTAAATCCTTTAGAGCTCCTAAAACTGCATAGGGTATCCTGGGAAAATATATAAATAAAGGAATGAGATAAAAATCCTTGTAAGGGACTAAACATGATAAAAAATCATAACTTGTGAGTAAAAATTATAACATGATGCCAGAAAATAGAATGTAAATGAGTAATCACATGGGTTCATGAAATAGTGGACATGGTATCATAAGAACATAGTAACATAGGAAATGTGGTTGCAATATAAAACATGACATAAACATTAGCCATGGATAACTATGGAGACAACATCACATGGTGGAAAAAGTCCCATAATTGATTAGGCTCACTCCCTAATACCATACATGACATCTTATGAGACTAAAGAAATCCCAATTTATTGGAGGTATATCTAATTCTGGTAAAACCTATCACATTCATTTCACAAACATTCATATGTGTGTCATATAAGAAAATAAATAAAAGGAATAACATAAGAATTACACTTGGAAAGAACTAGGTTGCATAATATTTTCTAATAACATAATCAAAAGAGGTTTTATAAATAATAAAATTGATAAATGAACATAAGACATGTATTAATTCATCAAATTAAGGGATATTGAGATTGTTATATATATGAGATACATAGTTACTAATTTTATAGGTATTCCATAACATCAATGGTTATCTATATTAAAGGATATAAATAACATAAAATATAATACATTTTGAGGAAAATATGTATTCGACTCTAAAAATAACTTTAAAAATGTAAAAACATGGTTCTTCCTTTGAGGTACGGATCTTTCCTATTAAGTTTTTACTTAAGGAAATGGAGGGAAAATAGGATTACATGTTGTGTATTTTCAAGAACACATTGTGTAATGTGGGTACAAGCCATGTACTGCCAAGTACATGCCATGTGATGGTCTGGTTAGGACCTTTACGGAATATGTACGGACACGGAATATAGTTTCTAGTACATGCCTTGTACTTTTATTTTTTTGGATAAAACAGGAAGTAGCCTCATGTTTCATCATGTGGATAGAGGTCTTGCCCCATTAAATGAACAGCAGCACTGGACGGGGGTTTTCCTCATGATTCTTTAACTGGAATCTGATTCGATCTCCATCAAAGGCATTTAAACCTAATGGGTAAGTTCTCGATTACTCTTGAGTCATTCTTCATGAGTATTTCTCTCGATAAAGTTATTTGAGCTTGAGTGAATTTCCTTATTTTTTAGATCTAATCCATTTTAGATTGAATTTGAGTCCAGCACTGTATGAGGAGAGTCACATGAGAATGTGGTAATTGGTATTGTACCTCTCATTAATTATCAAGATGAATATATGTTCTGAAGTGTTGTGAATCAATTTTTGTGTGTCACTTTGATTAATTTTTTACCCATATTATTGCCTAATGATG
Organism: Viscum album; assembly: GCA_963277665.1. Taxonomy (NCBI): domain Eukaryota; kingdom Viridiplantae; phylum Streptophyta; class Magnoliopsida; order Santalales; family Viscaceae; genus Viscum; species Viscum album. The sequence continues at coordinate 740,074,614 of OY728160.1, forward strand.
TTTAGGTAATTTAATAGGTGTTATTATTTATGATTAATTTTTATTTACTTGAATTAGGTCCACCCCATGGGTGTGTTTCCCTTGAATTTTCATTTATGGTTGTTTGGCCTAGATTGCCTATAAGGTAAGGCTTGTTTTTCCTTATTTGGGTTGTCAGAAATGAATTTAATTATAATGGGATTTCAATTGGGTTAAATTTCAATTGGATAGATTAAGGTATTGGGATTAGTGTTTCCCCTTTCACCCACATTATGCCTATAATTGTTTAATCCTTGTAGTTTCTAGATTATATATTAGGCTTGTGATATGATTTTCTCATGTGAGTATAATTATTTAAGCCTTGTGATAGTTTAATTCACTTGTTTCTTATTATGTATGATTCCCACGTGAGTTGTTATTATGTTAAACATGTAAAAGTGTAAATTACATGTGTTGTTTTTTATGCTGAAATGCTTATACACCGGGATTCTCCCTAAAACATACTGAAATGATTATACAATGGGATTGGCCCTGAAGCATGCTGAAATGCTTATATACTAGGTTTTACACTGAAACATGCTGAAATGGTGATATATTGGGCTTGACCCTGATTGAATGTTATGCCTATGAGTGAGGTTTTGTTATGCCTGCAGGAGAGGTTTTGTTATGCCTACAAGAAAGGATTGGTTATGCCTATGGGTGGGTTTTATCTATGATTTTGGGTGATGTGTTGAATTGAATAATTAAATAGAATGACTTATGACCTGTCTACCAAGACAAATCACATGCTTGGATTCGGTCTTCACTTTACTTGTTTAGATAGCCTTTTGAGGTATTTGTTGAGAATCTTTTAAATGGATGATTAAAAAGAATAGGCCAGATCTTGAGACCTATATAATTCAATGTAATTGAATGGTTGAACTGAACATAATGAATGAAAATGGAAAACAAGACATGTAATATTGTTAACTTTTGAGTACTTATTAGTTTACTACTTTTACTTTTTTGTACACTGCCTATTGCATATACTCACCAATAGGTAGGCATAGATCTTGGGTGTTTTCCTACTAGGATTTATTTCTCACACCCTATTGGGGTCATGCTTTTGGGCCCAAACTGATTATAATGTTACTGGTGTTGATAAGGGAAAGTTCCCTTCTAGATGCTTCTGATTTATTTTTTGTATTTCTATACCTTGGTATTATATTTTTTATTTTAATGTAGTGTATCCTATTTTGGCTTCTTTCTTAGAACATGTGACGGGAAGCATCATCTTTTGTATGTTATGACTTCTGGTTATCTTTATTATCAGTCTTCCTTTGTTTGTTTCATTTGTATGGTATGTAATGATTCTGCTATTATATATTATTGTTCTTTTTTGTTACACTCTACCAATGAGGGAATAGTATCCCCAAAATCACACCCTAGGCCCTGATTTCTAGTTGGCAGCCTCTGGAATTTGGGGAAATGTGCTTGAGCCCATGTGACCAACCGGGTATGGAGCACCAATTCAGTGGCATCCAGATTTGGGATGTTACAAAGTGGTATCATAGGAGTTTTTTTTAGTTTTCCATACTATTTAGTTACATTCGACTGGGGTAGGATAGAAACAGAGTTCGGTAATAAACTATGTCATGTATAGGGAAAATCCAAATTTCCCCGAATAGAATTGTTATTTTTGGATTATGATCTATTACCGTTGATTCAATTTCATCGTTGGGTGACGCACTTGTAATTGTGATGTTATTTTTGATATCATTGTGGTTCTATATTTTTGAAACCCGATGATATGAGGGTATGTCATCTCATGAATCATATAGGCAGTTGTTAGAAATCACATTCCATGCATTCTTTCCGTCCTATTTAGGGATCATTATTGATTGCATGCTGTTGTGATATATTTTATGCTAGATATTCACATAATTATTATAGGTACCATGATAAATATGCATGTTTTCTGATAGGTATATTGGCACGTGTTATGGTTGAATTGGATAGACACCAAACTTTTTTCCATGAGGAGTATGGGCCCTCTTGGATTGGAATTTGGTGGATCATGTTTCATCCATGGGATATAGATTGTGTTGTTATGTAATATATGTGGATTCCAAGATTTGATTCATGGAGAGTATGGGCCCCCATGGATCGTAATTTTTCACACTGTTTATTTTTTTTGCAAAAATATGGGTTTTGGGGAAATTTCTGAGGCTTATTATTCGAAAACCCAAACAACACGGCATGTGATTCTATGAACACATGCCATGTGTTCTTCTGTTTGGGAAGAGAGATATTTTTTAAGTACACATCATGTACTATGAGTACACATCATGTGGTAGATGACCATGGGTCCTTCAGTGTGAGAGAGAACATGGGTTGTTGGTTTTTGGTTAGTGCATACCATTTACGGTAGATACACACCATGTAGTTTTACTTAGGCAGATCCCATGTGACTCTGTCTATGTGGAAGTACATGTTCATGAGGGAGAACATGAGTACACGCCATGTGTCGGGATGACACACCATGTACCTGGGTTTTTTTCACACCTAGGATGGTGGGAGTACACACTTATTTAAGATCATTATAGTACACATCGTGTGTGGCTTCTACATGTCGTGTGATTCTTTTCTGGCACCCTTTATGGGTCTTTTCCAGTTTTATCCCCCATTATTAGTTTTGGACCTGAGAGTAGTCCTTTTTGAGTAGTTTTCTGCATGTATCAAAATGGTGAAACCTATGGAGTATTCTGAGGACTCCTAATTGGGGTTTTGGGGATTCTTTCTAAATTCATAGGTTCTTCCTCCAATTACCGTTTACAGATTTCACCTAAGATTGAACTTCGCGTGAATGACTGGTCGGGTGTTCTGACCAACCTAGTTAAGACCTGTGATCTAAGATGAGCTATTAGATATCTCTCGTAACCTATGCTTTGAGGATGTATCCCTTTCGATATATGTCCTTCTGTCCATCGAGGTCGTGATACGAGTTGATATTGAGGATTCAATGTAGGATTCATTTTATTATGTTTTAAACTAGGGAATCCCATATAGGATGTATATGTCTTATATCTAGATACCAAGGATCCCCTGATGGATGACTTTTATTACATGTTGTTCTAGGGAGTCCCTTGTAGGATCTTTATTATATGTACTATTTTTTAGGATCCTAATTGTAGGACGAATCTATTGTTTATCTTTCGAGGATACCATGTAGAATTCCTCCCTTTCCTTTTTAGATAAGGACCCAGTATAGGATGCCTTCACTCATGTTACCTAGAGGATCCTGAGTAGGATGTCTATCAGTGTTATGATGCTTATGATTTGTAAGGGTCTATAATGTGGTAGATCTTTACAACATTGGTACTACACAGGTGTCGTTGTCCCTAGTAGAAAATTAGAGTCTTTAAAGATGAAACCCTTATTAGGATGGATTATCATTGTATCTTGACCCTAGATATGGGAATGAGAATCGGTAAATGCTCGGTTCAATATGTTAAACATGACTCGGGCATGATCATCCTCTTAGGAGGTCATGTGAACCTATCTTTCTTTAAGTGATGGGCGGCTTGGTACGTCGTCATCTGTGTAAATGGTTGTGTTGATGATGTGATTTCGAGCTAGTTCTTGTGTGAGACATATGGTACTAGGATGTGTATGGTGGATAGCCTATAAATAGTAACCAAAATATTCTGTTTGTTCTTTTAAACTCAGGGTAGTATATGTTGACATACGTGGTACCCATCAACTTTTAAATGTTAAAAATGAGTTATCAAGTTCAGTTAAACCATTGAGCTTGGAGCTACTATGTTTGTTCTCGGTCATCTCTATAGTAGAGTGACCTAAAAATTTTGGAACCAGGTTCATCCCACTTCTCAAAAGGACTTTCTGGGACACTGGTGTTTTGACACGCTAGTTGGTTTAATTTTATCTTTCATGCTATGGGATTTTATGTGGTGATCATGGTTGGTGGAATGACACTCATGTATTTAAGTTGGTTTTGAACTCACGCAATTGAGAGTGGTTGTTCCTTCTTCTTAATGTTTAAAAAACTCCTAGGTGGGGAGAATCATGTCGGTTCTATTTAAATGTGCATTTCCAACTAGAAGGATTACAATCCAGGACCATTCAGATATGGTTGTTTATACTTGAATTCCTTTGAGTCATGTGAGTCCTGATTCATGTTGTTTCTTTCTTGGAAGCATGATGTTGTTGTGGTTGGCTATGTGTGTAGCCCTTTTGAGGCACTGATGATCATGGATGGACCTTGGTGGTTAAGTGTAAGAAATCACATAAATTCCTTGGGATAAAGGCATTCTGGTCGGTTGAATGATGATGTGTCGGCAAGACAAGATGAGTTTTTTAGGAGGTCAGACAGTAGTGGTTCAGCTATCCTTTTTCTGGTAATCCTCTTAGTGTAATCTATCTTAATATACAAGCATGTACCCCATCTTGACGTCGTCCTATATGCACTAACAGGGCGTCATTTATGCTCCTCTCTATAGTTGAAAGTCATTGGGCTAGTTTTTTATCTCTTTCTATATTGTGTGTTGGATGCATAGTTTTAAATGAGGCTTAGTTAATCTTGATTGATACTTGGGTTCTCGTGTAGGAACGCCTTGGACAGACTCTAGGATACCTATTGTTTTCTTCAACGTGATCACCAGGTGGATGCTGCTCTGGGTTCATTCAGTGTTCTTATGTTGACTTTTGGCCTAATACTAATGTTTCACTTGTAATCAAGAGTACGAACCACCTTGGTGAGTTCCTTAGACTCTGAGTTGTTTAATTTGAGGTTATCTCAGACTTACAGTCAGTCTCATATGTGATGCTTTGAAAATAGTTAATGGTTCCAATGAGAGGGATCTAGAATTACACTTTTACTCATGTTGTGTCATGACCTTTTAATTGATCAAGGTATGGATTGATAAAGGAGTTTCACCGAGAGACAAGTATGAGATTCGGTGAACATGATCATTGTGGCCATATGGTTCTTTGGGAGTAGGTGTTGTGTCTTATTGAAATACATCGGCCTTATAAGTCGGTTGTTTCTAAGATAAGTCATCCAGTGATGGTTTGACTCATTATTCTTATTGTTATTCATATTTGTTTCTATTTTACTAGTTTAAAAACTCTTTCTATTTAAGGTGTGTGTGGTGTAAAAGTCTACAATGTCTTTTGAGGAAAGATTGTGTGACTGTTTTTGATGAGTTCGATCGAGGTTCGACCGTTCTTTTCTATGTGGCTACTGTTATAACCCCTGTTATGTTCAGGTATTTCCAGTTAAAGGAAAATCACATTGGAATCATTTCTAGAACACTTATGGTAATTCTTGGTGGATTTTTCTAATATTGGAGGTGTTGTGGTAACGATATTTTTTGAGTTGTTCTTAACAGACTCGCAAAGGTTGCACTCTTCCTACCGATCAAGGAAACATTCAGTGTTGAGGATCTTGGAAGTTTGTACATCTTTGATATTGTACAACTGCACGAGGCTCCACATTCTATCATTTAAAATAGAGACACCCAGTTTACTTCACGTTTTTGGAAATGGCTACAGAGGGTGTAGGGTATATGTTCTTCTGAACACAGCTTACCACTGCCAGATGGATAGCCAGTCAGAGCGCACGATTTTGGTGCTGTAGAAAATGCATCAGGAATACATCCTGAATTTAAAGTGTTATTGGGAGAGACACATACCATTTTTTGAGTTGGACTTTAGTTATATCTTTCAAGAAACTTTTCAAATGTCTCCATATGAGGCTTTGTACGGTAGGCCATACCGATCACACCTGTGTTGGATGGAGGCAGGAGAGGCAGTTATGTTGGGACCTCATCTTGTCCAGGAGACCACTGAATAGGTTCATGTGATTTGGAAGTGGGTGGCTACTATGAAATCTTGATATAAATATTATTTCAATCACTACATATGACCTTTAGGTTCAAGTTTGGGGATCGATTTATCCTACATGTTTCCCCAAGGTTGGGACACAAAAGGATCAGGAGACAGGGTAAGCTTTCGCCAAGATACATCAGGTCATTCAACAATTTTGAAAGGGTTAGGCCTTTTCCTATTGGTTGAAATTACCTCAGAGGCACAAGGCTATACATGACGTCTTTCACATTTCCCATTTGATAAATTACCTTTCAGAATCGTCTCCCGCTTTTCAACTTGAGGAGGTTGAGTTCCATGTAGATGTTCCCTTTGAGGAGATTCCTTTTGTATTGTGGATCGTAGAACGAACATTCTATATGACTAGTATATTCCTTTAGTACGGGTTCTATGGAAACATGGTCGAGTACAGGATGAGACCTAGGAGAGGGGGATTGATGCATGATCACAGTGGCCAGAGATATTCTCTGATTTTTCTTTACCACCCTTGGAAGGGAAATTCAGGGATGAATTGCTTTAAGGGGGAATTTTGTAAGAACATAGTTCTTCTTTTGAGGTGTGGATCTTTCCTTTTAAGTTTTTACTTATGTAAATGGAGGTAAAATAGGATTACACACCATGTATTCTCAAGAACATGTTGTGTAATATGGGTACACACCATGTACTACCCAGTGCATGCCATGTGGGCCAGGACCATTATGGAATATGTACAGATATGGAATTTAGTTTCCAGTACATGTCATGTATTTTTCTTTTTTTGGATAAAATGGGTAGTAGACACATGTTTCATCAGAAGGACATAGGCCTCACCCTATTATGAAAACAGTAGTATCGGATGGGATTTTTCCTCCTGAATCTCCATCTGAACTCTGATTTAATCGTCATTAGAGGCATTTAAACCCAATTGGTAAGCTCTCGATTACTATTGATCCATTATTCATGATTAATTATCTCAATGAATTTATTGGATCTTGATCATTTTTCCTCATTTTCTATATCTACTCCATTATATCTTGAATTAGAGGCCAATGCTAGACGAGGAGAGTCACACGAGAATGAGGTAGGTGGTTTTATACCTCTCGTTAATTGTAGAGATGAATATATGTACCGAAGTGTCGTACACCCATTTTTGGGTGTCAATTTGATTTATTTTTGACCCATTTTATTTCATAATGATGTTTACATAATTGAATAGGTGTTATTATTCATACTTAATTTTGATTTCCTTGAATTAGGGCTTCCTCATGGGTGTGTTTCCCTTGAATTGTCATTTATTTCCATTTGGAATAGATTTCCCATGAGGTAATCATTTTTTTCCCTGTTTGGGTTGTTAAAAATTAATTTAATTATAATGGGATTTCAATTGGGTTAAATTGAAATTGGAGGGATTAAGGGATTGGGATTATTGTTTTTACCCTTTTCCCCTTATTAGGCCTATAATTGTTTAAGCCTTATAATTGTTAGATTACATATTAGGCTTGTGATGTGATTTACCCATGTGAGTATAATTGTTTAAGCCTTGGGATAGTTTAATTCACTTGTTGCTTGTTATGTATGATTCCCATGTGATTTGTTATTACGTTAACCATGTAATAGTGAAAATTACATGTGTTGTTTTTATGTTGAAATGCTTATACACTGAGCTTGGCCCTAAAACATGCTGAAATGATTACACATCGGGCTTGGCCCTAAAACATGCTGAAATTATTATATACTAGTTTTTACCCTAAAACATGATGAAATTTTGATATACCGGTCTCAACCTTGATTGGAAAATATGCCTATGGGAGAGGTTTTTTATGCATGTGGGTGAGGTTTTGTCATGGCTACGGGTGAGGATTGGTTATTCTTGCGGGTGGGGTTTCGCTATGCCTATGGGTGAGGTGTTGAATTGAATAATGGAATGGAATGAATTTTGATGTGTCTTCCAATCCAAAGCACAAGATTAGATTTAGTATTCACTTTAGATATTTAGATAGCCTTCTTAGGTATCTATTGAGCATCCTTTATAGTACGGATTGACGGGCTTAGGACGGATAGTGAGACTTATATAATTCAATTTAATTTAATGGTTGAATTGAACATAATGAATGAAAATGGAAAACATGACTTGTAGGTTTTTTTACTTTTGAGTACTTCCTAGTTTATTATTTTTCCTTTTTTGTACACTACTTGTTGCATATACTCACTGACAGATAGGAATAGATCTTGGGTGGTTGCCTATTAGGATTTATTTCTCACACCCTATTAGAGTCATGATTCTGGGACCAGATAGATTATATTGTTTCAGGTGTCAATAAGGGCAGGCGCCCTTCTCCAGGTACATGATTTGTTGTTCAGGAGCAGGAGAGCATGGGACCAAGTTGAGGCATGTGATACTTTTGAGTTTTTTAAGAACCCATACCTTTTTTCAGGTATTGGTTTTTATTTTATAGTGTTTTTGAGAAAAATAAAAGAATATAGAAATTTAAGGAGTATATGTCGTGTACTTTGGAGTACACGACGTGTATCCGGTTGTCATAGGTGACAGTGTACAGGTCGTGTAACGGCCGAGTACATGGCTATGTGGGGTGACTTGGAGACTGCCTAAATCAAGTCCCAGTAAAGGCATATAAACATTTTGTACTTTTAAAGAACATGATGTGTACTTTTCTTTTTAATTGTTATATCGTACTGGGGTCATGTCTCATTCAAAGAAACCCCTTCGTCTAATGAAGTCTCTTCTAGGAGCAACTAAAGAGCGCAATTCTTCCTGAATCCCCCGATCGAACATCTGTTATCTAATTCAATCGTCGTCGATTTCATGGAATCGGCACGGTGATCTCTTCCTTCTTTTAGAGCCTTGTTTCCTGATTTCTCTCCTTTCGTGAGATGTCCTTGGTTGAACATTTCAGATGTTTTTGTAGATCTGTGTTGTTTTAGGCTGATTCAAGGGCCGACTCTAGAGTATATTGATAGTACAATGTCGAGGTAGGTGGTTTGTGCCTTACCATAGTTATTATTTGAATATTATGTGAAAAAGTGCTCAATACCCTAGAAGGGGGTATTGCGTGTTTAGGGATTTTAGCCCTATTAATGCCCGTTATGGCTTGTGTGCCTGAGTAGAGCTTGTTTGATTTTGAATAGGGTTATTTTCCATGCTATGGATATGTTTCCCATATTTCTTTGATATTGACCATTTGGTCTAGCTTTTCCGGTTAGGCTGCTTTTTTTCCATGCCTAGTGTTGTTGGGATGGAGTGATATTATCTGATGTGATTGTATGCTTGTAGATATTTAGCCATGTAGTTCTTGAAAGTTGTTAGCCATGTAATTATTAATGTTTACTTTGGCTATTGAACATCATTGTTGTAACACCCCAGAATGATAAAGGGTTAAATGACTAAATGATATGACTCATTTCAACAAGGTGCACCTTCCTTTTCGGTAGCCTACTAGATTAGAACTCCACAGTTAAGCATTCTTGTTCGGGAGTAGTGATTAGGATGGGTGACATTATGGAAAGATTCCTAGGGTGTTTGTGAGTGAGGAAAAAACACACTAGAAAGGACATGTGTTGGTCTGTAGGGACTGTCATTAGTCAGATGAACAGTTCGGGCTTGTGGGTGGGCCCCAAGGTGGGGACCACATGTCTGCGGGGCAACTGGTGGTACCTGGTAGGACAGGACTTGACAACCATGTTAAGTTAGGGTTTCTGTGCTATCACCAAGGCCCAGTTATCACATTTTCTATCAAAGGTGGTACCTAGCCTTAAGTGTGGTGCACTGTCTGGGTTGAGATGTAAGGCCCAAAACGAGGACATTGTGCTCTAAAGGGGGGTGATTGTAACACCCCCGAATGATAAAGGGTTAAATGGATAAATGATATGACCCATGTCAACAAGGTGAACCTTCCTTTGCAGGACCCTACTTGATTAGAGTAGTGATTAGGATGGGTGACCTTCTAGGAAGTTTCCCATGGTGTGTGTGAGTGAGGACAAAACACACTATAAAGGACATGTGTTGGCCTATGGGGATTGTCATTAGTTAGATGACCCGTTCGGGCATGTGAGTGGGCCCTATGGTGGAGACCACGTGTCTACGGGGCAACTAGTGGTACCTGGCGGGCCATAACCTGACGGCCATGTTAAGGCGGGGTGTATGTGCTATCACTAGGGCCCATTTTTCACATTTGGTATCAGAGGTGGTACCCAGTATTAAGTGTGGTGCACTGCCTAGGTTGAGATGTAAGACCCACAACGAGGACATTATGCTCTAAAGGAGGAGGTGATTGTAACACCCCATAATGAAAAATGGTTAAATGACTAAATGATATGACTCATGTCAATAAGGTGCACCTTCTTTTTCAAGATCCTACCTGATTAGAAATCTACAGTTTAGCTTGCTTGGCATGGAGTAGTGATTAGGATGGGTGACCTTCTAGGAAGATTCCCTTTGTGCATGTGAGTAAGAAAAAACACAATGGAAAGGACATGTGTTGGCCTGTGGGGACTGTTATTAATCCGATGACACGTTCGGGCACGTGGGTGGGCCCCAGTGTGGGGAATATGTGTCTATGGGGCAACTGGTGGTACCTGGATGGCTAGGACCAGATGAACATGTTAAGGCAGGGTGTTTGTGATGTCACCGGGACCCAGTTGTTACATTATTTTTTTGACTTTTTCATTATTATTTTTAATTCTCATATTCCATTTTTATTTTCTAAACACCACAATTTCTTATAAAAATAATATATATATATATATATATTGTTTTTTCAAACATTCTAAAATATATATGAATATATATATTTATCATTTTTAGTAATAATATGATTATATGAATTTATAACTAAAAAACACAATATATTTTTATATATTGAAAATAATAATTTTTTTAAAAAAATATTTCACACATATTTATTATTACTATTATTATTATCATAAAAATATTAAAAAATTTATATTTATTTCAAAATAATGGTAAGATTAAAATTAGTATCACACATTTCATTATTTATGTGTTAAAATGTAATCATTTTATGTTTCAATAAAATTTATATTAAAATACTCTTTTAAATAAATTAATACAATATTAAAATAAATAATATATTGTATATAATGATAATATATTAAAAACATTGAATAAGAAATATATTATAACTTTAAAAAAACATTTCTTTAAACTTAAATAATATTTCTTTCAATGAATATTTTTGTTTTGTAAACCGATTCGTTAAAACCTTTCTTGACATATAGAAACAATCATTAAATAATTAATGAATTAAGATAAATTCATATTTAAATTTTTTGAGGTGTTACATTATTCCCTCCTCAAATTAATTGCGTCCTCACAATTCATTTCATCAGATTAAAAGAATCCTGAACTTCCGTCTTCAGAATTAAGAAGAAAAAATAAAGAAAAAACACTAGGACTATTAAACTTCTAAACTTGACAACATCTTATATCCAAAGTTCTCAAGACTGTTCCTCTGATACCAATTATAAATGTAACAACTGGGTTCTGGTGACAGCACATACACCATTCCTTAACATGGTCGTTGGTTCCTAGCATACCAAGTACCACCAGTTGCCCCGCAGACATGTGGTCCTCACCCTGGGGCCCACACACGTGCCTGAACAGTTCATCTGACTAATGACAGTCCCTATATGCCAACACATGTCTGTTCCAGTGTGTTTTTTCCTCTCACACACACACACTGGGAATCTTCCCAAAAGGTCACCCATCCTAATCACTACTCTAGGCTAACCACGCTTAACTGTAGAGTTCTAATCAGGTACACTTCTGAAAAGGAAGGTGCACCTTGTTGACATGAGTCTTATCATTTAGTCCTTTGACCCTTTATCATTCTAGGGTGTTACAATCACCCCCCTTTAGAGCACAACATCCTTGTTGCGGGCCCTACATCTCAACCTAGGCAGTGTACTGCACTTAAGTCTAGGTACCACCTCTGATACAAAATGTGACAATGGGCCCTGGTGACAGCACAGACACCCCTCTTTAACATGGTCGTCGGGTCCTGGCCTGCTACGTACCACCAGTTGCCCCACAGACACGTGGCCACCACCCTGGTGCCCACCCATGTGCCCAAACGGGTCATCTAAGTAATGATAATCCCCACAGACCAACACATATCCTTTCCAGTGTGTATTGTCCTCACTCACACACACCTTGGGAAACTTCCTAGAAGATCACCCATCCTGATCGCTACTCCAGGATAATAATGTTTAACTGTAGAGTTCTAATCAGGTAGGCTCCCAAAAATGAAGGTTCACCTTGTTGACATGTGTCATATCATTTATCAATTTAACCCTTTATCATTCGGGGGTGTTACAATCACCCCCAATTTAGAGCACAACATCCTCGTTGTCCTTTACAGTGTGTTTTGTCCTCACTTACACACCCTGGGAATCTTCCCAAAAGGTCACCCATCCTAATCACTAATATTGTCCAAGCATGCTTAACTATGGAGATCTAATAAGGTAGGATCCCGAAAAAGAAGATGCACCTTGTTGACATGAGTCATATCATTTAGTCATTTAACCCTTTATCATTTTGGGGTGTTTCAATCATCACCCCCCCCCCTAGAGAACAACGTCCTCATTGTGGGTCCTACATCTCAACCCAGGCAGTGCACTGCACATTAGGCCGGGTACCACCTATGATACCAAATGTGATAATTGGGCATCGGTGACAACACAGACACCCCGCCTTAACATGGTCGTCTGGTCCTGGACCTCTAGGTACCACCCGTTTCCCAAGAGACAAGTGACCCCCACCCTGGGTCCCACCCACGTGCGCGAACGGGTAATCTGACTAATGAAAATCCCCACAGGACAACAAATATCTTTTCTAGTGTGTTTTTTCCTCACTCACACACACCCTGGGAAACTTCCCAGAAGGTCACACATCCTGATCGTTATTCCAGACCAACAATGTTTAACAGTGGAGTTATAATCTGGTAGGATCCCAAAAAGTACGGTGCACCTTGTTGACATGAGTCATGTCATTTATTCATTTATCCCTTTATCATTCTCGGGTGTTACAATCAACACCCCCCCCCCCCCACCCCACTTTAGAGCACAACGTCCTCGTTGTAGACCCTACATCTCAACCTAGACAGTGCACTGAACTTAGGGATGGGTACCACCATTGATACCAAATGTAACAACTGGGTCCTGGTGACAGCACAGACACCCGGCCTTAACTTTGTTGATGGGTCCTGGCCCACCAGGTACCACCAGTTGCCCCACAGACATGTGTCCCCCAACCTAGGGCCCACCCACATGCCCTAACGGGTCATCTGACTAATGGAAATCCCTATAGGCCAACACATATCTTTTCCAGTGTGTTTTGTCCTCACTCACACACACCCTGGTAAACTTCCTAGAAGGTCACCCATCCTGATTGCTACTCCAGGCCAAGAATGTTTAATTGTAGATTTTTAATCAGGTAAGCTCCAAAAAAGGATGTTTCACCTTGTTGACATGAGTCATATCATTTATCCATTTAACCCCTTATCATTCAAGGGTGTTATAATCACCCCCACTTTAGAGCACAACATCCTCATCGTGGGCCCTATATCTCAACCTAGACAGTGCACCACACTTAAGGCTGGGTACCACCTTTGATAAAAAATGTAACAAACGGATCCCGATGGCAGCACATACACCCCACCTTAACATGGTCATCGGATCTTGGCCTACCAGGTACCAACAGTTGCCCCGCAGACATGTGGTCCCCACCATGGGGCCCACCCACGTGCTCGAACGGTTCATCCGACTAATTACATTCCCCATAGACCAACACATATCTTTTCCAGTGAGTTTTTCCCTCACTCACACACACCTTGGAAAACTTTCTAAAAGGTCACCCATCATGATCACTACTCTAGGCCAAGAATGTTTAATTGTGGAGTTTTAATCAGGTAGGATCCCAAAAAAGGATGGTGCACCTTATTGACATGAGTCATATCATTTAGAGATTTAACCCTTTATCATTCAGGGGTGTTATAATCACCCCCACTTTAGAGCACAACATGCTCATTTAGTCCCTACATCTCAACCCAGACAGTGCACCAAACTTAAGGATGGGTACAACCTTTGATAAAAAATGTAACAACTGGGTCCTGGTGACAACACAGACACCCCTCCTTAACATTTTCAATGGGTCCTGGACCACCAGGTAGCACCAATTGTCCCACAGACACGTGGTCCCCACCCTGGGGCCCACCCACGTTCCCGAACGGGTCATCTGACTAATGACAGTACCCATAGGCCAACACATATCTTTTCCAGTGTGTTTTTTCCTCACTCACAGACACCCTGGGAAACTTCCAAGAAGGTCACCCATCCTGATCGCTACTTCAGGCCAAGAATGTTTAATTGTGGAGTTTTAATCAGGTAGGCTCCCAAAAAGGACAGTTCACCTTATTGATATGAGTCATATCATTTATCCATTTAACCCTTTATCATTCAGGGGTGTTATAATCACCCCCACTTTAGAGCACAACATCCTCATTGTGGTCCCCATATCTCAACCCAAACAATGCACCACACTTAAGGCTGGGTACCACCTTTGATAAAAAATGTAACAACTAGATCCCAGTGACAGCACAGACACCTCACCATAACATGGTCATCGGGTTCTGGCCTACCAGGTACCACCAGTTGCCCCACAGACATGTGTCCCCCACCCTGGGGCCCACCCACATGCCCGAACGGGTCATCTGACTAATGAAAATCCCCATAGGCCAACACATATCTTTTCCGTTGTGTTTTGTCCTCACTCACAGACACCCTGGGAAACTTCCTAGAAGGTCACCCATCCTGATCGCTACATCAGGTCAAGAATGTTTAATTGTGGAGTTTTAATCAGGTAGGATCCAAAAAAGGATAGTGCACCTTGTTAATATAAGTCATATCATTTATCCATTTAACCCTTTATCATTCAGGGGTGTTATAATCACCCCCACTTTAGAGCACAACATCCTCACTATGGTCCCTATATCTCAACCCAAATAGTGCACCGCACTTAAGGCTGGGTACCACCTTTGATAACAAATGTAAAAACTAGATCCTGGTGACAGCAAAGACACCCCGCCTTAACATGGTCATTGGGTCCTTGCCTGCCAGGTACCACCAGTTTCCCCACAGACATGTGTCCCCCACCCTAGGGCCCACCCACGTGCCCGAACAGGTCATTTGACTAATGACAATCCCCATAGGCCAACACATATCTTTTCCAGTGTGTTTTGTCCTCACTCACAGACACCCTGGGAAACTTCCTAGAAGGTCACCCATCCTGATCGCTACTTTAGGCCAAGAATGTTTAATTGTGGAGTTTTAATCAGGTAGGCTCCAAAAAAGGACAGTGCACCTTGTTGATATGAGTCATATCATTTAGCCATTTAACCCTTTATCATTCAGGGGTGTTATAATCACCCCCACTTTAGAGAACAACATCCTCATTATGGTCCCTATATCTCAACCCAAACTGTGCACCACACTTAAGGCTAGGTACCACCTTTGATAACAAATGTAACAATTAGATCCTGGTGACAGCACAGACACCCCGCCTTAACATGGTCATCGAGTCCTGGCCTGCCAGGTACCACCAGTTGCCCCACAGACATGTGGTCCCCACCCTGGGGCCCACCCACATGCACAAACGGGTCATCTGACTAATGACAATCCTAATAGGCCAACACATATCTTTTCCAGTGTGTTTTTTCCTAACTCACACACACCCTGGGGAACTTTCAAGAAGATCACCCATCCTGATCGCTACTCCAGGCCAAGAATGATTAATTGTGGAGTTTTAATCAGGTAGGCTCCCAAAAAGGACGGCGCACCTTTTTGACATTGGTCATATCATTTATTAATTTAACCATTTATTATTTAGGGGTGTTATAATCACCCCCACTTTAGATAACAACATCCTCGTTGAGGGCCCTACATATCAACCCAGACAGTGCACCGCACTTAAGGATAGGTACCACCTTTGATAACAAATGTAACAACTGGATCCCAGCAACAACACAGACACCCTGCCTTAACAAGGTGATTGGGTAATAGCATGCTAGGTACCACCAGTTTTCCCGCAGACACGTGGTCCCCACCCTGGGTCCCACCCACATGCCCGAACATGTTATCTGAAAAATGAAAGTCCCCATAGGCCAACACATGTCCTTTCTAGTGTGTTTTTTCATAACTCACACACACCCTGAGAATCTTCCCAGAAGGTCACCCATCTTAATCACTGCTCCAGGCCAAGCACGCTTAACTGTGGAGTTCTAATCAGGTAGGCTCCCAAAAAGGAAGGTTCACCTTGTTGACATGAGTCAGATCATTTAGTAATTTAACCCTTTATCATTTTGGGGTGTTACAGTTGTGCACGATTGACTTACACAGGGCTATGAGAACCTGGTGTCGTAGACTATAGGGGGAATGGACGTTGAGGACTTCTCTAGAGTTTCTGTTTACTTTTATGTTGCGAGATCATAGGGGGTAGACTTTGTGCTCCCTCAGAGTGTTTGTAGTTCCACATTACAAGGCCACGAGGGGAATTGGATGTTGAGTTCTTCCTCAGAGTGTCTATAGTTACTGATACAAGACCATAAGGGGAATTGATGGTGAGTGCTTCCTCATAGAGTCTTTGCTAAATCTGAACCAATGGGGTTAGATTGTGAGTACTTCCCAGAGGGTTTCTTGTGTTTGATTGGTTGAACCAGAGGGGTCTGGCTGTAAGTACTTCCCATAGGGTTACTTGTTTTTTATTATCTACTTACTTGATATATGAAAATGAATGCAATTGAAACTGCATGTTTGTTTACTTTTTAGTATTTCCTTGTTTACTGCTTTATTTTGCTTATTTCCTTCCATATATATTCACTGACTATTAGGAACAGATGTTTGGGTGGATGGATACTAGGATTTATCTCACACCCTGTTTGGGTCATGATTTTGGGCCCAAATAGATTATATTTCTGTAGGTATAGATAAGTGAAAGCACCCTTCTACGTCAGGTACTTGACTTTTGTGAAGCTAGAGAGCATGGGACCAAGATCAGGCTTGTGATGCTGCTGGAGTTTATGTGTTTTCTTTGTATTTTTTTTAGTACTATATTCCAGTATTGTGACATGTTTGCCTGCTTTTCTATACTTATGTATCATGGATCATTTATATATGTGCTCTAGTTTTTTATTACTTTCAGTCTTCCTTTGTTTACTTATTGCATATTATTATTGCTTCCTCTATTTTTATTTATTTATTTCTACTACATTACTCTATCAATGAGGGAATAGTTTCCCCACTATCACAACCAAGGCCCTCACGTCTATTCAGCATCCTCTGGAATTTGGGGAAATGTGCTTGAGGCCATGTGACCAACCGGGTACAGGGCACCTCTGGGCGACACCCGGAACTCGGAAATTACAAAGCGGTATCAGAGGAATTCTTTTCTTCTTGGCTTACTGTTTGGAGCCTATAGTCCAGGATAGGATGGAATAGGTACTTGGTAATAATCTGTGCCTAGGAGTAGCTAACCTATGTATAGGGAAAATCCAATTTATATCTTATATTGTAATTTTTCTGGTTTTTCAATTATTACAGTTGATTTGATTTCACCATTGGGCGATTCGCATGTTTTGTGATATTATTCTTGATATTATTGAGGTTCTATTTCTATTTCAACCCGATGAGATGAGGGTATTCCATCTCATGCATCATATAGGCACTTTCTAGAGATCACATGTCATGCATTATTGTCATGCCATTTAGGGTGCATTAATGATTGCATGTTGTTGTGATAGATGTTGTTCTAGATATGTATTTTGTTGTGATAGATGCATTGATAGAATACCTGCTATTTGATAGGGTATTTCTAATGTTTAAAGTTAATTTGAATGAACACCAATATTTGGCCCCTGAGGTTTTATGGGCCCGCATGGATCAGAATTTAGTGGATCATTGCATTGTTATTCCTTGTATTTGACATGAATAAGATGCCAAGATTTGATTCACGGGGAGTATGGGTCCCGACAGATCAGAATTTGACACTTTAATGTTAGTTTTAGTGTTTTTATGGGTTCTGGAGTAGCTTTTGAGGCTTAATATCTAGAAAACCCCAGAATACACGGCTTGTAATGATTAATACATGCCATGTACCCTTCTGTTTGGGAAGGAACTGTTTTTCTTAATTAC
Organism: Viscum album; assembly: GCA_963277665.1. Classification (NCBI taxonomy): domain Eukaryota; kingdom Viridiplantae; phylum Streptophyta; class Magnoliopsida; order Santalales; family Viscaceae; genus Viscum; species Viscum album. The sequence goes on from OY728160.1 coordinate 740,092,680, forward strand.
ATGTTGTGTACTGAACATACATGTCATGTGTATAGACCATGTGTCTAGCTGTGTGACCAAAGACACAGGTGGATTATGGGTAGTTGGTACACGTCTTGTCTGTCACAAACATGTCGTGTAGAGTCAGTCGTGTAACCAGTCATTTGACTAACAAAATGGGTCAGGGAAATAATTCTAGTACATGCCATGTCTGGCATTAACACATTGTTTAGTCTCATTCTTGGAGAACTGTGTGGGTTAGTCATATAGAAGAACTCAGACAGGGGAAAACGATTCAAGTACACTCTATGTCTTCAGAGAACACGTTGTGTGTATAAGGTGTTACACGACCAGGGTTAGCAGGAGTACATGACCATGTGAAGTCTTAAAGGAACATGTTGTGTAGGGGTTATACACACCATGTATCCCTGATTTAAAAACCATGAATGCTTTCCTTATTCTATTCCTTTCTTGCACTTCTAAGTTTTCTTCCTTGATAATATTGAACTAATTTGTGTTCTTGAACTTTCAGAGTCATGCCACTGCGAATTCCTCTGTTTGTACACCAGATACAGGGAAGCGATCAGACACTAGACATGGCTGGTCAGGAACTACTAGTAGACCCACTCGTTGTTCATGTCTTGGCACCGACCCTCATTCCGGATACTGGTTCTGATGCATAGTTCTGAGAAGGATTCATGAAGTTTATGTATACCTTCTATGGAGCACCGCATCTAGCCCATTCTATGGAGGAGTTGGCGGGGATTTTTCAACAGCAGCATCCTCCCACTTTCTCATGGAAAGGAGGACCTCAGGCTACAGAATCATGGTTAGATTAAATTTTATCAATATTTGATAATCTGGAGACACCTCTAGAGAGTAGGGTGAATCTCACTATGTATATTCTTCAGGATTCCTCCAAGAGATGGTGGGATGTGATCTCATAGGCGGGACGCCAGCAGGTTATAGATTGGGATGAGTTTCAACATACCTTCTACGATTACTTCTACCCAGAGACTTTGAGGACCGATCGAGCCTGAGATTTCATGAGTTTGGAGTAGGGTACTCTTTCAATTATGGATTATTCTTCTGGCTTCACAGATCTGCAGTGCTTCACACCCATCCCATGAGGTGATGAGTTATTCCTGGTGAGGAAGTTTAAGTATGGTCTCAGGAAAGACATCTAATCTCAAGTGAACATCTTAAGGTTGACTTACATCACCTATATAGTCAACTGGGCGCTGATCACAGAGCGCAATATGAGGGATTTTGGAGCTGTGATCCAGGGCATCCTGGCATCCGGAGTTGGTAACCCTCCTACTGACAGCAGGAAGCACTGTAGGGAGTCTACACGTGGAGACCTGAGGAAGTAGGATACTTCCTCTGATATCCAGGTGGTGTGCTACCAGTGTAGGAAGAGAGGGAATACAAGGCCACATTGCCCGAGGGACCTTCTGGAGTACCGATCTTGCGGAAAAATGGTACATCTTCAGTGGTTCTGTCAGTTTTTATTACTAGTAGCTGGTGATAGGGGTTCCTCTAGGACTCCTTGTTCAGGAGTGGCACCATCGATTTCTCATAATTCTAGGAACTGGAGTTCTTATGGCTGTTTAGGCCGAGGTGGAGGTCACGGTCTTGGTAGACAGTCGGTAGGCTTTCAATGAAAACAGTGTGGATCAGCTCAGGGTAGTCAGGTAGGGTCACAGGGTCGCGGTACATGCCAGACTTTTACAGTGGAGCAGATCTAGTAAGGGAAATATCTCGAACCCTCTGCCGTTTGAGATACCATTCTAGTTTCCTCAGTTCTAGATTCTTCACTTTTTGATATAGGGGCTTCCCATAGTTTCATATATGTTACCGTTGTAGAGATCATTGGGCTCTGTATCTTTACTTCTTCTGATGTCTTGACGCTGGACACTCTTTTGGGGAATAGAACAGCTAGTGTATGTCAGTTCAAGGAGTACCCTCTTGAGGTTGGTGGGTGTCACTTCTTATGGGACCTCTATGTCCTAGAGATGATAGGTTATTATGTCATTCTCATAATGGACTTGTTAATTCCTTTTTATGATGTTATTTATTTCTATCGTCGTAGGGTGAGTTTTACGTCACTAGAGGGAAGTTTGTTTCTGCACAAGGAAAAATGGGATGTCCATGCGAGAAGAGCGGGACCCAAGCATCATGGGTTGGGAGGAGTTACAACCCAGATTTCTAGTCTATATCTTGATGAACAGGGGACTTCATAGTTGGACTTTCCTCCAGTAGTCGATCGTTTCAGGGATTTCTTTCCACAGTAATTTTCAAGTTTTCCTTCGGAGAGATAGGTAGACGTTTATATTGATCTTGTGCCAGAATCAGCACTGGTGTTCATTCCTCCCTATAGGATGGATACACCAGAGTTACAAGAACTCATGAAATAGTTGGAGGGCTTACAGGAAAAGGGTTGCATCCAACCAAGTACTTATCCTTGGGGTTCTCCTATCCTGTTTGAAAATAAGGCGGACGGTACCCTCCAACTTTGTGTGGATTATCGAAAGTTGAACTAGTTGACAGTCAAGAACCGATATCCATTACTGAGGATTGAGGATCTCTTTGGTCATCTTCGAGTATCCTAGGTGTTCTCAAATATTGAATTGAGATTCAGTTATCATCAATTTCATGTTAGACCATCAGATATACCTCTTACAGCCTTTCAGAGCAGGTTTGGTCTATACGAGTATGTGGTTATGTCATTCGGTCTCACGAACGTGCCTGCAGTTTTCATGGAACTAATGAACCAAGTGTTCCATCCATACTTGGATTATTTCATGGTAGTATTTATGGGTGATATCTTGGTGTACTCTCACACTCTACACGACCATGCCACACACCTTGAGATCGTTTTGAGTACACTGATAGAGCATCAGTTATATGCTAGCTCTAAAAATGACACTTTTGGATGGACCAAATTCACTTATTGGGGCATGTTATCTCAGATAAAAGAGTATCGATAGACCTAGATAAAGTGATAACAGTAGTTCCTATGAGTATCCGAAGAATGTCTTTGAGGTACGGAGTTTTCTAGGGCTGGCTGGTTACTATAGACATTTTATACCGGACATCTCATGCTTAGCAGTGCCACTGATGGGCCTAACTAAGAAGGGTGAGAAGTACTTGTGGTCATATTATTTTGAGACAGCCTTTCAAGAGCTAAAAGAGAGGTTGACTTCAACACTGATACTAGTTTATCCAGAGTTTGGCAAGAGTTATATAGTTTACTGTGATGAATTAGGTATCGGGATGGGATCGATGCTTATGTAGGGGGAAGTAGTCATTACGTACGGGTCTCGACAGTTGAGGCCACATGAGAGTAATTACCTGACGCACGATCTTGAGTTGGCTACAGTTGTTTGTGCCTTGCATTTTTAGATAAATTATCTGTTGTGAGAGTATTTTGTGTTTTTCACTGACCACAAAACTCTCAAGTATATCTTCACATAATGTGATCTGAATTTGAGACAATGAAGGTGGGTTGGGTACCTTCAGTCTTTTGATTTTTATATTGCCTACACACCTAGGAAAGGCAATGCAGTAGCTGATGCGTTGAGCAGGAGGACTCAGATATAGGTAGTTCAGGAGGCCAGTAGTGAGTGGTATCTTATGGCTCTATTCTCTGAGATGCATTTGGAGGTGCATGATAGACAGGGGCAGAAGTTTCTTTATTTTGTGGTTGTTACCTCTACTCTACTTGATCAAGTGTGAATGAGGAAACTATTAGATTTTGAAGGCCTATTCCTATGGGAAAGTGTGTCAGGAGAGGACCCTATTCCTGGATAGACCGTAGGCAAGGATGAGATCTTGCGTTTTCATGGGCGCGTATGGGTGTCAGTATACATATGCAAGGAGCTGGTGCGGGACTTTCATTCCTCATTTTGGGCAGTTCATCTTGGTGTCACCAAGATGTATTGTGATCTACACTATCAGTATTGGTGGCCAGGTATAAAGAGAGATGTTGCTAGTTTTGTGATGAGTTGTTCCACCTGTTAGTAGGTGAAGGTGGAGCATCAGTGACCAATAGGGCTTTTAAGCAGTTAACCATTCCCAAGTGGAAGTGGAATGATGTAGAGATGGATTTTGTGATAGGTTTACTGAGGTCGCATCAAGGGAATGATACAGTTTGGGTTTTCATTGACAAACTCACAAAGGTTTCACACTTATTACCAATCAAGGAGACCTTCAATGTTTATGATATTGGAAAGTTTTACATCCGGGAGATTGTACGTTTATGTGGAGTTCTGCACTCCATTTTTTAGATAGGTATTCTCTTTTTACTTCTCTAGTCTGGCAGGGATTACAGAGGGATTTGGGTACATAAGTACTTCTGAGTATAGCTTACCATCCCCTGACATATGGAAAGTATGATCATACGATACAGGTGCTAGAGGAAATGCTTCAAGAATGCATCTTATATTTTGGAGGTTCTTGGGAGAAGTACATGCCTCTTGTGTAGTTTTCCTACAATAATAGTTTTCAAGAAACTATTCAGATGTAACCTTACGGGGCTTTGTACGGTAGGCCATGCCGATCACCCCTATGTTGGATAGAGGTAGGAGAGACAACTATGTCGGGACCTCATCTTGTCCAGGAGACCACATAGGAGATAGAGTTGATTCAGAAGAGGATGGATACTTCACAGTCATGACAGAAGTCTTATGTTGGTCGAAGGAGATGGCCTCTAGAGTTCGAGGTCGAAGATTAGGTTTTTCTACATGCCACACTGAGGTTGGGACACAGAAGGATAAGGAGATAGGGAAAGCTTTCCCCAAGATATGTTGGACCGTTTGAGGTTTTGAAGAGAGTCGGGCTAGTTGCCTATCTGATGTAGTTACCTCGGAGGTATCGGTCTATGCATTATGTCTTCCACATTTCTCAAATATGGCGTTACTTCTCATATTTGTCTCATGTTTTTTAACCCAAGGAGGTTGAGTTTGAGGTGGACGCCTCATTCGAGAAACATCCTATCAGGATTTTTGATCGAAGCACGAAGGTTCTCCATGGATGGTATGTTCCTCTAGTACAAGTGCTATGGAAGCATGGGTGAGTATAGGATGCAACTTGGGAGATAGATACTGATGTATGATCAAAGTGGCCGGAGTTGTTTGAGTATTCTTCTTCTATACTGCCCGGCTAGGGAAATTAGGGGATGAATTTATATAAGGGGGAAATTTTGTGAGAACCTGGACCTTATTTTCAGGTATGAGTTTTTCTTTTTTTGTGTTTTTGAGAAAAATAGGAGAATCTAGAAATTTAAGGAGTGCACACCGTGTAATTTGGAGTACATGCCATGTATCCAGTTGTTGTGGGTGACCTTGTACTGACCATGTAATAGCTGAGTACATGGTTGTGTAGGGTGACCTAGATAATGCCTATAGCAGGGCCTGATAAAGGCATATGTATGTTGTGTACTTTTAAATAACATGTCGTGTGATTTTATTTTTAATTGTTATATCGGACCGAGTTCACATCTCGTTCACAAAAACCCCTTCTTCTAATGACATCTCATCCAGGAGCGACTGGGGATCGCGATTCTTCCCAGAGCCCCCAATCGATCATCTGTTCTTTGATTCAACCACTGTCGATTGTGTTGGAATTGGCACAATGAGATCTTCCTTCTTCTAGCGCCTTGTTTCTGATTTCTATCCTTTCATGATATATCCTTGGTTGAATGTTTTACATATTTTTATAGATCTACATCGTTCTATTCTGATTCAAGGACTGAAACTGGAGTATATAAAACATACAACACCGAGGTAGGTGGTTTGTGCCTTCTTATAGTTAGTATTTGAATATTATGTTCAAAAGTGCCCAATACCCTAGAACATGGTATTGCGTGTTTAGGGATTTTAACCCTATTAATGCATGTTATTCCTTGTGTTCCTGAGTAGAGATTTTTTATTGTGAATAGTGTTATTTTCCATGCTATGTATTTGTTTCCCATGTTTGTTTTGATATTGACCGTTTGGTCTAGCTTTTCCAGTTAGGCTTCTTGTTTTCTATGCCTAGTGTTGATAGGATGGAGTGACATTATCTGATGTTGTTATATGCTTGTAGCTATTTAGCCTAGTAGTTCTTGAAAGCTTTCTTCCAGGTAGTTCTTATGGTTTACTTTGGCTGTTGAACATCGTTGTGCACGATTGACTTACACAAGGCTGTGAGAACCTGGTGTAGTAGACCATAGGGGGAATGGATATTGAGGGATTCTCCAGAGTGTCTGTTTACTTTTACGTTGCGAGACCATAGGGAGATGGACTTTTTTCTCTCTCAAGGTTTCTATAGTTCCACGTTTCAATACCACAGGGGGAATTGGACCTTGAGTGCTTCCTCAAAGTGTCTATAGTTACCGATACAAGACCACATGGGGAATTGATGGTGAGTGCTTCCTTAGAAAGTCTTTGTTAAAGCTGAACCATAGGGGTTAGATTGTAAGTACTTCCCATAGGGTTTCTTTTGTTTGATTGGTTGAACCATATGGCTCAGTCTATGAGTACTTCCCAAAGGGTTTCATGTTTTTTATTAGCTCCTTACTTGATATATGAAAATAAAGGCAATTGAAACTATAGGTTTGTTTACTTTTGAGTATTTCCTTGTTTAATGCTTCATTTTGCTTATTTCCTACCATATATATTCACTAACTGTTAGGCACAAATCTTTGGGTGGTTTCCTACTAGGATTCTTCTCACATAATGTTTGGGTTATGCTTTTGGGCCCAAATAGATAATATTGATGCAGGTATAGATAAGGTCAAGCACCCTTCTATGTCAAGTACTTGACTGTTGTGGAGCTGGAGAGTATGGGACCAAGCTGAGGCTTGTAATACTGTTAGAGTTTATTTTTTTTATTTGTAATTTGGTTTATTATTGTATTCTATCATTGTTACTTTTTTGGATTCTTTCCTAGAGATATGTATCATGCATCATTTATATATGTTCTCTAGCTTTTTATTACATCCAGTCTTCCAATATTTACTTATTTTATGTTATTACTACTTTTTCTATTGTTATATGTTTATTTCTGCTGCATTACTCATCCAATGGGGTCATAGTTTCCCCACTATCACACCCAAGGCCCTCATTGCTAGTCGTTAGCCTCTAGAATTTGGGGAAATGCGCTTGATTCCATTTTACCAACTAGGTTTTGGGCACCTCTGGGCAGCACTTGGAACCGGGACGTTACAAGTTTTCTTCTGTATTTCTATACCTTGGTATTTTATTTTATATCTGACTATAGTGTATCCTATTTTGGATTCTTTCTTAGAACATGTGATTGGAATCATCATCTTTTGTATGTTATGACCTCTGGTTATCTTTATTATCATTATTCTATTTTTTATTTTAGTTTTATGGTATTTACTGCTTCTACAATTTTATATTATTGTTCCGTTGTGTTACACTTTCCCAGTAAGGGAATAGTTTCCCCACTATCACACCCTAGGTCGTCGCTGCTAGTCAGCATCCACTAGAATTTCAGGAAATTCTCTTGAGGCTATGTGATCAACTAGGTAATGAACACCATTCCAGTGGCATCCAGATCCTGGACGTTCCATTTAATGTTCCAGTGAGGACATTGGTCCCTTCTAGGGGGTGGATTATGGAAATCCCACATCAAAAGAGGATGAGCATAAAGCACCCCTTTATAAGGTGGTGTGGATACCTCTCTCATCATGAGGCCTTTTCCTGGGATATTCCTGAGGGTCAGAGCCCAGGGAAAACAAAATTGTATGGTCTAGGCCCAAAGCAGACAATATCATGATCGTGGGATGGACTGGGTCATCACAAAAAAAACTAGATACTTCAAAAATATTAGGGAAAATATTCATATAAAATAACCATAAAAAATTTTATTGGAAAATTCAATGTAATTAGTCTTCATGATGGGGGAAATTCCTTACATGCCGAGTATATTAAAATAATGATTCATTTCAATTTTTTTGTAAGAAATGTAAAAAAAATAACTTGTTCAAAAAACTATGGGAATATTCTTTTTAATTGTTTTTAAAAAACCAATTATGCATAAAAATAAATTTAAACAATAATTTTAAAACATTTTTGAAAACATATATTTGGAAGGAAAAATATTTTCGACCGAAGAGAGAAATGGAGTAGGATTTTCATAAAAACATTTTCTCAATCATTTATGTACCCACGAGTAGAAAATTTTAGTAATTCATGATAATTTAATAAATAAAAATAGGATTAAAAATGAAATGGTTTTATTTTAAAATTATCAAATAATTTAATACAACATAAATTTAAGCATAAACAATCTTGATTAAAATGAGATTAAAACATAAACCCTTACTACTTTGGTAACTTTTGAATCATACATCTAATAAAATAAGTAGATGAATTGTAACATAAAATATAATGATGTATTATGTATTCATGAAATAATATGTTAAGGGGTAGTATATAAACCATTTAACATAAATTTTGTGCATTAAATAACATGTGTCTCAAAGAAGGAATTTCTATGATGAAACCCATACCTCAAGTCTAGAATTTTTCGTGCATTTATTTTATCTACTTTATAATAAACTTATATAGATTATATTATTTATTAATAACTATTTCATGTTTAATACCTAGTACATAAACCATTTATTTAATTTATTTTTAATTTCATATTTAATTACTTATTCAGTTATGTCCATGTTGGGTTTTTGAGGATTCTTGGTCCATAATTACAAAACAGCATTGGTTTTTTTATTGTGGTCAAAGGGGAAATTGTTATAAAATCTCTAGATTAATAATAATGAAATATTTATAGTTTTTTTACATCAATTATTCTATCAATACCAACCATGAAACTTTTTTATGAAAAATGATGTATGTTACAATCATAGAGATGGTTGGTCATATGTGTGTCTAAGTAACGTTTCTATTTTTCAATGATCATGGTGGAAAGAAGGTAAGCGTTAATTTATCATTAAAAAAATATAATTATATCATAAATATAATATTATTTCATTAAATACTCTTAAAATACCATACATGTTACATGGTAATAAAAAAATGATCCATATCACTTCGCGAGGTGGTAGTCTGCCTTACACATGAACGATGTTATAATTTTTCAATGTACTTTGAAGATAGAGTGTATGATATATTAATTTTCCAAAATTATTAATATTTCATTATTATCATATATAAACATTAAATCCATCATTATTAACATCATTAAGAGGTGATGTTGGAAAAAATGTACATTGCTTCGCGAGGCAATAGTATGTCTTACACACGAACGATGGATTTGTTTCCCATTTTATGGAAGTAGAGGTGTAATTATTTTATGAAATTAAAATAATAATATATTAGAATTAAGTGTATACTAAATATATTATATTATCCTTATTTAGTATGATTTGAAGGAGGTGGAAGAATAAATAAAACAAATATGTTTGGTTAATAATGTTACATCATCTTCGAACCACCTCTTTAGGATTTTACCTAAAGACTTTATAGAGTGTATGTAAGATAAATTAAATAATTATATTATTTAGATAGGTAAATAAGTATATGATTTTGGAATTTATTGGTAGATCCAATGTGATTTTAAATTATGGAAAGGATATGAGAAGGGGTTCCCATTTATAAGGGAGGAAGAGTGGCATTCCTATAAATGCACAACACTATTCAATAATGGGAAGTCACTCTCTCTAAAAGTGCTTAAAAATTTGAAAACAAAGTATTTTATGAGAGATAAGGAATATCCATACCTCTCTAATTCAAAAGAAACATGTTTTAAATATTTTATCCTCTTTACATCTAAGGGTACTAACTTTTACCCTTCTAATTATTTTCCAAGGTTAAATTTTTTTGTTGTTTTTAAAATTAGTTATGACCAAAAAATAAGTTGAAATTATTATATAAAATAAATTATTCTAATTAAAAAACTATAATAATTTTTTAAAAATTCAATTCATTTAATTGGTTGAATTTAATTTAAAATTATTCATGCTGATGTGTCGAAAAAATCTATTTTTCAATACATACATTTTTCAATCATAAGATGATCTTATAATAATTTTATAAAAAAAGATAATAATTAAATGAATTATAGATCATATATATATATATATATATATATATATTCTATAAATTTCATTTAATACATTCCACATTAGAGTATATTTTAATTAGATAAAATGGAGAAACTTTATGCACTTTAAAATAGTTTTTAGAAAAATGTGTTTCAAATATAAAAAGTGTAATTATAATAAAATACACTATAAATATTTTTTAAATGTAATTAATTGGTTAAAATATAACTAAATGAAAATCATGTTACTTTTAAATCATTTTATATGAATAATTTAAATTTAAATTTTTTAATTTATTAAAAATAAATTATGTTTTTACTAAAAATCGATATTTTCACCATTCTATGAGAAATAAGTGTTTTCTAGAAAATAGCAAAAACTTAACCCTAAATTAATATCAATATAATTATTTAAAAATTATTTTCATTTAATAAAATAACATTTCTATAGTTTTGAAAAATCAATTATACTATTTTCTCACAAAAAATACTAAAAAACCTTTTATAAGTAAAAGAATGGTTTGTAGAATAAAATATATTTATTAAACTTGAGTGTTTCTTTATTAATAATTTTAAAATAAATTTATATTGATTAGTACCTTTATATATATTTCGAAAATATGTTAACACTATTCATATCAACCATTTTTTTGGAACAGTTATATCAGTCACACTTAAATTATAATAATTTAATATTATATGGTGTTTTGTTTAAACTTGGTGTTTCATATTGGATACACTATCGAGCATAGTGTTCTTTTATAATCATGCAGTGTTAAATTGAACCCTTCCCAAATATAAATATAGGTATGGTTACCCTAATAATAAAATTAGTTTTTGGATCCCTTTACATGTAAAAGGGTGTCCTATATATCTTAATTATTAAAATAATCAGTGTCTATATAGTTCATTTAGGAACAAGTTTTACAATTTAAAATCATATAGAGCATACATTTATGAAGGTAGTTAAAAAAAATTTATTGATATAGGGCCTTATAAATTTTTCCTATTTATATTTCTTATAACAGTGATCAAACTCTTCATATTTTAGTTTTTCCTCAACTCGTTGATGGATGAGGAAAGATAATTAATACTCCTGAGGGATATTTTTCATGAGTTTATCATTATGATAGTCTTAAGTTACCATATCAAGGAGGATTCCATTATATGGAGGCATTTTTACCATTATGTTTAGAAGGTATTACACACTAAAGTTTCCCAACTCGGGGTTGCAGTTTATGATGCTAGTGATACGATCGTTGCAAATCCCTAAGATCACATGATTCATTCTTGGTGTGAGAAACAATAGATAAAAAGTGATTAGATTCACTGTATATAGATGTGGGGATTACACATTGATGTATCCCTATTGGAACATTCGACATGGTTCTTGGTCTATTGGAAGGCTTCCTATGTATCCTACTTATAATAGGAACTAGAGACTTCATAATTCAGTTAGTTTTATTAATACGTTGATGTATGAGGAAGAATGATAGACCCACAAGGGTTAGGTCCTATGAAAAAAGAGTAAATGGAATATCGAGAGATGTACATAGAGGTGGATTCCAAAAACATATGTCTAAAAATTAACCTCTAACAGGTGAAGGGTGTGGACTATGAGTTGTCCAATGAGCATTCTTAGTTAGTGTGGGGATCATATAATACCATTTATCTTTCATGAGTTCATAACCCTATTCTATTATAGAAACATCCCATATGAAGGGGTAATACTTGACTAAAGACTCATGGTGGGGGTTCACATAGTTTTGAGGGTACTTGTCAAAGTGTTCCTACAAGAAAATGATGAAATGTATAAGGATGTTTGTGGTTGTCTTCCTAACCTGTCGATGGACGTCGTACGAACTAGGATGACATGTCCATGGTTCATTGCATGATCCTGCTAGCATGTCCAAAGGTTTTTCACATGATCAAATCTAACAAGTCTATCGACTTCACATAAACTAGGAAGGATTGTCCAGAGTGTGTCACATGATCCATCTGATATGTAAAAGGGATATCACATGATCAAAAATGAAATTTTTGAGAAGTATCTGATGATCAATGATTATATATTCAAGGAATTCACATGAACCAGGATGATATGACCAGGTTGTGTCATGTGATCTAAACTGACATGTTTGAGAGTTGTCTCATGATTAAAGCTGGCATTCTTGGGAATTTTCATAATCCAGGATAACATTTCCATCCATATGGTATATCCAAGGACTATCTTATCATTAAAGATGACATTTACAGGGCCTCTCTTGAATGAGGATGACATGTCTATAGTGCCTTTGTATTACCAAGGAACTATTTATGCAAAGTGTATAAATCATTTGTGGGGAAAATATCATATCAGCTTCCACATGAAGCTTTTTTCATTTTCAACCTTCATTGAGTATACACCTCAATAGTTTTTAGGAATTTTCAAACTAAGGCATTGTGTTATTATTCTTCCATACTAAGGAAAATTCATGTGATCAATCTAGCATTCCATAGATCTATTGTGTGATCAATGAAATGATCACATTAATCACATACACATATTGTGTATTCCCTTACGTTACCAAACATTGTCAGGTATAAGATTATCAAGATTGTGTGATCCATGAAACTAGATAGTTTGTTCCTCACTCTATGTGTTTTTATATGTGTCAAGGGGGTGATGATTTTATTAGAATCTCTATAGTGAATTTATGTAACATTACCTGGTGATTAAATCAAATATTTTATCATGAGTAAGAAGAAATAAGGATCACATAAGCATATAATATATCATAAATTTCACATGGTTCATCCATGTGATGTCAATGACATAATCATTGTATCGAATGATAAACAGTGATTGTGTGGTCTCTGCATCATTACCATATTTTTTGAACCCATGGAATGCCAATTTTCTTTAGAATGATCAATATGGGGAGTCAAATGAATTTCAAGTGATTGAATCAACATACCTGAGAGACTTCAAGTGATTTATTCGACATGTAAAAGGTGATTTCTTTTGATCAGGTAAACACACCTGGGTTCTTTTATGAGGTCAATATAATGTGTCTAGGGCCCTATGTGAGATCATGTTGACACATATGGGTCCCTTTTGAAGATCATGAAGGCATGCCTAGGTCCCTTTATGAGACCAAGACATTATGTCGAAGGGACTTGACATGAAAAAAAAATCACCCTTCTTTACATAATCTTCTCATAATTTTCTTATTTTATCTATTGATCCCCTAGGCTAATTGTTAGATGTTTTTCAATCAACATGTCACATGATTAGAATGTCTTGTCTAAAAGAATTAATGAGATCAGTTTGGTGTGTCTGGGGACCTTTGTGAGATCAATACAGTCTATCTAAGGTCCTTCAAATGATCATTAAACTGATCTCACAAATAACATAATCCCCTCTCTCTAAAAAATCATAAATACTCTATGAATAGGGGTCATGTCATTCTTATATTTTATCACATTATACACTAGGGTGGTTTTTATATGTTTTTCAATCGACATGTTTCATGATCAGAAGGACCTATCTAGAATCCTTTACATGATCAAAATAGAATTCCTATTTTCTTCCATGATATCAAATTAAATACCATGAAAATAATGTTACCCCTTATTATGATACTCTTAGGTTCAAATAGTCATGATTCCCATTGAAGGTTACATGTTATGTGTTCTTCAATAAATTAATCACCATGTAGACATGGTTTTCCTATATTTAATTTATAAGGAGAATAATATATATTATTAAAGTGTTTCTGTAACCTTATATTTTATTATTCTCATTTTGGATGGTATCAAAAAAATTCCCTACTCAGAAGTGATGTTCTAAAGAACAACGACTCGGTTCGAAAGAAGTATGTTCCGTCCCGAATCACTTGGGCCTCAACTGGTTTATTTCCTGAGCATCATTTGGTCTTCCAAGTGAATATTAGTATTCAACAAGGTGATCTATAAATAGGTGAGTGAGGTTCCATTCATTTAACTTGTGACTCCAATCTCCAGAGGTCCCATGATTTCCCCTCTCGGGTGACTGCTTCGCAAGACTACCACACATAAACCCATCCTGTGAACCATTCATGAGACTCGATCCTGTGAGATAATTTCTTTATCTCTTCATGTTAATTACTTTACTAGAAAAATAATTCAACAAACCTTATAATTGATCAATATTAATTCTCTTGAACTATGGTGCACATCATTACCCACAAAGTCACTTCAATTGCTTCGCATGTCTCTCAAAGGATGTCTTGTAATCACTTAATCAATGTGAAGTTCATGTGACCTTAACATGGACATTTGATCACCAGTCTTAAAATGGATAACATGATAATGATATTTCATATGGGTTATATAATCACAAACTTTGTTACAATTCATGTGGTCGTAATCCTTTATACGGGTCACACAATTATCAAGACTTAGACTGGGTCGTGTACTCCACGTGATGTCATACATGTCATGTATTATTCTCTTTCATATCTTATTTGAGTAACCCAAGTAATTAATTCTTTTTATAACTTCTCATTCATGATTAATATCCTTGATTGATGACTTCCTATTTTTCAATATCTTCCGATGCGGTTGATTAGAGATCCATGACTTCCACAAACTGTAATTTTGATCCTTGGTATATGGTCTTTTTGACAATGAAGATTTAAAAATACTTCTTTTAAATGAGATTCAAAACTATTCCTTATATAATATACTTCCTTTGTTTTTATTCATCCTAACTGATGGTGATTCCAATCATTATGCCAACTACAATCTTCTATCTCGTTGGCTGTCAGACTCTCTTAATTTTATTCAAATGATTATTTCTGAGGTCAGTCAGCTAATTATGGAACCATTCTCAGGACTATCCTGTGATTTCAATAACATCCCTCTAGTTTCGGACAGCCTTTACCTCACTCATAAACAAATTACTCATTGTTAATTAAATATATTCATCACCTCTCTAGATAACCCAGAAAGTGGTTAGTGATTAAAGTGGGATTTGCGTCCTGGTGGAATCTTTTTGATGAATGGTAATGTCCATTCTAGGTTAGGCAGCGATGTATAGAATTTTCTAGTCAGGTAATTCCATCAATATCTATGATGTGACATGGATTTATCAATTCATCATATAATGTCAATTGAAACTTCTCATAGAAATGATCAGACACTGGTGCATTGGAACCAACTATTCTAATATGACCCATGGTGAGGTAGGTATTATCCTATGAGATATCTTATTAAGTTGGGGTAATAATGTAACACCCTGAACCCAGAATCCCAGAGTTGGTTCATTATTACATATCATTGGCATGATCACAAAATATCAAGTCTCAAAAGACCGATTAATTTAGTAGCCTTGTAAGTACCAGATACATTCATAAGGTTTACAATACATCATAAAACGGAAAACTACAACAACATTTTTTCCATATACAACACTGATATCCCATAGACAATCCCTACAGGTCATTCATAATAAACTTCTTCACATCCCAGGAAAAATAAAACATAGAAAGGTGTGAGCTCATATTCTTAGTAAGGATAACAATATAGCGGAAACTTTCATAAAAAACATAAACATTTATGGAAATGTATAAGACTAAAACAAAATCCTTTTAAACTTAAACTTCAGCATAATATGGAAAAGATAAAATCAAATAATTCTATTTACTTATTCACATGGATATTCTTCTAGTTGAATAATCACATGCAATATCAATAGTCACTTTCATAATGATGGAATGCATAATTCCAGACTTTCATAACCACATAGTCAAGGCCTTGTGACAAGACTACAAATAAGATTTTTTCAAGGCCTTGTGCCAAGACACTAGTTTGTCTCATGAGACCTACCGATGCATCAAGGAGCTATAGCAGCTCCACCCATCACTTACTAAGTCCAATTCATTACTCATATGAAATGTTTGAAACAGAACATAAACATTCGTATTAAAACTAGCATAAAAAATGTCAATACTTTATCCACAAACCATGAATGGTATAAAAATAGCACATCCATAGTCAAACATAACTCATTTAATACAATATGGAATATTTTATTGTAACAGATTAACCTCAATCGATAATAATGAAGGATATTGACATAGATGAAAATAATCATCAAAACTATTTGAGAGAAATATCCCCCTTTTTCTTGAAATCATTTAAAAGTCACACTATTTTTCAAGAAGTCGTTTAAAAATAGTTTTTTTTTATAAAATCTTCCAATACCAATTTGAAACATTTAAAAGGAATTTTAATTTTAAAACATTAATGTCCATATAAATAAATTCTTAAAACCATTTTTAAAACATGGAAATTAATGATAAATATTTAGAAGAATAAATTTTTAAAACATTTAAAATGATATTTTAGTTAGAGTTCCTAACCAAATTAGAGATCCTTGAATACAAATAATTGAGGTAATAAAAACATTATAATATCTTGAGAATAAAGGATTTCATGATATACTATGTCAAAGGATAGTATATACACCATATAAAATTGAATTAGTGCATAACAACAAAGAAGTCTCAAAGGAATGTAAATTGATATGAAATTCCTTATAAAGACAGTATCCTTGGGTAAAGGATAAATAAATGACATAATTATGTGTGAAAAATATAAATAAACTCAATATTAATGGAGATTAAATTTAAATCAATCGGAGAACATTCACACATATTCTTGTAAAAACAACACCAATGACTTGGATATTTAACTCAATGAATGGAAATTAAGTTAAGATAAAGTTTATATCAATGACTTGAGAAATTATCAATGGAGTGATTATGTGTATAAAATTTATATCCACACAAAGTGAAGTGAAATTACTACATAAATAATAAATAGTGATTCCACACATAATCTTGGAGTAAAATAATCAATGAAGTATGCGTAAATCCACTGAGTGGAAATTGAAATTTGAAATTCCCTTACCGATTTGGAAACTTATGAAACATACAACCCATGAAAGAATGATCATACAATTAAGATGTAAATACCCATAAATTAAATTATATTATGCCAAGAATACAATCATGAACAATACATACACCACAAAAAAGGAAATAGTGTCCAATATAGCATGAATCTCAGGGAAATAAAAGTGAGATGAAAAACCCTTACTTCGTTGTAATCAATCGAGTCGTATGACCAAAAGTTAATAAACACCAAATGAATAACAGAATACCATTAATATAAAGATAATCATGATAATATATATCAAATGGAAGTTCACAATTCACCACATCCAATAAATAAGTGGCGAACAATGGAAATCTCACAGAATTAAAAGTGAGATGAGAAACTCATTACCTTGTACTTTTCCTTGGTCGAGGGTAGGATAACCTCATGTATAATAATGAAATAATTGTTATTAAATTATACAATAATAATATATATTAATATTATATCACATATGATCTTTCAATATTGCTTTGTTAATAATATTTTAGTATTATCATCGTTTCAGGTGTTAACTGATTCGTTTTCCATTATATGTTTTGTTATGTAAGTAATGTTTGTTATTGATATGATGTATCTTATTCATATTCATAATGATATTAAGTCTTTAAACATTATTTTTAATCATTTAATGAAAATTATTCTTGAATATATCCGATGGGGAATGAATCTCATCGCATTCACGGAGACGATAATCCGTACGTACGCACGAGCGACAATATCATTCTTTTGATGTTAAAATAATATATAATTGGATGATATATCATATATACAGAATAATTATCATGTTATATTTATTATTTAAATAAATTATGCATCATTATTATACCCATAAAAATAATAATGTATTGAATAACAATTACACCACGGCGTGAAGAAGGTAAGCCGTACATACACACGTATGGTGACATATCATTCAAAGGATGGATAGAATAATTAATATGGTTGTACCATATTTATAATAACACCAAATTATATAGAAGACACTAGAGTTATTATTTTATAATGGAAACAACAAAGAAAGAGGAAGTGGAAGAAGAAAGGAACTTGAAAGAGGTGATGAAATTTTTACCTCTTCTTTGGGTTCTTCCTTTTGATTTGATCAAACGGGCTCCTTAGGATGGCTTTATAACTAGAGGAAATACTCTAGTATGAAGGGAGGATAGTTGAGAGGGTATTTGGGTAGGTTTTGGCCAAGCTAAATGGCTTTTAAGGTGTGAATTACAGAGAAGGGGAGTGCCCTTTTATAAGAGGGGTGAGGGGCACCTTAAGAGAAGCTAGAAATATTATTTTATAATAAAATAATATTCGGTTTCTAATGGCTCCCAAAAGAATTATTTAAATTATAAGGTGGGGATGGGTCTAAAACCACTCAACCAATAGGTTTAAGACAGGTTTGGGTTACTATATTAACTTTATATTTTAGATTTAACTCTTAGTTAAATAGTTTGACATTTACCTTGTCTCTTGGTATTTTTATATTATATTGTTAATAAACTTACTATAAACTTTAAATGCAACCTCAAGTGGTTCATTATTGAAATATATAATATTATTTAATGCCTTTTTCCGAACTTTATATTTTTAGGAATATAATATCAATTAATAATATAATATTTGTTTTAAAAACTCTTTTATGTCAATTTTGACACTATTTGGTATTTTGTTTTTTCTAAATTCATAAAAGCATTATTACTTCGAATAAAATTAATCTAACCAATCCTAACATGTCATATTAACCTATAATATTATTTTAATTCATAATAAGTCTCAAATTAAATTTATTTGGATATTTATAATATCGATTATTTTAATATTTCATTAATTAGGTAATTACTACATCATCATTATGTCTTAAATAAATTAAATTATTTAATGTCTAAAAAATATAAATAAAATACCATTATGTAGTAAAGCTTTTTATATTTCTAATGAATATTTATAGTCGAATGTATCTTATGTATAACTCTATATTAAAAATGTTTTATTTATTAAACTTTGATTTTAACTCTTTTAACTCTTCGTTAAATAAAATAATAATAAATGTCCTAATCTAATCCAAGTGGACCTAAAGAATCATATTTTATTCCTAAGGTTGTTTTTGTTCAAATTACACTTATCTAATAGAATTAGGACATGTGTTAAGGTAATAATAATATCATTTTTACCCTTAATTACCCTGTTTACTTTTAACCGTGGTAAATAAAAGTAAAACGTTACTATTCACAAAAAATTATATTCATATTATTGAACCACATTTTACTTACTGATATCAACCATGTCTCTAGGATTTTTGAAATTCAACTCACATAAGAGGTAAAATTAAGTTTTATGTAAATTTGAAAATGCTCCTAGGAGGTGGGTAAAAGACGGTAAAAAGTTCAATAAAATTTTATACATATAATTTTATTATAAAATGAAACCAATGAATTACATTGAACTTATATAGGTATTATACATCTATTTTGTCTTAAAATAAATTTAAATAAAATAAATAATTATTAAAATAAAAAGTCGCTTTTAAACTATAACGCAGTGTTTTTCACTATTCATCAAAAATTTAATGTTTTAAGAAAAATACCAAAAAATTACCCTAAGATAATTTTGATATTACAAATTACAAAATGAATTCTATTTTACAAAATTCAAAACATATAAGTTTCATTAATTAATTTAAAATTAATTCCTGTTGTCAAAACTGAAAAGCGGGTTTTTAAAAAGTAAAAACTATCAAAAGATTGACATGTGTTTATGTCAAATTTAAATGTGAAATTACTTATAATTACCTACATTGTATTAAATGATAAAAATATAATCTAATTATACTTCTAAATCATTCAAATACATAATTTAACACTATAAATTATTTCAATTAAAAAAACTTGTTTTCAATTAAAATTTAGTATTTTTCGGCATTCATGAAAATATAAAAGTTATTAGAAAAGTACCAAAACTTTATCCAAAATAAATTTTTTTGTCCTGATTCTAAAAAAGAATTTTATTTCATTAAATTGAATATATAAAAATTTCAAATATTGTTTTTAAAAAGGGTTTTCCATTAAAAGGTGGTAAAATTTCATTTTTTTGAAAAATACTTCTTTTATCTGAAAAAAATGAATTTGTTCTTATATTATGTCTAAGAAACACATAATATGGATTCTAAAATTAAATATAGTATATAAATTTCAAAATTCAGTTAATACTATTCATAACCACTTTTGAATGGCTAGTTTGGTAAGTCGTGGTGCGCTCGAACTCGGTGTTACGTGTAGCGCAAGCTATTGAATTACTTTAAAGAAAATAACTTACTATGAAATCTTGGGATGTTACATTTTTCCCCCCTTTTGAAAATTGCATCCTTGCAATTTTAAAATTGGGCTTGGGAACTTCATTGAAAGTCTCACATCATAAAAAGAGACAATAAAACTATCTCTTTAAAGGAAAGAAAGATAAGTACAAAGGTCACCCAAGATAACCCACACTAGGATTCCATGTAGGAAAAAATGGATATGGATGATAAAATAAGTGTCAAGTTTTGGTGGAGAGTGATAGAAAACATGATTAGGAGAAAGTTAACAACAAGAAAACCAAAAACTTGTGATGAGATAAATTTTCATTAGTTTCTTGGTAGCAAGATTAAATGGATAACATTTTTTTGTTTTTATTTCATAAAGTTGAGGAATTTATTTATGAGATTGACTAAGAACATAAAGAGATATACTTACTTTTTAAGTAGAGTTTCATCCTTTAATAAATTTCTACCACTAACTCATCTTTTTTTTCAAACGATGAGTATTCAAGATGACTTGGTTACACCTGAAGCGCTGGAATCAACTTCTAGAGAATCACATAATCCACAAAGGATGAACTATATATATTTACCTTGTCCTTAGAGATTAACCAAAACCAAAATGGTTAGTATAAGATCATATGATCCCAAAAAAGGATAATCCTTTAGATAAATAAATACTTATCTTAATTTATAAAATTAAACCAACAATACCCAAAGTTCAACAAATACCATTCAATAAACAATTGTCCTTAAAATCCATCAATATAATCCAAACTAATATTGAAACCCAAAACATAGAAGAATTTGATTACGTAGTTTTCCACGTTAAATTGTATTTCCAAATAACATCAACTACTCATAACGTCACATACTTAAAAGTAATTAACCTAATAACATATTATCTATGATAGGTTAATCATTTCCATAAATAACCCAAATTTCTATAAATACACAATAAAAACATAGATAAAAATCCACCATTACTCCTCAAATAAAATCCCATTGTATTCTATTTTTCTTAGAAATATAGTATTCCCAATAGGGCGAATGTCTTCCAAAATAATATTTATCACTTAATCCCCACATAATTTTATAATACTAAGGATATCCATTTGATAAGACATAAGATCCCAAATAAAATTATTATTTATAAATAAAATCATTTAACTAAAAATAATTAGCCACAATATGCCAACAAGCCCATACCTGAGTGGTAAGGGCTCCTGCTTGGTATCCAAGAGACCCAGGTTCAAAACTGGGTGGAGGAGAATTTTTGAGGGTACTGTAGTAGTGTTGTAGCAGGTATTGTTCGGCACTGTAGTAGCCAGATATATTCACCCGATTTGGGCCTTCGAGCAACCGGTTTAGGCCTCGGGTCTCACAGGGCCTTCGGGTCATCAAAGGCCTTCGGGCCATAGGGCCTTCGGGCCACGAAGACTATGGAGTATCCCAGTTCACATAGAGCAGGCCTTAGATGAGGATCATAGAAACAGTAGTAGTCACCAGACACAAAGCTAACCGGATTTTTAGAATGAGAGGGTATGGCAACCGCCATCGAGACCAGGCACTGTGCAGCTTTGTATGGGGTAATGATAGCCAATCAGCAATGTATGGTGGGGAGCTAAGGCGATCAATGATGAAGACGCTGGGTAGGGGCAGTTCAAGTGGGATGGCCCTATGGGTCACGTAATGGGCATGGTATGCCTCTGGGCCTTCGAGTTCATGTATTTCAGGTCATGTCGGGCCTTATGCCTTGGGCCTACGGGTCAAGTACGGGTTCCCCTTCATCCCTTAAAAAGGGGAATTATCTATAAAAAAAATTAAGGCCTTCAGGCCATTCGGGGAGTCGCACTAACCAGGGAATTCATGTAGTCCAGTCGTAGGTGATAAATCTCAATCGCACTATGGTTATGGGTTCGATTCCTGCAGCTTTGTCTGACGCGACGGGTTTTCACATGGTCTGAATGTTGTCCTTTTTCAAAAACTATATTTTATAACATTCCCAAAATGAGATAAATTCCTCAAAATAACTATAAAATAATTTCACCACAAATTTTATCTCATACCTCTCATTTTCATCCAAAAATTTAATAACATGTAATTGCCTTAAATTCAAGGATCAGATAAACCCAAATGGTTATTTATAACTATATAAACAATATAAAACACAATTCTTCCTAAAATAGCATTTTCACATAATAAACTGCAGGGTTACACATAAGAGAAAAGTCTTCCAATGTAATCCCATCAACAAAGATCTCTAATACTTTTAAACATTTCATAATCCATTTATTTCCACATAGTTTCATCCTTGACCAAGGGGTTATCCTATAGAATAGGGAATTCACTCAGGTAATGCCCAGGTCCCCTATATTTACGGTAAAGGACTGTAAATGGATTCTTGGGATCATTTTTATTTTATTCCATAGTAATATTCATTTTTCCTCATAAATTCTTTACTTTATGTCCTTATTTCCCACATATAAAGCATTTCTTTGTTCCATTGAGACACTTCCCTAGGTGTCTTCTTCCACATTTCCTGCATGATTTAAATTTATCTTTCTTTTCTCCACGGTCTCCACTACTAGAGCTCTTATCATTCACCACCTTTCTTTTCTTTTTTGAGTCCGGGAGTTGGTTAATATATATGTTGTGGGTCATATTTTTTGAAAACTGATTCGGCATGAACACGATATCTTTTACACCTATCAAAATTCCATTCTGTTATCATTTCCTCCGTCGTTCCCACCTTGTACATCATGTTCAATGTTAATATGACTTCCTTGGAATCCATCCATTGACTAACACAAGAAATCATAGTGTGAGTCATAAAATCATTTCAAGAATATCATAACACCTTATTTTGAATCTAAAACACCTTATAATTAATGACGGTTATTTATTCTCATCTTATATTAAAATCCTCCAAATAGTTTTGTAAATAAAATGTGAATTATCCTAAGCATATTCCCCAGGAGTGTCATAACCAAGAGTGTATCAAGTCCCATTGTCGTGAACTAGTTCCCGTTGGATTCTAGCTTAAAGTGGTGTTTCCGGGTTTTACCCCTAGGTACATATGTGCCAAAGACGCCTCTACCTACTCGTATCCAGACAGGGATGTATTACTTGGAAAACTCACAAAATATCTACAATACCAAAATTCTAGGAAGTTCTTATATACTAATCCTCAAAGTTTATCTTAAGGCTATGTGCTCTAATCAGAGTTTATCTAAATATAGTTTCCAAGGTTTGTACTAAACCTCCTATGATACCAACTGTAACGCCCCAACCCCAGAAGACCAAAGTAGGTGCATTATTACTTTTCATTGGCATGATCACAAAAGATCAATTCTCAAAAGACCGATTAGTTTAGTATCCTTGTAAGTACTAGATACATTCATAAGGTTTACATTACATCATAAAATGGAAAACTACAACAACATTTTTTCCATAGACAACACTGATATCCCATAGACTATCCTTGCAGGTTAGTCATAACATACTTCTTCGCATCCATGGAAAAATAAAACATAGAAAGGGGTGTGCTCAGATACTTAGTAAGGATAACAATATAGCGGAAACATTCATAAAAATCATAAATATTTATGGCAATGTATAAGACTAAAACAAAAGCCTTTTAAACTTGAAATTCATCATAATACAGAAAAGATAAAATCAAATAATGTCATTTACTTATTCACATGGATATTCTAATAGTTGAATAATCACATGCAATATCAATAGTCACTTTCATAATAATGGAATTAATAATGCCAGAATTTCATAACCACATAGTCAAGGCCTTGTGCCAAGACTACAAATAATATTTTTTCAAGTCCTTGTGCCAAGACACTAGTTTGTCTCATGAGACCTGCCGATGCATCGAGGAACTATAGAGGGATCCACCCATCACTTACTAAGTCCAATGCATTCCTCATATGAAATGTTTGAAACATAACATAAACATTCGTATTAAAACTAGAATACGAAATGTTAATACTTTATCCACAAACCATGAATGGTATAAAAATAGCACATCCACAGTCAAAAATAACTCATTCAATACAATATAAAAGATTGTATTGTAAAATATTAACCTCAATCGAGAATAATGAAGTATATTGACATAGAAGAAAATAATAATCAAAACTATTTGAGAGAAATATCCCCCTTTTTCTTGAAATCATTTAAAAGTCACACTATTTTTCAAGAAGCCCTTTAAAAATAGTTTTTTTAATAAAAGTGTATCATACCACTTTGAAACATTTAAAAGGAATTTTAATTTTAAAACATTAATGTTTATATAAATAAATCCTTAAAACCATTTTTAAAACATGGACATTAATGAGAAAGATTTAGAAGAATATATTTTTAAAACATTTAAAATGATATTTTAGTTAGATTTCCTAACCAAATTAGAGATGCTTGAATACAAATAATTGAGGGAATAAAAAATTATAATATCTTGGGAATAAAGGATATCATGATATACTATGTCAAATGATACTATATACACCATATAAAAGTGTATTGGTGCATAACAACAAAGAAGTCTCAAAGGAATGTAAATTGAGATGAAATCCCTTATAAAGAGAGTATCCTTATGTAAAGGATAAATCAATGAATAATTATGTGTGAAAAATATAAATACTCTCAATATTATTGTATATTCAGTGTAAATAAATCATAGTATATTCACACAAATTTGTGTAAAAACAACACCAATGACTTGGATGTTTAACTCAATGAATGGAAATTGAGTTAAGATCAAGTTTATATCAATGACTTGAGAAATTATCATTGGGGTGATTATGTGTATCAAACATATATCCACAAAAATGGAAGTGTAAATTACTACATAAATAATAAATAGTTATTCCACACATAATCTTGGAGTAAAATAATCAATGAAGTATGCGTAAAGCCCACTGAGTGGAAATTGAAATTTGAAATTCCCTTACTGATTTGGTAACTTATAAATCATTCAATACATTAAAGAAGGCTCATAAAATTAAAATTTAAATACCCATAAATTAAATTATATTACACCAAGAATACAATCATGGACAATACATATGCCACACAAAATAAAATAGTGGTCAATATAGCATGAATCTCACGGGAATAAAAGTGAGATGAAAACCCCATACTTTGTTGTAATCAATCGATTCAATGACCAATAGTTAATAAAAACCAAATTAATCACATAATACCATGAATATAAAGAGAATCATGATAATATATATCAAATGTAAGTACACAATACACCACATCCAATAAATAAGTAACGAATAATGGAAATCTCACAGAATTAAAAGTGATATAAGAAACACCTTACCTTGTACTTTTCCTTGGTCAAGGGTAGGCTAAAATCATGTATAAGGTTGAAATAATTGTTATTAAATTATAAAATAATCGTATACATTAATATTATATCAAATATGATCTTTCAATATTTCTTTGTTAATAATACTTTAGTATTATCGTCATTTCGGGTGTTAACCGATTCGTTTTCCTTTATATGCTTTGTTACGTAAGTAATGTTTTTTATGGATATGATGTATCTTATTCATATTCAGAATGATATTAAGTATTTAAACATTATTTTTAATCGTCTAATGAAAATTATTCTTGAATGGATACGATGGTGAAGGAATCTCAACACGTTTGCGGAGACGGTAATCCGTACGTACGCACGAGTGACAATATCATTATTTTGATATTAAAATAATATATAATTGGATGGTATATAATATATAAAGAATAATTATCATGTTATATTTATTATTTACATCAATTATACATCATTATTATACCCATCCAAATAATAATGTATTGAATAACAATTACACCACGACGTAGAGACGGTAAGTCGTACGTACGCATGTATGGTGACATGTCATTCAAAGGATGGATAGAATAATGAATATTTTTGTACCATATTTATAATAACATAACATTATATAGAAGATACTGGAGTTATTATTTTATAATGTAAACAACAAAGAAAGAGGAAGTGGAAGAAGAAAGGAACTTGAAAGAGGTGATTAAATATTTACCTCTTCTTTGGGTTCTTCCTTTTGATTTGATCAAAAGGGCTCCGTAGGTTGGATTTCTGACTAAATTAATTCCTATAAGATGAAGGGAGGACATTTAAGAGGGTATTTGGGTAGGTTTTGGCTGATCCAAATGGCTTTTAAGGTGTGAATTAGAGAAAAGGAGAAGTACCCTTTTATAAGAGGGGTGAGGGGCACCTTAGGAAAAGCTAGAAATATTATTTTATAATAAAGTCATTTTCTGTTTCTAATCACTCCAAAATAAATTATTTAAAGGATAAGGTGGGTATGGGTCTAAAAACACTCAACCAATATGTTTTAGACAGGTTTGGGTTATTATATTAACTTTGTGTTTTAGATTTAACTCTTAGTTAAATAGTCTGACATTTACCATGTCTCTTTGTATTTTTATATTTTATGGTTAATAAACATACTATAAACTTCCAAGAGAATCTCAAGTGGTTCATTAATGACATATATAATAGTATTTAAAACCTTTTTCCAAACCTTATATTTTTAGTAATAGAATATCAATTAATAATATAATATTTGTTTTAAAAACTCTTTTATGTCAATTTTGACACTATTTGGTATTTTGTTTTTTCTATATTCATAACAGCATTATTACTTCAAAAAAATTCTTATAACCAACCCTAACATGTCATATTAACTTATAAAATTAGTGTAATTCATAAAAAGTCTCAAATTACATTTATTTGGATATTTAAAATATCAATTAGTTTAATATTTCATTAATTAGGTAATTACTGCATCATAATTGTGTCATAAATAAATTAAATTATTTAATGTCTAAAAATATAAATAAAATACCATTAGGTAGGAAATATTTTTAGCTTTCTAAAGAATATTTATAGTCGAATTTATCTTATGTATATCCCTATATTAAAAAAATTTGTTATTAAACTTTGATTTTAACTCTTTTAACTCTTCTTTAAATAAAATAATAATAAATGTCCTAATCTAATCCAAGTGGACCTAAAGGATCATATTTTATTCCTAAGGTTTTTTTTTGTCTAATTAAACTTATCAAAATAATTAGTACATGTGTTATGGTAATAATAATATCATTTTTACCCTTAATTACCCTATTTACTTTTAACCGTGGTAAATAAAAGTAAAAAGTTACTATTCAGCAAAAATTATCTTCATCTTATTGAACCACATTTTACTTAATGATATCAATCATGTCTCTCAGATTTTTGAAATTCAACTCACAGAAGCGCTAAAATTAAGTTTTATGTAAATTTTCAAATGCACCTAAGAGGTGGGTAAAATACGGTAAAAAGTTCAATAAAATTTTATACATCTAATTTTATTATAAAATGATGCCAATGAATTAAATTGAACTTATATAGGTATTATAAATCTATTTTGAGTTAAAATAAATTTATATAAAATAAATAATTATTTAAATAAAAAGTTGGTTTTAAACTATAACGCAGTGTTTTTCACTATTAATCAAAAATTGAATGTTTTCAGAAAAATACAAAAAATTACCCTAAGCTAATTTTGATATTCCAAATTCAAAAATGAATTATATTTTACCAATTTCAAAAAAAAGAAGTTTCCTTAATTAATTTAAAATTAATTCCCATTGTCCAAACTAAAAAGCAGGTTTTAAAAACGTAAAAACTATCAAAATATTGACATGTGTTTATGTCAAATTTAAATGTGAAATTACTTATAATCACCTACATTGTATTGGATGATAAAAATATAATATAATTATACTTCCAAACCATTAAAATACATAACTTAACACTATAAATTATTTCAATTAAAAAAGTTTTTTTCAATTAAAATTTAGTATTTTTCAGTACTCATGAAAATATAAAAGTTATTAGAAAAGTAACCAAAATTTATCCAAAATAAATTTTTATGTCCCGATTCTATAGAATAATTTTATTTCATTAAATTTTATATATAAAAGTGTTAAATATTGGTTTTAAAAAGTGTTTTTCATTAAAAGGTGGTCAAATTGCATTTTTTTTTGAAAAATACTTCTTTTATCTGAAAAAAATGAATTTGTTATTATATTATGTCTAAGAATCAAATATTATGGAATCTAAAATTATATGGATTATATAAATTTCAAAATTCAGTTAATACTATTCATTACTGCTTTTGAATGGCTAGTTTGGTAAGTCATGGTGCGCTCGAACTTGGTGTTGCGTGTAGTGAAAGATATTGAATTACATTAAAGAAAATAACTTACTATGAAATCTTGGGGTGTTACAAATAATTCCCCTTAGGAAAATTTAAAATTAATTCCTTCTGTTCATGGATTATTGGAATGACCCCGAACAGACTCCGCTATTAGCATGAGATATGCTCACTATTTTGATAGAGATGTTAAATGATGATCTGAACAAATTCTTTCCCATTTCATTCAATTATATGATCAGTGTCTTCCTTTTTCAAGTGGTACTTAGAAAAATAACATACACCATCATTGGTGCTCAACTGAAAAATTTTGGTACAACCCAGGTTCTTATTGGGCCATTCTAGTGGTCAAAAATATTCTTCATAGGGATATAAGGTGAGATCAGATGTTTTCTCAACCCTTTAGTTAGTTTTATTCTAGGCCATATCTTTAACTCAATGGATCTTCCTAGATAGGGACACACACTTGGTCATTCAGGTCAGTACATTAGTTATGGAATCCCAATTGGTGGAAGGTAATTCTCTCAACCTAGACATTCTAACCCTTTATCATCATTATTAACTCCTAATACATGTTCAATTAGTTAATATCACTTATCGAAATAAAAACCCTTTTAAATTTTTATTTGGATAGACTAGAGAATGTTTCCTATGTTACAATTTTTATAATACTTTTGTAATTCATTTTTTCATGTTTCATCCTAGGCTGTTAAATGCATTTAGGTTTGAGTTGATGCCATTAGTTTATGATGACTTTATTAATATGTTGATATGACATATATTTTACAAGTTCATTACATATTAACCACCTACCAGTAGTGGTATTGGTTCACCTGAAAAGATGTTATATAAGTTCTCACTCTAGGATGGGGTTGTTGAAGGTCCTTTGAATGAGCTAATCATGTACAATCCATAATCCACTCACTTTCTTTCTTTCTCTCTGATTTCGATGCACTCATTGATTTTTCCACTTTCCTTAGATGTTGTGTGTATAGAATGGAATCTTGGTATCTCTCTCTAGTTTTTCATTTTACTAGAGCACAAAGATACAAATTCTAAAATCATTCTTCTGTCTTCTGATGCCCCTATCTGCATGTTTTTTAGAATATCCTCATGCTTCAGTGGAAGACTACCTGATTGGTATCCTAAAACAATTAATTCATCAAGTATAAAATACATATTATTTTCCAAGCCCCAAGTCTATGTCATTATTGGAGATAATTTAGGACTCAAGAGAGACCCTCGGGAAGTGTTCTTACCATAGTGATAAGTATCCCATCAGTAGGGTAGGTTTTTTGGGGAAGTTATACCTTCCATACCAGTGGAAGATGACGCACTGGTTGGAGGCAGAACATATGAATATTTTTCTTTTTATTCCTCATTATCTCATCATATCCTCCCTTCTATAGACATAATACCTGAATATATCTCATCAACCATTATTACTTCCAATGTGCTCCCTCAAATGGTGATCGAGAGTTTTTTATTAAGAACGCTAGTTTGCAAGAAAATCCATGCCCTGATTTCTAAGATACTCTTAGAGAAGATCCATAATAAAGGGTAATGTTTTTTCCGGATCTTTTGTGACTTGGGATTAGGTGGATTCGATAATTGACAACTATATGACATCATGCTACAGATTATCCTAGACCAACGACAACAATCCAATGACTAGAGGTACTTTCACAACCTCGATGACCAAATTCATATGATTCAATCAATAAGGTAATCTTCGGAAATACTGAAATATAGACATTTGAAATTATATTAGTTGATCACATAGAAGGACGACTTGATTACATATATTACAAAACATTTAGTGCTCATATTTCATGTGGGTTTTGATCTTTCAAAAGAATCATCTTTATTAGAAACCACTCAGAATGAGTGTGAAGAGTTTCCCTCTTGGATTAAAACTCTTCTTCCTATGGATATGGTGGAGGAAATAGAGTATATGGAACTTAAGTATTCAATCAACAGTTCTTGTTAGACTCTGACAAATTTTTAAAACATTTGAAAACAAATTTTATTATGATTTAGCTATATACATAAATATTTTTTTTAATTTTTGAAACCATGGAATAGACTCTAGAATCTGGATATTTCATCCTTTCTTTGTACTCTATCATCGATGAACAAACCATTTGAAAAATACATGTTGATATCAGAATTTGTTTCATTCATCATCTGCATGGAATTTTTTTGACTCAATATCATGTAGAATTTTAAGGACATCAGTTCCCTTTATAATAGAGAGTAAACCAGAATTTGAACTCAAATGGACAAAATAATAAGAAACCTTTCATGAGAATTACTCAATAATAATCAATGATATAGACATCCTCATTAATGTATCTACTCTGATCACTTTTAAATTTTTTGTTTTGAAAGATAATTCGGGTAAAATTATCCCATTCCAAGGTCCTAGAGAGCATAGGTTGATTATCTTTAGATCTAAATAGGGGTCCCTACAATTTATTTATTTTTTTGGTTTTGTCTATACCTTATGCCTAAGACATTGAATAAATGAATTAGGGGATTTCGACATGGATTTTTCTCAGTATTCTCATTATCCATTTTTATCCTAGTAAGTTTTATGGATTTTCAATTTTATAGGTTCTCTATGTTTCCTAGATTACACAGTTTGTGTGTCAAGTGAGCAGAGGCATGACTTTTTTCCAAGGATCCCTTATCTAGTTTTCATCCTTGAAATCATTTTTTCTCTTTCAATTGGTAGATTATGGTCTTATAGGTCATACTACTGGGGTGTTATATTTTAATTTATTTTATCTTATACCTACTTCTTCTTTGTATTCCCAAGTCAAGGAATGGGTGAATGATGGGTATTCATGAAGGTTTTAGGAACCATATATCATTTCTAAGATTTTGAAGGATGAGTATTCATGAATGATTTGAAATCCCTTCATCCTTAATGAGATGATGAAGGATGGGTATTTATGAATGGTTTAGAAACCCTGCATCCTAAATGTGATAATGAAGGAAGGATATTCATGAAAGGTTTAGAAGCCATGTATCCTTTCTGAAATGATGAAGGATGTGTATTCATAAATTTTTCATGAAACCTATATCTTTACTAAGATGATGGAGTACGGGTATTCATGAATGGTTTAGAAATCATACATCATTAATCATATGATTATGGATGGGTATTCATGAATGTTTTGAAAATTCTACATCCTTACTGAGATCTTGTTTAGATTATGGTGGCATAAGGTTAGGAATTTCTAGTTTACATTGGTATTTGGAATATGGGTTATGTAAATCATTCTCTAGGAGTTTGAATAAATGATGATGAAATTATATATTCATGTGAGTGATAATTTCAAAACACTTTGAGGTGATGAGAAATGAATTGAGGCTATCGGGTTCCAGGATAAGTGGATAAACTTAAGGAATTTTTGGGTATCAACTCAGACATTAGAGACATGAAGGTGGTTTATGGAAAATAAATGGTTCAAGGAGTACTCGAGTTCCCTAAAATATGTTTCACCACATAATGAACATGTTATTGTGGTAATGGGTTATGATAAATAATCTCTCTAAATTTTTCTTGGATGGGGGGTAGAGATATTAGAGTTCATCTTTTACTATGATCACAATATGGAACCTATGATCATTGTGCCTTTTTTATTTATTCTCTAACTTTTTACAAAAATCTTGAGATACTGATATTAGTGATTATAGAATTAAATTTTGATCTAACTTCTCTTTATGGGGATTCATCCTAAAAATATTTATGTCTCTTGTACTATAAATGTAGGATCTTTCAATTTGAACCATCATAGGATAATGTTTATGGTCATATAGCTTTTACCATAGTTCATATGGCTTATTTTCATGATGCGTGTGGACTTATTTAGCATAGTAGTATTACACAATAGCCTAATTAGTATTCGCATGGTCAAGATTACTCTAATATCCTTTTTATAAGGACATGAGAATATTGTAAATCATGGATCATGGTTCTGGGTTCAGGAGTAATGGTGTGGGACATTCATGCAAAGGATGATCATGAATCACTCTATGGTGATGAGCTCCACTGTGATGATATCAAGGATCACAAGGATCATAAGGCCCTTATTACAATGCCAAAAATAACTCTGGTTGATGGTTATAAGGCCCCTATATAGATCTATCTCATGAATGGTAAAATAGAGAGAGATCTTCTCCTTTCCAAGGGTCATGGATGGTTTGTGGAAACCCAAGGTGATAGATACTTGATATATGATTTATGGAATTAGGTGATCAAAATGTGATGGAAGGACTCTAAACTTTGGTTTATAAAGGTCATTCTCTTGTGTTCCTTTGATAAGAAGTGATGATGGGATATTTCACTACTACAATAAATCCCTTTAGCGACCGCCAAAAGCGGTCTCTAAAGGGCTTTAGAGACTGCCTTGCGACTGCTTTTGGCAGTTGTAATTTCTCCATCGGTAAAGACCAACAGTGACCGCCAATGGAGGTGGAATTAGATCCTTTAAAAAAATGCCACATTTCACATGTACGAGACACCGGTGGGGTGCAAGGAGGGACACGTGGGGACAAGGCTGGACAAGGAGGGACCTCAGGGTTTGGTCGTGGGCCATGGCAGCTTCACGGAGACCGGAGGGAGGGGAGAGTGCGATGTTGAGGGGTTTATGGAGTGCGTTCAAATGTTGTGGGTTATAGGGTTCGATAGTAGATGTTATCAGGGTGAAGGGAGGTTATGGAGGGTGGAAACGGGGCTGACTGAGGGTTGTAGGGGTGGCAGCAATGGCGGCCGGGGGAATATAGGGAAGTTTCATCGATGATTTGGGGAAGACAACGACGGGGCGGGAAAAATACCGCCTATTTTATTTCAGCATCAGCGGCTACCAATGGAGTTCGATCATACTATAAATAGCAACCGCCAATGGTGGTTACCCATTCCCATAGGTTCAAAAACCATTTTTTTAGTAGCGTGTTCTATGTGGTTTAACATCATGCAGTAGAGATTTACTTTACATGGAGTTTAATGTCTCATGAAGAGGATGTAATTGTCATACATCTTAAAATAATTTAACTAGGATGTATTCCTTGATATTTAACATCATGTGGTATGGACATGGGGACCGACATGGAATTGTACAATATATCATTTTGGGAACCCTATGTTAGTCAGAGGAATTTGAATGTGGGGGGAATTTCAACCTATGAATAGGCATTCTGGTGGGTATCCATATGGTGGATCCCATCATGTGTAGATATATCTAATGAACAATAAAGATATACATATATATGATTCATATATAGGCAGTGTGAATCTATATTAATATTCCACCTTCAATAATTTTAAGGTCCTGTAAGGTGGACTGGATTATAAGGGCATCTGTAATTTCAATTGTTGGGGTTCCCTGGGTTTACCTATTCATTTTATAAGGGTAGGAACCATGACACAGTCATATATTTTAAGGAGATCCACTATGTAGATCTTACTCATTCATGAATGGGGGAATGATTTTTTTTTTGATTTTACAGTTGGGCCTAGGTTTGAGGGGTATCAGGAATCACTATATATCTAGTAAAAATAGTCATCAATCCAGACATAGTTATCTTATAGATCCTCACATATATTGAAATAGTGTGTGAGTTGGGGGAATTTTTTTCAATACATTCATAATATTTTTGATTTATCCCCTGCATGGATCTAGTTTTCATGTAGGAAAGGATAGTTAAGCCTTACCTTAGTGTAGAATTATCATAGAAGGGAAGTATCACTGTAAAGGATCATAAAATAAGGTATGAGGGGTCATTTGTTTAAGAATTTAGGGTTGGTCTTGATGAAAAGTGGTATTTTCATTACTATATATCTTATGGGGATAATAATCAATCCACATTTAGTCTTGGAAAATATAACATTTCCCTTTACATAGATCTGATTCCAATGCATGGGAGGGGGATTTTTTTCACTAAAAGGGAGTTCAAACACTATTGTTCATGTGCATGATCTCTTGTTGTCAATGGTATCATTGAGGGGAAGAACCCCTATATTTGAATAGGCTTTCATTATTTGGGGAATTTATATAGTTTGATGACCAACTGAGGTAGAAACCCTTCAATATGGGTCATGAACCTAGGAAGGATGTGATAGTGGTGAACCCGTAGCTGGTCCTAGTAAAATATACCTAGGTACCACAACTTATCATGATTTTTCAATAATAAATCCACATGTATTCCTTACAAAAAGATACTCCCTACAGAGATCATGATCATGCATAGGGACGAGGGAAATTTGAAGATTCTTTCATTAATTTCTTCATCCATCGAGGGAAGGAGAGGTATGGACATCCCATGTAATAGGGAGTGTCTTGGAGGAACATTAATTTTTGATGTAAAGATAGAGGCACTTAATTATATATTCATTTCAAAATTATTGGCTAGGACAATATATGAAGACTTATCCATCCTTAAATATCTTAAATGAATGAGAATAAATCCATATATAGTTCTCATATGAAAAGACTCCCCACATAAATTTGGCTCATATGCATGGAGGGTGAATATCTTTTTATCTTAACTTGGTGAGCCTCAACATCATATTTAGCTAATGGATCCTATATATTTATTGGGATCGTATATAGAGAAAGTGAATTTCAATATTTCATTCTTGTATGTAGATGAATCATTTATCTCTTGCACAGTTTTATGGATAAGATGGACCTCCCAATAAAATTTTAAGTATTCCAAGATGGAATATAAGTTATATAGTATAATTTAATGTTTCTAGGACATATCACTAAGATAAACTACTTATTCAAGTAATTTGGGTCCTCGTTGTAAGATCTTGTCCTTTTGTTGAGTTGTATTAGGCTCATTTTCAGGTATTCTTTTTCCTTTTATTAAATACTTTTCAATTGGGTTTTAGTTTGGGGAGTGTTTGGGAGAAATTTGGAAAAAGTGGGTGGAGATGGGGTTGTACATGGTTGGCATAAAGTTTTCCCAAACTATGAGCACCTCTTAGGAGTAAACATGTGCCCAAAAATAACAGGTGCATGGTTAGGGTGCATATTTTGGGATAATCATGCACCTCTGCCTAGAAAACCATGTGTGGGCCTAAAAAGTCACCCAGTTTTATTATTAAAAATTTACTGAACCCATATAACTCACCTATTTCAACCCCAATTCAACCCTATGAGGTATTTAATGAATTTGGAGCTCTTCGGATTCAATCCCTCCCAACATCATTTCTTTGTGATTTGAAGCCCTAATCAAATGTCATCTTTTCTCCTATTAAGTGAATCCTCTCCAGGTTCTTCTCTCATTTTTTCCCCATTATTTCTTCTCTATTTCTATGATGGAATCCACTATATTAAACAGATATTTATCTTTTTTTATATATATATCGATGATTCTAGATCTAGATCAAGATTTTAAATATCTTTATTTTCTCTAATCTTGAATTAAGGTTTTATGATTCGGATCTTGATCTACATTGTTATGCTACTCAATTTTTTGGTATTTTTGTTGGGTATTATTCTTCAATGAATTGAGGTAGGTGGTCTAATATTCAATTTTCATAGTCTTGATTTTAATATGTGTATGAAAATTGTAGAAATTCTAGCATTCTTTATCAATATGAATTACTAAATTGGGTAAATTTATGTGTCCAATTGAATAATTGAAGTATTGTTGAAATAGATGATTAATTGGAGAATTAATTATGAGAATTAAAGGCTATAAAATTAAATAATTAATTGGGGAATTAATTATGAGATTTAGGGTCAATACAATTAGATAATTAATTGGGGTATTATTTATGAGATTTGGGGTTTGTGATTTAGATAATTAATTGGGGGATTATTATGAGATTTGGGGTTTGTGATTTAGATAATTAATTGGGGGATTAATTAAGAGATATTGATATATGAGTTGAGATAATTAATTTTAGAATTAATTATGGGATAATAAGTTCTTGAATGAAGATAATTAATGGTAGATTGATTATGAGATATTGATGTCATGAATTGAGATAATTAATGGTAGATTAATTTTGAGATATTAATATCATGGATTGAGATAATTAATGGTATATTAATTATGTGATATTGATATTATTAATTGATATAATTAATTTTGAAATTAATTATGGTGTATTATTATTATTATCTGAGATAATTAATGTGGTGAATTTGTTATGAGATATGGAAATTGTCGATATGATTATTTAATTATTAAAACAAATAATGGGATTAATTAAGGGATGAATTAATTAATGTTAGTAATGTGATTATTTAATTGTTGAATTAAGTGATGGGATTGATGGGACAAATTAATTGATGAATTAATTAATGGAATTATTTTGATTAATTAATTTTGAATTAATTAATGCAATTGACATGAACAATTAATTATTGAATTAATTGAAGGTATTGAAAGTGATAAATTAATTATGGAATTAATTAATGGGTATTGTTTTGTTAATGAAATTGAATGGGTTAGATTAATTAATTGGTGAATTAATTAATGGGGATTATTATGTTAATGCAATTGAATGAGTTAAATTAATTAATTGGTGGATTAATTAATGGGGATTATTGTGTTATTGAAATTTATAGATAATTAATTGATGAATTAATTATGAGATATTGATATTTGATAATTAAGATAATTAATTGGGGAATTAATTATGAAATATTGTGATTGTGAATGAGATAATTAATTGTGGGACTAATTATGGGATTTTGAGTTTGTAGATATGAATAATTAATTAATGAGTTAATTAATGGGATTGACATACTTAACTAATTGGGGGAATTCGTTAAGGGGATTTATGTGATAAAATAATTGTTTAGTTAGTAATATAATTGGTGTGATTAGTTAATTAATTAATTTACTAATGGAATTAAAGTGATTGATTAATTATTTAATTGGTTAATATATTTAATGTGATTAATTAATTGTTCAACTCATTAATACTATTGATGTGATTAGTTAATTATTAAATTAACTAAATTAATTGATATGTTTAGTTAATTGTTGAATTGACTAATGTAATTGAAGTGATTAATTAATTGTTCAATTAATTAATTTATTTTATGTGATTAATTAATTGTCTAATTAATTAATATTATTGATGTGATTATTTAATTGTTTAATTGACTAGAGTAATTGATGGTATTAGTTAATTGTTGAATTAACTCTAGTAATTGATGTGTTTAGTTAATTTTTTAATTGATTAATATGATTGATTTGATTAATTAATTGTTGAATTAATTAATGTATTTGATGTGATTAATTAATTTTCGAATTAATTAATATTATTGACATGATTAGTTAATTTTTGAATTAACTTGAGTAATTGATGTGATTAATTAATTTTTGAATTATCTTGATAAATTGATGTGATTAATTAATTGTTAAATTAATTAATGTTATTGATGTGATTAGTTAATTGTTGAGTTAACTAATGGAATTTTTGTGTTTAACTAATTCTTGAATTAGTACACTACTACTAAACCCGCCTATAACAGCGCTGGAATTTATCAGTGATTGAAAACTTCACTGATAAAGTTCATATTTATCAGCGCAAAAATAAGCACTGATAAGAGAATCCATTTATCAGTAATAAAAAAGCACTGATAAAATGTACCATTTAATAGCGCTTCTTTTTTAGCACTAATAAAAGATAACCTTTATCAGCACTTTATTTTAGCGATGATAAAGGAAACCTATATCAGTGATTCATTTATAGCACTGATAAAAGGATTCCTTTATCAGTATATTTTTAGTGATGATAAAAGTTTCCCTTCATAAGCTCTTTTTTAGCACTGATAAAGGTCCAGAATAAAATGAACATTTATAAAAATAAAAATAAATGAGTAAATTAAAATAAATATAAAATATGTTATTAATTAAATAATTATTGATAAGAATTAATAAAATTAATATACATATATATAGATTATAAATATTAATAAATTGTATATATTAAATATTGGTATATAAAATGAATAAGTATATAATATATATATATATAATGTTAATTAAAAAAATATTAATGTCTTATTAATTTTTAATGTTGTCTGATTTTTGAATTTAACCTATATTAAATGTCATGTGTTGCATTTATTTCACATACATAAATACATGTGTGTGTGTGTGTGTTAATTCATTTGTATACACAAACGCACACACAAATATATCTACGTAATATATAGAAACACATACACCTAATGTTTAGGTAATTTATTCAAATTTTAGTATATTTTATAATTTCCCTATAACATGATACATTTAATATATATTATTTTTTTAATCAGTCAATTTTATTTATTTGTTTTTAGTACTATAGTTAGGGTATTCATTTTTAATATTTTTTATTTTTTATTTTATTTTTGAATTTGAACATTTTTTATTATTTATTTTTATTTATTTATTTATTATGTTTTAGTATTTTTAATATGTATTCATCCAATTATATATATATATATATATCCATATTTTTTTAATAACTTATATTTAATTAATAAAAAATATCCATTTTCTCAATATTTTTAAAGTGTACTCATTTTGAATTATTCAATTTCACTCATTTTTAAAATGCATGTATTTAAGATTATATTTCTATTAATAATGTTAAAAGTATATTTGTAAATAAATATTCAGAAATAAATAATAAATCTATATTTTCTTTTTTTAACGGAAACCAAAACACCCCCCATTACATGACTTAAGATTTTAATTGAGTATTCTATCCCTGATAAACCAGTTAAAGAGGCTCGAGATCACCCTTCGTCGTATGGTTGATACTGTGTAAAACCACCCCACCCCACACCGCCCAGCACAGAAGTGGGGATAAAGTCAATGGTGGTGAAATTACGATGCTGAAACATAACCAGTAGGAATCGAACCCCCAACTCTAAGGAACCAAGCGAAAGACCCAACCACTAGGCCACCCCCATTGGGGTAATGTATATTTACTGTATTAATAATTATTATAAATAAATAGTTATTTTTTTAAAATAAGTATTTATATAATTACAAATAAATAAATATATATATTTAAATAATTATAAAATTATAATTAAGTTATTTAAATAATTATAATAAGTTTTGTAATTATATTTAAATAATTATAATTAAAAAAATTTAAAATCACTTTTGTAGTGTTAATAAAGATCAATCTTTATCAGCACCAATTAAGCACTCTTAAAATATATATTTTTCAGCGCTAAAACTATAGCACTGATAAATATGTCTTCAATCAACACTTTTTTAGTACAGATAAATATGTCTTTAATCAGAGCTTTTTTATCACTGATAAAGCTCAAGATTTATCAACACTAAAAACACTAATAAAAGACATATTTATTAGTGCTTATAACTTTAGCACTGATAAAAGGGATCTTTGTCAGTGCTTTTTAAAATCGTTGTTAATAGTGTCCCTGATCTCTGTAAAAAAACTCTAACATGACTCAGTCACTAAAGCTCTCATGGAACTCATCTACTACTAGCATTACTCCTCTATATTCTCTTAGATTAATCAAGGATATAATCCAATGTATGTTATTTTCCACTCTTCCTCTATCATTTTTTGATGTTTTGGGTTCCAGTTTTTGTGTGTGTGCACTGTTCTTAAAAATGAAGAGCCCTACATCTCTTCTCATCGCTATTTAAATAAAACTATCATGGTTCTATTTCATAATTTTTCTCCTTTCATATGTATTTGACTATCCAGCACATTTTTCCCTAGAGACACACATAGATGGTTTACTCTCCTCTTGACATTAACAAGGAGACCTCTCATCCCCCCTTAGTTTTCTCTTCATTTTTATAATATAGGGTTCTAAAATCTAGGTATTTTATCAAATTTAATTCATCCAATATACTATAATATAGATTCTGAAGGCTTAATTATGAAGGTTTAGAAGGATTAGGGGATACCAATTTGTGGCCCTTATTTATGGGTGATGAACATATAAGGACCATGGTAGGTGTAAAAATCATTAAAAAATGTTTTATGGATTTTTATTATTCATATAATTTGTTAAACCATGAAATTGGTTATTTAGATTTATGATTTTGATGAAAAAAAATTTATTTAATTCAAAAAAATATTGAATTAATTAGTCATGTTCCAAAAATTTATTTTAGTGATGCATGTTTTGAGAGTTTTTTTTATTTAATTAATTGAATATTATTATTAAACATTAACCATGGGTTAAAAAGAGTGATGGGTAATTTATTTGGTGAGTAAAGTATGCTCAAAAAAAAATTTAAAAATTTCCTAGATTGGATAGAGTTGAGAAATCATTGGGTAAATGCACTTAGAAATACACAACAATATATAAAGAGTGTATTTCCCAAAAGTAAGTGAGTTATACATGGTTGGATAGTTGATAAAGAAAACTATGAGATGTGATTTATTAATATATTTACAAATCAGAATAGGGAGATAATAAATTTCTAGGATAAAAAAATAATTTAAAAATATATCTAACATGGTGAATAACTGTAGAGAACAAAAATTGATTAAAATTTACTTTTGATGGTTTGGATCTTTATTTCCTATAAGTTTGATAATTTATTATCCATGTCTAAAATGAAAACAAATTGAGATATGATCCCCCTATTGTAATTAACCCTTTGTTTTATTCCATATTCAAACCTCTCTTCTTCTTTGATCATTGTTTATCACTAGGTTAAGGCACTATCACTCCTTCTATGATCATGGGTCCTCAAGAATATTTTTATGATTCATGTATAGTATAATCTCCTTAAAGGATAGAATACTTTGTTTGCTACTTTACTGTTTTAAATCAAACATATTCCATTGAAGCTTAAATGTGGATTCCACTGATACTATACTACAATTACGCCATAGATTTTTCTTCTTTATTTCCATTCACATTTATCCTTGAGATAAATCATCTCTTTTTAGGTTTTTTATCCCTCTAATGATCATATTATGATACCCTAAAACTTATAAGTGGTATCAGAGATTTTTTCTTCAAGAACACAATGTATTAATTTATAAGTTTTTTGAATAAATAAAATTAATATTGTATTATGTCAATATCATATATTATGATATGAAGGATTTCTTTGTTCAACTATATCATATGGATATTAAATGTCAATTGAGGAGACGTTATGGGTGATTCCATTAGTTTAGGTTCCTAGGAAACTTTAATCCTTAGACGCTTGATTGTCTTCCATCTATTGATGATGGATTAGACTCCCTTTTCAAACTAGCCTTTCTCCCATCATCAAGAGATGGAAGGAAATCAAGCATCTGATGATGGATTAAATAAAGGAAGTGAAGGTTAGTTATACTTTAGTATTTAATTATTATATCTCTATTCAAGATTTCATGAAATATGAATTCAATTGTGGACTTTTATGTATGGAGTGTATTGCATTTTTGTTATTCAATAAAAATTAGATGTTTGACTACTCATGCAGATAATGGATTTTAAACATGATGATGTTGCCAATCCCAACCAAGAAGATACTCTTGATGATGAAACTATATAATTATTAGGGGATCAACAATATTTTGATGAAAAAAAAGGAAAAAAACAATGACACAATGTTATAGTTTTGAATAAAATTATCAAGGAAAGAAGTCAGGGTATAAAATTTGAGGTTGGTTGGTTTAACGACCCAAACATCTATCAATGAAAATTCCTCTTGATCTAATTAAATGTATTAATATGTAAAAAATTTATATAACATATGAACTTCTTTGTTTTATGTTTTTTTATTTTAAAATACTCTTAATAATTTTGACCATTTCTAATATAGTGGTTAAATAGTGATCACATTATTATTATAAATATAGGGCTTTAACAAATCAAATTTACTCAGAAAAAGGAAGTGATTGCCTCATACAGTAGAATTTCTCTGTATGAATCCCATTTTTTAGAGCTCGGAAAGGAGGTGGTGTCATTGGGATTCTCTCTTGACCAAGCCCAATCCAAGCTTCAACACGTTAAGCTCAAACGGAACTGCCTACGAGAGAAGTGGAAGTTGATAGAGATTACCACCTGAATGATGTTATCCATGCCACCCCAAGAGTTTGTCACCATCGCACACCTTACACTTTGGTAAAATGTGGGTGTTATAAGGGCTATGTAAGAATACTCTATCACTATGATTATGTGCATTATTTTTGTATATAATAAATAATATACATTCATTTTATTTTTGTTACTTTGTAAATAGTTTTTAAATCAAAAATAGTATTTTTAGTTGATATTCAATTAAGAAATAGATTTTGATGAATTAATGGATTTTTGAATTAAATAATATTTTAATAAAATATTATTACTAAGTTACTTTTTATTAATTATAAATGATCATATAATTTTTATGAATAAAATTGTGGTTTTTATTAAGGTTTGAAATCCGTTTTTTGTCAAAACCTATGAATTTTCGATAAATGTCTACTTTTATTTTAAAAGTAAAAATTAAAATATTTATAAAATTATTTAGATAAAATGAATATTATTTTTGGAATCAGGAATTTAAATTATCCAATGTTGAATTTTTCATAATTTTTTGAGACAGGAAAAATTTTCGGTAAAAATTAAATAAAGTTTAATTATATAATGTGTTTTATGACATTATAATGACCCAATAGTGATGTAATAAAATAATATAAATGGTATTTTAGGATAATACATGTTTTACCATGAAAATAATGTGATTTTAAGTTTGTTTTATTTATTTTACAAAGCTTTAGTGGACCCTTTAAGACTTATAAAACATTTGAACTTTTAAATTTATTTCCTTGAGAGTGTGACTCACCTACACCGAATAAAACCTAATATTTTAAAAAGTTCGGCCATTGGAGTTATAAAATAATGTTTTCCACTCCCCTTTGGAAAATATTATGGGCTGGTTTGTGCTTTTTATTAGTTTAATGTGTGGTTTCCAAAACCTAAATAATAAAGAATTCCCTCTCTTTTCCTATATAAACCCACCCAAGCTCCCACTTCCTCTTCACTCAAAGCCTTTGGAGATCGACCAACCTATGACCTCATCTATATATAATCCTTTAAAGGTTCCATAATCTTCCAAGAAGTCACTCTAAATCCTCTCCCAAGCCTTTGGGATCACACATCTAAGTAAGGGATTTCTTCCTTTCTCTTTTTTGTCCAACTTTCTTAATGTTGTTGTAACCTTTTAATTTAAATTAAAAATGTTGGGGTATGATTTCTAACCTCCCCCATACTTCCCTAATTATGTTTTAATGAATAGATACCTATTTATATCTCATTAATTCCTCCCATTTATAGCTGTTACCATGCTTAAATTTCATAAGGGATTTCTTCCATTCTCATTTTTGTCCAAATTTCTTTATGTTGTTATACTCTATTATTTTCAATTAAAAATGTTGGGGTATGATTTAACACCTATACCATACTTACCTCATGTTTTAATTA
Source organism: Viscum album (assembly GCA_963277665.1). Taxonomy (NCBI): domain Eukaryota; kingdom Viridiplantae; phylum Streptophyta; class Magnoliopsida; order Santalales; family Viscaceae; genus Viscum; species Viscum album. The sequence goes on from OY728160.1 coordinate 740,136,656, forward strand.
TGATATACCTTTTTCTATCTAACTAATTCCTTCCATGTACACCTGTTACCATACTGAAGTTTCGTAAGAGATTTCTCTCTTCTCATTTACATTCTAGCAATTATGTTGTATTATGAATATAAATTACATTACATATGTTGGGACATGTATCTATATTAACCCATTACTATCCAATTCCTGTAAATATGTTTATACACCCCTTTCTCTCTCATCAACCATTTTTAAGAATTCTTATCTCATGTTGTTATGCTTCCGAAATTTCACCGCCATTTTTTTCTAAGCCAAATACATTGTGTAGTGAATACCATTCCCATTTCTCTATCAAGGGTATTAAACTTTACACACATTTACTTATTGATTATATAGTTTCATGTATGTATTCCACATTCCTTTATCATGTAATAAATGATGATATTGAATTATTCCATGTAGTAAGATCCATGTGGTACACTTAAGCATAAAATGAAATGATTAAGAAGGGTGTGCCCGGATACCGCTCAAATACATTGGGTAAAGATTAGTATCATGATACTTCAAGTGAAATTAGGGATTAATCATGATAATTAATGTGCAATGAGCCTTGGATCAGGCTAATATCATGTTAAATGTGGTTTCCACATTTTCATGTTATGATAATCATGTTATATTGTGCTTTTATGTTCACGTATCTCTTATGCTCCATTTATATGCCCATTTCCTAACATGTAATATATTCTACATGTTATGCCATTTTTACTCCCTTAATGGGCTTTATAGCTCACTATTTTCTTATGAATGTCCTCAGTTTATACCATACAATGCTAAGTGTGAAGGGATGTTATGGTCATGTAAAAGAATTTTTCAATAAAGATTTGTATTTCATGTTTTAAGTTGTTATGTAATGTTATTAAGCCCTAAAGAAACTATAACTATCGATATTATATGTTTTATCAAGTAAATATTTTAAGTAATAAATAATGTTTAAATGTGAGATAAAGAGAAAGGTTGTTATAGTTGGTATCAGAGGATGGGTTTCATTTTTTTTGGAATTAGGATTAGAAAACCCTAGTGAAAGTCTTAGGGATAAGACTAAGTATAATAAAAATATCCCTAAATTTTTGTGAGTATTTATTAAGTGTTTTATCAAGAAAATTAATCCCTATCTAAATAAGAGTAGGTAGAGGAGGATCTGGCACAGATGTATCTAGGGGTAAAACCCGAAAACACCACTTTGAGCTAGACTCGAATGGGAACTGGTGCACGATAACGGGTCTCGCTGCACTATTGGTTACAAAACTCATGGGGGATATGCTTTGATAAATTAAAAAGATTATTATGAACCATTTTTAAGGGAATAAAAAAATCCCCCTAATAATATATGTTGGGAAGTAGATCATGTATAACATAGATTTAATCATATAAATTCATAAGTTAAGGAAATAAAAGTAATTTATAAGTTGCCCATTTTTTTATTTGGATTACCATTTATGTGTTACCCCTAACTTTCCTTTTATTCTAGCCAATGGTCAGTAATAATAGGACTCAAGCTAACAACCGATGTGAAGATCAATGTGATGATTGTTCTAATGAGATTCCCAATCTGATGGGAGTGGGAATTTCAAACTTTGTCATGATACTCTCTCATTTAACTCAAGTTTTGAATAGAAACATGGGTCAAGAGGAACATTCAACCCCCCCCCCCCCCAAGAAAGAACAAGTCACAATCGAGAGCTTCATGAGACAAATTCCTCCTACTTTTAATGGATCATCCAATCCCTCAATCACCAACTAATGGATCAACTCCATTGAGAATATATTCTCTATCCTTTAATGTTTTGAACAAGAGAAGGTACTTCTAGCTACTTATTGTATTGAGGTTGAAGCTGATAAATTGTGGACATTAATCAAAAATATGAAACATGGGGAGGATATCGAGGAGTTATAATGGAAGGATTTATGGAAAATGTTTTTCGACAAATATTTTCCTCGGACCCTCCAAATTAAGATGGAAAGGGACTTCCTTTACTTCAAGAAAAAAGACGAAAAATCCATCAGAGAGTATGAGGAAAACTTCAAAAGTATTTCACGATATGCCTCCAGATTTTTCGTTACCCTCGAATACAAGGTTGACCACTTCTTTGGTGGGCTAAAACCTAGCCTACGGAAATCCCAAGTGAACTGTGACTTTGAGAGCTTTGAGAAAATTGTCTGATGTGCCCTCAAAGTTGAAATAGAGATCAGAGAATCTCAAGGGTATCATGGGGATAAGAAGCATAAGGTGGACTTCAATTTCGTAATTCTGATGGATAAATCCAACGGTGCTAAAAAAATCCAGCACCCCACTTTCCAAAGGTGTGGAAAGAAGCACCCCAGAAATTTCCTGAAGAGGATGAAGAAATGCTTTAGGTGTGGAAGAGAAGGGCACCTGGACATTAACTACTGACAAGAAAAACCTTCAGCTACGATAGAGGAGGGAAATTCTCTGTTCGGCACTAAACCTATTGTTCATTGTTTCAACAGCAAAGAACTAGGGCACTTTGCAAATTAGTTCCCTAAGACAATGGTCTTTGGAGGCAACCAACAACGTCCAAGGCAGCAAGGGAGAGATTTTTCTATCACTACTGCCAAAGTGAACCTCGAAAATGAAATGGTGACAGGTATGCTGGTTATTCATTCAATAATAGAGAATGTGTTTTTTCATTCTGGTTCTATCCATTCTTTTATATCCTGAAAGTTTTGTAGAAAAATCCCAACACCACCACAAATCATGGAAGTAAAGATGTCGGTGAGTATGAAAAATGGGGAAATCATTGCATCCCATAAATATAACTCCCTCTTTATCATAATTTGTGGATTGAACTTCCTGGTGAACCTTTTCATACTCCCTCTAGTGGAATTTGATGCAATTCTTGGCCTATATTAGCTTTCTCTATATAAAGCCAACATAAATTGTCGTGAGAGGGAAATCACTCTCCATATGGTGAATTGACCCCCGATTCTGTATGAGGAAGATGAATCTTATTTAGCACCATCATCTCAAGAATGGATATCACTTCCATATGATCATTCATATCTGGCTCAGATGATTGAGTCTAAGGAAGCAACCATCCTTGAACACATGTATATTGTGAGTGAATTCACTGAAGTTTTTCTTGATGAATTTTATGGTCTTCCTCCTAGAAGAGATGTTTAATTCCCAATCAATCTTATACCTGGGGCATTTCCAATATCCAAGAATCTGTGTATAATGGCTTTTGTGGATCTTGAGGAGATAAAAAAACAACTACAGGAGAATCTAGATAAAGGGTTTATATGCCCAAGTGCTTCACCATGGGGTGCACCAGTCCTCTTCATCAAGAAGAATGATGGGTCAATGTGCCTTTCCATTGATTATCATGAGCTCAAAAAAATCACAATAAAGAATAAGTATCCTCTTCCCTGAATTTATGAATATTTTAATCAACTATTGGAGAACAATGCTTCTCCAAGTTGTATTTATGGTCGGGATATTACCAAGTAGTGTTAAAGAAGGAGGATATTACCAAGACTACTTTTTTTACAAGATACAGGAACTATGAATTTATAGTAATGCCTTTAGGACTCAATAATGCTCTAAAAATATTCATGGACTTCATGAGTAGAGTCTTTATAGATTACCTTGAAAAATTTGTGGTATTATTTATAGATGATATTCTGATATACTCCAAAACCAAGGAGAAGCATCTAAGAACTATACTAGAGACCTTGCGAAAGGAAAATCCCTATGAAAATTAAAAAAAGTGTGAGTTTTAGTTTAAGGAGGTCTCATTATTGGGTCATATCATCACAAGAAATGGGATATGTTTGGATCCCTCCAAGACAGATGCAATTGAGGGATGACCAATTCCAACATCGGTAACGGATATCCGTAGCTTATTAGGGTTAGCTGGATATTATTGTCGATATGTGAGAAATTTTTCACGATTGTCCAACCCTCTTACCAAGATAACTCAGAAGGGAGTAAAGTTTTCATGTAGTGATGAATGAGAAGAGAGCTTCAAGGAGTTAAAAAAGAGGATTATCACTGTGCATGTGCTCACACTACCCACAATTGGAGAACTTTTTATGGTATTTAGTGATGCTTGGAAGAAGGGTGTGGGTTGTGTGTTGATGCAAAATGACAAAGTCATTACCTATGATTAAAGGAAATTGAAAGTTCATGAGAAAACCTATCCAACACATGATCTATAGTTAGTTTTGTTAATCATCGTTTTAAAAATTTGGCGGCATTACCTCTTTTAGAAGAAGTGTGAAATATATACAGATCACAAAAGCCTCAAGTATATATTCACAGAGAAAGATTTGAACATGTGCCAATGAAGATGGTTAGAGCTGATCAAAGACTATGACTGCTCCATCCATTAACACCCTGGAAAAGAGAACAAGGTGGAGGATGCTCTAAGTTTAAAGGACCCAGAGATTCTATCATTGATGAGAATTGAAAAGGATCCAATATTCTTAGATTTGATGAAGACGGACATGGGAATCAAAAAGAAGGGAACATCATCAATCCTTTCACAAATGATTTATCAACCGTCTATTTTATAAAGGTTAGAGGCTTATCAAAATGATGATGTGGGAATTTAGAAGAAATTGGAAACTATCAAAATAGGGAAATCCTTGGAGTTCAATGTTAATGAAGAAGGAATTGTGAGATTTGGGACAAGACTATGTGTCCCATCATGTCCGGAGTTAAAGAAATAAATTTTGGATGATTCACATAGTTCGAATTTCTCCATTCACCCAGGAAATACAAAGATGTATAGAGATCTACAAGATCATTATTGGTGGGATAACATGAAGAAGGAGATCGTTGAGTATACATCAAAGTGCCTTGTATTTCAGTAAGTGAAGGATGATAGGATGAAGTCTAAGGGGACAATGCAACCATTACCCATACCATCTTGGAAATGGGAGAATATCACCATGGACTTTTTCACTGGACTTCTAAAGACATCCAAAGGAAACAATTCTATCTAGATTGTTGGGGATCGTCTTACAAAGACTGCACACTTCATTGAAATTTGGGAGGATTTATCATTGGATCAATTTCCACGGATATACATAAAAGATGTAGTAAGGCTTCATGGAGTACCACTATCGATTGTATCCGATCAAGATCCAAGATTCACCTCTATGTTTTGGAAGAGTCTTCAACATGATCTGGATACTGAGCTGAACTTCAGTACGGCTTATCATCCTCAAAATGATGTCCAATATGAGTGGACTATCCAAACACTTGAGGAATTGTTGAGAGCATGTTCAGTGGACTTCAAAGGAGAATGGGATGAACATCTCCCTCTAGTTGAGTTTTCTTACAACAACAGTTTCCACTCAAGAATCCAAATGGATCCTTATGAATCTCTTTATAGGAAGAGGTACAGAACACCGGCATGTTGGGATGAAGTTGGAGAGAGGAAACTCCTAGGTCCAGAAATGGTTGAAGAAATGGTGGAGAAGGTTAAGGCCATCCAGAAGCACATTAAAGCTGCTCAGAGTCAATAAAAGATCTATGTTGATAATTATCGATGAGACCTAGAGTTTGATGTTGGAGACATGGTATTCCTCTACATATCACTGTGGAAAAGAGTTATGAGATTGGGAAGAAGGGAAAGATTAGTCCAAGGTACATCATCCCATTTGAGATCCTATATCACATTGGAGTTGTGGCCTATCGACTAGCACTCCCACTGAACCTATCTCAAGTACATGATCTATTCCATGTATAACTCTTGAGGAAGTACATACCTGACCCATCGCATGTACTCAATCTATATGTGTTACCATTGTAGAATGACCTCTCCTAGGAAGAGAATCTGGTGAAGATCTTAGATCATAGGGAAAAAGTTCTACGAAATAAGACAATTCCCCTCGTCAAGGTGTTGTGGTGAAACCACAATTTTGAAGAAGAAACATAGGAATCGGAAGAAGTGAGGAATCATAGTTACCCTCATCTTTTTAGTGTGGGAAAATGAAATTTTGAGGGTGAAAATTTTTAAGGGGTGATATTTTAACGACACAAACTTCTATCAATGAAAATTAATCTTGATCTAATTAAATGTATTATTATGTAAAATGTTTATATAACATATGAACTTCCTTGGTTTTATGTTTCTGGATTTTAAAATACCGTTAAGAATTGTGACCATTTCAAATATAGTCGTTAAAAAATGATCACATGATTAGTATAAATATAGGGCTTTAACAAATCCAATTTAATCAGACAAAGGAAGCAATAGTCTCACCCAGTAGAATTGCTCTATATGAATCCCATTTGTCAAAGATCAGAAAGGAGGTGGCATCATTGGGATTATTTCTTGATCAATCCCAATCTTAGCTTCAACGATTTAAGCTTGAATAGAACTGCCTATAGAAGAAGGGAAAGTTGATAGAGATTACCACTCGAGCAATGTTATTCGAGCCACCCCAAGAGTATGTCACCATCGCACACCTTACCCTTAGGTCATATACGGGTGTTATAAGAGTCTATATAACAATACCCAAGCACTATTATTATGTACATTATTTTTTTATAGAATAAATAATATACATTCATTTTATTATTGTTATTTGTAAATAGTCTTTAAAGCACAAATAGTATTTTTAGTTAATCTTCAATTAATAAATCTATTTTCATTAATTAATGGATTTTTAAATTAAATAAAATTTTACTAAAATATTATTACTAAGTTAATTTTTATTAAGTATAAATGATCGTATAATTTTTATGAATAAAATTGTGATTTTTATTAATGTTTGAAATCCGTTTTTGTCAAAACCCATGAATTTTCGATAAATGTCAGTTTTTATTTTAAAAGTAAAATTTCACATATTTAGAAAATTATTTATATAAAATTAATATTATTTTTGGAATCAAGATTTCTAAATTATCCAATGGTGAATGTTTCATAATTTTCAGAGACAGGCAATTTTTTGGGTAAAAATTAAATATTGTTTAATTATATAATGTGTTTTATGACATCATAATGACCCAATAGTGATGTAATAAAATGCTATAAATGGTATGTTCAGAAAATATATGTTTTAAAATTAAAATAATGTAATTTTAGGTTTTTTTATTTATTTTACAAAGATTTAGTGGACCCTCTAAGACTTATAAAACATTTTAACTTTTAAATTGTTTTCCTTGAGAGTGTGACTCACCTCCAAACAAGTAAGCATGATATTTTAAGAAGTTAGTCCATTGGCCTTATAAAATAATTTTTTCCACTCCCCTTTTGTAAAAACCATGGGAAAAACCATGGGATGGTTTATAGTTTTGATTAGTTTAATGTGTGGTGTCCAAAACATAAATAACAAAGATTTCCCTCTCTTTTCCTATATAAACCCACCCAAGATCCCACTTCCTCTTCACTCAAAGCCTTTGGAGCTCGACCATACTATTCCATACTCTCTCTATAATCCTTCCAAGGTTCCCCAATCTCCCAATAATCCTCTCTCAAGCCTCTCCCATTCCTTTGGGATCATACTTCTAAGTAAGGTATTTCTTCCTTTCTCATTTTCATCCAAGTTTCTTAATATTGTTATACCCTTTTAATTTCAATCACAAATGTTGGGGTAGGATTTTCAGCTCCCCCATACTTTCCTCCTTGTGTTTTATTGATGAGAGACCTCTTTCTCTCTCATTGATGTCTCCCATGTACACATGTTACCATGCCGAAATTCCATAACGGATTTCTTCCTTTCTCATTTTTGTCCAAATTTATTTATATTGTTATCCCCTTTTATTTTCAATTAAAAATGTGGGGGTATAATTTCTCACATACCCCATACTTTCCTAATTATGTTTGGATTATGAGATACCCCTTTATCTCTCATTAATTCTTTCCATGTACACTCGTTACCGTGCCGAAATTTCGTAAGGGATTTCTCACTTCTCATTTACTTTCAAGAAATTATTTTGTATTATGAATCTAAATTTCATTAAATATATTGGGACATGTATCTATATTACACCCTTAATTTCCATTTAATTTACATATTATGAGGCACCCCATTCTCTCTCATCAATCATTTTTATGAATTCTTATGTCATGCTGTTATGCTGCTAAAATTGCACCACGGTTTTTTTCCAAGCCAAAGACATTGTGTAGTGAATACCATGCCCATTTCTCTATCAAGGGTATTCACCTTTACGAGCATTTACTTATTGATTATATAGTTTCATGTATGTATTCCACATTCCTTTATTGTGTAATAAATGATTATTTTGAATTATTCCATGTTGTATGATCCATATGGCGCACTTATGCATGAAATGAAATGATTAAGAAGGGTGCGCCCTGATAGCACTCCAATTAATTGGGTAAAGATTAATATCATTATAAATCAAGTTCAACGAGGGTTTACTCATTCTAATTAAATTTAAATGATTGTTTAATCATGTTCCATATGAAATGAGCCTTAGCTCATGATAATATCATCTTAAATGTTGTTGCCACATTTCCATGTTATGATAATCATGCTATATCATGCCTTTATGTTCATGTATCTCTTATGATCCATGGATATTATTATTTCCTAACATGTGATGTATTCTTCATGTTATTCCTTTTTTACTCCCTTACTGGGCTTTATATCTCACCCTTTTCTTATGAATTTCCTCAGGTTATCCCATTCAATGCTAAGTATGAAGGGATGTTATGGTCATGTAAAAGAAGTTTTCAATAAATATGTGTATTTTATGTTTTAATTTTTTATGTAATGTTCCTAAGCCCCAAATACACTAGACCTCTCAATCTTTTATGTTGTATCAAGTAAATATTTCATGTAATAAATCATGTTTAAGTGTGAAATAAAGAGCGGGGTTGTTATAGTTGGAATCAACACGACCAACCTATTGACTCCAACAATCAAACATTCATTAGTTATCTTGGGGTCACAAAGAGGATAAATTTTCCAATTGATATTGACGCATGCCTCCACATCCAAACTGTAATGAAGTAAATCCTTTGGAAAGATATAATGGTAATGTTACAATATACTTTCTCAATTTTACTAAAATATTATATAATGAAATGTTAATTTAGTTTTCATTATTCCTTACAGACTTCATTTATTTTAGAATATTTCTGTAAGAAATTTTTCCTAATGGTTGCTGGAAAATCCCATAGAGGCATTCATACTCTTCTGATGAAGTTACATCTTAGGGATACTAAGTGGAAAAAAAATCCCCACCCACCACTTTGTTATGAACACATTATAAAGTAGTAAACATGTATTTCTTTTAGAAATCGTCATAATGAGAAATCATTTCAGGTGCATTGCAAGCAATAATATATTATTTGAAATTATTTATTTTATCTAAATTGATTCAAAATTTCTAATTTATGGAATAGAAAAAGAGTGCTAAAAATAAAGAACATGTATCAAAACTAGCATACCCCAATTTCAAAGGAAGGATAGGGTACTCTTCATTAGAGATGAAATTAGTATGTATTTTAAATCAATAATAAAAGTTTAATTATGTGATATAAAAAAACATATGTTCCTTTGTTTGTATGCATATTGATAAATCAAAATTTGAAGCCACTTCCATCCCACATCATGTGGCATGGAAGGAGACTCTTAAAAATAAGGATAGTATATTAGTAGATGAAAACAAAAAATTAGAATGGTAAGCATGTGTAAGTATGAAATAATTGTAATTCATTATGATTTATAACAATATCACATAAAATAAAAATGTTCACCCTATTTGGGCCTTCGGGCCACCGGTTTGGGCCTATGGGTCTTAAGGGACTTCGGGTCATCAAAGGCCTTCAAGCCATAGGGCCTTCAGGACACATAGACCATGGAGTATCCCAGTTTACACAGAACATGCCCTAGAAGAGGATTAGAGCAAAAAAGAGTAGCAGCCACTAGAAGTAGAGATAACCAGATTGGAATAATGAGAGGGTATGTTAGCCGCCATCGGAACCAGGCACCGTGCAGATTTGTATGGGGCAATGTTGGAGGATCAGAAATTCAAGGTGGGGATCTAGGTGATCAATGACACAGAATCTAGGGAGGGGCAGTTCAGATGGGCTGGGCCTATAGGTCATGTATTAGGCACGGTATTCCTCTGGGCCTTCGGGTCATGTATTGCAGGTAAGTCGGGCCTTGTGCGTTGGGTCTACGGGTCATGTACGGGTTCCCTTCAACCCTTAAAAGGGGGATTATCTTTAATAAAATAAAAATAAGTCCTTTGTTCCATAAGGGATAATATGTTCATATTTTTTATATGGTTTAGACATATGAATCATTAATGGTCGTACCAAAAGAAAAGAAACTTTCAGTAGCTTTAAAGTGGCCTGAAAAATATGGTTATATTAGAGGATTTGGTTTTAGAGTCTCTCCTCGAAAATATATAAAGAAGATAAAACCTCATAAAGATATATATAATATGATGAGAAAAATTCATACACAAATAGGCTCACTATAAGATATTATTTTACAGTCTGGTTTGGCAGACCAGTGTATAAGAAAAGATCAAAGCGAACCGGTGGTGGAGCAAAGATCTGCACATGACCCAAATAATCCCACTAACTTTAAGGCTAGTCATTCCCCCCAAACCATACCTGGGGTAATCAATTTTTTCATTACTCTTTCTCCTAAATGTGAATTAAACAACTTCCAATAACTTTATAATACTAAAATTATACAGGGTGTAATTGTATATGATTTTTTCTATCAACACCCACGTACTGATGTGTTGCGAGGGGTACAATGTATAATATCCCGGGAGACCATCTACACAATCAACCCCTCCCAAAATATCACATGAGAGTGGGTATTAAGGTAGCTTATGATCCGAATCCTGAGTTTCATGTTCCACTTGATGAACCAGATATTACAACAGTCGAAGCTTCTATTGGATCTTTCATAGCATGGTCGTCTAATATTATAAAGATACATGAGGTACATCTTTAACAAATTTTTTCATATGAAAAACATTTAATAGCTGATGATAAAAGGTCTAAAGTGAGGTATGATATTATATATGGATAAAGTGGTGGATAAATGGAAGGTCTAATCAATAAAATTTAGTGAATTGACCAAGAAAACAAAACAAACTTCCAAGAGTACCTTCTCTCCACCAGTTCCATAGAAATATTTATTAACATTACAACTTTATATAGAGACCACATTTAAAGATAAAATATGTCTTACATTTACTATGAAGAAGAAATATTTGGAGATTCCATTATAGACAAAATTGGTCTCAAGTCTCAAAATGAGATTCTCAATCATGAATGGTTGGTGTAATGCCCCGACCCTTGTTACCCAGACTCGGTGCATTATTACATAACATTGGAATGATCACAAGAGATCAAATCCCGAAAGACCAATCAGTTTAGTAGCCTTGGAAGTACTAGATACATACATAAGTTTTAAATTACATTATAAAATTAAAATACAACAACATTGTGTCTCCTTTGAACACACTCATATCCCTGCAAGTCAGTTATAATATACTTCTTTTCATCTTGGGAAAAATAAAACATATAAAGGGGTGAGCTTAGATGCTCAGTAAGGGTAAATAATTTAACAGAAGCTATAAACTTTAAGTCAAGATATGTAATAAAAACAATAGCCTTTTAAACGTAAACTTTAACATAATATGGAAAAAAATAAATCAACCATTACCATATAAACATACACATAGATATTCGAATAGTCGAATAATCACATGTAATAACTAATTTCATAATGAGGGAATGCATAATGTCGGACATCATAACCACATAGTCAAGGCCTCATGCCAAGAATACAAATAAATATTTTGTCAAGACCTTGTGCCAAGACACTAGTTTGTCTCATGAGACCTACCGATGCATCGAGGAGCTATAGTGGGCTCCACCAGTCACTTACTAAGACCAATGCATTCCTCATATGAAAATTTTGAAACATAACATAAACATTCGTATTATAACTAGAATATGAAATGTCAATAGTTTAACCATAAACCATGAATGGTATAAAAATAGCACATCCACAGTCAAACATATAATAACTCATTCAATACAATATGGAATATTGTATTATAATAAATCAACCCTAATCAAGAATAATATCCAATAAAGGATGTTGTCATAGTTGAAAATGATCAGTAAAACTCTTTGAGAGAAATATAACTTTTTGTGAAATAATTTAAAATTCACACATTTATATAGGAAGTAATTTAAAGGATATTATTTAATTAAAGTGTCCCATACCACTTTGAAACTTTTTAAAGGAATTAAAATTTTAAAACAATCATGTCCATATAAATAAATCTTTAAAATCATTTTTTAAAACATGGACATTAATTAAAAAGATTTAGAAAAATAAATCATTAAAACACTTAAAATGTTAATCTTGATAAAGTGTCCCTTCCAAAAAACCTTAAAATATTAATTTTGAAAAAAAAATTATGAAACATGGACATGGATGATAAATATGTTCTAGTAAATACATACACATAAATAATCTCAGATAATAATGAGATTGAGGAATTAACTCTTACCTTGTACTTTCCTTTGGTTGAGGGTATGATTAACCTCTTGTATAATGACTATAGTATGTTATTAAATTATAAAAGAACCATATTCATATTTATGATATCATACTTGATTCATTTATGGATTTATAATACCCATTTAATAATAATTTCTATATTAAAATAACATTTCAGGTAAAAATATCTTTCTTTATCGTACGTGTTTTAACTTGTTATTCTTGATTGTATAACTTATATAATGATTTAATTGATTAAATAATATTAAAAATTATTTATGTATCATATATATTCATAATATAAATATGTATAATAGATAGATATATGAAATGGAAGACACCATTTATGGATACAGTAGGCCATACGTACGCATAAACGTCGTTTTCGTTTTCATATCATATTGAACGGAAGTAAGTGAATGAGATATATGTAAATACATATATATATATATATATATATATATATTTCAAGTAGAATTATTATTTCCTATATTACATACTTATTAATAATATTTTTTTTTTTAATAATCATTGAATGGTGAACGTGGAAATGAATCTCATCGCATCGTGGAGACGGTAAGTCGTACGTACGCACAAGCGATGATATCATTATATTGATAGTGAAATCGTATGTAATTTGATGTTATATTATATATAAAGAATAATTAACATGATATATTTATTATTTACATCAATTATACTCATTATTATACCCATCCAAATAATTAATTATTGAATAACAAACTACACCACGACGTGGAGATGGTAAGTCGTACGTAAACATGTATGGTGACTTTATTGTTCATAGGATGGATAGAATAATTAATATGGTTATACCATATTAATAATAAAATCTCAGTATGTATAAGGTAATGGAGTTATTATTTTAGAATGGAAATAACAAAGAAAGAGGAATTAGAAGAAGAAAAGAACTTTGAAAGAGGTGATAAAATAATTACCTCTTCTTCGGGTTCTTCCTTTTGATTTGATCAAAAGGGATCCTTATATTGGATTTATGATAAAATTAAGGCCTATAGGATTAATTTAGGGTAGTTGGGAGGATATTTGAGCAGGTTTGGTATGATCTAAATGGCTTTGGAGGTGTGAATTTAAGAAAAGGGGTAGTACCCTTTTATAAGAGAGGTGAGCGTCACTTAAGAAAAAGATTGAAATATTAATTTATTATACAATCATATTCAGTTTATAATAGCTCCAAAAGGATTTATTTCAAGGATATGGTGGGGATAGTTCTAAAAACTCTCAACTAATAGGTTTTAGACAGGTTTATGTCACTATATTAACCTTATCTTTTAGATTTAACTCTTAGTTAAATAGTTTAACTTTTACCATGTATTCTTGTATTATTAAAATAAAAGGTTAATAAACTTACTATAAAAAGCCAAGAGATCCCCAAATGATTCATTATTGACATATATAACATTATCTAAGACATTTGGCCAAACCATAGATTTTTAGGAATATTATATCAATTAGTAATATAGTATTTGTTTTAAAAACTCATTTATGTCAATTTTGACACTATTTAGTATTTTGTTTTTTTTGAAAGTCAAAAAAACTTGATTACTTAGAAAAAAATAAATTAAATCAATCCTAACATGTCATACTAACCTACAAAATTAGTTAAATGCATCAAAATCCTCAATTTATATTTATTTAGATATTTATAATATCAATTATTTTAATCATTCATTAATAAGGTAATTACTGCATCATCATTGTGTCATAAATAAATTTATTTATTTAATGTCTAAAAATTATAAATAAAATTCCATTATGTAGGAAATACTTTTAGATTTATAATGAATATTTATAGATTAATTTATCTTATGTATAACCCTATATTAAAAATGTTTTAGTTGTGAAAATTTGAATTTAACACTTTTAACTCTTCTTTAAACAAAATAATAATAAATTTCCTAATCTAATCCAAGTGGATCAAAGAGGATAATATTTTATTCCTAAGGTTTATTTTGGTCTAAATACACTTATCCAATAGAATTAGTACATGTGTTAGGGTAATTATAATATCATTTTTACCTTTAATTATCATATTTACTTTTAACCATGGTAAATAAAATTCAAAAGTTACTATTCACCAAAAATTATTTTCATCCAATTGAACCACATTTTACTTACTGATATCAACTGTGACTCTCTTATTTTTTAAATTAAATTCACAAAAGTGGTAAAATTAAGTTTTAAGCAAATTTGCTAACGTGCTTAGAAGGTGGGTAAAGGACGTTAAAAAGTTCAATAAAATTTTATATATCTAATTTTATTATAAAATGACTCCAGTGAATTAAATTGAACTTATATAGGTATTATGTATCTATTTTTTCTTAAAATAAATAATTATGTTAAAAAAAGTCGATTTTAAACAATAACTCATTGTTTTCACTATTCATCAAAAATTGAATGTTTTCAGAAAAATACCAAAAATTTACCCTAAGATAATTTTGATGTTCCAAATTCAAAAATGATTTATATTTTACCAAATTAAAAATATGGAAGTTTCATTAGTTAATTTAAAATTAATTCCCATTGTCAAAACCAGAAAGCGGATTTTTGAGAAGTAAAAACTATCAAAAGATTGATATGTGTTTATGTTCAATTTAAATGTAAAATTACATAAAATGACCAACATTGGATTAAATGATAAAAATATAATGTAATTATATTTCAAAACCATTCAAATTTATAATTTAACACTATAAATTATTTTGATTAAAAAAGTTTTTTTCAATTAAAATTTAGTATTTTTCACTATTCGTCAAAATATGAAAGTTATCAGAAAAACACCAAAAATTTATTTAAACTAAATTTTTATGTTCAAATTCTAAAGAAGAATTTTATTTTGTCAAATTTAATATATAAAAGTGTCAAATATTAGATTTAAAAAGGGTTCTCCATTAAAAGGTGGTAAAATGGTATTTTTTTAAAAATACTTCCTTTATCTAAAAAATTGAATTTGTTCTTATATTATGTCTATGAAACACATAATATGGATGTTAAAATTATATAGCTTATATTAAATTCAAAATGCAGTTAATACTATTCATAACATCTTTTTAAACGGCTAGTTTGGTAAGTCTTGGTGTGTTCGAACTCAGTGTTGTGTGTAGCGCATGCTATTGAATTACGTTAAAGAGATAATGTATTATGAAATCCTGGGGTGTTACAGTTGGGAATCTCAATTGTAAATATATACATAAGGTACATTTTTATAATACATCTGTCCAAATAGTGAGATAAATATGTTTATTAAAGTTAATAACTGTTCATATTTTGTACATGTGTTTATATTACAACTATATAAAGGGAAGATAGTGAAAAACATGATTTGGATTCATTAATTCCTGTATCATTTCTTTGATATAAATTACTTTGGAAAAGAAAGAAATAAATAAGAAGAAAACAAGTTACTTGAAGCTTTTAATAAAAAAACATCATACGATAGACTCTTTTTGATGCCTACAATGCAAGGATAAAACTCTATGATCTAATCACGTAAAATAAATTTTTTATTTCTTTATTACTTAATTGTTTTTTTAGGAAGAACTAGAATGCTAATCGCAGTCAACATAGATACCCCAAATATTTATTTTTTGGATTCAATGCATGGATTTCAAACCAACCAACCACACATGATGTGTATTGTGAATTTGTAATACACTATAATCAATATCTATTATTTATATTAATCCTAGTGGTTGCTTATAAACGTTTCACTCTCCTCACTCTCCATCTCCCTCCAATTTCACCACTACCATGATTTATTTCTCCTTCCAATTATCTGCTACCTAAAACCCTATGCAAACATTGTTTCTTCTTCCTTCTCCCTCACATTTTTCTACTCCTATGAAATCCCTTTAGCATTCTTCCTTATCCCTTATGTTTGTTCTCCAACTCTCTCCATCTCACCATATCATCATCTCATTGTCTCTTTGTCTTATTGTCTCGCCGCCATAGATACTACTCACAGTCCATGTCTCCCATCTCCCATCTCTTATCCCTTTGCTCCCATGTCTCACTCCTCTTCTCCCTATCACCGTCACATTATCCCTCTTCATTCCCCCACTCCCCTGCTTCCCCCACTCCATCGTTACCCGTTCCTATATACACCTTCGCCTCTCTGCAGTCTTCACATATTCTAGGAACTCAGTCAACGAACCATAACTCACAGCTTCTGATTCTCATGTGGTGTGGTTTATTTGGATGATGATTGTTTTATATCCTCAGATCTCGATTCAATTTCTATTTTTTGGGTTTTTATTCACTCTTATTTTATCCAATATGCAATGGGTGATAAATTAGTATGCGAGTTTAGGTTTGTTCGTGCTATATTTTTGTGTGCTCGTTTCTTCCATTTTTTCATGTTAAGAAGTTTTTATCCTTATAAAGCACAAGAAAGTAGGAGCACATGGTCATCGGTTCCGAGTGACTATGAGATATTAGAAACCTAGTTACTCAAGAAGGGAATTAAGGGAATCCCATTTTTGGGGTCTCTCACCTAGCCATGAGGTCTGTTTTTATTCTCCTCTACCTTCTGTTCCACTCTTTGTTTCTTGTCATCACTACTGGTTATTGTTTATTAGGAGTTCTTTTCATGATTTTTGTGATTATTTAAAGTCTTATACTTTCATGATCTGGAGTACATGACCCTTATCACAAGGTGATGGAATTTATCATTCATTCGTGTATCATCCTTTATTATACATCTCATGTATTTAAATTAAGTTGCTGCTAATAGAAAATTATCCTCAATTTCTGAATTCTCACAATAGACACCTTATTTCACTTGATGTCATATAGTTTCTAGGTTTAAAGTTGTTGTGACATTATTTTTAGGGGGTATGGAATAAAAGAAAATTTTTCTAAATATTATAATGTGGAATCATTGATCCTTTTATAAAACTGGATTATTGTCACATATTTGTCTTCCCACATTCACCGCAACCAATATACTATATAAGATTTTATTTTTTAGTTTTCTGCTCTAATTTTATTTTTGGATATGTGTTTTTTAAGACTAATCATTGAGTTTACTATTATTTTATTCTTGTCCAAGAGGACTAGAAACAATTTCATATTGGTTGGCCCATCCAATATTATTTATGACATTTTCAAGTGAGATTTCACTCAAAAATTTTCCTCTCTAACTATCCATTGACATCTCATTCTTTGTATCTTCCCATTTTTTATTTTAGGTATATATTTGTAGAACCATTTCTAGTCCTGTATGATGCAAATTTTATTATATTAATTAATTTTCGTTCTAAATTTTATAGTTTATTAATTATACTCTTATATTTTAAGATTAGATTCTATAACATTGATATATGAATTTACAAATACCTCCAAAATTAATTTTATTATTTTTTATCATGTTGTTTCAAAATGTTTCAAAAATATTAATTGATTAATAATATTACATGATCATTTCCATGAATGAAAAACTCATCCAACGAACCCTAACTGAGGAATGGATAAGTATAAATCAATTACTCATGATGTTTTATGCTACATTTTACATCACTTTCATATTGGCATCAATGATGATGGTTTTTTACCAAATAAACTATTCAGTAATCTTTGATCCTTTCATCATATACGGTTTAGCTCTAATTATCTCTTTCCATTATTTATGTTTGTAGGTTGTGTTCATGAATGTTGCATGAAAGGGAGCTTCAATATAAATGATCTCCAGAATAAATCTCCAGGAACACATTAACAAATTGGTAATACATCATGATTGATTTATTTTAATGGAAATGGTTATTATTATATGGTTATAGGTGTATATGTTAATGGTATATTGAAAAATTATAAGATTTTTTAATACAAAATGTGATGAATATGAGTTAGATAAAGGCATAGGAAGGGTTTGACATTATTGAAAGAACTTTGATGTATTTTTAGTATGTAGATATACCTGGGGCATATGTTGGTATCATAATTAAAAATAATTTAAATCAAGTATCTATGTTTGATTTTAATATTAGATTAAAACTTTTAAACATTTTTTGGGGCATGTTAAATATTTAATATTCCCAATTCAAACAACTATACTGGATAGAGAAAAAGGCGGGATATGAGGTTGCTCACTGGCTTTCAATATCAATAAATTTTGCAATATCATATAGTGGTAATAGATTAGACTATTTCATTTAATTTTCAATCAAATTCACAAGGGTAGTGAGAGGTGATCATTCTACATTTTAGGGTTCTTACTTTATAATAATTAATAATCTTTCATTATAATTACTTTCATTTTTTATAAATTAATTTCAATCATTTGAAATTATTTTGTGAACTTCATTGATTTATAAATCCATTGACTGAGGTGAGACTTCAAGTATTTTCTGATTAGTGAAAGGAGGATGAGAAAAATGAGCCTTATTTAAAAAATTTCCACTTTATCCTAATAGAGCCATCTTTTATTGCGCATCTATCTTTTTTGACGTAACAAAATATTTAGAGCAATATAAATTTTTTTTTGATGTATTTATGAATGAATAGATTTAGATTATAGGATAAGGTTATTGATAATGTCTTATGTAAACAAGATCAAACTTCACAATAGTCCTCCACAAGATAATGAGGTATGACATCCACTTTTAGTTATGTTCACTATTTGTTCATGGTTTGGCATGTTGTGTCAATTGTTAGTATGTTGTGTTCACTATTAATATATTGTGTTCACTATTAATATATTACATTCACTATATATTGAAACCATTGTATATTTGTTTCTATGAACATTCATTATATTTTATTCACTATTAGTATGTTCATTGTTAATATGTTTTGTTTCAACAGCATATTTGTTTCCATTGATTTAAGTATGTTGAATCCATTGTATGTGTTTGAACTATATATATATCTATTAGTAATTTTTATTCACTAATAGTATATTGAAACCACTATATATTGTTTTGTACGCACTGAAAACGTATGTATATGATTCATTTGATAGAATACACTGAAAAAAAAACATTTTAGGTTAAGTGCATGCATCATTCAGTTATGCATGACTTTAGCTGCATGCAGGAGAATTTCATTTGTATCTAAGGTTGTCTTAATCAGGAATTCAATGAGGATTCAAGGATGGATCACACATCACTTCAAGTATTCATTATTTATGTTATATATTCCTATTATTTATGATTCTATAAATCATAGGTAGATCATATATATGGGTTTGATTTTGTTCCCTCTATTCATATGATGAACCCCTAAAACTCGTCAATGGTATAAGAGATTTCTTCCCTATCGAATCAATGTGTTTATTTCTCTATTATATGAAGAACACATTTAATGAATCCTAATATTATTTCCCCCATATACATTATGTTATAAGATAACGTAATGTATAGATCACCACTTTATGTTATCTTAAGCAGTTGACATAAATTGTAGTGGAAGGCACATATTATGTAAGACCATTAACGTAATGTGCATCACTATTGTTGGAAAATAAAGTATCATGTTTTCATGTACATATTCATATATTTTTTAGTATATTTTATGTTCAAAATCATTAAATAGTTTCATATATTTAATCAATTGCTTATATTAGTACATATTTTGCATATTATTATTTTTTTGGTTCAATTATATTGAACTCCGATTTCAAAAAAACATTAATTATATTTATGTACTAGAAGTGATGCGTATTTAGTGGATTTGTTACATATTTTAGTCAATAGTATGTGATTTTTCAATATCCATTTTAATTTTTTTCTATAGTTTAATTGGTAACTCATTCCAAGTTACATTCCCATATCTATGTGAGAATATTGGTACTCTAAATTTATATATTTTATTCTCTCACATTTAGAGTTAGTTTCACAGGTTTTATTTGGAAGGAAATTTAATCACTATGGAATAACTAATTATATACTTCAAGGTTGTATTTTCTTTCAATTTTAAGGAACTTATAACATTTAAGTACTTCAAAGTTTTTCATAGGTGTTTTTTTATTTTATGTATTATTATACATTATTTTGTTCTGCAGAATACAGGATTCTATTATTATAGTTATTAATTATATTTTTCTTATATATATGAAATTTTTATGAATATTTTTATCTATATCTTTATAATTTTTTTATACTTTTTTTATGTTGTGGAAATTATGGTATTTAATGATAGTCGTTAAAGACAATATGGAAGAGGAGTCTTCAGTGGGGTTGACTTTGAAAAAATATACTTTCGAATGAGATAGACAAGGGAGTTGATATGGGATACATATTAGGCTTTCGGTTTCTTTTTATAAATTATGATAGCTATCATTTATCACTTTGTAGACAATGGATTACTAGGAAAATCCAACTTCACGTCCCTTAGTTTCAAATGTACAATGTAATAAATTTTACCACTTGAAGAAATGTAGTTTAATTGAATCTTAAAGCTCTATATATTCATTTAAATCCATATTTCTCATAATTATTCAATGATTTAGAGGACTTCCTATAATAGCCTGCGCCCTCTCTTATGGACTCAGTTCTTGAAAATGTTGTGTAATATTTTTATAAAAGAAACTGAATAATTACACAACAAAAAATATAATTGAGGACCTTTTACTAGTATAGGTTCTAGGGGATTATAAGACACCTTACATTTATCATATTTGAAAAAAAAGTAAACAAATTCCTACTACTCTTCCACTTTTCTAACTCCAAAAGCTATGACACCTGAGTTTGAACTTCTAAGCTACCTATGAAAAATAATTTTTAAAATAAAGGGTGATCATTAAATTTCCTAGTAAGGGGTTTTGAAATTGTTGAAAACCCTTTTAGGGAAATCATTATTTGGAAAAAACATGTAATTATTTTGAAAAACTTTATTAAAATATTATTTAAAACACTAATAATTTGAATATATTTACACTTTGAAAATGTTTTTAAAATAATCCAATGAGTTTTGGAAAATATTAAGTAACCTTTTGAAAAACAATACTGGGGAAACTTGTAATATTGAAGGCTATCTTGGCCCTACCCACTTAATTTGGGATTTGGTTCACTCCCAAATAACCTACCATATTTAGAACATTCAAGTTCCAAATTTTCTGAAAACATTTTAAGCCTGCTTTATATACAGACATACTTTTCCACTGGAGTTTCTACTTTGAAAATTTGAAAACATTTTTAATAAATTTGTATATTTATATATATATATATAATCATACATGAAATACATATGCTCACTTTTAATTTTATATATAAATATTGATCTTCATTGTAAATTACATGTTTGACTTGGTAAGTCCAAATCTCATGATACATAGTATTTTAAAAATTACATGGAATCATTCACGAACTTAAACTTTCATTCTTAATCCCTTTTTGAAAATTTTATTCAATGATTAAGCATATATGTATATACCCATATATATATGCATATGCATGTATGAAGTTCCGTGAAAAATGGTTATATACTTAAAAATTGTACAAGTATATATATATATATATCACATAATAACCAAAATAAATTCATGTTTAAATTAAACTTTGATAAATGATAAGATGATTCTTTAGAAATAAGTTCAATTATCAAAATAAAGTCAAAATATATATTAAATAGATTGTTTACAGCAGCATATTACTAAACTTTATCAAAATTTTCAAAACTACTAGACGTTCTTGATTTTGATAAATACATATATATACACATATATGTGCATATTTGTAGAGAAAAGATAGTTTTTTAACAAAAATATAACCTTAGAATCATAAAAGTAAAACATAATTTAAATAAATTAAATCCTTTATGAAAAACCAGAAACCCTAATTAGGAAAAATAAGAAACCATGGTTTTTTAAATAAATAACTACAATGTTTTCTCAAAAGAAAAATATGATTTTGAGTACTTGAATGATTAAAAATAAATATCCCTTACCAAAATAATTTGCAGAAAAAATCTTTTTCTTAATAATGGAAAGTTCTTCTCTATATATCATGTTTCCAGAAGTGATAACACACATACACAAAATAGAAATCAAGAGCTACAGCCCTCCACCTTGCTCAATAAGGACTCTTCGAACTGCCTTCCAGGCTAATCTCCCTCACTTAAATATACACTTAGAAAAATATGCAACAGACAAGTGGACATGTTTGATTTTAATGAGATACTATAAACAGCCAAAGAATGTGGATTTCATATTATTCTTGTATGGAAATCTTAAATAAAATATAAATATTAGACAATAAAATATATGATTGGATTCATAATTAAATGAAAGTGGCAGAGATATATATAGAAGTTGAAAACAACATCAAAGGAAAATGCAGTGTATAGGATGAAGTTTAATAAATTAAATTTGTCTCTTGTTTGGATATTTGATCTACAAAAACATAGGGATAACAAATTGATTACGGATGGTAAATTAAAATAATCCAAATTGAATGAAACCATTGACAAAATATTTATGCATTAAACATAAAAATTTTCATTTATTAACATCATATAACAATTGTGGAAGAAATTTAAGGAATCAACAAAATAAAACACTCTTAGGATTTTATATCTAGAAAAAATAAACATGATAGACCTACTTACAAGATCTAATAAACTCAAACCACAAGGTCGGAACCCTAACTGCATCTGCACACCTCGATCTCAACTTCTCAGTCTGAAATTGAAACCAAAGTGTACTTCGATCTAATCATTCAATTGAACTCAAAACTATGCCTTTAGATTCCCCGGATCCTCAACCCCTTGCTTGGACTTCGATCGGAAGCCATACAACCAAGATCACTTTTCTCAGTCTGTGACTCACGTTCAGTCTCAGCTCGCAATGACAAAGACGAATCCTCCGTGCTCTCGGTCTCGATTTCCCCTGCTCGACCTCACCCTTCACTTAGCACTCGATTCGAATAAATCTGCCTGAATCCGAGCCCTTCTATTCACAAACCCTCAAAATAAACCCTCAAACCCAATTTTATGTTTTCATTTCTATTTTTTTTATCATCATTTTTTTAAACTAATCGTATATTACTATTATTATCATCTTATATATATAAATTCATTCATAATTATTTTCAATTTAAAATTATAAATATAAACTATTTTCTATGAATTATAAATTTTTTTTTAAGGAATTTTATATTTTTTTTATAATAAAATCACATATATATTTTTTTATAGTTATCTTAATATCATTTACATTAATGAAGTTACCTTGTAATTAATCTTATACAATAATTACTTTTACATGTTTTAAACATAACTTTATCAATAGGTATAAAATATTAATAAAAATTATAAATGTTTTATTAAAATAACTCTTAAAGTTACTTAATAAAATGTGACATGTATAAATTTGAGTACTTATAATTCTTCTTTATTTTATTTTATGTGTTGAATTTTAATTCCTTTAATCTATTTATTAAAAAAATTCTATAAACAAAATATTATTTCCAGTTAATAATTTAATATTTAATGATACTTAACATATATTAGATGTTAACTTGTCGAGTATCTTAATAAACTAATAAAAATTTATTTAATAAATAGTTATTATAACTTTTTCATTAATTATTTATTTTCTTAATTAGTAAATTTAATATTTATTTACAATTTTTTTTTTAAAAATTGATTTAATGTTTAATTAAAAATTTTAAAAATAGAAAATTATTTTTATTAAAACTTAGGGTGTTCTATTCTCCCCCCCCCCCTCCCCTTAAATGAATTGTTCTCTCACAATTCATTAGTCGGACTTAATAAAATTCTGAATTTCCATCTTTAAAATTAAATTATTCCTAAGGGGACTTAAATTTCCAAAGAAGATTCTAATGCGTAGATTTTTTCCCTCAAAAAAACATCTAATCTCTAAAGTTGTCTAAAAAATTATTCTGATACCAATTATAGAAGCCTGAGCCCGATCTTTCGGACTCATTTCTTGAAAATGTTGTGTAATTTTTTTTATAAAAGAAACTAACTAATTTCACAAAAAAATATAATTGATGATATTTTACCAATCTAGGTCTTGGAGTATTAGATAATGCCTTACATTTATCATATTTGCAAAAAAGTAAACAAATTCCTACTATTCTCCCATTGTGCTAACTCCAAAAGTGATGAAATCTGATTTTGAACTTCTAAGATACCTGTGAAAAAATATTTTTAAAACAAAGGGTGAGAATTCAATTGCCCAGTAAGGGGTTTTTAAATCATTGAAAACCCTTTTAGGGAAATCATTCTTATAAAAACAAACTGTAATTCATTTGAAAATATTTATGAAAATATTATTGAAAACACTAATACTTTGAACATGTTTACACTTTGAAAATGTTTTTAAAATAATCCAATGAGTTTCAAAAAAATATTAAGAAAGCTTTTGAAAATAAAAGACTGGGGAAACTTGTAATTTTGATGGCTATCTTGGGCCTATCCACTTAATGAGGGATTGGGTTCACTCTCTAATCACCAACCATATTTATAACATTTAAGTGCTATATTTTCTGAAAATATTTTAAGCTTTCTTTATAAACATACATACTTTTCCATTGTAGTTTCTATATTGAAAAATTGAAAACATTTTTAGTATATTTGTATGTTTATATACATATATATATATAATCATACATGAAATACATATGGTCACTTTTAATTATATATATAAATATATAAACATTTATCTTCATTGGAAATTACATGTTTGAATTGGTACGTCCAAATCTCATGATACATAGTCTTTTCATAATTACATGGAATCATTCAGAAATATAAACTTTCATTCTTAATCCCTTATTTTGTAAATTTTATTCAATGATCAAGCATATATGTATATACCCATATATATATGTGTATTCATGTATTAAGTTCCATGAAAAAATCATCGATATGGACATAATCATGATATGTGCATGACATGCATATGACATAATGAATTTATGATATTATTAATTTATAATTTAATACCTTTTGGTGGATCATAATATATTTAAAATGGTTATATACTTGAAAATTGTACAAGTATATGAATATATCACATAATAATAAATATAAATTCAAGTTTAAATAAAACCTTGATAAATGATAATATGATTCTTACTAAATAAGTTCAATTACCAAAATAAATTCAAAGTTTTAATTAAATAGATTTTCTAAAAAATTTATAGCAGTATCTTACTAAAAATTTATCAAAATTTTAAAAACTATTAAACATGTTTTATTTTGATAAATACATATATATATATACATATATATATATGTGTGTGCATCTTTGTATAACAAATATAATTTTTTGAAAAAATAAAGCCTTAGCATCAAAAAAGTAAAACCTAATTTAAATAAATGAAATACATTATGAAAAACCAAAAACCATAATTTGGAAAACCCAGAAACCATAGTTCTTAAAATAAACAATTGAAATATTTTCTCATAAGAAAAATATTATTTTAAGTACTTTAATGATTAAAAATAAATGTCCCTTACCAAAATAATTTATAGAACACATCTTTTTCTTCATAATGGAATGTTCTTATCTATCTCTCATGTTTTAATATGTGATAAACACACACACAAAAATAAAAGGCATGGGTTACAACCCTTCACCTTTATCAATAAGGACTTATCGAACCGCCTTCCAGGCTAATCTCCCTCACTTAAATTTACACTTATAAAAATATCCAACAGACAAGTAGACATGTTCGATTTTAATGAGCTGTTAGAAACAGCCAAAGAATGAGGATTGGATATCATGCTTGTAGGGAAATCTAAAATAAAATATAATTTTTAAAAAATCGAAGATACGACTAGATTTAGAATTAAATGAAACTGGTGGAGATATATATAGAAGTTGAAAACAACGTCGAAGGAAAATGAAATGTATAGGATGAATTTTAATAAATGAAATTTGTATATTTCTTAGATCTTTGATCTAAAAAATCATATGGATAAAAATTGGTATGGATGTAAAATTAAAATAATCCAAATTGAATGAAACTATTGACAACAGATTCATGCATTAATCATAAACATTGTCATATATTGACATCAGATAACGATTAAGGAAGAAAATTTAAGGAATTGAAAAAATAAATCACTATTGAGATTGAAAATCTAGACAAAAGAAATGAGATAGACCTACTTACATGATCTAATAAACTTGAACCACAAGGTCGGAACCCTAACCGCATCTGTACACCTTGATCTCGACTTCTTAGTCTAAAACCAAAAATGAAGTGGACTTTGATCCAATCCTTCGATTGAACTCAATCCTATGCCTTTAGCTTCCTCGGATCTATTACCCCTTGATTAGTCTTAGAATATCTTCCATACAACTGATCTCACTTTTCTCAGTCTACGAATTACGTTCAGTCTTGGCTCTCAATGAAAAAGAAAAACCCTTCGTGCTCTCAGTCTTGATTTCTCTTACTCGGCCTCACCCTTCCCTCAGCACTCGATTCGAATAGATCCACCCAAAGTCGAGCCCTTCTATTCATGAACCCTCAAAAGAAACCCTAAAACCCAATTTTAGGATTTCATTTCCATTTTTATTAATTTTATTTATCATCGTTTTTTTAAACTAATCTTTTATGACTCTTATTGTCATCTTATATATGTAAATTCATTTATAATTATTTTCAAGTTAAAATTTTAAATGTAAACTATTTTCTATGTATTATAAATTTTTTTAAGGTATTTTATATATACATTATAATAAACTCATATATATGTTTTTTTATATTTATCATAATATCATTTACATTAATGAAGTAACCTTGTAATTAATCTTGTACAATAATTACTTTTACATGTTTTAAACATAACTTTATCAATAGGTATAAAATATTAATAAATATTATAAATATTATATTAAACTAACTATTAAGGTTACTTAATAAAATGTGACGTCTATAAATTTGAGTACTTATAATTCCTATTCATTTTATTTTAAGTGTTGAATTTTAATTACTTTAATCTATTTATTAAAACAAATTTTTTATAAACAAAATATTATTTCAAGTTAATAATTTAATAATTAATTATACTTAACAGATCTTATCAGTTAACTTGTTAGGTATCTTAATTAACTAATAAAACTTTATTTAATAAACAGTCATTATAACTTTTTCATTAATTATTTCTTAACTAGTAAATTTAATATTTATTTAAAAAAAATTACATTGATTTAATGTTTAATTAAAAATACTAAAAAAATTATTATTTTTATTAAAACCCGGGGTGTTTCACTTCCACATTGGAATTACAAGATTAAATTATGTAATTTTTTAAGTGTTTTTTATGGTTGTAATCAATGAGGGAAAAAATTAAGGGTTTTGATGAAAAAATTAATCCATTAGATAATTAAGTTTACTTTTCTAAACATCACCCTTTGCATATATTTTTATTGATAACTATTTTATTATTAAAACTCAACAAAACCATTCTAGTATTTTAGATAGTCATAAAAATTTAAATCTCATGAAATTTAATGGGGGAGAATACTATTTTTATAGATAAACTTTGAATTATATGTTCAGTCTGTGTTTTAACAAGAATTTTGTTATGATAGGGTGGTCTCTAAATACAGGCTAAATTTTGGCTTGAGTTAGGTGTATAATAAGATAAATCCTATAGATTAATACAAATGGAAAAAAATTAAGGTATATATAGAAATATTTAACTATCAAAATATTTCAAAGAAATTTACTTATTTTGGTCAATGTTTCTATAGGGTTCAAAATAAGGTAACTTAATCGATTGTGGATATTATGTTTGTAAATTTATAAGAGAAATAATACAGCATGAAAATACTAACATCTACCCATAGGTAATTTTTTAAGGTGATTATAATTTATTTAAATATATTTCATAATGATTTGTTTGTTTTTATTTTCTCAGTATTATTAATATTTCCAACAAAAGAGTTACTCAAAACAAGACACCAATTTCTTTAGAGATTAGGAAGTGTAATTTTTTTCAAAATGTATGCCGACAACAAATTTAAATGATTATATGCTATTTTTTTGATCTAGTATGAGTTATTACCTTTGAAAGATATTTGGGGTGTGAAGCATTAGTGTTAGAATTATTATATATTATTTTTGATATCTTTATGAAGGAGAATATTAATAGAGGAAATAAATTGTTTTAAGAGCTATAACTTGTAAACAATAAAATTGTTGGTAAAATGAATAGGTTAAGGTGGTGAATATAGAATAAGTGGAGGTGAAGGTGGGGGAAGAGTTGGAGTTGGAGGCTGATGTGGATGAGGAGGTAGAGGCAAAGACCGAGGTGGATGAGCATAAAAAGCACTACCTTGGAAGCAATAAAATTATTTTGAAATGAAGTAGAATAAGAATAATACCATGATTTTGTTTGAGAAAAAAAATTTAAAAGTGCACACAACACTTGTCACTTAAGATAATATCCATTGTACGTCTTTCTAATTTAAAATGACATTTTAGCTAAAAACACACGTAGTGTACTCAAAACCAAGAAAACACATTTGGATTGTTTTGGAGCTTTGGTAAAATGATCCATACATCATTTTTGATGTGTAGGGATTATCCAAACCTCAATCTGATGCATATTATGACTTGTATGAATATAATTGTTCCTTTTTTATTCAACAGTGACATTAATTTTAGTAAAAAAGCTAACATACTCAATACTGATCATATGAATTTGGATTGTTTTTTTACTTTAGTAAAATGATCCCTGCATCATTTTTGACATGTAGGGATCATTCGTACCTCAATCTGATGCACAGTGTGACCGGTATGACTCAAAGTGTGTCTTTTTATCTAAAACTGACATTAATTTTAATAGAAAAAACAACTGATATACAAAAAACTGAGAAAACACATTCTGATTGTTTTGATACTTTTGTAAAATGATCTATGAGACATTTGGGATGTGTAGCATTCAGATTCACCTCAATCTGATGCACAGTGTAACTCCAAATGCATCTTTTTTATTCAAAATTGACATTAATTTTAGTAAAAAAACAACCAACATACTCAAAACTGAGAAATCACATTCAGATTGTTTTGGTACTTTATAAAAATAATCCATACGTCATTTGTAATATGTAGGAATAAAACACACCTCAATCCAACACATGGTGTGATCGGTATGAATCCAAATGCGTCTTTTTTATTCAAAAGTGACATTAATTTTAGTAAAAAAACAATTTACATACTCAAAAATGAGAAAATGAATTTGGATTGTTTTGGTACTTTAGTAAAACAATCCATACATTATTTTTCATGTATAGGGATCTACTGCACCTCAATCTGATGTACAGTGTGATAGTATGACTCCAAGTTCATTTTTTATTCAAAAGTGACATTAATTTTAGTAAAAAAACAATTGACATGCTCAAAACTAAGCAAACACATTCGGATTTTTTGGTACTTTAGGAAAACGATCTAGGAATTATTTTTGATGTGTAGGGATCTTCTGCACCTCAATCCGATGTACGGTGTGATAGTATGACTCCAAGTGCATTTTTTATTCAAAACTAACATTAATTTTAATCAAAAAAACAACTAACATACTGAAAACTAAGAAATCACATTTCAATTGTTTTGATACTTTAGGAAAATTATCCATGAGTCATTTGGGATATGTATCATTTAGCTGTGCTTCAATATAATGCACAGTGTGACTCCAAGTGTGTCTTTTTTATTCAAAATTGACATTAATTTTAGTAAAAAAGAAACTGATATACTCAAAATCAAGAAAAAGAATTCAGATTATTTTGGTACCTTAGTAAAATGATCCATACATCATTTTTGACATGTAGTTATCAGCCGCACCTATATCTGACGCATGGTGTGACTGGTATGACCTCATCTGTGCCTTTTTTATTCAAAAGTGACATTATTTTTAGTAAAAAACAACTAAAAAACTCAAAACTAAGAAAATGCATTTGTATTATTTTGATACTTTTTTAAAATTATCCATACGTCATTTTTGATGTGTAGAGATCAGCTGCACCTCAATCCAGCGCATGGTGTGACCAGTATGACTCCAAGTGCATCTTTTTATTCAAAACTAACATTAATTTTAATCAAAAAAATAACTAACATACTCAAAATTGAGAAAAAACATTACAATTGTTTTGATACTTTAGTAAAAATATTCATCAGTCATCTGGGACGTGTAACATTCATTATCACCTCAATCTGATGCACAATTTGACTCCAAGCGTGTCTTTTTTATTCGAAATTGACATTAATTTTAGTAAAAAAAACAAATGACATACTCACAACTTATAAAATTCATTTGGGTTTTTTATTTACATTATAAAAATGATCCATATGTCATTTTTGATGTGTAGGGATCAGTTGAAACTTTATTTGATGTACAGTGTGACTGGTATGACTCCAACTGAAACTTTTTTATTAAAAAGTGACATTAATGTTAATCAAAAAAACAACTTACATAGTCAAAATGGAGAAAATTTATTACAATTATTTTGATACTTTATGAAAATGATCCATGAGTCATTTTGGATGTGTATAATTCAGTCGTGCCTCAATCTGATGCACATCGTGACTCCAAGTGCATCTTTTTTATTCAAAATGTCTTTATTTTTTGTAAAAAACAACTGACATAATAAAAACTGATAAAATGAATCTGGATTACTTTGTTAATTTAGTTAAATGATCCATATTCTAATTTTTATGTGTAGGGATTAGCCTCACCTCTATCTGATTCATGGTGTGGCTGATATGACTCCAACTATGTCTTTTTTATTCAAAAATGACATTAATGTTAATCAAAATAACAACAGACATACTCAAAACTGAGAAAATGAATTCTAATTATTTTTATACTTTAGAAAAATTATCCATGAGTCATTTTGGATGTGTATCATTCAGTATCCCCTCAATCTGATGCACAGTGTGACTTTTATGACTCCAAGTACATCTTTTTTATTCAAAATTTACATTAATTTTAGAAAAAAATAACTAATGGACTCAAAACTAAGAAAACACATTCAAATTGTTTTGGTACTTTAGGAAAATGATCCATATGTCATTTTTTATGTGTAGGGATCAGATTTACCTTAATCTGATGCATGGTTTGACTGTTATGACTCTAACTACGTCTTTTTATTCAAAACTGACATTAATTTTAATCAAAAAAAACAAACATACTCAAAATTGAGAAAACTCATTTTGATTGTTTTGATACTTTAGGAAAATAACCCATGAATCATTTGGTATGTTTATCATTCATTCTTTCCTCAATATAACACACAGTGTGACTGGTATGACTCTAAGTGTGTCTTCTTTATTCAAAATTTACATTAATTTTAGTCAAAAAAACAACAGACGAACTCTATAATAGTGTTGTCTTTTTCTTATATTTGTGTTAGAAATTTTATTTCATTTAAATTAATTATTTTTATCATATTTTTTTATTTTATTTTTCTATTTTTTCTAATTTATTGTGTTGTTGCAGCACACTACACCTAATTCTAGGGATGTAGTGTGCTACAGCATCACACTGTAGTTTTCACCTTTATCAGTGATAATAAATGTCCTAATAAATATTTCATTTATCATCACTTTTAGAAGCGCTGATAAAGGACTCGTTTATCGGTTCTTATAAAGGTGTTAATAAAGTCTATCTATATCATCGCATTAAAAAGCACTGAGAAAACATACTTTTATCAGGGTAAAAAACACTAATAAATCATACTTTTATTAGTGCAAATAAAATAACTGATAAAAGATTCCATTTATCAGCACTTTTAAAATCACTAATAAAGGTACTACTTATCATTGCAAAATAAACGCATTGATAAATGGAGTCTTTTATCAGCACTTTTTTTCATTGATAAATATACCCTTTATTATCGCTTTTTTATCACTAATAAAAGCAATGGAATTTTCACCATGATAAGTTTATCAACGCTTTTCTAGTTTTGATAAAGAATTATTATATCATTGTTAAAAGCGCATTTTGTAGTAGTGGTAATTTCATTGGTATGGATGGTTAATTGTTGTATTAATTATGTGATTATGAATGGTAACATGGTCATTAGATTGTTAAATTATGAATGGTAACATGGTCATTCAATTGAGAAATAAATAATGTTAACATGATCACTTTAATGTGTGAAGTTGTGAATGGTAACATTCTCATTCAATTATGTATTGTAAAATGGTCAATGTTAACATGGAAATTTGTCCAAGTATTATGAATGGTAACATGCTCATTCAATTATGTGATATTAAATAGTGAATGGTAACATGGACATTTGGCTAAGTATTAAGAATGGTAACATGGACATTCAAATATGATATTCCTTGGGGATATATCGGACTTTGGAATTGGCCAAAGTAGGTATTTTGGTTTGGTTGTCCTTGGGAACCTAGGGGTTTATGTGGTTAAATAGAGAATATTTAATAATGTGATAAACTATTTATTTATTCATTTTACTTATTTCTTTATACAACTACATACATTTTTGTTGACTGGATTTTTTTTAGACACCATTGTTGGTGGCCTAATGAGTTGTACTCACACCCTACTTGGTATTTCTAATCGGTACCTAAATAGATTGTATTGTTGTAGGATATGTTAATGGAAAAGTACATTTGTTAGATGTCTTTTTTGGGGTAAATCATGGATGAGGGAATCAGACGTGGTTCAAGACCCTCTTAGGTGTTTTTAGTGTCTTTAATTTTGAGTTTCATATTGACACGTGGAACCTACATTAGAATATAATTTTTATTATTTAGTTTCAATATTGTACTTCATTCTTTGGTTATCATTAGATATTGGTATTGTTTATGGTCATATGTTTCCATGATTGATTATTTATTTACATGGGTGTATTACTTGGATGAAAAAAATATTATATAGTCTCCCCATGATAGATAATAGACCCTCGTTGTTATTCGAAATCCTCTTCCATATGGGGAAGCATTCTTGAGGTCATGTGACTGACTAGTTTGGGGTGCCAGTATGTGGCACCCGGTCCAGGACATTACAAACTTTTATTAGAGCCCATATTTATTTTCTTTTTCTTCTGTATTACTATTTGTAAAATGTACATAGGAGACTAGGAAGTATCATTCCTTGGTTATAAGGACATGCATGATAGTATCTAAGCCATATATGGGGTATAACCTAAGTACCCATGGTGGTAATT
The DNA here is from genome assembly GCA_963277665.1 of Viscum album. NCBI lineage: Eukaryota > Viridiplantae > Streptophyta > Magnoliopsida > Santalales > Viscaceae > Viscum > Viscum album. The sequence goes on from OY728160.1 coordinate 740,170,320, forward strand.
ATTGTTATTTTTGTTTTCTATTACAGTTGAATATTATTTCACCTTGGGTGACGCACTTGTGGTGTGATGTGATTATTGTTTCTAAGATTTTCTAAGAATTGACTCATAGCCCGATATGGAATGAGATTTTAGTTTTCATGCATCATTCTATGCATTTAGGATTATTGTGACATGCATCGTTTTTAGGCATGCATGGGAAAATGGGTTATGGGTAAGTTGTTGAACATGAACTATTTTTCCTTTATTTTGAAATTGAACTAAAAATAGTTCCTAACGTGAAATTGAGAAATATTTTAAAATGATGAAAGATGATAATAAATAGGTTTCCAAATGATAAACTTGAATAATGATAATTTTTTTCCCTTGTTAACCAGGACCTAGATGTAGAAAGCATAAAGGTAGAGATAGTGCCTCTTTTTTGACCTTGAGGTGGGAAAAGGGGGGAAAGACTTGTTATTATTTTTTGAAAATACTTCTTTTTAATCATCTTAAGGTTAGGAGTTGAGATTGATTTGTTTTATTTATTTGGGAATTGATGTGGGTGGTTTTGGTTATGATAATTCCCTAGTTTGAGAACTTAGTTGTTGGTTGTTTGAAGGAAAATCTGGTTTTGGATCATATGGTGAGAAGTTGGTGGGAAGAGAAGCCCAATACTTTTCAAAGGTTAAGGAATTTTCCATAGTTGGAGGTAACATCAGTGATGAAGGACTTATGGTGGTGTTCACTGATGACTTCTTAGTGTACTTTTAATTAGTGACAATCATGTACCCTACCTTGACATCATCCCGAGTACACTGAGAAAGTTCTGGATTTATTCCAATCTACCTAAATGTGTTTTGGTTGGATATGGGTCCCCTTATAGGTTGTGCTTATGAAGTAGTATATGTGGAGCTCGATATTGGAAGTGTTATATCCACTAGGTTAGATACCCTTAGAGGGGGGTGAATCAGGGTATGACAGATTAAAACAACTACTCATATTGATCTTGTTTCACTGTTAAGAAAAAATCTCTTCTCTCTCTTTCCTTTATCAAAGTATAAACAGAAATTAAATCAAGAACATGACATAGAAATTTTTACTTGGTTCACCCTCCCTGGGATATGTCCAAGTAGTATACACCAGTGATGTGTTGATGTACCAAAACCACTAAAATCACATTGTTGTTTAAAAAGTTCGGAGTGGACTCAATGTTTCTCCTATTTTACAACCACCCACAAAATTAAAGCTCACTGCCCTCTCAACTGAAGTGTGATCACTACTTCTTTAGAATATCCACTCATAGTTTAAAGATTTGTAGGTCCCTTCATTATCACTGATGAATTCTGCATCCTTAACTATTTATATATGCTCTATTAAAGTACAACTTTCACCCGCAGATGAATCTCACTTTTCCATAGAATTAAATTGGGCAACCTCAAATTTTACACGCAGCCCTTACTGCACCTTGCACGTAATTACCTTTCCTTTCATGAAAAATATCTCTTTTATCACGTAATACCAACTCCACTTTTCATGCAACCTCAACAATTATGTGCAACCTTTATTTTAGGCACAATTTAAACTTTTACGTGCAACATCAATTTTTACTCGCAACAACAAATTTTTCGCACAACTTCCTTTTTGTATTTTCTTTACGCACACCAAAGCTTGGATATTCTCTAAGTCTTGAGCTACTTCGAATGGGGGGTTACTTCATATTTATAGGCAAAATCGACCATGCGTGAAAAATCCTCCTTGAGCGCGTAATCCTCTTCAAGCATGTAAAACCCATCTTCCACACAACACCGTATTTTGCGCACTGCTCCAATATTTCGTGAACTACGTGCCTTTCCCAATTTTCGAGCTTATGATCTTGAAACACCACTTATGTGAAAAACTCAATTCCTCTATTTCATGCACCACTCCAATATTTTACTCACCACTCCAATATTTTGTGCACCTCATACCTTTTCCAGTTTTCGAGCTTCTAATATCGAAACACCACTTGTGAGAAAAACTACATTTCTCTATTTCACGCACCTTCATTTTCCAAAAACACAACTCTCCATTTTATTATTTTTAGTCCCCAAAATTTATAAAATGCTATAAAACGGAATCTCCTTGTATCTACTCTTTTTGTACCACCTCCAGATCATCCATCCCTTTGTCGAGGTTCTTCTATAAATCATGGATTGTCAACAACATCTACTGAACTCGACAACTCACCATGTAAACCCTATTTTTCAACAAAAATGAACATCATGGTCTACTTTGTCAACAAACACAACATGGAGGACCTCTTTGTCAATAAACACAATCAACTCCAAAATGCTTCAATGGCACCTTGAGGGATTTTTTCCCAATAGGATGGTACACCATAGACAGTTTTTGTTTGAGGTTCTTAGGAGGGACCTAAAGTTAATGAATACGATGGGTCATGGGTTGTGGTTTCTTAGTTTCTTGAAAAAGTGGTCCTAACAAAGGTCCAAATGTGGGGTGCGATTTGTCAGTGTTAGATGCATGGAATATGACCATGTGTAAGAAGCTGTGGAATCGGAATTCAAATGAGGAATCTATAAGGTGAGTGTTTAAATTCCTTAGAGGAAGGTTGGGTGGGCATTAGATGTGGTGGGTTTTTTTTCCTTTCTATGCAAATTTTGATGGCAAGGCTGAGCACCAATGCTGAAATGGTAAACGCATCAGGTATATTATGGATTTTGTTCTTGAGACTAATACGTCTTTTGAGGATCATATGATACATGTATTGGATCACAGTGAGAATGTGTTGTGGGGAGAGACTGTGTTGTTAGATCATGTATCATGGAAACATGGGCATGAGTATGAAGAAACTTGGTAGAGAGAAATGAATGTGATGGCTCAGTGGCCCAACCTTTTGACTCGGAATCTTAGACAATCATGGGAGTAAATCTTGAGTATGAGCTATTATAAGTTGGGGAGATTGTAAGATACTAACCTTTTCTGGAGTTTTCTTAGGCTTGTTTTCAGGTATTCTTTTTCCTTGTATTAAGTACTTTTAAATTGGGTTTTATTTTAGGGAGTGTTTGGGTAGAATTTCAAAAACGTTGGTGGAGATAGGCCTATGCACGATTGGGGAACAATTTTCCCAAACCGTGCACCCCTCTTAGGAGTAACTATATGCCCCCAAACTAACATGTGCACGTTTAGGGTGCACGGTTTGGGAAAATTGTACTCCCCTACCCAGCAAACCTATACAGGCCTAAAAATTCACCTGATTTTATTTTTAAAAACTTCTCGAACCTCTATAACTAACCTATTTCGACCCCAATTTGAAACCAGGAGGTATTTTATGAATTTGGATCTCTATTGATGAATTATAAGACCTATAAACCTATGTTCTTTATGATTCAATGTCTGGATCAAAGGTCTGCTTCTCTCCTGATAAGTGAATCCTCTCTAAGTTATTCTCCCATTCTTCCGTATTCTTTCCACTTTCTTTCAACGACATAATCCATTGTATTGGATAGATATATATCTTTTTTGTGATATCTATATCTATGATTATAGATATAGATCTATATTTTCATGATCTTAATTTTCTTTAATCTTGATTTAGAGTTTTGAGATTTAGAACTAGATCTACGTCGTTGTGCTGCTCAATTTTTGGGGATTTTTATTGGGTGGTTATTCTTTGATGAATTGAGATAGGTGGTATAATACTCAATTCCCATAGTCAGGATTTTGATACATGTATGAAAATTGTATAATTGCAAGCATTCTTTAGAAATTTTAATTCCCAAATTGGGTAAATTAGTGTGGCTAATTGATTAATTGAAGTATTGTTGAAATATATGATTAATTAGAGAATTAATTATAAGACTTAGGGGTTGTACAATTAAATAATTAATTGGGGAATTAATTATGAGATTTAGGGGCTATCTAATTTGATAATTAATTGGTGATTAATTATGATATTTGGGGATTGCGATTTAGATAATTAATTGGTGGATTAATTATGATATTTTGATTTGTGATTTAGATAATTAATTGGGGAATTAATTATGGGGTATTGATATATGAGTTGATATAATTAATTATAGAATTAATTTTGGTATAATGATGTCTTAAATTGAGATAATTAATGGTAGATTAATTATGATATATTGATGTCATGAATTGAGATAATTAATTGTAGACTAATTATGAGATATTAAAATCATGGATTGAGATAATTAATGGTAGATTAATTATGTAATATTGATATTATAAATAGATTTAATTAATTTTGAAATTAATTATGGTATAATATTATTATTATTTGAGATAATTTTTTGGTGAATTATTTATGAGATATGGAAATTGTAGGTATGATTATTTAATTATAAAATTAAATAATGGGATTAATTAAGGCATAAATTAATTAATGTGAGTAATGTCATTATTTAATTTTTGAATTAAATAATGGGATTTATGGGACTAATTTTTTTATAAATTAATTAATGGAATTATTTTGATTAATTAATTGTGGATTAATTAATTCAATTGACCTGAACAATTAATTAGTGAATTAATTGAAGGGATTTAAGGTGATTAATTAATTATGGAATTAATTAATGGGGATTTTTTGTTAATGAAAGTGAATGAGTTAGATTAATTAATTGGAAAATTAATTAATGGGGATTTTTTTAATGTAATTGAATGAATTAAATTAATTAATTAGAGAATTAATTAATGGGGACTGTTGTTTTATTATAATTGATGGATAATTAATTGATGAATTAATTATGAGATATTGATAATTGATAATTGATATAATTGTGGAATTAATTATGAAATATTGAGATTATGAATGAGATAATTAATCATGGGATTAATTACGAGGTTTTGACGTTGTGGATATGAATAATTAATTGACTAATTAGTTAATGGGATTAAAATACTTAATTAATTAGGGGAATTAGTTATAGGGATTTATGTAATAAACGAATTGTTGAAATATTAATTTAATTTTTGTGATTAGTTAATTGTTTAATTGACCAATAGAATTGAAGTTATTAATTAATTATTGAATTGATTAATGTATTTAATGTGATTAATTAATTATCAAATTAATTAATACTATTGAGATGATAATTAATTATTGAATTAAAAAGATTAATTGATGTGTTTAGTTAATTATTGAATTGACTAATATGATTGATGTGGTTAATTAATTTCTCAATTAATTAATGTATTTGATGTGATTAATTAATTGTCTAATTAATTAATATTATTGATTTTATTGGTTAATTGTCAAATTAACTAGAGTAATTGATGTGATTAGTTAACTGTTGAATTAATTAGAGTAATTTTTGTGTTTAGTTCAATATTTAATTGACTTAAAGGATTGAAGTGATTAATTAATTATTGAATTAATTAATGTATTTTATGTGATTAATTAATTGTATTAATAATTAATATTATTGATGTGATTAGTTAATTTCTTAATTAACTATATTAATTGATGTGATTAGTTAATTGTTGAATTGATTATAAAAAATGATATGATTAATTAATTTTAGAATTAATTAATGTTATTGATGTGATTAGTTAATTGTTGAGTTAACTAATGGAATTTTTGTGTTTAAGTAATTTTTGAATTAGAAATGGCATTAGTTTGGATAATTAATTGTTGAATTAATTATGTGTGTATGATTGGTAACATGGTCATTAGATTTTGAAGTTATGAATTGTTACATGGTCATTCGATTTTGAGAATTAAATAATGGTAACATAGTCATTATAATGTGTGAAGTTATGAATGGTAACATGTTAATTTAATTATGTATTTTTAAATGGTGAATGGTGACATGGAAATTCAGCTAATTATTAATAATGGTAACATGGACATTCAAATATGATATTTTTTGGGGACAGATCAGACTTTATCATGGGATGAAGTACATATTGAGGTTTGGGTTTCCTTAGGAACTCGGAGGTTAATATGTTTAAATATATAATATTTAATAATGTGTTGAACTATTTATTTATGCATTTTACTTATTTAATTATACAGCTGCAGACACTGTTGTTGACTGAATTTGTTTTAGACACCATTGGAAGTGGCCTACTGAGTTTTAATCGCACCCTACTATGGCTACCTGATATATACCCAAATAGATTATATTTTTGCATGATAGGTTAAGGGTAAATTCCCTATGTTATATGGCTGAGTTGAGGTGGATCATGGATGAGGGAAATTGATGTGATTTGGGACCCTATTGGGTATTGTAAATGTCTTTACTTTTGAGTCACATATTAACACTTAGCACGTACATTAGTATGAAATATTTTTTGTTTAGTTTTGACATTGTACTTCATGATTTGGTTATGATAAGATATTATTATTTTTTACATTCATATGTTTCTGTTATTTTTTATTTATTTCCAATGGTGTATTACTATGATGAAAAAAAGAGGGTATAGTCTCCCCAGGATTGATAATAGACCCTCACTACTAGTCAGTAACCTCTGGAATAAGTGGAGGCATGCTTGAGGGCATGTGACTGACAATTTTGGGGGACCAGTGTGTGGCACATGTTCTGTGATGTTACACTCATAGTAGAGTCATACCTAGGAGTGGAAGGATTCAAGAATATGATTTTTTTTCTCAAAGTGGTGATATTATCATGAACGAGATGGTTTAAAGGGGACTAGGTAGTATATAATTTTTCTCTCATGAAGGAGGTTCCACAGTTAAATTATTCATGTTGAGTTCACCATTTTTGTTTTAGTTAGATTATAGGGGTTTAACTAGTGTGTAATCACTGATTTCAACTATAATACCTTTGAATGGTCTTAAAGGGGTTTGTTTTCATATCCAAAAACACCCAACGGCTCTCACATCCATGATTTATGGACCTTATTTCCAATGGAATGTGTTAGTTGGATGATTTGGCCAACAACACTAAATAACTCACATTGGTCAAGAGGGTGGTAACTCAGGATCAACACACCCTTTTGGGGGGAACTATTTCCTTTTTGGGGAATCTCTTATAGATTTAAGTCATGTTCATTAATTCTTGGTTCATTCCCAAATATTTTTCCATGGATTACCACTAAAGCAACGGCTAACCATGACTACGCATGGGTTTGAAATCATATGTATGTATCTGAGGTTCTCTATTGATGGAATGATCTGCATGTGTCCAAGGTTCTCCATCAATGTTACCCTTTTATGGGTAAATAAGAGATTATTTGGTCACTAAATAAGAAAAAACTAGTTTTAAGCCACTTGAGATACCGCTCTCGAGTTTATCATCATCTAGGGGGAGGGAGCTATTTCTATGTTGGGATCAAACCCATAAAATGGGCTTTCTACATATCCTAATAAGAGAAATTTGAACCCACATAGTTCAGTGTCTCTTCACTGGAAACATCACCTTTTAATGTCGTGTGGCAAGGACCTAAACATGCATTTTAACATCATAAAAAATTGATGTCATGGAAAAAGGTTTCATGGTCAAGGATTGTGTGGCACTTACACCAAGGCGGCTTGCAATACCTGAAAGAGATATGGTCTCTGAAGTTCATATAACCCTACTTGGGATGTACCATGGATAACATTTGGGTGATTTGAGTGTTTATTCTAGACCTTATGGAGTATTTCTACATATCCCCGTTAGTTGTTAATCAAAACCTTCATAGTTCAGTTTAACCTGGGACTTACACTTTAGAGGAGTCCAATTAATGGAGCATGATTGGGTCTTATGCATGGGAGCTGCCCATTTGAGGGGATTTGATCAGGGATTATACCTTATAGGAGGCCTATTTTGGATTAGATTTGGGGATTACATCTACGGAGAAGTCCCTTTTTATTTGATTTCAGATTATGTAGATATCATGATCACTACCAACTTCTAAGATCATGTGAGTCATGCTCAGTGAAAAAAACAAGATGAGATAGTTGATCAGAAGATCGCACGTCCTATTCTATTTGCTGATGGATGGTGTTGGATCCTAATGGAGAGAGAGATAGCATTGAGTGTGCCTATTCCCTCTCTTTTTTTCATATCCTAGATAATTATATTTGGTGATATATCTAAATACGTCTCAGGTGAAGGAAAATTGGAGTAATAAATGTCACCTCTTGTAAGAAAGACTAAGGGGTTACCTTAGCGGGAGTGCCCTGAAATTGGTTCTAGGGAAAATAGAATATGTTCAACATGGGACCTCATCAAAGTTAAAGACTAGTATTTCCATTTAATTATTATAATTGGGAGGTTCATGTCATCACCCCAAGGTTGGAACCCTCATTACCATGGGAATGTAGACTCAAGGTCATTTCAAGGGTTCCCCTTACTGTTGGGGTAACCCATGAGGCTCTACTTACCATGGGTATGTAAACTCAAAAGGGAATGTTGATGGACTGATGATATTATAATAAATTTTTGGTGGATTTGGAAGAGGCCTTGGTCTAATTCCATTATATAGGTTTGTGGAGGGGATATCATAGGGGATGATAATATCATAGGAGGGAATGATTGGATCTGAAGAGTGAAATGCCCTAGGATACCATGTTTCACGTAGCATGTTCTTACATAGGGTGGGGTTCCATATACATAGTATGTATCCATGTGGGTACGGGTTTCATCTACATACCATTCTGGTATGTGGACCTGGGTTCGTTCCATATAGTGCTTTGCTACAAGGAGGCCAGGTTCTATCTCTATAGTATGGTGCTGCGCAGGATTGAGTTTCACCCACTTATTGATTCGATATGTGGGGAAGGGTTCCACCCGTATAGCATTTTTATATTCTGGATTCCTATTTTTAAAGGGTCCATTGGTTCATACACCTTGTAGGGGATATTCCCATGAATGATTTTGAGTTTTTGGACTACCAATTGGTTTATTTTTTCCTCCTTAATGACATGAAATTTGGTTTTACATATAGGGAATCGTATAAGGAGTCGGTCTTTTATGGTGTTGTTGATCTATCGGTCAATCTCTCCATGTGTCGATCCATCAATCTACCAATCCCTTTTTTATTTCCTCTTAGGTTTTATTTATAGAGAAGTGGAGGAAGATGATATCAGTGTAGACGGTCATCTGTGATGAGGTTTTGCACCCTCTTTTGTGGAATCCCATGGGAGATACCCGCCCCATAGAGGACTTAGTCAGTGGGGGAATGGGTTCATCATTTTTTGGGTGAACATCACTCTCTTTATCCCTCAAAATACTTTTTTAAATTTTTGGGGAGATGACGGTACCACCTTTCCCATAAACCATTTTAGTTTGCGAGAGAACATCATTTGTGGGGCGTAAATCTCCACCTCCTTCCCATAGATTTTTTAGTTTCATTTAAAGGAATCAGTTCCTATTTCTCCATCCCATGAAATATTTAGTTCATGATTTCCTCACAAAGTGGATCACCATGATGATCAGCAGTCTGCAAAGGATTTACACTTCGCATCATCCTTTCTTCCTTTTCTATTTTTGCTCCTTTAAACATTTTTTCTTCAATAATAATTTGGTTTTTTTTCTTTATTTTCCAAATTTAGGGGATTATTTTGATTCCCTTTGAAAAGTTTTTAATACCCAAAAAAATTCCCCCCATTGGAATGAGTTTCTTTCAGCTTGAAGAGAAGGCTATTATGGTATAGAAAGCAATCCTGATTTGAATCAGTTTTTCGTATGAGGGTGGACCCATATGAGGGGACCATGACTATATATATGTGGGGCCAACTAATTTTTCTTTTACCTTGTTTCCCTATGAACTTAGTTCTCCTGAGAGTCTCTCTCGATCACCTTTCTTATGGGAGCTTCCTCCTTTGTGAATTTCTTCCCCCGTAAACTGAGACTTTTCTTCAGTGAACTAAATGACTTGTAACTTTATGTGGTGAGTCTTACATCCACATGTAGGGGAATGCTTCACGAATTGATCATTACACAAACTATTGATTCTCTAGACAACACTTCGTGGGCCAGTGCTTCACAGACCGATGGTTCACGAATGGTTTCTTCCTTGAACCATCAGTATGCAGACCAATATTTCAGTCCTTTGCGAATTTTGTTAGATACTAACTCTTTTTCATGGTCCTTTGTAGGAATACTAATGGCTCTAATTCTCACTTTGATAAATGAGACCAAAATAAGAGTGACTATGGCTGAGAATGTTGAAGATGATCTATGATCTCATAATATCCCTTGGGAGAGTACTCTGAAAGACCTCCTTTCACCAAAACTTATAGCCTACCCGTTGTCTAGTAAATTTCCATTTTATAATTTTGGACTCCAAGATAACACTCCTCTTACACCGATTGATCAAAATATCCATACCATTTTTCTTGTGATGTCTCAAGGGTATGATCGAGAAAATTTTTATGATAAGGGGGAGATCATGTCTGACTTGGGATGAGGGAGCATGTTTGTCTTGAATGGATCCATGTGGACGCAAAGTAATTGACATATCCATGATATATATTTGGAATATTTCATCCATGATTGTCTATATATTTTCAAAATTTCATGAGGTAATCCCAATCGAGGGTGGACATCCAAATGGGATCTATGATCTGGGGATGCTTCTCCGATGAATGGTCCTAGGTGTTCTAGGTGCACCAAAACTACATGTAATTCTCTGAACAGTTGGTGTCTATAAATTTTTACCAAGTAGTATGGGTTTCTCAGTTTACAATTTATTCACTGGGTGAGGTGTTTCCTAAACTTCTCAATTGGTATAATGTAATGCATGAAACATTGAGTCTCTTTGAAACAACACTTTGTTATTATAACCTAGTCATTAAACACAATTTTTCCACCTCTATGTTTTAAATTTTGAAAAACAGACATACACAGTTGCGATCAGTAAGATATTTAAATTTTGATAGGATCAACTTACATTTTTTGTGAATAGTAACCTGGACCTTATGAATAGTAATGTACCCTTATGAATAGTAATATGAACCTTATGAATAGTAATCTCACCCATATAAGTATAATTAAAATTTAGGAACCTTATAAGTGAGAGTGAATATTTTAAAAAATAATAATTAAGTGTTCGTATTTTTGTGAGTAATAAATATTTAATTACAATTTTAAATTAATAAAATGATTTAAAATAAAACACCTTTTCATAAAATGTGTTTCTAAATAAATATTTTTGTTTTTCAATTATTTTAGGATAATTTTAGGAGACCTTATTTAGTTTATGAAAGTGTTATATTATTAGTTTTAAAATTAAAATATGTATTTTTTAAGTAAATAATGATTTTATTTTAAAAATTAAATTACACATATTTAGAAAATTATTTTGATAAAATTGAGTCCATTTTTTAATTCTACACATATAAAAATAGTTATGGTGAATTTTTGGAAATACTTGAATTTTTAGTGAATATTAAAATACGGTAATTTACAGTATAAATGAATTAGAATCTAAATACACTATTAATTGAGTCATCACTGATGTAAGAACACTTGTTTTTAACTCAAATGCACTTATTACTATTTTTTTTACAATAATCAACACTATTTCTTATCTTGATCAAAATAATAAAATAATGAATAAGATATTCAAAAATCACCCCTCTCCTCCACTATAAAACCCACCCCTCACTCCCTATTCTCCTTACTTCTATAAGCCTTTAAGATTCTAAAAGTTATACCCAAATAATCTTAACTAGTATCTCCCCACATCCAATAGCTCTTGGTCTTTCTAGAATACCAAAACCCTTTCCCTTAAGGAGGTTCTCAAGGAGGTTGATTCAAGAGGTAAATCCTCTTCCTTTTCTTTTAATTTCATTTCTATTTATTTTATTTTATTATTCTATCCAAACCTCCTCTATAAAAATAATAATGATAACTCTAGTATCATTTATATACTATAATTATATCATGTTAATGTAAGAACCATCATCAATCTCTTTAGTCTCTCTCTTTTGTTTTAAAAACAAAATCATTGTCCGAGAGGTACCGATTTACAACCTTCGTGGACGACAAAACCTTGTTCTTCAATTTCTCCTTAAAGGCTGGTCGTGAAACCATTTTTATGGTTTAAAAAGATTATAAATATTTCTTATTTATTATTTAATGTTCTAAAACTAGTATATATACATAATATTAATTCATACGATAAAACTAGTTCGTAATAATAGAAATATCACCAAAATAATCTAAATGATTATCACTAAAGTTCTATCTAATAACTCATCATCATTCCATCTAAAAAATGAATTATATCACTATTTAATCTTATTTATATTCATTAGTATCATAAAAATTCAATTTTTTAGAATTATACCAATTCCAAATGAACTTCCATACTCATATACAAGTATATCGATCATGAAAACCAAGGAATCAAACACTCCTGAGTTATAAAATGGTATCTTATAACTCATCCAAAACGCCATAAATGAACATAATAAAATTATAATAAATAAAATAAATTTAGATAAGGTTATTAATTAATTAATTAATGTATTTAATTTTATTATCCAGGATGTTAAGGTCAAGTGTAGGACTCATTCGGACATAAGGTAAGGGTTTTCTACCCGAACCTCATTTTTCTTTTAGGTTACTCATTGTCTCGCTTAATACTAATTAAATTCTTAATTATTATTATTTAATCATCATAAATCTTCTATTAATTTTATATATATGGGTACCAATCATAATCTTTCTTTATTTTATGGGTATTTAAATGTTTTATAAATATCTTTCTTAATTATTCCTGATAAACAAGCCTGATTCAAGGGAACTTCTCAAATTATTACCTATTTTCAAGTGCACTAAATAATATATTTTAAGCCAAAATTATTTTTATAAAACCAATAATTTCATCATGTAAAAACTAATTTAGTTCATTTTTAGTTTTATGAAAATATTTTTCCAAAAGAACTCTTCTTTTCAAAGTAAAAATGTATTTCCCTCAAAAATCCCTCGATGATTTTATTAGAGTGTTTTTGTCTATTTCAACACCTTTTCTGAATTTTATGTCTTATTGAGGTTAATATATTATCATATTACAAATTTTATTAAATATTTTATTATCATTTTGACTTTGTATGTTCTATCTTGATACCATTTATCATACTACTCATAATGGTTAGTGTTTATGTGTACATATTGGTGAAAGTTATTTCATATTTTCATGTTGTTTATGTTTAAACCCTTTCATATGAGGATTGAGTTGGACTTATAAAGTTATGGGTGGGTCCCTATATAGCCCCTTGATACATCAGTAGGTCTCATGAGACAAAACAGGATTGAGTTTTGGCTTAGGCCTTTCCCTAGTAATTTTAGACATCTTGGCTAAGGCCTTGACAATATGTTTCAGATGTCTGGCATTATGAATTACCTCATTATGATATTAGTAATTGATAAAATATGTGATTATTATAATAGTATAATATTTATGGTTATGTTTTATTATGGATTTATTTATTCAATTTTCATTTCTTCCATATTTTTCTCAAGTATATTTTAAAGGCATGTGTTTTTAGTTTCTCACTGTGCCTAGAGTTTATGATTATGATTACTTACGTTGTATTATTTACCCTTACTGGGAATATAATTTCACCCCTTTATTATGTTTTATATTTTCCCAGGATGTGAATAAGTGTATTATGAATTACTTATAGGGATAACAGCAGAAAATAGCCACACCCACTATATAAGTTAAAAAAAGACATTCTTGCCTTAATTTTGTCGGAAAGTTCATAAAGTACCTTGTTTGGAAAATGACGGAAAGATTAATTTCAAAACATATAAGGTCAAATAAGGGTATAAATGAATTTAAACCATAGTCTATTAAATAGTAAAAATGTTTTGAAATACATTTTTAATAAAACATGGATGTGGAAGATAAAGAGGTCCCAGTAGATATGTACGTATTAACAACCTCGAATAATGAAGAAATTATAGAATTAACCCTTGACTTGTACTTCTCTTTGGTCGAGGGTATGTTAACCTCCTGTATAATAGTTAAATCATTGTTATTAAATTATAAAAGAACCATATACATAAATATGATATCATATATGATCTTCTAATATTACTTTGTTAATAATATTTTAGTATTATCGTCGTTCTGGGTGTTAAATGATTCGTTTTCCTTTATATGTTTTGTTACGTAAGCCATGTTTATTATGGATAGGATGTATTATATTAATATCCATAATGATATTAAGTTCTTAAACATTATTTTCAATCATAAAATGAAAATTATTCTTGAATGATTATGATGGGGAAGGAATCTCATCGCGTTCGTGGAGACGGTAATCCGTACGTACGCATGAGCAACAATATCATTCAATTGAAGGTAAAATCATATATACTTGAATGTTATATCATATATACAGAATCATTAACATGTTATATATATTATTTACGTCAATTATACATCATTATTAAACCCATCCAAATAATTAAGTGTTTGAATAACCAACTACACCACAACGTGGAGACGGTAAGCCGTACATACGCACGTATGGTGACTTTGTCATTCATATGATGGATAGAATAATGAATATGGTTGTACCATTTTTATAATAACATAAAATTATATAGAAGATACTGGAGTTATTATTTTATAATGGAAACAACAAATAAAGAAGAAGTGGAAGAAGAAAAGAACTTGAAATAGGTGATGAAATATTTACCTCTTCTTCGGGTTCTTCCTTTTGATTTGATCAAAAGGGATCCTTAGGTTGGATTTATGACCAAATTAAGGCCTCTAGGATGAAGATAGGAAAGTTGGGAGGATATTTGGGCAGGGTTTGGCCGATCCAAATGGCTTTGGAGGTGTGAAATTAAGAGAAGGGGGAGTTCCCTTTTATAAGATAGGTGAGGGTCACTTTAGGAAAACCTTGAAATATTATTTTATAATAAAATAATTTTCGGTTTCTAATGGATAAAAAATGAATTATTTAGATTATAAGGTTGTTATGGGTCAAAAAACTCTCAACCAATAGGTTTTAGATAGGTTTATGTCATCATATTAACCTTATCTTTTATATTTAACTCTTAGTTAAATAGTTTGACTGTAACACCCCAGGATTTCAGAGTGTGTTATTTCTTAAAAATAATTCAATAACTTGCACTACACGCAACACCGATTTCAATCACACCATTAAAAGAGGTCATGAATAGTATTAACTACATTTTGAACTTTATATAATCCTTATAATTTTAGAATCCCTATTATGAGTTTCTTAGTCATAATGCAAGAACAAATTCATTTTCAGTATTTCACTTTTATCAACTTCTAATAGTGAAACCTTTTTAAATACAATATTTTAAACTTTTTGACTAAATGGAGACATCAAAAAAAATTTAAAATGAAACATCCCAAGCGTCCATGGTACGCTTTCCTTTGGATAAAACAGTAGCGTGTGTTGTACGCAACTTCGAGTTCTAACACACTGTAACCAATCAAACTAGTTGTTATGAATAGTAATACCTACTTTTTGAAGTTATATATATTTTATATTTTAAAATGGACTTCATTTTTGGATTCGGAATATCAAATTTAGCCTAAGGTGAAATTTTGGTACTTTTCGGATAACTTTCATATTTTGATGAATAGTGAAAATTACTAAATTTTAATTAAAAACAACTTTTTTAATCAAAATAATTAATAGTGATAAATTATGAATTTGAGTGGTTTTAAAGTATATTTAGAATATATTTTTACTATTTAATATAATGTTGGTCATTGGACATAATTTTACAATTAAACCGAACATAAACAAGTGTCAATCTTTTGATAGTTATTATCTCTTAAAAACACGCTTTTTGTTTTGACAGCGGGAATTAATTTTAAATTAATTTCTGCCACTTCTGTGTTTTGAATTTAGGAAAATGGATTCCATATTTGGAATCAGGATGTTCAAATTGTGTAAATAGGTAACTTTTATTTTTAGACATTTTGAATAATTACTGCGGTAAATATTTTATTTACCATGGTTAAGGGTAAATCCGGTAAATAAGGGTTAAAAAATAATATTATAATAATACTAAATTACCCTAAAACGTGTCTTAACCCTATTGGTGGATACATGGTCGACCATGGGCATCTTTGGGTCTATTTTGGGACCCCATGGATCCACTTGTAAGTGATAATGACACTTTATTTTAATTTAGTTAAAATGAATACAAAAATGACACAAGCATATATCTTTTAGAACAACAATTTTTACATAGGGTTATATATGTTGGATTTTAGATTATAAATATTCATTAGAAAGCTAAAAAGATTTACTACATAATTATATTTTATTTATAATTTTTAGACATTTAATAATTTATTTTATTTATGACACAATGATGATGCAGTAATTACTATAATAGTGAAAAATTAAAATAATTGATATTATAAATACCCAAATAATTATAATATGAAACTTTTAATGAATTAAACTAATTTTATATGATAATATGATATATTAGGATTGATTTAATTGACTTTGTTCGAAGTAATCAATCTGTTAGGAGTTTCAAAAAAATCAACTATTGAATAGTGTCAAAATTGACATAAAAGAGTTCTTAAAACAAATATTATATTATTAATTGATATTAAATTCCTAAAAATCTAAGGTTCGGCCAAGAGAGTTATATTATGATAGGTTCCTCATTAATGGACCACTTGGGGGTCGCTTGGATGTATATAGTAAGTTTATTAACCATATTATATAAAAATACAAAGAGACATTGTAAAAGTGAAACTAATTAACTTAGAGTTAATACTTAAAGATAAGGTTAATATAAGTACCCAAACCTGTCTAAATTCTATTGGTTGAGTGGTTTTCGACCTATCCCCACCTTAACCTTTGAATAGTCAACTTTGGAGCCATTAGAAACCGAATATGAATTTATTATAAATTAATATTTCTAGATTTTCCAAAGGTGCCCCTCACCCCTCTTATAAAAGGGCACTCCTCCTTCTCATTTCTTCACACCTCTAAAGCCTTTTGGTTCGGCCAAACTCTGCCCAAATACTCTCCCAACATCCCTCACTACAACCTAGGGGCCTTAGTTTGATCAGAAAGCCAACCTAAGGAGCCCTTTTGATCAAATCAAAAGGAAGAACCCGAAGAAGAGGTAATGTTTTCACCACCCCTTTTCCAAGTTCATTTCTTCTTCCACTTCTTCTTCCTTTTTTGTTACCATTCTAAAATAATGACTCCAGTATCATTTATATACTGTGATGTTATTATAAATATGGTACAACCATATTCAGTATTCTATCCACCCTTTGAATAACATGTCACCATACGTGCGTACGTACGGCTTACCGTCTCCACGTCGTGGTGTAATTGTTATTCAATATATTATTATTTGGATGGGTATAATAATGATGTGTAACTCATGTAAATAATAAATATAAAATATTAATGATTCTGTATATATGATATACCATCCATTTATATATTATTTTAATATCAAAATAATGATATTGTCGCTCGTGCGTACGTACGGACTACCGTCACCACGAACGCGATGAGATTCATTCTCCATCGTATCCATTCAAGTATAATTATCATTTGATGATTTAAAAATGATGTTTAAGGACTTGATATCATTCTGGATATGAATAATATACAACCTATCCTTTACAAACATGTCTTACGTAACAAAACATATAAAAGGAAACAAGTAAGTTAACACCTGATATAATGATAATACTAAGATATTATTAACAAATCAATGTTAAAAGATCATATATGATATCATATTATTATATATGATTCTTGTATAATTTAATAACAACTATTTCACCATTATACAGGAGGTTAACCTACTCCAACCAAGGAAAATTACAAGGTAAGGGTTATTTCACAATCTCTTCATTATCCGAGGTTGTTTATACGTAATAATCTACTGGGATATCTTTATCATCCACATCCATGTTTCTTAAAAATGTATTTCAAAACATTTTTACTATTTACAAGAATATGGGTTAAAGTCATTTATACCCTTGTTTGACTTTTTATAAGAGGTTTATAAAGGAATCTTTCCGTCGTTTTCAAAACAAGGTCCTTTTTAACCTTTTCGACAGAATTGAGGTAAGAATGTTTTTTTTAACTTATACGGCGGGTGCGGTTATTTTACGCCGTTATAAAATCGTCAAAGATTTCCTTACAAGCTTACAATAATATTTTCAAGAAAATGTTTTATTTTATATGGCTCTTAAATGATTTCAAAAATAGAAAGAGATATTTCTCTAAAAAGTGTTTTGATTTCATCTATGTCAACATCCTTTAATGGATTTTACGCTTATTTGAAGTTGATTTATTATAATACAAAACTTCTATATTGTATTTAAGGTTTTGTGATATTTTTGACTGTGGATGTGCTATTTTATACCATTCATAGTTTATGGTGAAACTATTGACATTTCGTATGCTAGTTTTAATCCGAATGTTTATGTTATATTTCAAACTTTTCTTCAGATGAATGTGCTAAACAAGTATGTTCCGGGTTGGGGACCGGTAAAAGTAAGCCCTCCAGGTTGGGGACTGGTAAAAGTAAGCCCTCCAGGTTGGGGACTGGTTAAAGTAAGCCCTCCAGGTTAGGGACTGGTAAAAGTATGCCCTCCGGGTTGGTGTCCGGTTATTAGAGGCACTCCGGGTTGGTGTCCGGTTATTAGAGGCACTCCGGGTTGGTGTCCGGTTATTAGAGGCACTCCGGGTTGGGTTCCGGTTAGAAGTAACCCCTAGGTCTTGGGATGAGGCCTAGACAATGAAATTAACATTTGACATTATGCATTCCAACATTATGAAAGTGGTTATTGATTTTTGCATGTGATTATTCGATTAGTAGAATATCCATGTGAATAAGTAAATGGCATTATTTCATTTTATTTATGCCATACCATGTTGAAAGTTCATATTTAAAAGGCTTTTGTTTTAGTTATACATTGCCTTAAATGTTTATTCTTATTTATGAATGTTTCCGCTATATTGTTATCCTTACTGGGCATTTGAGCTCACCCCTTTTCTATGTTTTATTTTTCCCAGGAAGTGAAGAAGTAAATTATGAATGACCTGCAGGGATTTTATGAGGGGATAATAGTGTGGTCTATTGAGACATTATGTTGTTGTAGTAGTTTTTCATTTTATAATGTAATGTAAAACTTATGAATATATCTGGCATTTTCCAAGGCTACTAAACCAATCGGTCTTTCGAGATTTGATCTTTCTTATGATCATGCCAATGTTACGAAGTAATGCACCGACTCTGGGTAGCTGGGGTCGGGGCGTTACAGTTGGTATCAGAGGAAGTTTAGTACAAACCTTGGAAGCTAGATTTAGATAAACTCTGATTAGAGCACGTAGACCTAAGATGAACTTTGAGGATTAGTATAGAAGAAATTCCTAGAATTTTTGTATTGTAGAGATTTTGTGAGTTTTCCGAGCAATACATCCCTGTCTGGATACGAGCAGGTAGAGGCGGCTCTGGCACAGATGTACCTAGGGGTAAAACCCGAAAACACCGCTTTGAGCTAGACTCGAACGGGAACTGGTGCACGACAACGGGCCTTGCTGCACTCTTGGTTACGACACTCCCGGGGGATATGCTTAGGATAACTCTCATTTTCTTTACAAATCATTTTGAAGGGATTATGAGTATATACTTCCTCAAAGAAAACATTCTTATGATTATGGATTATATCCATAAATAGTTCAATTTATGTTAGGTGTTTTATAAGTATGGGATTATGTATTTTGATTCATAAACTGATCTAGTTTATGCCATGGTATAGAAATGGCACCCAGTAGAAGGAATGAGAACTCCAGAAATACACATGATTCAAAGAGAAGGAAGGATCATATCTTTCATGGTCTTAAGCTAGAATTTATAAGAGAAATAGTCTCCCATGTATTATCATCATATGAAGAAATAATATCATGTGTTGATAAGATATGTAAAGAGTTTACTGAGTCCTATGTCTTTGAAGGGAAGCAAGAGAAAAAAAGGATGGAAGAGAGAAAGATGGATAAAGGGAAGAGGGAAAAGAAGAATTTTCCCATATGTGGTAACTGTGGAAAGAAACACCCTGGAACTTGCCTGAAAGGAATGAGAGTTTGTTATAAGTGTGGAGGAAAAGGGCACAAAGTACGTGACTGCAAGGGTGAGAAAATGGTCTCAAATGTACAATGATTCATTTGCAAGGAGTTTGGACACTATGCGAACCTATGTCCCAGTCATCAGACTATGCCGCAAATGATGCTATTGGATAATAATCAAGTTATGATACTACCACAGATGAGGAGGAATGATTAGAGTTCTTATGTTGATTATGTCAATTGAGTGTTGTATCAACAATGTACTTGTTATAATAATTATGGAGTATATAAGGATTGTACTGCAGTACTATTTCATTAAGGACTTGAGATTATGTGGAACAAAGAAAAGTGACTCAATAGCAGGATAAATTTTTGGAAAATATATGGTTGAGAGAATGATAAACCATAATATAGTTCTGATACCGAAGTAGTGATTTTGGAATAATACATGATTGTTTTGGATAAATTATATTGGATATTCTTGACTACCTTCGAACTGATTAATGATTTGTATATTCCATCATTTTTGGGGTTTAAAACATTTTTGGATTAATGAAGTATATCCAGCTTTCTATATGGAATAAGGGAGCATGAATGTAATCAATAAGGAATATGGTAATTCAGGATGTTTCAGTGTATTAAAAGAATACATGATGAAGGTATTCATATGATATTACGGGGTAAAAAGGTTCTACATTATGTTTACCTTACTTATAAATGTTGGACTGTGAGTCTGGATAGAAGTATTTTGGATAGTTCTAGTTTGTATTATTTTGGATTACCATAAAAGGAAAACCCGGAGGTCGGGCGGCAACCCATCGCGTCCGGCAAGGCTGCGAGACTTGAACCCGCAACCAAAGGGCGAGAAGGGTGTATCACCTACCACTATCCCACGAGATGTCCTGGATTAAATAAAGTAGTTTTTTAAAAGATCTGGTAGATGAATTATAAATTCGTTTATTTTGGAACCCTCTATGAATAGTATAAATAGAATTTTTTTATGAGTGAATGATGAGTTTTGGTAGAAATTTATTAATGGATAAAACTCTAATTATAAACTAAGTATATCTCCTTATTATCTTATCCAATCTCATAAATAAATTCCTCAACATTAATAATAGAAACTTAGAACAAAAATGTTGTCCTAGATGGTACCTTAAATCATCACAAATTTATGGCTTTGGGATTGTTGGCCTTTTCATAGCCATGTTCTCTACCACTCTCCATCAGATAATTGATGGCTAGATTTTTCTTCCATATCCATATTTTCTTACATGGAACCCTAGTATGTGTTATTTTCGGTAATCTTCATACTTTCGACTCTTTATTTTAAATAGAGGCCTCGTTAATTCATTTTTCGATGTGGGATTTCAACTAAGATATTTTGAAACGTCAAAAATGTGTTATCCCAATACCCTATATTTTGTTGAACCGATGGTACTTCAAATCATCATAGATTGATGAGTTTAAGGACCTCAATTATACACTTGTTTGTGATTGATGACCTCAATCACTACCTATAAATATTTACGTTTTTCCTCTGATTATATGTCTCTAATTGCCACCAATGTTCTCCTAATCGAGATCATAATTTGGTGGTGACCCTTTAATTTCTCTTTTCCTCATATTAAGACTAAATTTTAGTAACCCAATTTCCAATGTGGGTTTTCCCACAAATATATTTTCTACTTTCAACCTTTTATCTTCGAAGAACAATTTCAAATTGCGAGGACGCAATTTATTGAAGGAGGGGAGAATGTAACACCCCAGGATTTCAGAGTGTGTTATTTCTTAAAAATAATTCAATAACTTGCACTACACGCAACACCGATTTCAATCACACCATTAAAAGAGGTCATGAATAGTATTAACTACATTTTGAACTTTATATAATCCTTATAATTTTAGAATCCCTATTATGAGTTTCTTAGTCATAATGCAAGAACAAATTCATTTTCAGTATTTCACTTTTATCAACTTCTAATAGTGAAACCTTTTTAAATACAATATTTTAAACTTTTTGACTAAATGGAGACATCAAAAAAAATTTAAAATGAAACATCCCAAGCGTCCATGGTACGCTTTCCTTTGGATAAAACAGTAGCGTGTGTTGTACGCAACTTCGAGTTCTAACACACCGTAACCAATCAAACTAGTTGTTATGAATAGTAATACCTACTTTTTGAAGTTATATATATTTTATATTTTAAAATGGACTTCATTTTTGGATTCGGAATATCAAATTTAGCCTAAGGTGAAATTTTGGTACTTTTCGGATAACTTTCATATTTTGATGAATAGTGAAAATTACTAAATTTTAATTAAAAACAACTTTTTTAATCAAAATAATTAATAGTGATAAATTATGAATTTGAGTGGTTTTAAAGTATATTTAGAATATATTTTTACTATTTAATATAATGTTGGTCATTGGACATAATTTTACAATTAAACCGAACATAAACAAGTGTCAATCTTTTGATAGTTATTATCTCTTAAAAACACGCTTTTTGTTTTGACAGCGGGAATTAATTTTAAATTAATTTCTGCCACTTCTGTGTTTTGAATTTAGGAAAATGGATTCCATATTTGGAATCAGGATGTTCAAATTGTGTAAATAGGTAACTTTTATTTTTAGACATTTTGAATAATTACTGCGGTAAATATTTTATTTACCATGGTTAAGGGTAAATCCGGTAAATAAGGGTTAAAAAATAATATTATAATAATACTAAATTACCCTAAAACGTGTCTTAACCCTATTGGTGGATACATGGTCGACCATGGGCATCTTTGGGTCTATTTTGGGACCCCATGGATCCACTTGTAAGTGATAATGACACTTTATTTTAATTTAGTTAAAATGAATACAAAAATGACACAAGCATATATCTTTTAGAACAACAATTTTTACATAGGGTTATATATGTTGGATTTTAGATTATAAATATTCATTAGAAAGCTAAAAAGATTTCCTACATAATTATATTTTATTTATAATTTTTAGACATTTAATAATTTATTTTATTTATGACACAATGATGATGCAGTAATTACTATAATAGTGAAAAATTAAAATAATTGATATTATAAATACCCAAATAATTATAATATGAAACTTTTAATGAATTAAACTAATTTTATATGATAATATGATATATTAGGATTGATTTAATTGACTTTTTTCGGAGTAATCAATCTGTTAGGAGTTTCAAAAAAATCAACTATTGAATAGTGTCAAAATTGACATAAAAGAGTTCTTAAAACAAATATTATATTATTAATTGATATTAAATTCCTAAAAATCTAAGGTTCGGCCAAGAGAGTTATATTATGATAGGTTCCTCATTAATGGACCACTTGGGGGTCTCTTGGATGTATATAGTAAGTTTATTAACCATATTATATAAAAATACAAAGAGACATTGTAAAAGTGAAACTAATTAACTTAGAGTTAATACTTAAAGATAAGGTTAATATAAGTACCCAAACCTGTCTAAATTCTATTGGTTGAGTGGTTTTCGACCTATCCCCACCTTAACCTTTGAATAGTCAACTTTGGAGCCATTAGAAACCGAATATGAATTTATTATAAATTAATATTTCTAGCTTTTCCAAAGGTGCCCCTCACCCCTCTTATAAAAGGGCACTCCTCCTTCTCATTTCTTCACACCTCTAAAGCCTTTTGGTTCGGCCAAACTCTGCCCAAATACTCTCCCAACATCCCTCACTACAACCTAGGGGCCTTAGTTTGATCAGAAAGCCAACCTAAGGAGCCCTTTTGATCAAATCAAAAGGAAGAACCCGAAGAAGAGGTAATGTTTTCACCACCCCTTTTCCAAGTTCATTTCTTCTTCCACTTATTCTTCCTTTGTTGTTACCATTCTAAAATAATGACTCCAGTATCATTTATATACTGTGATGTTATTATAAATATGGTACAACCATATTCAGTATTCTATCCACCCTTTGAATAACATGTCACCATACGTGCGTACGTACGGCTTACCGTCTCCACGTCGTGGTGTAATTGTTATTCAATATATTATTATTTGGATGGGTATAATAATGATGTGTAACTCATGTAAATAATAAATATAAAATATTAATGATTCTGTATATATGATATACCATCCATTTATATATTATTTTAATATCAAAATAATGATATTGTCGCTCGTGCGTACGTACGGACTACCGTCACCACGAACGCGATGAGATTCATTCTCCATCGTATCCATTCAAGTATAATTATCATTTGATGATTTAAAAATGATGTTTAAGGACTTGATATCATTCTGGATATGAATAATATACAACCTATCCTTTACAAACATGTCTTACGTAACAAAACATATAAAAGGAAACAAGTAAGTTAACACCTGATATAATGATAATACTAAGATATTATTAACAAATCAATGTTAAAAGATCATATATGATATCATATTATTATATATGATTCTTGTATAATTTAATAACAACTATTTCACCATTATACAGGAGGTTAACCTACTCCAACCAAGGAAAATTACAAGGTAAGGGTTATTTCACAATCTCTTCATTATCCGAGGTTGTTTATACGTAATAATCTACTGGGATATCTTTATCATCCACATCCATGTTTCTTAAAAATGTATTTCAAAACATTTTTACTATTTACAAGAATATGGGTTAAAGTCATTTATACCCTTGTTTGACTTTTTATAAGAGGTTTATAAAGGAATCTTTCCGTCGTTTTCAAAACAAGGTCCTTTTTAACCTTTTCGACAGAATTGAGGTAAGAATGTTTTTTTTAACTTATACGGCGGGTGCGGTTATTTTACGCCGTTATAAAATCGTCAAAGATTTCCTTACAAGATTACAATAATATTTTCAAGAAAATGTTTTATTTTATATGGCTCTTAAATGATTTCAAAAATAGAAAGAGATATTTCTCTAAAAAGTGTTTTGATTTCATCTATGTCAACATCCTTTAATGGATTTTACGCTTATTTGAAGTTGATTTATTATAATACAAAACTTCTATATTGTATTTAAGGTTTTGTGATATTTTTGACTGTGGATGTGCTATTTTATACCATTCATAGTTTATGGTGAAACTATTGACATTTCGTATGCTAGTTTTAATCCGAATGTTTATGTTATATTTCAAACTTTTCTTCAGATGAATGTGCTAAACAAGTATGTTCCGGGTTGGGGACCGGTAAAAGTAAGCCCTCCAGGTTGGGGACTGGTAAAAGTAAGCCCTCCAGGTTGGGGACTGGTTAAAGTAAGCCCTCCAGGTTAGGGACTGGTAAAAGTATGCCCTCCGGGTTGGTGTCCGGTTATTAGAGGCACTCCGGGTTGGTGTCCGGTTATTAGAGGCACTCCGGGTTGGTGTCCGGTTATTAGAGGCACTCCGGGTTGGGTTCCGGTTAGAAGTAACCCCTAGGTCTTGGGATGAGGCCTAGACAATGAAATTAACATTTGACATTATGCATTCCAACATTATGAAAGTGGTTATTGATTTTTGCATGTGATTATTCGATTAGTAGAATATCCATGTGAATAAGTAAATGGCATTATTTCATTTTATTTATGCCATACCATGTTGAAA
Source organism: Viscum album (assembly GCA_963277665.1). Taxonomy (NCBI): domain Eukaryota; kingdom Viridiplantae; phylum Streptophyta; class Magnoliopsida; order Santalales; family Viscaceae; genus Viscum; species Viscum album. The sequence goes on from OY728160.1 coordinate 740,195,930, forward strand.
GTTCATATTTAAAAGGCTTTTGTTTTAGTTATACATTGCCTTAAATGTTTATTCTTATTTATGAATGTTTCCGCTATATTGTTATCCTTACTGGGCATTTGAGCTCACCCCTTTTCTATGTTTTATTTTTCCCAGGAAGTGAAGAAGTAAATTATGAATGACCTGCAGGGATTTTATGAGGGGATAATAGTGTGGTCTATTGAGACATTATGTTGTTGTAGTAGTTTTTCATTTTATAATGTAATGTAAAACTTATGAATATATCTGGCATTTTCCAAGGCTACTAAACCAATCGGTCTTTCGAGATTTGATCTTTCTTATGATCATGCCAATGTTACGAAGTAATGCACCGACTCTGGGTAGCTGGGGTCGGGGCGTTACATTGACATTTACCATGTCACTTTGTATTTTTATACTATATGGTTAATAAACTTACTATAACAAGACAAGAGAACCCCAAGTGGTTAATTATTAATATATATAACCTTATCTAATTTATTTGGTAGATCCTTAGATTTTAAGGAATATTATATCAATTAATAATATAGTATTTTTTTTTAAACTCAATTATAGAAATTTTGACACTATTTAGTATTTGGATTTTGTGAAAATCATAACATTATGAATACTTCGAAAAAAAATTATTTAATCAACACTAAAATGTCAAATTAACCTATAAAATTAATTTAATATATCAAAAGTCTCATATTAAATTTATTCAGATATTTATAATATCAATTAGTTTAATCTATCATTAATAAGGTAATTACTTCATCATCATTGTGTCATTAATAAATTAAATTATTTAATGTCTAATAATTAAAAATAAAATACCATTATTTGGGAAATCTTTTTATCTTTCTAATGAGTATTTATAGTCTAATTTATCTTATGTATAACCCTATATTAAAAATGGTTTAGTTATTAAACTTTGAATTTAACTCTTTTAACTCTTCTTTAAATAAAATAATAACAAATGTCCTAATCTAATCCAAGTGGACCAAAAGGATCATATTTTATTCCTAACATTGTTTTTGGTCGAATTAAACTTATCCAATATAATTAGTACATGTGTTAGGATAATTATAATTTAATTTTTACCCTTAATTACCCAATTTACTTTTAACCGTGGTAAATAAAAGTAAAAAGTTACTATTCACCAAAAATTATTTTCATCTTATTGAACCACATTTTACTTACTGATGTCAACCGTGTCTCTCAGATTTTTGAAATTAAACTCACTAAATCGGTAAAATTATGTTTTATGCAAATTTGCAAATGCTCCTAGAAGGTGGGTAAAAGACGGTAAAAAGTTCCAAAAAAATTATATCTAAACTTATTAAAAAATGACTCCAATGAATTTCATTGAACTTATATAGTTATTATGTATCTATTTTGACCTAAAATAAATTTAAATAAAATAAATAATTATTTAAATAAAAATTCAGTTTTAAACAATAACGTAGTGTTTTTCACTATTCATCAAAAATTGATAGTTTTCAGAAAAATACCAAAAAATCACCCTAAGATAATTTTGATATTCTAAATCCAAAAATGAAGTCCATTTTGAAAGATAAAATTTATAAAATTTCAAACAGTGGGTATTACTATTCATAATTGCTAGTTTGATTGGTTGTGGTGTGTTTGAACTCGAAGTTGCGTACAACACAAGCTATTGTATTATTCAAAGGGAAACGTACTGTGGAAGCTTGGAGTGTTACATTCTCCCCTCCTTAAAATAATTTTGTTCTCAGAATTTCTAAAATATTACTGCATAAAAAGATTCGGGTGGTTCTTCATCATAAGTTCCTTGGGTTCCCAAGTTGCCTCTTCCATCTTATGATTTCTCCATAGAACTTTCACCAGACGAGTCGTCTGGTTTCTCAACACTTTTTCTCTAGTATTAAGAATTCTGATAGGATCTTCACAATAAGATAGATCAGGTTCTAGTTATAATTCATCATAGGTGAGTACATGTGTTGGGTGAGGCATATATTTTCTCAACAGTGATACATGGAACACATCATGAACTTTGGAGAGACTTGAAGGCATTTCCAAATGATAAGCTACAACTCCAATTCGTTCTAGTATTTCGAAAGGTCCGATGTACCTAGGACTCAATTTACCCTTCTTATTGAAATGTATAACACCCTTCCATGGAGATACCTTTAAGAAAACATGGTTTCTTACTTGAAATTCCAAATCCTTCCTTCGGTTATCAGAATAGCTCTTTTGCCTACTTTGGACTGCTTTGTTATGGGTTTGGATAACCTTCACCTTTTCCATCATTTCCTCAACAAGTTCTGGGCCTACAAGTTTTCATTCACCAACATCATCCCAACAAGTTGGTGTGCGACATCTCTTTCCATATAACACTTTATATGGTGCCATCTGAATACTTGAATGGAATCTATTGTTATAGGAAAATTTTACCAAAGGTAAATATTGATCCCACATACCTTGAAAGTCAAGTGAGAAAGATCTCAACATGTCTTCTAATGTTTGAATAGTCCATTCTGATTGTCCATCGGTTTGAGGGTGGTAGGCAGTGCTTAAAAAAAGTTTAGTATCCAGGGCCTTCTGAAGACTTTTCCAAAATCTTGATGTAAAACAAGGATCATGATCAGAAACAATCTATTGGGGTACATCATGAAGTCTTACAACTTCATTAATATATAGTCTTTCCAAACGTTCAAGTGGTAAATATTCTCCTATATTAAGAAAATGGGTTGTCTTGGTAAGACGATCAACAATTACCCATATTGCATCACTCCTTCTAGGAGTCTTGGGTATCCCCAAGAAAAATTCCATCGTAATATCATCCCATTTACACTCAGGTATGGGAAGAGGTTTCATGACTCCTCTAGGATGTTGTCTTCCAGCTTTCACTTGTTGACAAACCATACATCTTGACACAAAATCAGCAATCTCTCTCATCATGTTGTCCTAACCAAAAATGTTATTTCAAATCTCTATACATCTTAGTGCTACCAGGGTATATAGAGAAATTGGAGCTATAAGCATCATCCAAAAATTCCCTTTTCAGATCAGGTATATTTGGAACACAAATTCTCTTCCCAAATTTCAAAATTCCATCTTCATATATGAAATCGATCAATCTCCCATTGTTTATAGCTTTAATCTTCTTTTGAAACTCCTCATCATTAGTCTAAGAACTCTTTATCCTTTCTAGTAAATATGGTTTGGCAACCATTTGAAAAATTATTGATGTTTCACCTTCCATGGTTATTCCCATATATATCTTTACTAGATCCATGAAAATAGGATCCCTTTCAACTCTCATCTTGTTCAATACTCCATGATCCTTCCTACTCAAAGAATCTTCCACCTTATTTGCCTTCCCCGGGTGGTAGTGTATAGTGAAATCATAATCCTTGAGTAGTTAAATCCATCTTCTTTGCCTCATGTTGAGTTCTTTTTGTGAGAAAATATACTTCAAACTCTTTTGATCAGTATAAATCTCACTTTTTTCACCATATAGATAGTGTCTCCATATTTTCAGAGCAAATATTACAACTACTAACTCAAGATCATGAGTGGTATAGTTTTGTTCATGAATTTTTAGTTGTCGTGATGCATAGGCAATAACTCTATCATTCTATATAAGGACACAACCAAGTCCTTTCTTTGAAGAATCACTATAAATAACAAACCCATCATTCCCCGATGGTAGATTCAAGATAGGAGAATTAACTAATCTTATCTTCATTTATTCAAAACATTCTTCACGTTCTTTTTTCTAAACAAATTTAACCCCTTTATGAGTGAGCTTAGTTAATGGGTTATCCAACCAGGAAAAATTCTGGACGAAATGTTGATAATAACCTGCTAAACCAATAAAACTACGTACCTCGGTTATACTTGTCGGTGCTGGCCATTCTTGGATTGCCTTTGTCTTAAAAGGATCAACAGAGATTCCATCCTTAGAGACAATATGGCCAAGAAAATAAATCTCCTGAAGCCATAATTTTCACTTGCTAAATTTCCCATATAATTCATTTCTTCTAAGAGTCCTTAAGATAATGCGCAAGTAATTTTCATGATCTTCATAGATTTTTGAGTATACCAAAATATCATCAATAAATACCACTAAAAATTCATCAAGATATTCCTTGAAAATTCTATTCATTAGATCCATGAAGACATAGGGTGCATTAGTCAATCCAAAAGGAATTACTGTAAACTCATAATTCATGTACCTAGTTCTAAATGCTATTTTCAGAATGTATTTCTTCTTCACACACAACTGATGATATCCAGATCGAAGGTCAATATTTGAAAAATATTGAGCTCCAAGTAGTTGGTTGAATAAATCATCAATGTGAGGTAGGGGATACTTGTTCTTTATTTTTATATCATTTATCTCCCTGTAGTCAATGCACAACATCATAGATCCATCTTTCTTTTTAACAAAAAGGATAGGGGCTCCCCATAGAGAAACACTAGGGAGAATAAATCCCTTGTTACTCAATTCCTCTAGTTGTTTCTTTAGTTCCACTAATTTCACAGTGGCCATTCTATAAGGGGTCTTTGATATGGTCCTTGAACCGGGAATTAAATCAATGGAAAACTCAATTTCTCGTTCTGGAGGATGTCCAGGTAAATCCTCTGGAAACAAATCAACATATTCTTGCACAATAGGTACGTCCTCTATTTGAACATTATTTTCCTCACCCATAGTTATTTCATTCTTTTCTTCCTCAATAATTGAATTTAGTAGAGCTACTGGGGGCGGATCTAGATAAGAATCAGGTGGTGATGTTTTTTCTCTAAAGATAAGGTACTTCTTATCATCATCTAAAATTATAACCTCCTTTTTCTTAAAATAAATTTTCGCATCATGGTCCAAAATCCAATCCATTCTAAGGATTATATCAAATTCAATCCTGGGTATGACGATGAGATCCACAGATAAAGAACATTTATATTCTCTAATGGGAACTGATTTACAAAACTTTTTTGTGATGATGCTTACCTTAGAAGTTTTGACTAATAACTCCCTTGTTAAGTCAAATTGAAAATATCTAATTTTCTTAGAAAACTGGGAAGATATGAAACAATGCGATGATCTAGAATCAAATAAATTATTGGATAAATTTTAGGAAACCATTAAATTACCTGCCACCACATCTTTCGGAGCTTCAACCTTAGCAGTTGTGATTGCATAAGCTTAGTCTTGCTTACTTGTCCTTTTTTGAGGTAACTTCCCTTGGAACTTAAGACATTCTTTTGAATAATTCCCCTTTTCTCTATAATTGTAGCATTCAACATTGACAACCTCTTTCTTCCCCTTGCAATCACGAGTTTGTTGGCCTTTTTCACCACACTTGTAATAGACTCTCATTCCCTTCAGGCAAGTACTGGGGTGTTTCTTCCCACATTTACTACATGATGGATATTAAACTTTTCCCTTCTTCCCCTTATTTCCATTTCCAGAGTGTTCAGAAAATCTCTTTTTCTCTTGATTTTCTTTAAATTTATAAGACTTAGAGAATTCCTTTTTTGTCTTAATAGCGCATGAGACTATATCTTTGTATGATGAGAAGGATTTTGAGACTAATTCTCGATGGAGAAATGGTTTTAACCCATCAAATAATCGATCAATATTACTCCTTGGGTTATGTATATAATATTCTTCATACCTTTCTAACCTTGTAAAGTTAGCCTCATATTTTGCAACATTCTCATCCTCCTTTTTCCTCAGAATCAGGAATTTCCTTTCCATATCCACTCAATGGTCATAAGGAAATTATTTTTCTAATAAAATCTCATTAAACTCTCTCCATTCCATACTTGATACTTCTTTATCCTCCTTTTTTTTTAATTAATAAACACTATTGATATGCATCTCCTGTGAAGCGATAAACTATCATGACAACTTTTTCCCTTTCACTACTCCCCAAAGCATGAAATATTTTCTATAAGGAATTTATCCATTACTTAGCTACAAATGGATTTGTACTCCCATTGAATGTTTGTGGTTTTTTCCTCATGAATTGGTCTAACATTGATCCTCCACGTTGTGGATCAGGGTGCTCCATACAGGTAAGGTTATTATTCATAACCTGATTGATTTTTCCCAGTATGGTGATAAGATGATCAGTACCAATTGCTTCCACAGCTCCACTATAATTATCTTGAGTAGGAAGGAAATCCCTACATGGATTAAATGCATTGATATGGTTTCCATTCCTTCCACTAGGCACCATTTATAAACAATGGCATACACTAGATTAGTTTTTGAATCACAATACATAATTCCAAACTTGTAAAACACTTAACATAAATTGAACAGTTTATGGATATAATCCATAATCATAAAAAAAATTTCTTTGAGTAATTATATACTCATAAACCCTTCATAATGGTTTGTAAAGAAAATGATAATTATCCTAATCATATCCCCTGATAGTGTCGTAACCAAGAGTGTAGCAAGGCTCGTTGTTGTGCACCAGTTCCCATTCGAGTCTAGTTCAAAGCGGTGTTTTTTGGGTTTTACCCCTAGGTAAATATGTTCCAGAGCCACCTCTACCTACTCATATCCAGAAAAAGATTTATTTCTTGTAAAACTCACAAAATATCTACATTACCAAAATTCTAGGAAGTTATTCTATACTAATTCTCAAAGTCTATGTTATAGTAGTGTTATCTAATCAGACTTTTTCTAAATCTAGTTTCCAAGGTTTGTACTAAACTTCCTCTGATACCAGCTATAACACCCCGACCCCAGTTACCCAGAGTCAGTGTATTATTACATAACATTGGCATGATACAAGGAATCATGTTCTGAAATACCGATTAGTTTAGTAGCCTTGGAAGTACTAGATACATTCATAAGTTTTACATTACATCATGAAATAAAATCATCAACAACATTTTGTCCCCATTTGAACAAACTTATATCCTTAGCCTATCCCTACAGTTCAACCATAAAATACTTCTTCACATCTTGGGAAAAATAAAACATAGAAATGGGTGAGCTCAGATGCTTAGTAAGGATAACAATATAGCAGAAACTTTCATAAATAAGCATAAACATTTAAGGAAATGTATAAGACTAAAATAAAAGCCTTTTAAACTTAAACTTCAGCATAATATAGAAAAGATACAATAAAATAATTCCATTTACTTATTCACATGGATATTATACTAGTAGAATAATCACATGCAATATCAATAACCAATTTCATAATGATGGAATGCATAATGCCAGACTTCATAACCACATAGTCAAGGCCTTGTGCCAAGACTACAAATAAGATTTGGTCAAGGCCTTGTGCCAAGACACTAGTTTGTCTCATGAAACCTACCGATGCATCGAGGATCTATAGCGGGATCCACCCGTCACTTACTAAGTCCAATGCATTCCTCATATGAAAAGGTTTAAACATAACATAAACATTCATATTAAAACTAGCATAAGAAATGTCAATAATTTATCCATAAACAATTAATGGTGTAAAAATAATACATCCACATTAAAACATATTACAAAACCTTCAATAAAATATGGAAGATTTGTATCATAATAAATCAACTTCAAATGAGTTTAAAATCCATCAAAGGATGTTGACATAGATGAAATGAAAAATATTTGAAATAAATACCTCTTTCTATTTCAAAATCATTTAAAAGTCACATAATTATAAAAGAAAACATTTATTTTGAAAATATTCTTATAATCTTGTATAGTAATCTTCGACGATGATATAACGGAAGAAAATAGCCACACCCACCGTATAAGTTAAAAAAAGACATTCTTACCTTAATTCTGTCAAAAAGGTCATAAAGTACCTCGTTTGGAAAACGATAGAGAGATTCCTTTCAAAACATATAAGTTAAAATAAGGGTATAAATGACTTTAACCCATAGTCTATTAAATAGTAAAAATGTTTTGAAATACAATCTTAATAAAACATGGATGTGGGTGATAAAGAGGTCCCAGTAGATATGTACGTATTAACAACCTTGGATAATGAAGAGATTGTAGAATTAACCCTTACCTTGTACTTCTCTTTGGTTGAGGGTACTTCAAACTCCTGTATAATATTTAAATCATTGTTATTAAATTATAAAATAACCATATACATAAATATGATATCATATATGATCTTCTAATATTACTTTGTTAATAATATTTTAGTATTATCATCGTTTCGGGTGTTAACTGATTTGTTTTCCTTTATATGTTTTGTTATGTAAGTCATTTTTGTTATAGATAGGATGTATTTGATTCATATCGAGAATGATATTAAGTTCTTAAACATTATTTTTAATCATCAAATGAAAATTATTCTTGAATGATTACGATGGGGAATGAATCTCATCACGTTCGTGGAGACGGTAATCTGTACGTACGCACAAGCGACAATATCATTTAATTGAAGGTGAAATCGTATATAATTGAATGTTATATCATATATAAATAATCATTAACATGTTATATTTATTATTTAAATCAATTATACATCATTATTTTACCCATCCAAATAATGAAGTGTTTGAATAACAAACTACACCACGACGTGGAGATGGTAAGCCGTGCGTACGCACGTATGGTGACTTTGTCATTCATATGATGGATATAATAATGAATATGGTTGTAACTTTTTTATAATTAAATCAAAGTATATAGAAAATACTGGATTTATTATTTTAGAATGGAAACAATAAATAAAGAGTAATTGTAAGAAGAAAAGAACTTGAAAGAGGTGATGAAATATTTACCACTTCTTCGGGTTCTTCCTTTTGATTTGATCAAAAGGGATCCTTAGGTTGTCTTTATAACCAAATTAAGGACTCTATGATTAAGGGAGGAAAGTTGGGAGGATATTTGGGTAGGGTTTGTCTGATCCAAATGGCTTTGGAGGTGTGAAATTAAGATAAGAGGGTGCTCCCTTTTATAAAAGAGGTGAGGGTCACTTTAGGAAAAGCTTGAAATATTATTTTATAATAAAATCATTTTCGGTTTATAATGGATCCAAAATGAATTATTTAGAGTCTAAGGTGGGTATGGGTCGAAAATATCTCAACCAATAGGTTTTAGACAGGTTTAGTTCATCATATTAACCTTATCTTTTAGATTTAACTCTTAGTTAAATATTTTGACATTTACCATGTCTCTTTGTATTTTTATATTATATGGTTAATAAACTTACTATAAAAAATCAAGAGAACCCCAAGTGGTTCATTATTAATATATATAACTTTATATAAGTCCTTTGGATAAACCTTTTATTTTTAGTAATATTATATCAATTAATAATATAGTATTTGTTTTAAAAACTCAATTATGTCAATTTTGACACTATTTAGTATTTGGATTTTTTGAAAATTATAACAGCATGATTACTTGGAAAAAAAATTATTTAATCAACCCTAACATATCATATTAACCTCAAAAAATAGTTTAATACATCAAAAGTCTCAAATTACATTTATTTGGATATTTATAATATCAATTATTTTAATCTTTCATTAATAAGGTAATTACTGCATCATCATTGTGTCATAAATAAATTAAATTATTTAACGTTTAAAAAATATAAATAAAATACCATTATGTGGGAAATATTTTTATATTTCTAATGAATATTTATTGACTAATTTATTTTATGTATAACCCTATATTAAAAATGGTTTAGTTATTAAAATTTGAATTTAACTCTTTTAACTCTTCTTTAAATAAAATAATAATAAATGTCCTAATCTAATCCAAGTGGACCAAAAGGGTCATATTTTATTCCTAAGGTTTATTTTGGTCAAATTAAAATTATCCAATAGAATTAGGACATGTTTTAGAGTAATTATAATTTCATTTTTATCCTTAATTACCCTATTTACTTTTAACCGTGGTAAATAAAAGTAAAAAGTTAATATTCACCAAAAATTATTTTTATCTTATTGAACCATATTTTACTTATTGATGTCAACCGTATCTCTCGGATTTTTTAAATTCAACTCACATAAGTGTTAAAATTATGTTTTATGCAAATTTGCAAATGCTCCAAGAAGGTGGGTAAAATACGGTAAAAATTTCCAAAAAAATTATATATCTAAACTTATTATAAAATAACTCTAATGAATTACATTGAAATAATATTGGTATTATGTATCTATTTTTACCTAAAATAAATTTAAATAAAATAAATAATTATTTAAATAAAAAGTCAGTTTTAAACAATAACGCATTGTTTTTCACTATTCATCAAAAATTGAAAGTTTTCATAAAAATACCAAAAATTTACCCTAACCTAATTTTGATATTAAAAATCCAAAAATTAAGTCCATTTTGAAAGATAAAATTTATAAAATTTCCAAAAGTGGGTATTACTATTCATAATGGCTAGTTTGATTGGTTGTGGTGTGTTTGAACTCGAAGTTACGTACAACACGAGCTATTGTATTATTCAAAGGGAAAAGTACCGTGGAAGCTTGGGATGTTATAGATATCAAAAACATAAAATGGGATTCCTATGTATCCTCATGAGAGGAATCAGAATCCACATAGTTCGCTGTCACTTCACTGGACACATCAACTTTTAAATTCATGTGATGAGGACCCGACCATGCAGTTTAATGTCATGCATCAAGGATGTCTAGGTGAAAGGTTTTCTGGTCAAGGATAGTGTGGGGATTACAACAAGGCCGCCCGAGATACCCAGAAGAGATACGTTCTCCTGAGTTCACGTAACCCTACTGGGGATGTGTCCTGGAGAAAAATATGTTGATTTGAGTGTTGGCTCTGGACCTCAGGGAGGCTTCCTATGTATCCTAGTTAGTTGGGATTCAAAATCCTCATAGTTCAGTTTGATCTAGGAATTAAACTTTAGAGGATTCCCAATAAGGGAGCATGATTAGGGCTTATTCATGGGAGCTTCCCATTTGAGGGTATTTGATTAGGGATTATACCTTCTAGGAATCTCGTTTGGAATGTAGTTGGGGATTACATCTATAAAGAAGGCCCTTTTGAGTTTCTTAGGGATTATGTGGATGTCATGATCTTCACCAACCTAAAAGCTCGTGTGATCCATGATAGGTTTGAGAAACAAGAGGAGGTAGTGGATCTAAATATCACGCATCTCGTTCCATCCACTGATGGATGGTATTGGAGCCCAAGGAAAAAAGATATAGGGTGTTGAGTGTGCACATTCCCTCTCTTTTTTTCATATCTTGGATAGTCATATTTGGTTATCTATCTACATAAATCCCTAGAAAAGGTAAATAGGATCAATAAATTCCACCTCCTATAATAAAGGATATGGGTTACCTCAATGGGAGTACCCTAGAATTGGTTCTAGGGAAAAGGGAATAATGTTCAACATGGTCCCTCATTGAAGGTAAAGACCAGTGGTTCCCTTTAATCCCTATAACAGGGATGTTCACATCAGCGCCCCAAGGTTGTAACCCTCATTACCATGGGAATGTAGACTCAAGGTCATTTTGAGGGTTTTCCTTATTGTTGGGGTAACCATGAAACTCCTCTTACCATGGGTATATAAACTTAATAGGGCACACTTATGGAATGATGATATTATCAAAAAAATTTAGTGGATTTAGAAGAGGCCTTAGCCTAATTCTATTATACTGGTCTGTGGAGTGGCCATCATAGGGGTTGATGATACGACGGGAGGGAATGATTGAAGTCGAAGAGTGGAATTCCTATGATACCTTATTTTGCATAGCATGTTCTTGAGTGGGGTGGGGTTCCATCCACATAGAATGTGTACATGTGTGTATAGGGTTCATCTACATACCGTTGTGGTACACAGGCTTGGATTCAGTCTATGTAGTGTTTTTCTATGTGGGTCCATGTTCCATCCGTGTAGCATGGTGCTGTGTGGGATTGAGTTCTGCCCACATAGTGATTTTCTACTCGGAGCAAGGTTCCACCCGCATAGCATTTTACTATGGGGGATGCATGTTTACAAAGGGGACATTGGTTCCTATTCCTTGTGTTTTATATTCCTTTGAAGGATTTTGAGTTCTTGGACTACCAATTTGTTTATTTTTTCCTCCTTAATGCCATGTGGTGGGGTTTTACTTTTAGTCATCATATAAGGAGTCCATCTTTTGTGGTGTTGTAAATCTCTTGATTGATCTATCCATGTTTCGATCCATTGATTTTTTGATCTATTTTTCGGTTCCTCTCAAGTTTTATTTATAAAGAAGTGGTGGAATTTTATACCAGCATAGCCGGTCATCTATAGTGGGGATGAGAGCCCTCTTTTGTGGAAGCCCACAAGAGATACCCGGCCTACAGACAACTTAGTCAGTGGGGGCACAGGTTCATCATTTTCTGGGTGAATATCACTACCTCAAACCTAATAATGACTTTGTTTCATTCATAGGGAGCTGATGGAACCACATTTTCCATTAACCATATTAGTTTATAGGATAATGTCATTTTCGAGATAGAAATCACTACCTCCTTCCCATAGACATTTTATTTTCATTTGCAGGAACTAGCACCGCCGTCTCCATCCTGTGAACTATTTATTTTGCAGGTTCCTTGTGAAGAAGATCACAATGAGGATCGGCGGTCCGTGAAGGATTTACACTTCACAGCATCCTTTCTTCCTTTACCATTTTCACTCCTTTAATCATTTTTTCTTCAATCTTCCTTTGATTTTTTTTCTTCCTTTTCCAAATCGATGGTATTATTTTTATTCCCTTTGAAAAGTTTTCAGGACCCAATAATGATGTTATAGTATTTAATTGAAAATGGGTACAATGCACAGATGTGTAAAAAATTGAATATATGGGTTATTGGATGTGTAGATCATAACCCAATAATTTCTCAGTCAACAGGAGGTGAAGAACGATGGGTACATGTTAACCATTAATAATTGAGGAGGACCATATTCTACACAATCTATAAAATAGCTCCTGAATTTAAGGGGGTTATCTTATGGGACCAAAACATCCACTAGAATAAATCTTTGAAGCATTATTTTATTCAATATATAATCCTCGTATGTCCCATTGGATTTTCTAGTATATCTTACCAGTTCACTATAATGGCTAACCAAGATAATATAATCCCAAGGTCACTGATGTTATAAGAGAAGTGTATAAGCTATTGTAATTTGTTGGTATTGACTCAGATATCATAGATATGAAATTTTTTCATATGGGAATGTAAGATTCAAGAAGGGTTTGATCACAATAATGGATAATATATTGTGATTTGAACACATTTTTGAGGAAAATGGATAAAACATGTGATTCTTGTGTACACATTCATCTGGAGGATGATCTATTCAATATGAAGACCTCAAGTCATTTATTTTAAAATTCATGTGACTAGGTTTCCATAATTTAATTTAACAGCATGCGACTAAGATAACTATGTAGTCTACTGAGATATGCGAGGGTGCGTGATAGGGAATATGTAGGGATTTCCACATTTTTATATGAGTGTAAATCGCTACATCAACTTGGTTATCATCAAAGAACCTAGCTGTGAGTGTTAATAATTCTTGAGTGGGCCTGAGATAGATAATCCAGGTATCACTATGTATCCTATGATGATAGGAATCAAGACAAACATAGTTCCTAGATGGAAATTCCCTATAAATGTCTAACCCATACACATAAGGGGAGTTTTTTACATTTATATTATGGGTGGACCCTAGATTTGATCTCCAAAAATCACTACATATCCTGTGATAAAAGGAATAAAGCCACATGTGGTTCTTTGAAAGATAGTTCCTTACACATATTAGGCTCATGCATAATAAGGGGAATTATTGTTTTGATAATTTCATATGGCCCAAGTAATAGGTTTCTTGGGCATCACTACATATCCTGTTTCAATATGAATCAATCCACATTCATTTCTTATTAGAGAAAAATCCCTCCATAAGATTAAACTGTATATAGGGATTGGGAGTTTTTCTCTCCTTTGACCTAGATAGACATGGGGTTTCCCACTTTATGATTTTTAAGGTGTTTTAGGATGGAACGTAGTTCTATATAGTTTTGATACTTTCTACAAGGGCATAGAATATAAAGGCATAATCCATTGAGTTGATCTTAACCCCTCTTGGATGTGGGGAAGTAGGGGTGAAAAATTCATGCCTTTAAATTCGGTTAGTGGGATCAACATCACACCATTAGATAAATGGATCATGTATTTAAAGGGGAATTTCCTCTAAGACCAAAACATAAACTAGACGCTAGCTTTGAGGTGTTACATTATTCACCATCAAATACTAGAAAGGTTCCTCCAAGAACCAAAACATCCCCACACATAAGTTATTTGGATTTATGTTATTCGCCATTGAACCCTAGTGGGTCCCTTTTAGATTAGTCAGTCTCTATTACCAATATGTCCTAAAATGACAAGGGATAATTCAATAAAGGATTTTAGAAATGTAGACATGAAAAGGTGGAATGAAATTAATCTTGGTGGAAAAATGGGTGTAAATAGGGATTTATAATCTCAAGAATATTTGTTTTTCATTAGAGATATATACCTTGAAATGAATGGTTATATGCAAGTAATTTTATAATCTTTATTTGAGGATACTTATGATACAATGATGAGAAACATCAAGGAAATATGAATCCTAGTTGAATGGTTGGATTATGTAAAGTGTAAACTATAACCCAATAATATCTGAGTCAATAGGAAGTGGATACCAGTTGGTATAAAAACAATTAATAACGGTGGAATCCCATATTCCACATAGTCAGGATAATAGCTCCAAGATTTATGGGGGGCCTCTCCTCTAGGACCAAAACAACCACTAGGAATATAATTCTAATCATTGTGTTTTTCACCAATATATCCTAGCAGGGTCATTTCAAATCATCCATTTCCTATTAATAGTATAATAAATAGGATACCCAAGAGTATACAGGCCCAAGTCCATGAGGTTTCAATAAAAGTGTATCAACTCAAGAAATTTTTTCATATTAACTCATATATCAAAGATATGAAGTTGGTTCATGGGGAATGTAAGATTCAAGAATGGGTAAAAGACCCTAAATGTTATTCCAATGATTATTGAATTCATTTTAGGGTAAATAGATCAAACATGAAATTATTGATTATAAAATCATCATAGGGTATGATCTATTCAGTATGAAGACCTCAATTCATATATTTTAACATAATGTGACTATTATTTTATTTTTTAGTTTAAAGTCAGTGGTTGGGACGTTGTCGTGTAGTTTAATATCATTAGACTAGGATGTTGTTATACAGCTTATCATCATTTGAATAGGATGAAGTGATTTAGTTTAACAACATGTGAATGGGATGTAGTGCCTTATCTGTAAATATATTAACCTCAATCACCCAGGTTAGAGAGGCTTTCTAGGTTCTCTAAGCTCACATGATTCATGCCCAGTGTCAGAAATAAGGGATAGTTGGGGAGCTAGTGGATCCATTCTAGTGTTTGTGATAGGTAATATATAGGGACACATATGTTTTTATACGAGTATAAATCACTATATCAACATGTTTCTCATTGAGGACCATATTTGGGGGTGATGTGAACCTGTGGTTGGGCATGAAATTAGAGATCTAGGCATCTCTACATATCCTATGATAATAGGAATCATGCAACATGTAGTTATTTTATGGATTCCCCTTTGAATGTCTAAACTATATAAAAAGGAAGGGAATATATATATATATATATATATATATATTTGGGCCTAGGGCATGCGATCTAGGAATCACTACATATTTAGTGGGAACATGAATCAAGCAATAGGTAGTTCTCAAATTGGTTCCCCATATAGATTGAACTCATACATGGGGAAAAGATCATTTTATCATTTCTTTATGGATGTATCAAATATTGGAGACCCTAGAATCACTATGTATCCTATGTTAATTGGAATCAAGCCACATGTAAATCTTATAAATATAATTCCCCACACTACTTGAGTTCATGTTTGAGGAGAGGTCCTTTTATCATATTGTGGTTGGTCCAGGATATGAGGTCTGAGTGTCATAATTTATCCTATGATAACATGAATCAAGACACATTTAGTTCTTATATGTGACCCATTATAAGGATTCGACTTAGACATATGGATGAATGGTACTTTATTTTTTCCTTCACATAGATCTAACACTTTCATTGTGAATCACTCATGAAGAATGTCCCTAATAAAGAATGAAGTAAACTTGTCTTGAATGGGGTTTCTATTACAGAACCATGTGGGACCATGTTTTTTATAGTTTAATTTCATATTATGAGGTATCCCTTTGTTCCTTTTAACATCATGTGGTGAGGAAGTCTTCTGTGAATTTTAACATCATGTGGTAAAGATGTTTTCTTTTCACTTTTATTGTCATACAGTATAGATTTTTTCCATTTAGTTTAATGTTATTCATGAAGGATTTTGAATGCTATTCAGTTTCAATTATTTCTTCAAAGACATCTATTTCATGATGAAAGTAATGTCAAGTACTTATTATGAATCCTCATGTTGTTAGGGGCATAATGCATTCCCCATCAATAGTTTCCAATGAGTAATCTCTATAGGGATAGAAAAAATGTTTTTTATAAGACCCTTTTCACACGGGTTCTAGATTTAGAGGGTTCTTCCTTAGTATAATTGGTTTTATAAGAACCAATACCAATTCTCCTTATAGTAATGATTCAGGGAAAACATTTTGTTGAAGGATCATGAAATATGATTTTGATTAACATTGAGGTTGCGCAATACACACAAACTTTTCTCATCAAGTAATTCTAATTCATCGAGACACTTCTATGATTGTTCATAATATAAATTATTTCCATAGATAGATATTCAGATTGATGGAAACAAGAATTTAAATGGGAAACACTACATCTATCACATAAACTATAAAATATGGGGTTGATTGTGTGGTAGTGTGTGTAGTACTATTCTAGGTACATAAATCATGAAGGGTCTTATCTGGACAGAACTTATTGCATTTTTATACCATATTATAGAGTATATTATAAATTTTACTATTTAATCCATCTATCTATCCAATTTCTCTTATATAACAGTAATATGATTGGTAATACTCGATTATATATTCCTGATATAGTCTCTTAAACTTACATGAATAGAATTTGGTTCTATTATCCATCAAAATCATGTGTTGGACACCAAATCTGGTGATGTTATTAGACATCATGAAGTTGATGATATTCTTTATCCCAACAACCATGATTGGTATGGCCTAATCCCATTTTAAAATAAGTTGGTAGCAGTAAGGATATACTTAAACTACTTGGTTGTAACTAGGGGATATTCCCCCACAACATCTATTCCCCAAATAGTGAACGACCATGAATAATTAGATATATCTAGTAACTATGAGGACTTTTGGATGAAATTTTGATGATTCTAGCATGTGTGAAAATTCCTGGTGAATTCCACACAGTCCTACATCGTTGTTTTATATTAGTAACCAAACCTCCTAATTTGGTGTGATATTCTAGTTCTAGATAGATGAGTGCCATCGGATCCGGCATGAACATCCCCCATAATAGTTGTACTCTATATTTCTATAATTAAATAGAGGACGAATCCATAAAAGGATCATATATAGATGAATTTTTTCTCATTTTTTCCATCCCAAAGGGTGAAGTTCATTTCTTATCATCAAACTTGTTCCCTTTTGGCTCAATCTGATGGGATATTCCCATCATAGGTATCTATCCATACAAGGGTGTATATCAGATCATTATGCTTCGAGGAAATTTTTAACTTATTTATTTCCTCCATTTTTATAGATGATGAATATAGAGACCACCCTTCAGTGCATTATGTAGAAAAAAACTTTGTAATAATTAGGATCGGTTAAGATAGTGGTCGCATTATCCAGTGCATCGAAATTAGAATTTTTTTATTGAGGGAGATGATATAATGTGGGTTAGAAAGGGAATTCCTCTATAAATCCTATAACATAGCTGATGAGTGGGGATAATTATTATTTCTTGATGTCATACTCATAATTGATCTTTTTGAATTTTAGATTTTATCCCTTGTTGATGCTTAGATAGGGTATCTACAGCTATAACTCTATCTCCAAGCCAATGATATGGGCTTAGTATTCTTCCTCGTTATGAGTGTAGCCACCTAACAATGAGAAATAAATAAAAAAATTATGGGTAAATAAATACAATTCGTAGACCAACCCATTTGAGATTCGGTTTTTCCATTTTCTTCCCAATAGGACATTGGGAGGAACTATCAAAATACATCTCCCACATTCAGGGAGTTTCATGGCCATAGAAAACATCATCATATAGAAGTTCAATGTCCACTGGCATGTTTTCTTGGGTCGTGATATGCCATAAGAAAATCATCCAGCACCTACCCTTTATACACCTTATGTGACCCTAATTGATTTTCATACTGGTCAAGAATAAATACCCCAGTCCAAAATACTAGTTTACATAGGGAGACTAAGAATTTACTTGAGCTGGTGGATATGATAGACCATGTGGACTTTGTGACGTTACAAGTAATGCCTCTACTTTTTTACTATAAATATGTGCATGATAAAGTTCTTCTTCGTATCAAAATATTAAGTCTCAATATAGATCATCATTTTTATAAGGTATTAGAGTCTATTTTAATTCCCTGTATCATTTTATTGTGTGATAAGAGCATCAATCAATTGTTCCCTGATGGAAGCATCTAGGATAAGAAGCTTTTTTTCTACTGTAGGAAATAAAAATGGTTGATATAGTGGGTACTTCTTGAGCTTCCTGATAGCTTCATGGAATTTATCATCCCATTTTTATGAAAAAAACATTGTTCTTTAACATAATAAAAGGGAGGTATTTTCTAGATAGGTTGGCTATAAAACATAAAACATAAGATAGGTTCCCTAGGTTGCCCTTAATTATTTAATATTTTTAGGAGGTGTCATTTCTAGGATTGAAGTAGTTATTTCTAGATCAACCTCAAATCCACAGTTCCATATCACAATGCCATGGAATTTTCCTGACATTACTCCAAAATTACACTTTAGTGGGTTCATCTTTAAAATTATCTATTGTAATTTGATCAAAATTGTTTAATGATTGGTGGGGGGATCACAACACTATCAAGATTTGAAAACTGAGTCATCAAAATAAAATTCCATGATTTATCCCAACATATTTTTAAATATATTTATTCATAACACTTTTATAAGTAATACCAATGTTCTTTAATCTAAAGGGAACTTCCATGTAGGAAAAGATCCCATGAGTCTCTCTAAATGCATTGTCTTCCTCGTATTATAGGGATAAATTTATGTTATTATAGCATGAATACCCATTGATAAAGGAAATATATTGGAATCCATAAGTTTAATTGAAAAAAACTCTATGATCGGTAATGGAAAACCATTATTCATATAGTGTTTATTAAAGTATTTAAAATAAATGTAGACCCATATCTTCCCATTACTTTACCTGATGGAGATGATGTTTTCAAGCAATTATGGGTGTTTTAACTCACATAAAAAGTCTTATTTGATCAATATTTCAGAATCTGATTCTACATTTGAATCAAGAGAGGGGTTATTTCTCCTAGAATATTTCTTAAAACCTCAATGGCCATTAGGAAAACACAGGTTATGATTTTCTATATTGGGATTCATCCCAATTATCTCTATTTAATTTGAAGATAACACGTATCAATGATTCTTTAGAAATGAAATATATATATTATTCTCTTCCAAAGACATAGAGAAACTAATCAACATAGGACATGAGTCTTATTTTGTTCCCATATTTACCTACCTAATATCATTTTTGGTGGTAGAGATACCTTCCTAAAATGTGGGAGGAGTGTTCCTGAGATCATCCTCTTATTATTCCACTTATGTGTCCATAGGGGAATCAATAAGAATGTTGGATAATTTTGGAGAATTTTTATCCCTATCAAGATAATATAGGTTATGAGAAGATATTCTAACATCATGGACTTCCAAAGTCATTATTTATAGATTATGGGGATTCTTGTCTTCCTCTATGTTGTCATCATGGGATGGAGAGGTATGGGAATCCTGAGTCATAGGGAATGTATCGTGGTTTTATTTTTAGTTTCTATTAATGGTACAACATAATTCTCATATCCAGATAGATAATTAGTCTAAATCCCCTTTGATGAACCCAATTTGATAGGTGTTATTACTATCATATGGACATGGGATAGTGGAGTTTGTGGTTCCAAATAGCTACCTGGGATTGATTTTTGATGTTATTAATATTTTAATGACTTATTATATACTCCCTTTACTGATTTTATATGAAATTTTCATACTTTGTGTGAAATATTAATGTTTAAATATTAATTATAATTTTTTAGCACTATTTGAATTCATCCAGATTCAAGTCAGTTTACTAGTTTAATAATAACTATCTCCATAATGATCCAAATTGTGTGGTTATTTTTTTAGGATTACTTATTTAATTTCCCACATATCATTATAAGGAATCATTGGCAAATTATTCCATTTGAAGGGTTATATGGACCACACAAGAAGGCCCACAGAATCTGTGAAGAAACTGGACCATCCATGAAGATTGAATTACTAGGCTCAATCCAAAAGTGAAAATTCATTAATTATCCTCAAACATTCTTATAACAATTCAAGGAGTCGTGAATAAAAACTTCAAGGCCCAAATCCAAAAACAAGGGGCCCAAATGAATCTTTGAAGTCCAGCCCACTATTCTGGATGGAAATTAAAATCAGAACACTATTCCTGCATTTTCTCCTGATTTAATAATCCAATCAGGCTGTAATTTTTAAGTGTTAAAGATAATATATGGTAGGAAAACTTTTTATAATAAATTATTTTTATTTTAGGGCATATTCCTGTTCAAAAACTCATTCAAATTTTAGCCTTCGAAAAAGTTTTGATAAAAATGAACAGGTGAAAACTATTTAGTAAAATAGCCATATCTTTAGATTCAAAAGTCCAATGGATGCCCAATTTTGAGGGATGATAGTAAACATCAATATATAAAACATGGAAGAATAGAATATCTCTATATTCAGCTGTATGGATGGCCAAATTGGTGATGAAAGTGGAAGAGAATATTTTGAATTCAAACAGTCCACCTCTTTGGGCTATAAATACAACCCCCTCTTCTCCTTGCATTGGGTTGGCATTTCAGAAGAGATGAGGATATATTGTCACGACCAAATCCTTGAAAAAGTCTTTAGAGGACCTGACATACTCAATTTTTTACTTGAGATACCCTTACTTATCTCTTTGTTTTCATTTACTTTTGGATTGTTCTTCATTTGTAATCGTGTAAGTGTTTGTTTTTGTAATTATATTTTAATGAAAGTATATTCTTCTTCATCTATTATTATCATCCACTTTCTGTTAAATAATATTAATGGTCATAATATAGTTTAAATATTGTTTAATCCATTTCCCTTCTTTTGTTTTCTCATTCAATCTAAAGTCAGTATTTAATTCCCTTCATCGTTTGTGTGTGTGTTCGACGCACCACTCTTTTCTTATCCATTTATTTTTCTTATCTTATTAATTTATCATCATAATCATTATAACTAGATTAATAATCATTCCAATGGATGATTAAATCTATCATTTGGGTGAGTTATAATTTAGGGATGTTAATCGATTGAGATCTTTTGCTCGATGAGTATTCTTTGAATTAACATTGTGTATGTTAGACTTAACTTGTCATGGATTAATGACATGTTTTGTTTAACGAGTGGTTTACATGGATTATTGGAACCATAAATTCACTACCATAAACAATATATGATTAAGATTATAACCCTAAGTTAAGTTAAGGCTTTGATTAAAGCCTTAATAGTTGGTAATTCCAATCAACGTCAACTTGTGACATGGGTGTTAATTTAATGCAATATAAAGCAAAGCTCAAAGATATCACAAGCTTAACTACCTAATGATAAACTCACTTCAGTATTTATCAAATTGTTAAATCAATATTAATCAATAAATCAATTCAATTAATATCTTCAAAAAAAACCAATCAAAATAAAATCAACTGAAAATAATCGACTATTAAAAATTATCATTGCCAAGGATTCAACCTGAGTGCTGCTATAAATATTAGCAGAGCACCGGAACCTTGAACGGTTGATAGGATACAATCATCTGCGCTATCAAGTGTGCTACCTCAATTAGGTTTATAGGTAGAACATGATCACTATTGATCATTCTCCAAGGATTTTTAGGGTTGGTTCTAAGCCATTGGATGCATCTTTCCACATATCAACATCCACAATTGGTTATTTTCTTTCCCTCTTGAAGAAATTTACCTCAGTGTATACATATTTTCAAGACTCAAAGGTGGTTTTTTCTCCATGTAGTATGTCAACCATCATGTTGATGAGGTATTTCAAGCATTGATGAAACATTGATTATACTCCCATGTGTCTATGAAGCCAAGGCCTTCTAATAAAGACATATTTTTGTGTCTTTATAGATAGCCATGCACATATAATATGATGTGAGATCCTAAAACGGAGCCTTAAACGTGATCTTTCTAAAGGGCCTTTTCTCACTCATGTCAAACCCTTGAATGGTTTGATTTTTTTAGATCAGTAATCGTTAGGATATCCCAAATTATAGAGGGTCTAGAGTAGAATAAGGTTGACCCTAAAACCATTTTAAATCAAATACCTTTGGATTTTTGACATTATTTTGTTTTTATAAAACATACAGGGTTCTAATATGTCCCTGGATAACTTCTTCCTAGTCCTTCTCTGTGAATGATATGGTGGTATAAAATTATATGAGAATAGTCTCCACTTGTAAACCTCGTCTATAGAAACTTCTATCATAAACTCATGTGGGATCTATAGGGACACAATGAGTGAATCTTTGATTTCTTATATAATATGGAGTGCATCCAAAATTGAGAGTTTGTTTGGTAAAATCACCAAATATTTTAGAATTATATATTATTGTACCATAGGTATGCGCATCCCAAAAAAAATTTATCCTATAATGTGATTTTAGAGATTAGGTGTTTTATGAAGACAATTCTAGATATTTGGTATAGGTTGAGGGAAAAATTTCACATGTTATATATGTTTCCTTAGCCTACTACTTTGTATAGGCTGATCAAACAATCTCACTCCCACCTACTGGTCTTTTCAAACATGTGGGTTTGTATTACCGTTGGATAAATCCAAGAATTATCCATAATTCAGTTAGACTTGTTAAAGTTCTCACACATGGGTCTCAACTATATATATTGCTTGTGAATTCATTTGACTGGAATGTTGGGTTTGTCCATGACTGCATCACCCCCTGTACCCTTAGCTTATCTGGCCTCGACCTCCCAATTAGGTATATGGAAAAAATATTCTTGAACATATTCATTGTTAGGGAAAGGGTCTGTTAAGTGAATAATATTAATACTACCAAAGATGAAATCATTATCTGATTAGTATTATGTTTAGTGGGACACTGCTCATTTTATGGATGTTGAAGAAGAGAAATCTGTAGGAATCAGAGTTAGTGATGGGGTTGGATATAAATCTTTCTCTTGTATATCATATTGTGTTTAAAGATTAAATATTCCCCTAGTAGGTGTATTAAATGGAATCTCCATAGGTTTTATGATCATTACTATTTTTCAAATACGTTCTATTATGGAGGCATGAGCTTAGTTAACTATTTTATAATTCATCAATTTATTGAAATTCTATTCATGATTTCTAGAACTTCATGTTATCCATTATCTTCTTCTACTTAGGGGAAATCACACAGGTCTCATATGCTAGGGACTTTCCTAGTATCACCTATCCAGAATAACCGATGCTCTAGAGGATTTTATTAATGACCAAAAAGTCTTGGATGGTGTGACCTATCCTCCTATAAGAAGGAAAGTAGTCTATATGATCACTAAGGTTAAACTCATTGGGTTTCTTAGGATCTGGTTTCTTATGGTGGTTATTTTTCATAACTAAAAGTAAATAACAATGAACTTATTCACTTTTTAAGGAATACACTTTTTTCATCTGTTCCCCAAATCAAGGGGCCCCATGATCTCTCTTTACCTATAGTCAAGGGTGGTTTTTAGGTTACTACTACCATGTGGGAGGTTCTAGGAGAATCATGGACTTCTCAGGTGCTCCGATGGGAATTGTCACTAGTTTTAGGGTAAAAACAGTAGTCTCTGTTTTGTTGGGATTTTCTATATGACCTAGGTGTTGGATGATATTTTGGATGAGTTCATCTAATGTTATTGGCACACTCCTATCATGGGGCATGGAAAAACAATTTTTATTCCCTAAGTGTAGTATAGTGATTAACCATAAGTATTCTCCCAAAGAGGAGTGCACACAGAATAGTTTTACACTTTTAATTAGAAGAAAAATATAATATTTTGTTTAAAATTGATTGGTTTCATAAGAAATGAAATAAAAAAATTAAATTAATAAAATGATTGAAATAAAATTATAAACTTAATTGATTGACAACTATTATATAGGAATAGTGATCTGGTCAGGGTTGGTTCTCCAATTTCATTGTTATCCTTGTTCTATTTAATTCAAAATTATTTTTTCTAAGTTGATTAAAGTGATATTCCTTGATCATTTCCTCTCAATTCCTTGTTAAAATGGTGATGGTGAGAGAAAACCTTACTGAGATCTCAGTTTGGTCTACTCTCATTCCAAATGTGATAAAGTTGCATTGAATATCCTTAATTGACTTGGGAAATACCTAATCAGGACTTGATTATCCCAAATAATTAAGAACATCCATTACCCCTCTCACACATACTGATGATCATCAAGTACTTCACCACTAAGCTCTGGTATATTCAATCTTATAAACCAAAAACCTAGTGGATGGAGATAATTATCATTTACCAATGGAAAAATCGATAACAGAATCAAAAATAAAATATGATCATACTTGATAATAAAAACATATATATTAAATTTTAAAAAACATTACAAAATAGAGATAAAGTTTTTATTCAATCAATTCCATGAACTCAAGCATTGAAAAATAGAAAACTTACCCTTCCCCAATCACTGAAATGTTTACCCCACCATGGTAAGGGTAATTGAGATGAATGGGGAATAAGAAGGAATCAAAAAACTAAGAATAAGAAATGGGTGAATGAAGAATATGGTGAAGTATCCATCCTCCCTAGATGAATATCTCCTTCTTTCTACCTTGGGTGGAATGGGATAGATTGGAATGATTTGGGAAGGAGGAGTTATCCTCCTTTTATAGGCCATATTTTCCCTTATAAAGTTTCTATGTGTTAGACCCATTAAATGTATGATTCACACATGGACCCCTTCATAAAAGTTGTTCCCAATTGTCTTGACCATATCAACTCAAAATTTCAACATATTTGGATATGTTTAGTGAGATTTATGACTTTCTCACTTGAGATTTTAATCTACCTAGACAGACTCTCTGTATTCAATGTCTCCATCTTCCCATGCTTTAATGGCCTTCCAAATGGACTATTAATGCATTTACTCCTTAATTAAAGTTGTTAATAAATTCCTTATCCAACTCCATATTAAATTTTAGGTTCATTAGGCCATCAAAATTCTAGATATAAGATCATATATAAAACATTCTAGAACTGTGAATAGTTTTCAAGGCTTGTGTTTTTAGCTGCATTTGGGCCTCCAATTGATGGATTGATTGTGGTCTATAAATATGAAATGTATCCCAAGATGTATGGGATCCTAAAAAAATTAATTTCACAATTTAAATTAGTTTATAAAAATTTATGACCTAAATATAGAATAAAAATAAAATAGTTAAATCCCAAAATTAGGCCATTTTTACAATTAAGCTCAAAATCTACATAAAGACATAAAAATGTGACAATTTCTAATAAAATGAAACTATAGTGGGTCTAAAAACATTTAAATTAAATGTAAGATTATGAAAAATATTTTTTTTATCAGGTATCTTCTAGGATTTTTTCTTTTCTTGGAACTAATGGAATCCTCCTAGATATTTCATCACGATCAATGGAGTTTACATCTCATCTCAAATATTCTTAGTAAATTTTTCTAACAATTTCTCTTGTGATATTAGGATACTAAGTGACTACATTAAACCTTTACATTATGTGATAAAGTCAAATATGCTCTCATTTTTGTGTTGTTTGTAATTGTTGAGGTCATGAATCATTTTTTTCTTAATGTGGATATGAATTGATAATGGAATTGATGAAGAAGTTATTCCCATTCTATTAAAGATCCTAGTAAAATGATTCTACACAAAATGAATTATGGCCCTACCAAAGTCCATATAAATATTCTTACTTTTTTCTTCTCCTTCTGGTCTCAAGAACCCATCATCATGCTACATTAGTACACAAAGTGTGTGTGATACTGTTCTAGGTATTCTATGTCATCAAAGGTTATGAATATAGATTAGTTTCAATTGTGGGGGTATAGTTTTTCCACCCATTTGAGGTAAAAAATATTTTTGGGCTACATGAGTTATTTCCACCATTATATAGATTCTATCCATGATGTTAGGGACTCGATGGTGTTGATAATTTCTAGGGGTATCACTTTATATAAAATCTCTCATGTATATGGTGTGGGTGAGGCTTGACATGATGGACCTACTTTCCTATCTTTCTGAATCTAAATATGTGCTATGGACAGATTAATTCCCTGGTATAGAAGAGGTTGTAAACATAATAGAGGAAATTTACAATCATCCTTAGTGTTTTCATTTATATAAACAAGTTTACTAGATATAGAGGATACCTCATGCTCAAATTTCACTATTAAATAAAGAATAGATATCACCTAATGTGAGGGAGGAGGGATATATTTTTTTTAAGGTGATACCTAGTTGGAATATTTCCCATGAGTAGTTCCTCATTGATTTTTGTAAGGTTATGTATCTCGTTCTAATATTATGCTAGTCATTTCTCTATAGAGGATATTTTGTCTCTTCTAGGTGGTGAATGGGATGTAGGCACACCTTTCCCTTTATCCTTGGTAGAGTTCCTCTTAGGAGGTGAAAATTTATCATTGATAGGTTTCATGATTTGGATCCTTCTCTAATTCCACTTATGTGTATCCTCATATGGTGCATCAATATTTCCTACCAATTGAGGTATCATTTTTTCATTACACCCCTTTATTATTACAACTAGGTCCATATAATTTTTTTATTTATGGTGATGATGTTCACTAAGTTGTACCAAGTAGTGTTAGTCACCAATTCATTGACCAGATATTAGTCCAAGTTCATACATCTTCTTTCCCCTTTAAGGATTTCATGGGGTCTGCTTTTTTCCTTTTTCCTTATTGGGTTTTCTTGATTTATGACCCCTATAGGGTTTTATTGATGTTTACAAACATTTCCCACATCTTTTCTTGTGAATAATGATCTTGATGGAGTCTCTGGTCATGCTTGTTCAATGAGCACCAAATAAATGGGTTATGTCTTGCAGTGGGGGGAATAGTTAGGATACCGAGCATTGATATTTATTTCCTAACCTGGAGAAGATCAATTCTATTTGATATGATGTTAATAATCCCTCCCCCCTCTTCCCTATGGGATAGGAAAAATTTGGATCAGAGGTTGTAACTCTATGATCTTGTTTCTAAGGATCTGAAAAATATTAGGGTGGTGAGTGAGATAAAAATTCCTGCATACCTATGGAATGGGGTTGGTTTAGAGTCACCAACAATTTTATCTAGACCCTTTTGAGATTTTATGACCCTGTGGTTGAGGCGACGTTAAAAATACCCCCAACCTTATAGGCTAGGTTCACTCCCAGACATCTACCATAGAAACTACTATTGTGATTATTCTTATTTTTTTAATAATTTTAATACATGTGTTGAGTGCAATGGATACTTATTATGTGATTCATTTACTAGGTGGAGATATTGGGTAATATATGAAATCAGATTATGTAATTGATATATGTTCTCATTTTGTTGAGAGGCCCAATATAGGAGTCTTTTGGAGGCCCTCTCTCCCCGCTCACGACATATACACATCCTTAAATTGGTGGAGATTAAATGTATTGACCAACTATCTAATGAATTACCTGGTCCCCGGGTCTATCCTACGGCTGCAACATTATAGGATTCCACATCTAGGGACTCTTTATGTCATGGGGATATATTGAAGTGCACTGCTCCTTGACCCACCCTCGAATACGAATGTCTAATGTGGCATTAGAAATTAGTTGTGGGAGAACTTTCATGTTTTGGAGAAAAACATGTTGTAAACACTTCTTATTCTCTTTCAATCTTGTTTCTTAGCCCATGGAGAATGAGGATATGTCCATATATCAATAGATTGTGTTTATTATCTAGAGCTAACCCTCAAATCCTTGATAAGGGAGGTGTCTATCCTTCAATAGCTGATGGGTCACATAGATATTCTAGTGTAATTAGGATATTCATTCCTCAACTAGATCATCAGGTACCTCATAGTTGGTAGTGTAAATAAGCCAAAACATGGGAATAAGGTTGTTGTTCACTATCTCCATCCACATACCTATTCCAAATTTTGCTTCACCAAATTAATATTCCTCCACCTGTTCATGCCATATAGGTAATTTATTTGGGTCTCTTATTGACCAAGGTGAGGTTTTATCAATAGTTTGTAGGGAAATATACATGATTAACCCCATAATTTTGAGAACCTCTCTATACAATGGTGTCTAAACAAGGGAATTATTTCCTTATCTAAGGGATATATTACCATGTCTAGGTTATCTATGACAGATGTTAGGAGTACAGTCCCTTAAATCCATCTATATTATACTATGAGGAGGATTATTAAGGTATCTATCACCTTTTTCTTTGGATGAAGAGTTGGAAGACCACATGGTGTTATGTATACTCATTATATGGACTTAAGGAAATTGGAATTGAGAAGATCAGGAATATGGGCCTCATTATGTGTCATAGTTGGGATATAGAAACCTTCTAACATGACAGTATCCAAAATATATTTATGAATGTATATATCTATAGGAATATGATCCCACTACCAAGAAGCTACTTGAGCATACTAGTGATATTCTGTAACATCGTCAAGGATATGAGCCTAGATTTTTGTGGTTGCTAGAATATTCTAGTAAATCAAGGTTTGATTAGGGTATGATCCTAGTTAGAATATTTATTCCCTATTTAAATATGTATATAAACCTCTAGAATGAGATAAGTGGTATGATCCTCCCCCTATATAGCTTCTGAAGGATGCTGGTGCAATATTTCATTGATAAAAGTAGGTATATGTGTCTCATTCCAATAAGTTGTTGGAGTATTCTAAGTAGCTTCATCAATAGGTAAATGATAATTCCCTGAGGTGATTACCAAATTTTCCAAAATTTAACTTGGTTGGAGTATGGATATAAGACCAACCATGTTCCTTTAGAGTATGTTGTTGGATTTCTTTGATTGGAATGTCTTCCTGTCTTGAGGTGGTTTCCATATTTGGTTAACAATCCCCAATCAGAATTGAAATATGATCCTGGTCCTATTCATCCTCCTTTACCTGAATATACTGATAATCATCCTTTATGGGAGAAATAATGTGTTCTTTATCTATAGTAAACATTTATTCATATTAATCATGGTGATATACTTTTATGGCTTTTGGGATAGGAATATGTGTCTATCCCTACATTTGTACCAACATAAGAATATGTCAATGGAGCTCTTCTATAGTTTCCAAAATATAGTTTCACTTCATCATAGTATGTTTAGGAATATGGAACTACATGTTCTCAATTTCCAAGATATACTAGAAAAATTATTTGATTAAATCGGGGATATAAGACCATTCTTTTCCTCCTTCATATATTCAGTTATGTCGATGATCTTCATGTGTGTGTGTTTAGGGATATGTAACTCCCCCATTATTACGGTTGAAATATGCAAGAATACTTGATCTATGTGAGCATGTATTTGAGAATCTTCACTATATATCAACAAAATATATTGGTGGTATTTGTCAGTGGATGTGGGGATATGAGACAATTCCCTTTAATCTACAACTTTCCATGCTCGGTGAGATCTCCTTTGTTCCTAAGTATGAGTTCCTATGATGGATACCTTTTAGTTAGTGCCCTCATAATGTGACTGAGGGGAATTGGAAATATGATTCTGATTACTGTGGATGATATTATGCCACCTAGGCTTCTCCTAAACTAGGATAGATCCATATTTGAATCCTTGATCCACATTCCTAAGGTAAGAAAGGGGATGAATTTCATTCTCCTAAGATCGACTTCGAAAGTGATTGGTCAGGATGAAAAGAATTATTAGTTTACCATTATTCCCCAAATATAGTGGTATTGTGGGATTCATTGCCTGGAGACCTATGTGTGTGGCCTCAAAGGACAATACCATATCATATTAGTGGTATTCTCGGACCATCACTCTTTCCACCAGATGTTGAAGGTGATGGGTGGGTCATGTTGCTTTGCGACCTGTGACGGTTTCTATCAGAGTGGATGTTATAAAACATAATCATGATAATGAGATGATATTGGGATAAGGTTATATCTATAAGAATAATATTTTAAATCATATAGTCAATAAGGAACAAGGTATCCAAAGAATGTATCATTAAAAGTATAAAAAATGATCAATTATTTATGCATAGGTAACACAATTGATTTCTCTTGATTCCATTTTGTCCATTTACTTATGTTGGATTCATATAGATTTCTTGTATCATAGGAAACCTAGTTATTTATTATTATTAAAATATTTATTTTGCATTCACTATTTTTTTTGTTAGATTTGTTTTGGATACATGGTTTTAGGAAATAATATTCTCTATGGATATGGTGGCATAATTATTCTCATATTACATACTTCAATTGTTGGGTTCTCAATTTTTTGTTTCTATATAATTTGTATTGGATACCTGGGATTGGTAAATAAGATTATTGATGCTTATAGTGAATTAGTTATTCTTTTATCACATTCTTTCACTTTAGTTTTTCCATCTTGGTTTCCCAACAATAGTATTTTGTGTAACCCCTAATTATTTATTGCAGGTTATTGAGTGTGGTTACACAATTATTTCATCAGGTTAAACATTTATTATCTCTCACAAAAAAATACCCAATGGCTCCCACATATATAATGAGGCATGGGCCTACATTCCAAAGGTAGTTGATCATTTGGAGATTCAGACCCAATGATTCTTAGAATCTTGCATTGGTCAATATGATGGGAGGTTGGGCTCATAACATCCTTTTGGGGGAAATTATTTTCTACTCTAGGAGTCTCTTATAGATTTAAGATTTTTTTTTAAGGTTGGGGCTGAATCCTTATTTATTATTAAAGCAAAGCAAAGACCTCTTTAACTAGGTATAGGTAGACCCATTACATATCCTAAAGGCCCAATGGGAATTTATCCCATTGCATGGCTTGTAGGCCCTTTTTTTTTGCCCAAAGCCCATTCTGTGAATAGTATTGGTATAGTACCCGCACTGTTATAGTACTGCACAGTGCCCGCCGCTGCTACAGTGTCGTCACTGCTACAGTACCTACGTCTAATGGGTTTTTAACCCCCATTATCCATGTATAATTAATGGGTTCTTACCACTAATCCAAACCCCAACTACACTTATAGATTTAAGATATGTTCATGGATCCTTTATAAATCCTAATACAATACTAGTTGACCTAATAAAAAATTAATGTTGGATCTTCATAAACAAAAGTGGGTATTCTATTAATGATAAACTTTTTTTTATTATATTTTTTATATCTATTTCCCATTATTTTATAACTTGTCAGGTTTTTTGTGATTTTATGCAATATTACCAGGAACCATGAAGTTTATTGTTTTTTAGGAGGGAAATTGGTGTTTTTGGAGTGGGATTGAACCTATAAGAGGTGTCCTATACATCCTATGAGAACAGGAATCAATTCGAACATATTTTGTTTTGGACCAAGATGTGTAGATTAATAGCATGCGAAAAGGATGTATATGAGGATATTTAGGCATTGGGAATTGAGCTCGAGGCTTATAAAGGAATCCAATATATACTTCTTATAACAATAATTATATTCTTCATTGTTTAGTGTGTCCTCAGCATGCTAATGGGTGGGGAGAGATAATTATTAATAATGAGGGTTATTTCTTAGGATTTTATCAATATGATAATACCTTAGGGACTTATACTAAGGTGGATTCCCATGTATGGAGGAATTTGTATCATGATGTTGATTGGGGATTACACATTATGGTTTCCCTACTTGGGGGATGGTGGTTATGATTCTAGTGATATGATTATTGCAATTACTTAAACTCATATGATTTATAATCAATGTGAGAAAAAATATATGGAAAGTTATTAGATGTAATGCGTATAAATGTGGGGATTAAACATTGAATTAGTATGGATGGAACATTAGACATGGATCTAATACCTTAGGAAGGTATCATATATATCCTACATATAAGAATAATAGGATTATTTGTAGTTATGTTAGGTTTCCTAATCCACTAATAGATGAGTAATAATGATTGACCCATAACGGGTGGGTCTTATGAACATGATTAAATGGAATATCAAGGTAATTACATAGTGTTAGATGCCCATAAAATATATTCAAACTTTATCATCTAATGGGTAAAGGGTGGGGAGCATGAGTGGCAATTGAACATGAATAGATGGGATGAGGATCCCTTAATATCAATATGGTGTATGATTTAATAACCCAAATCCATTATGGAGACATCCAATATGAAGGGGGGATGCTCTACCAAAAACTCATGGTGGGGATTCACACGGTTTTAGGGAACATATCTAAATATTTATGATAGAAAAAGCTTACATGTATAAGTATGTATTTGGATGTCTTCCTAACATGTCTAGGGAATTTACATAAACTAGGATGACATGTCCATGGTACATTGTGTGATCTATTTGACATTTCCAAGTTATTTCATGTGATCATAGCTGACATATCAGGGGACTTCGAATGAACCAGGCTGACATATCTAGGGTGTGTCTCATGATCCAACATACATGTCCAAGGTCTATTCCATGATCAAATTTAACATGTCTTAGAGTTGTTTCATGATCAAAGCTAATATGTCTAAGGACATCACATAAACTAGGATAACATTTTTAGGGTGTGTCTCATGATTCATGTTGATATATCTGATAACTGTTGAATGATTATAGATAAAATGTCCATGGAATTCACATGAACCGGGATGACATATCCATTTTGTGTCATGTGATCCAACTATATTGTCCAAGGGATGTCATGTGATCAAAGATGACATGTCCAAGGACTTCAAATGAACTAGGCTGACATTTTCAGGGTTCCTTCACATGATCAAATAATTGATTATATGAAGCACATAAGATGTAACACCCCAGGTAAATAAAGAATATGACATTTTTATATTTATCCCTATTTGTGAATAAAATGTTAATATTAATTTAAAGGGAACTCTATGCTCGATGGCTTACCCAATACGCAACAACGAGTTCCTTTGAAATCTTACATTGCACTCTAATAATAAAATAATTTTATTTTAAATGGTAGTTAACACCTAGTCGTTGTAATGACGGGAATGAACAGAACTAACTACAAAATGATTATATATGTTTTTCAAATATTTTTACTTTTTACAATAAATATTAGAGGATTAAAAAAGCGAATGAATCCAATTTTAACCGTAAACATTCTAATATTCTTTAAAAGGTCGATTAACCACCTTTTGATGGCGAACTTCTTTTAAATCCACTTTTTGAAAATTTTATGTGTTATATTTGACAAAATAAAATTCTTCTTTAAAATCGGGACATCAAAATTTACTTTGTGTAAATTTTTGGTATTTTTACGATAAAGTTCATTTTTAATGAATAAGTGAAAAATGTTGTATTTTTATTCAAAACCTCTTTTTAATCTAATTTATTTATATGATTAGATAATATTTTGAATTGGGTTTAAAGTTAAATTATAATATATTTTTACCATTTAATCCAATAGTGGTCATTGGAATTAATTTCACCTTGAAATTGGACTTAAACTAGTGTCAATATTTTGATATAGACTGTTTCATAAAAACATGCTATTTGTTTTAACAGTGGGAATTAATTAATGTAACTTATATGTTTTGAATTTTTTAAAATAGACATCATTTTTTAATTTGGAATATCAAATATAGCTTAGGGTGAATTTTTGGTATTTTTCTGAAAAACTTCAATTTTTGATGAATAGTAAAACCACTAAGTGGTAGTTTAAAAACTGATTTTTCGTTTAAATGAAACCTTACCACTTCTGTGATTTGAATTTCAAAAATCCGACATACATGGTTTTCATTAATAATTAAAATGTGGTTCAATGGGATTAAAATAATTTTTTTGGTGAAAGTTATTACTTTGATAAAGTATACATGGTTTACTTGTTGTTTTGAAAAACTAACAGTTTTCATTCTTTGTGTATCCCTTACTGAGATTTTTATGCTCACCCCAAGTTTTTGAAATGTTTTTCACAGGACTTAATGTGTAATAGGGTCAAGGATGGGATCAAGGAAAATTCATGCTATCTAAAACATGGAACTAGACATGTTTCTTTTTAAGAGTTTTTATTTTATGGAAACTTAGTAGAAGTGTATACTTTGTAATCTTTTGATATGTAATAGTTATGTCATAATTCTCTAAAACTCTAAACCTGAAAAGATCCTCAATGTGAATTATTCATTTAATTCAATATTAAGTAATATTTAAGGTTGGGGCCTTATATAAGACCTACATACAAAAAACATTATATCTTCCATCTCATGAATCATCCATCATTTTTATCATTTTTTAATACACACCCCAATATTTTTTAGGTTTTATCCTAATAAGGAATCACATGATTATGTCGTCATGATGAATCCCCTTCATGTGGTCTAACTAACATGATTTTGATTATTGGTGTGATGAATTAAATGATCATGAAAAGTGAATACACATACCACTTAATAATATAAGATACTCATCAAACATTTATTAGTTGGAAGAATCATAATATCACATGATCCTTCCCTTCGGAAAGTCCCCTATCACCTCTGTGTGTTTTTTCCATGTCTCAAGGGTGTATTTTATAGGCATCACCACCCTGAATTAATTACACTTTCCTTAGTGATTATATATCACATTTTGGTTTGATTCGGTGAAAGGAAGGCTCACATAAGTTGATCATTTATCATGAATTTCTCATGATTCATATTTATGATGTTGATGAGTCATCTTTTTGTCACATAATAAATAGTGACTTTGTGATATCTCCATCATTACCATCTTCCATTGGTATATGAATTGCCAAAGGGATTTTTCATGATCAATTTGTGGTGGCTAATGGAATTGAAATGATCGAATAAAAATGTCTTAGAGAATTTTCATGATTGATTTGACATGTCAAACGGACTTTTGTGTCATTGATTTAACACACCATGGCCCTTTTGCAAGATTAAGTTGATGTGTTTGGGACCCTTCATGAGATCAATATGGAAAGTATGGGGGCCTTAATGAGATCAAGTTTTCATGTATGGGTCCTTTCATGAGATCAACCTAGTATGTTTAAGGGACTTTGTGTGATTATTAAACTAATCATTTGTATAATATAAAGAATTCACTCGAAAAATAGTGTAACCCTTCTTCACATAATGGTCTCATTTTTTCATCTTTTATCTCATGATCCCTAGGGTTGATTGTAAAATGTTTTTCAAATTTCATATCTCATGATCAAAAGGAAATTTCCTATAGCCTTCATGATATTATGATGGAACATATAGGTTCCTTTGTGAGATCATGCTGGAATTTTGATGGGCCTTAGTGTGATCAAAGAACAGATCATGGGTTGCGCATAATACCTTCTCATGAATAAAGTGTAACTCTCATTCACATAAGTGTCCCGTCATTTTTAGATTTTATCACATGATCCCTTGGGAAAATTTTCAGGATTTTTTCAATATAAATTTTTCATTATTATATGGAATTTTCCCAAATCCTTCACAAGATCATGTTGGTTTTTCTTTCGACTTTTTCAAGATTAATTGAAAGATCGAACAAACTGTATTACCCCTTCATGTGATAATCCTATCATCTTGAAATTGGTATTCCCATTAAAGGTTATATGATCCATGTTCCCCAAAAAAATAATGTCTAGGTATCCATTCTTTTACTTTTATTCCTTCGTGTGGAATATAATACCTATTTTTTTGGTGTTTATCCGACCCTAAATTTTTTATTCTCTTTTCACAAGTGCCAATAGTGTCCATTCCTCATATGAGAGGCTATAAAGGGTATTTATTCACATTTGAAACTTCATTTATAATATCAATATTAAAGATCAATCATGGAAAAACATTGAGTTCCTCATAATTGATTGATAAAATCATTAATATGGGGTTTAGGGTACATATTCTTGATTTTGATCATGTTCAGTTCCTGATAATAAAACAAAAAAGAATAGGTGCACCTCATGGTGATGAAAATGCCCGAATCAATCCATTATAAAGATTCTATAGGGTTTCTTTATTAAATCTAGTGACTCAAATAGGGATATTCTATATGGATTCATTAAAATACATATAAGATCAATTAAAAAGAAAACTTTATTATTTAGTGGAAGACTAGGAAATTCTTCTAGAAAGATATAAAAAATACTATTTAATAGGTATATCTTTGAATTTGAGTTTCTCCATAACCATTTTTTATAAATACCATTTTTAATAGGAATAAAGACCCATATAAATGATGTAATATCCATTGGTTGTTCATATGTATCTTTATACCTATATATGATCATAGGTTGGTTCAGAATATCAAATGTGACTAACCTTCCTTAGAATTCGATGTGGGATTTATGTAAAAAAGGTTATCCATTGCCTATATAACATCAAATTCAACTATAGATAGAATAATAAAATTTTCTATAAGAAAACTCCCACAAACATCAATTAGAGAAGAATTATAGACTTTATATGTGGTCATCATATCATGGTGAGTTTTCACTTCTAATTCATCATCTAATCATTAAAGATATGAATTAACACTCCTCGATTATTTTCTTGATATATATAAATTCATATAACTAATATTGAATAGGTTAATTCAATATTTGAGCATTCCTATTACCACCTCAACTTCATCATCCTTTATTTAATCCCATTCTGAAACAAAAATGGTTTGAGTTACCATCATTCATATTTAATTATAGCGATAAATCATGAAGAATATTTTATAATATGTATAAATCATGACAACTTTTCTCAATCTATGTCACCTTAGGTTTAACCTAGGTCATTCATGGTCATAATCTATTCAAATACTTCATAATGGTTTATAATGAGAATTTGATTTAACTCAGTCCTACCCCCATCAATTTCAAACCAAGTGCACAATAAGGGTACAATCATTGTGCACCATAATGATGGTCGATATATACTCAGCCAATTTTTTCTAGGGTTATTACCCTTAGATCTATCATTAAAAAAACCAAATCCAATTATAGTATCTAAATATATATGTATTTATTGAAAAATCACATAATATATTCTTCAACAAGACAATAGGATTTTATCATATACATAGACTAAGGTGTGGAGTTTTCAGTAATGTTATTTAATTCTATTATCCATAGATTAACTAAACCCCGCTCTAATACCAACTATAGCAGCCCATTATTTTCATAACTAAATATTTTGTCTGATTAGAAGAATATTTAATACATTACATTAAGATCTACTCTATAATCAAGTATTTTTATCATATTCAGAAACATGTACACATAAAAAAAATTTACAATACATATACATCATATACCACTAATATTTTCATTACAAGCACCCTTATTAGAGTTTTTATACATAAAAAATTTATTCATGACATGGGGAAGGGAAACATAAGAAATGATAAGCTTAGATGCATAGTAAGGAAAAATAAGGGATATATCATTGATCTCTAAATAATAACATGATAATAAGGGCATGAAACCATTAGCTTTAAATTTGGAAATAATTTATATCATATCATAGATCAGAATCTTGAGTCTTGGAATAATGTTCGGTGATTCATAAGATAAGAATCAGAATGGAATAAAAAATATAATCCATGAAATCATAATATTTACATAATACATAAGTTTATTATCACAAACTAATATGGGTTTCCATCCAACCTAACACCTGACCTAGCCTATGATATGTCCTGAAGGGCGTTCCCAATCCCCATAGGATGGGAACTAGTTACTGGGCATCAAACATCATAGTTTGGGAACAATTTCTCCCATATAATTAACCATGAACGTTCAATAAGAATAAAACATCCTCTCATAATAGATATCCATAACTACAAGGAATAAAACTATAATAAGTTAAACATTTTATAACTTTAAACAAAAAGAAAAACATTGAACGGGGAGGGGAACCAACTACACCACCAAGAACCTACATGAAACAAGAGGGAAAACACCCTTGATCCATCTCCACCAACACCTACAATAAGTAGAAAAATAGAAACCTAATCCACCATCAACACCACAGAACATATTTCCTTTACCTGGGTCAAACATAACAAGCTCTACATACACCATTAGGTGTATGTAGGGTGTGATACAATGCCTAGAAAGATACCACCAAAAGAGAAAGATTCCATAGAAAAACATTATAAGACAAATCACCATGCTCGTTTTAATGAAAAATAGAGAAAAACATTTTAAATAGAGAATTATTTTAAAACCAGAAATAAAATCACATACAACCAAGTGCCAAGTTGTAGTCATATCATCACATGAGAACTATAGGTAATCCCTAAGTAATAGTGTCAGTGGGACCCTAGGAACCATGTGCCTCAGTGAACATGGATGAATTGGGGGTTAAATTCGAAGAGGGGAAATGGGAAAATCCATATTTTTAATGACCTATACAGGACTCATGGTTTATCTAATGGTTTTCCAAATCATTTGGAAAATTTTTATACCTCTCTATCAAAATAAGAATGGGGATGCATGATTCTTAGAGGGAGGTCGCACGCCCGTATGGTCGACCATGTTCCTCAAATAAACCCACAGATCTAGGTGCATGGGGAGTCACACACCCATGAAATAGACCATGCGGACTAGGCATTGAAATTTCATGGGGTTTATATTCTCTCCTGGGATAGAGCATGGTTTCTAGTAACTATGCTCCAATCATGCGCCAGCTACTGATAGGTCCAAAAATTCCATTTTCCACCAAAATTGTACTATAAAGATAAGAGAACAAGATAATACTAAGAATAAAAGATAAAATACCTCAAAATAAGATCACTAATGTGAGAATTATCCCCACCATAAAAACTTTCAACCCTTGGAAAGTCATTTCAAAGTCTGATCAGAGAACAGAAATGGGTGCTACTCTTCCACCCAAGATTTTTTCTCCCATGTCTAGTGTTATCATTACAATTCTACCAAATAAATCATACCAATGGTATGGAATTACCATGAATAACTTTATCCAGGTAATCCATACTCTATAGTGGTCTCTCAAACACAAACAAATCAAATTCCAACTCCAATTCCTCCAAATTCAACACATGAGATGGATCTAGATTATACTTTTTTAGCTGCAAGACATGGAACATGCCATGGATTGATGTTAATTGAGATAGAAAATATAACCGGTATGTACCTTAAAAACTCTCTTGATAATCTCAAAATGTTAGATATACCTCATAATTAGCTTCCCTTTCTTAACAAGATGACAGTGACCCAAGCGAGGTGCCACTTTTAGAAACACCCAGTATCCCACTAAGAATTCCAAGGATCAGAGCCACTAGTCTGCATAAGACTTATGGTGAATCTATGCCATCAACAAATGTTTCATGATCAACTTGAATTTATAATATGTCTCTTTTACAAGGCACAGTCCTGATAACGAGGTCACACCCACCTCCACCCAGTATAAAGAAGACCGACACAACCAACCCTAGAGCACCTCAAAGGGAGCCATCCAAATTGAGGATTGGTAACTATTATTATAGGAAAATTACCCCAACCCAAAATGGATATCCCATGAGCCTATGAAATACAACATACATGAATAGATAATATCTTCCAAGATCTGATTCACCTGCTCCATATGACCATCCATTTGGTGATGGTATGTCATGCTTAACTTGATCTACAACCCCATTTTCTTCTGAAGGACTTCCTATAAAAAATTGTTAAAATAGGGGTATATTCCTAAAATTATATCCAATAGAACACCATGAAGCCCCATTATCTCCAAAACATATATTCAACCAAACTCATCCACCTTGGTCGAATCCCTTATCAGGATGCAATGGGCTAATTTTTTCAAATGGTCAATAACTACCCATTTGTTATTACTCCCCCGGGGTGTATGAGGTAAGACAATAATGAATTACATGGAGACCTCATCCCAGTTCCAAGTAGTGATTGGTAAGGGCTGAAGAAAACTAGATGGCATTTCATTCTCTTATTTAACTTGATGACATGTATAACACTGAGATGCAAATTCAGTTATGTCTCACCTCATAACCGGCCCCCAAAACTAACATCACACATTATAGAACATTTTTGTGGTCCTGAGATAATTTTCCCACTGAGACCAGTGGCTATCCTGTGTCACCACCTTCTAAAATCAAAATGGAACCACAAGATGGTCCATTAAGAAAATAATTTCATCTAAATACAAATACCATTGGTTTGTCACTTTTCCACCATTTAACCACTACCTAGACCACTAGAACAACTCATCATCCAGATTCTCTTGCTAAATCATTTCTAGGAGGGAGGGTGTTAGCTGAGAACTATCCAAGAATGCAACTCTACTATGCACCTTGGTCTCTAAATGAATCCAAATAAAATATCCATCAAGGTCTATTCATCATTGGAATCTTTCATTTTCTTCACTGGTATTTTCCTGCTCAAAGAATCTTCTACCACATTACCAATACTCGGGGTATAGACAATATCAAAATAGATCACATGAAGGTACTCGACCCAATGATGTTGCCTCAAACTCATTTTATTCTGGGAGAAAATTTAAGACAAGATCTTATGATCTGAGTAGACCACAAACTTCTCCCCTGAAGAGATCATGATGCCATGTCTTTAAGGCATACATCATTGTCGCTAACTCCAAGTTGAGGGTTGGGTAATTCATTTAATGTGATCATAGGTGGTGAGAACCATACACCACCATGTTCTCATCCAACATCAGCACACACCCAAGACCCATACCTAAAGCATCATAGTAGACCACATATCCCTTTCCATATTTCAACAAGATAAAAATAGATTACGTGGTCAACCACCTCTTAAGATTCTAAAAATATGCTTGACACTTTAGAATCTATTCAAAATTTACCCATTTCCAGGAATGTTTCATCATACATGAATCAAGCTGAGTGAAACCCTAAACAAACCGCCTATAGTTCCATGTCATGCCCAAAAATCTCCTGATTGCAAATACATTCCTTAGTCAATCCCATGACATCATCGAACTAATATTCTCTAAATCCATCGAAACTCCTCATTCTGAGATCACATGACCCATAAAATTACTTTCCTAATATATAATCTTCACTTTGAAATATTATCATAGAGGAGATGATCTCAAAGAGTACCCAACACCATCCTAAAGTGTCACTCAAGCTCCTCCTCATTCTCAGAGTAGACCAGGTTGTCATCCAACAATACTACGACAAAGGAACGAAGGTACTAATGGAAAAACCTATTCATGGGAACCATGAAAACTATTGGATCATTCTTCAACCTGAATGGCATGAACAATTCTTCAGAAATCTGTTTTAGGAACATCCACCTCTCTAACTCAGACCTAGTGATACCCAAAATGAAAATCGATCTTGGAGAACCGCATTTCCCCATGATATGGTAAAAAAGGTCATCAATACAGGGAAAGGTAAATTTTTTCTTTATCATTACCTTATTTAGATTTTGGTAATCAATACAGAACTGGAGAGATCTATCGAACTTCTTAGAAAAAAGGACTATAAAGACCCAAGGTGAGATGCTTAGGAAAATAAATCCTTTGGGTTATAAATTTTCCAACTATATCTTTAATTCCCTCTACTCGGTGGGGTCCATAAAGTATAAGGGAAGAGATATTAAACATTTCCCTGGTTCTAAATCAATGGTGAACTCTATTTATTTCTCTAAAGGAAAACCTAAGAAGTCATCTGAAAACACTTCTGAGAAATCATCCACCATGGGAGGTAATCCACCCTCAAATATTCTATTATCTTCCTCCAACTTGAGAAATGAGATCTAGAAAACAAGACTACCAAACTCTAGATGTGGAGGTCCATTACATCCTTAATGAGGATCCCATTCACCTTGGAAGACCTAATCACTCCCATCGGGTGCTATAAAACTCACTTTCTGATGATATAAATTGATGTGTACCTAAAAATACACCATCCAATCCATACTGAGGATCACGTTAAAGAGGCCTATTTCCAAAACCAATAAATCCCATTCCATATCAACCCTTGAAATGGTGAGTTCACATGATAGTAACCTAAAACATTTCTCCCAATCATTTCCAAGAAGCATTACTAACTCCATCGCATACGATAAGAGCTTAGTTGGTAATTTCAACACATCCACAAGATGGGTGGAAATAAAAGAAACTGACACACTAGTATCAAATAGAATAGAATCTATGGAAAATGCAATAAGAATCATAACATGAACCATTGTAGGTCCTTCATAATATTATGATGGTTCTTGGTCCATGGCATAAAGATGCCTCATCTCTGCCTAATCTTGAGAACAACCACTAAATTATGGATCTTCCTTAAGATGACTTCTCCATTAATAAGATCCAACTCTTCCACCATGATCTCTAAACTGAGAACCCTTTTTCCTTAGTGGTTTTTACTGGGATGACATCCCTATAGAGGCTAAGGAACCTAAATCACCCTGATATGGGCATTCCACTTTTCAAAACCATTGAAAGTGCCCCATATTTCCACACTGATGATAAGGTCTAGGTGGAGATGAACATGTTAACTGCATATGCCCATCCTTCCCACATTGATGGCACATGACTAACTCAACATCTAAATATATAGACAAAAATGGTCAAGAATGATGGCATGAGCTACCACCTCCCCTATTTTCTTACTCATCATGCTTCCTCTTATTTTTAGATAAACTTTTCCTAATCTATCCAACCACTAGAACTATCCCATTAAACCTAGACTTTCCAAAATGGTATATCTCCACCATTAAGGAATGATCAACCAACTCATCTTACGTATTCATCTTGAAAAAGAAGACATGGGATCGAATATCCAGATGCAGCACTATTTCAAACTTATGAGCCTTCATCTACTCATTAGAAACTATTTCTGGTGTGAACTGAACCAAATATATAAAGATATTGGCATACTTCATCACAG
This sequence comes from Viscum album, assembly GCA_963277665.1. NCBI lineage: Eukaryota > Viridiplantae > Streptophyta > Magnoliopsida > Santalales > Viscaceae > Viscum > Viscum album. Next base: position 740,239,337 of record OY728160.1, read on the forward strand.
TCTGATCCCCCTGGTATGGATCTATAAACTCCAAGGTCTTAGCAAAGGACAAGGTGTCATGTCAATAATTATCAATGAGCATGACCTATAATTCCTTCCAACCCATCTTCTCATGCTTCCCACCATAAACCACTGAGTCCCACAACCTCCGAATGGGACCTTATAACAATAAAAAATCAGGATTTACTTTAACTACCCCAGGAGTATTAAGGAACCCAAACATCCTTTAACTATTCTCAATCCACTCCTTTTCCTCCTGTGGATCTGTACTACCCTATAAGGTAGGAGTCTTGATTTTGATACACTTCTGATCCTTGTCCTTTACTGGGCCTAGTTTATCTTCCATGACATGAGTAGGACTGGGGCCCACTCCCTAACCCAAATCATGGACATCCCAGACCACTGATTTCGTTAATCTCTAATCAATTGGTGAGGGATAACTCTCTCCAACCTCTTCCTATGGTTTCACAAGAAGTCTTTGGGGAGGCATATTTCTTCACCATTCAACAAACCAAAGAATCCATCAACAGAATATCTATTAAATTTCAGTAAAATAAACTTTGAAAACATCTCTATAAATCAAAACCAAAACCATACCAAGCACAATCACAAGACAAACCAATTCACCCTTGCTCGATGTCCATGCACAGTCTGCAGCCAGTAAGCCTCACCTAGAGGAGAAGTCAAACCAGTTCCCAATATCCCATAGTGACCCAAGGTATGTCATGAGGTGTGTTGGCTAGACACCCCACTCATAACCAGAACCTCAAGCCCTAAAATTCCTAGATCTCATCTATCTAGACTCTCCAAAATAACATGACCTAAATAAAGAGAAAAAACTAGATCTAATACCATTTTTGTACGAACCACTCTGATATTCCATCCAACCCAACACTCAACCCAACTCATGACATGGCCCGAAGGGCATTCCCGATCCCCACGAGCTGGAAACTAGTGCATGGGCCTCAGACATCACACTTTGGGAATGATTTCACCCATTTAATTGACCATGAACAATCAAAAATAATAAAACATCATCACATAACCAATAACCATAACTAAAATGAATATAACTATCATATGTTAAATATTTTACTACTTTAAACAAAAACCAAAACATCTAATGGTGAGGGGAACCAACTACACCACTAAGAAACTCCATGAAAGAATAGGTAAAACACCCTTGATCCACCTCCACTAACACCTAAAAGAAGTTAAAAACTAGAAACCAAATCCACCATCACCACCATGGAATATCTTACCTTTACTTGGTTTGAACATAAAAAGATCTACATATAGCCAAGGTTGTATGTTGGGTGTGAGACAATTCCCAGTAGGATACCACCCAAAGAAAAGGATTCCATTCCAAAAAATATATAAAAAAATAACCATGATAGTTTTAATGAAAAAGATAAAAAAAATTAAATAGAGAATGCTTTGAAATCCATAAATAAAAGCACATAAAACCAAGATCCAAGCCACAAGAATATCATCACATGAGTACCATGGGTAATCCCTAAGTACTAGTGTCAATGGGAGCCTAGGAACCTTGTACCTAGGTCAACATGGTATAGAAACCATAAACCACAACATCCTCATAAATGAGCCACTAGAGGGGAATGAATTCCAACATCTTGTGGTCTCCAATCATCATCAATGTTTAGTTAGTGTTATAGCATTAAATCTTACTATAAGGAACCCTGCCTCGACCCCACTGATCTAACTAGTGTACTTGTCTTAGTCTTCCCATATAATCACTTAGGATCTCCTTTGTTCTCAATTTCCACTTTTTTTGTCACATGAAACACCACTTACACATTTTCACAATCCATAATAGAAAAAACACACAAAATCCACTAATTTTATAAACACACTTCCAACATTGAAAACACCCAATCCAAACATCCATTTTCAATGGGAAAACCATTTTCAAAACCCCATACATGCACACACATATTCCTCATTTGAAAAATATAAGGAAAATAATAATTTTCATTTATAAAATCACCTTTTAACCCATACACAAACCAATTACCCTCAAAATAATAGTTTTCACCACTAACACAATTCATAGAACATGTTGATAAAGCATAGTAAGAATACCAAAATCATCTAATAATGATAAAGCATGGAGTCACGAACCTCAAGCTTAGAAACATCTAGAATTCGGTGGAAAACCAAAAATACACCACAAAAATATCCTATAAAAGCAAGAACATACCATGAACATCAATATTTAACCCAAGAAATTGAGATTTAACCCATATTAGGTCAACCCATATGTTAGAGAAGGAAGAGTCCCAAGAAGAAGGAAAGAGGAACCATGAAGAGGGGAGAAATAAAAGGAGTGACTTACATGATGATTATTAGAGATTACCTACAAAAAACACCCCAAATTTGGAGATCTAAGGGAGACAAGAGGATGGGTGAAGGCACCTAGGTCTTGAAATCCTAAGTGGGTAGAAAATTGGTGAATTAGGGGTTAAATTAGAAGAGGGAATAATGGGAAAATTCAAATTTTTAATGACTTAGAAAAGTCACATGGTTTGGCCACAAAGTTTTCCAAATTATATGAAAACCATGAATCTCGCTCTATCTAAAGAGGAATGATGATACACAGTTCCTATAGGAGGCCACATGCTCGTGCAGTCTATTGTGCTCCTCAAATATACCCACTAGTCTAGGCGCACAGTTTACCGCATAGCCTCTCCTGAGTTGGCACATAGTTTCTAATAAACATGAACCAATCATTTTCCACCTTATGATAGATCCAAAATTCCATTTACCACCAGAATCACCCAAGAAATCCAAGAACCAAGAAAATACTAAAAATAAAATACAAAATAACTCAAAATAAGATCACTGATGTGACAAGTCATGACTTCTAACTCACTAAAGTAGCACCATAATAAGGTCACTCACTCACCTTAAAATAAAATTTGGGTCATTTATTCTTCATAAGGATATTTGAAATAGGTTCACCTAGACACAAGATTAATACCTACTTTTTTAACATGTTCATCAAGGGATTGTTCATGGTTCCTAATGCTCCATACAAGGATGTTGAACTTCGTGGGGATTTCCTTACACCAAATTCGATCACCCTAGACATCCTTCACATTAGACGCTTGTGAAACCCTATGAAAATCCTTAAATTAGAAGGTCCTTGACAATGATCCTATAAATAAAAGTTTTTCTTATTCAGTAGTTGGAATAATAAGATCAAACATTTCACATTGTTCCTTGTTCAAAATAGCTTGGATAAATCCCAGATAGGTGCTCACTTTTATAAACATCATGTTAATAGTTAGTAATGTAGGGAAAATAAACATGGAACCAACCCAAATGTGGTACCATAAGTTGATATCAACCCAGCCAATGATCCAGTGCTCATGGAACTGAAGAGTCGGGATGTGAATTTGGATCATTTTCCATAAGGATTAGGTTTTCCCTTTTGGAAGTCCCAAGTCTTTCCTATACTTATACAAAATGAACTTTACCCATAATTTTTGGGCCTTAATAACCCCCCATACCAGTTTTTCATGTGAAAAGTGCATCATGCCAAAGATGATCCTCACATTGATTTTTCCTTCATTCATCACCATTTCCAGCCTTTCCCACTAATCTCAGTGGTGTTTTCCATTAGTGTGAGAATCCCATATAAAAGAATACATGATATTATTAATGTAATATATGATGACCTTCATCACCTTTATAATGGATAAGACATGAATAGGAATGGATTTGAGGATGTAGTTGATGAGATTTATCATATCTCCTAAAGATAAGAAGCAGTTATTCTAATTATTAATGAGATAAGTAATATTGTAGACCACCATTATGAATTATAGGAGATGAATCCTACCTGAGGAGATTAGGGCTCCCAGAAAGTTTATAGGGAAGCTCCTATTATGGATACCCATACTAATTTTTATGGAATTTTTCCACCTCTATGAACAATTGTTTAAAATATAGGTGTTTCTCTTCTCTCAGTTCATGAGTTTGGAACATCATTTAAAGTACTCCTCAAAATTATTATTGATTCCATAGATGGATCTCTTACTTCCATTGATGAAGAGGGTTTTTTCATCTACAAACATGAGGTGAAAGATTCCATGAATGTGAGGCCTGCATCAAAAAGGATGGATGCTTCTAGAAAGATGTATCTTATTGATATATCTACTAAGGGAGCCCTATGTCATAATGAATAATCTTGGAGATAGAGTACACCCTTCCTAATCCCCCATACTAAATTGAAAAAACCACAGTTCCACCCCATAAAATAAATGGGAATCCATGGGGAGATAAATAATTCAAACTGGAGGTCAGTGGTCCAAGTAGAGAATCCCATGCAGGTTAGCACCTTTAAAATGAAGTTCCAATATGACTTTTAATAGAATTTTCCCAAGTCTAATTTGATATAAATTTTTTAACCAAGATCCTTTTGGTTGATTTCACTTATCATTTATTGATCCAAGACTACGGCACCCTGGATCGATCTTTCCTTGACGAATCCATGTTTCACTTCAGATATCTAGGAGTGGAGGTAAATGGATATTCTTCTATTGATAAACCTATCCAAAACCTTGTATGGAAAGTTAAAAATACATATGGTTCTATATGTTTTGAGTTAGGATGGTTATTTTATCTTTGGGGTGAGTAAAAGAGTAGTGGAACTGGCCACTTGAGGTATACCTCCACCACAAAAGATATCCTATACCACTTCTATGAGGTCACTTTTAACCAGGTCCCATGAGGCCATGTGAAACGATCATGGTAAGCCATCAAGGATAGGAGATATTTCTATATTGAGAGCATATATAGACTTAGAAATTTCCTTATTTTCTATAATGGATTCAAATGGGGGGTTGTTATGATGTGTAAACCACATGAGGGATGGATTTGAAGAAAACTGTATGTCCCCTTGGGTAATCTCCTTTCATTCGGGGGTTTGAACCTTCAATAATAGATTTTAAATATTTCCCTACCATACCCACAACCACATTGAGGTCATTGGTTAATGTTACACTATCTAAGAGGATATTTTTCTTTGTGGTATTCCACTTCTCCTTGTTGCAATCTTGTAATTATGTCATCCTCTTTTCACCTTCATTGATCCATCTTATTCTAGACAATTCATGAGCCATATATTCGTGTTCCAAGATAAAATTTTCTAGGATGTTATTTTTTGGGGTGAGGGTACTGAATGCAACATCATCCTAACCATTCTCGGTCATTTACTCTATTCGTTTGATCTCCATTTTGATTGAGTCCATTTCATGGAAGCGGGGGTCTTGGTTTTTACTATGGGATTGAAGATCACACTTTAGATTCCTAAACATATTATGAAGTCTAATCCAATATCTACCTTGTATAGGTCTAGTCTAGGAAGAACTCACTACTTGATGATAACCACGATTAGGGGTCCATCATTGGGAGAAGTAGAAGTGAACTCCCCTATCCATTCTGGGAATCAGATCAACAAGGATGGGAGAATGGTCAGATAGGGACTAAACGAGGCGAGTTACCTTAGTATATTTATGGGAAGAGATAGCTTGAATATTTTCAATGAAATATTCAAGTCATCACTAAGTTCACCAGTTTTCCTTATGTTTGTTTCACTATGTGAATTTATATCCCATGTAACCTATATCTGAGAGGTCGTTTTGGGACACAAACATCACAAAATTTTATCTTTACTTTCTAGGGTATGCACCTCCCCTTTTATTTTACATGGGATCCAAGATGACATTTAAATACCCACCAATGATCTATGCTAATTCACCTGGATTTAAGAACCCACGGTCATGACATAAGGAATATCTAGATATTGCATCACATTTTGTGTAAATGAATGAGATAAAGAAACAATACACTTAAGTGTTTATCTTTATAGGGATGAATTTTTCGGATACTTACAATATCCCCATAGAAATATTAGGTTTCAAAAAGATCCAAATATGTTGATTCTGGGGATTAGGATGAATAAAATTATGAAATTTTATTTTATGTGTGAACTCAGAAATCTAGGAAGTTTATTGATTCGGTTCAATTACTACCATAAGAGAGGAATTACTAATATCAATCTCATTGGAGATGAAATCCATCTTTACACAGGAACCCAAATAGTAGAAATTCCATAAAATAAAGGATATAATTGGGGGGAGGGGTGACTAGATTTGGCACCCACCATAAATGGTTCTTTTGGATGGGGGGCCGCAGAGGCTAATTGGTGCTTGGTTTGGGACTAAGTGCAAACACCTCTTGAAGGAGAATTTGAGATAATGGGAAAAGGTTATGGATCTATTGGTTCCATTAAGAACTATGGGGTTTGGATATCATTGAGAATCCATTTGAGAAGGGGGTGGGTGAGAGCTTGGAGGGTCTGGACTCATTCACCAAGGGAATGGGTGGGGATACTGGGAGGGAAACAACTGCCTTACCATATTTGTGGGGGATCTTGAATTTTTTAGAGGAAATATTTTCTTAGGGATACACCGACAACCTGTAGACCACCATTGCTAGGAATACCGAGTCCTTGACTAGGGGGGAGGGGGAACTCAAGGGGGGAGGAGGAGACCTTTAATGGGGGAGGTGGGATATACATAAAATAGCTCACCCCAAGAGGTGCAGTCATAGAAAGAGGGGCCAGGATGACTTGATAAATAGCCCTCAGGATGGGGAAGGAGGTTTAGGGATAGCAATAACATCATGGCAAGGGACCTGGGAGGTGAACCCCTTCTTTCTATAAGCTGAGGATGAGTGCCCGTGTAGTTGGAAACCTAATAAGAAATAAGTTGGATGGGATTGGAATCTATTCTTCCCCTAAGAAAATGAGCCACCATATCAAAGGAGGATGCACTCTGGAGGAGGGTTAGAGAGATCCACTTCAACATAGATGTGGGCCACGGAGGTGTAAAGAAATTGGAGAGTGAGATCATCTGTGTAAAGAAAAGAACCAATTGTTTCACAAATTCTCTAAAAGAATAAAGCATTGTGGAGGGGGGTACTCCCATAAAGTTGATCCATGCCACTACCTCTAGAGAGTTGTGGTTGGATTGAACCCCCATTGAATACCTAAAAATATGGAATCACCGCTTCACACACATCCTAGAGTATTGTGACCAATCCTTTATGAAGTTGACTCTAGAGGATAGTACCATGAAAAAGGCCTTACGATTCAACACTAAAACCCTCGTTAGAGGTTCCATACCCTAGAAAGGGATCATATTATGGAATAATGGAAGAGGAGGTATTTCCTAGACAAACCATTCCACTAAATTCCATTGATAGAGTCTGAATACACCACGAATGCCTCTTCCAAGAAGGCGATCATCAGGGACCCTTCCACTGAGTCCATATGGATCTAATCCAAGGGGATCCTAAAAATGGGATAAGGGTGATGTAAATAGAAGAAAAAAGCTTGATTGGGAGCTCCTTCAAAGATGATTCTATGAACACACCACCAGAGGCCTTCTGGGGGAGAGACCTAGTGGAGAAAACCAGGGGGACTTTGGGTGGTCAGGGCAGGTAGGATGAGAGTGGCAGTATCCATTGATAAAGGATCTATTACTATTGCGGAGGAAAGAAGAAAGGGATAAATGGTCAGGAAATTTTGAAATGAAGGGGGCATGTGGGGTGAATTATTGGGAACCAAAACCACACAAGCCATCTCTGACTTCCTATTTAATATACATATTAATGATAATTTATTTAGACATTATTAATTAATTATAATTATGTTTTAAATTTTGTGTTTGTGTGTTTATATGTATTCATGTATGTGTATTTTAATTTTATATAAATAACATCTATTTTTATTGATATACAATACAATAATCATATTATTATATTTATAAATTAGAATATATATATATATATATATTAATATATATATATTATGTTAATATATTTGTGTGTGTGTGAATACTTATAATTTTATATATTTATTTATATATAGAAATATTAATTTACATATATATATATATATATATATGAATATTTTTATATGTGTATATATATAATTTAATACATATATATATATTATAAATTAAACATGCACACATGTATATAAATTAATATATTTATATGTGTGTGTGTATAAATTCACATAAACATATTTATAAATTTATGTATATACATATATAATTTGTAATTTGTAATGTTATTACATATATATTCACATATTTATTCATTTATTATTAATGATCATTTATTTAGTTATTATTAATTAATTTTAATTATGTTTTGACTTTTTGTGTGTGTTTTTATATGTATGTATAATTGTGTGTGTGTTAACTTTATACGAATAACATTTATTTTTAATGTTATTTAAAACTATTATAAACATATAAACATATAATAACTTTTAACTTGTTATTTAATCTTACCACATTTGAAACATAGTTAAAATAAAAGTCAATATCATTTTAAAAAAACAAGGATAATTAAAAATTAACCATGTTTTAAGGAATGGGTAAATTGGAAACATTTTAAAACACGACTAAGTTAAAAAGGTTTTAAAACATGCCTAAAGAAACATGGATAAATTTTCTAAATTAAAATTTAACTATATTTTTAGAAAACATGGATAAAAACATGGCTAAAATAATTTTTTTCATCATTTTTAGTAAACGCACCTAAAAAACACTAATAAAAAGACGTCATTGATTGCCAAATTTTTATAGTGTTTCGACACATCTTCAAATGAGATGAGAAGGCTAGATAGGAAGTTTCATCCTTAATTCTGCAAACCTCTCTCTTGGAATTACTTTTTGTAAAGAAATCTGCAATTTGATCCTTGGTTGAGATGTATTCTAACTTGATGTCTCCATTTTCTACCTTGTCTTTGATTAAATGGTATTTTATATCAATATGATTTGATATTGAGTGTTGTATTGGGTTATTTAATAGATAAATATCACTCTGATTTTCACAGGATATCCTTAGTGGATTTTCAACTTCAACCTTTAGATCTTCCATTTGAACTTTCATCTAGAAAATCCATGCACAAGAATGAGTTGTTTTAATATATTCCACCTTATTTGTGCTCAAAGAAACAAAAATATGTTTCTTTATATTCCATATTACCCGAAATTTACCTAAAAATAATGTTCTACTTGATGTAGATTTTTTGTCAGTACAATCATCAGCCTAGTCTATATCTTTGAATCCCAAAAGATTCAATTATTCGCTTTTTCTATACATCATACCATAATAAAGAGTTCATTTGACATACCTTAGTATTCATTTTATTTCTATAAAGTGAGACTCTCTTGGATCACTCTGATATCTAGTATAAAGAATCACTATATATACTAAATATGTCCTAATTTTTGTTATATAAAGTAATGTTCTTATGATTTTCCAAGAATAATTTTGATTAACACTACTTATAGCATTATCGTTGCTCAATTTAGTTTCAAATGCTATGGATGTTAAAAATTCTTTAAAATCCTTCATGAAAAATATATTCAAAAGAATTATTTGTAATATTTACTATAGGATAGGAAGATGTAGTCATATTTTTTAGTAATATGGAATCCCATAAAATAATTCATTTTACCCAACATGGAAATCTCAAAATCCATCTTCATCAGTTTTTTAAACTCCTCATGGGCATACTCTTTATCAGAATAAAATATAATGTAATCCATTTATACAATAATAATTAATCTATATGTGGATATATCTTTCACACAAAGGTTTCTTTCAACCTTTAATTTTTTAAATTTCACTTGTTTTGAGAAACCATCCAACTTAGAATACCAAGCTCTAAGAGCCTATTTTAACCCATATAATTCCTTTTGTGTCTTGTATACCATGCTTCCATATCTTTCTAAAATAAATAATATATATTGATCAATGAAGATATATTCTTATAGATATATATTTAAAAATATAGACTTTTCATCTATATGATATACTTTTTAGTTCCTATGTTCTACCACTGTAAGAAAAAAAATGAACTGCATCTAGTGAAAAGGTATCTTCAAAGTCAATGACTTCCTACTATGAATAAATTTTTCATACCGATCTAGCCTTATTTATTGACACCTCACATTTTTCATTTATTTTTTTTCAAAATACATACTTGGTAACAATCATATTTTTCCTTCAGGTCTTGGTACAAGTTCTCAAGTAGCATTCTTCTTAATCGGTTCCAATTCTTTATTCATTACACTGATATATTCCTCATTGTCAACTAATTATTCTATAGTTTTTGGTTCAATTTTTGAAATGATATTATTTTTATTTTAAATTATCAATCTTCTTATTATCTGTATTGGATTCTATTGACTTCCAATTATGATTTATAATTCAATATTTTTCCTCAATTGCTGAAATTTTTAACTTTTGAGAGTCCCAATAAGATCGTACAAATACAGTGGAGAGGGGGAGTGAATCAGGCATTATCTAATTTTACCAAATTCTAATTACTTCTTTAAACATTTACCCCTTTTTACTTTGAACCACTGATGTTGGTTATGATGAATGGATCTCTAGTAGTTTAACTAAGAATACATCTATATGTAGTGTATGTAAAGTTTTAAATATGGCGCATGTGTTTTTATAAGGTTTTGTCTCAATGTGGGCCTAATCCTTACTGCAGTTGGTTATTATCTCAATACATAGATTTTCCTCTATAAATATTTGTATCAATACATTTGTATTTGTGATTTTATTATCTTAACCCACTCTCTCACAATATTACATAGGTTAGGTATTTCACAATATTACACAGGTAAACTATACATCATCTCACTGTATTCCATAGCATCGCACCAAATGAATTCTTTATCGTACTTTATCCTCTTGAAGTATATCATAAATTTCTATCCATAGATGACTTTACACCCACTATATTTATCTCCTTCCTTAAATCATGGAGTCTTCAAATTCCATAATATATTCAGAAGCACATCTTTTGACTTAGTCTCTACATATTTCACTACATCTAGTTCTTATATAATTTTTTAATAGGATTCATTCAACTCAAATTTTATTCTCTAATATTAAACATTGTAATCTCTAGAAAACATTGAGTTTTAGATAATTACCACATCATCTACAGGCACTCCTCCTTCTTTATTCTTCGTCAATTATATTTTCCAGTAGTATAGGCTATCCTCTTCCTCTTATTCTTTGAAACCTATCAGATAATATCTTTAAAACAAGATAGAAATATATCCCTTCTCTTCTTTGAGATATCTTGTTTCTTTCAGGCTCACACTACTTCTTCTTCTTCCACTAAGAGCTTCAGTTTTCTCAATCTTCTCAGTTCACACCCAACACTTATTTCATGAGAGGTATATTAGTTTTTTTATAGTAGAACATACTTGCCTCAAGAGTCTCACATTCATTAATACATATGAGAATCCATTTATTTTTTGGGGTATTATCATATTTTCTATAACTGAAAATTCATGTAATATATAGTGTATATGAACAGCCACTTTTCCTTCTCCTCACAATTTCTAAATAACTTTTCATTAACTATTATCCCAAGGTCAAATGAAAATTGTGCCTTTTTTATTTTATTTGTCCAAATAAATATATCCTTGAAACTCTAATATGTTTAGCTTATTCTTTTGAAAATTAAATCATCATACAAGTTAAAAAATCCATTTAAATCATCTTCCTTGGTTGTATTAAAATACAATGGTATTAGTGTGTCAATGTGGGGTCTTCTTCCATCCAGCTTGAGAAAATTTTATGAAGATATAAAAAAATTATATTTTAATCTTCAAAAACTAGTAGTATAAAATTATCCATTTTTAATACTCAAATAACTCTTCTTGAATAATATATATTTTGTGATATTTTATTCCCTGAAGCTTGGCTCTTACACCTTATGATTTCCTTTGGAATATCCATATTTATGGAAATTAGAAAGTTCTCTCATTTCATGTTGAGGAAAATTCTCATCCTTCTATAATAGATTGATCTCCTTCATCAAGATCAGAAACTAACTCATTCATCTTGGATTCTATAGATTTATACTCTGATGGACAACCCAAGAATCTAAATTTTTTTATCTAATATTATTGAAAACCCATGAATTTTATTTTTCGTTATCAATAAAAATAAAACTTATCAAACCATTATTGTATCACGTCTATAAATAGAATCATGATATTTGGAACTATAATTATAGTTTCAAAATTTTCAAATAACATTTTCATCAAAATAATTAACTTCTAAAAACTCAAATTTAAAAATTTAGAAAGTCTCTCAAAATTCTTATTTTTTCTTTAATATTATTCTTCAGTCTTGAATATATTATCTAATAATTTTCAAGATTAAAGCACAACCCTTTTATTTGATTATTATGTTTAATACCAAGAATAATATATTTTTCATTATCACAATTATTTTTTATTTCTCAAATATTAAATCTTGAAACTCAGTTTTTTAGTCTGTGGAATTTAATACTTTCACAAAGAAATAATGGTAATATAGGCATAGGATAATGGTTACACAGCTATATTTCATTCTTATATATAGGAATTCATGATTATGAATACATGTATCATGTTTATTCAAGGAATACTAATGGTTATGCAGACCTGGATGATACCTACATAACTTTATTAGATAGTTATATTGGATAGACTTCATGCATGTGTGACACTAGATGTTTCTTATATGAATATTGAATTATGTTTAAACAATTAGAAATTGATACTTATTCATCCAATACATTTACATTTTTAAAATTCCTAAATGCTTGATGTGGTTTACACAACATGGGTAAATGATTATTACAAGGTCTAGATTTTTTCAAATCTCCATGACATATGAATTCCAAAATTTATCAAATCATTTACATACCTCTTCAAATTTCTTCAGGACTTATCCATTATTCTTGTAACTTTATTCAATAATGTTTAAACACTAAATAAATTATCCTTCACACTTGGTAACTTAAGTAAGGATCCTCATCATGCCTCATAACTTCAGCTAGCTTAATATCTCCCCACTATTTTTCTCTTTCTAAACCACTTACCAATTACTGTAGACAGTACTCCATAGACTTAGTACTAGTATTTGGTATTATGATCAACTCAATGAATATCACGTATTTTAACTACAATCTAGAATTATTTCAACTAAGTATTCATAAGGAGTAGAAACTTCCTCAATCTCCTTTACCTTGGTAGGTATGGGTAGCCTCATCTTGAATGCACATTGACTTACTTAATATTGAAATCAAATACAATTCAAGCTTCTCCAAATCCAAGGTTGTTTCATTATCCCCCTTTTCATTTATTATCAATATAATTTACTTCCAAATTCTAAAATTCAATGTCATTTATTTCTCCTGCTTATTGATAAGAAATAAAAATGTGGGAAAATTATTATCCCATTTATTGAAATTTTAGGGAAGTCCTAAAAGATTCATCTCCCTTTAAATTAAGATACCATGGTTGTGAGAGAGGGTTTCTTCTCTTCTCAAACAGGATCTTCAAATTTTAAGAAACTCATCTTCCCTCCATTTTATTTTCATCAATATTCCAAGTTCTCCATCATTTAATGAGATAAGGGAGGCACCACATTTTCTCTTAGAAAATTTTTATCAACCAACCAAATATAATAATACTCAGGTTATCCCAATATAGAAAACAAGTTTGGATAATTTAGAAAACAAAGTTATCCATTTACTCACTTCAATGTGGCACCAACTCAAACATTCACTACATAGGGGCTGCTTAAAAAAAATTGTAATAATTTTCAATAACTTTCACTCACTTTAACACAAACATAAAAACATTTCAAGTGAAAGATACTTATTCCCCCATTAAGTTAGATAATCACCCCCAATAAACATAATGTATATGAGTTAAAATAGTGATGAGAGAATAAAAATAATACCTCATACTTAAATTATTGTAGGGGTTTTCCAAATTTCTAGATTCAATAAGAATTACTAAAACTATGGAAGCTTGATACATTTTTTGAGATCCCACCTCATGTAATTCTTTCCAACCTTCATCGCCTTCATTTCCTAGAATTTAATCACAACCAAACAAATTTTGGAATAATGTAGAATTACATCATCTTCTCAGTTGAATTTGTGGGAATGAGACTTTTTTCTCAACCTAGACATTTATTTATTTAAATATTAAAGTGTCTAAAACTCTTCATTATTACTTTACCATTGTTTTTTCAAATATTTACCTACTTGGGAAGCATGGTATTCTTCTTTATTTCAGTTTTTTCCTTAGATGTAATAGTCTTCTCGACCTTACCAACTATAGCAGTTTTATTATTTATAGTTTTCTCTAATATGATAGCCCTTTTCAACTCATCCAGTATTATTGTTAGATAATATTTATTCACATGCTCATATTTATTCTTGATTGTGTTATCCCTCATTATGGTATTTTTCTTCATAATAGGGTTCATTGGTTCTTTTCTATTGTTCTTTATTTTCCCTAGTATAACAGTCATAGATTTAAAATCCACATGTCCCAATTTCTTACACCTTCCACACACTCTTTATTTACCTTTTGAGCTACCCTTTTTGGGTAACCTCTCAAACTCTTTACAAATAGTTCCAACCGTTAATCTAATCCCATCTTCTCCCTCTTTGATGGATTCCCATTTTGATTTTATCTTACACCCATTAACTTTCATGAGATCCATGTCCATTTTATAATGTTCTTGGATGTGGGCTCTCTTACCCCAATAGAAGAAATATATCCCTGTAGGTTTGAAATCCTTTTTACCTTTATTCATTGAATTATTGGGAGTATCTAATTTGGTTATCATCATCACTAATTTTTAGCCCAAGTTATAATCACGTTCTTTCTACACTTGTTTTCTTCGTTGTTGTGGACTTCTCTTCACATTAGTATGAGAGTTGTGTTGGGTTGGAACATACCAACACTCCTTAAAAAAGTTTTCATATGTGTTTCAAAAATAATAGAAACCTTAAAAGCATTGAAATATGTTCTTGAATGATATAATTTTACTTTTCTATGAATTTTCTTCAGTACATCAAGTGTCTTCATCATTTCAACTTTACTCTTACTTAATTTAGGGCTTATATAGTCTTCACAGTTTGACATGTTGTTCCAAAATTTATTCACCCTATTCCTAAATCTGCAGCAGCACCAAATTCTACTAATTAATCTATTTATTTTGCATATAGTTTCAATATTCTATATTAACACCCTTGTTGTTTTTGGATTGTAACACCAACCTTTTGTGATTATTTTTTGGGGAGAAATTTTTTTTGAAAATTATTACCTAAACCCTTTATAAATTTTTGAAATTATCAGAATTTTTACTCCTCTATAATTGTATAGTTTTTAATTTAAATCTGTACATGCACTTGAGAAATATTTAGCACAGTCAGATTATTTAGGGATGTGGGATAACTATGTCTATGAGCTTGTATATGGATGATTAAGTGATGATTCATATCCCTTCTCACCACCATTTTGAGTCTTATTATAAGAAATAATCTTTCCATAAGTACTTGTAGCAGCATCACTTTTCTCAGTAGGTTATGAAGATCCATCTTGGGTGTTTTCTAGATTCCTTAAATTTATATCCAACTCAAGAAATTTGATATTCAGGACATATTTCATATCTTCAAGTTCTTTCACTATATCATAAAAATATTTCTTCAACTTTCACGTATGATCCTCTTTCATTTTATTCATATCAAATAGAGAAATGACTAGCTCTTTGACCCTTTATATTTGACTTCCATTTGTGCATTTTTGACTTCATGGAGACATTATGAAATTTCTATAAATCATGGAACACTTATTTAACAACATTTTTTAACATTTATTATGATATCTCAACTTGTCTCACTTGATAGTAGTATCCAAAATAGTGGCCATATTCTCTCAAGCGTGACGCCCCATACACTATAGGTTGCTGACTAGCAGTGACGGTCTAATAGTAGTATGGTAGGGAGACTATACCCTCACAATCAGAGTGGGTCATAGTGGAATCATAAAATACATGAATAGAGGAATCATAATAAATAAATAAATTTATTAGAATAATTAAACCATCAAACTATAAAATATAGACTGAAATAAACAAAATCCAATGTCATATAACAAATGATGTTGATCAAGTCATGCCGATATACAAAATAGGATGGTATAGGGGAAACAAATTATTATGCATAAAATATATGCCATAAAAATCTATAAATACCAAAAATAATAGCTCTTCTAGCATCATGAGCATAGGCCTAGTCCTCTACTCTCGTACTCCATCCTAGCATAAGAAATCAAGAATCCATAATTGAACCCTTCCCTTTGTACCTACCTATAATCATGAATTCAGTTTGGGTGTCAAACGGAAGCCTAAACAAGGTGTGAAATACACTTAGTAGTCCACCACCAATAGTGAATATAACAAATCCAGTTTGTGCATATAGGATATAGCAATTTTCAGATATAACGAGAATAATTTTACAAAGATAAGTGATGTAATTATGTCTATAAACACATGCTATAACAAGTAGTCTACAAATAATGAATAACTATAAATAGGGAAAAGAATCATCTATGGCCTGTACCTGAATATCAAGTGTCAAGAAAGTATGTCATATGCTAAATAATCATGTATCAGCCCTATAAGGACCAAGACCCAGGGCCAATGACCAGGGCATCCTATTTGAGTCCATGGAGATTTTCCATAGAAAACTCAGTGTAATTTAACCTACATGGACCAGGACCCATGACCCATGGCCAAAGATGTCATATTCAATTCCATGGATATCATCTATAGAAAACATGATAAAGGCTTTTTTAGAGCCCAATGAGCATGTATAAAGTGGTCCAAGCAAGCCAGATCTGAGGTAATATAGTCCAAGGCATCCAATAATTAGTATGAAAGTGGGTCATTGATGTTGTACTGTAACACACATCATCAATATGATCTATATAATGATTCAAGGGGGCATGTTAGTGTCCATGACTTTAATCAATTGGATTTATCATAATAATTTTATTAACCATTTCACACATAAGTGAAAAGGTCAGAGACCATTTTAGTTTCATTCCTTTAATCAATTTCATTTAATTAATTATAAAAGGATCAAGGGTCCATTTTAGTGTCCACTCCATTTATCATTTAAACTCATAATATTCAATTCATTAATCATTTAACATGTGGGTGATAAGAAGGGGTCCATCTTAGTGTTCATGCCTCAATACTAATCAATTTCATATTCATGCATAAGCTAAGGGATTTTTTATTTCATTCAACAATAACTATTTAATACATTTCATTATTCCTTTCATTTATTAATTACAATATTCTAATTAGGGTACTCAAACCTTAACATTTTATTTAATTTTTATTAGGCTCCATTTAACAATAGGTGAGCTCAACTCACCCCATGGGTGGTGAAAATATAATCAATGAAATGAACCCACCTCAAGGGTGGTTTGGCTTGAGGTTACAACCTCCAACCATTCAAATGGGTGTGATAACATGATTAAATTATAGTTTAAACATTCATTTTAAAGGTTTATTAATTTAGTAATAAATTCCTGGAAGGTCCATCATGTATCACTACAATAAAATCTATAAAACACAAAAACTTTTAGGGAAAAGTTATAGACCATCCACCTTAGATGTGTAGAAGTATCCTCCACTGATATCAGCTTATAATTTTTTATAGGATGGGAGAAATCAAATAAATAGATGAATTACCAAAAAAAATAGGGCAAAGGAGATCATGTGGATTTAGCATTCTATATGGAAAGATAAACAAAGGAAGTAAGAGGATTGAGAAGCTAACTAATATACTTCCAACATGACTGATGACGAAGAAGTTAGAATTTTATCGAAGGAGTTATTACAAAGCTCATATGAGAGGAATTTGGGAGCTCCAACGGGTGAGAGGTGTTGAATATGGAGAAGGATAAATGAGGGGTTAAAGGATAAAAGTCTTGAGGATAATGTTAGTAATTTCCCATATATAAGAGGTTCGTGGTTTGGATGCATGGTTTTTCAAACCATGTTCCAACTATTAACCACCTCTATCCAAAAGTCATACCCCTTCACATGGTTTGACAAACTATGCACCTAATCATGCAGTATCAATGCCTAAGTGGAACTAAGGGTGTGGGCTAGGTTATTGGTTAGGCTAACCATGTGTAGACCATGTAAATCCCCTATATAACTCCTCTGTAGTTTTTCACACAACTATATAATCCACCTTGTATGGTTTAAAAACTATGCTCTTCATCTTACATGGACTCATGGTTGTGCTACATGGTTACTACTAATTGTGAGACAACCATGTGCCTCTATCTATTTTTCAAAAAACTAGAGCTATAGGTTTTGAATGATCCTCGTACACTCGTAAACCCTTCCTTAAACCTTTAATCACTACCGTTAGAAGAAAAATAAAATATTCATGCTGAAATTTTAAGAGTTAATACCTCATTAGAAAATCTACATTCCTACACTTCTTTCTCACATAAACCACTTTGCAATTATTTATCATCCTAAGAGAATCTTTCATTGAAAAATGTAACAGTTTCATCCTTGACTTTCACTTGCTTTGTGAGTGTTGTAGTTAATCATCTTATTTACCAATGAATCTTCCATGGAATCATCATCTTCTTCTAGATATGAATTTTAATTGTGAATTCCCTTAATATAATAAAATATATATTTAACTAACTCAATGGGAATATTATTTAAGTAATCTTAAAATTTAGAATAATAGTCATTGAGTGACTAATTGTATTCAACTTAATCATTGATTGTTCTTTCATTACTAAGTGAATAAAAATCAATAAATTCATCAAGATGTTGTTTGAGACCTTTAAATTTTTCTTGTAAATTATGGAGAAAGATTATTCTATCTATGGAACTTCTAAACTCTATTTTAACCTAATTTTAAATATAAACTTCATATATTCTTAAAATCTAGAAATAAAATTTTTAGATCTAATCAAAGATTGAACCATCTGATTGATTCTAATTGAAATAAATATTATAGATCCAAATTATAGGTAACTAATTCTCTAATTACAATTGAGAGTCCTAATAGTATTGTGGAGATACACCTGAGAGTGGGTTGAATTAGGTGTTGTCTAATTTCCCCAAATTCCAATTTCTTATTTAAACCTTTTACCCCCTTTGTTCTTTGAACCTATGATGTTCTTGAGGACAAATGTATCTCTTGTAGTTCAACCTATCATATAACTATATTCAATGTAGATAAATAATTAAATATGAGATAGGTGTTTTTACAAGGTTCAATCTCAATGTGAGCCTACAACTTATTGCAGTTGGTTATTATCTCAGTCCACATATTTTGCACTATAATTTTTTTATAAATGCAAGTGGAAGTGGTTTTTTATTATTCCAACCCACTCCATCACCATATTACATAGGTGATGTGGTTCACAATATTACACATGTAAACTATACAACATCCCACTACATTCATTCAGGATAGCATCACACCATTCGACTTTTTATCTTCCTACCTCCTCTGGAAGTAGATCGCCAAGTTCTATCTAGAGATGTATCCGGACCCAATAAACCAATATCCTTCCTCAAATAATAGAGTCTTATACTACCAAAATATATTTAGAATCACATTTTCAACTCAGTATCTAGAACACTCCATTTCTTCTAACTCTTGCAGAATGTTTTCATAGGTTTCACTCAACTTTAATCTTATTCTATCAGACTTAAAACTATAATCTTAGGAAAACACAAATTTTTAGATGACTAACACCTCAAATATAGGCACTCACCCTTCTTATTTATTCTTTATCGACTATATTTTTTCAATAGTATAGGTCGGCCTCTTTTTCATCTTCTTCTTCTTCAAAACCCAACATATAATATATTTAGCACAAGATTGTGAGATTATCCTTTTATTCTTTGAGTAATTTGGATTCTATTGTCTCAATATTACTTCTTATTCTTCCTTAGAGAGCATCAGTTCTATCATCCATCTTATTTTACACCCAAAACTTCTTCCTTAAGAGGTATATTATTTTTCCTACAGGACAGCACACTTTCCTCAAGATTCTCACACCCAAAACTACACAAGTGGCTCCATTTCTTTTGTAGGGAATTATAATGTTTTCCATCACTAGAAATGTGTGTAATTAAAATTTCATGTGCATAAAAAAGTTTCCTTCACACCGTTTTTTAAAAATTACTTTTAATTAATTTGTTTCCCAAGGTCAAATGATAGCTATACACTCTTTTTATCTGGATGAATAAATCTATTTTTTAAACTCCAATAGGATAAGCTTGTTCTTATCAAAATAAACTCATTAAAATATTTGTAAACAACATATTTAAATTATTCTTCCCTAGATGCATTAAAATATAGTATTAGTAGCTTGTGGTTGTGGGATATTCTTTCATTCAACTTGAATGCATCTTATGAATACCTATACAAATTCTAATTGAATTTCTATACACTGGAAGTAGAAACTCATCCCTTCCTTTTTTCATCCTTATACATCTTAGCTTGAATAAAAAAAATATTTTGATATTTTATTCACTAAAGATTGGATCTTATACCTTCTGATTTTATTTGGAATTTTCATATTTATTGAAAGATAAAAGTTACCTCATTTTAGGCTTGGTAAAATTCCCAACCTTCTATCACAACTTGATCTCCTTCATTAAGATAATCAACTTACTCATTCAGCTCAGATTTTAAAGATTTAAAATCTGATGGACATACCATGATTTGACATATTTTTATCTATATTATTATTTAAAACTCTTGAATTTTAATTTTCATTATCAAGAATCAAACCATTCCTGTATCATTACTACAAATAGGATCATGATATTTTGAACTTGAATAACAACTTCAATATCTTCAAATGTCTATTTCATAAAAATAATTAAATTCTGGAAACTCAAATTTTAGACTTTAGGATGTATCTCAAAATTATCATGATTGATGATATTATTATCCAAGAATAAAGATAAAATATCATATTTTTTAGGCTTGAATAATAACCTTTCTAGATTATTGTGATGTTTAATACCATGAAGATCATCTTTGCAATCATCACAATTGTTTTTTCTTCCTTGGATATTAAATTTATAAACTTGGTTTTTTAGTCTACAAAATTTCATATTTTCACAAAATAATGACAGTTACATAGACAGACGATCATGGATACATGGTTGAATTTCATGCTTATTCTAAGGAATTCATTCTTACATATACATATATCATGTTTACGTAGGGCAGAAAAATGGTTACACAAGCATGGATAATGCTTGTGTAGCTCTTTTTTATGGTTATTTAGGAAAGACTTCATGTATACACAACACTAGATGATACTTATGCACAAGTATAATAATGTTCACATAATGATAGATTCATTATTATGCATCCAATATGTTTCTAATTTTCAAATGTCTCTAAGCTATATGATTCTTACACAACACAATGAGATGGTTCTTACACATGTATGGACTTTGTCAAATCTCCAAGACATATATCACCATAATTTCTAAAATCAAGTCCATGACTCTTAAAATGTATTTAAGATATCTCCACTCTTCTCAAAACTTCATCCAATAGTGTTTAAACATTAAATACAGCATCTTTAATAATTTGTAACTCAAGGATGGATTCTCATCGTACCTCATAACTTCAGCTAGATTAGGATATCCTCACTAGCTGGTTTCTTCCAAAACACTTACTAGCTATTATAGATAGTAATCCAAAGACATTTTACTTATCCTTTACATGATTATCATCAACTCAATAGTCATCACATATCTTAGCTATAACCTATAATTTTTCCAATCATGGATTCATAGGGAGTAGAAACTTCCTAAATTTCCTTTACTTAGGTAGGTATGGGTAGCCTCTACTTAAACACACATCTACTTACTTTATATTAACAATAAATAAATTCCAAGATTATCCAAATCCAAGGGTACTTCACCTTTCATAATCATTAGTTTCATCTTTATGGATGGTTTGTTTATAATTGATATTAATAAAAATTGGTTCTCTCTCATCTTTATCTTCATTTTATATTATTGAAATCTACATGTTTTCTGCTCTATAATTTTCAAAAATTACATAATTTATCACATATAATTTGTATATATTTTCAATAATATTCACATAAAAGAAATAAATTAGTTTTTGAAACCTCTTATTTTAGTATTTCTAACCTCTACCAGTTGATAAGTATCCCTTGAAGATCCCTTCTTCTTCTTTATCCTCAAACTTTCCTAGATTGGTGTTTTTAATCATCATGTAAAAAGGACTACCAAAAAAATTAATTAATTCATTGATATCTTTCTCCTATACCACATTTTATATGGTGTCTTGTGTGTCTTAGATCTTAAAAGATACATGTTCTGTATGTGTATAGAATTACATACAGTTTCCCTCCAAAAAAAATTATAGAGATTGTGTTCAGCTAGAATTGTTCTTACCATCTCAACAAAATTCTTTTTATTATACTTAATCCTATGTTTTCTAAGATATATTTCAAATGAATTATAGGTGTACACTTCTCCATTATCTGATCTTAGATTTTTAATGGAGACTCCCAATTCTTTTTCAACCTATCTTTTGAATATTTTGAACATCTCAATGGATTCTGAATTATAACTCACAAACATGAAATTGGTTATCCAAGTATAATCATCGATAAAATTTATGAAATATAGATTTCATCTCGAAGAATGATGTCTCATTGAAGCACTCAAATCATAATGAATGGGTTTTAGTGTCCTAGTGGACTGCATTTCTACACTTTTATGAGTTCCTTAAATTATTTTCCTCTTTTGGAATATTGAAAAAACCACATCTATTTA
The DNA here is from genome assembly GCA_963277665.1 of Viscum album. Classification (NCBI taxonomy): domain Eukaryota; kingdom Viridiplantae; phylum Streptophyta; class Magnoliopsida; order Santalales; family Viscaceae; genus Viscum; species Viscum album. Next base: position 740,262,161 of record OY728160.1, read on the forward strand.
CCTTTTGAGTTGGGGTAGGTCTCTCACCACATCATGATTTTAGATTTTTCCTATATTTATTTGAACAAGGTTTCTAATCCTATTGTGCCATAATTTTTTCTCATCTTTGGCACTCAAATAACAAGAATTGGTTCATCAATTTAGAATAGATTTCCACTTAATTTTTCACCTTTGGTGATGAAACCTATAGCCTTTTAAATCTTGATGATGAATGAATTTTTATTGAAAATAACATAATTTCCATCATTATATAATTTTATCACACATAAAATAATATTTTTAAACTGTTCAACATAGAGAAAATTTTTCATTTCAACCTTTGAGCTTCAATCTTAGTAGTTTAAACTCCTTTAAATTTCTAAAGGATATAATTTACAAATTTTACTACCCTTCCATCATGTTTTTCAATAATAATAAGATTTTTTTGTCACTAGAAATATGTGATAAATATCCACTTTATAGATTCCATGGTTTACCATTCTTGTATTCTTTTAAAGAAACATCTATAATGAGTGACTTTTCTTCCCTCTTCACCTTCTGAATTCTCTTTTATTTTTCATTATAGGATAGTTATCATATAAAATTTATAATTCACTCTTCATCCTAATGACCCTATTTGTCACACCTACCAAAATTTTCATCTAAAAAATCATACCCATTCTATATAGATAGATAAAATGAATTTTTATTCAAAGTATATTTTATTTGTGAATTTCCTTTAGATTTATCAATGTTTCCCCCTATTGGTTGTTTCCTTATCCATAATAATGAAATATTGTATCTGAATGAGTAATCTTTGTGCCTAAAGATCCCCTAGAACTATCAATAACCCCTAAATTTGGTTCTTATATATTGATAAAACTTATGTTTAGAAAATTATTATAATTGACCTATCAAATTCTTTACTTTCTTTTTACTTGGGGAGGATAACTTCCTAAATATGATCTTCACTTATTTTTATATAGAAAATGTTTTCTCATCATTATTATATTCTAAAACATGTCCATATTTGTAATTTGAACCTACATTGTCAGTATAAATAGGTTTATTTTGAGATTTATGATGAAAGGTTTTAACCTGCTCCTATGAGTTTAGTGGTTTGATAGCTTGTGATGATTTCCTTTTGATTTAAAAAGATTTTTTGAAGTCTTCTCTCATCTTATTCAAGTTATGATAAATTTCAAGATACTTTGACCATATCTTTCTTATCTATTCTTTCTTTAAAGTTGGTTTCTCATTTATAACTTTTACCATTTTTTATTTCTTAACAAATTTCAAATTTAGTTTTTTATTTCTTTAATGTTATTTTCTTCCAATTTAATAAGAAATTAATTTCCTTCATTATTTAAACAATATTATTTCTTTAATAGCCTGATTTACTTCTTTTGTTTAGTGTTATTCTCACAAAAGGCTTAAAATTCAAATTTATACATGCTCTATATGTATGTTATCTCACCTTCTTCCTCTTCACTGCTTCTAGATTCTTTATCTTTATCTACATAAGATATGAAGTTTGTGAATTAAACAGATTCATATTATAATTAGATGATTTAAGAGAGGTAATAAATTTTCTCTTTACTCATTTGAATCCTTTTTATTCTAGGAAACCACTTTTCATTGCCAACATATTTGAAAAACTCTTTTGAGTTTTTACCCACTTTCTTCATTTGAGACTTCTTAATTTGACCATCATCTTCATACTCACCACTTTTTTCTTTTAATTGTTTATAGTAATGTATCCAATGAAACCACACTTGAAACACTTAAGTATGAGTTTTACTCTATTATTTCCCTTCCCTTTTTTGAAGTTCTTTGAGATAAGAGACATTATTATATTATAATCCCCATCATTTTCTTCTTCATCATCATCATCATTGGAATCTTGAACTTCTTTATCTTTGATTTTGAGTTTTTTCATGGATTCAAAAATCCATTTTCTCTTTGAATTTATTTTTTAATGTTATAGTATTTCTCATATCATATGAAATGAGAATATATTTCAATTGATTATGGTTAATATCCTCTCTCTTTAAATAATGAAATGTTAGGATAAATTCTATCTGTAAAATTTATTATCAACTTTTTAATAATTCTAGAGTCTTCCAACTTTTCTCCATAACCCCTAATATTTTTTACTACTTCAATCACTCTTGTAAAATAGTCATCAATGGTGTATTCTTTATACATTTTCAAATATTATTCTCCAAATTTATGGTTTAGCATATTTAAGCTTAACATTTCCTTCATAACTACTTTCTAGTTTTTCCTAGATTTCTTTAGTTATTTAAATCCCCGCAACCTTTTTTTAAACATAATATGATAGAGAATCATAATGGAATTTTTTATTTTCCATCAAAATATAAATTTCTATTATTAGTAAATGACATTAGAGAATTTCTCTTAATTAATGTAAATCTCAATGTTGTTGCATCGACAACCTTCAAAACAAGTGATAGAAGAAATGGTAAAATATTTTTCTTCCAACCACAATAATTTTTTTCATCAAAGGTGGGGACACCCCGGTTGTTGATAAAATTCAAATTATCCATTCCAACACCTTCAGGATATAAAAAATGGGACTCGGGTTCACTCTTATACTAGTTTATGTTCCCCAGGAATGGATGTGTAACATCCAGTTACTAATTTTCAAGTATTCATAAACCCCTATTTTTACCAATATTTGGTTGGGTTTCATTTGGGTTTATTTTGGGTTAAAGTTTTAAGAGTTTTTTAAATTTTGGGCTAGTACACGGTTGGTGCACGGTTTTCCCAAAATGTGTTCCCTGTTAGAGAAAACCATGCAACCCAAGGCAGTGGGATTTTTCATGGTTGGAATACAGTTAGTCAAGTCATGAATCCTCTTAGTATAAACCTTGTGTTCCATTTAAAATGGGTGCATGGCTAGGCTACACGGTTTGGTCTAACCGTTCAGGTCTTCCCAGGAAACCGTGTATACGGGATTTTATGTGATCCTAATTTTTATTAATAATTACGAAACCCATATTTTAGTTCTCTAATGGACTAATATGACCCATATTTGGTTTCTCCCATCATTGGAGCTCCCAAAAATATTTTTGGCCCTTCGGATCCCTCACGGAAGTTATCTGAAGCTTGAGAAATGTCCTCTGATCTTCTCTCGATTAGTTTCCTCACCCTGATCTCATTCTCTTGTGATCTCTCTCTCCCTCCTTAGGGTTCATTGGATCCTTGTGTTTAATTGTGGATATAATACCCACTATTTTTGGGTTATAAAATTAGGTTTGATCCTCATTTCCCCATTTTTTTTTTGTTTTCGTTCTTTCTCAAAAAATATTGATTAGTGTTTGACGCTTCGAGATCTAGCGACTCTAAGGTAGGTGGTTCCATTACGATGCCCAATTTACCTTAACTGTAAACAAAAATTTAATTCAATTGATGATATTAATGTAATTGCTTCATTTTTATTAAATTGATTTCAATTTTTTGATTAAAAACTCAATTTCATTGAATTGGGGTTTGGTGGAAAATGGGTTTTTGGCATGAAATTGGAAAACCCCCAATTCCATTAAATTGGGGTGTGACTGTGGAAATTTATGAAATTTAAATTGATTAATTTAAATTGTGTATTTTATGGAATTTGATTCAATTAAATTTTTTAATTTAATTATGGAAATGGTTTTGATGGAAAAATTGTGAAAAACCCAAATTCCATTGAATTGGGGGTTTGTTATGAAATTAATGGAATTGTTTGAACATAAATTGTTAAATTTAATTGTGAAAATGAATTGTGAAATTTAATAGTGAATTTATTTAAAAAACATTTTGTGGACATGGATAAAAAAAATTGATGGAAACATTATGGTTTCATTTTTGTAAAAAGGTATGTTTTTTATTAAAAACTCGTTATGGTTTTTTAAGGGAAAATTGGAATATTTGAAATAGAGAATGGAATTTAATTTTATTTTTAGCAGTCTTAAAATAAATTTCATATCATTTTTTTCTTATATGATCACATGAAATCCTTAGGTAGTTAGTGAGTAATTTTGACAACACTCTACGATTATACAATGTTCTAAAACATTATACCAGCACATCACATCCCTTAGGTGATGGTGATGTGTCCTCTTGGCCTTGGTTCAAGGTAAGTATGTATATACTTTTCTATTTCATAGTGTTGGGTCCCTATAGCCTGGAACTATCATACCTTATTAAGTATATGACCATGTTTCTCTCTTGTTTGTATTTCAATTGAATATATTCCATTATTGTAAATTATTTTACATGCCTTATAATTTATACAAATTGTTTTATATAAAAGTGTTTATTTAATCCATTTATGAAAGTTCCATTTGTGTAAATCACCACTCTATTTAAAGTCAATTTGATAATTTGAAAATTATTTCCATTATTTGAAATGTGAAGCATTAATTTCTAAAGTATTTTCATCTTTTGAATTGTAAATCATGATTTGTTTAAATATGCTTTTGAAAAAATAAAAACTTGTTTATTTGAAAATTAAAAGCACATTCTTGGTAAATTTGATATTGGAATATTCTTATGGAATCTTTGGGTGAAATCCTACTGGGATTTGGCTCAGACCCTACTTGTGCATTTGGGTGTTTGTAGATTATCTTCTTCTATGATCAAGAAAGGTAAAAGGATCACTTGGGGTGGTTCTAGCTATTGATTCATGGACTTTGTGAGTTGTTTACTTAAGAACTTGGGTAGTTTTTTCTTTTTTATGGTACTTGGTTATAGTACTTTGGGTTTTCATGCCTGTTTTACTTCAAGTATATTAGTCCCGATGGATTTTAATTTGATATCCATATTGTCTTGTTTCTTTACTTCTATAATGTTTGTGGAAAAACTATTACCACTTTCATTTTGTATGATGTCAGGTGCTAGTCATCGACTCATGGGGATCATAAATTCCATTCAGGTTATGTTAGGACTAGATCATTTATCAGGTTACCAAGGTACCTGATTTGGTTCGTGAAAAAGTGGTATGAGAGCTCCAAGTTGAGATTTTTTCTTGAAGTAGGTATGCATTTGTGAAATCTTATCAGGACTTAGGAGGTAGTTACAATTGAGTGTCTAGGAATCTCTTGCTATAAAGAACCTTGAGTCACCAGTGGTGGTTATTGAAATACATCTTGTCAATTAGTTCTAATCTTTTCCCTATTTTGATTTGGATAGAGTGAAATCCAAATCTCGTTTTTTTTTTCTATTTGTTGGGATGAATTTCCCTTATTACTCTGTTTGAGTGTAACCTGATGTCTTCTTTGTTGTATGTTGATGTTTTGTAGAATCATGCCTATCATAATTCATGTGAATCAGATCTAAGAGTAAGCTACTACTAAACCTCATCGAGTGAATCCTATAGTATATGCAAATCTGGTTGAGGTGATTTTGCGTACTGTCCAAGCTCTGGGATAGGCACCACCTCCAGTTCCCATTCAGGCTCCAACTGTGGAACCTTAGAGGGAAATTCTCAAGATTTTTTCTCAATAGTTCCGTTTCAATAATCCAACACCATTCAAAGTCTCAAATGATCCTCAAGAGGTTGAGGAATGGTTGAGCATGATGTATCATTTTTTTTATGGTTCTTGGATACACTCGATGATATCAAAGTGAAGTGTGTCACCTTCATGGTGGAAGGGTTGGGTAGGAGATAGTGTGACACTATGGAAACAATGAAGAAGCCTGAGGTCCTAGATTGGAATGACTTAAAGGTTCTTTTCACTGACCAGTTCTATCTAGATACAATGTTTCTAGCCAAGGATATAGAGTTTTTCAAACTTGATCATTCTAACAGGACCATGGTAGAGTATGTAAACCATTTTGATAATCTCTTTTATTTCACACCTGAGATTGTATTGAATGAGAATATGAAGGCTTAAAGGTTCTAGTTGGTACTTCATCGAGATATTCATTATCAAGTTTTCTTATTGAATTTGTCTTCTTATACTGATGTTCTAGATAGAGCGCTTATGGTTGAAATGTACATGGCTGGTAAGTCAGGGTTATTAGGAGTTTCTTTTTTTCCCAGTGGCAGTGTGAGTTCCTTCAAAGGGAAATGGAAGAGTGATGATTTTTATAGAATTTCTTAATAGTAGGGTCATTCTAGAACTCCTACAGTACCAGGAATATATCATTTTATTTTCTATCAATGTGGAAAACTAGGGCATTCAAAGAGGGTTTTCTCTGAGGCACCCAAGAATTGTAGATCCTGCAGATGTTCAGGGCACTTATAGAGATTATTCCATGTTTATTATACTCCATGTAGTGGAACTGGATTATCATATCCTTTTAAAAATGTGGGTAAATCATATGATTCAATTATAAAAGGGTTCCATACACAGGCATTTGGAACGAAGCTACTTCACCCAATGGAAGAGTCTACAGAGGAAGTGGATACGGTTCTAGAAACTGTGATAGGTACCATATGTAACACCCCAAAACTTATGTCTCATATAATGATAATATTATGCTTTTATTTTTTTCTTTTAACCGAACAAAAACTATAAGATAAACAAAAGGCTTTTTATTTAAACAGGACACTGAAGTGTTTACAAGGTATCAAGATCACAAGAAACCATTCTACCCAAAAATACTTATCAAAAACTCTATCAAAATTGCAGGGAGACCACCCAAAACAATGAGAACCCCAAGAAGATAATATGGGTCCTTATAATCCATCATAACAAACATAATAATGTCCAAATCCACTGCATCCACACTAAGCACCAATGGTATGACATGAACCATCTTCTTCCTTTTGAGTTTTAGGACACCCTAAGGCTTGGTTTTATAAGACACTAATTTGATTGTTGCCTTGGGTGACCTTGGAATTCTAATGGTGCCTTTTTGGAGAATTAATTGAAAACATGTGAGTGTAATTTAGTTCTCCAAATAATTAAGTTATGGATTGAAAAATTATAAAACCACCCCTAATTGAGAACTTTAAAAGGGCATGGTGAAATATTTTGAACTACACTTAACTAATTTTAAAATTTAATAAGGAATTCAAAACACTTTGCAAATATTTCAAATATATTGTAAATATTTTCATTTCTTAAACAGTGTTTTAAACTATGTTTAATTTCTTATAATTAAAATATGTTTTTTATTAAACTAAGTTTTAACTTCTATAATAATAGTATAAGAATTTTTATGTGGATGTATTAAATTCGATTTATAACTTTTTATGTTAAAGTTTTAGTGTTTATAAATAATTTTAGTAATACTTTTAGCTAAGACAAATTATAATTTGTGTTCCTTATCCTTCTAATGTTTAAATAAAAGTCATGTTCAAAAAGATAATTTCTATATAGTTATAATAAATTTATCTTTTTCTTTAAGACTTTATAAATTTGGAAGATGGGATTTTATAAAAAATAGAACCACTAGGGACAGCCTTTTATATTTGGGCTTAGGGAGGTAGCTCACGCTAGGTGGTTGAGCCTAGCCCTCAACCCAAGAAAAGGTCGTCCCGAGGGTGGGCATAGGTTCCCCGAAGGGCTCGTAGGAGCGCATGGGAGTTTAGAGAGCACCACCGTGGGCGCAAGGTCACAGCGAGTCAGGGGTGGTCTGAGGCCTGCAGGGGCGGGAGCCCATGTATAAGGCTCCCTAGGTGTGTGTTGTGTTTTTTCTGAGCCTTCGTTCGGAGACTCAGGCTTATAAAGGGGTCGAGAATGTATCACCAATTCGATGTGGGATGAGTTTTTTCAGGAAAAACGAGATCTGGGTCATTGAATCGCATCGCACGCGATCTGGGCCATCGATCTCGATCCCACGCTCGACCCACAGCAACCGCGGAATACCACCACATTGTTTTTCACCATTCGATCAACCTTAGATATAATATTGGCTTTCCAAGAGTTCTAAAATGCCACGACGATCCAGGGCCTTCTAATCAAACTTGGATTTAATCTTAGCCGCCCAATATTTTTAAAACTACAGACGCACCCCAGCCATCGAATCAAGGCTGAATTTGATCCTAACTGTCTGATATTCTTCCATCTTTCTTCTCGTAGCACCATCTTCTTCACTGTGGCATGCACTGAACTAGTACCCCTACACCCTATATCATACCATTTTCTCCACCCTTGGCAGCCACTGGTCCCCCTCCTTTCATACGGTTTCCACAAGGACCAACCCCTAGTATTTTTATAAACCATTTGTGCCTCGGATCCCATGAAACTTGAATTAAAATACTTTTCATGGGTATAGTTTATAAAAACACACCTGATTCATCCCAAGAACCCCTCAGTTCTTTTCACTCAAGCTTCCAGCATACCTCAACAAGTCTCCTATGAGATTTCCAGTGTTTTCCCGAGCCCTCTTCCTCCGCGAGCTAAGGTAAAGGATTCATATTTTATTACTCGTTGAGTTGAAGTTGTATATTTATTTACACTTGTATATTTATATATGCATCTTTTTGTTTGAGTTTGAACCCTTCTTTACCCGATTTAGAACTTTAGGATTTTGAGTTATAGGGTATTAGTAGACCTGAAGCATAAATACCTCATGAAAATGTATATTCATACCTTATATACATAATCAGTTACATATATATCTATATGTATATAAATATATAAATATATAGCCCATATAATTTACATAAACCCCCCCTTATGTCCAGATTTAATATTTCTAAACTTGAGCTTCGAAGTTAATTTAAGAGCCTCAAAATACGAAGAACTATATTTTGTATAAAACTTTTTACCCAATTATGTATGTTCTTAAATATATATACATATATATATATATACGGTCACACATGTTATAAACCTAACATGGTTTGGTTTATAATCAAGTGATAATGGTGTATTGAATATGTTTTAAAGTATTTAATACTTATGAGAAATTATTAAACCTAGTTTAATTATGAAAACTCATATATATACTTTGTGTATATATGGTTATAGTTTTCAAAACCCTAAATTAATGTATGTATTATTAGAATTTAATTAATTTATTGATGTAATTAATACATGTAAGACTTTAATGAATATCAGTCTCTGTGTAATCCAACCAATATGTATTTATGTAAATATGTATGTCCTAAATCCATAAAGTATGTCAAACTTGTTTTAGTTAAATAACTTTTAATGATATTATCCTTGTTATAACTTCATGTTTCAAAGGTATTATATAATTGATCTTGTTGTGTTTTATGATTAAAAATAATATATACTTTTGATTTGACCAAAATATATTAAAGGATAAAAAGGGTGTGTTAAACCATGCAACCATGTTATTCTCACTTAATGTTTTATCAAATATGGTGATTGTTGTTAGTTAAGTCGTGATGTAATCTAATTTCTTGATCATTGACACTTTTATGAGCATATTAAATAACATGTATTTTCATTCATGGAATAAAGATTTTAATTTAAAGAGTTATCATTTTAACACCTCATATGGAAAACCCCTTCTCATCCATTATTTGATGTGCTTTAGTAATTGTCTCGTGTGCAAAAAATGTGTAATAATCCCTATGCGCCTTCGATAAATTGTTACTGCCATATTTTCAATTTTATCCATCATATTATGTATTTTTGGATTAAATGGTTTCATTTTCCATTTTATTTATAGTTTTACTCAATGATGCATGCATGTGGCATCTCATAATAATGAGATAAGAAATTAAATTACTCAAAGTGGTATAGGACACCTTGAGTAATATGAAGTAAAATTTAAATATTCATAGTGGTATGGGACACCTTTAATATCAGAATTTACTGGACATATGAGGAATATATTGGACTAGTATGTTCCGGGTTGGGGATTGGTAAAAGTAATCCCTCCGGGTTGGAGTCTGGTTATAGATGCTCTCTGAGATGGAGTCTGGTTACAGAGGTTCTCCGGATTGGGTTCCAGTTATAGTTATCCCCTAGGTCTTGGAATAAGGCCTTGAAACAGAAATTAAAGTCTAGTATTATGAATTACCTCATTATGTGTATGATAATTAATTAACCAAATGGATATTCGACTAGTAGAATATCCATGGTTAAGATCCAGTACTTATGAGTATCAGAAAATTAAAAGCGTATGGCATGACATATGTTTAGCACTCAGTGATTTAGTATTTGGTGTCTGAAATTGAATTTATTACCTTTAATTGAAACTATAATTATTCATTACTATTAGGTGTTTAATTTTTTATTTCATATTCATATGTCATCCATGTTTAGAACATATTTTATTTATTACTCCAAATGAGCATGCCTGTATTTTGAATCATGATTCCTTTTATTTTTGTTAGCATGTTTTTAATTGAGCACTTTTATGATATGTACATGTGTTATATCTTTTCTTTAAGATAAATTTATTATAGAAAGTTTTAAATAATGTTTTCAAAAGTTATATTGATTTAATTTTAAAACCCCTTATTGGGCATTCGTATGCTTACCCTATTTTTTTATTAAAATTTTTCAGGTATCAGTTTGAGTTAAAGAAATCTGACAGAAGTGGTTGGTTTCCCAAAACCTGAACCGAATTCGATCCTCTATGTAGGACATGATTTGTAATTTATCAATGCATGTTTTTGTGAAGAATTACATTCTTTGAAGTCCCCGACTCCAGGTTTTCTGGGGTCGGGTCTTCATAGTTGGTATTAGAGGATTTGGTTTAGATCACTCTGGAAAACCAAAACTTAAACAAAGAAAAATTTACTTAAGAATTTATAATTATGAGGATCTTCCTAATTTTCAGATGGAAAATGAAGGCACTAGACTTCTGTCCCTTCCCAATGAGGCCCTAGAAACCATAATTTTCATAGCCAGCCAGGAAAACTTTATAAACCATGCCCATATCCGTATTTCATGAAAACATATCTATGACGTATCCAACTCTTCCCGAGTACTATGACTCCACCAAGGAGTGGGTTTGGACTACATATTTATGAGGAAAACACAATTTCTATCCTACACACGATGGGGAAATTACCATGAGGGACTTTTTAGATGCTTCACCATGGCAGAAGGTGTCTCGTCCCTCATGGCCTTCCAAAAAGTTGTTGCAGCGGGAGACCTCCGTGTGGAATATATGTGTCAAGTCTCGTCCTATGGAAATTTTGGTCAATTAATGGACTTTGAAATTCTTGAATTTGAAGCCTCACATTCTGTGTACAGACAACAAGTACATACTGACGTCTCTCAGTTGTACACCCCTCATGCCAGACTCTGGAGACACCATAAGTGCACCCACGAGATTGAACCAGACTGCTCGGGTTGTATATGGTTTAGGGAGATTGAGAGTTTTGAACATGATCTGGGGATTCGTGTATTAGGGAACTAGGAAACCATTATCCCTTTACTTCTTATGTATCAGTGGTTGTATGAGAATACAACTTGTTATCTTTTCTCTCTGCTATCTTTTCTTTGTTTATACTTTCGGATGGGTTTCACTGATTGTACTTTCATAAAAAATTTCCTATGGAAGGACATAATCACATCTTATCACTCCCTACCGAGATACTAGAGACCATATTGGTCAAAATGTGTGAGGAAGAGTACCTACCCTTTACAAACTTTCAAAGAACGTGCAAGAAACTTTACGATATATCAAACAGTCTGAACATTCTCCACTCCTGGTAGGGGAATGCTTAATTATACCACTGCATAGCCACGGTCTAACTGTCCAAGTACAGGCGAAGGGGAAAATACCATGAAGGTATTTTCCTATGTTTCACTCTAGCCCAAAACTTCACAGCTAGAGTAAGGTTCCAAGAGGATTCTTTGTAGGGAAACCTTTGTGTAGCCTACATATACCAACTCCTTAGTTTCATCTTGTACGAACACGTTTTTAACTTATATGTTCTCAATTGGGAGATATTCTGGTGAGTCCTTAGATACTTTGTTCATTCGGACATCTCTGAACTTTCCATCATCCGAGCCACACTCTGGAAGCCGCAATGCACTATGCATGAGTTCAACCCTTTCTTCCCAAGGTGTATTTGGGACAAGGAAGCAGAGGAGTTAAAAACAAATATGGGAATACACCTGGCCACACTAGAGGACCCTCTAGGATGGAGGATGTGGTGAATTTTTTAAGGGAGTCTTTTAACGAGGTTATGTGAAAGGAATTGCAAGGACGCAATTCTTTGAAGGGGGAATAATGTAACACCCCAAAACTTATGTCTCATATAATGATAATATTATGATTTTATTTTTTTCTTTTAATCGAACAAAAACTATAAGATAAACACAAGTATTTTTATTTAAACAGGTCACTAATGTGTTTACAAGGTATCAAGATCACAAGAAACCATTCTACCCAAAAATACTTATTAAAAATCCTATCAAAATTACAGGGATGCCACCCAAAACAATGAGAACCCCAAGAAGATAAAATGGGTCCTTAGAATCCATCATAACGAACATAAGAATGGCCAAATCCACTGTGGCCACACTAATCACCAATGGTATGATGTGAACCATCTTTTTCCTTTTGATTTTTAGGACACCCTAAGGCTTGGTTTTATAAGACACAAATTTGACTATTTCCTTGGGTGACCGTGGAATTCTAACGGCTATAAATATAGTTGTTGCCCTTGTTGGAGAATTAATTGAAAACATGTGAGTGTAATTTAGTTCTCCAAATAATTAATTTATGGATTAAAAAATTATAAAACCACCCCTAATCATGAACTTTAAAAGGTTATGGTGAAATATTTTGAACTACACTTAAGTGATTTTGAAATGTAATAATGAATTAAAAACACTTTGAAAATATTTCAAATATATTGTAAAGATTTTCATTTCTTAAACAGTGTTTTAAACTATGTTTAATTTCTTATAATTAAATTATGTTTTTGATTAAACTAAGTTTTCACTTCTATAATAATAGTATAATAATTTTCATGTGGATGTATTAAATTCAATTTATAACTTTGTATGTTAAATTTTTACTGTTTATAAATAATTTTAGTAATACTTTTATCTAGGACAAAGTATAATTTGTGTTCCTTATCCTTCTAATGTTTAAATAAAAGTCATGTTTAAAAAGATAATTTCTATATAGTTATAATAAATGTATCTTTTTCTTTAAGAATTTATTACTTTTGAATATGGGATTTTATAAAAAATAGTCCCACTAGGGCCAGCCCTTTATAGCTGGGCTAAAAAAGGTAGCTCATGATAGGTAGATGAGCTTAGCCCTCAGCCCAAGCCAAGGCCAGCCCGAGCATGGGCATAGGTTCCCCAAAGGGCTCATAGGAATGCACAGGAGTTTGGAGCATGCCACCGTGGGTGCAAGGTCATGGCGAGGCAGGGGTAGCCCGAGGCCTATAGGGGCAAGAGCTTGTGTATAAGGCTCCCTAGGTGTGTGATGTGTTTTTTCTGAGCCTTAGTTCAGAGACTCAGGCTTATAAAGGGGTCGAGAATGTCTCACCAATTAGATGTGGGGTGAGTTTTTTTGGGAAAATGGGATCTAGGATTTTGGATCACATCGCGCACGATCTGGACCGTCGATCTTGATCTCGCGCTCAACCCGCAGCAACCGTGGAATACCACCACATTTTTGTGCACCGTTCGATCAACCTTAGATCTAATCTTGGTCGTTCGAGAGTTTTAAAATGTTGCGACGATCCAGGGTTATCCGATCAAACTCATATTTAATCTAAGCCGCCCAATCTTTTTAAACCCATAGATGCGCCCCAGCCATCGGATCAAGGCCGTATTTGATCCTGACCGTACGATCTCCTTCCATATTTCTTCTCGTAGCACCGTCTTCTTCCCCGCAGCATGCACTGCACCAGTACCCTTACACCCTATATCACACCGTTTTCTCCACCCTTGATAGTCGTCGGTCCCCCTCCTTTCATGTGGTTTCCACAAGGATCGACCCATAGTATTTTTATAAACCATTTGGGCCTTGGATCCCATGAAACTTGCATTAAAATACTCTGTGTAGGTATAGTTTATAAAAACACACATGAGGCATCCCAAGAACCCCTCAGTTCTTTTCACTCAAGCTTCTAGAAGACCTCAAAACATCTCCTCTGACATTTCCAGTGTTTTCCCAAGCCCTCTTCCTCTACGAACTAAGGTAGGGGATTCATATTGTCTTGCTCATTGAGTTGAAGTTGTATATTTATGTACACTTGTATATTTATATATGCATCTTTCATTTTGTGTTTGAACCCTTATTTACCTGATTTAGAGCTTTGGGATTTTGATTTATAGGGTATTAGTAGAGCTAAAGCATAAATACCTCATGCAAATGTATTTTCATACCTTATAGACATAACCGGTTACATATATATATATATATAGCCCCTCTGATTTACATAACCCCCCCCCCTTATGTCCAGATTTAATATTTCTAATCTTGAGCTTTGAATTTAATTTAAGAACCTCAAAATGCAAAGAACTATATTTTATAAAACTTTTTACCCAATTATGTATGTTTTTACATATATATATATATATATAGTCACACATGTTATAAACCTAACATGTTTTAATCAAGTGATAATGGTGTATTGAATATGTTTTAAAGTATTTAATACTTATGAGAAATTATTAAACCTAGTTTAATTATGAAAACTCATATATATACTTTGTGTATATATGGTTATAGTTTTCAAAACCCTAAATTAATGTATGTATTATTAGAATTTAATTAATTTATTGATGTAATTAATACATGTAAGACTTTAATGAATATCAGTCTCTGTGTAAGCCAACCAATATGTATTTATGTAAATATGTATGTCCTAAATCCATAAAGTATGTCAAACTTGTTTTAGTTAAATAACTTTTAATGATATTAGCCTTGTTATAACTTCATGTTTCAAAGGTATTATATAATTTATCTTGTTGTGTTTTATGATTAAAAAGAATATATACTTTTTATTTGACCAAAATATATTAAAGGATAAAAAGGGTGTGTTAAACCATGCGATCATGTTTTGCTCACTTAATGTTTTATTAACTGTGGTGATTGTTTTTAGTTAAGTCGTGATGTAATCTAATTGCTTGATCACTGACACTTTTATCATCATATTAAATAACATGTATTTTCATTCATGGAATAAGGATTTTAATTTAAAGAGTTATAATTTTAACACCTCATATAAAAAACCCCTTATCATCCATTATTTGATGTGCTTTAGTAATTGTCTCATATGCAAAGAATGTGTAATAAACCCTATACGCCTTCGATAAACTGTTACTTCCATATTTTCAATGTTATCCATCATATTATGTATTTTTGGATTAAATAGTTTCATTTTCCATTTTATTTATAGTTGCACTCAATGATGCATGCATGTGGCATGTCATAATAATGAGATAAGAAATTAAATTACTCAAAGTGGTATGGGACACCTTGAGTAATATGAAGTAAAATTTAAATATTCATAGTGGTATGGGACACCTTTAATATCAGAATTTACTGGACATATGATGAATGTATTGGAATAGTATGTTCCAGGTTGGGGATTGGTAAAATTAAGCCCTCCAGGTTGGAGTCCGATTACAGATGCTCTCCAGGATGGAGTCCGGTTATATAGGCTATTCGGGTTGGGGTTCAGTTACAGTTAGCCCCTAGGTCTTGGCATGAGGCCTTGACACATAAATTAAATTCTGGTATTATACATTCCCTCATTATGTGTATGATAATTAATTAACCAAATGGATATTCGACTAGTAGAATATCCATGGTTAAGATCCAGTACTTATGCGTATTAGAAAAGTAAAAGTTTATGGCATGACATATGTTTAGCACTCGTTGATTTAGTATTCGGTGTGTGAAATTGAAGTTATTACCTTTACGCACAACTCTTATTATTCATTACTCTTAGCTATTTAATTTTTTCTCTCATATTCATATGTCATGCATGTTTAGAACATCTTTTATTTATTACTCCAAATGAGCATTCCTATATTTGAATCATGAATCCTTCTATTTTTATTAGCACATTTTTAATTGAGACTTTTATGATATGTACATGTGTTACAGCTTTTCATTAAGAGAAATTTTTTATGGAAAGTTTTAAATAATGTTTTCAAAAGTTATATTGATATATTTTTAAAATCCCTTACTGGGAATTTGTATGCTCACCCTAAATTTTTTATTAAAAAAAATCAGGTATCAGTTTGAGTTAAAGAAGTATGACAGAATTGGCTGGTTTCTCATAATTTGAACCAAATTCGATCCTCTCTACAGGACATGATGTGTAATTTATCCATGCATGTTTTTGTGTAGAATTACACATCATTCTTTGAAGGAACTGACTTTAGGTTTTTTGGGGTTGGTTCTTCACACCAGTACTATAGATTCATCATTAGTGACTTCTCTTTTTGATACGGGTGTATTTCATTCATTTATTTAAACCCATATTTTTAATTTTTTGAACCTTCCTACAGATATTTTGTCTTATGTTTTGGATATTACTACACCCCTTTGTACGAAGAGAGAGAAGGTTCTGTGTATTCCCGCTTCTTTCTACTCTCTATCATATGTCGAGCTTGCTCAGAGTTTTCTAGTTCTCAATATAAAACCTCTTGACGTCATATTCAGGATGGATTGACTAATTTTCACTAAAGATTAGATTGATTTTTATCTTCAATAGGTCTCATTTACTACACCCAGTGGTGTGTGCTGTGTTTTTTAGGGATAATGGGACTCAAGGTTGAGTAGATCTAGACCATCTTATCTGAACTTGGGGAAATTTATATTGGTGTTTGCCTTTGATCTGGAGCCAGAACATTTAAGCGATGATCTCCCTCTAGTTTTTGTCAAATTTCTTGACATGTTTCCTTCTGAATTCTCTGGTTTTCCTCTGGTAAGGGAGGTTGATATTTTTATTGACTTATTTTCTGGTACTCAACTAGTTTATTTTCCCTCTTAACGCATGTCACCAACTGAACTGAAAGAGATGAAGTCCTATTTGAAAAATATTTTAGAGAAATGATTTATACGCCTTAGTGTGTCACCTTAAGTGTAACAACCCAGGTAAATAAAGAATATGAAATTTTTATATTTATCCATATTTGTGAATAAAATTTTAATATTAATTTAAAGGGAACGCTATGCTCGATGGCGTACCCAATACGCAACAACGAGTTTCTTGGAAATCTTACGTTGCACTCTAATAATAAAATAATATTATTTTAAATGGTAGTTAACGCCTAGCCGTTGTAAGGGAAGGAAATAATAGAAATAACTAAAAAATTATTATATATGTTTTTCAAATATTTTTACTTTTATCCAATAAATTTTAGAGGCTTAAAATGCGAATAAATCCAATTTTAAGAGTAAATATTCTACTATTCTTTAAAAAGTCGATTACCGGCCTTTTGATGGTGAACCCTTTTTAAATCCACTTGTTGAAAATTTTATATGTTATATTGGACCAAATAAAATCTTTCTTTAGAATCGGGATATCAAAATTTACTTTGTGTAGGTTTTTGTTATTTTTTTGATAAGGTCCATTTTTAACGAATAAGTGAAAAATGTTGTATTTTAATTCAAAAACTCTTTTTAATATATTTTATTTATATGATTAGATCATATTTTGAATTGGTTTTAAAGTCAAATTAGAATATATTTTTACAAATTTAATCCAATGTTGGTCATTGGAATTAATTTCACTTTGAAAATTAGACTTAAACTAGTGCCAATCTTTTAATAGATATTGGTTCTTAAAAACACGCTATTTGTTTTGACAGCATGAATTAATTATTAAATTAATTAATGCAACTTATATGTTTTTAATTTTTTAAAATAGACATCATTTTTTAATTCGGAATATCAAATGTATCTTAGGGTTAATTTTTTGTATTTTACTGAAAAACTTCAATTTTTTATGAATTGTGAAACCACTAAGTGATAGTTAAAAAACTGATTTTTCATTTAAATGAAACTTTACCAATTTTGTGATTTTAATTTAAAAAATACAACATACATGTTTTTCATTAGGATGTAAAATGTGGTTCAATGGGATTAAAATAAATTTTTGGTGAATAGTAACTTTTAAGTTTTATTAATCGCGATTAAAGGTAATTAGTATAATTTAAGGTAAAGATAATGTTATAATAAAATTAAATGACCTTGACACATGTCCTACCCTTATTGGATGAGTCATTTCCAACTATTAAAATCCATGGGTCAACTTGGGGACCCCATGGATCCACTTTGGTAGGAAAATGACATTAATAACTTTTTATTTAAAGTTAAAATAAAAATGTCACAAACATGTATTTTTTTACTAAAACAATTTTTACATGGGGTTATACAAGTCATATGTTTGACTATAAATATTCACTATAAATCTAAAAGGATTTACTACATCATGATATTTTTTTATAATTTTTAGACATTAAATAAATAAATTTATTTATGACACCATGATGATGCAGTGATTACCTCATTAATGAACGATTTAAATAAAATGAGTAGATAAGGTAAAATATAAGACATAAACTTGTAAAAAACATATTTTATGGGTGTATTTATAACCCTTATCACCTTACACTCGAAATATATAATTTTGGGACCTTTAATATCTGAAAATCATTTTATAATAAAATAACTTATCAAGACATTCCAAGAGTGCCTCTCCTCCCTCTTATAAAAGGCCCCCACCTCTACCCCCTTACCCACACCTCTCAAGCCTTTGGCTCGACCAAACTCTAAACATTTTATCTATCCACATCCCTCTCTTCATCCTAGAATCCTTACCTTGGGCATAAAGCTCTTCAAGAAACCCTTTTGGTTCAAACTAAAGGGAGTTACCCGATTTAAAGGTAATGTCCTCTCTTATGTTTTTTTGTTTTATTTTTCTTCCCCAACCCCATAAACTCTTTTTATTCCTTTATTTTGTAACAACACCAGTATCTTAAATATAATAGGATGTTTTTATGAGAATTATTCGAGCTACACTTACACACACCTCCGTCTAATGGTTAAAGAACACACTATTTCCGTGGATGGAGAATTACTGCCTCACGAAACGATGATTGTTATATCTTCTCCTACCACCTCTCATGGTGGCCATTATTATGGAACTATATTTATTTATGATATATATTATATTTATTTCCTCTATATGCTTCTTTATTTTACATTTAAAACATACCTTTATGCTTTTCATGTTGTGCGAATGCGATAATTTCATTTGAGGAAGTGTGGACTACCACCCCCTCAAGTGATGTGACTCGTTCATGCAATACATGGAATGTATAAATAATGAAATTAATGAAATTATGTGACATATATAAAATATATATTATACTGGAATTATAATATATATATCTCTCATTTAGTTTTAATTCCATTAAATACGAAATAGAAATGAAAGTAGCGTTCATGCGTACGTACGGCTTACCATCTCCATGAACGGTTCATTTCATTTATTAGATATAAATATTATGTAATATTATAAATGCGAGTATATACTGGATATATATGATATATATCATATCTACATAATGAATATAATTCTGGATATAATAGATATTCTACCACATGAACAACTTGTAATTATAAGAAGTTTATTTTTGACTCAAGTACCAATGATCGACAACACGACCGTTATTAACTTAAATAATTAAATAATGTTCATAACATGGTAATAAGTGATATAAAATAAATAATGAACTTTAAAAAGTTTCTTAATCAATTATAAATTAACTCTAGTTTATTATTCAAGAATATAAAGAAACGAACAAGACAAGTCGGACTTAAGGTAAGGGATCCAACCTCTCTATTTCTTTTTAAGTACTCTCTTTTATCTCACTTATTTTAATATAATTTTTCTTATGTTGGGGGATGTTATTATATACTCCTATTACTGTAATTTTTATGTTAATATTATGAGATACTCTATTTGATTTCATCAATCCATTTTTTTGGAAGTTTTAAGCGGCGTCGTTAGGCTGCCGAGTTTTCATAAGGGATTTTTCATCTCACTTTTATTTATGAAACATTTGCCACTATTTCCTTTGAGTGGTGTATTTACTGCCAATTATTCTACTCTTTGTGTAATATAATTTCTGTTATGGGTATTTACATCAATTTTTTATGGTCCTTCTTTCATGGGGTGAACGTTTCGAAAGTTACCCAAATCGGTAAGGGAACCATTCACCCTCCTATTTTTAAAACACTTCTTTTTGTTTTGTCTTTTAAATTACATATTATTATGTTGGGATATGTTCTTATATATCCTTATTGCTGTAAATTTTATGTCCAAGTTATGGGATACCCTTTATCTCTCTCATAAACTCTTTTTCTAAAATTTGATGTGACGCCCTTAGGCTATTGAATTTTTGCAAGGGAACTTCTTAACCCAATTCCAATTCTTTGGGTTAAACCTCTAATTCTTGATTGTGTCATGCTATGAATATGTGTGGATGACATATTATTGTTTTACACTGAGTATCCACTTATATTTGGCGTATTTATATTTTTCACACATAATTATTTCATTTATTTATCCTTGCTCTAATGGCATGATCCTTGATTGGGATTACATCTCAATTTCTTCTCATTGAGACATTTCTTAATGATATGAAATTTTATTCTTTTATAAAGTGTACATACAGCCCCATTGACATTCCATATTCATATTATGTCTATACTAAAGTCACTTAAATGTTTTTAAAATGGTCTACTTTCATGTGGCTTATAATTTAAATGTTCAAAATGGAAAAGGACTCTTTTATTAAAACATTGTTTTAAATGGTTTTAATGATTTATTATTTTAAACATTTATCATCCATGTCCATGTTTTAAAAATGGTTTTAAGGATTTATTTATGAATGTTTTAAAACCCATTCAAAAGTTTTGAAGTGGTATGGGACACTTTGATTCTAAAATCTATTTTAAATGTCTTCTTTTAATATTTTCAAAGTCTAAATGGATTTTTCTCTCATAGAGTTTTAATGATTTTATTAGATGTTTTTATTTATGATAATATCATGATGTGGTCTCTTGTGATTGAAATATGGAAATGTTATGTCTCTTTTATGCATGTTTTAAGTGTTATGATTATGTTATGGTTCTTGGGCAATGTTTATGAAATCGGGTGGTTCTGTGATAAACTAAGGGCGCGTGAGCCCAAGATAGCTCTCCAGTGCATTGGGTAATGCGAAGGAGTTAAATGCTAAGGTTTCTCCGAAAAGATTTAGGGAATATACTGTGATGGGTATTCCAAACGTAACCATGAGGGTTACTCCCTACATAAAAATGTTATGTATGCCTCAAGTTACCTTTACGTCTTATGATTTCTATGAGTTATTCATAAATCTTATAATTTCTTGAGGTATGTTAAAGTGCTTATATTTTATGAGTAAAGTATGATTTCATTGATTCTTATGTATACATAGACTAATGTTTTCTTTCCGTATTTTTATAAACCTTACTGAGCTTTTTATGCTCATCCCAAGTTTTTGAAATGTTTTTCATAGGATATAAAGTGGAATAGGGTCAAGGATGGGATCAAGGAAATGTCAGGCAGTCTAAAACAAGGAACTAGACATGACTCTTTTGTTCAAGAGTTTTTATTTTATGAAAAAAAAATTGAAACTGGGTAGATGTGTCTACTTTGTAAACTTTGAGATGTAATAGTTATGTCTTAATTCTCTAAAACTCTAAACCTGAAAAGATCCTCAATGTTAATTATTCATTTAATTCAAGATTATGTATTGTACTAAGTTTGAGTCCTTATAGTTGGTATCAGAGGTCGGTTTAGATAACTTTAGAGGTTAGGGTATTCTTTAAGAATAACTGACATTACCATAATGGCTAGGATTTCAGAAAGAGTCATAGTTTTTAGATAAAGTGAATGAGTAGGTATATCTTAGTGTTTATATTCCTTATTAGTACATGATGATTTTGTTGATATACTCACACTGACATTTATGTTTTTAGTAAATGGATGGATCTAGCAGGCACCAAAGTGACAATGGGTTTGAAGGAAACTTTGGTGGTTCTCTGATTAAGAGACTGGATGAAATGGGGGATTCAGTGAGGAATCTCATGGTTATTCTAAACCAACTATCAAGGAGTCATGATTAACCACTTGAACCTTAGTTAGTTCTCTCTGATGCATCACGTATGAGAGAACCAAATCGATGTGTAATTTCAAGTAGTAATTATAATGTTAACCATTAGGGTTTATATGATCCTTACTTTTGAGGTAATTATGGGTTACTATATGATGGAAAATGAAAGGAATGGGGTAAAATTGAGGTTAAATTATGTTATGATTATTTTTGAAGATTTTATCTCTTTTTGGGGAATGTTTTAAGAATTATATAGTTTTTGAAAAAGGACAACACACAGACCGTGTGACAACCCATTGCGTCGGACAAAGCTGTGGGAATCGAACCCACAACCAAATTGTGACTATTATTTATCACCCACCACTGGACTACGTGAAGTCCCTAGTTAGTATAACTAATTTTTTTTAGTTAGATGATCTTATGAATCAAGAATAAGTTGATTTTGAGTTATCTATTGAAATGATTATCCTATCATGGAGGATATGTGATTAGGTAAATTACTTTTCAATATGATAATTTAAGAGAAACTCTTGTTATTTGGAGATAAATGTTAATATTTACCATGGAAGACTATGTGATCAAATCCTTCAAAGATTTGGGTTTCAATATTAGTGTGGTTTACATTGAATAATTTTATGGAAAATTGTTTATCGAATGGTCTTTGTTGAACTTTGGGTTTTGTTGGAAAAATTTTGGAGATTAAGAATAGATTTTCTTTTTATAAAGGATTATCCTTTTTGGGTATTATCTAATCTCATACTAAAAATTTTTGGTTTTGGTTAAGGTCTAAAGACATGGGAAATATATAGTTCTCTTTTGTGGATTATGTGATTCTCAAGAAGTTGATTATAGTACTCTTAATATGAACAAGTCTTCCTAAATGCTCGTCTTTTGGGGAAAATATGAGTTTGTGTAAGAAATCTAGTAAAGTTGAAAGTCAACATGACAAGTAAGTATGTTTCCTTATGTTTTAGTTAAGTTCATAAATAAATTCCTCAATGAAAATTAACTTAAAACAAAAAAGTTGTATGTTAACTTTTCCTACTAGGGAATCAAATACCGTTTAACCCATCATATGTTTGTGATTTTCTGGTGGTTAACTTTCTTTTAATCATGTTTTCTATCACTCCCCATCAGAACTTGACCCTTTGTTTTTTCTTCCATATCCATATTTTCCTACATGTAATCCTAGTATGGGTTAACTCAGGTGACCTTTGTACTTCTCTTTCTTTATTTTAAAGTGACAGTTTAATTGACTCCTTTTCCGATGTGGTCTTTCAATAATGTTTCCAAGCCCAATTTTAAAATTGCGAGGACGCAATTCCCAAAAGGGGGGAAGGATGTAACACCCCAGGTAAATAAAGAATATGAAATTTTTAAATTTATCCATATTTGTGAATAAAATTATAATATTAATTTAAAGGGAACGCTATGCTCGATGGCGCACCCAATACACAACAACGAGTTTCATGGAAATCTTACATTGCACTCTAATAATAAAATAATATTATTTTAAATGGTAGTTAACTCCTATATATTGTAATGGAAGGAATGAACAGAAATAACTACAAAATTATTATATATTTTTGTCAAATATTTTTACTTTTATCCAATAAATGTTAGAGGCTTAAAATGCGAATGAATCCAATTTTAAGCGTAAATATTCTATTATTCTTTAAAAGGTCGATTAACCGCCTTTTGATGGTGAACCCTTTTTAAATACACTTTTTGAAAATTTTATATGTTATATTGGACCAAATAAAATCTTTCTTTAGAATTGGGATATACTTTGTGTACGTTTTTGTTATTTTTTTGATAAAGTCCTTTTTTAACGAATAAGTGAAAAATGTTGTATTTTAATTCAAAACCTATTTTTAATCTAATTTATGTATATGATTAGATCATCTTTTGAATTGATTTTAAAGTGAAATTAGAATATATTTTTACCATTTAATCCAATAGTGGTCATTGGAATTAATTTCACTTTGAAAATTAAACTTAAACTAGTGTCAATCTTTTAATAGATATTGTTTCTTAAAAAAACGCTATTTGTTTTGACAGTAGGAATTAATTATTAAATTAATTAATGAAACTTATATATTTTTAATTTTTTAAAATAGACATCATTTTTGAATTCGGAATATCAAATATAGCTTAGGGTGAATTTTTGGTATTTTTCTGAAAAACTTCAATTTTTGATGAATAGAGAAACCACTAAGTGATAGTTAAAAAACTGATTTTTCGTTTAAATGAAGCTTTACCACTTCTGTGATTTGAATTTAAAAAATCCAACATACATGGTTTTCATTAGGATGTAAAATTTGGTTCAATGGGATTAAAATAATTTTTTTGTGAATAGTAACTTTTAAGTTTTATTAATCGCGATTAAAGGTAATTAGTGTAATTTAAGGTAAAGATAATGTTATAATAATATGAAATGACCTTGACACATGTCCTGACCTTATTTTATGAGTCATGGAAGACTATTAAAATCCATGGGTCAACTTGGGGACCCCATGGAGCCACTTTGGTCGGAAAATGACATTAATAACTTTTTATTTAAAATTAAAATAAAAATGTCACAAACATGTATTGTTTTACTAAAACAATTTTTACATGGGGTTATACAAGTCATATTTTTTACTATAAATATTCATTATAAAGATAAAAATATTTCCTACATCATGATATTTTTTTATAATTTTTATACATTAAATAAATAAATTTATTTATGACACCATGATGATGCAGTGATTACATCATTAATGAACGATTTAAATAAAATGAGTAGATAAGGTAAAATATAAGACATACACTTGTCAAAAACCTATTGGATGGGTGTATTTATAACCCTTATAACCTTAAACTAGAAATATATAATTTTGGGACCTTTAATATCCAAAAATCATTTTATAATAAAATAACTTTTCAAGACATTCCAAGAGTGCCTCTCCTCCCTCTTATAAAAGCCCCCACCTCTACCCCATTACCCACACCTCTAAAGACTTTGGCTCGACCAAACTCTACAAATTTTATCTCTCCACATCCCTCTATTCATCCTAGAATCCTTAATTTAGGCAAAAATCTCTTCAAGAAACCCTTTTGGTTCAAACCAAAGGGAGTTATCTGATTTAAAGGTAATGTCCTCTCTTATGTTTTTTTGTTTTATTTTGCTTCCCCAACCCACTAAACTATTTTTATTACTTTATTTTGTAACAAAACCAGTATCTTAAATATACTAGGATGTTTTTATGAGAAGTATTCGAGCTACACTTACACACACCTCCGTCTAATGGTTAAAGAACACACTGTTTCTGTGGATGGCGAATTACTGCCTCAAGAAACGATGATTGTTCTATCTTCTCCTACCACCTCTCATGGTGGCCATTATGATGGAACTATATTTATTTATGATATATATTATATTTATTTCCTCTCTATTCTTATTTATTTTACATTTAAAACATACCTTTATGCTTTGCATGTTGTGCGAATGCGATAATTTCATTTGAGGAAGTGTGGACTACAGCCCGCTCAAGTGATGTGACTCATTCATGAAATACATGGAATGTATAAAGAATGAAATTAATGAACTTATGTGACATATATAACATATATATTATACTGGAATTATAATATATATATATCTCATTTAGTTTTAATTCCATTAAATATAAAATAGAAATGAAAGCAGCGTTCATGCGTACGTACGGCTTTCCATCTCCATGAACGGTGCATTTCATTTATTACATCTAAATATTATGTAATATTATAAATTAAAGTATATAATGGATATATATAATATATATGATATCTAAATCATGAATATAATTCTTTATATAATAGATATTCTACCACATGAACAACTTTTAATTATAAGAAGTTTATTTTTGACTCAAGTACCAATGATCGACAACACGACCGTTATTAACTTAAATAATTACATAATGTTCATAACATGGTAATAAGTGATATAAAAGAAATAATGAACTTGAAAAATGTTCTTAATCAAGTATAAATTAACTCTAGTTTATTATTCAGGAATATAAAGAAACGAACAAGACAAGTCAGACTTGAGGTAAGGGATCCAACCTCTCTCTTTCTTTTTAAGTACTCTCTTTTATCTCACTTATTTTAAGCTAATATTTCTTATGTGGGGGGTTGTTATTATATATTCCTCTTACTGTAATTTTTATTTTAATAAGATGATAGACCCTATTTGATTTCATCAATCCATTTTTTTGGAATTTTTAAGTGGCGCCGTTAGGTTGCTGAGTTTTCATAAGGGATTTTTCATCTCACTTTTATTTATGAAACATTTGCCACTATTTCCTTTGAGTGGTGTATTTACTACCCATTATTCTACTCTTTGTGTAATATAATTTCTTTTATGGGTATTTACATCAAGGTTGTGTGGTCCTTCTTTCATGGGGTGAACGTTTTGAAAGTTACCCAAATCGATAAGGGAACCATTCACCCTCCTATTTTTAAAAGACTTCTTTTTGTTTTGTCTTTTAAATTACATCTTATTATGTTGGGATATGTTCTTATATATACTTATTGCTGTAAATTTTATGTCCAAGTGATGAGATACCATTTATCTCTCTCATAAACTCTTTTTCTAAAATTTGATGTGACGTCGTTAGGCTATCGAATTTTTGCAAGGGAACTTCTTAACCCAATTCCAATTCTTTGGGTTAAACCTCTACTTATTGATTATGTCATGCTATGAATATGTGTGGATGACATCTTATTATTTTACACTGAGTATCCACTTATATTTGGTGTATTTATATTTTTCACACATAATTATGTCATTTATTTATCCATTCTCTAATGGCATGATCCTTGATTGGGATTACATCTCAATTTCTTCTCATTGAGAAATTTCTTAATGATATGCAATTTTATTCTTTTATAAAGTGTATATACAGCCCCTTTGACATTCCATATTCATATTATGTCTATACTAAAGTCACTTAAATGTTTTTAAAATGGTATAATTTAATGTGGCTTATAATTTAAATGTTCAAAATGGAAAAGGACACTTTTATTAAAACATTGTTTTAAAAGGTTTTAATGATTTATTATTTTAAACATTTATCATCCATGTCCATGTTTTAAAAATGGTTTTAAGGATTTATTTATGAATGTTTTAAAACCCTTTCAAAAGTTTCAAATTGGTATGGGACACTTTGATTCTAAAATCTATTTTAAATGTCTTCTTTTAATATTTTCAAAGTCTAAAGGGATTTTTCTCTCATAGAGTTTTAATGATTTTATTAGATGTTTTTATTTATGATAATATCATGATGTGATCTCTTGTGATTGAAATGTGTAAATTTTATGTTTCTTTTATGCATGTTTTAAGTGTTATGATTATTTTATGGTTCTTGGGCAATGTTTATGAAATCAGGTGGTTCCGTGATAAACTAAGGGCACGTGAGCCCGAGATAGCTCTCCAGTGCATTGGGTAACATGAAGGAGTTAAACGCTAAGGTTTCTCCAAAGAGATTTAGGGAATATACTATGATGGGTATTCCAAACATAACCATGAGGGTTACTCCCTACATAAAAATGTTATGTATGCCTCAAGTTACCTTTACGTCTTATGATTTCTATGAGTTATTCATAAATCTTATGATTTCTTGAGGTATTTTAAAGTGCTTATGTTTTATGAGTAAAGTATGATTTCATTGATTCTTATGTATACATGGAATAATGTTTTATTTACATATTTTTATAACCCTTACTGAGCTTTTTATGCTCATCCCAAGTTTTTGAAATGTTTTTCATAGGACATAAAGTGTAATAGGGTAAAGGATGGGATCAAGGAAATGTCAGGCTGTCTAAAACAAGGAACTAGACATGACTCTTTTGTTCAAGAGTTTTTATTTTGTGAAAAAAAAATTGAAACTGAGTAGATGTTTCTACTTTGTAAACTTTGATATGTAATAGTTATGTCCTAATTCTCTAAAACTCTAAACCTGAAAAGATCCTCAATGTGAATTATTCATTTAATTCAAGATTATGTATTGTACTAAGGTCGGGTCCTTATATTAAGTAGCACCAGTTCTCTTTTCTAAGAAATATGATGGTTCACTTTGCCTATGTGTTGATTATTGAAATCTCAATCGATTGACGATGAAGAACAAATATCTATTTACATTGATTGATGATATGTTGGATCGGTTTAGGGGGGAGAAGTGGTTCTCAAATATTGATCTTCACTCTAGTTACCATCAGTTGAGGATAAAAGAATCTGACACTCAGAAACCTTCCTTTCAGAGCATGTACGGTCATTATGAGTACCTTGTTATGCCCTTTGGTTTAACCAATGATCCTATAGTATTTAAGGTGTTAATGAAAATTATTTTCCATGAGTTCATAGATACCTTTTTTGTAGTCTTTGTGGATGACATCCTCATTTACTCTAAATCTGAGGAGGATCATGTGCATCATCTAAGGATAGTTCTAAGTTTGCTGAGAAATCATCGACTTTATTCCAGTCTTTTGAAGTGTGATTTCAGGATTAGAGAAGGGAAATTATTAGGACATGTGGTGTTAGAACATGTTATTTCAGTTGACCCTAAGAAGTTGAAGTATGTTATGACATGGGAACAACCATGAAATTGTTTTGATATTTGAAGCTTCTTGGGTATAACTGGGTATTATCGTTGGTTTGTTAAGGAATTCTCAAAGTTTGTTTCTCTAATGACTTCCATAACTAAGAGGGGAGTAAAGTTTTCTTGGAATGATAAATGTCATAGTAATTTTTTTGATCTAAAACATATCTTAACTATTTAACCGATGTTGACTCTTCCAAAGGTTGGGGAAGATTATGTGGTATTTTGTGATGAATTGGGGGCAGGATTGGGTTGCGTTCTTACATAAGGTGATCATTTATTTTCTTATGGATCTTTTCATGTTAGTCCACAAGAGAATAATTATCTGACCCATGACCTTGAACTCTCAATTTGGATTCATGTTCTTAAGAGTTGGTGGAATTACCTTCATGAAGAAAGTTTTATTATGTATTTAGACCTCAATAGCTTGAGTTATATCTTATCTTAAAATATTTGAATCTCTTCGAGAGTCATTGGGTGGAATACATACAGTCTTTTGATTTCAACATCGCCTATACCTCAGGGAAAGGGAATGTCATTGCAGATACTTTGAGTAGGAAAATTCAAACCCATGCAGTAAAATAATCATCAGAATAGTGGAAATTGATGGATCTATTTTCACATTTTCATATTAGAGTTTAGTAAAAAGGGGTTGAGGTTTCATTGGCTAGTGTTCAGTTGGAATATGATATTCTCAAAATTATTCTTCAGGATCAGCAGCTTGATGATGAGTTCTATAGAATTAGATACTCTTTTTATGGTGGGGAAACTGTTACTGAGTGGTCGTTATCCAAAGAGGGAATTTTATGCTACCGAAATCATTTTTTTGTGTTGTTACCAGTAAGGAAAGCTGTGATGGGGGATTTTCATAATTCCTGGTGGGTTGTGCACCCAAAAACCACAAAGATATTCTATGATATGAGATGGTAGTTCTAGTGACTAGGTATGAGATGGGGAATTTCAAAGTTTGTCTCTCATTTCAATACATGCCAGCAGGTGAAGGTAGAGCACCAGAAGCCTTTGGGTTTGCTTCGGCCACTTCTAGTCCTAACTTAGAAGTGGGATGTTATCTCTATGGACTTTGTGGTTGGGTTTCTACATACTCATATAAATAAGAATGTGATATGAGTTGTGATCAATTGGATGGTGAAATAAGCTCACTATATACCCATTCATGATAGATCCAATGTTAAGGAGTTGGGAAATCTCTATGTGAAAGAGATTGTTCATTTGCACAGAGTTCCATTTGTTATAGTCTCTGATAGGGATCCTCATTTAACTTCTCATTTTTGGAGATGCCTTTAGGAGGTACTGGGATCTCACATCCATTTGAGTATGACATACCATCCATGGTTGGATGGCCAGACAGAAAGAGCTATTCAGATTCTTGAGGATATGCTTCATGATTGTGTTCTCGACTTTAGTGGGGATTGGGATGATCATTTGGGGATGGTTGAGTTTTCTAATAATAATAGTTACTAGTGCACAATCAGAATTACTCCTTTTGAGTCCATGTATGGTCATCCTTATAGATCTCTGTTGTGTTGGTTTGAGGTTGGTAAAATTTCCTTGGTTGGACCAAGTTCAGTGAAAGAAATGATAGAAAAGATTTATTTTATTCTTCAGATAATGTTGATGGAACAAAGATGATATAATTATTATGTTGATCATCATCACAGGCCATTGGATTTTTCAGTTAGTGACCAGGTGTTCTTGAAATTTTTAACCCGATTGGGTCATTAATGACTTGGGAGGCAAGGAAAACTTGCTCCTAATTTTATTGGAACTTTTGAGGTTATTGAGAATGTGGGAAAAGTTTATTACTATTTAGCACTTCCACCATAGTTGATGTTGATACATAATGTGTTCTATGTATCTCATCTAAGAAAGTATCTATTGGATCCATCTCATGTTTTTATTTGGCGTGATCTTGAAGTTTAACGTGATTTATCCATGATTGAATGACCATTCTAGACAGTTGATTTTGAAACCAAGGTACTTTGTGGGAGGATGATACCTTTGATACCTATGTTATGGTATCATGGTTCTGATAATCTTGATATGTGGGATAGTGAGGCACTAATGAGAGAGCAGTGGCCTCGTCTTTTTGGCATGGAAGATTCTTTGTAGGATTTTTAGGGATAAAAAGTTTCTATGGTGGGGAGTTTGTAGAATCATGTTACTATTTTTCAGCTATTCTTATACCCTTATTTTTACTAATCTTTGGTTGGGTTTCATTTGGGGTTATTTTGTGTTAAAGTTTTAAGAGTTTTAAAAATTATGGACTAGTTCATGGTTGGTGTATAGTTTTCCCAAACCATGTGCCCTATCATAGAAAACCATGAAACCCAAGGTAGTTGGATTTTTCATAGTTTCACATGGTTAGTCAATCCGTGCATCCACTTAGAAGAAATCATGTGGCCCATTTAAAAAATGCACATTTCTAGGTTGCACTATTTGGTCTAATCGTGTGAATCTACCTAGGAAACCGTGTTTATGGAATTTTAAGTGATCCATATTTTTATTAAAAAAAATCAAACCCCTATTTTAGGTTCTCTATGGACTAGTATGACCCATATTCAGTTTCTCCCATCCTTGGAGCTCCCAAGAAGGATTTTTGGCCCCTCAGATCCCTCCCGAAAGCGATCTGAAGCTTGAGGAATTCCCTCTGATATTCTCTCAGTTAGTTTCCTCACCCCGATCTCATTCTCCTGTGATATCTATCTTCCTCCTTAGGGTTCCTTGGATCCTTGTGTTTAATTGTGGATATAATACCCCCATTTGGGGTTATAAACCTAGGTTTGATACTTGTTTCCCCATATACCATTGTTTTCATTCTTCCTTGGCAAATCTCAATTAGGGTTTGACGCTTCGAGGTCTAGTGACTCTGAGGTAGGTGGTTCCATTAGGATGCCCAATTTACCATAACCCTCAATCATTATTTTAAATTAAATTTATTATTTAAATTAAATTTCTTGATTTGTATTAAATTACTTTAAATTGTTTGATTAAAAACCCAATTCCATTGAATTGGGGTTTTGGGGAAAATGGGTTTTTCACATGAAATTGGAAAACCACCAATTTCATTGAATTGGTGTGTGTTTATGGAAATTTATTAAATTTAAATTGTGGGTTTTTTGGGAATTGATTCAATTAAATTGTTAAATTTAATTATGGAAATGGTTTTGATGGAAATTTTTGTGAAAAACCCCACTTAATCCTTTTTTTGTATTTTCAAATGACAATTTTAAAGGTAAGTGTGAACCCTAACAATTTCATCCAAATAAAACCATAAAAATGAAAAGACATCCTAGATCGAGACTATTTGGAACTGCCCCTCCCCAGCACCTACATCATTAAGTTGATCCCCCACCTTCGTATGGTTGTGCGGCTAACTGTACCATATAGGGATGCACTGGCCTAGTACAAAAAATGTGAAAAACCCAAATTCCATTGAATTGGGGGTTTGTTATGAAATTAAAGGAATTATTTGAAATTAAATTTTTGAATTTAATTATGAAAATGGATTGTGAAATTAAATGGTGAATTGATTTCAAATCCCTATTGTGAAAATGGATTAAAATGGTTTTGCTGGAAAGCTTAGGGTTTCATCTTTGTGAAAAGACATGTTTTTAATTAAAACCCCATTATGGTTTTTAAATGGAAAATTAGAATATTTGAAATGAATAATGGGATTTAATTTTATTTTAAGCAGTCATAAAATAAATTTCCCATCATTTTTTTGTTATATGAGCACATGAAAGCCTTAGGTAGTTAGTGAGTTATTTGGACAAAACTCTACAATTCTACAGTGTTCTAAAACATCATATCAGCACTTCACATCCATTAGGCAATGGTGACGAGTCCTCTTGGCCTTGGTTTAATGGAAAAATGTATAGAATTTTTTGTTTCACAGTGTTGGGTCCCTATAGCCTGGAACTATCATACCTTATTAATCATATTACCATGTTTCTCACTTGTTTGTATTTTAATTAAATATATGCCATTGTTGTAAACTATTTTACATGCATTTTGATTTATATGAACTATTTTATATAAAATTATTTATGTAATTCATTTGTGAAAGTTTCATTTTTGTATAAAACCCATTTGTATAAATGTAATTGCATCATTTGAAAAGTATTTTCATCATTTTAAATGTAAATCATGAATTGCTAAAGTATTTCCATCTTTTAATTTTAAAACATGATTTGTTTAAATATGATTTGGAAGAATTACAAACCTATTTATTTGAAAATTAAAAGCACATTCTTGGTTAATTTGATATTGGTATCTTATTATGGAGTCTTTGGGTGAAATTCTATTGGGCTTTGGCTCACACCCTACTTGTTCATTTGGGTGTTTATATATTATCTTCTTCCAGGATCTAGTATGGGAAAAGGATCAATTGGGGGGTGGTTCTAGCTATTTAGTATGTGGACTTAGTGAGTTGCATACTTAGGTATTTTGGAAGTTTTTCTTATTTTCTGGTACTTGGTTGCAGTACTTTGGGTTGTTATACCTGTTTGACTTCTAGTATATTACTCCCAATGGAGTTTCTTTTGATATGAATATTGTATTGTTGCTTTAGTTCCACAATGTTTGTAGAAAAACCATTCCAACTTTCATTTTGTATGATGTCAGGTACTAGTTTTCAACCTCTGGGGATCGGGAATGCCCTTTAGGCTATGTCAGGACCAACTCAATTATTAGATTACCAGGGTACCCAGGTTGATTCATGATAGGATGGGCCACTAAGAAGGGGGTTGAATAAGTGGTTCATTATTTTATAATTTAATTCTCTTAAAATTAACCTCTATGATGTGTTAGGATTTTATCCACTAAATTCATGAATCTCGTCCTTACACTACACCAAACTGGGCATTTAGTTGCGGTTTTTTAGCAGCGTTTTCCTAAAACGATGCTAATTTTTTTTAAAAAAAAATCACGGTAGTTTTTTATAAACCACCGCTAAACATTTAAACAATTTTACAAATATGACACTTTCCCCCTCCCTTGACACCCCCAACCCCCCGACACCCCCGAATCCCCCACCCCACCGACCCCCCCACTCCATCGACTCCCTAAAGCCCTAGCCTCGTCATCTCCCATCGTTGCCCATCATTTCCCATCACCTCCACTCACTAAACCTTGATGCACCTTGCCTCACTGTGCCTCACCTCACTGTTTCTCACCATCCCTCACCATGCCTCGCCTCGTCATCCCTTGTCACACCTCACCTCACCATCCCTCGCCTCACTGCCCGTCACCACCCATCATTAGTATTCTTGCATTTACAACATGATTCTGTGTTTTATGGCCTGATATGAAAGAGAAATTTTATATTTACATGATTATGTGTTTATATGGCCTGATATGATTCTATGTTTTATGATTATATGTTTACCTTTATTTAAACTAAAAAAATTTCATGTTAATCATTTACCATTATGCAATGATTTTGAAAGGATGTTACACTTGTTCAGAATATAAGGTACTTTACCCTTATAACACAGTTATGGAAGGAGGGTACCCAAGTATTATATGAGATTTACATTACACTTATTTCTTAAATATGAAATTATGTTTCATTAACATACTGGTTTTGTTATTTTCCCTCCTTGGTGGACTTTGAGAAAAGGTTACCTTATAAAATTATATTTAGTCCATACGATTAACCTAGGAGTGTCCTAATGCATGTAAGTATGAGTTATATGGTTCTTAGTAAGAATTTTGATGTATTATAGTGGTTTTAAACATATTTTTTCATCACCATGTATGAAATTGATTGTTTTTTTCTATCATTACATATTAGGAAGGGTATGAAACACTACACAATGCTTACATATGCATATATTATTGTACCATTAAAGACGTTTAGGAGAGATAAGTGGAAATCATATGAGTATTTTATACCCACACCCAACATGTGAACTTTACTTTTTTGTGTAAAATTTATATATCATGATTCATATAATGTAAAGGTCCAAATGATGAATAGTGGATATCGAATAAATTTTAGAAGAATATTGTGAAGAGAAAAATCAAAGCTAACACTGAGTACTATTTTGATGGCTCTAGTATCTTTTTATTTACTATTTTTTTAGAACCTATTTCTATATATGGTTAACGTAATGTGAGATATTTAACAATGTATACATATGAATCTTCTCATATATTACTTATATATCATTTTTGGATGTGTGTCCATATGATTGTAGTTTCTTTTCCATTTACTCTATACATTGGGAATGGTTTTTATTATTTTTTATTTATTCATTCATGATTCCCTCATTCACTATGTCTTATAAAAATTATGTAATAAAATAGGTAGGATTTTATAGGGTTCCTTAGTGGGTCCTTATTGGATCTATACCTCTATCTTCTATCAATTTATTCTTTCCTAATTAATGGGAGTGACCTGATAGGGGGATTCTAACTCTGGCTCAGGTTTCCATTATGGTTTTTCAACCTCACATACATTTTTTCCTCATTCCTTTTTTATTTTATGGTCATACTAGTCAAGCTAAGAAGTTGAAAATTGTTTAGGGTAATAATACTTAGACCACATGGTTGCATATAGTCTAAGGAATAATGCTTGAAATATGAATCCTAGTGTAATGTCATAGACCATGGACTATGGTGCTGCAAATAGTTTATGGTCATAATTACTAGACCTAAGTTGATCCCTCCAAGAATAGTTTTTATGACACTGGAGGGTTTAAAACCAATAGAAATGGTCTTCCTAGGAGGACCTACACCAATCAATATAATATAGGGTTATGGTATAAATAAATTTAAATTATTACTTTATGAGCCTATGAATTAATGTGCTAATGATGGTGGACTAAAAAGGGGGGGAAATTTACTCATAAAAAATCTTACTCTATTACTTGGGCATGATGACTCATATGACTAATAAAAATTTACTCATAAAAATCTTACTCTATTATGTGGGCATCGACATGTATAGTTTTTTGAAACCACTAAAACTCAGTTCATCCTCTTAAAACACAACAATTTCATTATGACATAGAGATATCTGAATTTATATTTCCACTAAGGATCATAGGACCTATATAGTTTTAAATCCATCATGAAATGTGGAAAATATGGTTTCAATACATCCCCTTATATATGTAATTCATTTATTTATTTTACATCTTACTCCAACCACATAAAAATATGGAGTATGAAATCTTGTATTCATTGTTGTCTCATGGTGAAACCTAGTTCTATTTCTATGTTACCTACAACATTGCCTCTCACTATGTATACACTATATATCCTAGATGACTGTTAGGCCTTAAAATTTCCTCACACTGTAGTCATAGTCCTTTTGGATTTGACCATTTTTATATGATACTCCACCTATCAACCATTTCATCATTTACCATGGGTGTCATTTATTTTTTCATTCTTTTTCAACTATATATCAACATGTTGAACACAACCTTATTTGATGATTCATTTTATACCTAGAATACATTTTATTTCATTTGTGTATATTTTATAAATACAACAAATTTTTTGATGGAATCATTAAGATAATTCTATTCAACCGATTATAGTAAGAAGGCAATATAAAACCTTATTTAAAATGCTTCATTATTTATCATTGTTATGTATATTTTGTTTATTAGTATTGTGCATATATTTTCATTTCTATTTTTTTATTCATAAATTTTTTGAAATATATGTTCTGAATTTAATTTTATTTGATTAAATGATAGGAATTCCAAGGAGGAAGTATTATAGTGTTCCATAAACCACACCGATAGATGATGATCCATCTGTCTCCCTCCCTACAGCATCTAAGACACCATCTACTTTCCCACTGCACCATCTCCCACACCCTTCATGAGAATCCCATCAGTAGCTCAGTTGATGCCTTCTTATTCAGCAGTCTCAGTAGTAAGGGAGCAGGGATCCACTCCTAGTTATTCACGGGGATATCGGAGGGTTACTATTATATGTACAAATTTTAATATGAATAAATTTATTGAACTTTTTTTATACTAACTGTTTGTTCATAAAATATGGAAAAAATGAAAATATGGAGAAAAATATAAAAACTTCATATGTATGGAATCTGACCAGACTAAATATAGTTGTCCCATTTGATTCATATGGGGTCCCTACAAATGAATCTATAGAATTACTTGGCCAGATTCTAGGACAGCTAGATGTGGAGCCGATTTCCCTTCCGATTACGTATGATGATTGGAGGCATATTCCTTAATCTTGGAATTGAAGTTTTTTATTCAAAAAATAAAGGTAATTTTAATACATTATGGTGTAATTTAATGTCATTATGTTATTAATTCATAATATTTTCAAAATATATTTCTTCATACAGATGTTTTTCCACTTTACAGTTACTGATGTTCTAGCATGAAAGTGGACATTGAAAAATCTGGGCAAGAAATGGAAAGACTTTAAATGGAGATTATATAGTGATGTCAATGATACTTCATTGAGAACCCAATAGATGTATGACAAGTTACCCAATGGGGTACCTAGAGAGTAATGAAAAGTTTTTATTGACAGACATCGTGATGAGAAGCATGTGGTATTTAAATATATATTATTATATTAATCTCATTTTATATTTATACATGTATATGAAAAGGATATTGCATTGAATAAATTAATACTAAATTAAATTTTATTTATTTCAATATATTTCAAGGAAGAATGCATCAATCTGGGTTAATAAAATTATCCCTCACACTACGGCGTCAAAGAGTTTTTCTAGATTCCAATCGACTATGGTAATATTTTCATTAGTTTAAATATTTATAAGAAAATATTATCTATTTAATATATTAAATTATTGATTTATCTTTGTTTAATGCAGTCATAAATTTTAGGGCACCAAGCATCCTAAACAGAAGTGTGGTTGGATGTTCATAAAAAATATGATGGAATTTTTGTTAATTAGGTTGCCAAAGAAGTAGGGGTATGAATTCATTTTTCATTATAATAAATTATTATAAATTTTCACTATGTGAATTCCTTCTAATATGAATGATATTTTATTTATAGGTAAAAATTAAAGAACTATGGGATGCCAATCCCACGCAGTCCTACTCAGTCTCCCAGGATGACCTAGTTGGTAAAGTGCTTGGGAAGGAGCATCTTGGTTGAGTGCATAGGATGGGTTTGGTACCCTTACCATATGAGGACTTTAGTATGACATAGGTTATTGAATCTTCATCTACTCTTGGTTGTAGTCGAGATACTCATAGATATTATGTTTCTATGAAAAACACAATTCAGAAACCGGGGGCTTAAATATCCACTTTTTAGAAAGTATTAGTTGATTTATATCAGAAGACGACTGTATCTATCTCTGGTTATACTGCATTGATGATAGGTGGTGAGTAGGTAAATCACACAACTTCAAATCATTTAGTTTTCAAACATTTATTGGTTTTAATTTTAAATATAAATATACAACATTATTAAATTTTCAATATAATTTTCTTACAGGTGCCAGTAGCAGGAAGTAGAGATATAGGTGGATAGGGTGACAAACAGTGTTCGTCATCGGACAGTGATTAGTGGTCTTGTTGATATGTTTGACAAATATGGAAACAGAGGGTTTGTTCACGTATCATGTGTGGCAAAAGTAGTCACCTACATTTTCATGAACTAACATTTTTAGGATTTCCCATGTTTGATAAAGGCATTGGAATTTGATATGGCTTGATGATTTTGTAAGGTAGTTAGTCTAGAATAACTGGATTATGAATTTGGTGGAGCATAAGTAACCTATGCTCCATATAGAAGATGTAGATATTTAATATTTTCATTTGAGTTATGTTAGGATGTGTATATTAGTATTTTAGACTAACTATTATCTTGTTTATTTGATTCATTTTATTCATATTGGAGACACAAGCCCCACAGCTGTGTCATTTAAGGGTGGGGCCCACAAATGTTGGGTCAACCATTGACCACATTTGAAACATGTGAATGATCACTTCTCACAATATATCCTTTGAGGTGTGTGCCCTAGAAGGTATTCGAGCCTATTTTGGCCATGCGCCATCACTATAGGGGAGAATAATACTTGGAGGGTGATGGGGATCCAAATTGAGGGAGACCTAAAGTGTAGTGGTGAACATTATGTGATTTTTGGGCAGATTTCAACGCTTTGGGAGCTACACCACTATGTGCTTGAGCACATTGAGTGAACCTATATATAAGAGATATTTAATCCCATTATTAAGGGGAATTCCCTGAGGTTGGTTATTGTTTATAATGGGAATGATATATAAGATTTCGGCATCTCTTTGTATCCCATGAAACTTAGAATCCAACCATATGTAGTTTTGAAAATGAGTGTGGTAGATGACCATCATTAAAATAGAAAGTCCTATTAGGAAAGGGTAGAATATCATGCTCGTTACAAACTGGTCCAAGATGTTCAATGTTAGGATAGGTAGTTTAAAGTCTTATAGATTATAAGTTCATGCTATATAGTTTGAAGGCTTACAGCTTAGACATTGGTTCTATATAGTTTAAAGTCTTATATTTATATCTATAAAACATTGTTAGATGGTTGAGATTCTATGGTTTAGATTATTATGTTATATGTTCTTTTTACATGGTTTTTTTATGAAACATCATTATATTTTTGACTACTAAACATTTTTAGATGGTTTAGATTATTCTGTTAAATGTTCTCAGCACATGGTTTTTTTCCAAGGTATTGGTACTGGGGATACAGAATCTGTATCATTTTTTTACTTGTAAATATACATTTAGCAATGGTTTAAACTACCACTAATGAAATGGACCATATTTAGCAGTGATTTAAACTGCCTCTATAGTTTGATATTTTATTATTAGCGGCGATTAAAACCACCACTCAATAAATGTGTGTTATTGTTTAGTAGCGGTATGGGTGGTTTTAGCTGTGGTTTTAATATAAAAAATGGAAAAAAAATTAGTGGTGGTTTTAACCGCCGCTAAATAAATTACATTTTTTTCACATGAAACCCCCAAAAAAATCACCAAAATCACCACTAAATTTGTTTAATACGATACTTTCCAGAAACCATCGCTAAATTGAAGAAACCACCGCATGTTGGATGTAGAAACCCGATTTAGTGATGGTTTTATAAAACCGTCACAGAATCATATGGTAGAGGTTTAAACCATTGTTATGTGATCATTTTCTTATAGTGTTACAAAAATAAAAAATAAATGGAAAAAGGACAATGAACGAATAATTTTTACAAGGTTCGGTTTCATTGTGGGAACCTACCCCTAGTTGTAATCAAGAGAGTCTGAATTGTAGATTTTCCACTACAATGAATCGCTGATTATAGTGGGTAGAGAGATATTATCATCTACCAGTGAATTTCCCAACACTTACATAGTATCCCTCTATAATTTGAAATATCCCACTATTAGTTATAAGTGATCTAGAACAAGTGAGAAAGTTCTCAAGAGAATCTAGGTTGTTTTAGAAACTGATGATGATGACCTACTTCTTCAATCCTTTAAGATAATTATAATAGAGTATACTCACCTCTTTAAGATGTTCAAACTTTGATAATCATAATTGAAATCAGATCGATTGGACATGAAAAATTCATATGGAATTGGTTAATGATCTTCCTATCAATCTCAAATCGTTGAATGATCATGATCTTCTTATTTTATAATCTCCTATGAACTCTTGGCTTCATTATTTGTTATTCAGTCTCTCACCTTCTCTTAGTCTCAGTCTTCGTATATATATGGTTCTCACCCATCTATTCCCCCTAAATTGGTAATTTCTGGATAATATGTAATTAATTAAATTCAAGAAAATTTTGTGTCAACTCACATTAAAGAATAGTATATCAACATATTTTTCAACATGATCCTTCATGGATTTCCTCAAATAATTATTCACATGGTTCTATCCCCCATGAACCTCTACTCAATTACCATAACTTCCCTATTACACATTTCAACTGATAAATAAAATACTTAGGTATTTCATCAATAGCGATCACTAAAAAGTAATTCAAAAATATATGAATTAGAGAATTACATAATGTTTAAGTAGTGATCGCCATTTTAATTTCCCACAAAAACC
Source organism: Viscum album (assembly GCA_963277665.1). Lineage (NCBI taxonomy): Eukaryota > Viridiplantae > Streptophyta > Magnoliopsida > Santalales > Viscaceae > Viscum > Viscum album. The sequence goes on from OY728160.1 coordinate 740,302,885, forward strand.
GTCTTTTATAGTGATAATTCATTTCAAATATCCCATTTAAAATTCCCATGAATATCACCCCATGATATCTTCATTTAATATTCATTCAAAATTTTTTTTGGAATCAAGCCATAGTCATAGGCTCGTGATATTTTGAATTTTAGAACAACACGACATCATCCAATTTAATTTAGCATATTGTGTGCTACTATTTGGGGATATAATATTCTATGATTCCCATATTATCTAGTTGTCAAATTTTTATTAACTATTGAATCATATGTAAGAGGTATAATCTTATTATGTATCGCAGATTGAGTCTCAATGCCTTTGTAAAATTTCTAATTATTCACAACAAAAGTTTCCTCTTATAAGGCATTGAACACCTCTTTTTCATTCTGTAGAAGAGGTAATCTACATAACTCAAGGTGAGGTGGAGTCCTTCTTTTATATAAAGAAAATATAAAATACATATAGGGGTATTCCGATGTGGGACTCAGAAATACCCAGAATACTAAAAATAGGGTTCAACACTCCCCCTCAAGATGGACATGCCCAACTTGGAACATGAGTCCCACAAAAGAAAGATAACATAAAAGAAATACCAAACACATTCCCCCTCATGTTGGGTTACAGATGTTGTGGATGCCCAGCTTAGAACTGAGTGAAGCGAGGTGAGCCCCTGGGAGGCCTTTGGTGAAAATTTCAGTAAGCTGGTCCATTGTCAGGATGTGGATAAAGGTGACATGATTGTGCTCCAGGTGGCGGTGAAGAAAGTGGCAGTCCACCTCAATATGCTTCATTCGTTCATGGAAGACGAGATTTGAAGCAATCTTGGTGGCTGCCTGATTTCCACACCATATGTGAGCAGATGTCTGTGGAGGAAATCTAAGCTCTTGTAGGAGATGTTGAAGCCAAATGATCTTTGTATTGACGGTGGCCATGGATCGATACTCAGACTCCGCACTGGAGCGGGAGATGACAATCTGTTTCTTGTTGTGCCAAGAGATGAGGTTGTCTGCCAAGAACACGGTAAACCCAAAAGTAGACTTCTGGGTAGCAAGGCAACCAGCATAATCAGCATCACAGAAGGCCTGAATATTCATATGAGCATGCTGGGAGTAGAAAAGACCATGGGTAAGATCTCGTTTGATGTATTTGGTGATGAGAAGGATAGCATCCCACTAAGAGGTGGTTGGATGCTCCATGAATTGGCTCGCCTTTCCAACAGTGCAGGAAATGTCTGGACGAGTCATGGTGAGATAATTGATTTTTCCCACCAGTCGATGGTACTGCTCTGGGTGTGAATACGGTTCTGAGGAGTCATAGAGATACCCTTCCCCAGGCTCTAGAGGAGTGTCCACAGTAGTGGTCTGTGTCAGCCCAGCATCCTGCAGAATATCCAACGCATATTTCCTTTGGCAGAGGGATATGGTTTCCAGAGAATAAGAGACCTCAATTACTAGGAAGTTTATGAGAGGGATGAGATCCTTAGTGTGGAAGTGCTGGTGAAGATTCCCCTTGAGGTGCGTGATTTCATTAGAGTCACTACTGGTGATGATGATATCATCCACATAAACGACCAACAGGATGCAGCCAGCAGATGTCATCCTGTAGAACACTATGTGGTTCTTAATGTTGTGGGAGAGCCCAGAATCGGTGACGACAGTGCTGAATCGGCCAAACCAAGCATGAGGAGACTGCTAGAGGCTGTAAAGAGAGTGTCGGAGTCGACATACTTGAGACTCGACACCAGAGGCACAAAATCTGGGGGGCTTCTGTAGATAAACCTCTTCCTTAAGAAATCCATGGAGGAAGGAATTCTTGACATCCAATTGATGAAGAGGAAAATGATGATGAGCATCCAGAGAGATGAATAATCGAATGGAGGCCATCTTGGAAACTAGAGAGAAAGTATCAAAATAGTCAATACCATAAGTATGTGTAAATCCCTTTTCCACAAGGTAGGATTTGAGTTGATGGAGAGTTCCATCGGGATTCATCCTGACTGTGTAAATCCATTTTCTACCAACCACTTTTTTTCTTGCTGGAAGGGGGAAAAGATCCCAAGTATAGATTTCTTCCAGAGCCTGCAATTCATCCCGCATTGCTGCTAGCCACCCCGGGTGAGATTTTGCATCACCAACTGTGCGAGGAATAGATACTGTCTCCAGAGCTGACAAACCCCTGTATGAAGATACAAATAGAGGAGTACACTGGCAAGATCGATTACCTTTCCACATTGCAATGGCCAAGTTGTCTGGTGCCAGGGTAGGAGCATCGGACGAAACGGGGATGATGGTGTCATCTGTGGGTTGGGGTGTACATACTCGATATCCCACAACCTCTTGATTGCTCATCCACCTCATCCCATGCCCTTCACCTTCATTATCGCCTTGGTCATCCACCAGATTCCATCCTACATAATACTTTCCCCCAATTTAGTCCTAACCTTTCATTCCATTGTGAACCCTGCAAGTTTGCAAAACATCATCGGGTGACATATGTTCCTCGATTGGAACCACGTGTAGCGAATCATTTCGACCTTGTTCATTCTGATGTATGGGGTCCTTGTAGGGTTCCTATCTAGAATGGGTTCTAGTATTATATTACCTTTATCTATGAATACTCCCACATGACATGGCTCTACCTTCTTCGTGATCATTCTGAAGTGTTTTCTACCTTTTATACCTTCAACAATGAGATTCATACTCAATTCTCAACCTCCCTGAAATGTCTTTTCTCCGAAAATGGATGGGAATATTTATCCACTCCAGGTGAGGTGGAGGCCTTCTTTTATAGATTGAAAATACGGAATACATAAAGGGGTATTCTGATGTGGGACTCGAAAATACCCAGAATACTAAAAACAGGGTTCAACACATTTCTTAGTCACCTCTTATGTATGCTCTACCTTTGTTGATTATAGATTCAACTATGGGCATATCTTCTAAATCATCATATTCACTTATTCTATATTCAGTTTCACCTCTTACATATATAAGGGGATACACTCATGCCACTCTTACATATCACTTTCCTTTTAAAAACTCTCACTCTACTCAAGGAACCTCATACATGCTATCTATTTCTATTCTATATTATCCATACTTATTCTATATCAACCATACTTCTTTTGTATCATCATTGATTATTATGTATCATCCATGACTCTATCATATACTCTACTCCATCTCAAAAACTATCGTATGTATATAGGGAAGCTTAAGGAATTATCAAAATTTCAAATATAACTCATGAACTCCATATTTCATCAAATAATCTCCAAACCACTTGAATTCATCTAATTACTTCATAAATCATCTCAAAATAATTCTAAATAGATTCCACTGATTCTCAAACAAGTTTAACAAAAATATAATCCTTCAAAAATTCCATAAGTTCAATCAGAATCATATCCCTGATACCTAGAAGTAAAGATATCTATGAAAACACCTATTGGTATAATCATTTCAACACAAGTGTTGGACTCTTCCCTAGTTTGCATATGTAGGAATATTTTTCTAGTGAATCTTGTAATCATTCCTTTTTTTAATCCAATACTATGCATGGATTGGCTCTCATTATATAGAACTCACATCAACTATCTGGAAAAGGTAATTTTTTTATGTATCCTGAGCCATCCCATGATCATGTACATATACAAGGAATATTATAAAACCCCTTTAGAAAATCCCTCAACATTGTAGGTGTTGATACCCAATGAAGAAGTACATATTGCTTAAATGGTTGAGTCAAAGGAAAAAAATAAACAATGAGGAAGTTCCCATTATGAGGGAGTATACTGATGTATTTCCTAAAGAATTATATGGACTTTCCTCAGATCATGAGGTTGGATTCTCAGTAGAACTCATACCCGAAGCAAGACCATTATCCAAGAACCCCTATAGGATGGACTTAATAAAATTGAAGGATTTAAAGAGGAAAAAATAATAGAATTTGGACAAAGGGTTCATATTCCCTATTGCATCATCTTGGGGTGCATCATTTTTCTTTATTGTGAAGATAAATGGATTGATGTGGCTTTGCATCGAATACCAAGAGCTCAAAAAAATCATAATAAAGAACAAGTGTCCATTACCAAGGATTGATGACTTGTTCGATCAAATTCTAGGAGTGTAATACTTCTCTAGAGAGGGATGTGACAAGATGGAGGGGAAGGGGATTGAGTTGAGTGGGGAGTGGATCATCTGCACTACGTGTGGGGATGATATGGGGGCAATGATCAAGATAGAGAGGGAGTGAATAAGGAGGCTGGGGATGAATGATAGAAATGGATGGTGTGGAAATGGGGTGTGTTTTGTAGGGATAAAGCATATGTGGAGGGGAAATGGAACAATAGGGATGGGGTGGTGATTGATGAGTGCAGAGAGATGGGATGGGATGGGTAATAGTAAGGGATTCAGTGAGGATAGAGGGTAGGCTGTGGATGGATAAAAAAACTCAACAATTTTTTTTTAAACATGGGACTATGCATGCCCATAGGATAGTCTATTCCCAGGTATATTTTCGGACAAAAACATAGACATATTTTAATATGTCCGTATAGACCCATTTTAAAAATGGGTAGAAAAACACGGGCCTGAATTGTACCATAACCGTGGATTAGCATGAAAATACCATAGTCCCAGACCTGTTTTGGCACGATAATCAATCACATATCCCAATAATCCTCCATGATGTTCATAACCTCTAATAGTTCCTTTTCAAGGATTTAGATAAGTCTAAACTTGATATTCATCTATATTTGTAATGACCCAACCCACTTTTCTAGGTTTTTCAGTTGAAGATGTCATAGAATTTATGTGCGCCTTCATGTATACTAGACCGAGTAAAGAGAAGAAAGGGTTGGCCCATGTGTTTAGAGAAACTATTCCTTGAAAACCACACAGGAAATAACAAATATATTTATATAGAATCATCACTTTGAAATTTCCTAAGGGTTAATTTTTGGTAATTTTTTGGAAAACTTCAATTTTTAGGTGAATAGTAAAAATACAGTTTTTACGTAAAAGGTTTGTTTTAATTTCATCATTCATGATATAATAATGACCTAATAAATTCTATAATGGGTAGATCATACAAAAACTCATTTAATAAGATAAATTACTCATTTAAAAACAATAAAATAAACTCTAAACCTAAAAATTAATTTCTAAATTCAAAAAATGTAAAATATTCCATTAAAAAACAATTTTTCATTTTCAATTCTTTATTTTTATATTAAAAAATAAATTTGGTGTTAAAGTGGTTAAAAATTCATAAAAACGTGTAATTTAAATAAAATATAATTCATAAAAAAATATAAGTACAAGATGATTTTATCCAACGAATTATTGTTTAAGGAAAGCCCTAGATATGGGGTCTTTGGTTTGAGGGGGGGTTGTTAGATGCAAACACAATATCACATCAATTTTAGAGATGAGTGTTAACTAGCATATAATCTTGGATGGAGTACTCCCTCTATCATCAATTGGTTTTAGGATGAAACCCTAGTTATGTTGTGTTGAGTCTAGAAGGTCTATGCTAATAGTGATGATCCTAATAGTATACATTCCATATAAATGTTTTATTTTATGTATTTTTTGGTTTTCGTGGAATAGTTTCTATAAAAATATTTTAACACCTTGACTCTAGGCTACTCAATTGTACTCAGTACAAGGATGTTACATGTCCTTAAGCGTGCCTCCTTATACATTAGAGGCTGCCGACTAACTGTGAGGGCCTAAAACATGCATTGGGGAGACTATGTCCTCGTTATCATAGCAAACAATAACTACATATAACCAAGAAAAATCCACATTAGAGTAATCATAATAAATAAATCCATCATGTGCTAACTAGTTCATCATGAAAACCAAAGAGATAAACACGTTTGTCAGGTTATTAGGTGCTAACAAGGCCACCCCAAAACCTGATCATACCTATTTTGGAAGCATGTTGGGATCCACTAGTTGCCTCATACTATACAACATGGTGCATAGACGTGGGGTGGGGTGTTTTCCATGTCTATATTGCTACCCAAAGGGGCAGGGTAGGGTCATGTATCCATGATCCGAACTCACCTTCTCACTCAAGGTGGTCCCGCATCCAAACCCCAACCTCTAATACCTCAGTCGTAGTAGGGTCCATCCATCTGATCTCTCATCGTATCTAGACCCCATCTCACTCAAGGGGGGTCCCATCATCTAATATTGTATCACTGAACACCTCGGACTCCATCTTACTCATGGAAGTCCATCCTCCAATCCTGACACATCACATCTAGGACCTCATCTCACTCATGGTGGTCTAACCGCTATCATCTCACTCATGTTAGGGATTATCTATCCCATATCATTCATGGAGATTACAAGTGGTCTCAAGATTCACCATCTCACTCATGGTCGACCCAAACATCATACATAGTGGGAACTCTATCTCACTCATCATAGTCTAGCCAATTCTATCTCACTTCATGGGGGCCAAGACCTTGGGACGCATCACCCATACTAGAATTTGTGGCCTATAATAAACATAAAAATACATATGAAAACAAAAATAGGGCTCGAAGCCCGCCACACATCTCACCAGATCAACCCCCCAGGACAATCCCTCGATTATCCTCTCACATCACAACACATCACATCTCGCCTATCAAGGAATCCACTAGGGTCCTCAAAACCAATCATAGTCTCTACTCATTGACATCACCTTATAACCATCACCCCTAGGTGACACCACACCCTATAGACTCATCCTGACCTTGACCTCATCAGGAGAGGTCTGGTTCCCTTCAAAATCCATCATCACACCTAGTCTCGCTACCTAGGGATTTTCCCAAACTACCTCACTCCAAACCCCTTGAAAATCCATTGCTATGTCTCAATCGAGTCCCACAACCCACACTTGGGTCTCGTCTCACGTCTTCTAAGGGAGACCGTCTAATCCATTACCTGAAGGAAACTCCTCTCCATCATTCACACCTAGCCCTATTGTAACGACCCAAAGTTTCATTAATGGAAAATCCCTCTTGATCCAGTTAAATGTTTCTTTATGAAAAATGTTTTTATAAGATTTCAACTTCTTTAAGTTTTACGTTAAGATTTGTGACCGTTACTTTTATAGCCGTTGAACAGTGATCATATGGGTAGTTTAAATATAAGTCTTTAACGAACCAATTTTCTACTCAGACAAAGGAAGCGATGGCCTCATCCAGTAGAATTTCCCCTTACGAAGCCCATTTGTCGGAGCTCGTAAAAGAGGTGGCGTCTTTGGGCTTTTCCCTTGACCAAGCCCAAGCTGAGCTTCATCAATTCAAGCTCGAACGTGATCGTCTACGGGAAAAATGGAAGTTGATAGAGATTACCACTCGAGCGATGTTATCCGAGCAACCCCAAGAGTCTGTCACCATCGCACACCTTACCCTTAGGTCTTATGCGGCTATTTTAAGGGGTTATGTAACAAATAAGTAGCACCATGTTCATGTACATTATTTTTGTATATAATAATCAATATAATTTCTAGTCATTTTTGATGCATTGTAATTAGTTTTTAAAGTACAAATGATGTTTTTAGTTATTATTTAACTAAGAATTATATTTTATTAAATTAAAGGATTTTTGAATTAAATAATATTTTAATTAATATTAAATTAATTTTTTATTAAATATAAATGATCTTATAATTTTATGAATGCAACTAAAATTTTTATTAAGGTTTGAAAGCCATTTCTGTCAAAACCCGTGAATTTTTTTAAAAAATGTCGGTTTTTATTTTAAAAGTGAAAATTCACATATTTAGAAAATTATTTAGATAAAATAAATATTATTTTTGGAATCAGGACGTCGAAATTATCCAACGGTGAATTTTTCATAATTTTCTGAGACAGTCAAATTTTTGGGTAAAAATTAAATACCATTTAAATATATAATGTGTTTTATGACATCATAATGACCCAATGGTGATGTAATAAAATACCATAATCCTTATGTTCGGCCAATATGTGTTTTATCAATAAAATAATGAGGTTTTGGGTTTGTTTGACTCACTTTTCAAAGCATTAATGGAGCCCTCAAGACTTATTCAACACTTTGCCTTTTTAAATTAATTTCCATGGAAGTGTGACTCACCTCCACATAAGCAACCCTAATTTTTTAATAATTTCGGACCTTGGCCTTGTAAAATATTGTTTTCCTCTTCACTTTTCCAGAAACCATGGGCAAATACCATGGGATGGTTTGTGTTTTGGATTATTTTAATATAAGGGGTCCCAAACCTAAATAATAAAGAATTCTCTCACCTTTCCTATATAAACCCACCCAAGCTCCCACTTCCTCCTCACCCAAAGCCCTTGAAGTTCGTCCAAACTCTGCCCTACTCTCTCTAGAATCCTCTCAAGGTGCCCCAAGCTCCCAAGAAGCCTCTCACAAGCCTCTCTCTAGCCTTTGGAAGCACACTTCCAAGTAAGGGTTTTTTCTTCCTTTCTCATTTTTGTCAATTTTCTTTAAGTTGTATTGCCCTTTTAATTTCATTTATGAATGTTGGGGTATGGTTTCTCACCTCTCCCATACTGCCCTTTTATAGTTTGAATGATGGGAGACCCCTTTCTCTCTCATTAAATGCCTCCCATGTACACCCGTTACTATGCCGAAATTCCGAAAGGAACCTTTTTCTCCTCTTTTATATTCAAGCAATACTTTTGTATCATGAATCTAAATTCCATTTCTATTGTTGGGAAATGTATATATATGATCTCCTTACTGTCCATTACATGTAAATATGATGAGTAACCCCTTTCTCTCTCATCAACCTTTTTTATGAATTCTTATATCACGTCGTTATGCTGCCGAAATCGCACCAATTTTCTAAGCCAATTTCATTGTGTAGTGAATACCATGCCCATTTCTCCATCAAGGGTATTCACCTTTATGCACATTTACTTATTGATTGTAAAGTTTCATGTATGAATTCCACATTCCTTTATCGTGGAATAAATGATTATGTTTTATGAATCCATGTTTTATGATCCATGTGGCACACTTATGCATGAAATGAAATGTTTAAGAAGGGTGCGCCCTTTATAGCGCTCCAATGCATTGGGTAAAGTATAGTATCATGATACGTCATGTGCAATGAGTGTTGACTCATGCTAATTCAAGTGCAACGAGGGTTTACTCGTGCTTCAAGTGCAATGAGGGTTTACTCATGCTCCATGTGCAATGAGCCTTGGCTCATGCTAATTCAATGTTAAGTGTTGTTGCCACATTTCCATGTTATGATTATCATGCTTTATCATGCCTTTATGTTCATGTCTCTATTATGCTCTATTGATATGCCTATTTCCTAACATGTATTGTACTCCTCATGTTATTCATTATGTACTCCCTTACTGGGCTTTATAGCTCACCCTTTTCTTATGCATGTCCTCAGGTTATCTCATGCAATGCTAAGTACGAAGGAATGTAGTGGTCATGTAAAGGAAGTTTTCAATAAGGATGTTGTATTTCAAGTTTAAAGTTTTTATGTAATGATCCTAAGCCCCAAAGACACTAAACCTCTCGATCTTCTTTGTTGTATCAAGTGAAGTTTTATGTAATAAAGCATGTTTAAGTTGTAATAAAATCAGGGTTGTCATAGTTGGTATCAGAGGATAGGTTTAGTTATTTTTGGGATTAGGAAACCCTAGTAAAGCCTTAGATACAAGACTAAGCATAATAAAAACATCCCTAAATTTTGGTAAATACTAAGTAAGTGGTTTATCAAACAAATACATCCCTGTCTGGATACGAGCAGGTAGAGGCGGCTCTGGCACAGATGTATCCTAGGGGTAAAACCCGAAAACACCGCTTTGAGCTAGACTCGAACGGGAACTGGTGCACGACAACGGGCCTTGCTGCACTCTTGGTTACGACACTCTCGGGGGATATGTTTTGATAAATTCACAATCTTAGTATGAACCCTTATTAAGGGAAAAATGCCCCTAAGAATATATGTTAGAAGGAAGATCATGAAAAGCCTGGATTGAATCCTATAGACTCATGAGTTAAAGAGATTAAAGTTTATTTATAAGTCATCAACTTTTGTCTTTGGATTACCCTCTATGTGTTACCCCTAACTTTCCTTTTATTCCAGCCAATGGCCGGTAATAGGAGAACTCGGGCTAACAACCGTTGTGAAGATCAGTGTGATGATTGTACCAATGAGATTCCCAATCCAATGGGAGCGGGAATCGCGAACTTTGTCACGCTTCTCTCTCAGCTAACTCAAGTTTTGAATAGAAACACTGGTCAAGAGGAACGTTCAACCCCCCCTAAGAAAGAACAAGTCGCTATTGAAAGCTTCATGAGACAAAGGCCTCCTACTTTTAGTGGATCATCCGATCCCACGATTGTTGAACAATGGATCAACTCCATTGAAAAGATATTCTCCATCCTCCAATGCTCTGAAAAAGAGAAGGTTCTCCTGGCGGCTTATCGTATGGAGGGTGAAGCTGATCAATGGTGGACGTTGATCAAAAATATGAAGCCTGAGGAGGAGATCGAGGCTTTGGAATGGAAGGTATTCCGGAAGATGTTTTTCGATAAATATTTTCCACGCACCCTCCGTCTTAAGATGGAAAGGGACTTCCTTTCCCTCAAGCAGAAAGATGAGGAATCTGTGGGAGCGTACGAGGCAAACTTCACAAGGCTTGCACGATACGCTTCCGGCTTTGTCGTTACCCCCGAATGCAAGGTTGACCGCTTCTTTGGTGGGCTGAAGCCTAGCTTGCGGAAATCATTAGCGATCCGTGACTTCGACAGCTATGAGGAAATTGTCCGATGTTCCCTCAAGGTTGAAATGGAGATCGGAGAATCCCAGGGGTATCATGGGGACAAGAAGCGGAAGGTGGACTTCAATGCTGGTGGTCCGATGGATAAATCCAACGGCACTAAGAAATTCCAGCACCCCACTTGCCAAAAGTGTGGAAAGAAGCACCCTGGAAATTGCCTTAGGGGGGACAAGAAAATGCTTCAAGTGTGGAAGAGAAGGGCACCTAGCTGTTAACTGTCAGCAAGAAGGACCCGCGGCTGCAACTGAGGGGAGGAACGCTCCGTTTGAACCTCAACGCGTTGTTCAATGCTTCAAATGCAAAGAACCGGGTCATTTTGCGAATCAGTGCCCTAATCCAAGGGTTATCGGAGGCAATCAACAACCTCCAAGACAGCAAGGAAGAGCTTTTGCCATCACTTCTGCCGAAGTGAACCCCGACAACGAAGTGGTGACAGGTACGCTAGTTATTCATTCAAGAATAGCGAACGTACTTTTTGATTCAGGTTCTACGCATTCTTTTATATCTCAAAAGTTTAGTAGAACAATCCCTGCACCACCACAAATCCTGGAAGTAAAGATGTCGGTGAGTACGGCAAATGGGGCAATCATTGCTTCCCATGAGTATAAGTCCTCCCCTGTTATAATCTGTGGATTGAATTTCCCGGCGAACCTCGTCATACTCCCTTTGGTGGAATTTGATGCAATTCTTGGCATGGATTGGCTTTCCTTATATAGAGCCAACATAAATTGTCGGGAGAGGGAAATCACACTCCATATGGAGAATCGACCCCCGATTCTTTACAAGTGTCAGGAGGAAGATGAATCTCCTTTAGCTCCATCATCTCAAGCATGGATATTACTGCCTTATGAGCACGCATATCTGGCTCAGATGATTGAGTCCAAGGAAGAAACCACCCTTGAAGAAATGCCTATTGTGAGGGAATTCGCTGAAGTATTTCCCGAGGAACTTCCTGGTCTTCCTCCAAGAAGAGATGTTGAGTTCTCAATTGAACTTATACCTGGGGCGCTACCAATATCCAAGACTCCATATAGAATGGATGTTGTTGAGCTTGAAGAGCTGAAGAAACAACTACAGGAGAATCTGGATAAAGGGTTTATACGCCCAAGTGCATCACCATGGGGTGCACCAGTCCTCTTCGTCAAGAAGAAGGATGGGTCAATGCGGCTTTGCATCGATTATCGTGAACTTAACAAAATCACGATAAAGAACAAGTATCCTCTCCCAAGAATCGATGACTTGTTTGATCAGCTGCGTGGAGCTCAATACTTCTCCAAGGTCGACTTGCGGTCGGGATATTATCAAGTAAGGGTGAAGAAGGAAGATATCCCCAAGACTGCTTTTCGTACAAGGTACGGGCACTATGAATTCATAGTAATGCCTTTCGGACTCACCAATGCTCCAGCAATATTCATGGACTTGATGAATAGAGTCTTTAGAGATTACCTAGACAAATTTGTGGTAGTCTTTATAGATGATATTCTAATATACTCCAAAACCAAGGAGGACCATGAGGAGCATTTAAGAACTGTACTGGAGACTTTGCGCAAGGAGAAGCTCTATGCCAAGTACAGCAAGTGTGAGTTCTGGTTGAAGGAGGTCTCATTCTTGGGCCATATCATCACAAGCAATGGGATATCTGTGGACCCCTCCAAAACAGATGCAATTGAGGGATGGCCGAGGCCCACATCGGTAACTGATATCCGTAGCTTCTTGGGGTTAGCTGGATATTATCGACGATTTGTGAGAAACTTCTCACAATTGTCCAACCCTCTTACCAAGCTAACTCGAAAAGGAGTAAAGTTTTCTTGGAGTGATGAATGCGAAGAAAGCTTCAAGGAGTTGAAAAGGAGGCTTATCACTGCACCCGTGCTCACTTTACCCACAAGTGGGGAGCTTTTTGTGGTATTCAGTGATGCTTCGAAGAAGGGCTTAGGATGTGTGCTGATGCAGAATGATAAATTGATATCCTATGCCTCAAGGCAGTTGAAAATCCATGAGCGAAACTATCCAACGCATGATCTGGAGTTGGCGGCGGTGATCTTTGCCTTGAAAATCTGGTGGCATTATCTCTATGGAGAGAAATGTGAGATATATACTGACCACAAGAGTCTTAAATATATATTCACACAGAAAGAGCTTAATATGCGCCAAAGAAGATGGATAGAGCTCATAAAGGATTATGACTGTTCAATACATTACCACCCTGGGAAGGCGAACAAGGTGGCGGATGCCCTAAGTAGAAAGGATCCAGCAATTCTATCAGTGATGAGAATTGAGAAGGATCCAATCTTCTTAGACTTGATGAAGATGGACGTGGGAATCATAAAGAAGGGAACATCATCAATCCTTTCACAAATGATTGCTCAACCATCTCTTTTGGAAAGGTTAAAGGATGCTCAAAAGGATGATGCGAGAATCCAAGAAAAAGTGGAAGCTATCAAAAAGGGAAAATCCTCAGAGTTTAATGTTAATGAAGAAGGAATTGTGCGGTTTGGGAAAAGACTATGTGTCCCATCATGTTCGGAGCTGAAGAAGGAACTTTTGGATGATGCACATAGTTCAAATTTCTCTATTCACCCAGGGAGCACAAAGATGTATCGAGATCTCCGAGAAAACTTTTGGTGGGATAATATGAAGAAGGAGATCGCCGAATATACATCAAAGTGCCTGGTGTACCAGCAAGTGAAGGCAGAGAGGCAGAAGTCTAAGGGGATGATGCAACCATTGCCTATACCAGAATGGAAATGGGAGAACATCACCATGGACTTCGTCACTGGACTTCCAAAGACATCCAAAAGCAATAATGCAATCTGGGTTATTGTGGATCGTCTTACAAAGATTGCACACTTCATTGCTATTCGAGAGGATTTCTCTTTGGATCAACTGGCACGGATATATATCAGGGAAGTGGTACGGTTGCATGGAGTACCACTATCTATTGTGTCGGACCGAGATCCAAGATTTACCTCTAAGTTTTGGAAGAGTCTTCAACATGCTCTGAATACTGAACTGAACTTCAGTACGGCCTATCATCCTCAAACTGATGGCCAATCCGAGCGGACTATCCAAACACTTGAGGATATGTTGAGAGCGTGCTCAATGGACTTTAAAGGAGGATGGGATCAACATATTCCTCTAGTTGAGTTCTCTTATAATAATAGTTTCCACTCGAGCATCCAAATGGCACCATATGAAGCCCTGTATGGGAAAAGGTGTAGAACACCGGCATGTTGGGATGAGGTCGGTGAACGTAAGCTGCTTGGACCAGAAATGGTCGAAGAAATGGTGGAGAAGGTGAAAACCATTCAGCAGCATATCAAGGCAGCCCAAAGTCGACAGAAGAGTTATGCAGATAATCGTCGACGAGACCTTGAGTTTAAAGTCGGAGACATGGTGTTTTTACGCATATCTCCGTGGAAGAAGGTCATGAGGTTTGGAAAGAAAGGGAAGTTAAGTCCAAGGTACATCGGCCCCTTCGAGATTCTTGATCGTGTTGGGGCTGTGGCCTATCGACTAGCACTTCCACCTACTATGGCCAAGGTGCATGATGTCTTCCATGTATCCCTCTTAAGGAAGTACATACCAGACCCTTCACATGTACTCTCTTCTGAGGTGGTACAATTAGAAGACGATATTTCTTATGAGGAGCAACCAGTGAAGATCTTGGATCGTAGAGAAAAAGTTCTACGAAATAAGACAATGCCCCTCGTCAAGGTGTTGTGGAGAAACCACAAGTTTGAAGAAGCAACTTGGGAGTCGGAGGATATGATGAAGCTAAGTTACCCACATTTGTTTTAGTGTGGGAAAAGGAAAATTTCGAGGGCGAAATTTCTTAAGGGGGGAATGTTGTAACGACCCAAAGTTTCATTAATGGAAAATCCCTCTTGATCCAGTTAAATGTTTCTTTATGAAAAATGTTTTTATAAGATGTCAACTTCTTTAAGTTTTACGTTAAGATTTGTGACCGTTACTTTTATAGCCGTTGAACAGTGATCATCTGGGTAGTTTAAATATAAGTCTTTAACGAACCAATTTTCTACTCAGACAAAGGAAGCGATGGCCTCATCCAGTAGAATTGCCCCTTACGAAGCCCATTTGTCGGAGCTCGGAAAGGAGGTGGCGTCTTTGGGCTTTGCCCTTGACCAAGCCCAAGCTGAGCTTCATCAAGTCAAGCTCGAACGTGATCGTCTACGGGAAAAATGGAAGTTGATAGAGATTACCACTCGAGCGATGTTATCCGAGCAACCCCAAGAGTCTGTCACCATCGCACACCTTACCCTTAGGTCTTATGCGGCTATTTTAAGGGGTTATGTAACAAATAAGTAGCACCATGTTCATGTACATTATTTTTGTATATAATAATGAATATAATTTCTAGTCATTTTTGATGCATTGTAATTAGTTTTTAAAGTACAAATGATGTTTTTAGTTATTATTTAACTAAGAATTATATTTTATTAAATTAAAGGATTTTTGAATTAAATAATATTTTAATTAATATTAAATTAATTTTTTATTAAATATAAATGATCTTATAATTTTATGAATGCAACTAAAATTTTTATTAAGGTTTGAAAGCCATTTCTGTCAAAACCCGTGAATTTTTTTAAAAAATGTCGGTTTTTATTTTAAAAGTGAAAATTCACATATTTAGAAAATTATTTAGATAAAATAAATATTATTTTTGGAATCAGGACGTCGAAATTATCCAACGGTGAATTTTTCATAATTTTCTGAGACAGTCAAATTTTTGGGTAAAAATTAAATACCATTTAAATATATAATGTGTTTTATGACATCATAATGACCCAATGGTGATGTAATAAAATACCATAATCCTTATGTTCGGCCAATATGTGTTTTATCAATAAAATAATGAGGTTTTGGGTTTGTTTGACTCACTTTTCAAAGCATTAATGGAGCCCTCAAGACTTATTCAACACTTTGCCTTTTTAAATTAATTTCCATGGAAGTGTGACTCACCTCCACATAAGCAACCCTAATTTTTTAATAATTTCGGACCTTGGCCTTGTAAAATATTGTTTTCCTCTTCACTTTTCCAGAAACCATGGGCAAATACCATGGGATGGTTTGTGGTTTGGATTATTTTAATATAAGGGGTCCCAAACCTAAATAATAAAGAATTCTCTCACCTTTCCTATATAAACTCACCCAAGCTCCCACTTCCTCCTCACCCAAAGCCCTTGAAGTTCGTCCAAACTCTGCCCTACTCTCTCTAGAATCCTCTCAAGGTGCCCCAAGCTCCCAAGAAGCCTCTCACAAGCCTCTCTCTAGCCTTTGGAAGCACACTTCCAAGTAAGGGTTTTTTCTTCCTTTCTCATTTTTGTCAATTTTCTTTAAGTTGTATTGCCCTTTTAATTTCATTTATGAATGTTGGGGTATGGTTTCGCACCTCTCCCATACTGCCCTTTTATAGTTTAAATGATGGGAGACCCCTTTCTCTCTCATTAAATGCCTCCCATGTACACCCGTTACTATGCCGAAATTCCGAAAGGAACCTTTTTCTCCTCTTTTATATTCAAGCAATACTTTTGTATCATGAATCTAAATTCCATTTCTATTGTTGGGACATGTATATATATGATCTCCTTACTGTCCATTACATGTAAATATGATGAGGAACCCCTTTCTCTCTCATCAACCTTTTTTATGAATTCTTATGTCACGCCGTTATGCTGCCGAAATCGCACCAATTTTCTAAGCCAATTTCATTGTGTAGTGAATACCATGCCCATTTCTCCATCAAGGGTATTCACCTTTATGCACATTTACTTATTGATTGTAAAGTTTCATGTATGAATTCCACATTCCTTTATCGTGGAATAAATGATTATGTTTTATGAATCCATGTTTTATGATCCATGTGGCACACTTATGCATGAAATGAAATGTTTAAGAAGGGTGCGCCCTTTATAGCACTCCAATGCATTGGGTAAAGTATAGTATCATGATACGTCATGTGCAATGAGTGTTGACTCATGCTAATTCAAGTGCAACGAGGGTTTACTCGTGCTTCAAGTGCAATGAGGGTTTACTCATGCTCCATGTGCAATGAGCCTTGGCTCATGCTAATTCAATGTTAAGTGTTGTTGCCACATTTCCATGTTATGATTATCATGATTTATCATGCCTTTATGTTCATGTATCTATTATGCTCTATTGATATGCCTATTGCCTAACATGTATTGTACTCCTCATGTTATTCATTATGTACTCCCTTACTGGGCTTTATAGCTCACCCTTTTCTTATGCATGTCCTCAGGTTATCCCATGCAATGCTAAGTACGAAGGAATGTAGTGGTCATGTAAAGGAAGTTTTCAATAAGGATGTTGTATTTCAAGTTTAAAGTTTTTATGTAATGATCCTAATCCCCAAAGACACTAAACCTCTCGATCTTCTTTGTTGTATCAAGTGAAGTTTTATGTAATAAAGCATGTTTAAGTTGTAATAAAATCAGGGTTGTCATACCTATGGGGATCGTCCCACTAATGGCACATTACAAGAGTCCACTCCATCCACAAGAGGGTGTTTGTCGTCACACATGAGATGTACAGTTGTTTCATTGGTCATCCTTGTACCAAATCATATTATGCCTAGAAAATAGCCCTATGTAATCACCTGGTCTATTCCTAAAACTCATCCCAATTCCCAATACCCATTTCAATCCTCTCATCAATTCACTAGGCACCCTCACCCCTTGGTGACACCATCGTTGGGAGATCCAAAATCTACCGAAGTGCTTAAGAGAACTTATTCCAAGCATGTGTTGTAATAGTGGGTTCCCTAGACCCAAATTGGATAGTAATTTTGATTACCATATCATGTATACAGTGATCTATACATGATGTACACTTACCATTATATTGTAGACATTTTTTCATCCACTATTTAATGGTAATGTGCATAGATTAATTGTCATATCAAAAGGTTATAGAAGATCTCAGGATATAATGGGAACCCCAAGATACTGTTACATTGATTTTAAATTTATTTCCAATGGTCTAGATATATCGTACTGACTGGACACATTTGATGTTTAACTATCAGGTGTTGGAGTCTCATAAGCATTGAGACTTCTTCTCATGAAGTGCATACTTTATGGTCTCTAGTAGTGAGATCATGAGGACATACCTACCAATAGGAACACCACATGTTTTGGGTGTCATTGTTTGTTCCTATCTATGGATATGTGTGTTGGTCTCCTGACTTTAGATCATTAATAGTGTGGGACATTTCATTGTGTACTTTTATACAAGGAAAAAACCATGATAATGAAATCATGGTGAGGTAGCTTGGGTTGGGTGCATCCTTGGTGGCATGACATTGTTTAAATGATCAAGATAGGATTTTTCACTTCCGGGTTGGGGAAGTAATATCTCGGGTCAAGTTGATCTAGATGGTAGTACCTTCATATGACCATGGCCATGGAAGTCGAGGATAAATATGTCTAGTTAGATAAAAAATAATAAAGTAATAAAGAATGATAACATAAGTGTGTGTACTGCTTTATGAGATGTTCAAAGACAAAGAGATTATGTTACGTCGTTCATGTCTGTAGGTTGGTTGTCATTGTTAAGACTATCCTTATCTCATTAGGGGTGTTGATGGGTTTCTAGACTCTGCTCTTGGTCTGTAAATTTTATTCACTGCTATCGAGATAAGGACCTAGAGGGCCACACACAATAGTGCATTCAAGAATCTTCCATATTCATGTGAAATAGGTAAATATGATATGGTGGGACCCACCACTGGGGTCTGAGTTTTGTCCAGACATGTATGATCACTAAAGGAATAAATAAATTCATATTATTCAAGTTAATAATTATTGGAATTGAATTTATTTATTAAATGTATTTACAAGTTTTAAATTAAATGCATGGAAATATTATATGAATGAATATTAGTTTAAAATATTCAAGGTTCATTTAATATTTATGGGAATGATGAGTTAAGTCAATGGTTCAGGTTTTATCATGTAATATATTTATTAAATTATAAGAAAGTGATAAAAATATAAATTATATTTATGACTCATTACAAGTAGACATAATATATCGTTTATATAGTCTGTTAAATATTTGGGGGTTGAGGAGCCTTGCCAGGTAATTTCTTAATACACTATAAATAGGAGGATAGGATCTCGACAATGTGCTATTCTTGGAAATATCTTGAGAGTTTATCTCTCCTCTCCCATTTTCTAGAGAGATAAGCTCTCATTATAGGGTAATCAGATTGAGCTCTCCCTCATGCATTGAAAGTACGTTGATGCAGTGATCGTCGGGGCATCGAAGGTGTCGTCGGATCTCCGCGCTAGCAATAAGAATTTAATGATTGGTGCTCTCGAATATTTTTTAAGCATGTTTGGACGATCTAAAATAATTCAACTTCAGATTATTCAAGAAGCAATCATCGGTGACAAGAAGATTTCAAGCACAGCTTCGGATTGAATCGAGTATTTATGGTTTAATTTTTGTGCTTAATTTTCTTCAAGTGTGATCTTCAGGCTTAAACCGGGGCAGTGCTTCACTGGAGATGACGTTGTTACGTTGATTGTTGTTGAGAATTTTTAAATATTCATCCCACCGGCTTTCGTTGTGCACCCAGGTACCTTCAACATGGCAGTCTCATCATCATCCTATCTCATGTACCCAAGGAACGTATAGTCTCTAAACCGCATTCCTAAACCCATGTAGTTATGTAATCATGCACACTCATGCATAAACCAATATATGCATTAGCATTATAGTGGCCGCTAACCTGGAACATGGAGTTAACCCCACATCAGGACTCGTTCAAGCCCACAGAGCCTTTCCCATTCTCTCGGGTACCTTTCTCACATCATGCGTCATGCATAATTAATTATAACACATTATAATTAATTGTTTAAATTAATATAAATAGGAATAATATCCTAAAGACATGTTATGAATCACCCACTGAAACATCAATTAATTGGGTGTGTTCCACTCCCAACACACACTCAGACCTCATCCATTAAAAATACCCTAATTATACACCTATTTCAATAGAAATTTTCATCCAATTTAGGCAAAAACACTTGGAAAAACCATATGGTGACATACTTTAATTGAAATGACACGAAACGGTATGTGAATATCATCTCGAGACATCCTATACACAAGTTAACCAAAATCCCCATGAAAATCAGCTGATTTCACCATGATTCAGTGGAATTGGCACCGAACCCCTAAATAAAATCAAGCCAAAATCAACATCAAACAAGTGGAAACATAAATAGAGTCTAAAATGGACAAATTTACCTCAAACTTTCATTGTAACACATTAAGAATCATTCCCCACAAAGGGTGTCAAAGTATGGATGAAAGGAGGAAGGATCAACTGAGAATGACCTTCTCTCGATGCAACGACCCCCTAAAACCTGAAGGCCCCTAACTAGGAAAATACTAATGTTCCCCGGTCCAAAAAAAATCCACCTGAGCATGATTCATGACATGACCAGGTGGTCCACACCATGAATCCCTACTACCCCCCACCCCCACCTGAACATTTCATGGCCTAAACTAAGGTTCATGACCTAAAATGTCTATGATAGGGGTTTCACCCCTAGGAAACCTCATTCATGGTGTGGCCTCTATGTTCACAATGTGAAGGGTTGGTGGGGATAAAAATTCAGTTGTAGTTTACCTCGAACCTCCACCATCTTCCACCCAAGCACCTGAGGCCTCCAAGGAGCCTCAAAACACATCCAAAAACATCATTTAAAGATTCATAAACATTCAAATTTGGAATATGAGTCTCAGTTCCCAAAAAAACCTCCCACCAAAACAAAAAAATCAAATTCCCTCAATAATTTACAATTCATAACGACACGGGGCGTTACAAACTCCTCACCATAACACTTTCCATCCTTGATAAGTTGTGGTAGTCCTTGAACCACGTCTCTCGGCCAGCCACAGTCGCCAATTCACTGATAACTCACTGTGTTTTGCTTTGGAATGTTGAACTTGCTTCCATTGTGCAACTCCAACCACCAAAGCACATTATTCACTAGAATCCAAGCCATCGTCACTCCACTAAAGCCAACATAGAAATAACTCTCACCATACTCATATCTCCTTAGACACCATGATGTCTTAAACTGATTCAACCTAAAGCTTACGGTTCTCCCCACCATAAGGATCTTCTCATGAAGTCCAATTCTAAACTATAGTGCTCCCCACCATAGGAATCACCTACTGAAAAATGCTCTTTCAGCGGTCCACCAACCTACCAACTGCATCCCAAACAATGCCTCTAATGCGGGTTCCACCTCATCACATACAAACTTGTTTAAAAACATTATTTGGGCCTCCTTTGGATTTTTTTCCTAAATATGATCGGTTTCACCCACCAACATGTCGCCAAATCATCTCGATCATGATGCCTTACCTTTTGTCTTCATTGTGAGATCATCCAACACTCCACACCGAAGTTCAAACCCTGAATCCTAGTGTAATTCCATGGTTGGCTCACCTACCACCAAAATCAGTAGTCATGCTATCACCCCAAGCATCAGAGCATCTCAGATTCGACTCACCATTGGATCATACCAAAACCTCCCCAAGCTTGATGCCAATGCACCAAATATAGCTGTCACCACATCCAAATATTGATTCTGGTATTTACCAAGGAACTATATCACATCGGATCTTTCCAAACACTAGTATTCTAGTGTAACCTCGATTATCCACCAACTGTCTCACCACACCAAAGACCCACCCAACACGAGGTTTGTTCACCCGCAACCAACATAATGCTCTCCGCTATAGGAGTATCATTATCATTAGCCTATCAAACCAAACACCTGAACTCCATGGCCCATGCTTTTTTCATTTCCAAACATAATGACTAGACGTGGAGATATCATTCATACCCGATCATCAGCACAAAACATCCACTGCTACACTACCACTATGGAACTATTCAAGTTCATCTACAACCCGAACAAGTCTCAACAGACCCACACACGACCCGTTCACTAATCTGAAACTCAATCAGGCACCACACATAACATGTGCACACCTTCCCTCAAACAATGAGACTTTTCCAAAAATCCACATTAATGATCACTCTCCTTCTCAAGGCATAGTGATCAATTGAAAACCCTCTCACAAGTTCTCACTCATGATCTTACTCAGTCTCACCCGAACACAATGGTTGCATGCTCCCATACAACTTGATTGTACAATCGGACTCATGCTCCCGTGAGTTACATCCCATCTAACCCAGAATCAAACACCTAACCTATTGACCATGCTTCTCATGCATGTTCGGCTCACCCAACAGCTCGTGGCATATCACTCATGTCAAGGTTAACTGGATGATCATTTTTCACACAAGCGTCATTCCTAAAACCATGAGCATCTACCCATGCTCTCACTGCACTACATAAAAGTTCATCTAGAGAACAAATAGGTCCAGGCATCCAAGTGATCATGCCCTCCAAAACCAACCTTGATACCTGAAATATTTTGTGTGCTTCACATCCCGAAGGCCTAAGGGATTCACATGCCTTCACAAAATTTCCCAATTTTATTAGGTAGAATTCCATAAAAAAAACTATATGGGAAAACACCATATAGGTTATTGTTGGAACTTTAAGTAACTGAACCCACATCCTCAAGGAAACTCATGTTCATCCTTGAAAAACCTCTCTTTCATACCATTCCCTCATCGACTCATTACCCAAGCATCAATTCTCACACTGACCCATGATAGGTCTCTATAAATCCCCTGATGAAGGGATTGTATTTCCATCAATAGATAATCTCATGTCATAATATCTATATAACCTTCCATCAAAATTAAATACACCTTGATAAAATTAAGTATAATTCCACCAATTATTTATACATGAAAAGAATTTATAAGTTTTTTTTGAAACTTTAAACAACTGTCTTGTCAGAAAACAACCATAGGAAAGAACATGCATGTCATGTGAATCCTAGATGTCAAATCATGATGCATGAACACGAAATCTAGCCAAAAAACCAAGATATAAACTGTAATAATGATCTAAAATAGGTACATCGTATTTGAATTAATATACCAATAGTAATAGTGAAAACCAAAACAGAAATCTCATCACCCTAGTAACCAAGAATTCCCTCCAAAAATCTATTCACAAAGCATCATTATGTGGCCCATCACCAGACCTGGTATATCCCTAGTACACATTTATACTAAATTATCAAATAGTAAGACAATAAAAAATCTTTAATGTCACTTTTTAATTCCCCAATCCTAGGCCACTCAACAGTGTATGGGCCGAGGATACTATGTAGCCCCAAACGCACCTCCTCATACGCTAGAGGTTGTCGACTAGCGGTGAGGACCTGAAACATGCATTGGGGAGACTATTCCTTCGATGTCATAATGATAAATAACAAAAAAATATCCAAACAACATCTATATGAGAGTACATAGAATAAATAAACACATCCAATAACATAAATGATGCAGTCACATAAAATATACATTGTTTGCCCACTGGGATAATCCCAAATACAAAATAAACATGGAAAAAAATAAACACGCTAGCCCTACTTTCATTCCCATGCCTCATCTTAATCTCCTGATACCCTTGAGTTTCCCAAGCCCAATCCACTATATGTATTGTGCTTGAACCTGAAAACAAACATAAGGTATGCACATGCACCAGAGTGATTGTGTAGGGTGAAAGCATACAACTCAAAAAATTCTCACCAAGTATCCCTAATATGTGTCGTCATATGCATGTTTATACATGATGAAAAGAAATACATAAGTAACATTCTTTTCAAGTCATTGTTCACTAACCAAGCATGCTTGTTGAGTCGTCATTCACTAACCAGACTGTCACGACACCTAATGAGATACACATGCTCACCAGGTCATCGAGTGCTCACCGGGACACCCCAAAACCTGATCATACTTTCTTTGACATCATGAAGAGATCCACACGTCACCTCATACCATTCAACCTAGTCTATACACAAAGACTCAAGGTAGTGTGTCTTCCAAGTCTCGACCGCTACCAAAATGGGTAAGGTATGGTCATGTGTCCAAACTCCAAACTCACCTTCTCAGCCAAGGAGGTCCCAAGTCCAAACCCTGACCTCTATTATCTCACTCACTATAGGTTCCATCCATCTGATCTCGCATCAAATTTGGGCCCCATCTCACTCATGGAAATCCTATCATCCAATCCTATATCACTGCACATCATGGACTCCAACTCACTCATGGAAGACTATCCTTTGGTCCCATCACATCACATCCAAGACCCCATCCAACTCATAACAGTATGACCATTTTCATCTCACTCATGGTAGGGCTTGGCCATCCCACATCACTCATAGAGAAGCTAAGTGTTCTCAATCTGCACCATCTCACTCATAGTCAGTCAAGACTTCATAAACAATGAGGACTCCAGCTCACCAATGGTAGTCCAACCTGCATTATCTCACTCATAGTGTGTCAATGCCCCAAGACCCATCACCCACACCACAATCAGTCACCTATCACAAGCATAAGCACACACAGGCAAACCAAAATAGTGTTCACATCCTGCCACATAGCTCACTAGATCGACACCCCAGGCCTAGGCCTTGACAAGCCTCTCACGTTACAACACATCGCATCTTGCCTGTCATGGTGTTCATTAGGATCCTCAAACCTGTTACAATCTCTACTTATTGACATCACTGCTTGTTTTTCACACCTATGTGACACCATAGCCCGAAGGCTCATCTTGGCCTTATCCTCGTCAAGCGAGGTCAAATTCCCATCCAAACCCCTCATCACACCAAGCCCTACTACCTGGGGACTGTCCCAAACTAATGGACTCCAAACCCTATGGAAACTTATTACCAAGTCCCGATCGAGTCACAAAAACGAATTTGGGCCTTGTCTCACATCACCTAAGGGAGACCTTCCAACCTGTTACCTAGAGGAACCTACTCTCCATCACACACACCCAGCCCCAAGGTGCTCATCCTACTCAAGTTACACACTAAGAGTCCCCTCCACACACAAGAGGGTGTTTACTGCCACAAAGGAGATGTACGATCATCTCATTGGTCATCCTTGGCCCCAAGCCTCTCATGTCTACCGAATTATGCTAGGGAACCACCTTGGTTATTCCTATAACTCATCCCAAATCCTAAAATCCATCCCAGGCATATCGTCAATTCATTAATCACCCTTACCCCTTGGTGAAATAATCATCGGGAAATCCAAAATCTATCTAAGTGCTTAGGAGAACTTATTCCAGGAATAGGAGGCTCAGTGTCATCCTATCTCATTAATAAAGGTAACCCTCTATCTATAAACCATGTTCCTAAATCCATGCAGTTATAAAAACATGCACACTCATGCATAAACAAACATATGCATTTTTATCATAGGGTCCACCTACCTAGAACACAAGTTAACCACTCGTCGAGATCTATCGAGCCTCATCCAACCCCACTGAACCTCATCCACAATCTCGGGAACCTGTCCCACATCTAATGCTATACATGATTAATTATAAAAAATTATAATTAATTTTTAAAATTAATCAAAATATTCATAATTTCCTAAATACTCATCGGACGTCATCCGCTCGCTAAAACCTCAAGCAACGAAGTGCAGTCCACTCCCAACACACATTTGGACCTAATTCATGTAAAATCCTCAAATTATACACTCATTCCAATGGAAAATTTCATCCAATTTAGAAAAAACCCTTAGAAAAAACATATCATGACATACCTTCACTGAAACGGCACACAACAATGTGTAAACATCATCTCAAGGCATCCTCTACATAAACCAAGAAAAAGTTCCATCAAAATCGGCTGATTCCACCATGTTTGTATGGAATCGATACCAAAAACCTAAACAAAATCAATCCAAAATCAGTGGTAACCAAGGGGAAACAAAAACTGAGGCTATAACGGACAAACTAACCTCAAACCATCATCGCAACACATCAAGAATCATTCCCCTCCAAGGGGAATTGAAGGAGGGGTAGAGTGGGGGAGAATCAACTGATAATGGACTTCTCATGACACCCCAACCCCCTAAAACCCAAAGTTCCCCTACCAAGAAAATACCTATCATGAACTAACCTCCTTAGATGATGAACCTAGTCATATTATCTCATAATTCACCTATAATACCTTGGTTGTCTCCCTAACAGAACACATGTAATTACCCACTAGGTTTGTTTATAAAACTAATGATTGTCCTCAAAATCCAACACATATTATGTCAATGTGTTTTGTCTTTAATCACACACACCCTGATAAACTTTCTAGAATGTCACACCTCCTCACACTACTTCAGGCCAAACATATTTAACTATGAAGTTATAATCAAATATACTCTTGAAAATAAAGTTGCATCTTGTTGATATGGGTAATAGTATTTAGTCTTTTAAGTATCACTTTTTTGGGGTGTTACAAGACCAAAGTGTCCCCTCCCAAAAAAAGTCATATGGGCATGATTCATGGTGTGGCAAGGTAGTTCATGCTATGAATCCCCCCTCCCTCGAACATTTCACGGCCTGAATAGAGGTTCACAACTAGAAATGTTCACAGTAAGGGAGTTTCATCCTTAGCCAACCTCATTCATGGTGTGACCTCCATGGTCATGACATGAATGGTTGCACCATCTGAAAATTCAGTTGTTGTTCACCCCGAACCTACTCCAACTTCCACCCAAGCACCCAATGCCTCCACTGAGCCTCAAACCTAACCTATTAAAAATGTATTGGGCTTGTACATTTTGAATCGTGCCAATAATAGTCCAAAATAGATAGATCTAAAATAGACCTGGCCTCTTTGGACCCTGTCGTCCATTCTACATGCCTAGTTGATAGGGATTTAGTGGTGACTAGTTGCCTGGACCAACCACCAATACAATTAACTTATCATAAAAGGGGGTCTCGATAGAGGAAGGTTTTTTTACTACCTAGGTAAATAATTTTAATAGCTTTGTATTTTAATAAGTTGGTTGTGGGTGGTTATAAAAGGGGGTTTGGTTGATTTTTTAGGTGTCTTGGTCATTCGGTTGGAGGTAGTTAGCCTTGGTCTAGAGAGAATTTCTCTCCTCTCAAGTGTATAGAGATTCTGAAAGCTTCTACTTGTAAGTGTAAAACTCATATTAATAGAAATATTCTTCTATATATTCTACTTCCAGATCCAGAAGCTCTATCAGTTTTTGCTTTCATTGAGAGGAGTTTATCCTTGGATCTATTAGATATTCTTGAATAATTCATATGTCAACGTCCATGGAGAGTAAGATTTTTTTACTTGGAAACATTTGTGGTAGATTTGAAAGCAGGTCTCCAACGACAAGAAAAATTAAAGACTGTTGTTACAGGGATTCAAAAACAAATGAAAGATGTATCCATAACTCTATTTCTCCTCAATAGCTTCATGAGGAATCAGGAAGATTTAATTAGTAACAGAAAAGAAAAATGTAATTCAACAAAAATAGAAGAAGGTGTAAGTAGTAAGCAGGCAAATTCTAAAATACAGGAATATAGGTTTGTCACAGTAGTAGAAAATCATGGAACATCAAACGAAATTGGTGAGAAGCTGTGAAAATATCTTGGCATGTGGAAATGCCTATATTTTCCAAAGAATATCTTTTTTCTTGGATAATTAGAGTAGAGACGTATTTATTAATTTATCAAACTCATGAAGAGCTGAAAGTTCCACTAGCACAGTTGAGCATGGACAGTTTGGTTCAGTATTGGATGATTTTGTTAAAATCTACCGGAGTTGGAATCATGTGGTCACAGGTCAAATAAGAACTATTTGGTCATTATGGAAATTATGAGGAATAATATCTAGTTATATTCCTTAATAAACGTTTGCAGAATGGTTTTTTGGATGTTTATATCGACAAATTTGAGCAGGTGAAAATGGGAGTACAAGATTTTACTGAAAAATGGTACATGAGTCTGTTTATTAGGGGATTAAGGCCAAAAATAGGAAGTTCAGTGTTGACACGTGAAACACAGAATAAAGCACGGTTGTTAACTTTTTCAAGGAGAATAGAGAGGGAATTGATTGTCAAAGGATCTATTAAACAATCAGAAGGTTGTAACAGTAACAACTTTTACAGACAATAGGGATGGAGTGGGAATATAAATCCAATAAGGATGGAAACAATAGGGGAATTGAATAAAAGGAGAAGTTGAAACATTCCAAGGTAGAAGGGAACCCTAAATTTATTCAAAGAATAATTTTAGGAGAAGAATTAAAAGGGGTTGTGTTACTCATGCGGGAAAAAGTTTGGCCCTACTCACAGATGTCAGGAAAAGGGGTATAAATTCATGGTTTGGGGATGTGTTGACACCCAAGAAGTGGATGATAATGTGGTGTACACTTATGAAAAAAAAATATGAGTTAGAAGAGGAAGTGGTTGAAATGGGAAGGCTTGGTACTACTACTTTTGGAGTGGAAATGGCACAAAAGAACATGTCAAATAAATGTTAATGGAGGGCATTATTGGGAGAGTAACGTTACTTATCCTTGTGATAGTGGGGAAATTCATAATTTTGTTTCCAAGAATTTGGTTAAGTTATTATCACTATAGGTAAATAAAACAAAACCATTTCGAATTCAGTTTGGGGATGTACATCAAGTGGAATATGAAGGAATGTGTCAAACTATGGAAATTATGCTTGGGAAAAAAGTTTTTGTAGTAGATGATTATGTTTTTGAAACCATTGCGCCAGACTTAGTTTTGGGAATTTCATGGCTAGAGACCTTGGGATACATTACTACTCATTGGTTAAAAATGAAAATGGAAATGGAGATAAATGGAAAGATAGTTACCTTATAGGGGTGAAGAACTCTAAGGAAACATCTGAAGCACTTAAAGAGTTTTTTAGTAATGTAGGAATGGGAAATCTGTGGAGAAATTGGATGGCAGAAATTGGATTAGAATTGAATGGTAGTCAACATATTCAAATGAATGAGATTTTGAAGCAATTATAGGTAGTTTTTGAAGCTTCATGATAGCTTCCTCCTAAAAGGGAAACTGACCATGCAATTAACCCGAAGGAGGGGGCTAAACCAGTCAATATTCGACCATATAAGCATGATTGTTTTATAAATAATGAGATAGAAAAGCATATACATGATCTTTTAGAACTTAATTTTATTATGCATAGTATAAACCCATAATCTAGCCTAATTATCTTGGTAGAGAAGAAAGATGGAGGATGGAGAATGTTTGTGGATTTTAGGGATTTCAATAGATTGACAATTCTGGATAGGTACCCTATTCCTATTATAAAAGAGTTGATGCATGAATTACATGGAGCAGAATTTTTTACTAAGGTTGATTTAAAATCAGGCTTCCATCAGGTTTGGGTTAAGGAAAGGGATGTGGATAAAACAACCTTTAAACCCCATGAAGGACTCTACTTGTACCACTTAATGCCTTTTGGCCTAATTAATGCACCGGCCACGTTTCAAACAACCATGAATTCAGTGTTCCGGGAATTTTTAAGAAAAAGTGTGTTGGTATTATTTGATGAAATGTTGGTATACAGTAGGAAATGCAAAGAGCATTTATATTCAGTGCAAGAGGTTCTTTAATTAATGAAAGAAAACAAGATTTTTGCTAATATGAAAAAATGCACTTTCGGTTGTCGAACTGTGGAATACTTGGGGCATGTTATATCAGTACAGGGAGTAGCTATGGACCCAAAAAAGTTAGAGGCTGTTAAATTATGGCCAAAACCAAGGAATGTTAAAGAAGTAAGAGGATTTTTGGGGATGACTGGATATTATAGTAAATTTGACAAGGATTATGGAAAAAATGCAAGACCACACACAACTTTGACTAAAAAGGAAGGGTATAAGTGTACACCTAAAACCCAGGAAGAATTTGACATGATTAAGGAAAAAATGACCATTGTCCCTATTCTAAGAATACTTATAATGGCCCGGACCCTCCGGGTCCATTACTTTGTCAAATCTTGGTGTTTTAGGTATCCTGGAGACCATCGGTGACTCATTGAGGAGTTTACCAAATTTCTGGTTGAACGAATGGTGGCACCGATCGGCCATCGGTGGCACCGATCGGCATCGGTGGCACCGATCGGCATCGGTGGCACCGATCGGCATCGGTGGCACCGATCCGCCATCAGTGCTAGGGTGTCGGTGAGTCAACCATCGGTGATTCATTTCCAACCTCTCCCAGACTTTTCAGTTTCACTTCTATAACGTATCATTTAACATAAAAGTGTTTTAATTCCCCTTTCAAATTGATTTTAGGCCTGTAAAAGATATTTTAAATCCCCTAAGAGTCGGGTGACCCTTGACTTACCAAAATGTGAGTGTCACACCCTTTTCCATGTTTCCAGTCTCCCTTGTTTTCCAGTTAGGCCCCTGTTAGGTGTTTTTCTCTGTTTAAAGGGAACCTATCAACTCTCCTCCATGTGTTGGACTATCTCAACCATCTCTGAGGGAATTATTAAATCTCAATTAAATTCAAACGTGTGAAACCAAAAAGTCACGTGACCGATCCACGATTCGACTTTTAAGTACTTCAAAATGTTCTCCCTGATTTTAGGATCTAGCCTCTTCTTAATCCAAGATCCTCTCTTCCTTCTTCCTTTTCATTTATCTTAGTGTGCCTCGAGACTTCCTCCCGAGACGAGTCATGCGCCCATGCTGGATCCCTTCCTTCTCATCCTTGGGGTTCTTCATGCAAGTTGTGTCATCCCCTATTCTTGGCGTAAGAGGTAACTTCGATCGTTGATCATCTAAGTAGGTATTTTTCTTTTTCTTCTCTTTAATTTCACATCATGCGGGGTGGGCACATTAAGGTTTTCTTGTAAGGAACGGTTGGATACTCTTCTTGAAATTAGAATTTAACAAAAATTTAATATGATAAAAAGATAACTTGTGTAAATAAAATAATGGGCAGGGTGTGGTTGATCTTGGTCACCTGTTTTTATTTTGTTATCTTTGATTCTATTATGGGTGTTGTAGATGTATGGCTTCTGAAATCGCAACTGTTGGTGGTCTTTTCTTGTGCACTGGTGGTATTTTGATGTGATGTTTTGATATACATAGATAACATGAAATATGGTTAATCACATACTCTCGGTTAAATAAATGGATTCCCTATTATCAAACGTGTTATTTGATCACCCCAGTTATATTAAAGTGGAAATTAAAGAACCCATGTTGGTTAAATTTGAATACACTTGGTTGATGGTTGTGCTTATGTGTTGTGTGTTCTGGTCTGGGTTCTGTGGGCTTCGTATGTAGGGTGGTATAGAGGGGTGTGTTGACACCTAGTCTAAGAGACTAATTGATTAAGGAATGGATGAACTTGTAGGCAGTTGAACCGCCTTTATGTTGTGTTATGGTCGTGAAGCAATGTTGAGCAGTGGGACCTTGGTGTGGTTGTGGACCGGTTATGCAGTGGGAATGCATTGGGGGTTTGTTTGGGCAGTGGGGCTACAGGGCTGGGTTGTGGAATAAAGAATGGGTGGTATTTACTTTGGATAATGATAGTAGATAGTAGTTGAATAGGGATGTGCAGTGGGACTGCATGTCTAGTTTTATGTTGTTGTTTTGTGTTGTTGTATAGTGGGACTTAGTTTGGTTTTGTTGGTTACTTGGTGTGACTACGGTTGTTATTTTCCTAGTAGTGTTGGAATAATTTAAGTGAATCCCCTTAAATAAATACATAAATGGAAATTGAACGAAAAGGGGGATGGGTTGTGCTTTGGCAGTGGTTGTTGTATGGTTGTGCATATAGGAGTAACAGCAAAAGCAGTGTTGGTGTGGGATTGTTATCTGTTGTGTGAAATTTGTAGGTTGGGGATGAGTGTTTAATTATCTATATATATATATATATATATTGTAGTTCCTTGTGATTTCTATATGCACCCCACCCTTATTGAGAACTATGTGTCGAACACCTCCATTTCATGGGTGAGGGTGTCTTTCCCAACATCCCGGTGGGAGGATGGATGGTTGGTTACTGAATTTTCTTCCTCGCACCCTCTTTCAAATCTTTTCTCTTGGGCGCATCCAGGCGGGTTGTAATGGCTTGAGGCTTACCATAGTATAAGATTCTCCGGGCAAGGGTTTGTTTTAGACGAGGGGCTCGGGTGTCTGCGGGCCAAGTTTTTTTTCCCAAGTATCTTCGGTATGAGGCCCAAGTGTCTTTGGGCATGATAGTGGTTGTTCTGGCCTAGGTGTATTCAGCCATGGTGGTGGTTGTTGTGGCCCAGGTTTCTGCGAGCGTGGTTGTGTGTGGTTGGGGCCCAAGTGTGTACAGGCAGGTTGTGGCAATGGGACTGTGTGTGGGAATAGTGGCAGCATCAAGATGTCATATCGTTAGGAATGAGTAGTTAACTAGTGTCAAAATCAGTGTGTGGGGTTCCCAAATATCGATGTGCTTATATTATTACTTTAATTGTCTTGCGTTACTTGGGTGAGTGTGTCTTGGTGAGGTTGGGATGGTTAGTATTCCTTGGCAGGTGCTTGAGGTTCTACTATTTTCTCATAGGGGCATTAGTATGTTCCCTCACTTGTGCACGAGTAGCTTTAGTTTTCCCTACTAAGTATACTTGTATGCTCACCCTACATATATAAAAACTATTTTCAGGTTTTCAGGAGGACTTTGAGGACCGTGTTGGACTTTAATACCTCAGGCATTGGGATTAGTTGTTGTTGTTTCTGATTCTATTTTCTTTTGGTACTTTATCTTAGAGTTTTGTTGTACCTTGAATTAGATTTACTTTTGAACATGAATGTGGGAAAAGTTTTTTTTGGATTTATTTTACTTTCGGTATTTGGAGTTGTTTGGGATTTACCGTCTTATCTCCTGATCTAATTCTACAAAAAGGGTAATGCCTTCCATATTACGTGAGATTCTATACCCTTGGTACTAGTCGCCACTTTGGAGCCTATTGAAGGCGGGACTTGGGGGGTCATTATCTCTCCTTCAACTTGAATAAGGAAGGGTCTGGAATTCTTTTGTTACTTCCCTCATCTTGGAGAAGAAGGGTCATGATAGAATGGTATCAGAGGGGAGGTTGGGATATAGAATGGATTTTTTGGTTAGGAGCATTGAGGATTTCATGGGATGGTAGGGAAATAGTGTTAGGAAATCTTGGTGTGTGAAATAGGTCAGGGAAGACTGGCTAGGAAACGGTGTTTTAGGGCCCCTCGTGATCCGATGCAAGAACTCTAGACCTACTAAACTGTCAGGTGAGGCTACACTGATTGTAGGGTAGAGAACCTAAGAAAAGGTATGTGCATCATAATGACTTGTGTTCTTGTGTGTCTTGGGTGTTTTTTGAATTTAAAATAAATAAGGAGTTCAAACAAAATTTAAAGGGAAATTTCCACACTACTTAGGCTTAGGAGTTTCTTGTTTGTTTGTTTCAGTAATGGCACCCGGACGATGTCCACGAGTGGTACAAAAAGTCGAGGCCCAGAAGGTTGATCTGGTTGATCAGTGGAGGGCCAATCGAGAGGATGATGACGACCAGTGGTAAAAGATGCTTCATGCATTTCAGCGGGAGAATCTGGGAAAGTACGAGGGTAGCGTCTCAGACATGGAGAAGGAGAGCTGGATCAAGGAGTTGGTGATTGCTTTCAGCTTGATCCGAGATCCGATAGAGTACTTGGTTCCTCTATTCGTGAGCCAGATGTGGGGAGCGGCACATCATTGGTGGAGTCTTTATCTAAGGGAGAAGAAGGAAATTGAGGTTTTGTGGACTGACTTTGAGAAGGAGTTCCGGGAAGAATTCCTTTCTTCCGCAATGAAGGTCAAGAAGAGGCCAGAGCTTCTCTCCCTCCAGCAAGGGAGTATGTCGGTGAGGGAGTTGGGGATCAAGTTCAAGGATCTCATTTATTTTTATCTAGACCTCTTTTCGAGTTAGGAGTCGCAGGCAAGACGCTTAGAGGAGGCACTCCAACATTCTCTTTTGTATGTTGTTACTCCCTTCACTCTACCAATGTACTTGGAGATTTAGAAGAAGGTTGAAGTAGTTGAGGGGATGCACACACTGGTAGGAGTGTTGTGAGAGGGGATCCAGTTGAGTTCGTCAAAGGTAAAGTTCATCAGTAGCAGGCCTCTAGCATCAGGGCCTTCTAGGTTTTGGACGACGGGGAGCAGGCCTCAGCAGTTCTAGTTCCAATCTCCCAGTCCTCGCCCTTTCTCCACAAGCTTAGGACTGAGGTTCTTTATCTATGGTAGTCATGGGAATCTTTGGATTCAGTGCCCTTTCTGAGTGCAGTACAGTGGGGTGGGAAGATTCAGTGCCCACCTCAGCAACAGCAGTTGCCAGCCAGGACTTTCCAGCAGTAGGGGCAGTGAGCTCCCACTCCACCAAGGGAGGACGGTGTCATGGGAGGCCAACCTCAGGGCTCTCCTCATGGACCTCGACTAGGGCGTGGTCGGGGAGGCGACTGACAGCCAAGGGGAAGATGAGTTGGGCGTGGGCAATTGCACACCACAGAGGTAGTAGTTCTAGTAGGGCCAGAAGTCGTTCGAGGTACGATCAGTCTGTTTAGTACTCTTGCTTGTGCCTTGTTTGATTCAAGAGCTTCTCACTCCTTTTTTGCACCCAGTTTATCTCATGCCTTGGGTTTAGACGTAGAGAGACATTCCACGCCCCTAGTGTCGAGTACTCCAGTTGGAGGTCAGGCCAACCTGTTTGATTTTTTTTAGGGATGTAGACTGATGTTGGGGCCGCATCAGTCCAGTGGGTATCTCCTTCTGCTACAAATGCAGCCATACAATGTCATCCTAGGCATCGACTGGTTGTTTTCCATGCACACTATTATCGACTGCTTTCGAAGAAGGTTCATGTTCTCAGACATGGGTAGCCAGTGTATAGCTTTCGTTAGTGAGTGGAGTTTCTAGGAGGGCAGCCGGAATGTGGAGCCCCTTCTTTCATTTTTAGTCGAGTTGTCAATAGAATCAACAGACTTAGAGATGGTGGAAGTTCTGGGGATTTTCAGTGAGTTTCTGGATGTCTTCCCCAAAGAGGTTGTGACTCTACCCCCTCGACATGATGTTCAGTTCGGGATAGACTTATAACCCGGTGCCCATCTGATTTCGATGGATTCCTATCGGATGGCGCCTTCTAAGTTGTGGGAGTTGTGGATTCAGGTTGATGACCTAATAAAGAAGGGTTTTATCCAACCAATCGTGTCGTCGTGGGGTGCTCCAGTCTTGTTTGCAAAGAAGGCAGATAGTGGTCTCAGGCTGTGCATAGACTACCAAAGACTAAATCAGGTGACGGTCAAGAACCGTTACCCCCTACCGAGGATCGATGACCTTTTTGACCAGTTGAAGGGAGAAGCTTGGTTCTCTAAGATCGACATGTGGTCTAGATATCACCAGTTGAGGGTGAAGGAGGGTGACATCCCGAAGACTACTTTCAGGTGCAGGTATGGGTACTTTGAGTTTGTGGTCAGGGCATTCGGCGTTACAAACGCACCAGTTGTGTTCATGGGGATCATGAAATCTGTTTTCCAAGAGTATATGGACCAGTTTGTGGTTGTGTTCATCAATGACATCTTGATCTACTCAAGATCAGAGGAGGATCACACCGAGCATCTAAGGACAGTTTTGGAGGTCCTTTGACACCACCATCTCTACGGGAATTTGTCCAAGTGAAAGTTTTGGACACGAGAGGTGCACTTCCTTGGACACATGGTGTTCGAGCAGGGAATATCAGTGGACTCGTCGAAGGTCGAAGTGATTGTTTCTTGTAAATCACACAAGAACGTGGAAAAGGTTCGTAGTTTCTTGGGTTTGACAGGTTACTACCGGAGGTTCATACCCGACTTCTCTAGAGTTTAAGCGCCTTTGACAATTTTGACCAAAAAAGACCAAGCTTTCAAATGGAGTGATCAGTGCCAGGAAGATTTTAGTTATCTGAAAGGGGAGATGGTCAGTGCCCTAGTGCTGAGGTTGTTAGAGGAAGGGGTAACGTTTGAAGTATTCTGTGATGCTTCTGGTCTAGGCTTGGGGTGTGTGCTGATGCAACAGCGGTGAGTGATCACTTATGGGTCTAGGCAGTTATGCCCCCATGAACGTAACTATTCCACCCACGACCTGGAACTTGCAGTGGTTGTGTTTGCGCTGAAGTTGTGGCAACATTACTTCATCGGGGAACGCTTCGTGGTCTTCACAGATTACAAAAGCTTGAGGTATATCTTCTCTTGGTGAGACCTGAACTTGCGGCGGTGGAGGTAGATGGAGTTTCTTCAGGACTACGGCTTTGAAATCTCATACACCTCAAGAAAAGGGAATGTAGTGGCCGATTCCTTGAGCTGGAATTCATAGAAGGATGTAGTTTGGGGGTCCGTAGATGCTTGGAAGGCGATGGAGGAGTTGGATGCTTTGCATCTGGGCTTGAGAGTGGAGGATAGTAGAGGATGAATATTTCAAATAACAGTGCAATCTTACTTGGTGTGGTAGGTGGAGGAGTCTCAGTGGGGAGACTTAGAGGTTGAAGTGATGTGTGATCGCATGAGCCAGAGTGATGCTCCAGAAGGATGGTTAGAGGATAGGTAGAATCAGATGTTGTTATGAGGGAAGTTGTTTTTCCTGGTGGCGATGCTTGAGGGAGTTCTCAATGAGTTCCATAACTCACCCCTAGCGGTACATATAAGAGTCTCCAAGATGTATTGGGGATTTAAAGGTCGTTTTTGGTGTCCCTGAGTGAAGCGGGCAGTGGCAGAGTTTATGGAAAAGTGCACCGTGTATCAGTAGGTGAAGGTTAAACATCGTGTTCTCGGCGGTCTGTTGTTGCCCTTAGACATTCCCGATTGGAAGTGGGATGACGTCTCAATGGATCTCATCATAGGACTAGCCAGTTCTGAGGGAGGTTGTGATGCCATATGGGTAGTGGTGAACCAATTGACGAAATTGGCTCACTTATTAGCGGTTAAGGAGTCGAGCATAGTGGATTCCTTAGCACAGAGGTACGTGGGTGAAGTTGTGTGGCTGCACGGAGTTCCCAGATCCATCGTTTTGGATCGGGATGCACACTTTACTTCATGATT
Source organism: Viscum album (assembly GCA_963277665.1). Classification (NCBI taxonomy): domain Eukaryota; kingdom Viridiplantae; phylum Streptophyta; class Magnoliopsida; order Santalales; family Viscaceae; genus Viscum; species Viscum album. The sequence continues at coordinate 740,339,780 of OY728160.1, forward strand.
TTGGAGGGTATTATAGAATTCTTTCAGCACCTAGCTAGGTCTTAGCATTGCTTTACACCCTCAGATGGATGGGCAGACAGAGAGGACCATCCAGACGTTGGAGGATATGATGTGAGCATGTGTTTTGGACTTCGGAGGATCATGGGTACGACACTTTCCCATGGTGGAGTTTTCCTACAATAATAGCTATCACTCCACCATTGGCATGGCACCATTCGATTCCTTGTACGGAAGATCATGTCATTCACCCATGTGCTGGATAGAGGTTGGGGAGGTAGGTGTTCTTGGACCAGAAATAGCGTAGAGTATGATGAAGAAGGTTCAGCTTGTGCGTGAAAGGATGAAGGCAGCTCAAGACCGGCAGAAGTCATATGATGATCATAGGAGTAGACCCTTAGAGTTCAAGGTTGGGGACCACATGTTCTTAAAGGTCTCCCCTCGGCATGGACAGTGGAGGTTTTTTAGGGGATTAAACCTTCTCCTAGGTTCATCGGACCCTTTGACGTGTTGGGACGATTTGGTGAGGTGGCATATCAGCTAGCGTTACCACCACGGTTGGAGAGGATCCACAACGTCTTTCATGTCTCTCATCTCTGTCAGTATCTACATGATGACTCCCACATCCTCAATTGGGGAGAGTTGGATATCGAGGACGATGTGACGTTCGTGGAATGACCAGTGAGAATCAAGGATCGTAAGGAGAAGGTGATTTGTGGACGGATCATTCCCTTGGTTGGTGTGTTATGGAGGCATGGTGGCCTCAAGGAGAGTACCTAGGAATAGGAGGCACAGATGCATGCCCAGTACCCAAAGTTGTTTTGATATTTTCTCTTATGTTTTTCTTTTGTGTCTTGCTTATGATGTAATGTTCGGCCTCGTTTGTTGTATGATAAGTTGTTTCCCTATTCGTTGATTTTTGTGTGAAAAGTCCTGACTATGGGGAGGGGGGACCTGATCCCTAATCAAGATGCATTGATGTGGATGTGACTAAACCCGTGCGGGCGAGTCAGTGTCGCCCAAAGCAGATAGTATCTTGACATGGAGGAAGGATCTCCCTAATCCATGTGTCTGGACGGTGTGGCCTTTTGGTGTTTGTGTGGTTACTTGAGTGAGAGGAGTGGTAGTGTTTCTACAGTTGTTCGAGAGATATATGTGAGAGATATGTTCTTGAATGTAAAGGTTTTATTCCAACTTTCGAACAACTCTAGGGTGGTTCGTCCCTGAGAGGTATCTTACAAAGTGGTTGTTCAGACCCCTCTCTTTTCTTCGGGTTTACTCTTGAATTCTCAAGGGCGAGAATGGTTTGAGAGGTATCTGATGTAATAGTTCGGACCCTCCTGGTCCATTACTTAGTCAAATATTGTTGTTTGAGGTATCCTAGAGACCATCGGTGACTCATTGAGGAGTTTTCCAAATTTCAGGTTGAACGAATGGTGGCACCGATCGGCAGTGGTGCCACACCGACCGGTGCTAGGGTGTCGGTGAGTCATTTCCAGCCTCTCCTGGACTTTTTCAGTTTCACTCTCATAACGTCTCTTTTAACATAAAAGTGTTTTAATACCCCTTTCAAAGTGATTTAAGGCTTGTAAAAGATATTTTAAATCCCCTAAGATTCTGGTGACCCTTGACTTACCAAAACATGTGGCCTTTTTATCGGTGTCACACCCTTTGTCATGCTTCCAATCTCCTGTGTTTTCCAGTTAGGCCCCTGTTATGTGTTTTTCTCCATTTAAAGGCAACCTATCAACTCTCCTCCATGCATTGGACTATCTCAACCATCTCTGAGGGAATTATTAAATCTTAATTAAATTCCAATGTGTGAAACTGCAAAGCCCGTGGTCAAGCCATGATCTGAATTTTAAGTACTTTGAAATGGTCTCCCTAATTTTAGGATATGGCCTCTTCTTAAGTTGAGATCATCTCTTCATTCTTCCTTTTCATTTCTCTTAGTGCGCCTCGAGACTTCCTCCCGAGACGAGTTGTGCACCCGTGCTCGAGCCCTTCTCGCTCGGCCTTAGAGTTCTTCCTGTAAGTCGCGTCATCCCTTATTCTTGGCGCAAGAGGGAACTTCGATCATTGATCATCCAAGTAGGGATTTTCTTTTGCTTCTCTTAAATTATGCATCATGCGGGGTGGGCACATTATGGTTTTCTTGTAAGGAACGTCTGGATACTCTTCTTGAAATGAGAATTTAACAAGAATTTAATATGATCAAAAGATAACTTGCGTAAATAAAATAATGGGCAGGGTGTGGTTGATCTTGGTCGCTTGTTTTTATTTTGTTATCTTTGATTATCTTATGGTTGTTGTGGTTGTATGGCTTCTAAAAATCATGACTGTTGGTGGTCTTTGCTTGTGCACTGGTGGTATTTCACTGTGATGTTTTGATATACATAGATACATGAAATCTAGTTAATCACGTACACTTGGTTAAATAAATGGATGCCCCATGATCAAACTTGTTCTTTGATCACCCCAATTATATTAAAGTGTAAATTAAAGAACCCTTGTTGGTTAAATTTGAATACGCTTGGTTGATGGTTGTGGTTATGTGTTGTGTGTTCTGGTCTGGGTTATGTGGGCTTGGTATGTGGGGTGGTACAGAGGGGTGTGTTGACACCCAGTCTAAGTGACTAATTGATTGAGGAATGGATGAACTTATAGGCAGTTGAACTGCCTTTATGTTGTGTTATGGTCGCGAAGCGACGTCGAGCAGTGGGACTGCATTGGGGGTTTGTTTGGGTAGTTGGTTTGTGGGGTTGGGTTGTGGAATAATGAATGGGCGGTATTTACTTTGGAGAATGATAGTAGATAGTATTTGAACGGGGATGTGTAGTGGGACTGCAAGTCTAGTTTTGTTCTTTTTTTGTGTTGTTGTATAGTGGGACTTAGTTTGGTTTTGTTGGTTGCTTGGTGTGGATATGGTTGTTAGTTTCCTGGTAGTGTTGGAATAATTTAAGCGAATCCCCTTAAATAAATACATAAATGGAAATTGAACGAAAAGGGGGATGGGTTGTGCTTTAGGAGTGGTTGTTGTATGGTTGTGCATATAGGAGTGGCAGCGAAAGTAGTGCTGGTGTGGGCTTGTTGTCTGTTGTATGAAACCCGTAGGTTGGGGATGAGTGTTTGAGTGCCTATATATATATATTGCAGTTCCTTGTGATTTCTATACACACCCCACCCTTGTTGAGCACTATGTGTCGAACACCTCCATTTCATGGGGGATGGTGTCTTTCCCAAAATCTCAGTGGGAGGATGGATGGCTGGTTAATGATTTTTCTTCCTCGCACCCTCTTCCGGATCTTGTCGCTCTAGCGCATCCGGGCAGGCTGTAATGGATTAAGGCTTACCATAGTCCAAGATTATTCAGGCAAGGATTTGTTTTGGACAAGGGGCCCATGTGTCTATGAGCCAGGTTTGTTTTCCCAAGTATCTTTGGGATGAGGCCTAGGTGTCTTCGGGCATGGCAGTGGTTGTTATGGCCCAGGTGTCGTCAGGCGTGGCGGTCGTTGTTGTGGCCCAGGTGTCTGCGGGCATGGTTGTGTGTGGTTGGGGCCCAAGTGTGTGCAGGCCGATTGTGGCAGTGGGAGTGCGTGTGGGAAGAGTGGCAGCGTCAAGACGCCAGGTCGTTAGGAATGAGCGGTTAACCAGTGGGAAAAGCAGTGTGCGGGGTGCCCAAATATTGATGTGCTTATACTATTACTTTACTTGGCATGCATTACTTGGGTGAGTGTGCCTTGGTGAGGTTGGTCTGGTTAGTATTCCTTGGCATGTGCTTGAGGTTCTACTATTTTCTCACAGGGTCATTAGTATGTTCTCTCACTTATGCATGAGTAGCTTTAGTTTTCCCTACTGAGTATACTTGTATGCTCACCATACATACGTAAAAACTATTTTCAAGTTTCCAGGAGGACTTTGAGAACTATGCTGGACTTTACTAGCTCAGGCTTCGGGATTAGTTTTTGTTGCTGCTAAGTCTCTTTTCTTTTGGTACTTTACCTTGGAGTTTTGTTGTACCTTGCATCAGCTTTACTTTTGAACATGTGTGTAGGAAAAGTTTTTTGGATTTACTTTACTTTCGATATTTGGAGTTGTTTGTGATTTACTGTCTTATCTCCCAATCTTATTCTACAAAAAGGGTAATGCCTTCCATATTACATGAGATTCTATACCTTTGGTGCTAGTCGCCACTCCGGGGCCTATTGAAAGCGGGACTAGGGGGTCATTATCTCTCCTTCAACTTGAAGAAGGAAGGCTCTGGCATTTTGTTGTTCCTTCCCTCATCTTGGAGAAGGCGGGTCGTGACAATCCCTGATTTTTCTAAGGGATTTGTTGTAGAATGTGATGCTTCTAGTTATGGAATAGGAGTTATTCTTATTCAAGAAGGGATGCCATTGGCTTATTACAGCAAAGCGATTTCAGAAACCAATTTGAAGAATTCAGTCTATGAAAAAGAGCTTATGGCATTGGTCCTTTCAATCCAGCATTGGAAATAATACCTGATTGGGAGAAGGTTTGAGGTTTTTACAGATCATAGTAGTATCAAACATTTACTTAATCAAAAAGTGGTGTCAATAGATCACCAATGCTGGCAAGCAAAGTTACTTGGATATGATTTTTTGTATGACCTTACTTGAACAAGGTGCTGCTAGAAGGAGACTATTTGCAAATCGCTATTTCAGAACCCAGCTGGGAGGAACTAGGGGTGCTTGGGGAAGAAATAGCACAAGATACCAAGCTTCCAGCTATTATAGCACTGCTTTTGCAAGGAAGAACAATGAAACCTGGATATTCTGCCCGGAATGGGTTATTATTCTATAAGAATCGGCTGGTTTTACCTAGGGGGTCCTCTTTGATTCTGAAACTTTTACAACATTACCACTCTTCACCCGTAGGAGGGAAAATGGGGTACTTGAAGACCTATAAATGACTGGCAGGGGGATTATTCTCATTTGGAATGACACACAGTGTTTTGTGGTATGTAAGTGAATGTGAAACTTGCGAGAAGAATAAATATAAAGCTTTAAGTCTGGTAGGTTTACTACAACCACTTCATATTCATAGATTAATTTGGGAAGAAGTATTTATGGACTTTGTGTTTGAACTTCCTAAGTCACAGGGGTATGAAGTAGTGTTTCTTGTGGTAGACAGACTGAGTAAATATGCACATTTTATTCCACTTAAACACCCTTATACAGTAAAGATAGTTGCTGAATTTTTTTTAAAGGGGGTTGTGCGTTTACATGGGATACCTACAGTAATAGTAAGCAACAAGGATCCTTTATTCACCAGTATTTTTTGGGGTGAATTATTCAAATTGCAAAGGACGACACTCAAAATGAGCCCCTCGTATCATCCACAAAGTGACGGTCAAATTGAAGTTGTAAACAAGTGTTTGAAGGTTTATTTACGGTCTTTTTCTTCAGACAAACCCAAACTGTGGGCATCATGGTTGGCTTGGGCAGAATACAATTACAACACATCATACCATACTTCTATAAGAAAACCCCCCACATATTTTACATTATACCCAAGGGGAAGCTATTGTAGAAGTTGTTGCTACAGCATTGGTTGTCTGGGATGAAACTTTGAAACAATTTCGGGTTAATCTACATAGGGCGCAGCGACTCATGGCTAAATATGCTAACAAACATCGGCGGGAGGTGCTTTTTCAGCATGGAGACATGGTTTGGGTAAAATTTGAAGGTGTCGGGCACGCAGGGGAAGCTCTAAAAGATGGGATTTTAAAAAAAAAATCCACCAATGATTGACATGAACTCGTTGACATCGGTGAATCGCTGCCCGGTATAAGTCGAGGATCGCATTTGGTGAATTTTAATAACCAAAAGTACCAGGTTATATTTAAAGTTGTGTCTGACGTCTGCTCGGTGCCGACAATCGCTACTCGAAAAATCTGAAGTCGAATTCTTCTAGATCATCCACACACGCTTCGAAAGCCTGCGAGAACGTCAATCGTTAAAATCTGGGTGCTAGCGCAGAGTTTCGACAACACCTTTGATGTCCTGACAATCACTGCTGCTCTGTTCCGTCAATCTGCAAAGAACTGCTGTGATCGATTGCCTGGAACCAGAGCATCTCTCTCTCGGAGTCAAGAGAGAGAAGCTCTCACCATTGTGTAGTGAATAGTAATCTGTGAGAGCTTCATTTCTACTATTTATAGTGAATTAATAAATATCTGATATAAACTCCCGATACTCAAATATTTACTTCTCACTAATATATAAATATCATTTATATATTTTTATCAATTTTATGTATTATAATAAATATATATCATGTGATAAAACCTGAGCCATTAACTCGACTCGCCGTTCCCACAAATATTAAATGAACCTTGAATATTTTAAACTAATATTTGTTCAAATAATATTTTGCATAATAAATAAATTCAATATCAATTATTCTTAACTTGAATAATATGAATTTATTTATTCCTTTAGTGATCATATTTGGACAAAACCCGAACCCCCTGTGGTGGGGTCCACCATGTCCAAAACTCTTTTTCATGAGAATATGGCAGACTTTCGAATACGCTATAGTTTGTGACCCTCTAGACCCTTTATCTCGATAGCAGTAAATAACATTCACAGATCAATAGCGGGATCTAGCAACACATCATGACCCCTAAAGAGAAAAGGATAGTCACATCAGCGACAATCAACCTATGAATACGCACTATGTGATATAATCTCTTTATCTTTAATATCTCATAAAGTGGGATGCACACTCGTGTCATCGTCCTTTTCTTGCTTTATTATTTGGTGATCTAACTGGACAGATTTACCCTCAACTGTCATGATCATGGTTTTATGAAGGTACTACAATCCTGATCAACATGGTCCGAGATATATTACTTCCTTAACCTAGAAGCGACAAATTTTTTCTTGATCATTCAACCAATGTCATATCACCAATAATGCACCCAACACAGGCTACCTTGGCATGATTTCATTATCATGATTTTTGTCTTGCAACAAAGTACGCGATCAAATGGAACACATTGGTAATAATCTCAAGTCAGAAGACCAATATACATGTTCGTAGATATGAACATCCAATGACACCAGAAACATGTGGTGTTCCTATTGACGGGTCTCATGATCTCACTACTAGAGATCACTAAGTGTGAACTTCATGATAAGAAGTTCCAATGCTTATAAGCCCCCATAACCTAGTGGTCAAACATCTATTGCGTCCAGTCAGTACGATATATCTAGACCATAGAACATTTATTTAAAGTTAATGTCAGAGTATCTCGAGGTTCTCGTTATAGTATGAGATCTGCAATAACAGTTTGATACGACATTTAATTATGAACATTATCATTAAATAGTGGATGCGGAAATATCTACACTATAATGGTAATTATATATATCTAACTATAGACATAATATGATAATCAAAAGTAATGCATAGTTGAGTCTAGAGCACCTGCTATTACTACAAAATTATAACTCAATAATCCTGAAAGTGTGACCAAAGTAAATTCCAAGCTCACAGCTCAATACTACAGACCTTTTCCAATTGTTGAAAAGGTGGGAACTCTTGCTTACAGATTACAACTTCCAAAAAACAATAAGGTACATCCAGATTTTCATGTTTCTCAATTATAGCTAACAGTTGGTGGAACCCAGGTGGAAGAATTTTTACCGAAAGAACTTGTGGAAGAAGAAGATTACCCAACGACGATTTTGCGGCAAAGACTCAGGGCAAGACTCTATTTTGACTTATCCAATGGCACGATAGAGTTGTAGAAGAAGCAACATGGGAGGATGCTCATGTGATTAAGGTTCAATTTCCCAATGTCCATCTTGAGGACAATGTGGCTTTTCAAGGGGAGGTATTGATAGGAATTTAGTGGAGACCAATAGTCTGGACTGACCACCAATACAGTTCACTTATCATAAAAGAGGGTCTCAATAGAGGAAGGTGTTTTTACTACCTAGGGGCAGAATTGTAATAGCCTTGAATTTCAATAAGTCGATTGTGGGTGGGTTATAAAAGGGGGCGAGGTCAATCTGTGAGGTGTCTTGGTCATTCGATTGGAGGCAGATAGCCTTGATCTAAAGAGAAGTACTCTTCTCTCAAGTGTCTGAAGATTCCATAAGCTTCTACTTGTAAGTGTAAAACTCATCTTAATAGCAATCTTCTTCTACATCTTCTACTTCAATATCTAGAAGCTCTATCACTAGTGGTTGAGGATCGCCATGATATCTGATGGGGTTCAAATTACTAAAAATTCCAACCACAACGCCTCATCCAAAAGAAAGTAGATTTTTATTGGTAGGCTGGGGCGACCATATTAGTAGGCAACAATCAATGGAAAATAAATCTGCTTGATTAGAAACGTTGTGAAAGACTTTTCTTTTTTCTTTTTGGCAAAGTATAATATTTTTCCGCACACATACATATACATACATATATATACATACATATATATATATGAAGACGTCCCAGTCTTAGAGAGCCTTCAGAACAGCCTTGCCGGTTTTATGAACTCCCTTGGCAGCCACTTTCAACACATGACGGCTGCCATACAACCTGCAATTCAATACCATTACACACTTCAACGAGACTGCATGTTACCAAATTTTATAACACCTTTTCTAAAAATATAACTACAAAACATTAAGAAACTATATGTATGGAGTAAGCTTATGGATCTGCACTGTGTTTCCTTGAAAATAGTAAAGTGGCTCACCCGGTCAAAGCAAGGCCCCATGTGGAAAGAGTGTAAAAAAGCATTCCTGCATGCCAAACACTCATAATCTTCTCCAACTTGTTCACCCCATGCAAAGCCTTTGTCACACCTGAAATGTGTTTACAACACTAAGTTTGTATAGAGATAAGTGCAATAATCAGTTTTCAATAAGTGTTGTCAAACAAAGCCTACGCAATTTGAAAAAATAAGTTGTGTTTGTTCTGTTTCTGAAAAAACACCTATACTTAAATTTCTAATGAAATACCACTTTTCAGATAAGTAATCTGGGAACACTTAACATGTGGCCAAAAAACTAAAAAAATATGTGACATCCAGAGGTATAAAACATCAGGACAGATAATACGACAACATGGGTAGTGAAAAAAATAAGCAAAATGTGTGCGGATATCAACTGCAACACATAGTTTACTGCCACTAGCACTAGAAATTAAAAATTACTTATTTTAGTCAGAATTCATCAATCAAAAAATGCAATCTCTATAACGCAATTAAAAACAAAGAAATATTCAATTCAATTAAGAAAAAGGGGAAAATGTGTCCTTACTTTTCTGCAGTTCTTCTGGTGTCAGACGCTGCAGATCCAAGGTTTCTTATTAAAGTTGGATACAAATGACTAACAATCATTAAAAAAAACAAAAAACAAAGCCATGGTTGTGGTGCCAATATACCAGAGATTTTGGGTTGGCTAAGATACACCTGGCTATAAAGTTGGAAACCCCGTCCACTACATCTTCCTCACTAAGAACCAGATAATTATCATCATCAATTCCACTCCATTCTTCGAAATAACTTGGAACCATGTCATTTGTAATCCATACCCACCGGCTCGGTTCTTCAAGGCCAATGTTAATAAGCACTTCAGCTGAATGCCAGTAAAACCAAAAACAGTTGAGCAAAAGACCGAATAGCATTAACTAAATGAAAAGGGATAACAAAAGAAAAATATAAATGATAAGGAAACCTGTGCCTTCCTTAAAAGGAAAATCAGTCTTCTTTTCATCAACAGTGCCCTGATGGAGGGTTTCAAGTTGACTCAAAAAATGCTTAGAATCCACAGCACTTGTAAGGCGATGATAAAGCTGCAACCATTAGGAGCAATTTTTGTTATATTTATAATTGCAGAAGTAAAAAATATCAGAAAAATCGTGTAAAGTTTCATGTTTTGTTTTGTTTTGCTTTAATAAAAAAGCACAGTACAGCAACCGATCACAAGGCACCCGATGAGAGCACAGGATCCCATGTTTACACTCTTTTCAACCTTTCTAAAAAACACTCTATAAGGAAGGTGATGTGGAGCAGAACCAAGACAAAAATGACTCAATTTTACCAGATGAGAGAATTCATCCCAAAGACAAATCAAGTGGGACCAAATGCAAATTAAGTGCAACCAGCCAAAGTTTTTTAGCATCAAAATCATGCATGGGCTTCAACATTCTTATTTGCATGGACGGGGAAGGCATTTGCATTGGGAATGACAGAGAATAAACACTTGCATGGAGAAATTAATGACACCTAAAATGACAGAATGGGAAAGTTAAGCATCAAATATTGTCATGTGTCGTGTCCAATGCCTTCTAATTAAGTCTAGTGAATCTTAAATGCTTAGAAAATTGTAGTTCGTTCTGTCGCATTGTAAGCTCTAATAATAGACCTGACATGTCATGGCAGAAGAATTGGTGTATGCAATTACTAATTTTCAGTTTGAATTCTCTCTCATCCGCTTTCTATATCCAACTCCTTGGCCCCGAATTGGTGGTGCTTCATTGTTGGTGGCTTTTGATTTCATGCTTGGAGAAACCTTGGACGGTGGCATTGACTTAAGGCCTTGGTCCCAAGGCTAACCCTAACGAAGTCCCGGCATCATTCTGCAAACTTACTCGTTTTCCTTACAATATAGCATCAGAGTGTTCAGTTAGATTAACATAAAATCTCATGCTCAGTTTATCGAGACGGATTTATGAGAGTGGCGATATAATGCTTGTGATTTGATCACAAATCTACCTAAATAACACCATTTTGCAATGCAGAGAAACCCCTCAGGTGGGTTAACGAAAAGGTAAATCCTAAATAAATAAACAACTACGTCGTCGTGATGCTTACTCGTCTACCCTAAAATTCCCGCTGGAAATTCAAGAACATACCCCGTCATAATCAGAAATCTCTTAGTAAATTGACATCTGAACTGGCTACGTTTGCAATGATGAAAAAACTAATATGCCTTTCCTCGAGATTGTGCAATGAATGAAAGATGCAAGGGAGGTCTGGGGATCGAAATGCGTCGAAAGGCATACGTCGGGGGGGCAATCCTCAAGAAGAGAAGGGGGTCGAGCGAGACTTTGAAGAATCATTAAATTTTCTTCAAGCAAACTTCGGAGTCGACTATTCTCGGATCGCACCGCCTCCAGTTCCACGTCTGAACATGAACAGCTATGCTCGTTGGCGTCGGAGCGATTCTCATGGTGTTTGCGGTGGCAGCACTCAACTGCGGTCCATGCGACATCTGCTACCTCCAACACCGTCTTGGCTGCCTCCAAAGCGACGTGACTGCGTCCTGCCATCTAGCCCAAACACAGGCTTCCCCGCTATCTCCCTCGCTGCAACCCCCGGCTGGCTCCCACGAACGATGAAGTTTTCAATGAAAAGCCGCAAGGTCGATGGACTGGGGGAAAATAATAATAATAAAGTTAATTTTATAAAATATTAACAAAAAAAAAGATAAAACTAACCAGGATAGTTTTGATTTTTTCAAAAGAATTGGATTATTAGATTCATTTTTTCAAATTGAAAATTAAACAAACTTTTAATCTCATTTCACATCCATTACATATAACGGCATATGTTTTATAAACGACTGTATTAATTGTCTAAAGTCACAACAATTTGATAGTCAGTTGACATATACACTGATGATGAGAAACTAAACTTGTTTCATCGATTCTTATTTTAGAGTGAGTTTGATTGGGTTACAAAATTTGAAAATAAAATAAAATAATAATAACATAATATTGTGTTTTATTGGTTCAAACCAACTCGCCTCAAGTTAATGATAATGCCAAACCTAGCCCCAACCAACCACAATGATACAATCTAAGCCAACCACAAAAATAATATCAATTTCTTACCAAAATGATAATGTTATATTTGAAATCAGCTAAAGCCATGCGTAGTGATTGAAAAAAGACAACAACAAAATTGATGAAGGTAAAATCCCAAGACAACCATGACATTTAACGTAAACATGTATATTATGCACGAGTAAAGACAACACAAGAAGGCATACACGAACAAATGCATCAAAACAAATAAGCAACCACAGATTGAAAACTCAAACCTCAACAATCATCTTTCACCAACATTGAACTGCACTTGCTTTTAAGCGTTTATATGATCACCACCACATCATTGTATAAATATCTATGCATGGGGGACACGACACATACATGAATCCTTTGACAAGTGTCAACAAGTATCTTGAAGGACTAATCGAAAGGTGCCTACCATAGGCACACTCTCAAATATGTCAAGATTTGGCGTAAAACATTTATTTTTAATAATTAAATAAGTAAATGTTTTAAATTAAAATTTTGGTGAAAGTTAAAAGTTTTTAGAGAAAATTGATGGTAACATGGTTACGGCACACAATTAGTGAATCGTGCAAATTAATCATGTGTGGTGAAGGAAATGAGACAATCAAATACATGTAGTTAAGCATATGATTTACTCGCCATTCACGACAACCGTATGTATGTGTGAAAAAATTATAGACCAGCTTCAATGGTTATGGGCTTTGTTTTAAATCATTAAATGGATTTTAATGAGACTATATTAATGGTTGGGATTTAATAATGGATTTAGAAAATATCAGTGATGGTTTTAAGTAAAGAGATGATGATGATAATAATAATAATAATAATATCATAATTTTATTATTGTTTTTAATTGGATAAAATGAAACAAAAGGAGAGTCACCCCCTTCCCTTCTCATTCTCATGTGAGTAACCGTCCAAGCAAGGTTCCCTCCCTTTGCCTTCCTTCCCCACCCCTCCTTTAATGTAAAGGGAGATCCATGTAGAGGTAAAATCCATCTCTTCCTTCCTCTCCTTCCTCTTCATCTCCCCCTTCTCCTTTTTGTGTGATTATGGTTTTTGTCTAAGCTTGGGATTTGGGATGGGGGGTTTCATGTAGAGATTCTGTTTTTGCCTTATAATACTTTGAAATATATCAAAGAATGTTTTCAGAGCCAGACACTAAGACGACGCGCAATTCTGAGGCCTGATGTGTCTGAGATTAATTTTATAAAAATATTAAATATATTTTATATCACACACGCACATTTCTTCAGAAATAATGTGATATCTCCTAAACAGTCTCAAATAAAAAATCTAAGACCACGGTTGAATGCAGAATGTGAGGTTTACCCTAGGTGCGACCTACGGTGGGTCAGCACTGGGTGTTCGGATAAGGCAACCATCAGCGAGTACATTAAGTGAATTAATTATTTATTTTAATTCATTCATTTAAACCTAATCCCCTCCATAAATACGTTGTTATGGTGAATTGTCAAGGTTATTTGTATAACCCTGGGACCACTGAGAGGATGAGTCATCGCTCTTCATTGGAGGATCAAGATCGGGCAGCGATCAACAACCGAATCAAGGTGAATTGAGGCGTAGTAAACACAACAGATCTTCCTCCTTCATTGGCAGCAACGTTTTCCACCAACAATCGATCCGAATTGAGATAGAACTCATCATTTGTGGATTCCACCTCTTGTGATTAAAAGATTGAGAATGATTAATTCATTTTCTTTGATTTGTGTTTAATCTGAACATTTTCATGCACCTGTGTATCAATTTTAATTTGTTTATTCAATTTATCTCTACTGTGCCATATTTCTCACCTTGGATATCCCCAATCTAATTTTTTGGCCAAGAACACCTGGACAAAGATTGTTGTTTTGACGCCCTGGACATTTATTTTTGTAATAATAATATTTTGTTAATTATTAGTATTAGTATTATTTTGTTTTGTTTAATAATGGTGTCATCCAAAATAAATTCTTGCATAATTTAAATAAAACATGTTTTATTCAATAGAAATGCTGAAACTTTACATTTTCAATAAGGTCAAAAGACCATCACTAACCTAGAATACCTACTAGGAGACCTACCAGAATCACCGAGAGACCACCAAACACAACAAAAAGACAAAGTAGTGAATATCCTTTGGGTCTGTTGCAATGAAAAAACATTATGGAAAGAACAATGACAACAATACTAAGCATCAAGGGGATGTAGAGCACCATCTTCACTGAAATGGTTTTTGAAGTTTGGAATACCCTAAACAAGTATTTACAAGGCTTTGAAGATAAATATGATTGTTGGTTTTTGTAAGGGTCATAAAATTTTATAATTGTTAGGTATTTTAAGTTTTTTTATTATTTTAAGTATTTTAAGTATATAAGTATTTTAAGTATTTCAAATGTTTTAAATTTTTTTAAAGTTATATCCTTGGCTAAATAAAGACATAGTTTTAATTAAAGATATATTTTGTATTTTGATTTTAAAAATATAATAACCATAATTTTTCTTTTAAATAAACATAAATTTATAAAAGTAATGACATGGTTTTTAACTAAGGTTGTATTTAGATTTTGAACTTATAATGCTTTAAAACTCAAATATATATATATATATACTTATAGAAACAATGGTATTTAGAGTTTTGTTTAACCATAAGAAAGAATATATATATATATATATATATATATATTCTATTTTTAATGTTTAATGAAGTTTTGTTTTGATAAAAATTTTGTGAGTACCCACCCAACCGAGGGCAGCCTTGAAGGCCTAGCCCTCAAGGTTTGGTGGGTGTCTCACAGTGGTAACCAAAGCCAGGTAGAGCGCCCGCATAGCGCACACTGAGTCACGCTCAGGCCCGTGTGTAGGGCTTGGTCAGGCGCATGCACGGGGTGAGGCATGTCACGCACCGGCACATGTAAGGGTGGGAAAATGCCCACGGGTGGGGGTCCCGTGTGTAAGGACCCCACAATGTGTGTGTTTATGTCATCAGAGTGAAGGTTGAGGCATCGAACCTTATAAGGCAGTCCAAGATCTCTTCCCGTTTTGATGTGGGATGCGTATTTTTACAGGAGATCTAATCTAATCCGTTCAATCTCGCCGTGCGAGATCTCAATCGTTCGATCCGGTATGGTCTTTGAATTCCACTGACCGCTCCCTTTTATCGTGATTTGCATAAACCATCTGATCGGGACGTGGCTAATCTCGACCGCTCATCCCTTTTTTAAAACTCATGGTTTCCCCGTGACCGTTTGATCAAATCCATGATTTATCCCAACCATTCATCTGTTTTTAAACCCCTAGAAATCACCTTAGCCGTTCGATCGATCCACGACCTATCCGAACCGTCCATTTCTTTTCTACATCTTCTCCCTTTCTTCTTCTTCTTCCCCATGCTGCACTAGTAGTCCTCGCCCTCCTCTCCACTGTTCTTTCCTCCCCCCATGAGTTTTCCTATCTCTCTCCTCAGACCCAACCCTTTTCTTTTTTTCCACAAGTCCACCGAGGGTGCATTAGTTTAATGCGAACCCCTTGGTGTATCATATAAGTTTTCTATAAATATATATATTCAGTGACTGGTTTATTCAAGGTCCTCTTTGATTACAGTTTTTTGTCTAAATAGTTGGATTCGAATTGATTCGGGTCTCTGTTTATTTTTTATTGCTTAACCATGGTATATAAAATTATATATATATAGTTTATATAAACCGTTTATATAAACCTCCTTTTTCACCCTTAACCCTACGGGTTTTTCTCTCCTCAACCTTCCTCCAACCACTTCTCAACTCGATCTCACTTGAAGATAGGTAAGGGTTTTATTTAGTTTTTGTTTGATTAACCCATATCTACTTATATGTGTATATACATACATACATACATACATATATATATATATATGACGAACCTATTATATTTTATATATTTCGAATTATGAATATTTGTGTTCTAAATGATGTTCTTTATTCATGTAATTCAAAGGGGTAATCTAGCATTGTTTTTGATGTGAAAAAACCCATATATTCACTTTGTGTATATACGGTTATATGTATATATATATAGATTTTAATTCTAATATGAATTAGGTTTTCATATAATTTAAATTAGTGATGAAATAATGTTTTGAAGTGTATGATACTTGTAAGGATTTATCAAACCTTGTTTTGGTTATGTAAATCCCATGTATACACTTTGTGTATACATGGTTTTATATAATCTTCAAAACCTAATCCATTTTGGGTCTTTCAAGTGATAATTATCAAAAATGTTTTTATGCATGTATTACTTGAAAAAGAGTTTACTAATAGTGTTTTGTTTTGGGTTTTTAAACATATATAACCATATATATGTATATACAATTATATATATATATATGTATGTATGAATATAGTTTTAATCCTAACCTGATTAATCTTACATCCTCTTAAGATAAACAATTATTTTTAAAGGTCATCCCTATACTTATTATTTTAATTTCAAAATCCACATGTATATATATAAGTACCACAATTACATATATGCATGTCTTACTTGATTAAATGATCACAAGTGCAATTTTATATTGGCAAAAAATAACAAAACATTGTTCTGTTATTGTGTGCCTCGAAATTTTAAAAGAAGTCGTCACCTTGTTATTGCAATTGACATTACATGCATCTTAATTTTATAATTTTAGAATAAATAGTTGTAAGTATCTTTTGTTTAATACATATACATATACATGCACAATGAAGTGTGCTTAGTTATTTATGCATCAATATCCCACATGAAATGAATGTTATACATCTGAAAATATTATGTTTTAACTCATGATGAATCCACCACAAATAATACGATTAATTATTAAAGTTATGATTTAATTTCCACTCTTATTTATCAGTGTATGGAAAATATGAATGATATCTATCTTGAATTCAGAAACATGTATCTTTACATTCATGGAACTAGGGTTTTAAGAGTTATTATTTTATGTGAAAACCCAAAAAATATATTATTAATTTATCACTTATGATAACTTGTGAATTAAGAATTTAATTATTCAAAGCGGTATGTGATACTTTTAATAAGAGACATAATTTAATTATTCAAAGTGGTATGTGACACTTTGAATAAGAGACGTAATTTAATAAATCAAATTGGTATGTGACACTTTGATTTAAAGATATTTAGACATATGAGGAATGAATTGGAATGATTATGTGATAGGTGAGGCTCGCCATATCCTTTCTATTCATCAGTAGGTCTCATGAGACAAACTAGGTTATGGCACGAGGTCTTGAAAGAATGATTATGTATGGTCTTGGCATAAGGCCTCGACAGCATGTTATGATTGTCTGGGATTATGAATTCCCTCAATATGTGCTTAATATTTAACCAACCATGTGATTATTTGACTAGTAAAATATCCTTGGTTAAGAATCTTTTACTTATGACAATGGTAATAAATTCACATGACACAATGATGTATATACTTGGAAAGTCACTTATAAAGAAAGTGTAACACCTATTTTTAGAACTATGATACAGAAGTTAGAAATACAACTGTCATTTCATGAATTTCATTTTATGTGAATTATGATTTTGTTTCTTGTGCAATTCTAACCAAGTATTAATTCATGTGTTAATTTTTACCTTCACCCTTGCATGCCACCCTTAAATTAGTTTGGTCAATTTTTGTCTTATATGTAGAATTCTATGAATTTTTGTATAAGTATGCATGCTATGATATATGTTTTAGCCTTTAAATAAATATATAAATTTTTGAGTATGAGATTTATCTAAAAATGATTTCAGGTAACCTTTGAAATATGTTGATGACGTGCTATAAGAAATGATGTTTCCTTTTAATAAAATGTTTTTTAATTATTTTAAAAGGATGTTTTAAAAAATGAATTTCATTAATTAGTTTTAAAAACCCCTTATTGGTCACTCTTGTTCTCACCCTATGTTTTTAATTTATTTTTACAGGGTTAGTAGATTTGTTAGCTTTGAGTTATTCTATGGGGTGGCTGCATTATGAAGCTTATCCCGTTCAGTTTTGAAGAAATGTATCAGCTCTATCTGGTTTTCCAGAACCTAAACTGAGAAGATTATTTTTGATGAGATGTGATGTGTAATTTTATCAGCAACTTTTTATAAAAAAAATCACACATCATGTTTTAGGTGTCAACTCCAGGATTTTGGAGTCGGGTACTCACAGTTGCACCATTATTTTTGTGCCTTTTCCCTCATCGTTCTTCATGTTCCTCATAATTGGCCTATGGGGACCACAATTCAACATTGTCAGGTGGGATCAAGCATGATCGGACCCCCAGATTTGTGGAAGATTATTTTATTCTAAATATATTAGCAATTAGATGATGGATCGAGATGATTTTAGGGATGCGATACCACCTTGGATTGGGAATCCGGTGATGCTACAACAAGTGCCTCGAGAAGTGGCATTGCATGTGGGATTCATGCGAGTAAATCAGAATTCCATTTTTTGGCCAACAGACAACTGAAAAAGATGGACATAGGCATTATCCTCTGATTATGGGTGGTAAACAGGTGCAATTTGTGGTAAAGGATTTGGATTTGGAACGTGTTAAGAAGATCTGAGTTTCTATGGAAATTTCAACTACACACTGTGTAGTTTGAAAGAACACATGACATGTTATTCGAAAATCCACAGAGTTAGGGTTTCTAGGAGATCATAAGTATCACACACCATGTGGGACCCCCACATTCTATGTGACTTGGTGCTGGTGACTCGATTTGTACTCTGGGAGTACACGGACACAGGCACGACCAATGTACATGGACATGGTCAGTGTACACGGACACGACCCGAATGACACAAGCACAGCTAGGAGAACATGGCTCGACTCTGGGTGTCTAAGACACACCATGAAGTCCCCTTACATGATGTGTAGGGACACATAACCAATTAATCATGTGTTGGTGAGGACATGTCCATGCAGTAGAGCGGGACCACACGCCATGTGGGTCCCCTACACGTCATGTACCTCCTTTTGGAGAAACTTCTACCTCTCGTATCTCCTTCATTTTGAATCAGATTTTGGACCTCAAGTAGCCCATCCTGAGTGTTTTTCCATTTATAACATGATATTGGCCTTCATAGTTTCTTTTTAATTATTATGAAAGATGTTCCAGGTGTGACACTTTTTTAGGTGATGCTCAATGATGACAGTGATCGAGCATGATCATCAGAGAAATTAGAGTGGCACCCTTCTATTGGACCAGGACATGGATTATATAACTATCTACTGAGTGGAAACCTCCTTCTGAGACAAATCATGAGTCCTTTATTTATCATTTGTGTAAGATCCCATGTTTTTTTAGGTAAGTACCTCTGAGTTTTTCATTTAAGCCTTGGTGGGCGGGTCTTGTTTGGTGACAGAGAGATTTTTTTGGGGAAAATGACTTAAAGTTTGGGGATGTATGCTTTTTTTAATTAATGGAGTCTAGGTAAATAGGTTAAGTGTTTCAAAAGTTCTTAGTATGTTGAGAAACTTTAAATGGGGTTTGAGTTGTTTAAAGGGAAAATGCACTGAAAATTCATCTGAAAAACATTTACACTTTGTGTAAAGGAATTACACATCATTTAATTTTATGGTGTTTTTAATAAAATAAATATGAGGCAACGAGTTTTTTGGCACATCCCATTAAAAATATTTACATGAAGTTTAACTACATTACAAGCCATGTAATTCCACATCCTGTTATTTTAAAGTGTTCTATGCAGTTGATTTCTCATTTCATTCCTTTGAAACATTCTCCTCTTGACCCTAGGGAATCTTCTAGACGAATTTGGAGTACCAACCTCCCTTTTAGATGCCCCATTTATGTGATCAATCCTCAGTAAGTCCTTTCAGTCAAGTTTTTTCCTTCTCTCCCTCTTCTTCCAACCATTGTAGTGTAATCCTTTGACCATGTGCATTGTTGGTTTTGATCTTGATCAATTTTGATAAAGGTTTCTCTTGGAGTTCATATGCAACTTATTCCTCATGGATTTTTTACATTGGAATCATTTTTGGATCACCAGTTAAAGGAAAAGGGTCTAAATCTCAACCCTATAGTTTGATAATTGTCAAGTTTATGAAATATTATGATTATGAAAACATTGTGTGAACCTAAATCAATTAAGTAAATGAATTAGATTATTCCTTGAAGTACTTTGGTTTCAATTAGCTTCTGACATGGAATATGGATACCTGTTGGGTGAGAAAATTATGAACATAATTGAATTGGAAAATGGATTAAGTGTTTTTAGCATGACATGAGACCTTAGGTGATTACTTGATATAGAATCCCTAAGTTGTGGAATATTTCTTATTGATATAACTGTTAATCAATTGTGATTTAAATTGAAAGTGGTAATTAAAAGATAAATGGTAATTTTCATAACTAACCATTGATATATATGATGTGATATTGTGATATCCATACTTTATGACATGACTTGTGTTCCATACCGAAATGCTTATTATTAGGCTCAGCCCTAAAACTTGCAAACTTATATACTATAATGCTGATATTGAGTGGGCTCGACTTGGTCTCATGCTTGAATTCTTATAGAGAGCAGGCTATTCCCAGTCCCATGATGTAATGCTTAAGGGGGGTTGAACCAAATGTTGTAATGCTTATAGGGATTTGACCTAGATTTTTGTGACTATACCATGGTTATATGGTGGTGGCTGACATGGTCGTAAGACACGCTTCAAGATATTTCAGCATTGCACCGAAGTAGGTTATTTTACTATGGCTGAATGGTTGTGGTTTATTTGGTCATAAGACATGCTCAGAGATATTCTAGTACAAATCCGAAACATGTTATTTTATCATGGATAAATGGTTGTGGTTTTCATGGTTGTAAGACATGCTTAGAGATATTCTGGAACAAATCTAAAGCAGGTTGTTGTTTTATTTTATTAATTGTTTAATTAATTAATACAAATATTTATCACCTTATTGTATAAACTTCTTATTATACTGGTTAGTTTATACAAAGAGTTATAATTACATGCTATCCAGGTCATCGTTTGGTACCTGAGCAGATTACGTGGATACAGGTTTGGATAAGGGAAAAAGACCTTACAATTTATTGTTTGCTTGCTGGATGGGCTGGAGTTTGGAGGTGGGACCAATGTAGGGTTCAATATCGGGTACTTTTTAGCCTTTATTTGAGTCTTTTAGTCTTTTACTTGTATTGTTTCTAGAATGACATTTAGTTACATTACAACACATCATTACATTATTCCTTAATTATTTATTGGATTGTTCAGTTGTCTCTTATTGTTGTCTTCTTCTTTATCTATACTTTGATTTATTTTGTTTTTATGGTTTATTTTCTATTATTATGACACTTCATACCAGGGGGTATAGTATACCCACTATACATTTCAAAATCCCCGCTGCTAGTCGGTAGCCTCTAGTGTATTGGGAGGCACGCTTGAGGTCTCATAACCAACCCTTTTTGGCTATGTGAGAAAGTGCCAGATTAGAGGATGTTACAAAGTGGTATCAAAGGAGAAGATTTTATTTTCTTCTGATTTACTATTTGGGAAAGGTAGAAAGTATACTAGGATGTTTCAGGATTGGGTAATGATCTTATGCATGGGAGTAGATAACCCATGTATAGGGGAAAATCTGAGTTCCCGAGGATGAGATTGTTATTTGTGATATGTGCTGGTTACAGTTGATGTTACTTCACATTGGGTGATTCACATGTTGTGTGGGGTTATTATTTTATGATGTTACTATTTCTTTAGATTTGTACTTGTGGCCCGGTATAGAGTGAGATTATAATATATGCATCATAATAGGCACATAAGGATATATTGACATGCATTGTTCATGATAGGGGAATATCTATTCTTGCATGTGATATATGATTACTTGTTGAACTATGATATGAGATATTTTTTTCATTGGATAACTAGAATGAATTGATGTTTCATGCTAAAATAATTTAAATCCATGTTTAGGGAGACTAAGATTTAGTGGTTCTTTGCTGTAGTCACCTGTTGAGGTTGACTTGTTGCTAGCTAGTTCTCTAAGGTGTGCGTTTATCTTGTAGAAAAAATTCCTCCTCATCATCTTTGACTTGTTTTTCAGAAGAGTGGAAATCAACATGATCCTAATGCAGATAAACTGGAGCTTCCTGTAGTTCCTAAGGAATATATAGATGTTTAAGTTCGCGAAAACTTCCCGGGGGTCATGCGATCCAAGGAAAGGGAGACTGTTCGTATTGTTCCTTTGATGTATGAGTTGAAAAGAGTTCTTCAGCTATAGCATCTGCCAATTTTTACAAGGGAAGGGGGACCCTAGGTAGCCAAGTTCTAGATTGAGTTAGTCCAAACAATCTCTAAGAATCTCGAGACACCCACATATAGAAGGTTGATTCTTGCTGCATATATACTTCATGGACCTACCAAGAGTTGGTGGGATATTCTGGAGGAATCTAGGCAGTAGGATGAGCTATATTGGAAGTAATTCAAGATGAATTTCCTAATCTGTTTCTATCCTACGATGTTTAGGGATGATAAATATTGTGAGTTCATGCACCTGAAGTAGGAAGCCATGTTAGTGTTGGACTATACTAGATGTTTTAGTGACCTACAGTTCTTTGCACCATCTTTGGCAGCTGATGATATCTCTAGGGAGATAAATTTTCAGGATAGTATTTGTTATGAGATAAAATCAAAGGTAAATGTTTTTCACTTGAGAAGTTTTGAGGATGTGATGAACCAAGAACTCATCACAGAAGGGAATATGAGAGAGTCCCCAAGTAGTGGCCAAACTGTTTCAGCAGGATGATCTGGGAGATCTTCTTCGAGTGGAAAGAAGTGCTGCTATGAAAGTTTATGCCAAGGTAGTGGTGGGAAAAGTAGTTAGGGTAGTGGAAAACCATCTCAAGACCATGTTCTGTTCTAGTGCTATCAATGTGGCATGTTTGGTCACAAGCTCCCGTAGTGTCCTACCGCGTAGTCTAGTGTTGTATATGTGGTGGTATAGGTCATCTTCAGAGGTTCTGTGTGAACTTTTTGTAGAAGACTAACACCAAATTTAGAAAGGGGCTTAACTACCCCTCAGCAGGTTGGTAGTTAGAGTTCCACTGGCCATTCAGACTGAGGTAGGGGAAGTGGTACCCCAGTGCATGAGCAATAAAATCGGGCAAGGGAAATAGTTTAGGGTAGTCAGAATGTAGCCCAGGGTAGATGAACAAGTTATCTTCACATTATGAAGACTACTTTGGCTATTGTAGATGCAGGATAGTCTACCATCAGAGGTATTATTCTTGTATCATCTACCTTATCTTGTGTTTTGTTTGATACATGATAATTGTATTCTTTTATATATTCTATTTTTGAAAATGGTTTGGGCTTGGATGTGGAAATATTGGATGGTTTTTTAACCATCGACACACCATTGGGAGTGTGGTTTGAGAATATCAAACATTTCAAGGAATGTTCTCTATAGATTAGTGGTTACCATTTCTTTTGGGAACCATTTGTGCTGGAAATGAAAAACTTTGACTTGATTCCTAATATGGATTTATTAGTTTTATATCGGGCTCATATCAACTGTTACAAGAGGATATTTATCTTTCTATCTCCAGAAGGAGGCAGTTATTTTCACCAACATGACTGGGATCATTAGGCTGGTTGTTCGAGGATAATTCAATGCAGATTAGATTGTATCACAACTTAGATAACTAGTATTTCTCTAGATAATGGTGGAATTTAGTAGGATTATTTTCCTCCAATAGTAGACCATTTTCAGGATGTATTTTCTAACAAGTTCTATGGATTACCGCCTAATTGACTTGGTGCTGGGAGCAGAGCCAATTTCTATCCCTCCTTACAAAATGACACCAACAAAGATTTGGGATTTTAAAGTTTATCCAGAATATCTAGAATATAAAGGATTCATACGACCTAATATATCTCCTTGGGGTTCTCAAGTTCTCTTTTCCAAGAAGTCTAATGAGTCTTTTCTCTTATGTGTGGATTATCATAGGTTGAACCAGATGATGGTCAAGAATAGATATACTCTTCCACACATTGATGATATTTTCGATCAGTTGAGAGATTCTAAGATATTATCCAAGATTAATTTGAGATCATGTTACCATTAGTTTAGGGTGATACCATCAGACATACCTCATAATGCATTTAGGAGAATATATGGATTATATGAATTCATAGTGATACCGTTTGGGTTGACTAATGCACCGACAGTATTTAGGACCTAAATGAATAAGATCTTTCATCATTTTATAGACCAGTTTGTGGTGTTTTTTGTCAAATATATCTTTGTGTACTCATAGTTAGTAGATGATCATGCCAAACATCTTAACATCATCCTAAGTACATTGAGAGAGCATCAGATTTATTCCAAGATAACCAAATGCACTTTATATATTAATAATATGAACTTCTTAGTACATGTTATCTCAGAGGTAAGAGTGTCACTGGACCTAGAGAAAGTCACAACCATGGTATCTTGGGAACAGGTCATGAACGTCTTTTAGATTCAGATATTTATGGGTTTAACAAGTTATTATTGACACTTTATCTAGGATTTCTCCCATTTGGCAGCACTAATGTCTGGGATGACCAATAAAGGGGTGAAGTTTTTTGGTCTGATTCTTTCGAAATAGCTTTTTAGGACCTAAGAGGTAGGATGACCTCAACACCTATCCTCATTTTACCTATGTCAGGTAAATCATATATCATGTACTGTGACACATCCAAAGTTGGACTCAGAGTATTTTTAATATAGGAGGACCAAGTGGTTGTTTATATCTCTAGGTAACTGAGACCACGTGAGAGGAATTACCCTGATCATGATCTAGAGTTATAAATAGTGGTATATTCCCTGATATGTTTGAGACACTATCTCATGAGTGAGAGGATTTTGGTATACACGGAATATAAGTGCCTTATGTACATCTTTTATTAGTGGGAGTGAAACCTTTGGCAGAGAATATGGGTCGAGTATCTACAGTCTTTCAACTTTGAAATTGCTTATACACCAGGAAAGGGAAACATTGTTGTTGACTCTTTGAGCTAGAAAACACAGAAATAGGTAGTACAAGAGTCTTGTGATGAGTGGTAGATAATTTCTATTTTTGTAGAAATGCATCTAGATGTTCAAGAGTCTTAGGGATGGGTAACTATGACTTTGAAATCTATTATATCTATACTTTTGGACTAGATTATGACTTGGTAGTTTTCTGATTTAGAGGGTTTGGTTAAGAGAGAAAAATTATATGGTGGGGAGACACCATCAGGATGGTCACTTGGTAGTGGAAATTCTCTTCTTTTATATGGCCAAGTATGGGTTCCTATGGGCTTACGTGAGGAGATAATGAGGGAGTTTCATGCTTCTATATGGGCAGTGCATCCTAGTTTAATAAAGATGTATCATGATCTTTGTAGAAAGTATTGGTGGTCATGAATGAAGAAAGAGGTGACAAGCTTCATGTATTGATGCTTCACTTAACAGATGAAATCTGAGCATTAGAGGCTGGTTGGGATTTTTCAGCCTTTTCCCATTCCTAAGTGGAAATGGGATGATGACACAATAGATTTTGTGAAAGGATCACCCATGAAAATCTATAAGAATTGTTGAGTCAATAAGGTTTTCCTTATGAATTTTTCATTCCTTCTTGTTTTGAAAATCACAAACACCTTATCCTTAAGGAAAATTGCTTTCTTAAGAAAAATTGATTTTATAAGGAAAATTGCTTTTATAAGGAAATCACTTTTGTAAGAAAAATTATCCTTATCATATTTTCATCCATATTTTTTTCTTAAGTATGAGATTCAGATTCATTTCTATTTTCTCAGAATTGCTTGAAACTTTGATATGAAGTATTCTGTTTTAGGATCAGAATTCTGGATAAGAACTATAAGGAAGTTTCATTCTGAATTCCGGATACGAACTCTGATTAAGTTCTACTCCAGATTCAGGATAACGAATTCTTATGAAGTTCGATAACGAATTCTCACTACGAATTCTAATGACCAACTCTCATTCCGAATTCTTATTCCGAATTCTCTTATTAAACAGAATCTGATTATCTTTGTTTTATACACTCTGAATTTATTCAGACTCCGATTTTTTTTTTGGTTAGACTCCAAACTTTTATTTTACTTATGCCTTTATATTTTGACAACTCTTTATTATTTTCCTTACACTCCTAACCTTCACTACGAAGCTTTCATTCCGGACTTTTGAGTTAGAATTAAAATGATGTCGTACATTCTGTTACACTTGTTTTGTTATAAAACGATGTCGTCCATTCTGTTATAAACTAACTGTTGGCTAAGTGACACGTGTACAGGTCCCTCCGATTTTTAAGGAAGATATGACCGTTGGGAAGGAGGCCGACCTTACCTATAAATAGGAGCTCATTTGAAAGAGCTCATAACACACAACAACGATTTTTGACATTGTGCATACATGCTGTTGAAGTGATTTCTAGAGAGAGGATCTTATTAACTCTCAAAGCTTCGTGCGACTCCGAATGTTGGTGACTACATTTGAGGACTTTCGGGGATAGGAAGACAGAGGTTTCCAACACCTTGAAGTTGAGGGCTTCCTTGCTGAGGAAGACAGAGGTGGCCAACTACCTTGAAGTTGAGGGCTTGCGGGGATAGCAAGACAGAGACTCCGATCTTCATATCGAGGGCTTACCCTGATGTGGGTAAGACAGACTTGCTTTAAAGTATAAATCAAGGGACCTTTATCCAAGGTTGTTGGATACCCTTCTCTTTGGGTTAAAAGACTTATATCTTGTTACTTGTAGTACTACTACTTGTTTATATTCCGCTGCATTTTGTATTATAAGGAAAGTATAACTTTCTTATACTTCCTTATTTGTACTCTGTTTCATTTATATTCTATACGCTTTAAGGTAGAATCTCATATTGTAATCTTTTATTAAGTTTAAATTTCCGGAACCATATTTCTGGAACCTACTTTCAGAATCTCTTTCCAAGTTTGCATTCGGTGTTAGAGGTGTTGTGAATTTGCTTAGTTTAACCTTGTTAAACTTAGTCCTTTCCTTTTCTTAAGGAAAACATAGTTATTCGTAACTAACTTTAAAGGTTCCAAAGGAATTTTTAAAGTATACAATTCACCCCCCCTCTTGTATATTGAGCATCTACATCACTATTTCGATCCTACAAGAATGATATTGTATGGGTTGTTGTGGATCGATTGAATAAGGTATCCCAATTGTTAACTATCTAGTAAACCTTCATAGTTGATGATCTGGGTAGTATTTACATGTGAGAGGTAGTTAGGTTGCACGATGTTCCGAGGAGTATTGTTTCATATAGAGATCCTCATTTCACATCATGTTTCTGGAAGGGTCTTCAGAAGGCTCTGGGATTGTGGTTACTTTTGAGAACAACCTATCATCATCAGACTGATAGTTAATCTAAGCAAACTATTCATATTCTAGAGGATATGTTACGATCCTATGTTTTGCATTTCGGTGGTTCTTGGGAGAAATATATGGCACTTATGGAGTTTTCATATAATAATAGCTTTAGGCATCGATCCAAATGGAACCTTTTGAGGATTTGTATAGAAGGACATTACATTCACCTCTTTATTGACTGGAGGTAGGTGAGTCAACACTTGTTGGGTCTAGTCTTGTGTAAGAGACATATGAGTAGGTTCAGTTGACCAGACAACAGTTGGTGACTATGTAAAGTAGGTAGAAATCATATGTTGGTCATCAGAGATGACCTCTAGAATTCAAGGTTGTTCATCATTTTTTCCTTCAGGTGTTACCTAGGTTGTGGAAATTCCATATTAGGAAATAGGGAAAGCTAGAACCCAGGTTTCTTAGGTCATTTGAGATAGTGGCAAGGGTCATTCTAGTGGCATACCATCTAACCCTTCCACAGAGCTATAGTTCCATGCATGGCATGTTCCACATGTCATAGTTATGAAGATATTATACTGAACCTTACCATGTGATAGATGTAGAATATGTAAATCTTTGTGATATGTGTCCTTTTAGGAGCATCCAATATGGGTTGTGGGTCGTAGTGAGAAATATCTTCAGGGTAGGACCATACCATTGGTTTGAGTGCAGTGGCAGCATGGGCGAGTTTAGGAGGATACTTGGGAGAGGGAGCCTAATATGAAAACATAGTGTCCAAAATTGTTTACTAAGACCTCACAGTGACACTTAGAGCATCTTGGGGATAAGCTGCTATATGGCGGTGAGGTTGTAAGATCCTGTCTTTTTACAAGTATGTCCCTCTTTGAGTTTTTTTTTGTTTGATAATTGGTGTCCAAGTCTTGTTCATAGATGAAGATACTTTTTTAGGTAAAATGACTTAAAGTTCAGGGATGTATTTTTGTTTGAACTAATAGAGTTTGGGTAACTGGGTTAAGTTTTTCATGGGTTCTTGGTAAGTTGAGAATATTTAAAGGGGGTTCGGTTTATTTAAAAAGAAAATAGGATGAAAAACATCTATATAACATTTACATGCCATGTAAAGGGATTACACATCATATAATATTTGGGTGTTTTTAATAAAATAAATCTGAGGTGATGGGTTTTCTGGCGTATCCCATTAAAAATATTTACATGATGTGTAACTATATTAAAAATCAAGTAATTCCCCGACCAACTATTTTAAAGTGTTTTTCATGGTTGATTTATCATTTCATTCTACTAAATCCTTCTCCTCTCGACCCTAGGGAATCTTCCAGATAAATTTGAAGTACCACCATCTGTAAAGACAAGTAAAATTCAAGGGAAATTTTTTCTTAATTTTCTTTAGAATTTTACAAGAGCGCGGTTTCAGACGGCACCTGATTCCGAGGCCCGGAGTGCCCGGAATTAATTTCTGAAGTTTGGATCGGGTACGTTCAGTGAACGAACGAGAGGGTTTTTCTAACTTTTGATACGGTGCTCGGAATTGAAATCCGAGGGCACTGATGAACTCACAGCGCCGATATTCTCTTAAAGAGACCTTTTCGGGAGTTGCGTTTGTTTCGGGTTAAAAGTTAGTTTTTGGGAGATTTATAAAAAAAGTTGAATAAAAAGTGTGAATTCTTTTTATTTTACTTTTTGTAGGTTAACTCCTCTCAAAGGGAGTTAGGGATGGGACCCACACCCACTTAACCTCCCTTGAGAGGATTAAGTGTGGTGGGGCCCACACTAAACCTAAACCTCTCATCTTCCCTCAAACTCCCTTAACTCCTCTTTAATTAACATGACAACTAGTTAATAAATGTGGAGTTATCTCTTGTTTGAATTTCAAACCTTTGAAATTCTTTTTGTGAATAAAATAAGACTTTGTCTTATTTTGTTGGGTTAGAACTCTTAGCCATCTTGGAGTGGTTGAGAGCTTTACTTTCTTCTTCAACCTTGACGAAGAACACGAAGAACGCCGTTCTTCAACGAAGAACTTCTTCGCCGAAGAACACGGTCTTTCCGCGACGCCATATCCGCGACGCGACGTACTTCTTCCGCGTCATCTCTTCCGCGACGGTTTTCCGCGACGAACGCCATCGACAACGACTCTTCCTCCGACGTCAAAGGAATCGACACCGATATTCCACGACTACGTCAACGTGCGACTATCGAGGTAGAGGTTCTTGAGTTCGTTGTTTCCTTTATTTTTTTTGACTTTCCTCAAGACTTGACGTAGAACGCTCAAGTTCCGACGAAGAACGCCGCTCCGCTCTTCTTCGTCTTCGGTGTCAACGAGAGAGAACACCGCACCTTCCTCGGACAATCTTCGTCGGCGTACAAGAATTCGCCAACGACGTGCCTCTTCGGACGCGCCTCTTCGGACGCGCCTCTTCGTCGTTGAATTTGACGAACGACGACCGCGACGCCCGACCTCCGCGACGTCGTCTTCCGCGGAACGTAGACAAATCTTCGAACCTTATACCAAGGTAGGGGTTGTTGATTCAATTTTTATTTATTTCGTTCTTGATCGTGGATCTAGCACGTCTAACGTGAGACACTTGATTATTTTAAAGTTGCGTTATTATTTTAACGTGAGGGGGCCGGACCGCACGAACACGGCCGAACCCCCCTCCATCGTGTTGTTTAATCTTGCGGGCGGAAGCAAGGTGGCGTGGTGCCATCGCACCACGCGGATAATTGTACGTTTAACTTATGCGATGCCGTCGCGCGCGCACCTTGGAAGAAACAACAAGAACGCGACGCCGTCGCGCCGCGTTGAATGAATATCAAAGCACGGCGAAGGGGCGCGGTGCCGTCGCACCGCGCCGGACGACGAACGCCGCGGCCGGTTCCGAGCCGCGGCGGGACGAGGAGACCGCGGCCGGTTCCGGGCCGCGGCGGAAGAGAAGACCGGCGGCCGGGCCGCCGGCGTCGGAAGTCGAAGGCGGGACCGGAATTTCCGGTCCCGTTGGTAAAAACCGGCCGGCCAGCTGGCCAGCCGGATGTCAGAAAACCGGGGGAATAAATCCCCCGGACGGTTCAGCAAAACCCCCCTCTTAATGAGGGGGGGCGGTTCCATGGAAGGGGGGGGGGCAGCAGCCCCCCGGTTCGCTTAATAAAACCGGCCCCCACGTGGGGGGGGGGGGGGGGGGCGTTTGTTGCAAAGGCGCGGCCTTTGTGCCGCGCCGCTCCAAATCAGCGGGGGCTTTCCCCCCGCGTGCCGACCACGTGCGGCGCCAGCCGTGGCCCGCCGCGCCGCCGCGCCGCCAGGCCGCCGCGCCGCCGCCGGCCGCCGCCCAGGGGGGGGTCGGGCCGGGTCGGCCCGGACCCGGACCCCCCCGTTTCGAACCAGAATCGGTTTTTGGCCCATAACTTGAGCCTCGGACCTCCGAATGACGAACAGTCTGCGGCAACGCGATCCTTGGATCGAGACGGTCGTTTCGGTATATCGCACTCAAGGTTTCGGATTACTTTGAGTTCGGCCGGGTTGGTTCGTTCACGGAACCAACCGGGCCTTCGGAGCGGAAACACTCATATCTTGAGCTACGGACGTCCGATTGACGTGCCGTCAGCCGCGTTGTGTTCCTCTTAGTGAGACAGATCTTTTGGCATACTCCGCCCGAGGTTTGGACGCAGGTGGAGTACGGTCGGGTTGGTTTTGCCTTAAAAACCAACCGGGCCCCGGAGACGAAAATGCCAATAACTCTCAGACCGGGCGTCCGATCGACGCACCGTCTGTTGCGTTGAGTTCCTGTTTACGATACGGAACTTTTGGTATCCTTCGCCCGAGTTTTGGATACAGTTAGTAGTGGCCGGGTTGGATCGCACCCGAAATCCAACCGGGCCCCTGGAACGGGAAAGCTGATATCTTTCAGACAGGACGTCCGTTTGACGAACCGTCAGCGGCGTTGGTGTTTACGTTGAGTAACGGTCCCTTTGAGTATACCCTATGGGAGTTCGGGGTACAGTTGAGATACGGCCGGGATTGGTTTGCTCACGAAACCAACCGGGCCCCTGGGACGAAAAGGCTAATAACTCACAGACCGGGCGTCCGATTGACGCGCCGTCTGTTGCGTTGAGACCCCTATGATGAGGCGGTCCTTTGAGTCACTTCTTCGCGGAACCTTGTGATACTTGGAGTATCGACCAGTAGCTCGTGGAGCGGACCCTCCCGGAGACGAGCGTGCAGAGTTCGGAGACCGTGTAGCCGGCTGAGACCTGACGACTGCTTGACCGACTCGGCTTGGAGTGAGTCGACTAGCCCAGTGGACGGAGCGCCCGGTATTTGGCGGCAGACCCACGGCGGACGGAGCGCCTGGTAGTTGGCAGCAAACTCGCGGTACTCGACAGGAGGAGTACCTCAGTAGGCTATCTGGGTAGCGCCCGGTATTTGGCAGCAGACCCTCAGCGGACGGAGCGCCTGGTAGTTGGCAGCAGACCCGCAGTACTCGACAGGAGGAGTACTTCAGCAGTCTTAGGTTAGTGAGCAGTACCTCGGAGTCGTGACAGGACCATTGTACACTCTAGAGACGGAGCTCTTCAGCAGTTACGGTTTCGATAATGAAAATCCTGGTTTGAGCTGAGACTTTGACCTTTGTGTTTCCTCATGATTGAGATGGGTTACTTGATAACTTAGGTATATGTATGGGCATATACCTGGGTAGTGGTTATCCGTTGACCTCATGATCCTTGTGTTTCCTCATGACTGAGATGGGTTACTTGATAACTTAGGTATATGTATGGGCATATACCTAAGTAGAGTTTATCTGTTGTGATCTTCTTGTGGTTATCCTTGTTGGTTTTAGTGAGACCTTGAGGGTCTCGGGGTCCCTACTGAGTATCGTTATACTCACCCCTGCACGGGCTATGCCCGCACCTCGTTGTGTTGGTTGCAGACGACGGCCAGTACTGACAGAGGCCGAGTGTTCGAGGACTGGACGGTACCTGGAGGTGGACTATACGACGAGGCGGTACCCAGAGGCAGACCACTGGGCGGGACATACTCGGAGCAGACGGCGGGACCTGAGGAGCAGAGGAGCTATCTGTACCCACCCTTCAGGTGGGATTTCCAGTGGTCAGCTCGGCGTAACAGCTTTACTTTTCAGTTTCTGTTTCCCCTTTCGAGTTGTACTTTACAGTTGGGCTTGTATTTCCGTCCCCTTTTTACTTTCCGCACTTTTAGTTGTACTCTGTTTTTGCTTAGTGATTCTTTCTGCTTGCTTACTCTGTGGTGTTTGTTTACTTTACAAAGGCAATGCCTTCCCTTTTTACCGGGATTTACGCCTTGGTGCTAGTCGCCAGCCCCTGGCCTATGGAAGGCGGGCTTGGGGTAGTCACGGCACGGACCCCGAGGGCGGGTCGTGACAAATTGGTGTCAGAGGAGTTCGGTTCTACTGCAGAACTTATAACTCTGATGTTTCTTTCTGTGAAGCAATAGTGTTGGGAGTACCGAGTGTGGTTTTTAGTTCAGGGAGTCCAGTGTTGGTGCGGGCGGCCGACGTATCCATACACCAGGACCCTGACAACTGATTTCCGACTTTGTGCACGAAAACACTGATTGCGTGTGTGTTTTCAAAGGTTTTTCCCCTTAAAACAGCTCAAACCAGGTCAGCTCACCAGGTATAATCGTTTGATCGTGTTACGTTGTTTCTTTCAGGATGTCTTTTCTCAGACGACCAGCTAGAGCCCGGAGGGATGAGCGTGCTGACAGTCTGTCGAGCGACGAGGCTTCGGTACAGGGCCCTCTTGCAGTTGAGGCACCAGCGGAGGCACCAACGGTACTACCATACGTTGGGCCACCGATGCCACCAGCCCCAGCAGTAGGCGATGCACGACGCTTGAGCGCGCTGCACGAGTTCCAGCGCCAGAGGCCACCCAGGTTCCGGGGAGAGACGGACCCGCAGGCGGCTGAGGTTTGGCTGGAGGCTGTGGTGAGAGTCTTCAGGCTAGTGGGGACGCCGACAGACTTCATGGTGATCTTTGCTACCAGCCTCCTTCAGGCAGCAGCAGGTAGGTGGTGGAGCCACTTGTTTCAGTTTTGCGATGAGATGAACTTCGCATGGGAAGACTTCGAGACCTTCTTCAGGGTGGAGTTTGTGCTAGTATCTCTACACCCCGAGCGTGTACAGGAGATTCTGCCTTTGCCGCGTGTTTTTCGATCAGAAGCCGAGTCATCTGTGGGCAGTAGACAGATGATGCAGAGGTCCAGGAGGACCAGACCAGCAGTTGGGCGATCTCGGGTTTTAGGACCGGTGGTGCAGGGCACCCGGAGTGGGAACAGAGCTAGCCGTGCAAGGAGCAGGTTGTGTTACTCATGCCGCGGAAAGCGTCACCTGGCACGTGACTGTCCGACTCCTCGATCCGCAGGCTTGGAGGGAGCCACCGAGGTTGAGGCAGCGACAAATGCTGGAGCTCTGGGAGCAGGTGGAAAGGGGAGGAACTAGTGGATACGTCTTTTGTACTTCTAGTTCCATGTTGATGTTGCTTTTGTGTAGCGTCTTGTATTATGAGCTGCAATAATAAAAGACGCATACCTTTGTGATGTTTTCTTTCCTGTCCTCTTTTGTGATGTTACTATGAGGTTCCAGTTGACTGTTGACTTGACCCTCACTTGTGAGACATCTACTGGAGAAGACCCAGTTACCACACACTGATGCCGACAGTGTGACTCAACCCTTGGAGGCGAGAGTAACGGTTGGATCTCTTAGTAGTAGCGTCGAGGCCTTACGACGTCATCCTTGGTATGGATTAGTATCATCCATGTTAGGATTGACTGTTTTAGGCAAAGAATGTGGTTCATCCAGGGGATGAGACCAGGTTTCTCTTATCGGAAAAGAAGAAATCTTGCAGCTCTTGTGGGACCAGAGATGGTCCGGGCCACGTCAAAGGAGGTCCATGTCATCCAGGAGCGGATGAGGACAGCACAGAGCCGGCAGAAGTCATACGCTGACAGGAGGCGGAGGCCACTAGAGTTCGAGGATGGTGACCACGTCTTCTTGCGGGTCTCACCTCGACGTGGTATTCGGAGATTTGGCCGAGGCAACAAGTTATCTCCACGCTTCATCGGACCCTTCCAGGTCCTCAGCAGGGTTGGTGAGGTGGCTTATCGCCTGGCTCTACCACCTCAGTTGCACCAGGTGCACGACGTCTTCCACGTGTCTCAGCTGAGGAGATACGTGCACGACCCGACGCACATCCATGACGATGGGGCGACTTTTACGGAGGTCCCGGTGGAGATAGAGGATCGACAGGAGCGGGTCCTACATGGGCGATCGATTCCTCTTGTGCGCAACAGATGGCGGCACGGGAATCTCCAGGAGAGCACATGGGAGCGGGAGGCTCAGATGCGTGCTCAGTACCCTCTTTTGTTTCCCTAGTTTTTGATGTATCTTTACGGGGACGTAAAGCCCTGAGGTGGGAGTAATGTAAAGACCCGTAAAATTCAAGGAAATTTTTTTCTTAATTTTCTTTAGAATTTTACAAGAGCGCGGTTTCAGACGGCACCTGATTCCGAGGCCCGGAGTGCCCGAAATTAATTTCTGAAGTTTGGCTCGGGTACGTTCAGTGAACGAACGAGCGGGTTTTTCTAACTTTTGATACGGTGCTCGGAATTGAAATCCGAGGGCACCGATGAACTCGCAGCGCCGATATTCTCTTAAAGAGACCTTTTCGGGAGTTGCGTTTGTTTCGGGTTAAAAGTTAGTTTTTGGGATATTTATAAAAAAAGTTGAATAAAAAGTGTGAATTCTTTTTATTTTACTTTTTGTAGGTTAACTCCTCTCAAAGGGAGTTAGGGATGGGACCCACACCCAATTAACCTACCTTGAGAGGATTAAGTGTGGTGGGGCCCACACGAAACCTAAACCTCTCATCTTCCCTCAAACTCCCTTAACCCCTCTTTAATTAACATGACAACTAGTTAATAAATGTGGAGTTATCTCTTGTTTGAATTTCAAACCTTTGAAATTCTTTTTGTGAATAAAATAAGACTTTGTCTTATTTTGTTGGGTTAGAACTCTTAGCCATCTTGGAGTGGTTGAGAGCTTTACTTTCTTCTTCAACCTTGACGAAGAACACGAAGAACGCCGTTCTTCAACGAAGAACTTCTTCGCCGAAGAACACGGTCTTTCCGCGACGCCATATCCGCGACGCGACGTACTTCTTCCGCGTCATCTCTTCCGCGACGGTTTTCCGCGACGAACGCCATCGACAACGACTCTTCCTCCGACGTCAAAGGAATCGACACTGATATTCCACGACTACGTCAACGTGCGACTATCGAGGTAGAGGTTCTTGAGTTCGTTGTTTCCTTTATTTTTTTTTGACTTTCCTCAAGACTTGACATAGAACGCTCAAGTTCCGACGAAGAACGCCGCTCCGCTCTTCTTCGTCTTCGGTGTCAACGAGAGAGAACACCGCACCTTCCTCGGACAATCTTCGTCGGCGTACAAGAATTCGCCAACGACGTGCCTCTTCGGACGCGCCTCTTCGTCGTTGAATTTGACGAACGAAGACCGCGACGCCCGACCTCCGCGACGTCGTCTTCCGCGGAACGTAGACAAATCTTCGAACCTTATACCAAGGTAGGGGTTGTTGATTCAATTTTTATTTATTTCGTTCTTGATCGTGGATCTAGCACGTCTAACGTGAGACACTTGATTATTTTAAAGTTGCGTTATTATTTTAACGTGAGGGGGCCGGACCGCACGAACACGGCCGAACCCCCCTCCATCGTGTTGTTTAATCTTGCGGGCGGAAGCAAGGTGGCGTGGTGCTGTCGCACCACGCGGATAATTGTACGTTTAACTTACACGATGCCGTCGCGCGCGCACCTTGGAAGAAACAACAAGAACGCGACGCCGTCGCGCCGCGTTGAATGAATATCAAAGCACGGAGAAGGGGCGCGGTGCCGTCGCACCGCGCCGGACGACGAACGCCGCGACCGGTTCCGAGCCGCGGCGGGACGAGGAGACCGCGGCCGGTTCCGGGCCGCGGCGGAAGAGAAGACCGGCGGCCGGGCCGCCAGCGTCGGAAGTCGAAGGCGGGACCGGAATTTCCGGTCCCGTTGGTAAAAACCGGCCGGCCAGCTGGCCGGCCGGATGTCAGAAAACCGGGGGAATAAATCCCCCGGACGGTTCAGCAAAACCCCCCTCTTAATGAGGGGGGGGGGGGGGGGTTCCATGGAAGGGGGGGGGGGCAGCAGCCCCCCGGTTCGCTTAATAAAACCGGCCCCCACGTGGGGGGGGGGCGTTTGTTGCAAAGGCGCGGCCTTTGTGCCGCGCCGCTCCAAATCAGCGGGGGCTTGCCCCCCGCGTGCCGACCACGTGCGGCGCCCGCCGCGGCCCGCCGCGCCGCCGCCCAGGGGGGGGGGGGGGGTCGGGCCGGGTCGGCCCGGACCCGGACCCCCCCGTTTCGAACCAGAATCGGTTTTTGGCCCATAACTTGAGCCTCGGACCTCCGAATGACGAACCGTCTGCGGCAACGCGATCCTTGGATCGAGACGGTCGTTTCGGTATATCGCACTCAAGGTTTCGGATTACTTTGAGTTCGGCCGGGTTGGTTCGTTCACGGAACCAACTGGGCCTTCGGAGCGGAAACGCTCATATCTTGAGCTACGGACGTCCGATTGACGTGCCGTCAGCCGCGTTGTGTTCCTCTTAGTGAGACGGATCTTTTGGCATACTCCGCCCGAGGTTTGGACGCAGGTGGAGTACGGTCGGGTTGGTTTTGCCTTAAAAACCAACCGGGCCCCGGAGACGAAAATGCCAATAACTCTCAGACCGGGCGTCCGATCGACGCACCGTCTGTTGCGTTGAGTTCCTGTTTACGATACGGAACTTTTGGTATCCTTCGCCCGAGTTTTGGATACAGTTAGTAGTGGCCGGGTTGGATCGCACCCGAAATCCAACCGGGCCCCTGGAACGGGAAAGCTGATATCTTTCAGACAGGACGTCCGTTTGACGAACCGTCAGCGGCGTTGGTGTTTACGTTGAGTAACGGTCCCTTTGAGTATACCCTATGGGAGTTCGGGGTACAGTTGAGATATGGCCGGGATTGGTTTGCTCACGAAACCAACCGGGCCCCTGGGACGAAAAGGCTAATAACTCACAGACCGGGCGTTCGATTGACGCGCCGTCTGTTGCGTTGAGACCCCTATGATGAGGCGGTCCTTTGAGTCACTTCTTCGCGGAACCTTGTGATACTTGGAGTATCGACCAGTAGCTCGTGGAGCGGACCCTCCCGGAGACGAGCGTGCAGAGTTCGGAGACCGTGTAGCCGGCTGAGACCTGACGACTGCTTGACCGACTCGGCTTGGAGTGAGTCGACTAGCCCAGTGGACGGAGCGCCCGGTATTTGGCGGCAGACCCACGGCGGACGGAGCGCCTGGTAGTTGGCAGCAAACCCGCGGTACTCGACAGGAGGAGTACCTCAGTAGGCTATCTGGGTAGCGCCCGGTATTTGGCAGCAGACCCTCAGCGGACGGAGCGCCTGGTAGTTGGCAGCAGACCCGCAGTACTCGACAGGAGGAGTACTTCAGCAGTCTTAGGTTAGTGAGCAGTACCTCGGAGTCGTGACAGGACCACTGTACACTCTAGAGACGGAGCTCTTCAGCAGTTACGGTTTCGATAATGAAAATCCTGGTTTGAGCTGAGACTTTGACCTTTGTGTTTCCTCATGATTGAGATGGGTTACTTGATAACTTAGGTATATGTATGGGCATATACCTGGGTAGTGGTTATCCGTTGACCTCATGATCCTTGTGTTTCCTCATGACTGAGATGGGTTACTTGATAACTTAGGTATATGTATGGGCATATACCTAAGTAGAGTTTATCTGTTGTGATCTTCTTGTGGTTATCCTTGTTGGTTTTATTGAGACCTTGAGGGTCTCGGGGTCCCTACTGAGTATCGTTATACTCACCCCTGCACGGGCTATGCCCGCACCTCGTTGTGTTGGTTGCAGACGACGGCCAGTACTGACAGAGGCCGAGTGTTCGAGGACTGGACGGTACCTGGAGGTGGACTATACGACGAGGCGGTACCCAGAGGCAGACCACTGGGCGGGACATACTCGGAGCAGACGGCGGGACCTGAGGAGCAGAGGAGCTATCTGTACCCACCCTTCAGGTGGGATTTCCAGTGGTCAGCTCGGCGTAGCAGCTTTACTTTTCAGTTGCTGTTTCCCCTTTCGAGTTGTACTTTACAGTTGGGCTTGTATTTCCGGCCCCTTTTTACTTTCCGCACTTTTAGTTGTACTCTGTTTTTGCTTAGTGATTCTTTCCGCTTGCTTACTCTGTGGTGTTTGTTTACTTTACAAAGGCAATGCCTTCCCTTTTTACCGGGATTTACGCCTTGGTGCTAGTCGCCAGCCCCTGGCCTATGGAAGGCGGGCTTGGGGTAGTCACGGCACGGACCCCGAGGGCGGGTCGTGACACCATCAATTATGGATGTCCCGTTTATGTGATCAATCCATGGTAACTCCTTTTGGTTA
This sequence comes from Viscum album, assembly GCA_963277665.1. Taxonomy (NCBI): domain Eukaryota; kingdom Viridiplantae; phylum Streptophyta; class Magnoliopsida; order Santalales; family Viscaceae; genus Viscum; species Viscum album. The sequence continues at coordinate 740,378,551 of OY728160.1, forward strand.
GGTTTTTCCCTTCTCTACCTCTTCTTCAAACCATTATAGTGTAATACTTTGACTGTGTGCATTGTTGGTTTTGATCTTGATCATTTTTAATATAGGTTTCTCTTAGAGTTTATCCACACCTTATTCCTCATGGGAGTTTTCCATTGGAAGTATTGTTAGGTTGTCAATTAAAGGTAGGGGTATAAATCTTAACCCTATGGTTTGATAATTTCCAAGTTTATGAAATATTGTGATTTCACCAACATGGTGTGTGACCAAATCAATTATGTAACAAATGGGATTATTCCTTGAAGTCCTTTGGTTTCAATTGGATTCTGACCTAGCTTATGGCTACCCATTGGTTGAGTAAACCATGAACATAATTGAATTGGATAATGGATTAAAGTGTGTCTAACATGACATGAGACCTTAGGTGATTGATTGATATAGAATCCCTAAGTTGTGGTATATTTCTTATTGATATAACTATTAATCAATTGTGATTTAAATTGAAAGTAGTAATCAAAAGATAAATGGTAATTTTCATAATTAACCATTGAGATATATGATGTGATATTGTGATATCCATGTTGTATGACATGACTTGTGTTCTATCAGGTTCATCCTTGACACTTTCACACTTAAATGTTGTAATGTTGATATTGAGAAGGCTCATCCTAGTCCCATGCTGTAATGCTTATAGAGAGTGGTCTATACCCAGTCCCATGTTGTAATGCTTAGAGTTCTTTAACCCAGATTTTATAATTCTTATATGGATTTGACCCAAATTTTTGTGACTATACCATAGTTATATGGTGGAGGTTGTCATGGTTATAAGACATGATCTGAGATATTCTGGCATTGCGTCGAAGCATGTTATTTTACCATGGTTATATGATTATATTTGGCATGGTCGTAATACATGCTCAAAGATATTCTAGTATGGAGTTGAAGTAGGTTTTTATTGTATTTTATTAACTATTGAATTAATTAATATACCTATTTATCACCGTATTTCATACACTTATTATCAAACTGGTTAGTTTAAATGTGGTGGTGTTGACCTAATGAGTTATACTCACACCCTATTCAGGCTGTTGTTTGGTACCCAAGCAAATTATGTGGATGTATGTTTGGAAAAGGGAAAATGACATTGTTGTTGATTGTTTGGGACCAGGGACCAACATGGGGTTTGGGACCGACATGGGGTTTGAGACCAGGGACCTTTGAGTCTTTATTTGATACTGTTAGTCTTTTACTTGTATTGTTTCTATCATGAAATTTAGTTACATTCCAACATTTCATTACATTATTCCTTTATTATTTATTGGATTATTCAGTTAGATCTTATTTTTGTCTTCCGCGTTGTCTATACATTGATGTCTTTCATTTGTATGGTTTATTTTCTATTTCTATGGAACTTCATACCAGATGGTGTAGTCTCTCCACTATACATTTCATACCCCCACTATTAGTCAGTAGCCTCTGGCACACAGGATGGCATGCTTGAGGTCTCATAACAAACCCTTTTTGGCCACATGAGAGAGTTCCAGATTTAGGGATGTTATAATTTGAGTGGAACCCTCTTACTAAGTTATGGAATGAGTATTTTATATACTAAGTGGATCCACCTATTGGGATAGGGCATGAGTCCTCTATTAACCATTAGAGTGGCACCCTCCTCTAGAGTCTGGGCATGATCCTCTACCATCTGAGCGGGACCCTCCTGTTAGATTAGGGCATGGGTCCTCTATCTACTGAGTGAAATACTCATATTATATTAGGGTATGAGTCCCCTATTTATTGATTGAAACCCTCATATTGGATCAAGTCATGGGTCCTATATTTATTGAGTTCCACCCTCATGTTGTACTAGGACATGGGTCCTCTACCTAGAGATTATGTCCCCTCAACTATGTGGAACAGTGGAAAGGTGTGTCTTAACATGGATATTTCTTCAGAAAAATGCATTAGATACTGAACATCATTAATAGAACTCTTTGGATTGATGAAATAACCTTTTTCTAGTCTGGTATGTGAGATGAAGATCCCCTTTCTCTCTCGTTTGAGTTTCTTTTATGAGCACATATCCCTAATGATTGTTTCTTTCTCTCTCTTGCTATGGGTTGAGCTATCTACTTCCATCATGTCTCTTACTATCCCCCCTCAAATTTATGGGAATTATATTGGGTATGTATATACTCATCCCTGTATGGTCTTTGTCTGCACATGTCACGTCTTATGTAGATGATTGACAGGTCGACGACGATTACAGAAGAGCATAGGTATACCCTGGGCATTTGACTGTGTACAATGGTTGGGGCTTGTAAATTTGGAACTATGCCCTTCAATATTTATTTTTCTAGTTTTTGTTAGGTTGGGACATCTTTCTGGATGAGTGTGTATTTTCCCCCTTTTATTTTCATATTACGCTATCATACACATATATTCCCTAGAGGTTGTTGCATGCATATTTTTTACTCTAGATCTTATCATATTTTATATTTATTCCTCTGTAATTCTACATGGATATGGATGGGTGTGTTTGTATAGGTACATTGGGAAAAGGCCTCACATATTAGTTATACCTTTCAACGCGTTTCAGCAGCCCCTAGTTTATGGAGGCAGACTTTGGGTAGTTGCAACTCAGATCTCTATAGGGAAGGTGGGCCCCAGTGGGTCAGGTTGTGATAGATTGGTATCCGGGTATTTCATTCCTTGGGATAGTGTTTGGAGTTATCCCCTTATAGGTATTTGGTTGGGACTTAGGGAAATAGTGTCTAAGTATTTTGTGTGTGGCTTTTAGGCCAAGGAACCCAGTTTTGGTGTGACGACCGATGTATCCATTCACTAGGGCTCTGACTACCTTCTTGTTGACTCAGTACACCGAGACATTAGTTTTAGGGATCAATGGTATATGCATCATATATAATTGAGTCTTTTTACTATCCTTATTAATTCATCTCCCCATATATATATGATCATTTGACCTTTGTATGTCTTAATTAAATTTTCACGATGCCTCCATGAATACAACCAACTAGGTTACCGATCCAGGATCATGACAATGATCCAATGAGGGATGAGACCTCATTTCAGGGTCCATCACATGAGATATTACCTCTATTTGGATAGGTAGAAACACCCCCACCTATCGAGCATCAGATAGAACCAGCAGAGTAGGATGAGGATGCACACAGGCTTAACACACTCTATGAGTTCCAGCACCAGAGGACATTGAGGTTCCAAAGTGAACTAGATCCCCAAGAAATGAAGGATTGGATAGAGTTAGTGATATGAGTTTTTTAGATTATCTGAACACTAATTGATTAGTTTTTTGCATTGGCATCCAAACTTTTCATGGAATAGTTGGGTGCTGGAAGAGTTTATTCATGCTGATGCATGATGAGTCGACACTCTCATGGACCAAATTTAAGTAGTTGTTTCATGAGGAGTAATACCCATCATGCTTGTGATTAGTTCAGATTTAGGAGCTTCTAGAGGTACATTAAGGAGGGATGATGGTTACTGGGTATGCTTTAAGGTTCAAAGACCTCATGCAGTACTCCATTAACATGATTCGAGAAAGATACTTTTGGGTGAAGAGGTTTGAGAAGGGTCTCCATAGTGACATCCATTATAGTGTGGCACCCCTATGCATTCCCACTTATTTTGGAGTGTTAGAGTAGGTGCTGGTGATGAAAATCATCTTATCAGAGGGGACACTAAACAACTAGATCTAGAAGTGGTCATTATAGGGATGAGACATCTGTAGCACAGGGACTGCACAAGGGACCGGGCTAGCCCGGAGATGAGTAGTGTTATACATGTGATGGGTGAGGTAAAATTACATGGTATTGACTGAGAAGATGTGATGAAGAGGGAATATAGATAGCAGATGGATTGCTACTCCAGAGGCAACACCAGGATCATGGATCTCCCAGGAGAGGGAAGGATGTCCCCTAGAGAGGCAAATCTAGCAGAGGAGAAAGTGGGGATTCCGTAGGATCTATGGGTGGGGGAAGATGTTATGATATACTTCCACCACCACCACCACCATGTGACCCACGTTAGGCTTAGGGAACTGGTGGTTGGGGTCATGGGCAGCTGCAAGCTATGGAGGCATATGACCCAACAACTCACGATATGATTATAGACATGATATATATTTATTATACTCTTAATTAAGTACTAGTATACACATGTGTGAGTCATTACTTCATATCTTTACTCATAGTTTGAGATTTGGATCTCCCATTTGATACTTTATCCCAATAGCTTTTCCGTGAGGTTCTTATAAAAAATAATTCTTCAATATCTTTTATCTTCCAACAGTGTGAGATATCAGTTGATGTAGAGAGTTTATTATGGGACCTTTTGGTTATCACAATGTGTCCTTATGACGTTATCTTGGGTATGTACTAGTTGTCCATGGTCCAAGCCTAGATTTTTTTTCACCACAGACAAGTCAGATGAATTCACACTGATGGGATGCTATTCTCATTTTTGGTTGAGAGAGATCTCATGGAACTATGAGTGGGTTTCATGAGAAGGAGGCTGCAACCCATCACCCATCAGTTGGTGAGTGTATCCCTTATAAAAACAAGACCTTAAGGCATCTGGATTCCTTCAGTCATGTAGGATTTTATGGACATCTTTCTCGAGTACATTCTAGGACTACCTTCGAGTCATGAGATGGATTTTTTCATTGAATTTCACTGTGATACCACTATGATATCTTCTACGACATATTAAATAGCCCCTCCCAAGCTCCGGGATCTTTGGTTGTAGTTGGAGGACCTTTGAGAAAAGTGTTTTATCAGACCCAGTGTGTCCCCATGGGTAGCTCTAGTGTTGTTCCTGAAAAATGTGGATGGGATCTTGTGGATTTGTATATATTATCATCAACTTAACTAATACATGATAAATAAAAAGTACCCCTTGTCAAGGATTTATGACCTCTTTGATTATTTTTAAGGTGAGAGATGGTTTTAAAAGATTGATATGAGGTTTTTCAACTACTATTTGAGAGTTTGTGAGTCTGATATTCTAAATCTGACATTCCAATGTTGCTACTGAAACTATCAGTTCCTGGAAATTCTTTTTGGTGTGATGAATACCCCTACTATGTTTATATATTTTATGAACCATATCTTCTAGCCACACTTGGACTAATTTTTTGTTGTCTTTATTAATGACATACTCATATACTCTACATCAGAGGAGGAGCATGAAAAACAATTGAAAATAGTCCTAGAATTTATTAGAGAGCACAAGGTTTATGATAAGATCTAAAAGTTATAGTTCTCAATTCATGAGGTTCAATTTATGGGTAATTTCATTTATAATCATGGATTATCTATAGAGTCTATGAAGATCAATGCAGTTCTTTCTTGGGAGCCACCTAAGAGCATGTCAAAGTTACAAATTTTTCTTGGATTAGTAGAGTACTACAAGAGGTTTGTGGAAGATTTCTCTATGATTGTATCCCCTTTAACCACCCTGATGTAGAATGATAAACCTTTTACTTGGAATGAGTAGTGTCAAATATCCTTTGATGATTTTAGGTTGAGGATGATGAGCTCTCTTGTTTTGAGACTAATGGAGGAGGGAATTGAGTATGTAGTATATTATGATTCCTTTGGATTTGGTCTCAGATGAATGTTTATTTAGAGGTTGGAAGTGATCTCATATGGGTTGAGACAATTAAGACCCCATGAGAAGAACTACATGAATCACAACCTTGAGTTAGAAGTGATAATATTCTCTCTAAGGATGTGGAGGCACTATCTTCTGGGAGAGTTCTTTGTTATTTACTCTGACCATCATAGTCTCAGGCATGTATTCACACAAAGATACTTGAACCTAATATAGAGGTGCTGGTTGGAGTTCCTGCAGGACTATGAGTTTGAGTTAGTCTATACTCTTTGGAATGAAAATATGTTGGAATATTCCATTAGTAGGAAGTCCTAGGCTCGTTTGATGCTAGAAGAGTCAGAGTAGTTGGCTTCCTTATAACTGACCCTAGTTGAGGAGGAGGGTAAAAATTTTCTTCAGTTGATGATGTTGACTCATCTACTTCTCCAGCATATGAGGGAGGCTCAGTTTAGAGACATCGACTATGTGGTCCTATGTGACCAAATATCATTAGGGGATTTATAGGATGAATATTCTAAAGGAGGGAATCACATTATCCTTTTCCAGGGATGGATAGTGGTCCCAGTCATGATATAGGAGGAGGAAATGAGATAGTTTCATACATCTCATTTGGATGTACATATAGGTATAGGGACTATGTATGAAGACCTTCAATGACATTTTTGGCGGGATAATATGAGGAAAATCATGGCTGAGTTCATCTCTCAGTGCCTCACCTGTCAGTAGGTAAAGGATGAGTACCGGGTTCTAGCAGGTTTATTGTAGTCTTTTGACAGAGTGTAAATGGGATGACATATCCATGAACTTTGTGATAGAGATTCCATGGATGATGAGGCTCCACGACACCATTTGAGTTATAATTGACCAACTTACAAAGTCAGTGGGATTCCTTGATATTAGGAAGCAGAGATCAATGGATATTTTGGGGCATTTGTACATGTGAGAGATCATTCACCTTCATGGGGTTCCCTCAGTGATCATCTCTAACTGTGATATGTGGTTTATGTCACGGTTGTGGATAATTATGAAGGAGGCATTCAAGACCCAAATGAGGATGAGTAGAACCTTCCACCTCCATAAAAATAGTTAGATTGAGCACACTATCCAGTTTATATAGGAAATGATGAGGGCTTGAATATTATACTTTGGACAAAGTTGGGATGATCAATTTTTCTTAGTGGATTTTATTTATAATAATAGCTACCACTCTACTACCAGCATGACACCTTTCAAGGCCCTATATGAGAGACCTTGTAGGCAACCCTTATACTGGAATGAGATTAGTGATGCTTCAATTATTGGTCTAGATATGGTGCAAATGAAGACATAGAAGGTCTAGGTCATATGTGAGTAGATGTGTATAGCTCATAGTAGGCATGAATCTTATGCAGATCAACTTCATAGACCTTGGAGTTTGAACAGGGAGACTAAATTTTCCTAAGAGTCTCCCCATGATGGGGATTATGGAGATTAGTTTGTGGAGGCAAATTATCCCCAAGTTTCATTAGATTTTTTGATATCTTGTAGAGGGTTGGTGAGGTTGCCTACTGCCTTGCCTTACCCCCATAGTTGGAGCAGGTTCACGACTTCTTCCATGTGTCATAGCTAAGAAGATATATGCTTGATCCTAAGAACATTATTTACTATGGAAAGCTGGACATCGAGGATGGATCCACCTTCACAGAGCACCCAGTGGTGATTGAGGATTGGCAGGAGAGGATCCTACTTATATGGACCATTCTCTTGGTTCATGTTCTCTAATAGCATGGAAGCATGCAGAAGAGATCCTAGGAGTGGGAGAACCAGATGTGGGCTCAGTATCCCTAGATTTTTATTTAGTTTTTATTTTTCAAGGACAAAAATATTGAAGGAGGAAATAATGTAGTGACCCTGTTTTTTTCTTGTAAGACTTTGAAATATATCAAGGAATATTTTCAGATCCAAGCACTGAGACGACATGCGATTCCGAGGTCTAGTGTGCCCAAAATTAATTTTATAAAAATATTAAATATATTTTATATCAACTATGAATATTTATTCAATAATAATGATATATCTCCTAGAATGAGTCTTGAATTGAAAATCTGATACCATGATTGAATTTAGAACATTAGGTTTACCCTAGGCGTGACCTAAAGTGGGTTGGCATGGGACATTTTGATAAGGTGACCGTTGGAAGGTACATTAAGTGAATTAATTAATTATTTTAATTAATTAATTTAAACCTATTTACCTCTATAAAAAATTCATTATGGAAAATCTATAGGGTTATCCACATAATTTTGAGACTGTTGAGAGGAGGATCCACTGTTCTTCTTTGGCGGATCATGATCTGGAGACAATCAACAACCAGATCAAGGAGAACTGAGGCGCAAATAACACAAAATATCTTCCTCCTTCATTAGAAACAACATTATTCAAAAAAAAAAAACAATATGAATCAATGTAAGACTCATTATTTTTGGATTCAACCCCTTATTATTAAAATATTTATCATGATCAATTTCTTTTCTTTGATCTGCATTTAATATGAGCCTTTGCATGCGCCCGTGTATTGGTTTTCAATTATTTTTTCAATTTATCACCATTGTGCAACATTTCTCACTATGGATATCCTTAATATAATTTGTTGTCCATTAAATCTTGTACAATTATGGTTTCACCTTTACTTTTGTGCTTTTCCATACATCGTTCTTTGTATTCCTCATCATTGACCTATGTAGACCATATTTCAACATTACCAGGTAGAATCGAGCATGATAAGACCCTTGTATTCATGGAATATTCATGTGAAATTAATGGATTAGATATTAGAGGATATTTTGGGATGATTTGTGGGATCTGGGTGATACCACATTGGATTGAGAATCCAATGAGGCTACTGTAGGTACCTCAAGCGGTGGTGGTGTGTGTGGGCTTCATACAGGTGAATCATAATTATGTTTTCTTTCAAATGAGTGGAAAAAAATGAAGTATGGAGGTGTTATCCTCCAATTATTTTTTTAAAGTATGCATTGTGAAGGAGTTGGATCTAGAACACGTAGAGTAAATTTGATTTTTTTGGAAATCATGACTATACAACATATAGTTCAGAAGAACACATGGAGTGTTCTTTGGAAATCTATAGAACTAGGGTTTCTAGGTGATCATAAGTATCACACACCTTGTGGGACCCCCACATGTTGTGTGACTCGGTGTTGGTGACTCAGCATGTACTCTGGGAGTACAGAAACACGAGGATGACCATGCACATGACCATTGTACATAGACATGACCAATATGCATATACATAGCCTGAAGGACATAGTCATGGACATGAGAACATGAATCAGACCCAGGTGGATGATACATGCCATTTAGTACCATTATACATCATGTAGGGTTACATGGCTAGAGAGAAATGTTCTAGTGAGGAAACGACTTGATAGTGGAGCATGACCACGTGCTGTGTGGATCCCCTACACACTGTGTACCTCCTTTTGATGAAACTTATAACTTTCATATATCCTCTATTTGGACTCATATTTTGGCCCACGAGTAGCCTATCCTATGTTTTTTCCATGAATAATGCAATGGAGGAATTCATATTGTATTTTAAGATACGATGTGAGATGTTCTATGGAACTTCTTTAGGTGACTCTTGATGACAGTAGTGATTAGGCAGGATCATCAGATAGATTTGAGTGACACCCTCCAGCTGTATCAGGGCATGGATCCTCTATCTATGTACTGAGTGGAACCCTACTATTGAGAAAGGACATGGGTCCTCTATCTATCATTTTAGTGTAACCCTCCTGAAGATTCAGGGAACGAGTCCTATATCTATGGAGTGACTCCCTCCTCCTGGGACAAGTCATAGGTCCTCTATCAACCACTAGAGTGGAACCCTCCTGTAGAGTTAGGGAATGGGTCCTACCATTAGAGTGACACCCTCCTGTGGAGTTAGGGCATGGTTACTCTTACATAAAAGTGGAACCCTTTCATAGAGTCAGGGCATGGGTCCACTACCATTAGAGTTTCACCCTCCTATGGATTCAGGTCATGGGTCCTCTACCATCAGAGTGGAACCCTCTTACAGAGTCAGGGAATGATTCCTCTACCATTATAGTGGAACCCTCCTATGGATTCAGGGCATGGGTACTCTACCATCATATTTTCACCCTCATATTGTATTAGGGAATGGGTCCACTATTTATTGAATGGCACCCTCCTATTGAATCATAGCATGATTCCTCTATCTATTGAGTGGAACCCTCTTGTTGGATCTGGTCATGGGTCCTCTATCTATCGATTAGCGCCATCATATTGTACCTTCCTAAATATTATTTCCCCCAAAAATTTAGTATAATTGTGAGGTGTTCTTTGACATGTATATTTCTTTAGATAGACATGCAATATATTGGGCATCATTGATGGACCTCTTGGAACTAATAACAGAATATTTTCTTGAGCTAGGCTATGAGATGGATATCCCCTTTCTCTCTTGTCTAGGTTTCTTTTATGAGAATATGTACCTGTTTATTTTTTTTTCATTTTCTCTATTTCTATGTGTTGAGATATCTACTTATATAATGTTTCTTACTTCTCCCCCTTCATCTTTTAGGGTGTCCCATTAGATATGTTTATACTCACCCCTGCGTGGGATTTCCCCCCATGTAACATGTCTTATGTATATTACAGATAGGTTGAAAATGATTATAAAGGATAATAGGGATACCCTGGTGCATTTGACCACATATGGTGGTCAAGTCTTAGAGATCTAGAGTCAAGATCTCTCGGTATTTACTTTTCCAGTTTTTTTTTTCAGGCTGTGACATATTTCTGGTTTGGCATTTATTTTTCCCATTTTATTTTCATATTATGATATCATAATCTTATATTTACATTAAGGTTTTTTCATGAATGGCTGTTACTCTATATGTCACTGACTTTTTTATTTTTTCCCTCTAAACTTATTCATGGAGATGTCTTGGTGTGTGCATACATGTACATTAGGAAAAAGCCTCCCATATTAGTTATGAATTTTGGTGCTTGTCTCTATCCCCTAGACTATGGAGGCAGGATTGAGGTAGTTTCATCTTGACTCTCTATTGTCCAGGAGGGCCTATTTGGGTCAGGTCATAATATTTCATGAATTCATAGAGAAACCATCAACCTTTATCAAGAATTCTTGATAAGTAACTTAGGTTTATCAAGGCATTTTGGTTGCATGTTGTTTGAACTTAAATAGTAATTGTTTAGATTCACAATGAGTTTTAGTATAATTAATACCAATCTATGCCTATTGAATGATGTGTTTAATTTTTAAAATGAATTATTTATGATTGTTTTGGCGTCAATGAGTAACTTTATGTTTGAAATTCCCTATGATTAATTTTTAAATGGGTGTTAAGTGTTAGGTCACCCATTATCCTTCTTATTCACATGTTAATCCTTTCTGACTTGGGTGAATTTTATAAAAATATATTATGCATTTTAATTGTTCCATAAAATTAAATTTTAGGAATTATTAATGAAATTTATGTATCATTCATTTGTTTAAAGTCATATTTGGATAGTTTCAAAGGAAATATTTATGTGTGAATATTTGTTAAAACTTGTAATTTTATTTATGGGTTTGTGATAATGGTTCAAATAGAAGTATTTCATGAATTAAAGTTTTTTAGAGAGAGGTATATATTTATTAAAGTATGGTGTGTGTATTTTATCACCTCAGATTTATGGGTTACTCTTATTTTATGAAGTAAAAATTTTCCAATGGATCATTGGTTGTTTTGTAAAAAGGGTTAATTTTTTATTGATGGTGGAATTGGAAAATCCATGTATATGAAATGACCTTGGTTTTTATATAGTTTGTGGTAATAAATGATTCATGAGAAAAGATATCCCCCTTTGATGAAAGTTTACCCCTTATGTGATTTGGGGAGGGAAGGACATGGTGCAAGTTTAGTATTCTGTAAGATCCTATCTTTTTCTAGGTATGTCCCTATTTGAGTTTTTTCATTAAGACTTGGTCAATGAGTCTTATTTAGATACAAAGAGTATTTTTGGGGAAAATGACCTAAATTTCATATATTTATGTTTATTTGAATTAATGGAGTTTGGTTATAAATGTGTTAAACAAGATTAAGAGGGTTTTCCATGGTTTGGAAAGGATTATAGGTTTTTGGACATCTTATGCATAAACTAGTTTGAGAACTACCCACTGTACATTTACATGTTGTGAACAGGTTACATGATGTGTAAATGCACAGGCATATGTCGTGAACCAGTGCAGGGCATGAAGCGGTTACACGTCATGTAAACCGTTCACATCATGTAAGATTCGAGCAGGGTTAAATATTAACCCTAGGTGATGGGTTTTTCAACACATCCCTTAAAAAAATGAACAAAATTTAAATGGATTACACACCATTTAAATATCATGAGTAATGTTTTCAAGTGCAGTCATGTGCCTGTTTCTCATGCCACCATTTTGTTCAGCCCTCCTCTCAATACCTATGTGACTCCTAGTGATTTTGAGGTGATTGCATCACCTCCAGTTTAGTGTTTGATCCATGGATCCTTCTTGTAAACATCTATATCTCCATTATTATTGGATATTCATATTAAAAGTGTTTCTAAATCACCATATAAAGCTAGGGGGCCTAAAAACCAACCCTATGGTCTAATTTGATTTACTAAAGTGCATGAAATATATGAAATTACACTAACACAATGTGAACATTAATTAATGGATCAATTGGAAATGATAATCATGTAATTGGATCACTCCTTGGATCCCTTTGGGTATGTTGAGATATGACCTACCTTTCAGTTTCCTATGAAAATAATGAATTGTCTATGGATTACATATGATTTTAGCATGCCATGTGTTTCAGATGATTACTCGTTATAGATTCACCTTGGAAAATGGATTATTTGATTAATTAAATAAATAGAAAAATTAAAATACAAATGGTAATTAGAATAATAAACCTTTTGGTCTTATGTAGTTATATTTTTGTTTCCAATGCTTTTCCCATGTCACTCTATATTGTGTTTTATTGTTCATTGGTGTTGCATTGTTACCCCGTATTCCTTCTTTCCAAAGGTGGGTGACATTCATCACTTTATCAGTGATGTATTCTCCTTGATCAAAACAGAATGATGTGATATCAGTTCCTCCTTCCATGGATTTCTCCTTGGAACTCATCTCCTAGTCCAGGTCTCCCTCATAGATTAATATGTGTTCATGAAACTCATTCCCAGTTCCATATCTTTATGGATGTCGATTAATTACGCTACTTCTGTTTGGAAATTACAATAGGTTCTGATAGGGAAGCAACCTTCGGTTAGGGAAGTAGTCATGTTAGAAATCACTGGCTTGTCTAGATGCTGGAACATTGGTCACCTGTATTCTTCCTCATATGATGGAATCTCATGGAGGTATCTTGGGTGTGGAACCCAAGGCATACCATGTTGATCATGACGTATTTGATGCCAAAGGAACATATTAAGAGGTTTTACTCAGGAATTCCATGTTTAAAGCGAGGTAGCAGTGTAATAGGTCATGAGTTTAACATCTTATGGAGATGAAGAGAGGCTGATCAGAACACCCGATGGAGGTGGATCAAGAAGGTGCGTCCCTGGGAGGAAGTTTCTGGATGGGTGGATTAGAACTCCTAAGAAGACGAACCCAGGGAGGTGTTCCCAATAAAGGGAAGATATCAGACCATGAAGGATGATCTAAACACTGTTGGAGGTGGATCAGGGAGGTGTACCCCTAGGAGTGGAACACCAAGGTTTACCACATGGATGGGTAAGAACACCCTATGAGATCAGACTCGGGGTGGAGTATCCCATGAAGGGAATATTTTACACTACGAAGGCCAATCTAAACACCTATAGAGGTGGATCAGAGGGGTTATCCTCAAGAATGGGGGAACCAAGGTTTACCATTGGTTGGGAAAGAACCTCATGAAGGAATCCTATGTACCATGTTTAGTTTAGGGATCAAAACCCATGTAGTTCAATGGATGGTGTGGGGATTACACATGATAGCTTCCCTTTGAAAGAGGATTGATCTTGGTTGGATTGCATGGATTGTGTGGGGCTTACATATGGGAGATTCTTGGGTGTTTCTAGGAGAAACAATAGTGTGATTGGGGTTTATGTATCGGAACAACACAAATAGATGACATGATATCATCGAGATGTGGAAAAATGGTCAAATTTATGGTGTATTATGGATGGGTTAGATGGAGCAGATAGAGTGGACTAGTGGTTGGGTGGATGTTGGGATTGATCCTAAAGGAGGCTTCCTACGTATCCCAATTAGTTGAGAATAAAAGTCTACATAGTTCTGGAGGGGAATTGGGGCTTACACATAAGGATGATGTTTGATGGAAGTGGAGCATATGGGTAGGGCTTACGCATAGGTACTTCCTAGATGGAGATATGGAACAGTTGGGGATTATACATGGAAGCTTCCCATGGTACATGAGGATAATTGGGGATTACACCTAAAGAGGAGGTCCATGAGGATTGGATGGATTTCATGGACTTTACTAACCTATAAGATCATGTGAGTCACGATTTGTGTGAGAAATAAGAGAAAGTGGCATCCTTGATGCTTGTGTCATCAAAGAAGTGTCAGCTAGAGATGGTGTGGGGATTACGTATAGAAGCTGCTCGAGGAGGATCTCATTCCATCTGAGGAGGATCCCATTCCCTATGGTTAGGGATTACACATGTAAGTGGCCCATGGTGACAATGCCCAAAGGGAGAGAAAAAGAGAGGGCTCTGGTGCCCATCCCTTCTTTGACCCAGTGGTTGAGGGGGAGAGGAGGAGCAAAGGTGTCACCTCCTGCAAGAAAATCTAGAATCTTACTTCATAATGGATGCCTAGAAGGATACCATTCCCTATATAGAGGGTGTGGAGGGTGTCATTTCATGTTAGTCATATAGAGGACATCCTACATTTTATTCATAGGGAGAGGCCATAGTTTAACGCCATGTGTTGAGGATGTTTGTTGCTAGGAAATTTTATGTCATGTAGCTTGGATATGGGGGACTCACTCCTTACCCCTTGGGATTACATAACCATCGCACATACACCCTTGGGAGGGGGAAAACTTCAGCAATTATAGGTTGGAATTATTGGGATTAATGATCACTCATGAGGTCCACATTAGCATACCTATGCTGAAAATAAACAGAAATTAACATATCTATGCTAAAAAACAAGAGGTAAATAAGAATCTTGGGCTACACTTGAAGTGGTGTGGACCATAGTAATGGATGGAACAGATCACATAAGGACTTTAATTGCAGCTGAACCAATCCTAGAGGGACATAGAATCTTGGATCACTCAATCTCCATGAAGAGGTTTCATCAAAAGGGATGTAACTTGGAAAGGCCCAGAAGAAGGGATTCATGAAGCAGGGGTCCTCACTGAGAAGTGATTCACAAATCTCAGGTGATTCACAAAGGTTAGGGGATTCATAAAGGAATGGAATTCATGAAACATGGTGACCATTCCTTAGCATGAAGTCAATAGTTGGTAAGAGAGTGCTTTGTGAAGGCTTAATGCTTCGTTAAGCCTCAAGTACCCTAGAGGGACTTATTCCTAATAAAATAGAGTATGCCTTCATGAAAGGCATCCCCACATTAGGTTGGGGTATTTAGGAATAAGGGGATTTGGGTTTCGTGATGCTCCAATACCTTTAATGATTCATTTTACGTTTTTTTCGTGGTGATCAGGTGCTTCGCGAATTGGGATATCAGAAGTTGAAAGTTTGGGGTAGCCATTTGTTGAAGGTGGAAGGAGCCAGGTATTTATAAGCACATGGGTCTCGTGATGCTAGGATGCATGCTGCAAAGAAAAAGGTGGGATCCACAAATGGACATGGACTTTTCAGACTCACAGATCCATATGTAAACTTTCATTGCGGGCGTGAAGGTCCATTGGAGTCACGGAGAGTTCCATCATGACCTCACGGTTTTGAGGTTCTATAGGGCTCTCCACGAAATGGATTCATGAGGAAGACCATTAAATGACTTTCTAGGTTCATTTGAGCATGGATTCACTTCCAAATAGTTTTATCTTCTCCACCAATCCCATGAAATGTATTTTGGAACCAAAAATGCCCCCGTTAGAATAGGATTCGATGAGAGGAGGGTCATATTCAGAGGGAAAATCACCAAAAATTTGACAAAATTCATTTCATTTGTGAAGATCCATTACTATGTTGTTGCGCGATGCTAGACTCGTGATGGTCATGGACGTGAAGTGTGCCAAAAATCCGAACATCTACAAATAGTGCTGGGGGGGGTGCTCAAACTGTGCTGAGCCTTCGCACAGATATTGACCAGTTCTCTCTTTTCATGAAGCACATTTCATCCATGATACATGCTCCACGAACTCATTATTTGTGAACCAGATGTCTTGGACCCTAGATCCGTGAATCATTTTTAGAGAACTGGGATTTAAAATCCATTTCTAGATTTGTGAAACATAGATAGTTCATAGAGGATCCACGATCCATTACTCCATAAAAGATTTTCACAAATGACCTTCATGAGATAAACTTGAAAAATCTATGAAGTCTCAAATTTTATGGCCACTCAAGAGCCTTCTTGGTAAATCATTGTGGATTCTTTCTGAAGGTATGAAATGGAAAAAAATATTATGATCACATAGTACATTCAAATACACTCAAACCATGAATCTCTTCTTGAGATACCATTATAATCTTAGAAAGAGTACCCCCTATGCAAGAGAGTATCGCTGTATGGATCTGGATTAAGTAAAGATGTCTTTATTTTTCTAGCTAGTATGGACAAACCAACCTACTGGTTCAGAGGAATACTAGGGAAGTACCAGTGGAACAAGGCTACTGATGGTCACATCTAGAAGGACCACTCACCCATCATAACTGACTATATTTACAACCACCTCAACAACATCGATGGGAGGAAGCTGGAGGATGAGGTGTCTACACTGCAATATTAGACAATCATTAAGGTGGGATTGGGAAACCTAGATAAAGGGTGGACCAATAATTGTGACTTGTACTAGGGATTCAAATTCACAGATGAATGGGCCTAGGCCTATTGGGTGTGCACATCTTGCCCTAAGTTCTGGGTAGAGATAAGGTGAGTAGGCTTGTATGAAGTGGCATGGGATTCTCACTTCCATGCCTATCAATAGCTGGAGATCATTCCAGAGATGTTCAGAAGATAGTCACTAGGGACCAACAAATTTTATCTTCATCATGGGGAGGTCTCCATCAGCCTCTGGGACCTTCATAATATTTATGGAATCCCTATAATGGGGGAGATGTATGATTAGTTTTTTCCCTCAAATAATGTGTGGGAGGATCAGGAGGAGCTACCACATTTGGTGAAGGTGATTCTAGATCTGGTGTCAGGCACTGCTAAGGAAAATTAGGGGACAAGGGACATCCACTTAAAATAATGGTTTAGTCATTTTCTAAACTTCCTAGTAGATTAGCCTGCTAAAGGAGAGGAGGTTTCCATGAAATTTTCTACAAGGCCACACACATGTTCGAGAGGAGTCCAGCGAGGCAAAGAGGGCTCCCACTGGTGGATCTTGGAAGAGAGTTAGTGGTAGATATGGGGGTACAACATCAAAACTGAGCCTCAACCCATAGTCAAGTTAGACAGGTTCATTAAAATAGTCATTTATGGGTGGATGGTTCCGGTAAGGTATGCACACATGGGCGTGTGGCCGAGTGCCTTTATAATAGAGGAAATGCTGAAAATAGGGTAATACATCAATATTGGTAACCCGGTGTTGTAAAAGCTATATAAAGTGTTTCCACATATCAACGAGGGGAATATGCCACTACACGTCTACATTCCATTTCACTTCATGTATAGCTAGGTGTCTACACACATGGGGGGCTATGAGTATTCGAACCCTATCTCCCCTCTTGAGAAAAGCTTTCGACCAATGATTCTAAACATCGTGGGGAGTTTCCCATTCAAGATGGGTTTAAAGTACATGCAGAGTAAGATTGGACTGGTAGATAATTTTACCTTCCACACATTTCTTCTACCAACGAGGGTGGTGACTGATGGTGGAACAGGGACCGGGGAACAACAATCATATCTATTTTACTTATGAAGCAAGGTGCTAGTGGTGAGAGTCGATTGTGAGTTAGTTTTCAAGCCACACAACCCACATCAATTCATAAGGAAGTTCATGTTCTTATAGAGGATGATTTTGAATGTGTACTTAGAGGTACATCATGAAAAACACTCTTTAATTATGAGGCATATCTGGATCATGTTTACTCATGAATTTGGAAATATGCAGAATGAGATGCCACCATCCACCACTACATACAATCTTACTCATGGATATGTAAAGAGTTGGGAAGCCACCTATCTGGGGGTAACACTGAGGCAGTGGACCATTTGATCCAACAAGGTAGAAGTCTCTCTACCTTAAGGCTGAGGCCGAATGGTGATGAGAGAGTGTCATAGTAGTAGGGGTGGAGAACATCATTGAGATAAAGCTACAACTATGGAGTCAACAGTTCAAGAGTCTGAACTAGCCAGAATTGGAGAAAGAGGAGTAGCAACACTAGACCCAACACTCCCAATCAAGAAGGCTCAGGAGGAAGGGGGTCCATTAAGAGGGTTCTAAAGGATGATTTCCCAAGATCCTAGGAAGCGGTTGCATCGAGTGGAAATTCCTGATAACGTTATCTACCATAAGTCTTGGAGAACATGGGGTATCAACAGGAAGTTCCTTGACCCTGGCAGGATATGGGACCACCTCAATAGGCATGGGATGAAACTCATGGGGATCAGTTATTCTAAGGATATCTTCCTCATGTCTCGGGAAGAGGGTACACAATATGTGATAAAGCTGAAGGATCTAGTGCATTCTCGGGGCACTGCATTCCCGATGAAAGATCAGGTGAAGGTACAATTGGATATGACCTCCCCTCTGTAATCATCTACTACTGAGATGGTGGTACGATATATTTTTCCCAAGGAATCAAATGAATTATGGGGAGAAGATGCCAATTAAGGGATCCCTCTGGAGGAAAATGAAATCACAACCTCCTTGGGGGAATTCTACAAAATTATTAGAGTAAATTTAACTAATTTTTTTCATATTGAAAGTTCCATTAATATGTATCTAGAATTACCAAATAAAATATGTTTTGTTTAGAAGAATCTCGTGTGAGAGATCCCTATTGATGGGGATGGAGGTGCAAGAATGGGTACAGAGGATCAATCTTTGAGATTTGTGCCCATGGAAAAAGTGGTCATGGGTTTGACCGATGTTGGGTAGGTTAGAGAAACTACCCAAAAATGCATATATCCCCAATAATTTATGGGGTGCTATGACCTGGTATCCCAATAGTGATAAATCGAGAGCATGATCTGCCACCACTCGATTTCCATAAGTGCACTGCCTTACAGAGTCACATTCATTGTCTACTTGATTAGGTTTACTAGAATATTTCTTACCTAAATAGTGATAGTGGTAGCATGTGCTCTACTATCAGAAATGGTTATAGGACCTAAGATTCCTTTTCTAATAGGGGTGACGGTCCATGAAAAGTTAGTCATTTGAGCTGACCAGGCCATGAACTTTGGTGAAAAGTCGGTTGTGGATATGGGTCATTCTACCAGTGGGGTGGAACTCAAGGCTGAAAAAGACAAAATCATCATGGTGGGATCAAGTGATGATGATAAACCTCACAACATGGAGCCTAACCCATATAATAAGAGGTCAGAGGAAGATCCTACTGCGAAACTACTTGCTGCCTTCCTAGAGTATGAGCCTACAGATCCTGAAGAGTTAGATGACTTTGACACTAAGGTGGTTAAAGAGAATCACATCATCTAGCATAGGTAATGGAGGTTAATTCAATGATTAATCGACTAAAATCTATAACCACAATTGGTGAGACAGATGGGGATACTTTGCCACTGGCTACACAACTTGTGGATCGGAGGGGCGGATGCTCGAGGCCTCCACATGCTGGTTCATGATTAGATTACTGACAAGATGCGAGAGGGTAGCAAGCATCTGGAAGTCTCCTAGTTTCGGGAGAAGTCTAACAATATCTGGAAGCTTTAGGAGGCCAACCAGTAAATCCAATGTCTGGGAGAACATCAGACGAGCGTTTCTCTTTTATCAACACGTAATCAAGGATCTTATTCTAACTTAAGGCTCAACTAGATGTTTGTGAGGATTAGATAAGATTGGAATCACATCAAGTGGCTGATATCCAAGATGAGTTAGACTAGGCATATATTAGGGCCAATGAGCTTCGTCTGGTAGAATAGGAGGAAGAAACAAATCTCAGTCAAAGGGAGAAGACCCTGAAAGCCACACGCCAAAGGTTGGCGGTACTAAAACGCTCAATCTTAGGTGAAGATCTATAAGAGAAATTATGCAAGAAATCATAACTCACTTATTTTGGAACTTACTATGTACATAGACACATATCTTTTTCTTCTTAAATATTTTACTTCAATCATATATGTGAGGTAACTAATGACCGATCCCTAAGATCATGTGGGTTATGCCTAGTGTGAGAAATAAGGGATGACCACATAATTATTCACTTTGCATGAGTATTCCAGATAATCATTGAAAACTTGGGGTATTATATTGTTGACCAACCATTGGGATTATTTGTATTGAGGAAGGTTGTGACTGGAGAACAGGGCTCTAAGGATAACCAATTTCTTTTCCAGCTTATGCTAGTGCACGAGAGGGATAACGCTAGGAGCATTAGAATCGATCCGAACAATGGGTAATTAAGTGTGTGAATCAAGATACTCAAAATTAATAATATGAGGAGGATATAATGTCAGTAAAATATGACTTCTAACCATGTTTGAAACACAGTATTTGTACCTCTAGTCTAAAATGGGAAAAAAAAACGAGGGTTGACCACTGATCTTGTTCGAAACACAGAACCTGTCTCGAAATGTTGTCCAATGTCTTTGGGAACATTGGCCTAGGATGGTAGGTGAGACAAATGTGGAAAAGTACCATTCCATTAGGGGGTACCATCATATATGAAAGAGGATTAGGATCCAAATGAGGGGCATATAAAGCATGGAATTGAGTGATAGAATGTTCAAATGAATTCCAACACACTTGGAATTACACCACTGTGTCTTAGAGAACATTGGAGTAAGTGCATTGGTATGAACAAAGATCAAACCTATCTTATAGGGGAGAATCTTCTTGGATGCTGAGAAACAACTGAAGATGAGAACAATGTGGTAGATGACCAGCATCGGGGGAGAGGACCTCTAAATTGAGGGCCTAGGATGACTTGCAGTTTTATGTTGTGCAAATAGAGATGATGAACACATAGATTAATTTCATATAGTGATCACGATGCATGGTACAGTTTAAAATTGTGTGATATGGATGATGCACATAATTTAATGTCATACTTCCTAGACCTTGGCCAATAGTTTAATGTCATGTTTCATAGACTAAGGAAATGTCTGATCCTAGAATATTTTCATGGCATGACAGAAATAAACCCGACATGAATGATCCAAGAGAGGATTTCACACCATACAAATATTAAGGAATAGACGAGAAGGAGGTTTCCCAAAACAGGCATATGTGATGTGGTGAGAGACAACCTGATGTAAATGGGGCCCGAGGAGGCCTAGAGCCACACCACATTCCTCGGTGAGGCTCCCAGTTTAAGGTTATAGAGTTTAGACTGAGAATACCTTGTGTGCCTTGACCACATCAGTATCCACCCTACGAGAACTCCTAAGACCACATGATCCATGATTGGTGTAGGAAACAAGTAATGGTATATGAGTTTTACCTGACACATGGGAGTGCACATTAGGGGTTCCATAAAGAGTGTAATCCCACCATGATATAAGACTGTGGAAAGGAGGTAATTCAAGACTTTAAAGGTATGGATGAAGGGTTGACTAGTAAGTAAGGGCCGACCATTGACCATGTTAGAAAAATAGAGACAATTAAAATACCAATTAAGAGTTGGGAGAGTAAATAAAGGACAAATTTTGAATAATTTAGAAACATAGGATTCACTGTTTGTTACCAAAAATCCATTAGGACGTTGGACTAGGATGGGAGGTGAGAAAAAAATGACATGGGACCAGGCCATTAAGGGATCCATATGGATGTGAAAGATGGTGGAAATTCAAACCCATAAATACTCAAAGTGTGGAATGGGAGTATCAGGTAGTGGTAATCAAACCCGGATGGTTCAAGTAGTTTAAATTCATGTTTCTTAGACTATAGGGGGTGCAAATGGTTTAAGGTCATAATTCTTGGACCATGAATAACAAGGTTGTTAAAAGAAATTCCCACAGCGAAAAGGTTAAAGACCTGACGTGAATGAGGCCAAGGTGGCCTTACACCACATGAAATGACACTGACACTAATTGCGTATAGTTTAAAGTTATACAATCTAGACCATAATCAAGTCCAAAGGGTTGAAGGTACTTGTAGCTGGGCCCAAATACAAAATGTCCGGGCATTACTATATATCCCATGATGATGGGAATCAAGCCACATATAGTTTTAAAACAGAGTGTGGTAGGATACCGACACTGGTGGGGGTGATATTCTCTATCAAGGGAAATGGAGCACCCCATTATTATCTTGGGGCATCCTAAACTTTTTCAAGCTATAGTTGTAGTTTAACATCATGCATTGAAGATGACATATCTTAGTTTAAGGTTATAGAGTTCTGAACAATGAGGAGGATATCTCAAATGGGTATGTGTTGCGTAGATTCCTAACAGAACTAATGTGAATGAGGACCAAAGAGGCCCAACACGACACAAAACATCCCATAGAAAACCCACACACAGTTTAAAGCCATATTATTGGACTACGATGTGACGATTTAAGGTCATGTGATAGGACCATTCCATGTAGTTTAACATCACGTGACAAGGATGATGGTGTAAAAATGTCTTTAGTGGAATACGTATGATGTGACATCTAAAACTCAACATGAACAAGGACCAAGGAGGCCCAAAACCAAAAAAAATATTCCAGAGGAGATCTCACATATAGTTTAAAGTCGTGTAAACTAGACTAAGATAAGGACAAGGAGCCAAAAGCTCAATGGATCTATGACTGGGACCAAAGATGAAATGTCCTAGTGTCACTATGTATCCCATGAGGATGGTAATTAATCCACACATAGTTCTGAAACACATGAAATCTCCCTACGTAGGTATGATCCATACGCAAAGAGGGGACATTATGTTTGGAGTGGCTGGACCAGGATATAGAATCCTAGCATTTCTAGATATCCTATATGGAAAGGAATAAATCCGTACATAGTTCTTGAAGATGGAATAGTTGGTGGATTATTCCAGGGGGATTTCCTCTCAGGTGAGAATATTATGGCGTAACATAGTTTATCATCGTATGACCAGGGCGACGATTGTTAAGTAGTTTATCATTGTGAGAATAGGAAACTGGTTTTTATGCAGTTTAAAGTCATAAAACATAGACTATAGGGGATCTTAGTTTAAGGTCATAGAGTTCATACCAAAATATGAGGCTTCTAAGACAGAAATATATGGTGTGAAATCATGAAAATCCCGATGTGGATAAGGGTGAAGAAGGACCAACACCGCACAACACATTCCTAATAAGAAATCATACACAATTTAAAGCCATGATGCTTAGAATAGGGATATGTAGTTTAAAGTCATACAACTCAGACTATAAGAGTGGTGGTATCCAATAAAGGGGACATGTGTAGCATAGTAGGAACAAACCTATGTGAATGAGGGCCAAAAGAGGCCTGCAACGCATGAAACATTTCCAAGGAAAAATCCACACACAGTTTAAAGTCATAATTCTTGGACTTGGGTTCCTAGTTTAACATTGTATGACTGGGATGTTGGGTATGTTATTTTTATGGTTATACAAAAAGGAGCATCACTGCTATGTAGTTTAATGTCACAAAACTAAGAAACTAGTTATTACATAGTTTAACATCATGCTACTAATATGATGAACACATAGTTTAACATCATACAACAAGGATGAAGCATTCATGTGAATTATTTCTTTAGGAAATTGTCATTGGTTATAGGAGTGATTCACTCCCAATCCATGGTAACCAAATAGAATTCACCGTTAGGATAAACCTTATGAATGATGTACGGTCCTTCCCACTTGGGTTCCAAATTTAGTGGCTTCTTTCTAGGTATAATTGATGTTTAGAGATCCAATACTATGTCACCTTGGAGGAAGGATCATAGGAAAACCTTCTTGTTGAATTCCCTAACTATCTTATTCTGGTGCCTCTATAGATTATGCAAGGCCTAGATCCTACTATCATTAAGGGAATCCATTTTAGCTAGATGGACTTTGGCTATCTTGTATGATGTTTTATTATCATAAACAACTATTCAGAGTGAAGGTAGCTAAATCTCTATGGGAAGTACTACTTATGTTCTATACACCAGGGAATATGGGGTCACCTAGGTGGAATTCTGAGTCATCGTTTGATAATCCCAAAGGGATTTGGGGAGCTTTTCTAGAAAACTTTTCTTATTGTTTCCCACCATCTTCTATAGAATGTTGGAGAGAGTTTTTCTGAACTTCTCAATCCTTCTATTCACCTATGCATGGTAGTAGGAAGTATGGTTGGACTAGATGATGTACTTGTCATACAAATTCTTTATCTCATCATCCTATAATTTGGTTCCATTATCATTGAGAATAGTGTGAGAGACTTTGAATTGATGGATGATATTAGATCTCATGAATTTGACAACTGATCAGGCTTTGACTTCCTTGATAGAAATCACTTCTTCCCACTTGAAAAAGAAATATTTCATTGTCCTAATGAACTTGCACCGATGAGCTATTGCTGGTGGATATGATCCCACTACATTGAGTCACCATATAGAAAATGGCCAATAATACATTGTAGTATGGAGGGGATTTGGTATTTGATGCATGAAGTTGGCATGGATCTGACACATGTGACACCTCTTGACGAACTTGATACAGTTATGGACTATAGTGGGCCATAAGTAGCCCAACCTTCGGATTTGGTGGGAGAGCTTCAACCCTTCCTAATGAGAACCACAAGACCCAACATGAACTTACTACATAACTTGGGGAATCTCATCTCATTGAATGTATCAGAGGATAATTCCATTGAATCCATGTCTGTAGAGAGTATGCTTGAGGTTAGGCCTACTCTGGAGGGTGAACTGCACTGCGTGCTGATGGATTCTCTCATGTTTAGCTCTGCCTGGTGGGAGAGTTCCATACTAGAGATACTCGATGAAGGGAGTTGTCTAATCAGAGGATTCTTATGCTATGGTAGGATCCATAGGTCTCTATGTGGAAGCACAAGTGGTTAGGTGGTTTAACTGATGATCATAATCATTGTATGAAATGACAGGAGCGATGACTCTTCAATGCACCACATGAATGAATATATCATCTTGGTTAGCCTTTGTAAGATAAGCAATTAGATTTTACAAGGCATCAATTCGACCATTCTACAATTCGGGAACAAGATTCACCACTAGATAATAAGGGAATCTAACCACCATATGCTGAACACATTGTAGCAAGGGAATGAGATCTGGCTTCCTAATGGTGTAATCACCATTGGTTTTATTTAAGAATAACTTGGAGTCTCCCTTTATGTGAAAACGGGGAACATAAATCTTGAGGGATAGCTTAATACCAGTAATGAGAGCCTAATACTCTGCCTCATTTTTGGTTCAGCCTTATGATAATAGGAATGAGTAGGGTAGGACAACCTGCACCGTGGTGATGAAGAAGACTCCTAAACCCACTCTGTTGAGCTTGGTATTTTTGATCCTTCTACTGGTGGGACTCCGGGGGGCACTACTGAAATGAATATTCCAGCATGGAACAGCTTGATCCACTGATAGAATGATCTTTTCTAGTAAATCAACATCCCAAGGCACTTATTTGGGGGCTGGATGAGTGGACAAGAAATCTACCAATGCCTGAACCTTGAAGAACTTCTGCAGAATGAACCTGATGTTGAACTACTAAAGAATAGCTACCCAACATGCTAGTCATCCTGTCAGCATTGGTTAGTTCATGATATACTTTAGAGGATCCATGTAGGACACTATATGTACTTCATGATGCTACAAATAATGTCACAACTTATAAACTGTGAAAACCACCATGATGAATCTCTTCTCAATAGGAGAATATATGGATTCTATATTGAGGAACATATGACTGAGATAGTAGAAACTTTTCTCTATCCCTTAATTTTTCTTCTAGGAAAACGAGTATTCGAGGGATTGTTTCAAGGTAGTCATGTAAAGGACCAAAATATTCCCTAAGATGGGTGGCATCAGAACTAGAGGCTGCAAAAAATATTGCCTGATCTCCTCAAACATGGTCTGACACTCTTCATCCCATTGGAAGACAATGAATTTCTTCATGATACTGGAAAAGGGATTAAACTTTCCAGCCAGATTCATGAAGAATCAACATATGTATTCCAAGTGGACTTTAAGGCCTCGAAGATCCTATAGGTTCCTCGGAGGAGGCATCATGCTGATGGCCTTGATCTTCTATGGGTTAACCTCATTGCCTCTGTATTTGTAAACGAAACTGAGGAACTTCACAGAGGTAACCTCTAAAGCACATTTCAAATGGTTCATATTCAACTTCTAGGAACTAAGGAAGATAAACACTTTCTCAAGATCTTTGAGATGATCCTGAAACTGGTGGTATTTGACCTCCAAATCATCCACCTAGAATCACACAAGAGCCTTGATAATTAGTTTAAAGATGCGATGCATGGATCAATGATAAGTAGTCCCTGCAATATTCAAACTGAAAGACTTCACCTGATAGCATAAAGTCCCCTAAAATGATTTAAAGGTGGTAGAATCCTCATCTTTGTGGGCCATCCATATTTGATTGTACTCAGAGTACCCATCCATGAAGTAGGGGGCCCAAAACCCAGCCGTGGCATCAATCAATAACTCTATCACAAGAAAGAAAAAAACATCCTTTGGAAAATGGAATTTGAGATCCCAAAAGTTGATACATGATTTGATTTTCCCATTATTCTTCCTATCTGGGATAGTTTTGGCCAGCCACTTGGGGTACTGAACTTCCATGATGAATTTGGCCTTTATAAGCTTGTCAAATTCAGACTCGACCATGTCACCATGATACGGGTTCATTTTTCTAGGAGGCTTCTTGAACCCATGATGAATCACCATAAGACCAAGACGGTGGATGGATACCTGAGGTTTCATCCCTAGAATCTCATCATAGCTCTAGGAAAACACATCATGATGTTTCTATAGGAAATACACATACTATTTTTGTTCCTTTATAGGCATGGGTGTACTGATCAACATTGGCCTCAGATATACCTCGGTACCAAGTTTCACTTGAACCAACTCATTGATAGTGGTGGATATGCCTTCCTCAAATGTTGGAAGACCACATTATAGATATTCTTTATCATCTAAGTAAAGGTAATCAACTAGAGAAGATTATTTATCCAAATTGACTGATTCCAGGGGAACACTAATTCCTACCTAGGCAGCGGTGGAATCTTCACTAGGAGACTCTTTCTCTTATAAAACTAATAAAATAGATGTTTTCATGCTAGTTCCATCTGACCTTTGACCACATGGTCCATTATTTATGTTAAATAAATGTTGATGGGTCTGTTTGTGATGGTTCAACCCAGCTTGGAGAAACAAGAGGGTTTAACATATAGATATAACCATTGGTAAAACATCTTAGTACTTGACAGGAGTAAGTGGTTTTGGTATCACCTGAGCCTGACCTATGTAGAATTATAAGGCAATCTTCTAGAGTTCTTTGTACTCTGGGAAGCTGTACCCTTTCTTCTCATAAATGACAAAACAAATCCACAAGTTTGGTGTTGTAGCCTCTAACTGGTGAATTGGGAGGATGAATGCCTCATCCAGATCTATCCATGGGTTGGATGCAATGGAGGTGTGATCAACCTCATTGATCTACACAAACTTTTACTTACTATGGTAATAAGAAGTGTTTGTATAACAATCCTCACAAGAGTCGAAGGGAGACAGATAACCTTATAGTATGCCTACTTGACCATTGAGGGAGTGCTTGAGACATTGGTGATATGAGGAGGGAACTGCTATATGAAAATGAAGCTAGGGACTAACCATCAATGCATTGTGATTAGTTTCCTATGATACAACCTTGAATTTAGTGTTTTATACCAAATTTACGAACTAGGTATTCAAACATATCCTACCACATAGTATCTGTTTTGTCTAGCCATACCCCTAAATATTTAGGTCAGAGAGGTTCAAATCTGATTCAGTGAGTCCCAACCTATGGAATATCCGGGTCAGGATGTGATTGATCCCAGAACCTATATCAACTAGACAGCAATGGACCTCCACTCCATTGAATTGTCTGATGATTCACAATAGGCAGATGTGCCCCCGCATGAGAGAGAACTCATATTCTTGGATAAATAGATGATTTCTTGGCATTCTAATGGATCTAATTTATTTTCATAGATGGTTTCTACAATCGAGACCTCTGGTTAGAACTGGAGGGGTCTTTTCAAGGATCATGTGAGGGATTATTGAATCTCTTCACATATATATAGGTCTTCAAGGATCAAAATATTGGAAGGATTACTAGAAATTCACTTCAACACATTGTACTTCCATGCCAAGTGTGCATTTATGTCCGTAGGAGGTCACTATGTGGTTGGAATAATGAAAGGAACTGATGGATGAACCACACGATTTTGGATGGTGCTAGAAACATCCTACTGATCATTAAACAAACTACCCAGAACTACCACTGGCTGACTATCGGCTGACTGAGGCTTTTCCAGACACGTCCGATCATGGTGAAACTATGGCTGTTCTACCCAATCAATTAGAATAGTTAGTGGTGGAGGTAGATCTAATGGAGTGGTCTAGAACTACAATGTCTATTGAGCTCTGTGCAACACATACTGCCTAGTCTCAGTAGCATGCATGACTTGGATTGAAGCACTAGACTGAGCATCCTGCTAGTTTGCATGCCCTCGACCCCTTCTTCGATGGAATCATCCAGGGATATTTATAGGTCATGTTTGATATTCCTCATCATCGATAACCATGTATGGGTCCACCAGATCAATGGTATTTATAGAGGTATACTCATGATTATCATTAGAGGAGTATTTGACTACTAGATGGACTCTGGGTGTGATTCCCATCTCCATAGGCATAAAGTCACCAAGAGTATGAGACAACTTTAGCACCATCCATATAATTTTCCTTCACTTTTTCCATCAATTTCTACTCTTTAGATACATCTAAGACTAAGATGTGGATGCAGAAGTAGTAGTCAGAGAGGGCGCAACAACTTCAGGAGGTTTGGGCCGGCCTAAATGGGTATGGATAACACTGTGGTCCTGAATGACTGCTCTGTGATCCAAACAGTCATCATACTTCTGAGTCTCATAGTTTGAATCCTATTACGATTCACTTAAACCTTTGTTGTCACTGCTGAGATCAGTGGAGATGTGTGATAACTACGCTGAAACTTCACCCAATCTATCCACATCATTATCCACTTAATTTTAGATCCAATCCTTGAACACATAGAATTTCTTAATGGTATGTACAAGTATCCCATGATAAGGGAAGTGGTTGGGAAAATTAGTAAGCTCAGCCTCATGTGTCTTTCTTCATTTCATAAGCTTCAGAATCCCTTATTCTAGGGCACTGTAGAAATAACTAGGAACCTTGGCCTTTGGGAAGGAGTGGGTTCGGTTTCTTCTATTTGGTAAGGGAATTCTGGGAGGTGGGCTCTAAAGATGGGATAAAGGGTGATTAGGGGATGGATCCACATTATCTCGTCTAGGTGGTGGTGCCTGTCAAGGAGGTGCCTACCGATTCCGAGCTTGGAAAGGTAGAGCTTGCTGTCCTTGATGAGACTGTGCTTGGCAAGCCTTTGCAGGCAACATCTCTAGCGGCTCTGGGACCCTACCTATAATATGGAGGAATTATTTTCCTTGGTGTATATTCTTGAAGGAGTTGGAAGAGGCATGATATGCACCATCTTGTCTTGATTCAAGGCCTCCTCTAGGTGTTGAGACTTGTCAGATAAATATCAGAATCACTTGGGAAATTATGAGTGATGAGGGTGAGAACCAGTTTAGTCATGGAATTATCTATTCACATAATTAATAGATAATCTCCATGAAATGATCATCTGGTAATTACTTACACTTTAAGAGGTCGAAAATACTTGTCTTGTGTGTAGTGGAGCTGAAATGGTAAAGAAACTTCCTGCGGAGGTCTTCCCAACCGGTGATGGACCCAATGGGTAACTAGTTGTACCTTACAAAAAAAGTCCCTTATAATGTCTGAATGAAACATCAAAGCTTTTATGCTTCCTACTTCTCTAAGGTTCCCAACATGGGTCTTTACTTGGAGATGAATTGATCCAAATTCTGCAGTGTGTCACCCATCCCGTTGAAGGGGTCAAAGGTTGGATTCCCAAAATCTGAAGGTGCTCTTATGTCATCCACCCATGTTGGATATGGATTTTTTTCAAGTGGGATCTCCACCTATTGCGTTTACAAGTATTTAAGATAAGTAGTGAGAGAATCCAACAAATCATCATGGAGGGGGTTCCTATATCAATGAGGATTACTGACCACCAGGGCATTGAAAAAATCATCAACACAATAGGTAAGCTCAATAGATCATTGAGAGACCTATAGAGAAGCCCGTGGAGTGCCTTGATCTGGGTCCCTGAGGGAGGTTCTCAAGATATTTGGTTAGGTTTGATGATGCATACCAAGGTTTCTTGCCAAAAAATACAATATCTAGACTATCGAAATACACGATATCATCGAGTTCAGTTGGGGGTAACTGGATGAGAAGAACTTGTGGTTTCCCCTATTGCCCCAGTGTAGGAAGAGAATGATCATATCGAGGGGATCCATAATTTGGACATCTTTTAACAAGAAGCTCATTGATGATCCAGTTCTGATAAGAAATCTGCTGTCACTAGGAGACAATTGTAGGATCAACCTCTATCTTCCACGCAGCATTAGGCAGATCTGATGTCTTGAAATGTCCCTTACCCTTGTTGAGATTCCGGTTGGTGGGAAACAATGCATAGGTTTCTCTAAGTCCAAGAGTCTACCTTTCTAGGAGAGTGAGGACACCTGTGTGAGGGTCCACCTAATACTGTGCTACCCTAGTAGGCTGGTCCTCCTAATAGGATCTTACATCAGTGTCCCCGTTTTTGGGCAATGTGAGGTCAACCATATTCACTATGATAATACATAGGGGTGTATCTTCAATATCACCATGAAAATTGATATGCCGCTTAATGATATTAAAGTGGAGAGTGACGTACTATCCCCAACCATGGATTTTCACATGTGGGGATGCTTCCTCAATGATTTTGTGGAGCACTATGAAGCTCTGGATGCATATGTATTGAAGGGTCAGATGATAGCTAGGTGATGTCGGGTGCTGATCCACCGGGAGTGCTACTAACTGAACCACGAGGAATTGTTGGTCAATATCTTCAAAGTGATCCCGAATCTTGGGGTAGACCAAATTATAGTCACAGAGGCAAAAAAATGTCATCCATATGGTCCGTCTAAATCACCTGACCTCATCCTGAGTGAGGGACACTGGAATGTTGAAGTTGGGATCCACATTTAGCAAGAATACTTCTGACAACTAGTCCATGGTAAGAGTTTCCTAAAATATTTCCTATTCATAATTTTAGACCAAATATTGGTTATCCCAAGCACTAATAAGCACTAGTTTATAGAATGGTGGTGACATTGATGCAGTGTGACACGACGATGGACTGGCTGGTGGAGAAGCTACTATATGAGTTGACTGACTGCTTCACGCTGGATCATCACTCGGGGGCAGTGCCGACTGTATCATCACATCCCTATAGTATTGAGTACTAACCATGGTATTATGTGTGAGGGCATTGAAAATCATCTATGAGTCCACTGGGTGCTTGTGATCTACCATATACCAAAATAAATCTCTGTGATTTTGGGTAGAGGTAGACAATAACATTGGGGGTGACAGAGATGATTGCACTATAAGACCCTAGAAGGAAGCCAAATACTCCTCCACATACATATACCTATAAAGGGATTTAGGAATATTGTGTACCTCACCTTCTGAGATGGAAAATCTCACCCACTGAGCTCCTACCCTAGAATTTGACACAGAAGACTGGGGGGAAGGATCCATCATCGATTCATATTTGTCTTTAAAATCTAAGAAGTAGATGGGATTGATAAATACCTGGTGATTCTCTGATTTTTTCCTTCGGTGGTGGAAATTCACCCTTCTTCTTTAGTAAGACTCTTTAAGGTAGGAAAATTTTTCAGCATGATGAGGTCCTTCATGCTGGTTGGCGCTGGAGTAGGGAGTACCTCCACTAGAGCTGGCTGGGATATAGGGGGGACCTCTATATCAGTTGTTATCGGAGCAAGGTGGACCTTTTCTTGGACTGCTATGAGAGTGGGGGGGGGGGGCTCCACTTTGGATGTTGACATAGTAGTTAGGGAATCTGCTTTGGTCAGTGAGAACATGGGTAAGACCTCCATGTTGACTGGTGGAAACAACACGAGGAGGTCCTCCATAATGGTGGGTGGATTCATGGGGATGATCTTCTCAGTTATCGAACCAGACATGGGGAGATCCTCCATGTTGACTGTTGATGGAGTGGGGAGGTCCTATACTTTGTTTGGTGTTGGAGTGGGGAGTACCTCCACTTGATCTAGTAGAAACACGGGGATGACCACCATGTTGGTTGGCTATTGCAAGAGGAGGACCTCTGTGTTGGCTGGTGGTTGTATGGTTAGGGGCTCCGTACTGGTGGTTGATGATACAGGGAAGACCTCTTCTTGGATCAATATTGGAGTGGGTAAAAACTTCTCTTGATATATAGATTACATGAGGATGAACTTCACACGATTGGTTGGTGAGATGGGGAGGAACCCCATATCAAGAACCATAAACACAGGGAGGACCACCGTACTGGATGTCAACAAGGTGGGGATGACCTCCACTTTGATTGATTCTGGGAACATGGGAAGGGCCTCCATGTTGAGTGTGAGAGTGGGGAAGACCTCCACTCTAACTGTAGATGGTATAAGGAGGACCTTCATATTGAAGCTCATCGTTAAGGGTCAGCTCATGATAGTTGTCAGCAGTGACAATGATCAAAAGAGTCAACCTAACCTACCTATGGGGTGGATGAGGTCTCAATTATGATTGGACATTGATGGGTCCCTACTATATAGTAGTAGGGATATGGTGGAGTGCATAGAGGGTGGAAAAATCCACTATATCTATGTAAGATGATTCCCCCTGATGGGAATCCTCCTGAGCTTGTGGTCGACATTGGTGTTGGGTCATCCAGACTGGGGCCAACAGAGTAGGGGTATAGAACATCTATTCCTCAGTTTGAGGGGCTGGACTTTTGTGTCATTAATAAGCCTTGGTGGGATCCCTCCTTGGTGTTTCCTAGTTATTGGTCATTTCCAGGGTGACTCAGGAACCCCCTACATCCTCGACACAAGGGAGTGAGTCGAAGGATTGCTCTAGGGAGAGGCTCTCTAAGCAGTTCATCATTGGAGTGGGGAGAATCTTCACCCTGTGTGACCCTTGGGGGTGGTGTTTTCGATGAGGATTAAAAGACTCCATGTCCTAGAGAGCCATATTCCTTGTAGGAATGACTCCCTCCTACTCGTACCATCATATGAGGGTGTTTTTCACACTCCTATGAATGATTTTAGAGGGTGATATGGGGTGTGGGATCCTGGTAGATGATGGAATAGTGGATGTCATGATGGAGGCGGGGTCATGAAGGATTAATTCATTGATATTTCTCATACCTCTATGTCTGTGGACATTGGGTGTGTGGTTTCCTAAAGCTTGGGTCCTACAAAGTAGGAAGGTTAAACTATTAGTATGGATACAAGGAAAGCGATGCCCAATTGCCTAATGTTTCCCAATATTCCATGGATAGAGAGAGAGATCCACACTGACAATATCACAGAATGGAATTCTTGATGTTCAACTTCCCCAATCTCTGGTGAGTTCTACACTGGGCCCACTGTTTAATAAGCGGGTTCAAGTTCCAGATAGCTAGATCCAGTGAAATTCTTATCTACTGATGTCTCAAATGATACTATTCCCCATGATGAGGAGTAGAGGTTCACACTGGGTTCACCATTTATATTTCCAATGCTTTCACTGGGGTGTGCTGCCTTGCGTGTTATTGTTCTTTGGAGTTGCATTGTTACCCCACATTCCCACTTTTCAAAGGCGGGTGACATTCATCACTTTCATGGTGATGTCTACTCCTTGATCAAAATAGGATGATGGGATGTAGGTTCCTCCTTCCATGGATTTCTCCATGTAACTCATAACCTAGTTTGGGTCTACCTCATAGATTAAGACATGATTGTGAAACTCATTCCCAAATGCTGGTTAATTATGCTTCTTATGTCTAGATATTCCAAGGGGTATTGAGAGGGAAGAAACCTTCGGTTAGGGGAGTAGTCATGTTGGGCATAACTAGAATATCTAGACACTAGAACATTGGACACATTTATTCTTCCTCATAGGAGGGAATATCGTGGAGGCATCTCGAGCATGAAACTTGAGGCATCCCATGTTGATCACGGGGTATATGATGCTAAAGGAACATCTTATAAGGTTTTACTCAATCATTCCATGTTTAACATGAGATAGTAGTATAAAAGTTCATGAGTTTAATATCTCGAGAAGATGAAGAGAGGCTGATCAAAACACCCAATGGAGGCAGATCAAGAAGGTGCATCCCTGGGAGGGAGAGCCTGTATGGATGGATCATAACACCTGTGAAGATGGAACCAGGGAGGTGTGTCCCATAAAGGGAAGATATCACACCATAAAGGATGATATGCACACTACTGGAGGTGGATCATGTAGGTTCACCCATAGGAAGGGAACACCAAGATTTACCAGATAGATGGGTCAGAATGCCCATTTAGAGCGGACCTGAGGTGGCATGTCCCAAGAAGGGAAGGTGTCACACCATGAAGGATGATCTGAACACCTATGGAGGTGGGTCAGAGGGGTGAACCCCTAGAATGGGGGAACCAAGGTTTACCATTGGTCGAGATTGAACCTCATAGAGGTGTCCAACATACCCCATTTAGAGGATAGGGATCAAAACCCACATAGTTTTATGGATGGTGTGGGGTTTATGCATGGGAGAATCTCTTCACAAGAGGATTTATCTGGGTTGGATTGTATGGATCATGTGGGGATTATGTATGGGATTTTCCTGAGTTCTTCTAGGAGTAGCGATGGTGTGATTGGGGCTTAAGTGTAGGAATAAACTAGATTTATGTCATGATATCACCGGGATTTGGTAGATTAGGTAAAGTCAGAGTGGATTATGGACGAGTTAGATAGAGTGGATGAAGTGGACTGATGGTTGGGTGTATGTTGGACTTGAACCTAAAGGAGGCTTAATCCATATTCCAGTTATTTGGGAATCAAATTACACGTATTTTTGTAAGGGAATTAGGGATTACACCTAAGAAGGATACCCGATGGAATTGGAGTATATGGTTGGGTTTTATTCATAAGATATATCTAGATGGAGACATGGAATGGTTGGGGATTACACGTGGAAACTTCTTGTGAGACATGAGGATTATTGGGGCTTACACCTAAAGAGGTGGCCCATGGGGATTGGATGGATTTCATGGTAATTACTAACCTCAAATCCCACATGAGTCATGCTCAGTGTGAGAAAAAAGAGGAAGTAGTATCCCTAACACTTGTGTCATGAAAGAAACGTCGATGAAAGAGGTGTGGGGATTATGTGCAGAAGCTTCACAAGGAGGATATCATTCCATGTGAGGAGTATCTCATTCCCTATGGTTGGGTCCTATTCATGGAAGCAGATAATGGTGAAAAATCCAAAATAGAGAGAAAAATAGAGGGCACCGATGCCCATCCCTTCTCTGAACCAGTGGAGGAGAGGGGTGAGGAGGAGAAAAGATGCCACCTCCTACAAGAAAGGATAGGATATCACTCTAGAATTGATTCCTATAAGGATAAAATTCCTTGTATAGAGGGTGAAGAGGATGTTATTCCATTTTAGTCATACATAAAACATCCTATATTTTCCACATAGGGAGAGGCCATAGTTTAACATCATGTGTTGAGGATGTTTGGTTCTAGGCAGTTTTACGTCATGCAACTCAGACATGGGGGACACAATTATCACCTCTTGGGATTAAATAATCATCACACATACACCCTTGGGAGGGTGGATACTTTAGAAATTATAGGTTAAAATTATGGGGATGAATGATCACTCACGAGGTCCATGTTAGCGTACTTATGTTGAAAATAAAGAGGCATTAACATACCTATTCTGAAAAGTAAGAGGTAAATAAGAATCTTGGGCCACAATTGAAGTGAAGTGGGATAAATGAATGGATGGCACAGGTCACATAAGGACTTGAAGTGCAGATAAACCAATCTTGGAGGGATATGGAAGATTGGAGCACTCAACCTTCACGGAGAGGTGTCAACAGAAGGGAGGCAACATGGTGAGGCCTAGGATAAGAGCTTCGAGAAGTAGGGGGCCTAATTGAGAAGTGATTCATGAGTCTCGAGTGCTTCATAAAGGTTAGGGGATTCATGAAGGAATGGGATTCAAAAAATATGGTGACCCTTCCTTGGCATGAAGTCAATAGTTGGTAATAGAGTGCTTCACAAAGGCTTAATGC
This sequence comes from Viscum album, assembly GCA_963277665.1. NCBI lineage: Eukaryota > Viridiplantae > Streptophyta > Magnoliopsida > Santalales > Viscaceae > Viscum > Viscum album. The sequence goes on from OY728160.1 coordinate 740,415,028, forward strand.
TTTGTGAATCCTTAAGTAACCTAGAGGTCCTTCTTCCTCCATGAATAGAGTATGCCTTCACAAAAGGCACCCCCACCTTAGGTGGGGGTATTTAGGAATAATGGGAAATTAGTTTCATGATGCTCTAGTACCTTTAATGATCTATTTTCCATTTTGTTTGTAGTGATCAGGTGCTTCGTGAATTAGGAGATCGTAAGTTAAAATGTTGGGGTAACCATTTGTTGAAGGTGGAATAAGCCAGGTATTTATAGGAATAGGGGTATCACAATTCTAAGAGGCACATATCAAAGAAAATGTGGGCTCCATGAATGGAAATGGATCCATAGGACTCACAGTTCCATCCTTAAACTTTAATCGTGGGCGCGAAGGTCCGTTAGAGTCATAGAGAATTCTATCACAACCTCATTCGTTCATGGTGCTGGAGGGCTCTCTATGAAATGGATTCATGAGGCAGACCCTTAAATGAGTTTCTGGGTCCTTTTGAGTGTGGATTCACTTATAAATGGTTTTATATTCTCTAATAATCCCATGTCATGTATTTCAACACCAAAAATTGAAATATTCTTGCTGTTCTGATATGCACTTGGGACACGTGTTGCTATGATTATATACTGGGTTGGTCCCTGAAACATTTTGTTATGATTATATACCGGGATAGGCCTTGACACATGATATGATTCTTATATACCGAGCTAGTCCTTAACACATTCTATGATGATTATATATCGGGATAGGCCCTAGCACATGCTATGATGCTTATATATTAGGCTAGGCCCTGACACATGCTGTGTGATGATTATATACTAGGCCAGTCCCTGACACATGTTGTAATGATTATATACCATACTAGGCCCTTGAACATGACGATATTCTTATATAGTGAGTTTGTCCCATTAATATGTTATACCATGTATAACGACCCATACTTTACATACATTGTTAATACTTCGAAATTGAAGCACACTTATTACAACATATGACAAAACAACAAAGGACCGTATAGGTATAGTGTCTTTAGAAACTGGGAAACATAAACAACTGGTTCATAAATCTTCTACAGTGTCTCCCATTTATTTCATCATATCTAGGGTCCCTTTTAGCATATTCTACTTAATATCCATCTTCCTGACCTGGGGAAAAGAAAACATAAAATGGTGAGCTCAAATGCTCAGCAAGGGCAAATAAAGGAAATAAAAATCATATCATATCTTTTTGAAAATCAAAACCTGCAAAAGAGATCATAATATCTTAACATGGTATAAATCATAGAAGTGAAAATGAGATCCTCATAATCATAACATAAAACTTGAAACTTTGTGGCATGCACACATAATCATGGAAAATCATTTCTTGTTAGTCATGACTCATTGCCAAGACTATCTTAGTGGAAAAAGTCCCTTTCTGAACCGAGTTCACTCCTCGTTTCAGTCCTGTATCACTGAACCAAAATAACCTTCCGTTCCAGCCATGTCTATCTCATGAGATATAAAATCTTTACCCAATGCATTGGAGGGAGATATAGGTCCCACCCATCTTATAATGAATCCTTTCTTATGTGTGCCACATAATCATAAACCATACATCATCACATAACACTTGTAACAAAAATGAGATTCTTGAAACATCATGACATCATAAATAAATTCATATAAGATAAAGGAATTCATAAAAATGTTTCCATCACAACATAATCAAATCCATGTAATAATAGGGATAAAAACAGAACCCTTTATTATCTTATATGGAAAATAATTTTGATAAAACACTTGAACTTCATTCTTGAGGAAAATATCCTTTCTTCTTCAAAAACACTTTTCTTTTATTAACATGTCTTACAATTATAAACTAAAAGAAGTTGATTAAAAATAAACTTGAAAACTTTTAAAGGAATATTCTTGGGAATAATATTTTAAAAATCCTTTCATGCCGTATAAGTTAAAAAAAACATTCTTCGTACTTTTGTCGGAAAAGTCAAAAAGTACCTCGTACGAAAAAAACGACAAAAGATTCCTTTCATATTCTTTACTAAAAACTCACCGAAGGGTAAAATTGGATTTAAACCAGTGTAAGTGGATGGAAACAATATTACATATTGATGGAACATGGATTTGGATGATAAAATACACCCCCAATAAATACTTACGAATAAACAATCTCGGATAAAAATGAGATTGTGATATTTCCCCTTACCTTAGGTCCGATTTGCCTTGTATGTGTCCGAAGCTCCTGTATAATGGTTTAAATAATGTTATTGACTTATTCCAGAATCATACATATTGATATGATATCATATATGGTCATATTCTTAGCTTCTTGTTAGTAATATTTCATTGTTACTTGTTACTCGGGTCTTTATTGCCTTTTGTTCTTATGCGTGTTTTGCCGAATAAATTCTTATTCTTCTTTCAAGGATATAGATACCTTATATCCAGAATGGTATTAGTGTAACATATATCATATTTATTCATTCAATTCATTTATATAATTACTATGTAATGATGATCATGTAGAACGAGTCGCATCACATCGTGGAGACGGTATTCCGTACGTACGCACGAGTGATGATATCGTTCCTATGATCGTGGAAATGTATTGGAGTATATATATATCATTTCAGTATCAATATTACTTTATAATAATCATAAATAGTTACTCATTACACCATTATACCCATCCTTGTAAAGTGATGGTGGAATATAAATTACACCACGGCGTGGAGACGGTATTCCGTACGTACGCACGCGCGGTGATTTCATTTTTCCGTAGGATGGATAGAAGGTGAATTAGGGTTGTTTCATATTTATAATAACATATCAGTATGTAAGTAATACTGATGTTATTACTTCATCATGAAACAACTAAAGAAGAAGAAGTTGAAGAAGAAAGAAATTGAAAAGATCGGTAATGGATATTACCTCTTCTTTGGAACGCCTCTTTGAATCCTCCACTTAAGGAACTAAGAGTGGTATTTGGAGAAGACCAGGACCTCTAGGACTATTCTAGGGAAGTGTAGGGGAGAAAAGGGCAGGGGTTGGCCGAGCTTGAGTGCTCAATTTGGTGTGAGGAGGAGGGGGAGGAGGTGCCCTTTTATAAGGGAGGAGAGGGGCACCTTAGGAATATCTCAAAATATTATTTTATATTAAAGTCAAAATCGGTTTATAATGGTTCCAAAGGGTCTTATTTCGAAGATAAAGTGGGGATGGGTCGAAATCCTATCAACCAATAGAATTTAGACAAGTTTAGGATATTATTTTAACCTTATCAATTAGATTTAACACTAAGTTAAATAATTTAACTTTTACCATGTCTTTTTGTTTTCTTTCACTATATGGTTAATAAACTTACTATAACATGCCAAAAGAACCCCAAATTGTTTATTATTAATATATATATCCTTATCTAAGTCATTTGGCCGAACCTTAGATTTTTAGGAATACAATAACAATTAATAATATAATATTTGATTTAAAAACTATTTTGTGTCAATTTTGACACTATTTGATATATGATTTTTGTGAAAGTCATAACAGAATTATATGTTCTAACCAAGTTGATTAAATCAACATTAATATATCATAGTAACCTAGAAAATTAGTGGAATTCATAAAAAGTCTCAAATTACATTTATTTTTGTGTTTATAACATCAATTATGTCAATATTTCATTAATAAGATAATTACTGCATCATCTTTGTGTCATAAATAAATTAAATTATTTGATGTCTAAAAATTACAAATAAAATACCATCATGTAGGAAATCTTTTTAGCTTTCTAATGAATATTTATAGTCGAATTTATCTTATGTATAACCCCATATTAAAAATGATTTACTTATTAAACTTTGATTTTAACTATTTTAACCCTTCTTTAAATAAATTAATAATAAATGTCCTAATCTAATCCAAGTGGGCCTAAATGGTCATATTTTATTCCTAAGTTTGTTTTTGGTCGAATTACACTTGTCCAATAGAATTAGGACATGTGTTAGGGTAATATTAATATCATATTTACCCTTAGTTACCCAATTTACTATTAACCGCGGTAAAAAAAGTAAAAAGTTACTATTCACCAAAAAATTATTTTTATCTCATTGAACCACATTTTACTTACTGATATCAACCGTGTCTGTCGGATTTTTGAAATTCCATTCACAGAAGCGGTAAAATTAAGTTTTATGCAAAATTCATTTTTTAACCTACCACTTAGTGGTTTCACTATTCATCAAAAATTGAAAGTTTTCAGAAAAATACCAAAATTTCACCCTAGGCTAATTTCGATATTCTGAGTCCAAAAATGAAGTCCATTCTGAAAAATAAAATTTATAAAATTTCAAAAAGTGGTTATTACTATTCATAACGGCTAGTTTTAATAGCATATTGTTGTTTAGTGAAACTCGGTATTGCGTACGACGCAAGCTATCGAGGAAGGTCGTGATTGCGTGTAAAGCAAGCCAAGCAAGTGTTGTGTAGAAAAAGATTCCTTTGATGATTATATAACATAAAAGTCTCGGGCGTTACATTCTACCCCCCTTAAAAAGAATTTCGCCCTCGAAATTCGTCACTTTGTAACAAACAGATGAGGATACTTCTCCCTCATCAAATCCTCAAGCTCCCATGTAGCTTCTTCAAGTTGGTGGTTCCTCCATAAAACTTTCACCAATCGAGTGGTCTTGTTTCGTAGGACTTTTTCGCTACGATCCAGAATCTCTATCGGTTGTTCTTCATAAGAAAGATCTTGCTCCAGCGGTACAACTTCTGAGCTGAGTACATGTGAAGGATCTGGTATGTACTTTCTCAGGAGAGATACATGGAACACATCGTGAACTTGAGAGAGATTCGGTGGAAGCGCCAATCGGTAAGCTACCTTCCCAACACGATCCAGTATTTCGAAAGGACCGATATATCTAGGGCTCAACTTCCCCTTCTTTCCAAATCTCATAACCCTCTTCCAGGGAGATATTCGTAAGAACACTTTATCACCCACTTCAAACTCTAGGTCTTTTCTTCGGTTGTCGGCATAACTTTTCTGTCGACTCTGAGCTGCTCTTATGTGTTGTTGAATAGATCTGACCTTTTCTGCCATTTCATCAACGAGATTAGGTCCTAATAGCTTTCTTTCCCCAACTTCATCCCAGCAAGTTGGAGTCCTGCATTTCTTTCCATAGAGAGCTTCATAAGGAGCCATCTGAATACTGGAGTGAAAGCTATTATTATAAGAAAATTCCACCAAAGGTAGGTGTTGATCCCAACCTCCTTTGAAATCCATAGAGCAAGCTCTCAACATATCTTCTAGGGTTTGAATTGTTCTCTCAGACTGACCGTCTGTCTGGGGATGATAAGCAGTGCTGAAACTCAACTCTGTATCCAGAGTATGCTGAAGACTTCGCCAGAACTTCGAGGTAAATCTCGGATCCCGATCAGATATAATAGAAAGTGGTACTCCATGCAATCTTACCACTTCCTTTACATATATCCTGGAAAGCTGATCTAGAGAGAAATCCTCTCTAATAGCAATGAAGTGTGCAGACTTTGTAAGACGATCAACTATGACCCAGATAGCATTATTGCCTTTGGATGTTTTAGGAAGTCCTGTGACAAAGTCCATAGTGATGTTTTCCCATTTCCATTCGGGTATGGGTAATGGTTGTAACATCCCCTTAGACTTCTGTCTCTCAGCTTTAACTTGTTGACAAACCAAGAATCGAGAGACATATTCAGCAACATCTCTTTTCATGCCATCCCACCAGAAGTACTCTTTCAGGTCCCTATACATCTTCGTGCTTCCAGGATGAATAGAGAATGAAGAACTATGAGCCTCATCCAGCAGCTCTTTCTTTAATTCGGGGATGGGAGGAACACAAACCCGATTCCTGAACTTTATTATCCCATCACAATCAAGGTTGAATTCAGGAACATTTCTCACCTTCTTTTGTAACTCGACATCTTCTTTCTGTGCCTCTTTAATCTTCACATGTATAGATGGTTGAACATTCATTTGAGAAAGATAAGATTTTTCCCCTTCCATTATAATTCCAAGATCCATCCTTTGTAAATCCATAAATATTGGATCTTTTGTGATCCTCATCATGGATAAACTAGCATGGTCTTGTCGACTTAATGCATCTGCCACCTTGTTTGCTTTCCCAGGGTGGTAATGGATTGAGCAGTCATAATCCTTAATCAGCTCCAACCATCTTCTTTGGCGCATATTCAACTCCTTTTGTGTGAAAATATACTTTAAACTTTTATGATCAGTATAAATATCACACCTTTCACCATAAAGGTAATGCCTCCAAATCTTTAATGCAAAGATTACCGCAGCCAACTCCAAATCATGTGTTGGGTAATTTTGCTCATGGATTTTCAACTGTCGTGAGGCATAAGCTATCACCATATCATTTTGCATAAGAACACACCCCAATCCCTTCTTGGATGCATCACTGTAGATCACAAACCTTTCTCCACTACAAGGCAGTGTGAGCACAGGTGCACTGGATAACCTTCTTTTCAACTCCTTGAAATTCTCTTCACATTCCTCTGTCCAGACAAACTTAACTCCTTTCCGAGTCAACTTGGTGATTGGATTAGATAACCGTGAAAAATCTTTTACAAAACGTCGATAATATCCAGCCAAACCAAGAAAACTTTGGATCTCAGTTACTGTTGTTGGTCTTGACCATCTTTCGATAACCTCTGTTTTTGCTGGATCCACATATATCCCCTCTTTTGAGATTATATGACCCAAAAATGCAACTTTTTGAAGCCAAAATTCACACTTGGTAAATTTGGCATAAAGCTTCTCTTTTCTCAGGGTCTTCAATATAATTCTCAAGTGATCTTCATGCTCTTCCTTGCTCTTTGAATAGACAAGAATATCGTCTATAAAGACTACCACAAATTGATCAAGATAGTCTCTAAAGACTCTATTCATTAGATCCATGAAGATAGCAGGGGCATTAGTAAGACCAAATGGCATCACTATAAATTCATAGTGTCCATACCTTGTACGGAAAGCCGTCTTTGGTATATCCTCCCTTTTGACCCTTAATTGATGATACCCTGAATGAAGATCAATCTTGGAAAAGTATTGAGCTCCGCGTAGTTGGTCAAATAAGTCATCAATGCGTGGGAGAGGATATTTGTTCTTGATAGTGATCTTGTTAAGTTCTCGATAATCAATGCAGAGTCTCATTGATCCATCTTTCTTCTTAACAAATAGAACAGGTGCTCCCCAAGGTGACGCACTAGGGCGTATGAATCCCTTATCAAGATTCTCTTGGAGTTGCTTCTTCAATTCCTGCAACTCAATTGGGGCCATTCTATAAGGTGTCTTTGAAATAGGCAAAGCACCCGGTACGAGTTCTATTGAAAACTCAACTTCACGATTTGGTGGAAGACCCGGCAATTCCTCCGGAAAGACATCATCAAACTCCCGTACAATGGGCATATTCTTAATCGTGAGTTTCTCACCAACCATTTGAGATAAATAACCTTCATTTAGTGGAATCAATACCCATAAGATGGAAGAAATTTCCACTGGAAGGTTATGTTCATACTTGCATTGATAGACGATCGTAGGTTGATCTGGAATATGAAATGTGACTTCCCTTCTTTGGCAATTGATATGAGCTCCATGTAGAGAAAGCCAATCCATGCCAAGAATCACATCAAATTCCACTAAAGGAAGGATCACAAGATTTGCAGGAAGCACTTTCCCACAAACTTCGATCGGAGAAGAATTATAAACTTCTGATGCGATTGATGTGCCATTAGGTGTTGTCATAGCTAACTCAACATCTAATTGTTGAGGTAATACGGTGATACCCTTAGAAAATTCTTTAGAAATAAAAGAGTGGGTGGATCCAGAATCAAATAAAACATTTGCTACTTTAGAGTGGACGGTAAGTGTACCTTTCACCACATCGTTATCGTACTCCACGTCGCTGATAGAAATTGCATGTGACTTTCCTTTGTCTTTCGCCTTAAGATTTTGTTGACGTCGACCATCATCATCAACCCTTGGATTTGGGCATTGATTGGCATAATGCCCCATCTCCTTGCACTTGAAACATTGAAGTGTAGTAGAATCATTCTGTGTATCCCTTCCTTTGTTTGAATCATTAGACATCTTCTTCCCATTATCACGGCATTCAAATGCCCGATGACCTTCCTTTCCACATTTAAAACATTTACTTGTCCCTTTAAGACAACTCCCTCCATGTTTCTTTCCACACTTTGAGCATAAGGGAAAGTTCATCTTCTTTTCCGTGTGCTCTTTAGATTTTTCTTTGAATTCCATCTTCCTCTTCTTATCAAACCCATGGGACTGATGTGTTACTCCAATCTCCATCTCGACTTTGAGAGCACATCGAACGATTTCCTCGTAGCTATTGAAGTCCCTTATGGCTAACGCCCTTCGAAGACTTGGTTTTAAGCCACTAAAGAATCGATCGATCTTACTCTCAGGTTGGATAATAATACCAGAAGCGTACCTTGCAAGTCTTGTAAAATTTGCTTCGTAGGTACCAACAGATTCATCATCCCTTTGCTTCAGTTCAAGAAACTCTTTCTCCATCTTTTTTCGGAGAATACGAGGGAAGTACTTATTGAAAAATAAGTTCTTGAACTCGTCCCATTCCATAGACTCAATTTCATCCCTTTGCCTCGTATTCTTAACAAGATTCCACCATTGATCAGCATCTCCTTCCAAACGATACACTACTAGGATGACTTTATCATGTTCAGAACATTGAAGAACTGAAAATATCTTTTCAGTAGTACTAATCCATTGTTCAGCAACTAATGGATCAGTAGACCCACTGAAAGAAGGTGGACGCTGCCTCATGAAGGATTCAACAGAATGTTGCTCCCTCCTTTGCTCGTTTGGAAATCCTGCATGATTCATAGCTTGAGAAAGTTGTGTGAGCATGGCTACAAGATTTTGCATTCCAGCTCCCATATCGTTTGGTTGCTCAGGGGGACAATCATTGCACTGCCCATCGCATTCCGTATTAACACGGTTCCTTCGGGTTCCAGCCATTGACTAAAACCAAGAAGAATAATGTGAGCAACACTAATTATAATAGGAAACTACATGATTCAAGAATAAAATTTTCATGCTTAAGGTCTTATCCTAGGTTATTCATGGCCATTTCTAAGATTGTGTTTTATGCTTAGACTTATCCTTAGGGTTCTTACTAAGGCTTTCACATCCTAGTTTCCAAAGGTTGACTATACCTTTCCTCTGATACCAACTATAACGACCCATACTTTACATACATTGTTAATACTTCGAAATTGAAGCACACTTATTACAACATATGACAAAACCACAAAGGACCGTATAGGTATAGTGTCTTTAGAAACTGGGAAACATAAACAACTGGTTCATAAATCTTCTACAGTGTCTCCCATTTATTTCATCATATCTAGGGTCCATTTTAGCATATTCTACTTAATATCCATCTTCCTGACCTGGGGAAAAGAAAACATAAAATGGTGAGCTCAAATGCTCAGCAAGGGAAAATAAAGGAAATAAAAATCATATCATATCTTTTTGAAAATCAAAACCTGCAAAAGAGATCATAATATCTTAACATGGTATAAATCATAGAAGTGAAAATGAGATCCTCATAATCATAACATAAAACTTGAAACTTTGTGGCATGCACACATAATCATGGAAAATCATTTCTTGTTAGTCATGACTCATTGCCAAGACTATCTTAGTGGACAAAGTCCCTTTCTGAACCGAGTTCACTCCTCGTTTCAGTCCTGTATCACTGAACCGAAATAACCTTCCGTTCCAGCCATGTCTATCTCATGAGATATAAAATCTTTACCCAATGCATTGGAGGGAGATATAGGTCCCACCCATCTTATAATGAATCCTTTCTTATGTGTGCCACATAATCATAAACCATACATCATCACATAACACTTGTAACAAAAATGAGATTCTTGAAACATCATGACATCATAAATAAATTCATATAAGATAAAGGAATTCATAAAAATGTTTCCATCACAACATAATCAAATCCATGTAATAATAGGGATAAAAACAGAACCCTTTATTATCTTAGATGGAAAATAATTTTGATAAAACACTTGAACTTCATTCTTGAGGAAAATATCCTTTCTTCTTCAAAAACACTTTTCTTTTCTTAACATGTCTTACAATTATAAACTAAAAGAAGTTGATTAAAAATAAACTTGAAAACTTGTAAAGGAAGATTCTTGGGAATAATATTTTAAAAATCCTTTCATGTCGTATAAGTTAAAAAAAACATTCTTCGTACTTTTGTCGGAAAAGTCAAAAAGTACCTCGTACGAAAAAAACGACAAAAGATTCCTTTCATATTCTTTACTAAAAACTCACCGAAGGGTAAAATTGGATTTAAACCAGTGTAAGTGGATGGAAACAATATTACATATTGATGGAACATGGATGTGGATGATAAAATACACCCCCAATAAATACTTACGAATAAACAATCTCGGATAAAAATGAGATTGTGATATTTCCCCTTACCTTAGGTCCGATTTGCCTTGTATGTGTCCGAAGATCCTGTATAATGGTTTAAATAATGTTATTGACTTATTCCAGAATCATACATATTGATATGATATCATATATGGTCATATTCTTAGCTTCTTGTTAGTAATATTTCATTGTTACTTGTTACTCGGGTCTTTATTGCCTTTTGTTCTTATGCGTGTTTTGCCGAATAAATTCTTATTCTTCTTTCAAGGATATAGATACCTTATATCCAGAATGGTATTAGTGTAACATATATCATATTTATTCATTCAATTCATTTATATAATTACTATGTAATGATGATCATGTAGAACGAGTCGCATCACATCGTGGAGACGGTATTCCGTACGTATGCACGAGTGATGATATCGTTCCTATGATCGTGGAAATGTATTGGAGTATATATATATTATTTCAGTATCAATATTACTTTATAATAATCATAAATAGTTACTCATTACACCATTATACCCATCCTTGTAAAGTGATGGTGGAATATAGATTACACCACGGTGTGGAGACGGTATTCCGTACGTACGCACGCGCGGTGATTTCATTTTTCCGTAGGATGGATAGAAGGTGAATTAGGGTTGTTTCATATTTATAATAACATATCAATATGTAAGTAATACTGATGTTATTACTTCATCATGAAACAACTAAAGAAGAAGAAGTTGAAGAAGAAAGAAATTGAAAAGATCGGTAATGGATATTACCTCTTCTTTGGAACGCCTCTTTGAATCCTCCACTTAAGGAACTAAGAGTGGTCTTTGGAGAAGACCAGGACCTCTAGGACTATTCTAGGGAAGTGGAGGGGAGAAAAGGGCAGGGGTTGGCCGAGCTTGAGTGCTCAATTTGGTGTGAGGAGGAGGGGGAGGAGGTGCCCTTTTATAAGGGAGGAGAGGGGCACCTTAGGAATATCTCAAAATATTATTTTATATTAAAGTCAAAATCGGTTTATAATGGTTCCAAAGGGTATTATTTAGAAGATAAAGTGGGGATGGGTCGAAATCCTATCAACCAATAGAATTTAGACAAGTTTAGGATATTATTTTAACCTTATCAATTAGATTTAACACTAAGTTAAATAATTTAACTTTTACCATGTCTTTTTGTTTTCTTTCACTATATGGTTAATACACTTACTATAACATGCCAAACGAACCCCAAATTGTTTATTATTAATATATATATCCTTATCTAAGTCATTTGGCCGAACCTTAGATTTTTAGGAATACAATAACAATTAATAATATAATATTTGATTTAAAAACTATTTTGTGTCAATTTTGACACTATTTGATATATGATTTTTGTGAAAGTCATAACAGAATTATATGTTCGAACCAAGTTGATTAAATCAACATTAATATATCATAGTAACCTATAAAATTAGTGGAATTCATAAAAAGTCTCAAATTACATTTATTTTTGTGTTTATAACATCAATTATGTCAATAATTCATTAATAAGATAATTACTGCATCATCTTTGTGTCATAAATAAATTAAATTATTTGATGTCTAAAAATTACAAATAAAATACCATCATGTAGGAAATCTTTTTATCTTTCTAATTAATATTTATAGTAGAATTTATCTTATGTATAACCCCATATTAAAAATGATTTACTTATTAAACTTTGATTTTAACTATTTTAACCCTTCTTTAAATAAATTAATAATAAATGTCCTAATCTAATCCAAGTGGGCCTAAATGGTCATATTTTATTCCTAAGTTTGTTTTTGGTCGAATTACACTTGTCCAATAGAATTAGGACATGTGTTAGGGTAATATTAATATCATATTTACCCTTAGTTACCCAATTTACTATTAACCGCGGTAAAAAAAGTAAAAAGTTACTATTCACCAAAAAATTATTTTTATCTCATTGAACCACATTTTACTTACTGATATCAACCGTGTCTGTCGGATTTTTGAAATTCCATTCACAGAAGCGGTAAAATTAAGTTTTATGCAAAATTCAGTTTTTAACCTACCACTTAGTGGTTTCACTATTCATCAAAAATTGAAAGTTTTCAGAAAAATACCAAAATTTCACCCTAGGCTAATTTCGATATTCTGAGTCCAAAAATGAAGTCCATTTTGAAAAATAAAATTTATAAAATTTCAAAAAGTGGTTATTACTATTCATAACGGCTAGTTTTAATAGCATATTGTTGTTTAGTGAAACTCGGTATTGCGTACGACGCAAGCTATCGAGGAAGGTCGTGATTGCGTGTAAAGCAAGCCAAGCAAGTGTTGTGTAGAAAAAGATTCCTTTGATGATTATATAACATAAAAGTCTCGGGCGTTACACCATGTGTACAGGGTTGTGGTTGGAATAGGTGTGCTACATGATTAGAGAGATTATGATAGAGTGCCTAAGCAGGTTGAATGATGTATTATATTAATTATTGAATTTATATATACACCTTTTTATCGCATTATTTCATTCACTTATTATTAGATTGGTTTTTTGACATGGTGGTGTTGACCTACTAAGTTTTAATCAAACCCTACTCAGGCCTCTATTTGGTACCTGAAAAGATTACATTGATTAAGATTTATATAAGGGAAAATGACCTTGTAATTGATTGATTGATTCTTGGATGGGTTGGATCTTGGAGAGGGGACTGACATGGGGTTCAGGGTCAGGGTCTTTGGAGTTTTTATTTGAGACTTATTATTCATCTATTCATATGTACTTTAACATGTCATTTAGTTCCATTCATCTTGTATTTATATTATTCTTTTATTATTTAGATCTATTCACTTGGTCCTTTCTCAGCTTTTTTGTATGATTATTTATCCATATTTTACCGCTATTGCTGCTACTTTGTTATTATATTCCGCTTTTATTTCAACTATTTACAAGAGTGTATAGTCTCCCTACTATATTCTTTAGATCCTCACTGTTAGTTAGTAGCCTATGACATATGAGGAGGTGAAATTAAGGTCATGTAGCCAATCAGCTTGGTCACTTGAGGGAGAATCAGGTTAAGGATGTTACAAAGTGGTATTAGAGCACCAAGTTTATTTTCTATTACTTTTCTATTTAGGAAAAGTAAAAATGATACTAGGATGTGTTTGGACTTGGTAATGATCTTGTGCATGGGAGTGGCTAAACCATGTATGGGGGAAAATCTGAGATACCAAGGATGGGATCATTGTTCATGATGTTCTCTTGTTACAGTTTTATGATATTTAACCTTGGGTGATTCACATATTGTGTGGTGTTATTATTTATTTATAATTATACTCTTGTCTTGATATGGTGTGAGATGAGTATGTATGAATCATGATAGACACACAGAGGTATATACTGACATGCATTATTCATGATAGGGACATATTTATTTCATGTGATATATTATCCTATATGATCTATGAAATTAGACACCTGTTATATCTAAGAAATGAAATAAATGAATTGAAATGTCATGTTAAATCACTTGTTAAGACATATATAAAGAGACCATGAGCTGGTAGTTCTCTGTTGTTGTCACTTGTTGAATTTGAACTTGTCATTACCTTGTGTTCTAAGGAGTGTGTTTTTCTTGTATAGAAAATGACTATACATCACCTTTTAATTAAGCACCAAGAGAGTGGAAACCAACACGATATTAACAAAACAGAGCCATATATTCCTATAGCTCTTGAGGATTAGATGAATGTTCAACTTCAAAAAATATTCCTTAGGGTCATGCAATCCATGAAAAGGGAGACTATTTTCACTGTACCTTTCATGGATGATCTAAGTAGAGAGTTTTAGCTACAACATCCACCTATGTTCACTAGGGAGGGAGGCTCCCAGACAATTGAGTTCTAGATTAAATCAGTCCAGATGATCTTCAAGCACCCTAATACACCCACAAATAGGAGGGTGAATCTTACTGCATACATGCTTCATGGACCTACCAAGCATTGATGATACATTCTAGGGCAGGCTGGGTAGAAAGAGGAGTTATCTTGGAAGGAATTCTAGGAGAATTTCTTGAGCCACATATATCCCAAGACGTTGAGGGATGATAAGGATTATGAGTTCATGCACCTAATATATAAGGGAATGTCAATGATAGACTATTCCAAACATTTCACTAACCTGTAGCTCTTTTATCCATCTATAATAGTTGACGAGGTTTCCAAGGTGAGATGTTTTCAGGATGGGATTCTCTATGAGATTAGGTTATAGGTAAATTTTTTTAAGCATTTTTGAGGATGTGATGAATTAAACAATCATCATAGAAGGGAATCTGAGAGCGACCCTGAGTAGAAATAAGGATATTTCAGTAAGGAGAACTAGGAGCTCTTCTATGGGTGGCAAGAAACACTACCATGATGGTTTTTACCAAGGAAATAGTGGTAAAAGTAGTCAGGGCAGTGGGTATAAATCTCAGAACTATGTACCATTGCAATGATATCAGTGTGTAAATTTTTTCCACAAGTATCCTCAGTGTCCATACCCTACTTTAGAGTGATATTCTAGTAGTATATTGGGTCATCTTCATAATTTTTGTGGGAAATTCCTACAATAGAGTAGAGGTAGGGGATCAAGATAGAACCTTGAGACTGGAAGGGGATCAACCGCCCCTTAGTAGATAGGTATATAGAGTTCCACTGGATGATCAGGACGAGGAAATGGGTGTGGTAACCTAGTGTAGTAAAAACAATAACACTTAGAGGGAATAAAATAGTGGTGTGACACTAGATCTTAGGGAAGAGGGGAAATCCATCAGCATGATATACAGTTTGATATGGCCAATTTGGATGCAAGACCTTCTACCATCAGTGGTATTATTATTATATCATCTACCTTATCTTGCATTTTGTTTGATATAGAAGCATCAAATTCCTTTATATATTATCTTTTTAAAAATGGTTTGGGTTTGGTTGTGGAGAGAATTTATGGGGTCATAATTATTGAAACATCATTGGGAGTGCGGTTAGAGGGTATCAAGCACTATAGGGAGTGTTCGCTTGAAAATAGTGGCTATCATTTCCTTTGGGTTATTTTTTGATGGAAATGAAAGGATTAAATTCTATTATTTGTATGGATTTACTAGTTATATACTAGGCTCATATTGATTATTATCAGAGGAGATTCACCTTTCTATCTCTAGAAGGAGACAGTTATACTCACCAGGGTGAGTAGATATTCATGATGGTCATGCAGGTCCAATTCAGTGTAGATTATATTTTATCACTACTCAGATAAAAATCCTTGTTCTTGATGATGGAGGAATACATCAATATACTTTTCCTCCAATGGTGGACTATTTTCAAGACATCTTTCTGGAAGAGTTCTTCAGGTTACCACCTGACCGGGATATTGATTTCATAATCAAGTTGGTTCCGGGAGTTGAGGTAGTTTTTATCCCACCTTATAGGATGATACCAATAGAGTTTTGTGAGTTTAAATTTTAGATGGAAGATCTGGAATCCAAGGGTTTCATATGGCATAGTACATATCTGTGGGGTTCTCCAGTTCTTTTCTCCAAGAAGGATGACAAGAATTTTCACTTATGTGTGGATTATTGGAGACTGAACCAGATGATGGTCAAGAACTGATATCCCCTTCCATGCATTGATGATCTCTTCAATCAGTTGAGAGGTTCCAGGATTTTCTCAAAGATCAACTTGAGGTTATGGTACAACCAGTTGAGGGTGATACCATCAAACATACCAAAAACTAACTTTAGGAGTATGTTTGAATTATATGAGTTCATGGTGATGTTGTTCGGTTTGACGAATGCACTGGAAGTATTCATAAACTTTATGAATATGGGTTTTTCATCACTCCCAAGATCATTTTATTGTAGTTTTTATTGAATACATCTTAATGTACTCCCAGTATGCAGATGATCATTCCTAACACCTTGACTTCATCTTAAGTATATTGAGAGTGCATCAGATTTACGCCCAACTATCCAAATATAGTTTATATATTGATATAGTGCACTTATTGGGCCATGTTATCTCATAGAATTGAGTTTCAGAGGACCCCGATAATGTTACAGTCATGGTATCTTAGGAGTGAACCAATAATGCCTTCGAGATTTTGAGTTTTCTAGGTCTAGCAGGTTATTACCAGGGATTCATTCAAGACTTCTCCCATATGGAAGAACCGATTTTTAGGATAAATAAGAAAGGGGTGAAGTTTTTTTGGTTATATTATTATGATAGATCTTTTTAGGATATGAAAATCAAGATGACCTTAGCATGGATCCTCACTTTTCTAGTATCGGGTAAGGCATATATCGTTTACCGTGATACATCCGGAGTTGTACTTGGAGTAGTTCTGATGCAGGAGGAACTAATGGTTTTCTTATGTCTCTAGATAACTAAGAAAACACAATAGGAATTATCCTAATCATGATATGGATTTGGTTGTGGTGGTATATTACCTAATATTCTTGGGACACTATCTTTTTTGTGAGAGGTTTGTGGCATACACAGACCATAAGAGCCTCAAGGAAGTCTTTTATTAGTGATACCTAAACCTTTGGTAGATGAGGTGAGTTGAGTATCTACAATCTTTCAATTTTGATTTGGATTATACACTGGGAAATGAAAACATCATTGATGATGCCTTGAGTTGGAAGACACAAACATATGAAATGTAGGAATCATACGATGAGTGGAAGATGATGGAACTCTTTGTAGATATGCATATTTATGTTAAGAAGTCCCAAGGATGAGTGGATATGACATCGAAATCTATCATACCAGTGATTCTTGATCAGATTAAGATGAAGTAGTTGTCTGATCCAAATGGATTAGCTCAGAGGGATATATTATATGGCGGGGAGACACCATCAGTATGGCCTCTTGATAGTGACAATTATCTTCTTTTTTATGGATGGTTAGGGTTACTATTGGGAAAAAACACCTTAAGGTGTATTCTTGGTGTTTTGAGCGTGATTCTATTTGTTAACAAATCTAGATGACCGTGAATGAGTATGGTTGGTGTTTTTCGAAGCAATTGTTTATGGTGATGTAGTTTCCCAGTGTTTTCCAAATTTTTGGGACTCAAAATCAGAAGTTTGTTTTTGGAAAAGGAAGGATATCTATGTAGGAGTGAACAATATGAGAACTGTGAAGAATAGTTCATGGACTACAAAAGATGGTATGAATTAAAACTTTGAAAAATCAGTAAAGGATTTTTTTGTAGCAGTGCTTTGTGGACTGCAAAACGTGGTATGCAGACCACGTATGGAAACAGTTTGCAAGAAGGATTCCAGTTTTTGGGAGGCAAGTGGTATGTGGAAGGCTTGTGGTACATGATATGTATTGTTGTTCAAGAAATATAGGTGGTGATTTGTAAAGATGCAAAGGGATTCATTCATGGAAGATATCGACCGTTGCAAATGAACGAAGGCGCTACGCAGACTCCGTAGGAAAAAATGGTTCGCGGAGGAGATCAGTACACGGTGAAGGTTTTACCACATCAAATACTTAATTAAAATAGATTAGTGGATTTTTTTGGATCTATTTTCCTATATAAGGACCTCTAATCCCTTAATTACTTAGAAATTTTTATAAGAAAACATATTTGCTTCGGGAATTCATTGAAGTCTGAAAGTGGTTTGTGTGGGAGAACTCCATGAAGGGTGAAGTAGTTCATGAGGATGATTTCATGAAAGGAGAAGTAGTCCATGTTAGTTGAGGTGGTTTACAGAGGAGAGGTGGTATGTAGAGTAAGTTGGTTTGTAGAATAATAAGCGGTCTGCAAAGAAGAAGCAGTCCGTGAAAGAAATAATCCATGGAAGAAGGAATTCCACAGAAGCAGGAGTGGCTCACGGAAAGCAATACATGGAATCAGTATTCAGAGGTGGTATGTAGAGGTGGTTTGTGGAGGAATTTTACATAGGCAGTCCATATAAGAGGTGGTCAATGAAGAATTCATGCTACACGATGCATCATAGTTCACAGAGGAAGTGGGTTGTTTGCGAAGGGGCTTAAACAGTTTGCAAAAACAATTTCCGCTAACTAACAATATGCAGAAAATTGGATTTAATCTATCAGTAAAAAAGGAACTTCAACAGAGCATCCATCTATATTTTAGGATGCGTGATTTCATGAAAATAAAGGGACATAAAAGTCTATAAACTATGTGTGGAACACTTCCAAGAGTAGTGAGCGAAGGAAGAGGAATATGGTGATCCTTTAGACTGGTAGTGATCCAGATAAAGAGACATAGAGAGTGACCCTTAGAAATGTAGTGAGCAGACCCAAAATATTGTAAAGGAAATGATCCTAAGCATAGAAGTGATGTAGTCCAAACCTTGAAATTTGGCAGTGAGCCTTAGCAGATTTGGTATATCGGCACAACATCATTGTATGCTCCTTGGACGTAGCCCAGTGAGGGTAAACCAAGTAAAAATTTCTATGTCTCATGCATGATTTCATTTTTGTTCATATATTACTATGGGAAGAAGATAAAAGAGAGTTTTATTTAACAATGAAACAAGATCTGAAGGGGCATTTGTTTTAATCTGTCATACCCAAATTCACCCCCCTCTTAGGGTATTTAACCCAATTGGGCTAACATTTAGTATCATAGGGAAAGATTGAAAGTTAGTGGTTCTCTCTCAGTAGAAGAAATTGAATTTTTCAATCATAAAGGTATTCCAATATTAAACAGAAACAATTATCAATTATGGAAGAATCATATGCAACACTACTTCCGATCATTAGGAGTGAATGTCTTTACAACAACTATACCTGAAATATTATCCAATATCAATAGTGGTTCTTTATTAGTAGTTGATAGAAGGTAATTATATGTTGATGATAAAGCTATTAATTATTTAATGGGAGACTTATTCAATGCAATATATACAATGGTGATGTCATGTAAAACATCACATGTTACGTGGGAAAAGTTGTCGAACATTTATGAGGGTGACTCAAAACTCATAGAAGAAAATATGTAGGTTCTATGGAACAAATATGAGGATCTCAGAATGCACCCGAATGAGACTGTTGATAAATTCTTTAATCAGGTGAATGTTTTCATGGAAGACATGCATGGTATTAGAGGAATTATTGAAGATATAAATATTATCAAGCATATCTTGAGAAAACTTACAACTCAGTTTAATCATAAGGTTTATGTATTGGAAGATCAAGATCTAAAGGAGATGACATTAGATAACTTACATAGTACTCTTATTTCATATAAAATGAGAAATGATGATATCAATGCTATGGAAAAGGGGAATTCTAAATAAGTGAAATTCAAGGCCATGAAGAAGATCTTTGTTGAAGATAGTTAGGAGGAAGATAATTTGGATGATGTCATATCATTTCTCTCTTCAAAACTGCAAAGAGTAAGAGGAAATTTCAAAGGAAAACCCCCAATTGCATGATTCCAATGTGGAAATATTGGACATTTTGCAGTAAAGTGTCATAAGAATATTGAATATGATGATGAAGACAATGATGAAATTCCACAGAAGAAGTATTCATCCAATGTGAAAGGTAGGATAAGTGAAAAGATAAATTTCTTCAAAAAGAAGAATCTAATTTTAAAAGAAGATGAAATTTTAGAAGAATCTGAGGTAGAAGAGTTGGAGGACTGTAAGGATCATAAACCAGATGCTATGGTGGTAATTTAGGAAAATTATAAAACAAATGAAGAAAGAGACAGTGATGAGGGAGAAGTAGAAGGAATATTTGATCTTCAGGCTAAATTATAAGCTTCTGTTGAAGAGATAGATTCTTGGAGAGCAAAAAAAAAAGAAATAAAAAAAAGTGGTTTGTGATGAAAAAACATATATGCAGTAGTAGGAAAAGAGAAGTTTGAGATGAATGAAGAAATTGAAAAAAATAAAGCCTTTAATGCCAGAAAAATCAGAAAAGGTGATTGGGTACAAACTCAAAATTTATGAAAAAAAGAAATATTGATAGTCTAACTAATATTGGAAAATATCAGATCAAACATATTGAAGAACTTGAAGGGGAATTTGTCAGTATGTAAAGAAAAATGAAAGATCAAGAGAAACTCTTGATTCTAATGAAGCAGATAAAGGAGTGTCAAGAAAGGAAAATGATTGATCAAAATGATACAACTAGTATGGGGATTGATCATAAAAATAAATCAGTAATTGTTGAAGTTAGACCACAAGATCCCACTTTGAGATTGAAGATTTATCTGGGAATGAATAAGAATAAATTTTTTTAGAGAATCCAAGGGAGAACAAGTGGTCCTATATTTCCACATGAGAATGTAACCCGCATGAGATGTTACTATTGTGGAAAGATGAGAAACTCAAAAAATGTATGTTCCATAGCCAAGAGGTACTGAAGGAAACATTATTAGAAAAGGAATCCATACAAAATACAATTTTCTAGAAGATCATTTGATGGCCACTATTTTAGTTGTGGAGGATTTAGGCACATGAAATGATATTGTTCATCAATAATATAGAGAAATATGCCGAAACAGAATGAACATGGTTATAAGAAGAAATTAAATATACCATCAAATGAGTTGAAAATTAAAAATCATTTTTCAATATTGTAAGATGAAGCTGGTCCATCATACTTTGAGGAAGATCATGTTTATCAACCGGTACCAGGTATAAATTCAAAAACATGGAAGAAAAAGAAGAAGATAGTTGAACAAGAAGTGGTTGTAGAGATTTCTTTTAAATCATCAGATCACTCTGGAATATGGATTATTGATAGTGGATGCACCTCTCATATGATAGTTAATAAAGATCTAGTGACCATAATCAAGTACGATAAGTAAGGTATCATAAGATTTGGAAATGATGAAGGCCTGAAGATTGTTGGATCAGGAAAAACCAAGTTTGGGGGAAAGGACATGAGATATGTTGATGTATTAGTTATTTAAGGTCTTAGTCAGAACTCACTTAGTATCAGTCAACTATGTGAATTAGGACATTCCATAAGCTTTTCAAAGAAATTATGCGTCATCTTGGAAAAATATGGTGCAATTTTTTTATAGGGAAAACATATGAAAGTAAATCTCTACCTTGTGAGTGGAGAAGAAGATATGTTATTTCTTTCCAAAGAAGGAGAAAATAAGACATGGAATAAATGTATTGGACACTTGATCCAAACATCCTTGGAATATCTGGGGAAATATGACTCTTCTTGATATCTCCCTAGTTTATCACATGACCATACCCATACGTGCGATATATGACAATAAGGGAATATCATTCAAAATAAATATAAGGAAAAAGAGAAAAGGTCATCAAGATTGCTTGAGTTGATTCATATTGATGTGTGCATACCAATTTCACCAAGATCTATAGATGGGATGAGATACTATGTTCTCTTCATTGATTATTTTAGTAGAATGGTGTGGGTATCAATCATCACCAACAAGTATAAGGTGTTCAATTGAATTACAATATATTAATGGGAAGTTAAAAATATGTTAGATTAAAAAATACAAACTATCAAAAAATATAATGGAACTGAGTTCATGAATATCCAAGTGAAGGATTATATTGAGAAACATGGGATAAGGAATTGAGTTTCAGTAGTGAGAACTCCACAAAAAAATGTAGTTATTGAAAGAAGAAGCAGAATTATCAACAAAATGGTTAGAACAATGCTCATTAAGAAAGACCTACTTGAGAAGTTTTGGAAAGAGGTAGTGATGACATCATTTTACACATCAAATAAATCTTTCTTGTGTCTATAAGAATAGAAGACTCCATATGAGATATGGTATGGAAAGAATCCAATGTTGAAGTACTTTAGAGTCTTTGAAAGTAAGTATTTCATTCTCAATAAGGATAAACACATGAAGTTTGAATCCCATGGATATGAAAGGATATTTCTTGGCTACTCAAAGAAAATAAAATCATATAAATTTTTCAATAAGTGTATAGAAAGTTTTTTTAAATCCATGATGTAATTATAATAGATAATGAGAAAAATATTTAGAAAATACATGATTAGTCTTAGGAGTATTGTGATGAAGAGATAAGTAGATTAGGGGATGCTCTAGTTCTAGAGGCTGATTTAGAAGAAGATTCAGATGATGAAAAGGATGATAAAAATTTATTATTTTCACAAAGATAGAAGAGAAGAGCCAAAATTGATATACATAACATAATTGGTGATCAGATAGCTCCAATGCAAACTAGGAGGATGAAGAATCTACAACAAGCATCATACTTATCACAGGTATAGCCTAAATGTTTTAATTAAGAAGCTGGAGATAAGAATTGGGTTCAGGATATGAATGAAGATATTAACCAAATTGATAAGAATCATACATGGGAGATTGTTTTGAGGCCAAAAAATAAGAATGTCATCGGAAGTAATGGGTCTTTCATAACAAGATGAATGAATATGGTGCATTGATTGGAAATAAAGCACTGCTAGTGTGTAAAGGGTAATCCTAGATAGAGGGTATTGATGTTGATGAAATTTTTGCACATATTTAAAGGCTAGAGATGATTGGATTATTCTTGGACATTATAGTGAAATGAAAGTTCAAGGTTTTCCTGATGGATGTTAAGTTATCATTTCTGAATGGGGTTCTAGAAGAAGAAGTTTACATTAAGAAGCTAGATGGTTTTATCATTCATGAAGATGTGAATAGAGTTTATTGACTAAATAAGGCTTTATATGGTTTGAAGCAAGAACTAAGAGTAGGGTATTCAATGCTAGATTAGTTTTTTAAGAATCTTTATTTCTAGAATGGTGGAGTTGATTAAAATATAGATTTCAACAATGAAAGTGATAAAAAGATGATGGTGCTGGTATATGTTGATGAAATAATCTTTAGTGGATCAGATGAAACACAGTGTGAAAAATTTTCCGAATTCATGAAAAGTGAGTTCGAAATATCAATGATTTGTGAACTAAAAATTTTCATTGGTTTATAGGAGACATAAGGATAGAATGAAACATTCATTTATCAATCTAAATATGATAAAGAGGTTATGAAAATATTTGGAATGGAAAATTCCAAGGAAATGAAAACTATGGTGGCTACCTAGATGAAACTTTCATGGGATGATGAAGCCAATACAATCAACATCACATAATACTAACAAATCATTATAAATCCATTGAACTTGATAAAGAAAAGACCTGATATTGTTTTTTACACATACCAATAAGTAAGATATAAAATCAATCCCAATGAAACACACTTTATTACAGTGAAAAGAATACTTCTTTATATCAAGGGCATGATGGATTTCAGTTTTATGTATAATGACAAATATCAACAAGAGTTATTGGGATATACAAATACAAATTGGGATGGTTCAACAGATGATAGAAAATAAACATCGAGTGGTGAATTCTATCTTGGAAATTTATGTATTTTTTGGCTAAGAAAGAAACAATATTGAAGTTCATTGAGCATTACAGAAGCTGAATATATTATAGATACTCAAGTGTGCACATCGTTATTGTGGATTAAACAACATCTTGAGGATATGGTAATTGAAGTGAAGTCTCCAATCGAAATCCATTGCAATAATTCAAGTGATATAAATCTTTGAAAAAATCTAGTCCATCACTCAAGGAAAAAACACATTGAAATCAAGTATCATTTTATCAAAGAGAAGGTGGAGCAAGGGATTATGACGTTGGAGTATGTTCCTACAGAACTATAAGTTGTCAATATTCTAACAAAGGCCTTAACCAAAGAAGTATTTAAAATATATAAAATGGCTCTGGGAGTTTATTCGACTCCCCACACTTGAAAAAGTGTGGCTATGGGACCCCCTCTCCTTAAGGCATGGTGTGTTTTTCCCTAATGTACTGATGTGTGTTCTTTACCCTATTGCAGACCTCCAAGGAGTGACCTTCGAGTTTGTTGACAAAGGGGAAAAATTATGGCTATAAAAGGGGAGAAAATGTATTAATCAATACATGAGGAGAATTTTCTAGGTGAAGTAGTGAGATAGGGGGAGTTGAAGCTGTTATGGTGAGAAGTGACATAGGGGGGGTATTAATTTTGATGATTCTATAAGTGTTCAATAAAAGGATACATATCATGACAATTGAGGTATGTGATAAAAGCATATTATTGGTTTTGGAATGGAATGAAGTGATTCATTAATTCAATTTTCATTATACTCTTGTTTCTCACACCGATCATGGATCATGTGAGATTAGAGTATGTGTTGAGTAAATCCTTGATCTCTATATTAATTTCAAGAAGAAAATGCTGGCAGAAGATAGAATGATCTTTAAAGAAGTATCAAATTATGAAGAGTTTTCAAAAAACCCAAAGAGAGATATTGTTGGGAAAAAATCCCTCAAGGTGTCCACTTGGTGTTTTTGGGTGTGATTGTGATTATTGAAAAAGACATATCACTGTAAATGAGTATAGTTAGTGTTTATCGAAGCATGTTTTTAAGGTGGCGCAGTTTACCAATGTTTTACAAATTTTTGGGCCTCAAAATCAGGAGTTTGTTTTTAGAAAAGGAAGGATTTATATATAGGATTTAATAGTACACAGAATATAAAGAATAGTTCATGGATCACAAAAGGTTGTATGTAAAACAGCTTTGGGAAATCAGAAATGGAAGGATTCCACGTAGTAGCGCTATGCGGACCATGAAGCACGGTACACAGAACACATAAGGAAAATGATTCATGGTAAGGATTGTGGTTCATAGGAGGTAAGAAGTATGTAGAATGATTGTCCTTCACAAGATGGAGGTAGTGATTTGTGAAGCCGTGAAGGGATTCATGCACAAAAGAGATCAACTACAGTGAAGGAATGAAGACACTATACATACCGCATAGGGAAAAATAGTTTTCAGAGGAGCTCAGTATGTGGTGAAGGCTGTAACTCATTTAATACTTAAGTAAAATGGATTAGTGGTTTTTTGGATCTATTTTCCTATATAAGGACTGCTAATCTCTTCAATACTTAGAGAAATTTTCATAATAAAACATCTTTTCTCTGAGAATTTGATGAAGTTCAAAAGTGGTTTGTGAGGGATAATTCCATGAAGGGTGAAGTAGTTCATGAGGAGGATTCTATTAAAGGAGAATTAGTCTTCAAAATTTGAGGTGGTACAGGGAGGAGAGGTAGTACGTAGAGGAATTTGGTTCGTGAAAGAAGAAGCGGTCCACAAAGAAGAAGCAATCTGCGAAAGAAGCAGTCTGAGGAAGAAGGAATACCACAGAAGCAGGAGTAGTTTGTAGAAGTAGTACACAGAGGTGTTTCGTGAAGGTATTTTGTAGAGGCATTCCGCAGAAGTGGTGGTCTATGAATCATTCATTCTACACGGTGTAGCAAAGTTCATATAGGAAGCAGGTTGTTCGTGAAGGGGCTTAAACAGTTAGTGAAAGCAATTTACGTTAACTAATAGTATGTGAAATAATGGATTTCATCTATGGGTGAAAGGGTAACTTCAATAGAGCATCCATATATAGTTTATGATGTTTTATTTCATGAAAATTAATGGATCTACAAGTCCATAAAATATGTGTGGATCCCTTCCAAGAGCAGCGAGCAAATGAAGAGGAAGATGATGATCCTTTCCACCAGTATTGAGACAGAGAAAGAGACATAAAGAGTGACCCTTGAGAATGTAGTGAGAAGACCCTAAATCTTTTAAAGTTAGTGATCCTAGGAATAGAAGTGATCTAGCCTGAACCTTGTAATTTGGTAGTGATCCATAGTGGATTTTGTACATCGGCACAACACCATTGTATGCTCCTTGGATGTATCCAAATGAGGGTGAACCAAGTAAAAATTGCTATGTATCATGCATGATTTCATTTCTACTCATATATTTCTACGGGAAGAAGAGAGAAGAGAGTTTTATTTAATGAAAAAACAATATCCAAAGGGGAAGTTGTTTTAATCAATTATACCCTGATTCATCCCCCCTCTCAGGGTATTTGGCCTAATTGGGATAATAGTTCCTACAATCTTTCATGAGGAGATTATGAAATAGTTTAATGATTCTAGATGAGAGGTACATCCTAGGTTGAAAAATATGTATTGTGATCCTCATAGACAATACTGGTGGCTATTAATGAATAAGTAAGTAGCAGGCTTTGCAGTTAGGTGTTTTAACTATTAGTAGGTGAAAGCTAAGAATCAGATGCCTATTAAGAGATTATAGACTCTTCCCATTTTGAAGTGGGAATGGGATGATGTTACTATTGATTTTGTGATAGGATTACCCATGACACCTCGCAAGAATGATACTATATGGGTGATTATGGATCGACTAACAAAGGTATCCAACTTATTTCCTGTTAGGGAGACCCTCACTATTGATGACCTGGGTACTCTCTATGTGCATGATATAGTTTAGTTGTATAATATTCTAAGGAGTATCATTTTAGATATAGATCATTGTTTCATGTTGTGGTTCTTGTAGGGTATTTAGAAGGATCTGGGATCGCAGGTTCTTTTGAGAACAACCTATCATCCTTAGACCGATGGTCAATCTGAGCAGACTATTCAAGTTCCAGAGGATTTGTTATGATCCTATGTTTTGGATTTCACTGGTTCATGGGATCATCATATGAAACTCATGGAGTTTTTATATAATGAAAACTCCTAGGCATTGATCTATATGGAACCTTTCGAGGATTTTTATGTAAGTTCATGTCATTTTCCTCTTTGTTGGTTAGAGGTAGGTGAGTCATTACTTTTTGGGTCTAGTCTTGTGAAAGAGACTTCTGAGTAGGTTCAGCTAATAAGGAGGAGGTTGGTGATCATAAAAAGTAGTCTGAAATTGTATGTCGACCATCAGAGATGACCTCTGAAGTTATAGGTTATTCATCATGTTTTCCTTTAGGTGTTTTCAAGTTTGGGGAAATGATGTATCAAGAAATAAAAAAAGATAGCACCCAGGTTTTTTGGGCTGCTTGAGATAGTGGATAGGGTTGGTCTAGTGGCATACCGATTATCCCTTCCACAGTGCTACAGTTCTATGTACGATGTGTTTCATGTGTTGCAGCTTTAGAGATATTATCCTAATCCTTCTCTTATGGTGGAAGTTGAGGACATCAAGCTTTGTAATCATGCTTACTTTGAGGATAATATGATATGGATTATGGACTGTAGTGAGAGGTATCTCCAAGGTAGTACTATACCTACAGTTCTAGTGTAGTGGTAACATGAGTGTGTTTAGGAGGAGATCCGAGAGAGGGAGTCTGATATGCAAGCACAGTGGCCGAACTTATTTTTTGAGACCCCACAATAATGCTTGGACCATCTTGGGAATGAGCTATTATATAGTGGGGAGGTTGTAATATCCCGTATTATTCTAGGTATGTTCCTCTTTGTGTTTTTTTATTAAGGCTTGGTGGGTGAGTATTGTTTGGAGACATAGATCCTATGTTAGGGAAAATAACCTGAAGTTTAGGGATTTATGTTTATTTTCATTAATGGAGTCCAGGTATAAATGTGTTAAGTGGGATTATGAGGATTTTCTAGTGTTTGGAAATATTTAGAGGTGTTGGGATCTCTTATGCATAAATTGGTCTGAGAACCTCTGGCTGGACATTTATACGGTGTGAATGTGTTACATGATGTGTAAATTCACAAACAGATTTCCTAAACTAGTACAGGGCATGAAGCGATTGCATGTCGTGTAAACCATTGAAGCCATGTAATAATTGAGTAGGGTTAAATATTAACCCAAGGTGACTGGGTTTTCAACACATCCATTTGAAAATAAATACATGACATGTAAATGGATTATACACCATATAAATATCACAAGTAATGGTTTCAAGTAGCGCCATATTCATATTTCTCATGACATAGTTTTTTGAAACCCTCCTCTGAAGCCCTAGGTGAATCCAAATGATTTTGAGGCAATTACATCAACTCTAGATTCCATGGTTTAGTGTTCAATCCCTGATTCCTTCTTGTAAACATCTATATCTCTATTCTTATTGATGATTCCTATTAGAAGTGTTTCTAATTCACCAGATAAAGGTAAGGGGTCTAAAACCTAACCCTATGTCTAATTTTATTTAATAAAGTATGTTAAATATATGCGATTTCACTATCACAATGTGAACATTACTTAATGGATTAATTGGAAATGATATTCATGTAATTGGATCACTCCTTGGATCCCTTTGGGTCCATTGAGATGCGACATGGCTTGCAGTTTCCTTTGAAAATAATGAATTGTCTATGAGTTATGTATGATTTTAGCATGAAATGTGTTTTGGGTGATTTCTTGCTAAAGATTCACCTTATAAAATGGATTAATTAATTAATTTAATAAATGGGTAAATTGAAAGAAAAATGGTAATTAGAAGAATTAACCTTTTGGTCTTATGTTTTTATATTACAATATGATTTCTATTGTGATATGCACTTGTGACCCATATTGCGATGCTTATATACTGATCTAGGCCTTGACACATGATGTGATGCATATATACTGGGATAATCCCTAACACATGCTGCGATGATTATATACCAGGCTAGGCCTCAACATATACTGCGATGATTGTATACCGGGATAGGCCCAGACACATGCTTCAATGCTTATACACTAGTCTAGGATATGACACATGTTGTGAGGATTATATACAGGGCTAGGCCCTAACACACGATACCATTCTTATATACTAGGATAAGTCCTAACACATGTTAAAATTCATATATATTGGGCTAGGCCCTGACACATGCTGAGATTCTTATATAGAAGGTTTGGCTCAGTGATATGTTATACCAAGTGTATACGGTTGTGGTTGGTATGGTTATGCTACATGCTCATAGACATTCTAGAAGGGTTTTGAATTAGGTTGATTGATTTATTATATTAATTATTGAATTAATTTATACACCAATTTATCACATTATTGTATACACTTATTATCAGAATGGTTTGTTTTGACATGGTGGTGTCGAACTACTAAGTTTTACACACACCCTACTCAGGTCACCATTTGGTACCCAAGCAGATTACATGGATGGAAGTTTTTACAAGGGAAAAGGACCTAGTAGTTGATTGATTGTTTTCTAGATATATTGAATCTTAGAGGAGAGACCAACATGGGGTTCATGAATTAGATCTTTGGAGTATTTATTTGAGTCTTCTTATTATTTTATTCATACAACCTTCAATATTTAATTTAGTTTCAATCATCTTGTCATACATTATTCTTTTATTATTTAGATTTATTCAGTTGGTCCTTTCTCATCTTTGGTTGTATGATTATTTACCCATATCGTTTCCATTATTTCTGATATTCTGTTATTATTTTGTACTTTCATTACAACTCTTTACCATAGGGTATAGTCTTCCCACTATATTCTTTAGACCCTCATTTCTAGTTGGTAGCCTCTGGCATACAGAGAGGCATGCTTGAGGTCACATAGCCAACCAAATCAGTCACTTGAGGGAGTACTGGTTCGGGGAAGTTATATATTCCTTGAAAATAGAACGATCTGAGCTCCACAAAGTTAAAAACACAATTAGGGTGGGTATAGTGTGTCCTTACAATATTTCTAACTCGTTTTTATTTCTAATTCTACTTTGGGTTGCCTAGTGTCATTCCCTACATGATAGAGTTGGGTTATCCTTTTTTTATAATCCATTGGGGTTTCAAAGGTTATGGGTGAATATGGTTTCTAGAATGGATTCACCAATGATATAATTTATCTCTCAAAATATATAGAGAGAGATTAACTGATTTTATATATTAATTATTAGGAATTTAATCAAGGAAATTTGTTAATTACAACTCATATTTTATTTAAATTATATTCACAATTCTATTGGTTTAATTTATATTGGAGTCATTGAGAGTCTTTTAGTGATGTTTTACTAATAATTGTGTTTATCCCTTCATGTGTTCTCTGATATAAATGATTTTTTTAGGTTTTCCATGGGATGTTGTAGATGGAATTAGTTGGATACTTATTTGTGTTGTGCTGAAAACATTAGGTTTTAGAACTTATATTCAAGAACATCTCTTACAGAACAAGGTCTCAGATGTTCTAAAATGGGTGGAACATGTAAAATTTTGTATCTAAATTGAGATGCTTTTCACCCCAGACATCCACTGAAACATACCCTCTAAACCCCCAAATTGAAATTAAGCAAAAAATAAAAAGACACACACACACACACACACTAAAACACCAGAATAAGTCCCACTCCATGGGAAACAATACAAAATTTCTATTAAAGAAAACAATAATATAAAGTCTCACTGAGTTACAAGTGATATTAATACCAAAACACTACTATGAAGAAACAAAAGATAACCATAGAACAGTACTAGAACTATGTACAAGTGACCCCACCCATTTATTTGCAGATGTTTTTTTACTTCAACTAGATAATAAAATTAGTCTCACTAACATCCAATCATTATGGATGATCACTACTCGATCGTGGACACTGTCTGTAGACCATTGAACATTACCAACTCCACCATTACTTCTGGTAAATAGTGTATTCATCTAGAACACATACTCTCCCACCACTTTCATATTTTTCTAATGCTATGTTTAGACCTATAGGTTTTGTGATTCACTATTTCTAGTTCTAAAAACAATTCCTAGAATAAATACTTCTATACTTTCAAAAATAAAATCCAAAAGTAGTTTCTTACACAATCCCAAAAATCTACCACTTGAGAATTGCTTCCAAGACTTTAGCCAAGTCCATCATCATTTTCTTCAACATCTATTTTACTCTTCCTCCACCAAATTTATTTCTTCTATGATCTTCAAATCACCCATCACTCAAGTCTCATTAATGCACAATGCCACCCCATAATTTCACAGACTATGAACTTAGTGAACATATATACTAGTTTTATAACTCTTAATCTTTAACAACTCCATAACCCCGTATTCCCTGAGATTCCATATAAAGTGATACTCCATTTAAATGTGTTTAGTTCATGAGTGAACCATAAGATTATTTGAAAGATGAATAATGTTATAACTATCACAGAATAAAATTCCATTTTTCTATAATGTCTCAAGTTCCTCTAGAAAACCACTCATCAAGATCAAATCTTTATCTAATTATATAATCACAACGTACTATACTTCCATGGTTGAAAGTGTTATTATATATTGAAGTCAAGGCATCTAACTGAAAAAAAATCCACTAAAAGTAAATATATAGCCAGTGGTTCTCTTCCATCAATCTGTATCTCCTCAAAAGTATGTATTAATATATCCCAATAAAAAATTATCCATCCCAAAACATAAATTTATTACTTCTGTTGGTCAGAGTGAGTACCTCAAGAGGGGGGGTGAATTGTGTTCCCAATAAAAATTTCTATTTGAAACTAGTACAAATAAAATCCCCAACTAAAAAAAAATTTCCCAGCTAATCAAAAGAGTAGTTTGATATAATTTTTATCTTTAATATTTTTTTCTCAAAGATTTATTAGTGCTCAGTTAAAATAATATTGGAAATTTATTTAACTTTTGAAATAAATTTACTCAAAAAAATCCTTATATAAACACTAGTTAAGACTAAATATCAAAGTATAGGTTTTTCTCACAGTTTAAAAACAAATATATTTTAAAGCATTGAAACATTAAAAACAAAAAAAAAATCACATAGTTGAATAAATAAGGGGTTAAATATCAAGTTGATACCTAATCCCCTCCACTTGGAAATATTCCACTTCAAAGAAGATTATATAATTATAATTTGATCTACAAACTAGATCAGGTATACAAATAACAACTTACAATCTATCCAGGCCCAAATAATCTTCCACAACTATACATGGGTATAAAAAAATATAGGTCATTCATGGACCTATCCCACAATAACCGTGGTTAATAATATGAAAAGAGATATAAGATAATATCAAGTATTCTCTAGTTATGGTGAAAGATTCAATGTGTGTAAAAATACAAAGAAAAAAACACACTGCTTGAAAGGTATAATAAAACTATTAGAGAAAATAAATAAAGATATAGAAATGAATTTATGATCAATTTTTAATGATCTAGACTTCCGTGAGTCCTCTAGTTTGGATTGGTGAGGAGCTCAAACCATTTCTTTAAAAATTTCATGAAAATAAAGCATCAAAATGGTTTATTTTCTATTTGTTGGAAAGGATCTGGATATTCAGTGAGTTCCACTCTTTCAAAGATGAAATTGAGTAGTTATGCAATGTGTAAGTTATCTCATGATTATCCTTAAAGTATTCAATAAGTTATGTATTTTTTTATCATATTCACCACTCACACATGATGGAAACTTCTGAAGATATAAAGAACTACAGGAAGAAGTACCCATTGGAGAACAATCATAAATGTATTCTAGATCATCGTACTGATCTCTGACTCCATATTTAATGTGTCTATGTAATATTTTAATGAATAATTATGTATTAACTTAAATAAAATAGACGTTGATACATTTAATTTAAATCAAGAAGAACAGTGACATTGACACTTCTAGAGACAATACATATTTGGTGGTGACTCATCTATGGCGGTGAGTCAATTTGGAAATGATTCATTTGAAATAATGATGAATCACTAAAAAAATTAGCTAAATTTTCATCCTATTACCTTATAATATAAATTTATACCATAAAATAGTAATATCATTGGAACCATAATAAACATGATTTGTGAGCATTGAAATAAATAGGTTCCAAAAATCTCCCCCTTTTTGATGATCACAAATCCTACAATTTTTATAAACCATGTATAAAATAAACTTAGGTATATGAAGATGTATTTAAATGATAAAAGTATAATTAATATTTCAAATGTCAAATGTGAGATATAAAGAAATGTGGCATCAAAGATAAGGTATTAAATGAAAACTAAAAAGAAAAAAAGTATTCAAAAAATATTGGAATCAAAGGTAAATTATCAAAAAGGTAAGAAGAGTGATATCAAAGAGTAAGCTAATGTGGTAAATGTCATAAATTTTATCCACATTTTGGGATTATCTAAAAGGTAAAACAAGAAGTAGTAAAGACAAATAGATCAATAATAAGACAGATACATGTCATTATGTACCAAAAATGTAATGATATTATAGCCCAAAAAAAGATACACGGAAAAGTAAAACATAATCCCTATCAAAGACTTAGGTTTAATTAGAGTCACTATAATCTTGAGAGGAAAGATCAACATGGCCCTTGACCTTATTGGAGGTAGGAGGTATAGATGTATAAGCTGAGGGTGTTGTGCTAGTGGATGAAGGTTCTAAGGTAGTGGTAGGAATATCTATGATAATCACTCATATGAGATTCCTTACAGATTCCATAGGAGACATGATGAATGGTTGAAACTGAGGAGGTAAAGGGTCTAAAAAAGGATAATAGGTGAGGTCTGTCATGGGTATAGCCTCTAGAGCAACCATAATAGTACTATATACATATAGAAATGACTTTATGAGGTTGAAAAAGTCCATAATAATGTTCCCTCACCACTCTATAACACTAAATAAATATTTCTTTTCATTTATAAATAACTTAATAATATGGTTCATCACCTTAAACTAGTCAACCTGTTCCCTAAAATCCCTGGTGACAGGTGGCATACTTAGGTTTTCATCTAAAAACCTGAAATTGGAATTAATATCATGCCTAGTATACAACCTAGAAAGATAAAATTTTATGGACTTAGTGATGATTTCCCAATCACTTTGGGATTCATTTAAACATTCTCTTACCAGTTTGTATATGTGCTCACTGTGATGAAAAATCTGCCTCAGATCCTATTAATGAGTAGCATGAATATCTCCTAAAATTGCATGAAGCTCCTCTAAAACTATAGACTATATAAAATAGACATCAACTGGAATTGAGGGAGGTGGAGCATAAGATGTAGAGGCCACTACATGTAAACTCTCCAACCTCTCCATTATAACAGTACAACTAGCATCAAAGGAGGATCTCATTTCCTCCATAACTAATCTCATAGTCTCTATTTCACTAGCCAACCTTCGATTCTCAATCTCCACTCCCTGAATGTGAAAATTCATATTTGGATAGATATGGAATAAAACCAATGAAAATAGGTTTCTAACATCAGTATCAATAATATGAGTGACTAAAGGTTCCCAAGATCTCAAAATTCTACCAAAATCAGCAGGAAGCCTCTATCTGAAAGACTATACATCTGCCCTAGGAACAACATCTGAAGGCACTAGTGTAATAGTTGTCTCAACATAAGGCATAATGGCCTCTACAAGCTCAGGTTTGGAAAGACCATCTAAACCAAAAGATTGAATCTCACCATTATGATCAATCTTTTTTACCAAAAATCCCTTAATATATATCTCAAATCTAACTGAGACAATATGTCCACCATTATTTGGTTTACTTCTCCCACCATCTTTTGAATTTGGGTAAGATAATCTGAGAACTTTAGAACCCAGGGAAGGATCCCCTTTAGAGGATAACTCATCCTCTGCCTAAGAATCTCTATACTTTCCAAGTTCTTCCTCAATATCCTTCAACTCTGAATATTCTATACATAACTAAATATATCCTGGGAATTTCTCCCACTCATCAAGTGCATCCAATTCTACTATATAAAGATAAAAAATAGAAAAGGAAAATTTGATAGAACATAGGGATTTCCCCCCTCAGAAGATACTATGGTCTCTCTTCTAGAAGATGAAATATCACTAATAGGTTTTTCTAGAATTGATATCTCTAAGGACTCAGATTTGGTTAAACTAGGACTCTCAATACTAGTAGGTCTGGGTGAGCAAGGACTCTCCATAGAACTAAGCGAGGAAACAAAACCGGTAGGGTATGAATGATGTGATTGTATCCTCTAAACATTAGCACCATCATCATGATTATATCCTCCACCATCACTATTTACATCCTCATCCTCATCTATATTTCTATAATTTCTATCTTCTCCATATTCCTCACTAGAGACTTCCAAAATTTATTTAGAAGATTTATAAGAAGAACTTATATTTTTCTTATCTCCAAAATACTCTATCTCCTCATCATCATAATATCTCCCACTTCAGATACTTTCTCTATCATGTAGATAAATTGAAGGAGCAGTAATGTCAAAAGTCGTAACAGGAATCTTAGGAATGTTATAGTCACTTCCCTCCTCAATAAAAAGAACCACTTTCTCTTCAAAAAATACAAAAACCTATTATTTTTCATCAAAATACTCTATTATCTCATTCAGATCCAATCTAGGATAAACAAGGTTCTTAGGCCTGGTAGGATGATCTAAAGGATTAAAATACTCATAGAGATTTACATTATCTCTAACCTACATCTTCATCCAAGTGTTTGAACTCACTTTTAACCTTATAAAAACAAATTTAGTAAGGAAGAAACCACCACATTTCACTTCATATTACTCTTCTACATTAACAAAAAATTTGAATTTAATCATGGTTTAAATTAAATTAGGATAAATAAGGGAATTGGATTTGGAGGAATACATACACATACTGATATCTCAAAGTATTAAATTCCCCTTTTTTGGGACATAAAAAAAGCTGAACAAACTTAAAAAGAATCTTTTATTCCCCATAAAACTCAGTAGTAGTAGGTCTTCTTAGAGTTCTATCACCATTTAGATCAAGCAGTGCATACTCATATAGAAAAGACTCACTATTACTGGGTATCATACCTTGATAATATTCAAACACTCCTTAATGAGGCACATTAAAACTATTTTCCCATTCTTTTGGAGAAAAGGTAAACTCCATAACATATATCATGCACTGAATATGATATTTCTTCTAGAAAAAAATAAAATTAGTGTACTGATAAAATTGATTAACCAACCTAGGATAGAAAGTTATATCATTTATTGATAACCCACCTATCCATATTTGGTCTTGGAGCACACTGAACACCAAAAAATTACTATAAAAAAACCAATCAACATCTACTTCCTTTTCAATAACCACTACATGATTTGTAAGATGCGGGTTCCTTGGATCAATAAAATCTTGACTTGTTTTTACTTAAAATTTCTTTATAGGCCATGATTCCTTAGGAGATGACTCTAAAGGTCACTTAACTATCATAATTTTGGAGAAATTAAGGAGAAGCTATGACACAAATAAGGCTGAAGTTTGGGGGAGAAAGGAGAAGGTAAAATAGTTCAGAGGGTGCCAACATAAGTGGGAGTGACTCAATTTTGGTATTTAAGCCCGATTTATCATTTAGGGATTTGGAATAATAAAAAAGAAATAAATAAATTGAATAAAAAGTTGATATAAAAAATTAGTAATGGTGACAAGGCTTGAAACACAGACCAATGACTCACTCAATGGTGACTCTCCAATGGTGACTCACTAAGGGTGACTCACCAATAGTGACTTGGCTTACCAATAGTGGATCACCAATGGTGGCTCGCCAATGGTGGCTCACCAACGGTGGCTTGCCAACGGTGGCTCACCAATGGTGGATCACCAACGACCAACAGTGACTCGCCAACAGAGAATCACCGATGGTGACTCGCCAATGGTGACTTGCAAATGGTGAATTTCCCATAGTGACTCTCCAACAGTGAATTTCTAATGGTTACTCACCAATGGTGACTCACCAATAGTAAATCGACAATGGTGACTCACCAATGGTGACTCACCAATGGTGACTTTTCCAATGGTGCTCCACCAAGATTAAAAACTAATCAAAATTTATCATACCAAATTCTTGTTTGATATAGATTAATCTCTCAAAATTCAATTATTTATTAAAAATATCTGCAATATGATGTTCAATCCCTATGAACTCAAGAGTGATATCACCCTTTTGAAAATGGTCTCTCAAAAATTTATGACTTAAACCAATATTCTTTGTACTAGAATGAGACACAAGATTCTTAGAAATGTTTATAGAACTTGTGTTGTCACAATTTATAGGTAAATGTATGAATTTATATCCATAGTATAATAATGTGTATTTCATACAAAAAATTTGTGGACAATAACTCCCTATAACTATGTACTCAGCTTCAGCAGTAGAAAATACAACCAAATTTTATTTCTTACTACACCAAGAAACAAGAGACTTGCCCAAAATATGACATGTTCTTGAGGTTCTATTTCTATTTAACACACAACCACCAAAATCCGCATCTAAAAAAATTACTAAGTCAAATTCTTGTCATCTAGGGAAGAACATTCCTAAATTGGAAGCATATTTTAGTTATTTGAAAATACTTTTAACAAAAATTAAATGATATTATTTTTGGATTGATTGAAAATGAGAACACATACACACACTAAAAATAATGTTAGGTTGGCTAGTAGTTAAATTTATTAAGCTTCCAATCATACCTATTTAACTGGTTTGATCTACTGACTTTTTAGATGCATCAAGATCAAGCTTACAAGTAGTAATCATGGTAGTATCACTACTTTTAATGCTATCCAAAACAAAATAATTTAGTAGGTCTTTAGTGTAATTACTTTAATTTTAAATAATTCCATCTTTATTTTGAAAAAATTGAAATCCAAGAAATAATTTTAGTTCACCCATTAAAATAATTTCAAATTCATTTTGCATCATCTTTGAAA
This sequence comes from Viscum album, assembly GCA_963277665.1. Classification (NCBI taxonomy): domain Eukaryota; kingdom Viridiplantae; phylum Streptophyta; class Magnoliopsida; order Santalales; family Viscaceae; genus Viscum; species Viscum album. The sequence goes on from OY728160.1 coordinate 740,453,037, forward strand.
AATCAGTACACAAAGAATTTTTAGAAGAACCAAAATTAATATCATCAACATAAATTTGAAATAATAAAATATATTTCAATTTTTTTTATAAAAATAGTTGGTTCAGTTGTACTTTTTGAAAGAACTTTAGAAATCATAAAATAGCTAATCCTATCATACCATGATTTTGGAGCCTATTTTAAACCATATAATTTTTTTTTTAATTTTAAAAGATGATTTGGAAAATGAAAATTTTGAAATACATTTGGTTTTTCCATAAAAAAACCCTCAACCATATTAAAATTTAGGAATTCACTTTTGACATTTGTTTGATATATTTTGAAATCCATATGTGCTTCATATAAAAGTAGAATTATAATGGATTCATGTATAGCTACTGGTGAAATGGTTTCCTCATAGTCAATACCCTATTATTGAATATATCCATGTGAAACCAAATGATATTTATTTCTTATTATGGTTCCTAAATCATCAACCTTATTCCTAAACACCCACTTAGTGCCAATAGTAAAAGTGTCTTTAGGTATAACTAAAAGTTCCCAAAATTTATTTCTTTAAAATTGATTAAGTTCCTCTCGCACTACCATCACCCAAATTTCATCATTGATTTTCTTAAGTTTAAGCCATGATAATAATTATTGATGTTCAACCTGCCTCCTAAGAGAAGCTCTAGTTTTTTCACCTCTATCTAGGTCTCTAAACACAATATATAGAGGATGGTATCTATGAGTCATAATAGATCTTGGAAAAGAAGGAATATACATCTCAAGGTCATCTACAAGTTCAGGTTTGGGTTCAGGATGTTCCTCAAAACTGGATGATTTTTCTACTTGTTTCATAGAATTATCATATGGTATAGCATTGATGTTCTGAGTTGAAAAATCATCCTCAAGGTTTTAAAAGGAGTATTAGGCTCATGTGGATCTGTCTTATCAAACCTAACATGAACATATTCTTCCATAATCTTGGTTATTTTATTAATCACCTTATATGATTTACTAGAAGTTAAATAACCAAGGAAAATTCTTTCATCACTCTTAGAAGAATTTTTTTCAAGATTATCCTTAGTGTTAAGAATAATTAATTTACAACCAAAAACTTTAAATTAGTTAACCTTTGGTTTTCTACCATTCTATAATTCATAAGTGTTTTCTTAAAGAGATATATAATCCAAAATTTATTAATTATATAACAAGTTGTATTTATAGCCTCTTTCTAAAAATAAATAGTAAGGTCATACTCATTGAGAATATCTAGGTAATTTCTTGAATTTTTCTACTTCTTATTTATAAAACACCATTCTTTTGTGGGGTCCTAGGAGCAGAAAAGTTATAATTATAGCCATTTTTCAAGAAAAAATATTCAAAGTATTGATTTTCAAACTCACATACATGATCACTTCTTAAGGTCTTAATCCTAAGTCCACTAATATTTTCTACAAATTTAACATAATTGGTAAAATAAGAACAATCTTCAATTTTGGGAGTTATAATGAATACCCAAGTATACTTAGAAAATTCATCTATAAGGACATAAAAATAGTGTTTCCCATTTATACTAGAAACTCTAGATATTACAAAAAATTCCATGTGAACCAACTCTAGGGGTTGATAAGTTGAAACTTCTTTCTTTGATTTGGAAGATATACTTTGTTTTTTCCCTTTTTGACATGGGTTATAGATTTTATCATTTGGGAATTTAAGTTTAGATATATCTTTGAATAACCCTTTTCTAGTGATATTTATAAGTGAGTGAATATTTCAATGGCCTATTGTCCAATGAAAAATCAAATATTCTTTGTGAAAGGAACTTTGATAGGAAATATTTTGTGAAAATAAAGAATCTAAATTAACAGCATAATCATTATCATTTGTCAAGGTAGTAAAAACTAAAGAATTTTTAGAATAAAAAACATTTAAAGCATTATTTTAAAATTTAACATGAAAAAAATCATCACATAACTGTGAGATATTAAGTAGATTTTACTTTAAACCATATAAAAATAATACTTTATAAATTAAAATAGTGTTATAATTATCGATACAGACAAGGCCAATAATCTTATTTTTGCATTTTCCTCAAAAGTTACATGTCAGCCATACACATTGATAAGATTCATGAAACTTGAATAATATTCAGTCATGTGATTGGAACAACCACTATCCAGATACCATAGGTTCTTATTGGATCTCTTCAAGTAGGTTCACTACAAAACAAAGTTTACAACAAAAATGATTTTGGTACCAAAATCTTCTTGGGTATATAAATGTTAGTAATTGATGATTTAGAAACCCATATTTTCTTAATTTGTTTCCTAAAATAATATTTTAAACTCTTATAAATAAAGGATTTGTTAGGTCTAGATGAATAAAAACTAGTGGAAGAACTTGAAATAGGAATGAAACTATTTTTAACTATTCTCATCTATCTAGGTTGATACCCTATACCGGTGGTTTATTTAGGTGTTTTCTTTTTTAGAAGAATTTTAGTAAGAGTGTTTCTCCCATTAGTGAATCTTTCAAAATCTATTTTTCAGTGAAAATTTTAATTCATTTTTTATTTTAACAGTTGATCATTTTTCTCCTTTTCAATAGAAATATCAAACTTAAAATTAGCTATTAAAGCATTAGTTTTCTTTAGAAATTTATAATTATATTTAATCACATTAAAATTATCTTCTAGAATGTTAAAATACTAAAAAATATCTGCATTTTACATGCTTTAATCATTATTTTAATCTCTAAAATGATTAAAAATATGTTCAAGTGAAGTAGTAAAGGTATTGGATATCTCAAATGTGTCTTCCATGAAATACTTGTTAGATTTTTCATGATTTTCTTCTTGGGTAGTTTCTGAATCACGTGAGTTGTCTCTAGAATCACTCTAAGTTGATTTCATTAATTTCTTGTACTTATTAAACTTATCATCATACTTGTTTTTTTATTTCAATATAGGATAGTCAGATTTAACATGCCCTTTCCTTTTGTATTCATACCTCACTATTTAATTTGAATTATCATCTCTCTTCCAATACTTCTTCTAGTTTCCTTTATTTTCATATTTACCTTTATATATCTCTTTACTAATGAACTAATTCTTATAATTTTTTTAATCTTTGTCTACATAGGCCATTTCTTCATCATTATCAGCTGGTGATTCTTCATCACTTGAAATTTTAGCTTGAAATTTCTCTTTCTATTTTGAGGTAATGGATTTAAAAGCTATAGAATTACTTTTTGGTTCATCATCCACTTATTTTTTGACCTTAAGTTCTTCCTCATACATAATTAGTTTTCCAATAATCTCCTTGATATGTATATTACTAATATCACATGACTTTGTGATTGATACTGAAGTTCCTCTCTATCATTATGGTAGACACCTTAACAGGTGTATCACGCGCTCTTTATAAAAAATATGATCCCCTAATTAGTGCATTGTATTTATGATCTCATTGAATAGGAGACACATCAAAAATAATCTCATCATGATTAATTTTGAAATTAACATATTTTATAGTATAGGTATTTAAATTCATTTCCTTAACACTAGATGTTACCTCATGAGAAACAAATAAAGTATACAAAATTTAAAAATAAGTTATGCATGTAGATATTATATTTAATTATTCATCACACAAAGTATAATAAAAAGAATTCATAAATTTATAGTTATTATTATAAATTGTTTTAGTATTATCAACCCATGTGTTTCTAGTGGTTTTAGGTATTTCATATTTATCTACAATAGCAGTCAAAATTTCAAAACCCATGCTCTCAATATGCATTTTCATCTTGATTTTCCACTGACCATAATTAGTGCCATTAGAAAATAGAGTTCAGTTGGTAGAAGAAACCTCTTGTCTATTATCCATAAATAATTAAATTTAGAACTAAATTTTTTTTAGATCTTTAAAACAAAATTAAAATCACCTTTGAATAATATTTGAAATATTTTGATACCATATGTTGGTCAGAGTGAGTAACTAAATAGGGGTGAATTGAGTTACCAAAAAACATTTCTACTAAAAAACAGTTAAAATAAAATCCCACAATTAAAAAAAAAATTACCCAGTTAATCAAAAGATAAGTTTGATATAAGTTTGATCTTTTAAAAAATTTCTCAAATATCGATTAGTGTTTAGTTAAAACAATATTGTAAATTACTTTAACTTTTGAAATCAATTTAATAAAATAAATCATTTTATAAAATCTAATTAAGACTAACTATCAAAGTATAGGTTTTATTCATAGTTTAAAAACAAATATAGTTTAAATATTTGAAAAAAAATAAAACAAAACAAAATCACATAGTGGAATAAACAAGGGGTTCTGTCTCAAGTCAAGACTTAATCCCCTACACTTGGTAACCACCCATTTCCAAGTATATTATATAACTATAATATGATCCACAACTGTGATTGTGTGTACAAACAATATCTTACAAGATGTATAGGCTCAAATAACTCTTTCACATCTATATGTTGGTTGCAAAAAAACACATTCCATATAGGGAACTCTTCCATAGTAACCGTGGGTAAGTAGATTAAAATAGATAGAAGATAATATCAAGTATTATCTAGTTATGGTGTAGGAGTTAGTGTGTGTAAAAATACAGAGTAAACAACACACTACTTTAAATGTATAACAAAATAACCAGAGTGAATAAATAAAGATAAATAAATGAATTGATGCTCAATTTGTAATGATCCAAATGCTTGTGAGTCCTTGAGTTTGGATTGGTGAGGAGCTCAAATTATTTATTTGAAAATTGTAGTAAAATAGATCATAATAAGATTCTATTTTCTATATGTTGGAAATGATCTAGATATTTACTGAGTTTTACTCTTTCACAGATGAAAGTCAGTAGGTATACAGCTTGTAAGTTCTCTCATGATGATCCTTAAAGTATTCAGAAAGTTGCACATTTTTTTATTATATTCACCACTCAGACACAAGGGAGACTTATGAATATATAAAGCATTGTAGGAAGGAGCACCCATTAAAGAACAATCATCAATTTCTTCTAGATCTATGTACTAAGATCTGACTCCATCTTGAATTCATCCATGCAATAGTTTAATTAATAATATTTAAATAATTATTCTACATTTAATTCAATAAAACATCCATTGAAACATTTAAATCAAATCAGATATAAAAACAATCGTGGAACTCCTGGCAGCAATACATCTTTTGTGGTGACTCATCTCTAGTGGTGACCCAGTCTGGCGACGAGTCATTTGAACTAAAAATGACTCAGTCCACCACTTAGTTTAATTTTCATCAAATTGAATTATAATATATAATTATATCATAAAATAGTAATCTCATTATAACCATAATATAATTCTCTGAACCCATGCATTCAGATTCAGTGCTAAAACATGCTGTGTAATTTTTTTAAAATAAATTGAATAATTACACAATACATTACATAATCGAGGACCTTTTCCAATATAGGTTTTGGAGAATTAGATACAAATATTACATTTCATTAAAACTAAACAAAATAAAATTTACTAAACAAAAAAGTATTCAGTTCACTGTCTCTTAAAATAACTCACATCATAATGTAATTCTACTAATCTTGTACAAAAATGAATTTAAAACATAGGGTGAGCATTTAATATGACCGGTAAGGGGTTTTGAAAACATTAATAAAAACTTTTAAAATATTTTATTGGTATAAATATAAATATAAATAAATAAATAAATATATATAAATATATATACTTTTTAAAAGTATATTTATAAAAATATTGAAATCTATACAATTTAGAAAACATTAATTTCGTAAAATAATTATATTTGAAAAGATCATTGATATTTATCCATAGAAAATAATATTTTTTGGTGGGTCATTTATGATACTTAGAAGACCATAATAAAACCATAAGGCCGCTAGTAATAACTCATATGGAACAAATTACCCTTAAGATTTATGGGTACACTCCCCATAACATAAAATTCATTATATTGGGGACATTTTTTAGAAAAAACTTTTAATAGACCTGCCTTTCTCAATAAAAACCCAAAAAATTTCAAAAATTACATACATAAAATTATTTTATTTAAAAGAAAATAAAATTTCTTATAACATGTTGTCAATATATTCATGAGAGTTTCTAAAACCATTTTTAGCAGAATCCCATGCCTAAAATTCACTACACTTATTTAAAATTTATAAATAAAATTCATAATAAAATATGTGCACACTTGATTAAAAATGCATGGAATGATACTTATAAGTTAGATAATGACCATACCAAATTATTCATGGCATACTAGGGTATATAGATACAATTCCACACATGAAATAATAACTTATTTAGTATTGGTACATAAAATGATATCTATTATCATTTAACAGATAAATATAAACAATAAAATGATTGATTAAGAACAAATTTCTAACCTTTTTAAATAGATTTGGAAATAAAATATTAACCCCTATTTATAAATAAATTTATATAAATATATTTATATACATAAATAAAAACCAGTGTACCTTATACATAAAATGATGTTTTGAAAACTTAAGCAATCCCATTGATAAATGATCCTATTACAATATATGGGCTTAGAGATAAAATTTAAAACAAAAACATTTATCTTATAAATTCTGAAAAAAAGAAAGTTATATAGATAGATGTCAACACACACACGCGAACACACACACATATTTGTAAACAATAAAAATTGATCAATAATAAAATTAAACCCCTATAAAATTATAGGTTTAATATAATTTTAAATCCTTAAAACAAAAGAAAATAATTAGATAGATATACTTATATATTTACAAATCATAGGTCATTTTAAAACCTATAATTTATCCTATGAATTCTAAAAATAAAGATTACATATAAATACAAATAAATATATTTGTATATACATATAATTTTTGTAAATTAGATATAAATTAAAAAAAATAAAACAATCCCTTACCTATTTTGGATCAATCAAGGGACCGAGTCTTCAAGAATTTGAGCAGAATTAAATTGGGGGAATTTTGGAGGATGAGGGCCAGATATTATTGGGTGTGAAAATATGATGTTTAAATATATAACAATATTTTTTAAAGATTCCTTCGGAAGCTATTTTTTAAAAAAATGTCCAATTTGTAGTTCTGAAAATCTACTATAAAATGAGACCGTTTGTTGGTTTCCATTTAAAACAAAAATTTGAGTTTCATTTACCTTTGTTACCTTTCTTTCATGAGTCCACTTGCGTTTTTTTCCACATCATTTCATTTTTTTCCTTTATATCCATCACATTTCACCTTTTTTTTATATCTATTGATTCTCTCTCCTTTTTTGGTTTTCTCAAGTCAACATAATTATATTAATAATATATAATTATATTTAATAATCAATTCATCCATTCTTTTAAATGTTTTAACATTAAAAAAACGTTTATATGATTCTTTTTTTGTATAATTATAAAATTTGTTATAAAATATATTACAAAACCCAATATTATGAATATATAAAACCCATTATTATAATGATATAATTATATTAGTTTTAGTTTTATCATTTGTTAACATATATATATAATTAATGTTATTCTCTTTTTTTGACCCATTTCACATTTTCTTAAACTATACACGAATTTTTTTTAAAACAAATCATTTTAGTGTTTTGTATATATATTTATATTTATACATTTTAGTTTTTTCTAAACATATACATAAAGTGTATTTTTTCATAATAAAATAATAAAATAAAACATATATATAGAATAATAAAAATGATAATTATATTTATAAATATATATATATATATATATATATATTAAATCATGTTTTGATATATATATATAAAATAATTATATATATATTTATAAAACATATAATTTATATTTTTAATCCATATATGTATTTATAAAACATATCACATTTTTCTTCTTTTTGTTTTATTATTTAAATTTATTTATTTTTAAATTAATATAGTTATATATATTGAAACAAAAAGTTTATATTTTGATACATGTATAAATTCATTTTTTTATATTATATATATTTATAATTTTAAAAATATATTAATTCTTATATTTATATTTTATAAAACATATTACTATAATATGAACATTCAAAATTTATTAATTTCAAATAAATTATATCATTTTAATATAATTTAAATTTTAACAATGTACTTTAGACAATTATTATTTTAGATAAATCATAATTTTAATTGTTTTAAAAAAATGAAATTAGTATATTAGATATAAGTAGTTCATTACATATATATATATATATTATACTTTAAAATATAATTTAAACCTTCAAGTTTAGTTATTAAAATATTATATTTTCATAAAATAATAATCAAATAAACATATTTATATTAAAATACATTTTTTTTAAACAAAACAACATTAATTTAAATCTTATTTTGGAAACAATGATTTATTAAAAAAAATATTACGAGATTCTAAAATAATAAAACATTTCATGAAATCCTATTTTATAAATATTTTTATATATAATTATTTACAATAAAGGTATTTATTTAATTATTTTAGTTGTTATAAAATTTTATTTATTTAAATTAAAAAAACAAATTACTTATTAATATTTAGGTTGTTACACATAATAATCCTATTTTTTGAGAATTAAAATAATAATGTTCCAACAACTTCTATTCCTTTAAGATACTCGAAGGCCCACTTAACAACTTCCAAATGTTCCTTCCCCAGATTTTCCACAAAACTACTAACGGCTCCCAGTAATTATGTAATTTACGACCTTGTATAAAGCATGGAATGCCTCAGGATTCCTACCACCAATGCTTATGAAACTTTCACCATTTAAATAGCATCTATATCCATTTTTAGTGCCTTAGATAATATGAAATATTTAGCCAAAAGGTTAATAACTAGTTTGGATACATAAATTTTGAATCATTCCAACACCTTCACAAATTATTCTTATTGTGAAAAAACCAATGTTATGATTTTATATTCCATTCCAATTGACATCCCTAATATCCAATTTCAATTACTAAGTTCCTTCATCTCAAACATTCTATAGAAACCAACCTTTAACTATTCCCACCTTTCCCTTTTCAATCAATCTATGAACATTTCATCTACATTGAGAAGAATGATGGTAATACTTATATTATTAAAATCAATTTAGTAGAAGTAATGATACATATTTCACCAAATAAACTTTTATTCTACCATGAAGGCATCAAAATTTTGGTTCAATTGTTTGGGTGATTGATTTAGACCATATAAACATTATTTGATCCTGTGGGTTAGAGAAAAAATACTCTAAGACTCATGAGGGGTGAATTGAGTTCTTAAAATTTTCTTCACTTTAAAAAAAACCTATTTAAAGTATAATAGGTTATAATATTTTCTCAACAAAAGAAAATAGAAAAAACGAATATTGAAATAATTATATTTAACACAAGATATTTATAGTGGTTTAGGGAACAAAAATCCCCTAGTCAACTACCCCAACACTAAACTCCTATAGCTTGATGATTTTCACTAGTAATCGTCCTTTTCCTAGGGGCTGCTAGTCCTTTTCTCAGGGAATACCTAGTTGAGTTCAAGTATCTTTCACTTGGTATAAAACTATGATCTTTTACCAGGCTTTTAAAAGGCTTTAAAAACACCAACCTTAAATAATTAGTACAAGGATTTTCCACTTCCAATAGTAGGAATGAATAATGAACTATTATAAAATGAAGGTAACGGTTTCAAGATGAAACTAAAAGAAGAGAAGAGTTATCCATGAGAGAAGATAAGAGTGAAGAGTAGCTTAAGTAGAGTCTTCCAAAACATAGTAATAATGATATTGATAGCACAACTGTATAAAACTTGAATCTTCTTCTTCTTTATCCTAGCATAAATTATCAGCATGAAAGCTTTGAGAGAGATATTTGAGAGTGAAAGTGCATACTTTCATTCTTGTTACTTCTCTATATATTATCATTTTATTTGAATAATATATTAAAACCCCTCTTACCATTTCACAACATGATATCCCATAAAATTAGGCTTTGAAATTAAATTATAGACGTCCTTTTCTTGAAAGTACCTCGACAACAATACTGAGAAATAAATTATTATATGCTATTTTCTTCTCTTAATAATTTAAACCTATTTGAAATATATTTTAACATGAATAAATAGTCCAACATCTAATTCATCCTAAGATAATATTAAATTACAGTTTAAGTACACTAATGAAAATAAATATATAGGTTACATAATGATGTATCCAATTTTGGAACACTATATGGATTTGAATTCATGTAACCGAATTTATCCATGTAACAATTCTTCACATAACCAATTTCCTTATGTATAAAAATAACATAGCCTACTTTCTCACATATCCAAATTTTCATATCCTAATGAATCATGTAGACGATTGGGACCATGTATCCCAATTTTACATAGATCCAATTCACATAGCCAATTACTCCATGTAGCTGATTCACATATTTTTTCATCAACATAGCTATTTTCTCACATAGGCGATTCATCAATGTAATCAATTTCAACATAGTTATTTTTTTTGATATAGCCAATCTACATAGGTGATTCCTTCACATATATGATTGATGTAGCTGATTTCTTGATATAACTAAATATCCACGTAGTTGATTGCCTCATGTACCTTATTCTATATACTAAGGAATTTTTTTGAAAATTTCCAGAATTACATAATAATGGTAGAATGACTTAAATAAGGATAAAAACTAATAAATGCACTTAAAAAGAATCATCAATAACATATAAATGGTTTTTGATATCATAAAAACATAAAGTAACTGAGATATGTTTGAAAAAAATCAATTATCCAAAAATATCCCCCTTTTTGATGACCATAAAACCCATTAATCAATAAATATAAATTTTAAATGGATTTAAGGATTTTTGAAGAAAATCTATGTAATATATGTTTATTTTAAAATGTTTTGTTTATCCATTATTATCTCCATTTCAACCTTAATCTTCCAAATCTAACTTCTCCCTTTTTATATCATTAAAAAGGAAGGGTGAAGGATAGGAAAAACACCATGAATATAGAAATTTGAATGATGAAATGTTTAAGTATAGTTCAAATTTTAAATTTGAATTATGACATGACTGAAATTTAGAAGTTATATCAAGGAAAACATTCATAATGGTAAAAAATAATAAATAAAAAAATCATTTTGAAACAAAATGATATAAATAAAAAACATTAAATAAAAAAAAATAAATTTAAAAAAAATATATATAAATAAAACATATTAAATGAAAACAATCTCTCTGAAACAAATTAAATGTAAAGAATATCTTAATAACCAAAAAGTGATAAAAAACATTAAATGAATATAATCACAAAACAAAAAGATATATTTGAATTTCATTAATGTTGTACACTTGTACAAAAATACACATACTAAATCCAAAAAAAAAACATTAGTCAGATTAGCTTGGTTTGTGTACTAGCTTAAAATCAGAAGGAGGTTTGGGTGGAGGTTTCTTGAAAGTTTGAGAGGAGGAATAGGTAGATGGAGGATCAACCACTAGAGGTAAGACTACTCTTCAAAGATCCACTGTAGTTCCCTAATTTTTAAAACATGATCTATCTCATGGTCTCGAGGTGAGTGTACTCAACACCTTCTCAATATTTTTAGATTCTATGATGAAATCATAAGAAGCATAATTGGAAAAAGGTATCTTTTTGAAAAGCTCTAAATAATTATCTCCTTTATTTATAGATTTAGTGGCAGCAACAACAACAACCTTATAATGTTCTTTATTATAAATCATAGATTGGTCAAAAATAACAAACTCTCTCTTTCTAGAACCTCTATAGGTATTTGGTCATGATAGGACAATAGATCCAATTCCCCTTATATAAAATAGAGCATAATCACACACATATATTATTTTTATGATATCATAATTCAGAAATCAAGAGTGGTAGTGGAGGCCTATATATGCATCTTGGAAACTGTTGTTTGACCATTGTTCAACATCCCTTTGAAATTTTCAATCTAGCTAGTTGAAAAACTCTAAGAACTGACAATGGTATCAAGATGAGGATAATATAGAGAAGTAGGAGGATCCAAATATTTCTTCATATAAATCCTTTTATTCAAGATTTGAAAATTGATTTGCCTAACTTTAAACAAAATTAACTTATTATCTAGGTTTAATAACTGATCTATCAGGATTTTAATAAACTCATTCAATAAAGTGAAAGTAGCTTTAGGCACTATATTGTGTGAAAAATCTTTCACAAAAACACCAAAAACAATTTATAGGACTTAAAAAACTAACTTAAATGGTCTATATACTATAATTTCTCTTCCTATAGGGGAAAATAATGCTATAGTATTTCCCTTAAACTTAGAGGAATTGAAATCCTCTTCTAAAGAGTCTATATAAAAATATACAAACCCTTAATAAATATTATGTATTATAGTTGAAAAATGATAATGGTTTCTATTTAATGAACCAATTAACAAGAAACCATATATCACACTGTCTTATTTACTCCCAAGGTTTCTTCTATTATAGAACCAACTGATTCCTAAATATGTAAAATCATGTCATTAAATGAAATAGAAGTCCCATAGAAAAGTATTTTAATGGGTTGTTTGGTGTCCTAAAACTTAGATAACAGATCAATTTTGAATTCTTTCATAAGAACGAGGGTAAACATGTCACACTATAAATATTGGATCTACAAGGAAACTAAATTAAAATTAGAAGACATCTGATCAAACAGATCTTTGAGATTTAGAACCATGAAAGGTAATGAAGAAGATATAGTTGTTTGTTGAAACAACTTAAATAACTCAAATTTACTTAAACCTATACTCTTAAAAATGTGTAGTTGGTCCTTTATTTCAATCTTGATACTCTAAATTTCATCAAGAGTATCCACTAAAAGATCAAATTGAATTAGTGGAATATTCTAAACCATATCTCTTTGAGATTCCACAAGTACTATAAGATCATTGATCTCAAATTTGGTAGTACAAACTCCTCTAATATTATTCACTTGATATTTCACAATATCAATTTCCTTATCACTTACACCATATGAAATAGGTTTCGCTAATTAGAGGCTTTGGATAATGGTAGTTTGGGAAACCATCATCTCAAAATATTACCAAAACCAGTTTTAGAAACTAAATTTTCATTTATATTTCTAATTTAATCTTTAGAAGACATCATATCATTTTTCAAATACACATAATATCCATTTATATTATCAAATTATATCATAACAGTAGAGGTAAAAGTCTATAGGTTCTTTTCAGCATCTAAAATTTTAGAACCTTTTCTTATATAAGGGGAATCTTCTTGCACTTGAGGAAGTCATGGAATGGGTAGTGGTGTATATGAATGTCTAGTAGTATCATCCATTTATACATCACCAACTACATCTATGTATTTTTCAGGTGATCCCATGGGTGGATCAACCTCAGTGTTCTCAACCTTAGGTTCAACTCTTACTTCACCAGTAGGAACACTGGGTACATTATCAACAGACATTTATTCTTAAATTTCCAAAAACTATCTCAAAATCTGGAATAATTGACTATATAGATTCAAAAACACTAGTAGAAATAACAACATTTCTTTATATTTGAACATTTTAATCTTTAACTAGCCTGATTTATGGAACTAAAAGACGTTTTTTCTCAACAACTAACTCCAACACTTCCCTAGTCGACACTTATTAATAAGTGATGAAACCTTAGGAGGTGAGGTAGTGGTTTCCACCCCTTAGGTGATGCTATATGTGGTATGGATACCTAATCCCCAACTTCCTGTCCAATAGGCTTTAAAGAACTTGAGGTAGCATCTAATTTTTAACTAAAGGTTTTAAAGAGAACAACTAATAGGGTTTTCCCCTTATAGAACTTAACAGCTTCTCACTCATTCAATTCCATCTCTTTATTCTTCAGAATCAAAGAGATCAATCTTCTATAGGGAAAATAATTAAACTTCCTTTTACCATGGTAGCAATTATTCATGAAATAAATCATGTACCGAGCCATATTCAACTTTATATTGTTGATCAGGACATATAAGTGGTGCATGTCTTGAAATAATGCATTTTCCATCTCATCGACCCTTTGAGAAATTTTGGTTTGGATAAAATTTTAGAGCACCTTCCATTCCATTTATAGGTCCTTCACAACCTTATTCTCAAAAGCATAGGTCCCAAAAAAACTTGAGAACTTCAGTAGGTCCTACAGAGATTGTACCCCCTAAAGTATGTCTGAAGTTATACTCACCTTCATGATGATAGTGAGGAACTTCTTCCATTTTTATATGAAAAACTTGTTACACCCTGATATTTTAGGATATATTTATTTTCAAATAAATTTATTTTTTTTGATAGCTTACGATACACGCAACCCCGAGTCTAAATAAACCATAATATAATATAACATTATAACCCATCCATTAAATTAGTGTTATTAATAGGAATAACCACATTTTAAAAATATATATAAAGGTTTTAGATAAAGTAAATATATTTTTAGTAAAGTATTTATATGATTTTAAAAAATACTTTTTCCATAAAATATTATTTATTAATTTTTGTGAGAAAATAATATAAATAATTTATTTTATACTTTTAGAAAATTTATTTGACTAAATAAACTTAATTTTTTAAATCAAAAAGTCCAAATTATCTTAGAGTAAATTTTCTATAATTTTTTGAAATGATTAATTTTTTCAATGAATAACGACAAATATTGATTTTTATTAAAAATTATTTTTCATTTAAAGAATTTAAAAAGTAAAATTTTATTTTAAAATAATTTTAAAAGTAAAATTAATTAAATTATATTATTATTAATCCAATTTATGTCACTGTAATAAATTCTTTATTGAGTTTTTATATAAAATCTTTTTATAATTAAGAAAACCTTTTCTTTGGAAAACCACTTTTCATATTGTTTGTGGGTTTAATTTTAAATTAAATTATACTAATTCTATGAATTTAATTTGATAAAATATATTAAATATTTTTAACCAACATAATTAATATTAGGAAATAATTTTAAATCAATTTTTGGTCATAATGAATAGTAAAAAACAATATAAATATGTTACTATGGTTAAGGTTAAAATAGGTTTACCAAGGGGTTAAACTAAAATATATGAGTTAAATGATCTAAAAACTTGTATAAAATATATTTTATGGCCATATTTGGACCCTATATCATCTAAGATTTAGGAATAGTCCACTGTGGATCCATTTGGTGTGAATAAGACATCAATATATTTATTATTTTCCAAAAATCCAAGTGTGTCCTCTCCCCCTATAACAACCCTACTCTTTATTACACATCAATTCATGTTTTATTACATAAAATTACACTTAGTACAACCTAAAAAATCAAGAAGTCTAGTGTATTTGGGAATTAGGTACATTACACAACAAATTATAACATGGGATAAAAAAAATTATTGAACACTTAATTAACATGATCATAATATTCCAATGAACTTAAAGTTTCATGGGATAACCTGGGGACAAACATAATAAAGGGGTGAGCTATAAAGTCCAATAAGGGAATAAAAAATGCATAACATGAATAAGAATATACATGTTAGAAAATAGGTATATCAATGGGGCATAAAAATATTAGTAATCATAAAAATGAACAATGAGACATGATATAACATGGTAATCATAAAGGAAACATGGGAAATGTGGAAGCAACTTAAAACATTACATCATAAAATTAGGTCAAGGATAAACCCGCCAAGACCTCATGGTGGAAAAAGTCACATAAAGGAATCAGGTTCACTACCTATCCCAACATGACATATTATGATACTAAACATTACCCAATTCATTGGAATGCTATTTTGGAACACCCATTATGTACATTTCATTATCATGATTAAGTGTGTCATATAGATCATAAGATATGGAGTCATTCATCATCAAAATTTATTCCAATATTAAGGATTGTGAAATACATATATGTAAGTCCCAAATCAAAAATTATATGTTCAGAAATGTGAACACCCTTTATAGGAAATGGGTACGGTATTCACTACACATTTTTTTAGAATGGAAAATCGTGGTGAATTTTTGGAAGCATAACAAATTCACTTAAAGATTCATAAAAATGGGTTGATGAGAGATAATGGGGTCTCTCATCACATATATATAAAATGAATAGTAATAGTAAAATGGAAAATAATATCCCAACATTATAAATTTGTAAATATAAGGTATAAGGTAATCAAGAAACTTGAATTGAGAAAAGAATCATAACAATATTTTAGCATGGTAACAGGTGTACATAAAGGATCATGGGAGGATTAATGAGTGGGAAAGGGGATATAATCATTTATAAATTAAATGGAAAATAATTATAATATATAATAACATATTATAACATAATAAAATGGAATTTAAGAGACATAACATAAAATAAGTTCTTGAATGGAATAAGAAGAGAGAAACCCCTTATGGAATTTCAGCATAGTAACAGCTTAGGTAAGGGTCAAAATGAGAGTGTATAAATTGCATCTCATTAAAAAAAATTAATTTTATAGTAATTTAATTATAATAAAATAATTAAAATTTAACCAATTGAAATTTTAAAGACTAATTTTAAATAAGGTTCTTGAATTGAAAGATAGAGAGGAAGGTGATGATCACTTACTTGAGTGTGTGGCTCAAAAATATTGGTAGGGGATTCTTGATAGATTGAGGGAACCTTGGAAGGACTCTATAGTGTGTATAGAAGATTATTTTCATGATACAAGAATTTTTAGTGAATATAAATGATATCTTGGGTGGGTTTATATAGGAAAAGAGGGGGATTTCTTTATTATTTAGGTTTTGGACTATACATAATAAAATATACAAAATCACAAACAATCAATGGTTTATTACCCATGTTTTCTATAAAATGAGAGTGTTTTACATTATTTTATAAGTAAAAGGGAAAAAATTATTAAAATATTACCATTGGTTATATGGAGGAGAGTCACACTTTTAAAGAAATGATTTTAAAACATTAAAATATATCATTAGTTTTGGAGGATTCACAAAGGCTTTATAAAATAAATAAAATAAACATAAAATAAAATTATTTTAAATTAAAAACATATATTTGTTCATTTATCCCATTTATAATACTTATTACATCACATTTGTGTCATTATGATGTCATAAAACACAAAGTATATTTATACCGTATTTAATTTTTACCTAAAAATTCGGCTGTCTCAGAAAATTATAAAAAATTAACAATTGGATAATTTGGAAATTATGATTCCAAAAATAATATTAATTTTATGTAAGTAATTTTCTAAATATGTGAATTTTCACCTTTAAAATAGTTACCAACAATTATTAAAAATGATAGGTTTTTGATAATTACAGTTTTCGAACCATAATAAAAATTACATTTGACTTCATAAAAATTATATGATCATTTATATTTGAAAAAAATTATTTAATAATAATATTTAATTAAAATATTATTTATTTAAAAAATATATTAATTCATAATTTCATTAATTTAATTTTATTATTAACCCAAATTACAATTTATACTTTATTATATCAAAATAAAAAACATTTAAAAAGTAAAAATAATAGGATGAAAATATATTAATTATTTTATAAAAAATATTTTAAATACTAATATTTATAGGGTCTTGATACATATCCCTTTAATACACTATCAAACACCCTAAGAGTATGGTGTGCAATGGTGGGACTTTTCATGGGGCAGTCCAGCGAACATGGTTTGGGTCGTGATCTTGATGAGATTGAAATTATCCTATAAATGGTTTTAATCATGCTTAAATTTTTGGATATCAGCTTAGTATTAGTCAAGATAAATTCCCAGAAATTCTATCTCCATTAGAAGCTTTGATAAATTGGCTTCATAGGGTATGATCCTACTAGTTGAGGCCATCACTTCCTTTGTATGTGTCAATTGGATTTATATTTATAATGATCACACAATAAATGTTAAAAGAATATATTATAATTGGTAAAAATAATTAATCTTAATTTAAATCTAAATGGATAAAATAAAATAAAGTCATGTTTTTTCTATAACCATATTACTTAATAAGACATTTAATTAAATCAAAAGGGGAATTTTATTTATAATAGTTCAGGTCATTACAATGTTCCCCCTTTAGAAATTTTACCCTAAAAATTTTATTTTCCCAGAATAAAACATATGAGGGTAACTCTTATTCATCACCTACTCCAGTTCCCATGTTTCTTCTTCAAAATTTTGGTTTCTCCATAACAATTTGATGAGGTACATTATATTTTTCGTAGAACTTTTTCTCTATGATATAATATTTTCACTAGATTATCCTTATAGGAAAGGTCATTATCTAATGGTACTACCTATGGATTGATTACATGTGAGGGGTATGGTATTTACTTACTCAATAGGGATACATGAAATACATCATGTACTTGAGATATTTTTGGTGGGAGTACTAGTGAATAGGCCACCACTCCGATGCGATCAAAGATCTCAAAGGGGCCAATGTATCTTGGTCTAAGATTTATCTTCTTCCAAAATATCATCACTTTCTTACATAGAGATATTCAGAGGAATACCATGTAACCAACATAAAACTATAGGTCTCATCGATGATTATCAACATAGATCTTTAGTCGACTCTAAGTAGCTTTGATATGATGCTGAATGGTCTTAACCTTCTCCACCATTTATTTTACCATTTTAAGACCTAGAATTTTTCATTCCACAACTCCATCCCAATATGCTAGTGTTATGCATCTCTTCCCATAAAGGTCTTCATAGGGATCCATTTGGATGATTGAGCGGAAACTGTTGTTGTAAGAGAACTCGACCAAAGGAAGATGTTAGTCCCACCCTCCTTTGAAGTCAATTGAGAATTCTCTAAACATTTCCTCATGTGTTTTGATAGTCCAATGAGATTGGCCATTAGTTTGAGGGTGATAAGACACAATAAAGTTTAACTCAGTGTTTATAGCACGCTGAATAATTTTCTAAAACTTAGAGGTAAATCTTGGATCTTGATTAGACATAATTGATAGTGGTACTCCATGAAACCTCACCACTTATCTAATGTACATATGTGCAAGTTGATCCAGTGGGAAATCCTCTTGAATCACAATGAAGTGTGCAGTCTTTGTAAGAAAATACATAACAACCTAGATAACATTGTTTCCTTTGGATGTCTTAGTATGTCCAGTAACAAAGTCTATGATGATATTTTCCCATTTCCATGTTGGTATGGGTAATGGTTGCATCATCCCATTAGAATTATGCTTTTCAGCCTTTACTTGATAACATACCGAGAACTTTGATGTATATTCTATGATCTCCTTCTTCATTTTGTCCCACCAATAGTTCTCTCAGATATCCCAATAAATCTTTGTGTTTTCTGAGTGAATGGAGAAATTAAAACTATGTGCATCATCCAACAGTTCCTTCTTTAACTTAGGATTTTATAGAACACATAGTCTTGACCCAAATACCACAATTCCTTCTTAATTAACATTAAACTCCAAGGATTTAACTTTTCTTATAGTTTCCACTTTCTTATGAATTCCCACATCATATATTTGAGAATCCTTTAACCTTTAAAAAGATAAGTTTGAGAAATAATTTGTGAAAGGATTGATAATATTCCCTACTTTATAATTACCATGTCCATCCTCTTTAATTATAAGAATATTGTCTCCTTTTTAATTCTCATCAATTATAAAATTATTATATCCTTTATAATTAAATCATATGCCACTTTGTTCACTTTACCAGGATGTTAGTGAATTGAGAAGTCATAGACCTAGATCTTCTCTAACCATCTTCATTGGAACATATTCGAGTCTTTCTATTTGAATATATATTTGATTCTTTTTTGATCTATATACATGTCAAACTTCTCCCCAAATATATAATGATGCCATATTTTCAAAGTGAAGATAACTACATCTAACTCTAGATCATGCATTGTATAGTTTTGTTTGTGAACTTTTAACTTCTTTGAAGCATTGGATATGACTTTTTCATTTTTCATCAACACACAGACCAATCCCTTCTTCAAAGAATCACTGAATATTATGAAAATATCTCCACTTGTGGGTAGTGTGAACACATGGGTAGTGATAAGCTTCATTTTCAACTCATTGAATCTTCATTCACATTTATAATTCTAAGAAAACTTGAATCCCTTATAAGTTATCTTGGTAATATGGTTTGAAAATCATGACAAATTTCTCACAAATCGATGATAATATCTATCCAACCTAAGGAAACTACAAATATCTATCATAGATTTTGGCCTTGAAAATACTTCAATTGATTTTTTCTTTAATGGATCCACAAATATCCCATTTCTTGTGATGATGTTCCCTAAGAATGATACTTCTTTCAACCAGAACACACACTTGATGTACTTTTCATAAATCTCATCATTTAATAAGGTCTTTAGAATAGTGCTTAGATACTCCTCATGCTCCTCCTTTGTTTTGGAGTATATTAGAATACCATCTATAAATACTACTGAAAATTTTTCTAGGCAATCTCTAAAGACTCTATTCATCTATTCCATGAATATTTATGGATAATTAGTAAGTCCGTATGGAATTACAATGAACTCTTAGTGCCCATACCTTGTATGAAAAGCAATCTTGGGGATATCCTCCTTCTTCACCCTAACTTGGTAATATCCCAACCATATATAAAACTTGGAGAAGTATTATGCTCCACATATCTGATCAAATAAGTCATCAATCCATGAAAAAGAATACTTGTTATTTATCATGATCTTTTTGAGCTCATGATAATCAATGAAAAGGTGCATTGACCCATCCTTCTTCTTGACAAAGAGGACTGGTGTACCCCATGCTAAAGAAATTTGGCATATAAACCCTTGATCTAGATTCTCCTATAGTTTTTTCTTTATCTACTCAAGTTCCAAAAAAACCATCCTATACAGAGTCTTGGATATTGGCAATGCCCTAAGTATAAGATCGATTCAAAATTAGACCTCTTGATTAGAAGGAAGACCAGGAAATTTCTCAGGAAACACATCAACGTATTCACCCATAATAGGCATGAATTTAAGGATTATCCTTTCCTTAGAATTAATAATTTGAGAAAGATAATATTTCTATTAGGGAAATAATATCCATTATTTATATGATATTGTTAAAGAAGATTCATCCAACTCCTTTCACTTGTATAGAATCAGGGGTCGATTCGCTATACAGAGAGATTTCCTTCTCGCAGTAATTTATGTTGGATCTATATAGGGAAATCCAATCCATACCCATAATTGCATCAAATTACACCAAAGAGAGTATGAAAAGGTTTTATGGGAATTTTATCCCACAAACATTGATAGGAGAGGAGTTATATACTTGGGATGAAATAATTTCCCTATTTTCCATTTTCACCAAAATCTCCACTTCCATGGTTTATGGTGGCATTTGGATAGTTGTAATAAACTTTTTTGATATTAAGTAATGCATAGAACCATAATAAAAAAGTATGTTAACTATTATTGAATGAATAAATAGCATACCTGTCACCACTTATTTTTTGGGATTCACTTCAATAGTAATGATGGAAAAAGATCACCCTTGTTGCCTTGGAGGTTGTTGGTTTTCTCTAAAAACCCTTGTCTTATGGAATTGATTTACAAAGTGTCCTGGTTCCTTATAGTTGAAGAAATGGAAAATCCATTAAGGGTTAACAAGAGAATTCATTTCCTCAGTCACATTCATGGGTTTCTCCTATCAGCAATTTCTAGCTAGGTGTCCTTCCTTACCACACCTAAAGAATTTATTCGTCCCCTTTAGGTAATTTTTGGGGTTCTTCTTTCTGCACCTTTGATAAGTGGGAAGTTGAAATTTATTAGCACCATTATATCTCTCTATTGGAACACTAGAATTAAAATCCACTTTATTATTTTTATTCTCATGATACCCATGAGATTCTCCGATCTTCATTTCAACTTTTAGGGCACATCAGACAATTTCTTCATAGCTATCAAAGTCACAGATCACCAGGGATTTTCATAGAAAAGTTTTAATTCCAACAAAGAAGTGTTCAAACTTGCATTTGAGGGTAATGAAAAATCTGGAGGTGTATCATTCAAGTATTGTGAAGTTTGCTTCATATGCCCCGATAGATTCATCATCTCTTTTCTTGATGGAAAGGAAATATATTTCCATTTTAAGTCATAGTATGCAAGGAAAATATTTATTGAAAAACATTTTCCTGAATTCCTTACACTCCATCACTTCGACCACTTTCTCATGACTCGTATTTTTGATCAATGTACACTACTGATGGACTTCTCCCTCCATATGATAAAAAAATAGTAGAACCTTCTCTTGTCTAAAACATTGAAGGATGGATAAGATATTCTCAATGGAGTTGATCCATTGTTCCACGATTAAGGGATCAGATGATACATTGAAAGTAGGAGGCCTTTGTTGTATAAAGCTCTTGATTGTAGATTTATCTCTCTTAGGGGGGTTTGGGTGCTCCTCTTGATCCATATTTCTATTTATAACTTGAATTTACCAAGAGAGTATCATGACACAGTTTGTGTTTCTTGCTCCCATCGAGTTGGGAATCTCATTGGGGTAGTCATCACATTGGCCTTAACATCAGTTGTTAACCCAATTCCTCATATTTTCAAACATTAGCTAGAATAAAAGGAAATTTTTTGATGAGTATATTAAACTATTAAACACATAAATGGGAATCCAATGACAATAAAGGGATAACTTATAAATTACATTTATTTCCTAAACTTATTAATTTTAGGCTTCAATTTATGTTATCCATGACCTATTTCCTAACATATATTCTTATGGTAAATTTTTCCCCCTTCATAATGGTTCTCAATGAGATTATGAATTTACCAAAGAATATCCCCCAGGAGTTTCAAACCAGGTGAATAGTAAGGCCCATTGTCATGTACCAGGTTACCCTGAGTTAGGCCCAGAACACATTGTTAGAGTTTTTACTACTAGGCACATCTATTCCAAAACCACTTCCACTTGTAGTATCCATACAAGGATGTAATTTCTTGATAAAATAATTAATCTATACTAACCAAAATTTAGGGTTGTTTTCTTATACTTAGTCTTATCCCTATCTCTTTAACTATAGTTTTCTAATTCTAATCACAAAAATAACAAAACTTTTCATTAATACCAACTATAACAAAACTGCTATTTATTACACATTAATTAATGTTTTATTACATAAAAGTATACTTAATACAACCCAAAAGATCAATAAGTATAGTGTCTTTGGGAATTAGGTACATTATATAAAAACTTATGACATGGGATACCAAATGTTATTGAACACTTCCTTGATATGATCATAATATTCAAATGAACATAAAGATACATGGGATAACCTAGGAAAAAACATCATAATTGAGTGATCTATAAATCCCAGTAAAGAAATAAACAAGGAATAACATGAAGAAGAAGATACATGTTATGTCAGGTCATAATGTCTATGACGAAGAAACAAGTGAGGGGTGAATTGTGTAACACCCCAGGATTTCAGAGTGTGTTATTTCTTAAAAATAATTCAATAACTTGCACTACACGCAACACCGAGTTCAATCACACCATTAAAAGAGGTCATGAATAGTATTAACTACATTTTGAACTTTATATAATCCTTATAATTTTAGAATCCCTATTATGAGTTTCTTAGTCATATTGCAAGAACAGATTCATTTTCAGTATTTCACTTTTATCAACTTCTAATAGTGAAACCTTTTTAAATACAATATTTTAAACTTTTTGACTAAATGGGGACATCAAAAATTTAAAATGAAACATCCCAAGCTTCCACGGTACGCTTTCCTTTGAATAAAACAGTAGCGTGTGTTGTACGCAACTTCGAGTTCTAACACACCATAACCAATCAAACTAGCTGTTATGAATAGTAATACCTACTTTTTGAAGTTATATATATTTTATATTTTAAAATGGACTTCATTTTTGGATTCGGAATATCAAATTTAGCCTAAGGTAAAATTTTGGTACTTTTCGGATAACTTTCATATTTTGATGAATAGTGAAAATTACTAAATTTTAATTAAAAACAACTTTTTTAATCAAAATAATTAATAGTGATAAATTGTGAATTTGAGTGGTTTTAAAGTATATTTAGAATATATTTTTACCATTTAATATAATTTTGGTCATTGGACATAATTTTACAATTAAACCGAACATAAACAAGTGTCAATCTTTTGATAGTTATTATCTCTTAAAAACACGCTTTTTGTTTTGACAGCGGGAATTAATTTTAAATTAATTTCTGCCACTTCTGTGTTTTGAATTTAGAAAAATGGATTCCATATTTGGAATCAGGATGTCCAAATTGTGTAAATAGTTAACTTTTATTTTTAGACATTTTGAATAATTACTGTGGTAAATATTTTATTTACCATGGTTAAGGGTAAATCCGGTAAATAAGGGTTAAAAAATAATATTATAATAATACAAAATTAACCTAAAACGTGTCCTAACCTTATTGGTGGACACATACACGACCATGAGCATCCTTGGGTCAATTTGGGGACCCCTTGGATCCACTTGTATGTGGTAGGGACACTTTATATTAATAAAGTTAAAATAAAAATAAAAATGGCATAAGCTTACATCTTTTAGAAGAACAATTTTTACATAGGGTTATACATGTTGGATTTTCGATTATAAGTATTCATTAGAAAGCTAAAAAGATTTCATACATAATGATATTTTATTTATAATTTTTAGACATCAAATAATTTAAATTATTAATGACACAATAATGATGCAATGTTTACCTCATTAATAAATCATTTAAATAAATAAGATTATAATGATTAAAATATTATCTAAAACCTGTCCAATTCTTATTGGTTGATGTTATTTAGAATATGAGTCATCTTATCTTCGACCTCAATGATTTTTGGACCATTATAAATCGAATATAATTATATTATAAAGTAATACTTTCACTCTTTCCTAAAGAGCCCCTCTTCTCCCTTATAAAAGGAGACCACTTCTACTCATTCCTCACACCTCTCAAGCCACTTGTCTCGTCCAAACTCTGCCCAACTAAGCTCCCCACATCCCTCTCCTCCTCCTTGAAGCTTCCCCTTAGGCAGAAATCATTTCAAGAAGTCCTTTGGTTCCAACCAAAGTGAGTTACCTAAATTAAAGGTAACGATTTCTCTTAAATTATTTTCATTTATTTTGCTTCTCCAACCCCCAAACTCTTTTTATTTCCTTTCTTCTGTAACAACACCAGTATCCTCAATATACTAGGATGTTGTTATAAGAAGGATTCAAACTACACATACACACAACTCCATCTAATGGATGATGAACATAATGTTTCTGTGGATGGAAAACTAACGCCTCACGAAATGATGATTGTTCAAATACATCTTACCGCCTCTCATGGTGGCCATTATGATGGCACTATAATTAAATATGATATTAATGATATATATTTTATATATAAGCTTCTGTAATTCCATTTTATTTCATACCATTATTCGTTTCATGTTGTATATACATACGATAATTTCATTTGAGGAAGTGCGGACTACCGCCCCCTTAAAATGATATGACTCGTTCATACCACACATGGAACGTATAAAGGATGGTGTTAATGAACTTAAGTAACATATATAAAATATTATATTATACTGGAATAGTAATATACCTATGTATCATTTGTATTCAATTCTTTTAAAATAAAAATTAAATGGAAGTAGCGTTCGTGCGTACGTACGGACTACCGTCTCCACGAACGCGGTGAGATCCATCCTCCATCGTATCCATTCAAGTCTTATTCCCATTTTAGGGTTAAAAATAATGTTAATATCATTCTGATTATGAATAAGATATAATCTATCCATTACAAACATGTCTTACGTAACCAAACATTTAAGAAGAACGAATCGATTATCACCCGAAACGACGATAATACTAAGATATTATTAATAAAGCAATGTTAAAAGAACATATATGATATCATATTAATTTATATGATTCTTGTATAATTTAATAACAATTATTTCACCATTATACAGGAGGTTAACCTACCCCAACCAAGGAAAAGTACAAGGTAAGATATTTTTCTTATCTCACATTCAATTCTGTGAGATTTCCATTATTCGCCACTAAATTATTGAAAGTGGTGTATTGTGTACTGGCATTTGATATATATTATCATATTCATGTTATTCTGTAAATAATTTGGTGGTTATTAACTTTTGGCCATACGAATCAGTTGATTAACGTGGTAAGGGGTTTTCATCTCACTCCTTATTCCCGTGAGATTCATGCCATATTGCCACCATTACCTTTTGTGTGGTGTATGTACTGCCCATAATTATATCCTTTGTGTAATACACTATAATTTATGTGTACTTACATATTCATTGTATGATACCTCTTTCATGGGTTGTATGTTTCATAAGTTACCAAACTGGTAAGGGTTTATTTCACAATCTCTTCATTATCCGAGGTTGTTTATACGTAATAATCTACCGGGATATCTTTATCATCCACATCCATGTTTCTTAAAAATGTATTTCAAAACATTTTTACTATTTACAAGAATATGGGTTAAAGTCATTTATACCCTTGTTTGACTTTTTATAAGAGGTTTATAAAGGAATCTTTCCGTCGTTTTCAAAACAAGGTCCTTTTTAACCTTTTCGACAGAATTGAGGTAAGAATGTTTTTTTTAACTTATACGGCGGGTGCGGTTATTTTACGCCGTTATAAAATCTTCAAAGATTTCCTTACAAGATTATAAGAATATTTTCAAAGAAAATGTTTTATTTTATATGGATCTTAAATGATTTCAAAATAAAATGAGATATTTCTTTAAAAAGAATTTTGATTTCATCTATGTCAACATCCTTTGATGGATTTTAAGATTATTTGAAGTTGATTTATTATGATACAAAACTTCTGTATTGTATTGAAGGTTTTGTGATATGTTTGACTATGGATGTGCTATTTTTATACCATTCATAGTTTATGGTGAAATTATTGACATTTCGTATGCTAGTTTTAATACGAATGTTTATGTTATGTTTAAACCTTTTCATATGGGAATGCATTGGACTTAATAAGTGACGGGTGGAGCCCGATATAGCTCCTCGATGCATCGGTAGGTCTCATGAGACAAACTAGTGTCTTGGCACAAGGCCTTGACAAAATCTTACTTGTAGTCTTGGCACGAGGCCTTGGCTATGTGGTTATGATAGTCTGGCATTATGCATTCCAACATTATGAAAGTGGTTATTGATTTTTGCATTTGATTATTCGATTAGTAGAATATCCATGTGAATGAGTAAATGGAATTATTTCATTTTATTTATGCCATACCATGTGGAAAGTTCATGTTTGAAAGGCTTTTGTTTTAGTTATACATTGCCTTAAAAGTTTATTCTTATATATGAAAGTTTCCGCTATTTTGTTATCCTTACTGGGCATTTGAGCTCACCCCTTTTATATGTTTTATTTTTCCCAGGAAGTGAAGAAGTAAATTATGAATGACCTGCAGGGATATTATGTGGGGATATGAGTGTGGATTATGGAGACTTTATGTTTTTGTAGTAGTTTTTCATTTTATGATGTAATGTAAAACCTATGAATATATCTAGTGTTTCCAAGGCTACTAAACCAATCGGTATTTCGAGATTTGATCTTTCTTGTGATCATGCCAATGTTATGTAATAATGCACCGACTCTGGGTAGCTGGGGTCGGGGCGTTACAGTTGGTATCAGAGGAAGTTTAGTACAAACCTTGGAAGCTAGATTTAGATAAACTCTGATTAGAGCACGTAGACCTAAGATGAACTTTGAGGATTAGTATAGAAGAACTTCCTAGAATTTTGGTATTGTAGAGATTTTGTGAGTTTTCCGAGCAATACATCCCTGTCTGGATACGAGCAGGTAGAGGCGGCTCTGGCACAGATGTACCTAGGGGTAAAACCCGAAAACACCGCTTTGAGCTAGACTTGAACGGGAACTGGTGCACGACAACGGGCCTTGCTGCACTCTTGGTTACGACACTCCCGGGGGATATGCTTAGGATAACTCTCATTTTCTTTACAAATCATTATGAAGGGTTTATGAGTATATACTTCCTCAAAGAAAACATTTTTATGATTATGGATTATATCCATAAATAGTTCAATTTATGTTAAGTGTTTTATAAGTATAGGATTATGTATTTTGATTCATAAACTGATCTAGTTTATGCCATTGTTTAGAAATGGCGCCCAGTAGAAGGAATGAGAACTCCAGAAATACACATGATTCAAAGAGAAGGAAGGATCATATCTTTCATGGTCTTAAGCTAGAATTTATAAGAGAAATAGTCTCCCATGTATTATCATCATATGAAGAAATAATATCATGTGTTGATAAGATAAGTAAAGAGTTTACTGAGTCCTATGGCTTTGAAGGGAATAAAGAGATGAAAAGGATGGAAGAGAGAAATATGGATAAAGGGAAAAGGGAAAAGAAGAATTTTCCCATATGTGGTAACTGTGGAAAGAAACACCCTGGAACTTTCCTGAAAGGAATGGGAGTTTGTTATAAGTGTGGAGGAAAAGGGCACAAAGTACGTGACTGCAAGGGTAAGAAAATGGTCTTAAATGTACAATGCTTCATTTGCAAGGAGTTTGGAAACTACGCGAACCTATGTCCCAATCATCAGACTATGCCGCAAATGATGTTATTGGATAATAATCAAGTTATGATACTACCACAGATGAAGAGGAATGATTAGAGTTCTTATGTTGATTATGTCAATTGAGTGTTGTATCAACAATGTACTTGTTACAATAATCATGGAGTATATAAGGATTGTACTGCAGTACTATTTCATTAAGGACTTGAGATTGTGTGGAACAAAGAAAAGTGACTCAATAGCAGGATAAATTTTTGGAAAATATATGGTTGAGAGAATGATAAATCATAATATAGTTCTGATACTGAGGTAGTGATTTTGGAATAATAAGTGATTGTTTTGAATAAATTATATTGGATATTCTTGACTACCCTAGAACTGATTAATGATTTGTATATTCCATCATTGTTGGGGTTTAAAACATTTTTGGATTAATGAAGTATATCCAACATTCTATATGGAATAAGGGAGCATGAATGTAATCAATAAGGAATATGGTAATACATGATGAAGGTATTCATATGCTATTATGGGGTAAAAAGGATCTATATTATGTTTACCTTCCTTATAAATGTTAGACTGTGAGTTTGGACAGAAGTATTTTGGATAGTTCTAGTTTGGATTATTTTGGATTGCCATAAAAGGACAACCCGGAGGTCGGGCGGCAACCCGTCGCGTCCGGCAAGGCTGCGAGACTTGAACCCGCAACCGAAGGGCGACAAGGGTGTATCACCTACCACTGGCCCATGAGATGTCCTAGATTAAATAATGTAGTTTTTATTAAAAGATCATGTAGATGAATTATAAATTCGTTTATTTTGGAACCCTATACGAATAGTGTAAATAGAATTTTTTTTTACATTCTATTATCTTTTAGAGTGAAAGATGAGTTTGTGGTGGAAATTTATTAATGGATAAAACACTAATTATAAAGTAAGTATATCTCCTTATGATCTTAGCCAATCTCATAAATAAATTCCTCAACATTAAGAAAAGAAACTTATAACAAAAATGTTGTCCTAGATGGTACCTTAAATCATCACAAATTTATGGCTTTGGGATTGTTGGCCTTTTCATAGCCATGTTCTCTACCACTCTCCATCAGATAATTGATGGTTAGATTTATCTTCCATATCCATATTTTCCTACATGGAACCCTAGTATGTGTTATTTTCGGTAATCTTCATACTTTCCACTCTTTATTTTAAATAGAGGCCTCATTAATTCATTTTTCGATGTGGGATTTCAACTAAGACATTTTGAAATGTCAAAAATGTGTTGTCCCAATACCCTATATTTTGTTGAACCGATGGTACTTCAAATCATCATAGATTGATGAGTTTAAGGACCTCAATTTTATACTTGTTTGTGATTGATGACCTCAATCACTACCTATAAATATTTACGTTTTTCCTCCAATTATATGTCTCTAATTGCCACCAATGTTCTCCTAATCGAGATCATAATTTGGTGGTGACCCTTTCATTTATCTTTTCCTCATATAAAGACTAAATTTTAGTAACCCAATTTCCGATGTGGGTTTTCCCACAAATATATTTTCTACTTTCAACCTTTTATTTTCGAAGAACAATTTCAAATTGCGAGGACGCAATTTATTGAAGGAGGGGAGAATGTAACACCCCAGGATTTCAGAGTGTGTTATTTCTTAAAAATAATTCAATAACTTGCACTACACACAACACCGAGTTCAATCACACCATTAAAAGAGGTCATGAATAGTATTAACTACATTTTTAACTTTATATAATCCTTATAATTTTAGAATCCCTATTATGAGTTTCTTAGTCATATTGCAAGAACAGATTCATTTTCAGTATTTCAATTTTATCAACTTCTAATAGTGAAACCTTTTTAAATACAATATTTTAAACTTTTTGACTAAATGGGGACATCAAAAATTTAAAATGAAACATCCCAAGCTTCCACGGTACGCTTTCCTTTGAATAAAACAGTAGCGTGTGTTGTACGCAACTTCGAGTTCTAACACACCGTAACCAATCAAACTAGCTGTTATGAATAGTAATACCTAATTTTTGAAGTTATATATATTTTATATTTTAAAATGGACTTCATTTTTGGATTCGGAATATCAAATTTATCCTAAGGTAAAATTTTGGTACATTTCGGATAACTTTCATATTTTGATGAATAGTGAAAATTACTAAATTTTAATTAAAAACAACTTTTTTAATCAAAATAATTAATAGTGATAAATTGTGAATTTGAGTGGTTTTAAAGTATATTTAGAATATATTTTTACCATTTAATATAATGTTGGTCATTGGACATAATTTTACAATTAAACCGAACATAAACAAGTGTCAATCTTTTGATAGTTATTATCTCTTAAAAACACGCTTTTTGTTTTGACAGCGGGAATTAATTTTAAATTAATTTCTGCCACTTCTGTGTTTTGAATTTAGAAAAATGTATTCCATATTTGGAATCAGGATTTCCAAATTGTGTAAATAGGTAACTTTTATTTTTAGACATTTTGAATAATTACTGTGGTAAATATTTTATTTACCATGGTTAAGGGTAAATCCGGTAAATAAGGGTTAAAAAATAATATTATAATAATACAAAATTAACCTAAAACGTGTCCTAACCTTATTGGTGGACACATACCCGACCATGAGCATCCTTGGGTCAATTTGGGGACCCCTTGGATCCACTTGTATGTGGTAGGGACACTTTATATTAATAAAGTTAAAATAAAAATAAAAATGGCATAAGCTTACATCTTTTAGAAGAACAATTTTTACATAGGGTTATACATGTTGGATTTTAGATTATAAGTATTCATTAGAAAGCTAAAAAGCTTTCCTACATAATTATATTTTATTTATAATTTTTAGACATCAAATAATTTAAATTATTAATGACACAATAATGATGCAATGTTTACCTCATTAATAAATCATTTAAATAAATAAGATTATAATGATTAAAATATTATCTAAAACCTGTCCAATTCTTATTGGTTGATGTTATTTAGAATATGAGTCATCTTATCTTCGACCTCAATGATTTTTGGACCATTATAAACCGAATATAATTATATTATAAAGTAATACTTTCACTCTTTCCTAAAGAGCCCCTCTTCTCCCTTATAAAAGGAGACCACTTCTACTCATTCCTCACACCTCTCAAGCCACTTGGCTCGTCCAAACTCTGCCCAACTAAGCTCCCCACATCCCTCTCCTCATCCTTGAAGCTTCCCCTTAGGCAGAAAGCATTTCAAGAAGTCCTTTGGTTCCAACCAAAGTGAGTTACCTAAATTAAAGGTAATGATTTCTCTTAAATTATTTTCATTTATTTTGCTTCTCCAACCCCCAAACTCTTTTTATTTCCTTTCTTTTGTAACAACACCAGTATCCTAAATATACTAGGATGTTGTTATAATAAGGATTCAAACTACACATACACACAACTCCATCTAATGGATGATGAACATAATGTTTCTGTGGATGGAAAACTAACGCCTCACGAAATGATGATTGTTCAAATACATCTTACCGCCTCTCATGGTGGCCATTATGATGGCACTATAATTAAATATGATATTAATGATATATATTTTATATATAAGCTTCTGTAATTCCATTTTATTTCATACCATTATTCGTTTCATGTTGTATATACATACGATAATTTCATTTGAGGAAGTGCGGACTACCGCCCCCTTAAAATGATATGACTCGTTCATACCACACATGGAACGTATAAAGGATGGTGTTAATGAACTTAAGTAACATATATAAAATATTATATTATACTGGAATAGTAATATACCTATGTATCATTTGGATTCAATTCTTTTAAAATAAAAATTAAATGGAAGTAGCGTTCGTGCGTACGTACGGACTACCGTCTCCACGAACGCGGTGAGATCCATCCTCCATCGTATCCATTCAAGTCTTATTCCCATTTTAGGGTTAAAAATAATGTTAATATCATTCTGATTATGAATAAGATATAATCTATCCATTACAAACATGTCTTACGTAACCAAACATTTAAGAAGAACGAATCGATTATCACCCGAAACGACGATAATACTAAGATATTATTAATAAAGCAATGTTAAAAGAACATATATGATATCATATTAATGTATATGATTCTTGTATAATTTAATAACAATTATTTAACCATTATACAGGAGGTTAACCTACCCCAACCAAGGAAAAGTACAAGGTAAGGGATTTTTCTTATCTCACATTCAATTCCGTGAGATTTCCATTATTCGCCACTAAATTATTGAAAGTGGTGTATTGTGTACTGGCATTTGATATATATTATCATATTCATGTTATTCTGTAAATAATTTGGTGGTTATTAACTTTTGGCCATACGAATCAGTTTATTAACGTGGTAAGGGGTTTTCATCTCACTCCTTATTCCCGTGAGATTCATGCCATATTGCCACCATTACCTTTTGTGTGGTGTATGTACTGCCCATAATTATATCCTTTGTGTAATACACTCTAATTTATGTGTACTTACATATTCATTGTATGATACCTCTTTCATGGGTTGTATGTTTCATAAGTTACCAAACTGGTAAGGGTTTATTTCACAATCTCTTCATTATCCGAGGTTGTTTATATGTAATAATCTACTGGGATATCTTTATCATCCACATCCATGTTTCTTAAAAATGTATTTCAAAATTTTTTTACTATTTACAAGAATATGGGTTAAAGTCATTTATACCCTTTTTTGACTTTTTATAAGAGGTTTATAAAGGAATCTTTCCGTCGTTTTCAAAACAAGGTCCTTTTTAACCTTTTCGACAGAATTGAGGTAAGAATGTTTTTTTAACTTATACGGCGGGTGCGGTTATTTTACGCCGTTATAAAATCTTCAAAGCTTTCCTTAAAAGCTTATAAGAATATTTTCAAAGAAAATGTTTTATTTTATATGGATCTTAAATGATTTCAAAATAAAATGAGATATTTCTTTAAAAAGAATTTTGATTTCATCTATGTCAACATCCTTTGATGGATTTTAAGATTATTTGAAGTTGATTTATTATGATACAAAACTTCTGTATTGTATTGAAGGTTTTGTGATATGTTTGACTATGGATGTGCTATTTTTATACCATTCATAGTTTATGGTGAAATTATTGACATTTCGTATGCTAGTTTTAATACGAATGTTTATGTTATGTTTAAACCTTTTCATATGGGAATGCATTGGACTTAATAAGTGACGGGTGGAGCCCGCTATAGCTCCTCGATGCATCGGTAGGTCTCATGAGACAAACTAGTGTCTTGGCACAAGGCCTTGAAAAAATCTTATTTGTAGTCTTGGCACGAGGCCTTGGCTATGTGGTTATGATAGTCTGGCATTATGCATTCCAACATTATGAAAGTGGTTATTGATTTTTGCATTTGATTATTCGATTAGTAGAATATCCATGTGAATGAGTAAATGGAATTATTTCATTTTATTTATGCCATACCATGTGGAAAGTTCATGTTTGAAAGGATTTTGTTTTAGTTATACATTGCCTTAAAAGTTTATTCTTATTTATGAAAGTTTCCGCTATTTTGTTATCCTTACTGGGCATTTGAGCTCACCCCTTTTATATGTTTTATTTTTCCCAGGAAGTGAAGAAGTAAATTATGAATGACCTGCAGGGATATTATGTGGGGATATGAGTGTGGATTATGGAGACTTTATGTTGTTGTAGTAGTTTTTCATTTTATGATGTAATGTAAAACCTATGAATATATCTAGTGTTTCCAAGGCTACTAAACCAATCGGTCTTTCGAGATTTGATCTTTCTTGTGATCATGCCAATGTTATGTAATAATGCACCGACTCTGGGTAGCTGGGGTCGGGGCGTTACAAATTGTGTCCTTTTAAAATTTTCATAATTCTTTCATTTCACATCAAGAATAGATGGAGCTGGCAGCATTTCTATATGAGGGTATTTGCAGTGGAAAAATAGAAAATAGAGAACAAAAATTTATAGTCGTTCGGGGCACAAAGATCCCCTAGTCCACTCCACCAATCACCCTCCTTACAGGCTTTGTGAATTTCACTAGTTAGGTCCTCTTTTTATAAGACTGATCCACAACTAAGTGTAGGAAATTTTCACCCTTACAAACAAGGCTAAAAATAGAGCCTTCTGGTTCTTTTACAAGGAACTGAAATATCTACAGATTAACATGAGAATTTGACACTTCACTATAACTGAAACTAAGCAGCCTATACTCAAAATAATCAATATAAATTGATTTGATAAAATAGTTTAAAATTCACAGTTGCAGCAACAAAAAACTAAAAAAATATGGATCTTCAACTTCAAAAGAATAGTAATCTTTGAAATATGTCTGAAGAGATCTGGTTTCACAAAATATATTTTATTTTAAGAATAATAACAAAAACAGAGCATCACGATTCTAGGATTGAACATGTATATCTCCAAAATATAGTCCTTATTTCTGAGATGCTCTATCATTATAGCACTATAAATTAATTTTCACAAGAAAACTTGAAGAATAAATACAATCAAAACAGCTGAGAGATCTCTACACATCAAACACAGAAAGATATATATAATGATATATCTTGGAGCAAGATTTTAGATCCACAAAATACACCTGATAAATCAAGAGAATTCAAATTCAAAAATCCAGCTTAGAGTAGTCATAACTTCCCTTAAGAATAGGAGAGAAACTATCCACTGTAAACAGCTCTTTAAAATCATTTATGATGAGATTTGAATCATTCAAAATTGAGCTTTAAATCTACCCAATATTCGACAAAGACTGTTGTATGAAACTCTAATAAATTCGTAAATTCAAATTTCTGGCATTGAAAATTCAAATGTAAGGTTCCTTCACATAATGAAAAAAATACCAAACTTAGGGTTAAACTACGTAACGTTCATTCTCCGAACATAAGGTTGAAAATGTAAGTTTGATTAAAAAAGTATGGTTGATGATCCATACATTTTCTTCTCAAACATAGGGTTCCATACTTACGTAGGGTTCTTTAACCATACTTTTATCTTTGACAAACGTAAGTTTATATCCAAACATAATGTTCTTTATCCATACATTTCTTCCAATGTAAGGTTGATAAACCATACGTGTTTATCCTTTATCATAATAATTAATACAAACATGGGTTATGATCCTTACATTACATTCTTCAGCATAGGGAATGAACAATGATTCTAGAAAATGAAAAACCAAGAACAGTGTTTACAGAATATGCTTAAGAGAATTCCGAACACTTTAATGAATATTTATCATGAATAAATAATTGAATATTATTCCAAAATAATAATTATAAAGAATATAAAATTCCTGAAATACACTTAAAATAGGATCATTAGTAAAACAAACAAGGGTATTTGTGAGCATCAAAATCAATAATATTTATAGATTATTGTTGAGACAATACATGCCCAACAATCTCCCCTTTTCAATGATCACAAAACCCATAAATTAAAACTATAAATGTAGTAACATAATTTATAATTTTTTAAACACAGAGTGAAATAAATTTGATTTGATAGAATTATTTTGATAAAAATAAATGTTTGTGTTTATCCAAATTTCTCCCCAAATATTTCAAAATTTAAAAAGAAATATTGAAATATTGTGTTTATCCAAATTTATCCCCCTTTTTGTGAGATCAAAAATAAATTAAATAAATAGATTAAAACACATATTTAATTTTTGATAGATTAGTAAGTAAATTTTATAATTAACCAATAAAGATAATGAAGACTGGATGTTTGGCTATTAGAGAAAAATATAAAATAATATAAAAAGAAAGTATAGAAAATAGTAATAAAGAAAATTTTAATTGATTAGAAAATGTAAAAATACAATGATAATGAGACTAAGAAATAGAATAGTCACTATCAGAATGAGGATAAAAGGTTGGTTAGGGATTGGTTTCAAACAAGGTAGAAAAAGGTTAGGGATTGGATCAGTTGGAATTTTGAATGGCTTGAAACATATCCTTCAACTCAACCATATGTAGTCACAAATTTTGCATCAAACTATCACCCAACTACATTATCAGAAGTCTGAAATCACAATTAACATGAAAATCATCCACAATATTGACTTTCAGAAAGTCATTTAAGCTCTCCTCTTGCTACATAAATTGTTACAACTTTTCTGTAAACTAATTCAGAAGAAATCTGATGCTGGGTTCACTCTGAGTCAGTTGATCAACAAGAAATTTATGATTGTCTAATAAAAATTATAGAGGGGAACTATTTCATTGAAGGTCCTGAAGATAAGAATTCATGTCTTCCATAACAGATGTAATGGCATTAAATCTTCTAATCAAATCTGGGCTGGTATCAGGAGTAGAAGTAGATGTACTGGTCTGATTTACTAAACTTTTCACCAATTCAAACTGAATTCCCAAGGACCACTTCAAATGTGAAAAATATCTTTTCAAAACAGCTTCATATTTGATCCTCTTAATCTCATTTAACATTTATCTCTTGTAATCATCAAAATACCTTCTAGAAACAACAGTCTCATGAAGTTCCTGAATCTTTTTCTTTGCATTTTCAATCTTCTACTGCAGAGTGGAATTATCTTCTTGAGAATTGTTAAACTTAATCACAATTTCTTCAAATTTACGTGATAATGAATCAGATTTACCTTTATCTACATTCAGCGTCTTATTAACAATATTAGGAAAAGTACTTTCCATTGATCTTTCTATAGATTTTTCAGTTGAAAATGGATGATTGTCAAGTACTTCAGTTTGATCTCCAGAAACATGACCCAACTGTTCTATAGTTTTATTCATAGCCAAATCTATAACTTTAGTTACTTATTTCTATACAAATTTTTCTTCTTGAGTAGATTCATTTTGAACAATTTCTTCTTGAATATTCACTTGTACTTGATCACTGATCAGAGGTACAATATGAAGCTCTCTAGCTTGACTATCCACTAGTATTTCTTCTTCAAGAATTGGTTCATCTAAATTAACTGAGTAGATTAATTCTTAAGAATCCAACACTTGATCTTCAACCTATAGAACATATCTTCTTCCAGGTTTCACAACAAGTCCCTCTTAAATTTTTTCTTTCTCAAATTCATCTACTTCGGTATTAAAACTAAGCCTTCTCTTAGATGGTTGAGAAACTACATCAGTTTGAGATTCATCAACACCTTCCTTTTGAATAACTCCTTGCTTCCCCTGAGCAAAATATCCTAAGATCTGTTCTTCTTCATCACCAATGGGTAAAATATTTCCTTTCACTGTACTCTAGAAAAATTCTAATTTCTATAGAGTTCCAACATTTAAAACATTTCTATGATGACACTTCAGCCTAAAATCTACTAAAAGAAAAATATCCTTTTTAAATAAAATTCAAGAAATTATATGTCCATATGGATAGAAATTCATCTTAGTAGTCGGTTGATAGTAGTAATGAAAATATTGAAACATATACCGTAGAAAATTCAGCTTAATGTCACTTAGAAATAAAAACATAATGTCCATATTAGGGTACAAAACTTTCTCCATATTTTCCATCCTTGGTGCAATACCGGTCTGAATAAACTTAACCAAGATCTTATGATCTACCTTGAGATCCTTAACAAACATTTTCCTAATGTGATATAGTTAAACATAAAAGAAATAATGTTTTTGGAAGAATGATACTTGTCTCTAATTGATCTAAGATTGAAGTGAAAAACCCCATCTTGAGGGGAATCTAAGATTTGAAAAACTTCATTTGAAGAAGTTGAAAAATCCTTATCTTTAATACTTGAAAGAATCATATCCTTAGAATCACCCAAAATGAACTATAAACTCTTATAAAAATAGTTCAGTTCCATCTCATAAAGAAATTCTGAATTGATTTCATTGAAAGAAGTCTCTAGCCCTTGAATTGCTAATGCCTATTTCAGGAGAATATTCATCTGATATAACCAATCAAAATTAACCACTTTTCCTTGAAGTATTTTTCTGCCTGTAACACGCTGTCACTTCATATCGTTTGCATCTCCTTCTTTTACCATCATGGTTTTCATTATTTAAAAAATCTAAAAGACTGAGGTTTTTTAGTTACTAGGGTTTGGAAGGAAAAATGAGCGTTTCAGGTTAGACAAAAACAGTTTTGGTAAACTAAGGGTATGGAATATGAAGGGTTTCTGACAGGTGATGCATATCCTCGTTTCCTGAGTCACAGAGTAATTACGAATTTTTTTAATGATTGGTCGGTGTAAATAAATTTATGATTAAATAAAATAACTAAAATATAGTAAGATAAAAATATGAAAAATAAATTATATTTATCGTAATAAAAATAAGATAAAATAAAATAAAATAAAATAACTTATTTAAAAATTAAATAAACCTATACCCCCTTAAATAAAATCCAAACTTATAGTAGGAAGTGGTTTAGTGAAAATATCAGCTAATTGATATTCAGTGTTAACAAATTCTAAAGATATATCCTTTTTAAGAACATGATCTCTTATAAAATCATGTCTAATATCAATATGCTTAGTTATAGAATGACTTATTGGATTTTTTGAAATATTTATAGTAATTGTATTATAAAATAAGATAGGTGTACTATTAAAATTAAGTCCAAAATCCATCAGTGTGTTTTTCATCCACAACACTTATGCACAACAACTGCCTGTAGACACATATTCTGCTTCGGCTGTTGACAATGCAACAGAGTGTTGCTTCTTACTTGATCATGACACTAATAATTTTCTTAAGAAGTGACAGGTTCCTGAGGTGATTTTCTATCTAATATACAACCTCCAAAATCTATATATGAATATTATAATAAATTAAAATCATAAGTTTTTTGATAAAGAAGAGATTGAAAAACAGTTCCTTTTAAATATCAAAAAAATCCTTTTGGCAGCAATAAGATGTGATTATTTAAGATTTGTTCGAAATATGGAACATAAACATACTGAAAACATAATATCAGGTCTGATAGTACTAAGATATAATAAACTACCAATCATACTTCTATAAAACTTGTTATCCACTGGTTTTACAGCTTCATCCAAATCAAGTTTAATATTAGTACACATGGAAGTTGAATATGTCTTGCTGTTCTCAAGAAATTTTTTTTTTCAATAAATCAGTAATATATTTGCTTTGGTTTAATACATTTCCATAATCTTTTTGATAAATTTTAATTCCTAAAAAGAAATTTAAATCTTCTATCATGCTCATCTCAAATTATTTTTGCATGAGTTCTGAAAAATCATTACAAAGTTTTTTATTTGTTGATCCAAAAATAACATCATCAACATCAATTTGAACTAATAATAAATTAGAACAAACTATTTTCTTAAAAAGGGTTGGATCTTACAAACCAATTGTAACACCCCAAGCTTCCACGGTACGTTTCCCTTCGAATAATGCGATAGCGTGTGTTGTACGCAACCTCGAGTTCTAACACACACCACAACTAATTAAACTAGCCGTTGTGAATAGTAATACCTAATTTTTGAAATCATATATATTTTATATTTCAAAATTGACTTCATTTTTGGATTTGGAATATCGAAATTAGCCTAGGGTGAAATTTTGGTACTTTTTGGATAACTTTTGTATTTTGATGAATAGTGAAAATTACTAAATTTTAATTAAAAACAACTTTTTTAATCAAAATAATTAATATTGTTAAATTATGAATTTGAGTGGTTTTAAAGTATATTTAGAATATATTTTTACCATTCAATTTAATGTTTGTCATTGGACATAATTTTACAATTAAACCGAACATAAACAAGTGTCAATCTTTTGATAGTTATTATCTCTTAAAAACACGCTTTTTGTTTTGACAGCGGGAATTAATTTTAAATTAATTTCTGCCACTTCTGTGTTTTGAATTTAGAAAAATGGATTCCATATTTGGAATCAGGATGTTCAAATTGTGTAAATAGGTAACTTTTATTTTTAGACATTTTGAATAATTACTGCGGTAAATATTTTATTTAACATGGTTAAGGGTAAATCCGGTAAATAAGGGTTAAAAAATAATATTATAATAATACTAAATTATCCTAAAACGTGTCTTAACCCTATTGGTTGATACATGGTCGACCATGGGCATCTTTGGGTCAATTTTGGGACCCCATGGATCCACTTGTAAGTGATAATGACACTTTATTTTAATTAAGTTAAAATGAATACAAAAATGACACAAGCATATATCTTTTAGCAAAACAATTGTTACATAAGGTTATACATGTTGGATTTTAGATTATAAATATTCATTAGAAAGATAAAAAGATTTCCTACATAATGATAGTTTATTTATAATTTTTATACATTAAATAATTTATTTTATTTTTGACACAACGATGATGCAGTAATTACTATAATAGTGAAAAAATAAAATAATTGATATTATAAATACCCAAATAAATATAATATGAAACTTTTAATGAATTAAACTAATTTTCTAGGATAATATTATATATTAGGATTGATTTAATTGACTTTTTTCGAAGTAATCAATCTTTTATGAGTTTCACAAAAATCAACTATTGAATAGTGTCAAAATTGACATAAAAGAGTTCTTAAAAGAAATATTATATTATTAATTGATATTAAATTCCTAAAAATCTAAGGTTCGGCCAAGAGACTTATATTATGATAGGTTAATCATTAATGGACCACTTGGGGGTCGCTTGGATGTATATAGTAATTTTATTAACCATATTATATAAAAATACAAAGAGACATTGTAAAAGTGAAACTAATTAACATAGAGTTAATACTTAAAGATAAGGTTAATATAAGTACCCAAACCTGTCTAAATTCTATTGGATGAGTTGTTTTCGACCTATCCCCACCTCATCCTTTGAATAGTAAACTTTGGAGCCTTTGGAAACCGAATATGAATTTATTATAAATTAATATTTCTAGATTTTCCAAAGGTGCCCCTCACCCCTCTTATAAAAGGGCACTCCTTCTCATTTCCTCACACCTCTCAAGCCACTTGGCTCATCCAAACTCTGCCCAACTAATCTCCCCACATCCCTCTCCTCCTCCTTGAAGCTTCCCCTTAGGCAGAAAGCATTTCAAGAAGTCCTTTGGTTCCAACCAAAGTGAGTTACCTAAATTAAAGGAGGTTAGCCTACCCCAACCAAGGAAAAGTACAAGGTAAGGGATTTTCTTATCTCACATTCAATTCCGTGAGATTTCCATTATTCGCCACTAAATTATTGAATGTGGTGTATTGTGTACTGACATTTGATATATATTATCATGATTATCATTATATTCATGTTATTCTGTAAATCATTTGGTGGTTATTAACTTTTGGCCATACGACTCAGTTGATTAACGTAGTAAGGGGTTTTCATCTCACTCCTTATTCCCGTGAGATTCATGTCATATTGCCACCATCACCTTTTGTGTGGTGTATGTACTGCCCATAATTATATTCATTGTGTAATACACTCTAATTTATGTGTATTTACATATTCATTGTATGATAACTCTTTCATGGGTTTTATGTTTAATAAGTTACCAAATTGGTAAGGGTTATTTCACAATCTCTTCATTATCCGAGGTTGTTTATACGTAATAATCTACTAGGATTTCTTTATCATCCACATCCATGTTTCTTCGAAATGTATTTCAAAACATATTTATTATTTACAAGAATATGGGTTAAATTCATTTATACCCTTGTTTGACTTTTTGTAAGAGTTTTATAAAGGAATATTTCTGTCGTTTTCAAAACAAGGTCCTTTTTAACCTTTTCGACAGAATTAAGATAAGAATGTTTTTTTTACTTATACGGTGGGTGCGGTTATTTTCCGCCGTTATAACATCGTCAAAGCTTTCCTTACAAGCTTACAAGAATATTTTCAAGAAAATGTTTTATTTTATATGGCTCTTAAATTATTTCAAAAATAGAAAGTGATATTTCTCTAAAAAGTGTTTTGATTTCATCTATGTCAACATCCTTTAATGGATTTTACGCTTATTTGAAGTTGATTTATTATAATACAAAACTTCTATATTTTATTGAAGGTTTTGTGATATGTTTGACTGTGGATGTGCTATTTTATACCATTCATAGTTTATGGTGAAACTATTGACATTTCGTATGCTAGTTTTAATCCGAATGTTTATGTTATATTTCAAACTTTTCTTCAGATGAATGTGCTAAACAAGTATGTTCCGGGTTGGGGACCGGTAAAAGTAAGCCCTCCAGGTTGGGGACTGGTTAAAGTAAGCCCTCCAGGTTAGGGACTGGTAAAAGTATGCCCTCCGGGTTGGTGTCCGATTATTAGAGGCACTCCGGGTTGGTGTCCGGTTATTAGAGGCACTCCGGGTTGGTGTCCGGTTATTAGAGGCACTCCGGGTTGGTGTCCGGTTATTAGAGGCACTCCGGGTTGGGTTCCGGTTAGAAGTAACCCCTAGGTCTTGGGATGAGGCCTAGACAAAGAAATTAACGTTTAGCATTATGCATTCCAACATTATGAAAGTGGTTAGTGATTTTGCATGTGATTATTCGATTAGTAGAATATCTATGTGAATGAGTAAATGGCATTATTTCATTTTACTTTTGCCATATTATGTTGATGTTCAAGTTTAAAAGGCTTTTGTTTTAGTTATACATTGCCTTAAATGTTTATTCTTATTTGTGAAAGTTTCCGCTATATTGTTATCCTTACTGGGCATTTGATCTCACCCCTTTTCTATGTTTTATTTTCCCAGGATGTGAAGAAGTAAGTTATGAATGACATGCAGGGATAGTATGTGGGGATATGAGTGTGAAATATGAAGACCATGTTGTTGTAGTAGTTGTTTTTAATCTGAAATTTAATGTAAAACTTTATGAATATATCTAGTGTTTCCAAGGCTACTAAACCAATCGATCTTTCGAGTTTTGATCTTTCTTGTGATCATGCCAATGTTACGAAGTAATGCACCGACTCTGGGTAGCGGAGGTCGGGGCGTTACAGTTGGTATCAAAGGAAGTTTAGTACAAACCTTGGAAGCTAGATTTAGATAAACTCTGATTAGAGCACGTAGACCTAAGATGAACTTT
This sequence comes from Viscum album, assembly GCA_963277665.1. Taxonomy (NCBI): domain Eukaryota; kingdom Viridiplantae; phylum Streptophyta; class Magnoliopsida; order Santalales; family Viscaceae; genus Viscum; species Viscum album. Next base: position 740,496,842 of record OY728160.1, read on the forward strand.
GAGGATTAGTATAGAAGAACTTCCTAGAATTTTGGTATTGTAGAGATTTTGTGAGTTTTCCGAGCAATACATCCCTGTCTGGATACGAGCAGGTAGAGGCGGCTCTGGCACAGATGTACCTAGGGGTAAAACCCGAAAACACCGCTTTGAGCTAGACTCGAACGGGAACTGGTGCACGACAACGGGCCTTGCTGCACTCTTGGTTACGACACTCCCGGAGGATATGCTTAGGATAACTCTCATTTTCTTTACAAATCATTATGAAGGGTTTATGAGTATATACTTCCTCAAAGAAAACATTTTTATGATTTTGGATTATATCCATAAATAGTTCAATTTATGTTAAGTGTTTTATAAGTATGGGATTATGTATTTTGATTCATAAACTGATCTAGTTTATGCAATTGTTTAGAAATGGCGCCTAGTAGAAGGAATGAGAACTCCAGAAATGCACATGATCCAAAGAGAAGGAAGGATCATATCTTTCATGGTCTTAATCTAGAATTTATAAGAGAAATAGTCTCCCATGTATTATCATCATATGAAGAAATAATATCATGTGTTGATAAGATAAGTAAAGATTTTACTGAGTCCTATGGCTTTGAAGGGAAGCAAGAGAAGAAAAGGATGAAAGAGAGAAAGATGGATAAAGGGAAGAGGGAAAAGAAGATTTTTCCCATATGTGGTAACTGTGGAAAGAAACACCCTGGAACTTGCCTGAAAGGAATGGGAGTTTGTTATAAGTGTGGAGGAAAAGGGCACAAAGTACGTGACTGCAAGGGTAAGAAAATGGTTTCAAATGTACAATGCTTCATTTGCAAAGAGTTTGGACACTACGCGAACCTATGTCCCAGTCATCAGACTATGCCGCAAATGATGCTATTGGATAATAATCAAGTTATGATACTACCATAGATGAAGAGGAATGATTAGAGTTCTTATGTTGATTATTGTATCAACAATGTACTTGTTATAATAATTATGGAGTATATAAGGATTGTACTGCAGTACTATTTCATTAAGGACTTGAGATTGTGTGGAACAAAGAAAAGTGACTCAATAGCAGGATAAATTTTTGGAAAATATATGGTTGAGAGAAAGATAAACCATAATATGGTTCTGATACCGAGTTAGTGATTTTAGAATAATACATGATTGATTTGGATAAATTATATTGGATATTCTTGACTACCTTGGAACTGATTAATGATTTGTATATTCCATCATTGTTGGGGTTTAAATTTTTTTTTGGATTAATGAAGTATATCTAGCATTCTATATGGAATAAGGGAGCATGAATGTAATCAATAAGGAATATGGTAATACATGATGAAGGTATTCATATGCTATTACGGGGTAAAAATGATCTATATTATGTTTACCTTCCTTATAAATGTTGGATTGTGAGTTTGGACAGAAGTATTTTGGATAGTTCTAGTTTGGATTATTTTGGATTGCCATAAAAGGACAACCCGGAGGTCGGGCGGCAACCCGTCGCGACCGGCAAGGCCGCAAGACTTGAACCCGCAACCGAAGGGCGACAAGGGTGTATCACCTACCACTGGCCCACGAGATGTCCTGGATTAAATAATGTAGTTTTTATTAAAAGATCTTGTAGATGAATTATAAATTAGTTTATTTTGGAACCCTATACGAATAGTGTAAATAGAATTTTTTTTACATTCTATTATCTTTTAGAGTGAAAGATGAGTTTGTGGTAGAAATTTATTAATGGATAAAAATCTAATTATAAAGTATGTATATCTCCTTATGATCTTAGCCAATCTCATAAATAAATTCCACAACATTAAGAAAAGGAACTTAGAACAAATATGTTGTCCTAGATGGTACCTTAAATCATCACTAATTTATGGCTTTGGGATTGTTGGCCTTTTCATAGCCATGTTCTCTACCACTCTCCATTAGATAATAGATGGTTAGATTTCTCCTCCATATCCATATTTTCCTACATGGAACCCTAGTATGTGTTATTTTCGGTAATCTTCATACTTTCGACTCTTTATTTTAAATAGAGACCTCATTAATTCATTTTTCGATGTGGGATTTCAACTTAGATATTTTGAAATGTCAAAAATGTGTTATCCTAATACCCTATGTTTTGTTGAACCGATGGTATTTCAAATCATCATAGATTGATGAATTTAAGGACCTCAATTATACACTTGTTTGTGATTGATGACCTCAATCACTACCTATAAATATTTATGTTTTTCCTCCAATTATATGTCTCTAATTGCCACCAATGTTCTCCTAATCGAGATTATAATTTGGTGGTGACCCTTTGATTTCTCTTTTCCTCATATTAAGACTAAATTTTAGTAACCCAATTTCCGATGTGGGTTTTACCACAAATATATTTTCTACTTTCAACCTTTTATTTTCGAAGAACAATTTCAAATTGCGAGGGCGCAATTATTTGAAGGAGGGGAGAATGTAACACCCCAAGCTTCCACGGTACGTTTCCCTTCGAATAATGCGATAGCGTGTGTTGTACGCAACCTCGAGTTCTAACACACACCACAACTAATTAAACTAGCCGTTGTGAATAGTAATACCTAATTTTTGAAATCATATATATTTTATATTTCAAAATGGACTTCATTTTTGGATTCGGAATATCGAAATTAGCCTAGGGTGAAATTTTGGTACTTTTCAGATAACTTTTGTATTTTGATGAATAGTGAAAATTACTAAATTTTAATTAAAAACAACTTTTTTAATCAAAATAATTAATATTGATAAATTATGAATTTGAGTGGTTTTAAAGTATATTTAGAATATATTTTTACCATTCAATTTAATGTTTGTCATTGGACATAATTTTACAATTAAACCGAACATAAACAAGTGTCAATCTTTTGATAGTTATTATCTCTTAAAAACACGCTTTTTGTTTTGACAGCGGGAATTAATTTTAAATTAATTTCTGACAATTCTGTGTTTTGAATTTAGAAAAATGGATTCCATATTTGGAATCAGGATGTTCAAATTGTGTAAATAGGTAACTTTTATTTTTAGACATTTTGAATAATTACTGCGGTAAATATTTTATTTAACATGGTTAAGGGTAAATCCGGTAAATAAGGGTTAAAAAATAATATTATAATAATACTAAATTATCCTAAAACGTGTCTTAACCCTATTGGTTGATACATGGTCGACCATGGGCATCTTTGGGTCAATTTTGGGACCCCATGGATCCACTTGTAAGTGATAATGACACTTTATTTTAATTAAGTTAAAATGAATACAAAAATGACACAAGCATATATCTTTTAGCAAAACAATTGTTACATAGGGTCATACATGTTGGATTTTCGATTATAAATATTCATTATAAAGATAAAAAGATTTCCTACATAATGATAGTTTATTTATAATTTTTAGACATTAAATAATTTATTTTATTTATGACACAACGATGATGCAGTAATTACTATAATAGTGAAAAAATAAAATAATTGATATTATAAATACCCAAATAAATATAATATGAAACTTTTAATGAATTAAACTAATTTTATAGGATAATATGATATATTAGGATTGATTTAATTGACTTTGTTCGAAGTAATCAATCTGTTATGAGTTTCACAAAAATCAACTATTGAATAGTGTCAAAATTGACATAAAAGAGTTCTTAAAACAAATATTATATTATTAATTGATATTAAATTCCTAAAAATCTAAGGTTCAGCCAAGAGACTTATATTATGATAGTTTAATCATTAATGGACCACTTGGGGGTCTCTTGGATGTATATAGTAAGTTTATTAACCATATTATATAAAAATACAAAGAGACATTGTAAAAGTGAAACTAATTAACATAGAGTTAATACTTAAAGATAAGGTTAATATAAGTACCCAAACCTGTCTAAATTCTATTGGATGAGTTGTTTTCGACCTATCCCCACCTCATCCTTTTAATAGTAAACTTTGGAGCCTTTGGAAACCGAATATGAATTTATTATAAATTAATATTTCTAGCTTTTCCAAAGGTGCCCCTCACCCCTCTTATAAAAGGGCACTCCTCCTTCTCATTTCCTCACACCTCTCAAGCCACTTGGCTCGTCCAAACTCTGCCCAACTAATCTCCCCACATCCCTCTCCTCCTCCTTGAAGCTTCCCCTTAGGCAGAAAGCATTTCAAGAAGTCCTTTGGTTCCAACCAAAGTGAGTTACCTAAATTAAAGGAGGTTAGCCTACCCCAACCAAGGAAAAGTACAAGGTAAGGGATTTTCTTATCTCAAATTCAATTCCGTGAGATTTCCATTATTCGCCACTAAATTATTGAATGTGGTGTATTGTGTACTGCCATTTGATATATATTATCATGATTATCATTATATTCATGTTATTCTGTAAATCATTTGGTGGTTATTAACTTTTGGCCATACGACTCAGTTGATTAACATAGTAAGGGGTTTTCATCTCACTCCTTATTCCCGTGAGATTCATGTCATATTGCCACCATCACCTTTTGTGTGGTGTATGTACTGCCCATAATTATATTCGTTGTGTAATACACTCTAATTTATGTGTATTTACATATTCATTGTATGATAACTCTTTCATGGGTTTTATGTTTAATAAGTTACCAAATTGGTAAGGGTTATTTCACAATCTCTTCATTATCCGAGGTTGTTTATACGTAATAATATACTAGGATTTCTTTATCATCCACATCCATGTTTCTTCGAAATGTATTTCAAAACATATTTATTATTTACAAGAATATGGGTTAAATTCATTTATACCCTTGTTTGACTTTTTGTAAGAGTTTTATAAAGGAATCTTTCTGTCGTTTTCAAAACAAGGTCCTTTTTAACCTTTTCGACAGAATTAAGATAAGAATGTTTGTTTTACTTATACGGCGGGTGCGGTTATTTTCCGCCGTTATAACATCTTCAAAGCTTTCCTTACAAGCTTACAAGAATATTTTCAAGAAAATGTTTTATTTTATATGGCTCTTAAATTATTTCAAAAATAGAAAGTGATATTTCTCTAAAAAGTGTTTTGATTTCATCTATGTCAACATCCTTTAATGGATTTTACGCTTATTTGAAGTTGATTTATTATAATACAAAACTTCTATATTGTATTGAAGGTTTTGTGATATGTTTGACTATGGATGTTCTATTTTATACCATTCATAGTTTATGGTGAAACTATTGACATTTCATATGCTAGTTTTAATCCGAATGTTTATGTTATATTTCAAACTTTTCTTCAGATGAATGTGCTAAACAAGTATGTTCCGGGTTGGGGACCGGTAAAAGTAAGCCCTCCAGGTTGGGGACTGGTTAAAGTAAGCCCTCCAGGTTAGGGACTGGTAAAAGTATGCCCTCCGGGTTGGTGTCCGATTATTAGAGGCACTCCGGGTTGGTGTCCGGTTATTAGAGTCACTCCGGGTTGGTGTCCGGTTATTAGAGGCACTCCGGGTTGGTGTCCGGTTATTAGAGGCACTCCGAGTTGGGTTCCGGTTAGAAGTAACCCCTAGGTCTTGGGATGAGGCCTAGACAAAGAAATTAACGTTTAGCATTATGCATTTCAACATTATGAAAGTGGTTAGTGATTTTGCATGTGATTATTCGATTAGTAGAATATCCATGTGAATGAGTAAATGGCATTATTTCATTTTACTTTTGCCATATTATGTTGATGTTCAAGTTTAAAAGGCTTTTTTTTAGTTATACATTGCCTTAAATGTTTATTCTTATTTGTGAAAGTTTCCGCTATATTGTTATCCTTACTGGGCATTTGAGCTCACCCCTTTTCTATGTTTTATTTTCCCAGGATGTGAAGAAGTAAGTTATGAATGACATGAAGGGATAGTATGTGGGGATATGAGTGTGAAATATGAAGACCATGTTGTTGTAGTAGTTGTTTTTAATCTGAAATTTAATGTAAAACTTTATGAATATATCTAGTGTTTCCAAGGCTACTAAACCAATCGATCTTTTGAGTTTTGATCTTTCTTGTGATCATGCCAATGTTACGAAGTAATGCACCGACTCTGGGTAGCGAAGGTCGGGGCGTTACACCAATAGTAAAACCATTTTTCAAAATAAAAGAACTTAATATTTCATACCAAGCTCTAGGTTCTTACTTAAGGCCATAGAGAGATTTAGTAAGTTTAAAAACAAAATCCGGTTTTTGAGAATTTTCAAAACTAGGAGGCTGCTCAATATAAACTTCATCCATTAAATAGCCATTTAAAAAGGAATATTTTACATTCATATGATATAATTTAAAATTTATATGAGATTCATAAGCTAAAATGATTCTAATAGATTCTAATCTAGCTACGGGGGAAAATGTTTCATCACAATCTATACCTTCTTTATGATTATATCCTTTAACTACTAATCTAGTTTTATTTCTAGTTATAGTCCCTTGATCATCTTATTTATTTCTAAAGACCCATTTTGTTCCTATAAATAGATAATTTGATGTTATTTCAACTAATTCCCAAACTTTATTTCTTTTAAATTGGTTTAATTCTTCTTGCATTGCTAGCATCTAACTTTCATCTTCTAAGGCTTATTCAAAAGATTTAGGTTCAAGTTGTGATAGAAAAGCAGATAATTCAACTAGGTTTCCTGTATTTCTTCTAGTCCTTATTCCTATGTCTAGGTCTCCTATAACATTTTATAAATGGTGATTCTTTAGGGTTCTAGACTATCTAGGTAGAACACTTTTAGGTTCATTAGTATCATGTTCTTCTGAACCAGACTGAATTTTATTTTCAAAATCATTTTTTAGGTTTTCAAGTATCACGTTGTCAGAAGAGTCAGTAGATTCATCAGTTTGATCTTTCTCTTTATTAAAAGGGTCTATTTCATCAAAATTCACATGAACTGATTCTTCAAAAATCCTTGACTTTTTATTAAATACTCTATAATCTTTAGAAGTTGTAGAATATCTTAAAAATATTCCTTCATCAACTTTTGGATCAAACTTACCAATATTATCCTTGGTGTTTAGGATATACACATTGCATCTAAAAACTTTAAATTAATTTACCTTAGGATTTATGTTATTACAAAGTTCATAATTTGTCTTTTTGAAAATAAGCCGAATTAAAACTCTATTTATTATATAACAAAATGTTCTTACAACTTCTTCCCATAGATATGTAGGAATATTGTATTCATTTAGCATAGTCCTAGACATTTCATGAATAGTTCTATTTCTTATTTTAAAAATTCTACTTTGTTGAGGTGTTATTGGTGTAGAGAAGGTGTGTTTAATACCCATGTTTGAGCAAAAGGAATTTAATTCTTGATTCTAAAACTCTCCACCATGATCAATTCTTAATGAAATTATTTTAAAACATTTTTCATTTTGAACACTTTTGCAATAAATTTAAAAAAGAGTAAAATATTCATTTTTCAGTTTTAGAAAATAGACCCAGGTAAATCTAGAATAATCATCAACTGAAACATATACATATAATTTTCAGCCAAAATTGCTACTCTAGATGGTACAAACATATACATGTGGATAAGTTCTTAGGGATTTGATGTAGAAATTTTGTTAACAGATTTAAATGAATATTTGTGTTGCTTACCAATATGGCATGTATCATAGAATCTATCACTATCAAACTTGAGAATAGTTAAATCTAAAACTAATTTTTTCTTAGATAATTTATGTAAAGCATAAATATTACAATAACCAAGTCTTCTATGCCAAATTCAAGATTCATTTATCTTAGCAGTTAAACAACTCACTTTCTGTTTACACAATGAATTTAAGTACAAGGTATAGAAATTATCTATTTTGGGTGCGCAAAATATAAGAAAATGATCTTTAAATACAGAACATGAATTTTTAGAAAAATCAACATAGTATCCATCATCACAGAGTTGATATATACTTATCAGGTTATACTTCAATCCTTTTAAATACAGTACTTTATTGATTGAGACAAACTTTGGATCTCCAACTGTTCTAAGTCCAATTATATTCCCTTTGACATTGTCACCAAAGGTGACTAAACCTACATCAATCTGCGTCAATGTATTGAAGTTCGATGGATTTTCACTCACGTGTCTGGAGTATCCACTGTCCATATACCATATAGATTTTCTATTTTTGTGACCTTTTACATTATTTTCTTCATCCATAAAGCACATATTAGCTTTCAGATTTGATTCTTCCTTCTCTGAATCAAAGATTGATGAGCTAATGGAGTCTTAATAAACAATCCAATTAGCCTTTATAGCTATTTTTCTTTTGTTTTAATTGTCATGATTTTCCTAAAACTTCTTTTATGTATTTCTATTTTCATTTTTTAACTGAGGACAGTCAGGTCTTATATGACCCAACTTTTTTCATTCATAGCATCTATCTTCCCTTAACTATTTCTCATAATTTTTGAAGGGTTTTTTAAATCCTATATTCTTCCTATAACACTTTCTAAACTTAATGGATAATTGAGCCAACATGATTTCAGAATCAGATAAGTCTAAATTTCTTTCTTCTTTGACTTCTTATTTCATTTTTCTATTCTACTTATGAGATGTAACCTCTAAAGTAGTGTTATCCTTTTTCACTAAGACTTTGTGATCTTCAACTTCATCTTATATTTTAGATTCATACATAATTAGAGTTCTAATAAATTATATCATTGTCAAATTCTTGATAGGTTCCAATTGAAAAATTGCAGCTGAGATTCCATTCCACTGATTAGGTAGTACTCTTAGTACTTTCCACACTTGATCAGATTGTTTGATAGGTTCACCTAAGGCTGTAATTTTGTTTATAATTTCAGTGAGACTTCCATTAATTTGAGTAATGCTTTCTCCATAAACCATTATGAATGTAATGAATTTCAACTTTCCCGTTGCATACCTCATCTATCTTACATTATCCTTACCTTCATAAGCAACTGCAATTATTTTACACATTTCATAAGCTATAGGGCATTGTGAGACACTATTGAATTTGTCTGGTCTAGGACCATAAATGATATCATTCATAACTTTAGAATTCATGTCATACTCATCCTCTATAGTAGTAGTCCCGACTTTAGGTTTTTCAGGAATTTCGTAAGGAGTAAAAGTCTTTAAGTATACTTTAAAACCAATATTTTTCAAATAGATTATCATACATGATTTCTAGAATCAATATTTCTCACCATTTAAATATGGAGCGTGAACCAATAAAATTAATTCTTTTAGATTCTACATTGATCTTCATATGAATCTTTAACTCTAGTTTGTTAGAACCAAATTAAATCTATAGAGACCAGCCTTTGATACCAAATGTTAGGTCAGAAAGTCTACAATGAAGACATAAGGGGGGGGGGTGAATTGTGTCCTTTTAAAATTTTCACAATTCTATCATTTCACATCAACAATAGATAGAGATGGTGGAGTTTTTGTATGAGAGTATGTGTAGTAGGAAAACAAAAAACAGATCACAATAATTTATAGTGGTTTGGGGCTCAATGACCCCCTAGTCCACTCCACCAATCACCCTCTCTGTAGGATTGGTGAATTTCACTAGTCAGGTCCTCTTCTCATAAGACCAATCCACAACTGAGTTTAGGTTGTTGTCACCCTTACAAAAAAGGCTAAAAATAGAGCATTCTGGTTCTTTTATAGGGAACCAAAATATCCATAGCTTAGCATGAGAATCTGACACTCCACCATGACTGAAACTGTACATGCAATACTCAAAAGAATCAATATAGATTGATTTGATAAAACAATTAAAGCTTCACAGTCCTAGTAGCACACAAATGGAAAAAGATGGATCTTCAACTTTAAAAGAATAGTAGTCTTTGAAATATATTTAAAGAGATCCTATTTCACAAAATATATTTGATTCTAAGAACAACAACAAAAACAGAGCATCACGCTTCTAGGATTGAACATGTATATCTCTAAAATGTAGTCGTTGTTTCTTAGATTCTCAATCTCCATAGCACTGTAAATTAATTTTCACAAGAAAAATTGAAGAATAAATATAATAAACACATCTAAGAAATCTCTACACATCCAATGCATAAAGATATATATAATGATATATCTTGTTGAAATATTTTTGATATGAAAAAGATGCCTGATAAATTGAGAGAATTCAAATTAAAAAATACAGCTCAGAGTAGTCGTAACTTCCCTTAAGAATAGGAGAGAAAATATCCATTATAAATGACTATTTAAAATCATTTATGATGAGATTTGAATTAGTTGAAATCAATCTTTAAATCTCCTTGATATTCCTCAAAGACTATTGTACAAAACTCCAATAAAGTTGTAAATTCAAATTTCTGGCATTGAAAAGTCAAACGTAAGGTTCCTTCTCATAACGAAAAAATACAAAACGTATGATTCAACTACGTAGTGTTCATTCTCTGAACATAAGTTTGAAAATGAAAGAGTTATTAAAAAATTAATATTGATGATCTATATGTTTTCTTCTCAAACATAGGGTTCCATACTTACGTAGGGTTCTTTAACCATACTCTTTCTCTTTTGAAAAACATAAGGTTCTATCCAAATGTAATGTTCTTTATCCATACATTTCTTCCAACATAAGTTTGATAAACTACACATACTAAAACTTTATCATAATATTTAATACAAACATAGGTTATTATCCTTACGTTATGTTCTTTAGATTGGGAATGAACAGTGATTCCAGAAAATGACAAACCAAGAATAGTGTTTCCAAAATATGCTTAAGAGCATTCCGAACACTTTAAAAAATATTTCTCATGAATAAATAACTGAATATTATTCAAAAATAAGAATTATAAAGAATATAAAATTTCTTAAATACACTTAAAAAGAAGGTCATTAGTAAAACAAACAAGGGTCTTTGTGAGAATCAAAATCAATAATATTTATAGAGTTTTTTTGAGACAATACATTCCCAACATGTTAGACAATAGGCATATCAATGGGGCATAAAAAGTGTAAGAATCATAAACATGAGCAATGAGACATGATATAACATGGTAATCATAAGGGAAACATGAGAAATGTGTAAACAACATAAAACATTACATCATAAACTTAGTTCAAGGATAAAATTACGAATAACTCTTGGAGGAAAAAGTCCCATAAAGGAATCAGATTCACTCCTTGTCCCAGCATGACTTATCATGATACAAAATATTACCCAATTAATTGGAAAACTATATGGGGCACCCATCATGTATATTTCATTCTCATACATAAGTTTTCCACATAGATCATACAACATGGATTCATTCATCATCATAATTTATTAAATGATTATGGAGTGTAGAATACATATATGTATGTCACAAATAAAAAATTATATGTTCATAAATGTGAACACCCTTGATATGAAATGGGCATAGTATTCACTATACAATTGTTTTGGCATGAAAAATCATGGTGATTTTTTGGTAGCATAACAGATTCACTTAAAGATTTATAAAAATGGGTTGATGAAAGAGAAATGGGTATATAATCACATAGAAATCAAATGGAAAGTAATAGGAACATGGAAAATAATATCTCAACATTATAAATTTGGAAATATAAGGCATAAGGTAATCAAGAAACTTGAATTGAGAAAAGAATCATAACTATATTTCGGCATGGTGACTGAGGCACATAAAGGATTATGGGAGTATTAATGAGAGGTAAGGGGATCTAATAATTTATACATTAAATTTATATTAATGGGAATATTTAAGAACATATTCTAATAAAACAAAATTTAATTTAATAGACATAACATAAAATAAGTTCTTGAATGGAGATGAGAAGAGAGAAATACCTTACGAAATTTCAGCATAGTAACGACTTAGGTAAGGGTCAAAATGAGAGATTATAAATGGTATATCATTCAAATAAAATTAATTAAAAATAATGAAAAGATAATAAATTAATTAAAATATAACTAATTGAAATTATAAGTATTAATTTTAAAGAAGGTTCTTGAATTTAAATAATGAGAGGAAGGCGAGGATCCCTTACTTGAGTGTGTGACACCAAAAGCTTGGGAGGGGATTCTTGAGATATTTTTGGCACCTTGGGAGGAATATAGAATGTTTAGGGAAGAGTATAGTCATTTTTAAAGTAGTTTTAGTGAAGATAAATGGGAGTTTGGGTGGGTTTATATAGGAAAAGAGGGGGACTTCTTTATTATTTAGGTTTTGGAATCTACATAATAAAATATGAAAACCCACAAACCATCCCATGGGTTCTCCCATAGTTTCTACTAAATGGTAGTGGTTTAAATTATTTTATAATTTTAATGGCCTAAATTATTAAAATATTTCCATTCTTAATGTGTAGGTGAGTCTCACTCTTAAAGAAATTATTTTAAAACCTTAAAATATATCATAAGTTTTGGAGGATTCCCAAAGGATTTATAAAATTAATCAAATAAAATTAAAATAAAATTATTTTAAAAGTAAAAATATATTTTTTCATTTATCTCATTTATATTACTTATTACATCACATTTGGGTCATTAAGACCTCATAAAACACAAAGTATATTTATACAGTATTTAATTTTTACCCCAAAATTCAATTGTCTCAGAAAATTATGAAAAATTAACCATTGGATAATTTGGACATTATGATTCCAAAAATAATATTAATTTTATGTAAAATAATTTTCAAAATATTTGAATTTTCTTCTTTAAAATAATGATTGATATTTATTGAAAATCACAGGTTTTTGATAATAACAGTTTTCTAACCCTAAAAAAATAGAATTTGATTTCATAAAAATTATACGATCATTTATATTTGATAAAAATGATTTAATAATAATATTTCATTAAAATATTTTTTATTTATAAAATCCATTAATACATAAATTCATTAATTTAATTTGAATATGAATAAAAAATATAATTTTTGCTTTATTATATCAAAATAAAAATCATTTAAAAAGTAACATTAATAGGATGAAAATATATTAATTATTTTATACAAAATAATTTATATACTATTATTTCTAGGTTCTTGATACATATCCCTTTAATAAACACAAAACTCCCTAAGAGTAAGGTGCATGATGGTGGGAATTTCATGGGGCAGTTCGGTGAACATGGTTTGGGCCATGATCTTGATGAGCTTGAACTTATCCTATAAATAGTTTTGAGCATGCTTAATTTGTTGGATATAAGCTTGGGAATGGTCAATTTAAAATCCTATAAATGATATATCCCTTATAATCTTCGATAAATGGGCTTCATAGGGTACAATTATACTGGTTGAGGCCATCACTTCCTTTATCTATGTCAATTGGATTTATATTTATACTAATCATGTGATCACTATTCAACGACTATATTATCACTGATGAAGATACTTAATGGTCATTTAATTCCAATTGGTTAAAAATAAATAAATTCATGTGTTTTATATGACCATATTACTTAATAATACAATTAATTAAATCAAAATGGGAATTTTATTTATAACAGTTTGGGTCATTACTCCCCCACCTATAAAAGGAGACACCTTTCCTATCCTCTATACACTTAAAGAGACATTTGGTTCAAAAAATAACTAGAAAAATAACTTCCTAACATTAATCCCCATGAATTGTAGTCTCTATATTTATCATAAAACCATCCTAGGAAGGCTTTAGGTATAAACCTAAATAGGTTGTCTGAATAAGAGGTATAGTTCTTAACCCTGCATTTTCATTTTATTTATTCTCCCACCTCCTTCAAATATTATTAAAAATTACTAAAATAATAAAAAAATTAAATTAAATATATATTCATGTTATTATATTAATGGAATAACCTCTATCCATCTTCTCTTCCATAAAATGGGAGATGAAACCATCGATCGTGTGTACGACAGACTACCACCTCATAAACTGATATAATTAATTTTCCGTAAACACCCCTCATAGGTGTATATAAGGATAGATTTAATGTAAATATATTATATTTATAACATAATTATTCTTATAAAAGTATAATATCACATATAAATTCTTATCTTTAAATCTGTTGGAAAATGATAATGTCGCTCGTGTATATGTGTGGACTACGACCTCTGCGAAGCGATGAGATTATTTTTTCATTTCTGTTTTACATGGACGGTAATAAGGATTGATTTTATAAATATGTATATTTAATATGATATAATAATAATTATTTAAAGTTGAATTATTAATTACATTTCTTTTATTCCATTCGTCAAAAAATGAAAATAACCTTTATGCATACGTACTACCTACCATCTCCATGAAAAGTGTAATTAATTTTTCTTTCTATAAATTTTATCAATGACTCTAAATATGTATATAATGATTATATATTATATTTATATACTGATTAAATTTTTTAATATTATGTATCCATGATCAAATTACATGGATCAAAACCACATAACCAAAACATACATGAAAAATGAAGCAGTTATCACCCGAAACAAATATTTTAATAAAGAATTGTTAATAAATAGGTGATAAAAGGTTATAAGTAATAACATATGGTTTGATATATATGATTATAGTTAATATATATATATATATATAATAAATATATATTTATAATAAATTAGGTTCAAACACGTATAAAGGAAGTCATACCCAAGGTAAGGGTTTTATGTTACAATCTCATTATTTATAGAGACTGTTTATGATTATGTTTATGATGATTAAATTTCATGAAATACCTCTCAATAATCTCATTAATTTTATTATAATATGGTTATTTATATATAATACATCATTTTCTTTCATATTTCTCTCTTTAAGTACTCAAGAGATAAAAATAATGGTTTTAAGGAAAATCGACTTCATTTATCTCTTCATTTGAAAACCCTTTCTCTTTAATGTCCATGTTTTATAAAAATGATTTCAAGAATGTTTTTAATATTCTATAATTACTGTTTAAATTAATTTATACCCATGTTTTTAATTTTATAAAATGTTTTGAAAGTAATATTCTTGTAATTTTTGGAATGAGGTACTTTTGACTTTTTACCAAAAATGTGAAAGGAATATTTTTTTAATGTAAATTTCATGAATAAAATTTCTCATCATAATGAACAATAAATTATTTGAATATTAATTCATAATTTTAAAATTTTATTTTCAAATAAAATTTATTCTTTAATACTTGGGAAATTTCTAAATTTTTAATAAATGATTTCAAAGTAAAAAGTGAATTTTCTTCAAGAAATGCTCTAAGTGATATTTTAAAAGCATTTTAAATATAATATAGAATCATTTGAAATTTCATAATATTTATTGGGGATATAATCCAATGATATTATACTTATTCTTTCTCTAGAAGGTTTGTGATTATGAAGAAGTTATGTTTTTGAAACCCATTCCTTTTCATAGGTTATTCTATGATTAATTGATGAAATGTTTATGAAACACATTTATTTTCCATGGGTTATACAATGGTGAAATGTTTATGAAACCTATTTTATTTCCATAGGTTATGTTATGATGATATGATGAATGGTTTATTATATTTTGGAACACATATGTATGATTTTGATTATGTTATATGTGGGACCCAAATTATATATCCCTCCAATGCATTGGGTAAAGATGGACATATTATGAGATAAATAGAACTGGAATGGAGAGTGAACCAAGTTTAGTATGGGAATTTTTCCACTATGACAGTCTTGGGAGAGAACCTTGAATACTATGATGGTTTGAGTAGTGAACCTAATCCACTATGATAGTCTTTCCAGTAAGCCTTGACTATTAAGGAAATGATTCTCTATGCTTATGTTCATGCCAAAAACTTATGGCTTATGAAAATTTTATGCTCTCTTAGATCATATTATTTGATTCTTTTATGATTCATGTCTTATAAAATACCAATATTTATTCCATGACTTAAGATTATGATCTATGATATGTAGGGTATGGTTTTCAAATATTATGCTCATGTTCTTACACCCTTAATATTATTTTATATTTAAGTGATCATTGATATATCCCTTATTTACCCTTACTGGGTATCTGAGCTCACCCTTTATTATGTTTCCTTTACCTTGGTTATGAAGGAAGGTATTAAGTATGACATATCTAATATGTGTTCTATTGATGAATAATTTAGTGGGATATGATGTAGTTTATTTATGAAATAGTTTTTTATGTATCTAAGTTTCTAAAGATACTATACCTATATGATTTTGGATTAGGTTGTTACGTTATTTAATGAATATTTGTATAATAAGATGTAATATCTATGTATGAAAATAATGAGTCGTTATTATTGATATTAGATCAAGGTTTAGTTACCTTTGGAAATTAGGATGAGAAAAATTTAATAATAACCATTAGGATAATCCTAAGTATAGGAGAAAATTCTAATTTATGCTAAATAAAAGAGTGTGGGTTTTCTAGAAAAAATACCTATTTGGATGCTAAAAGTGGATGTGGTTTTGGAACCGATTAATCTAGGTGTAATAACCCATAAATGATTTGTTCGAGTTATCTCATTAACCATTCAAGTTCATGGTGAGTGTTCCCTTACTACACACCTAGTTTGACACTCCCATAGTTTATTCTTAGGTTAATTCACATTTTCTTTAGGAACCATCATAAAGGAATTGAGTAGATAATGATCATTAATAACCTAGGTAAAACCTAAGGTTTCATTGATTGAATATAATTTACCATGATTTAGACATCCTAAACATGTTTTTTCATGATTATATGGTTTTAAACTATGAATATTGTTTCTCACACTATGTTTTTTGGTTCTAGTTAATGGTTGGAACCTAAAAGAATCATGTTAATGATGAACATGATAGAAAATGCAATGATTGTCCTCCTAATAAACCAAATATTATGGGATATGTAATAAAAAATCTTGTTTCAATTATTACACAAGTTTTTCAAGCTATGAATCATGCTGAACCTCCAAATAAACAAAGGAGAGAACAACCTTATATTAACTCCTTTATAAGATAGAATTCACATTCTTTTAGTGGTTTCACTAATACACTAGTTACTAAGAAATGGATCGATACCATTGAAAATATATTCTCCATTATCCAATGTTTAGAGTATGAAAAATTAATTTTAACCATCTATCATTTGGAATGAAAAGATGATCAATGGTGGACTCTTATCAAGAATATAAGTAAATATGAAGTAATTGAATCCATGGAGTGGGATGAGTTTAAGAGATTTTTTTTCAAGAATTACTTTCATAATATTCTTCATATGAAAATAGAGAATGAATTCCTTGAACTAATACAGAAGTATAATGAATCTGTTGGTATATATGGTGAAAATTTCTCAAGACATGTGAGGCACACCTATTGTATTATCATCCAACCTAATAGTAAGATTTATAAATTTTACTATGGTTTAAAATCAAGTCTACAAAGGGTATAATCCATAAGGGACTTTAGTAGCTATGAAGAAATTGTTAGATGTGCTATCAAGGTGGAAATGGAGATTGGAGTTACCCATCAATATCATCATTTTGATAATAAAATAAAGTTTAAATTCAAGGGAAATTCTAAAAACCATGGAGATAAGAATATGAGACTTCCTTTATGCTCAAAGTTTGGAAGGAAACATATAGTAAATTTTCTTAAGAGAATTGGAAAATGTTTTAAGTGGGAAAAAGAAGGTCATCAGGTAATAAAATGCCGAAGTGATGGGAATAAGTTAGATAATGATGTGAATAAAGAGAAAGATCCACATAATTCACCACCCGCACTCCATTGTTTCAAAAGTAAGAAGTATGAGAATTATTCTAACCAGTGCTCAAATCCAAAGGTTAATAATGAAGATGATGCCTACAACCTCTTAAGCCTATAGAGAGAGCGAAATCTCATGAAATCACTATTTATGATGAGGGGTAGGATAATAATATAGTGAAAGAAACACCAACAATCCACTAT
Organism: Viscum album; assembly: GCA_963277665.1. NCBI lineage: Eukaryota > Viridiplantae > Streptophyta > Magnoliopsida > Santalales > Viscaceae > Viscum > Viscum album. Next base: position 740,514,718 of record OY728160.1, read on the forward strand.
AGAACAGATAATTTATTATTTGACTCTATATTTACCCAATATTTTATATCTAATTTTTTTTATAAGGGTATCAAAATTCCACCCCATAAATTAGATGTTGAATTAGCGGTGAAAACCCTTAATGATATAATAATGACATCTTAATTTTATGATTCTTCTCTAATTGAAGTTCATGGTAATATGATTCCTATAAATATTTTTATTCTTTATCTGGTTTAATTTGATGCTATGTTAGGCATGGATTGTATTTTTTTATAGAAAGCCCTCATAAATTTTTGAGGGAAGTCACATTTGATATTATAAACCAACCTATAATCTTCTATCAGTACGATGATAAATTTGAACTTCTGATGGAAATAAAATCCATTGTATGGGTCTTTATTCCTATTCAAAAGGGGTGTTTACCTCATATTATTGGGAATAAACTCAACATATATGATATTCCCATTGTGTGGGAGTTTTTCAATGTCTTTCTAAAATAGTTTCCTAGTCTTCAATGAAATTGTGAAGCTAAGTTCACAATAGAACTAACACTTGGTGATACACCTTTTTCAAATAAACCATATAGAATGGTCCATATAGAGTTTTAGATTTTGAAGAAGAAACTCCAATAGAATCTTGATAATGAATTTATTAGTCCAAGTGCATTACCATGGGATGCAATTGTTCTTTTTGTTAAGAATAAAGATATATCAATGTGACACTACATTAATTATTAGGAACTTAATAAGACCACAATCAATAATAAGTATCATATGACTCATATTGATGAATTGTTTGATCAAATTCATAGAGCTCAATACTTTTCCAAAATTTATCTTTGTTTTGGATATCATCAATTGAGGGTCAGTATGGAGAAAATTCCTAAGACAACATTCAATAAAAGGTATGAACACTTTGAGTATATAGTGATTCCATTTGGTCTTATTAATAGCCTTGATATATTTAGGAATTTAATGAATATAGTCCTTAGAGATTACTTTGATCAGTTTGTGGTAACATTTATAGATGATATTCTTATATATTCAAATTTTAAGGAAGATCATGAATATCACTTGAGTATTATACTGAAGACTCTAAGAAAGGAGAAGTTGTATTAAAAATTTAAAATTTGTAAAATTTGGATATAAAAGGTTTCATTTTTGGGTTATATAATCTCAAGAGAGGGTATATATGTGGATCCATAAAAGAAAAAAGTTATTAAATATTGGTCCTAAACAACTATTGTGACTGAGATCTATAGTTTTCTTTGTTTGGATAGATATTATCAATGATTTGTGGAGAAGTTTTTTATGTCTATCTAATACAATCACAAAATTAACTTGGAAGAGATCTGAGTTCCTTTGGATATATGAATGTGAGGAAAATTTCAAAGAACTGAAGAGAAGTTTTTTAGTATCCCTTGATACGATATTCTCTCATGTGGATAGAAAGGGTTGGTTACAAGACCTCAAGAATGCCTCCCTGTATGCCAGAGGAAACTAATTAGAAGCGGGGGTGTGATAAATATAGCAGGGAGACTATACCCCATGGTAAAGAGTATATACAATTGAAATAAGAAAAATAAAAAAAATATCAGAGTAACTCAAATAGTAGAAAAAATACAATACAGTAGATAACAAAATGATAAAAGTGAACTGAATAATCAAATAAATGATAAAGTAATTAATGTAATGATAGGATGATATGTATCTAATTTCAAAATGAAAAAATACAACAAAATAATCAACTGACACAATATAATCTTAAGATACCCTGGTCTCAAACCCCATGTCAGTCCCATCTCCAAACTCCATCCCAACTAGTAGGAAAAAAAATTAGCAACAAGGTCCCTTGACCTTATCCAAACCTATATCCATGAAATCTACTTGGGTACCAAATGGAGGCCCGAATAGGGTGTGAGTAAAACTCAGTAGGTTGACAGCACTATGTCCAAATATAACCATTCTGATAATAATTATATGCAATATGGTGATAAATAGGTTCATTAATTAATAAATTAATAAAATATCTAAAACAACATGCTTTGACACCATGCCAAAATGTCTCTGAGCAGATAACATAATCATTCACAAAAAAGCATATAACCATGGTAAAAGCACACAAAACTAGGCCAAAACCCTCTAAATAATTATTTTAGCATGGTATTGGGAATTTCCCACTCAATATAAGCATTATAGCATGGGACTGGGCATATCTCACTCAATATAAGAATTACAGCATGAGACTAGGCATAGCCCGCTCAATATAAGAGTTACAACATAAGACTGGTCATATCCCACTCAATATAAGCATTACAACATGTAACTGGGAATATCCCACTCAATATAATAATTACAACATGGGACTTGGCATATCCCACTCCATATAAGCATTACAACATCATAATAAAATAAGTCACAATAGTACAAATATCATAATATCACATAATAAGCCTCAATGGTTAATTATGAAAATTACCATTTTTTTTCAATTTTTACTTAATTTATATAATAAATGACCAATAGTCATATCAATAAGAAATAATACATGACCTAGAGATTTTATATCAATAAATCACTTAAGGTCTCATGTCATGCTAAAGGTACTTTAATCCATTATCCAATTCAATTTTAATTAAGGGCTTACTTTCCAAATGGGTAGCCAAAATCCATGTCACATCAACAATTGAATACAAAGGGATAAAAATAATATTAAAATACATGATTCACCATTTATCAATGAATAAATTATTTAGAATTCACATTAGGTTGGTGCAATCACAATATTGTATATACTTGCAATTAAATAGACTATAGTGTTAGGTTCAGACTCCCTACCTTTAACCAGTGATTAACACAACAGTTCCAAAGGGTAACACTAATGAGGAAGAAGGTGAATAAGATATCAAGATTAAACCTAGATTAAATTAGATCAATATTAACATCAAACTAAAAAAATTCCAAATATTCCATCACCCTAATAGAGAACAACAAAAGAGAAAGGTATAACCAAATCCAAAGGCCTACCAGGGATTGATCGCACAAATGGGACATCCTAAAAGGATGAAAGGCTCACAAAATCTCTTAGAGAATCATCCTTGGTAAATAGAAGTAATATTCACCGAAGTAATGAGAAAAAATCATGCACAATGCTGTTTAAAACTGATGACCATGATATTTTATAGTGTAACTCATTTACACATCATGTATTTATTTTTAGTGGGATACGATGAAAAACTAGTCGCCTTGGGTTAATATTTATCCCACTCAACTTTTATATTAAGTGAATGTTTTACACAACATGTAAATATTTCATTCCTTGTACTTGTTCACAACATGTATCTGGAAGAAGTTACACATTGTGTAATATGTACACAATGTGTAATCACCTAACAGATAGTTTTCATCCCATTTTCTATAAAAATACCCAAAGCAAATCCAAAGCCTTCCAAGGCATGAAAAACCATTTTAAACCCATTTAACACATTTATAATTTGAATCTATTAATTCAAAAAAACATACATCCCTAAAATTTTGGTCATTTTCCCCAACAAAGGCTCTCCGTCTCCAAATAAGACTTAAGCCACTATGGCTTAGGCAAAAAACTCAAAGAGGGACGTACCTAGAAAAGTATGGGATCTTAAAAACTCCCCACTATATAACAGTTCATCCTGGAGCTACTCCAAAAATCACTGTGGTGTAACAACGAACAATTCTATCCACTATGATTGAATATCAGACCTCCTCTCCTAGGTCTCCTCCTGTACACACCCATGTTGCCACTACACTCAAACCAAAGTAATCACCTAGCATGAGAGATAATTCTCACTATGGTCCAAAATTCTTATCATATTCTCCTCAAATGATGAATCAACACTAATCTCAATGTCCATGATGTCCACCACATGATAATGGTCAGGATAATATCTCTAAATCTGTGACACATAAAACACATCGTGCATGGAAATGTAGCATCATGGAAGGGATAATTGGTATGCCACTAGACCAACCCTATCCACTATCTCAAATATCTTTAAAAAAATAGGTAAAAACTTTCCTCGTTACCTTATACGGTGTTTCCCCAACCTAGGTGTTATTTGAAGGAAAACACGATGGCCAACCTCAAAATCCATAGGCCATCTACGATGGTCAGGGTATGATTTATTCCCTCTCTTCATGGTCACCAACTGACTTATGATAAATTGAACCTACTTATATGTATCTTTCACAAGACTAGTCCCAAAAATCACCGAATTACCTTCCTCTAACCAACAAAGAAGTGAATGAAATGACCTTCCATACAAATCCTTGAAATTTTCCATATAGATCGATGCATAGAATCTATTATTATATAAAAACTCCATGACTTCCATATGATACTACCATAAACCAAAAAAATCCAAAAAATAGGTTCATAAAATATCCTTTAAAACCTAAATAGTTCTATTAAATTTAACATTATTTTGAGGATGATAAACCATACTCAAAAGAACCTATGATCCCAGATCCTTATGTATACCCTACTAGAACCATGCTGTAAAATTATGATCTCTATCTAAAATGATACTCCTTGGAATGCTGTGCAGCCAAAATACCTTGCACACATAAATACTACCCAAATATTCAATTCTGAAGGTCTCCCTATTGGGAAAAAGTGGATACCTTTGTCAATTGATCTAAAATCAGCCGTATTGCATCATTCTTATGAGGCTTCTTGGGTAATTATGTCACAAAATTCACAGTGACATCATCTAATTTCCACTAAGGAATGGGAAAAGGCTATAAGAGACCAGTTGGCCTCTGATGCTTGGATTTCACCCACTGACAATTGAAACATCTCACCATAAATCCTGTTACTTCTTTCTTCAATATTGAAAAACAGTAATATCTATGGATATAACGATACATATTTGTCAAAATAGGATTTACCAACCATATAGAAGAATGAAACTCTTTCATAATCTCCTCACACATGATCATAGGAACCCATACTCAGTCATAAAAAAGAAGATAATTTCAACTAGCAAGATACTATCCCGATGGTGTCTGCCCGCCATTTAAGTTGTCTCCCAGAACTCATCCCTTTGGATTAGATAACTACTGTACCTTAATCTAGTCCAAAATAATTGGTATAAAAGATGTCAAAGTTAGAGATACTTATCCCTGAGACTCCTGAACATATAGATGCATGGCTAAAAATAGTTCCATTATCCACCACTCATCACAAGACTCCTACACTGCCTCTATCTAAATCTTTCGTCTCAAATAATCAGCAACGACATTTTCCTTTCCCAGTTTATAATCCAAATCATTGTAAAAAGACTAGAGATACTCAACCCACCTCCTCTGCTGAAGGTTTAGGTCATGCTGAGAAAATATATACCTGAGGCTCTTATGGTACATTTATACCAAAACCACTCACCCATGAGATAATTTCTCCAATATCTCAGGGAATATACCACTACTTATAACTCCATATAATGTGTAGGGTAATTCCTATCATGTGGTCTTAGTTTTCTGGAGTCTTATGTAACCACTCGATCCTCCTATATCAAAAATTCTCTGAGTCTAATTCCAGATTCATCATAGTACATGATATATGATTTACCCAACACAGATAAAGTGAGTATAGGTTCTAAGGTCAGCATGATCTTTAGCTCCTAAAAATATCTCTCGCAAGAATCTAACCAGACAAACTCCACCCCTTTCTTGGACATCCCTAACATTAGTACTATTATACAAGATAAGTCCTAGATAAATCATTGATAATAACCTGCTAGACCCAAAAATCTATGAATCTTAAAGAAATTCTTGGGATACTCCCAAGATTCCATGAATGTAACTTTCTCTCTATCCACTAATACTCCAGCCTATAAGATGATATGAACCAGGAAGTACACTATATCAATCCAGAAATTGAATTTGGGTAGATTGGTGTAAAGATGATTCTCTATCAATATAGTCAGGATGATTTCAAGATGTTAGACATGATTTTCTATTAACTGGGAGTACACTAAGATTTTTTTGACAAAAACCACCACAAATTGATCCAAAAAAGGATGAAAGATTTGATTCATAAAGACCATGAATATTGCTGATGCATTGGTAAAACCAAATGATATCACTACGAATTCACAGAATCTATATATACTTATAAAATCAGTCTATGGTATATCCTATGATCTCACCCTCAACTAGTGGTATCCTGATAAAAATCAATATTGGATAATATCTTAGAACCTCTCAACTGATCAAAAAGATCATCAACGCATGGAAGGGGATGCCAGTTCTTGACCGTAATCTGGTTCAATCTATAATAATTCACACATAAGTTAAAAGTACCATCAACCTTACCAGTGAAGAGAATCAGATAACCCCATGGAGATGTAATGGGTTGTATAAAACCTTTATCTTCTAGATCTTCCAACTAAAATTTCAACTCTTGATGCTCTGATGGTGCTATTCTATAAGGCAGGATAGAAACAGTCTTTGCTTTTGGCACCAACTCGATCATGAACTTGATCTTTACCTTAGGTGATAAAATGTAGAACTCATCAAGAAAGGTATCTTGAAAATATCCTACCCTTAGAGTAAAATAATCCTACTAAATTCCACCATAATAAATAGAAATACCAGCTATCTGAGTTATGAGATATTCCAATATTCATTGAATTGGTCCTGCATGACTAGCCTGAAGATCCCACTCACCCTGGTGTGAATAACTACCTCCTTATAGAGATATAAAATTAATTATCATCTGATAATAGTTGATATAATAATGGTATAGAACTATCCAATCCATACCATGAATCAAATTGAAACCTATCATTTCCAACACAAATGGTTATTATAAGAAATGGTAACCACCAATCTATAGAGAACATACATATTCTCTAACTGCACTTCCAAAGGTGTATTGATGGTTATATAACCATATAATATTTCCACATCCAAGCTCAAATAATTTTAAAAATGTGTGTATAAAAAGGAATGTGATTCCCCTGTATAAAAAAAGTGCAAGAAAGGGTAGATGATACAAGAATTGTACCTCTGATAGTAGACGATCCTACATCCACAATGGATAGAGTAGTCTGAATAACGTATAGCTGACCAACCCCTCTACCCTAGTCTCTTGAATGATTCCCTTGAGCTATTTCCTTTGCATGGTACTGCCGTTACTGCACTAGGGCACCACATCCCCTACATCGACCTGAACATTCGGTGGAGCTCTAACTACCTATTTACTAAGGAGTAGTTGTGTCCTTCTAAGAATCTAATACCTATCCTAATAAAATTCCAATTTTTAGCTAATTCATTTCCATAGAAAACCTCTATAGGTGTCTCATCTTTTCACAAGAATGACACTCCAAATCGAGGTATATACTGTAATTCCGCTTGTGGACCAACTTTGCACACTAAAAAAAATACAATGAAAGACAATCATAAGATGGCTTCCCACTACCCTAGTTGCTCCGACCACCATTTCCTTGGAAAAAACTATTATAGTAGTGATTATTTCCATTATAAGAAGATATCTCAGTTGATCCATTAAAACAGCCTGGCCACTACTCAGGGCCTCTCTCAGATTCCCTTACATGATGAGTTCTTGATTAATCACATCCTCAAAACTTATCAGGTGGAATACATTCAACTATGACCTGATATTAATGTGAAGTCCTTCCTGTAAATGTCTCTCCCTAGAGATCCCATCATCTACAAGGGATGGAATAATTCACTAGAAGTTAGTAAAAATATTTAACCTAATACATCACTAACATGACTTCCTTTGTTAGATGCATAAACTTGTGAGCCTTATCATCCGTGAATGTATTGAGCTAAAAATGTATCAATAACTTCATCTTTAATTAATTTCAAGATAACCCATCATGGTTCCCATATTTCTCTATAATATCCCACCAATGCTTGGTAGGTCTAAAAAGAATATATGTAGCAAGATTAACCCTCCTATCTATGGTTGTGTTAATACTCTTAAAGAAAATATTGAATAGATCAATCTAGAGCTCGACTGCCCGGGGGCCTCCCTATAATGTGAACATAAGTGTATTTTATAGTTGGAACTCTCTCATTAGTCCATACATCAAAGGAACAATGCAAACATTCTTCCTTTCCATGGATCACATGACCCTCCAGAAGTTGATGTGAAGATGAACATCCATCTGATCCCAAAGAGCTGTAGGAAGATCCAATTCAACTGTATTAGGAGCATTATTATTGAAACTCTCATTATTCTCAACTCGAATATGATGAGGATACAATTTCTTTATAAGAAAAATACACTCCTTAGAACACTAGCGATAACAATAAGTTCAACCTCAACAGGTGACCAAAATAGAGAACCACTACTCCAAGTCTATCTAAACATGGATTACAAGTGTTTTAGAATGACATAGTAGTTCATCTCATTACATTTAGAAGATATAATAGGTATATCAGAGCATAGTTTGTATAGGCAATTAATAACACCTACAATGAACATGTCCCTATCATGAACAATGTATGTCAATACATATCCCTATGTGCTAATCATGATGCATGAATCCTCATCTTGTGCTATACCAGGCCATGAGTATAAACCTCAAGAACCAATAAAATTAGGAAATAATGACCTCACACAACATGTGATTCACCCAAGGTGAAATAACATCAACTATAATAAGCTAAAAATGTAAAAAACAATCCCATACCTCAGTACTCATATTTTCCCCCATGCATGGGTTAGCTACTCCCATGAAAATGATCATTACCATGTCCTGAAATATCCTAATATCCTTTATACATTTCCCAAATAGAAAATAAATAAAAAATAAAACTAGATCCTCTAATACCACTTTGTAACATCCCTTGATCTTCCACTCTCTCACATGATTAGAAAGGGTGGGTTATGAGACCTCAAGCACACCTCCCCATACAGAAGAGATAAAAAACAAGAAGTAGGGGTGTGATAAGTATATTGGGGAGACTAAAACCCCTGGTAAAGAGTATATAAAACATAAATAAACAATAAAAATAAATATTAGAGTAACTAAAATAGCATAAACAATATAATACTATAGATAACCAAATGATAAAAGCCAACTAAATAATCCAATAAATGATAAAGGAATAAATGTAATGATAGGATGATATGAATATAATGTCAAAATAAAAATAATAATATAAAAGAATAAAATTACACAATATAATCCAAAAAGACCTTGGTCCTGAACCCCATGTTGGTCCAATCTCCAAACGCCAACCCAACTAGCAAGTAACAAAAATCAGTAACAAGGTCCCTTGCCCCTATCCAAACCTGCATCCATGAAATCTACTTGGGTACCAAACAATGGCCTAAATATGGTGTGAGTAAAACTCAGTAGGTCAGCACCATCGTGTCTAAATATAAGTAGTCTGATAATAAGTGTTTGAAATATGGAGATAAATAGGTGTATTAATTAATCAATTAATACAATATCTAAAAAAATTACTTCGACACCATGACGGAATGTCATTGAACATATAACACAATCATGAAAACAAAAAACCATATAAACATCGTTAAAGCACATAAAACTGGGTCAAAAACTTCTACATAATAATTTCATCATGGGACTAGGTATATCTCACTCAATATAAGAATTTCAGAATAGTACTATGCATAGATCTCTCAATATAAGCATTACAACATGGGGCTTGTCATAGCTCACTCAATATTCACATTATAGCATGGGATTGAAAATAAACCACTAAATATAAGAATTACAAGATGGGACTAGGCATAGCCTACTCAATATAAGTATAAAAACCTGGGAAAGGGAATATCCATCTCAATATAAGCATTACAACATGATAATACAACAAGTCACAACAACATGGATATCATAATATCACATTATACAAATCAATGGTTAATTATGAAAATTACCATTTATCATTCAATTTTAACTTTATTTATATAAAAAACGATCAACAATCATATCAATAAGAAATAATACATCACCTAGGGATTCTATATCAATAAATAACCTAAGTCATCTTATCATGTTAAATTCACTTTAGGCCATTAGCCAAATTAATTTTAATCTAGGGTTTTCTCACCGAATGGGTAGCCAAAAACTAGGTCACATCAACAATTGAATCCAAAGGTATCCAAACAATATTCAAATCCATCATTAAATATTTATCAATGAATAAATTATTTAGAGTGAACATTAGGTCAACATAATCACAATATTTCATATACTTGCAATTAAATAGATCATAGTGTTTGGTTCAGACTCCCTACCTTTAACCAGCGATTAACATAACACTTCTAAAGGTTAACACCAATGAGGAAGAAGGTGAAGAAGATCACAAGATGAAACCTAGATTAAATTAGATCACAATTAACATAAAACTCAAACACTGTCCAAATATTCCACCACCCTAATGGAGAAAAATGAAATAGGAAGGGAAAACCAAATCCAAAGACCTACCCGGGATCAATCGCACAAACAGGATGTCCAAAAAGCAGAAAAGGCTCACAAAATTTCTTGGAGAACTATCCTATGTTTATAGGAGGAATCTTCACTAAAGGAATGATAAAAAACATGCACATAACTCTTTATAATTACTAATCAAGACATTTCACAGCATGTAACTCATTTACATGCTGTGTATTTCTTTTTAGAGGGATACGCCGAAAAACCCATCAACTCGGGTTAATATTTACCACACTTGAATTTTATATGAAATGAATGGTTTACATGACGTGTAACTATTTCACACCCTTTACTAGTTCAAGACATGTATCTATTTGAAGTTATATATCATGTAGCATTTACATGGTGTGTAATCGCCCAACATACAGTTTTCATCCCATTTTCTATAAAAGAACCCAAACCACCTCCAAAGCCTTCCAAGTCATGAAAATACCTCATAAACCCATTTAACATGGTTATACCTATACTCAATTAATTAAAAAAACATACATCCCTAAAATTTAGGTCAATATCCCCAGTAAAGGCTCTCTATATCCAAATAAGGCTAGACCGCCACAACTCAAATGAAAAACTCAACGAGGGACATACCTAAAAAAAGAAGGGATCTTAAAATGTTAGTAAGCACACATGTTCTTAAACTAACCTATAGTAAATAAGGGTTTTTAATCTTTTTTGACACATAAAATAAAGAACTATGACATGTAATTATGAAAAATGATATGTTTATAGCTTATTACTCATGAAAATTGAAGATTCATGAGAATAATTATCCGACTCATGATTTAGAGTTATCTGTGACAATTTTTTCATTAAATATATGGATTAATTATTTTATAGTGAAAGGTATGATATACAGACTAATAATAAAATCTTGAAGTTTAAATTTACATAAAAACAATAGAATATATTCAAGATAAGATAGTTGGAGTTGATCAAAGATTATGAATGCTCAAATCATTACCACCTTAGGAAAGTGAAAAAGTTGGAATATGATTAGATTTGAAAGGATTACATTAGAATATATATGATTAGGAACACAATATATCCATTATTTTTTTATTTTCAAAGGATGGACCTATAAATCATGAAGGAGGGGGAGAAATATAATCTTTCTCAAATGATTGTTAAAATATATATATAAGTTAAGATTAAAGAGGTGTAGAAGGAAGATGTGGAACTACACATGAAGGTGATAAATGTTCCCAAGTTCAACCATGATTGTGATGGAATGATAAGGTTTATGAACCATGCATATGTTCCATTTATTAAAGGTGTATCATAGTTATTTGTTCTATATTAATCTTAGAAGTATGAAGATCTATATATATCTGATAGAGTATTTCTGGTGGGATAATATGTAGATATATATTTTATAGTTTATTTCTTGGTGATTGGTATGTCATAAAGTTAAGTTTGAGAGAAAAAACTCTAAAGGGATGTTACAACCATTACCCATACTATAATGGAAATGGGAAAGCATCACCATATATTTTTTCATTAGAATCCAAAAAATATATAAAGTCTATAATTATATTTGGGTTGTAGTTAATTACGTTAAAAATTCAACACACTTCATTACTATCAGATAATTTTTGTATCTTAATCATCTTTTCATAATATATATCAAGGAAGTGGTAAAGTTTCATGTAGTTCCACATTCTATTGTATCTAATAAGGATTCAAGGTTTACCTAAAAGTTTTGGTGAATTGTTAAACATGATTTGGATACAAAGTTATGTTTCAAAACCTCTTATCATCATCAGTTATATGGTCATCCTGAGATAACCATTCAGACCCTAGATAATTTTTTGAGATCTTGTTATCTAGAATTAACAGGTGGTTGGGATCAACACCATCCACTAGTTGAGTTTTCTTACAAAAATAGATTTCACTAAATCTTTAAAATTGATACTTATAAAGAAATATATGGAAATAAGTTTATAAATCTAAAGTTTTTGATAAATTTGGATAAATAAATCTATTGAGACCAAATTAAGATGTGGAAATGAAAGAGAAATTTAGAACAATTTAACAACACATCCAGGTAGTAGGGAGTCAATAGAAAAATTATGATGATAATCATTGGTAATATTTGGAGTTCAAAGTTGGTGAAAAGGTGTTTCTATGAATTTATCCATGTAATAAGATTATAATAATTTGGAAGAAAGGAAATTTTATCCTTAGGATATATTGGCCCCTATGAAATTCTTGATCGAGTAGGGATGATAGCTTATCGCTTGGTGCTTCCACTAAACCTCTCTCAAGTTTATGATGTGTTCCAAGTATATCTCCTAATGATGTACATACACGATCCTTCATATGTAATGAACTTATATTTAATACCACTAGTTCATTATATTTCCTATTATTAACAACTGTTATAAATCTTGGATTGCAGAGATAAAGTGATTTGAAACAAGACTAGCCACCTAGTTAAAGTTCTTTGGAGGAATAAAAAATTTGAAGAAGCTACCTAGGAACCATAGGATGTAATGAAACTAAAATATCCTCATTTTTACATATTATAATGATATAATTTATAGGGTTAAACATATTTTAAGGGGGTATAATGTAACACCCTCAGATTTTATGTTATATTTCTTTTTAAATAAATTTATTTTTTTCAATAGCTTGTGATATAAGAAACTTTGAGTATAAATGAATGATAATATATTATTACATTATAGACTATCCATTAAATTGGTTGTATGAATAAGAATAACTATATTTTAAAAATATTTATAAAGGTTTTAGATAAATAAAATATATTTTTAGTAAAGTCTTTATATGATTTTAAAAAATATTTTTTCCTTAAAATATTTTTTATTTCTTTTTGTGAGAAAATAATATACTTTTTTCCACTTTTAGAAAATAAATTTGAAATAAATGAAAATAATTTTAGAAATAAAAATTTTAAAATTATCTTAGATTTAATTTTTGATAATTTTCTGGAAATATTAAATTTTCGATGAATAATGAAAAATAATGATTGTTATTAAACATTTTCCTATCGTTTAATGAATTTTAAAAGTAAAATTTTGTATTAAAATGGTTTTAAAAGTAAAATTAGTTCAATTATATTATTATTAATCCAATTTATGTCATTTTAATAATTTTTTTTAAATTTTATATAAAAAATTTTTATACATAAGAAAAAATTTTCTTCGGAAAACCACTTTTTGTCACATTTGCAGGTTTAATTTTAAATTAAATTCCACCACTTATATGAATTGAATTTGATAAAACAAATTTAATATTATTAATTATCATAATTAATATTATTTAATAATTTTAACTTTATCTTTGTTCATAATGAATAGTAAGTATAGTAAAAATCTGTCACCACGGTTAAGTTTAAGACAAATTTACTGAGGGTTAAACTAAATAGATATGAGTTAAAATGATCAAAAACTTTTTCTAAATTCTATTTTATGACCATATTTGTATCCTATATCATATAATATTAAATAATGGTTCATTTTGGATCCATTTTATATTAATAACACATTAATATATTTTATTCTTTACAAAAATTTCATGTGTGTCCTCTCCACCCCTTATAAAAGGACACTCCCTCTCCTCTCCTCACCACAATTCAAGAGCCATTTGGTTCGGCCAATACCTTCCCAAATAACTTACTTAAATATCTTCACACTACCTAGAGTCCTTGGTTTTATCATGAATCTAACCTAGTAAGGCTTTATGTATCAACCTAAAGTGGTTGTCTGGAGAAAAGGTATAGTTCTTAACCATGCGTTTACATTTTATTTCTTCTTCTACCACCTTAAAATTTTCTTCAACTATAATGAAATAATATTAACCATATCATACATTTATTTATATATTATTTTGTTAATATAATAACCTATATACATATTCTCTTCTATTTAATGGGAAATGAAACCATTGATCGTGTGTACAACGGACTACCACCTTGCAAACCGATGTAATTCATTTTCCATAAACTCCTATCATAGATGGATATAATAATGGATTTAATATATATATATATATATATGATATTTATGAAATAATTATACCTATAAAATTATAATATTACATCCACCTTATTAACTTTAAATCTTTTGTAAAACGATACATTGCTCATGTGTACGTGTGGACTACCACCACCACGAAGCGATGTGAGTCGTTTTTCATTTTCATTTTACATGGATGGTAATACAGATAGATTTTATGAATATATATTATGTATATGATATAATAATTATTCAAAGGTTAATTATTATTTACCTTTATTTTATTCCATTTGGCAAAAAATGAAAACAATGTTCATTCACTCATGCGTATGTACAACCTACCGTCTCCATGAATAATGTAATTCATTTTTATATCACTAAATTTTATGGGTGAATATAAATATATATATAATGAATATATATTATATTTATATCATGATTAAATTTTTTAATATTATGGAACCATGATCAAATTACAATGACCAAAATCGCCGAACCAAAACATACATGAAAAACGAAGTAGTTATCACATGAAATAGCGATTTTAATAAAGAATTGTTATTAAAAGGGTGATAAAAGGTTATAAGTAATAATATATGGTATTATATATATGAGTATGGTTATTTAATAAATATATAATAAATTTAACTTTATTATAAAGGTGGTTCTAACATGTATGAAGGAATTCAGACCTGAGGTAAGAGTTTTATGTTACAATCTCATTGTTTATCAGGATTATTTATGATTATGTTTCCAATGATTAAATTTCATGAAATACGTCTCAATAATATGATTAATTTTCTTCTAATATGATTATTTATATATAATACATTATTTAATTTAATTTTCATCTCTTTAAGTACTCAAGAGATAAAAATATTATTTTTAAGTAAAATTGTCTTCATTTCTCTCTTCAGTCGAAAATCCTTTCTCTTCCTTGTCCATGTTTTTTAAAAATGTTTTCAAAAATGTTTTTAATATTATAAAATTATTGTTTAAATTAATTTCTAACCATGTTTTATTTTTTATAAAATTGTTTAAAATTAAATTTATCGGTTTTTTCTGAATCATTTACTTTTTACTGAAAATGTGAAAGGAATGTTTGTTTTAACGTATACGACAAGAAAGAAATTTCCTATAATCATGAATTATCAATGATTTGAAGAATTATTCACAATTTTACAAGGTTATTTTTAAAAAAATCATGTCTTTAATATTTGGGAAATTTTTTAGATTTTAAATAAGAAATTTCAAAGTAAAAAGGGAATTTTCCTTAAGAAATATTCTAAGTGACATTTTAAAGGAATTTTCTATCTAAGATGGAATAATTTTTTGTTTCCTAATATTTACTCAGGATATGATCCAATGATAATATAATTATTCAATATTTGTATGGTTTATGATCATGATAGCAATATTTTTAGGAACCCATCACTTTCCATCGGTTATGCTATAATGAATTAATGAAATGTATTGAAACCAATTTATTTTCCATGGATTATTCCATGATGAAATTTTTATGAAAGCTATTTTTCTTCCATAAGTTATTTTAAAATGATATGATGAATGTTTTTTGATATTGTGACACACATATGTATGGTTTTCATTATGTGATGGGTGGGCCTAGAATTATATATCCCTATAATGAATTGGGTAAAGATGTATATCTCTTGAGATAAAAAGAACTAGAATGGTGATTAAAACCATTTTAATAAGAGAATATATCCACTCTGATAGTATTAAGAGTGAAATTTGACTACTAATATGGTTTGGGGAGTGATCCCAATCCACTATGATAGTATTGGTAGTAATCCTTGGATAATAAGTAAATGATTTTATTTTATTATGTGGATAACAAAAACTTATGTCTTATGATAATATTATACCCTCATCAATCATTTTATTTGATTCCTTTATGATTCATTTCATATGAACTATAAATATTTATTCCATGACTCAATATTATGATCTATGATATGTAGATTATGGTTTTAAAATGCTATGATCATGTTATCATTCCTTTAGTCTCATGTTTTTTATGTGATCATTGATATCTCCCTTGTTTATCTTTACTGAGTATCCGAGATCACCCTTTATTATGTTTCCTTTCCCTAGTTTATGAAGAAAGGTATTAAATATGATATGTCTGAGAAAGGTTATATTTATAAAGAACATAATGGGAGATTATTTATTTCACTTATAAACTAGATATTTATTTATCAAAGTTTCTAAATATACTGGACCTATATGATTTCGACATGGATCATTATGTTATGTAATGAATATTAATTTAATAAGATGTAATATCTATATATTAAAAGTATTAATAATAATAAAACTAGAAAATCCCTCCCATTTACTTGATGAAAGGATATCCTCTATTTATCCAAACTAAAACTCAACATTTCACATAAACTCTTTTACCTCCACCCCAAAAATAAAACCTAACCTATTCACATAAAAAAATTACCATCAATGGAATTTGAAAACCTTATTCAATAGGATCTCACTTCCTTTCATCAAAACCATATACATGACTTTTCCTATAATAAATCAATGCACTGCACCACTTGTCTTTACCTTATTAGAAGATCTGGAACCACCATCATCACCTTACTTCAAATTCATCATTATAGAATGATAATTTTGAGGTTGAGAGAATCAAAGGGTGGAAGTTCGACTTTAGGAGGTGAAATGATCTAGGCGAATGGAAAGAGTGGAGAGGCGTGATTTGGGATTAGTTCACATATCTGATTTTGAAAAGGAATATATAACCATTTTAGGTTCAAGGGTTGATACGACATAAAAATAAAGATATAAAATAAAATAAAATAAAATAAAGGATATGGAATTTATTTTATAAAAATTAATGTTGTAAATAAATAACTATAAAATCAGAATAAAATCATTCAATTTCCATAATGCAATATAATACTAAGAGATTAACATTAAATACAGAAATTAAAAAATAAAAAAAATAAAAAAAATATAATAAATAATAAAATAAATTAAAACTATTTAAATTAAAATAACCTTAACTATTAATTAATGGAATCAAAATGTTTATAAGAAAGGGGATTAGTGAAGATATTTTCTAATTTATTCTTAATAGAGATAAATTCAAGAGTGATATCACCTTTTTGAGTGTCATCTCTCAAGAAAATATTCCTTAGATCTATATTATTTATTCTTGAATTATTTTTTTAATTCTTAGAATTTTTGATATCACCAGTATTATAACATTTTATTGGGACTTGATTTTAATTGAATCCAAATATACATCAAGGATTGTTTCATCCACAACACCTATGCAAAAAAACTACCCAAAAAAATGTATTCTACTTCAGTAGTGGATAATGAAATGGATTGGTATTTATTACTAGACTAGGATACTCGATATTTCACTAGAAAATGATAGGTTTCTAAGGCACTATTACTATACAGTCTACAACCAAAAAAGTCTGCATCATAAAAAGAATTCAAATTAAAATAAGTGATTTTTGGAAAAAGTAAGGAAATAGAAATTGTTTCTTTTAAATACTTTAAAATTATTTTAGCATCTTTCAAATGAGATTATTTTTTATTATATTAGAATATAGAACATAATCATACTGAAAACATAATTTCTGGTATACTAGTAGTCAAATAGATTATAATTCCAATTATTCTTTTATAGATATTATTTTCAACTAGTTTCTAGCTTCATCTAAGTCTAAAATTTTACTATAACTCATATAAGTTTCATGTACTTTACTATTTTCAAGTCCAAACAACTTACATAAATAAATTATGTATTTACTTTGATTCAGCACATTCCCAAGGTCTTTTTGATAACTATAAAAACCAAGAAAGTAATTTAACTCACCCATCATGCTCATTTCAAATTATTTTTCTCACAAGTTTTAAAAAATAATTACATAATTTTTTGTTTGTAGAACCAAAAATCACATCATAAACATATATGTAAACTAAAAAAATATATGGGGATTAAGTTTTATCAGAAAGAGAAGGAGTTGAAACTCTTATTGAAAATTAAGTTGATAAAATAAATGAACTTAAATGATCATACCAAGATCTTGGTATTTGTTTAAGGCCATAAAGATTTTTTCTAAGTTTTAAAACTGAATTTGGAAAATAGGGATTTTAAAAACAAATAGGTTGTTCATCATATAATTATTTTATAATTAAAACATTTAAAAATTTATATTTCACATCCATATGATATAATTTGAAATCTATGTGTGACACATAGTCCAGGAAAATCCAAATAGATTCTAATATAACTATAGGTGCAAAGGTATCTTCATTATATATCATTTACTCTTAATTATACACTTTTGTAACTAATATATCCTTATTCTTAGTGATCACACCATGTTCATCTTGTTTATTACTAAAAACCCATTTTGTTCCTATAAAAGTATAGTCATCAGGTCTATCAACTAATTCCCATACCTTATTCCTATTGAACTGGTTTAACTCTAATTACATATCTAAAACCCAACTCTCATTAGCTAAGGCTTCTTCTAAGGTTTTAGTTTATAGTTGAGATAAAAAGGTAGTAAATTCTAAAAGGGTTACTATACTTCTTATAGTCCCAATCCCTTTATGTAATATTCCTATAATAGTTTCTAAGGGATGGTTTTCAGGGTTATAGGATATATAGGAAACACACTTTCAAGTTCACTAGTATCCATACCTTTAGGATTTTATTCTCTAAAAATAAATTTCCAAATCATCCTTTCTATTTTAAAAAATTGGTTCAGGTGTCATGTTTTCAAAAGAGTCACTTAGCTCATCAAATTGAGTCATTTTATGATCAAACAGATCACTTTCATTAAATTTCACATAAGTTGATTATTATATAATATTTTACCCATTTTTGAAAACTATATAGGCCTTAGAAGTAGTTGGATATCCAAGAAAGATTCCCTCATTTACATTTGGATAAAATTTACCAAGATTATCCTTGGTTTTTAGAATGTAAATTTTTCATCTAAACAATTTGAAGTATCCAACTTTTGGATATATATTAATCCATATTTCCTAGGGTGTTATTTTAAAAAATATGCATAATTATAATTTTTTATGACATAACATGATATATTTATAGATTTATCCCAAAAATGAGTGGGCATGTTATATTTACATATCATAGTCCTATCTATTTCTTATAAGGTCATATCTCTTATTTTAATAACACCATTCTATTGAGGTGTCCTTGATGTAGAAAAAGTATGTTTGATTTCATGTTTTGAACAATAAGAATTAAACTCATGGTTTTCAAATTGTCCTCTATGGTCACCTATAAAAGTAATAATTTTGGTATCTTTATTTTTTAAAACTAATTTAAAAAAGATTATAAAAACTGAACAATATTTTATATTAACACTCAAAAATAAAACCCTAGTAAATCTAGAGAAACCATCAACTAACACATAAATAAAAGATTAACCTCTTAGGATTACAATTCTAGATGGCCTAAATAAATCCATGTGGATATGTTCTATAGGATTAGATGTAATGACATATTTAATTGATTTAAAAGGTGACTTGTGTTTTTTTACCATTCAACATGCATCACATAGTTTATATTTTTTCAATTTAAGTTGAGGAAAATATGAATCTAAATTTCTCTTAGATAGTTTTCTCAAAGAATAAACATTACAATGTCTTAGTATTATATGTCAAACCCATGATTCATTTGTTTCATCTTTTAAAAATTTAACTTTTTTTCTATAGAAATATTTAAGATATAAGGTATAAAAATTCTCTATTATAGGTTAATTAAATTTTCAGAGTTTATGTTTGAAAATAGAACATGAATTGTTTGAAAAATCAACAAAATAACCTTCATCAAAAAGTTTTTAAATACTTATCAGATTGTTTTCTATTAATTACACATGAATAATATTATTGATTAATATTAATATTGGATTTCCAACTGATTTAACTCCTATAATATTCTTTTATCATTTTCACCAAATGTGACATAGCCTCCATCAATTTTGTATAATGAATAGAAATTAGAAAAATCTACAGTCATGTTCCTTGAGAATATACTTTCCATATACCACTTCTCATTGATTATCTTGGAAATATTTACCTAAAAGAAATCAAATAATAAATTATATTGGTATCCATATTCTTTTGGGTCCTACAATGTTAGAAACCAAAGATATGAGAACCTAAATATGCTTGTGCCATCCAAAAATTCCAGCACTGAATTTTGAAAGATTTATTGAAAGAAAGGAATTTTTAACTCCAAAAAAACATATTTTTCTTAAACTACTTATATTAACATAATTACATGGTTCAAAAAAGTGAAAAAAAATTTAGATAAGTTTTAATTCTTGGAACTGGGAACAAAATAATTTTTATAAAGCTTTGATTTTTCACCCTAACTTCCTATTATAAATTCAATTTTCTAGAATTTATTTTTTTCAAGGTTTTTATTTAAGTAATTTTATCTTTTTTTGAAAAAAATTTCTGAATATTTAAGGTCTTGAACTTATTTTTATAATATTTTAATTTTGTCACCATGTTCAATACAAGATGCAGCAGAATTTTCTAACTTGAATTTATGATTTAAAATTTTCTTATTCAAGTCCTATTTTTTATTAACAAAAATATTATAAAAAATATTAAGGGATTTATTTGTATTCTTAAAATTTTCATATTTTGTTTCAATAATGATACAATAATCATTTAATTATTTAAAAGAGCAGTTTTCATATTTAGTGTCAGATTTATGCTCAGAGGAATAAAATGAGTTTACCTCATTAGAATATTCTATAAAGAACATATTGGCCTATTAGTTAGATATTTTAGCTTCTAATCCAAAATATTTATCATTACTATAATATTTAGAAGCAAACCATGTTTCATTAATGTATTTCTTGTATTTATTATAGAAACCAACCTTCTTAAAATAATTATTCTCAGAATTATTCTTATCTTGTAGTTAAGGGAAGTCTAGCTTGAGGTTTCTGAGTTTCTTATAATCATAGTATCTAAAATATTTAGATTTTCCCACATAATTATTATAATTATTGAATGATTTTTTTTGAAAAATCTTATTTTATTATATAACTTTTTTGAACTTTTTGGAAAACTGATCAAGCTCATCATTGGATTTTGGATTGGTTGAGGTATCTTATTCTCTAGATAATATATAAATCTATAAACTCTTTTTCTTATTGTCATATTTTTAAGTAGAATAATTGAAAGTAGAAATTTTATTTTTAAAAATATTATTATCTCTAGTTTTATCTATAATTTATTCTTCATAAGTCATTAGAGTTCCAACAAGATCTTTTATTTTGAAATATTTGATAGGTGTAGATTTCTAATGAAAACAAAAATTCCATTACATATGGGTGGTAGAATTGTTAGGATTTTTATATCTTGATCTAGTTTAAGAACATTTGTTCATAAAGAAGAAAAATTATATACAACCTCACTAAGTCTTTTATTTAACTGCGTGATTTTAAGGAACCAACCCATGGCACCATATAATCCAGTATTTGAGCCAATTCACCACTAAACTGAAGAGAATTCCTGATCCCCATGGGATGGAGATAAGCACCTGGGAATCCAGAAACAACCTTTGGGAATGATTTCACCCAAAATGAAATATAACAATAATAAAATTATAGTGAAAAAAATTAACCATAAAAATAAATCAATACAACCACCTTAGGTATAAGGATACGATACAAAAACTAAAAGTAAAGCCTAACTACAAAAACCCATCTACTGGGGTCAATGACTACCCATCATATCCAAAGTCACCTACCCTCAACCAAACATGTATGAACCCATAAAGGATTATGACAAGAACACAACAACTGATATAATAACATAAAGGATTCCAATTCCAAATGGTACCAGTTGGGTGTGGGCTATAGAGACCAGTAGGATTTCATTAAAGAGTTTATGTATTTAATTTATAATATAATCTAAATATGATAAAATAAGAGTTCAATAATGTGAGTAAAAGACTTTATACTTTAGGATAGGAAAATTAATCCATCGTAATTAGTTTACAATAAGACAAGGTTTTTGAAATAGAACTTTAAATATTTCAAAATAATTTATCAAACCAAGTTGGAAAACATTCCATTTAATCATTTTAAAACCAATTTTTTTCTAATTTTTTTTTAAAAAAATTTAAAAAGATAAAGTACAATAAATAAATAAAATTAATAACATGATACTGATATCAAAATATATAAAATATTCAAAACAATAGAGTTAAGGTGATTTAGCTCAATAAATAGATTGCTCAAGAGAAGTAATAAATCAAGTAAGAAAACTCCAGTGCCAAGTAGTGACAATGAACACTATTGAATATTGAGTATCAAACATATGGATGTTATGGTTACAAACTAGATATGATAGTGTGTCCACTATAGTCAAGCTAATCAAACAATAATCATGACTAATCATCGATCTTACATCTAGTCTCATAGGCCACAAGCTAACAAAGTCTACACAAATTTGCTTTCATAGCCACATGTATGTAGAGTTAACCTTTCATGTTCTCTATGGATCTACTATATGGGGTGTGAGTCCACTAATAAAGTATATATCTAGGTCATCTCATCTAACTAACCAATTTCCCATGACTAGTCAAAGGAGGTGACTGAGATAATCATGTCACATGGATACCAAAGGAAACCCACATCGGTATTAGCATGGACTCAAGCCCTGAACATTTCTGGAAAACTCAGTTCACATTGCACTATCACCCCACAAAATCCTTCAAGTGAATAATACTATTTTTTAAACACCCATAAATGTAAAGTACAAGAATCAAGTGTGTTATATCATGTGAATATCAAAAGAGAATACATTCACAAAGTTCCAACTAGACCATCAAGCATCATCAATTTTAGGTCAAAACATATTCTTCAGATTAAAATTTAAAAAGGGGTAATCATCCCTAATTATTTTCAAAAATCATCAAAAAAATTACAAATAGGACTTTAAATAAAGAGTTTATTTCGAACAACCCAAAGGCATTGAATGTAAGTTTCACAATTTAAGAGGCTTAAAGTCACTTCAAAACAAGGATTTACACCCCTTTTTTTACATGTGAATAATTAATCATTTAAAATAACCCAAGAATAAACATTTTAAAAACAAGGGGAAATAAATTCAAAGAGGGATCTAGGTTACTTCACAAATTCTAGAATTTTAAGCCCTACGTAAAACATTACATATATCAACCCATTTCAGTAAAATCAAGTAATTTCAATTTAGAAATTGAAACCAGGACTAATCCCTCACTTTACAAAAAATAACCTTTAAAATATATTTGGAAATAAATTAAAACATACATGACATTCAACAATTTCAAAATAGTGATAGGGATTGATCATAATCAACTTTCTCCATGCCATGTTTAAAGTATTGAGGTGGGGTATAAAGAGTATTTCACGAATAAATTCAAGATAAAAATACATGGAACATGTTTTAAGAATAATGAATACATATATATGAATTATCAAGTAACAATTAATCATAATATAAAGTAAAAGAATATAAATAACTACTTGGAATATCTAGAATCCAATTACAATGAATCCGAGATTTGTCATCTTTGACGATAATCATTGGGTCAAGTAAGAGGGATATCAAGAGAAGTGATCAAAGATCATAGATCCATAATTCCCATCAATCATCCAAGTTCCAATGAATCAAAAGGATTAAATAATATTTTGGAATAATGAATCAAGAGAATAAAATATATTTAATCCCAATAGAAGAAGAGCTTACCATAAAAGGACCACTGCTTTGATCGACACTTCGATCCACCAAGAGAAGATGTTGGGAGATCTAAAACACCTCTAGGGAGATGCCAAATCCAAAGGGTTTTATTAAGTTTGAATGGGAATAATTTAGAGTTAAATATGTGGTTTGGGATCCTTAAGTATTAAAAAAATATTCTTCACTACAACTCCTCATGACCATGGAGTAGAAATGTTGAAAGAATTCCAGACCATAGTGTAGTGTAAAAGACTACGCCACAATGGTTGGTCAAAATTGCATCTGAGAAATGGGGAGAGATATACAACACATATCTAGAAAAAAGGGGAAGACACCATATCATAAGAGGTAATTCTACAAAGAAGAACCTAACCTCCAAAAAAGGGCTACACTATATCCCCTCATTCATACTGCAACCATGCCAAAAAAGGAAGAAGCACAAAAAAAACTCACCCTGAGCCTCCACACCCCAGCCTCCTTGCCAACACCATAATTGTGTTGGAAATGATAGAGGAATAAAAATAATATATGCTATAACTGACTCATATACACTATATCCAATCCTCTCTATGCTATATCCCCTATCAAACATGACACAATCATTTGTATGAAACTCAATTTTTTCCAAAAAAATTGAAAAAACACCCAAACAAAAGAAGATCAAAGATAAGTGATTAAAATACATAAAATATGGAAATAGGATGTTACATTTTCCACACTATATATATTTATGTCCCTAGAAATATTAAAAATCAAAATGTAGAGAAATAAAAGGAAAAATAACTCCCTTACTCATCTTGTGAGGTGGATGGTCCTCAAACTTGAATAAAGACTCACCCAAGATCATCACATCTTTGAAAAAAAACTCAAAATTATTGAGAGGAACCATAAAATGATTATAAGGAACCAGAGACCTATTATATGTATCCTTACTGTTTAAAGATTAAAAAAAATGGTTCAACATGAGAGAAAGACATCCCTTCAACCAAAAATAATATATTTTAATCACTCACCATGGAGGGAAATCTAAGAGCTAAAAATGAACTCTCAAGGTAACAACAACAAAAAACAACTCAACGATTCCAAAATAGAAAAATATCTTAAAGAAAATTTATGATCAAACATCCATAAGAAAGGAACATGATTGAAAATTATTTCTTCCCTGGGGAAGTACTTGATGGTAACCTAGGATTTTTAGCATTGATCCTCACACCATGGTGAGCTCATCAAATCATCCAGTAGCACCTCTGGGTTTATAGTCCATCAAGAATCCACATCATCATAGTTACCTGAGTAAAATCCCAACTTCTATCCATGTCCAACCAAAATGGTCTTAAAATTACAAGGACAATGCACAATCTTTTAAGGGATATCATCCATTACATCAAGATTGTGCTCTATCCGTAAAGGAAAAAAAGAAGATACTAAGGAACAATAACCACCCCGATGGCATTAAACATAGACCATGGAAATAATCCCATTGAAGGAAGCAACATGAGGGATTTTAAAGAATAAAAAACCCCAACATATAAAGGTTATCAATGCAAGATTCCACTCCATCACCAAGAGAACAACAAACCTCAAGGAACTAAAATAATTCAAGATAAAGGATAACAATTCAATATTTCAAATCCATATGGAAAAACTATATAAATCTCAAGGAAATGAAAAAATCATCATGATAACAAACAAGAATCATAAGTGATCATATAAAAAGATCCAAAAAAACTCCACTATGATTGTAACATCCCCTGACCCTGAACTCTCTCACATAGTCAAAATGGGTTGGTTATAGGACTTTAAGAGAACCTCCCCATATGCTAGAGGATGTTGACAAGTAGTGGGGGTGTGATAAGTATAGTATAGAGACTATAACCCATGGTTAAAGAGCTACAACATAGTATAAATGAACAATATAAATCATATTAGAGTATTATAAATAATGGAATAATACAATACAATAGGAAACCAACCCATACAAGAAAACTAAATAATCCAATAAATAAATAAAAAATAATGTAATATCGAGTTGGAATGTTACTAAATGTAATTCTATAAGTAATACAAATAAAAGAGTATCAAACTCAAATTAAGACTAAAAAATAACCAGTATCGAGCCCCATGTCGGTCTTATATCCAAAATCAATCCCATATAATAATAAATAATCAACAACAAGGCCCCTTTACCATATCCAATCCTTCATCCAGGTAATTTTTTTGGGTACCAAACAATGATACGAATTGGGTGGGAGTATAATTTAGTAGGTCAACACCACCATATCTAAATATAACCAATTTTATAATTAGTGCATGAAATAATACAATAACATGGTTATTAATTAATTAAAAAATTAAATTAATACCACATCAACCTACTTCGGCATGATGCCAGAATATCTTTGAGCATGTCTCTTGACTATGCTAACCCAAAATAGATAACCATGGTAAAAAATAACCAACCTCTGTGCCATGATGGAATGTCTCTGAGCATGTCTCACAACCATGCCAACCATAACCATAAATACATTGTATATATTACACAAATTGGGTTCAAAACCACTATATAATAATTTTAGTAATAAATCAGGGCTGAGCTCGGTATATAAGAATTATAACATGTATCATGTCCAAGCTCGGTGTATAAGAATTACAATATATATCAGGTCTAATCCAAATATATAAGAATTATAGAATGTATCATGTCTAAGCCCGATATATAAGAATTAAAACATGTATCAGGGATAAGCCCGATGTATAAGCATTACAACATATATCAGGGCCAAGACTAGTGTATAATAATTAAAACATGTATCAGGTCCAAGATCAGTATATAAGAATTACATCATGTATCAGGTCCAATAATGGTGTATAAGAAATATAACATATATCAGGGCCAAGCCTGGTATATATGCATTACAACATGAATCATTGGGCATATCCCTCTATATAAGCATCAAAATAATAAATCACTAGGCATAGTAGTAAGTATATCATAATATCACATCATAATGCTCGATAGTCAATTATAAAAATTACCATTAATCTCTTATTTAAAAAATTCAATTATCATTTTGTTATCAACCAATGATATTCCAATCATTTCAATAATCAAGCCAATACAATGGTGAATCTATCTCAAACAATCACCTAAAATTCATGTCATGATAAACACACTTTAATCCAATAGTCAATTCATTTATAATAAAGGTTTTTATCACCTGAATAGTACCCATAAGCCAGGAAAATATCAATCATATCTAAAGGGATTCTAAGGAATAATTAAAATTCATCATTTAATTAATTTTAGTCACATGTTATTTTGGTTAAATTTCAATAATTCAATTACTTTACAATTAATTTGACCATAGGTTTATGGTTAAGATCCCCTACCTTTAACATACAATTAAAAAAATTATTCCAACAAGATTATCCAACAAGAATGAAGGATAAAATGATCTCAATAAGGATCCTAGATCAAAATAGATCAAGATCAAAACCCAAAACAAACCAAAATCAATATATTACACCTAAAAAACTAGATAAAAAATGGAGAGAAGGTAAAACTAAAGAAAACCCACTCATTAGGGATCAGATGAATGATTTGAATGTCCAAAATGAAGGGAGGCACTCTAAAATCACCTAGAAAATTCCCTAGGGTTGAGAGGAAGAATATGAATGTGAGGGAAGGATAAAAACCTCATGCACAATGCTATTTGAAACTACTAGTTGGGATATTACATGGAGTTTAACCCTTTTACACATAATGTATTTATTTTTAGATGGATACATAAAAAAACTCATCACCTCGGGTTAATATTTATCACGATTGACCATTACATGATGTGAATAGTTTACACATCATGTAATATTTTCACACCCTATACTGGTTCATGAAATATGTCTATCAAAAGTTACCCATCATGTAATAGGTACACTACATGTAATCTCCCATTCGATAATTTTTATCCCTATTTCTTACATAAGGATCTGAACCACCTTCAAAGCCTACCAAAGCAGGGAGACTCCACATAAACCCACTTAACATGTTTATATTCACAATACATTAATAAAAAACATAAAACCCTAGGATTTAAGCCATTTTTCTCAAAAAAGGATCTCGGTCTCCGAACAAGACTCAGCCACCATGACTCAAATGAAAAACTCAAGAGGGACATACTTGAAAAAAGAAGGGATCTTGAAACCTCCCCACCATATAAAAACTTATCCTTGAGATTCTCTAAGAATCATTATGGGGATCTCATGAACAAGTATAACCATTATGATTGTATATTAGACTCCCTCTCCTAGGTATCCTCCTGAACTCACTCATGCTGCCACTACACTCAAACCAAAGGTATAGTCCTACCTTGGAGATACTTATAACTAAAATCTACAATATTTATCAGATGATTATTAAAGGAATAATCTACCCTAAGATCTAAATATAATATGTCTATCACAGGAGAAGGGTTTGAATAATATCCATAAAGTTTCAAATTGTGAAACACATCATACATGGCACTCTAGATCTGTGTAAGTTCTAATTGGTATTCCATTAAATCGACCCTATCCACTATCTCAAAATATCCCAATAAACCTGGGCACTAGATTTACCTATTTCTTGATACAGGATTTCCCCAACCTAGGAGACACCCAAAGGAAAACATTATGAGAAACCTCAAATTCCAAAGGCTATCTCTGATAGTCATCATAAGATTTATGCCCACTCTTCATGGTCACCAACTACCTCAAGATCAACTAAACCTGCTCAGATGTATCCTGTATGAGACTAGGCTCAATAAATGCTCACTCACTTGCCTCCAACTAACCAAGAGACGAACAACAAGTCCTAACATAAAAAGATTCAAAATGTTAAATTTGTATCAAAGCCCAAAATCTATTATTATATGAAAATTCCATGAGTTCTATATACTACTCCCACAAACCACTGAAATCCAAAACACATTCTTGTAACACATTCTTCATAACTTAATTAGTTTGTTTTAATTGGCCATCAATTTGAGGATGATAGGCCATACTAAAAATAACCTACAATCCTAGAGCCTTATGAATACCCTAATATAATCATGATGTGAAATGGTTATCTCTATCTAAAATGATAATCCTCAGAATAAAATGAAACCAAACTAGATTTTTCATGTAAATACTACCTAGATCATCAACTGTGAAGGTCTCTCTAATAGGTAAGAAGTGGGTTACCTTTTTCAATAGATCCATAATCACCCATAAAATATAATTCTTATGGGTTGTCCTGGGTAATCCTATCATAAAATCCATAGTGGAATCATACCATTTCCACTCAGGAATATGAAAAGGTTGCAAAAGCCCAGTTGGCCTCTACTGCTCGACTTTCACCTACTGATTAGGGAAACATCTATCCATGAATTTCTCTACCTCCTTCTTAATTCCTGACTGCCGATACTATCTACAGGGATCATGATACATCTTCATTAAACTAGGATGTACCTCCCATATAGAAGCATTAATATCTATCATCAGCTCCTCATACAAGCCCATAAGAACCCATACTCACCCATTAAAAAGAAGAGAATTTCCACTTCCAATAGACCATCTCTATGGTGTCTCACCACCATATAAGCTATCTCTAAGAACTAAAACCTTTGGATCAGATAACTTCTTGGAATTTATATGGTCAAAAAACGCAAGTATAATAGATGTAAGTCAAAGATACTCGACCTTGATACCCCTGAAAATCTAGATGCATGTCTTCAAAGAGTTATATCATCTTCCACTCATTGCAAGACTCCCACACTACCTCTGTCTGTGTCTTTTGGCTCAATTCATTAGAAATTATGTTACCCTTACCTAGTGAACAATCCAACATAAAGTCAAAAGACTATAGATACTCGACCCATCTCCTCCACTGAAGGTTCAGGTCCCACTAAGAAAATATACCTAAGGATATTTCGGTCCATGTATACCAAAAACCTCTTACCCTTGAGATAATATATCTAGTATATCAGGGAATGTACCACTATTTCTAAATCCAAATCATGAGTATAATTCCTATTGTGTTGTCTCAGTTGTATCAAGCTGTAAGAAACCACTCAATACTCTTGCATTTGAACTTCTCTGAGTCCAACTTTGGATGCATAACAATACATGGTATATGCTTTACCCAGCACAGGTAAAGTGTGTATAGCTGCTGATGTCAACCTGCCTTTAATCTCTTGAAAATATCTCTTAAATGTATCATACTAAACAAACTTAACCCCTTTCTTGGTCAGTCCTAACATTTGTGCTTCCAAATAGGATAATCCCTAGATAAAGCACTGATAATAACCTGCTAAACATATAATTCTCTGATTTTTAAGACATTCTTGGGCTTCACCCAAGATACCATGGCTGGAACCTTCTCTGGATCCACTAACACTCCTACCTTTGAGATTACATGTCCAAAGAAGTGAAATTTACCAATCCAAAAACTATATTTGGTTAGATTGGCATAAAGAAAATTCTCTATAAATGTACTTAAGATGATGTCAAGATATTGGGCATGATCATATAATGAATAGGTGTACATTAATATTTCTTCAACAAAAACCACTAAACACTAATCCAGGAAAGGATAAAATATCTTATTCATCAAAGCCATAAATACTATTGATGAATTATTTAAACCTAAGGACAACACTATGAATTCATACGATCCATACCTGTTCCTAAAATCTGTCCAAAGTCTGTCCGATGGTATCACCCTCAACTAGTGATATCTAGAACTCAAACAAATCTTAGAGAAGATATTAGTACCTATTAACTAATCGAAGAGATCATTTATGTGTGTAAGAGGATACCAGTTCTTGACCATCATCTAGTTAAATATTTAATAATACACACACATGTGCAAAGTACCATCTAACTTCTTAGAGAAATTAATTGGACAAACTCAAGGATATGTACTAATCCATATTAAACCCTTAGTTTCTAGATCTTCCAACTAAAATTTCAACTCCCAAAGCTCTGTTGGTGACATTCTATATAGTGGGATAGAAACCGATTTTCCTCCCAACACAAACTTGACCAAGAACTCGATATCTCTCTCAATAGGTAAGATGTATAACTCATTGTTAAAGACTCCATAAAAATGGTCTATCACAGGAGGAAAAAAATCCTACTTCATTCAATAATAATCTAAAGAAAGACCAGTTATCTGATCCATGAGACAATCCAATATGCACTAAATTATTCCTACACATCCAGCCTGAAGATCCAACTCACCTTGATGAGAATATCCACCTCCTTTTGGATATATAAAGGTAAATTTCCTCTGATAATAGTTGATTTGTGCCTGGTATAGAACTAGAAAATCTATACCAAGGATCAAATTTAACCTATCATTTCCAGTACAAATGGTTCCTAAAAAATTGGTATCTACTGATCTCAAGATAAAACGCCTCACAACATTTGATATTCTCTAATCACACAACTAAAGTTGATCAATATTCAAAACACCATCCAAGATTTTCACATCCAAGAAAAAACCTTTTACAAAAAGAGAAGATAAAAAGGAACACAATTCTCCCATATAAAAAAACACAAGAAAGTGTAGATGATATAAGAATCATACCTATGATAGTAGATGATCCTACATCCATAATACCCAGAGTAGTCTACATAACATGAAACTGACCCTCTGCCCTGGACTCTAGTATGAATCCCCTAAGATATTCCATCTTCTGGGTACTACCATTCCTATACTAGTGTACCACATCCCCAACCTCAACCAGAATGTCCTATAGAACTCCATCTACCTATCTACTGAGGAGTAGATGATTCCTTCCGAGTCTTCAATAACTGTCTCAATACCATTCCACTACTCTACTACTGCATGCCCCTACAAAACCTCTGTAGGTGGCCCACCACTACCACAATAACGACACACCAATGTGGGGTATAGACACTGAGGACATTTTTGGCTCATATTTTTACACGAATAGAATTACAATAGAACACAATACTGATATGGATTACCACTGCCATGAATTCTCTATCCGCTATTTACTTGTAGAAAAATATCGTAGTGATGATTCTTTATACTAGAAGAAGAATTCCTATTTTGTCCTGATGAAATAGCTTGACCGCTGCTTTGGGACTCTCCCAAATTCCCTTTTGTGACATGTGCATAATTTATCACATCCACAAAACTAATCAGGAAGAATACTTTCACCTATGACCTAATATGATAGCGAATCCGATCCTAAAAATGTCTCACCCTGGAGATCTCTTCAATAACCAAATATGGCCCAAATCACTTCAAGTTGGTGAAATGTTATGCATAGTCCATCACTAAAATTCCCCCTATTTCTGGTTCAAGAACTCATGATCCTTATCATCCCTCAAAATCTTAGGATAGAAATGAATCAGGAACTTTTTATCAAATTCCTTTCAAGATAACTCCTCTTACATTCCAATATACTCTAAAATATCCCACCAATTCATGGAAGGTCCATTAAGAATATATGTAGTAATATTAACCCTACTATCTATGGGTGTCACAATATGATTAAAGATCATTTGGACTAACTCAATCTAGAACAAGAATTCTTGGGGGCCTCCCTTCATAGTGAACATAGGTGGGTGTTGTAGATGGAACTCTCTCGTCAGCTCAGACATCAAAGGCGCGATGGAAACAATTTTTCTTTCCATGGATTACATGACCATTAGGAATATATCATGAAGATGAAAATAAATATGATCCTTAGGATCTATGGGAAGCTTCGACATAGTTGTCTTAGTAGAATACTAATTTCCACTATCCTGACGATCCACTTGAAGATTACAATGAGGAATTTTTACTGTAATACAAACACCCTCTTTACAATACTGGATATAACTACAATTTCAACCTCAAATGGTAAAAATAATAGATAACCACTACTCTGGGTATATTTAAACAAGGATTACAAGTGTTTTAGACTGTCATATCAATTTATTTATTTCATTTCTCAGATATAATAGGTATCTTATACCACAGTTCAAACAATAAAGTATATATCACATGTAATAAATATATCCCTATCATGAACAAAACATGTCAATATATATCCCTATGTTCTTATCATTATGCATGCATACTCATCTCAAGAAATACCAAGACAAAAGTGTAATTATAAATAAATAATAACATCACACAACATGGAAATCACCCTTGGTAAAATGACATAAAATATAACAATAAAACATCATGAACAACAATCTAATCCTTGGGAACTCAGATTTCCCCCCATACATGGGTTAACTACTACTATACACAAGATCATTACTATGTCCTGACACATTATAGTCTCTTTTCTACCTTTCCAAATTAGTAAATAAATAGAAAAGAAACCTGGTTTGCCTTTGATACCACTTTGTAATGTTCCCTGATATGGTACTCTCTAATGTGGCTGAAATGGGTTGGTTACGGGACCTAAATAACACATTCATATATTCCATAGGCTTCTAACTGAAAGTGAGGGTGTGATAAGTATAGTGGGGAGGCTATACCCCTAGTTAAAAAGTTAAAATAAAGTTAAAATAAATAATAAAAATCATATCATAGTAGCAAAAATAATGGAACAATACAATACAGTGGAAAACCAAGCAATAAAAGAAAAATGAATAATCCAATAAATAAATAAGGAATAATGTAATGAAATGATGTACTGTAAATAAATTTAATGCTATAAGTAATTAAAATCAAATACCATTAGACACAAATAAAGACTAAATATTTTCCGATCCCAAGCCCCATGTTGGTCCCGTCTCTAAACTCCAACCCATATAGAACGAAACAATCAATAACAAGGTCCCTTGCCCTTGAAAAATCTTTCATCCATGTAATCTACTCAGGTACCAAATGATGACCTAAATATGGTGTGATTATAACTCTATAGGTTAACACCACCATTTCTAAATATAACCAGTCTGATAATAAGTGTAGGAAATAATGTAATAACTGGTGTATTAATTAATCAAATAATTAAATTAATACCACATCAACCTACTTCAGCACTGTGCCAGAATATATTCGAGAATTTATCTCAACCATTCCAACCATAACCATATAACCATAGTAAAACATAACCTACCTCAATGCCATGCTGGAATGTGTTTGATCACATCTCACAACCATACCATCCATAATTATAAATCCATTCTATATGTCACACAAATCAAGGTCAAACCCACTATAAAATATTTTCAGAAATAAATTAGGTTTAGCCTGGTATATAAGAATTAAAACATGTATCAGGGCCAAGACCAATGTATAAGTATTAAAACATGTATCAGGGCCAAGCCCAGTGTATAATGATTACAACATGTATCCAGGCCAAGCTTGGTATATAATTATTACAACATGTATCAGGGCCAATCCTGATGTATAAGTATTATAACATATATTAGAGCCAAGAATGGTATATAATAATTACATCATATATCAGAACTAAGACTAGTGTATAAGTATTATAGCATGTATGCGGGACAATACCAGTATATAAGCATTATAGTATGAATCAATGGGAATATCCCTACATATAAGAATTACAATAATAAATAACTAGGCATAAAAGTAAGGATATCACAATATCAAATCATAAGGTTCAATCTTCAATTATGAAAATAACCATTCATCTTTAAATTAAAAAATTTGTATATCATTTTGTCATCAACCAATGACATGCCAGTCATTTCCATAATCAAGACAAGCCAATAGTGAATCTATCTCAAAAAATCAACTAAAACTCATTTAATGATAAACAAACTTTAATCCATTATTCAATTCATTTATAATCAAGGGTTAAATTACCCGAATGGTATCTATAATCTAGGTCAATATCAACTGTATCTAAAGGGATTATAAGGAACAATTCCAATTCGTCATTTAATTAATTTTTGGAACATGTTATGTTGGTGAAATTTCAACACCTTATATAATTTTCAATTAATCAGACCACAAAGTTAAGTTTTAGACCCCTAACTTTAACCAAAAATTAAATAACACTTAAAAAAAGATTCACCAACAAGAACAAAGGCATAGATGATTTTAAAAAACATCCTAGATCAAAACAGATAAAGATCAAAACCAAAAATAAACCATGGTCAAAATATTACATCATAATTACCAGAGAAAAATAGAAGATAAGGGAAAACTAAAGAAAAAACACTCACCAAGGATTAGATGCTTGATCCAGACATCCAAAATGAAGGTAGGTGCTCTAAAATCACTTGAAAACTACCATAGGGTTGAGAGTAGGAAGATGCACGTGAGGGAAAGAGTAAAATCTCATGCATGATGCTATTTAAAACTACTGGTCAGGATATTACATGGTGCGTAACACTTTTAAACATTGTGTATTTATTTTTAGAGGGATCAACTAAGAAAACACATTTCCTTAGGTTAATATTAATCTAGATCGACTATTATATGACTTGAAAAGTATACATGATGTGTAACCATTTCATGCCCTGTACTGGTTCACGACGTGTCTAGCAGAATTTACACATCATGAAATAGGTACATGTCATGTAATCTCCCAACATATAATTTTAGACAATTTTTTTCATAAGGATCCAAATAACCTCCAAATCCTTCCAAAGCATGAAAAACCCTCATAAACCCATTTAACACATTTATATATGGACTTGATTAATTCAAAAAAACATACATCCATAGGCTTTAAGTCATTTTACGTAACAAATTATCTTCATCTCCAAATAGGACTCAGCCACCATAGATACAATGAAAAACTCAAGAGGGATGTACCTAAAAAAACATGGGATAAGGTCTAAAAAATGGATAATCAAAAAAAAGAAAACTCAAATGGTTTCCACTACGACGTTGGAAAATTCAATTTGGGTCAGCATCTATCATAAACAAAAACTCCTCCACTATGTGAAACAATTTACTCTGAGACCTATAACTAGAGCACTATTATATTGAAGCATGATATACTCCATATTAAAGAGAAAATAATCCTCAACTGAAACTTCACCTTATGGTTGCACAAATTATATTAACTCTTAAGGATACCCAAGGGGATACATTATTTATAAACTATCAGAGCATTAAAACATGAATTATTAAAATGATTGAGGACTTCTATAATGGAAACATATGAATTGCCTCTTCTTTCCTTGAGAATATTACCCCTATTCAACCAGCACCCACAGTTCTCCAGATGAGACATATTCTCTTAAGTCAACTTTGAACAAGACATTCTCCATCTTCTATCTCTCTACTAGATCCGTCTTAGCTAATAAGGCCCTTTTAATAACTATCAGACAAGAGGTTGAACAAGTCATAGAGACAAAATCTTGAAGGTTTGGGTGAAGATATTTCATGAAATAGAACACCTTTATGGATTCATTACTGATAATATTAGGTAATAAACATAACAAACTTTTTAATTGATTAGCACACTCCATGACCAATAACTCATCTCGACTGAAACCCAAGAGCTCAGAAACTTTCTATTTCTTAACATCTTCAAGATAATGTCATTGAATGAAGACTGACATGAAGAATTAACATGACATTATTTCAGGCAGACATGAGGGAATCACAACCTTCCACGACTTCTGGTCGGGTCCCTCAAACAACAATATGATAGACTCAACCTTTAGAGCACTATGATTCTCGAGAGAAAAAATTTCCCCAAATTATTAAATACCTTAAATTAATTTAGGGGGACCCTACTCAGTTTCATAAGGTGTATAAAAATCCAAGAAGACCTAGATGGGGTCCAAAATCTAGAAGGTCTTCAGCTCCACTACTCGATTTAGAGTCTTGGTAGAGTTTTCAACTCAAGGAACCTGTTCTAGAGAACATGAAGAACTAATATAAATACTATAATACCAAAAAATATTTCTATATTTCATGTAAAACATTATGGAAACTATTTCTAAAAATTAAGAAACACATACTTATCAACTCAGGAATAAAACAAAAGCTGACACAAAACAAAAACAATTCAAAAGATTTAAAACAAGTCACAAAACACTTTTATCAAAACATCAACGATTTTAAAGTGAAAAAATTTCATC
The DNA here is from genome assembly GCA_963277665.1 of Viscum album. Classification (NCBI taxonomy): domain Eukaryota; kingdom Viridiplantae; phylum Streptophyta; class Magnoliopsida; order Santalales; family Viscaceae; genus Viscum; species Viscum album. The sequence continues at coordinate 740,551,996 of OY728160.1, forward strand.
ATTTATAAAACATTAAACTTTCCTTATAAATGTGAAATGTTGGTATAAATCCATCACAATTTCAAAATTCCATTACCATCTCATGGAAATTCTTCCAGATTTCAAAACCATTAATCCAATTTTCTCAAATTTTCAAAACTAGTTCCATTTCAAACGCATTCCAAACAAAAATTACTTCATAATTTTTTTTATCACACCACAAAAGAGTCTTTGAAATCAGTTTTCCAAACCAAAATTTCATAAAACTCACTTTTTGGTAATTGAAAACATTTCTCAAAGAACTCAACAAAACCTTTTTAAGGCACAATTTGGTTTTCACAAAGGATTTAAAATCATAAAAAATGGACTAAAGATGAAACAACCAAACAAGAAAATGAATCAAACCATATCTATAAGCCTCTAAACTATCCTCACATGAGTGAAGTCACTTTGGAAATAAATGGAAACAAAACCAAGTTTGGGTCATAGTATAACTATGCATGAATTGGTCATAGGGTTTGGTAAACCATGAACTAACCACAAAAAAGTTTTTGGATTGACTTCTAGATTAGCAACACCAATTCCACATAGTTTACCAGACCATGAAGGCACTAAAAAACTTTCTTCATATTTCCATTCCAATAAGAGGTTCCCAAAATAAAAGATAATATCACCAGGAATTTAAATCTTATTTATTATTTATAATCCAATAACTCAAAATAAGGATTCAAGTTCCCACTTCCCTAGTAAATCAATTCTTACCACGAAGAGGTGGTGTTCCGAAACCCACTAAAGACTACCTCTTGAGTTTTAACATGTTATTAGTCTCCTTATACCATAACTCATCTAAAATAATATAATGTCTTTCAAGGAAAAGTACTTTATTTTAAGGAAATACCTCCAATAATACGATTTGTAACAAACCAACTTGAGGTAACATCTAAACCGGTATCTAAGCTGACTCATCACTTACCCAAAGATCATTCTTGATCCACAAGGGTCAGTGAAAAATGACTAGGAATATATAAAAAACTTTTGGGAATGATTTCAAACATAATGAAAAATAACAATAAGCAAAATAAACCATAGAAACATCATTAGATAAATAAATCAAGAAATCCTTATCATGTATTAAGAGATGATACAAAAACTAAATATAAGACATAACTACAAGAACCCTTATCCAAGTGGTTCACAACCACCCAACATATCCCAATTCACCTATCCTCATCCAACCAAGAATAATCCTACAAAATATGATAATGGGAATGTGATAACCTATTATAATAACATAATGTCTATAAACACAAAATGGTATGTACAAGTTGTGAGATATAGAGCCCAGTAGTATTTCATCAAATATTATATATAGTTACTTCACAAGTTAAAAAATATATTCTAAAATAGAAGTACAATAATGTGATTATAATACTTTACATTCTAGGATAGGAAAATAAATCCATCAGAATCAGTTTATAACAAGCTTCGTTTTTAGAAATAGAAATTTAAATATTTCAAAACCATTTATCAAAATAGAGTTATAAAACATACCATTTCGTCATTTGAAATCAAACAATTTTATTTAAAAATTTTGAAAACCATTTCACAAGATAAATTTAGATCAGTAAATAAAATTTATAACTTTCACCTGATATCAAAATCTGTACAAGAGTAAATATAATAGAGTTAATGTTGTTTATATCAATAAATAGATTAATCAAGATCATTAATCAATCAATAAAGGAAACTCTAATTCCAATTAGTGAAAATGATTACTATCATGTATCGAGTATCAATAATATGGATTTTTTAGGTAAAACCTAGATATGATAGTGAGTTTACCATATTCAAGCTGATTAAAAAATCCTAATGATTTATCATCAAGATTATATATATTCTTATGGGTCACTAGCTAACTAATTCCATGTACATATGCTTTCCTAGATGCACACCCATAACATGAAACTTTTATGTTCTATATAGTTACTCTAGATGGGGTGTGAGTCTATGAGAAAAACATATATCTAGGTTATCTCATCTAACAATCTAGGTTTGCATGACCTGTCAAAGGAGGTGAGTGAGATAATAAATTCACATGGATCCAAATGGAAATATGAATTAGTATCAGCATGGGATCAAGCCCCCAAAATTTTAGTCAAACCTAGTTCACATAACACTCTCACCCTCTGAACTCCCTCAAGTGAATAATTCCTATTTTTAAACACCCATCAATGGGAAGTACAAGAATCAAGTAAGTAATATCAAGGAACTATCAAAAGAGTGGATTATCACAAGGTTATGACTGGGTAATCAAGCATCATCTATTTCTATTCAAAATATTTTCATCAAATAAAAATTCAAGAAGTGGTAATCATCCCTGATTCATTTCAAAAATCATCACCAAAATTCCCAATATGCCTTTAAATCAAGAATTTCTTTCAAACAACCACAAGGTATTCAATGTAAGTTTCAAAATTTGAGAGGCTCAATGTTATTTCAAAATATGGGTTTACACCTTGTATTTTCCATGTGAATAATTAATCATTTCAAATCACCTAAGAACACCCATTTTAAAAACGAGGGGAAAGTCATTCAAAGAGGGATCTTGGTTATTTCACAAATTCTATCATTTGAAACCCTATAGAAAGTATTGCATATATTAACCCATTTCATTCCAATCAAGGAATTCCACTTTATAAATAAAAACTAGGCCTAATCCATCACTTTAAACAAAAAAAACATCCAAAATATCTTTGAAAAGAAACATGAACAAACATGTAATTTAGTAATTTCAAAATAGTGAGAGGGATTGATCACTATCTACTTTATCCATGATATGTTTGAATAATTGAGGTGAGGTCTAAATAATATTTCACAAAGAAATTAGAGATCAATATACATAGAAAATTTATTAAGAATAAGGAATAAATGTCTATGAATTATCAAGAAATAATGAATCACATAATGAAGTAAATCATGGAAAAACTTACTTAGAATATCTGGAATCCAACCACAATCAATCAAAGATCTGTAACCTCCAATGACAATCAACGGTTCAAGGAAAGGGATCTCTAGAGAAGTGATCAAAGATCATAGATCCATAATTCCACATCAATCACCCATGATCCAAAAAATCACAAGGAATATATAGACCCTAGGAATAAAAAATAAAGAGAATAGAATATATTGATTAATGAGAGTAGAATAAATTATTAGAAGAGGATCCCCACTTCAATTGAAACTTTGATCCACCAAGAGAAGAGGTTGAGTGAACCAAAAAATCTTTAGGGATCTCCTAAAATACAAAGGGTTGAATTTAGTTTATGTGGGAGGAATTTGGAGTTAAATAGGGGGTTTGGGATCTTAATGTCTAGAAAATAAGACAATGTACCACAACCCCCATGATTGTGGCATAAAAAGGATGAAAGATGGCCAGACCACAATACAGTGTAAGTGTCTACACTGTAATGGCTAGCCAAAAACATATCCAGGAAAAAGGAGAAAGCTCCATAATACAAATATAGAAGAAAAGGGAATGTATCATGATGTAGTAGGTAATTATATACAGAAAGAACTAACCTCTAAAATGGGTCTATGATATAGCCTCTCATTTATGCCATAGCCATGATAAAAAAGGTAGAAGCACAAAGAAATGTGACCGAAGCCTCCATGACACAACCTCCTTTCCCAATCCACAACTATGATGGAAATGGAAGAGGCATCAAAATCACCCATTACACAACAGACTCATATTCACCACAACCAACCCTCTCTACAACACACCCCCTATCAACCATGGTGTAGTCCTCTATATAAAACTCCTTTTTTTAAAATCTCTAAATAAAACACATAAACAAGAGGAGATTAAAGATAAGGGATAAAAATATGAAAAATTTGGTAACATGATGTTACAATGATGACCTGTACTTATAAAATTCTAAAATTATCAAAATTAATCTTGGTAGTATTGTATATAAGAGATCAAATGTTTCCAGATCCTTCATAGGCAACTAATATGGTAGTACACATCTTAAAATCTATTGCACAAAGTGAAAATCTATTGAAATCATTAGGACCTAGTCCACATATAATAGTGTTCATGGATTTGGATATTAATTTATAACTAGTTTTGGTGTTAGAATCCCATGTTTCAGGTTTAATCTTGGGAATTTTGTAAGTCTTCATGACTTTTCAATAATCCATTAGACCAAGTTTTGTCAAATAGATCATCATTTGTTCCTCCCAACATCTATAATTTCCACCATTGAAGTAGAGATATCTCACTATAGAAATACCTTATAAGTTTTTAAAAATATTATCTATTTTAAGATTATATTAATAATTCAACATTTTATAGAGAAAAACTCAAAAGTCACTTACTTTGATACCAATTGTTGGCTAGAGAACAACTACTCTAAGACACAAGAGGGGGTTGAGTTCTTCAAATTTTCTCCACTTTAAAGACAACCTATTCAAGGTATGACAAGTTATGATATTTTCTCAACACATGGAAACAAATTAAATTAAATTGAAATAAATATATCTAAAATATAATATTTATAGTGGTTTGGGGAACAAAAAATCTTCTAGTCCACTCCACCAATGCTCAACTCCTAGAGATTAGTGATTTTTACCAGTACGAGTCCCTTTCCTAGGTACCTCCAGTACTTTTCCCAGGGACTACTTGATTGGGTGAAAGTAGTCATCACTTGGTATAATACTAGGAGATTTTACCAAGCTCATACAAGGATTTATAAAATAGTATCCTTCAACACTTATTATATTGAGTACTCACTTCAAATAGTAGGAATGAATAAATAATAATTATAAAATGAATCTCACAGTTCCAAGATAAAAACAATAAAATATAATATTTATTCAGGATAGAATATAAGATTGAAGATAAGATCAAGTATAGTCTTCAAAAACACAATAATTATGACCTTAATAGCACAAATATAGAAAAATTGAATCTTCTTCTTTTTTAGATCGATACAAAGTAGCAACACCAAGATTCAAGAAAGTGATAGAGAGTTGAGAGTGAAAATATTTTATAATATTCTTGTTACTTATCTATATATTATCTTCTTATTCAAATACTCTACTAAAAGTACTCTTACTATTGAACAACATGAGAACCTATAAAACAAGGATTCAAAATTAAATTCTAGATGTCCTTTTCTCAAAAATATCCGGTTAATAGTACTGAGTAGTAAATTATTACATACTATTTTCTTCTATCGGTCTTTGAAAACTTTTTAAAATAAATTTTATAATAAATACATATTAAAATATTTAATTAATCCTATATAATCATTAAATTCCACTTAAAGTACACCAATGATAATTAATATGCAGGTTTTAAAATGATTTAGCCGATTCTAGATCACTACATAGCTGAATTACATATATTTGAAATCACATAGTCAAATTAATCCTTATTTACATTCTTTATGTAACCAATTTTCTTATGTAACCAAATCAAATATCCTTATTGATCATGTGGATGAATTTGGAATAGATGAATGGATTATGTAGCTGATTAGAACCACATTACTTAATTTTCCACAGATCTAATTCATGTATCCAATTACTACACATAACTGATTCGTGTAGCAGTTTCATCAATGTAGTCATTTTTTCATGTAGGAAATTTATCGATTTGACTAATTTCCACATAGTTGATTTCATGACATAGCCTATCTACATAGGAAATTCTTTCTTATACCCAATTAATGTAGAATATTGTTTTATGTTCTTAAATTTTCAAACAGCCTATTGCCTCACATAGCTGATTTTTCAAACTCAGGAAAATTTCATCAAAACTTATAGAGTTTTATAATAATAGTATAATTACTTAAATAAGGATAAAACCTAATGAATTAACTAAAAAAATCATTAGTAACATATAAATGGATTTTGAGATCATCAAAACATAAAGTACATTAGATATGTTAGAACAACATTAGTAGTTTAATAGAGCCTACACACCAAATATTCTCTTCCAATTTTCTATGAAACCTTATGTTTGTTTCAAAAATATTTTCTCATATAAATCACCATGAAGTAATACAATATTTACATATAATTTATTAATATAAAAACCTATTTAATCAACCAAACTAAGAACCATCCAGATTTTGGAATATTTTATAATGGGGGAGAAAATTTTAGAAAAATATACAACTTCCATTTGTTGAAAACCCTTCAAAAACAACATATCCTTATATCATTTTCAACCATATATTCTTCCATCAATAAATATACCCACTTATTCTATAATTAAGTATCCAAAGGTTTTTATTGGTTGTATTTATTATCAATGGATAATGTTAATGGATAATGTCAATATGTGAGTATTAAAGTTGGGTGATAGAATACATATCCACCCAATGAACAAAGATTTAAAAGTTAGTACCATCTTAAATAGAAAATAATGAAGATGATTCTTGGCGAGTATCCCCATAAAATAGATGATTATAGAGTTTACCTTCATCGAATCAAAACAAGTGATGATCGTAAGAGAATCACTATCCATAAAATGTCATTAGAAATTAGAGAATTTATCTTCTTAATTAGACTACAATGGATGAATTTTATAACTATATTTATAAAGATAAAAACATGATTAAGTTTTTATAGAATCTAGCTTGAATAGTAGAGAAACCATCCAAGTATTGTTTTTCTTGAAGGATACTAAATTTAGTGGTGAGAATCACTTGGATGAAGGTTTTTGAAGGCACATGAGCCTTATCCCGGTTGGTAAGGACTCTGTAAGTGCATTCAGGCAACCCGGGATCAAATCCAGGTTACTGTAGAAGTAATGTAGCAGTAATGTAGCAAATACTGTAGTGGGAACTGTGCAGTACTGTAGTAGGTACTGTAGTGGGAATTGTAGAAGGCACTGTAGTAGCCGGAAATATGCCCCCGTTTGGGCCTTCGGGCCAACGATTTGGTCCCGGAGTCTTTTAAGGCCTTCAGGCCACCTAGGCCTTCAGGTCAGTAAGGCCTTCAGGCCACCTTAAAGTACAGATGCAAACCAGACAACCTACAAGGAACAAGATCTACAAAGGAGGATGGGCAAGGATCTTTCACTACAGTAAAAGCTAAATGGATTTCAAGAATGAGAGGGTATGTCACCTGCCACCGGGACAAGCCTGTGCAGGCACTGGAATGCCTAGCCAAATAGTCATGCGAAGGTAGAGAGCTGATTTCATGATGAAAATGCTGGGGAGGAGTAGTTCCAAGTAGTTAGTATGGGTTGTATGTTATGTTTGAATCCTATGGGAAATTAATTCCTCTAAGTCCTATGGGCCATGTAATACTTACGCCTACGAGCCTTATACGGGTTCCACCTCACCCCTTGAAAGGTGGATTATCAAAAATCAATAAAAAAATGAAGGCCTTCGGTCCATTGGAGAAAGGTTTTTGAAGGTCGAGGATGAAGAATAAATGATAAGTAAATGAACAAATTTAAATAATCTAAATTACCATTTTATATTACTTTGAAGTACCTTGGAAATTATATAAAGGATTTGAAATTAATATGATAATTTAAAAGATTATTTGAAGCTATTTTTAGGTTATTTAAAGAGTTTAATAATTCTTTGAATTTATTTGAATAATCTTTGGATTCATTTTAAGAATTTTTGAATTTTTTAAGTTTAAGAAAAAAATTGGACAATTAATACTTTGTAATAATTTATATCTAATTTTATAGGACTTCATGTAGTTCGCATGAATTTGGTGGCTGAAGTTGAAAATTGATGAAGTCCAAAGCTCACCATGTGTGTGTAAGACACTGTATGTTAAAGTGTAAGATTTTTTATGTTCCTTCATAAGACTTTAGTTTATGTATAAGACTTAATATGAACTTGTCATAATCTTGATCCATGTAGGACTCCATACTTTTAAAAAATTTAAGAAGCTAAATGATTTCCAAAATTATATATTCTAAATAAAATAAAACCAAATGATGATGGTGCTTCTATTTAGTGATTAAAATATCACAAATAAATTGTGATTCATGTTGAATGAAGGGTGTGTGATATTCACATCATAAATAATAGTATCATTCAATAGAATAAATGAATGTAGAAGATTTAAAGATAAGTTGATTTGGTTATTTAAGTAAATACTGAAATTAATTATTTAATGGAGTGTGATAATGAAATTCTGAACCTAAGATTAATAATCACATGAAAATCATGTTGTGATTCAAGCTAATTTGTTCAATAATTTAAATATCTTCAATAGGGTGAGTTTCCATGTTCTGTTATGCCATTATATGTGTTGTCATGTCACAAGAAGGTTTAAAAAAATGATAACTGAGGCATATCCTTATAAAATGAAGAGGAGATCAATTTTGAGATTTTTTTAAATCAAAAAATATATTTACTTGTGATTTATTCTCTATTGATTATCAAATATGTTGTGTTTCTGAAAGTTCGTAACTATTTAGAAGTAAAAGGGAATTTTAATAATGTTGTATGACAAGATGTGGGTGATAGATCCATGTGATAGTGTTCGATGATTTCTTCTTGAAAGAAAACAAGTGGATAAAATGGAAATATTATCATTGTAATTCCTATTGGCTGGATTGAGATATCTAATAAGATACCATTTTTGAGTATATTAAAAAATAATTGAAATTAAATGAGGCCATCTACATAAAGAGGTGTATCAAAGAGAGTGAATATTGATATTGATAAAAAGGGAGGAATGAAAATTGAGGAAGAAAAACTCTCAGAGGATGAATCATATGATAAATTCACCAATTTTATGGCACATGTGGACAATCATGGAAGTTACCCAAATATTGACATGGATGGAGTTGAAGAAATTTACCAGAAGAAAGTTTTCATATATTAATTGGAATATTTTCTTGAGGAGAATACAAAGATAAATAAGGAGATATTGTTTTTCGAGAAGGGATATAGAATGAAATATGATACTAAAGTATATTTTCTCAAAAGATAATCCAAACTCATTGAATAACTCAAGAGATATAAGATTAAAGATAATAATAATTAGAAGATCATAAATGATATTGAAGAAACTTTTTTTGCGAAAGAATATGAAATTATAAATATGTAATAAAATTATCTTGTAAATGAAACTAAATTGAAGAATTTAAAAGAAGGATTAAAAAATTTATTTAAGTCAAAGTTGAAACCTCTAAATTAGCTGAATAATCTACCATAAAAAACCATGTCAAATCTATGCCTAAAAAATCAAATTATAAATCTACTTTGACTCGAAATTTAGTTCTTAATTCAAAATTGGGAAAACTATGGGATAAAATAAATTCTAATAAATATTCTCCTATATCCAAGGAGGAAAGGAGAAGAATAAATTATTCATCTACTCCCAAACAAATTCATGTTCAAAGTAAAAATTTATAACAAAGTTAGAATTCTAAATAGTAGGATTCCATACAAAAATTTCAATTATCCTAGAAGATTAAAATTCAATAGGTATTGTTGTGGTTATGGGATGCTTATCTAAAAGTCTTATACTTTTTGGTATAACATTAACTTACCTAGAAAAATTTATGAATCAAGGGGGATAATATCTAAGATAATGAGGAAAGATACTCAAATAAAGGAATCCATGAGCAGAAAAATGATAAATCTATCCACACAAAATATAATTGAATATTTAGAGGAAATTTTTGGTAGATGGGATTATATATTCCATAGTGATTTTAAGTGTATGAAAAATCTTCCAAATCAATATTCATACAAAGAATAAAAGGAAAGGATTTCAAAAGGAAAATATGTTATTGTTGAGGTTTCATTGAAAATTAGTAAGATAGTAAATCCAAGGTTCCTTAACAGTTTCTATTCCTTACATGTAATGCACCGGCCCTAGTTATCTAGAGTCGGTGCATTATTACATAACATTGGAATGATCACAAGAAAGATCAAGTCTCGAAAGACCGATTGGTTTAGTAGCCTTGGAATAACTAGAAACATCTATAAATTTTTACATTACATCATAAAAAAAACATCTTGTCTTCATATCCTTTCATACTATCCCTGCAGGTCATTCATAAATTACTTCTTCATAATCCTAGGAAAAATAAAACATTGAAAGGGGTGAGCTCAGATGCTCAGTAAGGATAACATTATAGTAGAAGCTTTCATAGATAAGCATAAACACTTAAGGCAGTTTATAACTAAAACAAAAGCCTTTTAAACTTGAACTTCAGCATAAAATGGAAAAGATAAAATAAAATAAAGCCATTTACTTACTCACATGGATATTCTACTAGTCGAAAAATCCCATGCATTATCAATAACCACATTCATAATGATGGAATGCATAATTCCAGACTATCATAACCACATAGCCAAGGCCTCGTGGCAAGACTACAAATAATATTTTGCCAAGGCCTTGTGCCAAGACACTAGTTTGTCTCATGAGACCTACCGATGCATCGAGGAGCTATAGCAGGCTCCACCCGTTACATATTAAGTCCAATGCATTCCCATATGAAAAGGTTTAAACATAACATAAACATTCGTATTAAACTAGCATACGAAATGTCAATAATTTCACCACAAACCATGAATGGAATAAAAATAGCATATCCACAGTCAAACATAACTCATTCGATACAATATGGAAGATTTTATTGTATCACATTAACCTCAATCAAGAATAATGAAGGTTGTTGACATAGATGAAAATAATCATCAAAACTATTTGAGAGAAATATCCCCCTTTTCTTGAAATCATTTAAAAATCACACTATTTATCAAGAATACATTTAAAATAGATTTTAGAATCAAAGTGTCCCATACCACTTTGAAACTTTTAAAAGGAATTTTGATTTTAAAACGTTAATGTCCATATAAATAAATCTTTAAAACCATTTTTAAATCATGGACATTAATGAGAAAGATTTAGAAGATTAAGTCTTTAAAACATTTAAAAAATGGTATTTTAGTTAGAGTTTCTAACCAAAAGAGAGACACATGAATACAAATAATTGAGGTAATAAAAACTTTGTAATATCATGAGAATAAAGGGATTCATGATATACTATGTCAAAGTACATTATATACACCACATAAAAGTGATTTGGTGTATAACAACAAAGAAGTCTCAATGGAATGTAAATTAAGATGAAATCTCTCATAAAGCTGTACCCTTAGGTTAAGGATAGATCAACGACATAGTTATGTGTGACAAATATAAATACACTAAATATGATTGGATATTTAGTGTAAAACAATCAAAGTACATTCACACATAATCTTGTAAAAACAACACCAATGAATTGGATGTTTAACTCAACAAATGGAGAATGAGTTAAAATTACTCTTATCAAATTCTTATCGATGAATTGAGAAATTATCAATCGAGTGATTATGTGTATAAAAAGTATATCCACAGGAAGGGGAGTGGAAATTATGACATAATCAAATGAATAGTGATTCCACACATATTCTTGGAGTAATATAATCAATGAAATATGCGTAAAGCCAAATGAGTGGAAATTGAAATCTCAAATTCCCTTATTGATTAGGTAACTTACGAAACATACACCCATGAAAGAAGTATCATACCATGATGATGTAAATACCCAGAAATTAAAGTATATTACACAATGAATACAATCATTGTCAGTACACATACACCACTTGCAATAATTAAGTGGTGAACAATGAAATTCTCACGGAATTAAAAGTGAGATAAGAAACCCCTTACCACGTTAATCAACTGAGTCGTATGGCCAAAAGTTAATAACCACCAAATTATTTACAGAATAACATGAATATAAAGAGAATCATGATAATATATATCAAATGGCAGTACACAATACACCATTTTCAATAATTTAGTGGCGAACAATGGAAATCTCACGGAATTGAAAGTGAGATAAGAAAATCCCTTACTTTGTACTTTTTCCTTGGTCGACGGTAGGTTTACCTCCTGTATAATGGTGAAATAATTTTTATTGAATTATAAAAGAATCATTTACTTTAATATGATATCATATATGATCTTTTAACATTGATTTGTTAATAATATCTTAGAATTATTGTCATTTCGGGTGTTAACGGGTTCATTTTACTTTATATTCTTTGTTATGTGAGCCATATTCGTTATTAATGGGATGTATATTATTCATATCCAGAATGATATCAAGTCCTTAGATACTATTTTTAAATCATCAAATTAAAATTATACTTGAATGGATATGATGGAGAATGAATCTCATCGCGTTCGTGGAGACGGTAGTCCGTACATACGCACGAGCGACAATATCATTCTTTTGATATTAAAATAATATATAATTGGATGTTATATCATATATAAAAAATCATTATCATGTTATATTTATTATTTACATGAGTTACACATCATTATTATACCCATCCAAATAATAATATATTGAATAACAATTACACCATGACATGGAGACGGTAAGCCGTACGTACGCACGTATGGTGACATGTTATTCAAAGGATGGATAAAATACTGAATATGGTTGTACCATATTTATAATAACATCACAGTATATATATGACACTGGAGTTATTATTTTATAATGGTAATAACAAAGAAAGAGGAAGTGGAAGAAGAAAGGAACTTAAAAAGGGGTGGTGAAAACATTACCTCTTCTTTGGGTTCTTCCTTTTGATTTGATCAAAAGGGCTCCTTAGGTTGGCTTTCTGATCAAAATAAGGCCTATAGGTTGTAGTGAGAGAAGTTGAGATAGTATTTGGGCAGGGTTTGGCCGAATAAAAGGGCTTTGAAGGTGTGAAGAAATGAGAAGGAGGAGTGCCCTTTTATAAGAGGGGTGATGGGCACCTTTGGAAAAGCTAGAAATATTAATTTATAATAAATTCATATTCGGTTTATAATGGCTCCAAAGTTTATTATTTAAATTTTATGGTGGGTATGGGTCGAAAAAAACTCAACCAATAGAATTTATACAGGTTTGGGTCATTATATTAACCTTATCTTTAAGTATTAACTCTTAGTTAATTAGTTTCACTTTTACAATGTCTCTTTGTATTTTTATATTATATGGTTAATAAACTTACTATATACATCCAAGAGACCCCCAAGTGGTCCATTAATTAAGAACCTATCATGATATAAGTCTCTTGGCCAAGCCTTAGATTTTTAGGAATTTAATATCAATTAATAATATAATATTTGTTTTAAGAACTCTTTTATGTCAATTTTGACACTATTCAATAGTTGATTTTTGTGAAACTCATAACAGATTGATTACTTAGAACAAAGTAAATTAAATCAATCCTAATATATCATATTATCCTAGAAAATTATTTTAATTCATTAAAAGTTTCATATTATATTTATTTGGGTATTTATAATATCAATTATTTTAATTTTTCACTATTATAGTAATTACTTTATCATCATTGTGTCATAAATAAATTAAATTATTTAATGTCTAAAAATTATAAATAAAATATCATTATGTAGGAAATCTTTTTATCTTTCTAATTAATATTTATAATCTAAAATCAAACATATATAACTCTATGTAAAAAGTGTTTTTCTAAAAGATATATGCTTGTGTCATTTTTGTATTTATTTTAACTTAATTAAAATAAAGTGTCATTATCACTTACAAGTGGATCCATGAGGTCCCAAAATCGACCCAAAGATGCCCATGGTGACCATGTATCAACCAATATGGTTAAGACACGTTTTAGGGTAATTTAGTATTATTATAATATTATTTTTTAACCCTTGTTTACCGGATTTACCCTTTAACCATGGTAAATAAAATATTTACCGAAGTAATTATCCAAAATGTTTAAAAATAAAAGTTACCTATTTACACAATTTGAAAATCCTGATTCCAAATATGGAATCCATTTTACCAAATTCAAAACACATAAGTGGAATAAATTAATTTAAAATTAATTCCCGTTGTTAAAACAAAAAGCGTGTTTTTTAGAGATAATAACTATCAAAATATTGTCACTTGTTTATGTCTGGTTTAAATGTGAAATTATGTTCAATGACCCACATTTTATTACATGGTAAAAATATATTCTAAATATACTTTAAAACCACTCAAATTCATAATTTATCACTATTAATTATTTTGATTAAAAAAGTTGTTTTTAATTAAAATTTAGTAATTTTCACTATTCATCAAAATATGAAAGTTATCCGAAAAGTACCAGAATTTCAGCCTAGGCTAATTTCGATATTCCGAATCCAAAAATGAAGTCCATTTTAAGATATAGAATTTATAAAATTTCAAAAAGTAGGTATTACTATTCATAACAACTAGTTTGATTGGTTATGGTGTGTTAAAATCTCGAAGTTGCGTACAATGCACGCCATTGCATTATTCGAAAGGAAACATACCGAGGAATATTGGGGTGTTACATTCTCCCCTACTTCAATAAATTGCATCCTCACAATTTTTAAAATTGTGCTTGGGAATATAATGGAAAGTCCCACATCGGAAAAGGAGTCAATAAAACTATCACTTTAAAAGAAAGAAAGAGAGGTATAAGGGTCATCCAAGATAACCCATAATCGGATTCCATGTAGGAAAACATGGATATGGATGATAAACTAAGTGTCAAGTTCTGATGGAGAGGGAAAGAAATCATGATCAGGAGAAAGTTAACAATAAGAAAACCACAAACTTGTGTTGGGACAAACGACCATTAGTCTCCTAGTAGGAAAGTAAACAGACAACATTTTTTTTTTGTTTTAAGTTACATTACATAAGGACGAGGAATTCATTTATGATATTGACTAAGAACATTAAGAGATATACTTACTTTTTAAGTAGAGTTTCATTCTTTAATAAATTTCCACCACTAACTCAATTTTTTTTACGATGAGTATTCAAGAAGACTTGGTCACACTGGAAGAGCTAGAATAAACTTCTATAGAATCACATGATCCATGCAGAATAAACTATATATTTACATTGTCTTTTAAGATTAATCAAAACCAAAATGGTTAGTGAATGATCTAATGATCCCCCAAAAGGTTATTCCTTGAGATAAATATGCACTAATCTTAATTTCTAAAATTAAACCAACAATACCCCAAAGTTAAATAAATACCATTCAATAATCAATTGTCCTTAATATACTTCAATATAATCCAAACTAATATTGAAACCCAAAACATAGAAGAATTTGATTATGTAGTCTCCCATGTTAAATTGTATCTCCAAATGACATCAAATACTCTTAAAGTCACATACTTAAAAGTAATTAACATCATCACATATTCTCTGTTATAGGTTAATCATTTACATAAATAACCCAAATCACTATAAATCCACAATAAAAATGTAGATAAAAATCTACCATTACTCTACAAATGAAACCCCATTGTATTCTATTTTCCTTGGGCATATAGTGTTCCCAACAAAGCGAACATCTTCCAAAATAACATTTATCACTTAATCACCAAATCATTTTCTTATACCAAGGGTATTCATTTGATAAGACATAAGAACCCAAATCAACTTATTATTGATCAATAAAATCATTTAACTAAAAAAAAGTCACACTAACCAGAGAATTCACGTAGTCCAGTGATAGGCGATAAATCCCAATCGCACTTTGGTTGTGGGTTCGATTCCCACAGCTTTGTCCGACGCGACGGGTTGTCACACGGTCTACGTGTTGTCCTTTTTCAAAAACTATATTTTATAATATTACCAAAATGAGATAAATTCCTCAAAATAACATAATTTAACCACAAATGTTATATCATACCTTTCATTTTCATCCCAAATTATAATAACTTATAATTTTCTCAAACCCCAATGATCATATAAAACCAAATGGTTATTTATACCTATATCCACAAGAGAAGAGACAATTATTCCTCAAATATCATTCTCACATGGAATACTGCTGGGTTACAAATATAAGAGAAAATTATTCCAAAGTAAACCCATCAACATGGAGTGCTAATACTTTTTAAATTTTTCTCCAACCATTTATTTCCACATAGCTTCTTCTTTGACCAAGAAAATATCCTATATAATAGGACATTCACTCGGGTAATGGCCAGGTCCCCTACATTTACGGAAAATGACTGTAAATGGACTCTTGGGACCATTTTTATCTTCTTCCATAGTACTCTTCATTTTTATTCGGCAATTATTCACTTTATGTCCTTCCTTCCCGCACGTAAAACATTTCGTTGTCCCATTGAGACACTTTCCTGGGTGTCTCCTTCCACATTTCCTGTATGATGAAAATTGAGGGTTCTTTTCTCCATGGTCTCCATTGCTGGAGCTCTTATCATTTATCACCTTTCTCTTCCTTGTTGAGTCTGGGAGTTGGTTAATATATATGTTGTTGATCATATTTTTGGAAAACTGATTTAGCATAAAGATGATATCTTTTATGCCTATCAACATTCCATTTTGTTGCTCATTGCCACCACCGTTCCCACCTTGTACATCATTCTCAAAGTCACGATGACTTCCTTGGAATCCAGCCATTGACTAAAACCAGAAATCATTGTGTGAGTAACAGTTGTCGTAAAATCATTTAGAGATTAAAATGTCACCATATTATCAATTTGAAACATATTAGGATTAACCAAGGTCATTTACTCTCATCTTATATATATATTACTTAAATTGGTCTGTAAAGAAAATGTAAATTATCCTAAGCATATCCCCCGGGAGTATCGTAACCATGAGTGTAGCAAGGCCCGTTGTCGTGCACTAGTTCCCGTTCGAGTCTAGCTCAAAGCGGTGTTTTTGGGTTTTACCCCCAGGTACATCTGTGCCAGAGCCGCCTCTACCTGCTCATATCCAGACAGGGATGTATTGCTCGGAAAACTCACAAAATCTATACAATACCAAAATTCTAGGAAGTTCTTTTATACTAATCCTCAAAGTTCATCTTAGGTCTACGTGCTCTAATCAGAGTTTATCTAAATCTAGCTTCCAAGGTTTGTACTAAACTTCCTCTGATACCAACTGTAATGCCCCGACCCCAGTTACCTAGAGTCGGTGCATTATTACATAACACTGGCATGATCACAAGAAAGATCAAGTCTCGAAAGACTGATTGATTTAGTAGCCTTGGAATAACTAGATACATCCATAAATTTTTACATTACATCATAAAAAAAAACATCTTGTCTTCATATCCCCTCATACTATCCCTGCAGGTCATTCATAAATTACTTCTTCATAATCCTGGGAAAAATAAAACATTGAAAGGGGTGAGCTCAGATGCTCAGTAAGGATAACATTATAGTAGAAGCTTTCATATATAAGCATAAACACTTAAGGCAGTTTATAACTAAATGAAAAGCCTTTTAAACTTGAACTTCAGCATAAAATGGCAAAGATAAAATAAAATAAAGCCATTTAATTACTCACATGGATATTCTACTAGTCGAAAAATCCCATGCATTATCAATAACCACTTTCATAATGATGGAATGCATAATTCCAGACTATCATAACCACATAGCCAAGGCCTCGTGCCAAGACTACAAATAAGATTTTTCCAAGGCCTTGTGCCAAGACACTAGTTTGTCTCATGAGACCTACCGATGCATTGAGGAGCTATAGCAGGCTCCACCCGTCACATATTAAGTCCAATGCATTCCCATATGAAAAGGTTTAAACATAACATAAACATTCGTATTAAACTAGCATACGAAATGTCAATACTTTCACCACAAACCATGAATGGTATAAAAATAGCACATCCACAGTCAAACATAACTCATTCGATACAATATGGAAGATTGTATTGTATCACATTAACCTCAATCAAGAATAATGAAGGTTGTTGACATAGATGAAAATAATCATCAAAACTATTTGATAGAAATATCCCCCTTTTCTTGAAATCATTTAAAAACCACACTATTTATCAAGAATACATTTAAAATAGATTTTAGAATCAAAGTTTCCCATACCACTTTGAAACTTTTAAAAGTAATTTTGATTTTAAAACGTTAATGTCCATATAAATAAATCTTTAAAACCATTTTTAAATCATGGACATTAATGAGAAAGATTTAGAAGATTAAGTCTTTAAAACATTTAAAAAATGGTATTTTAGTTAGAGTTTCTAACCAAAAGAGAGACACATGAATACAAATAATTGAGGTAATAAAAACTTTGTAATATCATGAGAATAAAGGGATTCATGATATACTATGTCAAAGTACATTATATACACCACATAAAAGTGATTTGGTGTATAACAACAAAGAAGTCTCAATGGAATGCAAATTGAGATGAAATCTCTCATAAAGCTGTATACTTAGGTTAAGGATAGATCAAATACATAGTTATGTGTGAAAAATATAAATACACTAAATATGATTGGATATTTAGTGTAAAACAATCAAAGGACATTCACACATAATCTTGTAAAAACAACACCAATGAATTGGATGTTTAACTCAACAAATGGAGAATGAGTTAAAATTACTCTTATAAAATTCTTATCGATGAATTGAGAAATTATAAATCGAGTGATTATGTGTATCAAAAGTATATCTACAGGAAGGGGAGTGGAAATTATGACATAATCAAATGAATAGTGATTCCACACATAATCTTGGAGTAATATAATCAATGAAATATGCGTAAAGCCAAATGAGTGGAAATTGAAATCTCAAATTCCATTATTGATTAAGTAACTTACGAAACATACACCCATGAAAGAAGGATCATACCATGATGATTTAAATAACCATAAATTAAAGTATATTACACAATGAATACAATCATGGGCAGTACACATACACCACTTGCAATAATTAAGTGGTGAACAATAAAATTCTCACGGAATTAAAAGTGAGATAAGAAACCCCTTACCACGTTAATCAACTGAGTAGTATGGCCAAAAGTTAATAACCACCAAATTATTTACAGAATAACATGAATATAAAGAGAATCATGATAATATATATCAAATGGCAGTACACAATACACCATTTTCAATAATTTAGTGGCGAACAATGGAAATCTCACGAAATTGAAAGTGAGATAAGAAAATCCCTTACTTTGTACTTTTTCCTTGGTCGACGGTAGTTTTAACTCCTGTATAATGGTGAAATAATTGTTATTGAATTATACAAGAATCATTTACTTTAATATGATATCATATATGATCTTTTAACATTGATTTGTTAATAATATCTTAGAATTATCGTCATTTCGGGTGTTAATGGGTTCATTTTACTTTATATTCTTTGTTATGTGAGCCATATTAGTTATTAATGGGATGTATATTATTCATATCCAGAATGATATCAAGTCCTTAGATACTATTTTTAAATCATAAAATTATAATTATACTTTAATGGATATGATGGAGAATGAATCTCATCGCGTTCGTGGAGACGGTAGTCCGTACATACACACGAGCGACAATATCATTCTTTTGATATTAAAATAATATATAATTGGATGTTATATCATATATAAAAAATAATTATCATGTTATATTTATTATTTACATGAGTTACACATCATTATTATACCCATCCAAATAATAATATATTGAATAACAATTACACCACGACGTGAAGACGGTAAGCCGTACGTACGCACGTATGGTGACATGTTATTCAAAGGATGGATAGAATACTGAATATGGTTGTACCATATTTATAATAACATCATAGTATATATATGATACTGGAGTTATTATTTTATAATGGTAATAACAAAGAAAGAGGAAGTGGAAGAAGAAAGGAACTTAAAAAGGGGTGGTGAAAACATTACCTCTTCTTCGGGTTCTTCCTTTTGATTTGATCAAAAGGGCTCCTTAGGTTGGCTTTCTGACCAAACTAAGGAATCTAGGTTGTAGTGAGTGAATTTGAGATAGTATTTGGGCAGGGGTTGGCCGAACCAGAGGTCTTTGAAGGTGTGAAGAAATGAGAAGGAGGAGTGCCCTTTTATAAGAGGGGTGAGGGGCACCTTTGGAAAAGATAGAAATATTAATTTATAATAAATTCATATTCGGTTTATAATGGCTCAAAAGTTTATTATTTAAATGTTAAGGTGGGTATGGGTCGAAAAAAACTCAACCAATAGAATTTATATAGGTTTGGGTCATTATATTAACCTTATCTTTAAGTATTAACTCTTAGTTAATTAGTTTCACTTTTACAATGTCTCTTTGTATTTTTATATTATATGGTTAATAAACTTACTATATACATCCAAGAGACCCCCCCCAAGTGGTCCATTAATGATGAAACTATCATGATATAAGTCTCTTGGCCGAGCCATAGATTTTTAGGAATTTAATATCAATTAATAATATAATATTTGTTTTAATAACTCTTTTATGTCAATTTTGACACTATTCAATAGTTGATTTTTGTGAAACTCATAACAGATTTATTACTTCGAAAAGTCAATTAAATCAATCCTAATATATCATATTATCCTATAAAATTATTTTAATTCATTAAAAGTTTCATATTATATTTAGTTCGGTATTTATAATATCAATTATTTTAATTTTTCACTATTATAGTAATTACTTTATCATCATTGTGTCATAAATAAATTAAATTATTTAATGTCTAAAAATTATAAATAAAATATCATTATGTAGGAAATATTTTTATCTTTCTAATTAATATTTATAATCTAAAATCCAACATATATAACCCTATGTAAAAATTGTTTTTCTAAAAGATATATGGTTGTGTCATTTTTGTATTTATTTTAACTTAATTAAAATAAAGTGTCATTATCACTTACAAGTGGATCCATGGGTCCCAAAATCGACCCAAAGATGCCCATGGTCGACCATGTATCAACCAATAGGGTTAAGACACGTTTTAGGGTAATTTAGTATTATTATAATATTATTTTTTAACCATTGTTTACCGGATTTACCCTTTAACCATGGTAAATAAAATATTTACCGAAGTAATTATCCAAAATGTTTAAAAATAAAAGTTACCTATTTACACAATTTGAACATACTGATTCCAAATATGGAATCCATTTTTCCAAATTCAAAAAACAGAAGTGGCAGAAATTAATTTAAAATTAATTCCTGTTGTTAAAACAAAAAGCGTGTTTTTTAGAGATAATAACTATCAAAAGATTGTCACTTGTTTATGTCTGGTTTAAATGTGAAATTATGTTCAATGACCCACATTGTATTACATGGTAAAAATATATTCTAAATATACTTTAAAACCACTCAAATTCATAATTTATCACTATTAATTATTTTTATTAAAAAAGTTGTTTTTAATTAAAATTTAGTAATTTTCACTATTCATCAAAATATGAAAGTTATCCGAAAAGTACCAAAATTTCACCCTAGGCTAATTTTGATATTCTGAATCCAAAAATGAAGTCCATTTTGAGAGATAGTATTTATAAAATTTCAAAAAGTAGGTATTACTATTCATAACAGCTAGTTTGATTGATTATGGTGTGTTAAAATCTCAAAGTTGCGTACAATGCACGCCATTGCATTATTCGAAAGGAAACATACCGAGGAAGCTTGAGGTGTTACATTACACATGACTAGTGATATTAAAATATTAAAAAACATTGAAGAAAATGAAGGAGTAGTAACTTTTGGAAATTAAATTTCCTTAAAAATTAAAGATTTTTTCTATGATGAGATTGAATCAAACAAGTTAAAATTAAAGGGTGTTCTTTATATAGAAGGTTTAAAAAACAATATTTGAAATTTGATCTAGTTATGTGACAATGAGAATGATTTTTTCTTTTAAAAAAACTCATGAATAATCAAGAAAACCAAATATAAAATGGTAATTACCAAATTAGAAATAATAGGTAGAAATTTATTTCAAATTGGAAACCCATCAATTTCGTGCTACTTGAGTGATAAAGATGAAAACAATGTACTGAAAACGATAATTCTCCACCTTATCCAAATAAACATAAAAAATAAAAACATGAAGTAATGAGACACCTTAACCAACTCAAGTGAGATAAATAATCCAATTGTGACACTTTTCAAAATGAGAAGATGATTCAAGGATCATACAAAATAGTGGATATTTAGTTTACCAGACATTTAGAACACATTCATTTAGATGTATATAGCTCTATAAGAAACAAGTCAGCCAAGGAAGATATTTATTTGATTAATTTAATTTATGATTACAGAAAAATGAAAAATATATTATTTATGATTCACAATTTTGAATAAATTTAAATATTTAAAATCATTAGAAGACCAGTTGAAAATGATCTTGGAGTGTACATAATGAGGGTGAGATTAAACAATGGAAAGGAATATACATGTAATACTTTTGAAATTTATTTGGTAATGCATGGTATAAAAGTTAAACACAACACACCATTCACCCACTAGAAATTTCATAAAACAAAATAATAATAGGATAATTTTTGATATGGTAAGGATTATGCAAGTTGACTATAAATTATCCTATTTTTTCTAGAGAGAAACTATTTTCAATGTAGTTCACAACCAAAATAGATTTTTATTAAGACATGAATTTAATATTACACTATATTATATGTAGTATAAAATAAATCAAAATATGAAGTACTTTAAAGTCTTTGGAATCCCTTGTTTCATGAATATCAGTGGAAGAAATCCAGATAAGTTTGAAGAAATAACATCAGGAGACACCTTCATGGGATACTTTTCTAATGGAAGTGTCCAAAAAAGATGGAATAAGAAATTAACAAATATAGTATAATTTTCTGATGAAAAAATTAGTAAAAATTATAGAAAAATATTATTTACTTTTTAGGTAGATGGTGAGGCAACTAGAGTTAGAATCATGTAGATTTCAGAAAAACAAACTGATGAAGAAGCTAGAAATATGAAGAATGCAATTGAAGTTGGTTCAGATTTGACTAGTGATGAAGATGATACTTTTTATAATTAGATATAAATACATAATATATTAAATAATCATGTTGAATCTAAAAATATTATTGGAAATAAATATACACATGTTTAAACATAAAAGATTCTGAGATTGGAAAATCAAACTCCACTCATCTCAGAAGTTGAATAACAGTCTGTTTCAAAGGCAGTTGAGTGTAAGGAATGGATCAATTCCATGAATGAAGAGATTGATCATATATAGAATAAATCCAATTTTTATCTTTTTCCAATACATGAAGGGAAAAAAATTATTGTCACTAATTGGGGTTTCATAAGAAAAATCCATGAAAATGGATATGTGGTTAGAAACAAAGAAAGACTTGTTTGTAAAGGTTACTCCCAAATGGAAGGAGTTGATTTTGACGAATAATTTTCACCAATATCTAGGATTGAAGCCATCAGGATGTTCTTATTAGTGTAAACACATATATATTACAAAATTTATTAAATATATATGAAATCTTTATTAATAGTGATCTTGAAGAGGAAGTTTTCATTAAACCACTAGAGGGTTTTATCATTGATAAAGATTGAAGCATAATTTTTAGGATTAATAATGATTTATATACATTGAAAAATGACCCTAGATCATGTTATTATAGTATGGATAGTTATTTTAGAAGTATGGAATTTTCAAAGGTAAATGTGGATAGAAACATTTATATGAAGGATCCATCCAAATACACTCTTATAGTCATTGTATATATTGATGATATTATTTTTATAAGAGGAAAAGAGTGTATTTTTGAATAATTTTATAAGGGAATTAAAATACATTATGATATGTTAATTTTGGGTGAGATTATTTATCATCTAGTATTTTAGATTGTACAAAATAAAGATTAGTTTTTTCTACGATAAATATTCTAGGGAATTTTTGAAGAGGTTTGGAATGGAAGATTGTAAATAAATATACACTCCCATAGATGTTAGAAGAAAATAAATAAAATATGTGTCTGAAAAAAGTTTTAGTGAAAAGTATTTTAGGAAAATCATTGGTAGACTTCTCTATTTGAAAAATTCCAGACTTGATATAGTGTTTGATGTTATTATCTAGGTGATGATTCAAACCAGCACTCCTGAATCCAATGCTCATAGAAACGTACTTTACATACTTTATTTGATACCAAATATAAAATAATAGATATAAACTTCATCAATTACAAAATCAAGACTATTACTTCATCTATTTTATTCTATAGGATCTTTTTAGGTTTATTAATTTAGATAATTAGGGAAAAATAATAACTAGGAAATCCAATTCTCTTTGTATCAAGTAGAATTTTTTTTCAATATAAAAGAAACTAATTAATCAATTTTGTGTCTTCAACATCTCCCATAAATTATTTCATATGTGATATCCTTTTAAACATTTTACATGTACTACTATTCATTACAACCTGGGTAAATAGAACCATAATAATGGGTGAGATCAAACACTCAATAAGTTAATCATATAAATGAAGAAATCATGGAATAAATATAATGACATAAATAAGTAAACAAAATGAATCCATAATCAACTTTATACTTAGAGCATACTATATCCTTTACAATAAATGAAAAATATATATAAATAATACTGATCACATTTTAAAAGAAAGAATAATTTATGATATCAAAAACCTACTATCAAGGACATGTGACAAGACACCATACATACCATCAATACCAAATTCAAGACATCTTACTGAATTGGGAAGTCATACAGCAAATACCCAAACCTATTTTGTCTCATGAGACCAGTTGATGAATAGAGGGTCTATATAATTTCAATCCCAACTCACCACCTAATTATGTCTAATGAATTCACCATAAGATTCATCATGACCTTTCAAACGATTCCTTGCGGAACCTATTTCCCAATAAAACATAGTGATACATATAATGAGAAAAATATAAATTAAATACATAATCAACCAGTGTTAGTAGTCATTAATCATCAAGAATTATAATACATTTCCCCATGTCAATAAAATGGATTATGTAACGACCCACACTGTTTAAAAAAAAATCACCTTTTGATTTAATTAAATGTCTTATTATGTAATATGGTTATAGAAAACACATCCACTTATTTTGTTTTATTATATACAATTGGATTTAAAAGACTGTTAAGTATGTTTAATATTTATAACATATCCATTTAATAATGATCACATGATTAGTATAAATATAGAGTTTTAACAAATCCAATTTAAATAGACAAAGGAAGTGATGACCTCAACCCGTAGGATCATACCATATAAAGCCTATTTATTAGATATTACAAGGGAGATAAAATAAATGGTATTTTACCTTGACCAATACCAAGCTAATATCCAATAACTAAATCATGAGTGAAATCATTTATGGGATAAGTTCAAGCTAATCGAGATCACGACCCAAACTATGTTTACCAAACCATCCCATGAAAGTCTCACTATCATGTATCTTACCCTTAGGGTGTTTTTTGGTGTATTAAAGGGATATATATCAAGAATATAGTAATATGAATATGTAAATTATTTTTTATAGAAAAATTAATATATTTTCATCCTATTAGGGTTACTTTATAAATGATTTTTATTTTGATATAATAATACAAAATTAGTATTTCTGGGTAATATTAAAATTCAATTAAGGATATTACTTTGATGAATTAATAAGTTTTTTAAATAAATAATAAAATATTAATTTTTTATTAAATATAAAGGATCATATAATTTTTATGAATTCAAATGTAATTTTTATAAGGGTTCGAAAACTATTATTGTCAAAAAACCCAACACTTCATAATAAATGTAGATTTTATTTTAAAAGTTAAAATTCACATATTTATAAAATTATTTAAATAAAAAAAATATTATTTTTGAATAATAACATCAAAATTATCCAATAGTGAATTTTTCATAATTTTTCGAGATAGTCGAATTTTCTGGTAAAAATTAAATACCGTATAAATATTCTTTTGGTATTATGACATCACAATGAACCAAAAGTGGTGTAATAAATACTATAATAGGTATAAAAGACTAAATATATCTTTAAACTTTAAAATAATGTGATTTTATGTTTATTTAATTCATTTTATAAACCCTTATGAATCCTCCAAAACCATTAATATATTTTAAGGTTTTAAAACCATTTATTTTAGTGTATGACTCAACTCCACAAAAGAAAGGGTATTATATTATTAATTTAGTCCCTTAGAATTATAAAATAATTATAACTAATCCCATTTTGCATAAAACATGGGTAAAAACCATGGGATGGATTATGGTTTTGATTATTTTATTATGTAGATTCCAAAACATAAATAATAAAGAAACCCACCTCTTCCTATATAAACCCACCCAAGTTACCATTTATATTTACTAAAACTCCTTGGAGAATTTACATACTATTAAATCCACTATCTATAGTCATACCAAGGTTACCAAGGTCTCAATAATCCCCTCCTAAGCATTTTAAGTCACAAACTCAAGTAATGGATTTCTCTCTTCTCATTTCCATTCAAGCACTTATTTTATGTTATGTCTCTTAAATTCCATTTTCTTTTGTTGGGATATGTTTTTTCATATTACCATTACTTTAAATTTAATGTATAAATAATTAGATCCACCTTTAACTCTCACTAATCCTCCCATTAACCTTTCTTTTTCACCCTCTACCATGCCAAAATATAGTTAGGATTATTTTCTTTATTCACGTTTCTTCATAACTCATGCCTTCTATTTAAAATTTTAATGTTGGGATATGTTTCTCAATGTCCCTATTACTGACCATTTTATTTTTATGTGATTATAAACCCCCTTTTCTCTCATAAACAAATTTTTATGTTTATTTAAGTGATGTTGTTATGCTACCTAAATTTAACAACAATTTTCCATGTTAGAACAATTATGTAGTGAATACCATACCCATTTCCTATCAAGGGTGTTCACATTTATGCACATATAATTTTTTGTTGGGGAATTACATATATTTGTTCTACTATAATTGATCTTAGAATAAATTATAATGATGAATTAATCCATGTTTTATGATCTATGTGGCACACTTAAGCATGATAATGAAATGAATATGATGGGTGCACCCAAAATTATATAGTGCTCCAATGCATTGGGTAATGTTTAGTCTAATGAGATGAAATGTTGGTACCAGGAGTGAACTGTATTACTTTATGGGACTTGACCACTATTATGTATTTATGGTTTATCCTTGACCTATGTTTATGATGCAGTGTTTTAAGTTGTTTCCACATTTCCCATGTTGTGATTATCATGCTATATCATGCCTTTTAATTCATGTTACTTTTATGACCCATTGATATTCTTATTGTCTAACAAGTATTATTCTCTTCATTTTAGGCCATGTTTATTCCCTTACTAGGTTTTTTAGTTCACCCCTTTATTATGTTTGTCCCTAGGTTATCTCGTGCAGTTTTAAAAGTCATATAATTTTAGAAGCATGTTAAGGAAGGTTTTAATAATGTTGTTATATCCCATGTTCAAGATGTTATGCTATGTAACTACTTCAAAAATACACTAGAATTATTGATCTTTTATGCTGTATTATGTGTAATATTATGTAATAAATCATGAATTAATGTGAAATAAGAAACAAGGTTTTTATAGTTGGTATTAGAGGAAAGGTTTAGTTATTTTTTGGATTTGGATTTGAAAACTCCAGAGAAAGCCTTAGGGATAAGACTAAGTATAAGAAAACATCCCTAAAATTTGGTAAGTATTGTGTAAGTATTTTATCAAGAAAATAAATCCCTATCTAGATACTAAAAATGGATTTTGTTCTATAAAAGATGTACCTAGGGGTAATAACTATGATAATGTGTGTTAGGACTGACTTAGTATAACCTAGTACACGATAACAAGACTTAATGCGCACCTCGTTTGACACTCCTAGGGGATATGATTTGGTAAATTCATAATCTCATTACAAACCATTATTATGGGAATAAAAAATTCCCATAAGAATATATGTTTGGAAATAGATCATGGATAACATAGATTAAATCCTATAAATTCATAAGTTAATAAATACATATAATTTACAAGTTATCCCTTTAATGTCATCATATTCCCATCTATGTGTTTAATAGTTTAAAAATAATCAACCAAAATTTTCCTTTAATTCTATAAAATTGCTAGAAATAGGAGGAATCAGGTAAACAATCAATGCGACGGACAATTTGATGACTACCCCAATGAGATTCTCAACCTGATTGGAATAGGAATCTCAAAATTTATGACAATACTCTCTCAAATTCAGGTTATGTATAGAAAACTCGATGAGGAGGAGTACCCAAATCCCCATAGGAGAGAATAAGCTATGATCAAGACATTTATAAAACAAAATACTTTAACTTTTAATGTATCATTTGAACCCTTAATCATGGAATAATGGATCAACTCCCTTGTGAAGATCTTATCCATCCTTTAATGTTCCAAAAAAGATAAGGTTATAATGGATATTTATCGTATGGAGGGAGAAGATGATCAGTGGTGGAAATTAATCAAGAATATTAAGCCTAAGGAAGAGATCAAAGTGATGGAGAGGAATGAATTATGGAATTTTTTTGATAAATATTTTCCTCGTACTATACATATTAAAATGGAAATGGATTTCCTTCCCCTCAAGAAAAAAAGACGATGAATTTTTCAAGTTGTGTGAGGAAAACTTCAAAATACCTGCATGATAGGCCTTTGGATTTTTTTCACCCTTGAATGCAAGGATTACCACTTATTTTGTGTGCTAAAACCTAATCTATGAAAATCCTTGGTGATTCATGACTTTGATAGCTATGAGGAAATTTTATAATGTGCCCTCAAAGTCAAAATGGAGATCGAAGAGTCTTAAGGGTATCACAAGGATAAGAAGCAGAAATTGGAGTCAAATGCTAGTGGTTTTATGGAGAAATATAATAGTTCCATGAAATTTCAGCATCCCACTTGTCAAAGGCATTGAAAGAAGCACCCCAATTTTTTTAAAGGGAATGAGAAAATGCTTTAGGTGTGGGAAGGAAGGGAACCTAGCTTGCATTTGCCAACAGGAGAAACCTTCTAATGCGATGGATGAAAAGAATGCTCCAATAAACCCTCAGTTTATTGTGAATTTCTTCAACTTCAAGAAACCAGGTCACTTTGAAAATCAATGCAATAAGACAGGGGTTTTAGGAGACAACCAAAAAAATCCAAGGTATAAAGGGGGATCTTTTTCCATCACAACCGATGAGATGGATTTAGAAAACAAAGTGGTGATAGGTAATCTAGTTATTAATTAAATAATAGAGAACATAATTATTTATTCTAGTAATACTTATTCCTTCATATCATGAAATTTTAGTAAAACTATTCAAACACTGCCACAAAGAATGGAAGTAGAGTTGTCGATGAAAATGAAAAATGGTGAAATTATTACATCACAAGTATATAAATCATATCCTATAAATTTTGTGGGATGAACTTCCTAGAGAACCTTGTTATACTTAATTTGGTAGAATTTGGTGCAATTATGGGAATGGATTGGATTTACCTATATAAATCCAACATAAATTGAAATGAGAAGGAAATCACTATCTGTACAGCGAATTGACCCCGAATTCTATACAAGTTCAAGGAGGAGGATAAATATTTGTTAACACCAAGATATCAAGAATTGATATTTTTTCCCTATAATAAAGCGTATCTAGATCAAATGATTAAGTTTAAGTAAAGAACCATCCTTGAATACATTCTAGTTATGAGTGAATGCACTGGTGTGTTTCCTGAGGAATTGCCTGGTCTTACTCCTAGCCGAGAGGTTTAATTTTTAATCGATATTATACATGGGGTGTTACCATTATACAAGAATCCATAAAAAATGGATATTGTGGAACTTTAGGATCTAAATAAACAACTATATGATAATCTAGATAAAGTGTTCATATGCCCAAGTTCTTCACCATGGGGTGTACCGGTCCTCTTCATAAAGAAGAAGTATGGGTCAATGTTCCTTCACATTGATTATCATGAGATCAACAAGATCACGATATAGAAAACGTATCCTCTACCACAGATTGATGACTTGTTCAATTAGCTACATGGAGCATAATACTTCTCCAAGGTAGATCTGAATTTAGGATATTACCAAGTTAGGGTGAAGAAGTAGGATACTCCCAAGATTACTTTTTGTACAAGGTATGAGCACTATGAGTTCATAGTAATGCAATTCAGACTCATTAATACTCCAAAAAGTTTCATGGACTTGATGAATAGAGTCTTTAGAGATTTCCTAGACAAATTATTGGTAGTATTTTTAGATTATATTCTAATATACTCCAAAATCAAGGAGGATCATGGGGAGTATCTGAGAACTGTTCTCAAGACCTTGTGAAATGAGAATCATTTTTTTATAAGTACAAAAAACGTGAGTTCTAGTTGAAGGAAGTCTCATTATTGGGGAATATCAACATAATAAATAGGATATCTATGGACCCTTCAAAGAAAAAAGAAATTGGAGAATGTCCAAGGCCACATCTGTGATAGATATATGTAGTTTCCTTGGATTATCTAGGTACTATCTTCAATTTGTGAGAAATTTATCATGATTGTCAAACCCTATAACCAAGATAACTAGAAAGGGAGTCAAGTTTTCTTATAATGATTATGTGAAGAGAGATTCAAGGATTTGAAAATGAGGCTTATCACTACCCATGTTCTCACACTACACATAAGTGGATAATTTTTCATAGTATTCAATGATGCTTCGAAGAAGCTATTGGAATGCATGTTAATGAAAAATGAAAAAGTCATAGCCTATGCTTCAAGGCAGTTGAAATTTCACAAATAGAACTACCTAATGCATGATATGGAGTTGGCTGTATTGACCTTAACTTCAAAAATCTGGTGACATTATATCTTTGGGGGAGAAGTATGGAATATATATGGATCACACATGCCTCAAGTATATATTCACATATAAAGATATGAATATGCACCAATAAAGATGGTTAGATCTAATAAAAGACTATTCCTACTCAACTCACTACTATCCTAGGAAAGTTAATAAAGTGGAAGACCCTATAATTAGAAAGGATACAAAAATTTAATCATTTATGAGAATTGAGAAGTATCTAATCTTCTTAAACTTGAAGAGGATGGAAATGGGAATAATAAAGAAAGTAATTTCATCAATCCTTTCACAAATGATTACTCAACCGTATCTTTTAGGAAGTTTAAAGGATTATAAAGGGGATTATGTGATAATTCAGAAGAAAGTGGAAACTATAAGAAAATGTATATCCTTGAAGCTCAGTGCTAATGAAGGAGTTGTGAGATTTGGGTCATAACTATGTGTACCGTCAAATCCTGAGTTAAAGAAAGAAATATTGGATGATGCACATAGTTCGACTTTCTCCATTCACCTGGGAAGCACAAAGATGTATTGAGATCTATGAGAACACTATTGGTCGGATAATATAAAGAAGGAGATCGCTGAGTTTACAACAAAGTGTCTTGTATTCTAGAAAGTAAAAGTAGATAGGAAAAAATCTAAGGGGATGATGTAACCATTACCCATGCTTACAAGCAAATGGGAAAAAATCACCATGGAATTTGTCACCATACATCCAAAGAGATATAGGGGAAATAATTCTATATGGGGTTTTTTGTGTATTTTCTTACAAAGACAACTAACTTTACTGAAATTTTAGAGGATTTATTTCTCAATAAACTTCCACAAATATACATCTGAGAAGTGGTAAGGGTGAATAGAGTACTACTATCAATTATATCCAATCAAGATCTGAGATTCACCTCCAAGTTTTGGAAAAGTCTCCTACATGATCTAAAAACTAATATGAACTTCAGTATAACCTATCATCCTCAAACTAATGGCCAATCTAAGAAGACTCTTTAGAAAATAGAAGAAATGTTGTGAGCATGTTCCATGGACTTCAAAGAAGGATGAGACCAATATATTCATCTAGTAGAGTTATCTTAAAATAATAGTTTCCACTCAAGCATCCAAATGGATTATTATAAATATCTTTATGAGAATAGGTGTATAACACATGAATATTGGGATGAAGTTGGGGAACAAAAACTGCTAGGTCTTGAAATGGTCAAGGAAATGATGGAAAAGGTTATGACCATTTAGCATCACATCAAGGCTGCAAAGATTTGAAAAAATATTGATACTGAAAATCATCGATGAGACTACGAGTTTAACGTTGGAGACTTGGTATTCCACCACATAACTCTATGGAAGAAAGTGATGAGATTTGAGAAGAATGTAAATCTTAGTCAAAGATACATCAACCCCTTTGAGATCCCTGATCACATCATAGCGGTGGCCTATCGACTTGCACTCACACCTAACCTATCTCAAGTAAATTATGTATTCCATATATCCCTCTTGAGAAAGTACATACTAGACCCCTCACATGTACTCAATCCATAGGTGGTACCACTGGAGAATGATATTTCCTATAAAGAGTAGTTGGTGAAG
Source organism: Viscum album (assembly GCA_963277665.1). Lineage (NCBI taxonomy): Eukaryota > Viridiplantae > Streptophyta > Magnoliopsida > Santalales > Viscaceae > Viscum > Viscum album. Next base: position 740,584,353 of record OY728160.1, read on the forward strand.
ATATCAGATCATAGAGAAAAAGTTTTATAAAATAAGATAATTCACCTTATCAAAGAGTTGTAGAGAAACCACTGTATGATCGAAATATGAATTTAGATTCTCAATTACAAGAGGGGGGGGGGGGTAGGGTGAATTGTAAGTTAAAAAACATTCATTTTTAACCTTAAGGAAAACTATGTTTAACAAGTTTAAAAAAGGTAAATTCACATGACCTCTTTTAGTTCAACAAACTTTCTAGGTTCTAGAAATATGGTTCCATAAATGAAACTTAAGAAAAGTTTACAAGAAAAAGATTCTACTTTAAAGCATATATAATCTTACTTATCAGAGTATAAAAAAGAACAAGAAAGTATACGAAGGTTATACCTTCTTCCTTTATCAAAATACAATGGAAAAGAACTTGAAAAAAAACAAGTAACAAGTATTAAATCTTTAAACCCAAAGAGTAGGGTATCCAAAAACCTTGGATAAAGTTTCCTTGATTTATAATTTCAAGAAATTCTATCTTACCCACACCAGGGTAAGACCTCGATAGTAGTATTGGAATATTTCCTGCTATCCCTACAAGCCCTCGAACTTTAAGATAGTTGGAACCTCTATCTTCCTTTCCACGAAAGTTCTTGAACTTTAAGGTAGTCAGAACCTCTGTATTCCAATCCCCTGAAGTCCTTGATTTTACACAACAAAAATCAGAGTTGCATGAAGAAAGCTTAACAAGATGTTCAGTATGCACAAGGAATGAGAGTCTATCTCTCTAGAAATCACTTCAGGAGCATGAAATCTCTATAATTATCGAGTCGGTGTTGAAATCATTCAAATGATATCCTATTTATAGTCATTTCTCCAATGGTTGGCTCCCTCCTCCAATGGCCATATTTTTCCTTGAATTTTGGAGGGACCTGTACACGTGTCACTCAAACAACAGTTAGTTAGAAACCAAATGTACGACATCATTTCATAACTATAACAAGTGCAAGTAAAATATGTTTTCTTAACCAAGTCTATTTTTCGGAGTCTAAGAAAAAATACAAGTTCGGAGTCTAATAAATTAATAATTTAGAGACTATAAATCATGGATATTCGGATTCTGTTTTCCAAATAATTCAGAACCTAAATTCTATAGACTTTGGAATCTGAATTCTAATGAATTTGGAATCTTATTTTTTTTAGGAATTCAGAGTCTAAATTTTAAGGAATCTGGAGTCTGAATTATGAGGAATTCAGAGTCTGAATTTTGATAAATTCGGAGTCTGAATTTTAGATAATTGGGAATCTAAATTTCAGATAATTTGGAGTCCAAATTTCAGAGAATCCGGAGTCTGAATTTTAGAGAATTTACAGTCTGAATTTCAAAGAATTTAGAGTATGAATTTCAGAGAATTTAGAGTCTGAATTTAAGACAATTTGGAGTCTGAAAACAGAATACTCTATAACCAAGGATTTATAGGATTATGAGGTTTTAGATATGAAACCAAATTTTACCCTTTATAAATAAAAAGAGTTAGATTTATAGAAACTATAAAATGTACAATGAAAACATATGTAAGGATAAAATTTCCTTGAGGAAAGAAAATTTTCTTTATTAAGAAATTCTTAGGAAAAAAAATAATTTTCCTTCAGATAGAGTGTTTGTGATTATCAAAACATAGAGGAATGTAAAATTCATAAAGAAACCTTATTGACTCAACAATATCCCCCCTTTTGGAAAGCACAAACATCCTTAGAAAAAAGAATATAAGGACTTATAGTTTTTCATTATGAACATAAAAGAAAACTTATCTCCCCTTACATATGAATCATAGTGAATACGACTAACCCCCCCTTAGGTTTTGAAATCCCTAAGGATCGTATTATTGATTTCTTGAATGATATTTTACATTTTATTGCATAAGAATATATTATTTAATAAGAGATTCCCCTTAGATGAACCCCCCTTACTTAGGAAAATATCTTATTTACTTAGAATTAATTTTATCATTCCTTTCTTCCTCTTTGTGATTTTAAAAAAGGAATAAAGATAATGGGAAAAAAATATGGTACCTATAAAATTAGTACTAAACAACCAAATATATATGAAGAACAAAAAAAATTCCATTATGATTGAAAGAATTTGTATAAAGAAGAAAATACAACAAAAGATCGGAATGGGGTATAATTATAATTATTTCTCTTTTGGAATTAACTTCTTGACAATGGTTTTCAGCTTATTTATCTCATTGTGATCTTCTTCCATACGCTTGAGCAGTTGATCCTGATCTTCATTTTTCTTCTCTAAGGCTTTTATATTTTCTTCCTAAGCCTTAATAATATCTTCTTGAGTCTTCAAAACTTCTTCTTTATTAAAAATATTTTCTTCAAACTCAATTCTAAGATCCCTTTCACTCTTCCAATTTATATCCATTGAATTAAGCTTTCCATTCAAGTCATTGACTTCTTGCTTTGGGGTTGTCTGTTCTAGAGTCATCTTTTCCTCAAAACTTTTAGAAAGGTCATTAAGCTTCCCATATTCGGTGTTAAAATCATATTTCACATTATCTTGAAATTCATCAAAAACTCTCAGATCTTCAATTATCTTCCTTGACCAACTTTTAATCTTCTTGCATGATATTTTATGAGCTTTATATTCAATGAATAAGGTTTTGAAATCTATCTCTAGATTTAGAAACTTATCCATAAGAATGGTGACTGAATATACATTCTAATTAAACAAGTGCTGAAGCATCTGATACCTCGAGTCTATACTTAGAAATAAGGGGATTGTATCAACCATCTTCTTTAAATATTATACCACAAAATCATGTCCAAGATAAGATGATTCCAAATTAGAGTGTTTGGTTGGTGAGTATTATTTTTCTATCTATTCATCGTTCCTCTTTAATGAAGCACTGACATCTTTATTTTTCACCAAATATTTACTAGGTGTATCAACCGACACTTGTTTTCACTTATCATCCATCGCAATGATCTCTTATGCTTTGGGTGATTCATGCTCACTATTATATAATTGAACAATCTTATCTTCCTCAAGGTTTTCTTTCTTAGAACCTGCCACAATATCCTCTAGCTGAATGAAGTCATGGATGCTAATTTCTTCTTCAGATATCTTATTCACTTCTTCCTGACCTTTTTCTTCTTTTCCTAGAGTAGGAAGTTTTGAATATTCAACTTCAGAAGTTCGGATTGATAGTTTCTCAAAAGGACTCTCTTTCTCATGATAATCCTCTACTTGCCTTATTATCTCTTTAGTATCACTACTTCATTTTTCTTATTCTTCTTCTTCTTCTACTTCTCCTTATACTTCTTCTATTTCTTCCTCTCTCACAATTTCTTCTTCTTATTATGGTTTCAGAATTACTACCTTCTTTACCAGATCCACATGGAGTGATTCTTTCAAAAACAATTCTAGTACCTGGAGTTGTTCAAAGGATTTCTTAGCAGCCTTAAGAATGGATTTAACTATCTCAGCTTGAGAAATTTTCTTCCTCTTCTTCTTTTCTTTCTCTTGCTTCTCAAGATCTTCAACAACCTTTATCTTTAAAGTTTTTTCCTCAGCAGGTTCCAAGACAAAAGTAGGATCCCCTTCCTTCCTATTCTTCTTTCCCTCTCTCCACTTAGCCACTACTTCATCAGGGTAAGTCTTTTGCTTCTTTGGTTTTGGGGGTGCTTATTGAGTTTCCTTAGCCATAGGGATTTTTTCTTTCTCTTTCGGTTCCTTTGCCTTCCTCTTCCTTCCACCATTTTTGTAAGTCTCAGACACTTCCAGTTTATCTGATAGAGATTCTATTTCTGATTCAAACAAATCATAAAAATCTCCAGATTTACAATTGAATCCAACCTTAATCCTTCTCAAGGTATCATCGCTAAGTAGCATAACCTTGTAATTTCTTGGCTTATAACTGTAAGGGATTTTGAATGATTGAAGACAAAGAACAATAATTTTGTAGAGAATGGCTGGATACATGATCTTTGAGACTTCAAATTTTCATTCTTGATATTATCAATTATAACCAAGATATACTTGACCAAGTTTATCTTCTTGAGGTTCACCAAGAAATCCAGATTATAGATGTCACTTTTTTTAGGGAATCCTTATCCCATTTTCTTGGAATCATAAAACCTTGAACCCATAATTCAAGAATCCAGAATTTTGTAGAAATATGGATAATATTTGGAGTCATTAATTTTTTCAAGCCAAGGCACTCTAAAGCCTTTTCCTTCTCAAACAAACTTGATACATCTGGAATTTTATGGGTGAAAAATTCAGCTTCACCTTTATAAAGAATTCCAATCATATTTGTATCCTTGATGTAGGAAAGAAAGAAGGTCTTTACATAGCTCTTAAAGGAAAACTTATCTCTCCCTCCTTAATTGAAGAAACATACTGATTCGTAAAATTCAACAAACAAATCCGAATAAACCAGATCCTGCGCCTTCAGTTTTGATATACATAGACTTTCCTAACCATTCAGCTTGATGTTCTTTGAAATAATTGAATCATACGTAGAAAATAAATTTGGATCGACTAACCTTTCTCTGTATATCTACCATTCACATATTTCCTTTACAATCAACATTTATTTCTAAGGAGAGGCTTCAAAAGACATTCAGAACTAAGGAAAACTTGAATATCCAGAATGACCTTAAGTAGGGGGGAATAACTTCATCATGTGAAGTATTTGAAGATCGATGTGGGAAAACCAACAAGGGGTCCTTATATAGGCATTTGAGATGACAGTTCAACTTCCTTGATTGATCCAACAATTAAAAGACTCTTGATCAGATCTTATAGTTGAGATGATAGAAAAATAAGAGATTTGGTAGGTTCCAATATTTTGAGGTTTTTAAGATAAACATTCAGATTTAAGATAAAGTGAATCCTAAAATGTTTCTTAAACAATATAAAAAGACTAAAATGTAAAAAGATGATTATGAAAATTTAAGACAAAAAACATACCTTCTGGATTTCTAGGAAAATTATTCATAATGAGGAATAATCTTCTTGAAGAAATTTAGACTTCAAAAAAATTTAAAGAAAATTTTGATTACAGAAAAAATTGATTACAAAAAAAAAACTAATTACGAAAATTTTATTACAAAAAAAACCTGATTACAAAATTTTTGATTATAAAAAAAATTGATTACAAAAAAAATCTGATTACAAAAATTTTGTTTATGAAAAAAAATCTGATTACGAAAATTTTGATTATGAAAATTTTGATTACTAAAATTTTGAATAAGGAAAATATTTTTTTTACTAATAAGAAAATGTACCCCCCTATGAAAAGGAGTTTCTTACTATAAGGAGATAAGTTTCATCAAGAAGTTAATATGGAAGATTAACTTACTATTATCATTCCTAACTTTTATTTAATGTATTGAAATCTATTCGAGGGTAAAGATTTTGTGAAAATATCATCAAGTTGATCTTGCATTCCGATAAATTAAATAATAATATCTCTTTTTTGTGTGTGATCCCTAAGAAAGTGATGCCTAATATCTATGTGTTTTTCATGAGAGTGATGTGTAGGGTTTTTACTTAGTGTTATGGCACTAGTATTATCACACAATATTTTTGTTTTGGTAAAACTCATACCATATTTTGTGAGTGTGTGTTTCATCCACAACACTTGATCACAACAACTTCCAGCTGCTACGTATTCAGCTTTAGTAGTGGAAAGTGATATTGAGTGTTGTTTTTTGCATGACCAAGAAACTAATGAATCTCCTAAGAAGTGACAAGTTCCATATGTACTTTTTCTATCCATTCCATATCCACCAAATTCATCATCCGAAAATCATTTTAAAACAAAATCATTTCCACAAGTATAAAAGAGTCGTAAATCTATGGTTCCCTTTAAGTTGCGAAAAATTCATTTCACTGCCTTTAAATGAGATTACTTAGGATTGGATTGATATCTTGTACAAAATCATACTAAAAACATTAAGTCTGGATGAGTAACTATCAGGTATAGTATAATTCCTGTCATATCTCTAAATGATGTTTGATCTACTGGTTTCCAAACTTCATCAAGATCAAGTGAATTTTAGGTACTAATGGGAGTACTAAGACTCTTAGTGTTGTCATATCCATAATTTTTAAGAATATCTTTAATATAATTATGTTGAGATATATATGTTCCTTTTGGTTTTTGATAAATTTTAAAACTTAGGAAAAATGTTAACTCCCCCATCATACTCATTTCAAACTCATATTTCATTAGATTTTCAAATGAATCAGTTAAAGATTGCTGAGTTGAACCAAATATAATGTCATCAACATAGATTTTAACAATCAAAACATTTTTCTTATCTTTCTTTATAAAGAGGGTTGGATCCGAATTTACCTTAATGTAATTATTTTGTAACAAAAATCCTATAATTCTATCATATCAGGCTCTATGGGTTTGTTTAAGTCCATATAAATCTTTGGTAAGTTTGAAAACATGTTCAGGATGTTTTGTATCTTCAAAACTAGGAGGTTGTTCAACAAAAACTTCCTCATGATCATATCTATTAAGGAAAGCATATTTAACATCCATTTGAAAAAGTTTAAAGTTAAAGAATGTTGTAAATTCAAGTAGAATACAGATAGATTAAAGTCTAGCTACTAGAGCATAAGGTTCTTCATAGTCTATTCCTTCTTGTTGATTATAGCCTTTACCAACTAATCTATCCATATTTCTTACTATGATTCCATTTTCATCACACTTTTTTCTGAAGAAACATTTTTCTCCAATAACAGATGTTTCCTTAGGTCTTTAAACCAAGGTCTAGACTTTATTCCTTTCAAATTAATTTAACTCATCTTTCATAGATTTTATCCAATCATCATCACCTAAAGCTTCATCAATTCTTTTTGGTTCTAATTGAGAAAGGAATGCTAGATGTTCTACTTCATTTCCTAAGGAACTTCTAGTCCTTATAGGTTTATTTACATCACCAATGATACTATCACTGGGATGATTCTTAAGAAACACCTAATTCAGGTTTTATAAAACCTGTTCATCAACATATGGTAGGAAATATTTGGGAGTAAATGCTTCAAAAACATTTTATTGAACATTTTCCTTAACAGAAGGATCTTCTATCAAGGGTTGATAATTATTTTTTGAAAACACATCCATAGATGTATATTGAGGTTGTTTAAAAACAAAATTATTAATTTCATTAAATTTAACATGTACTGTTTCTTCAATAGTACAAGTATTTTTATTAAAGACTCTATAAGCCTTAGAAGTTGCGGAGTAGCCTAAGAAAATTCCTTCATCAGATTTGGGTGTGAATTTATGTAAAATATATTTAGTATTCAAAATGAATACTTAGCATCCAAATACCTTGAAGTAGGAAAGTCTAGGTTTTCTACCATTCCATAACTCATAGGGGATTTTATTAAGAAAATGTCTAATCAAAACTCGATTTATAGTATAAAAATAGTACTTACAACTTCATCCTAAAAATGTTTGTCTACTGAATATTCACTCAACATTGTTCCTGTTATCTCTTGAAGAATTCTATTTCTTCTTTTAACAACACCATTTTGTTAAGGGGTTCTTGGTGCTAAGAAGTTATGAGTAATGCCTTTTCTACTACAAAAAGTTTCAAAATAAGAATTTTGAAATTATCCTCCATGATCACTAAGAATAGTTATAAATGAAAGGTTTTTATCGTTTTTAACTTGGGATTTAAAAATTTTGAAATAAGAAAATAATTCAGATTTATTTGCTAGAAAATAGACCCACGTAAATCTAGTGTAATCATCAACTAGGAAAAACACATAGTATTTACCTCCAATGCTTCCAGTTTGTGTTGGAATGAAATGATCCATATGCACCAACTATAATGCATTAGAAGTTGAGACTTCAATGATTTATTTTAAACTTGATTTGTGTTTCTTTTCATATTGACAAGGATCAAAAACTTTTGAAGAATCATATCTAAGATCTGGTATATCCTTAACAAGTCTTTTATTAGAGAGTTTACATAAGTTTCTAAGGTTACAGTGTCCTAACCTTCTATGCCATAACCAAGATTGGTATTACATTGCACTAAGACAAGGTAGATCTTGGCTCCTAAGGTCTTCTAAGTTTAGTGTGCATATATTCTATTGCCTGTGGGAAGAAAGAATAAACTCTTCCTTGGAATTGTGTAGTAAACATTTATCATTCCTAAAATTCACAAGGTAACCTTCATCACATAATTGAATTATGCTAATCAGGTTTTGATTAAGACCTTTAACAAATAAAACATTTGAAATCAAAGTTTTTCTAAGAATAACAATGTTACCTATACAAATAATTTCTCCCTGAGCATTATCTCCGAAAGTTACTTTTCCTCCTTTCTTCTTGATAATCTTTTCAAATAAGTTTTTGTTACCAGTCATGTGCTAGGAAAATATACTATCCATGTACCATGTATTAAAGTTGGTAATATCTTTATTTTCCTAAAAATAAGAGTGTTAGACTTTTGGAACCCAAAATTTCTTGGATCCGGAAACTTCAGAAAGAAAAATTTTAGGTATCCACATTTCAAGGAAAAACAGGATTTATGAAAATATGAAGATTGAGTTTTATTTAAAGAAAATTTTTTCCCAATGCCCACCACTCTGACATTTAGTGCAGAATAGAGCACTTTGAGGAACAAAATAATTATTACTAAAAACCGGTTTAGAATGAGTGTAACCAAATCTAGAATTATTCGTTAGAGGTCAAATTTGGGAATACATTTTATCAAAAATTTTCCTTACCTAAGGTAAAGTTTAAAAAACACTTCCTCAAGGAAAATATTTCTGACTTCATTCTAATAACTAAGTTTTTATCCTCAAAAAAATTAGTTTTAGCACTAGAGTTAGTCTCTAAAATATTTTTTGTAAGAACCCGGATCTTCGTTCATCTATGTTTTTCCTTGTTCTGGAGTTTTTAAGAAAGATGGATTTTTTGGAAAATTTTGAAGTACACACCGTGTACTTTATGAGTACACGCCGTGTACTCTCTTCCTGCTCAAAGCCGTGTACTGGCCATGTCCGGGCCACACACATGATGTGTAGAGGTGATGTGGAGGCTGATTTTGGTGGAGTACGGAAAAACCTAGTACACGTCGTGTAATTTTTGTTTTTCACTAAACGCACCGGGGTCGCTCCTGATGGACAAAACTTGCTTCTTCTTCAGGATCTTCATCCGAGAGCGACCCGTACGGCCAAAAATCTTCCCCGAAACCCTGTGCATCTGTCCGATCTCCATTCCATCCGCCATCGATTGCATTGGGATTGCCTTGGTAAGATCTCTCTTCTGCTTTAGCCTTGTTCCATGGTTCTTCCTCATTTACAAGTTATCGTGGGTTGATCGTTTTGTGCATTTTCTTATATCTACATCGTTCGGAGGAGAATCAGGCATTGTGGTTCAAGTATATTGTTCCCCTAACATCAAGGTAGGTGGTTTGTGCCTTTCTGTAGAAATTATTTGAGTATTTTGTGCAAATTCCACCAATACCCTTGAACAGGGCATTGTGTGTTTCTTGTTTTGCCCCTGTTTTTTCCTGCTATGCATGATTGCTTGAGTAGAGGTAAATGCTTTTAAATTTTGGATATGTTATACTGTGTTCATGTACTTTTCCTTGCATGTTTTTCTTATTAGGAGTTTTCCAGTTGCCATGCCTAGTTGTAGGATAGTGGAACTGTTGTGCAGTTTTTCTGCTGAGCCTTAGAATGATAGCCAAGTAGTTCTTGAGGTTTAATTGGACGAAACACGCATGATATGCATGTTTATTTATACACAGGGCTGTGAGAACCTAGTGTAGTGGACCATAGAGAGAATGGATGGAAGGGCTTCTCCAGAGTGTCTTTAATTATGATGCGAGACTGCATGGGGAATTGAAGTTGAGTGATTTCCCAGAGAGTCTGTAGTTCCTAGATGTGGACCACAGGGGGAATTGACGTTGAGTTCTTCCCCAGAGAGCCTTTAGTATGATACGAGACTATAGGGGGAATTGACGGTGAGTGCTTCCCCATAGAGTCTATTCTTTAGCTGATCCAGAGGGGCAAGACTGTGAGTGCCTCCCAGGGGGTTGCTAGTACTTATAGGTTGAACCATAAGGGTTATACTGTGAGAAATACCTAGGGGTTACCTTTGTTTTACTTGTTTATTGTTTTATAATTATTTAGTTTATATTCTAGACTGTAAATTGTAGCTTCTGTGTATTTTTTTTCCTGTTCACTGTTCCTGCACTTTACTTTCCATGTATTCATTGGCTGTTAGGCACAGATCTTTGGGTGGTTTCCTATTGGGACTTTGTCTCACACCCTATTTGGGACATTCTTTTGGGCCCAAGAAGACTATGTTGTTTCAAGTATAGATAAGGTCAAGTGCCCTTCTACTTCAGGTTCTTGATTTCACGGGAGCTGGAGAGCATGGGACCAAGCCGAGGCTTGCGATGGTGAGGAGTTACTCACCGATTTTTCTTTTGCTGTTGCTTTAGTACTTGTGTTCAGTTGTATTTCAGCATGTTGTTGTGTTTGCTACTTTCCTTAGATACTTGTACCTAATGCATCATTATCATCATTGCTATATATTTTTTCTTCCATTGTTGGTTACAGTTATGTATGTTATTACTACTTCTGCTATTGACTGTTATTATCCTTACATTGTATACCTTACCAAATGAGGGAATAGTTTCCCCAATAACTTACCAAGACCCTCACTTCTAGTCGGCAGCCTCTGGAATTTGGGGAAATGCGCTTGAGGTCATGTGGCGAACCGGGTACGGGACACTAGTGGAGGGGATCCGGATTCCGGTCATTACATTTTTCTTAGAAATTACATTTTCAAGATCCTTATAAAGTTTATCCTTCTCAGAATTAACTTCCTCAAGGTTTTTTGAAATACTTTTGAAATCAGAAATTTTCTTATCAAGATGTTTAGAAAGATATCATACTTATTCAGAAAGAATATAAATTCTAAAATTTTCCTTATCAAGTTTTTTCTTGAGTTTAGAATTTTCATTCTCAAAAAGTTTAGCAAACCTAGATACTTCTTCATAAGTAGGTAATGTATTATCTTCATCAGAAGAATATTCTTCATCCGAAGATTCATAATATTTATTATCACTATAATTTGTATTTAAGGATAAATTTGTGATAGATTTATCATTGTATACCTTGGAAATTAGACAATGATTTTCAATAGGTAGCTTGGAATGTAGACCAATATTCTTCAGACCAGAAGATTCATACTCTGAGGATTCATCAGAAGAGTCTTCACCACTGACACTCTAGGTGTCTTTGGCTTTCAAAATTTTATCAGCTTTAGCTTTGTAGTAATTCTTTCTATTTCTCTCATAATTATTTTCTTTTCTATCCTTTTTATTTAGCATAGGGAAATTGGGCCTTATATGCACTGCTCTTTTGCATTCATAACAAGTGAATTTTGAGTCTTTATTATCCTTTATTTCTTTATTATTAAATCTATACTGAAATTATTTCTTCCCAACTACCTTGTTAATCCTTCAATAAATATTATCTAGCTCATTATCAAAATGTTCACTTTCACTTGATTCAGATAAAATAGTGACTTTCTTTGACTTAGATCTTGTAACCCTTTCAGGAGTCTTAGATTTTTTAGTAGTAAAGGCTAAACTTCCATTAAAATTATTATTATTATTCATATCAGAATCTCTTTTCATTCTTGTCACATGTTGAAGAAGAGTTAAAAAAATCTCATCAAGAGTAATTTGAGAAACTTTCCTATTCTCATCTATAGCTTTTCGCTTAGATTCCCACTCATTAGGCATGATATCTATAATCATGTCAATAAGTGCCTCATCATATAAAACCTTTTCACCCATTGATTGTAAACTATTAACAATGGTCATAAACCTTTATTATACATTGTATATAATTTCTCCGTAAGGAAATAGAAATCCATGATATTATTCTCTAAGAATAGATCTTCTAGTTTCTATAACCTTGAATGTACCAAAACGAGTAACCTAAAATTTCTTCCAAATACAATTTGCGGCTTCACAAGAAGAAATATAACTATATATATTCCTGGTCATGGAACACAATAAAGTATTTTGTACCTTGTAGTTTAGTTGATATTCTGAATTTTATTGTTTAGTAAAATTTATTACTTCCTTATCGGGAATCTTTTAATCTCTAGTTATCATAACAAAATTATCTACTCCAATATTAATAAAAAAAGTCTTCATAAAATCTCTCCAATATTTATAATCATTCCCATAAAATATAGGTGGTCTAGTAGGATTTAGATTTTCAATTGAATCGACATTTATTCCTGCCATCTAAAATAAAACATCTTTCCACAAAAATTTTTAAGAGTAAAAGTTTGTAAATAGGGAAAAAAACCTAATCAAGGAAAATATTTAGAACAATGAAAAATTGAGCAAGAAATCTTATATGTGAATCTAAGTATTTCAGAGACCTACTTTGATATCAATTATAGGATAGAAATATGAATGTAGATGCTCAATTACAAGAGGGGGGAGGGCGAATTGTAAGTTTAAAAACTTTCATTTTTAACCATAAGGAAAACTATGTTTAACAAGGTTAAACAAGGTAAATTCAAAAGACCTCTTTTATTTGTAAAAAATTTCTAGGTTTTGGAAATATGGTTCTGGAAATGAAACTTAAGAAATGTTTACAAGAAAAAGATTCTACCTTAAATCATATAGAATCTTACTTATCAGAGTATACAAAAGAACAAGAAATTATACGAAGGTTTTACTTTATTTTTTTTATCAAAATATAGCAGAAAAGAACTTGAAACAAAACAAGTAACAAGTATGAAATCTTTTAACCCAAAGAGTAGGGTATCCGACAACCTTGGATAAAGGTCCCTTGATTTATACTTTCATGAAAGTCTGTCTTACCCACACCAGGGTAAGCCCTCGATAGGAATATCAGAATCTGTCTTGATATCCCCGCAAGCCCTTGAACTTTAAGGTAGTTGGAACCTATGTCTTTATATCCATGGAAGTCCTTAAAATTTAAGGTAGTCTACACCTCTATCTTCATATCTTCGGAAGTCCTTAATTGTACAAAACAACAATCAAAGTCGCACAAATCAAGCTAAAAAAGATGTTTAGTACGCACAAGGCATGAGAGTATCTCTCTATAGAAATCACTTCAGCAACATGAAATATCTAGAGTGATCGAGTCAGTGTTGAGCTTGTTCAAATTATCTCCTATTTATAGGCATTTCTCCAATGATCAGATCCCTCCTGCAACTGTCATATTTTTCCTTGAATTTTGGAGGGACCTATACATGTGTGACTCAAACAACGGTTAGTTAGAAATAGAATGTATGACATTGTTTCATAACTATAACAAGTGTATGTAAAATAAGGTTTCTTAACCAAGTCTATTTTTTGGATTCTAAGGAAAAATAAACGTTCGGAGTCTAAGAAAATAATAATTTAGAGACTATAAATCATGGATATTCAGATTTTTTTTCCAAATAATTCCAAACCTGGATTCTATAGACTTTGAAATCTGAATTCTAATGAATTTGGAATATTAATTTATTAGGAATTCAGAGTCTGAATTGTGTGGAATTCAGAGTCAGAATTATGATGAATTCAGAGTCGGAATTTAGAGGAATTCAGAGTCTGAATTATGAGGAATTTGGAATCTGAATTTGAAATAATTCAGAATCCAAATTTGAAAGAATTTAGAGTCTAAATTTTTGAGAATTCAATGTCTGAATTTCAGAGATTTCATAGTCTGAATTTTAGAGAATTTGGAGTCTGAATTTTAGAGAATTTAGAGTTAGATTTTCAGAGAATTTGGAGTTTGAAAACAAAATACTCTATAACCAAGGATTTATAGGATTCTGAGGTTTTAGATATGAAACCAAATTTTAACCTTTAAAAATAAAAAGAGTTAGATTTATAGAAACTATAAAATAAACAATGAAAACATAGGTAAGGATAAAATTTCCTTGAGGAAGGAAAATTTTTCTTATTAAGATAATTTGTAAGAAAAAAAATAATTTGTCTTAAGATAGAGTGTTTGTGATTTTCAAAACATAGAGGAATGGAAAAGTCATAAGGAAACCTTATTGATTCAACAAACACAAGTTTGAAAAAGAAATATGGGAACCATAGTAGGTGATGAAATAGAGTTACCCTCATCTATTTTAGTGTTGGAAACTAAAATTTCGAGGCTGAAATTTCTTAAAGGGGGAATATTGTGATGTTCCAAACTATTATAAATAAAATCCTACTTTTGATTTAATTGAATGTATTATTATGTAATATGGTTATAGAAAACACATGCGCTTATTTTTTTATTATATAAAATTGGATTTAAAATAACATTAAGTATATTTACCTTTGAAAATATAGATGTTTAACAGTGATCACATGATTAGTATAAATATAGGGTTTTAACAAATCCAATTGATACAAACAAAGGAGGGGATGGCCTCAACCAATAGGATCATACCCTATAAACCCCATTTATCTGAGCTTAATAGTTAGATAACATCACTTGGATTTTCTTTTGACCAATCCCAATATGAGATCCAATATCTTAAGCATGATATAAACCATTTACAGGAGAAGTTCAAGCTCATCAAGATCACATCCCAAACCATATTTTTTGAACCACCCAAGAAAGTCTCACTATTGTGCACCTTACCCTAAGGGCGTTTGGTGGTGTATTAAAGGGATATGTATCAAGACCATAGAAATATGAGTATATACATTATTTTTTAGAGAATAATGAATATATTTTCATCATATTATCGTTACTTTATAAATGTTTTTTATTTTTATATAATTAAATGTAAATAGTATTTTTGGGTAATATTAAAATTCAATTAAGGAACTTATTTTGATGAATTAATGAATTTTTTAAATAAATAATAAAATATTAAATAATATTTATTAAATAAAAATGATCATATAATCTTTATGAAGTCAAATATAATTTTTATAAGGGTTCAAAAATTATTATTGTCAAAAAACCAATTTCTTATTAATAAATATAGATTTTATTTTAAAAGTAAAAATTAAAATATTTAGAAAATTATTTATATAAAATGAATATTATTTTTGGAATCATAATGATGAAATCATACAATGGTAAATTTTTCATAATTTTATGAGACAAACAAATTTTCATGTAAAAATTAAATACTGTATAAATATACTTTGTGTATTATGACATTATAATGACCCAAAAGTGATGTAATAAATAATATAAAAGGTATAAATGAAAAAATATATGTTTTAAATTTAAAATAACGTGATTTTATGTTTATTTTATTAATTTTATAAAGCCCTTATGAATCCTCTAAAACCATTAATATATTTAAAGGTTTTAAAACCATTTCATTAAGAGTATGACTCACCTGCACATAATAAAGGATATTATTTTATTAATTTACACCATTTTACTTATAAAATAACAATAAACACTTCCATTTGGAAGAAAAAATTGGAAAAAAACAAGTGATGGATTATGGTTTGGGTTATTTTATTATATAGATTCCAAAACCTAAATAATAATGAAACCCCCCTCTCGTACTATATAAACCCACCCAGGATCCCATTTATGTTCACTAAAACTTCATTGATAATATCCATACTCTTACCTACAATCTATAGAGTCCTACCAAGGTTCCCTGAAGATCTCAAGAATCCCCTCCCAAGTATCTGGAGTCACACACTCTAATAAGGGGATTTCTCTCTTCTCATTTCCATTCAAGCACTTATTTTATGTTATGTATCTTAAATTCCATTTGATTATGCTGAGATATGTTCTTACATATTCACCTTAATGTACATTTAATTTATAAATTATTATATCCCCCTTTAAATCTCATTAATACTCCCATTACCCTTTTTTTCACCTACTACCGTGCTGAAATATAGTTAGAATTATTTTCTTTATTCATGTTTATTCATTAACTTATGACTTATATTTCCAATTTATAATATTGGGATATATTTTTACATATCCCTATTACTACCCATTTTATGTATATGTGATGAGATACCCCCTTCTTTATCATCAACACATTTTTATGAATCTTTAAGTGATGTCGTTATGCTTTCAAGATTTCACCACAATTTTCCATGTCAAAACACATACCCATTTCCTATCAATGGCGTTCACATTTATGAACATATAATTTTTTATTGGAGACATAAATATATTTATTCCACACTCCTTGATAATGGAATAAATTATGATAATGAATGAATCCATTTTGTATGATATATGTGTAACACTTAATCATTAAAATGAAATGAATGTGACGGGTGCGCCCAAAATTATATAGTGCTCCAATGCATTGGTTAATTTTTAGTCTCATTAGAAATCATGTTGAGACCTTTTCCACCATGATATCTTAGCAGTTTTTCCTTAAACTATGTTTATAATGTAGTGTTTTAAGTTTTTTCCATATTTCCCATGTTATGATTATCATGATATATCATTCCCTATTATTCATGCTCCTTTTATTCCCCATTGATATTCCTATTATCTAATATGTATTATTATATTCATGTTATTCCATGTTTATTCACTTACATGACTTTTTATATCATCCCTTTATTATTATTTTCCTCAGGCTATCCCCTGTAGTTTTAAAATCCATGGAATTATAGAATCATGTTAAGTAAGTTTTTAATAATGTTATTGTATCCCATGTTCAAGATGTTATGTTGTATACCTAATTACTAAAGACACTAGACCTATCAATCTTTCAGGCTGTATTATGTGTAATATAATGAAATAGATAATGTATTAATCTGAAATAAATAATTGGGTTGTTATAGACAACATGATCTTAACCCATCCAAATAAGAAATCTAGATGGTCAAATATTATAATGTCAACTTGAAAATAATTATCTGTATTTTAATAAAAATATATGGAACACCAATAATTTTCCCTATATTAATAAAAGGAATAACATGTTAGTAACCCATCCAAATAAATAAGTTGAACGGTCAAACATCATATATTCAACTTTCCAAAAATAGTCTATATTGGAATAATAATATTTAGAACAAAAATAATTTTCCCCATGTCAATAAAAGGGATAACATGATCATAACCTATAAAGAGAAAAAAGAATTATGATCAAACATTATATAGTCAAATTACCAATAATTTTTCATTTTTGAATAATAATATACATTATTAAAATTAATTCCCCCATGTTAATAGAATAAAATACGTTATATGAAAACATCATCCAATATAAATTATGTAAAAATTTTATGTTCACATTGTATAGAGAAATGAGTATATGACCTAGTCAATACTTAAATAACTTCATCATAATCCATTTTGAGAAAAAATATGGACAGTTTAAAAAGAACATAATCCAAGATGTGAGAATTTTTTTCCAAAGGGTTTATGTGGTATGAATTTATATCCCTATAAAAAAGAGTGAATACCATATTATATAGTCAAAGGGTAGAATATACCCAACTTATATGAAATAATTTCAAGGGAATAATCATAACTCAATGATCAGAAATTGAGTTACCAAAACTTCTTTCTATTAGGAAAATAAATTAATCAATACCTATTTTAATAAGGGAACATGATTTTAATATTAAATATAATTAAATACAAAGATCATGATTAAAATATATCTACTTATATTGAATAAACTATATAAAGAAAACATGGTGCACAAAATATATTATGTCTCAATGAATCAGAATCAAGATAAGGAAAACACTTATGGATTGAGTAAAACCTTAATTGAAACCCATTAATAGATAGAGCCTATAATTAAGCTTAAAATACCATTATTAAAATATAATTGATGATATAAAATCTATAATAGATAGTATATACACTACATAAATGAAATTAGGTGAATAATACCAAACACGTCTCAAAGAGAGGAATTTGAGATGAAAACCCTTACCTCTTATTCAGGACTTAAATAGATGTACTTTAACCTCCTATATAAAAAACATATATATATATCTATAACTTAATTTATAACCTTAATCATGTCCATTTTCATTATTATTTTTCATAAATATTATTTATCGAGATGAATTCTTCTTATTTCCCACATCTGGTAGTTTTAGTTTTGATTATTTATACTAATTTCAAAACAGTGGTGTCTGTGTTTATTCTTATTTAAAATTTCATAATTACTATATAATTAAAGTTTATATTAAGGATTATTTATAATTATTTATGATTTTTCAAATTCCATTCATTATCATTTTATTAATTATCCTTGAATATGAAATCGATAATAAGTATGTTTTGGCGATTCTTGACAATCAAAGGATGTTTTATTAATTAATGAATTAAATATTAATATAAAAAATTTAGAATAAAAAAATAATTATTTACACATTTTTATAATATCATACCAGTAACTATGTTTCTATAGTCAATCATGATATAAATTCATATTACTGTTTAATTAGGTGATCAAGCTGACCCAAACATGAATATACCCTGATTTAATAAAGGTTTATACAGTGGTTTTGTTGTAATATAATTATACCAGATGAAAAATGATATTTTTTAGTTTTTATTAGTGTGATATATCATAATTTTAGGTAAGTATAATAAGAATTAATGGATGTGAAAACATTAAACAATTTGAATAAAAGATGATCATCTTAGGATGTTTATTTTAAATGATTAAATAAACAATGATCGTTTATTGATCATATCATTAATTGGTTCTATAATTTTTCATACCTTAACATTAATTATATCATACGAATCATATTTATCCTTTAATATCATTCTTATATGCATACTTTTAAGACGGTGAAGGAAAATGAAACCTGTTATGTCGTGGTGGCGATAGTCCACACAATGCTCGAACGATAGTTTTGTTTTTCTTAATGGATGAGGTATACAAATAAAAAATGATAATACCATTAATATAGTATAATTTAATTTTATAAATGATAATAATATAATTATATTAGTATATTTAGACTAAATTTTAATAAAGATAATTATGAAGAAAAACTGAGTAGTTGATAATTCTCACGTCGGGGACTTGAATTTTCATTGGAAGTCTCCTTCAAAACGAATGCGTTTTGCTAACTAATGATAACCAGAAGATATTGAAAGTGGTATAGGGTTATAGGAGGAAAATAATTTCATATTTTTAAGGAGATATTTTAATGATAAGTGTATCTTAAATTGGTGAATTTGTTACCCATTTATATGTGAAGGGAAGGGTAGTTTTGGGAACAACTGTTACAATTTCAATAATGTAAGGTTACCTTTGAAGTGAAAAAGGAAAAATAATGAAAAAAATAGTGAGGAAAATGATAATTAGAAGAAAATCACCACAACCACTCTTTGTTTATATAAATTTGATTGTTTTATGACTTTTTTTAATCTTTTTTCCTTTTACCCAAGCTTACTTTTACCTTGGTAATTAATTTTAAACCTTAGTAATTAATTTTTTTTGAAAAATATTAGGATTTATTTTTTACCTAATTTGATACTTATAATTTAAAATTTGAAAATAATTTTATCAAATAAAATTTATAATAGTGTGAAAAGTTAATTTTAAAATAAATACACTTAATCACGTAAAAATTGAATTTTAGAGAAATAAAATATTTAATATTTAAATTTATATATAAGGCCAAAATTTAACACCCCAAGATTTTATATTATGTTATCTCTTCAAAGTTTTTCAATAACTTGCGCTACACGCAACACCGAGTTCGAGCGCACCACAACTTACCAAACTAGCCGTTCAAAAAAAGAGGATATGAATAGTATTAACCACATTTTAAATTTTATATTTCCTATATAATATTAAAATTCATCTTTTATGTTTCTTAGACATAATATAAGAAAAATTCAATTTTTAAGATAACAGAGGTATTTTTCAAAAAATGCAGTTTTTCCACAGTTTAATGGAGAACCCTTTTTAAATCCAATATTTGATACTTTTATATATTAAATTTAGTAAAATTAAATTCTTATTTATAATAGGAACATAAAAATTTAGTTTAGATAAATTTTCGGTTCTTTTCTGATAACTTTCATATTTTGATGAATAATGAAAAAAATACAAAATTTTAATTAAAAACAAATTTTTTAATCGAAATAACTTATAGTGTTAAATTATAAATTTGAGTGGTTTTAAAGTATAATTAAACTATATTTTTATAATTTAATATAATTTAGGCCATTTTATGTAATTTCACATTTAAAATAGACATAAACAAGTGTCAATATTTTGACATTTATTATTTCTTAAAAACACGCTTTTTGTTTTAACAACGGGAATAAATCTTAAATTAATTTCTACCACATCTGTGTTTTGAATTTGGAAAAATTGATTCCATATTTGGAATCAGGAGGTCCAAATTTTGTAAATACGCAACTTTTATTTTTAGACATTATGGATATTTACTTCAGTAAATATTTTATTTACCATGGTTAAAGGGTAAATCCGGTAAATTGGGGTAAAACAAATAATATTATAATAATATTAAATTACCCTAACATATTTTCTATTATTATTATTTGATACATGTCTGACCATGGGAATTCTTGGGTCATTTTTGGGACCCCATGGATCCACTTGAGAGTGATAATGACACTTTATATTAATTAATTTAAAGTAAAGACAAAAATGACATAAACATATATCTTTTAGTAAAAAAATTATTACATGGGGTTATATAATTTATATTTTCGACTATAAATACTCATTATAAATATAAAAATATTTCCTACATAATGATATTTTATTTATAATTTTTAGACATTAAATAATTAAATTTATTTATGACACAATGATGATGCAGTAATTACCTTATTAATGAAAGAATAAAATAAATGGTATTGTAAATATTAAAATAAATTTAATTTGAAAGTTTTGATGCCATAAATGAATTTTCTAGGTGAATATGACATGTTATTATTGATTCAATTTATTTTTTTCGAAGTAATAAAGTTTTGATGATTTTTACAAAAACCAAATACTAAATAGTGTCAAAATTGACATAATTGAGTTTTTAAAACAAATACTATATTATTAATTGATATAATATTCCTAAAAATATAATATTTGGAAAAAAGACTTAGATAAGGTTATATATATTAATAATTAACCAAATGGGGTTCTCTTGGCAGTTTATCGCAAGTTTATTAACCATATAATATTAAAATACAAAGAAACATGGTAAATGTCAAACTTTTTAACTAAGAGTTAATATAAAAGATAAGGTTAATATTGTGACCTAAACCCGTCTAAAACCTATTTTTTAGAGGATTTCGACCCATCCCACCTTATTCTGAAAATAAATCATTTTTGAACCATTAGAAACCGAAAATGATTTTATTATAAAATAATATTTCAAACTTTTCCTAAAGTGACCCTCACCTCTCTTATAAAAGGTTACTTCCCATTATCTTATTTTTACACCTCCAAAGCCATTTGGATCAGCCAAAACCTACCCAAATATCCTCCAAACTTTCATAATTTTATTCTAGATGCCTTCCTTTGGTCATAAATCCAACCTAAGGATCCCTTTTGTTCAAATCAAAAGGAAGAACCTCAAGAAGAGGTAAATATTTCATCACCTCTTTCAAGTTCTTTTCTTCTTCCACTTCCACTTTATTTGTTGTTTCCATTATAAAATAATAAATCTAGTATCTTATATATACTGTGATGTTATAATAAAAATGGTATAACCATATTCATTATTCTATCCATCATATGAATGATAAAGTCACCATACGTGCGTACATACGGCTTACCGTCTCCACGTCGTGGTGTAGTTTGTTATTCAAACACTTAATTATTTGGATGGGTATAATAATGAGTATAAATGATGTAAATAATAAATATAACATGTTAATTATTCTTTATATATGATATAACATCCAATTAAAAACTATTTAACCATCAATATAATGATATTATCGCTCGTGCGTACGTACAGATTACTGTCTCCACAGGCGTGATGAGATTCATTCCCCATCGTAATCATTCAAGAATAATTTTCATTTTATAATTAAAAATAATGTTTAAGAACTTAATATCATTCTGGATATGAATAAAATACATCCTATCCATAACAAATATGGCTTAATTAACCAAGCATATAAAGGAAAATGAATCAGTTAACACCCGAAACAATGATACTACTAAAATATTATTAACAAAGAAATATTATAAGATCATATATGATATCATATTTATGTATATAGTTATTTTATAATTTAATAAAAATATTTTAACCATTATATAAGAGGTTAAACATACCCCTTACCAAAGGAAATTACAAGGTAAGGGTTAATTTTATAATCTCTTTATTATCCGAGGTTGTTTTTACGTAAGTATCTACTAGGACCTCTTTATCATCCACATCCATACTTTCTTAAAAAATGTATTTCAAAACATTTTTACTATTTAATAGACAATGGGTTAAATTAATTTATACCCTTATTTGACATTATATGTTTTTAAATGAATCTTTCCTTCGTTTTCCAAACAAGGTACTTTATGACCTTTTCAACAAAATCGAGGTAAGAATGTTTTTTTAACTTATAGGGCGAGTGTGGCTATTTTCTGCCATTATAACATCGCCAAAGATTCCCTTACAAAATTATAATAATATTTTCAAAATAATTTTTTTTATAATTGTATGAATTTTAAATTATTTCAAAATAGAAAGACATATTTCTCTAAAAAAAGTTTTGATTTCATCTATGTCAACATCCTTTTGATGGATTTTAAGCTTGTTTGAAGTTGATTTATTATGATACAAATCTTACATTTCGTATTGAAGGTTTTGTGATATGTTTGACTATGGATGTGTTTTTATTATATGATTCATGGTTTATGGAAAAAGTATTGACATTTCGTATGCTAGTTTTAATATGAATGTTTATGTTATGTTTAAACCTTTTCATATGAGGAATTCATTGGACTTAGTAAGTGATGGGTGGAGCACTCTATAGCTCCTCGATGCATAGGTAGGTCTTATGAGACAAACTAGTGTCTTGGCACAAGGCCTTGACAAAATCTTATTTGTAGTCTTGGCACAAGGCCTTGACTATGTGGTTATGAAGTCTGGCATTATATATTTCATCATTATAAAAGTGGCTATTGATATTGCATGTGATTATTTGACTAGTATAATATCAATGTGAATAAGTAAATTGAATTATTTGATTTTATCTTTTCCATATTATGCTTAAGTTTAAGTTTAAAAGGCTTTTGTTTTAGTCTTATACATTTCCTTAAATGTTTATGCTTATTTATGAAAGTTTTTGCTATATTGTTATCCTTACTAAGCATCCGAGCACACCCCTTTTTATGTTTTATTTTCCCAGGATTTACAAGAAGTGTATTATGATTGATATGCAGGGTTAAACTAAAATGGAATAATGGAATTCTCAAATAACTATTTATGCTATATTTTATGTTTGAAATTGTAATGTGAAGTTGATGTATGTAATCTATTTTCAATACTACTAAACTGATCGGTCTTTCGGGACATGTTTTCCTTGTATCATGCCTATGTATTAAAATAATGCACCAACTCCGAGCTTCTGGGGTTAGGGCGTTACAGTTGGTATCATAGGAAGTTTAGCAATAACCTTGGAAACTAGATTTAGAAAGACCCTGATTACAGAACATTACCCTAAGATAGACTTTGAGGATTAGTATAGAATAACTTCCTAGAATTTTGATAATGTAGAGATTTTGTGTATTTTCCAAGCAATACATCTCTGTCTAGATATGAGCAGGTAGAGGTGCATCTGGCACAAATGTACCTAGGAGTGAAAAATCTGACAAGGAGTTTCGGGCTTAACCTGGGGTATCCTAGTACACGACAACGGGACTTGATTCACTCTTGGTTACAACACTCCTGGGGGATATGCTTAGGATAATTAACATTTTCATTACAAGTCATTATGAAGGATTTAGGAGTAAATACTTCCTCAAAGAAAACGTTTTTTGATTATATATTATATGCATAATCTTTTCAATTTATGTTAGGTATTTTACAAATTTGGAATTATTCATTACAATTCATAAACTAACCTAGTGTATGCCATTGTTTAGAAATGGTTCCTAGTAGAAGGAATGAGAATTCCATCAATACGCATGATCAAAAGATTAAGAAGGATCATATATTTCATGGTATTAAGCCAACATTTATAAGGGAAATAGTCTCCCACATATTCTCATTATATGAATAAATAGTATCATGTGTTAATAAGATAAGTAAAGAATTATTTAAGTCTTATAGTTTTGAAGGGAAGTAAGAGAAGAAAAGGATATAAGAGATAAAGACAAATAAAGGGAAGAGGGAAAAGAAGGATTTTCCCATATGTGATAACTGTGGAAAGAATCACCTTGGTAAATGATTGAAGCGAATGAGAGTTTGTTATCAGTGTGGAGAAAAAGGATACCAAGTACGTGATTAAAAGGGTAAGAAAAAGGTTTCAAATGTACAATGCTTCATCTGCAAGGAGTTGGGACACTACACGAATCAATGTCCAAATCATCAAAATATACCCCAAATGCTGTTATTGGTTAATAATCAAGTTATGATACTACCGAAGATGAAGAGAAATGATTAGAGTTCTTATGTTGTTATTAAATTATTGTTTCATTTGAGTACTGTATTAATGATGTACATGTTATAAGAATTATAGAGTATATAAGGATTGCACTAAAATACTATTTCATTAAGGACTTGAGATTGTGTGGAACCAAGAAAAGTGACTCAATAGGAGGTTAATTTTTTTGAAAAAATATATGGTTGAGATAAAGAGAAACCATAATATGGTTCTGATACTGAGGTAGTGATTTTGGAATAATATATGATTGATTTGGATAAATTATATTTGATATTATTGACTACCTTGAAACTGATTAATGATTTGTATATTCCATCATTGTTGGAGTTTGAAAATTTTTTGGATATAAGGAGTATATCTAGTATTCTATAAGGAATAAGGGAGAATGAATGTAATCAATAATGTTTTATGGTAATTCAGGGTGTTACCATATTTTAAAAGAATACATGATGAAGGTATTCACATGTTATTACATGGAAAAAAGATCTTCCTTATGTTTACCTTCCTTATAAATTTTGGACCGTGAGTTTGGACAAAAGTATTTTGGATAAGACTAAAGGTTGGAATGTATTAAGTTTGACATTGGATACTATTGTTAAGGTTAATGATTTTTGTAAGATTATTTTTGGATAGTTATAAAAAGGAAAACCTGGAGGTCGGGCAACAACCCATCGCGTCCGACAAGGCCGCGAGACTTGAACCCACAACCGAAGGGCGACAAGGGTAGATCACCTACCAATGATGTACTGGTTTTTATAATGTAGTTTTTTTAATATTCATACAAATGAATTATAAATTCATTATTTTTGGAACCCTATACGATTAGGATAAATAGAATATTTTTGAATTCTATTATCTTTTAAAATGGAAGATTAGTTTGTGGTAGGAATTAGTTGAAGGATGAAACTCTACTTGTCAAGTATATTTTTTTCCTCTTATTCTATGAATAAATTAATTCTTAAAATTTAGGGAAGAGATATTAAAACCAAAAATGTGTTATCCTAATACCTTATGTTTTGTCAAACTGACGATATTTTAAATCATCATAGATTGATGACTTTGAGGCCCTCAATTTTACAATTGTTTGTGATTGATGACCTAAATCACTCCCTATAAATATTTATGTTTTCCCGCAAATTATGTGTCTCTAATTTACACCAATTTTCTCCTAATCGAGATTATAATTTGGTGTTGACTTTTTCATTTCCCTTTCCCTTTTATTAAGAATAAATTTTATTAACCCAATTTCCGATGTGGGTTTTCCACAAAGGTATTTTTCTATTTTTAGCATTTTATTTTCGAAGAAAAATTTAAAATTGAAAGGAAAACATTTATTGAAGGAGGGGAGAATTTAACACCCCAAAATTATATAATATGTTATCTCTTCAAAGTATTTCAATAACTTGCACTATATGCAACACCGAGTTCGAGCTCACCACGACTTACCAAACTAGTCGTTCAAAAGAAAGAGGATATGAATAGTATTAACCAAATTTTAAATTTTATATATCCTATATAATATTAACATTAATATTTTCTTTTTATTAGACATAATATATGAAAAATTTAATTTTTAAGACAAAAGAGGTATTTTTCAAAAAATGCAGTTTTTCCGCCTTTTAATGGAGAACCCTTTTTAAATCCAATATTTTACACTTTTATATATTCAATTTAATGAAATTAAATTCTTATTTAGAATAGGGACATAAAAATTTAGTCTGTATAAATTTTTGGTACTTTTCTGATAACTTTATATTTTGATGAATAGTGAAAAAAATACTAAATTTTAATTAAAAACAACTTTTTTAATTGAAATAATTTATAGTGTTAAATTATACATTTGAGTGGTTTTAAAGTATCATTAGAATATATTTTTATAATTTAATATAATATAGGTCATTGGATATAATTTCACATTTAAACTGGACATAAACAAGTGTCAATATTTTGATAGTTATTATTTCTTAAAAACACGCTTTCTATTTTAACAACGAGAATTAATTTTAAATTAATTTCTGCCACTTCTGTGTTTTGAATTTGGAAAAATGGATTCCATATTTGGAATCAGGAGGTCCGAATTGTGTAAATAGGTAACTTTTATCTTTAGACATTATGAATATTTACTTGAGTAAATATTATATTTACCATGGTTAAAGGGTAAATCCGGTAAATTAGGGTAAAAATATAATATTATAATAATATTAAACTACCATAATATGTGTCCTATTCCTATTTTTTGATACATTTCTGACCATGGTAATCCTTGTGTAGTTTTTGGTACCCCATGGAGGCACTTGAGAGTGATAATGACACTTTATATTAATTAATTTAAAGTAAAAAACAAAAATGACATAAACATATATCTTTTAGTAAAACAATTTTTACATGGGGTTATATAAGTTATCTTTTCTAATATAAATATTAATTAGAAATATAAAAATATTTCCTACATAATGATATTTTATTTATAATTTTTATACATTAAATAATTAAATTTATTTATGACACAATGATGATGCAGTAATTACCTTATTAATGAAAGAATCAAATAAATGATATTGTAAATATTAAAATAAATTTAATTTTAAAGTTTTGATGGCATCAAAGAATTTTATAGGTGAATATGAAATTTTAGTATTTATTCAATGTATTTTTTATAAGTAATAAATTTGTGATGATTTTCACAAAAACCAAATACTAAATAGTGTCAAAATTGACATAATTGAGTTTTTAAAACAAATACTATATTATTAATTGATATAATATTCCTAAAATCTAAGGTTCAGCAAAAAAACTTAGAAAAGGTTATATATATTAATAAAGAGCCACATGGGGTTCTATTATCTGGTTATAGTAAGTTTATTAACCATATAATATTGAAATAAAAAGAGACATGGTAAATGTTAAACTATTTAACTAAGATTTAAATCTAAAAGATAAGGTTAATACAATGAAATAAACCTATCTAAAACCTATTTTTTGAGAGGATTTAGACCCATACACACCTTATCCTATAAATAAATTATTTTTGAGCCGTTAGAAACCAAAAATTATTTTATTATAAAATAATATTTAAAGCTTTTTCTAAAGTGACCCTCACCTATCTTATAAAAGGGTACTCCCCCTTCTCTTAATTTCACACCACCAAATCCATTTTTCTTGGCCAAAACCTACCCAAATATCCTCCCAACTTCTATAAATTATTCCTAGAGGCATTCCTTTGATCATAAAGCCAACATAAGGAGCCCTTTTGATCAAATCAAAAGGAAGAACCCGAAGAAGAGGTAAATATTTCATCACCTCTTTCAAGTTCTTTTCTTCTTCCACTTCCTCTTTATTTGTTGTTTCCATTATTAAATAATAACTATAGTATATTATATATAATGTGATTTTATTATAAAATGGTACAACCATATTCATTATTTTATCCATCACATGAATGACAAAGTCACCATACGTGCGTACGTACGACTTACCATCTCCCCGTCGTGGTGTAGTTTGTTATTAAAACACTTCATTATTTGGATAGGTATAATAATGAGTATAACTGATGTAAATAATTAATATAACATGTTAATGATTATGTATATATGATATAACATCCAATTACATATGATTTCACCATCAATATAATGATATTATTGCTCGTGTGTACGTACAGATTACCGTCTCCATGGACACGATGAGATTCATTCCCCTTCGTAATCATTCAAGAATAATTTTCATTTTATGATTAAAAATAATGTTTAATAACTTAATATCATTATAGATATGAATAAAATACATCCTATTCATAGAAAACATGGCTAATTTTACCAAGTATATAAAGGAAAATGAATTAGTTAAGACCCGAAATGATGATACTACTAAAATATTATTAACAAAGCAATATTATAAGATCATATATGATATCATATTTATGTATATAGTTATTGAATAATTTAATAAAAATGTTTTAACCATTATACATGAGGTTAAAATTACCCTCGACCAAAGTAAATTACATGGTAAGGTTTAATTTCACAACCTCATTATTATCCGAGGTTGTTTTTAGGTAAGTATCTACTAGGACCTCTTTATTATCCACATTCGTGCTTTCTTAAAAAATGTATTTCAAAACATTTTTACTATTTAATAGACAATGGGTTAAATTAATTTATACCTCTATTTGACCTTATATTATTTGAAAGGAATCTTTCTGTCATTTTCCAAACAGGGTACTTTATGACCTTTTCAACAAAAGTAAGGTATGAATGTTTTTTTGACTTATATGATGAGTGCAACTATTTTCTGCTGTTATAACATCATCGAACTTCCCTTACAAGATTATAAGAATATTTTTAAAATAAATGTTTTCTTTTATAATTATATGACATTTAAATTATTACAAAATAGAAAGAGATATTTCTCTAATTTTTTTTGATTTCATCTATGTCAACATCCTTTTGATGGATTTTAAGCTTGTTTGAAGTTGATTTATTATGATAAAAATCTTCTATATTGTATTGAAGGTTTTTTTGATATGTTTGACTGTAGATGAATTTTTCTCATACCATTCATGGGTTATGGATAAAGTATTGACATTTCGTATGCTAGTTTTAATACGAATGTTAATGTTATGTTTAAACCTTTTCATATGAGGAATGCATTGGACTTAGTAAGTGACGGGTAGAGCCCACTATAGCTCCTCGATGCATCAATTGGTCTCATGTGAAAAAATAGTGTCTTGGAACAAGGCCTTGAAAAAATCTTATTTTTAGTCTTGGCACAAGGCCTTGACTATGTGGTTATGAAGTCTGGAATTATGCATTCTATCATTATGAAAGTGGTTATTGATGTTGCATGTGATTATTCGACTAGTAGAATATCCATGTGAATAAGTAAATGGAATTATTTTATTTTATCTCTTCCATATTATGCTAAAGTTTAAGTTTAAAAGGCTTTTGTTTTAGTCTTATACATTTCCTTAAATTATTATGCTTATTTATAAAAGTTTCCACTATATTTTTATCCTTACTAAGCATCTAAGCTCACCCCTTTTATGTTTTATTTTCCCAGGATTTCCAAGAAGTGTATTATGAGTGATATGTAGGGTTAAGCTAAAAGGGAATAGTGGAATTATCAATGAACTATCTATGCTGTATTTTATGTTTGAAATTGTAATTTGAAGTTGATTCATGTAATCTATTTCCAAGACTACTAAACTGATCGGTCTTTCGGGACATGATTTCCTTGTATCATTCCAATGTATTAAAATAATGCACTGTCTCCAAGCTTCTGGGTTCGGGGCATTACAAGAATATCTTGTATACTGATTATAATGAAATAAATTGAATTATTATATAAAAATAAACGATAAAATACTTTTAATTTAGTCCAAAAACAAATATCCCTTGAAAAATACCCAATTCAAAGAAAAGTCCGAAAATAGTTTTCATATTAAAGTAACATTTTAATCAGTTATAAAAATTTACTCAATAGGTTTTATAAGTTCAAATAATATTTTAAAATGAATAATTTTATTCCAAAATTTAATATTTAATTACTTAAAATATTTTATAAATTTTTATTCTATTCATATATAATGTTAAAGTCATACAAATTACAAGTTTTTTGAAAACCATATTTTTTGACTAAAAACTAACCTTTATAGAAAAACATATAAAATTCACACTAAGTAAATTTTTATATGAGTAATTAAAAAATAAAATTCATTTTTACTAATTTAAAATTCTAAAATATATTTTTTTAATAAAATATTAAAATATATTTGAAAAACCATTTTAACTAGAAAATGAAATTTTCAAGTATTAACTATTATTATTCTCATTTCATATCATTTACCAACTAAATTGGTGTTAAAATGTTTTTACTATAAAACATAAATTATCATAATTAATCATATGTTTCTTTAAATTGAAATGTGTATCACATAAAGGATATTTTTTAGAAAAATATTTTTCTAAAAAATAAATGATCTTATTAGTCATTTTTGGTAAAAAAATTGAATTTAATTCATAATAAAAGTATAACTTATTTTATATATACATATAATTCATAAAGAAGTTTCCCCTATTCATTATAATTAATTAAATTGAAAGGTTTTAATGGTCATACTTAAAAATTTATATTTTATTTAAATATATCATGGTTTTATTTAAATTTGGTGTTGTGTGTGGTGAAAACTATAAAAAAATTGACTTATTTTAGGGTAATAATATATTATAATTTCATGGAGTCACATTACCCCCCTTAGATAAATTTTATCCTCACAATTTTTCTCACATGATTAGAATAATTTCTATAGGAAACTAATGATTAACCATACACCTCTAGATGATCATGGATTTATTTAGGATGTGTAATGAGATTTATCTATATGAAAAATTATTATGATCACTTTATAAAGGGATATAACCCATTCATAATTCAAATTATAATTATACTTAGGGTTGATAATATAGATCCACAATAAATAACTTCCCACACACCTTTAAAGTGATTTATATGATAATCATAACACTATGGGTTTTTATTTATAAATAAATATCCAGTAGTTAGTGAAAACTTTCATGACATAGGAGAGTAGAAAATCTAGATTGAAAACTCACTATCC
This sequence comes from Viscum album, assembly GCA_963277665.1. Classification (NCBI taxonomy): domain Eukaryota; kingdom Viridiplantae; phylum Streptophyta; class Magnoliopsida; order Santalales; family Viscaceae; genus Viscum; species Viscum album. The sequence goes on from OY728160.1 coordinate 740,615,558, forward strand.
AATTACTTATTAGTATTTTTATATTCTTGTCCTTGTTCATATGGTTGTTGGGGACTATCTCCCTTTTTCCCTTTTATTAGGACATTTTGTTGCATAATTACCAACTCTCTTTCAATAGAAGTATTTTTTTATGGATTGCATATTTTCCATAAACTTGTGAGTTTTATGACCTTATACTCAAAACTTATAGAATTTACCTATCCCTTTAAGGAAATTTCCCCCATTTTTCTTCCCATATTTTTTAAATGTAGGAAATTTAATCTTTTCTACTTTATCATATTCATCATTTGATATTTCATGAGACTCCATATTTCTATTCCTTAGTGTGTTTGGTATATATACTATGTTCACATTATTAATTATATTTTATGATATATGGTTAGGAATAATCACATGGTTTCTCACTCCAGCTCTCATTATGTTAGGATATTCATTGAGATAATCTCTTCATTTTACCTTATACCCATGGTTCCTTTTATTTTCAGCCATTACAAAAACAAAAAAGATCCATCATGAGTGATTATAACTATAAGTGAATTATCATAAATAACCATAGTAAAATTTATCCTCAATATGTATATGTTTATAATAGTACCATGTTAACTATAGTTCTTACAAATCAACTTATATAAGACTCAGTTCAAGATATATCACTCTTAATTTAACGTATATCATTATTGGATCAACCTAGGTTACTTTTAGTTGGTTTCCATCCTACTTAATTACCCAATAATTTAAATAGAGACCGCAAAAAATCACAGAATTCCTTAAAATATTCTAAACCCAATAATCATTGAATCTACGCCTTCAAAATCCAACTTATCCTTTCTCAAACAACATTATTAATTTCTACAATCATATACCCAAGTATGTATATATCCTAATCATATACTCTCAATAACATAAATTTTCCAAAACATATTTGAATCTATAATAAATAAAATCACAACAGGATTATATGTTTCTCCCAAAATTAACTCTATATTTAACTCTCAAAAGGAATTAAACACTAGTTCATACACCAGTAAATATATATCATAATCCCAAAATGAGATGAACTTATCCAAAAATATCATGAATCAATTATCAATCCCAAGGTTAAAAATTATTATCTAACTTACTTATTCAAAATAAATCCACCCTTTATTATCCCAACATCATGTATATTAACTTTAAGAGTTATCCATACCTCAATCATGTGTTCTCCATTAGCTATCCCAAAAAATATAACCTTGACATAAACTCAATTTTCAAGGATATTGATAAAATTTAATATATGTCACTATACCTTTAAAGTAAAACTATAGAAGAATAATCCTTATATATTTCACATAATAATCAAAACTTTTAGAATATGCCAAAATATTATTTATAAATATCAATCACTAATGAAAATAGCTAAGAGTTTTAATAAAATATCAATATCACTACCTTAGTTAAGACTAATAAACTCAAATTTTCCATCATAACAAACATATAATAATATTCTAAACCATTTAAGTATGATAACTTATCCAGTTCTAAGACATATTGGTTTCCATGTATATACCTTTCTCATCTCTATTTTCATGGTCCTCTTTCAACCAAATGATAAAACCAAAATGGCGATGATAATATCCAAAATATATATATGAAAACACCAATATGAATAGTTCTTCAATTATGACACCTTTGTTTTTAACATATGAAAATTTTAGATCAACCTATGATTCTCTTTGTTTAATCATTGGTTATATATGGTCATTTTTATATTAGGTTCTCTAATAAAATTAGTTAACATCATTATAACATCCTTTATAATGTATTATAAATAGAATGTGTTTAACCAAATCATGTCGCCTAGGAGTGTCTCTCTAGTTGTTCATGAAGTTACCCAGTCAGGATATAAGTATCACCGAGAGGGGGAGGGGTTGAATCAATTATATCTGTTCTTTTTTATGTTTCCTTTCAAATGAAACAAACTTCATCTCCTGTTAAGGATCTTCTTCCCTACTGAACATAATCCAAACATACATCCATAGGAACACAAGTATTTACAAGGTTCACTACTCAATGAGAGTAGCTAGTCCTTGGTATGGTACAAAGATAATGCTATACCACATAATCCACTAAAGATATAAACCTTTAATGTGGAGTACAATGAGTAGGATATTATCTTTCACTCATTTAGTACTTTGGAGATAATCCTCAAGTGTGTGTGCACCCTCTTAGCACAAATATGGCAATGAAATATCTCTGTACTTCTTGAAAACTTTCACAAATATGATCTTTGAAAAAATATTCTCTTTCCTATAAAGAAGATGATATAAAATACCTAGACTTAATAATAATACTTAGTCCTATACCCCAGTCATATCTTGATCCACTTGAAAGAACTTCTCACTTAATGTAAGAACCCGACCCCAGTTTCCCGGAGTCGGTGCCTTATTTGATTACATTGACATATAAACAAGGAATACACATCCCTAAGGACCAAGTAGTTAAGTATTATTGGAAACAAGATACATAAATAAGTTCAGCTTTACATCATGAAAGTAAATACAACACTAATTTATTCTATTAGAAACATCCATGCCTCCTAGATTATGCTTGCAAGTCATTTATAATTTACTTCTTCATATCCTGGGAAAATGAAACATAAGAAAGGGGTAATCTCAAATGATCAGTAAGGGTATGTAATACAATGGAATATATCATAAACAAAAGACACGATGAATAATTGAAAACACATTCTTTTAAAAATAATAAACTTGAACACATTATGGAAGGAATATGAGCTGAGTAAATAATGCCATAATAAAACATAATCATGAGTATTATACTAGAAGAATAACCACATGAACTTTAAATTACTATCTTCATAATTAGGGAAGTGTATATGAAAAAAATTCTGAAACATTTTTTCAAGGCCTCGGCCAAGACGTCTAAAAATGATTTAGGCCTTGGGCAAATCCATATATCACATTGGGAAAGGCCTTGACCAATTCTACATCTTTTTGTCTCATGAGACCTACCGATGCATCAAGGGGATATAGAGGGCTCCAATAGTCACATAATAAGTCCAATTAATTCTTTATATGAGTGGGGATAAACATAAACAATATATACGTTCATATTGAAACTATCATATGAAATGTAACTAACTTTCCCCAATCATTGAACATAAAACACAAACCATTATGAGTAATATGGTGAATGGTTTTAGGATAGATCATCCATAATAAAATTAGTCATAAAACATTAATTAAAATATGTTATATTAAATCATATATCATTAAACCCAATAATACATAAGAATCAACAAAAGTGTTGAATTAGACGAAAATAATCTTATAAAATCATTAAGCAATTCTTGAAATAAATATTCTTTTATTTTGAAAAGAAGAGTTATTTTGGAAAAATATTTGTATAAAACTATAAGTTAAGTAAGATAGTATTTTAATAATAAAATTAGTGATTTTATAAAGATAACGGTTTCCAAAACAGATTATAGAGTGACCTTGAAAATAGGTAATAATTTGAGAAATTCCCTTGAATTGGGCTTGTATTTTGGAAACAACTTTGAAAGTTCCTTTTAAAACATGTGACTATCCATAAAATAAGAAGGTTTATGGTTGGTAAAAATATGTATAAAACTTACACATATTTTATGAGGATTAAATAATAATATATAAGAATTTTATTGAGGTAATTAAACAATAAAAGTAACCCAAATGAAAATGGAGGTTCGAGTGAGAAAACCCTTACCTTAAGTCTGAATGTGTTCCCCTCTTGAACTAGAGGTCCTAGAATATGAAATTAGACTCATTAATGAATTAATTAAGAACATATTATACATGTATTTAGTTTATAATAATTATTTCTTTTTCATTTATGTCCTTATGGATAAGTTATAATATCGAATTCCATCGTTCCAGAGTGTTCATTTTCTTGATTTTCATAATCGTTTCTATTATTTTTAAGTAATGGAGTTCATGTGGAATGGTTGTAAATATCCAGAATTAAAATTAAATATTATTTATGAAAATCCATAATTGTTAATGGTAATTTATATCATTTGGTTACATGTAATGAGGATGAGTCATTAGATGACAACCACTTCGATTATTTGGCGGTATTTGGATTATTATAAACTAGTTTTGTCATATAAATTTATAATATGTACATATTGTTTCCGACGCTTTCGCCGGGGCGCGTGCGCATCCATCCGTGGAGGAGGAGGACTGCGCTGTGCTTGTGGCCCCGCATTCCCACTTTCCAAAGGTGAGCGGCATTCGCTCCTTATTCAGGGACGTCTGCTCCTTGATCGAAACGGGATGATGGGATGTCGGTTCTTCCTTTTGTGGATTCCTCCTCAGAACTCGTCACCTAGTCTGGGTCTCCCTCATAGATTTAATATGTAGTTCGTGAAACTCTTCCCAGTTAAATGTTTCCATGGATGCCGGTTAATTACACTGCTTCTATCGGGACATTCCAAAGGGTCCGGTCAGGGAAGAAACCTTCAGTCGGGGGAGTAGTCACGTTGAGGCATTAGTAGCGGGTCTGGATGCTGGGGAACCTGGAATGTCTGTCTATTATCCCTGGTCACAGGGCTTCTCGAGGGCGTGGAAGCCCGAGGCATCCCACATCGAGCGTGGGGAATTATATGTCATAGACACATATCTGAGGTTTTCCTCAGCTTCCCGTGTTTAACACAGGGTACGCCGTGAGTTTAACGTCCAACGGAGACAGATCAACCCAACCGGAGAATTAGCTAGGATAGATCGGATTGAGGGATTCCCCTTGAAGGGATGCTGATACTGGGGCCCGCCCATGGGCGGCTGTGAAGAGGAGCGTACCGACATGGTCTCACCGAGATATGACGATCCGGACGAGAATCAGGATGGGTGATAGGTGGATGAATGGAGTGGAGGGGGAGTGAGATGGGACCATCGCAGGGCGACGGTGAAGTTGGGCTTGAGCCTTGAAGAGGCTTCCTACGTATCCCCGTGGCAGGGAATCAAAGTCCGCATAGTTCGGGATGGTTCTGGTAAACTGACGTGAAGGTGGACCTTGGCCCAATGAATGTCGCCAGCAAACCAACGTGAAGGTGGACCTTGGTCCAATGGGCATCGTCAGCGTACCGATGTGAAGGTGGACCTTGGTCCGATGAGAGATGGGCTTGAACCTCGGGGAGGCTTCCTACATACAATGCCCTGACATGGATCAAAGACCTCGTAGTTCAAAGGGTTTCATCGGTGAACCGATGTGAAAGTAGACCCGTGGGTCCACTAGTGGTGGGATTGAACCTTGGGAAGGTTTCCTACGTACCATGCCTTGACATGGATCAAAGTCCTCATAGTTCAAAGGATTTATGGAATACAGTTTAACGTCATGCGAGACGATAGTGAACCCTGACGTGAATAAACGACGAGCGGTGGGTGTCGGCGAACTGATGTAAATGAGGGACCTTTGTCCGATGGGATATGGGCTTGAACCTCTGGGAGGATTCCTACGTACCATGCCTTGAAACAGATCAAATTCCTCATAGTTCGGGTTGTGGAATACAGTTTAACATCATGCGGGACGAGGGTGAACCGACGTGAATGAGGTCGGAACGACCGGATGGTGGGTTTAAACCTCGTAGAGGGTTCCTACGTACCATGCCTTGACATGGATCAAAGACCTCGTAGTTCATATGGGGCTTTGTTGGCGAACCGACGTGAAGGTGGACCTTGGTCCAATGAGTGGTGGTCTTGAACCTCTGGAAGGCTTCCTACATACCATGCCTTGATATGGATCAAAGACCTCGTAGTTCAGGTGGGAATGGGTGTGCAGTTTAATGTCATGCGGGACAAGGGGGGATTAAAGTTTAACGTCATGCTGGACGAGGGCGAAACTCGACGTGAATGAACGACCGAGCAATGTGGATTTAACCTCATGGAGGCTTCCTACGTACCATGCCTTGACATGGATCAAATTCCTCATAGTTCGCTATGGGTGGGGGTCAGGGTCGGTGCTCACTCTAAGCCCACGTGAGTCATGCTCGGTGTGAGAAACAAGAGGTTGCAAGGACCTGACGATCATGTCGCGAAGGATGCATCCGTGAGAAGCAAAGAGGGGCTTACGCGTTAGGCGGCCCATGGTGCTGGGGCTTACTCCAGGATGGAGGCCCAGAGTGCGACAAAGCGCAGCGAAAGAGGGATTTGGGACCCATAATGGGAGGTGCCTCGTTCCCTATCACGCCCTCCACTGACCTTGGTAGTGGGGAAGTACGGAGATGCAGAGGTGCAACCATCCGTTGGGGAACTAGGGTCGCCCTTCTCCTATGAACATACGCCACTCCAATAAGGAGGATATCATCCCTTGTGGATGGGTGATTCCATTCCTGTGGAGACGAGTGCTGTAAAGAATGTTCAAGCTGGGGGGACCCTTCGTGAGAGGCACGAGGTCGGGTTACAGTTTAACGTCATGTGTTGAGGACGTGGTGCTTGGCAGTTTAACGTCCTGCAGCTCGGACGCGGTGGGTTCACTCCGCACCCCTAGGACTTACATAATTGGTACCCTTTGGTCCTTGGGGAAGGGATGGTACCAGTAAGGCCATGGTCAAGGGGGGTTGTGGAACGAACCATCAAGGGGTCCACATTAGCGTGGCTATGCGAATAAGCAATAGCCCTTAGCGTGCCTATGCGAAGAAGCATTAGGAGAAGAAACGCTACGAGTGGTATTGTCCATGGGACTTTGAAATCACATCATGCAAACCTGGAGGGTCGCACGGGAAGAGGAATTTCTAAGTAAAGGAGTGTTCTTCGCGAAGTGGAGTGCCTTGGCCTTAGAATGGGGAATAGGTGTGAGTGGAAGGTGCTTCGCGAAGTGGAACAGTGTTCGCGGAGCACTGCCTCGCGAAGAAGAGGTGCCTCGCGAAGCAAAGTCCTGCGAAGCAGTGTGCTTCGTGATGTGTAGCGATCCTGCCTTAGCATAGGGATCACTAGTATGGGTTGGATGTTTCGCGAAGCATAAATGCTCCGCGGCTGCCCGGGTTCCCTTGGGAATCCCCTTCCTTCGCGAATTCCCTTGAGCTTCACGAAGGGCATCCCTCTCGGAAGAGGGGCTCAAAACGAGACAAAGAAAAGGCGTCTCACGAAGTAGAAGTACCTCGTGGAGCTCATGATTCCTGGGGCAAAGAGTGCTTCGCGATTCGGGAGAGGAGAATCCGAAAGTTCGGATTGTCCGTCCCCGGGACTTAGGGGGAGTCCAGTATTTATAGGGAAGGGGCACCGCGAAGCAGAACTCATGCACCGCCTCAGTTGCTTTGCGGTGCGCTCACGAACGTCAACGTCCTCCGCGGAGGGTTAGCGCCTCTGGAGCTTCACGGCGGGCTCGCGAACGTCAAATGCATTCACGGAGAATTACCGCCTATGGAGCTTCACGGCGGGCTCGTGAACATCAAATGCATTCGCGGAGAATTACCGCCTCTGGAGCTTCGCGGCGGGCTCACGAACGTCAAATGCGTTCGCGGAGCGTTACCGCCTTCAGATCTTCACGAGGCCGCGATGATCGGGGCGCTTCGCGTCGGTGCTTCGCGAGGCAGCACACCCTCCTTCTTTTTCGTCCCTTCCTTTCGTGACATATTTTGGTGCCAGTAAATGCCCCCCCTCAGACTTGGAGCCGCGGAGGGCGAAGGGTCGAAGTCTGAGGGAAAATCGCCAAAATTGTTGGTGGTTCGCGATGCAGCTTCACGAAGAGGGCCGGCGGTGCTGACCGAGGCCACGGATCCGGACGCGCCGCGATGCTCCGGGGTCGCCGTCTATAAATAGGGGGTTGACGTCTTTTTTCTTCACGTGACTTCCTTGTCTTTTTGTGCTCTTGACTTCGTGAACCTCCACGTACTCCACGACAGCCCTCCGCGAATCAAGCTTCGCGGCGAACCACGTGTCTCCGACTTCGCGTCCGCGCCAAGAGAACTTCTTCTTGTCGGCCTCTGCCAGACTTTGCGGCTTGGTCTCGCGACCGATCTTCATGATCCAGCTTTGCAATTCAGCTTCGTGGTCTAGCTTCGCAATCCAGCTGAAAAAATTCTTTTCTGAGGGTCGGAATCGAAATGGCCCATCAAGAGGCTGTATTGGGGGTGCTTGCAGATGCTGCTCGTTGGGATGAGATGACCAACTGTCCAGGCCTGGGGGAGATGGTCCGAAGCCACTCGGACCACACTTCTTTGACAGATCTGCTATCAGAGGGTCATAAGGATTATCCGCAGTGCAAGAAACTTCCATTGTTCGGCTTCGGGTTGAGGTATGACGTCTTCATCCCGGAGGCGAGTAGGGATGAACCAGCTTGCTGGTTCAGGAGCACACCATGCCAACACCAATGGTTCAGGGCGGTCGATGGTCATGCGCGGGAGGACTTCACACCCATCACCGCTGACTGTCTCTACAACCATTTGAACGATATTGACGGGAATCCACTGCAACCGGAGACGTCCCCTCCCCTCTACCGCACCATGTTGAAGGCGGCTTTGCAGGATTCAAAGAAGGGATGGTCCGATGAGTGGGACCTGGGCCAAGGCGGCAACTTTACTGATGACTGGGCCTGGGCCTACTGGGTAGGCGCCTCATGCGAGGAGTTTGGGGCCGAGCAGAGGAGAGTGGGGTTGTATGAGGCGGCATGGGCCTCCCAATTCCACATTTACCAACCAAAGCAAATGATGCCGGAATTGATGAGAAGATGGTCGTCTAGGACCAATACCTTTCACCTGCATCATGGGGAGGTGGGCATCAGCCTGTGGGATGTCCACCAGATTTCTGGGGTTCCGATCTTGGGGGCCATGTATGACGATTTCCTCCCCGTCATCAGCACGTGGGAGGATATGGAGCAAATGCCACGACTGGCGTCAGCGCTGATGGCACTCATCCCTGGAGAGGACAAGGAGGCAGTGAGGGATGTCCACTTTAAGAGATGGTTCAAATGCTTCCTGAATTTCCCAGAGAATTGAGAGTTCCCTCTGAGGCCTCGAACTTGTCCAAGGGCGGCCCAACGGGGCAAGGGGCACTCGTAAGGCTGGTGGCGTTCATCGCATCTCTCATCTGTGGTTGGATACTACCGGTGAGGGATACAAGCATGGGGGTGCAGCCCAGCTCGTTTATTATGGCGTCGATGTTGTCCATGGGGCAACGGATCAATCTGGGGATTTCAATGCTCACCAAACTGTACAGAATGCAGCTGCACATTAGCGAGGGAAAGAAGCCTCCAAGGATATGCGGGCCCTTCCACCTCCTGTACGGGTGGATCGTAGCGCACATCAGGGGGATTTACGAGTATCCAAACCCCATTTCGCCGTCGGGATCAAACTTTCGCCCCTCCATCCTGAACGCGGTCGGGAGATTCCCGTTCAAACTAGCCGTTACGATGGTGCTGAATCGGGTGTGGAGGGCGGATGAGTTTAATTTCCACCCCTTCCCATTGCCGACAGGGATACTTACTAATGACGGGCGGGGAACAGAAGAACATCGGGCTTACCTCCTGGCCTTTCGAGGTGGAGTTTTGGTGGCACAGATAGATCGTGATCCACTCTGCGAACCGTACACCCCGCATCGGTTTGCGAGGCAGTTCCAGTGCCTCCTGCGGCTGACCCCGCAGGTCTACTAGGAGGTGCGTCACGAGGAGCACCCGTGTGTGATGAGGCAGTTGTGGCTCATGTTCACACGGGAAGATGGGAATATGCGGATTGCATTGCCTCCATCCACCGCCGCTTTCAGATTGATGAGGGAGTATTCCATTAGTTGGGAGGCTGCTTACCCAGGGGAGATGCTGAAGCAACCAACTATTCGGGTTGGTGACGGTGGGCCTCCTCTATCTCGAGGTTGGGGTCGGAGGGCAGCTTTGGCCGCTCGCGGTAGCTGGGCTGCCATGGCTGCGAGACCCGCATCGGCAGAGGGTATGGCAGCAGCGGTGGATCCGATGATTCCGGAAGAGCAAGGCCATCCGGAGGGGCGGCCACCGAGGGGATTTCGTAGGATATCTACTCAGGATCCGGGGAAGCACCTGCGTCATATCGATATGGCAGAGGATGCCGTCTTCCCGGAATCTTGGGACATTTGGGATGTCAACCAGCAATTCCTCAGCCCGCCTGAGATATGGGCCCACCTGAATCGCCTCGGGATGGAATTACCGGGCATAGGCCCAGTTTGGGCTGGATTCATGGCGTCTCCGGTGGAGGCAGAACAATACCTGGATGAGATGGAGGATTATGTCCACTCCAGTGGTGTCCCTCGCCCAATGACAGACCGGGTGAGGGTACTGTTGAATCAGACAGTCCCCCCACAGTTATCGGCTGCCGATCTGAGGGAGCTCTTCCCCTTGCCGGAAGAATCAGAGGACTCCTCTCGGGAGGATGAGGCTGGAGGAGGGAGCCCGTTGGAGGAGGGCGAGGTCGGAGACCAAGGCTCAAATTCCGAAGAATTCGCAGAGGCTCTCAAGGTAGCATTCCGAACTTCTTTCCTTACGATCCGTCCTTGGGTCACTATGAACTTCTCACCGATGTTTGAGCCATGCAGGAGGAACTTGTTCGCAGGCCTCGTTCTCACCCCTTGGCGGGTGATGATGGGGGACCTTCAGAACCCGCGCCTGTGGCTGCGTCTAGTTCCGCGTCTGGTGGGACCAGAGCACCCAAGGTGGCTCCTCCGAAATCTCCAGTCCTTCCAACAGTATACGGAGGGCCTCGCCTCGGGGTCCCGTCAGTATCGGCTCAAGATCAGCGCCATGAGGTCGATCTCCGTAAGTCTCCTTTACCGGTTCCCCTGTCGTCATATGTAGACTATGCCTGCCGACTAACGTTTATGTCCCTCTCTGTCGTACAGTTCTCCGACTGGCGTGGGCTGCTGCGGCAAGACTGGTCGGGATGTCTGGTGGCGTCCCTCCTAGGGGCATGTCGGTGATGGTGGCGATAGTCCCCCCATCTCCTCAAGCTGCGACGCACATCATTACTGGCGGAACCACCAGCAGGGCCATACCTGAAGTTATTGAGGTGGAATCCGAGGAAGAGGATCAACCGGTCGGTCCCAGTCCTGTCACGCCTGCTTCGGCGCCAGGTGTCGTACTAGATTCAACACTAGATGTTGATCCTGCCGAGGATTTCCTGCGGGTGTATCCCGCGCACGAGGCTGCCAATTGCGCAGACTGGGACAAAACAGCCTCCGATGAGGAAGACAACAGCATAGTCCTCCGCCGGTCATGGAAGCTGATCACGCGCTTCATCAAGGACACCCCCCAAGCGCAATGGCTGGCCGAAATGGATAGACTCCGCTCGCGGTTGCGCGAACTGTGTGCTGGGGGAGTGGATGGCCAACGTCCTCACGCACTCATCCGAGATATTATGGCTGAGAAGATCCGGGATCATGATCGTGGGATCAGCGTGGGCTGACAGCGGAGGAAGGCAACCAGCATCAAGAAGCTCCAGGAGGCTGAAGGCGAGGTCCAAAAGATGCAGACCCGGGAAGACGAGCTTTCAGCCTCTCTTGATTCACAATCTGAGCTGGTCTCACGGTTGAAGGCCCAGCTGGCAGAGGCAGAAGAGCATATGAGGCAGACCTCTGGAGAGATGGCTGCCGTTTAAGCTGGCGTAGAGAGGGACAAAGCCAGGATTGACGAACTGCGCCCCGCCACTGCTGAGGAGGATCGGGAGCTAAGTCAGCGGCAGCAAGCCTTGGATTCCACAAGTCAACGGTTGGCAGAGCTGCAACTCTCTTTTGATGGGGTCAAACCGTCCATGGGGGGAGTCGACCCCCGGGTATTGTAAAAAAACCAAAAAACTCTTATTGGTACTTTCGTGCTTCAATTTTCCTTTCTTTGTTTTGAATGCCGTAGCGCGCACGATTTCCTCTGTTTGAGTCACCTTGTTACATCCCTACAATGTTTGCAGGACGTTCGGCGACAATTACCCAAGCCCACGTGGGTCGAGCCCGATGTGAGAAACATGAGATAGTTTCCCTCTCATCCCACCTAACATAGGAGTGGGGATCATGCTCCGGGCATTCGGGATTCGGATTACCAGTCCGGATTTCTGAAAGATGAGAGAGGCTTGATCGGAGAAGGAACTTTCAGGATAGCCGAATTACCGTTTCTTCAGCGTGCTCTTATGCATGAATGGGGCAACGCCAGGGGCGCTGAAATCGGTCCAAACAGATGAAAATGGGAAGTGTGAATCACGATACCCAAGATTCAGAACACTGTGGTGATGGCGTGACAATAAGGGACAACCGTTAACCTTGGAGGAGAAGCGGTATCCTTACTGCGTTAGCCTGTAATGGGGACAACAAATGAGGGTCGACCGTTGACCATGTTCGAAACACGGGACCATTTCACAAGTGTTGTCGATCAATCCTTCGGGACATTGTCCCAGGATAGTGGGCGGACCATAGGTCGACATCCATACTGTTAGGGGGTCCTTCCAAACATGAACCGTCTTCCGGAACGTTGGCCCAGGATGGTAGGTGAGCCGATGCGGCATGAGACCAGGCCGTTAGGGGGTTCCTTTAGACATGAAATAGGAAGAGGGTCCGAATAAGGGGCACACAAAGCGTGGAATATGGAGTGATGGTTTGTCCGAACAGAATCCAACACTTAGGTAGTTACACCACCGTGGTGGGAGTACACCATATGGGCGCATTGGTTTGATCATGGATCATTCCTTCTTTCAGACAGGGCCTCTCTGGCGAGGGGATCTGTCACTTCCCAATGGGATCTTGGGGCATCCTGAACTTGTTCAGGGTAGAACCGCAGTTTAGTGTCATGCATTGAGGACACATAGACTCCTGTAGTTTAACGTCATACGATAGGACGTGGAATAAAAGGGAAGATCCCAGGGAGCGTGTGGCGCGGTAAATATGAAACCGACGTGAATGAGGACTTGGAGTCCAAATCATACCACATACCCCCGGAGGAAACTCTTCAAGTCGAGGGACCAAGAGTGAGGATTGGGCTGGGCCCGAAGCAGAGCGGTCGGGTGTTCCTACATACCCCATGAGGATGGGAATCAAGCCGTACGTAGTTCTGGAAGCGTATTTTAAAGTCATGCGGGACGATGAGAAGCCTGGCCGTGTTGGTACACATCCTGCCAAAACTACTAAGCCCACGTGAGTCATGCTCGGTGTGGGAAACAAGCAGTAGTGGTGGGAATTTCCCGACACCGAAAGGGACAGGTTAGGGAAAAGGGACGCTCGGTGAATACCGGCCCAATGACACTAACACGATCATTTAGCGCACCTAGATGCGCGAAGAGAAAGAGCTGAGTATGATGGAATTCCACTTGAACATGAGGAAGTGGAAATGTGTGAATCATGGAGCTCGAGATTCAGATCACGATGATGGCGGCGTGAAGATGGAGGATAACTGTTGACCGTGTTCGCAACACAACATCCTGTCGCGTTATCCTGGAATGGGGACAAACAAATGAGGGTTGACCGTTGACCATGTTCGAAACACGATACCATGTCACAAATGTTGTCAGATATCCGTAGGGACGTTGGCCCAAAATGAGTGGAGGGCCCTTAGGTCCAGCATTCATGGAGATCCCTTAAGCCTAGTATCCATGTCGTCCAAGGGTCCTTTTGGACGTGGAAGATTATGAGGATCTAAATAGCGAGCTCATGAAGCTTGGTCACGGGATAAGGAGGATATCCCTGTAGAAATCCCACACTTCGGGCTCTTTGTCTAAACACATCTAAATACGACAACGAGACGTATTAGATGAAGGGAGCAGATTCCTTTCCCATATGAAGATCTTAATTTAGGGTCGTAGAATTCATTCCATGGATGGGAGGAGACATAAGAGGCACATGGTGTGATGAACAACCTAACGTGAATGAGTACGTAATCCCATATCACATCGCACGACCTCCTTGGGAGAGGCTTTAGGTCAAGGGACCAAAAGAGAAAGTTAGGCCGGGCCTGGGGGGAAGTGTCCGGGCGCTCCTACATATCTCATAAGGATGAGAATCAAGCCTCACGTAGTTCTTGATGGACCTTAGACTATAAATGGGTAAAAGGAGCAGGGGACGCATGGAATCAAGACCCGACATGAAGGAGGAACTAAGCCCTACTTACCATGCGTTCTCTGAGGAAATGCTCGAGTCGAATGACCGAACACAAAGGTTAGGCTGGGTTTGCGGGGAAGTGCCCGGGCGCTCCTACGTATCTCATAAGGATGAGAATCAATCCATACGTAGTTCTGAAAGGCGACATGGTAAGATACCAGTGCTGGGGGAAAAGGGGAGTGCAGGCATGGCCCTTGCACTAAAAGAAGTGAAATTTGATGAATCTTGTTTGTTCTTTAAGGTGAATGGTTTTTTTTGTGAAGAGACAGGCCTAGAATAGTAGGTTGTGATGTCGCCACAAGGATCAATCCGTGATGGGCGTTGACAAATGGCATGACACGTGACCAATACCCAACATGATGTCCTCTACAACGAGTTCACCACAATGCAGTGTCGTTTTTCGTCGTGCGGCCAGGACGATAATTTCACAGTTTAGGGTCGTATGATAGGACCAAGCATGCATTTTATCGTCATACAACGCAGACGTAGCAGAGACGATGCTAGGTGGGAAATGCGCGCAGTGTTATAAAACAAAATTGACGGAGACATGATCCCACATCAAATTGTACGCCAACCGGAGAGGGATACCTTAGGCCAAGGGGCCTATATAAAGGTAATAGGTGAAACAGGGGGAGAGACTGGTTCCCTAAATGGACTGTACCCGAAGACAAGGCGTTCGGACGGTCCTACGTATCCCATGAAGATGGGAATCAAGCCACATGTAGTTCTGAAGGGTGCCTTTTAATGTCATGCTGGACAAGGAATAGGAGGGCTAAATCTCAGAACGGGGGTGTGCGTGGTGAAACCATTGCAAACTTGACGTGAATGAGGACATAATCCCGCACTACACCACGCGGTCCCGTAGTCGGGGTCCTGAAGGCAGGACCAGAGAGGTGAATTTGCTGAACTCAAGATGGACCCAAAGACAAGGGGTCTGGGAATTCCTACGTATCCTATCAAGATAGGAATCAAGCTGAACGTAGTTCCAGATGAGAATCTTAGTTTATGGTCTTAGATCTCGGACCGTGAATGATGACAACTTCCCGAGTAAGCACAGATGCCAACCCGATTCCTAAGCCCACGTGAGTTAAACTCGGTGTTGGAAACAAGGGGGGTATCCTCATCGCAATACTTGGGGCGAGTCAAACGGGAGTTGGTAGAGCCACGAAGGACACCTTTGACACGGCTTGTTCCCCCAACACGCGGACGTGCATGGAGGAAAAGTACCAAGAGTTCTGAAACTCTACTTGGACATGATGAAGTGATGAAGGGTGTGAATTGTGCACCCGACATTTTGGGCCTAATGGGTTGGCGTGGCGATAGAGGAAAACTGTTAACCATGGTGGAGATGCAGCATCCATATCGCATTATCCTGAGGTGGGAACAACAAACGAGCATCGACTGCTGACTATATTCGCAACGCGAAACTTTTTCTATTTGTTGTCCAAAACCCTCAGGGGCGTTGGCCCGTAACGGTAGGAGAGCCCTTGGGTGTAGTATCCAGGCCGTTCATGGGGGTCCCTCCGGGTGTGAAAGATGATGAAAGCCCTGATGCAGGGATACACAAAGCCTGGAAAGTGGGTGCGGACGTGTCTGAGTAAAGCTTAGCATTCCAGGTAATAAACCAGAGTACCCTTAGGCACATTGGTGAACCGCCGAAAAGGGATTGACGAAACAACTCAGTAGGGAGAGGTACATGGTGTGGTCATTACGAGACCGACGTTAATGAGGACATAGTCCCACACTGCACCATATAATCCCCTCATGGAGGAAGGATAGGCCAAAGGGTCAATATGGGATGAAGATTCCCGAGAGATGGGGCTGGACCTGAATCCTGTACATTCAGGTGGTCCTACGTATCCCATGAGGATGGGAATCAAGCCACACGTAGTTCTCTAAATGCAGTTTAACGTCATACGGGACGAGAAGGGGAGTAACATACCCCTAAACAAGGTAGGTGTGCGGTATGGTGAAGAAGCCGACGTGAATGAGGACATAGTCCCACACCACACCGTACACTCCTATAAGAGAGGACCTGGGTCGTGGCCTGGAAAGGACAAGGGGCCTGATGGTTAGGCATTGGTCAGGAAGGCCTGACCAGCTTGTAGTTTAATGTCTTGCAATGAGGACGAGGGTCGGGGACCCGAGGAGGCCAAGGGGCCTAAGGTCAGGCATCAGTCAGGAAGGCCTGACGGGCCTGCAGTTTAACATCTTACATGAGTATGGGGGTCGGGGACCCGAAGAGGTGAAGGGGCCTAAGGTCAGGCATCAGTCAGGAAGGCCTGACGGGCCTGCAGTTTAACGTCTTACATGAGGACGGGGGTCGGGGACCCGAGGAGGCCAAGGGGCCTGAGGCTGGGCCTCATAAGGGAAGGCGTACGACATGGTACATGATACCGAAGTGAATGAGGACGTAGTCCTACACCACACCATACACCCCTATGGGGAATCGGGGCCGTGGGCCCGATCGCTAGCACCACCCGGGGGGAAGTTTGTCACCTCGGGATGGGGCAGAACGAATCACTGCACTCGATGTCTGGGACATCTCGGGGTGGACACGAAGATCCAGGAAACTGTTGACCATGTTTGAAACACAGCGTTCCTATGGTGACCTAATATGGGAGCAACAAATGAGCGTCGACCGCTGACCAAATTCGCAACGCGGGACTTGTATCGGCTTGTTGCTTGAAAACCCTCGGGGGCGTCGGCCCGTATCGGTAGGAGAGCCCTTGGGCGTAGTATCCAGGCTGTTCTTGGGGGTCCCTCTGGGTGTGAAAAAATGATGGAATCCTAGTCAAGGAGTGGGCGAAGCATAGCTGTATCCATCCATGAAAGAGGCAAACATCTCCAGGGGGGATGTGCAGCCGGGTCGAGGCTTGCTCGATGTGAGTTGGGGAAAAAGTGTGCACCCTGCCATGTCTTGACCCGAGGGGAAGATTTTGGATTTTGGGCTGGGCCAACGGATGAAATGTCCGAGAGTTCCTACGTATCTCATGAGGAGGAGAATCAAGCCATACGTAGTTCTTGAAGGCCATGGAGTTTAGCGTCGTGCGGTGAGGATGTGGGAGGATATAAAAATGGGAGTGGGCACATGGTACGACCCTTACGATCCTTGTGTGAGCAGGGTTGTATGAGCGGGGATAAGAAATCCTAATCCCTGCTACACAAAGATCCTCCAAGGAAACTATTCCCAGGGGGGATAGTGGAAGATAAAATCTTGGGGCTGGGCTCAAGACAAGGTGTCCGAGCGTTCCTACGTATCCCATGAAGATGGGAATCAAGCCACACGTAGTTCTTGAAATGCAGTTTAACGTCATGTGGGATGAGGATCATCTCATTTGGGGATATGTAAGGTACGACAAGTAATCTGACGTGAATGAGGACGTAATCCCATACTATACCATACAATCCCGCAAGAGGGTAAGTCGGGGAAAAATCCAAGGGGCCTGGGGCCGGACCGCGGTCAGGGAGACCTGACCAGCTTGCGGTTTAACGTCTCGCGGTGAAGACGGGGGGCCAGGGGCCCGAGGAGGCCAAGGGGCCTGAGGCTGAGCCTCGGTCAAGAAGGCCTGACCAGCTTGCAGTTTAACGTCTTGCAGTAAGGACGGGGGGAGATCATAGTTTAAAGTCATAGAGCTCAGACTATTTTGTAGTTTATTGTCTTGCAGGACGAAGATGCAGTTTAAGGTTGTGCAGGACTTTACAGTTTAGAGTCGTGTTGGACCATAATGTGCAGTTTAAGGTCATGCGGGACCGTTTCACAGTTTATCATCTTGCAGGATGAAGATGCAGTTTAAGGTCACACGGGACCAACTTTCAGTTTAGGGTCATGCAGGACCCTACTGTGCAGTTTAAGGTCATGCGGAACCGTTTCACAGTTTATCGTCTTGCAGGACGAAGATGCAGTTTAAGGTCGTGCGGGACCAACTTGCAGTTTAGGGTCGTGCAGGACCCTACTGTGCAGTTTAAGGTCATGCGGGACCGTTTCACAGTTTATCGTCTTGCAGGACAAAGATGCAGTTTAAGGTCATGCGGGACCATCTTACAGTTTAGGGTCGTGCATGACCCTTTTTCCCTTGGCAAAGTATCACTTAAGGAACTTGGCATTGGTGGGAGGGATTATACTCTCTCCATCCGTGGTCACCAAGGAGTATGCTCCATTTGGGTAAACCTTATGGATGATATAAGGCCCTTCCCATTTGGGTTCTAATTTGGGCGGTTTCCTACTAGGAATCATTGGCGCTCGAAGGGCCAGTACCAGGTCGCCCTGTAGAAAAGATCGAAGACGAACCTTCTTGTTGAAGGCCCTCGCTATCTTATCCTGATCCCTTTCCAGATTGTGCAGGGCACAAATCCGGTTCTCGTCTAGTGCTTCTAATTCAGTTAGACGGATTTCGGCTACCTCATCTGATGTCTGTTGATCATAGACTGCGGTGCGTAATGACGACAGCTGGATCTCAATGGGAAGGACGACCTCAGCTCCATACACCAGGGAATATTGGGTCACCTGGGTAGAGTTGCGAGTCGTCATCCGGTAAGCCCAGAGGGCGTTGGGGAGTTTGTCCGGCCAACTTTTCTTGTTCTGACCAACCATCTTCTGCAGAATATTAGAGAGGGTTTTGTTGAACGCCTCGATCTATCCACTTGCCTGCGTGTAGTAGTGGGAGGTATGGTTCGACCGGATGTCGTACTTGGCGTACAATTTCTTTAGTTCAGCCGCTCGGAAGTTGGTGCCGTTATTGGTGAGGATGGCGTGAGGGACCCCAAACCGGTGGATAATATTAGAGATCACAAAGTCAACGATGGAACGGGCCTTGACCTCTTTGAGCGGAACTGCCTCTACCCACTTGGAGAAGAAATCTGTAGCAGTCAAGATGAACCTAAACTGGAGGGCTATTGCCAGTGGATATGGTCCCACTACATCAAGTCCCCATACCGCAAATGGCCAAGAGTAATTGGTGGGGTGGAGGTGCTTCAGTGGCCAATGCAGGAAGTTGGCGTGTACTTGGCACACGTGGCATCTCTTGGAATATTCAATACAATCATGGATCATAGAGGGCCAAAAGTACCCCAACCTCCGGATTTGATGGGACAGCTTCGGCCCAGCTTGATGGGCGCCGCAGGAACCGGCGTGAACCTCTTGTATAACTTGAGGTATCTCTACTCCTTGGATGCAACGGAGGAGGACACCATCGAAACTCCGCTTATAAAGTATTGTTTCAAGACTAGGGCCGCTCTGGAGGGTAAATTGCAGCGCGCGGTGTCGTATTCGCTCCCGCTCGGCCCGGTCGTCCGGGAGGCAACCATTTTGGAGGTACTCGACAAAAGGTGACCTCCAGTCGGGAGTGGCTTCAACCACTGTGCCTGACGAACCCGGGACCCCTGTCATGGAGGGTCCGGTGGTGAGATGACCTACCCGCAGGCCATCATTGTCCTCTTGGGTGACAGGGGCAATGACTATCCGGTGTGCCACATGTATGATTAAATCATCTTGCTCGGGTTCTGTGAGCGATGCGGCCAAGCTAGCCAAGGTGTCTTCTTGACCGTTCTGTGACCGTGGGACATGGGTAACCTCTGGTCGAGAAGAGAACTGGGCCATTAGGCGGAGGGTGTCCTCCAGCAACGGTGCAAGCTCCGGCTTCCTGACGACGTAGTCGCCATTAACCTATTTGATTACCAGCTCAGAATCTCCCTTCACATGTAGATGGGGCACATGGATCTCAAGGGCCAACTCGAGGCCGGTGATGAGAGCCTGGTACTCTGCCTCGTTGTTTGTACAGCCTTCTGACAATAGGAACGAGTATGGAAGGACGACCTTCACTGGGGTAATGAAGACAATACCCAGGCCCACTCTATTGATCTTGGGATCGTTGAGCCTCCTACCGGTGGGGCTCCGGGAGGCGCCGTCGAAATGCATTTGCGAACACGGGACATCATGATCGACTGAGAGGATCGTCTCATCAGGGAAATACAGGTCCAGGGATTGATCTGTGGAGGTTGGATGGGAAGCTAAAAAGTCTGCCAATGCCTGTCCCTTAATGGCCTTCTGAGGTACGAACCTGATATCAAACTGCTGGAGAATCACTTCCCACCGTGCTAGTTGGCCAGTCAGCATGGGGCGATTCAGGATGTACTTCAGTGGGTCTACCTGGGAGACCAATTGCACCTCATGGTGCTGCAGGTAATGTCGCTACTTCTGCACGGCGAATACGAACGCAAGGAAGCTCTTTTCGATAGGGGAGTATCTAACCTCCGTATCGAGAAGCATGCAACTAAGATATTAGAGACTGTTCTCAGTACCCTCGTTATTCTTCTGGGTGAGCAGCGCACCGAGGGATCTCTTGAGGGTGGTCACATAAAGGACTAGTGGATTTTCGGAGACGGGTGGCATCAAGACCAGAGGTTGGATCAGATACTGCTTGATTTCCTCGAAGGCGGTCCGACACTCCTCATCCCATTCTTAGGCGGCACCCTTCTTCATAATCCGGGAAAAGGGCTTACACTTGCCGGCCAGATTCGCGATGAATCAACGTATATAGGCTATGTGGCCTTGAAGGTCTCGAAGCTCCCGAATGTTTCTCGGGGGAGGCATTTGGCTGATGGCCTTGATCTTCTCCGGGTCGATCTTGATACCTCGGTATCTGACAACAAAGCCCAGAAACTTCCCAGAGGTGACCCCTAAGGCACACTTCAACGGGTTCATCTTTAGGTGATGGGAACGGAGGAAACCGAACACTTTATCAAGGTCTTTGAGATAGTCCTGGCGTTGACATAATTTGACTACGAGGTCATCCACGTAGCATTCCACCAATGTCCCGAGGATCGGTTTGAATATGCGATGCATGGCCCTCTGATAAGTGGCACCTGCATTCTTCAAACCGAATAGCATAACCTGGTAGCAAAAGTTACCTTGGGGAGCCCTGAAGGCAGTGGACTCCTCATCTTCGGGGGCCATCCGGATCTGGTTGTACCCAGAATATCCATCCATGAAAGAGAGGGCTCGGAACCTGGCCGTGGCGTCAATCAATAACTCCGTCACCGGAAGTGGGAAGTCATCCTTTGGGCAGTGGCGATTAAGATCGCGGAAGTCGATGCAGACTCTGATCTGCCCATTCTTCTTCCTGACTGGCACAATGTTGGCAAGCCACTTGGGGTACTGGACTTCCTTAATAAAGTTGGCTTTGATAATCTTGTCAACTTCGGCCTCAACCATAGCACCATGAGAAGGGTGCATTTTCCTGGGGGGCTACTTAAACCCACGATGTTTTGCCGGGAGGCCCAGACGGTGAACGACTACCTGGGGATCTAGTCCTGACATCTCGTTGTAACTCCAAGAAAACACGTCACGGTGTTGTTTGAGGAAATATACGTACTACTGCCGCTCCTTGAGGGACATGGCTGCACTGATCAATGTGGGTCTCAGATCTGCCTCGCTACCAAGGTTCACCTGTACCAGTTCATCAACCGTGGTAGAGACGCCTTCTTCAAAGGCAGGGGAGCATCCTCCAGGTCTTCCTCCCCACCCGTGGGAGGATTTCCTGCGACGGGAGATACTTTTGGGCTATCAAAACCTGAGGGGCAGCTGTTGCCGGCTTGGGTAGCATCGGTCATCACATCAGGAGACTCACTTTCCATTGAGACCATAGCAATGAAGGCAGTCGATCCTATCCCATCTGGCATTCGGCCTAAGGGGCCACGTTTGATGATATCAAAGTAGTGGTGATGTGTTGGCCTGAGTCGGTGGATTCCAGCCTGGAGGAAGAGACATGTATGGCGTACCACCGTTGTCATAAGCTTGACATTCCGGTACCGTACAGGGTTAAGAGGTTCCGGGATGACCTGAGCCTGGTTTAGGTAGGAGTACGAGGTGATTTTTCGCCGTCTCTTGGACACGGGAACATGCCTTCCTTGCGTACCCGAAACAACAAAACATTGCCCCATGTCGGGGGTCGTGGCCTCCAACCGGTGGATCAGGAGGATGTAGGCGTCATCCATGCTTTCCCAGGGATCACTTGTGACTGGGGCGGGTTCATCCTCGCTTACTAGGATTTTCTTATCCTTACTTTTGTAATAACCCGCATCCAGATAGCGGGCCTCACAAGAAGAGAAAGGGGACGCATCTCCTTGGAGCACGCCTACTCGACCGTTGAGTGAGTATTTGAGGCACTGGTGATACGACGAAGGGACCACTGCATATAGATGGAGCCATGGCCTACCAATCAATGTGTTGTAGGCGGTGTCCTGAGAGACGACCATGAACTCAGTGTTGGCAATTAAGCCACCGAACTGAGTCTTCAGGAGGATCTTGCCAACAGGGGTTTGCTCGGTCCTGTCATACCCCTGGATTCTGAGGTCAGAGGGAGTTAAATCATCTTCAGACAGACCCAACTTTCGCAACGTCCGAGTCGGAATTAGGTTGATTCTGGAACCCGTGTCAACGAGGCAGCGGAGGACTTCCACACCATTAAAGCGGCCAGTGATGTAAAACGGGCGAATGTTCCCCTGTATAGGAGGGTCCTCATCTTCACCGGAGAACGAGATAACCGCCTGACATTTAGCGTTTTCAATCGTCTCGGTATGGAAGGCTTCTGCAGCTGCTACCTCCATCTCAAACTGGAGGGGGCTCCTTAGGGCCTCGACAAGTGCCTCGCGCATTTCGGATGACAGGCGAAGGGACTCAAGGATAGAAAGCCTCGTCAGAATGCTGACCAGGTGCTTCAGGACATCATACTTTCATTCCAAATGCGAACCTCTGCTTACAGGAGGTCATTTGGAATTTGGAGGCATAGAGGGTCCTGCCGGTTGAACCGGAGATCGGCTAGTACTGGGTACATCCTGCTGCCTACTAGTTGAAGCCTAGAGAGTAGTCGCCGGACTAGGATTGGACAACGGAGGCTGGCCTGTAGCCGGGCAAGACTGACTGTGATACGAATGAGGCAGCTCTCCCTAATCTAGTAGCACGAACGACAGTGGAGGTAGAGCCGAGAGCGTTAGATGGGGTTGCGCATGCTGAGCTCTGCACTGAGCCTACTGTCTAGTCTCAGTAGCGTGCACGACTTGGCCAAAAGTGCCTACTGACGTACCTCAATGACCGGCGCGGTTGCGATTCCGCTGACGTTGATGTCGGCTGGAAATGTTGGGGAGGTCCGCCTGGCGTTCCCCTTCATCGGGGGTCATATAGGGCTTTACCAGCTCCACGGTGTTAACCGAAACATACCCCTAGCTTTCGCTCGAGGAGTCATCCACCGCTGGGCGGATTTTGGGAGGAATCCCCATTTCAGGGGGTATAAAGTTGCCGAGAGTACGGGATGATGATGGCACCGGCGGTGCGTGTTGCTTCTTCTTGCGTCGCCGCTGCTTGCCCTTTTGGGAAGAGGTCGACTGTAAAGACGATGCGGAGGCACCAGCTACTTCTTCTGAAGGTTCCGACTTCTTCAGGCACGCCCGGATGATACCATGGGCACGAACGACAGTTTTTCGAGCCATCCAGTCGTCGTATTTCCAGGATCCGTGGCTAGGGACCTGCTGTCACTCGCCTTCGCTGTCGCTGCCGATATCTGATCCTGCAAAGACACCCGCCACTTGTGCTGGTGTCGGGCCCAACTTGACTATGTTGTTGTTGACCTAGTATTGAATCCAGTCTTTAAACACATAGAATTTCTTGAGGGTGTTCCCCAGAAACCGATGATAAGGGCAGTAGTTGAGGTGATCGGTGAGATTCGCCTCTGCCGGCCTTCTGCACTTGGGCAGGCGCACAATCCCTTGCTCTAGAGCACTTCAGAAGTAGCCAGGGACCTGATTTTCGTTGAATGAATAAGTCTGGTGCCTTCTTTCCGGATAGGGGGCCCTGGGGGCCTGGCCCTGACGAGGGGCCGGAGGGGCCTGCCGAGGAGGCGGCGCCTGATTGTATCGCCTAGGTGGCGGTGGCGCATTGCGCGGGGGAACCTGTCGGTTCTGAGGCGGTCGCTGCTGGGCAGGAGCCTGTGCTTGAGGTGGAGGACCTCTGCGGGGTTGCGGGGATGGTGCTGCCGGCAGTAACTCCATCTACCTCGGGGATTCTATTTGGGCCACCGCGGCGGGTTCAGCCCTGGCGGTCCTCCTGGCTGGGATCATAGGGGGCAACAAACGTGCCTGACTAGCCTATTGTAGGGCTTCCTCAAGGCGCTGAGCCTTATCTGAGAAATCTCTGAACCCTCCAGGGTAGTTCTGGGTAATCAGGGAGGGTACCAGCTCTGTTTTGACATCCCCCACACACATCGTCAGTAATTTCTCCTGAGTCAGTGGCATATCGAGGGAATACGTAAGTCCCTTCCACCGGGTGATGAAATCTTCAACCCGCTCATCAGGCCTTTGCTTGCACTTGAAGAGGTCCGCAATGCTGGTCTTCCGCGTGGTGGAGCTGAACTGGTATAAGAACTGCCGGCGGAGATCCTCCCAACCGGTCACTGATCTGATAGGGAGCTGTCTGTACCAGACGAATGTCGGACCTTCCAATGTCTGTACGAAACATCGGAGCTTGGCGACTTCTTGCTGAGCCGGGGTCCCCAGCATGGGGCCACACTTAGAAGAAAAATGTGCCAAGTGCTGGGGTGGGTCCCCTGTCCCGTTGAAAGGCGAGAAAGTGGGGTTACCAAAACCCGGAGGTGCGAGCATATCATCCACCCACGCGGGATACGACTTGCCATCCGGTGGGACTGCCACCTACTGCGTTTCCAACGCTTCGAGGCGGGCTGTGAGTGCCGCAATAAGATCATCCGGGTGGGGGTCCCTGTCTTGAGGGGGATCCCTAACCAAAAGTGCATTTCTAGGTTCTTAAACACGGTAAATGGATTCGGCCGCTCATGGATCAACTGGCGGAACGACCTGCGGGGCGACTGGGGGAACCCGGACTGGGTTCTTCAGATTGCCCCGTCACTCAGGGGGGTTTGGCGAGACGTATCGCGCCCTCTTGGCATACGTTCCGGCTTCTGCCCTGTCTGCGGCAGTAGCATGATCAGGGTTTCCCGGAGGCATCTCACCGGGGGGAAATTGTTCCTGCCCCTGCTTCCCCAGCCTGGGATCACCATAGTCGGGTCATCGCTCTACGGCATGCTTAGCCAAGAGTTCGTCAACCAGCCTCTTCTGCTCAGCAAGCTGCTAGCGTAACGTGGCCTTCTCGGGATCTTCGTCCTTTTCTGCACAGAGGCGGATGGGTCAGAGTGCTGGACAGTTCCGACATGCTCCTTACCCTTGCCGGTGTTTCGACCGAGTACCAGCGACTCGGTGGGTACGAGGAGGCCTAGCAGGTTCCTCTGCTGACGGGTAACTCTTCCTGATGGGTCCAGCAGTGGCGGTATGCCCTCGGGGGGTAAGTCTCCATCAAGGAATTCAATCCTGTCTTCCTTGTCCACTACGTTAGCCATGTGGACCGCGACCCCTCTCGAGGGCATGTCCTCGATGTCGCATAGCGAATCGGGCTGCCATCGGATAGGGTCGAAGAGGAGAGCGGCATAGTGTCCCCAACCACGGACTTGCACATGGGGGGTAGCTTCCCTGACGATTCTGTGGAGTGATTTAAAACTCTAAACACATTTCCGTTGAAGGGCGCTCTGACGGCCTGGCGAATCGGGGTGCTGGGCCACAAGGAGTGCGACCGCATCAATCAGGCGGCACTGCTCGCCGATTTCTTCGAAGTGATCTCGACTTCTGGGGTACACCACCCATTCGTAGCGAAGGCAGAAGTGTGTCGCCCATAGGGTTTGAAAAAATCACCCCACTTCTTCAGGGGTAAGAGACTCTGGTACGCGAAAATTCAGCGCTGCCGTCGGCCAGAACTTCTCCGGGAAGTAATATGCTGCAAGAATACTCCAGAAGCTCCTCGGCTCGGACTCAGGGTCTGGCCCTGTGTTTCCCCACTCGTCAACCGGGGGCGGCTGAGGGACCGGTAGCGGTACTGAGGTGGACCTCTGGGATTGTAAACTCGGCGGCAGAGAATACGGCGAACGGGCTGACTGGCCGCTGAATTCCGGGCCATCCACTGAAGAGCAAGGTGACCTGGTCACGATGTCACGATACGATGAGCTGATAGCCACAGCTTCCGGCATAGGAATCGCATCTACTGGCGACCGGTCATGTCGTTGCTCTACCGCTGTTGGCCCCCAAAATAGCTCTCCGTGATCTCTGGTAGAGGTAGAGGGTGCTTCTGGTGACAATGGCGGTGATTTCGCGGTCGAGACCTGCGGAATTCCCAAGATTTTTTCCTCCTGGATGTACCTGCGGAGAGAGATGAGAATCTGGTGGACCTCATATTCCGGGAGAATGAGCCTAACGCGTCTGGTTCCTGCCCCAGTCCTTGATACGGATGAGCGGGGAGAAGGTTCCATCGCTGAGTCGCATTCCGCTTCAGATTCGGAGAAGCGGGAAGGTTTGATCTCCACCCGGGCCTTCCCAGGATTCTTCTTGTGGCGGCGATGACCCGCTCTCCTGCCCTGGGGTGGCTCTTCGGGACATGGTTGATCCCTATCATGGAGTCTTGGGGCGGCGGTGGCGCCATGGCGGAGAGGGCCCCCACTCGAGATAGTCGAGGTGCGAGGGGCACCGGGGAAAATGTCGAAGGGTACATGGGGAGGACCTTCGTGGACATCACCCATGTAGGCGGAGCCTCTGTTGGAATCGGCAGGAGCATGGGGAGGACCCCCATGGTCGATGCGGGCGGAGCGAGGCTGACCTTCACTCCTCGAGTTGCTGGGGCGAGGAGTACCTTCGCCGGTTGCAGAGAGGATGTAGGGAGGGCCCCCATGTTGGAGAAGGACTGGATGGAAGGTGCCTTCATATCGGCGGTCGGGGGCAGGAGGATGGACTCCATACCCTGTATAGTGGGCGCGGGAAAGGTTTCCGCGTAAAGCGTCACTGCCGCGGGGCATGTCTTCCTTCGGGATGGGGGTAGCACGAGGCATACCTCCATGAAGAACTTCGGAGCGGGGAAGCCCCACACTCTGTGGAGTAGTGGTACGGGGAGGACCTCTGTACGGGGTGACATCACCGCGGGTTAGTTCGCGGCGATCACCACTTGGGCCTGCAACCCGGAGAGTCAACCCAGCCTGCCCGTGGGGTGGTTGGGGTCTCGATCCTGGTTGGGTGAAGGAGTGCCCCTACTCAGTGTATGTAGGGGCTTCATGATGCACGTCGGCGGTGGCTCGGGCCACTGTAGCTGTCGACATCGATGCGCCTGGGCGAGCATCCTCAGCCCGGGCTCGGCGTTGACATCGGGTCAGGCGAGCTGGTGCAGGTGGTGCAGGGGCATGGACTGCTTGCTCTTCCTGCAGAGTCGGACGGCGGTGCTGACGCAGCCGGATGGGAGCTCTCGCCTGGAGCCCTTGGGTCGGGACCCTGAGCGGGCTAAGCCGGACGACGCCCGCCTCTTCAGCGTAAGGCGAGGAGTCGTCAAGGCGTTCCGGGGACAGGCTCCCGAAACGGTTGAACGTTGGGGTGGGGAGCAGGGGCTCCCTGCGTGGCCTATTAGGGCGACGTTGACGGCGGGGCCTGGAGGCCTCCAGGTCCAGGCAGGCCATATCCCGAGTTGAGATGAACCCTTCCTCCTCGTACCTGCCCACGAGGTTGTTGATCACCCTTCACTGGATGACCTCTAATGGGGAAAGGGGACGTGGGCGCCCTGTATTACACGATGTGGCAGCCTTCGTGGTGGTAGCGGTGCCATGTGGGGTGGCTGTGGAGATGTTGCCCCTGCCCCTGCGTAGGCTAGCGGGCGGTGATCACGTCTCTGTAACAGCAACCTGGTTCCTGAGAAATGAAGGGATTAACTCATCAGCACCGAGAGGGAAGAGGATTGACAACCAGTGCCCCAGCGTCCTTCCATTCTCCACGTCTGTAAGAAGGATCCACACCAACATGCTGTAGAACGGAGTGCCCCACGTTCTACTACCTCGACTTCCGGTGAGTTTCACGACAGGCCTGCTATTTGCTTGGCGGGACCAGGCGCCGAATATCTTGATCTGGTGACACGTCAATCTACTGGTGTCTCGAACGCTACTAATCTCCATATTGAGGAGAAGAATTTCACATCGGGTTCACCATTTCTGTTTCCGACGCTTTCGCCGGGGCACGCGCGCGTCCGTCCGTGGAGGAGGAGGACTGCACTGCGCTTGTGGCCCCGCGTTCCCGCTTTCCAAAGGCGAGCGGAATTCACTCCTTATTCAGGGACGTCTTCTCCTTGATCGAAACAGGATGATGGGATGTCGGTTCTTCCTTCTGTGGATTCCTCCTCAGAACTCGTCACCTAGTCCGGGTCTCCCTCATAGGTTTAATACGTAGTTCGTGAAACTCTTCCCAGTGCCATGTTTCCATGGATGCCGGTTACTGCTTCTGTCGGGACATTCCAAAGGGTCCGGTCAGGGCAGCAACCTTCAGTCGGGGGAGTAGTCACGTTGAGGCATCAGTAGCGTGTCTGGATGCTGGGGAACCTGGCATGTCTGTCTATTATCCCTGCCCACAGGGCTTCCCGAGGGCGTGGAAGCCCGAGGCATCCCACATCGAGCGCGGGGAATTATATGTCATAGACACATATCTGAGGTTTTCCTCAGATTCCCATGTTTAACACAGGGTACACCGCGATTTTAACGTCCAGTGGAGACTGATCAACCCAACCGGAGCATTAGCTAGGATAGATCGGATTGAGGGATTCCCCTTGAAGGGATGCCGATACCGGGGCCATCCCACAGGCGGCTGTGAAGAGGAGCGTACCGACATGGTCTCACCGAGATATGACGGTCCGGGCGAGAATCGGGATGGGTGATAGGTGGATGAATGGAGTGGAGGGGGAGTGATATGGGACCATCGCAGGAGTGACGGTGAAGTTGGGCTTGAGCCTTTAAGAGTCTTCCTACGTATCCCCGTGGCAGGGAAACAAAGTCCGCGTAGTTCAGGATGGTGTCGGTAAACCGATGTGAAGGTGGACCTTGGCCCGATGAATGTCGTCAGCGAACCAACGTGAAGGTGTACCTTGGTCCGATGGGCATCGTCAGCGTACCGACGTGAAGGTGGACCTTGGTCCGATGAGAGATGGGATTGAACCTCGGGGAGGCTTCCTACGTACCATGCCTTGACATGGATCAAAAACCTCGTAGTTTAAAGGGTTTCATCGGTGAACCGACGTGAAAGTAGACCCGTGGGTCCACTAGTGGTGGGCTTGAACCTTGGGAAGGTTTCCTACGTACCATGCCTTGACATGGATCAAAGTCCTCATAGTTCAAAGGATTGATGGAATATAGTTTAACGTCATGCGGGATGATAGTGAACCCTGACGTGAATAAATGAAGGGTGGTGGGTGTCGGCGAACCGACGTAAATGAGGGACCTTGGTCCGATGGGATATGGGCTTGAACCTCTGGGAGGATTCCTACGTACCATGCCCTGACACGGATCAAAGTCCTCGTAGTTCAGGTTGTGGAATACAGTTTAACATCATGTGGGACGGGGGTGAATCGACGTGAATGAGGTCGGAACGACCGGATGATGGGTTTGAACCTCGTAGAGGCTTCCTACATACCATTCCTTGACATGGATCAAAGACCTCGTAGTTCATATGGGGATTTGTCGGCGAACCGACATGAAGGTGGACCTTGTTCCAATGAGTGGTGGGCTTGAACCTCTGTAAGGCTTCCTACGTACCATGCCTTGACATGGATCAAAGACCTCATAGTTCAGGTGAATGGGTGTGCAGTTTAATGTCATGCGGGACAAGGGGGGCTTACAGTTTAACGTCATGCTGGACGAGGGCGAAACTCGACGTGAATGAACGACTGAGCAATGTGGCTTGAACCTCTTGGAGGCTTCCTACGTACCATGCCTTGACATGGATCAAAGTCCTCATAGTTCTCTATGGGTGGGGGTTAGGGTCGGTGCTCACTCTAAGCCCACGTGATTCATGCTCGGTGTGAGAAAAAAGATTTTGCAAGGACTTGACGATCACGTCGCGAAGGATGCATCCGTGAGAATTAAAGAGGGGGCTTACGCGTTAGGCAGCCCATGGTGCTGGGACTTACTCCAGGATGGAGGCCCAGAGTGTGACAAAGCACAGCGAAAGAGGGATTTGGGACCCATGATGGGAGGTTCCTCGTTCCCTATCATGCCCTCCACTGACCTTGGTAGTGGGGAAGTACGGAGATGCAGAGGTGCAGCCATCCGTTGGGGAACTAGGGTTTCCCTTCTCCTATGAACATACGCCACTCCAATAAGGAGGATATCACCCCTTGTGGATGGGTGATTCCATTCCTGTGGAGACGAGTGGTGTAAAGAATGTTCGAGCTGGGGGGACCCTTTGTGAGAGGCACGAGGTCGGGTCATAGTTTAACGTCATGTGTTGAGGACGTGGTGCTTGGTAGTTTAACGTCCCGCAGCTCGGACGTGGTGGGTTCACTCCGCACCCCTAGGAATTACATAACCGGTACCCTCTGGTCCTTGGGGAAGGGAAGGTACCAGTAAGGCCATGGTCAAGGGGGGTTGTGGAACGAACCATCAAGGGGTCCACGTTAGCGTGGCTATGTGAAGAAGCAATAGCCGTTAGTGTGCCTATGCGAAGAAGCATTAGGAGAAGCAACTCTACGAGTGGTATTGTCCATGGGACTTTGAAATCACATCGTACAAACCTGGAGGGTCTCACGGGAAGAGGAATTGCTAAGCAAAGGATTGTGCTTCGCGAAGTGGAGTGCCTTGGCCTTAGCATGGGGAATAGGTGTGAGTGTAAGGTGCTTCGCGAAGTGGAACAGTGTTCGCGGAGCACTGCCTCGCGAAGAAGAGGTGCCTCGCGAAGTAGGGTCCTGCGAAGCAGTGTGATTCACGATGTGTAGCGATCCTGCCTTAGCATAGGGATCACTAGTATGGGTTTGGGTGTTTCGTGAAGCATAAACGCTCCGCGGCTGCCCGGGTTCCCTTGGGAATCCCCTTCCTTCGCGAATGCCCTTGAGCTTCGCGAAGGGCATCCCTCTCAGAAGAGGGTCTCAAAACGAGACAAAGCAAAGGCATCTCGTGAAGTAGAAGTACCTCGTGGAGCTCATGATTCCCGGGGCAAAGAGTGCTTCATGATTCGGGAGAGGAGAAGCCGAAAGGTCAGATTTTCCGTCCCCGGGACTCAGGGGGAGTCCAGTATTTATAGGGAAGGGGTGCCGTGAAGCAGAACTCGTGCGCCGCCTTAGGTGCTTCGTGGCACACTCGCGAACGTCAACATCGTCCGCGGAGGGTTAGCGCCTCTGGAGCTTCACGGCGGGCTCGCGAATGTCAAATGCGTTCACGGAGAATTACCGCCTCTGGAGCTTCGCGGCGGGCTCGCGAACGTCAAATGCGTTCACAGAGAATTACCGCCTCTGGAGCTTCGCGGCGGGCTCGCGAACGTCAAATGCGTTCGCGGAGCGTTATCGGCTCTGGAGCTTCGCGAGGCCGCGATGATCGGGGCGCTTCACGTTGGTGCTTCACGTCGGTGCTTTGCGAGGCAGCGCGCCCGCCTTCTTTTTCGTCCCTTCCTTTCGTGCTATATTTTGGCGCCAACACATATACTAGTTCCTTAATATTAATTAGGTTATAATACATATATTATAGTGTGTTTAAACCATAAAAATGGTTTCATTACCAGTAATGAAGGAGAAATTGAAGAATGAAACTTCGTCGTCTACAAAGGTTATAAAT
This sequence comes from Viscum album, assembly GCA_963277665.1. Classification (NCBI taxonomy): domain Eukaryota; kingdom Viridiplantae; phylum Streptophyta; class Magnoliopsida; order Santalales; family Viscaceae; genus Viscum; species Viscum album. The sequence continues at coordinate 740,647,302 of OY728160.1, forward strand.
TGGAACCTCATGGATGTTGATTTTGTTTATAAAAAAAAGGGATAGAGTAAGAATATTGATGATAGTTCTTACATTAACATGATATAAATCCAGTATATATATGATAATTGATTTATCATTTTCATTTGTATAGATGAGGTGAGGAGGGTATAACAAAATAAGATAAATTGAAAAGAAACTAAATGAAAAAGAAGGGTACTTTACCTCTTGAAGTAACCTCCTTGATAACATCCTTAAGGGAAGGGGTTTTGGTATTTTTGAAAGACCAGGAGCTTATTGGACGTGGGGAGTGACTAGTGAAGGTTAATTGGGAAGATATTTTAGGATATTCAAGTATTAGAGGAGTGAAGAGAAGAGGGAGTGAGGGGGGGGGGGGTTATAGGTGAGGAGGGGGGTAAATTTTGAATATTTTATTCATTATTTTATTATTTCCATCAAGACAAACAATAGTGTTGTTTCATGTGACCGCTAATAGTAATAAGTGCATGTGAGTTTGAAAAAAGTGGCCTTATATCACTTATGATGTCATAAATAGTGTATTTAACTGATAATTTAAATATACTATATTTTACCATATTTCACAATCCATCAAAAATTCATGAATTTCAGAAAAATCCCAAAAATTCACCAATACCATTTTTTGATGTGTAGAATTCAAAAATGAACTAAATTTTTCAAAAATAATTTTCTAAATATTATTAATTTCATTTTTAAATAAAATCACAGTTAATTCGAAAAATAACAATTTTAAAGGTATAAATAGTTTTATATCACATTGAAAAATTAATTAAGATACTATTATCTTATTACCTTAAGAAAATAAAATAATACCATTATTCACTATTCATAAGGGTTATATTACTATTCATATTACTATTTATAAGAGTATGTTACTATTCACCAAAAATCAAGTTTGTTCTATCAAACTTCTTATGACTTATTGGTCATAACTCTAGATGGAAATTTTTCAAAATTCAAGACATAGAAGATGAAAAGTTGTGTTTAATAGATAGATTATAAAATGCATTTATTTTAAAAACCTTGGGGTGCTACATTCTCCCCTATTTACAGAAATTTCATCCTTGAAATTCACAAAAATTTACCTAAAAAAATTCATGTATATCTTCAACATAAGCTCCTCAGGCCCCCATGTTTCTTCCTCCATCTTATGGTTCCTCCAAAGAACCTTTTCCAGATGAGTCATTCGATTTATCAATACCTGTTCTCTAGTATCAATAATCTTGATAGAATCTTCACAATAATACATATTATACTCAAGTTCTATTTCTTAATAGGTGAGTACATGTGTTGGGTCTGACATGTATTTCCTTTACATTAACACATGGAACACAATGTGAAATTTGGAGAGACTTGGAGGCATTTCTAAACGATAAACTACGACTCCAATTCGATCTATAATTTCAAAAGGTCTGATATACCTAAGACTTAATTTTCCCTTCTTAACAAATCATATAATACCCTTCCATGGAGATACATTTAAGAAAACATGATCACCTTATTGAAATTCCAAATCCTTCCTTCAATTATCAAAATAACTCTTTTTCCTACTTTGAGCTATTTTGATATGGGTTTGGATAATCTTTACCTTTTCTGATGTTTCCTCAACAAGTTCTAGGCCTACGATCTTTCCCTCACCAACACTATCCCAGCAAGTTGGTGTACAAAATCTCTTTCCATATAACACTTCATATGGTGACATCTGAATACTTGAATAGAAGCTATTTTTATAGGAAAATTCTAAGAGAGTTAAATAATAATCCCACATACCTTGAAAGTTAAGTTAACCATACCTCAACATGTTTTCCAAAGTTTGAATAGTCTGTTCTGATTATCCATCAGTTTGTGGGTGGTAGGCAGTGCTCAAATGAAGATCAGTTTCTAGGTCCTTCTGAAGAATTTTCTAGAATTGTGATGTAAAATGAGGATCGCAATCAGAAACAATTGATAAAGGTAAAACATGAATTATTTCAACTTTATTAATATATAGTTTCATTAAACGTTCAAGTGGTAAATCTTCTCTTATAGAAAGAAAATGTGCTGGTTTTGTAAGACTGTCAACAATGACCCATGTCACATCATTCTTTATTGGAGTCTTTTGTAGTCCCATGACAAAGTCCATTGTAATATCATCCCATTTCCACATAGGAATAGTAAGGGGTTGCATGGATCCTCTAGGATGTTGTCTTCTAGCCTTCACCTATTGACAAACCAAACATCTCGACACATAGTCAGCAATCACTCTCTTCATGTTTTCCCACCAAAAATGTTTTTTATATCTCTATACATCTTTGTACTACCAGGGTATATAGAGAAATTAGAGCTATGAGCATCATCCAATAGTTCCCTCTTTGTCTCATGAATAGTAGGAATACAAATCCTCTTTCCAAATTTCAAAATGCTACCTTCATATACGAAGTCAGTTAACTTCCCATAATTTATAGATTTAATTTTCTTTTGAAAATCCTCATCATCATTCTAAGAACATTTTATCCTTTCCAGTAAAGAAGGTTTGGCAACCATTTGAAAAAGTAGATATGTATTACCTTCCTTGATAATTCCCATATCCATGTTTACTAGATCCATGAACATAGGATCCCTTTCAACTCTTATCTTGTTCAGAATCCTGTGTTCCTTTCTACTCAAAGCATCTGCTACCTTATTTTCCTTCCCTGGGTGGTAGTGTATTGTGAGATCATAGTCTTTGAGTAACTCAATCCATACCCTTTGTCTCATGTTGAGTTCTTTCTGTGAGAATATATATTTCAAACTCTTATGATCTGTATATATCTCACATTTTTCACCATAGAGGTAATGTATCCAAATATTCAGAGTAAAGATTACTGCTGCTAACTCAATATCACGAGTTGGATAGTTTTATTCATGAATTTTTAACTGACTAGATGCATAGAAAATCACTCGATCATTCTGTATAAGGACACAACCAAGTCCTTTCTTTGATACGTCGCTATAGATAACAAACCCATTATTCCCCAATAGTAGCGTTATGATCAGATCATTCACTAAACTCCTCTTCAATTCTTTAAAAAATTCTTCACATTCCTTTTTACATATGAACTTTACCACTTTTAGTGTGAGTTTGTTCATTGGGTTTTCTAAATGGGTGAATTTATGAATGAAACACTGATAATAACCTACTAAACCAATAAAACTATGCACCTTAGTTATGTTAATTAGAGTAGTCTATTCTTTCACAACCTTTGTCTTCACATGATCTACATATATTACATCCTTAGAGACAATGTGGCCAATAAAGGAAACTGATTGGAGACAAAAATCACATTTACTAAACTTCCTATATAATTCATTTCTTTTCAGAGTATTCAGAATAGTGCACAAGTGATTTTCATGATCTTCATAGATTTTATAGTATAAAAAGATATCATTAATAAACACAACTACAAATTCATGAAGATATTCCTTGAAAACTCTATTCATTAGATCCATGATAAAAAATGGTGCATTATTTAGTCCAAAAGGAATTACTATAAACTCGTAATGCCCATACCTGGTTTAGAATGCTATTTTTGGAATTTCTTCCTTCCTCACAAGAAAATGATGATATCTAGAACAAAGATCAATCTTCGAAAAATATTGGGCTCCTTGAAGTTGATCAAATAAATCATCAATGTGAGGAAGGGGATACTTGTTCTTTATTGTTATAGAATTGATCTCCCTGTAGACAATGCACAACCTCATAAACCCACCTTTCTTCTTAATGAAAAGAATAGGGGCTCCCCATAGAGAAATTATAGGGTGTATAAATACATTATCACTCAATTCCTCTAGTTGTTTTTTAGTTCCACTATCTCCACAGTGGCCATCCTATAATGGGTCTTTGATATGGGCCTTGAACCAGGAATTAAGTTCATAGAAAACTCAATTTCTCGCTCTAGAGGATGTCTAGGTAAATCCTCTTGGAAGACGTCAATATATTCTTACACAACAGGTACATATTCTATTTGAACATTGTTTTCTTCACCCATAGTTATTTCATTTCCTTACTCCCCAATGATTGAATTCAATAGATCTACTGGGGGTGGATCTAGATGAGAATCAAATGGTGATGTTTATTCTCTAAAGATAAGGGATTCCACACCATTCTCAAAAATTGTAACTTCCTTTTTCTTGCAATAGATCTTCACATCATAATTTGACATCCAATTCATACTGAGAATTATATAAAATTTAGTCATTGGTATGGTGATAAGTTTCTAAAATAAAGAATGTTTATGTGTCATGAGGGGGACTAATTGACACACCTTTATTGCAATGGTACATCCACTAGGGGTTTTGACTAACAACTCCCTTAATAAGTCAAATTGGAAATATCTAGTTTTCTTGGAAAACTAGGAAGATATGAAAGAATGATATGATCCAGAATCAAATAAAGCATTGGCTAAGTTTGATGAAATGATTAAAGTACCTACCACCACATTATTAGGAACTTCAACATCAGTAGTTGTGATCACATAAGCTTATCTTTGCTCCCTTGGCCTTTTCTGTGGAATTATTCCTTGATGATTTGGACAATCATTAGTATAATGTCCCATATTTCAACAATTATAGCATTGAACATTAATATATTATTTCTTCCCCTTGAAATCACTAGTAATATGGCCTTTTTTATCATATTTGTAGCATACTCCTTTTCCCTTTAAGCATGCACCAGGGTGTTTCCTTCCACAATTATCATAGGGTGGAAATTCAACTCTTCCCCTCTTTCCTATTTCCTTGTTCCCTTTTCCAGAGTTTTCAACAGCCCTCTTCTTCTCTTGATTTCCCTTAAAGTAATAATACTTAGATAATTGATTTTCTATCTTGATAGCACATGAAACTACATCCTCATATAATGAAAAACTTTGGGAGACCAGTGCCCGCCGGAGGAATGGATTTAGGCCATCAAATAATTGATTAATCTTACACCTTGGATTTCGTATGTAGTCCACAAAATGACTTTCTAACCTTTTGACATTAGCTTCATAATTTTCAACATTATCATCTTCCTTTTGCCTCAAATTTAGAAACAACCTTTTCATATCTGCTCGCTGTTCACGAGAAATGTATTTCTCTAGAAATATTTCCTTAAAGTCCCTCCATTCCATCTCTTCTATATCTCCCTCCTCCTTTGTGTTTTGGATTAATGACCACCACTGATCTGTATCGCTCGATAGATGATAAACTGCTATGATGACTTTCTCTCTTTCATTATATCCCAAAGAGATAATTATCTTCTCTCGGGAACTTATCCACTACTCAGCTACAAATGGGTTTGTAGTCCCATTGAACAATGGAGGCTATTGTCAAATAAAGTGATCTAACACAGCTCCTCCACATGGTGGATCCAAATGCTCCATATAGGTGAGGTTATTATTCATAACCTAAGTATGTTTTTCTAGTATAGTTATAAGTTTCTCAGAACCAGTCACAACACCAGAGCCAATATCATTATCTTGCATCAGAGGGAAATCTCTATAGGGGACATGCACGTTCATGCAGTTTCCATTCCTTCCACTAGGTGCCATTTCTAAATAATGGCATACACTATATTAGGGTATTACTCATAATTTATAATCTTAACTTAACAGAATACTTAGCATAAATTGAGATCCTATGCATGACTAATCCAATAATCACGAAAATGGTTTCATTGAGGAAAAATTTACATTTAAATCCTTCATACTGGATGGTAAAGAAAATTTGAATTATCCTTAGAATATCCCTCAGGAGTGTCAATACCAAGAGTGCATCAAGGCCTATTTTTGTGTACATGATACCCCAGGTCAAGCCCAAAACTCCTTGCCAGAGCTTTCACTCCTAGGTACATCTATGCCAGAGCCTCCTCTACCTATTTGTATCTAGAAAGGGATGTATTTTCAAGAAAGAACCACATAATATATTCCTTACCAAAATAACAGGATGTTCTTGTATGTTTACCATCAAAGACTATCTTAGGGAATCTTACCTAATATATGTTTTCTAAATCTAGTTTCCAAGTTTTCTACTAAACTTCCTCTTATACCAATTGTAAGAACCCGACCCCAGTTTCCCAGAGCCAGTGCCTTATTTGATTACATTGGCATATAAAAAAATAATATGCATCTCGAAGGGAAAAATAGTTTAGTAGTATTGGAAACAAGATAAATAAATAAGTTCAAATTCAAATCCATATAAGAAATACAACACTAATTTATTCCATTAGAAATATCCATTCCTCCTAGATTATGCTTGCAAGTCATTAATAATTTACTTCTTAATATCCTGGGAAAATGAAACATAAGAAAGGGGTGAGATCAAAAGCTTAGTAAGGGTAATAAATACAGTGGAGGATATAATAAACTTAATATATAGTGAATAATTGAAAACACATACCTTTAAAAATAATAATCTTGAACACATTATAGAAGGAATAAGAGCTGAGTAAATAATGCCATAATAAAACATAATCATGGGTATTATACTAGTAGAATAACTACATGAACTTTCAATTTCTAGATTCATAATGAGGGAAGTGCATATGCAGGACATTATGAAACATTTTTTCAAGGCCTCGACCAAGATGTCTAAAAATGATTTAGGCCTCGGCCAGATCCATATATCACATTGGGAAAGGCCTCAGCCAATTCCACGTCTATTTGTCTCATGAAACATACCAATGCATCGAGGGGATATAGAGGGCCCCACCCATTACATAATAAGTCTAATTCATTCCTCATATGAGCGGGGATAAAAATAAACAACATATACATTCATATTGAAACTATCATATGAAATGTAACTAACTTTCCCCAATCATTGAACATAAAACACTAACCATTCCGAGTAATATGGTTAATGGTTTTAGGATAGCTCATCCATAATAAAATTATTCATAATCCATTCATTAAAATATGGTATATTATATCATAAATTATTAAACCCAATAATACATAATAATCAATAAGAGTGTTGAATTAGATGAAAATACTCTTATAAAATCATTAAGCAATTCTTGTGATAAATACTCTTTTATTTTGAAAAGAATATTTCTTTTCGAAAAATATTTGTATAAAACAAACAATGAATTAATATAATATTTTCATAATACAATTAGTGATTTTATAAAGATAATGGTTTCCAAAATAGATTATATAGTGCCCTTGAAAATAGGTAAGAATTTGAGAAATTCCCTTGAACCGAGCTTGTATTTTGGAAACAATTTTGAAAGTTCTTTTTAAAAAATGTAACTATCCATAAAATAAGGAATTTTTATGTTTGTTAAACATATGTATGACACTAAAACAGATTTTATGAGGATTAAATAATAATATACAAGAATTTCATTCAGGTAATTAGACAATAAAAGTAACTCGAATGAAAATGGAGGTTCGGGTGAGAAAACCATTACCTTATGTCTGAATGTGTTACCCTATTGATCTTAAGGTCTTAAAATATGAAATTAGACTCCTTAATGAATTAATTAAGAACCTATTATAAATTTATTTAGTTTATCATAATTATGTTTAGTTAATTTTTGTCCTTATTGATAAGTTATAATATCGAATTCCGTAATTTTGAAGTGTTCATTTTCTTGATTTTCATAACCGTTTCTATTGTTTTTAAGTAATGTAGTTCATGTGGAATGGTTGTAAATATCCAGAATTAATATTACACAATATTTATGACCATAATTTTTTTTTTAATTTTCATTTCTATCATTTGGTTACATGGAATGAGGATGAGTCATTAGATGAAAACAACTTTGATTATTTGGTGGTATTTGGATTATTATGAAGTAGTTTTGTCATATAAATTAATAATATGTACATATACTATTTAATTAATATTAATTAGGTTATAATACATATATTATAGTCTGTTTAAACCATAAAAATGGTTTCATTACTAGTAATTAAGGATAAATTGAAGAACAAAACTTCATCATCCACGAAGGTTATAAATTGGAAACTCATGGATGTTGATTTCATTTAAAAAAATAAAAGGGTGGAAGTAAGAATATTGATGATGGTTATTCCATTAACATGATATAAATGTAGTATATAGATGATAATGGAGTTATCATGGTCATTTGGATAGAGGAGGTGAGGAGAGGATAACAAAAGATGATAAATTGAAATGAAACTAAATGAAAAAGAAGGGTGATTTACCTCTTGAAATAACCTCCTTGAGAACCTCCTTAAGCAAAGGGGTTTTGGTATTTTGGCAAGATCGGGAGACTCTAGTACATGGGGAGTTACTAGGGAAGGGTAATTGGGAAGATATTTGAGGATATTCAAGGCTTATAGGAGTTAAGAGAAGAGGGAGTGAGGGGGGGATTATAGTGGAGGAGGGGTAAATTTTGAATATTTTATTCACTATTTTATTATTTCCATCAAGACAACCAATAGTGTTGTTTCATGTGACCCCAATTAGTAATAAGTGAATATGAGTTTGAACCAAGTGGACTAAAATAACATATGATGTCATAAAAAGTGTATTTAACTAATAATTTGAATATACAGTATTTTACTGTATTTCACTATTCATAAAAAAATCAATAATTTCAGAAAAATTCCAAAAATTCACCCCTACCATTTTTTGACGAGTAGAATTCAAAAATGAACTCCATTTTTAAAAAATAATTTTATAAATATTATTAATTTAAAATTTAAATAAAATAATAGTTAATTCAAAAAATAACAATTTTAAAGGATAATTAGTTTTATATCACATTGAAAAATCAATTAAGATATTATTATATTATTACCTTAAGAAAATAAAATAATACCATTATTTTCTATTCATAAGTGTCCTATTACTATTCATAAGGGTATGTTACTATTCCCCAAAAAATCATGTTTTTTATATCAGACTCTAAATGACTTACTGATCATTACACTAGATGGCCTTTTTTAGAAATTCAAAACATAGAAGAGGAAAATTTGTGTTTAATGACTAGACTATAAAATCCATTTATTTTCAAAACCTTGAGGTGTTACCCTTAATTTTGGTACTCAAATCTTCTGCTTGCAGAGTTTCTTCACAGAGCTCCTTCGCAAAACTCCCAGCTTCGCAGAGAACTTGGGTTCACTAAGCTCGCTAGTTTGTAGAGCTCATTAGATAGTAGATCTCACTTCATGAATCAAAGATTGGTCTTTGAAAATTTCACTTCATTCTCGAAGCTCAACGACTCACTGTGAAGCTTCTTTCCTTCGTAGAGCTTACTACCTTCACAGAGCTCACTTTCTCCACAAACCTTCTTTGAAATTCGAGAGATAAAAAATTCTCATTAAATATCTCTATTTATCTCAGGGGTAGAGGCCTATTGATAGGAGTTTACTACCAAATATATAACCTTCCAGCCACCTCAATTCCACGTTATCACCAAATCACAGAACTCCAAAATTTCTTCTGAAATTCACCATATTTTGCAAAGCACCATGGATATTTTCCAAATTCAAAAATCTCATTATAATCATGAAGAGTTCTGTCAAATCCTTTGTGCCACTATGATGCTCCGTTCTTTTCACCACCGCAATTCTCTTCACCTTCACCACCACAATTCTCACCTGGAATAATCCTTTCCTTGTCCATTCTAAATGGTCATCATAATCACGAAGAACACCGTAAAAATTATTCAGGTCTTCATGAAATATAATTCATTAATCTCATCTACACAAAATTCATTACTTTGCCACATTTTGATGGGATCTTCAAGGAATAAAAATTTTCTCAATGCTATCCCAACTCCAAATTTTGGCCCCAAAAAATTTGGAAAACACTGGAATACTTTTCCACCTTAGACACCTGCTTCTGCAAAATAAACCATGTTGTTTGACCAAATATTTTCTCACCCTTTCCTTTATAAAGCTTGCATCACAAGTTATCCAACCAACTTTTGATCTTTGTGAAATACATACTAGAAAATCATTGTCTGATTTGTCATGGAAAGTTTTATAACTTTCCTGTCTTTCCTAACCCACTTATACAAAGTGAAGTCATTTCCTTTATTCTCAAACTTCCTCAACAATGAAATAAAATACTTCATTCATCCAAAAAATTCATCATCCAACTTGGTCCCAAAAATATCCCCCTTTCGATTTTATTGTCAACCAAGACTCATAAATCACTGAACTTTGAAACCTCAAGCAATGGGTCTCTTTTCAACAATTCTAAGCCTACGTGAGCTAACTCATTATAAGAAACACAAATTATTTACAGCAAGACCATGTTTTTTGAAAGTAGTGACTATGAAACCACATCACATCAACATTCCTCCTCAGTTTTCTTCACTTCATTAGCATTCCTAGAATAATTTCCTTTCCTAAAACCACTCTATAACCATTCTACAACCATTCCAATAAATAGTTAGAATAATTCACATGCTTACATGATGAATTCATAGCTTATCCACAAATCCCCCTTTATACATTCCTCCATAAAGATATATTTATGAAAATTATCCCCCTTGAAAACACTATCCCAAGTTAATATGAGAGCAGGGATAGAAACATGTACCTCAACCTTGATTAAAATGAGGTTAGAAACCCATGTTTAACAACAATTTTTCAAATGGTTCCTTCACTAAAGGTTTTGTGAGTATATCAGAAACTTGTTCCGATGTTGGAACATACTACAGATTTAACTCATTCTTCTCCACATGATCTTAGATGAAGTGCTACTTTATGTCAATATGTTTTGAATGAGAATTTTGTATCAGATTCCATGTAATAATGATTGCACTTTGATTGTTCTAACCCAAGAGAAAAGGTAGCTTTACTTTGACAAGTAGATATTCCAACTGATTCTTCATCCACATTACTTGGGTAGCTGCTTGACAAGAAGCAACATAATCAGCATCATCTATTCTAAGAGTTATTGAATTTTGTTTATTTCTATTCCAACTAACACAAATTTTCCCCAAAAAGAAAAATCTAGTAGTTGTAGATCTTCTGTCATCAATGTTTCCTGCCCAATCAGCATCTGAATACCCGAACATATCATTATTTTTTGAGCCATAATACCTGATTCCAAATTTTTTTGTGCCTTTTATATATCTGAGAATTATTTTTCCATTAATAAAATGTGATTCTTTATGAGTGCTCTTAAATCTTGCACATAAGGTAACCGTATAGACTATGTTGGGTCTTGAGGCAGTCAAATTTAACAGACTTCCAATCAGCTTTCGAAACTCTTTCTGGTCAACTTCCTTACCTTCTCCATCCTTAGAAAACTCTTTTCCCACTAAAATTGGTGTGGAAAATGGTTTCAAATTTTCCATGCCAAACTTCTTAATAAGTTCTTTAAAATACTGTTCTTGAGACAGAAAAATGTGATTCTTCTTCTATGAAATTTGCTGCCCAAGAGAGTATTTCATGTCTCCTAGGATGGACATCTCAAACAACTTCTTTATCTCCTCAGAAATTCTTTCAAAAGATATTTTATCATTCCGAGAAAATATAATTTCATCGACATAAAAAATTACGATCAGAGAGAACTCCCGACATTCCTTTATGTAAAGATTTTTGTCAACTCTTCCTTTATTGATATTTATTTTCCTCAAGAAAGTATCCAATTTTTAGTACCATGCCCTTGTTTATTTTTTATCCCATACAAATCCTTCTTTATCTTAAATACATAAGTTTCATCTTTTCCAATAACAAATCCACATGGTTGATCAATGTAAACTTCCTCATCAAGACCACCATTCAAGAATGCATATTTAACATCCATTTAAAAGATGTTGTAGCCTCATTGTGTAGAAATAGAAAGAAATATTATGATTGTTTCTATCCTTTCCACTTTATTAAAGGTTTTATAAAAAATCAATGCCTTCAATTTGTGAATACCCTTTGAAAACCAATCTTGATTTTTTTCTTATCAGTTCACAATCTCCCTTCAACTTTTTTCAGAAAAACCACTTTATATCAATAATGTTCTTGTTTTTCGGCTTGGGTACAAGCTCCCAAGTATCATTATTATCTATCTGATCTAGATCTTCATTCATAGTATGAACCCATTTTGGATGCTTAAATTCTTCATTCACATCATTCAGTTCAACTTTTTAATAGAGAGAAGTGCGTGTAATATCATTTGTTGTTCTTCTTGTTTGAACCCTCTAATATTGATCTCTAATAATGTTCTGAGCCTCCACTTATTTCTTTATCCTAGGTTGAGCTATTTGAATTTCATCCTCATCACTTGATATTGTTGAGTCTGATTCCTCTTCTTGAGTATGATTAACATAGTCTGCAGCATTATCAGTATTTTTAACAAAATCTTTTATATCTTGCTCAAGTTCCACATCAGCATATCAATTCTTTTATTTGTCAACATTTTCAAAAACTTTCACATATATAGAATAAAAAATTCTTCCTGTTTCTTTGTTGATACATCTATATCCTTATCCTTATGAATCATATCCAAGAAAAATTCCATCATCTCCTCTTTTCTCAAACTTTCCAAGGTTTACACCTTTCTTTTTCATAATGCATGGACTCCCAAATAATCTCATGTGTTTCAGACTTGGAGTTTTATATAGAAAATTTCCTATAGAGTCATATATAAATTTTTCCTATAGAAACACCCATTCTATATATACACAAAATTACTCATGGATTTCCTCCAATAGTAACTATAGAGACCATGTTCATGTAACATAGTTCACCCCATGTTCACTAAACTCTTATTCTTTCTTTTAGAAATCCCATTTTGTTGAGGTGTGTATGGTGAACTGAACTCATGTGGAATTCCATGCTTCTCAAGAAAATTTTAAAATTCTTCATTCTTTTACTCACCACCATTTTCAGTTCTCAACTTCTTCACTGAATACTCATATTCCTTCTCATATTTCCTTTGGAAACTTTTAATCATTTTCAAAGAATTCGACTTATGCCTCATATACATAACACATGTAATTTGAGTAAAATAATAAATGAATGTTATGAATTAATTATCTAATTTTTTTGATTATTTTCTCATTTTCCCACAGATATTAGAGTGGATAAGTTCCCGAGGCCATTTTGAAAAAATATCAACTTTATTATGCACAGAATTCGTGATCTTCCCTTTTTGAAAAATAGTGCAACACCAATCTATTCTTGTTGATAAATCGGGAACATATCAAACACAATCTAATGTTGATAATATTCTCATGTTTATTTGAAACATGTGTCCCAACCTTTTATGCCACAACTAATTATCATCCACCAAACCCAAGTAAAAAGAGTTATGAACTTCATTAACTTGGAACAAGTTTCCTTTGTACGTTGGTCTATTGTGAATACCTTTCTTTTTTCATAAAAAACCATATTTTCTGAAGATTAATTTTTCCCTCATCACAGGGTTGTGTCACACTTAGAATGTTATGTTTCAGCCCATCAACATAGAGTGTTTTCCCATATTTTATCTTTTCTTTTCGAAAAATGGCTGATCCAATAGCTTTGATCCTTAGAGATTCATCATTTCAAAATGTAACTATTCCTTCTTTGAAATCCTTCACATTATTTAACAGCTTTAAGTCTCAAGTCATATGAGAAGAACAATCACTATCAAGTATCCAATGTCATTCTACTTTAGTATATTTCCATGTGGTTTCAATAAAAATATCTTTCTATTCATCCTTTTCTTTCACTTTCTTCTGTTCTTCCTCCAATTTTCTAGCCAAGTCAATGTGTTCTGGCCAGAAAAATAAACACTCCTTATTTTTAGACCTAGAAGATCTGTCTTTCTTAGATTTTAAAATCTCCAACTTCTAAGAATTTTAAAAAAGATTTTCTTGTTCTGGTAACACAATCAGATAACCCTTAACAATATGTTCAGGTCAATCACATCTTTCACAGATAGTTTCTAGTGGTTGGAATCTATTCTCAAATTTTACACCAACCTTATCAGATATCTTCTGGACTTTATTTTGAGATTTTTTCTTTTTAAAATATTTACTTACTCTCAATAATTATCTTTAAAACATTGTTTAATAGTAGTAATATTGTTGGTTGAACCAACACATATTTTACATGTGTATGAATCCACCAAAATACCAACAATAGCCATAGAATGAATATTTACCTCTGAAACTTTCATACATACCAGAGTTGTGAACATGCTTCTCAAAAATCTTCTTACCAGAATTCTGTTGACCATCGGCCTTCATATTTTCAATTGTAACTTTATTCTTTAGATCATATTTCTGTTCATACTTACCAGAACTAGAATTAGTATAAATCTTTTTGGACTCACAATTTTTAGATTCTTTTAATTTTTCAGAATTGCTAACATTGACCACATACGTAGCCTTTTTAGAATTGTTATTTTAAGAACCAGTTCCATCTTTCTTTTTAACCTTTGAAGGTAAATTTTGATGATCCTTTTTAGGTTCATTCTTTTTAGAACTTTCAACAATGTCTGTAACAGATTTTTTGAACCTTATATTCCTTTCTTTAGCTTTAGAAAGTTTATGTTGGGAAATTTCCAACTCATCTTCTTTTTTCCTTCATCTTTACATCCAGAATATCATTACGATTCTTTTCAATCTCAAGATAATTATTCATATCATCAGTCTACTTTTCAAATTTTTCTTTCTCAATAAAAAAACCTTCTAGGTCATTTAATGAAGAGTTTTATTTTTGGATTTCATATTTTACTTCTCAAGACTTTTGATCATTCTCAAACATTTCTTCATCTCTTCTTTCAGATACTATTCAAGTTGAGTTTCTTCTTCTTCAGAACTACTGCTCTTATAATCTTCAATATTCACTATTGAAAAAAGGTACTCTCTCTAGCTTTCTCAGCAATAGATTTTTCAGATTTATTCTTGCTATCATCATCTTCTTCATTTTTTGACAAAAATATTCTTCTTTTTTATTTGAAAAACTTTTTACCCTTACCTCTTCTAGAATATTTATCTTTTTCACCATATTTTTTCCACGACCTTCTTGGTTTTCTATATTCTTCATCACTGTCTTCATATTTCCCTTTTTGAGGGAAATTAGCCGCAAACTGGCCAACAAATCCACATTCAAAACATTTAAAAGGGAGTTTCCTTGTGTATTTCCCTGCGCCTCTTTTTACAATTTTAGAAAAAAAGGATAAAATTTCATTAAAACTCTGACATAACTCGTCTTCAAAGTCGGATTCACCAGCTTTATCTTTAATAAGAATTTTCTTTAACTTCTCTTTATTTTTATCCTTGAAAGACATTTCTCTATCAGCCTTTTCTTTTCTCTTTATAGTCTTCTCCCTTCTCATTTCATAAGTGACGAGAGTGCGATGAAAATCATCCAGAGATAATGTTTTAGGGTCTCTGTATTCTAGTTATGAAACTTTATCATCAATTTTGTTAGGTATAATTCTCAATATATTTCTAACAACTATATAATCCTATAACTTTTCACTAATACATATGATTGTACTGAAAATGTCGTTTATCCTGGCAAAGAAGTCACCAACAGATTCATGCCCACCCATATTTAAGTCTTTATACTTCAGCCTCCAGATTTGAAGTTTTGCCTTATTCACTTTTGTATTTCATTCATAGATGTTTTGCAGTTTTTCCCAGATTCCTTTAGCTGTAGCGACACCTTTCACTCTTAAAAATTCACTCCCAGAAATAGGGTAATGAAATATCTCTGTGCTTGTTGACAAAATTTCATAAATCTGATCTTTGAAAACAATTCTTATCTTTCCTATCTATAATATGATAGGAACTAACTATAATTCTTAATAATACTTAGTCCTATGCCTCAATCATATATTGATCCAATTAAAAGAACTTATCACTTAATTTGGGTACTCAAATCTTTATCTTGTAGAGCTCATTTGTAGAGATCCTTCGCGTAGCTCCTAGCTTCGTAGAGCACTCTGGTTCACAGAGTTCTATAGTTTTTAGATCTCACTAGATCATAAATCTCACTATTTTTCAAAGCATAGATTGGTCTCTACAAAGTTCACCTCTTTCTTAAAGCTCAATGGCTCACCGTGAAGCTCCTTTCCTTCACGAAGATTATTACCTTTGTAGAGCTTGCTTTCTCCACAAACCTTCTTCACAATTCGAGATCTCTAAAATTCTCTTAAAGTATCTCTATTTCTCTCAAGGGTGGAGGCCTATTTATAGGAATTTTCCACTAAATCTATAACCTTCCATCCATCTCAGCACCATGTCATCACCAGATCACAGAGCTCCAAAATTTCTACCAAAATTCACTCTGTTTCGCAAAGCACCATGGCTATTTTCTGGATTCACAAAGCACGTCATAATTGTGAAGAGTTCCGTAAAATCATTTTTACCACTTTGATGCTCCTTCTTCCTTTGCGCTGCCACAATGCTCTTCACATTCACCACCAAAATACTCACCTACAATGCTCCTTTCCTTGGCTTTTTCCAATGCTTTTCGTAATCATGAAGAACACCATCAACATTCTTCATGTCTTCATGAAATCTACTTTATGAAGCCCATATTCATGAAATTCATTCATTTTCCACATTTTGATGAGATCATCAAGGAAATATAATTTTCTTAATGCTAGCCAAACTCTAAAATTTGGACCCCAAAAATTTGTTAAACACTAGAAAACTGCACCACCTTAGACACCTACTTCTGTAATATCAACCATGATGATTGGCATTATCTTTTATCTCCATTTACTTCATAAAGGTTGCATAAAAAGTTCTCCAACCAACTTATGATCTTTTTGAAATACAGAATAGAAAAACATCATCAAATTTACCATGTAAAGTATTATAACTTTCATGTCTTTCCTCACCCACTTATACAAAGTGAAGTGATGTTATTTTTCTCAAAATTCCTTGACAACAAAAGAAAATACTTCATGAATCCAAAAACTTCATCATCCAACTTTGTCCCAAAAGTTCAATATTAGGCCCACTCATCATGGATTATAATAATGAATGATTCAATGATCAATCAACTCTTTTCGGGGTGATTACCCCTAGGTTCATCTATTTTATAGCCGCATACACTTTCTAGTATCCAGGTAGGGATGTATTGCTAGAAAAACCACAGAATCTATAAATTACCAAAACATCATGATATTATCCAATACTTAAACTTATTACTAAAGTTATCTCATCCTAATCCACATATAAAATGTGCATTATTACCTTAGTATTAAATCATATAATATTCCAAACAGTTATCTATGCCTTTAAAATTGTGATCAACCTTAACTTATCAATCCTTAAATTATCCTCAAGAAAAATACTAATCTCTAATATTATCTAAAATTTTACTTTGATACCAATTGTGATTCCATACCCACACACACTAATATCCTGTTCTCATAGACACATAATTTACATAATTTATTTGATACCAGTTGTAAAGGACTAGATATAACCAACATTAATTACAAAATAAAAATGGACATTTATTTCTTATATTATAATGAATCTTTTTAGGTTTATAGATATATAGAATTAGGAAAAAACAATGGATAGGAAATCCCATTTTCTTTGATTCAAGTAGACATTTTTCAATACATACAAAACTACTTAATCCATAATTCATCTTCAACATCTCCTATAAATTCTTTCACATGTGATATACTTATAAAGATGTCACATAAACTTATTTTATTTATAACCTTGGTAAATGGAAACATTAAAAGGGGTGAGATCAAATGCTCAGTAAGGGAAAAATATATTTAAAGTAATCAAGATATAATATTTACATAAATATTGTGACAAGAATAGGTAAACAACATGAAGCTCTAATCAAATTGAAATTGTGAGCATGGTATATCCATGAAAATAAATGAAAACATGGATGTCAATATTAATGATCTCATACTAATGGAATGAATAATGTCGTACATTAAAAACATGACGTCAAGGACTAATTACAGGACACTTTACAAGATACCAAGACCACCGTCAAGACATCTTGCTAAATTGGGAATTCATATACCAAATAACCAAACCTGTTTTGTCTCATGAGAACTGTCAATCCATCAAGGAGATATATATTATAGTCCCCACCTATTAATAAATTATGTCCAATGTATTCACCATAAGGGTAATAAAAATCTTTCATATTATTACATAAGGAACCTTTTACTAAATAAAACTTGTCTATATATATAATAATAAATATAGAAACCAAATAAATAATTAACTAGTGTTTTTAGTCAATAATACTCAAGAATTCCAATACTTTTCCCCATGTAAATAAAAGGGATAACATGATCATAACCCATATAGAGAGGGAATTTGGATGGTCAAACATTACATAGAAAACCTTCCGATAATTGCCTATATTTTAATAATAATATATGGAATTCAAATACTTTTACCCATTTCAATAAAATAGATAACATGATGATAATCCATCCAGAGAAAGAAGTTGGATAGTCATGCCTTACATAGTCAAATCTCCAATAATAATTCATATTGGTATAATAATATACAAAATGCTAATACTTTCCCTATGTAAATAAAAGGGAAAAAATGATCATAACCATTCTGAAGAAATAAGTTGGATGGTTGAAAATTATATATTCAACTTTCTAATAATAATTCATATTGAAATAACAATATATTGGACACCAATACATTTACCCATCTCAATAGAATAACATAGTTTCCAAGTGAACATCATCCAATAAAAATTATGTAAAAATGTGATGTTCACACCATATAGATAAATGAGTATACTAATAATTCAATACTTTAATAATATGAATATAATCCATCCAAATAAAGATGATGGATGGTTTCAAAAGAACATAACCCAAAAAGTGACAAATATTTATCAAAGGGTTTATGTGATAGAAATTTATATCCCTGGAAAAAGAGAGAGAATATATTATAATACAATCAATGGGAAGAATATACCCAACTTAAATGAAATAATTCTAATGGAATGATCATGACTCAATGAATGAAAATTGAGTTACCAAAAACACTTACTACTAGGTAAAAAACTAAATCAATATCCATTTGAATAAGAGAACATGATTGGGATAGTAAATACAAAATAATAAAAATATCATGATAAAAATATATCCATGGGTATTTAATACACCATAAAAATAAAACATGATGCATAAAACATATTATTTCTCGAAGAATTAGAATTGAGACCAAGAAAACCCTTATGGATTACGTAACACTTTAATTGAAACTTCTTGAAATAGAGGGTTTGTAATTGACTTAAAGTACCATTTTTAAAATACAATTCATGATATTATATCACAAATAGGTATTATATACACCACATAAATTACATTAGGTGTATAATACCAAACATATCTCTAAGAGAGGAATTTGATACAAAAACCGTTACATATTATTCATGACTTCCACATACGTACCATAACATCATGTATCGAAAACATAGTATCATTAATAAATTAATTAATAATTTAAATGATATCCATTTTTATGCATATTTTTCATAAATATTCATTATATATAGAAATTTGTCCAATTTTTCACATCAGGTGTTTGTAGTTTTGATTGTTTGTACTAGTTTCGAAATAGCAGTACCCATGTTTATTATTATTTCAAAGTTAATCATTAATATATAAATAAGTTTAATATTAGGTATGATTTATAATTATTTATTATGTGTAAAATTACATTCATGAGCATTTTAGTATTAATACTTCAAGATGAAATGGATAATAAGCATGTTTTGATGATTCTTGACAATCAATGGGTGTTTTCTTAATTAGTGAGTTAAATATTAATATAAAAACTTCATAAAAATAAAATAATTACTTACACATTTATATCATATTCTACCATTAACAATGTTCCCATATTAATTAATAATATAAATTCATTTTATTGTTCAATTAGGTGGTTAAATCAACCCAAACATGAATATACCTTTATTTAATGAATTATGTGGTGGTTTTGTTGAAATATCATTATAAAAAAAGAAAAATGATATTATTTATTGTTTATTAGGGTGGTATATCATAATTTTAAAAATTTATAATAAGAATTAATGTATTTTAAAACATTACACAATTTTAATAAAAGATTATCCTCTTAGCACTCTTATTTTAAATGATTAAATTAACGATGATCTTTCGTTTATAATATATTTAATAAGTTCAATAATTTTTCATAATAAAACCTTAATTATATCATAAAAATCATATTTATCCTTAATAAAATCCTTATATCCATCCTTGTAAGTTGGTGAATGAAAACAATACACGTTATTTTGTGGATTTGGTAGTCCACACAATGCACGAACAACATTTTTTTCTTAATGGATATAGTATATGAATATTAATGATATTACCATTAATATAGTAATATTAAAACATAAAAATGAAACGAATATCATTATCTTAGTGTGGTTATAATAAATTTTAAACAATATAATTAATAATAAAAACTAATTTGTTGATAATACTCACACCGGGGACTTTAATTTTCCTTGGAAGTCTTCTTTTAAATTAAGGTATTTTTCTAAATAATGGTTCAAAGAATATTCCTAAAGTTTTATGTGGGTTTAGTATGATAAAAAGTTATATTTTAAAGTATAAATTCAAATTATAGGTGTATCTTGAAGTGGTGATGATGGTACCCTTTTATAAGTGAAGGGAAGGGTAGTTTTTGGAGTAATAGTTAGATTTTGAATAATGCATGTAAAGTTAATATTAAATTGAAAAACTACAAATAATGGAAAAAATTGGATAGTAAAATTATTTTTGGTTTAAAATGACCTCAAATAATACTTTTTAGACAACTTTGAGTGTTTTACTGCTTTTTTTTTAACTTTTTTCCTTTTTCTCAAACTTACTTTTACCTTGGTAATTAATTTTTAAACCTTTATAATTAATTTGGATGAAAAATATTAAGATTTAAATTTTCAAATAATTCTATACTAATAATTTTAAATTTAAAAATTATTTTTTGAAATAAAATTACTAATTGTGTGAAAAGTTAATTTTAAAATAAATACACTTAATCACGTAAAACCATTTTTTGAGAAATAACATTTTAATCATTAAATTTATATATAAGGTAAAATTATTTTGGATACTGATTATAATGAAATAAATTGAATTATTTTAAAACAATAAAGTATATAAGGCTTCCAATTCCATCCAAAACTATATATCCCTTGAAAAATACTTGATTCAACGAAAAGTACAAAAATATTTTTTGTATTTAAGTGACATTTTAATTAGTTATAAAAATGTTTTTCATAGGTTTTATAAGTTCAGTGAACACTTAAAAGAATAATGTTATTTATTAAATTAATATTTGATTAATTAATTTTTTTTATAAATTTATATGTAATTTTTATAAAATGGAAAAGTCAAATAGATTATGAGTTTCATGAAAACAATATTTTTTCGATTAAAATCATAAATTTTCAGAAAAAGATTAAAAATTCATACTAAGTCAATTTTTATATGAGTAATTAAAATATTAATTTAATTTTTATTAATTCAATATTAAAAAGTTTATAAATTTCTTTTTTAATAAAATCATAGAATATAATTGAAAAATTATTTTAATTAGAAAATGAAATTTTCAAATTTTATTTGTTATTATTATTATTTCATATCATTTAACAACTAAATTGACGGTAAATTTTTTTAATATCAAATATAATTTATCATAATTTATCATATGTTTCTTGAAATATAAATGTTTATCACAAAAAGGATTTTTTTATAAAAAATACCTTTCTAAACAAAAAGTGATCTTATTAGTCATTTTTAGTAAACTAACTGTATTTCATTCATATTGAAAGTATAGTTTATTTTCTATATATTTATAATTAATAAAATAGTTACTCCTATTCATTCTCGCTAATTCACTAGAAAGGTTTTAATAATTGCACTTAAAAATTTATATTTAACCTAAATATATCACAGTTCCATTTAAGTTTGGTATTGCGTATGGTAAAAACTCTCAAAAATATTGAATTATTTAACAACAATCATATATGAGAATTTTGGGGGTTCACACTATATTTTAGATTTAAGAGTGATTCCAAAAAGTATCATACGATCTCTATTAAAATAATCTTGAGATGTGTTAATAGAACTCTACATTTTAGCCTACTATGTAGGAATGCATTTGGATTTATGTCACAAGGGTACATAGATATAGATTGTATTTGATATTACACTAAAAGGAAGTCCAATTCAAGTGGAAAATTATTTATTGGTGAGATCTATGTTAGTTGGAATAAGAAGAAGAAATATTTAGTAGCATTGATTAAAAATCAGGAAGATTATATAAAAACAAAACATGCTTGTACATGGATTTTATAGATGAAAGTGCAACTAGTTGATTTGAAAGTTGAAATTGGGAGTCCAATAAAAATAAATTGTGATAGTTAGAGTGCCACTAATATCTCCAAGAATCCATTGAAATAGTCATGATCAAATCATATTAACATCATATTTCATTTTATTGAAGATAAAATTGAAAATGGAGATGAAAAACTAGAATATATTTTCACCAAATATTAGATTACAAATATTTTTACTAATGTAATACCAATAAAATGGTTTTGAATAATTGAGATTGAAACACCATGTTCATCGCTCTCATCTCACTTGAGGATATGAGGAATCCAATTCCATATGGATTTGGAATATGTTGTCAAAGGAGAATAAATAGTGACACAAATATCTTTATCAAAGGGGGAGTTAATCCTTGTCGCAAAGGGGAGTGTGAACTACTTATTAATATAAAATTATATTTATTTTGATATAGTATATAATCTGAAGTGTTAATTGATAGAGATTTCATCAATGTCACTTGGACATAATTTTTTATCACTAAGATATTCAATTCTCTGAAAAACATTACCCGATCTGATTGTGTGGTGTCATTACACTTCTCATATGAGAATTGATGACTTTGATTAATTTTGATGAATTATGAAATGAGTTAAGTGAATTTTACTGGAGTTTAATGTGGTTTCCAAAAAATATAAATGGGGAGATCAATATTCCCTATGTAATCGTTGAAGGGTTGTATTTGTTTTCAACATTGCATGAGAGATATGTGTGGGTGTGGAGTTGTTGTTGGAAATGGTTGGAATGGTTTTGAGAACCCATAAACAAATCTAAATTAATTTGAATACATTATATTTTTTTATAACATGTAATTCTATGTTTAATATTGAAAAAATGGATTATTTTTATCCCATAATACTTATAAGTATGTTCATAAGACTTTTGAGAAATGAATATGACTTTGGATGGAATTTTGTAATACATTTATTCTAAGACTAGAAATTAAAAAGGAATGAATAAGTCATAAGACTTATAGAGGATATTAAGACTTTGGTTGATGTTCATAAGGATTTATTTCATGTTTTTAAGACTTTTATATTGGGTTTAAGACTTTTTGATCCATTAAAAAAAACTGTTTACTTCAAAATAATTAAGATTTTGTTAAAATTAATATCTTATAAGACTTATTAGAGTTTATATGTATCTTATTTTCTTGTAATAAATTACATGTAATACTTTATGAAGTTCCATGATACTTTTAAAGTCACATTATACTTTTTATATTGTGAAAATTGATGAAGTCAAGAGCTCACCCTGTATGCATAAGACATCACGAGTGTGCATAAAATAATTTGTAAGTGACCACATAAGGCTTCATAGAATTAAATATAAAAAACCTAGTTGAAATTAAAGATAAATTATCTAAGAAGTAAAAGGTTGAGTTGAGATTCATTTTTAGAGTTTGAAGGTTAATGTTGAGTCTATACCGCTAGTTCAAAAATCTTTCATGATTCGAAGAGATGGACCACACCATAGACGATGATGATATATGATTTTTAATACGATTGTGATGAATGGTTTATTACGAGATACTATGGAGATAATTTTTGAAGAGAAATATTCTAAGTCTATTGGGATAAATATATGAAAGATATTTTCAGCCTATATAAATGAGAAAATAAGAAAAAAGAGAAAGGTAATTTCTAGTATTTTACTAGATATAACCATGTAAAAAGAAATTGAGAAGATGTGGAGGATCATGGATAGATATGTTGTTTATTTTAGATTGTATATAAATAAATTAATATTTTATGTTTTAAGTATATTGAAAAATACCCATAATAGTAGGATAGTGATTTTATAAAAAACAATAAGATCAAAATGAATAAAAGGGATAAGATAACCCGAGTAACCTATGTGCAACAATTCCAAGAGAATTAGATGAGCTCTCAAAGAAGATGAGAACCCAATAAAATGATATAAGAATATAATATAACATCCATTAAGAAGATAAGTTTAAATAGTTATTTTAATCATATTCAGTTGAAGATGAATCAAAATAGAGAATAAGAAGATCCTATGACACTCACTATTGGAGAATCTTGAGAAATACTTGAAGGAAGAAGAATATTTGAGAGAGAGATATAAATAGATATTTCCATTTTTATTATTGGTGTTGAGACTTTTTTTGATTATGGAAGTTGAAAAATATTTTCTAAGTAATAATAAGATATAATATTCATAATGTAGTGACATATAGTTTTTCTATAGATCTAAATTAAGTTGGAGGAATTTTGTTAGACCAGTTGGGATATTGAATACTACAATATACAATTTAAATATCTCTCCACTTGTGTAATATAGTGAAAAATAACTTATGTAATATAGTGGAAAATCGGTTTGTACACTAATTAACAAAGACCACTTGTAATTGATGATAATATTATAGTGGAGAATTTTTGACATGGTGGAAACCTGATCATAGAAAGGAGTATCTTTCCCCCATTAGGGATAAACATTATAAAAAAATAGTGTGATACACTTTATTTTATTTTGATATTTCATTTAATGTGTGTGATAATTTTTGGTTATGTAAAGAAGATCCATATTTATTAACCAACAATAGAGGTTCAAAGATTGAAATGGGTAAAACATTTAAAAGAGAATTTAGAATTTTGTAATAGTTTTTCAACACCTGATTCACCCTTATATCATGTGTCTACACTAATCCCATGGGGAATTTCATATAAATCTATTTACCATATTGGAAATTATGTCATCTCCCATATTCCATAAAGATAAAATAAATTCATCACTTTCTTCATTTCAAACTCTTAAAAATCTATATCATCGATGCATTCCACTTATTTTTATCTTTTGGGTTAACTAATATTTTTAAGAAACAAATAATGAATTATGTATTAAAACCTCTACACTGGTTATTTGACCTTGGTAAATTACCTCAACCTCTAAGGTTATACTCTTTATGGACCTTTTATTTCCAAAACTCTACCAAAAGTTTACACCATCCTAGATAATTCTAGTAAATTGGGGGTATGGTACTTTCAAAATATGATCAACACATTCTATTCCCAAACACACCTACACATTATAAACTTTTATGCTCCCTAAACAATATGGAACCATTATAATTCCATTTATATCAACCACAAAATGTTTTGGTAATTTTCTCCTAACTATATCTTCAATATAGTCTCAAAACTTCCATAGGATATCCTCATTGAATTGGACATTAAAAACTCTAATAAAATTTCACTAATTATTATTCCAAATTAGAAATAAAAAAATTTCATTATCATACCAAATAAATAAAAATGACTGTGAATTTTCTTCCAAATTATATTTTCTATTAGAATTGACATGGGTGTACACAATACTCCTAAAAAATTTTAAGTGAGATAAATCAACTGGTCTTCCAATATAGAGTTATTCAAAAAGTTTTTCCCTATCGATATAGATGGACTCTAATTAAAAAGGTATTCCATACATCTCAGTGTTTCTACCTAAAATTCCTTTAGGAAACTAAAATGTAACATCATGATTATACCTAAATCATTTGAAGTCTTATTCATCCATTTTTCCATATTATTATACTATGGTATTCTAGGAATATTCTTATAAATCCAAATTACTTTAATAGAACAAAACTTCTAGAACTCCTCACTTTTGTATTCAACTTTGTTTTCTAGTTGAAAAAATATAGAATTTTCATTAGATTTCCTTTCCACCATGTATATACACTTTATTAATGTTTTAAAAACTTAGGGAATGTATTAAAAAACACACATTTCTTATTTTAAGTATCATCAATGAATACGAGATATTATAATAGACACCTTCCACTATTTCATGAGGATACACTCCTTGAATTTTTTTAAAATTCAGATGATCAAGTTCATTATTCCTCTTATAGCCAAGACCCCTATCCCTTTCTCACCAATGTTCCTTTGAAGGCGCAACTTCATAGTTCCATAAGTCATTGTTCTAGAAACCATCACTCCTTTTGGTTTCCTATTTAGATAAAATGTTATAACTTTGATACTCCTAAATAACACCATGGAATGTGAATTTACAAAAAACCATCCAAAAAGGTTTTATTGAAACATTTATTATCCAACTAGGCTATCAAAATTAGGTTATTACTTATTATGAATATATAAATAACACCCATAAATTTCATCATGTATCCATTGTTCATCTAAACATCCACAAAACCATTACCACTAACCTCAATACCTTCTCTGTCCACAAGATAATCATTTATAAAGGTTCTAGAAATAATTTTTCACATGAATACTATTTTATAATTTGATTGAAATGATGCTATAGAGTCAATAATGTATGACTCTAATTGTATGATCTGATTTCTAGATAAGGATTTGAGATTCAATAGGAAATTGAGTTTTAAAACAAGTGGTTGGGTTAATTTAAGAGATGATATTTAAAACATAGTTTTGAGGCTTGGAAAACCTTAAGAGATGTTTTTTACTCATGATCATAATCTTAGGAGTCATCTAGGGGGTTCAAGGTATCCCCATGAGGAGTTGCGTGGTTGCTCTAGCTAATGCTGTAGCAGTACCACCGAGTAGCCAGTGGCCTCCACTGGCTAGCCAATGGGATTTTAGTGGAGAAAATTAATTTTTTCACATAATTATTTAGAGGGTAACCCCCTATTACTCTTATTATTATCTCATGTGGCTAGGAGGTCTTCCTCCTTTGATATCTCTTAGAAACACCTTATACAGGGTGATTTTATTAGGTTTTTTCATCAATGGTGGAAGGTGCGTGCTCCTCTCCCTTCTCCCATATCTTCTATACATATTTCTGGTAGTTTTTACATTGTTTCCATTTAGGTTGCAAATAGTTATTTCATTAAAGAATGGTGAAATTTTCCAATTATCTAAGGGTCTTCATGCAGCCTAGGTTGAGGATCCCTTGGGATGATTTCAATTTGTGGACACTCATCAAATTGTTTGAGGTACACTACATTGTGGATTTTTCTTCATTTTTAATAAAAACTGAATTTTTTTTAATGTTGGAATTGGTGGAATAGGCTGGGGATCTTTCTTATCCTGGGGTTGGGAGTGTGTTGGGGGTAGCTGAAACCCCATTTCTTGAAGAACCGATAATCATAGGATGTCTAGTGAGCTATCCATAATTATTATAATTTGTAAGGTAATTATTAAATTGTTTTTAATTATTATAATTATTTTTTTTATTAATGTTTGGAATGGGTTTGGGGATCATGACATTGATTCAATTTGGGTAGATCATGGATAGGGCTAGATTAGGTTGGATGAGACATGGAAACTACCACTTTCCCTTATAAAATGTTATAAAATCTTCATATGAGGTAGGTTGTTTGTCACACTTTCAAAATATGTAAAATTGATATGTGTATGTGTTGTGTGAGGTTTTTGGATCCCACCACTAATGAAGAGAGACCCATAATTAAATGTGTTTCATATTTAAATTAATTTGATTATTTAAATAATTAAACATAGATGTTTTAATAAATCAAGTGCCTTAACATGTTAATATAGAGTAAATTACCAATTTCCACTTAATTACCTTTGGGATTAACACAATTTATTGGCCATTGTAGGTCATGATCTTACATACACCATTTCCTTAGATTGAAATGGACCCAAAAAGGTAACCTTAGTTAGTAATGGGTGAGAGAGACCTACTATACCTAGATTAATGTTACATCATGACACACTTTAAGAGGATAAGGTTTTGAACTATTATGGTTGGACTTAGGGGGTTTTTAATACCTGAAGTAAAACTAATTAATTTTATTAAGGCCTTAAAGGTCCTGGTGTGTTATACGATATGTCTTAGGGGAATTATTCATCTTCAGATGGCATTGGGATTAAACTGGGACTTTGAGGGGACCTTGAGTAGTGTAACTCAATCATGTTAAGACACTAGTGAGAGAATTTTATGAATGAGTAGTGATGAATGAGTGTATCCCCCTAAATCATAATTAATCAACATGACCACTATAGCCTATAAATTAATAATATGGGTTTGGGAATTTCGCCAACCCCTCATAATTTAGAATGATTATTAAATATTTTATCATATAAATTATAATTTATTAGTCTTAAGTAATTATAAATGAACTAGTATTTGTTGAGATACATGATTCCCTCAAATAATTATTCATCTGGGTTCCAAGGACACTTAGGACCCAACCCTACCTATTTATTACATTGGATATCGGTTCTTCTTGATTCCTGAGTATGATAAATCAATATAATGTATATGTTTATAATAATATACATATTATTAATTTTATGTCTGGATGTATGAAATAAAGTAGTATACAATTGAATGTTTAGTAGATTGGGATATACCTCTTAATTAAAAATAAAGGATGATTCACTAAATTTAATTCTTGAATTAAAAATAATTGTTTCTTATAAAGGCTTGGATTCCTGGTGAGATCATTATCTAATATTTGATGTTACCATTACTGGAATTTCCAGTTTCTTCAATATTATTAACTGCACCAAGAAATAGAGGAGGTTTCTAAGTGAAACTCAGAAACCCCTCTTAGACAGTGTACCACTCAGGATGTGTAGACTAATACAATCCAAGTGATTCTAGAGGTCACTAGGTGGATGCATTTCCATAAAGAATTAGATATTTGAGACATCTTTGAGGTTTATGTCGATCACCTCAATTAATTCCCAAGATACTCCATTGGATTGGGTGGATGCAGCATGATTACATTTCCCAGAGCTATTTGGGAATAGGATGGTGATCCAAATGTTTATGGATGCCAAGTTATAATCTTAGATCGAGAAATTATTCATTTTATAGTAACTAATGTTCATCCCCATAAAAATTCATTCTAGTTTACAACGTCTTGATTTCCTACAGACCAAGAACTAGGTATCCAACATCGTATTGGAATAGGTAATGCTGAGAAGTTATCCAAGTTATTTTAATTACTCATGTATTGAGTGGTATTACTAGGATAAAAATCGATTCCTTATTTATATAATGTCTAGTTGAAACTTGGAATTCTATATTGTCATTAGTGGTGGTGAGTAAAAATGATCCCAAGGATAGGAATTGTACCTACCTTTGGTGACATAGCCTGCTCAATGATATTTCTAGTAATGGAAGAAGTAAGTATAACCAGACTAGGGTAGCCATCAATCCCTAGGTATGATAATAGTTGTTTACATTATTTTCAATAGTTAATTGTTTTATTATTCAGTTTATTATCTCATACACACATACCTTGATTTTTTTCTCTATGTATGGGGCCTTATTGGTGTTGTCCTAATGATTTTTATCACTCAAAACCTACTTGATATTCCATTTCACTTCAGTACCCAAGCAGTCCTTCTCCTAGTTATAGGCATAGGTTGGGCTAAGGCCCGACACTGATCGAGTAGGATTTCCCAAATATGTACATAGATTTTGGGATGTGTTTTGAATCGATATGTTGTGGATGAAATGTTTTTCTTTATTTATTATGTTCTTTATATGTATCCAACCCAGTGGGTAGTTAGAGTATGTATGAAATAGTTGTTTGGTCCCTTACTGTATTCCATTCATTATCGCCTATTCATATTTATCTGCTTTTAAATTTCAGTTTATTATTATATTGTATCATGTTTAGTTATTTTTTACTTTTCTATTACTCTGATATAGGGGAATAGACTCCCCATGGACACACACTAGGACCTTGCTACTAGTTGGTAGCCCCTAGTATAAGGGGAGGCACACCTGAGGCTATTTGGTGACCCAACCTAGTTACCCTTCCTAGTAACCCAGACAGGGCATGAAAAAGTGGTATCTAAGCTATAATTTACCATTATCTTACTATTTGGGGCATGTTAGATATAAGTATTAATAAATTTTCAGAGCATATTATGGATATTGGATTGGTTTAATGAGAACACAAGTTTTGGTAAGAAGTATAGGTTACCAAGGATACAAGATTGATCTTTTTTGTTTGAAATATTACTTTTGTGTATGATTTTAGATTTTAACGATGTTTTTTTGTTTGGATTTTATATTTTGTTATGGATTTCTAGATCTTGTCCAATTTTAAAGATTCCAGTGATTATATTTGGCTCTTGACTCAAGAGGCAAGAGGTTTCTCATGCATTATATGTAACGCCCCGACCCCAGTTACCCAAAGTCGGTGAATTATTTCGTAACATTGCCATGATCACAAAAGATCAAGTCTCAAAAGGCCGATTAGTTTAGTAGCCTTGGAAACACTAGATACATCCATAAATGTTACATTACATCATAAAGTAAAAAACTACAATAACAAAGTCTCTATAGTCCACACTCATATCCTCTTCTGACTATCCCTGCAGGTCATTCATAAAATACTTCTTCACATCCTAGAAAATATTAAAACATTGAAAGGGGTGAGCTCAGATGCTCAGTAAGGATAACAATATTGCAAGAGCTTTAATAAATAAACGTTAACATTTAAGGAAATGTATAACTAAAACAAAAGCCTTTTTAAACTTGAACTTCATCTTAATATGGGAAAAATAAAATTAAATAATGCCATTTACTTACTGACATGGATATTTTACTAGTCGAATAATCACATGCAATATCAATAACCACTTTCATAATGATGGAATGCATAATGCCAGACTATCATAACCACTTAGCCAAGGCCTCGTGCCAAGACTAAAAATAAGATTTTGTCAAGGCCTCGTGCCAAGACACTAGTTTGTCTCATGAGACCTACTGATGCATCGAGGAGCTATAGCGGGCTCCACCCGTCACTTATTAAGTCCAATTCATTCCTCATATGAATAGGTTTAAACATATCATAAACTATAACATAATCGTATCACATAAAACATGCATAAAGGAACCATAACATTTCCAAATTTAAATCACAAGATATCAATACAACACATTGATATAATAAAAACACTTTCAAAACCATTTTCAATACCAAAATAAAAGAAAATTAAAACTTTGTATTTATTTTTCATTTTAAAAAAAGTTATGGCTTGTAGAGGAAGCCGAAACTAAAATAATAGTCACGGCGGTGGAGAAGTCGTTGTCACTGCATACGTAAGAAAAAAAACATTCCTTTTCTCATTTAGTAAAAACACTTCATATAAAAATATTCCTTTTGAATAAAAGTAAAAGTCAAAGGGGTTTATACACCGTATAAAAGAATGTTGTGTATAAAACAAAATATGCCTCAATGAAAGGAGATTGAGACGATGTCCCTTAAAAAGATCATTTTTAAATAAAATATATCTATTATGTGTATTAACTATATTTACACATAAAGAAAGTATAAATACAAGATAGTACATAATAATATCCTGACATAATTTGAATGTAGAAGATTAACCCAAAGAATGGAAATTGGGTTAAGAAGTTCCCTTACCTCATGTCTGACTTGACTCGACCATTATTTAACCTCCTGAATAATAAACTAGAGTTAATTTATAATTTCTTAAGAACCTTTTCATATTCATTATTCCTTTTATATAACTTATTACCATGTTATGAACATTATGTAATTATTTAAGTTAATAACGGTCGTTTTGTCGATCTTTGGTACTTGAGTCAAAAATAAACTTCTTATAATTACAAATT
This sequence comes from Viscum album, assembly GCA_963277665.1. Taxonomy (NCBI): domain Eukaryota; kingdom Viridiplantae; phylum Streptophyta; class Magnoliopsida; order Santalales; family Viscaceae; genus Viscum; species Viscum album. The sequence goes on from OY728160.1 coordinate 740,679,192, forward strand.
GTTCATGTGGTGAAATATCTATTATATCCAGAATCATATTCATTATGTAGATATCATATATGTCATATATATCCAGTATATACATTCATTCATAATATTACGTAACATTTAGAGGTAAGAAAGTAAATGCACCTATCATGGAGACGGTAAGCCGTACGTACGCATGAACGCTACTTTTATTTATATTTCATATTTAATGGAATGAAATCATAATGATATAAAGGTATATTATAATTCCATTATAATATCATATATAATATAATTTAATCCATCCTTTATACATCCCACATATGGCATTAACGATTGAAATCACTTTGAGGGGGCGGTCGTCCACACTTCCTAAAATGAAGATATCGTGTTTACCCATAATGGAAACCATAAAGGTATGCCATAAATGAAAAATAAAGAAGCTTAAGTAAAACATAAAAATCTTATATATCATATATAAATATAGTGATATCTTAATGGCCACCTTTTAAGGTGTTATATGAGTGTTGAACAATCATCATTTCGTGAGGCAGAAACTCGCCATCCATAGAAACAGTATGTTCTTTAACCAGTAGATGTAAGTGTGTGTAAGTGTAGCTCGAATACTTATTATAAAAACATCCTAGTATATTGAGGATACTTGTGTTGTTACAAAATAAATTAATAAAAAGAGTTTAGGGGGTTGGAGAAGCAAAATAAAACATAAGAACACAAGAGAAAACACTACCTTTAAAGCAGGTAACTCTTTTTTATTTGAGATCAAAGGCTTCCTTGGGAAGACTTTTGCCCAAAGTGAGGCTTCTAGGAGTAATATTAGTATGTGGAGAGACAAAATGGGCAGGTTTTGGCCGAGAAAAAGGCTTGAGAGGTGTGGGTAAGGTGGTAGAGGTGGGGGCCTTTTATAAGAGGAGAGGAGGGGCACTCTTGGAAAGTTATAAAAGGTTACTTTATTATAAAATGATTTTCATATTTAAAAGGTCCCAAAATTATATATTTCAAGGATAAGGTGATAAGAGTTCTAAATCCGCCCATATAATAGGTTTTTGACATGTGTAGGTCTTAGATTTTATATTATCTTTTAATTTTATTTAAATCGTTAAATAATGAGGTAATCGCTACATCATCATGGTGTCATAAATAATTTAATATATTTAATGTTTAAAAATTATAAAAAAAATATCATGATGTAGGAAATATTTTTATATTTCTAATGAATATTTATAATAAAATATATGACTTTTATACCCCCATTTAAAAATTGTTTTAGTAAAACAACTCATGTTTGTGACATTTTTATTTTAACATTAAATAAAAAGTTTTTAATGTAATTTTCCTACCAAAGTGGCTCCATGGGGTCCCCAAGTTGACCCATGGATTGTATTGGTCGGTCATGACTCATCCAATATGGGTAGGACATGTGTAAAGGTCATTTCATATTATTATAACATTATGTTTACCTTAAATTACACTAATTACCTTTAATCGCGATTAATTAAACTTAAAAGTTACTATTCACCAAAAAATTATTTTAATCCCATTGAACCACATTTTCCTTCCTAATGAAAACCATGTACGTAGGATTTTTGAAAATCAAATCACAGAAGTGGTAATGTTTCATTTAAATGAAAACTCAGTTTTTTAACTACCACTTAGTGGTTTCACTATTCATCAAAAATTGAAGTTTTTCAGAACAATGCCAAAATTTTACCCTAAGCTATAATTGATATTTCGAATTAAAAAATGATTCCTATTTTACAAAATTCCAAACATATAAGTTGCATTAATTAATTTTATAATTAATTCCCGCTGTCACAATAAATAGCGTGTTTTTAAGAAACAATATATATCGAAAGATTGACAATTGTTTATGTCCAATTTCAAAGTGAAATTAATTATAATGACCACCATTGGATAAAATGGTAAAAATATATTCTAATTATACTTTAAAACCACTAAATAGTATAATTTATCACTATAAATTATTTTTATTAAAAAAGTTGTTTTTAAGTATTTTTCACTATTCATAAAAAATTGGAAGTTCTCAGAAAAATACCAAAAATTCAACATAGGCTAATTTCGATATTCCGAATCCAAAAATGAAGTCCATTTTGAAATATAAAATATAAATAATTTCAAAAAGTGGGTATTACTATTCATAATGACTATTTTGATTGGTCGCGGTGTGTTAGAATCTCGAACTTGCGTACAATGCAAGCTATTGCATTATTGAAAGAGAAGCGTATCGTGGAAGCTCGGGGTGTTACATTCTCCCCTAATTCAATAAATTGTTTCCTCGCAATTTGAAATTTTTCTTTGAAAATAAAAGGTTGAAAATAGAAAATACCTTTGTGGAAAACCCACATTGGAAATAAGGTTAATAAAAATATAACTTTAAAAGAAAGAAAGATAAGTACAAAGGTCACCCGAGATAGCACATACTAGGATTATATGAAAATATGGATATGGAAGAAAAAAAACTATCAAGGTCTAATGGAGAGTTGTAGAAAACAGGATTATGAGAAAGTTAACCACAAGAAAATCACAAACTTGTGATTGGGTAAATGGTCATTGAATCCCCAGTTGGAAAAGTTAACCGGCAACGTTTTTGTTTTAAGTTACCTTTTATAAAGTTGAGGAATTTATTTTAGAGATTTACTAAGAACGTAAGGAAATATACTTTCTTGTCATGTAGACTTTCATTCTTTAATAAATTTTTACCACAAACCCATCATTCACTCCAAAAGGTAATAGAATTAAAAAATATTCTATTTATCCTAATTGTATAAGGTTCCAAATATTAACACATACCATTTAGATTAGGAAGACTTTTTTGTAATAACCAGGGACTTCCTGTAGGCTAGTGGTAGGTAATAAAGGCTTATCGCACTATGGTTGTGGGTTTGATTCCTACAGCTTTGTCCGACGCGACGGATTATCCCCCAACCTGCAGGTTGTCCTTTTCCTATACTATAGTATTATAATATTCCAAAAATAATCTTCATAAATGTTTTAACCTTAAATAATACTATCCAAAGTTCAACTTAATCCATTCCAACCTTTATAGTTATCCAAAATACCTCCGTCCAGACTTTCTCTAAAAGGTCTCTAAATTCCAAAATCAATTCTAACATCAGATTCCCCAAACAAAGTAAAGTTTCTCTTATTGTCACATACTAAAAATATGACTACCTTAATCATATTAAAACCTTAATGAAATCAAAAAGTACTGTAGTAAAATCCTTATATATATCACATTATTATTATAACCATAATATAATCCTTGAGTCCAAAAGCACCAATACATTAATTATTCCACTTAAACTATAGTAACAACATAAGATTGTCCTTGATCCCTTGGACATTTTTGAGGTAAGTTTCCCTGACGCTTAGTACATTCATTTTCATAATGACCCATTTCCCTACAATTTTAGCATTCAACATTGATAGCCTCTTTCTTTCCCTTGCAATCACGAGCCTGGTGACCTTTTTCTCCACATTTATAACAAACTCTCATTCCTTTTAGGCATGTACTAGGGTGATTCTTCCCACAATTATCGCATAATGGAAAATCCTTCTTTCCCGTTTTCTCTTTATCTGTCTCTTGTTCCACCGTTCTCTTCTTCTCTTGCTTTACTTTGTTGTCATAATACTTAGAGAATTCCTTTTCTGTCTTGATAGCACATGAGACAATATCTTCATACGTTGAGAGAGATTGTGATACTAAATCTCAACAGAGAAATGGTTTTAACCCATAAAAGAAACAGTCAATCTTACTTCTTGGGTTATGTATAAAATCTGCAGCATGCCTCGCTAACCTTTTAAAGTTAGCCTTATACTTTGCGACATTCTCATCCTCCTTCTGCCTCAGACTCAGAAATTGCCTTTCCATATCTGATCGATGGTCATGTGGAAAGTATTTTTCTAAGAAAATTTTCTTAAACTCCCTCCATTCCATACTTGATACTTCTTCTTCTTCCTTTGTGTTTTGAATCAGCGACCACCATTGATCGACATCCCCAGTGAGGTGGTAAACTGCCATGACAACTTTCTCCCTTTCGCTACTCCACAAGGCATGGAATATTCTCTCTAAGGAGTTTATCCATTGCTTAGTAACTAATGGATTTGTACCCCCATTAAATGTTGGCGGTTTCTGCCTCATGAAGTGGTCTAACATTGATCCTCCACATTGTGGATCAGGGTTCTCCATACGAGTAAGGTTATTATTCATAACCTGAGTGAGTTATCCCAGTATGGTAATAAGTTGATCATCACCAGTTGTATCACCAACTACATAATAATTATCTTGAGAAGTAGGGTAATCCCTATATGGAGTGCGTGCATTGATACGGTTTCCATTCCTCCCACTAGGAGCCATTTCTAAACAATGACATAAACTAGATTAGTTTATGAATCAAAATACATAACTCCATACTTGTAAAACACTTAACATAAATTGAATAGTTTATGGATATAATCCCTAATCATAAAAATGTTTTCTTTGAGGAAGTATATACTCATAAACACTTCATAATGGTTTTTAAAGAAAATGAGAATTATCCTAAGTATATCCCCCGGGAGTGTCACAACCAAGAGTGCAGCAAGGCCCGTTGTCGTGCACCAGTTCCCATTCGAGTCTAGATCAAAGCGGTGTTTTCGGGTTTTACCCCTAGGTACATCTGTTCCAGAGCTGCCTCTACCTGCTCGTATCCAGACAGGGATGTATTGCTCAGAAAACTCACAAAATCTCTATAATACCAAAATTCTAGGAAGTTCTTCTATACTAATACTCAAAGTCTATCTTCGGGATATGTGCTCTAATCAGAGTTTATCTAAATCTAGCTTCCAAGGTTAGTACTAAACTGCCTATGATACCAACTGTAACGCCCCGACCCTAGTTACCCAGAGTCGGTTCATTATTGCGTAACATTGGCATGATCACAAAAGATCAAGTCTCGAAAGACCGATTAGTTTAGTATCCTTGGAAACACTATATACATCCATAAATGATACATTACATCATAAAGTGAAAAACTACAATAACGAAGTCTCTATAGTCCACACTCATATCCTCTTATGACTATCCCTGCAGGTCATTCACAAAATACTTCTTCACATCCTGTAAAATATTAAAACATTGAAAGGGGTGAGCTCAGATGCTTAGTAAGGATAACAATATTGCAGAAGCCTTCATAAATAAACATTAACATGTAAGGAAATGTATAATTAAAACAAAAGACTTTTTAAACTTGAACTTCAACATAATATGGAAAAAATAAAATTAAATAATTCCATTTACTTACTGACATGGATATTCTACTTGTCGAATAATCACATGCAATATCAATAACCACTTTCATAATGATGGAATGCATAATGCCAGACTATCATAACCACGTAGCCAAGGCCTCGTGCCAAGACTACAAATAATATTTTGTCAAGGCCTTGTGCCAAGACACTAGTTTGTCTCATGAGACCTACCAATGCATCGAGGAGCTATAGCGGGCTCCACCCGTCACTTATTAAGTCCAATGCATTCCTCATATGGATAGGTTTAAACATATCATAAACCATAACATAATCGTATCACAAAAAACATGCATAAAGGAAACATAAAATTTCCACATTTCAATCACAAGATATCAATACAACACATTGATATAATAAAAACACTTTCAAAACCATTTTCAATACCAAAATAAAAGAAAATTAAAACTTTGAATTTATTTTTCATTTTAAAAAAAGTTATGGCTTGTAGAGGAAGCCGAAACTCAAATAATAGTCACAGTGGCATAGAATTCATTGTTTCCACATATGTAAGAAAAAACATTACTTTTGACATTTAGTAAAAACGCTTCATATAAAAAGATTCCTTTTTAATAAAAATAAAAGTCAATGGGGTTTATACACCGTATAAAAGAAAGTTGTGTATAAAACAAAATATGCCTCAATGAAAGGAGATTGAGACGATGTCCCTTAAAAAGATCATTTTTAAATAAAATATATCTATTATGTGTATTCACTATATGTAAACATAAAGAAAGTATAAATACAAGATAGGACATAATAATATCATGGCATAATTTGAAAGTAGGAGATTAACCCAAAGAATGGAAATTGGGTTAAGAAGTTACATTACCTCGTGTCTGACTTGACTCGACCATTATTTAACCTCCTGAATAATAAACTAGAGTTAATTTATACTTTCTTAATAACCTTTTCATGTTTATTATTCCTTTTATATCACTTATTACCATGTTATGAACATTATGTAATTATTTAAGTTAATAACGATCGTTTTGTCGATCTTTGGTACTTGAGTCAAAAATAAAATTCTTATAATTACAAGTTGTTCATGTGGTGAAATATCAATTATATCCAAAATCATATTTATTATGTAGATATCATATATTTCATATATATCCAGTATATACATTCATTCATAATATTACGTAACATTTAGAGGTAAGAAATGAAATGCACCGTTCATGGAGACGGTAAACCGTACGCACACATGAACGCTACTTTTATTTCTATTTCGTATTTAATTGAATGAAATCATAATGATATAAAGGTATATTATAATTCCAGTATAATATCATATATAATATCATTTACTCCATCCTTTATACATCCCACATATGGCATTAACTTTTCAAATCACTTTGAGGTGGTGGTAGTCCGCACTTCCTAAAATGAAGATATCGCGTTTACCCATAATGGAAACCATAAAGGTATGCCATAAATGAAAAATACAGAAGATTAAGTAAAACATAAACATATTATATATCATATATAAATATAGTGACATCTTAATGGCCACCTTTGAAGGTGTTATATGAGTGTAGAACAATCATCGTTTCGTGAGGCAAAAATTCGCCATCCACAGAAACAGTATGTTCTTTAAACATTAGATGTAAGTGTGTGTAAGTGTAGCTAGAATAATTATTATAAAAACATCCTAGTATATTTAGGATACTGGTGTTGTTACAAAAGAAATAAATAAAACGAGTTTAGGGGGTGGTAGAAGCAAAATAAAACATAAGAACACAAGAGAAAACACTACCTTTAAAACGGGTAACTCTTTTTTATTTGAGCTCAAAGGATTCCTTGGTAAGACTTATGACAAAAGTGAGGCTTCTAGGAGTAAGAGTAGTATGTGGAGAGACAAAATGGGAAGGTTTTGGTCGAGAAAAAGGCTTGAGAGGTGTGGGTAAGGTGGTAGAGGTGGAGACCTTTTATAAGAGGAGAGGAGGGACACTCTTGGAAAGTTATAAAAGGTTACTTTATTATAAAATGATTTTCGGATTTAAAAGGCCCCAAAATTATATATTTCTAGGATAATGTGATAAGAGTTATAAATACACCCATCCAATAGGTTTTTGACATGCGTATATCATATATTTTTCATTATCTTTTCATTTTATTTAAATCGTTAAATAATGAGGTTATCGCTGCATCATCATGGTGTCATAAATAATTTAATATATTTAATGTTTAAAAATTATAAAAAAACTATCATGATGTAGGAAATATTTTTATATTTCTAATTAATATTTATAGTAAAAAATATGACTTGTATACCCCCATTTAAAAATTGTTTTAGTAAAACAACTCATGTTTGTGACATTTTTATTTTAACATTAAATAAAAAGTTTTTAATGTCATTTTCCAACCAAAGTTGCTCCATGGGGTCCCCAAGTTGACCCATGGATTTTTATTGGTCGACCATGACTCATACAATAGGGGTAGGACATGTGTCAAGGTCATTTCATATTATTATAACATTATCTTTACCTTAAATTACACTAATTACCTTTAATCGCGATTAATTAAACTTAAAAGTTACTATTCAACAAAAAATTATTTTAATCCCATCGAACCACATTTTACTTCCTAATGACAACCATGTATGTCATATTTTTGAAAATAAAATCACAGAAGTGGTAATGTTTCATTTAAATGAAAAATCAGTTTTTAACTACCACTTAGTGGTTTCACTATTCATCAAAAATTGAAGTTTTTCAAAACAATGCCAAAATTTTACCCTAAGCTATAATTGATATTCTGAATTAAAAAATGATGTATATTTTAAAAAATTACAAACATATAAGTTGAATTAATTAATTTTATAATTAATTCCCACTGTCACAACAAATAGCGTGTTTTTAAGAAACAATATATATCAAAAGATTGACAATTGTTTATGTCCAATTTCAAAGTGAAATTAATTCTAATGACCACCATTGGATAAAATGGTAAAAATATATTCTAATTATACTTTAAAACCACTCAATATTATAATTTATCACTATAAATTATTTTGATTAAAAAAGTTGTTTTTAAGTATTTTTCACTATTCTTAAAAAATTGGAAGTTCTCAGAAAAATACCAAAAATTCAACATAGGCTAATTTCGATATTCCGAATCCAAAAATGAATTCCATTTTGAAATATAAAATATATATAATTTCAAAAAGTGGGTATTACTATTCATAGTGTCTATTTTTATTGGTCGCGGTGTGTTAGTATCTCGAACTTACGTACAATGCAAGCTATTGCATTATTGAAAGAGAAGCGTATCGTGGAAGCTCGGGGTGTTACATTATATCAGGAATTTAGAATCCAAATTTTATAGGCCTCTCAGTGTGTGATTTATATCCCAATGATAAGGCCAAATATTTAATGTGTTTAAAAAACCAAGATGACATTTTACCATTTTTTTGATAGAAGTCTAATTAGTTTTATTTCCTTATTTACATTATATTATAAATGCCCATATGGACTAAGACATAATGCGACATGGAGATGATGATGATAATATAGTACCATATACATAAGAGGTGAAATGAGATTTATTAGGATTACATAGGAACTTATTTCCATGTTATTAGCTTTTATAGGTCACTAGGGGAATGTGATGCCTTGGGACTATTAGAAGAACCATGCTATCAATTGGTGATATTTTCCTAACACTAATAAGAGGGAATTGGCACCGAATTCCATTATGTTGACCCTTGTAGGTCAATGTGGGTATCTAATTACTTTCTAGTAGACCCTTAATGTGTGCATCTTTTGTAGGCATGTTTAACTAATGATTCATAACCACCAACATGGTGTTTTTATATCTAGATATTTCAATGAAGTTTTTCTTAACCAACCTTTATTTATGGTTTTCTAGTCAGATTTTCTAGTGTGATACTGATATTTACCTAAATTATCCTTATTAAAATATAAACTTTAGGTGGTATTATAATATAAAGATACCTAGTGAGTGTTAGTTCATCATATTTTTTATGTTAACATCATGAACATCCAAGGAACAATCCCTTATGAGGATTCTTGGAGAGGATCAGTGCCTGGTAGGCCGATTCATAGAATGTGATACCTCAAATTATTAAGGAATTATATCCCCCCTTAAATAAATATATTATTAATGAGTTACAGTAAAATAGTTTTCTAACTAAAACTGATAGGATTTTTTACTCTATAACTTGGAATTGAAAACCTGTATAACTAAACCCTTGTAAGTATGCTTTGACCCTCATAGGTCAATATTATCTTTAGCTACCTTTCAAATTTCTTCATTTAGAGTGGGTTTTAAGGTTTGTTAGATGTTGTGTTATAGTTGAGGTAGGAATGAGTATGTTTCTCATGCGTTATAATTAATACATGGTATGACATATTTTTGGGTTCCCTAGATGTGGTTGGTGTGTGATGCCATCATAAGTGAGACCCTGTGAGTGGGTGTTTGGGAATGTTGATGTCATGGGTTTAGATGGGAATATGGACGAAACCCCATGGGAAATAAACTTGGTGATAGGTTTGAATTATGGACTAGGTGGATGGTCCTAGAGGCCTTGATGTGATACATGATATGTAGGTCCATGTGGGAGACCTATATACCCTTAGTTTGACATGGAACCTAGTGGGTTGGTGTTTTGTTTGACTGGGGGAAACTTATGAGAGGGGTTATAACCGCTAGTTTACTTTGAAATGAATCAAATGTACATTTATTGGTGTAAAATATTGATACAGAAGAGGTTCTTGGGGTTTGCATCTTAGGCATGATGACACCCATGGTTTTTAGGGAAGCACATAGGGTTCATGGGTATTGTGATTGGCTTTGATGGGTAAGACTATTTGGGTACCTTGAACTATTAAACAATGGGTGTGTTGTTAGAAGCGTGTCTAGATAATGGGTGGAAGACCCTGATTAGAATGGAATATGGAGGCGATTAAGTGTGTTGATTAGGTATACATGCTTTAGATATAGGATAAGCACCTACAGTTCTAGAACAGTGCCATGAGCCTAACAATAATTTGATAAATCATGGAATAGGTTTGGTGAATGATCTTTAAGAGAAAGTCCAAGAGAGATCATGGCGTGTCACAACTAACATGCTACAGAGAACAGTTAGCTTGACCTTGGTGGAATAAAACTCAAAAGATCATGAGTTAGGTGCTATATTAAATGGTACAAGATTGTACACCCATTGTGTATGTAGAACATGGTACATGTTAGTTATGCATGATAAATATTAAATTGAACATCTGTGAGAGGTTGGGTGTGGGATGAGTATTGATTGTTTCTAATGATACACTTTTAGGCATGGTTTTTAGAGACCCAAAGCTTGATGTATAAGGACATTACATTACTTTTGCGGAATACTTGATACATAATGAAAATATACACACAAGGACTGTAATAGTTTAGTGTCTTTGGAAACTTGGAAAATAATCTTCTAATCGTGGTGAAGGATCTTCAATGTCTCCCATAAAGATCTTCCCCTTTTTTTTTCTTACCTAAAACCTTTCTTTAAATCATGGGGAAAAGAAAACATATAAAGGGTGAGCTCAAATGCTCAGTAAGGGTAAGCATAGAGAACATAAAACAATCCATAAACATTTGAATGCAAAAACTTGAACATAAAATCTAAACATCAAAATCATGAGCAACGACATAAATATTGGAAGTACATAAGGAATAGATCATAAAGGAACATTAGTCATGATAAACTAGCATGGTAATAAAACATGTAATTTTGGAATCCATTAAGAACATGTTATGATTTCCATAGTAGCCAAGGCATTTATGCCAAGACCATCTTAGTGGACAAAGTCCCTTGCTGAATCGAGTTCACTCCTCGTTCCAGTCCTGTATTACTGAACCAGATTAACTTATCGTTCCATCCATGTCTATCTCATGAGATATAAATCTTTACCCAATGCATTGGAGGGAGATATAGGTCCCAACCATCTCATAATGAAACCATTTTTATGTGTGCCACAAAATAATAAATCATACATCATAGCATAACCCATGTGATAAAAATGGGATTCTTAAACATCATGCCATTATAACATAACCCATATAAGATAAAAGGACATCATAAAATTAATTCCATCATAAACAATCAAATCAATGTAAAAATAGGGATATAAATAGAACCCTATTTTATCTTAGATGGAAAATAATTTTGATAAAACACTTGAACTCCATTCTTGAGGTAAATATCCTTTCTACTTCAAAAATATTTTTCCTTTCTTAACATGTCATACAATTTTAAACTAAAAGAAGTTGATTAAAAATAAACTTGAAAACTTTTAAAGGAATATTCTTGGAAATAATGTTCTAAAAATCCATTCATTCTGTATAAGTTAAAAAAACATTCTTCTCATACTTTGGCCGGAAAGTCAAAAAGTACCTTGTACGAAAAACGACAAAAGATTCCTTTCATATCTTTTAATAAAAACTCACCGAAGGGTAAAATTGGATTTAAAAAATTGTAGGAGCATATAAATAATATTAAATATTCAGGAAACATATATTTGGATGATAAAATACATCCCAGCAAATACCAAAGTATAAACAATCTCAGATAAAAATGAGATTGTGAGATTTTCCCTTACCTTAGGTCTGATATGCTTCGTACGTATCCGAAACTCCTATATAATAATTTAAATAATTTAATTGACTTATTAAAGAATCATATTCATTGTTATGATATCATATTTGGTTCACTTATGACTTTATATTACCCGTTCTTTTGTAAATCCCATGTTAAAGCAACGTTTTGGGTAAACTCATCTTATTTATTGTACGTGTTTGGACTTGTTGTTCTTGATGTTAGTATTACTTATATCATGATTTAATTACTTCCAGAATGTAATTCATGATTTATATATCATATATATTCATTATATATCCAGCATATACATGTATTTATAATAGTACATAACATTTGGAGGTATGAAATGAAATGCACCGTTCATGGAGACGGTAAGCCGTACGTACGCATGAACGCTACTTTCATTTCTATTTATTATTTTAATGGAATAGGTATATTATAATTCCAGTATAATATCATATATAATATTATTAACTCCATCCTTTATACATCCCACATAAGGAATTAACGAATCACATCACTTTGAGGGGGCGGTAGTTCACACTTCCTCAAATGAGATCATCGTACTTACCCACTATGGAAACCACAAAGGATTGATATAATTGGGAAGTAAAAAAGAATAAGGAAATCATAAACATAATATATATCATATATGAATATTTTTACATCATAATGGCCACCATGAGATGTGGTAGGAGAAAATCGAACAATCATCGTTTCGTGAGGCGTTAGTTTTCCATCCACAAAAACATTATGTTCTTCATCCATTAGATGGAGGTGTGTGTAAGTTTAGATATAATAATTCTCATAAAAAAATCCTAGTATTATGAGGATACTTTTTTTGTCACAAAATAAAGGATTAAAAGATTTTAGGGGTTGGAGAAGTAGAATAAAAGAAAACAACTTAAGAGAAACTATTACCTTTAATTTGGGTAACTTTCTTTGGATTGAACCAAAAGGACTTCTTGGAGTGCATTATGCCTAATGTAAGGCTTCAAGGGGGAGGAGAGAGATTTATAGAGCTTAATTTTTCAGGTTTTTGACGAGAAAAAAGGCTTGAGAGGTGTGAGGAATTGCATAGAAGTGATCTCCTTTTATAAGGGAGAGGAGGGGCTCTTTAGGAAAGTGTGAAAACATTATTTTATTATAAACTTATATTCAGTTTCAAGAGGTCCAAAACACATTAATGTAGAATATAAGATTACTCATATTCTAAATAAAATCATCCAATAGGAATTGGACAGGTTTTGGATAATAGTTTAATCATTATAATCTTATTTATTTAAATCATTTATTAATGAGGTAAATTCTGCATCATTATTGTGTAATAAATAATTTAATTTATTTGATGTCTAAAAATTATAAAAAAAATACAAACATGTAGGGTATATTTTTTTATTTCCAATTAATATTTATAGTCGAAAATATAATTTATATAACCCCTTATAAAAATTAATTACTAAAGGATTTTTGTTAATGCCAATTTTGTCTTTACATTAAATTAATTAATCTAACGTGTCATTTTCTTTCATAAGTGGATTAATGGGGTCCCAAAATCGACCCAAGGATGCCCATGGTCGGCCATTACTCATCCAATAAGGTTTAGACAAGTGTTAAGGTAATTATGAATTATTATAATATTCTTTTAACCTTGAATTACCCTATTTACTTTTAACCGTGGTAAATAAAAGTAAAAAGTTACTATTCTCCAAAAATTATTTTCATCTGATTAAACCACATTTTACTCTTTGATATTTACCATGTCTCTCGGATTTTCGAAATTCAACTCACAGAAGCGGTAAAATTATGTTTTATGAAAAATTGCAAAAGCTCCTAGGAGGTGGGTAAAAGACGGTGAAAAGTTCAATACAATTTTTATAAACTTAAAATTATTATAAAATGAATAAAAATGAATTTAATTGAACTTATATAATTATTATGTATATATTTTTACCTAAAAAAAATTTAAATCAAATAAATGATTATTTAAATAAAAAGTCAGTTTTAACCAAAAACTTAGTGTTTTCCCTATTCATCAAAAATTGAAGTTTTTTAGAAAAATACCAAAAATTTATCCTAAGATATATTTGATATTATGAATTAAAAAATGATTTATATTTTTCCAAATTCAAAACATAGAAGTGGAATTAATTAATTTTAAAAGTAATTCCCGTCATCTAAACAAATAGCGTGTTTTTAAGAAATAATAACTATCAAAAGATCATCACTTGTTTATGTCCAATTTCAAAGTGAAATTAATTCCAATGACCAAAATTGGATTAAATGGAAAAAATATATTCTAATCACACTTTAAAACTAATTAAAAATATATTCCAGCCATATAAATTATTGCGATGAAAAAAGTTGTTTTTATTTAAAATATAACGTGTTTTTACTATTCATCAAAATATGAAAGTTATCAGAATAATATGAAAAATTTATCCAAATTAAATTTTTATATCCTGATTCCAAGGAATAATTTTATTTTTTAAATTAAACTTATAAACATGTCACAAACTTGATTCAAAGTGGGTGTGCCATCAAAAGGCGGCAAAACTGCATTTTTTGAAAAATATTTATTTCACCCGAAAAATTTATTTTGTTCTCATACCATGTTATAGAAAACATGTAAGATGAATAATAATGTTATAAAATTCAAAATGTAGTTAATACTATTCATAACGGCTAGTCCATAATAATATTTAACAATATATCGTTGTTTAATGAAACTCGGTATTGCGTACTACACACGATATCGAGGAAGGTCACGATTGCTTGTAATGAAAGCCAAGTCAGGGTGGCGTGTAGTGAAAGAATCCTTTGTTGTTGCATATAACAAAATACAACCGTATTTCATTTATACATTAAACAAAATCTATACTTAATTTTGCGTAAAATAATTTCCACAAAACAAACTTGAAATTGTGTGTAACAAGAGCCAAGAATAGTGTTGCGTATACTACAAGCTAATACAGTATTACGTATAGTGCAAGATAATCCTGGTGTAGTGTACAATAGAAGACATAAATGAAATTAAAAAGAATAATTCTCATAAAATCTCGGGTTGTTACATTCTACCCCCCTTAAAATGAATTTCACCCTCGAAATTCGTCGGGGTTATAAATGGTTTGTTACTTGAGAATTTCTTTCATAGAAAGCCACATCGTAAAAAAGAGTGCTAAAACCTAATTTTAAAAAGTGAAGTATGAAACCTAACGGTTACCCAAATTAACTCATCACTAGGTTTCCATATAGGGGATCATAGGTGAAAATATGGATATGGAGGAGAAATCTAACCATCATGTTCTGATGGAGAGTGGTAGAGGACATGGCTATGATAAATCCAACAGTCACAAATCCATAAATTTGTGATGATATAAGGTACCATCTGATTCATCAGATATGAGAGTACTAGGACAACATTTTTGGCTTTCATGATAATTTCCCTAATGTTGAATAATTTGAATTAGAATAATACTTAATTTATTTCGGTACAATATCACTGTTGTTTGTGCCTTAAACAATTTCCACTTCATCTCTTAAGGAAATGAAGTTGAGTTTGTCTTCTGTGAAGTGTTAGCAGATCATGTGATAGAATGATAGGTAATTCCATCTGTCTCAAACATAAGGTTAGAAAAATATATATGTAAGACTATCTATGGTGAGATTAATCGTATATGGTTCCAAAAATGGACTTATACTTCATCTATCATACCTCTTAATATAATAAAACTAGTTTCTACTAACCAGGGACTTCCTGTAGGCCAGTGGTATCCGATAAAGGCCTATCGCACTTCGGTTGTGGGTTCGATTCCCGTAACCTTGTCCGACGCGACGGGTTGTCGCCCATCTTGCAGGTTGTCCTTTTTCTAAAACTACATTATTATAACATTCTATCAATAATATCGAAAAAAATTTCTATCCTTAAAAAATACTAACTTATGTTCAATATAATCCATTCGAATCTTTAGGCTTATCCAAAATACCTCTTTCCAAACTCATAGTAGAAAGAGAATGGTTACTAAAAAGGTCATATAACAAGCATGTGAATACCATCATTTATCCCTCATATATCTTTTTGGTCACATTCCAATCATGTGAATACCTTAATCATGTATTCTCTTGAAAAAATGAAAACCCATTGAACTTTAGTGAAAACATGAATGTTGTCAAAAGTTAACACTTTCCACATACCAAAATCCCAAAAATTCTATATACTCAAACCATGATATCACTTAGTCCTTATATCAATCATGAGGTCATGAATACTATCAAACAATTTATTTTCTCCTTATACCTTCATTATGTGCATATCATCTGCCTTCCAAAATATTTCAATCACTTTTCATGGTTACCGCTACCATAAAATTATTGAAAACCACAATAGACCAATACATAGATATTCCAAAATTCCACAATACCATAAATGAGATTCCATGATACTATTTTGAAATCCCATTACATAAACACTTAATCATTACACAACATAATTTTCATACTCAACATCACATCCTTTTCCTTAAGAGGTTTCTCATGTTGATCATCATTAACCCGTGGATTAGGGAATTGATTAACATATTTCCCCATTTCCTTGCACTTGAAGAATTGAATTGTTGGGGGAGAGTTCTCTGTAGTCTTTTCTCTATTCACATCATTAGCAAACTTTTTAGTATTACTTCGACAATCAACTACTCGATGAACTTCTTTTCCACACTTAAAACATTTTCTAGTACCTTTAAGACAATCTCCACCATGCTACTTTCCACACTTTGATCACAAAGAAACATTCATATTCTTTTCACCATTTTTCTGAGATTTCTCCTTGAACTCCATCTTTTGTTTCTTGTCAAAACCATGAGATGGATATGTAACACCAACTTCGAGTTCTACCTTGATAACACAACACACAATTTATTCATAGCTACTGAAATCTCTTATAGCTAATACACTTCGAAGACTTGGTTTTAAGCCACTGAAAAATCGATCAACTTTACTTTCAGGTTGGATGATAAAGCCAAATGCGTACCTTGTAAGCCTTGTAAAATTCGCTTCGTATATACTAATAGATTCATCATCCTTTTGATTAAGCTCAAGGAACTCCTTTTCCATCTTTGTTCAAAGAATACTAGGGAAGTACTTATTGAAAAATAAGTTCATGAACTTATCCCATTCCATGGAGTCAATTTCACCTTGGGGCCTTGTATTCTTAATTAATGTCCACCATTGATCTGCTTCGCCTTCTAATCAGTAAATAGCCATAATGAATTTTTCATGTTCCAAACAGCGAAGTATGGAAAATATCTTATCAATGGTACTGATCCATTGTTCAGCAACAAGTGGATTAGAAGACCCACTGAAAGAAGGGGGACATTGCCTCATAAAGGACTCAATATAATATTTTTCCCTTCTCTGCTCATTTGGAAGTCCAGAATGATTCATAGCTTGTGTAAGTATATAAATAATATTTTTTACTCCATCTCCCATCACATTTGGTTGTTCAGGAGGACAATAATTGCATTATCCATTACATTGATCAACACGGTTCCTTCGGGTTCCAGCCATCGTCTAAAACCCAAAAAGAATAGTGTGAGAGGCAAAAATCATGCTAGGGAAAACAAAATAATAAAGGGGGAGTAACTTCAATATCTAACATCTTAGGTTTAATTCTAAGATCGTTACCATAATTCTAGTACTATAACCTATAATTATACTTATCCTTAGGGACATCCCTAGACATACCTTAGAAATATCTCTAGGGATCTCACTAAAGTTTTCGCATCCTAGTATCCAAAGGTTAACTAAACCTTTCCTCTGATACAACCTATAGATACCCAAAGCTTGATGTACATGGGAATTACATTATTTTTGTGTAATACTTGATACATAATTAAAACGGACACACAAGGACCGTAATAGTTTAGTGTCTTTGGAAACTTGGAAAATAATTTTCTAATCATGGTGAAATATATTCAATATCTCGCATAAATATCTTCCCCTTTTGTTTTCTTACCTAAAACCTTTCTTTAAATCCTGGGGAAAATAAAACATATAAAGGGTGAGCTGAAATGATCAGTAAGGGTAAGCATAAAGAATATAAAACAATCCATAAACATTTGAATGAAAAAACTTGAACATAAAATCTAAACATCAAAATCATGAGCAACGACATAAATCTTGGAAGTACACAAGGCATAGATCATAAAGGAACATTAGTCATGATAAACTAGCGTGGTAATAAAACATGTAATTGTGGCATCCATTAAGCACATGTTATGATTTCCATAGTAGCCAAGGCATTGCTGCCAAGACCATCTTAGTGGACAAAGTCCCTTTCTGAATCGAGTTCACTCCCCGTTCCAGTCCTATATTACTGAGCCAGATTAACTTACCATTCCAGCCATGTCTATATCATGAGATATAAATCTTTACCCAATGCATTGGAGGGAGATATAGGTCTCACCCATCTCATAATGAAACCATTCTGATGTGTGACACAAAATCATAAATCATACATCATAGGATAACCCATGTAATAAAAATGGGATTCTTAAACATCATGCCATCATAAAATAACCCATATAAGATAAAAGGACATCATAAAATTAATTCCATCATAAAAAAATCAAATCAATGTAAAAATAGGGATAGAAACAGAACCCTATTTTATCTTAGATGGAAAATAATTTTGATAAAACACTTGAACTCCATTCTTGAGGAAAATATCCTTTGTACTTCAAAAACATTTTTCCATTATTAACTTGTCATAAAATTTTAAACTAAAAGAAGTTGATTAAAAATAAAATGGAAAACTTGTAAAGGAAGCTTCTTGGAAATAATGTTCTAAAAATCCATTCATTCCGTATAAGTTAAAAAAAACATTCTTCTCGTACTTTGGCCGAAAAGTCAAAAAGTACCTCATACGAAAAACGACAAAAGATTCCTTTCATATCTTTTACTAAAAACTCACCAAAGGGTAAAATTGGATTTAAAAAATTGTAGGAGGATAGAAATAATATTACATATTGAGGAAACATGGATGTAGATGATAAAATACACCCCAGTAAATACCAAAGTATAAACAATCTCAGATAAAAATGAGATTGTGAGATTTTCCATTACCTTAGGTCCGATATGCTTTGTATGTATCCGAAACTCCTGTATAATGATTTAAATAATGTCATTGACTTATTACAGAATCATATTCATTGTTATTATATCATATGTGGTTCACTTATGACTTTATATTACCCGTTATTTTGTAAATCCCATGTTAAAGCAACGTTTTGGGTAAAATCATCTTATTTATCGTACGTGTTTGGACTTGTTGTTCTTGATGTTAGTATTACTTATATCATGAATTAATTACTTAAAAAATGTAATTCATGATTTATATATCATATATATTCATTATATATCCAGAATATACATGTATTTATAATAGTACATAACATATGGAGGTAAGAAAGGAAATGCACCGTTCATGGAGACGGTAAGCCGTATGTACGCATGAACGCTACTTTCATTTCTATTTATTAATTTAATGGAATAGGTATATTATAATTCCAGTATAATATCATATATAATATCATTAAATCCATCCTTTATACATCCCACATAAGGCATTAATGAATCACATCACTTTGAGGGGGCGGTAGTCCACACTTCCTCAAATGAGATCATCATATTTTCCCACTATGGAAACCATAAAGGCTTGACATAATTGGGAATTAAAGAAGCATAAGGAAATCATAAACAAAATATATATCATATATGAATACAGTTCCATCATAATGGGCACAATGAGAGGCGGTAGGAGAAAATCAAACAATCATCGTTTCGTAAGGCGTTAGTTTTCCATCCACAGAAACATTATGTTCTTCATCCATTAGATGGAGGTGTGTGTAAGTTTAGTTCTAATAATTCTCATAAAAACATCCTAATATTTTGAGGATACTGGTGTTGTTACAAAATAAAGGATTAAAAAGATTTTAGGGGTTGGAGAAGTATAATAAAACAAAACAACTTAAGAGAAACTATTACCTTTAATTTGGGTAACTTCTTTTGGATTGAAAAAAAAGGACTTATTGGAGTGTCGTCTGCCTAATGTAAGGCTTCAAGGGGGAGGTAAGGGATTTATAGAGCTTAACTGAGTTGAGTTTGTATGATCCAAAAGGCTTGAGAGGTGTGAGGAATTTCATATAAGTGGTCTCCTTTTATAAGGGAGAGGAGGGGCTCTTTAGGAAAGTGTGAAAACATTATTTTATTATAAACTTATCTTCGGTTTCAAGAGGTCCAAAACACATTAATGTCGAAGATAAGATGACTCATATTAGAAATATAATCATCCAATAGGAATTGGACAGGTTTTGGATAATATTTTAATCATTATAATCTTATTTATTTAAATCATTTATTAATGAGGTAAATACTACATTATTATTGTGTCATAAATAATTCAATTTATTTGATGTCTAAAAATTATAAAAAAATACCAACATGTAGGAAATATTTTTATATTTACAATGAATATTTATAGTAGAAATTATAATTTATATAGCCCCTTATAAAAATTAATTACTAAAGGATTTTTGTTAATGCCAATTTTGTCTTTACATTAAATTAATTAATCTAATGTGTCATTGTCTTTCATAAGTGGCTAAATTGGGTCCCAAAATCAACCCAAGGATGCACATGGTCAGAAATTACTCATCCAATAAGGTTTGGACAAGTTTTAAGGTAATTATGAATTATTATAATATTCTTTTAACCTTGAATTACCCTATTTACTTTTAACCGTGGTAAATAAAAGTAAAAAGTTACTATTCTCCAAAAATTATATTTATCTTATTAAACCACATTTTAATCCTTGATATTAACCATGTCTCTTGGATTTTTGAAATTCAACTCACAAAAGCGGTAGAATTATGTTTTATGAACAATTGCAAAAGCTCTTAGGAGGTGGGTAAAAGACGGTGAAAAGTTCAATACAATTTTTATAAATCTAAAATTATTATAAAATGATTCCAATGAATTTCATTGAACTTATATAATTATTATGTATATATTTTGACCTAAAAAAAATTTAAATAAAATAAATGATTATTTAAATAAAAATTCGGTTTTAACCAAAAACTCAGTGTTTTCACTATTCATCAAAAATTGATGTTTTTTAGAAAAATACCAAAAATTCAGCCTAAACTATATTTGATATTACGAATTCAAAAATGATGTCTATTTTTCTAAATTCAAAACATAGAAGTGGCATTAATTTATTTTAAAAGTAATTCCCGCTATCAAAACAAATAGCGTGTTTTTAAGAAACAATAACCATCAAAAGATCATAACTTGTTTATGTCCAATTTCAAAGTGAAATTAATTTCAATGACCAAAATTGGATTAAATGGTTAAAATATATTCTAATTAAACTTTAAAACCAATTAAAAAGATAATATATCCATATAAATTATTACGATGAAAAAAGTTTTTTTTGAATTAAAATATAGCGGGTTTTTTACTATTCATCAAAATATGAAAGTTATCAGAATAATATGAAAAATTTATCCAAATTAAATTTTTATATCATGATTCCAAGGAAGAATTTTATTTGTCAAATTGAACTTATAAACATGTCAAAAAATAGATTTAATGTGGGTTTTCCATCAAAAGGCGGCAAAACTGCATTTTTTGAAAAATACTTATTTCACCCAAAAAAATTATTTTGTTCTCATACCATGTTCTGGAAAATATGTAAGATGAATAATAATGTTATAAAATTAAAAATTCAGTTAATACTATTCATAACGGCTAGTCCATAATAATATTATAACAATATATAGTTGTTTAGTGAAACCCGATATTGCGTACTGTACACACTATCGAGGAAGGTTGCAATTGCGTGTAATGCATGCCAAGTCAGGGTGGCGTGTAGTGAAAGACTCCTTTGTTGTTGAGTATAACAAAATACAACCATATTTCATTTATAAATTAAACAAAATCTATACTTAATGTTGCATAAAATAATTTCCACAAAACGAACTTGAAATTGTGTGTAACAAGAGCCAAGAATAGTGTTGCCTATACTAAAAGGTAATACGGTGTTGCGCATAGCGCAAGATAATCTTGGTGTAGCATACAAAACAAGAAATCAATGAAATTAAAAAGAATAATTCTCATAAAATCTCAGGTTGTTACATGGTTACCTAGAGCTTTGGGTGAAATAAAGGAAGTACCTTTGTGATGAGTGTTGTTTTGGAAACGAATCAGGTGCCATGGAATGGTCAACCTGAGGTTGGACCTTGACATGCATTATCATGAGATTTAGTGTTAGGGGTTAGTTAAAGGAAATGGTTTCCTATATTATGTTGAGCGTGGAATGGAAAGAGTGAAATAAATTTAATGTTAGAGCCTTCTGGGGGATATCTTGAGGTTATTAACCCTATTATAAATTTAAATTTTGAGGGTTCTGTGGATTCCATTTTTTTGGGTCAGTAATGGGTAATAAGTGATGTTTTCATTAGCAATGAATAATTAGTGGGTTATGGAAATTACCATAATTATTTCTGGTGATAGACAGGGCATACCATGATCTATATCTTGTTTCCATGGTGTTATGAGAAGTATTCTCCTAAGGTGGGGAGATGGATGTCGACTGAGAGTGTGTGAACCTCATGTCAGAAGGGTCATGGGATTATGGGTCCCTTCATTTGTTGATCATTTTTAAATTTGGAGTCTAGTGTATAAATTGAACTGGGTATATCCAGATTCCTTAGTGAATTCAATCTACAGGTTTATATATGATATCTGGTAGATTCCATACATGAGGATCGTACATCAAGCTGAGGATGTATTGTGATGATCTAGATGTATTAGATAAGAAATGAATTTCTAATTGTGGGAGGGTGAAACAAGGGAAATGGAAAGTGGATGAATTATCTAGTAAATTTTATCGGAAGTCAGGTAGGAGATCTAGTGTGTATT
The DNA here is from genome assembly GCA_963277665.1 of Viscum album. Classification (NCBI taxonomy): domain Eukaryota; kingdom Viridiplantae; phylum Streptophyta; class Magnoliopsida; order Santalales; family Viscaceae; genus Viscum; species Viscum album. The sequence goes on from OY728160.1 coordinate 740,702,065, forward strand.
CTTGGATGATTATAGGAAGCCTCTACGGATTAAATCATCATGATTGGTTTCTAGCAATGAATCAATAGTGTGAAACAATAATTTTTAAGGAAAAGTTAGCCAGAGAAGGTTTTACTATCCTCTTATTGGTTACATGGGTGCTTTCAGTGAGTAACTACATCAATCATGTTGTTGGTATGATATAGGTGTAGTTTAAAGGTCAACCGTGGCCTTTCAAGGAAAAGATGATGTGACTAGGTTGAACTTGGTTGATTGGAACTTGACTATTTATGATCATAATCATAAACTGAGAGCAATATTTTCTTGTGTGATCAGGTGTAGTGAGTTCAGAACCATTCCAGGTGCATCATTAGAATGATAGGGGGATGTTTCATTAGGAAATTTTGATAGTGGAGGCACCACTAATCGAATTTGGATATTGAAAGTGAGAACATATGGTTGGGAGTGACATAGGCGTGGTGATGAATTATATAATGATGTCATAATAGATTTTGTTAGATGGGATCATGTTAGTGTTGTATTAATGTTTCAACAATTATTATGAGTGGTGGATCATGTTTTAGTGGTTTAAGCTTTGTATGTCCAAGTGGCTCTTTAGAAGTGTGTTGGGTGTTTAGAGACAGAACATGCCCATTGAGCCATAAATTAAAGATAGATGTTTGTCAAGATATTTTTTGGATGCCCACTAAGACTTCCCAATGATGATAAGTGTTATAGTGTAAAGGTTGTATGGTCTCTTGTCCGGATGGGCTTTTGAAATCCAAGAATAAATTGAGTTTTCAAATAAGTTTCTAGGTATATTTGAGAATTGGGATTCCAAAATAAGTTTTAAGGCCTCGAACACCTTAAGAGGTATGTTTTACTCCTGAATGGAGGGTCAGGAGACATCCTGAGGGTTTGAATGAGTCTTGTAAGGAGTTTCATGGCTTCTGTAGCCAATGTTATAGTAGTTACATCAACTAGATAATGGGATTTTAGGGGGGAATTTACAATTTTTCTCTCTATTATTTATAGTATGCATCCTTCTATTCCTCGTATTCACATATTTCATATCCCGAAGGACTTACCCCTTTTCTCTCCCTTGGACCCCTTGTAAGTAGTGAGTTTCTTGGTCATTTTCATCGATGATAGAAGGTACATGATCCTTTAGCATACATTATCTCTTCTATCATTCCTTCCACTAGTTTCAATGTTGTTTTCATTTAGGTAAGAAATGAATATTTCCAAAAATAATGGTGAAATATCCCATTTCTCAAAGGGGATTCATGAAGCCTTGGTTGAGGAAATTCTGGGATGTTTCCTGGGTGTAGAGATTCATTGAATTGTCAAAGGTCATTCATAAATTTTATTTTTCATTAGTTTTTCATAAAAAATAAAATTTTTTAATGGTTTAATTGGATACATATGTTGAGTATTTTTCTTGACTTTGGTTCAAGAGTGTTCTGGGGGTAGCTAATATCCCATTGCTCAATGAACTTCTGATCTTGGGACATTTGTAAAGCTATCCTATTATATGGTAATTTCTAAACCAATTAATAAATTATTTATAATTGTTATAATTAGTTATTTATTAGTGTTTAGAATGAGTTAGGGGTTAGGGATGTGCAGTATTTTCTGGTTGATCAAGGAATCAGTTGGATGAGGTTGGATGGGCCTTGGTAATTAATTTTTTCCCTTCTAAAATGTTATAAAAGCATCATTTGAGGTAAGTGGGATATTACACTTTCCCATTAAGTAAAATTGTCACACGTATGTGTTGTGTGATTTTCTCGAATATCTACATTGATGGTGAGAGAACCATAATTAAATGTATTTCATAATTAAATTAATTGGATTTCTTAAATAATAAAATTTATATGTTTAAAAAAAATCACATTTCTTAATGTGTTTATATAGAGAAAAGTTCCAAGTTCCAATTTGGTTCCTTGGTCACTAACTCAATTCATCATCCACTTTAGGTCGTGACCTTACCATATAGCATTACCTTAGATTGAAATGGACCATAATGGGTACCCCTAGTTGGGAATGGGATAGAGATACCTATTGGAACTATTTCTACATGACCTCATGACCTCATTTAAGTGGATAGTGTTTTAAACTAATATGAATTTTTTTATGGGTCATTCATGACTTGAAGACCAATTTTCTAATTTCTTTAAGGCCCTAAAGGTATTGATTTGTTATATGGTACATATTAGGGGTGATATTCCTCTTGAGGTGGCATCATTCTTATGTTAGGAATTGGAGGGGACCTCGAGTAGGGTGCCCTAGACACATTAAGAACCTATTAAGGGAATGTTGGGAATATTTAAGGATGAAAAAGGGTATCCACTTAAATCATAATTAACATGCATGGACACTAAGGAATGCACAATAACAATATGGGTTGAATTATTTAGAAAACCCTTCATATCTAAGTTGTGCATTAGATATTTTATCAACTAAATTATAATTGACTATAATTAGGTAATTATAAATGAACCGATAGATTTTGAGGGACATTCCATCCTCAATGACTTATTTAGCTAGGTGATAAGGACACTTATGACCCAACACTACCTATTTATTTCATTGGATGTTGGTTCTACCTGAATCTTGATTATGATAAATCAATATGTTGTATATGTTTTTAGTCATATGTGTATTATTAATTTTATATTTGTATATATGAAATAAATTTGTAATAAGTAGGATGCTCGATAGATTGGGACCCATGACTTAATTAATGAAAAAGGTTGATTCAATAAAATTTAATGCTTTAATTAAACGTAATTGATGATTATAAATCCATATATTCTCAATGATCTCATGATCCATATTTTCTGTTACCACTATCGAAATTCATAGTGTCTTTAAGATTCCACCCTATAACTAACTAGGATTTTCATACATGGATATTATGTATTTTTAGAAGAATATTCAATACATTACACAAAAAATGCCTGATGACCATAATAGTTTAGTTCCTTTAGAAAATTGGAACACATTCTTCTAATTTGTTCAAATATCTTCAACATATCCCATAAAGATCATTCCCTTTTGTACTCCTACTTAAAACCTTTCTTTATAACTTGTAGAAGGAAACATAAGAAAAAGTGTGACCTCATATGTTCAGTATGGGTAAACATGGAATAAATCAATTTATTATAATAAGATAATAAATATGGGTTTGTGATCATCGACATAACATACATATTTCATACCCAACCTTTCATAGATCATGAACTTGAGTTATGGCATAAAAAAATAACATGAACCATAAGAGTGAAAAATCATTATAACTAATTATTGAACCATATGTTAAAGTCATAAATGGGTGTGTCATAATAATAAGTATATAAAAAATTTTCATATATATAGGTTGACTACCTTGACTCACATATTAGGCCTTTTCACATATTTTCCTTAATGAATCAAGCACATCAACTTATTACCCCTCATAGATCAAGTACATCAACTTGTTTCCCTCAAATATATCATGAAATATAATTCATTGACAAATTAATTGGAGGGAGACATAGGTACCAACCATCACTTAATGAAAAATATACATATTTGTTCCATATAACCATATATAATTCACCACATTAGAACCCATGTACATAAATGAGTTTCATGAACACTTTATCATAACCTAACTTATAGAAAAGAAATAGGTTTCATAAATATCATGCCATTGTAAACAGAAACCATTCACATAAAGAATAAGAATGGTATATTTGAGTCATATACCGAGTAAAGCATAAGTAACATCATATAATGTCATATTAGATGGAAAATTATTTTAGAACGATTACTTGATATAATTTCTGATGAAAATATCATTTCCTTTATGAAATAATATTTTTAAAGAGCCATGAAATTTTAAAGGAAAAAATTTTATTTGAAAATAAACTTATAAGATTATAAGGTAATATTAAAGTAATTAAGTCCTAATGATGGTGGAGAAATATGTTATTCCATATAATTTAAAAAAACATTCATTTCTTACTTTTTCTTGAAAAGTCACAAAATACCTCATTTAGTAAATGAAAAAAAAAGAATCCTCTCAAACCATTTAGTAAAAAGAAAAACATGGGTAAAAAAAACATTATATAATCTTAGGAGAATAGCAAAAAGCTTTTTGAAAACAATTTTATAAAACATGGAAATGGAAGATAAATATTCGTCAACAAATATTTAAAGTGAAACAATCCCGAATGTTGATGATATTGGGAAATAAACCCTTACAACTTTATAATCAGTAGAATCATATGTCACATGAAATAAATACAATTATATGGATATAAAAATAATATAATATCCAGAATAAAAATCATAAAGGAAATTCATGGGTTGTAGGTGCACCACGTAGAAGAAATAAGTAGTGTATAAGGCATGTGTCCCATAGAAATAAAAGTGATACAAAAATCTCTTACGTTAAGTATTGACTTCCTTCGTACATATTAAAAAATAATGTATAATAAATATAATTTTATTTTAAATCTAAAAAATAACCATATTCATATATATATAAAACAATATATGATTTAATTATGACTTAAATATTACTTTCTTATTAAGAATTCCAAATTTAAGTTATGATTCAGGTAATAACCGCTTTGTTTCTTGTACATTCTTTGAATTTTTATTATTAGTACTCATACTTAGATCACAAATCAATCATATTAAGAATGATAAAAAAGATATAAATATCATATATAACAATTATATATGTATTTATTCTTATCTATAAAGGTATATGTAGAAACAAAATACACCGTTCATGGAGATGGTAGGCAATACGTACACATGAACACTATTTTCATTTTTTTATCGGATTAAAAAGATAAAAAATAATATAATATAGTATCATTAAATAATAATAATAAATATATAATAAATATATATATTTTTAAAATTCATCCTTATTACCACCCATTTGAAATATGTATGAAAAATTAATCATATCACATTATGGAGATGGTAAGTCATACATACGCACGAGTGACATTATCATTTCACAAAAGATTAGGTGGTAAAAATGTAGATATTATAAAATCATTAAATAAGTATGATAATGTAATAAATATTTTATATAAATATTTAAAACATCATAATTACCACTCATAAAATATGGTGATGGAAAATGAATTGTATCTCTATGTGGAGACGGTAAGCTGTATGTATGTATGAATGATACTTTCACTTCTTGTCTGATGGGAAATGGGATGTATAATGGTGTGTTAATAATAATAATAAAATTTATTAATATTTAGTGTTAATAATTTGTTATTTAATGATATATATCATATATTTATAGGATTTATAGAATCATATAAAATGAGAGTGATCAGTTAGAGCGATTACCTCCTCTTCGAAATAACTCCTTTAGATCTCCTATAAAGGACTTTAAAGTTGATCCTTTTGGAAGAAAAAATCCTCTTGAATGTGTCTAGGGAAGTTTATAATATAATTTTTGAGATTTGTTTTGAGATATAAGACTCAATGTGGTGAAATGAGATTTGGTTGTAGGTGTCCTTTTATAATGAAGGTCAGGGGCACTTTTGGAATTTCTCAAAAGATTAATTTTTAATAAATTAAATCTATATAAAAATACCTAAAAATGTCATGTAATTAAAAGATAATGTGCAATATGGTGGTAATACCATCACACAATATATTTTTGATAATTTTTTATGTAATTTTAAACATTATCTTTTTTATTAATCATTAGTTAACCTATTTTAATTTTAACTACGATAACAACATTTTCAATATTAAAATGTGGATATTCTTACATATAGGTTTTAAATTGAATCAGAAATGGTAAATTTATGATATTATAGGACATAATTTATCTCCTCTGTCTTTATTTAGGTTTTTATGGGTTTTAACTAATTTTATAAAATATTATTTTCATAAAATATCATTAGTGTCAATTTTGAAACTATTAATTAAATTAACTTTAATAAAATCAATCCAACAAGATAAATTCGAAAAAATTCATTTAATACACCTCAAAAAGGAAATATTTATCTATAAAATTCGATTATAACCTTAATTAAGTAGAATTATATTTCTTTTAATATTTATAATATCATTTAATTTATTCTTTCATTAATTAAATAATTACTATATCATCATTTTGTAATTATCTATGAAAATAATTTCTTAACTAATAATAGAAAATAAAAGAACATGATATATATAAACCTTTTATATTTAATAAAAATATAAATAGTCTAGAATATATTCTATTTAACCACATATTTAAAATATTATACTTATTAAAAGTAAGAGTGCGACATTTTGTCATTTTCTTTGATTTTAATAATATCCAAGTCATTTTCATAGAAAAGTGTCAATTAAATTATAAGAATTTATAAAATTATGTGTTAATAGTTGAATTAAATTCATCCAATAACATTTGGGTAGGTTTTATTATAGTTTTGTAATATTTATAATATTATTTTTACCCATAATTACCTGATTTACCCTTAACCGTGGTAATAAAAATTACAAAAATTACTATTCATATAGTACACAAATAAAACTGGTCTAATTAATAAATTTGGAGCTAGTTATTATATATTGGGAATTAATTTTTCTAAATTCAATCCCTATAAGTTTTATAACTTAATTAAAAATTAATCTCGTAGATGGGACAGATCAACAAGTCTTCAAAGTGAAAGCGTTAAAAAATTGATATGTTTTCTATTTCCAAATTCAATGTTAAATTGATTAAAATGATCTAAATTAGATTTAATGATAAAAAATGGATATAATTATACTTTAAAATTTATCAAAAACATAAATTAACACTATAAATTATTTTAATGAAAAATCTATTTTCAATTAAAATTTAGTAATTTTCACTATTCATTAAAATATGAAACTTATCAAAAAAATAAAAAAAACTAAAATAAAGTAAATTTCTATATCCTTATTTAAATTAATAAGTTTATTTTTTCAAATAGAATTTATAAAACTATTAAAAATGAGATTTAAAATAAGTGTGCCATTAAATGGCCGTAAAACTACCTTTTTAGAAAAATACTTCTTTTATGAGAAAAATTAGATTTATTCTTATATAATGTCTATAAAATAAATAAGTTTAATATTAAAAAATATATTGAATATATATTATATATATATTTCATTAATATAATCTAATAATTTATATTTGTTTATTTTATTGGTATAAAACACACTTATGCGCATTAAAAAAATTTCTTTTAATTTCAAAAGGGTTTTACATTGGTAAACCATAATTTCATAATTAATTTAATCCTATTCATAAAAACCTTTATAATTTCTAGGTTATAATTTTATTATTTAAATAATTATAATAATAAAATTATGTTTTTTATAAATTCAGTGTTGCGTGTAACGCAAGCTAAATCAGTGTTGTGTGTAGCGCAAGATTAACATGGTGTTGCGTATAACATAATAAAATATTAGATATTTCATATAAAAAAAGGTATATTTAGTGTTGTGTGAAATGAAAAATATCTAAAAGATTAAATTAATTAAAAAATATATTTCTTATAAAATCTAGGGGTGTTACATTCTACCCCCTTAAAATGAATTTCACCCTTGAAATTCGTGTGGGTTATCAAAGGTTTAATACATAAATTTACTTTCATAGAAAACAAAATCATAAATATGAATACTAAAAATCCATTTATAAAGGGAAAGTTTGAAACATAATGTTTTCTCAAAGTAACTAATCACTAGGTTTCCACATATGAGAGCATAGATAGAAAGTAAAAACGTAGACATGGAAGAGAAATATAACTGTAATGTTCCGATGGAGAGTGATATATAATATTGTTGAGATAAGGTTAATGATCACAAATCCATAACCCAAATAGGATTGAAAAAGGTCATAGATATCATAAAAAATTATGATAATGGGACAGTATTTTATTTAAATACCCTTTTCCTAAAGTTAAATAATTTTATTAAGAAGATATACTTACTTGATTTCATCACAATCTCACACTTTTTTATTACATGATCAATTTCCACATCATCTATTATTACAAGAAATAAAGGTGAATTTTTCATTCCAAAAGTATTAAAAGATCAAGATATCCATAAGTAAAATGATAGGTCATTCCATATGTCTTTATCATAATAAAATGGTTAAAAGAAGTTATCAAATATGCATAAATCCTCATATGGAAAGATAATACATTAATTTATAAAAACTCATTCATTGTTTCACATAAACAATTTTATAAATGGTTAACCTTGTAACCCCATAGAAATATGAAAGTACAAAACTTTAGAAATAAATTCACTAAATTTCTCAAAATTAGATTAACATTGATCCCCAAATATCATAAAGTAGATATTGGTTGTCACATTCCAAACATGCAAATATATTTATATTGTATTCTATTAAATCATTTTAAAAACCCTAATTACCATAAAACCTTAGTGAAAACATGCATTCTTTTAAAAATTAAATCTTTCCTCATACCATAAATCCAAAAATTCTATAAACTAAATCCATGATATCATAAACCATCTTTCCATATTATCAGTCTTAATGTTATCAATACTAGCCCATTTATTTTATCACTATCAAACACATATTTATTTCATTATCCCAACATCATAAACATATTAAGGTTTATCCTTACCTTAATCATGTGCTTTTCAAAAATATCACCTTGCCACCTCAATCACTTTTTAGGTTTTCGAGTACCAATCAACATATTCTCTTGAATCCTTAAGAAAAAACTATAGTGGACAAATATTTAGATCTTTCATTATTCCATAATACTATAAAAGTAATTCCATAACATATTCTTGAATCCTAATATATAAAAACTAAATCATTTTACCACTTTTTTGTCATGCTCCACATCACCAATAGTGATCACATGAGATTTACCTTTATATTTGGCTTTAATAGGTTACTAACGTCGATCCTCATTGTTAAAACTTAGATTTGGGAATTGGTTAGCATAATTCCCATTTTATTTACACTTAAAGTACTAAAGTGTGGGTGGTTCATTAGTTGGAATCCTATTTTCCTCAATTTCATTAACCAGACTTTTCATCACATCTTGACATTCATGAGCTTTATGTCCTGTGTTTTCACATTTAAAGCACCTCTTGGTTCCATTCAGACACTTCCCTTGACATTTCTTCCCATATTTCTAGAATTTATATTATTGGAATTTCTTTCCACCATGTGAGTTATTTGAGTTTTCATAAGAATAGATCTTTCTTTTCTTATCAAAACCATGAGAATGATGAGTATATCCAATTTATATTTCCACATTAAGACCACATCAAAAAATTTCTTCATAGCTATAAAAGTATCTTATGGATAATTCCCTTAGGAGTCTCAGTTTTAGTCCACTAAAAAATTGTTCAATATTATTTTTATGCTGGATAATAATACCATAAGTGTACACCATAAGTCTTGTAAAATTTTCTTCATAGTTTCCAACAGATTCATCATATTTTTTCTTTAACTCAAGTAATTACTTCTATATTTTTGTATGAAAAAATATGGAATGTACTAATTAAAAAAAAAGTTCTTGAACTCTTACCATTATATAGAGTCAATTTTATCCTATTTCCTCATATTAATTATAAGATTCCACCATTGATCTTCTTCCCCTTCCAAATGATAGAAAACCAAAATTAATTTATCAAGTTCTGAATACTGGAGAACGGAAAATATATTTTCAGTGGTACAGATCTATTTATTAGCAACTAGTGGATCATAAGACCCACTAAAAGAAGTTTTATTATACCTCATGAAGGACTAAATAGAGTGTAGTTCACTATTTTTCTCATTTGAAAGCCCATCATGATTCATATCTTAAAAAAGAAGTTTAATCATAACACTAAGATTTTGAATTAATTCTCCTATAACATCTGGTTTCTCAATAGGGAAATAATTACATCACTCATAACATTAATTATTAACATGATTACTTCAGATTCTATCCATTTACTTGAAACCATAGAGCATAGTGTAAGCAACACTAATCATAGTGGTCGAACCACATAATAAAGGTAAATTTATTATAAAATTTTATTCAATGACACCTTACGTTTAATATTAGGTTATTCATGATCATTATGAAAAATCTTGTATTGTATCCTCTTCTTATACATTTCATTAGGGATATTACTAATGTTTTCTTATCCTAGTTTCTAAATGTTGAGTAAACATTTCCTATAATACCAACTATAATGACCTAGGATTTTCTTATATGGATATAACATATTTTTAGATGAATATTAAATACATCACAAAAATAAATTCCGACGAACCATAATAGTTTAGTTCCTTTGGAAACTTTTAATACATTATTATAATTTGGGGAAAGATCTTAGACATCCCCCATAAAGTTCATTACCTTTATTACTCCTAATAAAAATATTGCTTTATAACCTATGGAAAGGAAACATAAGAAAAAGGGTGAACTCAAATTCTCAGTAAGGGTAAACATGAAAGATATCATTTTATTATCATAAGATAATAAATATGGGCATGTGATCATGAGCATAACATACAAAGTTTATACCCAATATTTCATGGATAATAAACATGAGTTATAGAATAAATCATTAACATGAAAAATAAGAGTGAAGAATTTTCATAAATCATTCTTTAACTATGTGTTCATGTCATAAATGTGTATGTCATCATTATAAGTATATAAAAAAAATTCATATGTCAATGTTAACTGACTATAATAATGTATTAGGACTTATCACCTATTTCCCTTAACAGATCAAGCACATCGACTTGTTTCCCATCACATATCAAGCACATTGACTTGTTTTCCTTAACTATCTCATGAGATATAATTCATTACCCAATGAATTGGAGGAGATATAGGTCCCACCATTAACTTAATTAAAAATATACATATGTGTTCCATATAACCATAAATAATTAACCACATCATAACCCATGTAAAGAAATTAGTTTCATAAACATTTCATCATAACCCAACTCATGGAAAAGAAATAGGTTTCATAAATATCATGCCATCATAAACATGAACCATTCAGATAAATAATAACAATGGTATCCTTGAGTCATATAACCATTAAATAATAAGTAATATAATATAATGTCATATTAGATGGAAATTATTTTTTAAATATTACTTGAAATAATTATTGAGGAAAATATCCATTCGTTAATGAAATAATTTTTTTTAAAGAACTACAAAATTTTAAAGAAATAATGTTCTTTAAAATAACCTTATAATATTGTAAATATATATATTCAATTCATTAAGGCATCATGATAGTGGATAAATCCATTCATTCTATATAAGTTACAAAAATGTTCCTTTCTTACTTCTATTGGAAAAGTCACATAGTACCTCATTTGGAAAACACAAAAAAGAATCCTTTCAAATAATTTTGTAAAAAAATAAACCATGGGAAAAAATAAATTTTAACATTATTATTAGAATATTAAAAAAATTGAAAACATTTTTAGAAAACATGTATATGGAATATAAATATTCCCCAATGAATATTGCAATCAAAACAATCCCAAATGTTGATGAGATTGTGAAATAAGCTCTTATAACTATATATTTAATAGAATAATAGGATACATTAAATAAGTAAAATATAAAAAATACTATAATCTTAAGAATAATACTCATAAAATATATTCATGTTCAGTATATACACTGCACATAATAAATAAGTAGTGTATAAGGCATGTGTCCCACATAAATAAAAGTGAGAAAAAAATACATTACCTTAAGTATTGAATTCCTTTATACAAGTTAAAGATTCATATATAATAAATATAAGTTTATTATATATATGACACAGAAAAATATTCATATATAAAATAAAATATATAATTTACTTATGAATTTTTATTACCCGCTTATTTTCAATTCCAAATTCAAGTTATATTTCCAGTAATAACAACTCTGTTTCTTAAACATGTTTTGACTCATTATTATTAATCCTCATAATTAGATCATAATTTAATCATATTAATAATTATAAAATTATATAAATATCTAATATATTCATTATATATGTATTTATGGTTATCTATAAAATTTATAGGTAGAAAATAAAATACACTGTTCACGGAGACGGTAAGCTTTACATATGCATGAACACCATTTTCATTTTTTTATAGGATTAAAAGGAATAAATTCATATGATATATCATCATAAAATAATAATTATTATGTTATATATATCATATATATTCATAAAATTCATCCTTATAATCACCCATGTGAAATATGTCTGAAAAACGAATCACATCGCATCGTGGAGATGTTAAGACATACGCACGCCTGAGCGACATTATCATTTCCCAAAATATTAGGTGGTAAAAGGTAGATATGATATTATAATTAAAGAATCACAATAATTTCATAAATATATTATAAAGACATTAAAACCATCATAATTCCCACTCATTAAATATGGTGATAGAAAATAAATTTCTTCGCTATATGAAGATAGTAAGCCATATGTACGCACAAGTGATGATTTCACTTCTTGTTCGATGGGAATGGGGATATATAATGGTGTGTAATAATCATAATAATATTTAAGATTATTTATTATGTTTAATGTATTATTTTATTATATATATCATACATTTTTAGGAGGTATAAATGAGTATAAAAAGAGAGTGATCAGTTAGAGCGATTACCTCTTCTTCAAAACGACTTGTTTATATATCCTATAAAGAACTATAGAGTTGGTACTTTGATAAGACCATATCATCTATAATGTGCTTAGGGAAGTTTAGAAGATAATTATTCAGATTTTTGTTGGGATATAATAACCAATTTGGGGAAATGAGATGAGGAAGGAGGTGCCCTTTCATAATGAAGGTGAGGGGCACTTTTGGAATTTCTCAAAATATTAATTTATAATAAATTAAATCTCAATAAAAATACTTAAAAATAGAAATTTATTCGAATATAATGTGTTATATGTTGTATATATAATCAAACAATATATTTTAGACAAGTTTTGTGGTAATTTTAAACCATATCTTTTTTATTAACCCTTAGTTAACCTATTTTAATTTTAACTATAGTAACAACATTATCAATAGTAAAAGGTGGATATTTTTACTTATAAGTTTTAAATTCAATCATAAATTGTAGATTTATGATGTTTGGAACAATAATTTATCCCTTATGTACTTATTTAGGCATTTTATGATTTATAACTAATTTAATAAAATATTATTTTCATAAAATATTATTAGTTTCAATTTTGACACTATTCATTACATTGACTTTAAGAAAATAATTCTAGTAAGATAAATATTAAAATATTAATTTTATACACCCCTAACATGTCATATTTACCTATAAAATTATTTAATCACATTAATTGAGTGAAATTATTTTTATTTTAATATTTATAATATCATTTAATTTATTGTTGCATTAATTCAATTATTACTACATCATCATTGTGTAATTATTTATGAAAATTATTTATTCGCTAAAATTTAAAAATAAAATTCCATAATTTAGATAAAAATTTTATATTTTAGAATAATATAAATATTTGAGAATATCTTCTATTTAAACACATATTAAAAATATTATACTTATTAAAAGTAAGAGTGTTATATTTTTTCACTGTCTTTGATTTTAATAATATCTATATCATTTTCATGGAAAAGTGTCCATTAAAATCTTAAATTTAGAACCTTAGGTATTAATGGTATAATTAAATTAATCCAATAACATTTTCATAAGTTTTATGGTAGTTTAATAATATTTATAATATTATTTTTACCCTTAATTACTCGATTTACCCTTAACCATGGTAATAAAAATTACTAAAATTACTATCCATATTGTAAAAAATTAAAAGACTCATAATTACTAAATTTAAAAAATATGATTCAAAATATGGAATCCATTTTTCCGAATTCAATTCACATAATTTTCAGAAATTAATTTAAAATTTTCTCACAGACGGGATGAACCAACGAGTCTTTAAAGTGAAAACGTTCAAAAGATTGATATGTTTTTGTATCAAAATTCAATATAAAATTGATACTAATGACCTAAATTGGACTAAATGATAAAAATTTATTTAATTTTACTTTAAAATAAATCAAAAACATAATTTAACACTATAAATTATTTCTATAAAAAAGTTGTTTTCAATTAAAAATTAGTAGTTTTCATTATTCATCAAAACAAGAAACTTATCAAGAAAACAAAAAAACTCAACCAAAGTATATTTTGATATACTTATTTCAAATAATCAGTTTATTTTTTCAAATATAATTTATAAAATTTTCAAAAACAATATTTAAAACAAGTGTGCCATTAAAAGGTGACAAAACTGCCTTTTTTTAAAATATTTCTTTTATGAGAAAATTTAGATTTGTTCTTAAATCATGTATAGAAAAATCGTAATATAAATGTTAAAAATTAGTTTTAATATATATATATATATATATTTAATTAATATAATCCAATAAAATTTATTTTTTTATTTTAAAATAGACTTGTGCGCATTAAAAATATTTCCCTTTAATTTCAAAAGGGTTTTACATGTGTAAACCCCAGTTTCAAAATTCAGTTAGTCCTGTTAATACCATTTGTTCCAATAGTTATATTATAATTTTATCATTTAAATAATTATAATAACAAAATTTTGTTTCATATAAACTCAATTTTTCGTGCACCACAAGCTAAACTGATGTTTCATGTAGCGCTAGCTTAACATGGTCTAGTGTATAACACAAACCAAACTTAGAACTTTCGTATAATAAAATCTATATTCAGTGTTATTTTAAATTAAAAATTATTGAAAGATTCATTTAATTCAATATATATATATATATATCACAAAATCTTGGGGCATTACACACGCTATACTAGAAAACATAAGAGGTTGCTGAGTGCATCTTGAAAACCCTTATTATATAGTGTATCACCTATGATTCCTAGACCGCTAAGATCAAAGTGATGCTAGAGGTCACTAGGTGGATGCATTTACAGAGCATTGGATGTTTGATACATTCCGAAAGTTGATGAAGATTGTCTGAATTGATGCCTAGGATACTCCCTAGGATCAGGTGGACTTACCATGATTACATTTCCTAAAGTTGTTTGGGAATAGACTATTAAGATAATGATTGATGGATGTTGTGTTATCAACTTAGATTGAGATATAATTCCTTATATATTTCCTAGTGGTAATCCCTTTAGGTATTCATTCTTGTTTCTAATGTCTCAATTTTCTATTGAATGAGACTTAGGAATCTAGCATAATATTATAATAAGGAAGGATAAGATATTGTCTTGGTTCTATTGATTATCACGTATTTAGTGGTATACCTAGGATGCCTATGATCAAACTTGATTCCTTATTTTTGATATTTTAGATGATAACTAGAATTCAATCTTTTCATTAATGGAGGTGAGTACAAGTGGTCCCAGGGCTTGGACTTGTTTCCCCATGTGGTGATGTAACTTGCTCAGAGATATTTACAGTGCCAGTTGATGAAAGTATGGTTTGACTGGGGTAGCCATTGGGCCTTAGGTACAATATTAGTTATTTTCTTTATTGTCAGAATTTTATTATTTTATTATTTAGTTGAGTGGTTCACATACACATACCCTACTTTTACTGGCTATTTACAGGACTGTGTTGGTGGTGCCCTACTGAGTTTTGTGCTCACACCTTGTCCGATCCACCATTGTAATTGGGTACCTGTGTAGACATTCACCTAGTTGTAGGTACAGCTTGGCCTGAGGCCCATGACTGATCAAGATATATAGATTATATATATACTTAGATATTGGTATATAATAATTCTTGGTATGATGTGGAGAAAGTTTTTTTATTTCTTTATCCTCTCTTGTCTATGTAATTGACCTTGTGGGTGATTAGTGTATGTTTGGAAAGGTTGTTTGGGACCTTACCAAATTTCATTTATTATCATCTATTTATATCTATCATCCTATACATTCAGTTTATTATTATGTTGTGTCATGTTAAGTAATTTCTGTTATTGTATTACTTTTATATAAGGGAATAGTCTCTCCATGGAAACACCAAAGGCCCTCACTGATAGTTAGCATCCTCTACATAAGGGGAGGTGTGCCTGAGGTCATGTAGTGACCTGGCTCGATTACTATTCATGGTAACTTGGGCAAAGAGTGACACTAATTAACTTGAAACAGTTAACAATAAAGTTCCATATTCCTTTGTTGTAGTGTTTATGGAAGAAGTTGAAGCATTACTTCTATAGTTAAACCAATAATCCATCCTCTAAGTCATAATATGTCTATTCCTTCTACAATAAAATTTACAAAAATAAACTAGGCTTACCAATTTCCCTCAGTTCTTTGCTATCTTTTCATATTTATTCTTCCAAATCTAAGTGGAATGTTCCCTTAAATTGGATGATATTCTGGCAGAACATTGGAATTCTTTAGTCTAATTTCATTATTTATAAGAAGATCCCAAATATATTTAAATTATATGATATTATTACCACTATAATTTCTATAATAGTAAACATAAAGTCCCATGATTTTGGTAGTGATGAAATAAATATCAATTCACACACTTCTCCAGTGAACTTTACCCCAAAAAACTCCATTGGACTCTAGACCATATTGAAGTGATTCACATGATCAGTCACTGATCTTCCTTACAATATCTTCATCATGAAAATTTTATATATTAGAAACAACTTTTTAATTAAGTAAGGATTCACATACATTTCCTTAAGTATTGAAATAAATCTAGTAGTCATATTTTCCATATAGTTTTTGGAGGATATATTTCAAGACAAAATCATCTCAATCACTCATAAGGCATTCCAGCTAAGTCTTTTCAATTCTAATTTCTCCCTATATTATGGGTTTAACCATATAAATGAAATATATATTTCTTTATGTAATAGATATCCCTATACTTGTTTCCCAAAGAATCTAAAATATGACCTACCAAACATGTCAAGAAGAACCTTTCCCTCTTCAAACTCCATCATTTTGAATAGTAGCTCCCAAAGAATAGAAAATATAAAGTATAATAATTAAATTTCTAAAACTTACATATTAATATTTGATGATTTGACCAAATTTGAATGATATCTATTTTTATAATAAAAACCACACATTCCAAAAATTTTATTCTAGAACCTATCTTATAAAAAAAGTATCATATGTTTCAAAATAGACGACATATATAAAATAGTGTATCTAAACAAAAAATATTCACACCCAATACACAAACCATAATATAACCTCCAAACCAAAAATAAACATAAAGAAAAAAATTCATATAAGTACTCATGCATACACTATAACACTAGAGACTTAAATGGTTCAAAATATGACCTAATCCATTAGAAACACTAAAAATTTCTTTTTAAGAAGAGAATAATTGAAAATATCAATGATTTATAAGTTACTTTTATATTGGAATACTAATTGGTAGAAAAAGAATATAATTATAGAAAATTACCTCCAATCCATACAAGTAACACCACCCATTTATTTATAGATGATTTATAAAATAGGTAATTGGTACAATTAGTTCCATCACCACCTGATCTTTACAGATTACTATCTCTTTAACATGGAAACTTACAGTATATTGTTAAACGTCATTGACTCCACCATTGCTTCTAGTGAATAATGAACACATCTAAAAACCATCATCCACTTTTTAATTCTACTACCACTATGTTCATACCAATATGTTTTGTGAGTCACTAATTCTAATTAAAAATCCAAGTCCATGATTCACTCCTTCCAGAGTTTTGGAAACAAAATACAAAATCCGTTTATCACACAATCCCAATAATCCATCACTTAGAGTTTAGAGAGACTGATGAGTGGTGTCCATCTAGGGTATTATGGTTAACTATCCAGGACATTATTTATTATATCATTTTTACTTTATTTATATTTTATAAAATCATTACAGTGATTATATTATAATGTAGTATATTTAAACTATTTACTTGAGTTTCATTGAGTGATATGTATGTTCCCCTTTGAATACCTGAGGAATATTTTATTTATTTTCATGTAATTGATATTTCTAAATATTGATACTTCAAGCCAAAATTTTAATAAAAGTATTATGTAAATGTGTTTTGTATATTTTTTTGGGTATTTAGGGTGAATATGATAATTTCAATCAATCATAATTTTAGTTTTTTGATAGAATTCCATGAAAATTTAATTTTTTAACAATGTCAATTAAGTGGGTTATGTTTGGTTTGTTTTTAAAATTATATTTGAAAGTGTTTAAAATGATTTTTATAGTGACAAATATTTATGAACATGGAGTTATGGGTGTGAATTCATATGAATATAGAATGGGTCATATTGTGTGGAACATAGCTAGTAGACAACTAGTGCTCCTTAAATTATACCTTCGAGTTACAATTCAGGTCTAGAGGGACATGTACTTCTTTAAAGTTAGTATATTTAGTGGATATGCTTCAATAGAGAATGAATTGGGTTGGGATTTTTATGGGTGTGTAGGTTCATTCTATAAAATAATATTTAATGTGATTTATTTTAATAATTTTCAAACATGATCTTTTACATGTATTTATTAATGAATAAGTTTCATTCTTATGTACCTAAAATATTCTCACCCTATGTTCTTAGTGGGTTATTTATAGTTCCTTGTTTGTTTCTTTTCATATATATTCTCACCGAGGACTAATATAATTAGGTATAACTCTTCATGACCTATTAGGTAATGAATGTCTTAACTCATAAGTATATAAGTGTTGGGTAAATGAAGTATTGGATCAAGGATGATTCATGGGCCTAATCACTGACACACACTTGAGTCATATAGACCAAGATGATTTCATGGTTTTCTATTAGATGACTCTCATTCTCAACTTGGGTGACTAGGTCTAAGGAGATTTAGTGGTAAAATTTTCATTATCAAACCATTAATTAAAACCTTAATAGTGGGGAGTATCCAAGGGGTGAAAAATATATGAAAAGTTTTTCTTCTTTATTAGGATCCACTTATACTTCCTCCTTACACTGGGAAAATTGAAAATGGATTATCTATATAGATTTTGGGAAGGTACATATGGAAATGAACATGGAAGACCAATTAGTGTGAATTAAGAAACTATTATCCAGAGCTTTAGAAAATGTGGGGTGAATTATATATGTATTTAGAATCAGATCATCTAAAATTATTTAGAATCATGATTTTATAATTTGATGCATTTATCAACTCATTGGCTCGATTATTTTCATTCATATTTAGGGAATAATTTTTGAGAAGCTAAAGAAGTGAGTAATGTTCAAGAAGTTTTGAACATGATTCATGTGACAATTATCATTTTTATGAAAAAAAATGAGTCTTATTTGTTGGTTTAGTCATTAATTATTTCACCCTTCATAACTTAGTTATTTATGACTAGAGTTTACCACCTCATATCATGTGAAAACTAAGGTTATCTTTATCATGTGTTATTTTTATATTCATGGGGTTAAAAGTTATTATATAGATAAGTAGTGAAAGTTATTTATTCAATGTGTGGGAGAATTTGAAATTATTAACCCTTTTAGTAGGTTCATTTATTCTATAGAATTATAATCCTAATTTAATATAGTGCATGTATTTCTATTTTTCTCTTTATAGTCAAAGTGTGAGTTAAATTTTTAGTTTTGTTTTGATTTTGATCATGTTTATCTTAAGAAAAAGGTCCCAATCAGTTCTCTATAACTTTCATATCTTGAAAAAAGTATGATAAGTTCATGTTAGGTCAAAATGTACCTTTTTTACATATATTATTATATCATTGATGAATTAGTAAGGAAGGATGGGGTGATATAATATCATGAAAGACCAATGTTTTGACCTTATATCATGCCATCAATAACTTCTAGCCTTCCAAGAATAAAAATACCAATGGTGGGGAAAATTTAACACCCCATGTTGGGTATTTATTTATTTTATTATATATTTTATGTTATTTAATGGTTATTTTAGGCTTTGAAAATCTTCTAGATTATTTTTTATGTTTATGGATATATTTTTTAGTGGTAAAAATTTTAGTATAGTTAGGGGAAACCATGTGTAGTATTGACAAGGTTACTGTCCATACACATGGTTGGTGCATGATTTTTACAATCCATATGACAATGATGTGACTTTGAAAATTTTGGGATAATGGAAATTCAAAGGGTTGGAATACAAGTTTTCAAAACTATGTGGCATAACCATGCCACCTAATTAATGATATCCAAAATTGTATTTTAAACCCAAACCCTCAATGAAAACTCTCATTTCAAATCCCTTGATTTGAGACATCAAATATGAGTATTCCTCTAGGTTAATTTGACAATATTCTCCCATGAAGGCCAATTTTAGTTGATTGAAATGCATTGGATCTAAGAAATTTATGGAAAGAGCCTCATTCTTCTTCATCTTATAGATCTGATCATTTTATTTTGGATAGAATATAAGACCCAAGCTGTTATGTTCAAATTTATTAAATCTGTTTCATTTTTATGAATCTTATTTAGGATTACTGAAAGGAATGAGAAAGGGAATATGGGATTTATATATACTGAATTTATTCTCCATGTTAAACACTTTTGATGTAGGTGGCTTCTTCTTCTTTCCACTTCATTTAGAATGTGATAGATCATGTATTTCAAATAAATTTATGTTTCCTTTTAATGATTTTTTTTAAATATCCATTAGAATCTCTCCGGTTTGTTTATCTTAAACTTAGGTTGTGGGTGACACTCAAACTGTGTTTATTAAAATGGATTAGTGGATTAATTCAAACAAAAAAATGTTTAAGTGCATGAAATTAAGAAGAACATGGGGTTGTGGGTGTGCATTGATATGCATTTAGAATGGGCCATGTTGTGTGGGACATAGCTAGGGGATAACTAGGGATCTTTTAATTATACCACCAAGTGATGATTCGAGTCTAGAGGAACTTGTACTGATTGTGAGTTAGTATATTCAGTGGGTCTATTTCAATGGAGAATGCATTAGGTTTGGAGTTTCATGGGTATGTGGGTTCATTCTAGGAAATAATGTTTCATGTGAATTATTTAACTGATTTTCATATATGACCATTATTATTTGTTTCATTATATACTTATCTTTTTTATATAAATTATGGGATATCTTGTACTAGTTTTTGTGGAATTTTTGAGAAGTATGGTGTTTGATTACTGATTTTTTATAATCACCTCTATATATGCACCTTAGTTCGTATATAGATATTGTCTATCACGATGATCGTAAGTGTAAAATTTCATTATTTTATAGTGGATGTTAATGACTCTACCTTTTTGGGTGATTGAAGTTAGAGATTATGAATTTTATATAGTCTTGGATTCTAGATTTGTGCCACCCTAAAACCCCATGTTTTTTATATCATTTTCATTTTTGATCATATTTTTTTATCATTTCTTACTATGACTTTGATTTTTTTTATGTTATGTTATGGAGTTGGGTTTTTTTGTATCATGTATCATATATAGTTTTATTGTCACATTTTTTATATGTTGGTTGTGTGTGTCTTCTAAAGGTAAATCATTTCCCCATATTTTCACTAAACCGTAGGTATTTATTTTCAACCTTTGGTTTCTGGGGAATTCCACCTAAGGCCAATAAAACCTCCTGATCTTCCAAAAATAATGGGTTGGGGTCAGGATGCTACAATCATTTTCTTAAAGTCTATATAAGGGTAACTTCTTATAGGGAGTCTATTACTATGCCTTCCTATTTAAATGCACAATATAAGAATCCATTGTATAATGATAACTCTGTGTCTTCTCAACAGTAATAATTTTCTTCACCAAATGAAAATAATTCCAAATTAGAATTATCATGTAGATTTTTTATTCATCATACTTGATATAGAAATGTAACTTGATACTTCAATTTTCAACATAAAACCATATTTAGAAATGATTTTTTATTAAGTCTCCCCTTCTTTGTCTCTTAAGGAAGCATATATGGTAATTTGTACAAACTCTTCTCTTTAAAAATATGAAATATTAGTGTATATCCCCTCTCTTTTTTTCCAAAACCACTTCATGATGTATTTATAAATTCATGCTTGACATCAAATCATTTCAATCCAATGTGTAGATTACACTATGTTCCTCCCATATTTTCATGATCCTGCCACATCTCACCTGTAATGAAACCTATTAACACTTTCTAGAATAGTCATGTGCAATTATTTTTCTATATTTTAAATACAGAACTATTCTATAATTATTAGGATCTTGATATTATTGTTTTACTTTATATAAATCCTAATTAAGGTAGAAATATATTTCCATATTAATAATCTATCCAAAATCTTCTTGATCGTAACCATGTATCCCTTGTGATAACACCTATATAAATTATAATAATATATCCAGAATATTGTTCCATGATTCTATTATGTAGTTTACATGTAAAACCATTATTATATCCTATTAGAGTAACTCTAAAAATTATTATTCAACCCATCATCTAAATTACCTGAATAATGATCAATGAATTTAATCCTTTATAGTTTCCTATACTTATTTATACTCGAGGTGATCAATCAGTGTCAGCCATTAATCGCAGTCAAACTATTGATCTACATAATTCATGGATATATCTTTTTAAAACCACCATAAAAAATATTTGAATATCATGAAGGGATATTTCCATTTCAATATCTGAATATCATAACATGGAATCTTCATTTAAAAATGACTTCTTTAAATATATAAGATATTTTCTAATTTGAATACTTCCCTAGGAATTCATTTATTATCTCTATTCGAGGTTCTTTAAATCCTACTTAAGACTCAGTTTTTATACCTTTGAATTATCCATAAAATTAATGCTTTAAATGTTTTTTTAAAAAAAAACTTTATAACTCCTCATCCATTCCCAATTGCATCATGGTCAGATCTCCTTAATTTACAACATGAATATATTTTCATTTAATTCACTATGCATCAACCGTAACTTAATTTCTTAATTTTTGGCTTAGATCATGGATCCCATTTAAATTTCCATGATATTTAAAGCATTCATGAATAATTATTTCATAATTTGAAATCATTTCACCATTGAACATCATTACAAGAAAAGAACAGAAGAAATCCACAACATCGCTATGGAGAATTGATTATATATCCAACATTTTTCTAGATAAAAACACCTATGTGGAAAAATTATCTAACATTTTCAGTTTTGAATACATAGGTCACTAAATTACCTTATGTAAACAAATTTACATATATTGACCCTCATCTAGATAAATTTCCTCATGACAAAAGATTTTTATATGTGGTTTAATCCTTGCGAATTTCCCTTACATGAGATTTTCACATTTAGATTCTTTATGTAGCTTATACCTTCCCATATATTAATTTTCTCATGTGACCCTTACGTAACTGAATCTTCTTATGCCAATATTTGCTGGTGTTGGACCTTTTCATGCATTAATTCCTTTATGAATCCATATTCACTTACATCAACAGAATTCCCTTATATAAAACCTCTACATAGGTAATTTTGGATACAAGGACAACTAAATTACTTGAGTAAAACCATATGTGAGTAATTAGTATCCATATTTATATAATTCTAATAATATTCTAGATTTGGTCTGAATTACCTCTAACTTTGGTTCCCATGACTTATAGCCTTCATGGATGAACCCATGAACTTCTCCAAGATCTATCTCATGGTCTCCATCATTTATATGACCAATTTAAATTCATTCTAGGATCCCACATAACCCTTAGAAAACAAAAAATCATTTTCAATAATTCCAACATATATATTAATGGATTATTTAGACTTAAAAAAACATTTTCAATAGTATTTCACCATAATTACTTATATATATAGTCAAAAAATACAAACACCTAGAACCATGGCTACAAAATTCTCCCCATTTATATTTCTATTGAAAATATCTAACAATAAATTACTTCACTCTCCCCCTTTTTTAGTTTAATTCAAATGGAATTATTATCTTATTCTTTAGGTAATATCAACACCATATTTGAAAATTTTATATCCATTTACACTCCCCCTATTTAATAAATGTTTTTGAGCTAGTTTTATAAACGAAACTCATCACCTTATTCCTCCTTAAAGATCTATAGATTTAGATAAATTATGACTCCCTTAATAATTTCCAGTTAAATCATTAGTATCAATCATCCATGAGCTGCACCCAATTTTGAATCATCCCTAAAAAATATTTTTCATTTCCATATAAAAACTGAACCCAATATTTCATACTCAGATAAGGGAATCACATATTAGAAAATACTTGTGAACAAATCCTATAAGACTACTGAGATGAAGCTTGAAATAGGAAACAATATTCAAAGTAAAAATTGTCACTGTAGTTCATTATAACTTCACTTAAATATTCTCAAACCATATGCACCTTGAGTAATAAAAAATCCCTAGGATCACAAAAAACTTCCCAGTAATAGTTAGTTCAAAACTATAAAACACACGAGTGAGGATTATACCACTTGCAACATCAATGAATACCCCTTATTAATACCAATCAAGTAATACCACTTATATCTTCCATTTCTTCACAAGGTACCTTTTTTATTTCAGATGAGGATAAATAACCAATGAATTAACATATTAAACTCCTCATGAATTTTTACACCATATATACACCACTTATTGAAATTTTACTAACATAGGAGGAACTTATTTTAACATCTTTTTGTTAATTTTCTCTACTTCAAGAAGATTTTATGAATCTTAATAAATAACTAAGATAATAACATCATGTTAACACATAACAAATACACATGAAATGTTAAATTTTTATACTTATATATATACTTTAATGAATTTCTCAGATTCTTCCATCATTAGATAAGGCCTATGATTATTTTTAGAGACTTCCTGTAATGTATCATCACTATTGGGAAGTCTAGATACCTGGACTTAACTCATACTAAATTTCAACCTTTAAGAATCACTTCCACTACTATAGTGATTCACACATATTTTTAATCCATATTTTTCTTGATATTTTATTTCATCATATATTTTTATCAAATATGACTTTAACTCAATAAAACCTGCAATTTTTAGAACACCCACCCCAAGGAATATATCTCCCCATTAATCCTACATCACTTCAATCATTATATATAAAAAAAAGTTAAAGGGGATAGGTTTACCTATAGACATCCATAGTTTGAGGATTGGGGTTAGTTATGGTGGGACAACCCATTACTTTTTTTCATTCCTCCAAGACTTTTCAATGGTCACTTTTTACAACCACTTATATAGATTTCATTTTGGATATTCTCTTAGGAATTTTTTATCCTCTTTATCTTAGGTTCTTTCACTATTTTGAGACTAATCCCATTGATACTTGTTTATTATTTAAATGAATTTTTATCACATCCTTAAACATAATTACCTTTCCAATAGATGGATATTTCACCAATGTCTACCTCTTACTTAGTGGGGTGAAAGGAGACTCTACTAAAACATAATTTATGCTTTACCCTTTCTTCAATATCCATATAATAAATTTCTTAATTATTAATCCTTGATGAATACTTCCAAAATTATTTTCTCCTTTCTATTTTTTTTAATAACTACTTATTATTTAATTAACTTACCAATTTTATTCTTTTCTCTCTAATAGGGTTATTTTAAATGAAACCTGATAGTAATTTGAGGAACTTTTCTTAGAGATCTATCATTTCCCTCCAAAGTAGTGAATCTATTTTATATATTAACATATCTCTTTCTAATGAAATTATTTTCCTTATATATCATAGGAAAAGAGGTGTTCCTTATGATTTATTTGGTCCTACTACTGCTATGATTTCCTTAAATATTTCTATATTAGGTAAAAATAAAAAATCTCCCAAAGAATTCATTCCTCTAATAGTCATGCCTCTATTGATATGTTAATGTAGTAGTTCTTCTTTCACCATTAAGCCCTCAAGATAATATACACACACTCATTGTGTGATCCATTCTTATATTGTAGTATCACATTTTTTTATATTCTATTGAGGTACATTTATTTTACATTTATTATGAATATTTTATTTTTCACTAATTACAGATTTTTATATACCTTATTTATACATGTTCTAATATTTTTAATTTTACCTTATCTAATTGTTGATACTGATTTAGGATAAATCATAATATTCTATGTTTCCTTTTGATGAGATGAGATCAGATTCAATTAATTTGACCCTATCACATTTTTATTTTTAATTTCAAAACCATATCCTTTAGTATGGAATCCACTTCTACTATAGATTTTCTCATTTATCCAAGACAAGTCTTGGGAGGGTGAATGATTTATTTTAGTTCCTTTTCTATATCAAATTTTTACCTATCTATTAGGAAATTTCGTTAATTAGATCAATTTATTTCTTTATTTTAGTAACCATATTGTTGATATAAATATTTATGTCCACTTCAACACCTCTTAAACATTTATTATCTATGAACAAATATTCCATGAGTGAAATTTGTTAAAATTTATTAAATATTTTTCATCATAATTATTTATATAATATAATATGTTCCCCTAATTTTTTTCCAAAATTATTATTAAAAACATCAAAACAAATATTTGCAGTTACGGTAAAAGTGGGATTAAAAGTGGTAAACTAAAATCAGAAGGGTTAAAAATAACTAGAAACATGTCTAAAACCCATTTTATATCCATATTTCAATCCTTTATATTCTAGGATAGTAAATTTACTATAATTATATCATTTTTAGATGAAAAAATGTGACTTGAAATCCTTCTTTCAAAAAATTACTATTATGCCACACACCTCACTTATAGAAAGCTATGCCATGTATGATTATATTAACAAATTATAACCATTATTTCAACCATGTCCAATTCAATTTTCTAATCCCATACTTTAATAATTATATTAGAAATATATTCAACATAGAATAGATTTTGGTGAAATTCGAAGGAGGATACCTGAAGAAGAGGCAGTATTCAACAACGAGCATTTTATCTGAAACCTAATTTTTTTGTAATTATAACATGATGATATAATAACCTAATTATATGACATATAATATGATGTTTATATGTTATTTTTATTACCTAAATTTTTTTCCACATCCATCAAATGGGTTATTAAAATCATTTTTCTTGTATACGGTGGATGGTCTTATCGCTATCCAAGGTCATTCATTTTTCCTTTACCACCTCTAAAGGATGAAAAAAATGATGGATTTATTTTTTATATATTATTTTTATGATATTATTATACTTCTTGAATTAATATATCACCCATAACTTTATCCTCACTATTTTTTAGTAATACAATAACATCGCTCGTATGTACGGAGGACTACCACTTTGCAAAGCAATGTGATTCATTCATGCTTTACATGGAAGGTAATAAAGATGTATTTACTGAATATAAGAGATATATATGTCATAAAAATTATTAAATAATTAAAATATATCATTTACATTTATTTCTTTAAATTCTATAAGAAAATGGAAACAATGTTCATGCGTGCATATGACATACCCTCTCCATGAACAATGTATTTCCTTTTGTGTCACTAAATTTTTTGGAAACCTAAATTTTCCTATATTAAGAGTATATATGATATTAATATCATGTTTAACAGTCAAAATATGATGTAAACATTCTATAAGTAAGTGTACCAAAAATAAAAAATCCAAAAATACATGAAAAACATAGTTGTTATTGCCTAAAACCTGGCTCTATCATAGAATTATAAAAAAATGTGTACTACTAGGTCATAAGTAAATCATATATCATATGTTATATTTATATATATATATGGTTCAAAAATATATTTATTATAAAAATTTATTGATTATAAATTATTTTCAAATAATTATTAATTAAGTCGAGACTTACAGTAAGGAATTTATAGTCTCTATTTTATTTATGGGATACATATATAGATTCACAAATCATTTCATTTGTGTGTTGTATATACCAACCCATTGAAATTTTATATCATGAACCCCATTACTTTATTGATATTTAATGTTTCAATTTATGTTATTCTTAGTTTCGTATTAGGATGCAAACTATTACTACAACGGTACAAGATTTTTTTCTCAGTTTTCTTTTATTGAGACTTATGTCGTGTCATGTACCAATATTATTTTATGAGGTTAAAATATAGATAAATTTACATCTAATATCATGAATTTTAATTTTCTAATTATATTTTAATTTTTATTCTATTTTATTCCTTCTTGGTTCATTCAATTCATGGTTTCAAAATTTGCCATATTATTTGGTTACAATCTCGTCATTTATCAGGATATCCCATGATTATGTATCCAATGAAGAAATATTATGATCTATGTTTCAATAAAATCTTCTATATAAATACCCTATGGTTATTTATGGTTAATAAATTATGTCATATAACTGTTCACACATTATGGACTCAAGAGTTAAAAACAATGTTGTTAAGAAAATTCATATTTATTTATCTCCTCAGTTGAAAAAAAAATTCTTATAAAACCATGTTTTCTAAAAATGTTTATAATTTTTTAACATTTTTAAAAAGTATTATTAAAGTAATTTTTACCCATATTTTAATTTTCATAATTTTTTGAAATAAAATTTCATGTTATTTTATAAACAATGCTTTTTTGTATTTTATTATAAATGTGAAAAGAATATTTTTTTAACATGAACAACATGAGAACTATTTCACATAGTCATGACTGATCAATGATTTCAATATTATCATACATTTTTCAATGTTATTTTCAATTAAATTTTAGACCCAAATATTTAGGAACATTTACAGTGTAAATAATTTATTTTTAAATAAAAATAATTTTCGAAATGGTTTTTATTTTCAAAATATTTTTTAATATTGAAATACAATTATCCTCAAGCGATGATTTAAATGAATTCTAGATATTTATTTTAAATATTTAGTGATATTATTAAATAAACAGATTTCCAAAATAATTTATGTTAAAAAAGGTTATTCCAAGAAAACAAATTTCTTTTTAAAATGTTCTATGTGATTTTCCTTTCAAAATAATTCTCTATCCTATATGAAAAAAATTTATGTAAATTATTATTTTTAGGGGATATAAAACAAAGAACGCATTATTATTATTATTTATCAGGGATTTTGATGAAAATATTTTTATTAAATCCATTTCTAATCCATGGGTTATAAACTGTTAACAGTATTATGAATCCCAAAACTTTTTCCACAGGTTATGTTGTTATTGAATGATGAAATAATTATGAAACATATCTATTTTTCATAGTATATGGTATGCTGAAATATTTATGAAACCCAATTCATTTAATTGGATATGATATGATTATTTTTTTATGATCTTGTGGAAAATATGAGTATTATTTTCATTATATGATGGGTGGTACCGACATAACCCTAAATTCATTGGGTTTTGATAAATGTTCATTGAGATGAAATGGTAAATGAATGGTTAGCCTGGGACTGAAAAGGATGGTACATAGGTGGTTTATCCATGCTTGAAAAAGAGGATGCATGAGTGGCTAACTATAAACAAAAAAATAGGGTATATTTTTTGTCATCCCTAGACCGAATCAAGAAGATGTTCAGTTAGCCGAAACCTAACATGATGGGAATTTCATTTTTGGTATCGTTGACATATTGTTTTCTATGATTATTTTTATTCCACAATTCTATTTATTATAAAAAATGTATGCTCATGGATAATTTTCTTTGGTTTCCTTATGATCTAAGTCATAGTAACTTCCAGTCATTATTCTATGACTTAGGATTATTATATTTTATATTAAAGGTATTTTTATCAAATGTTATGTTGATGTTATCATAACCTTATTATCATGTTATTCTTAGATATCTCTATTTTTCACCATTAATGAGTATCTATGGTCACCCATCTTTATGTTTCCTTTCCCATGGATATAAAAATGTCTACTAAGCGGGGGTACCAAATAGGAATATCATTATTGGATACATTTAATACCAGTCATGAATTAATAATATTTATTGCGGGCTTCCAAAGGAACTAAATGATTTTGTTCCTTAATAATATGTTTTTGTAATGTAAATAATATTCATATAAAAAGTTATAACATGAACATATGGGAAGATTGGGTCACTACAGTTGGTATCATATGATATTTTTACTTATCCTTTGGATATTTTTATAAGAAAACCATATTGATATCCCTAAGGAAATTTCTAAGTTTAGGTATAAGGATGAGTCAAACATTATAAAAATACACATTACTTTTTAAAATCATAACCATCATGGTTTACATTAAATTAAAACCTTATATAAATACAATAGGTGGATGTGAATTTAGAATATAGGTACCTAGGGGTAATAAATATAAAGTGGGTTCATTGATATTGACTCGATATTAACCTAATATAAGAAAATAGACCTTATTGAACACCTAGTTTGGATCTCCCAGGGGATATACTTCAGAAATTCAAAAACACATTATGAATAATCATGCATGATTAAAAAATATGATGACCATTAAATACCTAGGATAAACCTAAGGTGTCGTAGATTAAATAAGGTGTCATCATTTAGACATAATATATGTGATTATTCATTATTTTATGGTTCCACCATTTGATTTAAATTTATCAAACTATATTTTAGTCAATGGATGGAACCCAAAGGAACTGTGTCGGTGCTAAGTTCGACAGAAAATGAAATGATTTTTATCCTAAGCATCCAATAATTGTGGGATATGGAATGAACAATATCATTGATATTATGACAAAATATTATCATGATATGAATCATGATGTATATCCAAAAAACACAAGAGGATCCAAAATTTTATTAAGCCCTTGATGAGGCAACATCCACCTTTTTTATTGGGTATTATGATTCAATACTTTCATAATAATTGATCAACACCACTAAAAATAATTTTCTCATTATCCAATGATCTTATCATAAAAAAATTCATTTTATCTATCTAACACTAATAAGGTGAAGTGTATCAATTGTGTAATATTATCAGTAATATGAGATAATGAGATTAAATGGGCTCTATAAATTGGTACATGTTCATGAACAAATTTTTAAATAATTACACTTGTCATATTCTTTAATTGAAGATGTATATGGAGTTCATTAATCTAAAAAAAGAATTTTAAATCTATTAGTACTTATAAGGTAAATTTTAAAAGACATATGAGGTAAACATCTTGTGTTATAATCAAAACTGTAAGTAAGTTTGACCGATTCTTTAGTGGATTAAAGCCAACTCTACAAATGGAATTAGACATAAGATATATTAATATCTATGAAGATATTTTTTGATGTGTTATCACGGTGTAAATGGATGCTGGATTTTTGTATGAATATCATTGTTCTGATAGGAAGAGAAAATAGAATTCAAAGGAAATTCATAGAATCATGTAGAGAATAAGTTAAGATTTACATTATACTCAATGTATTGGAAGAAACATAGTGGAATGTTTCATAAGGGGAAAAATAAATGTTTTATGTGTGTAATGGATGTTCATTAAGGAATTAATGTCCAAAGCTATGTGAATAATT
Organism: Viscum album; assembly: GCA_963277665.1. NCBI lineage: Eukaryota > Viridiplantae > Streptophyta > Magnoliopsida > Santalales > Viscaceae > Viscum > Viscum album. The sequence continues at coordinate 740,733,635 of OY728160.1, forward strand.
TATATAAAAATGTTAATAATGATAAATTGATATCGAATAAACCACCCAAACACTAGTGTTTCAAATTCTTGGAGTATATGAATTATGTGAATAAATTACCCAATATATTGGCTAATTATGGTGAAAATACAAAAAATCTCTAAAGAAAAATGATAAAGATAAATGTTTAAAATCACGATGGTTCAACTAAATCATGATAATTGCGTCAGAATAATCCTCCCCTTCTTAGTTGGGAATTTCATGTATGATTTGGTATGAATGATCCCTATGGATGTTTTATTTTTCATCCATTAGTAAAATTTCCAATGATTGTCTACATAAATATTAGTTATGGAATAATGAAGTCCCATTTGATATTCTATCATTACAACATTGAACCCAATCATCTAATTGAACTATTTTTGTATAAGATAAGTGCATATTCAAGTGAAAAGGGTGAATTATTTTTCTGTACAATATATATCTCTAGGTTATATTAACATGAGGGTTAGGGATACAATAATGTAATTGAGAGTTTGATGTTGATCACCCCTTTTGAGGTTTTAAATGATGATAGATTTTGAAAATTATAAATATTTTATGAGAAATTATTGCCATTGAAACCCTTTGGTTTTATATGTTTTGATAAAGTTACTTAAGAATGAATCACTTTAAACATTTTGGACAAATGATTAAATATATTAGTAACCATTAAGGATTATATTATCATAGATGTTGAGATAATTATGGGTTACAAACGAACACCTTATGTTGTCATCACATTTTATTATTATTATATATGATTTTTATTTTCATATTATTTTTAGAATATAAATCAAAAAGTGGTAAGGTTGCATGGATGACCACATTAAATTATATTTAATCTGAATCTTGAGTTTACCATAATGTTTTAGTGAAGTATTTAGTAAGATCTTTATGTAGAGATGAGTTTCATAACTAAATATCCTAAATGGATAGATAGTTAGTTTTAAAGAATAATTCAAACCATACAAGATACTATATGATATTTTCCTATTGATTTAAAAGGTGTTTGGGAATATCACCTTCCTCATATATAGTTTTTGTACAATAATAAATTTCAATTTAACATTCGGATGGCTACATATAAAGACATTTATGAGAGGAAGTGTTGAACTCCGATGAACATGAATAATGTTATATAAAGAAATCTACTGGGTCCTAAGAATGATAATTATATGGAAGAGAATGTTAGATCCATTCATAAATCTTATGGGACAATACAAAATTTACATAATTATTATATTGATAATCATCGATGTGATCTATACTTTTATATTGGTGAGGCATCCCTTCTAATAATTTCATTATAGAAGAAAGAAGGGAAAAATAATATGTAGTTATACAAGCCCCATTAAAATAATTGATTATATTGGGATAATAGCTTATCATTTGGTTCTTCAACTGAACATATCTCAGGTTCATAGTTTGTTAAATGTATCACTCCAAATGATTCTCTTACCTAATCCATCACATTTATTATAAAATGAGTTTGTACCACTAGAGCATGATTCATATAATGAGGAATAACCTGTAGATATTATGGATTGAATAGATAATGTTCAATGAAACAAGACCACTCACATGGTCAATGTTTTTTGGGAAACCACTAGTTTTAGGATGTTTTATTGGAACTAGGGGATATGATGAGGTTGAGGTATCCTCATTCATTTGTATAAAAGTGATTAATTTATAATTTAAAATTAATATTAAGGGGGTATATTGTTACACATGTAGTTTTTGTGATTTTTTTTATTAAAATAAAATTAATTTACATCATGAAATATAAGGAACACAATTTTAATATTTTGTTACCCAAAAAATTAAGTAATTTGTGTGCTACATGAAACACTGGGTTAGCTTACATTACACAAGACAGTGAGTTTTAAATAAACTACAATATAGAATTAATATTATTATTCAAAAATTATATTAATAGTAATAACTACTTATTAAATATTATATATAATGTATTCATATAAATAAAATATATTGATAACAAAATTACTTAATATTCATTAGAATATTTATATGTTTTGAAAATGATTTTTCTCTCGAAAATTAATTTTTTATTTTCTTTGAAAGATAATAAAAATTTATTTTTAAAACTTTTATTAAATAAAATTTAAAAATTGACATAATTTTGAAATCATCATGTAAAAATTTTCTGAAGGGATTTTTTTTTTATTTTTTTGAAAAAGATTCATTTTTTGATTAATAGTCAAAAATAATAAATTTAAATTGAAAAATACAATTTAGATTAATTTATTTATAAAGAAAAATTATATTTTAGTTTTTTTAATAGTAAAATTAGATCAACTAAACTACAAATAATACTATTTAGATAATTTCAATTAGTTTCATATTGAATTTTGATAAAATAAATTTGTAATCTGTTAATCATTTTTAATTTAAAAACACTCTTTCTCATCACATTTATAAGATTAATTTCAAATTAAAAAATTAAACTCCCTTTAATGGAATTTTTGAAATTGGATTAATTTTTTTTATTAATCCTAATTGATATAATATAATTTTTTTGAGATAATATTTTACCAAAATTAATAGTACAAAATTAAAAATTATCTTCCACGGTTAAGGTACAAATGGGTTTATCGAGGTTTAAACTAAAAAAAGAAGGGTTTAAAACTACCCAAAAATTATCACAAACCCATTTTGTGGCTATATATAGACATTATATCTTTTAATCTAGATAATGGTCTATTATAGAAGCCTTGTGATGTAAGAACGTGGTTCTTATTCTTGAGGTACGGGTTTTTTATTTTCATTTTTCCTTAAGTGTTTTTGAGAAAAATAAGGAAAATGGGGGAAAATACTAAATTTGTGGGTACACACTATGTAATTTTCCACACGCCATGTACTTTGGTCTTGTGGGATGAGTATACAAGGCATGTAGTCATGTCAATGATGATGGGTGTAAAAACTGACTACACGCCGTGTAATCAGTTGGCAGGTGAGCAGTAAGGTAGTGGGAGTAGCCGCCAGCAGAGCGACTGTACACGCCATGTATTCTGAAATAAAAATTGTGTAATCATGTTGATAAATGAACAGTGAGGTGGTGAAAAGTAGCCACTAGCGGAAAAGTTAAAAAATGGAAGGTACACGCCATGTACTTGAGAGTACATGTTGTATAGTAGTGTTTTTTTGTTATAAACTGGTAGTAGAATCCTCTTTCAATAGAGGAAGGTTAGAACACTAGGAAGCTGCAGGAGAGATGGTCGAAACTTGGAAGAGTTCCTGACTAAACACCGGGACTCCGATTCCTTCGCTGACGATCGTGTTTGGACCGCACGGGTAATCCCTCCTCTCTCCTTGTGTGTTTCTTTCCAATTATTTATCGAGGATAAGTTATTTGAGTTTAAATGGGTGAATATTTATCCCAGATCTACGTTTTTCACAGACAAATCAGGATGTGATGTTTACGTATATCGATCAGTGGAGATCGATGTAGGAGGTCTGGTGTTTAATCCCAAATATTGAGTGTTTTTGTGTATCACTGTGCTACGCACCCATGTTTGGGGTGTCGTATGGATGAGGCTTGAATAATAAAATACCTATAATTTCATAGGTAATTTAATGAATATTTATAAAATTCTGTTTGGTATCATTGCCTTGATCTAGGGCCACCTCGTGGGTGCATTTCCCTTGTTTAGCTATTTGACCAGGATACCCGTGGATATGCCATAATTATAGCATGATTTGAGTTTCCTTGAGAGTAATTGTATATGAATTGCTTGCTAATGTTTTGGGCTTGGCCCGATTATTTTCTTAGCCTCAGGGCAGTGTTTTCTTATCTTGAGGGTAGTGTTTTGTTTATCCTGGGGAAAATTTTCTCATGCTTATGGGCAGTAGCTTCTGTGCCTATGGGAGACACCTCGTACACTTGAAGGAAATATTATTTATGCTTATGAGCAGTCACCTGCGGGTTTCGATTCTGATTACCAGAGGGTAAGTATTTTTATGTCTACAGACAACATTTACTTTGTATATTCACTATGGTGATTTATTATGTAGCACCTGGAAAGCTAAATCACAAGCTTGGAATCGATAAATAATTAATAAAATGGAAATGTAATTGTTAGAGATAGTTACTTTTGAGTAATGTCTAGTTAACTGTATTTTACCGTTGCACACTACTATTGCACATTTTCACTAATAGTTGGGCACAGGCCTTTGGTGGTTGCCTACTGATATTTATTTCTCACACCCTGTTTGGTCATGTCTTTGGACCAAATAAATTATATTTCTGCAGGTGTTGATCAGGGAAAGAGTCCCTATACAGGTACTTGATTATTGTAGAGGAGTAGGAAAACATGGGACTGAGCTTAGGCTTGCGATGCTGCTGAGATCCTGCTGCACTATTTTTCTTTGTTTTGCTGTACTTATACCTCATACTAGATTGGTGTGTATCCTATTTTGACATCTTTCTTATACTTAAGGACATATTGCATAATTATATATATATATATATATATATATATATATATATATTATTGTTGTTCTTTTCATCTTAGTATTGTTTAATGCTTCCATTTTTTGTATGTTTATATCTATTTTCTGCTACGCTACACTTTGAAAAATGAGGGCATAGTTTCCCCACTATCATACCAAGGCCCTCACTGCTAGTCAGAAGCCTCTGGAGTTTGGAGAAATGCGCTTGAAGTCATGTGACCAACCAGGTTCGGGGTGCCCACTGTGTGGCACCTGGATCTAGGATGTTACAAAGTGGTATCAAAGGGGTTTCTTTTCTTTGAATTACTGTTTGGAGACTATATTCAGGGATAGGAAGGAATAGGTACTTGGTAATAAGTTTTTCGTAGGAGTAGCTAACCTGTGTACAAGGAAAAGCCAATCTACACTGTTTAATTTCGATTTATATGGTTTTTCAATCTTATAGTTGATTTGATTTTCACCGTTGGGTGACGCACTTGTGGTGTGATGTTTATATTTTTATACCTGGGTTCTATTTAGTTGCGACCAGATGAGATGAGGGTATGCCATCTCATGCATCATTTAGGCACTTGTTAGAATCACTTGTCAGGCTTAATTTCTATGCCATGTAGGTGCATTAGAAATTTCATTTTGTTGTGATAGATGTTGTTCTAGAAAATCCATGTTGTTGTTATAGGTACCTTGATTGATACACATACATTTAATAGGGTATTGATACATGTTATGGTTGGATTTATGGACGCAAAAATTTGGTTCATTAGAAGTATGGTCTCTCTTGGACGAGAATTTAGCGGATCATGATCTGGCCTGTTGTTGTGAAGGTCGGGTGCTAAACTTTGATTCGCGGGGACTATGGGCCCCATAGATCAAAATTTGGCATACTGACACTTGAAATTTAAGGAAAAGGGGTCCGGAGTAGTTTCTGAGGTTTAATGTCTGGAAACCCAGACAACACGACATGTTGTTTTATGAATACATGCCATGTACTCTTCTGTTCGGGAAGAAATTCAAAAAATTTTAAGTACACGCTATGTACCCTAAGTGCATGCTGTGTAGTATCTAATAGTTTTATAGGCCGTGTGGGTAGAGGCATGGGATGGGGAAGTTCTAGAGGGAACACATCATGTGCCATTTGTACACACCGTGTCCTATTGAACCTGTGTCTGCCATGTCACTAACAACCCAGATAGAGAAAACTTTGCATAAACATGCTGTGTCACCTTCGAACATGCCATGTAGTGAAACCTTGGAATTAGGCCATGTAAATAAAAACATGGGTCGGTGTTATCTTTTCTATTACACGCCGTTTACCTGTGGGACATACCGTGTAGTCTTGACCGATGAAAGACCATGTAGACTTGGCTATTTGGCAGGGGAAATGAGGCGGTGTGCACACCGTGTGCGGGTGTCCCATGCCGTGTAGTGTCAGCCGAGTTGCCGACCGTGTTACTAACAACACGAGTAGTTGGAATCTAAGCCGTACATGCTATGTTCGTCTGGAATATGCCATGTAGTGTGAGCTGTGTACCCGGTTGTGTCTCGAACAACAAAGGTCAGTGAAGCTTTCCTAGTACACGTCATGTAGACCTGATACATGCTGTGTAGTCTCGTTCAAAAGAGAGCCGTGTGGCTAAGTTATGTAGAAGGACTCGGGCAGGGGAAGAAAATTCAAGTACACAGCATGTGTGGGGACAACACACCTTATGTTGGGGTGTTACATGACTAGTTTTGGTAGAAATACATGCCCATGTGAAAGACTTAAGGGAACATGTCGTGTAGTCATTATACACGTCGTGTAGTCTTGTTTTTGTAAAAAATGAATGTTTTCTTTCTCATGTTACCTTATTACACTCCGTGTTTTCATCCCTTGATGATCTTAATCTAAGGCTTGTGTTTGACTTTTTAGATTCATGCCACCGATACGACCACGAGTTGTTTGACAAGAGAGTGGAAACGATTATACTCCAGAGACGGTAGGCCACGGGCTACCGATGGATCCTCCAGCAGAGCCAGATGCGGCACCAACCATTATACAGGATGCAGGCATGGATGAACAGATCCGTTAAGGCTTAATGCGATTTATGAAGACCTTATAGGGAGAACCACCAGCTGCCACATCTATGGAAGAGTTGATGCGTATATTCCAGTATGAGCATCCGCCTACATTTTCAGGGGATAGTGGACCACCGGCCGAAGAGTCTTGGCTGGGTTCTATGAAGACTATCTTCGAGAATCTAGAGACACCTCCAGGGAGGAGGGTCAAGCTTGATACATACATGCTGTGTGATTCCTCCAAGATATAGTGGGATGTTACCACCCAGACTGAGAATCACAGAGACATGGTGTGGGAAGATTTTCAGGTAGTCTTCTATTACTTTTTCTTTCCAGAGACGCTGGGGGAAGATCAAGCTCAAGAGTTCATGAATCTGAAGTAGGGAGCTATTTAAGTGATAGACTATTCTACCCGCTTCACCAAGATACAATAATTTTCACCTATTCTGGTGGGAGATGAGACGCTGAGGGATCGACACTTTGAGTAAGGTCTTCAATATGACATCCAAGTGTCTGTGAACATGTTCAGGTTTCCTACAGTGCATGATATTGTGAACCAGACACTGATTATTGAGCGGAACCTATGGGAAGCTAGTGGTGTAGTCTAGGAAGGTTCGACACCTATCTCTGGTACTATTTCTACCAGTAAGAGGAAGATGCAGATGGATTTCTCTCACGGTGGTAGTACTAGTCAGAAGAACTCTTCAGGTGGCTAGGTCATGTGCTACCAGTGTGGTAAAGAGGGGCACAAGAGACCAAAGTGTCCCCGTGACCTAGAGAAGTGCTGAGCTTACGGTAGGATGGGTCATCTGCAGTATTTTTGCAGGGCATTTCCACCAATGGATTGTGAGAGGGGTTCTATGAAGACTCCGCGTGCGGGAGAAGGGCCAACAACTTCTTACCAGTCAGAGAATTCGAATACATCGGGACGTTCAAGATGAGGTGGTGGTCGTGGCCCTAGTAGCCAGACACCAGGATCTCAAAGACAGCAGGATGGGTCAGCTCAGGGTAGACAGGCTGTGTCTTAGGGCTGCAGCATTGGGCAGGCATATGCAGTACAACAAACCCAATAGGAGTAGGATCTCAAAACATCTACTGTCAAAGGTACTATTCTAGTTGCTTCTATTTTTTCTTCAGTACTTTTTGATACTGGTCCTACACATAGCATTATATCTATTCCCTTTATGGAGAGCCTTGGGCTCTGTGTTTCTTCTTCTTCTAATATCTTTATGCTAGACACTCCATTTAGGGATTAGAACGGAAGGTGTGCATCAGTGATGGGAGTGCCCCCTAGTGGTTGGTGGGTGTCATTTTCTATGGGACCTTTATGTCTTAGATATGACAAGCAATGAAGTCATTCTTAGTATGTACTGGTTGGTACCCTTTAGAGCCTTTGTGGTTTTACATCGTTGTGGGGTGAGTTTTACATCACCAGAGGGCATAGAGTTTCTATAAAAGGGTGAATGGGATGTCCAGGCAAGCCGAGCTGGACCCGAGTATCGTGGGAGAGGTGGAGTGACTTCCCATATTATGATTTTATATCTGGATGACCAGGGAACTTGTCAGAAGGATTTCCCTCCAGTGTTTGATCATTTACGAGATGTTTTCCCAGACGACTTTTCAGGTTTACCTCCTGAGAAAGAGGTGGATTTCACTATTGAGCTTATTCTTGGAATGGAACTGGTGTCCATTCCTCCTTATAGGATGGATACACCAGAGTTGCAAGAGCTCAAGAGGAAGTTGGAGGAGTTGCAGGCTAAGGGTTTTATATGATCTAGTACTTCTCCTTGGGGTTCGCCTGTCCTATTTGCGAAGAAGGTGGATGATACCCTCAAACTCTGTATGGATTATCGAAAGCTAAAATAGTTGATGTTCAAGAACCGATATCCCTTTACAAGGTTTAATGATATTTTTGATCAACTTCGGGGAGCACGGGTGTTCTCGAATATTGACTTGAGATCTGGATATCATCGGTTGCACGTTAGAACATCAGACGTACCGCTTATAGCTTTTCAGAGCAGATATGGTATATACTTGTACTTGGTCATGCCGTTTAGGCTCCCGAATGTGCCCGCAGTTTTCATGGATCTGATGAATCATGTGTTCCTCCCATATCTAGATTCTTTTATGGTAGTCTTCATGGACAATATCTTGGTGTACTCTCACACTCAACACGACCAAGCTACCCATATTGAGATCATTTTGAGTACACTGAGATAGAATTAGTTATATGCTAAGAACTCAAAGTGCCACTTTTGGATGGACCTAATACACTTCTTGGGTCATATTATCTCTGAGGTAGGAGTTGCGGTAAACCTGGAGAAATTTAGAGCAGTAGTTTCCTGGGAGAATCCTAAGAACGTGTTTGAAATAAAGAGTTTCTTGGGGATGGCTTGTTACTACAAGCACTTTATATAGGGCTTCTCCCGCTTAGCAGCGCTACTGATGGGTTTGATTAAGAAGGGTGTGAAGTTAGTTTGGTCAAAAGCTTGTGAGAGAGCCTTTCAGGAGTTGAAGGGATGGTTGACACCAGCACCAGTTCTGATACTTCCATAGCAAGGGAAGAGCTATACAGTTTCTGTGATGCATCAGGTATTGGGTTGGGAGCAGTGTTGATGCAGAGAGATTAAGTAGTTGCGTACGGGTCTCAGTATTTGAGGCCACATGAGAGGAAATACCTGACACATGATCTCGAGTTGGCTGCAGTTGTTCATGCGTTATGCTGTTGGAGACATTATCTCTTGGGAGAACATTGTGTGGTGTTTAGGGACCATAAAAGAATTAATACATCTTTACCCAGCATGACCTGAATTAGAAACCGTGAAGGTGGGTTGAATACCTTCAGTCCTTCAACTTCAAGCTTTCCTATACACCTGGTAAGGGTAATGCATTTGTGATTCACTGAGTAGAAGGAATCAGTTACGGGCAGTGCCGGAGGCCAATGGTGAGTGGTAGCTTATGGCTTTGTTCTCTAAGATGCATTTGGATGTGCACGACAGTGAGGGGAAAACCTATTTTTCTTCCTTAGATGTGACTTCTACCCTCTTAGATAGAGTGAGGATGAGATAGCTATCTGATTCAGAAGGCCTAGTTCTATGGGAGTCGATGGCAAGTGAGAACCCTCCTCCTAGTTGGAAGATAAGTGATGATGAGGTACATCATATACATGGATGAGTGTGGGTTTCAGGGGATATACGTCATGTCGGGGATGAATTGCTTTAAGGGGGGAAGTTTGTAAGAACCTGGTTCTTATTCTTGAGGTATGAGTTTCTTCTTTTCTTTTTTCCTTAAGTATTTATGATAAAAATAAGGAAAATGGTGAAAAATCCAAAATTGTTTGGTACACGCCATGTACTTTGGCCGTGTAGGATGAGTATACAAGGCGTGTAGTCCTATTGGTGTTTAAGGGTGTAAAACTGACTACACGCCATGTAATTAGTGATACATGCCATGTAATCAGTCGGGAGGTGAAAAATAAGGCTATGGAAGAAGCTGCCAGTGGAGCGACAGTACATGCCGTGTATTCTGAAATACACACCAAGTAATCATGTCAACAGATGAACAGTGAGGCGGTGAAAAGTAACCTCCAGAGGAACAATTAAAAAATGGAAAGTACACACCATGTAATAGAGAGTACACGCCGTGTAGTTGTGATTTTTTTATAATCCAGAAGTATCATCCTCTTTCAACAGAGGAAGATTATAATGTCGGGAATCCGTGAGAGACACGACCAAACTTTGGAAGAGTTCCCGACCGAACACCGGGACTCAGATTCCTTCACCGGTGATCACGTTTGGACCGCACAGGTAAGACCTTCCCTCTCCTTGTGTGTTTATTTCTAATTATTTCTTGAGGGGAAGTTATTTTAGTTTAAATGGGTTAAAATTTATCATAGATCTAGGTCGTTTATGGGTGAATCAGGAGGTGTCGTTCACGTATATCAATCAGTGGAGATCGTGGTAGGTGGTCTGGTGTTTAATTCCAACTGTTGAGTGTTTTTTGTGTACCATTGTGCTAAGAACCCATGTTTTTAATGTCGTATAGATGAGGAAATGGCTAATTAAATACCTATAATTTCATGGTTAATTTAATGAATATGTATAAACTGATATTTGGGATCACTGCCTTGATCCGGGGCCACCCTATGGGTCTGTTTCACTTGTTTAGCTATTTGGACAGGATACCCATGGGTATTCCATAATTATAGCATGATTTGAGTTACCTTGAGAGGAATTGTATATGAATTGCTTTCTTATGTGTTGGTCATAGCCAGGTTACTTGCTTATCCTGAGGGTAGTGTTTTCTTAGCCTGAGGGCAGTGTTTCATTTGGCCTGGGGGAAAATTTTCTCATGCATGTGGGTAGTAGCTTCTATGAATGTGGGTGACACCTTGTACGCCTGAGGGAAATATTCATTATGCATGTGGGTAGTCACCTGTGGGTTTTGATTCTGATTACCTAAGGGAAAGGATTTTCATGTATGCTGACAATGTTAACTTTGTATATTCACTATGGTGATTTATTATGTAGTACTTGCCAAGCTAAATCAAAAGATTGGAATCGATAAATAATTAATAAGATGGAAATGTAAATATTAGAGATATTTACTTTTGAGTAATGTCTATTTTACTGCATTTTACTATTGCACACTACTGTTTCACATTTTCACTAATAGTTGGGGACAAGCCTTTGGTGGTTGCCTATTGGGATTTATTTCTCACACCCTGTTTGGGTCATGTCTTAGGCCCAAACAGATTATATTTCTATAGGTGTTGATCAGGGCAAGAGTCCCTCTATAGGTACTTGATTGTTTTAGAGGAGTAGGAGAGCATGTGACCGATCTTAGGTTTGCGATGCTACTGAGATCCTGCTGCACTATTTTGCTTTATTTTGCTGTACTTGTACCTTGTAATAGATTGTAGTGTATCCTGTTTTGAATGATTTCTTAGACTTAGGGTCATATTAAATCATTATATATATGATTTTTTTCCTTTTAAGATTATTATTGTTTACTTCTTCCGTTTTTGTATGTTTATATCTTTTTTTCCACTGCGCTACACTTTGATAAATGAGGGCATAATATCCCCACTCTCAGACCTAGGCCCTCACTGCTAGTCAACATCCTCTGGAGTTTGGGGAAATGCGCTCGAGGTCATGTGACCAACCGGGTTCGGGGCACCCGCTGTGTGACACCTAGATCTAGGACATTACATGTGACATGAAAAAAATGTAAGAGGAATTTTTTCGTTAAAAATATTACAAGTGTATGACTCACCTCACTCATAAAAGGCCACCCTTACCTCTTTGGACTTCAAACATTGAAACCCCTTTGTTATAAAATACAATTAAATATCATATCCAAAACTCCCTCCTTACATCATAGAATAATTTTTTTAGAGATAAATATAACCTAGTATGTCTTTTGGGGAAAAAATACAGAGGATACCTGATGAAGAGGTAACGTTTGTTAATAGACATTTTTTTTAATTTCTTCCTCCAACTCCTAAATTTATTATTATAACATTATGATATAATATAATCATTATATTAAATACACTAAGATTTTTTATTTTACGTTCATAACCTCCAATAACCTCCACTTCAATCAAATGGATTATGAGATCAACGTTCTTGTGTAGGACATACCGTCTCCTCATGAACTGATGTCATTCATTTTTCCATTACAACATCTCAATGATTAAAATAATAATAGTTTAATGATTTAATTAGTATTTACATGATATTATTATACTTATTTAATTATTATACCGCACATACCTTCAAACTATCCATTTTGTGAGAATACAACAACATCTCTCTTGTGTGTGGAAGACTACCACCTCACGAGGTCTTCTGATTCAGTCACACATTACACGGAGGATAATAAGGATGTTTTTTATAAATATATTTGATATATTTGAAATAAAATGGATTATATAATTATAATCTATCATTTAACTTCCTTTTTTCAATCTGACTATAAAATGGATACAACTTTCATGCGTTTGTACGACCTACAGTCTCCATAAACGGTGTATTTCATTTTCTATCACAAAATTTTATATATTAATTTAATAATATATATACTAAATATATATATGATATTTATGTAATTTTTGAAATTAAATATATTATTAAACTGTAATAAAAGTATGAGAATCCAAAAAGAAAAAGAAAAAAAACAAAGCAGTTATTTAGGGAAACGTGACTTAAACATGGAATTGTTAATAAATATGCAATAAAAGGTCATAAATAAATCATATATGTTATTATATATATATATGGTGTTCTAATATATGTTTAATAAAAAAATATTTATTATATAAGATATTATAAAAACTATAAATGATTTCAAGACTTACGATATGGGATTTGTAGTATCACTTTTATTTTTGAGAGACATATAAAAATTCACCACTCATTTATTTTGTGTGGTGTATATACTACCCATTTGAAATTTTATATCATGAATAAAATTATTTTAATGATATTTAAATATTCATTTAATTAATTATTTATTAGGGATTGAGGGTCAAAATATTACTAAAATAGTTAGCGTGTTTCGCTCAATTTTTCTTCTTTGTGACTTGTATCATGTTCTGCATGTATCTTATTTTATAAAGTGTAAAAACAACCCCTTTTATATGTATTATAATGAATTTATTTTTTATCATGTTATTTTAAGTTTAATTTAGTTTTATTTTTTCTTGGTTAATAAAATTAAATGTTACCAATGTGGAAATATATTTATGTTAAAATTTCACTATTTTTCGGGATTGCTCATGATTATTCTTCCAATGATGAAATCTTATGATCTACCTTCTAAAAATCATGGATATCCTTGTTCAATTTTATTTCTATAGAATAAAAATTTCTCCTTAATTTTCCACTCTTTATGTACTAAGTAGATCAAAATAATATTTTCAATAAATATATTCTACTTTTCCCTCTTCGATAGACAAATATTTTTACTTCCAAACAAATGTTTTCTAAAAAAATATAATGTTTTTTTTCAAAAATTTTCAAACCATTTTGTAAATAAAATTTTCCCAAAATTTTAGTTTTAGAAAATATTTTATAAATAAATCATCATTTAATTTTCCAAAACAATGCATGTTTGGATTTTAACCAAAATTTGAAAATTATCTTTATTTTTAACATGAATGACATGAAAAATATTTCCAACTGTCATGCCTGCTAAATGATATTAATATTTCTTGATTATTTTTTATTTATATTTTTAAAGAAAGTGTTTTTCTTAATATTTGGGAAAATTTATGAGTTAAAATATATGGTTTGAAAAGAAAAATAAATAATTTTTTTTTATGTTTTTAATATTATTTCTAAATTTGGAATGGATATGTTCATAAATAATTGTTTTAAATTCTTTTTAAATATTATATTTTCGATTTTGGTGTTATTTTCAAGGAAATAAACTTCTAAAAAATTATGTTTATAAAAATAAAATAAAATTTATTTTCCTCAAGAAATGATTCATGTTATTTAACATTGAAAATCATTCTCCATATAAGATGAAATCCATTGATGTAACTTATTCTTTACTCGAGATATGAACTATTAAAATTGTTATTACTTTTTCTATGACTAGTTTATAATGAAAAGAAATTTATAAAATCAATTTCTCTATTAAATGGGTTATACCATTACAAAACTCTTATGATTCCCAGTTATTATTCCAAATGTTATTCTATGATAAAGCAAAAAACTGATTATATAAACTTTATCATTTCCATATGTTATGATATAACAAAATTTTCATGAATCAAATTTCATTTTATGGGTTAATGTATGGAGAATTTATTGTGATCTTGTGGCACACATGTGTAATATTTTCATTATGTTAAGGGTTGGACCTATATATCCTTATAATTCATTGGGTAAAGATTAATTTTATATGAGATCTAAGGTCACATGGGTGTTAAGATAAATCCAAAATAAAATAGTACACTGGTGGTTATCCCAATCCCAAAATGAAGTGAATAGATGTAGTTATCCCAAGCCAGAAAAATAGTGTACATGGGTTTTTAGGTAAGCCCGAAGTTTGTACATGGGCAGTTATACTAGTCTTAACATGTTGTTAATTTCTTGGTTGTTGGGTTTGAAATAATATTTCATATGATTATGTATATTCGAAAATTATATGTCTTATGACAGTGTTATACTCTCATGGTCCATGTTTTTGGATTCCCATTTGATTCATGTCTTATGAAATATAAATAATTATCATATGACTTTAGATTATGGTCATTGATATGTAAGTTATTGTTTGATAATGTTATTCACATGTTCTCATACCATTATGTTCATGTAATGATTATATATCTTCCTTGTTTACCCTAGTTGAGTATCATAGATCACCCTTCTTTATGTTTACTCCCACTCTATTATGAATAATTGTTTTATATATTAGTAATAAAGGGGAAGATATTTGTGGGATAAATGAATATATTTCACAAATTATGATTATTTCAATCATTGTTTCTAAAGGTTTTAGTCTATTAAAGTCCTCATGTGTCTGTTTGTGTAGTGTAATTAATATTCATATAATTATATGTAATATCAATATATGAAGATCCTTGATAGTTATAAATTAGATGAATTAATATTTTAAAATTTAATTCCATAATTTTAATCAACATAATAATTTTCTTAAAATATGCTCAACTTAATATTTTGACTATGATTAATAGTAAAATCATTAGAAATTTCTAATCACAGTTATGGTAAAAATTGGTTTATGGGTAGTTAAACAGAAATGATAAGGGTTATAAATGAACTATAAATTTTCCAACCCCTATTGGCTGGAAATATTTTGTCTTTTCCTCTTCATGGATCGAGAATTAAACATTTTTGTTCTTTTTGGATGTGAAAAATGTCGGTACACCTTTTTCTATTAAAAAATTACAAGTGTTCCACTCACCTATCATATAAAAGGCTACCCCACTCATATCCTATTATAACATTCAAAACCCATTGTTTTGGAAAACATTTAACCAAATCACTTACCTTATCTCATCTTAGAATCCTTATTTTGGTCATAAGTCCACCCTAGAATGGATTTTGGAGAAAACAATCAAGGCGTTTTCCAAAGAAGTAGTAGCATCCATAACCACACATTTTATAATATTTCTTCCACCACCCCCAATTATTATTAAAAAATGATGATATAATTACATTATTATATTCCTTATAATTATATGTTGTTATGTTATGGAAATTACCTACAATTTTCTCCGAATATATCAAATTGGATATGAAATTATCACACATGTGTGTGAAAGACTACAAACTCATGAACCGATGATATTGGTTTTCCATTAACACCTCTCATGTATGGATATAATTATTGATTTAATGTCTATATATTATATTTATGATATTATTATGCATCTAGAAATATAATACCACATATACATTCTTTCCTCCAAACTCATTTTAGAAAAATATTGTTTCTATTGTGTACGGTGAATTACCGCCTCACGAACCGATGCGATGTGTTTTTAATTTATATTTTTTATGAATGGTTATATAAATAGATTTAAGAAACACATATGATAACTGTAACATATATAAACATTTTTAATTTTGAAATCCCATATACCTTTTACTTTCTATTCCATTAGAATAAGATAACATCGTTCGTGTGTACAGTCGAATAATGCTTCACGAAGAGATGCGAATCAATCTTCATATAAAATTTACAAGGAAAGTAATAAGGATATGTTTAAACAAAAATATTTCATATATATGATTTAAAAATGATTCTATAAGTTTCATATATTATTTTCATTTTTTGTTTCTATCCTTCATGAAAATAAAAACAACATTCAATCGTACGTACTGCATACAGTCCCATTAAACAATGTATTTAATTTTCTATCTATTAATTATAGGGACTAATATAAATAAATATATAAATAATATATATGATATTTTTATAGTTATGAATTTTTTTATGTTATGTAACATTTATAATATTAAAAGGACTCAAAATAGTAAATCAAATCATACATGAAAAATAATCCAGTTATTACCTAAAATGTTATTATATCAATGAATTGTTGATAAATGGGTAATAAAAGGCCCCAAGTAAATTATATATGGTATGATACATATGATTATGGTTATGTAAAATATTTATAATAAACATATATTTATTATATAAGAGGCTCAAACATATATGAATGAAGTTGGGACTTAAGGTAAGGGATTTCAATCAAACATTTATTTTATATAAGACACAAGATAGATTCACCATAAGATTCCTTTATTTTATGTATTTACAACCCATGAATAAATATAATGATCATTATACAAAGGAAATTGTGTATTTAAATATCCATTTTAGGATCAATATTTTATGGGGCTTTCTATTCAAAATCTACCAAAGTGGTAAGGAGTTTTTTCTCAAACTTCCTTCTTGGATACCTAAGTTATGTTATGAAATTATCTTATTTTATGAGTTGTATATAATACTAATATGACATTTTATATCATAAATATCATTTTATTAATGATATTAATACGTTCATTTAATCTTACTAACCAATGGGAATTATAATTCAATGTTATAAAAGTGGTAATTGTTTTATTTTACAATCTTATCATTTATGATGATTATTTATGATTATATTTCAAATAATGAAATATTATGATCTATATATCAATAAACTAATTATTATTCTTATAATTTACTTATTTAATGAGAATAATGTTTTTATTGAAACCCAGGACTCTCATAATTTTATATAAATTTGTTTAACTAAATATTCAATACATTACACAAACAGACTTTTAAGGACAATAGTTGTTTAGTGTATTTAGAGACTTGGTACAAAATACTATATTTTGGTGAAACATATTGTACATATTCAATGAAGATATTACCCTTTAGTAATATTCATAAGCATACTCTATTTAAAAGTTTTATTTATAACATGGGGAATGGAAACATAAGAAATGTTATCTCAGATGCTCCGTAAGTGTTAGAAAGGGAGATACATAAGCATGACCTGAAGATAAGTGTATGAGAAAATGATCATAATATTTGAACACATAATCTTATATATCAAAGATCATAATCCATATTAATGGAACAATTATTGGATGTTCATAACACATGAATCATAATGGAATAAAATAACATGTTCTAGGTGAGAATAACATTGATATAAGACATATAATTATGGAATGCATCTATGGTATGTGTGCATATTTTTTTTAAAGGAATTATAATAAAATTTGGATGTAATGTGGCTAAAATATAGTTTTTTAGGTCCTATGAGTGGTCCAGACTCATCTTTAATAGAATCTAATATTTAAATGGATCAAATCCTCTGAATGTATGTCTTTAATAAACAACATCATCAATCAAACTTTTGAGGAAGAAAACTATATTGATGATTGTCTTACAAATAAAAGAGTCACTAAAGAGGAAAGAATCCATTTAAATAGTGTTCCTAAATACATGGTTCCTATTTTTGACTGTGACAAATGTAAAATACACTGATTTCATCTTGTGTAACTTTATATTTTCCAAATCTAAGTGCCTCTGCATTTACATTTCTCAAAAAAATAAGAATAGAAAATAATATCTATTATTGTCCTCTGTCATAACCAATAATATCATAATGGAATTGGATTACACCCCAAACCATTATAGTAGTCAAATTTTACCATTGAGACCATCGTGGAAGACTAAGTCCCTTATAGAACTGGGTTCACTCCCCATTTATGTCCTTTTATCACATGAGATGAAAATCATTTCCCAACGAATTGGAGGGATATTTAGGTCCCACACATCACATAATAAAGATCATATAAATGCATCCCACAAGAACATAAAACATTTTAGAATTCATATACCATGAAATAAAATGGGATTCAAAAATTTCATCATATCATAACCTATTGAAAAGAGATAGGTTTTATATTTTTATTATTATTTCATCATAGCATAATATATTGAAAAAGAAGCGGGTTTAAATAGAATTTCATCATCGTATAACCCATGGAAGACAAATAGATTTCATAAAAATATTTTCATTATACACCATTATGATAAATAATAATAATTGTATCCTTTATTTTTATCCTTATAAAGTCAATAATTACATTAGAGAATATAAAATTTGATAGAGAATGATTTTAAAATATAAATCACTTGGAAATTTATTTTTAGAATGAAAAATTTTAAAACTAAAAATTCATAATATATTTTTTAAATTCTTTTTCATTTCTAATAAGCATAAATACTTATAAATTAATCTTTAAAAATAATTTAAAACCTTTCTTGAGGTAAATATCCATTATACATTGGAAAAAGACATTTTAAAACATAATTTTTTTTGAAAATAATTTTCATTGAAAAAAATAATTAAAAATAATTATTAAATCTTCAAATAAAATAATTTTCATGATGGTAGAAAATTTAGTTCAAGTCGTACATGTTAAAAAAAATATTCCTCTCACATTTTTAGACAAAGAAAAAGATAATTATTTAGAAAATGAAATGAATATTTCCTTCTAAAATAATAAATGTTAAACATGGATCATTATTCCACTAATAAATCATTTAAATAATGTCAAAAAATTTATTTTCATTTTTTTTAGAAAAAAAATTTTAGAATAAAAAGGGTTTTCGACCAAAAAGATAGTTTTTTCTTAAAAACATCCATATTTAACTCTTGAGTAAATAATGAGAGGAAAATTATGGGAAAACATGTATCCACATTAAATAATAATTTCTTTATTAAATTAATGTGTTTATTGATACATGGGTGATAATATTTTATCATCAATAATGTAATCATAAACAATCAAGATAAACCACTAGATTATGGATAAACAAATTCCATTGGTAATTTTGAAACATAATACCGTTAACGAAATATAATAAAATAGAACCTAAAATTTCAATTGGATAAATAAATTCATGACATTAAATGTCAAATGGGTAATATATACACCTAATAATAGAATATATGTGAATAAATAACATATTCCTCAAGGAAAGACAATTTAGACAAATATCTCTTACTACTTGGGTATATTTTGAACAATAAACCATGTGAAAGAGATATCCAAAAATAGTTATGTAAATAAACATAAATTCTATTTGAATAAATAAAAAATTATCTGGGTATAGTATATAAAACACAGATATCAAACATGGGGTGAATATTTATGAGATCTCACAAATATAAAAATAATTTGAAAAATGCCTTACCACTTTAATAATAATTTGTATCCTAATCCCCAATAAATGATAACCTAATATAAATAATTAAAAATTATGGGAATATTGAGGTTAATTACATTAAATTTAAAATTATAAGTATATACACCACACATAGAAAAAAAGTGGTGAATTTTTATATGTCTCTCAGAAGTAAAAGTGAGACTAAAAATCCCTTATCGCTTTGGTAACTTTTGAACCATAAAACCCAAAAAAAGTGAGATATTAAAATTTATATGTAAATAATTTTAATTTTCATGATAATAATAATAAAATAAATTTATGGTTATTATATATACTATATAAAATAAATATGAGGTGAATATGGGATGTGTCTCACGGAGGTAAAAAATGAGATGGAAATCCATTACACTAAGTCTCAAATTCCTTTATACTCATTTAAAAATCATATTTAATAAATATAAATATATAATAAATATATTTAATAACATTAATTATATATATTATACCATTTATTAATTTATTATGACCATTTATTAAAAAATCCTTATTCAAATCATTTTTTAGGTAATAACAACTATGTTTTTTGTATATGTATTGATTTGTTATTTTTGGTCATATTTCATTGATCATGGTTTCATAATCTCCATAATAATAATAATGAAATAATTATCATATTTATAAATAAATTATTACTTTAATATCAATCCTGGGTGATGGTTTTGAGTGATTAACTATGTTATGATCAAAGAGACAGAATGTCTATTCTACGGATAAGTAACATTTCTATTTTTCAACAATAATTACAAAAATAAGGTAAGTAATATCATATATTTCTAGAATTATCATACTACCATATATAACAAAATATTTCATTTAATATACTTATCAATATCATTTATTTTTTGTGGTGATGAATAGTGTGTCTCATCGCTTCATAAAGGCGGTAGTCCCCATGTACACGAATGATGTTATTATCTTTTAGTTGGTGAGAAGGTATTAAATACAATTATAAATAATATTATTAGAATGATAAATATGTAACTAATTTCATAATTGTTTCATTTATATCTAAAATATTTATTAATCTTATCTTTATTATCTTTCATATAATGCATTTATTAAAATGAATCACAATACTTAATGAGGCGGTAAACCGTTGTATACAAAAACAATGGAATTGTATGGCCTGCGAAATAGAATTTAAAAAACTAATATCTTATATAATGAATTCATATGGATAATTATTTTACAAAAATTATAATGATTCTTTATATCCCTTATAATAATCAAGCATGGGAGGTGGTAATTGGGAAATGTATTACATCAGTTTGAGAGGTGGTAGTCCACCGTACACATGAAGGATTATTTCTTAACCCTTTTGATGGAAGTGGAGATTGTTTTAGTTCGTGAAATTAAAATATCAATATATTAGTATATTGAATATAATAATTTTATTATATCATCATGGTTTAATATGAATTGAATGATGTGGAGGAAGACACTAAATTAAAATGATACTGAAGAACGTTACCTCTTTTTCAGGTAACCTCCATAAGTCTTCCCAAAAATATTACCACAATTGGATTTATTCCCAATATAAGTGTTATAAGAAGATAACAGGTGTATTTTGAATTTATTTAGGCTGATATTTTCTAAAATAAAAGGGCCTTAATGTTTGTAGAGTATATCAGAGGTGGGGTCCTTTCAAATGTTAGGTGAGGGACACACTTGTAATTATTTGAAAATATTAAGGTTTACCCACTTTTATCTCAAGAACAAACGTTCCAAAATAGGGTATTCAAGATACTTATACGTTATGGTTTCTAAATATGGAATGGAAATATATTTTATCCAATATTTATGTAATTTAAAACTAATATTTTTTGTTTAACCCTTGATAAACCCATTTTTCCTTAATCAAAATAAAGAATTTTAACTATTTTAACTATTCATTATAGTAAAAAATTATATTGACCATATCATATAATAAAAATTATCCTAATTAAAAATATTAACTTTATTTTTAAAAATTTATTTCCAAAAAGTGGAAAATTTAAATTTAAGATTTATCTGTATAATGTGATGAAAAAGTAGATTTTTTCAAGGATAAAATGTTCAAAAGATTACAAATATTTTATGTGAAAATTAAATTTAAAAATGATTCCAATGACTTAAATTATAATAATATATATATAATTTGTATATTTATTATTTAAAACAAATTGAAAAAATAATTTAACATTATAATTTATTTAAATGAAAAAAAGTTCTCAATTAAAATTTAGAATATTTCACTATTCCTAAATAAATTAATATTTTTAAAAAATTAAAACAAATTATATGTAAGATAATTTTTAAAAAATTAATTCAAAAATAAACATTAATTTTTGAAAAAAACATTTTAAGGGTCCAAATTTAATTTTAAATTAGGTGTGCAAAATGTGAAAAAACTATTTTTAGAACATTATAGTTTTTAAGTGAAAAATTGGATTTATTCTTATCTCTATCCTATAAATACTAAAATATTAATGTTAAATAGTTTATTGAGTATATATAATATATAAATTTCATTAATATAAGTCACTAAAATTGGTTTTTTAATTTATTGAGGTAAAACATTTCTTTTTTCATAAAAAAGGTTTTTCAGAAAAATATTTCCTCTCTTTTAAAATAGTTTTTATGTTTATTTTTAAATATTTAGTCACCAAAGAATTAAATTTATTCACATGTGTAAATTGTATATTTTTAGAGTTTAGTTTATCCTAGCCATACTCTCCATTATAATGTCTATGTGTTAACTATCATATCATATAATAATAATTTAATTATATGTTATGTTTGGTTTCGACGTAGTGTTTCATATAATTAAAGTTTACTTGAGTGATGCATTTAATGAAAAATATCGAATATATTATATTTATTTTAAAAAGATATATTTTAAAAAATCTTGGGTTGTCACCTATTTTCCATTCATTTTCCTCTATTATTGTAATCAATATTTCAAAAGTTTTTCTCAGGATAAATCGTATTTATTTCTCTTTTATTTCAAAAAACGTTTTACCACAAAATCCATGTTCTTTAAAAAAGTTTTCAATTTTTTATCCATATCAGAATGATTTATTGAATAAATTTTTACACAAGATATATTTTTTTATAAATAATTTTGAATAGAATTCCCATTTCATTTTCCAAAAAATTCCCTTTTGAATATTAATAAAAAATTGAGAGGAATATTTATTTTAACATTAACTGCATGGATAGAGTTTCCCATCATCCTGAATATTATTTTATTTTAAGCGTCCTTTATAATTTTTTTGGTTTATATTCAACAAAAATAATTTTGAAATTATTTTATGATTTAAAAATTAATTTTTTATGTGGGAATGGTATTTTCCTCATGGAATGATTTAAATTATTTTTTAAAAAAATTATAAGTTTTCAAGTATATTTTTGAAGTAAATTAATTTTAAAAAATTATATATGTTTTAAAAACTATTTTCTAAAGATGGTATTTTATTTTAAATAGGAAATTTTTATTATACTCTTTAAGCTTCAATTATAATTTTCAAGATTATTTAAAAAAAATTAATTCAAAAATATTTTATTAATATTCAGTATTAAAAATCGATTTTTAACGAAAAATTATTTTTTTAAGAAATGTTCCATGTGATATTTCAAAATAATTTTCCATATAATATTTCATCATAAGATATTTCTTATTTAATACTAGGGAAAAGTAATAATGATACCATTCCTTTACTTTCTCTGAGTGTTTTTTTTAATGAACAATTTTTTATGAAACCCGTTTCTCCTATAAAGGTTATAAAATGATAAAATGGTGATGAAATTCTCTTCTTAGTACATGGGTTATACTATGATGAAATTGTGAAATGATTATGAAAACTATTTCTTTTCTATAGGTAATCTAATGATGAAGTTTTTATGAAAGACATTTTTTTTATTTTTTTTAATATAATTAATATATTATGATCTTGTGTCAGTCATATGAATTACTTTCATTATTTTATGGTGGTTACATTATAATAATGGATTGTGGTTCTATAATTCCAAAATATGGATGAGACATATATCTCACTCCAATGAATTGGGTAAACAATCAAATAACATGAGATAAATGGGACTAGAATGGGGGCTGAACATAGTTCAATAAAAGACAATTTTCATTATGATAGTTTTGGGAGTGATTATTGACTAATATGATAGTTTGGGTACTTAAATCATTCCTCTATGATCATTTTACAAATGTGCCTTGACAATTAAGGAAATTATTTTTATGCCAATTGTTATGCCAAAAAGCTATGAATTATACTAATATTATATTATCATGGCTCTTGTTCTTTGATCCATTGTGATTCATGTCTTATTAACATACATTATTTATTCCA
Organism: Viscum album; assembly: GCA_963277665.1. Lineage (NCBI taxonomy): Eukaryota > Viridiplantae > Streptophyta > Magnoliopsida > Santalales > Viscaceae > Viscum > Viscum album. The sequence goes on from OY728160.1 coordinate 740,757,805, forward strand.
TTAATCATTATTATGATCTATTATATGAAGTGTATGGTTTTAAAATGTTATCCTCTTGTTCTCAAATCCATATGAACATGTTATATTGATATCTCCCTTACCAACCCTTAGTGAGAATTAGAGATTATGATTTCTTATATATCATTATCCCATGTAATAAATAAATGATTTATGTATGGTATTTATGTCAATATTACTAAATGGGAAGGTCTTTTTTAGAACTATTGAGGATATTTCAATAAATTAGAAGATTTCATACCAAGTCTCTAAAGGAACTAGACAACTATGATCATCTGGAATGTGTTTTATAATGTAATGAATATTTATTTAAAATATGTAAAGTATATGTATTAAAATAATTTTTTCCTATAAGTAATTCCTCCTATGAAGGATTTAGGTTTAAACCTAAATATTTGTTTATGAAGAAGAGGTATAGTCCTTATACATGTGTTTTCATTTTATTTATTCCTCTAACTCTTTCAAATATTCTTCAACTAAAATGATATAATAACACTAGTATCTACAATATAAATATATGTTATTATGTTAATTTAATACCCTATATCCATATACACTTTCATCAAATGAGAAATAAAACCATCAATCATGTGTAAGGAGGACTACCGCATAACGAATCGATATTATTTTTTTTATCACCACCCTTCAATAATGGATGTAATGATGGATTTAATGTTTATATATGATATTTATGATTTTATAATACCTCAATAATTATAATAAAACATCTACATATTACCTCCCAAACTATTTGAAAACTATAACGTTGCTCGTGTGTATGGAAAACTACCCCTCATGAACCGATGCAATTTTTTTCAATATTGTTAAATGGATGGTGAAAATGGCAGATTAAAAGTAAATATATTATATTTTTAAAATAATTTTAATTATTTAATTTAGATATCACATATTTTTTCTTATATTCTATTACATAGGGAATATAGTAATTTCATTCATCTGTCTTGCAGACAACCACCTCGTGAAGATAAGTGATTCGTTTTTCACTATCACATTGAATGTAATTTAATAAAGATAATGTTAATAAATATATTTTGATATATATTAAATAATAATAATTATTTAATTGTTAATTATTATATAACTTTCATGAACCAACCTGGGTAAACCTCAAACCGGTCATCCGAGCTGATATGTGGCAAGGCTTGAAGGGCATTCCCGATCTCTAAGGACTGTAATCTAGTGTCTGACATCAATAGAGTGACCAAAGGGAATGATTTCAACTAATATAAATAAATACAATAGTCTAAAATAAATATAATATACCAAATAAATATATACACAATTATAATTATTTTACAAAAGATGAAAATAGAACAACTGAACTACCAAACTGAAGATGTACCTGACAAGCACAATGTCTCCAGGTAACCCCAAGGATCAGTCTCTAATAAAAAAATTACAAACACCCACGATGATTGAAACCAAGATAAAGCCTTCTCAATTTTATTAAAATAATAAATAACTATAGCTGTGAGTATTAAAGATTAGTAATCATGCCCGAATAAATCCATTCTCAATGCACTTCCTTTAAAATAAAAGAAACATCATCTTCATGTTTGAAATATGATATATTAATATAATATTTTAGCACATTTTTTCTACTTTAAATTGTAAATTTTCCATTTCCCTCTTAACAATTTAAAACTAAACCCCATTATAAGGAAAACCCATATGCATTTTAAAAGGGAAATGAAATATTCCATTTATAAGAGAGAATGATTGTAAAACATTTCCAAAACCTTTTCCCATGAACACATGAAAACATTTTATCATTATTTTCACAAGGCCAAACTAATCAATAAATAAAAACAATAATCATAAAAAAAGGGAAAGAATAAAATATGGCATAATAATATCTAACTAATAATGAATCATTGTCATTATCCATGGAAAACTAAGCGGCAATAGACTTGGTTGAACTTTGGAGATCATGAATAATCCAGAACATAATAATACATGCTAACTGATCCTAGAAATCCTAACCCACTCAATTAAGTAAAAACTATTAATACAGTCAACCATACATCACATGGAATAGACCAATGAGAACAATCCCATAATAATAAAACTCAATATATCCCCACTCTATGGGCCACTAGCTAGTGTGTAAACTCACCAGTACAACAATCATTCTCAGAAAAATTTAATTTCTATGTTTCGTTATCCATGTCAAGAGTATATAATTGCATGAGGCAATAGATTATAATTGAGAATCCAATCACATAAACATATTTAATACTTTTTACAACAAACATCAACTCAGTCACATCAAGGATCAATCTCTTTCATTACACACATACCTCACTAAGGATTCCAAACTGATGATCTCTTTTTTCTAAACTATGTAATGGGTCACAAGGATTACATTGTGAAGAAAAACATCCATTTAAAAATGAAATCAGTAATATAATTATCCAATTATAACATTCATACAAGACATTTTAACCATTTCAACATAAATTTCAAAATGGCCCTCAAGGTATTTCTCACAAAAAAACAATATTTATCGAAGAACCAATGCCACCATTTAAAAAGGGGTAAAAAAACCCTTCTTGGAATTTCAAAATAATTTATATTAAAATTTACATTAAAAAACACAATATATTTAAAATCTGAATTAACTTTTAACAAAATTCAAAACGGGCCTCAATCCACTGTCACATATCAAATAACATTTAAAAGATTAATACAGATGGGTTTTAGAATCAGAACCACATGGAAAATCCATTCATGAAACCCAAAACATGTTTTCTAATTCCATAAATATAATTAAAAATCCAAACCATTCTTTAGATATCACAAACTACTCAAAAATTCAAGCTAAGAATTTTATCAAACGCATGGTGTGCACAATATAACCAAACAATGCCATTTAGAAATTTTTTTTATAAGTATCAAATTTTCACACCAAAAAATTATTACAAATATCAAACAATACTATTTAATTCATAATGAATTTGTGAAAAACAAGAAACCAATTAATCATAAATTAGAAAGGCATGTACAATGGGAAACCAACCTCAATCTCATGACGCTTCGATAACGCACACCCGGAATAACACCATGAAGGTTCTAAGATCCATGGTCTACCAAGAGGAACCTTAAAAAATAAAATACACTAACATAAATTGAGGTAAAACCAAACCCAAGATTCACATGACCGAGGTCGAAAAATATTTCAAGAGAAAAGTAAATAATGGGGACGATAGAGAAGAAAGAAGGTGTTTAACTTGAATACCTATCACCAAATGTTGAAGAAAACCTTAGATATTAACAATGGGGTGAAGGAAGAGGATTTAAGAACCAAGAAGAGCCTCCCCAGGGATGTATAAACTATGTGGGGGAATAAATGGGTGGATTTGGGTTTAATATCATATAAGAGAATCTTAAAAAGTTCATAATTTTTATGATCTGGGAAGCCCACAAGGTTTGGTAAACCGTGTTCCAACGATGTGGGATGGTTCTTCCATGAGGTAGTGGATACTAACATGCTTACAACATGGTTTTCCTAACATTGTGAATGTTATGAACCTTAATCTAGAAGAACCACATGACTCACATGATTTCCTACAAAAGTCCACACTATTTGACCAAACCCTGTACTGACCATGCACCAAAAGAAAAACACCCCGAAAATTAAAATTTAAACCCATCACACTTGAAACTAGAGAGAAAAAACCCAAATATAAAGGATATATACAACTGTATGATCTCAACCACATCCAAATAAAACTCAAGACTCCTATTTGAATTAATTCAACAATCTCAAACCATTTCCTAAAAAACTACTATAAAACACATGCTACAACCTCCCCAACCATGCTTCTAACAAAACCATTAGGTACAATCCAAAAATCCCAATGTTCACCCAAATTGAAAAGATCTAAAAATTAGATAACATTAAAATAAACCAATTTCTACTAGACCACATCTGAAACCAAACATAACATTCAACATGGAAGGCCATAATTGACTTCCCGTTATTTTAAAACAATCACCACCAATTTATCATAGGATAAATATGAATGAGACCTTTGGTGGTCTCCCCACCATTTGGAACTAACAACCCTAAAATGACACAAAAACATATACAATAATGAAAAAATCCCTAAAACAATGGTAAAACAATTTATGTAATAGATAAAATTAAACTGTCTCTATTTTTTTATTGAATCTATAATATAGAATAAGGTCCCTCATACTGTGGGGGTTTCTGACTATGTGTGAGCTTCACTATGGAGTCTATGGTGGTATTCTTGATGTTTGAACAAATTCTTACCTCATTTTTAGAGGCTAATAATCCATAGTTAGAAATAATTCTCTTGTGTGACATGAGCGGTCACACAGCATCCCAAGAGAACCCAATAGAGCAAGTGGCACAAAGAGACTCACTTCACTTAAAACAGAAATATTAAGCATTTCTTAAAGATAACCACAATTACATTAAGAAAATGTTATTAGGTGATCCAAAAAAATACCCTTACATTACAAAAGAAAGAGAACACCGTAAGGAACAACAACCACAAAAAAAGAAAAAACTATAATGTAAAGGGACATTAAATTGAGCCCAAACAACACTCTAATCATACGAAATAGTTCCACATCACTTCCTAGAAACACCCCAAAAAAATCATTATATGTGGACTAGGTGCCCACAGTCATGAAAGGAATTTGGTGTGCTCAAAAATTATGACTTCTTAGGATCTGTCTTCCAAACTAGCGATACACCATGATTCCATTCCCATAAGAATATTTCAAAAGATCTTGAGTCCTTTTAATTCTACGACCAGCTCCAACAACTTTTTACTACTTCCCCATCCCCTTACTATAATTCCCTTAACCACTATTACAAACTGGAGGAAGAATATCTACATTAGGATCTCGAGCTAGCATATCCTCAATGTGAATAGATTTACTCACCATGTCAGCAATGGAAGTTAAACCAAACTCTGACACCTTTGAAAACAGATCAGGATGAATCCCAATATTAAAATGATGAGCCTTTATGGAATCATCTGCAGTATAGTGCAGAAGGTAAGAGAAAAGATCTAGGAAATGACGTAATTAATCCAACAACAATCCATCACCTCACTTTAATAACCACATATCCATTCCCTTTATAACATTAACTACTTTAGATAAGTACTACTGGATGAATAAATCCTTGAATAACTCCCAAGTGAGATCTATCTAAGGCTTCTTTTGATAGACAAACTTCCACCACTTCTAGGTTGGTCCTTCAAACATGAAGGTAATAGACCTCACCAATAATGACTTAGGAAACCCAAGGAAATTGCAGATTTAATCAACCTCCCACATCCACTCTTCTTCATCAAGAGGATCCGTTTGACGATAACATAGAGGTTGATGTAAATTTTGAAACTCTAGAATTAAATCCTTATATTGATTATCTAGATGGTTTTCTAATAGCGAACCACCTGTGGCTACACATCCAATATCCATAAAATCCATTATGGGGGAAAACACTTATCAATATGAAAACCAAGATCTCAATGAAAACCATTTCATAAAAAAGAGTTATTTTACTCCAAATAACATATAAACAACACTTTTAAATCAATATAAAATTAACTACACAACTACTAATTTTCAAAAACAACATAATTATCTTTTTGGATTTTTTAAATGAAAACAGACGTTGTGGATTTTGACACTCATCAATGGTATTCCCTGAAGCCTCAAACATGCAAGATCCTATGCAACCCCAGGAGCTCATCAAATCATGTCATCATCCTTCCACTTTATAGAAATATCTATGCATGTGATCACCAATGGAAATATAAATGTCCAAAAAAACATTCCAATTCAAATTCCATTGAACATTTCAAAATCCCACCATGTCAAAAATAATTTTCATATTTTGCACTTTAATCCATTTTATCAAGCTCAAAAATTAAATATCATGGATTTCCATCAAATTCATCCCATTCAAAAAAATATTCTATATTTCAAAAAACTTCATTCCATCAAAATAATTTAAAAAAAACACTTTCAAATTCTTTCCTCAAAATAAAATTGAAAACTCATTATCCATCATTCAAAAAGCACTTCATTTATATTATTAAATAATAAAATAAGATTTCCCAATACAATTTCATAATCACAGGGGACTCAAATAAACTCACAATGGTAAAATAGTGTTAATGGGTGACATGTCCACATTGTTGGTGGCCACATGCCAATCACACCACTGGAATCGAGTTTATTCTAATACAATGTCCCTGACTCCACATTTCTTTCCATACCCTGATAGCTCACTAAGACCTTTATCCTGAATCTCATTTCATATTGTAAACACAAAACAAATCAAAATAACCTAGGAATCCAGGAAACCCAACTTCCCATTGAAACTTAGGGTTTGATCCATAATGTGTTGGCCAGATACTCCCCCAGACTTGCACCCCAAGATTTGACAGTCCTAATCTATCTACCATGACATCCCAAATAATAGAAGGACTCTCTAAAAGTTAGGTCCCTTAACATCAAACCTCATTTTATACAATTGTATCATGAACCAACCTCAGTTGACCCAGAATTGGTCACCTGAGCTGATCCGTGGAAAGGATAAATGGGCATTCTCGAACCCCACAGTCTAGAAACTTGTGTCAGGCATCAATAGAGAGACCAAATGGAATGATTTTTTCCAACATAAATGAAATAAATAATGGTAAATAAACAATGGAACCAAAATAAATATATAAAAGTTGGGCATCATTTTACAATATCTAAAAATACAACAACTAAACAAAAAAACTCAAGTTAAACCTAACAACCATAAAATCGTAATGTGACCAAAAGGGTCACTATCCAACAAAGAAACCTACCATCACCCATGGAAATATAAATGTCTATGAAACCTCTTCTAAATGATAAAAACAAGAATGAAATATGGGTGTGATTATAAAAACTCAGTAGGTGTTCACATAAAATCTTTTCCCAAAGAACATCCTTTAAAATAAGCAAAACAACTTGTTTATATTTGAAATACAATATATAAAAAGAATATTTTCCACATTTTTTCCCATTAAATAAAACATTGTACACTAACCTTTTTAAAATTTAAAACCACACACATTTCCATGGAGTAATCTTTTTCCATATTAAATGGGAAAGGAAACATTTCATTTTTAAGAGAAAAGGAGTGTAAAATGTTACGAAAACCTTTTCTAGTGAGCACATGAATACATTTCATCATTCTTTGAACAAAGACAAATTACTCAAGAAATAATCCAAAAATAGTATAATAAGGTAAATGTAAAACATCACAGTAGAATAACTAACCAATAATTCATCATAGTCCTCCATAAATAACTACTTTTCAATAGACATGGTTGAAACAAGGAGATTATGAATAATCCATAACATATGAATGCATATTGACTCATCTGAAAAATCATGTCTCACTCAATGACATTAAATCACCCAATGCGCTTGACCACATATCACATGGTACAGAACAAGGGGCACAATTTAATAGGATTAAAACTTAGTATATCCCCATTCTATGGGCCAATAGCTAGTTTGTAACCAAACTAATATAGTAATCATTCTCAAAAACAAATAAATAGTTATTCTAGGTAATCCATGACAATATTATAAGATAGGGTGACCCAACATATGCCAACTGAGCATCCAATAACATAAACATATAAAATAATATATTTAAGAAGCATCACCTGAGTCAATCGAGGGATCAATCTATTTTATTACCCACATATATAACAAAGGAGTCCACACCAAGGATATATCACTTCCTCACTATATAAAGGGTCATGAGGATTCTATAGAAAGGACATACCACCCATTTAAAAATGAACTCAATAAGCTAATTATCCAATGGGAGTTTTTATGATAAAAAAATTCCTATTTTCCTACAATTTTCAAACATGCTTCAAGCTCTTTATCAAAAAAATAATTATTTATCAAAGAACCGATTCCAAATTTCTAAAAGTGGTGCAATACCACTACTTTTAATTTCACAATAATTTATAAAAAATTTATTTTAAACACTCACATCACCTTTACAATCCAATTTCAATTTTATCAAGATGAAAAATAGTCCACAATCAACCATCAAGTTTCAAACCACTTTCAGAATCCAAATACACAAAGACTTTAAACTCAAAACCACATGAAAAACTCATTAAATAAACATAACAAATATTTTAAAATTCTATATATATATATATATATATATTTAAAATTCCTAAAAATGATATAGTTAACTACTCCCAAAGTCCAACTATGAATTTTATCAAACACTTGGTGTCAACAATATATCAAAACAATATCATTTAGTAGAAAATGTATAAGTTAAATCATTGTACACAAAAAATTCTAAATATTAAAAAACACAATATAATTTAGAAGGAAGGTGAATAAAATAATAAATCAATGATTAATAAATTGAAAATTTAATTTAAAAAGAAAACCTATCTTAATCCTGTGGCGCATCAACAACACACACTAGGAATCACACTATGATGGTTCCAAGAGCCAAGATATACCAAGATAGAACATTAAACTACAAGAAAACCCAAAACATAAATGAATGAAAACACAAACCCTAGATCCACATGAATAATGTAGAATGATATTTCAAGAGAAAATAAAATAAATAAGAAGAGGGAGATGAAAGGAGGATATTTTGATGAAGATCTAACCCCAAATCATGATAAAATTATTAGATATATACGAAGGGATGAAGGGTAGAGTAGAAGAACCAATGAGGATCATACTTAGGGTTATAAGAACTCTGTGGAAAAAATGGGTGGATTTGGGGTTAAAACCCATTACGTTTAGTTTGGGAATTTCTTAATTTTATATGTTATGGGAAGCCCACATGGTTTGGCTGTATAATTTGGTAAACCATGCACCAAACATGTGGGACGGTTCTACCAAAATAAAGTAGATTCCTAAACACTTACCACAAGAATTTTATAACTGTGCTAAGGTCATGTACCCTCAACCCAAATCTCCCCAAGTCCCATACCATTTCCTGGAGAAGGCCGCACTATTTCACCAAACCATGTGCCGACCATCTACCAAAAAACACCCTGAAACTAAAAATTTAAACATATTACACCCCAAAATCAAGAGAAAACCCTATGAAAAACGATAAACCAGATCATAGTTAAAAAAAATCATGGTTTGAAAATGTCTTTATTTTTTTTCAATTAGTTAAAAAAATTGAAACACTATTTATTCTTGTGAACAACCTACCGTCCCCATTAAATGTGTATTTAATTTTTTCTCTCTAACTTGCTTGATTTGATATCCATAGAAATATAAATAATATATATGATAATTATATCATGTTTGAAATTATATATATGATGGATCCATGATCAATTTAATATGATCAAAAATACTAAATCAAAATCTTACATTTAAAACAAAGCAGTTAAAACTAGAAATGTTATTTTAACAAAGCGTTATTAATAAATGGTTTCTATAGTGTCATAATTAAATAATATATGAAAAAATATATATGATTATTTTTATATATTATATTTATAATAAATATATACATATTATATATTAGGTTTGAACATGTATAATGGAAGTCATGACTTATGGAAATAAATATATAGTCTCGCTTTTATTTCTAGGAGAATTATGAAAAATTCACCAATAAATTTTTAACTATGCACATAGTTCCCCTTTTAAATCTTATATCATGAATCCAATTCATGAATTGATAATTAATGTATTAATTTATTTTATTCAATAATATGGATTACATTTTAAAAGAGTACGAAAGCGATAAGGGGGTTTTGTCTCAATTTTCCTTCTTTGAGACATATATTATTTTTTACATCTATCTTATTTCATTACGGATACACACATTCCCTATAACATGTGATATCATTAATTAATTTATTATAATTATATTTTATGTTTCATTTATTATCACACTTTTTTGGGACTTACGATTAAATGTTACCAAAGTTGTAATGGTTTTGTGATATAATATCATCACTTTTCAGAAATATTTTTTTATAATTCAGATGATGAAATATTATGTTTCATTTATCAATAAACTCATGATTTTTTTTATCATATGGTTATTTTATGAGAAAAAAGATTTTATTTCATTTTACAAATTTTATATAATTAATATTGGAAAATAATGTTTCTATAAAATATACTCTTTATATTTCACTATAGATAAAACCTAGTTTTCAACCACTTCCATTTATTCTAAAAATGTTTTTAATTTTTTTAAAAAATTAATGAAATAGTTAATTATTGAAAAAAATTCCCAACTTTTACTTTTTATTTTTTTAATTGAATCATTATTCCATTTCCCAGACCTGAGATGAATGGATTTTAAAAGAATTGAGTAGAATGTTTTTTTAATATGTATGTCATGAATGGAATTTTAATCAGGAATGACCACACAATATTTTCATAAATAATTTATAGGTTTCATATATTATTTTCAATGTAAATTATTTTGATCATTTTTCATGTTTTGAAAATTATTTACAAAGTAAAATGTTATTTTCATCATGAAGTGTTTCAAATGATATTCAAATATTCCTTTATAATTTTAAAATGTTACTTTCAAGGAAAATGATTCTAAAAATGTTTTCTATTTTTAAAAAAGTGTTTTTCAAAGAGTGAAATCTATTTTTCTCATGAAATGTTTTAAATTACTATTTAATTTTTTGTTATAAGTTTCCAAAGTTATTTTGCAAGAAAAATAATTTGAAAACATGTTATGTTTTAAATTTTTTTTCCACTATGGAAAGTCTATTTTATTCAATAAATGTTCCAATTGATCTTTAAAATTAATTTTTCATTTTATATAACATCTAACGGTTTAACTTAATATTTACTCGAGATATGATCCAATGATACTATTTTCACTCATTCTCTTAATGTTTTATATATATAAAGAAAATATGTTTATGAAACCCATTTCCCTTTCACAGGTTATATTGTGATACGATAATTATAAAACCTACTTTTATATCTATGGGGAACTATTTGATGAAATTATGAAATGATTATAAATAATTATTCATTTATATAAAATTCTCTACATTTAAGTTTTTAGGAAGACCATATATTTTCATGGGATATGATATGATGAATTTTTTATGATCTTTTGGAACACATAAGTATGATTTTAATTATGTCATTTTGGTACTTATATCTCCCTCCAATGTATTATGTAAGTATGGTTACATTATGAGATAAAAAGGAATATAATGGTGTGAGAACCTATATCATTAGGGTATTTTTCTAGTATGATATTATTGGGAATGGACCTTGACTACTATGATAGTTTTTGGAGTGAACACGTCCCACTATGATAACCTTGGAAATGAGCCTTGACAAAAAGGGAAATGATTTTCTATTCTTATATGTATTTATTAACAACATGTATTATGTTAATGTTAATATCTCATGACTCATTCTATTTTATTTCACTATGATTCATGTATTATTAACAATCAATATTTATTCCATAACTCATGATTTTAATCTTTGATATATAAGGTATTTTTTATATGTCATTCTCATGTTCACATACCCTTATTATTAGGTTATTCTAATGTACTTAATTTCTTAACATTACTGATCATTTTAGAAAACTATTCCTTATGTTTACATTCCCCATGTTATGATTAAATGTACTATGTATTCTATTTTTAATAAGGTTACTAATTATTAAGAACTTAGTGTGGGATAATGCAGCTCAACTATGAACCAATTTTTTATGTATCCATGTTTTTAAAGGCACTATACCTTTATGATCCTCATGAGTTTGTTTCCATAATGTTATGAATTTTTATCTAAGAATTTGTAATATCAATATTTAAAAATACTTGATCATTTTATTATATAATTTGATGTGAAAAAATAACACGAAAATTTCATTAAATACATTCTTGAGGTAAAATAACTTTTCATTTTGAGTAACATCAAAACATTTCATCATAGATAGAAAATAATTTTGAAAGATCGCTTGTACAATTTCTTTAGTAAATTTTCTATTCCATTTTGAAAATGATTATTTAAAATCCAAAACATTATAAAATATTAAATAAATCAATTAATTTTGAAATAACATTTGAATCATTAAAACACATAGTGGTAATGAATGAGGGAAAATATGTTTATGTTGTAAATGTTAAAAATAAACATTCTTTCCAAACAATGTGTAAAGGTAGTCAAGGTGACATAATAGAAATATTTTATGAAATTTAATTCTTGATTTTTTTTAGAAAAAGATAAATAATAACATCTTAATTAAATCATTTATGTTTATATTATAATAATTTTGAAAACATTTTATAAAACATTTATATAGAAGATAAAGATTCCCCATATAATAGAATGTTACATGATCGATATCACTTAAAAACGACTTTCTTGATATTGTATTAAAAAATAAGAGTGAGAATTAAAATAAAAAATGTTAACCATATTCATAAATAGTATATAATAAGGATATATGGTTCAAAATAATAAGATAATGTTATTTCCTCAAAATGAACCTCAAACATAAACATTACAGAAAGAATGGATATTTTAACAAAAAATACTTTTCCACTTTGGTAATACTTTATTTGTAATACCAATTAGAGAAATAAAATCAAAATAAACATTGAATACCCAGAAAATAAAGATATTTAAGATATAAAATAATAAATATATAGTATACACACCTCATATAAAATATTGGTGTATAACATAACATATGTCCCAAAAAATCAAATCTAGATGATGAACCCAAACAATTACTATAACATTGAATTGAGAATTAATAACTGAATAAATTATATGTATAAAATGTAAATTAAAAGAAAATAGTATAAATGAAAAATAATGTAATCAAAATTCATTATACACATAATCAAATAATATCAATGTCACTGAAGAAGAAATATAACCCAATATAAAGATATTGAGTAATGAAATTATTTACTACTTGGAAACATTCAAGTCAAATACAATTGGATAAAATAATTCAAATGGAAAAACAACATATAATGAAAGATGAAGAATTAATGAAATTACATTCAAAAGGATAAGTATATAAACCCTATAAAATAAATTATGTGCATGACTTTAAAATATTCCTCAATGAAAGGAAATTGAGAAGAATTCCCCTACATTGAGTCCAGACATTCTATAAATTTCAAGTAGCTCTTATATAATTGGATTATATCAATTATTTAATTTATGAAGAAATATTTAAAATATTAATGAGTTATAATTAAATGAATTATTTTATTAATTTTAATGAATTATTTAAATACCTAATTAGTTAATTCTATGTCTTGTATTTTTAGGATTTTTTGTTAATTGTTTCAAAATAGATTTTGTATGATGAACATAGTTAGATAAATAATTCTTTAAGTATCTCCAGAATAAAAATAATTATATATTTATAATATTTATTCATTAATTATCATTTTAAAACCAATCCTGATTTATGAATATGACAAAATGAACTATGATACAATCATTGATATGGTAGGTCCTAAGTATACATGAGCAACATTTCCATTTTTCAACAATCATTATCAAAATATGGTGAGTAATATTTTTTCTTTATAGAATAATATTAATTTAAAAAATTCCATATTATTTAATTAAATATAATTAATTTTATTTTTCTTTGTGATTTAGTGATGAAAAAAGAATCATATCTCTTTGTGGAGGTAGTTTTCCACACACACACACACGAATGAAGTTATCATTTTTTAGTAAGTAGAAAGGTAATAAATAAATTTTATATTATATTATAATACTAATAAATATGTAATTATTATCCTAATTATGCCACATTTATTCATTATTATTATCCTATTTACCGTCCATGATAGAGTTAGTAAAAAATCATTGCATCGCTTCACAAAAAAGTTTTGTTATCTTAAACACGATTGATGTTATTGTATCCCATATAGAACGAAATGTGAGAATGTATATGTTATATAAATATTTATGGAGTTTAATTATTTTTAAAAATAATAAATATATATATATAATTAAACTTAATATTCATCATTATAACAAGTATTTATAGAGGATGATGAAAAACGAATTATATTGTTTCGTGAGGTAGTAGTTCATCACACACAAGATTAATGGTTTCATTTCCCACTGGATGGAAGAGGAAATAGATTTAGGTTATTAAATTAATTTAATAACATATCATTATAAGTTATATTAATTTTTTATTATATTATAATTAATGAAAAATATTTTATTAAAGTGAAATAATAAATAAAATAAAAATGCTTATTTAAAATCTATACACTTCTTTAGAAAAAAAAACATTGTTTAGCCCCAAATTCATTAATAGGTTGGACTAATAATCAAAAAAATGATTCAAATATTTAGGTAGGGAGGAAATAAATATTTTTGGGTATTTATTCTCTGAGGTAAATGTATTTTATTATCTGATGAAGAGAGAAGAATAGGTGAACTTATATAATTGAAGTGAGTAGCACACTGGTAATTTTTAAAAGAAAAATGATACACACATTTTTTAAATTAAAAAATATTCCAAAATAGACCATTATATAGACTTATAAAATATATGGTCTAAATATTTACATCAAGTAGATTTTAAATGGGGTTTTAATTCATTTCAACCCTTATCTTTTTAGTTTAACCCTCGGTAATTCTGTTTTTACATTAACAGTGGTAAAATATTTGTACTTCTTCAGTATTCATTAATAAACAAAATGAATAATACCCTATTAAATAATCTAAATTATTTTGATTCCAAACATGGAATCCATTTTACAATTTAAAAACACATTTGTGGCTGATATAAATTTAAAATTAATACCACATACATGACAAAAAAATTGGGTTTTCAAGAATTGTATTGCTCAAGAAAAAGATAATTTTACATTTTCCATATGAAAAATAATAAACATTACAAGAATATTAATTAATATTTATAGATATATAATATATAAATTTACTTTAAATAATTCTTCATTATGTATTTTATTAATTAATTTAAATGGGGAAACATTATGCTCTTTAAAATAGTTTTCATAAAAATTTCATTTTTAAAACCAAAAATAAAATTATATAAAAAGCCATTATTTTTTTCAAAAGAAATTAAGTGGATTATATATAACTAATTAATAACTATTTTACTAGAAATAATTTTAAAAAAATAATTGTACTTCTAAATTTCTTAATTTATTTAAGATAAATATCATTTTTACAAAAAATCTATATTGTTAACTATTGCATAAAAATTCAATATTTTCTAAAAAATATAGAAATATCATACTAATATAATTTTAATATGATTAATTATAAAATAATGTCAATGTTATCAAAATATATTTTCTAATATTAGTAATTATTAATTTTAATGTATGTTTTCAGAGCGTGATGAAACTGCCATTTAGAAAAATATAATTTTTCCAGAAAACATTTTTTTTCTATTAAATATTTAATATTTTATTTCCTAATATATATATAACCGTTGATTATATTTTATACATTTTAAAACTATATAATTTTCATTATATAGTTGGCCATATTCATACTCACCTATTTAGTGTGTTGGTTATGAAAATATTTTATATTAATCTTCATTTATACTCAGGTTTGTGTGTACTATAATCTATCAAATATATTAATAATATATATTTCATGGGTCATGTAATCTTGGTGATTCATGTAGGAAAATATATTTAACATATATTCATTTTTATAAAAATCATTATGTTTTACAGTCTAACTCAATCATTATAGTTTTTATAATACTTTCTAGGTAGTAATGTTTTTCTTGGAGAGGCATATTATTATTATTATTGTAAAGATTTCAATCTCAATTTTTGAATTATTTGTTTTTTACCTATTTTTTAACGTTTTGGAATTATTAATGTAAATAAAGATAAATAATAATATTCCTTTAATAATTTTATTACATTACATTTATTATTGTACTTAATTTATTGTTTATAATCCATAACTATAGGTGAATTATTATTTAAAAACATTTTCTCATTCATTATTGGACTTCTTGATTACAGAAGAATGATTTTTATAAAACTTAATATTATTATAATAGTCAAATTACCTTTATATATTTGATCCACTACTACTTATAATGGTAAAATTTTATATATTTAGTTTTTTATTTCATTTATGTGGCCACCATCTATTTATTTGTCTAATCAGGTTTTTTAATGTTGTTTTTTATTTATTTAAAATTTATTGTAAATCTGTATTGATTTTGGATGCGGGATATTGAGAAAGTATAGATTATTATTGTTTATTTTCTTCATAGTAATATATATCTTTTTAGTATTAAATTTCTCATTAGAAAAATATATTGTACTATTCATTTTGTTTAACTCTAAAACCAGTATTTGTTTTTTTAACCAACATGAATTATAATTGGATGAATATTAATTATATATGGGATATAAAGGAGGAAAATATATTTCCCAGAAACCTATAATATAATAGTCGTGTGAATCTTTTAATTTTTTTCATAGATAAGTCAAATGGTTCAATATAGGTCATATTGCATAATATATGAATATTATTCTAAATTTCTCTAGTTCTGTTTGTGTTTATTCATTAACCGACATCTTTTTTATAGAAATAACAAAAAATATATTAGATAACTCAATATCAAATATATACCATGATTATATTTGGATACTTCTTAAACACCCTTTATAAGAATCACTATCCAATTACTAAATGGAAAATAATTTACATCTATATTTTCAATGATGAAAAATATTTTTTGTGTGATTTTTTACAATTATTAATCACATAACTACTAAATGTATTATACTCTCAACCATTGGAGAAAATATTTTATTGAAATATTTGATTTTTTAGTGAAATTTATTTTGTTATACGAAAGAATAAAACACAATCTTTTAAATACTTTATAATAATAATATAACTCCACTTTTTGTGTTTATCTAATCACACATATTTATTTCCTATTGATTTTTCTTTTTGGAATTTGGAAATAATTTTTCTACAAAAATCATATTCAAAGGAATCAAATTGAATATAATTATTGAATGTAAACTATAAAACCATTCCTTATTAACCTTATTTTATGAAAATGTAAATTATATAATATTTTTTTGGTCTTCTATGACTCCTTGTGGTTTCATAGGATCACATACAATGGGAAATTATTTTAAACGTTTTTGAGGGTCCTCTTCTTGAAACCTAAGGAGTTTAGGTATATTATAAATAAATCATGATCTAAATACAAATCTTGATGTAACATCATGGTACAGTAGTCATATCTGTGATGATAAAAATCAGGTGTAAATATTGTTTTTAATGAACATTGAACTAAAAAATTTGATAAACCATAATCAGGATCTCATTTAGATAAATTTAATTGTTAAATTTTTTTAATATGTGTTCTTGGAAAATTTTATAATATTTCATCATTAAAAATTGTAATTTATTTTTAAAAACTTTTGTAAAAGTATTAAAATTTTGATTGAATGTTCATTAAATTATAGGGTCTAATTGAACAAATTATTATGAGATAATATTTTGGTATAATACACTCAAATTAGTTAGAATATATAATAGTAGAACAATTAATATGAATTACATTATGAACTGAAGATAACCACCCTATAAATTTTGGAAATTTCATATGGATCCAATCATGGTAACTCATGATAATTAATTATTATCCTTGAAATATTGTATAGTGGAAATTAAGGTTATATCTTGGGGAGATTTCAATTTATTTAAATGATTTAACTTATTTGAAAGAAATTATGATAATGAATGAAAATAATTTCGAATGGAATATTTTTATGAATAGAAAATGATAAATAAGGAATAAATCAATCATAAAATGAAATTAAGTTATTCAAATTTAATAAGTGAAGTAGAAGTAATAATAAGGTTTAACCCCAAGTTCTCTAAATTATTATCTAGAAAAAAATACTACTACCATTAATGAACTTGTTGAATGAGTTCAACATTCATAGACTACATACCTTGTTTTTTAATGGTATAAAATATTACACCAATGTAACATCCTCGATATTACATGGTATAATAATATTACATTCATTATATCATAATTATTTTTTTATCGATTTATAAGGAACATCTGGGGATTTTAAAAGCTAAAAAAAGTGAAAGATATGGGGTACCAACCATTATCTTTGATCTTTTGGACAACCACTAGATACCCAATGGGATAGAATAAACCTATAATGAATCTAGATGCCACTAAGTAGTAGATACAGACTAACCCTCTTGCTAGTGGACTAGTTTGTAGCTCAATCTTCTACCAGTATTCACTAGCAAGTCGGTCAAAAACCAGCAGTCAACTGTAGATCCAATTGATAACTGACATGGCCCACTAGCTCACCATTGGTTCCATGATAGCATGTTCATTAAGGGAACCTACATAGTTATAATTTCACAATTGATTTTGTCTTCCACTTATCCTATTTTGGCACACTTATAACCAGAATGATCGTAAGAGTGCTTCCTCAATGGATATGTCTATCCCTTTTCCCTCTCTTTAGAATTTAATGTAAGATTGCATTATATTCATTCTTAAATCACATTTTACTCTTTATAAGAATCATAAATATGAGATATATTGGAAATATATATGGATCCTATTATGATCTAACATATAATTATTAGTTGATTTATAGTTGTAATTTTGGCCTAGAGTATCATCATCCCTCCCATGAATGGATCTAGATTCCCATTAGTGGGAAATCCCGTTGAGTATTTTTCTGTATCTAGAATCCCATATTATGTTCTCCATTTTAAAACATTATTCAAGAATACCTTTTGTGATTATTTAGGGTTGGTTCTTGGAATTGTTTGTGAAAATACATGGTTTGATGATGGCTCCATGTATTTGACATTGATGCACTTGAGTTATAATGTAATTTCCACTTAATTTATTTTTATAAATTTTTATAAAAATATTGGTATGTATGAATTCAAAAAAATGAGAACCAAAATGTGATATGGTATTGTTTAGAATCATTTTTCATATGTGTGTGACCCATGAGACTTATGTATTTTTTGTTATAAATATGTCAATCTATTTTATTACTTATTATGTTCATATTATTTTAATGTATAGGTATATCTAGTATCATGTATACAAGTGGATCACTATGTCTTGGTTATCCCTAGAATGGGGTAATTTTCTGGTGAATCATATAGCTGATGAATATGGTGGGACTTTTAGATTGGGAAGGGGTATGATTCCCTTGTCACCTGAACTGAGATAGATTGTGGGGTATGATTGTATTATGGCATGATCTAAGGATTATCTAACAATGTGATGGATTTGTCCCCTAGACCAGTTGGGGTAGGGGAATGAACGCCTTAAAGTCCATTTTGAGTTTATGATATGGATCTAATGTCCATATTCAAGACCATACGATTTATTGGCTATGTTCCTTGATTGGAGACACATATTGACCATAGGGGATGAACTGATATGTGATTATGTATGAGACATTACTTTTAGAATGGTCTAATAAAGTTATTGTTAGGGATCATAGAATGTTGGTTAGTGAATGATCTCCCAGTGTAAGGTAATACTATTTTTTTTCATTTACATACCATCATGAAATTAAACAATACACACATGTGATCTTTATGTTATGGATGCATTAGTGGTGTCATAATATGTTAATAATCACAACATATAATGTAATTTGGATTCATGTATATATTCCATGGTTAGGAATCTAGCTAAAAGAAAGTTTCCTAGGTTACAGAGTAGTGCATTTTGATCTTAGAGGACCAAGGTAATGCTAGGAGGGAATTTATACTATTACTATAGTGTTTTTCTTTATTTTATTTTGTTATCATATATTGGATGAAATAACACATTGCTTTCATTTTTTTATTTTTTATATAAAACGTATGCAATTTATTAATATCATAATGATTTTTTTATGTTTCTTTGAGTTTATTATGTTTACTTTTTGTGATTATAGTGTATGGATATTAATATTGGGGGAGTAGTCTTCCTAAGGTATTATTCAGACCCTCTCATCGAGTCATTAGCCTCTTTCATATGAGGATATGCGTGTGTGGTCATCTGATAAAATGAAATACCTAGTTATTTGGTCAGGGTGTTACAAATTGGAGTTAAAGGATCAAGGTCTGATGACATGCACCACCATATATATCTTGTCTTCCTTAGTGGACCTAGTTTAGTAGAACCAATTGTCAGATTTCAAGTGATTAGTGGAGTGAGAATGTTTGGCAGGGAATACTCAATTATAGGATGGTATTTGAGTATTTATGACTTGATATACATTCATTTGATATTTTTTGTTCCTATATCTACGAGGTATAATATAATGAGGCACTATCTTACTTTATATAAGTAAGATCGCCAATATTTAAAGAATTTGTGTCCTGATATCTGATGATGTTTCTGGTTTCCAAGTATGGTAACAGAAAATCTAGGTTTTTCTCTAGTTTTCCTACACATCTATTGATTTAGGACAAGAATAACTAATCTTTTGGATTACTTTATCTTCTTCATGTGCTCATGTGGATTCTTGAAAAGGTGTAGATGGACTTATTTATGGGTTTCTTTAGACTACAAGAGGTTGAGATGTTAAGTGGGTAGCTATTATTCAGCTAAATAAAAGAGAATATTTATTCCCAATTTGATTGACTCATTCACTTGATGAGTTAGGAAAGATCTATATAATTGATTTTTTATGAATTTATGGGGTTTCTTTGAGAATAGTATCTCACCGAGACTCTCATTTCACATAATAGTTTTTCAAATCCTCTTAAAGTATATCACGACTTTATTGAAGCTGCGTATACTCTGTAAACCAGTGGGTAGTCAAAGAGGACAATCTATATTTTATAGGATATGTTTCAAGCATGTTTTGTGGATTTCCATGAAGTATGGGATAATGATGTGGCTTTAACAATGTTTTAATTCGATAAAAGCTATTGATATTCGATTTATATAGACCATATTTTCATCTCTTTATATTTTAGTTGTTTCATTCACCCCTATGATTGTATGAGGTAGGTGGGGAATCTATTTTCAGGTTGAGTTTGGAGTAGCAACCCTCCAATCCGGACACGATGATTTAGAAGTTGTTAGTGAATTCTCATAGAATATAGAGCATATAAAAAACTTGATGGTAATGAAACTAAATGTTTACTAGGGTTGCTTAGTTTTTCTTATTGGTGTCACCTTATTTAGGGATTTTATATTTACAAAAACAGGGGAAGTTGGAGTCATGGTTTTTGGGGCCATTTAATATCATTGATCACGTCTAAATAATGTATTACTTATTATACCTCCCTCTAGGATATCGAGGTATACATAACATATTCTACCAGTCTCAGAAATGAAACTATCAACCTAATTCAGTTCATGTGATTGATAGATAAGTCATTTAGTTGGAACAATATACATTGATTTTGGAGAGGCCAACATAGATTGTTGACAAATGTGATAAGGTGTTGAGGGGGAAATTGTATAACTTATTAGAGTTTTTTTGGTAGCATAGATGAATCCATGAGGATCATAATGAGAAATAATGAAATATTATAGTGAAGTTTCTCACATTAATCAAGAAATAACACTATATACACTGTTTTAACACCCAAATATTTTATATTTATTACATTGTAAAAAAACATTAAGTGTTTTTATCTTGTTTTATATGAAATCCCAAGTCTAAATGAAAAATGATATAGAATAACATAATCACATAGTCATTGGATTGACTGTATGATTAATCATAAAATTAAGATAAATATGTATAAATTTTTTAAAAAGTCTTATGTATTTATTAACTGATAATGAATAAGTACTCAATTTTTTGTAATGCCATTTTACGCATTAAAAATATAATTATTTTTTAAAAAAGTTTTTACATCATTATTTGTATATATTGAATAATAAATTACTAAAAAATTTAAATATTTTATTTTATTGGAAGGAAATAATTTTTTATTCATCATTTCAAAATTATCTTTATATAATAATTTTTTATTTTCTTCTAAAAAATTAATTTTTTACTGAATAATAAAAAATACATATTTTTTTAGAAAATTTTCTTTCTATATTGATGTATTTATAATGTACCTCATTTTTTGAATTGATTTAAAAATTTCCATAATTAATATTAATTATAAAAAATCCAATAAATTTCATTTTAATGAAAATTTTATAGAATTTTGATATAAAAATATTTTATACATAAAAATTCATTTTTCCAAGAAAATTGATTTCTATCACGTTTTAATAGTTTATTTTAAAATAATTTTATACTATTTATAGAAATTTAATTTAAAAATATGGAACCCAATATTTTTATTATATTTTAAAATTTTCTTAATGATTTAACATTCATTTTTTCAAAATCAATAGTAAAATAGTAACACCTTTTTTCCTTGGTTGCGGTTAAAATTAGTTATCAGGGGTGTTTTTTGGAATGATGGGAACTTAATTAAAAGGAAAATAATTTGTTATTTATAAAAAGGAAAATTATTAAAGACTCTAAAATGAAGAATTTTACTATGGTCTCTCTGAAAAAGTGGAATTAGATAATCAAGAACCTGACCTGACCAGAGAAATCCATTGTTTCTAGCACCTTTGTTGGAAAGATGATTCACAAGAAAATTAACCACCCTGTAGAAATGAATAATAATATAGCCACTGGATTAAATAAAATCTTAGATATTGATCCATATATTCGTTAACTTCAATGAGATATGAGAATATCATGCTCTGATGGTTGGAACAATGATGTTTGAGTCACATTCTAACAAGAAATTATTCTAACCCCATTTGTTATATAGCCCAGATAAAATAATGAAACTATATATTTCACCATAAAGTGAATACGAAACACCACATGAGGCATAACTACATACTAATAGATCCCCATAATGACACTCGAAGACATCCCCATTAACTAATGGACCCAAATTGCCCCTTTATAACCCATAACTATTGACATTGATCCTCCCTGCAAAAGGAACTGGAAAGAAGACTTCTATTTTACCAAATAGTGGAATAAATTTCCTTGATACCAATCCTTCTCAGGATATAGAGATCATGACCTAAATTATGACACAAATACCTTTTATATATACTTGATTTCCTAACAGCCCCCAGTAATTGATCCAAGGTGAAATTAACATTAGATTAAACATGATCCCAGATCCATTTTTTATGAGCATTAAATATGATGAAGATAACCTACACTACATCATCCTGAAGGAGAAAAAAGTTAAGAATATAGAGAAATTTTTAAGTAGCCTTTGGGAAAATCTATAATATAGTTATTCTGAGGTAGATAAATCACAAAAAATTTTGAGAGGGCATTACATAATATTAGTGTCATGACAAAACTTAGAAATAAATCATCTATATCTTCATGGTGCTGATGATAGATAACATATTAAGAGAAGATAGAAATTACATAATTATGCAAGTAATCTTCCATAGGAAATTTTATGTTTTCCATACTCCATACAAGATAATACATGGAAGTCATTATGAGAATCTTATTGAGCATGTTAAACCATTTAAATGAATTTCAGGACTAATAGAATACTGATAAAAAAATTTAAAAGAAAGGACACTATTCATTGAAGGTACCATGCCTAGAAATCATGCCTTGATGAAAAAAATGTAACTAAAAATATCATTTTTAATACTATAGAAAATCACATCAATATTTATTAATTGATCCTTAATTTAAATTCCCAATTCCAGATTATTGACATCATGCATGATAGTGTCAAGAAGGTGGTCTCCAAACCAGTTGGTATTCTATAAATTAAGAGATAAATCCATAGATACCAACCATCTAAAAGAGAAGCAATTGTAGAGAAAATGGAATAAATGTTAAGACATATAGAAGAACCAATAACGTTATATTTCATATATTTGATCCTAAACCTTAATCTAGAACAAATAAAACCAATAAAACATGAATTCACATTAATTATTCCCCAGATAAAAATATATTTAAATGATTTTTTGGAGAACCAAAAACTTTTAATACCCATCCCCCTATTTTATATGGAATTTAGCTAGCATTGACAGAGACATTGACTATCTTCCATTCTAAAATTATACCAATGAAAGTAAATTTCTTTATGTAAACATTGATTCTTTTTTTGAGTTCAAAAATCCATCCATAAACCATGAAAGCATAGATGAATTTGGAATTGGTGACCGATTTCACTAACCAAACATGAACATCCATGGATAGTGATTAACCATTCTTGGATGAATGTTTTCTTATAATCCAACTAATGATACTTGAAAAATATAATGCTTTTAGCCTCCCACAAATCATAGGCACACACAAGTAAGTAAAGGGTAAAACACCCTCTCTAATACCTCATTATTTTATTGAATGATTTTTCTTGGGAGCAGGAATACCCATAACATAGAAGATGAAAGACTTGTTCCAATGAACATCCTGACGAGAGACCTCAGACTAATGAGAAAGGGCTATCTTGATGTTTTTGAGATTACCCTTGGTCCCTTGGGTAAATAGTATGATATCATCCACATAGATAAGGTGACTAGGGGAAAAGAGTCCCTGGATACAATTTATTGATTTATGGTTCACATTTTTAGCCATGATGGAAAGAATCCTACTGAGATAATCCTTTATAATGTAAACATAACTATTTAATGGGGATCACATTCTCTAGCACCCCTATATCATGTAGATTATTCTTCATATGAGCCATTATTAAGAAAAGATACATGATAATACCCAAAAATGAGATTGATAAAGTTAATAAAACATCATCAAAACAAAACATTGCAATAAACTTATAAATAAAACTCCAATACATCATGTAAAAATATTTTTTGATATCAAGTTTAAGGGAAATTCTACCCCTTAAAATGGGATTTTTGAGGAGGATGAAAATTTATTGAGGTAGTAATAAGAAAATCCTAAATTGTTTTTCCCTTAATGAATACAAACTGATTTGAAAATATAATCACACTTCAAATAGAGACCAAACTACTAGAATGTATTTTAATAATAATTTTATATATGGTATTGACTATAGAAACATGCCTAATTAGATAAATCTAGTGGCATTTTACAATTTTTGAATGATGGGAATGAATTGTGCATTCATTCATTGTGGAAGAGAACCATATTTAAAAAATGAAGAACAATAGTTTACGTATCATCTAGAACAATCTTGCAATATGAATGAAGGAAGAATTTGGCGAGACTATATGAACTAGGGGATCATTCATATTTGAGACCAAAAAGAACATACATAATCATTGATTCCAATAGAGGATAAATGATCCTTGAATTCTTCTGTTGATTAACAAGCATTAGAATATTACTATCCAATGGATCTGAAATGATAGAGAAACCATTGATTATATCTTAATATTAAGATAAAACATGATCAAAGTGGTCCTATAGATTTTCCATAATCTTATCACTATTATTAGCTAAGGATAAGGGCCTAGAAACCATTCTAGAACTTTGATGGGAATTTAAGAACATAAAATTTATTCCATCCTCTTTAAGACAAATTTCTTTAAATTAATTTCTTTGTATGGTATCATTAATGTTAATATTAATATTAATTATTCCTTCCATCTAAAATTATTTAAAAATTACATCAGAAAAATCACTAATGGTACTATTTTCTTTACAACGAAAAAAAGAGGCCTCAAGGGAGGAAACATCACTATCAAGAGAAATAAATTGATCCTTGATCCATTTTGTTCAATCTCCAATTTAGTATTTTAAGATTAATAATTCAAGAAAATGATTAATTCCTATAATCAACAAAACTCAAAAATTACTAGACAATTTTACCAAAATCAGAAATATTCACAAAAGAATTATTGAACCAAAATGAAAATGGAGGCTTAGAGTTCATCCCCATAAGGTCAATCAAATTAAAAGTTGATCACAATTAACCATTTTAAGGTTTTTCAATAAATGGAGTACCAAGTTTCTATAGATTAATCATTAACAAAAGTCCTACTAATTTTTTAATCCACCATGCAATTGAGATGCTTCCAATTCTAGGAGTACCTAGAACCAACCTAATTAACTTAAATAAAGATATTTATATAGATATAGTATATAAATTCCCTGGAGGAAATGGAGTTAATCACAACACCTATTTTTATCTTGGTTTAGAATTTCTTTAAACTCACCAAGAACAACCAATGGACCCATGATATTATCTTTGAGTGACATAATTTATAGCCATAGACTCCTATGTTCTTGATTCCATTTGTGATCATATAATACAAAACATAATTTCTTTCTTTTTAAGAATATAATGGAACATGAAACATGGTGCTCACTCATGATAACCAAATAAGTCTCAGCCAAGGAGAAATGTTCATGAACCCATAGGTTCTTAACCCCAACCCAAAAAAATTATTTCCCAATATATTTAATTTTATATTTTCCATACTAGAAACTATAGAGGAAAAAATTATTTTAGGTTTAGAAAATTATATAAGAACGAGAATATACTTCTAAACACGAATACTAAGTGAATTGGAAATTTGATTATTATCCAACCATTGGAAATTATAAAAAAGATCCTCATTCAGATATTTATTTGGTGTTGTAACACTAATTTACTTTCCCCCATACTTTCTTCTTGTCATATTTCTCTGGTCTCCAAATATTTATTTTAGAGGCAGTGGCATCATACAATATATTTGTGATGTTAGTGGCTTTACTCAAATTTTCTTAATATTCATCACTATGTATTTCCCTAAAATAGTTATTCTATGGAAAACAAAAAATTGATGGACCAATTTGAGTGCCCTCTGTGATAGAAACATTCCTAATTTCAATTTCAATACTAGAGTAATCCGTGACATGAATTTTCACTATATTGGCAGACAAGATTTCATGATGGTCACTGGTATTCTTTGAGGAAATAAAGGAATTCCCCACACTAGAATTAGTTATATCATTCACAATATTATCAACTTGATTTTTAACAATATATTTATGCTACATCACGATAACTAACTCCTTGATTTTCAAAGAAATCTCCAAGAGCAGTTTATTTTCATCAACCTCATTCTACAGTTTTTAAGAGAAACTAGAAATATCATTTAAGATTTATATGTTTCCAAGAGTGATCATCCATTCATTCCACACAATTCTTAAAAGTGTCCCTAGAACACAAATTTTCAATTGACCAATTCATATCAGGTGTCTTTCATACTTCCTCCTCTTCCAGTGTAATATCATCCCATGATTTTCTGAAGTGATGCAATAAGGTAGATAGACTTTCATGTTTTCTAGTGTGACTCACAGCCTTAGGATCCTTTCCTTTCTAAAAAATAACAATAATTTTAATTTTATTTCTATTAAAATAATTCCATTATCTAGTCTTAGAAACCTCATTTCTCTTCCCATAGATCACTATACAATTTATAAACAAGAATCCCACATTTTTACAGACTTAAAAAAATAGAGGAACAAACTCATATTCCACCTTGATAATAATTTGTTTTCAATGGAAATAAGATTAATGAGATATAGTAATTTAAAATATGGATCAATATCCATAAAATATTAAGAAAATAATCTATGATCACCTTCCCATGATTGTTAATCCATCCTAATAGGGGTACCGAAAGAGGAGGAATATCATTTTGAATTTTGGGGTGCTAATACACCAACTCAGACAATAAAAAATAACCCATACTTGAGCATTAGAATTCATTTGATTGAGATGATTAAAATTAATGTCACATTCAAATATTCTAAAAACTCTGGGTTTACTTTTCTGATTACCCATATTCTATACAACATTGAGATACTCATAAGAATGAATGATAATTCGAAAAAATCCCCTTTATATCTGAGTGAATTCTTTAGAAACCTGAATATATACTATTGGACGTACATATATAGACTCTATCTCATCTCCTCCCCTAATTTGAGTAATTTGGAATAATTTTTTTTAGTATCAAATTAATATATTCTAATCTATTGAAAAATTACAAGTGTTTCCTCCCCATCTATTATAAAATAAAACTAGTTATCCTCTCCACTGCATACTTAAACAGTGAATTATATCATCCAATACCTTCCCAAATACATTACTAAAATCCCAAACCATGTACTAGATGTATTTTTTTGATCATAATATTATCCTTATAATTCAAAATGTGTAATCCAAATAATGTTTCTTAATGAATAAGTATAACTCTTACTATTGTACATTCAATTTTATCTCTTCTTCCATCTTCTATATACTAGTTTTATCAATTATAACATGATTAGTATTGTATAAATAATTATCTATGATTTTATTTTAATGATGTAAAAATATTTTTCAACCTACATTTCAATAAAAGTTAAATGAATGTACCCCACGTTAATATGTGTGGACTACCTCCTTCACACAGTGATAATAGTTATTTTACTTTACCACCTCACATCAGTTTCAATAATGAGTGATTTACTAAATATATAAGTTTTTTATAATTTAATATTTATTATGTAATTATAAAATTGTATTTATCATTCTTTTCTTCTTTTCATTATAAAATAAAAGCAATGTTCATGTGTATCTATGGACTACCATATCCATAAATGGTGTAATTAATTTTTTCATCATTAAATTTTTTGTAGAATTTTTAAAAATTATAATAAATATATTTTATATTTATATCATGATTTAAAATATTTAGTTTTCAGAGCCATGGTCTAATTACAATGACTGAAACTACTAAACTGAAACATTCATGAGAATCTCAAAAGTCAATACCCAACAATGATGACATTAATAAATAATTTTATATCAATTAGTGTTGAAATGTTATAATTTTATTATATATAATATTATAATTATGAATATGATTCTGGTGATGAATTATAATAATTTTAAAATTTTTATACTCGAGGTTAAATCACTTATGAATCAATTCGGGCATGAGGTAATGTTCATCATCTCAAGACTATTTCATTGAGACGTGATTGATTTTATACACATATTTATGTGTATATGGTGTATATATTGATCTGTTGACATGTTATATCATATATAAATTATAATTCATGGTATTAAATGACATTATTCAAGTCATCATATATAAGGGGTAATGATTTAAAAGTTTCCAAAGCATGAAGGGTTTTATATTTCAGAATCATATTTATCGAGATATTTTATGATTAAATTTTTGAGGTTTAAATTAAAATATATTTCTCACAAAAATAAGATATATTTATTTTTACTACAGTTATTTAAAGATATTACATGTTTT
Source organism: Viscum album (assembly GCA_963277665.1). Lineage (NCBI taxonomy): Eukaryota > Viridiplantae > Streptophyta > Magnoliopsida > Santalales > Viscaceae > Viscum > Viscum album. Next base: position 740,787,146 of record OY728160.1, read on the forward strand.
CTATTCATTTTCTTCTCTTTAATTGTGAAGATATAAAATGAATGTTTTTAAGGAAAAATGAATTTTATTTAATATTACATCAATGGTATTTTTTATAAAATGTATATATTTTATTTAAAATGACTAAAATAATGAATTAGATATTATATTATTTTTGTTTTCTTTCATTTTAAATTGTATTTTAATTTATATAAAAACTTAAATTAATATTATTATCATTTTCCAAATGAAGAGATTTTGACTAATTATAAAAAAATTAAATGGAATGATTATTTTAAAATACACTGAAGAAAATTATTTCCCAATGTCCTAATTGATCAATTCATTGGGTACTCCTTTACATTATTCCAAAGATAATTTAAAATAAAATTATTTTCTTTATATTTTTGAAATTTTTTATTTTAAATACCTGATTTGAAAATGAAAAGTTTATATTTCTCAGAAGATATTCTAGATATATTTTAAAGTAATTTTTTCATGTATAACAACATAATTTTATGGCACTTGTGCTTCATAGGGATGTGATTATATGATAATATCCTAACTTAATATTTAGAGTCAATATTGTAATTTTGATTAAATATTGATAAAAATGGTTTTCTTTTACATGTGTTATTTTATGTTGAATGAAAATGTTTTCTTGATCTTATAGAATACATATAAATTGATCATGATTATGTGATGGGTGGTTCCATTATATAAATCAAATTAAATGGGAAAATATTAATGTTTTCTATTCTCAAAGGGAAAACAAGAGGTTATCCCAATCAAAAAATAAGTTCACAGGAGGTTATCCCAAACCCAAAAGAGGGTACACAAGAGTTTGATCCAATATCAATGTAGGTACATTAGTAGTTATCCCAATTCTACTATTTAATGACTGTCTTGGTAGGTACCATTGACATATTACTTCATCGATTAATATAATTCCACAATTTATGAATATATTTTATGACATGATATTTTTCTAATTTTATACTCTGATGGATCATGTTATTTTAATACATTAGGATTCATGTCCTACATACTACCAAGATTTATTCCATAACTCATGTTTATGTTCAATGAATTACTTGGTATCTTTTTAAAAATTCTAGCCCATGTTTTCACACCCTTATTCTCATTTTATGATTATATTCTCATTTATGTATCTCTTATTTACCCTTATTGATCCTTTGAGATCATGATTTCACATGTTTTATATTCCCTAGGATATAACTAAATGTTTTAATTATGTTATATCTATGAAAGTTATTATTCATGAATAAATTAGTTGGGGATAATGTAGGTTCTTTAAAATTGAATTGTTTTTGTATCCATGTTTCCAAAGGCACTAAACGTCAATGATTATATTATAGATCATAATTATATGTAATAATTATTAATCTAAAATGATGTAGTATTTATGTACCAAAATTCTTAGGTCATTATAGTTGGTATTAGTGTATGGTTTAGTTAATTTTTGGAACAAGGATATGAAATCCTATTTGATAACCCTTAAGAAAATCTTATGAATAGTATAACATCATAATTATTTTTAAATGAATATATCATGTAATTTTTTAACAAATAAATCCCTAAGATTAAAATATATGTTGACATAGTTTTAGAATAGATGCATCTAGGTTCAATAAACATGAAAAGAGGTGTTTGAGTATATCTCCACCACCATTCTTGTGCATGATGAATGAGACTATATTGTACACGTGGTTTGACACTCCCATGTATATTATTGGGTTAATTCATGTTTTAATTAACCATTATGATATATTTTAAATTGATAATGAAAATTTATAGCCTAGAATAAAAATATGGTGTCATGGATTAAAAATATGGTGTAATGATTTAGGAATCCTAGAGATGTTTTTTCATGATTATATAGTTTCCCACACACATTATTGTTTCTTTCAATATTAATTTTCATTTTAGTCAATGATTATAAGCTAAATGAACTTGGTTAATTCATAATTTTATATTTAATGCAATGATTTTCCTATGGAGTGGATGAATGTTATGGGTGTTGGAATTAAAAATCTCATTGTTATGATTATTCAATTTTCTTAATCCATGAATCATCATGTGCTTAAAATAGAGAAAAGGAGGGAAAATTATGTTATTGATTTCTTCACGAGGAAAAATCAACCATATTTAATGGCTCCACTGATCTACTTGTTAATGAGAAAAGGATCAATACCATTTAAAATATACTGTGAATTCTCCAATGTTAAGAGTATGGAAATGTAATTTTTTCTATTTTTAATTTTGAGGGCTAATCATATCAATGGTTGAATTTTATTAAGAACACGAGTAAAAATAATAAATTGACTCAATTTAGTTGGATAAGTTTATAAGGTTATTATTTAAAAAATTACATTCCTTGTATTATTTAAATGAAAATGCACAAGAGATTATTTGAGATAAATAATAATGATGGTGAATCCACTTGTACCTTTGAGGAAAAGTTTTCAAAACTTGTCATGTATGTTCCTAGAATTCACATACAAATCAAAAGTAAGAGTGTTTGATTCTTGAATGTGTTAAAACCAATCCATTTAAGTGTATTATATTTTATTGAATTTACTAGCTCTGAAGAAATAGATCGATGTTTCTTCATGGTTGAAATGGTGAATAGAGTTAACCATCAAACATATGGTTTTGATAAGAAAATAATGATTCAATTTTGAGGAACTTTTAATCATAAAAATAATTAAAGGAAGAAGAAATTTTTTCTTTTATACTCAAAATATTGATGGAATCACGGGGAAAATTATATCAAGTTCTCTAGTACAATATTTATGTGTGGAATGGAAGGATAATGGGGAAATTGAATTCCAATATTATTATAGGAAGTTATCTAATTATTTGAATGGAGAGAATGTACCACAAAATTTACAACCAACACCCGAGAGTTTCAAATGAAAGGAGTCTGGGAATTATACTTACCAACACTCAAATATAATGTTTGATGAAAAATATTGATGTCGGTAATGTATTAATATCAAAGACAAAGGTAAATATCTTGAGATCACTATTGCAGTTGTGGGTTATAATAACATTGTGGGGAATGGTATACATGCCATCCACTCTATGAAATCATATTTCTCATTATATTCTAGATCTACCAAAACTTTTATATCTAAATATTTTTATATGGGTACCACCTTACCACCTCAATGATAATATATTTAATTATCAACGAAAATACCTTTTGGTATAATGATCACATCATATGTCTATGATTCTTCCTAGATTAATGTTTATGTGAATGAAATTCATGGAAATCCTATTATTATACATGTGAATTAATTTTATGTGATTTTGGCATAGATTGGATTACTTTATTTAAATTCGATAATAAATTATGAGGAAGGGAATTAACATGTGATATTCATAAATATCCTATGATATTATATTAGTGTGAGTATAAATATGAACATCCAAAGGAAGTTAAACAATATATATGGGTATTTATTCTTATAAAAATATGGTATTTATATCTGATGGATGGGGAGGAACTCAACATCAATGATATGCCTATAGTACATTATTTTTTTGATTCAATTTGAAATGATTTTTTGTGTATTTTTTATATTTTTAAGTTGAGTATTCAATTGATTTGTTCATAGAGATATGCCTATTTATAAGACTCTATAACGAATGTATCCAATTAACATTTTGGATTTTAAATTTTCTTTTGGAGAATCTTGATAATGGATTTATTTAGACATGTGAATCACCATTGGTGGTACCTATTATTTTTTATAAGAATAAAGACAGATCAATGTGACTATGTATGGATTATCGATAATGGAATAAGATCAAAATCAAGAATAAGTATCAAACAGGATGTATTTATGTTTTTTTGATCAATTTCATGGAGATAAATATTTTTCTAATAATGATATTTGATATATATACTATCAATATAGAGTCAAAAGTGAAGACTTACCCAATACTCCCTTCCATTTTAGAGGTATGGACACTATGAATTCATAGTTATACTACCTTTTCCTACTAATACCCATATTATTTTCAAGGATTTAATGAATATAGTCTTTAATTATTATCTTGATCAATATTTCATCATATTTATAAATGATATTCTTATATATTTAAATAAAATGTAAGAGCATGAATATCAGTTGATAATTGTACTAAAAACCCTAAGCTGTGATATGATTTATATAAATTTTACAAAGACTAAATTTTAGCTATATAAAGATTAACTTTTCAATCATATAATACCATGTGAGGATATATTGGTGGATACATTAAAGGAATATATTATTGAACACATACCAAGAACAACCATAGTTTCTGATATTTTTATTTTTCTTAGTTTGGTAGGATATTAATGATTCTTTGTGGTAAATTTATCACATCTATCTTGTTCACTAAGAAAGTTCTCTTGATAGGGTATAAGTTCCTTTAGATAAATGAATGTGAATTAAATTTCAAGGAACTTAACGGAAGGTTGACTTGTATAACTATTCTCACACTACATTATAGTGGTGAAGGATTTTTGGTTTGTAGTGACACATAGATGATGTTATTGTGATACGTCATCATGAAAAATGACATGGTGATATATTTTTCTTCTGGACAATTGAATGATGATGAGAAAAAGTACACATGTATTAATCTGTAGATATAAAAAATAATATTTATATAAAGATATTGGGGAATAATATTTATAACGATGTATGAGACTTATATAAAGATCATAAAAAATGAAATTATATATTCAACCTAAAAGAGTTTAGTATGCATCTAAGAAGTTGGTAGAAGTTTATTAGAGACTCCGATGACTTGGTGAATTAAAACCATTTTAATTTGGATAAGGTGGATGATTAATTGAGTAAAAATGATCATCCCTGATAAACTAGGATTAGGATAAAAAAAGATTCAACATTTATGGATTCCAAAAATTTGGACCTTGAAAACATGATGGAAAGGCATAAATCTATTCTTGCTCAAATTACTATTGAACAATCTATCAATGTAAATATTAAATAGGCATATAAGGAATATCATGAGATAAAAAATAATGCTAGAATGATTCTTGATTTCATACTTGATTTTTATGGAAGGATATGATTTAGGAACCAATTATGTGACCCACCAATACCATAGTAGAATAAAGAGATGTTAGATGATTCTCATAGTTCCTCATTATTTAATCCACAAAAAACAAGGATTTATTGAGATATGAAGGATTATTTATAGTGGTATAATAAAAAGATTGATATTTTCGAGTATGTATCATGCTTCATGCACTGTAACCAAGTTAATCCTGAGAGCCAAGATTCTAAGGGGATTCCACCACCATTAACTATTCTAGAATCGAAATAAAAAAAAACATCACCATGGATTTCATCATCAGACTACTAAAAATTTCTAAATAGAATGATTGAGTTATAGCTATGGTTGATCACCTTAATTATTTTTGAAAATTCATTACTATTAGAGAATAATTCTATACTAATTTTCTTACCAATTTATATGTTAAGTAAATGGAAATGTTTCATGGAGTACTAGTTTTTATTGTATCTGGACATAATCTGAGGCTCCCCTAAGATATTTGAAGAATAAATAACCATGATTTGGGGACATAGTTTTTTTAGTACTACATATCATTCTTAGAAAAATGTTCAATATAATAGGTCCATAAAAACATAGTATTATATTTTTAGATCTTATTTTTCAAATTTATACGGTGATTGGGAATAACACCTTCCTATAGTCAATTTTTCTAGCAATAATAGATTTCACTCGATCATTTATATAAAGACTAATGAGTCCAGGAATGGAAAAAGGTGAAAAACTATGTTTTTTTTATAAATTTAGAGAATAAAATTTATTTGTACATGAGTTATCAAAGGAAATGGTATAGAAGGTTAGAGTCATTCAAAATAACATCAAGGTCACTCAATTTTGACAGAATAGTTTTGCTGAAAATCCACAGTGGAATTAAAAATTTAAAGTTACTGAGAAAGAATTCATATAAATTTCTCCATGGAATAATTTTATGAGATTTAAAAAAAAAAATTTGATCCCTAGGTGTATTATTTCCTTCTATATTCATGACCGTGTATAGGGATTTTTATATCACATGGAACTTCTACTGAACCTCTCTTGAGTTCATCATATATTCCATTTATCTCTCCTCAGGAAGTACATATACGATCTTTCACATGTACTAAAATCGGATATAATACAGCTATAATATGATCTTTGTTATTAATCAAACATAATATGAATCTTTAACTTTAGATATAATTTTCTACATAACAAGAATACACACCCCGTTAAAATTCTCTAATAGAATTAGAAATTCAAAAAACCTTCTTGGGAACCTGAGAATATTTTGAAATAGATATTTCTTATTTTTTGTATCAAAATTAATGAATTTAAATATATTAATTCCTTTTTAGGGAGTAGAATATAACAAACCATGATTATATATATATTTCCATTGAAAATAACGTCAGTCATTTGATAGCTTATTTTATATGCAGTCTCAAGTCTAAATGAACTATGGTATGGTATACCTCTGTAAAATACTTTTTTGATTACATGGAATTAATAGGAATAAAATAATTGAAAAATAATTTAGAATTTTTTTATAATTAAAATTTATTTATTAATTTATAAAAAATAAGTTCTTACTTTTCAGTAATATAACTTTATTCATCAAAAATATGTTTTTTCATAAATGGATTTTATTTAAAAAAATTCCTAGATAATATTATTAATTAATGAAAATTTTAATAATTTTATATTAAATAAAGACATAATTTTTTGAATTAATCATATCAAAATTATCCTAAGTTGAAATTTTGGTATTTTTCTAAAAGTATTTTTTTTGGGAACATGAAAAAATATATCAATTTTATAAAAAAATGTCATTTTCATTCAAGTATTTATAAAGTTCCGCATTTTTTAAAGTGATTTTGAAATTTAATTATTTTATCATGATTATAAATAATCTAATAAATTTTATTTTAATCAACATTATGCATAATTTTGATTGAAATATATCATTATACTTAAAAATGCATTTTTACAGAAAACATTTTTTCATCATGTTTTGCAAGTTTATGTTCAAAGTGGTTTTATTAAAGTGAATAATTTTAATTTTTTAAAATTTAATATATATTTGGAATCATAATTTATATGTTTTTAATTAATCCACAATAATTTTTTCACATAAATAATTAAAAAAAAATAGTCATAGTTGTGGGAAAAACGAGGTTACAGAGTGTTAAACTAATATACAAGAGGAATATTTAAACATAAAATTTTATAAATCATATTATATGAAAATTATCTGATATTATATCATCTAATATTGGAATATTAGTCATTTGGATGATTTTTTTAAGTATGAAATTAATTTATTTTAATATTTTGAAAACATGGAAGTGTTACATGTCCCACAAGTATAAAAGGACAACCACTATCATCTATTCTACATAAATGAAGAGAATATCCTCTAAAAAAATAACTAAAAAATGAATTTATAACATCATACAAAATTCCTCGTATATCATACTTTTATCAGAATATAATGCTTTTAAGGCGTAAGTTTGAACCAAAAGAGGTTTCTCAACGAAGAGTTATAACTCCAAACAAATTACTTTCAATTTTTTATCTACTTACAGATCCCATAAAAAATTTATTTTATTAATAACATGATGAATCCAATATCATAAATAAATTTAGCGGTTAATTATGGGAAAAAATCTTCCACATTCTCTTTATCAAATAATTAATAAATGCATTTCTCATGTGTATGTGTGGACTATGAACTCCAAGTAGCGATATAATTCATTCTCCATATCTTCCTCACATTGATGTTTATAATTATTTATTTAATAAATATATATGATATTTATGTTTTAATAATGATTCTATAATGATAAAATATTTTTTATCTTTCGTTCCTTATTTTTTTTAGAAAATGAAAATGCGTTTAATGCGTACTTATGGACTACCATATCCACAAATGGTGTAATTAAATTTTCTATCTCATCACTTTATAGATAATTCTACAAATTTATGAAATAAATATATATTATATTTATGTCTTGTTTAAAATTATGGACATTATGTAATTTAGATAAATTTACAAGGAATATATCCTATATAAAAAAACATTTACAAAAAATGAAATAACATACACCAATTAACGATGATTTAAATAAAGAATTATAGATAAATGGGTAATTAAATAATATAATTGGGTAATATTTGATATTATATTTATGTATATGGTTCAATAATATTTTAGTAAAAAATTAATAAAATTTATATAGGAGGTTAATGCACTTTCCAATAAACTTGAATGTGTGTTAAGGGTTCTTTATCTCAACATTGTTTTACTGAGACATCTTTAATGTTATGAAGTTTTTTTATTAATTATGTGAGTATATAGATATATTGACATGTTATGGGAAAGATAATTCTCAATTCATGAAATTTAAATTTAAAATCCAAGTCATTTCTTCCAACTTGTTATGATTCAAAATTGACCAAAGTGGTATTGGTTTTACATTTCAATGTCGTCTTTATCTATACTAAAATTTTTGATTGTGAAATTATATGTTTATTCCCTCTAAAATACTATCAATTAACTTATCCATTACTAATTTATTAATATTACCTTTTTTTCCATTAATTTTTATATATTTAGTTACACAAGATTCATAAATAATGTTTCTAAATAATCAACATAGTTTATATATTTAGTTGTAAGTTGTTTTCTTTATTATCCATATTAACATTAAAATGTTTTAAATAATGTTTTAATTCATATTATATGATTATTTAAGGTAGTTTTTCCCATGTTTAACATTATAGAAAAAATAAATGGTATTTTTTTCATTTTACAAATGAAATACATTTTTCTGTTTACTAAAAATATGTAATGAATATTTGTTTTAACATACATTAAATAAGAAAAATTTACCACTATCATGACCTATAAATAATTTTAATATTTTATTAAATGTATCCATATTTATTTTTAAAGAAAAATAATTTTCAAATAATTTTTAATTTTTATATTTTAAGTAACTTATTTGAAAATGAATTGGGTATTTTCCTCATCAAATGTTCCACTGATATATTAAATTCATTTTTTATCAATGAAAACATGATTTGGTGTTACTTATGATTCATTGGGGATATTATTATTTGATTCCATCCTTATTATTCTTGAAATATTTATGGAAATTATGTTGAAATATTTATAAAACATGTTTTCTTTCCCATGGGTTATGTTATGATGGATGGTGAATTCTTTATTGATCAATTGGAATACATATGAATGGAATATGATTATATAATGGGTGGTTCCATTATATCCCTCCAATGCATTGGGAAAATATTAATGATTTTTTTAGATCAATGGGTGCACAAGAAAAAAATTGGGTACACATGAGTTTACCATAATCCTAAAATATTATGCATGAGAGGTTATCCCATGGCTAAAAGAGGGTTCATATGAGTTCATAAAAATCCATCATCATCATCTTTGTTTATTTATTAGAGGGGAAGGGGGGAGCACAAGGCTAGAGGTACAACCGAAGAGGGCCTAAGGGGGGTGAATGTAGTGCAACTTGAGGGTATCCCCTCTCATGAGGTTGACCCCTTCGGTTTTAAGTTGAGTAACATTGTAAAAACAAGAGGTTCCAAGGCCTTGGGCCGCAATGGATGCCATATGATCTGCCACCTTATTTCCTTTTCACCACATATGTTTCACCTGGGTGTTGGAGAGAAAGATTCTTCTTTTCCTGATGCAGTATGTGATAGGCTAAGGGGCAGGCCAGGTTCCTTGTAGGGAGTTGAGGAGGACAATAGAATCCATTTCAGCTTTAGCGATAATTAGGCCCCCTTCCAGCAAAGGGAAAGTCCTGAAATATGGGTGAGAGCTTCTTCTTGGATGGAGGTACCCTTTCTGGGGAAAATTGAGAAGGAAAACACGAATGAGCCCCTGACATCACGAACCACCCCAACTCCCTTCATGAATCCCTCCGAGCAGGAGCCATCCATGTTGAGCTTCAATCCACTAGAGGGGGGATGCCACCAGACCCAATTTCCCTGAGGAATTGCATCTCGAAGACCATGGATGCGTGGATGTAGAAACTAGAGTGAGGGGGCTTTATTCCATACCTTGATAAATCTAGTTAGGTCGAGCTAGAGGCAGTGTGTTCTGGAAATGATTGTCTGCCCAGAGGAGACAATCCCTTCAAAGCATGCTTTATTCCTCACTTTCCAGATACACCACACTCCTGCATGCATAATTACAGTCCTGGAAGTCCGTTCCACACCTTTCTCACATGAGCCTTGAAACCAGCAAGAGATGAACGCCGCCTCATATGGATCACAGTTGTGCACAGCAGTGAAAGTCCCAAAGGCATTCCAGACCTCTTGGTACCATTCCCCCTCATATAAGAGATGCTCCAGACTTTCCTCTTTATGGGTGTTCCAGCACGAGCAGTAGGAAGTGGTTGGGATACCAAGATTTTTGATATTATCATCCATGGAAAGGTTACTATTCCTCATCCTCCACGTGAGGAAGTTACGTTTTTACAGGATGCCCTTGAGCCAATGGATCTTGTTCCATGGATCTTGGTGGGTTGAAGGAATGAGGATACTGTGGCTGGATTTGGAAGAGTAAGCTCCTGATTGAGAGGGAGTGAAAATGAATTTGTCCTCTTCCATGTTGATGACAATGCTATGAAACATTTCTTATTGTTCCGGGTCTAGTACTGCCTTAGTAAAGGATGGGTAGTTGCAGGCCTCTTCAAACAAAATTTTGTAAGTAGGGAACATCGGAAAGCCAAGCATAGATCCTAGCCATTTGGCGTGCCAGAAGGACACTTTCCCCTGGACAATTATCCACCGGACGTGGGGAAGAAGAGCGGAAAAGAGATGCAGGAGGGTCTGCATAAAATGGGACCAATGTCCTACTTCCATCAGCAAGGCATCAACAAGATTATTTCCCATGGTTTTCCCCCATAAAGTTCTGCATTCATGAAGCTCCCAGGACAATTTGTCATGCATGCAGAGCAAGGTATTCGTGAGACTATGAACATCAATTCCGCCCTCCTAAACTGGTCTTTCCATCCTCATCCATGAGACCCAGGAGAATTTTCCTTAATCCCTTGCATCCAATATGAACCGTGCCAAGATAATGTTTCTCTCTCATGGATCATGTTCTTTGATTTATTTATTATTCAAGTATTATGAAAAGTAATGATTTATTCCATGTCTCGTGATTATGATATAAGAATTACTAGGTTTGATTTTTAATTGTTAATGTCATAATTTGATAACCTTATCATCCTATTATGATTAATTTATAATTGATATATCCCTTATTTACACTTATAGAGAATCTGATATCACACTTTATAATGTTTTCAATTCCCAATGATAAGTGAAAAGATTTCATTATGGTATTCCTAACAAGGATACAAGATTAAAAAGATCATTTTTATGGGGATGTATACTTTTAATGAACCATTAATTTATGTACAAATATTTACAAAGACACTAAACCTTTATGATTCTAGCAAGGATCATCGTGATATATTATGAATACTAATTTTAAATGATGTTATATTTATTTGTGACATGATTGGATGTATATATTTCTCAATGATCAAAATTAAATAGTGGGTGATATTAGTAACATCCATGAAATGAAAATGTATGTTAATATTATTTTTAATGTATCTTGGTTGTGTTTTACAACATTTTGAGGCATGTTTTTGGATTTTTGGAAGAAGAAAGGTTCTTGTCAGGGAGTTACGGGAACTCGTCTTTTTATTGGAGTTGTTTCTATTCCACCAGCTAGTGGCTGGAGGAGGAATATTACCAAGATGAAATTGGGTGCCACAAGAAAACTATTATATAGATACCATCTCATTAGTGGTGCATAGGTATCCTAGTAATTAAGGGAATCTTTGAAAAAAAAAATTAATGAACCTTTTTTTAAACTCATGATCCCATTTCAATATAAATTTGACAAATATGAATCTAGGATAACTTCTTTGATCAAATTTGATATATTTTCCCCCACTCTTTGGAATTTTATGTTATAATCAATTTGTTGACTCATAGAATTATTAATGGTACCATTTCATCCTAAATCAAATTATTTTTATTGGAGTTAATCATAAAAAAATATATTTTATATATTAATGGATTATTTTATGATTTAATGGGAAATTATTTGATTATTTATGGTAAGATTAATGATTTATAATTTTTTTCCCTCTCTTAAATGTATCTATATTTTCCATTAGCAATCAATCTCATTGGGTTTGATAATTTGTCTACAATAAAATGTTATGTTCTCCTTGAAACATGACTTAAAATTTCGATAGTGATGAATTAGGGTTAGTTCTATGAACTATTGGTGTGTGTATTTGGTATTGTTAATTTTTTTTATATTGACACACTTGTGGTAGGAAGTCCATATGATTTATAACTATTGTATGAAATAGTTTGGCATTATTGGACGGAATGTGCATGTGTCTGTAGCTGTGAGGACCATTTTGTGATATGATATATTTGTGATTTATGTATGGTGTGTGTGTCATGTTAGACCAAGGTATTGTGTGTTTAAACTATTACATATATCTTTTTCTCTATTTTGTGTGAATTATGGGCTTGTTGAGGTGTTTCTTGTATCAATATGATAGGCTGAACATTGTATCATGGTTAGAACAAGAGGATGGGAATATATTGGTTCAATATGGGTCTAATGACATTGATAGGACGTAGAAATAGTGTATTGTTATAATGGAATTGTTTCATATCATAAGATATAATATGGGTTATGATGATTATATAGCCTATCCAATGGCTGAGCTTGGGATGTGACAACCTTCAAGACTAAACTAGTAGAGGTAGGGTCATAATGACCTTCTGGCCCGAGATGAGGCTATTCCAGTGGGGCGACATACTTATGTATTGACCTAGGGCTTGATTGGGTATGGGGATTCATATAATATTTTCTATAACCTTAAGGCATGCCCTGATATGTGATAACTTATGAGAGATTACTTCCAAAATTTATTTAAAGAAGGTATCATTGGGTATCATGGAAGCCTTGTTATCACAAAATTGCATAACAATTGGATAGATTCATTTTGTGAATTTACTTTCCATCATGACATAAACCTTTATATACATGATCAAATTATTTTAAGTGTTCATTTATAGTGTCATGGTGGGTTAATAATCACTCCCTTCATTTTATTCTCAATTTATGTGCTGGTTTTATGGGAAAGGGCCTAGTTAAGGGTAGGGGATCAACATTGTTGAGCAGAGAAAGTACTGCTTGGTGGATAAAGAAAATAATGGTATAGACTCTAGAATTTTTCTTATGTGTCATAGTTTTTTCCATTAGTTATCATAAATTATTTTACTTAACACACTAGGAGTATTTTTTATTCCTTTTTAGATAACCAATTTGACCTTTATTTAATGCATAATGTTTTCTAGTGTTCAATGTTATGTTTTTTTAATTATTTTAATTTTTGTTCATGTATAGTTATACTAATTTTGTAGTATTTCCACAATAATGTTTAGGCCATCGTTATTAGTTGATATCATCTTGTATGTGGGGTGACATCCATGAGGTCTTGTGATTCATCTTTTGGAACCACTGTTTTGATTGGGGCCTTATATCCATGATCCCCATACGCATTAATATTTTATTGATACATGATTGATTAAACAAGAAGTTTTCAAATATTTCGAATCCACCTCAGATATCACTACTCTTTTTCAATTGTCAATAAATATAAGATTAATTAAAATAAATAATTTATGTATTTTTTTGTCACATTCTTGTATTATATTTCACTACACATAATAAATTGTTCATTCCTTTTCATTAAAAAAATATTAGCGAGAAAAAGATAAATTTTTAACAACATAATAATAAATAAAATCATTGAAACAAGTAAAAAATATTTTCTCTCACTCATGAAGCAATGAATTTCCAAGGTGTAAATAATCTAATAAAAAAATTATTTGTAACTACATAAAATAATAAACCTTATATACTCCCTAGATTCAACAAAAATAAACCAATTCTTCTATATATATTATTTAATAGGATATTATACCTTTTACACTTATATCCACACACAAAATCCATAAATTATATCATGGTAATTGATTAAAATAAATATATAATTTTTATCTCATTTATTCATTGAGAGCTTCCTCTTTCTTCACTTATATCCTAAGAAATATTACTATACTAATTTTTTTAACTCTTATTCATCTTTTTATCATTAACATTTTATAATAACTAAAGAATTTTTTTAACACATTATTTATCTTATCATTAATTGAAATTAATGAATTACAAATTCCATCAATTCTATTATATTAAAAACCATGTCTCATCCATGTCAACATACTATTTATAAATGACATGTTCTGTAAAGTTTTTTAAAATTTCATTCCTTTTTATGTTATGTGGATCAATGTGGATCATTAAGAGGGGTTGAATCATTGGCCACTTTTCTTTTATATGATTTTTTTCTGAGTATTATAAGGAAAAATTTCATAACCTCTTAAATTTGGCAGAGTTACAATCCACTAAAATATATTCTCAACATTTCATTTTAAAAAAATAGAAATAGATATCAACACACTATATTCACATTGTTTTGTGTAAAGACCTACTCACTTCCATCTTTATTACCCCACCATGGGTTATTTTACTAACTTATTTCCACATTATAAATGTATAGGCAATAATGGGTTGTACCACATAGCAACCATTCCTCTAACTAACCATTAATATACCACCCATAAATTATAAATTCCATCATTATTGATATTAACCCCCAACTATTTTAATTATATCCAATTTATTAATACCTAATTTTACCCCTATCCACATTCCTTTTTAGTAACTAGTTATATAACAATCTATAAGTAAATTTCATCTGATTTTATGATAAAATATAGAAATATCTTCTCTTTCAACACAGGAACTTTGGATCACCTTCACCCATGTACAATATTCATGATATTTAAAAATTCTGTTATGATTATACTAGCCTTGAATCTTAATCATAATATCTGGAATATCTAGAGATTCCCAATTTCATGTTTTCAAAATATTTCTCTAAAATCTACCTTAGCAGTGTTTATTTGATTGACATCATATGTTATTCCCTCCATCTGATGAATTCATTTTGTATGTCTCCATCCAATTATACTCAAGAAACTACTTTTTTATGTAATGTGATAATTTTCAAACCATCATTATTCAATGGCTATGTCTTATTCTTCTCTATCCAATGAATCATGTCACATCAGGTGTAAAATTTTCAGTCTATTGAAACTCAATATGATGTACCATCTTCATCTATGTCTATTTATATTTTATCTCAAATATACGCTTCACCCTATGATGGAATCTTATTTAACTAGATATTAATTGTGGTCAGATTCTCACAATTTAATAACTTCATAACTTACACCAATCTATAAGTGAACATTGTAGTCAATATTTATATATAATGTTAAAACCATTTATATAAATGTTATTCAAGAATATAGGGTGGTAAATAAACCTCATTTTTATACTGAATGAATATTTTTACTTTGAATCCTCCCACTAAATTGAATTTCACTACTAGCTTCTCAACTATCCTTGAAAATTCTTTGACACACTTGTTGTTTCTTAAATGCATAGTGTATCTTACAATATCCTTAAACTATATGGTAGGGAACATATAAAAACATAAATAACATTGGAAGGATAGAAAAAAATTAAATAATTTACTTAACATAATCATAGTTAAGGACATTAAATAGTTTATATAAAGCTCCTAGGACTATTAATTCTAATGAAACAACTATAGTTTCTTTAGTTTTTGGGACTGAGAGACTTTAATTGTTTGATGAACCTCTTTTTTTCCTTTATTAAGAAATCATTGTTTAGTTTACAAAGAATATGTTTTTATGATGACTTATAATATTACTATCTAGAGGATATTCATACAGCTCTCTGACCTATGCTCTTAATATTCAACCTATAACCGATGCAATTGTAAGATATTGTCTGGTCATTCTACATTATCAAATCTAGTTGGAAAATATTCATATGATCATCCAATAGATGAAATAACCTAACTCAATCTGATATTCATATTCTAGATGCAACTCAAATTTATCTCAAATTTTCTGTTTCACTCTCTTCTTGGAGTTCCTTCACATATCGATATCTGTTGAAATAATTAACCTCTATCTATGTGATATTTTAGGTTTCTATCATATAGAACTTTATTCATTACTATCTCATTGATATTATCATCTGGTGTTCTAAATAAATTTCCATTATTTGATAGAATCATTAATATATCCTTTATCTGATGATAGTGTATAGTACCGACATCATAGATAAATCTACATACATCCACTTATTTGAACATCATGGCTCTGACATCATATAGATTAATCTATTCACATTGATAATGTCTCTATGAACACATGGTTCTTTAATTTTGACCACATTATTCAAATTTGTACCAATAAACATTTCAGTAACTCTAGTTAAAACTATTTTCTATCTCTAAACCTTTGACATATCTCACTTTTTCACTTATGAAACATTTTTAAAAATCCTATAAAAATACCTTGGATCAATATTACCATTATAATTTTATGAACTTAAATAATAACAAAGAATAATTTGAATTTTATAGAAAATTTCTTACAATAAATAAGAAAATAATCTTATTCCTCATAAAGGAACTTCCTTAACCATCTTACATAATGTCTCTTCCATTTTTCTATCAACATATTCTATAATATTTCTGTACAAACACATATTTACATACTGATAAAAAATGAAACCACACAATTTGGAAAAAAATCCCCCCCTCTGTGTTTTTTTCAATATCCTTGTAACAAATTCAAACATCATAGAATTCTATATGTTTATTCATTAATTTCATCATGTTTTTTAAATCTCCACCTATGTTACATCCCCCTCTTATTCATAATCAAACACAATGGAAACATAGTGAGTGTCTCAACATGTCTTAATTAATATTTGAGACATGAAAACTTTTCTCAAGATAAAATTAGTTTTACATGTGTTTCATAAAAATGTTCCTTTAACTAAAAATCTTTATTTCTATAAAGGTAAACTTAGTGTAGGAAATAATAGTGTATAATTAGAGTTATAAATGTTTTCCACAATATTTATTTCATGAAGTACTCTTCCCAGGTTTCTCTCAACATATTTATATCAAGGGAAATATGTGTACATTTTAAGGTATTAGTAGATAAATAGAGGATCACTGAGAGAATAAATAATTGAATAAGTGACCTTCATTTCTTTTTCATTTATAGGAATGTTTCTTAAAATTTCAAGGTTACTTTTCCTAAAATATGATAATTTTTATAGTTATGAACCACTAAAATATAATTGTCTTCCCCACAATCAATATGGCATAAATATAATGAGTTATCTGTAATTGATATTTACAAGGTTTTGTGCAATGACAGACTCCTTTATGTTTATATCGTCCCCCCAACAAGGATTTTTTATAACTTATTTTATTCTTACAAAGGCATCTGAATGAACTAGTTGTACCCCATAGTAGTCATTCCTCTAGATAACCATAATTCTACAACCTAGTAATTAGATCTTCTTCCATAGTTGGTTGTAACCATAATGGTCCTAACTGTATCCACTTGATGTCATATCTAGTTATACCCCCAGTTGAAAATCATTTTTAATTAATAGTTATACCCCTTGCTACAATCTTTTTCATTTTTTCCCTAGTCCATTATAGAAGGATATTATCTTCCTCAAAAATAATGTTGGATCTCCCTTTCCTATTTGAAATATTTTAGATCATTAAAAACTCTTTTATGATTTTTCCCCTTATAACATCCTTCAGGTCATAAAGAGACCAATATATTCTCAATCAAAACATTTATAGAACATCATCCCAAAAACATTCTTAGTGATTTTTGTTTGATCGAATCTATCTGGTATACCCTCCATCTAATTTTTCTTTTTCTTTTTCATAATATAATTATTCTCACAATAGATCAATTCAATAGGATTTAATTAATGCATTTATATTTTATGCTCTCAGTCTGATTCCTATTAGTCTAATGAAGAAAGTTTGATCAGGTGTCCTGGAAACTTCTTCAACCTTGTATAAAACCAATTAGAAACTCTCCACTTTCTTCAACTTCATATGAAAATTATTAGTCTTTTTCAGGATATTCTTCATTTAATGAAACTTATCATTATGGAATTATTCATCAACTAAGTAGGAATATTGGTTATAAAACAATGAAAAAAAGATATTTTAGCACATACAATCCTAAAAAAAGAATAACATTCCATTTACACTCTACAATATTTCACAACTTTATATAGGATCACATCCAGATGTTTGGGTGGGAAGTCCAACTCATTTTCCTTCTTAATGAATTTAAATATGATTATTTTGAACCCATCTAGGATCTTCTTAAGGATTCTTATAGTTTCTTGAAAGCTCCTCCTTTTTATAAAACACCTTAAACATAGTGTTAAGGAACTTATGCACACTTCATTAACCTTCCTAGGTAAAGAATATTAAACTATCAACATGAAATCATCATGTTAAGAGAATTACATTATTTATGTTTGTCTCCTTAAATCTCCTCTATTTTGGGTAATTTTATCAATTTTCATCACCGGAATATATCTAATCATTACAACACCTTAAGAGTTATCATTTTGATGAACTCAAAAATATTCATCATCCATTTCAACTTCATTTTGATTCCCTTTGTTAGGAAAACTTCATATGATGTACTGATCATATTTTTTCCTAATGACATGTCATATCTTTTTTCAATCATTTTACATTTGACATGTAGATCTTCAAACTACTCTTTATATGCATCCTAGGGCGGATGACTCATAAAACTTTTATACATTCATTTTTTGATAGAAAATTGGACTGGTATAATATTATAGGATCTTATATCTGATTACATCACATGCCTCAGTCTAATGTTCATCTATCCAATGCCTAATGTCATCATCTTTAAATTTTTAGCCCCATCTCATTTGAAGTGGATTCACAGTTCTCTATTCAATGACATAAAAAATCTATGTTAGTTGGATCATTAATGTGTCTATACAATGGAACTCTTACCATTGAATCTTTATATTCATCTACATTCTCCATTTAATATATCTTCCCAATTTTATTTTAACTAATCAAAACATATCTAACATATTTTTCCGATCATTCTACCTATGTTATCTCAAAGATCACAATTTGTATAGTCCTATCATAGAATGTTGTAACACAAACTTCCCATATTTCTTCATCTAATTCCATTTTTAATATATAAATCATTTGATAATCTAGTGTGTCCTCAAACTTCATACAACTATATCATTATCTTTATACAGCTACAACATCAAACTTCATTAAGTCATTTTTCCATTCGATCAAATTATTCAATATCATAAAAAAATGTGTCCAAAAACTCAATTTTTAACTTTTTACTACCACTTTATCATATAAATATCTTAAATTTTACATCTAACCCATTTTAATTCATTAATATAGTAAAATAGCATAAAAACTCTTTTAGGACCATGAAAAAATTTTGATGTTAGGAACTTATAGAATAACATAGAATCATCTGACTTGTAAAAAAAATTCATACACTTCATAAAGAATGATTATTACTCCTCATAAAGATACATATATAACCCTAATAAGCAATATTTCTTACACAACATCAAAAACATATTCTCTCAACTTTCTATTTGAAAAAAATCATATATTGAAAACAATGAAACCAAACTGGTTTTTTCATAGAAATATTCTTTTTTGTTATCCATAACCATAAAAATATTTAAAAATATTCAATTTAAATATAAGGGTTCAATTATTCCATCCTATATAATGTTTTCATTTCTTGGTCCCCCATGTTAATTTATCCCCCTTAATGAATATTGAAAGAAATGGGTGACATGAAGATCATCTCATCTCATATTATTTTTTATTAGAGCCATCGAACTTCTCCTTGAGAGAATATTAGTATAATATTATTTTCTTAAAAACGGCCTTTAACTAAAAATATATATTCTTAAATTGTTGAACACATTGTAGAAAATAATATTTTATAATCATGGTGATCTATGTTGTCCATAATCGAACATCAATTTATTACATTCTTAACACCTCTTCCAACAACAATATATTATGAAAATATGAAAAATATTTGTGAAGGAAAATCTATCATCCATATTAACTAACATCTGAAAATATTTATGGTGTATAGAACTGAATTCCCGAACATCTCATAATTCTTATAGTTTCTACATTTTAAGTTAAATTTTATTCTCATACCTCATTTTATGGTTTTCTCCCCCAAATAGTAGTATAATATTCATTATCATGGTGGTAAAAATTTTCCCTGGTGAACATATCCTCTTGATAGAAAACATATAAAACACTCATCCAACATTCTTACATATTCTATTTTAATTACTTTCAATTTATTGAAGATAAAAAAAATATATTGGAAAAAATGATGAACCACATTATTCCTTTGAAGTAAATTTCTAACTGGGAGTCCATTATTTATGAAAATTTTATCATATTATTCATTGGTTTAGAATGGTATTTACTCTCATCCTTATGATAAACATGCTTATATTTTTTCTTATATGAATTCTAAGATAAATATTCCATCTTTTCTTCATCATTCATAGCATTTTTTTATAATAACTTTGTAGAATCTTTATTAACTCCTCTTGTGATTGTATGATATTAAGTTAATTTATTTTAAAATTACCACCTTTCTCCCACATCTTGAATTTATTATTTTTCATAATCTTTCTATCAATTAATAATATTCTATCATCATTATTTTCATTTTCCGAAACCTATTTATTCCATTTTTCATTCGTAGATATTTTTTTGTTTCCTCTATCTATATACCCCTGGAAATTTGATCTATCGAAGTAGCTAAGAATAATTTCATTCCTTTCCCATAATACTTTATCTCCTTACCTTGATGAACTTTCATACTCTACTCAACATTTTTAAACATCTCAGAATTTTATCTTGAGGATTTAACATTATTCCCCTACTAAAATTTTCACTTATATTTATCGTGAATTAACAAAATATGATTCAACTATTCTTATTATAGATTCCCCTTATTTCATAAATTTATCTTGGTAGAGATATACAATACCAAAATAAGTAGTCCTTAAGTCCAAAAACCCTACAACACTAGAAATGGCCTCTCAATATGGGAATTTCATACATATTGTAGACTTCAATCATGTTTTTTATTGTTGAATTTTTACAAACTATTGAATAATTTATTAGGGATTTAATTAATTTTTAATTCCAATATATCATAGTGGAATCTGATTTCTAAAAATCATAACATTTGAAAATTTACTATTAGTAAATGAATATTCAGATTAAGTTTATTTGGGAATAGAATCAACCTACTTCTATGGTCCATTCTATTCACAATCTTCAAAAGATTCACTAATAACCTCAATTATTTTATTTATGTATTCTATCATCTTTTGTACATTGTTTTTATTATTAAAAAAATAATTGTGTTAATGAAAAACCTTCTTATTTCTGAAAATAAAATTCCTTTAGAACATTTTCCATCTTATCGAATTCAACTACATACAACCTATTCTATTTACATTCATAAATAAATGTTGTTTCTACCTTGTTAACATTCTCTTGACCAGTGGAAATTTCTTCCAAAATATTTAGTTATATTTTGGGCTTAGAAACTTTCATTTTAAGAAATCTAATCCCATTACGTTTTATCTATTCTATTTTGATTCTCTTAACATTATCATAAGTTATCTCTTTAACTTTTTTCTTCAAATTCTCCCTTCACTTCATGAGTTGTTTATTTTACTCAAGTGATTATTCAAAATTTCAATTTATAATCCACTCAACTCATGTTTTCTCTTAAAAATAATCATTAATATATAATGACTAACTTACAATTCATATATGACATTAGAAGTTGATATAACAGTTTTATTTATTACTTGATGAAAAATCATTATTATCTATTCTTCCAAAAAAACTTTTTTTACATGGAATAATTTTATAAATTTTCATCCATTTCTATTTCAATGACTCATTATCTTATTATTATGATGTAGAATATTTTTTATTCTTCTTCATACAATTTTTTGAAAACTGGACCTTATCATTATATTTCCAACTCCAAATAGATTTTTGAAAATTTCCATTATATTTTCCTTTTATGTGTCATTTTTAAAGAATTGAAATGTTTTCCTTAAATTATTATTCTTCTTCCTCCTCAGAATAATTTTTTTCTTCATTATCTTACTTATCAATGAGATTAAATTTTAATAAATCATCTTAATCCCTTTCATCCTTATCCGTCTTTTTAATTTCTAAGGATTATATGAATTCAAATTCAATGATATTATTATGAAGTTCATCCAATGATAAATCTTTTTAGTTTTATAAAGATAAAACATTGTCATAGAATCAATTTAGATTTTTTCTCATACATTTTGTAATGATTGTAGAATATTCAATCTTCGCACCAAAACCATTTATATTTATAACAGTCTCAATAACTCCTATAAATTATTCAACAACACTTTTCTTATCACCCACCATAATGTCTTCAAATATTCTTCCCCAGGTTTTTATATCATCATCCTTAAATTTCTCATATCATTTATAGATATTTCTCATGTTCTCTCATATTATTTTACTCAATGGAAACCCCATAGTAATTATAAAAATATACTTGGTGAAATCCATTGACATGGACTTTAGATATTCTCTACGGACATTCATATTTAATTTATAAGAAGCTATCATAGAAACTTTATAAATTAAGTATGTAACACTATTACAACATCTATAACATCATGGCCCGAAGATAAAAGATATGGTAATATCATATACTCCCAAATGTGGTTGTTTATTCCATAGAAATCATGAACAACCCATTTTAATCACTGAAATAAAATTCTATATACTCCTTAGTTGGATCTTTCATTTGGAACCCTACTTAGATACCAATTAAATCTCTATATGATCAATAGTAAATCACTAAGAGGGGTAGGGGTGAATATTTTATATCCCTCAATTTTTCTTTTATATTAATGTTTCTTTACTTTATATGTAAACTTTTACTAACCTCAAATAATTTTTAGTGTTGCGATATACTGAAATATAATTTTCAACCACTTCTTTTATATACAACAAATATAAAGAGAGATTACTACATGATATTTACATGTTTATAAACAAATTCTAACCCCATAAACTTGTTATTTATCCCCCCAATATATATTATTTTACTAAGTTATTTTACGATTACAAAGCCATAACCGAAAATAAGTAATGCCTCACCATAATAATTCATCTAGCTAACCCCAATTCAACCCCTAGAAATCCAATATTCTATAATAGTTGGGTACAACCCCATATTTAATAACAGTATCCATATGAAGTCACAATTGGTTATACCCCTAGGAAAAAATTCATTTTAGAAATTGGTGATACCCCCAATAGTAATCCCTTTCCTTCTCATTTTTTGATCCACTATAGTAATATATTCTCTTCTTATACAAGAAAGTTGGATTACAGTTACCTGAGTACAATATTCATGATCATAAAAAAATATCTTAAGAGTTTTTAGGATATGAAATATTATCCTGATATTAATAAGACCTAATTATTCTAATTCATAACTATACCTTAACATCATACGGAAAACATTCATAGAAATGTAAGCCTGATAAAATCCTTCTAATGTGACCTCTATTGAATTAATCTGTCTGGTTGGTCTATATATAATTCATCACAATAAACATCAGTCCAACATTTTATATTTGAAGCACATTTATCTAATGTAATCAGTCTTATTCATCTCAATTGGATAAAGTAATTTCATTCTGATGTACCTCGTGTTTCTTTGACTGGGTATGAACCGAACTTGATACTCTCTCTTTACATCCTCTTCATTTAATGATTCATGATTTTCTGTATGTTTTGTTTCATATGATGAAAAATGGTATGAAGTAATTATCTATGAACTAGATATAAAACTTGGATGGAAAATAATTACATGTATTTTTCAGATCTTCTACTTCTCTATATATAAAGAGTCCTCCATATACTCTATGTATTGTTACAGAGCCATATAAAGGTGTGGTTCTAGTAGTTTGGATGGAAACTAAAATTTATTTCCCAGATTAATTAACATCATTGGGATGATTCTCAACCCTTGAACTATCTTTTATATGATTCTTGAAGTTTCTTGAAATCTTCCCCATTCTGTAAACTTCTTTATCCTCATTGTCCAATAACTTTTGCAAACATCATTAACCTTGATAGATGAAAAACCTTGAACTATTAGCTCAACAACATCATGTTAGGGAAATTACATTATTTATTTAATTCTTCTATGATCTCATATATCTATTGTAATTCAATAAATTTCCTTAATTGAAAAACTTAGGACCATTGGAACACATTAAATATTTTCTAGATGATGAACTCATAAACATTCATCTTGTGATGTTCCTTCAATTGTTTCTATTTGTTAAGAATCCTCCATCCAATGTACTCAGTATTTTTCAACACAATGACATTCCATATCATCATATGTTCATTATACCTCTAAGTTGTAAATCATCATACAGATCATTATATAAAACCTTTAGTTGATAACATAGAATCCTTGTGTCTAATCATTTTTACTTATCATATCCGGTTAGTAAAACATCATAGGATCGTCTATCTAATCATATCACGTAACTCAGTACAATCTCCCTCTATCTGATGCTAAAATATTGTACCCCATTATCTACATGAATTGTCTTTACTATTCTCCATTTTATAGTATTGTATGTCTCCATACATTTTATCTTTAGTCTGTATATCCAATGAAACTCCTACTCTTGTAACTTCAGAGAAATATCTATTCTCTATCAAATTAAACTTCAAAATATTCCTTTTAATCAATCATAACTTCTCTAACTTATTTTTATTATAATTATACTTTTATTTCCTTTATGATAAACCTTTTTGACATTGAATCATAAAAAACTATAATAGAGATATAATATATTTCTCAACCTAATCACATTCTTAGGATTTCCATGATATAGTCATCTTGTGTCTAATTAAACATGACACGACTGAAACATTATCATTGTATAACTACAACATAAAGATTTCATAACTCATTTTTTCATCTGATCAAATTATTCATCGTCCTCCAAAAATTATGTCTAATTACTCCATGATAATCACTTTACTTATACTTTGTCTCGGACTTAACACTCATTGTAGTTCTCCCCACTTTATACTTATTCCACTTTGTGAAATGGAATAAAACAATCTTCTTGGATAATGAAAAAATAATGATTTTAGGAACATGAAAAATAGAAAATAATTTTCAACTTATTAAGAATAATTATTATAGTTCATGTGTAATTTTTCTCACAAATCATATAGAAACTTAATTAACATCGATAAGTAAAGCTACCAACACAAACTAAACATCATTATCTCAGAATTTTCTCTACAAACACTAATTTCATAATGAAAAAATATACAACAAAACACACCATAGAAAAATAGTTTTCTATGTAAAAACTAAAAACCATCGAAAGAAATATATCAAAATAGATTAAGTGGATAAACACATTTATCCAAATATCTCATATTTCATAGTATCATTATTGATTATTTTAGAAAATCATGATACTCATACTTGAGCTTTATTTCATTCTCCCCCTTTAGGATATACATTTATTCTTTATCTAGGTTGGATAATATTCCTTGATATATTTCTCAGTCCTATGGTAATACTTCAAAAAAAAATCGACTATATCTCTTATTTCTCTTACAAACCCCAACATTTTAAAAACATATAAGAGTATTGGGAATTACTAGGAACCCCAGTGTTCTTTAGAGGTAACATACAGGATGGTAATATTCTATATGTCATAACTATTTTTCTTATCCTTAGGTTTTTCATGGGATGTAATTAATTTTTTCTCATTTATATATTTTTAATGGGAATATTTAAACTTCTCTTAAACAATCATATCAACTTTTTTACCGTAATATTGTAACATCCATTTCATTATTTCTTATTGGCCTAGTAATATAATAATAAATTTTTCCCTAAAATGCATATATTTCTCAAATCACATTAAATTATTCTAAATTGTTAATATTTTTTCTATCAATAACTT
Organism: Viscum album; assembly: GCA_963277665.1. NCBI lineage: Eukaryota > Viridiplantae > Streptophyta > Magnoliopsida > Santalales > Viscaceae > Viscum > Viscum album. The sequence continues at coordinate 740,813,469 of OY728160.1, forward strand.
TTTATGATATTATTTCTCATTTTCTTAAACCCATTTATTTCTTTTTTCTTTTTCATACTTTTGAGTTTCCTCTTTTTTTTCAAATCCACTTTATTAGGACATATTGAGAAGAACTCTTTTTTTTTCACCAATCATATTTCCTACTCTACTCAATGTTCTTACACTCCTTTATTTTCCCCAAAATCTTAATCTTCATATATTTCTCTCTTGAAACTACTCTATTGAATACATTTTGAACATTAATATCATCAGTTAAAAGCATTCTTGGATGTTTTTTCTTTTATGATCTCTATGCATTCCCCTTGATTTTTACCTCTTTCTTGGTAAAGTCATATTATACCAGCATGAGTGTATTATATTCCTAAATATTCCCCAATACAAGAACTGCCCTCTAAATCGTAATCTTTTATACTAATTGTACTACTCCTATGATTTTTTTACAAATTGTTGGTGTATTTATTAAAGGTTATACATTCTTGATGAATTACAGTCTTTCTTAGTAGAAGATAACATCTCATAATTCATAACATTATAAGATTAATTTTTTGTAGAAGTATATGTACAATGATATCTTTAGGAATAGAGATAATCTAGATCTATTAACCATTATTTTCACCTTCTTGAAAATATTCTCCTCTGACATCAACTGTTTTGATGAAGTGTTCTATGATATTTCTTTTTTATTTTTTTTGGTGTATAAAACATTTATTGTTTTTTAGAAAAAAATTATTTATTTGGTAAAACTTATTTTATAACATTTAATAATATTTTGAATGAAACCATGTTCAACATATTCTTCTTATATTATTTATCAAGTTTTTATCTACCTTATTGTTATTTTCTTGCTTTGATGATTCTTCTTCATAATTTTTCTATTTTCTATCAGGATCAATAAAATTAATTTTAGGATCTATGATCACATTAAGGTTTATCTATTTCATTTTTATTCAACCAAAAATTTCAAATTTATCCCATAACCTTTTTTTTAAACTTCTTAATCTCATTATTGAGTTATTTTATTTTTTAATAGTATCATCAAGATATTTTTAAAAGAATACTCAAGTTTAATTTCCTCTTACCCATTATCAACAAATTTTTATGTAATAATTCCTCTTTTTAAATGATATAAGAAGTTGATAGGTCAATTAGATTCATTACATGATAGAAAATCATCATTTTCTCTTCTTATCAATAAAATTTTCTACTTGTTGATAGAAACCATTTTCTTATGTTTATTCAACATTTTTTTACAAAACTTATCATATTATTCTTATGAATTAAAATATTCATACTTCTTCTTAGGAAAATATACTAAAAACATCCCTTTATCATTTAAATCCAAATTTTAAGAGAAATTTAACCTTTCCACTTTTCTTTATTATATCTCTAATATAGAAGAGTGAGAATTAATTTGAAGTTCTCTTTATTTATTCCACACTGGAATCACTATATAATTATAAATATTCTTTTTCTAGGAAATTTCCTTTTAATAAGTATTATAAATATATTTCTTCCTAATCCTTATTCATAAAGACATGTTGTTTTTTTCATCTAATATGATATGGGAATATTCAAATATTCATTAAAATATAAATACTCTTGATATTATAAACATAACACTTTGGCATCATATCTATCAAGAATATTTCTCATTAAATTATTAATGATAGAATAATCATTAATATTCTCACTAAAATCTCTTATATTATTGAATATATCATTTACACTTATAATGTATTCCAAAATACGTTCTTTACCACATATCTTAATAACTTCAAGCCTGATTCTCTTTATTTATATCTTATCTTCCTTAGCCTTCTAATTTCCATTATATATCCTTCTCAAATTATCGCATATTTTTTATCCATTTTAATCCCCATAATCATAGTATAAAAATTCTTTATCACAACCATCAACATGGTGTTATTATAATTTCCAATAGCTTCAAATTTAATTTATCAGTAGATACCATAGAGATATCATAAATGGGATAAAATTACATTATTGTAGTATTTCTATCATAAATTCCAAGGGATATGAGATTGGGTGGAATTACATTATTCAAAATATAATAGTTTCTACCATCAAATATAGAAACACTCTAGTTATTCATTGTATTAAAATTATCTATATTGAGTAGTTGTATCTATTTTGTGGAAACTCAATATAATACTAATTGGTATTCCTTGGATCGATATAGGATCACTAATAAGGTGAATAAATCAGTGACCAATTTTCATTTATTGGAATGTACCTTAATATCATTAGGAAAAATTTCTTTACCTCTGAACTTTATTGGTGTAATGATCTACTAATTTTTAAATATCAACCTCACCTTTCATATGCAAGAAAACAAATAGTCATATCATGACATGATATTAACATGGTTTTGTATAAGGACCTACTCCTATTCATATTATTCATCCCCCCAAAATAGATTCATTTAATAACTTCATTACGGATTACAAAGGAATGGGTAGCAACTAGTTATACCCCTATGAAATCATTCCTCTAGTAAACCCTATTTCTACCACCCAAAAATCAGATCTTTTTAAATTATAAGTTATAACCCTAAACTATAATAACTATATATACTCTTTATTGGTTGTTATACCCCTACCATAATCATTTTCAAAAAATGGTTATACCCTAAGCTACAAGCTATTTCCTTCTTCTTTTCTAATCCACTATAGAATGACCTTCAATTCCTCATTAAGGAAGTTGGATCACCTTCACATGTGTATGGTCTTAATATTATTCAACAACACTATTAATAGTCTATTATACTTGAAACATTCTCATATTCTTAGGATGAATTTTATATAATCAATATTAACTTTTCTAGAAAATGTCTATGAAAACACCTTAGTTGTGTTCATATGATCGATTCAGTTGGTTATTCCCTCTACCTTATGATTTAATCTGGTATTTCTTCATCTGATGGTCTTCAAGAAAATATTCATCCATTCATCATGATTTTTTTCAATGTTCCTCCATTTAATGAATATATATAATTCTTCTCTTTCTGATGAGTAATGTTTGGTATATTGGGACATTTTATTATTTAGATGAAAATCTATTTGATTAAGCTTTTTAAACCAGTGATATATCTATTGGATTTCTGATTGAAGATCCCTTTTTTGATGAAAAATTACCCATGATGGTGGGTTCCATTAATATATTCTAAAGTTAAGAAATATTTTTCAATTATTCTCATTTGTATCTGATCAGTGTAGTCACCTTACCTTTTTATTATTAAAAGCTTTTATATTTTTCTACTTATAGAATAATGTGCATGAAATCAAATTCATTTTCCCTCTCAATTAAAAATAGTATATAAAATCTTTGCCCTATAATGATATGCATAGGAAAATTCTCCACTCTTATGAAGGATTATTGAATTAACATAATGTTTCTTAAAATATCACTATTTCACTAAATTTCCATAAACTGATTGTTATAAAAATTAAAAAAACTTTATTAACCGCATCAAGATAAAAATTGTTGAATGATTATCACAACATTATATTTGTTAAATACTTGACATATCTTATGTAAGGATCCTTATAACTCTTTTATATGATGAAACAAATACAACTTCCTACATATAATTTACTAAGAGAGTTCCATTGTCCAATATGCCTCTATTTTTCCCATTGTTAGGAAATATTGATCTCACGTATTGGAGGGTGCATGATGAAGGATGACATGACTAGAGGGTGCCTTATGACCTACATAACTTTTTTGGGGGACATCACTACTCTCGAATAGGTTCTCTTCATATTCATCATATCACTATTGAAATGAAAATACTCTATTAGATCATTCTTTCTTAGAAACTTAAGATAGAATATCTCCATAGTACTGGTAATCTAATAAAATCATGTACATTAGTCTAACTTTAGTCCAAAATATTACACTAAAAATTATTGTCATGGCCCAATCCAATATGGATTTCCTAGTTTGGGAAGATTCGAGTGTGACTACCCCAAGACCGCCTTGAATATACTAGGGTCTAGTGACCAATGCCAAGTAGGAATATAAAAAACTCATGGGATTCATTGTACTATAGTACATGTATTAATGTATACACATCCATATACATACATTAGTGAAGAAATAATAAAATAATTAATATAAAAAAATCATACATACAACTATCCCACAATCAAAGTACAACAGAAGTACCAAAAGCATGAAAGGGTAAAAATAAAATCCCAAAAAAAACTAGAAAAAAAAATATAACCTATTCGGATAGAGGGGGGTACTGTAAAACGAAAACACTTATATACACATTAGTCCATCTAGATCAATATACTCTACATGCACTAGGAACTCGTTGGATTCCATCAAAAAGGAACATCATTTTCAAAATAAAAAACACGTGTGAGAAGAGACTATACATGTGTGAGTACAAAAATAAAAAAAATACATAAATACCCAAATGAAATGGATCATCTAAATTGAAATAGTCCTCTAGACCCACATATAAATGGTAAAAAAACCCAAGAGAGAGAGAGAACATGAATCTCTATCTCCACACCTCATTTGTGCATGACTGGTCAGATACAAACTACCTACTACGCCAATCAAACATGAGAAATACTAAAAGGAATCCCAGAATAACCCATACATACTCTTCTCAAACTCCAAGTCTCATGGTCTCAACCATATAACCATACACTTGATTCTACTCGAGGCTCAAAGGTACCACTTATCCAGGATAACTCACTCAAAGATCCCTTCTATCCCTAATTGAAATGATATAGGATATCTCAATCATCAGGTATCCCTAATTCAATCTCTTGTCCCCATCATTCCTGATGAAATAAATCCTAGAGAACATGATCATTGGGTCTATCCATAAATAAAGTCACACTAAAACCCAAGAGATCACAATGATCAGATAGTAGATCACACCCAGGACAACTTGGGGACACCTCAAACCCTAATAATTTCCCAAATAATTATCACATGTAGGGGATCACACCCAGAATCATTGGGAGATACCAAAATCCAATTATAGAACACCCCAAAAATTGGGCATCAAATTATGGATGATACCTCAAACCCTACTAGAAACAACCCACAATGTAGGGGATAAATGCTTCTATTTGAGGTTCATGTGGTTGTCATAACCCCACTTAAGAAAGACAATGAGATATAGGATACCTATAATGTCTTCCCAATGAGATACACGAACTCTATGCGCTATAGGACACTAGCCTAGGATTCCTTTAGGTATAAAAAAATTCTATCCAAACCGGAACCCTTAGATGGGTCTATAATCATATGACGGGGTTGTACTTCTTCACTATGCCCTCATAGGAAAAAACCCTAGTGAATTCTCTACAATAGTCCTAGCATACATGCCATCATCATCAATAAGCCTCTAGAAACACCTATAATCCAATCTAAAAACCCAAACAACGGAAAATATTGTGTCCCACATCAGATATACTTACAAGACACTACTCACATGCCACCATCCAAGACATGAATATGCAGATATAAAACTAAGAAGTGTTTAAGGGAGTATATGGAGTGTCCTCCTAAAAACCCAATATATCTCTTGGGGATGAATAATATCCATTTACCTTATCTATAGATAGTTTGTAAAAATGGTATTACACCATCTGTACTTCTGATTACATGAAATGTGACTCTTATAAATCGCATGGTGTATCTACACTCATCAGTTTTGGTTGTCCATGTATACCTATAAGGAATATATCCTTAGTACATGATGTGAACCACTTTGACCATCCTAATATTATGTTATTTGAAGTTCCTGTGTACAACATATTGTTCATGTATACCATGGTCGATGCCAATGTACCTGGCCCTGTCCTTTGACCTGTATACTCATGGGGTCTTCCTTGTAATTCCACATGACCTTTTCCCCCTTACATGAAATGATAGTCCATATCCTCGTCCACTTGTCCAAACTTCACTACATACATTGTACCCATAGTATAGGGCATCTAGTTACCAATTATCAATATTCACATAAATTTGATGAACACATGGAATGTTCTCCTACAATACACACTATCTAATCAGGATTTCTGAACATTAATTCCCTATGGTTCCCCTGAAACCACTTTTTATCAGCAATCTACCCCAGATCAATCCACAAGAAGTCACTTTTACTTTTATAGAGGTTGTAAATCCAAAAAAAACTCATATAGTTGGTATGAGGATATAAACATGTGAAATTGACTACCTCATAGATAATAATAGAAGCATCAGGTCTAATATAGTTCTTAGAAGCTGGTTCACCTCGATTCAGTGGTGATTGTCATCAAAAACAAATTCTGGAAGCCCCTCCTCACTTTAGTTCATCCATGGTCATCCATCACTCAATGGATAACCCTCACATTATCTTCTACATATAAAACTAAATATGGGTGAGTATATATTACATTATTTATATTATTAAATAATCTGATATATCATTAACACCACCAGTAATCCATTCCATCAAGTGAGAACCTAATTTCAACAAACATTATGTAACACCTTAGGTGAACAATGCATTATAGACTCAACCATAGTCTCAGATTTTAGAACCAGACCACTTCTTGGGAGTTAGACAACATTTTTTCAAGAACTACATTTGTGTGATATAAAATATTATCTTTCCAATATCATCACACTAAATCACTTTGGGCCCCAGAGTTCCATGTAGAATAAATGAGTAGATTCATAAATATTTCTAGAAATATTTAAAATGTCTAAAAAATCAGGACTAGTTTCACTACACTTACACCACATTTTGTGATTTTCATCCTAAAAAGTGAATTTTTATGAATGATAGAGGATATTGATCTCTAAAATTGGGTTACTAGCCCATTTATCTCTCCATAAGGTTCTCATGCATTCAAAAATTATACAATCTGTGCAATACATTTTCCTATGAAGGCTCTACTTAGATTAGAACACAAACACTGCTGAGTACCATTAAAATGAAACCCTAAAATCAATTACTATCTCATCTCGGTTTTCATCATGCATCTAGTCTAATACATGTATCCTTAGTTGTTCAAAATGGAAAAAACCAATCATTCAATCTTACTTTTGTAATACAGTCCAATGGTATGCCACCTTGCTAACCTAATATTGTAACTAAATAATTGTTCCACAATCCCCAATGATAGCATTCCATGCCGACCAAATCCTATGTAATCATCATCCTCCCTATAAAGAACCAAAACCTCAAAATCCACCACTAAAAACAACATTATACTAAAGAAACATTTCCCCCATTGGTTTAGGATAGTATAAAATTAATGTTAAAGTCTCTCAAACCTACCCCCAAATGGTTCTATATTGATGGTTATGCAACAAAATCATTATTCCAACATGAAGAAACATTACTGGTTATCCATGACATGAGTTGTCTTCTTACCAGGCCACCTATCTTGCAGAATGGAGAGTTAAACCACAACTAAGACCCAAACATGATACTAAAGTATCATAATGAAACCAATCATAACTTAGCATACCACTAAGGGAAAAAACCACCTCATAACCTCATCCACATGTGTAGTTGGTGTCCTCATCAATAATTATAATGAAAATGTATTCCTCCCCCATTCAAAATAACAATAAGTAACACATATAGGGTATATTAGGTCACACAAGACCTCAAAAGAGACATCTTTCAAAGTATGCCTCCCTACCTCAATGAAGATGACAATGTGAAATTAATCTAATACCCATATAAAAAAACAGGACATAAACATTACTGTAAAAATATACTATTATGGCCACACCCTTTGGTGGCTCTCAAGATATCACTTCCTCAACCAAGGTTGGGCCCACTGCCAATACCATGTCAATAAAGATATGTAACATGAAATGGACCTCCTAAACCTAGAACTCACATGAAAAGAGCATCTATACAACTTGTACTTCCAGAGAATGTATTAAAACATCCGCACGAATATCATGCAAAAATATATCACTGAGCCTGAGGGTACCAATGAAGAATAATACCATGAAATTATTCAAATAGTTTAAAGGACTCGGTTTAAAATTCTCTCTTATGCCTCCTTGAAAACCACCACAAGGATGCTTGAGTGAAAACATTGGGTCTTACCATTCTCGTTATCTAAAAAACATTGGTTATACCGTCTTCTCACAAAGATTAGTAGGATCCATCTAATATGATTTCACAAATACTAGTGAAGAAATGGGTACCAATGTATACAAAAAAATAGACACTTATTTGGGGGTAAACATAGAACAACATTAAGAATTCATCCTCAAACTCCACCACCAAAGTATCGAATATAAATATCATATATACCTCCTAATCCAAGGTCCATACTAGCCAACTAACACAAATTCTATTATATCCACCCACATGTGATCCCATCATATTATACCAAGAAACACTCTTCAATAAAGATGGAAAACGACATCCCATAATCCAGAAACAATGCTACACTGATTGGAAGTAACCATCATGAATTTTTTACAGTAATCCAACCCATTCTATGGAAAAAAAATCATAGGTTCTCTCTAATACAATGGAAATAATATATGAAATACTGTAAGTCCCTAAGATTTTGAAATTTTTTAAATTTAATTTATCTTTTTAATATTTTTTTCATTTCACATGACAATGGAAATATTTATATATATTAAAAAACTAAGTCAAACATTAATTTCACATTCAATACCAACTTATCTTGCACTACATGCAATACCAACATGGCTTGCACTACAAGAAAAACTGAATGGACATACAATGCATGCAACACTGAGTTTTTATGAAACATATTTATATATATAATTAATTAATCTAGGTAATTATAACCCAACCATTAAATATAGTTATAGGAATTGTAATAACTATTTTCCAAATATTGTTTATATTTTTTTTTGTATACATAAACATATTGATAATGAAAGATGAAATTTTTTGGTAAAGACCTTATATGTTAAAAATATTATTTTCTTGAATGGACCAATTTTAATAATAAAATTAATTTTAGACACATTTAGAAATTTAATATGATAAAATAAATATCATTTTTGAATTCATAATGATGAAATTATCCTAAGGTGAATTTTTGGGATTCTTCTAAGATACATCATTTTTTATGAATAGTGAAACATACTACTCCCCTCCAAATCATTTGTTTTATTATTTTAATGAACCATTTTATGAACTATAGTGGAAAATTCATAGTTCAAAACATAAAAACATTACACAATATTTGGAATTAAAAATTCAGAATCATTAAAACAAATATAATCCCATAAGTCACCCCAGCCACCTGAACCACTGCACCACATCGGGTTGACGGTGTATCTGTCATCATCATCTCATCATCGCCCACCATTCCAAGACACAAACACATCATCACCTAGAATGAACATCAATGCAGTTGTCCCCATCAGAGAAGACTAAGGAAATTACGAACCATGGAATTTGAACACCAGAATAAAAATCAAAACAAACCTTCGAATTGACCTCCTCTAATGACCACATAGATGAGACCATTAGAACCAGACCCATGAAACAAAAACACCAGAGAACTCCTATCACAGTTCACCCAAACCCTCTAAAAATGTGAGACAGACTCATTAAATTACTCTTATAATAAAAAATTCCACAAAAAGGGTTCGTAGAAGAAGCTATATTGAGGAAGAATAGAGGTCATCCAATTTTCACTTCACCTTATCCACTACTATCCTCGGTGCAACATATAATAACTTGGAATAAGACCCACTGCAATCCTGAACCACAAATTCCATCACCTCCTTCAACACCACACACATTTATCAGATCCTCCCAACACACCCACACCCGATGCAGAAATGAGCGGGAAAACTTCACCATAGCAGTTGGAACTCGAACATTGGAACTTCACCATGCTTCCATGGGATACCCTATTCATCTTTATGATTAGGTCATGAAGAAAGGCTAGAAAATAGTGATATTCACTGAGATCGTCAAGCCCACTAAGTCTCACAATGCCGCCACCAGATGATAAATTTCATGCCATAGGCTTGCCAAGCATAAGCACTAAGAGTGGAATTGCAACCGATCTGCGACAGAGGAGAGGAATGTGGTGGTAGGAGGAAACCCTAATGTGGAGACCCTTATAGGATCATTCGTCTATAGTGAATAATACTGTTTTTTAGTTGGAAATGGATTTTTCTAATGAATTAATAATGCTAAATGATTTTATAAATATGTTTTAAATTCACATCAGATAAATAATACATATATTAATTAAATTTAATTAATTAGAATCAATTTCACTTTGAAACTAAATATAAAATCTTAATAATCATTTGAATTTTTTACTACTTTAAAACCCTGTTATTTCACCCCTTCATCAGGATGAGGACTAATCTTAATTTTTCTATATCTATGATTTGAATTTAAAAAATCTTACAAACACCACTGTATTCAGTCTAGTATTTATAATCTAATAATACTATGTTAATTTTTGACAAAAATTATTATTAAATGTGATTAAAATTAATAACAGCAGTTAAGGCCAAATTAAGCATTATTTGGAACTAAACTGTAAAATTAAGGGTATAAATGACCTAGAATCTTTACCAAAACCAATTAGATATATATATTTCTATCATAAACCTTCCATTATTTATTTTGGTTTTTTATGAATTTTTTTGGTAATAACATGTGCACACCTAACTTGTTTCTAAAAATTCCATGTTAGTCCTTTTCTTTACCTATAAAAGGCCAAAACCTCTACCCATTACTCACACCTCTAAAAACATTTATTTCCATCCATGATATGCCCAAGTAACCTTAAAAAAATCCTCACTTTTAACTATAAGTCTCCCTTTGTGTATAAATCTTCTAAAATAAGCCTTTTGGCACAAACTAAAAGAAGTTACCCTATTTAGAGGTAACATCCTCTCTGAAGATCCTTCAATTTATTTTCCTTCTCCACCACTAAAATATATTTATTACATTATTGTGATACAACACTATTATCCTTCATATACTAGAATATTTTTATGAAAAACTTCTGACCTACACTTACACACACCTCCACATAATAGATGTTGAACATACTGTTTCTGTCTACGGTGAACTACTGCCTCATGAAATGATGATTGCTCATTTCTCCTTTACCACCAATCACGGTGGAAATTATTATGGACACTCTAAATATAAATTTCATATATTAAACTTAATATGTATTTATCCTGATTTATTTATTTTATAACACACATATATTTACATTCCATTTGGTGTTAATATGATAATCTCGTTTGAGGAAGTGTTGACTACTGCCCCCTCAAAGCGATGTGGTTCATTCACACACCACATGGAATGTATTAAGGATGGTTTTAATGAAAATACATAATATATTTGATATATTAATTATAATTAAATAATTAAATAATTAAATAAATATATGTATAATTTACATACTTTCTTTAAATATGAAAATAAATACAAAAACATCATTCATGCATATGTACGGCTTACCATCTCTATGAAAGGTGTATTCCATTTCATACTCATATATTACGTATATTATTATAATACGCATATACTATGTATTTATGAAATTTATATCATGTTTTAAATTCTAGAATCATGACATAAGTATAAGGACCAATGATGGAACAAATTAAGACACATGCGAAGAACAAAGTGAATTTTACCCGTAGTGAATTTTTAACATAGGATCATTAACAATAGGGTAATATAAAGTCATAATAAAACCATATATGGTATTATGTATAATAATATGATTCTGTAAAAGATGTATAATAAACATATATTTATTATACAGGATGTTTGTACGAGTGTGGAGAGAGTCAAGACAAAAGTTAAGGGGATTTCATATCACTTTTAATTTCTGTGAGATACAGGTTATGTTTGCCACTCTTTCCTTTTGTGTGGTGTTTGTGATGCACATGATTGTATTGTATCAATATATTAGTTAAATTTAGGGTTAATCACATTCCAATTTTATGATCCTTCTTTCTTGTTGTTTATGTTTCTAAAGTTACCAAATCATTGAAAATTCTTTTTCTTAATTTTTTATCTTTGAGACTCATGTTTTGTTATGTACCTAAACTCTTTTTGAGGTGAATATACATCCATTTTATATAAATGATCATGAATGTAAATCTTTTCATTATATTATATGATTCATTCAATTTCCTTTCCTTACATGGAGATCATGATCCCAAGATACAATGTTATAAAAGTTTATTGAGGCAATGCCATTACTTTTCGAGATAATTTATGTTTACACTTCCTTTCATGAAATAATATGATACAAATCTAAATAATTTCATGAGTTTTCTTCTCATCTATTATTTCATGATATACTCATGTATTGGTATAACTTACTAATCATTGGTATATAATATAGTTAAGACTGTGTTTTTAGGAAATCCCGACTTTACCCTCTCCTTAGTCAGAAATAAATGTTCTCTAAAAACGGTTTCTAAGAATATTATTTCATTCCCCTATAATATAAAAAACACCCCTTTTCTTTTAAAAACTTATTCAAGGAAATATTTTTTTTTATTTTTGAAAAAGTAAATTTTCTATCGTTTTTACAGTACAAAAGGAATATTCTTTTCACCTCGTATGATATGTATGGATTTAACCGCAATAATTATATTGAAGCTCCCTTTGCATAGTTAAAAAGGTTAATATTTAAGAAAATATTTTTAAAAGTAATTTTCAAGGAAAATTGGTTTCAAAATGTTTACAAACTTCATTTATATGTTTTCAAGGAAAACTGTTTTAAAAATGTTTTTAAGTCTCATTTACAAGTTTTCAAAGAGATTTCAAAGAAATGGTTTTCAAAAGGTTTTAAAGCTTCTTTTATATGTTTTCAAGAAAAATAATTTTCAAAAAGTTTTTTATATTTCATTATATGTTTTCATATTATTTTCATAGAAATGGTTTTCAAAACATTTTCAATATTTCTTTAACCATTTTCATGTGTTTTAAAATGAAAATATTTTTAAAATATTTTGAAGATGATTTTAAATGCTTTGAAGGAAAAATGTTTCAAAATGATTTCATTTCTTCTTTATAAATATTCAATTTATTTTATATCAAAATTATTTTCAAAAGTAATTATGTTTTAGAAATCCTTTTTCCAACAAGAAATAATAGTTCGCTCAGAAAACATTTTTAGGGAATATTTCAAAATTATTTTCTATCTAAGATGAAATTTGTTAATGTTACTAATACCATCTAGGAAATGATATAAAGGTTTAATTAATATCATTTCTATGAATGATTTATTCTTAATTTCATGGTATATATGAAACCCATATCCCCTTCATGGGTTATACATATTTGATATTTGTTTCCCTTTTATGGGTTATGCTTTTGATAAAATGATTACAAAACCTATAACGCTTTCCACTAGTTATAATATGTTTACATATTAATGGTACCCAATTTATTTCATGGGTTATGATAGGTGTTGTGGCATGTGTATGTATGATTTCATTATGTGATGGGTGGGAACCATATCTCCCACCAATGCATTGGGTAAAATTTTATATCTCATGAGATAGGTAGGGATGGAATGAGGGTTTAATCCGTTATGTAATACAGAGATGGAACAAGGTTTTACTTAGTTCAGTAATATAGGGTTGGAATGAGGGATTACTCAATTTAGTAATAAATTAACGGAATAAGGGTTTAATCTATTCAGTAATATAGGGCTGGAAAGAGGGTTCAATCGATTTTGTAATACAAGGTTGTAATAGGGGTTCACCTGATTTAGTAAAGGACTTTGTCTACTAAGACAATGTTGGTAGTGATGCCTTGGATACCATGGAAATAATATTATATTCTTATGTGTGTTACTTAATTTCATGTTTTATTCCTATATTATGATTTCATTTCTTAGGCTCTCTATTTCATTATGATTCATGTCTTGTGAACTTCTAATCATTAATCCTTGATCTCTTTTAAGATCTTTGATATGCATGGTATGATCTTCTATTTCAATGATCACATATTCATATAGTTATGATCATGTTTATTCTTACATGCCACCCTTTTTTACCCTAATGGATAATTTGAGCTCACCCCTTTTAGGTTTAATTTTCCTCATGTTATGATGATATCTACTAAGTTTGATATGTCGAAGAAGGGTGCTAGTCAAGAAGAACCTAGTGGGAGATGATGTAGGTCACAATTTTACTAGTGTTTATGTTTTTATTTTTCCAAAGGTACTATTCAAACTAAGGTCTTTAGGAATCTATTTGTATATTTTTTAAGTATTTTACCAAAGTTATGTAATGTTTGTGTTTGAAAAAAAGGGTTGTTGTAGTTGGTATCAGAGAAAATGTATAGTTAACATTTTGAAACATAGATGATAAAACTTTAGTGAGATCCCTAGGTATATTTCAAAGGATATTTCTAGGGATGTCTCTATGGATAAGTGTAAGGATGAGTTAAAAATTGGGAAAATGTATTGGAATTTTTCTAAAATATAGAGAGAGTGGTTTCCAAGAAATACATCATGTTCTAGATACTACAAGTGGATATGGCTCTTGCACAGATGTACATTGGGGTAACAAGTCTGCAAGATGTTCCAGACTTAACTCAAGTTAATTTGGTACATGACAATGGTCCTTTCTTCACACCTATTTTGACACTATTGGGGTATATTCTTTTGTAATTCACAAACTCTTCACAAACCATCAAGAAGGATTTAGATATATGTTAACTACGAATAACCCTGTATAAACCCAATGGTGTCATAGATTATGTAAGTTGTCATGATTTAGACATCCTATATGTAATTATTTTCATGGATTTGTGGTTTTATTGTATAATAAGTAATTCTCACACTATGGTTCTGGTTTTGGTTAATGGAAGGAACCAGAAGGAACTAAATTAATGTTAAATGTGATGGAAGATTTTCTGATGAGAAATCAAGTGGAATGCTCAATAGAGTGAAAGATGTCATGATCATGCCTAATCAGTTTTAATAGAATGTGATTAACAATGTTTACCTTAATTAACTCTTGAACACATAAAGGAAGATAAATAAGTAGTTTTCTGATATTTTTGGTAATGGAGACCATGGAGGAAAGAAGATTTGGTTTCTTTTATGTCAAGAATGAGGAAATAATCACCTAATTGAATGTCTTAGAGGAAAAAGAAGGTGTTTTTAACTATGTATAAGAAGGCCAAAAATAATGTGATGGAAAGTGAAGAATTAATAGTCTGGTTAACTAAATATATGATAATTTGGGCCTCCCTTAGTGATCATAGATGGTTAAGTGTTTTAATTATGGAGAAAATGGTCATTATGCAACCCAATGTCCCAAGAAGAATGTTCCTGAAGAGAATCCTCAAGGTGGTGTGAGTAATGGTTACATTGATGATGATGATGAGACTACAGATGAAATGTGAAAGTAAAGATGTATTATGTAGTAGGATGAGGTAGCATTGTTAATGGATTAAGGATGATGTAATATAAGAATTTATGTATTGAGATTAAAATTTTACGAATGATGAAATATACAAGGATTTTTCTACTTATGTTTTTTTCTCAATATTTTCAAGTTTATGTTGAATGTTCCCTATGGGCTAGTGAGGTGATTTAGTGACAAGATGGTATTTTGACTAAGATAAGGTAACCCTTAATATGTTATTTATTATAAGATATTTTTCTATAGATAAAGATATTTGGGATATGAATAAGTAAATTGGATAGTATTGATTACCTTGAAAAAACGTAAGGTCTTGTTTATATGTGGTATATGCTATCACTGATGAAGTTCACAACATTTTTGGATTTAAGGAGTTAATCCAATATACATCATAATAAGGAATAATTAAATTTTTCTAAATGGATTTATGGTAATTCGAGAGAATATATGAAGAGGGTATTCATATGTTTGGAATGTGACAATAAATAGGTAATTTTTGATATGTAATGGAATCAATGTTAATATGATTTCATAACACTCTTTAGAAAGTTTTTGGTTTTTTATATTTGTGAAGGGTTCTAAGGTTAACCATTCTTGAAATGTTTATTTTAAACTTTAGAGGAATTATTTATGCATTGATTTTTTTTGAAAACCTACATTTAAAGGATATTTAGTGATTAACATTATTTCAATGATGCCCAAGTTTTATATTTTTTGGAATAGGACATCAAGTATGTCGGGTGACAACCAATCAAGTCCGACAAGGCCGCACAGGTCTTGAACCCATGACTGAAGGATGATAAGGGTTTCATACCTACCATACACCTAAGGTATTTCCTAGTTAATGTATATTTATTTTTAATGAATAAATATTTATGATGAAATATTAGTTCTACTTTTTAATTTTATATATTAATTATTTTAGTTTTTTATGAGAAAAATAGTTAGACTTTTTATTATTTATGGGCCTTAAGATCCGTTAAAAGGTTATTCTTATGCTATATTAAACAAAGTTAATATCTAGACATTCATTCCATGAGGTAATCAATGTATTATAATTTTTAAAAGAAAAACCCAATAATGAAATTTTTTTATAGAAATTACTCATGAATTACTCAACATTATGAAATTGATCAAAAAAATTATTATCATAATACCTTAATTTTCATTGGGTTGATGGCCTTTTAAATCATCATAGATTTATGACTTTGAGGCTCTCAACATTCATTTGATCATTCACTTGTTTGTGATTGATTACCTCAATCAATCCCTATAAATATTTATGCTTTACCTCTATGTTCATTCTTCACTGACAACCTACGTTCTCCTATGTGGAAACCCAGTTATATGTCACTTTGGGTAACCATTATGGTTCCAAATTTTCCTTTTTAAGGAAAGTTTTAGTATCTAGTCTAACAAAGTGGGTTTATATGAATAAAACATGTAATTATTAGACCTTTTATAACCTAGATGAATATAGAGAGAAAAATTCATTTTAATGGGGGTAGAATATAACACCCTAAGAATTAGAGAATTTTTTTTGAATTAATTTATCTTGTCAATATTTTTTAATTTTACACTAAACTAGATAAATATCATTATATATATATATTAAAAAAAATAATTCAATCATTCCTTTCACACTCAATACAAACTTGGCTTGTGCTACATGGAATACCAACTTGGCTTGCACTACAATCAACACCGACTTGATGTATGATGCACGCACCACTGAGCTTCTATGAATCATCGTTATATATATATATATAATTTATTAATTAAGATAATTACAACCTAAAGGTTAAAAATATTTATAGGAATATTTATAATTACTTTCCAAATATTTTTCAAATTTATTTTATATAAAAAACATATTAATAATGAAATATGAGATTTTTTTGTTAAAGTCCCTCTATGTTAAAATAATTTTTTCTTGAAAGGACTGATTTTAATAATAAAATTAATTTTAGGCAAATTTATAAATTTAATTTGATAAAATAAAATTCATTTTTGAATTCATAACATAGAAAATAGCCTATGGTAAATTTTTGTGATTTTTCAGAAAACATCATTTTTTGATGAATAGTGAAAAATACAGTTTTTTAGTAAAAGAATAGTCTTTTTGTATGATTAATTATTAATAATAAATGATATTTTAAAATTTTAATTAATTTAAAATTATATTAATACTATATCTATTAATATTATTTTATTCATTATAATCAACTTCACTTTGAAACTGAATATAAGATCATAACAAACATTTAAACTTTTTCCTACTTTGAAACCCTGTTATTTTGATCCTTCTACAGGATTAGCACTAATCATAATTTTTCCAATTCTATGATTATAAATTCAAATATTTTACATAAAAAATTTTATTCAGCATAATATTTATATTCTAATAATACCTTGTTATTTTTGGACCAAAATGATTAGTAAAAGTGATTAAAATTAATCACAACAATTAAGGCCAAATTAAGATTAATTATGGAATAAACAATAATATTAAGGTCACAAATGACCTTTAAAATCATATATAACCCATTTTATCTCAATATTTGGTCCATAAACCTCCAATTATTTAGTTTTTTTGTATTAATTTTGTTATGTAATACCATGTGCACACCTAACTTGTCTCTAAAAATTCCACGTTAGTCATTTTCCTTCCCTAAAAAGGCCACCACATATACCCATTCCTCAGACCTCTAAAACATTTTATGTTAGTCCATGAACTACCTAATTAGCCTTTAAAAATCCTCCCTTAGACATTGAATCCTCCCTTTAGGCATAAATATTCTCAAGGAAGCCTTTTGGAACAAACCAAAAGGAGTTACCTTATTGAGAGGTAACATCTTCTCTCAATCTCCTTCGGTTTATTTTCCTTATCCACCACATCCACTCCCTTTATTCCATTATTGTGTGAAAAAACCAGTATCCTAAATATATTAGTATGTTATTATGAAAAATGTTTGACCTAAAATTACACACAACTCTATATAATGGATGTTGAACACAATGGGTCTATGTACAGTGAACTAATACCTCATGAAACGATGGTTATTCATTTCTCCTTTACCACCAATCATGGTGGCCATTATGATGTAAACTATATTTATATATTTCATATATTATATTTACTATTTATTTATGATTCTTTATTCCTTTTAAAACACACAAAACTTTACTTTTCAATTGGTTTCAATACAAAAATATCGTTTGAGGAAGTGTCCCTACAACTGCCTTAAAGCGATGTGATTGGTTCACACACAACATGGAATGTATTAAAGATGGTTTTAATGTACATATTGGATATATATATATATATATGGTATAGTAATGCTACTGTAATATTGGTGTGTGTATATATATATAAATAAATACATACATATACATATATATATATATATATATCATTTACATACTTTCTTTCGATACGACAATAAATATGGAAACAATGTTCATGTGTACATACGGCTTACCATATCCATAAATAGTGTATTCCATTTCATTATACTATATTATATAGATTATAATAATAGAAATAAACTATATAAACCTAATATTAATATCATGGTTTTCATTTTGGAATCACGATATAAGTATAAGGACCAAAGATGTAACAAATTAAGACACATGGGAATAACAAAGTGAATTTAAACTGAAGTGAAACATTAACATAGGATCGTTAACAAGAAGGTAATATAAAGTCAAAAAAACAATATATTTTATTCTATATATAATTATTCTTCCATAAAATATTAATAATAAACAAATATTTATTATACAGGAAGCCTGTATGATTACAGAGAGTCAAGACACAATGTTAGGGGATTTCATCTCACTTTTAATTTTTGTGAGATACAGGCTATGTTCACCAAAAATTCCTTTTCTGTGGTGTATAAACTGACCATTATTTTATTCTATGTATCTTGTACTTAAATTTATGGGAATCACAATCCCATTTTATGATCCTTCTTTCATGGGGTTTATGATTCAAAAGTTACTAAATCGGTAAAAATGTTTTGTCTCAATTTCCCTTCTTTGAGACTCATGTTTTGTTATGAACCTAAACTCTTTTTTGAGGAGAAACTTTATCCATTTTACATTCCAAATAATGAATTTAAATAATTTCATGATATTATATAATAAATTTATTTTAATTTCTTTACATAGAGAGAATGATCCCAGGATAACAAGTTATAAGAGTTTATTGAGACAATCTCATTGCTTTTCAAGATTATTTATGTTTATGATTAACTTGATTAAATATTGTGATCCATCTCTCAAGAGTATTCATTAGTTCACCTATATTATGTAATTTCATGATATACGCATATATTGGTACCATTTTATACTCTATGGTACATAAGATAGTTAAGATAGTGTTTTTTGGAAAGCCCGACTTTACCCTCTCTTCGGTCAGAAATCAATGTTCTCTAAAAAGAGCTTCAAAGAATATTATTTGATTCCACTATAATATCTAAAATAAATTTTTGCCTTTTTTATTTTAAAAATATCTTCAAGGTAATATTCGTGTCTCTTTTTTAATAGTGAACTTTTTTATCCTTTTGACCATGAAAAAGAAATGTTATTTTCACCTTGTATGATATGTGTGGATTCAATCTTCGTTATTTCATTGAATCTACCATTGCATTGTTAAAAAGTTTAATCTTTAAGAAAAATTTTTTAGAAGTAATTTTAAAAGGAAATTGTTTTCAAAATGATTTAAAACTTCTTTTATATGTTTCATGGAAACCTGTTTTTGAAATTTTTTCATGTCTTATTTATAGGTTTTCAATGTACCATCAATGAAATGGTTTTCAAAATGTTTTCTCACTTATTTTATAAGTATTCAAGAAAAATTATTTTAATAACGTTTTCAAGTTTTATTTATGTGTTTTAAATGTATTTTGAATGAAATGGTTTTCAAAATATTTTCAATCATTCTTTAACTTTTTTGATGTGTTTTCAAAGAAAAAGGTTTTTAAAATGTTTTGAAGATTATTTTAAATGTTTTCAAGGAAAATGTTTTCAAAATTATTCCATGTATTATTTATAATTTATCAAGGTATTTTATAAGAAAATTATTTTGAAATAGTTTTATGTATTTAAAATACATTTTCAAAAAAGAAAGGATATTATCCTCAATAAATTTTTTTAGTGGATATTTCAAAATTATTTTCTATCTAAAATGAAAACTATTGATTTTACTCATACCTTCTAGGAAATTATCTACATGTTACATTCATATCCTTTCTATGAATGAGTTATTCTTAATGTCATGGTATTTATGAAACCAATATATCCTTCATGGGTTATATGTATATGAAATCTATTTCTCTTCTATGGTTTATGATTATGATAAAATGATTACGAAACATATAACTCTTTCCATAGGTTATAATATGTTTACATGCTTATGATACCCATTTCATGTCATGGGTTATGATATGTTTTGTGGGACATGTATGTATGAGTTAAATATGTGATGGGTGGGACCTATATATCCCTCCAATGTGTTGGGTAAAGATTTATATATCATTAGATAGATAGGGTTGGAATGAGGGTTTAATCAATTCAGTAATATAGGGCTGTAATGAGAGTTTACTCGGTTCAGTAATATAGTGATGAAATTAGGGTTTACTCAATTAAGTAATTCAGGACTAGAATGAGTGTTTTATCTATTCAATAATATAAGGATATAATGAGGGTTCAATTAGATCAGTAGTACATGTGTGGAATGGGGGTTCACCCAATTCAATAAAGGACCTTGTCCACTAATATTGTCTTGCTAGTGATGCCTTGGATACTATAGAAATAATATTATATGCTTATGTGTTTACCAAAATTCCATGTTTTATTCCTCCGTTATGATTTCATGGATTATTCTCTCTATTTCATTATTATTCATGTCTTATGAAATTCCAATATTTATGCCATGATCTCTGTTATGATCATTGAAATGCATGGTATGAACTTCTATATTCATGATCACATGCTCATACTCTTATGATCATGTTTATTCTTGCATGTGTCCCTTGTTTACTCATACTGATCATTTAAGATAACCACTTTTATGTTTTTTTTCCACAGGTTATTATGATATGTACTATGATTGATATGTATTTTAAGGGTTATAGTCAATAAGAACGTAGGGGGGAGATGATGCAGCTCACATATGTACCAGTTTTTATGTTTCCCTGTTTCTAAATGCACTATACCAACTACGATCTTTTGGTGTCTATTTGTATATTGTTTAAATATTCTGAAAAATTTATATAATGTTAATGTTTTTAAAGTGAGGGTCTCTATATATTCTCCATCCTCCAAAGTTGGGTCTCAATAAAAATAATATTTTTTGACCTCGTATCCTATCTACAAGAGCCACCACGTATATGTGTCAATACAAATTGACTACCAATACCATTAGGCCTTGAACAAGGGCTACACTCATGGAACAGTGGCTCATTAATATTTTATATGTTTAGCTAGGGATGTCAAGTCACTTGTCATAATTCAATATGTATTCTAGCCTCTATTCTATAATCCCCTTCTACCCAATGCTTTTTATTTCCCCTTCCCACATGTTAAACTATAACAACCTGAGCTGTTATAAGTGAAATTTTACATTTTATTTAATAAATATATTATTTTGTAAAATGGTTATATAAAATATAGGAACTTACATGGTTTTATGTTTAAAGGACCATTATGAATGTTGAAATTTGATAACATAGTCATTAAATAGTGATCACATGATTAGTATACAAATAGGTATTTACGAAATCCAATTGATTGAGATAAAGGAATTGATGGCCTCAATAAGTAAAATCATTCCCTATTAAGTATATTTATCAGAGATTCCAAGGGAGATAAAATCTTGAGGATTTGACCTTTTCCAATCCCATGATGAGTTTCATTAACATAAACATGAGTGAAACCATTTACTAGAAATTTTCAATCTCATCGAGATTACAGCCCAAACCATGTTCGCCGAATAGTCCCTTGATCATCTCACCATCACACACCAAACTCGTATATAGTATGCTAGTTTAATAAAGTTATATGTATCTAGACCTTAATAATGTCAATATTTATATTATATAATAATGTATATATTTTCATTTTAATTTTTTCTTCTAAATGATTTTGGTTTTTATTCAATTAAACGAAAATTGTATTTTTAGGTAATATTAAAATTCAATTAGGTGGATAATTTAGATGAATCAATGGATTTTTAAATAAATTTTATTTTCATTAAATATTATTATTAAATTAATTTTATTAAATATAAATTATCATATATTTTTTATGAGGTCAAAAGTTATTTTTATTAATGTTTGAAAACTGTTTCTGTCAAAACCCATCAATTTTCAATAAATGTCAGTTTTTATTTTAAAAGTGAAAATTAAAATATATAGAAAATTATTTTGACAAAATGAATATTATCTTTGTAATCATAACATTGAGATTTTCTAATGATTAATTTTTCATATATTTCTGAGATGGTCGAATTTTTGGCTAAAAATTAAATACCGTATAAATATGATATTTGTTTTATAAAATCATAATGACCAAAAATTAGGTAATAAACACTCTAATGGGTATTCTTGGACAAATATATGTTTTTCAATTAAATTAATTTTATTTTAAGATAATTTTATTATTTTTATAATTCCCTTATGAGTCCACCAAAATGTATAAGATATTTTATGATTTTAAATTCATTTCTTTAATAATGTGACTCACCTACATATAAAAAAGGATAATATTTTAATATATATTTTCATTTTCCTAATAAAACAATTAAAACATACCGTATTTGGAAAAAAACATGGGAAAAAAAATCATTGGATGGATTGTGGTTGTGAATATTTAATTATATAGATTCGAAAACCTATGTTTGTGAAATATTAAATAATTCCCCTCTCATTTCGTATATAAACCCACCAAAGATCCCACTTCTCTTCAATAAAAAATCATGAATCAAATCCTTACTCTGCCTCTATCTAGAATCATCCCAAGGTTCCCCAATCACTCAATAAGACCATGTTCAAGCATTTGAATTCACACACTCATGTAAGGGTTCCTTCCTTTCTTGTTTTTATCCATATTTCTTTATATTGTTACATAAATTTATTTGTAATTAAAAATGATGGGGTATGTTTTCAAACCTACCCCATATTACCTTTGTTATATTTTAATGAAGATAGACCCATTTTTCTCTCATTAATCCCTCCCATGTACACTCGTTACCATGCCGAAATTTCATAATAGTTATTCCATTCCTCCTCCTTCTTCATGTTTCATTATTATGTTAAGCCTTATATTTAAAAATTAATTATGATTACACTTTTATTTATCTGACCCTAAAACTTTCCATTTCATTTATATATTATTATAGACTCTTTTCTCTCTCTTCAACCCTTTTTATGAATTTTTAGGTCACACCATTTGGTTGCTGAAATTGTACTGTAAATTTCCATTCCAAAACAATTTTGTAGAGAATATCTTACCCATTCCATATCAAGGGTGTTTACTTTTATGAAAATAAAACTCTTTATTTAGAACATATATGTATTTATTATACACTATTTTACCATTGAATAAATTATTATGATGAATGAATCCATGTTTTATGATCTATGTGGCACACTTAAGCATGAGATTGAAATGAATGTGATGGGTGCACCCAGAATTAAATAGCTCTCCAATACATTGGGTAATTTTTAGAATCATGATAAGTCATATTGGGATAGTGTTTTACCTAATTCCTTTATGGTACATTGTCTACTATGATGTATTGTCATTTTATCCTTGACTTATGATTCAATGTTTTAAGTTGTTTCCACATTTCCATGTTATTAATATCATTCAATATCATGATTTATGATTCATGTTCCTTTATGACTCGTTGGTATTTCTTCTCTAACATGTATCATCATCCTTATGTTATTCCATTTTTATTCCCTTATAGGGGTTTATAGCTTATAGTTTTATTTTGTATGTCCTCATGTTATCCAATGAAGTGTTAGGTGTAAAGGAATGTTGTGGTCATGTAAAATTAGTCATCAATAAAGATGTTGTATTTCATGTTTTAAGTTGTTATGTAATGTTCCTAATTCCCAAATAGACTATAATTATTGATCCTTTAGGTTTTATTAGGTGTAATTTAACTTAATTAAATCATGTATGAGTTTAATAAAATAACAGGGTTGTTATAGTAGGTATTATAGAAAATATTAGTTATTTTTTGGGATTTGGATTTGAAAAATCTAGTGAAAGCCTTAGGGATACGACTAAGTATAAGAAAAATATCCCTAAATTTTTGTGATTATAGATTAAGTGGTTTATCAAAAAAATAAATCCATTTTTGGAAACGAACAAGTGGATATGGAACAGGCATAGATGTATCTTTGGGTAAATCACAAAAACACAGATTTGATCTGGACACGAATGGGAATTGGTGCATGAAAACGGGCCTCACTTAACTCTTGGATTGAAATTCTTTGAGGATATGATTTGGTAATTTCATAAGAATAGTATGAACCAATATTAAGGGAACAAAAATATCCCATACGAATATATGTTAGGAAATAGATCATGGATAACATAGATTGAAGCCTATAAAATCATAAGTTAAGGAAATAAATATAGTTTATATGTTATCACAATAATGCCATTGGATTCCCCTTTATGAGTTTAATAGTTTATTTTCCATGCCGCTAGTTTTAATTTTATTCTAGACAATGGACGATAATAGGAAGAATTGGGCTAATAACTGATGTGAAGATCAATTTAATGACTACCCTAATGAGATGCCCAATCTGTTGGGAGCAGGAATTAGAAACATTATCACGATACAATCTCTGTTAACTAAAGTTTTGAATAAAAACCTGGATCAAGAGGAATGTTCAACCCCCACCCCCCAAGAAAGAAAAAGTCACAATAGACAACTTAATGAGAAAAAGTCATCCTACTTTCAATGGATCATTTGATCCATCAATTGTTGAACAATGGGTATACTCCATTGAGAAGATATTCTCTATCCTTCAATGCTCCGAACAAGAGAAGGTACTTCTGGTTGCTTATCGTATTGAGGGTGAAACTGATCAATAGTGAAAATTGACAAAATATATGTGGCCTAAGGAAGAGAACAAGGTATTGAGATGAAAGGATTTCCTAAAAACGATTTTCAATAAATATTTTCCTCACACCCTACGAAATAAGATGGAAAGGAGTTTTCTTTCCCTCAAGAAAAAATATGACAAATCTATCGGAGCATACGAGGCAAACTTCATAGGGCTTTAACAATACGCCTCAGGCTTTTTCATTACCCCCTGAGTATAAGGTTGACCAATTATTTAGTGGCATAAAACCTAGAATAAGGAAATACCTAGTGATACACGACTTTGATAGCTATGTGAAATTTCCCGATGTGCCCTCAAAATCAAAGTGGAGAACAGAGAATCTTAGGGGTATCATGGGGATAATAAGAGAATGGGGGAGTCAAATTCTAGTAGTCTAATAGAGAGATAAAACAGTGCTAAGATATTTCAACACCCCACTTTCTAAAGGTGTGGAAATAAGCACTTTGAAAATTTCCTGAAGGGGATGATGAAATGCATTAGTTGCAAGAAATAAGGGAACCTAGCCAAAGATTGTTGGAATGAGAAACCTTCTACTGTGACAGAGGAAAGGAATGCATCGGTAAACCTGCAGTGCATTGTTCATTGCTGCAACTAGAATAAACTAGGGTATTTATCAAACTAATGAACTTAGATAAGGGTTTTCAATGGAAACCAAAAACCTACAAGCCATCAAGGGAGAGCTTTCACCATCAAAACTACCAAAGTGAATCTCGATAATTATGTGGTGATAGGTATGCTAGTTATTCAATAAATAATAGTGAAAATAAATTTTGATTATATTTTATGAATTTTTTAATATCACAAAATAATAGTAGAAATAATCAATCACAATCACAGTTATTGGAAGTGGAGTTATTAGTGAAAACAGAAATTGGGTAAATTATTTCATCCTAGGTATATAACTCCTCCCTTGTCACAATTTCTGGGCTGAACATCCCAGAAAAACTTTTTATACTCCCTTTTGTGGAATTTGAGGAAATTCTAGGAATGCATTTTCTTTCCCTATATAGAGCTAAAATAAATTTACAAGAGAAGTAAATCACTCTTCCTATTGAAAATCATTCACCGATTCTATAAATATTCTAGGAGACAGATGAATATTCTTTAGCACCATTATCTTAAGAATGGATATTATTGTACTGTGAGAAAGTGTATCTAGCTAAAATTATTAAGTCTAATTAAATAATCATCCTTGAAGACATTCCCATTATGAGGGAATACACTTATGTGGTTCTTAAGGAATTTCTTGGTCTTCTCCTAGTTGAGAGGTCAAATTTTCAATTGAGATCATGTCTGGGGCATTACCATTATCCAACACTCTATATAGAATGGTTATTTCTGAACATGTGTAGCTAAAGAAAAAACTACAGGAGAATCTGGATAAAGGTTTCATTCGGAAAAGTGCTTCACCTTGGGTTTCACCAGTCCTCTTTGTTAGGGAGAAGAATGGGTCCATGCACCTTTTCATTGATTATCTTGAGCTCAACAAGAACACGATAAATATAAAGTAACATCTACCATGAATTTATGACTTATTTGATCAGATATGTGGTGCAAAATACTTTCTCAAGGATTATCTATGTCACATACAAGACATATTTTAAATTTATTTTTCATTTAATTTACACCCTTGCTTTGTTTTGGTGGTTTCCCTAGGTTTTAGGGAGGAATAGATGAGTATTCGTGAATTGGGCCAAACCGTGAGCCCAATTCCAAATAATTTTTTTTTATCTTTAGTAAAATTTTCATTTTTCAACATTTTTCATCCATTCAAATTCCTACTTGACCTACCCTAACATATTAACACCACCAAGATAATTTAGAGCTTTTAGAAATCCATAACCAGCGTTTATTTGGGTTTTTATCTAAGGGGTTGGGCCTGCCCGAAATCCCAATTCCTTTTTTAAAAATAAATTTTGATTATGTTATAACTTATTCAATATTTGGGATTTTTTGGTGATTCCAAGTCTCACCCAAGACCAATTAACCCTGCCGCGCATCGGAACTCTCTCCACCCTCTTTGGAGCTCTGGTTAATCGCTATTTGGTGCCGAACTTCACAGGCTTCCTCAAATATCCCATATTTGAAGAGGTAAAGTCGTTCTTTCATAACTCTCTCAATTCTCAATATTTTTCCTCCATTCTAGCTCCTAAATTACCTAATAAATATTTTTCGAACGAAACCTAAATTTTTTCTGTTTTAAATTTCAGATACTGGTGTTTTGGAGTGATTACTTCAAGATACTTCAAGTAAATGAGTCCTTTTCTTTCCCCTTTCAAACTACTTAGGGTTTCATTCATTGTTCTTAGGGTTTCATTTCTTATCATTTAGTTTCCTAATGTCTTGAAACTAGATTTTTGAACCTAGGGTTTAACTTTGGGATTTATTGGCCAATGTTTGTGGTTTTAGGTTTGATCTAGGTCTCTCTTGGTGGTGAGGAGGTGCGATTTGATTTTCGCACAGAGATTCAAGGGTTTTTGTTACTTTGGTAGGCGATTCCATTGTGTGTGCAATTTTTGTGAATTATATTGCTGTTTTCACAATACCTTAATGTTTATTTCACTTTAATGTTTCTGTAAAAATTGGTTTTAGTTTCATTTATAATGAAAATGAATTTTAAGTTCCAATTTTTGGTGAAATTGGGGGTTTTTCATTCAAATCTTTTATTGGTTCATTTTGGGCTGACCTATAATTACTTAGTTGATTTTATTGAACTTTATCAGGATTGAAAATCATTTTTGAATGTTTATTATTTTTTTTTGTTGCTGTGAAAGTTTGTTTAAACGGTGTTTGGGAATCAAATGGGCTTTAAGTGCCATGTTTGTGTGAAAATGGTGTTTTTTAAAAGATATAAATTCTTGGTTCACATTGGTCTGGCCCATAACTGAATTGTTGGTTTCATTAAAGGGTATTGAACTGAAATTTTGTTTTAATGACTTACAAGTGTTTACATAGTGTGCAAAGTGGATATCTTAAAGAGCTTTGTGTGCAAAACAATGTGATGTTTTGAGAGGTTGTTTTATTGAAAATAAAATTATTTTATTGTGTGTTTTAAATGGTATAAAATGTGTGTAGCTAATATAATATTTTTTGTCACCAGTAGTGATATTTTATATGCAAAAGGATGTGTGTTGTTTTCTGAAATTGGTTGAGCACAAAAGGGGAAGCCCGAGTACCTAGGTGGGGCGGATTTGTACTAGTACGACTAGTGGATCAGATGGGTTTTGTCCCTGTTCCACTTAGAATTTGGATAAAGACAACTCTAACTAAACTATGTGGATGATGATTGGGGACCACTAGGTTATTTGTATGTTCCCTACTAGTGGCTCGTGCACGAGAACATATTTTTCTATGGTTACTCTACACCGAGGTACGAGGTACATAGGGCCCGAGACAACCTATTGCTTAGGGGTGTTCTAGATTTTGTTTCTCATTGGATTTGTGGTATTTAACCTTATTGTGGGGTGTTTTTTGCAGTACTTTATAGTAGCTCACATGTCTATTTAATGTGTTAACATTCTGACATTATCGGATTGAAAACGTTTTTTATTTGAAAGTTTCATTTCTTTGAATTTTAACACTGTTTCACCATGTGTATTAAAATTGCTTGTTTGGTTCAAATTGTATTGCATGCTATTTGGAATCATCTGGTGGTATTCTATTGGGATTAGGATCACACCCTACTTACACCCCTTAGCTGTAAGTATACCTGCTTATGATTGACTTAGGTAAAGGTAAGGCTAAGGGTGATGGCGGTTGAGGGTGTTAGTCCCATCGTTGGGGCAGAGTTGCGGAAAAGGCTTGCGGGTGATGACCCCCTTGTCATGTGGAGTCCATGGGGATGTATTTATGTTGTAATTATTTGCTTTTAGACCACTTGTAGTGTCTTTAAACATATGTATTCAGATCTGGTTTTGTTAATAATTTTTTAGAATGAAAATTTCTGATTCTAATAATTGATTGTTTTTTTATGATTTATGCTTTCATACTCAGGTAAATCATTCCCAAACCAGATTTCTTTGATACCCGGGAACTTGTTCCAGACCGTGGGGATAGGGAACGCCCTTCGGGCCTTACCACAACCCAGGTTTTGTGCTGTTAATGGTGGAGACCAGATCCAGTTCGTGACAAAATGGTATCAGAGGAGGTTAAAGTTTTTGGGTTATATTGTTATTTTTGGATGAGTCGGGATAGACAGGAGCTAGGACTATTGGGGCTCAGGGTATTGGTTGTGAGTAGGGTGTCTGGCCCACACCTCTCATGGCAGACCATGAGTCACCAGGGGATGTGGGAATTTACGGATTGACTTCACTTCCAGGTGAGACGTGTGGGCTGCAGAACACATGTGGACATCAGGCAGATGTGGAGTAGTTGTTTTTTTTATTACAGGAATGTTTTTAGTTTATTTATATTTGATTTATTTGATTAAAATTTTCAGAATTGTGGTATTGACTATTGTTTTGTGACTATTGCATTTTTTAGCAACATGCCTCCCTGGAAAGCTCCCACATGCCCACGGGAAGAAGCTGGAGAGAGTTCTCCCACGCTGATTAATCTGAGGCTCGTGGAGGCTATGGTTCGGGCTATCCAAGCTTTGGGACAGGGACAAGATCCTGCTCTTATTCCTGTTAGGGCAGAAGATATAGGTCCTAGAAAAGATAAAGCACAACATTTTCTGAAAAACAAGCCTCCTACCTTCCGAGGTAGATCAGAACCCCAGGAAGCAGAAGAATGGCTCGAGAAGATTAAGCGTATGTTTGAGTTCATGGAAACACCCGAGGATCTCAGGGTGAAGTGTGCCTCATTTCTGTTGGAGGGTCCCAGCCATAAATGGTGGGAGTCAGTGCTTCAGGCTGGGAAGAATGAGTAGATGCGCTAGGGAGATTTCAAGGCTGTCTTCAATGAACAATACTGCCCTGAGGTGTTGTCTTATGCAAGGTCTAGAGAGTTCATGGAACTTGTTTAGGGGAATATATATGTGATGGAGTATGCCAACTGTTTCACTGAGTTGGTTCGGTATGCTCCAGAAGTTGTCTCTAATGAACAAGCAAAGTCCCAAAGGTTTGAGAAAGGATTGCGACCAGAGATATACTCCCAGGTGTTCTTGTTTAAGCTGAGGACCTATGCTGAGGTCGTTGATCGGGCGTGCATGGTGGAGATTGATAGGAAATGAATGGTTGGTTTCTATGGTTCTGTATCAGTAGTGGGCAGTGGCAGCTCCTCAGAGAAGAAAAGGAAGTGGGAGGATCATGTGAAGAAAGGAGGGGGCATATCAGGCCACTCTTCCAGACAGTTTTCTTCTGCGGATTCTGATATGAGATCGGTCATGTACCACCAATGTGGGACGCCTAGGCATATCCGACCATCATGTCCACTTCCTTAGAATCCTTGTTACCAGTGTGGAGGTATAGGGAATTTTCATCACTTCTGCGGTGTGGCACGTCCACTCCCAAATGGGGCAAGGTCAGTGGCTTCAACAGGAGTGACAACACAGTCCGAGCCATCAAGGACTAGGGGATCTCGATTTGGTGGTCTTGGTTGTAGCGCTGGATCATCTTATGTACAGAGCTAGTTCAGGGCACAACCACAGACTATCAGTCATCCTCGGGAAGATACTGGATGTAAAGACCCGTAAATTTCAAGGAAATTTTTTTTCTTAATTTTCTTTGGATTTTACAAGAACGCAGTTTCTGACGGCGCCTGATTCCGAGGACCGGTGTGCCCGGAATCATTTTCCGATGTTTGGCTCGGGTACGTTCAGTGAACGGACGAGCGGGTTTTTCTAACTTTTGAACCGGTGCCCGGAATAGAATTCTGAGGGCACCGATGAAATCGAAGCGCCGGTATTCGCTTAGAAACGCCTCTTTCGGAATTGCGTTTGCTTGGGTGTGGTTTTTAATTTTCGGGCTTAAAGTTAAGAAATAAAATAATTTTGCGACAACTTTATTTTATTTCACTTAAGCTACTTGGAAGCCAGTTGAAGCCACTTAAAGACGGCTTGAACTGAGTTGAACTGGATAGGATGCTATCCAGAAATATCCTACCCCCTTGGTAGGATATTTGTGAGGTGGGGCCCGCACGAGCCCCGCCGTTTCTTTCCGCTAAGAAACACACCCGTGAAAACCCGTCTTAATGAAAGTCAACCGACGCGTTTTCTAAATTCTTAACAGACCATTTAATTGGGCGGTTTCTTTCGTGAATTAAATGGGTCGTTTCTTTCGTTGAATTAATTCAACGAATTGATGGATCGTTTCTTAACCAGTTTTTCAAATTCGTTGGCGTAATAATAAAATAAGGCCAACGCTCAACCTCTGGTTATTTGCGCTTGAGAAGATTTGAGAGAACCCTCGTAACTTCTTCTCCCTTGCGAAGAACGCGAAGAACGCGAAGAACGCGAAGAACGTGAAGAACGCGAAGAACGCGAAGAACGCGAAGAACGCCGAACCCGGAAATCGACGACGTCTTCGTCCGAGACGTTCTTCCGATCTCCGATCTCCGATCTCCGATCTCTGATCACCGACCATTTGAGGTGAGTGATTTCGGATTTCTTCTCAAGGTTCTTTTTCTTGGGTTTAAACACAGATTTAATTATTTATAATTTAAATCTGTTGTTCTTGGTTCGTTGAGCTCGCCGACTCAACGCCGGATTCCGCGACGACGCGACGCCTCCCCGCGACGACGCGACGATCCCTCTCTTCCGCGACGATCCTTTCCGCGAAGAACGCCCGCGCGCGACGATCATCAAGGTAGGGATTTTTATAATTTTGGAATACCCCTCTTTGTTCTTTCCGTGAGCGTTCTTTAAAAATTTAAGAACCGGAAACAAAGAAACAATTTTATTTATTTAAAATTGTTGGATCATGTGTTGATCTTTCTATTAAATTTCTCCCGGTTGTTTATCTCTAACGCGGAGGGTTCGGGCCAAACGAACACGGCCCGACGACCCTCCGCCGTTCTTCGTTTTGTGCGGTTTGACGGACGACGACGGAACGTGCCGCAACGGACGTTTGACGATTCCGTAGTAAAGAACGGATCCCGGGAGGAGCAACGGCGCAGACGGGAAGGAAAACGGGCCACCGGAGCGACGCCGACGGCCCGCGGAATTTACCGGCGGTGCCGGCGGCCGGAGGCGGCGGCGCCCCGGCGCGCCGCGGCGGCGGCGGCCAACGGGCCCGCGGCCGCGCAGGTCCGGTTCGTCCAGGCGGGACGCGGCAGAGCCGCGTCCGCGGTTCACCAGCGCGGCCCGCACGCGGGCCGCGGTTTCTTCTCAGGCCGCGGGTCGGCGCCCGCGGCTTCCACCCGCGCCGCTCGGCCAAGCCGAGCCGGACCGGCCCTGGCCGGGCCGGGCCGGGCCAACCGGGTCGGACCCGGGTCGGGCCGACCCAGGGGGGGTCGGGCCGGGTCGGCCCGGGCCCGTACCCCCCATCTTCGGACGTTTTCGTTCAAACGCCCGTAACTTGAGCTTCGTGCCTCCAAACGACTCGCCGTCAGTAGCAACGCGATCCTTGGATCAAGACGGTCGTTTCGGTATATCGCACTCAAGGTTTTGAAATACTTTGAGTTCAGCCGGGTTGGTTCGTACACGAGACCAACCGGGCCCCCGGGAGCGGAAACGCTCATATCTTGAGCTACAGACGTCCGATTGAGGTACCATCAGCTTTGTTGAATTCCTCTAAGTGAGAAGGATCTTTTGGCATACTCCGCCCGAGGTTTGGACGCAGGTGGAGTGCGGTCGGGTTGGTTTTGCCTTAAAAACCAACCGGGCCCCTTGGACGAAAATGCCAATATCTCTCAGACCGGGCGTCCGATTGACGCGCCGTCTGCGACGTTGAGTTCCTGTTGACGATACGGAACTTTTGGATACATCTACTTCGGACTTCGTGTCAGTTGATGTATCAGCCTCTCGGCTCGTGGAGCAGACCCTCCTGAACGAGCTTGCTGTGTGCGGGAACCCTAGGCTGGCTGCGATTGCTACTACGACAGCGGCGACCGTGCAGAGATCCTCAGTGGACTGCGGCGACGACTATGCAGAGATCCTCTGTGGACTCCGACGACGACCGTGCAGATATCCTCAGTGGACTGCGGTGACGACTGTGCAGATATCCTCAGCGGACTGCGACGACTACTACACTCAGCGATCCTACGTGGATCAGTGCTACCGGTCCTTTGTGGGCCCGATCCTGTGTGGGTCCGATCCTGCGTGGGTCAGTTCTCAGCGGTTCTGTGTGAGCCAGCGCCTACAGGTCCTGCGTGGGCCCAGTCCTGTGTGGGCCCGATCCTGTGTGGGTCCGATCCTGTGTGGGTCATCTCTCAGCGGTTCTGTGTGAGCCAACTCCTATAGGTCCTGCGTGGGCCCGATCCTGTGTGGGTCACTGCAAGGTTAGTACCTATCGATCCTTCGTGGGTCCGACGACTTAGATGGTTCAATGATCATCTTTATCGTCATCCGAAGAAGTATACCTGTGTGAGATGAATCTTTTGTTTCTCTCCTTTGTGGATTGTGTTGAGCTATCCTGTGTGGATTTACTGTTTACTCTCCTTTGTGGATTGTGTTGTTCTATCCTGCGTGGGTATGCGTTTTGCTTTCCTGTGTGGACTGGGTTGTGCTTGGGCTCGGACGTTGGAGCCGAACGGGGAATTGCAGACTTAGGTATATGTATGGGCATATACCTAAGCCGTGTCAGATGTTACTTCATGATTGCATCTCTTCTTCATGATTTATCCTTTGTGGATTTCGGGAGACCTTCGGGGGTCTCGGGGTCCCTACTGAGTAGCTTATACTCACCCCTGCAGGGGCTATGCCCGCACTTCGTGGTGTTGGTTACAGACGACGGACAGCGCTGATCATGGAGGAGGCGTGCGGAGCAGGACAATACCTGGAGGTGGACCACTGGGCGGGACGTACTCAGAGCGGTTAGGTGGACCCGAGGAGCAGTGGAGGCTATCTGTACCCACCCTTCAGGTGGGACTTCCAGAGGACGACTTGACGCTGCAGTTTTCCCTTTTTAGTTGCTGTTTTTCCTTTCAGTTGTACTTTACAGTTGGGCTTGTATTTCCGGCCCATTTTACTTTCAGCACAGCTTGTACAGTTTTTACATAGTGTTTACTTTTCCGCTTGCTTACTCTGTGGTGCTTGTTTACTTTTCAAAGGAAATGCCTTCCCTTTTTGTTGGGATTTACGCCTTGGTGCTAGTCGCCAGCCCCTGGCCTATGGAAGGCGGGCTTGGGGTAGTCACGGCACGGGCCCCGAGGACGGGTCGTGAAAAATTGGTATCAGAAGGGGTCGGTTCTACCGCAGACTCTGATCTTTCTTCTATGTGAAGCAATAGTGTTTAGCGTATTGAGTGTGGTTATCAGTCCAGGGAGTCCAGTGTTGGTGCGGCGGCCGACGTATCCATACACCAGGACCCTGACTTCTGATTCCTGACTTAATGCACGAAAACATTGATTGCATGTGTGTTTCAAGTTTTCTTTGTGATTACTTGTGTCAGCTCACCAGGTATACTGTTCTGACCATGGTGCACTTGTTTCCTTTTCAGGATGGCACGACGACAGCAGCCAGCTAGGGTTCCCAGAGTAGGGCGCGACGACAGCCCGCCGAGCGACGAGGCCTCGGTACAGGGCCCGTTGACAGCAGAGGCACCGGCGGTACCTTTACCCGCCGAGCCCCCGATGCTTCCAGCACTAGCAGCTGAGGACGCACGACGCCTTAGAGCTCTGCACGAGTTCCAACACCAGCGACCACCCAGGTTCCGTGGGGAGTCGGACCCCCAGGCAGCCGAGGACTGGCTGGAGGCGGTCGTCCGAGTTTTCAGGCTAGTGAGGACACCAGCAGACCTCATGGTGATCCTCGCGGCGAGCCTACTGCACGCCGCAGCAGGACGCTGGTGGAGCCTGATGCTCCAGGTACAAGATGAGGCCACCCTCATCTGGACGGACTTCGAGAGCCTCTTCGGCTCAGAGTTCATCCCGGACACCCTCCGAGCGGTGCGCATCCAGGAGCTTCTTCAGCTGCGACAGGGCAGCTTGACGGTCGCTCAGTACGCGGCGAGGTTCACCGACCTTTCTCGGTACTCGACAGACATGGTACGGGACCCCTTCTTCCGGGCCCGGACCTTCGAGCAGGGTTTGAGACACGAGATCAGGGCATCGCTGATCTCCCTCAGCATCCCGACGCAGGCAGGAGTACTGGAGCGAGCCCTCCTGATCGAGAGCTTCCTGGCTGAGTCCACAACGAGACCCACCGCAGGGCGGCAGATAGCGGAGTCTTCGGCAGCTGGTAGCCGGCGGATGACTCAGGGTTCCAGGCGGACCAGACCTTTCGGCAGGCGACCTCGGGACACTAGCTCAGCAGTGCAGGGCACCCGGCCCAGAGCAAGCCTTCCGAGAGGCAGACAGTGCTACGAGTGCGCCGGGCAGGGCCACATGGCTCGTGACTGCCCGACCCATCGTACTGAGGGTCAGCAGACGGTGGAGGGGCCACCCAGGCAGAGGCAGAGGGTCGACCGTGGCGGTCCGCAGGGAGGAGGCGGACGAGGCAGAGGAGCTGGCCTAGCAGCAGGTGGTGGGAGACGCTTTGAGGCTCTGCCACCACCACCACCAGGAGGCCCGCCCCGACCACAGGGAGCTGGCGGGCAGAGACAGGCTCAGCTCCAGGCAGCGGAGGCCTACGACCATGGCGCACCAGAGATGATTCGAGGTACGATCTGTGTCTATTCCACCCTTGCTGCAGTTCTGATAGACACAGGAGTGAGTCACTCTTTCATAGCCACTACCCTTGTTCGGAGCTCAGAGATTCCGACAGAGCCGTTGGCTCGATCCTTACGGCTAGAGACTCCTACGGGAGCAGACTCGACGATTACGCACTGGTGCCGGCAGTGTGAGCTTACTCTAGGAGGCGAGAGCTTCGGCTGAGATCTTCTTGTAGCAGCGTCGAGGCCTTACGACGTCATCTTGGGCATGGATTGGTTATCTACGGTCCATGCTCAGATTGACTGCATTAGGCGCAAGGTGCGATGTGTGCGCACCGACGGGAGCAGGTTCACCTTCACCGGCGAGAAGGGAGCCTTAGCAGCACAGGATGGACTCACGCAGAGGAGAGGTCAGCCCATCACTCATCAGTTGGCTAGCCTCATCC
Source organism: Viscum album (assembly GCA_963277665.1). NCBI lineage: Eukaryota > Viridiplantae > Streptophyta > Magnoliopsida > Santalales > Viscaceae > Viscum > Viscum album. The sequence continues at coordinate 740,850,192 of OY728160.1, forward strand.
TGGGAGCAGTTGACGTGCGGAGTCCCAGTTTTCCTGCAGTGGTGGATCAGTACGCGGACGTCTTTCCCGACGACGTTCCAGGGCTACCTCCTCGCAGAGAGGTAGACTTTTATATTAACCTGTACCCCAGGACAACCCCGATATCCACTCCAGCTTTATGTAAAGCTCTCTAAGTGTCAGTTATGGTTACGTGAGGTCCACTTCTTGGGGCACGTCATTTCTGAGGCGGGAGTTGCAGTGGATCCCGCGAATATTGAGGCAGTGCTAGCTTGGGAGCCACCCAAGAGCGTGACAGAGGTGCGGAGTTTCTTGGTCCTAGCCGGATACTATCACAGATTTATGCCGGACTTCTTCAGAGTTCCGGCCCCACTCTCAGCGTTGACGAAGAAGGGTAAACCCTTCGTGTGGTCAGACAGATGTCAGGAGAGCTTCCAGGAGCTGAGGCAGAGGTTGACCAGCGCACCTATCTTGAGGTTGCCTGAGGAGGGAGTTGGATACGTAGACTACTGCGATGCATCACAGACCGGACTCGGGTGTGTCCTAATGCAGGAGCGGGCCGTGATTGCCTACGAATCACATCAGTTGAGGCCTCATGAGCAGAACTACGCTACCCATGACATGGAGTTGGCAGCAGTGGTCTTTGCCCTGAAGACATGGCGACACTATCTGATGGGCGAGCGCTTCACAGTCTTTTCTGACCACCAGAGTCTCAGGTAAATCTTTTCTCAGAAGGACCTGAACCTGAGACAGCGGCGATGGCTCGAGTTCTTCCAGGACTATGACTTTGAGATAGTCTATACTCCTGGGAAGGGGAACGTGGTGGCTGATGCCCTCAGCAGGAGGACGGGCATCCAACTACTTGAGGAGGCGACAGAGCAGCTAGCCGCTTTGTAGATATCCTTCGTGGATAGGGACGGAGCAGCCTTCCTTCAGTCTCTCACAGTCTCTCCTCCACTTCTTCAGCAGGTCAGAGAGGCACAGCATGGGGACGTCGACTGTGAGACGCGGCGTGCATAGATATCCTCAGGACAGGCACCCGATAGTTTCTCCCTTGGAGCAGAGCACGATGTCCTTTTCAGAGGACGTACCTTGGCACCAGTCGCCTTACGAGAGGAAGTGCTAAGGGAGTTTCACACTTCTCCTTTGGCGGTACATCCTGGAGTGGCGAAGATGTACCAGGATCTCAGACGACAGCACTGGTGGCCGGGCATGAAGAAGGCTGTGGCAGAGTTTGTTTCACGGTGCCTCACCTGCCAGCAGGTGAAGGTAGAGCATCAGGTACCAGCAGGTTTGGTACAGCCCTTGGAGGTCCCGGAGTGGAAGTGGGACGGGATATCTATGGACTTTGTGACTGGACTTCCACGCACTCCCAGAGGTCACGATTCCATTTGGGTGATTGTTGACCGACTCACCAAGTCGGCACACTTCTTACCCATCCGAGAGCAGGGCACAGTGGAGAGCTTGGGGCGTCTCTACGTTCAGGAGATTGTACGACTTCACGGTGTGCCATAGACTATCGTCTCCGATCGGGATGCTCGTTTTACTTCCTGGCTTTGGAAGGGGTTGCAGGAGGCGTTCGGGACGTGACTACGTCTGAGCACCGCCTTTCACCCTCAGACGGATGGTCAGACGGAGAGGACTATTCAGACTCTCGAGGACATGCTCCGCGCATGTGTCCTCGACTTTGGTCGCAGCTGGGAGGACCACCTACCCTTGGTGGAGTTCGCGTACAACAATAGCTACCACTCCACCATCAGGATGGCACCCTACGAGGCGTTGTATGGTAGGCCTTGCCGATCTCCTTTGTGCTGGACAAACCCAGGGGAGTCAGCACTTGTGGGACCAGAGATGGTCCGGGCCACGACAGAGAAGGTCCAGGTCATCCAGGAGCGGATGAGGACAGCACAGAGCCGGCAGAAGTCATATGCTGACAGGAGGCGGAGGCCACTAGAGTTCGAGGATGGCGACCACGTCTTCTTGCGGGTCTCACCTCGACGTGGTTTGAGGAGATTTGGCCGAGGCAACAAGTTGTCTCCACGCTTCATCGGACCCTTCCAGGTCCTCAGCAGGGTTGGTGAGGTGGCTTATCACCTGGCTCTTCCACCTCAATTGCACCGGGTGCACGACGCCTTCCACGTATCCCAGCTGAGGAGATACGTGCACGACCCGACACACATCATTGACTATGGGGAGCTAGACGTGGATGATGGAGCGACTTTTGCGGAGGTCCCAGTGGAGGTAGAGGATCGACAGGAGCGGGTCCTACGTGGGCGATCGATTCCTCTTGTGCGCATCAGATGGCAGCACAAGAACCTCCAGGAGAGCACTTGGGAGCGGGAGGCTCAGATGCGTGCTCAGTACCCACTTTTGTTTCCCTAGTTTTTGATGTATCTTTACGAGGACGTAAAGTCCTGAGGTGGGCGTAATGTAAAGACCCATAAATTTCAAGGAAATTTTTTTTCTTAATTTTCTTTGGATTTTACAAGAACGCAGTTTCTGACGGCGCCTGATTCCGAGGACCGGTGTGCCCGGAATCATTTTCCGATGTTTGGCTCGGGTACGTTCAGTGAACGGACGAGCGGGTTTTTCTAACTTTTGAACCGGTGCCCGGAATAGAATTCTGAGGGCACCGATGAAATCGAAGCGCCGGTATTCGCTTAGAAACTCCTCTTCCGGAATTGCGTTTGCTCGGGTGTGGTTTTTAATTTTCGGGCTTAAAGTTAAGAAATAAAATAATTTTGTGACAACTTTATTTTATTTCACTTAAGCTACTTGGAAGCCAGTTGAAGCCACTTAAAGACGGCTTGAACTGAGTTGAACTGGATAGGATGCTATCCAGAAATATCCTACCCCCTTGGTAGGATATTTGTGAGGTGGGGCCCGCACGAGCCCCGCCGTTTCTTTCCGCTAAGAAACACACCCGTGAAAACCCGTCTTAATGAAAGTCAACCGACGCGTTTTCTAAATTCTTAACAGACCATTTAATTGGGCGGTTTCTTTCGTGAATTAAATGGGTCGTTTCTTTCGTTGAATTAATTCAACGAATTGATGGATCGTTTCTTAACCAGTTTTTCAAATTCGTTGGCGTAATAATAAAATAAGGCCAATGCTCAACCTCTGGTTATTTGCGCTTGAGAAGATTTGAGAGAACCCTCGTAACTTCTTCTCCCTCGCGAAGAACGCGAAGAACGCGAAGAACGCCGAACCCGGAAATCGACGACGTCTTCGTCCGAGACGATCTTCCGATCTCCGATCTCCGATCACCGACCATTTGAGGTGAGTGATTTCGGATTTCCACTCAAGGATCTTTTTCTTGGGTTTAAACACAGATTTAATTAATTATAATTTAAATCTGTTGTTCTTGGTTCGTTGAGCTCGCCGACTCAACGCCGGATTCCGCGACGACGCGACGCCTCCCCGCGACGATGCGGCGATCCCTCTCTTCCGCGACGATCCTTTCCGCGAAGAACGCCCGCGCGCGACGATCATCAAGGTAGGGATTTTTATAATTTTGGAATACCCCTCTTTGTTCTTTCCGTGAGCGTTCTTTAAAAATTTAAGAACCGGAAACAAAGAAACAATTTTATTTATTTAAAATTGTTGGATCATGTGTTGATCTTTCTATTAAATTTCTCTCGGTTGTTTATCTCTAACGCGGAGGGTTCGGGCCAAACGAACACGGCCCGACGACCCTCCGCCGTTCTTCGTTTTGTGCGGTTTGACGGACGACGACGGAACGTGCCGCAGCGGACGTTTGACGATTCCGCAGTAAAGAACGGATCCCGGGAGGAGCAACGGCGCAGACGGAAAGGAAAACGGGCCACCGGAGCGACGCCGGCGGCCCGCGGAAGTTACCGGCGGTGCGGGTCACCGGCGCGGTGGCGCCGGCGGCCAACGGACCCGCGGCCGCGCGGGTCCGGTTCGTCTTGGCGGGACGCGGCAGAGCCGCGTCCGCGGTTCGCCAGCGCGGCCCGCACGCGGGCAGTGGTTTCTTCTCAGGCCGCGGGTCGGTGCCCGCGGCTTCCACCCGCGCAGCTCGGCTAAGCCGAGCCGGGCCAACCGGGTCAGACCCGGGTCGGGCCGACCCGGTTCGGGTCGACCCGGTTCGGGCCGACCCAGGGGGGGGGGGGGTCGGGCCAGGTCGGCCCGGGCCCGTACCCCCCATCTTCGGACGTTTTCGTTCAAACGCTCGTAACTTGAGCTTCGTGCCTCCAAACGACTCTCCGTCAGCGGCAACGCGATCCTTGGATCGAGACGGTCGTTTCGGTATATCGCACTCAAGGTTTCGGAATACTTTGAGTTCGGCCGGGTTGGTTCGTACACGAGACCAACCGGGCCCCCGGGAGCGGAAACGCTCATATCTTGAGCTACGGACGTCCGATTGACGTACCGTCAGCTTTGTTGAATTCCTCTACGTGAGACGAATCTTTTGGCATACTCCGCCCGAGGTTTGGACGCAGGTGGAGTGCGGTCGGGTTGGTTTTCCCTTAAAAACCAACCGGGCCCCTAGGACGAAAATGCCAATATCTCTCAGACCGGGCGTCCGATTGACGCGCCGTCTGCGACGTTGAGTTCCTATTGACGATACGGAACTTTTGGATACATCAACTTCGAACTTCGTGTCAGTTGATGTATCAGCCTCTCGGCTCGTGGAGAGGACCCTCCCGAACGAGCTTGCTGTGTGCAGGAACCCTAGGCTGGCTGCGATTGCTACTACGACAGCGACGACTGTGCAGAGATCCTCAGTGGACTGCGGCGACGACTGTGCAGAGATCCTCCGTGGACTCCGACGACGACCGTGCAGAGATCCTCAGTGGACTGCGGCGACGACTGTGCAGAGATCCTCAGCGGACTGCGACGACTACTGCACTCAGCGATCCTACGTGGATCAGTGCTACCGGTCCTGTGTGGGCCCGATCCTGTGTGGGTCCGATCCTGCGTGGGTCAGCGCTTAGCGGTTCTGTGTGAGCCAGCGCCTACAGGTCCTGCGTGAGCCCGGTCCTGTGTGGGCCCGATCCTGTGTGGGTCCGATCCTGTGTGGGTCATCTCTCAGCGGTTCTGTGTGAGCCAACTCCTACAGGTCCTGCGTGGGCCCGATCCTGTGTGGGTCACTGCAAGGTTAGTACCTATCGATCCTTCGTGGGTCTGACAACTTAGATGGTTCAATGATCATCTTTATCGTCATCCGAAGAAGTATACCTGTGTGAGCTGAATCTTGTGTTTCTCTCCTTTGTGGATTGTGTTGAGCTATCCTGTGTGGATTTACTGTTTACTCTCCTTTGTGGATTGTGTTGTTCTATCCTGCGTGGGTATGCGTTTTGCTTTCCTGTGTGGACTGGGTTGTGCTTGGGCTCGGACGTTGGAGCCGAACGGGGAATTGCAGACTTAGGTATATGTATGGGCATATACCTAAGCCGTGTCAGATGTTACTTCATGATTGCATCTCTTCTTCGTGATTTATCCTTTGTGGATTTCGGGAGACCTTCGGGGGTCTCGGGGTCCCTACTGAGTAGCTTATACTCACCCCTGCACGGGCTATGCCCGCACTTCATGGTGTTGGTTGCAGACGACGGACATCGCTGATCGTGGAGGAGGCGTGCGGAGCAGGACAGTACCTGGAGGTGGACCACTGGGCGGGACATACTCGGAGCGGTTAGGTGGACCCGAGGAGCAGTGGAGGCTATCTGTACCCACCCTTCAGGTGGGACTTCCGGAGGACGACTCGACGCTGCAGTTTTCCCTTTTTAGTTGCTGTTTTTCCTTTCAGTTGTACTTTACAGTTGGGCTTGTATTTCCGGCCCCTTTTACTTTCAGCACAGCTTGTACAGTTTTTACTTAGTGTTTACTTTTCCGCTTGCTTACTCTGTGGTGCTTGTTTACTTTTCAAAGGCAATGCCTTCCCTTTTTGTTGGGATTTACGCCTTGGTTCTAGTCGCCAGCCCCTGGCCTATGGAAGGCGGGCTTGGGGTAGTCATGGCACGGGCCCCAGGACGGGTCGTGACACTGGACATCTCTATGTAGTGGATCAGTCACCAGTAGGATCAGAGGCGGGACCGTCGACAGTTAGAGGTATCATTCTGATCGCATATTCTATAGCTACTACTCTTTTTGATACTGGTTCCTCTGTTTCATTCATTTCTGCCCATTTTTTGGACATGATTAATTTTCCAATTGAGTTGATGTCTTTCGCGATGGAGTTGGTGACACCGCTTGGAAAGAAGAAAAAGTAGGGCCTGAGGTTCCCCTCGTGTGCGCTTTTCGTGTCAGGTGTTGAGATGGAGTGGGACCTCTTGGTTCTAGATATAGAACTGTTTGACATAATAATTGGCATGGATTGGCTAGTACACTTCCAGGCACACATCGATTTCTACAGACGGTGTGTGAGTTTCACGACACCTGGTGGGAGTCGTCAGGTTTTTTGTGGAGAATGGGATCCTCGGTCAGGTCGCATAGGGCCTCCACTCCCAGAGTTGGGAAGTGGTATCTTCCAGTTATCTTTGCTTATTCTAGAGGATGGTCGTTCCCATAAAGGTTCACTACCTCCTGTAGTGAATGATTTTCCAGAGGTATTCCCAGATGATTTTTCAGGTTTTCCCCCGGAGCGGGATGTGGAGTTTTCGACAGATCTATCACCGGGAACACAACTGATATCTCTTCCCTCTTATCGCATGACCCCAAACGAGATGAAAGAATTAAAGATAAAGCTAGACGACTTATAATCCAAAGGATTCATTCGGCCGAGCATCTCTCCTTGGGCCTCTCCTATGTTGTTCACAAAAAAGGCTGATGGATCCCTCTGGTTGTGCATTGACTACTGGAAGCTGAAAAAGGTAACAATTAAAAAAAATTTCCTTTGCTCAGAATAGATGATTTGTTTGATTAGTTGAAGGGGGAAAAGTGGTTCTCAAATATAGACCTGCATTTAGGGTATCATCAACTCAGGGTGAAGGAGTCAGATATCCCAAAGACTGCCTTTCGAAGAAGGTATGGCCACTTTCAGTATTTGGTCATGCCCTTCGGATTGACCAATTCTCCAGTAGTATTTATGGAACTTATAAATAGGGTGTTCCATCAGTATCTCGATTCCTTTTTTTTGGTGTTTGTGGATGACATTCTGGTATACTCTTTCTTTGAGGAGGAACACGAACATCACTTGAGAATCGTTTTCGGTATATTACAGGATCACCGCCTCTATGCAATTTTGTCAAAGTGAACTTTCTAGATCAGAGAGGTGAGATTTCTAGGGCATGTGATCTCAGAGCATAGAGTTTCAGTGGACCCTGAGAAAATTAGTGCATTCATGTCGTGGGAGAAGCTGAATAATGTGTTCGAGATCAGGAGTTTTCTTGGCTTGGCTGGTTATTATAGGCGATTCGTTCGGGATTTTTCTCGGCCTGCTTCACTGATGACTTCCCTCACCTGGAAAGGGGTGAAGTTTTTATGGGGTCCATAATGTTAGGAGTCGTTCGAGGAGCTGAAGAGGCAGCTGACTACCGCCCCCATGCTGATTTTTACAGAGGCTGTAAAGGGATATGTGGTCTATTGTGATGCTTCAGGTATGGGTCTTGGGTGCATGCTTATGCAGGATGATCATGTGGTCGCGTATGGATCTCGCCAACTTTGAACACATGAAAAGAACTACCCGACCCATGAATTGGAGTTGGAAGCGGTGATGCATGCTTTGAATGCATGGCGTCACTACCTCTTTGGGGAGAAGTTTTTGGTATACTCTGATCACAAAATATTGGCTTATATCTTCTCGAAGAAGGTCCTCAACTTGAGGCAACGTCGCTAGATCGAGTACTTGCAGGGGTTTGACTTTGACATTGTCTATACCCCAGGAAAGGGTAATGTAGTGGCTGATGCCTTGAGCAGAAGGGTTATAGTGCAGGCTTTGAGGAAGTCCAGTGATGAGTGGGCTTTGATGGGGCTCTTTTCTCATATGCATGTGGAGACCAGGGAACACAGTAGAGGGGTATTCTTGGTGAGCGTCTAGTTCACTCCTCCTCTATTGGAGTTGATTCTGCAGGAACAGCCTAGTGATGAGCTTTGTGAGCGGTCGAAGCAGTTTCTTCATAGTGGGGAGACATCCTTTGATTGGTCGTCGTCTCCCGAGGGAATCTTGTGCTTCATGGGCCGTTTAGTAGTGCCATTATCTCTACGAAAGGTGGTGATGCAGGATAGCCACCAGTCTCAGTGGGTAGTCCATCCAGCTGCCACTAAGATGTATTATGATGTCCTTCGGCAGTTTTGGTAGCCTGGTATGAGACAGGACATAGAGGACTTTGTTTCGAGATGGTACACATGCCAGCAGGTGAAAGCAGAGCACCAAAGGCCTTCCGATTTTCTCCAACCACTACCCATTTCTACCTGGAAGTGGGACGAGGTCTCCATGGACTTCATTATTGTCTTACCTTGTACACCTCGCTATAAGAATGCCATTTGGGTGGTGATTGATCGTCCGACCAAATCAGCGCACTTCATTCCGATAAAAGATAGAACTAAAGTGGATGATTTGGGCCATTTGTATCTTAAGGAAGTGGTGAGACTCCATGGTGTACCATTAGCTATTGTCTCAGATAGAGACCCCCGCTTCACATCTCGATTTTGGGATGGCCATTAGAAGGCCTTGGGGTCTCAGATTAAGATGAGCACGTCATACCACCCTCAGACGGATGGTCAGACAGAGCGGGCGAATCAGATTTTGGATGACATGCTTCGTACATGTGTCCTGGACTTTGGAAGTTCTTGGGATTGCCATTTGGGATTGTTTGAGTTTTCTTATAATAATAGTTACCAATCCACGATTCGAATGGCCCCTTTTGAGGCGCTCTATAGTCGGCCTTGTCGGTCCCCCCTATGTTGGGTTGAGGTAGGAGAGACTTCACTGTTGGGGTCGAGCCTTGTGTATGAGACTTTTGAGAAGGTCAAGTTGATCAGGAATTGGTTATTGATAGCTCATATTCATCATAAATCTTATACTGACCAGAGGCATCGAGACCTAGAGTTTTCTGTGGGTGACAGGGTATTCTTAAAAGTGGCCCCTCGTCTGGGCCATCGTCGATTGGGGAAGCAAGGTAAGCTGATGCCACGATATGTCGGGCCCTTTGAGATCACCTAGAATATTGGAAAGGTGGCATACATGTTGTCCTTACCTTCTCAATTGACATCTATCCATGATGTCTTCCATGTCTCTCAGTTGAAGAAATACAACCCGGATCCATCCCATATAGTGAGTTGGGAAGAACTGGAGATAGAGCCTGACTTGTCTATTGTTGAGAGGCCGGTGAAAATAGTGGACTCCCAAGAGAAGATACTTCGAGAGAAGTCTATTCCTTTAGTCCTAGTTCTATGGCAGCATGGGAATGATACACATGAGACATGGGGGAGAAAGTCATGGGTCAAGGAAGAGTACCCATTCTTGTTTTCCAACCAAGATTCATGTTGACTTTCCGGGGTGAAACGTCCTTCATGGTGCGAATAATTTTCACATAAAAGACATATTTTAAAGGTATTTTTCATTTTATTTACATCCTTTCTTTATTTTTGGGGTTTCCCTAGGTTTTAGGGAGGAATAGACGAGTATTCATGAATTGGGCCAAACCGTGAGCCCAATTCCAAATTAAAAAATAAATTTTGTATATTTTATAACTTTTTCATTTTTCAACATTTTTCATAAATTCAAATTCCTACGTGACCTCCCCTAACCTATTAACACCACCAAGGTAATTTGGAGCTTTTAGAAATCCATAACCAGGGTTTAGTTGGGGTTTTATCTAAGGGGTTGGGCCTGCCCGAAAGCCCAATTCCTTTTTAAAAATAAATTTTGATTATGTTATAACATATTCAATTTCTGGTATTTTTTGGTGATTCTAAGTCTCACCCAAGACCAATTAACCCAAAAACACGTCTGAACTCTCTTTCCCCTCTTTGGAGCTCTGGTTAATCATGATTTGGTTCCGAAATTCATAGGCTTCCTCAAATCTCCCAGATTTGAAGAGGTAAAGTCTTTCTTTCATAAATCTCTCAATTATCAATATTTTTTCTTTCATTCCAGATCCTAAATTACCTAATAAATATTGTTCGAATGAACCCTAAATTTTTCCTGTTTTAAATTTCCAATACTGGTGTTTTGGAGTGATTACTTCAAGATACTTCAAGTAAATGGGTCTTTTTCTTTCCTCTTTCAAACTACTTAGGGTTTCATTCATTGTTCTTAGGGTTTATTTTCTTATCTTTTAGTTTACTAATATCCAGAAACTAGGTTTTCGAACCTAGGGTTTAAATTTGGGATTTATTGGCCAATATTTGTGGTTTTAGGTTTGATCTAGGTCTCTCTTGGTGCGGCGGGGGTGCGATTTGATTTCCGCACAGATATTCAAGGGTTTTTGTTACTTTGGTAGGTGATTCCATTGTCTGTGAATTTTTTTTGAATTAGCTTGCTATTTTCATGGTACCTTAATGTTTATTTCACTTGAATGTTTCTGTAAAAATTGGTTTTAGTTGTATTTATTATGAAATGGAATTTTAAGTTCCAATTTTTGGTGAAATTGGGGGTTATTCATTCAAATCTTTTATTGGTTCATTTTGGGCTGACCTATAATTACTTAGTTGATTTTATTGAACTGTATGAGGACTGAAAATCATGTTTTGAATTTTTATTCTTTTTTTTTTGCTGTGAATGTTTTTTTAAATGGTATTGGGAAGAAAATGGGCTTTAAATGCCGTATTTGTGTGAAAATGGTGGTTTTTAAAAGATATAACATCTTGGTTCACATTGGGATGCCCCATAACTGAATTGTTGGTTTCATTAAAGGGTATTGAACTAAAATTTTGTTTTAATGACTTAAAAGTGTTCACATAGTGTGAAAAGTGGATATCTTAAAGAGCTTTGGGTGCAAAACAATGTGATGTTTTGAGAGGTTGTTTTATAGAAAATAAAATTATTTTATTGCATGTTTTAAATGGTATAAAATGTGTGTAGCTACTATACTATTTGTCTGTGACCAGTAGTGATATTTTATATGCAAAAGAATGTGTGTTTTTTGATGAAATTTTTTGAGCAGAAAAGGGGAAGCCTGGGTACCTAGGTGGGGTGAATTTTTACTAGTACGACTAGTGGATCGGATGGGTTTTGTCCCTGTTCTACTTAGCATTTGGATAACGATAACTCTAACAAAAATATGTGGATGATGATTGGGGACCACTAGGTTATTGTTATGTTCCCTAGTAGTGGCTCGTGCATGAGAACAGATTTTTCTATGGTTACTCTACATCTAGGTAAGAGGTACATAAGGCCCGAGACAACCTAGTGCTTAGGGGTGTTCCCGATTTTGTTGCTCATTGGATTTGTGGTATTTACCCTTGTTGTGGGGTGTTTTTGGAAGTAATTTACAGTAGATCATATATCTATTTAACATGTTAATAATTTGAAATTCTCAGATTGAAAACTGTTTTCATTTGAAAGTTTAATTTCTTTGAATTTTAACACTATTTCACCTTGTGTATTAAAATTGCTTGTTTTGTTCACATTGTATTGCATGCTATTTGGAATCATCTGGTGGTATCCTCTTGGGATTAGGCTCACACCCAAATTACACCCCTTGGGTGTAAGTAGACCTTCTTATACTTGACTCAGGTAAAGGGAAGGCTAACGGTGATGGCGATTCAGGGTGTTAGTCCCCATCATTGTGGCGGAGTTATGGAGAAGGCTTGCAGGTGATGACCCCCTTGTCATGTGGAGTCCATGGGGATGTATTTATGTTGTCATTATTTGTTTTTAGACCACTTGTAGTGTCTTTAAACATATTTATTCAGATATGGTTTTGTTAATAATTGTTTAGCATGAAAATTTCAGATTCTAATAATTGATTGTTTTTTTATGATTTATGCTTTCATAATCGGGTAAATCTTTCCCAAACCAGATTTTTTTGACACTAGGGAACTTGTGCCAGCCCATGGGGATAGGTAATTCCCTTAGGGCCTTGCCACAGGCCTAGTTTGGTGCCGTTAATGGTAGAGACCAGATCCGGTTCGTGACAATCTATAGTTGGGATTTTACGAAGTTAGGGTGAAAAATGAGGATATACCCAAGACTGTTTTTCGTAAAAGGTAAGGGCACTATGAATTCATAGTAATGGCTTTCAGACTCACTAATAATCCTGCAATATTAATGGATTTGATTAATAGTGTTTTTAGAGATTACCTCAACAAATTTGTGGTAGTATTTATTAATGATATTTTAATATACTCCATAAGTAAGAATGAACATGAGGAGCATTTATGTACTATGCTAAAGAACATGAGAAAAGAAAATCATTATTCCAATTACATCAAATGTATGTTATAGTTGAAGTAAGTCTCTTTCTTAGGGAATATCATCACATGTAATGGGACATCTGTACACTCTTAAAAGACTGGTTCAATTGATGGATGGTAAAGGCCAAAATCTATGACAGATATATGTTGTTTTCTTAGATTAGATGGGTATTATCTATGATTTGTGAGAAATTTCTCATGATTGTCAAACCCTATAACAAGGATAACTCAGAAGGGAGTAAAGTTTTCTTGGAATGATGAATGCGAATAAAGATTCAATGGGTTGAAAATAAGGCTTATCATTACCCATGTGCTCACACTACCCATAAGTGGAGAGCTTTTGTGGTATTCATTGATGCATTGAATAAATTCTTGAGATATGTTTTGATGAAAAATGACAAATTCATTTCCTACTCTTCACTAAAGATGAAATTTAATGAGCAGGACTATCCAACACAAAATCTGGAGTTTTTTGTAGTGATATTGACATTAAAAATTTTATGGAATTACCTATATTGGGGGAAGTTTGAAATATATATGGATCACAAGAGACTAAAGTATATATTCACACAGAAAGAGTTGAATATGAACCAAATAACATGGTTAGAGCTAATCAAATACTATGACTACTCAATTCATTTACCATCAGGGGAAATAGAATAAAGTTTCAAAAGCTCAATATAGAAAGGATCCGACAACTCTTTCATTAATGATAAATAAGAAGGATATGAGCTTCTTTGACTTGAAGAGGATGAACATGAGAATCATAAATTTAGTAACATCATCAATACTTTCACAAATGATTTCTCAGCCATCTCTTTTGTAGAGGTTAAAGGATGCTCAAAGAGATGATTTAAGAAATCATAAGAAAGTGGAAAATATTAGAAAATGGAAATGAACAACGTTCAATGTTAATGAAGAAGGTTTTATAATATTTGGGTCAAGACAATGTGTACCATAAAATCCTCAGTTAAAGAAGGAGTGGTTGGATGATGCACATAGACGAAACTTATCTATCCATCTTGGAAGCACAAAGATGTCTCAAGATCTTCGATAACACTATTGGTGTGACAATATTAAGAAAGATATCACATGATATACATAAAGATGTCTCATGTGTCCGCAAGTGAAGTTGGAAAGGAAAAAATATATGGGGATGATGAAACCCTTACCCATACCTGGATAGAAATTTGAAAACATAATCATATACTTTGTCACCATGCTTCCTAAGACATGTAGAGGAAACAATGCAATCTAGTTTTTTGTGGATCATCTTACAAAACTATACACTTCACTAATATTCGTGAGGATTTCTCATTGGATCAACTGGAATGGATATAAATCCGAGAAGTGGTGAGGCTACATCATGTACCACTATCGATTATATCCGATCGAGATCCAAGATTCACCTATAAGTTATGAAAGATTCTCTAACAAGCTATGAGTACTATGTTAAAAATCAGAACAACCTGTCACCCTCAAACTAATGGCCAATCTGAGTGGACAATCCAGACACTTGATGAAATGATGAGATCATGCTCAATGAACTTCAATTGAGGATGAGATCAATATCTTTATATGGTTTAGTTCTTTAAAAAAAATAGTTTTCAATCAAGAATCCAAATGTCTCCCTATGAAGCCCTTTGTGGAAAGAGGTGAAGAACACCTACATGATGGGATAGAGTTGGGGAATGGAAACCACTAGGTCCTGAAATGGTCGAGGAAATGGTGGATAAGGTTAAGATCATTCGGTATCACATCAAGGATGCTCAGTGTTGACAGAAATGATATGCTGACAATTGTTGACAAGACCTAGTGTTTTATGTTATAGATATGGTATTCCTCATCATATCGCCATAGAATAAATTGATTATATTTGGGAAGAAGGGAAATCTTAGTCCAAGATACATCGACCCCTTTGAGACCCTTGATCACATCAAAGTGGTGTCCTACCGACTTGAAATCCCACCTAACCTATCTCAAGTACATGATGTATTCCATATATCCATCTTAAGAAATTACATACCAATTCCCTCTCATGTACTCAATCCTGAGGTGGTACCATTCTAGAATAACCTCTCTTATGAGGAGAAGCTAGTGAACATATTACATCATAAATACAATGTCCTATGGAATTAGAAAATACACCTGGTAAAAGTATTATGGAGAACCCAAAATTTTGAAGAAGAAATGTGGGAACTAGAGGAGGTGATGAAACATAGTTACCCTCATCTATTTTAATGTGGGAAACGAAAATTTCGATGGAGAAATTTCTAAAGGGGGGAATATTATAACAACATGAACTGTTATAAGTGAAATTTTACTTTGGATTTATTTAAATATATTATTTTGTAAAATAGTTACATAAAACACATTCAATTCCTCAGTTTTATGTTTAAAGGGCTGTTAAGAATGTTTACCATTGATAATATAGACATTGAACTATGATGACATGATTAGAATAAATATAGGGATTTAACTAATCCAATTGACTCATAAAAAGGAAGTGATGGCCTCAACAAGTAGAATCAGGCCCTATGAAGTACATTTATTGGATATTTAGACGGATGTAGTGTCTTTGGGATTTTCCCTTTACCATTACCATGATGATCCAATGACTTATGAATGAGCGAAAAAGTTTATGAAAGATGTTCTAGCTCGTCGAAATCACGACACTAACCATGTTCGCTGAACGACCCCATGATAATCTCACTCTCTCAAACCATACTCTTAGGGAGTATGGTGGTGTAATAAAGGGATATGTATCAGGACCTTAATAATATGAATATTTTTATTATATAATAATTTTTATATTTTCATTTCAATTGTTTCTTTTAAATGATATTGTTCTGATTCAATTATCCGAAATTGTATTTTTGGGTAATATTAAAAATCAATTAAGGGGTATTATATTGAATAATCAATGGATTTTTTAAATAAATTGTATTTTAATAAAATATTATCATTAGGAAAATTTTATTAAATTTAAATGATCATATAATTTTATGATGTCAAAAAATAATTTTTATTACGGTTTGAAAATTGATTTTTCAAAACCCTTAAATTTTCAATGAATATCAGTTTTCATTTAAAAAGTCAAAATGAAAATATTTAGAAATTTTTTTATATAAAGTGAATATAAATTTTTGAATCAATATTTTGAAATTATCCAATGGTGAATTTTATATATTTTTCTGGGACAATCAAATTTTCGTCTAAAAATTAAATACTGTATAAATATAATCTGTGCTTTATGACATCATAATGACCCCAAAATTATGTAATAAATACTATCATGGGTATTCAATGACCAATATATGACATACCATTATAATAATTTTATTTTTAGATAATTTTATTATTTTTAAAATTCCCTTACAAATCCTCAAAAAGGAATAATATGTTTTATGATTTTAAATTCATTTATTTAATAATGGGAATAACTTCCACAAAAGAAAAGATAATATTTCAATATCTTCGTCCCTTTTCCTAAAAAAAATTAAAACATCCCCTATTTAGAAAAAAATTGGTAAACCCCTATGGGAAGGTTTTTGGTTTTGAATATTTAATTATATAGATTCCAAAACCTATGTTTGTGAATTATTAAAGAATTCCCCTCTCATTTTCTATATAAAACCACCCAATATCCTATTAATCATTAATTATAATACATGGAGCACATACTTAGTCTTTACTCACCTATCTAAAATCATACCACTGTACCTTGAGCTCTTACAAATATCCTATTCAAGATTTTGAAGTTACACACTCATGTAAGGGTTTCTTCCTTTCTCATTTTTATCCAAATGTCCTTATTTTGTTACACCTTTTTATTTTCAATTAAAAATGATGAGGTGTGTTTTCAAACCTCCCCAATACCCCCCTTATTATTTTTTAATGATGAGATACCTCTTTCTATCTCATTAATCCCTCCCATGTACACCTGTTACCATGTTGAAGTTTTGTTAGAGTTATTCCATTCAACCCCTTTCTTCAATCTTGTTTATTCTGTTATGACTTCAATTTCAAAATTCATTATGTTGGTACATGTATGTATATGACCCTATTATATCCCATTTTATGTATATATTATGAGATACACCTTTTTCTCTCATCAAACCTTTTTATGAATTTTTATGTCACTTTGTTCAGCTGCCGAAATTATACCACAAATTTATATTCCAAAAAAATTATTTAGTGAATACCTTACCCATTCCATATCAATGGTGTTAACTTTCATGAACATATAAATTTTTATTTAGGACTTATATGTATGTATTTTATACACCTTTATCATTTAATAAATTATGAATAATAATGAATCATTGTTTTATGATCTATGTGGAACACTTAATCATGAGAATGAAATGAAAGTGAAGGGTGTTCCTAGAATTATATATCACTCCAAAGCATTGGGTAATGTTTAATATCATGATAAATCATGTTGGGATTGTATTTTACTAGATTGATTTATTGGAAATTATCCACTTTGATGTCTTTTA
Source organism: Viscum album (assembly GCA_963277665.1). Taxonomy (NCBI): domain Eukaryota; kingdom Viridiplantae; phylum Streptophyta; class Magnoliopsida; order Santalales; family Viscaceae; genus Viscum; species Viscum album. Next base: position 740,867,012 of record OY728160.1, read on the forward strand.
TGATTATACTTGACCTATGATGTAGTGTTTTATGTTGTCGCCTCATTTCAATGTTATGAATATCAAGGTATATCATGATTTATGATTCATGTTCCTTTAAGACTCATTTATATGCCTTTTATAACATATATTATTATCAAAATTTTATTTCATTTTTACTTTGTTACTATAACTTATAGCTCACCCATTTCTTATGTATGTTCTCATGTTATCCCATGCAGTGTTAAGCACGACAGAATGTTGTGGTCATGTAAAAGAAGTTTTCAATAAAATGTTGTATTTCATGTTTTATGTTATTAGGTAATTTTCCTAATTTTAAAAGTGACTATAATTATCAATAATTAAGGTTGAATTAAGTGTAATTTAATTAAATTAAATCATTTATTATTGTAATAAATGGACAGGGTTGTTATATCACCATAACTAGGGACTCCTTCGATACCTCAACACACCAAAATAAACAGAACACACAATCTAAAGGAACACATCTACCACTCTTCAACACTATTTTTTAGGATACACTGACCCTCCCATAATATTTTATTAGATTATAAAAATAATTTGTCTCAGTTTGGGGAGCATCACCATTTATATCAAGTTCAAATCTACAATAAACACCACTAAAATAGGGCTCCACTGAAACCCCACATAACCCTAGAATATCCTTAATCAAAAAGTGGAAATAAATTAGTATCTCAAACATATGTATATTAATACTACTAAAAAATTATAAAATACATAAATCAAACCTTTAATCACCCCAAGAGCCTCTATTCCATAAACCTCTATAGCCTTAATCTAACTTCACCATGTCCCCTAAATTGTTTATCCTAGTGCAGCCCACCTTGGGATAATGGTGGAAAATGGTTGGATAGTCGGACACCTCTTACAGATCTGCCAACTCTTCTTCCATGTATATCATAATGTGTAACTCCTTGTAATTTAATTTTCTGTACCATAGTGGTCTATCAAATTTTTCCTTGTAATTTTTACATGAGGTTGAAAAATTCCATGCAAGGTGTCTTTAACTGTCATTAGAGAAACACCCCATAATCTTATAGCTGACTAGAACCAACATAAGCACCATGAACTATAGATCCTCCATCATGGGGTTATCTCATAAAGCATCTCACTCACCCAAATATTTGATCCTGTCATGGACTACTATCTTACGAGGTCTCAACTCTTGTATTCTATGGACCAACAATTGGAATTTTCTCAACCAGAAAGCTCTCTAACAAAAAAAGGACACTGATGCACTCTAGGAAAGGTTGAGATATAAAGAGATACCATAGAAGTCTGGATATCTCTTTGTAATCCCAATTCTATGGTCTATTCATGGAAAAATGGGTCTCAAACCATATCCAATTATTATCTTGAAACTTGATTTAACCTCCCTGAATATTATGCCATAGTCATGCTACCATGTTGAAGCTACAAAATCTCATAGATACATACCAATCATAACAAGTATGGATACAACTCTTACCTAAATATTTACTAATAATATATCAAGGTGAGTGTTATATCATAATTTTTTTAGTAACTAGACTCCAACATCATCCTTTTGATCCTAAAATAAGGCTTTCTTATAAAACCAAAATATGATCCAGAGGTGAACACATGAGGAAAAAAACATGTGTGAATACCTCAAGATTATCATCAACTTCCTGGGGGTCTTTATCACCCTAAAAACATTGATGTATCTACCTTTGAAACTCATGGAGGTCTCTCAAACTATACACATCCTCATCTAGTTCCTTTGGGGAAACCTAGTTCTCAATGTGTGGTGGAAAGACTATCAAAAAACCTATTGTTACTGTCTTCTATACAGACCCATTAATTAAATATTTAACACTCTGTGGATCATCACCACAATCTCATCATGGAACCCTGATTGGATGTCATCATGGAGGAATCCAAAAATTTTCAAAACATAGAAGGAACCAAGGTTATATCTTGGGAGATGACTCAATATGGATATGTAAATCATGACGCCATCCTACATGATGCATGTACAAAAGTTTCCTCCAACCATTACCCACAAGTTTCGAGTTAACAAGTTGGTTTTTGGATTCATAGTGAATAGATACATTGAGAGAGACACCAATACTGGAGCCCCTATCCTGAAATTTGAACCCAAAACACATTAACATTGTTTCTAAATATCCCAACCAAACCTGACAGCTAGAAAACTCATAACACTGGCCTTATGGAAGGACCTCCTCTGATACCACAATTTCAAGACCTGACACTATAGGGACGACCTTGCCAATGATGATCCAAGTCTTACTACCCCAAAAATACCTATAATAGTCCATATGTTGGTGACCATGATGAGTAATAATATAACACAAAAATTGGAGTCCTTAGCCAATATTACCTTTATAAAGACAAGAACATCCATATCCATGAAATAGTGAAAATATAATAAAAAACTGATACAAAAAATGATTTCATATATCTATCCCACACTCATTAAAACAAGTACTGAAATAATGAAAGATGAATAATAAAATAGCATTGTAAAATAGAAAAAAACGTCAAAAATACTCAGAAGTAGGGGGAAATTTTTAAATGAAACCACTGATACACACCTTGGCTTATCTTTCTCACTATGCTCTACCACTGTTGGGTCCTCCTATGAATCTTTTAATATAGAATGTAATCTGTATAGGACACAACATGTGTGGGAACAACCCATGTAGAGTAAATTATAAGAATACATTGTAGGTTTCCCAAATATCCAAAATAAATGGAATCTATAGGAGGGAAATATACCTCTTGACCCATAGCTAGAGAGTACAAAAACCTAAGTTAGAGACGATTGGAATATATATATCAAAAACTCGGCTATACATGAATACTTCACTCATCACCACCTATTATATCTATAAAATATGATAAATAATAAAAAGGAATCATTGGATAACCCATATATACTCTTATCAGACTCCATGACTCATGGTCTCAACCACAAAGCCTCTAAAATGATTCAACTCAAGGATCAAAAGTACCTTTTCTCTCAGATCACTCACTCCAAGAGACTTGGAATCCCTTATAGGGCTTATATAAGAGATATCACTCATCAAGTATCACTGATTCAATGCATAATCCCTTCCATCTATTATAGAATCCATCTGAGATAACATGTTCATTAGGTCTAGCCGTGGATAAATTCATACTGGAACCCCACAGATCACAATGATCAGAGAGTGGATCACACCCAAGACCAATGGGAGGAAACCAAATCCTACCAAGTCTCAAAATACTAATACAAATATCCGGAGTCACACTAATAACAATTGGGAGACACCAAAAATCTAATATGGATTACTAACCAAGTAGGGGATCATACACTCAACAATATCATGAACCCTAATGAAATCAAATAACTCAGTAAGAAATGAATTCTCATGCATTAGTGTCATGTTGATACCATATAACATACTAAGTAAAAAAATCAGATAGGGGATCCCTCGCTGTTTTTCTCGAAGGGATTTGAAAACTCTATATGATACAAGATCCTACCACTAGATTCATAGAGGGATGCGTGGAAAAAATCCATGCCAAAAACTGAATATAAGATCAAAAAAATGTGTTGAGTATGTAATTCCACCTTGTACCCTCATAGGGGAGAACCTATGTAACACTCCACACTGATCCAATTCTACATATCACTAACATTATCAACTCTCTAGAAACACCTCACATTGCATATCATACTCTAAAACCATGGCCACCATCACATCCCTTGAGGTAAAAACTCTGGATAGGATACTCATGGACCTCCATACAAGTTGTAATGATATATATTTTCATGGAATAAATCTTTGAGATGAGTACACAATGTATCCTCCTAGGAACAGGACATGTCTCTCATGTCTGAACCCTAGCTATGTGTTATCATTGTACTAAGTGTGAAATGTGGGGAAGTACACTGCGTGTATATCTGATTACATGAATTGTGGCTCCACCCAATATCCTATTCATGTCCCGCCTCACATAACCTGGATGACCATGTTGACCCCCACTATGTGTAGCTCTGATACATGGTGTTCACCACTTGGATAAGGCTAAGACTATGTCCCTAGTCCTGTAAATATATGACATATCTTACCCATATATAATAGCTCATTCCAATGTACCTAGCCATGTTCTCAAGACCATGTACACTCAAGGTCTTGTTCTGTACTTCCCCAAATCCATGTCCCCATAAAAATTATTCATGTTGATGTCCTTGGATACTCAGACAAACCTCACTACATTGTGTATACCCCTCGATACACAACATGTATTTCCTAAAATATAGTCTTCCCCAAATTGGGAAGAACACACTATGTGTTCTCCCACACTATGTGTTCTCCCACACTATATGATTTCTATATAGGATTTTTATATGATAATTCCGAGTAGTTCCCCCAAAACCCCCTATTTCTCACAGATTTACCCCGAATTGGCCCACACTGGGTCACTAGCTATTACTTAAGGTCTATAAAACATTAAAAAAATTCATATAAATGTGATTTGGGAAATAAAACCACAAAACTATCAACCTCATGATTAGACTGTAAAGATTTAGAACCAACAATATTCTTGGAAGCTGCTACAAATCGATTTAGTGCTGATCTGTATCATAAACATAGTCTGGCAGCACCTCACCATCTCAATTTTACCTTTCGTATTTCAATCCTGAAAAAATAACCTTCCCCCCATTCATTATACTCATGAAATACAAAGGGTGGAGGATATATGAGTTTATTTATTTTTATTAAATAAACTAATATGTAATCCACACCACCACCAACTCTCTCCCTCAACCAAGAACATAATGCCTAAAAACATTATATCAAGCCTTAGGTAAACCCCACATTTCAGACTCAACCACTATCTCAAATATGTGAACTGATACTCTTCATAGGAATTTAAATATATTACTTTATAAACTATGTCTGTGTTTTACAAAATATTTAATAATTTCAATATCAACACCCTAAGAATCCTTATGCCCCATAATTCTACAATTACATTGGGACTACCTTCTGAAATATTACTAGAAATATTCCATAGTCATAGATGGAGAAACAATATTTACTACATTTATCCTAAATATCCTCTACTTCTTGTAATTACTTCATATCTCTCCATTATATGATATAAAAAATCTCCATCCTTTTTATCTTTCATGTGTTTTTTCTATGGAAATTAATTCATTTCCGCCTCATTGACAACTATGTCTAATATTTTTCACAAGTTTTCTTCATATGATATTATAGGAAATCTATTGTAAAACCTAATGATTTCACAGTACGTTATTTCTTCAAAGTAATTCAATAACATGCACTACACGCAACACCAAGTTCAAGCGCCCCACCACTTACCAAACTAGCCGTTAAAAAGTGGTTATGAATATTATTAACTGAATTTGGAACTATATATAATCCTTATAATTTTAGAATCCATATTCTGAGTTTCTTAGACATAATGTAAGAACTAATTCATTTTTTTTCAGATAAAAGAAGTATTTTTCAGAAAATGAAATTTTACCGCCTTTTGATAGTGAAACCTTTTTAAATAAAATATTTGACACTTTTATATATTAAATTTGACAAAATAAACTTCTTATTTAGAATAAATACATAAAAATTTAGTTTTTATAAATTTTTGGTATTTTTGAGATAACTTTTATATTTTGGTGAATAGTGAAAAATACGAAATTTTAATTAAAAACAACTTTTTTAATCAAAATAATTTATAGAGTTAAATTTTGAATTTTATTGTTTTTGAAGTATAATTAGATTTTATTTTTTCCATTTAATACAATTTAGGTCATTATAATTAATTTCACTTTGAAATTGGACATAAACAAGTGTCAATATTTTGATAGATACTATTGCTTAAAAACATACTATTTGTTTTGACAACGAGAATTAAATTTAAATTAATTAATGAAACTTTTATGTTTTGAATTTGGTAAAATAAACATCATTTTTTAATTCATAATATCAAATATATATTAGGTTTAATTTTTTGTTATATTTCTGAAAAACTTCAATTTTTGATGAATAGTTAAAAACACTAAGTTATTTGTTAAAACCGACTTTTTATTTAAATAATTATTTACTTTATTTAAATTTTTTAGGTCAAAATAGATACATAATACCTATATATGATCAATATAATTCTTTGTAGTCATTTTGTAATAATATTAGATATATAAAAATTTATTGATCTTTTCACCATCTTTTACCCACCTCCTAGGAGAATTTGCAAATTCGCATAAAACATAATTTTACCGCTTCTGTGAGATGAATTTCGAAAATCGGAGAGAATCAGTTAATATCAAGGAGTTAAATTTTGTTCAACAAGATAAAAATATTTTTTTTGGTGAATAGTAACTTTTTACTTTTATTTACCACTGTTAAAGGTAAATAGGGTAATTAAGGGTAAAAATGATATTATTATTACCCTAACACAAGTCCTAATTCTATTGGATAAGTATAATTCGACCAAAAACAACCTTAGTAATAAAATATGATCCTTTAGGTCCTCTTGGATTAGATTAGGACATTTATTATTATTTTATTTAAATAAGAGTTAAAAGAGTTAAAATCATAGTTTAATAACTAAAACATTTTTATTATAGGGTTATACATAAGATGAATTTGACTATAAATATTAATAAGAAAGATAGAAATATTTAAAAAATAATGGTATTTTATTTATAATTTTTAGTTAAATTTATTTATGACACAATGATGATGCAGTAATTATCGTATTAATGAAAGATTAAAATAATTGATATTATAAATATCCAAATAAATGTAATTTGAGACTTTTTATTACTTACATTAATTTTCTAGAATAATATGATATGTTAGGGTTGGTTGGATGAATTTTTTTAAGTAATAATTCTGTTATAAATTTAGCAAAAACAAAATACAAAATAGTGTCAAAATTGTCATAAAAGAGTTTTTAAAACAAATATTATATTATTAATCGGTATTCTATTCCTAAAAATATAAGGTTTGTCCAAAAGACTTATATAATAATATTTATTACATTAATGAACCAATTGGGGTTCTATTGTCATTTTATAGTATGTTTATTAACCATATATTTAAAAATACAAAGAGACATGGTAAATGTCAAGCTATTTAACTAAGAGTTAAATCTAAAAGTTAAGGTTAATATGGTGACCTAAACCTATCTAAAACCTATTGGTTGAGTGGTTTTCGACCCATACTCACCTTATCCTCTAAATAATTCATTTTTTGATCCATTAGAAACCGAAAATGAATTTATTATAAAATAATAGTTTATGTTTTTCCTAAGGTGCCCCTCACCCATCTTATAAAAGGGCACTTCCCCTTCTCTCAAATTCACACCTCTAAATCCTTTTGTCTTGGCCAAAAATTACTCAAATATCCTCCCAACTATCCTTCCTTCATCCTAGAGGCATTCCTTTGGTCATAAATCCAACATAATGATCCCTTTTGGTCAAATCAAAAGGAAGAACCCGAAGAAGAGGAGGTTAAACGCACCCTCGACTAAAGGAAAGTGCAAGGTAAGGGGTTTCTTGTCTCACTTTTAATTCTGTGAGATTTCCATTGTTCACCACTTATTTATTGCATGTGGTGTATTGTGTACATCAATTATATATATATTATCATGATTATATTTATATTAATGAAATTCTATGATTCATTTGGTGGTTATTGACTATTGTACATACGACTCGATTGATTACAACAAGGTAAGGGTTATTTCCTCAATCTCATCATTTTCTGAGATTTTTCATTTGTAAGTATTTTAAGGGACATACATATCATAGATACCCATATTATATAAAAATTATTTAAAAAGTAATATTTTATGGTTTTATGGGAGGGTCTATTTATCTAGATCACCATTTTAAATGTTTTAAAGATTTATCTTTCTAAACCCTTTTAATTATTGTCTATGTTTTCAAATTGATTTTAAGGATTTATTTATATGGACATGAATGTTTTGATATAATAATTATTTTAAAAAGTTTCAAAGTTGTATGGGACACTTTGATTCAAAAATCCTTTTTAAATGACTACCTTTATAAATTATGATAATTTTAAACGATTTCATGAAAAGGGGTATTTCTCTCAAAGCATTTTACTGATAATTTTCATCTATTTAAAAATCCTTCAAGGGATTTTAAAATTTTTTGAAGTTTATTTATTATGATACAAATAATCTATATAGTATTGTATGTTTTTTGATATGTTTTACTGTGGATGTGTTATTTTTATATCATTCATGGTTTATAGATAATGTATTGACATTTCATATGATAGTTTTAATACAAATGTTCATGTTAAATTTCAACCTTTTCTTATGATGAATGTATTGGACTAGTATGTTCAGGGTTGGGGACCGGTAAAAGTAAGCACTCCGGGTTGGGGACCAGTTATAGCAAACCCTCCGAGATGGAGTCCGGTTATAGAGGCTCTCCGAGTTGGAGTTCGGTTACAGAGTCTCTCTGGGATGGAGTCCAATTACAAAGGCTCTCCGGGTTTGGGTCTGGTTACATTTAGCCCATAAGACCTAGCACAAGGCCTTGACACAGAAATTAATGTCCAGTATTATACATTCCATCATTATGAAATTAATTATTACATGTGATTATTCAACTAGTAGAATATCCATGTGCATGTGTATATGGTAATGTTTGATTTATTTTTTCCATATTATGTTCAAGTTTATGTTTAAAAAGGCTATTGTTTTTATCAAACATATTTCCTTAAATGTTTATAGCTTCCTCTAAGTTATTTACCCTTATTGAGAATCTGATATTATCCCTTTCTTATGTTTTATTATCCCAGGATTCAAAGAAGTGTATTATAATTGATATGCAGGTTTAAGCTAAAGGGAATAATGGAGTTATCAAAGAACTATCTATGTTGTGTTTTATGTTTGAAATTGTAATGTATAGTTAATGTATGCAATATATTTTCCAAGACTGCTTAACTAATCGGTCTTTCGGGACATGATTCCTTGTAATCATGCCAATGTATTAAAATAATGCACCGACTCTGGGTAACTAGAGTCGGGGCATTACAGTTGGTATCAGAGGAAGTTTATCAATAACCTTGGAAAACTATATTTAGATAAACTCTGATTATAGCACATTACCCTAAGATAGACTTTGAGGATTAGTGTATAAGAACTTCCTAGAATTTTGGTAATGTAAAGATTTTGTGAGTTTTCCATGAAAATAAATCCCTGTCTAGATACGAGCAGGTAGAGGCGGCTCTAGAACAGATGTACCTTTGGGTAAAACCTAAAAATACCGCTTTGAGCTAGACTAGAACGGGAACTCGTGAATGACAACAGGCCTTGTTGCACTCTTCGTTACGATACTCCTGGGGGATATGCTTAGGATAATTCTCATTTTCTTTATAAATCATTATGATTGATTTACGAGTATATACCTCCTCAAAGAAAATATTTTTATGGATTATATCCATAAACTGTTCAATTTACGTTAGGTATTTTATAAGTTTGGAATTATTCATTACAATTCATAAACTAACCTAGTGTATTCCATTGTATAGAAATAACTCCCAGTAGAAGGAATATGAACTCCAACAATACGTATGATCCAAAGAGTAAGAAGTATCAAATCTTTCACAGTATTAAGCCAACATTTATAAGGGAAATAGTCTCCCATGTACTCTCAACATATGAAGAAATAGTATCATGTGTTAATAAGATAATTAAAGAATTCTCTGAGTCCTATGGCTTTGAAGGGAAGCAAGAGAAGAGAAGGATTGAAGAGATAAATATGGATAAAGGGAAGAGGGAAAAGAAGCATTTTCCCATATGTGATAACTGTGGAAAGAATCACCTTGGTAAATGATTAAAATGAATGGGAGTTTGTTATAAGTGTGGATAAAAAGGACACCAAGTATGTGATTTCAAGGGTAAGAAAAAAGTTTCAAATGTACAATGCTTCATCAGCAAGGAGTTGGGACACTACGCAAATCAATGTCCAAATCATCAGAGTATAACCCAAATTCTGCTATTGGATAAAAATCAAGTTATGATACTACCAAAAATGAAGAGGAATGATTAAGAGTTCTTATATTGTTATTAAATTATTGTTTCATTTGAGTTTTGTATCAATGATGTACTGGTTATATGAATTATTGAAATAAACAAGGATTATACTCCAGTACTATTTCATTGGGAGTTTGAGATTATATGGTCCTAATACTAAGGTAGTAATTTTGGAATAAGATATTGTTGATTTTGATAAATTTTATTGGATATTCTTGACTATCTTGGAACTGATTAATGGTTTTTTATTTAATGATTGTTGGTATATTAACAATTTTTGGATATAAGGAATATATCCAGTATTATATAAATCTTAAGGGAGAATGAATGTATTTAATAAGGTTTTATGGTAATTTAGTGTGTTAACATGTTTTAAAATAATACATGATGAAGGTATTCACATGTTATTACATGGAAAAAAGGATCTTAATTGTGTTTAACATCCTTATAAATTTTGGATTGTGAGTTTGGATAGAAGTATTTTGGATAAGTCTAAAGGTTGGAATAGATTAAGTTTGAAATTGGATATTATTCTTAAGGTTATTTTTAGATTGTTATAAAAAGGACAACATGCAAGCCATGTGACAATTCATCGCATTAGACAAAGTTGCGGAAATCAAACCCATACCATAGTGCGATTAGGATTTATCGCCTACCACGAGACTACATGAAGTCCCTTGATGGTATAATCTAATTTTTTAAAGGGTCTGATAGGTGAATTATAAATTCATTATTTTTGGAACCCTATACAATTAGGATAAATAGAATATTTTTTTGAAATATTTGGGAGTGAAATAGTTAAATGATGTAACTCTACTTGTCAAGTATATATAAACATATATATATATATATTCCCTCTTATTAAGACTAAATTTTATTAACCCAATTTCAGATATGAGTTCTCCACAAAATTATATTCTATTTTCAACCTTTTATTTTAGAAGAAAAATTTCAAATTGTGAGGAAGAAATTTATTGAAGGAGGGAAGAATGTTACACCCCAATATTTCATAGTAAGTTATTTCTTCAAAATAATTCAATAACATGCACTACACGCAACACCGAGTTCAAGCGCACCACGACTTACCAAACTAGTCGTTCAAAAGTGGTTATGAATAGTATTAACTGAATTTTGAACTATATATA